>CM057459.1:1219577500-1225007500 GCA_016271365.2 Neoceratodus forsteri | reverse complement strand
GCCATTCTAAGTATACTTTCTATCATTTCTTGTCCATTTCCCCGAGGAGAGGAGTCTGTATCAACCCTGTGTGGATTGTGGTGCCATTGCCTGCCTCCAAATTGACCCACAGTGCTTCTTCTCCTCCCTATTTACCCTTTTGTTCTGTTGCTTTGATTTCTTTTCTTATGTAGAGAGCTACTCCTCCTCCTCCTCTTTTACCTTCCCTGTCCCTCCTGTAGATAGTGTATCCTGGTATATTTACGTCCCAGTCATGGTTCTGTGTGTACCATGTTTCTGTGACTGCCATGATATCCAGATCTTCCTCCTCCATCAAGGCCACCAATTCAGGAAGCTTGTTACCCAGACTACGGGCATTGGTACTCCATTGCTCTCCATTTTTTGATGGCTTTACCTTCTGTAGCGGCATCCCCCACTGACCTTTCTACCTTGGTCTTTTTCTCATTTAGTACCCTGTTTTGTAGGGGGAGGCTGGGATTTTCCTGCTGCTTATCAGTGCCTCCCCCCTTGACTAGTTTAAAGGCTTGTCAATAAAGCATTTAAACCGATTGCCCAAAAGACTTGTTCCCTTCCTGGACAGATGCAGACCATCCTGCCAGTATAGGCTGGTGTCCCTCCAGGTGGAACCCCAGTCCCCAATGAAGCCAAACCCCTGTGCTCCACACCATTTTTTCAACCATTTGTTAAACTGCATGGTGCAAAGTACCCTCGCCTCACCCATGCCACTGACAGGCAGCACCTCTGAGAAGGATACTGTGTGTGCTACTTGTCGTAAGCCCCTCCCCAACTCTACAAAGTCCTTCTGCACTGCTCTAATATCATGATGAGCTAAGTCATTTGTCCCTAGGTGGACAATGACATCCAGCTCAGACTCCCGTGCAACTGTTCTCATGATCCTAAGGATGCACTTCCTGTCCCTCCAAGCCATGGCACCAGGCAGGCACCTTGCTTAGTTTCCTGCTCCCTCAGTTCTATCCCCTAATAATTGAGTCCCCTACCAGGAACTGCTTTCTTTCCTGTGGTGCCCTCTGCCTCCTTCCTGAGGGCCTCCTTTTGACAGTTGTCTGCACCCTCCTTAGTCTCCTCTCATGGTGCATCCATGGGGAACTATGCTCCCCAGAATGGTGTATGGATTGTGGAGTGGAACAACTGACTGGGTGTGCCTCTGTTCCACCACCCTTACCCTCCCTGAGCCCACTGTGGTCCAACTGCTGTGCTTTCTTCACAACCTCTGAGGTAGTGGTGGTGGCTCTGGTGCTCCCCTGGATGGGGAGGTTCCTCGCCACTGTCCAGTGCGGCCTGAAGACGGCAACTTCCTCCCTCAGGGCAGATAGTTGTCTGCAAACAGGGCAGCATCTCAGCCTCCAGAAAGACTCCCAGAAGACTGCTGCCCCACAGCCATTACATTGTACTACTCCCCACATAACTGTCTACTTTTTTTTTGTGTGTGTGTGTGTGTGATTGGTGCGTTATATAGAAATATATGTATTTATATAATGTGTATGCTTATATTTTCAGTGCAGTGTGCTAGACAGGATATGACAGTGATATGTACCTTGCCCTCTTGAGGAAATGATGTCAGAACCCCAGGTATAAATGAATTATTTCCAGGGGTGGGTGGGGTGAGGGGTGGGAAAGGGTTGGGCCTAACCTGATGCCCTCACCGAAACAATCAGCTAAATGCTCTGACCTACCGATGCGATGAGTGCCTTCCTGTCAGCAAGATGCCATACGACAATTTGTAATACTGCTTCAAACCAATTTGACAGAGAAAATACCCTGCTAATCAAACAGAGAAAAATCCAAACATCCAAGTCAGACACAGGTAAACCTCCCCAGCCCCAAAAGAGCCTGGTGACTTGTGCTCTGAAAACAGTCAGACCCAAAACACGTCAACTGTGCAGAAGGGCAGACACAGAAAACAGTATTCAGCCTATGTGGGTTTAAACTCTTCCTGCACTGAAAACCTTAACACTTCTAACAAAAGTAAAGCAAACTCCACCTCCCTCTGTTGATTGAAAGACTGCCTTTTCTGATAATTCTAAGTTCCTTATTTCACCCTTCAGTTAGAAGTATCCTCCACCTGAAGAATATTAACTTTCCTAAGGAATCTGCTTCAAATCAAAGACAATTGTAAATTGTAAGGTTCACCTCCCTCTGTTGTGAGCATTACTCGCTTTCTTGCAAATCTTAAGTCCAGTGTTGCAGCTTGCAGCCAGAGGTAGCTTCACCTGAAGACTATGAGGTTATCTGATGAGCCTGCTAAAATTAGTACTTTTATCAAGGTCTGTAAGATTCTTCCAGAGCGATTGGCTGTTAAGTAGCTGTGATGTAAGCACTTCCTGACACAGTCTGGCTTGGCCTTATAAGGCACACTGAGGTAAACAAAGGAAAACAGTTTCCACCCCTAGGCACTGTCTGGGTCCAATACACAGCCTGTAACCTGCTCTCAATTCAGGGCTTATGACAAATTCTTAGCCCAGTGAATACTCACAGTATTACAAATATTGCAATGCAAACAGTCAATCACTAACTCCAACCAAGTCAGAAGGGCAGAAACACAGAAAACAGTAAAATCTTAACAATTGTAACAAGTAAAGCAAACTCCACCTCCCTCTGTTGATTGAAAGACTGCCTTTTCTGATAATTCTAAGTTCCTTATTTCACCCTTCAGTTAGAAGTATCCTCCACCTGAAGAATATTAACTTTCCTAAGGAATCTGCTTCAAACCAAAGACAATTGTAAATTGTAAGGTTCACCTACCTCTGTTGTGAGCATTACTCGCTTTCTTGCAAATCTTAAGTCCAGTGTTGCAGCTTGCAGCCGGAGGTAGCTTCACCTGAAGACTATGAGGTTATCTGATGAGCCTGCTAAAATTAGTACTTTTATCAAGGGCTGTAAGATTCTTCCAGAGCTATTGGCTGTTAAGTAGCTGTGATATAAGCACTTCCTGACACAGTCTGGCTTTTATTAGGGTGCCTAACTCAGATTGTGTGAGGGTGATACTACATTTTTGCACTAAAAGGTGCCTCAGCTGGAAAACTTTAAAAGCTTGTCCAGGAGGGATACCAAATTTGGCTATTAGTTCTGGGGAAGTGAGAATCCTTTCAGAAGAAAATAAATCTACCACCTTAACTCCTTGAAGTTGAGACAGCCAGCCTGTCAAGAGTATGGAGTTTCCTGTTTTCAGGGATGGACTGCCTAATATTGGTTGTGATACATCTTTAGCAGGGGGTCTAGGTAGCAATATAAAAAGTTGACAGAAGACTTTGACTGAAATGCCTATTATTGAGTTTTTCAATCTGTCTGGTAGGGACCTCACTGGAGTAAAGAGGGCCACAATAAGGGATATCTTAATAGAGGAAATACATTTGTTTCTATGCGTAACCATAATGGAATGCATTCAGACTCCGATTGATGAACTGGGGAGGAAAGCCATTTCCCACATTTGTGAAGATGACTCGCCCAGTAGTAATAAAGGATATTAGGGAGTCTCAGTCCCCCATCATTTTTGGACAGTGTAAGCTTACTATAGGAGCGACTTGGCGTCTTCTCTAGTCAAATGAATTTGGTGATGATAGAGTGGATATGTTGGAAGAAAGAGATAGGAAGTCAGAGATTTAACATATTAATAGGATAAAAGAGCCTGGGCAGAATGTTCATTTTAATTGTATTTATCCTTCCCTACAGTGAGATGGGCAAAGTTTTCCATCTTTGGAGTTCTTGTTGTATCATGTGAATAATGTCTTCTAGGTTCTTTTTCTTGAGTGTGGGGATATCTATACCCAGGTATATGCCTAGGTATTTGATAGATTGAGGAGCCCATGGCATTCCAAACCTGGCAAAGTCCTGATTGAAGGTGTGGTGATTTAGAGGGAGAATTTTGATTTTACTGCAGTTTAATTTATAGTTGGAAAATTAACCAAAATCCTCTATCACTGTCAGTGCCACTTCAAGAGAAGAGGAGGGATTTGTCAGATGAAGTAAAATATCATCCATGTACACTGAGCGAGATAGGGTAAGGGTGTCCATTGGTATGCCCTGTATTCCCGGTGAGGCCGTTAGCTTCCTAATCAGGGGTTCTAGATAGAGGTTAAAAAGAAAAGGGGATAAAGGGCATCCTTGTCTGGTGCCCGAGTGAAGAGAGAAAAGTTGAGAGAAGAACCCATTACAGTATATCCTAGCTGTTGGAGCAGAATAGATTACCTGGAGTCATTTAATAAAGTCAGCAGGGAAGTTCATCTCCTGAAGGGTACACCAAAGAAAAGTCCAATCCACCCTATCAAAAGCTTTTTTGGTGTCTAGGGATACTACAGCCATGGGATAAGGCACAGATTGGGCATAGGGAAGAATATGAGCCAGTTTTCAAAGGTGGTCTGTTGAAGATCTATTGGGAATGAAGCCTACTAGTTCCAGGCTAAGTAGAGTGGACCAGATCCTCTGAATTCTTGTTGCCAAGATTTTCCTAAGAATTTTGAGGTCACAGTTAAGAAAAGAGATGGGACCGTAGCTAGAGGGGTGAAGTGGAGGTTTGTCTGGTTTAAGAAGAAGAAGAATCGTGGCTTCCAGGAGAGAGGGCTCCAAAGAGCCAGATGAAAGCATGTATTGGTAGAGACTGAGCAAGTGAGGGGATAATTCTTTGATGAAGAGTTTGCAGAAATTATAAGGAAGACTGTCTGGGCCTGGGGATTTGTCCAAGGCTAAACTGTTTATAGCTTGTATAACCTCACTCTGTGTTATAGGCGAAGATAAAGAGGCTTGTTGGATTTCTGTTAAACTAGGTAGTTGAGCTCCAGGTAACTATTCTGCAGTTTCTTTTGAGGATAGGAGGGATGACCTTTTGTCATATAGAGAAGTGTAAAAACCCTCGAAAACTTTGAAGATATCTCTAGGAAGGGTTTTAACCATGCCAGCCGTATCTGTGATAGCCTGAATAATTCTGGTACTCTCAATTCTAACCCCAGGAATCACTCATTATGATTAAACTGATGCAGTCAGCCTGCTGTGTTGGACTGCCCAGAGAGATGGAATTATATGCAAATGATAGCACTCTCAATTGGCTCATGCCATTTTTAAACTGCTGCTCTAGCAACTGTTGCACTCTGAGTGCTTTAGATTCTTACGTAGCCTAAACTGGGTGTAAGACCCACTATCTAGAGTAATATTTCTATAAAATAACTTTTTTTGTCCTTTCAGGTCAAAAAAAATCCCAATAAGTAAACTCAGAAAATTTGAGACCACAAGGGAACCAACTGGTAACAAAAGGTGAGTCTCTAACCTAACCTATATGGAAAAATATCCTAAAACAGGGATGTAGAACAACCTTAAAGGGGACAGGAAATTTGTGCTAATTGGCAGCTGTTTATAAAGCTCTTATTCTCAGAAACTATATACATTTTCCTAAAGTATCCACGTTTAACTGTACCTGAATAAAAAATTATTGGTAAAACTGTAATTTGCATTGTTGTGTTTTTATGGGCAGCATTCTATTACAGTTCACTTCATGGAATCACTGATGTTGAGTTTTTACTATGTCATGATTTGTGTACAGAATGATAATTATGAGCTGCTGACCTATCAGAACCCTGTTTAGAGTTCTGTACAAAACCATGACATAGTTAAAACTCCAAATTATAGGTTCCATGAAGAGAACTGTAACAGAATGCTGCCCATAAAAACAAGACAATGCAAAATACAGCATTTTATATCACTTTTATTCAGGTACAGTTAAATATGGATAATTTAGGGGAATGCATATCACTTCTGAGAATAAGAACTTCATAAACAGTTGCCAGTTAAAAATGATTTCCTGTTCTCTTTAATAGATTTTATTAAGGGAGGCAGGGTGGGTGCTTTAATCATAATGAGTGATCCCTTTGAAGAAACAAGATTACTATGGTGAGTCATTTTTTCTTCTAACCCCAGGAATCACTCATTATGATTAAACTGATGCAGACTACCAAGCAGTACCTTTGGAGGTTGGGCAGAAAACCTATTTAGGAAACAGGTTCCGCAGCACTGCTGTACCAAACCTGGCATCACTTCTGGATTGTAGATCCAGGCTGTAATGCTTTATGAAGGTGTGTACTGTTTTCCATGTAGCTGCTTTGCAGATTTCCAAAAGTGGAATCTCTATTGAAGCTGCCACTGAAGCAGCTGTGCCCTTGGTAGAATGAGCCCTCAGGCCCAGGGCAGCCTATTTACCCACTTTACTATAACAAAACTGTATACATGCCACTATCCAGCGAGCAATTGTATGTTTTGTGGCAGGTCTGTCCTTATCTACTTCTCCATAGGTAAGAAAAAGCTGTGCTTGACCTGATCTGTAAGATTTTATTCAGTCAATATAGTGGCTAAGTGCCCTTTTGACATCAAGGGAGTGAAGCTTCCTTTCTGGAGAACTGGAGTTCTCTGTGAAAAAGACAGGTAAAGTGATAGACTGGTTTAAATGAAAATCAGACACCACTTTGGGAAGAAATTTTCTATTAGTCCTGAGGACCACTTTATCCCTGTGGAATGAGATGCAGTCTTCATCTGTGCACAGGGCCTGTAACTCACTGATTCTTCTGGCTGAAGTAATAGCAACCAGAAACACAGTTTTCCAAGTGATATATTTCAAATCTGCTGTTGCCATTGGCTCAAATGGGGCATCCATGAGCTTGAAATTCAGATATTCAGATTCCAGGCTGAAACCGGTTTCCTCAAGGGAGGGTACAAGAGGTTAAGACCTTTAAAAAACTTCCTGACAACTGGATGAGAGGCCATGGATCTCTCTTTACCAGCTGACAAATAAGCTGAGACTGAAGCCAAATGTACCTTGAGTGCCGAAGGCTTCAGACCTGAAGAATGCAAGTGTGTCAAGTAATCCAGAAGAATGGCTAGGTCAGCCCTGGATGGGTCAACACATTTACCTGTGCACCATGTGGAAAATCTCTTCCACTTAGCAGAGTATGTCTTTTTAGTGGAAGGTTTCCTGGAACTCTCAAGTACTGTCAGCACCTGTTCTGACAGTTTAAGATTAGCATACTCTAAGTCCTCAAGAGCTAGGCCTTGAGCCTTAGTGAGTTGAGGTTAGGGTACAATATCCTGCCCTGAGAGTATGTCAGCAGATTGTGCCTCCTGGGCAGATGAATTGGAGGTATTACTGATAGAGCCAATAGAAGTGAATACCAGTGTTGCCTAGCCCACTCTGGTGCCACCAGTATCATTGTGGCTGATTGGCACCTCAATTTCAGCAGGATCCTGAATATTAGGGGGAAAGGAGAGAAGGCATACAGGAACTTCCCTGTCCAATCCAGCAACAAGCCATCCAGGGGTAGTGTGCCACTGAGAGGAGGCATGCAACAGTATACTGGTAGCTGGTGATTTTATACAGAGGTGTAGAGATCTATCTCTGGAGTGCCCCATCATCTGAAAATCAAACTGAGTATTTGAGGATTCAGGCACCACTTGTGGTGATCCTGACTTATCCTGCTGAGTGAGTCTGCCAGCACATTGTCCTTTCCTGGAAGGTGTATAGCTGATAGAGATACTTTCATGGAGTAAGCCAGGGATCACAGCCTCATTGCTTCTGTGCACATGGGGCTGACCTGGTAACTCCCTGTTTGTTGATGTAATACATAGTGGTGTTGTCTGTTCTGACCTGCACCACTTTGTTTTGAAGATGTGGAGCAAATGCCTGCAGGGCTAGATACACTGCTCTGAGCTCCAGCAGATTTATGTGTAGCAGGGATTCTTGAGGAGACCATGTGCCACTTGCTGTGTAATCCAACTTGTGTGCACCCCAACCCAGAAGGTATGCATCTGTTGTAAGAACTAAGGAAGGTTGTTCCTTTCTGGAAGGCACACCTACCTGAAGGTTGTGCTCATCCAGCCACCACTGCAGTGCCTGTAGCAGGCTGTGGGTGACTGAGACCAGTTTGGACAGAGGATCTGTCCTCTGCGACCAGTACTGTCTCAGGTGGAACGGGATGTCCCTCAATTGAAATCTGGCACCTAGTACCACTGTGGTTGCAGCTGCCATATGGCCCAGAAGCCTGAGGAATTCTCTGGCTGGTTTGGGTTTTCCTTACACAAATGAGCTTACAATCTGCAGAATGCTGTTTACCCTGTCCTATGGCAGAAAAGCTCTGCCCAGACTGGTATTTAGTTCTGCGCCAATGAATTCGAGTACCTGGACTGGTGTTTGCTGAGACTTATGTTCATTTGTGAGGAAACCCAGGGATTCCAGAGTTGACTTTGTTAGTGCTAAGGCCTGCTCTGCAAGTTGTAGAGATGGACCTACTATTAACCAGTCGTCCAGGTAGGGAAAGACTGACACCCCTTGTTTTCTCAGATAATCCACTACCACGGCCAAACACTTTGTGAAAGCCACTGGGACAGAAGTCAGACCAAAAGGAAGTGCTGCAAACTGATAATGGCCTGAGGCCAATCTGAACCTCAGGTACTTTCTGTGGGAAGGCCTAAAGGGAATGTGAAAATAAACATCCTTTAAATCTAGGGAAGCTAGCCAGTCTCCCTTTTGTAAAGTGGGAATGATCAGTGCCAGAATGACCATTTTGAATTTTGGTGTCAGAATGTGTCTGTTTAGAAGTCTTAAATCCAGAATAGGTCACCAATCCCCATTTTTCTTTCTTGTAAGGAAGTATCTAGAGTAGAAGCCTTTGCCCCTCTGGTTTAGGGCCACCAGCTCCACTGTCTTGATTGCTAGTAGATGTTTTACTTCTGCTTCCAGTAAAATCCTGTCTGCAGATGTAACTGGAGCAAATGTTCTTGCTCTCAGCTTGGGGGAGAGATTTGAAGCTGAGTGCCAGACCCTGGCTCACCACCTCCAGGACCCACTTGTCTGTGGTGATGGTAATGAGCCAGTCTGCCATCCACTGGTGGATTTATGACAGGGGATGCGACCTGTACTAGCCCGTCAGGAGTTCTGAGTGGGCTGTGCTTGAACCACAGGGGAAGGTGAAGCTCTCCTCATGGCTCCCCTGCCCCTTCCTTGAAAATATCCTCTAGGCTGTTATTGCAGCTGAGAAGCCTGAGCCTGGAAAAAAGGTCTAGGATAGGATCCCCTACCCCAGCCTCCCCCTAGTTTGGGCCCTATAGGATGTGGAAGGCCTATCCTTAGAATTACTTCTATAGGTGGCCTTGTATTCTTCTACCTTCTTCATATAGGCCTCTGTTTTGTCCCCAAATAGCACATTTTTCTCAAATGGAAAGTCCATTGCCTTGGCCTGGGTGTCCAAAGTCAGATTTGTGGCCCTGAGCCAGGCAAATCTCTTAAGGGAGACAGATAGTGCCATCAACCTGGCTGCAGAATTGTTAGTGTCCACAGCTATATGGAACTGGTATTTTGTGGCATTTAAAACAGCTTTTACTGTATCCTGTAGGTCCACTGCCACCTCATCTGGCACTCTGTCAGCCAGGGCTAACAACGCATTCCAGAGTGCCTTTTGGTATTGCACTGCATAAGCCATATAATTGGCCTGTCTAAGTATAAGCGAAACAGCCATGTTCCCTTTTTTTCCCATTGCATCCATCTTCTGAGAATCCTTGTCAGGAGGATGGGTAGCCAAGGGAATTCTGGCTTTGTCGCAGGCAGCAGCCTGCACAACTCCTTCAGGGTCAGGATGGCTGAATAGAAAGTCAGCTGTTGTTCTATCAAGCTGATATTTCTTGTCAGCTTTTTTGTCAACTCCCGGAATAGAATTAGGAGTTTGGAATATCTGTAATGCTGCCTTTTTCAAGGACTTATGCATAGGCAATAATAAATGTTTTGTGGGGGTTAACCCCATCATATCCAAAAATTCTGCTTCCTCTACATCCTCCTCCTCTGTCTCCTGCAGAGGGAGATTGAGTGGTTCCACCATGCTTTTAGCAAAAGCATAGTGTGAAGTATAATCCTCTGGACCCCTGGGGGAGAACCCAACTCCTGTTCTGGGGAAACCTCTGGATCTATCAGTTCCTCAAAATCATCATCACCATCTTCTTCCTCAGGAAAAGAGGCCTGCAGTTCCTGAGAAGGTGGAACCAACACAGAAACCTGATCAGTCGGCATTGGAACCGGGACTGCAGCTTGCAGTGCTTGCAAGACCTGTAAGGCCTTGGCAATGTCCTCAGCTGAGGGAGCTGCTTAGCCTTCTCGGCCGGAGGTGCAGCGACATGTTTTTCCTTACATTTTTTCTTCAGTGGCACAGATTCGGTCCCTGAATCCACTGTCCTTTTGGACTTACCCTGCTCAACCTTATCTGATCCTTTATCAGGATCCTTAGCTTTACCTTCATCCTTTCTTGTGCCAGAGGTGGAGGATCCACTATCACCAGTAACAGTAGAAGCAGAGGCTATTTTTTCCAACATTTTTTACCTTTTCTTAAGAGTTTTATGGCAAAATGCTCTACAAATATCACAATTTACGAAAATATGGCTAGTGCCCAGACATAAAATACACAATGAATGTCTGTCTGCTTTAGCTATGATCTGACCACAAGACTCATACAATTTGAAACCAGTGGGTCCTGTGTGTTTTTTAGGCTTAACAACAGAAGCCTCTGACATTGAGCAGGAATCGTAAAGAAATATGTTAAATTATGGGTTCCATAGAACTGAATATTTTAAATATAAAAAAACGCTAATGGTTCCGGGAACCGAGCGCATACTGTTTCTGACAAAAAAGGGAACTGAGAAACTAACAATTTTAAATAGAATTTAAATAAGTAAATGTGGTTTAAGGAACTGACCGCAAAAAATGAACAAATATAAATACAGTAAAAACCTCACTAGAAATAGCGGAACCCTTGGTTCCAAAGAACTGCGCAGGAACCACTAAACACACTAAATATTAACACAAATTACAAAATAAACAAAAACTAAGGCAGCAATCTGAAATATAAACTAAAAACACTACTTATCATCTAGATAAATGGATTTTGAAGAGGTTGAAGGAGAGCTCTCTGGGACGTTTTCACTAGGCAGGTGGAGTAAAGAATCTGAAGCGCTCAGAGTGCAACAGTTGCTTAGGCAGCAGTTTGAAAGTGGCATGAGCCAATTGAGAGTTCCATCATTTGCATATAATTCCATCCCTCCGGGCAGTCCAGCACAGGAGGCCGACTGCATCAGTTTAATCATAATGAGTGATCCCTTTGAAGAAACAAAATTACTATGGTGATTAATTTTTTCTTTGTCTCATCCAGAGAGCCAGCAGGCATCTGGCTTTATCCCCCTGGTCGTTGTAAGAGGATCGAGACTTTCATATGGCGTATTCAGCTTTCTCTCTTAATAGGTCTGAGTATTTATTCCTAAGTGAGATTAGGGTAGTAAGAGAGGTTGGTGGAGACGAAGATAAGAGGGACCGTTTCAAGGAGCAGATTTGTTCTAATAATTCTCTGGCTTTGGCCTCCCTGACACGCTTCTGCCTAGATGCAAGCTGGATAAATTCGCTCCTTAGGAAACATTTTAGCACACACCATACCTGGTCTAATCTGGGGATAGAGCTGAGATTGTCTTCCATAAACTGTTGGATGAGGGATTTAACTTTGGAAATAATGAATTTGTCCATGAGGAGCTGGGTGTTCAATTTCCAGGTAGTATCCCTCTTTATGTTAGTGGAGAGAATAAGGTGAAGCCATATGACCGCATGGTCTGTGAGGACAACTGGCTCTATGCCTCCTCCCAGGGTGCCAACTAATAAAGATGAGCTAATGAGAAAAAAGTCTATTCTAGAAGATGTGAGATGTACTTGGGAATGAAAAGTGAAAGCTTTTGCAGTGGGATTAAGGACTCTCCAGGGGCCACACAATCTAAAATGCCCATTAAGTCATTGTGCACATTCTGGGCTGAACTTGGGGGTCTAAATTTATGGGCTGACTTGTCCAGTACCTGTGATGGAGGGAGGTTCAAGTCTCCACCTAAGATGAGAGAGGCTGGTAATAGGGGTGCTATTTTATCTGAGAGCTCCATGAGAAAGTCTGGATCTCCCCCTACTGGGCCATAGATACTTCCAAGAATGATAAGGGTTCTGTTGAGCATATCCTTTACAAGGACATATCTTCCCTGGGGATCTGTGACAGTGAGATCTGGCTGGAAGGGAATGTTTTTCATGATTAAAATCATGACTCCCTTCCTAGTAGTAGAATCACCTGCTGAGTAAAGTTGAACCCCTTGTCTCCGGAAGCCAGTTGCTTCCTGAGCCAGCAAATGAGTTTCCTGATGAAAGCCAATATCTGCTTGTAGCATAGATAGTTGTTTGAGAATTTGGTATCTTTTGATCTGCTCTCAAACTCTCCTTACATTCCAAGTAACAAATTTAAACTTATGATTAACCATAACCAGTTTTGTTTTTCTCATGTCCAAAAGGTTTAAGTAGCCATATGAGTGCTCCAGACCCT
This sequence comes from Neoceratodus forsteri, assembly GCA_016271365.2. Taxonomy (NCBI): domain Eukaryota; kingdom Metazoa; phylum Chordata; order Ceratodontiformes; family Ceratodontidae; genus Neoceratodus; species Neoceratodus forsteri. The sequence continues at coordinate 1,224,995,120 of CM057459.1, read as the reverse complement.
CCCCCTCCCTCCCCAACCTACTATTTCCCATCCGATAACTAAACAGTGAAATTCCTAAATCCCTAAACAATAATTGCAACTGTAGAAGGTAACAAACACATTGAATTGACATTGATTGTTGTGTAATTTGACAATTATGAACTGGAACCTTCCCCCCAACCTCCCTCTCCCTAGACATCCCCCTTACAAAGGAAAAAGGTGTCATAGTAGCTGTCATCCTACCTACCCCACTCTCCCTCCAAACCCCAACAACTATTTACATAGGTCTTCTGTGTTACCAAAAAGTAATCGCCTAAAACAGAGTTTAAAATAAGTCTGAAAGTCCAACGGAGCTTAAAACACTCCGCCATGATCAGCCGTTATGGAATAACAGCCACATTATTTCGGCTGTTACTTCCACATTCCAGAGCAAGAACTGTGCATGTGAGGAGTCATGCACATGCACTGTTCCTTTGGCACCACCATGTTGTGAATGGCAACATGTAATTCACTGCAACTATGCATGCATGAGTGCCGTACATGCGCAGTTGTGTCATTGCCGCCATCTTTTGGATGGCACTCCTCCCACACCCTCCCACTGCTCCTGTCCTCCCCATGCCTACCCAGCACTGGCAGCAAAGAACACCCTCCTGCACCCTCCCACTGCTGCTGCTGTCCTCCCCGCTCCCTTCATTCCCCATCCCCACACTGACATCGGGGTGCCCAATCCCTATGACAGCATTATGTACCCCCCAACTCATGTGACACATTGGGAGCCCACCCCAGTGTGCCCAAATGTGTGTTTTATTAATTTTTTTCCTGTGCCAACGTCGGGGTGTCCAATCCTTGTGTTGGAATTATGTTCCCACCCAATGCATGTGGCACACTGGCAGCCCACCCCAGTGTGCCCAAATGTATGCTTTTCTTCCTGTAAATAAAGAAACCATCCCTTGAGGTGTTTTGTTTTTTTTCCTGTAAAAAAGAAAATGGTCCCTTGTCATTGCCCCAGTCCCCCTCCCCATTCCCCACCCTCCCTTTTAGCACCCACCTCCCTTATCCCCTTACCCCATATTTACCTCCGCAGTTGGCACTGTCATGTTCTCTGGGCCAGGACATGTCTGTACTCTTCAAAGTCGAATTGCAAATTGAAGAATCAAAGGTAAACTTGCTGTACTGGCAGTCAATGGGCTTTTCAACTTATTCTGATTAATCAACTATTTTTTGGAATTTTGGACCCACATTTTCAACATGGGTTCCTTGGGACCCCACCTCATGAACAATGTCACTGTCCTTTCATTATTTGGTCCCAAAAGGTGATTTTGCGTTCGCTGCATGGAATCACCTTTTGGGACTGATGAATGAAACAACAGTGCCACTGCTCATAAGGTGGGGTGCCAAAAAGCCCATGTTGCAAATTTGGTGAAAAAATTCCAAAAAAGGACTGTGTTACGAGCGTGCATTACGCAGTTTCTACACGTGCTCCTAACTTTGCCAATTTTTAATATTTTCACTCCAGATTTTCAACATTGCCATTATTGCACACCTCCTTATTAACAGTACAGCTGTAATTTTTCACAACCTGCCTAAAACTTGTGCACAGAATGGCATGGTTGCTCTGTGAAATCACCTTCCGAGACAAGTGAATAAAATGACACTGGCACTTTTCATGAGGTGGGGTCCCAAAAAGGCCATGTTGAAAATCTGGTACAGTACCTCCAAAAAATGATCAAGTTACATCTGGGCATTCAATATTTTCTACGCAAATGTGTACCTTTGGTCATTTGGTAGCTCATCACAGCCGAATCGGCTCTGGCTAGAGTTTGTTTATAACTGAGGACATTTTTGTAAAAACAGGATCTTTTCTCCTGAACAATTTATCTATTCCTGCTGCTTTCTCCCTACCTGAAGTCATAGAGCACTGCCTGTGATATCACAGTTATTCCCATGGCAACAGATTATGATGTCACAACATAGGATTATGACTTGAAGTAGGGAGTAAGCTATAGAGGCAGATGGACCCTAAAGGAACTCTAAGGGATAAAGATCATATATTCATGCGAATATTCTTAGTAATAAATGATAGAGAGGAGAAATATACAAAATACAAATGGAATGCAGGCAGAATTGTACCAGATTATTATACTTTTAGAAGTTTTCTTTGAGGAGTCAGTAGCTCTTTAAGGAAAAAAGGAAGCAGGGAGAGGGTATGGTTAGGCTACAAGAGGTGGGGAGTGTACTGGAAGAAGATGAACAAAAAGCAGCCATCCTTAAAGATCACTTCTGCTCTGTCTTCACAAGGGAAGACAATGGGTCCCTACCTGAGACTAGCATCAAGGAGGCTATCAGGAGCATTCCTGAAATGGGTCAGCCAGTATTTAGCATAGAAATGGACCAGCAGTGGCTTGAAGGCCTAATGGTAGATAAAGTCCCATGGTCAGACGGATGCACCCAAGGGTGCTTAAAGAATTGGCTGCAGAACTGACTGAATCCCTAATACTGCTAATCAGTCACTCAATTCAGACAGTGGTAGTTCTGAAAGACAGGAGGGTAGCAGATGTAGTACCATTACACAAGGGGAAGGGGACAAAGAGCAACTGGGGAATTATAGGCATGTCAACCTTATCTCTGTAGCGTGTAAACTGATTGAATCCCAGATCACACAGGACCTTGTATACTTCCTAGAGAGCAACACTCTACAAGACAGTAAACAGCATGGGTTTGTAGCAGGAACATCTTGTCAGAACAACCTGATAGTTTTCTTTGACAGTTTCAAAGTTTCAACGTTTAGTTTATTTGATCAGCCAAAGCTTTTACAAAGCCTACAACCTAAAATCATAATCCATATTCCAAAAAGTACAGATCCCATAGTTACAAAGTTTCATTTAGGAGATTTCAAGAATAATCTTTACTTCCAGGATCTAAAAATTCTATTAAATATATCCATAAATCAGGCATGTTTTCATATGCCTAAATCTATAATTCATATAAATCATCATAATTGAAGAGCAGCTAAGAATTTTACCAGTTTCTCCAGTGCAACCTCATTTCTATTATTGAGGAGAAACGATACCAACTGGTCGGGAGGGAGGGTAATGTTTGCCAGAATGTCCCCTACCCATTTCTTTCTAACAGAATTGTAAAGGGGACATAATAATACATGCTTCAAATCATCTTCCATTTGAAGCACACATGAACAAAAAGGGGACTCAACTTTCCCTCTTCTCTCTCTCTATAATAGATAATTTGCGTTATACAACTCCATCTTGAATCTTGTTATTAAATATCTGGAGCAGGGATTAGTTAATTTAGTGAGATATGGATCCAAACCACTGTTTTGCTTTACTATTTTTTACCATCTGAAATTCTTCAGGGAAGTTATCCTTTCATTATCCTGAGCTTTGGCTAAATCTCTAACTCTGGATTTAACAAATGCTATGATTTCATCTAATGGCTTATAATAAACATCTGTTGTAATGTGTCCTAATCCATTAGAATAAAGTTTGTTCCTGATAAATTGAATAGTAGGTGCTATAAAATTCAATGAGGCATAACATATCTCCTCTTCTAAACACTGTCTGGGAATTCTTTGTTCTGGTAGTTGTATTAACTTTAGTAAGAAAGTAATTTGTTTTTCTAGGATTAAAACTCCCAATGAAAGTTGTCCTAACTCCAAATGTAAGATTTATTTTGGTACTGATTGAGGTAACATTAAAATACGATGATAAAGTTCATTAATTACTCGTTCAATGGATTCAAACTTTTGACTTCCCCAGATTTCAGCAGCATAGACTATGTTAGTATTAATTTTTGCCTTTATTACCTTCAGGATGCCTTGTATGGAGGCTCTTCCCAGTTTTTAGTTAAATTGTCTGAAGGCATTGGCTGCTATTTTAGTTTTGAATTTGATATAATCAATATGATCCTTCCAAGATGTAGTTTGAGAAAAACATACTCCAAGATAATCATATGTCTTAACTATTTCTATTCTATTTTGACCCATGAAAATCTTTGGTAAAATCCTTGCTTTGTTTCCAAAGATCACAACCTTGGTCTTATTTTCATTAATCAATAATCCATCTCTATTACATAGTTTGGAAAATGTATCCATTTTCCTCTGTAGACCCAGCAGGGAAGTTGAAAACAAAACAATGTCATCAGCATACGCTAAAAGTGAAACTCTGTTTTTGCCTATTTTAGGAGAATGATATTCTGAATTTTCTAAGCCCTGCAATATAAAGTTTATGTAAATATTAAACAGGGTTGGAGCAAGAATGCAATCCTGTCTAACACCAACATTTGTACTACTGGAGGATGTCAGGGATCCCCATTGATTATATTGTATTTGCATCCAAGTGTCCTTGTGCAATCTAATTAGCATATCAAGCAAGGATCCATCTATATTTAAATCTTTCAATTTACTACAGAGCAAGTTTCTGCTGATTTTATCAAAGACTGCTGTTAGATCCATGAAGCAACAATAAAATTTGCTATGCTTCACTGTCACATATTTCCAGATTAAATGTCTTAAGACATAGCAATGTTGCACCGTGGACCTATATGCTCGAAATCCATTTTGATATTCACTCAAAATCAAGTTCTCATCAATCCAATTTTGTAATTTTCCCAATAGAATTTTACAGAATAACTTCTGTGAAATGTCTATTAAGCTGATTGGTCTGTACGTCTTTGGATTTAATGGATCTCCCTTTTTCAAAATTGGATGTACAACACTGCCTAACCAGCTCTGCAGTATATGTTGCCCTTGCAGTATTGCATTATAATATTTTTCCAATAGTGGTACCCACCAATATACAAATGTTTTATATATTTCTCCAATTATACTGTCGGGGCCTGGAGCCTTGTTTAATTTTAATGATGTAATTGCTTGGAAAATCTCATCACTATTCATAGTCAAAGAATTGACCAAGATGTCCATGGTAGCATTAATATGCTTGACTCTTTGACAGAGTAACAAAGGTAGCATAAAAGGGCCACACTGTGGATTTACTCTACTTCAGTTTCAGCATAACTTTCAACTTGGTGCCACACAGAAGATTACTGAAGTAGCTGGAGGACCTGGGTGCTGCTAAGGACATAGTTAGATGGGCAGAAAACTGGTAGAAGGAGAGGCAGCAAAGGGTGCTGATAAATGGGGTCAAATCAGAAGAGAAGGAGGTCATGAGTGGATCTGTCCTGGGTCCTGTCCTCTTCAACGTGTTCATCAGAGACATTGGAGAGGAAATACAAGGTTAAGTTGTGTCTCTTCACAGATGACATGATGCTGTCTGGTAGGGTAGATAGCAACAATGGTAGCAGGGAGCTGCAGAAGGATCTACAAAGGCCAGAGTGATGGTCTAAGATTTGGCAGCTGAAATTCAATGCCAACAAATGAAAGGGGATGCACCTAGGGGAAAAAAGGTCAGAGTACTGGATGGGAGTGGTTAAACAGAACATTATGGCAGATGAAAGGGACCCGGAAGTCATCATTAGTGATTCCCCCAAACAATCAATCCAGTGTAACAGGGCCTATAGTAAGGCTGATAGGATGCACAAGTGCACCGGAAGGAATATTGATAGCAATAAAAAGGAAGTACTACTACCTTTCTATAGGTCTCTGGTGAGGCCACACCATGAATACTGTGCTCAGTTCTGAAGTTCTCACCTTAGAAAGGAGAGGGACAGGCTGGAGCCAGTGCAACACAGGGTGACCAAGATGAGTCACGGCCAACAGAGCAGATCTTACAAAAATCATCTCAAGGAACTGAACATGTACTCACTGGAGAGCAGGTGAGAGAGGGGGATATGGCAGAGACCTTCAAGTTCCTGAAGGGAATAAAGAAGGTGAACTGCAGAGTACAAGTCAAGAACCCGAGGTCATGACTAGAAACTGGTGGGAGGGAGGAAGGTTTAAGAGGTATCTGAGGTAATTCTATTTTATGGAAAGGGTGGTGGAGTCATGAGACAGTCTAAGTCAGCGGAGGTGGTGGGCACCAAGACTGTAAATGGTGTCAAGCATGACTGGCACAGAATAAAAAGTTGGTGGTTTTTCAAGTCGGTAGCATTAGGGGAGGGAGCGGGGGGGGATGCTGGGAGGGATGAAACCCTGTATGGATAATAGGTCCAAGCACACATAGGGAACTCTGGGCAGACTAGATGGACCTTTGGTCTTTTTCTGCCACCTTTGGTCTTTTTCTGCCATCACTGTCTATGTTTATATGGGCACAGAAAAGGAGATGGAGAGTAGGGATGTACAGGGGCCAAATAGTATTACCCCAATACAATAAATAGTAGAGCCCCAGATATTCAGGAGCCCTTCTCAAATTGGGGACTATTCATATTCAGGATTTTCTATTCACTCATGTGCTGCAATAAAAAAAAAATAAAACCCTCCCCTACCTACCTCCCTGGCCCAAACCCAGGAAATAATGTAACTTCCTATTCCACACCTCCTGCCACCCCAATCCCACCCCCCAACACCCACACTTTTAGTATTCGACACATATAATTCCATGGTGGGTGACAGAACAACCCACCCACCTCCACAGCTATTCTTCATCTTCCTGAACAAACAGCACTTGTTAGCACTAAACACATTAAGTCTCTAATATCCCTCATCACCTCAACTGAGCAGCGCACCCTGATGCAACCCTCTTCCCTCACCTAGCACTCAATTTTGATGTCCAAAGGTGACCAGCACCACCTAGCTTCCTCCATGGTCAGCCACCTTCAGAATGAATGAAAGCACTCATGCACTTGCCAAATCTGTTGGCAAAACCAGTGACCTCACAACTGGGTGCTGGTGGGGAGCAGAGTGGAATCAGGGTGTTGCCAGGGTAGAGGGATGGGGTGTACAATAGGGATAAAATTTGTTTAGCACAAAAGTGCTTTTCAATCAGGAAGATGATGGGCAGTCGTGGAGATGAACAGGTTGTACCAGTCACTCACTGTGGGATTATTAAACTAAAAATTGTGGGTGCTGGGGGGGAGAATGGTGCAGTTGGGGTACTGACACAAGATGGGGAATGAGAGGTTACATTATTTACTGGGTTTGGGCCCAGAGCCAAGGATGGGATACAGACAAATAAGCAATAGTGGAAGGAGGGTCTTTTTTTTTTGGTTTTATTGACTAACGGATAACTGAATACAGAATGTTCAAATATTTGGCTGCTGAATATTAAGGAAAATATATTTGCACAGCCCTAATGGAGAGTTCAAGGAGGAGCAGCTCATAACAGGAGGGGGAAAAGATGCATAGCACAGGCTTATACTGTAGGTGAGAGAAGATGCACATAGCAACTCCACCAGCCCTCTTAGCTGACACCTGCATGGCAACTGAGAAGCCAGGGAGAACTATGAAGGCATCAGAAATTTTGGAGGTAAGCCAAGATTCGGAGATCACCAAAATTTCAGGCTGGAGGTTTAGCATCAAGAGATGCAGCTGATCCAGCTTGGGTTGTAGGCAGCAGATGTTAAGGTGGAACACTCTCAGCTTGTTGAGGTAGGGAGGAAAAGACCAGGATGTAGCTCATTGCCTACCACCAAACATAGCAAGGAGACAAGGAGTCTAAGAAATCCTTTGAGCTGCCTTGAGAGACAAGATACGTCAGAGAGAGGTGGCAGGGAGAATGATGAAGGAGGATAGGAGGAGGCACCAGAGGGATTCAAGATGGAGCCAAGGCAATTGTAGGAGGCTATATACAGGATATTAGGGGAAGCCAACATGATGAAAGGAAGGAGAAGGAAATAGCGGGCAGAGGGTGCAAGGAGTAGAATAGGTTCAGACAAGAGACATAAGCTGGAGAGGTATAGGAGATGGTAGCAAAGAAGGTGAAAAGGGGTAATGTTAGGAGGAGCATACTAGTAGGAGGGGGAAGGCACACCAGTGGCAGCACAGCAGTTATGCATCTTTGACACAAATAAAAGGGGAAGCCAGATAGAAAGACAACTAGAAATAGCAGGCTGTAACAGCAAGTACAAATATTAGCAGCACACAGATAGGGAAGCAGCAGAATAGCAGGAAGCAACATCAGTACTAATAACGGGGCCTATGCACATATGTGCAGAATGCCTATGCTCCACGTATCCACAGTGCATAGCCAAACCACACCCATTGCACACCCCACGCAGAATGTGCAAACTGAAGTAGCGCAGCCTCTACACACCCGATCTGACTGCGCGAACTGCAACATGTCGAGGCGGCTAGAGGTGTGCCAGCACTATGTGCCATGCACAAAGGCATGCAGTGCTGTCCACAGGGGTTCATAGGTTATATCTGAGCATAGAAGAGACATGTCCATATAGCTCGCCGTTATTCTAGAAATATCCCTGTATACCCTTTTCTATTAGGTATTCATCCAACCTATTGGACTTAACACTACTTTATTAGGAAGTGCATTCCATATGCCAGTGATTCTTACACTGAACCACATTTCCCTTCTTTTGGTTTATATTTGTCTTTCTATAACTGAAGGCTATTTGCTCGAGCATCGTATATCTGCTTCTTTATTACTAGGCCTAGTTGTTCCCTTAGATGGTCATCTTTAAGTGCTATAAATATCTGGCACATATCACCACGTAATCTACGAAACTCTAAGGAGTAAAGTCCAAGATTTTGTAATCTTAGCTCATAATTTAGTCCCTGGACTTCTCTTATGCCTTTAGTAGCTCTTCTCTGTACCTTCTCTAAGGCTCTAATATCCTTCTTATAGCCTGGTGCCCAGAACTGTGCACAGTACTCCACATGCGGATGCACCAAAGAGGTATACAGGGGCATTAGTACTGCTCTATCTTTACTTTTAATATGCTGAAATATGCAATGCAGTATCCCACTAACCTTCTTTACCACCTGGCCACAATGTATTCCAAATTTAAGTTCATTATCAACTTGTAATCCCAGATCTTTCTCATTCTGTACTTGCCTCAGTACTTTGCCTCCCAATTTGTATTTATACTGCAAGTTTTTTTTCCCCATATGCATAACACATTTCTCCATGCTAAATGTGGAACTCTTTGCTTTTGCCCATGCATCCAAATCAGTTAAGGCGGCCTGTAAGACTTTAGCCTCTTCGATATTATTAACAGGAAATCCCACATGCGTGTCGTCCGCAAATTTAGATAGCCACACCCCATTTTTGACACACATTGTTGAAATATATAAATTAAAAAAGGCAAGGACCTGTGACAGATACCTCCATATACCAGGCAAATCTATATATTTTTTTTTTAAGTCTGTTGCAACAGCCCTTTTTACTCTCCTCCTTTCTTGTTGTAACTCCTCATCTTTCTTTCCACGTTATATAGGCAGGCCACCTATATAACGTTCTTTCTATCCCTTATGTATTCTTGCCCTGGTATATGAAGTTCTGCACAGCTCTTTCTTTGGTTGCCCCCCCTCCCCCGTTTCAGAACCTTCCTAATGTGAGGTATGCAGAAATACAATAGTTGCTTAAAATAAGTATTTCATTTCATTTGGATATGGGAATTGTAAGTGCTTATTTACATCCATGGTGTGGGTCCTGTAATGACCCCTTTATGTATGCAAACCCTGGTATGGTCTTGGTTTGCGTCCCGTTTAGTGTTAGGTACCCCTCCTTCTTGTCCCCTCCTTGTAAATAAATGGAGTAAGCTAGAGTTGCTTTACAGCCTAGTTGTCATGTGGAAATAATGTAAATGCAGCCCCAAAATGTTTGCATATAAAACCCCTTTAAAGTGCCTTTCAGCCTGTTTGCTGTAGAAAATGGGTCTTTCTGGTTTGAAAGCTCATTCTAAATGGCAGCAGTAACACACAAAGTGCTTGCTATTGAGTAAATAAATAAACAGCCTGCATTTTACACAATTTGCAGCATACAAAAAGGAATTCATTCAGTAGAAACTACAAAACAACTAATTCATGACCTAAACAAGCTACAAAACCAAAAGAAGGCCTGTAAAAACAAGTTGTACAACACTGTTTGTTTGGCCTTAACCCCCCCTTTCTCTGTTAAACAAAGGTTAAATAAAAGTTTCTTTTTGTGTTTTTACTTTAGTTAAAATGCTTCTATAAAGTGGATTGAATGCCTTTAATTCATTCTATTGGAATAATTTATAAAACAAACAAATGTTTCCCTCATAAAAGGTTACCTGCTTCTCTGTGTGGAGTCTCACTTCCTATTCTGTACTATAGAGCTGGCCGGCTGGTCAACTCCCATATTTAAAGGCACAGTACTAGGAGCTGGAGTTACTACTGCAGTGTTTGAAACTAAAATTTTATTAACCAGTTGTTGTTTCTATAAAGTGATGTTGACAACATTACAACTTAAAAGGAAATGTTATTCTGAGCTCAGAAATGAAAATAGATTTATTTTGCTGTTTAAAGATAATTTTGAAAAGCATAGGGAGGAGTTAAACAAGTCACATGTTCTCCTTTTTGTATATAAGCCTTGGTTTTATTCAGTTCTGTAGATAGCCTGGTGGGTGTACACATGTACTCTGACCCCAGTATGATGTTCACTAGCTCCTTCTAGTGTCTGAGATGCTGCTTGGTAACTTATGTTTATTTTGAAGAAGTTTTATGTTATTTATTTTTTTCTTCTGAAGTTTGCAGTAATTGTCCAGCTTCAATAAAATTTTTGCTTCTGAGTATCTACAATTGTGGAATAGCGTCTTCCGTAAAAACCCACACCTCACAGGACCCAAAATGGATCCCTGGGGTATCCCACTGGTCACATCCACCCAATCAGAACATACTCCTCTAATACACACTCGCTGTCTTCTGTTTTTTAACCAAGCCTCTAGCCAATAGGTCAAATAATCATAGACCCCTAAATCGTTGATAGCTTTTATTAGTTCTTCATGAGGCACTTTATCAAATGCCTTTACGAAATCGAGAAATACAATATCCACTGAATTACCCATATTCAGGGCCTTATTGACCTTACCATACAATTCCAAGAGGTTGGTCTGACATGACTTACCCACTGTAAATCCATGCTGTGAGTAGTCAGTGATAACATCACTATTTAGAAAGTCCAAGATCTGGTCCCTAATTATTTTCTCTAAAATCTTACCCAAAACTGAGGTTAAGTTAATGGGTCTGTAGTTTGCAACTTCCTGTTTTGATTCCTTTTTATATATAGGAATAAGCATAGCCTGTCTCCAATCATCTGGTACCTAAGCCATATCTAGGGATTTTGGGAAAATATGAGTGACTGGATCTGATAGCACATATAATAGTTCTTTAATAACTCTCGGATGTATACCTTCTGGTCCCTGTGCCTTATTAGGATTTATTTCTAATAATATTTTTACTACGTCGTCGGTGCTAAGTGTAACACTCCACCTTGTAGATTTGTTCCTGCCATCTGTTGCTGCATATGACCCTTTATTAATACTGAAGAGAAGTATGTATTACGTAACTCTGCCATCTCCTGATTGTCTGAGGTCAACTCGCCATCATGTTTTTTTAGGGAGGTAATGGTTCCAGTATCACCACTTTTAGAGCTGATGTATGAGTAAAAGGATTTATAGTTATTTTGTACTTTAGTTGCCAATTTATGTTCATAATTTCTTTTTGCTATTGCAATTTCCTTTTTGGTACTTCTTAAACACTCCTTATATACTACTCAGCATTTACTATTGTTACTTTGTTTTGCCCTCAAATATGCACTATTTTTAGTTTTAATTAGTTTCCTAATTGTAGGGGTCAGCCATGGGGGGAGAACTTTTTTTGGATTTGTTATATTTCTTTATAACTGGTACATGCTTATGTACCAGTGAGCAAACATTACTTTTTAATTTCTCCCACATCTCTGTTATTGTATGATCTGCAAATTCAAATTGCCAATTCCATTCTGTCAATTCTTTTCCCATCCGATTAAAATTTGCTTTATCATACCTATAAATAGTTGTACTGCCAATATAATTCCCCAAATTACCCAGATAATGAAAACTGACCATAGCATGATTGCTAGATCCTAGTGGAGGTAAGATAGTACAATTCTGTATATTGTCATTCAAGTTGCTCAATACCAAATCCAAAATATGCTCCCCCCTGGTGTTATTAGGTAGGTAGGTAAAATTTTATTTATACAGAATATTATGCCATTAGGGATTCAAGAATCCCTGTTTACAAGGCATCCCTGTATTTGTACAATATAAATATACATAATACACAGAACACTCAAAGAATGCAATAACATACAATTAAGTACGTACAGACATTTCATTTATGTATACATCCATTCATCATATGTTCATAATAATCAAACTTCACCTGTTACACAAACATTTAAAAAGCAGCTCTTTTTTACTGCTGACTTATATTCTAATAATGACAGGTTTGAGTCCCTGGGGGGGGGGGGAGCCTATTCCAACTCTTTGAAACTTTATACTGAAGAGTCATTGTGCTATATCTATTTTTGACTTTTGGAGTAAGACATACTCTCGCTCCAGAATTTTGTAAGTTTAATCCATGTTCTGGTTTTTTTTAGATTATACAATAAATGATTTTGTAAATTATTCTTATGTAAACCTTTTATTTGAGTTAACCAAGAAACCTCTGCACTCTGTTCTAAAGAATTCCAACCCAACCTTAAATACATATCACAATGATGGGTACCAAAGTCACATCTTAACACAAATCTAGCTAATTTATTATATAAAACATCCAGATTGTGTTACTGTTTTTTTGAGGTGTGTCTATAAATATGGGAACCATAATCAATCACGGGAAGAAGTAATTGGTTTACTATACTCAGTTGCATTTCCCTTGTTAAGCAATTCGATATCCATCTCATAACCCCTAGTTTTGAGTTAATTTTTTTTATAAGTTCAGTCACGTGTTGGTTAAAGTTCAATTCCTGGTCAATTATGACCCCCAGATATTTATAATACTGGGTTTGCTCTAATATTTTCCCATCCTGTGTCCTAATTGTCAATTTTGTGCCCACACTATCCTTCTTCTCTGAACCAAAGTACATAGTCTGGTTTTTTTTATTGTTAATCAATAAACCAAGATTTGTAAAATATTTTTGCATATTTAGAAAATCACCCTGTAATTTTTGTTCCAATTCACCCACATTTTTACTAGATGTAATCAAGACAGTATCATCCGCGTACAATCTAATTTGTGAATTTTTAATAACTCTAGGTAAATTATTCAAATATACTAAGAACAAGAGGGGCCCAGGATCACCCTGGGGTACCCCTTCAGTGACTGTACCCAAACTAGAACTGTATCCATTTACTGTTACAAACTGAGTTCTGTCTTCTACTTAAGATGTAAACCAACCACGTGTTTCATCATCCACTCCAGGCATCTCAACTTCTCGATCAAGACATCGTGATTTACTAGATCAACGCTTAGATAGGTCATATACTGCACCCACCGATCTCCCTCGCCAGAGGGGTGGCAACTAAGTCCAAAAGATCGGTGAGGCAGTAGCTCGTGGACCTACTCCTGTCTGAAGCCTGACTGAAAAGGGGTAATTTTTGATATTTCTCCAATATGTAGTTAATTGCCCATGGACAAGCCGCCAGCAATTTAGAAATTGTTGACAACAATGCTATTGGGCGATAATTTGAAGTGTCCAATGAATCCCCTTATAAATTGGAATTATTTTAGCCTTCTTCCATAATGCAGGATACAATCCTTCCCTTAGGCTCCAGTTAAAAAGATCCCTTAGTACTGGGGAAATCACTTGGGCAGCTTCTTTTAATAACCTATTTTCTATTTTGTCAGGGCCACAAGCTTTATTTATATTTAAATTTCTTATTAATTTACATACTTTGGATGTGGTCACTATTTTCAAACGGAACTTTGGTGACTGACAATTTTCAAAGTCAGTTTTTTGATCCACAAGCTGAACTTTTCCCAAATGGGTTTCAATTCCTACATTTAAATCTGGGAGCTCAATAAAATAATTATTTAAGTGCTCTGCAACTTTATCAGCTTCTAATATTTTCCCATTAAATTTCAATTTTGCCTCTACTTGACTTTTAACAGGATTTGCCAAATTTTTTATCAGTGACCAATAGTTCCTAGGATCTGTTGCTTCTTTAATTCTCTGTTTATAATAAGAGGCCTTAGAGTTCCTTATTTCTTGAACCACTCTATTTCTTACCTTTTTAAAATTTTCCCATACATCAGATCTTAAAGATTTATTTGCTTTTTTCCATAATCAATTTTTTGATCTAATTAACTTTCTTATGATTACGGTCACCCAAGGTAAATGAATCTGTTTTTGATTAACTTTTTTCCATGGCACAAACATATCACATGCCTCATTAAACATTGTTGTAAATTCCTGAATAGTTAAATTCAGGTCGGGAATTAAGAAAACTCTATGCCATGGTTGTCTCTGTAAATACTCACAAAACAGATGTTTATCATATTGAGCATAATTTCTTTTATATTCAACAAATGTTTTGGTTACTGGTACCTTTCTTAATTCTAAATTTATTGTACACCTTACTATGTTATGGTCCCCCAAGTTTGGCTCCCCAACACCCTTACTTGTTATAACCATTTCTGGCGAAACAAAACACAAATCCAGTATATTCCCACTACTAGTTATTTTCCCTTTCCTTGTGGGTAAATCAATAACTTGTAACAGATTCAAACATCTCATTGAGTTTTCCAAAACCCGACCTCTTGGGCATCCCCAAGCAGCATTAAAATCACCCATTAACACAACATTTGTCTGACCTATATATTTCATGATAGAATGAGAGAACTTTTCAAAATGCTTAGTATTTGTCTTCGGTGTTGAATATACAGCTCCCACAACCAAATTTATCATCTGAAATTTTAATAATAAGAATTCTAGCCCTTCTGTTTTCCCAGAGTAAATTATTTCAGAGGGACCTAAATTGTGCCTTAGATAAATTACAACCCCCGTGACCCACGATCCTGTCTAAAACAATAAAAATCATGAAGTTCGATTTCCGCTTGAGGAATTACTTTTGTTAACCAAGTCTCAGTTAAAATTACTATATCAGGGCTTTCTAGATCTACCCAGGTTCTAAGGAGGTCCATTTTTTACTAAACTTCTAGCATTATCTAAAATAATCCTAATGGCCCCATCCCTTGGCCCTGGGTTCAGTTCTATGTCCTCACATAATACTAGGATATCAAACAACCTGATCATAGGAAGAAAATTTTCCACAAAGAACTGGCCTGTAAGTATTTAAAATTTGCTGCCTTACTATCTTAAAATGCTTTCTCCCTCTCATTGACTTATTTGTACTTAAAGTATTCTTGCTTAATTGACTACATTTCAAATATAAGCTGTTTTTATTCTCTGTGTCCCTAGGTATTTCTGAGCCATTGTGTGACAAAAAATATGTCACACACAACAGAAATACCATTAATTTAACAAAAATACCCTTCATTTTATGGCCAGAGAATACAGCTCTAAGTTATGGTATCCCAATGCAGTCACTACCCTTCAAGTTAATTTAATTTCACGCTTTCAGTTACTATCAATAGCTTTATACTAAAACTCTTAATATTATTTAAGTAGAATATACTACTTTTATATGGCTTCTCAATTACTATAAGGTTACTCTTACAGGCTTATTCAATTTCTGAGTCAAACTCTGTTTGTTTAGGATCGTTACTTTTCATCACCCATTAGTAACCACCCACTCACACTGGCTGTCAAGGCTGAACAGCTGGCTTTATGTGGTACAGCCCCTCCTCCTTTGATGATGCTCAGTAGTCAGTTTCACTTCCGCATTTTCTCCATCAGTTCGGGGAGTCCACATGCAGGTGGCTTTAAAAATCAATTTCTCCACCTCACACAGGGCAACACAACAGGCAACAGACAGAATCTCACTTTTAGCTGGGCAGCAGTGTTACAGTCTCGAGAGCCACAGCGTACCTGGGCAGTTCAAACAACAGCGCGGGCTTTATGTGGTGCAGCCCCTCCTCCTTTGATGATGCTCAGTAGTCAGTTTCACATCCACGTTTTCTCCAACAGTTCGGGGAGTCCGCATGCAGGTGGCTTTAAAAATCAATTTTTCCACCTCACACAGGGCAGCACAACAGGCAACAGGCAGAATCTCACTTTTAGCTGGGCAGCAGTGTTACAGTCTCGAGAGCCACAGCGTACCTGGGCAGTTCAAACAACAGCGCAGGCTTTATGTGGTGCAGCCCCTCCTCCTTTGATGATGCTCAGTAGTCAGTTTCACTTCCGCGTTTTCTCCGACAGTTCGGGGAGTCCGCATGCAGGTGGCTTTAAAAATCAATTTCTCCACCTCACACAGGGCAGCACAACAGGCAACAGGCAGAATCTCACTTTTAGCTTTAGTTACATATTGTTCCAATGTGGCCAGATTCAAGATCTCCAAGTATTTAGTTTCCATAGGATTAGCAGTTTCATGTGTTTCCCAATTTATTCCTGGGAGGTTAAAGTCTCCCAGGAGTATTAGACTATTAGCTAACGCTAATTGTTCAATAAAATCTAACAGTATTATGTCCTCTTATTTACCAATGGTTGGTGGTCGATACACAAGCCTATATTTAATATAGGAGCATTATGAGGGTAAATTTTAATCCATAAAACTTCAGAATCACCCCAGCATGTTGTGTCAATACACTCAGAAGCTGTATTATCTAATATATAGAGTGCTACCCCACTGCTTTTTGAGATAATTCTCTCCTTTGAGTATAGTGTAGTGTATAACCCGGGATTACCCTATCCCGGGTACCTCTGTCATTCCACGATGTCTCGGTGATGGCGCAGATGTGTACATGAGCGGTATGCAATATTAGTTTTAACTCATCAAATTTATTATTAAGACTGCTAGCATTAACCAATAAAACTTTCCATTTAAGCTGTGCATTCTTGTTTACATCAGTGACCTTGGAATTTGTGCTTTCCCCACCACCCTTCAGAGGAAGTTTAAATGAATTTCCATTGTGTATCTCAATTTCTGCACTAACATATGCTTGCCATGCTTATTTAGATGTAACCCATCATTTTCAAATAAATGAAGGCCCTGGAAGTCTTGCCATTGGTCGATATAAGCATAACCTTCTCTAAAACACCATCTCCTCATCCACCCATCCACCCATTAAATCTCTGAATCTCATTATTTAACATAACACTGGCCCTAGGAACAGGTAGTATACCTGAAACCAGTAAATCACAGCCTCTATTTTTAAGATAAGCACCCACATATTCAAAATTGTTTTGTATTTCTGGTAAATCCACCATGCCGATGTCATTTACTCCAATATGCAACACTACAACGGGAGTGGTTGTATTATCTAACAATCCAGGTAAAAGGCTATATCATGCATACCTGACTCTGAAACACCTTCTGCCATTGAATCAATAAATTTCTCGAGTGTAACAATCTCTGTTTGTGTCCTGATTCTTTGTTTCAGTAATTCTATTTCCTGAAGCAGTTCACCTAATAGTAAACATTTGTCACACTCATATTCCTCAAATGTATCACCCAGTTTATACATATGACACCCAGTGCACACCATTCTTATGTAATATTCTCTTACTTATCTACACAGACTTTTGTCCAGCTGTCCTCCACGCATGATGACATGCACCCTGCCCGCGCTCACCCTGCTCACTGCAGGGACAATCTATATAGCCCCACTGAACTGGATGTAACTTCTGGGGTCACAGGAACACTCGCTATTACTTTAGTGAGTAAAATTTTATTTTTTGGCCAAGATATCAGCCCAAGGTTAAACTAAGGGACAGTAATGCAATTAGGTAGGAACACACAAATAAAATCGATGCAGTAGCAATATGTAGTTTATGCTCATTGAGCAGAACTACAGCTACTCTCTACCTACTTCCTACACAGTAGGACTCCAAATAAAAGAAAGGAAACAGTTTTTTTAAACCACACAAATAAAATGTTGCATATAGTACTTGTTCCCCCTATTAACCCCAGTCACACTCAAGATGACTAGTCTTGTTTAAGCAGTATATTTACTGATCGCTCACTGCAGGAACGAGCTATATAGCCCTATTGAACCGGATGTGATTTCCGGGGTCACGGGAACACTCGCTATTACTTTAGCAAGTAAAATGTTATTTTTTTGACCAAAATATCAGCCCAAGGTTAAACTAAGGGCCAGTAATGCAATTAGGTAGGAACACACAAATAAAATCGATGCAGCAGCAATATGTAGTTTATGCTCACTTAGCAGAACTACAGCTACTCTCTGCCTACTTCCTACTCAGTAGGGCTCCAAATAAAATAAAAGAAACAGTTTTTTAAACCACACAAATAAAATGTTGCATATAGTACTCATTCCCACTATTAACCCCAGCCACACTCAAGATGACTAGACTTGTTTAAGCAGTATATTGCAGGTGCAGAGGAGGGTGCAGGTTATGGCAGGGGGGACCCTGCCATAACTCCAGTACATGCCCCATGCACACAGACTGCTGCCCAGTCCAGGCAGATAGCCACTGTCCCCCACCAACAGGACTCCAGCACCCATCCCTACTGGCTGCCCAGTGCCACCCACCCAGGCACACAGCTGTGCCCCGTCACCATCCCAGTGAATGCCAACACACACACACACACACAGACATAGGGGTACTGGCCCTGGGAATGCAGACACCCCCCCACACACACATGGGGCACCAGCCCAGGGATTCCAGATAACCCCCCCTACCCTGTGCAATGCCACCAGCCCACCCCCCGATCTTTGATCCCGGCCTCTCTGGGAAATCAATGGTGGTCAGTGGTCCTCCCACCTCCACAGCACCGCCCCCCCAACCCTCATACCTCCCCGTCAGTGCAGTGGCATGGCACAGCCAGTGACACAACCCACCTTACACCTCCTCAGCTGCCAGCCATCTGAGTGATGCTGGCAGCACACCACTATATATAGGCAGCGTGGTCCCAGCATTGCTTGGATGGCCAACAGCCAAGGAGGTGTGAGGAGGGTTGTGCCACTGGCCATCCAGCAGCCAACACTGACTGGCAGGTATGGGGGATGGGATGGGGGGCAATGTTGGTGCCGAGGGGGGACACTGACCACCAATGAGGGCTGGGGGTGTGCTGGGATCTGGGGTAGGGGGAGACTCCTCTGGGGATGGGGCACAAAGATGTGTGTGTGGGGGATCTACCCCACTGGGGACGGGGCATGGAGGTCTCAGGGGGTATTTCTAAAGTGGGGACAGGCAGCGATGTATGTTTATTTCTCATAAGAAGGCAGTATTCCTGTCCAGAGAAATTGCTGCTGCTCAGAACCGACCAGCCCAGCTCTTTCGAACTTTGGACAGGCTGTGCAACCCAGCCTGTCTGCAGGTTCGTCGAGCCTTTTCACAAATACAATGTGAGGAGCTTGCTCGATTCTTTGCAGACAAGGTGACTGACATCAGGGCCGTGACTCGCACAGCACTCGCCATGGGAGTTGCCGTGGTCCAGCCTATGGTTACAAGTACCCCGTTTCCCTGGAGTTCCTTCGAAAGGCCAGAAATCAATGATGTTATGATGATTGTCCAGGGTATGCGGGCCACAAGCTGTAGTTTAGACCCGGGTCCCACTGGCCTGATTATGGGCTGTGGTGAGGTTATCAGTCCGGTGCTAGCTAGGATAGTCTGGTGCTCCTTAGACTCTGGTGAATATCCCCGCTCCCTGAAGGAAGCGGTGGTGACACCCGTGTTGAAAAAGGCTTCTTTGGACACAGACTCCCTAGCCAACTACAGACCCATCTCGAACCTCCTCTTTGGGGGGAAGGTTATCGAGAAAGTGGTGGCAGCCCAGTTGGACAACCATTTATCCACCCACAAGATCTACGACCCTCTTCAATCAGGTTTTTGAAAGAGACATAGCACTGAGACTGTGCTGGTTCGGGTGCTCAATGATCTCCTGATGGCAAGAGACCAGAAAAAACTGTCCATCTTGGTCCTTCTGGATTTGTCAGCAGCATTTGACACCGTAGACCATGGGGTGCTGCTCGAGCGCCTGAGATGCATCTGTGGGTTGTCGAGTTTGGTACACAAATGGTTTTCCTCCTTCCTCACAGGTAGAACTCAGAGGGTCATATCGGGGATATTTTCTTCTTATCTTACCACTCTGTCCTGTGGGGTGCTTCAGGGCTCTGTGCTGTCCCCTATGCTGTTTGCAGTGTACATGCTTCCCCTCGGAGACATTGTAAGACAATATGGGCTGGAGTTTCATTGTTATGCCGATGATACCCAGCTCTATCTGTCTTTTACACCTGACCAGAATAGAGCATTCTCAGTGTTTAACAACTGTCTCAGTGAGATCCAGGGTTGGATGAGGTCCAGCTGGTTGAAGTTGAACTCTGGAAAGACGGAGGTGATGGTCATGGATTCTGGCCACCAGATTGAGGGGGCCAGGGGCCAATCAAACCTCAGGTTTATTCCTGGGGGATGTGGAGCTCCCTGCCTCTGAACGGGTATGAGACCTGGGGGTGATCCTTGATGATCAGCTGACATTGCGTGCGCAAGTGTCGGCGGTTGTTGCAGTATCCTTTTACCATCTTAGGAACATTGCTAGGATAAAGCACCTTGTTCCATCCGTGACCTGCCTACACTGATCCACGCCTTTGTGACCTCCCGTGTGGACTACTGCAACTCCCCCTACTTTGGGCTTCCTGGGGTTGATATCCGCCACTTGCAGCTAGTGCAGAACTCAGCGGGCCCGGCTGTTAATGGGGACCTCACATTCTTCCCATATTACACCGATGCTGTGGGATCTGCACTGACTGCCAGTTCAGTGGTGGATCACCTTTAAAGTTGGATTACTGACATATAAAGCCCTACACGGTTTGGGCCCTGATTACTTGAAATATCTGGTGCCTTACCTTCCGATGCAATCGCTCCACTCAGCCAACGAGGGGTTGCTAGAGATTTCGAGGGTAGTTTTAAAATCTTCAGGCACCCGCACTTTTAGTTTTGTGGCGTCGACCCTCTGGAATTCTCTACCCCGTTGGATTAGAGAGTGCACGATGGTGGAGGCCTTTAAAAAAGGCCTAAAATCCTTTTTATGGACAAAGGCATTCGGTGATGACACAGATTTTAACTAATGCTGTATATTTTAGCTTGGATTTTAATTTGTTTTATGATGTTTTTATGATTCTTATTTTGTAATGTGCCTTGATTCTAGAAAGGCGCAAAAGAAATAAAGTTTATTATTATTATTATTATTTAGGGGGCAGAATGCCTCTTACCACCATGGGTTTGGGGCACCACTGCCTGGTGGGGATGATGACATACTGGAGGGGGGCAGGGATCTACTGCAAGGGGCCATCTGTGTGCCATGAGGGTGCTGCGTACAGTGGGCTGGGCCATGGGGGCATGGTGGACTATGGGGCATGGCTGAATGGGTCCAGGTGCATGCGGGTGCTATTCATGCACCTGGACCTGTGCTATCGGGCACAAGGGATCCACTCCGGGAACCAGGCTGGGCATTCCATTGGATGCCTGCCTTGGTCTGCGACTCCGCCCCTGGCTGCACTGTGTGGACCTGCATGCCGGGGGGGCATGCCCACAGACAGGTGGTGGCTGTTGGTGAATACCGTCCGATGTGCGCCTGTCCTTGGCCCCAGTAGCAGCAGCACCAAAAAGTACAGGCAGCCAGAATAGCTGGCAGCAACCACAAAGACCAAAATAGGCAGAACCCAATTAGGGAGGCAAGCAGAAAAGCTTAAAGCAACTACCTCTATAAATATAATTATAAGCAGCACCCAGAAGGGGAAGCTAGAATAGCCAGCAGCAACTACAGATAAAAATATAGGCAGCATCTAGATAGGGAGGAACCAGAAAAGCCTGCTGTAGCTACAAATACAAATATAAGCTACACTCAGAAGGAGGCTGGGCAGCCAGAATAGCCTGCAGAAACTACAAATATAGGCAGCACCCAGACAGCAAGGGAGGGAGCCAGAAAAGCATGCAATAACTACGAATACAAATATAGGCAGCACCCAGAAGGGGGTAGCCAGAATAGCCAGCAGCAAGCAAAAATACTAATATAGGCAGCATCCAGATAGGGAGGCAACCCAAAAAGATGGCAGCAACTACAAATACAAATATATGCAGCACCCAGATAGGGAGGCAGCAGATAGCTAGTCAGGGCTTACAGAAGGAGGTAGCAAGGGAGGCAGCAAGGCCCTATACAGCACATGTCACTGTAGCATACAGGAATTAGAAGTTGCTATGTAGGGACTACAGTGGTGAACTTAGCAAGCAGTATGACATACAGGGCTTACAAAGCAGCTGACATGTTCCAAACAGGCAAGTCATACCACGGAGTTGCCGACTGAGGAGGTAATTTAGCTATTTAGCTATTAAGGCCAACTAAAACTGGAAATGCACCACTGTGTATAGGAATATATGTATTTTTTAAATTTTTTGGTAACCTGGTAAGGCACATTAGACACAAGGCCTGTTTTCTGGAGTGAGCATTGGGGAGGTTTAGTGACTTACTCAGGGTTACACAGTATGCATGTGGAGGCTGTGGGAATCAAACCCAGATTTGCTGGATGTGCCAAGCTCAATCACAGCTTGTTATTCTAACCTCTAGGCTATACTGCTAGCCTATTGACAAAATTAATTTTTGCAGTATAGGAGGCCATGGGAACAGTACCTTTTAATGAATGTGTACAAATAGTATTTTGTCTTTTTACTGAAGGATTCTGAATATGGGCTTTTAAAATACACAGATGAAAGCAGTCTGCTTTTTTCTAGAAGTAGCTTCATTGAGAATATTGTTTTGATCTACCATTGAAAATGATGTAAATAGGAAAACATTATTTACACCTTCTTACTGTGATGGCAACCCTCCCTTCACAGACTGCATCAGTCTTAAGAGGGTTGTCAGCTTGCTTTGTTGTCACTGCCACCAGCTGGCTCAACCAGCAAAATCACCTTCCCCCTGCACAGAGCTGGGAGGTGAAACATGCAATTGCACAGATTAGAGTCTAGTAATGTGCCTCTCGGGTGGCGGATG
Organism: Neoceratodus forsteri; assembly: GCA_016271365.2. Taxonomy (NCBI): domain Eukaryota; kingdom Metazoa; phylum Chordata; order Ceratodontiformes; family Ceratodontidae; genus Neoceratodus; species Neoceratodus forsteri. The sequence continues at coordinate 1,224,972,200 of CM057459.1, read as the reverse complement.
CTAACAGAGTTTTTGCCTCAGCCAGTGGCAACCATGTGATACCTTAGCAATTAAACCACAGCCATGACTGTTGTGTAGATAAATAGCTTAAAAGTTGCATTACAGGATATATATATATATATATATATATATATATATATATGTCTAACACAAGAGAAGAACATTGTTACAGGAAAATTAAACAAATGGTTTTAAATAACAGATGACAAAAGAAAAAATGCTATTATTTAAGTTATGCTACCCTTTCTTACCCTCTGCTACACTTGGAGAGAGACTGAAATCATATGTTATCTATACAGCTCCCACAAACCTCCGTAGCTAGAGCAGTAGGCTCACAATTTAAAGTGCTCTCAGATGGTAACCCAGCAAAAGCTTACTCTTGTAACTGTCTTTCTGAATTTATAGTCCCCTTTGAGAGTAGATAATTCTTGTTCCTCTTTGAATGCACCAAACATTTACCATGTACCTGTTTAATTGTTCCAATCAGTTTAAAGCCCTATAGATATCCAATTAAATCAATGCTGTAACCAGCTTGTGTTTGAATGTGCCAATGCCTTTTTTTATTAAGTATATTTTATTAAGTTTCTACATCCAACATACAGACATCATTAAACAAGAAACCATACAATGCTGAATGCATATCTACAAAACAGAACTTCTAACAACATTAACGTACAGCCATTGTCGAGTAGAACTGTATCTTGATGTCTGTATCCCCACCACCCTCTGCTCCCCAGTCTTCCCCAAATCATCACCATCCCCAAACCCCCTTCCTTCCTACCTCCACCACCAAAAATAAGAGCCTATGTAATTGTAAATATATGTCTGTAGGAAACCATAATAAAAATGATGGTTAACTTAGGAAGGGGCATTTATACTAGAAGTTGTTGTATTAGACTGGATTAATAGCAAATTAAAAAAGGGATCCCAAAGTTGTTTATATTTTCCCATTCTTTGGATAAACCCAGCAATAACACATTCTGCCTGGATAGCAAACATTATTTCTTTATACCATTCAGTATAAGATGGTGTGAGAGCATCTACCCAATGTCTGAGCAGTACTTTTTTGGCACAAACAGAGATGAGTGCCATATAGGCCCTTTGAGTATGGCCCCGGAGGGTCGTGTAATCCCCTAAAATACAGATCTCAGGGGTAAACTTATCTGAGAGAGCTAATAATGGATCCAGACAGGACTTAATACAATTCCATAATGGGGAAACCTTATCTCATGACCATAACATATGCGGTAGATCCCCCTGGACTTGTGAACATTTGGCACAGAGATTAGATGACAAGAATCCCATCCGGTATAGTTTAGTTGGGGTATAGTACATATTGTGGATGATTTGAAACTGCATATATCTGTACCTATCCCACTTGATATCTCTACATAAGTGCTTCCAAATTCTTGACCAACATCTAGGGGTACAGAAGTTGGAAGAGAGTGGTCCCACCAGTAACTTCTTTGTCATTCTAACCCAGCAGTCATAGTTTGTAGAAACCTGTAGGCATACGAAATTAAATGAGTGGACAGAAGTGAATTAAGATATGGGGTTAGGGCAGTTAGAAAGGGCGTAGTTCACATCCCAGTGCCAAAATACTGTAATAACATGTGGGTAATCTGCAAGTACTTGAAAACATGGGTAGAAGACCAATAGTACCGGGTACAGGCTTCCTGGAATCGCATCAATTTCTGGTTGATAACTAACTCTTCCACCCTTCCAATCCCCATGTTAGGCCAAAAAAGATTAGGCCTAATTGGTTTACCGGAAATTAGCAAATTGGGATTATTAAAAAGGGGTTGTGTTACATCTTTATACCCTTTGATCTTAAGAAAGATATTGATTTGGTGTTGTGTAATCAGAAGGGCGTCTAGCGGGGATCCTTTCAGCTTATTTGGGAGATATTTCCTATTTAGAAAAGGAAGGGCTTCTGGGACCATATTGTGTAACACACACAAGAACTTCTCAATTTCTAACCAAAGAGGGGAATAAAGGGAGTCAGAGGAGTACTTTGACGGGAATATCCAGTACCTCAATCTAGTTAGATGTATTGCAAGATAATACAAATGAAAGTTGGGAGCTTGTAGGCCACCATTGAATTTTGCCCGAGTAAGCTTACAGTAGTTTTTTCTTGATTTCTTCCCAGCCCATAAGAAGGAGTTAATGATTTTATGAACCTGAGTAAACCAAGAACTGGGTAAATCCCAGTTGTACATTTGCAAAGGGTATAGTATATGGGGTAGCCAATGCCTTTTAAAATCTGTGTGTATACGTGCGTGCGCGTGTGTGTAAGCCCACCTCCTTGGTCACTCTCTCTGAGATTTATTATCAAATTACCTTGCTTCAGCAGCCTGTTAGTGATGTAGAATCCCAATATGTTTTTCCTCTCCTTGCTGTTAGCAAAGAAAAAAAACCTAGTGAGACTCAGAAGACCAGAAAATAGTTGTAGTAAATTCCCACAGTCAACTGCTTAGTTTACCTTTCTGTCACATCCCCTCCAAGTGCTGAAGGTGTGTCACTCTGGCAACCCAAAGAGACATGGCCAATCATGCAGCTGCTGGGAAGTGCCCAAAGTATTCAGCCATGCTGTTAGACCTGCCTAGTTAGCCCATCTACATTGACATTTTGTTTACCACTGCGGTACTGGATGTGCACGTTGTAAGTCCGCAGTACCAAGCTCCAGCATAGTAGTTTTCCATTTTGCCTGCTTGATCTAGGAAGCCAGTATAGGGGATTATGATCCATGACCACAGTAAATTCTCTTCCATGTAGGTAAGGCTGCAGCTCCGGAAGGGCCCACACTATTCCCAATTACTCCTTCTTGATTGTGGCATAAGCCTCCTCTCTGGGCAGCAGCCTCTGGCTGAGGTACACTACACGGTGCTCCTCCCTCTTCTGTGTAACTTAACTCAGCATGGCACCCAGCCCATGGTCTGAGGCATCCACATGGACAATGAACTTTAGACTGTAATTGGGACTGGATAATACAGCTGGCCTGCTTAAGGCCTTCTTTAGCTCCTGAAAAGCAGTCTCACAAGCAAAAGGAAGCTGGGAAGGCAGTCAGAACAGCAAAGGCCCAAACCGAGGAAAAGATAGCCAACGCGGTTAAGAAGGGGGATAAAACCTTTTATAGGTACATCAAGGAGCAAAGGAAGACCAAGGGAGGGATTGTGAGGCTTAATAAAGGGAGGAGGGTGGGCAGAGGGTGACTGTGAAAAGGCAGAGATACTAAATAAATATTTTGCTCAGTATTTACAAAGGAAGAGGGGAGGTACCTAAAACAAACAATAGAAACACTCTGGATACAGAAGTTGATACCAGCCCATTTACAGAAGAAAGGGTTCTGAAAGAACTCTTAAACTGAAGGTGGACAAAGCAATGGGGCCTGATGGGATTCATCTCAGAATTCTAAAAGAACTAAGGGTAGAACTAGTGACACCACTGACTACCTCTTTAACAAATCATGGGAGGAAGGGTGGTACCCGAGGACTGGAGGAGGGCAGATGAGATTCCCTTCACAAAAGTGGGAGCAAGGCAGAAGCAGGAAACTACAGACCTGTTAGTTTAACCTCAGTGGTAGGGAAAATGATGGAATCACTCTGAAGGAAAGAATTGTCGAGTATCTAGAGGCCAGAGGGCACAGGACCCAAGGCAGCATGGATTCACAGCGGAAGGTCATGCCAGACAAATCTGATAGATTTCTTTGACTGGGTGACCAAAGTAGTAGATCAGGGAGGGGCTGTGGACATGGCCTACCTAGACTTTAGCAAGGCATTTGACACAGTCCCACACAAAAGATTAATATACAAGTTAGCCAGCCTGGGAGTGGGTCCCAAGATGACAGCCTGGGTAAAGAATTGGCTGGAGAATAGGACACAGAGAGTAATAGTAAATGGAGCCCACTCTGAAGAAAGGGGGTTACTAGTAGGGTGCCGCAGAGTTCAGTATTAGGACTGGCCCTCTTCAATGTCTTTATAAGCGACATTGCAGAGGGACTGGAAGAAAAAGTATGTCTCTTTGCAGATGACACAAAGATCTGCAACAGAGTTGATGCACAAGGTGGGGTGGAAAGGATGAGAAGGGACTTGCAAGGTTAGAGGAATGGTCAAATGTATGGCAGCTTAGAGTCAATGCTAAGAAGTGCAGGTAATGCACCTGGGAAACAAAAACCCAGGGAAGAGTACACAATGGGGGTGAGATACTAACAACAACAAAAATGGAAAGGGACCTGGGGGTAGTCATATTGGATGACCTAAAGGGGGCAAGCAATGTGAGAGGGCAGCAAGGAGGGCTGGGGGGATACTGGGATGCATAGGGAGAGGCATCACCAGTAGAAAACAGGAAGTTATTATCCCTCTGTACAGACAGCTGGTCAGACCCCATCTGGAGTACTGCGTGCAGTTCTGGAGACAAAATCTCCACAAAGACATAGACAGGATGGAACTGTCCAGAGGAGGGCAACTAAAATGGTGCAGGGTCTGCACCGGAAGACATATGAAGAGAGACTTAAGGAGCTTAATATGTATAGCCTTGAGGAAAGGAGGAGAGAGGGACATGATAGAAACTTTCATGTACCTCAAGGGAATCAACAAGGTCCAAGAGGGTAGCATCTCTAAAAAAGAGGTGTGCAAGAACAGGGGCACAATTTGAAGATGGGGGTGGCTCGAGGTAATTTAAGGAAGTATTTTTTCACAGAGAGGTTGTGGATGCATGCATGGCCTTCCGGAGGAGGTTGTGGAGTCAAAATCAGTGGTGGAATTCAAGCATGCATGGGACAGTCATAAAGGCAATTCTAGGGGTGGGAGCAGGAAGAAGTAGGCTGCTGGTTAACTAGGATCTGCAGCTTATCCATTAGGTAGGAAAATGGGCAGACTGGGTGGGCCAAGCAGTCCTTATCTGCCGTCAAATTCTATGTTTCTATGTTTCTGTCCACTGCACCTTTTCTGGCTTTCCCTTCTTTGTTAGGTCTTCCAGGGGCTTGGCCAGATCACTATAGTAAGGGACAAACCTCTAGTAGTACTCCGCTGTCTCCAGAAATGCCTTTACCTGTTTCTTGGTGGTAGGAATGGGCCAGGCCAGGATGGCATTGACATTGGCAGGCTCTGGACAGATGCATCCACTGCCCACCCCATGCCCAAGGTAGGACACTTCTGCCATACTTATCTGGCACTTTTCCACATTGACTGTCAGTTCTGCATCCTTCAGCCTGTGGAACACCTCCCGCACATGCCTGATGTACTCCTCCCAAGTCTGGCTGTCTATGGCTATGTCATTCATATATGCCAGTGGAAACTCACCTGCCCCTGACAGAATGCGATCTACAAGCTGTTGAAAGTGCGGGTACATTCTTCATTACAAAGGGCATTACCTTGAATTCATATAAGCCAAATGGGATGAAGAAAGCTGATCTCTCCCTGGCTGCAGGGGTCAGAGGCACCTGCAAGTAGCCCTTTGTTATGTATATTGTGATCAGATACTTAGCTCTCCCCAGTTGCTCCAGGGTCTTGTCTGTTCTGGGCATGGGACTCTATGCAGCTGTTGAGCCTCCAGTAGTCAACGCAAAATCATTTGGTGCCATCCTTCTTGGGGATCAATACCATGGGCAAGGCCCAGGGGCTACTGGATGCCTGGATTACTCCAAGTTCCAGCATCTCCTTGAGCTCCTGTTTCATGGTCTGCTTAACCTGCTTGGGTACCCTGTAGGGAGACTGTTTCAGGGGCACCTGGGTCCCAGTATCAATGTGATGCGCAGTCAGCATAGTGTACCCCAGTTTCCCTGTGAACATGTCTCCAAATTCTCGCAACACACTCTGAATCTCTTGCACCTGGATTGGTGTCATCTGGTCAGAGAGAGTGAGATTGTCCACAAAGGATATGACCCAGGCCTCCCTGAGGAGGTGCACTAGTGGATCAGCCTCAGTTTCATCTTCTGGGGTGCTGCACATAGTGAGGACCAGTTCCTCCCTGTCATAGTAGGGCTTCACCATGTTAACATGATACACCTTTCGCCTGCATCTCCTGCCAGGTAGCTGTATCATGTAATTGACAACACTCACCTTTTGAATAACAGAGAAGGGCCCCTCCCATGCTGCCTGTAGTTTATTCTGTCAGACAGGGATGAGTACCATCACTTGTTGTCCAACCTTATATTCTCTGGCTCGGGCCCCGTGGTCATACCAGACTTTCTGCCTCTGTTGTGCAGTGGCCAAGTGCTCCTGAGCAAGCCCCATGAGCTCCTTAAGGTGGGTCCCCAAGTTCAGGACATACTCCCCAACCGACTCCCCTTGGGAGGCACAGTCACCCTCCCATTCATCTCAAACCAAATCTAGGGGCCACCTCACCCTATGGCCAAACAGGAGCTTGAAAGGTGAGAACCCTGTGGACGCCTGTGGGACCTCCCTGTATGCAAATAGGAGATGAGGCAAATATTTGTCCCACTCCCTCTTGTGCTAGTCAGCGAAGGCCCTTAACATGGTCTTAAGTGATGAATTGAATCACTGCACCAAACCACTAGTCTGGGGGTGGTATGTGGAAGTTTTGAGCTACTTTACCCCCCACTTCTCCCAAAAACTACTGATTAACCCGGACATGAAATTGGCATCCTGATCAGTCAGTATCTCCTGGGAAAAGCCTACCCATCTAAATATCCCCAACAGTGTGTCAGCCACCGGTTCCACCTCAATAGGCGATAGGGCCATTGCCTCTTGATATCTTGCGGCATAATCGACCACCACCAGGATATACCGCTTACCAGTTCAACTTGGGGTGCTAAGTTGCCCCACTATGTCCAAAGCTACCCTCTTAAAGGGCTCATCAACAATGGGCAGGGGTACCAAGGCTGCTTTGGCCTTGTACCCATCTTTCCCACCCTTTGGCACTGTGTACAAATCCGACAGTAATTTGCTACATCCCTGCCAATATCAGGCCAAAAGAAACTGTTGGTTAGCCAATTTTCTATGCACTTCACACCCAAGTGGCCTAAAAAAGGGATATCATGGGCAAGGGCCAGGAGCTACCGGCGGTGAACCTTAGGGACTACCAGCTGCTGGAGCAACTCTCCATCTAGCCCTTCCCCTGTTGTACATTCTCTGTACAGCAGCCCTCTGTTCCAGTAAACTGACTGTTTACCCCCTGAGGGCCCTCAGACCTGTTAGCTATTTCTCTCTGTTTTTGCAGGGTAGGATCAGCCAGATGGGCAGCATCCAGCTCCACTCATCTGAGCCTTCCCAGCTCCCCTTCAGAAGGAAGTCCTATGGGCTCTTCCATTTGTTACTGGGGCTCAGGACTGCTACTTCTAGCCAGCTTTTTCCCCATGCCAACCTCCTCCTCAGCTTCTGAGGGAGGCGCTGGTCCCCATTAATCACCCCCTCTTCACCTTCAGAAGCTTGCCCTTTTGCCTGGCTGCAGGTAGTAACACACACCAGAGATACCCTGTGGTCAAAATCATTTCACACAATCACATTCATAGGGAGATCAGGTACAGCTCCCACTTCCTTCTCTCCATGGCCACCATCCCAGCTCAGGAAGACTCATGCTATTGGTATTGGACAGCTGGGCCTGTGATTCCACGAATTGTGGAGTACCACCGGGGCAGAATTTGCTCTGCCTTAATTAGGTCCTGCCTCATCAAGCAGATAGAGGCACCTGTATCCCTCTACCCCGTGTTACTTCCCAGTTAACTACAATAGGATTCATATTCTTGGGGGAGATATGGGGTACTGCAGTTTACATACAATCCATCATCTGTGCAGGGCCATTTTGTACACCCCCTCTCCTGGACTTTTGCCCCTTTCCCAGTCTCTGAGGGCAGGTATACCTCACACCCCACTTGATCTCAAATATGACATTTCTTGGGCTCCGGCTCTTGGTTCCCCTTTTTTGGGCCCAGGTGCAGGCCGGTGTCCTTTAGGTTGCCCCCATGGGACCCCTTAGAACCTTGTCCTGCCCCCCAGGGTTCTTCTGGTGCATACTGGGTCTGCTAGCAAAATGTACAGGTCAGCACTTTCTGCCACCTCCTTTGAGGAGTTGCATGCCCTGTCTAGCAACCATATGCACAGTTCCTCAGGTACAATTCTAAGTAATCTTTCCTTTCCTATCAAATCTTTTATCAATTCCACAATGTCTGCTTTTGCCCCATCCACCCACCTGTCGAGATAAGTATACAATTGAACACGCAATTCTATGTAACTGTCTTCTGTGCTTTTCTTTAGCTCCCTAAATTTCTTTCTGTAAGCTTCAGAAGTTAATTCAAAACATATTAATAACACAGTTTTAATTGTATCATAGTCAACACAGTCCACATTGTTCATTTTCCTCACTGCCTGCAAAGCATGTCCCGTAAGTAAGTATGGTAAGATGGACCATACATGAAGTTTTTTCTACTTGGAACTGAGAGCATACTCTTTCTAATGTCTATAAACATAGCTCAAGCTCATCTCCCTCTCTATATTGTGGAAACAATTTAGAATTAATTTTGACTGCATGGGATAAGGCCCCCCCCCCATTACTTATGTTTTGCTGATGTAGAGTCAACATCTGCTCATGTTGTTGTCTGTAGATTTAATGCTGCTTTTCTTTTTCTCTGTCCTTCAGTCTTTTTGCTTCCAGTTCTTTCTGTTCTTCTAGTCTTTTTGTCTCTGCTTCCAGTCTCCTTGTCTCTGCCTCCAGCTTTTTTGCTTCAAGTTCCAGCCTTTTTGCCTCCAGTTCCTTGTCTTGCAGTGACAGCTGCAGTTGCAGGGCATCATGCTGATTTGGGGAGTCTGCTATCCCAGCTCCTGACTCACCCCCAGGGACCTTCTGCTTCTGATGATGTGCCACCAGGACGGCTATGAGGTCTGACTTCTTTTTCTTTTCTATACCCCCAAGCTGGGCCCCCTCTTCTTGGCACTTGTCAGAAAGTTATCGCACAGTAAGCAAGTCATACTCTGTGGAGCTCATTCTCTCCACCTACACAAAACTGTGCAGACTAGAAACCAAAAAAAATTGATAAAAGTGTACTCTCTTGTGTATCCTGTTTTGTGACTGCTAAGGTAAAAAAAAAAAAGCAAACTGTGTCTCTCAGTGTGCTAGAAAGTCAGCAGTAACCCCATTACTGCCTACCAAATTGTGACAGCAACCCTCCCTTTACAGACTGGGTCAGTCTTAAGAGGGTTGTCACCTTGCTTTGTTGTCACTGCCACCAGATAGATCAACTAGAGTCTGGTAGTATACCTTTCAGGTGGCAGATGCTAACAGAGTTTTTGCCTCAGCCAGTGGAAACCATGCAATACCATAGCAATTAAATCACAGTCATGACTGTTGTGTATATAAATAGCTTTTTACTTAAAAGAAGGTCAACAGTTGCATTATAGGATATATATGTCTGACGCAAGAGAAGAACACTGTTACAGGAAAATTAAACAAATGGTTTTAAATAACAGATGACAAAAGAAAAAATGCTATTGTCTAAGTTATGCTACTCTTTCTTACCCTCTGCTATGCTTGGAGAGAGAGACTGAAATCCTATGTTAGCAATACAGCTCACACGAACTTTTGTAGCTAGAGCAGTAGGCTCACAGCTTAAAACACTCTTGGATGGTAACCCAGCAAAAGCTTACTCTTGTAACTGTCTTTCAGAATTTATAGTCCCCTTTGAAAGTAGGTAATTCTTGTTCTCCTTTGAATGCACCAAATATTTACCATGTTCCAATCAGTTTAAAGCTGTATAGGTATCCAGTTAGATCAATGCTGTAACCAGTTTGTATTTGAATGCACCAATCCCTTTTAAAATCTGTGTGTGTGTGGGGGAGGGTCACCCCGTGTCACTCTCTCTCTCAGATTTATTGGCAAATTACCTTGCTTCAGCAGCCTGCTAGTGACGTAGAATCCCAATGTGTTTTTCCTCTCCTTGCTGTTAGCAAAGGAAAAACTAGAGAGACTCAGAAGACCAGAAAATAGTTGTAGTAAATCCCCACATTTAACTGCTTAGTTTCACTTTCTATCACACTTACCATGTGCCTGTGATGTAACCAGTACCAGGTATTTAAAGAGATCACACATAATTACCTAGCCACTCCTCCTGAGGAAGACTAACAGTTCAAAGTGCCGGGGTGGGTAGTTTGTGAGTCAGAGGTTCCCTGGATTTACCAGCAAGGCTATAAATGCACTCATTATCAAACTGCACTTACTAAAATGAAAAAAGAAAGGAACACACGATTGTGATACATTCTTTAGATCCCTGACTAAAAGACATGAGTGCACAGCTTTTGTTGTTCAGTACAGAAGAATACTCACAGAGTAATGTTTGGAGAGAGTGTGACAAAGTTAGGGCAAAACCAATGTTGCTTCACATGATCATTCAAACTCCGAAGAGCACCACACCACAGATTCACTAAGGCTCAGGGGACTTTTTCCCATAATTGTTCATTTTCCTACCTTTTACCCTTGATGCCTAAACCGTAACTGATGCATTAACATAGTTTTTTGTCATTAATGTCCTTACTTTTTAAAAAGATATATAACAACCACTGCACACAACTGCCATTTTCAATACTTTTAATAGCAAATGGTTCCTGGATTGACAATGTCGGCTCAATAATTTCAATAGTGAATGGTACCTGGATTAAAGGCATGGCAGGCAAATCATTCACAAAGCACTGGGCCTGTCACACTGTCTTGGCAGTATTGTTCACTTTGTGACTGGATCTGCAGGCCATTCATAAAACACTGGACCCCTCACAGTGGCTCAGGACAATAGTATGCTTTCACAAAGCATGGGGCCCCTCATACTGCTTCTGGCCTATAGCATGCTTTGTCAATGCCTTACTGGCCTACAGTGCCAGTCACAAGGTAAAGTTAAGTAAAGTTTTATTTATACTTGACACCTAATCCCAGATGCTCTGGGTGCCATCACAGGTAAAAAGCAGTTATAGTCAGCATAAAATAGACAATACAGTTATAATAAATAAATCAATAACTTATATAAAATCAATTTAAAAACTATCTGAAAATGCTTTATTAAAAAGTTTGGTCTTCAGGCTCCCTTTAAATGCCACCACCACTGGGGCCTCCCTCAGAGGTTTTGGCAATGAGTTCCAGAAGGCTGGGCTGGGCACCTCAGAGAAGCAATCTCCTGAGGTTTTCAACCTGGCCCCCGGAACCACAAGGATGCCCTCAGTGGAGGAGCGGAAGGAAAGTACCATGGTGGCTGGAGTAAGGAGATCATACAGGTAACCAGGGTCCAGGCCATATAGGGTCCTATAGGTGAGCAAGCCCACCTTGAAGATGATCCTCCACTTAACAGACAGCCAGTGCAGATCTCCCAGAACTGAGGTCACATGGCAGGACTTTGGCAGGCCTGCCAGCAACCTGGCCACTGCGTTCTGCACTAGCTGCAGTTGGTGAAGGATCCCTCCATTGACCCCAAAGTATAGAGCATTACAGTAGTGCAGCCTGGAAGTCACAAAGGCATGTACCAGTGATGGCAAGTATTCTGGTGGAATCAGGGATTTAATTTGGGCAACATTCCTCAAGTGGTAGAAACCACTTTTGACAACAGACAGCACCTGGGCTTTAAGAGTCAGCCCATCATCAAGGATGAAACCCACATTTTTCACCTTGGGGGCTGCCATCAATTGAGTGGATCTCAGGACCAGACCTGTCACCACTCTGGAGACATCCCCATGAAGCCATCAACCAGCCTTAATCACCAGCACCTCTGTTTTGTTGGGATTCAGCCTCAGCCAGTTAGAAGACATCCAGTCCTGAATCATGGCCAGGCATTTACTTAGCACTTCAATTGCATCTTTAGCTCCAGAGACAAATGACATATACAGCTGGGTATCATCTGCATAGCAGTAGAAACCCAGATTGCACTTTCTAATGAGCTCCCCATGGGCAACATATACACCTCAAACAGCATTGATGAAAAGATCAAATATTGAGGCATTCCACATGACAGGGGCATCGAGGAGGAGGAGAAATTCCCCATCACCACTCAATGCCTCCTATCAGAGGGATGAGACTCAAACCATTGGATGACTTCTGGTGAGTCCACCATATACTCTAAGGTGACCTAAAAGCACAATGTGGTCAACGGTGTCGAATGCTAATGAGAAATTGAGAAGAATGAGAACTGACCATTCTCCTCTATCCCTAGCCCTAAAGAGGTCATTTTGCACCTGAACTAGTGCCATCTCTGTGCTATGCCTAGCTCTGAAAATAGACTGGAAAGGCTCATAGATGTCAAAGTCCAAGAGGTGCACTTCAAGTTGCAGAGCCACCACTTCTCAACAAACGTCCCTAAAGATGGGAGGTTGGATATAGGTCTATAATTCTCCAGGATGTCAGGGTCGAGCGATGGTTTCTTCAGAAGAGGCTTCACCAATGCCTCCTTCAAGGCATCAGGAAAGCACCCCTCTGAGAGTGAGCAGTGGACTATCCTGGTAAACACTGGACCAATGGCTTCAGTCCCTCCCACTAGAAGATGGATTGGGCCAGGGTCCAGTTCACATCATGTAGGCCACAGCTTTAAAATCACCTCAATGACCTCATCCACCTCTATGGGCTGAAACTCCCCTAAAACAACAGGAGTGCTTCTGGTCTGACCAGGCCAACCACTGTGGGACAAATCATGTTCCGCTGGGGAGATCCCTGCCTAAAAGGAGGACACCCTCTCTGAGAAAAACAGAGCAAACTCTTCACACAATGTAATTGAAAATGCTCATTTCAGCTATAGACAGACTGGACATAAAAATCTGTCTACTGTCTGAAATAGCTGAGCTGACCTGTTCTTCCCAGCAACAATATCCCTGGACAGGAACTCTGCCTTCTTACAGTTGATTGCCCCTTGATAATCATTGTAATTATTTCTCAAGGCCAGTCTGTCCTCCATGGACCAGGTCCTCCGCCAACAATGCTCCAACATCTGACCCCTGATCTTCATCTCCTTGAGAGACCCATCAAACCATGGTGGTCTCAAGCATTAAGACCTGGGTCATATACAGACCAATGCAATGCCATTGAGTGCTTTGGCAATGACTCCATTATAAGCCACTACTTTCTCACCCATGCCAGTTGCACATGCATTCACTCATGCCAGAAAAGTCTACTACTGCCAGCAGTCCCTCTGGGGACAATCCCCTTAAAGGGTGGTAGCGAACCATCTCAACATGGGAGGGACTCTCAGGAGTGACCCCAAACAAGAACGCCATTGTGCAGTGATCATACCAAAGGACTTGATCAATCTTGATGTCTGTGACATCAAGCCCCAGCAAGAATATCAAGTCCAATGTGTGGCCGTGTTGTTGGGTCACAAAGGTAACTACTTGTGTCAGGCCCAGAGATGTCATTGTCTGGAGGAGGTTATAACCAAAGAGTGAAGATTCATTGTCAATCCAGGCATTAAATTCCCCCAGAATTAACCATCTAGAGGGCTCCAACATCCTGTTGGCAACGAAGTCTGCTACCTCCTGCAGGAGTTCATCCCCCCAATCCCAGAGGATGGAAAACGAGGAGAATCCTACAATCTGCACCTGAACCCCCCCTCCCAGCCACTGACACACATTCAAATAATGAGGCAGAATCCACTGGGTGCACAAAGAAGTTCAGGCTGGATCTAAAACAGATGGCCATTCCCCGGCCCCTGCATTCCCTCCTCAGGCAATGCATCACTGAATACCCGACGGGGCCAATGCCTCCAATTCTGGTCCAGCAATGTCCCCCAACCAGGTCTCAGTGATGCAAGCCAGGTCAGCTGAGGAGATCAAGTCCACCATAATAGCAGTTTTGTTCCTCATTGACCTGGCATTGCACAGCATCACCCGAAGGGGACTAGCGGAGATGGCAGATCTTCTAGCTACTTGCTCATGGGGTCCAGTGGGAACCCTAGGAACATGAATCAAGCATGCTAGGCCCCTCTTAAGGTTCCTTCTAACTCCAGGGCACCTCCTCTTCCTGACCACCCTAATATTGTTCACCTCCGCTATACCAGTGCTACCCCACTACACACCCTTTCATCCCTTATCACTGCCCACCTCCTGGCAATGTTTCACTTCTACCACCAGGAGGGGGAAATCCACAAAGGGGCGGAGGTCATGCAGCAGGGCTGCCATAGTGGGTGTACAAGAGGGCCTGAGACCTAAACACATTTTCTACTCCTTAAACACTCTATAAATCATAAAGTAAACACATCATTTTAAAAGAAAAGCCTAACCTTATTATACATTCGTCATCCACACCATAAATATAAAACTAGTTTACCTAATCACAGTCACACTACAACCACACACTAAACCCCTAACACTCTCTCAACCCTCTCTACCCACCAGCAATTAAATAGAAAATGCAATATAATAGGAGAATCCAATACTAGAGAAGGTGTGCTATGGAACAGTTTCTACTCCTACTTGGAGCTACAGATGTCTAAAAGTGTATTTCAGAGTGTTAATAAGATTTCTGAGGAAACACCTCAGCAGTCCCAGCAGTAACCAAACAGTTCTTCAGTACAGTTCATGCAATAACAGGTGAAGAGTCCTGAAGAAGGAAAGAAAATGTCACTCACACCACCACACTTCCCAGATGGCAAACATTATTAAACCGTTAGAGCCAAGATGTATAAAACAAAGAGGAAATTTCAGAGAGTCAACAGTAACGCTTTAATCTTGGTACGCCTCTCATCAGTACTGAAAGAACAACACTGCAGCCAGATAACCAAATCCAGAGAACTCTAACCCTTTGCTGTATCACCAGTGATTTGTCTCAGGAAAAGACAGAAACATCACTCTCACTGGTGTTTAGATGATAATCCACCACAATCAGTTAGCATGCAAACATAGAGATTTCCCAACCCAGGATAGCTGTTTCTTGCCGCAAAAGTCAGACATCATTTTATGGCTCACTGTCTAGCTGGTGAAGTGACAGGATTTCAAGGTTTTCCAAAGAAGTATGGGATCCATCCCTGCTTGAGCCTACAGCATGCCTTTTGAATGGCCCATTCACAGAGCAAGAACCCTCTTTCACTGGCTTGGCCCTTCTAATAAGAGCTGTGCAGAATGAGAAAATTCTGAATCATAGAATTTCAATGACATTTTGTGAAATTCCATGAAGGTTTGCGGAATTTCATGGAATTTTTAATATTTCCTAATCTGATCATAACTCAACATTCTATTGAGCTAGAATTCTGAAATTTAGCACGCGTATCTTCTGGGAGGAGTTTTAATGACATGATGAATTTTCATGAAATTAGGATGGATTGTCTATTGGGCCACAGATCTTAAATTTGGCATGATTACTTGATGATAGGTGTTCTAAAAATGTGCCAGATTTCATGACATTTGGGTGCAACATCATAAAAATTATATGTGCTCAAAATCTGTTATTTTATTTTTTGCAGGATGTTCCATGAAACATTTCATCTGCATATAACTCAGGCACCTTTGGAGCTAGATATGTGTAAATTAGCTCACATAACCCTTTTGTAATGGTTATAGAATCTTCTAAATATGGAGAGAATTGGATTAAAGATTTTTAAGTTACAGCGGTTCACACTTTTTCTATGTAAATATTTGCAAAATTTTGCGAAAACTCAAAAATGTGGATGTTTATAACTGCTCTTGCAGGCATACACTTAACATTTGACATGCATATCCGATGTCAGTATATCCTGGTGTCTAACACAACTGAACAAATTGGTTTAGCAGTTTTAAATTTACAGTGGGAAAATTATTGGTAAAATTTTCTCAAATATTTATGGTAGCATATAGAAACATAGAAACATAGAATTTGACGGCAGATAAGGACCGCTTGGCCCACCCAGTCTGCCCATTTCCCTACCTAATGGATAAGCTGCAGATCCTAATTAACCAGCAGCCTACTTCTTCCTACCCCCACCCCCTAGAATTGCCTTATGACTGTCCCATACATGCTTGAATTCCACCACTGTTTTTGACTCCACAACCTCCTCCGTTCCATGCATCCAAAACCCTCTCTGTGAAAAAATACTTCCTTAAATTACCTCTGAGCCGCCCCCCCATCTTCAAATTGTGCCCCCTTGTTCTTGCACACCTCTTTTTTTGAAAGATGCTACCTTCCTGGACTTTGTTGATTCCCTTGAGGTATGTGAAAGTTTCTATTATGTCCCCCTCTCCCTTCTTTCCTCAAGGCTATACATATTAAGCTCTTTAAGTCTCTCTTCATATGTCTTCCGGTGCAGACCCTGCACCATTTTAGTTGCCCTCCTCTGGATGGCTTCCATCCTAGATGAAGCATCCAGGATTCCTTTTGAGGAATTTAACATTCACAATGCATGTATTGCTACTTCATTTGATAAGCTGGGCTGAGCTTGTTGCAGTCCTGCGGTTCCTCTCTGGGTGACTATTTTGCCTCCCTCCTTCTCTCTTTGCATAGCCAGATTGACTCAGTAGAACTTCTGATCCCACTATCCTCTTTGTTCTTTACAGTGACAAACTCCCTTAAATCATGAGTCACCTACTCCTTTTCCTATCAATATATCCTGTTGGAATAGTAAGAATTCTTCCTCCCTGGTGCCTCACACATTGTCTTCCCCACTACATCTTTTTGAGTACCACTAAGTCCCAGACTTGCACATATGTCAGACTCCCTGGATCATCAATTTACTGGGTGTGATCCTTACATATCCTGAATTCAGGTTGGAACTCTGTGCTTACTTGCTCCAATGGGAGGGCTACCATTGGTTTGTTACCCAGCTTAGCTGTCCATTTCTTTTATTTATTTATGTATTTAGTTTTTGTTGACCGGGTAACTGCACTAGACAAATCCTGCCTATTTTCAGGCACGACCCGGGGGAGGGGGATACAGATGAATGCCAACTGACCTTGAACCAGATTAAGCTGTTGGTGGTATTTTTAGTGAATGAGAGAAATTTGGCCAGGACACAGGGGAAATTCCCCTACTCTTTTCGATAAGTGCCATGGGATCTTTAACATCCACCTGAACTACCATCAATCCAGGCAGATGGGACCTCAGTTTAACGTCTCATCTGAAATTCTTGGTGGAATTATGCACCTAACTCCTGAACTGGTGACCCCCTCCACTACCTGCCTCTCATGCCCCTATCCTTGAATTTGAATCCCCCAGATAAGGCTGAGTGAAACTGGAAAATTCCAATTTTATGGGATCTTTATGAAATTTCACGATTTTCACAAAGACTCATGGAATTGGACTTTAAGTACAGATACTATTTTGCAACTTCTGGCAGCAAGCTGTTAAAGGGGAAGTGTCATCAACAGGGTTTCTTCATGTCTGAAAGACCATAAACAGCTAATCTGAGAGAGCCATTGTGTTTATCTGTGAGTCTTTGCAGTCCACAGTTATTCATTTGTAAATCAGACTGCAATTAAGGGCTGGGGCAGCCATATGTTTTAGACTCCTGACAGGAAATGATGTCACCGAGGATCCTGGTGCTCCATTAACTGTAGGTTAAATAGGAAATTGCCTGTTTTATTAAGCGTGCTTTAAGGTGTTATTACACTTTCTATATTTATAATGCTTGTTTAGTATGGGCATTGAAACTAGTGAGTTATCACCCTTACATTTCAAACTGTTAGTAAAAATAATCCATTTTGAGGGTTGCTTCAGGGTTTTAAATAAGCTGAAAAAACTGATTAGCAGTTTGATGCATGAAAGTGCTAATCAGTTTGAAAATGCATACCACTTGGCACAGACTGATTAGCAACATTTTATAAAAAATTAAATAGTTTTATTAATGTTGTGTACTGTGTCATGGACTCACTCAAAAAATGGTTAGCAGTCTACTGCTAAGTATTTCTGGAAATGGTTAGCATTATCCCCTGTTTTGCGTAGCGTTTTGCTATGCTACACCAGCTATTTAAAACCCTGTGCTTTAACCTCTAGGCTATACTGCCAGCTGATCATCAAAAACTACACATCTCAAAACTGGCTCTGTAGTGTGAACAGGTACTGGGGCCCCTTATCATGATTTCTAAACCCTGTCTGTGTTCATGTCAGTACAGATTTCTGGGGTTGCCACAGCACCAGCTTCTGTCTTTTTCTGTTCCCTCTCTTACAGCCTTTTCTCTCTTACAATTTTGGGTGTGAACTCAGGTCTACAAGATGCAAATGTGGCTAAGTACCTATTGGCCTGGCATCATGGGGCCAGCATTGAAGTGTGAAGTTTTTGAATATCAGCTGGAGTACAGCCTAGAGGTTAAAGCAAAGAGCTGTGAACAAGCTTCATTCATCCTGCAGAATGGGTTTGATTCCATCATGCTCTACTTGTATACTGTGTGACTAGAGCAAGTCACTTAACCTCCCTGTGCTCTCAAAACACACCTAGGAACAAGCTGTAGCTGTGTGCCTTTCCTGGACAAAGACAGTAAAAATAATCTGAGCATGTGTTATGATTCTGAAATATTATGCTTTTTCTATCCTGATTTGACTTGAAAAGAAAAAATAGGACACCATTACTTGTTTATTAATTGCAAAAACACATGGATGGACAACACAGTTAAAACATGCATAACCTGAAATGCATTATTAAAAGAGTATTTTACTTCTTTTGATGATGTTAAAAGTATAACAGTTTCTTACTGAAATACTTTGGATGGAATGGGATTTTCTACCATAAAGGAAACAAATCAATCTGGTTGATCCTGCGGACCATACCCTTCGGGTGTGTCTTATGCTCTGCAGCTATGCCAATGGACTGCAACTTTCCAGAATGCCATTTCCACTGCAATATAAAAAAAGAAAGGAAAAAAAAAACCCTCAAAGGAAGAGATGTGCTCTGTGTGTGTGTTTGTGGTCTGTGTGTATGTGTGTGTGTGTGTGTGTGTGTGTGTATATCTCTCTGACATAAGTGCTGCACTAACTGAACTGTGATGAAAGGGGACAACATTATCACCATTAATTAAATAAAATAATCTATGGGTGGGTGGGTGTAAATACCAGAATTTGCACACATCCTTTCTGTAGGATGCTTTTATAAACCACTCGGACTTTGCCATCGAGGTTAATGTAACATCCCACACCTTGGGCATGTGTGTAAAATTTTGGCCACACACACACACACACACACACACACACACACATTATTCTATATTTTAATAATGCAGTTCAGTTAATGTTTTTTTTAAACAATGTTGTCCATCCACGTGTTTTTGCAATTAATAAACAATAGCGTCCTATTTTTTTTCAAGTCAAATCTGCATAGAAAGATCCTAACCAGTGTCAGTGTCATTAGCAGTGTCAGTGGCTCAGTAAGTAGCACACTCGCCTCTGAGGCCAGGAGATCAGAGGGCTGTGGGTTCAGTTCCCATATCTGGCACTTGGGTTAATATCCCAGTACTGACACTGTAGTGCAGCATGAGAGGGGTGATGCACTTCTTTTTTTTTTGCCAATAACTTTATTTTAATTATTATAGAGACAGCATCACTACACCAATGAGTAATGAATATAAAAATGAAGGAGGTACACAGGTTGGTGCAAACTGAATATACAAAACTATTATAGTCTTTCAATTAATCAAGAAAACTAAAACAATAAAAAGAGAAAGGAACCAAATAATGGAAAGGGAGTATATAAACAGTCCCACCCACCCACCACCCGCAGCTATCCGTAACATTGATAAAACCTGGAATAAAAACCTGGAATAAGTGAAATTATATTGAAAACCTTGGTTCAGCTGGAATATGAACAATTAAGGGAGGGATGGAATGACAACATTGGAGGAAGGAAAATCGTATTGGTTAGAGGAAAACATTATTTAATTGGGATTTATAAGACCAAGGGTGTCTCAAAGCCACTACCGTAAAAAGGGGAACTTGTCCCGCAGACATTGGTTAAAGTCCTTCCAATATTTGTCAAACTTGTGCTGTATGTCAGAGGTCACGTAGACAGTCCTTTCAGCAAGTAGTGCATTCATGAATACCTCCCACCATTCCTTAAAAGAAGGAGTCCATATCTCCCGCCAGTGACGTAATATCACCAGCTTAGTAACCATTACCACCAATGCCATCCGGGCTCTAGAGGCAGTGCCTGGGATAAGGTCAAACCTCCAAACACACAATCTCTGGCAAAAAAACCAGAGAGATCTTGAAAAGGTCTCAATCCCGACTTAACTAGTTCCCATAACTCCCTACTTTTAGGGCATGTCCACACCTTGTGAAAAGTTGTAGCTAAAGAGCCATTACAGTTCTCACAGGCTGAGGAGCAGTTGTTATTCCAACGAGACAACCTAGCGGGGACCAATAAATGTTGTGCAATAATTTAAACTGGATTCTCTTCATCTTTCCTGTTTAATAAAAGCATATATGTCTGTCCAGATTCTCTCCCATACTGACTCCGACCAATTCAAAGACATACTAACCCCAATGGAAGGGAATGGGAGAAGAATAAAGGTCAGTCTTTTGATGATGCCCTGGTAAAGTTTAGAAACCAGTTTACCTGATAAACAGGCATCGGATAGATATATCCAGAGGTCCCCACTAGGTTAGATCCATTGCCATGCTTCAGAAAGGACTGAGCGCAGCTTCTGATTTGAGCCAGATTTAACATAGCTTGGGGTCTAACCCCAAATTTTACTGCTAGTGATGAAAGTGGGAGCAAAGCACTGCCCACATAAAATCGGTAATTCAATTTTGATGGGAATAATAAACAAATTGGTGTATAGGCTGTTTGCCAATTAAAGGTTGGGGTTCTTTAAAGAGGTTGCGACCACGTCGAACGGGGTTAATCTTTAAACAGGTGTATAGTTGATGAATAGCCTAATATCCCACCCTATAGGGTGTTCCTAATTTTATTCGGTATTTTAATCCAAGGGGTAAAGAGGAGGGACTCTAAATCTAACTTTAACCCTTTAACTATAGCCCTGTCTAACTCAAGACCTATGGCAGGAATACTAATTTTCCCGACCATAGAACTGCTCTAGCTAGTGAATAGCTAAGTAATATTTGAAAAGTCCGTAATTGTAGGCCACCCAACTTACGTGACCGACAAAGTTTAAGATAAGCTCTATGGAGGTTTATATTTCCATATAAAATCTGAGCAGTACCTGCACAGATTCTTAAAAAGACTTGGGAAGATATATGTTCAAGTTAAGGAGGGATAAGAATCCTCAGCAGAACCACCATTTTAACAACATTGGTTCTATGAGAAAAGACAATGGCAGTTTCGACCATCTATCCAAATCTTCTCTAACAGATTTAATGACAGGTAGTAAGTTCATTTTGGCCAGTTCTTCTAAGTTCTTAGAAATCTGAATGCCTAGATATTTAAGTGATTTAGATTGCCACTGTAGGCCTAAAGACATACACCAACTTTTCACAAGGGTGGCCGAGAGGGGAAAAAAAGTTGTTTTTGCGAGGTTTAATTTAAAACCGGAAAAACTACTAAAATTTTCAATTAAAGTGAGGGCTCTAGGTAGGGATAAAGTTGTATCTCTAATATGTAATAAGACGTCATCTGCGAATGCTGACAATTTGTGTTCCTGGTCTCCAATTTTAATGCCAAAAATCCGTTTGTCTATCTTAATTGTCCTAATAAGGGCTCTAAATACAAATTAAACAGATAAGGCGACAACGGACAGCCCTGACGGTTCCCCTCAACGGAAAAATATCAGATATTAGGTTATTGCATTGTATTCTAGCAGTTGGACACGAATAGAGAATCTAATTAGATGTATGAATTGTTGGGGAAAACCAAATCTAACCAAAACCTCGAACATATACACCCATTCCACGCGGTCGAATGCTTTTTCCGCATCTAACGAAATTAAAGATGCATCCTCATTAAAAACTTCAGGGGTTGACATTAAATAAAACAACTTTCTAAAATGGTCTGCCGAGGTGCGTCCCTCCACGAAGCCAGCCTGTTCCATACTAATCAAATCTTGCCAGACACTCTTAAGTCTGGTTGCCAATATTTTAGCAAAAATTTTTACATCTATATTCAGCAAGGATATTGGTCTATAATTACTAACAGAGTCGGTGGACTTCCCCGGCTTAGGTAACAGAATTATTCTGGCTTCGAAGAGAGACGCATCCCTCACTCCATGATCAAACCAAAAGGTAAATAACTCACACAACAATGGGGCCACTTTACTTTAAATAATTTATAAAAAGAGGTGAGAACCCATCAGGCCTGCTGCCTTGTCAGCTTTAAGTGAATCAATGGCAGATATAATCTCCTCATTTGATATAGAAGATATTAATTTCGCTTTAGAGTCTTGTGGCAGGTTAGGAGTGGTATTCCGTCCAGGAACCTCCGCGATCTGTGATAGCATAAGGCGGTAGGGGCTGGGTCGAATATAAGTCTCTATAGAAGGAGACAAATGATTGTAGGATTCCCTTTAGGTCGGTAATCAGGTTGTCAGAGTCCAGAGATTTTAGGGCCGGAACCCATCTGGAATCAGCCTACGCTTTAGCTGCCATGCCAGTAATTTCCCGGCTTTACTGCCCTGACCCAAGTATACGCCTAGATTTAGTTGACATGCTAACAACGGTCGCTCAGGAGCCCCGTGATAGCATGTTCTCACAGCGCCAGCTCCTGTTCCTGGTTCCTAGTCCTCATAGGCTCCGTATAGCCTCAATTGATTGATCCTTATAAGATAGTTGGACAACTTCAATTGTATTTGGCTTTCTCACCGAGCTGTTCTAATCAACTCACCCTCCATACCGATTTAAGAGCAGCCCAGGCCTGGTCAGTATTTGGGATCGTACTTAATTAAATTTAATTGACTCTATCAAAAGATACGGAACGTTCTAGTGTCTGAGCATCTTTAAATATATTATTGTTTAAGGCCCATGTGTAAGATCTCTTGGGATAGAGGACGAAGTCCAAACAATTTTAATTGGAGAGTGGTCAGATATCACCCTTGGGAGATGCTCAGCATTCTTTATCTAGGGACAACCTGGCAATTTACTAAAAATAATCCAGCCTAGAAAAGGATTTGTGCATCGGTGAAAAAAGGTGTAATCAGGACTGTTGGATTGAGTAGCCTCCACGGGTCTGTCGGGCCTAGAAAAGACTTACATTCAGCTAATGCTTTTATGCCAAAGCAGGAAATGATTTCCCAGGTCGATCTGTCTAGTATATCCGACTGAACAAGGTTCCAGTCACCCCCAAAATAAGCGGCAACTCCTTAAAGGGAGACAAAAGCACAGCCAAATGGGAAAAGAAGGAAGGGGACTCTAAATTGGGGCCATAAATTGATCCCAAAACTAGGGCTTTCTCCAAGCTTGCCAGGAACGATATTATATCTGCCATTCGGATCAGCAATTGTGTCCGAATGTACAAAGGGACCCCGGCTATCAAAATAGCTACACCCTGGCTTGAGGAAGAGTACCCGCCCCAAACACTTGGCCTACCCATTTTTCCTAAAGTATGAAAGATGGCTTGAAAGGACATGAGTTTCCTGCAAAAAGACAATTGCTGGTTGATAACGGTCTAAATGGTTTAGGACTGCATATTTTTACAATTGTCCTTCCCCTTGATGTTCCATGACAGAAGATTCAGGTTAAATGCCATTGGTCGTTACTTGTCCATGAAACAATGTACGGATAGCTGCCCCTCCCCAAAAAAGCAAAACAAAACCAAACCTAACCAACACCAACCCCTCACATCCCCAATAGAAGATCAACCCCAACTAACCCCATAAACAACCACCCCAGGCCCGGCTAACTCCTCTTGCACTGATCCAAAGTGTGCTATGGAGGTCGGGCTCCCCCACACCACTCTTAAACTTGAATCAGCAACAATAAACAGCTTGCAAACCTCGCGAATCTACTCCCAATAAGAATTGGTTAGCATACCTTACCCCAAAACAATTATTGAGTTGTCAAGATTAAACTAATATATTAGGGTTATCATTGCAATAGGAGATCCATATATAAAATCTTATGGAAGATATAAACTAAACATTCAAAAGCATAATCTCCTCCAATGCTCCCTGAATAAAATGGGAACAGAAAAAACAGAAGGGTTAAACTGGCCCTATTATATGGAGATCCCCTGCCTGTTGAGGCCTCCCCGCCCTCTCCAAATGCCACCATATCAGACGATGGCTAAATAATAGTCCAACAAGGAACATCGGTGGCTTATTAAACATTGCCACAGCAAAAGGGACTAGTAATTCAGTGGAGTGGCGGGGGGGGAGGGATAGCCTTTATTTGGCTGAGCCAAACAACTCGCTGGTCCTTCCTAGAATGAGGTTACTCAGCCCTGCCATATACATAGGGGCCATTCAGACCACTTATCACATGGTTAAGGCAGTAAACTGTGAGTAAGCCTGATTACAGCAACCCCACAATTGTTGTAACGTCAGTGCACTAACGGTGTAACACTAATTTAACCCCTCCTGGGCAATACCAAAAATAAATTGTTTATGAGAAACTGATATAACAGATATTCATTTAACAGTTCAGCTCGAACTAAAATATCCATCCTGGTATGGTAAGATATAATAAAATTTTTAGTAAAGCCCATGGAGCCTCTATGTAACACCGAGTTAAACATAATATAGCTCACTGTTCCATATATTAGCGTGACAGTCTAATCGTACTGACTCTTGGAGCATCTAATCTCACTAGATCAGCATTAAACGTCCGTGGCTCAACCTTTGCTAACAAATCTGGCATCAATGTTCCGAGTGAGTTCAGAGCTTCTTCCACTGATTCATATCGCTTCACTCCCTCTTAGTGGTGACCTCGAGCTTTGCTGGATATAACATCACAGTGGCGAATCCTGCGCCCACAGCTTCAGTGATGGCCTAAAGGAGGCTCTGGTCTGCCTCATCTTCCAGGTCAGGTCGGGACAGGCTTAAGCTTTGCTGCCTTCCATTGAAAAGAAGACAGTTTCTTGTCTCTTTTAAAATGTGTTCCCGTCCAGGAAATTAAGCAGTTTAAAGATAATGGGACGTGGTGGTTCTGTCGTTGATGGTCTAGCTCTTAAGGCTCTGTGCCCCGCTCAATAATATATTCTGGCCCATTTGGTGAAGGGCCTGCAGATTTCCTCAGCAATTTTTGTAGAAAAAGTAGCATGCTTGTGCCTTCCTCCCCTCGGTAAACCAAGTAAAACCAGGTTATTACGCCGACTCGCCTTCCAAGGTCGTCCACTCTTTCTTCTAATTTGGCCACAGCTTTCTTGCTTTCAGTGATCATAGGTTTTGCTTTATCTAACGCTCGCTCCACAGGCGATATGCGAGCCTCTGAATCTGTCACCCTGCGTGCAAGCTGCACAAGGGCTGGTTTAATATCACTTTTCATCTACCAATTTAAACAGGGCCTCCTTGATAATGGCTAGATCACTGCTAATGTTGCGGCAGAAGTACCTTCTTCCTCGGTACATGGTGAGGCGCTACTTGGCCGAGCCACTCGCTTCTGACTCCTGATCGTCGCCCTGCATTTCTCCCCCGATCGGAGCGCCGGAAAAATGTTAAACTCGTTATACCACTGATCTCGTAGCTCGGGAAGGTAAATATAAGTGATCTTGGTGGTCGGGAACAGCAGGATTGCCGGTTTGGTGCGGGAGCTCCGGTTAGCAGCAGCTACACCTCCATAGACGTCACGTGGTCTCAGGTCCGGGGTGATGCACTTCTGAGGTGCCGTCTTTTGGATGAGATGTTAAACCAAGGTCCCATCTGCCTGGATTGGTGGTAGTTCAGGTGGATGTTAAAGATCCCATGGCACTTATCGAAAAGAGTAGGGGAATTTCCCCAGTGTCCTGGACAAATTTCCCTCATTCACTATAAATACCACCAACAGCTTAATCTGGTTCAAGGTCAGTTGGCATTCATCTGTATCTCCTTCCCCCGGGTCATGCCTGGAAATAGGCAGGATTTGTCTAGTGCTCTTACCCGGTCAACAAAAACTAAATAAATAAATAATATTTTCAGAATCATAACACATTCTCAGATTGTTTTTACTGTCTTTGTCCAGGAAAGGCACACAGCTACAGCTTGTTTCTGGATGCATTTTGGGAGCACAGGGAGGTTAAGTGACTTACTCTGGCCACACAATATGCAAGTAGATCATGTTGGAATTGAAGCCCATTCTGCTGGATGAATGAATCTTGTTAACAGCTCTTTGTTTTAACCTCTAGGTTGTACTTCCATCTGTTAATCAAAAACTACACATTTCAAGGCTGGCCCCATGATGCCAGGCCAGTAGGTACATAGCCACATTTGCATCTTGTAAACCTGAGTTCATAACCAAACTTGTAAGAGGAAAGGCTGTAAGGGAGGGAATGGAATAAGACAGAAGTTAGAGCTGTGGCAGCCCCAGAAATCTGCACTGACATAAACACAGCCAGGGTTTAGAAATCCTGATACAGTATGGGGCCCTAATACCTGTTGGCACAACCGAGCCAGCCTTGAGAGGTGTAGTTTTTAATGATCAGCTGGCAGTATGGCCTAAAGGTTAAAGCAATCCTAAAGAGGGATTATTTTTGCTAACAGTTTGAAATGTGAGGGTGATAACTCACTAGTTTCAATGCACATACAAAACAATTATTATAAATGTAGAAAGTGTTGTAATAACACCTTAAAACACCTAATAAAACAGACGATTTCCTATTTAACCTACAGTCAATGGAGGGCCAAGATCCTCTGTGACATAATTTCCTGTCAGAAGCCTAAAACATATGACTGCCTTCAGCCCTTAATTACAGACTGATTTATATATGAGTAACTCTGGACTGCAAAGACTCACAGATAAACACAATGGCTCACTCAAATTAGCCTTTTATGGTTTTCAGACATTAAGAAACCCTGTTGATGACTGTTCCCTTTTAATAAAATTGACACACACAGTCTTCTTGTAAGGTCTAAGAACCTGCCAAATATAATGGCATTGCATTCTCTAGTTTTAAAGTTTCAGGGGTTTATAAATCTGCAGTTTACATTCTTGCAAAATATAATTTTAAAATGTTGTGAAAGTTTGACTACTTTTAATTCAGTCCTGATTAAAGCTGTAAATATGAACTGTGTCAGAAATGACCATGTGATATAATAGTTTAAATGTTTCAAATCTGGTTAAATTTCGATATGTTGTTTTAAAATTAGAGAGAAATAACTGAAATTTAAATTTTGACAAGTTTGGCAGGCTATAACTCAGTCTCATTTGACGCTAAAAATCTGAAACTATGTACATATTGGGCCAGATATTCAAACTGCGCTATTTTGTGGAGCAAGCCCTTGTGCTGCACAAAATAGTTGTGCAGGGATGTGTCCAGAGTGATATTCAAAGGAGTTGCGCCCTTGAGCAACTCCTTTGAATATCACCCCCCGGCCACAGCCACTGTGCATGGTGCAGTGGAACTTGCGCCACCGTAAGTTGTCAGAGTGGAGCATTCAACTTGCGGTGGCGCAAGTACCATTGCACCATGCGCAAAATC
Organism: Neoceratodus forsteri; assembly: GCA_016271365.2. Classification (NCBI taxonomy): domain Eukaryota; kingdom Metazoa; phylum Chordata; order Ceratodontiformes; family Ceratodontidae; genus Neoceratodus; species Neoceratodus forsteri. The sequence goes on along the minus strand of CM057459.1, from coordinate 1,224,944,830 downwards.
CCCATATTCAAAAGGTGACATGCAAATGGGGCCATAATTCATGCAAGGTGCAGAGGGGGGGCCATTTGCATCTGATTATGGCCCCATTTGTGAGCTATTAGCATGCAGGTGCGCCGATCCCGAGGACTTCCGCCTGGCATCCCGCCAGGCAGCAGCCATCGGGACTGACGCCCCTGCAGCCCGATCACAGGCAAAACAGTGTAGAATCCCTCCCCACCGCCGCCCAATCGTGGGCATAGTTTAATCCCCCACCAGCCTGATCGCGGGCAGCAATGTGGCTCCCCAAACGTATCCCTGGTGGTCCAGTGGACAGGAAATCCCGATCGTGACGGCATTAAGAACACCCTCCCCAAACACATCTGGTGGTCCAGTGGACAAAACGCTGCCCGCGGGCAGTAGTGGCTTAAAGCAACCACCGAGTACATCCCTGGTGGTCCAGTGGCAAATCCCGATCGGGGATGTGTTGCCGAAACCTCAGTAGCTTCCTGGTGGCTGCGTCCCTCACTACTCACTATTTTAGTTTCACCACTCGGCTTTCAGCCAGCGGGCAGCAGCATCCCACCTCCACCTGTTACCCCTGCCGCCTGCGAGACTGACTGCCCGGGCTGCACCCATTGGGCAGAGCAAGAGCCAATGGCGTAGCCCATATTGCATATACAGTTCAGATTTGTGAATGAATATTCATTCATTCACAAAACTGGACTGTCTTGTACGGTATGGGCTGCATGCCCATTGGCTCTTGCTCTGCACCAATGGCATGCAGTTCTACCGGCAGTCAGTCAGTGCAGTGGGGCAGGTGGGTGGGATGCTGCTGCCAGCCGCCGCGGGGAGAGGGTGGTGGGGCTCGTGGTGGTGGGTGGGGAACACTAGCCACCAGGGCTATGTTCAGGGGGGGTTTGTTCAACTTTTGCATCCCGCAATCAGGATTTGCCACTGGACCACCAGGGATGTATTCGGGAGGAGGGGGGGTTTGTTTTAAACCACTACTGCCTGTGATAGGGCTTTTCAGTCCACTGGACCACCAGGGATGTATTCGGGAGGAGAGGGGGGTTGTTTTAAACCACTACTGCCCGCGATCGGGCTTTTCGGTCCACTGGACCACCAAGGATGTATTCGGGAGGAGGGGGGGTTTGCTTTAAACCACTACTGCTCATTATCGAGATTTACGGTCCACTGGACCACCAAGGATACGTTCGGGGGGGGAACCACATTGCTGCCCGCGATCAGGCTGGTGAGGGGGATTAAACTATGTCTGCGATTGGGCCAGTGGGGGGTGGTGGTGGGGATTTACAGTTATCTGCCGGTGATTGGGCTGCAGGAGGGTATCAGGGAGTGGGTTGGGGGCCAGCCACAGGTGGCAGCTGCTGTGTTGCACCCTGCAATGCAGCAGCTCACCTGTGGGTGGCCCTTGACTTAAGCCTTTTTTTATTGGCTCAAAGTTGTGCAGGCGCAGGTTGGGGGTTGTGCCTGCACAACTCTGCATAGCCCGGCTGAATATCGGGCTGTGCAGTTTATGCATGGTTCCTCCCCCTCCAGCTCAGCATGCATTCATTTACATTGCACTGTTGCTCAGCATGTTTTCAGTGGCGCAACTGCCTCCTGCTGAATATCGCAGAATGGCGCAATTTTGGACTTGCGCAGGCGCAACCCTATTGTGCATGGCGCAACCCTTTTGAATATCTGAGCCATATTGTATATAACTGTAGTGATAACCTGTATGCCTGTAAAATGTTATAACATTTCAATGAATACTATCAAAATTATAATAAAATAACAGAAATCTAAATTTTGGCAAATGTTTGGCTACCTATAACTCAGCCCCCTTTGAAGATTGAGACTTAAAACGTGGTACCCATACCCAGGGTCAATGTCAACTCGCTCCCGACAATACGTGCCACGACAACTCGCTCCTGACAATTCATATCCACCTCAATTAACTTCCGTACTTTACGCTCCGTGTATTTTCACTCCCAGTGCTACGTAAATAACACTGTTCCTTACAAACCGAGATTCATTACAGTATTTTATGTGTGCAGTATATGCTGTGCAGATTAGACCAGCAGCAGTAAGAAGAACATTGTGTAAACTTTAATGCTGATGTGTTTTTTTTTGCTTATTTTGATAATATTTATGTGTGCTCATAACTCTTTGAACAGCGGCAGCATGGAACAGGGACCGGGGGGTTTGAAATGTGCCTGACAGGAGTTGGAACTCACAGATGCAAGGAAAATGCTTTATGGATTATGCAAAATATGAAAATCAATGGGGAGAGAAACAAGGTCAGACGTAATTGTTTATAAATGCAGTGATTAGAAAAGCATGCTGTTATGTTGGATGCTCAGCCGTCTCTGCCTAAACATCTAACAACAACGATTGCTAAATAGTAAGGTCAGCATTAGGCACGCCCCACACAAAAGATGGGAAGTTTTACACTACGCTGAGCATGCAATGGTGTGTCTTTGTGAGACTTGCATGTTGCATACCATGCCATTTGCATCAATATAGGCTTTATTTTTAAATAATTAAATGTTGGGAACAGCCTTGGAACCTGACCTGCTTCTAAGTCTAATCACTTCCAGAGTCCTGTTCTAAAATGAGTGCAGTAGCCACCGATCAGTGCCAAGAGGTGTGCAGTACACTGTTGGATGGACCATATAGCTTCTATGCGGGATCTGTGATGAGAGGTATTTATGTACAGTATCAACTGTATGTGACTTTAAAAAGAACCTTTATTTTGGGAACAGCTAAGGAGTTTAATTCAGCAGTAGTATCTGAATGGGATTTTACTGCTACAATTTGTCCAAGTACTGTTTATTTATTTAGTTATTTTCAGCGGGAGCGAGTTAACATAGGGAGTGAGTTGACATCGGGAGTGAATTGACAGGAGTGTATTGTCGGGAGTGAGTTGTCGCGGTGTGTATTGTCGGGAGCGAATTGACACGCTCCCCCATACCCATGTTGTATGCTCCTCTAAATCCTGAAACTGTGGAGAAGTTGGATAAGACATTTAATTTTCATTAAATGTTTGACAACCCATAACGCTGTCCCCTTTCCATCTATGAGTCTAACATTTGGTACACTTATGTCAACCATTACTATCTGTCTACATACTAAATTTAGTTTCAGTTGGATGTGTACTTTTAAACTTAGAGTGAAATAACCAAAATGTAAAATTTGGAGAAATTCTGCAGAATTTTCACATAAATTCCATTACATTCTGCAGAATCAGACTGATGATTCTACAGGCATTCTGTGGGTGGAATTTTGTATTCTGCACAGCTCTACTTCTAAACCCTGCCTGATTTCAGGTATGCCAGCATTCAATGGCACCGCTGCTCATATCCTGCCCTATGTCCAAGTATCCCTTGCATCCAGTGGCCCCGCCACACACAAACACACACACACAAACATGCACACATGCTACCCCAAGTCCAAGTATCCCTGTCATAGAATGGCAACCCCCCCCTCTCACAGGCCTAGTCCATTCAAGGTAAACCTGGCATCCAGTGGCCCCCACACCCTGTCCCATGTCCAAGTATCCCTGCCATCCAGTGGCACCCATCCCACAACTTTCACCATGTCCAAGTACCAACTGTGTCTAGTGTCCCACTCCCACACACTGCCCATGACCAATTACCCCTGGTGTTACCCCCATACCCTCACTAATCTCCGCCACTAATGGCAGGAAAAACCCTTCACCTACCTCCTTGGCCAGATGCTATACGAAGCATTCATAACTGCAAGTGATAACATGCATGCACATAGCTGTAACTCCATAACTATCAAACCACTGTTTTTCACATTTAGTAGGTGTAGAGGTCCTGCAACATACAGTATACATGCCAAACATCAGGGCCCTAGGCCCAGGATGGCCACATAATAAGCAAACAAAAATTGAGGTTTGACATACAAGTGCCCACTCAGCCCTAACTGTATTGGTGCTACAGCACCACTGTGATATGGATAGTTTCTTATTAATAAATTTGTTTAGTTATGTAGAAATGGGTAACTGTGAGAGGCATACTGAGTCAAGACTCATTTCTAGGTACATGCCAGGGTGGGATGGGGTACACAGTGGCAGTGGAAGCCCAATAACAACATAATTAAAGCTATAACAGCAAGCCCACCACTAGATGAGAGAACTAATAGATGAGAGAAGTATGAGATAAAAATTATCAAATGTCAGTAAGCAGAAGAGGTATATATGAAAAATCAAGGATTTGAAGCACCAAATAACCAGACGATTATAGTAAAACTGCTTCAATGCCCCAAATCTGTTAGGCTGTGAGAGGGGTATGCCACTGAACACCAGGGATACTTGGGTATGACGCAGGGAGTAGAATCTGCTGCTGGATGCCAGAGATACTTGGACATTGGGCAGGGTGTGGGATGGGGTGTAACTGGATGCTGGGGATACCTGGAATCAAGCAGGATGTGGTAGGACATGCAAGAAAATCATAATACATAAAGCAATAATGTCACTGATTGGAGCTAAGCTCTTAAGCAGGCACGTGGATTTTTTGTGTATGGAAATGGTCTGAAGCCCCACACAATTGAAGGTAGATTTTTGAAAGCTGCATTTAAATGTTTAATTATATTTTAGAATATTGCTTGTAAAATGCACTTGTTACGTGAACCAAAACTGTTTGAAAAGCCATTTTAAGGAAATTCTGATGTTTGGAAAGGGTACTTTTAAGGACATGAATCTAAACAGCTTCAAAAGCTGTTTTATTAGAAATGTTTGTTGTTCTTAAAGTATAGGAAGGGAACCCACATGGTTTAAAAAACTGTTTTTAGGGAGTTTGTTGTCTGTAAGGGTGCTTTTTTGGGAAGAGACCCCAAACTGTCTGAAAAGCCATTTTAGAAAAAAAGTCTGTTTCTTATAAAGTATGCCTTTTGGGGAAGTAAACCTAAACTGTTGCAAAACCTCTTTTATAAGTGTATTTTCAAATCTGCTTGTTGGGGTGGGGCCATAAACTTAAATTGTTGAGATGCACCTTTTTTATGAAAGTCTGTTGCTTTTAAATATTAGCATGTGTTGTAGAGGACAAACTCATACTGCTAAATTACCTTTTTTATGAACTTTGGTTTTAGGGTTGAGGTAAGAAATGTAAAAGATTTTCAGTTAGTGGTGCCATTATTTATGAATTATTGCAATGATGAAATTTCATCATTGTTTTAGTACCATGGTATATGACCTTAAGTACTATGGCATATGGCGTGGTAAATCTTCAGTTTCAGACAGTGAAATGCTTAACCATGTATGATAGGTAGACAGGCAGAGATAGATAGATAGATAGATAGATAGATAGATATATAGATAGATAGATAGATAGATAGATATACATACAGATGGACGGACAGATAGAGAGACAGACAGACAGAGAAGCAGGCAGGCAAGCAAACAGACAGAGAGACAGAGAGACAGGCAGACAGATAGATAGATAGACAGACAGACCGATAGATAGATAGATAGATGGATGGATGGATGACATATACTCTAGCATATATAAGACATGATATGCCTATCTCTGAACTAATACCGATTAGATGAGGTGTCCTTTCTGCTACTAGTACTCCCCTGTTTTATCCCTCAAGATTTTAAAGTAGAGCTTGATATTAATATGGAACTGTATGCATCATTAACTGAAGACTAAGTAGGAAAAACTCAAACATTTTTCACACTTTTCTAATTTTCTGCCTCTGTGGTTTAATAGCAATTCATGTTTCTTCTCCCTTTTCAAACATTTTAGGAGCCAGTGATCCATATATGTGTGATAAAAGCTTGAAACACAGGATGGTAGAATTTTAAACATAGGCTGGAGAACTCTCTAATGGAAATGCTCTTTACAATTGATTAAAAAATGTCAACTGGGAGAGTGGAAGTTTCTTGTGCTGGGAATATATTTAGTAACATCATTAAAGAAACATGCAACTAGAAAAGGGAGGAAAGGAAAGGAATGGAATTTGATTTTATATACTATAGCACCTTTCATTTATTTACCAAATGTTGTTGACCGGGTAGTCCCACTGAGAGTAGAAGTCCCTTTTTCAGGAGCGACCTGGGAGTTGTGGGGATACAGTTGGTAACCAACAGAAATTGAACCAGATTGAGCTGTTGGTGGTATTTTTTTTGTGAATGGAAGAAATTTGGCCAGGCCACTGGAGAAATTACCTTACTTTTTTCAAGGAGTGCCATGGGATCTTTAGCATCCCTCTGAAAAACCACCAAAACAGGCAGAAGGGATCTCAGTTTAATGTCTCATCTGAAGGACAGCACCTCAGGAGTGCAGCATCCCCCTCATCATGCACTACAGTGTCAGTATTGGAATTTACTCCAAGTGCCTGGTGTGGGGCTAGAACCCACAAACCTTTCGATCTTGCAATCTCAGAGATGAGTGTACAACCTGCTGAGCCACTGACACTCCTTTCAATAAAGGTTCATTTGTAAGGTGCCATCTTCTTTTTTTGTTATTACCAAATCCAGGAATGAGACAGCACAAATATCACACTGAACAGAAAATTTCAAATTTGGATTGCTATATTCCAAATGTGAAACAAAATCATGTAACTCATCCAGGGTGCCACGCCACACTATAAAAATGTCATCTGTAAAGCAACACCAGATATCAATCCTATCGTAATAATGAGGCAGGATCTGATTCAGGTAGAGCAGATTCTGCAGGTGTAGTTTTCCAAGATTCAGGGAGTCACAGGTCCAGAAGTCAAAGTACCAATGGCTTGGGTCTTTCTGAGCTGGGAAGCTGGCCAGTGGGTACAGGAGGTAGGAGTTGTACCTGATCTCCCTGTGGATGTGAGCATGGGGAATGATTTTAACCACAGGGAAACTCTAGTGTGTGTTACTACCCACAGTCAGCAAAAGGGCAACCTTCTGAGGGTGAGAAGAAAGGGACACAGCCTGTGCTAACCCCTCCCTCAGCAGCTGAGGAAGCAGCTAGTGTGGGTGAGGGACTAGCTAAATGTAGCAGCCCTAAGCAACAGCTGCAAACAGAGGAGATCTCAGCCATGGGTGGATTTTTTTCTGAAGGGAGTTTGGGAGGGCCAGATGGGAGGAGCTGGGCAGAGCTCATCTGGCTGATCCTGCCCTACAGAAACTGAAGAGATAGCATATAGTGCTAAGGACTCTCAGGGGTGTAAAAAGCTAGTTTACTGGGAGAATGGGCTGTTGTACAGGGAGTGTATACCACAGAGGGGGCTAAAGGGAGAGGTACTCTGGCAGCTCGTAGTCCCTTGGGCTTACTGCAAGCAGCTTTTGGCTCTGGCCTATGACATCCCTTTTTCAGGCCTCCTGGGCACTAGCCACTCAAAAAGGTGATTCGCCAACAATTTATTTTGGCCTAATATGTACACAGATGTGACAAATTGCTGTTGGACTCAACCACAGTGGCAGAGGGTGGGAAAGGTAGGGGACAAGACTAAAGCAGTTTTGGTACCCCTGCCTATTATTGATAAGCCCTTTAATAGGGTAGCTGTGGACATAGTGGGGCCCCTGAGCACTCTGAGTTGCATGGGGAAAAAGGTGCATATTGGTTGTCGTGGACTACACAATCAGGTACCCTGAGGCAGTGGCCATGTCCTCTATTGAGGCAGAGAAAGTGGCTGACGAACTCCTGGGAATCTTTAGCAGAGTGGGATTTCCTCAGGAAATTTTGCCAGACCAGGGAATGAATTTCATGTCATCACTAGTGACTAGTCTGTGAGAAATGTGCAGGGTGAAACAGCTCTGTGTCTCACCCTATTACCCTGAGACAAATGTCCAGGTACAGCGGTTCAATGGGACCCTCAAAATTATGCTCTGGACATTTTCTGACCAGCACAAGAAGGAGTGGGACAAATATTTGCCCCATCTCCTGTTTGCTTACAGGGAAATCCTACAGGAGTCCAGAGGGTTCTCATCCTTTGAGCTCCTGTTAGGTCACAGGGTGAGTGGGGCCCCTAGATTTACTTAGGGATGAATGGGAGGGAGACCTTGCCCCCAAGGGGCATCTGTTGTGGAGTACATCCTGAATTTCAGGACCCAGCTTAAGGAGCTCATGGGGCTCACCCAGAAGCAACTTAGTCACTGCACAACAGTGGCAGTAAGCCTCATACAACTGTGGAACCACAGCCCAGGAGTATTATATCAGACAGTGAGTGATACTACTCATCCCAGTCCAAGAAAATAAAGTGCAGGCAGCATGGGAGGGCCCATTCTCCATAGTTCAGAAGGTGAGTGAGGTCAGTTATGTAGTGGGACTGCCTGACAGACGGTGCAAGCAGAAGGTATATCATGTTAACATGATGAATCCCATCTATGATAGGAAGGAAATGGTCCTTGTTATGTGCAGCATGCCAGAAGAGGAAAATGGGGCTGATCCATTGATGGACCTCCTTGGGGAGGTGTGGGAGGGATCTTCAGTGAATAACCTCACCCTCTGGTAGCAGCTGACAACAGCCCAGGCAGAGGAGATGAGGGGGGTGCTGAGAGCATTTGGAGAAATGATCACAGGGAAACCAGGGTACACCACAATGACTGTGTGCCACTGAGGCACGCCCCCTACAGGGTGCCAGAGGAAGTTAAGCAGACCATGCAGGAGGAGTTCAAAGAGATGCTTGCTCTCAGAATAATCCAGGAGATCAGTAGCCCCTGGGCCTCACCTGTGGTCCTGATCCTCATGAAGGACAAAACCAAACAGTTCTGTGTTAGACACCTACCCCATGCCCAGAATGGATGAGACCTTTGAACAGCTGGGGGATCCAAGTTCCTGACTACCATAGACCTGACAAATGGCTACTGGTGGGTACCCTTAACCACTGCAGCCAGGGTGAGGTCAGTTTTCATCACCCTATTTGGCCGATTTGAATTCCAAGTAATGCCATTTGGGATGAGGAATATGCACACAACTTCCAGTGGTTTATGGATCACATTCTGCCTGGGGTAGGTGAATATGCACTGGCATACATGGATGATATAGCCATTTATAACCAGATATGGGAGGATCATGTCAGACCCATGAAGGAAGTGTTCCACTGACTGAAAGCTGCAGGACTGACAGTTAAGGTGAAAAAATGTCAGCGAGGCATGGCAGAAGTGTCCTATCTTGGGCGCTGGGTGGGCAATGGATGCATCCCTCCAGAGCCTGTGAAAGCTGATGCCATCCAGGCCTGGCCCACCCCTACCACAAATAGACAGGTAAGGGCATTTCTGGGAATAGCTAGATATTACAAGAGGTTTGTTCCTCACTATAGTGATGTGGCCAAGCCCCTGACAGACCTGACAAAAAAGAAACTGACAGATAAAATTCTCTGGATGGAGGACTGTGAATCCACTTTCCAGCAGCTGAAGGAGACATTATGTGGGTTGCCTGTGCTCGCTAGCTCCAGTTATTATCTCAGATTTATCATGCACATGGATGCCTCAGACTATGGGCTCAGCACTGTCCTGAGCCAGGTTACACCACAGGGGGAGGAGCACCCCATAGTGTATCTGAGCCGAAAGCTTCTGCCCATGGAGGAGGCATTTGCCACAATTGGGAAGGAGTGTCTTGGGATAGTGTGGGCCCTTCAGAAGCTGCAGCTGCATTTGTTCAGGCGGGAGTTCGCTGTGGTTACAGATCATAATCCCCTGACATGGCTCCAAATGACTAGTGGGCAGAACACAAAACTATTGTGCTGGAGTTTGATACTGCAGTGGCATAACATGACTGTGCAGTACTGCAGCAGTTCACAAAGTCCCAGTGTGGATGTATTGTCTAGGTAGGGCTAATGGCATGGCAGGATTCTTCTGGCACTTCCCAGTCCCTACATCAATGGCAGTGTCTCTTGGGGGTCACCCAAAAAAGAAAAGACATGCCTTCATCTCCCATGTGGGGGGGGGGGGGATGTGACAGGAACGTGACCAGGTTAAGTTTTTTTTTTTCTAGTGTAATTTTTTTAATACTGTACATATTTTCACATAGATTCTTGCTATTTGGAATGGATACAAAATGGCTTTTAGGTCACATGTCCAGGTAGCTCTCAAGAGAAACACTTGCCAGCTAGGAGGGTGTGAGGTTTCCCATGAGATCATCCAGCAGCAGACCCTGGAAGATGTGAGAGTGCTATTTCTTACACAAAGACATCCTGCAAGACGGATACAAACAGGGTCATAAAGCTGTGAGTAAGGATGTTGCTAGGTGAGAATAACCCCATTTGGCCAAGTGATGTCATACATACACACCCATACACACACTCATTGGGGCTGGGAAACATTGGGGGGGGGCTGTCACTCAAGGGAGAGGTCACACCCCTACAGCCCTGAGCACATAAACTGGGGAGCTGGGCACCTAGCTCTCTCTTTCTGACTTTCTACATCTGGTGAAGAAGGGAGGGACCTGCCAACAGCTAGCTTATCTGTATGAGGGAATGACAGTTCTAGGTGAGTGTTCTTTCAAGTTAGCAGGCAGGTAAATATAGACTCTAGGGGAGACTACTTTTTTTGAGATTCTTCTAACAATCTTCTGTTAACTATTTTGATTTTCCTTTCCAGTAAATGTGTAAATCTTTTTGTCTTGCTGTACATATCCTGCTTATTTGTTAATACCTGCAGTATTGAGATCACAAGATGGCTGGCTAGAGGCAGCAGCTCTCTTCTCTCGCTCCAGCCCTCCACTAATAAAAAGCAATAATTTACTCATTTCTTTGGTAAAACTCGGTTTAATTTATATTCTTCTACAAGGCTGACATCCTGCTTGAACATTGATCGCAATTCTGATTCATAAATAAAATCATGGAAGTGCAAATGAAGACAGAACTTCCGCGGCATACTCCTCCATCTACCCCTGAGAAGACCACAAAAAAAAGCCAAGCAACAGGCTGCCAAATCATCCCTGACTTCCACGAGCAAGACAGTGGCTACCCCATTATCGGAAGAATGCTTTTTGGAAGAAATGAAACCAATGCAAGAAGCGTTGCTATTGCTCACCTCAGATGTGGCAGTATTAAAAAAGGAAATGGTGGCTGTTTCATGGCAGGTCAAAGACACCGAAGTGCGGGCTGTTTCACTAGAGAAATGGTGAGCGACTATGGAACTGGAAATAGTAAGCCTCAGAAAACAACTGTCCAGGATGGAGCTCAAATTAGAAGACCTCGAGGGGCATAGTCACCACAATAACCTGGAAGGTGAGGAGGGCTCCTCACCCATCCTCTTCACTCAAAAACTGCTCGAGAAAGTGGTAGGCCCTTCGCTGAATGGCCTCTCCTATGTAGTGGAACGGGCTCATCGCGCTCTGCACTCCAAACCATCTCCAGGCTCGCCCCCACGTCCATTCATCCTAAAGCTGCTCAACTATCTGGACCGGCAGCATATACTGGCTAAATTAAAAGAAGTGCAAGCAGTAATGTGGGAAGGGAATAAAATAAGGATTTCACAAGATTTACCAGCCTCGGTGAGAATAAAGAGGGGCTCTTTTCATTCAACAGTATCATGCCTCATCCCCGCTGGTACTCACTTCAGGATGCTGTATCTCGCACAGCTGCAGGTTCATCTACAGGAGAGGTGGCATTTGTTTGATTCGAATCAACAAGCGGTGGAAGAACTCCAGAGTTTACTGCCTGATCTTTTTAAAAAGTGAGTGAAGCCTCATGTACCCATAGAGATCTCCCCTCTTTTTCTCTCCTTAGGGATCTTGTTTAAATGGTCTGCAAGAGCTGTTTCACAGCTTGCCCTGTATCCCGAAGATATATGTTCAGCTGGTTCATAATAATGCCCTTTAACTACTCCCTGTAGCGAGGACCAGCCACAGAAAAGAACAGACATAAGCTCCTGTGCTGTTTTTGGCCACAAGTTTAAGGACTGTGGAGTACTGGCCTTACTAGCGTTCTGGTAGGTGCTGCAACTAACTCGGTCTGTGGTTTTTGGGTTCAGAGGTAAGCCTCATATTAATAAGCTGGAAACCAGTACTTTAATTTTAATCTCTACGGGAGTTTGCCTGTTCGTTATTTACAAGGTTTTATTTCAAGTTCAAGTTTGCAGGCGAGTCCGAAGAAAGTGTGCTATGCTTCATGGACAAGGCTCAGTCATGCGTACATTGGTGAGGCCACTCTGGACTAGCTGCATGTTTGTTTTTCTTGTTCAGGCCTCCTAGTTGTGTATCGGCCTTGCAACAGGTACTGGGACTGCACTATTGTATCCCCTCAGCTATTGGGACAACACGAGGCATTGCCCTGCCCCTGGCATTAACTTTTTTATTTCCTGAGCCTCCTGAGGCTTCATTCAGTGGGCTTTCCTCATTAAAATCTGATACCCGAGTTCTAGGGTACATAATGAAAATGGATGTTTGCAGCCCACATCTGTAGGAAATGGAGAATTGGGATCTCGAAGGTTTGGGGGTCCCACCTCTCCCTTTTTTTTTTTCTTCTTTAATAAAAGGGGCTTTACTGCACTTCAAGTAATGCATTTAACCATAAATTAAATAGTTGTCACCCTGGCGTTTTCAGAGTTTTTTTAGTTTAATTTTAAGGGGCGTCTGCCCTACAATTCCGCTTCGGGGGAGGGAGTGGAAGGGGGTAATTCTCTGCTGGAACTGGCAGCATCATGCTCAGTGTTGAGGGTTGGGACCCTCCCACCATGGGTTTTAAGGTATGGGATTTAATCACAGGGGCAAATGTTGATGGGAGGGTAGTAACAGCTATAAGTATATGGATGTTTGGAGTTACATTAGGGTCCTGCATGTTTTGGATGGGAAAGGGTTGGATTTTGGGTATAATTAGGTTTATGGTGGGGAAGGGGGCAGAGGGTTACCAGTTGTACATTAATGGTATTTGTTCACATGTTTGGGTCTTGCAGGGGGGACTGATGTTAGTTTTGGGGGCAGTGGGGGGACTCATGGTATCAGCTGGGGAAGTGTGTACAGGTTTTATTGCACCCAGTTTCAGGTTAATAGATGTATGCCATATAAATGGCTAAATTCTGTGTGATTTGTTTCTTGGAATACTCAAACATTTACAGGTAGTCTGGAGGCAAGTCTCTTTCTTATAGGAGACCCATCTCCTGGAAGGAGAGGCAAACCTCCTTAGAAGATTAAATATTGGACAGGTATACCTTGCAGGTCCAGACACGCAGAGCAAAGGAGTGGCTATTTTACTTACCAGGGACCTTTCCTTTACATGCAACTAATGCCTCCGTGACCCTCGGGGCAGATATGTGTTTGTGATTGGTACTTTGGAGAGATCTGAGGTAGTTCTGGGGTCCATCTATGGTCCTAACATTGACAACCTCTCCTTTTTCATGGAGGTGCTTGCCCTCTGGTTACCTTTCCTGTCATTACCCCTTATTCTAGGCGGAGACTGGAACTTCCCTTTTCTCCGGACGCAGACAGGATGGGTAAGATAAAAGTGGGACTGTCACCTGCCCAAACAGCCATTAGGACTTAGTAGATAGACTTGGTCTATGTGACCCTTGGAGGACTCTGCACCCTACAAGGTGAGAATATACGTTCTGGTCTCCGGTGCATCAGACCTCTTCCCATATAGATTACTTCTTGATAAGTAAGCAATTTCTCCCTGGACTTAGGGACTGCCAGATCTCTCCAGAGGTAATTTCTAATCATTCCCTGATAATTTGTGTGCTGACCATATCCCCCAATCAACAGGTAGAGACAGCTTGGAAACTCAACAACCAATTATTAAAAGATAAATGGGTCACAGATTGACTGAAATCCTGTGTAACACAGTACACAGCAGACAATTTAAACAGTACGGGCAACACCGACATGGAGTGGGGAGTTTTGAAGTGATTTTTACGGGGAGAGCTCATTAGAATTGCCTTGGTGCAGAAGCATAAGAGGGAATGTCAAATTCAGGAGTCGCTAGATAAGATCAGGCAATTGGAGAAGAACCTGTCCCCTTCCTCTACTGACCTCCACCATCAGGAATTGATTCGCTTACGAGCAAGATCTAATGATTTGCTAGGTGAAACGGCAGAATATGCTATCTTAAAAACAAAGTCCACTTGCATAGATCAGGGAGAAAAGCAGGCTGACTGCTGGCACTGAGAGTGAAGCAACAAGAAGCTTTCAGAATAGTTAATGCAGTCCAGTTAAGAGTAGAGAGAGTAGATTTGGGCTGGCAGTATAGCCTAGAAGTTAGAGGAATGAGGTGTGAACAAGCTTGATACATCCAGCAGACCAGACCTGAGTTTGATTCTCACAACCTCCACTTGCATACTGTGTGACTTTGAGCAAGTCACTTAACCGCCCAGTGCTCCCAGGTTGCCCCTGAAAACAGGCACTTGTGCCTAGTGGGCCTTACCCGGTTACCAAAGACAAAAAAAAAAAAGACAGATCTCTTAGAACAAACCCCAAGGATATTTTAGAGGAATTTCAGTCATTCTACAAGGATCTATACAATGTCAGGGCTGAACCTCCGTCAACAAAACAGGTGGATGCATATCTGCGAGATATACTATTACCTGAATTGGCTCCTGAACAGGAATCTCTTTTGATTGCCCCAATATCAGAGGCCGAAATTCAGTTAGCTATCCAGAGTCTAGCACTGGACAAGGCCTCTGGCCCTGATGGCTTCTCCCCAAACTTTTGCAAAGCTCTGGAGGAGGATGGTTACACAGGTTGTTCTAGTCTATCCTAGCTGGGCACTCCCAGGATCCTCATCTTTTTGAAGCACTAATAGTGGTGTTGCACAAGGAGGGGAAGGACCCGTAGGAGGTTTCTAACGATAGACTGATCTCCCTCTTGAATTATGACCTCAAAATTTGGGTTGAGCTGTTGGCTAACAGATTCAGTGAGGTAATGTCCACTCTGATTGGAGTGGACCAGGTAGGTTTCATGGCTGGTAGGTCATCTTCAGATCACCTGAGAAAATGAAACCACATTTTCTCTGTGTCCAGAGACAACCCTTCTCCAGCAGTGCTGATGTCTGTGGACAAAGAGAAAGCATTTGATAGGGCGGAGTGGTGTTTTCTTTTCTGAACCCCCCTTAGATTTGGATTTCCTCCCCTCTTTGTGCAATGGATAAAGGCACTTTACACGAACCCTAGGGCATGTATGTACTGCAATAGAGTTTTTTCTTCATATTTCTCCTTACACTCTGGCACCAGACAAGGGTGCCCTTGTCACCCCTTTTGTTTAACTTATACCTAGAGCCATTACTAGTAAAGATTAAAAGAGATCCAGAGATTCAGGGGATAACTGTGGGGTCTCAAGAATTCAAGTTATCAGCTTATGCTGATGATATACTTCTACATTTAACTAACCTGAGGACCTCAATTGGAAGATCTCTGAGTTTGATCCAAAAATTTGGATTGTTTTCAAATTACAAATTGAATCTGGAAAAGACTATAGTTTTCTCCTTAAACTCAGTTACTTACAGGAGGGAGGTGGAAGGATTAGGGTTGCGTTGGGAGAATAAGGAGTTTACATACCTCGGCATAGTTCTAGCTCGGGACCCTAAATCCCTCAGGGAAAGTAATTTGGATACTGTAGTGAGAAAAATCCAACAAGACTTAGACAGATGGACAGTGTTGCCCTTATCACTTTGGGGCAGAATAAACTTAATAAAAATGAATGTGTTACCCCGTATTTTTTATCCCTCAATATGTTGAACTGCTGGCTGCCACAGGCCTGGTTCACCAAATTACATTCTGTGATATCCAACTTCCTTTGGAAGAGAAAACAGCCCCATAGGGCCTATAAGAAACTAACTATCCCTAAAGTCAAAGATGGGTTGAGGCTCCCTCACTTCAAGTTCTATTACTGGGCAAGCCAAGCAGCGAAATATTTAAGATGGGTAGATAGATCTGGAAACTGAGATCAAGCTCAGTATAGGCCCCTGTGACTTGGACTGGAGACGGAGCTCATTTCAACTCAGGGCCTATCACCTGGTGCCTTATGGCATATACCCTTCAAGCTGCTCCCAGCATCCCTGGCTGACACTCTGTGATTGGAATCTCAGTAAAGGTCCATGCTCAGATGTGTGCCTCCCTGTCCTACAAGAACACGCAGGACCTTATTCAGCCCTTAATAGGCAACCCAAATTTAAAAACAGGGGGGAAAGTGCTCATGGCTTCCTGGATCCCTCAACTTGCAAAAATCTTCCTTGCAGACTTATGGAACGAGGGGCAGATCATGACTACTGTAGACATCATTCATAAATATAATATTGGACCTCTGTAGGATTTAAAATGTTTCAGCTCCGGCATTTGTTGGTCAACCCCAGCTTAGGCAAAAGGTGGGGGAGGGTTTCTACAGCCACTTAGTATTATAGCCACACAACCTCATGCGATCTCTGGCATATATTCCGCTTTACTAGATAGAGCTTTTCCGCAGCAAGATGGGTCTTCCAGGTATTGAGATGTCCAATTCCCAGAGTAAACCTTTAATTGGGGGTAAGATCTGGCAAGACACCTATAGGTTTATATCTCAAGATAGATTAAGATTAATGCAATATCAGATAATTAACAACATGTGCTATACCCCAGTCAAGATGGCTAAGATGAGAGGCTCTCTCTCCTCCATATGCCGGCCATGTGGGCAGGGAACGGGATCATTACATCATATTTTTTGGGATTGCCCTAAAGTAGCTCCACTGTGGAACCTTATCAAACAGAGGGCAGACCCCTTGTTAGGTATTACTGAACATATAGAACCAGCGGCATATCTGCTAGGTGATTTCTCAAATATACCGGTTAGACAGAGGAAGTACCATAAGGCCATGATGGCTATGTCAGCCAAAAAGCTGGTCCTCAGACATTGGTTGGATAGTGAGACCATCACATATTCAGAATGGTTGCAGCAACTTTTGTTCAATCTTTCTGTGGAAAAAATCATAGCCAGTGTGAACAACAGACTACCTACATTTGAAAAATATTGGAGTAAACTACAAACACTATACTGTTTATAACTGACATTTCCATATTGTGTGTGCACATTAACCTTACTACTTATTGTTTTCCTTTTGTACTGCTGATACCATGAGGGGGTGGTTGAGGATGGGGTGCATTTTGTTGAAATTGTAATGTTTGTTGTTTATCTTATGCATAAAAATGGCCTTGTAGAGCCAGTTGGAAAACAAATAAAGAATATTGAATAAAAAAAAAAAATACCTGCAGTATCGAGTAGTAAAAAATATATTTTTTATACAACCAGTGACCGTGCCTCATTATTGAAAAGATCATTTTAATATTTTTGCTGGCAGACAAAGCATTCTCTGTTTGCAGTCTGCCATCCAATGTGCACTCTGCCAAGTATTATTGTGTTTGACCTCCCAGGATCCTGGGCAGGACAGAGGTATTTTTCTGATATAATCAGGCGGTGCAAGTGAAGAGAATTTGAATACCTAAACTGCCCCATAAGCTGGTAGGGCAGTTTGTCACAGCAAACAATTCCTGACAGTGGTGGAGGTGCCGAATTTTGGAATGCAGTAGAGATACATAATTTCAGAATTTGGGGGCACACATAATATTGTAATACGATGAAGATGCATAATAAGGGGATACGTGATGCTGCAGCATCTGATAGTGGTTTTATCATTACGAGTGGCAAGTGAGCTCAGGGGTTATCATGAGTGGGTGATTAATCCCCGAGCTCACTTGCCACGAGTGTTGATATAAACCGCCATCAGATGCTGCAGCATCATGTATTCATTTTATATTACAGGGGTTGACTACATTGTGCCATTTGGTTGTGTATTTCTGTGGTTATTTTGCTAGATTTCTGCTGTGTTTGGGGGGTTCATTTGTGCTTCTGTGTTGCTGCACTACAAGTTCTTTGATTGGTTGTTAGTGTAAGATACTGGTATGTGATTGGTTGTTGGGCGATGTGGGTGGGTTTCTGTTCTTCCGGGATTCAGTCTGTATTTCGGGTCAGGAGACTTGCTGTATGTTCATGTAGAAGTGTTTCATACGTCCTATGCAAGACGTTTTTCAGCGTTGTAAGTTGTTCGAGTTTTGTTATCATTTCGTTTTTCACTGCCTTCCTTTTTTTGTGTGTGTTATATATGACTGAAAAGTATGCTGCACGAGAAGTGTTAAGTTTTTTGTATTCCTAAGTTGAATCAGCTGTGCTCATGATTTGTACTTTAATTTGTGCTTTACTGCAGCTGAAACATTACCGGCAGCATTTGTACTAAATGTAGTTTGGCATGGATTTTATCACTGACGTGTACACAGAGCTGATAGCAGGACCTATGTAATGACAGTGTTGATAACCTACAGTTCTTCTTGCCTGTGTACATGTCATGATAAGGATTCTGTTTAGTGGTACTGATAGCTGTTTTTATCAGATGGCTTATTAGTCAACCCCTATAATATAATTTCAGAGACAGAAGCATACATTGGGAATGTGGTAGGGTTGCAACATTTTAGAATGTGATGGGCCCACACAGCTGTGGAAAAAGACAGGGATGAGCAGTTTCTAAATGTGGCAGAGATAGAGGGGGGACGGCTCAGAGGTAATATGATAAAGTATTTCTTCACAGAGAGGGTTGTAGATGCATGGAACGGCCTTCCTGAGGAGGTCGTAGAGTCAAAAACAGTGGGGGAATTCAAGAAAACATGGGACAGACATAAGGCGATTCTAATGGGGGTTAGGAGGAAGTAGGCTGCTGGTTAACTAGGATCTGCAGCTTATCCGTTAGGTAGGGAAATGGGCAGACTAGGTGGGCCAAGCAGTCCTTATCTGCCATCAAATTCCATGTTTCTATGTTTCTATATGCACAATTTCAGATGTGTGAGAACATGCAATTTCAGAATGTTCACTCCAAAACTGCATTCCCCGCCACCTTGCAAAATGTCATGTCCCCACAACATTCTGAAATTATGTGTGCCCATCAAATTACAATTTTCCACACAACCACAAAAAAACTACAGCCCCCCCCCCTCCCCCAGACATACATTTAAAAGTATTGCACCACCTTCTCAATCAGAAATTAACTGGCAGTATACTGTAAAACTTGAAATTTTCACAGCCAGATAACTTTCACTATATTCTCTGAAGCACTAGTCTGCACTAAAATTAATTTATGCTAATAAGTGTTATTAGCACTTTTCCTGTTATAGTGCATGTGGAACTAAAGGCTTAGTGCTAATTGCTTTTTTTTAACTTTATGTTTATTATTTTAAAAAGACAAACATACAGTTTGGTAATGCTAGCAGACATTACAGTATAATCACTATAATCTGTGAGGGCTCTACATTTTATTTATGCGATTATGGTTGCATTTGTGTTTGCGCTAAAATTACTTTACATGAAAATAACTTGTTTTACAGTAGTTTAGAGGTTATGATGATCTTTGAATGAGATTGGCAGATACAGCAGACACGTGTTTGAGTCTCACAACATCATCTTGCATACTGTGTGACTCTGAATAAGTCACTTAACCTCCCAGTGCTCCCAGGTCACCCCTGAAAATAGGCATTGTACCTAGTGGGCCTTACCCAATTGTTCATTTATGCCATATTTCAAAATTTAGTTTCTCCATCACATTCCAAAAGTGCACATCCCAGCCCTATGTCAATGTTATGTGTCTCTGCCATGTTATGAGACTGGGCATCCCACCACAATCAGAAATTGCGTGGACCTGCTATATTCCAAAACTGAGCATCCCCACTGTATTGTGAAATTGCACAACCCTGCTACATTATGAAATGGCACGTTCTTGCAACATTCCAAAGTTGTACATCCTCTCCACATGCCCAAATTGTGTATACCCTACTGCATCCTGAAATTGTGCCCCTGCTGTGTTTCAAAATCCTAACCCTGTCATATTCTGAATTATAAAATGGGTATAAAGAATGCTGGCTCCTGACTGGATAAGAGGTACTTTCAGCTGGGCCATTATTCCAGTACAACAGCCTGGCTGAAAGTAGCTTAAGGCTGGTGAAGCCCAGATGCCAAAAGCATAGTCAATAAAAAAAAATATGTTTGAAAAATACATCCAACTTACTAAAAAATGCCCAGTTAATAATCGCACTAAGGCCCTCCAGGGCTGTGTTATAGTGGGCTAACAGCCCTTCTTGAGTGGTGGAAGCACTTGGCTTCACCTTGTGCTTCAACCCACCCAAGGCAGGCTGTTATCCTACCTTAACATACCCCTTGTTTTTATTTATTTATTTGAAGTATCAGATTTACAACCTTTGAGCCATCAGCTCACTTACAAAGGTACCTCGTCACGTGGAGGACAGTAAGAAACAGAAAGGGTACAAATTACAAAGGAATAGCTGTCATGTATAGGTTACAGACATTGTTTACAAACATTATATACAGTTTTGGATACAGATATTTACATAAGTACAGCAAAAAACATTGTTACCATGAGAGAGCATCCGTTACAGTATAATCCATCATATTCATGGGCCAGAGGTGGATTAGCCATTGTTGTAAGAGGTTGCTGTCCATAGTGGACTTTGTCAGAGGTTTGGGCCCTAGTGGGCATGAGAGCACAGGCTAGTTGCAGTTACAGGCACGGACATTGTGGAGGTGGTTGCAGAGAGTGACTTTGAAAGGGGCAGTCTTGGGTGTGCTAGTGATGGTGGCTGGGAGTGCATTAAACCAGACAGAGGCCCTGTAGTGGGAGGTCCTGCCTGATTGCTAAACTCTCATCCCTGCAATATTCTAAAGTCATGCACAACCTTGTCATTCCAAAGTCATGCCCCACACTGCATTCTAAAACCAACTACTCCACCACATCGTGAAGTATCTTGTATCTGCACACTATAAACTCTCTGTGCTAAGCAAGCTACTGGAGAAGCTTGTTGCAACCCAAACAATTGCCTATCTTACAAAGAACAACCTTCTCTCAGACACTCAGCATGGTTTCAGGAAAGGGCACAGTACCTCAACTGCCCTTCTCAAATTCACTACTGATGTCCTCTGCAACATGGACAAAGGCCTACTCACTGGAGCAGTATTTATTGACCTTACTAAGGCTTTCGATCTCGTTGCTTATCCCCTGCTTCTCTCAACCCGGCATAGACTTAACTTCTCATCCCAAGTAGTTGACTGGTTCAACAACTACTTATCAAACAGATTACAACTTGTTAAATTCAACTCCGCTCTCTTGGATGTGATCAGTACTGACATCGGAGTACCCCAGGGGTCCATCCTGGGACCACTTCTCTTCTCGCTTTACATTAACAACATAGATTCTACTATACTCTCTTGCTCAGCTATCCTATACGCTGATGATCTCATCCTCTACTCCAGCGCCAAACAAAGTCAACATCATCAACGAAAACCTTTCTTCAGATTTCAGGAATGTGCAAACATGGCTAAATACAAATAAGCTCATCCTCAACACTAAAAAGACACAAGCCATGCTACTTGACACTGCCCCCAAACTTAGGGCCTGTAAGGAACCCATCCTTGTCCATGACTCTGGGGGGTCTCTCATCGACTGTGTCACATTCTTCAAATACCTGGGAGTCCTCCTTGATAAATCCCTTGATTTCAGTCTGCACATACAGTCAACATGCAAAGCTACAAATGCCAAACTTGGAATCGCCTGCAAGACTAGTCACCTGCTAACGTCATCCGCTAAACTGGCTATTGCCAAGGGTATTCTGCTTCCAGCGCTGACATATGGTGTCTCCACTTTTGCTAATGCCCATAAGACTGCTCTCCATAAATGGGATGTCGCATATAACAACATATGTCGGTATGCCTCCTCTTCACATTGCCTCAAGCACCACTGCACACTGTATAATGAAGTGGTCTGGCTCTCCCCTTCTGCCTACTGACTTTACTCCCTAGGAACCCTCACAGACTCTGTAATCCGAAACCAAACACCCTCCTCCCTTGCAGCTCTACTTGTTCCACTGACACCTGCTTGTGGACTATGCTCGGCAAATAAATTTCTACTTACCGTACCCAGGTGTCTTAATTCTAAAGATTCTGGAGCATTTCACTGCACCGCCCTGGCCACCTGGAACTCCCTCCCATCTGCCCTAAGACAGGCAAACTCCCACCCAATATTCAAAAAAGAACTGTATCGCCACCTATCCTGGGATCCTTGCACATGCTTTGATCCCACTTGAGGCCTCATAGCTAGCCACCCAACCTTGCCCAGGACACTGCTGCACTTCTGAGCAATCTTTGCCTTATTTTTGTCTTAATAGCTGCCACTTAGCCCAGTCTCAGTTGTTATTTGCTTGTACTACTGTCACCTTGTGTCATTTCTGCCTAGCCATATGTATAATCTCTAGTACTGTCTGAATTTATCTGTATTCTTACCTACATGTACTATATACTATGTAAGCATATACCATGTAATTGTATAATCTCATCTCTTTTATGTATGTATTCTCCCGGGTCGTGCCTGAAAATAGTCAACTCTTGGCTAGCACGCCTAACCCGGTTAACACAAACTAAATAAATACATAAGTGTAACACACCCAACCCAGTGTCAGCATTTGGTAAATGTTTGATGCAACTACAGTTCTATTAAATTTGGGAGAAATACATTATATCTTATAGTGTTGTTGGCAGTGAGGACAAGGTTGTGAGTTCTGAAGCTAACATTATCAGAAGCTCTTCACTGAAACCAGTGTTTCTGAGCAGGCAGTGAAATCAAGGTTACAAAAATGTTGTAACATTTCAGCGAAGAAACTCTGAGATCTCAGTTTTTGGCATGCTGCTTATTGGGGATCTGCTAATCCTAATGCCAAATTTATTGATGTTAGAAATTTGGGCCAGATCCTCTATTTAAATATTTATGATTTTTATTACTTAATTAATTACATGCTAGTAGAACAACATTAGTACTAGTTAATCCTAAACAATAAATGAACAGAGTGTTATGTATGCAATAATGCATGATGAGCTATGCAATTATAGTGAAATAATCCCATGCCACACATGCAGTGGTAGGCACAAGGCACAGTTGAGTACTGCTAAATGCACCTGAGAAGTAGGATTGTTTATTATAGAATAGGGTCTGACCAATAATTAGTTTTTTTGCAGCTTCACCTTCGCCGGTCCTCCACCTGGTCACGGACCCCCCTGCTCCCATATCCCACATTAGCCATGGCTCCCTGATACCCCCTGGCTTGCCCCCCAGGGTGGGGTCATGGCACTGGCCCCTACAGTACCACAAATGTTGGATTGGCCAGGGAGCTGGCCTGGGAGTGATTAGAGCGGGGGGTCATCATGAAGGCAATCAGCTGCTGCAGTTTTTTTTCCTGTTGTATGGGGGTGGGGACATGCAAAGACAGCCAGCATCCACCCCACCCCCTGAATGTGTTAGCATCGGCGTGGATACGGTACACCTAGCCTCTGACAGGTGTCACCATAACGCTGAACACTCTACCACCCTCCTCCCTGAAGAGGGAGAGCCATCGCTGGATGCTCAATCCCTCTCCCTCTGGCAACTCAGGTCCATTCCCGAACCTGGGTCACCGGCATCACAGGTTGACATCCTGCCCCTGTGCCAGTGGGCCGGCCCAATTCTGCTTCATAATTTGTCAGCAGCTGGTCACATAGAGGTATGTTATTGGGATATGACCCATGCCTCAGGGCTATGTAACTAACAAACAATAAACCACAGGTTACTATGCAAATAACCCTCTCCCAAAACCAAAAAAAGATCATTTTACAAATCAAACACAACCACAACCACATGACACCCCACCATCACCACTACCTGCCCTGCACAGCCTACACAGAAAAAAATGCAGTTTTACATTCCCCTCCACACAATAGGAAATTGTTAGACATTGTTTTATTGGCAACAAAGAAGGCCATTACTCAGCGCTGGCTAACTCCTGACCCCCCCTGCTATTTCTCAATGGCAAAACATAGTTATTGGCATTTACAGAATGGAAACAATAACAGCCTATCTCAGTCACTGCCTCAAATTTTTTGAGGTATTTTGGAGAAGATGGGTGCTATATATTAAGGCTCGCAGAGAGGATTTTATTCCTTGACGGTGGAATCTTTTTAATAGTCCCTCTGAGTTGGCTGACCAGGTTCTCCCTTTTCCCGAGTTGGAAAATATTGATACATCATGGATTAACATGATAACTATTTGATATCTCGTCCCTTCCTCTGTCCCGTAGGATGGCTCTCGCTCTTTCAAACATAGCCCACCATGGATAGTTCTCATATACAGGACTAATGACTATTTGGTTTGCTGCTTCTCTTTCATAATCATCTGGAATGGGTTATTGTGACTTAATTCCTGTGCACCTCTGTTTTTTTTTTGGTTAGTTAGTTGTGTTACTGATGTATAAGTCTTTTTTGGTATTTACTGGATTTTGTCATACTCCTATCGCTTTAATGTGGTGATGGACTGTGTGTTCATGATTCCTTTTAAGCACCGGATTATCTTCATGAATGCCCATTTGTCATTGTCTGAGATGTATTCCTTTACTGTTGAAAGCTGCAATAAGGATTGAACGTTTAAAAAAAAGAGTTTTACATTCATCTGCTTGCTGCACACACGACTTCCTTAAGATAACAAACTCAGCCCCCCCCAACACACACACACACCTACCCTGCATAGAAAAGAAACTTTGAAAAGGCTTCACAAGCATGTGAAAATAAAACAACATACAGCACACAAACTCTAAATCTGCCAGCAACACAAATTTCAGTAACTAAAGGCCTGTTTATACGATCTCGTGGACCCCAGCCTCCTGCTCTGTTGGGAAATTGTGTTGATATGGCCCCTCTCTGTACTAATGCAAGCTGCGCTGGAGAGGAGCTGGTTGTCTGGTTGCCTGGCGACAATTACTTAGGCATCATAGGAGGGTAGGATGGAGTAGTATCAAATCAGAGTGAGTGGTGCAGCATGTCCACTTCGCTACTTACACCACTCACATCAACCAGCATCCCCAAGATTGCAGCATTTCAGTGAAAGAAGCAGGGAGTGACTTATCATGTTTCGGTAAGTGTCCACATGGCTGCTTTCACACTGGACCAACCCGCGCACTTGGTTTGCTCAAGTAAAAATGTGGCGATGTAAACAGGCCTAATAATTTATATACTGTACATACCTAAATCTAATCTAGGTTGAGGTTCGGGAGCACAGTCAAGATAGTGCCTGGTTGGTATATTCGAACATGGCTGTGATGCTCACAAAGTGCCCAATCATGTTTCAATATACCTTTGGTTTGCTCCAGGCACTAATTTGCTCCTGGTGCAACCATTTAGTAGACCCAAACCAGGCCCTACAAATACCCTAGTCTTTGAGCTCAATCATGTCCCAGAATGAAACTACTGTATATCAGTTTTGCATGCTAAAGGATCTATGGTGAATTTTTTTCGTACACCTACGTTAGTTTGTCAGTTAGTTGGTTAGTTTTATTTTTTTATTATTTAAAATTTATTGATGAGTAGCTCCAAGAGCATCAGATGCTTATTTACAAGGAGGATCCAAGTGGTAATTAAAAAAAAGGAAAACATACGTAAGTATCACAAACCATCAATATTATTACACATACATTGTGAGAGATTCATACAATGTTAGTTTGGCTAAGAAAACTATCTGTCCTAAGGATGCTTTGTAAAAAAAGGAGGGTGTATAAAGTTTGTTTGAGCAGAACTGGCAAGTTGTTGATCAAAGCATTCAAACATATCAGACATTGAAGAATATTGTACTGCAGAATTATAAAACCTTTTAAATGTTATTAAACAGTAATTACTGAGTCTTTGTTCAAAAGATAACCATTCTAAATATCTAAACAGCACACAGCAGTGAGTTAAATGATGAACAGAACTAGCAATACAACAAACTGAGTGGTATAAAACTTTGATTCTGTGAAGCATCACTCAGGTGGCTGAGGAATATTGTGGAAGACCATTGTCAATTCCAGACAGAAGTAATGACTGAGCCAAAACTTTCGTAGATTTAAGGGAAAGACTCTATTTTTTAATCAATACAGTTGTCTCAGATGAGTACATGCTGCTTTAATTAGATAATCTACATGATCTTAAAAAGTCAAAGATTGGTCCAGAATAAACCCTAGATAATGAACGTTTTTGCCTTTTTTTTGTTTTCTTTTTTATCACGCTTTTTCTCTCTGCAGGGTGACTGGCAGGTGGGCTTTCAGCTCTCTCCTCGAGAGGGCTCCATCCACTGTGGATCATGTGCACTCTCCCAATCTTGGCCCTGGCTCCTTGGTGAATCCCTCATGGATTTTCTCCCATGGTGGGGCCAGGGAGGGGAGGGCTATCAACTCTCCTGGTGCACCACATCCAGATGCTGGGTAAAACCATGGGTAGGGAGTGTGGCATGATAGAGCCATAGCTTTTTATTTTGGTCATGTTTCATACCATTTTGTGAATATAATACACCAGGGAAGCCCATGAAAAGTCAGGACAAGTTGCAAGAGATCATGGGTACAAAGTACATGGGCCCTAGAATTATGTGATTTTCTTGTTGCTGGGCAGAGAAACTGTTAGCTGCTTATCCAGGGACTAGATTTTGATTACATCATTTAAAAGGAGACAAAAGAATAATTAAGCAGAGTTGCAAACAGGCACATCCATTTGTGGCTGAATAGCCCACAGCCTCTAGTAGTGCCATGGCGTCTGGATTTCTATTGTTTCTATGAGCCTACCCTGAGTTAATCTAGTTACAGCTAAATGGACTAGCATTTTAAATAAATGATTGTACTGAGTGTAGCTTAATTACAGCCATTTCAAAGGGAGAGGGGGCTGGATGGTCTCCTAAAATCTTGGTTTAGACTAACTGACCTCGGAGTCCTTTTTCTCTCATATTCAGAGATGAACATTTGTTGTTTGTAATAAAATACTAAAAACTGATTGATTGCTTAGCCATGGAGATGGAATGCTAGCAAATGGCAGGGCAAGTCAATATTCTCTGGACCTGTCCTTTGAGAAGCCCATAAAACAAGTGTTCAAAGACTATATCAAGGCTTTTTCCCCCTTCTGCTTCTGTCTGCTGCCTTTTTGCCAATTTACCTGTTGACTTTGGTGAAGAAACATTGTGCTTGGGACCCTGGCCTGCTGAGAAAGAGCAGAGACATTTTCTTTTCAAGAAATTTTCCTGGACCACAAGAGCCAAGATTTTCAACTACCTTTTTAAAGATGCTTTTGCACTTCAAATTCAGCAACCAAGGATTTGAGGTAGAACTTTAAAATCAGAATTTCACAGTTTGGGTTTCATTCCTGTAACCAATGTCTAAATGATCTGTCTTTAAGTTATTTATTGCATTTAATAATTAATTAGTAAAGTCTTTGACTTATTTTAAGATAATTCTGCCAGTGTCTTTTGTGCGTGTTGCTTGGGAAGGGATGTTCAAACTATACTATGCCTGTTTGACCACTTTAAGGGCCAGACACTACCAAAATAAAATACCACAAGGGACACTGTGGATGAAAGGAGGGGAGGAAATGTGAGAGGTCTCAAGGAGGAGTCTGTGGGTGTTTGAACTGGTCTCTGCATTTTCTGAGGAAAGACACATAATCATGTGTATAGGGCCCTCCAGAATGCCTGTACACACCTGTAGCTTTCTGGTTCATTGTGCAGTGGCTGAGAGGGTTCTCTTTCAGGAACACAGACTTGAGACTATATTTGCACCCCCTCAAATGGACAGAGGGTACCTCAGGATCCTCTGGCGTATGGTGAGTTGTGAAACAGCGAGTGTGCTAAAAGGGAGAGGAGGGGTATCCCTAATCCTGATCACAAGGGGATTCACTGTAGCCCAGGGAATTACTGCCCCACTGGAGTGGGCTTGTGACAGGGAGCATGGTTGGGACTTCATGCATCCTGCCAGCTTCTCTAATTTCTGTTTTTTTCCCCTCCGCCCCCCCATTGCTGGGGCATGCCTGTCAGTGCATGCACATTGAGGCATGTGCACCCTGCAAAGTCTCATAGCACCTCACATTGTTGGTGTCCTCAACCCATTCCACACTTAGGCCTCCACCTGAGGGCAGTCATTCAGCTGGACTGCCAAGTCACTCTCCCCAGGAGAGGAGAGCTGTCCTCCGGACACTTGATCCTGTCCTGGCTGACCCCCAGTAACCTGCATTTGACACTGAATATGGGTCGAGGGTGTGGCAGGAGGTAAGGTGCAATGCCTTAGCCCTCCATGCCACTGGGCCAGCTTG
Source organism: Neoceratodus forsteri (assembly GCA_016271365.2). Taxonomy (NCBI): domain Eukaryota; kingdom Metazoa; phylum Chordata; order Ceratodontiformes; family Ceratodontidae; genus Neoceratodus; species Neoceratodus forsteri. The sequence goes on along the minus strand of CM057459.1, from coordinate 1,224,916,766 downwards.
ACTTTTTCAGTATGTCTCCCAGCCAGGTCAAAAAGTGTTAATACAGACTCAAATGTTTTTAGCTTTTCCTGAGACCCAAATAGTAAACATTTTGCTTTAGTTGTGTTCAATAACATTCCATTATTTAAGAACCAGTTTTGTATCTCATTAAATTCTTTTTGAAGATTGATAACAATGTCAGCAGGATCATTACCTGATTGATCTGTATAAAGTGATATAATCAGCATACACAATAATGTATGTATCCAAACCCTCAATGACAAGAAATAACATATTCAAAAAAATACTAAAATGTTTGGGGCTCAGGATAGAATCCTGAGGAATAAAATTCTCACCAAGCTACCACTTTCCAAGGTTCGATGGAGAACATTAATGACTTCCAGCATGGCTGTAAGGGTAGTGTAAGCACATATTGTGAGACAAACATGAAATTCTCACTCTAGGTGCCTAACAAGCAAAAATAACCTTACTATTTGTGATGCCTTTTTATACAGTCATTGCATACATAGTGATATACTTCAATATATAGATATAACATTTTAAATTGTATCAATATACTTTTAAACTGTATTAAGGTATTTCAAAATTATACATATATACTTTAAAACTATATTGATGTAATTTTAATATATTACTACATCAAATGCATTTGTAGAACTAATCTATGTTATCCTGACTCCGAGCTTTCATTAAAAAAATCAGGGGACCAATACACAGTCATAAAATGTGTTGGTGAAAACATGAAGCACACAAGGCCCCTTCCCATTCTTCCACCACAATTTATTGCAATAACCTACAGCAGTTTTCCCAGCCTCATTATGAAAATTACATATTCCTGATGTCAGGTGGTGCAAATGAACTGCACCACCTAACATGGTGTACAGCCCCAGGCAGAGCATCAGAAAATGGCATGGTATTATACCACACACAGAGGCCTGGCCACTGGGCACCACTGCAGTCCTCCCACACCCTGCACACTGATATCGTAATGCCCCATTGTGGGCTACTCCATCATCAGAATTGTCAGTCCCACTGCAGTCATCCCTGGTGGCCCAATAGTGCTCCAGATGCTTGTGTTCTATTCACATAAATTCCTGGTATCCAGTGGATCCCACATCCTTATCCCTGCCCCACTCTGTACAGAGTTTGATGGTGTGGTATGCCACCTATCTCATCTCTCTTATGGAACTTCTGTTCCATCTTACAAGCCAGTGACACCCTATAAAACGTCTCACGAGTATTACCTTTCTCAAGGGTCACTCTTGTTTGCAACAGGGAATGAGGGTGCCAATGAATTGCTGTGTATGACCAGCAGCTCATTTGCATTCTAACATCCACATTTCCCTGGCTTCTCACTCCTCTTGCCCTTTGCTGCTGCAGTACCCATTATGACAGCACAAGGACAGGCTTGTATCACTTCGTATAGTGTACAAAGGGATGTAGCCTGAACAGTAGCAGAAAGAGATCCTGGTGGCCACTTTGTGCCACTGTTTTATTACTTTGTGTGGGGCCCTGTGTTTCTAGCCAAAACGGTTCTAAAGTTAACCCTTTTTCAAAGAAATATCTTTAGAAGAGACTAACTATGGAACAGTTTCAGCTAGAAATGTTAGTTATTTATAAATGAAAGCTTGGAGACATTGTGACATAGATAGACTCTATCAATACAGTTTTCATGACTCAATATAGTAAAATAATGTTGATGCAACAAAAAAGTCAGCCCTTTATGTGCCAGCACTCTGTTTAGAAAACAAGATGCTAGAAAGTGGTTTACACATAAAATACATACAGAAAGCAGTGATAACGCAACTCATATTGGCATGTTAAAATTGAAAGAGTAGGTACCTGACCTATGAGTGGGACACCTTGTAAACACTGAAAACATTAGGCCACAACAAAGGAGGCTTCTACTGGGGAATTAATGCATGGTTTGGGGGGGTTGTGTCACGAGGCTGAAGGCTGAGTGCCTACAACCACTGAACCATGCATTAATTCCCCAGTGGAAGCCTCCTTTGGAGTGGCTTAATGCACTTGTAACATGGGAATCTCTGTTAAACTGTGGTTAATATAAATGCCATTTGTTAACAAAAGATAGACAAAAACAACATTTAAGGTAGTTAAAATCTTTCACTGTAACTAAGTACAGCACCTGATAACCATGCTAATATTTCTTAATATAGTGATGATGTAAAAGTAAGGTAGGCATATATAACACTTTTAGCACAGTATTACACAGTGTGCTGGTTTTTACAACATTTCATGTGGCATATATTTATCCGCATGTCTCAATATTATACAAAACCATTGTTCCTTACTGCCGCATTGTGTTCTGGGATTGATCGGCTGAGATATTTGCATGCCTGGCATTCATACATCTGCTAGTGAGAATGCTGCAACTTTCAAGTCGGTATTTCACAATTTTTAAATGCGCCCAGGCTTCAATTCCAATGGCTCCACAAACCTCGAGGCTAATTATTGCTTTAAATATACTTTGCTGTTTGAATGTGCTAGTATTACATCCATTTTTGTGTGATAGCAACGGGCCACTGAGTGGGTGGGTGGGAGGGAGAACTAAACTTTTGGATGGGATATGTGCTGATACAGATTTACCAGTGGTGTACCACAGTAGTACAAGTTGGAGCAGGCATTACCTGAGAATTCATGCCGTCTCCAACTTGTGTCACATGTCCTGTTTCCTCCAATCCCTTAACTGCTTTCTGGAGTTCCATATATTACCATGTTACAAGCTGACATTGGTCAGGCATATCACAATTCAGTGAATTATGAGACTGAAAGCACCACTTAAAATAATGGAATAAAAAAGAAGGTAAGGAAGAAAACAGAACAATTTGCAGGATCCTATGAGCAGCATGGGGGAAGGAGTGAACTGGATCCTGACTGCTTCTGATATTGCCCACACACCAGCAGTACCCCTACAAAATGTTAAGAAAAATGTATAAGAAATGTAATTAAATATCGATTCTCAGACAATGAGCCAGGGTTGAGATTGCTATGTCCTTAATTATAATGGAAAAGTGACAATTTCCTAAATAACTGGGGTCCAGTCTTCTGTCACAAGGGACTCATGGTAAATCACAACAAAACAATTTACCTCTAGTCCTTTGCTTGCAACCCCCTTGAGCTATGCTCAAAGGGGTCAGGGGGCCTTCCCCACCAGTGTGCATCAAAGTATACTGGTTCATGGAAGAGGCTGGGGTTAGTATGTAAATTGTATGCAGTGCCAGTCCCTATGCAAACTACCACCATCAGAACTGGTACAGTAGTTTTGTGACACCCCTAAATACCACCAAGGTCATCAAGTGCTACAGAGTGTCAGATTGTGCATGAACAGACATTGGAGGACTGAGATCTGCAAGTACAGGATCATCATGAGAGGTGCATGGCCAGACAAGGCGGAAGAGGGAGGATCCACTGAACTCCCAGGGACTCTGTGGATGTACTTGCTGGGCTGGAAGCCCACTGGATCACCAGGCTGTGCAGTGAGGGATGCCACAAGGATAATCTTCAGCTGGCCAGAGGAGCCTGAACGTATGGTTTGAGGGCAGAGAGACAGCATTCTTCCATGTAATGCATGGCACTGCACTATGTGTATACAAACATGTAGCACTATTGTGTGGCATTACTATGCAAACCATTTGTTTATGTCAAATAACATCTAGGCACCTTCATTTACATTCCAAAGAGAAATCACAAAACTCTACTGTTTATCTCAGTCTTGAGTGAATTTATTTTTATTAATACGTGCCAAGTTTTCAGACATAAACCAGCATTTCATGGAAAGTTCCACTATAACAAGACTTTGTGGTCATCTGTTAAAAAGCACACACACATTATATTCACAAACAATTTAAATAAAAAAATCATCATTAGGTAGTAAGAAATTCCCTCCACCAAACCCATAACTGAAATTATACCAACTATATGTGATGAAACATAACATTTCATTCTTACAAATGTCATACAAACAATGATGTCTAGCATAGAAATATGCACGCCTGAACTATCTGCTGCCATATTTTACTATATTACCAAATATATGAATGGAGATGCTAATTAATATATATATATTCTAGATCATTATGTTAATAAATGCTGATTGATTATAACTGTGCGCAGTGATGAGAACACGGGTGTCAAAAATAAGCAGGGTTTTACCATAATACATGAATGTTTTTCTCTCATGGAATTTCAGGCACATTCCTGTTCAAAATAATACCAAACACAGACCACAAAATGGTTGTGATTTCATGTACCCTGTTACAGAAAGTAGCACTAATAAATCCAGTTACCTCGATGAGGCTGTTCTATTGACCCAACAAAATTTAGTAAAATAAACGATAAAGACACATTTTCTTACTATTTTTATATTGGTTTGTTCTGTCCACTTGCACAAAAAATGGATCCCTCAATTTCAAAGCTCATGATGTGGTTTAAACTGCAGGGTATTTCCTAATCCTCTTGCTAACCAAAATGCATATGTAACATATTAAAGTATGTTACAACTTGCATTAATTTCAAAATATTTAATCGTTTCTTCACTGTGGCTTATTTACACACAGCTAAGCAATACATTGTTTCACAGCTTTGATCTTTCTTTCCTGAACTCAATCTACAGCACAATATGGTTGTATCATATTTCAGGTCTCTTGTAGCCTGGTAGAAATGTCCCTGATGAGAAGCACACATTAAGCATGGGACTTACTGTTAGCTGCTGCCCCTTTAAGAACACTTAGAACCTGCATGTAACAAATTGTTGTACTGCCTGGCAGTGCCATGTAATGCCTGTCAGTCAGAGAAATGAGTTAGTCTGGGGCCAGACCTTATGAAGACAACATCTTTGTGCAGAATAAATCTTTATTCTTTATTTTATGCATCCGTCCAGTTATTCGAACAGTCCAGCATGGGGTCCTCACCTACAGCAACTGAAGGGTCTGGCAGACCAGAGAGAACGTGAGGGTCTCTTAGTGGCAGACCAGACCAAAATGCCACACATGGTGGAAGATGCGTGCATTAATATGGACTCTTGTGCAAGTCATGCAGCTTGGATTGTGTCCATCCAGGTTGTTGGTTTCTACTGGATTACATAAAGACGGAGTTGAGGAAGCAGTCCCAGGAGAAAGGTTGTGATTTGCTTTTTCTCATGTTTCTGCAGATGTTTACAGTGAGACTCAATGTCCACTATGAATGCTTCTAGAGACTCAGTGGGTTGCATGGTATGTACTCACAGCTGTTATTCCAATAACAAGGGTGGATGTGCTTGGAGAAAATGGTATTTGAAAGTTGCATACAGGGTGGCAGTATCTCCTTTGACTTGATCTGGAAGTGCTTTGAACCAGGAAATGGCAGTCCCTCTCAGAAATAATCATAAGGCATTGGAAATAAGCAAAGGATCAGTCCAACCATGCAGGGAAATCCAGGCTTGGAATTGTGCTGCAAAGTTACAACTTTGAAATTCAGTACAGACCAGGTCGAGTTCATTCAAATGCCGAAGGTGTAAGCTGGAGATGTTATCCCTCCGCATCCTCCTCAACAGACGAAGAATCCTGCTTACAAACCCTTCCCTTCCACACCATGGATGTGCTTCCTGTGGACACGCCTACAGCACTTCAAGTTGCTTTGCTGCTCCCAACTGTTTCTACAGAAAAACGCACTAATCCTCATCTACTGCAAGCAGCCGAAGAGCTTCTCATCTCCGCTACTTCTGATCTGTCCCTGGAAGCTGTTAAAATGCAACAAAGAACTGATCCTCAATTCACAGAGATAATCACATACTTAGAGTCTGGAACCTTACCACAACAAAAGAAGCATCACCAGGATGTACTTTTCTTTGCTTCACAATACTTCCTCAAAGACGGAATGATTTTCCACATTTGGACCAAGGAAGGCAAGGGCCATCGCATCGATAAAACTCATGTACAGCTAGTTGTGCCAGCTTCTCTAATCAATCAAGATCTTCTTTCCACTCATGCCTCTCCACTTTCTGGAGGTCATATGGGAATCCACAGAACTTTCAAAAAAACAAGGCTTCACTTCTTCTGGCCTCACATGAACAAGGACATTGTCCGATTTGTCAAATCCTGCCAGCCCTGCTCCCAAAGAAAGTCTCCTTCCAAACCGACAAAGGCACACATCATTCCAACGCCTGTAGCCACCAAACCATTCCAAAGAGTCAGCGCAGACTTTCTTGGGCCTTTATTTACATGCTCTGACTCTGGCAACAAATACATTCTTGTTTTTGTGGACTACCTAATGAAGTATTGGAACTAATCCCCTAAAAGACATTAAAGCTGCCACAGTGGCAAGTGCCTTCCTGAACACAGTCATTTGTCATCATGGTACCCCATCGTATCTACATTCAGACAGAAGCACTAACTTTTTCAACCATTGTTTGAGAAACTTGCAAATTTCTTGACATAAAAAAGACACACACAACAAGTTACCATCCACAATGCAACGGACAGTGTGAAAGAATGATGTCTACCATTCTTAGCACACTCTCCAAGTACCTGGATGAGACTCATGACACCTGGGACCGTTTTGTTCCTTTTGTACAATTTGCCTACAATACCACCCCTTGTGATGACAGTACAGAATGTCATTGAGGCACAGGTCAGAAAGCATAGGGAAAACCAGGGGCAGTTGCAGAATTTACAAAAATATTTATTTACAGTAGCAGTAACATAAAAAAACAAACTTGTTCAGTATAACTATATACAAAGGAGAAAAAACAATAGTTTTCCTTGAGTCTCTGTGTCCCTTTTTTCTTCTAATCTCTCTTGCAGTTGCAGCTTAGCTCTTATAAATTCTTTCAACCACTATCCTTAGCAAGCATCCTGTTTTTGTAACTATTAGGCAGGAGCTGCTAGAACAGAGTGTGCTTCTTGAGTTGAGGCCCCCTTTTGCACAGCTTTTGCAAAAGGCTTAAACACTGAACTCTGGTAATCTCTAGCTTCCAACAGCTTTTTTCAGTCATGTCAAAATACAATTATTTACATCTCAACAGTAACACTATGTATTTTCTAAATGAAAGGGATCACAATATCAGTTATATTTCCATACAGTGATTTGCACATATTTTTATATCAGCAGATCTAGATATGCAAGGGAGAAAAACAGACAGCAAGAGAAAACTGAGAGACAGTGAGAGTCACAGAACTGCAAGCCTGTTGGGTTGATCAAGCCCGAAGTCTCACAGGAAAATTTGGTTTCACAACTAGACAGAGAGGAGACAGGAAAGGACAGATCCTTGCATTTTAAACATTTTATCTAACAACTGGGACAGGGTCCTATTCCACCCTGTCACATACACCCCGCTCCTTAAGAGAGAACCTGTTTGATTAAACAGGCTTCCAAAACTTTCTATTAATTCTCTAATAACATTTGCTGCTTTCAGCAATTATGCACATGTGCATTACTTGTTTTTTTCTGTAACAGTACAGCAAACAGTAAAGTTTAAACTCATTTGTTTTTCAACCTTTGGAACCCTCAATTCCTGATCCATATCTTGACAGAAAATCAATATTGCTATTCTCTTTACCAGATTTGTGTATCACAGTGAATTTAAATGGCTGCAGTGCCAGGTACCACCGAATGATTCTGGAATTTTTATCTTTCATCTGGTTAAGCCAATAGTGAGGATTGTGATCAGTTGCAAGAACAAAATCAGTTCCTAGTAAATACAATTTAAGGGCCTCCATGGCCCACTTTGCTGCTAAACATTCCTTTTCGATAGTGGAGTACATTTTCTCTCTGTCATACAACTTTCCACTTATGTACAGAATAGGATGTTCCTTCCCATCTATATTTTGACTCAGTACTGTACCTAGGCCTTCCATGTATGCATCTGTTTGCAGCAAAAATGGTTTCTCCAAGTCTGGGCGTCTTAAAACAGGGGCTGAACATAATGCAGCCTTAATGACTTTAAAAGCTTCATCACACTCTGAGGTCTATTTCACATTATTTGGGAACTGTTTTTTCATTAGTTCAGTGAGGGGAGTAGCTAACTCTGCAAAGTTGGGAACAAATATCTGATAATAACCAACTAGCCTTAAAAATGACCTGACATGTTTCTTTGTTTTAGGTACAGGTCTGTTAGCTACAGCTTCTAACTTAGAAACCTCTGGCTTGACTTCTTCATATCCCAACACATAGCCCAAATATCTGATTCACTGCATGCCCAATGCACATTTGGTAGGATTACTAGTCAGACCTGCATTTTTGATAGCTTGGATAACTGCTCGTAGGTGTTCCAGGTGGCTCTTCCAGTCTAGACTGTACACCATGACATCATCCAGATATGCAGCACAATAAGCAGTGTGAGGGAATAAAATGACATCTATGTACCGTTGGAATGTAGCTGGCATACGAGGTAAACCAAAGGGCATGGTGGTGAACTGATAGACTCCTATGGGGTGGCAAATGCAGTTTTATCTCTGGATTCTTTATCTAAAGGTACTTGCTAGTAATTATTGGTGATATCGAGGGAATTGATATACTTTGCACTCTCGTCTGTCCACCAAATCATCTATTCTGGACACAGGATAACTGTCAAATTCTGATACTTGATTAAGTTTCCTAAAATTAAGGCAGATTCTAACACTTATCAAACCAAAGGCTCACACTCAAAAACAGTAAGAGAACAAAAGATAAATATATAAATATTTTATTCTCACCAAGTGGATAGGAAATTACAAAAACACTCCCACAGCCTGGAAAAACCCGACGGTGTTTCATACTCAAACTAGTACTTTTTCAAGGGTAACATCTCAGACCAACAGTGTTGCTTAAATAGTGTTACATTTCAATAGATAACAGGTGAACCAATTAAATGAATTGTTAGTTTTAACCATCACTTTAATCTGATATACTATTAAAGATAAATACCTAAACAACACTTCAAAGGACCAATATCAAAAAAAAATTATCTAATAAAGACTACATGCTAAAATTGTCTAATAATCATTAATCTAATTAGACATTAGAACATTCATTTATTTTGGAAGCTCATTTCTTTGAAAAGGGCAACAATCAATTATATCCATAACAACAAGATCTCATTTATTTCATCTGTTATGCTTTCTTTGTTTTGAATCTTTTCTTTTGCTTCCAATAAATCTTTCAAGATCCTTTTTAGCATCGTTCGTCTTGTATAACTTTAGTCCTAAGGATTTGATAAATCAAAACAAGCAAAACTATAAATAAAAAGACACAAACAAAGTTAAAATCTTTCAATGAATGTTTAACACCATGATTATAATATAGTCTCATCAGTGACCAAAATTCACTGAGGTGCTTACCTAACAGGGAAAATCAAGACGCAGCAACATGATCACATTAGAGCCCAAAGCTAATATTATGATACATCTTTTGTCTTTAGTAAATTATATTTGTACCATGAAACAGATTAGTAAGCTATTTCTAGACACACCTTTTCATCACATCTAAACTCTATTTCATAATTTTAAATAGAATTATAAAAGCATACAATTTATAACATTTCGTAGATGGGGGCAAATTCAAAATGTTCATTCAATCCTGGTAAACGTAAACTATCCAAATAGAACAACCATCTCCCTTCACTTCTAAGTAGAGTAGCATCTAAATTACCTCCTCTAGGTCCCAAAGTTATTTTTTCTATCCCATAAAAACTCCATTTTATGTAAGCTTTGTAAATTAGCAGTTATATGTGCTGCCAATACATTCTCATTTCTCCCATTCTCTATATCTCTCAGATGTTCCCCTATTCGTAACTTAAATGAACAAAATGTTTTCCATACATAATTTGCCCCACATATATATTTTCAGCACTATATACTATACCACTCATATCACATGTAATTAACTGATTTATTTTGTATTCTTTCCCTGTGAGGTAATTCTTAAATGTTTTACATTTCTTTATATTGGGACAAAACTTACATTTAACACAGGGGCACTACCTACTAATTTTGAAATATTTCTTTCTTCTGTTCTATTATGTTGCAAAGAATGTGTTAGAATATCCCCCAGATCTTTTGCTTTTTGATGAACAAACATAGGTGTTTCTTGTGTAAACTGAGCACACATGGGATCTGCTTGTAAAATATCCCAGTGTTTTAATATCACACTGCATACTTCACTTGATCTTTTGTTGTAAGTCGTGATGTATTTCAAACATCCCATATTCTCACCACTACCCACACTCTCTGTCTTGGAACTAAAAGAGTGGATCTCTCTTACATTAGAGCCCATTCCTTTGCATCATATATATCCTGCCGTGCATACCCTCATTCACTAAACCTTTTAGACATCTCTTCTGCTTGTGTCAAAAAAACACTCATCTGTACCACAGTTTATACGAATTCCGAGAAATTGACCTGGTGGAATATTCTTAACTAGATGTCTGGCATGGCAGCTAGAGGCTTCTGGGACTCCTTGCTCATCTTTATTAATATTCAGGTCTAAAAAATATATCACTGTTCTACTGCACCTAGCTGTCAATTTTAGACATGGATTTGATCTATTTAGATATCCCAGAAACACCGAAAGTTTATCCACTGTATCTACCCATATCAAAAATAAATCATCTACAGTATATATCTATGATAGAACTGGACACTTTGAAAATAGGGATTCAAATCTGTATCTTGTATGGTAGCAAGCTCCCAAAGTCCCATATAAAGATTTGCATAACTTGGTGAGAATGTCGCACCCATCTCTGTTCCTGTTAACTGTAAGTAATACTTTCCAAGAAAAACAAAAAAAATATTTTTTAACATAATTTCACAACATTTCACAATAAATCTAATAAATGCCATATCTTATTCTCCATATTGTTTCAAAAAGAATGAAATAGCCTCGAGTCCACCATCATGGGGAATGCTCGTGTATAATGATTCCACATCTAATGAAACAAAAAAAGATTGAGAAGATAAATTAACATTTTGTAAGTTATACAAAAGGTCAGTGGAGTCTCCCAAGTATGACCGTAAATTTGCTGCCAAAGGTTTCAGGAAGGAATCAACAAATTTCGATATTGGTTCAGTCAGACCACCTGTACTTGCCATAATAGGATGACCAGGAGGGTCTATCATATTTTTATGAATTTTTCGCAAGATATAAATGGTAGCCAAAATTGGATATTGGGCCATTAAATATTTCAGAACCATTTCAGTAATAAAGTCTCTTTTATGAGACTCATGCAAAAAGTTGTCAATTTCTACCTTAATACCTTCTGTAGGATCTCCTGTTAAATTCTGATATACCGTAGTATTATTGAGCTACCTTAAAACTTTTTTTCATATCTCTCTAAATCCATAATTACCACCCCTCCCTCCTATCTGCTTTTTTTATCATAATCTCCTTATTCATTTTTAAATCAAGTGTTATTTTTTCTATAGTACTCATATTTCTATAAAAAGATGTTTTTTTACTGCCCCAGATTTGTTTTATTTATTGCTCACAGATCTGTTCAAATGCTTTAACAACAGGGGGTGCTGGTGGACAAAAATAAGGTTTAGATCTAAATAAATCAGGTTCTGTTAGAGACACATCATTATTTCTTTTCATAAAAAAAGTATTTCAAACTCAGTTTTCTAGTAAATTTATATAAATCAATGATCCTAACAAAAGGATTTACAGTATATCTACAGGGGGAACAAAAGAGAGACCTTTAGATAAGACACGTATTTCTGTTTCTGTAAGATCATAACTTGAGAGATTTACCACAGTTAATATCTTCTCCCTCTCTGGTAATTCTGTTGCTAATTCTGTTTCTTGCAGTATCGTCCTCGTCCTCTCCCTCTCCCTCTCCCCTGAGCTGGTAGATGTTGTAGTTGATGTTGTTGCTGCTGTCTGACTCCCTGTGTACTGCCTGTTCTTCCACTGGTTCCCTCATCTCCCCCGTCATCACCTGGGCTTGCCTCCTGAAACCTGATGCATGGACTCCTCCTTGGTCCTGGTGTCGATTGGTCTACTACCTCCTCTGGTAAAAAACTAGTAGAACCTGTGCTTTCAGCATCTGATTCCAAATAAGTATTATCAGTAGTCCCAAACACTTTCAAAATGGATCTATGTGCTTGTTGTTGAACTTTCTTTTTGGATCCATCAAAGATCCACCCATTTTCATAATCGCGCTGGTCCCTTAAAAATGTCTTTTGTTTGGAAACCTTAACCTTTTTGTCTTGCCATTCTATTGCTTTCTCTAAATTTTTAACAAATGTTGCATAGTCCGGATCACTTTCAAAAGCTTTTGCCTTTTCTTTGCATATTCTTAATTCTATTTTGATCTCCTTCAGTAGTTTTTTGGAATCTGTTAGAAGCTCAGTTTTTAAAAGTGCACTAGCTTTAAACAGTGCTTCTTTCCATATTTCCATTAAACTTTCTCTATTTTGTCCGAAGGTAGGCCATTTCAAAATGCAAAGTCCCCTCGGTATTTGCTTTACTGCTAAATACACTTCAAGGGTCGACTGTTGCCAATAAACCTGACGCGCTTTAAGTGCAATCTTTTCTAACATAAAAAAAGCTTTTTTAATACTTAATTCTGGCACTGCTTCCAAATCTATAGTTATTTCAGGGACCACTGTCCACGACAAAAAGTGATTTGAACTCCCAGTATGTGAAAACAAATCCAAAACCAGGCTGTTGGGGTTTTGTTCCAATACCACATTGTCTGCAGCTGGCTGTGTCTCAACCATAATGCTGTACTACAAAACAATCATGATTTTGTGAGAACAGCTCTGACAAAATATATCACGGTGGTAGCCCAAAAAATACATAATGAAAAACAGAAAAAGACCCGCCTGTGATACTGGTGCGTAAGCATAAATAACTAAATCACATATCAAACCAAAGGCTCACACTCAAAAACAGAGTCAGAGAACAAAAAATAAATATATAAATATTTTATTCTCACCAACTCCCACAGCCTGGAAAAACCCGATGGCGTTTGGTACTCAGACTAGTACTTTTTCAAGGGTAACATGGCAGATCAACATTGTTGCTTAAATAATGTTACATTTCAATAAATAACAGGTGAACCAATTAAATAAATTGTTAGTTTTAACCATCACTTTAATTTAATATACTATTAAAGATACTGTAAATACCTAAGCAACACTTCAAAGGACCAATATCAAAAAAGCAATTATCTAATAAAGACTACATGCTAAAATAGTCTAATAATCATTAATCTAATTAGACATTAGAACATTCATTTATTTTGGAAGCTCATTTCTTTGTAAAGGGCAACAATCAGTTAGATTCATAACAACAAGATCTCACTTATTTCATCTGTTATGCTTTCTTTGTTTTGAATCTTTTCTTTTGCTTCCAGTAAATCTTCTAAGATCCTTTTTAGCACCGTTCATCTTGTATAACTTTGGTCCTAAGGATTTCACACCCCCTTCTTTCTTATTTACAATTACCATGGGAGATAACCAAGCACTCCTCGACTTCTCTACGATACCCAATTCTTTCATATTTTGTATTTCCTTAACCACATAATTTCTTAACCGCTCTGGCAACCTGTATGTCTTTTGCCTAATAGGACAAGCATTCCTTGTCACTATTACGTGTTCAACCCCTTTTGCTCGGCCTGGTACCATGGTAAAAGTACTGTTAAATGTCTTTAGCACATTACGAATGTCTGCAATTTGTTCTGAGATTAAGGAAACAGCTACCTTTACAGCATCAGCATTTAAAGTTTGTTCCAGTCTATCACAAGTTATATCAATATCTTCCTTATCAGTTTCTGGCAAAACCAGCAAAGCGGCTTTTTGCATTTTTTTAACCCATTTCTTGAGGAGGTTAGCATGGTATATCTTAGGAGGATTTTTCCTGTTAGGGGTCTCAATCTTGTAGTTAACAGTGCCAGTATGTCTAAGAACCTTATAAGGCCCTTGCCACTTCATTAACAGCTTATTTTCTGTTGTGGACAACAGTAGAGAAACCTTTTCATCTGGCTTGAAAACTTTTTCTTTTACCCCGTGGTCATAATATACCTTCTTATGGTTTTGGGCCTCCTCCTGATTACTATGGGCAATTTCAACAAATTTTGCCAGCTTCATTCTTAGGCACACATATAAGATGTTATAGATTGTTTCTGAGTGGGGTTATCTTCCCACATTTCTTTTATCACATCCAGTGGCCCTCTTGGCTGCTACTATACAGCATTTCCAATGGTGAAAACCCTGTTGATGCATGTGGCACTTCTCAGTAGGCAAAACTTAGGTAAGGCAGATATTGGTCCCAATCTTTCCTTTTCCCTTTTACAAACCTTTTTAACATGTGTTCTAGGGTTTGGTTAAAACAATCAACAAGACCTTCTGTCTGAGGGTGATGGAGGGAGGTTCTTATGGTGGTGATACCTAGTAGTCTGTACAACTCCTTAAGTAATGCAGCACCAAAATTACTACCCTGATCCATAATAATTTCTTTGGGTATGCCCACTGTGCTGAAAATTTGGCAAGCTCTGCTGCCACTTTTGGAGCTATAACAGTACACATTGGAACTGCTTCTGGGTATCGAGTAGCATAGTTGCATACTACCAGGATAAATCTATTACTCTTTTTACTTTTGTCTAAAGGACCATCCACATCCATTGCAATTCTCTTAAAGGGCACATCTATCAAGGGTAGGGGCACCAGGGACATCTTGTCTTTTGTAGTGACTGGGGCTACTTTCTGACACTCAGCATAGGAATTAAAATAAATAGGAACATCTTCATGAATTCCAGGCCAGTAAAATCTATACAGCAATCTGGCAAGAGTGTGATCCCCTCCTGAGTGACCAGCCATAAGACTATCATGTGCTATCTGTAACAATTCTGTTCTATTCTTCTGTGGTATAACCAATTGTTCTGTCTGTTCCTGTGTCTGAGGTTTAACCCAAACTCTGTTCAGTAACCTGTTACATTTTTTAAAAATTGGTCCATCCTGTTTTGGTTTCACCCCCAGCTACTTAAAATAACCTTGGAGAGAAACATCGTTAGCTTGTTCTGAAAGAAAATCACAATCAGTTATCAGTTTAGTGTCAGCATTTTCATATGTTATCCCATTATGTCCATTAGTCATTTGTTGCCACAGTTTATTCAGGCATCATCTTTCTTTCCTGGATTTCCAGATCTTGGAACTGTGCTCAAACAAGTCTGAATCAAAATCTTTGAAAGGAAAAGTGTCCCCACCATCTGAAATTTTCTTTGCCTGAGCTCTTGTCACCACCACTGCTGAAACATCAGGATTTACTCCCTCTTTGATTAACTCAGTAAACCCTGGAAAGTAATTTCCAATAATCACAGGTACAGGTAACTTAGGTACTACCCCCACTTTCATCTGGTGTGGCACACCCTTAACGGTCAGAGTCACTTGGGTGGTGGGATAGTATCGAGTGTCCTCGTGGATGCAGATGACACCAGTACCTGGTCCCTTTGCAGTGTTTTCCCAGCACTTTAACATGCACTAGGGTCTGTCTGCTTCCCAAATCAATGAGTCCATTCACAGTCTTATTCTCCACCTTCACATCTGTTAAGTACTTGTCCCAATTTGCCAAGGACAAATCTGCTCCAGTGCCACACCCTTACTTTGACAGTTTCTTGCAAAATGGCCTGGGTTATTACAGTTATAGCAGATAACGTCTTTGGGCACATATTTGTTACCCCCACAAGAGTTTTTATCAGGCTTGGAGTTTAAATGGGGAAGAGTGTCTTACCGGTGCTTGGCTGTTTCCTCACTGCTGTGGCATTTGTCTGGCCATTTGATAGTCCTCGGCCAAAGAAACAGTCTTTATCCCACTCTCAGGTCAGTGTTTCTTTACCCAGAGCTGCACATCTGTAGGCAAGATATTGATCAATTGCTCCATGGCAAATGCGTTGATGATCTGTGGGACTGTTTTGCTCTCTGGTTGGATCCATTTTATCAGGAGTTCTCTGAGTCGGGTGAAGGCTTCTCAAGGATTGTCAACCGAGTTGTACCTCAGAGATTGAAATCTCTGCCTGTAGGTCTCTCCAGAGATGTCATACCTTTTGAGGATTTTACTTTTCACCAGGTCAATACTTTTTTGACTGTGCAGTGTCCATACTGCTCTAGGCAACTTGTGCTTTCCCTGTATGGTAGTGTACCAGTCTGATTGTCCATTGCTCCTTTGGCCAGTTGCTTGCACTTTGTTGCTCATCTGGATCTGTGCCAGATCCTCTGCCATTGATAGCTTGCAAGGCATCCAGCCATTGCTGCTCCTGTCGCTGCAACTCTTTTCTCATCTGCTGCTTCGCTTGCTGCATCTCTCCTTTTTTCTGTGCTTCTAAACATTGAAGCTCTTTTTCCTCTCTGTTTCTCCATCTCTTTTTGTTGTATAGCCCACCATTTGAAAAAGTCCATCAGGCTTTTAGGTTCTGTCACTGACTGCTCTTTTTCCATAACTTGTGCTGGCTGTTCAGTCTCAGGCTGGACTTCTGTCTCTGCTTGTTTGGCTGCCATTCTCCTGGTAACCACTTCTGGACTTGCTGCTGCAGAATCCATACCTTCCTCTGTGCTTCCCTGGTACTAGGTCCAGTACCCATGCACAAAACTCCTGGTTTATAGAGTATGCATGGCGTAAATCCCATGGCTAACACCATCTGTCTTCAAGGCACAGGTCAGGAAGCATAGCGAAAACCAGGAGCAGTTGTAGAATTCACCAAAAATATTTATTTACAGAAGCAGTAACATAAAAAAAAAACTTGTTCAGTATAACTATGTACAAAGGAGAAAATAAAAAAAAGCACTGTAGTTTTCCTTGAGTCTCTGTGTCCCTTTTTTCTTCTAATCTCTCTTGCAGTTGCAGCTTAGCTCTTACTAGTCCTTTCAACCCCCATCCTTAGCAAGCATCCTGTTTTTGTAAATATCAGGCAGGAGCTACTAGAATACAGTGTGCTTCTTGAGTTGAAGCCCCCTTTTGCACAGCTTTGCAAAAGGCTTAAAAATTGAACTTTGGTAACCTCTAGCTTCCAACAGCTTTTTTCAGTCATGTCAAAATACAATTATATACATCTCAACAGTAACACTATATATTTTCTAAACAAAAGGGATCCCAATATCAGTTACATTTCCATACAGTGATTTGCACATATTTTTTCATATCAGCAGATCTAGATATGCAAGGGAGAAAAACAGACAGCAAGAGAAAACTGAGAGACACTGAGAGGCACAGAACTGCAAGCCTGTTGGGTTGATCAAGTCTGAAGTCTCACAGGAAAATTTGGTTATGCAACCAGACAGAGAAGAGACAGGAAAGGACAGATCCTTGCATTTTAAATGCTTTCTCTAACAACTGGGACTGGTCTTCTTCCACCCTGTCACACAGAATACACACCATTCTTCTTAGTCCATGGACATCACCCATGTACTCCACTGGACAGGGATCTCTCACTGCTAGAGGTTCCTAAGTCAGCTTCTTCCTTCATTATTCCTATGCTGGAACAGCTTGAACTTGCCAGACGTGTTGCAATCACCACGTTGGGCCAGAGAAAATCTGCAATGCAGAAAATATCAGCAGCCAAGTTGCATGAGCCTTCATTCTCTGCTGGGGACATTGTGCAGTTGTACCAACCTATCCTTGTTCCAGGCACCACCAAGAAACTGCTTCGCTCCTGAACCGGTCCCATCTACATTGTACAAAAGCTTCATCCTGTACATATCCATCTACGCCACAAGTCTGATGGAAATCTGGTACTCAACAAAGTCCACATCAACCGACTGAAACAAGGGTACTCAGGTACCCTTCCAGATGACCCCAGTCCACCTAACAATGAAGCTGCACTTGAGCCTGCCATCCTTTCTGAAGCTGAGATCCCTTCAGACAACTTGCAACCAGTTCCTACAGATCTTCCCACTCCTGACATTCTCCAGCTGGATTCCGATTTGCCAGATGATTTGCCTGGGATGACTTCTTCTTCTTCTTCTTCTTCTTCTTCTTCTTCTTCTTCTTCTTCTTTCTTCTTTCTTCTTCTTTCTTCTTTCTTCTCCTTCTTCTTCTCCTCACACATCAGTGTACCAGATCAAGAAGATCTTAAGAGAGAAGTTCACCAATGGATCCTGAACTTACAGAGTCCAGTGATGCAGATTTGACAGTTTGCAGAACTCCTGGGTCACTTTTAATGACCTGACCCCATCTAGTCAGGAACTGGTGCAAGCAACTCATGCCTTCATTCCCACTGACCAGAAAAGTTGACAGAGGTCTTGAACTTTTGTAAACCTGACTCAGCGTGTTGTACTAGGTTAATTGTTTTGCAGTAAATGTTCTTGTACCTGTCTTATGCAACTGTTTATGATGGTACTGCATACCTACATTTAACACTTTTTCCCCTTAGTAAAGTCTTTTCAAATGGAGAGTCCACCTGTTATTATTGTTATGCAACTGTTATTAAAGTGTTATCCTGCATTCTAGGTATCCTCCTGCTGCTACCCTTCCCTCTCTTCCCTTTCTTCCCTTTCCCTTCTCCCCACACATTGGCACTTGTGGCATGACCAAGCTTCCTGTGCTACCGTGGTCCTCTCTCTGGTGCTACTCTGACTGGTCCCCAGTATAGTTCAGATTATTTCCTTCCCCCTCCCAGCAGTGGAATACTGTTTTGTTTAAATGTAATGCCTTGAAATGCATGAAAATGTATTTTTTTCTTTAAAATTTCTTACAGAAACTGTTTATAGTGTTATTACTTGTTTGAGTGATGCTCATATTCACTGTCCCAGTGGTGATGTGAAGCATACATTAAGCATGGGGCTTACTGTGAGCTGCTGCCCCTTTTAGAGCACTTAGAACCTGCATGTAACAAATTGTTGCACTGCCTGACAGTACCATGTGATGCCTGTCAGTCAGAGAAATTAGTTAGTCTGGGGCTAGACCTCACAAAGAGAACATCTGCTGTGCAGAATAAATATTCTTTATTTTGTGTCCATCCAGTTACTTGAACTGTCCAGCATGGGGTCTTCACCTACAGCAACCAAAGGGTCTGACAGACCGGAGAGAGTGTAAGGGTCTGTTAGTGGCAGACCAAACCAAATTGCCACACTACACAGGATCACACAAATCATGCTAAACAAATGCCACATTAATAATTGCTATTATTATTTAATGCTGTGCTTTTCCAAAGGCTGCTCACTCTCAGAATGTAATGTGTTGCTGAACTGCGTTATTCTTAGCTTCTGAAGCACAGCAATAGCCTCTCATTCTCCCAAGACAAATAGCATATTAAACAGTTGTCTTAGCTGTTTCTATTATCAACTAAACTTCTACTGATAGCGGCACTTTGTAAAAACAAGTATATGGGGATGCTACAACCACACCTTATATGGGTATGAGGCTTATTTGGCCCGGCTCCTTCCTGACAGTCCAACAAGAATTTACCTGCGCCAAAAAAAAAAAAAAGGATCTGCTCTGTTACAAACATGCTTGAAATGAAAAATAAACATGGTATTCTTAATTAAAAGCAGACTGCTTTTCGCATAAGACAGTCCTACTTGAGAACTCTGACCTAGTTGCTAGAATGCAATTTGCAGTTTCTAAGACTAAGAGGGATATTGGTGAATGTGCCTTGGTTTTGCAGCCCCAAATGACAAGAGCAGACTTTTGAACACTATTAAGTGCTGCAGATCTCCTGAAGATTTAAAAATTCAGGTGTTCTTATACCTGAACAAGTTCTGTCTTTGTTATTAATTTGGTTGAGGACCATTGTTGTGATGTCAATCTTTAGTGTACACTGTATTTATTTACCGTTTTTATGTACAGAGCTACCTTTCCACTGTCTAATTTGGTTGCAGGTACCATTCACATTGGCCCAGTTGCTCCACTGCCATTCTTGTACTTATCCCTCATGTCATTGAATGTCTTTAGGGTTCCCAAACTCTCATCCCTTCTCCTTCTCCTCCCCTCACTTCTGCAACATTCTCCTCATGGAACTGTAAATCATGTTTACTCTCCAACTTGATTAGGGATTATCTGCAGTCCACATGTTTGTACCAGTACCTGCAGTTCATGCCAGTTGTAACGTTATATCCTCTGCATCAATGTATTTTGATTCCTTGTTTCTGCTTAGTATTTCTGCTGCAATCATGCTCTTTGGCATTTGTTGTTACATATACTGTGCTGTTATAGTATATTGTGCTGGCAATATTTTTTGCTGCTATTTATTTTACTATATGTTATGCTTTATATAAATAAACAAATAATGTCCATCTACTGTTTCTCCTTGAGTGCAATGAATTCAGGATGCTGTATTTCATAGAACAATTCAGAATTGCACATTTTTAAAGGGAGCATTAACCTTGTTTACTTTTTTGTATAAAACTAGAATCATAAATTATTGGTTGCAATTGGAGCATTTTGATTGGCTGACAGCATTCTAACAGAGTTGTATTAATGACTGGAAACACTCATGTAAAATAAAATTATAAAAATGTTTACTTTTAAAACATTCATTTAAAATAGAGAAACTTATTTTAGTTTAATAATACTATTATGGCACTCCAAAGATTGGGTTACTAATATGCATAAGACACTAGGCTAGGCCTCATGACCCCTGGGTTAGATTCTCCAAAGGTAACCCAATCCCTGGATGAGTCTTAATCCTTAAATGTGGGTATGTGAGAAGTATGTTTAATAAGTAAATACCTTTTTAAAGCAAACACAGCATTTTCTGATTGACTGATTGATTGATTGATTGATTGAAAACTAGTAACTTAGAAAGGCACACTGAGCTGAGACTCATTTCCAGGTGCAACCTGGGGAAGGGGGGAGGGGAGTACAAGCAGAAAAATACATTAATGACATATCAGTGAGCAATTCAGTGACAGCTTAGATTGTAGGGCACACTAACAGGCAACAGTTCCTAGAGGAAGTACAGCAGGCAACAATTACTATTTTCCTGACAAGTGCATAGTAAATACAAATATAAACTCCTGAGTAGGAAATAAAGTGCTTAGTGCCTGAGGAGGTGGTTTAGTGCCATAGCCTGACAGAAATCTGCTTCTGACTACTGGAGGCAGTATAGCACTGTAGTTCAGGGCATTGACAAACCTGGATTTGCAGCTCAGTGCCCTTAACCACTATGCTATACTGCCTTCTTATCCTTGTTATGGTATAGTTGTGACGTCAAGAGGTGGTTATACCCTCTTAACTACTTTACAACAACAGCATAACAGCTTAAGCAACTGTCCCAATGGGTTCAGGAGGATGGGGAAACTGCCACAGGGGTGAAGGAAATGATTTGAGCTCCACTCCGATCACTGGGGCTTTAGTCTGCTACCTTCTGTTACCAACTTTGTCCTTACTGTGCCTTTTTTTTCTAAGCTCATTCATCTCTCCTTAAATGTTTCTCTGTCGTGGCTGTTCTGGAGTAACTAGGTTTACTACATTGTCCTGGCAACCACTAGAGGTGATTACAGTGTGGTTATTAACCAAAATCCAGTCATTATCCTCTATGTGTGTACAGTGGGGGTAGGGGGTGGAGGGCAGGGGAGAAACAGACAGACATCACCTCCCTAAAATCTTAAAATCAATTTAAAAATATTCTGTAGCTCTGCAGTAAAAGGGACTACAATATTTTCTTTAAACCTGAAAAAAAGTAAAACAAAAATATTCAAAAATAATATTTTACTTTTCACACTGCAGTAACTTGATCAGTATCTATATTGAAAAATGTCTACCCATTTTATAAGTGGAATAAGACACTTTGTGATGTGGTTTGTGGCTGATAAGAGTATTTCCGATTTGCTGAAGGTTCTTGGCACAAGCGCCTTGTGTCTCATTACGCAACTGGGGCATGATCTTATTAGCCTATAAACCACACCTTGTTATGTCTTATTCATTACTTATAGAGCTCGTAAATCCACTTGCCCTTTGGGCTTGTGGTTTATTAGATAATCACCCCCCATAACATTATTTTCTTATGCACTACACTTTCCTAGCATTTATGGTCTCTCTCTTTGATCTTCCCTGCTGAAGACTGGATGGACAATGTCACCAGCAATGTCTTCCATCTGGTGATTCCTGCCAGTTAACAATGTGCCTGTCTTCTTACAATTCAGTTACATCCAGTTTCCTGCTACCAGGACCTAAACTGCTGTAGGAAATGAGACAAATATGAAATAGTGTAGCTAGGATCTAAATTCTGGAGGGATATCGTATATAACTGTAAGTTTGAGCTACCTTTTATCAGCTGTTAATTGGAATCAGTTATCGACTGCTTGAAAGCTCTGAGTGAGGTGGGTTTTTCACAGTGAAAGACAGTTTTCTGTCCTATACATTCAACTTCCAGCATCCACTATAAGGCTGCTAAGGTACACTATGGGGATAGGATTTAGTTTGGGCAAACAGAAACTGTGCACTTTAACTGGCTGCCTGTTATATCGGTGTCTGGTATAAGTGGCGTTGACTGCATAGCTGTGTATCATCTCCATGGTAGTGAAATCTCAGCTTGTAACTGAATAATTGACCGCAAATGTATGTTGAATAACAGTGGATGCAGAAACTTCACTGTGATCAGCTATGATACTGTATATCATTTTCATTGCAGAGGTGGCTGAATTCCCCAAATAAGGGCATGATGTGACAATCAGACTTCTTCAGTTCGCTGGGGTTCTTATAAACAGATATCTTCCTTTTTACATTTGCTTGCACTTATGCAAGAAATATTTTATTACAAAACTGCATTTTAGAGGTGTGTCACTGCCAAGCCCATTGTAGCTAAAGCTGCAAGGGGCTCGGCAGTGCCAACCAATGGTAAGGCAATCTAGTCATGACACTACTCACTGCCTGCTTAGCAGAAAACTGCATTCATGAAAGGAATCAGCCACTCTTGTCAGACAGCGGCTGGCTCATTTCATTTACATAACACTGTCCAGCAACTAGCTGAGTGGAGTCATTATCACTGAGAGCTGACTTTCTCCTAGCTCTGTTCATTCTCACCCCCTCCTGGTTCACATTAGCCTCACATGCTACTCAGCTACTTGATTCTAGCTCCCTGTCCCCACCAATTAATTCCTTTCCCCTGCCTTCTCAAGGCACAACAGTCCTTTCCATACATCCTGAACATTCACCTTCCCATCCAGTCTGCTGATCCTAACACACACCAGTGTCTTGTGCTATCTTGTGCATGTTATGTCATGTCCTGAGTGTCCCTTGTGAGCCCCCTTTTTCCATGACATCAGCAGGCTATAAGGTCACTTCCTTCAGCACATGAGGAAGTAAATAAACTGGGTTGTGTGTGTGGAGGCATCAAGCTGCAGATGTGGAGCCGGCCCGGTGGCGCTGAGGGTTGAGGCGCTGAACGCCACACCTCATGCCGGTGACCTGGGTTCAGGAATGAGCCCAGGCCGCTGGGGGTCGGCAGGGGGGGAAGAGATTGAGTGTCTGTAGGACTGCTCTCTCTTCCCGGGGGAGGGTTTGTGATGCGATCACTCTCAGAGCAGCCTCTGGTGGCTGTATGGGGCACCCGATATAGCGACACTGTGAATGCTGGGTGCGGAGTTGCAGTATTACATTGCCTTGATAAGCTGCACTCTGCAGGGGTCAGGAAACCCAGAAACAAAGGGAGAAAAACCCCATTCCTGGGGATAGATGAAGGCACCTCGTCTGCCCAACAGCCCACACTTCCAATACTGGGCTATCTCCTCTCCACAGGGCCACTCGTGTTCCGGGCACTTTACCCTATAGATAGAGGACCCTGGTCAGATAGGGCAGCCCTACCTCTGGAGAGTTCAGACCCGGAGGTGGTGCTCGATGGCATGAGGGAGGAGCACTAGTCATGGGGGAAGGTAGAGGCTGGGTAACCAAGGATGCTGGAAGGAATTCTCCAGGAGTGGAGAAAAATAGAGTTAAAAAAAAAAGCTGCAGATGTGGATTTAAACCGTGGTTTGTGCCAAACAGACCTGGTGGGATGAGTGGAGGTATTGGGGAGCAGACGTTGAACCGCATTTCATTTTGGTGGGAGAGCTGTCTTTTAACTGGTAAGCCAGAAAACTTAGGATGTATGGAGGCATTGAGGAGCAAATGTTGAACAACAATTCACTTCAGTGAGAAGTCTGACTTTCCAAAGGGAGAACTGCCTTTTTACCGGTAAGCCAGAAAACTGTAGGAGCTGTCATTTTGCTGGTATCCTGTAAGTTTGCTTCTGGAAAATCATACTGGACCATGCCATACCCCTGTGACAGACTGGAGAAGCAGTTTACCTCAGGTAAGGAGAGAGGATGGACTAAGGAAGCCAGTGGAGATTCCAATTCTGATTGTTGCTAGCTAGTTTTGTTTAAACAAACACCAATCATTACAGTCCACCAAAAAAACATTAGTACCTCATTTATCTTCAGGCTTCATAAGAGGTGAGACTGTTGAGGCATTTAATTATACATTTCATTATGCCTCTCTGTGCAAATTCACAAAATAGGAGGTAAGTTCTAACTTGCTTTACATAGCTCACGTGATAATTTCACCATTACAACTTCTGTTATTCATTTATAAATTATCATTTGGGTGCTATCAGTACCAAACACCTGCACAGCAGATACAAGCAAACATGCAGCATTGACAAATGCTTATTTTACCACTAATCTGATGTATCCTCATGTCATATGGCTATAGCCAGTTTTGGAGTGTTTTTTTCTGCCTTAAGCCATTTAAATATTTTTCCATTTGCAAGTTATACATCTTTACCACTTGAGGGCACTGTTCCTAAGC
This sequence comes from Neoceratodus forsteri, assembly GCA_016271365.2. NCBI lineage: Eukaryota > Metazoa > Chordata > Ceratodontiformes > Ceratodontidae > Neoceratodus > Neoceratodus forsteri. The sequence goes on along the minus strand of CM057459.1, from coordinate 1,224,892,073 downwards.
CAACACTACTCAAAGGGCAAGAATCTATCTTTCTGACACATCACCTGACTTTAAACTATGTAGGTTTTTTTTTTTTATTATTATTTTTGTGGCTGGGCTCTCCAAGCCCCTCGAATGGGCTCGCCAGGCACCAGTGACCTGCTCCCTCATACTTGGGGATGCTCCCCCTGAGTGGCCACCGGCAGCAGAACTTATGTGGCCAGAGGGGACGGCACCGGCTCATAAGTGGATGACTGCATTTTCTTGCTTTTTCTCTCTTGGAGCTGGGGGATGTACAATGACACTGACAGAGGTGGAGCATGCATGCATCCGTGCGTGCTCTCCTCTAAGCATCTGCCCTCGGCTCCACCCTACTACAGCAAGGTGCCTTGTCCCCCAGCCTCTGCCAGGGGGCAAATGGGCGCCAACACTGAGAGTTCCCCCCTGGTGAAGTAGAGCAGTCCGTCGGACGCTCAGTCCTTTTCCTTCACTGCTGACCCCCAGCTTCCCATGCCCATTCCCGAACATGGGTCACCAGTGTGGAGTGAGGTGTGGCATCCAGCACCTCAATCCTCAGCGTCACTGGACTGGCTAAACAATGTAGGTTCTACTTACGGCTTCTACTCCACCTTTTCTAGACCTGTCACTTAACTTGGCATTACCAGATTACCGTTCCCTAACCAATCCAAGTCGTCTGCAAATAAATAAATAACTAACTTATTAAATAAATAAATAAATAAACAAACAAACATTCTTGCCTGGCTCTCATATACCACAGAATGCTGACTTTACAAATAAGCTGCCTACTTCTCCTTATTCTCTTTACTATCTCATTTCTTCCCACGCCACCTACCCATGTGAACCTCCTAAATAAACCCTCAGTAACCCCTCCTGCTTATTCTCTTCCTCTAATTTCAGCCCCTTTAATCCCAGTGTTGGGACCCCCCACTCCATTCCTCCAACTTTGGACTCACCATACTTTTCTACCCTTTGCCCCCCTCTTTTCTGTCCTTAAGTCCTATGCATTCCTGTGCTCCCTATCTATCTGGTTTGCTTTCTCTTACTATCAGCCTACCCCCTATAGCCTGGTCACATCTAAGCCATGGTACAAAAGTTCAAAGCTCCACTTTATAATCATCTCCCGTCTCCTACTATCCACCTGGGATCTAAACTCTAACCCTAGCCCCCCCTCTATCAAACATGCAGGCAGTCCCTCTCCCACACTTGCCTTCCCCCTGCCTCCAACATGTCAACCCTCCCTCATGGTCTAAAAATCCTCCACCTTAACATAAGAAGTCTACTACCTAAATTGGTTCTGCTTCAGCCTCTAGCACTATCACTGGCCCCTGACCTCCTCATAATAACCGAAACCTGGTTAAATAATGAAACACCTGATCCCAGAATATACATCCCTGGCTACAATATCACCTGGCAAGACCACGCAGGTAGGGGTGGTGGCATAGCTATTTACACCTCGTCCTCCAATCATACTGTCCCGGTCCTATCTGTATCGTTCCCCTCAGCTTACAAAGCCCTTGTCCTCAGGCTCTACATGCCTTACTCCATACCAATCTATGTTGCTGGGATTTACTGCCACCCAGGCCTCTCCCCTACTATTGCCTCTAATCTCTCTCAAATTTCTACCCTCACATCAAACGGCGAACTCTACATACTAGGTGGCTTTAACCAAAACTGGTCTGATCCCTCCCTATCCAAACTGCATAACAACATTGTGGCCCTTAACTTAACGCAATTGATCCATGAGCCAACCCGACTAAATACTAAATCAGACAACCACTCAGTTATAGATTGGACTCTGACCTCACATGTCCACAGAGTAATCGAATCAGGCCTCCTCATATGACCTACTTGGTCCCAAAACTCCACCACCCAAAAGCCCCACATAAAATATTGCTTGTCCACTCATATAAATCCCTAGACCTTACCCACCTCCTATATGACCTAACCCATACTGACTGGTCTCCTATTTCTTCAGTTACTACAGTTAATGAAGCCCTGGACTATTTCAAGGCCACTTTCTTAACATCTGGAACAACCATGCACCTTTTAAGTGCACTCGAGTACACGGAAACCACCTCCCTTGGATTACACTGGAATTGATGACTTGTATGAGCGCTTGAGACCAGGATTGGAAGGCTCACAAAGTCTGTAAATCAAATGCCGACCATGACAGATATTGAGCCCTCAGAAATGCGTGCTCCAAGGCTACAAGGCTTGCTAAGTCTGAATACTTTAGATCTACCTTTGATACTAACATACGTACCCTATCAACATTTTGGAAAGTTAACTCGGTCTTCTTTCCCCCCCCTCTAAATCTCAGATTTCACTCATCTATGTCAATAATGCCCTTATGTCTGACCACTTCTCAGTTGCCTCTGAATTCAGTTCTTACTTCATCTCATGTGCTGCTGCTTTGCTAGCTTCTCTTCCTCCTACCCAACCGGTCACGTCTGTCCGCACTAACTCCCACACAAGCACCCTCCCTAATGACCTCTTCTCCTTCTCTCCAGTCTCACCTCATGATACTCTAAATGCTGTCTTCGCTGTCTACCCATCTAAGGGTTCCTCACCTGATGGCCTTGACCCCAGACTTCTCTTCCTCTCTGTTCATGCCATCTGTTCGCCACTTTCTGCCTTACTAACCCTTTCTTTCTTGTTGTCCTCTGTCTCTGACCCATAGAAGCATGCTGTAGTTCTCCCACTACCCAAGAGAGGTGACCCTTCTAAGCCTGGGAACTATCGGCCAATCTCTGTCTTACCTATTCTTATTAAACTTCAGGAGCACTTGGTCCTCTGCCAACTTTCCTCTTACTTTTCTGACTCTGCCTTTTTCACTCCCTACCAATCTGGTTTTAGGAAAGTTCACTCCACTACCACTTGCTTACTTAGGCTCATCAATTCCATACTATCAGGTATGGACAGTGATCTAATCACATCTGAGATCTTTATTGACCTTGCAAAGGCTTTTGACATAGTCTCCCACCCTTGCCTCCTAGATAATCTGTGATCTGATGGCCTGTCTGATTCAGCCACAATCTGGTTTAGCTCCTACCTAACAGGCTGGACACAGTCAGTCAAAATTGCTTATTCCACCCCCCCCACTCCAGATTAATGCTGGCATACCCCAAGGCTCCATCCTTCACCCCCTACTGTTCTCCATATTCCTTAATGACCTCCCATCAGTGTGCACCTCTTCCTCCATCCATATGTATGCTGTTGATACTGTCCTTTTCTACTCTGACCAATCACCAAGTGATGCCACTTCCACACTTCAGCATGACTTTGAGAAAGTTCTGCAATGGCTAAGCTCCTGTCAGCTTTTCCTCAATGCCGAGAAAACCATCTCCATGACCTTCAGCACTAGGCAGAGACTCTCTAGTCTAACTAAATTGCCTTCCTTCCACACCCATGATGGCTCTACTCTGAAGGACACCTCCTCCTTTAGGCATCTCAGGGTCTGGCTAAACCAGCACCTAAACTTCACTGGACACATAGACTCCATCCTGAAAAAGCTGCGCTCCAAATAAGGTACCCTTTAAAGGAACCAAAGCTGCCTACCTTGACAGGCCATGCAGGAGATTGTCCAGAAAATAATACTACCCATCTTTGACTACTGTGACATAATCTACAGTGCTGCACTGAAGTCATCCTTTACCAAATTGGACACCCTTTTCAGTGCTTTTTGTCGTTTTGCTCTGGACGCCCCTTCCTTTACCCACCACTGTGATCTATATCACTCTCTAGATTTTCCTTCCCTGGAAAACCACCATCTAGCTCACTGCATAAAATTTGTCTCTAAATTCTGGTTTGATACGCTTCCCCCTTACCTTGCCTCCTCACTGTTCTCCCACCCCACTGCCCCTCTCTCCCTCAGATCCAGTGACTCCCATATCCTAGCTATACCACAGCGCACCACCTCTATAGGCCAATCATCATTCTCCTATACATTCCCTAAGCACTGGAACACAATGCCTCATCAAATCAGGCACTCCTTCTCCCCATGGTCCATCTCAACCTCCCTTCTCAACTTCCTCTCTCCATCCTGCAGCTGCTCCCAATTTCCCCTCTGGCTCCTCAATCCTCCTAATTTCCACTCTGACTTCCCCATCCCCTTTCCCAGCCTAGCACTTAACGTGAGGAGAAACCAATGTACTTTATTGCACTTCCTTGTCAGCATTGTATGTATTAAGTATGCAGTGCTGTTAATTTGCTCCTCTTGCATCAGATCCCAATGATTATCTAATGCTACTAATTGATGTATTGCTTTTTTACTCTGTTACTTCTCTGTTTTATATTAGCTTTGGAAATGTGTTGCTGAGTATTGTATATATACTTTTCTATAATACTGCATGGAAAAGTGCTTTTGATTACTGTACTCCCATGTTCCCCTTCCCCCAGGATGCTCCATGAGATGAGCAATTTTATATTGTTCAGTGTGCCTTTCCTGTTAAAACTTTTCAATAAATAAAAACAAATAAAAAAATAAATAAAAAAAATAAGTATTAAACTGGCTATAGGGACTATCTCCAGCCATGACAGCTGAACAGGAAAACCTATGATCATGTCTTCTTTATGAATGTAGACCTCATGTGTAATGAGCTATAGTTTCAAAATTATTTCTAACGCAAATGAATTGACTGTGCCATGCTGCTACTGTTCAGGGATCCTGTTTTCACATTAATATGCATAGTTATAAATAAAAAGAAGCTACACACAGAAAATATATGAAATATAGAGTGAAATGCATCTGAAAATTATGTTGTTTTAAAGTGTCCCCATAGATGTCAGGTGCTCTTTAAGTATCTTAGTATTTTGCAGCATGGGATCTACTTGTCTGATGTGACAGTTCTGTTCTGTCTATTCCATCTGACTAGATAAAAGTATCAGAGAAAACACAGCTAATTGTCATCAACATTTGAAATATTCTGAACATCCAGTAAGCAACTTATCTGAGGAACATGGCACCGTCCTTTTGGATTTTCAAGGCTCTTACTAAGAATTACAGGGGTATCCTTTTGGGAAAATAACTTATTTGTGTGGAATTGGATTAAAAATATAAATGCTAAAGGAAAAATATTGGCACATCATTAACTCCCTCACACTTCATTTCTGTCAAAGTGTACAGATCAAATATCAAAGGTCATAGGATCCTTACTATGGAGTAAACTCAAGCTCTAAATCACACTTGCAATTCACAGGCGCACAGACGTACGAACATACAACATTTGCCAACAGATAAAGGCCTAGTGGTCTATCAAGTCTGCTTGAATGTGCAGCTAGCACCCCTTATTCTGTAGCTGCGCCTCCCTTCCACCCTTCACCTCCATTGACCCTCCCCCCTTGTCCTGTCCCATCCCCTTTTGAAGCAGTCCACTTTACTACTAGATACCACTTCTGCAGTTAATGCATTCCACCCAGCTACCACCCTCTCTGTAAAATAGTGTCTCCTCATCTCCCTCCTGAACCTTCCTCCCTCCAGTCTCATATCATGGTCCCTGGTGTCCCTCCCCTCCCTTGCTTTGCACAGCCCCTAAGTACCTGTCTTGTTTATTCCTTTCATGTACTTAAAGGTTTCAGTCATGCCCCCCCGTCCCTCCTCTCCTCTCCTCCAGCGAGTACATGTTCAACTCCCTCAGCCTTCTCTTATATGATAAGTCCCCCAGCCCCTTGATCATCTTTGCCACCCTGCGCTACACCCCCTCCAGTAACTTAAGGTCCTTTATCAGATATGGGTGCCAGTACTGCCCGCAGTACTTCAGGTGCGGTCTAACTAATGACCTATGCAGTGGCAGAATCACCTCCTCCCTCCTCGAGGATATAACCCTTGCAGTGCAACCCAGCATTTTGTTGGCCTTTGCAGCTGCTTTCCTACATTGTGCTGAGTTGTTCATTGACCCTGTAATGAGCACCCCCAGATTCTTCTCCGCCTCTTCTGTCTGGGCTAGTTGCACTCCCCCCAGCTGATAACTCCTCCTTGGGTTCTTCACCCTAAAATGCAGCACCTTGCAATTTTTGGCATTAAACCCCAGTTGCCACATGTCTGACCAGGTTTCAAGCTTTGCCAGATCATCCTGCAACCCCTGCCATCCTCCTAGGTCATCCACCACTGCTCCCATCTTGGTATCATCAGCAAACAGACTGATCTTGCTCTTGAGGTCCAATGATATGTCTGCAATGAATATCCCAAACAACACTGGTCCCAACACTGAGCCCTGTGGAACACCACTCATCACTACCCTTGGGTGTGAGAGCTCCCCACCCACCACCATCCTCTGTTGCCTTCCCTGAAGCCAGTTCCCTACCCATCTTACCAGCTTTGCACCCACCCCTGTGCCTTCTAACTTACTTCCCAGCCTCCCATGTGGCACTGAGTCAAATGCCTTACTGAAGTCCAGATACAGGACATCCACTGCATGGCTCCTGTCCAGTTGCCTAGTTACCCAGTCATAGAACTCCACCAGGTTGGTTTGGCAGGATCTACCATGCATGAATGCATGCTGTCTGCTGTCCTGTAGTCATTTGGCCTCCAGGAGGGCCACCATCCTCTCCTTCAGGACAGTCTCCATCAGCTTACCCACGATGGATGTGAGACTCTGTAGTTCCCTGGTTCATCCTTGGGGCCACTCTTGTGGAGGGGCACCACATGAGTGATCCTCCAATCCTGAGGTACACACCCTGAGTGTAGTGAGGCATTTAATATGTCTGCCAAAGGTCCTACAAGGACCTCTGCCAGCTCCTTCAGTACCCTGGGGTGGATGCCATCTGGGCCTGGTGCCTTGTCCACTCTCAATGCCTTCAAACCCTCCTGAACTCTTCCCTCCATGATTTCCCCATCTGTCACCCCTTCCCCCTGTTTCTGACATTCCTCCCCCCTTGGGTATCACCCTCCTCTTCTCCTTAGTAAATACCAAGCAGAAGTAATCATTTAGCACTTCTGCCATTTCGCACCCTGCTTCCACCCAACCCCCCTCCTTCCTAATCCTTACTATAAGGTCCTTACAGCTACTTTTCTCCCTGATGTACCTAAAGAAGTCCTTCTCCCCCTTCTTAATGCCTTGTGTCAGCCTGATAGATGCCTTGGCTCCCCTTACTGCCCGTGTCACCTCTTTTGATTTCATCAGGTACTCCTCCCTGTCCTCCCCCCTCCCTGTTTTCTTGTACCTCCTAAAGGCAGCTGTTTTCCTCCTTACCTTTTCCACAACCTCCTTGCTCAACTAGCTTGGTTTCTTAGCCCTAGTCTTCTTGCTCTGGGTATTGCAGCAGGTTTTGGTTGCCTCCACTATCCCCAGCTTTATGAGCTCCCACCTCTGGTTAGTGCCCTTACTAGGTTGAATTCTGGCCAGGTACCCTTTTATCACTTCCCCCAACCTCCCAAAGTCAGCCCTCCTGAAGTCCAACACTCTTGTGCCAGCTTCTACTCCTTCCTTGCCCATATCCAATGTGAGCCATACTGAGTGGTGGTCACTCCCTGACAACGGTTCTTCCACTGTAAGTTCTCTCACAAACTCCTCATTTGCCAGCACAAGGTCAAGGGTACTCCCTAACCTGGTTGGTTCACTGACCATTTGCAGCAGGATTGTTGGGGTACTCCAGTCCACTCCTGGCATGTTGAAGTCCCCCACAATCACCACACTACCCTTCTCACAGATCCTTCTGATCTGTCTCGCTAGTTCCCTGTCTAACTCCTCCATCTGAGAGGACAGCCTGTACACCACTCCCATTCTGAGAATCCTATTCTTGGAATCCTAGATTTGCATCCAAAGTGACTCCATACTACCCTCCTCCCCTTCCTCCCTTACACACTTCAGTCCTTTCATCACATATAGTGCCACCCCCCCTCCTTTTCCAATCACCCTGTCCCTACGAAATAACCTGTACCCTGGTACAGACAGGTCCCAGTCATTGTATTGGGTGGACCATGTTTCTGTGATGGCTGCAATGTCCACCTCTCCCTCTGCCATGAGCACCTGTAACTGCAATTTTCCTGCCAAGGCTCCTAGCATTAAGGGTTTCACCTTCCTCCCTTCCCCCCATCCTGCCCTCCGTTACTAGCATCACCAATAGTACTTGCAATTTGTCCTTTGTCACTGTTTTGGGGGGGTAAGCTCATATGGTTTCCCAACCTGTGGTCTCTGCATGTCTCTTTCCCACTTGCCACCCCCCGCCTCTAGTTTAAATTCCCAACTTCCTCTATGTACTCCTCCATCCTCTGTTTCAGCACTTTCTTTTCCTCCTCACTCAAGTGTAGTCTGTCCTTGGCATAGATACTACTGTCCTCCCAGGTCCCTCCCCACCTCCCCAACAGCCCATACCCTTCAGCATAACACCAAGTTCTTAGCCATCCATTAAATTTCTCTATTCTCAGCTTTCTTGTTGTGCTTGCCTTGGGCACTGGAAGTATCTCTGAAAAAGCTACTGATCTTCCTGCCCCCTTACATAATTGTCCTAGTTCCTCAAACCTCCTCTGGACTATATCTACTGTCTTGTTAGCCAGGTTGTTTGACCCAAGATGTATAATTAAATGAGGCTTGTCCCTACCCCTTCTAACATATTTCAGAACAGATTGTCCCACCCTTTCCGCTGTCATTCCTGGCATGTCTTCCACCCAAATGTGACTATGCCTCTTCCCCCTTGCTACCCCACTTGACTTCTCTTAGTACTGAGTCCCCCAGCACTAAGATTTCACCCCTCTTACTCACTGCTTGCTTCCATTCATCTCCTTCTCTCATTCCTGGCTCTTCTTCTTCCTCCTGCATATTATTTCCTCCTTTTGCCCCTGTTGCAATTCTCCCAGCAGAACTTCCACCACTCCAGTTTGGTCCAGGCATTTATCAATTACTCCTCCAATTGCATCACCTCCCTCCGCCTTCTTCCTCTCTAGCAGTGCAAAACTATTTTCTGAAGACCCTTCACAAATGCTCGCTTCCAGCCCATGCCTTCCAGAAACAATCAGGTAGCTGAGGCCCCTGGTCAGACCATTAGCACCCTTCCCCCACTATGCACTAAACTTTGCAGCTAGTGAAGCCAGCAAAAAGCAATTACAATTCCACTCAAAGCACAAAAAATAGGTTTGCTAATAACAGAAACATGTCTCCAATTCAAACAGACTCACCAACAACACATCAAAATAGACTTTAAATTAGAAGCTATAGGTCTCCAATTCAAAGAAACAGCCCAATAAATTCACACCAAATAGGTTTTCAATCAGAAGAAATAGGCCTCCACAAACACAGCCTGCTACATAGTGAAACATCAAACAAATGAGCCCACTTATAGCCACCAAAATAGGTTTCAAAATTCCAACAGCCCCAAACAATACCATGCTAGCCCCTTAGAATTAGTAAGTGAGAAAAGAAGTAACCTTCTACCAAGTAAAATCCACAAGAAACAATGTAAAAGCAGCAAGAAGAAGCTACTGTACTGGAACTGATCTGATCCCTTCCCCTTCTGGTTACTTCTCACAACATGAACAGTTCTCCAGACCAAAACTGAAGGAAATAATCACACACACATTCAGGTACTTTGTGGTGCCAGCTAGTGTTATAGAAACACAGAAACATAGACATTGATGGCAGATAAGGATCGCTTGGCCCACTCAGTCTGCCCATTTCCCTACCTATTGGATAAGCTGCAGATCCTAGTTAACCAACAGGCTACTTCTTCCTACCACCCACTAGAATTGTCTTTTTTCTGTCCCATGCATTCTTAAATTCTCCCACTGTTTTAGACCCCATGACCCCCCCCCAGGAAGGCCATTCCATGCATCTACTACCTTCTCCATGAAAAAATACTTCTTCATGTTGCCCCTGAGCTGTCCCCCCTCTGTCTTCAAATTGTGCCCTTTGATCTTGCACATCTCTTTTTCTGAAAGATGCTACCCTGTTGGACTTTGTTGAGTTCCTTGAGGTACTTGAATGTTTCTATCATGTCCCCCTTCCCTCCTTTCCTCTAGAGAATACATATTAAGCTCTTTTAGTCTCTCTTTGTATGGCTTCAGTTGCAGATCCTGCAACATTTAAGTTACCCTGCTGTGGACTGCCTCCATCCTGTCTACTGTATGTCCTTGTGGAGTTGGGGTCTCCAAAATTGCATGCAGTACTCTAGATGGAGTCTCACCAACTGTCTGTAATGAGGGATAATAATTTCTTGTTTTCTACTGGTGATACCTCTCTCTATGCATCCCAATATCCCCTCAGCCTTCCTTACTGCCTTCTCTGGGACATCTAGTGGAAGGAAGAGGAGTGAGCAGAGAGCAACTCATGATGCTGAGATTCAGCAGCTGCAGGATTGTACAAGGTGCTTTTTATCCTACGGCAGGTATGCCATTGTTGCCTGTCTATAGTGGGGACAGAGTAAAAGTCTTTCCAGAAATTCAGAATTTTGCTTGAATCAGATACCCCTCATTTACTGCAGTGGTGCTGTGTGCCTGTCCTGGAAGCTATGCGTCTGCGCAGTGGCAGAGCATGCTCCCTTTGACTGGCATGGCAGCAAGCCCTGCGGTGGATTTGCCACTGCAGGGGGGGGGTAGAAGTATTCCAGTGGCATTCAGGTAGATGGACATTGTTAGACCTGTACTACTGGGGATCAGTATTTTTGCACATTGCTCTTCACTCCCAAAAGCCCCCAGAAAAATGGTCAGGAATAGCTTAAAAGGGGATATGTTTTTACTCAGGCTAGAAACATTTTTATTTTCACCCTGACTGTGTGACATTAGTACCAGAGTTAGGCAGCAGGTAGAATTACATAGAAAGCTGTTTTTATGAGACTATAGTAGTGCTCTCAGCAAATTTATTAAATAATTGTTTAATTGTCATTGTCATACATTTTAAATATCCACCTTAATTTCTGAGTGTTGACATAGGCTTCGCAGGCACGTAAGCATAGGTGGTACAGGTACTGTGCCACTATGTAAATTGTGCAAGGCAAAGGAACTATAAAAGGAGACAGGTGGGGAGCAGTGAACTTAGAGTCTGCTCCCCGTGGAAACTCACAGCTTGGTAGAATGCCAGAATGCCAGGTCAGGTTGGTTAAATTAGAACAAAATAGAGCATAAAGTTTAATGCTTAGTCAGTACAACCTGCTTTAAAATGATTTGAAATATCATAGGAAGACTGGCAAAATGGAGTGAGTGAAGAAGTGGTGGAGCACCAGGCTTTCGAAAGTGAGAGGCAATGGACAGAGGAATGAGCAAACCTCAAAAGTGGTTGTAAAGAGCAAAAGCAAGTGTGCAAAAATAATAAGAATACTTTAAAGAGAATAAGGGCTGTGGGCTAAGCCTAAAAAGCTAAAGTAATAAGATTATAATTGATTTTAGATTTAATTATCAAGCTTACAGCTTTTTACTGAAATACCGGTACAAATCTAAAGATAACGGATAGTGTTGTAGAATAAGGGCAGCTCAGTAGAATAAAGAGGATAGAAAAGGTTAACATAATTTGTTTTATTTTTAAGTGCACAAAAAATTTGCCACACCCTACTCCTGTATTCATTTTTAACCATAGTGACTATGAATTGAAGGAGCAGGGGAACCGAGCAGAAACCAGCAGACCATTTAGACTCCATAAGGGCAGTGGCAGCAGACTGAAAAAAGTAAACATGGCAGAAAAGGAAAGGTGAGACAGAAGAGAGAGTCTCAGAAGCAGGAAGGAAAACACAGGAACAGGACATAAAGTATAAATCAGGGTGTAGATGAAGAAAGTGCAAAACTGTGTACTTTAATAGAAAATAGTTTTTTAAAAAAGGCGCACACCTACAGCAAACTGATTTTTTTTACCAGGTGAGACACACTAAGCTGAATACTTGTTTGCAGGTGCAACCTGGGAGCATGAGGAAGTTAAATGGCTTGCTCAGGGTCACACAGTATGCAAGTGGGGGCTGTGGGATTCAAACCCAGGTCTCTAGATTTGCAACTCAGAGCCTTAAACCACTGCGCCATACTGCCTCGTATTATTTGTACTAAGTATTAAGTAGTAATGTTGATATTGATATTTAATTTAAGTTCTGTCTTAATTCCTATTTCTGGTATTTTGAAGGAAATGTTTTTTAAGAAAATATAAGCGAGTTTGGCATTAGGGGCCGGATATTCAGACTGCGCTGGGCAGTGGTGCAAGCCTGGGTGCAGTGCAACTGGGTTGCACTGGGGCCAGGACCAGGCAATATTCAACAGTGATTCGCCATGGCTCAGCACCGTTGAATATGGCATGGTCATTGCACATACGCAAGTGGCACTGCACCAGCACAAGCTACAGAGAGGGAGCATAATCTATGCAAGGTACAAATGGGGCCATTTGCATGTCATTATGGCCCCATTTGCATGTGTTGCACTGGGCCCCCCAGCAAAATGTGCCTGGCACCCTGCCAGACCACTGTTGTAGGGGGTTGGCTCCCTGGTGGGCTAGTGTAGCTCCCCCCTCCCGTATGCCCCATTGTGGGCAGTAGTACATATATATTGAAACCTGGTGGGTTAGCGGTTCCCTCCACTGCCTGATTGTGGGCATCTGTAGTAAATAAACAGTACATGGTAGCGTAGCTGACCCTCGCTGCCCGATCGCGGGCATCAGTATTAAGTAAACATTACCTGGTGGTCTAGTGGTCCCCCTGCTGCCCGATTGCAGGCATCAGTAATATAAAAACATTACTTGGTTGTCTAGCGGTCCCCCCACTGCCCAATCACAGGCATCTGTATTAAATAAACATTACCTGGTGGTCTAGCGTTCCCCTCACTGCCCAATCGTGGGCATCAGTATTAAGTAAACATTACCTGGTAGTCTAGCGGTCCCCCCGCTGCCCGATCATGGGCATCAGTAGTATAAAAACATTACCTGATGATCTAGCAGTCCCCCTGCTGCCCGATCGCAGGTGTCTGTATAAAATAAACATTACCTGATGGTCTAGCAGTCCCCTTGCTGCCTGATCATGGGCATCAGTATTAAGTAAACATTACCTGGTTGTCTAGCAGTCCCCCCCACTTCCCTATCATGGGCTGTTGTAATTGCAGAATGTAGCCTGGTGGTCCAGTGGTACCCCCTCCCACCCTCCACAGAGGACTCCTGGCCACCGGCATCTCTCTGTCATCGGTGGGCAGCACCCGCCCGCATACCATCCGGCTGCCCACCAAATGACAGTGTACAGTATGATCTGTATGCCTCTTGGTCCACAGTGTGGACAATGTGCTCAGACCATACTGTACTACACGAGACAGATATGTGAAGGAACATGTTCATTCACATATCTGGTCCTGTATAACAATATGGTCCTACCATCGTGGTCCTCACTGTGAATTCAATAGTGTACAGATCATACTATATGCTGTCATTCGGCAGGTGGCTGGGTGGTATGCGGGTGGGGTGCTGCTGCCCACCCCGATGATGGGGATGTGTGCTGGGTAGCCAGGGGCCTCTGTGGGAGGGTGGGAGGGGTACCACTGGACCACTGGGCTACATTCTGCAATTACAACAGCCCATAATTGGGCAGTGGGGGGGTCACTAGACCACCAGGTAGTGTGTTTATATTACCGATGCCCACAATTGGGCAGTGGGGGGACCATTAGACCACCAGGGAATGTTTTTATATTACTGATGCCCATGATCAGGCAGTGGGGGGACTGCTAGACCACCAGGGAATGTTCTTTTAATACAGATGCCCTTGATTGGGCAGTGGGGGGACCACTAGACCACCAGGGGTTAGTTAATTAATACAGAAGCCCACGATCAGGCATACAGGGTGAGAGGGGGGTCCACTAGTCTACCGGGGGGGGGTCCAGGTGCTTTTGGACGGTGTTCCCACTGGGCAGGTGGCCACCCATGGCTGGCGGCTGTTGTGTTGCACCTTGCAATAAAGGTGGCCAGCTTTTGAGCCTATATTGTATGGCTCAACTTTGAGCACCAGTGTGCGGCGCATGTAGGGGTTGCACCAGCGTATGCGCTGCACATCCCAGGCTGAATATCGGGATATGCCACATATGCATGGACATGCCCCCTGCATCTGCACTGCATAGGGTTACTTTGCACTCTGGTGCATCAGGATTTGCACTGCGCTGGGCAGCCTTTTCAATATCCCGCCAAGGCACAATGCAGGGTTGCACCAGCACAACTCAGTTGCACCAGGTGCAACCCCTTTGAATATCTCGACCTAGGTGTATAAAGTACTAAGTGGTATTAATAGCACTTTAATAATGTCATTTTAGCATTATTGGTATTATTGGCCACATAAGCTTGTTTAAAAGTGATTATTGTATTATTGTATTCTGTGGGACTCATTAATTTGTTAATTGGGTACAATTATTAAGATATTTAAGGTATTCATTGCTGGAGAATTCTGTTAGATATTATGTCTGTAACCTCAAGAAGCAGGAACACCTTAATGAAGGCAGATCACGTACTCAAATAAAAAGGGGAGAATGAGTATGCCAAGATATAATAGTTCTGAAGATCTGGATATCTCCTGTTTTCAAAATAAATCAAAGAAATCAAAAAAATAGCTGGAAGGGAAAGAAAAGATCTTTTAAATAAGAATATGTTAAATGGGAAACATAAAGATATGGATAGCAGTGGAAAAAGCAAAGGTGGAAAAAGTAAAAGGGAAAGAATAAGACATCAACACCAACAGTAACGATAACATATTTTTCCCCCCAAATGGCACCAGCAAAGAGGGAGGCTGTAGTGCAAAGGGCAAAAAGATAATGAAAAAGCAAATATAACACCCCAAATCAAAAGTGAAGTTTTCAGATATATTCCAAGATATTGCTGAATTAAATGAAAATATTTCTAATATGAGGTATTCTATAAGAGAAGACGTAAGCATGCCAGAGGGAAAGGGGAAGGGAAAAGGGAAAAGGAGGGTAATTAGGGTGACCAAGTTGAGGAGACAATAGAACAGGAAATAAACAATCAAGCTAATCCTGGGCAGAATAAAGGAACAGATAATCAGGAGATAAAGATGGACTTGCCAGGAATCTTAAATTATATGGATACTTGTGAATTGGACTAAGAGGAGTCAGGGGAAACTACTGAGCAGACTCAAGTTATGACCCCAGTGGCAATGGAGATACCAGATGTGGAAGGCATAGCAATGGGTGTTCAGTTATCACTAAGGGTTTCATATAAGGCTAATATACTGATGTATAAGGAAATAGTTGAGATCAAAAAGGAGATTTCATTTTTGAAAGGAATAAGTTTGGAAAATTGGAAGAGGGCAGAATATGCAAGAAAGGGTAAAGGAAAAGGAGTTCAGAGTTGTAAGACAGAAGAAGAGATAGGAGAAGATATAGTAGTTTTGGTAGATGATGACAATGTTAAGGATAACAGTACCTGGTTGCTACTGTCATCAGAAACAGAGGATCTGGAGCCAAGTGAACTAATTATGCTTCCAGAGAAAAGCAAAAGGGATGATAGCATAAGCAAGGAACTGAAAAGGACCCATGCTATATTATGGGGAAAGGAGAAAAACAGTAAACAGTATATTAGAAAAACTTGAAATTAAATGGGTAGAGGACAAAGAAAAAGAGAAAGAAAAAGAATAGAAAAGGGGCAAAGAAGTTGCAGAAAAATGTCAAAAATCTTAAAGGACAGGATACTATATAAGAGGTAATACTAGAGCAGGCAAAGTCAAGAGGCTAGTAATTTGCAGGGAGAAAAGAATGTTAAGATAAAGGATCAAGACATCTCAAAGATTGATGTAAAGGGAACAAAACAAGAAAAGAAGGCTAAAAGCTTTGGGAAAAAAGATAGTAAGAAAAAGGGGAAAATCAGGAGGGAGAAAGGGAAAGGGAAAAAGATTGTGAAAAAGGGAGAGAGATTGGAGGTAGGGAATAAACATCCAGAAGGGAAAGAGAAGGCAGTAAAGGGAGTAGATACCCAAGCAAAATCTAATGAAAAGGAAAAAAAAGAGATTGGGGAGGGGCAAAATAAATAGTACATTTCAAACATTCTTGGTAAAAACTAAAGGGTTAGATTTTGTACTGCCAATGTATGGGATAGGAATTTTACCACAAGAAAAGCTGGAAGATCTGAATAAAATATTGAACAATTCACTGAGCACCTTGTTGACAGGAAATAAGCACATTTTTGAATATTTATTTATTTATTGAAAGAATCAGAATGACAGTCCTTTGAGTCATAGACTCCTTTGCAAAGGCTCCATGTCAGTATGAAAGAGAAAAAAAATACACATACATCACTTATATAGTACAAAACATAAACATTCAGCATAGTGATATATACATTGTAAGGTTACATCAGCAGGGATCTTACAAGAAGATCCCGAGTCAATGTTATATACATATGACAGTATACAGTTTTGGAGGGTCTTAAAATAGGCCCAGAGTTGTATTTTATTTACAGTGAAATTGAGGAGCCTAAGCATGGGAGACAGAAAAGAAAATGTCCTTTGGCTACCTCACTGCACTAGAGCAGGAACCTGCTTATAATATGTTTTTTTTGAGAGTCAGAAAGGGAGGTGGAATCAAAAGGAGGATGGAAAGTTATTTACAGTCACAGGTTGCAGAGTTAAGGAGAAGGGTCTTGAGTCCTGCTTTAAATTGGCCCAGACTGGATCTCAGGGAGATGGTGGATGGTAGGCTGTTCAGCCACAAGGGGGCATGATATTGGAAGGACCTTTGACCAGGGGAGGTTCTACAGTGTGGGACTAGTGGGAAGGTGTTGGCTGAGTGCCTAGGGGCCCTCCTGTGTGAGACTGTATGGATAAGGGGGTGGAAGCCTATTGGTGCTTGCTTGTGTGGTATCTTTTTTGCAAGGAGGCAGGTGTGATACTTAAGTCTATCTTGGAAGTTTAGCCAGCCAGTAAATTTGTAAACCTCACATGTATGGGTTAACCTGTCACAATCAGAGACCAGATGGCAGGCTTTATCGAAGGCAAGGTTGATGCTGTATAGGACAGTTTGGTCTGCAGATCCATAGATCACTATGCTGTAGTCCACCAAGGATAATATTAAGGAAGACACAGCTAGATACATCACCTGCAGGGGAATGTAGTGCCTATTTCTGTACAGAATCCCCAGCCTGGTGTTAACAGAGGAGGAGACTTGTTGTATATGTGTATGTGTGTGTGTGTGTGTGTGTGTGTGGTAGGTGAGAGAGGTGTCCAATGTGACTCCTAGGTATTTGAAGCAGTAGATCTGCTCGAGCCAATGCCAAGGGAGTTTGTAATGATTAATGGTGAGTTACAGAGCGGGTTCTGGTGGTGGGTGAAGATCATGGATTTCATCTTCTTGTAGTTAAGTATTAGGCGGTGTTCAGAGAACCAGGTTTCCAGCTCTCCAAAGAAGACCTGCAGGGTGGTTTGTAATGCATTGGGATGGGGATGTTTCTAAAAGACTACAGCATCATCAGCATAAAGCAGTAGCTTCCCACTGCAGAACTGAAGGAGGGAGTTCAGGAAGAGGGTGAATAGCAATGGGCCTAGAATGGACCCTTGTGAGACCCCAGTTAGGACTGGACTACTGGAGGATATGGTTGCATTAAGTTTGACCTGTTGGGTCCGGCCAGAGAGATAGTCTTTGAGCCAGGAGGCAGCCTCTGCAGAGACAGTCAGAGATGGAAGGGTGTGGAGAAGAAGCACGTGACTGACTGTATCAAAAGCTTTGGTCAGATTGACGTACAGTGCCCCAGTCACTAAGCCCTGTTCCAGGGCCTCATGTATATATGTAGTAAATTCAACGAGGGCAGTGGAGGTGCTGTGACCCATCCAGAAACCATGTTGTTTATGACAGAGCAGACTTTCTTTAGTCAAGTAGTCTGTGAGCTGGTCAGCCACAATTTTTTTAAGGGCCTTTGAGGGGGGAGCAGGATTGATATTGGCCTGTAGTTGCTGGTGGAAGTGGGGTCACCACTCTTCAAGATGGGAGTTATAACTGCTCTTTTCCATGATGTGGGGAATTGGCTGAGGCATAAGGACAAGTTAAGTATTTTGATGTGATGGGGCAGGGTCACATCCAGCATAAGCTGGATGAGCTTGAGGTCCAAAAAGTCACTACTATAGAGAGAGTGTGGTAAGACCAATAGAGAATGAGGAACTGGTCCTGATAATTTCAGACCAGTGCCATATTTTAAAGGCAATAGGGAAAAAAAGTAAAGATTTGAAAGACATGGGAATGGAAGTAGAAAACATACTTACTCTGAGAGAGATATTCCCAGAAAGGTACAATAGAGATCAGAAATTTACAGAAGAAGAAAAACTGGCATCCATATTTGGACTCAATCAGTTCTATAGAGAATCAGCAACAAATCTACAATATAAATTTTTGGATTCACTGGGAATGTTACTTCAATTGGAAATTCAAAAGACAGATGTCAGCAGGGTGGTCAGATGGGAGGCTAAATGCCACATTTCAATGTGGCTGACCAATGACAAAATATATGAATTATTATTGTGTAACCCATCACCCCTGCCTTTTTAGCAAAACGACAGGTGGCATGCTGTTGAAGCTGACAGCAGTACCTGGTGGGGACTGGGTTCAGGGAGGATGAGGTTACTCGGCACAGGGGACCTAGGTTTGCCTACTCTGCACAGGGGTACCCAAGTAAATCCAAACACAGGAAGCAATAACTGTAATGTCCAGAACCAGGAATGGGATTCTTCAGTGTGGCTTTTATTCGCATCCAAGCTGAACAAACAAAGCATAGATGGACCCCCTTGGGGCTACATTTCCTGGTAATGCAGATTAGAGACAACAGAACACTTTATCACTATTTCCAGCCCTCAGGCTCTAAACCCACCAGGCACACAGCCCGGACTTGCACACAGCTTTGGGTACACAGCCCGACTTGTACACTACTTGGGTTTTCCTCACTGGCCCAGCTCCCCTCACAACATTGATCCTTGGTCCATTTGAGGAATGAACCAATTATTCTGTTGTGGCCTAAATCACACTAGAGTCTTGACTCCTAGAGAGAATTTTCCTTACAATCCCATGTCTGGGTACTTCCTCCATCACTGGCCAAGTGCCTGAGGTAAAGTAGAAATCCACAGAAGAAATCCGTAGAGGTGGACCTGGTCACTAAAGATGGAGGGCCACCCACCTCCAGCTCCCACAGCCCATACCCGGCCATTTCTCTGGAAACTGAACAATTCCTTTACTGAACTTTCAAATGTAGATTCTGGGTAGATGTCTGTCACATCTCCTCTACATATCATTTGCATCCCACCAAGCTCTGGACTTGAACCTACTTTTAATTTGCTTAGCCCATTACTCTAGACTTCCACTATTTTAGTAGTTCAATACCCACATTGTCACACAAGTCCCAGGGTGAAAAACATAAGCCCTTTTAGCAAGAGCAGACACTCACCGTCACGTTGCAGGTGCCCCACAGGCGACTCACAAATCTTCTTGTTCTCCAAAATAAACTTTGGAACACATAGACAGCTTTTCCTTCACAAGCAGAACTAGGGGGTTGCCCCAGGAATCTGCAGGGAACCCTTTCTTGCCCTCCCGAAGGGAGGGGCACTGAAACCCGAAAACAGCGGTCTCCACCACTTCAATTATCTTCTGTGTCTCTCTTTAAGGTGGAGACACACACCCTGTTAAACTAAAAATAGCCCTCTGACAGGGCTGAGGCTCCTAGAGCCTTCACTGAGCTGCTTTACCAGCAAGATCCCAATTTCAAAACTGAACTGGCTCACAATGACTGACTGACTTCAAAACCTCCCAACGTTCTAACCAACTCCCTTGCTGCAGATTCCAATGTGGCTCATGCAGTTGCAATAGTTCTATTGGTGATGTCATCCCTCAGTCTCAGCTGAGACTGAGAACAGAGTGAGACAGTGTGAAACCCATTTAACTGGAGTTTCACAAGCTGCCTTCCCTGCCTACCACTAGGTCTGACTGGGATTCTTGTAACTCCGGGTAACAAGGGGATTACACTCACCCTTGACCAGGAAAATGACTGTCCGCAGTCATTGTTTACCCGGCCTTAGGCCATCCCACTCTATGTGCTACCTGCGGAGGGGGGGTGATCAGGCCCCCTCCTACCATATGCAAGCACAGGCAGGCAACACTAAGGGCCTAGAGATCTTTAGCTGACATATTAGCCTCTACACTATCCACTTACTATGGACACCTAGTGGCTCTGGTAGAACCATCCAGAGCATAGCCCTGATAGATCAGGACTGCAGTCCCTACTGCAGGTCAGGGCCATAGCCTGTCTATCCCCCCAACCCTCTAGGGAAAACCTATCTGCCTTTAACCTGATACCCCCAAAAACAAAAACAACCCGGGGACCTCCCCGACCTTGGGCAACCTGCAACCACACACCATTAAAATACCACATTACTGCCTCCTCTCTACCCCCACAACCACACATGTGGAAGGAAAAGGGTTAATACAGTAATAACAACAATAACACCACAGTACTTTAAATTTCTACACACTATAAGCACTGATGAGGAACTCCAATGAGCCCCTCCTCCTCCTCTTCTTGTCTTCTCTTCTCTTCTGTCTTCCCAGGAACACCTGTAAGAAAAAGAAGGACAACACACACTCCTAATCTGCATACACAGTCTACCTAGACCCCTACCATCAAAACACTGAAAAATCCCCAAAAGATTTTTTTTTTTAGAAAAGGTAGAAAACCAGTATTTACATTAGAAAATAACAACATTATTTACAATACATATTTGGGAGGGATTTAGTGCCCTAAAAGTCCCAACTAGTGACCACAATGCCCGAAGGCTAGTCCAATAAAGAGTCTCTCCTGGGCCGGAGCCCAGTGAAGCACAGTTCTAACAGGTCAAAGTCCTGAAGGGGAGAGTCTTTGCGGACAATTCACACATTTTGAAGTCTGCTAGTGTAGGGTGTGTACTGCAATGTCATAAAGATAGAAAAGTTCGGACTTACCAGCCACTTGTAGAATGGAAATTTTGGGACCAACCTGCACCTCTGATGAAGACTCTCCCTGGCAGCATTTCTTCCGATACAGCTGGGAGGACATCTTCCAGGAACCACAGGAGGGCACAGCTGGGTCCTGCTGGGCTGATGTCATCTCTGGAGATGGAACCTTAGAACAGGAACAAAAAGAAAACAGCTGGTCCAATGTCATCCAATTACCAGGCGATGAACAGGATACAGCTGGGCTGGTGTCCTCTCTGGATCTGAAGACATTTGGTGGGCCAGTCAATGGATTCTGGAAAGGCCAGTACACTGTAGAACTGATGAATGTGGGGCACCTGAGTCCCAGATGTCCATATTGGTGAATCAATAAAGGCACTTCACAGTCTGGTGTGGCAGTATTGACTACCACTGCTCAGCTTTCTATTTTTGTAGGCATGGGCACATTTGCTGGGAGGTCCTTGCACTGAGGCCAATAGTACCGGGGGTCAGGAGCTTGAATTATTACCCTGTCTGGGTGCACATAATTCACACAGTGGGAGATTTCACTTCCCTCTCCATCCACTATTCTCACTCTGTCTATAAACAGTGTCCTGCCTCTCTTCCACTGGGTATACTTCTTGTGAAACAGTCTGTTCTTTACATGTTTGTTAGCCCCAGGATGCACACTTTTCATGGCTTCGTCCCAGATCCAGGATTTCCTGCTGTTCTCAATCTCCTCCCAGACTTTTCGAGGAAAGGTAGGAAAGGTCATACCATAGATCTCATTTGCCTTCCTCTGAACCACAGTCTCTCCTCTTTACTTGCTTTGGTCAGTCTAAGACTGCTGGCCTGCCTTGGGGTGGCCAGTCCTGGTTCTGCCAGCTTCGCATCCTTAATGAAATTAGAAACGGATCCCTGACTTCTTCCTCTTGCGAAGCCAGGGCAGTGGCATCACCACTCTCTTCCATACATTCCTCTGAGGGAAGATCTTGAGGCTGTGTACCCATTCCTTTTTCACAAGGCCACAAAGGTTCCCCCTCATATTCCTCTTCACTGAGGATCTGAGCCCAGGAGTGAGCAGTCGTTCTCACTCCTGAGACTATCCACTCATCACTAGGTGCAGAGGTCAACACCTCCCACTCAAAGGCCTCCTGCAACTTATCTTCACCTAAGAGACTTGGGCTAGGCCCCCCCCCTCCAGGGGTCTATTGATGCTTTATCCAAACTCTCCTTCTGGGATCCAGCATCCGAAACTTCAACTTCTGGTTCTGTCTCTAACTCTGCACCCTCTAGCTTTGTGCCACACTCCCCCGAGGGGCCTTCCTCCACAGGCTCCACCTGGTGCTGTGTGCTGCCAACTGCAGATTCCTGAACCTTTGTCCATGTGGGAGCCAAACGAATTTGAGGCGCTTTATACAAGCCATACTTTTCTAGGCATCCAGCTCAGTGAGGAATCATGAAGATGTCCCTTCCAGCTCTCAAGCATATTTGACATACATGCACTGGAAAACCAGGAATCGCCACATGAGGAGGCAGCTGTCCTCCATAGCACCACTTTTCAATATCCCTCAGTCTATTCACTGCTGCTGTTACTGCAACCCAGGCATGATCTGGGTAATGAGCTGGTCCTGAGGCCATAACTGCAGAAAACAAACAAAAGTTCACTGTAACTGGAAGTCAAAACTTTACTGAACACACTCTTTAGTTGTAAAATGGCTCCTCTGCTGTTGTGTTTACTTTACTACCCCACCCTGTAATGGCGACAGCAGCACTCCTGTGCATCAACATTCAGAATCTGGGTCAAGCTACTGTGCATCCAATTTACACAAACTACTGATAACTTTTGCTTAAACTGCACAACTTGCTCTGTTCTTGCTTTAAACACATTTACAGGATTTTCCATGGACTTTTTACATGCTGGTATCATTTATTTGATTCACAGTCCCTTAAAGCTTTAGGTTTTTAGCACAGGATTGCCTGTATTACTAGTGCTGCACATTGGCTACAACCCACAGTCTCTTTCTCTGGCTTTAAACTTTAAACTGAGGCTGAATTCATTACTATGCACACAGTCAATGGCTTAACAGACTTGCACTTGCTGGCAGGACTTGACACAGTCATTACTTGCAAAGTGTCTACACTGCTGCACACACATTTAGATGGCATAGGGCAGAAAATCACTGTTTGAGCAGTTTTTAGGTTGTTACTTACTGTTATCAGTAGCAGTTTGCTGCGATGGGGAAAAATAGCCTGCAGCCAGTTCTTGGAGGCCTCAGAACAGAAATGGGCGGGCAGTCCTACCGATCATCTTCTCAACCACCACTTCTGCAATTTCAACGAATGATTAGCGGGTTGAGCCCAATTTTAAACTAGATAGTATATTTTTAGCAAGGTTTACAGTGATTTTAACACTCCGCAATGCTCCTCCATTAGCCAGTACATGCACTCCACTCACACTCCCTCTCGAATGCTGGGGCAGTCACTGTAGTGTTGGCTGAGGGGCGGGACTGATCTCAGCCTGACCAATCACATGACACCAAGCAAATTAGCCTCTTCTTCCTTGCGAGGGCTCTTCTCCTCACGGTGATTGTCGAGCAGGCAAATTTAAACTGCAGAATGCAACTTTTTTTCTTTACGAACTGACTCCATGGCGGGAGCCCATTTCAGCCATTTAACATAGCCATTACACCTGCAAGTCTCTCATTCATTTCAAAAAGCATTTCCAATGTCCAGGGCACAATTTTCCTGTTGCTACCCCTAGTCTTCCACACTTTTCTTTACCACAGTTCATTTTACAAGCAGGCAAAAATGCTGTAAACAATTTTGATGCAGGACAAAGGCACACTCTTTGGCTTCTGCTCCTTGGTAAACAGTTGGCAAATTTAAACAGCAGCATAAGATCCACAGCACACAGCAACACTAGGAAATTGCTTCAGCTTTTTTGGGCTACCCACTGCCAGATAGCCAAAACGCTAGCTCCCTTGCCCGAGCACCTTCCTTCCAGAACAAAATCCCAGTGGTGCCTCCATTTTTGTAACCCCTCACCCCTGCCTTTTTAGCAAAATGACAGGTGGCATGCTGTTGAAGCTGACAGCAGTACCTGGGGGGGACTGGGTTCGGGGAGGATGAGGTTACTCGGCATAGGGGACCTAGGTTTAGCTACTCTGCAAAGGGGTATCCAAGTAAATTTGAACACAGGAAGCAATAACTGTAATGTCCAGAACCAGGAATGGGATTCTTCAGTGTGGCTTTTATTCACATCCAAGCTGAATGAACAAAGCATAGACGGACCCCCTTGGGGCTACATTTCCTGGTAATGCAGATTAGAGACAACAGAACACTTTATCACTATTTCCAGCCCTCAGACTCTAAACCCACCAGGCACACAGCCCAGACTTGCACACAGCTTTGGGTACACAGCCCGACTTGTACACTACTTGGGTTTTCCCCACTGGCCCGGCTCACCCACCGGCCACTTGATCCTTGGTCCATTTGAGGAATGAACCAATTATCCTGTTGTGGCTCCCCAAACCACACTAGAGTCTTTGACTCCTAGAGAAAATTTTTCTTACAATCCCATGTCTGGGTACTCCCCTCATCACTGGCCAAGTGCCTGAGGTAAAGTAGAAATCCACAGAAGAAATCCATAGAGGTGGACCTGGTCACTAAAGATGGGGGGCCACCCACCTCCAGCTCCCACAGCCCATACCCGGCCATTTCTCTGGAAACTGAACAATTATTTACTGAACTTTCAAATGTAGATTCTGGGTAGACATCTGTCACATCTCCTCTACATATCATTTGCATCCCAACAAGCTCTGTACTTGAACCTACTTTTAATTTGCTTAGCCCATTACTCTAGGCTTCCACTATTTTAGTAGTTCAATCCCCACATTGTCACACAAGTCCCAGGGTGAAAAACATAAGCCCTTTTAGCAAGAGCAGACACTCACCCTCATGTTGCAGGTGCCCCACAGGTGACTCACAAATCTTCTTGTTCTCCAAAATAAACTTTGGAAAACATAGTCAACTTTTCCTTCACAAGCAGAACTAGGGGGTTGCCCCAGGAATCTGCAGGAACTCCTTTTCTTGCCCCCCCGAAGGGAGGGGCACTGAGACCCGAAAACAGCGGTCTCCACCACTTCAATTATCTTCTGTGTCTCTCTTTAAGGTGGAGACACACACCCTGTTAAACTAAAAGTAGCCCTCTGACAGGGCTGAGGCTCCTAGAGCCTTCACTGAGCTGCTTTACCAGCAAGCTCCCAATTTCAGAACTGAACTGGCTCACAATGACTGACTGACTCCAAAACCTCCCAACATTCTAACCAACTCCCTTGCTGCAGATTCCAATGTGGCTCATGCAGCTGCAATAGCTCTATTGGTGATGTCATCCCTCAGTCTCAGCTGAGACTGAGAACAGAGTGAGACAGTGTGAAACCCATTTAACTGGAGTTCCACAAGCTGCCTTCCCTGCCTACCACTAGGTCTGACTAGGATTCTAGTAACCCTGGGTAACAAGGGGGTTACAATTGGAAAAAAGTATTAAGCTTGATGAAGCTAGAAATATTTGTCTATTATGAGTCTAAACCTGACACCAATGTTAATAATCAAAAAGGAAATAAAAAGAATTTGAAATGGGAAGCACTAGTTAAAACATTAAAAAGATATGGAATATTGGAAAATAAGGAAAATGTATAATGACTTGGAACACTGGCATGTAGAGGAGGAAGGCCACATGATC
Organism: Neoceratodus forsteri; assembly: GCA_016271365.2. Classification (NCBI taxonomy): domain Eukaryota; kingdom Metazoa; phylum Chordata; order Ceratodontiformes; family Ceratodontidae; genus Neoceratodus; species Neoceratodus forsteri. The sequence continues at coordinate 1,224,866,508 of CM057459.1, read as the reverse complement.
CTTTAGTTAAAAAGCAGTATATAAAAGACTCAGAACAAAGTATAAAAAAATTATTCTGGAATGTGTCGTGTCTTGCTAATAATTAGGCAGATGCTGAATTCATAAAATATCTGGAAGACTTTGAGTATGTAAACTTACAGGAAAGATAGTATAAAAGAAAGTTAAAAAAATAATGGGTTCAAAATATACACTAAAGATGCATACAAATTTAGGAGATATGGATATCATGTAGGGGGTTAGTAACAATGTGAAAGTTAATAAAATAAGACTCTCACATAAATTAGAAATAAAAAAGAGAACATATTAGCAACAAAAATTAGGGAAAAGGATGAAAAATAACACTCATCAATGCGTTTCGCCCACCAGATGGAAGTAAATACAAAAATGATGATATAAATAAAAATCTTGAAATACTTATAGACAAATATATGTAAATAGCAATTTTTAATAGGGTCTGATAATCACAGGATATTTTAATTACAGAAAAGGTAATCTTGCAAGTTTAACAGAAGATGTAACACACAATTTAAGGATTATAAATACTGATAATCTGAAACTAAATTGGGTTTCTAAGGACAAAAAAAGGACTAAGCAGGGATAAAAATATTACAGGAATATTACCAATGAAATTTTAATATTGATCAATGGTAGAACTAAATCAGATAAAAAATGAGATTTTACTAATATGGGGGGGGGGTACAGGCTCATCAATAATAGACAATATGTGGATAAATATGAATATGATGGAAATATGCTTAAATCTTAATATAAATCCAAAGTCAGAAAGTGTACATTCTGAATTAGAGTTAAGTCTTTCAATTAAGCAAAGGAAGAATACAAGAAAGGATCATATCCCTTTAGAGTTTAGAAGGAGAAAATGTGTGAGTTGGAAAATGATGGAGAAGAGCTTCAGCATGTATTGGAGGATAACGGTATCATAGGTAGTCTCAAGCTTATTAGACTTACGTCCATGTAGCTTGCTATTCCGCTTAATTTAAAACCTAGTAGTTCTATCCCTGTAGTGGTTATCTAATTAAATTTAAAACTGTTCATACTGGGACTTTCTACTGCCGAAGTTGGGAGTTCATTCCATGTTTTCACTACTCATTGGCTAAACCAGTTCTTCCTTGCGCAGTGGTTCAATTTTGGCTGGAAAAGTTGTTTGCTGTGTCTCCTACCATTACACCAACCAGTCTTAGGCTGGATTTCCAACTCTGTTTGGAGTTTTTCATCACCCACTACCCTGTATAGCAAACACATATCTCCCCTAAATCTCCTATAATTTAGGGAAAAAAGGGTAAGTGTGGTTAATCTGTCTGCATAAGGTTTGGAGTTTATTCCATTAATGGATCTAGTAAAATTTTTCTGTACTCCCTCTATTCTAATAATATATTTTCTTATGTGGGGAGACCAGACCTGGGCACAGTACTCCAGGTGGGGCCAAACCAGTGCTCCATACAGTGGCATCAAAACCTTTTTATCCCTGTTAGATATATGCTTCAAAATACAATTTAGATTCTGGTTGGCTTTTTTCACCTGCTTTCTGTAATGGGGATCAAATCTTAGGTCCAAACTTATCTTAACCCCCAGGTCTTTTTTTTTCATTGGTAACACTCAGTGTATTTTTCTCCAATGAATAGGAGACAAGACTATTTTGTTTACCTAAGTGCATAACCTTACACTTTGTGGTATTCAAGACCAGGTTATTTGCTTTGGTCCATGATTCAATTGTATCAATTATCCTCTGCAGGGATGCAGCATCATCAAGGTTGTTTACCACTGCCTCTACTCTGCAATCATCTGCAAATTTAGAAAGCCAGATCTTAGGATTATTTGTTTGTAGTGAAGATACATAGATATTAAAGAGACTAGGGCCCAATACTGAGCCCCAAGGAACCCCACTAGTTATCAGTGCCCATCCTGATAGTATACCATTGATAGTTACTCTTTGTTTCCTACCCTGTAACCATGCTGAAACCAAGTTACAGATGTTTGTATCTAACTTAAATTCCTCTAGTAGCTATAACAATTCCATGTTTGGTAACTTATCAAAGGCTTTTGCAAAATCCATGAAGACAACATCCACTGAATTCCCAAGATCTAATTCCTTACTGACATTTTCATAAAATGCCAGAAGGTTTGTCTGACAGGACCTATATTTGGTAAATCCATGTTGTAATGGGTCTACCAGACATTGTTTTTCTAAATGAGCAAGCATTTTCTCTTTAATTATTCCTTCTAAAACTTTTCCCACAAGTGAGGTTAAATTCACAGGCCTAAAGTTCTCTGGTTTAGTCTTTGGCCCTTTTTTTAATATCAGTACCACAATGGCAACCTTCCAATCCTGGGGTACTTCTCTTGTATCCAGGGAGGCCTGGAAAATGCATGTTATGGGAAGTGTTACTACATCTGCAAGTTCTTTCAGTACTCTTGGGTGAATTTCGTCAAGGCCTGGCGATTTGCTAATATCTAGCTTTACTAGCCTATCAAACACATCTTTATGATCAATATTAATTTGACCGGGACAAGGTGAACCCCTTTGTAGTATGGTGGACTGAATTGCTGCTATTAAAAACTGAGCAAAAATGACTGTTTTGGATGTCAGCCGTCTCTGAGGGGGAAGCTGTTTGACCAAGACTATTCTTAAAGGGACCTACCATACTGTTACCCTTTTTCATGTTATTGATGTAGGAGTAAAAATATTTCTTGTTATCTTTCATCTTGGTTGCTAAAAAAACTTCATACTATGCCTTTGCTTTTCTAATTTTTGCTTTTACTTGCTTAACCAGTTCTCTGTATGCCTGAAGATTTGTAGGTGTATTGTAATTTTTAAATTTTTTTTAAAATCCTATTCTTTTGTTTATTAGCCCTTTTATTGTACTATTCAGCCATCCAGGGTTTCCCCTTCCTTATATTATCATATTTGTTAGTTCTTGGTATATAGTTTTTAATCCAGTACCTCAATTTAAATAGCAGCATATTCCACATTTCCTGGGCAGAGTGATCCATGAAATCCTTCTCCCAGTCCCAATGAGAAAATGCTTTCTTGATTCCCAGAAAAATCCACCCGCTGAAATTTAACTTAGTTGTACTACCTGTTGCCATATAGGTTAAAGCCTCCTTAATACAAAAATGGACTACACTATGGTCACTATTGCCCAATGGGCTATCAATCTGGACATTATTGATTGTACTACCCATGTTTGTAAACACGTGATCAAGAATACTGGATCCTCTCGTAAAGTCATGTTCTTGTACTAACCCCACCTGTTCAATTTCTTCCAAATACCTCCTGTCCATTTAATTAACTCCGTTCATTGCTGTCCAGTCTATGTCTGGCAAATTAAAATCTCCTGCTAACAGTATCCTATCTGCTGGGTCCAATTTGCCAATATGATTCATCAGGTTAATATCCCTTTCAGCTGTTATAGAAGGCAATCTGTACAGTAGTCCTAAGTTAATTTTAGTCCCATTATGGGAGAGCAATTTAACCCATAGTAACTCCAGCTCTCCTACATCTCTGTGTATCTCTTCACATTTTATAGAGTCGTGTATGTAAATGGCTATACCTCCTCCCTTTTTTAAAGTCCTAGATTTCACAAACAAGTTATAACCTTGGATATGTTTTTTCCATGTATCTTTATCATCCCACCAGGTTTCGGTGACAAGGGCCAGATGTATATTTTGTGATTGTAACAAGCTTTTAAATTCATCAAATTTGTTCGATAAACTTCTGGCATTAATAAGCACTCCTTTCCATTCTGGGGATCCTTAGTCACATTATAAAAATTAGTTGTGCTGCTGATGTCATTTACCAGATCCCTTCCCCATTTGCCAGTTCAAATGGAACTTAATTACTTTGTTCACTTTTTTCCCCAGAATCCTGGTGCCTGCAAGGTTTAGATGGAGGCCGTCCATTTTATAAAGTTCTTTTCTATTAAAAGTGACAGAGTTATCCATAAAGCCATTTTTTTCCCTTTTGCAAAATAGCCTTAGCCAATTATTAAGTTTCAAAATTGCTCCATTTTTTGGGGATTGATAACCATGAGTAGGTAATATTCCAGATATGATCATTTCCCCATTCCTGTTCTTAATCTTTTTTATTCTGCAAGAGAAGCCATATGAGAAGAGAATAAAGGAGCTTAATATGTATACCCTTGAGGAAAGGGGAAGGGGGACATGATAGAAACTTTTAAGTACCTCAGTGGAATCAACAAAGTCCAAGATGGTAGCATCTTTCAGAAAAAGAGATGTGCATCAACAAGGGGACACAATTTGAAGATAGAGGGGGGAACGGCTCAGGGGCAACATGAGGAAGTATTTTTTCACAGAGAGGGTGGTGGATGCATGGAACAGCCTTCCTGAGGAGGTTGTGGGGTCTAAAACTGTGGGAGAATTCAAGAATGCATGGGACAGATATAAAGCAATTCTTGTGGGGGATAGGAAGAAATAGGCTGTTGATTAACTAGGATCTGCAGCTTATCCTGCAGGTAGGGAAATTAACAGACTAGGTAGGCCAAGCAGTCCTTATCTACTGTTAAAGTCTATGTTTCTATGTTATTATGTCACTAAATTCAGCCTGAATATCTTTTTCATTGCTTCTATTGATATCAGTAGTGCCTATGTATAAAATTATCAAGGGACTGGATGTGTTTTCAAGGAGCCCATCCAGGAGTTTTGAAACATCTTGAATTCTTGCCCCATAGAGTGTACTAACTGTGGTATGTTCCTTACACCCAAAACATATGGCAGTATCAATACCTCTGGTAATAGAATCACCGATGACTAGTATGTCTCTATTTTCAGTCTCCCCAAACTTAACTTGCTCCTCATTCTTTTGGGCCTGTACTGGACTACCCAAGACAGGTCCATCAGCTTGGGATTAAATAATGAGATCACCCTCTGTGGCATCGGTATCAATATTTAGACTTTCAGATTTATTAAACAGTTGTAAGAGTGACTCTATTTCCTGTGTTTGACTGGAATCTCTATCTAATATATTGTATGTTTGGCCCCTTCTCCCACTTCCATCCCATTATTGGGGTTTTATGAACTTAGGCTATCAACACCTAGCCTCTGAGAATCATTCTCATTAAATATTATATCCTAGGCTATCTCATCAATGAACTTCGCCAAAATGTCAATTTTCTTCTGAGGTTCCAGCCTTTTTAATAGGTGTTCAATTGCTCTTTGTAGGGTAGTGACCAATAAACATTTTTCACAAACAAATTCATTAAACACCACTTCCTCTGTGTACATTTTACATTGGGAACATGATTTATTACTCTTACCCCTCCTGATTTTTCTCTGTGCCATGTTATAATGAGTTTACAGTATTGTACCATTACAAACTATATAATACTTAGACACTCACCCTGCCACTTGAGTGCCCCCTTCTACTACATATAGCTTCCCCCACCAGGACACCAGTGTCAACAGCGGACACAGCAGACACATGACTTGTGTGTCTCTGTGCACATCTGTGTGTGTGATGCACGCTCCACTTGGCTCACCCCACTCACTGAGCCATCTGTTCTTAAAGTGTAGCAACTGGAAGCCCATGCTCGGTTCGCGTTTCAGTGCAGAGAGATTAAAAAAATATAAATAACTACACAGACTAAATAATTGCCCCAAGTAAGTGTCTTACAGTAACAGACACACACAGGAGGTATCTACTGTGGCTAAAATTAAAATTTACAAAATGAGCATAGATCTGTAGTTACCACTCTCACACCTGAACTACAGAGCTCTCTTCCTGGTTCCAGTGGATACCAGGGCTCCCTATAATTACACGAGGTTTAAAATGCAGCACCATTACAGTTGTAAGTTTCATCAGTTTCACAAGCACAAGTTACATGTAATAGCCCTTCATTATACTGTTTCAGCAGCTTTTGGTCCCTGCTCGCTGAGCCATCTGTTCTTAAAGTGTAACAACTGGAAGTCCATGCTCAGTTAGCATTCCAGTGCAGTGAGATTAAAAAAATATAAAAAAACTACACAGACTAAATAATTGCCCCAAGTAAGTGTCTTACAGTAACAGACATGCACAGGAGGTATCTACTGTGGCTAAAATTGAAATTCACAAAACGAGTGTTGATCTGTAGTTCCCTCTCTCATACCTGAACTACAGAGCTCTCTTCCTGGTTCCAGTGGATACCAGGGCTCCCTATAATTACACAGGTTAAAAATGCAGCACTGTTACAGTTGTAAGTTTCATCAGTTTCACAAACACAAGTTACATGTAATAGCCCTTCACTATACTGTTTCAGCAGATTTTTCAGCAGCAGGTATATGGGATAGAAAGGGGAAACTCATAGAAAATGAAGTAATGGAAACAGTATTGTTAAAAGAATACTAACAAATAATGGAGACTATATTAATGACAATAACAAAAGAAATATATATATGAATTAAAAAAGAACCAGAATGGTATAACATAAAATTCAAGACAGCAAAAAAGCAGTGAGTAAACAGATTAGAGAAGTAAAAAAAATTGAAACATAGCAAATAAAAGAATATTTAATAAATTAAGGAAAGAATACAAATATGAAGTTAATAAAAATTAGAGTAATTATACTAAGCAGTTATGGGAAAAATTTGAAACTGTAGTAGAAGCTAAAGATAATAAAAAATTCTGGATGATTGCAAATAAAGGCTTAGGCGAGTATAGAAATGAACCAGAAACAAATATAGAACTACACCAATGGGTGGAATATTATAAAAATATATTCCAGATAGAAGAAAATATAAGCAAGATAGTATCAGAAAAGGACTGGATAGAGATAGATTCAAATATAGATTTACTGGAAATTCAGACAACTATAGGATTTTTCTTTTCATCACATAAAGCACCATGGACAGATGGAGTTCTGATAGAAGTGTTGAAACAAAATAAAGATATATGGACTTTACTATTACAGAAATTATTTCAAGTGGTTATGGAAAAAGGGAAAATCCCAGTGAGCTGGAGATATAATATAATAGTGACTTTATTTAAAAAAGGAGAACAGAGTGACCCAAGTTGTTACAGACCAATAAGCTTGATAGATCACTTACAAAAAGTGCTCACTAAAATTATAACTAGTGGAATTACAGAATGGATAGAGAGGAAAGCTAAATTAGATGAGGCTCTAGCTGGCTCTCGAGCCAGTTATTTGACTATTGATCAGTGTTTACATTAACACACTTAATTTATAAGTATAAGAATGTTAAAAAACAAAGTTTATACTGTGTTTTCATAGACCTAAAATCAGCTTTTGACACAGTAAATAGAACTAAGTTATGTGAAACTCTAGAAAAATTGGAAATGGACAAAGGCTTGGTGGAAATAATTAAAATATTATCTCATGATAAACTCACACAAATAAGATATAATTTTAAAGGAGATAAAAGTGATCTATTTGAATCAAACATAGAAGTGAGACAAGGATGCACATTATCACCTATACTGTTCAATTTGTATTTAAACCAAATTTTAAAAAAAGTATGATACTAATTTTCATATACGCAAGGTAGGAAATCAAGCTTGCCCATATTTGGCTTATGCAGATGACATTGTGTCGATGTTAACTAGTTATTTGGGGACTATGGGGAATCATGGAAAGACTGCAGAGGAATGTAATAAAGCAGATTTGTATTTAAAATACAATAAAACAAAAGTTATGGTTTGTGGCAAAACTAATAATAAGTATGCTTATTAGATAGGTGATAATAAATTAGAAATAATTAACAGATTTTGCTATTTGGGGTAATAATAACAAAGGACTTAGAGTGGGGAAGATATGTCAAAAATATAGTGCTCAAAACAAAAATATTTCTCCTAGCTATGAATAAATTCCTATATAAATGTGGAGGACATTCAGTATTAGGTTATTTGAGAGTGGTTAATGCCAAAATATGGAGTAAACTTCTGTATGGGGTGGACATTTGGAGGAAAGGATGGAAATAAGGGAGTAGATAAATGTCTAAATACACATTATAAGAAATTATTGGAGATCCTGAATGGTACCCCTTCATCAGTGACCAGGGCAGAACTGGGCCTGTACACTGTGGAAAGGTCAATAAAAATAAGATGCATAAACTATTGGTTAAAAGTGTATAAGATAGAGGAAAACAGACTCTAAAGGAAATGCATAGAAGAATCAATCGAATATCTAAATAAGGGAATAATGTTTCCCAGTACTGAAATTGAAGAAAAACTAATAAAACCAAATGGACTTATGCACAGTTTAACAGATATCTTCAGATTACCTATGGAAATAGTGAGCGAGGAAATGAGGACAAGAATACAAGATATAGAAATACAGAGAGATCTACAGTTTTGTAAACACAATAAGAGATGTTTATGGATGCTAAAAACAAATGCCAGCATAATTTAGAAAGTTATTTAACACAAATTAAAGATAAAAAAAGGAAACATATCACCAGGTTTCCATGTGAAATGTATGAAAGTAACTGTCTCAATGCAAAGCATAGGAAATGGGAGGATGACGAGAAAAACATGTAAATGCAATTTAAATCTGGACAACTTAGAACATATAATGCTATTTTGCCCCCTTTATGAAAAAGAAAGAAAGAAGTTTTTGAGAGAGATAATGAGCAACTTAGACTATGAACCTAAAGATATTGTAACGTATATTTTAAAAACAGAAAAGCAAACTGAAATGGATTGTGTGGCCTCCTTCTTCTCCTTTATATAAAAAATAAATTTCATTTTAAGTTTATGGAATAATGGAGTTGGTGACAGGTTCAAAGCCTTAAAATCGAGAGAATATGACATTATAATATCAAGAGTAATTGTGGTTACAGAGACTGGTGCAATATGGATAATGGAAATAAAAGAAGCAAGAGAATACTTATAAGAAAAAGGAATTGCTAAGATATGAATACAGAATATAGAAGAGAGGTTATATTTTAAATATAATTGCAAATCAGGTATACATTGTTAAAGACATGTATTTATATGTAGAGATGTTTTAAATGAATTATGATTTTAACACAGAAATATAAAATGTAAACAATGCTGTAAATTTATAATGCTGTAAACAAAGTGATTTTAAATTGTAACATCTTTTGTCAAACAATAAAACATTGCCTTGACTACTGCCTTCTCACATTGCTTGCCTACCTTTAGGTCATCTGATATGACTACCCCCAAGTCCCTTTACATTTTTGTTGTTGTTAGTACCCCTCCACCTCATTGTGTACTCTTCCCCTGGGTTTTTGTTTCTCAGGTACATTACTTTGCACTTCTGTGCACTGAATGTAAGCTGCCATACATTTGACCATTCCTCCAACCTTGCCAAGTCCCTTCTTATCCTTTCCACCCTCCCTTATGTATCAACCCTGTTGCAGATCTTTGTGTCTTCTGCAAAAAGGCATACATTTCCTTCTAGTTCCTCCACAATGTCACCTATAAAGACATTAAGGAGGACAGCTCCCAGTACTGAAGCCTGCGTACCCCACTAGTAACCCCCCTTTCTTCAGCGTGGACTCCATTAACTATTAACCCTCTGTGTCCAGTTGTCCAGCCAATTTTTTACCCAGGCTACCACCCTGGGACCCACTCCCAGGCAGGCTAACTTGTTTATTAATCTTTTGTGTGAGACTGTGTCAAATGCCTTACTAAAGTCTAGGTAGGCCATGTCTACAGCCCCTCCCTGGTCTACCACTTTGGTCACCCAAAGAAATTTATTAGATTCGTCTGACATGACCTTCCCACTGTGAATCCATGCTGCCTTGGGTCCTGTGCCCCGCTGACCTCTAGATACTCAACAATTCTTTCTTTCAGAAGTGATTCCATCAATGTCCCTACCACTGAGGTCAAACTAACAGGTCTGTAGTTTCCTGCCTCTGCCTTGCTCCCACCTTTGTAAAGGGGAATCACATCCGCTCTCCTCTAGTCCTCAGGTACCACACCATCCTCCCATGGGTTGTTAAAAAGAGTAGTCAGTGGTATCACTAGTTCTCCCCTTAGCTCTTTTAGAATTCTGGGGTAAATCCTGTAAGGCCCCATTGCTTTGTCCACCTTCAGTTTTAGGAATTTTTTCAGGATCCTTTCTTCTGTGAATGGACTGGTATCGACGCCCCTATCCAAAGTGCTTCTATTGTATGGTTTAGGTACCTCCCCTCCTCTTCTTTTGTGAATACTGAGCAGAAGTATTCTTTCACTATCCCTGATTTTTTACTGTCACCTTCTTTCCACCCCCCCGTTATCCCTTTATTAAGCCTCACTATCCCTCCCTTGGTCTTTCTTCACTTCCTAATGTACCTATAAAAGGTTTTATCCCCCTTCTTAACTGAGTTGGCTATCTTTTCTTTGGTTTGGGCCTTTGTTATTCTAACTGCCTTACCCACTTTCTTCTGCTTTAACTGGCACAGTTCTCTGTCTTGGTCCTTCTGCGTTTCCTCATACTTCCTGAATTATATCTTTTTATCCCTAACCTTCCCTACCACCTCTTTTGAGAACCATAGTGTTTTTTCCTTCATTTAGTTTTGTTTATTTACTTCACACAAAGGCTTGTTGCCTCTGTGATGGTAGTTTTGATTTTTCCCCATTGTTGCTTCACCCCTCTTTCTTGCCATTTACTAGTTCTTTTCTGAGGTACTCTTCCATTTTGCCAAAGTCAGCTCTCCTAAAGTCCAATAGCCTTGCTTTTGTCTGGCTTGACTCTACGGATGTGTTTATCATGAACCACACTGTCTGGCGGTCACTTGTTCCCAGATGGCTACCCACTTTTAAATCTGAGATCCTCTCTATCACCATTTGAGAGTACCAGGTGTAAGATTGCTCCCTTCCATGTGGGTTCCAACACTAGCTGTCTGAGGCATGCCCGCTGTAGGGCATTGAGAATGACCCTGATCTTGGATGTGGCTGCAGCAATGGTGCTCCAGTTTACATCAGGCATATTCAGGTCCCCCATTGTGGAGGGGTTGTGGGATAACAGATGGACCAGACACCGAACTTCAGCTTTAACACACAATCTCTGTGTGATGCTTATTCAAAATACAAGAGATAACCTTCAGCAATGGCACATTCCTTCTTCAATGCATCAGGTTGCAGCAACAGACTATGTATGTCCTTCCTCTGCACTTGTCAGCATCTACTGACTCACTGATCTACTGATCTCACTTTGCAGTTGAGATTCAGCCTCCCCTATGCGGACCTTGTTTGCATGGGTGGCGGGGCTCAAATAAAAACAAAACAAGCTGAAGACAAAGAACCTTAGTGCAGAAGCATTGAATCAAGGGTTACCCCAAAGGGCACTGGCAATAAAGCCAAGTTTCAAAGACACACAACATCACACATACTTCCATAATGCAAGGCATCATGGGATATATGCAACTCACCCTGAAATTTCAGATTTGTTCAACTTAAAGCAGGAATGCATTGTGCCAAAGGGTCTTTCAAACAATCTGTAATTTACATGCAATTTAAATAACACAACTAACTTAATTATTATAATACAGTCTCCTAGTAACTTTTTGCCTTTATTAAAAACACCTAGTGCCATGATATTTTCAACATTTACAGATTTCAGACACATAAGCTATATACATCAATGTATTTTATGACATAGTGCCATTGCATACTAAATCCAACAGCTCAGAGGTCACAACAATAACCTCCCTGTATGAGGACCTGAGAGGGAAAAGGAAAATTAAAGAGGATACTATAGCATAGTCAAGAAAGGGAAGGGGGTGCCCATAGGTGGCCTACCTTATGGAGTAGAAATTGTAAAGGATCGATTAGGTTAAGAAATAGAAGAACTGTTGCACAAATTTAAGAAAAGATCAGTCCTCAAGAGTGGCAGGATCTCCCTATCACATATACCCCACCTTAAGAGGGATGCTGTTATTGCAGACTGCTTACCACCTTCCTTTCCCAGGAAGGGATGGAGCTTCCACCCATCCATCTTCAGAAGCTCTGTCTCAGGGTTCCTATTAATTAAGCAATAAGGCATGATGGGGTGTGTGTTATTGTGTAATAACGTCACTCCTGGGGTGGGTTGAAGCATAAGTCGAAGCCGAGTGCTTCCACCACCCCAGAAGTGACGTTATTACACAATAACATACACACTGGAGTGCCTTATTGCTATTATACAATGGCTCATTGTTATACAAAATAAAAAACATTTAAAAAAATGTTTTTAGTAGATTTTTAGTGTGGCAGTATATCTTTGTTTCTTAAAAAAAATGGCTCATCAAGCATATGCTCATCCATACAGTGATGTTATTGTGTAATAACATCACTGTCTCAGGCATACACTGACCAATCAGAGTCTAGGATTCTTTCTTGCCATTGCATAATGATAAACATTCCATCATAAACATAGTGGATATCATAATTCTTTACCCTGAGTCAGTAACACATTTTTCAACAGAGATAAACTGTACCAGTCTCTGTACTATTTCATTTTATAGAAAGTCCATCATATTTTACTGACAAAAAATCTGGATGGCTGTAAAGTCCAGTACCATAGAAAGACTTTCTCTGGGGTGAGTAATTACCTGCTCCAGCCCCGCCAGAGATGTCGGTTTTAAGCTGGGGCCCAGCTACATAAACCTACTATGTCTCTTGATTCATTCATTTCACTTGCTACTGATACAGACACCTGAGTGTAGACACTTGAGGTGTTACCCCAACATAGGTTCCAATCCTTTTTAAATATTTGTGCTTATTTCAGCTGTTACCGTCTGGTATTTTGTGACGTGTATGAGAGTTTTCCCTTTTTCCAAGGGTGCCATTTTTTTTCTTTAATGATTTCTACCCTGTGGGACAGTCTTTCCACATACTGGGTACTAGTTCCTCTGCTGTCCCCCAACAGGTACCTCTATCTGGTTGCACATAAGAGAGGTTTGAAGATAGGCTGTCACCTGTTTCTACATTCCTGGCCAGTAATAATATGGGATTAATTGAGCTAATACCCCATCATGGCTCAGATGCCTACATGGACTAAAGTGAGCAGCCTCCATCACTTGTCTGTAGGCCTCAGGCACCACTACCTGGGCATCCACACTTTTTGTACGGGGCTGGGCCACATGTGGTACAGAACACCCTCCTTTAGTTCGTACCACCAACATTGTTTTGCCCCCACACCACCATTAATCTGTATACCCTTCTTGAACTTAACATACTGTAACAGTTTAGCAACATTAGCATCTTTAGCCTGCAGTATACCCCAGGCAATACCGTTAATAGATTTAGCTGTATCAATACAAGAAAAAGTCCCATTAGCCTCATAGGCTTCTTCTGGCTTACTTGGAGTCTTCAACCCCAGCACAATATCACTAGGCACAGTCTTACCTGGGGTCTCACCTTCAAGTTCCATACTTGCATCTCTGACCTCCAACAGGTAACATCCTGGGAACACAGGAAACAAAGAAATATCCTGCTCAGTCAGGAGGTCCTCCTCCAGCTGAGCCCACAAAAAATCCTCCTCTGATTATTTATCTAAACTCTCTGGCAGGAACCTGTCAAGCACCTGGCACCAGCATTGCACCTCTCTGCATAGTTGGTCTGCCTACAGTCATTGCCCACTCATCCACCGTATTAGCCTCATCAAATTTTTGACCATCGGGGTTTCATCTTGCATCTCCGATCTGCCTCAACCCCACAGTAGCTCCTTGTCCCCTTTGCATCTCTTCATCATCTTCAGGCTAGGCCTTCCTCCAAGCTTCCAGGTCCAGTCCAAGCAGCAGCTTTTCTCCTAGTCTGTCAGCCATGGTTCTGGTCAGAACGCCACAGACTTTCTTCTCTGGGTTCTTCTCTGGCAACTTCTGGTGCAACGGTCCACCTGGGATATCTGGGCAATATCCTCCAGAAAACATCCCTCTTATGCCAGTCCAGACATTTCCACAAGTTATCCCACACTGACACCAAGTCTGTGGAGGGGTTGTGGGATAAAAGATGGACCAAACACTGAACTTCAGTTTCAACACACAATCTCTGTGTGATGTTTATTCAAAATACCATAGACAGGGAAACTACTTGCCATGTGTATTCGCCAGTTACACTCAACTCATTTTATAGCAGGGATTCGAACGGGGCAGGGGGAGCAGGTTTGTACAGACCCAGGGGAAATGGCGAATGCCTTTGGGTCATATTTCCAGGCATTATACGTGGTAGACCTTGAGTTCAAACTGACTATGGATGACATCAATGCGTACCTTAAGTCAGTAGCGTTGCCAAAAGTATCCGAAGGAGATGTGACCTCTCTGAGTGCCCCAATTTCGCTCGCAGAAATCCAGCAGGCGATCCAACAAATGCCATTAGATAGATCCCCTGGTCCAGATGAGTTTCCCAGTAATTTTATAAGGCGTGTCACCTGCTTATATCCCCAATTTTAGAGGAGGTTTTCCAGAGCTGGTTTGATAATGGGTTGTCAGATACCTCCTTCTTAGAGGCGACGATTTCTTTAATCCTCAAACCGGGGAAGGACCCTCTCAGTATGGATAACTATCGTCCGATTTCCCTTTTGAACACGGACATCAAAACCTTAGCTAAAGTTTTAGCTAACAGGTTGTCCAAAGTTATGGACAAGCTGGTTAGCAGGGAACAAGTGGGATTTATGGTTGGGAGATCATCTCAGGACCACATGCGGAAACTATTACACCTTATCACCATTGCTAAGGAAGCTAAGGCCCCAGCCGTATTGATCTCATTGGATGCCGAGAAGGCATTTGATAGGGTATCATGGGACTATCTATTTGCTACCCTGTCTGCCTTTGGCTTGCTGGATGTGTTCCTGAGATGGGTTCAAATTTTATATTCCTTTCCCTCGGCCCATGTAAAATGCAATGGGATATTGTCGCCAGTGGTTAAACTAGAGGGTGGCACGAGGCAAGGGTGTCCCTTGTCCCCATTGCTATTTAATTTGTATTTAGAGCCATTATTGCATAGATTGGTAGGAAATCCATTGATCAAAGGTATACAGATGGGGGACGCTAGATATACATATTCGGTATATGCAGATGATGTGCTATTACATATTGAGAATCCGGAAACCTCGGTTCCGGCGATTTTAGTGGAAATTGATTCCTTTTCCAAAGTATCCTACTATAAGTTAAATCGTGTGAAGTCGAAGATCCTCCCCTTAAATAAGGAGGTCACAAAAGCGGATTTATTGTTGTTTGGTCTCTGCTGTGAGACAAAGTCGCTTATGTACCTAGGAATAAATGTTAGCACAGTTTTGAATTATATGATCAGAAGTAATCTGAGCAGTCAAGTTAAAATTATAATGGGGGATATGGATAGGTGGCGGTTACTTTCCATGTCACTTTGGGGTAGATTGAATATTATAAAAATGAATATTTTACCCAGACTACTATATCCCCTAGGCATGTTGGGCGTATATCTCCCGAAAGCATGTTTTTTAACTTACAGAAAGCATTCAACCTCTTTTTATGGAATGGGAAAAGAATTTGTAGGTCTTATTTGAAACTTACAGCCCCGAAGTCAAAGGGTGGGCTAGCTGCTCCCTCGCTTTTCTTATACTATATTGCACAGCATAAGTAAATTGGGCTATTGGAGTGATAAATCTGAGCAAAGGACTTATTTACCCTTGTGGGTTGACATAGAGCGAGGTTTGGCTAAAAGGGTGAACTGCTTTCTCTGGGCTCTGTTATACGTCCCCCCAGCAGCTATTCCCAAACCCTTGAAAAATAACCCTATAGGATGGTCATTGAAGGCCTTTCGGCAGTTACAGAATTACCTTGCAGTCAACTGGTATTTATCGCCCAACCAGCCTATTTTCGAAAATCCTTGCATCAGGGTAGGGGGTACAGCTTTGCCCATGGAATTTTGGCCCCAGATAAGTCACTTTAGAGTCTCGGACTTCTGGGTGAATGGGAGACCAATACCCTTTGATCAACTAGTGAGGTCTTTTGAGTCGTAAGTCAGGACCTATTTAAATGGTTGCAGGTTAGTAAGGCCATAACTGCTACATTTGCCCAAATAGTGCCAGTAGATCATGGGGGCAGAGATATTGACGCACTTTTGTTATAGCCTCTCAATCGAGGCGGTTTCAAGATATATAAAATACTTCAGGAATGGGATTCTAAACTTCCCTCAGAGTCTGTTTTACTGGACGAGGGAGTTAGGATTGCCTGAAGTACCCAGTTTTTGGAAGAAGCTGTGGCTCAATATGTATAAATATATAAAGCAAGGCCGGTTAAGGATGGTACATTTTAATATAATGCATCACTTATATCTAACCCCATCTCGAATGTCTAGGTATAAGGTAAAAGATACGTCCATATGTTGGAAGTGCAGAATAGATGACGGTACTTTGTATCACATGGTGTGGTTATGCCCTCTAATACAGGGCTTCTGGCGGGCTATCAATAATTTCTTAGACCCTATCCTTGGCTTTTCAGATATGTTCACCCCTGAGGTATGTCTCTTGAACTTGCTCCCAGTAGGTACTTCCAAGATTAAAAAGGCCCAGCTGTCGCTTGTCTCAGTTGTTGCAAAATTGATAATTTTAAGGCACTGGATGGATGATCATCCCCCTACCTTGCTAGAATGGTATCGTGAGTGCATATTGGCACTACAGTTAGAAAAGCATATTGCTGACATGCAAGGCAGACAGGACAAATATCCGTCCTTTGGAGTTCATTAGAAATGCTCCTTATGGCGTGGAGGCCTGGTGCCCAGAATACCTCAGGATGATCTAGGATTATGTGTGTGTAGCCTTGAGAGGGGTGGGGTGGGAATTAAGTTTAATCTCTCATATGTATGGGTGAGTTGACTATTGGTGGTATTATGTTCCTCTTTTTCGCGCTCTCACTTGTGCTTTTCAGCTTATGTATGTGGGGCGGTGGTGTTGTGGAAAACAATAAAGATGGTCAATTGCAAAAAAATACCATAGACAACCTTCAGCAATGGCATATTCCTGCTTTAATATATTAGTTTGCAGCAACGGACTATGTATGTCTTTCCTCTCCACTTGTCAGCACCTACTGACTCACTGATCTACTGATCTCACTTTGCAGTTGCAGGGTTTTAAATAATTGATTAGCAGTTTTTTTCTTAGGACAATGCTAACTGCACAGAAAGTATTTATATAGGTTTTCTAGAAGTGTTATGTTTGTTAAACATGGTTAGGCAAGTGCTATGCATTTTCAAAATGTTTTAGCACTTTTATGAGCAAAACGCTAATCAATTTTTGGAGTTAAATAAAACCCTGCAGTTGAGATTCAGCCTCCCTTATGCAGGCTTTGTTTGCTTGGGTGGTGGGGGCTCAAATAAAAAAAGCTAAAGACAAAGAACCTCAGTGCAGAAGCATTGAATCAAGGGTTACCCCAAAGGGCATTGGTAATAAAGCCAAGTTTCAAAGAAACACATCACACATACTTCCATAATGCAATGCATGATGGGATACATGCAAATCACCATGACATTTTGGACTTGTTCAACTTAAAGCAGGAATGCATTGAGCCAAATGGCCTCTCAAACAATCTGTAATTTACATGCATTTTAAATAACACAACTAACTTAATTATTATAATACAGTCTCCTAGTAACTTTTTACCTTTATCAAAAAACACCTAGTCGTGTGGTATTTTCCAACGTTTACAGGTTTCAGACACATAAGTTATATACATCAATGTATTTTTGTGACATAGTGCCATTGCATACGAAATCCAACAATGGGGAGCACAGCCTGTTGTTTTACATCAGCTTAGAGGTCACAACAATAACCTACCTGTACAAAGTCCAGAGAGGGAAAAGGAAAATTAAAGAGGATACTATAGCATTGTCAAGAAAGGGGAGGGGGTGCCCATAGGTGGCCAACCTTATGGACTAGAAATTGTAAAGGGTAGATTAGGCTAAGAAATAGAACTGTTGCAACTGATTTAAGAAAAGGTCAGTCCTCAAGAGTGGCAGGATCTCACTGTCACACCCATCAACAATATCTCCCCTTTTTCTACCATTCTAAGGATATCTTCCATAATTTCCTTGTCCATTTCCTCCCCCTGAGACGGGGTCTGTATACAACAGCAGTGCGGTGTGGATTGTGGTGACATTTCCTGTCTCCAGGGTGACCCACAGTGCCTCCTTTCCTCCCTGTGTACCCTTTAGTTCTGTTGCTTTGATCCCTTCCTGAGCTACTCCTCCTTCTCTTTTACTCTTCCTGTCCCTCCTGTAGATTGTGTACCCTGGTATGTTGACAGCCCAGTCATGGTTATGGTTAGGCTTAGGGACATCTCAGTCATGGTTCTCTGTGAACCATGTTTCTGTGACTACCACGAGATCCAGGTAGCTCTCTTCCATCAAAGCCACTAGTGCAAGAAGCTTATTACCTAGACTATGGGCATTGGTACTCATCGCTCTCCATTTTGTGATGGTATTACCCCTTTTTGCCCCATCCCTGTCCTTGCTGCCTTTGCCTTTTTCTCCATTTACTCCTGTCCTGCTCCCTCTCAACTTCTGTACCTTGGTGTTTACCTTGCTTACTACCCTGTTTTGTGTGTCGGGGAGGCTGGGATTTCCCTGCTCCTTTTCAGTGCCTACCCCCCTTGGCTAGTTTAAATACTTGCCAATGAAGCATTTAAACCTATCACCTAGGATCCTGGTTCCCCTCCCAGACAGATGAAGACCATCGCACCAGAATAGGCCTGTATCCCTCCAGGTAGAACCCCAGTCCCCAATGAAGCCAAAACTCTGAGCTCTGCACCAGTTTTTCAACCATTCATTGAATCCTATGGTGTGGAGTACCATAGACTCACCTGTGCCATAAACAGGCAGCACCTCCAAGAAGGTTACCATGCATGCTACTTGTCTAAAGCTCCTCCCCAACTCTATAAACTCATCCTGCACTGCTCTGATCCCATTCCCAGCCAGGTAATTTGTCCCTAGGTGGACAATGATGTTCAGCTCCCTCTCCCACACTGGTGTTCCCGTGATCCTGAGGATTCGCTTCCTGTCCCTCCCAGCCATGGCACCGGGCAGGCACCTTACATCCCCCAGTTCTACCCCCTAATGATTGAGTCCCCCACCAGAGTTGTTTCCTTTCCCTGTGGGGTCTCATGTCACCCTACTGTGGGTCTCCTTTGTGGAGGTTTCTAGCATCCTCGTTGGTGTCCAGTGCAGGTGACTTCATAGAGGAACCACACTCCCCCAGAACAGTGTATGAATTGTAAAGAAATATAACTGGAGGGATGCACCTCTGTTTCACCACCCTCATCCTCTCTGAGACCACCATGGTCTAACTGCTCCTTTTTCTTGGCAATCTAGGAGGCAGCGGCAGTGGCCCTGGTGTTCCCTAGGTGAGGGAGGAGGAGGTTTCCAGAATCCTCACCAAGTTGGCCTGGAGACAAGCAACCTCCTCCCTCAGACCAGAGAGATGACTACAAATGTGTCAGCATCACAGCCTCCAGAATGTCTCCCAGAAGACTGCCACCCCACACCCAGTACATGGCACCACTCCCCACATATCTCTCTCCCTTTATGTTTAAATTTGTTTTTGTTGGTTTGTGTGAGCGTGTACCCCCTACACAGTGTGCTGGGATGTTAAAGATATGTCAGGTGTATGCCCTTTGCCCTTTTGGGGAAGTGATGTCAGAACACCTGGCATAAAGGAAATGACACCCTTGCGGTGGGTGGGGTGAGGGGCAGGGTTGGTGGGACCAAGCCCATGCCCTCCAGAAACAATCAGCTACAGCTCTGACCCACCACCCCTCTGAGTGCTTTCCTTCCTTTCAGCAAGACAATAATTTAATAAAAAATATACCCTGCAAAAAACAATTTTAGCTGCTGCTCTCCTGGTTTCCCGTTCTTCTTTCCTGTTTTCCTAGTTTGCTGGCTCTATCAGAATTTAAAGTCTTTGTGGGTAGAATTTAAAGGCTTTGTGGGTGGACAAGTCTGTGCAAGTCCTGTTTTCAGTTGTTGCTCTCTTGGTTTCCCTGTCTTCTCTCCTGTTTTATTGCACTTCGGCATGTTGCTTTGTAGAAACAATGGTGTACGGTCTTTTCCCATATTACAAATAACATTCTTATGAAATTATGAAAGAAGTATTATTAGTGCAACTATTTTAGTCCCTTTCACCCAATATATACCACCAATATTACTTTTGTGTTTTTACGGCTTTTAGAACATATGAGCATGAATCTTGCCAGTGTGCTTTCAGGGAAACAGGTTATCCCTTATATCACTCAGGATACAAGGTTGAATTTGGGCTGCTGTAATTATAAAACATGCCATTTGCCCATATGCCAATTTTTTTCATTGTTGTAACATCTTGCATACGGTCTTATAATATGTACTAGGTCTCTGATCTTCTAAACCAGTATTAGCAGGAAACTATGCTTAAAATAGTGCAATCGTTCATTTGTGAATCAATTAGTGGCTCAATTAGTGTCAGTGGCTCAGTAGGTAGCACACTCACTTCTGAGGCCGGGAGATCAGAGGGCTGTGGGTTCAGTTCCCACATCTGGCACTTGGGTTAATATCTCAGTACTGACACTGTAGTGCAGCATGAGAGGGGTGCTGCACTTCTGAGGTGCCATCTTTCGGATGAGACGTTAAACCAAAGTCCCATCTGCCTGGATTGGAGGTAGTTCAGGTGGATGTTAAAGATCCCATGGCACTTATCGAAAAGAGTAGGGGAATTTCCCCGGTGTCCTGGCCAAATTTCCCTCATTCACTAAAAATACCACCAACAGCTTAATCTGGTTCAAGGTAAATTGGCATTCATCTGTATCCCCCTCCCCTGGGTTGTGCCTGAAAATAGGCAAGATTTGTCTAGTGCACTTACCCGATCAACAAAAACTAAATAAATAAATAAATAAAATTAAAAATGATGAACTACAGTATTTGATAAAGTTCATGTGAACGTAATATTTATGATTTAACAAATTTCTAAAATGTTTAAGTGTTAAATTTAATTAACAATACATTTTAAT
Organism: Neoceratodus forsteri; assembly: GCA_016271365.2. Taxonomy (NCBI): domain Eukaryota; kingdom Metazoa; phylum Chordata; order Ceratodontiformes; family Ceratodontidae; genus Neoceratodus; species Neoceratodus forsteri. Next base: position 1,224,845,601 of record CM057459.1, on the reverse strand, counting down.
TAATGACTGTCCTTATGTAACCTTTACATTTCAGATACTCATTAAAATGTTTGCTAATTAGGAAAAAATGATAATTAATACAAAAGTAACAGTCATTAAGGCTTTTTTAATAATCCACTAAGTATTTCTGAGGCTAGTGTATGATACCAAGTGGTAATTACCATGAAGAAGCAGCTGTGATTTGTTGAAAAGCATGCTTTGAACCTCAGGAGGCAAAGCCATGTAGAGAAGGTAACTGATTGGGCTTAAAACAGTAATCATTTTATGTTCACATTCAGCTGCAAATTGGTATTTTATGGGTAAAAATGAACTCTCAGTCATATCTGATTTCTCTTCACTGTTATTTCTTTGATAAAATTGTCTACTAATATGTCTATTTTATTCCAGCTCTGATGAACTGGTGGTCAGGTGGGAGGGTACAGTGGCAGGGTAGAGCCATTATAGTTAGGGTTGAGCAGGCTGTTTAATGTTAAATCCCTAACCTCGCACTTTTATAGATTTGCCACCATTCAATAGATTTGCATACATTTTTTCATACATGGTCTCAGGGCAAGGTCTCTTGACTTGTCAAATTTTCTTCTGGTTAAATGTGTGGCATCTGAGATCTGGATAGTGAAAAAAGTGAAAACATCAGGGGTTTTTGCTGTATTTTTAGTCATTGCCTGGTGCCCATATGGTTTGGAATTTTTTCAAATATTCCTTTGTTCTCTTGGGGCTGCCAGGCAGGGCTGCTTGGTTTCATCCCCCCCGACCAGTTTCTGCCTCCCCCAGCACCAATCCAACCCAGGATCCCCATGGATTCCCCTCCATGGTGGGGCCAGGAAGAGGAGAGAAGTGCCATCCTCCCCCCACCTGGACCATTATCAAGTAGTGGGTCAGCTATTTCTGGTGGCAGCACAGATCAGGGCTAAGGAGGTCAGACATCATGAGCCCAGGTTCCCAATTCTTTTCTGTGTTCCTGGTGTTCCCATCCCCTCACCATGGTATCAGATTGGTGTGCATGCATGGAGGTGTGTGCACATCGTGGAACTGCAGCCCCTCCCTACTTCAGTGTTTGCATGCTGCACTGTCCCCAGGCCTCCATCTGGGGACAGTCAGGGGTTGAGATGCCAGTTCTCCTCTTCCCAGGAGACAAGTGCAGTCCTCCAGATGCTCACTTTTCTCCCTCCCTGACTGACACCTAGTGACTCAAGGTTATTCTCAAACTCAGGTCACCAGCATGGCAGGAAGTATGGTGCAAGGTACTTCAGGCCTCCATGCCAGTGAGACAATTTTGATGGTTTAGATTTTTGCTCTGAAGTTTCCAGGGTAGAAAGGGATTGGGCCACAGTGGTGCCTTTTGCTGGTTTGGTGAAAAAATATTCATCCATTCCAGAGTTATAAAGATTTGAACTTTTGGTTCTGAGCATGCTCAGTACAGTCTTTTGGATAGCTGTTTTATACAAAAAAAGAATTTTTCCCATACGAAAAAAGATTCTGTTTCGTATGGGGGTATTGTTTTTTTTTTTTAATTCTTTTGAAAAACAATAAAAATTATATCCACACCACACTCCTATGTGATTGTTACAAATAAATATTTGTGTTGCCATTGGTCTGTGTGTTTCAGAAAGAGTAATGTGCTCAGGGACAGCCCAGGTTCCAGTTGTCTCAGTGTTGTAGCTGGTTAGCACAATCGGAATTATATTTTGGGTGGCCTGAGTTTAAGTCCCAGCTGAGTCACTTACTTCTTTCTAACCACTGTTTGTATGAGTTCCATAAAAATATCCACACCACACTCCTGTGAGATTGTTACAAGTAGATATTTGTGTTACCATTGGGTTGTGCATTTAAGAAAAAATAATGTGCTTGGGGACAGCTCAGGTTCCAGTTGTCTCAGTGGTACAGCAGGTTAGTGCAATTGTAATGGTATTCTGGGTGGCCTGGGTTCAAGTCCCAGCTGAGGCACTTACTTCTTTCTCACCTGTGTTTGTATGTGTTCCATAAAAATATGAACACTACACTCCTGTGTGATTGTTACAAGTAAATATTTGTGTTGCCATTGGGTTGTGCATTTGAGAAAGAGTAATGTGCTCAGGGACAGCCAGGGTTCCAGTTGTCTCAATGGAGCAACTGGTTAGCACAATCAGACCAGTATTCCAGGTGGCCTAGTTCAAGTCCCAGCTGAAGCATTTACTTCTTTCTCACCTCTGTTTGTATGTGTTCCATACAAATATGCACACCACACTCCTGTGTGATTGTTACAAAAAAGTGATATCCTGTAGAGACACCATGTATCTTGCTAATCTGGCCCCTGTTAGGTGGACTCTGCAGTGACTGTTTGGAAAAATTATCCAGAAATTTAGGTTTAACACATTCTAAAATCTTTCTTCGTGACCTGAATTTCTTTTTTCATATGGCCATATGAAAAAGGGTAGGGCGATATGAAAAAAGATTCCCTTCATACGAAAAAAGAATTTGGACTTAGTTTTTTTTCACAGTTTTTTATATGAAAGAATCTTTTTTTTCATATGAATGACACAGCCTCATGAAAAAAGATCCCTTCATATGAAAACAATAATTTGGATTTAGTTTTTTTCACGTTCTTTTTTCATTTAAAGAAATTTGTTTTGTATGAATTACACAACTTAATTAAAAAGATCCTTTGGACTTAGTTTTTTTTTTTCATTGTTATTTGTATGAAGTAATCTTTTTTCATATGAATGACATAGCCTCATGAAAAAATATCTATTCATATGAAAATAGAATTTGGACTTAGTTTTTGTTACATTCTATTTTAGTTTGAAGCAATCTTTTTTCATATGAATTACATAACCTCATAAAAAAAAATCTTCATACGAAAAAAATAATTTGGACTTAGTTTTGTCCCACATTTCAACTTTAACAAGCCATAACTCCATCAACATTTGGAGTTAAGGGACAATCTATATATCACAATAAAGGCCTTAATGAGTGCTACAATACTAATACATCACACCCCCTTATTAAGATTGCTGGACCATATAGAAAAGCATCAAAATTAAAAAAAAATACAATTCCCATAGGATATATTTTGCAGCTTTCATGCTATAACTATCAATCTTTGGAGTTAATGGACAATGTAAATATCATTATAAAGGTCTTAATGACTACTACAATACTAAGCCCCTAAGAAATAAGAACTGAAAATGATCCACCCCTACTAAGAAAAAAAAAAAAAATCAAGGAAGCACATAAATTGCTTTTCTGGTGGAATGGACACTTGTGGATAAATAGAGGCATGGAAGTGCTGGGCTGAGATGACCCTGCACTTCCTTGATCACATGGATATGTTCACATAGCTCATGAAGTGACCTGTGTGAATAATGATACAATTCTGCTGTCTCATAAAGTAAGGAAATTCATTGCAGAAAATGTCATTAATGCACCAGTTAGGGTTAAACTGACAAAACTAGGGAAATGTGGTGTTAGGGTTTTCAACCCTAACACCTCACCCCCACCCTGAAAGCAGCAAAAGGAAAAAGCATTACAGTTTTGATTGTTCTGAGTCTTGGCAAATCAGGCCAGGGGTCTTCTGTGGGGTTATCAACCCAATCAACCCTAACACTCATCCCATTCTCATATAGTCTGCACATTTGAGTTTATTTGCTAATGGAATCGGGGGAGCGTTAGGGTTGATATCCCCCAGGAAGAACCTAGGCCTGATTTACCAAGACAAAGGATAGCCAAAACTGTAATAAATTTGCAGGGTGGGAGCAGGTATCATAGTCAGAAACCCTAAGACCACATTTTCCTAGTTTTGTCTGTTTAAACCTAACTGGTGCAATAACCATGTTTTTTTTGCTATTCATATACATATATATATATATATAAAAATAGTGGCACAGTAGTACCACTATAGTTAGCGTTGAGTAGCCACTTTAATGCAAAACCTCAAATTGTGCACCTTAATAACTTTACCACCATCCAACAGATTTGCCTGAAATTTTGCATGCACAGTCTGGCATCATAGATCTCTGGATCTGGCAAGTTGCGTTACGGTCAGATATATGGTTGCATAGCTACAAAACACCAAAACATGCAAACAAATTGACTTTTTGTGTGTTTCTTTGCTCGTGCCCACAGCCCGCATGGTTTGCCCGTTTAGTCCGAAAATTTCAGAGAAGATGTAGCCTTGTTCACTGATGTGCCTTTCAAAGATTTGGTGAAAAAATATTAAACCATTCAAAAAGTATTCACAAAACAAATTTCCTATTATAGTCAATGGGAAAAGTTAACAAAAATAACAAAACTTTCGTGAAAGGCTCTTTTTCCTGTCGCAGATGGCCCTTTTACTTTCATGAGTCAGCCATCTTGATTACAGTTAGTGACACAGAAGAATGTCTGGCGTTTAAAATTGGGACCCTCTAGGTAAACACTGATTACTGTGCTTACCTATTTGGGTCCTGAGGATGATAGCCATATATTTCGTTTGGGTTAAACCCCCCAGAAATATATTTTTAAACTTTTTCCCAAAAATACTTTCACAAATGCAAAAGTTTTGTGATTTATTTTGCGAAACTTTTGTGATTTGTGAAAGTATTTTGTGAAAGTATGCTCAAAATAACTGCAAATCTTTGCCAGCCTCCTGCAACAAAATGGTTTGGTCTTTTTAGCTGAAATTTGCACAGTGGTAAGCCCTGGTCCCACAGATGTGCCTTTTGGTGGTTTGGTTCCAAAACATTATAGAGACCCAAATTTACAGCATTCCAAAGTTCAGCAATCTTCCCATAGGATAACATTGTGGTGTCTGTGACGCCTTTTGGGGCCTGTATCTCGAAAATGCTTCGCGATACGGACTTTTCATTGCAAAAGTTGTTAGCTCCTCATAAAGGGGAACTAAGCTTAGAACTAGGTTGGAGGGTCCTGAAACCCATGAAATTTGAATTTTTTCTACCTTGTAAGGTTCCTGAAATATTTGCAATTTACTGTTCCAGTTGCTCATTTCACGTCTGAGGACCACTATTATGCCCACAGACTTCATATTCACAGTGCTTTTTGCTGCCCCTATCTCGGACACAATGTGTGATATGGATTCGGTTAACCTACTGTTGTGGGAACTAGTCACTCTCATGATTACAACCACACTTTAATTTTTGTACTAGCTGCTACGGTTCCCCAGATATGGGCAAATTAATGTTACAAGGCTTCCTTGCCCTATAGGGCTGCTGTATGGCTCCGTGTTTACGTGTAAGTGGGAGCACAGGGCCCAGATGGCTCACGTTCCCACAAACACATATCATTACGCAGAAATGGTCAGTTTGGTGGGAGCGTTGAAACTGAAGGGCCCTGCACTCCCACCAACACATACCATTTACTATTTATATTACACTTTGTCAAAAAGAAGGGAAATTCATTGCAAAAAACTCCATTAATGTATCAGTTAGGGTTGTTTCCACAGTGACAAAAGTGTGGAAATGCGATGTTTGGGTTACCACCCCACCCCCACACCCCATCCTCAAACTCCTAACTCTGCATTCCCCTAACCCCACCTCCCCCACACATGGAAGACACATGCAAGATTGTAAGACACTATACCAGTCAGTCACATCTGTAAGCACAATAATCACAACACTGTACTCCTTTCACATAACACTATGTTATGAAACACAAATACAGTGTGATCAGCTCTATACTGCCAGCACTGGATGATGACACATAATAGCTGGCATATCTTTCTCATAAAGTGAAACTTAGTCTGCACAGACTTTCTAAATATTGATCTTTATGTATCATAATTCAATGATTGGCTTGCTGCAGGTATTGCTGCTACCACATAGGCATGCGGTAGCAGGACAGACACAGCTCACGCATACATAATACTTTTTCCATTCTGTTTGGGTATGAAACTAGCACCATCACATGTTGTAATACTGCTGCATTTCCTGGAAATACTCATTAGTACCATGGTATGGTTAACTTTGGATGTTATAACTGTTGCTGTCACATGTTGCTTATAAAGTATACTACAAAACATTACTTTTATTATTATTACCATTTCTTATTAGGACTGACTCACTCTATTAGAAAAAACATATGCAAAGATCCATTGCCTGTTGCTAGGGTTATCCAAACTCTTCTTTACAATACAGCTATCTATAGATAACATACTGTGAGTTTCATCATTTCTTAACAATTGAAATACAGGCATCTGCTAAAATCTTGTTCTTAATGTTTCTAACAAAAAAATGCTTACTGTGGGCCATCTCCCATGGTTGACCAGCATGCGTGTGTACCCACAAGGCACTCTGATGGCAGCAGAATGCATACAGTTGCTGGACAATGATGATAGATGTGTCTTATACTGCTTACGTGTGTGTGGGGGGAGGTAGGGGAATGCGGAGTTAGGGGTTTGAGGATTGGGGTGTGGGGGTGGGGTAGGGTGGTAACCCTAACATTGCATTTCCACACTTTTTATCACTGTGGAAACAACCTTAACTGATGCATTAACTTATCCATGCCTAGATACAACTGTAGGTGGCGTCTGAAAGCATAGCCACTCAGGCCAATAATGACTGTAGACGTACTCAGCTGACTTTCACTCAGGCCTGTAAACGTCTGAGGAAGTCAGCAGTTTATACCTAAATATTAAACAAACCAAATTGCTTAGAAATGATTGCATAGCACCAGTCAATAGGTAATTTTGTGCTAAAGAACTTTGCTGCTAATACTTTGTGTCTGTCATGTATGCGTTAGGAGTTACTCGCATTTGTTTATGGTATGGTGTGTATGGCTGACATTTGTCTCTCAAGCCTCACCTAAGCACCTTGAATAAATCTGACAAAAAATACAGTTGTTTAGTATTTCAGCTAGTATAAAATAAAAAACCGAATTGATTACAATTTATTGCAAAGCACCATTGGAAAGGTAATGTGCTGAACAACGTTGCCACTCGTACTTTGTGAGTAGCACTTACGGTTCAAGAGGTATTCACATTTGTTTGTAGCATGCTGATTATGGCTTGATTTTGCTTAGAAAGGCCCAGGATGCAGTGCTAAGAGTATACAGGGCACAAGTGATGGAAGTCTCAAAGAGCTCTTGTGGTGTGAATGAGTTAATGGAGTTTTTTGCAATGAATAGATAGATATTCTTTGCAAAATAAACTGCATTAATGCATCAGTTAGGGTTCAAGCTAATGCCACAAAAGTAGGGAAATGTGATGTTAGGGTTTCCCACCCTAACTCTCCCCCAGCAAAAGAAAAAAAAAAAGTTTTGGGGTCTCTGGAGCCTTGGCGAATCAATGGTGCAGTTTTTCTTTGGGGTTGTCAAACCTAATGCTCACTGCACCACCGGCCTGTAACCTCCTGTCTGAGGCACAAGGTACAGCCCCAAGCAAATGTCTCATAGTGATACACTCTTCAAAGGTAGAGAAGAATGGCTTGCAGCATGTTGTCAACAAAATCTGTTGTAGATTTCTTTATGCAAGGCCTTGTGGGCCTTACATGAAGAAAAGAGATCACGTCCAATCTTGTTTGGTCAGGGGTGCATTGTGGTTGATGACCCCAATGAAGACCCCACCACTGCTTTGCCAAGACTTTGGAGACCCAAAACTCTAATGTTTTTTCATTTTGCTGTTTAGGGGTGGACAGCTAGAGTTGGAAATCCTAACGCCACATTTTCCTATTTTTGTGGCATTAGCTTGAGCCCTAGTTGGTGCATTAATGCATTTTTTTTTCAAAAAATGTCCTTTCTTTTGAGATAGTGGAATTATATTCTCAACAGATGCAGATGCTCAGGGCCCTTTGGGCCTTGTGCCAAGGGAAGTCTCTGCCCAATGACTAAAGTGTAGCAATGGATGTCAAGAATTCATGGGGCTGTCTGGTTCTCCCCAGCCTTGGCCCATCCAGCTGGGTCACAGATCTCACCCTCTAACCCAGTTCACTAGCACAGGATCACAAAGCACTACCCACTGGGGTAAAAGGCTGGTATTGCACATGTTTCTTGATAATTCTTTTTTCAGTTTTGACTCCAGTTTTCACCATAGTCATTTTATGACTTCCCCTTATGAACATGACATGTGGCATTTATAGAATACTGTCTGAAATGTCATTTTGCACCACATTCATGAAAATATGTCTTGTCCAGGATTTGAAAAATAACATCTGTCAGGCTGGTCCAGTGGTAAAGAGAGCTGAGGTGCCTAATGGGCATATCTGTTCCCACTCCAGTGACCCAGATTCAGGAAGGAGCTCAGGCCACAAGGGGTTGGCTGGGCAGTAGAGGATTGAGCATTTGATGGATTGCTTTCCTCTCCAAGAGTGGGAAGTGATACAGTTTAGCTCCTTGGCTGCCACCTGGTGGAGGTTGGCTAGCAGCACCAGAATATGAGTGATGTAGTAGGGAGGAGCCATAGTTCCATAGCGTGTGTGCACCTCCATGCACACACATGCATATGTGCCACCACTGCGAGGGGAAGGGAGAAAATGGAAAAGGGTGGGTGCCAGCCTAATGATGCCCTGCCTGCTCCATCACACCATCATCACCTGACTGCTGCCTCTGGTTCTGGATGCGAGGTGGCCAGTCTCTCGCTAAGTGAGAGAGTTTGTCCTGTGCAGCACTTCACTTTGGGTCGCCCACATCCCAAGAACACAGAAAAGGTAGGATCTCACTAGCAAACAAAAATAAAAACAGTTTTGGATGGCTGACGGGGCTAACCGAGGAGTGGGAGATGGGGGCGGGGGTGCACAGGCTCCGAGACACTGTGGCGGTCGGCCAGCACAGAAAGACTCCTTCACTAGAGTAGTAGACACCCACAAAATAAACCAAAAAAAAAAAAACAACTCGGATCGATATATTGGGCTCCATGCTTGATCCATATCTACACCTGGGGATATAATTAAATATAAAACAGCTCAAAATGAATGTACATGTGCCATACAGAACACGAAAAGCAAATGTTTCAGGGAGACACTCTGCAACACATGGGGGGATGGGAAAAAATTCTGGAGTAACATGAAAGACCTCACAGGGAAAGACCCTAAATCTCCACCCACCATGCTAAACATCGACAGAACTCCTACGCTTGACCTTGGTACTATCACCAACACCTTCAACAATGCATTTTCAAACCTGGACAGTGTATTACCACCAGACTTTTTTGATGCCCCTTTCATCAGCACTCAGCATGACACTGCTGGCAACGGTTACTCACTCCCGAAATTCTACTTCAAAGTGCTCTCAATGCACTTAGCCCGTATATATATTCGCAAAGCCATCCACAATTCAGGGTACAGCGGTGACTCCCTGGACCTGAAGCTGATTGCATTTGTCCTAGATGAAATCCTTGAACCCCTGACAAAGATCTTTAACCTCTCTCTAAGGCTGGCACAATTCCCATCTCTCTGGAAACAGGCAACCATTACACCTGTACACAAAAGCAGTGATAGGTCACTGCATACTAACTACAGACCCATCTCCATCCTCCCCCCCCTTATCTAAAGCCCTGGAATGAATCGTATTGGACCAGCTAACTGAGTATCTGGTAAAATATGATATCCAGTGCCCTGAATAACATGGATTTAGAAAAGGGCACAGCACTACCACTGCACTACTGGAATTTATGGGATTCATCCACACCACCCTTGATCAAGGAAACTGTGTGGGTGCAATATTCATTGCCCTTACAAAGGCATTTGATACCATCAATCATCCACTCTTACTCAGGCAACTGTCAACTATCGGGCTGTTCAAGGAGGCCCTGCCCTGAATAACAAGTTACCTTGAGGGAAGGGTCCAGCGAGTTAAGATTGCTGATGTCACCTCTGATAAAAAAATGGTCCTCTAAGGAGTACCGCAGGGGTCCATCCTTGGATCCCCACTCTTTAGTCTCTTCCTGAATGGCCTCCCTAGCATTTACCATCAGAAAATTCTTCTCTACATAGATGATGCAGTCCTGATTTCTAGCCATCGCGACACCAAGCATCTAGAAGGGCAGCTACAGCATGACTTCAGACTCATTGAGGAATGGTTCAGCTCACACAAACTTGTCATGAACTACAGCAAGACAAAAGTTATGACTTTCTGCAATGCAGGAAGCAAACATAACTCTCTAACCTTCATCATCACTGACCATTCTGGGGTTACACTGGAGCAGGTTCCTCAGTTCAAATACCTCGACATCACTCTGGACTGTTCCCTCTCCTACGCTCAGCACACTGACAATGTCAAAAAGGCTGTTAACATATGGATTGGCCTGCTCCACAGGCACAAACACTATATGAACACAGAGGCCCTTAGACTGGCTATCTACAATTCTGTCACCTCCATCATAGACTATGGGCTTGTCATATACAGCTCCGCTTCTCTTACAGCCCTCCGCAGGATATCTGCGGTGCTCAACAAAGCATGCAGACTTCTTATGGGTGCTACCCACCTAACACATACTTGTAACTTGTACGCCCAGTCTGGGTGGCTCCCTCTCATCAGCAGGATCAAATACCACACCTGCCTCCTAACCAAAAAGGTTCTCCTTGGGCTCATGCCACCTGGGGTTGAAAAGCTTCTGACTGCCCACTGCAGCATCCAACACACCCGAAGCACCTGAGTCAAACCTTCCAGGTCCCCAGATGCCAGACCACTATGGGCCAGAGGTCATCGCCCACAGGGTCCCCCAGTGGTTTAATTCACTCAACAAGGAATCCCTTTCAGCTACTACACTCAGCCCATTTAAAAGGCAGCTACAACTTCACCTCTCTACTACCAGCCAATGTGACTGCTTTTTCTAATTGGTCAACCTCTACACTCACGCCTGGCATCATGTGGCCCTAAACTCCCTCTGGCCAATTATCCTTGTCCTCCACTTTCCTCCCTCTCACCTTACCCTTCCCCCATTCCTCCCCTACCTCACCTACACCCTCCCATCTTTTAGCACTTCAGATTTCTGTCCCCTGTACCTTGCACTTCTCATACCAACCCCCCCAGACAATGGCCCTTCAGCCTGCCCACTCCTTCCTGACCCCCAGCCACCCTCCCCACCCCACTGGTTGTTCATGTGGTCTCACTATCCTTTTGCTGTCTGACCACTTGAAATACAGTATTTTGTTTTTTGAGATTCTGTATTAATGTTTACCTTTGTTTGTATGTTAACCTTCCATCCTTTGATGTGGAACCTTTGTAAATGAGCAATTCTTGCTCAAAGGTATTTGTAATCCTAGAGTTTAATAAATATAAATAAATAAATAAAAAACAATGGATAGGTCACTGGGGGCATTACTGGTGACATACCATGTCGAGGTTCTGGACACACAGGAAGTTCCTATGTGTCCAGAACCTCTCAATGGTATTACTCACCAGTAATGCCCAGTGTCCTATCCATCATTCTCTTTTTAGTTTAGTGATGGTATCGATGGCTGATACTGTAAAGGTGCTGGGGGTATGCAGTGTATATAAAGCCCTGTATAATGTCAATATAAAGACTGTTTTGTTTAAGTTGAATAGAGAGAGAGAGAGAGAAAGATCCATTGCCGGCTCACTGTTGCCACACAAGCCAGCAGCACATTTCTATCTATGGTTGCAGACATCACAAAAATCCTGCTGTTCTCATACAGGTAACATGAGTGAACAGCTCCTCTTGCTGAGCCAGGCACCCTGGATTTTGGAGTGCCATGAAAAGGTATTGGGTCCCACTTAGCTAAGTTCAGATGTTTTTTTTAAATACCCCATTTTTATGTATTTTCCATGTTTTTTAGTTAGGGGAAAACAAGATGGAAGCTGTCACAACACACACAAAAAAATGTCATGTTGTGAGAAGCAAGTGGTGAGAAAGCAAAGAGCTCTTGTGACATGGTATTTTTTTTGTGTCATATCAGAGAATTATCCAAAAACTCTACTGAGGGTGTGTGTGTGTGTGTGTGTGTGTGTATGTGTGCTGAGTGGGGGCTGGAGTAGTGTGGGTAAGAGGTTCTGGGGGGATCAGATTGCTGATGAACCATTTTCTTTTTTTCAGGTGACTAAAAAAAAGGTCAACAAGGGATAGCTTTCTTTATTGTAGGTGGTCAGAAGCCAACACTGGGGATTGGGCACTCCTGTATCAGGATGCTCTTTGGCAGCACTGGGCAGCACTGGGCTGGGCACCCTGGTGCCACCATCTATTTTTTGGGGGGATGGCCTTAAGGGGAGGGGGATTGAAAGAAGTAAAACCAGAGGAAGGCAACACCATCTGATATTATTTTTTTTATATTAAGAAGTGGGATCTAGCTTCCACAAGAGTATTGAAAACTAAAATAATTTTTTTAACAGTATCCTTCCTAGTCGATGCAAACTAACCTAATTTGTTTTTGTTACCTGGTGTCCAGTGGTAGCCACCCCACCACCATCATTCTGCAGTGTCCCAACCCACTGACACATTACCCTCAATGAAAAGTATCCTAATTTGGCCTTTTTCCTGGTGTCCAGTGGTACCCCACCACATTAGATTCCCCAGCACTGACATATCACCATCACTGACTGTACAATGACTGTCATGACCCTTCTCTCACCTCCTCGGCTGGCCACCATCTGACAAATGCAAACTGTGCTTTTAGCCTAGTGGTTAGCTTTTGTCAGATAGTGGCTTGCTGAGGGTGAGAGAGAAGGGTTGAGCTGGGCCCTTTACAGTCAGTGACAGAAATATCTCAGGGCTGTAGAATCTAAATTATGAGGGAGGGTACCACTGGACAACAGGGAATAAAGCTAAATTAGGATACCTTTCATTCATAATCCACACACTGATGGGGAAAACATAGTTTTAAATGCAAGATATGTTGACTGTTCAAAAGGTGAAAGAAGGACTGTGCCTGTTGTCATATGAGGTTGAGGCTCATTTGCCTATGAGATTGGGACACTGGAGCATTTTTTGGGGGGTACCACTGGACCCCAGGCACTAAAGCCAAATTATAACTATTTTCATTGACTAGGAAAGATTCTGCTGGGGAAAAAAATCGTACTGAATACTTTACACATTAGCCGATTGAGGGGGGCTGTCGGTCGATAAAGGGTGAGGGGAATTTTGAGAGGGGTTGCCATCAGTTGCACAATGATGAAAGTACCACAACTAGTTTAATACTGCCAAATGAAAACAACTTTTGTGCCCTACTGGGACTAATTGTGTAATCTTCATTCAGAAACTAGGTGGATGCACTCTATTTTCTGACTAAAAAAAAAATACAGTTATGGAGGGAGTTGTCTCACAGGTAAAAGAGTCTTGTCTGGTAGCCCTCCCACATCTCCCCTTCTCAAATCAAGACACACACACAAATCTTGGAGGAAATGGCTGCAGCCAAGTGTTTATTAATATAACACCATCTTGAGCAGCATGCGCTGCTGGGAGAAAGCACCGATATCCCTGGGGAGGTCATCTGGCCAAGGCTCTCATGGCCACCCCCCATCTGGCGACACTATCATTACAATATCACCTAATGAGGTGGGACTGCGATGCCCACCTGGGTCAACATTAGTGGTACCCCACCCTCACACTGACTGGGGACGAGTCCTTCAGGAGAATTGGCCTCGTCCCCCTTGTTTCCCTGACATCTTCAATTTGCACTCCTCCCAGGCCACCTCACATGACTGTGACAGTTGCTGTTCATCATTATAATTTCACTTATTGGCATACATCTGTTATCTATTTGTTTCTATTTTTTTCAGCTTCGTAGATTAACATCATAAAATAGTTGCTGCATGTAGAGACTGGGTAATGAGAATTAGAACAAATCAGAATTAAGTGATTTCTCCTGATAAATCAGTATAACTTCATATGTTCGCAGTGCAGTTGCATGAGACGGATAAAGCACATGATTAACTCAGTTGAGAAACGAGCTTTGAAATTGAAAACACAGACCGAGAATATATGTTCAGAAGGTGCAGGAATGTCATGGGGTATTGAAAATATTAACATTGGGGGTATGGCAGGTTCATATACAGAATTTGTATTTGCAGCAGCAGGTGAAGCTGACCTATTTAAAGATACAGACACAGGAAATGGATCAGAAACTGGGCCCAGCAGTAATGGGATTGCACCAGAACAACATACAGAAACTCAGGACATTAAAGGTGCATTTGTGGAATTAGAGAGAGTAATATTGAGAGGCAGAAGACACTACTGGGAAAAAGTCACTTTGGCAGCCTATCTGAAGGTAGGCCGTTCACTTTGTTGCCTTAGGGTTATTAATAAACCAGGCTATGTTTGGGACAGAAAAGTTTTTATTGAGGACTGGCACAGATCACTTCAGACTGGCACGGATGCTTTGATCAACACAGTGATTTGAGACTATGATGCACAGAGGAAGGATGTGACTACTGATATCTCTAAAAAAGAATAGACTGTTGCGAGGTTCAAGGAATATCCTGAGTTCGGCCATTTTGAGAAAAAGTTAAAGGGTGCCATCCAAAGGGAAGAAGCTAAAATCAAAAAAATCAAGCTAACCAAGTGGGAGCGAGATAAGAAATATTATCTATTTAATCATGTATGGGACTGGAATCAAAAACGTAAAAGGTATACTGGGACACGTAATCGCTCCAGTGAGAATCAGGCACCCCTACAACATCGGCCTATACTTACAAATAGGAGTAATTCACCAAATTAAAACACTTCAAATAGTGAATCAGAGGTTGAGGATCCTTTTTTAGAGGAGGGCCAGGAGCAATTGGATATATGGAGGACAGTACGTTTTCAAGAGTTAACATCAGACCTGGAGGAACAACAACAGGGGGGACGTGGCGAGGAGATCAGGAATTACAACAGGGCACACAATCCACCCGGAGGATGTGGAGAGGCAGCCATAAACACAAGAAACCAGGGCAGGAGAGGCAAATCTTAAATTGTGAGGAGAATATTGTCATTAATATTGTGCATGTGGATGTTACAGATGACAAACTCAAAATATTACAGAAGGGACTTTCTTTTGTTCCAACTCTGGATTCAAGGGGGTTTGACCTCTATATAGACTTACAAAGTTTCATGAGGAACTTAAATCTCAAGGCTCATTTTAAATCCAACAGAATGGGCCAGGATTCCAACATAGCATTGAGGACCCAGAGGCAAGTCCCTTCAGACCACAGTCACATTATTTGCCACCTTATATTGACTGAGTAAAGCTATTTGAGGAGAGATGTGAGAAACAGTTTCGACTTATGCTTGAACACAGTGACAAACTGAAGTTTCTGAATATAAGTGCTGCAGAAGCTAGAGCTTTGAAAAATTTGGAAAATAACAGTGAGATTACAATTAAGCCAGCAGGCAAGGGTGGGTCGGTGGTAGTTATGTCCATTGCCAAATACATTAGTGAAATTGATCGACAGTTGACAATAGGGAATCCTACCAGCGTCTCACCCTTAATCCAACTCTGAGATTTAAAACCACAATTGATTGTTTTCTTTTTGAATTGCAATGTGAGGGTTTGATTACAAATGATGAACATCTATACTTGACTGTGGACCATCCTTTGCGTGCCACGATATACATGTTACCCAAGGTACACAAGAGCCTGCTTGCCCCCCCAGGACATCCAATTGGGTCCGGCATAGATTCATTGGTGGAACACCTCTCTAGATATGTGGATTACCACATTAGGGATTATAAGGTAGCATTGCCATCCTATGTCTGAGACGCTATGCAAATTTTGGGCATCCTGGAGGACATGCAGATAGAATCCTCTTTGTACATTGTTTCTATGGATATCGTCTCCCTTTCTAAAAATATCCCCCATGAGGGAGGTTTCGATGCTTTGAGATTTTGATTAGATCAGGATGGGGAAGTGAAAAATGGCTGAAAATGGTTCCTGTTAGAGCATGTACTGACTAAAAACTATTTCCTGTTCCAGAAACAATACTATTTGCAACTTAAAGGTATGGCTATGGGGGCAACTTTTGCCCCCAACTATGCTAACTTGTACCTGGGCCTTTGGGAAAAACTAAATGTCTATGATGCCAGAGTAAATCCTTTATACCATAGGACCAATATCTGACGTCACTTTGTAGATGACATTTTTTTGGTGTGGCGTGGCACATTGGAGGAATTGGATGTATTTGTGAAATATTTGGAATACACTAATTCCAGTTTTAAATTTTTGGTACAGTGTGATCCCAGTACTGTTTCCTTTCTGGATTTAAAAAATCTCTAAAAGAGAGGATGGAACACTAAGTACTAGCCTATTCAGGAAGGAAATCGACAGGAATTCGCTGTTACTGGCCTCCAGTTGCCACCCACTCCATATGGTTTCCAGTATCCCTAAGGCCCAGATTTTGAGAGTACGCAGAAACTGCAGTGAGGACGATGACTATGCACAGAATAGGAAGGAAATGTACAAAAGATTCCTGAGTAGGGGGTATGCTGCCAGTGTTGTGGAGGAAGCACAGAGAGAGGTGAATAACATGAATAGAGACAGCTTTTAATAGAGAAAGGGAGGGAGAGAGGCCCAGTGAAGCTGAATTTTGTCGCTATTTTCACCAGACACTCCAATGAGATACAGAGGATATTAAATACAAATTGGAATACACTGGAGGGGTATCTGCAGTTGAGCAAAATTGTTAGTCATAAACCAAGGATGGGGTCAAAATGTCAGGGATAGGCTGGTTCACAGATTTTTGCTGGCTCAAGATACTACCTCAGGCAGCAGGAACCCACTACCCAAAGGCATGTATCAGTGTGGTGCCTGAAAGTTCTGTAGCTCTGTTTTGAAATGCTGGACATTTATGAGTTGCAACAGTGGAGAGGAATATGAGATTAGGGACTTTATTAATTGTATGACCGAAAATGTAATGTATTTGTCCACATGCCAATGTGGGGCATTGTATGTGGGCAAGACCACTAGAGCATTAAAGCTGAGAATTGGGGAACATCTTAGGTCTGTTGCTAATAATGATGCCCATAGTGCACTGTCTAATCATATCAGGAATACAAGAGCAAGGGATGTGCCTCACAATTTTAAATTTTGTGGCCTGTAGGTGGTGAGGCTGGGACAAGGTGGTGGAAGTGTGGATGAGGCACTACGGGTGAGGGAATCCTACTGAATCCACACTCTTGGTGCCCTTGTACCACCAGGCCTCAATGAATGCATTGATTTGATGCCATGTATCAGAAAACAAATGAATAAATAACTTGGTACTCTGTAGTACTCTGCCGAGAAAGAAATTATGATTGATATTGCCTCATTATTATTCCCTTATCATTGGCATTGCCCTTACTGCATGAATGTTTCTGATTCTGTTTTTATCTGCAGATGACAGAAAAGTCCTGGTTCCACTTCAAATATGGAGATGCCATCCCAAATTGGTCCCTAGAATTGGTGTTTATTATTATTTTGGATAAAAACTTGAAAAATATAATATAATACAGATGAATGAACTAGATGATTTTCTGCTGCTGCTGCTGCTGCTAACAAGTTTTAGTCTGTTTGTCATTTTAGGCTTTAATATTACACAGATATCTATCTATACACAGTTTGGTGTTATATAAAAATTCCTTTATAGGTTTATTTAAATATATGTGAACTTTGAGAACTCACAAGTTGTTACACTGATGAATTATATGTGCACTGTCACTTTAAGAGTTTTCATTATTTAAGCCTAGCATTTAACAGGAAATTCTAGCCTACTGATGATGTACTAGTTGGTACGAAACCGGTTGAGGACCTTGTCTGTTTGCATCTGCCGTTCAACATGTTTTGTTTTTAACGAATAATGTTTTTTGCACTTGATTTTTGCCTGAGGAGTGCAGGTTTTTGCTTTTGAATTGGTATCTATTTGTATACATATATATTTTGATTTTATTATTGTTTTTATTTTATTTATTTTTTATATTATTTATTTTTTTAACTAATAATACTCATGCCTATGAATTGTACCCTTATATGTCCCTACCTAATTTTATCACCCCTTTTGGGGGAGGTGAAAAACCCGGAAAAATCCTGATGTTATGAGAGAAACTGGGAAAAGTCACTCCCCAATCCCTAGTGCGATCACAGATAGTGGGTCAAAAGGGGGGGGTCCCACCTCCCTGGCCCCCTACCTTATTTACAGGGGCTGGTGGAAGGGGATCTGCCAGATGGAGGAGAAAGAGGAGGGAACAAACCACTGCAGGACACCATATGTGTCCTCTGTCTCCTCCCCCTGGCCCATGCCTCCCATCCTGAGGGTAGCCAGTTGGTGCCTCCTTCTGGGGCATATCCAGGCTTTATGTCCACCCCAGGAGGTGGCACCTTCTCAGCTGACCTGGTCCAGGGAGGGGGAGAGCCCCATACAAATGGCCAGCTGCTGCCATGGCTGGCAGCTTCTCTGTTTTCCAGTAGCCCTCCCATATCTCCCCTTCACAAATCAAGACAGACACACAGATCTTGGAGGAAATGGCGACAGCCATGTGTTTATTAATATAACACCATATTGAGCAACATGTACCGCTGGGAGGAAGCGCCCATATTCCTGGGGAGGTCATCTGGCCAAGGCTCTCACGGCTGCCAACGTCCAGTGCTGTTATCCTTGCAGTATCACCTGATGAGGTGGGACCATGACCCCCACCTGGGTCAACACTAGCGGTCCCCGCCCTCATGCCAACCGGGGACAACAAGTCCTTTAGAATTGGCCTCGTTCCCCTTGTTTCCCCGATACCTTCGATTTGCTCTTCTCCCAGGCTGTCACAGGCTGGACTCTGTCTGACCCCCTGAAGCCACTCACTCCAGATGCTCCTCTAAGACTTTCCAAAAGGCTAACAGCATCTTATCTAAATCCTCATCCCGCACTTGCCCTGCCTCCCCCATGAAAATAGACCATCGGGATGCATAAATGTCCCTATGTCTCACTATTGCACCCCCACAGATTCCATAAAAGCTCTCATCTCTTGATTAACTCTTATGCATGCTAAATACGATGCTTTTTGTTCACTTGCATGCTTCCAATAGTTCCTCTGAATAATATGCAACAAGATGAAAACTGTATGGGGCAACCAGTCCCAAATGGCATGTAACTCTTCCTTCATCGCTAGCAAGAGGTTCATTGTTGAACAATGTCCTAAACCTTCCCTTCCCAAATGGATCAACAAAATGTCTGGAATCCCCGACTGGCCAACCTCTTCTCGAAGTAATAGAAGCAACCCCCTCCCCCCCGTGGATGCCTTCCCTGCCCAACCATACTACATGCACCATTCATTGCGGAAGGCTGAGGTTGCTCCCCCCCCAGGCTGGCCGGCCACTTGCCTGGCTGCCCAAGACATGAAGGAATGCCCACATACCCATATGTTCCTGGGACCATCGGGGGGACCTGCAAAAGAAAAAAGTTACATTATTGCAAGTGAGGGTGCACATAGCACAAAAATGCCTGGGACCGCCAATGCCCCAGTGCCTGAATATCTTGATCTGACAACTCCTGCCCTCAGGCATTAGTTGCTGCCCCAATCTGAAATGAGTGGGTGCAAAACCTGCATGTCTCTAAACCTGCCTGCCACAGGGCCTTCCTCAAAATGTATCAGAATTGATAGGCCGACACCAGCTTTCCATCCTCATACGTAAAGAAAGCCTCCCATATGGCCAGACAAGCCTGCACATAGGCCCACACCTTGTCCACCACTGACCACTGTGAGGCTTCAGCAAGAACCAGCAGCTCAGGCCCTGCTGCTCCATCTTGGATTACCTTAGCAGGAGATAAACCCTTTCAGCTAAGGACACCACATCTCCCACCAGTAGCCCTGGCGACCCTCTTGTCTGAATTGGCTGGGTCAACTCTGAGACCCTAAAGGTCCCTCAGAATGCTACCAGAAACATAGTTTCAAACAACTGGACCTCATAAGAATTGCTGCACACCTGGGGCAAGACTGCCCATAGCTTAACCAAGATCACTGGGGTAATGGGGCACCTGTCATCCACTCTGCCCCCTACCAACCTTTTCCAGCCTTTCAAAACCTTTCTCACCTTGAAGGCCCTGGAGTTATTGATGAAACCCATGATCCTAGCCAACCAGGACAGCCCAGTCAGGTGACGACCTACAGTTCCCGGTGGCAATCCACCCTGTTTTGCCCACATTACATAATCACACAATTGGTCCATTGGTATAGGCCAAACATCTGGTCTCCCTTTTTGCTCCTGGAAGTGTATGTAGTGTTCTATCCCACTGTGGTGGAATTACCTATGCATCTCCAAGTTTCGCATTCACCACCTCCCAAAGGAATGGTGGGACCATCCATGGCTGCTGGTCTGCTGCTGGTGCCAGCTCCCTGAATCTCTGCCACTGTGAACGAGATAAAGCATCCTCAGTTCCATCATCTGCCCTGGGCACATGTACTGCTGTAAATTAAATATTCAGCAACATACATTTTAAGATGAAAACCCTCATCAAGTCTACCATAGGCCCTTTTGGTCCCAGCTGATGGTTAATGGTGTACACCACTCCCATGTTATCCGATCGAAAGCGAATTCTCCTATCCCTCAACCTCGGGCCCCAGAGGCGTAATGCCATCACCACCAGAAAAAATTCCAGCAGTGTGATGTTCTTCCCCAACCTGGCCTCTAGCCAGATCTACAGCCATTGCTCCACACACCACTCTTCTTGAAAGTATGCCCTGAAGACCCAAGCCCTCTGGCTGCATCAGTTAACATTTCCAGGGGCTGATACACCCCCCCAGAAGCCTGCCATAGTGCCACCTCATTGAAATGATCGGCAAAGGTTTTCCATAACTGGATGTCTTCCCGGAACTCTGCCATGACCTTGACCCTGTGATAGGGCTTCTTGCACCCTTTTCCCTTTGTCAACTGTCTCATAAACATCCTTCCATTGGGAACAACCTTGTAAGCAAAGTTAAGGTGCCCAACCAACTGCTGCAGCACCTGCAAATAAATCTTCTTTGCCCCCTCCATCCTACATAAGTCCCTCAGAGACCTCAACTTCTAGACCGGCAACCAACACTGCTGTTTCATAGAGTCAATTTTGATACCCAAAAAGGACGTGACAGTTCTTGGCACTTCACCTTATCTGGTTCCAGGGGAACCCCAAAGTTTTTGCATAGGGCTTCAAAAACCACCAATGTCACACCACAGGTGTTTGCTCCAGCCGGACTCACAAAAAGAAAATCATCTAAATAGTGAACAATGGCATCATTGCTGGCCACCTACACTGTTACCCAGTGCAGGAAGGTACTGAACTGCTTAAAGACCACACTGGCCACTGCGCACCCCATTGACATGCAACTGTTGACATAAAACTGGCCTTCAAACTACATGCCTAACAATACCCTGTAGTCAGGGTGCACCAGCAACAACCAAAAAGCAGACTCAGTGTCCATCTTGGCCATCTGAGCACTGGGGCTGGCCACCCAAACTACCTCAACGTCCCTATCATATGATATGAAGTGGACTGACGTGTAGACCTGGTCAATGTGGGCAGTCACCAAATCCCCTTCTTGGTATGTAAGGTGATTAATCAGGTGAAACTCCCCTGGTGCCTTCTTGGGAACCAAACCTATGGGGGACACTCTCAAATTGGGCCATGGTGGAGACTTGAAAGGGCCACTGACCCTTCCCAACTGCTTCCCTTTTTCCAGTTTCCCAGACCATCTGAAGAAGATCCCTCACAGACTTCAGGTTCTCAGCCTTGTACCAATGTTGGGGACCTGAATACGGGATCCTAAAGAGCCATGAAACCATCCTCTAACATGGTGGTGGATGGTCTGTCCAGGTACTGGTCCAACCACATCTTAAACCTTCTCACCTGGATTGGGGTGGGCAGTCTAACCCCTCTTGTGGCTTCTGCAACTTCCCCTCCTCCTATGTTAGCCCCCTTTCACGGGGCGGGATGAAGAACACTGTACAGAAGGGTGCTGTCTGTGACATGCCATGCATGCATGGTGAAACCTGCAGAACATTCTGGAACAGGTTCCCTAGTTGTAAGCATAACACAGCTGCGGAGTGCCAGATTACGCATGCTGCAGTGAGGACAGCTGGATGGGGAGGCCACTATCTGTGCTCATCACCGCACCACCCTGCATGATGTTGACCAACAGAGGCATGTCCAGATGACCACATCCCAGGGCAAGGTCCACCTGCCACCTCTGGAGGAACTCTTCATCATATTCCAACCAGGCCATATCCCCTTTCCGATGGTACATCATTGAGATGCGATGCATGTAGTTGAACAACTCCACTCCCTGCATCTCATCAGCCTGGAGAATTTTTGTGGTGTACAGGTACACTGGGAATGCTGCAGTCCAATTCTCATATGACCTGTGGACCTTCAACTTGTCCAACTTCTCCTTCCTGCCATCTTCCTGCTCCGCTACCCGGTTCAACAGGAGAACATATCCACATACTCCTGGTTCCTAATCTGTTACTGAACTTTGTCAGTCAAATGCATGCCCACTGGCATATCCAGACCAATGTAAGGCTGTATGGCTTGCTGTGGGGGTGGTTCATTCAATGGAGGCACGGTTACCTGCAGTGTCAAGACCTGGCTGTTCACCTTGGTCACCAATGCCACTACCACATCTGCAAGCTTGGCCAGCTGTTCATCCATTGCTGTCCACAAGTTGGTACCTAGTTGCGCCCCTGCACCGGTGGTCAGAACAGGTTGATAGCCCACCTGGTCTGCCTCTGGTTCAGGGACCCCATCCTCCAAGCCATCCAAGGCCTTTGTCTCACTGTCAGAACTGCCACCCTGGCTTGCCCCAAGCACTTTCCTAACAGCCAGGGCCCTTAACTGTGGCATATCAAGCTGACCCTTACCTGTGTTATGTGGCATCCTCACAGGTGACTGCACCTTCTCCTTGGCTGATCTCTTCTTTATGGCTGTCTCCAATGTTGATGGACCCTCCACTCTATCTAGGCAAGCCCCCAACCATGCCGCTCCTTTGCTCTGATACATCTGGCACAGTTGCTCCTCCAGGGCTGCCTGCCTCTTGGTTGATGGGCATCTCTGACATGACGCCATATTCCTAGAATGACAACTAAGGCCCCCCCATAACAGGATTAGTACCAGTTACAAGGATATGATTGGAAGGAGAACTGACATTTTCTATTTATGTTTTTTTTTTTTTTATTAGCAGCTCGCCAGGGTCTCAGTGTTGCGGGAACTCACAACACTGGCTCTCGCCACCTTCAGGGTGACCCGGGAGCTTTGCGGAGGTTAATTAACTTGCACAGAGAAAAATATCATCCATGACCTGTGTGGGATTGAACCCACAACCTTGACATTATTGTACCCGCCGTTTTAATCGATTGAGCTAGCCGCATACCAATGAAGGTTGCAGAATCAAGCCCCAGCAAAAATCATATTGGACAAGGGTGAGACTCGGGATTCGAACTTCTGACTGACAGAGCAGATAAGAAAAATACACCATGGGCCAGCACCCTAACCATCATGCCACAGCTTCTAAATTGCTAAATTAAGCAAACCTGCTCAAAATTCCACCATATACTGTATACCAGTGAGACTGATGGGATTCATCCAAGACCCCAGATTCACAGTTCAGGGCCCTTCACCACTCAGCTGCATTGCTTACAGGCATGTCCTACACAAAATTTTGATCCCTTATGGGCGGCACCATGTTGGCATCCCAAAGAACCCAAGGGCATGTCAAACACAAGAGACCAAAAACCCCCAGGATATGGAAATCATTGCCATCATGGGATTAAAACCTAAATTGAGCCCCAAAAGAACCTTCAGCCCCGAATCCAGGTCCTTCCACCAGGGACAGTGACTGTACCCATTACACCAGTGGCCCTTGCATTGTTCCAGATGGCCATGACCGAAATGGCTACTGAGAATCACGCCCCACATGAGAAGTCAGCCCCCCCAATCAGTGGCCACCTTAAATCTCATGCGTCCGCTGCACCAACAAAGGTCCATTATTCAGTGAGCCTGGAGCCTCCAGCATGTGGTAATTTAAGTCACTGACCATGGCAGACAATGCATTCTCACCTGCCCCTGATGTCCAGTGCCTTAATCCAATGAGCCCATCATCTTGTCACGCCCTCCGGAGCTATGCAAGGAGGGGGTGGCAAGGAGCTATCCTTGAAGCCTCCGTTGATTGCTGGCCTCCCAGGAACGCCGTGGATGCCCAGCAAGGAATGCCCTCTCTGGCAAAGTGATCTGCCAGAGACAAACAGCCCCACCAGGCCATGGCCAAGCAGTTCATCGGCCCCACTCAGTCGCCCGATACCAACAAGGGGACCCACACAGTCGTCCGATGAATCACCTGTCTGGAACGAAGAGTGACAACCCACCGCCATCAGGATCCACTTCTACCACCCAACCCCTGGAGGAGCGACCCAACGATGGCTAACCACCCTGGAGGATATGGCCAAAAATGACCAATGGAACCATTGCCAGGCAAGCACCCATAACAAACATATTTTGTTGATACTGTATCTAATATATTATTAGTATTTCTATTTAAGCTATGGGGTTACAAGCTTGGAGCTAAACGATTAAATCCACATTCATTGGGCTGTGCCTATCATAACCCCAGAGCCAGAGAACATTAAATGACTAGCTCTGTGGCACACACAAAACAAGTGGGCCCATCCAGCTCTTCCTCCGAAGTAGGCCTCAGGGCTGCTTACCTCAGCTGCTTCTATGCACGATCCACTGGACAAAGGAGAAAGAAGAGGGAATGAACCACTGCAGGACACTATATGTGCCCTCTGGCTCCTCCCTGGCCCATTCCTCCCACCCTGAGGGTAGCCCATTGGTGCTTCCTCCTGTGGAGTAGCCAAGTCTTTTATCCACCCTAGGAGGAGGTACCCTCTCAACTGACCTGTTCCAGGGAGGGGGAGGACCTCAGACAAATGGCCAGATGCTGCCATGGGTGGCAGCTTCTCTATTATTTATGATTTTTTATAATTTTAGTTAACTATGTAACTAAAATTATCAATTTTTTTGCCATTTCAGTGCAGACACTTTATTTTCAGTCCTTGTTCATATCTTTTCAGCTGGAAAAAGTACCATTCAATTAACTGACACACTCAAAATCATAGCTTGTCTTCTTGGCAAAAAATATTTTTTTATATGTAATCAGATTCCCTTTGTTCCTCTTGTCACAGATGATTCTAAAATTAGGGACCTGAGACTGGCTTCAAGTAATACTGGCTTCCACTGACATGCGCTATCACTCTCCATTTCTCTCCCTCACACTCTCTCTCTCCCTCATGTCAAATGTAAGCCAGCTATCAGCAGACTGAACAGACTCAAACTGTCAGCCAGCCCATCAGATGTATCAGTTAATCGTGATACAGGGAGAACAGTCAAACAATGAAAATAAAAAGTGAAATATAAAGGGGAAGGGGCATTTCAAGTTGTAGACATGATCGGAGCTGGAACCGATCCTATGTACATGCTCACTAGCATTTTTTGCACTAGTATATAGAATGCACATGCACCAGAAGTGTTGTCTCCGTGTGTGATGCAAATCCCTCACCGGGCACTTCAAGTTCACCACCACCACCGTGGGTTTTACCAGCAGGACCCAGGGAACCTGTTTTTTACCTCATCATTTGCACAAGGTCAAGAAGGTCAACACAATAACTGTGGGTAGAGTGCCCCTTCAGAGACAGACTGCAAACAAAGTCCAACAGAAATAGTAGAATTACCCTTTTAAATAAAACAAGCAGCCACTGATTCTATAAAAATATGATTATTTACTAATAGACTGCAAGTACAACATTTACAACAGGATGTATTTACAGGAAAACAAAAGGGGTGCACATTTACTAAGAAGCAGAAAATAAAACAGTTATACCAGACAGGTTGAAGATAGAAGAATCTGTCCTATCCTCACTTTAAAACTTTCACATGCCCTAGCTACAGAATTGCACTGTCCCTTACTGTGCTATTTTACCAGTCAGCTAGTCTTTCTTTATATGGCAGGGCCCCTGGTCTTCAGAAGTTCCAAGTCCAAGAGAAAGAGCCTTCTTATAGCTCCTCAATATATGTCTCAGTCACTGTGGGGTGGGGTCTAACTCACTTTGAGTGACAGTTCCATGTTGTCCCAGCCCTCTTTGAAAGAGAGAGAGAGAATGTGTGTGTGTGTGCATGTGTGCGTGTCCCCACCCTTCAGCACCTCCTTGCTAACATTATGACATGCACCTGGGTCCTTTGTCTAACATGGGCACATCTCCAGGAAGGACTCCCCTCTTGGATTATTGCTTTATTGCCTCCTCCCTAGTCTTCCTGATATCTTTCCCATGAGAACATCAGTCCCTTTACCTTGGCTGACATAAGCTGTCATATACTACTTGATCATGCGATCTGATAGCCATCTTGGACCTGAAGCAGATGCATATTCAGAAAAGAATAAATGAATCTAAAGAATACATGGCTCTGGTCCCCTTTCCTCTCACACCCTGTATTTTTACTGTGTAGTGGTTTGCCGGTAATTCAAACAACATGTGTGAGGTATTTATTTATTTATTTATTTATTGAGGTTTTGGAAAAGTACCTTTGAGTCAGAGACTCCTTTACAAAGGTTCCACATCACAGAAATCAGATGCAAAAACAGACATTACATGGGAATTCACCTTCACCAGGGCACAAAGTAAGCAATAACCATAGAGCAAGGAGAAGGCTAACAGTTTGATACTAGGAATAATAAGCACAGCTCATAGCAACTGGTAGAAGGCAGAGTGGAGAGAGAAGAAAACTGCTTTATTTATAGATATTTTAAAAGATCTCCATGTTATGTCTGAATTGGATGGGTTTAAAAAAATGATACAGTGAGCTGTTTAAAACAGCAGCTGACAGAATGTCAGATGCAGGATTTTTGAGATGAAAGGCACATTTACATTGGAAATGGAAAGCCCTAAAAGCAGCATACTATAAGACCAAGAGGCTATTAAACAAAAGTGGGGCTGGTAAAACCCACTTCCCTTTCTTTACTGAAATTGATACAGTATTAGGAAATCATCCTTTGGCTAAACCAACAGCACAGGGAATAAATATAGGCATTGATAATAGTGAACTGGCTAAGATATTGGGTGAGCGTGCTGTAGAGGTTGATGATTCAAGTGTTGACATAGAATCTTGTGAGTAATTTAGTTAATGTATATTATTGAAAAGAAAGATTGAGGATCAGCTCCAGTGCATGATGCACTAATGTATGAAGGCACTTCACAATACTGTGTTATGTTGCCAGATAGCTGTTATCTAGACACAGCTAGATGTCAGCCTGCTCCTAGATACTTGTAGTACAAATAACCCATTGAAGCCCCTCCCTCAGAAGGTGTGTATAATCAGTCTAAAGTTTATCTTATCCCCAACATGGCTTACATTTTGATGAATCTTAAATTCTGTTTGTCAGTGATGTAAGTGCTTTCTCATTTGCTGTGTTGGGTGGGCAGCAACTTATGGGAATTCTAAGCTTTTTTTTTCCTTTAAATGTTTTTATCTCTCACAGAAAAGACTGGGCAGCTCTTAGCCTCATCCATGGACATCGTCGATCATCCCATGCCTCATTCTTGAAGATGGGATAGTTTCTCACACAGATTTCCCCCGGCTAAGCCTAGGCCATGGGGTTGTGGGTATCCCTCCCAACCACGTGTATATTCACATTCAGAAGTCGCATTCCAACTGGAGCTGCTGGTCTGTTCATGGTTCAATGGACGGAGGTTCACAAAGCCATAGTCCTCTCATTGTCATCCTATTTTCTACCACCTGCATATAAAATGGGCAAGGAAATCACTGCATCCTGATTGCCTGAGGCCTCTTTCTAGTTATTTCCTTAAGACAACATTGCCAATGGCTAAAAACATGTTTCTGACAAGCAGGATGAAGTGCCACCACATAATAAAGTACCAGTTTCCATACTGAGAGGGACATACAATTTTTGTACCACAGTAGCAAAAATAGCTTGTTCAAAAAAGGTGCACATATTACTGTAACAATATTTTTGGAATTATTGCCCCCATTCATGTTGTTTATTCTGCCAAACATTAAAAAACTTTTGATATATGGGTTTTGTCACACAATTGAGCAACAATTCTGTCCCCACCACCCTCACCTCTACTCCTCCTGTTATGCCACATAATGAATATTTAAAACTTCCTTTCTATGGCACTCTTCTTCCTATCACCCTATTTACACATCACTTCAAAATCAGCAATGAAGATCGCTCATGTGTATTGCAGCTGCATTATAATGGTCTCTCTCTTTCCCTCCTCTTCCCACCCGCCGTCCCGCCCATTGCATGACTCATTATCCTTTAGGTCAATTAAACTCACAGCAGCTCTCTTGTGAAATGCAATCAGAATCTCAATAGATGTGGAGAAAGGTACATTAGTAAATGTGTAAAAAGTGCCAGCCCACTGGCACTGCGGCGGTGCCACTATTGCTTGCAATGCCGGTCACCCAGATTTGGAAGTGAATCTGGGGTGTGAGAGGGCAGGTAGGGAAGAGGAGGACTGAGTGTTTGCAGTACTACTCTCCTCCTCTGGGGGGAGGGTGGGCAGAGCGTAATGCTTGCCTGTCCCCTGACAAAAGCTGGGGGAAAGGCAGCCTGGGCCAGGAAGGTTAGGAGGCATGGCAGATGTTGGTGCACATCGCATGGGAGTGCATGGTGTGCACCATGATGTCACTTCTCACCACACCTCCCCGGGGACAAGAACTGGAAAAGAGTCCAGTAGCAGGATGAAGAGAGATGCTCACAGGCTGCACAGCCAGCCAGCTGGGCATGGTGGCCCGAATTGGATCCATTCTGCGGTGGGGCTTGGGGAACCCCACCAGCCCCACTGTGGGGGTAAGCCCTGGGGGAAAGCAGCTGGCAGGTAAGACCTGGCAGATGTCAGGGTGATGGGCTGAAGCACTTGTTGGAAAGAAGGCTGACCATGAGGGAGGAGTATATGTAAGACTCTAATTTACTACTACTACTACTTTTACATCCACTGTCTTCTGAAACAAAAGCCATGCATGGTGTCATATAGTACTAGAACTGAGCTAGCAGCTTGCAACGTTTGCAGGAGCTCATGGCAAGAAAGTAACAGCGTTCTCTCCATATGGACAGTAAGTGTTTACATCAGTACGGCTGATACACACTAGTGTTTGTTACAGTATGGCTGACACACTAGTGTTTGTTACAGTGCAGTGAGTGTTGTAATAGAGGATGGATGGTTATAAGATGCTGTTGTAAATGGTAAAGAAAAAAGGTTGCTATATTATAAAACATAACTCAACAAAAACTGCATCTCATAGTCAAACGCTTTATTATTTTACCCACCTATCCTGAGTTTGAGAACTATTTTTCCATGCATAAATAAATAAATTATTAATTAGGCAAATTATTTCAAAACCTGTACATCTGACTTATTTTAACTTGGTAAGCCCATCTTAAATAGGATGTGAGACACTCTGGGGGAGTTGGTTGTACTTTATTTACCCCAGCGCCATGTCCTGATGGCAGTCTGTTTTTCCTTACACCTTACTACACTGCTGGCATTGAGTTAAACCTAGCACAGCCAATGCTCCTAGAATACCTTGAGTACCTTAATGATTCATACCTTGCCATGGCTGCACAGATGACACATGCATGCATGTGGAGGTGTGCATGTGTTCCAGAACTGTGTGTTCCTCAATTCTCCCCTGATCTACATATGTCTGTCATGCATCTACACTACCACTGGGCCTCCACTTGCTAGCAACCAAGAGCCAGATCTACCCACCATCCCAGTCCGGGAGAGGCAAGCTGCCCTATAGCCACTTGATCCTCTCCAAGCCCTACACCACTCTGACAACCCCCCTGCAACCCAAGATCATTCCATTGGGATGACAAAATGGCCAAAAGCTTATGTCAGCAGGGTCCAGATATTCAAAAACGTGCACAAGCAGGGTGAAAGATTGTGCTGTGCTTGCACCTGTGCCTGACCGAAAGGCTGCTATATTCATTTAGATGGTGGATTGGCACTACAGTGCTATCTGCCTTAATATCATTCCATGTCAGTGCAGCACTAAGTCAATCTGTGAATGTATTCAGCCCACAGGGAACTGCACCCCCCGAATGGATAGCGATGTGAACCATGTTGCTATATTCAGCCACACCAGTCAAATGAGCACATTGAGCATGCAAGGTGCTAAAGGGTCATATGCTTGCCCATTATGGGCTCTTTTGCATGGTGAGTGGCTGCTCTTTTGTGCCCATTCTGTGGGTGCCTGCGACTTCATCCCTGATGTGTAGTGGCTCCACCCACCCCTGATTACCCGTCATAGGTGTCATAGGTAAATCAGAGCTAAGGGGATGTTGATGTACATAGTGCTCACCAAAGTTCCTTCCTAGAGTTTACCCAAATGATGCAACCCATGTAAATGCTGTTTGAATACCTTTATCGTATTACTTTCCACCATTTCCAATGGCAGTGAGTTCCTTATAGGAACAACTCTTTGGTTATACTACCTTTTACTGTGCCAAGTTGTACATTGTTCTCAATGTAACTGGTAGGGGTGTGCTCTAGTATTATGATTAATAATTCTAAACTTAAAGCCTATTTTACTCCAGAGTTTCTCATGCTGTATTTTAGAAACCCATGCCTGGTGTTCAGTGGCCCCAGATCCCTGATCACCCATACCATACATGAAACACCTAGCCCTGGTGTCTAGTGGCATCCCCCCACTCCCTTGATCACCTATACCCTATATGACACACCTATCCCTGGTGTCTAGTGGCACAGCACACCTCTTCAACACCCGTCCCATGAGTGTATAGAGCTCTCTGGTCTTAACCTAGTGCTAGGTTTGTGGCCCCATCCAACTAATGGTGGGATGGCTGTATTGCAGCTACCCACCCCTGACCACTGTCCCAGGACACCTTCAGTCAATCCCCCCCTTATAGGGTCATACAGTGTGTACATGTACACACTGTCAGCTCATACTGTGGCTGACCAAGGAGGTGAGAGGAGGGCTGTACGGGTCAATGTATCAGGATTCTCTGAACATCCCCAGTGACCCTGATAAGGGGATGTGGATGGGAGGTGTCCTGGGAATGGGGTGGTTGGGGCACCACTGGCCCACCAATGTTTGCTGGTCTGCTTGTAGATGTGCATTTGGGGGGGGTGAGGGTACCACTGGACACCAGGGATAGCTTACATATCATGGGCCAGATGTCAGGTGGTGGAGGGTGTAACTAGACACCAGGGAGCTCTATACACTCACAGGATGGATGTTAAGGGGTGCCGGAAGACACTAGGGCTAGGTGTTTCATGTACGGTATGGATGATCAGGGTTGGGGGTGCCACTAAACACCAGGGAGGTGTGTTTCATTTATGGCAAGGGTGATCAGGGGTTGGGGGCCACTAGACACCAGGGAGAGGTGTTATATCATGGGTCAGGTGATTGGGGTTGGGGGTGCCACTGGACATCAGTGGCTGCTTCCTTGTTGACATGACAGTGGTTGGGGGCAGGCAGCTGCAGTACAGCCATTCTGCCATTGTTTGGGTGGGGCTACGAGCTTAGTGCTCAGGTAAGACTACATTTTTGAGGCAGTAATTAACTTCACTGTGGGTGCCATTTACAGCTGTCACTAACCTTTGAAATTGCTGCTGCTCCTGTATGCAGGAGGGGACCCCCTCATTTCCATGGGCACAGCATTATGTTAATGCTTGGGTGCTAATGGGTTTTAGATCATGTTACAGAGGTCTCTAAATATAGACCCACTCCAAAATGGTGCACAAGCCCAGACAGCAAAGGTGCCAACCTGTTAGCGATGCTGCTAACTTTTGAACATCTGGCCTCTGGTGAATTACTGATTTTATTACTACTCTAAACAAAGTAGATTAGAAAAAGTTTGGAGGTTGACACTGTTCAGGAACCTAGGTGGAAACAATATGCGGAGGAACTATTTTAATATACTACTAAGCAGTAGAATGAATTTTAACAATGTCTTAAAAAGTTTGACTTGTATTATTTTTCAAAATGTCATTACAAACCAGTTTTATATAAGCAGTAATGCACTCTGGGAATCTTCATTGTACTAGGTTGACTCCATGACCAGGGTCTGATGGCAGCCAGTTCACCTTGTGCCTTACAACACCCTTGGTCATAGGGTAAGCACAGTACAATCAGTGCTGTAGTGCCTTGCATATTACAGAAAGGCCATAAGTTGGCTTATTTAAATAGTACAGAATTCTCATATGTACTATGTCAGGTGGCTGTTTAGTGCATGCACTGTTATATTGTTGTTGTCAAAATTACTCAAGAAATGGTGGCATGTCTCCCAAAAAAGGGAATAAATAAAATGCACACTTCTGTAGTTCCACTAATCCAGTGCCTCAGATCTGGTACCCAGCACACTCACAATTAGTCATCAGAGGATTCTGTGTCTGCCAGGCAAGGGTGCTCTCCCTACTATGGAGAAGGAGATAATTACATATTACACTCATCCATTCCCCCCACCTGACTAGCTCTTAAACAACCCAAGTGCACAACAGAATCTGAGTCATCGACATCACATGTGATAGTGCTACTGCTGCGCTGACTGCACTGGCTGGACAGTTGCACTCTTATTAAGGAATGTGATCTGTTTTGTGATGCTGGTGACCCAGATTCAGGAATGAGCCCAGGGAGTTGGAGGGCCGGACGGGGGGAGGAGGCTGGAGCATCTGGGGGACCACTTGCCTTCTCTGGGGAGGGAGGGGGGATGCGGCTCGGCACTTGACTTGCCCCAGGCAGAGGCCTGGAATACAGCAAGCACCCAGCCATATAGAGGGGAGGCATGGCAGATATCGGTGGACACACCTTGACAACTGGGCACACGTGATGCCCAGAACACAGGAAAATGGCTCCCTGCACTCCAGGAAGATGGAGAACCAGCACAAATCCCCCACTCCCCTGCCTGTCCTGGACTGGTGCCCTGATAAAATCAGGATGCTCTGGGTGTACGGGCCCTACCTTGTCCCTGCTTGGGGGGAAAACCAAGGCTACATGGGGTGATTTCCATGGGTTCCAGGTAAGTGGGAACAGGAGGAGAGATGCCATAGGTGACTCTTGATGGTGTGGAGTGCAGGGGGCAGAGGGAGGAGCATAAACAGAAAGTAAAAAAAAAGGAGTATGATCTATACAATGTGAATAACAAGAAAGGCTTTTTGATATGAGAAATATACTTAGTTGTAATTAAACAGTTTAACTCTAGTTAATAATTAATAAAGTATTATATATTTTTAGCTCAAGTTTATTATGGTGATGCAAATTCAAAAGATACTTGTAATGAGGATACACCTAACGGCAGTGATGCAAGGTGTTCAAACAAGAGTGGCACACAGGTAACATGATAGAACTAGAGATATTACTCCGATAATAATTACTTCATGATTCACAAATTGTTTCCAACATATATTTATTATTCAAATTCTCTAATTAAATAGCATAAATCACCATGTACCTTGGCAGAGACTTAAACTTTGTGATGCTTTTGAGGATGATGAGGCATCCAGTGAGTTAACAGCCTAATCCAGCCGACTGTCAAAATATTTCCTGTTATTTTACCCCCTACCAACTCCCCTCTACTCACCATGCACAGTTAGAAGGAATGTGTTAATCAAGTAGTTTACACAACATGCTAGTGCTATGGCAGTGCAAGATATAATGACTATGTCAGTGAATACTGTGAATATAGTAGTTCTATGTTTAATAGGACATGACCGAATACCGATCCACTTGATATCCTACTGGTCACTCTCTTGCCCCCTAGTGCATTCATAGTAATTCAGAGGTGCTACAAAATGCATTACTGATCAGAAAGATTCATGACACATTGTGATTGTTCTTTATTATGTCAGTGTAATGTAGATTTATGTAAGGCTGTTACAATGACAACAGCAAGGTGGATTGGAACATTTCTAATTCACTTTAGTTAATAACTATTAATTTTTATTTTTAGATTTAAGTAAATGCTCACAATGAAAAATGTATACCTGGAAGAATTCAAGAAGATGTGCCTGTTCCTTTTGGAAGCTGAGAAACTGGCTATACTGCAGAGAACAAACTAGAACGCATTTGAGGAACTGGTAACTTGGTAAAACATAATATTGTAGGGGACTAGGAAGGTAAGCTACACTTTCTACAGAAAGTTTCATTATTTTCTTACTGGCATTAAGAATTGCAGGATTCCATTAAAGTGTAATAATTTTATAACCAGAGGGGTTGTAATACAACTGAAGTTGCTTGTTTCTGTGCTAGACACATAGGATTTGGAAGGATATGTGTGCAATATTTTGGAAGTGTCCTGCTGGCTAAGCAGTGAGTTTATCCCTGGTTTCAGATAAAGGGTTTGTGTGTGTGATTAGAAGCAGATATAGCAAATGTCTTCACTGAAAGGCCTGCTTACATCACAGGTGTCACTAGTCAATCAATTGATTCTGGGTGGGGCTTATCACTGTTCTGTTTAGGCATACTACACAGAGTAAAGTCAGTCAGAAGACTTGCCTGTTCCTTTGGAAGCTGAGAAACTGGCTATACTGCAGAGAACAAACTAGAACGCATTTGGAGGAACTGCAACTTGTAAAACATAATATTGTAGGGACTAGGAAGGTGTTTCTACACTTTCTACAGAAAGTTTCATTATTTTCTTATTGGCATTAAGAATTGCAGATTCCATTAAAGTGTAGTAATTTTTTATAACTAGAGGGGTTGTAATACAACTGAAGTTGCTTGATTTCTGTGCTAGATACATAGGATTTGGAAGGATATTTTGCAATATTTTGGAAGTGTCCTGCTGGCGAACAGTGAGTTCGTTTTATCCCTGGACTCAGTAGAGTGGTTTGTGTAGAGCAGTGGTCTAGTACATTGTGGAGTTGGTTGACTTACTATAAGGGCAGTACTCACCAGGGTGGTGGAGCAGTGGTGTATTTGATTGTTTCTAACAGTCACCAGTGGTTGCGCCTCACCACCCATCCTACCCTCTCACCCCACCCCACCCAGGCGTGGCATTTCCTTTATAGCCAAGGTTCTGACATCACTTCCTCAACAGGTCTTGGAGCAGAACTGTCATATTCTTAATTACCCAGCACAGTGCATAAAGCATAAGTATACACACACACACACACACACACAAAAAAAAAAAATTGTATATTACTCATTGTATATTATAAGGAAGAGGGACATGTGGGGAGTGGTGCAATGCACTGGCTCTGGGACAGCAATTTTCCAGGAAACATTCTGGAACCTGCGTTGCTGCCCTATTTGCAGGCAACTGTCAGCTCTGAGGGAGGAGGTTACCACCTCAGGCTGAACTGGCAAGGACTAAGGAGGACTCCCCACCCAAAGAGAACACCAGTTCCACAACCACTGCCTCAGAGGTTGCCATGTGTGAAGAGCAGATGGACCACAGTAGGTTCTGGGAGGGTGAGGGTGGTGGAACAGAGGCGTAGCCCCCGAGTTGCACCTCTACACAAATCATATGTCGGCCTGGCAAATCAAGGTTCCTCTATGATGACACCCTCATTGGAGACCAAGAAGAATGCTGGGGACATCCACAAGGGAGACCCACAAAAGAGTGGCAAGGGACAACACAAGGGAAATAAACAGCTTCTGATAGGGGACTCAACTGTTAGGGGTGTAGACCTGGGAAAGGGAGAGGAGAGAGAAGTAAGGTGCCTGCCTGGTGCCATGGCTTGGAGGGACAGGAAGCGAATCCTCAGGATTGCAGAAGCAGCATCACAGGAGAGAAATTAGATATCATTGTCCACCTCGGGACAAATGACCTAGCTAGGCATGAGATCAGTGCAGTGCAGGATGAATTTGTGGAGTTGGGGAGGCCTCAGACAGGAAGCAAGCATGGTAACCTTCTCAGAGGTGCTGCCAGTCTATGGCAGGGGTGAGGCTAGGTACTGCACACCATGCGTTTAATGAATGGTTGCAAAACTGGTGCAGAGCACAGGGCTTTGGCTTCATTGGGGACTGGGGTCCACCTGGAGATGAAGGTCTATACTGGCATGATGGTCTGCATCTGTCCAGGAAGGGAAACACGCTCCTAGGTGACAGGTTTAAAAGACTTCCTTGGCAAGCTTTTAAACTAGCCAAGGGGTGCTGATAGAAACAGGAAAGTTCAAGCCTCCCCGCAAAGCATGGCAGGTAGTAGGGTAAACACTGAGGTACAGAGCTTGACAGAGGGCAGGACAGGGGTAAATGGAAAAATGGACAAGGGCAATAAGAGCAGGGATGGGGTAAAAAAGGATAAAGCCAACATTAAATGGAGGGCAATGAGTACCAATGCCCGTAGTCTGGGGAACAAGCTTCCAGAGCTAGTAGCCCTGATGGAAGTGGAACTTTTGGATATTGTGGCAGTCACAGAAACATGGTACATGGAGAACCATGACTGGGATGTCAACATACCAGGGTACACAATCTACAGAAGGGACAGGGAGGGTAAAAGAGGAGGTGGAGTAGCTCTCTACATAAGGGAAGGGATCAAAGTAACAGAACTAAAAAGTAAAGGTGAGGACAAGATGAACTCTGGGTCACATTGGAGACAGGGAATGGCATCACAATCTGCACAGGGGTTGTATACAGACCCCCGTCTCAAGGGGAGGAAATGGACAAGAAAATGATAGAGGGCATTCTCAAAATGGCTGAAAAAGGGGAGATACTGTTGATGGGGGACCAGAATATGCCAGATGTTAACTGGGCAACATGGACTGCAGCCACATCCAAGAGCAGGGTCATTCTCGATGCCCTACAGGGAGCATGCCTTAGACAGCTAGTGGTAGAACCCACTAGGGAGGGAGCAATATTAGACCTGGTACTCTCAAATGGAGAGAGGATCACAAAGTTAGAAGTCAGTAGACACCTGGGAACAAGCGACCACTGCACAGTGTGCTTCACAAATAAACACAACCATGGAGACAAGCCATACAAATACAAGGATACTGGACTTTAGTAGGGCTGACTTTGGCATAATGGGTGAATACCTGAGGAATGCATTAGCAAATGGCCAGAAAGGAGGGGTAGAAGAACAATGGAGAAAAATCAAAACTGCCATCATGGAGGCAACAAGCCTTTGTGTGAAACAAATAAAGAAAACAAAGCCGAATAAAAAACCACTATGGTTCTCAAAAGAAGTGTCAGGGAAGGTGAAGGAGAAAAAGGCTGCATTCAAAAAGTATAAGGAATCACAGATGGAGCACAACAGGGAACTGTATCAATTAAAGCAGAAAGAAGTGGGGAAGACAGTCAGAAAAGCAAAGGCCCAATCCGAGGAAAGGATAGCCAACTCAGTTAAGAAGGGGGATAAAACCTTTTATAGGTACATTAGGGAACATAGAAAGGTTAAGGGAGGGATAGGGAAGATTAATAAAGGAGAGGGGGAGGTGGGCAGAGGGAGACAGTGAAAAGGCAGAGATAATGAATGAATACTTTTGCTCAGTATTCACAAAAGAAGAAGAGGAGGAGTTATCTAAACCAAACAGTAGAAGCACTCTGGATAGTGGGGTTGATACCAGTCCATTTAAAGAAGAAAGAGTACTGAAAGAACTTCTAAAACTCAAGGTGGACAAAGCAATGGGGCCTGACGGGATTCACCCTAGAATCCTAAAAGAGCTAAGGGAGGACCTAGTGACACCACTAACCATACTTTTTAACAAATCATGGGAAGATGGGTGGTACCTGAGGACTGGAGGAGGGCAGATGTGATTCCCTTCACAAAAGTGGGAGCAAAGCAGAAGCAGGAAACTACAGACCTGTTAGTTTGACCTCAGTGGTGGGGAAATGATAGAATCACTTGAAAGAAAGAATTGTTGAGTAACTAGAGGCCAGCGGGGCACAGGACCCAAAGCAGCATGGATTCACAGCAGGAAGGTCATGTCAGACAAATCTAATCGATTTCTTTGACTGGGTGACCAAAGTAATAGACCAGGGAGGGGCTGTGGATATGGCCTACCTAGACTTTAGCAAGGTATTTGACACAGTCTCGCACAAAAGATTAATAATCAAGTTAGCCAGCCTGGGAGTAGGTCCCAGGGTGGTAGCCTGGGTAGAAAACTGGCTGCACAACAGAACACAGAAGGTAATAGTGAATGGAACACATTCTGAATAAAGGGGGGTTACTAGTGGAGTACCTCAGGGCTCAGTACTGGGTCCAGTCCTCTTTAACGTCTTTATAGGTGACATTGCAGAGGGTCTGGAAGGAAAGGAATGTCTCTTCATGGATGACACAAAGATCTGTAACAGAGTTGATACACGGGTGGGTAGAAAGGATGAGAAGGGACTTGGCAAGGTTGGAGGAATGGTCAGACATATGGCAACTTAGATTCAATGCAAAGAAGTACAAAGTAATGCACCTGGGAAATAAAAATCCAGGAGAAGAGTACACAATAGCAGGGAGGTACTAACAACAACAATAATGGAAAGGGATCTGGGTGTGAGTCACTATCAGATGACCTAAAGGTGGGTATGCAATGTGAGAAGTCAGTAGGAAAGCCAGGGGATACTGGGATGCATAGGAGGGCATCACAAGTAGAAAAAGGAAGTGGTTATCCCTCTATATTGACAGTTGGTGAGACCCCATCTGGAGTACTGCGTGCAGTTTTGGAGACCTCATCTACGCAAGGACATAGACAGGATGGAAGCAGTCCAGAGGAGGTCAACTAAAATGGTGCAGGGTCTACATCAGAAACCATTTGAAGAGAGACTGAGAGAGCTTTATTATGACCCTGATGAAAAGAGGACGGGGACATGATAGAAACTTTTA
Organism: Neoceratodus forsteri; assembly: GCA_016271365.2. Classification (NCBI taxonomy): domain Eukaryota; kingdom Metazoa; phylum Chordata; order Ceratodontiformes; family Ceratodontidae; genus Neoceratodus; species Neoceratodus forsteri. Next base: position 1,224,806,975 of record CM057459.1, on the reverse strand, counting down.
GGCACCTCAAGGAATCAACAAAGTCCAGGAGGGTAGCATCTTTCAGAAAAGAGATGTGTAAGAACAAGGGGCACAATTTAAAGTTAGAGGGGACGGCTCAGGGGTAATGTGAGGAAATTATTTTTCCACGGAAAGAGTGGTGGACGATGGAACCGCCTTCCTGGAGAGGTTGTGGGGTCTAAAACAATGGAGGAATTCAAACATGCATTGGACAGACATAAGGCAATTATAGTGGGGGGTTGCAGGAAATAGGCTGTTGGTTAACTAGAATCTGCAGCTTATCCAGTAGGTAGAGAAATGGGCAGACTGTGTGGGCCAAGTGGTCCTTATCTGCCGTCAAAGTCTATGTTTCTATGTTTCTATGTAAGATGTCCTGGCAGACTGGTCTCAAGAGCACCAGCAATTCTTAATAAAGATGGAAGAATCCAAACCAAAATGACAGGAACAGTAGTGAGCAGCATGCGATGAATTTGAAGAGAGACCACCGAACACATTTGACACCCAATATTCTCAGAGTCTTGAGAGGGCAGTTTAAATGTTCTTACAAAATACGCAGATACAATTGAATAACTAACATGGCTTGATGGTGTTTCCTTCAGCACCTCAACCTTTAACTTCATCTTTCCAACATTACCAGTATTATGACATCATAACAAATGAATGGAGAAATATATTGCAGTAGCTGATTCTGGTTGCATTTCAATTGTTTAAATATGAATTATGCGTTTATTGGTAGCATTCTGTAATGTAGCAGTGACTTGACAAGTTTATTAAATTAAGATATGTCTTACTTGTTATGGTAGCTTACGTCATCAAAAGTATGTTACTATAATTTTCTGTACATTGTTTTTGTAAGTGAAAGGGGGCATGGCTTATTAAAGTCCTGGGATTAGTGGTCAGTTTACAAACAATTCTGTTTGTAATAATGGCTACTGAAAATTAATCGAGTACACCTGTGTACTAACAACGCCTTTTTTGTCAAATGGCTCCCATGATTAATATTCAAATAACCATTATTATATACAAAATCTTTCTTAAAACTGAACCCCCCCTCGCTCTACATGGGACACGCCATCACTTGCCTAAGAGTGTGGGCATATTGATTGACTGGGAAGTGGAAAGGATTGACTGGCTACCTCGGTACCAAGATATGATCCCTTCTACTTCCAGAAAGAATCACTGCACATAAAATTTAAAAACGTACATATACAGAATTTTTCTAACACAAGATAACACTACAATTCAGTCATCTCTTAATCTTGTTAAATGACTTTGATGTTTAAAATATGAATCTAAAACTTAATGAAAACTGATGAGGAAATGTCATATTTTCCAGTGAGTTATTTATATGGGCTACATTGGGCACATTCATATCAATTAAATAAGTAAACCACTGTTTTATTTATTTTTCTTTAATCTATGGGTACAAAATTGAGTAGTTTTTTGATTTACAGAGGAACAAGACTTATCTAGTGGACTTCTGTTTGGATGGTGTGTCTACCAGCCAGACTCACTCTCAGTTATCTGGCTCCATCAGGGTCTACCCACAGTCATGTATCTCCAGGGATGGATTGTCACTGCCGGTGGCTTCCTATAAATACATTATAGGGGAAAGATGCCTGGAGCACCCACTTACTCTCTGATCTACTGAGTTGTCCCCGGTGTTGGGCTTTACCTGCCATCAAGATGGAAAAAGTATTTTGATGTAGGCAGATGCTGGTGGAGATGAGGATCACTGTGGTAATGTTGCTCTGCATGCTGATCTTATACACTAACTTGAAAGTTTCGGCACACACAACCTCATACATGGGATGCCACTTGAGGATTCTTTTTATATCCTTAGTTAATTGTGGTTCAAGTCAGATATCAGAGTCCTGCCTGACATGTTTCAGACAATCAAGTCCTTTATCAAAGGCCTTTGATGCCAGCCAAGTGATGCTGAGAGTTGAGGCACTGGACACCACATCTCACACCACACCAGTGACCCATGTTCAGGAACGAGCGTGGGCTGACAAGGGTCGGCAGGGGCAGAGAAGGATCGAGCATCTCAAGGACTGCTCTCCTTCTCTTGGGAGGGGGGTATCAGCAGTCGGTGAATGCCTGGCCCCTAGCAGAGGCTGGGGGGCAGCACGCCAATGCTGCAGATGTAGGTGGGGAATGGAGCAGATGCCTGGAAGAGCACTGCCACTGACATTATTGCATGCTCCATCCCTGAGGGGAGAAAAATGGAAAAACAGGGGTCTCTACTGCAAAAGCATGACAATTGTCCCCCACAGTGTCACCCCAGGAAGACATCTCCCCAAAGCTGGATCTGGTCTGGTATGTTGAGGCATTCCCCACCCTCTGCCATGAAGGGTAAGTCATGGGGCTTAAGGGGGAAGGTGATCTCATACCCAGGGTCGGGCGAAGGGGGACATCAGAAAAAAAACACACACCGGCAGAGTCCCAGAAGGAGAAAAAAGGACTAACAAAAAAAAAGGCCTTTGATAAAGGACTTGATTGTCTGAAACACATCAGGCAGGACTCTGATGTCTGATTTGAACTACAATAAACTAAGGATGTAAAAATAATCCTCAAATGGAATCCCATGTATGAGGTTGTGTGTGCCAAAACTTTCAAGTTGGTATGAATAGTTGTTTCTGAGCACCACGTCCCAGTGTGCACTCATTTACAGCAACACTGATCTTACACGAGCTCTATACATTGGACACCATCAGTAGTGATGTATGATGTGTGTCTTTGTGTGCATTGGGGGAGTTGTGAGGGACTTGCTTGTATGCTGGGAGTCATCTGATGTGGGAAAGATTACTTGGTTGTCATCTGGTGTACAGATGTGGACATTTCCTTCAGTCTACTCTCCACCCAAAGCAATAAGTACATGCTTGTTATGGGCAAGTTGCAGAAAGATTGTATGACAGTGCAAGTTCACTAGTGCTGTCAATGTCACCATCACATGCCTCAATCAAGAGCCTCTACGGAGTGATATAGCTTCAGCTCTACAACCCTACTCCGGGACAAAAACATTCATCTGATGCTCTTAAATCATCTCTAATGTCATCCCTTTCTAATGTTTCTAACACAATATACTGTACATAGAATAATGTACAGATAAGTGAGCACAGCAAGGCTGTGTTTCCATCAAAGAGGGTTCTATGACATACTGTAATGGAACTCAAAAGCAAAGCTAGTGTGGGCTATGATGTCATAGAATATCTGACAGTGAAACACATCCTTCTCTGTCTACACTTTTCCTAGTATTTAGTGCATTACTTTTAACCTCTTATTGTATACAGATTGAAAAACACTGAAGCTATTCTTTGGTCCAAAGTTTCACTATTCAGATTTCAGCTCAACAGCACTTTCAGCATTATGGAACTCATTAGCAGTTTGTATTCAAGTAATAAAAATAATCATGAATTCAACAAATGGCAAAGCTTAAATAAGGACATTTGTCAGCATAAAATGATCATACAGAAAAATAGCTTAAATGATGGCTGCTATGTCACTGATGTGTTTGGAAAAGACTGAATCTGCCATTTATGAGCACTAAACTGTCTGCTCTAAGAGCAGAGAAAGTCTAACTGAAAGGAAAACCAGTTTATGTCAAGCGTGCAGTCAGCACAGTGCTTGAGATATTTATTGTAGTACAGGTGTGCTTACTATAATATGACAACTTTTGTGACCTTTGAAATGTGGTACAATGGGGATTTCTGGGTTATTGAAAATAATCATAGCACAATAAGGGGTCACTACGTGCAATATTACTTTAACAATCTAGCAACTAACAATATTTTGCACACTACTTTCACATTGGGACCATGCTCCATAAGTGCGTGGTGGGACCTTGGTGCAGACTCTTACTTCTTTAAATACAATTGGTAGGTAATGTGAGTAGCAGTGATTGCATTTTGAAATTAAAATGACTAATTCACTTCCCTGTAAATTATAATTGACTGTTTCTTTTTTAATCAAAATTATAAACTAGTTGGAACAGTATATCCAAAAGATTGTCCAAACAGTATTACAGTACAGTTTATTATTGCAAAGTGTATTCTCGATCACTCAGTACTGCAGTACTGTAAATGCTGTTTTGTTTATATACACTAGTAAACTGTTGTATTTTGACATACACCCTTAGTTATCATAACTCATATACAGCATTTAATTGAACAGGATGTGGGGGGCTGTTTGGGGTCAGTCTGTAGACTCCAGCTTAATGGCCAGTGATTATTTTTAATGATTCAGACAAGAAACCAGATGTTTGGGTATGTGACATTCAATGATATCCTAGATAGTAAACAACAAGATTTTGTGGAAAGAATGTCTTGTCAGACTAACATGATAATATTATTTGATTGATTGGGTGTGTGGGGATATGGGAAACTCTGTAAGCCCCAAAGTTGCCTGACATCAGGTGTATGCCTTGTGGTATTTCAGACTGAGGCATCAGATAATAAAGAGGTGCCGCTAGTTGGCATGATGCTTGTGTGGCTTCACATGGCACTCTTCACTGCTTGTCAGTTGCGGTACACAGGTGATGGTCCCTTCAAGCAAATCTGGTAAATGGAAGTAGTTCATTCTAATGAAGCACTTCCTGTCTTCCTTTGGTAAAATGTTGCTAGTCAGCATCCTATAAACTGTGTTATATATTCGATGAGTGTGAATATACGTACCATCAATATCCATGTCAGGCTGGGGGGAACCCATGGTGGAATGCTGACAAATGATTATTCTGGGTAAGTCTCCCACAGTGAGCTGCAGTGACCAAGACATCAGCTGTCAGGTCAAAATAACTTCTTTACATTGTGAGATTACCTATAAAAAGATGCATTTAGTTTTCATTCCCAGATTGCTATGACCTACAATGATGTCAAGATGCATGCCCCACTTTTTGGGAAAGCGTGCACTGAGATTTACAAACACAACCAACCTCCCTCTCCACAACATTGATCTTGCATAGGATGACTTTCCTTTGGCTTCCGAACAGGACCAGGTAGGCTCCAGTATCTCTATACATCATTCAGACACCAGCTCTGAGCCCAAACACCCACTCCTTCCCCCCCACAATTGATGAGCTATGTTTCACAAATGCAAGGTCAGCTGCTCCCCCTCTCCTCCCAAAACCAACCCGCTGGCAGATATATCTTTAGTGGTTCAAGGTTTGAAAATAAGGAAACAGCTGAAAAAACAGTTCAATTGACAAGTACAAAAACATATATATGTTTACACTGGGATTTAATCTGAGATATTCAAATTGCTATGGGTAACAAATAAGTTATATATAGTATATATTTTTAAAAATATTGTTTTCAAAGATTGATACTACTTAACTTACAGCTTGTAACAATTTAAATGTGACACCAACTGATTACATATCAATCATTATAATGTAATATTTACAAAAAAGTTAGAAGATAAACATATGTACAATGCTTTACATACATTAGATACATATACAATACATTTCTTTACAGTAGTAAGATACACTGTCACATAAATAAATGTTTTCAGAGAGTTACACAGTTTCTATACATAACTGTACATTGCACACTCATCACTAAAACATGACCTATGATTGTAGATTGGATATACGTAATGGGTAATGTATGGCCATGTAGTCCCTTATCTTGTCTCTAATTTCAGCACTCTCACTAATATTATTATTATTGATTCTATCAACTGGCTGTGGGAAATCAATCACATTACTTTCAGCTGCTTCAAACCTCTTACTGTGAACCACTTCCTTCCTTTTTTCACAAACAAATTTGATCAGAGAGTGTATCTTCACACTGTGAGCACATCAGGTGAGTGAGGGTGTATGGGAGGGTGTAGGGGGTGCGGGGAGGTGGGTGCACAGTGAGAGGTTAGGCGGGGTACTAATTGATGTGAGCGGCAGTGGACTTTTTTTTTTACAGGTAAAAAAAAATAAAGACATCGAGGCATGGTTTTCTTAGGTTCACAAGCTGGATCATCAAGGCAATAGATGAAGGAAAGCTTGTCACCTTGGCTTTCGTGGCCCTCACCAAGGCATTCTATCTGGTTGACCATGATGAGTTATTGAAACTACTTTCTGCTTGGATGATGTGGTCGCCTGGTGCGGAGACTACCTGTATGGCAGGAATCTGAGAACTTCTGTTGGTGGAGTAACATCCAATGAAGCTACTATAAGTTGTAGAGTCCCACAGGGCCCTTACTTTTCTCTCTTTTTGTTAATTCACTTTCTAATTTATTTAAACACACTGAACTTATTTTGTATGCAGACGATGCAGTTCTTTTTTGTTCTGGATATGATTTACCCACACTACAAGCAACATTGCAATCTGAATTTAGTTTATTACATTCCTGGTTTGAAGCTCACAAACTAGTGTTAAACTCCAGTAAAACAAACACAATGTTTTTTTCTAGTCCTAGGAAATGTCCCTCATATGAATTATTACTATGTGATCATTTTGATAATCAAATTGAGCAAGTGAAGGTGTCCAAGTATCTTGGCCTGTTGTTAGACTCATACCTTTCATGTGAAACTCATGTCATCTATTAGTAGTGTACTCCCCCTCTGATTTTTGCTATTTGCTGCTCTATGTTAAAGGCATCAGAAGGAAGGGGGGATGCTACTGTATTGTGCCTCAGAACTTCTCAGGCTATTAACAAAAAAAAAAAAAACTTTTTCAACTTTCAGCAACATAGGGGTTAACTCATTATATGATAGCTGTATAACACTGAGCTTCTTCAGTGTCAGATTACAGACAGTGGTCTGTGAGCTATTTCATTCCTATGAGCACACCGCATACGAACTGTGGGGGTTGGGGGGTGGCTGTAGCCCCATCACTTTTTTTTGGCCTGAAGGATTTTGCCCTTTAAACAATTTAGACTATTTAGACTTAATCAATAAGCTTCACAAGAGACTGGGTTTTCTTTTTAGAATACAGAAAAATCTTACAAATGAAGTTAGGCATATGTTAACCCATAGTCTATTATTGTCAGTTTTTGACTATGGTTCAGTGATTTATTCATATACAACTGAAGGAATGCTTGCCAAATTAAGGTCTACATATCATAGTATTATTTGATTTGACATTGATTGGCTGAGGTCTACACATCATTGTCTTTTATATAATTTATTCAACTGCTTATCTTTAGATCAGCATCTTAATTTTTGTTCATTATTGTTTCTTCACAAAATTCAGCTTGGTCTACTTCCTCACAGTATAACCACCTTATTTTTCAGAAATGACCATTTAGTAAACACCAGAATGCATGCCAGATTTTTGTTTAAGGTTCCTCTCTACCATACAAAATTTGCACAGAATACTATAACTTTTTTACCTATTGCTATCTACAATAAATTACCCAGCATTATGGTAGGTGTCTCTACAATGTCTAGTTTTAAGGCAAAGCTAAGGAGCTGTACGTTGATGAACTCTGTATGCAAATGCAATAATTGACTTTTATCCATTATATTTATGTGTTTACTGTACTTGTTTATTGTATGCATTTGTAACACTGGACATCTGTGAAAATGGGTTAGTAACCCACAGATCGTTCAGTATAAAAAAAAATGAAATGAAATGAAAATGAAATTTACAGATTAACAGGAACATGGGAGGGTGGGAGTACCACTGGCCACCAATGATATAATAAAATGAAGATGGACATGGGAGGAAGGGGGATACCACTGGAAACCAATGAGCTTTGCCGCTAACTGGTGCATTAAACATATATGGGAATCAGAGGTTGGGGGTACTACTGGACAGCAATGAGGTAAAAATAAACATATAGAGGAATCAGAGGGTAGGGGATTCCACTAGACAGAAGGGATAAGAAAATATAATAAAAGGGGATGGAGCAAAATTGGATGGTGGGGGGTACCATTAGACACCAGGGAAAATAATCCAACGTTCACAGGAGAATAAAAAGAAATCATTTCCTGTGACAAGGAATCCTTAAACATACCCCAGTGAACAAAGAATGGACAACAGGCCTCCTCCTTGGTAATTTCCAAAGGGCAGAAACAGGGAATGATTATGCAAGGTAACAGGTCAGATTGTGGATACCCTAACACTCAGGTGTGGACATTAGATATTGGAGAGAATCACATATACACAGTAGGATAACAGCTGATGGAAGTTCTTATGGTATCGCCATAATTGCTTAGCATGACAGAAGAGAAACTGACTGATAACTACAACACTTGGTACATCCCTCACACAGATCATGTATTGGGACAAATTAAATTTGTGGCACTGTAACAGATGATCATACATATAGTCACCATATTCCGGATGGTCACTATGAGTGCATGTATGCGAAAGCAAGATACAGTTTTGCTATCTGAGCCTGAAGGCTGGTTTTTAGGGCTATGGGAGGAGCCTACAGCCCTTCTGTCATTGTTCAGACTCTAGCTCTAAAATGGCTTTTCGTGGAACTCAATTTTTAGACATTTGGAAGTATTCCTTCACAGCCACAAAGTAGTGTACTCCCTCTCTGATTTTTGCTATTTGCTGCTCTATGTTAAAGGCATCTGAAGGGAGGGGGGATGCTACTGTATTGTGTCTCAGAACTTCTCAGGCTATTAACACAAAAAAACTTTTACAACTACTGTTTCTATCATCTGTCCAGCTCAGTCTAATAGATGTATTCTATTTCTTTCAGCACCATAGGGGTTAACTCATTATATGATAGCTGTATAACACTGAGCTTCTTCAGTGTCAGATTACAGATAGTGGTCTGTGAGCTATTTCATTCATATGAGAACACTGCATACGAACTGCAGGGGGGGGGGTAGCTGTAACCCCATCACTTTTTTTTGGCCTGAAGGATCTTGCCCTTTAAACAAGCAAACAAAAAAAGAAAGCATAAACTAGCATAACAGAGTTATGTCCAGCTGCCCAGGCACACATAGAAAATTTCTTGTTTTCTGTTTCTGGAGTCGGAAGTGTCAAGTGGAAAGTGCTTTAAAGTGTGTGTGTGTGTGTGTGTGTGTGTGTGTGTATGTTTGTATCTGTGTGTATGTGTACAATCCTGCTTTGGGATGGGCCATGTGACCCAGACTCTTATCAATGATTTTTACGGTCTGAAGCTCAGCTATACTGTTTGAGCCCTCCCATGCAGCAGAAGGTCAGTGTAAAACTGTTGTTTCAATCCTCCGGGCAGACAGTTACAAAAGTAAACTAAAAAGGAAAAAATGTAATGTAGTTTTCTAAATATATTTTTTCCTTTGGTAACCAGGTAAGGCCAACTAGGCATAGATGCTTGTTTCTATGGACAACCCAGGAATACTGGGGAGATTAAATGACTTAATCAGAGCCACACTGTATGGAGGGTGTGGGACCCAAACCCATGTCTGAATGCTGAATGTACAAAGCTCACGTATAGCTCATTACTCTAACCTTTAGGCTATACTGCCAGCCCCAAAAATAGTGAACAATTTAGACTGGGCTGTTAATATCTCAAAGGAGAACTGCCTTGAATCAGCAAACATGCATTTTTGTAGAAGTAGATGTTATTTTTGAAAATACCAGTTCTCATTTTGTTACTGCTTAATCTGAACTGACCTTTTGGTAAATTCACAGAGTGTTTCTGATTCACACACTGCTGGCATTGACCATTTTAGAACAGTATGATCTTGTCAAGAACTTACATTGTTGGTACAATGCATCTGTGTTCTTATTTAGAATTCTTAGGTTCATGAGGACATAAACAACGTCATCCAATTCTTAGATGGCACTTTGCTGCAATATATTAAACCATACATATCCAATGGGTTAACTAAAAGAATAGCAAAAGTGGAACAGAAACAGAAGGGGACCCATTATATGAAAAAGAGCTTCTATAGGAAACATTACTCACAGGTTCAGTGCAGTTCTCCTTTAACTAAGTTTGTAGAGAATATCAGGTATTTTATCTAAATGGAAAGGAACTCTGCTTACAGGGATTTGGAGCCATCTACTGTACAGGGAAATTCTTCCCATAGACTTGCATTAGTTATACAGGAAAACAGAGGAATTTGGCTTCCATTGGAAATAATGTATTCTACAGAAAAACATAGGAAAATTGCCCTGCAGTTACAGAAAAAAAGGCAAATTTAATCTGGGAGTAGTCACACACAGACACACACACACACACACACACACACCAGTAGCATTTATCCTGACTAAATAAATTCAAGAGGACTGATTTAGTAGCATGGCAGTTTTTTGACGATTGTGACTAAACAGCACTGTATGACACCAACAAGAAAATAACTTTGGTTATTTGGTAGCTCTTCACAGCCCTATCAGCTCTGACTAGACTTTGTTTAATAAAGTAATAGAATGTTTTTACTATTGTGTCTTTCACTTACAACTTTCTGTATTACGGACAGTATGAAACATTTTATTCTTTTGCTTGTTTGAGAATTGAAAACTCACACTTTTACATGATAAAAAAGAGGGACATCGAAGGGTGGGGGTACCCCTGGACATCAATGATGTAAAAATAAACATATATGGGAATCAGAGGGGGGGATGCCAGTAGATACTAGGGATAAACAAAATAATAAAAGGGGATGGCACACAATTGGAGGGTGGGGGTGCCACTAGACACTAGGGCTATAACTTAAAATTAATGAGGACTGGGCAAAAATGTAGGGTGGGGGCAATAAATACCAGGTAACATACAAATGTCAGTCAGACAAAAAAAAATTGACAACTGGACCCTGCGCTACCAAAGAAAAATAGGGATTTGATTATACTATCTCAAAAAGTAACGAAATAAACTGCAAAAAACTTCATTAATGCACCAGTTAGGGTCAAAGCTACAAAAGTTGGGAAATGTGGTAATAGGGTTTGCAAGCATAACACACCCCTCCATGCAGCACATCAGGTGTTGGGTGTGCCATGAGGTACTCAAGCCTAACTTTCACCCCATTCTAGTACACTGTACTCATTTGTCCTTATTTATGGATGGAATGGAGTGAGCATTAGGCTTGAGTACCCCAAGGTGTTAGGGTTGTAAACCCTAATGCCACATTTCCCAACTTTTGTAGCTTTGACCCCAACTGGTGCATTAACAAAGTTTTTTTGCAATTTATGCATGTATGTAGTTTTTTTTTTTTTTTTTACTGGCGCGGTACCACCAGTATAGTCAGGATTGAGTAAGGTGTTTAATGTTAAACCCAAATTTTATCATCTTCATAACTTTGGTGATATTCAACAAAATAGCTCAAAATTTGGCATGCATGAATTTATCTGGCATGGTCTTAAGATGTGAAAAGTTACATGATGGCATTTTGTGTGGTTTCTGAGATATGGAGAGTCAGTTTTTAACACCTCATTTAATAGCCTCTGGGGAGCTTCTGGCACAGGAAGTTCTTCAAGACTGATCACCTTCTCCTGATGAGAGAGGGGGCCAGTGTTCTGGGCAGAAGTTTGATGTCTACACTGGACAGTTAAACTGACTGTGGGGGAAAAAGAGGCTAGGAGAACCACTGAGAATGGATAGCAGGTGGGGAACATAGCTAGAGCTCCTCCTGAACAGGGGACTAGTAGCAGCAAAGTGCTTAACAGTAAGATTGAAGTTCGCATTAGGTTAGGGGAAGAAAGCAATGAGGGAGGACTGAGAAAGTCTACATTCGGCATGAAAAATGAAAAAAATGTAATGAGACTAGGGAAGAATAAATGAGAAGGATTAGGAAAAAGCAAGAAGGGATCAGGAAAAAGATGGAAAGAGGTCTGCTTTAATGCCAGAAGTCTTGGAAATAAAGTCAGTGAGCTCCATGCAATGGTGGCATACACTGAAATGGATCTAGTAGCCATAACAGAAGTTGGGCCACAGTGAATAATGACTGGAACCGGACCGTCCTACGCTACACCATTCTTAGATGGCATAGAGGACAAGGTAAAGGAGGAGGCATAGCTCTATATGTTTGAGATAGCATAGAGGCAGTGGAGGATGGAAACATCAAAGGAGGTACTGGGGGAACAGAATCACTATGGGTTCAGCTCATGGCATCCTCAGGCAAGAAACTATGAATGGGGGTGATATATAGACTGCCAGGATAGGAGAAAGAGAGAGATAAGGAGCTAGGGGAAGAATGGAAAGGTGGTGGCAAAGGGGAAGGTTGTAGTGGTGGTCGATTTAAACCTGTCAGATATTGACTGGGTCATTCCTGTGGCCAGGAACTCCAGAAGTTGGGCCCTTCTGGGTATATTGCAGTACTGCCTGCTGGTGCAGTTAGTTAAGGAACCCACTAGGGAAGCTGCTATTCTTAGCATGGTACTCACCAACTCAGAAGTGGTAGGAGTAGTAAGGGTAGGGGAACCACAACTCAATATGGTTCAAACTTCCCCTTGAAACAAGTAAGCTCTTATCAGACTTTGAAATTCTAGATTTCATAGTGGAAGACTTCAACTGGATGAGGGAGCTGGTCCAGGACATGTTAGTCAGAGTGGACAGCATCAGGGATGTGAAGGAAAGATAAGGGGCAATCAAGGGGGCCATTCGCGAGGCAACACAGTCTTGCATGAGAAAGGTAATCAAAAGAAAAAAAGTACAAGACACCACTATGGTTCTCTGGAAAGGTCAGGTAAACATTAAGAGCCAAAAAGAAGGCTGTCACTTGGTACAAGGGAAAACTATGGAAAGAAGAATGGGAAGAGTACCAAATGAGGACAAGGAAAGCAAAAGGGCAGTCAGAGAAGCAAAGGCAGACACCGCTGCATATTGGAGATGGGTCAAGGGTGGGAAAAACAGTTTATTTTATATATTAGGGAAAAAGGAAAGAAGGGGATGATGAATTGTTAGGTTAAGAGAGGGAGGTAGAGTAATTGAGGGGGGCTGGCAGAAAGCAGCCATTCTTAGCGACTACTTTTGCTTTGTATTCACAAGGGGAAACAGAAGGACTCTGCCAGAAACTGGTATTAAGGCAGCTTTAAGGGGGATCCCTGAGATGAGGCAGCAAATATTTGCAAGTGAAAGTGTTTGGAAAGGGATAGCAGCCCTTAAGATAGAGAAGGCCTCAGGGCCAGATGGGAATGCATCTAAAAGTGCTCAAGCAATTGGCAGTGGAACTAACTGAACTCCTGGTGGGGCTATTCAACAGCTCAATCCAGACAGGGATAGTTCCAAAAGACTGGGGGGTAGCAGACATAGTCCTGCTCCATGGGGGGGACAAGGAGCAATTGAATAACTACAGACCTGTCAGTCTTACCTGTGTTGTGGGTAAACTGACGGAGATCCTAGCCAAACAGGACCTCGTAAACTACCTGGAGAGCAATGGACTTCTAGATAGTAAACAGCAGGGGTTCATGGCAGGCAGGTTTTGTCAGACTGACCTGATAGTATTCTTTGATTTGGTAAAGAGGGCAGTGGATAAGGGTAATTCTGTGGATTTACTCTACTTTGATTTCAGCAAGGCTTTCAATTGGTGCATCATAGAAGGTTGCTGAAGAAGCTACAGGATCTATGTACAGTGGAAAGGCATAATTATATGGATGAGAAACTGGTTGGAAGGGACACAGCAGAGGGTTGTGGTTAACAAAGTCAAATTAGAAGAGAGGGAGGTCACCAGTGGGGTGCCACAAGGATCAGCTCTGGGTCCAGTCTTTTTCAATAAATGTTCATTAGTGACATTGGAGAAGTAATCCAGGGCAAGATGTGTCTCTTTGCAAATGCCACTAAGGAGGGGGTCAAGGAGATGCAGAGAGAACTGCAAAAGCTAGATAAGTGGTCAAAGGTTTGGCAATTGAAATTCAATGCCAAAAATTATAAGGTGATGCATATAGGGAACAAGAACCCGAGCACAGACTACTGGATGGGGAGATGTAAAGCTGTGCAAGACCTGTGAGGAAAGAGACCTAGTGGTCATCATTGACTCCCTCAAACCAGTGCATTAAGACCTACAGTAAGAAAACAGTATGCTGGGATGTATAAGAAGGGATATTGATAGCAGAAGGAAGGAGGTATTACTACCTCTCTGTAGATCACAGGTGAGGACTCACCTAGAGTACTGTGCCCAGCTCTGGAGTCCTCACCCAAGGAAAGATAAAGACAGGCTGGAGACTGTGCAATGTAGATGACCAAAATAATTCAGGGCCAGCAGGGTAGGACTTATGAAGATCGGCTTAAAGCACCAACCATGTACTCACTGGAGGCCAGGTGAGAGAGGGAAGATACTGTATGACAGGAACCTTCAAGTGCTTGAAAGGAATTAACAAGGTAAACTGCGAAGAACTATTTAGTATAAGAAGCAGATGAAAAACTCAGGGGCATGAGTGGAAACTGATTGCGAGATTCAAGAGGGAAGTTAGAAAGTTTTATTTTATGGAAAGGGTGGTGGAGCCATGGAACAATCTGCTAGCTGATGTGGTGGACACCAGAACTATCAATGGTTTCAAACACAGCTAGGACAGAGTGAAGGGCTTTGTCGTTGCTCAGGGTTGTAGCGGTAGGGTGCGGAATATGAGGTGAATAGTGTGGCTTACACTGGTTGGCTGGTTCAAGCCATATTCCTACCACTGTTAGACTATGGAGACATTATCTACAACTGCAGCACTGCAACTCACACTCGCAAACATGATATCCTATACAATCATGCGTTATGCTTCATACTTAATGCATCAGCCAGGATGCACCACTGTTCCCTATACTCTTCACTAGACTGGACCTCCCTATCTACCAGGTGCATTGGGCAATGGACTATGAAGTTGATGACAGGCAAGCTACGACAGTACATCTGCTCCCTAGTACACAAGTCCCATAATGTCTATGACTACTCCCTGTGCACCTTGGACCTTGTGCTCCTGGATGTACTCAGGATGCACACCAATCAGAGCAGGGGAGCCATCAGTTTCATCCTTCCCACAATATGGAACCAGCTGCAAAATACTATGAGGCTAACTGAGCTAGTCTCTTTAACTTGCTTTAATGTCCTGGCCAGGAATGCGTTCAAAGCGGTATGCCATTGCTCCAAATGCTAAACTAATATATGAACTACTTCGCCACTTCCTCCTGCCACCCTGCCCCTTTCTCTCCACCCTTCCACAAGCCATCCAGCTGTCCCCCACCCATTGACCTTCCCCTCTCCTCTATCTCTGCCCAGACCCTGTCAGACCCCTCCATCATTTGCAGGACCCTTCCCCTCATGCTATAGCCCCCTCTCTCAATGCACAATATCTCTGTCTTGCTGTACCTCTCACTGCTCTCATCATACCACCTACATCACTTATTCCATGCACTGTCTCTGTTACCTCTGTTCTCAGTGGTAGTCCAACCGAATCATAAGTTTAGCGATAATGTATCATGCTAGTTAATTCATTCGTATGTATTAGATGGTGAGTTTGTACTAGTACTAACTGTTCCTCATTGTATTATTTTCTGTTTGCTATGCACCTGTGCTACCCAACCTGTTTGTATAATTCTCATTAAAGTCTTTGTAACATCAATGTCAGCAGTGTCTCCTTGTGAATGAGCTTGCTCAATGGAGTATTTCCTGCAATAAACTTGAACCCTGTATGGATACTAGGTCCTGGGTTTATTAGGGTTTATGGGTACACTGGATGGACCAGTGGTCTTTTTCTGCCATCATTGTCTATTATTCTAAGTAATTAAGTGTGGATTTATTTTCCTATACATAATACACTTTTTTTGCTCTCACGTACAGCCTAGATAGTACAGATTTTTTTCAAGAAACTTTCAGGGTAGAAGCAGCATGTGCTGAGGTAGTGCCTTTTGAAGGTTTGTAAAACAATATTAAACAATTCTAGAGTTATAAGGATTTTAAATTTTATTCTGAGCATGCTTAGTAGGGATTTGAGTTAACCCTATGATACGAATGATGAAAAATATCATTTGTGAGGGTTTATTATTTGCAAATGATCATTCATGAGAAAAAACATTGTTCACGATGGCCGTCTATTTTTTTTTAAACTAAAGAACATTGAAAAACATAAAGTCATGTATTTTTAAAAAACAAACACCTGAACTTAAGTAAACATAGAAACATAGAAGGTGATGGCAGATAAAGACTGTGTGGCCTACTTAGTCTGCCCCTTTTCTCCACCTAATGCAATGCCGCAGACCCTAGATGATCTGCACTAACCCTCTCCTCCCTCTGAGGCTCTGAGCTGCAAATCTGGTGACATCCAGCAGACCAGACCTGGGTTTGAATCCCACAGCTTCCACTTGCATACTGTGTGACCCAGAGCAAGTCACTTAACTTCCTTGTGCTCCCAGGTCACACCTGGAAACAAGCTCTGGCTTAGTGTGCCTTTCCTGGTTAAACAATTTCCCCTGCCCCCCTTCCCTATTGCAAGAGTACTCTTATGTCCATCCGATACATTCTTGAATGGTATCCAGAGAACACAGTGACTGCGATTGAATGCTTTCAAAAAGGGTGACTCAATCATGGCTCCTGTGTTCAGGGCTACCTGGCAGGGTAGCGACCGGATACCTGGGTGGGCGAGATAGGGTGATGGGAAATGTACATGTGTGTGTACGTGTGCGCACACATGCGGGGGAAGAGGAAGGGGAGGGAGGTATGTGGGAGGGGGTGTGATGGACAGCTGCCGAGCTAGTCTGCTAGCATCGTGATGAGGGTGGTCAGCTGGGGTGTGCAGGGTTCGGGTCTGGTGCAGCGTTCTGTTTTGTTTTTGTGCTGGAAGGTGGCTTTTTTTTTTTAAGATTTTCACCCCCCAACATGCACCCCCCCTTGAGTTGAGAACCCTTAAACAGGGGTGTGTGGGTGGTGAAGCCCCCCATGGGGGTGTGTGGTGGATGCAGCCCCCCTCATAAATGTTGAATCTGTTACTGCCTTTTTGTTCGCCATGAGTGTACATTGCCGTAATTCATTTTTGGTGATGTACACTCACTCAAATGGCGATCGCTATTCCACGATCGCCATTATCAAATAGAACCTTCTTGAATTCTCCTACTGTTTTTGCCCCCACCACCTCCACAGGGAGGCTGCTCCAAGCATCCACTTTTCTTTCTTTGAAAAATTACTTCCTCAAGTTGCTTCTGAGCCTACTCCCCTCTAGCCTCATATCATGTCCCCTTGTTCTTGTACACCTTCTTTTCTGAAAGATGCTACCCTACTGTACCTTGTTTATACCCCTTAGGTACTTGAATGTCTCTATCATATCCTCCCCCCCTCTCTCCTCTCCTCCAGGGAATACATATTGAGGTCCTCTAGTCTTTCCTCATATGACTTTTGGTGCAGTCCTTGCACCACTTTTGTTGCTGTTCTCTGGGTTGTCTCTAGTTTGTCTATGTCCTTCTGGAGTTGCGGCCTCCAGAACTGGACACAGTACTCCAGATGAGGTCTCACTAGTGATCTTTACAGTGGCGTAACTACCTCCTTTCTTCTGCTAGTGATACCTCTCCCTATGCACTCTATTATCCCACTGGTGCTCCCCACAGCCTTCTCACATTGTTTGGTTACCTTTAGGTCATCAGATATCATTACCCCCAGGTCCCTTTCTTGATTGGTGGCCATCAGTACCTCTCCCCCAATTTTGTACTCCTCCCTTGGATTTCTGTGCCCTAAATGCATGACATTGTATGTCTCTGTGTTGAATCTTAGCTGCCACACTCTTGACCACTACTCAAGCATGTTTAGGTCCTTTCTCATTTTTTTCCACCCCCCTGGAGTATTGACCCTGTTACAGATCTTAGTGTTATCTGCAAAGAGGCATACACACCCCTCCAGCCCTTCTGCAAGGTCACTTATTAAGACATTAAAGAGGACTAGCCCCAGCATGGATCCTTGTGGCACCCTGCTGGTCACCCCCCTCTCCTTGGATTGAATGCCATTTATCACTGCCCTCTGTTCCATGTCATTCAACCAGTTTCTAACACAGTTTACCACCTTGGGGCCCACTCCCAGGTTGCCCAACTTATTTAACAATCTCCTATGTTGGACGGTGTTGAAGGCCTTACTGAAGTCTACAAAACCTTTTTAGCTAGATTCTGGTGTGACTTTCTGAAAATATGCCTGTAAATAAGGTTTCTGTGAATCTGAAAATCTTGGGTACCCTGATTAGTGAGAGAAGCTGTTCACCCATGTTCTCTGTAAGAGAACAGTGGGACTTTCTTGATTTATGTAGCCACAGTAGGAATCGTGCTGCTGGCTAGAGTTGGAGCATCGAGCTGGTGATTTGTCAGTCTCTCTATCTGTCTATCTATTTATCCATCTGTCTGTCTGTCTGTCTATCTGTCTATTTCTTTCTTTCTTTCTTTCTTTCTTTCTTTCTTTCTTTCTTTCTTTCTTTCTTTCTTCCTTTCTTTCTTTTTTCTCCCCTCCTAGCTCAGCCCGCCCACCCTTATTCTTCCCCTTTCCCTGTTTAATTATGTAAAAGCAGACCAGGGTTCCCATCCCTGGTACCAAATAACCATCCCCTTCCCCTCCAGGTTGTTTGCCCCACATGCACAGTTTGCAACACCATGGTGCCCTTCCTTGGTGCCACCACGTAGTAACAACTAACAATGGGGTGCCCAAGTGTTGGATCTGGTAAAGTTATACAATATTACCCAGAAAAAAGAAAACAGTTCTTCTTTGTAATTTTTTATTTTTTTGCTTACCCTGTAAATAAGAAAATGGTCCATCAGTTCTCTGATCCCCTCAAACCCCCACCAGCCCCACTCATCCCCCCACTCAGCATCCACCACCCCACACACTCACTCACCTAAAGTGTCCCACGATATAGATCCAGTCTCCAATTGAAAATATGTCTTGCTGCTGAAACTGGCAACTGCAATATAAGAAAATAAGGTGAATTCAGGTCAATGTTTCAGTAGGGTTTGAACTTTTTTTATGCCTGTCAATTTTCAATATTTTTACACCATATTTTCAAAATGGCCTTTTTGTGACCCCATCTCATGAACAAATCTTTCCTGAAAGGTGATTTGATGGTTGTTGTGCAAAATCCCCTTTTGGGCAGGATTTGAAAATGTTTGTCTTCTGGATTTATGAGGTGCGGTCATAAGAAAGCTATGTTGAAAATTTGGTGTAAAAATATGGTATAATTACCAATTTACGAGTGAAGATTGCTATTTCAATGCTCACTCATATTTTCATAAATGTCTGATATTTTTCCACCAAACTTTCAACATGGTCTTTTTGGGACCTCACCTCATGAACAAGGCAGTTTATTTTTTTCAAATACATGCCAAAAGTTGATTTTTCAGTCACTGCGTGAAATCATGTCTCATGCGGGA
Organism: Neoceratodus forsteri; assembly: GCA_016271365.2. Classification (NCBI taxonomy): domain Eukaryota; kingdom Metazoa; phylum Chordata; order Ceratodontiformes; family Ceratodontidae; genus Neoceratodus; species Neoceratodus forsteri. The sequence goes on along the minus strand of CM057459.1, from coordinate 1,224,787,781 downwards.
TTTGAAAATTATCACCTACTGTATAGGTTCATGAGGTGAGGTCATCAAAATACTTTGTTGAAAATTTGGTGTAGAAATATGGTAAAATGACCACATTATGAGTGAACATTGAAATATTTCAATGTTTACCCAGCTTCACTAATTTTAAATATTTTGACTCCAAACTGTCAACCTAGCAATTTTTTAACACCACCTCATAAATGTGCCAGGTATAATTTTTCAAATCTGGGTCAAGACATGTTTTTGGAGCTGTAATGTGAAATGATGTTTCAGACAGTATTCCATAAATGCCATGTCATGCTTATAAGAGGGCATCATAAAATTACTATCTTGAAAATTTGCAGTGAAAAAAAAAAAAGATTGTTAAAAAACATTGCTTGTATTACCAGTCACTACCCTAGCGGGTAGTGCTTTGCGATCACTTGCTGGTGAGCTCAGTTCAGTGGCAAGCTCAGTGAGCTGGCTGGATGGGCCAAGGCTGAAGGGATGGTGTTGTAATGCAACACCATCCCCCAGCTTGGGAATGGAAGGTGCAGGGTTGCCTGCATGGGTTCAAGTACCATATCATGAAGATAACTCTTCTCTTGGCATAGGACCCTGCACCTCTGTACCCATGGGTGCCAGAGGCACCTGTGCCTTGAATGAGAGATGGACTGTTTGTCCTGTGTAGTTATATCTGTGGCAACATGGAATTGCAGAGACCTGAGGGTTTAGTACTTCTGTAGTCTACCACACAGGTCCATGAATTCTTGACATCTGTTTCTGCACAGAAATGCAGGGCCTACAGGGCCCACTGGACCCTGCTGTTCCATAGGCAGATGGAGTCTTGTCTTGGCACTGGGCTCACAGGGCCCTGCATGTCTTGATCTATTCACTCAGGTCCTGAAGGGACATGTGTGAATAAGGGCATAATTCCACTATCAAAAAGGAAAGGACATTCTTCTCAAAAAACACTTGTTAACGCACCAGTTAGGGTTCAACTTAATGTCACAAAAGTAAGGAAATGTGGCATTAGTGTTTCTAGCCCTAACTCCCCACCCTTCCAAAGCAGCAAAAGAACAAGATCACACATGCAATCACAGACATCCATCATCATGTGAGACAAACAACATGCAGCTCTGAACAGCATGTGCAGAAATCGCACACCTCCGCTCCCTGTTGCAGGGAGATGATTATAGCAGCAACTGTCCACCACACCTCCAACACCAAATTGGTGCACCTCATCCCCATAAGGTAACCAGGCCTGGGGTTTGGTAGGTAGTTGGGAAAGACAAGGCGAGTGCTTCATCAAACAATGCACACAACCTCAACATCTCAAAAAAAAACCCAATACCAACAACAAACAGGTTCCTACCACTGACATCCAAGCCAAATGCTGAGGCAGAGTATGTAGCAGGTCAGCACCCACCAAAACAAAAAATGACTCCCAACAATCAAAACGGATCAAAAAAGGCAAAAACAAAAACAAAAAATAACCTTTTGATCATAGGCAATTCCATGATTTGGGGAATTGGGCCCCATTTGCCACCCAGGGCAGTGGTCAGATGTCTCCCAGGATCATCCACAGGGAGGGACACTGACCACATTGAAAAAATCATACAGAGTGCAGGAGACAATAGAAACATTCTTATCCACCTAGGAACAAACAATCTCACCAATCTGTTAGTAGATGAGACCAAGGAACACCTGACCAGACTGGGTGATCAGTTGGCATCCATTTCATCTGACATCTCCTTCTCTAAGGGTTCTGCCTGTCTGGGAGAAGGGTGGCTGCATGCAGAAGATCATGGAAAGAGAAATAGGTGAACTAAACACCTGGCTTAGAAACTGGTGCCACTAGAAAGGATGCCAGTTTGAATGAGATTGGCAGATCTTCTGGGAGAGGTAGTTCTTTAAATTCACCAGCCTCCACCTAACAAAGGAGGGGGTCAGAGCTCTGGGGCAAAAGTTCAATATTTTTGCAGGTCATTTAAATGAACAGATGGGAAGAGGGGTCTGACACTCATTTCATCATGCAGGGTAACAGTTGCCCCTCACCACTTTGCTAGCAAACCACCAGCAGGACAAATCATGGGGTGCACCCCAAATGGTAAGAAACTCAGATATCCAGAGGAACTTAAAAATGGTAAAATTGATATGCAATGGGAGAAGGGTAAACTCATGAACAAGGTAGGAAACCTGGGTTGGAAGGCAATGTGCACCAATGCCTGCAGTCTGACAAATGTGATACCAGACCTTACTGCAATGATGGCAGAATCAGACCTAGACTGGGTAGCAGTGACAGAAACGTGACTCAATGAGAACCATAGCTGGAATGTCACCATCCCAGGATATAACCTGTTCAAAAGGGACTGGAAGGGGAAAAAAGGGGGGTCTAGCTAGCTAGCTATGTAAAAGAAGGAATCAAGGCTACAGATATCCAGGGGACCCACAGTGAAGCTGAAGGCCTGTGGATTACTCTTAGAACCGGAAACAAAGCCCCATACAGGTAGGAGTAATATACAGACCCCAGCTCAGGATTTAGAAAAAGACAAGGAAATTCTAGAAAACCTTCAAAAGATGGCAGACAAGGGTGAGCTACTACTGTTCAGAGACTTTAATTTACCAGATGTAGATTGGAGCTCCTACACAGCTGCTTCAGAAAGGAGTAAGGAATTCCTAGTGGCACTCCAAGGAGCTGACCTAAGACACCTGATATCTATGCAGGAACCTTGTAATTGTTATTGATGTTCTTTTTTCTATGTTTTTGTATTGATGATTGTGTTTGATTGTATTTATTATGTTGAGTGTTGAAGTGTATTTTGTATTTTTTGTAAAGGTTACCATTGCAAATGAATTTTTTACTCAATTGGTTTTTACCTTGAATAAACAAACAAATAAACAAACAAACTGGTTGAAACCCCCACCAGAGAGGATGCAGTCCTGGACCTTGTGCTAACCAACAATAACAGAGTCCCAAACATACAGGTGGGAGTCCATCTGGGATCAAGTGACCATAGGACTGTATGGTTCACAGTAAACATGACTGAAGACGTCAGTCACTCTAAACAGAAGGTCCTGGACTTCAGAAAGGCAGACTTCATCTGCTGTCTGAAACAGAATCTGGATTATTGGCCAGAAAGGTGAGTGGAAGAACACTGGAGGAGACTGAAGGAAGCAATTACACTAGTCACATCACAGTGTGCCAGGCTAGCAAGCAAATCCTAAAGGAGAAGGAAACCACTCTGGTTCACAAAGGATATAGCATCCAAAATCAAAGAGAAGAAGAAAACATTCAGGAGATACAAGGAAACATAAAAGGACAGTGACAAGGAGGTATACAGGGAATTACTTAAAGAGGCTGAGAAGGCAATTCAGACTGCAAAAGCTCAAACAGATGAAAGGATAGCAAAGGGAGTCCAACATAGTGACAAAACTTTCTACCAGTATATGAGAGAGAAAAGAAAGAGCAAAGATGGAATAGTTAGATTGGCTAAGAACAATTACCAGAAAACAGAAGATGACAGGGAGAAAGCAGAGGTTCTGAACAATACTTCTGGTCAGTTTTTACACAGGAGGAAGCAGGCAAAGGGCCATCTCTTCACAGGAAGGCACACCACCTCAAGAGAGCTGACACAAATCCTTTCACAGAGGCAAGAGTCCTGGAGGAACTCAAGAAATGGAAAGTTGACAAAGCAATGGGGCCAGACGAAATACACCCAAGAACAATATAGGAGCTTGGGGAGTAACTAGCAGCCCCACTGGGCTGGAAAGTGGGGAGGACCCTGAAGACTGGAAAAGGCCTACAGTAGTACCCTTATACAAAAGAGGCAGTAGGGAAGAAGTGGGAAACTATCGCCCAGTCAGCCTCACCTCAGTGGTAGGGAAGCTGATGGAATCCCTTCTGATGGAGAGGATGGTGACATTATTAGAAGATAGTGTACAGCTGGACCCAAAGCAACATGGCTTTACAGTAGGAAGGTCCTGCCAGACTAACCTAATTGAATACTTTGATTGGGTCACAAAAACATTGGACAATGGGGGTGCAGTAGACATGGTGTACCTAGATTTCAGCAAGGCTTTTGACTCTGTTCCACACAGAAGGCTAATAAACAAGATGGAGCACATGTACATTGGGCCAAAAATTGTAAACTGGATCCAAAACTGGCTCAATGGAAGGACCCAGAATGTACTGGTAAATGGCACACTATTAGAGAAGGGTAGAGTTACAAGTGGTATTCCACAGGGTTCAGTGTTGGGACCAATACTTTTCAATGTATTTATCAGTGACATAGCTGATGACCTAAATGGGAAGGTGTGCCTATTTGCAGGTGACACAATGTTCTGCAATAGGGTGGACTCAACTAAAAGGACTCAAAAGATGGAGCCAGACCTTAGGAAATTGGAAGAATGGTCAGGGAATTGGCAGTTGAAGTTCAACTCCAACAAATGTAAGGTTATGCACCTAGGAAGACACAACCCAGGGAAATATTATTTTCTAAATGGGGTATAGCTGGCAGTAACAAAACATGAGTGTGATCTTGGGGTGATCATCACAGACAATCTGAAGGCTGGCAAGCAATGTGAAATGGTGGCACAAAAGGCCAGCGGCATCTTGGGTTGCATAGGGAAGGGCATAACCAGTAGAAAAAGGGAGATGATGATGCCACTGTACAGGTCACTGGTGAGACTGGTGAGACCTCACCTAGAGTACTGTGTCCAATTCTGGAGGCCTTACCTTAGGAAAGACATAGAAAGACTAGAGACTATACAAAGAAGGGCAACAAAGATGGTGCAAGGTCTGTATCATGAGCCATATGATTCAAGGCTAAAACAGCTCAACATGTACTCACTAGAACAAAGAAGAGATAGGGGGGCATGATAGAGAAGTTTAAATACCTGAAGGGTATCAATAAGGTACAGACACAGGATCTCCTTTAGGTAACAACTGCACTTGGGCTAGAGGTCATGACATGCACCTAAAGGGGGACAGGTTCAGGAGCAACAATGAAGTTCTTCTTTTCAGAAAGGGTGGTGGAATCTTGGAATGGCCTCCCCCAACAGATGGTGGGGTCAAAGATGGTCAGAGAATTCAAGCTGGCATGAGATAGACAGTGTGGAAAACTTAACGCAGCAGCCTGATTGGGGGGGTAGTATACATGGGCAGACTAGATGATTCACATGGAAGCCATCTGCTGACACATTCTGTTTCTATACAATTGTTTCCAGAGGACACAAATGCAGTAGCACTAATGTGCTACCTTCATGGATTTGTATCGGTGGCTGCATAACCACAGGCCCCACAGATCCACTGTTGAAACCATGATACCCATATTAAAACAGTACTTTTAGCAGTGTAACTGCAGGCTCCACAGGGCCTGACATTCTGAAATGAGAAAATGGTGTGTATATCTTACACCTGTGACTGAAGAGACAGAGGGACCTGAGGGTCCTGCACCTCTGCAAACAGAAATACTATTACAATTTTGAGCTGAGCTTCTGCAGCCAGAGGCTGGTGTGCAAGTCTTACACCTGTGGCTGCAGAAGTGCAGGCCCATTAACTGTGTGTATGTTTTACAATGTTAGTACCTGAGGATATATATAGGGGCCTGTACTTCCTCAGACAAAAGAACTCTTGTAATTTAGGTATCATAGATTTGTATTTGTGACTGCAGAGGCCTGTGCTTCTGCATGCAGAAGTAGTGTTCTGATTTGAGTATCATGGATTTCTATCTGTGGCGACAAGTGAGGGTGTATGTCTTGCGGTGTGCATATTGCACATGCAAGCTCACTAAAGTAGTACTACTGCATTTGTGTCATCTGGAAACAGATGTTTCGATGTGCTTAAATAACTGAATGAGATAATATGAGATGATGCTTGTGTAACTTGATTTGCTTTGTGGCTTTCCGCCTCTGTATCCGTGAGATATACCACCCTGTAGGGGTACGACACAAGGAACCCTAGATGAGGGTCCCCCCCCACAGGTGCCGTGAATGAATGCGTCGGCTAAAGGTAGGTTAGGAAGAAGCCAAAAGATGTCAAGCTTCGAAGAGGCGAGGATGATGAATAAATTCTGTGAAGAGAAGGGCTAACTTCCTAAGGAGAGAGGGGAAAGCTGGGCCACCATCCACCTCTATCCAACAGCGGAACTTAACTAGCTAACATGAAGAAAGCACTAACTCTAACTAATATTATGTCCATTGGCACGGAGGAGAGGAAAACCCTCCTTTGAGAAGGGAACCTCTTGGGATCCAAGGCCTAGGTCGCCTTCCCTCCAGGCTGATGATGTTTGATTTGAGGACGTATGTCAGTAAAGAGAATGGTTCATAGAAGAGGGATATAAGTAGGAAGGATGATGATGAGATAAGGAAAAACTCCAAAGAAGCACAAATTAAAAAAGGATCATGAGGTAGCAGGGACCCAAGGAAGGTATGCTCGAGTAGTCGATGAGAGATAGTAGATCAGAGGAGCAAGGATGGTAGGGAGTAAATCCATGTATGAGTCAGAGGAGCAAGGGGTATCCAGATGAGCTCACAAGGAGATTCCAGATGTGCTGATGAGGAGACAGATGATAATGCAGACTGCTTTATTGAGCAATGTGAGTGAGCAGACACTGAGGTTGAAGAAGCATGCTTGATTATGCGATGTAAATGATTAGACCCTGAATGATTAGACCCTGAGATTGTAGTCGATGAGGTAGTATGGAATTAAATTATTGGAATGTTCAAGCAAGCTATGTAAATAGATAAACCTTGAGGTAATGCTGAGTGAATGATGACTGGATTTATGAACTCAATATGACTGGAGTTATGAACTCGATACATGCGGCAGGATGGCCGCGTTTGATAGGTGGCATAGGAGTTATGATAAGTACGCCCAAAAATAAATATCGATAGCTGGCCACGAGTGGAGTGAATCCTGAAGAGCCGGTACTGAATTGGAAGAAGAGGGACAGGAATGAACTTGAAATGAACTTGAATGAAGGTATCATGCACTATGGACTGATGCGAACAACGATGCTCCTCGAAAAGAGGCAGACTCCGAGGCCCAGAAAGCGTGTCAGAAACCAGAGGGTAAGCTCAGGACAGCGATCAAGGGGAGTCAAATCGGATGATGTATGATGAAGAGGGAAGCCATGAGTGGAAAGAATCCTCGACGGTCAGGACGAGAATAAGCGCTAGGCTGAGGAAGGTAACAGGAACAGATGAGGTATGAGGAGGGATTGACGCATGAAGGCAGGTACTGGAAAGCGGGGTATGAAAGGACAAAGGACAGTAGGGAAGTCAATAGGGTAGCATAGGACCCAGCTGGTATGGGATGAGAACTGCATGGGGGCGAGTTGGATTAGGTGGTATATGATCCATAATAGGTATGCCCAAAAAATTATTGCTAGCAGGCCAGATGGAGCAAGTGAATAGCACAGACTTGGCAGCAAACCATGCCAAGGCATACTGATAGAGTGATTGAATCAGATGAGCAGGTCGAGGCTAGGTATCATGGAGCTGAGGGTGCTATTGAATCGAAGGATCTCCGATGAAGGGATCGATGATGGATGACATGGAGTAAGTAGACTCCTTGAAGGAGGTAGGCTCCGAAGGGGGCAGTAGGGCCAGCTGGATGAGGTGGCACTCAGGCCTGGTTCGATGGAAGGTCAGATGGAGTCAGTCATGGATGGCCCAAGGATGTGAATGGCAGAGCAAGCGAATAGATAAACCATGGCATGATGAGATAGAAGCCATGACTGGAGTGACTCCTTGATGGCTGATGATGGATGGAATCAGGAACCTGATACATGTAGTGTGAGGGCCTTGAATTGATGAGGTGGGCATATGAGTAATGATAGTTATGCCCAAAAAGAAATATTGATGGCAGGTCAGATGAAGCCAGCTGAGGCTGTTGGCATGATAGGTAGAAAACCCCAAAAGTCAAGTGCAGCCACAGAGGAATGGTGGAAAAGACCCAGTATGCAGGGAGGCAGGGGTAGATATTCTGCTCCGATTGCCGGTCAGTTTAGCAAAAGGAGTGGCCGGCACAGAGAAGAATTTTTAATTTTTTTTTTGCAATGCTAGACTGGTAGTGAAGTGACTGAACATGTAGTGGCAGCCATTATGCAAATCAAACCCACACACAGCATTGGACAATCGCATGAACCAGTTTCTTGAGATCGGGAATGCTGGCCAGGACACCTGGGAAATGTCCCTACTATTGCAGTAGGGTGCAACACTGGCCAGCCAGCCAAGATATTGGAACCGGAGGATGATGGAGCAACTAAGGGTATGTGAAGCATGCTTCCCGATCTATAACAACTCCATTAGGGGCCACCGATGTGCAAGAAAATACATTTGTTCTGCAGACTGCTTAAGTAGAAAATGCAATTGTGAGGGATACCACAAATGACATGACTATGGACTCAACAATACCTATGGCAACAGTTTGTTTGTTTGTTTGTTTATTTTTATACTGAATAACCAGTGAGCATAAAATGCCCATTTTCACTGCTGACCAGTCAAAACAAGTTTACAAAAGACATAACACAATACATACAATGGTACAAAAAAATTATACAATGCAATATGAAATCAATTAAAACAATTAAAACAATAGACTTAGCCTCTGCAGAGGACTGCCTATATCAAGCACTGCAGCAAGAAAATGACATCTGCTCTTATTGATAGCAGAGGAGTAAGCATTGTTCCTTTGTAAAAAGGAAAAATTACCTGCACAGCAATGGAAGCCAGAACATCGCAGCATTGAGCCCAGTCACAGACATGGATTCTGTCAAAAGCAGAGATGCAGCAGCATTACTGGCACTGCTGTTTCCCAAGAGCATCCCTGTCACTGCTGCAGTAATTGCCCAGCTGCTCATAGTGTAAACTATGACCACTCCACCTGCAAACAGAATTTCACAGGGGAAGCAAGGAGCAATGCAGACACCAGCTCAGTCCTCCCAATTATAGATTCAGAGGCCAAAAGCACCAGGCAGTAAATCCAGCGAACGGGTCCGAATCCCACTGCCACCTCCCGCACATTGCATAACCAGAAGCAAAACAGCAAGTGCAAGGAGCAGGAGAAGCCAGAGGAATGGACTGACCACCAATAAAGTGGAATACAAGCGGGGATCCAGAGACGGCCCAATGACAAGCCCCAAGCAAGTACGGTCAGGGAGGCGGACAATCCCCAGTAGCACCATCGAGGGCATAGTAAAACAAGCAGTGGAAGGGAGGAGAAATGAACCTGTAACTGGAGGCAGCCACTAAAGCAAATGAAGCAGGAGACCAGAGAGGAGAAGAGCAGCACATCTGGCTACAACAAAAAAGAATCCTGACAAAGCCCAGGATGTTGTGACCTTTTAAGCTCGATGGGGGAGTGACGTTGTTGCTCCGCCCATCGAACCTCGGGCTTAAAGCCCTCCCAATATTGTTTATTTTATCTGACGATGGCTATCTGTGGTTGCTCATGTGGTCTTGTCCTTTTGCTGCTTTGGGGATGGGGAGATAGGGTTGGAAATCCTAATGCTTCTTTTCCCCTACTCTTACATCTTGACTGTTTTAGTCCCTATTACTGTGAAATTTGGTACCCACTTTTTCAGTTCTAGAGTCCCTTACGTCCCATGCCAAATTTTATGAAGATCAGTTTTTTTATTAGTAATCTTTTTTTTTATTAGTAAGACATTAAGGGCTGAAATTACTTATTTTTGCTCCAATTTGCTACCTGAAGTTTTGCATTCACATTATTAAACAAGCATTTGTCAATGACGAAAGTTCGCAGTTGGTAACGCTGTTGTACATGCCTCCCATATTTTTCTGTGTATATTCCACTGCTTTGCATTTTAAGGCATTATTCTAAACACAAATTTCTTATTTTCTTCCAGCACTGGTTCACTTCATTAGAAAAACAAGCATTTGTCAATCCCGAATGTTTACTTGCTGGTATTGGCATTGGTACTACAGGAGTTCTAGAGATGCATAATAGGAATGGTAGTGAAGTATTGAAGTAACACCAACCCCCACCCCCACCCTGCAGAGACTGACAGGCATTGGGGGTGTGCCTTTGGGTCATCGGCCACAACACTCACACCATTCCACCTCACCTCACCCTGCAGACACTAACAGGTGTCACAATGTGCCTTGAGGTCTTCATTCCTTACGCATACCCCATTCCATAAGGAAATAAGCTGAGATGGTGCAGTATAGGAGAATGGGGTGAATGTTAGGGCTAAAGACCCCAAGACACACCTTGATGCCTGCCAGTGGCTGCAGGGTGGGGGGGGTAGAATGGGGTGAGCAATATGGCCAACGACCCCAAGTCACCCCCTGATGCCTGTCATACAGGGTGAGCATTACAGCTGAAAACCCTAATGCCCTGGGTGTTTGTTGGTATTTTTGCTCAAAATTTTTAACATAGACTTTCATGAACAGTGGCAGTATCATTTTGTTACTCAATCCCAAAAGGTGATTTCGCACAGCGAGTGTGCCATTTGGTACCTCAAGTGTGAAAACACATTTTGGACAAGATGTGAAAAATGACAGCTGTACTGTTCATTTGAAGGTGTGAAGAAAAGGCAATGTTGAAAATCTGGAGTAAAAATATGAAAAAGTGGCAAAGTTATGAGTACGCATAGAAACTGTGTAATGCACGCTCGTAATGCAGTCATTTTTTGGAATTTATTTCACCATATTTTCAACATGGCCTTTTTGGGACCTTTCCTCATGAACAGTGGCATTGGAATTTTGTTAATCTGTTCCAAAAGTTGATTTTATGTAGTGACTGCACCATTCTGTGCTACAGGTGCAAATATATATTTCGGGAAGGATGCAAAAAATGACAGCTGTACTGTTCATAAGGGGGTGTGAAAAATGGCAATTTTGGAAATTTGGAGTGAAAATATTAAAAATTGATGAAGTTACGAGCATGCCTAGGAACTGCACAACAGACGCTCATAACACAGTAATTTTTTTGAGTTTTTTCACCAAATTTGCAACAAGAGCTTTTTGGGATCCCACCTCATGAACAGTGGCACTGTTGTTTCATTAATTGGTCCCAAAAGGTGATTCCATGAAGCAACCATGAAATCACCTTTTAGGACTGAGAAACAAAAAGACAGTGATAGTGTTCATGAGATGGGACCCCAAGAACCCCATGTTGAAAATTTGGGACCAAAACTCCAAAAATTGGCTGAGATAGCAACTTAAGCACCCCCCCAACCGTCATTTCTTCAGTTCCTGGTTGGTCTTTGAAGAGTGCTGACATGTTCCCGGTCCACAGAAGATCGCTGCTCCTGACCTCTGGAGGTAAGTATGGGTCGGGGGGTGCAAGTAGGTGGGGTGCACAGAGGGAGGGTGCAGGTTGGGGAAGGGGCAGGCGGGAATGATGAGGGACCATTTTCTTTTTCTTGCAGGCTAAAAAAAAGACCTTGTGGGATTGTTTTCTTTTTTACAAGTGAAATATTAATAAAATGAATTTTGGCACACTGGGGTGGGCTCCCAGTGTGCCAGAGTACTGGTGGGGGGGATCAATGCTGACCCGGGGATTGGGCACCCCTAGGTCAGCTGAGAACATAGGGGTGTGGGGGGGGGTGGCACATCTGACACCAGGAGTGAGCATCCCAGTATCAGAAACATCAAAGAGGTAGTTTTTTGACACACTGAGGTGGGCTCACAGTGCACCACATTAATGGGGAAGGGGGATACATGCTGACACAGGGATTGAGCACCCCGATGTTGGCGGGGGAGATCCGCTAGCGTGATCGCCCTTAAGTGGAAGTGCCTTCGGGCACTGTAAACTCCTAGTCCATACAGAGCTTAGGCTGTGGCCTACTCCACATGGGTGGGAGAAAAGGAGCAAAAGGAGTCAGCGGGAAGTGAGGGAGGCAGGGGAGGAAAGTGCCTCCTCCCACCTTCCATAATCGCCACTCTGGTGGCACTATTGTAAATTTATTTATGCCCTACAGGGCTTAAGGTGTCAGTCAGGAGTGCAGAAGGCAGGAGAGGGAAGGAACCATTGGGGAGGTGGAGGGGGGCACGGAGGTATCAGCCAGGCTGATTGGGATGCAAACAGCTATTTGCTGGATGATGACTTGCAGATGAAAGGAAAAAGCTGCCACATGATTAGTGCAGATTTTTCTTTTCAAGTGCAAACCACTTCAGGCAAAACAGTGTCACGATCAGCCTGGCTGATTATTGGTGTGATACTGTCAAGCGCCTTGCAGAGCATTGGACAGACAGTGTCATACCCTTCAAAAGTCACTCATCCCAAGAAGTTCGATGCACATGTGCAAACTTAAAAAAATGGCAAAGAGTTGAGAGATAAAACTTACAAGTTTTGTAGGTATCATATGGGAATTTGTCCCTTTGGTGGGGTTTCTTAACAAAAGTAATTTTTTTTAATGTAATTGGAATTAATTCGTGATACATACATGTTTAAAAGCACTCGCTGAGAAAAATAACTAAAACAACATGGCAATGTTTTTCACTTTAAAGGTCTACACAAACAAAAACTTTGTATTTATCTTTTTACTCTTTAGTAAGCAGGTAAGGCTAGTTAGATCCTCTAGGCACAATGCCTGTTTTCAGGGACAACCCACAAGCACTGGAGAGGTTAAATGACTTACTCAGGTTCAAACAATATGCAATTTGAGGTTGCAGAAACCAAACTCACGTCTGCCTGTATACCGAGTTCATTCACAGATTATATACGAACATACAAAATTTGCCAGCGGATAAAGGCCTAGAGGTCTATCAAGTCTGCTCGAATGTGCAGCTAGCACCCCTTATTCTGCAGCTGCCCCTCCCTTCCACCCTTCCCCTTCATTGACCCTCCCCCTTGTCCCGTCCCATCCAATTTTGAAGCAGTCCACTGTTCTACTGGATACCACTTCTGCAGGTAACGCATTCCACCCAGCCACCACCCTCTCTGTAAAAAAGTGTCTCCTCATCTCCCTCCTGAACCTTCCTCCCTCCAGTTTCATATCATGGCCCCTGGTGTCCTCCCCTCCCTTGCTTTGAACAGCTCCTCTGTAACTGTCTTGTTTATTCCTTTCATGTACTTAAAGGTTTCAATCATGCCCCCCCGTCCCTCCTCTCCTCCAGCGAGTACATGTTCAACTCCCTCAGCCTCCTTTCATATGATAAGTCCCTCAGCCCCTTGATCATCTTTGTCACCCTGCGCTGCACCCCGTCCAGTAACTTAATGTCCCTTTTCAGATACGGGCACCAGTATTGCATGCAGTACTCCAGGTGCGGTCTAACTAATGACCTACACAGTGGCAGAATCACCTCCTCCCTCCTTGAAGATATACCCCTTCCAATGCAACCCAGCATTTTGTTGCCCTTTGCAGCTGCCTTCCTACATTGTGCTGAGTTGTTCATTGACTCTGTAATGAGCACCCCTAGATCCTTCTCCTCTCTGTCTGGGCTAGCTGCACTCCCCAACTGGTAACTCCTCCTTGGGTTCTTTATCCCAAAATGCAGCACCTTGCACTTTTTGGCATTAAACCCCATTTGCCAGGTGTCTGACCAGGTTTCAAGCTTTGCCAGATCATCCTGCAACCCCTGCCATCCCCCTAGGTCATCCGCCACTGCTCCTACCTTGGTATCATCAGCAAACAGACTGATCTTGCTCTTGATGTCCAATGATATGTCTGCAATAAATATCCCAAATGACACTTGTCCCAACACCGAGCCCTGTGGGACACCACTTGTCACTACCCTTGGGTGTGAGAGCTTCCCACCTACCACCACGCTCTATTGCCTTCCCTGAAGCCAGTTCCCTACCTATCTCACCAGCTTTGCACCCGCTCCTGTGCCTTCTAACTTACTTCCCAACCTTCCATGTGGCACCGAGTCGAATGCTTTACTGAAGTCCAGATACAGGACATCCACTTCATGACCCCTGTCCAGTTGCCTAGTTACCCAGTCATAGAACTCCACCAGGTTGGTTTGGCAGGATCTGCCCCATATGAAGCCATGCTGTCTGCTGTTCTGTAGTCCTTTGGCCTCTCCTTCAGGATAGTCTCCATTAGCTTACCCACTATGGATGTGAGGTTCACTGGTCTGTAGTTTCCTGGTTCATCCTTGGGGCCACTCTTGTGGAGGGGCACCACATGAGCTATCCTCCAGTCCTGAGGTACACACCCCAAATGTAGTGAGGCATTAAATAGGTCTGCCAAAGGCCCTGCAAGGACGTCTGCCAGCTCCTTCAGTACCCTGGTGTGTATGCCATCTGGACCTTGTGCCTTGTCCACCCTCAGTGCCTTCAAACCCTCCCAAACTCTGCCCTCCATGATTTCCCCATCTGTCACCCCCTCCCCCCATTTCTGCCATTTTCCCCCCCTTGGGTGTCACCCCCCTCTTCTTTTTAGTAAATACTGAGCAGAAGTACTCATTTAGTGCTTCTGCCTTATCGCACCCTGCTTCCACCCAACCCCCCCTTCCTAATCCTTACTATGTGGTCCTTACAGCTCCTTTTCTCCCTGATGTACCTAAAGAAGTCCTTCTCCCCCTTCTTAATGCCTTGTGCCAGCCTGAGTTCCGTAGATGCCTTGGCTCCCCTTACTGCACTTGTCACCTCCTTCGATTCCATCAAGTACTCCTCCCGGTCCTTCCCCCTCCCTGTTTTCTTGTACTTCCTAAAGGCAGCTGTTTTCCGCCTTACCTTTTCCATGACCTCCTTGCTCAACCAGCTCGGTTTCTTAGCCCTAGCCTTTTTGCTCTGGGCCTTGCAGCAGGTTTTGGTTGCCTCCACTATCCCCAGCTTTATGAGCTCCCACCTCTGGTTAGTGTCCATACTAAATTGAATTCTGGCCAGGCACCCTTTTACCACTTCCCCCATCCTCCCAAAGTCGGCCCTCCTGAAGTCCAGCACTCTTGTGCCAGATTATACTCCTTCCTTGCCCATATCCAATGTGAACCATACTGAGTGGTGGTCACTCCCTGACAGTGGTTCCTCCACTCTAAGTCCCCATTTGCCAGCACAAGGTCATGAGTATTCCCTAACCTGGTTGGTTCACTGACCATTTGCATCAGGAAGCTGTCCTGAAAGGCATCCAGCTGTACCTGCTCCCTTCTGTTCCTGGTTGTTGGGGTACTCCAGTCCACTCCTGGCATGTTGAAGTCCCCCACAATCACCCCACTACCTTTCTCGCAGGTCCTCCTGATCTGTCCTGCTAGTTTCCTGTCTAACTCCTCCATCTAAGATGGCGTCCTGTACACTGCTCCCATTCTAAGAATCCTATTCTTGGAATCCTGGATTTGCATCCAAAGTGACTCTGTACTACCCTCCTCCCCTTCCTCGCTTTCACACTTCAGTCCTTCCACATATAGTGCCACACCCACTCCTTTCCTAATCACCCTGTCCCTACAAAATAACCTGTACCTTGGTACAAACAGATCCCAGTCATTGTATTGGGTGGCCCATGTTTCTGTGATTGCTGTGATGTCCACCTCTCCCTCTACCATGACACCTGTAACTCTGCAGTTTTCCTCCCAAGGCTCCTAGCATTAAGGGTAACCATCTTCCACCCTTCCCCCCCTCCCATCCTGCCCTTCTTTACTAGCATCCCCAATAGTACTTGCCATTTGTCTTTTGTCACTGTTATGGGGGGGGGGGAGTATGCTCATGTGGTTTCCCAACTTGTGGTCTCTGCATGACTCTTGCCAAACTGCCACCCCCCGCTCCTAGTTTAAATTCCCAACTTCTTCTATGTACTGCTCCATCCTCTGTTTCAGTGCTTTCTTTCTCTCCTCACTCAAGTGTAGTCTGTCCTTGGCATAGAGACTACTGTCCTCCCAGGTCCCTCCCACCCCCCCAACAGCCCAAACCCTTTAGTACAACACCAGGTCCTTAGCCATCTGTTAAATTCCTCTATTCTCAGCTTTTTTGTTGTGACTATATAGAATCTTGTGTGGCTGTGCTCAAGACTCCTTTTTCTTATGAAGGGGAGAAAGGTTAAGGTGCTAAAGTAACAGGGTAGTAAAGATCCTGAACAGTGTTCCTCACGAAACAATTTTACCAGCACTCTAAAAAGTTACACCATTCATTTTTATGGCTGTGGGTGGAGCCTACAGCCATCTTGCTATCTGTAGCTAGAAAAATGGAGGATCATGGAACACATTTTTGGAGTTTTCAATGTATCCTTCCACAACTATAAATCACAGTTGAAATAAAATACTTCCTTCTTTCTGTTGAGAATGTTAAAGATAGCACTCCAAGCTGCTTATCAGATGGTCATTAGGAAACTGAAACAGCTTGCTAAATATTGGTTGCCTATTAAACTGGAAATTTGTTTGCCCCCTTCAAAATGCAACAACTTGCACATTTAAATACTTAGCATTTAAACATTTTTTTTGCTACTAGCTGCAGTTGGGCAGGTATTCTCTTTAAAGAAAGATTCATACCTTATAAATGTCACCCTTTCCCTGCAACTTTCCCAGTAATGAATCTAAAAAGATTTACACAGTTTTTTTAACGTCTTAAGACACTGTCTGATAAGCACTGTCTCAGACATATGCCAGGTCTTCTGCGAACTATCCAGGCTAAATATGTAGCAATCAGCAGGCATTTTTTACTATGCTTTTTGGGGAAAAGTATATTGAGCTACAGCAAACACACACACACACACTCACACGCACACACACTGTCACTCTACACATCATCCTCATGGCCACAACATTCAAAATAAATACTGCAATCTGATATGTTATAAAACAATAAAGAAAATATTTGTTTATGTTAGTGAACACAGTGAAGTTCAGTTTACAGTAGATTTCCTTTAAATATTTCTTATCCTACGTTTTGTATCCTGGATAGTGCAGGGGAGATGCTACATCTCATTGTCATAAGGATTTTCATTTTACACATTTTTGTACTGTATTTACTCAGGATGTCCAAGATTAAATGCAATATCTTGTTTACAGTGGGGTCATGATTTTGCCATTTTTATAATGTATTTATTGAGGGTAGCCTAGTCCAGATGTAAAATATTGTTTTCAGTGTGTTCTGATTTTACGCAATACAGCATGATATTGCGTAGATGTAGAGCCCCACTGAAGATAAGATGCCATGTCTTCTGTGAACTATCCAGACTAAAAATGTATTAATCAGTGGACATATTCTAGGAAAACACATTTTAAAAATGTGTAAAAGGAAGATCACATTGAAACTGCCTCTCAGCAGATCTGCATTGTAAAAATTCATTACAAATAATGGGCAAAAGCATTCCAAAAGCTTTCCACAACCATGTCGACTCAGACCAGAGTTTGTTTTATTGGTTGTAACCTTTAATTTTATTTTTAACCAACAGTAAAAATAGCAGCTTCAGTTTTAAGCTCTTATGAAAGAGCCCTTTAATTGCTACAAAATGCCCCAGTTCTTTTATATAGACTTTATGTCAGTTTGCATATAGCACTTTTTGTCACAAGTTGAAAGGCAGCTATACTTCTTTGGTTCGAGTAGCTATTGTTTTTTCACCCAGCTCAGTAATGGGGTGTGGTAGTTTGTATATACTGCATCAATACAGGCTGAAGGCCCCTATACTTCAAATCAATAGCCTCTTTTCAAGTATGGGCAGACTAGGTGGGCCAAGCGGTCCTTATCTGTAGTCAAATTCTGTTTCTATGTTTCTATTTTAGCTTGAAAATTCATCCCCATTTGCCAAACCCTTTCTTTTTACCTCATATCTACATATGCTGTGCTACCATTCTTGTATATTGCACATCTTTTTTAAGTTCTCAATGCAAATAGATGTAATGAGTTTGTTACTGAAGTGAGCTTTGAGTCAGAAAAAATGTTACCTGACACCAACAACATCTTGTTGGAGGACAGGTACTGAGGAGAAGGTGCCCAACCCTGCAATGGTGGCAGATATCTAGGATGTAGGCAATTGAGCCACAAAAAGACCAAACTGTAGTGCAGTGCAGTGGCTGTGGAGCAGCAGTCTTCCAGGAGACATTCTTGAGGATGCAGTGTTGTCCCATCTGCAGGCACCTCTCTGAGCTGAGGAAGGAGGTTGCTCATCTCCAGGCTGAGTTGTCCAGGATTTGGGGGACCTCCTCTCCCACCTAGGGACCACCAGGGCTGCAACCGCTGCCTCAGAGGTTGCCAAGAAAGAGAAGTGATTGGACCACAGTGGGCTCAGGGAGGGTGAGAGTGGTGGAACAGAGGCACATCCCTCCAGTTGTACCCCTCCACAATGTGTA
This sequence comes from Neoceratodus forsteri, assembly GCA_016271365.2. Classification (NCBI taxonomy): domain Eukaryota; kingdom Metazoa; phylum Chordata; order Ceratodontiformes; family Ceratodontidae; genus Neoceratodus; species Neoceratodus forsteri. The sequence continues at coordinate 1,224,769,607 of CM057459.1, read as the reverse complement.
CGCTGTTCTGGCAGAGTGTGGTTCCTCTATGGAGGCTCCCACCATGGAGACCAAGGAGGATGCTGGGAATATTCACAAAGGAGACCCACAGGCTATGGAGCCTTTATCCACAGCCATTCCCACCTCTTCAGGTATTCAGGGACTACAGGTGGGTGATAGACACTACCATGCCAAGTTTTATGTTTACGATTGCCTAATAGTGATAGCTGATATTGAATGCAGCATACAGCCAATCCCTAATACCTTAACCTCTTTTGGGGATATATCAGGCTTACAAATTAACATTTCCAAATCAGAGGTACTCCCCCTGAACCCTCTTGCTACACCTAATATGGTAACAACTATGGGCCTAAACTGGGCCCTCTCAGAAAATAAGCATTTGGGGGTTAAGCTGTCCCCTGACCTACCCAGCCTGGCAGACAGGAATTATGCTCCATTATGGGCCTTTCTGACCGAAGAAGTCCAAAGGTCAGAAAACCTACATCTGTACTTAGTGGGGAGGATAGCTGCAATAAAAATGATGATGGCCCCCAGGATATATTAGTTGGTCTCCCACTTACCCCTCATGATGCCAGCTCTGTGGGCACAGAAATTTCACTCTCTGATGAGCAGATTCCTGTGGGGTAGCAATAAACCTAGATTTAGCAGAGCTAAATTCTGGGCCTTCTGGAAAAGAGTGGGTTGGAACTTACCTGACTTTTCTAAATATTCCTGTGCCTTCCTGGCTGCCAAGATATGTAGCAACCTGAGCAAAAGAGAACATCAAACCCCAATGTGGTTAGCTATAGAAACAGCAGTTCTGGTTGGTACTTCCCCCTTTAGTTACCTGGGCTTTACCCTGCCAAAAAAAGCTCACAAGTGGTTGACGATCAGGGCGAGTCACCAGCTCTGGACTAATTTGGGTAAAAGGGTGAACAAGTGTCTGGACCTTGGCCTCATGACACCCCTGTGGAATAATCCTCACCTCTGCATAGAAAATCTCCCCACTGAATGCAACACATGGATTAAAGCCCAAATACACACATTTCAAGATTTGGTGCAGGCAGATAATAATAATACTTTTGTTTCCTTTCAACACATGAAGGATAACAGTCACATACCACAAGAGTGTTTTTGGCTATATCTCCAACACAGAAGCCTGTACTATAGTTGGAAAAGGAAGTGTTGCCTCTGTTCCACTTGTGCAAGATCACCTACACCCCCCTCCCCCAGATAAGCTCCCTCTCCAGGCCTGGGCCTAGAAGACCAAAGACTTGGCAGGAAATATTCAGGGCTGGTTGAAGGACTGTGCCCCAGATCCCATGCTGCTTGCGAGGTCTAGATGGGCCATGATGCTGAACACACAGATCTCAGACCAAGAGAGGAGCAGGTGCTGGAGAATCACTCACACAGCATGTGTGGACCAGTGTAGCCTTCTAATTAGAAACAAGGTCTTACACCTGTGGTATCACACCCCATGCCTTCTGAAAAAAATGGGTCTAATGGCACAAAATCTATACTGGAGACGCAATACCTCCAATGCAGACCTCCTTCACATATTGTGGCAGTGTGGATCACTGCACCCCCTACTGGCTAGGGTAATCAACTTCTGCTCAAGTATCTTAAATCAGACACTCTCTATCAACCCAGGATTCTGGCTGCTTGGCCTCCCATCAGGAGGGGATCAGCTGAAGGACAAACAAAGGCTATAGTTATCTCAGGTCTCTGTAGAATTCATTAGACTAATTCTAAGACACTGGAGGACCCCAGATGTTTATTTATACAAGGAGTGGTACCAGGCAATAGAATCCCTGGCATCCCACACAAGGTTAGCCCACTTTGTGAAATGAGCAAGCCAGGCATATCAGGAAATCTGGGCCACATATCTAGAATGATTTACTCCTCTTCTCCCATCACCAAAAGATATGGTGTCTAAAGATCTCATGAAACCCCCTTGAACTGAAGTTGTGCTCAGGATGGATTTATGTTCTATGTTAAATGAACTGCATACCTGTGGAACTATTACATTTCAAACTGTAATTTCACATTGTATATACATTATCTGTAAATTGAGTTCTGCTTTGTCTGTGCATAATTGTGCTTTAAAAAATTATAAAACCTTTCCCTAAATAAAAAGATTAACTGCAAAAAAAATAAAGGAGGCCCACAGGAGGGTGGCATGGGACCCCATGGGGGAAGGAAACAACTCCTGGTGGGGGACTCCATTGTTAGAAGGGTAGAACTGGGGGGGGAGAGAGGGAGGTAAGGTGCCTTCCTGGCGCCATGGCTTAGAGGAACAGGGAGCAAATCCTCTGGATCAGGGGAGCAGCTGCATGGGGGAGGGAGTTGGATGTCATTGTCCACCTAGGGGCAAATGACCTGGCTAGGAAAGGGATCAGAGCAGTGCAGGAGGAGTTTGTGGAGTTGGGGTGGGGCCTTAGACAAGTAGCTTGCATGGTAACCTTCTCAGAGGTGCTGTCTGTCTATGGCATGGGTGAGGCTAGGGTGCTCCACACCATGGGATTCAATCAATGGTTGAAGAAATGGTGCAGAGCTCTGGGTTTTGGCTTTATTGGAGACCGGAGGTCTACCTGGAGGGATGCAGGCCTATACTGGCGTGATGGTCTGTAACTGTCCAGGAGGAGAACCAGGATCCTAGGTGATAGGTTTAAATGCTTCATTGGCAAGCATTTAAACTAGCCAAGGGGGGAGGCACTGAAAAGGAGCAGGAAAATCCTAGCCCCTCCCCCCAAAAAAAATCAGAGTAGTTAGTGAAGTAAACACCAAGACAGAGAAGTCAATAGGGAGAAGGGCCAGGGTAAATGGTGAAAAAGGCAATGGCATTAAGGACAGAGATGGGGCACAAAGGGGAAAGGCCATCAAAAAATGGAGGGTAATTAGTGCCAATGCCTGTAGTCTAGGTAAAAAACTCCCTGAACTGGTGGTCTTGATGAAAGAGGGATGCCTTGATATCATGGTAGTCACAGAAGCATGGTACACAGAAAACCATGACTGGGATGTCAACATACCAGGGTACACAATCTACAAGAGGGACAGGGATGGTAGAAGAGGAGGAGGAGGAGGAGGAGTAGCTCACTATGTAAGGGAAGGGATCAAAGCAATGGAACTAAAGGGTAAACAGGGAGGAGAGGAGGCACTGTGGGTCACTCTGGAGACCAGAAATGGCACCACAATCTGCACTGGGGTTGTATACAGATCCCCGTCTCAGGGGGAGGAAATGGACAAGGAAGTGATAGAAGGCATCCTTAGGATGGCAGGAAAAAGAAGAGATATTTTTGATGGGGGACCAGAAAATGCCAGATGTTAACTGGAGCACCTTTGCTGCAGCCACATCCAAGAGCAGGGTCATTCTCGATGCCCTACAGGGGGCATGCCTCAGACGGCTAGTGTTGGAATCCACTCAGGAGGGAGAAATGTTAGACCTAGTACTGTCATATGGGGATGGAGAGAGGATCTCAGATCTAGAAGTGGGTAGCCATTTGGGAACAAATGACCACCAAACAGTGTGGTTCAGGACACATACAGGTAGCACGTGATGACAGTGAAGTCTTAAAGGTGACACAATAAGGGTGACAAAATAATGGTGATTCCTGTAATGGAGACTGATAATAAAGGGTGAAAGGTATTTTGGGGGACTGAACATATACGTCAATTGAAATGATGGCAATCACTAATTATAGCCTACCCCTACCATCCAAGTCTGCCTCAAAATTAGTTCATTTAAAATAGTGGGGGGGTTGCAGTCTCCCATGGGGGTTGTGGGGGGCAGAACCCCCCACATCTATATGAGACAACATCTATATGTCAGGTTGTATGAATGAATATCAAGTATGGTGATTGAATACTTCGTATCTCAGAAGGGGAAATGGCTGCTGCTCTATGGAGGGTTCCTGTATTGACAGGATAAGGAGCGCACTGAGAAAGTGAATTCTGGATGTTAGCCTAATATGTTAGTCGCCAAAATTTGTGGTCCCCTATTCTGTATTCGCCTTTGTTTTTCCGCTGTTTTGTCGGTCACCATTATATTTTCTCTGTATTCACATGGAATCTAAACACAGCCTCAGAGTCAAGCCATACAAAAGTGAGGGTACTGGACTTTAGAAGGGCTGATTTTGTCAAAATGGGAGAGTGCCTCAGAAAAGCACTAGCAAACAGTCAAGAAGGAGGGGTGGAGGAACAATGGGGAAACATCAGAACTGCCTACACAAAGGCAACAAGCCTTTGTGTGAAGCAAACAAACAAATTAAAATGAAAGAAAAAAACACTATGGTTCTCAAAAGAGGTGGCGTGGAAGGCTAGGGAGAAAAAGATAGCATTCAGGAAGTATAAGTAAACAGAAGAAGCAGGACAGATAACTGTGCCAGTTAAAGCAGAAGGAAACAGGGAAGGCAGTCAGAATAGCAAAGGCCCAAACCAAGGAAAAGATATCCAACTCAGTTAATAAGGGGGAATAAAACCTTTTATAGGTACATTAGGGAGTGAAGAAAGACCAAGGAAGGGATAGTGAGGCTTAATAAAGGGGAGGATGGGTGGGCAGAGAAGGACAGTGAAAAAGCAGGGATCCTGAGTGAATACTTCTGCTCAGTATTCACAAAATAAGAGGAGGGGGAGGTACCTAATCTCATCAATAGAAGCACTCTGGATAGGAGGTCGATACCAGTCCTTTCACAGAAGAAAGGGTTCTGAGAGACCTGAAGGTGGGCAAAGCAATGAGGCCTGACAGGATTCACCCCATAATTCTAAAAGAGTTAAGGGAAGAACTAGTGATACCACTGACTACCCTTTTTAACAAATCATGGGAGGACAGTGTGGTACCTAAGGACTAGAGGAAGGTGGTTGTGATTCACCTTCACAAAAGTAGGAGCAAAGCAGAGGCAGGAAACTATGGACCTGTTAGCATGACCTCAGTGGTAGGGAAAATGATGGAATCACTTCTGAAAGAAAGAACTGTTGAGTACCTAGAGGTCAGTGGGGGACAGGACCCAAGGCAGAATGGATTCACAGCGGGAAGCTCATGTCAGATTAATCTAATATATTTCCTTGACTGGGTGGCCAAAGTAGTGGACCAGAGAGTGGCTGTGGACATGGCCTACCTAGACTTTAGCAAGGCATTTGACACAGTCCCACACAAAAGATTAATAAACAAATTAGTCAGCCTGGGAGTGGGTCCCAGGGTCATAGCCTGGGTAAAAAATTGGCTGGACAACAGGACACAGAGGGTAATAGTAAATGGAGTCCACTCTGAAGAAAGTGGGGTTACTAGTGGGGTACCGCAGGGTTCAGTACTGGGTCTGGTCCTTTTTAATGTCTTTATAAGTGACATTGCAGATGGCTGGAAGGAAAAGTATGCCACTTTGTGGACAACTCAAAAATCTGCAACAGGGTTAATACACTGTGGGGTGGAAAGGATGAGAAGGGACTTGGCAAGGTTGGAGGAATGGTCAAAAGTATAGGTTCAATGCAAAGAAGTGCAAAATAATGCACCTGGAGAAAAAAACCCAGAGGAAGAGAGGACAGGATAGAAACTTTCAAGTACCTCAAGGGAATCAACAAAGTCCAAGAAGGTAGCATCTTTCAGAAAAAGAGATGTGCAAGAACAAGTGGACACAGTTTGAAGATGGGGGGGGATGGCTCAGAGGGCAATGTGAGGAAGTATTTTTTCACAGAAAATATGGTGGATGCATGGAATGGCCTTGCTGAGGAGGTTGTGGGGTCAAAAACAGTGGGGGAATTTAAGAATGCATGGGACAGACATAAGGCAATTCTGGTGGGGGGGTAGGAAGAAGTAGGCTGTTGGTTAACTAGGATCTGCTGCTTATCCAATAAGTAGAAAAATGGGCAGACTAGGTGGGCCAAGCGGTCCTTATCTGCCATCAAAGTCTATGTTTCTGTTTCTATGCAGAAAAAGTCAGGTAACATTTTTTCTGACTCAAAGCTCACTTCAGTAACAAACTCATTACTTCTATTTGCATTGAAAACTTAAACAAGCATTTGTCAATGACAAGTGTTGCTTGCTGTGATTAGCAGTGGAAGTGCAGGAGTTAGACAGATGCAGTATAGGAATGGCAGTGAAATATTGAACTGACGCAAACTCCACCCCCACCCTGCAGAGATGGATAGGCATTGGGGTGTGCCTTTGGATTGTCGCCCATAACAGTCACAACATTTCACCTCAACCTACCCTGCAGACACTTACAAGTGTTGAGGTGTGTTTTGAAGTGTTCAGTCTTTACACTCACCTCATTCCATAAGGAAATACACTGAAATGGGTGCAGTATAGGAGAATGGGGTGAACTCTGGGGCCAAAGGGTCCAAGGCACACCTTGATGCCTGCCACTGGCTGCAGGGTGGAGGTGGAATGGTATGAGCATTAATGTCGACAATCCCAACTCACACCCCAATGCCTGTCAGTTCCTACAGGGTAGGGTGTTATGGTTAAAAACCCTAACACTTTGGGCATTTCTTGGTATTTTTACTACACGTTTTCAACATGGGCTTTTTGTGATCCAACCGCATGAACAGTGACACTATCATTTCGTTAGTCGAAGGGTGATTTTGCATAGCGACTGCGCCATTTGGCACCACTGGTGCGAAAATACATTTCGAACAGGATGTGAAAAAAAACAGCTGTATTGTTCATGAGGAGGTGTAAAAACTGGCAATGTTGAAAATCTGGAGTGAAAATATAAAAAAACTGGTGAAGTCACGAGTGTGCGTAGAAACTGCTCAATGCACACCCATAATGTAATTAGTTTTGGGATTTTTTTACAGCAAATATTCAACATAGGCATTTTGGGACCTCCGCTCATGAACAGTGTCACTGTGATTTTCTTACTCTATCCCAAACACTGATTTCTCACAGCGACCGTGCTATTCTGTGCCAGAAGTGCGAAAACACATTTTGGCCAGGTTGTGAAAAGTGACAGCAGTACAGTTCATAAGGAGGTGTGAAAAAATGGCAATGTTGAAAATCTGGACTAAAAAGATTACGAATTCGTGAACTTACGAGGGTGTGTGGAAATTGCACAATGCACGCTCATAACTGTCATTTTATGGACTTTAGTCACCAAATTTTCAACATAGCCAGTTTAAGACCTCTGCTCATAAACAGTGTCACTGTGATTTTCTTAATCTGTCCCAAACATTGATTTAGCACATCAACCTGTACACTACAAGTGCGAAAACACATTTTGGGTGAGAAACGAAAAATGACATTTGTAATGTTCATAAAGAGGTGTGGTAAAATGGCAATGCTAAAAATCTGGAGTGAAAATAGTAAAAATTCTCAAAGTTACGAGTGTGCGTAGGAACTGCACAATGCACATTCGTAATACAGTCATTTTAGGAAATATTTTCACCACATTTTCAACATAGGGTTTTTGGGGGCCTACCTCATTAACAGTGTCACTGTGATATTCTTAATCTGTCCTGAACATTGATTTTGCACACCAACCGTGCCATTGTGCGCTACATGTGTGAAAACACATTTCAGGCAAGATGTGAAAAATGACAGCTGTACTGTTCATAAGAAAGTGTGGTAAAAATGGAAATGTTGAAAATCTGGAGTGAAAATATTAAAAATGCTTGAAGTTACGAGAGTGCATAGGAACTGCACAACGCACACTCGTAAAACAGTCATTTTTGGGAATTTTTTCAGCAAATTTTCAACATAGGGTTTTGGGGGGCCTACCTCATGAACTGTGACACTGTCATTTCATTAATAGTTCCCAAAATGTGGTTCCATGCAGTGATCGCAAAATCACCTTTCGGGACCGAATAACAAAATGACAGTGACTGAGTTCATGCGGTCCCAAGAACCCCATGTTGAAAATTTGGTGAAAAAATTTCTAAAAATGGCCGAGATATGTACCAAAGTTGAAAAAATAAAATGTATGCCATTATACAGCTGACCGTCATTTCTTCAGTTTGCGGTCTGCTTTGAAGAGTGCAGATGTGTTCCTGGTACATCAAAGATCATCGCGTTTGTCTCCGGAGGTAAGAATGGGGTGAGGTGGGGGTGTGGGGAGGTGGGGTACGCAGATGGTGGGCGCGGGTTGGGGAAGGGGCAAGAGAATCAATGAGGGACTATTTTTCTTCTAGGTCAACTGCGTGGGACTTTTGCCATGCTAGGGTGGGCTCACAGTGTGGCACCAGGCAGTTTGTTTGGGGAGAGCAGTGGAACCAATGGGGGATTGGGCACCCCCATTGACCATGGAGACTTTTGCCACACTGGGGTGGGCTCCCAGCATGGCAGATGGAAGTTTATTTTGAGGGGGCAGTAGAGCCAATGGGGGATTGGGCACCCCTGTCAGCATTACAGTGTGCTGGGGGGATGCATGAGCCATGGGTGGGTGCATTATCCCAACAGGGATTGGACTACCCCATTGGCAAATGAACTGGGAAGGGGGGTCATGCTGACAGGGGGATTGGGCACCCCATCAGCTTTTTTTATTTTTTTATTGAAATGTTTTACCAGGAAGGCACACTGAACAGCAGGCGACCACTTTCCGTTGACCTCCTGGGGACTGTGAGAGGCCGACAGAGAAGCCGTTGCCATGGGGACACCACGCAATCAGCTGTTTTGGTAGCTTATAATGCACCAAAAAAGCTGATTGCATGGTGATATTGCCGAATTTCTTGACACATTGTGGCATGCTCCCAAACTGCTGACTGACGCAATGTGTTTCTTGCACATGCATGTAAGCAACACAAAAAGCAGTGCAATATACAAGAATGGGAGCACAGTATATGTAAATATAAGGTAAAAGAAAGGGTTTGACAAATGGGGATGAACTTTCAGGCTAAAATACTTGGAAAGAGGCTGCTAATTTGAAGTGCAGGGGGCCTTCAGCCTGTATTGATGCAGTATATACAAACTACCACTCCCCATTACTGAGCTGTGTGAAAAAACAATAGCTCTCAAATCAAAGAATTATAGCTGCCTTTCAACTTGTGACAAAAAGTGTTATATGCAAATTGATATAAAATCTATATAAAAGAACTGGGAAATTTTGTAGTAATTAAAAGGCTTTTTTATAAGAGCTTAAAACTGAAGCTGCTATTTTTACTGCTGGTTAAAAATAAAATTAAAGGTTACAACCGATAAAACAAAATCTAGCCAGAGCCGATAGGGCTGTGAAGAGCTACCAAGTGACCAAAGTTACACATGTGCGTAGAAATTATTTAACACCCAGGTGTAACTTGCCCATTTTTTTGAGATATTGCACCAAATTTTCAACATGGCCTGTTTTGGACCCCTCCTCATAAAGAGTGCCAGTGTCATTTTGTTCACTTGTCCTCAAAGGTGATTTCACTGAGCAAATGCGCTATTCTCTGCCAGAGGTGCAAAAACACATTTTGTTTGGGTTGTGAAAAATGACAGCTGTACTGTTTTGAAGGTGTGCAAAAATGGCAATGTTGAAAATGTGGAGTGAAAATATTAAAAATTGGTGAAGTTAGGCGCATGCGTAGAAACCATGCAATACATTCTCATAACAGTCATTTTTTGGAATTTTTTCACCATATTTGCAACATGGGCTATTTGGGACTCCACCTCATGAACAGTGGCACTGTCATTTCATGAATTGGTCCTGAAAGGTGATTCCGTGCAGCAACTGCAAAATCACCTGTCTGGACCGAGTAACAAAATGACAGTGTTTTCATGAGCTGGGGTCCAAAGAACCCCATGTTGGAAATTTGGGGTAAAAATTTCAAAAAATGGCTAAGATATCAGCATAAGTTGAAAACCCAATTGAATGACAGTATAGCACACTTACCTTTGAATTTTCAGTTCGTGGTTCAGCTTTGAAGAGTGCAGACATGTCCCGGTCCAGAGAAGATGACACACTGGGGTGGGCTCCCGGTGTGCCACATGACTGGGGGGGGTGTATATAATGCCGACACGGGGACTGGGCACCTCAATGTTGGTGGCAGTGGGGGGGGGAGAGAAAAAAAAAGTTAGGCACACTGGGGTGGGCTCCCAGTGTGCTGCATGACTGGAGGGGTGCACATAATTTTGACATGGGAATAGGGCTCCAGATGTTGGTCGGTAAAAGCAAAGTCTTTGGGCACACTGGGGTGGGCTCCCTGAGTGCCACATGAGTTTGGGAGGGCACAGAATGCCGCAGAGCTGGTGGCGGCCAACACAGGGATTGGGCACCCCAATTTCGTCAGGCAAAAGTAAAAATTTTGGGATACACTGGGGTGAGCTCCCAGTGTGCCACATGAGTTTTGGGGGGCACAGAATGTCACAGAGCTGGTGTCACTGATGCAACTGTGCATGCATGGCAGTCATACAAGTGCAGTTGTGGTGAATGGAATTTTGCCATACATAACGATGCTAGCAGAACTGCGCATGCACATGGGTCATGCATGCGCAATTCATGCCACCGGAATGTGGGAGTAACAATCAAAATAGTGCAGCTGTTATTCCATAGCAGCCAATCATGGCAGAGGGGTTCAAGCTCCATTAGGCTTTTGGAAGGATACTTTCAAAAGTCCAATGGAAGATTCCATAATCGGCCATTTATGAGAGCTACTGAGCGATCGTAATAGTGCTGTAGGCTCCGTCCACAGCCATAAAAATGAATGGTGTAACTTTTTTGAGTGCTGGTAAAGTTCTTTCATGAGGAACATTGCTCAGGTTCATTCACAGCTTGTACCTGTAACCTCTAGGCTATACTGGCATCCAATTTCTAACTGATGTCAATTTTTAACTACCTAGCACTAAAGGGTGACAGTTAGGTGCATGTGGGGGATGGATACCAGAAAGTACACAGTGTATTTTTTTGGTAAATAAATTAATTAGTTATAAATAATGAAAAATATAAATGATTGTAAAGAACTCCTTTGCATTTTTTTATCAACATATCTGAGTTAAAAATATTTTTACTATAGTTTTCCCTACTTCGTGTTGATGTTTTAAATGTCCATGAGGGATGTTTGTGTTCATGCATCCACCCTCCACATCAGAGAGACCCCCCCATACAACCCTCGCACAAGTTGAAATCCTCCCCTACTCCCCCAGACTGTTAATACTGCATAGGACTGTTTTTATAATAAAAGCTATATTACTAGTAATGGTAAACTTTAGGAAACTGCAATCCCTACATTCTGAGCTGTCTCCCTTTCGCTGTACAAGCCAAAATCCCTGTCCATAAGATTTAATAAAATACCCCCAACACATCCACTAGCCCCCACTTCCCACCTCATCCTCCTACCAATAGCACCCGAAGTAGTGTTCAAAGTTAAGAAAAGTAAACTCTTGGCAGGTGCCTCCAGAAGCTGAAATCACCATCAGTAGGATTCAGAAAAAGATCCCCTTCCCAACACACTAGCACCCCCTCAATAGTGCCCAGAGTAGTATCCAAAGCTAAGAAAAGTAAACTCTGAGTGGTAGTAGCAGGTCCTATGGAGGAGTGACTTGTTCTCTTCTTCACTACAGTAAGTGAAAAGGAAATTACATCATCCTATAGTAGTAACAGGAGGATGTCTTTTTTTATTCATACTTACCGAAGTGAAGAAGATAATAACCACTTCTCCATGGGCACCCCCTACACAAAGAGTTTACTTTGTATCTTTGAATACTACTTTGGGTGTTATGGGGTGGGTGGGTGTTATGGGGAGGGAGGGAGATAGGGACTAGTGGGTGTATTGGGAAGGTAAATCCTACTGACTGGGATTTTGACTTGTAAGGGGGGGCACTGTTACTGGTAACAGTTTACTTTTCTTAACTTTGAATACCAATACCAGGTGCAATGGAGGAGGGGAAGGAGGGAGGAGCGGACTCATGGATGTGTTGGGAGGGGGCTCTTTTAATGAACAATAAAAAAAAAAGTTGAAATGGCCTGTAGATGTTTACAATGGCAATAATGTCTTCTGTGTAGCATTGCTCAGTATGTGTAAAGTAGTCTGATCTAGCAGTTAGAGCACTGGTTTGACAACTGAGTGATCACTGGTTCACACCCCACCAGACCCAGATACTCAGTGTATGATCTTGGGCAAGTCACTCCACCTTTTAGTGCATCAGTCTACCCGATAAGGGACTAGAATGGAAATGATCCCTGTGCAAATGTGCTTACTTCCTGTTGGTCTCATTTAGGCAAGTATTTTTCTATGAGAAAAACACTGTCGTGTGACCAGGCATCATTGGAAATATACAAGCATTTCTATTCTATCCCTAAGAGTCCTATAGTCCACAGAGTTACATGACTGGGTAGAAGCAGGTCTCCCAATGGAAATTAAATGTTACATCTCAGCTGGGCTATCCTGGGCAAGTAGATTGCAAACAGTGGAAAGTAGCATCAGTGGCTCAGCAGGTAGCATGCTTGCTTCCGGGACTGGAACATTGGAAGGTTTTGGGTTCTAGCCCCACACCAGGTATGTGGGGTAATACTCATAATTGACAGTGTGATGAACTGTAGTATTGGTGAGTGGGGGAGGGCTGCACTGTAGAGGTGCCATCCTTCAGATGAGACATTAAATCAAGGTCCCTTCTGCCCATCCTAGTCACCGTCCAGTTGGAATCAAAAGATCCCATGGAGAGCAGGGGAATTTTATTAAAATAAATCAAAACAAACACAAATCAAACTATACAACAAAATACATCAAAAGCTCAAATTAGAAAATAATAAAAAAAAGAACCAAATTAAAGTATCCCCAAAAATGTTTAAAAACAATACTGCTGTCTCAGGAGTCCTGTTCAATGAACTAAAGCCATACAATATTCAGCCGCCAAGTTCTAAACTGAGCATTGCTCAGTTTCCCAAATACAGACTTTCAAATGTGTTTAATTTCATTATAGACAATAGATAATAATTCTGATTGTGATAGATATTGTTGCAACACAAACCTGCATCTTAGTTTCCAAATCCAGTAGTTCAAACAATTAAAAATTACACGAAGGCTACTGGCATTATACTTCAACCAAACAGAAGAAAAGATACCTAGAATAAACACCTCATATGTTAAAGTGTGGAACAAAATGACTTTCCATGTTTTTGACACTAGAGTCCCAAACTCCTGAATGTGAGGACATTCAAAATACAAGTGTTCCATAATTTCCAATATATTCTGTCATGAAGGCCATAAAGAGTACATTTCTTGAGTTTCTTTATGGTTGAGGTTGTTCCTGACATTTTAATCTGCCGTGGCAGTAGAGCCAGTTGGTATCCCACATTATAACTGGGGTACAGGGTTTAAATACTTTTTTTTTATGAAAGATATCTGAATGTCTGAATCAATGAAGAAATTAAGTTTTTCAGCAAAGTTTTGTGACAGAATTTCTTAATATAACTCTTTCCTAGGGAGTTCCAGCACTTGGTTTCAAACAATCTTCCACTGTTCAGTTTTAGCAAAACTGGAGTACATATAAACAGGCAAAATATGTGGTCTCTTAGGGGCAGATTCACAAAGCCCTTAGAATGATGCTAGGTGCCTGTGTCAAACATAAATGACGCAAGTGGTAAATTGCACCAAAAGATGCCCCAGGAGCAATTCAGAAAAGCAGCCTGCATCAAACACTGGCTGCATGTGCCAAAGGCGGCTTGCATCACAAAATGGGCTGCAGCATGGCACCAGGGGGCTTGCAGCAGATGCAGGCCACCACATCCCCTACTTTTGCATTTACAAAACCCTCCCAGAGGGTAACGGTCTAAGAACCAGTGGACCAGCCAAGGACTGGTCTAACAGTACTTAGAAATCCTCAGGGAGGTTTTTTTTTACTTGAGCCAGTGTGCCAAACCCTCCAAGCTCCAATTCCCTGTTATCATAAAAAATTATCCCTGGTGTTCTAGCAGCTCCCCACCTCCCTGATGTCCCCAATAAATAGTTATTTTATAATTCCCTAGTGGTCTTGCAGACCCCCCTCCGAAGTCCCAATCACCCCTTATCATAACAAATGATCCCTGGTGATCTAGTGCCCCCAAGGCCAGATCCCCCATTATGAAATATTAACACATCATTGGTAATCTAGTGGATCCTCACCCTCACCCCTGCAGGCAATGTCCCATCATTCTGCTCCCCCATCCCCAAACTGAGCTGGCAATTGACACAGCCCACCACTCGCCACCACAGCCAGCTACTGACTGAGCTTTCGATGAGTGCTGTACTGTATTCAGTACACACCCATCTATTGACAGCTCACTATCAATCGATGGGTGTGTACTGAATACAGTACAGTGCTCATTGAGAGCTCAGTCAGTGGCTGGCTGTGGTGGGAAATCAGTGGAGTTAATGTAATGCTGGCTAAATTTGAGGATGGACAGGTAATGGTGGGGTAGAGGTCCACTAGACACCAATGATCTGTTATTATTTCATAAGGTGGGATCTAGACTTGGGGGAGTGTTAGATCACCAGGGAATTATACATATAAATATTTATTTGGGACATCAAGGATCTGGGAGGGGGTCTGCTAGACCACCAGGGAACTATATATAAAAAAAGTATTTATTGGGAACATCAGGGATCAGGGAGTGGGGTCCACTAGACCACCAGGTTTTTTTATATAATTTCTAACTGGGATCGGGGCTGATTGGGGGTCTGTTAGACCACCAGTTTTTTTTATTTACAATTACTAACTGGGATTGGTGCTGATCGGGGATCCTCTAGACCACCATGGATTTTTATTTTTTTATTTCTTAACTGAGATCGGGCTGGGGGTGATAACCAGCAGGGACTGCTATCCATGGTGCCATTGCCACATGGCTGCCCCAATGCTTGCAGCACACCTTCAAGATGCACTGTTTGTTTGGTGCAGTGCCAGGAATGTGGCAGCTGTGGGATTTTGCAGCCAAGACTCTTCCCAATAGTGAAATCAGGTGCAGGGTCCCTGGCGTACCTGAAGTTGGTGCACACTGCCTTTGGTGTAGCTTGTGTTAAACTTTGTGAATCAAGCCCTTAGTCTTTATTGTGAACTTGCCAGATTGCCATTCTTGCAGTACAAAATGAATACGATCTGCAAGCTATGGTAACCTCAGTTGTGTTAATAGCTGTAGGACTGGAATCAAATTATAAGTAAAAAAGAAAATACTATAAAAGAAAGCTAATATTTAGGCATATTGAGACCCCCAGAACTAATGTCCAGATACATTACTCCTCATTTACTGGGATTCAACTTGCTCCTCAATAAACACTGCAAAGAACAGTTATGTAAACTAGCCTCTAAATTTTTAGTGGAGGGTAAACAAAACTTGGGAATAAAAAACAGGAATTAAAAAGGTCTTAATAATGAAAAGTCTTTTTGTTTTACTCATAAGCCTTTTTTCCTCACAGTGTCACTTTACTCATATCACTTTCCAGATGCTTTTCCCAATTAAACTGGGCCATATTACCAGGACCAAAATAAATTCTTAATACTTTATAAGGGGGTGTTCAACCTCTGTATCCCTGCTATTTCAGTAGGTGGGGAATCACCATAGTCCCCTAGACAAAGGCCAGAATTTTTCTGGAAATTTATATCAGAATCTGTAGTAACTGGGAAACATTCCAGAATCAGATGAGCATTCTCTCCTGATTCTTGATCAGCAGCCAGTAGACACACAGGGCTCAATTTTCTAATGGGCCTGAATGTTGTAAACCCCAGGTACTCCAAACATATGGCGCACAGGACATACAACATTCTCCTGGCCAGCAATTTGGGATTTTCAATCCTGAGCACCAATTTCCACAAGTCAGACCAACTTTTTCTTATCTAGCTTATGGTAATCCTGGCTAAACGTTTTATGCAGGTTATGCCAAATATTTGGTGCAAGATGCCATAAATCAGGTAAAGGGTCACAACTGTGCCTGACCTCACAAAATTGGGCACAATTGCAGCAAAGCTGTTTGGTGCAGAAGCATCAAGGATAGGGATTGATGCAGGACTTGATGCAAGCCCTGCATCAGTGTTCAAAAATCAAGCCCATGTTATCTGCATGAATCAAAGTTTTTACTGGGACTGACTGACCCAAATGGATTATTCCCATAATTGCAGATGAATTATTAATTAAACAAATCAGGAGGTAGAGAGAAATTATATAAAGTAGGGGACTAAGTGGGCACCCTTGTCTTACCCCTCTTTTAACTAAATGTTCAATCCCTGATCAACTATTCAAACATCGAGTGAGAGATGCTTGTTTGCAACATAAATGTATCCAGTTGATAATAACACTGGGTATCTCAAACTAGTGCAAGACTTGTCATAAAAAAGCATGATACTTCATCAAAAGCCTTGTCTTGCTCTAACATAAACAAAAATTCCTTATATTTCCCCTCATTCCCCCACTCTACAACTTCTCTTAATAAAATCAAGGTGTCACTAATTTTTCTACCTGGAACTGAACAGGACTGAATACGGTCAATGGGGTGTTCTATGGCCATAGCATGTCTTTTACTTAAAATTGTTGTAATGATCTTAAAATCAGTGTTCAGCAAGGTAATTGGACACCAATTGCTAATGTACAATGTGTCTGACCTTTTAAATAAAAAGATCAGGGTTCCTTTATACATACCTGCTGGTAGAGTGGATACTTTTGTGAAGGAATTATGTAGCTCCACTAATTCTTCAGTCATCTGTTGCCATGGCCACTTATAACATTTGCCAGGCAAATCATCCATATCAGGTACCATACCTAACTTGAGAGATTTAATTATGGAACCTAGGTCAGCCAAATAATTAGTTTTCTGTTAAAACCCGCTTATGATGGTAAGATATTTGTGGCACATTATTTTCCATCAATAATGATTCCATTTGTGGATTTTCATGAAATTCTGTGCCACAAGTTCGAAGTATGCAACAATCAAGAGTCTCACAGATCCCATCTTTATCTGACACTAAGATGCCCTGACTATTATAAATATGTTTTATAAACTGATGCTGCACCTTCTGTGTGCAACTATCAAAAGGGTTAACTTCATAGTTTTCAGCCTGCATACCAAATTTCTTTCTTGAGATTTCATTCTATTATATTGGTAGTTTTTCATATCCTATTTTATTTGTTGAATGTGGTCAGTACAAGTGTAGGGCTTATGGGCAGACTGGCTGGGCATAGTGGTCCTTATCTGCCGATAATTTCTATGTTTCTATGGTAAGAATACTTATGATGCCCTGAATTATGTACTGTAATTAATTTATGTAAGTGCACTCATTTATCCAGATATTTGTGATAGTTCAATTTCTCCAAACCTTTTTCTGTATCTTGAAAGAAATTCTTAAAATTTATTTTCCTGTCTTCCCACCAAGAGAGCAGGGGATCCTAGAGACAAAACAATGATTTTCTTGCTTCCACTAGATTTTTTTAACTTGTTTATGATGGTAGGGTTATCTAACAGTATTATTTAATTTCCAAAAAAAACAACTTACTAACAGTGGGTTCAGTTAGATCTGCTATCTGAATTCCAACTAATCTATGATCAGGAAATGTAATATAGCATCTAAGAAGCCTGATATTCTAAAGTTTGCGTAGGTGCTAATGGGTCTTATCTGCATAAAGGACTGCTGCCTCAGTGATTGGTGCTCAAGATCCATTTGAAACTGCAAAGCCCAAAGATCTGGCACTCAGTCAGGAGATTACAGTCCTGGATATTGTGATTAAGAAAAGGTATGATGGTAGCATTGACAACTACTCTGTAGAGAAAACTCACAGATTGAAATATTCATCTGCATGGCAATAGTTGCCACCCCCACCACACCATAATAAATATCCCAATGGGACAGTTTATGGGAATTAAGAGAAACTGTATCCAAACAGAGAATTTTTTTTTAGGGAAGCAGAGATTTTGGAAAAAAAAGATTTGCAAAAAGGAGGTACGGTGATAGGGTGATCCAAATGCCAGAAGAAAGGTTGATTCCATGGCCATAGATGATCATTTAGTTGTAAGGGAGAAAAATGATGAAAATTCTATGGGTTTGAATTTTTTCACAACCTTTTCTACTGAAGCCAGGGTGTTTGAGAATATTGTGAGGGGTAATTGGTAGATATTAAAGGCAGAACCAACATTAAAGGATTGTACTGGCTCCTTCCTAAGGTTTGTGTATAGAAGGGCATGAACATTGAGGGATTCCCTTGTGCATAGTGTGCAACCAAGTTGTGGAAAATAAACTGGTTTTCCATTTTTACCACCTGGCACAAAAGATGTGGTAGGTGTAAGTACTGCCCAATTGTTACCATGGCAAAAACTTTTGTCAACCCCTAAGTGGGAGAAGAGATACACATTTGAAGGTTATGAATTGCAATATAACATGTGTTGTGTACCTGGCAACATGCCAGCGTGGAGTGTATTATGTTGGTTGCACAGTGAGGAGGTTTATAGACAGGATAGGGGAACATATGCAGTTGATTGAGGCAGGTAACAATATGTCAGCCCTGGCAATACATGCTGGTGATATGAAGAACAAAGATCTCCATAGCCCTCCTTTATAGGTATTGACAGAGTAACCTTAGGTCCTGGTAGTGGTGGGGGGGGGGCATAGAAAATAAATTAGCCATGAGGGAGGCATATTGGATATTCAGTTTGTGGGGCTTTTTTAATGGCCAGGCTTAAGTGATCAAACTGAATTAGCAAAACTATTGAGCCACTGCATGAAAATGGGCTACCATTGAACTGACCAACTTCCAAAGCATGACAAACACAGGAAAATTGCTGCTCTGCAGTGATGTAGGTGATGTATTATGTTACTATGCCCCATGAAAGCTGATAAATAAATACAAATTATGGTAATACATGCTTGGTGTGTCATGGAAACGTCAATTTTTCTTGACAAAATCCACCATTTTGGTTGGCCATTTTGTGACACTCTAAGGGAGGTTGCACAAAACTGTGTTTATTGTGACTGAATTGTGATGTGGCCCTGAATAAACAGTTGTTAGACACAGTCTGGTCTCCTCATTTTATTTTACAAGCATTTTTTGTGTGCTGCAGCAACCACTCCCACCCCCCAGTAGCCCCAAACATTTGGACTTGAATGTAACCCATTCTGTCCAACTATGTTACATTCACATCTCCCTCTTTAAACTGGCAATTACTGGTTTTTTTTTTTATAAAATTTTGCTGTCTGGCAGCCTTGTTTCATTTCTTCCAGAACCCACATTCCCCTCAGAGTTCCTCTCTTTCCTACACCACACTCATGATATCATCAGTTAACACTGATGACCTCCTTATGTCCAACCCCTGGGACATTCATAGGAGTCTCGGGGGGGAGAATGGGCGAGTGGCCTCTCATACCAGTGTGTTCCGGTGAAGTTGCTAAAAATGGACTGGACTTGCAGATGCTTTAAAATGAGCAATCCCACAGTCTCAAGCCCCTTTCTTTTCTAGCCAGCATCAGTGAAAGATTTTATGTCCCCTGCAGAGCATGGCGATTCTTCATCCAGAGAGTTATGTGGCAAATGACCTTCCTCTCCAGGTAAGCCACATGACTCCTTTCTGTCCCATGGCCACTGTATGGGAGCAGAGAAATTTATGTTTAATTTTTTTGCTCCCATTTAAAATGCTTGGCTCCCATTTAGGATGTTCAGCTCCAGTTCAAGATCTTGTTTTTTGGTGGGTTTGGCAATCAGGTAGGGCAGAAAGTACTGTTTGCCCTTTGTGTTTTCTGCTTTTGTGAGAGGGCCAGTACCCTTTAATAATTTGGTGTATTTGGAGCGGTGAACATCGGGCCAGAAATGCATGCAGTACAGTATCACCTGTTCACTAAGTGAACTCCCCAAAACCTTTCCCTGGCAACATACACCTGAAGAACCCAGACCCAAAGCAAGGAGTGAGCACAGTCACAGTGACTTGAGTCTTTATACATGGCCTGATTTACTTATTTTTCACCCAGATGTAAAGGGGTTGGGGGCCAAAAATGTGCTTGCTCATGGAGCCAAAAAGTGTGCTTGCTCAGGGAATCTTAATTTAATATTACAGGATATCTCCATGATCTGTGCCACACCACACGTTGGCAAGAATTCTATCTCACAGCCTCAATAGAGTCAGCTCTTCAAATCCTAAATGATATAATCATAAGTGCCCTCAATTCACATGCATCCCTCACCAGTGTCAGAACCAAACTCAAATCCTGTCGCTGGTTCTCTGCCGACCCTAAATCCGCACTGCTTGCCAGAGACAAACTCTGGAAAAGGGCAAGAAGACAAAGGACCCAAATGACTGGCTCCAATTCAGAAAAGCCAGAAACTCCTGCACAAAACAAGTAAGAAAAGCCAAGGCAACCTTCTACACAGCTGAACTAGATGCCTCCTATAACAACCCTTCCAGGTTCTGGGGTACCATAAAGGGCATCCTAGGTCAAACCTCTACCCCTGTCTTACCATCCAAAATTCAATTAAATAATATTGAAATCACCGACAAGCAAAATATCTTGAATGCCTTCAATGACCATTTCACTACAGCTGGCCTGGCTTTCGACTCTCTCTCCTGCAAACCTATTAAGATCATCTCTAAACCTACAATCTACTGAGAGTCAAAGGTTGCTTCCACATTCTCATTCAAACCAATATTGTTCAAAGTAGAAGACCTCCTACTCCAACTAGATACCACCAAAAGTGCAGGTGCAGACTCCTGGATCCCTACTTTCTAAAAGTAGCATTGTATGCCTTACAGCCCCCTCACCCACCTCTTCAATCTATCACTTGTCACTGGTACTATCCCTCAATATGGAAAACAGCTCAGGTGTTTCCATTACTTAAAACAGGTGATCCATGGACCTCAGTAATTATAGGCCCATCTCCATCTTACCAATACTATCCAAGATGCTTGAGAAGCTGGTAAACTCTCAGTTAACTGCCTACCTTGATATCAACAATCTCTAAATCCAGCTCAATCTGGGTTTAGATCTATACATAACACCATCTCTGCACTAGCAAAAGTCACAAATGACTGGCAGACTGCCCTAGACAAAAGAATAATACCTGTGCTGTGTTTCTGGATCTAAGCAAAGCCTTTGACACTGTGGATCATGATCTTCTAATCACCTCACTAAACTCCATAGGCCTTGACTCACTCTCTATTAAATGGTTCAGATGCTATCTCTCTGGAAGGCTACAACTGGTAAAGAATGATGGTGATCTATCTACCCCTAAGCCACTCCTAAGAGGTGTACCATGAAGGCTCCATCCTGGGTCCCATCCTTTTGCCATTTACATCAACAATATTGACTCCAATCTCTCTCTTCTAATATCCACCTTTTGCAGATGACACTGTACTTTATGTGAGCGATCCCTCACCATCAAAAGCCTGTGAGCTCCTACAGTCTCAATTCTCCCTCCTCCAGCATAACCTATTAAAAAGAAATTATTACTAAATGCTAAGAAAACCAAAGCTCTGTTCTTTGCCCCAAGAACTGTTCTTCCACTATCCCATCATTCACCCTCCCACAACTCTCTACCATCCTTGGTGAAAATCTGGAATATGTTGACAAATTCAAATACCTAGGAGTATGGATAGACAATAAACTAGACTATACTACCCACGTTGAAGAGCTCCTGAAAAGCTAAGACAAAGACTTGGTCTATTCTATAGAATCAAACACTACCTGACCAAAGATTCCAAACAAAGATTAATCCTTGCATCATTCATGTCCCTCATTGATTATGCTGACTTCCTCTATGGTCATTGCTCCTCTCCCATCTAAACAAACTAGACACCCTGTATCATAGAGCTATTAGATTCATTACTGACCTTCCCTCTAGCACCCATCATTGCTCTCTCTACAATGCAGTCAGCTGGACATCCCTGCAACATAGAAGAAGAAAAATGCTGCTACCTGGATCTACAAAGCTCTGACAAACAAACTCCTTCCTACATCTCAGACTGCTTCAACCAGATCACATCCAGGCCCTACACCTTGAGGATCAACAAACTGATCCTGCTGAAGATTCCTATCACCTGCACCGGTATGGAAGAGCTGCAATCAGTTATTCCCTGGCACTTATCTGAATTCTATCAAAAAGACATTGAAAATGGAAACACTGATCCCCTTACATCCTTCAAAAAGCTGTACACCAGCTCAATCCCAGATTCATGCAATTGCTTCCTTGGCTGCGCCTAGTCCTCCTACACCCCACACCCCTCTCCCACCCTTCTAAAGCTCCTCCCTATTCTTCTATCATTCCTCTGGTCCTTTCCACATCAAACCTCAAACATATATGCCCACCCATGTACCATTATCCAAGCCTTATCCCTACCAGACTGTTTGTTTCTCACCTTTAATAGGTTTTGGTTTACTGTCCTTTGCCTTGTATATATGTAAATAATTGTACATCTATCTCACTCATAAATGTTTGCATTGTGCTATTTCAATATCATGTTTTTGTATACACTCTGTAACCTTTTTTGTTATGACCACTCAGGTCCATCTTGTAAATGAGCTATGCTCAATGATGTTCGCCTGAATAAATAAAGATTTTGATTGATTGATTGATTGATTAATTCATTCGGTGCACAGTATTATGTGCTTGGTGCCATTTCAACCTGGGGGACATGGTTAATGTTGATGCCCATGAACACAGCCCACAAAGTGGTAATTTCTTTGGCCAACAGCATGGTCTGTGTTGGGGTGTATGGCTTGGACTACAGATTATGGCAGTTAAATGATGCACATTAGAAATGCTTGGGGGCATTTTCTGCATTGGTCACATGCTCCAGGTCCATGGCTCTGATCTCCACAAGACTACATGACTTATGTCAGTCATTTTTGTTTAAAGTCTGAATGGCATGTCAGGTTTCTTGGTGCTTTTTTGGTTTTGGGACCTGATCCAGTGCATAGCTGTCCAATGTCAGGTCTTTGGCAGGGTAAGTGTATCTTTTGTTGTTTGGGGAGGGGGCATGCTGCATGGCCTGGGTGTTTGTTTGGAAGCCTGCTATGGTGTGTCAGCCTCGATCAGACCATTTGGAAACCAAATTGTCTGATCAAGGCCTACACACAACAGCAGGCTGCCAAATAAAGGCCCACACCATGTGGCCTGGTGTTTCTGGGATTTGACTCAATACAAGTTGTAGCAAACATTATGCTTCCAAATGTTTGCGACTAAGAACGTATTCTAAATTATGCTGCATTTCTTTTGTTGTTGGGGGGGGCATGCTGCATGGCCTGGGCCTTTGTTTGGAAGCCTGCTGTGGTTTGTCAGCCTTGATCAGACCATTTGGAATCCTAAAGATTCACTTTTGGGTTCCAAATGGTCTGCTCAAAGCCAACACACCACAGCAGGCTTCCAAACAAAGACATACGTCATGTGGCCTGATGTTTGTTGATTTTTTTTGGGGGGGGCATTGTTTCTTTGTTTGGAACTAACAAGCTATGCTTGCAATTTTAGAGTTTTATGTCCCCGTTACATTCACATCCAGACTTTTATGTCCCCAGTTACATGCACATACAGACTTTTATGTCCCGTTACATGCACATCTCCAGTTTTATGTCCCTGTTACATGCACATTTTTTTAAACATTTTTTCTATGAACAGAGAGAGTGATTTATCCCTCAACATAATAAATATTCATTAGGTAAATACCAGCATACAAAAACAACCTTTTTTTTGATAAGTGAGGAATTTAAAAAAATATCACCAATGTCTCAATTTGGTAGCCCTTTTTCATGCACTGACTCTGTTGTGAATTGTTTATTTTAGTCTCTTGTCTCCTTACAGGTTGCATATGGAAGTGCAGATCTACATGTGAATAAAGCCACTTTTTTGATAATTTAAAGTACATCAGATGGAAAACTTCATTCAAAGGATTAATGAAAATAGCAAATGCGTAAATGAAATGTTATAGTGGTTGAATCATAGATGGGGAGTCCAATTTCTATATTTTATATTTGATTTTCATGTTAATGTTGCTCACTCTATGCACTCTAGTTTATATTGATGTACCTTTAAGATCCTACTATTTAAGAAGGGGATGGTAGGGGGCCACACATCCATGAAAATGTTCTGGGGAGTTGTAGGCATGAAAAACTGGGGCTCCTGTGGGTCCTTCTGTGGGCTCATATTTTAAACTGGAACTGCACTGTTATCTGCACTTTAAGCATTAGGGTTGAGAACCCAAAAGACTACCCCAGGCCTGATCTTTGAAGACTCAGGAGAGGTGAAACTGTAATGGTTTTTCCTTTTTCTGCCTGCAGGATGGGGGTGGGGTGTTATGGTTGGGAACCCTATCACCACATTTCCCTACCTTTGTCACTTTAATCAGAGCCCTAACTGGTGCATTAATACAGTTGTTTTTTTTTGCAAAGTATTTCCTTACTTTTTGAGATTGTATAATCATGTCCCCATTCATGCAGGTCCCTGCATGAATATATCCATTTGCCTATTGAAGCAGAGGGCCCTGCCATCTCTCCATAGATGCATACATCTATTCCTCCCAAAAAAGAAAATTATTTGCTTGGTTGTAAGGCTTGTTAAACTTACAATGTTATTCTATGGGAATTTTGACAATTTAATTTTTATATTTCTTTTTATATGGCCCCTATCTTTTTGGGGGAGTTGGGGGTATTATGTGTTATTACTGTAGAACTCATTAAGACCTTTCTTTTGATATTTGGATTGGGCCTTAAGTGCAAATATTGAGGGAGTTATAGCATGTTGACGTTGAAATGTGGGGAAAAACAGTAAATCTAAATTCTTTTTTCATAAGAAGGCATCCTTTCTTGTATGAACAAAAAAAAACATGAAAAAGGATTTCTTCATACAAAAAAAGATTCGGGGGAAAACTAAGTTCAAAATCTTTTTTCATATGAAGGCATCCTTTTTCATATGAATGCAAAAAATGTATAAAAAAGGATTCCTTTATACAAAAAAAGAATCAGAAAAAAAACTAAGTCCAAATTATTTTTTCATATGAGGGCATCCTTTCTTGTATGACAAGAAAAAAAAAAAAAAAAGGATTCCTTTATACAAAAAAAAAATTGGGAAAAAAATAAGTCCAAATTATTTTTTCATATGAAGGCATCCTTTTTTGTATGAACAAAAAAAAAATACCAAAAGGAGGTTCAGCCATGATGGTGCATGGGTAACATGGGTGATGTTGTTTAGGGCACAGGAAATCTGTTGCTCAAAATTATTGCAGGTGGCATTGCACCATTCAAGAGCTGCAGCGGCAAAGCCCTGTCCTAGGAAACAATTCCGTTTTGCAGGGGGCTTTGTCCCCTGCACCCCACAAGAGTAATTAATAACATCCTTTGGGTCTGGCATGCCATGACAGGCAGAGAAATTGTGGGGATGCCCAATAGGGTTTGAGTGCAGGACAATCTAGAATTCAGATCACTCCTGTCACTCATGCCCTTGATGCGGTGCACAGATTATGGTGCCCTAATGATGGTGCCCTAACAATGGCATACCAAAAATGATGACTTCATACTAAAAAAGAATTGGAAAAAAGTCCAAAAACTTTTTTTGTATCAAGGCATCTTTTTCATATGAACAAAAAATATATATATACAAAAAGGATCTCTTCATATGAAAAAATAATGTTGACTTTTTTCATTTTCTTTTGTATGACAGAATCCTTTTTTGTATTTTTTTTATTCGTATGAAAAGGATGCCTTCATACAAAAAAAAATCAGGAAAGAAAATCTAAGTCCAAATTTTTTATTCATATGAAGGCATCTTTTCACATGGTTCAATTCCTTGTTCATATGGCCATATGAAAAAAGGAAATTTAATCTTGAAAAAGATTTTCAAATGTGTAAAAACACATTTGTGTGTCATTTTCCCAAAACCTAACAGGGTCCCGATTAGCAAGATACATGTGTTGGTGTCTCTACATTATCTAATTTTTATGGGTTTTCAAACATTTTTCTTTTTAAATAACAGAAACAAGATGGATGCCATATGAAACATGAATTTTTCCTCATGAAAAAAGATTATCCCATACAAAAAAGGATCCTTTTCTATATGCATAAAGTTATTTTTTCATTCTTAGCAGCTATCCAAAAGACTGTATTGTGCATGCTTAGAACTGAAATTTTAAAATCTTATAACTTTGGAACACATTAATATTTTTGCACCAAAGCAGTGAAAGGCACCACTGTGGGCCAATCCCTTTGTACCATGAAAATTTCAAAGCAAAATTCCAAACCATCTCGACACTAGGTGATGACCAAAAAAAGCAGCAAAACAAATATATATATATTTTTTTCTCTTTTTTCACTATTTGCATCTCAAAATCTGCATATCTGACCAGAACAAAACTTAGGACATCCCAAGATCATGCCCCCAAGACAGCACATGCAAAGTTTTGTGCAAATCTGTTGAATAATTGCGAAGTTGTTGAAGTGCAACATTTGGGTTTAACATAGAAACTCCTGCTTAACCCTAACTATAGTGGTACTATAGCAATCATCTTGCTTCATAAAATCTGAACTATTGTAGGTTGCCCATGGGCATGAGTAAAAAGTATGCCCTTCATCCTCACATAAGTTGCAACATGGGGTGTTTGTACAGTGTAAGTTTAGGTGTCCTAATTCTCCACATCGACCACATTTAGTATGCTCACAAGCACTGCTGAGGTGTTGCAGAGAGCCACATTGGTAACATAATTTTGGCTGACCTTGGTAGAAAAATAAACCGTTGTCACATCCCAGAAAAAAATGCTTGGGAGATGTTGAAAGCCCTTATCTATCTGCCTTAGCTTAATTCTGAATTTCCAGTCTCTTGTCCGGAAATGTTCAGTGTCCATTATGGGTTCTGGAGTATTCTGGATGTAACAGCATTTTTTGAGCAGTAAACAATGTCAGCCATGTTTGCACCTCCATTCCTGAACAAGATAGTTACACATCTGAAAGTTATTTTAGTGAGCGGTAAGGCTATGAAAGGAGTCTAATGCTGAATATCTTTAAGTATGTAGTAATGGTTCCAAAATGTTTCAGGGATTTTAGTTGTTTTGAAGCTGATATCATAGGTGTTCTCTTCTGGTGCATGTATGATGGCATATACTTCAGACACAAAATATTTGATGGATTGCTTTATAGGGACATTCCCCAAGTAAGTCCTGTCTGATACTTCCTCCAAACCAACTCTATGTTTTATTCTGATGGTGTTTTTTCATCTTGCCTTTTCTATGGGGTGATGAAAAAGACATGCATAGCTAGTCATTTGCGATCTTTGTAGAGGGTCTCTCCTCCAGTCAGAGGTCCCCTGTCCTGGCTTATTTGACTAATTTTGTTTTTTCCTCTTTTAGATATTTCCTGAAGAAGACCTAAGGTCGAAACATAGATTTTTAACTCCATTTTCTATTTTCAGCTTGCATTTAATATAACCATTTTGTTTTGCTTTCAGAAACCCCATGCTGATGCAGCACCTTGTCTTTATTTTTACATTATTTGACTAAGAGTCTGTATGGTTAGAGGTAAGGAGTCCAGGGCCAAAGGTTCAGATATGTCTGCAGAGAGTGTTTTTTTAGAATCTTGGTGAGGCCCAATGTTACCAGAAATTCCGTCTTCATTATTTGCATATGCTGGTAAATTTCTGGAGCTGTTCTGTATGATCTGTGGCCTATTTGCAAGCCCAGAAGAGGATGCCGTGTTGCCAGATTTATTACTGGCCTCTTTTTCTAGCTTACATTTTATTGAATTATCATTATATTAAACATCATACAAATAAATGGTAATAGTAGTTCCATTACAATTAATTACAAGAAAGAAAATGCACACCCCTGTTTTATATAATATATACGTGAGTGTAGACCAAATCAAATGGGAGAGAGGAAAATATATTAATTTGAATACATTTCTACTGGGTTATTACTGCTAACTATAATATATATTCCAGATTTAATAATTTTAAAACATGCTTGTTTAATCTTACCACAGTCGTTCCATATTAGGAATTGACATGAAAAAAGAGACCACATTCAAAACAGCACACCTAATAAACAAATCCTTCATTATGACTCCGCATTCTTACCACTTCTAACTAAATTTTACAGCATTTATGTTTATATCTATTTAATAATCTCAAAATGATGTGAAGAAAAATAGAAGAGGGAGAAAGAATATCAAGTGATGAGGAAAACATGTCAGAATTTAGGAAATATAAGTACTAATGTTCAAATCAAATTATGTCACATGTTGATAATTTCCTCTTCTGATGGAGTCAGGGAATTTGTCTCCCCTCCTGTTGGTTATCTTGCTCATACTGAGCTCTAATAAAGTCATAGAGTTGTCCTACATCAACAAAGATATGTTGCATTCCTTTATGTTTTATTCTCAATTTAGCTAGTGCTAACAACTGGAACTCTGCCCCCATTTCTAACCATCCATGTATGTATACCAGAAATTGCCTTCTTCATTGTCATGTGGGATATGAGTAGTCAGGATAGATCAAGTATTTATATGCTTTGTAAATAAAAGGTGCTTTAAGTCTAGAAAGCCATAATATTAGCTCTCTGTCAGAGTCAAAGGCAAAGGTCAGCATAATAGTAGATTTCTTGCCTAATGCCGCATTATTTTCCACTGGTGCATATTGAGCAGATTGTGCAAAGATTTCATTTGTTGAACTTTGAGTAACATGTTTCATAAGTACTCTGTGTGCATGGGTAATGAAAGGCAGGTTGTCCTCAGGAAGTTCAAACACTAATGAAAATGTATTTTGCTTTATCTTTTACAGTTGGAAAATCTTGTTCAAATGATATAAGTAATCCCAGCAAAGTTAAGTTTTTATATCTTTGCTGGTTCTCAAGCAGTTCAATCTGGACATTGCAAACTTATCACGTATTAAGCTAGCAGTAGTAGCCTGAACAGCCACAATTTTGTCATTCTCGTAATTTAATTCTTATTAGCCTCAATATCTTTTGTAACCACTTCTATCTTGTCATCATTTTGTTTGGCATTGTTCTGTAAGCAATCAATCTTTTGAGAAAGGGACTGAAACTTAAGGTTGAATGACTGTATCCATGACAACAGTTTTTCCAAAGCCTCACTGAGAAAATCTATCATGTGGCCATTGTGGGTGACGGAGATATGTAATCGGTACTTTGAGAAATGGACAGAGTAGTACTGCTAGAAGCCAAAGGTACAGGCTTAAGTTTGAGATCAACATCAGCCCTACTGATGTAATTTGCTATCTCTACTGTGTCTGCTAATACTGTTAATGTCTCAGCAGGTGGCACACTCACTTCTGAGGTCAGAAGATTGGAAGGCTGTGGGTTCCATCCCCTCACCAGGAACTGGGGTTAAATCTCAATATTGACACTGTAATGCATCATGAGGGGAATGCTGCACTTGAAAGCCATTATTTGGATGAGATGTTAAACCAGGGTCCCATCTGCTTGTTCTGGTGGTTGTTCAGGTTGACATTAATGATCCCATGGTACTTCTTGAAAACAGTAGGGGAATTTTTATTATAACTTCAAAATGAAATATTACAAACAGTGTTGAATTTACACAGAAAAAATGGTATCAAAATCATACATAAAGGAAATCATAAATAAGAATTTCTGTCATACCGCCTTGTAACAAAATCATAAAATTACCTTATTTATATTCAGAAACAAAGAAAACTAACCCTTAAAGTACAATAAGCATAAATGCATAATTGTCTAGCTCGACGTATAAAACAAAATCCTTAAAATGAACCATTATGTATTAAAACATACATATGAATACAAAATGTCTCCCCCACCTCTAAAAGTGGGGATATTTTCTTTTTTTTTATATATATCAAGTTTATTATTACAATGTTGATGTCAAATTTATGCAATTATATCAAAACCATAATAAAACCGAAGAGTAGAAGTAAAGAATGAAATAAAATAAGTAGTCCAGTCACATTCCCTAAACTATATATCATAATAACTTTTTAAAGTAGATACTATTTGTACATTTTGAAATGATATGCATCCCCCAAAGAAAACAGGGGAGTTTTTTTTCAACCTTCAAGGAAATCAAAATATATAACACTATTTCTAAATGAAAACAAAAGGTAAAACAAAAGAAGCATTAATTCATACATATCCCCTATTTTGTTTAAATGTTAATAACAATAAAACCAAAATAATAAATAAATAGGCTGTTCCAAACATGAACAAGAGCAATTTAGCATTGTACCAAACCCTTAACCTCCTCCTCCTACATATAAATAATATAGAAAAATTAATGGTATTGTGCAACCTATATATATATATATATATATATATATATATATACATATATATATATATATATATATATATATATATATATATATATATATATATATATATACCATTTCTAAACAGTTAAAACACAAGAAGGTACCAGCTCCAGTACCTATGCACAAATAAGATTATTGAGGTACTTCTTTTCCCACATTCCACTATGAATGAGTCACATAAGAAAGTTAATGATTTAAGCAGGATCTTTACCTATACTGATAATACAATCTTCTTAAATGGGGTAACCGTGTACCTACTCACTCTGTTTTCATGGCAGAACAGATGTGGTCCATCCCCTAAGAGTGTTTGTAATACTTAAGGTATCCATGTGATGCTGCTCCACTGGGTTCAATATACCTGTATAGGAACAAAAAGTCTTCATTGAGATCTGAATTTTATAACTGCAGCTTCTACTATATGAAATAATTGTTCTTCAGATAACACGATTTGTTGTATAGTGAACCTACACTGTACATGCCATATATAAAATTTAAAACGCACCAGGAACAACCACATAGCAACTTTATCAGGCTTTGTCCATTGAAATGGAAAGATACCTAGACATAATATATCCATTGTAAGATTATGAAATGGTGAAGTAGGCCATTTCTGTTGTACAAATGACGAGAATTTTTAAATAAAAGGACAATCTAGCAATAAATATCCATTGTCTTCACCTTTAAGATACATGTAGGCCTAGGACAGTAATGCTCCTCCATACCTCTATGTTTCAAGTTCCCCCTAACGTTTAGTCTCCCGTGGTACTGAAAGCCACATTACATCCCACATCTGGGTGGGGGGGCAGGGTGATGTAAGCATTTTCACAATAATTTCTTTTTCAGTACATGGTTTGTAATCAAAATGGGTAGCTTCCATAAAGAAGCGGTTCATCATGTACTTATATACATCTTGTTTCTGAAGTGTCAAAACATGTTTTTTTAAGTGCCCATTACTTTATTTTGCCAAAACAGGGCTGGAAGTGTGGCAAGATATTATGTAGGGATTTCTATCTAGAGATAGAAGTATGCTGTGGGCATGCTTGTAAAATATCTTCTAGACCATCCTTCACCCATGCAATCCATGTTTCTCTTGTTCTAACAATGCTGGAGGTACATTTGTATTTAAAAAAACATAGTAAAGAAAAAGCGTATTGGGTTAATCATTTTTAACCTCCCATGTTTTTGTCCAGGAATAAAATACCTCTTTTTATAGGGTTTAATCTACTACCCCAAATGCATGTAAAAAAACAACTATAAATCTTGGCTCCCAATTGTTTGGGTAAGGAAAATATGCAGTTCAAATGTAAGAATGTTGTCAACAACAAGTTTTGGCCATATAGACCCTTTTAAACTTAGACATTCTCCATCTCTTCCATTGTGAAACTTTATTCTGAGCTTACTGAAGTTTATCTTGCCAATTTAAAACTGCTAAATCGCCTTTCCTGAATATAACACCCAAAATAAAACATGTGGTCTGTATTACAGGCATATTAATTATATTTTCTCATTAATGATCTGGAAATCTTGAAAAATTCCTCCAGCATTTCTCCCACCTGATTGCTAGATTGTAAAACAGCTACTACCAAACAGATGTCATCCGCATAAGCGATAGTTTTAATTTTGGAATCTTCACTTGAAAATTAAACTCTGGTGATAGCACTGGAACAATTAATTCATCTTATAAAAGGATCTAATGTTAGTATGTATAAAAGAGGGCTACGGGGACACCATGGTCATGCTCCCCTGGTTATCTTACATTCTTTCCCTAGCCACCTATTACAATAAGATTTTGCCACTCCCTGTTATAACATGTCTGCACCCATCTCATGAATTCCATAGGAATACCATAGGCTCTCATATAATCCCATAAATATGAATACGAAACCTTATTAAAGGCTTTAGCCTGATCTATACTCAGTAAAAACACAAATAATTCCTCACTTTGCCCTTGAGCCATAATTTCTCATATTTATATTAAACTGTCTGTAATACCTCTCCCCGGGATAGCACAAGTTTGGGAGGGAGTAAGGTCTTTGGAACATAGGGTCAACCTATTATTTAATAATTTAGTGAGGATTTTAAAATCTGAATTTAATAATGTGATTGGTCTCCAATTAGTTAGAAGACTCTTGTCCCCAGATTTATACATTAATGTGACTAAACCTATAACCATACTGTCAGGCAATGCTTTAGATTGCAAAATCTCATTAAAGAGATGTACTATCCCATCTATTAATGCTGGAATAATGTATAAATAGAGCTTATAAGGTATGCCATCCTGACCCAGAGCTGAATCTTCTTTTATGTTAGATAATATACTTAAAACCTCTTGTTTAGTAATTGGATAAACGATTCCAGTAGCACTCTGAATGGAATGTTGTGGTAGCTGATAGAAATGTAGAAACATAGAATTTAATGGCAGATAAGGATCAGTTGGCCCACCTAGTCTGCCCATTCCCCTACCTAATGGATAAGCTGCAGATCCTAGTTAACCAACCGCCTACTTCCTCCTACTCACCACTAGAATTGCTTTATGTCTGTTCCATGCATTCTTTAATTCCTACACTGTTTTTGACTCTAAGACCTCCTCAGGAAGGCCATTCCATGCATCTACAATCCTCTCTGTGAAGAAATACTTCCTCACATTAACTCTGAGCCAT
Source organism: Neoceratodus forsteri (assembly GCA_016271365.2). Lineage (NCBI taxonomy): Eukaryota > Metazoa > Chordata > Ceratodontiformes > Ceratodontidae > Neoceratodus > Neoceratodus forsteri. The sequence goes on along the minus strand of CM057459.1, from coordinate 1,224,736,846 downwards.
CCCCCCCATCTTCAAATTCTGCCCCCTTGTTCTTGCACATCTCTTTTTCTGAAAGATGCAACCCTCTTGGACTTTGTTGATTCCCTTGAGGTATTTGTAAGTTTCTATCATACCCCCCTCCCTCCTTTCCTCGAGGCTATACATCTTAAGCTCCTTTAGTCTTTGTTCATATGTCTTCTGGTGCAGACCCTGCACCATTTTAGTTGCCCTCCTCTGGATAGCCTCCACCCTGTCTATGTCTTTGTGGAGATGGGGTCTCTAGAACTGCACACAGTACTCCAGATGTGGTCTTGCCAACTGTCTGTACAGAGGGACAATAACTTCTTGTTTTCTACTGGCGATGCCTCTCCCTATGCATCCCAGTATGCCGCTAGCCCTTCTTACAGTCTTCTCACATTGCTGGCCCACCTTTAGGTCATCTGATATGACTACCTCCAGGTCTCTTTCCATTTTTGTTGTTGTCAGTATCTCACCCCACATTGTGTACTCTTCCCTTGGGTTTTTGTTTCCCAGGTGCATTACTTTGCACTTCTCTGCATTGAATCTAAGCTGCCATACATTTAACCATTCCTCCAACCCTGCCAAGTCCCTTTTCATTCTTTTCACCCCACCTTGCATATCAACCCTGTTGCAGATCTTTGTGTCATCTGCAAAGAGACATACTTTCCCTCTCAGTCCCTCTGCAATGTCACTTATAAAGACATTAAAAAGGACCAGCCCCAGTACTGAACCCTGTGGTACCCCACTAGTAACCCTCCTTTCTTCACTGTGGACTCCATTTACTATTACCCTCTGAGTCCTCTTGTCCATCCAGTATCTTACCCAGGCTACCACCCTGGGACCCACTCCCAGGCTGACTAATTTGTTTATTAATAGTTTGTGCAGGACTGTGCCAAATGCCTTGCTAAAGTCTAGGTAGGCCATGTCCACAGCCCCTCCCTGGTCTACTACTTTGGTCACCCAGTCAAAGAAATCAATTAGATTTGTCTGACATGACTTTCTCACTGTGAATCCATGCTGTCTTGGGTCCTGTGCCCCACTGGCCTCTAGGTACTCAACAGTTCTTTCCTTCAGAAGTGATTCCATCATTTTCCCTACCACTAAGGTCAAACTGACAGGTCTGTAGTTTCCTGCCTCTGTCTTGCTCCTGCTTTTGTGAAGGGGAATCACATCTTCCCTCCTCCAGTCCTCATGTACCACACCATCCTTCCATGATTTATTAAAAAGTATTGTCAGTTGTGTTACTAGTTCTTCCCTTAGTTCTTTTAGAATGCTGGGGTGAATCCCATCAGGCCCCATTGCTTTACCACCTTTAGTTTTAAGAGTTCTTTCAGAACCCTTTCTTCTGTGAAAGGACTAATATCAACCCCCCCCCCATCCAGAGTGCTTCTATTGACTGGATTAGGTATCTCCCCCTGCTTTTCCATTGTGAATACTGAGCAGAAGTATTCATTCAGTATCCCTGTTTTTCACTGTTGCTCTCTGCCCAACCACCTTCCTCTTTATTCAGCCTCAGTATCCCTACCTTAGTCTTTCTTTGCTCCCTAATGTACCTATAAAAGGTTTTATCCCCCTTCTTAACCGAGTTGGCTATCTTTTTCTTGGTTTGGGCCTTTGCTATTCTGACTACCTTCCCCACTTCCTTCTGCTTTAACTGGTACCGTTCTCTCTCTCTCCTGATCCTTCTGTGTTTCCTTATACTTCCTGAATGCTATCTTTTTCTCCCTTACTTTCCCCACCACTTCTTTTGAGAGCCATAATGCTTTTTTCTTTCATTTTGATTTGTTTATTTTCTTCACACAAAGGCTTGTTGCCTCTGTGATGGCAGTTTTGATGTTTCCCCATTGTTACTCCACCCCACCTTCTTGCATGTTTGCTAGTGCTTTTCTGAGGCACTCTCCCATTTCAACAAAATCAGCCTTCCTGAAGTCCAGTACCTTCACTTTTGTACAGCTTGACTCTACAGCTAAGTTTATCATGAACCACACTGTTTGGTGGTCACTTGTTCCCAGGTAGCTACCCACTTCAAGAATGGGGATCCTCTCTCCATCCCCATTTGAGAGTACCAGGTCTAAGACTGCTCCCTCCTGAGCGGGTTCCAAAACTAGCTGTCTGAGGCATGCCCCCTGTAGGGCATTGATTGGCCCTGCTCTTGGATGTGGATGCAGCAAAGGTGCTCCAGTTAACATCTGGCATATTCAGGTCCCCATCAGCAATATCTCCCCTTTCTCTTCCATCCCAAGGATGCCTTCTATCATTTCCTTGTCCATTTCCTCCCCCTGAGATAGGGGTCTGTATACAACCCCTGTGCAGATTGGGGTGCCATTTCCAGTCTCCAGGATGACCCACAGTGCCTCCTCTCCTCCCTATTTACCATTTAGTTCTGTTGCTTTGATCACTTCCCCTTATATAGAGAGCTACTCCTCCTCCTCCTCTTCTTCCCTCCCTGTCCCTCCTGAAGATTGTGTACCTTGGTATGTTGACATCCCAGTCATAGTTCTCTGTGTATCATGTTTCTGTGACTGCCACAATATCCAAGCATCCCTCTTCCATCAAGGCCACCATTTTGGGGAGCTTTTTACGTAGACTACGGGCATTGGTACTCATTACCCTCCATTTTTTATGGCTTTATTTCTTTTTGCCCCATCCCTGTCCTTACTGCCTTTGTCTTTTTCTCCATTTACCCCTGCCCTTCTCCCTATCGACTGCTCTGTCCTGGTGTTTACCTCACTAACTACCCTGATCTTTAGGGGGGCTAGGATTTCCCTTCTCCTTTTCAGTGCCGCCCCCCCTTGGCTAGTTTAAATGCTTGCCAATGAAGCATTTAAACTTATCACCTAGGATCCTGGTTCCCCTCCTGGATAGATGCAGACCACCATGCCTGTAAAAGTCTGCATCCCTCCAGGTAGAGCCCCAGTCCCCAGTGAAGTCAAATCCCTGAGCTCTGCTCCAGTTTTTCAACCAGTCATTGAATCCTATGGTGTGAAGAACCCTAGCCTCATCCATGCCATAGACAGGTAGCACTTCTGAGAAGGTTACCATATGTGCTACTTGTCTAAAGCCCCTCCCCAACTCCACAAACTCCTGTTGCACTGCTCTGATCCCATTCTCAGCCAGGTCATTTGTTCCTAGGTGGATAATGACATCCAGCTCACTCCCCCTTGCAGCTGCTCCCATGATCCTGAGGATTTGTTTCCTGTTCCTCCAAGCCATGGCACTGGGCAGGCACCTTACCTCCCTTCCTCCTCCATTCCTACCCCAGTTCTACCCCCCTAACAATTGATTCCCCTACCAGGAGTTGTTTCCTTCCCCGGTGGGGTCCTGTGCCACCCTCCTGTGGGTCTCCATTGTGTAGGTTCCCAGCATCCTCCTTGGTCTCCACTGTGGGTGCCTCAATAGAGGAACCATGCTCTGCCAGAGTGGTGTATGAATTTTGGAGAGGCACAACTGGAGGGATGTGCTACTGTTCCAACATCCTCACCCTCCCTGAGTCCACCTTGGTCCAACCACTCCTCTTTCTTGGCAACCTCTGAGGTAGTGGTGGTGGCCTGGGTGGTCCTTGGGTGGGGGAGCAGGTTTCCTGAATCCTTGCCAGGTCAGCATGGAGACAAATAACCTACTCCCTCAGACCAGAGAGGTGCCTGCAAATAGGGCAGCAATGCAGTCTCCAGAATGCCTCCAAGAAGACTGCTGCTCCACAGCTGGTGCATTGCACCACTCCCCACATTTCTGTGTCCCTTCCTGTTACAGATGCTTTTCTTTTTTTTTGTTCTTATTTTAGTGTGTGCAAGTTTCTGAGTGTCTCTACCCCTTTCAGTGTGCTGTGTCTTTAAGGATATGACCAGGTGTATGTTGTTAGCAGTTTTGAGGAAGTGATGTCAGAACCCCTGCTATAAAGGAAGTTATGTGCTTGGAGCGGGTGGGGTGAGGGTAGGGTGGGTGGGAGTAAACCCTATGCCCTCCAGAAACAATCAACTACAACTCTGACCCTCCACCCCGTGGAGTGCCTTTCTTCCTTTCAGACACCTATTTGACAGAGGTTATGTACAGAGGTTAAAAGCACTGGGTTGTGCCTGAAAATAGGCAGGATTTTTGCCTAGTGCACTTACCCAGTTACCATAAGCAAATAAATAAATAAGTAACAGGTCTAGTCACAAATGACTGCAAATATCTCCCAGCTACAGTTCCTCCCTGGCAAATTAAAGTTAAACTAAGAAAAGTCCACCCCAAAAACAGAATCAATACTAGTTACTAACACAGGTCCAAAAAGTAACAATTCAATTCAGTGTAGTCGAGAAAATAACCTCCTTGATTTAAGGAAGCTGTGGCTGCTTTCTCTCTCTCTCTCTCTCTCTCTCTCTCTCTGTCTCAGCAGACAGATACCACAAACAACCCCTGTTTTAAATCCACAGTTCAACTAGGCCCCTTTCAGCTCCTCCCCTTAACAGACACCTATTTGACAGAGGTTAAGTAACAGGTCTAGTCACAAATGACTGCAAATATCTCCCAGCTACAGATCTTCCTTGGAAAATTAAAGTTAAACTAAGAAAAGTCAACCCCAATAACAGAATCAGTACTAGTTACTTACACAGGTCCAAAAAGTAATAATTCAATTCAGTGTAGTCTAGAAAATAACCTCCTTGATTTAAGGAAGCTCTGGATGCTCTCTCTCTCTCACTCTCTCTCTCTCTCTCCCTGTCTCAGCAGACTTAGACCACAAACAACCACATTGCACTAGCCACTCCTCTCCTGCCTTGTTGTGGGATCCTGTGTCTCCTGAAATAAGGATTTAATATGGGCATCAATTTCTGTTAATATTTCAGATTTAGAGGTAACTGTTACTCAGTTAACAGTGGTAATGTAAGGAATAACTTTCTTTTGCTGTTGTAATTGACAAAATTGAAAGAGGTTAATAAAGTTCTGATGCCCCTGTGTTCTGAATCTCTGTTCTTTCTCTAATTATTTGAATTGATCATATTGAATATCTGCCAATTTTTGTTTAATTCTGCAAGTTTGAGGATAGGTCTGCATTAGTCTGATTTTGCTGGGACAAAATGTCTTGAAACTGATCTCTATATTTGTTATTTAAGTCAGTTTTGGCCTTCCCATTTAATCTGCCCATCTGTTTAAAATAATCCTGGATATCCCTTTTAGTGTCTTCCCACCACATCTTGAGATGTATCATATAAGAAATGAAATGAACTGACTTTCTGGCTGTTAAAAGGTGTTCAAACCCTTGCGTAATAAGAGGTATAGTGAGGAGACTTAGATTCATCCTCCTATAGCCTGGACCTCTATTCATTTTCTCATAGATGGATACTACTAACCTCAACATAGCATGATCAGAAGATGCTACTGGCGTCATTGTGGTATTTTTAATTTCCAACGTAGGGGAGATACACCAAAAGTCTATCCTTCTCACTGGAGTACCTCAGAAATATATTTTTTGAGGTGGGCCACCCTGTGCAAAATCATCCACTAATCCTGTTTGAGATATAAAATGTTTTAAACATGTGGAATCACAATAGCTTTTACTCATTTTTAGACCTCTGTCCGTGATATACCTGCTACAGTTGAAGTCTCCCCTAGAAATGCATATAGAGAAGTAAATAAGAAAGACAGAATTTTTTTAAAAATCTCTATTCTAGCAGTTTTAGTTTGCATGACATATACATTAATAAAATGGAATTCTGTGTTATGTAGGGTGATATCCAACAAAAAAGCTCTCCCAGGGACTATGTATGTGGTATGTACAACCTTAGCTGGAGAGCTGTTAATACAGATTCCCACCCCAATACAATGGTGTTCCCCCAATGACCAAAATGCCTTCCCCATATTCAGGCTGTGGTAGCTTCCTGCATATCTAGAACACTGTGTAGCTGTGTATTCTGAAAAAATACGACATCAATAATAGGCAGGTTCAAATTGGGGATAAGTAAGCAGTCATTTTCTCTCTGTCTGAATGCTGTTAACATTCAGTGAAACAACAACTAGGTCATAGAGAGAGTTATTCATAGATTAAGATACCCTTATTTCTTTTTAGCCCATTTTCTTGTACCCATTCAAGTCCACCTAGGTTTTGGGTCAGGATCCTCTCCCACATATTCCACAATGGAACCTTCTTCTGGTTGGGAAAAATGAATAGATGTTGAATCTGACTCTGCCCCAATATCAGCATCCTCATCTTGTAAAATTGTGTATGGATTCTGAGTAACCACCTGAGATGTAGAGGCTCCCTCTTTATCTGGGCCTTTCTTTCTGAAGTCACTCCTCCTGTTCTTAACAACAGTAAATGGTCCTTCCGATGGAAGGGGGGACAGGAGCATAATGGTAACATTCATTCCCTGTTCAGCTAAGGTACCCTTTTGTGTAGGGACCACTGTAGAACTATCTACTGGGTCCTCTGTCTCTGACTCAGCTGCATACTGCTCAGTCACAGGTGGTTTCGGTGGGGCTTGGGCAGTGGGGTGGTGCCTGTCTCTGTGCAGTGCCAGGGCAAGGAGAAGCTCCCCTTTGGGTCAATTTCATACCTGTATTAATGTAGAAATCTTGAATACTGCAATCCGCATCTGTGGTATTGTGAGCAGCCCAAGGACAATTGAAAAAGGAATGACGCTCATCACATAGGCTGCATTCTTAGGGGTTTCGACAGTGGAACATGGAATGTCCCACTTCACCACACTGGGCACATTTCACCATCCCACATGTTCAGCTGAGGTGCCTAGGGGAGCCACATTTATAGCAATAACAGGGCTACCTGGCATGAAAAATAAACCCCTTGTCTCTACCCAGATAAAAGCAACTAGGGAGGTGTTGTAGCCTTGAGTCATCTTGAAACAGACTGATTTCAAATCACCATCCCCCATTCAAAAATTCTTCTTCATCTAGTATGGATTCTGGATTACCCTGAATTTTGCACTTTTTCCCCGACCAGTATGTAATGTCCATAACATTAACTCCTTCATTCCTGAATAATACAGTCATCACTTTAAAGGTCTGTTTTGTGAGGGAAATAGCTTGAAACTGGGCCCATGCATGGTTTGTTTTCAACATGGCATATTTCATCCAAAATGTATCCAAGATGTCTGAAGAGGTAGGTAGGTAGGTAAAATTTATTTTTATACAGGTAATACATGTCATTTGGACATATCCAGTTTACAAGACAGACCTGTGTAAATTCCTAACTAGTCACATACAAATAAGTTCCATGTTAAATACATATAAATACAAACACCACAACATACAAACAACACGGTATACCCAAAAGACTTACAATAGCTAGATTATAAAATCTCAAAATCCCAAGGAACCTTAGAAAAAAAAAAACATTTAACACTCACAAATGAGCGGAAGCTAATGTCGTAATTGTTCTCCCCAGGTGTATGAATCAGTACATACACCTCTGCTGGGGAGAAGCCCAACATTTCTTTCAGGAGGATTTTCCCAACAAAAAATTGGTCAGGCATATCTTCAGTGTTTCCCAAAAAGAACAGCGTTATGCCATTTAGTCAGTTCAACTGGCTTTTTAAATAGGCTGGCGTAAGTTGGAGCTTCAGCTTGTTCAGATGGATCGGCCCCCTGAAGTCCCACTGAATACCCATTTGAAATGTCTTGTCCAGTTGCACTTTGCACATCTGTTTGGGCACCAAACAACACTTCTTGTGGCTGTACATCTTTAGGGGAAAATGAAATAGTACCTTCTGTGTCTCTCAATTCCACAGGCTGCTGTGTCCTTGTCTCACCAACTGCTGTCACATCTGCTTCTAAAGTGACTTGGTCTGCCTGCACTGTAGTCCCTGCCTCAGCATCCCCTGCAGTTCCAACTACTGCTCCTGAAACTGGAATAGCTGGGTCCAGAGCCCATGTCCCGTCTTCATTTTGGAGCCAGCCTGCTCCATTCAATGCCTTCTCGGGTGACCATGAATGTCCTGGAAATGGTTCTTCAAGCACGTTTTCCTCCAGGCCGGCCATTTGTACATCTGGGTTACTCATACCTCCAGAGCACACAAACTCCTTTGGAGCCTTTTCCTCAGATACTTGTGGAGAATTAGCTGGGGTTCATTTTCTTTTCTGTTCCTCTTCCATGCGATTTTTCACCTGCAGGTACTCTAACTCAGCTTGCTTTAGCCATCATTTTGATTCTTACAAATCATGCTGCATGTCATCTTCTGTTAGTATTTTGGCTTCTGTGTGCTTTTTGCTTTCAGTGACCTTGGCACCCGCAGAACAGACTTGATGGAGATAGTCAGGTTTGGTATGGCAGTCGTTCCATTTTTACCAACCATGCCACCAGCATACCCACGTCCTTCATCAGCTTCCAAAAGGGGAATGCTTGAATCAGCCATGCTTACTCTGGTCTAGCACCACCTACCTGAAAACAGCAGTGGACTATCCCCAGTGTACTGGCCAAATTTTCCCTATTCACTAAAAATACCACCAACAACTTAATATGGTTCATGTCAATTGATTTACATCTGTACCCCTCTCCCCTGGGATGAGGCTGATAATTGGCAGAACCACCTAGTCCCCCTTTCCAGGTCAACAAAAACTAAATAAATAAGTTAGAATCTACAGTTTGTGTATTTGAACTTGCAGCTGCCAATCTCGTCAGCAAAGGAGATGATGTTCACAGCTGATGGGAGTCTCTTCCGTGTGGTTAACTCTCTGTTCTGTAACTCAGAGTATCATGGTAATGGTTTTGCTGCAGATTTGGCTTCAGTGTGAGGTGAAGTGCCAGTAAAACAAACGTGTTTAACCTGGGTCAGTAATCTTGTTTCCAAAGGAATGTCAGAGGGCTGTCACAGGTTGACTGTCGGCATACTTGCACCAGACACGGAACTTCCCTCTCTGGTTCTCCTGATGCCCTCCAAACCATCTTCCCATCTGAAGTATTTCTCTAATGGTCTGATACCTGGAGACATGTATTCTTCAGATGAAGTAGAGGATTTAACTCTCCTCTTACCTGCCTTCGAACAATGATAAATAAATGCATTAAATTTATTCATTTATAACTGCTTTCTCAGAATGTTAGTGCAAAGCTCACTCCAGAAAGCAGCTGCCTGCCACCATGCTGACTCCCCCCCATGCCTCTTGTTCAGGATTTGTATCCTTTATGGAAGTAATACCTTCAGTTTCCTTAAATAACCCCTCTATATTAATAGTGGTCTCTTCTTGTACATTATGTGACCCATGTACATCAGTCCTGGCTGAACCAAAGGACGGGGTAGTCAGTGCTTTAAAGGGTAATGCCTTCTGAATAGGCTGCTGATACTGATTAAGCTGTTTCGAGGTGACCACCCCAGTACTGGCTCCTTTAGACTATAATTTCTTTACCTCTGCTTTCATGCCAAAAGTGTGCCCTTCCAGCAGCTGAGATCCCAAATTGTTAATGTGGTCAGAACCTTTTTCTGACGAATCTGCTGCTTACTGTGTAAGCTGGATTTGTCACACATAGCTTGCTGCAGTAGAGGAGAACACAGAAACACTGTGGTTCATGGGGCATCCTCAGTTGGTGGCTTTCTTTGATCCTCTGGTGGCTCAGCTGTTTTGTCAGCCACATCTGCCATGCTGTCAGTTTCTCAGATGTTGCCAGGGAGAGTGATCTCCAGATCAGGTATCCATCTACCAGTTGTATAACAAATACAGCTGGCTTTTGTGAGAGCAGCTTCAGGAGACCATGACATTTCTTATTGTGTTGTGTAAGAGGCAACTCTATGTTTCTTTTGGGGATCAGAGCAGGAGATAAGACCGGGGGGCAGGGCATAGTGTTCTGCCCATCTTGCTGAAACCTTTTCCCAGGCTGAGACTGAGGGCTAACAGAAAGTCTATTATGTTTTTTTCTTCTTCAAGCCTATTTTTTCTTTCAGAAATTTTAGTTTTCTCTTCTCTATCATAGCCATCAAATAACAACTCTTTTCTTGTTTCACAGGTTAGGCTTTCTTTTTCAGCCATCTAGTTATCATCACTTTCTTCAGTATTTTTTCCTGGTCTATCCATTGGCTCAGTAATGTCATTTGAATCCAGGACAGGGGAGGAGGTTAGGTCCCCTGTCCTAATTACTCCTGCTCAATCTTCCTTGTTGGGTTCCTCCATCCTTTCCCACAGGAAACAAACAGTGCCCCCCTGCAGGAGGAGCAGGGGAGTTTCCCTGGTGTTACGGCCCCACATTCCCCATGTCAGTAAAACAAGTCTAATGAACTCACCTCCCAGGATGCACCTGGAAACAAGCTCTAATAGATTAGTATGTCTTTCCTAGTTAAAAATTGCAACTAACTACATACATACATAAGTAATTGAAAAACCTAACTAACTAACTAACCCAAATGAATGATTATCTTAGTTAAAGATCCTTTATGTTACCTTGGGTCTTCAGTTACTCCTCCTAAATATTTGTAAGGAAATTCTCTCCATGTCAGTTGTTATTGTTTTTGACATATGTTTAAACATTCTATTTTGTCTTCCTTACCTGAACCTTCCTTTGGTGCACTTCTCAAGCAGCCTCCTTAGCTTCAGTTGGGAGGGAGTGGGGAGGACAGACATGGGCCCCAGCATCCTTATGGCTGTTATTTCATCATTAGTTCTCCAACTTTGTCATAGTGAGTCTCCCCCAAGACATGGAAAAGATCTTGAGCCTCCCCCAAATATTGAAATAATCTAGGGCCTCCCCACAGAATAATAAAATACTTTGTACAAAATGTCAGGAATAACATGAAACTCCTATGAGTAGTTGGCTCTCATTTCATTCAGCTTATTGTAAACCTTGCACTTGTAACCACCCCCTCCCAGGCCAACCAACTTGCTCCAGAATGTTGACTCTCGAACCATAGTTACCGCCTGTTGCAATGCCTTCATTGGGTGATACTGCTTTCTCTATCTGTTTTCCAACTATCTAGAATAACCTTCTTACCCACATCTGCCACTCCCCCGTACCCTGTTCTTAAAGAGCCCCTGACATGACTGGGCAGGCAACTAATACACGTAGCTGCCTGCCCGTGGAGCTTTTTCAGTGTGATACTAATAATTTTTGAGCTGTGGATTTTAAAATATTTAACTAGTAAAGCCCCATTCGTACATTCCTGGTATGAGCCGAGCGGCCAAGGAGCACTGCAGCCCCACCCTGAAAAGTAGCATAATTATGATGCGAGGTCTGGGACGGGGCTGCAGGCAATCTATGTAGCATTTAATGTAATCAGGGAATGGGACTGCCTAAATGTACTATGAGTATCATTGCTGGCAGGTTTACATGTAATGGGCTCATATGTATTAGCCCAATACTATACATGTAACCATGCCAGCAATGATACTTATAGTACATTTGGGGAAGTCCCATTCCCCGATTACAGTAACTTCTATATAGATCGCCTGCAGGCCCATCCCAGACCTTGCATCATGATTATGCTACTTTTTGGGGTGGGGCTACAGCGCTCCTTGGCTACTCAGCTCATTTATTTATTTATTTAACAGACTCTAGGAATACAGCCTTTGAGTCAGGGACTCATTTACAAAGGCCCCACATCAGAAAAAACAAATACAAACACTTAACACATATAGACAGAATGGCAGCTAAAGGTTATATACCATACCAGGAAGGTACAAGTGGGGATTTACAAGTTAAATATTTCAAAATGCACAGCTTAAAAAAATATTAGTATCAGGCTGAAAAAGTTCCATGGGCAGGCAGCTACATGTGTGAGTTGCCTGTCCAATCATGTCAGGGGCTCATTAAGCAACTTCTCAGGTATCCTTGCACTCCCTCCTGCTCTTGCTCATAGTACCTCACTGCCACCAGTCTAAGTGGTCAGTTTTTTGCCTCTCATTATTTGTTCATTATTCCTAATTGCTTGCACTTTTGCTCATTTGTATTGCTTGACTGTTTTGCAATTACCTTCTGAATTGTATTCACTCCCTACCCTTCCCCATGTACATCTGAAATGAGCCTTGGCTCGGTGTGCCTTTCCTGGTAATCGATTTGTAGATAAATACATAAATTCACGTAATATTCTCCTCTTTTAGTTGGCCTCATCTCTTCACACAAAATATCTATAACTCAAAATTTATATACAGTACCTTTATCAGACTTGCTTTAGCCTTCCTTGGAACTGGTTGGAGCCTGCCCAGGGATGCTGGCCTCACCATTTGAGCAACCCTGCTGTATCCTATAGCCCAGTGGTGCAAGTGGTAGACAAGAAGTACAGGAACTCAGGCACTGGCAAATTTGAAATGCAGAATGAAGATACTCAATCTGAAAGATAACTGTGTGAAGGCACGTCTATCTGTTTAGACACTAGTAGATTCAGTTAGGGATATTGAAGTATTTCTAGCAAAATAACACTGTTGTACAAATCAGATGTTGTTATGGAAACCCTGATTTCAGGTTACAGGGCCAGAAACTATCATTATGTTGCTGGTTTAAGAATTTCAGTTCCAGTGTTAGTGGAAAGAAGTACAGCTACTCTGTTCCTGTTGCAAAAAAGGTACAGAAACTGAGTTTGTGTGTTCCTGTTCACTTTCATCACTGCTATAGCCTCAGAAGTGTACCCCCTGTAGTGGTAGGCACCAACAGGGAGAATCAGAGAGGATGTGAGAATTCCATTGAACACACACACACACACACACACACACACACACACACACACACACACACATATGGTCTCTCCCTCTCTCTCTTTTGACCTCAGAGCTACACTCTTGGGAAAACATGTTTCTGTGAGACATACTCTTTTCTTCTTCTTTATAGGCATCTTCTGTACTGCTGTAACATTCATAGCTATAAGAAACATAGAAACTGTAACATTCATAGCTATAAGAAACATAGAAACATAGAATTTGATGGCAGATAAGGACCGCTTGGCCCACCTAGTCTGCCCATTTCCCTACCTACAGGATAAGCTGCAGATCTTAGTATAAGGTAAGTATCACTCACCACTGGACCAGACATCACCTGCTTCAAAAAAAAAAAACAACTTTCTCTTTATTCAGTTTCATAAGATATTTTATTATTTTACAGATGACACCAGTGCCACATTGGTGGGAAGCAGGCCACTAAAAACAAACAAACAAAAACAGCAATTGTTTTTGGCTAACCAATCATCATCCCAGGGCACGTTTTTCAATTCTAATTCATTAATGCCAAAAGGAAAAACTATTTTTCCAATTGAACAACTCTACAAATATGAGAATTGGCTAATTTGAAAAAGTTTATTTTAATAACTGACTGGAGGAGATGAAGGCCCAAGGTAACACCAAGAGCCCTTACTCAGAATGAAATGACATAGAAAATAATTCATCTGAAAGTTCTCCGTGGAAATGCAGTATAATAATTTGCATATGTAATTATTATTTGGTGCTGTCCTGTGGCACGTCATATTTAAAGAAACTTGCAATCATGGATGTTATAGCAGTATAAGAAGATGGCTACATAGGAAAAAAACAATATGTTCCACAGAAAGCTTTTTTTCCCTAGAGGGCTGCTCTGTGATAAAAAAAAAACTGCCATGCATTTATAAGGGACTTGGCATATACTCAGTAAAAATAATTGAACTAGCATTGTTCTAGTAGCAAATAACCAATTTGTATTCAGCTGGAATTACTGTATATGAAATCAAATGAAGAACCAAAATCTGTTAGTTGATTTTTTTCTCTCCTGTATAGTTGTGAAGTTTCATTGATTTGTGGACATCATTTCCTGGTTGGACAGTCTCTTTTTCACCTATTTTCCCTCCTACTGCACCTCCAGGTAAGAGTCCCAATCACCCAATTGCTACCTCTGAGCTCTACCACAGCCTTTTCCCACAGCTTCTTCTCTGGAACACCAGGGGGCAGTGATGTAGTGAAGATTCCTACCTAGCCAAACCAGAGGATAGGAATTATGTTCCATTGTATGCTTTATTCTCTTACCGCTAGCCAGCAACAGTAAATTGAACCCCATCCTTCACCCCACCCACCATCCCCACACACACGGCAAACAAGCATACTAAATGCTTGGTTGTAGGGTGGTCTTAAGAATGAAGATTTTAATATAACAGCCTGCTTGTAACTTCTTTTTAAATATTAATTCATAACACAATGAGTCCCCTCTCTGAATAAATAACAAATACTCATGATAGTGTTGCAAGCTCTCTAAAGAAAATGAGAGCAAGCCCCCATATTTTACACACCAACAGTTCCATTCAGCATCCAGTACAATCATAAAATTAAAAGATCAGTGGATTAAGGAAAATAGGGTGATGCTATGATGGAGATGTTTTCTGCTCCTTTGAGCAATTACAGTTCTGCTTCAATCTTCCCGGTGAACATTTTTAGATGTCTCCAGGTCTAGGATTTTAATTGCTAAATCTCAGGGCTTCCTCTCACCACTGAAGTTATTGCTGCTTGAAAAGATTATGAGCATGGCAATACACCTAATCTAATTTCACAGATATACGGGACTCCAGGCAAATTAGCATTTAAAGACTTAAATGCCAAAAGAAGCAAATGCGAAAGTGATGTTACTTACTCCTCTTTAGAGAATCAGTGGAATAATATAGTTTCAACTCCCTCCATAACTGCATCATATTCCAAAATGCAGAAAAATACAATTCATTTATATTACACTGCAATTATTATACTCCATCAAAACTGAATTACATTAATCATGGCATTGCAGATTGCTGTTCCAACATGTTAATATTTCTGCTTCTATTGTCTATATGATTGTCACATATTGTCTTTATGCTCATAATGTCCTTGTGTCAATATTCCTGTAATGTATTTATTGCTAAGTATGTGCCCCTGACAGGGTGAACAAACTGTATCGTTCCTTGCTGTGTTGCTCCAATCTGTAATGACTTGCCATGTACTGCACTTTTCTTTCTGCTATGCTCTATAAACATATATTGTGTGCATTTATGTGCTATCTTGATGGCTCGAGTCATGCCTGAAAACAATCCCTGGCACCAGTGTACCAACCCTGTTATCAAATAAATAAAATAAAAAATAAAATAAATATCTTTGTAACATTTTAGACCAGGTATTGCAAACATTATCTTCAGCCATGGGCAGCTAGCTGATCAAAGGTGGTATTCTCACTTTGTTGGGGCAGTGACAACCAGTGCTTCAGATAACTCTGGGAATATCTAACTTCCAAAAATAAGGCAAAACTTCCAAAACAAAGGGGTAGAAAGTCACTGACTTCCAAAAGTAGAAAACCAAAATTGGATGATTTCCAAAACTGAAGGCATAGAAGCAAAGAATGATGGATTTTTTCCAAAAGAAATTGTATTTTAAGTTAACATCCATAAACTGATCATTCCTAGAATACTGCCTTCCAAATTGTGGGATCGGGAAAGTATTTTGACTTCTAAAAAATTGGAATGTCTTCCAGATTTTAACTCATGGAATTATTAGCCTTCCAGTAAAAATAAATTAACTGAACCCCTGGTGACAACAGACTCAACTGTGGCCTCATACTATCATAAACTGATCCACAGAGGCATGATTACTGCCCAAAAATATATATTAATTAAATGGAAGGATAAAGATCTACAATTTTTTTTTCCAAACATGGGTCAATTTCATGGCAGACATATTGATAATCAAAAAAGTGCATTACTGTTTTAAGAAGGGCTTATGCACCTTTAAATAATAAAAGCTGAAATCTATTCCACAAATGTATGCAAAGAGACTTACTGCAGGCAGCAGATGCCCCCCTCCCCAGCCCAACCAAGACTGCCTCAATAGTAACTTCATTAGTAAATGTAATATTTTAGTTCCAGGCATGTAGTTTTTTATTCTTTCTCCTTCTCTTTTCTCCCCACTTCTCTCTTGCCTGCCATGTGCCATTTGGTCTGCAAATTATTAGCCCCGTATGTAAGAATTTGTAAGTAATAAAATACATTTAAAAGTCAACACATTCATGCTAAAATGCAGTTTTGCCTACTTAAAATATCTAATTTGGACGTGCTTGTTTAGTGTTTTTCATCATCTTCCCTTCATGTCTAAGCACAGTCTTGGCTTTCTGAGTGCCAGAGACAGTGATACAGTCTGGCTTAACAAGTGAATGCAAAGAACATTTTTATTTATTTATTTATTTATTTACTATGTATTTACTCAGAATTGACTGACTGAGATGCAACATCTTCTTTTCTGTGGTATCCTGCTACTGCCCAGTTTTACTGCTGGGAGGGATGGAAACCCTGGAAGGCTAAATAATTTGCATAAGGTCCCAATGAGTCAGTATGGCTGTGCTGGGATTCGAACTTGTGTTCTCCTGTTTTGAACTTCAGTGGTCTAACCAGTGGGCTACATTCCCCTCCCAAATGGTTTCTGGAGCAACAATAACCCCATACCAGCTCTAAAATGTCTCTTTCTGAAATTTCGTGGTGCAATCTGAGATCTAGCATTCAAGTTAGATCTACATTGATTGCAGTGGGTAGCACCCCTGCATGACACCAGTGGTGTTGAGACTTGATATTTCAGTGGATTGGTAAAGGGGTATGCAGTACTCAGGGGTGTAGCCAAGATTTGGGAATGGGAGGGGGTCCATCAAAGAAATTCCATTGTTTAGTCTTGGGCCCCAAAATTCACAACTGCACCTGACAATGGTGCATGTGGTGGCTCAGCGCAACCCAGGGATATATTCAAAAGAGATGAGCCATGATTCATCTCCTTTGAATATATCAGGTGATGTGCACTGCACAAATACCATGCATCCCCCCAGACGGGGCTGAATATCAGGAATGGGAACTGTGCCAGTGCAACAGTTACACTGTATGCAAATTCCTGATATTCAGCCAGCAGTATGCAAATGGAGCCATAATACATTTAAGGTGCAAATGGGGCAATTTGTATGTCATTATGGCCCCATTTGCATGTGTTGTGCAGGGCAGGCCAGAAAAATGTGCATGGTGCCCTGCACAGCATACAGTGCTGCCAGAGGGGGTCTCTGGCACCCCCATCCTCCCCATAGCCCTGATCCTTGAAACAGAACAGTTTCATAATTCCCTGGTCATCCAGTGGTGCCCCCTCCATATTTCTGACTGGCAAAAATAGTTTTCAATAAATGCCCTGGTAGTCTAGTGGTACTCCCCCCTCCCTGTATCTCCGATTGGCAAAAATAGTTTTCAATAAATGCCCTGGTAGTTTAGTGTTACCGCCTCCTTATCTGTAGCCCCAGTCAGCCAACAGATATCATAAAACATGCCCTGGTGGTCCAGTGGTTCCCTCTGACCTATCTCAGAACACCGATTACCCATAAGTGCAGATAATAAGTACCTGGTAGTCTAGTGGTAACCCCCACACTGCCTGTTTCCCCAATTGCCCATATAATTGATGTAAATAATACCCTGGTGGTCTAGTGACATCCCCACCCCCCCACCCACACAGGACCACCTGCCCACCCAGCTTCCCCCATCATTGGCGTGCAGCAGCAAACCCACCAGCATACCTCTGTAGCTGCCCGACAAATGGCAGCTTACAGTTGAAGTTGCAAGCCCATTGGACCACACTGTGGCCCAATGGGCTTGCAGTGCATACTGTAATAGTAATTCACAAATATGTGAATGGTGCACCGCACATCCCGGGATTAATATTGGGATGTGCCACATATGCATGAGCATGCCCCCTGGTGATGCACCGCATACATTATCTTTGTGCCGGGTACACCAGGACTTGCGCTGGGCAAGTCCCTCTTTTGAATATTGCCCCAGGGTGCATTTCTGGGGTTGCACTAGCACAGCTCAGTTGCACCAGGTGCATCCCCTTTGAATATCTAGGCCTGGGTGTACAAAAATTGTTTTTATGAAAACATAGTGGAGGCAAGATGAGGGGGGGGCATGCTGGTTCTGGGCATCCAACCCCCCTCCCTGGTTATTTCTATGGTACTCTAGCTACTAATTACTAATCTGTATCTGGCCCTACATTTTATCAGGTCACTGACTGATGGCATATTCATTCATTCTTACAAAAGGATTCTGAAATACTTACAGTATGATTGTTGGTCTTATCAACAGTAAGGTTACAGGACAAAATCAGTAAAGTATGAATGTTACAGAAAGGTTACACATAATAAGAACATAAAATGCATGAGCACTGGTGGAGGACTAAAGACCACACTTTCAAGTTTTCACAAATACACACAAATATATCAAACTGGCATATTCTGCTAAGTCTATGTTATCACATATGTAGGGGAAACAATCTACGAGAGAACAGCAGAGGTTTTGCTTGATTTATTAGACATGATCTGTTTTCTTTATGTTGGGAGGCTGTGCCCCCCCATGCCCCCAGGGAGAGGGGTGTCATAAAGCATAGGGCACAACTAATGGCTTTTTGCTTCTAGTGTTGGTTTAAGGAAAGTAACACAACCCCTGAAGCACCTAAGTGCTAGTTTTAAACTGTTTTATTTTTCACTTTTTTAAATGAATGTTTTTTTCTATACATATTTTATTCTCCTGTGTGCTGTGGCAGCTGTGTTCAGCCCTGTCCCTACCTCCCTCATCTGCCTGCTATCTCTCAGGTCCTGCCGAGCCCTATTCCATGGCAGGGCTGGGAAGGAGAGGGCTGTCCTCCCCCCACCCCATGATTCTGCATTCAGATTGGGGTTCTAGTGGACTGGCAACAGAGCAGGACTAGGGCAAGAAGGCAGGGCTTCATGAAGCCCACACCCACCATTTTACTCCATTTTTCTTCTCCTGCCACAGCGGCTGTAGTTGCATGTGTGTGGAGGCGCATGTGCTACATAACCACGGCCCCACAAATATGCTGCTCAACTGTGGTGCTGCCACCCAGCCTCCACTAGATGGCAGCCATGGAACAGCAAGACAGTGGATCCCTCTTCCCCAGGAGAGGAGAGGAGAGCAGTCCAGTGGATGCTTAATCCCCCCCCCACTGACCCCCGGCAACCCATGCTTGTTCCCGAACACAGCTCGCCAGTGTGGTGAGAGGTAAGGCACAAAGCACCTCAGCCCTCTACTCCTCTGGGCCAGCTTACATGAATGTTTTTGAAGTTAAAATTTTAATTGTTCTATTGTACTTGAGGATTTCTAACCACTGACTTATCTCTTTTCAAATTATGTTAGCCAATCATAATATTCCATTTATAACCATTGCTTTATATAATGCCCTAAAAGCCTGAAGTTGAAAATGTCTCAGATGCTTTGAGGTAGAATGTTTCAGGCTGGTGTACCAGAGCAGGCAAAATATATTGAGCTTGGTCAGAGATACAGTGTTATTACATTATAAGTTACTAATGTGACTTTAGACAGTCAGCGCACAGAGCCCCTGCAGCTCTGATTCTGTGTACTGTGTGCTCTCATGCAGGAGCATTAGAAGGGAATTATCCACTTTGGTGCTATGGGAGATGACAGCACAATAAAATTAAACAAAATGCTCTAAGCTTATTATAAATCACTCAAGCTAAACTGAAGTGATTTATAATAAGATAATGGGTCCTCCAAGGGATGTCTGTGTCTTGAGGTTGGGTAGACAGAATCGCTGAGCTTTGCTTTGCTCCTCTCATCAAAACCTGATACTCAGAATCTCTTATGCCATAAGATATACCCTTTGGAGACCCTATTAACTTATAGTTGGAACACAGAGATAATATGTTATTATAGTGGTGTGGTTGCACCTCTATAGATATTGTTGGGTAGGCAACTTAATGTTGAATTGTGATTTTCAGTCACTTGGTTGGTTACTCTACATGGTTTCAGGGCAACGGGAAACTGCTACAAGCTGGCTTCCTAACTAATGGGTGTCCTAGTACGGCCCAGATGGCCCACACCTAACCTGCCAAGGTACCTTAAAAAACTTGTTCTTTTCCTCTCAGGAGATATTGAGATGAACCTGGGGCCTGTAAATTGTAGGATCTCCTCGCCCTCGAACCTGATCTGGAAGCACACTAAGGGAATGAAAATAGTTCAGATGAATATTTGCAGCCTATGACCTAAATTGCGTGAACTCAAAGCCTGGATGGATCTCTACTTCCTGGATGTCATTGGAATCACAGAAACCTGGCTTATACCCTACATACTCGACCATGAGATTGACACTATTTTCCAGAAGGCTAGAACTAACAGAAAAGGCAGTGGGGTGCTAATATATGTCAGGAGCTCCCTAAATGCACTTAACATTATTCCACCTTGGTTGAATAATAGGGATTCCGAGTGGCTCCTAGTCAAACTCATGCTGGGAGGGGCCAAATCCTTAACAATTGGGTACATCTACAACCTGCCTATAGTGGCTAAAAGTGAACTGGAATTCCTCATTAGTCAGTTGGCTGATAACCCTGTGGGGGAATTTATCTTTATGGGTGGCTTTAACCTTAACTGGTTGAGCAATGTCGTTAACAAGTCAACCCTAATGGATGTGTCACTCAGCTAATCAGTGAACCTTCGAGGCCTAACCCTAAGACTGGGAATCATAACCTTCTTGACTGGTTACTGGTTAACCAACCTGACAGATTTAAAGCAGCAGGTTTGTTGCCAGACTCACTCAGCTACCATTCTCCCATCTTTTGCATCTGGAGGAACAGTTTCCTTAATGTCCTCCTAAGATCTTGATTGCGCAGGACCTATCGAGGTTTGTTCCTGACAACTTTCTCAATGATCTCAGAAGAATACACTGGACGGAGCTCAACAACCTTTCCAAAATTGACATGACTCTTGATTTCTTTACCCATAACTTCTTAAGTGTCCTTAATAAGCATTCCCCACTGAAACAACAGAGAGTCCAAGGCATGTGTGCATACTGGCTGGATTGGAAAAGAAGAAGACAAATGAAGCTCATTGACAAGACATGGGGCCAATACAAATACTCAGCAGAACACGCTGATTGGCTGACATACAGGACCCTGAGGAATAGCTGTAAAAAAGAGCTAAAGCACAATAAAAGGCATTATATCAGGTCCCTCTAAACCTCTAACCTGACTAACCCTAAGAAATTCTGGTCGCAAATCAACTGCCTCCTAAAGGGTCACCCAGCTGGTGCACCCCTGAGCATCTCGGTTGATGGCAAATTGCTGTCTGATCCTAATGCGCTAGTGAATGCATTTAACATCTTCTTCACCAATCTGGACAAATACATAGACCACCTCACCTGGAACAAGGAACTTCTCTCCCTCTGATGCTCACCCTGGTCCCAAATTCCATTTCCACTTGATTTCTCAGAAGGAAGTCATCACTCTGCTAAACACTATCAAACTGGATGACTCCCTATGGTTCGACAAGCTGGAGCCCAAGTTTCTGAAAATGGCCAACCCAATTATTGTGACTCCACTCAGGAACCTATTTAATAAGTCCCTTCTGCTCGGGCAATTCCCCACTAAGTGGAAAACGGCCATGATAGTTCCCATTCACAAAGGGGGAGCTAAAGACCAGGTTGAAAATTATTGATCTATATCCATACTCAGCATAATTGCTAAAACACTGGAGAAGCTTGTGTAGAGACAGATCCCAGACTACATGGAAATTCATCACCTACTTTTGGATGCACAGCATGGATTCAAGAAAAACCATGGGACCGACACATCCCTTGTCAAGTTCACATCAGAAGTACTTGGGGCTATGGATTAAGGTCTAGCCACTGGAGCTCTATTCCTTGACCTAACGAAAGCCTTTGATTTGGTGAAACATGTTCTCCTCATCACCAGCCTTGGGGACCTTGGACTGGACTCCCTTGCCTGTTCCTGGTTTCAACACTACCTCTGTGAGAGAAAACAGCTGGTAAGATGGAAGAGTATGACATCTGATGTTAGACAGGTGAACCAAGGAGTCCCCTAAGGGTCCATCCTCGGACCACTACTCTTTACTATTTTCATAAACAGCATGCCTAAACATTGCGGTGTAGCCAACATCTAGCTCTATGCAGATGACACTATCATCTACAGGAGTTCAAAGTATATCGACCAAATTAATCAGAACCTCAATAAGGACATCAGAACACTGTAAAAATGGCTTGTGAACAGTAAACTGGTCCTTAACCTAAATAATTCCAAGGCCATGATCTTCGGCTCCAAACATCTGGGAGCTGATAGATCTAACCTTCTCCGTATTCCTCATCTAATGGCACCAGAGTGGAAGTCTGTGTGTCGATAAAATATCTTGGCATACATATAGATCAAGGGTTAACCCTAAACTTGCATGTTGAGGCTACCACCAAGACCCTCCATCAAAAAATTGGCCTATTGTGCAGACTAGGTGGGTTCCTCTCCAGTGAAGCTTACTTGCCAATCACCACAGGAACCCTTCTCCCTGTTCTTCTTTATGGTGCTTCCCTTATACAACCTCTCCGGGGCACTGAACTTGCCAAACTGAGAGTCCTCTATCATAAAATTGCCCACTTTGCAGCGGTTGCTCATCCCCATGATCACCACAGCAATGTTCTCATGTCACTGAACTGGCCAACACTTGAGGTAAGATTTGCCTATCCTACTCTCTGCCTTGCTTTCAAAATGGCCAAATTATCAGCCTCCCCCCAGCCTCAGTGGACTTCTCCAGTTCAAGTCTGTTAAGCATGAGCTAAGGTCAGCTACTCACCCTGGAAGTCCCTAGGTCCAGATCCCATGCCGGTGATAGGTCCTTTGCTGTCTCTGTCCCGGCCCTCTGGAATAGCCTACCCTCAGAGGTGATTAACTGTTCTACTCTGAACATGTTCAAAGCCGCCCTAAAATCCAACATGCTCATGGTAAATCAGTGCACTTGTACTTGAAGTGCGGGGGGTCCTATTCTTGTGTATCCGCCTGACCACTTGGTCTACCCCCTAGTCCAGGCCTCCTACTGATTAGCTCCCTAACCTATATATTCCTCCTGCCAAGTTGGTGTTCTACTCTAGCAGATAGAATTGCACACATGTTTCATGTTACTGCTTATGAGATGTCTTGTTGCATAAACTGACTTGTTGTTGTTAGCCTTGTAAACTAACCTCATTTAACCATGTACCGTTACTGTTGCCTGTTCTGCTATTGTCTCCTGTATGCAAATTATGTCTCTATTCAATGTAATTAACTCTGGGTTGCCCCTGAAAAAGGGACCCTGTTGAGTCAGTGGGCCTACTCAGTCAAAAAATTTCAATAAATAAATAAATATTCCTGGAATTGTCAAAAGCATGTATTCTGGTGTAGGATCTCTTAATCTTCCAATCTGATGAAATGTATTTATTTTTTTTATTTTACTTTATTAGGTTTTGTCCAGCAAAAACATTCAAAATAAAACTATACACAGGACAATAATGTACCACATTACAATAAAAAGAGACAGGACATACAAATAACCAAACAAAATGTCCCCTCCATCCCTTCCCCCCCAGGCATCACCCTTATCAATGCCCTACAGACAATAGAGTATTATAGGCTGTATAAAGTGTACATAGACTCCCACCTATCTTTGTAATGGTTCATGCAGTTACATAGACTTGCTACCATTTTTTTCACTCACAAATTGGATAACAGTTCCTGATGCCACTCTGTATAAGAAATGACATTAGTAAACCTCCAGTGATGGAGAACCAAGGTCTTAAGGGAGAGAGCAATCATTGACATATAAAATCTGCACTGCTTGACTCTAACTCCGGTAAAGTCACCCAGATGACAAATTTCTGGGGAAAATAAATTCTCTAAACCCAGGAAGGGGTCTGCTCTTTGTTTGATGGTCTCCCAAAGTGCAGCGATAGGGGGACATTCCCAGAAAATATGATATAAGTTACCCTCTGCTTGGTTGCAGCAGCCACAAATTGAGGAGGGAAATTTGCCCATCTTGTGCAACTTTACCAGTGTCAGATACATGTTCTGAAAGATTGAGAACTGCATAATGCACAGCCTGTCTTGCGTAATTTGTGAGTGACAAAACCTTCATATTTTTTCCCATTTAAGGGGCCTTTGGGGAAATCTATCCGACCAGTAAGGAGAGGATCCGTCTATAAGAGGGAAGACCAAATCATAAAGAGAGGCATATATATGAGAAACCGAGTGAGGCTGCTGGGCTAAACCAATTAAGGACAGAAAAATCTCAGCTTTCCCACTATTTTCTCCCAGAGACATCTGCTTAGTAAGCAAAAGACGATGGATCTGTCAGAATTTGAAAAAGCCTCCCAGACCTGATGGGAACTTCAACATCGTATCTTTTACTGAGAGAAAAGAGCCTCCAGTTGCTAAGTCCTGGGAGCGCCTCAGAAGTGAGGGAGCCAAGCTCCATTAAAGGGGCAAATTCTTTATGCTAAGATTAAGGTTCTGGCAGGATAGGTTGTGCTCAGGTCCTCAGGGGTTATATTTTAAAGCATGCATAACTGAAAATGCACCCTCAATGAGGTGGCAATGGGAGACCTGATCAATGAACTGGGAAGGTCTTTAACCCGGGTATGGAGGATGGCATCCTGAGCGATGCCTCATAAGTCAATTAGCTCTTGTTCTATGGAGAGCCAAGATAGGACATACGGGAATGAATGTAGGGTCTTCACTGGTCACAGCCAACTGTGGTATTTGCTTAACTGACTGGCTCAATGATACAAGCCAAAGTGAGGGAGCCACAGTCCCCCCTTCTCCTTCAGAGCAGCCAGCTTGTGGTATGCATGCTGAGAAGGTTTGCTGCACCAGAGAAAATCCGACACCACCCCATGTAACTTCCTAAACCAGGTGAGTAGCAGCCACAGATTCAACATGCTCAGAGGATTAAACAGACAGGGCAAAATATTCATTTTAATCAAACTAATCCTCCTCCAAAGAGACAGAGGCATGTCCTTCCAACGGGCTAAGTCCTGTTGCTCTTTAGACATCAGGGAGTCTAGGTTAAGTAACTTCAGTTTGGCATTACTTCTCGCCAGGGTTATACCTAAGTACCTAAGGCTGTTTTGGGACCATTGTAGGCCGGCATGACATAACAATGCACTATGAGGTCTGTTATTCAGGAGGAAAACCATAGACTTGTCTGGGTTGATTTTGTAATTTGAAACTACACTATAGTCCAAAATAGTCTCCATAGCAGCTTTAATGGAAGGAGAGGGCTGGGTAAGGTACAGCAAGATATCATCTGCATAGGCCGATACCGTCAGGACATGAGATCCTATCTTAATACCGTAGATGCTGGGGTCACTCCTGAGTCTCCTCAACATAGGCTCCAGGTACAGGTTAAATAAGAGAGGTGACAGAGGGCACCCCTGCCGGGTACCCGATTTTAAGGGAAACGAGGGGGAGATCACCCAGTACAGTATATTTTGGCACTGGGATTAGTATACAAAGTTCTGATCCAGTGAATGTTTTGATCTGGGATGCCAAACTTAGCCAAAACTCTGAACATAAATTCCAAGTCCACTCTGTCAAACGCTTTCTCCTCATTTAGGGAGACCAACACCGCTGGGTGTTCGGAATCCCTGGATGCAGAGAAAATGTGAGACAATTTTCGTAAGTGATCTTGGGGCATTCTGCCTACCATAAAGCCCACTTGTTCAGGCCCAATCAAGACAGGGAGCACTCTACTCAGTCTATTTGCTAATAACTTAGCTAATATCTTGATATCATTATTAATAAGGGAGATGGGCCTATAGCTCATGACTCTATCTTCCGGCTTACCTGACTTGTGAAGGACTACTATGAGGGCCTCTAATAGGTGGGGGTCAGAGAGGTTTTCTAATAAAATAAAGGAGAAAAATCTGTGTAACCAGGGGGCTATCTGGTCCAGAAACTTCTTATAGAAGTTCGGGGAGACTCCATCTGGACCAAGGGCCTTGTCTAAAGGGAGTTTGGGATTGTTACTCTAACTTCTGCCTCTGTGATGGGAGCTAGCAGAATGCTTTCTCTTCATTTTCCAGGGATGGCAGAGGAAGAGAATCAAGGTATGTCTCGATCTCTTGAGGGGAGGGAAGAGTTGCCCTAGAACCATACAGATCTCTGTAATAAAGCTCAAATTTGGAGACTATCTCCCGTGGGGTAAATTTAATGGATTCGTCTGCACATAATTTGATGGCCTTGACTAATTTGGCAGTCTCCTGATGTTTTATCCTCAAAGCCAGAAGATGACCAGCCTTCTCTTCCTGATCTTATATAGAGCGAATGGGACTTGAGAATGGCATATTCCACCTTTTCTCTCAGTAGCTCATCATAGGACTCCAGTAATTTTAAAAGGGTAGTTTTGGTGTTCTCATCTCCAGATGGGGGAGGATGCTTTCTAATTGTCTAATTTGTACCAATAATTTAGAGATTTGTTCCTCTCTCTTCCTCTTCCTGTAAGAGGTTATATTGATAAATTCATCCCTGAGATAGCATTTCAGTGCTCCCCATTCTATGTCTGGCTTTCCTGTTGTGTGCAAATTATTCTTCATGTAGTGTTCAGTGGATTGAGCTATCCTTTTAACTGCTTCAGGATCCTTCAGAAATTGATTGTTGAGCTTCCACATGGTATCTTTCTGTTGGTGAGGGGCCAGTGACACCAGACACCAAACTAGGGAGTGATTAGAAATGACCCCAGCTTCTGTACCACAATCTCTGACTCCTGGCAGACAGCCTTTGCGCAGTTAAAAAATAATCAATTCTAGATGAAGAGCCATGTACTGGAGAATGGAAAGTGTACTCCCTAGAAGATGAGTTAAGAGTCCTCCAGGGGTCACACAATCCCAAGTGGTCCACTAGGTCCCTTTTGGCCCTTTGAGCCAGTGACAGCCCTTGGGACCTGCGCTATGTTTTATCCAAATCAGGTGTAAAGGGGAAATTCCAGTGCCCACCCAAAATATCGGAAGGTTGGAGAAGGGAGATAGAGTCTTAAGAAGCTTGGAGAACAACTGAAGTGAGTCCACACTGGGGCCATAAAGATAGTCAATTATCAGTTCCACCCAGTCTAGAGTACCTCTGAACACCAAGTATCGGCCATTAGGGTCAGTAATAATCTGCAGACAGGTAAAAGACGCCGGCGAGCTATAAGAATAGCTTTGCCCTGTTCTCTGTAATAGACCCTGCTGCAAATGCCTGACAGATATTCTGTCTCCAGAGAAGTCTCGACTTGGAGTCTAATAAGTGCATCTCTTGTAGAGTGATAACATCTGCCTTAAGGTGACCTAGATGCTTCAGGATTTGGTAACATTTTGTTTTGTTTCTGGCCCCCCTCACATTCCACGAGAAAAATTTTATCTGACCAGCCTAGTATATCTATATAAGCTTTATTGCATATGTGAACAGCTGGTATTATAACCTTGTAACACTTATTTTGTCTAGACCCTGGTGATGCCTTTGCCACCCACCCACCCCCAACCCCCAAAATACCATGCTCCAATCCCACCCCCACAAATAAACCAAGACAAAACCTTTAGGCTCGGAACACTGTCCTCCCTCCCACCCAACTCCTGTAATGACCCTTTAGAAACATAATGGAACTCTAGAAAACATGAGGTAATACCCCTCATCCTCCAAACCCAAAAATAATCATTCCGACCGAGATGTACAGGCTTACCAAGCCACTATCCTCCCTACTCCCTCCCTTTTATTAACCAGAACTATTTGAGCAATCCCATCAAATTACCTAATGACATAGAGTAGTCTTAAAGCTATACAAAGGTATAAGAAACATGTTAGAATCATGAAAAAAGGTAAACTGCTGCCACTACTGTCCATTTTACATATTGCAGTGCTGTTCTTCTGCTGCTTGCAAATAACTAAAAGTCTCCCTGACTGTTAAGAGAGTATCTGAGACAGAATAAGCTTGCCCCCCTCCTAAATAAATGTTCCAAACAAAACAGATCATCCTGGTACAAGCATTGAGGTGAAGTGACCCAGCTTGAGGGAAAAATAAATATCCCCAGACTTAACAAAAACAGATGAGAGGCACTGTTTTTGCACAGCACACCAAAACAAAGTCCAGTCAAGCAGGGAGAAGGACCCCTTTTCTGAATTGCATCCCAACCTGGAAAGCAAAAGCAAGGTCATAGTCCGGGGGGGTTCTGCAAGGGGATCGTTAAACCTGCTGAAATAACATTGCAGGCACTCAACTGATGCAGTGCCCTCTAGCAAACTGTAAACCAAGAGGACAGAGTGCTGAGCATGTTCAAGGATCCAGATACAATTGGAGCATAAATCTCGTATCGAGGTGACCCATTAAAGAAAGACTGTTCAGAAATGAAGTGTGAACCAGTCCAAGGACCTAGTACAGTCCAGAATCACTTTGTTTTATGTGGACTCAATAACAAGACATTTATTCAATAGGGGACCACAGTACCTTCATACTGACACAGGCTGATTTACAGATACTGCGCTTAGGGTATTCAGCACAGCTTGAAGAGATCAGGGAGGGCTACCTGAAGATCACTCTCCACTGCAGTAGGGTCTTCAAAGCTCTTCCATTGATCTTGCAGGTGAATTTGCAATTTGGCAGGGTACATCATCCTGAATTTCTCCCCAGCTGGGATTAGTTTAGACAGTATTGGGTGAAACGCTGTGCACTTTTGACATACTGTGGCAGGTAAATCCTGAGCTATGCGAATCTTGTGTTATCCCCATTTCACCTCCTGCAGCTCCTTTATCTTCACCAAGAAATGCTACCATTCCTGAATGTTTAGGAACTTGAAAATTTCAGGGCAAGGTGGCACTTCAGGTGGGGGCATCGGTCTTAATGCTCTGTGAGCCCTTTCGATGCAGTATGCAGGCACAAATGGGGAATAACCCACCAGCTTCTGCACTAGCTTTTGCACAAATACAACAGTGTTCACCCCTTCCTCTTTTTCTGGCTGTACGGCGTTATTGCACCAGCTACAACCCTCAAGGTCTTCTACCTTAGCCTCCAGTCAAGCAATCCTCTGTCTAGTAATGGTAAACTGTCAGTGTCAGTGGCTCAGTAGGTAGCACACTCGCCTCTGAGGCTGGGAGATCAGAGGGCTGTGGGTTCAGTTCCCACATCTGGCACGTGGGTTAATATCCCAATACTGACACTGTAGTGCAGCATGAGAAGGGTGCTGCACTTCTGAGGTGCCGTCTTTCGGATGAGACGTTAAACCGAGGTCCCATCTGCCTGGATTGGTGGCAGTTCAGGTGGACGTTAAAGATCCCATGGCACTTATCGAAAAGAGTAGGGGAATTTCCCCGATGTCCTGGCCAAATTTCCCTCATTCACTAAAAATACCACCAACAGCTTAATCTGGTTCAAGGTCAGTTGCTATTCATCTGTATCCCCCTCCCCCAGGTCGTGCCTGAAAATAGGCAGGATTTGTCTAGTGCTCTTACCCGGTCAACAAAAACTAAAAAAAAAAAAAAATTCAGAATCAACTTGGTCTGCCTTGTTCTCCAGCAATTTGATGTGCACCTCACTGTCCCCGGTGCACCTGGAGATATGTTCAAGTACGGCAGCCATGGTTTTTATTTCAGAGGTAAGAGACTTCCTGTCTAAAAGGCTGAAACTGTTACAAAAAATGTTCAACCATAAGCAGGCTTGAGTCTGAAGTAGCACTGGATACTTTGCCGGAGGCCGAGGCTTGTGGCCTAGATTTCTTGCTTTGCTTCTCCGGTGTAGGAGGGGGTGTATGTTTTGGAAGGGCTGAGAGCATCTCAGCTTCCATTATCTCTCCAATGCTTGACAAAATTGGATCACCAAATGCTGACAAACAAGCAGATGCCTTTAGTTAAAGAAAAATGTTGTTTTAAAACACTCAAATAGGTAGTTTATTGTTTGGATCGGCAGGAGCTCTACAAGAAGGCTGTTACTCAGATGACCTCATCACGTGACCCCCTCCCCCAATTTAATAACATTTTATTCTGTGGTTTTTGGCTTAGGAATGACAAAATAAAATTTGAACAAAATATGAATATTGGATCTGATGAGGGCAATTTGTGAGTCACTTCCTTTGACCAAAACAACCAGTGGTGTGAATTGCCCTTGTCAGGGCTTAAAACAAACAGTGAAGCCGCCATTGCTACACTCTTGCATGATCAGTGATCATGATCCCATCTCCACTGCTGGTAGTCTCTCCTTTCCCCCACAGCTTTGGTTTAAATTACCTGTGGCAGAGAGTCTATGACCCCACTGTTACTATTGCCATGTCTCTCTCTCCCTTCCACTTCACAGCCCTATCCCAGCCACTAATACAGTGGTCACTGTTGTCAAATTTGTCTCCCCTGATCAATTGCAAAAATATATAATTCTCTGCCACACCACCCTCTGGGACATCCCACCTCCCCCACCACCTTCTGAAAGATGACCTAATATCCTTGGTGGGCAACTGGCACAACTCCCCCTCCACCTTGGCCAGCCACCATCTAGTGTTTGAAACTGTGGTTTCACCATTTCATTCTTTCTTTACACATGGCTGGATATGGTGGAGGGAGGGCTGTGCCAGTCACCCACTGAGGGACATATCATATCCTTTTTGGGATGAGTGGGGGAGGAAGATGGTGGGTGCCACATGTTTGTGGGGCAGGGTTATTACTGTAGGAGACAATGTGGTCTAGTTGTTAAAGCACTGCCTTGGGAACTACAAAAACTGCACAATCAAACTTCTGCTAGAGCCAAAGTCTTCACTGTGTGACCTTGGCCAAATCACTTAACTTCTCAGTGCTCCAGTACACTCAGCTGTGGAAACAGATAAAAGCAAGACGTCAGTGGAGATGTTACATCTCAGTGGGCTATGCTGGGGAAATATAGTGAAAAAAATGTTTTGTTTGTGTAACCTACATTTGGTGTAGGGATTTCCACTGAACTTTTCTGTGGGGGTGAGAAGATGTGAGTCCCACACTCATACTGTGAGTGGGTCAGTTGAAGGACGAGCTGGGGGACAGTCATGTAATTGGTCAGTCTGGAGCAGAACCATGGACCTATACTAGACCTAAGTTGGGCAGCATAGCGCTGCTGGAAGCAGGACAGGAAGGACCCTACTGGGCAGTAAACCTGGATTTTAGGATCCTAATTCTTCAGAATTTTAGATTTTAAGAGCTGGCCCAGTGGTGCTGAGGCCTAAGGCACTGTTACAGTGCCTTACCTCATGCCATGCTGGCAATCTGGGTTTGAATGAGTTTGGGTTTGCTGGCAGCTGGCCCAGGGGGAGGGCAGAAGCAGGAATGAGCATGCCATACAGCAGCTCTCCTCTCTTGAGGAGGGTTCCAAGTCATTCCCATTTTGACTGACAGCAAGTGGAGGCTAGGTGTCAGAACACAGATGGCCAGAGGCTGATGTTATATCAGGGAGGAGGGAAGAGGAAATAGGCCGGAGAGTTTGTGTGCCTCCACATGTATGTCCCCACTGTAGTCACAACCTCAGGCCGGGGACAAAAGCAGACAGAAAATGGTGGCACAGGAGGGGCATATGATGCCCATTCACCTCACCTCCATTTGCCTCATTACTGGTATCTGTGATGAATGTGGGATTGTGCTTTGGGGGAAGGATGGCCCTTCCCCTCCTGACCCTGCTACAGAGGGAAGATCCATGGGGTAACACCACCATCAGGTAAGCTGGGGAGATGCTGGATGATGGAGAGGGTGGTGAAGCTGGCTAAAGGAAGCCCACCCTGCCATAGCCCAGACCATAAACAGCTTGATAAAAAAAAAGAATTTTAGATTTTAGAATTTTAAAATCCTGGATTTTAGAAAGGTGAACTTCAGAAGGATGGTCGAGCTGCTAAGGAGTCACCTGGCAAGCATCTGAGTGGGTACAGGGATGGAAGAAATAGGTCCATCTTCCAGGAGGCAATAATGGTTGCCACAAGGGAGTGCATTAGACTCAAAGTGGAGCACTCAAGGGTCAAAAACACCCAGCTGGTTTACCACTGAGGTCACCCAGGCAGTAAGGAAAAAGTGATCAACAGAAAGGGGATGGGCAGGTGGAGGAGAATGGAAGCAAATCAGAGGTACTAAATGAGTACTTCTTTTCCATCTTCACCAGAGGGAAAGACAGACCAATGTCACTAGGGGATAAAAGAGGTGAGAGGGGGGGCAGGGGTAACAGATGTGTTGATAGAGGTGGACAGAATGAAGACAGGGTTGCTAGCATTGAGGGTTGATAAATCCCCCAGCCTGGATGACATACACCCAGGGGTGCTGAGGGAGCTGGCAGAGGAGTTTGCAGATCCATTGGCTGACCCATTCAATAGTTTGCTGGAGTTGAGCATGGTACCACAGGACTGGAGAACAGCACATGTAGTACTCCTCCTTAACAGTGGTCCTAGAGATGACGCAGGGAACTATAGACAGGTCAGTCTGACCTCAATCATGTGCAGGCTCAAGCAGACCATACTTAAGAAAAGATTAGTAGAGTCTCTGAATAAGAATTGTCTCCAGGATGAGGGGCAACATGGTTCTGTGGGAGTGAGATCATGTCAAACAAATTTTGATTGACTTATTTGACTGGGTTACAAAAATAGTGGCATGGGGCCATGCAGTAAATATCCTTTACCTGGACTTTGACAAGGCCTTTGACTCAGTACCCCACAAAAAGTTGATCAGGAAGTTAGTTGATCTAGGGGTCAGAGAGAAGTTGAACAGGTAGGTGGAAAACTGGTTGAGGTGCAGGACCCAGAGCATGGTGATGGGTGGTGAGCTATCCAGCACCAGTGAGGTAACTGGTAGGGTCCCACAGAGCTTGTTGCTCAAAACCAGCACTGTTAAATGTCTTCATCAACAATACTGGGGATGGCATTAAGATCAAAACTGGTCTATTTGCAGAGGATGGCAAGCTCTGTGGGAGGGTGAACACAACAGAAGGGATAACGTACGAAAGGAAGATCTGAAAAAATAGACAAGTGGTCCAGCACTTGGAAGCTTGGTTTCAATGCAATGAATTGAAAAGTTATGCACATTTGAGCCAAGATCCCGAGGACCGAATATAGCATGGGAGGTGTTTGGATATCTGCATCACAGGCAGAGAAGGACCTGGGAGTGATGCTTACTAGTGACCTGAAATAAGCTTTTAAACTAGCCAAGGGGGGAGGTGCTGATAGGAAACAGGAAAGTTCAAGCCTCCCCCCACAAAACATGGCAGGTAGTAGGGTAAACACTGAGGTACAGAGCTTGACAAAGGGCAGGACAGGGGTAAATGGAAAAATGGACAAGGGCAATAAGAGCAGGGATGGGGTAAAAAAGGATAAAGCCAACATTAAATGGAGGGCAATGAGTACCAATGTCCATAGTCTTGGAAACAAGCTTCCAGAGCTAGTAGCCCTGATGGAAGAGGAACACTTGGATATTGTGGCAGTCACAGAAACATGGTACATGGAGAACCATGACTGGGATGTCAACATACCAGGGTACAAAATCTACAGAAGGGGCAGGGAGGGTAACAGAGGAGGTGGAGTAGCTCTCTACATAAGGGAAGGGATCAAAGCTACAGAACTAAAAAGTAAAGGGGGAGGACAAGGGGAACTCTGGGTTACCTTGGAGACAGGGAATGGCATCACAGTCTGCACAGGGGTTGTATACAGACCCCAGTCTCAAGGAGAGGAAATGGACAAGAACATGATAGAGGGAATTCTCAAAATGGCTGAAAAAGGGGAGATACTGTTATTGGGGGACCTGAATATGCCAGATGTTAACTGGGTGACATGGACTGCAGCCACATCCAAAAGCAGGGTCATTCGATGCCCTACAGAGGCATGCCTTAGACAGCTAGTGGTGGACCCACTCGGAGGGAGCAATATTAGACCTGGTACTCTCAAATGGAGAGGATCACAAATTTAGAAGTCAGTAGACATCTGGGACAAGCAACCACTGCACAGTGTGCTTCTAATAAACACAACCATGGAGACAAGCCATACAAATACAAGGATACTAGACTTTAGAAGAGCTGACTTTGGCATAATGGGTGAATACCTGAGGAATGCATTGCAAATGGCCAGAAAGGAGGGGGGAAAAACAATGGAGAAAAATCAAAACTGCCATCATGGAGGCAACAAGCCTTTGTGTGAAAACAAAAAGAAAACAAAGCGGAATAAAAACCACTATGGTTCTCAAAAAAGAGGTGTCAGGGAAGGTTAGGAGAAAAGGCTACATTCAAAAAGTATAAGAATCACAGCCAGAGCACGACAGGGAATTGTATCAATTAAAGCAGAAAGAAGTGGGGAAGGTAGTCAGAAATGCAAAGGCCCAAACCAAGGAAAAGATAGCCAACTCAGTTAAGAAGGGGGATAAAACCTTTTATAGGTACATTAGGGAGCATAGAAAGGTTAAGGAGGGATAGTGAAGATTAATAAAGGAGAGGGAAGGTGGGCAGAGGGAGACAGTGAAGAGGCAGAGATACTGAATGAATACTTTTGCTCAGTATTCACAAAAGAAGAAGAGGAGGAGTTACCTAAACCAAACAGTAGAAGCACTCTGGATAGTGGGGTTGACGCCAGTCCATTTACAGAAGAAAAAGTACTGAAAGAACTCCTAAAACTCAAGGTGGACAAAGCAACAAATCCTGACTAGATTCACCCTAAAATCCTAAAAGAGCTAAGGGAGGACCTAGTGACACCACTAACCTACACTTTTAACAAACATGGGAAGATGGGGTGGTACCTGAGGACTGGAGGAGGGATGGATTCCCCTTCACAAAAGTGGGAGCAAGGCAGAATCAGGAAACTACAGACCTGTTAGTTTGAATCTCAGTGGTGGGGAAATGATGGAATCACTTCTGAAAGAAAGAATTGTTGAGCACCTAGAGGCCAGCGGGCACAGGACCCAAAGCAGCATGGATTCACAGCAGGATGGTCATGTCAGATGAATCTAATTGATTTCTTTGACTGGATGACCAAGTAATAGATCGGGAGGGGCTGTGGATATGTCCTACCTAGACTTTGAAAGGCATTTGACACAGTCCCACACAAAGATTAATAATCAAGTTAGCCAGCCTGGGAGGGGTCCCAGGGTGGTAGCCTGGCAGCAAACTGGCTGCACAACAGGACACAGAAGGTAATAGTGAATGGAACACATTCTGAAGAAAGGGGATTACTAGTGGAGTACCTCCGGGCTCAGTACTGGGTCCAGTCCTCTTTAACGTCTTTATAGGTGACATTGCAAAGGGTCTGGAAGGAAAGGTATGCCTCTTTGCAGATGACACAAGATCTATAACAGAGTTGATACAGTGGGGGTAGAAAGGATGAGAAGGGACTTGTGCAAGGTTGGAGGAATGATCAGACATATGGCAACTTAGATTCAGTGCAAAGAAGTGCAAAGTAATGCACCTGGGAAACAAAAATCCAGGAGAAGAGTACACAATGGCAGGGAGGTACTAACGACAACAATAATGGAAAGGGATCTGGGTGTAGTCATATCAGATGACCTAAAGGTGGGTAAGCAATGTGAGAGTCAATAAGGAGAGCCAGGGGGATACTGGAATGCAAAGGGAGGGGCATCACAAGTAGAAAAAGGGAAATGGTTATCCCTCTATACAGACAGTTGGTGAGACCCCATCTGGAGTACTGTGTGCAGTTTTGGAGACCTCATCTACGCAAGGACATAGACAGGATGGAAGCAGTCCAGAGGAGGGCAACTAAAATGGTGCAGGGTCTACATCAGCAACCATATGAAGGGAGATTGAGCGAGCTTAATATGTTTACCCTTGATGAAAGGAGGGACAGGTGCAACATGATAGAAACTTTTAAGTACCTCAAGGGAATCAACAAAGTCCAGGAGGTAGCATCTTTCAGAAAAAGAGATGTGTAAGAACAAGGGGGCACAATTTAAAGTTAGAGGGGGACAGCTCAGGGGTAATGTGAGGAAATTCTTTTTCACAGAGAGAGTGGTGGATGCATGGAACTGCCCTCCTGGAGAGGTTGTGGGGTCTAAAACAGTGGGGGAATTCAAACATGCATGGGAGAGGCATATGGCAATTATAGTGGGGGTTGCAGGAAGTAGGCTGTTGGTTAACTAGAATCTACAGCTTATCCAATAGGTAGGGAAATGGGCAGACTGGGTGGGCCAAGTGGTCCTTATCTGCCGTCAAAGTCTATGTTTTTATGTTTCTATGTTTCTGTGTTAATGTAAGAAAGCAGCAGCAAAAGTGAATAAAATGTTGGACTGTATTGCCAGAGGGATCAGCAGCAGGCGACAGGAGGTAATACTGCTCTTGTACAAGTCATCAGTGAGACAACATCTGAATTATAGTGTTCAGTACTGGTGTCCCATACCTTGAAAAGGACATAAGACTGCTGGAGATGGTCCAAAGAAGGGCAATAAAGATGATAATAGACCAACAGGGCAAGACATATGAGGAGAAATTGAGGGCACAGAACATGTACTCCCTAGAGGAGAGGAGGGAAAGATGGGACATGATTGAGACCTTCAAGTCCTTGAAAGGTATAAAGAGGGTGAACAAAGATGGTCTCTTCAGACTGAGTGGGACCTGAAACATGAGGGGATGCAGTCTCAAGTTGGGGGGGGGAATTTAGAACAGAGGCTAGGAGGCACTTCTTCGCTGAGAATATGGTGATGGGTTGGAATGTACTTTCAGAAGAGGTGATTACATTGACTACAGTAGGCAGCTTCAAGAGAGGCTGGGATAGAGTTAAGGGCAAAATAAGGGTCAACAGAGGTGAAAGATGGATTGGGGAGGGGGCATGGTCAATAGTTTATGTTAAGAGCCCTGCATTATGAGCAGACTAAATAGACCTAATGGCCTTATTCTGATGGCTTTCTCATATGTGCGTATGTTTGTATGACAGTGGCTACAGGACTCAGGACACTGAATACAGCACACAAGAGGGGAACAACAGAGCAGTCTGGTAAGGAATAGCTGTACTGTAAATGTATTTCTTAATTAGGGCAAGTGGGGCGTTTTAAAGAATAGTGGATACCAAGCATAGATGACAATGATTGTAGTGATGGTCATAGGGGGCTATATGTTTGGTGTGGGGGTGCAGGAAGGGGTGGAGGTGTACTGTAAGTATATCCATTGCTAGGGATATGTTCAGTGTGAAAAGGATCTGATTCTGTGAAGCAGCAGTGGTGATCGGGTATAGGTTCTGTAGTGGGAACAAGTGTGGGATTGCATCGCAAATGGCCCCATTCACAAAGCACACTGTAGACCTTAATATGTGTGCAGGGTCTAGTGCTTTATGACTGTTCCTGCAGGCAATTCACAAAGCACATATTGGCTGAGTCAGTGTGAGGGGCACTGTGCATTCACAAATAAGGTTATAGGGCGATGTCAATGAGAGTGGCCTCAAGAGCAAGCTATTTGCCAAAAGCAAGCAATTAAAGGTATTTTTTTATAATCATATTTTTTGGAAGAATAAAATATACATCACAGGCAAGCAGTCTCAGCAGTATGCACAGAAATTAACACTAAGAGCAAGAGCATAAATCAGGTGATCATTGAGTACATTACCATTACGTAAAACAGATAACATATTGAATAATGCATCTTTTTTATCTATGGAATACAAACTCCAAGATCTATCTCTAAAATTACAGACTAAGAAAATCCAAAAACACATGGAGGCAGAACCTAAAATATAATTGAATTGTATTCCCAATTACATTCAAAGGGAAAAATTGTCACCTTACAAGGAAAAACAAGATTATGGGACACAAAAGGGGTTAACATTAAGCTGAAAATATACTCAAGGCGTCTATGTCTCCTGACCAGCACCTTCTAAGTTTAGGTACTTAAAAGACGTTTTCTCCACATTACAGATAAAATTAATTATTTCATACCAGCAAAACTGACTCAGAATTTATGGTTTCAGCCAATGCATTGTAAGAGCCTTTTTTGCACAAAAAATTAGTGTCAGAAGCAACTTAGTCTGATGTTTAGAAAGTTTTGGGATGGCAGGAGGTATCATTAATAGAACTAATTTGGGTGTCAGATTCAATTGTGAAGAAAAAATCTGCTGGAGGTCTCTTAAAACTTCTCTCCAGAACAAGCTCAGGTTTGGGCAACTCCAAAAGATATGCTCCTGATCTGCTAAAGACTCTCCACATTGCTGCCAGCATTGGGCAAACTGTGATCCCTTATATTTGGCAACTCTTGCTGGTGCTAAAAAGAACCTGGAATGACATTTCCAGGAAAATTCCTGTAAATATGGAGAGGACGATGCCTTAAAACTTGCCAGGGCAGAGGCGTGCCAATTCTCCCAAAAACAAGGCTCTCTTAATTCTTGCTCCCAACTGAGAAAAAGCAATTTAGCTGTCACCAACACTGAAGTATGGTTATCCGAGTACAAAGATCCTATTAGATGCACGACATCATCCCCTCGTTGTGATGCAATAATTACCCTTACTCACAGGGAGCTCAAAGAAGATGACAAGAGGTCAGCAAAAAGCAAAGCATGTAGATAGGACCCAAGTTGGAGTAATCTAAAATGATCTGAGCATGACAGCCCATACTGTGTTTGGAGTTGAGCAAAGGAGAGCCGACACCAAGCATCAAACAACTGATGGTAAAATTCCAACCCTAGTCTGGCCCACTTCCAAAAAAATAGATCTGATTTGCTAGATGGGTTAGCATCATCCTATACCATAGCCCTCACCAGCAGATGCTCCTCTGGATGGAGAAACTTCACATGACAATGTCATGTTTTAACAACTACCTCAGTATAGGTACAAAAAAGTTAACCCAATATCTGAGAGGTGGAAGCAGTGTAAAGAATCTGATTTAGATTGTAAAGATCATTCAAAGTGAATTCTAAATCTTTCCAAAAGGCCTTTTAATTAGGGTTTGTCCAATAACACAATATCTGCAACTGGGCAGCTTTGGCATACCAGTCTAGATTTGGAAACCTTACACCTCCTTGAGCTGAAGACAAGTATAAAAGAGTTGCTTTTACTCTTGGGCGCTGTCCACACCATACAAATTGAAGAATAGATATTTACCAGTCCCATATGTATGCATGAGAAGGGACTACAGGTAGCGTCTGCAAATAAAATAATATTTTAGGAAGAACCGTCATCCAGAACACTTTCACATTTAAAAAAAGACAACAGCAAAGTGGACCAGGTTTCCAAGTCTTTTTTTATTGCATGAGTGAGGGGCTTGAAGTTCAGAAGATCCACATGTTCAGGAAACTTTGTTAAACCAACCCCAAAATATTTAATGTAGTTCCTATTCCATCGTATGGAAGTAACTGGAGTATATCACCCAGGGAGGAGTAACAGTAGGCTAATACCTCTGTTTTCAGTTTATTCAGATGAAATCCTGAGAGGGATTGAAACTCTTCCAAAGGGTGAAAAAGCTCATGGAGAGATGACGTAGGATCTGTTAGGGTTAGCAAGATGTCATCTGTA
This sequence comes from Neoceratodus forsteri, assembly GCA_016271365.2. Taxonomy (NCBI): domain Eukaryota; kingdom Metazoa; phylum Chordata; order Ceratodontiformes; family Ceratodontidae; genus Neoceratodus; species Neoceratodus forsteri. The sequence goes on along the minus strand of CM057459.1, from coordinate 1,224,697,716 downwards.
AATTATGCTACCCGGTAGCCTCTTCCCTTAATTGGAATACCCTCAATTTTTTGTGAAAGATGAATATGGGATGCCAGTGGCTCTACATGTAATGCAAACAAAAGAGGAGACAAAGGCCACCCCTGGCAGGTACCCCGACCTAAAGGGAAAAGGGATGAAATATTACCATTTAACTTAATGTATGCCATGGAATCAACATAAATCTGTTTCAACATATTAATAAAGACCTGAGGGAAACCAGATGCTTGTAAAGCCAACCAGAGGAGGGGCCATGACATGTGATTGAAAGCCTTCTCTGCATCTAAGCTAGCCAGGACCAGGGGAAGAAACTGTTTATTTGTGTGGTCCAAAAGCAAGTAAGTACGCCGAACATCAAAAACTTGCCGCTTGCAGACAAACCCTGCCTGGTCCTGGTCAACCAAGGATGGGAGAAGGCCCTCATGTCTAGTCACATACATAGACATAACAAATTTATGATCAGCATTGAGCATTGAAATGGGGTGATAGGAATCCGGTCCGAGGGGATCCTTACCTGGTTTCAGCAATGTCGTGATAGTTGCATATTTCCAGGATGGTGAAGGTATCTCACCTTCCTGGATCTTCTGCATAGCCCGGAGGAGTAAGGGAGATAAAACCTGCTGCAACTCTTTTATTTTATAAAAATCAGGAAGAAAAATATCCAAGCCTTCCTGGATTTAGATCACTTAATTGCAATGGAGAGTTCAGAGGGAGAAATTGGAGCCATCAAGACAGCCACTTGATGCTCAATTAACCTAGGAAACTTTGCATGCACCAGAAAAGAAGAGATCCTATCAGGGGTTTGATCAGAAGGTTCCTCGGAATAATAATTTGTAATAGATCAAGAAAATATTGAGTATGTTGTCAACATTATGTATAGGCTTCCCTGTGGCTGGGTCAAGTAATTTAAGAACTGTTGCTGCTATATGGTGAGCCTGAATATGACACACTAAGTACTGTGAGCCCTTAGGGCCACTCAGATGAAAGCATAGTCGCAAATAGTAGAGTACATGCTCAATTCTTTGATCTATACAGTTTTGCAACTCGGCCTTAGCTTGTAACAACCTAGAGAGGGCTGAGTTGTCCCCCCCTCAGAAATTACCAACTGCAAAGACTTAACTTCTTGATATAAATCTGATAGTTTTTTTCTCCCTCTCCTTCTGCTTAGCTGCAGTATATATCAGTTTGCCTCAAATCGTAGCCTTTAAAGCATCCCACAATAAACTCGCAATGACCTCACCCATGTCACTGTTTTCCAAGAAATCTCTGATCTGTCCCTCTAACTCAGTAATCAAAGATTGATCTCTTAAATATGCTAAATGTAGATGCCAGAAAGAGCAGCAGACCAGTTTCAAGGGTCCAATGGTAATTAGTAGCAGTGAGTGATCAGACTGATGTATTGAACCCATATCAACGTGAAGTACATCTCCTACATGTTCAATGGTAGTAAAGGAATAATCTGGTCTTGCTGAACTTTCATGTTTAGTTGAATAATAGGAGTAGGCATGATCTTTAGAGTGAAGGCAGCACCATACATCAACTACTGTAATCCAAGATGTTGAAAAGTGTGAAGAACGTGTTACGAAAAACTAGAGTGGCAATAAGCTTTGGGTTTGGAAGCATCTAGAATGGGGTTTAAAGTAATATTCAGGTCACTACCCCAAAACAGTCTGCCTTTCACCTTAGAGGTTAATAAAGAAAAGAAGGTAGCAAAGATGACTTTTTTAGTCACTGGTGGAAAATAAGTATTCACTAATGTGGTCTCCTTACCATATCAGTGAATACAGTTACAGTTACAAGAATGTATCTCCCCTCTGAATCAGACACGCTATCATGTACTTCCAAAGGTAAGCCCTGTCAACACAGAATAAGTACACCTCAGAGCTTCCCTGTAATATGCGAGGCATAAAATATATTTTCAGACCCCAACTTTAAACATTTTTCATGCTCTACAGAAGATAGGTGAGTCTCTTGAAAAAAAATCAGATCTGCCCTTTGCTGGTGACAATAGTGGAGAAGTCTATATCTTTTCACTGGACTGGTAATACCATTTACATTAAACGATACTATGTTTAGGTTTTGTGCCACTGCTTTAATTATAAAAGAGACTTAATTGTACTCATAAGGTATAATTCTTTTGTGTACAGCATTTCCATAGGATGAAGGGAGAATCCCCAAATAAACAAACTAGTTCCAGTGCACCAATAAGGGAATACAGGTCCCCCTCAAAAACTAACAGTACAAAGGTACATACTATATTTAATAGGGTTACCTATTCTGGGGTTGGCAAATTGTAACCATTTACAAGGAGAGCCTCAGGAGCCTGTCAGGAAAGTGTATATATATATATATTCCTCAATTTGAAAAAAATTGTTCTGTCAATTAACCACTGGTTCAAAATCAGTGAAAATAATGAACTTTTGCCTATTCAAACCCCTCACCATAATACTAAACCCCTTAGATGTAGTAAAGAACATTAACTGACAAGGGAAACAGGATATCAAGAAACAGATAAACAACATCCAGAACCCAAGTAAGAACATACCACAAGGGCAGAACCTTAACAAGTAAATGTAAGTTAAAACAGGAAAGAAACATCCCGGGACAAGGTTGAAAATAGTTAAACAATTGTCTAGTCCTCCTTCCTGGCCAACAAAAACTAAATAAATAAATAAATGTTGTGCTTCCAAGGTAGGGAGCCTGGAAATAATTTGGCTTATAAGTGGCACTTTATAGTCTTGAAACGCCACAGGGGAACAAATGGTGGGAAGACACATCCCCAGGTTCAACAAGAACCCCAAAAAAGCTGTAACCCTGTCCAAGTAGAGCTGTCTGGTGAAATAACAAGTGAAATGCAAATCAGAGCTAACTAATTAATCCACAACTACCAATGTTACCACCCCCCCACCTCCAGCCTTTATACAACAGAGACTGTGGAGGAAAGAAAAGTTTGCATTAAAAGCAGATCTTGCAGGCCAGGGTTTGAGCCTCTGTCTGTACTATCTCACCGTTAACCCATAAAACCCTTGATACCTGATGTCATTTCTTAACCGCTGCAGGATTAGGTACCTCCCTCCAGCCGAAATGGCAGAGGTGCCCTTAAAATAATTAAAAACAATAATAGACAAGCTACTTTAATTAAGGGAGGGCCTCTGCTCCAGACAAGGTTTCCCCCTCCCCACCTCCCACCAAAACTGTACAGAGTCCATTGTCAAACTTATTTCATAAAGATTAATCAAAAGGAGGGTTTCCCACAGAAGTTGCTACTCTAATTGAACCAACTGTAGGGCACCTGAGCATCCAGTATGAGGGAAGGTGTCACTCCCCACTCCCCTGCCCCGCCCAACTCCTCCTCCCCATCTAACAATACAAAAATAGAATTTAACCCTATTCTTCATTTGAGAAGCTAGTGTCCTCCTATTCGATACAAAAATAAAGCTCCCCAGCTTTATTATATATAAAGCCGAAAAAACAAACGAGACAACTATGACCGGGAGCAATCCCAAAGATGTTGCTAAAAAAATGGATACTCCTTAAGAAAACCAGTCATCCAATAGCTGTCTCCTGAATGGGAAAGAGGCATCTATGATGGAGGAGACAGGGGAATAAAGGTGGCTAACCCTGTATCTCTCCTTTACTTTCAAAACCGCAACTTGCAAACCACCTTAATTATAGCTAAGGATTGTGCTGTGAAACATCTGCTGTAGAATGTTTTCAATTAATACTTCCAGCAGAACCCTCCTTTAATAATTGGGGTCATAGAATTGAAAGGAAGCCACTCTTGCTGAGGGATAACAACAAAAGCCCAATCTCGAAGTAAAAAGCCTATGCCAGATTACATACTGGCAACAGAATTTGCACTCATGGGTAGAACCAGCTTCCCCTCATTCTGATGCCCCTACTCCTCGATAGGTCGAAAGGCTTGGTGCAAATATATGTGCCTGGGTATTGAGCAGCCAAATGCATTATTCCAATCTAAAATTCTACACCCCCCCAAATAAGTATATTACTATAAATGCAGCTTTCAAGTTTACTTCAGAGCAGCTTTTAAGATGCTGCTTTGAAGATAAACTCCCTACGGGGAGAGGAGTACTTAACAAAAGCCAACTGGGTGCAGGCAAAATAATGCCAATCCCAAGGTTCAGGAATAGTTACCTATTCGCAGAGCTGAGGTGCAATGAAACAACATAATTAGGGATTAGAATGAGGGAGGAGAGAGCAAGGAACCTCTCCATAACACAGCCACCATCACCAAGCAGAGAATCCCCCTCTTCCCTGAAAGCAATGATCAAAACTCTCCCCTATATCGACCAAATGCTAACTATTAGAATGACCCGAACAGACCCCCTTTTCTTTCCTTCTTCTTTCCTCTTACCTTCCTTCTCTTTCACAAACTACCTCTCCCAACTGGTGCCCATTCCCCTCAAACATGAAGCAGCCTCAGAGAAGACACTTTGAAAATACACACTAACCTGGGGAATCTTACCAAAGCCTGGCCACTGCACTGAAACCCAACCTCTAACTCTTGGACATGAGGGAAACAAAATCCTGAGATGGAACAAAAAAAGAACAACCATCTGACACCATGAAAAACTGGGTAATTGAGCAAGGGAGAACCAGACACCACCATCGCCTAGACGCCTCTACAGCCCCTCGAAAAGTCCACACCTGAATGCCCCCCCCAAGTGCAACCAGGCTGCCACCATGGAGGCAGCTGAGGTGCTACAGGGTGAACTAATCAACTCTCCAGTCTCATTCCAGCTCCCCCATTCTGCCTGCAAGGTTTTAAAATTAAAGTAAACCTTCATCAGCTGAAGTGACCAACAAAAAGTCATTTCTAGAGTACACTCCCTATTCAAGGTGGTTGTTCAAAATTTTAGACAAGTTGTAACTAAAAAAGGAAGAGCTGTTCTGCAGGTTCTGGGGCAGAATGTTCTCTACCATTTAAAGAGTCCACTGTCTTCGAATATTAAAAGGCTGTATGGAAAAGAGAAGAAAAAAGAAAGAAAAAAAAACCAAAAAAAAATACTCAAAATCAAATCACAAGAAGATTATCACAGCCTATAGACAACTAGGTCGTAAAGTGTTACAGTTCTTTCCTGAATATCTTATCTAAGATAGCAATAAGATACATAGTCTCAGAGTCCTACCCTGAAAATTGAGGAATCTGTTGAAAGAAATGGAGACCACTAGTATAAGAATCCCTTCAGCCTCAAGCAGGATCTTCCATTCAAAATGCTTGTAACAAAGCCTTACTCTCTTGGAGAGAAGTCTCTGTGTGTCGCTTTTTGCTCGACACAGAGGCTTCTGACCAGTTGTCTTTTTGGAGAGCTCTTTTATCCAGGGACTCTGCAAAATCCATAGATTCCTCAGCAGGGAAAAGGTTTCTGGAAGTCAGTTCCTGAATGGTGGATTCCGGATCCTCAAATGTTTTTGTAACATCCATACAGTGAATTTAAATTTTTGCAGGGTGTGGGTAGTAAATTTTATTTTTTGCAACATGAGAATTTTAAACACTGGAGTATAGGCTCTCCTCTTCATCTGGAGAGCAGGGGAATAATCCTTATCAAAATAAATGCGGGCACCCTTAAACATTAATGGACCACTACATCAAGCTCGATGAACTAGCTCTTGCTTGAAAGCAAAATTGAAAAATCATATTACTATAGGGCGGGGCTGCTGCTCTTGGGAAGAAGGCTTGTGTGCAAGAAACAGATGTGCCCGTACAATTGGCAAGGGAGTTAAATCAGCCACATCCAAAACTAAAGAAAGAAAGGTCTGTAGAGAAGGTAACATGTCTCCTCATCCCTCTGCCCCCTCCAGTACTCCGTAAATCCTTAGATTGTTACATCTGGAGTTGTTCTCTAAATCATCACACCATTCTGTTAATGCATGGCAATCTTGTAACACTTGCCCCAGCATACGTTTGGCCCAGTTGATCTGAGTATCGGAGTCAGAGGCATGTTCTGTTAGTTCTGAAACTTTCTCTTCAAGCAATCAAATGGAAAATCTTAGTTCTGCAAATACATTTCTGGTTTCCAGTTTGAAATCCTTCAGTTCCTGCAATATCGCTAAAATATTAGGATTGGAGGCAGGTACTTGCGGCACTGCTGAATTGGTCATTGTAGTGGACAACTTCTCCGACGATGGCGCAGCTGCAATTTCTGGAGTGGAAAAAGTCCTTGGGGTGCGTAGCTTCCCTTTTTTTGATTTGCCCATAGAAAAATAGAAATCCTCTTAAGAAAATACAGAGAGTTCATAATTGAAAAAATAAGAAACAAATGCAAAGGCTAATGCTGACGGCTCATCCCAGTGCAATAAAGCTAGGCAGCCATACCCTAAGACAGCAGAACCACAAGTCACAATTAAAGGTACTGACAATGCTGGACAAAGGCTGTCATTGTCAATAATAATTTGCAAACAGTGGTTTTTGAATAACTTTTCCAAACAGTAAGAAAATTCATTGCAAAAAATAAGTTACAGCACCAGTTCAGATTAAAGCACAAAGCATCAAAAGTAGGGAAATGATATGTTAGGGTAAAATGTCCACTGAGCCTTGTTGAATCTGTGCAGAGCGTCCCCAGGGGTTTGAATGATCAGGTAACACAGCACTAGTGTGCACTTATCTCAGCACCCTATCTACAAGCATTGGTGTGCGACTGTTGTTTCTCAGCTTTAATAGACAGTACCAAAGTTAGGGTAATACCAACAGTGTGTCACTCAATAATTTAAACCCCAAGGGACAGCACATCACAGATTCAACAGACTCAGAGGACATTTTATCCCAACATCATTACATTTCTCTACTTTTGACACTTTGCACATCAACTCCAATTGATCTAGTGTATTTTGTTTCAGTAAATTTAAATAATGTGAAGATGATTTGACATGACCCTTATAATGCTGCTTATGCTTCAGGGAACACTTGAGAAAACATTATCTGCACTGTCTGCTGTTTTGGAAATACTCATCGGAACAAGGATAGGAGAGGGTGGAGTCATCCAAAAGAGAGCCACCAAGATGATGCAGAGGCAGCAGGGCAAGTCCTAAGAGGAAAGGCTGATGGACATTGAGTTGTACTTGATGGAAGCCAGGAGGATGAGGGAGGTCTTGGCAGAAACATTCTTGTTTCTACAAGGGTTAAACAAAATAGACAACAGTGCACTATTCAAACACAAACACTAGAGGAAACATGAAGAAGCTGGTAGGGGGAAAGATTAAGAAAGACATCAGGAAGTCATTTTTACACAGAAGGGGTGGACAGGAATAATAGATTGCCTGGTGAGGCGATTTATGCAAAAACCCATAGTATTGTTCAAGGACAAGTGGGATAGACACATGGGTTTAGTGGAGTGCAACAAGGAAGGGATTAAAAGTGTGGGGAAGAGACATATGGTCACTAGAGAGCTGGTCTCAAAGGTTAGTCAGGGATAAGGGCAGACTGGATAGGCCATTTGACCTTCGGCTGCGTCATTTTCTATGTTTCTATAATATTTAGACACAGTTCAGATTGTATGTAATATGTCTTTTATAGGTTTTCCTCATCATTTATCTATTACTGAGGACATTTAGAGGAAAACAGATGTTAATCCCTTAGAGTTCATCAGTCCCTCTAGCTTTTGCCCCACTTGAATTCACAATATGCTGTTGTAATGTCACAGCCTGTTGCCATGGGAATAACGGTGATGTTACAAGCAGAGTATTATGAGATCAGATAGGGACTAAGCAATAGGAGTTGATGAACTCTCAAAGATCTTTTCATGTATATCACCTCAATAATTCAAAATGAGGTGAATAGATACAGAACTAATGTGATATCAAAATGTCATAAATAAATAAATAAAGATGCAAGTTAAACTGCGTCCAAATATGTTTTTAAAAGTTCTCCTGGGGGCATCGACTGCTCTTTAAAACAGGCACATGGTGCAAGGAAATGGCATCTTACATTTGTTTTGGGGAGCTAATTTAATTTAGAATATAAGACAGCGATGAGTGAATCTGGATGAATGTATGACAGACGTATCAGCTCTGTGGTAACCAGGTAGTGGACTGAGTTTAAAAACTCATTTTTAGCCAAGTGCGACAATTAATACAATACTACTAAACAGCAAGTAAAACTGATTGCATACAACATCTAGTTTTATAAGATGATGTTCTGGAACAGATAATAAAAAGGCGTCAGCATAACCAAGTGAGGCAACTAGAGCAGAATACCATTTGGCTTTATATAGTGCCTTTCATGTACACCGTGTCATAACTAAAGCACTTTACAAAGCAATTAGATACTGGTAGTGCAAGGACGGTATATAGTATACATGCAGCAGCCATTACGTGCACTAATACCACACAAATGCATATGGGTGCAGCAACATAGGGAAAAGCGGGGGCTGAAGTTCAAAAAGACGCAGGGTAAAATGGCAGTTCTCACAAACCCCTGTTTTTATACTGTATTAGCATATTTTTTAATACAAAATCTAGGAAATGGTGCATTACACTTACCAAGAAAAGCAAATCTTAAAGTAATTTCAGGAGCCTTTGGTCTCATTAATTCAAATGTAAGCAAATGGTTTTTGCATCTCAACAAGGCAACTCAGGCATTGCCTTGACAGAGTCGTGAGCTTGGCTATTTATTTACACATGAATCCTCATGACTAAAGATTGCTGAAATGACTTGTCGTTCTGCAAGTGTTTGATGAAAGCCACTAATAGGCTATATTTCTATTATACATTTGTAGTTCCAGCTAAGAAACTAGTTATTACATTAACAACTGACAGAAAATCAACCTGCAAATCTATTAGTAAACATAATCATAGAAATAATACAAGTTAAATCTACACAAATGGGCATAAAATCTCTATTGACTGCAAGACAGAGTTATTCAAATCTGAATGAATATGTATCAAACATATATGGCAAAGAGAATACAATAATATGCCTCCTGATAACAGTGGGAACAGATTTGAACTAATTTACATCATCCTACAAACTGGGGAATCTGGGAGAGGTTGCTTAGAAAGTTGTTAGTATACTTTTGGTTTTTGATAGTCAATATTTATTTATTATTTATTTAAAATTTGTGTAACTGGGAAAGGCACACAGAGCCGAGGCTCATTTCCAGGTGCAACTCGGGGGCATGGGATCAAGGGAACATGGGTAAAGAAGCACACTAAAGCAAAAAAAGGAGAAAATATAAATAGACATTTGGTAGCATGACAAGTAGGCTGATGCATATATAGGACAATGTATAGTAGCCCATACACAAACATGCTATTTTAATATCGAGTGGTTTCCATGATGATGTGGACCTCAAAAGCGAAGCTTGAGAGGTCCCTTTCATCATGGAAACCACTTGGTATGCAAATATCGTGGTTGTGTATTTGGGCTCCCATACACTTTTCTTTATAGTGTATGGTGCCCAAAATGAAAAGATTGCTTACTTTTTTCATGTTCAGTGACAGTGTTTGCACCCGGGACTGCAGTTCAAGTATGTCCGCTGACCGGCCAGCTCACCCGCACCAGGAGTCAACTGTCCCCATGTCCTATCAACAGTACTGTTGGGGCAGTTGCATTGTGACGTGTTTATTAACACAGAACAGAAAGTCATTCTGCATTAGTAGCTATGTCACTAGTGCAGCAGAATAACTTTTTCGTGTGTATGGATTTCCATACACAATCACGTTGTGCCGTATACCATGACATGGTATTACATAGGGTAAATTCAGGGCAATATATAGTATATACACAAAACAATTACAAGTATATACACGGTTTACACTATAAAAATTGTACTACACCTCAAAAAGTACATTAACCTGCTGGAGAAGGTCCAGAGCAAGGTTACAAAGATGATAGTGGGTCAACAAGGTAAGGCATATGAGGAGAGGTTGAGGGCACTGAACATGTACTCTCTGGAAGACAGGAGAGAGAGAGAGAGAGAGGGGGGACATGATTGGGACCTTCAAGTACTTGAAAGGGATAAATAAGGCTGATAAGGAGTGTCTCTTTCAACTGAGTGGCAACCATAACACGAGGAGGCAGTCTTAAGCTGGAGGTTGAGAGGTTTAGGAGGGAGGTCAGGAAGCATTTCGTTACAGAGAGGGTGGTGGACACTTGGAATGCGCAGCTGGAAGAGGTCATCTCATTGAAGACAGTGGGCAGCTTTAAGAGAGGCTGGGATAGGCATAGGGGGAAGGTAAGGATCATGGGTAAGGAGGATGAGAGGAGTGGGGAGGATGGCAGGGACATTAGCTCAAGCTGTGGACCGTGCAATATGAGCAGGCTTTATAGACCAAATGGCCTTCTTCTGCTGGCTTCTTTGTATGTTTGTATGTATGTGCATATAACACTAAGGAGGGAATAGAGTAAAATATAGTAAAACTGTGTGATAAAGTATATTTTGGGAAATCCTCAAAAGATTATAATGTGCAGTAAACTGACCATACACTCAAATGTGGGTATGCTGCAACAAACAGAGAACATTTTGGGAGTGCTTGGTAAGAGCAGGACATGGATGATAGTTTAGAAATAGACATAAACATCTAAAGGAGAACAATCTGCACTAGGAACCCAACACCCAAGTGTGGGGCTGGTCCCAATTTACAGTCTCTGTACAAAAAATATTTTTACTTAATGTTTACTGCAGTATAGTAGATTGTATCAGGTTGATTTTGTCGAGTCCCTAGCTGACATTTGTTGTAATCAGAAATCCCAGAATCCCCTGCAGCTGATGTTAGAGCTGGACTGCAGCAGTGGGAGATTCAATAGCCTGCATTGCATATTAGAGTTTTTATAAGCTCTGATCTTTTGTTTGTTGGTCCCACTGTCCTCCCAAGACTAAGTACAGTCACAAAGGACTGTATATAGCCCCAGCAGAACAGCAGGACCAAAAAATGTCTGGAGCAGGATTCATAAAACTTTGCCACAGTGCAACCTGGGTTTTGTGCTGAGTTGGTATTCACAGAACCTCAGTTTGTGCACACAAACTGAGTTTGCACCTGGACAAAGTGTGGAGGTGGCTGGAATGCAAATGAAGGGGAAGGGACATGAATATTGGTGCTGTCTGATTCACAAAGCATTCGCTCTATGCAAGGGCCTTTTGGGAGGGGTTCCCGCTTGCATGGAGCAGATACCATCACTGGAGAATTTGTCTTACTCCCGTGCAACCCTAGTGGTTGGTGGAGGTACTGTGGCTCCCCCCTGCCTATCGCCGGTCATATTGTACAAATATAAGTGTCTCGGTTGCTGGTCCCCCTGGTCCCCCCCCACCAATCACTGGCCCGATAACATAATGAAGTTTCCCTGCTGTACAGTGTTCCCTCCCCCTACCCGATCACCCACCTGATATGGCTAGTGATCCCTCCCCCCACCCAATCACCAGCAATATAAGTAAATGGTTTCCATGGTGGCTGGCGTTCCTGCCACCACATGATCACCCTGATATAGAAATGGTTTCTTTTGTGGCTAGCAGTCCCTCCCCCACCGATCACCCGCTCAATATAAGTAAATGGTTTTCCTGGTGGTTAACAGTCCCTATCCCCACTGGATCACTCACCCATTATAAATAAATGGTTTCCCTGGTGGCTAGCAGTCCCTCCCTCACCCGATCCAATGCCCAATAAACAGATACTATTTCCCTAGTGTCTAGGGCCTCCTCCACTGGTTACTGGCCTGATGTGCTGAAATAAACATCCCCAGTGTCTATTGGCCCCCCCATCCCGATCCCCTGTATGCTAGCATGACACCATTCACTGGTGTCTGGCAGACTCCCCTCCCTATCCCTGATTCCTTGTATCATAATGGTATCCCTTCCCTGGTGTCTAGTAGACCCCCAACCCCCATCCCAGCAGGTATTGCCGCACCACCCCGTTCCCCCCGTACTGACCTCGAGTCAGCAGCTGTCACTGCCCTCTGCTCTCCACCACAGCTGGCTGCCTACTGAGTTGTCAAAGAGCATGTACTGTAACCATACATTTGGTAAAGAATGGAGGCTGAACTACATAAATGTGTTAAATATTTGGAATCCACAAATAAAAACTTTAAAATGTCAATGACCTTTGACCTCCCATCTATTAATTTTTAAATGTGACCATCATAAAAGGTGAAGGCGACAACACTATTGCTAATTCATTTAGAAAGGAAATGGATAGAAATTCACTGTTGTATTACAGCAGTTGTCCGGGTCATGTGACCAAAAACATCCAAGTTGGACAGTTTATGCACAACAAGCAAAATTGTACAAATGAGGGGGATTACCAGATACAGGCAGAAATACTTGCAAAGTCATTTTTAGAGAGAAGTTATAACAAGCAAATCAATAGAATGGATAAAGAATAAGTGGCAACCTACAGGGGGAGGCCTTATAAGCCCCTGGCATGAAAAGGAATGATTACAAATGGAGTAGAACACACACCACATATTTTATTGCAACTTTTAGTCCTTAAGTACATTTAGTTAAGGAAGTCATTATGAGAAATTGGCATATTTTGACTACAGAAAAAAGTTGAAACATGTTGCTCAAAACACCTTGAGAATGGTATTCAAAAGAGAGGTGAACTTGTGGGATCCATTGGTCCATAGCACATATTGGGATAAAGATATGGGGCAGGAAAGATATTGACATTTACCCGCAGGAAATTCTAAATGTGGTTGTCAGTATTGCCAATATGTAGTGGCGGAAGCAGAATTTAAGCATCCCATTTCAGGACAAAAGTGTTTTGTTCTGGATTTCATTACGTGTAATACTAGTAATGTCATTTATTTGGCTCAGTGTGACGCATGCCTCTTTTTACACTGGTAAGACTAAGAGGAGATTTAAGGAAAGGCTAGGGCAACATATTAGAAGTATTCTGAAACAGGATGGGGTGAGTTCTCTTTGTTCTAGTCCAACATTAGCATAGCAGGAGCAAGGGACGTGTTTGCTTTTTGGGTAAGAGAGACAGTCTATGAATCTGTTACAGGTGGAGACTTGGACAGAAAGATATTGCAAAGGGAGACCTTCTGACAATATCAAATGAAATCTTTTAACCCTCCATGATTAAATGTTCACTTTCAGTTGGCTCCCTTTTTTAATAAATGTTGGAATTTCTAAATGTTGGAATTTGTTGCATTTTTCATGTTATTTCTAATGGTATCTTACCTTTGATATCTATAATTATATGATTAGATATTTTACAATCTATTTGCAGATGGTTTTATGTGCATATGTATATGTATATGTATATGTATATATTGTTTCCTCTCACCCCCTTACCCTTTTTTCCTCCTCCTCCCTTCCCCTCCTTCCCTCCCTTTTTCCCTTGTTTTCCTTTTTTTGCTTTTGCATACTTATTTTTATGCCTGGTTTTTGTGCTATTTGTGGTTGGATTTCTACACACTTGTTATGTGTATGTGTTAGCTATTAGGTGTGCTGTTACTTTACGAACACACAAACATACAAAATTCCCAGCAGATACAGGCCATTCGGTCAATCTAGTCTGCTCGAGTGTGCAGCACTTCAGTCCATTAGAATGCAGCTGCCCCCCATATGCCCTCCCCCCATCTCCTGCTCCCTCCTAGGTTGTACCCTCCCTTTGAATCGGTCCCACCCCCTCTTGAAGCCCCCAACACTCTGCAGTGATACGACTTCCTCTGGCAAAGCGTTCCACCCTGCCACCACCCTTTTTGTGAAATGGTGCCTCCTCAGTTCCCTCTTGAACCTACCCCCTTCTAACTTCATAGGTTGTCCCCTGGTTTCCCTTCCACCCTTCAGATTGAACATTCACCTGGTGTCTACTTTGACCAAACCCTTCAGGTACTTGAAGGTCTCAATCATATCCCCTCTCTCCCTTCTTTTCTCCAAAGTATACATATTGAGCTCTCTCAGTCTCTCCTCATGTGGTCTGTCCCTCAACCCCAGGATCATTGTTGTTGCCCTGCTCTGTACCCCCTTCCGGTAGATTGATGTCCCTTTTCAAGTAGGGGCACCAGAATTGCATGCAGTACTTTAGGTGCGTTCTCACCAGGGATCTGTACAGGGGCAAGATGACCTCCCCACTTCTAGAAGTAATCCCCCTTGCTATGCACCCAAGCATCCTGTTTGCCTTCTCTGCTGCCTTCCTACACTGAGCAGAGTGGTTCATCTCCCCTGTTACCAACACTCCCAGATTCTTCCTCTCCTTGGATTTTGTTAACGGGACACCCTCCAGCCAGTAATGGTGTCCTGGATTCTTGCCTCCTAAATGCATAACTTTGCACTTCTTGGCATTGAAACCAAGCTGCCAAGTGTGAGACCATTCCTGCAGTTTTGCCAAATTCTCCTGAAGTACTTTTGTCCCCCCATCTACCTTGGCACAAATCTTTTGTGTCATATGTGAAGAGACTGATCTTACTCTTAATCTCTACTGCAATGTCGGCTATGAAAATGTTAAACAGAACTGGTCCCAGCACCGAGCCCTGTGGTACACTACTTGTTACTGCCCTGGCTTCAGATACCTCCATCCTACTACTACCTTCTGCTGTCTACCCTGCAGCCAGTTCTTGACCCACCTGATCAGGTTCCTCCCTGCTCCCAGACTGTTCAACTTGCAGGTCAGTCTACCGAGTGGCACTGAGTCAAAGGCCTTGCTGAAATCCAGGTAGAGGACATCCACCACATGTCCCCTGTCCAGTGCCCTAATAATCCAGTAGTAAAAATCAACCAAGTTCATCTGGCAGGATCTGCCTGAGACAACCCTGTGCTGCCTGCTGTCCTGGAGACTGTTATGCTCAAGAAATTGCACCAGTCTTTCCTTAAAGATTGTCTTCATCAGTTTTCGCACAATTGCAGTAAGGCTCACCGGTTTGTAATTCCCCAGTTTGTCCTTGGGCCCACTCTTATGAAGAGGTACCACATGTTCTTTCCTCCAGTCCTTGGGCACGCACCCTGAGTTCAGCGAGGTATTGAACAGGTCTGCCAATGACCCTGCCAGGACCTCTGCAAACTCTCTCAGCACCCTGGGGTGGACTCCGTCTGGGCCAGGTGCCTTGTCCACCTTCAGGAACTTAAGGCCCTCGTCACCCTTTCCACTGTGGTTTCCCCATCTGTGGTTGCTGCTCCCCCACCCTGTCCCACCTCACTCTTCCCTTCAGGTACGGGCCCATCCCTCTCGTTGGTGAAGATGGAACAGAAGTATTCATTAAGTACTTCTGCCTGCTCAACCACCTTTTCTATCCACCCACTTCCCCTCCTGATCCTAATAATTTGATCCTTGCTCTTCCTCTTCTCTGCGATATATCTGAAGAAATCCTTTTCTCCTTCTTTGATCCCCTGCACTAACCTCCATTCCCTAGCCACCTTTGCTGCTCATACCACTCTGCTCACTTCTCTGGATTTCTTCACATATTCTTCTGTGTCTTCTGCCCTGTTGGATCTCTTGTAGGTCCAAAATACATTTGTCTTTTCCCACACCTTCTCCACTACCTCTCTACTCATCCAACTTGGTTTCTTGGTCCAGGCTTTCTTGCTCTGGCTCTTGACACAAGTTCTAATGGCTTCAACCAGTCCTGCCTTGATGATTGCCCATTTTTGTTCCATGTCCATTTCTGGGTAGATGCTTGCTATATGACTTTCCAGTATGTGTCCCATCCTGCCAAAGTCCTCCCTTTTGAAGTCCAAAACCCTAGTTTTTGTAGTGGCTACTTTCCTACCCAAATTTATTGAGAACCACACTGTGTGGTGGGCACTGCTTGCCAGAAGTTCCTCCACCCTTACATCCCTGACCTATTCCCCATCTTCCAGTATAAGGTCTGGTATATTCCCCTCCCTCATTGGCTCCATTATCCTCTGGGTAAAGAAGCCATCCTGGAATGCTTCCAGAAGGATCTGCTTCCTGGCACAAGTGGTTGCTGGGATGCTCCAATCCACCCCTGATAGATTAAAGTCCCCCACCACCACTGTGCTTCCTTTGCCACTATGCCTCCTTATCTGCTCCCCCAGTTCCCTGTCAATGTCCTCCTTCTGGACTGGAGGTCTATAAACAACCCCCAAACAGATCTTGGTCCCTTTCTGGCTGTGTAATTGCAGCCAGATTACTTCTGACCTGCCCTCCTCCCCTTTCTCCCTCCCTATTACATCTGATCCCTTCCCTTACGTAAATGGCAACCCCCCCAGACTTCCCTTTATCTCTATCCCTCCAGAATAGTTTGTACCCTGGGATGGTTAGGTCCAAATCATGGTGCCTGGTTGCCCATGTCTCAGTAAAGGCAGCTATGTCCACCTCCCCCTCTGCCATCAATGACTGCAACTCTGACAACTTGTTCCCCAGGCTCCTAGCATTTAGTGAAACCATTCTCCACACTGCTCCTATCCTTTCTGCTTCCTTACCCTTCACTCCAACCTTTGTTTTGTCTAAGGTTATCTCTATCCCAGTGATGGGGGAAGGTCCATGGGACCCCCTCTCCTGGTGATTCCCAGCTCCAATGCCCCCCCACCTAGTTTAAATGATACCTCTCATTGATGAAATCCCCCAGCTTCTGCTTCAACACCTGTGACCCTGCCCTGCTGAGGTTTAACCTATCCCCTGCATAAAGATCTGTGTTATCCCATGTGCTACCCCAGTCCCCCATAAATCCATGCCCCTTGGTCCCACACCATTCCCTCAGCCACTTGTTGAAGTCACTGATTCTTTTTTTCCTGTCTGTACTAGCCCTTGGCACTGGCAGAACTTCCGAGAAGGCTACCGTTGTTCGCTCTTTGCTGCACAGTTTTCCCACTTCCCTGAAGCTGTCTTGTACCTCCTCTATTCTTCTCCCTTCCAGATCATTCATTCTCAGGTGCACCACAGTGTGTGGCTCACCCCCCACCTTCCCCACATATCTGCCCATATGCTGCCTTACTCTATTCGCTGTTATGCCTGGCATGCAGTCTACCCAGATGTTACTTTTTCTGGCACCCCTTCCTCCCATCTTATACCCTTAAGGGTAGAATCCCCTAGAATCATGACTCTCTGATGCTTATCCTGTTCACCCTTTTGTTGCCCTCCACTCCCCTGTCCCCCAACTTGCAAGGTGCTCTCATCCCCCTTGTCCCATCTCCCCCTTTGCCTCCCCTAATCTTTGCCCTGTTCTCTCCATCCTTGCAGATATGACCGGGCTATTGACCTCCACTTCTAAACTATTTTCTGTCTGTGGAACCTCCCCTTTGCACTCACTTGTTGCTCCGTCCACCACGCTACCACCTCCTCTGCTATTACTTCCCCTTGTCTTCCCTGAAATGTGACCCTCCTCTACTCAGATTTCCCTCCTCTCTCTATCCTTAGCCTTCCCTGGGCTGCCTGCTGCTTCCCCCAACCTCCTGTCTCCTTGCTTCTTCCTTCCTTCCGGAGAGAGACTGCATCACCATTACCATCACCTCGTTGCCCCCCCGCCACTGTTTCTTCTTGGTGTACTGCCTACTGCCTCCCTGCTGTGTACCTTTTCCCCTGTAGCATCCTCTCCCTGCTCCTTCACTGTAGCTTCCCTCCTCTCTGGTACCTGGTCTTCCAGACTAGCCAACACTGAGAATCTGTTTGCAGTGCTAATCTTCTTTCCTTGAATGAGTCCAGTCCCCCTTCACACAGGCTGATATCTTTGCTCTGACCCAGTCTTAGTCATGCCCCTGTACCTGACCCTCATCCTGTCATCACTTCCTTCCCTTGGCTACACCCACTTGTGTGGCCCTCCTGCTGTCCCACTATTGCATCTCTTAGCATATGCAGCCTGCTAGAAAAATGTGATGCTCTCTAGGTATGGATGGCCCAACATAAACCAGATGTCATCTCAGTCGTGGAGACCTGGCTCACTCCTAGAACCCCTGACTCTGCTATCCAGCTTGAGGGCTACACAACTTTCAGGGTGCAAAGGTGAGGGAAATGAGAGGAAGGATGTGTCATTTATGTTAAATGACTCAATTCAGTGCAGGGCACTCTCCATCCCACCCCAGGGTGGAAGATCACAAATTCTCTTCGTCCAGGTTCAACTTGGATCCCAGGTAAAGTGTTTAACTATAATCTCAGTGTACATACCCACTAAAGATCAAGAGGCTGGTTTCAAACTAGCACTTGATTATTTATCTAGTAATTGCCATCAATCTGAAATCACAATGTTTGTGGACTTTAATATAGACTGGTTATCCCCAGATGCTGCACCTTACCAGGATGCAATAGCAGCCATAGACATGGTCTAACTCATGTAAACTATCGCACCAGTTCAAGTACTGTCATAGACTGCTTACTAACCAACTGGCCACAAAGAATAACTAGAACAACTGTGCTAGCCGACTCTATCAGTGACCACTCACCAGTCTTATGCTTCAGGACAAACAAGACCCTGAAACCCCCCCTCCAAAAAACAAAAACCTCCAGAATTATAAAAGCTGGACATCTTGCCTCACTAAAATCCTACCTCCGTCAGCTAGACTGGGAGGGGGTCTACACTGCCTCCGACGTGAATGTTGTTCTTGAGTGCTTTATCAACAAGTTTATCTCAGCCTGCAACATCTTTGCCCTCTAAAAATGAGGAAAATCAAAGGGACCAGCAAATCATGGATCACACCACAGTTCCTTGAGCTCATAGGGGTCAGGGATAACCTGTGGCATAGGGCTAAGAGCACTGGGTCCCCCTCTGATATACAGAAATTCAAAGCAGTACATAATAAGTGCACTCAAGCTATCCACCTTGCAAAAAGATATCACTTTAAAAGTGAACTGGACAACTCTTGGCGCAACAGCCACAGATTCTGGGACAATATAGAAACCCTAACAGGCAGAGCAAGTAAATCACAACCATCGCAAATGAACTTTGAGGGTGTGATTACCCAGGGTCCCAAAACTATTGCAGATGGCTTCAACAAGGCTTTCACAGACCTTAGTGGGGTCTTTCCTCCACACTATCTCCGACCTGTGCCTAGCTCTGCCATTAGTTGTACCGACATCCCTCCAACACACACAGCACCTCCTTTCTACCTGAAGGTAATGTCTACAACTGAGGTAAAAAAATACTTGGAAAAAGTTCTCAGGAACACTAGATCCAGTGGGGACTCGCTTGACCTATAGATTGTGGCTCTCACCCTGGATGTGTTACTCTCGGTTCCATGTCAACTGCGTGCAAAACATTTAGTCGTGGTCAATTACCGCTCGATATTTCAGTGTGTGCATTCTAAGCATTTAATGTTTACAGCGCTTGACAGTGCAGTGCAACATGCAGCGATATGGAATGACTAGTGAACCATCTGAGCATCTCTAATCAATAATGTGAATAAGATATTCCTACAGAGAAATTTGACTCCAGTACTTGACATCAAATAAGCTCCACTCTGACCCAGTTTGCTGCTTCACTCTAAAATTTGTATATTCTTTAAAGGTTAGAGCAGAATGCAAGCTTGCACATGCTTTTACTTGGGAACACTCACAGCTAGAGGTAGGCTTGAAATTAGCTGCTGTTGTATCTTCATGTGCATGGGGAAGTTTTCTTTTTCCAAATCGGCAGCACAGAACACCCCCCCAGTCTCTCTGCTGACACCACTCCTGCAGCTTGTTGATGCCATGGGCTAGAACTGCCTGACACATGCCCCTACCACATTTCCCTCCAGTTAGTGTTGAGTCCTTCAGAGTGGTGGTTTTACAGGTAGACCTATTTTTGATTTTGTACCAGTAATGCCAGACTACTTATTTTACAGGGTCTTAGCTTAATCAGGAGGTAAGCTTTTCAGGCTCCTGACAGTGAAATAAAATGAGCTGTATTTGACATCCTGCAGCTTGCTGATGCCATGGGCTAGAACTGCCTGACACATGCCCCTACCACATTTCCCTCCTACACCCCAATCTCAATTCTGCCCCCCCTCTCCAAGGCACTAGTGAGGATAGTATATGATCAGTTAGGTACGTACCTTGATAAGAACACCCTTCAATGCCAGGAACAGCATGGCTTTTGGAAGGCACAAAGTACTTCAATGGCATTGGTTGAGTTTACCAGTCATATCCATGAAGTACTTGACTGAGGGCTCTTGGTGGGGGCCACTTTCATCAACCTCACCAAGGCCTTCGACACGGTCAACCATGGCTTGCTTCTCACACAACCCTCTAACATTGGTATATCCTCTGTCTCTCTAGGCTGGTTCCAGAGTTACCTCTCTAACAGGACCCAGCAGGCCAAGATTCTTGACATTCTATCCTACCATTGACATGTCAACACAGGAGTGCCCAAAGGTTCCATTTTGGGCCCCCTGCTGTTCAGCCTGTTTCTAAATGAACTCCCCAAAGTCTGCCAGAATAAGATCCTTCTATATGCGATGATGTTGTTCTCTACACATGTCACTCTACTCCAGAAGAGCTGGAAAAAGGCATGCAAGATGACTTTACTGCTGTGGAAAAATTGTTCCTTTAGTCTAAGCTCTTGTTCAACTACACTAAGACTAAAACAATGTTGTTTGCCTCCCATCAAAACAGTCATAAGTCCCATCACCTCAATATCTACAATAACAGGTTTGATACACATCGAAATGGTCACCACCTTTAAGTACCTTGGGGTCTACCTTGACAGCTCTCTCTCCTACAGTCAGCACATAGACCATGTTGCCAAGGCAGCTAGTGCCAGACTAGGTCAGCTATACCAGCATAGGCAGTGCCTCACCAAAAGTGCCATCAGGCTTGCAGTTAACAGCTTTGTGCTCTCTATCACAGATTATGGACTGGTAGCCTACAGAGCCAGTACCGATACAGCATTTAGGCCAATCAAGATTGTCTTATACAAAGCCTGCAGACTAGTCCTGGGTGTGGACCATTTAACTCACACTTGAGAACTATACTCAAGCACTGGTTGGTTAAACCTGAATAGCAGAGTTCCGTACCAAGTCTGTCTATTAGCGAAAAAATCCACCCTAGGTCTTGCTCCTCCCGGAGTGAGGCAACTGCTAAGAAACTCCATTTCCTCCAGACTAACTAGGAGATTGAGTAAAGCTGCCTTTATTATCCCATTCTGCTGGACATCACTAGGGCAATGGTCCTTCGAATACAGGGCCCACTGCTGGCTGAATTCCCTTAACTCTGAGCTGATTGAGGAAATGAAACTTCACCCATTTAAGGCCAAGCTGCTGCAGTACCTGGCCACTCTTAGTAACCGCGACTGTATCACCTGTGCATAATTGTACTGTTATTGATAGCTTATCTGTCCTGCATAGCACCCATCCCCCCTCCCACTTCCTCCCCTGCCTGGTATGACCCCACTGAGCACTTACCCCAATGTCCCCTCGTTATCCCCTCACCTTCCTGCTTTCTCTTCACAAATATTAATCCCTCCAATTTGCACCCCTCCCACCAGTTCCCCTCACCTCACCCCCTACTTTAAAACCCTTTCCTTATCCCTCTCTCCCCATCACCCAGCCCTGTCCTATCACCTACTTACATAACCCTGGGTAGATTCCTATCCAATTCCACCCCTCTGACTACTCAACCCACTTATTCTGTCACCGCCTTTGTCTCTGCCCCCACCCTCCCCCTGCTCTCATCTATTCAGACCCCCCTCCTTTGGTCACCACCACCACTTCTGGTCCTCCATAACTCTACCTGCATGCTCTAAAACTCAGCTACCACTATAAATTGCTTGTCCACCTTAGGTATGCTCTCAGTACTGTTGCAATAAAGTTGACCACTCCTACCTGATGTATTTTAACTGTACTTGCTTGAATCTGTGTCTGTATGTACCATAATGTACTTGCCTGCTATATATACCCCTATCTGTTTTGTAATATCTATGTACCTTGTCTATTGCCTTACGATGTGGAACCTTTGTAAATGAGCTTTTAGATCAAAGGTGTTATTCAAGATTCCAATACATAAATAAATAAATGTGACAATCCCTCCCCCTCCTGTGTATTTCCCAACCTCTTCCTCCCTCAGTTAAATGCCCCCTCCTCCCAGCCAATACAAAATCATTTGTTTTGCAGTTACACTGTTTAAATCACGCTGCACACATTACCATCTCATTAAATGCTCCCTCAATCCTAAAAGAAAACAAACAGCACAGAGAAAGTACTTATCTTCTAGCTCCAGCTGCCTGCCTTCTTTAATAGGAGCTTTTTAACTGTGACCACCTTAGCACAAAGTCAGCCATGAGAAAGTGCAAGTATCGCATGAAAACATTCATCTGCACTGAGGAAGGGTGCGCGTAGTAACTTACTGCTGGATTTTTTTAATGATAAATTCATTATCCTGAACACAGCACTGGTGTGTTTCCATTTCATAAAGTGGAGACTGAAGTGCTGAGCTATTTAGAGACTATGAGCACTTATATTTATGCAATCAGCGGGGCTGGGGAACACTAAACTCTGCTAATACTCTGTAGCCTACGTAAATGGGCCCATGATGAACATGCAGATAGCCACATTGTGCCTTGCATGCCCAATAGGCTGATTTATATGGTTGCTTTTGTTAACTTTAAATAGCACACCTGCACTTTTTGTTGTGGGGCTATACTCCTGGCTGCATGTTGGGGCAGCGCTAGTGGGGTTAGCAGTAGTGAGAAGGGGGTTAACGCTGACACGTCTTGGCCCTATTCACAGTCAGATAGCACAAGTGCATTATCTGACTGTGACTAGCAACCTTTGACACCTGGGCAATCACAAAGTGCATCACAAACTTTTGCAACGTGCTTTGCAATTTTTTTGTAAATCTAGCCCCTTATCTGAACTTATAAAAGCCATAGCTTTGTACACAAAGTGCAAATTGGGAACAGCCCCATACTTGGGAGTGGGGCTCTTAGTGCTGACTGTTTCCCTTTAATTGCTGTGCACTAAATAAAGTTTACTATAAAGTTTTGCTGTAGACTAGGGTGTACAGTTAGCCACTACAGAGGAGGAAAAAGATCTTGGGGTGCTAATCACAGGGCAGATGAACCATTCAGCACAGTGCAGGATGGCAGCAGCTAAGGCTAATAAGATGCTGGGGTGTACTGCCAGGGGTATCACCTCAAGGAGAAGGGAGGTTATCTTACCGCTGTACAGGTCACTAGTCAGACCGAACCTGGAGTACTGCATGCAGTTCTAGTGTCCCTACTTAAAGAAAGATGTCAAGCTGCTGGAGGGTGTCCAATGCACAGTAGCCAGGATGATCACAGGAATGGAGGAAAAACCCTACGAGGAGAGACTAAGGGAGCTCAACATGTACTCCTTGTATGAAAGGAGGGCTGGAGGGGACATAATTGAAACCTTCAAATATATGAAGGGCATAAACGGGCAGCATAGAGGGGATTTTTAGATGAAAAGAAGGGAGGGACACAAGGGGGCACAGTTTGAAAGTGGAGGGGGAAGGTTCAAGAGGAAGATGAGAAGACGCTACTTCACAAAGAGGGTGGTGGCTGGGTGGAACGCACTGCCAGAGGAGGTGGTATTGTTGAATTCAGTTGGTAGTTTTAAGAGAGGATGGGACAGGATCAGAGGAAGGGTTACTACTAGAAAGGGGGGCAGCTGCAGATTAAAATCTGATTGCTGCACACTCGAGCAGACTCAATAGACCTTAGGGCCTGTATCTGCTGGCAATTTTCATATTTTTGTATGTTCATACTAATTTAAAAAAGAAGGGTTATAAGTAAGCCATATAAGCAAATATGGAGAGCTGGAGGAGGGCTGATAAAGTGATTCAATGTAATATGTAATGATTGCTCATCCGGGGCAGAAAAACAGATACAAAAAACAGTCATGTTTAAAATAGAAAATAAATTAGAGCCAAAAATGTTAAAGTAAATATTGTATCTGATGAACATGCCAATAAAGAATTTTAATTGAAAAAATAAATATGTGTGAGTATCCTTTAATAACAAATGTAATAGAGTTGCAGTTGGTTAATATTTGTACAATAAGGCAATATTTTGTCAGTACAAGCCTATTGTGACATTTTGGTGTTGGTCTGCCACTAGGTCCCTTACATTCTCTTCAGGCGTACCATACCCATCTCTTACTGTGCCAGTGGATACTGTGCCAGTGAATATTGTCTTGCTGGATTATGCAAATAACATAGTCAGATGCACAAAATAAAAATAGAAATCTGTTTATTCAGCACAGGAGACTTCTGCACACAATGAGGCTATGCTGAGACCGAAGGGTTTTTACTGAGCCCCTGAAATAACAAGGCACTGTCAGGCAGTGCAATATGAGTGCCCTTAACCCTTGCTGTACCGGGTGGCAGCTAAACTTTAAAAAGAAGTTCCCCTCAGCCTTTAATTCTGTTTATCTGTGTAGTTTGTAGGATGAACAATGATTGCCTCTATTGCACCCTCCTAATTTCATTGGGATTTAAATGTAAATGAAGGTACTTAAGTCTGGTGTGAAAACCTGCTTGACTCTATTGCAAAGGTCATGACATGATTTACATAAGGCATCCTGGATTTTTATGATGTTTCAGACTTAAAGCCTGCGGTAGTTATACTATATATCAGTGCTGTTGCTGTCCTCTGCAGTCCTTATGTTCTTGTGCTGATCATGAAAGTTTTCAAGGTATAGTAAGTGTCCTGCTGTTTTCTGTAGTTTAAAGTATACCTGAATTAGAAAAAAAATGCTTTTAGAAAATACATGGACTTCACAGGATATGTAATAGACCTGACTGAGAGTATAACTTCTGGCTTATGCAGATACACATCAACTCCCATGGTGCCTTGTATGAGTGGGGTCATGACCCTTGCAATGGAGTCAAACAGATTTTCACACCAGGCCAGAACAGAGTGGAGCAACTTTATTTATATTTATATTAGGATGAAATTGGGGTGTGTGTGTGCAAGAGAGAGAATCATTGTTCATGCCTACAAACTACACAGAACATAAGTTATGGTGACTTTCCCTCAAACATTAAGCCCTATGCTTATTTGTATACTTCACAGTACATAGAAACATAGAAAGCAAAGGCAGGAAAAATACCATTCAGCCCATCTAATCTGCCCAACCCTACCTAGTACTTGAGTAATAGTCCCATTTTTTTTATATTCTTTTTATCTCCCAGGCAACCACAGGCAGGACACTCCACCCCTACCAGTCACCGGGACTGTCCCAGCTCCTCCCAGTACCCCCAAGCCCCTTTCCCCCATGGATTTCTCCTCATGGAGGGGCAGGAAGGGGAAGGTCCATCCTCACCCCAACCCAGGACACAATCCAGATCAGAGCAATTATGACTGGTCTGGTGGCAAAGCAGGATGCCAGTTGGCTTGGTAGGCTTCACAGAGCTTGCAGTCACCCCTCCCTTTTTCTGGTTCCCTGGTTCCGTCCCTCGTGGCTATGAATGTGTGTGTAGGCACATGAGTGTCACATAGCCATGCTCTTGTGTCCCTAACTCCAATGCTACCACCCAACCTCCATCAGGGGGCAGCCAAGGAGTGGGATGACATCTTCCCCAACCCCAGGAGAGAAGAAATGTCATTGGACCCTTGATCCTCTCCCTGCCTCTCCCGACCCTGGGTCACCAGTGTGGCACGAGGTGTGGCGTCCAGCACCTCAACCCTCAGTGCGACCGGGCAGGTTGAATAATGGTCCTGTTGACCATAAGCCCTTCTGTTTGTTTGTTTTATTTGTTTAAACTGGAAAGTCCATGGGCCAAAGACCTATTTACATGGTTGACCAGTATACATAAACAATAAATTACATATGATGAACCAAATAAGATGTCAAACATAGTTTCCAAACAACCTTAACAGACATCTACAAAACATTAGGATTAAACATTAGAATGAACATTTGCATATATCCTGAACAGACATCTACAGAACATTTAGGATTAAACATTAGGATAAACATATACAATCACTTTCCTCATATAAATAACATTTTAATTTTATCTTAAAGGTCATGACATAGTTATTTAAACAATCAAAGATGGATAATAATGAATTAAAAAAAAGATAATGTATATAAAATCCATGGAACTGAAACAATTTTTTATGACCTAGTAGAAACTGTGCTATGGTGTCTAGTAAAAATGGAAGCTAGGAGGGGAGGGACCATATTCAAGGACACTTTTTTGGCCAACATACCAAGCTGCTGCTTGTATCAACACTCAAGGGGTAATAATCCAGCAGCCATTAAAAGGGCACAGTGATGGGCCCTTGTTGGCAACTGGATGGAAAATCTAGCAATTAAATTTAAGAGTATCCCAACTCTTGACAATAATCCTACCCTGGCTGAATGATAAAATAATAATCCATAATCTACTGTGGAAATTAAAAAAATGTTGTGCCAACATTTTCCCGGTAGAGGGAACCAGGAGGGAATTAAGATGGTAAAGTGCTCCCAGTCTTTGATGCAAGACTTTGGTTATATTAAAAATAAGAGGTTCAAAAGTTAATCCCTCATCAACAATAAGACTGAGGTACTTGAATTGTTGTACTTGCTCTGTTTCCACCCCTAGAGCTGTCACCAAAGAAAGAGTAGTGTTTTGCTTTACTCTGCTCTTAGTTTTATGAAAAACCATAGACTTAGTTTTTTTTATTATTTAGTACAAGCTGATTCTTAATAAACAAATCAAGAACAGCTAAAAAGTTATGAGACAAATTGGCCTGTACCATTTGGAGATCAGCTGTGCTCGTGAGGATCACTGCATCATCAGCATATAAAAGAATCTGTGAGTGACTACAAACCAAAGGAAAGGAATTCAAGAAAAAACTAACAAGAAGAGGACCCAGAATTGACCCTTGAGGCACTCCTAGTGAAACTGAAGCAGCAAGTGAATATTGACCATGGATTTTTGTCTTCTGAGAACGAAGACTCAGATAGCTCCTAATCCAACCAACAACATCCTCTGAAAATTCTAGTCCACCTAATGATGCCAAAAGAAAATCATGGTTGACCAGATCAAAGGCCTTGGTGAGGTCCACGAATGCTGCACCTGTAAGATGGTCCTTATTAAGTGCCATCTGAACAGTGCCCATGAACCCCACCAAGGCTGTCATTGTACTATGACCCAGTTTGAATCCATATTGTTCGGGTGCAAGGATGTCATATTTTGAAAGATATTCAAACATTTGAAAGAAAATTATTCTTTCCAATACTTTTGATAGAGGAGCCAAAAGAGATATAGGATGGTAGTTTTTGGTATTGGTTGCGTCCCCAGATTTAAATATTGGGACTACAGCTGATTCCTTCCAAATAGTAGGAAAAGTAGAAGAGCAAAGAGATAAATTAAATATAGAAGAAATAGGATAGCACAGAATATCCGCAGTGATCCTCATGAGCCTATAGTCGATCTCGTCTCGACCAAGAGAGGGGCGGGGCTCAATCTTCAACAAATAACTCAAGAACTCGGCTGGTTGAAGCAATCTAAAATAAAACTTTGGGGACTATAAACTCATTACAAATAGCAACTGATTACAAACAGCAGCTCATTACAAATAACAACCTTATCCTTTACTGATCCTATCAAATTAATAACAATGACTACACTGATTTGGGTGACCTTTTTAGGTTCAGCAAAAACAAGAACATGATGGGCTGCAGTTGTAAATTGGCAGGAGGAAGGCTGTAGAAAGAGGCCTGAAGGCACACCTTCATGGAGAGAGTGGTGGCAGGGTGGAATGGGCCACCAGAAGAGGTTATAAACCAGAAAATGTTTGGGGATTTAAGAGGGGGTGGGATAAAGTCGGTGGAGGGGTGAGTGTTGCGTAAGGGGGGAGGAGCACCATGTAACACCAGCTGCATGAGCTCTGAATTGAACAAATTCACTAAGAAATAACAATCAAGGAATCCTTACAATTAGACATAATAATGTACAGGTCGAGGAATCACAACAGATTGCTGCCATATTCAACTCATATTTTAGCACTGTTTTTACACCCCAGACAGAATTTACTGATATAATTCCTGATGGCAAAACACTTAATATTGACATAACTCCCGAATTAATCATTAACAAAATAAGAAATTTGAAATAGTCACACTGCTGGTCCAGAAAAAATATCAGCTGCTATATTAAAACTATTCAGTCCACATATTGCCACTCCTCTGGTAACCTTGTTTAAGAAATCCTTAGCAGAGAAAGAAATACTGATTGGTTAAATGCTGTGATAATACCTATATGTAAAACAGGGAGCAGAGCTGACTATAACAATTATAGACCAATCAGCCTCACGTCTGTCCCAGGTAAGAATTTAGAATCTCTCATCAAAGAGGCTATTCAGAATGACATCAGAGGCAGAAAGCTTATAGACAATGCAGCATGGTTTCATACACGGGAGATGGAGCATCACCAATCAGTTATGCTTTTATGAAAAAAATTTCTGTAGCACTGGATCAAGGAAAATCAGTGGATTATATCTATTTAGACATGGCTAAGGCTTTTGACAAAGTACCACATAAACAAATAGTACAAACTTTGACTGAGCACAAAATAGATCATAGAGTAATAGGATAGATAACAATGCTGGCTCAAGAACAGAACACAATTAGTAAGCATTAATGGCTTTCATTCCTCCAGTACCTTGGTTACTAGTGAGGTTTCTCAGGGCTCAGTCTTGGGCCCTTTACTATTTCCATTATTTATATCTAGGTTAAGTTGCAATGAAACCATATGGTTTAGTAAATATGCAGACAATACCAAATTAGGTAGCGTTGTATGCAATGAAACTGATTATAATAGGCTTCAAGTGGCAACAGATAACACTATACTATGGGTTGACTCTGTTGATATGTCTTTCAATATGGACAAATGTAGTATTATGCATGTTGGGCTCCATAATAAACAACTGGAGTATAA
This sequence comes from Neoceratodus forsteri, assembly GCA_016271365.2. Lineage (NCBI taxonomy): Eukaryota > Metazoa > Chordata > Ceratodontiformes > Ceratodontidae > Neoceratodus > Neoceratodus forsteri. Next base: position 1,224,668,982 of record CM057459.1, on the reverse strand, counting down.
ACTTGGGAACCTTTCACTCAAAAAAACTGATTAAGAAAAAGATCTTGGTGTACTTATTTCAAACAAGTTGACTTTTGATTTACATAGTGACACCCAGGTGTCAAATGCAAAAAAAATCCTCTGGAAAATAAAAATAAATTTTAAGACCAGAGAAGCTAAAGTTATCATGCCTCTGTATAGATCATAGGTAAGGCCACCGTTGGACTACGGATCACAACTATGGGGTCCAATAAAGGGAGGTATCGAGGATAATGTGGAAAAGGTTCGGAGGCAAGCAACCAAGCTGATTTATGAATATAAAAATGTATCTTATGAGGGCCACCAAGCTAGGTTGAATTTAATGTCACTACACACCAGAAGAATAAGGGGAGATTTGCTAGTTTGCCATACTTTAATCCAGGACAGTAACCTTTTCAAAGAACTGAATTTCAAACAAAAAAATCATAACAAAGACACTAGGGACACAGACTATAGCTTAAGCCATGCAAATCCTATATGGAGAGAAGAAGAACTTATTTTACCCAATGGGTAGTCAATCCTTGGAACAGTCTCCCCGAAGAGATAATCAATAGCAAAGATAAAGCTGATTTCAAAACAAAATTGAATAGATGCACCTTAGATGGTAATTCTATTTTCTATTACACCTAGGTACAAGAACGCATATGAGCTTATCGCCTTGCTCGGCTCCTTATGCCATAGTAGGAACCATAATATGAACCTTAACTATCTTCTTCTTTTGGCAATTTCATGTTTGTAAATATACACCTATTCAGTATAACATTGGCTGTAACTTTTTTTTATTGTATTTATCATTTTGCAAGAAATACACTTACAAGTTGATTCCCACAGAGGGATAGTAATACATAAACCAAAAAATATTTAACTCTTGCAAAGGAGATTTCAGATAATCTGTCTCATGTTACAACTTGGGGGAAGCACTGTTAATAGCATCATCAAGGGAAGTATCAAGTAACTACAAAATATGGAAATGTGGGGTGTCACTGGTCTCATTCTCTGGAGGAAATTAAAAACAAAAGCACACAATACCTTTTTTACTTTCCTTCTGATACTTTATTCCAGTTATCACTCCCCAGCTTTCCTCTTCCCACAATGACTTCCCCCTTTCTGCACCCCATTCCTTCAGTACATGGAGCTTTATCCTGAGAAAGCAACACACACTGATGTCTTACCCTATGGTTTCTTCAACAAAATTTAAAATGAGTAAGCTTTGCTAAGGATCCAAAAGTTATAAAATCATTAAATCACATTTTATTTGTTTTCAAAAGGGAGCATTTATCAACAATTTCAATTATAGTTAGACTATTGAAATTGCATGGAAAGTAGGGATGAGCAAACCAGTTTGTCAAAAATACGAACCGACCCGAAAATGCCGAAGTGTTCAGAAACGATTGGCTTCCAAACACTTTCAGCTGTTTGGATTGGTTCAAACAGCTCCTATTGCAGGAACTATAGCAAGAGAAGTGCTGGAGCAAGAGGAACGCACAGGAGGGACCAGAGACAAAACTCTGGTTCCTCATTGAATGACTGAGTTGTCCATCTCTCTAAGGTGGCACCTGATTGGATTGCTGCTCTGGCAACCCACATGGTCCACCTTAATGCTACACAGAGGAATCAGGAGGTCTGAGAAGGAGCAACAGCTTTACTTGGCTGCTCCTTGCATTGTGGATAGCCAAATTGATTTTTTTCTTCTGTACTTGTGCTGCTTGCATTTTTTTTGCCCCTTGGGCAAGTGAAGAAGTCCACTGCCAGTCTGCTACTCCAAAAAAAAAGAAAAAAAGCAGCATTTTTTAAACTAAAAGAAGAACTTAAGGGAGCATGGGATTCAGAACTCGGGGAAGTTGGGGTTGGGAAGTCGGGGACTGGGAGTTGGGGACTCAGGAGAGAATTTTCAGCAAGGACTGGGTGTGGGACTCAGAGTGGAGCTGGGAATTGGAGTGGGGACTGGACTGGACTGGGGACTGGAGAGTACAATGTATGGGAGAGGAAACTTGGACAGGGGATCTTCACGATCATGAACATTGAATGATAAGCCAGATGGTACTTGGAGAGAGAGACTGAGGGCAACTTATCAGAACTGGAGTGCCGTGAGTATAAAATCTGCCAGCCAGTCATCAGTGCACTAGTGCCACTTCTTGCACGCTGTCTATGTGACCCCCCACTCCTGTGTCAGAGAGGGTTAGGCCAGGCAGGGTCCCCAAGAATCTCTGCAGGTATAATAGCAGCAGTGTCTGCAGCATCACCTTTAGCATAGGTGGTGTGTGAAATAAAATCTGCCAAGAATGCCAGCCAGTTGTCAGTGCACCAATTCCACGGCTTGCATACTGTCTGTGTGATCCCCCCCAAGAAGTCAGTCATCTGTAATCTTCTCCCTGTGCTCGCTCAGCGGGGTATAAGCTTTGACTCAGTGGGCAGGGCATTCCATCATATCACGTGGTATAAAGAAAACAATTTTAAAAATCCTTGACGGGAAAAAGCACTGTGTCAGAGAGGGTTAAGCCAGGCAGGGTTCCCCAGAATCTCTGTGGGTTTACTAGCAGCAGTGCCTGCAACATCGCCATTAGCATATGTGGTGTGTGAAATAAATTCTGTGTGTGAAATAAAATCTGCCAGCCAGTCATCAGTGCACCAGTGCCACTTCTTGCATACTGTCTGTGTGACCCCCCCAAAGAAGTCTGTCATCTTCCTCCCTGTGCTCGCTCAGTGGGGAATAAGCTTTGGCTCAGTGGGCAGAACATTCTGTCACATCACTTGGAATAAAGAAAAAAAATAAAATAAACCTGGTAGGGGAAAAGTACTGTGTCAGAGAGGGTTAGGCCAGGATGGGTCCCCCAGAATCTCTGTGGATATGCAAGCAGCAATTCCTGCAGCATTGCCCTTAGTGTAGGTGATGTGTGGAATAAATTCTGTGCGTGAAATAAAATCTGCCAGCCAGTCATCAGTGCACCAGTGCCACTTCTTGCATACTATCTGTGTTACCCCCCTCCCTCCAGAAGTCAGTCATGTGTCATCTTCCTCCCTGTGCTCGCTCAATGGGGTATAAGCTTTGGCTCACTGGGCAGGGCATTCCATCACATCACTTGGAATAAAGACAAAAAAATAACCACTTTTTGACCCTGAACAAGAGACAGACTGGCATTATGAGTACTCCAGAAAATAGTAAAGCAAAGGCCGGGGCAAAGGAAGTAATAAATATTGAAAAAAGTTTATTCAAGAGCCCAGAAAGAAGTGGCCCAAAAAGTAAGGTGTAACAACAACAACAAGCATCACAGTCTGTTGAAGGGGCTGAACTAAATGCTAGTACTATCCATGTGCAGACTAACTCTCAAAATAGTGACAACCCAGCAAGCGTTGGTGGACTGTCTATGTCAGAAGGGCTCAGTAGTACAGTCAACAGTGTCAAAAGACAGTGGCAATAGCAACTCGTCTGAGAAAAGAAATACAAAAATGAAGAGTATTCCAATTCCAATTGTACATAAAGTTAAAACACTTATAGGTACAACTCATAGTGGAGTTGCTCGATTTACAACACATGCATCGAACAACTCAGTCTGCGACTGCAAATGTTAGCTCTACTGAATCTGACGATGATGATGGTGATGACCATGGTCATGGTGAGACTGATGATGATGAGCTTGTGACTTTACCTTTAGTGATGTCTCATTCTGGTTCTGACAGTGACAATGTGAATGAAAATATTGACAGTAGTAGAGTGTCGAAAGAGAAAAGGAAAAAGTCAAAGGCACAAGTCACACAAAGTGAAACAAAGTCTGACAGTAGTGATGATGATGATGATGGCAATGATACTGCTGAGGATTCTATGATTGTCTCACCTGATGAACTTGAATCCTCCACTGATATGTCTTCCCCATGTAAACCCAGCCACTTGACTCCTCATAGTACTGATGTCGTCACTAGACATAAACAGTCCACCTGTACTGTTTGGAATCATTTTTACGTAAACACGAAGGATGCCTGCCAAGCTATATGTGTGCATTGCAACAGATGTGTTAGTAGGGGCAAAATAAAGGGCATCTTGGAACCGCAACAATGAAGCAACACCTTTTGTGAATTCACCCTGTCATTGTATATGGTTTAAAAAAACAGTCTAACATTGGTGGCTGAAAATCTAGCAGGGCTCTTGGTGAACAGGAACATTCCACAGAAACAGTGGGAGACAAGCACCAGGCAAGATCCAAAAGTCCACTTTTGCCTCATGATCACAATAATTCTATAAGGTCCTCTGTTTTACCAGGCATGGCATGTAGTCGTACAACACCCCCAGTCAAATGTAAATTTACCCCCTCTCCCCGATAAGGGGCAATTGAAGTTAAAAGAAGTTTTTGAGAGAATGTCTAAATATTCACAGAACCATCCCATAGCATTTGCAATACATTGTAAAATAGCAGAAATTATTGTACTTGATTTACAGCCATACTCTATTGTCAAAGATATGGCTTTCAGAAGGCTTATGGAATACTTAGAGCCATGATATTTAATGCCAGGTAGAAAATACTTCTCAGTAGCCGCTGTGCTCAGGATGTATAACAGCTTAGTAGTTCAAGTAAGGCATGCTCTCCGAGAGACTGAGGACAAGATAGTTCACTTCATTACTGATACATGGACCAGCACCCAAACCATTGCCTATCTTTCTCTTACTGCACACTGGGTCAGTTTTGTGGGCAACTCATCATCATCCTCATGTACTATTAGTCTGCCTGCTACCACTTCAACCAGTACTACTACTACTACTATCACTACTATCTCTCAGAGCTCAAAAAAACCTGTTACATTTCAGAAAATGGCAGTTCTCCATGTATGTCACTTTCAAGACACACACACACAGCACAGCACAGCTCATTCAGCAAGAACTGGAAAGACTACTTACTGTTTGGGTCACTTCACAAGGTTTGAAAGTTTTTTTTTTGTTGCCGACAATGGTTCAAATATTAAAAAAGCACTTCACAATGGCAGCTATGTACATATAAGCTGTTTTGTCCATTGCCTTAACCTAATCATTCTAAGCTTCCTGGATAATGACTGGCAAGTATCAACCACTGTGGGTACAGTGCGCAAAGTGTGTGGCCACTTCAGCCATTCAGCAAAAGCCCATGACATCCTTGCTGATATCCAGAAGGACAAAGGTCTTATTCATCTCCAGCTTGTTCAGGATGTAGCAACAAGGTGGAATTCAACTTACTTTATGACTGAATGCATTCTTGAACAAAAGGTAGCTATCATATAGTGTATTGTACAATGATATCGGGGAGGGCATTGTGATTCTACTCAATGGTCTCTGCTGGAACAGTTGTGTCACATTCTGAAACCATTCATGAGTGCTACAAAAGAGATCAGTGCAGAAAAGGCATCCCTTAGCCAAGTTATTCCACTCATTCTACTTCTCAAAAAAAAGCTGGAGAAAATGAGGAGCAACTTAGATATGAACCAGTCTCTAGTCAATAACATGCTTACCAGACTTAATAATGATGAGAAATTATCAGCCATGATACGGCAGAAGGAGTATCTCTTAACAACATTGCTAGATCCACATTTCTGGAACAGACCCCTTCCTGATGTGGTTTCTGACAATATGGAGGAGTTGAACTACAGGCAACGTTTGATTGTTACAGTAGATGAGGTTTCATTAGGAGGATTGCCTAGCAGCACTACAATGACACCACCTCAAATTCAGAAGACTGCTCCAAAAATCAGTACAGAAGCAGACAATGAGGAGGATGACATTTGGGGCCAGCTGCAGGACATTGAAATTCCACAAGGAGAAAACGCATGCTCAGTAGTAAGCATGGTAGGTGCATATCTGTCTGAGCCCAACATTAGTATTAAAGATGACCCTTTAGCTTACTGGCAGGAGAAAAAATCACGATGGCCAAAGTTGGCTGCCCTGGCTTGTAAATATATTGGTTGTGCACTCTCCAGTGTCTATTCCAAGTGTTTATTTAGCTCTGCTAAATATATTGTGACTGATAAATGCACAAGATTAACACCAGACAATGTGGGGAAACTAACATTCATGAAGGTTAACTTACCAAACTTTGGCTACATATGTGATACTGATCTTGAAGAAGATGACACTAACAGCAGTACCTGTGCTGCAGCTGTGGAGTGACACATCAGCTTTGAATTTTGAAACTCACTGGACTGCTTAAAAGTAGAGATCTGGGACTTGTCTGCCTTTTGACCACATTATCATCATCCTGGGGGTGGGTGGGAGGTGCAGCCAGTGTATCATGTTCACATCATCATGTACTGGTAGCAACTGTGGCAGACAAGTCCCTGATCTCATTCTGATGAGATCATTTATTTTATTATCTAATGCACCTAAGAATAATTATTTCTTATATAACCATAGCTTTATTTTTCCCCCTGATAGTATAGGTAGTAGTAGCAGTGGTGAAATGGTCACTTTGGACTGCCTGGTGCTCTTGTTCTTTCAAATTGCTTCACATTGCGTTCCATGCCGAGACCCGCTGCTATGCTAAAATAATTGCTGACATACAAAAAACACACTGACCCCTTCTACAAAAAGTCAGACTCAGGAGACTGGTTTTAAAAAAATAGCGATCTGGGACTTGCCTGCCTTTCGACCGTATCAATGTCATCCTGGAGGTGGGTGGGAGGTGCAGCCACTACATCATTTTTATGTCATCATGTACTGGTAGCAACTGTGGCAGACAAGTCCCTGTTCTCACACACGCAGTCGCTTTGCCAATCTAAGGAGATCATTTACCTGAATGTGCACAATTAAATAACCACATTGATAAATGCTGCTGCCTCTGTTTTTTTCCCCTGGCAGTAGTGGTACTATTATTACAAAGTACAATTATTTAAACACACTATTATCTCTGTCTGAAAAATCAGACTCAGGAGTAGACCTTTTATTTACAAACTAGAGATCTGGTCTGGGACTTTCTTGTCATCACAGTCACTTTCTTAATTTTTTTCTAAGCAGTTGTGTTTGGTAAATGTGCCTTAACCATATTGATTTCAGTGCCGGTAGACTACTTCTGGTTTTCCCCTAATTGTAGTAGGTGAGGGTAGTAGCAGACTGTAGTCTTGAACTGTTAGCTGGCTGACTGGCTCTCTCTGACTAGCCTTCTCTGACTTGCTGCCCTCTGCACTGGCCTGGTGCTGTTTATGTGTTCCTGGCTTCTTCTACATCACTTAACTGTCTAAAACACATCTGGTGCCTACCTGTACCTGTTGAAAAATAGAAATCATTACTGTTAATAATATAACTTATGCACAGAATTAGTATTACTTTCTTAAATGTCAGAAACAGAATAGTGATCAGAGAGCATTCTCTACTACTAAACAGTGCTATAATTGTTTTTTTCTACAGATATATTGATTAAAAGCAGTTTAAAATGCTTTTTTGTCATACAATTACCATAAAACAATAATGGTCATAAAAGGTTCAGAAAAGGATCTGAACTTTTTTTTGCTGATCAGAACCTTTTAGAACATCAGAACTTTTTGAGGTTCTCCCATCCCTAATGAAAAGCCCTTTAAAAAGCAACATGGGCCGGCCCATTGGTGCAGTGGTTGGATTCCCGCTTGCGACACCGGTGACCCGGGTTCGGGAACGGACTCGAGTCATTGGAGGGCTGGCTGGGGGAGAAGGTTGGAGCATCCACAGACAGCTCACCTTCTTTGGGGGGAGGGGGGAGATGCAAGCCAAGCATCTGCTGGCCCCTGGCAGAGGCCGGGAGCATAACAGGGTGCCAGGACTCTAATTGCTGGGAGAGTGATGGACGTCGGCGTTCGCCTTGATGTCACGTGGTGCATCACTCTCCAGGGGAGAAAACCCAGGAAACAGCTCCCTGGCTAAGCCAGATGATGGTCTCTGGCCCCCCGCTGCCATCAGGCTTCATGACCGCCTGCCTCAGCAACACCTGGAGCCGATTGCCGCAGTGCACTGGATGACCCCCACTGGTGCCTTCCCTCTCGGAGGAGGGGGACCCACACAGTGAAGGGAAGCACCGGGCTACCTCCAGGGGGTAGCGATATGAGACAGGGTCAGCGTTGGAGATGGCGGGCAGATGGAAGAACCTCAGGGGTCCTGAAGGAGGAGCTGGCCAGGAGAGCAGAGGAGGAACAAAAAAAAAAGCAACACAGGGCTTTCCTGTAGCTGGTAGCATTTCAGGGATTTTGATGGTCATGTCTTCTCTATATTGATCCTATGCTGACACCATTTTTAGAGCCTTGTGTTTTCACTGAGGCTGAAGCTGTAACTAACTACAACATGGCTAGGCACAGCTTCACCCTAAGGGACATGTCAAGGTTCTTAAAATAGTGGCAATGTAATAACCATATAGGGCAGATTTAGTCATCAACATCTCTGAATTCTTGCCAGTTATTCATAACTCCAATACTACATTCTTAAGAGCTTTTCACTTGAGATTTCAGAACAGTGAGGGGCAATGTCCATAAATGTTGTCCTGAAGTATCCTATAGGGATAAACCCAGATGAAAAATAATAATAAAATAATAATGATGATAAAAAACAAGCATTTGTCAATGCCGAATGTTGTCTTGCTGGCATTGGCATTGGTAGTGCAGGAGTTAGAGAGATGCATAATAGGAATGGCAGTGAAGTATGGAACTGACACCAACCCAACCCCACCCTGCAGAGACTGATAGGCATTGAGGTATGTCTTTTGGTCATCGGCCATAATGCTCATGCCATTTCACCTCACCCTACTCTGCAGACTCCGACAAGTGTTGTGTTGTGGCTTGGGATTGTCGGGCCTTATGCTCACCCCATTCCAAAATATGTTGAGATGGGTGCAGTATAGTAGAATGGGGTGAACCTTGGGGCTGAAGAGTTCAAGGCACACCTTGATGCCTGTCACTGGCTGCAGGGTGGGGATGGAATGGCATGAACATTACAGCCAACAATCCAAAGTCACACCCCTGACGCCTGTCAGTCTCTACAGGGTGGGACGTTACAGTTAGAAACTATAATGCCCTGGACATTTGTTGGTATCTGCACTCCAAATTTTCAACATGAGCTTTGTGTGACCACACCTCATGAAAGCATTTGGGACCTCCACTCATGAACAGTGGCACAGTGATTTTGTTAATCTGTCCTGAATGTTGATTCCCCACTGCAACCGCGTCATTCTTTGCCAGATGTGTGAAAACACATTTTGGGCAAGATGTGAAATATGACAGCTGTACCATTCATAAGGGGGTGTGAAGAAATGGCAATGTTGAAAATCTGGAATGAAAATATTAAAAATTCTCGAAGTTGCGAGCGTGTGTGGAAACTGCACAATGCAGACTCGTGACACAGTCATTTTGTGGAATTTTTTCACCAGATTTTCAACATAAGCATTTTGGGACCTTTGCTCATGAACAGTGGCACTGTAATTTTGTTAATCTGTCCTGAACATTGATTTTCCACAGCGACCGCGCTATTGTGCGTCAGATGTGCAAAAATACATTTTGGGCAGGATGTGAAAAATGACAGCTATACTGTTCATAGGAGTGTGAAAAAATGGCAATGCTGAAAATCAGGGTGAAAATATTATAAGTTACGCGCGTGCGTGGGAACTGCGCAATGCACGCTCGTAACACAGTCATTTTTTGGAAGTTTTTCACAAAATTTGCAACATAGGCTTTTTGGGAGCCCACCTCATGAACAGTGACACTGTTGTTTTGTTAATCAGTCCCAAAAGGTGATTCCACGCAGTGACCCCAAAATCACATTTTGGGACTGAATAACAAAATGACAGTGACTGAGTTCATGAGGTGGGGTCCCAAGAATCCCATGTTGAAAATTTGGAGCCAAAAGTCACAAAAATGGCTGAGATATCCACCTAAGTTGAAATCCCCCTTTTATGCCATTATACAACTCACCGGTATTTCTTCAGTTCACAGTCGGCTTTGAAGGGTGTAGACGTGTTCCCGCTCCACCGAAGATAGTCATGCCGGGCTCTGGAGGTACGTATGAGGTGAAGGGGGGTGTGGGGAGGTGGGGTGCACAGAGGGTGGCTGCGGATTGGAGGACGGGACCCCACAGCGAGGGACCATTTTCTTTCTTTCAGGTACTGTAATTAAAAAACAACAAAAAACGGTATAATGGCATAAATGTTTTTTGTTCAACTTAGGTGGATATCGCAGCCATTTTTTGCAATTTTGCTTCCAAATTTTCAACATGGGGTGCTTGGGACCCCACCTTATGAACACATGCACTGTCATCTCATTACTCTGCCCCAAAAGGTCATTTTGCGGTCACTGCATGAAATCACCTTTCAGGACCGATTAACAAAATGACAATGCCACTGTTCCTGAAGTGGGGTTCCAAAAACCCTATCTTGCAAATTTAGTGGAAAAATTCCCAAAAATGACCATGTGTTATGCAGTTTCAACGCACACTCTTAACTTTGACAATTTTTAATATTTTCACTCCAGATTTTCAACATTGTCCTTTTTTCACACCTCCTTATGAACAGTATAGCTGTTATTTTTCACATCCTGCCTGAAATGTGTTTTCACTCATGTGGCGTACAATGGCACGGTTGCTGTGTGAAATCAACGTTCAAGACACATTAACAAAATCACAGTGACACTGTTCATGAGTGGAGGTCCTGAAATGCCTATGTTATAAATTTGGTAAAAAAAATACTCCAAATAATTGCGTTACGGGCATGCATTGCACAGTTTCTATACACGTTCGTGACGTCACTAATTTTTCATATTTTCACTCCAAATTTTCACCATTGTCATTTTTGTACACCTCCTTATGAACAGTAGAGCTGTCATTTTTCCCATCCTGCCCGAAATGTGTTTTCACACCTGTGGTGCCAAAATGCACAGTTTCTGTACAAAATCACCTTTTGGTAAACAAACTCATAGTGCCACTGTTCATGAGGCGGGGTCACAAACGGCCCATGTTGAAAATCTGGAGTGAAAATACCAACAAATGCCCTCAGCATTAGGGTTTCCAACCATAATGCCCCACCCTGTACAGATTGACAGGTGTCAGGTGTGTGACTTGGCATTGTCTGCTGTAATGCTCACACCATTCCTCCCCCCACCCTGCAGCCAGTGACAGGTGTCGAGGTGTGCCTTGGACTCTTCAGCCCCAATGTTCACCTTATTCTCCTACACTGCACCTATGTCAGTATATTTCCTTATGGAATGGGGTGAGCATAAGGCCTGAAGACCCCAAGGCACATCACGGCACTTGTCAGTCTATGTGAAGGGTAGGGTGAGGTGAAATGACATGAGTGTTATAATAACGACCAAGGCACACCCTAATGCCTGTCACTCTCTGCATGGTGGGGCTGGGGTCGGCATCAGTTCACTACTTCACTGCCAGTTCTAGTGTGCATCTCTCTCTAATTGCTGCACTACCAATGCCAGTGCCAGCAAGCCAACATTTGGCATTGACAAATGCTTGTTTAATAAAAATTGTTACCAGTGGGATCTATCTCATTGGTTCTGGCTCCTGCCAGTAAGGAAGTACTCACTTGGGTTCCATACCTTTTCTTTTAAATTAAAAGAAAAAATCTTATCTCCATTTCCCCTTGCTGGGTTCCGGCTCCTGCTGGAGAGGGGAGTACTTACTCAGGCTGCATACCCCTTCTTTTCGAATAAAAAAAAAACTAGTCTCTGTTTCCCCTTACTGGTCCTGGCTCTTGCAGTGAAGGAAAGACTAACTTGGACTCCATGTCCAGGACACCCCCAATACCAGGCTTTTTAGGCTGCCACCAGGAGGCCATCACTGGTGCTGCTGAAGAAGCATCTTTTTTTTTTTTTCAATATAATGTTTATTAAAAGTTTTTACCAATACACCAGACAGGATCATGCTTATCAAACTCAAACGTGTACATAGAAAACAAGATACATGATGCCATCCCCTTCCCAACCCTCCTGCCCCAAACCCCCAAACTCCCTTCCCCCCCACACAGTCCAGAAACATGTTAGTCTAAAATAAATGATTACCTAACGGGATACAACTTAAATGGTATATAACGTATTAAAGGGGCCCAGATCTTCTCGTATTTGGATTTATTATTATTGAGACTAGATATAGTTTCTTCTGTTCTAAGATTAGCTAAGAACTCGTTAAGCCATTCGGAATAAGAGACTGTTCCTGTACTTTTCCAATATTTAAGGACCAGTTTTTTAACTGACATGGAAATCAGTGCAATGTGGTATTTTCAGATATTCACAGATATCTGCGAATAATCTCCTAAGAGACAAACCTCAGGGGTGAATAGCTCGGTTAAGCCGAGCAATGGGTCTATATTATCCTTAATACTGTTCCAGAGGGGGGCTATTTTGGGGCAATCCCAAAAAATGTGAAACAGAGTACCCTCCTTCTGCAGACACCTTGTACATTGATCAGAGTTTATTACACCCCGCTTGGCCAGTTTTTGAAGAGAGTAATAAAGGTTATGCAAAATGTTAAACTGCATGAGACGTAAGCTATCTTGTGTAACAAAACGATGACAGTTATTCCACAAGATAGACCAGTCTTTATTCCAATATGGAAAACAATCAGACCAGAACTCTGTAGGCCCAAACAAGTCTGGGAAGTGCCAATCATACAATGTGTTGTACAATTTAGAAATTACTTGGGAGGTATTGACTAATGGATACAGATCTGAATGAAAAGAAAATTTGGGCGACATAGGGAGACTTTTCTCAAATTTATTGATAAGAAGGTGTCTAAGTTGAAGGATTTTAAAATAGTCCCTTGCTTGCAATCTAAATTTCAATATGAAATCCTCTGTAGATAACCTTGATCCATCTTCCTTAAGGAATGAGGATAGTTTTCCCTCTCCTAATCTTGGTAACCATGTAGGGGAAATAATCTTACCATCTATTTTAAAAGCTGGGGAATTCCAGATCAATTGTGATGAATCCAGATATTGTTTATATTTCAAGAATCCACACAACTGTGAATGAATTCTAATGGATGTCGCTACTGTGGTATCTTTTAACTTTTTCAGCAAGGAAGATATGTTTAAATATAGTAGTGTGGAGGGATCTATGTTACACGACCAAATCATTTCCAACTCTGTCTTAAGCCTTGGAGAAAGAACAGAAGAGGGATTAGAATCTAACCACTTAAGGTATTTGGCCGAGTGACTGGCCCAATAATACATACTAAGATATGGCAGTCGTAGACCACCCTTACACATTTAAGTAGCAGCTAACTTGTAGTATGCTAATCTCGGTTGTTTCTTAGACCAGATGAAGTTTACCATTAATCTCTGAACTTTTTTAAACCAACTCCCAGGTAGGTAAATATTAAGTAATTGAAGGGGATATAATAATCAGGGAAAAACATTCATCTTGATCAAATTTATTCTTCCCCATAAAGAAATAGGGAGTGTCGACCACCTGTCTAAATCCTGAGTCACCGTTAGTAATAGCGAGTCAAAGTTCTTCTTAATGGTAAGCGGCATACTCCTAGTTAGCTCAATGCCCAAATATCGTAAAGAGTCCTTAGACCACAAGAGACCTAAAGCAGTAATGTTGTTCTTAAAAACCTTGTAGTTCAAGGGGAATACAATAGATTTACTGACATTTAACTTATAATTTGAAAGTCCACTGTATTTCTCTATGATATCTAGCATTGCGGGGATAGAGGATTCAGGATAAGAAAGCTGGAAGAGCAGATCATCTGCGTAAGCAGCAACTTTAATTTCGGTATCCAGGATTGTGAGCCCCTGAACCTTTAGACATAGGGACAGTTTACGGATTAATGGTTCCAAATAAAGGTTGAAAAGTAGAGGGGAGACAGGACAGCCTTGTCTAATGCCGGAGTTTAGGGAGAAGGACTCAGAGATTACTCCGTTTCCTGAAATTCTGGCAGTTGGGTTTTGATAAAGGGCTTTCACCCACCCTTGAAATTGTTGGGGGAAGCCAAAAGAGTTTAGAGTTTGGAGTAAAAAGTTCCAATTGACTCTGTCAAAAGCCTTCTCGGCGTCCAAGGACACCAACGCTACTGGAAAGGGGGCATCCCTAGACACCGAGAAGACATGGGAAAGAGTACGAAGGTGATCCACAGAGGATCTTCCCCTCATGAAGCCCACCTGCTGCATTCCTATCACATCAGGGAGTATTGGAGTAAGCCTATGTGCTAAGATTTTGGTTAGAATCTTTATATCCTGATTCAATAGAGAAATGGGTCTGTAACTCTCCATAAGTTCTAAATTTTTACCCATCTTGGGCAAAAGCACAATAAGTGCTTCAAATAAAGTGGGGTCCACCTGTGTACCCGAAAGAATGTGTTGGTATAATGAAAGAAGATGTGGGGTAATTTATTCCTTAAAACATTTGTAGAAATTGGCCGAAAAACCGTCCATTCCTGGCATTTTATCTAAGGGAAGGCCCTGTATCACTTCCATAATTTCAGAAGATGAGATTGGGGCTACTAACTTCCTTCACTGTGCTTCAGAAAGAAGAGGTAGTTGGGCCTCCGCTAAGTAGGAAGACATGACCGAATCAGAAGGCGGATTAGGCATTTCTCCATACAGTTGTTTGTAATACCTAGTAAATTCTGGAATAATTTCTTGAAGAGAGGATCTCAACGACCCATCCAACAAAGAACGAATTGGAGGAATAAACCGGGCAGACTCTTGCTGTTTAATTCTCTTAGCCAACAACTTTCCCGCCTTCTCTCTTTGATCCGTGTAAGAGGCCCTTGTACGCAAAATCACAAATTCTGCTTTTTCATTAAGTAAGCCTATGTAAGAATCTTTTAATTTTGCGAGTTTTAGTTTAACCTCATCTGATGAATGATATTGTGCGTTTATTTCCAAAGCTCTGATGTGGGATAATACCGCCCTCTGCTTCGCCTCCTGCCCCTTTTCCCGAGCAGAAGCCATCCCGATTAAAATACCCCGGAGATATGTTTTAAATGCACACCATAAAATGTTGGGCTTAATGTCTGGAGTAAGGTTCAAGTTGAAAAATTGTGTGATATGTTCTTTAATACATTCCCTATTTTTTGACTCTTTAAGCAGTTGTTCATTCAACTTCCACCTAGTTTGACATTTGGGCAATGATGCAAGAGATATCCTGAACAGAACAAGGGAATGATCAGAAGGAGGGCCCGGTTGAATGACTGAGTTATTACTCCGGGTAAGAATGCCTGAGATATCAGCAGATAGTCTATACAAGACGAAAATCTGTGAACAGGAGATGTGAAAGTAAATTCCTTACTCTCCGGATGCAAAACCCTCCATATGTCGCACAGACCCAAGCGATCCATTAGTTCATGCAGCGCCCGCTGTGCTGGGGAAAGTGTTCCTGAAACATTACCGGTGTGATCCTTATCCGAATCAAGCACTAGGTTCAGATCTCCACCTAATATTATAGATGCGGGTAATAATGGAAGAATACTATTAAGTAACCGCATAAAGAAAAGTGGGTCATCCTTATTAGGGCCATAAATGCTACCTAGTAAGAGTTCCATAGAATAAAGGGTACCCCGTACCAGAATAAATCTTCCATGTGGATCTTTAACCTCTTGCATAACCTTAAATGGGATATTCCTATTAACTAATATTAAAACCCCGCAGCTATTAAAAGTACCTTGGGCTGCAAAAACCTGCCCTGTTTGCAACCGTCTCATCTGAATGGCTTCTGGGTCTAGTAGGTGAGATTCTTGTATAAAAGAGATATTGGAGTGTAAGATATACAGATGCTTCAGAATCTTATACTGCTTTAACTTTTTACAGCCTCCTTTAACATTCCAGGTTGCAAAACAAATATCATTAGCCATCATTCCTACCCACTGAGCATGAGTGATCCAAAACAAAATGAGATATTATAAGGCCATCAAAATACACCTTTGTTCGGACTGTGCCCCCAAGGCCCTCCACCCCCACCCCTCCAACAGCTCCTATTATTCACCTGAACCCCAAGAATAAACCAAGAAAATTCCCAAACTGCACACCCTTAGAATTTTAAAACCCTTCCCACCCTCCCACCCTGCCTCTTTTCCATGATTCATTTTGCAGCTCTCCACAAACTTAGCCCTCCCCTCCTGCCTCCCCGCCTTCTATACTTTCCCCAATAGCTCCATATGTAACAGAAGCAAACTGAATAAAGACTAAACATCGAAAGAAGTACATATCAACCTCTAACCTCGGTATCCTGTTTAACACGTTGCCATGCCTTCCCTTACTATAATCAACCCCTAAGCCTATCACAACATAACAATGCATTTGGGGACATTAGAAATTTCCCCTGTGCTATTGCATACTTGCCGAAACTTACTGTATAGTTAAACAGAGGTCTCTACCTATTCTATTTTCCTACTAAATTACTCAAACCATATTCCAATAAGGGGAGCAAAAAATAAAGATAAAGGAAAAAAAAAACAGCTGCTGACAAACGCAAAGCCCCTAAGAGTGCTAAATCTTTAATTAATCTGGTGATTAACCCTCAGAACAGCTCTATTTAACTAGACTACTTTATCCAGGTTTATAAGTATCCCCTCTGTAACTACCTTGTTGCCATAAAGGGATACAATTACCATCCTATACTCTTCAACTTGCAATTGATGCGCTACAAAACTAAGACTACACTCCCCTCATGTGGTCATTTGGCGCATCGACATCTTCCAGTGTCCCTCTTAACTTTACAATGTAACCAAATAGTAAGCAGAAAGGAAAACTCACACCTTCGGTGCTTATTCTGGAGAATGTTGCTTTGAAATTCCCTGCAGAGGAAATATTATTCTTTCTAGCCAGACTTTACCATCTAAATGGTGCTCCTTTAAGTAAATAATAAAGGCCCCCTCTAAGTTGGAAATTGCGCTAGTGATCTAACAATGGGGCATCTATAATAGTCTCCATGTACAAAAGCTCAACATAAACTATCCTTGGCAGGCCTACTATTCCACTTCCATCGTTGTAGGAAGATGTCAAATAGACAAACAAACGTGACTCTAAACTGCACTCCACCTAACCCTACAGATAAACAGTTGTCTCTACCTATCCTATTAACCTACGAAGATGCCCCTTATCATAATCCTATCAAACAACCTATTATCTCTATTTCACTTACCAGTTGCTGAGACACGCTGAACCGCTAATAAAGCCAAGCCTTTATTTACCTGGTAGTTAGACCTCAGGACAGCTCAGTTCCAGTAGAGCACTTCAGCAGAGTTTATATGTATCCCATCTGCTGCTACCTTATCTCCATAAAGGGATACAGTTACCATCCCATACTCCACAACTTAACTTTGACGTGCCACAAAATTAAAACTGCACTCCCCTCATGCAGCAGCCTGGAGCAATAACCACATTACCTGTCCCTATAAAGCCTATAGTACAACAGAATAATAAAATTAAAAAAAAAAGGAGAGCTCACATACTTGGAGCTTATTCCAGGGGGTGCTGTTTTCTAATCCCCTCTAACCTAAATATTATTTCCTCCCGACAGACATTACCATCTAAATTATGCTCATTTTAACAAGATTCCCCAGTGTAGACTGAAGCGTAAAAGTGCCCACCATGATTAACTGCAACAGGACCATTGTTCCCCTTCCGACATTGTAACATGACGTTAAGTAGATAAATTAAACGTGTCTCTGAATTATGCTTCGCCATTATCCCTGTTATTGCTTTAGAATGTAAAATAAAGGCAACTTCAGCGTACGACTACACTTATGGAGTACTTCGCTCCTATTATAACCCTGAAGAAGTCCCAGAAATTACAGTCTGAATATGACTTGAGTCACAGTAGTCATTCCAAGTTCACTGATCTGATTGATGCTGCAAATATTTCCTGTATCCTGACCAAGAACAGTCTACAAGGAAGGTACTTGAAGTGAAGCCTACCACTCACTTATGTGTTTTTAAAAAGCTCAGGCATAGCTGACTTGAGACCCGCGGTCGCTGCATCCAGATCCTTGAAGGAGTGCCACATACCCGATACCAGACTCTGCAGTTTAGCAAGATATCCCATTTTGAACTTAATTCTAGCGGCGATTAGCTTGGTGACTAAAGGGTGAAAAGCAGATCTACGTTGGCGAACTGTAAGCGGTAGGTCTTGGGCTACTCGAATTCTCGCCCCCTCCCATTGCAGGTCTTGGATGTTCCTCGTTTTATGAAGAAGTGCTGCTTTTCCAGAAAGTTTAAAAATCAGAAAATTAAGGGATGGGGGGAAGCCCCTATCGGAGGTGTGGGTCTAAGTGTTCTGTGGGCCCATTCTATAACATAATGGGAGCCAATGGGAGAGGGCCCAACTATTTTTTTCACAAATTTCTGCACGAATAACACCTCATCCTGCCCTTCTTCAGACTCGGGGAGGCCTATGATCACCACATTATTTCTGCGGCTACGTCCTTCTAAATCCTCCAGCTTCAGTTCCATCTTGGTGAGTTTTTGTTTAATGAGCACTACCTCGGGATCCTGTTTATTCGCTCTTCTCTCAAGTGAAGTAAGGCGTGCTTCAGTATCAAACGTCTGCAGGGCTATATCTTCAATAGCCTGCGAGATTGTTTTAATTTCTGTTGTGAGGCTCTTCAGTTCCTTCTTAAATGGATGAAATTCAGCCAGAAAACTAGCAAGCATTAGAGGTTCTTGGTCTGAGCTCTGCTGTGGCGTTGATTGAGCAGTAGTCGAGATGTTAGCTCGCTGTTTCTTTGGGGCCTTTTCAGGCATAGCTGGAGGGGTATGTTTTGGCTGTGCTTTTTTCATTTCAACCTCCATCCCTCCAAAAATGACCCAAACAGATGCACTAGCACTTCCGATTCCACTGGATTACTTTTGTTGGAATCTCTAGTCGAATTTAAAATAGTAATAGTCAAAATATATCGGCGGTAGGCAGGAGAGGTTAGATTAGGCATCCTTTCAGGCTCGCTGCATCACATGACCCTTCGCTGAAGAAGCATCTTCTCTGGAATGGATATAGGGCACATCACAGCGGCCAGTTTCATCAATATGGCCAAAGCCTTTGATTCAGTGGTCTAGCTACTCCTCCTGGACAAGCTGAGCTCTCCTGGCCTTTCAGCTCATGCTGTTGAATGGTTCTATTCCTACCTCATGGGTCAACAACAGACGGTACAGGTAGGAGGCATTCTGTCACCTCCGCTACCCATCCAGGCTAGGGTCCCACATAACTCCACCCAATGGGTGCCATCCTCTTCCCCATTTTCTTGAATGATCTCCACTCTGTCTGTTTTAACTTGAATATTCACATGTGGCCATCATCTCCTCCAGTCCCTAGACCACAGCAGTGGAAAGCTTGCTCCAGCAAGAATTCCACAATATTCTGTGCTGGTTCCATGCCAACCAACACTAAAGAACAGCGTCCATGACCTTTAGCACCAGTCAGAAACTGTCCATGCTCTCCTTAAGCCCTGTCTTCTTCACCCTAGATGGCACCACATCTCAAAGTGGTTCCATCCTTCAAGTACCTTGGTGTGTGATCAGATAGTAAGCTTGACTTCTCTGCTCACATTAAAGCCATCCATGCCAAGCTCTGCCCCAAACTCGATGCACTGTACCACACCAAAGATTGCTTGTCTCTGCAGGTCTGTCGGGAGCTTTTTACCCAAATGGTGCTCCTGATCTTTGACTACACTGATTTTGTCTATGACACTGCCCCCTCTTCCCTTGCCAGACTGGACATCCTCTGTAATACTTTTTTTTTGCTTTGCTAGCAACGCCCCCACTCAAACCCATCACTTCTCACACTACTCCTCTCTATCCATCCTCCCCCTACCTCCATGTTGCAAGTCCTACTGGTTTGAGTCCCTTCCCTCTTACCTATCCTCACTCCTCTCTCTCATCCCCTCTGCCTCATAGTTCCTCCATTACAAGGATCCTTGCACCTTCTACCTTCCACACCCTCACTCCTTTGCTGGGCTGTCAGTCTTCTCCTATCTCCTTCCTGCTATCTGGAATGTGCTCCCCTCCTCCCTCCATCCTGCCACCTCCCCTGACTCCCTCAGGCATCCATTAAAACTCCTCCTAGCCCCATCTGTTCCTGTCACCCCTCTCCCTGATCCTCACCTGCTGGAGCCCTACCCATACAGATCTTGTCAAACAAATCTGATAGATTTTTTTGACTGGGTGACCAATGAAGCTGATCAGGGTGGGGCAGTGGCTGTGGCCTACTTGAATTTCAGTAATGCTTTTGACACCATCCCACATAGGAGGCTTGTAAACAAGCTGGGCAGTATATGAGTGGGTCTCAGGGTAGTAAACTGGATATACCATTCACACAGTGATGGTAATACTGTGAAGACCATTACAGTGACAAAATCTGCAGTTCACTGTAATGGTCTGCGATTTCACAGCTGCTGTCTGCGTATTTCGCCCTTCCTGAAACAACTCCAACTCAGAGTTGATAATCTAAAATGTGGAGGTGCAGGGCAGTATTCACCTCAAGATGGGGGGTGGGGGGCACATCCCCCCGCTAAAAACACCTTCTGCTCATGACAGCACAATGCCAACTGTTGGAATTGTGCCATCGCTGTAATGCCAGTCAACAAATTTCATGTCGATGTGGCATGGTGGAACCAGTAAATTGGGTCAGAAATTGGTTGAATGGTAGGACACAGAGGGTGGTGTTGGGAATGGACTCAGGTCACTGGAGGGCTAGCCAGGGGAGAAGGAAAGGAGTGTCCCAGGACAGCTCGCCTTCTCGGGGGTGGGGCTGCATCTCAGCACCTGCTGACTCCTGGTGGAAGCTGGGAGCACAGCACAGTAGCCTGAGCTGAAATAACTGGGGGAGTGGCGGACATCAGTGTATTCCTTGATGTCATGTGGCATGCCACTCCCCAGGAGAAAATTCAGGAAACTGTCCTGGTCGACCGGATGACAGTTCCTCTGGTCCTCTGCTGCCCCGGGCCAAATGAAGAATAGTGTGCTGGCCACCCCCACTGCTGCCTTCCCTCTTGAAGGAGGGGGACCCACTCGGCAAAGGGATACGCCGGGTCACCCAAGGGCCATGATGTGAGGCTAGTGGCTGGCGCAAGGATGAGTGAGCAGATGGGGAAGACTGTGAGGAACCTGAAGGAGTGGCTGACCAGGGGTGAGGAGGATGGGTAAAAACATAATACAAAAAAAAAGGCCTGTGAACCAGGGACTTCCCTTATGAATGCAAAGATAATTAATGGTTTCCCATGTGACTTTGGACAACTCCTTGTGCTCCTGCCAGTCAAAAAAAACAACCTAGTAGAAAGTAAAAAACCTAGTAGAAAGCAGCCCCCCCCCCCCACACACACACAGAAAAGGAGATACTTCATTTTAGCTGGGAAAGTTATACATAATATAAACTTCATCATTCAGACTTTGCCACCTAAAATTACCCAGCTAAGAGATTATCTGCTATTGTTTAGAGCGTTGCCCTTGTAAGAGGCAGTCTCGTTGCCGATTCCTTACTAAAAGCGATACTCACACCACATATGCCATATGATGAAGTTTGGTTTGAGCGGTATCATTTTCATTTCACTCCCTATGGTGTATGATTTTTTTGTTCTGTGTTAGAAAAATAATACACTGCAAATGCTTTGCACTGGCACAATTTGTTTCTGCTATTCAACACAGCAGATGAACGCTACTTGTGGCAACAGGCTTATGGTGCACCTAGTTTGTTTATGGCCCCATGGCCTTGCATTTCAGGACAAAAGTTTTAGGGGGAATTTACACAAACGGCAAAAGGACCATTTTGCCCAGTTTTGCTGCAGCAAAAGGCTTCTAAACCTGGTCCGTTTGAAAAAGTTACTTTTCCTGGCAGATGTGCAGAGTAAACACTTCTACATTTGCAATCTCCTCTCTACAGGGGGCTGAAAGTGTGACTGATTGTCACTTTGCACTCTCGTGATAAAAGCAGTCATTCTAGGCAAGGCACGCGAGTAAATCGGGGGCAGATTGTTCAAAGGTTGGGAGGGATTTCTTTAAGAACAGATTAAAGATTTAGGAAGAGACGGGAGATTATGTAAATCGGCTTTTGAGTAACAGTCAGCGAATGGAATCCCTGCAGAGAAAATATGCCACCCAGTTTACCACATGAGCAAACCTACATAACAAATGGGAGATACTGTGGCAATTACAAAACTGTATTGGAGTGTACTTACTGCACTAGGTTTGAGGCTTTATGTATGTGGTTTGGAGAGAAGCCAACCCCTTCCCCCCCAAAAAAATGTTGTAGCTGTTATAAATTTAACTACTATGTTTTGTTTGCTATGTTCCATTGTTTCATTATGAAGGCAACTATACATTTTTTTCTGACCTTCCGGATCTTTAAAACTGTAAGCACAGGGCGCCCTCTTACATGCAGTACAATCCATATTGAAAGCAGTTTCTGACAAAGGTTTGTTCTTCAAGAAACAAGTGGTGTGAAAGTTGTTTTACTGTTTTGATTCCATTCTAGTGATACCATGAGACATTGTTTAGGAAGAGGCAAAATGGGTCTGCTGCTTTCTTTTGTTTTTAAATAAACATGTAAACCTAATACTATACTCCCTTCCCTTCCCATTTCTGCTTCTGTATACTATTCCCTATGTGTACGTATTTTTCTCCAGGGTTCCCTGCTGCCGCTGGGGCAGGACACGCGAGGGCGAGCAACTGTCTTTGTGTGTGTGTGTGTGGGGGGTGGGGTAACATATATGACACATCTCTCAAGTGCTGTTGAGTGTGAGTGGCGTTTAATGGCAACTTCCCGCAGAATGTTTTTCTCAAGACTTACTGGAGTAGAAAGACAATTTTTTTTTGTTAATAGAATTAAAGTAATGAATGAAACGGAATACAAATCAACACCAATCAATCACAGTGGAAAAGACAGAGATGTTCGAGTGTGTATGGCAGGATAGTATATTTTACTACTGGAATGCTTACCAGGGATGCCAAAATAGGGCCACATGACTCTCCACACCCCTCCCCAAACACACACACACACACACACACACACTCTCTCTCTCTCTCTCCCCTCCCCCTCCGTCTCTATGGACAACTGAACCTTAGGGGAAAACTCAGGGCCCAGTTTTACACTGGCAGTATTAGTCAAGAAGAAGCCGCACAACATTGTGTCCCAGGGCGGGTGGGATCATTTGTATTTTTTAACCAGGAAAAGCACACTGAGCTTCGTGTGTGTGTGTGTGTGTGTGTGTGTGTGTGTGTGTGTGTGTGTGTTGTTTTATGGACGGGGTGATGATGGACCGCTTCTTGTTTTGAGAAGGGAGTATGTTGGCCATGAGCCAGAGAAACACCCCTGCTCTGCTGCCCGGTGGGTGGGGCAGAAAACTGAGGGGAGAAAACAAGAATCAGAGGGATGGCATCTCTATTTTCCATGATTGGGCAAAGTTTTCTTGTTGTATATCCTCAAAATTAACTACAGTATTGCCTTTTTGTTTTGTCTGTGTAATAAGGCAAGTGAGGCACTGAAACTGTACATACCTTTGTTATTTTTTTTTATCGACCCCCACCCTTACTCACCAGGGGATGTTTCACTTCTACCTGGACAGTAACCAGTGATGGGCAGAGGGACCTCTGTTTAACATCTCATGCGCAGGACAGCGCCTTAACAGTGCACCACCCCCTCTTACTTAAATCACAGTATCAGTTTTGGGTATTACTCTTCCACATGTACTTATCTAGTGCTAGAACCCACGACCTTCTGGTCTCCTTACCTCAAAGGCAAGCAACTTAATGCACACTGGCAGAAAGTAACCACATTAGGCCTAATGCAATGTTCCCTTTTCATCGGTTTATAAGTGCAAACTTGAAACAACTGCTAAAGAGATTAAGACATTAGGGACTTAAAAGATTTAGGTACACAGTTGGAGTAACAGGAGGTCCCTTTTATTCTCAGGAAAGTGAGATATTAAGTACCCATCCCTGACTATCGACCACAAGTGATCCAAATTGCAGTGGTATCCATTGAGGTGTGTGCACTGACAACACCTAATCAAATCTGGTTCAAAATGTGTTTGTTAAAATATAAAGACGGATGATATAAAGTCGTTTCAGCACACGACTCCTTTAGAAACATAGAAACATAGAATTTGACGGCAGATAAGGACCGCTTGGCCCACCCAGTCTGCCCATTTCCCTACCTGATGGATAAGCTGCAGATCCTAGTTAACCAGCAGCCTACTTCTTCCTACCCCAACCCCCTAGAATTGCCTTATGACTGTCCCATGCATGCTTGAATTCCACCACTGTTTTGAATCCACAACCTCCTCTGAAGGCTGTTCCATGCAGCCACAACCCTCTCTGTGAAAAATACTTCCTTAAATTACCTCTGAGCCGCCCCCTTCTATCTTCAAATTGTGCTCTTGTTCTTGCACACCTCTTTTTGAAAGATGCTACCCTCTTGGACTTTGTTGATTCCCTTGAGGTACTTGAAAGTTTCTATCATGTCCCCTCTCCTCCTTTCCTCGAGGCTATACATATTAAGCTCCTTAAGTCTCTCTTCATATGTCTTCCGGTGCAGACCCTGCACCATTTTAGTTGCCCTCCTCTGGACAGCTTCCATCCTGTCTATGTCTTTGCGGAGATTGGGTCTCCAGAACTGCACGCGGTACTCCAGATGTGGTCTCACCAGCTGTCTGTACAGAGGGATAATAACTTCTTGTTTTCTACTGGTGATGCCTCTCCCTATGCATCCCAGTATCCCCCAGCCCTCCTTGCTGCCCTCTCACATTGCTTGCCCACCTTTAGGTCATCTGAATGACTACCCCAGGTCCCTTTCATTTTTGTTGTTGTTAGTATCTCACCCCCATTGTGTACTCTTCCCTGGTTTTGTTTCCCAGGTGCATTACCTTGCACTTCTTAGCATTGAATCTAAGCTGCCATACATTTGACCATTCCTCTAACCTTGCCAAGTCCCTTCTCATCCTTTCCACCCCACCTTGTGCATCAACTCTGTTGCAGATCTTTGTGTCATCTGCGAAGAGACATACTTTTCCTTCCAGTCCCTCTGCAATGTCGCTTATAAAGACATTGAAGATGACCGGTCCTAATGCTGAACCCTGTGGTACCCCACTGCTAACCCCCCTTTTTTCAGAGTGGTATACCCCTTTGCATTGACATCCAGTTCATAAAAGATTGTTACGACAGTAAATAGAACTTACAATACACATCACAAGTGAACAATAAATTACAGCAGTTACATTCCAAAAATCATGAAATTTAAGCACAAAATACTGGACAACACTATTGTTGCTGAAGAAGTTCATAATCAGTAGAATACCAGGAATTAATATGACTGCCTACCGTGAAGTCAGGAGTAAAAGTCACTTCATCAGTGACATTGTGCAGGACCTAGAAGGCAGAATTTCACTGTTCGCTGATGACACAAAGCTCTGTAACAGAGTAGACACACCAGAGGGTGTAGACAGAATGAGAAGGGACCTGCAGAAACTTGAAGAATGGTCAGGGGTTTGGCAGTTGAAATTCAATGCAAGGAAGTGCAAGATAATGCATCTGGGGCACAAAAACCCTGGCACAATATATCAGTTGGGGGGTGAAGATATAGCATGCACCAAGCAGGAAAGGGATCTTGGGGTTATCATCTCTGATGACCTCAAGGTAGGGAAACAGTGTGACAAGGCAGCAGGTAAAGCAAATAGGATGCTGGGATGTATAGGCAGGGGCATCACCAGCAGGAAAAGGGAGGTCATAATTCCGCTGCCAGCAAGACACTAGTGAGGCCCCACCTGAGTACGTTGTACAGTTCTGGAGACCATACCTACATAAGGACATAGACAGGGTAGAGAAGGTTCAGAGGAGGGCAACAAAGATGGTGCATGGATTGCATCACAAGTCCTATGAAGACAGGCTGAAGGAACTGAACATGTACTCCCTGGAGGAGAGGAGGGAGAGAGGGGATATGATAGAGACATACAAGTATCTTACAGGGAGGAACAGGGTGCAGGAATACACTATTTTAAGCAAAAGATGTTCCAGGACTAGAGGGCATGGGATGAAGTTGGAGGAGGACGATTCAGAGGAAACATGAGGAAGAATTTCTTCACAGAAGGGGTGGTGGACAAGTGGAACACCCTGCCAGAGGAAGTGGTGGGGGCTGAAAACAATCACGAGTTTAAGAATGCATGGGATAGACATAAAGGAATTCTGGAGGTCAGGGGTAAGGGGCAACAGACTTCTAGGAAAACATAAACTGAACTTACAAGCTCAAATGGGCAAAATGGGCAGACTGGGTGGGCCATAGGCCCTTATCTGCCCACATTGTTTATGTATCTATGGTATCTATGTAAGTCCGGACGACTCCATGTGGTAAATGAATAATATAACTCATATAACAAGTGGCAGTCGAGAGGAGGTATGGCCTCTGCTGTTTAAAATGACCAACCTGATGAGGATTACTGTACAGCAAGTTCACATTTCATCAGTCTTACTTTAAAATGCTGAGGCCTGTTATTGAGGGTCACTGTATATTTAGTTCGTACCACCACACCACAGTGCGTTTTCATATATTGACCTTTATTAACACCTTTTCAGTATTAGTCACTACTCAATCACCTTTTTCGGAGAAATGTTATTGTATCGCAATCTCAACAGATTGCAACTGTGTGTGTGTGTGTGTGGGGGGGGGGGTTGCAACCTTCTCACAATTACATATTTTCTACTCATTGTTATATTTTAAGAACTGGGGTGGTCTGCCTGCCACCAACACAGTTACAAATTGCTATGAATCCTATTGCGATGTAAAGCATTCAAGTGCTGAGAGGTGTCCTTAACGCCACGTTGATCCGGTGACCTAACCAGGACTGGGAGGGAGGCACCGGGCTGCAGCAATGGGAGCATTGAAGCTACAGAAGTGGTCGATACTGCTAACTGTGATTTCTTTCTTTTTTTTTTGTTTTTGGTGTGGGGTGGTGGGCCAGAGAGGAAAAAAAACTCCTTTTAGAGCTCTAAGACACAAAGCCTTCTAAATCATCATTGAAAAGTCATTAGAAATCTGGCCGGGGAAGACGCACAGATTGCTAGGAGATAACACAAAGCACCAGTTTCTTCTTACAATGACTGTAATGAACTGGAAGGGACGGGGAGGAGCTGGGAAACAGATTTCCTACTCCCACTAAAGCTTTTTTTTTCTCTAGGAACCCGCTTTGTAAGTTTTACGATGTGTTAGAATTTTATTCACGTGTTGTTAACCATTGACACGTTTATCTCTCTGACCTCCACCTCTGCCATATGTTGCGCTGAGCTCTGAAACTGCAGACATGCCTGTGAGGAGGAAGACCGCAGATACTGTTACTGAGTCGACGTCAATGCTCCTGCCTGCTGTTTCGGTATTTATCTGTTAATTAACAGTAGAAGTGATAATGGACGAACAAGGAAAAACAGCTGAAAGCCTCCCCTCTTCCTCACCCCCCATCCCCATATATGGGGGTCTACCTGTGAAGTAATTTTATTGCACATGTATGAGGTACAGCGCAGACCCATAGGACCCCACAGTTTAACTCTGACACTATAATGTGGGACACTGAATCTCAGCATCTGGGGAAATAAACAGGGGAAAATGTATAACAACATTGGCCCTCAAATGTGAGAAAGTGAGTGGTATGCTCTGGGGCATATCATGGCGACACAAACTCTGAACATTTTAAGAGTTATGTCTTTATTTGGGCAAAGTTCAATGTTGATTAAGCATCACATAGAATTTGAAGGCAGATAAGGACCGCTTGGCCCACCTAGTCTGCCCATTTCCCTACCTACAGGATAAGCTGCAGATCCTAGTTAACCAACAACCTATTTCTTCCTGCCCCCTACACGAATTGCCTTATGTCTGTCCAATGCATTCTTGAATTCTCCCACAGTTTAGACCCCACAACCTCCTCATGAAGGCTGTTCTATGCGTCCACCACCCTCTCTGTGAAAAAATACTTCCTCACATTGCCCTTGAGCCGCCCCCCCCCCATCTTCAAATTGTGTCCTCTTGTTCTCGCATATCTCTTTCTCTGAAAGATGCTACCTTCTTGGACTTTGTTGATTCCACTGAGGTACTTAAAAGTTTCTCTCATGTCCCCACTTCCCTCCTTTCTTCAAGGGTATACATATTAAGCGCATTTAGTCTCTCACTGTATGGCTTCTCTTGCAGACCCTGCACCATTTTAGTTACCCTCCTCTGGACTACCTCCATCCTGTCTATGTCCTTGTGGAGCTGGGGTCTCCAGAACCGGACAGTACTCCAGATGGGGTCTCACCAACTGTCTGTACAGAGGGATAACAACTTCCTATTTTCTGCTGGTAATGCCTCTTCCTATACATCCTAGTATTCCCCAGCCCTCCCTACTGCCTTCTCACAGTGCTTGCCAGCCTTAAGGTCATCTGATATGATTACCCTCAGGTCCCTTTCCATTTTTATGTTGGCTTGTTGCGCTTGCACGCAAGTCAACATCTTGCGGTAGTGCAGCTTTGGAGGCACTGCTGCTGTTGGGTGAATGCAGGGAATGCATCAGTAGGTGTGTCCTTCATTCCCCAATCAGCCTGCATGCCGGGAGCCACACCATGCATGCTAATATGGTGTGCACATCTAAGGAAAGGTCCGCTGCAATCCGAGCAAAGCTCATCAGATGCAACGGACCCTTCCTGTGTGCTCGCCACATTAGCAGCATGGCGGGCGGCCACCCAACAGCCTACTTCAGGGGTGCCCAATCCCCCTGCTGGCTTACTGTGGCTGCACACATTTGCTGACAGGGGAGCCCACTCCCCATCGGCATACAGCAGCCCCCCCATTTCCTATATGCCGAGGGGGTGCCCAATCCCCCTCAGTTCTTGCCTCCCTTCCCGCTTTAATTGTGTGCCAACAAGGGAGCCCACTCCCTGTCTGCATAAATCAGCACCCCCTGCATTTCTTATATGCCGAGGGGGTGCCCAATCCCCCTTGGCTCTCGACTCCCCCCTGGCTGTCATTGTGTACTGAGGGGGTGCCCAATCACCATCGGCATAAATTAACCCCCCATTGTCTGCCGACAAGGGTGCCCAATCCCCTGTCAGCTGCAGCAACCCCCTTCCCCCAAAACAGTTAGGTGCACGCTGGGAGTCCACCCCAGTGTGCCAAGTCCCCTGAAAAAAAAACTGTCCCACGATGTTAGTTTTTTTTTTCTCCTCTGTAACATAAAAAGAGTTCCTCATAGTCTCCTACCCCCCACCTGCACCCACCCACTGTGCACCCTGCCTCCCCACCCCTCACCCCCTCACCCCATACTTACCTCAGGAGACTGGCCCGACAATCTTTGGTGGACCGGGAACACATCTGCACTCTTCAAAGCCGACCGCAAACTGAGGAAATGCCGGTAAGCTGTATAATGGAATGAATAGGGTTTTTTCAACTTTGCTGCATATCTCGAGCATTTGTTGGAATTTTGGCACCAAATTTTCAACATGGGGTTTCTGGGGCTCCTCCTCATGAATTCTATCACTGTCATGGCATTAATCAGCCTCGAAAGGTGATTTTGCAGTCACTGCGCGAAATCACATTTCGGGACCCATTAATGAAATGACAGTACCAGTGTTCATGAGGAGGCCTCACACAAAGCCTATGTTCCAAATTTGGGGGAAAAAATCCAACAAATGCCTGTTTTATGAGCATGCGTTGTGCAGCTGCTACGCAGGCTCATAACTTCGCGAATTCACAATATTTTAATGCCAGATTTTCAGCATTGCCATTTTTGTACACCTCCTTGTGAACAGTACAGCTGTCATTTTCCACATCCTGTCCAAAATGTGTTTCCGCACTTTTGGTGCACAATAGCGCAGTCGCGGTGGGAAATCAGTGTTTGGGCCAGATTGTGAAAATGACAGTGACACAGTTCATGAGCAGAGGTCCTAAAATGCCTATGTTAAAAATGTGGTAATGATACTCCATAAAATGACTGTGTTACAAGCGTGCGTTGGCAGATTGCACGGACGCTCCTACCATCATGCATTTGTGATATTTTCACTCTGGATTTTTGCCATTGCCATTTTACCACACCTCTTGATAAACAGTATAGCCGTCATTTCACATATCCTGCCCAAAATGTGTTTTCGCACTTCCAGCGCAGAATAGCATGGCTGCTGTGCGAAATCACTTCTTGGGACACTTTGAGGAAATAACAGTGACACTGTACATGAGCTGAGGTGCTAAAATGGCTATGTTGAAAATTTGCGCCGAATTTACAACAGCAGTGTTGCAAGCGTGGCGCTTGCATATTTCCTTACTAATCTTTGCAACTTCACAAATTTGTTATATTTACATGCCACATTTGCAATACTGGCATTTTTACACCTCCTTATGAACTGTACAGCTGTCATTTTCATCCTGCCCAAAATGTTTTCCCTTTCTGCACTACCAAACACCCAAAGGGACACCCCAATGCCTGTCAGTCTCTGCAGGGTGGGGGTGGGTTAGCATCAGTTCAATACTTCACTGCCATGCCTATTATGCATCTCTCTAACTCCTGCACTACCAATGCCAGCAAGACAACATTTGGCATTGACAAATGCTTGTTGTTGTTGTCACTACCCCCCCCAATTGTGTAATCTTCCCCTAGGTTTTTGTTTCCCAGCAGCATTATTTTTCACTTCTTTGCATTGAATCCAAGCTGCCATACTTCTGACCATTCCTCCAACATTGCCAAGTCCCTTCTCTTCTTTTCCACACCTTGAGTATCAACACTGTTGCAGATCTTTGTGTCATCTGCAAAGATGTGTACTTTTCCTTCCAGTCCCTCTGCAATGTCTCTTATAAAGACATTAAAAAGGACTGGACTCTGTACTGAACCCTGCGGTGCCCCACTAGTAACCCCCCTTTCTTCAGAGTTGACTCTTTTACAATTACCTTCTGTGTCCTGTTGTCCAGACAATGTTTTACCCAGGCTACCACCCTGGGACCCACTCCCAGGCTGATTCATTTGTTCATTGTTTTTACATTTCTACTGTTAAGTGTATTTACAAAGGGAGGCTGCACATTTATGGTGTGGGCAACATCTTTTCCTTGTGGGACTGTTCTGAGCGGTAAAACGAGGAATGTAGGTGTAAGTCCGCCAGCTAAGAGGTATGCACTGGACTGCAATACGCAAAAAACACAAACAAACAACAACAAAAAAAATAAAGGGGGGTAGTGGCTTGGGGGCACATCATCAGCTCCACATTGGTGAAATAGACTGCCTTCATAACATTTAAAGCATCATCGGCTAGTACTGTACTGTGTGGGTCCATCCATCTTCCTCATGCGGACGAATGGACTGACCGAATGGCGTTTGTGTGGTAATGGGGGCATAGGCGTCATGTGTCCATACAATAACAGGCCTAAATTCACAAGCAGTTTTCCAGGGCACCTAGTTTTCTTTTACCCCGTCACTTGTAAAGCATTTTTTCCCCTGTGTGTGTTTGTTCATTCTTATTGTGGTTTAACTTCACTCCTGATTCATACCCCCCCATGAAGAAAAAGGAAAAAAAGCAAATTATAGCAACATAAAAGTAGTTTATGGGCAGTAGGCTACAGTAAGTAAAGCTAGCATGAAATGCATAATTCATGAATACTCATTTTCACGAGGGTAGGTCTGCACCTGTGATTGATACTATTATTTTCCATTTAGTTAGCTTTTGTTTACTGGTTAAGCACACTAGACAAAACATATCTATTTTCGGATACGACCCGGGAGACCTTACCTAACTGGGAGTGAATAGTGTGGCTCAGTCCCTCTCAGCCATTGTATTTTGTATGGAGACGGAATAACTACTGTATTAACACAACCAACCATCAGTTTGCAGTAACTTGTTGAGTTTTTAAAAAGTTTACTTTTTTTTAAAGCTGGAACGCAGCAAACTATTTTTTTCGCCATTTTTGTATTACGTTATGTAGGGATAGATCAGGTGGAATGAGTTACGTGCTTGCCAATTGCCCATAGTTAAGAGTCACGCAAATGGACCCGAGTGTCTTTTAAGAATCTATAAGCCCATTATTTTGCAAGTAAATTCTTGATCGGTTTGGTATAGTTGAATGTTGAAAATCATAGAGACCTTGCAAGCTCTTGCATTTAGCCTTCAAATGACAATTATTTCACACTGTTTTTTGGGAAATTTTAAAAGAAATTCAATGTGTTGTGGAGTTAAGCAAAGAGATGATACTAGCTCTACCAGTATGGCGACACAACCGATAGCAGACGGGCTATTTTATATAGCGTCATTGAAAGGGTTCTTACAAGACAGAGTTTTTATTTTTGGTAAATGTGATTCTCAAAAGGTTGGGTGGCTTCTTTCAGCTGGCACCCTTAAACAGCCCAGATTTCTGAACAGTGGCTCTAATGTAAGTGAATTACAAGATCTTGCATAGGGCGGCGTCTCTCTTCCGTTACATATAAGCTGTTAAAGTAGTTCAGTACACGTCCTAGTGCTAATAGGTATGGATACATAAGGGTAAAACTATATTCCCTAGCTTCATTACGCAGCCCCTTAACACATGACAGTTTTATAGTTTTAGTTACCGCTGCCATATTGCAGGAGGTTAAACCTCTGTTGCAAATCAATACTGGTTTCTATAGGGGCGTATCGGGAAGGAACAGCTGTCATTCAATTGCAACCTGTCCTCTCTGGGTCAGGATGTTCATGAGGTAGTGGACCATGCCACTGTCACTCAAAGATGAGTGTCAGCTCAGTTCAGCTAAAGGTATAGGTTAAATATCCATTACAATGGAAATTATTTCTTCTTTACAAAGAGCAAAACTTTCCCTTGTTCCCGTTATGGCAGGGGCATGATGACAAGACTACAGACCCTAGTCCTAAATCTTTAATACCTTTTTGTGTTTCTTACTGATTCCGTTTTTTTATTTGTAAATTTAAGATCAATAACAACACAAAATGCATTGTCTCCCTGTATAAACTATATTTAAAGCAGCAGCATTTGTCACTTAGCAATACAAAAAGGAAAAAAAAAAACTATTTCTAACAACCTTAGATTCATTTTCAGTGCATATTTAGTTTCCAAAGATATTAATGCAGTTTTTATTATTTCAGGAAGGGCCACAGCACCACCTGCTACCCTGGCTTGCTTTACAAACCACATTTTCCACAACATGGATGAAGGCAAACTCATAGGCCTACCTAGGTCCTGTCATGTTACCCTGGTCCTGCATGCTCTGCACTGGTTGTCAGTCAGGTGGAGGGTTCTTTTCAAGGTGGGCCTGCTGACCTATAAGGCCATATATGGGCTGGGTCCTGGCTACCTGTCAGAGCTCCTGACACCTGCAACCTCTGCTCACTCTCTCCACTCCTCTTCAAGGGACCTCCTGGACATTCCCAGGGTTCGGCTCAAGACATCTGGTGATGGAGCTTTCAGTGTCTCTAGGCCAACTCTGTGGAACGCGCTTCCATCTGCAGTCCAGGATGCCCCTTGGATTGATGTTTTTAAGCAGAGGCTAAAGGCCCACCTTTTTTGTATGGCATTCACAGAGTAACCTGCATCCATCTGTGTTATTACTATAATGAATTTTAATAATTGAATTCTGACTTTTATTTATTTTTGTTATTTATGGATTTTAAATTGTTGTTTTATCTTGTAATACTTTGTTAGATGCTCAGAGCCTCTGTTATTGGACACCACAAAAATAAAATTTGCCTTGCCTTGCCTTTGTGGACTGCACCAAGGCCTTTGACCCAGTGGACCACAACATCCTCCTATGTAAAATGAGTGGCATTGGTTGCTCCCCCATGTCCACCACCTGGTTCCAAGACAACCTATCTGGTAGAACCCAACTGGTCTGCACTGGGGGTACAACCTCCACTGCCTGGGAGGTTTTTATTGGATTTCCTCAATGATCTATTCTCAGACCCATGCTGTTCTCCCTATTTGTAAACTCCCTTCCCAAGGATATCATCACATGCAACTCTCTACAGTATGCTGATGACCTTATCCTATACCATAGTGCTAAGACCCTGCCCAACCTCTCCACCCCACTTACAAACAACTATGGTGCTACCCGTCAGTGGTTACTAACTAAAAGACTCCTGGTCAATGGCAAGAAGACTAAGGCTATGCTCTTCAGATCACAAGTCAAGCTAACCAGGGTAGCTGGGGACATTACCCCTCTCAGTCTCCTATTTCCTGATGTCTCACCCCTGGAGACTGTGACCTCCTTCGAATACCTCAGAATCACCCTTGATGCCATAGTGACTTTTGCTGATCACACAGGACATACTGTTCAGTGTATAAACCAGAACATAGGAGTCGGATACAAACTTGATTGTCTGACCCCAGAAGCTAGACTCACCATCACCCAAAGCACCTTACTCCCCCTGCTGGACTACTGCTCTCCCATCTACACACAAACCACATCCTCAGAACTTTACAGACCAAACACAACCTACAATAACATTTGTAGGTTTGTCCTGATGACACCCTTACTCTACACATCACTTGCTCCCTCTACCAGGCACTAGGATGGCTCCCCCCCCCCAAGCCCACTGTGACTACCTCCTAGGCTGTATTGCAGATAAGTCTCTTTGACAAAAAGATCTGTCCCCCTCACCCCCCCTAATCAAGCCAAAGCCATATAATCATGGCCTCTGGAACTCCACGAGCCTTCTGTTAGAGTGCCCACAGATTACCACATGCATGGGCCAAAAGCCTATCACTTCAGCTGCCTCAAGCTGTGGAACAGCCTATCTGCTTCCTATGGACTCTAGGCTCACACCCCCTATTTAAGTCCCACAATGAGTCTCACCTTGCATGACAGTCAACTGTTCCTACCCCTCTGGTTGATTGCCATACCCTGCCTAAGGGTACCTGGAATGCCCACATTTCTCAACCATTGAATTGTTGTATTTTGCACATTGTATCTATAAGATACTAGTACTGGATTGTTTTGTGTGGGCCCTGCATGGCCACTGTACCACTATGCACTTTACTTGTTAGTACTATACTCCCCTTTGTGGACAGTTCTTCACAGAACTGCATAGTATTTCCTAAAAGTGTTCACCCATTTCTGTAACTACTTTAATCACTTTACCTGTTGTACCTGTTCTTGTTGCCCAATTTTATTGTACCAACTTCATGGCCTGGGTCATGCCTCAAAATGGCCCCTTGGGTCAATGCACCCACCCAGTTAACAAATAAATAAAATATCTTTTTTTGTTTTTACCTTTTGCCCTCCTCATTTTCTTTCAGCCTGTATCAGGCTCCTCTTCATCCCATAGGAGCCCCAACTCTGTCACACCACCTTCTCCCAGGGCTTACCTACT
Organism: Neoceratodus forsteri; assembly: GCA_016271365.2. Taxonomy (NCBI): domain Eukaryota; kingdom Metazoa; phylum Chordata; order Ceratodontiformes; family Ceratodontidae; genus Neoceratodus; species Neoceratodus forsteri. The sequence continues at coordinate 1,224,633,769 of CM057459.1, read as the reverse complement.
CTCCTGTTAAGTGTCACAAATGCACTCAGCAGGTCAGGCCCTCTGCTCTCACTGTGCCAACCTCAGAGCACAATAGTGTGAACAGGTAACAGACAGGGTAACCCTCCTGTCTGCTTTTGGGTCTGAATCACCTTTAGTCTCAAGTTCTGGGGGGATTCAAACTATGAACCTTATGCTAGCACACCCAAATGTATAGGTTCAGATAATATTCTCTTCGGGGGATGCAATATATCTTTCGCCAAAGGGCATCTAACAAGGTATCCAAAATGAACCTTTAAAATTCTATAAGAGACCTTAGGTATATTCTTACCTTTTATCAAGCTTAGTAACACCATCAAGCCCTTGAACAGTTGTCAGACTTAAAAATACAGACACTCTACATGCAAAAATGATGGAGGAGATCCCAGGCAGAATCTTAAAGAATATGTTTACTAAAAATGGATAAAAACGGTAAGATAAAATACAGAACAAATATCAAATAGCATCACAATCACATAAAAAAGGAAAACTATAGAACTCCTACCACAATACATTTAGATCTTTTCTATCTAATGTATTACTTCTGTAAGTGCCTTTAAATTAGAGAGATCTTTGATTCTTAAGAGCCCAAAAAGATATGTGCCACATTTCATACACAAGTATCAGTTTAAACTGTGTGTCTTCACACACCTTCTGTGACTCATCTAGCTTCTCCTTTTAGAATATAAAATTACAAAAAATGATTTTCTGTCAGGAGGTATATTAAATAATGTGACATCAGCAAAAACCCATTTCCCAAATTATGAGTCTTTGATCAACCAGTTCCTTTGAGGTTTACAACCCTGCAGTCCATCACTCTGGTGTGATATAGCCAACAGGAATCAGCTAAATAATGTCCTGTCCTGTAATAAAATGTATATTTAGTTTCCAAGTTCAAAAGCATGTGGTCATAAAAAGGCCACAGAATGCAATTTCTCAAAGGAAGTTAATTACATTACAGAGATCTCCTGGTCAGTGTAATATATCCTGTGATTTCAGCTGGTGACACCTTGTAATTTAAAAGGGCCAAATCTCACAGACTGACATTTCATATACTGGCCATTTATTTATACAACCAATATCATACAATAATCATAACCAGCTGGCCAAGCATCACACTCCTCCCCACCTAGACTGAATTTAGGGGCTCTATGCCCTGCATGGGATGAGCTCCCTAAGTCAGTTCACTCCTCATATAAACACGACAAGTCATCTGCATTCTGATTGGTCCATCCAGCCCTATGTAAGATCGTCATGTCATACCCTTGCAAGGCAAGACTCCATCTTAATAGTCTACCATTAGTTTTTCCCATTTGTGTCAGCCAAACCAGGGGGTTGTGGTCAGTTTGTACCTCAAAATGCTGCCCATATAAGTATGGCTATAACTTCTTTAGGGCCCACACTATGGCAAGACACTCTTTTTCCACAGTAGAGTAAGCCTGCTCTCTGGGAAGTAACTTTTTACTCAGGTACACTACAGGGTGATCTTTCCCTTTGTTGGATGTCTGACTCAGTACTGCTCCAATACCCATGTCTGAGGCATCAGTCTGGACTATAAAGGGTCTGCTATAGTCAGGACTTGTCAATACAGGAGCACTGCACAGTGCCTCCTTCAGTCTGGTAAAGGCTTTTTTACAGGCTGGTTCCCAGGTAATTTTTGTAGGCATCTCTTCTTTACCAGGTCAGATAGGGGAGCAGCCAGGGCACTGTAATTGGGTACAAATTTCCTATAGTACCCTGCTGTCCCTAGAAAACTCCTGACCTGCTTCTGCATTTCTGGTCTGGGCCATGCCTTGATCACCTCTATTTTTACTTGGTTAGGATTGAGCTGTCCCTGGCCAACAACATGCCTGAGGTATGCCACTTTAGCCATGGCCACCTGGCACTTCTCAGCTTTGACAGTGAGCCTGGCCCTCTGTATCCTGCCCAGCACATCCCTAAGGTGGGAACAGGTGTTTCTCCCAGCTGACACTAAAGATGGCAATGTCATCCAGGTATGCCACGGTGTGCTCCTCAGCACCATTTACCACCTGGTTCACCAACCTTAGAAAAGTGGCCAGGGCGTTCTTCATTCTGAAAGGCATTACTTTAAATTCAAATAAGCTTATCGGAGTGATGAAGGTCAATCTCTCCCTAGCTCTGTCAGTTAACTCTACCTGCCAGTACCTCTTTGTCAGGTCATTAGTCGTAAGGTTGGTTGCCCCTCCCAACTTGTCTAGGAGTTTGTTCATCCGGGGAATCAGGTGGGCATCTGACTTCGTGACTACATTTAGTCCATGATAGTCCACACAGAAATGAATAGAGCCATCTGGCTTGGGCACAAGGACTACGGGTGAGGCCCAGGGGCTATGGGATCTCTGGATTACCCCTAAATCCAGCATTTCCTCCACCTCCCTCCTAATGTCCTTTTGGACAGCCTCTGACACCTGATATGCTGTCTGCTGTATTGGCGTCTGTGTCCCTGTCTCCACATCGTGCTTTGCTAAGTGGGTTAGTCCAGGCTTGGTGCTAAACAGTGGGGCAAAGTCTGCTAAAACCTCCCTTACTTCCTGGATCTTATCCGGGACCAGCTGGGGTGACAATTTAACTGCCTTCACAGAGGACTCCCACTTGCTTTCTTCCAGCAAGTCCAGAAGAGGGTCTCCTTCATGCATCCCCTCCCCAGGACTACATGCTGCAAACACCATGTCAGCCCTATTAGCATATGGCTTCATCATGTTGACATGGTACATTCTTTCTGTATGTCTTCTGCAACTCTGTGATATAGTTCATGTCATTTACCTTTCTGACTATGTATGGTCCTGCCCACTCAGCCTGCTGCTTGTCCTTCCAGACCGAGATAAGGACCATGACTTCCTGACCCACCGTGTATGAGTGAGCTCTAGCTCTGCGGTCATACCACACTTTTTGTTTCTGTTGGACAGCTGCCAGGTTGCTCTGGGCTCTCCCCATAAGCTCCTTTAGCTTTTCCCTAAACCTAAGGATGTAATCCACTATGGGAGTTCCCTGGGTGGCGTGCTTGCCTCCCCAGTCCTCCCAGATCAAGTCTAGGGGCCCACATACCTGGTGTACATATAAGAGCTTGAAGGGGGAATACCCTGTCAACTCTTGGGACACCTCCCTGTATGCAAATAACAGGTGGAGAAGGTATTTCTCCCAGTCCCTCCCATGCTGTTCAGTAAATGCTTGGAGCATTGACTTCAGGTACCATTAAATCTTTCCACAAGCCCATTGTCTTATGGATGATAAGGTGTCATGTGCCTCTGCACCACCACACACTTCTCCCACAAACATTTCATCAGGTCCGACATGAAGGAACCCCCTCAATCGGTGATAACCTCCTGCGGAAACCCAACACGGGAGAAAATCCCAAGTAAGGCATCTGTCGCTTTGTCCTCAGTGAGGATAGGGAAACTGCCTCTGGATACCAGGTGGCATAATCCACTACAGTCAGGATGAACCTCTTCCTGGAGGAGCTGTGGGTATTTAAAGGCCCCACAATATCCATTCGCACCCTCTGGAATGGCTCCTCCACTATGGATAATGGAATTAGGGTGGCTTGGGTTTTCTTACCCACCTTCCCTATTTCTTGTCACTAGTGACAAGACCTGCAATACTCCTTCACCTGCTGGGTGAAGTTGGGCCAATAGAAATTCTGGGCCAACTGCCGCATAGTGCGCACGATTCCCAGTTGACCAGACAAGGGAATATCAAGTGCAATCTTGAGCAACTGCTCATGGTTCCTCTGGGGAATGACAAGCTGCCTGCCTATTACTCCTCCCTCTGTGTTAGCATCTTGAATATATATCAGTCCATTTTCCCAATAAACTTTATGTTTTCAGTCACATACATGTGCTCCATCAGAGTCTGCCCAAGCTCTCAGCTTCTCTAGACTAGGGTCGCTTTTCTGAGCAGCTGCAAACTCCTTACACATTCCCAAGGCATGGGACCAGTCCCCTTCAGTCTCTAAACTAGGATCCCTAGCACTAGCATCAGGGCACTCAGGATCACTGTCATCCCTAACCCTCTGAAAATGGGTCACCCCTCCTTCTTCAGAGTAACCCTCCATAGCTGTGTGGTTAACTGCTACTGGGGAAATTTCTACCCCCTTTTCATTAGTCTCCATATCAGGAGACATAGGCTGGGGAATCAGCCTCCCAGTGGTTTCCACAATGGCTTCTATGGGGTCCAGAGAACTACAATTTTCCCTTGCCGCTTGGCTACGGGTAACTGCACACACCATCCCCTGTTTGAGATTGTTGCCAATGATGACATCAACTGCTAAAGTTTTGGTTACAACCACCTGTTGCACCGGTCCCCATTTCACCCTAGTCTAGGAGAACACTAGCGAGTGACAAGGTTGTCTCCTCCCCAGTGAAGCCCTGTACAGTTACAAATTTATTGGGTATAAGCTGACCAGGCTTACCAGATCCCCTTTTACCGATGTCAGGGATGCCCCTGTGTCTCTTAACCCTTGTGTCTGTACACCATTCACAGTGACTGGGTGCATGTGTTCCCTCATGTTTACAGGCATGCTTCCAGGGACACACAAACAATCCACTTCTTTCCTAGCACCATTTTGCATATTGCTCATCCTTTTTGGACACTGTCTGGCAATATGCTCAATTTCTTTACAAACCCAACATTTGTTTCTTTTCTCAGAAAAATCTTTTCTTTTAAACCTGAGGCTAACTGGTTTCAGTGGAGGCAGTGAGAGTTTTAGCTGCCCTGAAGGCACACTTTTTCCTTTCTGAGCTGCCATGCCCACCCCATTCACTCACAGAGCAGGTCTGCTCTTGGCATAGTGGTCCGAGAGTTCAGCAGCCTCTTGCACTGTTTTGGGATCTTGGTCCTCCAGCCAGGTTTTCAGCTCTGCTGGGCATACCCCAAAAAACTGCTCCAATAATATAGCATTTTCAATTTTATCTACAGAGTTTGCTTCAATTCCTTCCCACCAATGTTTTAAAAACTGACGTTGTTTCATGGCTAGCTCCTCGTAGCTCATGTCAGGGCTTCTCCTGAGCTTACAGAATTTAGCTCTGTATGCTTCTGCAGTTAAATCAAACTTTTTAAAAGTGCAGCTTTAAGTTTTCTGTAATTATTACTGTCTTCATTGTCCATTTGACCCAATGCATCCCGAGCTTTCCCGGTAACTAGCGGGGATAGCTGGAAGCTCCAGGACCCTCTAGGAAATCTTTGCCTGAATACAAACTTTTTCAAAGGAACTTAAAAAGGCATCCATATCCTCCCCCTCTTTAAATTCAGCTATCAATTTGGAATTTAATTTGTAACCCAGTCCTGTAGTTCTAGTTAAACCCAAGCCACTTACTTGCTCTGGTGCTGGTGGCTGGAGTTGTAGCTTCTCCAGTTCATGCCATCTCTGGCACTCACACTCTTCATGGTCCACCTCTTGCTGTTCATGTTCAGCTTCTCACTGTTCTCGCTCCCTCTTCTCCTCTGTGGCTCACTGGTGCTCATGGTCTTCACAGTCAACTTCTCGCTGTTCTCACTCCCGCTTCTCCTCTGTGGCTCACTGCTCTTGCCTCTCTTCTCTCTGGAACTCCAGCTCCATCCTCCATAACTCTGTCTGCAGCCTGATGACTTCTGGCTCCAGAATGCTGGTGACCTTCCCCTGCTGCTGTGGCCCTTGGCTTGCACTGGCCCTGCTGTCATCCTCACCGGTTCTGGACAATGTACTGGCCGCTGGTCCCTCCATGCCCAAGGTTTGGTCCTTTACAGTTACAGTCTGTGACTCAACATTCTGGGCATCAGCGACCATCAGAGTGTCCATGTGGTTCTGCTTGGTGGCTGTCCCCTTGTGCAGGACTCCTCTCTCCTTGCACAACTGCTTCAGGTAGTCTGCAGTGTGCTCACTGTAGTTGGAAGCAATAATCTTCCCTAACTAACGGCTACTCTAACTTGCACTTTGAAAAAAAATAAAACAGGTAGGAACTTGACTGTTAGTAAAATGATATAGTTCTGTTTCCTTTAAAAAAAATCACTGCATTATTTTGCAAGTGAACAGTACAGTATTAAGCTGACACACTGAACTGTTGAAGCTCATGTTACCAAAATTTTAAATCACACCGCTGCCAACCAAATCTGTCACAAATGCACTCAGCTGGTCAGGCCCTTTGCTCCCACAGTGCCAACCCCAGAGTGCTATAGTGTGAACAGGTAACAGACAGGGTAACCCTCTTGTCTACTTTTGGGTTCGAATCACCATTAGTCTCAAGTTCTGGGGGGATTCAAACTGTGAATCTTATGCTAGCATACCCAAATGTACAGGCTGAGATAATATTCTCTTTGGGGGGGGGTGCAATATATCTTTTTCCTAAGGGCACCTAACAAGGTATCCAAAATGAACCGTGAAAACTCTGTAAAGACCTTAGGTATATTCTTACCTTTTACCAAGCTTAGTAACACCATCAAGCCCTTGAACAGTTGTCAGACTTAAAAATACAGGCATTCCACATGCAAAAATGATGGAGAGAACCCAGGCAGAATCTTAAAGAATATGTTTACTAAAAATGGATAAAAACAGTGAGATAAAATACAGAACAAATATCAAAGAGCATCACAATCACATAAAAGAAAAAAAAGGAAAACTACAGAACAAACTCCTACCACAATACATTTAGATCTTTTCTGTCTAATGTATTACCTCTGTAAGTGCCTTTAAATTAGAGAGATCTTTGATTCTTAAGAGCCCAAAAAGATATGTGCCACATTTCAGACACAAGTATCAATTTAAACTCTGTGTCTCCACACCCCTTCTGTGAGTCATCTGGCTCCTCCTTTTAGAATATAAAATTACAAAAAATAATTTTCTATCAGGAAGTATATTAAATAATGTGACATCAGCAAAAAAACATTTCCCAAATTATAAGTATTTGATAAATCAATTCCTTTGAAGTTTACATCCCTGCAGTCTGTCACCCAGGTGTGATATAGCCGTCTGGAATCAGCTAAATTACATCCCGTTCTGTAATAAAATGTATAATTAGTTTCTAACTTCAAAAGCATGAGGTCATAAAAAGGCCATAAAATGCAAATTCTCAAAGAAGTTAATTACAATGCAGAGATCTCCTGATCAGTGTAATACATCCTGTGATTTCAGCTGGTGACACCTTTTAATTTAAAAAGGCCAAATCTCACAGACTGACATTTCATACACTAGCCATTTATTTATACTACCAATATGTCAATCAAACAATATTGCCAAATAAAATAACATGGTGACTAACACATACTTCTGCTTTAGGTATATTTATAGCATTATCTGATCTTATTCATTTATTTGTAGTTATTTCAAAAATTTCACCAGGAAAGATATACTGAGCTAGTAAAAGCTAGTTTCTAGATGCATCCTGGGAGTAGGAAATATGGAAAATCATATACAGCAAATACAATATATTAAGAAGCTTAATCAAAAAATTGAAGATAAATCAGTATAACATAAATGTGTAATAGAAAAAGTTGATATCACCTAGGAGATGGAAAGTGCAGTTATATAAGAACTTACCGTAACAGTAGATCTTTGAGAAATGTCTCTTGCAGTAAGTCATTACTTCTGGGAGCATCCAGCAGAGGGCACTGTCACACTGCAGCTTCTTCTAGCAGTTTTCACCATGGACCACCTAAACATGACATCACGTCCTGCTTCCTATATAAGTGTGGGTAGTCCCTGGTATCCTCAGTTCCACCCGTCGGATTCAGCTCACAAAAGCGAGGATCAAGGGGAAACCGAGGGACCAAGGAGCCCACTCCTACTTCTGTAGAGCATAAAATTGTCTCTGTCAGAGAAGGAGGGGGTCGGAGTGAGGGATTATACCTACTGCAAGATACATTCCTCTAAGATCTACTGTTACGGGTAAGTTCTAACATAACTGCATTATCTTCCACGGCATGGTCTCTTGCAGTAAGTCACAAATTCTGGGAGATTACCCAGCAATTACGTCCAGAAGGGCAGACAATTATGATAAGAGACCTTGTAGGACTGCATGGCTGAAAGCCATCCTACATCTCAAGGCCACATCCAGATTGTAATGGCGAGTGAAAGTGTGGATCGGGGACCAAGTGGCTGCATTAAAAATTTCTGAAATGGAAGCACCTTTGAAACAGGCTGTAGTAGTGGCCATAGCTCTTATGGAATCGGCTTGTACTGGACCAGGAAGAGTCTTGTTGTACTTTTTGTAGCAAAATGTTATACAGTTAGCCAACCATGAGGACAGAGTTCATTTAGCAATGGGAAGTCCCTCTCTGCCAGATGCAAAGGTGACAAACAATTGAGACATCTTTCTGATGTCTTTGGTACAATTAGTGTAATATCTTAAGGTACCGTGAACATCCATTAAATGTAATAGATGCTCACCCTGATTGGAATGCTCCAGAAAAAATACCGGAAGCTCTATGGACTGATTTTGGGTCTGTTCAGACACTACTTTTGGTAGAAAGGATGAGTTACTGCACAGCACCACCCATTCCTTATGCACAATCAAGTAAGGTTCCCTACATATAAGGACATGGAGCTCAGAAATGCATCAAGCGGAAGTAATAGTCACCAGAAATAATGTTTTCTATGACAGAAAATGAAGGTCACAAGTGGCTACAGGCTCAAAAGGTTCGAGAGTCAGCTTTTCTATAATAAAGTAAAGATCCCACGGTGAAGTGGGCCTTCAGATAGGAGGCTTGAAATGAAGCATGCCTCTTAAAAACATTTTGGATAAATGATATTGATACAGTAATTTATCATCCAGAGGTTCATGAAAGGCCGAGATGGTGGCCAGATGAACTTTTATGGAATAATAACTGAGACCTGACTCAGAAAATGAGGCAAAGTAGTCTAAGATATTCATGAGTGGACAATATGGGTCCATGTTATGAGAGGTAGACCATATGGAAAAAACCTCTTCCATTTGGTTTCTTTCTTTTTTTTTAGTTATATGTTTCTCTGGTTGCAAGTTGCCTAGAAGCTAGGAGAATATTAGCAACAGAAGAGGACACCTGGAGTCTATTTATGAATGTGTCCTCAGGAGCCAGGCATGAAGACGTGGTGTCTTAAGGCTGGGATGTGGAAGGGGCCACTGATTCTGGGTCAGGAGGTCTGGTCTGCATGGCAACAGAATGGAATCCTGTACTGACAGTTGGTGGAGGAGGGGATACCACGGTTGCCGGGGCCACAGAGGTGCTATTAGTATCATGGTGGTCAGGTCCAGTTCAAGTTTCAACAGATCCTGTGATTGGCTGGGGAGGTGAAGAGATCAAGCTGTGGAGTCCCCCAGAGAATGAAGATGTCGCGTAGGACATCCTCATGAAGTGTTCATTCATGAGCAGATGATTGATGACTCAGTCTGTCCATCAACTGATTGCACCATCCTGGAAGATGGATGGCTGTCAGTGTTAGTCTTTGATTGCTGTCTGCCAGACTGCAATGGTCTCCCTGCAGAGGGTGTGTGACTGTGTGCCCCCTTGCCTGTTTAGGTATGACACGACTGCAGTGTTGTCTGATTGAATCAGCAGTGGTCCAGGCTTGAGGTAGGGTAGGAGTGCCTGAAGGCAAGATGGACTGCTCTCAGTGCCAAGAGATTGATGTGAGATAGAGTAGACCATTGATCTGGGTCTGATACAGACCCAAGTGGGCACCCCACCCATCCAGGGACGCATCTGTTGTTAATATCTGCATGGGAGATGGGGAGCGGAAGGGCATTCCCTGACACAAATTTGTTTTGATTGTCCACCAGGTGAGGGCCGACACTAGGAAGGGAGTGACCCAAATCTGGTCATCAAACTGTCCAGTTTTCTGAGACCACTGATTCTGTAGAGTCCACTGGACAGGTCTCATGTGGAGACAGGTGAATGCCACCGTGAGAATAGCAGTGAACATGTAGTCCAGTAATTTTACCATTTGTCTTGCCATTACTACTGGATGAGATTGTATCTGTAAGGCCAGGGATATCAGAGTGTCCTGACGGGAGGGCGGAAGGAAAGACTTCATCTGAACAGTGTCCAAAACAGCTCTGATGTATTGTAGAATCTGGGTTGGCTCTGGATTGAACTTTGGCCAACTGACCATTACCCCTAGGTCATGGAACAGGGTGAGGATGGTGATCAGAGAGGATAGTAGAGCTTCTTTGGAGTCTGCTTTTATCAGCCAATCATCAAGACATAGTGCCCTTTTTCCTCTTAGGGCTGCAGCTACCACTGCTAGGCATTTGGTAAAGACTCTTGAGGCCAATGAGAGGCCAAACGGGAGAGCCCAAAACTGATAGTTTTGGCCCAGGAGGTGGAATCACAGAAATTTGTGACAAGCAGGGTGAATAGGAATATGTAGGTAAGTGTCCTTCATATCCAGGGCACATATCCAATCTCCTTGTTTTAGGAGCGGCATAATAGTTGGCAGAGCGACCATGTGGAAATGTTTGTATTGAATGTATAGCTTCAGACGTCTCAGATCTAAAATGGGGCTGAGATCTCTGGTTCTTTTGGGTACTAGAAAGAAATGGGAATAATATCCTTTCTGTTGTTCCACAGCTGGTACTGTTACAATAGCTTGCTTGATCGGAAGAGCTGACAGTTCCTTTTGGAGAATAGGAACATGCTGCAGAGAATATTGAATTATTCAGGGAGGGGAGGGAGGAGGGATGGAGATAAACTCCAGAGTATGTCCCATTTGGAGTATTCATTTGTCTGAAGTGATCATGTGCCAAGCCTTTAGATGGAGAGAAAAATGACACTGACTGCCTCCAAGGCTTGGTTGAAGAGGCTGAGGGAGAGGCTGGTGAGATCACTGAGCAGCGGGCTGACCTGTCCCTCCTGAGGGACAGGAATGGGAGCCACGGGTGGCTGAGGGAGTACCTCTGTAAGGTTGGTAATGACCTCTGAAGCCACTTCTGTTAGAGGCGTTATATTTTCCACCCCTTTTAGAGTAGGAGGAATATTAGATACGGTAGGTGTAGTGTGGAGTATGGTGCATACCTTGAACCATACGAAGGGTCCTACCAGATGCTTATAAATCATCTAAGAGGGTCTGTGTACCTGGCCTGAATAATTTTGATCCATTAAAGGGTGCATTGGTTATTTTATGTTGTACGTCAGGGGTGAACCCAGACACACGGAGCCAAGCATGGCAACGTAAAGCTACGCCAGTAGCTGAAAGTCAGGCAGCAGTATCAACAGCATCATAGCCTGACCTGAGAAGCTGGTGGGAGATGGAGTCAGTGGTAGTAGCCATAGCCAATAACTGGTCTTTTCTCCTGAGAGGGAGGACATTTATTGACAGTTTCTAGAATAGTAGTCCCCAGGGTACGTTGATACTTTATCATGTGACCCCTGTAGTTCAGAATACGGATATTCATAGTACCTGAGGTGAAAACCTTTTCCCCAGGTAATCTATTTTTTGGGACTCTTTATCCGGAGGTAAGGAGCTCATGTGTTTAGGTTTTTTAGTACGCTCATGAGCGGCAGAAACGACCAGAGAATCTGCCTCTGAAACAGTGGAGAGGAATGGATATTCTAAAGGAGACTGATATAGTCAGTTAGCCTTATGAGGAACCACTGTAATTTTAGAAGGCTGATGCCAAGAAGCCAGTAAGGCATTTTGATATGTATGTATTAGTGGTGGAACCACTAAAGTCAGTTCCTATGGCAATTCTAGAGAATCTGCCATAACCTTACAGTGTTTGTTATGTTCTGTAGTGGAAAATCCTATCACCTTTTGTATTTGAAGCATCATAATGCTATAGGTGGGACCATCTGGAGGAGAGGTGGCCATTGGAGGAGGCAAATCTTCATCCAGAGAGGAGATGGCAGAAAAAGGGGAACCCTGATCTAGGAAATCCGGGCCAGGGAATGCCTCATTCAGTGTCACCAGGGAGTTCTCCATGCTGCTCCCATTCATCTGAGTAATCCTCCATGTTAGGAGAAGGAGAATAGGCAGGTTTAATATCAGAGTCATCTTCATGATGCTTGCAAGATGAAAAGGGAATATCCCCCCTTCCTGGGTCAGGAGGGGGGACGTAACATATGTTATGCAAGACCTGCTGCATAATGTTGGTGATGTCCTGTTGGGAAGGGGGGGATGATGGGGATGATGGAGGAGAGAGGATGTGCAGTATATGCAGGCCTTGAACCTGGGTGATAGTAACCAGGGTCCCTGTTTTGATCTGGTAGACCTCTATATGAGCCCACTTATGTTGGTGGAGGGGCACATTGAAGGACAAAAGCCAACAGCTTACCCTGAGGTCATTGGGACCTTGTAGAGGATCCCATTGAGGCATTATCATGGTAAAAACCTGCCATCATCGATGGGGGAGAAGCCCCCATCGACAGAGCAACAGTGGGTTTTGTTGCTGAAAAGATGCTGGAAAGCGTCGTCAATGAAGGGTTGTAAAACTCCACCGATGGTGCAGGTATTTCCTACACTGCATGTGAGGCAGTGGCAAGCATCACTGATGAGAGTAGGGCTCCCATCGATAAGGAGGCTTGACCAAAGTGCCCTCTGCTGGATACTGCAAGAAGTAATGACTTGCTGCAAGAGACCATTCTGTGGACGATCTACTCTTACATAACAATGAACAAGTGAAGAAGGAAACAGATTGCCAGGGCACAACTAGTGTGTGTGTGGTGGGGGGGCAGTCACTGATAGCTGCAGAAGGGAGAAGAATATTCATGAAGGAAATATTTAAGGAGAAAGCAGAACAGGCTGAGCAGGTTGAGAAAGGAAGGGAGGACCAACATTTAGGAAAGCAGTGTGAGAAAGCAGACTGACCAATAGTAGAGTTTCTAGAAGGAATAGTGAGCGAATCAGAATTATTATTGCATAGAGGATAGTAGGAAATTGAGGGACAGGATAAGAGGGATGTAAGTGTAAGGTAGTAGGGAAGTAAACCAAACCAGAATTAGATATAAAGGAGGCACAATGGGAAAGGTTCCTGGCATCAAGAGAGGAAAGTGAAAGGGCAGAGTAGAGAGAGCAGTGGTGGGTACAAGGGGAACAATCTAAAGCAAATGACAAAAAGAGTGGAAGAGGGGGTCCAGTCTGGCAAGGGAGTATTTGGGAGCACCACTGTAGACTATATCACCATAATCAAAAATAGGGAGAATCATCTTTAACACAGTCTCTCAGTGGACAGGAAGTGGGATACTCACAAGTAAAAAATAATACAGTATATGGGTAAGGGCTATCAAGAATGGAATTCAGTGAATTCCTAGAGTTGTTGTACCCCATTAGTAATGTAAAACTGTTGTTGTACCATCTTGAGTATGTCACGACTAGGGTACAGAAACAAAGAATGCCCACGAGCTGCACTTTCCCTTTTAGCATCACCAGTTGCTCATTTTTTTTCTCATCAGTTTCAGCATTCAGCAGTAACTACAAGAGCCAGCAATCAATGATGGATTCAGTGGTATTTTCTTAACTAGCAAGTAGTGGATGCATGCTCTAACTGTATTAAAAATTTACTTAGACTGAAATCAAGAATGGTACTGTTCATACTATGCACTCTTCGTTTGTGACTCAGACTGGTGGGGTTCAATGAAATGTGAGCCAGAGCGAAGGGGCTCAAGTACATGGCATGTGAATGGGGCACAGTGAAAATGAAATGTTAAAATCACTTTTGGCTGTTGTGCAAAGGTGCCCATATACTATAAAGACAATAAATAGGCAACATTGAACTACGCAGAGTTTACTTCTCGAGGATGTCATGACAACTAAAGACCTCTTAAGCTTCACTCTCAAGGTTTAATGGTTGTTATGATAACCTCTCAAAGCAGACACAGCATTGTTGTTCACTGTTGCCCATCCTTTATCCTCTATGTTGATTGCATAATGGTTTTTTTTAATCACTGCTGCCTCAGCCTGGAGCTCTCAGCACTGCAACATTCCACAGCAACCCACATGATGTCATTTATGTTATCATAGTACTATATTTTTTTCCACTAAAAGTGACAAATTGAACCTCTTAGTACAAAGAACAATTAACTCTATCACTATGAATTTGTCTCTTTTCTTTAAAAAGATAACCCATTTTAGAGCCACCCAATGGTCCAGAGGAAGTGCATCACACTTTCATGCCCATAACCAGAGTTCAGGAGTGGAATCCTGGAGCCAGAATTGGAGGCAACAAGGACTGGGAAGTGTTGCTGAGAGCAGTATGAGCCAGCCCAGGGGAAGGTTATGTGAGCACCTCATGGTGCAGCAACCTCTTAGTTTTCTAATTAAAGACTAATTAATAAAGATGGCTGCCCTGACAATTTTTGAAACTCTCTTCTGTTAAGGTTGCTTTCTTGCTGTAAATATCAGATTCATACCATGGGTGCATTAGGATGGTGCTAGCACACATTTCTGATAGTGAACAGCATAGTACTATGTCGAGATGTAAATTTGTTTTCATTGTAGATGTCAAACGAAGGCAGGATTTTTAAAAATTTAAAATCCACATATCTCAACTCAGAGATGAAATATGTAAGCAATAAGCCATGATGGGGGTGTCAGTTGTTGTCTGATAAATGCACAAACCAAGGTGCATAGTGATGCATGAGGCACTTGTGCTGAGTGCTTTCAGCACCTGGGAAGTGCGTTTATCAGCCAATAACCCATACCCTGAAGTGACTTATTGAACTTATGAAATGGGTCCCTGTGAAAATAAGAAAAATCAGAATTAACTAACATTTACTAATATGTTATTTACAAAACTAAAAAGAAAGATGTTTAAACACATAAAAAAGAAGAAAAGCAATCCTTATGTTCTGTTTAAGCCACCAGAGGTCAGTAGCTCCCCCTCTCAAGAGTTTCTTGTTTTTATTTGTTTCACCCCCCCAGCTTGAGAATTTCTTCTTGTTTGTTTTACTGTTTGTTTCTGTACACACTTTATTCTGTGCTCAGTTAGGGGAAGGACACATTGCTGACAATGTTACAGCCACCCACTGAGTGAGCAAGTGACTTTAAGGTTTGTGGTAAGCTCATAATGTAGTGGTCAACTTTTTAAGCTGTTGGCAATTGCAGAGTGTGACAGGGTGCATTGTGGATGAAGATTCTGGGGAGTATGCAGTAGGTGGCCTAGCAGCTAGGTTACAGATATGCCATGGTTATACAGCATAGGTGGAGCGGGTGGCAGCGTAGGTGGAACAGGGACAGAGAGGATAACACTAACAACCCAGCGCCATATATCAGAGGCCTGAAGGAAAGAAAATGTAGACAAATTTTAACAGAAGGTTAGTTATGAAAAGGTTTTTTTTAAGTGCTGAGTGTTATTTACTTATGGGGTGAGGATGGGTATTTAGTTTGATGGTATACATGTTACTAAGTAGGTTAGGGCAATTACTGGGGCCTTACAGCACTAACATGTCTGCCAGAAGTTTTTTTCCCAAAAGTTTCTGACATGCATGGATTTGTGTCATGTGCTGTGTTCTGTTTGGCATTAAACGTGCCAGCCACAGGGTTGTCCTACAGTATACGGACATGGGTCCTGACCAAATAATGCAGGATTTCCTTTATCCATTTTATAACATGAATTAAAAAATGGATAAGGGAACCCATGAGCTGCAATTGATCAGATGTGATCACACAACTGTCCATTATTCCAGCACTGCAGCACAGGTTAAAAATAGTTAACTTTCTGAACCATTATTACTTAGTTTTTAAAGCAGCAGTGCAATGAAATTGGGCAAAAAAAATTACTCTACCTTTTTTCACTATAAAAGATTCCAGACACCTTTCAGTTTTATTTGGTGGTAACATTTTCTAGTTCCACCAAAATGTGAGTATTTTATAAATGTTTTCATTTACTTTTTTCTCAAAAAAAAAGATGTCTACCACATTTGACTTAGATATACCATCATAATTGTGGTAAGTGCTGGGATTGAGTAAGAAAAAATCAACAAAAAAAAAAAACAACTTATGGTGCATAGCGTAAGAGGCACCTAGAAAAGTCAATATGACAGGTATGATAATATTTTTATTAAAGGGACACTGCCAGTCTTTTACTTACTTTATTTGACCTTATTTCCAAAGGTGCTTGCACTCCTTGCCGCTTCCTACATGGTGATTTAGTATATATGCCAGCAATGGATAGCCCAAATTTACATAGTTTTTTATAAATTTTATTGAAAACTGCAACCCTGGTGACCTGATGTTATTCATGGTTGCCCAATGCCAAAGAGTACTCACATTTGCAAAGGTAAAAAAGCAGTGGTAGGCTTGTCCATGGATGAGTTTGATCCATTTTAACCAAGTTCAGCTAAACACTATTTCTGGTACTAGAAAGTGAGCTGAACTCAGCAAAATATGCCTTTTTCCAAAATGAGTTCTCTAACTTATGTATATCCATGTCTGAAAGTCAAGCCATGATACCGGGCATGCACATCAGTGCTCAATACTAATGTGTATGCCCAGTGTCATGTCTTGACTTTTAAGCATGGATTTGTATTAGCATGTGCATTTCAAGAGAAGAAATACTTTATCAAGTTCATCTTGCTTTCTAGTATCGGAACTAGTGTTCAGCTGAACTTGGTTAAAGCAGACCAAACTTGTCTATGGATGAGCCTACTGGCACATCAGTGCCATTTGCAAATGTGAACCTGCTTTGGCATTGGGTAGCCACAAATAAGAGTGGACCACCAGGGATGCAGTTTTCAATAAAAACTTATAAAACCTATGTAAATTTGAGGATCCATTGCTGACATATAGAAACATAGACATTGATGGCAGATAAGGACCACTTGGCCCACCCAGTCTGCCCATTTCCCTTCCTATTGGATAAGCTGCAGATTCTAGTTAACCAATAGCCTACTTCCTGCAACCCCCCACTACAATTGCCTTATGTCTGTCCCATGCATGTTTGAATTCCCCCACTATTTTAGACCCAACAACCTCCCCAGGAAGGCGGTTCCATGCATCCACCACTCTCTCCATGAAAAAAATTTTCCTCACATTACCCCTGAGCCGTCCCCCCTCTATCTTTAAATTGTGCCCCCTTGTTCTTACACATCTCTTTTTCTGAAAGATGCTACTACCCTCCTGGACTTTGTTGATTCCCTTGAGGTACTTGAAAGTTTCTATCATGTCCCTCCTGTCCCTCCATTCATCAAGAGTATACATATTAAGCTCTCTCAGTCTCTCTTCATATGGTTTCTGATGCAGACCCTGCACCATTTTAGTTGCCCTCCTCTGGACTGCTTCCATCCTGTCTATGTCCTTGCATAGATGGGGTCTCCAAACTGCACACAGTATTCCAGATGGGGTCTCACCAACTGTCTGTATAGAGGGATAACCACTTCCCTTTTTCTACTTGTGATGCCCCTTCCTATGCATCCCAGTATCCCCCTGGCTCTCCTTACTGACTTTTCACATTGCTTACCCACCTATAAGTCATTTGATATGACTACCCCAAGTCCCTTTCCATTTTTGTTGTTGTTAGTACCTCCCCTGCTATTGTGTACTCTTCTGGGTTTTTGTTTCCCAGGTGCATTACTTTGCACTTCTTTGCATTGAATCTAAGTTGCCATATGTCTGACCATTCCTCCAACCTTGACAAGTCCCTTTTCATCCTTTCTACACCCCCCCTTGTGTATCAACTCTGTTATAGATCTTTGTGTCATCTGCAAAGAGGCATACCTTTCCCTCCAGACCATTTGCAATGTCACCTATAAAGATGTTAAAGAGGACTGGACCCAGTACTGAGCCCTGAGGTACTCCACTAGTAACCCCCTTTTCTTCAGAATGAGTTCCATTCACTATTTCCTTCTGTGTCCTGTTGTGCAGCCAGTTTGCTACCCAGGCTACCACCCTGGAACCCACTCCCAGGATGGCTAACTTGATTAATAGTCTTTTTGTGCGGGACTGTGTCAAATGCCTTGCTAAAGTCTAGGTAGGCCATATCCACAGCCCCTCCCTGGTCTATTACTTTGGTCACCCAGTCAAAGAAATCAATTAGATTCATCTGACATGACCTTCCTGCTGTAAATCCATGCTGCTTTGGGTCCTGTACCCCACTGGCCTCTAGGTGCTCAACAATTCTTTCTTTCAGAAGTGATTCCATCATTTTCCCTACCACTGAGGTCAAACTTACAGGTCTGTAGTTTTCTGCTTCTGCCTTGTTCCCACTTTTGTGAAGGGGAATCACATCTGCCCTCCTCCAGTCCTCAGGTACCACCCCATCCTGCCATGATTTGTTAAAAAGTGTGGTCAGTGGTGTCACTAGGTCCTCCCTTAGTTCTTTTAGTATTCTGGGGTGAATCCCATCAGGCCCCATTGCTTTGTCCACCTTGAGTTTTAGGAGTTATTTCAGGACTCTTTCTTCTGTAAATGGACTGGTGTCTACCCCGCTACCCAGAGTGCTTCTATTGTCTGGTTTCGGTAACTCCTCTTCATCTTCTTTTGTGAATACTGAGCAAAAGTATTCATTCAGTATCTCTGCCTTTTCACTGTCTCCCTCTGCCCACCTCCCCTCTCCTTTATTAATCTTCACTATTCCTCCCTTAACCTTTCTATGCTCCCTAATGTACCTATAAAAGGTTTTATCCCCCTTCTTAACTGAGTTGGCTATTTTTTCCTCAGTTTGGGCCTTTGCTATTCTGACTGCCTTCCCCACTTCTTTCTGCTTTAATTGATACAGTTCCCTGTTGTGCTCTTTCTGTGATTCCTTATACTTTCTGAATGCAGCCTTTTTCTCCTTAACCTTCCCTGCCACCTCTTTTGATAACCATAGTGTTTTTTTTCTCCCCTTGGTTTTCTTTATTTGTCCCACACAAAGGCTTGTTGCCTCTATGATAGCAGTTTTGATTTTTCTCCATTGTTCTTCCACTCCTCCTTTTTGGCCATTTGGTAGTGCATTCCTCAGGTATTCACCCATTTTGCCAAAGTCGGCCCTTCTAAAGTTCAGTATCCTTGTTGTTGTATGGCTTGTCTCCATGGTTGTGCTTATTGTGAAGCACACTGTGCAGTGGTCACTTGTTCCCAGATGTCTACTGACTTCTAAATTTGTGATCCTCTCTCCATTTGAGAGTACCAGGTCTAGTATTGCTCCCTCCCAAGTGGGTTCCAACACTAGCTGTCTAAGGCCTGACCCCTGCAGGGCATAGAGAATGACACTGCTCTTGGATGTGGCTGCAGTACATGTCATACAGTTAACATCTGGCATATTCAGGTCCCCCATCAACAGTATCTCCCTTTTCAGTCATTTTGAGAATGTCTCTATCACTTTCTTGTCTGTTTCTCCCTGAGACGGGGTCTGTATACAACCTCTGTGCAGACTGTGATGCCATTCCTGTCTCCAAGGTGATCCAGAGTGCCTCTTGTCCTCCCCTTTACTTTTTTAGTTCTGTAGCTTTGATCCCTTCCCTTATGTATAGAGCTACTCCACCTCCTCTTTTATCCTCCTTGTCCCTTCTGTAGACTGTGTACCCTGGTATGTTGACATCCCAGTCATGGTTTTCTGTGTACCATGTTTCTGTGACTACCACAATATCTAATTTTTCATCTTCCATCAAGGCTACTAGCTCAGGAAGCTTGTTTCCCAGACTACGGGCATTGCTACTCATTGCCCTCCATTTAATGTTGGCTTTATCCTTTTTTCCACCATCCATGCTCTTATTGCCCTTGTCTATTTTTCCATTTACCCCTGTCCTGCCCTCTGTTGAGCTCTGTACCTCAGTGTTTACCTTACTGCTTGCCATGTTTTGTGGGGG
The DNA here is from genome assembly GCA_016271365.2 of Neoceratodus forsteri. Lineage (NCBI taxonomy): Eukaryota > Metazoa > Chordata > Ceratodontiformes > Ceratodontidae > Neoceratodus > Neoceratodus forsteri. Next base: position 1,224,614,065 of record CM057459.1, on the reverse strand, counting down.
GAGGCTTGAAATGTCCTGCCTCTTATCAGCACCTCCCCCCTTGGCTAGTTTAAAAGCTTGCCAAGGAAGCATTTAAACCTGTCACCTAGGAGCTTGGTTCCCTTCATGAACAGATGCAGACCATCATGGCAGTATAGACCTTCATCTCTCCAGGTGTATCCCCAGTCCCCAATGAAGCCAAAGCCCTGTGCTCTGCACCAGTTTTGCAACCATTCATTAAACTGCATGGTGTGCAGTACCCTAGCCTCACCCCTGCCATGGGCTGGCAGCACCTCTGAGAAGGTAACCATGCTTGCTACCTGTCTGAGGCCCCTCCCCAACTCCACAAATTCATCCTGCACTGCACTGATTCCATGCCTAGCTAGGTCATTTGTCCCAAGGTGGATAATGATATCTAGTTCCCTCTCCTGTGATACTGCTTCTGCAATCATGAGGATTCGCTTCTTGTCCCTCCAAGCCATGGCACCAGGCAGGCACCTTACTTCACTCTCCTCTTCCTTCCCCAGTTCTACCCCCCTAACAATTGAGTCCCCTATCAGAAACTGTTTCCTTCCCCTGTGGTTTCCCTTGCCACCCTTTTGTGGGCCTCCCTTTTGGATGTCCTCAGCATTCTTCTTGGTCTCCACTGAGGGTGCCATCATAGCAGAACCTTGCTCTGCCAGACTGGTGTATGATTTGTGCAGAGGTACAACTAGGGGTCTTCGCCTCTGTTCCACCACCCACACCGTCCCAGAACCCACTGTGGTCCAACTGCTCTTCATGCTTGGCAACCTCTGAGGCAGTGGTTGTGGCAATGGTGCTCTTTGGGTGGGGGAGGCCTCCTTAGTCCTTGCCATTTCAGCCTGGAGGTGGGCAATCTTCTCCCACAGAGCTGACACTTGCCTAAAAATAGGACAGCAACACAGTTTCCAGAATGTTTCCCAGAAAACTGCTGCCCTACAGCCAGTGCATTGCACCACTCCCCACATGTCCCTCTCCCTTATAATATACAGTATGTAATATATATAATTTTTTTTTTGGTGGTGTGTACTTACCCTTCATGCACTGTGATGGGTTATTAAGAATATGACAGTTCTGCCCCAAGACCTGTTGAGGAAGTGATGTCAGAACTTTGGCTATAAAGGAAATGCCACGCCTGTTGGTGTGGGGTGTGGGTAGTCCACAACCACAGGTGACTGCTAGAAACAATCAAATACACCACTGCTCCACCACCCTGGTGAGTACTGCCCTTTATAGTAATTCAGCTAACCTCCAGTAACTTATTTAAAAATAGTTTAACTATCACAAAATCCTATGCACCAGTAAATTATTTAAAAATAGTTTGTCCCAAAATCCTAGTAGTCAATCCAGCTACTTCCAAGGGACAACCAAAATGCAGTATTCAAACCCTTGTGAAGTTACTTCCAAGATAAGCAGAGTTTGCAAGTTCCTTATTCACTCCTCAGCCACCTGTAATTTTTTAAAAAATAGTTTAACTGTCAGAAAATCCTAGTAGACAATCTAGCTACCTCCAAGGGTCTACACAAATGCAGTATTTAAATCCTTCTGAAGTTACTCACAAGATAAACACAGTTTGCAAGCCCCTTCTTGGTTAAACACTAAATAAATATGTAAATAAAAAGCAATTACCAAGGGTAGTTAGTTTCACCTCCCACAGAACTGAGCAAAAGTGCAAGTTGTTGCAGATATCAAGTACAATATAGAATTTCCCACACAGCTCACAGCTGAGTAAAGAAGTAGTGTCCTTCCAGGTCAAGAAGATGTGCTTTGTGTCCTATATATATTGAATTGCCATGTAGAGGGCTGCAGGGAATGCAGGCACCTTTGGGACTAAGGTCAAATACAGTTAAGTCAAAGGCTGACAGTGTCCCTATAGTTGCAGATGAAACTAACTTTTTTGGAAAAAAACATTTATCCCCTGCAACCTCTATATGTGCTCAGGAATTCCTCACATATGGGTTCTCCTCCATCCATCCTATTGGTCGATGCACGAAAGTAAATCTTTTGGACAGCCAGAGACCAAACCCTCCGGCTACGTCCATAGAATCCAGTTTTCTTCATGCATGCCTGAATGTTGGTCACGTTTTTCACTTGCTCCCTACTCCAAGGTAAACAAAGTTTTCTTACTATGCTTTCAAACCCCTTTTTTCCTATGCTTAGGCATTTAGGTAGACACTGAGTTACTAAGTACGTTAGTGCCAGACTTCTTGCTGAACCATGTTTCCTTACTGTGTTTTTACACATGTGGCATTTTTTAATAATGGATCTGGGGATCAAGGCTACACCTGGAGCTGGACAGAGGGGGCAGGGAAACAGGCAGTACAGACCCTCAGGTAGTGTGTGTCCTGTCCCCTGCTCCAGTTTGGGACCCCCAGGTAGTGTCCCCAATGTCCTCTAGCAGTGGGACTCAGACCCTCATGTAGTGTCTGCTCCACCTTGTTTCTGGTTGCACCCCTTCCCCCAGAAGTCCATGGAATAACAGTGGGGATCACTCTGTAGCAGGTTACTCAGTTGGCCCCACCGGTCTCCTCTCCTCCCCTTCCACCATACCTGATACTGCATGGTGCAGGGTAGATGTTGTGGAAGTCTGCCAGGCCGGCCTTCAGGTCTTCAGACTCATTCAGTGTGATCTTGCCCCACAGACCCTCTTGAGGGGCATAGTCTATTTGCACAACGCATGCATGCGGTCCCATTGGGGGAGACACAAAGATGCCTCCCCACACATTCTGAGGCCAGCGCCATGTTCTCGCTATGAGTCTTGAGCCCCAGCAGTTGTGGCGGTTCTCACAAGACTTGGGGGGCAGAACTTAGGCAGCTTTTCTCAGTGGAGGCTGAAAATCAGGACCTGCATCACAGTAGCAGTGAAGGGGGAAAAGTATGTGCTCAGGGCATTGAGGACCCCTGTATTTTCATTGTTGGGGACATTTGGCTATACCAGGGGTGAGATCTGTCTCACGGGATTTCGACCAGCAAGTGGATCGAGACCTCAGGGGTCTATCAAGAGCACAGCCATCTTGCTGGTGGATGGTAATAGCAGAGCAGCCAATTTAGGAGAAGCTGCTGTTCTTAAAGTGGCATACATCAAAAAATAGCAATGTCCATTCCTGCTAAAATGTGTTGACTTGCTGATACTGGAGTCACTGAAGGCATGTTTCTGACTCAGTTTTTATGTTTTCTTGCATGTGCGCAAGAAACATTTTTTCGGTAGAACAACATTTTGGGTGTGTGTCAGGGATGAGTCCAATGCAGAGCACTGTACAGTGGGCTCGTCCCTCACAGACCAATGAGATCACAACCAGACTGTGACACTAGTCACAGTTTCACAGCTGGAAGTCATTCTCTAGTTGAAAGAAATGAAGCACACCAATGAGAGAGCTGCTTCATTTCTTTCATTTGCATAGTGTTGTCAATTAAGCCCTCCTGCTCCTTCCCACTGTGTGCTGTCCACCCCCACACCCTCCATTCCCCCACTGACCAAGCAGCATCCAATTAAGCCCTCCCACTCCCTCCCACTGTGCGCTGTCCACCCCATACCCTCCATTCCCCCACTGACCCAGCATTCAGGGCTGAATCACCCTGTGGACTTCAGAGGCCCCATGGCACATGTACTCCCAACATCTCAGTAGTTTGTGTGCCATTCTAGGGCTTTGGAGTATTCAGTTAGAACTGCATTTTCCCTGCCCTCCCACCCAATGATCCATGCAGCAGCAGGAGTAAGCAGTTAGTATGTCTGGTATAATGGTTAGTTGTGCAAGCATATTTCTTAATCAAACAGAGGGTGAAGCAGTAAAGGTGGGTGAATGGGATGGGAAGAGGCAGCATAATTAATATAGGCCCCGCTCACAAATTTATGTGATCACTAGGAATCATGCAGCAAGCAGTGTCCCAAGTGCACACCAGTAGTGGCAGCAATGTGAGACTTATCTTTGCCAACATCATGGGGCCCAGTCCCCGTGTCGGCAGTGGAAGAACCCCCCAACAGTATAGGACACTGAGGAGCCCACTACCAGTGTCCCCAGTCATTAGTACCCCCACCACCACTGTGGAATACTGGGAAGACCACCCCCAGTGTCCCAAAACATTCCTGTCCCTAAAAAAAAGAAAATCATCCCCAATTACTTTATTATTTTGTTTTAGCCCTGAAAAAGAAAATGGTCCCTCATTGTCTCCCCTGTCCCACCTCCCCATCCTGACCCTCCCTCTACACACCGACCTCCTCTTACCCCCCTTACCCCATACTTACCTCTGGAGGTTGGCAACTGTAATCTTCTGTGGACTGGGACACGTCTGCACTCTTCAAAGCTGAAACATGAACTGAAAGGTAAGTGCTGTAAATGTATAATGGCTGCCAATGAACACTGACACTGTAATTTTGTTAGTCCCAAAAGGTGATTTCGCAGTCCCTGTATGGAATCTCCTTTTGGGACTGAGTAATGAAATGACAGTGCCACTGTTCATGAGGTGGGGTCCCAAGAACCCCAAGCTGAAAATTTGGTGTACAACTCTCAAAAAGTGGCTGAGATATCAACATAAGTTGAAAATACCATTGGCAGCCATTATACATTTACAGCGCTTACCTTTCAGTTCATGTTTCAGCTTTGAAGAGTGCAGACGTGTCCCAGTCCACAGAAGATTACAGTTGCCAACCTCCAGAGGTAAGTATGGGGTAAGGGGGGTAAGAGGAGGTCGGTGTGTAGAGGCGCAAAAATATCAAAAATGGCTGAATTACAAGTGCTCATTGAAATTTTTATATGCACGCATGTAACTTTGGTTATTTTTAATATTTTTATTCCAAATTTTCAACATAGCCATTGCTTCACACCACCTCATGAACAGTAAAGCTGTCATTTTTCACATCCTGCCCCAAACATATTTTTGCACCTGTGGTGCAGAATGGTGCAGTCGCTATGGGAAATCGCTTTTTGGGATACAGTACTGAAATGATTGTGTCATTGATCATGAGGTGGGGTCCCAAAAAGTCCATGTTAAAAATTTGGAGCAGGAATGCCAACAAACGCCCAAGTTACATGTGCTCATTTAAATTTTCCTACGCATGAGTGTAACCTGGTCAATTTTTATGGCTGTGATGAGAGCCTACAGCCATCTTGCTGTCGATAGCTGGAAAAATGAGTATTGTGGAACAAATTTTTTGAGTTTTCAGTGTATCCTTCCACATCTACAAATCACTATGCCAACTGAAATAAAATACCACCTTCTTTCTGTTTAGAATGTTGGAGACATAACTCCAAGCTGCTTATCAGATAGACATTAGGAAACTGAAACAATTTGTTAAATATTGGTTGTCTATTAAACTGGAAATTGGTTTACCCCCTTTGAAATGCAACAACTTGCACATTTAAATACTTAGCATTTAAACATTTTCTTGCTACTAGCATCAGTTGGGCAGGTATTCTCTTTCAAGAACCTGGCACACCTGACAGAGGTGTGTCAGAAGGCTGTGGGTTCCATTCCCACATCTGGCACTTGGGTTAATATCCCAATACTGACACTGTAGTGCAGCAGGAGGGTGGTGCTGCACTTCTGAGGTGCCGTGTTTCAGATGAGACATTAAACCAAGGTCTCATCTTTCTGTTCTGGTGGTAGTTTAGGTGGATGTTAAAGATCCCATGGCACTTATTGAAAAGAGTAGGGGAATTTTTTATTCAGAAGAATCAGAGAAAAAACAATATACAGTACTAATAGAAAACTTAGTAAAACTCAATAAACAAAAGAAAAGAAAATCAGTCCAAATGACATCATATCATCAAGGTACAAAGGAAAAAGCATAAAGAAAAACATCATAAATTAACCAATTTTATCTTTCAAAAAAGGAACAGCATTCCATCTCCTAACCCACATTGGTCTGGCTGTCCATTGCTTTTCAAATAAACATTGTGCAGCTATTTCTTTTTCCAAGGACTTCATAGCCTGAAATAGGGTATGTTCTTTCTGTTGAAACAGCAATTTATACTTTGTCTGCCATAGTAAGAATTTAATACAGGTAAATATGAGTCGTATAGCACCAGAGTCAACATTTCAAAATTGTAATGAAAATCCTGCTACTAACTCTTCATATGTGATATGCTGCCATCTAACATCATGCCAAGTCTGTGATAATAATTGCGGAAGGATTTAACAAAGGGACACTGTAAAAAAAAATGAGCCATTGTTTTTTCTATAGCTACACATGTGTCCCTAGGGCACATACATTCGGCTAAGTTCTTATGCTTAGCATTCCCCTTTATACTTAATCTTCCATGGCAACACAATCATAACATATCCCACATCCTGGGAGGAGTCCTGGCATCTTGTAAAGTTAATGGTGTTCTGGAAAGATCCGGGGTTATGTCAAAGGCCAGTACCTGTATGGTGCTGTAAATCACAAGTCTGGGTTAATGTAGGACTTGACTTGGTTCTAACTTCCATTTTCTTAGTTTTGACAGTACATGTTTAAAAAATGTTGGGACCTTGTGATAAACTGTGCAAAGAACAGGCTGATCAGACCAAAAGTTAAAAAAGGGCTTAAACCAAGATGCTGTAAACACTGTCCAAATGGCAGGGGAAGGCACAGTGGGGTCTAAAAAAATATCAAACAGATATATATACTATAAAAAATACTATCGGTTTAATTAAATTCAAACCTGTTTGTTTAATTGGTAAGTACAAAATTTCCCTCTTTATGGGATTTGATTGACTACCCCACTAGTTTGAAAAAACAAACTCAGTAAGACTACCTCTAGGGACTGGGGAATAGAGTAGACCACACTTAAATAAGTAAATATCGGCAAAAAAATGTTTTAAGTAGCATTACCTTTTTATTTTGTTTGTTGCCATGTTTTCCAAACAGTTACTTTCTTTTTCTCTGGTTCCAGTTTGTCTTCCCAGTTCAGTATTAAGTTGTTCCCCCTACCGAACTGTATTCCCAGTATTGTCAGAGGGTCATTCAAAACTGGAATACCTTGCAGGCATTGTAAAGGGACTGTGGAGTGATTTAATACATGCCCCTTACTTTCGGCCTTATTAATTGATGCACTGGCTACTGCAGAGTACTGCTGCACTTGTTTCATAGCTTGAGTAATAGAAGATGGGCCTACTAAAATAAACAAATCTCATCAGCATATGCAGCTGTCTTCATTTCTAAGAACCCCCCAGAAGGACTGATACCTCTTATAAGGTCAGTTTATTGTATCATCCTTAACAAGGAGGCTAGATAAAATACATATAGGAGAGGGCTCATAGGGCAGCCTTGTCGTACCCTTCTATGAATGGAAACATAAGATCCCAAGTAACCATTGATCAAAGGGATAGTTGTGCCTGCTTCATATATAAAGGAAACCCATTTACAAAATAAAGGTGGCACTCAGTAAGCTGTTACAACTTGTGTCATAAGGGCATGAGGGACCTTGTCAAAGGCCTTCTCCTGATCTGATGAGAAAATGTAACCATGAAGGTGATCCTCCTTTCCTTGTTCTACTAATTCTCTTATGAGTACAAGATTATCAGCTATAGACCTCCCTAATACAGTACGTTTGTGAGTTGAAATTAAGTAAGGTGCTACCCTAGCAAGTCATAAGGTTAAAATGTTCATTAGTATTTTGAAATCAGTATTCAAAAGGCTAATGGGCCACCAGTTATTTAAGTTAGTTCTTTCATTCTTTTTGTAGAGAAATATTTGTACAGCTGTACAAAAATGGAAATCCAGTTGATGTGAAGACAAAATCTAATTGAAGACAAGCAGAAGTATATCTACTAGTTCACTTTTAAATTTCTTATAAAATTCAGTAGTAAGGCCATCTAATACTGGGGCTGTAATATTTTTCAGAGATCCAATAGCTTGTTTAATTTCTTGTTTGGTAATAGGAACTATCACGTTATTAGTAATATCCGTGTGTGGAGAGAGTTTCTGAAAAGAATCTAAGTAGTTTTGTATGCCAGAATCTGATGTTATGCATGTGGTATATAGAAGTGTAAGATGAGTTTGCACTTCCTGTAGTATCTGTAGGGTAGTAGTTATTTTTTAATTTCCCTGGCAATTAGAGCATCCATGGTTCTGATTTCTGTCTGGGCTTTGCAACTGGCAAAGGCATCTCCAAAACTAGGTTTCCCTGGGGTTCATACTGTATGTTCCATTAATGAAGATGTTGCCCTGGAATATTGTAATGATTCCACCTCTTTTTTGACATTAGCTATTTGAGAAGTAAACCTAGTATTTTATTTATTTAGCTTTTGTTGACCAGGTAGGTACACTAGACAAGCTGTATGCCTATTTTCAGGTATGACCTGGGAGAGTACAATGAAAATACAGGTTCAAACAAGGTACATAACGACAAGAGGGGCCATTTACAGAGTCACAAGAGAGCTAGGTGAACATAGATAGTCTACAGTGAGCAGTAATAGGTAAAATATACATATACATACGGAATAAATAGAATAAGACATTCAATGGCAATTACATTGTACGAGTGACCCTTTTACCAGGGCCACATAATTCATAAGAAGATAGCAAGCAATCACATGCTTCCCAGAGTTAAAGGACAGTGGGCAGTGGGTTGAATGAGACCAATTTGGAGACCTGGTTAAGGTGGTTTGGGACACCTGTGCACAGAGGACAGTTTCAAGTGCTCCCACAGGGAATTCCAGAGACTCAAGTGGGAGGGGAAAGAATGTATGTGGTCAGGAAGGGAGTTCCATTGCCTCAGAGCACACATAGCAAAGTCTCTATCCCCCATTAGGGTTTGAGTATAAGGAACTTTGAGCACCCCAGGACCCTGAGACTTGAGGGAGTAGGAGGAGGATTCAGCAGGCTTGAGAAGCTGTGTCAGCCCCAGAGGGGTGCCGGTTCTGAGCACCTTTTCTACAAAGCAGCCCAACCCATATTTCAAGCGATTGGCTGGGGAAAGCCAGCCCAGTTTGTTGTATAATTTACAATGATGGGTGAGATGTGGGGCTACCAGGGCAAAGTGACAGATGTTGTTGTAGGTCATGTTCCACCAAGCAAGGTGGACCTTGGAGGTGCTAGCGAACAGGAGAAGGCCATAGCTAAGTGAAGGGAGCAGCACACCTCTGGCCAATGCCAAGTGAGCTGCACATGTCAAATTTTTCTTTTCCCTGTAGGCAAGACCCAGTTTACAGTTTACGGCTCTGCAAACATTTAGGATGTGACACCTCAGGTCAAATTGGGTGTCAAGTGTCACCCCAAGGTATTTTATAGAAACCATGGTTAAAAGGGGAGAGCCATCCACACCACTGACACATAGAGGGACAGGGTAGGCCTTGATCTTGGCTACTGACCCAAAAAGCATGGCCTGAGTTTTTTTTAGGTTGAGGACCAGCTTGTGAGACGTTACCCAGGACTGAATATTCTTAAAGGCCTCACTCAGCTGAAGGTTGATAACCCCAATGTCCTGAGCGTGTGCAAGGATGACAAGATCATCTGCATAAAGGGTGGCACTACAGTTGGAAGCAGCAGCAGGGAGGTTGTTAACAAATGCAGAAAAGAGAAAGGGCCCCAAAACTGATCCCTGTGGGACACCAGAGGTCACCGGGGTGGGGTCAGAGAGGACCTTGTTGAATTTAGTATGCTGTATTCTGCCCTTGATGTAGTTTCTAAGCCAACTCAAGGCAGGAAGGGACTGTATCTGTGAGCAATGTAATGCATGGTCCACAAGGTCAAAGGCCTTGGATATGTCAATGAATATGGCCCCAGAGAGTTCGTCCTAGTCCACGGCTGCCCTGATGCTAGCTGAGAGAGGTGAGGGCCGTGGACATGCCATACCCTTTTTCGATAGCCGTGCTGCATAGGGGACAGTAACTTATGAGCCTGAATGTACTCTGTGAGCTGTTCAGCCACAGCTTTCTCTAGGAGTCTACTAATGGCCGATAGGATGGCAGTTGGACGATAGTTGTCCAGAACTTTGGGGTTACCTTGATTCGGAATGGGGACAATCCTCACTACTTTCCAAATGCCAGGGATAACACCGGTGGCAAGGGACAGGTTGAAGATATGTGCCACTGGGAAGGCAATGTGGGGAGCACCCAGGTTCAGAAGCTTCCATGTTAATGCAGTATGTCCTGCATTAACATGGAAGTATAATTTTGCTAGATGGTTCCTTAATATCATGTACTTTATATATTGAACCATATGTAAACTAGCTGCATTCTGCATAAACAAGGTTTTAAGATCATTCTTTGTCTCCACCCACCAATGACTAAGATCATGTATTAAACATGCGATAGACTGTGTAGCCCTAAGCAGATCCTGTACCTGTGTGCGGATCATTTTATTATCCAGTAAAGAGCTGTTCAGTTTCCAATAGCCTTTCCCTGCTGGGATGTGTTCTGCTAATCCCAATTTAATAGGTACTATTGCATGGTCAGATGTTTCCAGAGGATGAGTTTTGACATCATGTATATGAACATATTTTGAAGAAAAAATAAAATCATATCTGGTAGACAAATGACCTTTGTGAAATGTATATCCTTCCTGTTGATGTATCACTCTATAAGTGTCTAATAATCCAGCTGTAAGTATAATAGTTTTGAGGCAATTAGTTTCACAGAATTATTTTGAGGTTTGTGCCCCTCCGTCTTGCTTAGATAGAACACAATTAAAATCACCTGCCCACAAAATGTGTTTAGTGGTGTGCAAATATGGTTTGATAGAGTTAACACCCTTTGTACCCATTAGCGCCATATGGCATCAGAGCCATCCATTGTTTAACCTGACCCTAAATAGCGGCATCAGATAGAATGAGTTAAACAAATCTATCCATCTTTCTTTGTCTGAGGAGTGTATAAACATATTGCCCTCCATGCAGTTTTTTTGACAAGAAAAATCAATTAATAATGCCTGACCATGCAAAAGATCAATAAGCCGTGATTATGTGGTCCCTCTACACAAATCTGGCAGTAGGGAGGAGGCAGGGAACTATAGGCCAGTCAACCTCACATCAGTAGTGTGGAAGATTATGCACGCACTGCTTAAAGGAAGGATAATGGAACATTTACAAGCCTTTGGTGCCCAGGACTCTAGATAGCATGGATTCACAGCAGGTAGGTCATGTCACATGAATCTGATAGATTTCTTTGACTGGTTGATGAATGAACTAAATGGGGGGGGGCAGTGTATGTTGCCTACCTCGATTTCAGCAAGGCCTTCAACACCGTCCCACAGAAGAGGCTTATTAACAAGATGGGTAGTCTGGACATAGGACACAAGATGGCGAACTTGGTTAGGAACTGGCTAACAAACAGACAGAGGGTGGTGGTAAATTGGGTACAATCTGGGGACAGGGGAGCAACCAGCGGGGTACTGCAGGGATCAGTTTTTGTGCCAGTCTTGTTCAATGTCTTCATTAGTGACATTGCAGAGGGCTAAAACAAAAGGTCTGCCTGTTTGCAGATGACACCAAAGTCTATAACAGGATAGATACTCCAGAAGGGGTAGAGAAAATGAGAACGGAACTAGGCAGGCTTGAGAAATGGTGTGAGGAGTGGCAACCGAGGTTTAATTCAAAGAACTGCAATATTATGCACTGGACCATAGAAACCCTGGAGAGAGCTACTGGTTGGGAGGGGAGTTGCTGGAAGTCATCAAGGAACAACAGGATGTGGGGGTTATTATTTCAGATCACCTGAAAATGTCAAAGCAGAATGCAAAGGTAGTGGGAAGGGCCACTGGCATGCTGGGGTGCATAGGCAGGGGTATCACCGACACAAGGAGGGAGGTGGTGATGCCATTATAGAAAACCCTGGTCAGACCTCACACAGAGTATTGGTGCAGTTCTGAAGGCTGCATTGTCAAAAGGACATAAACATGCTAGACATGGTCCAGAGAAGGGTGACTAACATGGTATAGTGCTTGCACCACAAAACTTGCAAGGACACATTAAGGGACCTCAATATGTACTCGCTGGAGGAGAGATGGGAGAGGGGGGACATGATAGAAATATTCAGGTACCTTAAGGGATAAACAAGGTGCAGGGAGGATACATCTTCCAATGCAGGAGGAATACAAGATGATACTCATACTTTTTCCCCTTTATTAGTCCCAGCATTCATGTACCCTGCTCAGCATGCCAATTCGGATTTCACCTTGTTTACCAAGGACAATTACATGAAAACAAAAAGAGGACCTCCTGGCCCACCTACTGTAGTCTGCTATAAGGTCCCTACCTACTATGCTACCATAAATCCTAATTGCTCTTCAGACTTACCCGCCACCCCCCTCCCAGCCCTGTTATCAGGGTTCCCTTTTGTTGATTACCAGACATGTTTGACACTGAAACCATCACATACACCATGCAGAGAAACATTCAGCATTGACAAATGCGTGTTTATATCTGTCCCTCCTTAGGTCAGCTAGCCTCAACTTCTACACAGCCATGCTTGCCTGCATTGGATATGGGACCAAGCTCCCAGACTGTCAAGCAGGGGGAGCCTCTATGTGCAGCGAGCATGGTGTCAGAGTCAGATGACTGGCAGTCAGCGGGTACCCTGGCCATGCAAGACAACACACCCTGCCAACAGCACCTCTGGCATTGAACACGGCACAAGTGGGACTGCTGTTCCAGTGTCTGGAAAAGTTACAGAGTCAGTAACTAGAGGGAGCCAGATAGGCAGATACTAGGAAGCACCCAGGGCCAGGCCAAGCTCCAGCACCCCCCAAAAAGAAGCACAGGCAGACAGAAGAACCAGTGGAGTCATCGGAGGTGGACGACGAGGGCCAAGACTGCAACCAGGTTGTGGGCAAGCTCTGTCTGCAGGAAGACAATGCAGAGCTAGTCCATCTGATCTAGGAGGTCCTCTAGGTCCCGGAGGAACCAGAGTAGTTGCTTACTTCGATGGATCCCCTCCTCGCAGCACACTCCAAGCCGGAGAAGCATTACTTCCTGACCTATGCAGCACTGGGCGCCATTTTAACCAAGGAATGAGATACTCTGGAACCAGCATGGATCCTGGAGAAGAGGGCCACTGAGAAGTTGTACCCCTTGCTGAGCCTTATCGGGCAGCCTGGTAAGTGGCCCCAAAAGTAGACACCCCCATTTAGGCCCTTGTGTGGTGCATGGTCATCCCAATGGAGAGTACTGCTGCTCTGAAGGACCCCATGGACAAGAAAGTGGAGGACTCCTTGAAAAAGGTCCATGAGATCACCTGGTTGTCCCTGGCCATGGATATGGTTGTGTGGTATACCAGTCAGGCGCTACTCCAATGGGCAGAAGCGGTCACTGATGCCCTCCCAAAGGATTCACTGCTGGTGAGGCAGACCGGCTGCATTGTACAAGTGGCACCAGGGCAACATTCCTGACCGATTGATCCAGACAGGCCCTGTTCTTAAAGCTCTGGCAGGCAGATGGCAAGTCCAAGGCAACTCTGATGAAGTTACCCTGCAAGTGCGGCCACTTGTTTGGTGACACTCTGGTCCCCTTTCTAAGGGTCCGGGCTGGGATGAAACAAATTGTAGACAAAAAGGACTTGTACCTGCCACCGGGATGTCCTTTTTGCCTGAAGTTTCCAGGCAAAAGGGGCCAGGCAAAGTCAGCCTCAGGTCAAAATCAGAGCGGCAGCTCTGCCAAGTCCCATTTTCAGCCACAGTTCAACTAGTCCAAGTCAAAAGGCAATTCTGGATGAAAGGGCAATTTCAACAGCAACAGATCTGGTAGTGGTTCCTCAGAGAAATACCAATGAAGATGGAGGGCCCCCGGTGGATAGCCCTCCAGTAGGAGGACACCTTCTGGTGTTTGTTACACAGTGGGCCCACATCACCACAGACAATTGGGTCAGGGACATAGTGTCACAAGGATATGCCATGGAACTCACTCAAAAGATGCTGCCACACATACTAGTAACCCCTCCTCCTTCACTGGACCCCTCCAAACAGGCTGCAACTTTGCAGGCCATGAACAGCCTGCGCAACAACAGGCAATAGTCCCTGTGCCACCAGTGGAGAGGGGCACAGGACTGTACTCTATGTTCTTCATGGTCCCCAAGAAATTTTTTTTTTTTCTGGCTTTTGCTTGACCTCAAGTTCCTCAATAGGTTTGTGGTTTAAAAGAAGTTCAAGATGGAAATGCTCCAGTCAACACTGGCAGCCATCCAGCTGGGAGATTTCCTAACATTGATAGATCTCAATGACACTTATTTGCACATCCTGATTAGCCCTTGCCACCACCGCTATCTCAGGTTCCAGCTCAACAGGGATTATTTTCAGTTCTCATGTCTCCTATTTGGGCTGGCGTTGGCTCCCAGAGTGCTCACCAAGACTCTGGTGGTGTTGGCTGTGGACCTTCACAAACAGGGATTGCACTTCATTCCATACCTGGATGACTGGCTCATTTGAGTGAGATCTCTGGCACAAGCCTGAAGCGACACAGACTTGGTGCTTCAGTGCCTACAGCAGCATGGTTGGGTAGTCAATTGGGCCAAAAGTCATCTGCAGCCTTCCCAGGAGATAACTCATCTGGGGGTCAGGATGAACACAGAACAGGTTCTCATGTTTCCCATGGAGGACAAGGTGATCAACATACTGGCACTCATGGGAGACATATGGGCCCAGTCCCACCAGCTGGTTTGGATGTATCTTCACCTGCTGTGGCTGATGGCATCAGTGCTTGCCATGGTACCCTGGTCTTGGCTTCACATGTGCCCTCTCCAGCAGTATATTCTGGATGCCTGGGACCAAGTCACACAGAGCTTTGAGTACGCACTCAATCCAGATCCCACCATTATCACCACTCTTCAATGGTGGGAGGATCACTGCAACCTGCTGAAGAGAGTTCCACCATCATTGCTGTATACGGTGACAATTACCATGGATGCCAGCCTCCTTGGATGGGGTGTCATGCTGGGCTGACACGTGACTCAAGGAAAATGGTCTCTGGCGGAGGTTGCTCTGCCTACCAATATGCTGAAAATGAGGGCTGTTCTATGGGCATTGACCTCTTTCACCTCACAAATCCTAGGTCAATCAGTCCTGATCAGGACAGGCAACCAGGTGTCCATGGTGTACATTGACAAGCAGGGTGGCACTAGGAGTAGGTCCCTGCTCCAAGAAGTCCACCAGGTACTGCGTTGGGTGGAAAAGCCTTTACTAATGCTTTCGGTCAAGTATCTGGTGGGGAAGCTGAATGCACAAGCAGATTGACTCTGCCGGGTGACGCTTGACCAGGCAGAATGGAAATTGCACCCTCAGGTGTTTCACCAGCTGAAATGGAGGTGGGGGCATTTCAGCTGGATCTGATGGCCTCTTCCAACAATGCCCAGTTGCCTTGGTTTCACTCCTGAGCTCCAGACCCAGGGCCGAGGAAATTGACATGATAGTGGCTCCTGGTCCTTCGACAGGGCCTACATCTCTCTGCCCTTTCCAATGATTGACAAAGTTCTTTCCAAGATCAGAACCATGAGGTTGACAATTCTAGTGATGGGTTGGACTGACTGAGGCAGGCCTGGTATTCTCTACTCATGGAAATGCTGATCGATGTCCCCTGGCACCTGCCCCAGCACCTGGACCTTCTGCCTCAGGGGCCAATTCTTCATCACAGTCCTCAGGCTCTGTCCCTGACAGTGTGGATGTGAAAGGTCGAGACTGTTAAATGAGGGTTACTCTCCCAGAGTGGTGGAACTCCTCCTGTTGTCTAGAAAGGCCTCTACGAACAGGACTTTTAAGAGACGTTGGCAGATTTTCTGTTAATGGTGTTCTGCGAAAGGTTTATTGCCTTTGTTGGCAGGCCTTCCACAGATTTTAGATGTCCTTAATGATGGGGCTGATAAGGGTTTGGCCTATTCCTCACTGAGAGTTCAAGTTTTGGACATCTCAGTGGTACGGAGCCCTCTCCCTAGGCTGGGTCAGATTGGGGCACATCCTGATGTGGTTCATTTACTTTGGGTGGTTCAACTCACCTCCCCCAGGGTGAGGCCTACATGTACACCTTGGCAACTAGATTTGGTTCTGGAAGGGCTGCATTAGCCCCAGTTTATACCTCATTCACTTCATTGGGTGACCCTACGGACAGTGCTTCTCACTACCCTGTGCTCTACCAGAAGAGTGGGTGAATTGCAGGCTCTTTCCTGTTGGGAGCCCTATCTCATATTTCATGAGGGCAAGGTATCTTTGGCTACTGTCCCTTCTTTCATCCCTAAGATGGTTTCTACTTTTTGTATACAGCAGCCTGTCCTTTTGCCAGCCTTTCTTGAGTCTACCCAGCATGGTGGCAATCTTCATGCTCTGGACATGGTTTCAGTCCTTGAGGAATACTTGGGCATGACTGAAAGCTTCAGGCAATCAGATTGGTTGTTTGTATTCTTTTGGGGACAGAAGAAGGGCCAAATGTCAGTGGATCAGTAGGTAGCACACTCGCCTCTGAGGCCAGGTGATCAGAGGGCTGTGGGTTCAGTTCCCACATCTGGCACTTGGGTTAATATCCCAGTACTGACACTGTAGTGCAGCATGAGAGGGGTGCTGCACTTCTGAGGTGCCGTCTTTTGGATGAGACGTTAAACCGAGGTCCTATCTGCCTGGACTGGTGGTAGTTGAGGTGGGTGTTGAAGATCCCATGGCACGTATTGAAAAGAGTAGGGGAATTTTTTATTTGAGAAATCAAAAACAAAATACAAAAGAATCCATATATCATAAGAAAACAGAAAAATCACAGCATTAAACAGAAAACATAAACAAACCGGAATTAACTTTTTCCATTTTGAAAAGATAAGAAAAAAGGAAGAGGGAGAGAGGAGAAAGAGAGAGAGAAAAAAAAACTTTCCATATAATTGTTAATGAATACAAAAAGGAAACTGACCCTTACCCTACCCAAGTAATATTTTCCCATAATTTCCTAAAGACATCTTTCTGTAAAGTACGTTTTTCATAGTCATAAACATTAGCTAATTCTTGTTGAATGTGAAAAAAACCTCTTGCATTGGAACAGTTTTACCTTGTAAAGTCCTAAGGCATCTTGCTTGCCAAATAGACCATTTAATACATACCAACAGGATATGAACAGTACTGTGTTCCCATTTTCCCCAGAAAGGTGGAATTTGCCCTAAAACCAAAATATCATAGCAAATTACTGAAAGTACAGGTTCTCCCCATAAATCGGCTAAAAGGGCAAAGAAATTTTTAACATGTACACAATCAAAAAAAGATGCTGCATTGTCTCCACAACCCCAGCACAAGACAACTCTGTACATCGTCGTTCTTCCAAACATTTATGTTTGTGGTTTCCTTTCACTTGTAACTTTTGACGTCCACAAAGCCAAGCAAAGTCTTTCATTTTCAAAGGAATCCTTTGATTCAACATACTTCCTAACAATAAATCAGTATCTATGAGAGGTGAAACTTGAAACACTGGGTCTTCATGATACCATGTATTCACAATTGACTTATAAAAGGCCTTTCTTCCTTTCTCTTTACACCACATTAAATCTATTTTCCAAAATCTAACATAAGAAAGTGTAGATTGGGCAAAGCTAGGGAGACTACGTTCTACTGGATGCCACTTCCCTCTACCCCATGCCTGAAAGAAGGAAGTGCCCCAAAGCTGCATACACATTTCCCCAATCCTTGCTCTCTGGGAAATTATGGGAAGAATAGAACTATAAAAAAAATTTGCAAAAAAGTAAACCAAAGGCTGCAACATGTTTAGGCCCCCTTCTTCCTCTGCTCTATATGTATGACATAGTTTTACAGGATTTAGTCTACTTCTCCATAAAAGGAGAAAAAAACAAACTCATAATCTTGGTATGCATTTTTCTAGGTAAAGGAAGGACGTGAGAAATGTATAAAAAGATAGGTGCTATGTAAGCTCTTAATAAATACACCCTCTTTTTCCTTGACATCTTCCAAGAAAGCCATTTTTGTACCTTTGTGTGTGCCTTGTCATAAACCGCAGACCAATTGTTGAGTTCTGATTCTATAGTATCAAAGTACATGCCTAATATTTTCAACTGACCCTTAGTCATAGAAATAGGAAAATCATTAAGCTCCCTGCTATTTCCCAAAATCAAACCAATACTTTTTGTCATATTAAGTTTTATACCAGTAGTACCATAACTCTCCTGTAACATTGATAAAATCCTCTCCCCTGATTCCCTATCAGCTACTGCAAAAACACAGTCATCGGCATATGCCGAAACTTTTGGGAAAACATAACCATCCTTATTATCAATAGCTGATATGTCCCTCACATTTCTAATCTGTCGTAAAAAGGGGTCCAAACCAAAAACATACAAGAGAGGGCTTAAAGGACACCACTGCTTTACCCCATTTTTTAAATATAGTGGGACACCAAAAAACCCATTAACCAAAGGTATGACCTGTGCTTCATCATATAAAGTTTGTATTAATTCAATAAAATCTAAAGGGATCCCATAATGAGCCAACACTTCCCAAAGATATGCATGCTGAATGGAGTCAAAAGCCGTTTCTTGGTCTATAGATAATAAATAACCATTTAATAATTTCCGTAAGCTTTGATCCGTAATTTCCCTTAGAAACACTAAATTTTAGACTATATTTCTGCCAGGAATTGCACAAGACTGATCCTGAGTTATCAAAGTTTGAGCTACTTTTGCTAATTGCTTAGTGATGATTCTTGCCAGTATTTTATAATCTGAATTTAGTAAAGTCAAAGGTCTCCAGTTTTTTATTTCATAAGGGTCACCTTTTTTAAAGAGAAAAAACATAACGCCTAACTGCATCGAAGGAGCTAAACGTCTTTCCTCCCAAATAGCATTATATAGTACTTCTAAACAGGGAACCACCAACTCCAGATAGACTTTATAAAAGTCATTTGGGATTCCATCTCGACCAGGAGTGGTTCTAGTAGAAAGATGCCCAATTGCTTCTTGAATTTCGGCTCTGGAGATGGGAGCAGACAGGCCTTCCCTCTCTAAACTAGATAAACCTGGCACTACGACATCAGAAACACAATCCCTTCACTCCTTTTGACCTCTCTGAAAAGTGTCTAACATATGCTGTTGTACCAAAAGCATGATGTCCTGATTATGTGTCTTTAAAACCCCTTGTTTATCTTTAAGACCTGCCATAGGAACATTTAGTGTATTTTCCTCATAAGGGTTAACCTCCTGTTTTGTACCGTGTGTTCTGTATTTCTGTTGAGTAGCTAATTTCACCACTGAGTCATGTAAATATTGCACCATTAAATCTTTAACTTCTTGTATTTTCCTCCTATTACCTCCTGAATTAAGAAGTTTTAAATATTTAGCCCTATGCCCTAAATAAGTAATATAATTATTGCACCAGCTACAACCCTCAAGGTCTTCTACCTTAGCCTCCAGTCAAGCAATCCTCTGTCTAGTAATGGCAAACTGTCAGTGTCAGTGGCTCAGTAGGTAGCACACTCACCTCTGAGACTGGGAGCTCAAAGGGCTGTGGGTTCAGTTCCCACATCTGGCACATGGGTTAATATCCCAGTACTGACACTGTAGTGCAGCATGAGAAGGGCGCTGCACTTCTGAGGTGTCATCTTTCGGATGAGACATTAAACCGAGGTCCCATCTGCCTGGATTGGTGGTAGTTCAGGTGGATGTTAAAGATGCCATGGCACTTATCGAAAAGAGTAGGGAAATTTCCCCGGTGTCCTGGACAAATTTCCCTCATTCACTAAAAATACCACCAACAGCTTAATCTGGTTCAAGGTCAGTTGGAATTCATCTGTATCCACCTCCCCCGGTCGGGTCGTGCCTGAAAATAGGCAGGATTTGTCTAGTGCACTTACCCGGTCAACAAAAACTAAATAAATAATAAATAAATGGCCTCAAAAGAGGCTATGGCCCATTGGATTAGGGAGGCCATTATTGTGGCATATCAAGGGGGCAGGGTGTGCCCCACCTCAATGTAACTGGTCTAATTCTATTAGGGATCTGATGGCTTCTTGGTCGGAGAAGAGGGAAACTTTGATACAGGATATCTGTGCCGCAGCTGCCTGGTCTTCAGGCCATACTTTTGTCCATCATTAGAGGCTGGATGTGGATTCAGCTGACAGAGCTTCCTTTGGGTGAGTGGTGCATTAGCATGCAGCTATGCTGGGTTAGGCTTTGGGATTTTTGATCCCACCCGGAGACTTTCCTGTGTTTTTTGGGGTACTGCTATGATGTCCCATACATGAGGAATTTATGAGCACTATAAAGGTTGCAGGGGATTATGGTATTTACTCACCAGGTAAAGGTGATTATACTTGCTACCTTTAGAGTGCTCAAGATCCTTCCCTGGGTTTGCCAAAATCCCCAGCTTTGCTGGAGCTGGAATCATTGTTAGGTCTATCCCAATTCTCAGTCTTGGGTTTGTGACTTGGGTTGTTGTCTGTGGCCCTACCTCATATGTACAGGTAGCTAAGAGCTCCATATATGCTCATATATACTGTTGGTTTGTATTGATTCACCTGCCTTTGTTTATGCTTTTAAGCTTGGGTTACTGTGATATGCTCCACTGTCTTTGTATATGACAGGGTAGTTTTTACATGGTACTTGGTGGTTATACCCACCTTGGTTAGTGGTGTCATTTGCTTTTACTTTACACCAAAATGGTACCTTCACTGGTAAAACCTGTCTTTGTGTATTTATTTTCTGGGGGTTTGTTTTTTCTTGTACCTTGTGTCCATTTTTTGCTGCTAGAGAAGTTATCTACCTGGATTCTATGGACATAGCTGGAGGATTTGGTCTCTGGCTGTCCAAAATATTTACTTTCATGCATTGACCAATAGGATGGATTGAGAAGAACCCATGCGTGAGGAATTCCTGAGCACTCTAAATGTTGCAGGTATAATCACCTTTACCAGGTGAGTAAATACCGTTTTCGTTGTACTGCTGCTTTAAAATAAAAATCAGGAGAACCATTGTATAATCAGAATAAGGCACGCCAGGTTGTGCACAATTGTGGGAAAATGGTACTTCTTGGGTGGATAAGGTGTTGATGTTGCCTCATCCCTCACATCCCAAAGCATGCCATTTCCCTACAGTGATGTATACCCTGTCATGCCTTATCATGTAATAGAAAAATAGGTATATTGATGTTTTTGTCCAAAACACATTATTGCTAAAGATAATAGGTTGTAATCTGAAATTTAAATAAATTAAAATAAATAAATAAAAAATATGAAGGCATTTGTTACTAATTAGCAAATACTGCTGCAGTAAGGTGTGTACGAGCCAGCCTTTAAAATATAAGAGCTTCATTAACCTCATTAAACACTTATGTTGAGCCAAAGAAGACTATGTAGAGTGATTGCCCAGCACTGAGAGTGAATGTGATGTAATTTGTTACTTTACATAAAGCAGTCACTATGGAATGCATGGGACTGAATATTGACTGGTCTTAAGATCTGATGTTCCTTTTTGGTACATTTGAAAAGATTTGCTTCTAGACAAGTGCTTCAAAGATCTTGCTGAAATTAGTAAGGCTGAAATGTGGGGATAGTTTCATGGCTTGCCTGGGTCTGCTTTTTGATGCTATAGAGGGGTCAAAGCCTTCCTCCAGATGTGAGGGGAACTAGCCTGACATTAGTGCAAAGGGCTTCAGTCTGTTTGTGACTAGAGGAAGAGCAGGGCAGAAACGTGTTCATGGCTGAACAGGGAGCTCCATGCTCATCAGGAGCAGTCCAGTTGCTCATGGACGCAAAACAAGTCAGGAATGCTGAAGCAAGGGAAATCACAGTCCAAGTAAAAAAAAAATCCACAGACAAGCGCTGATGCTACAAATAAATTTATTGTGGCAAAACGTGGACTAAGAAGAGTAATAAGCTGTTATAAGCTCAACAAGCCCCAATGCTTCGGCCACAGCTTTCATCAGGGCACTGGGTTTGCTGGACTAATCCTCTCCAGTTTATACCTTGACTGCACTGCCCAGTGGTTACCAACTGGTTACACTGTTTACTTATAGAACTCCTCTGTGTCAGTGGCTCTGGTGGAAGTAAAACAAGGGAGCACAAAGACTAAGAAAAAATACAAATACAATGTCTATTATTCATGTTGAAACAATACAGTGAAACACACATAATATAAAAAGAGTCATACTGTGCACATTTAACAGGTTGGCAGGCAATTTTAGCACAGGGGTGTAAATCTATCCAGCATGTAAAGCATGGGAATACTAACAAATCAATACTCAGGAAATCAGCAAAGCAGCTATTTTTCCCCAAGCTTTGAAAATATTTATTTGATTTTGTTTTTGGTAACCAGTTAAGTGCACTAGACATTAAATATGCCTATTTTCTGGCCTGTCCCAGGAGTGTACAAAGCATTAGACAACATAATAATGGACAGAAATAAGATACAAGGAAACATAGTTAGAAAATGACAGTGCAAAAGGTTATAGCACAGTGTAGTTAAACATGGAAATGCAAGTAATGAATAGTAACAACTCTTCAAGTAATGGCTGAAAATGTACAATAAATTCAAGTACAAATTACAGGTGATGAGTAAAGAATTAATAAATCACACTAACACGGTTATGCAATGTACAAATAAAAGCAAGGTAAACGTTTTTGCAAGACAACTGTATTATAACAGTGTATTGTATATTTAGACAAAGTAAGCAAGGAAATTAAGTGAAAATAATAATGCCTAAATAAATAACTTAGCACAAGACAATAGGCTGAAAAAAAGTAGTAGAGGAAGACTTTAGTAGGAAGTAAAGAGGTAGGGGAAGTAAAGAGGTAGATACAGCACCAGCTGGGTAGTTGCAGTGGTAAGAGCAGCAGGTCAAGGTACAGTAGCAGCAAATCAGAGAGGTAGGGACAAAGACGAGAGGCAACAGGCATACGTGCAACAAGTTCTGCTGTAAGGATCAATGTGGAAAGAGGTAACAAGAGCCTCATGTAGGATGAGAGCAGATGCAAGGATGAGAGATAAGAGGGAGAGAAATATTTTTTCTTATATAAGCAAACTCAGTATAAAAGGTAATCTCACAGTAGAATAGGGGTATAATTGCCTCATGGAGAGGTTCAGAATCAGAAGAAAGATAGAAAAGACATCATGGAAGAGCTGTGATCTCTCTTATTTAAATCCATCAAGTTGAAATACTGGGAGATCAGTTGGCCTGTTGAAGCATCCTGCCAGTGTAAGAAAGACAGAAAGAAGTAAGAGACATTAGTAGTCATACAGATATTACAGAATTAATCACTGTTCATATTTTTTATGATATTAGTCAAATTTAGAAATGGCAAGGATTCTTATAGAAACTGTTTAAGGCACCACTCTAAATTCAGAATATGTGGTTGTAGGGAGGCCAATGAAAATATCCCAAAACTCTCCTTTTGGAGTAAACAAGTGAGTCTGTCACCCCCTCGTGCACGTGTGCTCACAGTTTCTAATTCCATGAAGGAGACACAATTAGGATCACTGGAATGTTTTTCCATAAAATGTATCTCTATGGGTGTGTTAGATAAGCCAGATTTAATACAGCATATGTACTCCTGAATAGGCTGATGTAAGGATCTAATGGTATGGCCAATATAAAGCATAGGACAGCTGCACCAAATAGCACAAATCACAAAACTTCTGCTCCAGTTGATGACATTTCTAAGCTCTACCTATTGGACTATCCCTTCAGACTGTATTTGGTACCTTGGCTACAGTATTTGCAAATATTACAGTAGCTACATCTATGCATCTCTTTAGAGGGAGGAAGGAGCCAGTTTCCAAATTCTAGGAGAGATCTGACAGACCTGTACTGGCAGTGCATCAGTTTGTCTCTTAAATTGGGTGCTGTCAAAAAGGCTATTCTGGGGTTTTCCCCTAATTCTTTAGACAGGGTGGCACCATTCAATAGAAAATGATCACATTTCTTTGCAAAACCACCTACCTGTATCTGTCTAGAGGCCTGAATGTATTAAAGCAATAATACAGAACAGTGCGTAGGCTGTGTTGGGATTTACCTATGCCTGGTGTGGTTTGGTCATGAGGCCACAAGACCAAGTGACTAAACCACACCAGAAGTAGGTAAATACCACCATAACCCACACTCTAGGGTGGATTATTGTGATTACACAGTTGGTAGCTATTAAAAACATTATGAAAAAGATTTTATTAAAAATATATATATATATTTCCTGTGTGGTAAATAATAGCCTGTTGCTAGGAAGAAGGCTGCATTAAGAGATCAGTCCCAGGACTGGTTTACTGAATGTGTAGAGGGTTCTGGGCTTGCGTTACCAACTGCTGGATTGAGGGTCATTGCTCAGACAGAGACAATGGGATCTGGCACTGACTGCTTCATCTGCAAAAAGACTAGAAACTGATCAACTACAGTTGGGGGCATGAGTAATCATCTGTAGCCAGGAGGGAAAAAAGAGAAAGCAGTGGTCTGAGTTTGGACCACATTCTGTTTAGGAGGTGCATCACATTTATTGCACACGAAGTACTGTAATAGATGCATGGTGGGATTGTTTGAGGGTTGTAGTCTTTTTTGCTGTTGTTTGATTTATATTTTGCTGTTTTCTATTTTAGATAATGATTTCAGTTTGCTAAGGGTGCAGGATTTTTCTGTGGGCATTTAACAGGAAGGCAGTTTAGAATGCCAGAGGGGGAAGTAGTGATTTACCTTTACTTTGAGTTTTGTGATATGGCTGACTCTTACCTTTTGTGGTGGTAATGCTAGGGTTTATTATGGCTGAAAGGTGCCAATTAGCCAATTACAGTGCCTTATTTTCAGACTCCATTATATAATTAATGATAAAACAGATTGGTTCTGTGTCATCTTGTATTTTTACTTTTGTGCTCTGGAAGCAGCTTCTATATAAATTCTTTTGTTTAACTTTAGTACAAGCTCCTTTAAAGAGATTTGCATCATACTCCCTAGAGTGAAATCTTTCCCTCAGCTGATTAGCGTGAGCCTCAAAATTTGCATCACTGGAACAGTTTTTATAAGTGCACAAGTACTGTCCAAATGGAATGGAGATCACCAGAGAGCATGGGTGCACAGTGTCTGCACTGAGAATGTCTTGCAATCCCCCTTGGTATGAACCACTTTGTATTCTCCAACAGTAAGAGTGAGATCAAGAATGTTTAAGCATGTCTTATTAATAGTATCTGTGAAAGGAAGACCTGTGGCCTTTAACTACAAGATTGCTATAATCAGACACTGTGGCTTTTGAGAAGTTCATTTCTGGGAAAAGTTTGAGAAAATGAGTATGTTTTAAACAAGAATTTGTCAACACCAATCATGTTTGCTTGCTTATATTTGTTGTGTAGTTGCTGGGCATAGACAATCCAGAATTTAAAATACAAAAATGAATAACAGGAGTTTTAATAGTGAAATCACTGTGCTTGGGAAATGAGGTTCACACATAATTCATTTTCTTAGACTGTGACTCTGAATTTTTAAGATAGTATTTTTATTACCTCAGTATATGAACATGAGTGGTGTCATTTATATACTACTGCATGAAATGTGATTTTGAGATATAATTGCAAAAACAGGGTTGGAAGGTAGATTTGAAAATGACACCTGCCATATCATTAGGTGATGTTAAAAAAAAGACTGTTGAAAAGATGGGTTAAAAATGTAAAAATAAAATTGTAACGTTATGAGTCAGAGTTATGCAGAATTTTCAAATTTTGCTTCAGCCAGAAGTTCAGAGAATTTCAGGAATTCCAGCTAAGTATGTAAAATCCCATGGAAGCAGAGTACTGATATTCTGATAGTGAATGTTAACTATAGAATTGCATTCCAAGTATCTGAATATCAGAAAAATGCATCACTCACTACCTGTTTGGCTAAGGACTCACTCAAAAAAAGGCTCAGCAGACTTCCAGCTAGAAACCCATCTTTTTATTTAATCCCAGATGGAAAAACAGACACAGACACGTTTCAGATCATGGCTAAACCCTTTCTCAAAGGCAATTAAAATGGTTCCACCATGCTGCTTCAACAGACAAATTGTCAAAATATGGCACAGCAAACCTTACAATGTCAACAGATGAAATTTCACCTCTCAGGCATTGTGTGTTTCTTATCGGGGGACTATGCCCCCTGAACCCTCATGTGGGGGGCTGCACTCCTTGCACCCCCTTCTTAAGATATCTAACTCTGAGTCAGAGTTGTTTCGAAGGGGGGGGGGAGGATGGTGAAAAGGTGAAATTTTACCCTGGGGCCCCTTACAGCAACAATCTCAAAATCTGATGAGATTCTCACTAAAATTGATTTTGCGCTGTTTCATTTGCCGTGCAAACGGTATATCATTTACAACACATGAGGACTATCGACACAATGGCCAGTCATGTGGAAAATTCCCTAAACCCTGAGGAGCAGACTTTCAGCTTCAGAGTAATTAATTGGGTATGCCCAAATCCAAGAGGGAGAGATTTCAACAACCTGGTTTTAACAAGAGAGGTATATTGGATTTATAGCCTCAAGGCTAGAAAAATGCCAGGGTTGAATGGAAGTTTTGAATTGTCACTATTTTGAAGCAAATTATATCAGCCCCATCCCTCTAGAAAGGATTGTGATTGCAGCAATAATAAAAGAAAAATTATTGTATGTATATGATAAGAGTACATTATAGCATGGTTTATGCAATCTGAATTGATGTTTGTGTTTTTCCTCTTTTTCCCTTTCATCTAGAGCTTTCCAATATTTTTCTTCTACTGTATCTTTTCTATGATTGCTATACAGTGTGGCATCGCACTGGGTGTACAGAGCATTCACCTGTTGCATAGCAGCCAATCAGTCCTGATAGTGCCCCCTTGACACATGTAGGAGCACCGGCCCTGTGACTGCAGGCACCCTCCCCATCACATATAGGGACACCGACCCTGTGAATTCAGGCACCCCCTCCGAGTACATCCCCACCTGTCAAATCCCCCTGGCCCCTGATCTTGGCCCCCTGCCCCATTGATGATCAGAGGTCCCTCACCCCCCTGCAGCCCCAACATCACCACCCACTGCCCCCTGCTCCCGATCCTGCCCTTCGGTGCCATGGCATGGAGTGGCCAGCAGCACAGCCCACCTCACACTTCCTTGGCCACCGGCCATCCACCTGATGCTATATGATTTGTCAACATCAGGGTGCCCAATCCCCATTTCTGCATGCCCTCCCAGTATTGTGGTACACTGGGAGCCCAAAGAAGAAAACCATCCTTCGTCATTTTTTTTTGCACCTGTAAAAAAAGGAAACGGTCCATCATTGTGTCACCATCTACCTCCCCATCCCAACCCTTCCTCTGCACAGCCACTTCCATGCTCCCCCCCTTACCCCATTCATGCCTCTGGAGGTTGGGTGCTGTCATCTTCTGTGGACCAGGACACATCAGCACTCTGCAAAGCTGAATCGCAAAATGAAGAATTGAAGGTAAGCTGTATAATGGGAGTCAGTGGGGAAGGGGGACAACTTAGGTTGATATCTCAGACATTTTTGGGAATTTTGGCCCTAAATTTTCAACATGGGGTTCTTGGGACCCCACCTCATGAACACTCACACTGTCATTTCATTTCTCAGTTCCGAGTGGAGGGGGTCTATGACAGGAAGCTATGCTAATCATTGTGTATTCCTGCCATTTTGTGGATTGAGCCCTAAGACTGAAATCCAAGAAAATATAACAAGCATTTGTTAATGCCAAATGTTGGCTTGCTAGCATTGGCATTGGTAGTGTAGGAGTTAGAGAGAGATGCATAATAGGAATGGCAGTGAAGTATTAAACTAATGCCAACCCCCCCCACAGAGACTGAAAGGCATTAGGGGGGTGTCTTTGGGTCATCAGCTATAAAACTTAAGCCATTTCACCTCACCCCACCCTGCAGACAGCAACAGGTGTCGTAGTGTGCCTTGGGGTCTTCGGCCCTTATGCTCACCCAGTTCCATAAGGAAATAAGTGGAGATCGGTGCACTATAGGAGAATGGGGTGAGCGTTAGGGCCAAAGACCCCAAGGCACACCTCAATGCCTGTCAATGGCTGCAGGGTGGGGGTGGGGGTTGACTGCCACAAGCATTACGGCCGATGAACCAAAGTCACATCCCCAATGCCTGTCAGTCTCTACAGGGTGGGGCATTACTGTTGGAAACCCTAATGCCCTGGGTGTTTGTTGGTATTTTCAATCCAAATTTTCAACATGGGCTTTATGGGACTTACCTCATAAACAGTGTCACTATCATTTCGTTACTCAATCCTGAAAGGTGATTTCAAACAGCAACTGCACCATTCAGTGCCACAGATGCAGAAACAAATTTCAGGCAGGATGTGAAAAATGACAGCTGTACTGTTCATGAAGAGGTGTGAAAAAATGGCAATGTTGAAAATCTGGAGTGAAAATATGAAAAATCGGTGAAGTTAAGAGTGTGCATAGAAACTGCACAGTGCATACCCGTAACACAAACATTTTTTTGAATTTCCACCAAATTTTTTACATTTTTAACACCCACTCTAATATCTGCCAGCACGAGACAGTATCCTCAGCCCATTCCTGCTACTGATTGTGAGTGTGGAGCCTTGCATGTGCAGGTTACAGCCCATGGGGCAGAGCTGTACCAGACACTAGGCATTCAGTTGGATGCTCATGTCAACTCTGTGGCAGATCTCTAGAACTGCATGGCATGTGAGACTGTGGGATGTGGCAGTCCTCTACAGACTGCTGTATAACCTAAGTGGTGCCCAAAAACATGTGGATCACTGACAGGGAGTGTGCTGGTAGCCCCCAGCCTCCAGTGTGACTCAGAGAGCTACATGCATCCTGTGTCAGGGCATAAAGGGCTCTGATATGGCCACAGCTGTGGCCAGTGCTCCTCCATACAGGGCCAGCAGTCATTACAACAGCCCCCAGGGTAATGTACCACCACTGGTCTCTGCAAGACATGTGTGCACAGTACTTAAAAATCACATGTATGCACTGGTCTGCCCTCATGACCACCCCCATACTGCATGTGCAAAGTCTGGTGTTTAGCCTTGGGATCAAGCATGGGCTGGGGTATGCCCCCTTCAAGTATGCTGTGGTGTGTCCTGAACATGTGGAGGAGGGCAACCCACAGCCATGCCGGCCCCTCCACCCTTATGAAGTGCCACTCAATGTTCTAAGACCAAGCCCTAATTATTGATCTAATATGTTGGTAAGCACAACCATATTTATACCTTTTTTAAACCATTGCACATGTTTTATAGCGATCTCTGGAAGTGTAGCAAACATGTTATATTGATACATCAACTTAATTGACTCCAAGCATTCATTTAAAAAGTTAAGTTCCTAGACCTAATGGTTACAAAGTCTGTCCATTTTTAATATACTATCTTTGGAAAGACATAACTTCTGAGACATTGATACTAGAAGCCTGTTTTTGTTAATATATGCCAGGGTCAAATCAGCCATAACAGATCATAGTGATATGGTTTTCATATTTCAATATATATGTCAATTCACATTGTTGTATATTTTAGCAAAAAACAAAAACAAAAAAAATCATGTATGTTCAATACTATTTTTTCACTTTTCAAAGATAGTACTTTATCGATATATATATAAATTTTTAATATTGACAATGTTCAATACTATTTTTTCACTTTTCAAAGATAGCACTTTATCAATATATATGTATTTTTTAATATTGATAATGTAAAATGTAGGTTATGTCAGAATATTGATACAAAAATTATTAAACTGACATCATAACTGTATATACATATCAAAAAAGTGAGACAGTTTACACTTTTACATTTATTTCACTTGTTCTGAATTCTGGTATTATTGCACTTGATATAATTAGGAGCAGTGTAGTTTGCAACCATTCATTCATCTTATGCCTTTAATTGGGTTGTGAACATTTCACTCCCCTCTAGTAACCCTTACTGTCCCTTGCTTTCACAGGCTTTGTCTGAGAAAACATCAGAATATAATAAAAAAAATATTGCATCAGCCAGCAAGTGTATCTTGTACCATTAAAGGAAAACTACACCCAAAACTTGAAAAAATATATGTTGTGCAGAGTGTTTTAATTTGTATGTGAAGTTCTAGTGTTTCTTTCCCTCTGACTGGTATTAGGAGTTTTTCCTAAATTAGCCTGCTAGCTTTAGGGTAGTTTTATGACCCCTGGAGATCACCATATCAAATAGTTTTATTGCATTTCTTTGTCCTACAGTGCACCTTGTTTCATGTAATGGTGATGTAGCAGAGCCCATAAATCCAGCAGAAAGCATTGCATTACAATCAGTTCACAACAACAGAGATGGCTATATTTTAAAATCTGTAGAATTCAGCTTGGTGACCACCCTCATCCTAAAGGTTTTACTGTCCTGAAAAACTTTGTTGCTGGTCATTTTTGTGCAGCTTGTAAAGCTTCCAAGATATTTAGTTTGTTTGGCATGCGTGTGCTGAATGTTGGGTCTCTCTTACATCACAGTCACATGAGACAAAATGCACTGTGGGAACCAGAAATACAATTACACTATCAGGTATGGATATCCCCAGGGGTCGTAAAACTAGCATAAAGCTAGCAGGCTAATTTGGGAAAAACTCCTAATACCAGTCAGAGGGAAGGAAACATTAGAACTTCACATACAAATTAAAACACTCTGCACAACATATATTTTTTCAGGTTTTGGGTGTAGTTTTCCTTTAAGCAACTTACTAATGCAATAGTGCTTCATGCTTTTGATTACATAGTTTACCACACAGTATACCAGATTACTATGCTGCATGAGAATCCTTCAGTGAATGTGCTATGATGCCAAGAGTTATTGGTGTACAAGATCGTATTCATATCCCTATAAGGTGCCTCCACCAACAACTGATATTCACTTAGCAATCATAATTGGTTTTATTCCTTTAATACAGATGATCTGCATAGCTGACTATATGATAACCAGCAAAGTAGGCTGGTACCTCTCATGAGTCAGGTGTCTGGGAACAATCAGATATACATGACAAGTCTGAATGCCCAGAAAGACCAGATGGGCTGCTCCTTGTCAAGTGCTATTTGTTGACAATGGCCTATTCTCAGCAGTGACAGTTTGAGTAACTAACTAGTGCTTTAATGTGTTTGCTTACAGGAGATGCCAGAAACCCTTTTAGGCCAAACTGTTTACTCCCTATAATTATGCTAATACGAAAGCAGACAGAAGGTACACTGCTGTATTGTAGCCACTTGGACTGTGAGTAAAGAAACAATTGGTATGCTAAAATGCACAATATTGTTATCTCACACTAAGGGTCTAGCTAGGAAAATTAAGTTTGTAAACCAGGACCTTGTTTGTTGCACCCTCCCCACGCTGTTTGTTTCCCCAGTTGCATCCTGTTTGTTGTTCAACAACTGTACAGCCAATCACTGTTTTAAACATGGGAGAAAACACAAGCATTACTTAACTGTATGCGTTTGCATAGTGTCTTGCTTAGGAAGAACAGAACAAACAAGCAGAACAGAACAAACAAATTATATCATCAGCAGGTGGCACATGTGGTGCCCCTGTGGTAGGATAAAATGTCCTTTAAAAAAACACAGTTAGACACCATTGCTTAACTGATATATGCATTACTACAGCCTTAGAGCTGTTTACACTGTCTGCTGTGCACCATTGCAAGAAATGCAGATCAATTAAATCGGAGCAGGTCAGAATGTGTAAACAGGATGGGGAGCATTGCAGGCAGCTGCAATGCACTCTGATGTGGTACAGAGCAATCATTGTTTTCCCAGTTGTGTGTGCCAATGCAGGCATTATTTTTTGCTGGCACATAAACACATTACTCCACCTGCATCAGTACAGCCTCACAATGCACTGCACTGTAATGTGCTGTGCTAACCCTAGTTCTCTTCCCATTCATTTTTGCCTCCTGTTCCAACCCTCTGCTGCCTTCCCACCTTCAGATTCTTCTGGTTCCCATTCCTGTATAATTATGTATACCCCTTCTCTGGCCAAAGTGCTTCTAAAATGCAGGAAGAGAGTGAGTACTGTGCAGAGCACTGCGGACTGCTGTCATGTAAACACATGGTGGTGGTGGTGCAAACAGAGGAGTGTGTGAGTGGTGCAGAGTACAATGCACCACCTCCCCTGTGTGTAAACGCACTTCTTGTGTCACAGAGACTTCTTATGAATCAGAAATTGAACAAATGATCAGTCTTAAGCCTAGTGGGTATTTAGACTTTGGTAACGGATTTTAAATTATTAAGAAAATAAAATGCCATTTTTACACACGTGCTGTTCATTTTTTAACACATTTTTCATAACTGGATTTTTGCCAGATACCAGCATGTCACTTCCATGAATAGGCACCCACTCATACAAGACTGTTGCTTTCATGATCCATAGCAGAAAAAACAAGAGAAACCTTTACCTGTCAATAACAAAAAAATGTACTGAGAGTTAAGTCAGAAAGTTATGTAATCAGTAAGGTAGGGCACAATGTTGATTATTCAAGTGTTTTTTAAAAAAAGCATGCTTTTTAAAATATTATTGAAATTAGGCTTTTGAGAGTCACAAAATCTGGCCCTGCTTTCATGACAAGAGAAGCGTATTTGTGTCTCAAAAACCCACTTTCGTGAGGCTTAGCAGCCATGAAGTGGGGAAAAAACTGAACATCAAAAACAAGACAATCTTTCAGAAAGTACGTCTGAAACTTGTGTGGTTGACAGCGAAGGGTGTAAGGGTGATACTTCAGTTGTGTTTTTTGGTTAAAACATTATACTTTTTAAATATTAAAGAAATGAAGCTGAAGTATATCACAAACAGTACTTGCTTTCATCACTTGTGAACATGCTTTCATGACTCAAAAAAAAACAAACTTTTTTGTGAGATACAGTACAACCTCACTTTTGTCTCTCAGCATTAAAACAAGAAAATTCTAGAGGGCTTTCGAGGGCTATGTCTGCGAACATTCAGCTAAAGTCAAACATACAGTATATACAGATGCTTTGTGAGTGGCCCGCCCTGACGGTGATGAAGCATGCTACAGGTCCAGTGCAATGAGCATCAGTATGCAGTTGCTGCATGAGTTGACTTCAGGGCAAGCTACAGGTCTGGAGCAATGAGCTTCAGTATGCATTTGTTTCATGAATTGTCAGCAGAGTCACTTGCAAAACAAGCCACAGATCTGCTGCAGTGAGTGTCATTATCAGGGCTCCTAGTTTTCTGTGGCACTTCATTCATGATTTCTGCACCAGGACCCTTAGACTTCAGTGGCAAGCATTTATGCCTTTCTGCAGCATGCATTATCTGTTTCTGTAGCATAATGCTGTCCTGCTATTGGCTAAAATACGATGTGATGTCATATATGACATCACATGCTGAGCTAGACACTATAGACAAACTATGTATTTCCTTGAAATAAAAAAATCACTAGAAGTAATCAGTTCTGTGGCACTACATATATTCTGTAGCATGATGGAAATTCTGTGGAAAATTTTGCAGCTGTTAAAAACAGAATTGTAGGAGCTTTGATAATTATTCAGCTGCTTTGAGAGGTACTCCACTACTCCAGAACCAAGCTACAGATGTAGTACAGCAACATTCA
Organism: Neoceratodus forsteri; assembly: GCA_016271365.2. NCBI lineage: Eukaryota > Metazoa > Chordata > Ceratodontiformes > Ceratodontidae > Neoceratodus > Neoceratodus forsteri. The sequence continues at coordinate 1,224,580,626 of CM057459.1, read as the reverse complement.
CTATACACTTGCTTCCTAAGTGACTTGCAAGGAAACTCACAAAGCAAGCTGTAGATCTGGAGAGGTGTGCATCACTGTGCAGCTGTTTTGTGAGTAACCAGCAGGGCACATGAAGCAAACTACAGGTCTGTTGCAGTGAGCATCAAAATGCATTAGTCATTATTGGGTGTAAGAAAGGCTAAAGTTAAACTTGTAAGTTGTTATATAGGTTTTTCCAAAAGTAAAGAAATTGTTTACAAAACAAAACAACAAATGCACCTATGGGATTAAAGCACAAAGCGAATAAAGTAGGGAAATGAAAAATGTAGGTAAATGGTTTCTTGAAACTTTGATGAATTGATGGTATGGGGTTCCTCAGGCTTTGAACGGTCATGCAACACAGTGTTAGTGGTACCCTAATATCAGCATTGTCTCGTCACACAAAGTAAATAATACACAGCAATGTTAACATAGAGGGTGCACATTTATAATAACTTACCATGGGCAACAATTTCCACAGACACCTCTTCTGTTACTGAAAGATTACTGGATTGTTCTGTCACTTTTTCATCTAGAATACTGATACACTCTTGGTTGGGTATTCAAATGTTTATATAGGCACAAATGTGAGTAGTGAGCACTAAAGCACATTTGCCCCTGATTGGTGGTTGTTGCCCCATATTGAACCTATGGGAGTAGCGATCACTCAAATCAATGCACACAGTCATCATGCAAATGAGAACCCTGGCCATGCACATCAGGTGCAGTCACACATTCAAAGCATCATGCCTGCGCAAAGTGTTTGCGTGTGATTGCAAATAGAGTGCCTGCAAAAACCAGGTTGTAAACAGTTGCAAATCAAAGCAGGGATCCAGAACACCTATGCAGGGAGCTGCAAAAGGCAGCCCAGCATCTGTGAGGCACATCTAGACACACACCATGCCCCTGCACCAGTTGCTGCTGGAGCTCACCTGGGATTTGGACCAGGCCTAGACCTATGCAAGTTACCAAAACAGGTGTGTCACATGGCCATATGCTTCCAACAGGGTCCATTGATCCCTCCACACCTACCTGAAGCTGTCTGATCAGAAAATGGTGGAACTGTACTGGCTTGACTGCAACACCATCCATAAACTGTTTGACATACTCCAGGAGGACCTCCAAAGCAGCACAGCTCAGAGTCAGGCATTGTCAGTAGAAATCAAGGTAACAGCTGCACTGTGCTTTCTTTCCATTGACACTTTTCAGACAGGAGATCCACAAACAAAAGTAAATGGCACTCATTTGCAAACCAAAAGAAATCTGTAGTTTTTAACTTATCAAAAAGGAACTGACATATACAGAGGAGTCTATTTTAGATGAGGGCTTGGGATTCTGTATTAATACAAAAATAAATGGGTTTGAACTTAAACTAGATGTACAGAGATTTATAAGGAAGCTTAGAATAAGGTACTGTTTTGACATAATGGACATGACAAGAGAAACTATATCAGTAACAGAATTAGAAAAAATAGAAAACTATGAGATGCTTTAAAATTTAAATCAACATTTCTCCCCCAAACCCCATACCTGTAAATATAGACACCTGTGCTGCAGTAGTTAGAAATGATACTGATACATTGATTAGTAAAACTAAAAAGGCTCCACTTTTAATTTGTCAAAATCAGAATTTGATTCTTTAAAGACTTTAGACAATGATGACAGCATAGTCAACAAAAGTGCAGATAAAGGAGGAGGCATAGTAGTACTTAACAAGGAAGACTATCAAAATTAGTGTTATTTACAACCTAATGACAACACTGACTATGAAAGAGTAGATAATATCTCTTTTGATAGACTTAGAGAATTGATAAGAGAAGTTACTGAGGAAGCTGAAGACCGCTGGTGGATAGAGCAATGGATAGGAGAAGCACTGAGATGCAGATTGCCAATAACACCTTTGTTTTATACTTTGCCTAAAATACACAAGGACCCTATGAAACCACCAGGTAGCCCAATAATATTGTGGCAAGGATCCATTACAGAAACCTTGTCTATCATGGTTGATTTTCATTGTAAACCTCTTACTGACAAAACTCCAAATCCTTCATAAAGGGTTCAGAACATTTCATTTAGATGAATTCAATAAAGAATACCATAATGTGGAAAAAAAGGTTTTTCATGACCATAGAATAGATGTGAAGAGTTTATATACTTCCTTTCCATATGATGTCAGATTGGAAGCCCTTAAAACAGCATTATATGAAAGGGAGGAGCTAAGACCTCTAGATGAGGTTTTTTATGGCTGTGGACAGAGCCAACAGACAGCCATCTTGCTATCTGTAGCTGGAAAATGGAGTATCGTGTAACACATGTTTTGAACTTTTCAATGTATCCTTCCATGCCAACTGAAATAAAATATTCCCTTCATTCTGTTAAGAATGTTGGAGACATTGTTCCAAGCTTCTTATCAGTTACCATTAGGAAAGTGAAACATCTTGTTAAATATTTGTTAAATATTGGTTGGCTATTAAACTGGAGATTTGTTTAACCCCTTTAGAATGCAGCAAACTGTACATTTAAATACTTAGCATTTAAACAGCTTCTTAAAGCAGCAGTACTATGAAAAAAAACCTGCACTTTTTTGACAGTTTATTCCCTGTGCCCTGCTAATCATATACCCGGTAGTCTTTCTCGCCGGCATTGTACTATCGCCGAGTAATTTGCTCAGTTATTCTCTGCTTTTGTTTACATTTCTGCTACTAAGCATGTTGCACTGGAACCCCTCTGCTGCAAACTGCACCTGTGAATGACTTGCAGGGACATCAAGAATGGTCAGCAGAGGGCCCTCTGCTGTTGTCAAAAGACATGATGTGATCTGTAGAAAAAGCACAGCTGAAAATTAGTCAGCCGCCATATTTGTTGTAGTGCTACAACAATTCAAATCAATTGCAAATATCTAAAAAACGAAAGATGACTGAAAAATAAAATGTCAGGTATGGAAACTGGAACTTTGGCCTCATGCTTAGAGCCGAAAAACAGAATTTTGATAGCTCACTTCCTGATTTCATAGTACTGCTGCTTTAATACTAGTTTCATTTGGGAATGTAGTGTCTTTCAAGAAAGATTTATACCTCATAAATGTTATGTCACCCTTTCCCAGCAAATCCATGATTTACACTGTTTTTTAACCTCTACAGACATTATCTGATGAGCACCATCTCAGACATATGCCAGGTCTTCAGTGAACTGCTTAGAGTAAATATGTAGCCCTCAGAAGCCATTTTCTACTATGCTTTTTGGGAAAAAATATATTGAGCTACAGCAAACACACACATGTGTGCATGCACACACACACACACACACACACACACACACACACACACACACACACACACACTGTACACACCATCCTCATGGCTACAACATTCAAAATAAATATTGCAATCTAAAATGTTATAAAACAAAGAAACTTTCTGTCAGTGAACACATGAAAGTTCAGTTTAGAGTAGATTTCCTTTAAATATTTCTTATACCATATTTTGTACATACACACACACACAAACACACACACACACACACACAAACACACACACACACACACACACACACACACACACACACACACACACACACACATATACACACCATCCTCATGGCCACAATACTGCCGGGTGGCCTGGGTTTAAGTCCCAGCTGAGGCACTTATTGTTTTTCACCTCTGTTTGTATGTGTTCCACAAAATTTGCACACCATACTCCTGTGTGATTGTTACAAGTAAATATTTGTGTTGCCATTGGGTTGTGCATTTGAGAAAGTGTAATATTCTCAGAGACAGCCTAGCTTCCAGTTGTCTCAGTGGCACAGCTGGTTAGTGCAATCGTAACAGTATTCCGGGTGGCCTGGGTTCAAGTCCCAGGTGAGGCACTTATTCTTTTTCACCTCTGTTTGTATGTGTTCCATAAAATATGCACACCACGCTCCTTTGTGATTTTTACAAGTAAATATTTGTGTTGCCATTGGGTTATGCCTTTGAGAAAGAGTAATGTGCTTGAGGATGGTTCAGGTTCCAGTTGTCTCAGTGGTGCAGCTGGTTAGCATGATTGGAACGGTATTCTGGGTGGCCTGGGTTCAAGTCCCATCTGAGGCACTTATTCTTTCTCACCCCTGTTTGTATGTGTTCCATAAAATATGCACACCACACTCCTGTGTGATTGTTACAATAAAGGAACTGTTTGTCTATGTCAGTGACCACAGTGAAGTTCAGCTTAGAGTAGATTTCCTTTAAATATTTCTTATCCTATATTTTGTTTCCCGGATAGTGTAGGGGAGATGCTACATCTCATTGTCATAGGAATCTTCATTTACACATTTTTGCACAGTATTTACTTAGGCTGCATCAGATTAGATGCAATATCTTGTTTTCAGTGGGGTCATGATTTTCCCATTTTGATAATGTATTTCTTCAGGGTAGTCTAGTCCAGGGCCCCCATTTTCAAAGGAGATGTACAGCACATCCTGGCAGAAAAGGGAGATATGCCGTGCAACTCCAACAATGCACTGCAGCATGATATTCAAATGTACGGGATGTGCCTGCTGCAAGGGAATGGACCAGGGTGCACACAAATATTATGCCGTAGAAGTTGAGGGTGCGTTCCCATGCATATGCCACACTGCGGCATACCAAGTGATAAATTCACCCATCACAGCCCAGAGCAGTGTGGCCTACATCTAGGCCATGGATAGCTGGCCTAACCTGACTACCCACCCACAGGTGGGCTGCAGAAGTAAACCCAGGTGCACAGCAGCCTGGAGCCCTGATGGACTAGAGGTACCCCTTCCTATCCTTGATCGAGCCAACTCCATCCCCAAAGAGCTCCATAGTGTAGAGCCCCCCTGCACCCAATCACACCAGAGGAAATCACAGTCCATATCCATAGCACAGGGGACCTCCACCCACCACCTTGGTAAATAGACAACCCTGCTCCCCCCATACCCAATCTGTTGTGGAGACTGACACTGCCCTCCACACCCTGCCACAGCCAGCTGCTGACTGTATTGGACCCAGGCCTGGGACCTGCACCCCAGATTGACCGAAGTGGCTATACCATACATTGGGGCACTACACAAGCTGCAGACCCACCAGTATATGCAGCTGTGTGTATGTCCCTGGAAAACCATAAGAGGGAACTGACATACCTCCAATGCATGCCTTGTTGATGCTGTATCTCCTGCTGTCATTCACTCTCCCCGTTCCCCTGTGTAACATGCCACCCTCCAGACTGCTGAGGTATTCTGGGTGTCATGGGGTGCAGTATCCTACAATGCCATTTGTAGTGTATGCTCCAGGATATGGATAGTGCATTTGCTGTTACCCGACTGTACAAACAAATGGGAGACTGGCTGTAACATGTCTGTTCTGGGACCTGTGTGAGTGAGCATAGCATCAGCTTTCACCCACACTGAGCAGTGCAACAGCACTGGGAAGATGGATCCGCATGCGAGTGCCTGAGGTGTATGGCCACTGTGCATTATCACCTGCACACAGCTTGTACCTATATATGACACATTCCAGTGTCCTACTGCCAGTGCTCCACTACCCGAAAATTAGATGCCATTTCTTCTGTGAACTATCCAGCTAAATATATAACAATCAGCAGGCATACGCTAGGAAAATACATTGTAAAAATGTGTAAAAGGAAGACCACATTGAAACTGCTATCAGCAGATCTACATTGTGCAAATCCATTAGAAATAATGGGTAAAAGCATTCCAAAAGCACTCCACAGCCATATCGGCTCTGACCAGAGTTTGTTATTAAAGCTAGCTGACATTGCATTACATAAACATTATTTTCAGTTATTTGAAGACAAGAAATATTTGCAAGTACAAGGCACAGCAATGGGTGCCAGCATGGCACCAATGTATGAAAATATATTTATGATTGATTTTGAAAATAAAAATGTAACCAGTGAAGACAATGCATTTGGAAATTGCCTCAGGCTTTGGAAACATTTTATTGATGAAATTTTTATGTTGTGGGAAGGAAGTATGGAGAACTTAAATTATTTGATTACTTAAATACTTGTCAAACTTACTTTAAATTCACTATGGCAGCGGACAAGGCACAAATTCCCTATTTGGATTTACTAGTTTTGAAAGAAAATGTTTTCACAACAGATTTATATAGAAATGTATTTATTATTTATTTATTTGCTTTTGTTGACCAGGTAAGTCGCACTAGACAGCCAAGTGCCTATTTTCAGGTGCAACCCGGGAGAGTTACAAACTTAGGTAGGCAGGTACAGTGATAAATCAGTTTTACATACAATGGAATAACAGGTGATGGAATAGAATGACAACCAGTAACAAGTCACGAACCCGGGGGGTGTTACAGAATACCCGGGAGAGTTACAAGCTAGAGCATACACAAACAATGAGTGAGTCAAGATTTACATATAATGGGAGAGCAGGCGAAACCAATATGGCACTCAAGGAGGAGATGGTATGCTTTAGAATGATTTGGGTCGGTAGTTGACAGTGCTCAAAAGGGTTAGGACAAGGTAGGTGCAGTGCACATAATAACCATAACACAGGTTCAGCCATATGTTAAGTCGAATAAGTGCCAGCATGTGGGGACCTGGGATGAACTAACGAGGGGGGGCCAAGTGACCTTGTTCGGGAGGTAAGACAGGGGGTCAGCCAATACTTGATCAGTGGACGGGAGAATAAGTGCGGTGGACCCTGGGGGAAGAGACCCCTCATGCCTGCATAGTGCAGGGGGCTACAAGGTGCATAGACAGGTGGAGAAGCCCTACAGGAAGTTTCAAAGGGAAGTTTTAAAGCTTGGATGGGAGGGGGTGGACCGAGTAAGGGCTGGGAACGAATTTCATAGTTTAGGAGCATAGTTGGCGAAGGCCTGATCACCCGCAAGGGTGCATGTCCTAGGAACCGGACAGTTGAGTGTCGTGCTTGACCTAAGGTGGTAGGAAGAGGTGTCAGGGTTGAGGGGAAGGGCAAGGGCAGCAGGGATGGCTGATCTTACAATGCTGTCAATGAAGTTCCCTACTACAAAGGTGCAGTGTTTCTCGGGAGGGAGCCACTCGAGGCGTGTGTAGAGGTTGCAGAGGTGTGTTAGGGTTGGGACAGATAGCGCAAAGCGGCAGATGCTGTTGTAGGCCATGTCCCATTTTGAAAGTCTGGTTTTTGGCATGGGGGCAAAGTTCACTAGCCCATAGCAGAGAGAGGGGAGGAGAACACCCCTGGCTAGGGCCACCCGAGCAGCCGGGGTCAGGCAGTTTTTGGCTCAGTAGGTGAGACCAAGTTTGATGCTTGTAGACTTGCAGACATTATGGATGTGCAGGGAAAAATCCAGCTGAGGGCCCAGAGTGACGCCCAGGTATTTGACAGCGGCCATCATCTGCAGGGGCGCGCCATCAGCCTCATAGATTAGTAGGGGGGCAGGGCTGGATTTTGTTTTGTTCAGGGAGCTGAATAGCATAGCCTGGGTTTTCTTAAGGTTGGTGGTAAGCTTGTGTTCCACCAGCCAGGACCGGATCCGCTTGTAGTCGGAGTTTAGTTGGGAATTGATGGTGTCAATGTCGCGGGTGCTGTCCAGAATAACAAGGTCATCAGCATACAGGGTGATAAGCCCATGGGTGGTGACAGAGGGTAGTTCGTTGATGAAAAGGGAGAAGAGCGTCGGACCGAAGATGGATCCCTGCAGGACTCCACATTGCACAGTGGTGGGGTCGGAGAGAGTCCGGTTTAAGTTGGTGTATTGCTTCCTACCAGTAAGGCAATTGAGGAACCAGGCATGGGCGTAGTTTGAGAGTCCAAGGGAGAGAAGAGTGGAGCTAAGGAGGGAGTGATCTACCCTGTCAAAGGCAGGAAATAGTAAATCAATAGATAGAAACAGACCACAAGTTTTCACCCACAGAATTTAATTATAAGTATACCATACAGTCAAATGTTGCGTTATAAAAGGAATAGTGGCAATGAACAGAAATTAGAAAATATCATGGGGGGACTAGTAAATAGTTTTAAAGAGAGGGGATATAATTCTTATACAGTACATTATAACAGTCCTTACAAAGAACAAGAGGGGACTTAAGGGAAGACATTTTGAATAATAGAGGGAGAAATATAACATCTAATTGAATTTCCATGATTACAGCATGCAGTCAGCAGTTTAATCAGATCAAAGATATAATTTTTAAACACTAGCATGTACTGCAGAGTATAGACATGGGTAAAATAAATTTCCAAGAAAGACCATGGGTAGCAGAGAGGAAGACTAAAAGCATTAAACAAATGGTAGTAAAAACCCAGCGTTGGACCCCCCCAAACAACTTTTCAGAGGCAGGGACTGGAGAGTAAGGGTCTCTACAACTGAGGAAGATGAATCTACTGCTCAGGAGCAATTAAGGTGGAAGAGTTCTTCAATTCAACAGAGATTTATTATTTTTTATTAAAGGTTTCATATTTTTTCCCAACTGTTTAAACAGGAGAGACACACTAAGCTGAACGCTTGTTTACAGGTGTGACCTGGGAGCACAGGGAAGTTAAATGACTTGCTTAGGGTCACACAGTATGCAAGTGGAGGCTGTGGGATTCAAACCCTGGTCTCCAGATTTGTAGCTCAGAGCCTTAAACCACTGCGCTATACTACCTCCTTTACGATTCTGATAATTTGATCTACATGTTAAAATGTCCATGAATATATGCAGGCAAAACAACCAGACCTTTGAAACTAAGTATTTCAGATAATAAACGTGGTTTTAGAAATATTGATGAGAAGTCTGCTGTGGTAAGGCTCTCGAGCTCTATAATGTCATCAACCCCCTCGATGGAAACACAGCCTTGTTCTGCACAGTTCCCTATCTGTTATTTTATTTAGTATATGGTTCCCCCCAAACTGTGCCAGTTTAATTTCTCAAGGATTTGTCAGTTTCTGTACCTTGTCTTGACACTGCCGTTATCTCTCGGTACTCACTGCAGTCCCGCTCCGCTGCCAACCCTGAAGGTACAGGTTCTCGCTGTCGTCCAGTTTAGTTTTGTTCCTCAGGATCACTGATTTATATATAAAGAAAAATACTGTTGAAAAATTGATAGTTTGGAAACACGGCACCAACTATGGCAGTCCATGTCCAAACTATCTGAAAATCTTGTACCCAACTGCTTGCTTAGCAGCGCTGCCATGTTGTACGGTATTTTTGTGAAGCCCAATGTTTCAGCCAATTGGGAAACAGTTGAAGGTTAAGAAGTTGTTGTACTATTGTTGTGATGTCAGAATGATAGTACAACAACTTTTTTGACCTTTGAACTGTACTACAACAGGATTTGGAAAACCATCGTTTTCCATCCACAATAAACCCTAACCATATACTATAATGTGTATTGTAGCTACTGTCTAAATAAAACAATTTACATGCATAGTAAGTATGTCATCACCCATTTATGTACATAGTTACTATGTCATCACTCATTTATATACACAGTTGCTATGTCATCAGCCAATTTAGAATATTCAGCCTTAGTAGCAAATAGCTTTAAAATGAAAAAAAGATTGTATGGTACTGTGAGCACAAAATTTGTCCAGCACAAACAAATTTACAAAATGAGTGGTGTTTCATTTATAGATACCTTTTATTTTTTTTTGTAGAACTAGCAGAAAACAGCAGAAAGTTAAGTTTTTGTTTGCACTTTTTTGACAAATAAATACAAATAATTTAAAAATGAAAACTGATAGCATTATACTTTGAGCACAAAGGTTGTTCAGCACAAAATTGTCTACAAAATAAGAGGTGTTTCATATATAGATGCCTTTTAGATTTTTTTAAAATCAGTGAAAAATGGCAGAAAATTCAGTTTTTATTCACTTTTTCTGGTGAATAAATCCCCCCCAAAATGTAAAAATAAAAGAATTGTGAATCAAACTTTTTCATTATATACTGTCCATAATGTAAAGTTGGAGCATCCATAACAACTACTTAGCAACCACTATGCTAAGCCGAGCTACCCTGGGAAAACCGCAAAAAGTCCATGTATGTTAACATGAAAAATTAAATAAACAATTTAAAACAAAACTCTTTACACAATCCTAAATAATCCCTATTGTGTAAACGAAATACATAACGGACCTTGTGGAATACATGATTTATTTACACTTGAGCTGTTTGACCTTGGGGATAGCACTCATGGCTTATGCCACTCGTGAGATTACCAAAGGTCAAACAGCTCTTGTGAAAATAACTCATGTATTGCACAGGTCCCATGTTATGTATCCCTGGCATGCTTACATCAGAGCAAGACCGCACTCCTCAGAGTGGTTTATCTTACAAAATGTCAAAATTGTTTCTTAGGGGGGTAAAAGTGCAGGTGTGCTGTCACGCTCTGATATATGCACAGTCACCTGATGGTGTTTGTCCAGTGCTGTTGATGGAATTATGTATTACCCATTTATATATATATATATATATATATATATATATACACACACTGTATATACATAGTTAGGGTTGCATGGATACTTCTATGCTAAATAACTTTGCCACCGTAAGATGGATTTGCCTGTAATGTTGCATGCACAGTCTGGTGCCATAGATCTCTGGATCTGATAAGTTGCGTTATGGTTGGATAAGCAGTTGCAGAATTGTGGAGCAGCCAAAAACACACACAAAACAAAAAGGGTGTTTTGAGTATTTCTTTGCTTGCGGCTACAGCCCACACAATTTGTCTGTTTGATCTAAAATCTTCAGGAATGATGCAATCTGGGTCACTGATGTGCCTTTCGAAGATTTGGTGAAAAAATATTAAACCGTTCAAAAGTTATTCAAAAAACAGGCTTCCCATTATAGTCAACGGGGAAAAAAAATATTTGTCTCTTGAAAGCTGCTGCCACTACATTTTACTGTCACAAATGGCCCTTTTACTTTCATGCAGTGGCCATCTTGTTTTCAGTTAGTGAGAGAGAGAAAAATGCCTGGCGTTTAAATTTGGGACCCCCTAGAAAAATACTGACTGTTGTGTTTACCTAGTCAAGTCCTGAGGATCACAGCCCAATCTTTTTTTGGGGGGGGAGGGACCCCCCCCCAGAAATGCCTTTTTAAAAATCAGAGCCCCAATAATGTTGCAAATTGTGACAGAAATGGCCAAGACACTTTTGCAAATCATGAAAGTATCTTGCCTATTTTTCCAAAACTCACAATTTGCAACAGTACTTTGCCCCAAAACAACAAATCTTTGCCATCCCACTGCCCACTGCAGCAAAACGGTTGGGGCTTTTTGGCTGAAATGAGCAGGGTGGCAAGCTCTGGTCCCACAGATGTGCCTTTTTGTGGTTTGGTCCCAGAACATTCAATGGGCCCATAGTTACAGCACTCCGAATTTGAGACATTTGCCAGGTTAACATTGTGGCACCCATGGTGACGTTCGGCACCCGTATCTCGAAAACAATTCCAGACACTGATTTTTTGATACCCACAACTTACTAAGCTAATGAGGAAGTTTCAAACTCAGATTACACCTGCGGTGAAATTTTTTTCCTGCTTGCTATGGTTACACAGATATTGCCAAAAATGTGTTACAAAGATTCCTTTGGAGTACTATGGTGCTGCTGTATGGTTCCGTTCTTATATGAAAATGGGAGCTCAGAGCCCAGAGGGTCCATGCTCCCACATACACATACCGTTATGCAAAAAATGGACAATGTGAAGGGAGCGCAGGGTCGGGAAGGCCTGCGCTCCCACTAACACATACCAGTTACATTACACTTTCTCAAAAAGAAGGGACATTCATTACAAAAAACTCCATTAATGCATCAGTTAGGGTTGATAGCACAATGATGAAAGTATGGAAATATGATGTTAGGGTTACACCCCTACCACTCCACCCCCACCTCCACCCTCCATACAACAACAGGTGTTGTTGTGTGTGTTGGGGTCATGAGGCCTATCTCTCACTCTGTTCTCCTATACTGCACTATCTCAGCTTGTTTACACATGGAATAGGATGAGAGTTAGGTCAACTACCCCAATGCACACCCCAACGCCTGTTGGTGTATGGAGGGTGGGGTAGTAGGGGTGTAACCATAACATCACATTTCTATACTTTTGTCACTGTGCTATCAACCCTAACTGATGCATTAAAGGAGTTTTTTGCAATGAATATACAGCATATACTGTATATATTACACATATTTATAAAATGAGATCTATAGCTATCTCAATATCCAGTGTTCTGATTGGATTGTACAAAACACATTACATGACCATGCGTATATCAAAGCATGACCACACACCTGCACTTTTACCCCCCTCCAAAACAATGTTGCCATTTTATAAGACAGATAACCCACTCTACAGTGTGCTGTTGTGCTCTGATATATGTATGCCTTGGGTGGTTCATGCACTCAGCTAGCAGCCTCATGCTTATAATGTACACCAAAGTGTGCGTATATCAGAGCATGACCGCAAACCTAAGAGTGGGTTATCTATTACACACACATATATATATATATATATATATTCAGTGCAAAAAAAATGCCATTAATGCATCAGTTAGGGTTGAGGTGACAAAAGCAGGGAAATGAGACATTAGGGTTGAGCCCCTAACCCTCCTACCCTACCACCCCACCTTCCATCCTCCACACACCAACAGGCATTGGTGTGTGCCATGGTGTCATTAGGCCCAACTCTCACCCCATTCCATGTGTAAAGAGGCTGACATGGTACAGCATAGGAGAATGGGGTGAGAGTTAGGCCTAATGAGCTCATGACACACCACGATGCCTGTTGGTGTGTGGAGGATGGGGGATGGTGTGGTAGGGTGGGGGTTAGGGGCTCAATCCTAATGTCTCATTTCCCTACTTTTGTCACATCAACCCTAACTGATGCAGTAACAAAGTTTTTTTGCAATGAATTTCCTTACTTTTTAAGAAAGTGTAATGTAACTGGTAAGTGGTATATGTTGGTGAGAACGTGGGTCCACCGGGCCCCTCGCTTCCACCAAGCTGCCGATTTGTACATAACAATATGCGTATGTGGGAGCGCAGGCTCTCCGGGTTCTATGCTCCCACTTACACATAACAATGCAGCCATACAGTAGCCCTATAGGGCTGAAAAGGAACCCATGTAACATTAGTTTGCCAATATCTCAGTAACCGTACAAGCTATGAAAAAATTTCCACTGCAGTTGTAAGCATGACTTTGAAACCTCCACACATATGACTAAGCATTGGGTAGTGAAAAATCGGTATCTTACATTCATTTCCAAGATACAGGCACTGAAAGTCGCTGTGGGCACCGCAGTGTTATCCTATGGTAAAAATCTCAACTTTGTGATGGCATATCTATGGAACTGATTAATTAATTCACATTTCTGGGATACTCCCATTATACCCTGCAAATTTCAAGCCAAAAGACCAAACCATTTATTTACAGTGCACTGGCAACGTTTTTAAATTCCTAGTTCGTGAGGTGTCAAAATCCCTATTTGCAAGATCAATCCCCATTCTCAAACTGTCAAAATTGCCATTCATGAGAAATCCTTGATTGTCAGATTTTAACCATCTGGTCTGGAAGTTGCTATCAAGGATTTTGTCTGCTCACGAAAGAGGATTTTCACCGGTCCTGAATAGAGATTTTGTCAGCTCTCGAATGAGTTGATCCCATTTCACGAGGTGTCAGAATCCCCTTTTGCGAGCCAATCCTTGTTGGGGAGAAGGGCTATCTGGTCGGGAAATGACGATCAAGGATTTTATCAGCTTGCGAAAGGGAATGAGCTCACAAAAGGGGATTTTATCGGCTGACAAAAGGGGATTTTGTCAACTCATGAAAGGAGATTCAGAAAACCAATCCCCTTTCACGAGCTGACAAAATCCCCTTTCGCGAGCTGATGCTTTGTTGCGAGATAGGGCCATCTGGTCTCTAAGTTGTGATTAAGGATTTTGTTACCTCACGAAAGGGGATCGGCTTGTGAAAGGGGATTTTGTCAGCTCATGAAAGAGGATCAGAAGTGAGTCACGAATGAAGAATTTCAATGTTTAAAATGGATGATTTTTAGCTAAAATGAAGAAAACCAAAGGCATGGGTTTGTAGAGGGTGTCACCCTGAACAAAACCCATGCTTAATTTGCAAAAGAAGAAATCAGCTGTGAGGCAAGCTACATTTTGTTTGGGGGGAAAAAATGAAAACAAGATGGCGGCTCGCAAAAGGGGAAATTTTTCTCATTAACGGGGATTTTATAAACCCCCTTTCATGAGGTGACAAAATCCTTGATCGTGAGCCCAAACCTCTTTCACAAAACATGCATATTAATCTTAGACTGAACTGAACATGCTCAGAACCCAAAAATTCAAAATTAAATAACTTTGGAACGGATTAATATTTTTTCACCAAACCGATTCTTGATTGTTCTTTGACCAAACCTCTCTTTACCCTGAAAATATCAGACCAAAATACCAAATAGTGTAGCCACAGAATGATGAGCAAAAAGCAGCAAAAAAGTGCAAAAAAAAAGTGAAAAATTTGTTTTTAGCGCTTCACTGCACAGAAACTGCAAGTCCAATCAAAACATAGCTTGGCAAGTCAAGAGATGAACCATGTGAGACTGCATTCCAAATTTTGTGCAAATCCGTTGAATGATTGCAAAGTTACTAAGGTGCAACATTTGGGGTTGAATATATATATATATATATATATATATATATATTATAGTGGAATGGTAGTGCCACTATAGTTAGGGTGGCTGGTGAGTTCAATGTTAAATTCAATTCTTTTGTTTGCTGCTTGCAGAAAGGTGGTGTTATGGAGTTACGTGAAACTTTCAGGATTTGTTGTCTATGATAAGACTCTGCAATCCCTGAAAGTGTCATATAAATCAGTTCAGAATTTTTAGAGATATTAAAGAGTGAAAAATATATAGTTTTTACATTGATTTCAAACGTTTTTTTTCAGGTATTTTGCTCTTGTCTAGAGAAAAAACTGTAAAGGTTTAAATAGTGAAATTTTTGTATGATTATGTAGGTTGATGGGGGAAGGATTTCATACACTGGTTTGATATTTGGAAATGTTGTCATTTTTAAGATATCTACATTTGAAAAATCAGGGTTTTAGCATTACAGAGTCTGCCCATGGAACACTGGCTGGAGATAACGTACCACATGTGCAGAACAGTTTCAATGCTGTTGAATGGGGATCGGGGAAAGTGAAAGGAGCCAGGCTTCAGTTAAAGGGCCACTATCGCCCTGTATGGAGTATGATACACAGTGGACATTCTGCCTTTGTTATTAATAAAATATTTTAATTGATTCCTGTAGTTTGTGTCCTGTTTTATGTTGTTTGAGACATGCTTGAACTTTGTTTACATGGTGTTTAGTTTTTTTTCACATCGGTCCATCTCAAGAAGACTGCTCTGGGTGCTGCCACAGCTGAGGAAGCCAGAGCTACTCTGGTCATGTGTAGTATAGTAACCAGAGCTGGAAACAAATAGATATAAAATGTCTTCTTGTGAGGTACACTGTTATACATATAAGAATGTTTTTGTTTGCATTGATCCAGTACCCTGTTTACTGTGATCCTAACACTTTACTTGTAAACTGACAGTGAGAGAATTTCTTTACCCTTGTCACTTGGTTTGGTGCAGTCTGGCAGCGTCTGTTGGACAAATGCTATGTTTGTATGTATGCTGATGATAAATCCTGTTGAATGTGACTATTACTTGTCAATTTTTTTATACAAACTAAATATAAAAGGTGCATTAGTTTCAGTATTTAACTATGGTAGTGCATCAAGATAGCGAGTATGGAATGGCAAGGAGTCAAAACAGCACACAAATTATAACGAGTGCCATATCAGCGACTGACAGTTCCCCCTCCCTGAGGTCCAACCCTTAGAGTTGTTAGGGGGCAAAGCCCCCCACAAGGGTGGGGTAATACCCTCACAAACAGAAAGGTCACCGATACGGCACTCGCTGTAATGTAGTGCCATTTTGTACCTTGCCATTCCTGTATTTGCTATCTTGATATGGAACCCTTAATAATATACTGCTAACAGTATAAAGTGTCCTTTTCAAGTTGCTATTGTTTGTTTTGTTTGTCTGCCAAATTTCCTATGGCAGTACCAGTGCACAGATGATCCTAACCCAATATTCAGCAGGAACACCTGGGACAGCAGAAACCAAGGTGGGGGACAACCAGAACAGTTGTCCAGGGCCCGAGCTCTGGGAAGGGGCCAGCTGCTGGCCAGGAAGTTCAGTTCCAGAAATACTTTACTGTCCTGGGTAAATTTGTGTCATACATCCCCTCATCCACTTCCGTCTGGCCCCCACCATCCTCTTCCCCCTGCCCCACAGCACCCCAAAAAGATTTGTTTAAAGTCAATCAGCAGCAGCATCAGTCCAGTCCCCTGGTGAAAAGCACATCTGCTGTGTTTGGTATTTGGTATCAAAAAGGACATGAATGGATGGTGACTTGTATTTGCCTATAGTAAAACCGGATTGGCTGAGCATCAGCCAATCCAGTTTTACTATAGGTAACTATGTCACCATTCATTCATGCCCTTACCAATATTGAACACTGAACAGAGTAGACACACTCTACACCGAGCAACTGATGGCTGCTGACCGGCTTTAAACAAATCCTTTTGGGGTGCTGATAGAGGAAGATGGTGGTGGGGACCAGAGGGGGTGAGTAGAGGGGGACATACAGTATATTAACCACCTATCATCGGGTCTCTGGTTAGTTGGGGGAAGGTGGGTGCAGTGCGTTTTGGTGTGCAGGGGGTGGGGGAAGAGTAAAATACAATAATTTCGTGAAAGTCGCCGAAAGGGGTTGGAATAGATGAGGGTGAGGGTGCTAGCACCAGCAGGGGAATGGGGAGACAAATCAATATGGTCTAGATGACAAGAGTTGATAACTTGTCTACACATGTCCACAGATGATGTCATGATACCCTGTCCCTAGGAAATGAATGGTGATGGTGAATGATTTTAGGGGAAACATTTACATATGATGTATGTGGGTCATATATTGTAAATGTGAGTCTAATGGAATGTATGATGAACAAATCCTATCAATGTGTGCTAGCTGGATTGGGAGGGGGCCTTTCTCAAAGGACTTGTTCCCAGGCCCCAAAATTCTTGGCTGCAGCCCTGACACTCAGACCCCTTGCCTGTTGTTGCTACCTAAATATGTTCTACAACATTTCTCCATTTTTTACTTGAAGTCCTGCAGTTCATTTCATTATTTACTCTCCCCCATGGTTTTGTTTTTGCTGTGCATTGAATCCATGATCCTCCCAACTCAGAAGTGGGCACAATGTCATATTTTTTTTCTCATAGTTATGATTGGACATCAAGTTTGGCCACTACAGATTCTCATTATTTATTCATTCATTCATTCATTTATTTATTTATGTGTGTTAATTTTTAACCCTGTACTGATAGCTTACCATGGAGGGAGACAGACAGCTAGAGAGAGAGATGGGAGTGGGGATGTAGAGCAATTGTGGCAGGCAGCCAGCTGTAGAGGAACAGTCTAGTTATTTAGCTACAAGTTTTAAAACTATGCATGGCTCTGCATTAATTAAAACACACATCTGCTTTTCCAATTTAAATTACTTATGAATTGGTCCAGTCAGTAGCAGTCCCAAATCATAAATCCATGGTACTCCATGGCTGCACTGGTTTGGACATTGAAGTCACAGTTCCTAAAATGCCAGTTCACAAAGATTCACTCAACTACAAGCATCTGCCCCAATCTAACACATCCCTTATCTTCACCAGGTTGACAGAGATCTCAAATACTGGTAGTCAGCCTGGTTGCCCATTCAAAACTTGTAACCGGGCCCAACCCCACCCCACATGATACTAAGATGTCTGCGTACACTGAACTTTATTTTTTTCCCCTATCTAGTGTAACCCCCCCTACAAATGGGGGTTGCCAAAAGGCTTCCATGAGCTGCCCTGAATGCTCATTGCCAGGCTGGTTTCCTGTGTTTAGCATCTGAATGTATTGCCAGTGAGTGCAATGTGGCCTCTGTGTACTGTCCCTTTAAGGGCTGCCTGTGTTGCAGTCATATTTAATCAAAATGGGGGGACTGTGTGTTTCCATGCCCGAGTCCCACCCGGGCTGCTGGATACTTGCTCCATTTCTGCCATTGCTACTTGTGCAGAGGGAGCCCTGCTGAAAGATGTAATTATTTGCTGTAAATCGAGTAGAGTAGTAATGAAAATGTGGTTTGTTCTAACCTGCCTTCTTTGTAGTGAGGACTTTTCTATTTAGCTCCACCATTTTGGTCCCAAACTGCTGTATTGGACCAATCAGTACTCTGGGACTCTAAAATGGAGCCTGCTAAAGTGGGACTGTATGGATTACCCATTAGGATTTGTTGTTTTGAACTGTTGGTGCCTTTTGCACCTAAAGGTGGAGCTCTTACTGTGATTGACAGCTAGACCAGCCAATCGGACCTTTTGGGTCAAGGGAAAATACCATAGCTGTCTGCTGGCAAACCAGATTCGAGGTGGATCTTGAAAGAGAAGGAGCTCGCGTAATTCGAGCAGTCATGCTGTGGAGTAGTTCTCGTGGGAGAATCGTGTATGGCCTGAATCTCGGCCTGCTTGCCATTTTCCACCTGAGGAGAAGTGAAATGGGCTGAATCTGATCTAGTGTTGTGGAGCAAACAAACGAATTGGGACCAGGTTTAACCTGAAGAAGACCAGAGATTTTGCTAAGTGCGATCGGCCTGTCAGGACTTTAGTTACCTTTGCACTCCTGGGTTTAGCAGTGACTTTGCGATCGGGATGAGGCGCTATATGCCTGGTACAGTAATTTTTTGTTGCATGTAAATGTGCTGTGAACTGGAGGGGGGGTCGCGATCTAGTATCCCCACGAGTTGAATGTGTGCTGAGGGCTGGATGTGTTCCCAGCTTGAATCGGACTGAATCCGTGGCTACCCTATGCTGTTGGGCCCTGCCACGAGCACTTTGTCTCCCTACCACGCTTCGTCTGGCCATCCAGAACAACCAATGATAGCCTTGACCATTGTTCATCCTGTGTTCAGCTTTGGGTATCATGAGTAACAAACAGGGTAGCTCCCTGCAACATATCCTTTAAATCACCAGTGTGTCATCTGATTGTTCTGTTGTGTTGTTTTCATGAACTGAGCCCTCCGGCTCCGGATTACAATCAGTGAGTGTGCATGTTATTTCTTTTCCTCACAGGGCCCCTACCAGCTGCACCACCAGCCTACCCTGGGCAATGGTTCTGGCTAGCCCCCTTCTTCATCCTGGGTACCCAGAGAGTGTGACTGACAGGGACACTGACTGCATGCACAACTGCGATATTTATAGTGTGTTTAAGCCAATTAACCTGATTGCCCCCATCCTTGTTATAGCCCCCTGAATAAATCAGATCTACTTTTTTCTGCAATTTACATTGACTATGGTGTCTGTTTATGCCTAAGATATTGCATAGTTGCTTTTTGTCTTGCATCACCTTATTTTACAGGGGGTCCCCAGAGCCAAGCTGAAGGAACCAGTCCTGGGGGTAAGTGCTAAATCTAGGTGTATGTGAAAAGCCTATCAGGAGTATTGGTAAGGTAAATGCTGTGCATTGTGTGGGCCACTAGCAGGAGACAAGGGGGGTTCACAGTGTCCCAGAGGGCTGTGGCCTGGTTAGTCAGACTAATATCAACCCTGACCTTTGGGTGGAGGCACCCATCACTGAACCTAGGCCCCTTAACCTGCTACTAGCCAAGCAGGCAGGGGTAGTAGCCCTTGGGGTTACATCTTGGAGGCACCACTGGGATTTGCATCCTCTAGTGGCCAAGGGAAGAAGTTACCCTGATATGTTTAGTTTTGGGGAGAAAATGGAGGATCTCGCTATGCCAAAGCTGAAAATTGCCCCTCATAAGCTGTTAGTGCACCGAATGATGGGATGGAGTGAGGCTGAGGGTTTAGACCCCCAACAGGCTCTCCTGTTACTGGATGTACCATTGGGGATTGCTAATGCTGATATTGTTGCCACTGTGGAGCATGTTAATGGTTTGGGCAAAGTAGAGGTGAAGGGGAGAGATGCAGATTTGTTTGAACAGACTATGATAGTGTTGCTCTCCTGTAGCTCCCCAATAGATCCAGAGAAAGTACCCCCTGTTATTCTGCCTGAAGGTACCCAGAAGGGGTGGAGGGTCATTCACCTGCACAGTGACCTGACTACCTTAGGTGGGTCCCCCCCCATATAGAAGGGTTTAAGGATAAGTTGCTCAAGTTATTAGCGTCTGAAGGATGAACTGCCCAAGAGCTTGTAAAGGTGTTAGACCTTTCAGAGGAACACACACCCCTGCACTGCCCAGCCACCTCCCCCGCTTCTCCAAAGAGTTCTCCTGCAGCCCCCTCCGCATAGTAATTCCCTCAACACAGTTGAATTCTTACTGAAAGCTCAGACTCTTTTCAGGCACAGTCCCAGTGCTCACGGGGGAGGACAACTTTGAAACATGGATGGAATATGCCACTCCTTTAGTACAAGAATGGCAATGTCCAGAGGGGGAAAAGAGAAAGAGGCTGATGGAGACCTTGAGGGGTCCTGCTCTGGAGGCCATCCATTTCTTGCGAGCAACTAGTCCAGAGGCTACAGCCACTAAATACCTGTCCGCACTGGAAGGAGTGTTTGGTAGTACTGAGTCGGGGACGACTTGTTGTGGAAGTTCAAGTCAGACAAGCAGTGGAAAAATGAGAAATTGTCCACATTTGTTACCAGGATTGAGAGGGCTCTGCAGAGGGCCCACAGAAAAGGGGGAGTGCCCGTGAAGGAACTGAACCGGGTCAGATTGGACCATATCCTAAAGTCAACCAGACATTCTAGTGTAATGATATTGAAACTCAAGTTACAACACAAGAAGGCTAACCCTCCGGAGTACTGTCATCTAATGAAGGAAATTCGTGAAATCGAGACTGATAAAGAGGGCTGGGAGCCCTATGCTGGGATGGTTGGTATGTGCCCGACCCCTGAGAGGAGTGACTCAGATGAGACCCAGCAGCTGAGAGAGTTGATTAAAGAATTGACTGAAGCAGCCTGAGAACCTGACCTGTATCAAGCATCCCCAGAGGCCAAAGGTGGAGTGGGAGTGCATGTTGTTTCAACGGAGCCCCAAGCTGAGGGTAACCTACTGAAAGAAGTGCGAGAGCTGAGAGCTTGAGTGGGAGACTTGCTGTGGACCACACCAAATCCTCGCCCTGGTGGAAGTCCCGAGGATCAAGGATCCAAAGCATGAGCCAAAGATGAGCCCTCCAATACCCCTGTGGTACGCAAATTGGGGGATGTCCCATGAACCCCATGAGATCCCCGAGAGCCTACTTTTTGCTATCAATGTGGAGAGGATGGATACACCTGGTTCTCCTGCCATTCACTGGAGAATCTGAGGAGGGTCACTGCCCGCTTATTAGCTGTTATTTGACGAAATAATAACTCACCACCAGGGGAGCTGTGTGGAAAGGTTATGCTACCAAAGCCCATGCCAGATCAACACCAACATCAGTGCCACCGGAATGGTCCGATGTGGTGGGCCCCTCCATGGAGACAACAGTGAAGGTGAATGGAGTGTCTACCAGGGCTGTGCTTGACAGTGGCTCCCAAGAAACTATAATGTTTCAGGACTGGTATCAGAAGCACTTGCCTGATGTGCCCCTACAGCCGTTGGAAGGACTGCATGTCTGGGGGTTGAGTGAAAAGGCCTACCCCTACCCTGGGTATATCAGGATTTGGTTGTCTTTCCCTACATCAGCGGCCAGAGTGGCAGAGCAATTGAAGACCTTAGCTTTGGTGTGTCCCCCTAGTGAACTGTATGATGGGGTCCCTCTATTAATCGGGATGAATGCTCATATGTTCGGGAGATTGGCACAGCTATGCTATGAGAAGCAGGGGCAACGAACTGGTAGGGCTCGGAGGATTCCTGCATTGATTAAGAGAGCATATGAGTCATGGCAGAATGCCGAAAAGGTGGATCCAGATGAACCAGTTGGGGTGGTATGGAAGAAGGATCCTGAGTCAATGGTCCTGGTCCCCAACACCCAGTGCACCCTACAAGGGGAGGTCCACTTACGGAAAGATATCAAGAATAAGATACTCATGCTGCATGCACCAGGTGATGGGAAATTGCCAGAAGGGTTGCTGATGAAGCCCAGTACCTTACCTGCTCATGCTCATGCCTATGCTCGATGGGTCATGGTCCAGGTCCACAATGTGTCAGATGAATAAAATTGGGTGAATAGAGGCTGCACCCTAGCTATCATACACTGTGCAGACAATGCAGTGTTACCTAGTAACAAGCCCTCTGGAGTGACTGACCAAGTGACACCCGACTTGTTTGACTTTGGTGACTCCTCATTGCCAGCAGAATGAAAGCCTAGAATCAGCCAGAGACTCACCCAGAGATATAAGGTGTTTTCACTGAAGCAATGGGATGTGGGATGTGTCTGAGGAGTGGAGCATCACATATGCCTGCAAGATGAATGACCATTCTGTGATAGGTCTCGGCACCTAGCACCAGCAGATATAGATGATATAAGAAGACACCTGCAGGAAATGCTTGCAGCTGGTGTAATGCAAGAATCCAGAAGCCCTTATGCTTCGCCTATTGTGGTGGTGAGGAAAAAGAATGGGACAGTAAGAATGTGTGTAGACTACAGGACTCTTAACAGGTGGACCATCCCCGATCAATATACCATGCCCGGTATTCAGGACACTTTGGACTGTCTGAATGGAAGCAAGTGGTTCTCGGTGTTGGATCTTCGCAGTGGGTACTACCAGATCTCCATGGCCCCAGAAGACTGTGAGAAAACAGTCTTCATCTGTCCACTTGGGTTCTATGAGTTTATGAGGATGCCTCAGGGGATCTCAAGTGCCCCGGCCACTTTTCAGTGACTGATGGAACGTGCAGTAGGGGACATGAACTTTTTGGAGTGCCTGGTATACTTAGATGATGTTATTGTGTTTGGAAGTTCATTGGAGGAACATGAGAGCCGACTTTTTAAAGTGTTGGACCGACTGGAAGACTTCAGCCTTAAGCTGCCCATTGACAAATGCCAGTTCTTTCAGACATCCATAAAGTATGTGGGGCACATAGTGTCCACTGAGGGGATAGAGACTGATCCTAGCAAAGTTGAGGCCTTGACCACCTGGCCCCAGCCCCACAATTTAAAATAATTACAATGCTTCCTAGGCTTTTGTGGTTATTACCGTTGGTTCATAAAGGACTACTCAAGAGTGATTCACCCATTGTTAAATCTGACCCAGGGTTACCCTCCCATGAACAAAAAATACAAGAGAATGGCTCCCACTGAAGCAAAGAGAGTGTACTTCCGTCCGGGTGAACTTTTTGAGCCTTGATGGACACCCGACTGTGAGGCTGCTTTCCAAGAAATCATATATCAACTCATCCAAGCTCCCGTCCTTGCATATGCCAATCCTTCTAAACCCCATGTGTTACACACCAATGCTAGCGTACAAGGCTTGGGGGTTGTGTTGTATCAGGAGCATGAAAATGGCCTTAGACCAGTGTCCTTTGCCAGTAGGAGTCTGACCTCGTCAGAAAAAACTATCCTGTACATAAATTTGAGTTCTTGGCATTGAAGTGGGCCATTGTCAACCAATTTCATGACTATTTGTATGGAGCAAAGATACTGGTGAAGACAGATAATAATCCACTGACCTATGTGCAGACTTCGGCTAAATTGGATGCTACCAGGCACCGGTGGCTTTCTGCATTGTCCACTTATGATTATGTTGTTGAATACAGATCAGGCCTGAATCACACAGATGCTGATGCCCTTTCCCGGAGGCCTAATTCCAAAGGTTATTGGGTCAGGTTGTCCAAGCCTGCTATTCGAGCCCTGTGCCAAAAGTTTGACAAGGATGAGCCGATGTCCACAGACCCTGTGGACTGCCTGGTAGACTGCTTGGGCCCCTAGGACACTTGTATACCAACTGCGTATTGTCACTTTTCCACACTAGATATTAGTGCCTTGCCTCAGTTTGATAATGACAGCCTTCAGTGAGCTCAATCTTGAGATCCAATGATCCAATCAGCTCTCAAAGCCCTCTACACAGGGAAAGATGTGTCCAAGTTGTGTTCCTCTGATTTGAGAACTGCACTATAGTACAAAGAGGGTCCTAAATTGAAGTTAATAAATCAGCTGCTGTACAGAGAGACAGTAAATGGGGGGGGTCATGTAGACAAAGAACATTTGGTCTTGCCCACCGACTTCAGAGACTTGGTGCTGAGGTTCCTACACAACCACATGGGTCACCTTGATATTGACAGAACTCTTGACTTGTTACAGTCCCAATTCTACTGGCCTAAAATGGGGGCCGATGTTGAATATCATGTATGAACTTGTAGTCGCTGCCTACAGAGAAAGGCCTTGCCGCAGAGGGCTGCCCCCCCCTTGTTAACATCACCACCAGCACACCCATGGAGTTAGTTTGTATTGACTTTCTAAGTTTAGAGCCTGATCAGCGGAAAATCAGTAAAATGTTGGTTGTTACAGATCATTTTACCAGATGTGCCCAAGCCTTCCCTACCAAAGATCAAAAGGCATCCACTGTGGCCAAGGTGCTGATAGAGAATTTCTTTGTTCACTATGGGGCCCCCCAAATAATTCATTCTGACCAAGGCAGAGACTTTGAGAGTCACTTAATCAAAGAAATGCTCTCTCTATGGGGGGTGCGGAAGTCAAGAACCACCCCCTATCACCCGCAGGGAGATCCACAGCCAGAATGCTTCAATTGCACCCTGCTTAACATGATGGGCACTCTCCACCAGAAAGACAGACCTAAATGGAGCCAGTAGATTAGCACCTTGGTCCACACCTATAATTGTACAAAAAATGATGCTACTGGGTTCTCTCCCTATCGCCTCATGTTTGGGAGGGAGGCTCGGTTACCAGTGGACATTTGTTTTGGGATTTCTCCTGATGGAGTCAGAGCTGAGAATTACCTTCAGTATGTGCAAAAGCTAAAAGTTCAATTGAACCATGCATACCAACTAGCTCAGACCATGGCTGCAAAGAGAAACTTAGCTAACAAAGAGAGATATGATAGAAAGGTAAAGGCCCAAGAGCTTCAAGTTGGAGACTGTGTGTTGCTGTGAAATCTGGGATTGCATGGCAAGCAAAAAATTGCTGATCGGTGGCACCACCTTTCCCATATAGTAGTAGGCAAACTGAATGACTTACCTGTGTATAAAGTGCGGCCTGAAAACAATTCGAAGGATGTCAAGACCATGCACCATAACCATTTGTTGCCTATTGGCCAAATCCTGATTGAAGCTGAGCCCCCAGAGGTTGCCCCCCTTGGACCAGTGACTTGGGCTGCTGCGAAACAAAGACAGAATAAGCCTACCTCAGTGGTCACTGACTTGAGGCCCTTTCCACAGCCAATCCAAACTGATAGTGATTGTCAGTCCATGTCAGATAAGAGTGAGTGCAACTATGCTTATTACCCCTCTTATGAATTGAGTCAGCTGTTTCGGGGGAAACCCCATGGCCAATTGTGGGGATGAAGCTAGGCCTTCCAGACTGCCTAACCCCCCAGCTTCATCCCTGGAGTCAATGCTCCCTGAAAGTGAAGTTCAAAGTGTCGTCTGATGAGGTTGAATCACTGTGTATGGTGGAACTGTGTGATTTACCTTGGGAAGAGAAAGATGATTTGAGGCAGACTGGTGACATGCCAGAACCTGAAGAGTACTTTGAGTGTGATGATGACCCCTTTTTAGTGCCAGAGTGCCTTTTCAATGAGCAAAGTGTGGTAGAACCTGAATTCAAGGAGCCAGGGGCTAACAGTGCCCCAAGACCAAATTATTCCACTCAGACAGAGGCCCTCTTGCCAGTGAGGAAAGTGCAGAGATTGAGGTGAAAGGTACTGAGACTGTGGCTGCTCCCCCCAGGAAGACTGGATGAGCTGTCAAACCCATAGTATGCCTCAGCTATAATTCCCCTGGGACACCAGTGGATTTACCTCTCAATGTAGTCCACAAGGCAGTTTATGTGTCCCAGAGTTTACTGCCCAAACTGAGTTTAAGTGCTAATTTCCGGCTGATTGTCCTGCCCTCTAGGTATGGTGCTCCTGCCCCATCGAGCTCCAGGGTAACTGATGGGAAAGGGTCCACATTCTCATTGTTCCATGTGCAGGAAGTAATAACCTGATTCCCTACTGCAGTGTGTATTTGAGTAATCTGTGTATAAATGTGTGTAATTTGATTTAGGGAAAGTAGTGTACTGTTAAATACAGAGAATGTATTTGGTAAAAGTCTAATATGTTGATTAATGATTTAGAAGTTATAGGCATTACCTGTTAGTGGTATAGATGCGTAAGGTATTTTGCATTTGAAATTATTGTGATGGTACCCACTTGAGGTGGACGCCAAGTTTTTCTAGGCAAGGAAGGGTGTAACCCCCCTTACAAATGGTGGTTCCCAAAAGGCTTTCATGAGCTGCCCCGAATGCTCGTTGCCAGGCTGGTGTCCTGTGTTTAGTGTCTGAATGTATTGCCAGTGAGTGCATATGTCGCCTCCGTGTACTGTCCCTTTAAGGGCTGCCTGTATTGCAGTCATATTTAATCAAAAGGGGGGACTGTGTGCTTCCATGCCCAAGTCCCGCCTGGGCTGCTGGATACTTGCTCTGTTTCTGCCATCACTACTTGTGCCGAGGGAGTCCTGCTGAAAGATGTAATTATTTGCTGTAAATCGTGTAGAGTTGTAATGAAAATGTGGTTTGTTCTAACCTGCCTTTTTTGCAGTGAGGACTGTTCTGTGTAGCTCCACCACTTTGGTCCTGAACTGCCGTATTGGACCAATCAGTACTCTGGGACTCTAAAATGGAGCCTGCTAAAGTGGGACTGATGGATTACCAGTTGGGATTTGTAGTTTTGAACTGTTGGCACCTTTTGCTCCTAAAGGGGGAGCTCTTACTGTAATTGACAGCTAGACCAGCCAATCAGACCTTTTGGATCAAGGGGAAATACCATGAGCTGTCTGCTGGCAAGCCAGATTCAAGGTGGATGTTGAAAGAGAAGGAGCTCGTGTAATTCGAGCAGTCGTGGTGCGGAGTAGTTCATGTGGGAGAATCGTGTACAGCCTGAATCTCAGCCTGCTTACTGTTTTCTGCCTGAGGAGAAGTGAACCGGACTGAATCCGATCTAGTGTTGTAAAGCAAACCAACGATTTGGGACCAGGTTTAACCTGAAGAAGACCGGAGATTTTGCTAAGTGCGATCGGCCTGTCAGGACTTTAGCTACCTTTGCACTCCCGGGTTTAGCAATGACTTTGTGATTAGGGCAAGGAGCTGTATGCATGGTACAGTAATATTTTGTTGCATGTAAATGTGCTGCGAACTGGAGGGGGGGCCGCGATCTAGTATCCCCACGAGTTGAATGTGTGCTGAAGGCTGGATGTGTTCCCAGCTTGAATCGGACTGAATCCGTGGCTACTCTATGCCGTTGGGCCCTGCCATGAGGGCTTTGTCTCCCTACCATGCTTCATCTGGCCATCCAGAACAACCAGTGATAGCCTTGACCATCGTTCATCCTGTATTCAGCTTTGGGTATCGTGAGTAACAAACAGGATAGCTCCCTGCAACATATCTTTAAATCGCCAGTGTGTCATCTGATTGTTCTGTTGTGTTGTTTTCACAAACTGAGCCCTCCAGCTCCGGATTACAATCACTGAGTGTGCATGTTATTTCTTTTCCTCACAGGGCCCCTACCAGCTGCAACGCTGGCCTACCCCAGGCAACGGTCCTGGCTAGCCCCCTTCTCCATCCTGGGTACCCAGAGAGTGTGACTGATAGGGACAGTGACTGCATGCACAGCTGTGATATTTATAGTGTGTTTAAGCCAATTAACCTGATTGCCCCCCATCCTTGTTATAGCCCCTGAATAAATCAGATCTACTTTTTTACTGAATTTACATTGACTATGGTGTCTGTTTATGCCTAAGATATTACATAGTTGCTTTTTGTCTTTCATCACCTTATTTCACAGGGCATCCCCGAGCCAAGCTGAAGGAACCAGGCTTGGGGGTAAGTGCTAAATCTAGGTGTATGTGTAAAGCCTATCAGGAGTATTGCGGAGTTAAACACTGTGTACTGTGTGGGCCACTAGCAGGAGACAAGGAGGGTCACAGTGTCCCGGAGGGCTGTGGTCTGGTTAGTCAGGCTAATACCAACCCTGACCTTTGGGTGGAGGCACCCATCACTGATCTTAGGCCCCTTAACCTGCTACTAGCCAAGCAGGCAGGGGTAGTAGCCCTTGGGATAGTGCCACCTAGTAGTTATACTAGTACTCTGCAAATTTCTGCTTTTCTTGTTGTTTCTGTAAGTTTCTGCCACTTTGGCCTCCCGGACTGTGACTGCAGTGAGATAGAGAGTGGGGTTGGGGGGTGAGGATGTATGGGAACAGCTGAATAGTAAATACAGCCCAGTCTGTTGCCAAGCATGTAAGGCATGAAAATTACACACACAGTGATTTAGAATACAACACTGATCATTGTATTCAAAGTCACAGGCTATGTGCATAAAGCAAAGATCGAAACAATTCATTGCAGTGCAAAGCACGACCGCAAAGTCTAGACTTGTTTCCCCCCATGATAGTCATTCTGTATGTTTCTGATACTGTAGACTACTGGACTGCTAGTGCAGCTAGACAGAGAGAGTGACATGGAGAGAGCGAGAGGGACCGGGATATGAGGGAGAGGGTAGGGTAGGGGTCGTGCATGTGTTGGACTGCCACTCAGTTGTACAGTCAGTCTCCAAGCTCGTATGTCAGAACAATTACCTTCAGCGCTTGTGAGAAAAACATATAGATCGCCCATCAAGTTTAAACAAGTGTGCTCATTTGTCTGCTCCAACAGCATGCCACAGAGTGAGACAAAGAGACTTGGGTGGGTCTGAGTGCTCGTGGCAGAAACATAGCAACTTAGCATTTGAAACATTAGAATTTGATGGCAGATAAAGACTGCTTAGCCCATCCAGTCCTCCTTACCTAAACCACCTTGCTGCTTCAGCATGACCCCCCCCCCGAAAGGATTCTTTATTTTTTATTTATTTATTTGTTTGTTTGTTTGTTATTCAGAAAGATCTTTGAGCCAAGGTTCTTTTACAAAGGTTCCACGTCCAAAAACAATGACACATACAGATAAAACAATATTGGTCAAAAGGAGTATATACCTATAAACAGTGCACAATGCTAGACCATTATAATAAACAGTGGGCCCAACATTTAACAATGATCCAGTGATTGATGGAGCAGAAAGAAGTAGGTGTAAATGACAAAAGTGAGGTGCAGAGGGGTGTGCAGAGAAGGGCGACACCCAACCCCTAGAGATACCTCGATCCAGAGCAGAACTAAGTAGTGGGAAATAGCCCAGGACAGGGATGGGGAGGTGTTGGGGCAGATGAGAAAGTGGAGCGTGGCCTTAAAACAGGCTTTGTCGAGTAATACATGGGGGCTAGGGTGGGAAGGAGAAGATGGAAACAGAAGTGCCATAGGGAGAAGGGAGAGGAGGGAGGGGGCCGTGGGAGGTGGCAAGGAGGGGGCAAGGTGCATAGGGCCAGACTGTGAGTAGGGAGGGGGTTAGACCTGAGGATGGATCCTATGCTATTTTTGAGTGAGAAGCATGTTGTGCCATTCTACAGGTTCCTGGGGGGGGGGGGAGTTGTGCTAGGTGTTCAAGGAACAAGCACACGTGTTGCAGGAGGTGAGGTAGTGCTTGAGTTCAGGCTTGAAAAGGGAGAGGTTTTTCATATTGTGAGTGAACTCCGGGATCTCATTTAGCCAGAGGGGGCCTCTATAGGAAAAGGCATGTTGACCAAGTGCGGTACGCCAGAAGTGTACCATGAGTGCCCCCTGCTTTGTGCCTCTAGTGCCGTAACCTGAATCTGATTTGGAGAAGATGGCAGATACATTTGAGGGTGCCCTGCCCAGTAGAGCTTTCTTTCCAAGAAGGCATGTTTGGAATTTGATCCTGCCCCCTAGTGACAACCACTTTGTCTTCTCATATAGGGAGCAGGTGTGGGTGAGGTGATCAGCATCCAGGGTGAGTCTGCAGGCCTTGTTAAGTGCAGTATGCACCCTCTTTAGCACAGTGTCAGTGGCTGCCCCATAGACTACCAGGCCATAGTCAATGGTAGATAAGATGGAACTGGTAATGGCATGGCAGAGTGTTGCTGGAGTTATGTATTTCCTGTGCTTGTAAAGCAATCCCAGTTTTGTGTTTACAGCCTTGACCACAAGTCCACATGTTGAGCAAAGGACATGGTGTCATTGAGGGTGACCCCCAAGTATTTAAAGGAGTGCACTTGCTCCAGGGGTGCTTGGACCTCGTTGGAAATGGAGAGGGTGGGGACCCTTTTCTTGAGCTGGGAGCAGGATAGGAGCATGGTCTTAGTCTTTTTATAATTGAGCAGAAGCCTTTGTTCACAGAACCAGTCCTCTAATATACCCTCATTTATCTTATACCTAAACTAGCAACTGCTATTGATCTCTGCTAGTTGTCTCTTTGCCCTTTAACTCCTTAGTTTGTAAGTTGATAAGTTTGTAAGCTGATAACTTGTAGAGTAAGATTTCACTCACTCGGATTTCTGAGATGGGGGGGGGGGTCTTGTTCATCTGAAAAACTACTTGTCTCCTAGCTGTATACACCATTTTCTTAGCTATTATATTTAATGGTGAGGTGGACCAAACTATGATTAATATTCCTGTCTATTTCAAACTGCATTTGCAATGCCCAGTCAACTTCCTATTTTCTAAGCATTAAAAAATTAGACCAGGGACTCGTTAATAGTAATCATTAGTATGCTGCACCCTGTAGTTTTTCTTTCACTAGGTAACTGCACTAATGTATTGTCACTAATCAGAGAAACTGTAGTAAATTAATATTTAAGCAATAAGGCATGACAGGGTGTGTGTTATTGTGTAATAACTTCACTCCTGGTGTGGTTTGGAGCACAAGGTGAAGCTGAGTGCTTCCACCACCTCTCTAGTGACATTATAACACAATAACACACATCCTAGGAGTGCCTTATTGCTATTATTCAATGGCTCGCTTGCTAATAAAAAAAGAAAAAAGAAAAAAAAAGCATATTTTTAATGTACTTTTATTTGATGTTTCTGTGGGTAGGTATATATTTAAAAAAAAATCCATAATATTTTTTTCCACCACTAGGTGGAGCTGTTGCCTGAGTGTTGCTACTTGCCCAGTCCTGTAGATCATCTCACGAGGTGAGTTCAGTGACTTGAGGAAGACTGAAGAGCTGTTTGGTGTCACAACTTCCATTAGTTACTTTTTGTTTGTTTGTTTATTTTACTGTGGATCACATCTGGGGGCTGTTTTCAACTGTCACATTGTGGAGAAAGGAAAACAGAGTCGCCGATCAGTAAGTGGAGCACAGTGGTTTAAACACCAACACGCTCAGAGTAGTCATTGGGGTTTCAGTTCTTTTGAGGTTGGGATGAAGACCAAGGGGACAGCTGGAATGTGTGAAGCCGTGACGGCTTCTGTAGTAAAACACTAATTGTGGCAGATGGAGGAGTGAGTGACTGAGCAGGGCTTAGGACAGAAAGTGATGTTATTTTTTTGCTAGCACTTTCTCCCCAAAATGAGCAGCTTCAGTGAACCACGTGACCGCTACTTCTAGCCAGCACGGTTCACTCAAGCCGCTTGGTTCAGGGAGAAAATGCTGGCAAGAAAATTATATTCATTTTAACAGCTGAACTTCGGGGCTGAACTGTGCTATTTGGTGCGAGTAACAGAAGGTAAAAGGAAATTGGTGGTAATGGTGGTGGGGGGGGGGCTAAAGCTGTGACAGCTTTGGTGTGGGTTCAGAGCACCAGTAACTTTAAGGCCGTGTCCATACTAGCAATGAGCTATAAAAACGTTTTTTAAAACGTTACCGTTCAACCCGTTTCTGTGCATCCACATTGAACAGCTGAATCGGTTTTTAAACCGTTACTCTGCATCCACATCGGTGTTCTTTCTCCATTTTCTGGTAATGTTTTGAAAAGTGTTACAGTCCGCTGGAGGACACATTTTACAGAAAACACTTCGTTCACCCGTCCGCACTACTCCTCCAAATGAAGAAAAAACAGGTAACGTTTCAGCAACCATGCTAAAGACCTGCTCTTTGGTGGTTTTAAAAACGGTTTACAGAACGCTTTTTAAAACGTTACAGGTCTGGACGCAACCGTTTTTAGAGCAAGCGGTAACGTTATAGGACACCAGTAACGTTACCAAAGCTCTAGTCTGGACAGGGCCTAAGACTAGTGGCATGATTTGTGACGGTGTTATACGGTCATGTGTGTGCCTGGACTTCATACAGTGATATTGTTCAATAACATCACTATCCCAGGCATACACTGACCAATCAGAGAAGAGGAAATCTTCTTGCCATTGCATAATTATTATTTTTAACACTGTGGGAGTGATGGATTTTTTAGTTTATTTTTCTAGCCATGAAACCCACTTTGGGAGTGAAAAATTAAGTTTAAAGGTGAGGACATTAAGTAAAACATCTAGATGTAACAGTAAGATAGAAAGGGGACCAAGTGGTGAAATCAGTGAGCAGGATCATATTTTGATAATAAGAAATGAGCCTAAAAGAAGTCAGATTAAAAACTGTGCAACACAGTAAGATATTAAAAAGTTTGGGCCTATAGTTATAAAATTAATGGACCAGGGAGAGTTTCAGCATATCAGTGGTTAAGATGCTATTGTATATTTATTTTGCAAGAAAAAGGATACATTACGGAGTGTACTCCTTTGACTTTATACCATGTGAATGGTTTAAATGCATTTTTTATGTCAAGTGAGCATCTTTTACATTTGATGCTTAAGTAATGTTAATTACAGGAGAGCAAGTAAGAAGGATACTTTCCAAATAAGGTTGTATATAATTGAATACAAATTAATATTTATTCAGATTTTGATTACAGATGTGTGAACTTCGAGAAACACAGCAGTGATTGACTTGATTGTGCATACCTAGTGAACAACATTAGGTACTATGGAGTTTTTTCTCCACTCCAAGTTTCAATAATAATTAAATAACTAGTGATGTTTAAGACTATAAAACAATAATAATTGCTATATATTTTGATTTAACCTTTTAGCCAATCCCTGAAGAAGAGATCGGGGTGGTGAGATCCTGAAATGTTGGATATACTTCATAAAGAAATTTGGCATTGCAAAATAAAACACTGTGCACAATAGTGAACAAAGACAGCTGGGTCCCTGGGGGTTTCTTTTTCTTTCTCCTTTTGTTCCCCCCCCCCTTTTTGGGGGTGGGGCTCATCCATAAAGTCTAAAAGGAGAACAAATATTCTGGGACTGGTTGCCACACATATGAAATATAGGTCCAGTCGTTCTATGGAGTGCTCTCTGACACCCATACAGTGACAGTTTGTGACAAAAGAGGCTGATTACAGTTGATGGACTTTGACAATTGGCAGGGCAGGTTTAGCTTTGCTAAAAAATAGAATGTGGGTGAATTTCAAGTTTAAAAAGTTTTACTGAGTTAAAAAAGAATCCTATTCTGGTTACAACCATAGTTTCAGTAACCAATAGTTGACTGAAAGCCCTAGATAGTATCTACATGGTTATTATTTTTTGTGTTATCTTACTGGTTTGATATAGCAAATAGGATTTCAGACACTGGGAACAGTTTTCAGAAACAGTTCCCATTATATAACAGAGAATGTTTTCCAAGAACTGTTCCTGATGTCTGAAATCGTATGTGATAGTATGTGGTTGTTTGTTTGTCTGTCTGTCTATCTATCTATCTATCTATCTATCTATCTATCTATCTATCTATCTATCTATCTATCTATCAGTCCAACACCAATTGTAAGTACAGGGCAATTGGTCAAACAGGGATTAGCTGTTGCGCATTGATGGGCTGAAGGTGAGTAGTCTGCAGCCATTCAGTCCTTGTATAAGCTAGTCTGCTGCCGCTCTTCCTGTCTTGCCTGGACTACTATTTTTTCTCCCTATCCTAGTCTTGCCTGGACTACTATTTTAGGGCACCCTGTCCCTTGAACTGCCAACCTTTGGTGATCTAGGACTACTTTAAGTTACAGTCCCTCATCAGTTCCCCGGGCTGCCTTCAGTTTTAACTGACCTCTCTCTGCCACTAAGGTAGCTAAAATGCACCAGCACATGTTGCTGTTCATTCTTGCATCCTCTCTGCCACTGCTCCATCTATCTATGCTCTCCTTACCTCAACCTGTATTTACGGTCCCTAAGTTCCTGCCAAATGACTACTTCTTTTCAAACCTTTTACTACTTCATACCCTCCCCCCGTGACCCCTCCCCATTACTACTCAACAGAGCCTGGCTCCACCTAGTTACTTATGCCCCCAAAATGTGTCACCTGAGTACACGTAACCCATGCCCCTTCCTGCGCCGCAAGCTCTGGTAACTCCTCTTACTTGCCATCCTGCTCTCTGGTGATGTCCAAATAAATCCAGGTCCTACATATGCCACACCTGACTTGATTAGCAATGCTAAAGGTCTGGTTGTAATACACCATAATATCAGGAGTCTCACTCACAATCTTGCTGATCTGGAATCTTGGACCTCCCTCTACAAGCCTGCCATCATATGCCTGACAGAAACCTGGCTAAATCCTTCCACTCCCGACTCTCTGTGCTCCCTTCCTTCATATAACATCCTGAGACATGATAGACCTGCTCCCAAGAGAGGGGGTGGTACTGCTGTCTACTTTAAAGACCATCTACAGCTCACTGCCATCAAATCATCTCACCTAGCCCACTGTGAGGTACTTCATACTCTTCTTATCCTTGGTACCAAATAACTGCATATAGCATGTGCCTATAACCCTTCATCAAACAGTCAAAAGGGACTGGATGAGTTGCTGGCTCAAATCTCTTACCTTGCGGGGAAACATGAGGTCCTGATACTAGGGGATCTTAACGTTAATTGGCTGGGGAACACTCAATTAACATTGCTGACCAGATTGCAAAGTTTTAACTTGCACCAACTTATATGTGATCCCACCAGAACAACCCCACACTCTAATACGAGTATGCTGCTGGACTGGATTATGATCAACCACCCTGAAAACATTATTGCCTCTGGTGTACTACCTGATGCCATCACAGACCACTCCCCTACCTTTTGTAGCTGGGGTAAAAGCAAGCCTATTCCCACAAAACCTCATCTCATTACTTTCCGCAACTATGCGAACTTCGACTCGGAGCTTTTCCTACATGACATTGTTGCAACTGATTGGCCCTCCCTTCTAATATCAAATGATGCTCAGATTTCCCTTAAACTATTCATGACACACTTTCTAGAGCTTTAGGATAAGCACTGTAAACTAGTAACTCATCGGGTAAGAAATAGGCACACCCATTGGCTAAAATCTGACCTCCTTGCTAAGCTAAAACAAAGAGATAAAAGCTGGCTCCGATTCAAGAGCTCAGGGCTATCCTCTGACCTAAATACCTACAGGGCTCTGCACAACTCATGCAAAAAGGACATCAAAAAGGCTAAAAGTTCTTACTGCAAAGTCTAGTAACCAACTCCTATGGTGACTCAAAGAAATTCTGGTCCCATATTAAATTATTTCTTGGCTTGAATCTGATATCCACCCCTAATGACATGTCTCTTAATGGTGTCCACTGCAATAATCCCCATACCATCACCAATTTCTTCAATGATAAATTCTCTGACTTATCTAATTACACCTCCTCCTTCACCATCCTGTTGAATATATCTACCTCATCTACTGTCAGTGGTCCTCATTCCTTTTTCAAGGTGGTCTGTAGGTGTGAGGTGCTCAGTTTATTAAATAAAATCTCAGATTTCACTGCAGTTGGCTCAGACAACCTTGAGCCCAAGCTCCTAAAGCTATCTGCCCCTACATTGCTGCTCTCCTAGCCAAAATGTTCATGTTATCCCTGTCCCAGTGCTATATCCCAGATATATGGAAGGTTCCAAGGATTTCCCCTGTTTTTAAAAAAGGAGATTGTAAAGATCCCTCTAACTACAGACTCATAGCCGTTCTATCAGTTCTAAATAAAATTCTGGAGAAACTTGTATCTGTTCAAACAATTGATTTCCTCCTGAAATATGACCGTCTTACCTCGGCCCAGCATGGCTTTTGCAAGGGCAATAGCACCACTACTGCCCTTCTTAAATTTATGTCAGATACCTTAGTAGCTATGGACTCTGGCCTTCTCACTGGGGCCATTTTCATTGCATATACAGTTGCTGCAGTGACTCCCTGATCATGAAGACCACCACAGCGACAGGAATCAGGCAAAATCTGCCAGTCGTTGTGGTGGTCTGTATGCCAATCGGGACTGCTTCAATGGGTGTTTTCCCCCCCCGGTCCAACTCCGACTCAGAGTTAGAATCCTAGAGACTGGGGTGTGTGGGGTTGGAGCCTTCCACATGGGGGGGTTCAGGGGCACAGCCCCCCTATGGATACACAGAGGAATCCCGACACTGCAATGCCAGCAATTGACACTGCGGCTGTCGCTGTTGGGGATGTCTCCATGATGACTGTCGCTGCGGCATGGGTAAACCTTTTTATTGATATGACCAAGGCATTTGACCTTGTTGATCACTCCATCCTCCTAGCCTCCCTTACATCACTAGGCTTCTCTCAAAATGTTGTAAGGTGGTTTGGCAGCTAGCTATCTGACAGGACTCAACCTGTGAAATATTACTCCACCCTCTCGAACAAGGCCACCATTAACACTTGGGTGCTGAAAGGGTCTATCCTTAGGCCTCTGCTTTTCTCTATTTTCATCAATAACATCACCTCTAACCTCCGTAGGACTGCTTCCCTATTATATGTACACAATATTGTTCTTTACACTAGTGATAACAGCATTGATGTCATCAATCATAAACTCTCTCTTGACTTTCAGCAAATCCATCAATGGCTATCTAGTCACAAACTTGTCCTAAATGAGTCCAAAACCCAATCTATGCTATTTGGTTCTAATGCCAAACTTAAACTCTCCCAACCTAAATTTAAAGTTTCCTCCTCCAATGGTTTAACTCTGGGGGTGGTGAACTCATTTAAATATTTGGGCGTCACACTAGATCCATCACTAAACTTTGATCTGCACATCCAACAGACCTGCAAGCTTGTCAATGCTAAACTTGGGATAGCTTACCGAACCAGCTATATGCTCACCCCCTCAGCTAGGCTTGCCATTGCCCATGGCATACTCCTTCCCTCGCTAACTTATGGTGTTGCCACCCATACCTCTGTGTCCAAATCTAGCCTCTGAAAATAGAATGTCACAAACAACAACATCTGTCGATTTGCATCCTCCTCCCATCGACTGAAACACCACTGTCTCCTTTATTCTGATCTGGGATGGCTTCCTCCTTCAGAGCTAAGGCTTTATACTTATGGCTCCATCATTGACAATATTGTCCAATTACAAATACCCAAACCCCTGGCGGGTCTCTGCCTTAATCTGACACCCCACTATGGTTTGCGGTCTGCTGATAATGTGACTGTCTTCATTCCCAGAAATAATTCCTCCAAAGGTGCTACAGCTTTTGCTTGTCATGCCCCCTATTCTGGAACTCCCTCCCACTAGCCCAAAGCCAATCCTCAACCCACACCTCCTTTAAGAATGGGCTACGTAACCATCTTGCTACTTCCCACAGATCCGTCTGCTTCAAACTCCTCTAGCCCTTTCCTCCTTCCTAGCCTCTCCTCTTCTGCCACTTCTATTGTGCACTTCAATAGTATAGCACTTTCCCATTTTCCTTCCCTCTCACCTGCCTATTCCTATACCTCTACTCTGGTCTCGCACTTCTGTCTCCTTTTCCATCTCTCAACATCCTATATAATTCCTTATGAATACCATAGTACTACTATCTTACCTTGTTTTTCACAAATCAGACAATATGTTATTAGCCCTGGTTATCAAGATGTCTTTGTATACTCTGTTCTAGTATATTTTTTTACACTGTTACTTGTATCTACCTTGTCTATAGCTATTTGCTCTGTAATCTATTGTCTACTATGTTTATTACTTGCTGTGTATTCTATTGTTCAATTATGCAATAATTTGTTTTGCTTTGTGTGCCTGCTCTGTTTGTACTGTATCCTCTCGGGTCGTGCCTGAAAATAGTCATTACTATTTCTAGTGCACTTACCCACTAAACAGAAACTAAATAAAAATAAATAAATAAAATAAGAAGAATATTTCTAAGGCTCCAAACAGCGCCCCTATGCATCTGTTCATGCTGGTCCCAAAGGGTCCTGGGTGAATGAGGATATGATTCCACTGTCTCAAAAAGAAAGAAATTCTTTTGTAAAAAAACTACATTAAGGCACCAGTTAGGGTTGCTTAATGCCAAAAAAAGTCCAGAAATTGGGCATTAGGGTTTACAACCCTAACTCACCACCCCCACCCTGCAGGCAGCAAAAGGAAAAATCATTATAGTTTCACCTCTCTTGCATCTTCGCAAATCAGGTGCGGGGTGTGCCTTGGGGTTGTCAACCCTAACACTCATCCCATTCCATCAGTAAATAAGATGAGATGGGTACAATATATAAGAATGGGGTGAGTGTTAGGGTTGACAAACCAAGGCACACCCCACACCTGATTTGTGAAAATGCAAAACAGATGAAACTATAATGTTTTTTCCCGGTTGCTGCATGCAGGTTGGGGGTGGGGAGTTAAGGTTGTAAACCCTAATGCCTCATTTCCTGACTTTTTTGGCATTAAGCCACCCTAACTGGTGCCTTAACGTAGTTTGCAATAGGGGGTGACAACAATATCAGTGGGATAACTTCAGTTATTTCCACTGCAGTGAAATAACTTACGATGACATCACCGGAGTTAAAATAATTTACAAATATATCTACTCTGCTAATGTCACCACTCACTCACTCACTCACTCACTCACTCACTCACTCACGCACTCCAGCCTGCATACTAAATTGAACTTCTCCACAAATCTGTTTCTCACTGCTACTTGCAAGTAACTCAGTTTACATTGTGAAGGACATTCAGCTGTTTCCCATAGTGTTTGTAAAACTCCCAACCCATTACTATGCTACTCTCATTTTCAAGAAAGCCTGCATTCTAAATTACAGTGCTTCACAGTTTCTGTTTCTCGCTGCTACTTGCAAGTAACTCAATTAACATTACAAAGGACATTCAGCTGTTTCCCATGGTGTTTGTAAAACTCCCAGCACATGACTATGCTACTGTCATTTTCAAGAAATCCTGCATTCTAAATGACAGTGCCTCACAGTTTCTGTTTCTCACTGCTTGCTGAAACTAACTCAATTAGCATTGCCAAACACATTCACCTTTTTCCCATAGTGTTTGTAACACTCCCAGCCCATTCAGAAACACTTACACACATTCAGAACACACACAAACAGTGCTCCCAGCATAGCCTAGAGGTTAGAGCAATGAACTTTGAATAAGCTTGGTATATCCAGTACACCAGACCTGGCTTTGATTCTCAGTCTCCACTTCTACAGTGTGTGACTCTGAACAAGTCACTTAACTGTCTAGTGCTCCCAAGTCACCTCTAAAAACGTACCCAAACACTAAAATAAAAAAAAAAAGAGTACACAGGAAAAGGAAGCAAAAAACATAACAACACTTCTGAAGCTAATACCTCATGGTATAAATAGCACACATGATGTGCAGATTGTGGAATATGGAAAATATTGTCATTCCTGCAGAGCAAGCTGTGCCTTCAGCACTTGTGAGACTACAGAGCTTACTCTGCAGGGGTGAGAATATTTTCCATATTCCTCTCCTGCCCATCATGTATATATATATATATATATATATAAAATATATGTCATAATTTATCCTTTTCAATTTAGTGTGGGGATTTAGGTTGCCTGTGTATGCTAACCTTTTTGACCCCTTTAAAATGTTTACAAACTCCCCCATTTGAAGCCCCCAATATCAATCCCTTAAGGATTAATTTATTGGGAAGACTTTTCCAGCAAGTTATAAACAT
This sequence comes from Neoceratodus forsteri, assembly GCA_016271365.2. Taxonomy (NCBI): domain Eukaryota; kingdom Metazoa; phylum Chordata; order Ceratodontiformes; family Ceratodontidae; genus Neoceratodus; species Neoceratodus forsteri. The sequence continues at coordinate 1,224,540,634 of CM057459.1, read as the reverse complement.
TTATACACTACTTCAAACAAAGTTAACTTTCCAGAGCCACATAATTTGGATTTCTTATGTCCAACAAAGTAAATTTAGCAAAGCACTGAGCTCCGTTTTGCACTTAATACATATTGGGTACTCCACCCAAGAGGAGCTTTCCTTCTAGACTGGGAAGGGAAGTGCATCATTGGTTGTGCTGTCTCTGCCCAGAGTGTATTGCTACATAAAGAAGGTAAATTCAAAGTGCATTACAGAAGCAGTGGAGTTTGGAAGCACGCCAGAGAGGGAGCATTTTTTTGCAACAGGTCAGACAGCAATGCTACTAAGAGAAAAGCTTTTAAAACATTCCCTTTTCTGTTTATAGAACTTTAACAAAAAGGAAAAACAGTTCGCAACTAGAATTAAAATTTTTAACAAATAAAGTGAGCATCTGAATATTTTCAAATGTTGATAGAGATTGATAAACCTTTAAAGAATATGTTTAATCAGGGAAGGTTTGAAAGAGGGATTAATTCAAACAAGAAAATTATTTTAAAGGTTCCCATTTTTAAGTTTGCCATGCATGCATGCACAGTGAACTTCTTGAAATAAGTTGCTTTTGAAGGGTGTGACACTATCTGTCCAATGCAGAGAGGTCTGCAAAGGGCTCGACAGTGCCATGTCAGTCATCAGCCAGGCTGATCATGACAGTGTTGTGCCTGAAACATTCTCTACTTGAAGAGAAAGTCACACCAATCATACGTGAGCTTTATCCTTTCATCTGCAGGACACCACCCACCTACCCTTACCCCCTTACCCCATACATACCTCTGGAGGTCAGCGGCTGGCATCTTCTATGGAATGGGACATGTCTGCACTCTTCAAAGCCAAACCACGAACTGAAGAATTGAAGGCAAGCGTCATATAATGGCTGTCAATGATGTTGTGAACTTATGTTGATATCTTGGCCATTTTGTAGCTCTTTTTGTACCAAATTTTCAACATGGGCTTTTTGGGACCCCACCTCATGAACACTCACACTGTTGTTTCATTACTCGATCCCAAAAGATGATTTCGTGGTCACTGTGCAGAATCCACTTTCAGGACTGAGTAATGAAATGACAGTGCAACTGTTCACAAGGTGGGGTTCCAAAAAGCCCATGTTGAAAATTTAGTGAAAAAATTCCCAAAAATGGCATATCTGGCCGTCGTAGCTCAGTTTCTCATGGGCACATAACTTTGTGAAATTTTAATATTTTCACTCCAGATTGTCAACATACAGATTTTTGCACAGCACCTCATGAACAGTACAGCTGAAATTTCTGACATCCTGCCTGAAATGTGTTTTTACAACTGTGGCACGGAATGGCAAGATCCTTGCGGGAAATCACCTTTCAGGGCAGAGTAATGAAATGACAGTGCCACTGTTCATGAGGTAGTCTCCCAAAAAGCCATGTTGAAAATTTGGAGTAAAAATGCCAAAAAATGCCCAAATTACGGGCACTCATTGAAGTTTTCCTACACATGCGCATAACTTTGCCAATTTCTCATATTTTCACTCCCAATTTTCAACATAGCTATTTTTTCACAACACCTCATGAACACTACAGCTGTCATTTCTCACGTTCTGCCCAAAATGACTTTCCACATCTGTGGTGCAGAATGGCGTTTTGACATGGATTAAGACATTTTCACCTATGGGGTTTATGAGGTAAGGTGATAAGAAGATTATGTTGAACATTTGGGGTCAAAATGTGAAAAAGTATAAAGTTATCATGGCAACATACAAGTGTCCATTTGCTGTGCTTATATCCTGAGTTTGGAGATGAACTTGGGAGTCAGAGGGCCGGCTGGGGGCAGTAGGAATGAGTGTCCCAGGGACTGCTCTCCTTCTCTGGAGGGAAGGGGAAGAGTGCCTGGTGCATTGTGCACCTCTGGCGGAGTTTGGGGGTACAACTGCTTTCAGCACCTCATGCAAGGAGGGTGAGGCACATGCTGGTGTCATTGCACATCCTCTCCTCAGGGATCTTCAAAAATGAGCGTACAAAAAATTCTGGCCCTTTTCATGATGCCCCCACCTCCAATGCCTCTCCTGCTGTGACTAATAAAGAGAGAGAGAGAGAGAGAGAGAGAGAGAGAGAGAGAGACTATTAGGGGCCAAAGAGAAATGTTATAGCCTCAGAAATCATAAATGAAGTTTATTCTTGACCTCAGTGTGGCTGTGTGTGTACACAGGGCAAGAGCAGGCTGGCAAAACAAGTCTTTGACTTGTGCTACCATCCAGAGGAGAAAAAGAAAGAGAGAGAATATTGGAGGCCAAAGAGAAATGTTATAGTCCCAGAAATCACAAAGTTTATTCTTGGTCCCAGTGTGACAGTGTGTGTGTGTGCACAGGGCAAGAACAGATTGGCAAAATAAATCTTTGACTTATGCCACCATGCAGAGGAGACAAAGAGAGAGACTACTGGGGCCAAAGAGGAATGATATAGCCACAGAAATTACAAAGTTTATTCTTGGCCCCAGTGTGTCTGTATGTGTACACAGGGCAAAAGCAGGCTGGCAAAATAACTCTTTGACTTGTGCTACCATCCATAGGAGAAAAAGAGAGATAAAGACTCTTAGGAGACAAGGAGAAATGTTATAGTTACAGAAATCACAAATAAAGTTTATTCTTGGCCCCAGCATGGCTGTGTGTGTACACAGGACAAAAGCAGGCTAGCAAAATAAATCTTGGGGAGTGGACATGGGGACAGTACAAATAATAAACAGTGACATAAAAGGACACAGTACGTTATTATAAACAGAGATACAACAGGTATTGTGATACAAGCAGTAGGAAATTTCTATACCACAGTATAATTTCAGATCTCAGATGATTACAGTAGGTCCAAATATAACACAGCCAGAAGATTCAATGCGACAGAATAAACTGTCAACCTGCGGACAGGTTAATAAGTGCTCAGACCTAAGACAGGAAGAAAGGAGGGTTAAGTGCATATGCATGTCGAGCAGAAGTGGGCTTTGAGGAGGGAGTTGAGGTGGTGTGTGGAGGAGGCATGGTGAATGTTCGAGGGGAGCGAATTCCTCAATTTAGGCATGTGGCAAGAGAAGACTACTTGGCCTGCAGTGGTGGACTTACGTGGGATAGCGAAGGAGCGGATGTCAAAATGTCTGAAGGAGTGTGGGGGGGGGGTGAGACAAGGGCTGTGGAGAGGTACAGGGGCAGGGACTAGGTCCAGAACTTGACTGTCTGCTGAGCACAGTGGGACAGCCTTCTATCCTTAAGAGAGGGGAGGCTCAGGGATTGGTAGAGGACTCAGTGGTGGGCATTGAGGGGGGCAGTTAAGGGTGAAATGGCAGAAAGGGAGCAGCACTATAGACTACATCACTGTAGACAAAGTTTGGGAGAATAATTTTCTGTACAATTGTACGGCATGCCTGCAGTGGGATACAGCCACTGTTGCAGTACAGTGCACCCAGCTTGGGATGCAGCTTCTTGTGGATGGCCTCAATATGTACAGAAAAGTCAAGGTGCTGGTCAAACCAGACCCTGAGGTATCTAAAGGAGGTACAGTCCTCCTGCTTAGTCCCACCCAGGGTGTGGAAGGTGGGGAGGGACAGAAGCCAAGAGAGTCTCTGCCTTGTGCCAGAGGTCATGGAGGCAGTCTCCTTGGCATTCAGGAAGAGCTGATTTGAGCAAAACCAGAACTGGACATCATTGAAGTCATGCTGAAGTCTGGCTGCCACATCAGATGTTGAGGGGCTGGATGCATACAGGACAGTGTTGTCTGCATACGTGTGAATGGATGTATGGGGGCAGGCTGAGGGCAGATCATTTAGGAAGATGGAGAACAATAGTGGACCAGGACCAAGCCTTGGGGAACACCAGTTGAGATGGGGAGGGAGGGAGGGAGGAAGAGATGGTGTTTCCAATCCTGACAGACTGTGTCCTGCCTATGAGATAGGAGTGAAACCAACTGGTGGCCTCCCTAGAGAGTTCGGTGAGGGAGAGCTTGGAAAGGAGGAGAGGGTGAGATACAGTGTTGAAAGCCTTTTCTAGGTCGACAAAGATGCTGGAGGTGATGTGGCCTTGATCCATACTGGTGAGGATGGAGTTGGTGAGCCTCAGGAGGGAAATGGAGGTAGAGTGGAACTTCCTAAACCCAGACTGGTAAGGTGTGAAGAAGGAGGTGGAGTCAAGGCAGGAGGAGAGCTGGGAGAGGACTAAGTGTTCCTGGAGCTTTGCTAGGATGGGGAGGAGGGAGATAAGGTGGTAGTTAACAAACAGTAAGAATATGTTTTGCACCATTACCCCTATTTGTGTGGAGTTCTTATGAGCCAGTACTTGGAAAGTGACTGAAACCTTAGGAGCATACCTCTCAACTGTCCCTGAATTTTAGGGATGTCTCTGATTTTGCCTCAACATTTCCCTCTGTCCCTCATTACATTTGTGTTTCTGACTGTGACTGAACACTGGGGATTGTAAGCACAAAATAATGCATTACAGGTACAGACTTGTTCTGCCCCACCCAGTACAATACCAGTACCAATGGTGAACTTCAGCATTGACAAATGCTTGTTTGTTTATAGACATTCAAAAAGAAAACAGTTTGAGGAAGTAACACACTGCTTTCAATATGGTGAGCACAGAACTGTTGATATAGAGTGAAAGAGCCTAATAGACCATAAGGACATGGTTATTCAGTGTAATTTAAAAAGCATGTAGAATGTTTGCCATACAGACTTTTGTGAAATAAAACACAGGTTCCAGCATCTAGATAACCAGAGCTATGGGTTTAGATAGAAATGGGGAACGTTTTTTTGAATAAGGTATAATTCATACTGCATTATTTAATGGTTAAAATAACTTATGATAAATATGCATTGTGTCATGTTTTTGGGGGAAAATTAACTTTTACACTGCATTATTTAATGGTGAAAATAGCACTTGATTTTGAACATAAGGAAATCATGTATTGTGTGGTCAAAAAAAAAAATAGGATAGCCTAAGCATCGTTTTTGGGTATGACAAACAAAGATTAATTAAATTATTTCCTGTTATACTGCATTTATTTGGACAATTTGAAAGCCACTGATTATAACACACTGGAAGCATAAATAATGTTTTTTGATTTTCTGTAAATACAGATTATTTGAAATAATTGAATATGACAGTGAAAAGCTGCAAGTAAAAATTGCATAAACTGTTGATAAACCAAGATAATGTGGCGATTTTTCCACTCCCTATTACAACTTGAAATTGATAATGTGTATAAACTTTGAGGATATAAATTGCATAAGATTTAAATTTTATGTTTATGTTTATATTAATATTTTCAGCCAAATCCTTGATGAAGAGACTTTGTATAGTCTTGAAACGTTGGAGCAGAAAAAAGGAATTTATGGCAGATGAAAAATAAATATGCACTTTTGAAAAAACATCACTTTGGCCAAGACTTGTTTTATTATAATTATTCACGTTCAGAGTGTTTTTATAAAACAACAAAAAAGAAAATGGGATTTCACGCACTTCTAGTTTTCTTCTGAGGTATAATACATCAAAATGTCCTCTGTACTGCCTATGTGTTCAGCCCAGGGTGTTGCTGCACAGGGGTCCTGGCAATGGTGCTTATTTACCATGGCACCACGGCCCCCCCCCCCGGCCACACATAGGATGCTTTTGGGGAGAAATGTCCTCCAAGGACCCCTTGCCAACAGGGACCATGGGTTGACTTGCACTCTGCCCAAGACCGCCCACAGCTATATGGACCCATGGCTGTGCCAGGGTAGGTGGCTTCAGTGCAGGTCACACAACCAGGCCAGGATGCAGTGGAGAACCAACCTCACCCCTGTGTGGTATGCCCCCCTTGTATTCTGACCCTCTGGTGCATGCTGCTGAGGGTTCCCCAGGCAAATTGCCATGGCTACGTCCACCAAGTGGGCCCGGGATGCTGCCTGTGACTCTGAAGCTGCAGTAATACAGGCCTGAAGATCAGACTGATCCACCTGTGCCACAGCAATGTACAACAGCAGGCTGGAATTATGTTACATGGTGGTAAGGATGGCCTACATGGAATCACTGGAGTCCACCAAAGCATGCAGTTGCTTGTTGTCCTGCTCACACACCTCGGTCATCAGTGCCCACAGTTTCTGCGTCACAGACTCATGGGCCACCATAGGTCCCCTGTACATATCTTGGTATTTGGTGTCCATATAGATGGAACCATATGGTGGAGGTGAGGGACATTGTTGTGGTACCTGTTAGCAGCTGTGGGGATGCAACTGTGTATTGCACCTGGGCCCTTAGTCCCACGTCCCTGCTGCATGGGTTACCTTGACTGGGAACATGTGCTGTGTGCATACCTCCTCCTGTTCCTCCTCCACCTCCTTCTCGAGCACCTCATAATGGACCTCCACCTCCCCCCCCCCACCTTTGTGTCAGAGATGAGGACTATCAGACTTACCCACTGAGATCTACTGAAACGTCTCTTCTTAATACACCCAAATGTGCCACTAGGATGGGTGAGCAGGCATTTGCGGTGTCTGCCCGAAAGCTATGGAACTCCCTGCCTTCAACTATGAGGCTCTCCATTACACACCTGATCTTTAAAAATGAGCTCCATGCCTGCCTCCTGGCCTCTGACAAATGCATTTGTGACTTAACCCCTGGGGAGGACACCTAGTTATGCTTCCTTTGCATGTCCCTTCAGCACATATTTAGGTACTTATCCATCTCACCCACTTTTAAATAGCAGGCAAGGACAGGCTGTGAGGTATCCCACCATGAGTCGGTCAGGAATAGTTTCTCTATTTACTTATACCGTATGGTCTAGCTCCTTGAAACTGTATTGTGTATCCCCCTGTATCTATGGATAGCCTAGTGTAATGTCTAATTTCTCTTGTACAGCAGGTATCACTGTGCCTGTCTATACTGTAATGTGTTTGATCCAAGTCTGTATTATGTAATAGTAACCAGTGTGATGTGATGTGCTTTCACCTATGTCTGTAACTGTCCTGGGTCGTGACTGAAAATAGGCAACTTCTTTGTCTAGAACACTTACCCGGTAATCAGAAATGAAATAAATAAATAAAATTGTTTGCTTCTTTTCTCTCTCTGTTTCCACCTCCTGCTCCCCCTCCCTGTCTTCCCAAGATGTGTCCTTCTCCTCAGACTGTCTGTCCCTGCCATCCAAAAGGTCATCTGGGCTGCTGTCAACACCATCATTCTTATCCAGTGGATTTGGAATGAAGGGCTCACAGGGCCATGTGTCACAAACAGGCCAACAGCACAGCTGTGTTGCTCATTATAGCCCAGTCCGATCAGGCTAAAATAAGACTGCATGCTCCCATGTAATGCAGATTCCCATGAGTATCCTGAACAGCATGCATGTGCTAACATGTGGTGGAAGAAACAACTCCTGTATCACTGTGTGCACTGTGAATACCCATGCCGCCCATGTGCAACCCTGACTCCTGTCACGTGGTGGTTTTAGAGGTTGGTAAATGTATACTGTGCCATATCCGTGTGGCCCGAAGCACTGCCCTTAATAATATAGTCTGTAATGCTAAGATCAACCACTACATAGGCGTGGCTTCCGGTTGTATTACTGGCTAGGTAGACGTGTCCTGCTTTGCTCCGCTAAAACCCCCCCACTGAAAACTACCTCAAATACTCACTAAATCGCTGGTACCAATGGAGATTTAGCAGCTGCTGTCTCTGCTTGCCACTTCTTGCCAGTAATCGACAATTGTCTGGCAAATGGACATCAAAATGAAGCCACAGAGACTGAGGCACACACCGCTGCCATCTCAGGTGAAAGACAAGCCGACGAAATGCAATAAAGCCGGTGGCACCAGGTCATTCGATCAGGATCCAACCTCTGCATTGGTGCTGCTAACTGAAACAACCTTCTTGGAGGGCTTAGCCCCAATAAAGGAATCACTACAGGCAGTTGTGGGTGATCTGCAGACCTTGAAGTCCTCCCTGGCACAGCTCACAATTCACACGAGGGATAATGAAGCCCAAATATCCTCTCTTGACGACTGTTGGGCCTGCCTATACCCAGAAGTGGTCACTCTGTGACAACAACTGAAAAAAGCCGAGGATAAACTTGAGGATTTGGAAGGCTGTTCCCGCAGGAATAATTTGGTAATCATCAGCCTACCGGAAGGGGAAGAAGGGGTGAATCCTATTTTATTTGTCCAGAAGCTATGCACCAAAATAGCTGGGCCCTCCCCTAATGGCCCAACATACATCATGGAGCTGGTGCATCGATCCCTACGCCCCACACCACCACCTGGCTCTCCTCCACGTCCCTTAATTTTCTGCTTGCTGAATTACTTTGCCAAGCAAATCATTACTGAGAAACTGAGGGACACTAAAGTCATTCAATGGGATAATGCCAGACTGCGAATCACTCAAGATCTCCCAATTATGATATGGCAAAAAACACACAGAAATGCATTCACTGGAGGCTAAACTGTTTAATATCATAATTATATTATAGCTGCGGGAATTCATTTCTGTATGAGATATCCAGCGACTTTGCAAGTCAATAAAGAAAGTCAGTGGCTCGCTTACAATTCCTTAACCTCGGCTACTGACACCCTTAAAAAAGCTGTACCCTGATCTTATTAAGTGAAGTGCAATCTTATCCGGGGCCCAACGATGCAGTTTAATAGCAGATGCTGGACTTTGCCAAGTATCCGACCAGGTTAGAGCTCTGAAGCCCAGTGATGCTCCTAATGTGTGTGGGACAACATTTAAGACTTTACAGTTCTAACTCTGTTTCTCTCCTATTTTCATGTTTGTGCTGCCATGAAATGTTCATTGTTCCTGCATCACACATAATTTGAGACCTGGTCTCTCGTCTGCTGTACTGTATGGCATCACGGTTTGATTGTTTGCATACTACTCACAGTATAATCTTATTAAAGTTTTTATAGTGCCAAGATACCAGTTTAATAGTTTGCAGTTCTCTTATATTTAGAGATAGTTGTATCCAACAGTATGTTACCTTGTTCATGATTACTATACAGCTGGGGGACGGGGATGGGGGAGGCAGAGTTCAGTATCTGTCAGTTGATGTGGACTGCAACTAAACCAAAGACAAGAGTGCAGTCATATGGACTGGGGATTTTGTGCCCTGTGTTGGGATGGGAATAAGTTGTTTTACTGGGGACAATTTCAATTTTCAGTGGACATAGGTTGCTGGGAGGGGACGGGAGGGAGGGAGGGGAGGGAGGGAGGGGGTGGAAGCAGGACAGTTTTGTCCCACCAAGAATATGGGTCTAGGCACCTACTTAGTCTAAATCTACATAATATGGTGGTGATCACAGAACCAGATCTCCATAAATGCCCCACTCTCTAGTACAAGCTTTCTTCTTGTCATAAATTTTAGTTCAGCACAATGTCTGTGAGGTTTGTATCATGGAATGGGAAGGGTGCAAAGTCTTGGATTAAAATGTACCAAATATTGAGGCATTTGGAATCCTTGCACTGTGATTTAGCCCTTCTGCAAGAGACACACTTGCTAGCAGAGGAAGGTACCCTCTTAAGGAGACGACAGATAGGGCAATTCTATGCTGCTGGGAACACAACGGCTCTAAAGGACATGGCCATTCTAATTAATAGAAAAACACAATTTCAAATTCAAAAAACCCACAAGGATCCTCAGGGTAGGTTTTTGTTCATAAGGGGTCTGCTAAACCATGTGGAAGTAATCATGGGGTCTGTTCACGGCCCCAACCTGGACACCCCTGAATTTTTTATGACCCTTTGACTACCCTAAATTCATTTCCCCAGCTACCCACTATTATAGGCAGAGATTGGAATCTGGTTTACTTGCCAGATCTTGACAGGTCATCTAACAAAAAATCCACCCTTTTCCCTGCTCAGATAGCCCTTAGAGAATTTGTGAGTGACTCTGGGTTAATTGACCCTTGGAGGCAACTATACCCGACTACTAAGGGTTACACATTCTACTCCTCGGTACACATATCTGTTTCTTGCATCAACTATTTCTTAGTATCCCACACTATATTAGCAGGTCTGACAGGGTGTGGCATGACTCCGAGAACCCTTTCTGATCATGCCCCCATGTGACTACAGGGGACCCTAGCCTTACATAATGAGAAAAGTGGAATCTGGAAATTAAACCTACAGCTACTACAGGATAAGCAAACAGTGAACTCCCTCAAAGAAACAATAAAACAGTTTATGATACACAACCAGGACTCCACGGTTCCCCTAGATAAATGGTGGTGCACCCTGAAATGCGTTGTCTTGGGGGAATGTATCTGGCTCTCCACTATGAGGAAAAGGAAATGAGAAGCACTCTCCTCATCTCTTCTCTCACAAATTAAAACTCTAGAAGACCAGCTCCCTTCTTCTCCAACTGATGAACTGATGATATGCTGGTACAATTGAACCGATTACGAAACCAGTACACCGACTTCCTCAAAGAACAAGGTCAATACGCTCTCTTTAAGACACATGCAAAGTACGTTGAGCAAGGGGACAAAGCCAGCCACTTACTGGTCCTCCACCAGCTGAAGCAGGAAGAGTCCAGACTTGTGGCTGTCCTCAACTCCCTCAAAGACAACTCTGTCTTTACTACCCCAAGGGCAATAGTTCAAGAGTCTGAGGCCTACAACACAGCGTTGTATTCTTCTCCACAGGATGCTCCCCAAGTATCAGAGATTAGGTCATATGTAAACACACTCCCACTCCCCTCTCTCTCACAACAGCAAGCAGCTTATCTAGTATGCAATATTACCCAATAGCAATTATCAGAAGCAATCCACTCTCTCCCAAATGACAAGGCCCTGGGACCAGATGGCTTCCCCCAGCTTTTATAAAGTATTTGAAGAACAGCTCTCTCCAATCCTTCTCAGAGTATTTCATTATTTCTGTGAATCTGGAATTTCTGATCCCTCTCTATTGGAAGCCATGATTATAGTCCTCCCTAAACCTAACAAACCTAAAAATCTGGTTACTAATTATTTTCCAATCTCTCTTATGAATTATGATATTAAACTGTTTACAAAAATTTTGGCTAAGAGATTGGCGACTGTATGGATACCCCTACTAAGTACGGAGCAGGTGGGATTTGTTGCTGGGTGCTCCCCTTCTGACCATCTCAGGAAACTCTTTCATGTCTTCTCTGTATCCAGTTATGCACTGCACCCCATGGCTCTGGTGTCCCTGGATGCGGAGAAGGCATTTAACAGAGTTAGCTGGACGTTCCTGTTTGAGGTCTTAAGCAAATTTGGTCTCCCCCAACAATTTATAGAGTGGGTTAAAGTCCTTTATGCATGCCCCACAGCCAAAATCTACTGTAACTTCCAACCAATTCCCCCTATATTCAGGAACGTGTCAGGGATGTCCTCTCTCACCGCTTCTTTTTAATCTATACCCTGAACCCCTCCTATACCAACTCCAGAATTCTCCCCTGGTCAAGGGTATCCAGGTTGGAGAACAGGCCCTATGTCTCTCAGCCTATGCAGACGATATTCTACTGCACCTTGTTGATCCAGCAACCTCGCTGCCGGCTGCCTTGCATATCATAGCCTTTATGGTCTCTATCCAACTATAAACTTAACGAAGGCAAATCAGTAATAATGCCTTTAAACTCTTATACCGATAGGAGCCAAATGGCAGGTTTACAATTGGAATGGTCGACCCAACTTACATATCTCGGCCTTAAATTATTTCACAACATGGCACAGGTTAAGAAACTTAATCTGAATACCCTGTTAGAGACAATCAAACGGGACCTGGACAGATGGACCCCCTTATATTTGTCGATACAAGGTAAAATTAGTGTAATTAAAATGAACATTCTTCCCAGGGTGTTCTATCCCCTGAATATGCTCAATGGCTATCTTCCCCAATCATGGTTTTGTAAATTGCACCAAATAATAACTAAGTTCCTTTGTAAGTCAAAACCCCCTAGAAGGTCCTATGATAGACTGGGTGCTACTAAATAGTGTGGTGGGCTACGTCTGCCTAACTTCTTCCACTATTATCTAGCCAGCCACCTAGCCAAATATCTCCGCTGGTACCCTCCCATATCCCCACAAGCAGGCACTGAATATATCCCAACCTGGCTACAAATAGAGAGCCAACTGATCTGACTGATCTGAAAGAGTGGCATCTCTCCCTCTAGTTTACTTTATATTTCCCCTAAATCTTGCCTAACTGTCTTCTGGAATGAACTGATCCACGTGTCTGTAAAAGTACATGCCCAACTTCGTAAGGCCCTTAAATATGACAATGGCAGAGATGTCACACAACCGCTGTACCTAAATCCCACTTTCATGTTAGCCGGCCACTACCTGCGGCCTCCTGGGAACCCTCCCTACTGAGATCTTAGGATCTTCGATTTATTAGACCACGGCAAAATTAAACCCACCCCTGTACTTTTACCTTCCTTTCAACTCTCAGCTAAGCAAATATTTAAAGACTTTCAAATCAGGCACTTATTAATTAGTAAGCTGGGATCTGACACCTGGAATGTTGACCAATCAGAGCTTCTGGCTCAACTTTGTAATATAGCTGGAGTCCACATGCTGTATCCCAAATTATAGCAGTGCTGTATCCGACTTTTTTCCATACCAATCGAGGACATTCATCTTACTGAACAGAACAATTTCCAAACCAAGACCTACAATGGGATAAAATATGGCAGGGGGTCTATTCATATACCTTTAATGACAAATTCCGGGTCATGCAATTTTATATTCTGCACAATATCTATTTCACACTGGCTAAATTGGTGCAAATGGGCAAGTTGCATGATCCCATGTGTAATCGGTGTGGTAAAAGTGATGGTACCCTACTTCACATCTTTTGGGATTGTCCCTCAATAAGGCCTCTATGGGAAATCATACAAGCCAAACTAGACCCCCTACTAGAGTTGGAGTAGCTCTTTATTCCTGAGATTTGTGTGCTGGGGGATTATTCCACTATTCCAGTCCAAGAAAGAAAATATGTCATGTCCCTTATTTCCCACTCTGTCAAAAAACTAGTCTTACAACACTGGAAGGATCCTGTACTGATCTCCTATCTGTAATGGCTAAATTAATTTCTACATAACCTACACATGTAGAAAACCATAGCAGCCCTGAGACATAATCCCACTAGTTTTGATAATAAATAAGGCAAGATTTATACATTGACCTCGCTTACAACACAAGGGACATAAACATTTTATATCTACTGTTGTCTTCCTCTATTACTATCTGAATAAGGTGGCTATAGTGCTTTTGGAATTAAGGCAACCTGCATTACTACTACCATTACTTATAGCAATGGTCCAAATTGTATTATTCTCGATTGGTCCTGTCTTCCAGGGGAGGTTATAGGGTGGTAGTTGGGGGGGGGGAAATAGAAGGGTAGGTATTATAGTAATTCTTCCTGACTCAATGTAACCTTATGGCATCATTATCATATACTGGTTACTGGATGTTTATTTATTTGCCATTCAATATCCATGTACTATCTTAAAAATTTGAATAATGTTTATTGAATTTTAAAAAAACAACTACATAGGCACTACACAGTCATGTGCATGTAGTCACCCTGGTGGCTGCTTGTGGCCATGGCATCGATGCCACCCTCCACACCTTGTACTTCACAGTGTCCCAGAGTGGCAGCAATGAGCGCCTCCTCTGGTGTGAGTGTGCTCTGGGTTGGTGGGCCACTGCCAGTGGCCTGTAGATCTTGTGTTGCCACAACCAGCTTCTCCTTTGTGTGCCTCCTCATATCATAGTAGCACTTCCTAACTTCCTCAATTGTGTGCTCACCTCTGCACCCACCGATTGCCTCTGCACTCTCCTGCCATGCTGCCATCTGGCATCATGAGGGGACACCCATGTGGAACAGTGCCTCCCTGTCAAGCAATTCCCGGGGCAGAATCTGTGTGAAAAGATCAGTTCTGAGTGCACTGCACACTACAAATGATCTCATCACACACTGCACAGTATGATCCCCCCCAGCATGTTCTCCAAACAGCTGCTGTCTGTGAATTCAGTAGTGGCATACACCATCCCTGTAATGCCAAAACACTGTGGCATGTTGGCCTACAGGTCTCGCCATATATGCACCCTGCATGTGCTCACATGCAATACACAGTCTGTTAGGCACTACTGGTGGACAGCTCTGTATGTGTCTATGACTATTTGGTGTGTTTCACATACCAATAGGCTGTATAATGTGGACTGGTAGTACTGACAAGGGTATAAATTACAGAGTTGTGGATACGGATCATGTCACATCAAGCACACCTCAGCTGATGTGACATAATATTAACCTGAATACTTTGTGACCCTGATCAGTGCATGTAACGTCCCCAGTGACCCCAGTCTGCCACTGATTATGGATTGCCTAGTGTGCCTTGCACAGTAACGGACAGTGGCACAATTCAGAGGAAACGGGTGCTGTCCATACAGTGCACTGCCTGGAAACACAGGACCCCCTTGTAAATGAGCATCAGGCAACTGTGCAATTTATTGTCTAAACAAGGTAGTGTAGGTACAACTAAATGGATCGTGCTATAAAGTACTGTATTATCTGCAATAGTCACCTACCTGTGGTTCTCATGGACTAAACATCCATCGATATAACCTGTCACCATTCTTATGTTTTTTTTTGGTGCTATTCTGCATCACATAAGTATAAAACAAAATATTAAGGGAAATGTGCACGGTGCCTGTGGGGGAAGAGTACAAGTGTTAGTTGTTCTGCTGCAACTTACCTTTTTCAAAGGTACATTCTCCTCCCAGTGTTCTCCATAGGCTGCTTCTCCAGTCCCCTGTGTTAATAGTGTTGATCTGTACCCTTGGGGGAGTTTGCCTTTAATAGTGAGCCAGTAATGAGTGCAAAATGACATGTAAATTAGTTTTTGCACCTTGAATGTTAGAGTAAGCCCAGTTGCATGTTACTTTCCAATATATGGTTGTTTGTGCATGTCATTAATGTGTTGACGATCGCAAACAGCATTTGTGCTGAATTCTCTACAAACATGCCTCATTGCCGCCACACACCCTGCTCTTGATGACATCATCAGAGCCATTTCTGATGATGACATGAGGCTTTTTCTGTAAACATACACATCTGCAATTGCACGTAACTGCAAGCAATTGCAAACAGCATGGATGTACATGTTCATAATGCACATGCACTGAATGGTGAGATGACATTTTGCGTACTCTACACATGTACGTAATGTCATTTGTGGAAGTTACTATCACAAAAGACATATGGGCAAGAGCAAGTGTGCTGTCCTCAGCTGCATTAGGAAAAGTACTAACAATGTGGACAATATGTCAGCCAGCTGGAGAAGGATGCCTGAGAAGGAGAAGGTGCAGGACAGACATTTCAATGAGGTGGATATCCTAGTGAGAGAGGTCCTTGTTAGGGAGACCTCTTGCTTTGGGAACATAGCAAGGGATGTTCCCAAGGCTGAGAAGGCCTATGTTTGGGAGATAGTCTCCAGAAGGGTCTCCTGGATGCAGGGCCCAGAAAGGACACCTGCACAGTGCCAGCACTACTGGGACGGCTTGTCCTGGCATGAGGGGGAGTGCCTGCAATGACTGACACAACATGCTGCTGGAGGGATACAGCCAGGTAAAGCAGTGTTATCTGTTACACTATTAGCCTTTTGACTGCAGCTGTTCTGGTGGGTTAACAACCAGCATATGCTGTAACAGTCTGGGGCTATTGGAGAGCAATACTGTATTGATTACTGTGATTGTATTTGACAGTGCGAGGTGTGCATTATCTGCAGTGTGTATATATGAATTCAAATTATGTACAGTATCACAGTTCAGTACCTGCATTTCATGTGGATGGTTCTGTTGGTGGACTATGACATGGACTTGTCCTGGACCTAGTAAGCACCACCATTAGGCATACCTATTCAGACTAGTGGACCTGCGCTCCACGGAAGCTGCACCTCCTCTCCCCACTGGGCAGGTTATATACTGTTTGTACTGCAGTTACACAGATTCATGATCCCAAGCAGCATGAACATTCTGAGTGTCTCAGGCACTCCATCTGGCCATGATAATCCCTGTTAATGGATTACATCATCAACCGGTGGTGGACAAATGGACTGAGGCCTGTTAGCTACAGACCGCTATCATCTCTGCCTTGCAGAACAAGTCAGGATCTAGTTGGGGAGGCACAGGGTGTATACACAGTGGTACTGTGCATATTATGGGACAGAGCTGTGCAGTGTCCCTGTTATGACCGGGGCTTAGGTACTATTAGACATACTTGTGAAAACAATGAGTGTGTCCTTACACCTGCAGTCATCAACACCTACAATATGCATCAAGAGACAGAATTCATATGGGCTACAGATGGCAATGTGTGTGTGCCCTATATTCACTGCAGTGTTTATTCTGCAATTAGTATGATGAGTGCACTGTGTCTGATATCCATCTTTGGGGCCTCCAGATGAGGTGGTACAATTTGGATCACCGTGCATGTGTCCAACATGTTCATATCCACACCACTGTATGTACTCTCATGCCAGTGTTGCTGAACCACATACCAAACATGGGACTGTGACTATGCATGTCTGTGCAGTGCTGGGCATTAGATGTTAGATGCTAAATGTGCAACGTGGGTGTGCATGGCACATACCTGCTGTGCCCTCAGTGCTTTGTCATTCACTTACAGAGTGTTTTCTGTATTCCATCTCTCCACAATCTCCATCCAGGGACTGGTACCAGGTGGGGAGTCACCAGCACAGCCACATAGGGTGGCATGCACAGGTATGTACCCATTTGTTTACATATTGCACAATCCAGCCCCACGTGTGCAATATAGTTGCTGGGTAATGTACATTCCTTATGTGTGTGACATGCAGATTCCTAGGCTATGCATGCCTACTGCCACTGTGCTGCATTGTGTAATGTCTACTCATGGGCTGTGCTGTGTCATCTGGTTTTTCAGGGTGTTCCATGCAGCCATGGTTTTGAACTGTACAGTGACATCCAACTCAGCCCTATGTATGGCATAGCACATACACTGCACTGTTTGCACTGTGTCCACAGAGCAGGGACACATTTACGATTGGATTAGTGTGTGGTCATTGTGTATGTACTGCTTGCCCAGTGATCCTACAGATACTGCATAACCACCCATGTTGGGCAGAGCATGGACACTTCTCCATATACCATGGTGGTGTTTGTTCATACAGGGTATCCATGTAAGCTGTGTCAGCATTAGCACACATGTCTGGCAGTATGCTTGGCTGTCATCAGTGCCAATGCTAGACAGTAATGTTACCAGTGGTGGTGTCACAGATGGCTACTAAATGTTTCATGATGCACCTGTGGGGTCAGTACACATCACAGTAGACAGTGTGGCAACCATACAGGCACCAAAGCAACATTCATGGTAATCTCACATATTGGGTACGCACATGTTGCATGGTCCTGACTGCAACAGTCCCGTGGTGTGGAGTCCTTTGTGCAACACTACAGTACTGTTGCATAGTCAAGACATATGTGGTGGCTGTGTCACCTGGTCACCATTCTGCACCCAGGCAATGCAGCCTGACATCCCCAGTGACATTCACTGTGTTCAACACAAACCCATCATAGCCATACCGGGGGGGGGGAGCTAACACATTTCACCACCATTGTCCACCTTCTCATGCTGCTGGTACGCATGACCTGGTTTTGTGTAGGATATAGTTGGGGGGGGCTCATGTTGGCCCTTTTGTGGTGCCGTCTGCTTGGTACGATATCTGTCATCCAGCACAGTTGCTTTCCTTAACACGTGTTGTGACTAGTGAGTTCAAAAGATATCCACTGCTGATGTCTATGACCCACTGTCTGTCCTGCTGCTCATGTGTGATACACTACACCATATGGTGTGCATATGGTGTCTGTGTTGCTCGACTGGCCATGTCCACAGGGAGTGGTGGCACACGTGTGTGTCACGGCGTATGGCACACATGTGAGGTCTTAGCTGCACCACTTTGTGTGCAGTATGGTGCTGTCCTTACTGTGGTCCCAATGTTGCACTTGTTACATATGTGGAACGGTGCCTTCTTCCACTGCATACATCATGCAGTGGTCATATGCATCATGACCATTGGTGACCATTTCATCACAGTGTTCCATGAACATGCTCCTGCTGTGCCTGAGTGTCCTGCACATGTGTGTCATAAGTAGCACATGCTGCTGCCCATTCCTGTAGTTGTGTCTGGTGTGTCCCTAGTGGTGTGCATGCCTCTGTGGTAGTTGTGCAATTGTTGAATTCTGATGCTGGTGTATGCTGTGGAAGGATCACATGTCCACTGCACAGTGTATGTTGAATGCCTCACTGTACCTCAGACTTACTTAGGTATAATAAGTGCTTAGATAACCACCACTGTGTATTCTGCAATGCCTGTGTGCCCCTGCTGTGTCTGGTGGCATATCTACTAGTGCACATTGAGTGCCCTGTGTGTGTTACTGTACAGTGGAGCACCCTGGTGTGGCACCACCCCACCAAACATTCCAGCCATTGCCCCAGTATATGTCTGCAAGCCTGCACATTATGGTTCACACTGCTCTACAGTTCCACACTCTGGTGGGTGCATGTCACAGTACCACTAGTCAGTTATTTACCACCCACCCACCTTGTACCTCACTGTCACCTGCATCACATAGAATACTGTTGTCACATACACTCTTACTGTGACATGTGAGTTCTGGACATGTGCTTGCTATGTTGGGGACCCCATGTGTATCAGAAAAACCATGATGTGACACAGAGCAGTGCTCACAGTGCCACAGACATATTAACAACCTTGTGGGTGGCCATGTTCTCAGTCCACACAGTCATTACTAGGACCTGCAATGTGCAAGCCTGGTACTAGCAACATCCATATGTGATACTCTGCTCTGCACAGGTGGGTTGTTAAGAATATGTATTGTGTGCCGCTCCACAGAGGGCCAAGCCCACAGTATACATGCTTGTACATTGTAGATCACATGCCACAAGTCTGTCTCTGTGCCATGTGTGGCACACATGCTTTATTTGTTTTCTTTGTTGTTCTAGCTGTTTATCTATGACAGAGGAGCTGGAACGGGGATGAAGCACTACAGACCTTGGTGCAGTGGACACTACACCACATCTGGGGTATGCATGCCCTGCAGGGTGAGGTGGCAGATCTGTTAAGAGACTCAGCCAGTCTATTGAGGGACATCGGAGTGAGACTTTGGCTACCTGCCATGTCCCAGGGTCTAAAGCAACAGCTGGTGCCACATGCAGGACACTAGTTTTGTGTTTTTGTGGGACATTTTGTGTTTTGTTATAAGGGTCTCAGTAATGCTACAATCTTATTGGCTGTCAGCATTCTGAGAGCGTTATGCTAATCTCTTTATTAACATACCAATGTAGCCTAATTACAGGAGCACTGATTTAACTCATTGCCTCTTAGAACATGCCTGTAGGTGGCAGCAAATTTACTGCAGTGTGTCCCAGAACAAATACAGAAGTCAGCTACAGACTTCCTGTGTGCCCTTGCAATGTCTGGAGACATCACTCATATGTTTTGATATTACTTGCCAGCCAGAATTGATTAGCATTGACTGCATAACACTGTTAGAAAGGTAATTTTGTGTTGAACAACTTTGCCTGATACTTCATTTGTATCATGTATACTTTAGGAGTTATTCGTATTTGTTTATGGCATGGTGTGTATGGCAGACATTTTGGCCATCAAGCTGCACTTAAGCACCTTGAATAAAATGGGGAAAAATACATGTTTTATACTAGAAAAAATTGCTTTTTAGCAAAAGTGGACTATTGTAACTACATCTAATGAATGGATGCTTAATTTGGTGTTAATATGTTACATATTTCCTAACCAAAAATGACTTATGTTGCCTTTTTCTGTGCAAAAAAAATGGTTATTTTGAGTACTATAGAAAAATAAATTGCTTATTTTTAAATGTTTAGCACCATTGGAAAGGTAATTTTGTGCTGAACAACTTTGCCACTCATGCTTTGTATGTAACACTTATGGTTCATGAGGTATTAGCATTTGTTTGTGGCATGCTGATTATGGATAGATTTTGCTTAGAAATGCCCAGGATGCAGTGTTAAGAGTATACAGGAGACAAGTGGTAGAACTCTCTAAGAGCGCCTGTGGAGTGAATGAATTAACAAATTAAGGTCTTCCTTACTCTTTCGGCATTTTGTGTGTGGAACTTACATGTCTGCCATCATAAGTGCGCCAATTCAACATAGAGTGTAGAAAAGCTACTACTGTTATTTCATAAGGAGCAGGGAGGCAAATGGTGATTTACTAACATTGCCATTTATGAGACAGTGAACAAATGGGTGGGCATGGGGGAATGCAATGAATGAGCCACGCTACATTTGTGATTCCAGTGCTGTAATGAAATGCACTGTACTATAAACACAAGCACCTGAGTTTTCTTTTCCAAGTTCCCAACAGTGTCACCAGCACTGCCAGTATCACAGCAGAATGAGGGGGGTTTCTATCTATCACATTAGTGTGAATATACAGGAGGTTAGCTATGAACGTACAATGAACAGCTGCACTGTGGCTCATTCATATCTCCAGCGCTTCAAAATACTGCAGCGTTCATACCGTGACTGGGGATGTATGTTATGAAAGTGGGAGAAGATAAGTGGAGTTTATACTTTTATATTGCAAGTAGTGAACAATATCATTGGCACTGTCAGTATCAGAGCTGGTGGGCAGGGTCATGAACAGCTGAGCCACAGCTCATTATGTCCGAGCTGGGCTGCATAATAATACCCACTCACTCAGTAGATCAAATAGTATAACAGAGCTGCTGGTATAAAAACAGGAGTGCTTTTTTCTTTCTTTCTGTGTTTAGCAGGTGTACACTATAATTAACCATTCCTACTGTCCTGATATTAGAGAGAGAGAGAAAATGGGTGGGTGAGGGAAGGATCTTCACTGAACAGCCACGCTGTGGCTTACTTCTGTCACTGCAGCTGCCTCATAACCTGACAATAACATTTTTAAAAAAAAAATTTTAAATAATTGTTTCCTGTCTGCGTGTTAATTTTTGAGTGGGTATTAGTGCTATGTTTTGTATGTTTTGTGGTATGGCAGTAATAGTTCTGTGCATGGGACAGCTCAAATGTTTGTCATTGTTTCTCCTGCTCACAAATAAAGTTCAAACATCCATTTCATTCTGTCAAAAAATGAGTCACTGACTCGTTATGTGTTTTCAAAATAAGTGTTATGGAATTTCATCACAGAGACACTATGTAATGTCTATTTGTAATCTCCTTAAAACTCACTGTAGTTTACCCTTAATGGAAGGACTATTTTATATCAGTAATTAAGAATATTTTTACTAGATATGGCTAAACATTGTATAACTGTAAGAAAATGGAACCCATTTATAATAATTGCAATACGAAACTCCAGGGGATTCATGTTAATGTTCAGTTAATCACTCCCTGGGAGCAATATGGTACTCAGCTGTGCCTTGTGCCACATTATACACCACATTATACAGTACAAGCCAGTTTATGCGGACACATTGGTACTTGCGAATTATGCCCTCATTAGCCAATGTCCACAGTTGCTGGCAGATGGCTGCAGAGGGCTTTCTTATCGATGGGCCATGTTCAGCAATGTACATTTTTGGAAACAGCTTATGTATGCTGTTTTGTCACCTTTGTTGGTTTTGTTGCTAACATGTGAGGGTGGGAGGCAGTGGGTAAAAACTTCTGCTTCATTTCTTTATTTTATTGCTGAATTTCTTTGTTGTGCTGTGAGGTAGGGTGGTGTGTGGTACAGGGTAGTTTCCAGAGCAAAGTCTGAGCAAAGCCAATCTATATACTTATGTATACAATACTTTGGGTGTAGGGAGGGAGGTAAAACATCATATCTTGCCGGCCCAGTGGCACTGAGAGTTGAGGTGCTGGACGTCACACCTTCTGCTACACCGGCAACCCGGGTTCGGGAATGAGCTCGGGTCATTGGGGGTCGGCAGGGGAGGACTGGGACTGAGCATTGGGAGATAGCTCTCCCAGTCCTGGGGTGGGCTGGGGACTTTACACCACGCTGTGGCAACCCCTGGAGATGCCCAGAGGTACCACAACCAACAGTGTAACTGGGGGGGGCCACTGCGGACGTCTGCTCGTATGTGCGTAGACGTCTTTGCATGTCCGTGATCCCAAATGGGGAGAAAAACAGGGAAGTATGGCAGCACGGTTCCATGGCAGCTTGATGGCCACAGCTCTGGCGGCCGACGATACCTGAAGGCATGTGCCGGTACTGGTTTCCTCGTCGGGGGCTATGGGGGGTGGTCCCTTTTGCAGGTGTAGCTGCATCTGCTAGCTGGGCATGCGAGCTCCGGGGTCGGCGGTAGAGTTGAGCGGTGGCTGGATGAAAAGCAGGGACTGTGGCTGCAAGGAGGAATAATGTTAAATGATAAAAAAAATCACATCTTTATGTCTTCGTTGTTCAGTCTTTATTTTGCTTAAAAAAACTGTCAATAGGGGTTTGTCTCGTAATACTCATAGCGTATGTGCAGAACTCCTTTGAACTCCTGCCATTAGGTTTCAATCGTGTTTGACATCAGCGTGCTGTTCCATGGCTCTCTGAAGTGTGTTTAGAGCTGTGCTCACCTCAACTGCTGTTACAGGTGGGAGCTCCTGGTCTAGCTCAACAGGATCTTCTTTTGGCTCCTCTACTTCCTGGTCCTGACTGCTTGCAAACTGCAAACCATCCAGTACCCTTGGTATTTCATCTCTTTGATCGACTTCATCATCTTAGTCACCTAGGTGACACAAGGAAGCAAAATCAGTTTCTGTGAGGCCTGGCAGTGGCAGGATCAGCTCTTCGATAGGGGTAAGTGCCTACAGTTCCTCCGTGCTCTCCACAGGTTTGAATCCTGCCTGTGCAAAACAATTTTGAATTGTCTCTGGTATCGCACTGTCCCAAGCTTTATTTAACATCCAGACTGCATCCAGAAGATTAGTTTTCCTGATGCAGTCAGCAGCAGTAAATCCATCACTGCCATCAGTCTCCTCAAGCACATGGAGCACATTTCCTTCACATAGTGAATTTTCATTGAATAGATTATCCCCATGTCTAGGGGTTGAATGATGGAGATGGTGTTGGGGGGCAAGAAAATCAGTTTGATATTCTGGAGATTTGGGACATGAGGGTGGCCTGTGAAATTATCTAACAAAAGAGCGATTTTGCGGGCATGGAGTTTCCTGTTCCAAGCCCTCACCCACTCCTTGAAAATCTCAGCAGTCATCCAACTAGTGCAGTTGCTATGATAGGTGACTGGTAGGTAAGCTACTCCCCTGAAACATCTTGGAAGGACAGACTTTCCTATGACAATTAAATCAAGCTTTTCAGAGCCAGGCACATTACAGCACGTTAACACAGACACCGTTTCTTTAGTTTTTTTGTGTCCATGTAGCTGGTCAGAACCAAATGCCAAAGTCCCATCCCCTAGACATTGGAAAAATAATCCCATTTCATCAGCATTGAAAATGTTTTCTGCTAGAAAGCCAGACAGAATGTCTGGCAAAACCTCCATCACCCAGTCAGTGGCACTTGTGCCATAAGCTCTCTGTTTCACTCCGTGTGTGCTCTTGAAGCAGATGTTGTGCCGCACCTTCCAGCACTGTAACCAACCATCAGTGGGGCTAAAATTTTCTTTACCCATAGTGGTCGCTATCTGCTTAGCCTTTGCAGCTAACAAGGGGCCACTCACCATTGTCTTTCTCTCTGTTATGGAGGTGAACCACAGTAAGAGAGCCAGGAATGGACAGGCAAGCTGCGAGGTCCCAGATGCTCATTTTTGGCAGAGCATCAATCTGCTTATGCAGCTCTATTTTGCAAGACAATTGGATGCTGGGGTGCTTAGACATTCTTTCAGCAGCAAAGCACACAGATTATTGATGAAAGAGTGTGTCTTTCCAGGTTAAGCCCTTAAGCAGTGTACCACTTACAGCTGGGAACTCAGTTGTCAAGCTAATTAATGGCTTGTTAAGTGGCAGCCGAATCAACTGTATTAAGTGTGAACGGATGCATAATTACCAGTGAGATAGCATGGTAGTTGCCCTTGCACTGTGCATATTTGCCAGCATACCAGATCTTCATTAAGGGGAGGAATTTAAATAGAAAGTATAGGACAGGGTTTTGGTTCCTTGAAAATGTCTGCAGTAACTGATTGTCCACGTTAATCGTGTCCGCGCTATGTGGCGTGGACTATACCCCCAAGGGTGAGTAGCAGGACACTAACATAACCCTGTCATTCCTTATTGCTTAACTGATGAGCAGGTTGACCAATTTTTTTTCTGGACTGCAGCCATTGTTTTGTTTTGATGGGCAGGTTTCCCCATTTTCACTGTTTCCCCCATCAGTATGTTAGTTTTTCATTTTGGTGGGTGGGTTGCCCCATTTGTTTTGTTTTTCTGGCTGTATATCATTTATGTTCACCCTTGTGCTTGTGTAAGGTGAACATTTTGGTATGATAGTGGGTTTTGAGAGGTGTATCACTATCAGCCCAATACAGGGCAATCTGCAAGGGGCTCATCAGTGTCAGACCAGTCATCAACTAGGCTGATCATGACACTGTTCTGGTTTTGCTGGGGGAAAACTTTGTATAGTTCAAAGGAAAGAGCTAGCCCAATCATAGGATGGCTGTTTCTTTTGATCTGCATAATGCCACTAAGCAAGCAGTCCTGATCCACCATGATCAGCCTGCAGTAGTCTCCCCCCACCATGTAACCTGAAATGAAGAAAACTGTCCCTCAATATCTCCCTCCCCGTCCTTCTTAATTTTCCCACTCCAGGGTACCCATTCCCTGGCTGGCTACTATCCCCACCACACCCATTTTCATTGTGCAACACAAGGGAGCCTATTCCCCCCTCCCCCCCCCCGCTGCCAAATATAACACCAAAACTGGGCTGCCGAATCCCTAGTATTTGTTTGTGAAATAAAGAAAACCATCCCTCATAGGGATTGAGGACTATTTAACAGGGCAGTGACAGTGTGGTCTTCCATTTAGTAATTTGCATGGCTGCATAATTCATATTACTCCATTGTTCTCTTCATTTACCACAGTGGTTTGTTTGTGTGTGTATCTGTGTGTGTGACTTTGCCTGGAGTATATATATCACTGTTTCTAGATCTCCTTAAATAATTGTGCCTGTTAAAAGAGCTTAAGGCAGTAATGGCTGTAATTTCTATTGAAACACATTCATAATTTTTAGGGCATGTAAAATAAATAGCTTTGGAACAGCTAACTTCCATAAATAATGAAAAGATTATTTCTTTTCAATGGCACTTCTTTTCCTGCAGTCTAGTACTGCATTCCATTGTGTAGTGACATTCCAGTCTTTTCTTCAACTTGATTCATCATTACAAGATTTTGCCTTTAAAGAGTCTCCTCATATTATGTGCTTATAATTTTTTTATTGCAGCATAAGTACTTGATTCTGTGGTATATGTATTGATTTACTGCAAAATATGTCTTTAAAACAAAGATATTTATAATAATTATATAATTAAAGTTGTGCACCTTTTCTGGTGTTTTATTGATTTCAGCTCCCCCTGTTTTCAGATTACCTTGCAACACATTCAAGTCTTAACCTTTGATTATCCTGGACACTAATCTTCAGCCTTCTTGTGTGCTTTTAAATACACAGAAGTTGACATTTTATTTTCTTGTTCAGACCCATAAAGGCATTGTGTTTTTGCAGATTTTTTTCAAATTCCTTGCCTATTTCATTTAATTTTGCTGTCCAATGTCCACCTCCATATTCACATTTTTTATTTCTATTTGATCAAGCTTCACAGCATGTAAGGCTAGCAACAGTGGCAGCTCCAACTTCTGTTGATTACCAGGGCACTGGCTGGGCACTACAGTTGGAAGCCAGGGCACCTATTGATTCCGGAATGGAAAGCATACGTGCATATTCATGCATGCCTGCTTCTTGGAGTATTTGAACCAATGATGAATGTTATGTTTCTGACATAAAAATACAAATTCCATTTTATTTTTTACAGTGGATGGCCTTGCTTCTCCTGTCTTGGGGGGGTAAGGATGGCCCAGCTTCTCTTGGCTTGGGATGGATGGCTCTGCTTCTCCTGGCTTGGGAAGGGGAGGAATGGCCCTGCCCCCTGCTTCCTCTAGCAGGAGAAGCAGGGCCACCTGACCCAGAAGATAGGGCCACCCTCAAAGGCAGGAAAAGCAGGGCCATCCCACAAGCCAGGAGAAGCAGGGAGGTACCCTTCTCCCAAGCCAAAAGAAGCAGGGCCAACTCCCCCACCAGGAAAAGAAAAGCTATCCTCTCTGGGGGCAGGAGAAGTAAGGCCATCCCCATCACCCAAAAAAGAAGAAATGGCCACCCCACCCCTTTCCAGCATGTATTTACCTCCTAAAATGTTACTCAATGGATTGGCCACCCACAGTGGCAGGACCAGGAGATAGAGGGTCATGCATTCTCTCCTTTGAGTCTCTTTCCCCCTCCTCTCCCTTCCCCACAGTACTGAAACATTTTCAAATAAAGACAGCCACTTACCTTAATGAAAGGGAACAAGCAGTCAGAACCGTGTCTCTCTGGTTCTGCAGGCAGTTTCTTTCTTGGCTGATTTTGCTCCTGGCTGGACTTTTACTTAGTGGTCTGACTCTGTGCTGCAGCTACTGGCTGGGCAGGGTGGCTAGCTGGTGCTGCTCTTTCCCATTACTGACCAGACTGTGCTCTAGTATTTTATGAAAAAAGCACAGCATAGTACAACTCTTTTAAGGTTAGCTATACTGCTGGGTTGGGGGGGGCTTCTGTGCTGCAGCTTGCAAGTCATGCCAATGCAGTTCTGGTTTTGTGGGCATGGTTGGCTGGGTGGCTTGTGATTCAGGCAGCTAGGCAGTCACCAGGAGCCAAACCACAGTGCCACTACCTGCCCCCAACACTAGGTTCCCAATTATGGGGTTGGATAGTAAACTAAAATGAATGCAAGTAGCCACTTGCTGCTCAATCCTGTTGCCACCAAACATCTCCAATTCTGACACTAAGTACCCAAACCTAGAGTCAGACAGTAAATGAAAAAAAGTAAGCAAACAATGACAGCTAAACCCCAGTGCTGCCAACCGTCCATTCTAACACTAGGTTTCCAACCCCCAAGTCCAACAGTCAATGAAAAAAAGTAAGCAGACAATGGGAGCCCATCTCCAGTGATGTTTTAGAAGGAAATGTTAGTTGTTTTCTGCATTAATCTATTGTAGCATTGCTCCCTGCTATTTATTGTACTATTGCACATTTGTGTACTTGTCATTTGTACATCAAATAAAAAGCAGTGTTATTGCATAGTCAGCAGTAAAACTTTTAACCTGCTTAATAGAAAAGCATATGCCAATTCATAAGATGAATACTAAAAAAAAAAGTGCAGTAGTGTAATGAATATCGAGAAGCAATGTTATGTCAGATTGGGGCAAAAACAACTAATGTTTCACTCCAGAAGCAGAGCTTTATCAGAGTTAGTAACTTAATGCAGAAGTGCCCTTATATTATCTGGCACTAGGTCTGAATAGCACATGTATGAACAGGGCTGTCAAAACAGCACCTTCCATACAGTGCTATGCAGAACAGTGGCAGGAACAAATGTTGCACGTAAAGGCAATGCCACTGGTAGCAGTCATAAAACACACCAATGACTGCTACCAGTCAAACACTTGCTTTAGAGGGGGGCTCTGCCCCCCCCACACCCCCTTAACTAAAATAAGCAACTCTGAGTTGGAGTTGGATTCCAGGATGAAAACAAAATTTTGAATGCCAGGATTAGAATCCTGATCTCCTCCACCATTGTGGCTGAGCTGCTCCATGTCTCAGTCCTCTCTGCCACAGGAGCAGCTCATCCACCATTTTCGGATGTCTTTCAGATGAGACGTTAAACTGATGTCCCATCAGCCTGTTCTGGTGGTAGTTCAGGTGGATGTTAAAGATCCCCTGGCACTTCTGGAAAAGAGTAGGGGAATTTTATTGAGAAGATTTGGACTTCATTACAAGAACAAATACAAAAAATAATTCACAAAGTACAACACATCATTAAAAAGAACAGAGAAGTACAAAAAAAGAAACAAAAAAGGAATCCAGACAGTTCACTCCAAGTTCCATAAATCACAATTATGCCATAAGTGTCTAAACTGAAAGCTAGTTTGTTTAGAGAAGTCAGACATTTGTACTGCACAAACAGCTTTTCCAACATTATGTACAACCTCTTGAGGTGAAATCCATTTTTGATATTAGATCAACAGACATCTGGCCTGCCACAGAAAGTATCTCATTAAGGCTAAAACAATATAAACTGTTTTGTCATGATATTTCTTGGACAAGACAATATTAGTTCCAAATATAATATCTTCATAAGAAAGGTTGGAAAAAAGGGGTTCAAGCCAGGCAGTACTAAGAAGGTGCCAGAAATCAGAAGCAAAGTGACAATCCAGAAATAAATGCTGTTGGGTTTCAAGAAGTGTGACACAAGACTCCCTGGGACAGTCCTGTCAGTTAACATTTTGTGTTTATGATTCCCCTTCATACTTAGCCCACCATAATTGCCCAACCATACCATATCCCACACATACGGAAGAATCCTAGGGTTTGACAATTGCAACAAAATCCAGGATTGCTGACCCGTCGGACAAAAGGGGAATTCGACAGGGTCTCGGGCATCCTGCCTCCAAATCCTTTCATACAGGAGCTTCCTACCTAAGATACAAAAATCATAAGGCCTGAACTGATAGGAGATAGCCATCTTCACAGCCTCAGAGCCATATGAGGGAAGTCCTGGGATTCAGGCTAAAAAAACCCGCTTCCCTTGTTCCCATGGGGAAAGACAAGGCAGAAGCCAACCCAAAATAAAAGGTTTCCATCCCCTCTCACCTGGTTTTAAAGCAAGACCAAACTTGTAACTCAAAAAAATGCTATTAAAAAAAGCCATGGGATTCAACTTTGCCACCCCTCCCTCATTAATAGGCCGATAGGTCAAACCTCTCTTAATCGGGTTCAACCGAGATCCCCAAAAGCCCTGAAAAAAAATACTATAAAGTCTGGTAAATGATTTCATAGGTTGGAGAAAAACATAACACAGGTACAAAAATATCGGTACCACCAAAGATTTAATCAAATAAACCCGTTTCTTTTTACCTAGTTGGTGTTGTTTCCAACCTGCTACAAGCCTCTTTGCCTTTCCTAAGGCTGTGCTCCAGTTAAGGGATTGTATATCTCCAGCTCCAAACCAGAGACCTAAGATCTTGATGGGATCAGGAGAGACCTTTATCCCAGTGAAGGAGCCAGAAACAGGGGTGGGAAGGTTCCCAATAGGGTTGTCAGAACAGGTTCGGTAAAGATTCGAACCCTCCTCGAACCCTGGTGTTCGAGTTCTAACTTAGAACTCGAACACTAAACAGTTTGCAAAAGGGTTCGAATCACCGCGAGATGCGAGACGACGTGGGGGTCGAGTAAGCTACGCTAGCAGCGGGATCTGTGGGGGTATTTAAGGAGATGCGCCATGAGGAGGAGCGCCATTTGCTGAGGATCATCGGAGCAGAGGCAGCAGCAGCAGGCAGCAGCCCACTAAACTGTAGCAATTAGCGGTTAGCGCGTATACCGCTACTCTTGTCCAGTGGCCACTTCTTCTTCTCCTGTGAGACTGAGAACAAGAGAAAGGCTCAAAAAAGCTGAAAATCGGGGTGGAGACTGGGAGTGGGACTAGGGGGAGGTTCAGGACAGAAGGAGGGATTAATCAAGATTGGGAAGGGACTGGGGAATAGGGAGGGATTGAGACCAATATCAGGACTGGAGGAGGACTCGGAGAGAGAATAAAAAAAAAATAAGAAGAAGACTGAAGATTAAGAACCTTTGTGAAATGTGATTATTTGAAACTGCAGCACACTGCACACTCAGCAGCTGCCAGCAACAAGCATACAAGGGGCGCAAAAAAAGGCAAATAAATCTTTCTGAACCCTAGTGTGTGTGTCACAGAGAGAAGCCCAGTGTGTGCCCCTTGACTGCACTGTACCTTACCCAGTGTGTGTTACAGAGAGAAGCCCAGTGGCCAGTTGTGTGGTGGCATTAACCTCACATGACAGAAATGTAGAAATATAATTCTCATTCCCTGGTTACGTGAGGTGACTGTCTCCTGTGGTCAGCCCATCACCCTGCTGCTGTGTGCCTTTGACTGCACTGTACCTACCCAGTGTGTGTGTTACAGAGAGAAGCCCAGTGGCCAGTTGTGTGGTGGCATTAACCTTACATGACAGAAACGTAGAAATATAATTTCATTCCCTGGGTTGCGATGTGACTCCGTCCTGTGGTCATCCCATCACCCTGCTGCTGTGTGCCCTTTGACTGCATTGTACCCTACCCAGTGTGTGTTACAGAGAGAAGCCCAGTGGCCAGTTGTGTGGTGGCATTAACCTTACATGACAGAAACGAGAAATATAATTCTCATTCCCTGGTTGCATATGTAACTCCGCTCTCCTGTGGTCAGCCCATCACCCTGCTGCTGTGCACCTTTGATTGCTATGTGTATGCCTATGCCCAGCAGCCCAATCATTCTGTAAGCCTTGAACCTGGGATCCTTTAGTTGCAAACTGTCATATTCTTCAATTACTTTCAGTCCACGATCACAGTGTCACACAACCAAAATAAAATTTTGGAGTTGTAGCCAGCATTACAGATCACATTGTTTGTTACACAGGAATTGTTTGGGTGTTGGTGTGTTCACTGCAGTATACTGGACTGGTAGTACTGGTACTTACTGTCTGTTATGGCTGACACCAACATAGATGAGGCATTTAGTGCTGGTGTTGGAGCAGGTGTTGATGGTAGTGGTAATCCTGGTGCTAACAGAAATAACCAAAATGTTTTATGTGATAAAAATTCAACAAACAGCAAAAGAGCAACAGTGAAGTGTGGTAAAGGGGACCTTTAAGAAAACCTGTACAGCTGCTGGGGTCACACGGAGAGGCACCATAAGGTATGCCATTCATGCCATTAAGATCCCTGTGACTAGCAGCAATAATGCAAGTGACAGTGAGTCCTCTCTGACTCAGACAGTAGCTCTTTGTCTCAGTCCCACACTGTTGTGTCTCGCGACAAATCATTACTTCCTCAACAAAGTGAAATGAGCAAGTCTGCTGACAATGAATCAGGTAGTGCACTTGCAAATACATCCAGCACTGTTGGCAATGAAAAGGACATATCCATTGAATCCACCACTTCTGTGCTGGCCAGCAATGAAAATCCATCAGAGTCTTCTGTCCACTCTTCTAGCACCAAGGAGCATGTCCCAGGTTCTGTTAGGACAGGTGAAAAGACACAAACAGTCTTTAGCTATCTTCCTAGCACTCGAACAAAATCTGTCACATCTGAGGTGTGGAATTATTTCTCAAGCAGTAAAACTGATCCATGCAGAGCAATTTGTTCCCTGTGTAAACAGAGTGTAAGCCGTGGTAAAGTTGTGTCATGCCTTGGCACTACAGCTCTTAAATGCCATCTGAAAAAGCATTCGGTTTTGCTTGATCATCCAAAACCCATGTCCTCCATCTTCCAGACCGCACATGAGAAGGGTCAGGAATCTGAAATGGATACTGAATTGTCTGAACTTGATGCGGGCAGAACCACTGCCAGCCCTAGGATCACTGTTACCACCAATGCCAGCACCATTAGTACCAGTTGCACATCCAGTGATGGCACTGAATGTATAAGTCCTAGTCCACCATCTCTGCGTCCATCTGCCCATCGAAGCACGGTGTATAATAAACCAGCAGGCACATGTTGCAAACAGCTAACACTGTCTCAGGCATTTGAAAGGAAGAATACCTTTACTAGAAATCATCCAAAGACCCTTCATCTTAATCACCAAATTGGTGAACTGCTAGCCGGAGCCCTTCTCCCATACTCTTTGGTAGATCATGAGGATTTTAGGGAGCTCATGACATTAGCAGAGCCTCGTTACAATGTTCCTCATCGAAGGTACTTTTCCTATGTTGAAATACCAAACATTTATCAGGCTTTAAAAGCGACAGTGATGCTTGCACTTAAAACTGCAGAGGGTGGGGTTATTCATGTCACAACAGATATGTGACCAGCACTCAAAACATAGATTACATGTCCCTTACGCTCATTGGGTCACGTTTTTCTTGTGCTTCTTCAAAACAAAGACACCCTCAAAAGATGGCGCTGCTGCATATAAAGAAGTTTGAGCAAAGTCATACTGCTGCAAACATCTTGCAGGAACTAAATGACCTCCTTGACGAATGGATTTATTCTCACGGTCTAAAATGTGGCTTCTAGTAAGTGACAATGGAGCCAACATCTTAAAGGCAGTACAGGATGGAGGATTCGCATGCTTCTTGCTTTGCACATTGCTTACACTTAATTGTCACGGGTTTCTCAGCAACGAAACACAAGTGGATGGTATGATTGCTGTTTGCAAAAAATTGTGACTCACTTTTCACATTCAACCAAGGCTATACGGGCATTGTCCGAACTGCAAAACACAAGCTGCCCCAGCAAAAGCTGATTCAAAATGTTTCCACTCGTTGAACTCAACGCTTTATATGCTGCAGCGCCTCTTGAGCAAAAGCAAGCTGTACATGAGTACTGCTCCAGTTACATTATTGGAGATGGCATTATGCTGTCTGTGCTGCAGTGGAAATTAATGGAGACAGTGTGCTGTATCCTAGCTCCTTTGAGACAGCTACAAGGGACATGTCTTCTGAAGGTGCATCTGTGAGTCAGGTTATCCCACTCATAATGCTCATTTCACATCATCTTAGTGTTCTAAATCTACTAATAGAAAAGACAGATCTGAAGCTAGACAACATGTTGCCTGTATCATGGGAATCTCAGAAAGAGAATGAGCGAGCGTCAAAACCAATGACAAATTAGTTGCAATGATGAAATCAAGACACTACATCCTTGCAACTCTTAGATCCCAGGTTCAAGGCTATACATCTTCCAAAACAGATGATACAGAGCAGTACAAATGTATGTTGCTAGATGAGCTGCAGCACTCACAGGAGTCAAACACGACACGCCCAGTACCCTCAGGTTGTCATCACCACAACATGCAGGTTCATCTTCACAAAGGGATACAGAACTGGAAAAGTCACCAAACATTAACAGTAGTTGTTCCACAACTGCCACTTCTTCAGCCCTTAGTAGCAAGCTAAATCTGTGGCAAAACCTTTTCCAAATTGCTGCCATACCAGCTGCTTCTGCTGATTCCTCTTCTGAGCGGTCTCTGTCCAACATGGTAGACAGTTACCTGCAAGAATTGCCTATTCCTATTGATGCATGCCCTTTGAATACTGGAGATCAAAAAGTCAATTTGACAGAGCTGTATGATGAAGCCTGTAAATATTCTGGTTGTCCTGCAACAAGTGTCTCTTCAGAATGCATGTTCAGTACAGCTGGCAATATTGTGACAGACACCAGAAATAGGTTGCTGCCAGAAAATGTACACACGTTAACTTTTATTAAAGTTAATAAGTCAAGATTTTCGTATCCCTACAAGAGTATACAAACTGATCCTGAAATGATTGATGTTATGGATGTTGATGGTGATGACAACTCAGATGGTGGTGGCTGGTAAATACTGTGTGGGACTGAGTCTCTGCACCAAAAGGAAACTTTACAGACTGTGATGACTTTGGTTGTCGCTCTCTCCTTTCGATCTACTACCTTGACTATATACCCCCAAAACTTTCACCATTTCATGGCAAACTGCTTTGTAGCTAGGGTCTAAACTAAAGTCAACAAGTTTTATATACAGGCAATTTTAACATCAGTGGGAACAGGCCCAAATTTGCATAAAAGGGACACTGTCACGTAATCCTTTCTGTATCATATTATTTATAGTTAAAGTGCAAACATATATTTTGGATTTACCTTCTGTGACTTTGTGGTGCATCAGTATGGGCTGGGACAGGAGACGGTCTATTTTTCAATTTTAAAGAGGACAAAAGAATGAGTTCTAATTGGTAGCTGTTTATTATTTTTTCAATTACAGAAATGTTAGCCATAAATGAAAAATGGATGCTAGTACATGGGTGAGGGTTGTGGGTTGGTTTTAACATGGGTGTAAGAGTGGCATGGGTGCTACTGCACAGATGAGGGTGGTGGAAGAAAAGTGGAATGGGTGATGGGGTGAAAGGTGGGTGTTGTTTTAGTTCTTTCATTTACAGATTCGTGATCAGCTGGGGATGGTGAGGAAAAAAATGATGACAGACCGAACCTACTGTACACATAATATATATTCTTATTAAATACATTGCAAACTGCTGCCACCTAGCACAATTGTCCTGTCCCTTTAAAAAGAATAAAGGAATCAGAAATAAAAGAAAATCTGCATCAGCAGTTTTCACAGAATGTGACGATCATAGTGTTTTTGCTTTATAAGTAGTGATAATTTGATACATAATGGGGTTGACAGACGCTGTCCCTTAAACATCACATGCCAACTGCTGCAGCTACATTAAATGTTCCTTAGTATGTGGAGGAAACCACTTTTTTATTTATGTGACTGAAATACAGATTTTATTGAAGTATCAGCAGCAAAATGCATCATCTTAGAATTTTTGTATGTATTACTTCAATTTGCCAACAAAATGTTGGTATATGTATGCATTACCTTAGAAAATTGTATGCATTTTGCCAGCAACAATGACTGGCATATTTTTTTTATTCCAATGTCTTGACTGAATATGTTATGACATAATATGTTTTGTAACAGTTCCACATGTTGCTGCTGTAGTACTTGGCTTGACTTTGTTATAAAAGCTTTCTTTTAAACATAGCAACTTTTGATTCACTCATTTAAAACAGAAAGCAGCAAATAGCTGAAATTAGGTAATATCAGTTATTTTTTCTCCTAATTCATGACGATGAGTATATATAGCTGAGTACATAAATGGCTAATGTGCCTCTTTCTTTCACTAAGGAACTATGATGCAGCTGCAGCAGGAAAACTTTTAACATATGGGTGGGTGGGTGGGCCTGTTACAGTTGCTGACTTTAGCAAAAGGAAGAAACCATAGATAAACCTAGTTGTATTCCTATCAATGTCACACAAGATAATTTCTCTCCCCCTTATATTGAACAGTTTTTCCTTTACATGTATTTTATTACTATCTTCGTTACTGGCAGCACAATAGAAAAATAGGGATCGAGTTCTAAAAAGTTCTAAAAAAGATTAGAACCCTAGAACTTTTTCAAAAGTTCTAGACTAGAGCTAGAACCCAGAACTTCAGAGGGTTCTGACAACCCTAGTTCCCAAGTGGAAATCCAATACTTTTCTCAAAGTTAATCTGAGAGCCTGAAACAGTGGAATATTGGTGGAGAACATCCACCACAGTTGCCTCATCCATATCGGAAGCCTCCGTCAGGACCAAATCATCCGCATAAGCCAAAATTTTAAGAGGGGCAGGGAAATGTGCTCCATGTAAGCCCAGCACCTTGGGACAATGAAGGATGGCCCTAATTAACATATTGATACCAAAATTATACAGCAGGGGCTCAAGGGACAACCCTGTCGGACCCCCCACTTCACAACTACCCTATGTCCCAACCACCCATTAACATTGGGAACAAGAACAGCCCAAAAACAGAGGGTTTTAATCCATCCTATAAAGATAGAGGGGATGCCAAACGCTGACAAAACAGAAAATAAAAACTGATGTGAAACTTTATCGAATGCCTTTTCCTAATCTATGCCAAGTACCCAGCCCTGAATGTGGTTCATATCCCCTAAGGTTAACAATTCCCGTAACAGGATAAGGCTATCACTTTGGGACCAACCGGGGATACCGCAAGTCTGCACTGGGCTAATAAACCATGCCACCTGAACAAGCCTAGCTAATAAGACCTTAGCAATGATTTTACTGTCCATATTGACAAGGCTTAACGGCCTCCAATTATTAATGTCAGTCACTGATCCCTTCTTATAAATCAAAACCAAGATAGCTTCCTTCATTGATTGCGAAAATTCAGCTTTAGTTAACATGTCATTGAACAGAATGGCTAAGGCTGGAGCCAGCTCAGCCATAAAGGTGGTATAGCAACCAGTCGAGAGCCCATCGGACCCAGGAGCTGAGTTCAGTTTCAAACCCTGGATAGCATGAATCACCTCTTCCTCAGAGATTTTTTTTGTCAATTGAGCACATTCCTCAGGTGAGAGGTGGGGTAAGTTAAGGGAGTCAAAAAAAACCTCCGCAGTATGGCAAGCAGGTTCAGTCCCTAACATATGTAACACATGGGTCTCAACAATGTTAACCAATAATTAAGGGGAACTCACAAGATCTCCAGAGGGAGATAACAGGCCAGTAATAAGCCTAGAGTCAACCCTGCCCTTACATTCCTTAAAGGGATCTAATCCCCCTTTACACATTTTGGTCCCAAATCTAGCTTCGTGTCCCAGGGAACTAGCCCTATTGTACTGTAATTCCTACATCTGATGACTAAGGACAGAAATTTGCAGGCTGTAATCCTGATGTGAACCGTCAGATAAGGAAATTACATGCTGGAGCTGCTGACGTACTGCCAAATATTGTTTGTACTGGCAAGAGTGGGTATCAGCAGCTTTTCTCTGAAAAACCTGTCGCCATCTAACCTTGGAGTCATCCCACCAGGCAGCCAAATCATCATGAAGATCGGCTACAGACAATCTGGCAGCCTATTATTTCCTCCATAATTTCTGGACCTTAGGGTCCTGTAAGAGAGATTCATTCAGCCTCCGCATATTTTTTTATTTTTACAACTGGGAACAGCAGACCAAGAAATCTGAACCCGTAGGGCAGCATGATCAGAGAATTCACTCCCAACAGTAGTACACTGAGCTACTTGAAGCATGTCAGAAAGGAAAATAAAATCAATCCTTGTACTACACTCTCTCTGACAATAAGTGGACCCACCCCTAGGATGCAGGGTCCTATAGGCATCCTTAAGATGAGCAGTTGAAACAATATTATTTAGGGCAACAGAATCAAAAAACTTTTGAAGTTTGGAGTCCCCCATCTGACTGATGGAGGCCACAATTAAAATCTCCAACCCAAATAACCAGTCTGGAAGTGTGAAAAAAGGGCTGCACCAATTGAAAGAGGGACACCCTCTGTGTCTTAGTCTGTGGGGCATATAGGGCAATCAACCGGAACCTCTCAGAATGGAGAGAAATGTCAAGCAACAGTGCTGTCCCTCGGTAAATATTCACAAGTCTAGATACTTTGAGGGCCAAATTATAAAACAGAATACCCACACCATCACATTTATTGGTACCAGAAGACCAAAAGGAAGGTCCATGGGGCCAAGCCCTGGAGGCCTGACGGAGTTCCTGATTAGTCTTTAACCTGGTATCCAACAAACATGTGATATCACAATGCATCTCCTTTAGAGAGAGCATAAGTCCCCCGAGCTGCCTGTCACCCTTGATACTGTTGACATTTAAAGAAAAAATTGACAAGGAATCCATAAAGAAAAATTAGGGTGATTTCTCCATCTACACTGTCTCTTCCTTTTAGTGATAGGGTCTGTGTCACCAGCCCCTTCTGTGTCCATATTAGAAACAATTGAAGAAGTGTCAGTATCATCACCTGCAGAATCTCTGTCCGTACCATCAGTAGATAGTATTGCAAATGGATTGCCAGATTTCCAGATCTTAACCCCTGGTATTTTACCCCAACTAAGAACCACTGATCCCTTTC
The DNA here is from genome assembly GCA_016271365.2 of Neoceratodus forsteri. Classification (NCBI taxonomy): domain Eukaryota; kingdom Metazoa; phylum Chordata; order Ceratodontiformes; family Ceratodontidae; genus Neoceratodus; species Neoceratodus forsteri. The sequence goes on along the minus strand of CM057459.1, from coordinate 1,224,502,926 downwards.
TAGTCCTCTTCTGTTGTACTTTAATAAAGTTCGAAGGGTCTGTCTCAGGTGGGGCCTGCTGTGTGGGAGGAGGAGGAGGAGGATGCATGTTATTAGGAACCTCAGTCACAGGGACAGTCTGAACTGGACCCACAACCACCCCTGTATCACTAGGATCATGGACAGGCTCCAGTACACCCTGGGGTAAACTAGCTTCCTTTTTCAACACCATCTCTGAGGGTTCTATCCTCTGAGCCTGACGCAAGGTCTCCATGCTGACCCGCAAATCGTGTTCTGCAATCTACCTGGCTTGCTGCTGCTGGGCCAGATTAATCAAACCCTCATGGGAGGGGCAGTCATCCCTATTGTGGGATGCCCATGGGAAATGACCATAGGCATGACCCGTATTTTCACACAAATTACATTTAAATAAGTTTAAACAAGAACTGGAAGCATGACCAAAGTCCAAACAATGACTGAATTTAACCGTACCACAGGCTGAGCTCAAATGTGCCCTCGAGCCACACTTAAAACAAGATTTAGGTTGGCCTGCGTAAAAGATCAACCCCTTATCCCTTTCCAGATAAAAAAAACTGGGTAAGTGATTGGGCCCAGAGTTGGTGGAGTATAGTTTAACTCCAAACCACCACCCACCATCCCAAATTTGTTCACTGTCTAAGGTAGGAGTAGGTCTATTTAAGACCTCACAATGCTGTTTCAACCAAAATAAAATATCTTCTATATTTACCCCTTCAGTCTTAAACATAATAGTAATATTCTTCACCGCCGGTTTAATTAGCAGAAGAACATGAAAAGGGGACCAGAGAGGAGAAGATTTACAGGTGGCATACTAGTCCCAGAAACGATCTAAGCTGGACACATTCTTAAAACTAACATCATAATTCGCGTTACCCAAACCTGATCAGGGCAAAAATCTCGGAGGACAAAAATCTCATTGAACCCTTGAGTAGATTCTTGGCAATAAGCACCCTATCAGGGGGACAGTCCAATCCACCTTTATAGAGGAGACGTACAGCATTATGTCTCAGGGCAGGTTCACCCTTGTTGGTAAATAAATCAGTGAGCTTAAATCCTCCAGGCCTACCAGAAGCAGCATCAGGTTCCTGCAAGTGCGCAGGATCAGGGCCTAAATGCTCAGGCACCACAGGGGGAGCGTCCTTCCCCCCCACATGACTAGATAAAACAGGAGGAAGAACTACCTCACTAGGTTTTATCTCAGGCTGTGGCACAGAAACATCAGCAACTTCAGCACATATTATATCAGTGGCAATCAAGTCATTGCACACATCAGATGGATTACCCCGGGGTTGGTTGGAGCTCTGAAGGGCTGAAATGTCAGTGGCCACTGGTGCAGCAGCATTCTGTAACATCATAATATACGATGGGTCCTGGGAATTAGCCGGCCAAGACCCAGTATCCATAAGTTCCCATCCAACATTCTTTAATGCAGCTGCAGGAGACCAAGGTTGTGCCGAGCTAGGGTGAGGAGAATCCGATGCCAGACCCTCAGATTCCAGAACAGGGGACTGTAAGGTGACCAGTAGCCTGCCAGGTTGTTTGCTCCATCCTGGCTTTTGAGATCGTGAAGAAAATAAATAAACAGTACCTGCAGGTGCGTGTCCCTGTGCCGACTTAGCATCCTCAGGAAGTGTCTGCTGAGTGTGTTAGAGAGACACACCACGATGTCCATGTAGAAGACTGGGCTAGTTAGGTCGATAGAGAGGGGGCTTTTGGCACTGAGAGCTGGAGCTGCCAGCTCCCCTCAGTGGAGATACAGCCTCTGTGGGCAACAGAACAACGGGATCCTGCGGCACACCATCCGATGCGGGTCCCATCACAGGAACAGTCCGACTGGAAACAGGCAAAGAGGAACCCTTAGGGTCCGAGACCAAATCCATCGGGAGAGCAGCAATTGTCTCATCAAGTAGGTGCATCTGTTGTAATAATTGAGTATGTTGAGCCAGTAAATGAGCCTTATCAGCCCCAGATAGGAGAACAGGGAAAGTCTCCGCAGTAACTATCGGAACATCCACTGCCAAAATGCTGAGGTTGACAACTTCAGCAACCATGCAAGCTTCCTCAGTGGCCTCTTGTGAAGACATCACAGGAGAGGAGGCCCACTCCCCTGCACCTTCTGCATCCATCCTCTCCAATGTCGCAGTTGGACTGGCCATCGCAAAGCAGACTGCCAATGGTCCCCTTACAGACAAAGTAGGGGAATTTCCCAGGTGCCCTGGCCAAATTTTGCCCCATTCACTAAAAAAATACCACCAACACCTTAATCTGGTTCAAAGCCAGTTGGCATACATCTGTATCCCCTTCCCCTGGGTCATGCCTGAAAATAGGCAGAATTTGTCTACTGCACTTAGCCGGTCAACAAAAATAAAATAAAATAAATAAATAAATACATTTTCAATTTCCCAGCCCTTGTCTTCTCCTAGTACCATGGACAGTGACCTGGGTAGCGCTTACTGCACAGCACTGTTTAATCCCTGTTGCTGTCTGTGGTACACCATTTGGACATCGCTGTTTTTTCCTTATGCTATATTTGTAGCACTATTGTAACTGGTTATTATATTATCCACTACCAGTGATTTGTACAAATGAAAAATTAAAAACAACGAATATGATGCATTCTCAGGATATGAGGAGGCACTTATAAAATTACAACCAGCAATTAAGGTAATGTAAAGTTTAATATCAGACCTGATGTAAACTAACCAGAAGGCATATTTTCACAGTTGGTTAGTGCATGTAATTATATATAAAAAAACTTTACATATAAACTGCAATATCAGGAAATATAAACCATATAGAAATCTGTTTTGTGGATGTTGGACTGAAGCACTGAGGATATCAGATGACCTAAAGGTGGGCAAGCAATGTGAGAAGGCAGCAAGGAGGGCTGGGGGGATACTGGGATGCATAGGGAGAGGCATCACCAGTAGAAAACAAGAAGTTATTATCCCTCTGTACAGACAGCTGGTGAGACCCCATCTGGAGTACTGTGTGCAGTTCTGGAGACCCAATCTCCGCAAAGACATAGACAGGATGGAAGCTGTCCAGAGGAGGGCAACCAAAATGGTGCAGGGTCTGCACTGGAGGACATATGAAGAGAGACTTAAGGAGCTTAATATGTATAGCCTCGAGGAAAGGAGGGAGAGGGGGACATGATAGAAACTTTCAAGTACCTCAAGGGAATCAACAAAGTCCAAGAGGGTAGCATCTTTCAAAAAAAGAGGTGTGCAAGAACAAGAGGTCACAATTTGAAGATAGAGGGGGCGGCTCAGAGGTAATGTAAGGAAGTATTTTTTCACAGAGAGGGTTGTGGATGCATGGAATGGCCTTCCAGAGGAGGCTGTGGAGTCAAAATCAGTGGTGGAATTCAAGCATGCATGGGATAGTCATAAGGCAATTCTGGGGGTTGGGGGTAGGAAGAAGTAGGCTGCTGGTTAACTAGGATCTGCAGCTTATCCAGTAGGTAGGGAAATGGAGAGACTGGGTGGGCCAAGCGGTCCTTATCTGCTGTCAAATTCTATGTTTCTATGTTTCTGTATAAAATGGACAGGTATTAATCTATATATCCATTCTCGAGAGACATTTTCTTTAGGACTGTGGAACCAATGAACAATGATTCCAAATATCAGAAATCTATTCTAAAACATTAAATAAAAAGTAGGGCATTATTATATCAGATGCTCAGCCATAATGGATCTATACTGGGGGGGGGGGGGAGTTCGCTCGCTATATTCCAGGTGTCAATGATTGCTTTGAACTTGTGCACTTTCTCTAAGATTTCTATAGACAGTTTTTAGTTCCTGTATATAAAGATTGCAGGCATACTTTACAATAGAAGTGTCTTTTTATTATATTACAGTGGTAGTTATCTAAAAGTTGCCCACTTTGAGGTACCTCAAGGTACCACTAAGGTACCACTGAGGCACTCAAGTTACAATTTGCATTGACTGTAATGTGATTCTGCCTCATTGTGCCTTAGTATACCTAGGTATACCTCAGTACTGAGAGCCTTTTCTATGGCTACCACAGTATGATTACGACTAAATGAGCATCTGATATGATAATGTCCTGCTTTTTATTGTTTTTTTGGAATACATGCCTGACATTTGTATTTTGTGTCACAGTGTTCATTGGATCCACAGTGCTAGAGAAAATGTCTCTCAAGAGAAGGAATATATATGGATGAACTCCTAAACATTTTATATCCTCAGGGCTTCACCCCAACATGTGCAAAATGGACTTCAATATAAATTTATATTTACTGATATTGCGATTTATATGTAAAGCTTTCTTTAATACTTTCATCTACTAATCAACTGTTGAAAATATGCCTTGTGGGTAGTTAATACCGGGTCTGATGTTATACTTTTCATTACCTTTATTGCCAGTTGTAACTTTATGAGCCTCCTTGTATCCTGATGATGTGTTACATTAGTATCAGTCTGCTAATGTCTCTTTCATATATGATACTGTATACCATTTTACATGTAGTATGACAAATTTTAAATAGAACCTTTAACAACAAAACAATATGCTAATTCCTGATATCATGAACATTTACTCAAATCAATTTGCTGCCGTATTGGCTCTGACTAGAGTTTGTTATACAGCCTGACACTTTGCCCTGTTAGTTACTGCACATTGCTGAGAGTACTTCATTTTTTTCCATTTATAGTTTTTTGGGCTTTTCTTATTTTTTTGTTCCCACTCCCCCAGGGCTACAGCGTACACATGCATGTACGTGAATGAAGGCACACATACATGCCAGGATCAAGTGGCTCCTTCCACCCTTCCCCTGACTTATGTCACCACCCATTGCCACCTACATACCCACCGGACCTCCACCCGGTGGGACCGGAACTGCAGATAGGTGGGCATCCACCCCATTGGAGGGAAGAACCATGGCTCAATCCTGCTCAATCCCTCCCCAGCTGGCACCCTGGCGAACCGAAGTTGTTCCTGAACCCAGGTCACTGGCGTAACGTGAGGTACTTCATTTTTTTAAGCTATAACTCCAGGTCTCTCCTAATCTTTTTATCTAACTCCATTCCTCTTCCGAAGGAGGAAGGTGTGGCAGTGGGGAGGGTTTTGTCTTAGACTTACAGTGTAAGACTTAGGTGACTAGTTACTGATTATGCCTGCCATTCACTGGCTTATTTGGAGGAGGAACTTAGATTCACGAAACTAAGTCCAGGAGCTGCTTCAAGGCAGACATCAACCTAATGGAGTCAGACAAATATTCTTCTGAACCTTTTATCACCTAGATGATGGACTCTCAAAAAGATGCAAAATGTGTGATAGATAATCACCAAGTCATAGTACTAGAAGTACATGACACTATAGAAAGGTGTGCTGCAATGTTCATGAAGTTTGGCATTCATTGAGCATTTTCTGTGTTTTTAATCCTAATTTTTTCCATGCCCCCATGCTGTCACCAGTGATGTCCTAGCCCTGACATGGGTCAACACACCTACTTGTCCTCCACACCTTGCCTACTCTGTGGATCCTTAGAGTTGATGGCATCCCTTTTGGCATGATCTCATCTGGAGGAGACTTGTTTAGCTGTTCAGGGCCTGAGAGGTCCAGTTCAACAATAATCCTGATTACGGGGGGGAGGTATTTTTACATTTGTTGCAGTGTGCAGTCAGGATCAGTGGCTAATCTCCCTTTTCTTTCTTGTAGCTCCTGCTGGGGCCATGCACATGCTTGTGCATCCATAGTGTCCGTGGGGAGGAGATGTTGGATGTAATAATCTAGGCTATCTTCTTGACCCACACCAAGGGTCAATGCAGGAGTTGCAAAGTGGGTCCCTTTCCTCCAATTAGTAAGCACTGCCTGTCAGTACCCTCATGGACCACCCCACCATGAGGAGCCCATGCATAAACATGAATCTGGGTTGTCTGCATGGGACATTTAATACTACTGCTAGACCACCGGGCAACCAAAGCAACAAAGATCTTTATGAATTTTTGTCTGCTATCACCATATGGGACAGAGAGCTTCTGACTGGTAAAATGAGTGGCTGTCACTTGCATGTGAAACTGTTGGGAGGTACGCAGAGAACCTGGGGGATGAGTTTGGGAATCATGATCTTAAGTTAGTTTACTACTGGATAAGATTATTGTGACCTCTCCATGTTGGATTAAAAGGGACCAGAGTCTGAGGTCTGCAATTAAAGGGACACACTCATGTACAGTGGCAGACATAGTTTGAAAGCCGATGAAAAGTTCTTTTGGTTGAGGTATTGGGCATACCTGTAGCTGGAAGCAGTCCAGAGATAGACGACTGAGTCTGTGCAATATAAACACTAAATTAGAGCCATTCTTAGAACAGACAGTTGGTAAGACCACATCTGGAGTACTGTGTACAGTTCTGGAGACCCCATCTCTGCAAAGACATAGACAGGGTGGAAGCTGTCCAGAGGAGGGCAACCAAAATGGTGCAGGGTCTGCACCAGAAGACATATGAAGAAAGACTAAAGGAGCTTAAGATGTATAGCCTTGAGGAAAGGAGGGAGAGGGGGGACATGATAGAAACTTTCAAATACCTCAAGGGAATCAACAAAGTCCAAGAGGGTAGCATCTTTCAGAAAAAGAGATGTGCAAGAACAAGGGGCACAATTTGAAGATAGAGGGGACGGCTCCGAGGTAATGTGAGGAAGTATTTCTTCACAGAGAGGATTGTGGATGCATGGAACAGCCTTCCTGAGGAGGTCGTAGAGTCAAAAACTGTGGGGGAATTCAAGAATGCATGGGACAGACGTAAAGCAATTCTAGTAGGGGGGTAGGAGGAAGTAGGCTGTTGGTTAACTAGGATCTGCAACTTATCCGTTAGGTAGGGAAATGGACAGACTAGGTGGGCCAAGTGATCCTTATCTGCCATCAAATTCTATGTTTCTATATTTCTGTTTCTTGTGATGTCAGTGATGATCAAGCAGTGCCTAACTGGATTGAGTTAAGCACTGCTTGATTGTCACTAACATCACAATGTTCTAAGAATGACTCTAATGTAGTATTTATATTGCACAGACTTAGTCATCTATATCTCTGGACTGCTTCCAGCTACAGGTATACCCAACACCTCAATCAAAATAACTTTTCATGGGCTTTCAAACTATGTCTGCCACTATGCATGAATGTGTCCATTTAAGTGCTATTTTACAATTTTATTAATGGGAGCAGCTTGTGATAGAATCTGAGTTTGCAGTCCAGAATTAAGAGCCATTATATTCGTGCATCCAAAAGACTGGCTTGCTACCTGTTAATAGTAATTTGTTTAAATGTATTTATAAAATGTTTACTGGGTGTTCCCATATGATTCAGCATCTCATTTTCATGGAGGTCGCAGGTACTAGACAGGTTGCTCCATACATGTAAAATATGCAAAGAAATAGCAGATAATAACATGCGGAGGGATTATACATTATAATAGTTAAATTATGTTATTGTACCACACCATTTATAGCCCAGCATCCTTATTCTCAATGTCCACTTCAATTTAATGCCTGCCTGATGTAGTCATGGATTTTATGACATGGACTCAGTACTTGCCGGAGTTTAATGATGTACTGCATCTGATGTCACTTTGACACAATGTAAAAGGCTCTGTGATTTATACTACAGTCTAATTGTTTGAAGGGACACTGTCAGCTGTTTAAGCAATTTTCATGACCCCTTCACTATTTGTGCCTTTAAACAGTACTCTCAAGGCAATTTCTTACATAGCATTCCAACTGCATTTATTTTTCATTTAAATGTTAATTTTTACAAACAAGGCCTTTTAGTCATCCCAACCTTATCTCTGCCATGCACTCCTTCCCTGGTGTCCCTGACAGAGATACAACATTGAATCCTGCCAAATTCGTGCAGAATTGAAATCTGTTGTTTTTGTGGCAAATAAAGAAAATAGGTGGCAGTATTAATGGAATTGCACTGATTTCGGCAATATCTGCAGTTTCTCAAACTGAGGGGTATTTCATAAAGAAATCACTGCTTGAAATGTAAAACCAGGATTCCATGCATGTGCACATTTAAGCAACAATTTCTTCTATGAATACCCGTCAGTTTGAGAAACAGTAGATGTTGCTGAAATCAGCACAGTTCCATTAATACTGCTAGCTATATTTTTGCCACAAAAATCACCAAACTCGTTCATGCACGAGTTCAGCAGGATTCAATGCCATATCTCTATCGGGGATGCACAGGAATGAGCGCACTGCAGAGATAAGGCTGGGATGACTAAAAGGCATTTTTTGTAAAACTTAATATTTACATGAAAAACAAATACAGTTGGAATGTCACGCAAGAGTTTGGCAGGAATCAATGTGGTATCTCCATCAGGGACACACAGGAAGGAGGGCATGGCAGAGATAAAATTGGGACAACTAAAAGGCATTTTTTTGTAAAAATTAATGTTTAAATGAAAAACATACATTTGGAATGTTACGTAAGAAATTGCTTTGGGAATATTGTTCACAGACACAAACAGTAGAAGGGTAAAGAAAATTGCTAAAGAAGCTGATAGTGTCCTTTTAAAATGTATAGATGAAGTGAACTTTCTAGATCTCTGTAATAGGTCTTCTTCCCCTTGCACAGGTTGTGCTAGTCACATGGGATCAAATAAATACTGAGCTGCTTTGCTTCCTGCAAAACCTTGCTTCTTATGTTATTGTTGCCTATTGGTCCCTGAGACTATACAGTAATTTACTTTTTTCTTAATGTTTTTCCAGTTTATTATCACTCCATCAGCGCTGTATGAGTTGATAAAGTGTTGATTAAGGAGGAATGAAAGATTAACACTGATGTATAAAAATTAATACTAAGGAATGGTTGTTACCTGCTTTAGGCACTTTAGACTCATTACCCAGGCTATAACCTCACCATGGTATCACTGACTTAATCCCCTGGGCACAGTCTGGACACATGCAGTGTTAAACTATCAGAAATTAGCATTCTGTATATGGAGCTGCCTCATGATTATCTTCTTTCATTTGGCTTCCATCTGCTTCTTGCATCTCAAAATTGGACACAGCTGCTCTATAGGGCTTTAAGATTGTTGTCATGTACACACCTTAAAATGTTGTTTTGTGTCTTGTGCTTTCAATTTACACACTACCTCTCAATCAGCTTGTTTACATATCTGTTGTAAAGTTTATTCTCCTCAAATATATCTCTGCAGGTGGCTGTGGCAGATGCTGTGCTTATTTATCTCGCGGAAGAGCATTTAAGACCTTGCCGAAGCAGATGTTTTAGAGACTCAGTTCAGGGATTTTTTTATTATCATTGAACTTTTTCTATAACTTCATTCCTTCTTCTGTCAATTGTTCATGTTACCCTGGACCAGTGGCCACAGTGACACCCACAGCCACCGAACAAAAGCTTTCCAGTACTGATCATGGATTTATAAATGTCTACATTCAGTACCACTACCACCCCCCCACCCACGTGCTTATGACATTATGGTGCCATAGACATAAATAAGACATACAGTAGCTAAGAACAAAAATGATTACCTCCTTCCCTCCAGCTGGCTGTGTCATTTGTTATCATGTGACATAGTGTAATGCTCCTGTAGGGCAGACAACCCTTCCAAGTGCCTTAGGAAGTGAGACACCACTGCCTTACACTGCAACCAGGCTGCCATAGATGTTTGCAGTGACTCCTAGGTTCTTTTGTCACTTAGCAGTGAGGGAGGTTTGCATCCAAGCGAAAATAATGCACTGGGCCTCCTTCCAGATAAATATTAACGTGGACTAGATGTTGTAATAGTACAGCCCCCTGGAATGTTGTATCTGCCCACCTCCCCACTATGGTCACAAGTTCCACAACTCCTGCAAATCCACACAAATGCAACAGTTTCTCCCAATTAGCATCCATAGTAAAATTGTTGTAAACAATGGGCCCAATGCACTAAAAACAGAACAGCCTACATGCCACATATCTGTAGCTTGTAGGCAACCCAAAGTGGTAATGCCATGCAAGGGGGGGTCCTGCAGACTCCCCATGGCATTCACAGAGAGTGCACCAGCCAGTTATGTGGTGGATTCCCCGGCTGCGCAGGCAGCAATGCATTGGGGGCAGTCAGGGGGAGTGTTGGGGGTATACCTACACTACACGCCATTCACTAAGGTATGTAGTGCCAGGCAAGGGGGGACACAGGTTACAGCAGCTGGCACCCTGCTGTAACCCAGTGCATGCCCCATGGACCTCACATGATGGTCACAGCGGGACTGGGAAATTACCCTCCATGCTGCCTCTGCCCACCACACTGATGGGGAGGGCTGGGACAGCTATTTAGATGAGTGCCCTTACATATTAGGTTTTGTTGTATTTTTGTGGATCCACACCTCCAGTGCATGACTGCCCCATGGGTGCAAGGGATCCACTATGGGACCCGGGGCAGGCATCCCATTGGATGCCAGCCCAGGTCCACCTTTCCACACTGGGCCATCCCCCATGTACCTGCACACCGGGTGGGATGGGGCTGCAGACAGGTGCCCTGTAGGTGCTTACGGACATGCATACCACGCATCCTGAGCCTGTCCAGTGCCGCATAGCTATGCAGGTGGGATACGCACCTCTGATGCATACTTTCTGTTCATTCATGCATAGGTCCCAATGATAGCAAAGTTAAACAGCAAAACACACCTTTATTTACAGTAACACTGTTGCCTGTGCAAGGGAAGAAGGGTTAGGACAGACAGAAACAGTGCCTAGACCCAGGTTAATCATTCTCCTAGGCAGGATTTCAACTTCCACCCACATGCAGGCCCAGTTTGCTAAGCCCTGAGAGAGTGTGGCATGAATGTTAGTACCTTGTCTGCCAATAGAAAGGTCCAGCTAGGTGCAGGCATGCTTTTTGCACCCTCACACTTTAATTTGGTTGAATGCTCCCTCTTGTACTAGAGGTCAGTACCCTCTCCCAATTGGTACCTAGATTTACTTTTAAACATAGCAGGAGCTCCCTTACAGCAGGCCCTGGGAACCTAATGTTGAAACACTGTTGGTCAGTAGATGTTGCCATTAGTTGGCTGGTACTGGTGTACTTGAATTTAAATACAAAAGTTTAATTCCCCCAAACCACAAAGGCCATGAGATTGCTTAAATGCCTTTTGGAATCTCTAAATGTGAGGTATTTTTAATCCAGCCCAGTGACCTACTTGCAAACAAACTTTAGCTAACTGTATTCCCCAAAGCAGGGCAAGCCCTGAAGTTACTCATGGTTCTCTCAGGGATGGTTAAGACTTTCTCTGCAGGCTGCTGGTGCTCTGATCTCCCTTGGTACTACAGTTTCTGGCTGGAACCCTCCTCAGTCTCTCTCGCCTCCTCTCTCTGGAGCTGGCTTCTTGGTTGTTGTCTGGATTGTTCACATCTCTCCTCTTCTGTTTTATCTCTCTCTACCCCTCACAAACACTGAGGCCCTGGGCTGATCCATACACATCTCAGCTTACAAACCGTTAGACCAGTAGCAGAGCGATACCTGGCTGTGGTGCCTGCTACAAGACCTGGATCAGTAGTCTGCAGTCAGTCCCTCTGTGCTACTCTTCTGCATTGTAGTTTCACTTGCTTTATTACTACTTTTATTCCTATTTTTGAAAAACCATGTGGACATTTTGAGGATCCAGGAACAAGATGTGCTTGAAACCTCCTGTTGCCAGACTTGCTGTCATCATCATCATCATCATTTATTTGTTCATCCATTACATAACAGTTTGGACATTACAAAGTTAAAATAAATACAACAGTTAAAAACAACAGGTACCATAATAAAAAAGAAGATACAATAAAAATAGAAATAATGTAAATAAGTCAAAGTTTAACCAGTATAATATATTTGTGCCATAAAATAAAATATTATGGGCTGATAATTTCCTTATATTTTTTTTAAATGGATAACAGATGCAATAAATTTAGCAATCATTATGGCATCCTCTAGGGTCATAGGGTGCAACAGAATAAAGACTGGATCATAATATAAATTTAGGTATTTTGTCAAAAACTGTTTAAAATGGGAGTCTCTTAGATGAAAATACAAGGGGCATTGTATTATTATGTGCTCCAATGTTTCATGGAAGCCCCTGTTACATTTGCAGAATTGCTCTGTGTTTTGTTCGTTGTTTTTACCCAGACTGAAATAAATATATTTAGATATCAGAATTCCAAACCTAGCCCAAGTAATTGCTTTTCGGAGGCTTTGGAGTAGGGGTAACAACATACAGTTTTCGATCCCTGAGTCAATTTTATTTTTACTGAACCAAATTGCCTGTTTTTGGCTTTTGACTGACTCCATTTGTTTTTTTTGGGCTAATTTTTTAAATTTATTTTTATATTGAATAGAGATCAAAATACCCTTATTAAAATCTTTCCACAGATGATAATTATTGATATTTTTAAGAATAGTGGTCAACGTTTTTAACCATAGAAAATAAAAGCTTTCAGTATTCCAGTGATTTTTTCTAATAGACAAAGATAGGTGATACTACTCGTACAGTTCTTTTTATTATTATCATTTTTATTTATTAGCTTCAGCCAATATGAGTCTATTCTTAAATTTATTATGTCTTTTATTGGGATCCTGCCTAACTCAGTGTGTACTTTTGAATTAGAAGTGGAGAGGGGGACCTGTAATATGGCCTTGTAGAAGTAGGATAAGGGGTGTTCTAGATGGGAATATTCTTTAGTTCCCCAAATCTCTGCCCCATAGGCAAGTGATGAAATGATTTTTGCTTCTCCCGCTGTAACAGCAGGCAGTACAGTTGATCCTCCAAACTTAGAGTTAAAATGAAGTAATCCCTTCACTATTAATTTTGCCCTGTCTACCTGTTTTTTGATATGTTCATTCCAGAGACCATTTGGTGTAAATGTAACTCCCAGGTAAACATATGACTTCACCACCTCTACTAGCTGTTTCTCAATATGAATTCTAGGAGCCACTGATTGACTACCAAAAACCATTATTTTAGTTTTAGTTAAGTTAATTTCAAGATGAAAATAATTACATTTTACTTTAAGTTGATCCATTTTTCTTTGGAGTCCTGTGTTTGAAAGAGAGAGTATCATCAGATCGTCTGCATAAGCCAAAATAGGAACAGGAACTTTGTTAACTTTAGTGGAGTCTAACGGTAAAGATTCATCAAATGAAAGAAGAGAGTCTATATAAATATTGAATAACAATGGTGCTAGTAAGCACCCCTCTTTAACCCCTTTGTTGGTTTGAAAGTAATCTGTAATATTGCCACTGTTATCAAATTTCACTGCTGTGTACGTGTTTGAATGAAGTAGTACAATAGGACTTAATAATTCTAAGGGTAAACCTTTTTATGTTTGCTTGCATGCATGTGCAAGAAACATAGTGCCATCATCTGAGTTTTTCAGAGGTGTGGCAGCCATCTTCCAATTCAGTCAGTGTGTTTGCAGGCGCAGCCCCAGGTCTCCAATCACTGCTGCAGCTGTCTATGACAGCAGTTGAAAATGCAGTGGCACACAGTTGAAAGGGAGAGCTCCGCTTCAGTGAGCAGAGCTACCCCTCCACACGCATGCATATTGCGTGCTCACGCGCTCTCCTCCCATGCACATACTGTATGGCCGACAGAGGTGCCCAATCCCCCATTGGCTCCATGCCCCCCAAAAAAAGCTTTCCAGGTGCCATGCTGGGAGCCCACCCCAGAGTGGCACACGTCAGTATGGCCGACGGGGTGCCCAATCCCCTGTCAGCTCCACGCCCCTCCAAAAACAGCCTTACAGCTGCCACGCTGGGAGCCCACCCCAGCATGGCACAAGTCCATATGGCCAACATGGGTGCCCAATCCCCCATCGGCAACAGGCCCACCCCCCCAAACAGCCTTCAAGCCACCACACTGGGAGCTCACCCCAGCATGGCAAATGTCCCACGTCGTCTTCTTTAAAGAAAAATAACCCTGTAAACAAGAAAATGTTCCCTCGGCACTCTCCCAGCCCAGCCGCGCCCACCCACTGCATACTCTGCCTCCCACACCCCCCACCCCATACTTACCTCTGGAGTCTGGTGCGATGATCTTCCGTGGACCGGGAACACGTCTGCACTCTTCAAAGCCGACCTTGAACTGAGGAAATGCCGGTTAGCTGTATAATGTAATAAATAGGGTTTTTTCAACTTTAATGCATATCTCAGGCATTTTTTGGAATTTTGGCACCAAATTTTCAACATGGGGTTTTTGAGACCCCTCCTCATGAAGTCTTGAACTGTCATGGCGTTAATCAGGCCCGAAGGGTGATTTCGCAGTCACTGCGCAAAATCACCTTTCAGGACTGATTAACAAAATGACAGTGCCAGTGTTCATAAGGTGGGCTCAAAAAGCTTATGTTGCAAATTTGAAAAAATCTCCTAAAATTACTGTTTTACCAGCGTTGCTACAGTTCCTATGCACGCCATAAGTTCATGAATTTAATATTTGCACCCAGATTTTCAACATTGCCATTTTGCCACACCTCCTTATGAGAAGTACAGCTGTCATTTTTCACATCTCGCCCAAAATGTGTTTCCGCACATGTAGTGCACAATGGCGCAGTCGGTGTGCGAAATCAATGTATAAGACACATTAAGAAAATCACAGTGACACTCGTTCATGAGCAGAGGTCTTAAAATAGCTATGCTGAAAATTTGGTGAAAAAGTCCTAAAAATGACTGCTTCACGAGTGTGCATTGCTCAGTTCCTACGCACCCTCGTAAGTTTGCAAATTTTTAATATTTGCACTCCAGATTTTCAACATTGCCATTTTACCATACCTCCTTATGAGCAGTACAGCTGTCATTTTTCACAAGTCACCCAAAATGTGTTTCCATGCATGTAGCGCACAATGGCACAGTCGGTGTGCGCAATGAATGTTTGGGACAGATTAAGAAAATCACAGTGCCACTATTCATGAGCAGAGGTCTTAAAATGGCTATGTTGAAAATTTGATGACAAAAGTCCATAAAATGACTGTGTTACGAGTGAGCATTGCGCAGTTTCCATGCACCCTTGTAAGGTCATGACTTTGTAATATTTTCAGTCCAGATTTTCACCAGTGGCATTTTTCCACACTTCCTTAGGAACAGTACAGCTGTCATTTTTCACAACATGGCCGAAATGTGTTTTCACACTTTCAGCGAAGAAATGCGTGGTCGCTGTGGGAAATCATTGTTCAAGACAGATAAAGAAAATCACGGTGACACTGTTCATGTTCGGAAGTCCCAAAATGCCTGTGTTGACAATCTGCTGTAAAAAATCCCCAAACTAATTACATTACGGGTGTGCGTTGCACAGTTTCTATGCACGCTCGTGACTTCACCAGTTTTTTTAATATTTTCACTGCTGATTTTCAACATTGCCATTTTTTACACCTCACCATGAACAGTACAGCTGTAATTTTTCACATCCTGTTCGGAATGTGTTTTTGCTCCTGTGGTGCTAAATGCCATAGTCGCTGAGCAAAATCAGCTTTCAGATAACAAACTGATATTGCCACTGTTCATGAGGTGGGGGGGTCACAAAAAACCATGTTGAAAATTTGGAGTGAAAATACCAACGAATGCCTGAGGCATTAGGGTTCCAACCACAACACCCCACCCTGTAAAGAATGACAGGCAATAGGGGTATGACTTGGGATTCTCACCTATAATGCTCATACCATTCCATACCCTGCAGCCAGTGAGAGGCATTGAGGTATGCCTTGGACTCTTCTGCCCCAAAGTTCATCCCATTCTCCTGTACCGCACCCATCTCACCATATTTCCTGATGGAATGGGGTGCGCATAAGGACCAAAGATCCCAAGGCACACTGTGACACTTGTCAGTGTCTGCAGGGTAGGGTGTGGTGAAATGGCATGGCCGTTATGCCTGATGACCCAAAGGCACACCCCAATGCCTGTCAGTCTCTGCGGGATGGTGGTGGGGTTAGCTTCAGTTGAATACGTCACTGCCATTCCTATTATGCAGCTCTGTAACTCCTACACTACCAATGCCAATGTCAGCAAGCAAACATTCGGCATTGAAAAATGCTTGTTTATATAGAATTTCCCCTAACATTTCTCTTATCACAGAATCAAATGCAGTAGAAAAGTCTACAAACAATGCACAGAGCTTCATTTTCTTGTAAACCTTATATTTCTCAATTAGATGAGATAATATATATATATATATATATATATATATATATATATCTGTATATTATCCAGGGTTGAGCATCCCTGAATAAATCCTGATTGAAAATTAGATAATGGATTGTATTTTCCAACCCAGATCTGAAGTTTGTTTAAAAGTATTCTAGAGAAAAGTTTACCACTTGTATCTAAAAGACTTATAGGGCGATAGTTTGAAGGGGACTGATAAGATCCTTTTTTGTGTAAAGGAACTATAATGTTCCTGTTCCATGGTGGCGGAATGTACCTTTTTCTAAAACAGAGATTAAAGAAATTTACAAAGAATGGTACCCAGTAATTCATATGATTTTTAAATATCTCACCTGGAATGAGATCCGGACCAGGGGCTTTGTTTATAACTAATTTAAATACTGCATCTTCAACTTCTTTAAAGGAGACTGATAATGGTTGGTATTCAGCTAGTAGGATCTTATGCGCAGTTTGATGCAAACTAAGTATCTGAGGGTGTGTAGTAAGTAGTTTTTTAAAATGCGTAATCCATGTGTCTTGTGGGTTATGGACTGATAAAGAGCAATGATCAGTTCTTTCTCCCTTACAGACCATTAACCAAAATGCCTTGGTATTGTTGGATCATATAATATCGTACATTTTTTCCCATTGCAGTTGCTTGAATTCCAATTTTTTTATTTTCAAGAAACTTGTGATATAGTTTTCTCACTTCTTTTAAATACATAAAATTCTCTCTGGTAGGAAATTTCTTAGTATATATAATAATTTTCGTTAGATACTGTTTTTCTTTTTTACAATCATTATCGAACCAAGTATTTAGGTTAATTGAATTTGTCGTAAAATTATATATTTTGGATCTAATTGCTTGGTAAGCATTCTCCAACAATTCATAGAGATTTTGAGGGGAGCAAGAATTGTATGCTAGAGAGAATAATTTGGCCATCTGGGGGAGTACATTAGATCTAATACCCTTGTTGTATTAATTGCTCTTAGTGATAATTTTAATCGGCCTCTAGGCTCTAACTGGATTTGATTATCTTTTGTTGAGTTTTTTATTATTCTTTTATCTACTCCAGAATGTCCCTCAGAACCGAGTGTATCAATATCAGCTATCAAGGCTGCATGGTCACTTTCTGGTCTCATCATGACCACAAGGGAGCGAAAGTGTTCATAACTGTCAGGAGAGATAAGCAGATAGTCAATAACACTCTTTCCCAATGATGAAAAATAAGTGGAGTTCCCAATTAAGTCTCCCTTAATTCTACGATTAAGAATTAGAAAGTGATTGCTATTAATAAATTCAACAAGTTTCTTTCCAGCACAGTTTAGGACAGTGTCAGTGGAGTTTCTTGTTCCAAGATCTCCCAGATAAACCATAGACTGAAGCAGTGATAAGTTGTCAGAAATAGCAATTCAGGCATTAAGATCTCCACCCAAAAGAATTATATCAATTGGGTGTTTTATTATTAATTGATCAATTTTGGTGTCCAATTTGGACCAAACATCATTATTGGTTAGAGTGTGATATAAATGTTTGCTATAAGAAATACATAGTTGTCCCATTTTACAACATGTAACAATATTTTATCATCCAGGATGGTATGATCCAAAACCAAAAGGCCCTTTCGTATCATTATAAATGTAGACAATCCCCCTCTAGGTCTACTGTTCTTCCTTACTTTTTTTGCAGGAACAAAATAAGATTCATAGCCATTTAGCAATGTCAATTCCATAGCCCAAGTTTCCTGGAAAAGTAATATTTCAAATTTTTGGCAGAACTTCTGCCAATCAGGGTCTGAATATTTAGTGGAGAGACCTGCAATATTCCAGGATACAAATTTTGAATTTTCAATTAATAAATCATTACTAGATGTATTTAAGTCATCTAGTACAGCATCCAAATGTATGTGACCTAGATTAACTAGTCAAGGGCTAGGTTCAGGGATACTATTCTGGTTAAAGTGATCTGATCCAGCAGTAAAATCAACTATACATAATTGGGCACAATCCAGTTTAGTCAAATTTTGCATTAAAACAGAGTAAAGATTTAGATTTATTACAATATCAATGTGTGTCTCATTGGTTTCTGGAAATATTCTAGATACAGATTTAAAATCTAGAGGGGAGACATTAGTATTTAAACAGAAACTCAATAAATTTACTAATACATGATTTCAGTAATATGGAATTTTCACCATGCAAATGTTCTATTCCAAATATAGAAAGAGTTTTCAAAACTATATTGTCAAAATTCCAATTCAAAATAGATATAGTATCATTTATAATGTCAGTTGCTGGAGTAGAGTTTATTTTGGTTTCCCCATGGACATGCTTCCAGATTGTAGTCCAATTTACAGGGGAAGATATTAAAATACCCAATCTATCTAGCTCTCTTTGTTTTGCCCATATTTTTTTTTTGCACTAATCATGTCGGATAATAGAACATAGACAGGGTTTGTTTCCACCATTTTATCTCTATAAACATGCATGATCGCATTTGATGCCTCAGGTATAACTAACTCGCATCTAAATAGATACTTAATGAGTTCAGTAAGTGATGTGGAGGTTTCATGTGACTTCAGGAAGATATTTTCAAATTTAAAGACCACTTCACTTCCACTAATAACTAAGGAATTTTGGTGATTTGTAGGGGAGTTTTTATCATTAAGTAGGGGAAGAAATACTTGATTAATTAATAAGTTTGAGACTTCCTTAGAATTACATGTCCTTTTCTGTCTGGCCTTTTTGGAGGTAATCACTTCAGATGAATCTGTATCATGGGATTCAATCTTTGATTTTGAAACTTTTTTCTAAGATGGATTAATTAGGGCAGACTCTATTAAAGGGCTCCTTATTGGATCCTTATGTAAATTAGGAATATTAGGAGAATCAGGCACTACAGGATCATTAGGTTCAATGGTTATCCCAGCCATTTTCTTTGATTTAAGATTGCTTTTTCTTGATAGCTTTCCATTCTCCATTTTTTGGGTTGTACCTTTTCCAGGATGTTTATTTATGTTTTTGCCCTTTTTATTCCTCTTTTTTTTTTGGGGGGGGGAAGGGAACTAGAGCTAGGGAAATGTACTGATGAAAAGGATAAATGACGGGTGTTTTTCCCTTCCAAAAGTGCTTTTTCAAAATCATCAATTCTCTGAGAGAGTTTGCCATGAGTTTCAACATGCAGATTAGTGAGATCTCTCATATAATGTTATAGCTCATTAAAGGCTTCAAGCAGGACTATGTTGGCCATGATTGGATGGGCTAGGGCTTTAATTGTGTAGTTAGAGATGGTATCCGGGCATTGCGCTAAAATTTCTTGTGGGATATTTATTTTTTCAACTTCCTGATCTAATCTTTCAAAAACTTTATCAGGGGATCCTGCAAGAATGGATTGATTACCAAGAGATGGGTTATAATGTTGGTTAGAGTATGGAGAAGTGGGGGTAGTATCATTAATTGTTATAATACTAGAATTGAGTGGGCTAAAGAGGTTAAACCTAGTTGGATGCAGTGAAATGGGATCCTCCTCCTCTGATCTCTTGTCTATATCTAGATCTGTCTCTTGCATGTTTATACTACATTCCCCTTTTTCACTCAATTTGTTAGTTTTTACTTTTGAGAAAAGGAAATACTCAATGATTTTTCCTTGTCTGTAATTATTAGAATATTTAGAGTGTTTAGAGTAACTAGGGGAGGAGGAGATAGGTGAGGAAGAGGCAGAATCTCTTATTCTGCTGTTGTTTTCCAATATTTTGCAGGATTCATAGTTGATTATCCCTGATTCAGCTCGCTCCTGGAAATCAGTTTCTAAAACTGAAATAGAGTGGTTGGGGGGGGGGGGGAATCACCTCTATCTGCTCCTGTGGGTTCTGAAAGGACAAAGAATAAGAAAAACACTGAGAGTGGTTCAAAGAGGTCCCTTCATAGGACATGTTATTAGGCATAACATCAGATGCAACATTAATAGATTTATGGTTTGAATACTCATTATTAAATTGTGGTCTATAATCATATTTTACTTTTTCTCTTATTAAGGATATAGTGTTCTGAGTTTCTTCTTTAGGTGTGGATGCAGAAGGCATCATTGAAAGTGACAAATCTTGTGTATATACACAACCATTTTTTGAACTCATTTGGGTACTTTCAGAGATGATAATTTATTGTCCTTAATTAAAACTTTTCCACTCCTAGTGTACATACTGACAATATCTAATTATTGTGTCATAACTTTGGGTAATCCTATATCTATTAGACTTTTATATATTAGACTATTAGACTTTATATAATAATAGCAGTATACAATAATAGCAGTAAAAACTACAATAGCAGTAAAAACAGTGCAAATAGTGCAAAAGTGCAAATGCCAGTGCAAATGTTACAATGTCCAATGTTCAATCACTAATGAATTTCCAGCTCAAAAGTCCAGCATGCACCCAGCATGTGAATCCTGAATCAGGATACCTCAATAGCTCCTTAGAAGCAACAATTCTTAAATAAATATAATAAAAGCCCTATAGTCTCCAGTAACTGTTAATGAACCTAAAAGGCTTAATTTGAGAACACTTTTCATGAGCTTAGGTACAGTAGAGTTCCTTTTGATACCTCTTTTAACTCGGGTAAGAGGTAGGGGTAAATATAGAACAGGTACTAGCAGAAAGATAAAAGCAACAGCATAGTGTTGAAAAAAAAATATAATAATCCTAGTCCTAATCTAATTTATGTCACTCTTTATAGGAAGACAACAAGTCAGTTAAAAATATCAAGTGTTAAGGATGTGATTGAAACTGAATGAAACTGAGTAAAACTGTAAGGGTTAAGACGCCAAAGCACTTCAGCAAGGAGACCCAACCTGCCTATTTTAACAAATGCAGTGAACAGCTTTCACTAAACAGTATTTTAAATTGCAGATGGACTGCCAGTAACAAAATATACAGAGAATGAGAGTAATGGCTGATTTTACCTAATTCTCTCGTGGAGCCTCCTACTGCTGCGATGTGCATCTCCTAGAACCTAAAGGAGAGTGAGACGCATGCGCTCTGGTACTCAAAGACAAGGGAACCCAATTTGTTTAAAAAGTCACGAGGTTAAAGGAACCGGTGAAATTACAAATTAAGAATGTGTATATAAGGTATATAAAATATTTTCAAACATAAAAACAGAAGAAAAAAACATTAAAACATAGAGAAGACTCTCTGAGTTGAGTCCATACAAGCTCCTAGGAAAAGCAAAACGGCCTAAAAAGGATACATCCCATAGATGCCCAGATGAGTAAGAAGTTCAGTCCAGATGTTCTATCAGCTTTTCAGCTTTTTCTTCTTCACAGAATGTGATCAATTTCTTTTCAGTGCAATCAATCTCGCAATGCAACACCACAGACGCATAAAGAGTCATCTTCACTCTCCACTGCACCGGTCTGAACGGTGTATCCTGAAACCCACGCCCTTACTCACACGCCATCATTAGAGTGGTCAGCATAAAACCAAGGCTGGGAAAAAGGAGAAAACAGAGAGGAAGACAGACCCGACCAGGTTTCACAACAAGATAGTCTGGAAAGACCGCATAACACTAGGGTGACATGGATGGCATACCTTTTCAAATTATAAAATGAGCGTAGCGGGCCTGCTATCATTGACTACTCCTCAATCACTAACGCACATAGTTTCACCCAGTTGCACACAGAAGCCAATGCACATGTCGCCTCTATGACCTCATCAGGAAGGAAGGGGGTCCAGCATAGGGTGATGAAGATGATCAAGGTCCAAGTTCATTGAAATCCGCTTGTTCAGCTTCTGTAGTCTCTCAGGTATGGACACTGACTGCTGGTTCTGTTCTTGTTTAAATATATTGACGTTCCAGACTTGCTGTACTTTTGTGATGAGTCACTGAGTATGTAATTTTGGTTTAAGCTGGAAACCAGTATTATGAAGTAACTGTAGCAGCACATTCCAATTAGGTATTAGTATAAAAAACAGTTGGAGATTTGGAAAGGTAGAGCTGAGTGGCATTGGGGGCTTGAAGAGGGATTCCAACACAGACAGAGATATGCTGGAGCTAGCTGCTGGGGAAACTGTGAGTGGTGTTAGATGTGTACTGATACAATACCTGTGCACAAGCTATCAGCTGGAAGGAGGTACAATCATGTAATTATGGCCAAATAGTTACACTCTTGTACCGATCTTTTAGTCAGTCAGGTGACTTGATTCTTCTTAATCATTTAACATGTATATAATAACTGGGGAGCATTTTTTCCCATATGGAAACCCAGTTATAATTTACCCTTATAACCTGCGGGTTATAATGGTGAACACATACTGGGTTTCTTTCACTCCACACATGCGCCTGCCTCCAGTCTCTGCTCACACAGTGCCAGATACTGTAGAACATGAATTTGCTGATTTAAAAAAAAAAATAAATCACTATCATCGCGCTATACCTTTAAGGCACAACATAATTTTTACAGCATTCATTGATGTACTCAAAGTGACTACGTGGTGCTGCTGTAACTCGGAAATTATTTTTCCACATCCTCCATAAGGAGTGGTGGGAGACCTCAGGGTTTAATGGGCAGACTTTTCTCTAAGGTCTGGGGGTCAGGGTTTTCTTTTAGCTTCAGCAGGTAGTCTCTTTTAAAAGTTCTAACAGTACTTTCATTAATTTTACATTTATACTTTGTGTCATAAAATCGTACTGCATTCATTACCCCATGCTGAACTGCGTATTGGCCAACCTCAAACCGGACCTCAGGGGGATACACACAACGGACCACTTTCCTTTTCTTTGGAGAGGGAGATGCATTCACAAGCTCCTCTATGACATTCTCTGCCATGAGCCTCGAGACACCAGCAGTAACACTCAATGTCAATGTTACCTGTATGCAGTGCTGAGTAGTCAGGCTTTGCTGATTTTTTATCTGGAGTGTGTAACCACTTGAAGAGAGACATGCTTGAAGCGCTGGTCAGTAATCCAAAAGAACAGGCAAGAAACAGAGCTATGCTGACCACTACATATGTGTATTGAGTGTAAGACACCTATCAGGTGATAGCTAGCTGTCAGCCAGTAGTGGAGCACGATGATAATTTGTCGCACTACCGAAAGTGAGAGTCAGACTGTGATATAAACTTGACACAATATTAAAAAGTTCTACAGTACTTTCCCACTGTTGACTCCACCATCATCACTCAGTGATAAGTGACTAAAAAAAAACAACTTGACTCTCAGCAGTATAGTTTTAGAGTCCTCACTTAAATCTTATAAAAAAGAAAGACAAGAAAAGTTTCCAGCAGCCACTTGGCCGCAGACCACTGACAATGCTTCATCTGACCAGACTGCAGCTGTTTATTTTATACAATTGCTGTGTTGAGAAAATGTTACCCAGCAATTATACAAAATAAAACATGGGGTGGTATGTTTAATCTGAAATTTTACACAATCCCATGATGTTGAATGCTTAAATAAACCCCTTTAGCTTCACTCTCCGGGTTTATGTAGCATCCAACACCTCGGGGGGGAGGGGTAAAATCTTGTTAAACCTACCACCCCATGTATTATTTTATATATAATTAGTGGCCTGGTTGGTTGCACCCCTTTCTCCCCCCAGCCACTATCGGTGTTAATATTGTATTCTCTTCTGTCACTTTTGCAGGGAAGGTAAGAAAGAGTAGGGATTGCTAGAGGGGAAAGTGAAGTGTTCACAATATGATAATGTGCATAAGATGAATGAAAATTAAGTTGTAAAGAACACTGTTTCTAAATAAACGATATGTAGTATTACCAAAATTCAGAAAAAAGTAAAAAAAAAATGTTTCTAAGACATTTTTAAACCATCATGTAATTTTATGTATCGATCCCCCTCCCCCAAAAAAAAATAAAAGTATTGAGGCCGGCCCAGTGGTGTAGAGGGCTAAGGCACTGGGCACCTCACCTCCTGCTATGCTGATAACCCAGGTTTGGGAATTGACATGAGTTGCTTTGTGGCCAGTTGAAAGATGGAGGACTGAGCATCCCTAGGAGAGCTGTCCTCACTCAAGGGAGGGGGGGTTGGTGCATCCTGCTGTTCATCTGCCACCTAGAGGCATCTGGGTTGCAGTGCAGTGGGATTACATGGGGAGGGACCCCACACATCGGGCTCCGGGGCATTTCTGAGGAGACAGAACTTGCATATTGCACCCATTGTGGGCTCAGGGTAAAAACAACTAGAAGGAAAGAATCCCTGACTGCAGAGTGAAGCTGGATACCTCACAGATCCTGCTCCAGTGACCAGGCAGCCCCAGAGTCCAAGGGAAGGTAAGCCCCAGAGATTCCAGGTGATGGGGCTGGGGGGACAGTTAGAAGGGGCATTGGGAGTGAACTAGGCAGAAAAACTGTAAATTAAAAAAATAGTATTGATACAGTCTATCAATACAAACAAAATCATAATGATCCTTTGTGATTGCTGTTTTTTGGCTGTGTCACAACTAAATGACACATGTTTATCATATACACGAAGAAAGCTGTTTCAAATAGTATTTATGCATATAAGAACAGCATTGACACATAAAAGACTATCGACAGAGCTAATTCTCAATGTCTGGACTGCACACTTTCATTTTAAAAAGAAAAAGTTTCTAGCCCCATGGTTACAAAGTTAGACCTTTTAAAACATTGGGAAGTTGCAAACGGTTGCAAAAGATGGCTGCTATAATATCTGGTGCCCAGACAAGAGAAGTATTAAAAGAAGGAAGGGCAGTCTGGCAACTCAGAAAAGACAATGTTCACTACAGATACAATGACATATTACATATTTATTCTAGATCAAAAGTTCACATAAGCAGCAAAAAATTCACCATAGTGCAAAACAGCCATTAAAACCACCAACATTTCACATTATGCCAACGCTTTTTCAAGAAGTAATTACACCTTGAAAAAGCGTTGGCACAACGTGAAACGTTAGTGGTTTTACTGGCTGTTTTGCACTATGGTGAATTTTTTGCTGCTTATGTGAACTTTTTATCTTGAATAAATATACGAACCTATGGACATATGAACAAGCCAGCAGAAGAAGGCCATTCGGTCTATCAAGTCTGCTCATATTGCAGGGTCCATAGCTTGAGCTAATGTCCCTGCCCTCTCTCCCCACTCCTCCCATCCTCCCTACCCATGATTCTTATTTCCCCCCATGCCTATCCCAGCCTCTCTTAAAGCTGTTCACTGTCTTTAATGAGATGACCTCTTCTGGCAGCACTTTCCAAGTGTCTACTACCCTTTCTGTGAAGAAGTGCTTCCGGACATCCCTCCTAAATCTCCCACCCTCCAGCTTAAGACTGTGCCCCCTCAAGATATGGTTGCCACTCAGCTTAAAGAGACTTTCCTTATCAACATTATTTATCCCTTTCAAAGTATGTAATAGTTCACTATATCTGTAGTGCACATGGTCTTTTTCTGAGTTGCTGGACTGCCCTTCCACCTTTTAAAACATCATTTCTTTAAAATGGGATAACTTTGGACCTGCTAAGCTATAAACTTAATTTTTTTAAATGAAAACTTTGAGTTAGCTTACTTGATATAGCAACATAAAATATTGCTACATCTACAATATATTGATATATAACAAAATAAAAAGGTTCACTGCAGTACTGTTATTTTTAAAAACGTAATATCAACATGTTTTGACATGTAATGACACATGAAAATCATATCTTTAGGAGCTATTCATGTTGATTGGACACCAAGCTTTCATTAAAATAAAATACATGTTTCTATACTTACTGTAACAGTTCAAATCTTCCAGCTTTTGAAATATAATTTCAAGCACAAAATATCATAAATGGTTGGAAGAAGCTAGTAGTCATTCGGTCTAGGAATAAGCATGTTCTTTTCTAGGTTGATTGCTTGAGTTCTTTTTTTAGTGGGTTTGGTGCAGAGGTGGTTTGAAAAGGAAGTCTGGAGGTGGTGGTTGTGTGAGCAGGACAGGAGCAGGTGCATGACTGAAAGAACCACACTTGTAGTGTTAGTTCTGTTTTAATTGGGTTTGTTGCTACTATGAGTTGAAGCATCTGGCTTACTACTGGAGCAAGTACATAACACTAGGATTGGGAAGGATAAGTCAGTATATAGAATATATGGAGGTAAAAGACAAACAACCTTAGTGCGTAAGCACTGAGGTAAGGGTTACCCCAAAGGGCATTGGCTGGGAAGCCAAGTTTCAAAGAAATACAAAATCACACATACCCCCATAATGCAAGGCATCATGGGCTGTATATGCAAATCACCACAAAATGTTATGCTGGTTCAACTTTAAGCAGAAATGCACGGTGCCGAAAGGCCTCCCACACAGTCTGCAAAGGGTGCCAACAGAAGACACAGACACATGTTTCATCCTACCAGGTCTCATCAGTGTGTCTTGTCTGTATGACACCCCAGTGGAATGAACCAGCTACCCTAAGTTGGTCTATCGGGTTTGGGTTGTGGTGAGCACAATAAAACCAAAAAACAAGTTAAAAGACAAATAACATTAGTGAGTAAGCATTGAGGTAAGGGTTACCCCAAAGGGCACTGGCTGGAAGCCAATATATGGAGGTAGTTTTTCCTAGGCTGTTCGAACACTGATTTGTTAATTATTGCAAGAGGCTAGCATCGGTATTTGTTATTTATAAGTGTGACTGGAGCATGGGTAATCGAGTGTCTTGACCAATTAGCAGTTAGGAGTCTTCGTTCCCATTTTATAGCAACACCTTTTCCATGCCTGGAAGGGTGGGCAAGAGGCCTCCATCACAACTGACATCAATGTACTTGCTTGACTGGCCAGCAAGGAGCAGTTTAGTTGCAGGTTGGTCTGTGAGACTAACAATCTCACCTCGACAGTGTACATAGAATCTGTTGGGCTGGGAAATCAGAGTCCAATGCACAGACCCAGATCTCCCAGGTGACTGTGCAAACAAAGTGCTGGCACTGGGTCAGCCTGCAGAGCAATGTAATGACAATGCTAGGCTAAATATTGCCCTTAAACACCTGCACTAAAGTACTCACAAGATGAAGACCAATTGAATATAAAAGACTATTCAAGTCAAGACCAGTTATAAGAATAAGTTCATGTTGAGGAAATTCAGTAAACTTAGCACTTGTGTCATGCTCTGTTCTATAGTATGCTGTGAATTATTCTCCTGTGAAGGAAGAGGCTTTTAGCTAAACAAAACCCTCAAGCACAATATCAGTGACATTGATGTTTGGTTTGGCAAATACTGGCAATAAGCTCTTTATAATATATATCTGTAACATGCATAGTGTTTTGCTTGTCAGTTGAACATTTGTAATTTTTGTTGTATTCTTCCTAATGCGTGTTAGCTAACTACTCTGTAGATAAGGGAAGAAATATATTTTACACATAGTTTATTAGATATATTGTTGTTTTTTTTTTTTTTGTGATCCCAAGTTACTGTATTTGGATATAACTTGTTTTCAGTTTTTATATCACTCCGCATAGCATTCAAAAATGTGTGAAATATAAGGTTTGCAAGCTATTCATTTTGATTTATACCAGACAGAACAAGTTCAGGTCAGTGCCAACATTAGATGCTATGCTGCTTTAAATGGATATCATCCACTTAAAAGCACCAAAGTTATGAGTGTGCATTGGAAAATTTCAATGTACACTCAACTTTGTTCTTGGGTAATATTTTTACCACAAATTTTCAACATAGCCTTCTTATGACCCCATCTCATAAACAAGGGTGGAGAAAATTTTTAAAACCACCCAGAAAGGTTATTTTACGCAGCGTCAAAGTCATTCTTTGTGACAGGTGTGAAAACACATTTTGATCAGGATGTGAAAAATTACAGTTGTCACGTTCATGAGGTGATGTAAAAAAATTGCTATGCTGAACATTTTTGGTCAAAATAGTGTAACTTACCAAAGTTACAACTTTGCAATTTTTAAGTATTTTGACCCCAAAAATTTCAACATAGTCATCTTATGATCCTACCTGATGAACAAGGTCAGCGAAAATGTTCAATTCCTGCCAAAAAGGTGATTTTGCCAAGTGACCAAGAAAATGCCTTTCCAGCCTGATTTGCATAATTCCACCACCATTGGCCATAAGGTGGGATCCCACAAAGGCCATGTTGAACATCTAGGGTGAAAATATGCAAAACTGCCAAAGTTATGCATCAGTGTTTAAAACCTCATTGAAATACATTGAACCACACTCACCATAGTTTCTTTTTGCAGTTGCTGGTTTGAGCAGCAAGACATGTCTTTGATCACAGAGTGGATCTTCCTCTTGGGACCTGTTCAGGTGAGTTATGGTGTGTGTGGGCAGTGTACTGGGGGTATGGGGTGGTGAGTGCTGAGTGGGAGGTTGGGGTAGTAGGGGTCAGATTGGGGAGGGACCATTTCCTTTTGTACAGGTTTATAAATAAAAACATCGAGGGCCAGTTTTCATTAATTGTAACTATGGAACAGTGATCAGAGGTACAGTAGGGCACCACTATAAACCACCACTGAAAAGAACATGGCAATAAGGGGACAGGGATCAGAGGTTGGGGGTGCCACTAGACACCAGGGAAAACATTACAAGAAGTGGACGGGATCAGAGAGTGGAGGAGGCCACTAGACACCAGGGAAATATTGTGATAAAGGGATTGGGATCGGAGGGTGGGGAGTGCCATTAGACATCAGGAAAACATTATATAAGCAGGGGTCTGGTGATCAGACAGTGGGCAGACAGGGATTTCTAGAATGTTTTTCTGTTTTATTATTGGCTGTGACATGGAATCAGAAGTGAATGGGAAGTGACAGGCAGCAACAAAATAGTGTGCCCACAGAGGGGAAAGGGAGGGGCAGTGGGGAAACAAACAGCACTGACTGCATGTGTTTCGCCACCACTGGTGGAGGGACACACTCTAGGTATCCGGTCATTTGTTTCCACAGTCCCATTCTCCTACATCATAACACTACATCATGCATAGCGTTTAGCTATGCAGCCATCAAAATAACTACAAATGAAAAAAGAAGAATCCAACAAAGGATTCATGCAGACTGCAGCTACAAATAAAGTAGAAAAATATTTTTGTAATAAAAATAATTAAAACTTGAATGAATTAATAAATTAATATTTTTATTTATATAATACAGTTAACAGTCAACCTTTGCAGATCAATTATTTATTTTAGCAAGTGAAACATTTTAAATAAAGATAAAGCATTTATTTTCATTATGGGCATTATCCTCATTTTAGGAAGATCACAAAAGAATCCTCAAAAAAAAAAAATCAGAAGGCAGGTTGAACAATGCCTGATTATGTCACAATGTCCTTTGCTACACCAAAAAAAACACAAAAAACACAGCAATGAAATTAAACAGTTAAATATTTACAAAAAAAAGAATAATGTAAAAGTTTTAAATTTAAAGTGACACTGTCAACCCTTTTTACATCATTTTATTTCTAATTGAACCCCCACATTTGTGATTGCTTGCCTTCTCTAAAATTCATTGGTTACTGATTGTTTTATATGCTTCCTTTCTTAATAGAACTGAAATGCATGCTATCTGCGTAAATACACCAAACCTTGCTTTAAAATCCTTGGTCTACTCTTATTACAAGCTGCCTGACCCTGAACATTAGGAACACCCAAAATCAGTGCAGCTACTCATAATGCAATAGTCTCCTCTCCACCTACTGAATCATGAGTGGCTAAAAAAGAAAGAGATAATGTGGTGCACTATAAAGGGTTCTCCCGAAGGTGCCGTCTGTTAGATGTTGGGCATCAAGATCATGTAAGAGCAAGAAGAGGCACTTAAAAAGTTTTAATACATTGTACCAAAATCACACAGGCAAACTAATACCCCTTTAAGGGGTATTAGTTTGCCTGTGTGTTTTTGGCACAATCTATTAAAATGTTTTATGCTCATTAGTGAGTGTATCTGTTTTTGATCATGAGTGTCTAGACTGTGTTGAGTGTCTTGTCAAGTTCAAGAAAGATGCAGTGGGAGATGATCAAGGACTGTACACAACGCATTTTTGTGTGGTAACACTAGTATTGTGGGCATTCTAGTTTTCATTCTTACAAAGAAAAAAAAGAATCAGAGTGAAACTACTAGCTACTTGTACATCAGCGATCCCTACATAATGTGACCAATCGTAGCATACGACTTTTAAACTAAAGACACTTTGAGGCCTATGGAGTTTTACAGCATTACTTTAAAATGCATTGAATGAACTGGACTCACAGAGGCCTGACTCAGAATATGCCACTTATCATCACTTGTGAGGGTCCAGGACTTATGTAACTGACACGTGATTCTGTCACTTATGACTTTCATGACCCTTCATTCAGGAAGATGGATGGCCTGTTCTGAGTCAGGTCATTTTGTATCCCCTATTTATACAACACTTTTTCGCCAGGTGATGAGGAGACCTCACTATATTATTGTAATGTGGTAGCACCGCTATAGTTAAGGTTGGGTAGACACTTTAATGTTAAATGATGTTTTTCAGATATTTATATATCGGCTGCTCCTTGATGGAATTTTACCACAGTTTTGAAATTGTATATTTTGGCACAGGATTGCTTGATCTTCCAGTTTCACTGAAATTTGGTTCTGTTTCCTTTTTTATGGATAGTGAGAGGTACAAATTATAAGAAAGATCCAGATTGCCTCTGATAAGGGCAGTTTTTGCCCCACTACCTCTGATAGGCACACAACAATCAGTGACAAATAAATTGTCCTTATCAGGGCTTTGAAGCAAACAGTGAAGTCACCATTGCTCCCCTCACATGACTGGAAGCCCATCCTTGCTGCTGGTAATGTCACCAGTGCTATGGCTCTGTCCCTTCCCCCTCCCTGACCCACAAAGATATCAAAAATAGGAAGAAATGAGTGATCACTGAGAACCCAACCCTAGTGCTGCTCAATACACTCCCATTCCAACATTTGGTGTCCAACACAGAAACACTCGCCCTCCCTCCCTCACCCCTCCAACTCTGGGCTTGTCTACCTTTGTAAACCTCTGATACAGTGACACTTCCTGCCATTACACAGGATGGGACTCATCAAGGTGGATTAAAACAGCCTGTCAGATACAATTAATCTAGCAGAGCAACTGAAAGGTAGCCCATTCATAAGGCAAGTCCTTGCAGGGAGTAAGGGGAAAGAAAGAGATTGAGAAGAGCAGAGAGAGGGGAAAAAAATACTTTTGGAAATCAGGTTCATGTTACAGGGCTAATCAGAAAACACAGGGTAAAATAGTTACCAGCTGGAGGGATAGATATCAAAAAGGAAGGGATAGATACCAGTGCAGGAAGATGCAGGGAGTGGTGCAATGCAGTGGGTGTGGTACAGCAGTCTTCAGGAGAACATTCTTGGAGCTGCAGTGCTGCCCCATATGCAGACACCTCTCTGGGCTGAGAACGGAGGTGGCCAGTCTCCGGGCGGAGCTGGTAGGAGTACTGGAAAACATCACTCCCACCCTGAGACCACCATGTCCCAAGCCACTGTCACAAAGGTTACCTAGGCAGGGGGCTGGATAGACTACAGTGGGCTCAGGGAGACTGATGGAGGTACAACAAAAGCACATCCCTCATCCAGTCCAACTCAGTAACTCAT
This sequence comes from Neoceratodus forsteri, assembly GCA_016271365.2. Classification (NCBI taxonomy): domain Eukaryota; kingdom Metazoa; phylum Chordata; order Ceratodontiformes; family Ceratodontidae; genus Neoceratodus; species Neoceratodus forsteri. The sequence goes on along the minus strand of CM057459.1, from coordinate 1,224,471,200 downwards.
GCACTGTTTTTGAGGAGCAGGACAGTCACATACGGGAACCCAAGGTTGTGAGCAGGGAGGATGGGTGGGTCCTCCAGGAGGGAGACCCAGGGGTGGGAGGTAAAGGACCCCAGAGGAGGAGGAAGCTACTCCTGGTGGGGGGACTCAATTATTAGGGAAATGGACTTGGGCACAGGTGGCATGGTAGAGAGGAAGGTGAAGTGTCTTCCAAGAGGCATAGCTTGGAGGGAGGGTGAGCGGATCTAGAGGATCATTAAAGAAGAGGGGGACTAGAGGTCATTGTCCACCTGGGGACAAATGATCTAGCTGCGATGGAGGTGGATATAGGGCAGGTACAGGAAGAATTCAGGGTGTTAGGAAGGTGCCTTGGAGAGGTGGTGAGCTCCATAACTTTTTCAGAGGTGCTGCTGCTTCACAGCAGGGGGGAGGCTAGGGATCTGCACATCAGAAGTGTCAACACTTGGTTGAAGGGCTGGTGCAGGGAATAGGATTTCAGCTTCAGTGGAGACTGGAGACCCACCTGGAAGAATGCAGATCTGTACAAGGATGATGGCCTGCATATGTCCAGGAAGGGGACAGCAATCCTCAATGAAAACCAGCTTTCCCTGAATAGCAAGAAGACTAAATGCATGCTTTTTGGTTCTAGACAGAGACTAGTTAAAGCTCCTGATTTATTAATAACAGATTCTCTTGGAAATAAACTGCATCAGATTACCCAATTTAAATATTTGGGTGTCCTTCTGAATTCTAATACAAATTTTTCTTCTCATGTAAAATCTGTCAGCTGTCAGGTAAATCAAAAGTTGGGAACTTTTTTAAATTGCAGTCCTTGCTTATTATACAAGCAAGGATGGCAATAGTAAAGGGCATACTTCTTCCAATCTTTAATTATAATTCTTTCCTTTTTTTCAGATTTGACCAAGCAAGATTTCTCCATTCTTACATCTGTATTTCACAGTATATGTAGATTCACATTTAAGTTACTATATTCCACTCATCACTGTGCTCTGTTTAAGCATTCTGGATGACTTTCACCAAGGCTGAGCAGTCTGTATAGCTTGGGTTGTTTGACTGATAATATTTGTCATCAAAGGGAAAATTCTCTTTTGTATTCATTGCTTCATGTTAATAACAATTAGTGGTGGGCGAAGTGCCTAAAATTAGTTACACATAGTATTTCACGTAGAACCCGAATTTCGCTTACTACTCCACAAAGTTAAGTGAATAACTACGCATCTAGAAGTAATGCAAAGTTCACATTGTCCTCCATGGACTTTGCGTTACTTTGCCATGTTTTCTATTGACTTCGTGTTACTTCACTTTGTTTTTGTGCTCTTTAAGGTGAATTTTGTAGTGACTCGTGGGATGTAAGGTCACATGGGCTCTATATTGTCTTGCACAGCCTCAGTTCATCATAATGTGTGTAGTGGAAAGCTGCAGACAGTTTGCTCTCAGAGCTCTGAGATTTAAACCCTCTAAAATCCTATAAAAACATCTTTTTGCCATATAATTTTGTGACAAAATTTAGTAGATCGGTTGTAGTAAACCCTGATGTGATAATATCGAGCATTTACTGATGTTTTGTGAATATTGAATGTTATTTAGTTGATTCAGTTTCTGTACTGAGAGAGACTGTAGAAGTGTGCTTCAGGGGAGGGGCTGATCTGTGGTGTAGAAGGGAGAGTAGTGAGAAAGGCATTTTTTCCAACCGTTGTTGGCTATTGTTTTATTATTTTTATGTTCAGGTAGACACAGTACAACTTCACTGAATTGTTTATAAATATTTTCTGTTTGCTGGGCAATTTTTCAGTCTGTTTACAGGACTGTCTGTGTTGTACTGTGCTGAACAGTTAAAGTTTCTCTGTGTGACCTTTAATCTGTGTGAATGCTGTCAATTGATATACATTTTATTGCTGCACCACAATAGCAGTACTATGAATTTCTAAGTCTGTCTGTCATTTATTTCCCTTCTTCTGTGTAGCTAGTTACTGTGTCTCTCTCTCCCACCCCATCAAAACAAGGTATTGTTTTTTGACTGTTGGCTTTTTGAAGATTGGTTAGGGATTCAGGGACAGGTATTATGTTGTGCTTGTGCTGCTGGATTTAGTGTTTTGCTTCCCAGCCACCCAAAAGTGGCAAAATAGCAAGTTGTTGTAAATTGTCTGTGTCATCTGAAAAAATGCCTGCAAAGAGACGGTCAGGCAAAGCAGTTTCTGGCTGTGGTGCTGCTGCCAAGAAGACTATTAGCAGTGGAAGTTGTTGTGAAGATGAATCAGGATCATCAGGGGCTACCATTGGTAACAGTGCTAAGAGTGGTCATGGCCATGGTAGTACGCAGCAGAAGGGAAAGGTAGTAGTTGTGCAAGTAAAGGGATTTGTTCAACTATGTTTTTCACAGTGAAATCAGTCACTTCAATGCTGGTTGGAGATGGTATTGTCCCTGCTGTTAGTAAAGTTAGTGAGGGCATGGTTAATAATGACATGACTATTGCTTCAAGTTCAACCCTTTTAAATTTATCATGTGGGAAAAATTTTGTTGAATACACAGACTTGAGTGCAGTTGATGTCCCACTACCTACAGTACTTGAATACATGATTCTGATTATGATGATGACGCACAGTCTCATGTTTCCACTGATGTTGAGGATAGGCCATCCAAACTTTCGGACCTTGACGAAAAAGTGTTGTTGATAATATTGAGGCTGCTGTTGAACTTGGAATATCTCCACAGGAGGACAACCTCACAAGTGAATTAGTGGATGATGATTATGATGATGATGATGCTAGTGACCTCATTTAGGAACCAGAAAAACGGAAAGAGAAGGTGGCTGTTTGTAAACAGTCTGTTACTCAATCGCCCCCTCCTCAAAGTTCTGCTATAGCTGTGTCTGTTGATGATGACCCTGAATTAATAGTCATAGACTGTAATGTTCAGTCAAAGCCCAATTGTGCACAACAACAAAAATCATGCATTACACCCCCCATTTCATTGTCACCAAAAGTGCAGTTACATATGCAGCAGCAGCACCAGCATTGACATGTGAAGTGTAGGGCATCCAAATCCCTAGTTTGGGATTTTTTGTACAAGATGGCAACAATGAAACAGAGTCAATCTGCCAGCTTTGCCAAGTGTGTGTGAAGTGTGGTAAAAAGGGTAGCCATCTGGGCACTGGGGCCTAGCATACTCATTTCATTTTTTTTATTTTTTATCCTTCTGAGCCTGATGAGCAAACTGCCCATTTTCACAGGTGACAAGTTGGGTTACAAGAGACAAACAAAATACATAATAAACAACAGATAACATTTAACAATGCCAATAAAATACATATAATACAAAAAAGATTTAAACAAAGTCTATTTACAAATACATTTCTGTAAATTTCTAAAGTGCATGGAAAGCTTGTGCTTGACGTTACGGATTGTTTTTAAATAAAAAAAATCAGAGGGAAGGGAATTAAAAGATTTAGGGGCCCTATACGGTATTGATCTCTGACCAATAGCCCTACAAAAAAGTGATTACTGAAATGTGTATTTGTCCTGGGATCGGGTACCACATCCATTGGTAAACTTTGGAAACAATTTAGAAACCGAAATAGGAAGATGGCCTAATATGATTTTAAACAGGAACATGCATTGTTTAAACTGAATCCTATGATCAAATGATAAACAGTTGGACAACTGAAAAAGAATGCAGTGATGAGTGTGATATGGAACCTGCAACATGAACCTGAGAACTGAGTTATAAGTTACCCTGAGATGGTCAAACAAATTTTTACTGGCAGATGAATAAAGTACTCATCTGAAGAGCAGGCACAAAGCACTGTGGATGCAGCACCAGAGGGGAGCTAATGCCGTAGTTGGGCATGCAACCTCAGCCACCTTAGTGAGCATGGTATCCCCTTCCATCAGAGTAAGTAGCCATGTCAGTAAAAGTGGTGAAATAACACCAGAGGATTACTACAGGCATGAGGAGGAGGAGGATGATTTGGAATGTTCAAGCAGTAGTCATAGTAGTGGCGGTCCATGTAGTAATTCTACTACATCAACCACTGTGCTTAAAACAAGGAAAATAACTGCATGTATTGGCTTGTCGCCTGTGCACCCACCATCACATATCCAATGTACCCCATCCATGTCAATTAGTAGAGTAGAGCCATTTGGCATGCCACGTGTAAAGCAATGAACAATGCAGCCCCCATTGCACTGCTTTTCTGAGCTCAACACTAAATACCCATCCAGTCATGCAGATGCATGTGAACTCAATGCTGCCGTAGCGGAAATGCTGGCAATTGACCTTTTGCCATTTTCCTTTGTGGAGAGTGTGGGCTTCTGACTCTTTGTGGCATGCACATGTCCTAAATGGAAGGTCCTGTCCCGGATATACTTTTCCACCTGTGCTGTCCCTGAGTTATATTGGATGGTGACAGAGTCTGTAAGACATGCCCTTCAACATTCCACATCACCTTACATTCACTTAAGCATGGATATGTGGACAAGTGGCAAAACAGCGGGTAGTTCCTATCTGTGTATTACTGCACATTGGGTGTAGCTACCCGTTGTTGTCTGTGATGGTGGGATGGGAAAGCAGTGTAATAAGTCAGACTGTGCTGGTAGTTGCAACCTTCATGGCATTAGACAGCATGCCACACTTGTAATGCATGGTGTAGCAGGGTCACATACAAATGAACACATGCTAGACTTCCTACTGACAGAAACTGATGAGTGGCTGCAGCCTCTGTCCCTAAAAGCTGGCTTCATAGCTAGTGATAATGGACCAAACATTGTGAAATGTATCAGCAATGGTGGCTCTGTTTGGTTTCCCTGTATGGCCCACTGTTTAAATCTGGTGGTACAGGAGTTTTTGCAGTACCCTGAAATAAAGCAAATGCTGACTGTTGCATGCTGTATCTGTGCCCACTTTGCACTTTCAACACTGACTTCCTGCCTGTTTAACTGCCTCCGTGAATCATGTGACCTGCAGATAGGCAGAGACAGTCAGGCATGTGATCAGTGATCTGTTTTTTAATGACTTCACCTTATCAAACTGTAACTCAAAGTGAACTCAAAGTGGACAACATAAAGTAAGGCAAAGTAAGGTGAATTTCAAGTTTTTAATGGACAATTCACGTAGTGCTACGTGAATTTGAAGTGGACCACTTCGGGTTCATTTCGCCAGCAAATTAAAACTTTGCTGCATCTCTAATAACAATGACAGGAGACTTTGTTCTTGTGAAATGGTTAGATTTACAGTACCAAAAACCAAAACCAAAATGGGAGATTGATCTTTCTCCTTCAGTGCAACTAGAAATTGGAATGAGCTTTCTGGGTTACTTTTTGGTAACATAATTCATCAAACTTTTAAAGTTAAATTAAGGAAACATTTGTTGGCTCAGCTATGTTGTAACTGTTTTTGACTGTGTTGTATTGTATTCATGTTAATAGTTTTTATTTACATGTAACATCTTGACTGTTTTCATATGGTCCCGGGTCATGCATTAAAATGGGCCTTTGGATCATTGCGTTTATCTGGTAAACAAAAGTAAATACATAAATAATTAAATTAAAAAATAAAAGTTTGGATGCTTCCTTACCAAGCATTTAAACTAGCCAAGAGGAGGAAAATGGGAACAGGGAGTCTCAAGGAGCTGACCCCCATAGGTTAGAATAGACAGAAAGAGAAATTGAAAAGGTAAAATGGTAGAAGACAGACCTAATCAGTTCTGAAGAGTATGGCAGACAAAGGGAGGCAGCAAGAGAAGTAAGCTGGAATTAGAGGGAAGAAACCAGTGGGCAGTCATGGAAACAGAAGGTGGACAGGCAGCAACATGTAGAAGGCAATATATACAAACACCCGCAGCCTGGGTAATAAAATCCCAAACCTGGTGGCCATGATGGTAGAGATGGACCTAGACATAATGACAATAATGGAGAAGTGGTACACTGGAAAACACAACTGAGAGGTAAGTATGCCAGGTTATGCACTGTTCAGAAGGGATAGGGAGGGTAAAAAAGGGGGGAGGGGTAGCCCTATATGTCAGGGAAGACATAAAAGCTAATGTGGTACAGGGTAGACAGGGGGAGGCCAAGGCACTGTGGGTCACCCTTGAGCCAGGCAATGGCACAGCAATTCAAACGGGGTGCCCTAAAGACCCCCAGCTCAGAGGGAGGAGGTGAACAAGCTGATAGTGGAGGAAATACATGAGATGGCAACAAAAGGGAAGGTGCTGCTGCTGGGTGATTTCAATATGGCAGATGTGGATTGGTCCATCCCAGCAGCGGCCACAGCCAGGAGCCAAGGCATCTTGGACTCTCTGCTGGGGGAAGGCCTCAGGTAGATAGTGTAAGAGGCCACCAGGGTCATAGAAGCCAGGTTTGTAAAATTTTTGGTGGGGCCCAGGGGTCAGAGGTCAAGACCCAGCCCAGGGCTCAAAGGTTAACCATCAGGTTTTAGGTGTTAAAGCCCCAGCTACACCGCCCATGATCTGAGGTCACAGGTCAACCCAGCACCATCAGGGGTCTATGGGAACAGGGTGCATTGTATCATAATGTGGGTCTCTGCATGTTTAGACCCTGGCTGGCCCCCTTGGTAGGGAAAAGTTGTTTTGTTAGACAGGATGCCATTGTCCCGGGCGTAACAGTCATTTTGGGGTTGGAGGTTTCCCTAAGAAACTTGATATTTATTTTGCTGCTGTGTGTGAATGTTAATAAACCTTGTACTTACCATGTGGTGTGTTTTATTGTGTTGTGGTCTTCTTTCTTCCTTTCTTGTTTTTACTGCTGGGTGGGACTTGGAGAAGGTGGTTGTGACCGAGGTGTCTTCTGGTCTTTCTTCTAGCTTTGGGTGAGTCTTGAACAAGGTGGACGTTAGGCACAATGAACAGTAACACACGTCAGAACAATTTAGCAGCCAAATGAAAAAAAAATACTGAGCTAAAACCTCCTCTCCCAATAAATTGAAACAGGTAGTGTATGCCAAAAACAGGCAGATGTCAATTTTAAGTAAATTAGAATTATTTAATTACACTAGGGGTTTCAATTTGCCCACTGTGGTCTGCTGAGTGAAACAGCCTGCCTGAAGCGCAACTGTAACTTCTCCTGCTGTCTAGCTGATGTGTGTGTGAAGGTTGTTTCAATTCTACAGGTCCTCTACTGGTCCCAGTGGTGCAGTGCATCGGTCATTCGGAGATTATCAGCAAGTTTTTTTTATTTACTGTTCAGAGTTATCGAATTTGGATTTTCCTTGCTTCCAAGTTCTGAAGCCACAGCCACGTTACATGTATGTACTAGCCAGCCACTCTACAGGTAGACCACTTCTGTCCGATACAGTTTTTCACATGGTGGCAACTGCCAAGACAACTGGATGTTCTTTCAGTACAACTGTAGGTTCAAGCTGCTGGAGTGATATTGGACATAGTAATCATGCGAGGATCATCTGTTTCGTAACAGAAATGCTTTTTGCAGATTCTGGAGCTAGCTCAGAAAAGTCGAAGTGCTTGCTTCAGTATTTTATCTAGTGTCTGCATTGTATGCACCAAGATCTTCTGAATGCTACATATATTTGGTTTCACATGAAGAAACAGCTGAAGACGTACAAGGTGCCTTTATGAAATGTGCTTTTGAAGTTCTTCTGAAAATTAGCAGGACGTTGAGAATGTCGAAGGGTGTCTCACCTTTTATGTATTGAGTGCCTTTATGGTCATGGAACACTGTTCCAAGCTCCAACAAGGAACAACTTCAAGTTGTTTTTAAAGGACTGCAGGATACATACCAGTTAGAAATAGAAGTCGTCATCTAAACACTGCCACTGTCATTTTAGAACAGTAAGACTAAGTAGTGAGACGATCTATATCATTAGCCACCGTTGCTGGAAATGTATCTGTTTTGAGTAGGCAGCAGCTGTATGGTGCAGTGTCCCTGGTGTCTGGCTCATCAACCAAACGCTTGTGGTAGTTTCAGTGCCAGTCTTGGTCTTATGTGTGTATTGTTGCTCATTCATCATTCAGTCTTTTTTCCTCCTGGTTGTGTTCTTGTTGTTCTAGGTCACATGCACATTTGGTTGCTTTCTTGTTGACCAGGTCAACAAGGATCGCATGCTGAATGATCTTATGAAGAAGTCAGGACTCAGCAGAAGAAATCCACTTGGTCTATCAACTTTGCTCGTATGGTTCACAGCTTGAGCCAATATCTGTGCCCTCCCTCACTCCCCAGTCTTCCCATCCTGCCTACCCATGGCCCTTACCCTATGCTTGTTTCAGCCTGTTAAAGCTTCCCACTAGCCTCAACAAGATTACCTACTCTTGCAGTGTATTTCAAGTGCTCACCACCCTGTCTGAAGTGCTTCCTGACCTCCCTCCTAAACCTCACACCCTTCAGCTCAAGACTGTGCCTCCTCATGTTGTGGCTGCCGGTCACTGAGCCTAAAGACACTCTCTTTATCAACCTCATTTTTCCTTGTACTTGAAGGTCTCAATTATGTTTTGTCCTTTTTCTCTCTCTCTCTCTCTTTCAATCCCTCTCTCTCAATCCCTCTTGACTTCCAGGGAGTACATGTTCAGTGTACATGGAGTACATGATCATGTGCCATTAAATCGTCTGCTTGTCATGGTACTTTTTGATGTCTACTTCCCAAGTTTATTTTCTTCCGCATCCTCCTGTTCTCCATCTTTTTTTGGGGGGGGGGGTTTAAAATATAAATGCTGTGTCTGAAGTTGGGCTGATCATATACTCCTGGACTGGTCTATGTCCTTCTGAACCAACTCGTACCACCTTGGTGGGCCCCAGTTGTCAATCCCCATAGTCATTCTGGCCAACGTTTCTAATACTGTGTTTTGTTTTATTTAAGACCTCCACAGTTCCAGTTCCTTGTCATGGTCCTTCGTACCATTGTCTTTAGTGTCATCCCCCAAAATGTTGTGTTAAGATAGGAACATACAAAATTGCCAGCAAATATAAGCCTACTGGTCTATGTAATCTGCTTGAGTGTGCAGCACTGTAGTCTTTCAGACTGCAGCTTCCCCCCTTACGCTGATTCTACCGCTGTATCCTTTATTCTCAGTCTTTGCTCCTTTATGCTTTGAACCCTCCCTCTGTACCTCACCTGTCCCACCCCATTTTGAAGCTGCTCACTGTCCAGTGATAACACCACTTTTGATAACACAGTATGTTACAGCCTGCCACCACCCTTTGGGTGGAAAGGTGCATCCTCATTTCCCTCCTTAATCTGCCTCCAACCTTCAACTGTGCTCCCTGGTTAACCTTCCACATTTTAAGAAGAAATATTTGTAGTGCTCACTGCTTACTGTAGTCTGTTCATACCCTTTAGGTACTGGAAAGTGTGTATTATATCCTCTGTCTCCCTTCTGTCCAGGGAATACATGGTGTCTCAGACTCAGTCTCTCTTAATAAGGCTCATCTACAAATCCCAGGATCATTTAACTTGTGAAGTACAGTTATGCTTTAGGCCCCTTATTTTGCTCAGCAGATCTTTTTTAGCTCAGTATTTTGTGTTTTCATTTGGCAGCTACCTCATTGTAGCTGCTTTTTTTTTGGTCAATGTCAGTGTCAGTGGCTCAGTAGGTAAGGTATCACACTCGCCTCTGAGGCCTGGGAGATTAGAGGGCTGTGGGTTCAGTTCCCACACCTGGCACTTGGGTTAATATCCTAGTACTGACACTGTACTAGTGCAGCATGAGAGGGGTGCTGCACTTCTGAGGTGCCGTCTTTCACATGACACATTAAACTGAGGTCCCATCTGCCTGGATTGGCAGTAGTTCAGGTGGACATTAAAGATCCCATGGCACTTATCGAAAACAGTAGGTGAATTTTTATTATAACAAAATACAGTGTTAAGTCACACATAATATACAAATCATATATTAAAACAAAAGCAAAAAATTACAGTCATACATTACTAGATAATCGCGAAAACTACTATGCATAAATTTCCCCCCTCCTCCACTTAAGAGTAGGGGAATTTCCCTGGTGTCCTTGCCAAATTTCCCTCATTCGCTAAAAATACCACCAACAGTTTCATCTGGTTCAAGGTCAGTTGGCATTCATCTGTATCCCTCTCCTCTGGGTCGTGCCTGAAAATTGGCAGGATTTGTGTAGTGGTAAGCTAACCAGCTGTAATGGTGAATGTGTTGATGCCACCCTGTGATATGTGATTTGTACCACCATGGTACAGAATCGACCACCATTAAAGTATGTTGACAGTCATGTTACCATAGAAAACACATCCATTGATGTGATGTTAAAAACAAACATGATTATATGGTGTACCCAAGAAATCAAAGGTTATTGCAAACTTCTGGGCTGCAAGAGCAACATCTGTGTGACTCTAGAGACGATGACAGTGTCAAAACAGTAGAATGAAAATGGATGAGAAAACATGGGCATATGGACACAAACAACCAGTGTCCCCAGTGCTGCCTTCATCCTCAGTCAGAGATGAACAGGCACACTTTACAAAGTAGTAGTATTTAACTGTACTGTAACTGTGACAGCTGTGACTTAGTGTCTCAATGCCATACATGAACCGAACAAGGATACTGTCATTAGCAATCATGAACTTCAGGAGAAGTGGAGAAAACCTTATAGTACAATCACAAATGGATGAGAAAACATGGGCATATGGACGCAAACAACCAGTGTCCCCAGTGCTGCCTTCATCCTCGGTCAGAGATGAACAGGCACACTTTACAAAGTAGTAGTACTTAACTGTAGTGTAACTGTGACAGCTGTGACTTAGTGTCTCAATGCCGTACATGAACCGAACAAGGATACTGTCATTAGCAATCATGAACTTCAGGAGAAGTGGAGAAAACCTTATAGTACAATCACAAATGGATGAGAAAACATGGGCATATGGACACAAAAAACCAGTGTCCCCAGTGCTGCCTTCATCCTCGGTCAGAGATGAACAGGCACACTTTACAAAGTAGTAGTACTTAACTGTACTGTAACTGTAACAGCTGTGACTTAGTGTCTCAGTGCTGTAAAGGAAGCAAAAGTCAAGTATACTGTTATTATCACTCAGAGTAACTGCAGTTAACTGTCAAATTACACCTCTTGACCCTGGCAGGTTGTAGCCATTGTCCAAAATTCTGCAATGCTGACTGGTGTTTCATGGCTAGAATATGTAATAAGAGTGAAGACTTGAGCATGTCCAACAGCCAGCCCAGCCCACATAACGACGTATTGTTTCAGAGGATCAAACATCTTCTTCCTAAAGGATATTCGGAAAGAACACATTTGAAAAGTGTTATTGTTTCTTGTTGTGTATGCCATATGGACATACTCTGCAATACATGAATTATAATGAGTTCAAGCTAGTAAAGAGAAGATGGCCTATATTAGAAAACTGCTGCCTGCATACATCAATAATTTATTATAGTCCACCTATAGTGCATGTAACACTTACACTTGCCACTTGATTCTTGAAGAGCAAAAACTGTGCGGCATTGATCAGTTCGCAAAATGAACTCGTTGAGGAGACTGTCAATGTCAATTTCTTCAGTCAGTTGCTTGTGAACATGCAGCACTGCCAAGTGATTGAGTCGGTCTTGGCTCATAGTGGCTCGTAAATAATTTTTTAGTCTTCGTAGGCAGCTAAACGATCGCTCAGCAGTGCATGTTGTTGCTGGAATCATATAGAACAACTTCAGTAGAGTTGCAACTTCAGACAAGACATCACTCAACTCTTCATTTTCTTTCAGAAAGGTCTTCACTTCACTCACAGAATCAAGCACACAATTTCTTGATTTTGAAATGTCACTCAGCATTTGTAAATGAAGAGCTAGTCTGTCCCTGTTTATATCATCCTTGAATACTTCAGTAACATGGTCAGTTTCTTCCTGTGATCCCCTGACTGCTGCAGTGATACGCTTCTCCCAGTTTGATTGCAGATGTGAAGCCTTTTGATGAAAAGCGATGCTCGATCGCAACCTTGCATGCATCGATTACCTCAAAATATTGTTGACGAAAATAATGTTTGGGGTCACTGTGGTTATGTCCAGAGCTGCCTTCATCAAGCCATCTTGGTGGTCTACGTTTTCTCGGCCTTGAAGGCTCCTCTAAATTGAGAGCTTGTGCCTGCTCCAGTGTCGTTTCCCAGAAGTGACTGTATGACGAGTTACTGCGCATCCCATTCAGCACCTCTTGCAGTATCTCAATCTTTTTAAGGATGTTGGACAGTGAGAGGTTTGGACTCTGAATTTTTTTGCATTGACTTCTTCCAAAGGACCCATCACTTTCACAATTACTCGTAATGTAAAGTAGATGGTAAAAGACTGGAGTTGCTTCAAGAAACCACTGCATTTTGAACCAAAGTCATTAGCACACGTTTCACTGAATTCTTCCAAGCAGTTAATCACGGCCTCATAATTGCAGAGCAAAGATCAGATACTGCTGATCCTCAGTGTCCACCTTGTTGGGCACAATGGATGAAGAGAAGGCTGTGTTTCATCTTGAAAGTCTGTAAATGTGGACAGGCACTTAGGTGACTCCCTTATGGCATTTATGAGATCCTTCACCAGCGAAAAGCAGTCACGGCATGCCTGAATATTTTGTAGTGCATCCTATGTGGCAAGATTCAAGGAATGGGCAGTACAGTGAATAAATACTGCTCTTGGTTCTCTTTCTTTCACCCTGGCTTGCAGTCCAGTGAATTTTCCTGACACATTACTGGCTCCATCATAACACTGACCCCGACAATCAGAAAAAAGATAAGTCAAACCTCATCAGCATGTCCTCCAGAATTTTGAAAAGGGTTGCAGCATCAGTTGCATCAGTGTGGTAGAATCCAAGAAATTCTTCATGAGTTTCCCAATCTTCATTTGAAAAGTACCTTAGGGAAAACTTATTTGTTCCTTCCGAGATAAATCCGCAGTCTCATCCATCAAGATTGCATAATACTTACAGCCCTTGATCTTCTTTACAATTCTGCATAGTACTGACATCGCCATCATTTCGACAATCTCGTTAACAATATCATGTGATAGCCACTTGTATTTTGTATGACTAAGCCATTGCTTTAATTCTTCCGAATCTGTGCTGTATAGCTGCAACAGCTACATCAGGTTTGAATCAGTGTCTGTATGTCCCCCTATCGCTAGTCCTTGCTTGGCAAGGTAGCGAATGCTAGTAAATATTTTGTGCAAGGCATCCCGTGCTCTTTGCATTTCTTTCTTGTAACTGGAAGACATCAATGCAGATATGTTTGTTTGAGATTGTAGGGCAGCATACTTCATTACAGCTTCCTTGTGACACGCTGATTTTTCATGTGATGTGAAACCACGCAATGCATGTTTCAATCTTCAAATCCAGATGAAATAAAAGCTGGTTCAGCTTTTGTGGAAAATGTTAACACTTTTTCTGAGCATGTCTTGCAAATTGAACAAAACACTTTGTCTGACTGATTCTGATACTCTAGCCAGGTAAACTTTGCTAACCAAGACTGCTGAAAATTTGTTTTTGTCTTTGCCTTTGAGGCTGCACCTTCTGCATGTGTCTCTTCCTCCGACACTTCAGTTTGCAAAGGTACTGGATCATTAGACATGGAGCATCCTTGCCCTTCTTCTGCAGTGTCACTGTCCTTCTGTCGCACTTTTTTAATTATGTATCTATCCATATTGTGCAGTTGGCTGTTCAATGAAAAATATAGGCACAAAGAATTATTCAGCACACACACTGACTGCAATACTGCTTGGCCTACAAATTTCTATCAGAGAGAGCTTGCATAACAGTGGCATGGCACTTGCTTTGGCATCAAGTGGGTTAAGGTTACGGTCCTATGGACTGTGTGCAAGGAAATAAAGTATCGGAGTCAGCATCAGCATACTAAGATGCTTGAAGTATTCCCCAGGTCGAAGAAGAAGAAGAAGGAGAAGGAGGAGAAGTCGAAGAAGAAGTCGTTGAAGTCGAAGAAGAAGTCGTCGAAGTCGAATGTATGTAGCGTGTTTCATACACAATGTATGAAATGTAACATGCTTTACAAGCGATGCTAAACTGGTAGTGCAGTGATAACAGTGAAAAACTTGAAGTTAGATATTCCCCAGAAGTATCTTTATTCATGGTGGGATCATGCAAAATTAAGAAGCAAAAACATGAGCCTAATAGACTCATTAGCATGGGGACAGGTGCAAAAGGTGCAGCCGCAGGTGAAGGCTGGCAGCCTGAAAACACATCAGCTTCACTTCAGAGGTGCCAGGCTGCAGTCCTGGAGTAGAAATGAAGCTCCACAACTGCAATGTAAAGCTTTTAAACAGCAAATGTTGACCACAGTAGGACCTCACAGCACAGCCATGTAGCCGCAGCACTTCAGGAGTGATCCCTTTGTCAGGTGCCATTCATTTCAATAAGGCATGCACCCATGCTCCCCATGTCATATCATTTCATTACGGGCTTGAGTGCAGTGGCATGTCACCAGCAGTGCCAGAGCTTTCAGAATCAGTTGGACAGCATACACAAATCTCAAATTCCCAGTGAAAATCCTAAAACATGACAAAAAAGTAATTCCTTAAACCAGGCCGGAGGAATAAATATCACTGAGGGAAACAGATACCACAATATGCGAGTAGCTGCCCTATATATCAGAAACTTACTTTAATTATAGTAAGCATGGCATGATCATTCCAGTCCATGTCAGAAATACCATGATTTCTTTGCCAGCACACATATCATCTGCCCATTAGTAATAGTGGGTAACAGGCCTATTGTTCCAAAATTTGCAATATCTTTCCTCAAAGCACTACACATCCTATATGTCAGTCCACAACAATTCCATAACATGCATTTTCAGTTTACACATATAAACTGTAAATTACATTTTGATACATTATGAAAATGTCGCTTGTGTGAGAAAAAACAAAACAACTAAGCTCAGCTGCTTACCTTTGAAGCAGTACTCAACCGGTCACAAACAAGAGAGGACCATAGAGAGAGAGAGAGAGAGAGTGAGAGTGAGTGAGTGTGCACGTGCTTGTGTGTGTGCACGTCACATTTCTTTACATTCCCTTTCCTACAGACAGACACACCGTGCCCCCCATCTGAAAGTTGGAACTATTTAGTGGCATGCATGCCTCAGTAGAGCAGACAACTTGTAATAGTCCCCGGCATCACTCACATCACATGTGAAGGCAGCCACCACAGAGATGAAGTAACATTATATGGTTTAATGTTGCATAATTAAGCCTGGCTGAAGAGATTCTTAAATGTGTCTGCTCAAGCAGAAGCAAAGTTGACACTTTCTTCACACTTTCCACCTTTGATTCTCCTTCACCACTTGTAATATTCTTGTATCACTTCTGGACTGGTCACTGCATCCCTTGCTTAGTCAATGATACATTCACATAGTATCTAGGCCATTAACCAGAGAGGGTCACACACCTCAGACATTTCGCCTCAGGCCCCCACACGCCACGCCACACTTTTTTTTTTTTTTACATAATAGAAAAAAGATGATTTGTGGAATGGAGGGGACAGGGGAGAGACTGTCAGAAGGGTGAGAGACCTGAATCAGTGTCTGTATGTCCCCGTATCGCTAGTCCATCCAGTAGTAGCAGCACTGAATTTGTCAAGCAATTTTGAGAGATTCCCTCTGTGTCCTTCACAAAATTTAAGGAAAAAATCCTCCAAAATTCTTTTAGTTACATTACACCTACAGAAAGGGGCCAGTTCCAATTACAGTACTTAAGTACCATCTGGTAGATTTTCAACTACACTATCAGATGAGACAACCCTCTTTGGGAAGAATCAGCATTTACATACCACTTTTCATACAGTGTACCCCAAAGTGGCAAGCGCTTTACAAGCGATGATAGACTGGTAGTGAAGTGACTGTACTGCTGTGGTGGCCATATCGCACAACACCCAGACACAGCCTGGATGATTGCCTGAACTGGTTTATGGGAAGGGGAATGTTGGCCAGGACAATGGGATTGTCCCCTACTCTTTGCAAAGAGTGCCCGCCCCTGGGTTCTTTTACTTCCACCTGGACACCCACCAGGATGGGTAGAAGGAACCTCAGTTTAACATCTCATCTGAAGGATGGCACACCCCAGCAGTACAGCACCCCCCCCTAATATTGTAGTCTGATGCCAGCGTGGGACGAGAACCCATGCCATAATGTGACCTTCTGGTCCAGAAGCGGATGTGCTACCAACTGAGCCATGCTGACATGACAACTAGCAGCAGTGAACACACCAACGAAACAAAATCTCTAACTAAAGGTTTCACAATTCTCAAAAGGGATTTTCAAAAGTCCTTTGACTAATTCGGTGTTACTACTGTACATCCAAGAGCACAGAAGGGAAAGGGGGGGCATGATACAAACATTCAAGTATTGGGGAATCAGTAAGGGTGGGTCAGATGAGGTCTTTAAGCAAAGGAGGGGGAGGGACACCAAGGGGCACAGGCTAACAATAAAGATGGGAAGATTTAGGAGGGGAACTGAGAAGACACTATTTCACACAGAGGGTGGTAGCAAACTGGAATGCACTAGCAGAACGGATGGTATCATGTAAATCTGTGAACAGCTTTATAAGGGCATGGGACAGGGAACGTGGAAAGTCAGGGTGGGGGAAGTGGGGGCAGCTGCAAACTAGGGATGCCAGGCTAACTGCACACTTGAGTACAGTTGCTTAGACCAGGTGGTCTGTTTCTGCTGGCAAATTCCTGAAATGTTAGGAAGTGATACCCCTACCAGTGTTAAAATCAATGACTGGAGACTGGACAAAATCCAACCCTCCTCCCATCCCCACCACACCTTACCTGGTTACTGCTGTCTGACTGGGCCTTTGGGTTTTAACGGGCTGAGAGGATCAGTGGTGTGCTACTGAACTGACTGATGGTTGTCTTGGGGGGGGTTACGTTACCACCCGGTGCTGGCCCGCTGCTAACTTTACTCCCAGACCCCTCCACTTCATCCCTTTCTGATGCTGGATGCTGCTAGTGCCTGCTGGGCTGGAGTGGCTGGCTGCCCTGGTGCACCGCTTGGTGCTCACTGCTCACTGTAGTCAATCTTCCTGGATGGCACACTGCTACCCTTTATATGGGGGGAAAAATACCAGTGTTAAATATGCTACAGCAATAGGACCCATCTTTGACCTTTGCATGAATACAACCAATCCAACATAATATAACACACTTCCAACACACCCCAAATTAATCAGCTCATGGTCCACTACAAAGTTATTATGTACAGTACAAAATAACAGAAACAGAAGTTTTCTGCCTGCTTGCTGACAGCCCATCCCCTTTTTTCTATCCATATTCAATACTTACAAGCTGCTATGTTAATTAAGCACTAAGACATGAGCAGGGGTTATGTAATGTTAATGGTCTGTTAACCACCTTCTAGGGTGTGCTGTGCACGGTGCTGCAGAGTGCCCCATCCATGCCGCTAGAGGGTGAGTAACTGACCATTAACATACATAATCCTTGGGAGTGCCTTATTACTATTAATAAAAAAATGTTTTTAAACAGTGTTAAACAGTGTTCTTAGAATGGGAGTGGTGTACAGGCCACCATCTCAGACGGAGGAGTTAGACAGGGAACTAGCGGGACAGATCAGGAGGACCTGCAAGAAGGGTAGTGTGGTGATTGTGGGGGACTTCAACATGCCAGGAGTGGACTGGAGCACCCCAACAACCAGGAACAGAAGGGAGCAGGTACTGCTGGATGCCTTCCAGGACAGCTTCCTGCTGCAAATGGTCAGTGAACCAACCAGGTTAGGGAATACCCTTGACCTTGTGCTGGCAAATGGGGACTTTGTGAGAACTACAGTGGAGGAACCGCTGTCAGGAGTGACCACCACTCAGTATGGCTCACATTGGATATGGGCAAGGAAGGAGTGGAATCTGGCACAATAGTGCTGGACTTCAGGAGGGCCGACTTTGGGAGGATGGGGGAAGTGGTTAAAAGGTACCTGGCTGGAATTCAATGTAGTATGGACACTAACCAGAGGTGGGAGCTCATAAAGCTGGGGATAGTGGAGGCAACCAAAACCTGCTGCAAAACCCAGAGCAAGAAGGCTAGGGCTAAGAAACTGATCTGGTTGAGCAAGGAGGTCATGGAAAAGGTAAGGAGGAAAAGAGCTGCATTTAGGAAGTACAAGAAAACAGGGAGGGGGGAGGACAGGGAGGAGTACTTGACAGAATTGAAGGAGGTGACAAGGGCAGTAAGGGGAGCCAAAGCATCTACAGAACTCAGGCTGGCACAAGGCATTAAGAAGGGGGAGAAAGACTTCTTTAAGTATATCAGGGAGAAAAGGAGCTGTAAGGACCACATAGTAAGGATTAGGAAGGAGGGTGGTTGGGTGGAAGCAGGGTGCGACAAGGCAGAAGCACTAAATGAGTACTTCTGCTCAGTATTTACTAAAGAAAAGAGGGGGGTGACACCCAAGGAGGGAGAAAGCAGAAGTGGGGGAGGGTGACAGATGGAAATCATGGAGAGCAGAGTTCAAGAGGGTTTGAAGGCACTGAGGGTGGACAAGGTGCCAGGCCCAGATGGCATCCACCCAGGGTACTGAAGGAGCTGGCAGAGGTCCTTGCAGGACCTTTGCAGACCTATTTAATGCCTCACTACATTCGGGTGTGTACCTCAGGACTGGAGGATGGCTCATGTGGTGCCCTCCACAAGAGTGGCCCAAGGATGAACCGGGAAACTACAGACCAGTGAGCCTCACATCCATCGTGGGTAAGCTAATGGAAACTATCCTGAAGGAGAGGCTGGTGGCCCTCCTAGAGGCCAAAGGACTACAGGACAGCAGACAGCATGGCTTCATATGTGGCAGATCCTGCCAAACCAACCTGGTCGAGTTCTATGACTGGGTAACTAGGCAACTGGACAGGGGCCATGCAGTGGATGTCCTGTATCTGGACTTCAGTAAAACATTCAACTCAGTGCCACATGGAAGGAAGTTAGTAGGCACAGGGGCGGGTACAAAGCTGGTGAGATGTGTAGGAAACTGGCTGCAGGGAAGGCAACAGAGGGTGGTGGTGGGTGGGGAGCTCTCACACCCAAGGGCACTGATGAGCGGTGTTCCACAGGGCTCGGTGTTGGGACCAGTGTTTGGGATATTCATTGCAGACATATCATGGGACATCAAGAGCAAGATCAGTCTGTTTGCTGATAATACCAAGGTAGGCGCGGTGGTGGATGACCTAAGAGGATGGCAGGGTTGCAGGATGATCTGGCAAAGCTTGAAACCTGGTTAGACACCTGGCAACTGGGCTTTAATGCCAAAAAGTGCAAGATGCTGCATTTTGCGATGAAGAACCCAAGGAGGAGTTACCAGCTAGGGGGAGTGCAGCTAGCCCAGACAGAGGAGGAGAAGGATCTGGGTGTGCTCATTACAGGGTCAATGAACAACTTGGCACAATGTAGGAAGGCAGCTGCAAAGGCCAACAAAATGTGGGGTTGTATTGCAAGGGGTATATCCTCGAGGAGGGAGGAGGTGATTCTGCCACTGTATAGGTCATTAGTTAGACCACACCTGGAGTACTGCGTGCAGTACTGGCATCCGTATCTGAAGAGGGACATTAAGTTACTGGAGGGGGTGCAGTGCAGAGTGACAAAGATGATCAAGGGGCTGGGGACTTATCATACGAGAGGAGGTTGAAGGAGTTGAACATGTACTCCTGGAGGACAGGAGAGACAGGGTGACATGATTGAAACCTTTAAATACATGAAAGGAATAAACAAGACAGGTACAGAGGGCTGTTCAAAGTAAGTGAGGGAGGGCACCAGGGGCCATGATATGAGACTGGAGCTAGGAAGGTTCAGGAGGGAGATGAGAGACACTTTTTGCAGAGAGGGTGGTGGCTGGGTGGAATGCGTTACCTGCTGAAGTGGTATGCAGTAGAACAGTGGACTGCTTCAAATGAGGATGGGACAGGACAAGGGGGAGGGTTAATGAAGAAGAAGGGTGGAAGGGAAGGGCAGCTGCAGAATAAGGGGTGCTAGCTGCACATTCCAGCAGACTTGATAGACCTCTAGGCCTTTATCTGCTGGCAAATTTCTTATGTTCGTATGTTCGTAAACCTTGTTCAGCAAATGGCTAAGCTCTACATGTATGTTAATAAAAGATTAACATAAGGCTGTTAAGTTTGCAGCCAATCAGAAAGCTCCATTTCTCAGACTCTTTTTATAATTGATTTTAGGAAACTTGTTCAGGTCAGTTGGTTTTGCAGATCGCCCACTAAGTGTGCTGTGTTCACTGTCAAACATAATTCATTAGAACAGCAGCAAAACTGTGACTAACTGCCAAATCTAAATGTTAAGCACATTACCATCTGTCCATTAATACAAAGCTTTCTCTACCACAGACTCAGCTTGCATAAATGCCTTATAAATGAAACTAAATAGCGGCAGTCACCTGAACTTGAGCAATCCAGTACTAGAATACCTTCAAACATGGCAGGAGGACTCCATATACATGTCCCAGCACTGGACTGGATAGGGTGCCACAGAGTGGTCAGGGCCGGGTGTGGCCAGGAATTTCAGATCTGCACACCAAGTGGATTTAACTGCTACCCCACCACCTGTTAGGGTGACCTACCCCTGCAACCCCATGTCCATGCCCGGTTCAGGCCCCCTCACCCGAGGCTAGCGGTATGTTCTAATTTGTGCTATATACCAGCACACCACTGGGCACACCACCAACAGGTATCAGACTAACAAACTGGATTTTGGTTACAATATTGCATTCTGATGAGCCTATGTACCTCATCAAGGTACTTGATGAGGTACATAGGCTTGTCACAAATTCACAATGCAATATTGCCTTGAAGGTAGCCATTCACGCACTCCACACTAGACATGCCACCACACCAACAACAGGTGTCAGACTAAGAAACTGGCTTTTGGCTACAATATTGCAATAAGCCAATTGCTAGATCCACCACAAAGAACACTGCAACATGCAGCCACAGCTATTAGGTTTTATTATGAACAGCGCTCATTACAACAGCCCCACAGTAAACATAATCCATCCCGATCCCAGTACTGATAATTACACATTTTGGCTGCCTAATTTTGTAGTTAATACATCTTTAACTACTACCGGGTAACTTACATCTGCCCTGGGTGTGTAATATACAATCCTTGTCTGGACCAAGTTCTGTATCACCAACTCAGATCATATTCTCAACCTTCACTCAGAACAAGTCACATTAACTCCTAAGTGTTCCCGCCAGACAATTCACTCCTGAAAAACAGGCACCAAGTTGCCAAAAACAAAAAATGTCAAAAAAGAGTAAGTAACAGTTTCATTTGTTTTCCTTACTCCTCATCCCTAGACAGCCTTTCATAGCTATGCTATACAGCTGTAAAAATTAACACTAAACTGAAAAACAGGACTGCTTGTCCCAGCCCCACCCCATTAGTAGGTAGAAAGAAAAAAGTCACAATAGGACTGGGCTGCATATATAAAAACACTTTCCCATTCCTCTGGCTACCTATCTATAACACACCCCTATTGGAATGAGCCGAATTTAACAATAAAGCCATCCCCGCTACACTCATGACTCCCCAAAATAGTGCAGGAATTTCATTGGGACATCAAGAACCTCCTAACTGGTAACTGCTTTATTAGATTTTATTTATTTTATTTGTTTTAACAGGAAAAGCTCCGTTGAGCAAAAGCTCATTTGCAAGGAGGTCCTGGTTCGGACAGTAGAAACAAAGCATACAATCTGGAATTACAGTACAGAAATACAGTGATCGACTGATGGTACATAACACATAGACTGTATACAAAGAGCAGAAGATAACAGTTAAATGCTGGGAGAGGGATAACAAGTTTTAATCTTAGCATCATCTATTTGATACAATTAAAGAAAAACAAAGCCTGTGATTAACAGACAAAGTAGCCACAGTGATTGCTACTCGCAATGCCATTATCAAATGCAGTGTAAAAGGCACACATATTTATCAGTGCAGTGTTGGTTTAGAAGACTTTGAAAGTGAGAGGTACAGTCTAGACCAGGGTGGGTAGTTTATGTAGTTTCTGAAGGGCATTCCACGCTATAGGGGCTGCCCAGCTAAAGGCCATTTTCCCATATTTTGTGAAGTGTGTAGTTTTTTCTGGAGCACTACTGACTTTGTGTAGCCTGTGTTTTGGCAGCACTGTCTTACTGTCAGTGACTTTCAGGTTTCATTTCTTTGGTAGCAGCCGGCAGCCCTGCTTCTTCCAACCTGCTGTCTGCCACTCCAGTCATGCTTCTCATAAGACAATACTCAGATGTACAGTGGCGTGAAAAAGTATTTGCCCCCTTCCTGATTTTCTCTATTATTGCATATTTGTCACACTGGATGTTTTCAGGTCTTTAGAGAAAATGTAATATTAGATAAAGGGAACCTGAGTGAACAAATAACACTTGTTTTTTTTTTTTAATTTCACTTATTTAATGAAAAAAGTTAACCAACACCAACTGGCACTGTGTGAAAAAGTAATTGCCCCTTACACTTAATAACTGGTTATGCCACATTTAGCTGCAATGACTACAACCAAACACTTCCTATAATTCAATATCAGTCTTTCACATCGCTGTGGAGGAATTTTAACCACTCTTCCTCGCAGAACTGCTTTAATTCAGTAACATTTGGTAGGTTTCGAGCATGAACTGCTCATTTCAGGTCCTGCCACAGCATCTCTATTAGGTTTCAGTCTGGACTTTGACTAGACCACTCCAAACTTTAATTTTACTTCTTTTAGCCATTCTGATGTGGACTTGCTTTTGTGGTTTGGATCATTGTCTTGCTGCATGACCCAACTCGCTTCAGCTTCAGCTGACGGAAGGATGACTGGACATTCTCCTTAAGAATTTTCTGGTACAGAGCAGAATTCATGGTTCCTTTAATTATGGCAAGTCATCCAGGTCCTTAGGCAGCAAAGCATCCCCACACCATCACACTACCACCACCATGTTTGACTGTTGGTATGGTGTTCTTACTGTGGAATGCTGTGTTTGCTTTACGAGACATTATGGGATCCATGTTGTCCAAAAAGTTCCACTTTGTACTCATCTGTCCATAGAATATTTTCCCAAAAGGCTTGTGGATCATCCAGGTGCTTCTGGCAAATGAGAGATGAGCATTTATGTTCTTCTTGGTTAGCAGTGGTTTTCCTGCACTCTCACATGAAGCCCATTTTGCCCAGTCTCTTTCTGATTGTGGAGTCATGAACACTGACCTTAGCTGAGGCAAGAGTAGCCTGCAGTTCTTTGGATGTTGTTTTAGGATCCTTTGAGACTTCTTGGATGATTTTACACTGTGCCCTTGGAGTAATTTTGGCAGCGCCCACTCCTGGGAAGGTTCACTACTGTTCCAAGTGTTCTCCATTTGGAGATTATGGCTCTCACTGTGGTTCGATGGAGTCCCAGAGCCTTAGAAATATCTTTGTAACCCTTTCCAGACTGATGAGGGCAACAAATTTTTTCTGATCTTTTCAGGAACTTCCTTTGATCATGGCATAATGTGCTTGTTGAATCTTTGTGCTGGCAACTGACTCTGATGGTAGGGCCAAAATAAGTGAGGTTTATATTGAGCAGGGCTGGCTGTAATCAAGCCTGGCTGTGTTCAATCAGCTGACTCTAATTATCCCTTTAATTGGGTTGATTTAACTAGGGCAATTACTTTTCACACAGTGCCAGTTGGTGTTGGTTAACTTTTTTCATTAAATAAATGAAATAAGTAAAAAAAAAAAGTGTTATTTGTTCACTCAGGTTCCCTTTATCTAATATTATATTTTGTCTAAAGACCTGAAAACATCCAGTGTGACAAATATGCAATAATAGAGAAAATCAGGAAGGGGGCAAATACTTTTTCACACCACTGTAGGTGCAGTTCCATTACACCTGATTGCACTGTACTCTGCTGTGGGGCTGCATTTACATGAGAATCCACTGGACAGTCAGCTGTGCTTTCATACATAGTCTGCTACACGCTACTTGCTTAGCCTTCCTCAACTCCTGGTAGGCACCCCAAGGGTGTAGACAAGCATACTCACTGTACACATTTGTGTACAGTTTTGTTGAGTGCCTGTCACAAGCCATAAGCCACTGTGTTAATATTATCATTCTAATCTATTGGATTAGTGTAGGCCACTGAGGGTCCGATACATGTATAACCTCTTTAGAGAGTAGAGGAATCATCTGACAACAATCTGACTTGTTTGGAAGGGGGTGCCATTTGGAAGGGATGTGTACATTTTTTTAATGGGGGGGTAACTGTTGGAGATTGTGTACAAAATGGAAATTTCTGGCTACACTCCTGCCATCCAGGCCATTCCCTCTGCTCAGCTGCCTTGTCCTGTCTTCCGTATGCTGCTACCCCTCCTTTACCTCGGCCCTGCTGGGCTCCCATTCACTTGTCCTAAGATGTTGTGCCTCATTCCACTGTCTGCAACTTAAGTTTGTCAAAGGTGGATGTCTCCACCCTCCCCCAGAACGCCACCTTTTTTGCTCCCCTTGCCTAGCAGTCCAGGCAGCTCTCTGGTCTGGTTCCCTGCCTTCTCCCCCATTTCCCTGATGCCATTCTTTTTGTCCTGGCTTCCCTCTGACTTCCCTGTAGCTGCTTCACTACCCGTTCTGTGCTGGCCCCCCTATTTCTACCACCATTCCCTACTTTCCTGATCTTGTCCTAAGCATTGTCCTGTGTCCATTCTCCATTGCTCTTTTGGGTCACCACTAATTCTCTACAATCTTACCAGGCTACGCCCTCCTTATCATACTACCCACATGGCATTCAACCTACTTAACATGCTTCACACCACCTACCCAGGCCCAGGCTTCTCTCTCTTTAACCATGGACCTATCAGGGTTCCTCCACCCCCACCTAACTCCCTTTACAAATCTGGACCCCAGGCCAGCAACCCAGTCAGTTACCACCCAGTTCCAGTGCTATCTGCTCTTAGCAAACTGCCCAACAGAATAATTCACACAATCAACTGATGGGTAACATTTTCAGCTATAACATTATTAGTCTCTGGAGAGCAATCTGGATTCCCACCTAATCCCTTAAGAAATACTGCCTTTGCCTTGCCCTGGCCTCCTGAGCATGCATGCTCCCCCTCACTTCCAATTTGAATTCCCCACCACTTAACGTTCACTTTCCTTTGCAGGCTTGCAGCAAAATAAATTAAGAATAAAATAGGCTATAGCTGACATTTTTTGGAGAGGTCTGATGTGTCTTCCTCTCTTCCCAACTTCATCATTTTTTTTTATATTTCCCCCAACTCCCCTGCAGAGCAGACTAGCAGCAGAGCACATCCATAAAGGATCCAGAGAGAGACAGTCAGGACAGATCATTCAAAAATTCGTTACTCACCCTGGCCTCACTGTACACCACTGTCTTTGCCTTGCCCTGGCCTCCTGAGCATACATGATCCCCCTGACTTCCAATTTGAATTCCCCGAATCCCAACCACCACGTAACGTTCACTTTCCTTTGCAGGCTTGCAGCAGCAAAATAAATTAAGAATAAAATATAGCTGACATTTTTTGGAGAGGAGAGGTCTGATGTGTCTTCCTCTCTTCCCAATCCCAACTTCATCATTTTTTTTTTATTAATTTCCCCCAACTCCCTTCCAGAGCAGAGCACATCCATGACCATGAAGGATTCAAATCATGTGAGAGACAGAGTCAGGACAACAGTCAACAGATCATTCAAAAATTCGTTACTCACCCTGGCCTCACTATACACCTACTGCCTGGTGCTGCTGGCTGCTGCTCCCGATGTCCTACCCCCGCGAGTCTTCACCCAGCTGAGACGCCCACTCACCCACCACACTCGCCCGCCCCATGACCGCAGACTGGAGGAAGTTGGGGAAAAAGAAGGGAGAACTCCTCGACTCCTCTCTGTCTCCTCGCCTTCAGCTGGCTCTCTCTCTCTCTCCGTCACAGTGCTTGTTAGCACTGCGCTGGTGTTCTCCTTCTCCAGCAGTCAACAGAAACTCCTACTCCACTCAGTTTCTCTGTCTCCTGAGTCCTGCTGTGTGACCTGTGTCTGCTTGCAAGTTGCTCCCATCCCGCCACCTCTCTACTGCTCTCTCTGGATGCCTCCTCACGCGCCGACTCCTCGCTGCCTGAAACACTCATCACAGTCACACACTGATGATCCCGGAAAATCAGATGCATACCCCAGTCACACGTGTATGGCGCCTATAAACCCTGCTGGCTGCTGCACTGGCCAATCACAGGGAGCGGTGCTGCAAATTAGAAAAATGCCACCAACCAGCTTGAAGCTAAGCACTGGCCGGGGCGGGGGAATCGAACTCCAACTGACCTAGGGAAAGAGGTGGCATGGATTTTAAATAATGCTGCCACTAGCGCCACAGCCAACAGCAGGTGAGGCGGTGGCGCCGCCAGAGCGGCTGCAGGGGATCAACTCCAACTCCAACTGACCAAAAACATTGACGGTCTGGCGCGAACTTTTAAATAATGCTAGTAGCGCCCAAGCCAGAGTGGGGGAGAGGAAGCGGAGGCGGGGGGGAGCGGGAGGGGAGGTGCCGGTCATGCGTGCAGGCGTGCACAATCAATTTAAAGGGCAAGGGAGGAAGGAGGCAGCAACGAGCAAGAGAAACTGAAGACCAACTAAGCATAAAATATTGCTGGGGCTCAGCCCAGCTCACCAAATATTGATGGGGCCCGTGCCCCATGAGCCCATACAACCCAGTGCCTATGACCAGGGACAGGGCAATTCTGGATCTAGTCCTGACCAGTGGGGACAGAATCACAGACATGCAGGTGGAAGGTCACCTCGAGGTCAGTGACCACCACACAGTGTAGTTAAACATAGGTACAGAGTCACAGGCCAGCCACACAAAGGCAAGGGTTTTAGATTTCAGGAGGGGCAGACTTTGCTAGGATGGGAAGGGCTATTAAAGAAGCCCTGGGAAGGAGACAGGCATGTAGGGGGGGTTGAGGAGCAGTGGGCAAACATAAAAGAAGCCATAGCAGAGGTGACAAACCAGTGCATTAGGCTCATAAACAAAGGGAAAAGAAGGAAGAAACCATTATGGTTCTCAAGAGAGGTAGCAGAGAAGGATAGGAATAAGAGGGTGGCATTCAAAAAGTATAAGAGGACACAGAAGGAAGAGGATAGGGTGATGTACCTGAATTGTCTGAAGGAAGCAGGGAAAGCTGTTAGAAGCACAGAGGTGCAAACAGAGGAAAGACCTGCAGTGAAAAGAGGGGATAAAACATTATATAGGCACATCAGTGAAAGAATGAAGTCTAAGGGGGGGGGGATTATATGTAGAGATGCAGCAAATTTAAATTCCACCGGCGAAGTGAACGCGAAGTGGGCAATGCAAAGTGCTCACTCCACCTTGTCATTACTACTTCACGTTAAGGCGGAATGGCAATGCGAAATAAAGCAAAGTCATTGTTTTTATTGGACTTCACGTTCCTCATTATGATTCTAAGTGATCCACTTGGTGTTTCAGATTTGGCAACCCCCCCACACATCACATGGCTTACAGTACTGTAAGTCACATGCTCTTTAGCTAGGCAGGAAGGAAGTGAGTCATACAAGCCAACACTTTTACTTTCTCCTGTGCAGATGGGGAGAAGAGTGTGTTTTGTGAATGCTGATACTTTGAGATCAGAGTGAGAAGGAGATTTAAACTTTGATTTAGACCCAACAGCTTTTTTTTAAAAGCTACATTTTTTTTGTCTTTTCTGTCTGTACTCTTTTTTTTACTTCATTTGTTCTTTCTGTAAATTTTATTTTTCTTACCTTTATAAGTAGTTAGATGTTTGTCTATGTGACTGTGTGTGTGTTGTGTGATAGTGTGGGTAGAGATTGCTTGGACTGAGGGAGCTCGGTAGGAGAGATGGACCAGGGTGAGGGAATGTCTGGGGCTGGGGCAGCTCTGGGAGAGTGTGGTAATGGTAAGCGTCATACCATGTGCATGCATGGGGGCCATGGGTGCCCATTCCTGTTGGACCGCTTGAAACTTGTGAGTGTCTCCCACCCCCGGAAGCAGGACCAGCACTGCCTCCTGTCCTGACTCTGAAGCAGTTGAACCACCACCACCACCATCAAGTCCAGCACCAGGTCCTCTGGAGCAGGATGTGCCTGTTCCCCCGGGCCCAGGTGTGGATCCCATCCCTGTTCAGCACTATGACCAGCCAACTGCCAGTTCATCTGGCCCTCCCCTGCCTGGTCCTCCCCACACTTCCGTTGTTTGACAGTTGTTTGACTGTGTCGGGGAGGAGAGCAGTGTGGTCAAGTGCCACCTATGTGAGGTGGAGGTGTGCCGTGGCCCCCTTGGGACTCATCTGGGGACTGGGGCCAGCACACCCATTTGCTCAATTACCATCAGCTGGAGTGGCAGGCTGCCACAGAATGGACCATGCCTGCACCTGCAGGCCATTCTGTGGCAGAGGATGCAGCTGTGCATGGCAGCATCCCTAAGAAGAGGAGGGCCACAACAGCACCTGCTGCTTCACCAGCACCCCCACCACCACCAGCAGGTCAACCTGTAGAACGTGTTGACTTCAGAGAACTGCGTGCAACACAGGCTGACTTGGCAGTTGTCTGGAGTGCTGTCGAGGAGAACAATGAGAGGGTGAGTGCTGTGGAGCAGTGGCTGGATCACATAGAGGGACATCAGTTGCAAATTATGTCCATGCTGGAACTGCTGCTGGGTCACCATGGGATCCCACATTATCTTTTTTTTCCTCTCACCATGTGCCCCCCACACCTTCCTTGCTGTGTTATAAAATGTATTCCTCCACCAACCCCGACCCTTGTATGTAATTATGCCCTTTTTTGTTGTCTTCCATATGTATTCTGAGCAGTGCAAGTATACTGTGCTAAACTGCATGGGTGCAGTCTTCTTTCCAGTCTGCGTATGTACTGCAGACACTGTCCAACTCCCTGGCTTAAAAACACTTATTAATGAGTACAATGGTGGGATGGTGAAGCCTGGAGTGATACTACAAAACAGACTTACAATACATCCAAGTAACTATTAAAAAAAATTAATGTGATTAGTGACATGATCGTAAATTGTGATTTGTGACTGCATTTGTGACCGTGATGATGAAGAAATGTGAATGCCTACGGCTGTACTTCCCCGGGCCCTGATAAGGTGTGGCACAGAACTCCCCAACTTAAAAACACTCATTAGTGAGTACAATGGTGGGGTGGTGAAGCATGAAGAGATACTACAAAACAGGCTTACAATACATCCAAGTAACTAGTAAAAAAAATTAATGTTGTAATTCATGATGTGATCTTAAATCATGATTTGTGACTGCATTTGTGACCGTGATGATGAAGAACATGATTTGTATCATGAGTGACTCGTGATGATGGTCCTGACTTAAAAAAGCATATTAATGAGTACAATGTTCATGCAGAATTATGCACCACACCTGTCCAGTACTCTAAAGGGAAGCCAAATAAACAACTGTGACTTAAGTTAGAGATGGAGATTAGGCCCTAAAGAGATGCAAATGCACAGACAGATTAAGATTGCGCTACACATTGAAGAGATGCAGATGCAAAGGCACACCACCTAACCAGTGCTCACCATTAAAATTCAAATCTGAAAAGAATACCTTTGCCAGTTGGGGCGGGCCGGGGTGGGCAGTGTACTGCACTGCTGCAGTAACAGTCACTAGTACTAGTACCAGTAAAGATACCACAAAGAAGTACACAACTTAAGCAGCTGCAGTGGATAGCAGGTTCACATTGCTGAAATTATGTGGCACAATAAAAGGTGTCTGATTTGATGACACTCATCACACACATACTCACACACACACTAAGTAATGCGTAGCAAATTGAAAACTTCAGTAATATAACCACATATTTTAGACAAACTAAACTTATGCACTGCTGCACCACAACAATCAGCAAAATAATGGCAAGAATTATTGAAAATATTACTATGTGTACATTATCACAGTTATACAAGAAAAATATCACCAAAACAGAAAGCACTGTCTTTTTCTCCAAGTTAATCTACTTACACCACAGATACACCCCTCCCCCAAAGCACACTTCCACTGTCTTTCAGTACACAGACTGAATGTTGTACATTAACATTCAAAATCCACACAGAAACAATAAATGCTCGATGATATGAGCACAGGAGGGTTTCCTATAATCGATTAACTAAAGTTTCAGCAAAAAAAAGACTCAAAAATGCTTTTTTAACAGCTTTTAGAAGGTTTGAATCACAGAGAGCTCTCAGAGCAGATTGTCTCCTACAGCTTCCTACACATACTACCCCCAAACTGAGACTGTGCAGAACAATCTAGAGCCCATGTGACCTGAAATCCAATGAATCTCTGCAAAATTCACCTTTGGAGATTAAAAACAAGGCAAAGTGAGGCGAAGTACATTGTTTTCAATGTACTTCGCCTTAAGAATTGGTGGAGTAGTGGTTTGGAAAGGCAGAGTAACGTGAAGTCATTGTTTTCAATGGACTTCCTGTTACCCATTATAACGCGAAGTACTCTGCTTCGCATTGCGGAGCACTCCGCTAATTCACTTTCACTCCTCTTCTACTTCGCGGAGCAACTTGGGACCACTTCACCCACCTCTAATTATAAGGCTCACAGGAGAAGAAGGGGAGTGTGTGGAGGGGGACCAGAAAAAGATATCAGTGCTGAACAGATACGGCTGTTCAGTATTCACTGAGGAAGGAGAGAGACAAGGGCTACAGCTAAGTACCAAAAACAAAATAGGGAGAGAGGTAGGCACCAGTCCATTTACAGAAAGTAGTGTCCTAGAGGAGCTCACAAAACTAAAGGTAGACAGAGCAATGGGGTCAGAGGGCATACATCTCAGGATATTGAGGGAACTAAGGATGGAGCTAGCAGCACCACTGGCAGCCATGTTCAGTGAGTCACTCAGCACAGGGTGGTTCCAGAGTACTGGAGAAGGGCACACGTGGTCCCCCTACAAAGAAGTGGAAGCAGAGGGGAGGCAGCAAATTACAGGCCAGTCAGCCTCACCTCAAAAGTAGGGAAAATAATGGAGGCATTGCTAAAGGAGAGGAATGTGAAACATTTGGAATCCACTGAAGTGCAGGACCTGAGGCAGCATGGATTCACTGTGGGAAGATCATGTCAAACAAATCTAATAGATTTTTCTGTCTGGATGATGAAGGAGGTGGACCAGGGAGGAGTGGTGGATGTCACCTACTGTGATTTTAGCAAAGCTTTTGACACCGTTCCACATTAGGGACTGTTGAACAAGTTGGGAATCATGGATATGGGACACAGGGTGGTAAAATGGGTTAGAAACTGGTCAGAGGATAGAAAGCAGAGGGTGTTGGTAAATGGGATCCAGTCCAAGGGAAGGGGAATGACCAGAGGAGTACCTAAAGGATCAGTCCTGGGGCCAATCCTTTTTAATTTCTTTATTAGTGACATTGCAGAGGGGCTTGAAGGGAAGGTTTGCCTGTTTGCAGATGACACCAAGATCTGCAACAGGGCAGACAGTCCTTTTTTTTTTTTTTTTTTATTTTCATCTTTATCCCTCCTTACTGCCTCCGGTGCCCCCTCCTTCCGTCCGCCATGTCCCCCCGGTACCTACCTTCAGGGATCTGCCCCTAGAGTGCCCAACCTCCTCTCCTTTGCACATTGGGGTCTGTCCTATCGGTGGTCCGGGCGGACTTAGGGCGGACTTCATCTAGGGCTGCCGGAGGGTATTTCCGGTTTTCCCTGACGCCCCTGGCCCCCAGGACGCTTTGCGCTTAGGGACGACGTCCCTCAAGGTAGTATGCTTACGCACGCAGCATCTCAGCGCACGAGATCGCCCCTCTCGACTCGGCTGTGCCGGAGCTGCTCCACCCTTTTCCTCTGCCGGTGCTTCCACCGCTAGGAGTGTAGGAGCAGGCGCCCTAGCCCACCCCTGAGGGAGAGAGCATCCGGGACGCCAATCCTCCTCCCCGGCCGACCCCCGACGACCCGAGTCCGTTCCCGAACCCGGGTCGCCGGCGTGGTACGAGGTGTGGCGTCTAGCGCCTCAACCCTCAGCGCCACCGGGCCGGTTAGGGCAGACAGTCCTGATTGGGTGGAGAATGAGGGGTGACCTAGAAAAACTGGAAAAATTGTCTGAAGAGTGTCAACTGATGTTCAATGCAAGGAAGTACAAAATCATGCATCTGGGCCACAGAAACTCAGGGGAGAGCTACAGGATGGGGGGAGGGAGTTACTAACAGTCACCTGGGATGAAAGAGATTTGAGTATTATTATCTCAGAGGACCTAAAGGTGACCAAGCAGAGTACAAAGGATGTAAGGAAGGCCAGTGGCATGTTGGGCTCCATAGGAATGGGCATCACTAGCCAAAGAAGAGAGGTGGTGATACCTCTATATAAAACACTGGTGAGGCCTCATCTGGAATACTGTGCACAGTTCTGGAGACCTCATCTTCGGAAGGACATAGACCTGGTGGAGGCGGTCCAGAGAAGGGTAACAAAGATGATGCAGGGCTTACACCAGGAGACATATGGGGAGAGACTGAAAGACTTCAATATGTATACACTGGAAGAAACATGGGAATGAGGGGATATGACAGAAACTTTCAAGTATCTTAAGGGCATAAACAAGTTGCAAGTAGGAGACATCTTTCACTATAGAAGGGGTGCAAGAACAAGGGGGCACGATATGAGATTGGAAGTGGGCAGGATAAGGGGAAATTAGGAAGTTTTTTTTCACAGAAAGGGTGGTGGATGCATGGCATAACCTACACCAGGAGATAGTGGGAGCATCAACAGTGGGATGATTTAAACATGCATGGGATAGGCATAAGGGAAGCCTAGAGGCAGGAAGAAGAGGCTAAAGCCAATGACCAGATAGGGGCATCAGCTGCCAATTCAGGTAGTAAAATTGGGGAGACTGGATGGGCTTGGCAGTCCTTATCTGCCAAAAATCTCTATATTTCTATGTTTTTGTGTTTCAACCCTGGTGTCAGGAAGATTACATTTTAAAAGAAAACAACAAATTACAGACACCACTAGCCCAACACAATTTCTGCTGAAGACACCCCATTTTGACACCCAGTGCACATAAATGGTGTTAGATATACGGGTTATAAAAAAAGAAATAAAATAAAAAAAAGTAATTTCCACCTGTCCACTAGCACTCATCCCTCCCTTCCCCCACCTTCACAACACTTTGCAGTTTAACTGCTTTTTCCCCAACTACATTGGCACCCCATTTCACCCTCCTTCCACAAGCCATCCATAATGTTGATAAAAAGGAAAACTTTCTCAATAAAAAAATAACTGCAAGTCAATGTTCAGTGCAACACCCTGTCATGTCCTCAGTCAGCATTGGAAAATAAGAAATGTCAGTCAGCTGTTTTTTTGTGGTTTCATTCATTCAGATAACAGCCAGGTGAGGAGAGGAGGGAAGGGGAGAGGAAGGTTGCACTGGTTGCCTTGGTGAATCTCTGGCATGGCGTTTCCAGTGGTTTCAATGATTGCACAATGCAGCATTGGCATTGCCCTAACTTTGGCACCCTCTCCTGAGCATTGGTGGGTATTCTTATGTCTCTGGAAAGACAGTGCTGAAATAAGGGCAGTTCTAATGCAGGCAACTCTAATTGATGCCTTAACTTAGTCTTGTTTTGCAATGAAGAAAACAATAAAATGAAAACAATAATCCTCATTGAAACATACATTGATAACATGGGGTAGGAACATAGGATCTGTAAGATATAAACAGATCCAGTTTGTCTGCTGCCATCATGCCAGCTGCAACTCTTCATGCAACTCTGCTACTATACATACTGTACATGTAATCAAACACTTCTGTGATCTTAAAGTACTTATATTGGTTTTGAGTGTATTGTCAGTATTGCATTTCCCCTGCTCCTAGGTGTAGATGAAAATGGGATTTAATGATACAGCCCACTTTCCAGGTTACGTAAACATATAAAAAAATCATTCAATACATTAATACAAGCATAAATACATCAATAAATAAACAGAAAGAAATACTGTAAATAAATGAATAAACCTATGCTGTTTCAGGATTTATAGCAGGATTAAGCCCTCTTCTTGACTGTGTAGTGTTATGCAATTCCAAAAGAAGCATATCTTATCATATTATCTTCATAGTGCAGGAACATTAAGGGTACTGAAGATAAAAAGGGAGATGTGTATTGCACTTTTACAGGCATTAAATATGGCTCTATGTATCTAAGAATAGACTGTAGTATAACTAAAAATCAGAAACATTTGAAAAAGTTTTTGAAATATGATTTAAAAAAATATGACTTTCTTAATGTAGTTTACAAATATTTATTCCACATAATATGTTAACACATGAAAACTGTATATCTATAATATATAGAATAATGCATTCGGTGGTGTGTTTAACAAGATTTTACACCCCTGCCGAGGTGTTGGATGCTACATAAACCCTAGGCTGAAGCTTGAAGGTTTATTAGAATCAACACCGAGGTAATCTTGTAAAATTTCTACCATATTTATTTATATAATTACTGGGGAGCGTTTTCTCACCCCAGCAATTATATAAAAATAAAAATACATCAGTGTTATTCAGCAGTGGTCAGGATGGCATAAAGCGTGGTCCGCTGTCCCTCGGCTGCTGGAAACTTTCTGTTTTTTTTCCTCTTCTCTTTTAGGTTAACTGAAGAAGCCAGCTGTTTAAGGAAGTATTGGTGGTTACTGGTGAAAGGCAAGTTTTTTTTATTTACTTACCACCAAAAGTGCTTCTGTCGGTGAAATAGGAAGTGCCAAGAAATGGAGGAGTGGAGGTTTGTGCAGGCGTGGAGTAAGGGAAACCCGGCACTTGTTCACCGTTATAACCCATGGGTTATAATGGCAAATTACTGCATAACTAGGTTTCCCTATGGGAGAATACACTCACCAGTTATTATATATTAATATTGTTCTAACTTCAAGCAAATTAAGTTCCTAGCTCTCCAGTTCCAGGGTATCTCCTTTTGAAGAAATTATCTTTAGAAAGGACTGATTTTGTAGCTCTTAGGAATACAAACATAATTTTTTAAAATGACAGCTTGGAATCAGGGTTAATATATGATAATAATACAGTGTTCATGTATCAATATAAGGATTTAGCAATAATTTAAAATTATATTATTAAAATGTATTGATAAATGTTAATGATAAAACTTCCATGCATCAATATGTTCACATTGTAAAAATAAATTATATCACTATTGCTCTAATGACAAAGCTTTCATTTAAAAGGTAAGCTTCTAGCCCCTCTGGGTCCAGAATATTCTTTTTTTTGAAGAAATTATCTTTAGTAAGGGTTAACTTTGGATCCATTAAAAATAGAAACTTAATTTAAAAGTCAAAGAACCTCAGCACAAAAGCACTCAATAAATGGATACCCAGTATGGGTATTGATAAAAAAGCCAGGTTTCAATGAAATGTAAAATTGCACATACAGTATTCCAATCATGCAAAGCATCATGGAAAGTATATGCAGATCCCCATGGAAGAGTTTAGACTGGTTCCACTTTCATGGTGCCAAATGTCCTCTCACACACTCCGCAAAGGCTGAAAACAGAAGACACACAGACATGTTTTTCATCCTGCACAGGACTCATCAGTGTGCCTCATCTGTAACAGCCTGTGGAAGGATGAACCAGTCATATTTTGATCAAATGGTTTAGGTCATGGTGGAACCCAAAAATAGGAAAGTTATCTAAAAGTAAAAGAACCTGAGCACAAAAGCACTGAGGCAAGCGTTACCCAGAAAAGGCATTGACAATAAAACCAGGTTTCAAATAAATGTAAAATTACACATATCCCCATGATGCAAAGCATCATGGGAAGTATATTAGACCGGTTCTGCTGTAAGCAAGAATGTGTGGTGCCAAGTGGCCTCTCACAGACTTTGCAAAGGCTGAAAACAGAAGACGCAGACACATGTTTCATTGCACACTCTTTTATGTCGATTTGCATATACTTCCCGCAATGCAAGGTGGGGGTTCCAGAACTGGGCACAGTATTCCAGAAGTGGATTCACTTATGATCTATAGAGGCAGTATCACCTCCTGTATCTGGCTGTAACACCTCCTTCTGATATACCCCTGCATCCTGGTGACCTTGATGTCGGCCTTGTTGCATTGGCTAGATTGTTTTAGGGAGTCGCTTATAATGACTCCTAGGTCTCTTTCCTCAGTAGTAGTGTCCAACTTAATCATTCCCATCCAGTATTCCTTTCTGGGGTTCTTATTCCCTATGTGTATTGCCTAGCACTTTTTGGCATTTAATTTCATCTGCCAAACTTTGGACTACCTCACTGATCTTAACAGGTCCCTCTGTAGCTCTCTAACCCCTTCCTTGCTGTCTACCCTGCTACAGAGCTTAGTGCCATCCATGGAGAGACACATCTTTCCTTGTATTCTTTCTCTTATGTCACTGATGCACATGTTGAATGGATCAGCCAAAGGACTGAACCCTGTGGTCCCCTACTCGTGATCTCCCTCTCCCCGTCCCATGGCTTGACTCCATATACCACCACCCTCTAGTACCTCCTCCTAGCTAGCTTCCACCCATCTAACTAGATTCTTCACTGTTCCCTCATCCTCTAACTTCTTTAGTAACTTTATGTGTTGCACAGAGTCAAATGCCTTTCTGAAGCTGAAGTACAGCAAATCCCATTGCTTGTCTCTTGTCAACAGCTCTAGTTACCATGTCAAAGAACACTATCAGGTTGGTCTGATAAGACTTCCTGCAATGAACCCATGCTGATTACTATCCTAGAACCCATAACTCTCCAGGTTGTTCACTAGGTAATCTCTGACCAGTGTCTCCTTTAGTTTACCTGCTATGGAGATAAGACTACCTCTCTCTGAAATCCTTTCTGACTTATCTTCTTAACCTCAACTTGCTCCTTTCACTTTCTATCCCCAAGTCTGCCTTTATTGATCCAGGGCATGACAGACCACTGCTTTTGCTTGTTTTTACATCACATTTGTACCGCAATAACATATTTTTTTTTACTATTTATAAATATATTTGCTCATTTGTGAATATATTTGCTCTTTTATTTTATTACCATTGTTACTGCTGTCTCTCTGCTCTTGTTTTCCCAACTGTTCCCCTTCCCCTCTGACATACCTGGAAATAAGCCTCAGCTCAGTGTGCCTTTCAGAGCTAACAATTTTCAAATAAATCAAAAACACAGCTTTATATTTAACATATTAGATTTGTACACTGCTTACTTGCAATTTATTGTACATTATTAAAGTCTCAATCCCCAGAACACCTGGAAACTAGTTACTTGCAGCTCAGTGTGTTCTTCCTGGATCAAACATGCCTAATAAATCATTCTCATGGGGCTGGCAGTATAGCATAGAGGTTAGAATAACAAGCTATGAATGAGCTTGGTACATTCAGCAGACCTGGGTTTAATTTCCACAGCCTCCGCTTGCATACTGTGTGACTCTGAACAATTCACATAACCACTCCAGTGCTCCAGGGTTGCCCTTGAAAACAGATGCTTGTGCCTAGTGGGCCTTTCCCAGTTACCAAAGAATAACAACAATTCAAAAAATTCTAGCAGAGGGGATTCGTTTGCTTTTGTCATTGTTTGTTTAGTCTCTCAGTTGGGCTCTGTAGGTAGTGCACCAGAGTTAATGCAGAATATAGGAGCCATTTGTTACAGATATTCAGACCCTTTGGAACAGTGTTCTAGTTGTACACATTTCTTCCATGTATAATCCTGTTGGTGATGTTAGAGGGATTAGAAGAGTTTGTGAATTTGTGAGGGTTGAGTTTGTTTGCATCATTTAATTTTCATGGGATTTTTAGGGTATTTCCTATTTCTTTTACAGCGGGGAGCTGGGTGTGAATTAGGTAAATCCACTCCCAGGATGACCCAGTTTGGAGCACTCAGAACAGAGTCAGGATTTGACAGAACCCCTTTTATAAATAACATTAAACACATAACAGTTATGCAACACAATTAGGTAAAATGGCCAGCACATGGTACATTAGGTGCAATTTACACTGAGAGAACAATAAACATGCCTCTATAGAATATATATTTGTTTGTTAACTGGGTAGATGCACTGGCCCAAGGGACTGTTTTCATGCAGGACCTGAGCCATGAAGATGGCAAAATAACAGAACAGTAGGAATACAATATGTAGAAGACAAAATGCATACATAATCAACAAACTGGTAACAGTGGGTAGTTAAAATTAGCGGGCAATAAATACTTATAAATACACTCAAATAACTGTGAGAGGTGACACACACTAATATCAATTTACTCAAATAATGAGATCAGGGGAAGAATTTGCAGGCAGAGTCAGACAGTAGAGCAACTTTGTAGATCAATTTAAATGTGGAATTGGATGCCAGAGAGTGCAGGGAGCTAGGTTAATAATTGCATGCACTAAATAGTTACTAGTGAGTGATAAATGCTGATGTTATAACCTGGGCTACTGACATGTTTCTGGTTAAAGTGAAGCTTACATAGATACATAGATGCTGTCGGCAGATAAGGGCCTCACATTTCCTCTGAATCGCCCTCCCTCCAACTTCATCCCATGCCCTCTAGTCCTAGAGCATCTTTTTCACCGGAAAATAGTGTTTTCCTCCACCCTGTTCCTCCCAGTAAGGTACTTCTATGTCTCGATCATATCTCCTTCCTCCCTCTCAACTCTCCTCCAGGGAATACATATTCAAGTCTTTCAGCCTGTCATCATAGGACTTGTGATGCAATCCCTGTGCCATCTTTATCACCCTCCTCTGAACCTTCTCCACCTTGTCTATGTCCTTACCTAGGTAAGGTCTCCAGAACTGCACACTGTAATCCAGGTGGGGCCTCACTAGTGTTGTCCCTGGGTCCCACACCCTTTGCACCCTGATGCACACACCAATGACAGATGTTTTATCATTACTGTGATATTGCTATATTGCACTAACATGTAGTAATGGATATCCACTGCACAGGCATGGGTACTAGGGATCATGCTTGCTAATTGTATACACTATGTAGTATACATTAATTTTACAGCATTATTTCTTAGTTTTCTGTTATATGTAATGTTCATTTTGCTTATATTTTACTGTTTTGCATTTGCTTATATGATGCATACGTGCTTTGGGCCTAACCATATCTTTTTACCAAAGTATTCTTTTCCACATGCATGTCTGCTGACACTGTTTTTGCACCATAATGACCTTGTACCTGCTGGAGTAATTCTGTATCTTCTTTGTTCTAACTAATGTTACATCTTCTGTATAACATCATGCTTTTCTTTCTGCTGACTCTACACTTCCTATCCAACAATGTAGTGGTACCACTTGCTTCAGCCAATGAGAACTGTCACACCTTTTGCCTTATCTCACTAAAAAAGAGCTGTTCTAGAAAGGTTTGCTGAGAATTGCTGCATCTAGATGTAGGGGAATTTGTTTCTCCCAGTATTTTGCACTGCATAGGTTGTAAGACTATGTTTTTGTAATAAACTTGTTTATTACACAATTTGCCACATCTGTCATTCCTTCCACTTGTTTATCTCTAACAAGAATCTGATGCTGGAGTCCTTTCACTCCCTACATATTGGCAAAGGGAAAAGGAAGAGATTAAACAAGGGAAACTTCACATTCAATTCTTTTTGAATGTCGAGCAGTGTAGTGCAATCTTCATTTTGCCTACTTGGATCTGCTCATACTTACAGTGGTAGTGGGAATGGCAGACCCACACTGCCTGTGTTCTCAGCTGTGGCAGACCCACACTGAGTCACAGCAAACCTCCCATGATAACTGATCACCTACCGGGGACTGGAAAGTGGTACAAGACAGCTCTGGGCTAATTTTCAGGTTTCCCACATGTGCTTGCTTTTATGTTGTTTGTCAGTATGTCTACTCCCTACAGAGGTTTAATCAGAGTTGTGGTGCACACAAGGCCAATAGGAAACTTAGTACTTGGTATTTCTGCCCAGTGCTCTACATATGCTGCTGTACCAGCATCAAAGGTAAGTCAGCATTTGCTTGCCCTGCAGAGATCCTTTCTAAGAAAAAGATTGGACTTGCAGGAATGGGGGATGCCTCACAGTGAATGTGAAATGCTGACAGACCTCCACTCTTGCAGCACAAGCAGCATCTCAGTTATGCTAGCTATTCAGACACCCGAGATATTGCGATCAGACTTACTGCCTGTTGTTCAATTTGTGGCCAAACAATTGGAGATTTTGGAATGGAAAACCATCCCATTTGATCCTGGAGGGCAAGCAGACATTTCTTCTCAACTTGATGTCTAGTAAGTGTTCTTACAGTTTACTCCCTATTTTTGTCTCCAAATTTTTATGGTTCAAGAACCACTGCTTATTTTGGATAAATGTTGAAAGTTGTTCTAGTGTCATCTGCAACAGTTTGGGTGTGATATACTGTTTATGTGTTTACTCAATTGTTATTGCTGTTCACTTTAGGATACATTCAGACTCAATGGTATATACTACAGTTGTTATGTGCTCCTTGCGTAATTTATGCAGCCCCATGTTTCAGGGTCATTGCTAGCCAGTTGTTTTTGCTATCTGTGATATAGGGGTTTGTTGTACAAGATTTTCCTTATGGTTAGAATCCTGTTGTTTCAGCTGATTCAAAAGTCACAAATTCTAAGTTGGATAATGTATGTGTTGATTGTTCATGTAGATGAAGATGGACAGTGTTTGAGAAAGACATGATGGAAAATTCTTTGTTTAGAATAATTACTGAAGTTGAATAAGAGTTTACTAGAATGTGTACTGCACTGTGTCTCTAGTATGTTTATCATAACTGGTCAATGTTTTGGTTTGGAATCAGCGGACAATGGTTATTTTAACATTTCATTTTAACAAATATCTCTCATATTGAAATTTTCCTTGCAAAAAAAAACTGTGTGTCCTACAACTCATGCCAGCTCCTCTGGGCTGACAGTCAAATTACTTAATCCTATTCATGACTGGATTCAAACTTCTGCAGTCACAGTTTGTGAGCTATAAACAAATGTATATCCATTTTTCTTTGCTCCTGGTGTCATTGTGATGTCACCATTGCACTGTATTTCATGGAACAGGTAATTTCTATTACCTATTTCCATATTAAGCCATTTTATAATGCACTGCATTTTAATGGCCACTTGTTCCATGATACAGTACTATAACTATGTTAATTCACATCATATGTATTCATTTTTGTTCTCTCACAAAAGGTTCAGCTTTCTCATCCTGTTCAGACAAATATAAAGCAACCTTAGTGCAGCTCGATGCTTGACTGTATTACGGTTTCAAACCTAAATGGCTGTGTCTGATTCCAAACAGCTACCATTTTCATAATATGTGACCTTTAGCAAGTAACTTGACCTTCTTGTGTTTCAAAATTCTATGTCATTACCAGTTCAAACTTGATGTGTGTCCCTACCTAAACCACCCATTTTCACACAAAATGTATATTTTCATGGAAACACACCAAGGGTGAATCATACAGTTGTACTTTTTTTATAGTACTTGTACTCTATTCGAGCAAAAAGGACAGACATTTTCTTCTGGGCTTGCAACCAATGGCTTCCTTCATGAAAGTTTAGTTATGACACATCTTCTTTGTTCCGAACAATATCACGTGATTCCTATACTATGCAAGGTGCTCAAGGGATGGGGGTACTCACCAACCCCAGTATTTTTTTAATATATATATACAGTATACTGTTAAAAATAAACATTGCAGCTGTTTTGGAGAGTTTACTATCTACGGTTAAAAAACATTTTTTTTGAGAATGCATTCTAAGATATATGTACGTACAGTATTACCATCAATCCAGATCTTTTATGACCTCAGCTGACATTTTGTAATGTTTAGGATAAGGGAAAATAGAAACATAGAAACATAGAATTTGACAGCAGATAAGGACCGCTTGGCCCACCTAGTCTGCCCATTTTCCTACCTAACAGATAAGCTGCAGATCCTAGTTAGCCAACAGCTTACTTCCTCTTACCCGCCACTAGGACTGCCTTATACCTGTCCCATGCATTCTTGAAGTCCCCCACTGTTCTTGACTCCACGACCTCCTCAGGGAGGCTGTTCCATGCATCCACAACCCTCTCAGTGAAAAAATACTTCCTCACATTACCCCTGAGACGTCCCACCTCTATCTTCAAATTGTGCCCCCTTGTTCTTGCACATCTCTTTTTCTGGAAGATGCTACCCTCTTGGACTTTGTTAATTCCCTTGAGGTACTTGAAAGTTTCTATCATGTCCCTCTCCTTCTTTCCTCAAGAGTATACATATTAAGCTCCTTTAGTCTTTCTTCATATGTCTTCTGGTGCAGACCCTGCACCATTTTGGTTGCCCTCCTCTGAACAGCCTCCACTCTGTCTATGTCTTTGGAGATGGGGTCTCCAGAACTGCACACAGTACTCCAGATGGGGTCTCACCAACTGTCTGTACAGAGGAATAACAACTTCCTGTTTTCTACTATTGATGCCTCTTCCTATGCATCCCAGTATCCCCTCAGCCTTCCTTACTGCCTTCTCACATTGCTTGCCCACCATTAGGTCATCTGATATAATTACCCCCAGGTCCCTTTCTATTTTTACTATTGTCAGTATCTCACCCCCCATTGTGTACGATTCCCCTGGGTTTTTGTTTCCCATGTGCATTACCTTGCACTTCTTTGCATTGAATCTGAGCTGCCATACATTTGACCATTCCTCCAATCTTGCCAAGTCCCTTCTCATCCTTTCCACTCCATCTTGTGTATCAACCCTGTTGCAGATCTTTGTGTCATCTGCAAAGAGACATACTTTTCCTTTCAGTTCCTCTGCAATATCACTTATAAAGACATTAAAAAGGACCAGTCCCAGTACTGAACCCTGCGGTACCCAAAGACACTTGGCTTCTTCTGTCCTATCAAAATAATCTTGTTTTATTTTCAGGTTCTGTATTTTGTGTTCTTTTATTTTTTCTTTCTCCTAGGAAAAATACAGTCCCCCATCTTCTGGTAATGTATGAAGCCACCTTTCCTAAAGTAATTGCAATATAATTTTGTTATAATTTGGAAAGTATATTTATTGGGGACAGCAATGTGGCCACCCTATTACCATCTATCCAGTGTACATCTTTTTAAGGTGCTGACTGACTGGCTACTACAATTGCCAGACCATTTCTGTTTCAGCATCCATGTCACCACCAACAGCTCAACCCTTTAATTGCTACAGTGCTCAAGCTGCCTCTTTTACCACAGTAGGAGCTTGGGGAGGGCATACCTTTCCTTCCAGTGCAACACCCACAGAGGTTGCAAGGTATATCACTGTCTCCCATGGGGCAAATAAAAGAAAATGTGTATTTGCTAATAACCATTTGTTGTTTACAGACTTTGAAAAAAAAAAACAATGTATTCTAACAGTATAACCCAGCTCGGTCCCTCTGCTTTTTCTAGTGCAAACAGCTAAACTGCACAAAACGTATCATTGGTGCACGGGCTATTACCCTCAACAAGTAATCAACTGAGCTGGGGAGAGGGTTGTGTATGTATTTCCACATATTCATATCTTTTGATTGTCTTTTCAGCTTTTTCATCCTGTTCAGACAAATATAAAGCAACTTTCCATAGCCTTACAACAATGGATGCAATCATTTCCTTCTATAAGAACAAACAAGTTTCTATAATTTTAAAGTTCTAAAGCATTGCATATCCTGAAAAAGCCTTACAAGTTACAAGTGCCATGC
Source organism: Neoceratodus forsteri (assembly GCA_016271365.2). NCBI lineage: Eukaryota > Metazoa > Chordata > Ceratodontiformes > Ceratodontidae > Neoceratodus > Neoceratodus forsteri. The sequence continues at coordinate 1,224,427,513 of CM057459.1, read as the reverse complement.
CTGGCAAACAAAGCAACAGCTAGGCCTTATTTTCAAGTTAACAAAAAACAGAGTGGTGGGTTGTTAAAATAATTTTTTTTAACTAAAACTAAGCAATTTTTTTTACCAAGGACTGCAACTCACAAACTTAAAATCTACCCCATCCTCTGCAGCTTATTCCATGGTTGTGCTCAACACAAGTGGATTCACAATATTCACAATATTCTAAGATTCCTGGACTCTAAACTAAACTTGCAGTCTACATATTTTCTGTTGTTTAAAATGTATTTTATCCATTATGCTTAATACTGACATTGTTCTATTGCAAAAAAAAGTTTATGTTTTATATTTATACTATTATGATTTAATATACATCTTGCTACACTTCATCGAGTATGTATTCAGACAACTGCTCCACATTTATGAATGTTTTTAATGGCCATAACCAAACCTAAATACTGGGGCCAGCATTGCTGACCCACCCCTACACTATGTTCCAAGCAAAACCCCAGACCAATTAATGCTCTGTTTGTTTCATCTCTCCTAGGCAAACCCCTGGAAAATAAAGTGCACTTTATGCACAACTTGTGATTTTAAATCTTAACAATTATAATATGGCACACTTTAGATTTTGCTCAAGAACCTATGCTTCAAGGTTCCATAGTAGGCCCTACCTCACTCAGTACTTTGAAATATTTTACTATATAATGTAAAGAAGGTAGACCCTTTCACTTGTCACAGGTGCAACAGGAACTATCATCAGCTGGTATAGGCCAACAGTATATTTGTCCCACTATTGCATAGTGTAACAGGCATATTGACATAAGCTACATGTTTGAAGTCTGTCATTTTATAACACAGGCCTCAGTTAGGCCTGTCAGCAACACATAGACAGGAAAATCATGTTAATCACTGTCATGGCCTCTTCTGCGATCTGAAAGCAGGGTGAAAACATGACATTGTCATGGATTCATGATGGTCAAATGGTATTATTGGACCTCGGCCTGCATTTCCAGGTGTGTGGTCAACACCCATTTTTATTTTTTCTCTTTCCAAAATTGTCAGACATTTAAGCTCTGTCACACCACTCTTTACAAAACAAAAGTTCATTTGTATAAAAGATTGTTATTTATGTGTTCTTAACTGAGTTTCTAACACAATTTTTCAAGTTTGCAGGTTTCCACGGTGTGGCACACATAACATCTCCATGTACAACAGCACTAGCACTTATGTCTAAGCTGCAAAAACATTCATCTTTTTCCTGAAAAGAAAACAGCTGCCACAGCTTCAATGTCATCACCATCTTTGAGCCTCACTGGCTCCATATAAGGACTACTATATGAAGCCAGTTATTATTACCTCTGCAAGTGTAATGTTTTCAGCAAAATTACACCTATTTGTGGAACTTTAAATCAACTGAACAAGGTCCAACCAATTCAGACTCTACAATCAAGCCTATTGTTTCTGCTAACTATTAAGCTAATCCTGGGGTAGGGGCAATCTCCTGACTTCAGCAAGAAGATTCTTCTTCAATTGATCTTCAAGCAAGACATCCATTTTCTCCACTGCTGCTCTTTCCAAGCCTGGCTAGCACCTCATACAAACTGATTGTTCTTTATGGACTGTCACTTATGAACTGTTAATATTTGTGCCAGGGTGTGATCAACTACCACAACACAAACGCAACACCAGTGTGTGTGGATATTTCATTAAAGGACTCAGTCTAATGCACCCCCTGCCAAGGCCTCTGCCAAGCCAACCATCCAGCAGCCAGCAACATGAACACTGACTTTCTTACTATGATGGTGTTTCATCTCTCAATTACCATCTGCATAGCCCCATGTGCTTTGTGGGGTTACCGCCTTTCTGAAAATGATGAACTTTATGGACTGTTATTCATATGAACTTTCTAAACTGGTCATATATGTTTTATAAGGACCTATCTGTCAAGAGACATCATCAACAGATTCTTCAATCAAGTTCCAGGGGTGTGCCACACCTCAACACCAGGTAGCATCTACCTTATCCACTCTCAAAATGGATTCAATCAACTCTTCTTCATCAACAGACATTGTTATGTCATATTATGTTCTATGTGGTATCACACGTTAACATCTTTTCACATATCTCAATTTTGGTGTTGACATCCCAGAGTTTTGCACTATGTTTTACAAACATGCCATTTGTGCTCCATCTGTGACCACCCCTGTACCAACTCCTGAACAGGCCCATTTTTGACAGGTACCCTGACTATCTGTCTGCTTTTTACAAACTACATACATTTTTGTCTCCATTTCAGTTTTAATCTGTGATTATCCATCGCACATGTAACCCCGTTTTATTTTTATCATATATTATTAATACAAATGCTTTACTGTCTGCAGCGTACTATCGTGCAACATCATGATTAATTTATTCCTTTACAAGGCTCGTGCTTTGGGCTTTTAAATGATTCCAACCTCTTCCCTATGGTTGTGTTGCCCCTTTTGAGGCAACAAGGAGGGGAATGTTGTCCCTGTGTCCCACATCCCTTGCATCCTCATGCACATGCCAATGACATATTTTTTATCATTACTGTGATATTACTATATTGCACTAACATGTAGTAATGGATATCCACTGCACAGGCATGGGTACTAGGGATCATGCTTGCTAACTGTATACACTATATAGTTTACATCCATTTTACAGCATTATTTCTTAGCTTTCTGTTATATGCAATGTTCATTTTGCTTATATTTTGCTGTTGTGCATTTGCTTACATGAGGCATATGTGCTTTGGGCCTAACCATATCTTTTTACCAAAGTATTCTTTTTCACATGTTTTCTGCTGACACTGCTTTTGCACCATAATGACACTGCACCCGCTGGAGTAATTCTGTATCTTGCATTTAGTGAAGAAGAGCACTCAGGGATTGTGGAGCAATCCTTAGAAATCTCAATATACTTGTAATGAAAAGGATGCTCACATCATTCACCCAAGAATGAAAAAATAAACCATTTTTAGTCCATGCTTGGTTTATTAAAACTGCATGTAGAAGGAAATAGAAAATACAGGTACTAGCAGCACAGGGCAAGCCTGTCTGCTTGGCTTACATTTCACTCCACCATTGGGGCTTCATCCTTTCACTCTCTACACTTAGTGTCTTGTACAGTGGAATTATGACCTCCCTTTTCCTGCTGGTGATGCTTCTGCCTATGCATCCCAGCATCCTATTTGCTTTACCTGCCACCTTGTTGCACTGTTTCCCTACATTGTGGTCATCTGAGATGATAACCCCAAGGTCCTTTTCCTGTTTGGTGCATGCTATATCCTCACCCCCAACTGATATGTTGTTCCAGGCTTTTTGTGCCCTATATGTATTATTTTGCACTTTTATGCATTAAATTTCAAATGCAAACCCTTGACCATTCTTCAAGCTTCTGCAGGTCCCTCCTCATTCTGTCTACACCCTCTGGCATGTCTGTTCTGTTACAGAGCTTTGTGTCATCAGTGAATAGGAAAAATCTGCCTTCTAGGTCCTGTACAATGTCACTGATGAAGATGTTGATTAGGCCCAGTTCCAGCACTGAACCCTGCGGCACCCCACTGGTCACTCTTCCCTCTGTGGAGTGACAGCCAGCTTGCTTCTAGTTTTGTGTGTGTAGATACTGATGACCTTCTTGATCTTTGGAGCTTGATGAGTTCTAGAGAGCATCCTTTCATTATGTTAGAGATTTTTTTTTACTTTACCTATTTTTTTTTACTTGAATTACCATTATCTCTACTATTATCTTTGGGGATTTATAAGTTAACTTTGTTACTGGATACGGGTGCATAGCAGTGGGCATTGTTGATATTTTCATTAGTGTTAGTTACCTACAAAGGAAATAATCATGTTGGATTTGTAAATGAAAATAGTAAGATGGATCTGGGACCAGATATTCAAAATGTCCTGACACAAAGCCCAGTTTCCCTTCACAAACTGAGTTTTGTGCAGAAGTGCCATATTCAAAAGCTCAGATAGCACAGGTGTACTGGGCTTGCATGGGGGCAAATAGTGGATGGGAGTGTAAGGCAAAACTATGCAAATGGCAGGGACTTGAATATCAGCGCAGTCCGATATTCAAAGTATGCACCCCACACAAGGGTGCCTAGCATGGCCCCCTTGTGCAGAGCAATTACCACTGAAAAAAACAGGTCTTAACCCATGCAGCCCTAGTGGCCACCTGAGGTAGTGCATCACAGGCCTCCCACACAGTAGACCCCAGTGTATAGTGGCTCCCCCTCTCTTTGATCCCAGTCCAGGTGCCCAGCAGTCCCTCCCCCTTTCCTCATTCCCCAATCACTGTCCCCATATACCATAATAGATTCCCTGGTAGTCCAGTGTCCCTTCCCCATTTTCCAATCACTGTTTTCATACAAAATAATTTATTCCCTGATAGTCCAGTGGTCCCTCTCTCCTCCCTCATTCACCAATCACCATCCCTGTATAACACACTAGATGCCCTGGTAGTCTAGTGGACTGTCTTCCTGATTGCTGTCCTGTTATCTAAGTTCTTAACATTATCCTAGTAGTCTAGTGGTCCCTCCCCATCCTCAAATGCCATCCTGTTAAATACTAAGTAACATATCCCTGATGGTCTAGTGCTCCCCAACCCCCCACCCTGGCAGGTAGGTGACCTGACATCCCGTCTCCTCACATTTTGACCCCCAGCCAGTGACCAGCACAGCCCTCCTCTGTCCACTGTGGTTGGCCAATGACTGAGTTGTCACTGAGCACCTACTGAATAAAGTACACACTCACTGATTCTCAATCAGTGAGTGCATACTTCATACAGTAGGTACTCAGTGACAGCTCAGTTAGGGGCCAGCCAAGGTGGAGAGAGAGGGGCTGTGCTGGTCATTGGCTGGGAATCAGGATGGGGGGAATGGGATGGTGGCTCACTACCTTCCAGGATAGGATGGTGCACAAGACCACCAGGGATATGTTACTTTTAATTTAATGGGACTGTGATGGGCTATGGGGAGGGACCACTAGACTACCAGGGTAGAGCTAAGAACTTAGAGAACGGGATGGTGATCAGCGATTGTTGAGTGGGGACCACTAGACTACCAGGGCATCTATTGTGTTATATGGAGATGGAGATAGGAGAACAAAGGAGGGGGAGGGACAATTGGAAACCAGGGATTTATTATATCAATATGGGGATGGGTGTCAGTTGGGAGGGACCAGTGGACTCCAGGGACCTATATTTACACTACCAGGATTGGGATCAGATGGTGGGGGGCACCACTAGATACCAGAGACATATTTTTACTATAGAAACTGAGATCAGAGGGTGGGGGAGGCCACTAGCACCATGGCTCGTTCCCTGGACAGGTGTATTTGTGGCACTAAAGGGCCTCCCTCCTCATACAAATGAGCCCATAATGGGCATGCAAAGGGCCCCTCAGTGCCTTGCATGCACAATGGGCTCATTAGCATGGGGACTTTTGAATATGGGTACTACTGTGCCCTTTCGGGGCTGTTTCCTCTCAAACAAACTGCATGCTGCAGTTTGGTAAGCAGACTAAGGAGAAGCTGCCTGATGCTCACCCTCCACGCAAGGGGACTACTGTGCCCTTTTGGGTCTGTTTCCTCTCAAACAAACTGCATTCTGCAGTTTGGTAAGCAGACAAAGGAGAAGTTGGCCGATGCTCACCCTCCAAGCAAGGTACAGGTTGGAACTCTGAATTTTGGCATCTAGCCCTGGAGAAATCTCACTTACCCATGTTTTCCAGTGTTTCTCACACTATGTGCAGCAATCCAGAAGTCTTCTAGGAACTGCTGCCAAGAAATTAATGCTAGGACTGACCTCTGCTTGACATGTTCTTGATTTCTCATTTTGTAATGTTTAGTCTGATGTAAAGATTTCTTAAGAGTTGATTTAAGTTTGAGAGATGTTATTAAGGTAGGGTGATTTTGCTATCTGCCCTGTGCCCATTCTCTTAGAGCTGTAAGTCTGTGGGCTACACCCTTGACCTCTGTGTCCCATTGAGGCTGCTGCAGTGCCCACCCCCTAAAACTTGCTGCAGAACCTCCCTGCCTGTTTTTTTTAAGTGCTGACTTTTCCATTAGCAGATTATATCTTTTAGCCACTAGAGGACCCAGTTATAAGAACACTTACCCAATCCAACATAATACAGTTCCTGTCTCATCTCACTTATTGTGTGGTCAGTCTATCTCTATTCATCAGTCTTTTCCCCCTCCCTCTTCTACTGATTGATACTGATTTTTCCCATTTGCAGCTTATACTCTTCGCCCAATAGAGGGGCTTGCCCCCAACCATGCCAAAGCTGCTCTACATCTCCTTACTCTCTACTACTCCTGGATACTCTTCCTTTACTCTCAGCTGCTATGGGTACCTACACTGCATTACTAAGTCTGCTCTCCTTCACCCTCTTGGTACAGACCTCATACTGAACGGAGCACCTTTCCTCCACACTAGGCAGCTCATCCCCAGACTACCCCACAGTGACTCGACCCTCCCCCACCCTTGACATACCTGTGACCCCCCAACACCCCCACCCTGCCAACACTTCCACTCCCTCCACCCTCCAAGGCTCAACCTGGACCCAGCTCTCCCCTGCCATTCCCATCCTTTGCACTTTATCTATCCCATGCACCCTGATTGTAAAGTCCTCAGCTGGGTGTTGACCCAAGGGTCTCCATCGCCACCAGCCACTAACCAGAATAATTACACTGCTATTATTATTATCTGGTAATGCACACAAACCCAGGACCTATGGCTTCCAGCCCTTCTAAACCCTGTACTGCAACTGGCCTCTGCCTTGCATCCTTAAATATTTGCAGTCTCCTAAAAAAATCTGGTGCCCTCCAGTGCTGGGTCGTTCAACATCAACCTGACATAATTGCACTGATAGAGACTTGGCTCTCTAAATCCACCCCTGACTCTGGTATCACCCTCCCTGGATATACCATCTACAGGGAAGACCGAGTAGGCAAATGCGGTGGTGGTGGTGGTGGTTGCACACTACTCGTATGGGACTCCCTTATAGGTCAGGCACTCCCAGCTCCTAAACTTGATTATGGAGCCCAAGCCCTCATCTTAAAAATAACACCTGACCCCGCCCAAGGCCCTCTCTTCCTCATGGTCTCCTATGTACCCCCGAGGAATCAAAACCAAGTGGTCCAGTCCCTCATTGACAACCTCACATCTCTCCCTCACAAAGTGGAGCAAGTCATCCTAGGTGATCTCAGTGTTAACTGGCTTACCTCCACTGCCTCCCATATAAGGGACTCCTTTGCTGCCCTGGATATGTCCCAGTTAGTCACCCAGCCCACCAGATTCAACCACTCTACTGGCACCAGCACTCTCCTAGATGTTGTTATATCTAACCGCCCCTACAAAATCCGGGATATCACTGTCCTCCCCAACTCTCTTAGTGATCACCCCCCAGTCCCCTGTCTCTGGTCATCCTCCACTCTGAAGCCAGTGTCCCGGGCCACTCTATGCCACCGTTTACACCCCGGTGGCCTCAGAACATTAAAACAATACCTAGCCCAGCTGGACTGGTCCCCTATCCAGCACGCCCCTGACATTGACTCAGCTCTTGACCACTTCACAAATGCCTTCTGTAAGGCTTGTGACCTTTTCACCCCCCTTACCAGGATCCGCTCCAAAAAATGCAATGCCCCATGGATCTCCCCACCCCTCCTCCTCCAGAGACTAAAAAAACAGAGATAATCTCTGGCACATTGCTGTAGAATCTGGAAAGGCATCTGATAGACAGGCCTACAATGCAGAATGCAATAAGTGCACTTGGGCCATTAGGCAGGCCAAGCAGAGCACTACAAGACCACCCTCGCTTCTACTTGGGGTTCAGCCCAGACTTTCTGGGATAATATGAAAGAGCTAAATGGGAAGTCCCGCTCCCACCCACCATCTCAGCTCTCCATCAATGGCATCCCCACCACAGATCCACTCCTTATAGCCAATTGCCTTAACACTGCCTTCTCTGACAAGCTTGGTCCTCCCCAACAGCTTCTTTGACCCAATCTCCACCTCTCTCCCTCTGCTCCTGCATTGCCCACCATTCTACCTGCGCACCCTATCCCCCCAAGAAGCCAGGCTGCACCTGCTAAAAGCCTTAAGCAGCAATAACCCCAGCAGTGACCCCCTCGACTCCAGGACCCTCCGTATGGTCTTGGATGAAGTCCTAGTCCCCCTGACTGACCTTCTAAACCAGTCTCTATGCCTGGGTCAGTTTCCAAGTGCTTGGAAAACTGCTGAAATCACACCCATGCATAAGAATGGGGACCGGTCCACCCTCAACAATTACCGGCTGGTCTCCATCCTCACCCCACTCTCTAAAGCCCTTGAAAAAGTGGTGTTGATCCAGCTCTCTGAATACCTAACCAAGTACGACATTTTGTGCCCAGAGCAGCACGGTTTCCACCCAGGACACAGTACAACCATGGCTCTCCTGGAATTCTCCCAACACCTGCATGCTGCTCTCGACTCTGGCAACCTTGCAGGAGCAGTGTTCACTGACCTCTCCAAGGCCTTTGACACTGTCTGTCATCCCCTTCTACTTGACTCTCTCCACCAAATTGGCTTCTCTGGTGGTCCCATTTCCTGGTTCTTTAGCTACCTCTCTGCTAGATCCCAGCATGTAAAGATCAGCGGCTCCCTCTCCAGCACTCTTCCCATTCACTCCGGGGTCCCTCAAGGCTCCATCCTGGGTCCAATACTTTTTAGTCTGTACCTCAACACCCTCACCAGCTCATGCACTGGTAAAATGCTCCTCTATGCCAATGATGCAGTCCTCATTACCTCACATCCCAATCCCACTTCCCTCCAATTATCCCTCCAGCAAGCTTACAGCCAAGCCGAATGGTGGTTCGGCGACCACAGACTGGTCATTAACCTAAAGATAATCAAATCAATGTTCTTCTCCCACCACCAAAATAAAGCTAAAAATACCCACCTCTTGATTATCCCCAGCACTGTGCACCTGCTAGAACAAGTGACCACATACAAGTAACTAGGCATCACGTTCTATACTGACCTCTCCTTCTACACCCCCCATTAATGCCCTGTCAGCCGCCATTAACTCTCAGATTGGCCTGCTATACTGGCACAGGGACTGCCTGCCTCATGTTGCCCTTAGGCAGGCCATCACCTCCTCCATCTTGTCCCTCATGGACTATGGTTTGCCCATCTACACTGCAGCTGACAACACTGCCCTCTCCAAAATCCAACTCTCCATCAATAAGACCTGTAGGCTCCTGACCGGTGCCCCCAGCCGTACTCACACCTGCCTTCTCTATACAACCACCAATCTGCTCAACTTTGAGGAGCAACTGCTCTACCAGACCTACCTTCTCGCTAAGAAATCACTGCTAGGACTCTCTCCCCTGGGGGTCTCCACCTCCCTACAGCAGTCATCTTCGTCCGTCACCACCCATAGCTCTGATAAGCCACTTTCAAGGTGCCCAGAACCAAGACCTCTCTTGCCCAGAGATCCTTCCTCTACCGAGCCCCCACCTGGTTCAACTCCCTCCCTGGCTGCATCTCCAACTTGCCAAAAATTGGCTCCTTCAAAACAGCCCTCCGGAACCATATCTTTAATACCCGCTGTTGTAGGTGCAACTAACCCCCCTGTTATAACCTGTGGTACCCACCCACCTTGCCCCCTGGCTCGACAACGTCCACTGGACAGCCTCTCCTTCCCCAGATCCACTCCTTCCTTATGAGGTCCAAACAGGGATGTAACCCACTGTCATCTGAGGACCTACTATATCCATGAGTGTAACTCACAATTTTGTAACACTATGTAACCTAAGTAACATACAAACTAAAACATTATGTAACCTAAGTGTATCTATGTTAAATGTTCCTTTTACTGCACCTGTAACGTTATCCTCTGTTTTAATCTGCACTGTAATAACTGTCTTGATGTCTACCCCCCCATGACGAAGTGCCTTTGTAAATGAGTCTCTGACTCAAAGGTTGTAAACCTGATTTGTAATGAATAAATAAATGAATAAATATTGCAACTTTTACCCCAGTGCTAGCAAATGCCGGGGCCCTATTTTGGGTGCTATTGGGCGGGGCTAAGTGGCTTAGCCCTGGGCAATACAGGACCTATATTCAGACAACTAGTGTCCTGAGCTATTCATTTTACTATAGCAATTTTGCCCACCGGCACTATTGCAAGATGGAGTGCAAAATATTTGCACTCCGTTTTGCACTTTTTTGAATATCTGACCAGGGTATCTGTATTTTAGTGGTAGCCAGATTAAGTCTTTAAGCATTTAGGGCCACTTTTTTAGTTGCAATAGGTGAAGATAGAAAACAGGTGAAACTGGGTGCATCATCATACCACCACTTAATACCACCACCACACATAAAGCTGGGCACGTGATTCTTCCTGCAACAGAGAGAGGCACAATGCAAATTCAGTTGTTTGAGTCATTAACAAGGTGGATTGCACCTGTATCTAGGTTGAAGTATAACATATCACCAGTTGCATGGCAGAGTGCTATACTGTTAGTCAGTTGCTGTAGATTGCAAGTGGCCATCCTGTTTGTAAGAGTTCCCCTTCCTATTCTTCCTTTTTGATGTGTTTTACCTGGGTCAGTAGCTTGCCCATCATTAGAGATTGGTTAACTGATATTTCAGGGAGCACCTCCACTTACTTCCATAGACATTGTTGGCACATCCCCGGCAACTATTAGAATTCCCCTGCCTAGCCACAGTGAGTCCCCTCTTTAGTTGTCTGTCAACTAATTCTGCTCCTTTGTATTGGCTGTAATGCCCACTTGCAGTGTTGTACTCCCCATTGCCACCTGGTTTTACCAGGCCTTAACCCAGTGAGGCAAAGAAGGTTGTCACTGGGCTTGTAAGGACTACAATGCTGCTATGACTGTACCTGATCATTATTTGCATTGCAACACCTTTCCCTCTCCTGACCTATCACAAATACAGTACTTTTGGGACTGCTTAAGAAAAAAACAACATTTAGCATAGATCAGTGGGGTCTAAAAGTTTCTTGTATCAGTAAAAGCTGATTAAGAGATGTCTCTTAGCTAACCAAGAGAAACAGCTCGTGGGTTCTTACTGTTCAAGAACCGTGCACCAAAGCTGAATGGTTCTAGAACACTGGGGAGTTATGAGATGACTTTCTTGGTTAGCCAAAATACATCTCACAGTATCCTTTCATTTTATATTAATAATTTATTTTTTACTACCAACATTAAGTAGGTAATGAATGCAATGCACAGTCATAACAAAATAATAGGTTGGTAGGTTTTAGTATCAGTCAGCTGTTAAGCTATTTTATAAAACACTTATAATACAAAACCAACTGTCACTACTCAACAAACTGTATACAATACAACAACAAGTGCAGCCTAAAAAAATTAAACATAATACAACAAAAATCATCCAAAGACATAGGGCCCGATTCCAAAGAAGTCCTTAGATCACCGCAAAGTTCCATTGATCTAGGACTGTGGCACACTCCCGGTGCATCACCAGAACATCGGGGGTCCCTGTGCCGAAGCACCCAGGAAATGGTGCAATGGCAGGCTAGCACTGAACCCGAGATGCACCTGTGGGACCTGCTGCACTGATCTGCCCCCCCAAGGTGCAAGCCAGAACTGTATGCCAGGAGGGCTCCCAGGGCTGTAGTAGCACAGGGGATGCCATGGGGAGTCAGGGAGTGGGCAGGTATGCCAGGGGGATGATTGGGTACCTAGCGGGGGTGCCCTTGGCAGCACCAATCACCTACTGGTATGTGCTGTGCTGTCTGAGAATGGCACCTCTCCACCGGGTGCCCAATCTCCCCCCTCAGCATACCCACATGCCCCGTACACCTCTTTGGGACACCCCTATCCCATCTGCCCCGTACCCCACATATGGTGCCCCCTGCCAATTCTAAACCTTGGGGGGCACTGCCACAAGGGGTTTAAACCACCTTCTGGCTGGTCTAATGTGACCCCCTTCCTATGGCCATGGTAGGGTTTCAGAATCCCAAGGAGAGGTGTTGTTGCAACCCAGTCGTGGTGCAAGCCCCCTTTCAGCCTGGCATACCCTGGTTCTGGTGCAGTGCCCCTTTGCCACAGCAGCAACCCAGTCTCTTACAAACTGTAATTTAATCCTGTAATATTGCAAGTGGGCTTTTGATATCACAAGACTCCCCATATAATTTTGCATTGAGATGTCTCTGTTGCTTTAATTATAGAAACAATTTCAAGTTTAGGTCTCACATGAAACAATTTCAAGTTTAGGTCTCACACACACACACACACACATACTCTGTGTGTGTGTGTGTGTGTATATATATATATATATATATATACATATTCTTGAAAAACGTCGATAATGCACCTTAGGATGAAGAACAGCACGAGATCATGATTCCAGGGTCTCTATCTAAACCCCACCCCACAGCAGATGCAGGAATAGGCATGAGGATGTGTTTGGGGTTGCAAACCCCAATGCTCATCCCATTCCATGAGTAAGTAAGGCAAGATGGGTACTACATAGGAGAATGGGGTGAGCATTAGGGTTCACAACCCCAAAACATACCCCTCATGCCTGTTCTTAAATGCACAGTGGGGGTGGGGTCTTAGGCTTGGGAACCCTAAGGTCACATTCCAGTGCTTTTGATGTTGCACCCTAATGGTGCATTAACACATTTTTTTGCAATGAATTTCCTTACTTTTTTAGATGGTTTAATTGTATCCTCATTTGCCTGTGGGAGTGCAGGTCCCTTCAGGCCCTGCACTCTGAAGACACATATGTGAGGCAAAGGCTTTCACCCTGAAAATTTCAGACCACAACCTAAACAGTTTCTCAGATACAGGTGGACAAAGAAAAGGAAAAAAAAAACACATAAATGTAAGGATTTGTGAGACTGTATCTCAGAAACCACACAAATGATTCAGATGAAATTTCCAGGATCAATAGAGCTATCCCAGGAAATCATGCATGCAAAAGTTCATGCATGTATATTGAAAGGTTGCAAAGTTGTTAAGGTGCAAAGTATGCAAAACTGGAAGACTGCGAAAATGGAAAAAAAAATGTAAATTTAAGGAAGTTTGAGACATAGTATCTCGGAAACCACATAAGAAATTCAAAGTAAGCCAAATCAGCAGAACTACCCTGCAAGACTATGCATGCAAAATTTCCTTACACAACCATTGAACAGTGGCAAAGTTATTAAGGTGCAAAATATGCATAACAGGATGACCTGTTAGCAAAAATGGAAAAGAAAAATGTGCATTTAAGGATTGTTGAGACTCTATCTCAAAACCCACACAAGCAATTCAAACTAAATTAGCCACCCTAACAGACCTACTCTACCAAATTATGCATACAAAATTTCATGCACATCTGTTGAAAGGTTGCAAAGCTTTTAAGGTATAAAGTATGCAAAACTGGAAAACTGCAAAAATTAAAAAAAAATGCACATTTAAATATGTTTGAGACACAGTATCTCGGAAACTACAAGAGCTATTCACATGAAATTGTTCACATCAGCAGACCGCCATCACAAGACTATGCATGCAAAATATCATGCAGACACAGTATATGGAAGGGTTGCAAAGTTATAAAGGTGCAACGTATGCAAAACTGGAAGACTTGTGAAATTAAAAAAAATTATATTTAAGGATGTTTGAGATACAGTGTCTCAGAAACCACACAATGGATTTGCACGAAATTTGGCACATCGATAGACCTGCCCCTAAAGTATGCATGCCAAATTTCATGGAAATCTATTGAACGGTGCCAAAGTTATTAAGGTTCAAAAATACTGGCTAATTTTTGCATAACAACACTGAAATGTGCACAAATTACCATTTGTGCGTACAAATCAATTCTATCGTGCCTGACAAGTAAATTTTCCCATCGGAAATAATGGGAAATTTAACAATTTTATAACTTTTGAAGGGATTAATATTTTTTTAACAAACCCTCAAAAGGCATATCTGTGAGGCAAAGGCTTTCTACCCTGAGAATTTCAGATCACAACCTAAAGCCATTTCTGAGATTCAGGTGGACAAAGAAATGGCAGAAAACCTGGAAGTTTCTGCTTTGAAATAAATGAGAAAATCCAGCACCCGCATAGCAACCACACAAAAGTGTGAAAACACTACACATTTATTAAAGACCACCGTGATGCACATAAAAAACTGACGTTTCACTTGGCCGACTGCCAAGCTTCTTCAGAGTAAAAGACATATTGCACATACTTGTGTTTAAATATCTTTTCCAACCAAACATGTGATTTCTCATGCACCAATGAATGTAAAATACACTTCATTATCTGATTAGACAGCGAAGATCCTTAAAGCTATATACACTTAAAAGAACTTATTTTACTTCCATCATTTAATATTCACTAATACAAATACCCTCCTAATTCATAAAAATGAATCTTCTTTTTAGTTTTAATTATTTGTATTTTTTTAGGAACGCTGCCAACTCAATATTGTCATTCAGACCTTTATTTTCACAGGCCCCCAGTGTATAGATCCAGTAGCTCTCTCTTTGACCTATTCTTTTATTCAGGTCACCTCCTCTAGGCCCTAATTTTACTTGTTCCAATCCTAAAAATTTTAATGTATGATTCATATGGCCAAATTTCTGTATGTGTTTCACTATTGCATAAGAGTCATCTTTTTTATCAATGGCCCTAATATGTTCTCCTATTCTCACTTTAAACTTTCGTACCGTATGCCCCACATAATAAGCCCCACATTCACAGGTTAATAAATATGTTATATTTATGCTATTGCATGTGATAAAATCTTGTAATTCCATGACCTTGCCAGAGACCGGATGTACAAAATTCTTGCAGTTATTAATGTACTTACAGTAAATGCAGTTTCCACACTTGAAAGTACTCGTAGGTAATGATGTAAATGTCTTCTGTTTGCTTCTAGATTCCACAAACCCCGTATTAGATACCACATAGTCCTTTATACATTTACTCTTTCTATATATAATCTTTGGATCTTTTTCAATAACCTTATTCAATTTGGGCTCCAATTTTAAAATTGACCAATTATTTCGTATAATATGCTCAATATCATTTACTTGATTTGAAAAGCTAGTAACAAAAGGGCAATTAATTTCAGCTTTTGGACTTTATTGTAATAAATTATGACTTCTGTCTAATTTGTCCAATTCTCTCATTGCTGTTGCTATACTGTTATAGCTGTATCCCCTTTCTTTAAAGCGTCTTATTTGTTCAGCTCGTTTTATTTTGTATTCTGTTTCTTCAGAGCAGTTTCTAAATGTTCTAATAAGCTGGCCCTTAGGTATATTAAATTTAACATGATGTGGATGACAACTTTCATATCTTAACAAGGTATTCCGGTCTGTAGGTTTCTGAAACAAAGTAGTGTGTACACCTTCTTTTCCATCTTTATACAATTTTATGTCCAAAAAATTAATTTCCATCAAATTTATTTCATATTTGTATGTTAAGCAACTACTAGTGGATTCCATCCATTTAATAAACTCTTCAAATTCTAGTTTTGTTCCCTTCCAAATTATAATTATATCGTCGATAAAACGACGCCATAAATCAATTTTATTCCTGAATGGGTTAATGTCCACCTCATATAGGTGGTCCACTTCCCATTTACAAACAAACAGGTTGGCATAGCTAGGGGCCATGGTAGTGCCCATGGCTGTGCCCCTAATTTGATGGTACAATACTCCCTCAAATAAAAATATATTCATAGTCAGTACAAGCTCTGCTAACTGTACTAAAAAGTCAGTAGGCACTTTAACTCGATCTTCCTCACTCCTAGTATTCAGAAAATATTTTATAGCTTCTAAACCTTCCCTATGTGGTATAACCGTGTGCAAAGAATTAATGTCTACTACAGAGAAATACCATTGTTTTTCTATGTAAAGGTCCTCAGCTATTTGTATGATCTGTGTTGAATCCTTTAAATAAGATCTTAAATTCTGGGCTAAAGGTTGTAAAAAACTGTCCAAATACATCGATATAGGCTCTGTAAGCCAACCATTCCCCGATACAATCGGTCTCCCTGGTGGATTTTTTAGATCTTTATGTACTTTGGGAAGTGCATAAATTACTGGAATCACAGGTTGTGCTACTACCAAAGTTTTATATTCTATTTCAGTAATATATCCTTTAATAAACCCTTTATTCAGGCATTCATCTATTTTATTTTTGAACTTTTCAACAATGCCATATGTTGTTTTGGTGTAAAACATTTCATCTCCAATTAACCTTTTAACTTCCCTGACGTAATCAACAGTATTTTGAACCATGATCGCCCCACCTTTGTCCGCAGGTTTGATGGTAATCAACTTGTTGGTTTTTAAACTGTTTAAAGCTTCCATTTCCTTCTTGGTGCAATTATATTTAAACTTCCCTTCTCATTCTTTCAAAGATTTCAAATCTAATTCACATTTTTTAATAAAAAATGATACTGTTGGGTTCAAGGGAGGACAATATTCTGGCCTAGGTTGCAATCTAGATGTATTAGATCTTTCATCCCATTCCTCCTGTTCATACATGCATTTGAAAGTTAAATTTCTTCCAAACTTATGCAAGTCCACATAAGTACTAAATAAATCAATGCCTTTTTCAGGACGAAATGATAAACCCTTATCCAATATATCCAACTCAGATTGGGATAGTGCATTATCAGACAAATTAATCACTGAGACTAGACAAAGTAACTGGTGAGTCCAGTCCGAAAACATTATTTTGCAAACTAGAGAAGCTAGTACTAAAAGGTAGACGTATGTATTGGCATAAAACAACATTAGAAGCCTATTTACAGGTTAACCATATTCCCAGAGGATTAAGGATTGTGCAGAAACCGGCTTATGGGACAGATAATGTGGAATTCATGACTGAATGGCATAAAAACATGCATGATACAGCTATTAAGAACATTAAATTAATTTTACAATTTGCGACTCCAGTTAGGGAGAGTCTGTCCAAAGAAATTCTTGAAATGGAAAATCAACTTAAGGAGTCAGTAGATTCCTTAGAATGGTAAAGACTTAATCAGATTTTACTGAACAAAGTCACACGTTATGATGTAACAATTAAAAAACAGAAACAGAGAAAATTTATATGAGATGAAAATGATTATGCAAGTAATAGAGTGTATGATTGGAATGATAAAAGAGGATCAGAACTAAAATCTATCTTGAAAAAAACTGGGTTGGTGAATAAAACTGTACTAGATTATACTACAGGCCCCTCTGACACTGATGACTCAGATACACATTCAGAGGGACTTATGGGGGAATCCCCTTTCGGACACTCTCCCCCCCCATTACAAGAAATGAGACGAAGTCAAAGAAAGTTAGATGGACGAAATCAAATGGTGCATTTTCAACCAAGAGGACGAGGGGGGGGGGCAGCGTGGAAGAAGAAACAGGACAAAATATTAATAAATAATTGTTTAAGTGACATATCAAATATAGGACATGAGACATCTATGCAACAAATGAACGCTGGGTCTTTAAATGAAATGATTGTTTCTGATGGTCATACAATTGTGGGTAAAAATGGTAATGTGCAAATAAGCATGCCACATGCACAATTAGATTTGCATCAGTTAGATGATGCCATCAGTACCAAGAATTGTCTAGTCTCAGTGAATAATTTGTCTGATTATGCACTATCCCAATCTGAGTTGGATATATTGGATAAGGGTTTATCATTTTGTCCTGAAAAAGGCATTGATTTATTTAGTACTTATGTGGACTTGCATAAGTTTGGAAGAAATTTGACTTTCAAATGCATGTATGAACAGGAGGAATGGGATGAAAGATCTAATACATCTAGATTGCAACCTAGGTCAGAATATTGTCCTCTCTTGAACCCAACAGTATCATTTTTTTATTAAAAAATGTGAATTAGATTTGAAATCTTTGAAAGAATGAGAAGGGAAGTTTAAATATAATTGCACCAAGAAGGAAATGGAAGCTTTAAACAGTTTAAAACCAACAAGTTGATTACCATTCAAACCATGGACAAAGGTGGGGTGAACGTGGTTCAAAATACTGTTGATTACATCAGGGAAGTTAAAAGGTTAATTGGAGATGAAATGTTTTACACCAAAACAACATATGGCATTGTTGAAAAGTTCAAAAATAAAATAGATGAATGCCTGAATAAAGGGTTTATTAAAGGATATATTACTGAAATAGAATAAAAACTTTGGTAGTAGCACAACCTGTGATTCCAGTAATTTATGCACTTCCCAAAGTACATAAAGATCTAAAAAATCCACCAGGGAGACCGATTGTATCGGGGAATGGTTGGCTTACAGAGCCTATATCGATGTATTTGGACAGTTTTTTACAACCTTTAGCCCAGAATTTAAGATCTTATTTGAAGGATTCAACACAGATCATACAAATAGCTGAGGACCTTTACATAGAAAAACAATGGTATTTCTCTGTAGTAGACATTAATTCTTTGTACACGGTTATACCACATAGGGAAGGTTTAGAAGCTATAAAATATTTTCTGAATACTAGGAGTGAGGAAGATCGAGTTAAAGTGCCTACTGACTTTTTAGTACAGTTAGCAGAGCTTGTACTGACTATGAATATATTTTTATTTGAGGGAGTATTGTACCATCAAATTAGGGGCACAGCCATTGGCACTACCTTGGCCCCTAGCTATGCCAACCTGTTTGTTGGTAATTGGGAAGTGGACCACCTATATGAGGTGGACATTAACCCATTCAGGCATAAAACTGATTTATAGGCGCTTTTATCGATTTATATAATTATAATTTGGAAGGGAACAAAACTAGAATTTGAAGAGTTTATTAAATGGATGGAATCCACTAGTAGTTGCTTAACATACAAATGTGAAATAAATTTGATGGAAATTAATTTTTTGGACATAAAATTGTATAAAGATGGAAAAGAAGGTGTACACACTACTTTGTTTCAGAAACCTACAGACCGGAATACCTTGTTAAGATATGAAAGTTGTCATCCACATCATGTTAAATTTAATATACCTAAGGGCCAGCTTATTAGAATGTTTAGAAACTGCTCTGAAGAAGCAGAATACAAAATAAAATGAGCTGAACAAATAAGACTCCTTTAAAGAAAGGGGATACAGCTATAACAGTATAACAACAGCAATGAGAGAAGTGGACAAATTAGACAGAAGTCAAGTAATTTATTACAATAAAGTCCAAAAAAGCTGAAATTAATTTCCCTTTTGTTACTAGCTTTTCAAATCAAGTAAATGATATTGAGCATATTATACGAAATAATTGGTCAATTTTAAAATTGGAGCCCAAATTGAATAAGGTTATTGAAAAAGGTCCAAAGATTATATATAGAAAGAGTAAATGTATAAAGGACTATGTGGTATCTAATACGGGGTTTGTGGAATCTAGAAGCAAACAGAAGACATTTACATCATTACCTACGGGTACTTTCAAGTGTGGAAACTGCATTTACTGTAAGTACATTAATAACTGCAAGAATTTTGTACATCCGGTCTCTGGCAAGGTCAAATTATTTAGATTTTATCACATGCAATAGCATAAATATAATATATTTATTAACCTGTGAATGTGGGCTTATTATGTATGGGCGTACGGTACGAAAGTTTAAAGTGAGAATAGGAAAACATATTAGGGCCATTGATAAAAAAGATGACTCTTATGCAATAGTGAAACACATACAGAAATCTGGCCATATGAATCATACATTAAAATTTTTAGGATTGGAACAAGTAAAATTAGGGCCTAGAGGAGGTGACCTGAATAAAAGAATAGGTCAAAGAGAGAGCTACTGGATCTATACACTGGGGGCTTGTGAAAATAAAGGTCTGAATGACAATATTGAGTTGGCAGCGTTCCTAAAAAAATACAAATAATTAAAACTAAAAAGAAGATTCATTTTTATGAATTAGGAGAGTATTTGTATTAGTGAATATTAAATGATGGAAGTAAAATAAGTTCTTTTAAGTGTATATAGCTCTAAGGATCTTCGCTGTCTAATTAGATAATGAAGTGTATTTTACATTCATTGGTGCATGAGAAATCACATGTTTGGTTGGAAAAGATATTTAAACACAAGTATGTGCAATACGTCTTTTACTCTGAAGAAGCTTGGCAGTCAGCCAAGTGAAACGTCAGTTTTTTATGTGCATCACGGTGGTCTTTAATAAATGTGTAGTGTTTTCACACTTTTGTGTGGTTGTTATGCGGGTGCTGAATTTTCTCATTTATTTCATGTTTAATTTGCTTCTAGAAGCACCGCATTATTTCCTGGTGCTCCTTTGTTCCTCACTCTGTGGGGGCAATTCATGAAGTTTCTGCTTTGTATCTCAGAAACCACACAATGGATTTACGCAGAATGTGGCACATCAAGAGACCTACTACTAGAGATTATTCATGCCAAATTTCATGAAAATCCGTTGAACGGTTCCAAAGCTAGTAAGGTTCACAAATTCGGGTTTAACATACAAGTTACCTTTCACCCTAATATACTGGTGCTACTGTGCCAGTATAATACATATATATTATATTATATTATATTATATTATATTATATTATATTATATTATATTATATTATATTATATTATACATATATATAGAATAATAGATAGATGAGGGTGTATTACAAGGCAGTAAGACCATCGAGAGGTTTTGGGGACTTGGAACCTCAAGAGCGAAGCTTGAGAGGTTCCCAAAGTCCCCAAAACCTTGAGATGGTGTTACTGCCGAGAAATACACCCTCATCTATTTGTTATTTTTTATAGTATATGGATCCATTTAAAAAATTATGTGTTTTTCTGTGAGGCTTCTGACTGTGCACTATGCTGACAGGCTGAAAGCTCGCTCACTCACCTCCCTGCCCCCCCTTGCATCTGTCACATTTAAATTTGGCATGTTCTGTGGCAATAAATCCTACCTTTTGCTTTTGTTGTCCTTCAGTGAATGGAGGAAGAAGCAGATAATACGGTGATAAAAAAAAAACAGAAAAGCGAAGAAATAATGTGAACGTCTGCTAAGCGAGGATAAACGGTAGCCATTTTTTTAAAGTTGTTCTGCCCGCCCCACAGAGGAAAGCTGCCAATTAGAATGCATGCCATCACTTTGACTGTGTAGGAACAAATGTGGCACCTTGGCAACTGGGTCTGTGTGGCAGGCAGAGTTGCACATGCGCTGTATCACTTCTGTGATAATACTATCATTCAGAGCTGAAACAATAGTATTATCACCTCAGAACGATAGTATTATCAGGGAGCAACAATGGTATTATCACTTTGGAAAGTGTTGTATTACAGGTTTTTTTTATATGGGACAGGATGGTATTATTTGGCCATATCTGTACTATATATATATTCATTGCAAAAACCTTTAGGGTTCCAGCATCAAAAGTAGCTAAATACTGTGTTAGGGTTTCCAACCCTACCACCCCACCCTGCCAGCAGGAACAGGCATGGGGTGTGCATTGGAGTTGTCAACCCTAATGCTCACCCTATTCTCATATGCTATACCCATCTCAGCTTATTTACTCATGGAATGGGTGAGCGTTAGGGTTGACAACCCCAAGGCACACTCCATACCTGTTGTTGCCTGCAGGGTGGGGTGGGTTGGAAACCCTAACGTGATATTTCTCTACTTTTGACATTGGAACCCTAACTAGTGAATTAAGAATTTCCTTATTTTTGGAGATAGTATAATCATCATGGACAGCAAGTTTCCTGCTGTTTCCACCGGCTGCACTCAGAAAACTAATGGTGAGTCTTCACTTAGAGAACAGCTTAAGATAAGCGTACGCTGTGCTATTTCTGTCTGCACTGTGAAATAAGAACTGCACTGTGAAATAAGAATTGCACCATGCTAGTATCTCAGTGATTGCTTCCAAGAACTACACAGAGACTTTATTAACATCTGCACTGTGACACTGACTTTTCTGATCTTGTTTTTAATGACAGTGCTGAGTAACCTACTGATTTAGATCATTGCAGATGTTTTTTTCCATTGTGCCTGATCCTGTTGTCTTGGGACCACCAGTCTGTGGTAAGTGGGGACTCAGTGGTGAGCCAATCAAGGTGAGGAACAGGTGTGTGGAGGAAGGGCCAGTGGGATTTAAAATGCTGCACTGCTCCACATCACAGTGAACCATCATGGACAGCCAGTTTCCTACCATTTCCACCAGCTGCCCTCAGAAATCTAACAGCGTGTCTGCACTCAGAGAACAGCCTAAGATAAGTATACACTGTGCTATTTCTGTCTGCATTGTGAAATAAGAACTCCACTGTGAAATAAGAACTGTGCTGTGCTAGTATCTCAAAGACTGCTTTCAAGAACTGCACAAAGACTTTATTAACATCTGCACTGTGCCACTGACTTCTCAGCGCTCCACAGTGCGAGCATGGACTGTGAGCTTGAAGCAAAAATATTTACAGCAAGACGATTCATTATGTGTTAATTTCGGATAACTTGTAATGAATTTTATTGTATTTAATTTTTTAACTAGTATGACAGTATGCAAGTTCATTTGGTAGAATCATTTTAAGTAGATACAAGGGTTGTTTTTTTATGGCTGTGAGTGGAGCCTACAGCCATTTTGCTTTGTGCTCCTGAAAACAGCCAACCGTGGCACACTTCCATTGGACTTTTGGAAATATCCTTCCAAAAATCCAACAGAGCTTGGAACACTCCACCACGGTTGGTAGCTATGGAATAACAGCAACACTATTTTGGCTGTTACTTCCACATTCTGGGACAAGAACTGTGCATGCGCAGTTTAGTTCCTGAGGCTTCTATTAGCAACTACAGCAAGCTGTAGTCTTGAGAGAAGAGGCGACACAGCTCAGTGTGTACATCTCCAAGCCCAGTGAAGGAATAACCCATCCAGTTCTAACTATTTTTATTATGTATATAAACATTTGGTCCCCGGACAAAATTGTAGCGGGCATATACAGTAGTCATTTAGTACAATCCTAGTGCCTGACAAATCGCCATTATTTAAAGGGTGTTTCTGTCCAGAACATAAAGCACAACCCAACCTATACGATTTGCTACTATCTGCCCAACTCGCATCACAACACAGTTTTGCCAGAGCTCCTGCAATTATAGAAATAAACAATAGACTTGCTACTAGCATGTTAACTGTCAATGGTTGACATTTTTAACTTTGTTATATTTGGTTTGCTATTAATAGTGAAAGCAATACCGTGCTAATTCCCAGTTGTCAGAAAACTGTTTTGGTTCAATTGAAGTGAAATGAAAGTGACTCTGCATGATTTGGGAAAAAAAGAAAACCTTGTCATCTGATGCTGCTGGTTTATTTTGGTTATTGCTGAAAGAAGCCTTACAACTAGTGTGATATGTGGTTCCATTTATAGAGCTACTGCATAGCTGAATTAGATCTTACAACTAGTGTGATCTGTAATTCCAATATAGCCATACTACTTAGGAGAAAACATAGCAGGAATAACAAAAAACAACAACACTGTTCTCTCTTGTTTTTCTGATGCTGCTGAGAAGTATTTCTTTGAGGCATCTAAGACACTTATGTTATTTAAACATCTGTTAGGAATCGCTTTTAAAAAAGGTCTCCTGAGCATGCCTCCGGAATGCCTCCAGAAAGTATAAATAAGAGCTGTGAATATTTTTAGGTTATTTTTGCTCATTTTATATTTGGAAGTGAATTTGAATATTAATAGCATTGAACATTATTTTTTCTGGTACTTAGTACAGTCATATGCAAAGCATCCCCCCCTCGCCATCGTACAGAGATCCTTACAGAATTTGAAAACCGGCTATCAGGATTGTGAATGCTATTAATGTGCAAATACACTTCTAAATATAATATGAACAACAATAACCTACAAAGACACACAGTTTTCATTTATATTTGTGCTGCAGTGTACTTGAAACAAATCACCTTCCTGATTTCACTACAGCGATAGCAATGTGGCTGCCTAATAAAATCCAGGCACAGTTGTGCATGAGTACCTAAAAATAAAAAAATAAATAAAAACATAACATTTGATTAAATATCTATGATTTCCTCAAAAAGCATTATATTACACATTATTAAAGCAAAGTGGCTCCAACTCCCCGGTGGAGTAAACTAACCATAAATAGAGCAGAGAATTAAAAAAAAAGCATTAGTTCTCTTCCACTTCATTGTTGTGCAATTTCTGTGCCTGTTTTTTTTGTGTTTGTTTTTCACAGCCAGCACATAACATTCCTTGTTTTTTTATTATTATTATTATTATTGTAGCTTTTAAATTTGAATGTTTCACCTGCACCTTAGAACCACTGATTGCCCTGCACTTTGACTTTCTCAGCCTCGACACAAATTGTGGTATAGTTGCTGCTGAGCTGGACATTCAAAAAAGTCTTCCAACCAGCTAAGATGAGTATAGTTCTGGTTTCTTGTTTTATTTAAGCCTGCTTTACTGGTCAGCTGATTGTGATCATGTACTTGCACTTTACTACACAAATCCCCCTCGCAGTTCGGGAGAGCTGCTTTACTTCTCCCTCAGCCGATCACAGTCTTGCTCACTACATTGCCCCCCCCCACCCCCAACTGTGCAGATCAGGAGAACTGCTGACCACATTTGATCAGATGAGTTTTTTTTTCTGATGTCTGGCTTTAGCACAACATTGCACAGCATGAAAGGGCATGTATTCAAGCCTGCGTGGGGGTTGAGGAAGAGAGCCTGAAGGAATTGTAAATTGAGTAGCATTTGATTACACTTGCTGACAGAACATACTCTGCATCCCATAACAAAGGATGACACTTCATGCTTAGTTTTACATGTATTAAATAAAATACAATCCTAATATGCAGCTCACTTTATTGTCAATTATTATTTTGCTGACTGGGACAAAACACACTTCACTGCTGATGTAATTAGAATAAAAATGAATTGCATCAGTGTGAGCCCCTCAGCGCTCTACACTACATTTAAAAATATCCATGCTGGGCATGAGTCAGCAGCAGACAGATCATGGTTTTTACCTATTTATGTCACACTTACTTGCCTGCATTCACAGTAGTTCTCCTTTAAAGAGGTACTGTTCAGGTCTGTGGTGAACTTGTTTTTTTTTGTATTTTAATTTTTATTGAGACAATTCAATGCAGTTTTACATTTTTCTTATCATCACACAGGAACAACGGTCATTTTCATCATATTATTTTAGTGCATTGATTCTTTCAATATATTATTTCTTCTAGGATATAGTTGGTGCTAAGTTCATGTTAATTATTCTGGTTATCAGATCATTGTTCATCTGCGGTTCTGCTTAAATCTTCTGGCTGGGGCTACATCTATTTCCCTAGACACCTCCCCCCAAGGACCAGCAAGCCACCCCACCAGGGGTCCTGTCATTAAAGGGTAATCTCGGCACCGTCCCCTCCACCCCACCATGTGTCCACCATTCCACAGCTATGTCTGCTGTTCCTGTTTGGCCTTCATCGACAATCTGCTGGTTTCTCCCTCTTTTTTTTGCTTTTATCTTCCTCTCCTCTCTCCCTACTTCCCACAGTTTGTTAGATAGCTTTTTATGGCACAAATTTTGAGCAGCGTTGTGATACATATACTGTAATATCCACTTCTGCCATTTATTTCTGTGTTGGTCTTCCCTGTCTCGAACCCTGGCCATGAATCCCTCCATAAGATATATGTCATTTATTATTTTTCTGCAATTATCAACCATGGGGGGTGGGGGTCCACCTTCAACCAGTTTTTTGTTATTGAATTTTTTTTTGCTGCCAGTAGGTATAGCCATATGAGAGAGCAGGGCGACATGCAAAGTCCACTCAGGGGCACTGAGGCCAGAGCCAGCTGTGGGGTGAGATCTAGAGTTGCTCCCTCCAATACCTTCATCTGCTCAAGAATCTGCTCCCAAACCATCTGTATTTTTGGGCATGACCAGAACACATGTCCATGGTACACAGAGACCTCCCCACAGTCCCTCCAGCATGCCCCATATCTGTTGAGGAGGTAGTAGCCTGTAGCATGGTGGACGGCTTTAAGAGGGGATGGGATAGAGCAATGGGGGTAAGTATAAAGAGGGGTGGGGTAGCCACAAGGTGAGGAACTATCTGCACAATCAAGCAGATTTGATAGACCTTGGGGCCTGTATCTGTTGGCATTTTCATTTCTTTTCAAAGATACTTCCTAATTATTAGACATAATTACAGTAATGTCCTTCAGTGTAGTGTATCCTCTGTTGCTGTCTTATCCTAGTTCATGTCCACACATCCATTTCTCTCTAATAGTGTTTGCAACTGCTTCAGCACTGTAACTGGCATCATCTAACACAGCCTAGAAAAAAGAAATGCTGAAGTTATAGTTTCTTAACTGTTTAGTGTAATTTTACTCTAAAGTTTGCCCACCACTCCCTGAGTCAGACTGAATTAAAATATATCAGCCATAGTCTTTTTTGTTATTGCTTTTATCTCCTAAATTAAAACGTTTACTTCTGTTTGGTTTTATTTAATTTGCCAACAGTCAAATAGTCAACTCTTTTGTGAATCATTTAATGAATCTAACTTGTTTTCTCAACTGTGCAGCAGGAGTGGTGTGGAGAATGTGTCAGCAGAGATCATGGTCTTGATGAGTATGGATCGGAGTTTGGAAAGTGAATGAGCTCTGTTTAAGGCTTTTCATAGGATTCAGAATTAAAAATATTTCCATAGTCAATTTGTAGCAGGTTAAGCACACTTTGCTATACAAGATATATTCACATGCTGCATCATTTATCATTTACATCAACAAAGAAAAAAAATAATGACTTATAATGCACAAAGTGGTTTCATTGACCAGTTAGTGCCACCAGCAGTGACTAAGAACAGGGCCCCCAGTGTACAGAGCTACAGTGATCCTCATCTAGGATAAATCTGTCTATTATGTTTTAAAGGGAATGAACTGTATTCAAATTACACCAAGGAAAAGTAGACCAGGTAACATCGGCATAGTCAAAATGGATTAAAATACAGAAAATGAAACTTTGAAATGCAGTTTTAGTATTAAGGCAACATTTAATATGTGCTGTAAAACAGGTTCTGAAAATGTATCAATGTCATTGGTCAACCTGAATCACATGACAGTGGGTTAAGAGAACCCATACAGTGCTGTCCACTAGGATCAAGTACTCTGTGTGAGATTTCACAGTTTGCAACGTGACAAGGTGGAGCAATTACCATTGGATTTAAACTGTGTTTCTGCAGTATCCTGCAAGAGGTCCCAGCAACAATTGTGATCGGTGTGCTTGATCCTTACAAGCAACACTTTATCTACACTGTGGTACATTTTTGTCACTCTTATCTGTCAGCCAAATGTCAGGGTGCAAATAAAATCACTATACCAGACCCACTGCTCACACATAAAAGCTCAAAAGTTTTCTTTTTGTATTATTATCTTTCATTACCTCTATCAGTATCACTTGCAGTTCTTCAATTCTTTGATCAACACGCTGGGCCAGATTTTACAAGCAGCTTGACTGCTGCAAGCACTGGGTGGAGCAAAGATATGACATACTGGGAAATCTAACAGGATTTTACATCCTGTGCAGCCATTGCCAGAAGTTTGACCAACTTTTCGTGGTCTAGCTTGTGGCAGTCTTGGGACCCTTTTTATGGTTCTTACACTAGATATTAGGAGCAAGCTGCCATAAATTAGGTAAACTGTCACAACTGCATCTGATCTCCTAAAATTGCCAGCCAGCAGTTATGGCAAACCCACTTGGCACACCTAGTGGCACAGGACTTGATGCTAGCTCTGCACCAACCATTGAAAAGATCTAGCCCTCTGTTTTACTGACTCTCATAGTCTGCTTTATTTGTCCTTTCTCTGTCTCTATCTCTGTCTCTGTCTGTCTGTCTCTCTCTCTCTCATTCACTCACTCTCTCCATTAAGTATGCAGCTAAAGCTGCAGCAGCACAGGTGGGTTTTAGCTCAGCAATCAGCAAGAGTAGCCAGAGCCTCTGAGTGTTCAAAAGTACTCAGAGGCAGTTATTCAAGTGTGACTAGTGTAGGGGATATGCATTCTGTCACTGCAATTCAGCTAAACAGTAACAGTTATGCAAACTATTGACCATTATCAGAGATTCAGTAACACAATGTTTAGCAGTTATAAACTTAAGCAATACAACATGATAGCATTTGCATTGTGGTGGGATAATGGCACACCTCGAGTGTGTTGTGATGCATGAGGCAATGCCAAGTGCCTTCAGCCACCCAACAAGTGCCATTATTCCACCACTAAAAACACTATGTAATGTCTAATTGTGGTTATAAAATGGGTCCAAGTTTTTTTGGGGGTGGAGGGATTGAGGTGAAAAAATACACAAAAATAAAATAATGTTAAGCTTTTTAATGAGTTCTTTTCAAATGTTCTTCCACCTTAGCAAAACAGTCCCAGCACTTCTAAGCATTGACATGCCTTCTCAGTTTACAATATTATGCACAGATAAATACATTTTTTTAATGAGCCCTTAAACCCTATATGTTCCTCCAGCACACCAACATTTACTTGTTTCTCATCTCTCTCCATCTTCTTTATATTGTTTCTTCCTTTTTGCCCATCTTGTTTATTTTCTATCTTTCCTACACTCACTGGAGGGAATTTTTGCTATTGATGGAATATAAGAATTCAAATATTTGCTTAGTTCTGCTGTCAAAATGTTCACCCCTCACTCACACAACAGAAGGCTCCAGATGGAACCAGGGCTTCTGGCTTATATGTAGCAGGTTAAACAGCAGAGATTAACAGTTAAGAATGTGTGTGTGTCGGGGGTCATGGTCATCAAAGTAACACCAGAAGTTAAAACTGTAAGTACTGTAGTACTTCATGGACAGCTAAGCAACCTATTTTGACCAAAATGATTTTTAAAAACAGGCTTCATAGAGACCTAATGGAAAGGCTACACTTTACTTTGATGCTAAAACTGCATTTATATAATTTAAAAAAATGGAGTTTCATATTGTTTGAAAAAAATGTAAACAGTAGACTTCCCATTTTAAAAATCTGCCCTGTCAGCTCTACAGAATGGCTGGCAAATGTCAAATGGAATGATGTCACAGGAGCCAGAGCTACATCACACTCTGTAGTGCTAACTGGTGCCTTCCATTTCCATTAGATTCTATACTTCTTTCAGCAAAATAATCAAAATAATGACTTAATATGTGTATTATGTTTATAAATACACTTTAGTCATTGGTTTTGATTATTTTGTCAAGTTAAGCCTGCCATAATCTTGTTGTAATTCTGACTGTCTCTATATTGCCACATATACAAAATCCAGCCCTGAACAACATAACTGGTCAAATGCTTTGTGGTCTAGTGATCTTTGTGTCTAAGAGCTGATCTTATTCAAATAGCAAAAGTACAACCTTAATTGTTCTTCAATCTTTTTTTTCATGTTTATTTTTATTCTGTTGCCAATAATTACATTAACTCTAGATGTTTAAGTTGAGGTTTGTTTGTTTTATAACTGTAATAAAAATCTTTCCTGAATGTTTCAGAAATGTTGAGTGTCTTGAACCAAAGTAAGAGTGTACCACTACGAGACAGTGTCTCAGAATGAAATCTGGATTTTTACATTTGCTTGCGCGCATGCACAAGGAATGTTTTGGGACAGTACAACATTCTGGAGGTGTGTTACCCTCCTGTCCAATGCACTGCTCCATGTAGCAGGCATGACCGTACCCCACCAATGGATGGACGAGCTGTCTATGACAGCAGTTGGGCTGCAGTGGTCTTCAGTTCAAAGAAAACCACACACTGCACTCAGCGGTGGTAACGTATGTGTACGTGGCATATTGACATCATGATCCCTCCCTAGATCATTAATAAATAAAAAAGAAATTAATAAAAATGCCACCACTGCTGTTGCCCAAAGGACTGTCAATCTTTGTTGCCAGGGTTATCGTATATGGCTAGCTGGTGGAGCAGGTCCTCGCAACTGCGTGTGCTAATAGGGGCTGTCAGGAGGTGGCAGCCGAAGGTCATGAGTCACTGTTCAATGATCCAAAACACAGGAATAGGAATTTAAATTATTTATAAAGGTAAACGGTACTGCTGTTATTACTGATGCTCGGAAACTCTCTTGCAATAACATCCTAGTTAGTTACATACTATACGTTTTTATTCTTGCATCATATTTGGTCCATATTTAGTTTAGGTAAAATGTTTACAGTCGAATAGGGACGACACATCAAAAACATGCAAAGTGATTTATAGTAATGTAAAAGGTAGTACCGTGTTTTATTTTTCAAAGTCTCCTTTCCATTCCGGTAGGAAGTGTGGGTTAGAGATAGAGCCAATCTCTATCTGTATTACAGCCACTTTCTGCAATTCCAGGCTGTAACTGAATACTGCAGACAATACCTCGATGCATGTAGAAATAGTGCAGGGAGCTGTGCCATCTATTTAATTGCGGTATTGCCTGATGCTATAATGATAGAATGCTTTTTTTTCAAGCTCATTGAGGAACCTCGATCAGCCATTACGGAGCCACCAACAGACAGTGAAACCATGCCAGTTATATTAAAACTATGGTTCTCATCTCATCCTGGCTGCTCCTCCCCACCCCCCGCGCCACCACTCACTTTTTATTTTTATTAAAATAACGACCACCTCAATTTCTAGATAATTAACTCACCAAAGAGCATGAGAGGTGTTCTGACTGAAATTATTTTCAGTTTGTTTGCTTATATCTATGATGTAAATGGCAGCCAACAGCTACGATTTCCTCTAGGCTCCAGTACGAAAGGTGAGACATACTGTGTAGTGAGAGAGACAAAGAGATAGCACACAGAGTGCCAGAGACAGCCACTGTCATCCCCTCATGAATCCATTTGTATGGTTTTGGGGATCTGGCTCATCCTCTTGTCCATCTCACAAGTACTAAACATTTAGAAGGGAGGACAAGCAGCACTGTATTTTTTTATAAATTGGACCCGTTAATAGCTATGCAATCACTCTCTCTTTCTCTATCCTGTTGTAGCACACTTAACCAGATGGCACAGGAATTCAAAACTGATTTAACTAAAAGTTAAAATTGCCATTAAATCACTGAAAATCACAATATTTATTAAAATGTGCACTTATTAAAAAGCTATCTGTGTGTTTGCTAATGTAACCACTCCATATTGGTACTCCATTACATCGCTATTGTTGATCGCGCTATATTGCTGTTGCTCTAATGTAGATACACGTGATCATGTATGCGACATGTTGACTAGCGTGATTAATGTTGCGCGATATTGACAGTAATCCCTGCCTTTGTACTGTTTGGGTGTTATTACTTTTATTACGCTAACATGGATTCTCTTCTAGCAAAATATTAATATGTGGGGTTATTCATAGCACACTATTCTAAGGGGGAGTGCTCTCTTGGCTGCCTACTTTTTGGCCTTGCCACCGTTATTTTTCATTAGTTTTGCTACTATTAATAATAATAATAATATTATTATTACTAGTATTGACATTATTATTGCTACAGTTAATATTTGTATTCTGAGGGTAGTGCATTCTTAACAGACTTATTTTTTGGGGGAGCAGGGGGCAATTTTTACCTCCTTTCTTGTAAGTGTCTGTGATTTACTGTGCTTTCCTTCTGTTATCCGAGGGCTGGATCCCTCCCTTTCTCTATGCCTTTTTCTTCTTGTTATCTGATTTCTGAAGTAAAACATGCTAATGTTTAATTGTCACAAATGTCGATTTGCTTTTGAGAATAGTTGATTTCCCTTTGGAAATATTAGAAGCGAATGACCTGCAGTGTTTCAAGTAGATAATTTATTTTGGAAGAGCCAAGCCCTGATTTGTAGAGCCTTCAGAAATTTAGGAGCCCCATTCTGGTACAATACTGTACCTGGAAATAATGCCCAGGAAAGTCAGTTTGAAAAGTTGGGGTGAAACATATGGTGCATCCTTGGACCCCTTGCTGTTATCAAAATTTACAAAATTGTCAAGGGTCCTGGGACCCTTACTTTGGGGTTGCCAGAAACACTTGTTGCTTTTGTTTTCCCCTTTTATTTATGTTGAGTTTCCTTGTTTCTTTATGTTGTTGTTGTTGTTTACACACACACTTGATTTAGTTTTTATTATTTGTTTATCTGTGCTCTGCAGAACCTGCTGGCGGTAATAAGTGTTTGACAAACAAATATTGTTAAAGGAATCCCCTTCAGCAAGAGGTGGGGGAAACTGGTAGCCCCTATTTGCAGTGGGACTTCTGCCAGCCTATTTTGTGGCACATATATCATATAGTTCAATTCCCTGCCTCCCCAGCCTGAAAAAGTTTGAGGTTCATTAGTTTTTTTGGACTACATCCTCCTAATTTCTGAGCACTGGAATACCCCCCACACCCGTGCTAGAAAGCTTCAAGAAAGATGAAAACAATTGTTTGAACCCACACTTTTGTAACAGTATACTACGTAATATTTCTATATTGGACTCAGCTAATTGTCACAAATTATTTTATGCTGCTTGTGCACTGCGAGGGGCTACAGATTATGAAAGGTGCTAGATAAATGAACTTTGCCTTGATAAAACTCAGGGGGTTTTATGTACCTGTGCTAAAGGTGCGCACTAGAACAGGTGGAAGACTGAGAAATGACAGGTACTACAAAGAGCAGCCAGCACCTGGGGCAGGTTTCTCAGAATCTGCATGTATAGACAAAACACTATAACAAGTACTGTGGGAACAGCCGTTCAGTTCCTGACAACTCGAGTACTTTTTTGCTTTATTTATGGTATTTTGTTTTGGGGGGAGTTCTTGTGGAAACTGCGGTGGGACAGGGCTGCTGGCGCTTCTGTACATTTTAGAAACTCTTCACAAAAACACCTGCTCCTCTTTTGTAGGCACGTCACTAGAATATCTTAACAACTCTAAATTGTGGTGGTCGTGCCCTTTGAAATTCTGGCACAAAAGGAAAGGAACGGATTTGGTTTTATAGTGTCTTTCACACAAACTGTATCCCAGTGTGTTTTACAGTCTAGCTGAGGAAGGGTGAGAGGAAAGGACATTGCTGTTGCTTTCTGCACACAGGGCAATTCAAACAGCACAGAGAAACTTAGAAACCTGTCAGCAGGAAATGACTCATAGTCTATGTTGTCTATTCATTTTCCTACCTGAGCTGACTGTACCAACCTACTACTGGGTGTGCCCAGGCCAAATGCCTCAGTGTCACTTCAGTGCTAAATTAGGGCCATCCTCTTTCTAAGGAAACAGTGAGATTAAAAACAGAATTTGCCATTTTTAAGCACTGCTTAGAGTCATTTGTCCTATGAAAAAGCTATTTTCACATCATTTACAACCACACTTGGCACCAAATTTGTGTCTCCTCCACCCCATTTTCTGTTACATTCTGTTGTGCAAAATATGCTGATATGCACTCAGTATTTGGGTGGGGGAGTGGGGGGGACAACAAAACAAACAAAAAAAAACTTAAGTATGAACATTTTGTAAAATGAAGTTACCCATTTTTAAAAACAGAAAATCAGTGGCTATAATACATTAGAGTGCAGTTACACAAGGAACAGAGTATATGCAAGTGTACATAAGGCTGTAATGGCACTGAGGGGTTTTGGTGGCAGTTCTTAACCATGAAAGTCAAGCATGGGTTGGATTACATTTGTCACCAGATCCCCAAGATGCCACACCAGTCTGATTTATATATATAAGCTACTGTATATTTGATATGATACAGTTTTTTTAAAATTTTTGTTTACCTGTCCCTGTTTTTTCTCCCCCAAGAAAAGCTCCAAAACTCACTAAAGAGCATGTAAACCCCCTAGAGTGACCCCCAGCCTTAGTGTAGAAATCTTTCACAGTATATTATAAAAAATGCATACGGGTAGGTGTTTGATGGCACTGTTTGGCAGCCAGTTGTCCACAACCATTTAAATTGCAGACTGTAATACCAGTCAGAGCCTCCAACACCTCTGATTCCATGGGGGGGGGGCATTTCTCTTGAAATTAGGGGTAAGATGTAACAAAACTGTGTCTTCAAGAAAAAAACATAAAACTCACCACAGAGCATGTAAACCCCCCAGAGCTTCTGGGGGCCGGACCCCCAGCTTTTATTTCTCCTTATTCTTAAATATCATATCCAAGCACCCTCCAAAATAATTCTTGCCTATGCCCCTACCTGTTGTTATAGTTGGGATGGGAGGGACTCAGGAGGAATGGAGTTGACAGGCAGGTGGTTTAGGCAAATCAATGAACTGTGGGGACTGCAGAAAGGACTATAGTGCAACTTACTAGGCATGGGGAGGGTGTAACAGGGTATCTAATTCTGTTTCAGATTACCCCCAAAATGCACCAGAATTCACCAAGACCCCTGGCCTATATTTTAGATTATTGGTGCGTACACTTTTTTTAAGGCTGGTTACTCCACTGGCTGCCGCAGATACAAAGACGAACATCGGATCCACTGGAGCTGCCATCGAACTATCTGGAGCATTGCTAAGGAGACTCACATGTAGGCAATTAAATTAAACAAGCCCTCGCATTCAGAACAAAAAAAATAATTACAGATCTCATCAAGCCTTTGTTCTTTTCTCCAGTTCTTACCTTCTGCAGACACTTTAGACTACGACTTCTTTTGCAGGGCCTGCTTTTCCCAGGTATTCTGACACTCCATAATCCTCTTGCATCAGTCCTTTATCCTGTAGGGCACCAATTGCAGCTTCAAATTCATTGTAGATCTGTGGCCCCTCTGGTAAAATAATTTTCAAATGGGCAGAATACAACATAATGTATTTTATTGTACATGCTCGCAACATTGCAAACAATTGCACTAAAGATTTCCGTTGGCGCTGAAAAATCGGGGAGTAGCAAATTCACAAACTATATTCTCTGGTCCCAATATTCCAGTTTTACCAATCTCCAAGCCATCACTAAAATTTGCTGCTGGACCACATGATTATAAAACCTGACAAAGATTGGTCTGGGGAGACGTAGGATCCTTAGAGGGCTGCGTTACAAATGGTTCATTTTGCATCATCTTCACAGTTGAAATTGTGTTTTTCATGGTACAGTACGGCAATCACCATTCAGGTGGGTATTAACTAGCTCTCATGCCTTAGAGACCATGAACACCAGATTTGTAAGTTTTTATGCTTTAAATGTTTTTTTTCAGACAAATCAGACGAGTTTGGAAAGTGTAAATATCAGAAGTAAACATATTACAACATTTCACCAGAAAGTCCCTCCAGCACACTCAGGTTGTAAACTATTTACTTCTGATATCTGTAACCTGCAGTGTGTGCTGTTTATCTGCATTGAAAACCAATGGATGAGAGAGAGAGAGAGAGAGAGAATGTTTGTAACATGACGGGAGAGCAGAAGAGCAGGAGAGAACAATTCCGCTACATTCTCATTCTCTCGCTCTCTCTCTCTCTCACTCTTTTGCTCTCCTTCTCACTCTATGTATCTCACCGCAGATCTCTGGATTTGAGTTTTGGCATGCTCCGATGCTCCATCAGCTGTTCACTTTCTATGCCACAGTACTCAGGAGCTGGAGCCAATTGAATCCTGGCTGGGGCTGAATTGGAATTCATGTGCACATTTCAAAACATACAGTAATCTCACCAGCGGCGGGGAGCTGCTTCAAATGTAGGGTTCTCCGAGCCTTCTGACTCTTGTTGGATGTGTGTGTGGTGCAGGGAAGAATGGACAGCTGAGCTGCAAGTGTTATCATTCAAGGCGGAGAAGGGAATGAGAAGTGGTGACAATACAGCAAAAGCAGCCACAGCTTCAAGCAGCTTTTCAGGTGTATAATTATAAGGAGAAGGAAAGTGGGCCTTTCGGAGCTGGGGGAGGTTTAACAGTGCCCTATGGATGCAGATGGTGCACTGCGGAGCCTGCAGTGCCCCCTACCCCTTCATTTCCTCCACTGAGGTCATGTTTTGAGAAGTTGGCTGGGAGGAACAGGAGGATGACATACCTCTTAGACTTTCATTTAGTAGCAGGAGTATAAACAGGAGCTCATAGTGGCCAT
The DNA here is from genome assembly GCA_016271365.2 of Neoceratodus forsteri. Lineage (NCBI taxonomy): Eukaryota > Metazoa > Chordata > Ceratodontiformes > Ceratodontidae > Neoceratodus > Neoceratodus forsteri. Next base: position 1,224,391,517 of record CM057459.1, on the reverse strand, counting down.
TTAAGTGCTGGAATTTTAAAAAACCACTCCAGCAACTACAACATGAAGCTAGCATATATAAGTAATCTTGACCCCCACATTGGGAGCTACTGCATAATAAATTTATTGAGCGTCCATTGTTTTAAGTTTATGTTCACAAGCTGAAGAGGTGACAAAGTCAGTCACAAAATGTTGATGACTTGAATGTTTGATACTTGGTTTACTTGGTTTCAAGAGACAAAAGAAGGCTACTGCCCATCGACATTGTCCCCCACCACATTGGTGGGATAATTATACCTTAGGGTTATTCCACTCCAACCAACAATCCAACCCTTTCTTGAAGGCTAGATTAGAGCTGCTATCGACTAAGTGTTGTGGAAGAAGATTCCATAATTTAGGAATTTTTACTGTAAAGTAGTTTAACCTTTTTGTTGTTCTAGTTTTAGAAACAAATATCTGTTTGTTATGGTACCATGGGAATTCCAACTAGTTGAGAAATGTAAGCCACAATGATGCATTAACTCCTGAGAATTCTGAATTTTATACAAGAGGAGAAGATCACCTCTTGTACATCTTGTGCAGAGAGAAAGTAACCCCATAACCTTTAACCTTTCCTCATAATCTAGTTTGGATAAATATGAGACCGTTTTTGTGGCTCTTCTCTGCACCCTCTCAATTCTGTCAACATCTTGCTTTAAGTAGGGATTCCAGCAGGGAGATCCATAGTCCAAGTGGGGCCTAACAAAAGCTCTGTACAGTGGAATCACACATTCCTGTGTCCTAGACACAAATGAGCGTTGGATCCGAGTGAGCAAGGCGTTGGCTTTCCTGGCTATCATCATACAATGATCATTGGAAGATAATTTGTTGTTAATGATTACCCCGAGATCTCGTTCTAATGGTGAGACATGAAGGGCCACATTATTCAATAAGTAAGTCTGCCTAGGATTATTTTTACTGAAATGCACAACATGACACTTGTCAGAATTGAGTGTCATTTTGTTTAAAACTGCCCATTCTTCGATAGATTTTAAATTGTTCCTCATGGATTCTCTGTTTAACATTGTTAGAACAGAGCCACACAACTTCGTATCATCAGCAAATTTCGAGAGAACATTTTCGGGGCCAACCTGCAGATCACTAATAAAGATGTTAAACAGGGTCGGTCCCAACACAGATCCCTGTGGGACCCTACTGGTCACACTCAGTGACTGAGAAAGTGTGCCGTTAATTCTGACTTGCTGATGTCTATTATTCAACCAACCTGATACCCAATTAATTATGTAATGTGAAAACCCCATTTCTTTTATTTTGTCAAGCAGGATATCATGAGGAACTTTATCGAATGCTCTACTGTAGTCGAGAAGTATTACATCCATAGGTATGCCATCATCCAAGCCCATACTAACATGATTATAAAAGGAAACCAAATTAGTAATACAGGAATACCCCTGTTTAAAGCCATGTTGTGTAATATCAGTCATGTTACCCTCAGTAGATTCATGATCTAACAATTTCTTAATAACTTTCTCCATGATTTTACTTATAACAGAAGTTAAACTTATCGGACGATAATTTTCTGGTCTGGAATGATTACCCTTCTTGAAGATTGGAATTACTGTAGCCATTGTCCAGTCCTGAGGAATAAGTCCTTCATATAGGGATTTATTAAAATAATTGTAAGGTGGCAATGCAGCTAGACTCAATTAAAAATCTGGGATTGATGTTATCTGGTCCCAGACTAGAATTGGGTTTTAGGGACAAAATTGCTTTTAATGTATCCTCTTCAGTGATAGTATAGGAGGGAGTAACATTATTTGAATGCTTAAAGAATTTAGGAACTTCTTTCGTGGTAAAAACTAAGCAGAATTGCTTATTAAATGTGTCTGCTATATCCCTGTCCGTAGATATAATTGTATCATTTATGCATAGGGGTCCCATATATCTATTATTCATTTTTTTATTGTTGATGTAGGAAAATAATGCTTTATAGCTGTCTTTGGTACGAGCCAAATGAAACTCAAGTTTCTTTTTAGATTGCAAGATGGCTTGTTTTAGTAATTTTAGAGTTTTCCTATATTGAATGAGCAATAATTCCTTGGTGTCTCCCTTACTGTTTTTTACACGTGAAAAAAGTCTCTGTTTATCCTTAATTAAGGCTTTAATAGTTTTATTAAACCACAAGGGTATTTTCCCCTTTTTATTATATTTTTTTGTGGTTGGAACATGCAATTTTTCCAAATAATAAATGGACGATTTGAAATAGTCCCAGGATTCTTCCAGGGAGAAGGAAGATAATATAGTATCCCAAGAAATTGAGTTTAATTGTTGATTAATAGCATTAAAATTAGCTTTATTATAATTCTTAAATTCAGTAAAGTTGGTGATATGTTGACAAAATAACAGTGAAAGGAAATAGTATTATGATCACTTGTTCCTAGTGGGCACCAACTATAATTTTGGATATTAGATTCCCTATATTGGTGATAACTAAGTCCAGAATATTAACACCTCGCGTTGGTTCCGTAATAATTTGTTCTAGGCCCGTATCAACCATGAGTGTAATTAAATCTTTCTCGGCTTGCGTACTGCCAGTTAAAGAATTCCAATTTATGGTAGGCATATTAAAATCACCCAGTATAAGGATATTTCCTTTAGAAGCCAAATCTAAAATCTCATTGTGAAGGGAGGCAGAATATTCCTTATTGGATGTTGGAGGCCTATAGCATGTCCCTACCAGCAATTGTGGGTACCCCTTAAACTGAATATTTACCCAGATAGTTTCTATATCACTAGTGATAGGAAGTTGGAATGAGGATATGTCATTCCTAACATAGAGACATACCCCCCCATCTGACCTTGATGGTCCTTATGATATAGTTTATACCCAGGTATATGCTGGATCCAGGAAGTATCAGGATCCCACCAAGTTTCTGTAATAGAAATGAGTCCGTATTTATTACTATGATACTATGATACTATGCAGTTTAAATTAAAAAAATATTATATGTTGGAATATGTCACTGTTCAGAAGGACATTACATTTTTCTTGGTTGTCTCTCGGGTTTTAGCACCCACCAGTCCTGGACCCTTGCTGGCGTGCCAAGAGGCCGCTTGTCTCGTGTGTGCTAAATGCCAGTGCTGCCATTAAGGATCTGTTTGCTCTCTCAATCGGAAGCAGCAAGAGGTCAAAAAGATCAAGAATTCTTGAACAAAGTCACAAAATACCTCTTGGCTTCAGCTCCCTCTGGTACTTCAAAGATTCAGATGCTGTTCCAGCGCAACCTATTTTCTAGGGCATTGCATTTTCCCATAAGGGTTTGGGTGTCTTGGAGAAGCCAAGTAAACAATCTCTGAAGTCGATCGACCGTGCCATCCATGCTAGTTGCATGCTGTTCCACTTCTCAGATTTTTCCCTTCAATATTAGCAACCGAAGATTTTAATTTTGCGTATAATGATTGAGTTTCCTGTTGAAAGTCCAGAAGCTCAGTTATAACAACTGCATTTGTGGGTTGCTGCCTATTCCAAACTGCCCATTGCCATACTATTCAGAGAGGATGCATGCTGTGCTGCAGAAGAGGTATGTTTCTTTTCCTGTTACCAATTTATATTTAGTTAGCCTCTGGTGACTCCCCCATTCAATCCAAATCTCTTTCTTAATGAAATTGTGGAGCTAATGAATTTAAATTAGTGTAAGGAGGTATTATATCGGTGGACCCAATGGAGCTCAAATCTTAGCCTGCCATATGAAATGCAGCATCACCAGAAATCGCTGCCCCCTGTCAGTCTTGAACATGTGCTCCAATGTCCTTTTTACATTCGCTTTTGTGCATGCAAAAGTAATGTTGTGGGACAGTATGACTTTTTGAAGTTGTGTGACCTTCCTGTTCAATGCAGTGCTCCATGTAGCAGACGTGACCGTACCGCACCAATGGATGTGCAAGCTGTGTATGACAGCAGTTCAGCTGCAGTGCTCTACAGTTCAAAGAAAACCACCACTGCAGTCAGCGGTGGTAATGTGTGTGTATTTAGCACATTGACATCACAATCCCTCCCGCTTCCTCCCACTGCTGCTGTCCTCCCCTGCCATTCTCTGGCTCACCCATTGAACTAACTCTGGCAGAAGCCCCTCTTAATTTACAGAGGAACATCTTCGACCTGCCTGTGCTCTGCCTTGTGTTTATTTGTTGGTTTCACATGAATTTCACGAGTGACACTGACATACCTCACACATGCATGTCTCCCCAGTAACACTACGGTTGAGTTTAGTGTCTGAACACCTGCCTCCGCCCACTCCCCACCTACATGCTTTCCTACTGGCTAAAAAGAATGCCAGTTATACCTCCCAGACCCTGCGGCAGTTCCTATTTACAATTGACATATGAAGTTTCCTGAAGAAGCATCCTAGTGCTGGGCTATGTCAGTACTGACCACACGGAAGAGTAACCAAGATTTGCAGGCACCATGTGTGCCACTCTGCAGGACCTCCTCTTGATGACACTGTGTTGCGCTGTGGTTTTACGGGGTCCAGTTGTTTCTGCAGCAGCTGAGTTTGAGATGCTGGTGCATCTGAAGGCTTGGGCTGATGACAAGACCCAGATGGAGGCAGGGAGAGAGCTGCTGCTGAAGCTCATGCAGGAGAGGGTGGCCAAGTTCCTGGCTACTGTGAACTGGTCGATCAGGGATGGTGAGCTAGAGATGTACAAGCTGCAGCCCTTAGGAGGTGGGAAACAGGTATTGATGATGGGCAGCACTGGGGTCACCATAGCCACTGCAGTGTATTTCTACCTGAAATACTACTGAAACTGTCATATCTCATGGTAAGTAAACCAGCACAGAGTCCCACATCCCTTGTCATTAATCCAGAGGGTGGTCCGAGTCACCATGCCCAACAGGTAAAAGCAAATGGACAGGTATTAATTGCTGTACTGGCTGAAATGCTTGGGTGCAAACCCTTTTGACTGTTGATCAGTGTGCTGTCAGTGGGTACCCTTGAAATATGCTTTTGAACACTAACTGTACTTCTTCTTGTGCATCATATGATGGGGTGGGTGTGAAATTAAAAGTCTGAGTGTGCAAAAAGGGAAGGGGCTGCACCTCTGTAAACTGTACCCCCTAAAGACATTAAGCCATGTCCAAGTGCCACACACCACTGCAAATACCTGCAAGCGAATGTTCGGCATTGACAAATGCTTGTTTAATTTGTCATGCCCACCACAGAAGTTGTCATTTTATGCTCACTATTGCCCATACACTATAAAAGACAATGGATGGGCAAAAGTGAACAACATTGCTGTGAAGAAATACAGAACCACACATGCTCCCACAATGCAAAGCATCATGGGATGCATATGCAAATCACCACAGAATATTATGCTAGTTCAACTTTAAGCAAAAATGCATGGTGCCGAAAGGCCTCTCACACAGTTTGCAAAGGGTGCCAACAGAAGACGTAGACATGTGTTTCGTCCTACCAGGACTCATCAGTAAGCCTTGTCTTTTTGACAACCCAGTGGAATGAACCAGCTACCCTAAGATGGTCTATCTGGGTTATGTTGTGGTGAACCCAATTAAAATAAAAAAACAATTTAAAAGACAAAGAACCTCTGTGTGCTGTGTTCACTTCTTGAGGTTGTCATGACAACCATAGACCTCTCGAGCGTCATTCTTGAGGTTCAGTTGGTTTTCATGTCAGCTTCTCAAAGTGAACACAGTGTTGTTGTTCACTGTTGCCCATCTATTATCCTCTATGTAGTTGCTGATTGATTGTAGACTACGTGGTCCTGACACCTGCTGGACTTTGGCTCGGGGCACTTCATTGTCAACCAGACATTGAACAGTTGTTTTCCCAGTAGATTGATTGGTTATACATCTATCTGCAGGCAGTCCTGATACTGATTTTATAGTCTGCCTCATGTTTCTTATTTTGTTTTCCCTTGGAGTCATGCTTCTGAATCACAGGGACATCCCAGCTTATAATTTATATTGGAAGCTAGGTAGAAAAGTGCTTCAGGTGACAACATCTTGGGAGGACACTGACTAGCATATTACTTGTACGCTGCTATAGGATCTCATTCAGGATTGCCAGGATTCACATATTTCTTTGTTTTATGACTCCAGTGTCACTGGGTTTTCCCCTGTTCATGTTTTCATCTGTCTCTCATTGTATTGCAGGTACTCTTGTCCCTCAGTGCCATTTAGTAAGGTGAGATCTCCCTAATGAAGGCTGTACTGCTCAACAGTTAGAATAACATGTTAGGCAGGGATGTTGGGCTGTGCAATCCTAGTGTCCCACTACTGTAACATTTGACAATATCTGTGGGAGTAAGTGCATCTATTCTGTTCATCTTGTTGCCTTTGTCTAGCTTTTTAAGGTACTTTTGTTTTGCAGACCATGTGGAAAGTGTTTCTTAAACTCTGTCTGGTTTCCATGAAACACAGAGTGCTCATAATTGTTTTTCAGTAGGTATTGATCTATGCTGTCTAGTATTCCCCTCAGTGTACCCGGCTCATACTCACTACCATCAATTCTCTTTATTTTATAGATTAATTCAGCCAACATGTCATCGAGCTGTGTGACAGGGATGCCTTTTATGCATCGTGATTCACTTATGTCTTCCAGGTGACTAAAAGATCTTGAGGTCCGACTCATATTTTCTTAATGTACGTTGATTTTGCTGTTTTTCTACAAATGCTTTACAATCAGTTAATGCTGGGTTTGAACAAACAGCTGCCACATTTGTGATAGTTCTTTTTTTACTTTCAACTGTCAAAAACTAACTGAAGGGTAAAAAACTCCAAATGATTGGCAATGCTGACACGGTAACGGGAGCGCAATGGCAATCTAACTTGGTGTACCATCATAGTGATGTACTCAAGAGTGTACAACACTTTGTCATCAGTTCAATGGTACAACAAGGTTATGAATTAATTGAATTCCATCTGTAATAGTGCTCTCCCATGGATTTCCCATGCTCATAAAACACAGGCCAGATTCAGCATCTTCTGTTTTGTAACAAGTAAACTTTATTAATTTTCAATGCATGCAATAACAGATGATACAACATACCCCTTTACCTCCTTCCCCCAACTGATATATACAAGGTAATGCATTATGTTGGTAGTATAGACCTAATACAGTACAAACATTGACTAGCTATGTGAAGGGTTTCATACTTTAGATTTCCACAATCCCTTTTTGGGTGAATAAGCTCTCCTATCACTTCCTATTTCTGTGATGCCTATGTCTCATTGAGGCCAACATCTTTCCCATTTATAGAGATTGCATCACTTCCTGATGCCATTCTATTATAGTGGGGATGTCTTAATCCATTCAGGATTGCAATATGATCTTTTTAATTGCCATTGTGATCAGTATAAAATGGTACTTCTTTGTTCCATGAGGGATAAAACTCCTAGACCTATGAGGCATCACTCAAGAGTGAACGTATCCTCAGTTCCAAACATATGATACAAGAGGTTCTGTAAACCCTGCCATTCACATACCTCTCAACTGTCCTGATTTGTCCAGTACATCCTAATTTTTGAACACTTTTCAGGTCCAGTCCTGACATCCCATCACTACTTCTGATTGTTCCAGATTTGCGAACTCAATTTCTGAGATACCACGGCACTGGTGCCTTTCTTTGATGATTCCCCATGTTTCTTCTTCTTTGCTGAAAAGACTGAATGTGCAAGCATCAGATGTTTAGGCACCATCAGCCAATCAGTGCACTCACTTGCACATCTCAGACCATAACTGTTTTTTCACCACCCCACCTTATCTTACTCTATTCCCCTTCAGGTCTGTGCTCTTAGTTTAACAGTCCCCTCCAGCTCTCTTGGACCTCAACAGCCAAGGGGAGTTACAGGGAATCAGGGAGGAAATAAAATAAGAAGCAGCTGAAGTCAGTGACAGCCATGCTGCCAGAGCAGTAGGTTCACACAAACAATTTGATGAGATGTCCAAAACTATTTAAAAAAAAAGAGCTCAGCTTCACTATTGCCAGGACAGCAGCCACAGCCAGCCACAAGTCCAGCATAGTAGGAGCCACCGAGGAGACAACAGAACCAGATTCAGACTGCTTGGTGCCAGGCCAGCCAGTGCACATATAAGTAAGTTACATTATGCTGGTATCCAATCTAAAACAAAGAAATTATCTTAAAAGCAGCAACATAGTAGTGAGGGCTAACCTAAGAGTGAGACGATGAAAGTTGGCCCCCTAACATTGTTTTCAGTGGTTTCCTGCAATTTCAGGGCTGTCATGAATCCACTCATGAGGGTCACACCACTGAGCTCACAGTGCCCACCCCTAAGTGCAACTTGTGACAGGGAGGGGGGAAAACAGGGATACCCTCCTCACGTCCTTCCAGAGTGCTCGCTGTGTTTACAACTGAACATTCGCCATCGGGAGATGCTGATCTAGGGACCAGGCCTGGAAAAAACACAAGCAAACCTGCTCCCTAGAATCTCTGCAGTGATATCGCACCCTCTGCAACTCCTGCCACAATTCTATACGGAAGGCAAAAAAGAACTATTTCAAGTCGGCTCTCTCCTCCATCCTTAGCCACCCATCAAACTTGTGAAAAACCATGAAAACCCTTCTTACTCCCCCAGCCCAGCTGCCTACCCCAACCCTATCCATCCTCAGCAACACTGTCTCAAACCCTAGCGAAGTAGCCACTGCTTTCAACACCTTCTTTACCAACTCCACTTTGTCTCTCCTCACAAACCACCCAACCTCCCCACCCACACCCAGTTCCTCATTACAAGCCCAGCATTCCCCCCTGCCACCACTTTCTCATTCCGCCCAGTCTCCATGGCAGAAGTACTCCTTGCCCTACGCTCTCTAGACCCCCAACAAAGGCAAATACCCATTAGGCCTGGACGCCAAACTTCTCCCCTTATCAGTCCCTGCCATTGCCACCCCACTAGCTGACCTCCTAAACCTCTAATTTTCCCTGGCTCAAATTCCAGCTGCTTGGAAGCAGGCAGTTGTTATCCCTCTACCAAAGGGAGGTGATCCATCTGCGCCTGGAAATTACCACCCCATCTTCCTTCTCCCAGTACTGGCCAAACTCCAGGAACACCTAGCCCTTGCCCAACTCACTCAGTTTCTCAACTGTACCTCCTTCTTCACCCCTTATCAGTCAGGGTTTTGTAAATCACACTCCACCATCACCGCACTCTTAAGACTCTCAAATGACATCTCCTCAGGGATGGACAAGAGGCATATCACCTCGGCTATTTTCATAGATCTGGCCAAGGCCTTCAACACCATCTCCCACCCCAAGCTACTTGCAAAACTAAATGATGCAGGCCTCTCCAGCCTTGCCACTAGTTGGTTCCAGGCCTACCTGACTGGTAGACAACAATCAGTAAAAATCAGCACACAAGTATCCCCCCCACTCCCAGTCACCATGGGGGTCCCCCAAGGCTCTGTCCTGGGACCCTTACTATTTTCCATATTTTTAAATGACCTCCCACTGACCTGCTCAAACTCAGCCATACAAATGTATTCAGATGACACCGAATTATATGCCTCCGGCCCCTCCACTGGGGACGTGTCCGCTGCTCTCTAACAGGACTTTGATGCCATCCAGAACTGGCTCAGGTCCAATCAACTAGTTCTAAATTCAAAGAAAACTGTCTCCCTAACCTTCGGCACGCAACCTCGAGTATCCCGCCTAGCTGCTCCCCCTGCCTTCCATACCCTGGATGGGTCCCCCTTAGAGTCCTGCACCTCCTTTAGATACCTGGGAGTATGACTTGATCAACACCTTGATTTCTCTGCTCATATTGACTCGCTGCACAAAAAAACTGCACCCCAAATTGGACACACTTTATCACAATAAAGGGTGCTCGCCCACCACGGTCTGGAGGGAAATAGTGCATAAAACGATTCTCCCTATCTTTGACTATGGTGACATGGTTTACGGCTCAGCACCCTCATCCGCCTTGACAAGCCTGGACACCCTCTTTCACTTCTTCTGTCGCTTCATCCTGGCATGCCCCCCCATGATCCATCACTGCGACCTATGCAGCTCCCTAGCACTACACTCACTCGAGTCCCATTGACAGATACACTGTGCAAATGTCATAGCTAAATTCTGGACAAATTCCCTCCCCCCCACTTCAGCTCTGCCTTATTGGCACAACCCACCCCAGCCTACTCTCTCAGATGCTCCGCCTGCAGGCTCCTCCAAGTCCCATTCATGCACACATCAAAGGGCCAATTTGCCTTCAAATATCATTTGCCCAAACTTTGGAATGATCTTCCTGCTTGTATCATGCTCACCTCCAACCCAAGACTCCTTAAACCGCTCCTCCATGACTATTTCTCTGACATATGCAACTGCTACCAGCAACCCAGATCTACAACCAAGGTGCATCCAAATCTACCCTGCCATTATAAACTCCCAGCAAAATGACTGTGTACCTGTATGATTTCTGCCTGTCTATACTCTGTACCTAGGACTAAATCTTGTAACAGCTGTTGAATCAAATACAAGTCCAGCTTTGTAACTACTTGTACTTTGTTTTATCCCTGTATGTACTTGTCCTGGTTGTATTTCTCTGTATCTCCCCAGGTCGCATCTGGAAATGAGTGGTCCCCCGCTTAGTATGCCTGCCTGGTAAATCTCTTAAATAAATAATAAAATAAGTCCCAGAGTATCCCTCTATACTTTGGATCAGGGCACAATACCAGTCTTGAGTCTTGTGGCCAAATATGAACCCTTTTCCATGGCTATTACACACAGGAGGAAGGCCCAAGTGTTACATTCTCTTCAGGGTACCCTTTGCCCTACAGGACATGCAGTAGCCCAGTTCACACCCCCGGCAGACTAGCATGAGATGCTGGTATTCTCCCAAATCTGTCCAGATTGTCTCCAAAGACTCTTTTAATTTGGTTGCTATCTGTGACCCTTCTAAACAAGTAACAGTTGTCACAGATTATTAATAAAACCTTCTACAGTCATACAGATACATACAATATAAAAATTCTCATGCATGCAGAATTTCTTTAGGAAACAAAAGTTTTACTAAAAATATTTAAATAAATGCGGTACAGCTAAAACAGAACATATATTAATTTAGGTTACAGTATGGAAACAAATTTGGAAAGTATACAGTATAAACATCTTAAAACTGTTTAACTATGTCTCTACCTTAAAGATGAAAATGTTCAAAGTCCTTTTTCTGTGAAGCAGCTTGGCAGCTGGTCTGTTGTGTCAAGAGGAAGTCCAAAACCAGAATGACACTGAGTGACTGTGCTGAAAGTTTGACTATCCTTCTGAAAAATGCAGTGTCATCAATTTTTCAGATGTAAGGAAACCAATTTATTTTCCCACCAGCGACACACAGCATGCTTTATCACAATTAACCTCATTGAAGTCTCAGGTTCTGACGATAACACACTGGAAGTGAATTTCACACAGTGCTGCTAAAATGGTCTTTCCTGGTGAATATGTCATGTTCCTTCATAAAATGTGAAGCACCATAACAGTTCCTGAGATCACAAGCAATCTGCTTCTGCAGTGCATGTTTATGGTGGGCAAATGGCTTTTGGCACAACTCTGCTAAAAGAACCTGGGAATGAAAATCTCACTTCCTGGCAAGCAGATGGCCTTCGAGTCAAAAGGCCCTTTAAAAAAAATCGAGGCTTTTCCCTATGCCTTGAATTAACACTGCCATTTTCTTGTGCATGTACATATACAATAGAATTACAGAATATAACACCACACATCTGTCCATCTGGCTGGCCAGGTCTTTCTTGCAACACTCCTCCCTCCTAGACTGAATTTGTGGGAATCCATCTCTAGCATGGTATGAGTTTCACAAATTCTGTTCATTGCTCTAACTGGCGAGATAGCCCATCTGCATTGGCATTTTGTCGATTCAGCCTTGTGGGTAATGGTCATTTTATAGTCCTGTAAGGTAATACTCCATCTCAAAAGATGACCACTCATTTACCCTATATGAGTCAGCCACACCAGGGGGTTATGATCGGTCTGTACCTCAAAGTGCCTCCTGTAGAAGTCTGGCTCTAACTTCTTCAGGGCCCATACCAGTGCAAGGCATTGGTGGAATAGGCCTGTTCCCAGGGAAGCAAAATTTTGCTTAGGTACACTGTTGGGTGATCTTTCCCCTTGGCTAGAGGTCTGACTGAGGACTGCTCCAGTCCCCACATATGAGGCATCTGTCTGGACTACAAATGATTTACTGTAGTTTGGACTGGCCAACACTGGAGCACCACACAGTGCCTCCTTTAGCCATGTAAAGGCTTGTTTACAGGTTTGTTCCCATTTTACCTTTTTAGGCATTCTTTTCTTTAGCAGGCCAGATAGAGGAGCTGCCAGGGTACTGTAATTTTGTATAAACTTACGATACTACCCAGTGGTCCATAGGAAACTCCAAACCAGCTTCTGCATTTCTGATCTGGGCCACGCCTCTATTGCCTTACCCTTGGCTTGATTAGGGTGACGCTGCCCCCACCCTACTACATGTTCTAGGTATACCACCTCCTCCATGGCCATCTTGCACTTTTTGGCCTTGACAGTGAGCCCTGCCATCTGTATCCTGCCCAACACTTCCATCAGGTGGGACAGATGTTCCTTCCAGCAGGCACTGAAGATGGCAATATCATCCAGGTACACCATGGTGTACTCTTCAGTGTCATGTAATACCTAGTTCACCAAACTTTGGAAGGTGGCAGGGGCATTCTTCACTCCAAAAGGCATTACCTTGAACTTGAATAATCCTATTGGAGTGATGAAGACCAACCTCTCCCTCACTCTGTCAGTTAACTCCACTTGCCAATACACTTTTGTCAGGTCATCGGTGGTGAGATATGTTGCCCCTCCCAACTTGTCCAGTTGTTCGTCTGTCCATGGCATTGGCTGAGAGTCAGACTTCTTGACTGCATTGAGTCCTCAATAATCTACACAGAAGCGAGTAGAGCCATACAGCTTGGGAACAAGGACTACAATGAGGCCCAGGGACTGTGGGATTCCTGGATTACCCCTAAATACAGCATTTCCTCCACCTCCCTTCTAATGTCCTTTATCACAGCCTCAGACACCTGGTAGGCTATCCATTGGATGGGTGCTTGCATTCCTGTGTCTACATCATGTGTCACTAAGGGGGTACATCCTGGCTTGGCAATAAACAAAGGGGCAAAATCCTCTAAAACCTCCCTCACTTCCTGGAACTGTTCTGGGGTCATCTGGGGCAACAGTTTGATTGCCTCCACAGAGGACTCCCTCTTGCTTTCCTCCAGCAAGTCCAGTAGGGGGTCTACTTCGTTTGTCTCTTCCCCAGGACTACACACTGCAAATACCATGTCAGCCCTATTTGCATATGGCTTCTTCATGTTGACTTGGTACATTCTATGTGTATGTCTCCTGTCAGGCAGTTCTACAGTGTAGTTTGCATCATTTACTTGTCTCACTACTTTGTATGGTCCTGCCCACTTGGCATGCAGCTTGTCCTTCTGGACCAGGATTAGGACCATGACATACTGACCTACACTGTACAAGTGAGCTCTGGCTCTGCAGTTGTACCAGACCTTTTGCTTCTGCTGGGCAGCTGAAAGGTTTCTCTGGGCTGCTTCAGCTTTTCCCTAAACTTTAGGATATATTCCACGATGGGAGTTCCCTGGGCAGTGTGCTTGCCTTCCCAAACTTCCTGGATCAAGTCTAGGGGCCCTCACACCATACGTCCATATAAGAGTTCGAAGGGGAAAAACTCTGTTGACTCTTGGGGCACCTCCCTGTATGCGAACAACAGGTGGGGAAGGTATTTCTCCCAGTCCCTCCCATGCTGTTCAGCAAATGCTAGGAGCAACAATTTTAGGGTGCCATTAAACCTTTCCACAAGCCCATTGGATTGCAGGTGATACGGTGATGTACGTCTCTGCACCACCCCACACTTCTCCCACAAACACTTCATCAAGTCCAACATGAAGGAACCCCCTTGATTGGTGATAACCTCCTGTGGAAACCCAACATGTGAGAAAATCCCTAGCAAGGCATTGGCCACTTTGTCTGTCTTAAGTGAAGAAAGGGCAACTGCCTCTAGGTATCTGGTGGCATAATTGACCACTGTCAGGATAAACCTCTTCCCGGAGGAGCTGGGGGTACTTAAAGGTCCCACAATATCCATTCTTACCCTTAGGAATGGCTCCTCCACAATGGGCAAGGGAATTAGGGTGACTTGGGTTTTACTATCTGCCTTCCCTATTTATTTAATTATTTTTTTAATTCAATATGCTTTATTGAAGTTTCCATAAGCAATATGTAGTCTCAAATGGAGGGAAGACAAGAAGCATCAAGCACAGGATCAATAATAACCCTCCTTAGGTAGCATCCGAAAAAATGATAAGAAAAATTCCCCCCACCCGACCCAATTTCGCCATCCCTACCTATCCCTAACCCCCCCCCAGCTCTCCATTATTTATTGGCACTGGTGAAAAGACCTGCAATATTCCTTCACCTGCTGGGTGAAGTTGGGCCAATAGAAATTCTGGGCCAATCATTGCATGGTGTACACGATTCCAAGATGTCTGGACATGGGGATATCATAAGCGACCTTGAGCAACTGCTCATGGTACCCCAGTGAATGATAAGCTGCCTGCCCATTTCCCCTCCCTCTGTCCTTATGTCCTATGTACACAACAGTCCATTGTCCCAAATAACCCTATGTCTTACATCACCTCCCTGTATCCCATCAGATTCTGCTCAAGCCCTCAGACTCTCCAAACTAGGGACAGTCCTCTGAACAGCTGCAAAATCTTTACATTTTCCCAAGGCATGGGACATGTCCCCTTCAGTTTCTAAACAAGGGTTCATAGCTCTAGTGTCAGGGCATTCAGGGTCACTGCCATCCCTAACCATTTGACCATTGGTTACACCTCTTTCCTTAGAGTAACCCTCTGTAGTTGTTTTGTGAACTGCGATGTGAGGAAGGCCAAGCCCCCTTTCACTATTCTCCATGTTAGGATTCACAGGCTGAGTAACCAGCCTCCCACTGTGTTCCAAAGGAGCTTCTATGGGGTCCAGAGAACTACAATTGGCCTTTGCTGCCTGACTTCGGGTAACCGCACATACCACCCCCTTCTGGGGATTGTTCCCTATTATCATATCCAGGGTGAGATTGTCTGCCATTGCCACTTTTTGTACCATTTTTCATGTCTCACCACAGGCCAAGAGAATGCTAGCAAGTGGCAGAGTTTTCTCCTCCACAGTGAATCCCCTTACTGTTATGAACTGATTATGTATAAGCTGTTCAGGCTCAACCAAATCCCCTTTTACTAAAGTAAGAGATGCTTCCATGTCCCTTAACACATGGGTGTGCACCTCATTTACAGTAACCTGGTGTATGTGCTCGCTTGTGTTAATAAGCATGCTTTCAGGGACACACAGTACACCCAACTACTCTGTTCTAGCACCACTTTGTCTGCTCTGTGCCTTTTTAAGATACTGTCTTGCAAGATGCCCTGGCTGTTTGCAAAACCAACAATCATCATTTCTTTTGTCTGAAAAATCCCCTTTTTATAACCTGGGTTTCCCCCTTTCTGTGATGGGAGTGAGAGTTTTAGCTGCCCTGAAAGCGTGCTTTTCCCTTTCTGCACTGCTACACTTACCCCACTCCCATTTAGAGCCTGCTCCAGGCATAGTAGTTCGAGAGATCAGCAGACTGTTGCACTGTTTTCAGGCCTCGGTCCTCCAACCAGGTTTTTAGCTCTGCTGGGCAAGCCCAAAGGAATTGCTCCAAAAGTACAACCTCCTCAATTTTCTCTACAGAGTTTGCTTCCACTCTCTCCCACCACTGTTTCAAAAACCGATGTTGCTTTGTGGTGAGTTTCTCATAGTGCATGTCAGGGTTTCTTCAGAGCTTATCGAACATAATCCTATATGCTTCAGGAGTTAACTCATACTTTTTAAGCAATGCAGCTTTAAGTTTCTCATAATCACTACTGTCCTGATTGTCCATTTGACCTAACGCTACTCAACCTTTTCTAGTAAGTAACGGGGATAGCTGGAGGCTCCAGGACTCCCTGGGTAATTTTGCCTGAATACAGACCTTTTCAAACAAATTCAAAAATGCATCCATATCCTCCCCCTTCATTAAATTCAGCTATTAATTTAGAATTTTACTTGTACCCTAGTCCTGGAGGTCCAGGTTCACCCCTGTCACTTACCTCCTCTGGTGCTCGTCATTGGAGTTTTAGCTTCTGCAGCTCGAATTCTCTCTGACACTGTTTTTCTTTTTCCTCAGCCTCTTTCTGAAGCTGTTTTTCTCTTTCCTTGGCCTCTCTCTCTGAAGCTGTTTTTCTCTTTCTTTGGCTTCTCTCCAATGCTGGTTTTCTTTTTCCTGCATCTCCATCTCAAACCTCCTCTGTTCAAACTCCCTTTACTGCCAGGCTTCAGACCTTTTTTGCTCAAATTCCAGCTCCATTCTCCTCAACTCTAGCTGTAGCCTGATCCCTTCTGGCTCCAGCATAATGGTGACCTTCTCCCACTTATATGTCTCTGGGTTCCTTCTGGTCTCACTGACTGCCTCCCTGGGACTAGACTCTGTGATGGACCCTGGCACTACCATGCCCAGGCTCCGGTCCTTTTCAGTCACTGGCCATGACTCAAGGTTCTGGGCAGCCACTAGCTCATCAGCTGCCATGACAACCTCAATAGGGTGCTTTTTGGCTCGCTGCTCGTACTGGACTCCTGTCTCCTGGCACAACTCCTTCAGGTATTCTGTAGTGCATTCACTGTAGATGGAAGTCATCTTCTTCCCCAACTACTGCTACACTAGCTTGCACCAGAGAACAAAACAAAACAGGTAGGGAACTTGATACTGTAACCAAATTATATATAATTTTAAAATCTCTGCCTTGATTGTGTGTGGACTGTTTTCAGTTTAACAATCTGATACACTGGACTTGGAATTGAGCCCAGCTGTTATGCCTGTGGCCACCAATCTCTCGAATCACAATGCAGCCAAATCTGTTGGATCCCAATGCTGAGTACCAGATCTGTCATAAACCCACTCATGAGGGTTAGATCACTGAGCTCAGAGTCCACCCCTAAATGCCATCTGTGACAGGGAGGGGGGAAACAGGGATACTCTCCTCATGTCCTTCCAGAGTGCTCACTGGGTTTACAACTGAACACTCATCACCTGGTCCCAGAGTATCCCTCTAGAAGTAGAATCAGGACACAGTATGAGTCTTGAGACTTGTGGCCAAATATGAACCCTTTTCCATGGCTATTACACACAGGAGGAAGGCCCAAGTGTTACACTGTCTTTGGAGTAGCAGCACACCATCTGATTTGGCCTTCAACCTACAGGACATGCAATAACCAAGTTCACACACCCCCGGCAGACTCATATGAGACTCTGGTATTCTCCCAAAATCTGGCTGGATTGTCCCCACAGATCGTTTTAATTTGGTTGCTATCCGTGACCCTTCTAAGCAAGTAACAGTTGCCACAGATTATTAATAAAACCTTCTAAAGTCACACATACAATATAACAACTCTCACACAGGCAGAATTTCTTTAGGAAACAAATGTTTTACTAAAAATATTTAAATAAATGCAGCACAGCTAAAAGAGAACATATATTAATTTAGGTTACAGTATGGAAACAAATTTGGAAAATATACAGTATAAATGCCTTAAAACTGTTTAACTACATCTATATCTTAAAGATGAAAATGTTCAAAGTCCTTTTTCTCTGTAGCAGCTTGGCAGCTGGTCTGTTGTGTCAGGAGGAAGTCCAAAACCAGAATGACACTGAGTGACTGTTCTGAGAATTTAACTATCCTTCTGAAAAATGTAGTGCCATTAGTTTTTCAGATGTAAGGAAACCAGTTTATTTTCCCACCAGTGACCCCCAGCATGCTTTATGACAGTTCAGAATTAACTTCTTTGAAGGGCTCCATGTCATAATCAGAAAACTGTGATCGCTATCATGGCAAGTGTATATCTCCAAAAAGCAAATTGGCGATATACACTTTGAGGCAACCCAACATTTGGATAGGAGAAAAGTGTTTTTGCAGGGGGGCATGCCCCCCAGTACCTCCCTGAATTAGGAGTCTCAATTCTGGGGGGGATGCATGTCAGGAGGGGGAAAAATCTTGATGTCGGGAAAAATTTAAGTGCCACAGCTCACAGCTGCAGCAAAATGTAATCAGCTCCCATTCCCAAACCCAGTACCTGCTGTGCCAGAGCTAGCCTCCCACACCACCACACCACATGGCTAGCTCAGCAGCAGCAGGTACTCCAGTTCCTGACAACCCCTTCACTGTCCCTCCCCTTCCCCTCGCTATTCCCCCTTCCATTCGCCCTTCCCCATATTCGCTGTCCCATACCCTCGCTATTCTGCAGGGTAGCCCAAAATAAAAGCACCCAAAATAAATCACTGTTTTTATAATCACTCATTTTGTGTTGCTATTATTAAGTGATACCTCTTTGAAGTCTCAGGTTCTGATAATAACACACTGGAAGTGAATTTCAAACAGTACTGCTAGAATGGTCCTTCCTGGCAAATATATCCTATTCCCTCATAAAACGTGATACACCATAACAGTTTCTGAAATCACAAGCAATCTGCCTCTGCAGTGCATGTTTATGGTAAGTAAATGGCTTTTGGCACAACTCTCCTAAAAGAACCTGAGAATGAAAATCTCACTTCCTGGCAAGCAGGTGGCCTTCAAGCCAAAAGGTCACCCCTTTAAAAAAAATCTAGGCTTTTCCCTATGCCTTGAATTAACACTGGCATTTTCTTGTGCATGTACATATACAATAGAATTACTGAATATAACACCACACATCTGCCCATCTGGTTGGCCAGGTCTATCTCGCCACAAGGGCCTCCTAAAGAAATTATTTTGGATACAGAATTGTTAGAGGAGATAAGCTTAGTGAGACAGGAAATAATTGTAAAGGCAAAAAAAGCATTATACTGTCTGCTTGAGGTGATAGTAGAGGAAAGGGCCAAGGAGAATAAATAATCCTCTTGGTGATTGCTTTATTTTTGTTTTCTGAGATGGGCAGGTAGGGAATGAAACTGATTAAAAAATGCAATATGCTTTGTTTATCATCAAGAATGACTATACATGCACAAAGAGAACAACAGAATTGTTTTTGCAGCTCTGAATACTTGGACTCTTCACTGATATTTGTCACTTTACACTAGTGGATGCAAGGGGGAATTTGGATCTTATGTACAAAGAACTAGGCTTGCAAAAATATTGACAGAAAAATATTTTTGCATAAGGACTGTACTTGTAACCTAACCTAATTGTGCACTGGCACATAGTTTTCCTTGTCACGGGCATGGCATCATTAAATTTCTTCTATAAAGGTGGCTGAAGCATTGATTATAAACAACATTATGTGCTGTGATTTCCTCTCAATGCCCTCTACCAGGCAACACATATTGTTGGTTATACTGACTGCACCAGCCACTGCTTTAAAATGATACTGGCAATGATTCCAAGACAGCATGTGAAACAAAAATTGTTATGGTGCCAGGCAGTGTATGTGCTTATTTTTGATGTGAGGAAAGTGGCTTATTCATCTGACAGCACATGCTATGTGACCCACATCAGTCTGTGAATGTGCACATTTTATGCTAATAAAGTATGCCTTATTTTGGTCATCTGTCCTGATTTTTAGGGGCTCTGTCCCTGATGTGCTTATCTTGAGGTTGAGAGGTTTGGCCATACATGTTGAGACCTAGTACAGTCCCAGGATATTTTTTAAGGTGCCAGATTCCAGATTACATCTTGTACCTAAGGATGAATCCAGTATGTGCCACTCCTGTAATTTTGCTAGTGTTTGGTACATGTCTTGCAGTATTTCAAACTGCAAAAATCTGTAGGTATTGACTTTAACTAATCTATATGCATTCCTCTAGATTGTATCCAACTGTTTGTCTGCAGGTTTCCAATTTAAGGCCTCCAGACAGTAACCAGAGGATGTATAAGAAATTACATTTCTCAATGCTTGATAAAGCCTTAAAATGGCATGTGGACCGCTAGCTAACTCCTGCAGCATCTGTGGGTCTGAAGGCTGTGCCTGGGGCCTGATAGGTTGCCCCAAGGCATTGCTTATCATGTGCTACATTTGCAGGAATATAAACACATCTTTGTTCTCTAGGTGGAAATGAGCCTGTAAGTGATGAAAAGTAGCCCACCTTCCCTGGTGGAGAACATTACTAGCTTGCATTATGCCTCTGTCATTCCGTGCCTTTTTACAAATAGTTTCCTCCACTGTTGTAAAGATGGTGTTGTGCTGTAAGGGCTGAGCTTCCAGTGCTTATGGGGAGAACTTTAATATTCTACTGAGTTGTGTGCATATGTTCTGTGAGGTGCCAATAGGGGTTTGTGCATTTTATTTAGGCATTTTGGATGGTACAGTATAATACAGCGAGTCAAGGCTGAGACCCTGTTCTTTGCATATGTGGACTTCAATTTCCAGCCATTGTGGGACATACTCAGTGTTTGCCTGAGTTCTTAAAGTTCCCCACCTGAGATATTTAGCTACTTGTGTGGCATAAAAGTAGGTAAGAAAGTAATGGAAGTTTAAAGCTGCTTTAGTTGCTGCCAGTTTGAGATAACTTGTCATGATCTTTTTCCTTTGCCATAGAATAAGAGGTGACCATAGTATGGGCAGTCTTGAACCATGACATGGGCAGGTGTATTGCAAGCATATTTAATGGATGCATGATTCTTGGCAAGATGTTCCTCTTTACTACATGAATATGCCTCCCAGAGTGAAACTGAAAGGGTAGTTCATCTATCCAGATCCTGTCTTAGCATAGCTAAAATAGAGATTATCATGAATCATTTTAGAACATGAAGTGGAAACCCTTGTTTCCAGGAAAGCAGGCTTGTAATAGATCAATTTAAGCCCAGGTGAGCAAGTTCCTGTCATCTGATATCATGGGCCAAAGGAAGAACAGTAGTCTTACTGACATTTCATTTATAATGGGATATGTTGCCAAATTCTTCCACTTCTTTAAGAAATTCAGGAAGGGAATCTGCTTGATTTCTGACATACAATAAAATGTCATTGCATAAAGGGTTAGCTTATATTGTTTCCTCCCTGAACATCACACCCTGTATAGCTGGGTTTTGATTTATCTTTAATGCTAGGGGTTCCAGATAGAGGTTGAATAGGAATGGGGAGAGGGGGCAACCCTAGCGTGTTGCAGTTGCCAGTGAGAAACCAGATGACGGGACCTTGTTACAGCATACTCTAACTGATAGATCTGAATATAGAACATGTATCCAGTTAATAAACTCTGTAGATATATCATAATGCTCCAATACCCCAAACAAGTGTTTCCACAAGACCCTGTTGAAGTTTTTTTCTGTTAATGTTTTTCATATTTGCACAGCATTCTTATTCATACCTACTAATGAACAGGGCAGCCATTCATGGACCTAGAGTTTCTTCAAACCTTATGCTATGACACTATGGTACTATGCAACATAATTGTACAGTTACTCAGCACTCTAACTGACATATAACATTCCATTTACGTAAAATCAGGTAGTTATTTTTTATGTTACATTTTTTATATTACAATTTGTTTACCCAGGATAGCACCGCTGAGATGCAGTATCTCATTTCCAGTGGCATCCTGCTGCTTCCCATTTCCACAGCTGGGTGGAGTGGAGCACTGGGACATTAAGCGACTTTCCCATGGTCACACGATAAGTACTGTATTTGGCCCTGCTAAAGTCTGAACCTGTGATCTCCCAGTTCCCAAGATCTTGCTCTAACCACTACATCATGCAGTGTCTTAATACTTAATGGAGACTGAATATTTCTAGATGGTTATTTAGTGACTAGAAGAGTTAATGCTTTAGGCAAAGCCGAAGGTCCTTTACCCAATTCATAGTTAACTTGCTAGGAAATACCCACCATAAGTATGTCTTCTATTGAAAGTGAAAACAAGTTATCATTTTTGCATTATTGGCTCTGATGCATCATTGTGACTCCCATAAGTCCCACTGAGAGACTGTGGCTACTTTGTTAGTCATATTCTAACTGTTCATAAGAGGGTGCCATTTGTAGCTAAGACATCGATGCATTATTGTTCAGATATGTTGTTCACTACAGTAAGGTACAAATGTACAGTAAGCATGGTTACTTGGGTGAACCAACAGAGTACTCTATCAGATCATTTATTGGTGATCAAATATTCCATTAGGCTTATACGTTTGATTTTGAAGCTTTTGTGAAAGAATACAAACAGAATCAAATAAAAGGAAAGAACAAGAACAGGAATTGGTAGCTTGATAAGGAATACTGTACAAGGATAGAAGGGAAGGATAGAAATTTAGTTTTTATGTAGCACACCTTTTATACATATACTGTAATTCAAAGTGCTGTACAATTTGAGAGATGTTGATTCCACTTTCTGTGAACTGAAAGAGTCAGATAGCACAGAAATAGATTATAGAGAAACTAAACCATGTACATGAAATCAAGGAAAATGTTTAAATATGTAATATGTAAGCATAGTTTAGCTTATATTTAATTAATTTTCGGTATGTCAGTCACCACATTTAGCATTGCTGTGAACATTTATAAAAAAGCAGGATCTTTATGTCTCCAACTTCATTTGAGCCTCCTGATGCCCCCAACTGAAGTCACAATCCTCTGTTCCTCTGTTTGTGAGATCATAATAATGTCCATAGCAACAGATTATGATATCATAATCAAAGAATTATGAGTTTGGTGTAGGGGAAGCAGGAGATGAGTTGAAGGCTGGGGAAAAAGGATAATATTGTCTTGCAAAGATCCTCAGTAGTAAAGAATACAAACATACGAACATATGAAAGATGCCAGCAGAAGAAGGCCCAGAAGTCTATCAAGTCTGCTCATGTTGCAGAGTCCTTAGTGGTGACTAAGGACTCTGACCCCCTCCCATTTTGCCCACACCCGTGACCCTGGCCTTTCTCTTTACCCTGTTCCACCATCTTTTGGGTCTTTCCACCATCTACAGTGAGACCACCTCATGTGGGAGCCCATTTCACCCTGCAACCACCCTCTCCATGAAAGAATGCCTCCTGAACTCTCTACTGAACCTTTCCCCTCCGTCTTAAGACAATGCCCACTCATTGATTTGCTTCTGATGAGACTGAAGAGGCCCTCTTTGTTCACCCTTCTGATGCCCTTCAGGTACTTAAAGATCTCAATCATGTCTCCCTTTTCTCTCCTTGCCTCCAGGGAGTACATGTAAACTAGCAAAATGGTCAGAAGAGTGGCAACTGGAATTTAATGCAAAGAAGTGCAAGATCATGCACATAGGGAAGAGAAACCCTGAAGCCACCTATAGGCTGGGAGGGGAGTTGCTGGCAGTCACAAAGGAAGAAAGAGACTTGGGCATCATCATCACTGATGACCTGAAATCATCCAAGCAGACCTCTAAAGCAGTAGGTAAGGTTAGGGGATGTTAGGGTGTATAAGTAAGGTATCACAAGTCATAAGAGAGGTAATAATCCTCTTACAAGACACTGGTTAGGCCTCATCTGGAGTACTGCGGCAGTACTGGAGGCCACACCTTCACAAGGACATTAACCAAATTGAGGCAGTCCAGAGAACAGCAACCAAAATGGTGCAGGGACTGCATCAAAAGACATATGAGGACAGATTAACTGAGCTCAATATGTATACCCTTGAGCAAAGGAGGGAGAGAGGTGATATGATCGAGACATTCAAACACCTTAAGGGCATTAACAAGGTGAAAGAGTCTAACATGTTTAAATATAAGAAAAATAGCAGGACAAGAGGACACAGCATGAGATTAGAGGGAGGCCAATTAAGGGAGAATGTGAGGAAATACTTTTTCACAGAAAGGGTGGTGGATGCATGGAACGGCCTACTTCAGGAAGTGGTGGCTATGAATACAGTGCAGGGCTTCAAACAGGCATGGGATAGGCATAAGGGAGCAATACAGATGAGTATGAATAGATAGACCACTGACAGAGCAAAGGCCAATGGCACATTTATAAGATAGAAAAAGAAATGGGCAGACTGGATGGGCTTTGCGGTCCTTATCTGCCGTCAACTTCTATGTTTCTATGTTTCTATGTTTAGGCACTCCAGCCTCCTTTTATTTGACCTGCTGACCTGTGACCATTTTCATCCTCCTTCTATGGACTGTCTGTAGCAGCTTAATGTTCTTCTTCAGCTAGGGATGCAAGTACTGCACACTATACTCCAGGTGTGGCCCACACCATGGATCTTTAGAGCAGCAAAATGACATCCTCCCACCTGCTAGTGATTCCCCTGGCAATGTAGCTCAGTATTTTATTGGCTACCACCACTGACTTCCTACAGTGGGATGAGTGCTTCAAGTCACTAGTGATCAGCACCCCCAGGTCTTTGTTTTCTCTGATCTGGTTACTTGGACCCCACAAGGCTGTATTCTATCCTTGGGTTCTTAGCTCTTTTTTGTGCATGACACTGCACTTCTTTGCATTGAACCTGAGTTGCCATAATCCCGACCACCTCTCAAGCTTGGACAGATCTCTACCTTTAGGTACTGTATTCTTCTGTTGTAGCTACCCTCTCATAGAGCTAGATATCATCTACAAATAGGCAAATCTTGTCTTTTAAGCCTTCTCCAGTGTCATTAATGAATACATTAAACAACAGTGGACCAAGCACCAAGCCCTGTGAGATCCTGCTCATGACTTCACTAGATCTTGAGAGTTGCTCCACACCACCCTTTGGGTCCTGTCCTTCAGTCAGTTTGCCACTTATCCAGTGAGTTTCTCCCCAACCCCCAGGTCCTTCAGTTTCCTGATCAACCTTCAGTGGGACACAGACCCAAAGGCTTTGCTGTAGTCCAAGTAAAGGATATCAACTGCCTGCCCTTTGTCCACTGTTTTTGTCACCCAGTCAAAGAAATCAATCAGATTTGTTTGACAGGATCTCTCATCCTGAAGACCGTTTTCCCCCAGGACTGTCTCCATGAGCTTACCCAAGACTGAGGTCAGTTTGACTGGTCTGCAGTTGCCAGGATAAGCTCTGATTCCATTCTTATGAAGTGGCACCACATGTACCATTCTCCAGTCCAGTGGCACAACCCCCAGGTCCAGCAGACTATTGAACGGGGGATGGGGGAGGCATGAATACAGAAAATGAATGAGATATCTTTTGACTAATGTTTGAATATTATATTTTAAAAAGCTGCCCTAAAATACTGGAAAACCACTTTAAACACACACCATGTTATTTAAAACAACCAATCAGAATAACAGTATTTACATACTGCAAACTTATCAGACATTACCGCACATTTGTGGATAATAACCAAAATATATTTTAATTAGCTAAGGGTATAATTTTTCAGCATAATATATATTATCCTACAGTTAACTACATTTCATAGAGCTCAGAACTGCATTCCTCATGCAGCAGCTGTAACAGTGTTGCTGCTTCTAGTTCACTACCCAATAATTCCTGGTTGCCTAGGCTACAGCACTTTTAATTTAATAACTATCATTCTTTCTTTCTCTCTCTGTGCCCCAACACTCTGCTTATTCAATCACTTATTTTCTTCTCGACTCTTGCAGTCATAACTTAAATGCAAGCTGTTAATGTCAAGAGTCTGTACAGTTCCAATCTAATTGACTAAAATCATGGCCCATACCCCAGCAATGGCATATACCCTAAAACCTTGTAACCAGAAGCTAAACAATAACATTATCATATGAATAATGAAAGATATGGAGATAAATAAGAGAACAATAAGCTACATCCAGACGAAGTCAAACTAATGAAAACACAAGCTAAAAGAACACAACACCCCCAGGCTATTGGTTAACTAGGATCTGCAGCTTATCTATTAGGTAGGGAAATGGGTAGACAAGGTGGGCCAAGCAGTCCTTATCTGCTGTCAGATACTATGTTTCTATGTTTCTATAATATAAATGCCAGAAGCGGCACTGCACACATTGTAAGAAACTTTGGAAATAAGGCCCATTACCAACTTAAGTATTTTCCTTGTGTTCAAGAATTATGACTGCATTTATAAGGGATAAAACATAAGGATATCACTGAAAGTGCTTTCATTAAAGCAGAATCTGCATTGTATCTACCAAGTAAATGCATTCCTGTTGGAAAAGATCTTGAACTGCAGTAAACTCTGAAAGGAGAAAACACAAAACCACAAATTTACAGATGATCCCAAAAAAGAAAAGAAACCAAAAGCAAATACTGTACATACATTAATTCTTTCTAATGTGAAGCTCTCTAACCGAACACTTACTTTTTCACCAGGAATATCATATGGTTGTTGGTTCAAGCACTGTAACAAGCAATTGTGCTTAACACTGACAATATGGTACCATACTAAGAAGCTGCTGCACCATTTGATATGTTGTCCTTCAGATTAAAAATTATTCCAAGGTACCAGCTGCCCACTGATGGGGGCTGTCTAGGTAGAAGGGATCCCATGGCACTTTTTGAAAAGGTAGGCTGAATTATCCCTGGTGTCTTGCTCAACAATCCCTCTCCCATGATAAAATAGGCCATGAAAATCCTGTAACCTCATTGGTTAAAACATGCCACGTGACTGTTGAATATTTTTAACAACTGCATACCTAACCTGAACTACATAGTTTTTTAACAAATAAAATCCCATTTTATAAGTGGGTCAACACACTCCAGGGAATAATTCACTTCTTGGGTACTTGTGGCAGTCGGCTACACCTCATACCTAACAATCACTGAAGGCATGTATTATTCCCTAATAACCACACACCCCATCATGTGTTATCCCTTACATAACACATGCTCTACTGTAATATGGCTGTACGTGGTACTAGTGCACTAAATGGCTGCTACATCTAAGCCACATAGAATTCTAACAACATGAATGTGATGCTGCAATTATTACTGCTGCAGTCATCCTGTACAGCAGATGGGCACTGGAGTTTGTAAAGCACTTCAGGATACAGCACATATGAGATATGCAACATAAAAATGAGTTTTGCTGTATTTAATTAGTTGACTCTACCATGGGTGCCATTAACTTCAAAGATGCTTTCACAGTTCCCAGGAAATAGAAGTAGTCTTCAAGCAGCTGTTTAAGATTTGAGGTTATATCAATAATACTAACTGCTGTGAAATCCCCTCTGTAGCTCTAAAAATGCAAGGTCTATTCATTCTATAACAAATATACATGTAAAGACTCTTGTCCATTTTGACAGGTTTTTAATTTACTAATGGCTCAATGAAAATCTAATAAACCAGTCACTGATAGCATGATTCTATTTCATTAGCACATGGGTTTTGTGTTAGTACATCAAATACCTCCACTGCTTTCTTATAAGCTATGCACATGGATCCAGGTGTCACCGAGGCTCAGGTAGTAGCAAATTTGCCTCTGGGCCAGAAGGTCATGAGTTCTAGTCCCTCACTGGGGTTGGATGCATTCTATAATGGCTGACAGTTGAGTGCAGTACTAAGTGGGGGGGGGGGGGGTGCTGTCCTTTGGATGAGATGCTAAACTGAGGTCCTATCTGCCTTTTCTGGTGGTTGCTCAGATGGGGTCTAAAGATTATATGGCACTTCTTGAAAAGAGTAGGAGGAATTTTTTTATTGAAAAACACATCAATTCATATCATTACAAAAACATAATAAGGCCTAGTAAATCATAATAACCATAATAAATCATAATAGCACCTGGCTTAATAATAAATTACATACAGTACTTAATCCTTTTCAATTGCACATAACCTTAATGGGTAATGGGGAAAAAAACTGATCAGAAAATATAGCACATTACATTCATATTTCTTGTAGTGTAACTTATTCTCTTTTTCTGCCCAGTCTCTCTTTCATATCGGAGTTACTGTTTAGCATCCATGACCTCTATTTGTACTTTATAAATCTATAAAGCCCTTTCTACCATTTGTTTATAATGTTTTCAGGGTGTTTTATGACATCTTTGGCATGCACTGTATTCATAGAGTGTTCAACTAATATGCTAAAACATTAATTTCTGTTGTAGAGTCCACTGACATCTTACTTGCCACAGGTAATATTTTAGGCAACAGAAAAATACCATCAAAGTCCCATGGTCATATTTACAGTACTTAAAAAATGTGGACACTTTCCTAAAATTAATATCTCATAAGACAGGTTTGTTAGCCACCCCAACTTTCATCTGTTAGCTAGAAAAGACCATAAGGGCTTGCTTGACATACGAGCATGAAAAGAGAAAATGTTCCATGGATTCTTTTTTGTTTTGACACCCATTGTATGGGCAGTTTCTCTCTTCTTGGGCTTTATGCTTTGCATTGCTTCGAAGGTTTAATTGGCCATATACTGATAACCACAGAATCTCCCACATATGTACAGAAATCCTGTTATTATTTAACTGTTTCAAAACACCTCCGCTTAAGGCAGGAGGGCAATTTTTAAAGTCTGGTTCAGGTGGGTACATTTTAGACATGATAGAAGTATACAGTTGTGGCCCAGGTAGTTTACAAATTTGTGTCCTAGTTAACTCCCATTTCTGGAGTTTCAATACTGCTGTTATGATAAAATACAGAACTTGCAGTTTAGGGAATAGTTTCGGGGGGCTATTTCCAACCCATGATCGTAAATACTCAGACAGATTATTGTTGAACCATAAATACTGAAGACTCTGCGATGGAACTAATCCTATTTTAAAATTCTGGGATATAAAAAGAAAGAAGAAGAAGGAGATGGGGTGAACCATTCTGAGGCCTCCTTGAGCTTTGGGCAGATAAGTGAAACACCTCTTTATTGGATTCAGTTTACTGCTCCACACCATCTGAAAAAAGCATGCGTATAGTCTAGTTTCAAGTGTAGTGGGGGAGATCATTGCTACATACACAAATGAGGGAATAATAAACCATTGTATTATGTGCACCCTTTTAATTTTAGATAACTTCCAGGACTTCCATCTATTTACCCTAGACTCAACCACTTGCAATGCCAATTCCCCATTTTCTAGAGGTAGATTACATTGTCCAGAATGAATGCCTAAGATTTTTTGTGGCTCTATGGAGATGTGAATTTTGTTTATAATTACTGGGTCTGGTCTAGTACTACCGAGAAACAGACCCTTACTTTTTTCTGTATTCAGCTTTGAATTTGAAACTTGAGAATATTCTTGTAGTTGTCTGATTAGGGCTGGGATCTGCTCTGAATTTGCCATAAACAGACAGAAGAGAAAATTGCACTCGAATCTGTTGATTGCTGATATCTGTTCCTGCTTTCACCCTACCTAATGACTGATGTCTCTGGCCATACAATAGTATTTCCTCACCTCTATATAACCCTCTTACTGCCTCAGCTTGTCCCAGCTCCCTTTCCCTGCCCATATACAATCTTGCACTGCAGGCATCTCCCTTACACTTACATACACTCATATAATCTAATTTCATGGCTTGCGCCTCTTCCTCACTACTTACCGACCTTTTTCTTAATGACACCCCCTGCTCTCAATGGTTATTTCTTCCTTTTGTATTACCTGTTTTTGTTTTTGTATACCTTGTTCTGTTCATATGATATGTCACCTGATAATTTATTGTCCAAGGTCCTCTCTATTGATTGCATAGTGGGCATCTATGAACTTATGAATGGTCTACTCTGTATGTCTCTGGTACATTGTATCCACTTTAACTCATTGTATGTAAAGCGCTTTACTTTGTATGTTCTGATATATTGTATCCTCATTAACTCATTGTATGTAAAGCACATATAAATTGTTATCCTGTTAAGTTTCTGCATGTCTGTACATGCCTGGATCGTTATGAGGTCTTGCCCAGTGGGTTCTTGCAAGTCCTCCCATGTATGTGAATTGTTCAATTTCCTAACTAATGGGTCGAGAGAGAAAATATATAGCAGAGGGCTGAGGGGACACCCTTGCCTGACTCCTGTACTAATAATGATTCCCTCTGTCACTTTTCCCTTAATAATGCAATATACCATTGCACATGAATACAATAATTTTATTTTGTTGACAAAGCCAGTAGGGATGCCATACTGCTGTAATGTTTGAAATAAGAAGGGATGGTGCACTCTATTAAAAGCTTTACTGTGGTCTAAAGTCAGAATACATCCTTGTTTCTTATTTCTTTCATAATAGGCGATTATGTCTCTAATTATCATTAGGGCATGTTGTATTTTTCTCCCTGGTAGACCACAAAACTGGGCTGGATGTATCAATTTAGATACCAGTTTCCTCAACCGATTGTCTAATGTCTGTGACAGAATTTTGAAATCTGAATTTAATAGAGATATAGGTTTCCAATTTGAAATATCCAGTCTATTACCTGATTTGTACAGAAAAATCAAAAGTCCTGATGTGAATTGAGGGGGAACTGATCCTTTCTGAAAGAAGGAGGTAAAACCTTCCAAAAGACATCTTGCCATTTCCCTGGGGAAAGTGTTATAGAATTCGTAAGGAAGCCCATCCGGACCAGGAGAAGTCCTGAGTTGTAAGTTTTTAATTACAAATTCTATTTCTTCTACTGTCAGGGGAGAATTTATTTTAGATAGCTCCTCTTCTGAAAAATGTGTTTGCAATCCTTTTAAATATCTATTGGTATTCTCCTCGGGGGGGGGGGGAGTTCATGGGATTCCATTATTAATTGAACCAATTGGTATAGTTCTGCTACATTTTCTATTAACCTTCCCCGCTTATCCATCAGCAGTTGAAATGCCATTGTATCTTTCCTTTTTTACATGCCTCAAAGGGGCCTCCTGTTGGGGATTTTTGAGTCCTGTACTGTAATTCTACATTTAAAGTCTTTTCCCTGTCATATTGAAATATTTTTACGTCTTCTTTAAGTTGTTCTATCTGTGGACTAAAGTCTTGTCTAGAAGAAGAGTTCAGAGTATACAGATTTTGGAGCTGTGTTCGTAATTTAAGGTAATGAAAAAACTTACTCCTTTCTGTGTTTTTTCAATAATTCTGGAACCAGTTAGCTATGTCCTGCTTTATGTCCATCCATCATTTGCCAAGGTCCTCATAAAGATCGTTTACTGAGGTCCTGGCCCAGAGAAGAGAAAAAATCCCTTGCTGTGCATGTGTGTCAGATAGAGTGGAGATATTCAATCTCCATCTCTTATTCTGTCTAGCTTTGGGATGGATGGTCTGGAAGGAGATGTATATAAGCAGATGATCAGAAAATTCTATGGGAAAGATTTGAAAGCTGGGAGTTGGTAGGTTCTTAGAAATGAAAATGTGGTCAATGGTAGAGGTTAATCTGCCTCTCCTATAAGTATATTTAGGACCTTGAGACTGATACTGTGCGCAGGCTAGCAGATCTGCTACAGTTATACATTTTTTTAGTGTGTTTACATCACAATAAGACTTTTTACCTCTCTAAACATTTACTTTGCTGTGGTAGGTCACAGTTAAAATCTCCAACCAAAACTATGTATGATGCCATGTAAAGATAAGGCTGAATTTGTGAGATTAGGGACACTCTGTCTGCTTTGGAAAGAGGACCATAGACATTTATAAACCTGTATGGCACTTATTCCCAGCAACCATCAAGAATAAGCAGATGTTCCGGGATTAAATCTATAAGTTTAGTCACTTTAAAAGAGAAGGAGCTGAAAACTATCCCTACTGCATCTGCCCTGTCTGGTCCAAAGGACCAAAATGATGGTCCCCACTGCCAGTCATCCTGGAAAGATCTGAGATGGTCTGAGGTAAACATCCAAGTTTCTTGTAGGAAGCAAACATTTACTTTAATATCCACCAAGTGTTAAAACAGAACTTGTCTTTTGGAAGTATTTAATAAACTATGACAATTACAAGACCCTAAAACCAATTTGTTAATTTCCATAATTTGGTTTTAAGGCCCTTTTTACTCTTTTCTTTTTTTCTTCTCTTTGTACTCCACTAAATCAGAGCTGCCTCCAAGTTCCTGTGTGTGTGTGTATGTGTGTGTGGGGGTTCTGGTTCTACCAGATCCGTGTCTGACTCCTTGCCTGTCTGCTCCAAAGGATCAAAATGACGGGCCCCACTGCCAGTCAGCCTGGAAAGAGCTGAGATGGTCTGAGGTAAACATCCAAGTTTCTTGTAGGAAGCAAACAATTACTTTAATATCCACCAAGTGTTGAAATAGAGCTTGTCTCTTGGAAGTATTTACTAAACTATGACAATTACAAGAGCCTAAGTCCAATTTGTTCATCTCCATAATTTGTTTTTTTTTTTTTATTTTTCATCTTTATCCTCCTTCCCTACCCCCGGTACCCCCTCCTTCCATCCGCTCATGTCCCCCGACACCCACCACCTTAGGGATCTGCCCCTAGAGTGCCCTTCCTCCTCTCCCTGGCACATTGGGGTCTGTCCCTGTAGGTGGTCCGGGTAGACTTAGGGCGGACTTCATCTAGGGCAGCCGGAGATGTTTTTTCCGGTTTTCTCCCCTTACGCCCATGCCCCCTGGGGCGCCGTGCGCTTGGGACGTATGTCCCGAGTGGCTACGTGCTGACGCACACCAGCCCTCATGCGCCGCGACGTCCCCCCTCCCCGGCTCCGACAATCGAAGCCGCCTCCATCCCTTCCTACTGTCGGTGCTTCCACCGGCTATGGAAGGATGCAGAAACACTGAAGCGTTCTTGGTCACCACCCCTGAAGGGAGGAGAGCATCTGTTGGGACGCTCGATCCTCCCTCCCCCACCCCACCTCTCGCCGCCCGAACCGCTCCTCGGCCCGGCCGCCGGGCGTGAGCATGAGGTGTATGCCCAGCGCCTCAACCTCAGCGCCACTGGCCGCTATAATTTGGTTTTAAGGCCCTTTTTTCCTTTTCATTTTTTTCTTCCCTTTGTACTCCACTAAATCAGAGCTGCCTCCAAGTTACTGTGGGGGGGGGTTCTGGTTCTACTAGATCCATGTCTGACTCCTCGCATGTAGGGGCTAGGACTGAAAAGGGGTTAGTTGCCTCTATTATCAGGGGTTCGGGAAGAGGTTTCATATTCCTAGTCACTCTCCTTGTTGGAAGTGGAACTGGATTTTGTGGGGAGTGTGGGGGGGTGTATGCTTCCAGTTACTTCCTTGGTCTGCTATCTGAATAACAAACAAGAGGGAACTCATCCCATTGATGCTGAGAAGGCATGGGGGGGGTCCAGGTCTTTCCTTCCCTTATGTTCTACTGACTCATCTGTGATGGGTTCCCCTTTCCCTTGCTCTTGGGGTATGGGTTTTGGGGGTGGGTGTGGGGTTGGGCAGTGGGGCAGTAGTTCCCTCAGGATCTACCTCTGCTGAATCTGGGGGGTTTGTAGCTTCTTCTTGAGCCTGCTGTATAAGGAAGTCTGGGCTGATGACTGAGGCTTTATTTCTTGCTGCCCATGGGCATACAGGGAATGTGTGTCCTGTCTCTTTGCACAAATCACACCTAGTTAAATTTGCACACTGCATACTGTTGTGACCCACCTCTCTGCAGTTGTCACATCTTGGTCTATCACAGACACTCGAGAGGTGGGTGTGAGCTCCAGACTTATAACATGTTCAAGGTTACCATGAGTAGAAACATACCCCTCTGTCCCTGCCCAAAAGAAATGAGTTTGGGATATGTTCTATTTCATTTTCAGTCTGCCTTAACTTCACCTTGTACTTTCATCCCCCTGTCCAGAATAATTCTGAATCTAACAGTGCTTCAGGT
The DNA here is from genome assembly GCA_016271365.2 of Neoceratodus forsteri. Taxonomy (NCBI): domain Eukaryota; kingdom Metazoa; phylum Chordata; order Ceratodontiformes; family Ceratodontidae; genus Neoceratodus; species Neoceratodus forsteri. The sequence continues at coordinate 1,224,357,854 of CM057459.1, read as the reverse complement.
GAACTTAGTACTTCGCATTCTTGCAACAACTAATACGTAATATCTTCAACATGAACCTTTCATTCCGGAACATGACTGTAACATATTTTATGAGTGGTTTTGTAAGGGGTATTACCAAAAAGGGGGATCACCAGGGGGAGGATTTGACTTGATTATACCTTTGCCAAAACATCTCAAGGGTGATGGATAATCTAAAACTTATATCATAGTCATCTTCCCCTGATGTATTTATAAAGGCAAACACCTCTTTAGGTGAAAAGTGCAAGGAGTCCTTCAGGCGTTTCCTCCTGACATACTGCCTCTCAGGCCTTATGTCCAATCACCCTTTGTATCTGATTCTGACCGCGTTCCTCCTAGGGGCAGCCTCTTTTTTTGATCTGGAGAAAAGTTCAGATAAAAAAGGTCTCTGTGGGGGAGGATCTCCATAGTGGTTCCTCCCGTTTGTCCATCCAGTCTTAGTTGGGTTGTGTCCTTTGTGTCTGATGCTGTAGGACCTCTGGGGGGGTTGTCTTCTCTGGGAGGGGCCCCAAACTAACTTCTATTGCATTATTTCCCTGTACAGGATGGTTTTTAGACTCCATCTGGTGCTGTACTTCCCGGGGTTCTGAAGTTTTTGAAGTTGTTGCAGGTACCTGAATTTGAATTGGTGGGTGCCATTCTGAAGTATTTGTGGAAGGAGAATCCTGCCAGTCCAGATCTGGTAGCCATTGGCCACTAGGCATTTTCTTCCATCCTGCTTCCTTAAGGGCTTTTTCAAGGAACATATAGCAAAGGGATCTAAATTTTTAGGTTGCAGTGAAAATGCTTTTTAGATAGCAGATGTTGTTGATAGAGGACTTGATGTGTCCAGTCCAGCCTAGTAACAATGTTTCTGGTTTGCTCATTTGGCCTAGCAGAAAGCCCCAGTACTAGATTCCTATTGGCTAAGATGAGAGCAGCCCTTTTGTTTTTCTTATACTCCTTAGAGTAAAATTTTTGTGCTTGGTTTCTTTCTGAGAAAGAAAAAACTGTGGCTTCATCCTGAGAGGTGGTTTTTGAATGAAAAATTATTTTCCCTTCTTTCTGTTGTGTTTGCTTGCACGCAGGTGTCATTTGAACATTTGTTTGTTTATCTTGTTGTATAATGTTAGAGTCCCCTTTAATGGCATAATGTTTAGTAATATTTGCATTCATTTCAACATTTGCATTCATTTCAATATTCATATTCATTGTCCCATTTGTATTCGCTTCATCCTTCTGGCTTGCTGGGTTTACTGTGCTAGCTTTCTCCCTCACTATATTACCAAAACCTAACCCCTGTGGCTCTAGGTACATACCTTCTTAATTTCTGCTGCCAGCCACTATTTCTGTAACAGGTTCTGTAGCATAAAGAGGGTTTAATTTTACCTGAAGGAGTAGTGGTGTTTGCAGCCTGGCACACTCCTTTGATTTTGTTGCATAATTGCTACTTCTGTCAGTCTGGCTACACACAATGTCAAAACAGGGCTCTTCTTGCACTTTAGCAAGTCTGGCTTGCAGTCTGGCCATATACAAGGTATATCTACGCTCTTCTTCTTCCAGTTCTCTCAGCATTTTCTTCCATTTTTCTTCCATCAGAGAAACCAGATTTTGTTTGTCATTTTTACAGTACTCAGTTTCAGTATTTATACTTAAGTCCTTCATTGATAGAAAGATTTCCTCTCTTATTTCCTTTTCTTCAATTTCTTCTGGAAATGTCTCATTACTGGTAGCCTCTTGCAGTAAGAGGTCAGGTGAAGAGGCTTGGTCCCTTGCCTCAGAAACATCCATCCCCTCTACCACACCACTCTGAGTGGCCATCTTAGAAGACTTTCTCACAGGAAGCAAGGCCCCCTGCAGACAGAGTAGGGGGACTTTCCCTAGTGTCCTGGCCTAATTTCCCTCTTTCACTAAAAATACCACTGACAGAGGAATCTGGTTCAGTTTCAGTCAGCAAGCATCTGTACCCACCACACCCCTTGGATGAGACTGAAACTAGACAATATTGTCTAGCCCTTCTTTCCTGGTCAAAAAAAACAAAACAAAACAAAAAAAAAACAAAGAAAAACTGAAACAATTGCAACAACTCCTTCCCCCAGGCAGGAGGTAGGGTTGTTACTAGTAGTGCCTGTCAGAACACTGTGCGCATTGTCACCATACTCTGTCCTTAGTGGGAGGGGAGGAGACTAGGGTCAGGGGGGATAAATAAGAGTATTGAGCAGGAAATGGTCTAGTTCTGGGGTGGAGTTATCAGTTGGAGGCAGCCACTCAAGGGTCAACATAAGGAAGAGTACGAGTAATGTTTGTGTTGGCTAGAATGGAGTTACTGTGCCTGGCACAGTGGCAGGGTGCTGGGTCTGTGGTGGCATGGGCATCCTCTGGCATACCCATGCTCATAAAGAAGGTCAGGGCAACAAAGAGGTTACTGAGGAAAAGGTTTTTTTTTTAGGTATGCAACCCCTCAAGGATGGAACATTGATGGCTTTAAGGGCCTGAAAGGAATTCACTGAAGAGTGGATGTCTGTGAGGATGTGTTTGTGACCCCAAGGAGCAAACCAATAGTAACTGCATGAATAATACTACATTAATAAGGTAACAAGCAGCATGTTATGGAGTATTATACCTGAAACCATAGGTCACTTTATGATGGTTCATCCAGTTGGGAGATCCCGGGGATGCATCAATGGGATAACTTCCCGATTTTGCCTGAAACTTTGGACTGAGGTGCCCTACAGGGAATAGTGGGGGCCCAAGATACCTAACTGTACCCCTAGTGAGCAAAGCTCTGCTGAGCATGACAGTGGATTTGAAATCATGTTCATTGTTGGCACTCTACCATATGGTATCTGAATGTATCTGAACGTATCTGATAGTAGGGTGAGGTAAAATCCCAAAGTGGCTCACTAGTAAGACAGGTTTATAGGCATAAAAGGATGGGAAAGTGCGCATAATAGTATGAGGGGTCAAGCAGCTGAAAAGTAACTGGCATGATGTCATAGCAAAGACTAAACGTCTATGATGAACTATTTGGAGTGGATGCTTCTGTGCATTTCTGTAATGAATTGAAACTGCATGTAATATATATATATATATATATATATATATATATATATATATATATATATACACGATATGCAATGGAGACAAGTTAAATACATGATTTATCTGCATTTAAGCAGTTTGACCTCAGACACCTCACTCATGGCTTATGCCACTCGTGAGGTTATCCAAGGTCAAACTGCTTTTGTGCAGATACAGTAAATCATGTATTTAACTTGCCCCATTGCATATCATATATATATATATATATATATATATATATATATATATATGCATGCAAAAAACTGCATTAACGCATCATTTAGGGTTAAAACACAAAAAAGTCATGAAATGAAACCTTTAGGGTTTCCCCTTCCCTTCCTCGTGTACCCCCCATCCTCCTGAGATTGACAGATGCTGGAGTGTGTCATTGGGGTTGTGAGGCCTAAATGTCACCCCATTCCATGTGTAATCATTATTCACAAGCCACAGTAAAGAAGAATATGGTGACATTTGGGCCTCACAACCCCAATAACACACCCAGTGTCTGTCAATCTTGGAGATGGGGTACATGAGGAGGGGAAACCCTAAAGGTCTAATTTCCTGACTTTTTGTGTTTTAATCCTAAATGGTGCATTAACACAGTTTTTTGCATAGAATGTCCTTACTTTTTGAGAAAGCATAGAAAAGTACAAACTCACGCAAGTTGGTGGGAGCGCAGTGCCCTTCAGGTCTCACGCACCCACCAACTTGTAAATTTTTACCTAACATAACTGTACAAGTACTGAATATTATAAGGCCCCCACGCTCCCATCAGCTTGAAACAAAACAAAGTTTCATTCATTGGAATGGCATAATTCCACACCTGTTTACATTTCAGGCACCTAAGAACTGAAAATTATCTCCATGGCAGTAAGGCTAGCTACCCTATAAATGCCAAACCACTACCACAATGCAAAATGCTATACACAAAATATAAAGTGTGTCATGCAATATCTCTGCAGCAAATTAATTTTCCAACACCTAAATATCATAATTCACATGTACAGGACATTACCTCAACACCCTCCAAATTTCAAGTTAAAAGACCAAACCGTTTCCAAGATATTACATTTTAAAATTTGAGATTTTCATTCATTGGAGTGGCATAATTCTGCACCTATTTACATTTTACACACCTAGCCACTGAAAAGTATGTCCATGGCAGTAAGGCTGGTTACCCAATAAATTTCAAGCCAGTACCACAATGCAAAATGCTATACACAAAATGTAAAGTGTGTCATGCAATATCTCTCAGCAAATTAATTTTCCAACACCTAAATGTCATAATTCACATGTACAGGACATCCCCTCAACACCCTTCAAATTTCAAGTTAAAAGACCAAACTGTTTCCGAGATATTCAATTTGAAAAGTTGTGAAACTTGGGCTATCTGGTCCCTCCAAATCTGGCCATCTAGTCCCTTCCTCGCGAACAAAGATCGCGATCAAAGAATCTCACCATCAAAGAATTTGAAGGCTCAATCCCAAAGAATTTTCAGTCTCATGATCAAAGAATAAAAAATGTTAAAACTCAATTTTTTCAGAGAAATACATTAAACCACAGGCATGACTCGATAGAACTAAGCCCCCTGAGCAAAACCAATCCTAGTTTGACTTCATAAGTCACCCCTGGGCTGAGATATTTGATTTTTAAATTTGGCCATCTAGTCCCTCCCTCGCTATCAAAGAATCTCACGATCAAAGAATTTGAAGGTCAAAGAGTCTTGCGATCAAAGAATTTGCAGGCTCGTGATCAAAGATCATTAGCGAGCCATGATCAAAGAATTTAAAACTTTAAAACTCTATTTTTTTGACATAATTACAAGAAACCACAGCCATGGCTCGATAGAGAGAAGACCCCTGAGGAAGGCCCATCATAGTTTTACTTCAGAAGTCACCCCTGAGCTGAGATATTAGTTTTTTTCTGACCTCAAAATTAAAACAAGATGGCAGCCATCGTGATCAAAGAATTCCTCACGTTCAAAGATTCTTTGATCATGAGCCTGCAAATTCTTTGATCATGAGGAGGGACCAGATGGCCAAAACCCCATTCTTCTTTCACAAAATAACCATATAAATTTTCCCATAGACTTTTAATGGGAATGTAAAACTTTAATAACTTTTGAATGGATCAATATTTTTTCACCAAACAAAAAGTGGCACATTTCCTGACCCAAGCTCTTTCAACCTGTCAAGATGCAGACTGGCACACCACACAATGACCATGCAGTGCCACAGACAAAATCCAAAAAACTGCCCACAAAACTGGCGAAAAGTGCATTTTCAGCATTTTGGTGTGCAAAAACTGTAAGTCCGACCAAAACAAAATTTTGCAGATCAAGAGATCGACTGTGTCTCACTGCACATACCAAATTTCATGCAAATCCATTGAATGGGTCCAAAGTTATTAATGCACAAAATTTCAAGCTTAACATAGAAGTGTCTTCATAACCCTAAATATAGGGTGCAACCGCCTATATATATATATATATATATATATATATATATATATATATGATGTATATATACCCACACATATGACTATATACACTAACATTTCTATCTGTCTGTCTGTATCTATCAATCTCTGTCTCTCTCTATCTGCCTGCCTGCCTGTCTGTCTATCTATCTATCTATCTATCTATCTATCTATCTATCTATCTATCTATCTATCTATCTATCTATCTATCTGTCTGTCTACCTATCTATCTATCGCTCTATCTAACTTATTTTAAAAGTTTTACCAGGAAAGACATACTGAGCTGTTAACATAAAAATCAAACAAAAGAGCTTTGCAAACAGGAAAAGTGGGAGGTACTCTTGGTAAAAACAGAAACTTTTCAACATCATAACCAGGCACTCACCCAAACCACCAAAGAATAAGGCTGAAGCTGCAGTATTTAAAAATATTTAAAACATTTATTCGACACAGAGACAGTCTGACACGTTTCTGGTCGCCATGACCCTTTCTCAAAGACTGAATCAATTAAAAGAGTACTTCAATAAATATCCATTTTCATCATGACATCACAAGTACTAATCAATTATTATCCTATCAGAGAAACAAGATAATCAGCAATTCATTACTAAGGACAGATGAAAAAAACATATAAAAAGCAGTTATATATAATGAAAACACCACAGTAATTCTAGTTTAAGCATCAAAAAATAGCAAGAGCTATCATAGACAAGTTGACTAGAAAAGCGTTACTATATTATAGAGCATACATATGAAAAAAAGGGCAACATTTATAAATAATGTATTAAACAAAAAACACACACATGGGGGGGGGGACCCATCATACCCTCACTATAAACATATAGGTATAAAACCTTAAACAATACTTGCTAATTTGCTAGCATTATAATATGCACTCAAGTATAAAGAGCTAAAATAAAGCCTTTATATACAAAAGGCACCTTCATTTTCAAATACAGAAGGAGGGGAGTGAGCACTCCAAGAAATGCCTTAGCGTCTCTTCATGAAAAATGGTTTTAAATCTATACCCCAATTTAAACCTGGATGTAAATGTGCCTTTAAATTCACAATCCAAAAGGATTCTCTACATAAAATAAAATTTCTAAAGTCCACACCTCTAGTGCTAGGGCACACTTTCTCAATTGCCACATATTTAAAAGAATGTTCACTATTCCCATTTAAATTTGCTACAATATGTGCCTCTGTAGCTTATGTTTCATCTCTATTTTTAATAGCTCTCTGGTGCTCCCCAATATAAATCTTAAAACTTCTCTCCATTTTTCCCACATAAAATGCTCCACACATGCAGGTTGCCAAATAAATTACTCCTGTAGTATTACAGTTTATCAAACTTCTGATCGTAAATTTCTTCCTATTATTTTGTGAGGAAAATGTTTTACTTGTAGAAAAAAATTTACAATTTACACAATTCAGGCACCTAAAACAAACCACCAGTCTGTTTAGCCATGTGTGCTGTTCTCTCCTATCTGCAAAGTGGCTATGAGCTAAATTATCCTTCAAACTATTTGCTTTCTTATAAGAGAACCTAGGTGGACATGCTGCAACCTGCCACAGATTTTCCTCAGTCATTAAAGCACCCCAATGCTTCAAAATTATTTCAGAGAAAAGAGATGCATGTGCAGAAAAGGTTGTTACTATACTAATTCTCCTTCCTCCCTCTCCAGTTCTATTTACTTTATCTATTAACAAATCATTTATATCTATATTTTGAACATTAGAACTGGCACATTGAATATTTTTGCTACCATACCCCCTTTCTAAGAGACGCTTTTCTAAAATATCGGCATTTGCTTGAAAAACACTATCTTTGCTACAATTTCTCTTTGTACGTAAAAATTCTCCCTGTGGAAGACTCATCAAAGCATGTATAGGATGACAACTTGAAGCTACTAAAACTGTATTGCCACCCCCCTGCTTTCTATACATTTCAGTACTTAAATTCCCCATTGAATCTTGTAAAATCTGTAAATCTAAAAAAGGCACTCTATCCATACTTGCCATGTATGTAAATTTAAGATTCTCATTTGTAGTATGCAAGAAATCAACAAAATTCTGCAAGTCTATCAATGTTCCATTGCAAAAAAGTAATACATCTTCAATAAATCTTCTCCACAGTTAAATAAATCTATGGAAAGGATTTTTTGTAACATCATGGATATAGAGATGCTCCCACCAATCCACATAAAGATTCACCAGTGATGAAGCACATTTTGTCCCCATTGCAGTCCCCTTTATTTGTTTATATAGGACTTTATCAAATGTAAAAACATTGAATTTTAGAACAAACTCCAACAACTTTGGAAGAAATTCCGTAGGTGGAGCTGTATGGTCATGATTCTGATACAAATAAAACAAGGAGGCATCTAAAACCCCTCATGTGGGATATTCGAATATAGAGCCTCTAAATCCAATGTAACAAGCATACGGGGAATTCAGTCTGATGCTGAGTCAAGATATTAAGAACATCTTTCGTATCTCTCAAATATGAAGGCAATGTTATAACATGAGGACTGAGATAATGGTCCAGAAATTGTGAAAGGCTTTCAGTCAGGAAACCTATTCCACTTATTATTGTGTGACCAGGAGGGTTATTTAAAGTTTTATGCACTTTCAGCAGTAAATAAAAATGCATCATTACAGGTGTGTCCCTAATTAGAAAGTCTCTTACAAATTTTTCGATGTGCCCATCTAAGCACATTCCAGTAATAAGTTCATCAATTACACTTTTAAATTCCCATATTGGATTTACCTTCAATTTGTCATAGAAAGCAGTATTTACTAACTGTCAATAAGCTTCTTTCACATAATCTTCATTTAAAATAATAATGGCTCCCCTCTTATCTGCTTGCTTGATAACAATGTTAAAATCATTTTTTAGCACTTCTAAAGCTTTCCTCTCTTCTCAAGTTAAATTATCAAATTGTAACTGTGGTGTATTCTGAAATACATTGTCTAAATCTTTCTCAACTCATTTATTTTATGATTTTTGCACCTGTCCTTAATAATGAATTGCTGATTATCTTATTTCTCTGATAGGATAATAACTGATTAATACTTGTGATGTCATGATGAAAATGGATATTTATTGAAGTACTTTTTTAATTGATTCAGTCTTTGAAAAACTGTCATGGCAACCAGAAACATATCAGATTATCTTTGTGTCGAATAAATGTTTTAAATATTTTTAAATACTGCAGCTTCAGCCTTATTCTTTGTTGGTTTGAGTGAGTGCCTGGTTATGATGTTGAAAAGATACTGAGCTTTTAAAAGCTCATTTCCAAATGCATCCTGAGGGTGAAAGTTATGAAAGATAGTTAAAGAGGAGAAAAAATAATTAATTTTTCACATAACTACCTGGAAATAATAAAAAATAACCCTTTCCTAACATACACAATTGTGATAAAACAGTCTGTAACTAAATGTATTATATAAAATAAAAGATTGGGAAGTCCAGCATCATCAAAGATAAACACATCAAGAAGTTATGCAGATCATACATTTGGTGTTTATAGGGCAGAGGATTATTTTGTCTTTTTTAATTAATTAAATAAAAAGCCCAAGCCCACCAACTCAGCACAGTTCTGATTGACCAGCATGGGGCTGAATTTTTTATTGACTTAGATTGGCTATCCATGTAAACACATCCACCCACTTAGCACCTTTTTGATTGCCTATGTGCCTTAGGCTTTGGATTGGCTATACAAGTGAGACGATAACATTGTATGCAGTAGTTCCAGCCAAGCCAGTCTGAATGTGGGGCACAGTAGCAGGGACATTACTAAATGTTATAAAAAGGTCAGCCTTCAAGGTCAGAAACTACCTACCAGAAGCAGGACCACCCATTACCTGCCACATCTTGAACCTGCTGAAAAGGAAGACACCCACCACTGTTAATTTCGCTGAATTCTGCTGATTGCCAGCCTGTAGAAACAACATGGATGTAGCGCGACTCTGGAAATACCAAGGGTGCCAGGAAAGGCAGCCAGCCCAAATACAAATGGAAGGTGTGCTAACCCTGCACTCAAAGGATCATGATAAGATGCATTATCCATGCAAGAATGATGTTATTAATATCCAAGCAGCAAAGTTTTGACCAGGAGGATTAAGCAGTCCTCACCACTTTGATCAAACAAAATGGCCATTGTTAGCCCATGTATGTGCCTGCAGTTTCTGAATGCATGATAATTACCAGTGTGTAGATTTCTTGTGTCCCTGTCCTGGCATGAACCCACTCAGAGTAAACTGCTCCCCTGTTCCTATGCTAAAACCATGGGCTGAGCCCCAGTGGGAGTAGGGATTTTAGTAATGCCCTCAAGAGACTCGCTCTGAGATTAGAGTGGGAATGTTTTATACAACTGAAGGATTTATTAGCAGCTGAATACATCTCTCATCTGTGTTCAAACTAGTTTCTCTCCTCTTTATGTCATTTTCTATAATAAAAGCATATCACAAGAATTAAAAAGGTTGTGTACTTATTAATAGTATAATTAAGCCTTATTACTGTCATCCCAACTAAAATGATTTTTCCTGAAAAGTCAGAAGTTAAATCATATAGACTGCTATAAAATGTTATAATTCTCTCTCTCTCTCTCTGTCTTTCAAAAGTTTTAGCAGAAAAGACATACTGAGTTGTGAACAGTTTATTTTCAATTGCATCCTGAGGGTAAGAGTTATGGAAGATAATTTTAGAGGAGGAAAAAAAATATTTCACACAACTACCCAAGAATAATAAAAAATAAACCATTTCCTTGCATACACAATTGTGATGAAAGAATCAGTAACCATCAAAATATATAATATAAAATAAAACAATGGGAAGTACAGCCTACCCAAAAGTATACACATCAAGAGGCTAAACAGATTAATAATTTGGTATTTGGTGTTTATTGCGTAAAGATTTGTCATTTTTAACTAATAACATAAAAAAATCACAACCTCACTAACTCAGCACAGTTCTGATTGACCACAATGAGGCTGACTTTGGATTGACTTTAGATTGGCTATCCATGTGAACACACTCACCCACTTAGCACCTTTTTGATTGGCTGTGTGTGTGTCTTAGACTTTGGATTGGCTATTGAGCCAGTAACATTGTATGTAGTAGCTCCAGCCAAGCCAATTTTAATGTGTGGCACAGTAGTAGGGAGATTACTAAATGCTATAAAATGGCAGCCTTCAAAGTCAGAAACAACCTACTGGAAGGAGGACCACCCACTACCTGTCACATCTTGAATCTGTTGAGAAGGAAGAAAACCACCACCATTAATTTTGCTGAATTCTGCTGATTGCCAGCCTGTGCCTGTAAAATGGTATGCACTTGCTATGTCTTTTTAAAAATATATGTAAACTAGTCACTCACCGATTTGTAAGTAACATATGTTGTGGACTGCCCACCATGGTGGGTATTGTCCCACTGGCCAAACTAATTAGTTTGTGAATGTTTAAGAAAAGTAATGTAGACAGTCACAGATCTGTAAGTAACAAGTGGCGTGGACTGCCCACCATGGTGGGTATTTTTCTATAGGGCCAATTTGTCAGTTTGAAACAGTTTTTTTCTTTGGCCTTTTTTAAAAGAAAACTTAAGCAGTCACTTACAGTTGTGTAAGTAATGAGTCGTGAGCTTCCCAGCATGGTGGTTATTTATCTAAAGGGCCATTTTGTCAGTTAGCAATTTTTGGTTGTCTTGCCATCTTTAATAAATGAAACCTGGCTACAATGCATCTGGGTGCATATTTTGGCAGCACGTTACTGAAGGTATATTTTATTCATGGGAAGGTAGGCTTTGAGATGTACTGCTTTACACCTAATCAGAAGTACATGTTATTTATTTTTCCATTTGCAAAGAGCTCCTGTCACATGCTTAGAAGGGCAAGGAATATGTGATTAGCACCTTAATTGCAGCATCAGATTGTGATTTATTGTGATTAACACTTATGCAATTCACGCTGGATCATCAAAAAAGTGTAACTGAAGTAAAGAAAAAGCAGACTGTAGTAAGAATAAAAGTAAAGTGATGTAGGTTTGTAATACAAGTCTTAGTAAGCTAATAAATGCAGTGTTGGTTAGGTAATGTTACTTGTAAAAAGTAACACATGATGGTTGTAAGGTTATTCTTTGATTTATAAGTTACAACAACTCATTCTTTTTTGTTTAAAAAGCAGTAAGTAACTGCAATAGAACTGTATATGACTTTTTAGGGCTGCAGATAGGCAGAGCTTGCAGCCCTCTTGCATTAGCTCTAAAAATTGCTCACCGTGAAACTTTCTTTTTGAACTTTTGAAAGTATCCATCCAAAGTTACAAAATAGTGTGCACCCCCTCTGATTTTTGTTATTTGCTGCTCTGTCTTAAAGGCATCTGAAGGGAGTGGGGATGCTACTGTGCCTCCTAACTTCTCAAAATATAAACAAAAAAAAAGTTTGAAGCTGCTGTTATGTAGCTCCTCAATTTAACCCTTGCAGGGCTGCAGACTGAACACCTGTCCAGCTCAATCAAATAGAATCATTCTAGTTCTTTCAGCAGCCTAGGGGTTAACTCATTATCTCAAAGCATACTGGAATTTCCCTTATTGAAGCACTGAATCAGTCAGGATCTCATTAAACAGACTACAGTGTCAAATTACAGACAGTCCAGCTCATGCCTCTCAACTTCTCTCATTACAGATTAGGGACAAAGCATAAAATGATCAGGGACAAATGACCAAAATCAGGGACTCATCTGAACACAAGCATTTGTTAATGCCGAATGTTTGCTTGCTGGTATTTGCATTAGAAATGCAGGAGTTAGACAGATGCAGAATAGGAATGGCAGTGAAGTACTGAACTTCACATGAACCCCACCTCCATCCTGTAAAAATGTAAAGAATTTGGGGACAGTCTTTGGGTCGTCACCTATGATGGTCAAGCTATGTCACCTCACCCTATTCTGCAGACACTGACATGTGTTGAGCTGTGCCTTAGGGCGTTTGGCTTGACAGTCACCCCATTCCAGAAGGACATATGTTGAAATGGGAACAGCATAGGAGAATGGGGTGTTGTCTTGGGATGAAGAGTCCAAGGTACACCTCAATGCCTGTCAGTGGCTGGGGGGTGGAGGTGGGATGGCATGAGCAGTACAGTTAGCAATCAAAAGGCACACCCCGATGCCTGTCTGTCTGTACAGGGTAGGATGTTATGGTTAGAAACCATAATGCCGTATTCATAGTACAAATTTTGAACATGGCCTGTTTGTGACCCCACCTCATGAAAGCATCAGGGACCTGTTCTCATGAGTAGTGGCTGTGTGATTTTGTCAATGTGTCCTGAAAACTGACTTCCAACAGTGACAGTGCCATTCTGCACCACATGTATGTAAACACAGATCGGGCACGATGTGAAGAATGACAGCTGTATCATCCATAGGGAGGTATGAAGAGATGGCAATGTTGAAAATGTGTAGTGGGAATATTAAAAATGCTTGCACTTCCAAGCACACGTGGAAACCGTGCAACGCATGCACGTAACACAATCATTTTATGGAGTTTCATCACCAGATTTTCAACATAGGCATTTAACGACCTGTGCTCATGAACAGAGTCACTGTGATTTTGTTACTGTGTCCTGAACACTGATTTCCCACAGCAACCAAGGTATTCTATGCTGGAAGTGCGAAAACACATTTTGACCACTATGTGAAAAATGACAGCTGTACTGTTCATAAGGAGGTGTGGAAAAATGGCAATGTTTAAATTCTGGAGTGAAAATATTACAAATGTACAAAGTTATAAGCGTGCATGGAAACTGTGCAATGCACGCTCATAACACAGTCATTTAATGGACTTTCATCACCAAATTTTCAACATAGCCATTTTAGAACCTCTGATAATGAACAGTGTCAATGTGATTTTCCTAATGTGTCCGGAACATGGATTTCTCACAACGACCGCGCTAGTCTGCGCCAGAAGTGCAAAAACACATTCAGGCCAGGATGTGAAAAATGACAACTGTACTGTTCATAAGGAGGTGCGGACAAATGATAGTGTTGACAATCTGGAGTGAAAATATTGCAAATGTGCGTAGGTATGAGCTTGCATAGAAACAGTGCAATGCACGCTGGTAACACAGTCATTTTATGGACTTTTCTCACCAAATTTTCAACATAGACATTTTAGGATCTCTGCTAATGAACAGTGTCACTGTGATTTTCTTAATCTGTCCCAAACATTGATTTTGCACACCAACTGCACCATTGTGTGCTACATGCGTGGAAAAACATTTTGGGCGAGATGTGCAAAATTAAAGCTGTACTGCTCATAAGGAGGAGTGGTAAAATGACATTGTTGAAAATCTGGACTGCAAATATTAAAAGGTCATGTACTTACGAGCGTGCGTAGGAACTGCTCAATGCACGATCGTAAAACAGTCATTTGTAGGAATATTTTCACCAAATTCTCAACATAGCCATTTTAAGACCTCTGCTCATGAACAGTGTTACTGTTTCTTTCTTAATCTGTCCCAAACATTGATTTCGCACACCGACTGTGCCATTGTACGCTACCTGCAGGGAAACACATTTTAGGCGAGATGTGAAAAATGACAGCTGTACTGCTCATAAGTAGGTGTGGTAAAATGGCAATGTTGAAAATCTGGAGTGCAAATGTTACAAAATTCGCAAACTTATGAGCGTGCATAGGAACTGCGCAACACACGCTCGTAAAACAGTCATTTTTAAGAATTTTTTCACCAAATTTTCAACATAGCAATTTTAAGACCTCTGCTCATGAACAGTGTCACTGTGATTTTCTTTCTCTGTCCCAAACATTGATTTCGTACACTGACTGCGCCATTGTGCGCTACACGTGCAGAAACACATTTTGGGCAAGATGTGAAAAATGACAGCTGTACTGCTCATAAGTAGGTGTGGTAAAATGGCAGTGTTGAAAATCTGTAGTGCAAATGTTACAAATTCATGAACTTATGAGCGTGCGTAAGAACTGCGCAACGCACGCTAGTAAAACGGTCATTTTTTGGAATTTTTCCACCAAATTTTCAACATAAGTTTTTTGGGAGGCCGCCTTATGAACACTGGCACTGTCATTTCATTAATCTGTCCTGAAAGGTGATTTCACGCAGTGACTACAAAATCACTTTTCAGGTCCAATTAACGCCATGACAGTGACACAACTCATGAGATGGGGTCCCAAAAAACCCATGTTAAAAATTTGTTGCAAAAATTCTAAAAAATGCCTGAGATATGCAGCAAAGTTGAAAAAACCCTATTCATTCCATTATACAGCTTACCGGCATTTCCTCAGTTCGTGGTCGGCTTTGAAGTGTGCAGACGTGTTTCTGGTCCACCGAAGATCGTGGCACCAAACTCCTGAGTAAGTAAGTGGGTGAGGGGTGTGGGAGGCAGGGTGTGCAGTGGGTGGGTGCTGGTTGTGGGAGGGCTGTTGGGAGACATCAGGGACCATTTTATTTTACTGGGGAAAAAAAATCAGACAACACAGGACAGTTTTCCACTTTACAGAGGCATTTGGCACACTGGGTGAGGTCCCAGCATGCCAAGGAGTCTTTTAAGGGGCAGCTACTTAGCCAGCGAGGTTAGGCACCCCGTCGGCACACAAAAATGAGAGAATCATGCTTTGGCCGGGATTGGGCACCCCGTCGGCTGGCTACAAAAGTGGGTGGAAGGGGGGGTCATCATGCCAACAGAGATTGGGCTTCCCCATCAGCAGACAACAACAGGGGGTGGAGGGTTACATCATGCCGACAGGGAGTGGGCTCCCCCATTGGCAAAACAAACATCGCGCATGGTAGCCGGCAGGGATTGGGGCCCCCGTCGGCAAACAAACACCGTTTGGGGGCAGGCACATGCTGCTGAGGGAGATTGGGCACCCCCTCGGCATGGGAGCCAGCATAATATTGTTTGTGAATGTGGCAGCAAGCTGCCCGCCATGTTCATAAACAGTATTAGGCTACTAACGTTCTGCCCTGCAATGACGGGTCGCTCCCTCATTGCAGCACAATGACTGATGCTGCAATGATGAGGCAGCCCCTGATTGCTGCAGTGAAAACGTTACAACTTGGTGCACTTTTGGAGACCAGTGTCATCGGCACAATGTGCCTCCATTGGTCCACCAGTGCTGAGCCCCCAAATGCAGTGCCTCCCTTGTCTGTAGCAGTGCTGCCCCTCTACAACCCGCTTCTCTCCTAAGCTGTCACATCATGTTTGTTGCACATGTGTGCAAGCAAACATAAAAACAGTAATATTAGTTCCAAGAGCTGTGTACAACATGCTTCTTAGTGTGAATAGCATTTTCCTAATGAGAACTAGACTGTAACACCAATGGCTTACATTATTTTGTGATTCAAATCCCTACTCTTCGGTGACAGAAATTTCAAATTTAGGAGGGGCAGAAGAAATATCTGAGGCAAAATCAGGGACAGTTAAGAATTGGGATCTGAGACCATTTTCTTCTATTTTCTATATTTTTTTTCTGTTCAACCTTTGTATATTTGCTATCCACTGAGGCAGGCTCAGTTCAAACTTACCCACACTGTGATGTATTTAATGCTGGTAAGAGGTGAGGGACTGACTAATCCAAAGAGACAGCTACAGTGTGGGGGAAGGGACAGTGCTTGGTTTCCACACTGTCTGCATTTATACCTGGTGAATGGTGAGGGACTGCCAGAACTGGGGACTAAAGCCTTTTGTTTATCTACAGTGACAGGTACAATGTGTGACTGGTGAACAGTAAGGGACTGGCACCACTGGAGACTGAAGCCTTCTATAAATCCACAGGGGCAGATGCAGTGTAGAATGGACAGTCCATGGTTTCTGCACTGTGATAGATGTAGTGCTGATGAAAGGTAGCAGACTGACAGCACTAGAGGCTGAAGCCCACTGTTTATCCACATGGGTAGGTACAGCTTGGGCACGGACAGTGCAGGGTTCTCACCCTGATGGTTTCAGTGCTGACAAAAGCTAAGGGATGGGTAACACATGGGACTGCTCTACTGCCTTCATGTCCACAGTCTCTATTGGCAGGTCATTTTAGAAGGCCACCAACTTCTGGCACAAAATATGCTTCCTAATTTTACCCCTAAACTTGCTATCTGTGACCTTCAGAGCATGTCCCTGTGTTCTGCTGGAGAAAATATCCATATGTTCAATCGTGTCATTACCCCTGAGAATGGGAAGACTGAGATCATGTCCCATCTCAGCCTGCTGTTCTACAGGGAGAAGATGGTAACAGCTACTAGTAAACATAAATGTGGATATTATGTTAGAGCCTTTCAGTTATTCTTGTTTTGAAAACGTAGCTTCTCCTTAACTGTGATATCTAAACAGAAAGCCCACCAGCAAATTTGTTTTTGATTTTAGTACTGAACACATTCTCTTTACTGCTGCAGTAAATGTAAACACTGGAGGAAATATAAAGAAACTGATAGAGGGAAGCATACAAAGGATGTCAGTAGGTATTTTATGCGACTGCATAGGTATGCAGAATTGAAAAATGCTACATAAATTCACTGTCACTAAGCAAGTGGCAGACGGGGGGATTTGTCAACACAAAAAGGGGGCTTGGTCTGCATTCAGAGAGGAATGAGAAGGTCAGTTTTCCTATGTGAGGCAGTGACCCACAGGGTGTAAAAAGTTGGGGTTATTGAAAATATGATGGATCATAATGGTCTACAGAGCCCATTTTCTTAAAGTAGCAGTTTTGACATTAAGGAAGAAAAAAAAGGTGGGTCGGAATTGACAACCATCTGACATTTTTCACAATCCCCCACTCAGAAATGAATATTGACACAATTTATCTTGCTGCAGTATAACATCATACCAAAGAATTCAGCATATCTGCCAAACTGGTGTTTCTCTGCTTGACACATGTGTTGCATTCTTTCAGCAGGGTCTTTACATAGTACAGTACCACAATACATTTTCTTTACCTTATCCTCACTTCCATCTGAGTGTACCCTAATCCTCTTTTTGCCCTGATATCATGATATTTAGGGCTTAATTAAGTAAAGCTGTATCCAAATTTCAATGCCAAAAAAAGACTAGAGATACATTCCCTGACCTTGAAAAATTTAATATGGGGTGGTATTATACTTTGCACATTCTTGTGTTCTATGATTCTAATATGTTTACCTATTAAGTTATGAGGCTATGTTGAATTTTGCAAATGCAGGCTTATAACTTTGGTGATATTCAATATTTTTACCACACATTTTCAACATAGCCATTTCAGTACAGCAACTCATGAATGTGACAGCTGTCATTTTTTAACTCCTGCCCAAAATGTGTGTTTGCAGCACAAAAGTTGCTTTTGCAGTCCCCGCATGACATCACCTTTAGGCCAGAAGTTGAACATTTTCTCTGCCCTGCTTTATGAGGAAGGGTCATCACAAGGCTATATTAAAAGGTTGGTGTAAAAATATAAAAAAAATATTTTTCAATTTTTTAACCCAGATTCCTCTCCTGCAGCCCTATCAGCTCTGGTCAGATTTTGTTATGTTATGGTAACTAATTACTTATGGAAAAGTGTGCTTGTTAATGTTACTTATTACTTTTTAAGTAACATGCTAATAGTTACCTATAAATGTGATATCATCACAGTTAATATTTAAAACAAGCAACAAGTTACACTCCAACACTTATTACATTTTAAAATGGGGTAGTTAGGTAAGCAACAAGACATGATAGGGTGTGCATGGAACATATTTTATGGCATGGCCAGGGGCATGATGAGGTAAGAGGCCTTGTCGAAATGCCTTTAGCCCCTGGCAGTAGAGTAAAATATGTTCCATGCACACACCTGGAGTGTTTTATTGCACTTATAAAATGTCACTACCATTGTTTCACTGTAAAAAAATTACAAAAACATATGTAAAATGCATAAAATTAATTTAAATTTCTCACATATTCCTATGCAAAAAAAAAGAGTCCCATTAATAATGGGGGGGGGAGCATATACTGGGGAGGTCAAATAAATAAAACGTATTTACTCTGGAGATACACTCAATAACTGATGACTGCAAAATAAAAAAAATTACTTGCTCAGGCTGTAAAAGCTTACTGCTCCATTGAATGTCATTGCACCATTGAAGATGAATGGTCCCTGCTGCGCTGTCACCAGCTGATCACCAGAAGTCACTCTGTCTGAGTCTGTGGAAGATCGGGGCTCAGAGATAATATTTGCTTGGCCAGAGTTGGAGCTAGAGGGCACTGTGCTGATGTTTCTTTTAGGACTTGGAAACAATGTTTTTTTGGCATGCATTCACTTGGTCTCATCTTCTTCTGCCTGTCCCAGGATGTAACTCCAGTGCTTCTGGTCCATCGATGCAGGCTGCCAGTAAGGTTACAGACTTGTCTCGCAGTGACGCCCTGTCACTGCCATTACTTCGTAGCTCTCTAGACCGGCATCAGAAAGTAGCTGGAATGCTGTTGCACGAATACTCTGGTTGGTGTAGACTTTGAGACAGCATGGCTTCCTTGCTTATTTTTGTCATCACGGAGGGGAGGTAATTTAAGGAAATAGGTGCTTTTGTGTACCATTCAGACTGTGTGTCTAGTAAACCTTGAGGAAATTTACAATGGTGACAGTAGAAAGGGGCATCCTGAGGGAGTTTTTGTACATATTTTCTCAGACTGGCAACTGGACATGTCTCCAATCCAGGTTCGGAGTAGATAAATCCTCTGAGGTTTTCTTTGTTCTGCTCAATGGGGTCTTTGTGGTTCTTGGTTACTTCTTTAAAACACAGGGTCGCATACTAGTGCCTGTTGTCATCAAACTTGAAATCAAAGCTGTTGATCATCAGTTGTCTGAGACCCTCCCACCCTACCGCACCAGACCACCAGACCATATGCATCTGAACATCAAACCAGACTTTGTGGAGTAGACCAGGTGCAGTCTCAGGGCTCAAGACAGCACTTTTCTTTAACTTGATCAGGTCACTGTGTGAGATGGCAGGATGGTGCTTGGATGTATCCTTTTGGGCTTTTCTGTACCTCTTGGTAACTGCCACAAACATGTTGTTGCTACTGGTAAAATCAGTGTCAGTGATAATGTTTATCTTTCTGCCAAGTTCTAGGGAGTTCAGGTGTCTGTTTAGAGAAGAGTGTAAACAACAAAAGCTGCTGATAGAGTACTCTTGTCCGTTGGTGTTACAGACCTCGGCATAAAAGGATCCGAACGTGTCATTTAAGACAGTTTTACTGGCCATTCTTAAGTCTATTTTTACACCTCTTACAGCTCACCAATCATTAAGTACTTACATAGCCCAAGCTGTGGATTTCTTTGTGTTTGGCTAATTTTTTGAATCCTCAATTGCATTTAATTCAGACGTTGTTAAAGTCAGATGTCTGCCAGAAGAGGCTCCCATTGTGACATTCTGTTTTAAATTTACTGTACTCACTGTTGCATTTTGAACCTCTTGTGTACTCTGGGAGGCTGTGGGCACTGTTGAGGGATTTACTTCATCTTCACTTAGTCTAAAGAAGTCTTCTAGCTCATTCTCTGTTATGCTGATGTAGAAATGTATAGCTTGAGAGCTGGCCATGGCAAGCAAATGTGATGTTTACAGTTAGTGGGCAAAAAAACAATGGCTGCCAGTTGAAATTTCAACATTCTGTTTGCTTGCTAATTCTAGTAGTAATCAGTTCCACATTTGACAGCACTTGTTAATCTCTATGCATGGATCATAATTGATTCATAGATGACAGCCAATCAGATTACAGGATTTTCCTATACCATTTTATAATTAACATTTGTCACCCCATTTACCATGTTCTACACAATCATAAATGTTCTCAAATGAACATATGCATTAAAGTATTAACATTAATTTTTTTCTTTTTACTTATAGTTTTTAAAACACACAGAAAGAAGAGATTCACTGAGAAATCTGTACCATCTTCTCACAACCATTCCAAGACACCTTGTATGTTACCCTTAAGGACCAAAGCAGAGGATTTCCAAATTATCCTCATGAGGATGGAGGAAAATTATTTTGTACATCCTGCAGTGTGATGCTTGATCATGTGACTAAATCTACAATTACTGACCACCTGGCTGGCAAGAGGCATTTAAAGTGGAAGCTGGAGTATGATGAACAAGGCATCAGAATGAAGTTAAGGACCCAGATGACATCCCTCCAATGCAAAACAAGTGCTATGATGGCTAGAGTTGGTGTTGCCCAGGAGTTTGTAAGATGTGCTTAGAAGTGAGTATTCCTCTGGAAAAGGCAGGTCATTCATCAGTTCAAGCTTTCCGTTATGCATACATTAAAAGCTGAGGATCTATTCTACAGTCTGATCAGCTGTAGTGTGTTTACTTTCTGGATACCTATGAAGCCCATAAAACAATACTAAAGAAGAAAGTCAAAGGAAAGAAACTAGCGCTGACTGTTGATGAGACCAGTGATGTGGAACACCATACCATTTTAAACATTTTAGCTGCTCCTATAGAAAAGCATGACAGTGGATGTGTATGTCCATACTGTACCTACTTGAAACAAAGTTTCTGCAAACTGTGGCACACAGCACAGTGCCAAGGGCAGCAATGAGACAGTAAATGAATATGTGTATATATATATATATATATATATATATATATGTATTTATACAATAGGGGTGAGTGATAAATGAGTCTAATAAAAAGATGTATACTCACCCCATTGTATAAATATATTGCGATGCATGCACATAGCCATTCTCTTACATTTATCTATACTCTGCATACGTCATGATCGCATTTATCAACACTCGTTATGTCACTGAATTAAACCCCTAAATCCAAAACCTCAAGCACTAAAAACAGTGTTGGAACTGCTTTGCCCCATCAAAACAGCATTAATTGAATCCACCTCAAATCACAGCTTCTGCTAAACACAGTTGAGCTGCCCGTGGCAAAGCAGATATGCTGACACAGAGCAGAAATTGCAGCAGCAAAACCCACTTGCAAAATAAATGAAAATTAATCCTGAAATGTCACAGCTGAGAACACGGAACTGCTGCACAACATTTCCTGAAATAACTCTGCCCACAAACAAAACATAACCAATCAGGACACTCGTTCCACGTTCCTCAGAACACATCCACCAATCACATAACAAATTAAACAACCAATCAGAACCTACTACAACAACCAATAACAAACCACTAATACACTTCCATTCATCAAATTAACCAATACCAAACACACTTTATGGAGCACTGTGCACAGACACAGAAAGAAGAAGGAACACAAGAACAAACAAAGCAAAATAAACCATAAATATAAGAAATGGTACACACTCCTGCCCTAATGCATAAACTGGACACATGATGGGCAGGAATGTCATATGGGACATATCACCACTCATGGCTAGTGACCTCAGAATACTTCCACTCATGGCTCCGCTATGCTCCACCATTCGTGCATATCCTGAGGTCACTAGCCACTTGTGGTGATATTTCCCATATCACACTCCTACCCATGTATCCCCTATATATATAAAAGGGATATGCAATGGAAGCAAGAGTAATAAATGATTTATCTGTACAAGAGTAGTTTGACCTTGGGTAACCTCACAAGTGGCATAAGTCATGAGTGAGGTGTCCGAGGTCAAACTGCTTGAGTGCAGATAAATAATTTATTACATGAGTTTTCCATTGCATATTCCATTTATGCAATTCTTTTGTTTTTGCTTTTATAGGGGGCATTTGTTAGTCAAAAAAAGTGATTACAAATTGAATTTTCTGTCATTTTTTGCTGATTGTAGAAAATCTAAAAGAAATCTAGAAATGAATCACTTCTCATTGTGTAGACATTTTTATACTGAACAACGTTTGTGCTCAAAGTAACATACTATCATCTTTTGTTTTTAAGTTATTTACATTTGTTTGATGAAAAAGTGCACAAATATTGAATTTTCTTCTGTTTTTCACTAATTATGAAAAAACTAGAAAGTATCTATACATGAAACACTGCTCATTTTGTAGATATTTCTGTGCTGAACAACTTTCATGCTCACAGTAATATGCTGTCATTTTTTGTTTTAAAGTTATTCACATTTGAATATGGTTAATACTGCTACTGAGGTCAAATTCTAAATGACACAAGCACCGTGCAGATAAATGGCTGATGACATAAGCAATGTGTGGATAAATGGCTGATGACATAAACATTGTATACTTAAATGAAATTTATGTACACAGTTACTCAGAAAAATGGATTTATCACACTCTGTTTATCTTCACTTTTATTGCATATATATATATATTCTATGCAAAAACTTCATTAATGCATCAGTTAGGGTTCTTCTACAGTGGAAAAAGTGAGGAAATTCAATTTTAGGGTTCCCACCCCCTTGCACCTCACCTCACCCCAGCCCGCCCCCACCAACAGGCATCGGGGTGTGTGTTGGGATCCTTGGGCCTCTCACCCCTTCCCATGAGTAAACAAGCTGAGGTGGTGCAGTGTAGGAAAATGGGGTGAGAGTTGGGGTTAAGGACCCCAACGCACACCCTGATGCCTGTTGGTGGGGGCGGGCTACAGTGGGGCGCAAGGGGTGGGAATGCTAAAATTGAATTTCCTTGCTTTTTTTTTGACCACCAGGTGGCACGAGATGGCTAGAACCCCATTCTTTGATCGCAAGATATATATATATATATACATTTTCCTATTGACTTATAATGGGAACTTAAAAGGGCCATAACTTTTGAATGCCTTAATATTTTTTTCACCAAACAAAAAGCAGCCTATTTGGCCACCAAAGATCTTTCAAACAAGCCATCTCACAGAGTGGCACACCACATGACAGCAGTGTGGGACCACATTCAGAATGCCAAAAGGTGCCTCCAAAAATGGATAATTTTGCATTTTTCAGCGCTTTCGTACACAAAGACTGGCACTCCAACTAAAACACAATTTGGCAAATCAAGAGATCTACCATGCCCCAACAAGCATACCAAATTTCAGGCAAATCCTTTGAATGGGTCCAAAGTTATTGACACCCAAAATTTTGACTTTAGTATGTGACTGACCACTGAACCCTAACTATAGTGGTGTGACCACATCACTATAATATATATATATATATATATATATATATATATATATATATATATATATATATGTGTGTGTGTGTCAGGTAATGCAGCATTCATTTAAAAAAACATTCACTGATGTTTTGAAAGAGCTTTTTCTGAACTGCACACATATTACCTGCCTGGTACACATAATGAAACTCATTACAGGTGAATTCCAAAGGCTGTTTGTGTAAAGCACTGCACTACATGAGTTTTCCATAAATTATTTTGCCTATCAAGCTGATGCAAAGTCTTGTGCCTGCAACATTTAAAAGAGGTCAGCCCCATAACAAGAGTCATCATGTCACCTGATTCCTGCTCTACATGATGGAGCTCACATATTAAAGTTGAAGTGTGTCATGAAGATCATGTAATGAGTCAGAAATAACCTGTGGCAAAAGATATAAAGATAAGAAAGACTCTGAGTACATTGTTTTTACTTCTTGATGTATTTTTATTGTTTATATTTCCACAGCATGATTGCTGTTTCCGATATATGAATACAGATAAATTATTATTCTTGCAGATTTTTATATACTGGTTTTCCTCCAGACAGGGGCTCTACAAACATTAATACTGCCAATCACACCTTTAATCATCAAGAACTTACTGTAATTGAAAACTGCATCATAAAACAATTAAGACATTTATGTTTTTCAGGAAATTTTATCTGATGACATCCAATTCATCAAAATAAAAATGGAGCCAGCATTCCTTGCTGACAAAACTACTAAACTATATAGTCTGCTGGACAGGTTTCAGTATCGAGTATCAATGATATCAGATGTTGTGGATGCGCTAGAAGAATTCCAAATTCATGTGGAATAAAATAAGCACTGCATGACTGAAAGCTGCGGACAATACATAGAAGAGTCTGGTGATGATGATGATGTGCCCCTCTCAGGCATGACAGACATGGTCATGAAGTTTAAGATGGCCTTCCAAGGTGCTGCAGAAAAAACTTACAAAATATATGACCACCGAAGGTCAGACAGGTTATCCTTATCCCAAGGATATCTGGGTTTTTAGTCCAACAAATGTCACCTTCATGCTGCAAGATAAGAGTGAGTATTGCGAGATTCCTAGGTGGGATAAAATTCCACATGAAGAGTTTACATTGTAGACTGAACTATTTATTTAATTAGCTTTCGTTTACCAGGTAAGCACACTAGACAAATATATGCCAATTTTCTGATACGACCCAGAGATTGCAGAGAATATATAGACAATGTAAAAGCTTAACAATGAGGAAGCAGCAGTACAATAAAAGATAACAAGGGATAAGAACATAACAAAGTTAAACAACATAATACATTTAAGCTACAACTTTACTCAAGAATGGATCAGGATTGAAACCAAACTGTACAATAAAGTGCATCATTTGTTAGGGGGAGGGGAACACCAGAAATTAAGTACAGTTGCAGGCAGAGTTTAATTTTAGGTAATCCCATAGGGGAACTTATAAAACTGTGGTGAGAGGTGGTAAGAGTATATACTGGAAGAGAGTTCCATAGCCTAGGTGCACAGTGAGCAAAGGCCCAGTCATCCATCAATGTATGGGTTTTAGGAACCAGAAACACAGTCATTGGGTCTGAGTGGGTATGTTGGGTTGACAGGCTTAAACAGTTCTGCCAAGACTGGCAGCCTGGCAGTTCTGACTACTTTATCTATGAAACAGCCCAAGCAGAAGTATTATAATTTCCTGGAGGTATCCAATCTAGTTTGTTATATAATTGACAATGATGAGTGAGTTGAGGGGCAGGGAGGGCAAAATGATATATGATCTTGTAAGCAACATCCCATTTGGATGGACTGGACTTGATGGAATGGGTAAAGGTAATGAGCCCATAACTAAGATTTGGGAAGAATATTTATTTTGCCAGGACAAGGCATGCAGCTGATGTGAGAATATATATTTGGCTTTATGGGCCAGGCCCAACTTACTGTTTACTGCCTTGCTCGCATTGTGGATAAGTAGGGAGAAGCCTAACTGAGGATCAAGGGTAACTCCCAGGTATTTGAAAGAGTCAACACCCATTACAAGGAACCCATCAGCACTGTTGATATTCGGGGGCTCAGGACATGTTTTGATTTTGGCCAAAGAGCATAGCCTGCATTTTCCTGAGGTTAAGGGCTAACTTTCTGGACAGGAGCCAAGATTGTATTAGGAACACAAGGGCATCAGCATATAAAGTAACATTACTATGGACTGGCACCTGTGGTAAGTCATTAACAAATAAAGAGAATAATATAGTTTTAGTACCCAGGTATCCAACAAACACTGAGTATATGTCCCTAAACAAATTCTGGTGCTTGGCACAGGACAGATTGCCCAAGTTGGCAGCATTAGCAAAGACTTGTTTAAATTCAGTCAGGACTCTGCTGATGCTGAGAGCAATTTTAGAATCCACAAGTAGATTTTTTCAGAAAGAAGGCATGGGCTGTCATAACACAACATACAGAGGCTGGTATTCCTCCATAACAATTCACAGATAAATAGTGTGACTGACAATGAATCTGTGGACTTCCATGTTGATCTAACTGTTCTAGAATAGCATCTTTGTGATTGGTTCAATTTTCTTGTTGCACTACTGTTCAAAAGTTGTTGTAGTATAGATAAAAAGTCACAAAAGTCATGCAGTTCAAAGCTAAAAAAAATTTTGAAGTAGAATTCAACAAAACTACGTACAGTGAATTGTATCTTTAGCCATTAATGCATTCTGTAATTCATTTAAGAAGGTAATACTGTGTTTTAGTTTACATGAAAGCCTATTCATACTAAAGTTCATACTAAGGCAGGAAAGTAGCTAAGGGTCTTGCACACATAATGCTCCATATTAATTGTGATAATTAATTGTGCTGCCACTCATCAAGTAATGATCCAATTTCTTTTTAAATTGACCTTTTGTACTAATGATAACTATATGGGCAGGGAATTGTAAGGGATTAACATGTTGTGTAAAGAAAAATTTTCTCTTTGTTGTTTTACAATTTTGTGCTTATAGCAGTAAAGGATGTCCTCATATATTTAATATATCTGACTGAATTCTAAATTTAGTACTGAAATTAAATAAGGATCATTTAAAATCTGATAAGAATGTGGTTAAGTTCCACCTCGACCTTCTTTCTTCTAACATCATATGATTTAAATATATTAACCTATCTTTGTATGAAAGATCTTTAATGGAGCTTCATGTTTTGGTCATCCTACATTGAATTCTCTCCAGATTGAGGGTGTCCCTTCTTCTATACTTGCACCATACAGAGGTAGCATAATCTAGATGCAGATGGACATATGCTCAATACAATGGAAAAATTACATCTTTTTCTCTTGCCTTTATGTTTCTTTTAATTGCCCACAGTGCCCTATTTGCATGTGCAATAGCTTCTGAAGTCTGACTGGTTTGATCCATTTTATCTGTGACAAGAATTCCAAGGTCCTTCTCACTTATACTTTTCATTAATGTTGTTCCACATAAAGTATAGGAATGCACTTTATTCCCCTTCCCTAAGTACATGACCTAACTCTTGTCAGTATTAAAATGCATCTCCCATTTTAGTGTCCCACCTTGAGATTTTGTCCAAATAACTCTGTATTCGATTGTAGTCAGTAATGGAGCTTCAGATACTGTCCAGCTTTGTATCATCAGCATACTTAGTGGACCATGATGTTAGGTCCTTGGTTAAGTCAGAAATAAATATACTAAAGAACAGGGACCCCAGCACTGATCCAGCTGGCACTCCACTGGGCACACTAACCTCATTTGATCTATGACATCTTATAGTTACATACTGCACCCTATTTTACAATAAGAGATCCAATTAACCAGATTGTTATTTATACCCACCCTCTGCATTTTATGATTTAGTGCCCAGTGTGGTACAAGGTCGAAGGCTTTGGAGAAATCTAGATAAATGATGTCACACAGTAATCCCTTATCCAGGATGCTACTTATTTTTTTCATAAAAACACAAGTTAGTCACACAGGATTTATCTGGCGTAAATCCATGCTGATCTAAATCTTCACTGATATTATTCCTAATTATGTTTTTG
This sequence comes from Neoceratodus forsteri, assembly GCA_016271365.2. Taxonomy (NCBI): domain Eukaryota; kingdom Metazoa; phylum Chordata; order Ceratodontiformes; family Ceratodontidae; genus Neoceratodus; species Neoceratodus forsteri. The sequence continues at coordinate 1,224,330,167 of CM057459.1, read as the reverse complement.
ATAATACTCTGGAGGGAGGATTTTGACTGGAATTGTGGATTAACTAATAGGTCTATAATTATTTGAGTCTTCTTTATTTCCCTTCTTGAAAATTGGAGCAACATTTGCTCTCCATCTCCACCAGTCATTTGAGATCTGACCTGTGTTAATAGATGCCTCATAAATGATTTTCAGTGGAGTCATTATACCAGTCTACACAATCATGAGAATTTTTGAGTAATAGGTACAAACAAAACAACCCTATCTCAACCATGAGTAAATAAATACATACAATAATCATTCACTTAAGTTCTTATATTTTATTATTTTGCCAGCCTTTAAGGCTTTTTCTCTTCTTCATTGTTGGGCTCCAGTTAATTTCTGTAATAACGTTTCAGAACAAAAGTGTTCCTTCATGAGACTCTGGAGCAATATTCTGAATTAAACAAAAACATAAACATGAATTTTAAACATTTATTTCATTATAATAAATTGCAGTATTAATGCAAAATAGATTTTAAACAAACAGGTGGAACTGACCTGTATATAAATCAATCAAATATCATATGAGTGTATCTGCCATGGAGGTGGGGGTATTCCCAATTCAGTAATAAAGACTCTTTATGTCTGTATTATTTAAAAAAGGAAATAGAAAACATTATCATGAGTAAAGTATAATAGGGGTGGCAGGGTACCTAGCTGGTTCAACAATAGAATCAAATCCTAAATGAAGAGAAAAAAGAACACACATAAGAAAGCAATGTGACAGGGTGAAATATGACCCTGTTCCAGTTGTTATGGAGAAAGAGTTTAAATGCAAGGATCAGTTCTATTCTCTCCTTTTCTGTTTCTTTTCTGTCTGGTTACACAACCAAATCTTTTCGTGGGACCTAAGTCTTGATCACCCCAATGGTCTTGCAATTCTCTGCCTCTCGCTATCTCTCTACCCTCACTTGATGTTCTGTCTTTTCTCCCCCCTTGTGTATCTGCTGGTATGAAAATATATGTGAATCATTTTGTGTAAATGTAATTGATACTGGGATCCCTTTGTTTAAAACTGTATATAGTTATAATGTTGCAATGATTGCAAAAAGCTATTTGGAAATCAAGGGGTTAACCTGAAATGCAGTTTTTAAGCCTCTTGCAGAGATGTAAACAAAGTGTCCATTCTGGGTCATTATGTACTGTTTTGCTGCACCTGCTGAAACTGACAAGAACACTGTGTGAGAAGCAGAATATTCTCTTAACAAGTTCTTGCAAAGACTTGTTATAAAAAAGTTGCAATGTTTTGCAAGAGAGAGAGAGAGACAGAGACAGAGTGAGATTTGAAAATGAGAAGAAAAAGAACTCTGCTGTCTATGTTTGTACTGCCATTGTAAACAGTTATTCTGAACAATTTTATTTTTTTAACTGTTATTAATAATAAAACGATATTTGTGAATTTTGAAACTGCTCCTGGTTTTCCTGTGCTTCCTGACCTGTGCCTCGATGACAGATGGTGTCAGCCTAAGTGGGATTTATGCCATGCATACTCTAAGCCAAGAGTTTAGTGTGAGGGTACTAGACCTGGTACCAGGAAAGCACAGAAGAAAGGTATGGATTATGCAGCAGCAAGTCCAGGAGTGATTACCAGAAGAATGTCAGCCAAACTAGAAGCAGAAACAAAAGTCCAAACTGAGACTGTTCAGCCAGAACCAGAGATGGGGAAAAAAAGAACTGGCAATGACTGAACCTGAAAGCCTGACTGCCTTTTTCAAATGGTGGGCTATACAACAAACTGAGATGGAGAAACAGAGAAAAGAAGAGATGCAGCAGATAGAAAAGAAATTGAATGTTTAGAAGCACAGAGAGAAGAAGAAATGCAACAACTCGAACAGCAGAGAAAAAAATAGATGCAGTGACAGGAGCAGCAAAGAAGAGAAGAGATGCAGTGATGGATGTATGCCTTGCAAGTTATCAAAGCTGGAGGATCTGACACTGGTCCAGCAGAGCAACAAGACACAAACAACTTAAAATACATTAAACTCACAAAGTTGTGTCCCTCGGATGATATTGAAGCATACCTGACAACTTTAAAGGGATTACTGTAGCCTGCCAGTGGCCAAAGCAGCAATGGGCAATCAGATTGGTACCTTACCTGACAAGGAAAGCCCAACTTGCCTACAGCAATATGGACACTGTACAGTCAGAAAACTATGACCTGGTGAAAAGCAAAATCCTGAAAGGGTATGACTTCTCAGGAGAAACCTGCAGGCAGTGATTTCAGTCTCTGAAGTACAACTCAGTCAACAAACCTTGAGAAGCCTTCACCTGACTCAGAGAACTCCTGATAAAATGGCCCCACAGATCATCATCAACACATTTATAATGGAAAAATTCATTAACATCTTGCCTACAGATGTGCAGCTTTGCATGACAGAACACTTACCAGAAAGTGGGGAAAAGGCTGTTTCTTTGGCCGAAGACTACCAAATTGCCAGACACTAAAGCAGCGAGGTAAGAGCGAAGCACTGGTAAGACACTCTTTTTCCCATTTAAACTCCAAGTCTGATAAGAACTCTGGTGGGGGTAACAGATCTGTGCCCAAAGACTTTATTTACTGTAACTGTAATAAGCCAGGTCATATTGCGCACTCCTCCTCTAGTTGGAGCATTATGGCTATATTATGTTGTACTGTATTTGTTTGTTCTTTTGTACCTTGAAGCACCCTGTTGTCTTGCTCTGCACAAGCTATAATTTTATTCCTAGTGCTGTTAGCTGTGTCTAACACATACTGTCTGATTGCAATATATATTTTCTGTATTGTGTGCTCCCTTCCCCTCTCCCCCAGGATGCAACTGGAATTGAGCAGTACTCTGCTCAGTGTGCCTTTCTGGTGAAACTCTTACATAAATAAATAATTGCAAGAAATTGCCATAGTAAGAAGTGTGACACTGGAGCAAATTTGTCCTTAGCAAATTGGGGCAAGTACTTAACAGATGTGAAGGTGGGAGATAAGACTGTGAAGGGACTTATTGATTTGGGAAGCAGACAGGCCCTAGTGCATATTGAAGTGCTGGGAAAACAATGTCTAAAAGGACCTGGTACTGGTGTCATCTGCATCCACGGGGACACTTGATACTATCCCACCAGCCAAGTGGCTCTGAATATTAATGGGGTGTTGCACCAAATGAAAGTGGGGGTAGTGCCTAAGTTTACCTGTAGCTGTGATTATTGGAAATGACTCTCCAGGATTTTCTCAGTTAATCAAAGAGGGAGTAAATCTTTATGTTTCAGCAGCTGTGGTGACAAGAGCTAAGGCAAAGAAAATCTCAGATGGTGAGGACTCTTTTCCTTTCGTTGACTTTAAGTTGGACTTGTTTGAGCACAGCTCCAAGATCCAGAAGTCCAGGAAAGAAAGACAACACCCGAAGAAACAGTGGCAGCAAAAGACTGATGGACATAAGGGATTAACATATGAAAATGCTGAGACTAAACTGATCACTGATTGTGATTTTTTTTCAGAACAAGCTAACAATGTTTCTTTCCAGTGTTATTTTAAGCAACTGGGATGAAACCAAAACAGGGTGAACCTATGTTTAAAAAATGTAATGGGCTACTGTACAGAGTGTGAGTTAAACCTCAGACACAGGACCAGATAGAACAGTTGGTTATACCACAAAAGTATAAATCTTAGTTGTTACAGATAGCACATGATAGTCCTATGGCTGGTCACTCAGGGAGGGATAGCACCCTTGTCAGATTGCTGTACAGATTTTTCTGGCCTGGAATTCATGAAGATGTTGCTACCTATTGTATTTCCTGAGCTGAGTGTCAGAAAGTAGTCCCAATGACTAAAAAAGACATGGTGCCCCTGGTGCCCCTACCTTTGATAGATGTGCCTTTTGAAAGAATTGCAATGGATGTGGTTGGCCCCTTAGACAAAAGTAAAAATGGCAATTGATTCATTTTGGTAGTATGTGACTATGCTACTTGATACCTAGATGCAGTTCCAATGTGTATTGTCACAGCCCCAAAAGTAGCAGCAGAGTTTGCCAACATTTTCAGCAGGGTGGGCATACATAAAGAGATTATTACTAATCAGGGTAATAATTTTGGTGCTGCATTACTGAAGGAGCTGTACACACTACTAGGCATCACTGCTGTAAGAACCTCCCTTTATTACCCTCAGACAGATGGTCTTGCTGAGCATTTTAATCAAACCCTAAAACATTTTTTAAAAAGGTTTATAAAAGGGGATATGTATGTGAAATTCAGATTTATTTTATTGTTGTTATTTAGCCACTCCACAAATCTTTTCAGCTCTTCCTTGGGTCCTGACCAAACACAAATAATGTCATCAATATATCGATGCCATTTTATAATGTTTTTCAAAAGAGGATTTCTTTCTGCTGAAAATATTATATCATGTTTCCCAGACTCAAGGAAGAGATTTGCTTAGCTAGGGGCCATTGCTTCCCTCTTAGATGTCCCCTGTAGTTATAAAAAAAAAAATTCACCATCAAATTTAAAGAAGTTGTGTGTCAAGACAAACTCCAGTGCTTCTAAAATAAAGTCAGTGAGGAATTCAGAGCTTTGTTGATTTTTTACTCAAAAATTCCAAACATGCCAGCAACCCATCACTGTGCTTGATGCTGGTACTGTATATAAGGATTCTACATAGATGCATAACCATCAGTATCCCTCATTCCATGTGAAGTCCTTGAACTTTTTCAGTGCGTCCATAGTGTCCTTCAGATATGACTCAACATTAGAAAGACAGGTTTTCAAGAAAAAAAACAATAAACTGATTCAGTTTATATGTAAGTGAGTCTATACGTGACACAATTGGATGTCCTGGTGGGTGCTGAATGTCTTAATGGATTTTTGGCAGGGTATAAAATGTGGATTTATCAGGTGTGTTGTTCAAAATATATTTCAGTTTATCTTCAGTAATAAGACCCCTATGTTTTCCACTTTCTTTTTTTCACTTTATCTTTTTATTCAAATTTGAGTATATAAGAAAGCATACATCTAATACAATAGAAAACTATCCTCCATGTAAAGTATAAAATATCACTTAACAAAACACAGTATTTAGGGTAAACATATTGGAGAAGCCTTATATACATGTATTGATAATAAAACACAAACCTAGACTGGATGTAAGTGGAGAGTAGAAGGGTTACAATCAATAGGGTATTATAGGATCAGAAATAGCAACCATGTATGGAATACATGCTAGGGCAGGCTATGGCAAGGCATTCAGTAAATTGCAAAAAGAGATAAATGTGGTAATATGAACAATGTTCAGTAATGGAGAGGTGAAGATAAGAGAAAAGTGTGCAAGGAAAGAAAGATGAGAGAAAAAAGCAAGGAAGAAGGGAAGGAGAGAAGAAGAAAGCAGAAAAGAAGGGAAAAAAGAGGATAAATCTGTGCACAAAAGTTTTAAGAAAACCTAATCTAAGAGCAAAATAAGAAGGAGGGCTAAATATCCCTAAGAATTAGGATCTAGAAGAACTAGGTTTGATGTACTTGAAGTAATCCTGCCAACATCTGTCATATACAGTGAATTGGTTCTGAGTAACATGAGATAATTGGTCTAGGGAGGCATACTGAGAGAGACTTTGAAGAACATCTGAAAGAGAAGGCACCAGAGTTGATTTCCATTTCATAAGAATCAGATGTTTGACCAGAAGAGAAAGTATGTTTAGCCATCTAAAATGTGCATGTGAGAGGAGAGAGATATTGCGGATAAGGATGCCTAGAAGGAATACCTTGGGGTCAAAAGGTAGTTTTTGTCCTGTTACTCTGGAGGCAAGTAAACAGACTTTATGCCAGAGCTTATTAATGGGAGCGCAGGACCACAAGATATGAAGTAGATCCCCATTTGCCAAATTGCAGCATCAGCAATTATTATTATTTAATAGGCCCATTCGTTGAAGCACAGAGGGGGTTGTATATCAAAGATGTAGGATTTTAGTTTGTATTAAAGAACTACGGGCATCTTTAAAGGTATTATGTGCAATATGCCAACAATTACTCCATTGTGCGTCTGAAATATTGTAGCTAAGAAGAGTACTCCATTTATTTTTGGCCTGTATAGACTGATCAGGTAGAATATCAATAATGTCTTTGTAAATGGAGCTATTTAATTTTACTGATAAATTAGTCCAGTGCGAGATGTATAGGATTAGAAGAGTATGCCTATACACTAAACTAGAGAGAGAGTTATAAGCTGCCTGAATTTGTAAAAACTTCCAGAAGTCCTGTTTAGGAAGTTTCCATGTGATCTACAAATCTGAGAATGATCTAAGAGTGAGTGAATTCTGGTCCAAGATATCTCCGAGAAAGAAAATGCCTTTGTTCCTCCATGTACGACAGAAAATTGGGTGATCTTTTTAGAGTGAGCATTAGATTTCCCCATAAGGAGGGCATAAAACCAGGGTGTTGGATTGGATTTCAGGAATTTGTGGGTTAGTTTCCAATAAAGAATAGAAGATGATATTGTCGGGTGAAATTTTAGTTTAGAGGAAATGGGATTAAAAATGAAGAAAGTGGGAACTCCTCCTGGGTACAATGCGGATTCCATTTCAACCCATAGTGGTGAGTGAGGGAAGGGTTTCTGAAACCATTTAATGGTTTGGGCCATTCAGAAAGCCCAAAGGTAGCCTTTGAACCAGGGGAGTCTGAATCCTCCTTTTTTCCAATGTGATCAAAGTTTGTTGCCGTTAAATCTCAGCGGTTTCCCATCCCAGATAAAGTTACCTATTAATTTATCAATTTTAGCAAAAAAGGAGGATGATAAGACTAAAGGAATATTGGCAAAGAGGCAAAGAATCTTGGGAGAAATGGACATCTTAATGGCTGTAATTTTCCCCATGAAAGAGAGATTAAGAAGCTTCCATCTGTCCAGAATTGTTTTGATGTTATCAAATAAGGGGTTAAAGTTAATGTCCCATATCTTCCCTAAGTTACTAGTAATTTTGATTCCTAGATATGTTATACCCTGTGGTGACCAGCAAAATCCAGGAGATATGCTCATAAAGGCTTTACAGTGGTCGTTAAGGGGCATAGTTTGTGATTTTCCACAATTCAAAGCAAGGCCAGAAATTTTTGTAAAATTATTAAGCAAATCAACCAACAGGGGCCCCAATGTCATTCAGGTTTTTGAGTAAGATTAAGAGGTCATCCACGTAGGCGAGAGAAACATATCTTGAATTGCTTACAGGTATGCCCATAATGCCAGAAGATTGACATAAACAAGCAGTCAGGGGTTCCATGGCTAAAATAAACAGGGAAGGTGACAGGGGACAGCCTTGTGTAGTTCCCCCTTGCTAGATGAAAGTAAGAGGAAAGGGTGGAATTAGTAAGTATTTTAGCAACAGGGGAGTTATATAATAGCTTGATCCAGGAGCAAAAGGTATGTGAAAGACTGAAATAAGATAAAACTTGATGAAGGTAGTCCCAGTCTAAGGAATCAAAGGTCTTCTCAAAATCAATAGCTATGGCTGCAGCTGGTGTCTTGAGGGATTTGGCTTTGTGAATTAAATTAAATAAGGAACGTAGGTGATCAGAACCAGATCTATGTTTAATAAAACCAGCTTTCGAACAATGAGTTAGCTTGAGAATCAAGGATTCAAGTCGAGAAGTTAGTAGTTTAGCAAATATCTTTCCATCTGTGTTTAATAAAGAGATGGGCCTGTAACTTGCGGGGTGAGTAGGGTCTTTCTTAGGGATTAAGGTTATGATTGCTTCAGTACAAGATGGGGGACGCTTGCCAGTATTGGAAGCTTCTTGATAAACATTAAGAGGAAGGGGACATAAGGTGTCGGAAAACATTTTATAGAAATCAACAGGGAATCCATCATCCTCAGGGGATATGTCGGTTTTCAAGGAAGACAAAGCTTTCTGGATTTCCTGAAGTGAGAAGGGTTCATCTAAAGAATTTGTTTCAAGAGTAGAAAGATGAAGAAGATGTAATGATTTAAGGAACTGTTGAATTTGTAAAGTAGATGAAGGATTTGTGTTAGAGTATACTTTTTGATAAAAGGTTTTCATGATATGGTTTATAGAGGGGTTGTCAGAGTGAATCGTACCCTGTTCATCTTTTGGGCTTTGGATATGTCGTTCCATTTGTTGTGCTTTGAGCTGGTAAGAGAGGAGTTTCCTATTTTTATTGCCATGTTCCCGAAACTTATATTTAAGTTTAAACAAGGCCAGTTCGGTTTTAAGAGAAATTAATTAGTTAATTTTACCTCTAAGTTGAAGAATTTTGAGATGAAGTTGAGAATCAAGACAGTGCTTATTAGAAGAAAAGTATAAATTCTCTTTAGCCTTAAGAGTTTTTTCCAAGTCAACCAGCTGTTGTTCCCTTACTCTTTTCCAATGTGCAACATAACTGATAATTTTCCCTCAAATCGTAGCTTTAAGAGCTTCCCATACAGAGGACATAGAAGATTCAGTTGGAGTATTGTGAAAGAGGAAGTCCTGAATTTGTGCTTTGATCATGGGTAAGAAATTAGGATCCTTGAGAAGGAGAGGGTCCAGCCACCAGTAAGAAGATTTAGGTGCTAATGGGCCCCACAAAAGTTACAATTTGACAAGGGAATGGTTTGAGATTATGATGGGAGAGATGGATGAATCAATATTTTTTTCCATTATAACAGGAGAGGCTAACCAGTAGTCAGTTCTACTGTATGTCTTATGTAGAGAGGAGTAGAAAGTAAATTCTCGATCGCGGGGGTGAAGGAGGCGCCATACATCAGCTAATCCAACATCTTGCATTAGTAATGAGAGGGCCTTAATACTTCTAGGGTGGGCCTCTGCAGTGGGGCTACTTCTGTCAATGCTGGCTTCTAAAGCTAAGTTAAGATCCCCTCCAAGAATAACTGGTGTATTATTAGTGTTAAAGGATAGAATCTGTTGAGCTAAATTATGAAAAAACTCCGGGGAATCGGAATTGGGTGCATAGACATTAACAAGCAGAAGAGGACCAGAGTTGGTATTCAGTTTGACCATCACCCATCTGCCGTCAGTATCAGAAATAGAGTTTACAAGGGACCATTTGAGACTCTTATGAATAAGAATAGCAACTGCTCTTTTTTGAGGTATAGGATGATTCGTAGATCTGACCGACCCAATCTTTTTTAAGTCTATGAACATCTTCTGCTAATAATTTTGTTTCTTGAAGGAAAGCAACTTGTGTTTCATGTTTTTTGAGATGTGAAAGAATTTGCTTCTGCTTGTAAGGAGAATTAAGTCCCTTCACAATCCATGTATATAAAAGTAGGTCACTCATATTGTTAGTGTTAAAGAAAGAGAATAATCGCTGAAGTGTGAAGGAACAAATAAATGAGGCAGAGGATGATTAGAATACAATATAGAGAGCTTACATATATGCAGAGAGTGGCAGGAACATTCAAGCCAAAAAAAGTGAGATATATGATACATGAGTGGCACAGATATCTTGTGAAAGCTAGAATAGAGATGGGGAAGGAGAAACGTCATTAACAACAACAACAATAATAGTAAGCTAAATAACAAAAAAAAACATTTTATGGGTGTGAGGAGATATGAGTCAGCCAACTGGCTAAGAGACTCTCTCACCACACTCTGGGGCATTGATGTAGGGAGGAGACTAAGGAGGACCGGTTATAAATATTGGCCCAAACCTAAGTCCAATCCCAGTAATATAATAAAGTAAGTATTCCTGATAAGCTAAACTGAAAGGGAATAATACCAAGAAAGACAGGGGACTGTAATAACCTCAGCTTAATTCTAAGCTAACAGGACAATGTATAAGGATAAAGCTAAACACCAGAACTTATTTACAAACATTAGTAGTAATAGTACAATATATACCAACTCAAAATAACAGCAACATAAAGAACCATATATGAGATGCCATTACAGCCTAGACATAGGGCAAGGAATTCAGGGAGCCAGGTGGAATGCAAATGGACAAATATAAAAGGAAAAGTAGATCATTACCACATTAGAGTGACTCTGAGTATACTTTGCAGTGCAACAGAATAAGTACATAATAAATACAATATTGAGGGGGGGAAAGAAGAAAGGGGAGGTCAATTTAAGCCCTTACGCCCTGAGTCAAATGCAAATTGGGATTATGTGGAGAGGTATAGGCTTCGGTGATAACTGTAGACAAAAGAGATAGTCATAGTAAAGATCAGCTCCGATTACTCGAAAATTGCCTAAATAGGTGTTATTTGGGGTGATTAGGTCTAGAAGACTAGGCCCAGTGAGCCCCAAAACAGGAGGGACCACACAGCAGTGGATTTCTATAATATCTGTAGGCTTTGAGTAAAATAAAGAGCATAAGGAAGATGTAGATTGACAATCCTTTGCAACAGTACACCAAACATAGCCCACCTCTTTGATTGCTAATGATAGTTCCATATTGTAAACAGGAGGTAGTAAGAATAATGGAACGTAGGGAAGGAGATAGATTAAATGTGGTTGCCAATAATACTTTAGAACCTGTCATCAGGAGATGGAAGGCATAAATTGCCTTGTAATATATAATAATTCACATATGAAAAAAGAAAAGGCAATAAATCAGGATGCATACCAATTGAAGATATGCAACTGAACAGCCAAAAGACTATAAACCTGATGCACTGCTAAATTGGAGGGTAAAAAGGCTAGATACAGAGAACCTGTCTAGTGAGGTAATGTATAAGCTCTAACACTAAAATAATGGGTTAGAAAAGCATTGCTGATATACCAAAGTTCCCTTGAAGACCTTTAAGCTGCTTGTTTAAACACTGCAACAAAAAGTAAATTGATTGCACTACAATGCACAGCCTTTGTTTTCTGCACCCGCTGGGAGCGAAAGCAACCAGGTAGCATAGACTGTAGAGCGGGCGGCTAGACAGAAAAAGTGTACTGGCACTCCTTTTAAGTATCCTGGAAGCAAAACCTACCAAGATATAGCAACTGTGACCATATTACTGACAACATAAGCGCATGACACCTTAGATTTATTAGCAAGATTGTGACTATTGATGTTCTTGTGTTTGGTCTTTGCCTTACGTTTCTTTTTGGGCAACTCTAAAGATTTGAGGGGGGAACTTGCAACAACTTCTGCCAATGAAGTATTAGCAGAAATACATCCCTGAGGCACAGGGCCCAAATTAGAGGGATTTTCATCTGAACTTTGCTGGGAAAGATCCTCCTGTGAGGAGCACATGTCATCCTCCAAGAGAGCAAACTTATTGCTCAAGGAAATAGAGGGGTTGATTTGAAGGTGAGAGGGGTGTTTGGGGAGAAACCTCGCTAGAACAGCATGAAAGTCTTGAAGAATAATGCCCCAACAGAAGCTTCTCTTGCAGCCATGTTGATTGCCTTGGGGTCAAATCAGTTGTGGCGCTGCTGCTTAGGGCTGCGAATTCTGCAACACTTTCCCCATGTTCCTGTACCTCGTTGTCCACCCTCCGTGCGGATACCAAAGCTGTGTTTCAGTTGTCATTTGCTGCTGAACCTCCAAGGGTAAGATTACAGAGAGACCTCCAGATAGTTGGCTATGGCATCAGGGGTTTCAAAATCCTTGAAGGAAGAGCCTGAGAAAAGGTGTAGTGTCACAGGGTAATGTAGAGCAAATTTAATGCTTCTTTGGTGAAGAATTTGTTTAAGTGGATTGTAGGCCTTCCTTCTGATGGTTAAATTTTTGAAAAGTCTCTGTAGATGGAAATATTAAACTCTTGCCACTGAAGTTTCCCCACTTCTCTGGCTTGTTTCAGTATTAATTCTGTATGGGAATAGTTCAAGACGTGAGCAATGATGGCCCATGGTCGCTGGTCTGATGTTGGCCTGGGACCCAGAGTGCAGTGAGACCACTTAATGATTAACATTAGGTCAGGAGTCAGTTTAAGCATTGCAGGCAGCACATGTAATAAAAGCGCAGCAGTGTCTCCTAATTCTACACCTTCAGGGAAGCCAAAAAATCATAATTTGTTGCGACAATTACAATTTTCAATATCGTAAATTTTGGCTTGTAGGGATTTAATAGTTCGATCTTGATTGCGGACAGTAGCCTGGAGGTCATGAATAGTAGAGGTGTTACAGGCCATTGCTTTCTCATTAAATGCAATTTTCTGGCTAAAAGTTTCAAGAGTGGTCGCATTCTGTTTGGTGGAGGTTTTTAGATCATTAATCTCAGCCATCAGTTTAGAAAACATTACTTCCACTCTAACAAGTGAGCTTTGCTGTGCTTGGAGATCTGCCATAATGCTGAAGGATGAGGCCTAGTATGCAGCAGTACAGTGTAGAATAATTGAATATAAGTAGATGATGGATCAAAAATGACTTACAAACTGTGTCAGGCGGTAAGATTACAGGATGGTCACAGGAGCTGGTACCAAAGAAAGGTCTGGTGAAGGCTGGATGATGTTAGATTGCAATCTTTCCTGCAGAAATTCTGAACTATGCTGCCATCTTCTGCCTGGTCAGGCCATGCCCCCGTTTTCCACTTTTTAATAGATCTAATAGTTCTTTTTTAAATCTGTCTGTAGGAGCTTTCAATAGTTTTTTATATTTATTTTGGCCCTAGTGGAGTTCCCCTACACCTTTTGCATAGTCTTCTGGGTCCATAATTACTGTATTTCCTCCCTTATCAGCTTGTTTCACTACTACTGGGAGTTCACTCAATTCCTTTAAAGTTCTACTTTCAGACCAACTTAAATTATTCGAACCATCTCTTTCATTCCTCAACAGTTCATCTACTTCTTTCAATACCACAGTTTCAAAACTTCATATTAAGCTATTATTGGTATTTGGACAAAAGAAGGATTGTGGTCTGAACTGTTGTTTTTTTTTTCTTTCCTTTCTAACTTCAAGGTTTCCTGAATTCTCATTCTGTATATAATCATCATTTACATTTTCAATTGCCCCTTCCCTTTCAACAAGTAAATATTCTATGGTTTGCAAATCCATATTCATTTCAGTACACATTTCAGCATATGTCTCTTCATCAACCTCAGTTTATTCTTCGCATGTTTCTTCACTCAGTTCAGCTAATAGATTAACCATTTCGTCACCCTCTCCCCACTGAGGTCATATTCAATGTTCCATCCCATTTCACCAAGTTTTTTTTCTTGTGATATTCTTTGAGTCTTATTTTTCTAAAGAGCTTAAATAGATCCACCTGTGTTTTAAACCTGTCAGAGGTTTCTTGTTGGGGCAAAGTTTAACCTTTCAGCAGTACTCTAATTTAGTGGTCTGTTAAAGTCACTTTCAATAAGTTAATTATTTTTTAATTCTTTTTGTTGCTGCTCCTGAGTTCCCAGTTTTTTTCTGCCCCTTCTTGTTTTCTGTTTTTTGACCATTTTGCTTTCTGTTTTTTCCAACCTTTCCCTGTTTAGGTAGTGGTCCTGCAGCATCTTTACTACATCCTGGTACAGGGCTCTGATTTTTTATCTCTTGAAAATTCACCCTTTTCCATGACCGTGACCTTCCTCTTCCTCTACTGAAGGATCTTGGTCTCCGTGGCGAAGAGAAAATATTTCCAATTTTGTAATCATTAAAGTCTCTTTCTAACTTGAACTATTTTTTCTTAATTAGTTCTGGTTCTTATTTTTCTAATTTGTGTTTCAAACAATCTGACAGTGATTTAAATTCAGCGTGTCCTTTAAATAAATTTAGTTCCTGCTGTATTTTGAACATTCCTCACCTCCTCATATTTTTCCTCATCTTCAGCTATAATCAGTTCAACAAACATTTGTGCACATAGTGCTGCAGCTTTCTCCCACTCAGACCTCTGCTTGAAATTCTCCAACCCACAGAATGGCAGGATATTTAACCTTAAGCCACGTGGTGCTTGATTTCTTTCCAAATACGTTTCAAGCATAGTAATGTTATAAGTAATATTCAACTCTGTGATACACAGCTTCTCATATTTGTGAAAAACAACTTTAGTATTGTCAGTCTCAGTTAGCTCACCCGAACCTTCTGGTCTAGTTCATTCTGCTCCTAAAGTTCCAAGTTTCCCTTTCACACATTGTTTCCTTGTTGCCAAATCTTCTAAAACCTTGAATTCATTGACTTCCAGTTCAGAATCTGTTTTGCTTTCAGTGTTTGTTGAGGTATTTGACATCCTTTACGTCACTTGTGTGTCTTAGGTTTTTAAATCCACTGACAAAGTTCTTAATTATTCAACTTTCGGTTTGGGCTCTAAACAGAGGTAAATTTCATTGTGGTACACAATGGCTTAACCCTCTATTTACAGCTGCCAGCTACACAGCATACGTTTGTCAAAGCATGAAAAAACTCCACTCCCAAACCTGTGTGCACTGCCTTTGGTAAGCCTAGGTGCAATGAAGGGGCAGCAAACCCCCAACACAGCAAATGAAAGCACAATTACTCTACACTCTACATGTGTAATTCACCACCAGACCAGGAAATTCCAAAGTGTCAAATTATTTATTGTAGCTCCCAGCATACAGTTCGGAACATACTCCTTCTACCTCCACTTACTCTGAATGAACTCCCCGGCACTTTGGCCAGGGCATGGTCTTCCTCAGGGGGTGGAGCTCATTCAGGGTTGCCCTTATTATATAGCCAACTTTATTCAGAACACCTGGAACCCCCTAGTGTTCATTTCAACCATTAACTTTTTTCTCTTCCATTTTAAGTGGCTCTGGAGGGCTTTGAATTATTACACAGAGGGCTTTGATTCATTCACATATCTGGAATGTGTAGTACAGTATGGGCTGCACACCCATTGGCTCACGCTGTGAACCAGTGGTGTGCAGCTACAGCGATGACAGTCGGTGGGCAGCGGGCGGCAGGCGGGTGGGGTGCTGCCGCCTGCCCGGCTGGCGGGGAGGCCGGGCGGTGGGGCTCAGTGGGTGGGTGGGAGGGGGTACACTAGACCACCAGGGTAATAGGACTATTTTATGATTTACAGATGCCGCGATCGGGCAGAGTGCAGTCCACTGGACCACCAGGGATATTGAGGGGTTATTATACCGATGCCCTCGATCGAGCACATAGTGGTCCACTGGACCACTAGGAATATTAGGGGGGGTTTCATTTAGACAAATGCCCATGATCGGGCTGCAGGGGGCATTGGTCCCCAAAGGCTGCTGCCTGGCACGGTGCCAGGCGCAAGTCGTCGGGGATCGGCGCATCTGCATGCTAATGGGATGCAAATGGGCCATAATGACATGCAAATGGACCCATGTGTGCCTTGCATAAATTATGGCCCCATTTGCATGTCCCCTTTTGAATATCGCAGGTGCTGTGCATGGCGCAATGGCACTTGCGCTAGCGTATCTCCATGCTCCACTCTGACCACTTGCGCTGGTGCAGTGCCACTGCGCCATGCACAGTGGGGGTGGCCAGGGTGCGATATTCAAAGCTGCTGCGCCATAGCGCAGCTCCGTTGAATATCGCCCAGGCCACACCCCTGCACAACAAAGTTGAGCTGCGCCCAGGCTTGCGCCACAGCCTGGCGCAGTTTGAATATCCAGGCCATGGTCTTTAATATACAAGCTTAAATTCAATACAGATAAGTGTGCAGTAATGCATCTGGGTAGTTCTAACTTGGAGGCACGGTATATGTTGAATGGCCGGACACTTAAGGTTACCACAGAAGAAAGGGACTTGGGAGTTGTGGTGATGAATGATTCAAAATTCAAACAATAATGTCACTGCAGTGCTAAGAAGGCAAATGCTATTTTGAACTACATTAGGAGACACATTAAAAGCAGGGATAGGGATGTGAGTGTGCCTTTGTATAGCTCCCTGGTGAGGTCCCATTTGGAGTACTGCTCCCAGTTCTGGTTGCCCAGTTCAAAACAGGAGATCAAGACTTTGGTGAGGGTGCAGAGGAGATCAACCAAGATGGTTCATGGAATAAATAAGCTATACTGACAGGCTAGAGACCCTGGCTTTGTATGCTGTAGAATACAGGAGGTTGCACAGTGATCTTTGTCTATTGTTCTAGGCACTAGCAAATGATGATCTCTGGGAATGCCTAGGATTTGATTTTAGAAAATAAAGTTATAATACTAGGGCACACACACTCCAGCTCAAGAGGAAAACCAGAACAACAATGCACAGGGCTGGATGGTTCAGTCAGAGAGTCATGGGGGTCTGGAATAGTTTACCAATTGAGGTAATAGGAAGCAGAAGTATGGTGGAATTTAAGAAAAGACTGGATGATTATTGTAAGAAAGAATGTTTATTAGGATATCCCCTGGCACAGTGTAAGCTTTGTATGGGCACTTGCCTAATAAGCTTATATAAAAACCTATGAAACCTAGGAATTGGCCACTCCAATGGTCCTACATTTCCCCTGTTGTCGCCCTTCTTCACTTGCTGTTTCTATTCTTTCTTCTTCTCTTATGAACATATGAAATTTGTCAGCAGAAAAAGGTAATTTGGTCTATTGAGTCTGCTGCACTCCCCCCAGTTTGTAGTTTCTCCTCAGATTTTTTGCCCCAAAATGCAGTACCTTACACTTTTTGGCACTGAACCCCAGCTGCCGAGTGTCTGACCAGGTCTTCAGCTTTTTCAAATCTTCCTGCAAACTCTGCAGCCCCTCTATGTCATCTACCACCACCTCTATCTTGGTGTCATCGGTAAACAGGCTGATCCTGCTCTTGATGTCCATGGTAATGCATGCAATAAATATCCCAAATAACACTGGTCCCAGCACCAAGCCCTATAGAACCCCGCTGTTTACTGCCCTTGGGGATGAGAGTTCCCTTTCCACCATCACCCTCTGCTGCCTTCCCTGCAGCCAGTTTGTCACCCATCCCACCATTTTTGCTCCCGCCCCCATGCCTTCAAGTTTTATTCCAAATCTCCCAAGCAGCATCAAATCAAATGCCTTGCTGAAGTCCAGGTAGTGGACATCCACTGTATGGCCCTCGTCCATCTGACTAGTTACCCAGTCATAGTAATCTACCAGGTTGGTTTGGCAGGACATGTCTGTGACAAAGCCATGCAGTCTACTGTCCTGCAGCCCACTGAACTCCAGCAGGGACACCAGCCTCTCCTTCAGGATCATTTCCATTAACTTCTCCACAATGGATGTGAGGCTCACCGGTCTATAGTTCTCTGGTTCATCTTTGGGGCCACTCTTATGCAGGGGAACCACATGAGCCAACCTCCAATCATTGGGTATGCATCCTGAATTTAGGAGGCATTGAATATGCCTGCCAAGGGCCCCATCAGGATTTCTGCTAGCTCCTTCAGTACCCTGGAGTGAATGCCATCTGGCCCTGGTGCTTTGTCCACCCTCAGTGCTATCAAGCTCTCCAGCACTCTACCTTCTGTGATCACCCCATCTGTTACTCCTTCCCCAGCCTTTATACCCCCCTTGGGTAGCACTCCCCCTCTCTCTTTCATAAATACTGAGCAGAAGTAGTCATCGAATGCTAATGCCTTTTCTCCCCCTTCTCTACCCATCACCCATCCTTCTTAATCTGTACTATCTGTTCTTTACAGCTCCTTTTCTCCCTGATGTACCTGAAGAAGCTCTTCTCCTCCTTTTTAATGCCTTGTGCCAGCCTGAGCTCTTTGGTGGCTTTTGCTGTTCTTATTGTTCTTGTCACCCCTCTTGCCTCCTGCAGGTACTCCTCCCAGTCTTTCCCCCTCCCTGATTTCCTGTATCTCCTAAAGTCCACCCTTTTTCTCTTCACCTTTTCCACAACCCCCCTGATCATCCAGCTTGGCCTGTTTGCCCTGGCCTTTTTACTCCGAGTCCTGCTACTGGAACTGGTAGCCTCGAGTATCCCCTTCTTAATGAGCTCCCATCTCTGGTCTGTGTCCATTCTAGGCTGGATCCTGGCCAGGTACCCACTCACTACCTCCTCTATCTTTGCAAAATCCATCCGCCTGAAATCCAGCACCTTTGCATTGGATGCCACCCCCTCTTTCCCCATAATCAACCTGAACAATACTGAGTGATGGTCATTCCCCGCTAGTGGTTTGTCCACCTTGATATCCCTAACAAGCTCCCCATTTGTGAGCACTAGGTTAGGGTGTTCCCCCCCCCGATTGGTTCATTGACCACCTGTGTCAGGAAGCTTTCCTGAAAGGCATCCAGCAATACCTGCTCCCTTTTATTGCTGGTGGCTGGGGTTCCCCAATCTACCCTTGGCAGATTGAAGTCCCCCACAATCACCACACTCCCCTTCCCACATGCCCTTCCAATCTGCCTCGCAAGTTCCCTATCCAACTCCTCTGTCTGGAAGGGTGGCCTGTGCCCCACTCCCATCCGGAGAGTCCTATTCCTGGAATCTTGGATTAGCAGCCATAATGACTCTGTTTCTCCCTCCTCCCCTCCTCCTCCCTAATGCACTTTAGCCTCTCCATCACACATAATGCCACTCCACCTCTCCTGTTTTCCCTATCCCTGTGGAATATTCTGTACCCTGGGACTGCCAAGTCCAAGTCATGGTATTGGGTGGCCCATGTGTCCATGATGGCTGCCATGTCCACCTCCCTCTCCACCATGAGGGCCTGTAAGTCATTCATTTTATCCTTCAGGCTTCTAGCATTCATGGTGACCACCTTCCATCTCTTTACCATCCCTCCCCCATCCCTCTGAACTCCACTTCCAGCATCCCTTCTATTGCTTCTACCTATCTGATCGCCCTTGTTCTGGGGGGTAAGCTTGCTCTGCTTCCCATCTCATGGCCACTGTATGCCCTACATACACCTGCCACCACCCTCTCCTAGTTTAAATGTCCAGCTACCTCAATATACTTCCCAAGCTTCTGTTTCAGCACCTTCTTGCCCTCTTCATTTAGGTGAAGTCTATCGTTAGTGCATAGACTACTGTCCTCCCAGGCCTTTCCCCACCCTCCTACTAACCCATACCCTTTGGTGTGACACCATTTGATTAACCATTAATTAAATCCCTTGATCCTTTGTTTTCTAGTCGTGCATGCCTTAGGAACTGGTAATACCTCAGAAAAAGTTACTGATCCACCCTTCCCCTCGCATAAAGTTCCCAGCTCCTCAAACCTCTTTTGGACTACCTCTAATATACTATCAGCCAGGTTATTTGTCCCCAGGTGCAGAATTAAATGAGGTCTCTACCTTCCCTTTCTAGCATGTTTCAGGACCAATTGTCCACTTTTTCAGCTGTCATCCCTGGAATGGCCTCCACCCATATATGACTATGCCTTTCCCCCTTGCTACCCCACCTTACCCCCTTAGTATTGAATCCCCCAGTACTAGTATTCCCCCCATAATTCCATCTGACTGCTTCCCCTCCTGCATTCCTCCCCATCTGACTCCTCCTCCTCCAGCACATAATTCCCCCTGCCTGTCCCTGTCACCATTCCTCTCCTCTCTGACTCCGACTCCTCCTGCATGTAATTCCCCTGTCTGTTCCTGTCACTGTTCCTCTCCTTCCCGACTCCTCCTCCTGCACACAATTCCCCCATTTGTCCCTGTTGTCTTTCCCCTCAGTATTCTCCACTGCCACAGCTGCTATGCCCCTGACATCTTCTCTAGCCACCCTGCTCTTCTTCCTTGGATCCCTACTCTCTTTGATCATCCCTCCAGCTCTGCACCTTACCCCTTCACCCCTGCTACCCTCCTTAGATTGGCTACTGTCCTTTCTGTATTCTCCTCCCTTTCCCTCTTTTGGCCCCTCCTGGGTATCCTGCACTCCCTCCTCCTCCACCAATGTTGGCAGCACCCCAAACCTATTACCTGTTCTCTGTATTGCTGTGCCTTTGTTCCTCCCTCCTGACTTGAGCCTTCCTTCCAGTGCTAGGCCTGTTGTTTGTTTTGCTCCCTCACCCTGTCTCCACCCCCTCTCATGATCCGATGTACCTCCCATGTTGTATCCTCGTGATACTCCCTGGGGGATGCCCTCCTGCCCTAGATTCTCTCCCTACTCCTCCTTCCTCTCCAAGCCACAGGACTTCTTCCTTGAGACTCCTCAGCCTGTGACAAATTGGACACCCTCCTAGCTTCCAAAATATGTTCTTCCAAACCACTGCCCCACATCCACTGCAGCCCACTTTTCTACCCATGTTAAACAGTACTATCAAGAAAATACAGTTCTAACTAGAAAATACAATCCTATCTTAGGTTACCTACCAGCCCAGATGCTAACTAAAAATGCAATATAAACTGTACTTGCAATGAAGCATAAGACAGTACCACTACAGTACTAACTGAAAATTACAGTACTATTCTTATTTTTTCTCTTATTTTTCTCTTTTTTAACAGTTTAGTTCCTACCTAAAAATACTTTACCAACTGTTACACTACAAAGAAGCATAAAACAATACTATCTATAAGTTTTTTACCCACTGCAGATTGAGATGCTACACCTTTATTCTCACCCCCCACAGACAGTAATGCCCAAGAACAGTCTTACATCAGCTTGTAGTCCAAGTAGTGATCAGCTCCTTCCTAGCATCACTGCAGCTGAAACAGTTTGTCCCCCAATTACACCAAGACAAAACAAAACAAAAAAAAGCACTTCCCTCACTCCGAGCTGTGTACTTCCTTGTGTCTACTCTTGTCTGCAAGGAGCTCTGTCCTGCTTCCTGGTAGTAGTGTTATGTAGAGTAGCAGGCTGTTTCTCCTTAAGAATATGTAGGGAGTTGTACTACTCAGGTAACCCCTTAAGGAAATGCAGGAAGTTGTATGACTCAGGTACCTATAAAGGTAGGGTGCACTCAGGGTGGGTGGGTGGTGAGGGTTGGGGGTGGCAACTATGTTGCTGCCCCCTGCTCCTACAAAAAACAATCAGGCAACCATATTAAAATTCCCTGTTTCTGCACACACACTCCTAGAACAAACACCAGTGTAAACAGGTAAAATGAAAGCACTCTGTGTTGCAGTTACATCCTGCACCAATGTAAACAGGTAAGAATGAAAGCACTTTATGTTGCAATTACTTCTCTTCCATTCCCTGAAGATAGCAGTTACCACTTCACTCCCTGCTGTTCCTTCCCTGGAATGCCTGTTGCTTCTTTGTGGTTAAAAAAAATATATGTTAATCTTTGTGTGAAACTGGGATCCCCTCGTTTACAAATGTATATAATTATGTTGTTGAAATGAATGCAGGTAGCTGCTACTTGGGTTTGTTAGAACATTTAACAATTTGTAATGCAGTAGGCTGACCTTGAGAAACCATATGACCTTAAGCAGCTTGTTGACAGAGTTGTCAGCAGGAAGCCAGCCCTGGGTCAGGATGTCTTAACTGGCTGCACCTGTTAAGAAGACTAATGTACTCTTCAGGCTAGTCATAGGAAGGTTAATGAAAAAATGTGTTTTTGTATTTTGTGAAAAACAGGAAATGAAACTTACAAGAACAGGATGCAGAGGTTAAACTACCAGGCAAAGACATCTCATATAAAGGGAGCAATATTTTGTTTGGAGTGAAAGAAAGATTAATATTTTAAAGGGAGACTCAGATGTAGTATTTTTCTGTTTGTGCTGCCTGTATAAAGCACTATCTTTAAGAGGCCAGTAAAATTGCATACTGAGTGTTAGGGAGATGGAACTTTATTTTCCTATTTTGTTTTGGAATGTTTATATTGGATTTAGTTCAAGGGGTAGTGAGCAGGATCAGTCTGTTTGCAGATGACACCAAGATGGTAGCTGTAGTGGATGACATAGAGGGGTGGCAGAGGCTACAGTGTGACTTCACCAGACTTGAGGAGTGGTCAGTGAGGTGGCAGCTGAGATTTAATGCAAAGAAGTGCAAAGTTATGCACTTCAGGGCAAGGAATCAAAGAAGGGAATATTGGGTGGGTGGGGGTGCAGTTAGGGGTCACTGAGGAGGAGGAGAAGGACCTGGGGGTTATGGTAACAGGGAGCATGAATAACTCTGCTCAGTGCAGGAGGGCAGTGGCTAGGGCTGATAGGATGCTGGGATGTATCACTTGGGAATTTCCATCCAGGCACAAGGAGGTGATCCTGCCATTTTACAGGTCCTTGGTCAGGCTGCAGTTGGAGTATTGCATGCAATGTTGGTGTCCGTACCTGAAGAGGGATTTCAAGCTTCTTGAGGGGGTGCAATGCAGGGTGACAAAAATGATACAGGGGATGGAGGGTGGAACCTATGAGGAGAGACTGGGTCATAGGTTCATAGGTGAATACGAGATCGAGGGACTAGCTCATTATGACCTCGCCACCCTTAACTTGGGTGGAAATAATATTTAGATTCCCCCATATATATATATCCAATTTATTTTTAAATTGCTCTAAGTTCTGGCTTTCTATAACCTCCTGAGGTAAGGAATTCCATATTGTAACTATCCTTTGTGTAAAAAAGTTGTTTCTTTTAGTAGTCCTATTTGTATGTGTCTCTAATTTTAATTTATGTGATCTAGTATTACTCATGGAAAGGTGCCAATTCAAACATAATGTTTCAAATAAGGCCTCATCTCTTGTGGCTTTGTAAATTAGACATTATTCTCCTCTCTTTAAATGATATTCCAGAGAAAAAAGGTTTAATCTTTTTAATCGTTCCGCATATGACAAGGTATTTGAATTTTTAGTATGCCTAGTAAACCTTCTCTGAACTTTTTCCATGGAGCTCTTGTCCTTCAGTAGTGTCGGAGCACAGAAGGAGGATCAGTAATCAAAATTTGATCTAATTATACCGCTATATAATGGTATTAACACTTCATGCTCTCTACTTTTCACATTTTTTTAAATGCAATTTATTAATTGATGGCATCATTTAACTGTTTTATTTGTATGTTCTGGGAATTTTAGATTATTTGTAATGTAGACACCCAAGTCCTTTTCTGAGTTCACTTTGCTCAATGGTACATTATTTATGAAGTACTCAAACCTTCTGTTATTTTTTCCAAAATGCATTATTTTGCATTTCGATATATTAAAAGTTAAATTATGGCGATTAGCCCAATTAGATATACTACTCAAATTAGCCTGAATTTTTTTTGCAGAAGCAGTATCGTGTACAATGCCACCTAATTTGGCATTGTCTGCATATTTATTTAACCACACTCCTTCTGTAGTGGTCATACCTGAAATAAGAATATTAAATACAATTGGGCCCAAAACCGAACCTTGAGGGACTCCACTAGTAATCCCACTCCAGGAGGACTTATACCTCCGTATGCAAATCTGCTGGTGTCTATCTGTTAGCCATGCTAAAATCCACATAATAATATGTTTGTGAAACTTCTTTTTAACCAGACTTTCAATTAAAATTTTGTGAGACACAGAGAGTCGAATGCTTTTTCATAGTCTAAAAAAAATAACATCCACTTGAAGGCCCAGATTCAGTGCTTCACTGATGGGTTCGAAAAAATTTATTAGATTACTATGACAAGATCTACCCAGAAAAAATCCATGTTGTATTATATCAGACTGTCCGTGTTTTAATATGTGCATACTTATTTTATAAGAGAGAAGTTTCTCCATAACTTTCCCTATACATGATGTTAGACTGATTGGTCTGTACTGTTTCGCATTCTGCTTGGAACCACCCTTATGAATGGGGATTATCAAAGCTTCCTTCCATTCTCTTAATACTAATCCCTGAGAAATAGACTCGTTAAACAATATAGTGAGAGGACCAGCTGTGTCACTTGAATTTGTTCACCCTGGAGGAGAGAAGGGATAGGAGGGACATGATTGAGACCTTCAAATACTTGTTGAGAATCAACAAATCTGGTACAGAGGGGCTGTTTAAGCAGAGGAAGGTAAGGGAAGGGACACGAGGGGGCATGGCTGAGATTGGAAGGGGCAATTCAGGAGGGAGATGAGAAAGCATTATTTCACGGAGACAGTTGTGTCCAAATGGAATGCTTTGCCAGAGAGGGTGGTGGCATGCAGGTTGGTGGGGAGTTTCAAAAGGGCATAGTACAGGGCACGGCGGTGCTGGGTAAAGGACACTGAGCAGTTTCAGGAGGTGAGTGGGGGCGGGGAGACAGCAGCAATATAGGGCTGCTTGCTGCACATACGAGCAGCCTTGATAGACCAAAAGGTCTGTTTCAGCTGGCAAGTTTTTGTATGTTCATATACTATCTGGTCTGGCTCTGGTGCACCACAGAAGCAAACTGGGAGGCTTGGCTGTGTTAAGACATGGAGGACCAGATTTAAGACCTCCAGTTCTTCAGCCATAAGAGATGGGAAGCCAAGGTCCAAGAGGTCCTGGATGCCTGACAAGTTAGTGGCAGCATTTTTATGGATTGTGAGGTCTATATCACTCAAGAAGGTCACCAGACCCAGAAGATGTGAAAGTTCTGGAACTATGAGTGCATGCAAGTAAAGTCTCCCCCTTTGCAGTACTTGACCCCAGAAAATGTTTGGCCATGAATGGTCACCCATGTTGAACTGTTCTCCAATTCTGGGTCTGTAAGGTTTAGTGCAGAATGAAGATTTTTTTCTGAACTGTTGTCCCATTGGAATTTACTGAGTTTATTGTATGGACTTTAAAAAAGTAAACAAATATTAATGCATATATCTCTCCATGGGATGTAGGAAACAAGAGTGGCGCAGATTGCTAGCCACTAATTTGGGACTATGACAGAATAGTCCCAAAGAATTTCCATTTGCTGGTCCCATTTGGCTTGAAAAGCTGGGGTACAGCTCATTTTGAATAATATAGCTGAAGTTGTTAGCCCTGTTTAAGCTGCCAAATGTTAGAGAAAGAGATAGAGAGATAGATAGATAGATAGATAGATAGACAGATAGATAGATAGATAGATAGATAGATATTTTATTTATGAAGCCCCCAAGTCCTGAGTCTCTGGGTGCTGTTCAATAAAATCACAGTACAAACACTATTATTTAAAATCATAAAATACAGATAATAAAATCAGTATACATACAGATTCCCCTCTATCTATTAAAATAAGCTCATGTTATAAAAGCCAGTTCGAACAAATATGTTTTGAGTCCCTTTTTAAAGGCTTCCACCAAGAAAGCCCCTCTTAAATAATCAGTCAAGGAGTTCCACAGGGTTGGTGCAGCCACCACAAATGCTCTATCTCCTGAGTGCCACAACCTAGCCTTGGAAACCTCCAGGAGGCCCCCTCGGTGGAATGAAGTATCCAAGCTGGATGGTAAGGGTCAAGGAGATCTTGCAGATAAACGGTACCCCCATCATGCAGGGTCTTGTAGGTAAGGAGCCCTATCTTGAAGACAATCCTTTGCCTAACCAGCAACTAGTGCAGTCCGTGGAGGTTCACACCTCCTTACCCTGGTCAAAAGTCTTGCGGCCACATTCTGCATCAGCTGCAGTCTGTGGAGGTTGCCTCCAGATAACCCAAGGTACAGGGCATTATAGTAATCCAGCCTGGAAGTTATGAAAACATGCACCATTGTGGGTAGGTCCTCAGGAGGGATCAGGGCTCGGATTCAGGCAATGTTCCTAAAATGATAGAAACCACTTTTGACCAAGGCCGACACCTGAGCATCAAGTGTCAGGCCATTGTCCAGGATCACACCCAAATCCTTCACCTGTCTAGAAGGGACAAGGGGAACGTCCCTCAATACTAGATTAGAGGACAGCCCCCATCCCCCCATCTCTATGATGACCCGACTCCACCTCCAGTACCTCAGTCTTGTCTGGGCTGAGTCTAAGTCAGTTTTGAGTCATCCACGACTGGATTTCCTTGAGGCAGCTGTAAAATACGAAGTCTGACACCTGAACATCAGGAGCACAGGACAAGTACAGTTGCGTGTCATCTGCATAGCAGTGAAATCCCAGCCCGTACCACCTGATAATGTCCCCCAATGGCAGCATGTACACCATGAACAGTAAGGGCAACAAGACCAACCCCTGTGGCACTCCACAGCTCAGAGGCTTTGGGCCAGAGGAGACAAGTCCCGTTTTCATCCTCTGCACTCTGTCCATCAGGTATGACCTGAACCAGCTGATAACACTGCCAGATAGGCCACACTAGAACCGCAGGCAGTTAAGCAGTACCTCATGGTCCATGGTGTCAAATGCTGCAGAGAGGTCCAGAAGAACCAAGATGCAGCTCTGCCAATTATGTCCAAATGCTTGTAGTTAAGTTGCACTATGTTTTACAGTAAAATATATATATTTTTGGCAAGTTCTGTCTGTGACACTCTCTTCCGGGGGGGGGCAGATTCATTGTGCCTTAGTGGGCCCTGGGTTAGGGGGATACCCTCATAAAAAGTAACCCCAGATTATTAGGGAGCAGTTTACAGGGTATTGGATCAAATGGGCACACTGGTGTTTAGCACAAAAATGGTGGATTCATCCCTGGTTAGGAAACTTGGTACCTTGATGATTTACCCCTTGGGGTGTGAAGTTCGGTTCCAGATGGTGATAGTGGGGTTCTACACAACTGGGAGTGGTTCTGATGGTGTGCTTAATGTAGTTAATGCAGTAGGGGTGATTAGGACCCCATACCTAATTAGTGGGGCAGGGTGGGAGTACTGCAGTCTCTGTGTATACCAGTTAGTGCAGTTGTTGTGTGTGTGTGTGTGTGTGTGAATGGGTACTTGTGGCACCAGAGCCCTGCAACATGGGAGTAGGTCACATATGGGTGTTTCTCCCTCCAGTAGTACAGGATAGTGTTTTTTTTGGGGGGGTGGGTATTTGTTTGGGGTGGGTTCTGTCCTGGAGAGAAGCTATTTTGCAGGTGCCTAAGCTAAACATTGGGCAAAAGGGTGATCTGATTAGTCAAAGGAAATTTGGATGACAGCACTCAGAGATACATATGTCTTCCTGCTTTTTAATATTTCGCATAACACATACAAAATCTCGGCAACATTTTGTAGCTCACCATTACTTCATCAGACCCTCTTAGTAAGCTGTGCTACCTGCATTTTCAAACAATATAAGCAATTATAAATATAGATTCGTATTATTTACATTCAAAAGCACCCAATGCCACCATCACCTCTAAGTAAAATATGTGCTCCCTGCACCAAAAGCAATTAACTAGCAACCTTTTCTGTCCTGGTTCAGCAATGCACTAACACTTCACCTATACTCATAATGGACTTACTATAAAATACAGTCTGTAACTGGAAGTAGCTGTAGCACAATATCTCACATGTTACTGCATCTGTAGGGTATACAGACCAATGAAAAGTTATATATTCACTCTGCAACTTTCATAGGTTCAAATCAACACCATTCACCTGTACATACAGTATACTGAAAACTGTTAGTCAAAACATTGACACAGTGTTTAACATATTGTTAAATGCAAAAACAGTGCTCAACAGAGATGCCTGTTTTCTATCTAAAAGGACTTGGCTGTGTTTTCTTCTGTTTGTTTTTTTTTAAATCTGTGCAGCTTTATAATTTGTTACTTGCCTGCATTTAAGATACAAATGTATGATCAGTTAATTATATAGTCAGGCTAGCTTACTTTTTTACATTACTTTTCATCAGTG
Organism: Neoceratodus forsteri; assembly: GCA_016271365.2. Classification (NCBI taxonomy): domain Eukaryota; kingdom Metazoa; phylum Chordata; order Ceratodontiformes; family Ceratodontidae; genus Neoceratodus; species Neoceratodus forsteri. Next base: position 1,224,302,849 of record CM057459.1, on the reverse strand, counting down.
TGTGTTCTGCCTTTTTCTGGCTGTTTCTGCATTTAACAATATGTTAAACACTGTGTCAATGTTTTGACTTTAACAATTTTGTAGTCTGTTTCACTGATTTATTTATTTAAAAGTTGGTAACTGGGAAAGGCACACTGAGCCGAGTCTCCTTCCAGGTGCGACCTGGAGAGGAGTGGGTTACAAATCCAGACAGATGGTAGAGACATCAATCCAGACATTAATACAAAGTGGAAATTATATGTAACAAGGCAGTAACAGTCAGTAAACTACAATAGGAGTCATAGGCCCAGATATTCAAAGCTTAGCGCCGGGTACAAAGCCGGTGCGCTGGACTAGAGCCAACTTTGCACCCAACTGCAATATTCAAAAGGCCAGTTAGTGCCGGCACTGGGTATTAGTGCCAATGCTAAAGCATAATGTATGCAGGGGAGGGACTGAGGGGAGGGTCCCTGAATGCCAGCGCACCAGCATATTCAAAAGTATAGCGCGCGCTACAGGCAGCAGCATGACCTGTAGCGTGGCGCTAAATACAGCCAATAAAAAGCTGCAGATAATGCAGTGCCCCCCATGACAAACCCAGATCCCCGGTATCCACACTAATATGTCCTTCCCTGGTAGTCTAGTGGTCCCCCCACCCCATCATGATCCCCAAGTCCATAGTTGTACAAGCACACCTCAATTTCCTGGTAGTCTAGTGGTCCTCCCACCCCCATCATGATCCCCAAGTCCATAGTTGTACAAGCACACCTCAATTCCCTAGTAGTCTAGTGGTCCCCCCACCCCATCATGATCCCCATGTCCATAGTTGTACAAGCACACCTCAGTTCCCTGGTAGTTTAGTGGTTCCTCTCATCTGGCAGTGACACTCCCGTTCATCCCAATGAACCTCAGTTGGTGGCCGGCCGTGGTGGTGAGAGGAGGGCTGAGCTTGTCGCTGGCTTGGTTCCTGGCTGTTGATTGAGATGAACGGGGGTGTCACTACTGGGTGGGGGGAACCACTAAACTACCAGGGAATTGAGGTGTGCTTGTACAACTATGAACACGGGGATCATGATGGGGTTGGGGGGACCACTAGACTACCAGGGAATTTAGGTGAGTTTTAACAACTACAGATATGGGGATCATGATGGGGGAGTGCACTAGACTACCAGGGAATTGAGGTGTGTTTTAAGAACAACAGACATGTGGATCATGATGGGGGGACCACTAGACTACCAGGGTGTGCAATAGGGACCATGACGGCATGGCGGACTGCCTGGCCCAGCCAGTCTGCCCAGTTCCCTATTGAATGGATATGCTGCAAGCCCTACATAACCTACAGCCTATGTCCTCCCACCCCCACCAGGCATGTCTTATGCTTGTCCCATGCATTCTTGGGTCCCCCCACTATGGTCCATCCACACCTGCTGTGTGTGTGTGTCTGTCTATCCATCTGTCTGTCTATCTATCTATCTATCTATCTATCTATCTATCTATCTATCTATCTATCTATCTCTTGATCTCTCTATCTATCTATTTAAATATATGTGTGTGAAAGAAAACTAAAGCCATGTTATTTCCCCCTGCAAACTACACAAGCGCTACTGACTCCCTCCCCCCAATAACCACGATGCTGGGAGAGTGCTTAGAGTACGTTCCGAAATTCAGATATCTTGGTGTCTGGATTGACTGTAAACTCTCCATCAATGACCACCTGGAAGACTTGCTGAAAAAATTAAGGCAAAGACTTGGTCTTTTTTTACAGGATAAGAAGATTTCTTACAGCAGATGCAAAGAAACTACAAGTCCAAGCCACGTTCCTGTCCTTAATTGATTACGCAGACTTCATATACAGTAGCTGTGTGGCTTCCTATCTTGGAAAATTGGATACATTCTACCACAGAGCTATACGCTTCATCATTGACCTCCCCTTCTCTACCCATCATTGCGCACTATATGCCACCACGGGCTGGACCTCACTTCACTATAGGCACAACTTTAATGCAGCACTCTGGACACTTAGAGCCCTCAGTGACAAACTCCCTCAATACATCATCAACTGTCTGTCTCCGATTGTACCCAGGAATTATTCCCTTAGAAGCTGCTCACAACTCCTGCTAAATATACCCAGGGCACTCACACGAGTCGGGAGAGCTGCCTTTGGATTTGCACTCCCATCAATATGTAATAAAACCCCCCAAAATACTTAAGCTGAAAACCCCAGTAAGTACCCTTTTGTTCAAAAGGCTTTACCGTGATGGCATTACGGAAATTTGCAACTGCTTTACTAGACACTAACTAACCTCCCTCCCTCAAATAGCAGCCCGCAAATGGTGGCCCCCAGCTGAAATGTGTGTCTCTGCCTCTAGCATGCCCACCAACAGATCCACAGGATTTATTGCCAAACTCCCATATCTTATTCTTTGACGCTGTGAATAGCTGCAGCCTGATTCTAGCACATGCTACCGTGCTTGGGGATAATTATCGTCTTTCGCCCCCAAAAATATTTTGTCCCTCGTCCAGCCAACACCTCCCTGTGCCCCAACCTCCAGGACCCTCCCAGTTATGCCCCTGCTACTATATTCCTCCTCTTGCACTTAGTACAATGGCAGCTTTTCTCCTCCATATGTCGCCGCGTTTTGGGGCAAAAATCACTTCATCGCCCTTTCATACGGTCCTCCGCCCTCCCAGTCCCTCACTCTGCTCTAACAATTGGGTCCTCTTCGCTAACACCCCTATTCCCCACCTCTCCCTACATTATGCACTTGATATCTTCTATCTGGTATGCCTACCCTCTCCCTAAAATTTCCCACTACAAAATGCACAGTTTTTGGGCTTGGATCCAGCACAAGTTCATTATCCATGACTCCTTGTAGTTCTATGTTCAATGTATATTACCTGTAAATGTGCATTTTTACTATAATAGCAGCTATTTTTAATGTTTGTACTACTGTAACTTGTCTGTCTGTATTATTACTGTAGGACCACAGGTCCACCTTGTAAATGAGCTTGCTGAATGGTGCCTGCCTGGATAAATAAAGATATTGATTGATTGATTGATTGATTGATGTATGTGTGTGTATCATATGTATATATAGCTATGTGTCACATAGTTATCATTCTCTCTCTCCCCCTCCTCTCTCTCTCTCTCTCTCTATATATATATATATATATATATACTGTATATATATATATATATATATATACCTTGTGTTGTACTGCTTGCAGTAATGCATCAGCAGGTTGTCAGCTCTGTTTGTGCCTGTCAGCACACAGTTCCTGCTGCTTCCAGCCTGTACTTCCATGCCGACCAACAGGGGATGCTGTGGGCATGTCTTGGCCTGCAGCATCCAGCCTGTACTTCCATTCTGACCAAAAGGTGGAGCTGTATGCTCCACGCAGTAGCACTGGGCAAACTGTGTGGTAGTGTATGCTAAGCAGCAGTTAATGAGATGCAAATGTACCTGTTTGCCCACGGATTACCTAAGTAGGTTCATTTGCATGGGAGCTTTGAATATAGCTCCCGTTTGCCCCAGGCTAACCAGTTTGCCCCGGGCTAAAGTATTAGCACTGTGCAATCAGGTTAACCCAGGCAAACTACACATCAGGATAGCACAGTTCTGCAGTTCTGTAGTGTGTGGCTTGCATTGTTGTTTGCAGTTGTTGTGGGTCTTCTCTGTGCAATCACACACAATGTTCTCCACCTGCAACACAAGCTTGCTCCAGGGTGTACTGGGCTGCAGTTGCAGCGTGCACTTCCCTGTTGCTATATTCAGTACTGTATTTTTCCTGGGCTATGTTTGCCCTGCACTCCCAGACCAGTTTGCCCGGCCTCCTTCGCATACTTTATTCAGTAGGGTTAGCACCGGGCTCTTCCTTTTGAATATGGTGGGCTATTTGTTCCAGGCAATCTTTGCATGCCAGGCAGTGCTACTTGAGGCTCAGGCCAAAGTTTTAAATATCTGGGCCTCAGTACTTAAAACAATAGGTTTGTCTGTTTTTATTTTGTTAACCAGGTAGGGACACTGGGCAAAGCCCTTTTTCAGGCCTGGCCCGAAACAATAATAACATAAAACATTAACAACAGAATACATACATACAAAACAATAATAGCTAAATACAAAAACTAAAAACTTTTACATTCATTTAATGATTGTAACCAAATTTTCAACTTGATATTAAAACAATTCAAAGAAGAAGCGCACCTCACATCTTCAGGCAAACTATTCCATAAAAGGGGAGCTGAAGCTGAAAAAGCATGAGAAACAACTTTAGTAGTAGAAGGTATAGATAAAAGAGGAGTGCCCTTAAATGATCTTAAATTCAAAGAAGTATTACAAACATGTAACAGATAACTTAGGAGATGCAAATCAGAGAAAAACAGAGATTTAAAAACTAAACAACAAAATCGATAAGTAAATCTAGCAATGGATGATAGCAATCCAAGGGAAGAGTATAGCAAAGAGTGGTGCAAACCAGGGGGGCATCCAACACAAAACGACAAATATTATTAAATACTATCATTAAAGGCTGAGTTTGTCTAACAGACAAGTTGTGATAAAGATCCACCACATAATCCAAATGAGGCAATAGTACACCAAAGTATATGGTCCTAAGGGTATCCTCAGAAAAAGCTTTTTAATTCTGTATAAAACACCCCATTTCTGGTTTACTTTCCGACAGACAGTTTGAACTTGAGATTGAAAGGTTAAGCTGGGATCAAACAGGACTCCTAAATATTTAAACTCAGAAACTTGTTATCGGCAGATCATCTTTTCATCATGTACAATTAAAGTGTAATTATTCCTCAACTGAGAAGGAGTTCTGAACAACATTGTCTTAGTTTTCTGTGTATTCAAAACAAGAGCATTATCCCTAAACCAGTTACAGATAAGAAGAAATTACTTTTCCAAGGAAGAAGTTGGCAGAGAAGTACTATTAGATTGGGAAAAAAATGAATGAGATCATCTGCATAAAGTAAGCAATCACAAGTATTACATCGGGAAGATAATGGATTAATAAACAAAGAAAACAAAAGGGGACCGAGAATTGAACCCTGTGGTACACCAAAAAGAATAGGAAAAACTGAGGAAATAAAAGTCCTTATACTAGGAAAATGTGAATGATTAGATAAATAATCCTTAAACCAAGTCACCACATTGTCAGAAAACCCCAGTTCACCCAATCTGGAGCATAGTAAAAAGTGATTTATAAGATCGAATGCCTTGGTCAGGTCCACGAAAATCACCCCCAACATAAGGCCTTTATCAAATCCATTTAGGGCAGCATTTGTGAACCTGACCAAGGCAGTCTCAGTACCATGATTAGGCCAAAAGCCATGTTGTTGGGAACACAGTACATTTCACTCTTATAAGTAAATAGTAATTTGTTTTGATATGAATTTTTCAAGAATTTTGCTCTGTGGATTCAGTATGGAAATTGGCTGAAAGTCATCCAAGTTTTCAGCACTGGATTTCTTCAGTAGAGGTACCACCCTTGCACACTTTCAAGAAAGAGGAAATGAACCAGGTATCAAACATAAATTAAATATAGTGCATAAAGGAGCAGAAATAAAAAGTGCAGCCAATCTTGTGAAACGACCATCCAACCTTTCTCCACAATCACTGTGTCTATTTGGGATGGACTGAAGTAGTTTCAACACCTGTTTGGGAGATATTTTATGAAAATAAAACTGGGGTCTAGTAGGGGAATAAGATATGGAACTACCAACAGATGATTTTTGTCCTCCAGTAGCATAATTAGATACATCAGAAAATTTAAAGCAGAATAGATTTGAAATCTCAGTTGGATCAGTTACAACCCCATTAGAGGCAATCAGTTTTTGGATTCCACATTTTTGTTTGGGAGACAAGAGTTGGTTCACTGAATTCCAAAAGGATTTGGGATTGGTCAGCTTTTCTTCAACTTGTGTTCAATAAAAAACACTTTTTTGCATCCCTGACCAGGCTGGAAACTTTGTTACAAAGGAATCTGTACCTATCCATTAAGAAACTGGAAGGGGACTGTTTATAGTTATTCCATGCAATATCCCTAGCCTTTATCCAATCCTTTATATCAGCAGAGAACCAATGATTGAACACCCCTCTGGTTCTTAATTTACACAGAGAAAAAATGAGATAATCACAAAGTTACTGTAGTGAAACAGCAGAGGAGTAAACAGTGTCTAGGAGTTGTTGAGTGTCAATAGGATGAGCCATAGTGTCAAGGTGGGTTAGGGTGGTTTAAGAGGGGGGACTAGAGAGTTAGAAGGACAACAGCTAGGTGGTACAGGAGTGAACCATAGTAGGTGTTGGAAAGCAAGGAAGGAAGTGGATGAGTGAATGTTAGAGGAGAGATTATTCCAGTGGAAGAGGAAGCAGTAGGAAAAAGCTGATAGTCCAGAAAAATTGTGTGGATGAGGGGGAAGAAAGAATGGGAGTCCCTGGAGAACAGTGGGTAGGAGGATAGATTTGTAATCTACATTTTGTTTGCACACATTCCCCCAGAGCCACTTACCTGAGAGCTAGATTGTAAGCAGTACCCTCAATAGGTGGCCCTTTGCTCCAGGTATCATAGGTATTTAAGAGGATGGTCAGTGTTATGACCCCACCTCCAGATGAAGAACACGGTCACAGCAGCAGGGAATCTTGTGGCTGAGTAGCTCATTCACACACTTCTGCAATGATGCCTTTGTTTGTAGTAAAAGCTTGGATTAGATTTTTGCCTCCTGTGGCTTTAACAACTACACCAGCTTTAAGTTTCTTCTCGAGTGCAACACATTGAACTGAAGTGCCCTTCAGGGAAAGGTGGGTGCCCAGGATCCCTAACAGTGCCCCTAGGGGTAGATTTCTGCTGTTCAAGGCGGCAGATTCAGAGTCAAGTTCATGGGTAGGCAGCTCCAGTCGTACAACATCCAAATGTAGTATCTGACAGTGGGGTGAGTAGAATCTCAAATTGGTTGGATAGTAAGTAATGTGTATAAGCACAGAGGGACAGGAAAGTCCATATAAAAGTATGAGGGGTCAGGTGGCCAAAAGGGATCTGGCATGATGTCCTAGCGAAGACTAAATATCTGTGATAAACTGTTCAGAGCAGATGCTCCTATGCATTCCTATAATGAATCGAACTTGCAACAAATGAACTTTCATGACTAAGGGAAAGTCACCAGTAAAGGGATCACATATGAACTGCCATTCTCTGTGTTGTGTGATGTTTTTTGGACAGTCTGTGCCTATGACTATCTTTGGGGAGAGGGTGAAAGGTATGAGAGCTGTGCAGCAGTTAATTGCATGGAGACTCCAGGCAAGCCAAACATCAGATTACCCCTAGACACAGGACTTGCCCTGTACCATGCCTATCACCCTCAGGGCATATATGCAAATCAACTGGCAAGCCAAAGGGGAGATTGCATAAATCCTTAGAATGTGTACATTGCTGCAGGGCTTTAAATGAGCAGAATCCAGTAATGTCTACAGTGTGCTGTGCAAGTCCCATGAGTGCACGAAAGACAAAGGGCTGACATGAACACAGATAGGAGGCAGTGCCTGTGATAAATATAGATATACCAATCCATGAAGGCTGAAAGGGAAAAATAGGACTAACATAAAACTGCATACCACTGCATCTACAGGGAAAGGGGCTGTTGTTTGGGACTGTAAAACAGCAACATCTGCAGGTCCTTTTCTTTAATGTTATTATTCTTGTAATATTTTGGGAAGTAAACTTTTAATTGATACCTTACCTAAGGAGATCACACCACCATAACATGCATAGTTGAGCTAGATCAATTCTTATTCCATCACTATCTGAAAGATCTGCATTGGATTTAATCAGTATAGCAGCCCAGTTCTATCCAAGGTAGCTGAGCTGTGTGCTCTGAATATTTGATACATTATTGACATTTGGTCTACTCTCTGATTTTAATCCAGGCCCCCTAGGCTGGTTCATGACATCTCCCTAGCCTTTATACATTATTATCCTTGGCTCTGTCCTACCACCACACAGCTGTTAAATAAGAATCTCATCTGGTGCCCCATCTGCTTGATAAATTATTTCTCAAGCAAGGCATTTGGGCCAGCATGTTCTTTCATAAGTCACAATGAGCCAATGATTTGGAAGTTTGGTTTTGGGTTCAGTTAAAAGTAAGCAAATACAGGAGGTGGGCTGGGTCCATCTGATATATGAAATAGGAATTGAGAGCGGGGCCAAGTTCCACCAAGCAACTGGATGGCAATGCCATCCAAAAGCACACTGTTGCCCCTTATTACTCAGGATGTGACACTGAACACCTGCATACAGCTGGTATAAAACATCCTAGGAACTGTAATCCTTGCTATCAATCACTATGGGAAGATATTGCGCTCAGTGAGTGCTGGACTACGTGAACTATGCATGTAAGGCCCTGGATGAAGGCAAACTGGTGAGGTCTGTCTTTATTGACTTCAACAAAGCCTTTGATACAGTCAACCTCCCCCTGTTGCTGACCCAACTGCAAAACATAGGTGTGGCGCCCAATGCCCTTTGCTGGTTCCAAAACTACTTGTTACGGAGAAATCAATGTGTCAAAATTGGGCAAACAGTAGCCAGCACAAGAGAGGTATCATTAGGGGTACCCCAGGGATTAATACTGAGGCCCCTACTCTTCAGCCTCTTCTTAAATGACCTTCCCACAGCCTGTGACACCAAACTTATACTATATGCAGATGATGCTGTGTTTCTGAGCAGCAGCACGTCTCAGGCTGCCCTACAATTTGAGCTGCAGAACTCCTTCTCCAAACTCGAGGACTGGTTCTGTAGTCATAAGTTGCTACTAAACTACAAGAAGACCAAGGCCATGCTTATGTCCAGCCCCCACAACAAAAATAAGCATCACCCCCTCATCCTCTCCAACTCATGCAGTGAGCCGCTGGAACAAGTTCACTTGTTCAAGTGTCTGGGGGTCATAATAGATGATACCCTCACATTTGCTCACCATATTGACTCTTTGGTCAAGGCAGTCAGTACCAAGATTGGTGTCCTGTACAGGCACAGGTAACACCTCTCTCCAGAGGCCCTCCGTCTCTCAGTCCACAGTTCAATTATATCTACTATTGACTATGGACTAGTGGTCTATGGGGTGGCAATGGATACAGCACTCAAGAGGGTTCAGACTGCACTCAACAAAGCCTGCAGACTCACCCTGGATGCTGAATGTGGCACTCACACCTGTACTCTGTACGAACGTGCAAGCTGGCTGTCATTAAGAAACAGGGTCAAATTCCAGACTTGCATCCTAGGGAAGGAGGATCTATTGGGTAAAACACCACCTTATGTAGGCAATTTAATCAAGGCAGCCAACTCCTTAAAGGTCACCAGAGGGAGGACTAGAGGGGCTTTGGCTATCCCATTCCGTCGCACCTCACTTGGGCAACGTGCATTTACCTACCGGGCCCCCCTGTGGATGAATGAACTCCCTGGGCACCTCTTGGCCACCAATTGTCTGGCACAATTCAAAACTGACCTCAAACAGCACCTAATAACACTCTCTAAGTGCACCTGCCCCTGGGTCCAGCCACACCTGCTCTCTATGCCCCCAGCAAGCACTAGGCAGGCCTCAGTTACCCCTTCCCTCTGTCCTTCTCATGACTTGCCTCAGCAATAAGTCTGCATCATGTTCCTTCGCACCGCCACCCCACCCTCCCTCCCAACTCACAGTCCTGTGAATTTCTTAGCAGTCACTACTAAAGCAGGCTGCCTGACCATGCCCCCTCACACCCTACCATTTACTTTAGCATGCCTTCTCCACTCAGCCTCCCCTCACTTCACCATTTATCACTATACCTTAGTGCCCTTCTTCTCCCGTGCTTCACCTGCACCGCATTACATACCTCTCTCTCTCTCTCATACCTCCTTTCTTCACCCCACTGCCATCTATCCCCATCCCTCTGCACTACTGACAAGGCACTCTGTGGCTGTTTATTCCCCCCACCCTCATAAAGTGTTTTTCTTGTTATTTTAACTTGTACCTATGTTTTGAGTTATTCTGTAAGTTCTGAATCCAAGCTGTATCATTCATTGTAATGTACCTTTGCTTTCTCCTATTGTTCTTTGTTTTGCAATCTATGATGCGGAACCTTTGTAAAAGAGCTTACGCTCAAAGGTATTTTCTGAATCACTAAATAAAAATAAAATAAGTATTTAGCAAACTAAGTTATCAGTAGCTGCAGCAGTTGAGTACTTTGGTCACAGAGCCTGTGCATTTCTAGGGTACAAATATGTATTCTGGTCTAGAAATGATCTGCCCATTTGTTTCTCCTCTGTTTTTAGATATTTCATGAACTGAGATTCAACCAATTGAACTTTTCCACCCCTTCTGTCATTTTGCCCTCAGCAGTCTTCTTTGTACCAACCACTGTTCCTTTTACTTTAATCTGTCTTTCACTTTCTTGAGGCTCAGTGTCTCTCTCACTGTTCCTCTTTCATTGCCAAATATTTGTTCTCCTTGCTGCCCTGTGTCCTTTTCACACTCCTCTCTCTTTCCTTCTACTCACATTACTCCTTTTGTTCATCTGATGTCTGATCCTACTCTCTCCTCCAGTTTAAAACCTCTGTTGAGAAATCTGCTTTCATCTCTTATCTCCCTTGACTCTGGAGCAGCCCCCACTCCCTCTCTGCTCATCTTCCCCCCAACTCTCATGTAGCTACCCTTAGGGAATATTTTGCACCCACCTATGCATGTTTCTAGCTCTTCTATATACCTCCCTTTCTCTTACTCCCTCCTTCTTGTTCCCACTATCATCCTGCTGCTTTCAGCCTCCCTCTAGTGACTTTAGTATCACTCCTACCATTGACCCTCACATTCTTGTTGCCTCTTCCCCATTACTCCCCTACCCCCTTTTTTGCCAGTTTCTCACTCCCAAATTCGAGTGTGTTGGTATTGTATTTTTTATCCAGTATTTGCTTATGATACTGCTTATACACTACTGCAGTTTCCATTTTACTACTGCAAGTTTTGCCTAACTTGGTTTGTTGCACTTCATTTGAATTATTGTACCTTTCTGTGTGTGTTGCTCTGCCATCTGCTTATGGTTATTGTATGATAGTTACATTATAAATAATTGGTCTGTGTATGAAATGTCAGTATGTGAGAAATTTGGCCTTTAACTTTAAAGGTCAGTAGCTGAAACCACAGGATGTCATTAAACTGACCAGGGGAACCATTTAATTAAGTCTTCCTTACAGAAGGGCATTTTATTACCTTTTATGAACTGCCCAGGCTTTTGAAGTTGAAACTAAATGTGAGTTGTATGATGTTACAGGAAGAAAGGTAATTGGACTGGTTCCTCTCATTTTAGCACATAGCCAGAAGTGTGTGAAGAGTTATAAAACCCTCAGATCACACTAGCAGCAGGAAATCAGGAGAGGGGAACATCAAAGAGAAATGTCTGATTAAAGACTGTCATATTTGGGAAATGGCTAGTTAAAGATTCTTCAGAGTAATGACTCACATCCTCAGAGATAACTAGGTTAGAAATTAAAATCTAAGGGAGGATCTAGCTGATCTCATCAAAAGGGAGTGGGACAGATAGAATTAAAAATGAAACACTGTATCTGGGAAATGTGATATATGAATCTTAGGCTGTGAGACAGCAAGATCTCCAACTTAAACAGCACTTATAAGGTAATACTTAGATAGAAAAGAATTAAGTAACTGTGGTAGGAGCGTTTGTTCTGTAACTTCCTTTTTGCTTTACATGATTGTAAGATTTATGATGTATTGTTCTCTATTTAATTTTACCTGTTTTTATCATATTTTAGTAAACAACCTTTTCTTTGAAATACTGCCTGGGTGTCTTCTCAGTTTCTCTTTGCATGTGAAGTGCCTGTATTTAAGTCTGACAGCTGTTGAAAAGCTTGATTGTGTTACTGAGTTTGTATAATAAGGTAAGAAATACATAGGTCTCTTATAGAGTTAGAAAGGGTTCATTTTGGATACCTGGTTAGCTGCCCTTAGATGAAAGATATATTGCATCCCCCCAAAGAGAATATTATCTGAGCCTGTACATTTGGGTATGCTAGCATAAGGTTCATGGTTTGAATCCCTGCAGAACTCAAGGCTAAAGGTGATTCGGACCCAAAGCAGACAGGAGGGTTACCCTGGCTGTTACTGTTCACACTATTGCACTCTGAGGTTGGCATTGTGGGAGTAGAGGGCCTGACCTGTGGAGTGTGTTTGTGACATTGTGTACTAGCAGTTGGCATAGGCACAGGAACCTATAGACATGAGAGTCTAGCAACCCTACTTTTGCCCATGGGCATTCAGAGTGCCCCTTGGCTTGCACAAACTATGTGCTTTACCCTGGGCCCTTTTGAACTTTTGCACCCCCACTTCTCCCCATGTTCTGGCACTGATGGCAATTAGAGAGAAACTTCAGTAGGGCATGAACAAGCTGGGGGATTGGTTGGACTCTTGGAGTCTCAGATTCAGTGTAGTCAAATACACAATGCCACACTTAGGATGGAGAAACAGAAGTAGAACCAACACATTGTGTGAGGCTCCCCTTGCTGAAATCAAGGCAGAAATAGGCTTGACAGTCATAATAGACAATGAGGTTACATAGCACCATAGTAAAATAAGGTTTTAAGAGAAAGTACAGTATGTCCATCGTGCCCACCCACTGCTTCATAAGCAGGTATGAATAACAATGCTGCACAAACATGTATTTATTTCAAGAGGTTCCCTGCCCATATTGTTGGCCAGATGGAGACAAAAAGTCTCATTTTTTGTCAATGTCACAAGACAATGGCAGTCCACCTTTACTTTTTTAAATATATCTTTATTGATATGTTTTTATAAAATAGAAAACAAAAGAACATTTAAGTATTCTAAATAAACAGCAGTTCATAAGCACAAATATAGAAAAGAAGAAAGAACCCCCCCCCCACCCCTTCCTCCCTGGATGGAAAGGTATAGACTATATACTAAATACAGGTTTTAAATTAACAAGAAGTTGTTAGGATGTTTTCTACAGTTTAGGATTCATGAAATTCATTATCATGTTTAACAGGAATTAATTTAAAAGTCATTTAATGCTACGGCTTTATATAGGTCATCCCAGATTTGCTGCCATTTACATATCTTGTTAATGGAAGCATAATATATTTTTTCACATCTCATGGTATCCAACATTATTTCTTTCCAGATGGTTATCTCAGGAATTTGTGAGTTTTTCCATAATCTTGTTATACATCTTTTCACGTTCATGCTTGCTAAATAAATAAACTTTTCCCTTCCTACTAATACTTGTTGCTGTATCGTTGATGTATTCATTATACAAAGATCTGGCTTAAACTTGTTTATTTTGTTTATTTGATTATAGGATTACAAATACCTTTGAGCCGAAGCTCTTTTACAAAGGTTCCATGTCAGTAAGTACAGGCATACAGGTCATATAGGTTACATACATTATAAAACAATCAGTAACATAATCATCATAACATGTTATTACAAGGACTTTACAGGGAACACAATGGGAAGATGTAGGTAACAAAGAAAATGTTAGTGTGAGGAGGAGCTAGGAAAAGGGGGGTGGGACAAAGAAAGGCAGCCAAGGGGCTTTTGTCATGACAGAGCAGGGGTAAGAGCATATGTTGGGCATGGTAGGAATGAAGTGCTACATAGGTTGTCTGCAGCAGACAGTAGAGACTATGGGCAGAAGCGTGGAGAGTATTGCATTAAGCAGGGCATTCACAGGTGCTTGAGCCTGCTAATGAGAGGTGGAGCTTAGTCTTGAAAGTGCCCAGTGTTGGAGAGTTAGAGATGTCAGTAGCGAGACTGTTTAGCCAGCTAGTGGTCCTATAAGCAAAAGACCTTTGGCCTTGGGTTGTGTGACAGCAGGGGATTTGCAGGGTTAGGGGTTTTGAACTCCTGGTGTTACAATTGTTCACTCTGGGTTTGAGGAGGGAGCCGACCCCTGGGGGAGCAATGCCCATCATTATTTTCTTTGCTGCGATGCAGGTTTGATACTTTATTCAGTTGTTGAGTTGCAGCCATTCAGCTTGGGACTAGAGGTCATAGGTATGGGTTAAACAGTGGGCTCCAGTGGCAAATCGACAGGCATTATTCAGGGAGGTAGAAACACGTTTGAGCGAGGTGGTAGTGGCAGAGCCATAGATAATGAGTCCATAGTCTATAATACTAACAATAAAGCTCTGGATGGCAACAGACAGGGCTTTGGTGGTTAGATGTTTCCTGTGGTGGAAGAGAAGGCCCAGTCTGGTGTTAGCCACTTTTGCCACATTATTAATGCAGTCAGCATAGGAGATTTTGGAGTCAAGGGTGAGGCCAAGGTATTTAAAGGTATGGACTTGTTCGAGGGTGACTCCTTCCTTGGTTTTTATGGTGAGGTGATACTGGTTATTCTTGCTGCATGGGCTGCTGAGAAGCATTGTCTTTGTTTTTTTCTGGTTCAGGATCAACTTATGTTTTAAGAACCAGTTTTCGACTGCAGTGAAACCCCGCTGGAGGTTCTCTTGTAGCTGATTAGAATCATGGTGGGAGGTTAGGATAACAGCATCATCCACGTAGAGCAAGATGTTTTCTGGACAGGAGTCTGGCAGTGTGTTCAAAAAAATGCTGAAGAGGATGGGGCCCAATATAGAACCCTGAGGGACACCAGAGTAGACAGGTCTAGCATCTGAGAGAGTGTCCGCAATTTTCACTCTTTGGGTCCGGTTATCAAGGTAGCTTTGAACCAGTTCACAGAGTTGGGTGAGAGTCCTGCAGTTTGTAGCTGGACAAGCAGGAGATAGTGGCTGATGGTATCAAAGGCCTTTGTTAAATCAATGAAAGCAGACCCAGTTTGTTGTCCATTATCCAGTGAGTGGTGGATGGTGCCAGAAAATTCAAGTAGTGCCGTGGTGGTACTATGACCCTTTCTAAAGCCATGTTGCTGCCTGCACAGGATGTTATGCATGTCGAGAAAGTTGGTAAGCTGGTCCACAACTATATGTTCCAGGGCCTTAGAGAGTGGAGGAAGGATGGAAATTGGACGGAAGTTCTCATGTGCAGTTTTGACACCACTTTTATATATGGGGGGTTACCGTAGCAGATTTCCATTTATCCACGAATTGGCTAAGTCTGACGGAGAGGTTGAAAATCCTGGTCAGAGGTAGAAGTACTTCATCAAGGGTGAGTGATAGAAGTCTAAGGTCAAGTGAGCCATTGCTAGATCTGGACTTACTAATGGCTTTGGTAACATAGCTGCGCTCCTGGTGTATCTTGACAGATTTAAATTGAAAAGGAGGGTGGCTAGTGAGGGCATGGGAAGTTGGGGAATTAGGAGTGTCATCTTCTATGAAGAAATCGGGTGGGAATACAGAACTAAGGTCTGTGAAAGCAGCATTAAATGTGTCAGCAATGATTTTCGGGTCTTGAGTGGTTATACCATTAATGCAGAGAACAGATGGGGGGGGATTTGGACTGCTGCCCAGTGACTTTTTTTATGTTATTCCAGAAGTCTCTTCCATTGCCCCAGGAGCTTGCAAGAGTGTTATTGAAGAAGGCCGATTTTGTTTGTCGGATAGATTTGGTACAGTCATTCCATGCACGTTTGTAATTATCAATGTCGATTTGTCTTCCAGTGTTTCTGGCGAGCTCCCAAAGGTGGTCCCTTGCCTTTAGTCACCTTAGGAGGTCACCTGTGAGCCAGAGGATACAGAGAGCCTTTACTTTTCACTTTTTTAGTGGGGCAAATATGTTGCAGGCTTCATTGAAGATGCTGATGAAATGGTCGAGGGCAGTGTTCACATTAGTGGCTGTGAAGATTGGTGACCAGTCCTGTAGGAGAAGGTGTTTTTTTAGGCATATTAACTGTCCATGAGGTAGAACTCTGCTGGTTATGGTTTTGGGGGGGGGGTTGGAGAATTTGTTGGACCAAGAACAGCTAACAGGAGAGTGGTCACTGAAGGAGTCAGGGAGGACAGTGGTATTTGTAATCTGGGTGGGGTGGCTGGTTAGGATCCAATCCAGCAGGGTGTAGGTTCCAGTTTTATAGTTTTTCCTGGTACAGGAGTCTACCATTTGGGTGAGGTTAGCTGCTCCTATAGTGTCCCTGTGGGCCCCAGCCTCAGCAGCAGGCCAGTTTATATTAAAGTCCTCGAGAAGTATAGATTCAGTGCCTGGTGGGAGAGACTTAACATAGTCAAGAACTGCATTGAGCCCACTATCTTGCTCTTTAGGTGGAATGTAGATTGTAACAACAGTGAGGGCTTTGTTCTGAGTGCCAAGAAGGATTTTAATGGGAAGTATCTGTGCCATAGTGGTCTGGGGAGCAGAGCTGATGTGGTGTCCCAGGAAGGTATCCTTTAGGTAGATGACACAACCACCACCTCTTTTTGTTGTATGGTCAAGGCGAAAAACATTGTACCTTGGGAGGGTGATAGCATAGTCAGGGATTGATGGGGAGAGCCAGGTTTCAACAATTGCTAAGATGTCTAGATTGTGTTGGCAAGCAAAAGCCTGGAGGGCATCCATTTTATGGAGGAGGCTACAAATGTTGAGCGAGATGAGTGAGAGGACTCCTGCATTTTTGCTGTGATTAGTTGCCTTGGTAGTAGATGGGGCAGGGTTTGGGTGAATGTTGCCAGACATCAGTAGGAGAAGAAGGATAAGCTTTAGAGTACTCATACATAATTCCCTAGCCAGGCGTTTACACCTTAGTGTCAGCAGAGAATGTGAGTTGGGAGAGCGTGTCATGAGGTGACGGTGGATGGTCAGGGTGAGAGCAGTGAGAGTGTGTGGGTGGGGTACCCAGCCCATGTAGGTGAGATAGTACAATTCAGTAGGTGTGTGCGGGCCCCGGGGTGGGTGGCAGAGTTGTATATGTAGGGTACCTAGGTGTCAATAAGTGGGAATGGGTAGTTAACTGATAGGGGCATCGGGGAAGCAGACTCTGGGAGGGTGGAGTAGTGGAAAGAGGGGAAATAGGAGGAGGAGGAGGAGTAGGGGGTGTGGGGAACAGGCAAAGGGCATGATTTTTTGACAGGGAGGAGGTAGTGGAGAGACAGTGCAGGGAATAAAGCAGGGTGGAGAGGTGGAATCTAGACAGGGAAGGGGCAGAGGAGAGAAAGCGCAGGGATAGTTAATGGTGGGGACAAGAAACAGCAACAAAGAATAGGAGGGCCAAGGAGTGAGCTATAAATGGAGGGCAGTAGTGTTATTAGAAGAGAGAAAATGAAAATGGTGCAGGGGGAGGGCAGCACAGGGTATAGTGAGCCAGGACAGAGAGAGTGGATAGGCGGGGGGAGGAACCAGAAGGGAAGGGCCAAGGGTGGCATACCCTATAGGAGATGAGCAAGAGGGAGGAGCCAACCAGGGGTGACATAAGAGTCTATTTAATAAAGGTCGGAGGTGGGGGAGGGGGGTGGGTATAAATTTTCCACCACAGCCACTTGAAAACAATGGGCACAGCAGCCCTGACTCAGGAAACTTGCAGGGGGCCAATCTCAGAGTACCAAAATGGACAGAGGTCCAATTAGGGGGTACCACAGTGAGCAACAGCCAATGGCGGCAGCTTACAGCAGCCCTGGGCAGTCAGGAAATCTTACCCGGCTTCTGTGTCCTGTGGGCGGCCTGGAGGTGTGCGGCCAAGCGGCTGGTGGAACCATGCCATGGCCGTATGGAGCAGGGAGCTCGAGAGCCCAAGGACAAGTGCAAGATCTAAAACAAAATGAGAAGAAATAGGGAATTTAGATGTGGGGGGAACCGAGACAAAAGGAGCTAAATCGGGGGTGGGGGCTGTGCGCTGGTGATGGCAGACAGAGCAGTGGGGGGGGGTCACAGCAGCAAGGTGCAAGATTCTTGAGGCAACACAAAGCCTTGGCTTGGTGCTGTGGGGTGGAGGTGAAGAGTAGGAGTCTGACTTGGCAAAAAATAAGAGAGCAGTAAGCAAAAGGTATGGGGAGAAAGGAGAGGGGCGGTTGAAGCCTGAGGGAGACAGAGGAGAGAAGGAGAAGAGAGAGTAAATCAGGGTAAATTATAATGCACTGGAGTGATACTTTAAAAAACGGTACACAATTTCTCGGATTCGACTCAGGGCACAAAGCATAGCAGAGCAATAGAAATACAATTAAAATATAGTCCAGTAGGGAAGTTCAAGGCTGGCCATAAATTTTCAGCCACAGCCACTTGAAAACAATGGGTGCAGCAGCCCCGACTCAGGAAACTTGCAGGGGGGGGCCAATCTCAGAGAACCAAAATGGACAGAGGTCCAATCAGGGGGAACTGCAGTGAGCAACAGCCAATGGCGGCAGCTTACAGCAGCCCCAGGGAGTCAGGAAATCTTACCAGGCTTCTGTGTCCTGCGGGCGGCCTGGAGGTGTGCGGCCGAGTAACTGGTGGAGCTGTGCCATGGCCGTATAGAGGAGGGGGCTCGAGAGCCCAAGGACAAGGGCAAGATCTGGCTTCTGTGTCCTGCGGGCAGCCTGGAGGTGTGCAGCCGAGTGGCTGGTGGAGCCGTGCCATGGCCGTAAGGAGCAGGGAGCTCGAGAGCCCAAGGACAAGGACAAGATCTAAAAAAGAGAGAGAAGAAATAGGGAGTTTAGATGTGGGAGGGGAGCTGGGACAAAAGGAGCTAAATCAGGGGGTGGGGAGCAGTGCGCCGGTGATGGCAGACAGAGCAGTGGGGGGGGGTCACCAGTGGCAAGATTCAAGATTCTCGAGGCAACACAAAGCCTTGGCTTGGTGCCGTGGGGGGGAGGTGAAGAGTAGGAGTCTGACTTAGCAAAAAAATAAGATAACAGTAAGCAAAAGGTTTGGGGAGAAAGGAGAGGAGCTGTTCAAGCCTGAGGGAGACAGAGGAGAGAGGGAGAAGAGAGAGTAAATCTGGGTAAATTATAATGCACTGGAGAGCTGATACTTTAAAAAACATTACACAATTCCTCGGATTCGACTCAGGGCACAAAGCATAGCAGAGCAGTAGAAATACAATTAAAATATAGTCCAGTAGGGAAGTTCAAGGCTGGCTGTACATTTTCCACTGCAGCCACTTGAAAACAATGGGCGCAGCAGCCCTGACTCAGGAAACTTGCAGGGGGCCAATCTCAGAGTACCAAAACAGAGAGAGGTCCAATCAGGGGGAACCACAGTGAGCAACAGCCAATGGCCACAGCTCACAGCAGCCCCAGGGAGTCAAGAAATCTTACCAGGCTTCTGTGTCCTGCGGGCGGCCTGGAGGTGTGCGGCCGAGTAACTGGTGGAGCTGTGCCATGGCCCGTATAGAGCAGGGGCTCGAGCCCAAGGACAAGGGCAAGATCCGTCAGGATCCTGCGGGCAGCCTGAGGTGTAAGGCTGAGCAGCCAGGAGCCATGCCATGGTCAGAGGGAGCAGTGGGCTCGAGCCCAAGGACACTTTTTATCCTAAGAATGTGACTAAATACTGACATTACACATGTCCAAAAGGGTTTAATTTTTGGACATAGCACCAGAACATATATGGTATCAGCAATCATCTCACAACCTCTACTACTGAAGGGAGTTATTACATTATAATTACTGGCAGGCGCTTTTTCCCATAGGGAAACCCGGTTATAATTAGCCGTTATAACCAGCCAACATGCGCCAGTTTTCCCTCTGATCAAGCATGCGCTAGTCACAGTGTTCCTTTAATAGGTGACATTCATTGTTCCAAGAAGGAACGCTGCTCGCTGTCTGCATTTTTTTTTTGTATTTGAAAAAAAAAATAGATTTATTCTGGTGAACAAAAACCAGCAGAAAAGGAACACACCGTCTGGTTTCCCTCTCCACACACAAGAACTGGCGTGTCTCTCCTCTTCATACCGAAGAACACCGCAGTTCCACAACCACTGTTTGCCGGTAAGTAAGAATACCGGAAACAAACAGAAAAAATATAGACACAGCTACTGTTACTTTCTCCACTTCTTGTTACCTCACATAAGTGGAGCACTATAACTTGTCAGACCACAGAACGCTAAGACTTCTGACTGGTCCGTGGTTGCCTGAAAACAGATAATTTTATTTTCTATGATTGCTGAGGCAAAAAAGCGCATGCCAGCAATTATAAAAAATAAAATAAGGGGTGGTATGTGTAAAACTCGATTTTACACACACACCCTCATTGTGGGATGCATTTTATAAACCCTGAGGGCGAAGAGCATCCCACAACTCTGGTGTGTATAAAATCTTGTTACACACACCACCCCATATGTTATTCTCTATATTAAATTTATTTAGCAGATATAGAGAATAATAAATTTGGTGTAAAATACAAAACTGTATTTGGTTTATGGATTACTAATAGTTTTATTCCAATTTTTATTAACATTCTTCCATTTAGATTCTGAGATGACCATCTGGAGATCTTTCTTCCATTTCTGTCTGAGTTCTGTTGTATCTTTTTTTCTGTTTTTCCAAGATATTTCTATAAATATTTGATTTGATAAAAATTAATTTTTATACAGGATACAAATTGTTGGGGTGTTGCCCCCATTTACAACAATATCCTGTGGTCATGTATAAAATAGAAAAACATACATTAGTGATACATTCAATTACATGCCAAGACAAAATACATGAACATACATCATCTTTATTATACTTACTAAATAACTTATCTAAAACATTGACAATTAGTGCTCAGATGGTTATGCAGTGCAGATTTAAAAGTAGATAATTTATTAATTGATTTTAAAAATATTGGACATAAGCTTTGTCCTACCACTGTTAGTTGTAATTATATCATAAATGATGTTAGATTCAAAACAGAACATCTTGGGCCAGATATTCAAAACTTTGCCCCGGTGCTAAATTAACTCTGCCCGGCGGGCAAACTTAGCCCAGCGCAAAAAGCAAGCTATATTCAAAAGGAATGGCTAGGGGCAAACAGCTTCTGAATATAGCATGGGAATGAGGCTGGGCAAACTGGGCTGGGAGT
The DNA here is from genome assembly GCA_016271365.2 of Neoceratodus forsteri. Classification (NCBI taxonomy): domain Eukaryota; kingdom Metazoa; phylum Chordata; order Ceratodontiformes; family Ceratodontidae; genus Neoceratodus; species Neoceratodus forsteri. The sequence goes on along the minus strand of CM057459.1, from coordinate 1,224,281,941 downwards.
GCAGGGCAAACTTAGCCCTGGAATAAGACAGCTCTGAATATAGCAACCAGGAAGTGCAAACCACAACAGCAACACAGTGCACAGTGACATGAAGGTAGGTAGAGGTGAACTATGTGGCCAATGTGTGTGCCAGCAAATGTGTGGACCCAGTACAGCTGCAGGCAGTAGCGCATGGGAAAGAACACTGTTCAAAACGGTATAATATTCCACGAACTGTTTGCGCAGTGCTATCACATTTGCACAGGTTTAGGGTGGAGCTAAGCTGTTTGCCCGGTGCTAAACTTTGCCATATTCAAAAGTGCCATGCAAATGAGCCTACTTAGGTAGTCTCTGGGCAAACATCCAGATTAGCATCTCATTATGCCCTGATTTGCCTGCAGTTTGCCCAGCGTTACTGGAGGGTCCCACAGCTCCATTTGTATGTCAGTCTGGAAGTACAGGGGCTGGCCAGGTCCGACCGCAGCTCCACCTGTAGGTCAGTCTGGCAGTGCATGATGTTAGCTGTAGGCTACATGTAAACAGTACAGCACAGCATAGAAGATTGTATTCCAGGGGACAACACAGCATAGGCACAGATGGTGGTGGTGCTGCATGCAACTGTCACACTGTAGGTCAGGCTACAGTGCACAGCAGACACTACAGCAGCAAGGAGGCCAGTAGTGTGTGGACACAGCACTGTCTATAGTGTGTAGGGCAGTGATGACGACTGCACTGTACACAGTTACAGGCCCAACATGCAGGTGTTTACTGACAGTGGACATTACTGTTATGCTGTTGCGTGACCCCCAGATGCTGCACCTCTGGCATGGGATGCTCACAGTGACATATACATGTCCAACTGTGTGTGCTGTGGCAGTTGTACAGCTGTGCAGTATGTGGCTGGGGGGCCATATATGATCAGGAAGGCACACTGGTTTTGGGGTATTCCCAAGACTGGCTCATGTGCACTGAGTGATGTGTCCCAGTATTGTGGCCACACCTGGTCTCTGGTGCAGCCTGGCCACCTATACACTCTCCCCTCAACATCCTCCATGCCCACAGTGCTGCATGTGTGCACTGGCATCTGTTGGTGTCCACGGTAAAGTGGTTTGTAGGTGTGTGCTGTATGGCCACACTGCCATGGTGTCCACTGGTAGCCGGATCACCACTTACTGTCTGGCATGGCAGGGACTGGTGGCAGATGATGGCATCTTTGTGATGCCATCTGTGAGCAGCACATTGTCTCTTTGTCTGACTTTGTCTGTGTGTCATATTGTTTTGTTAGGGTCATGCAAAGCCATGCAAAAGCCGGGCAAATGCCATGCAAAGCCAAAATGTCACACAAAGCTGATTGCCCAGGGTTAAGACTACTTTTTCCTGGGCGGTAATGTGCTTTGCGCTAAGTGTCACGCTAAGTTGCACAAAACCACTTTGCGAGGTGCTTGTCACTGAATATAGCATTGTGCTGACACACCCCCTCACTTTGCCCCTTGCATATATTATGTTTTGCCCGGTGCTAATGCAGTTTGCGCACACTATTTGGCCTTTTGAATATAGCAGAGCCACGCTAATCCTGCACTAAACCTGCGCAAATGGTTTTCACACAGTGCAAAGTTTTGAATATCTGGCTCTTGGTGTTTAATAAGTCTTTGTAATAATGAGTGAATTTGTAAATATGAAAAAAATATTTTCATAGGCATTCCATATTGATTCTGAAATTGTAAAAAAGATTTAGGGCCAGATAATCAGAGCTCAGCACTGGGCGCAAAGTCGTTGCACTGGACTAGCGCCGACCTTGCGCCTGACTACAATATTGAAATGCATCTTTAGCTCCGGTGCTAGGTGTTAGCGTTGACGCTAAACCAAAATGAAAGCAGGGGGTGGGACAGAGGGGAGGGTCCCTGAATGCCAGTGCACTGGCATATTCAAAAGCCGAGCTCCGTGCTACAGGCATTAGCGCAACCTGTAGCACAGCGCTAGTTACTGCTGAAGAAAAGCTACTCTTAAGGCAGCGCTAATAAGCGATGTACCTCCAGCACCTATCCGACCCCCATTCCCCATAGCAAACATCATTACCTGGTAGTCTGTGGTGCCCCCACCCCGGCACATTTCCGGACCCGATCCCGTAATAGCACATATATCCCTGGAAGTAGTGGCCTCCCCAGCAGTGCCCTCGACATCCACCCATCAGCCATGAATGGAGCGACAACTGGCTCCAGCCCTCCTCACACCACCACGACCCGGCCGCAACTGAGGATGAATGACTGTACTGTTCAGTGCAGCTCGTTCGATTCCTCAGTCGGCAACCAGCCATGGTGAGTGGTGGCGGAAGGGCGAACCGATCACCGACTCCATTCGTAACGTGGATGTGTGACGACACTGCTGAAAGGATATACGGATAAAATCGAAGCTTCTGGGGGGGCTGCTAGACTACCAGGGATATATGTGAAATTATGAGGATTGGGGTCAAGAAACATGCTGGGGGGGCACCACTAGACTACCAGAGTGTGCAACAGGCACACATGGCAACAGGGAGTGGGACCATAACGACAGGCCGGACAGCCTGGCCCAGCCAGTCTGCCCAGGTCCCTACTGTATGGATATGCTGCACCCCCTAGTAGTCTACAGCATATGTCCATCCACCCCCACCAGGCGTGCCTTATGCTTGTCCCATGCATTCGTGGGTCCCCCCACTGTGTTCCACCAACACCTGCCATAGGGTGCCTATGTTGTTGGGGGGGGCATCTACAAGGGCACATATGGCCAGTGGACATGTGTGTGACTATCTCCCCCTCTCTCTAAATATATGTATCTATCTATCTATCTATCTATCTATCTATCTATCTATCTATCTATATCTATATAAATATACATATGCATGTGTGTGTGTATATCAGTTGTATATCTAGCTATGTGACACATAGGTATCACTCTCTCTGTGTCTCTCTCTCCCTATATTCATACCTTGTGTTGTACAGCTTGCAGTGCTGCATGGGCAGGATGTCTGCTCTGTTTGTGCCTGCCAGCACACAGTTCCTGCTGCTTCCAGCCTGTACTTCCCTGCCGACCAACAGGGGACGCTGTGGGCATGCCTTGGCCTGCTGCATCCAGCTTGTACTACCATTCTGACCAATAGGTGGCGCTGTGTGCTTCATGCAGTAGCACCGGGCAAACTGCGTGGTACTGACTGCTAAACAGCAGATAATGAGATGCAAATGTACCTGTTTGCCCACAGATTGCCTAAGTAGGCTCATTTGCATGGGAGCTTTGAATATGGCTCCCATTTGCCCTGGGCTATTCAGCTTGCACTGTGCTAATGCGTTAACACTGTGCACTCAGGTTAGCATGGGCAAACCTCATGTCAGCATAGCACAGTTCTGCAGTGTGTGGCTTACATTGTTGTTTGCAGTGGATGTGAGACATCTCTGTGCAGTCGCACACAATGCTCTCCACCTGCAACACTAGCTTTCTTCAGTGTCTAATAGGTTGCAGTGGCAATGTGCACTTCCCTGTTGCTATATTCAGTGCTATCTTATTCCTGAGCTATTTTTGCCCTGCACTTTGGCCCTATTTGCCCAACTTCCTTTGTTTGCTATATTCAGCAGGTTTTGCTCCGGGCTATTCCTTTTGAATATAGCTTGCTTTTTGCTCCAGGCTATGTTTGCCTGCTGGGCAGTGCTACTTTAGCCCCGGAGCACAGTTTTGAATATCTGGCCCTTAATGTCTTTTCCATCAAAAAGTCACCTATATTAAATACTTTAGATTGATGACAGATACCAATATGTGGTGACTCAAGTAACGTATGAAAATTATTATTTTTAAGAGGTGATTTATTGTTTAAGTAATTATTAATTTTTAAATGTAGTAAACCGTTTCCATATTAATAAATTATTCTTTAAGAAAATATTCTGTTTGTTACAAAGTGATGCTTTACTTATTTTCTTAAATAGATCATATTTCATGAGTTCTGGAGTGACTGTCTCTAGCTCTAAATATGCCCATGCCGGTGGATTTATATTGAACATTTTTGTATTGGTTCTAAGACAGTAGCCCAATGATAATATTTAAAGGGCCAGCTATTCAAAACTTTGCACCGCGCAAAAACCGTTTACGCAGGTTTAGCGCAGGATTAGTGCAGGTCTGCTATATTCAAAAGGCCAAATAGCGTGGACAAATTGCATTAGTGCCGGGCAAAATCATAATGTATGCAAGGGGCAAACTGATATGAATACAGGTGCAATGCTATATTCAGCGACTAGTGCCAAGCAAAGTGGTTTTGTGTGACTTAGCATGACATTTAACGCAGTGCACAATACTGCCCAGGAAAAGCTTGTCTTAACCCTGGGCAATCAGCTTAGCATGACACTATGGCTTTGCGCGGTGTTTGCGTGGGTGTTGCACGGGTTTTGCACGACCCTAACAAATAAATTTGACACATAGACAAAGCCAAACATAGCAGAAGCATGCTACTAACTGATGGCATCACAATGATGCCATCATCTGCCACCAGTCCCAGCCACGCCAGGCAGTAAGTGATGACCCTGCTGCCAGTGGACAGCATGGCAGTGTGGCCATACAGCACACACCTGCGGACCACACTTCTGTGGACACCAACAGATGGCAGCACATACATGCAGCACTGTGGGCATGGAGGATGTTGAGGGGAGAGTGTATGGGTGGCCAGGCTGTGCCACAGACCAGGTGTGGCCACAAGGCTGGGACACATCATGCAGTGCACATGGGCCAGTATTGGGAATACCCCAACACCAGTGTGCCTTTCGGATAATATATTCCCCCCGGCCACATACCACACAGCTGTACAACTGCCACAGCACACAAAGTCGGACATGTACATGTCACTGTGAGCATCCCATGCCAGAGGTGCAGCATCTGTGGATCACGCAACAGCGTAACAGTAATGTTCACTGTCAGTAAGCACCTGCAGGTTTGGCCTCTCACTGTGTATAGTGCAGTCATCATAACTGCCCTACACACCATAGGCATTGCTGTGTCCACACACTACTGGCCCCCTTGCTACTGTAGTGTCTGCTATGCACTGTAGCATGACCTACAGTGTGACAGTTGCATGTAGCACCACCACCACCTGTGCCTATGCTGTGCTGTCCCAGTACAGCTGCAGGCAGAAGCGCATGGAAGTAGTGTTCAAAACTGTAATATTCTGCCGTTTGGCGAAAGACTAACACGCTTATGCGAGGTTTAGCGCAGGGCTAAAACAGTTAGCCCCGTGCAAACCGCATGCAAATCAGGGCATAATGAGATGCTAATCTGGATGTTTGCACACAGACTACCTAAGTAGGCTCATTTGCATGTCACTTTTGAATATGGCAAAATTTAGCACCGGGCAAACGTGTTTGCACCGGGCTAATGGTTTAGCCCTGCTCTAAACCCGTGCAAACGTGTTAGCGCTGCGCAAACAGCTTGGGGAATATTATACAGTTTTGAACACTACTTCCACATGCGCTTCTGCCTGCAGCTGTACTGGGACAGCACAGCATAGGCACAAATGGTGGTGGTGCTACATGCAACTGTCACACTGTAGGTCATGCTACAGTGCATAGCAGACACTACAGTAGCAAGGGGGCCAGTAGTGTGTGGACACAGCAATGCCTATGGTGTGTAGGGCAGTTATGATGCTCAAACAGTCGGGGGAATATTTTTCAGTTTTGCACACTGTACTTTCTCATACACTGTTACCTGCAGCTGTACTGGGTCCATGCATTTGCTGGCAAACACATTGGCCACATAGTTCACCCGTACTTACCTTCACATCGCTGTATTGCTGTTGTGGTTTGCACTTCCTGGTTGCCATATTTAGAGCTGTCTTATTCCAGAGTTAAGTTTGCCCTGCACTCCCAGTGCAGTTTGCCCAGCCTCATTCCCATGCTATATTCAGAAGCTGTTTGGCCCGGGCTATTCCTTTTGAATATAGCTTGCTTTGTGCTCCAGGCTAAGTTTGCCCGCTGGGCAGTGCTAATTTAGCCCCGGGGCAAAGTTTTGAATATCTGGCCCAAACTTTGGTAATTTTAAACCCAAGTTTTCATATTCCAAATATAATTTTTGTTTGAACCTAGGCTTCTGATTTTTCCAAATGAATTTGGTTATCATGCTGTTCAAATTACTCCAAATGTCATTTGGTATATTAATAGGGATTGCCTGGAATGCATAAAGAAGCCATGGTAAAATGTTCATTTTTACCACTTGAATTTTGCCCAGTAATGTTAGTGGTAACCCCTTTCATCTTTCCAAGTCCTTTATTATTTCTTCTAACAGTGGACTCAGGTTCAATTTTAATAACTGATTACAGTCCGATGTTAATAAGATACCCAAGTATGTTAAGCTTTTTAGCTGTATTCTGATAGGGAAATTTACCTTTTTTATTTTAGCATATTGTTTAGGGTTTATTAATAAGGCTTCTGATTTTTGCCAGTTAACCGTAAAACCAGATTGTTGTCCATATTCCTGTATTATCTGTAAAATCTTTGGAAATTATTTTTTTTGGATTTTGTAAATATATTAAAATATCATCTGCAAATAAAGATATTTTTAGAATTTTTTGATTACCATAGCTGAATCTACTGACAGAATTTTCTTCCCTAATAACGTTGGCCAGAGGCTCTATAACAAGAGAGAAAAAGGAGGGGAGACAAGGGGCAATCTTATCTAGTGCCCCTCTCCAACAGAAAAGGGGAAGAGATAGTATTATTAGTTAGAATTGTGGCCTTCATGGCATAGCTTTTATCCAGGATATAAAGTTTTGGCCCATATTGGCTGCTTTCAATACGTTCATCAAATAAGGCCATTCAACCTGTCAAAGGCCTTTTCAGCATCCAGGGATACCACCATGCCACTATCCTTGTGTTTTAATTGCAGAATGTTTAAGGCATTTCTTATATTGTTGTGTCCCCTCCTTCCCTTGATGAAGCCTGTTTGATCTCCTGCAATTATATGTGGCAGAACTTGTTCTACCCTTATAGCTAATATTTAGTGAAGATTTTATAATCTGTATTTTAAAGAGAAATTGGATGATATGAAGAGCATACTTTTGTATCTTTAACTTTTTTTGGTGATACCATTATTAAAGCTTCATCAAAGGAAAAAGGAAAACTATTTGTACACGAGTTAAATAAGTTATGAAGATGGGGGATTAGGATGTCTTCAAATGTCTTATAGAATTCTATTCCAATCCAGTCTGTTCCAGGTGCTTTACCTGATCGTAATGTTTAAGTGCTTCTGATATGTCAAATTGTGATATTGGTGCCATAGATATTTCAGGTATATTAAGGAATTTTTGATTATTAATTATGGGTTTGCTTGATTTATAGAAATTACTGTAACAAAATCTGTTATTTATATATTTTTCTTTTGTCAGTGTTTGTTGCACATTATCCTTTACCTTTATCTCTGATATAAACTTCTCAGCTTTCTATTTTTGTAATTGATACGTCAATAATTTACCACTCTGAACTGTTTGTGAATAATATTTTGCTTTATTATGCAATAATAATCTTTGAATTTTTTCATTTATTATTTCTTGATATTCGTATTTTAGTTTAGTCAAAAGCTTTAAGTGTATGTTATTATTGGAGATAATGTGTTTATGCTGGACCTCTAAAATATTCTTTTATAATTTTTCCAGTGGATTTGGACATAATGCATTGCTAACAGGGTGTCTTGGGGAAGGGGGAGGTACAGTGTGTACATTGAGTACTAGTAGTGTTCCCTTGCAAAACTGCTGTGACCGCACTGTACTGCACAATGTGAGTCACTCTTCTGCCCTATAGTGATGTCAGCAGTACAACCCTGGGTCCACAGCAACACCAGGCTTGCTATAGAAGCTCTGGTACACCATACAGTTTTTAGCAACTCAGAATGCAAAAACCAACTGCAGAGGACAATAATAAAATACAATTCCAGAATCAATGCAAGAAGGGGTAATTTATGCATGAAAGTCTAAAGGATTGGGAAAGATGCTGTTTAAATATTAGAAGGCATCACCTCAAGCCAATATGTGCATGCAAGCATGCGTGTGTGTGTGTGTTTGTGTGTGTGTGTGTGCGTGTGCACGCTTCAACACAGGGATGGAAAAAAAAACATATACTTTTCAATTCTGTACTAATTCATATGGGTTCCTGACCCACTCTGCTAACCAGGGTATGCAGCAATTCCTGTGATAAGCAGAAATTTGTCCAGGCTTACCCTGAAAGCCTGCACCATCCTCATGTCTACTGCCTCCCCTGGTAACATGTTCCACAGGTTCCCCAGAAGATGTGCCTTTTAACATTAAAATTGACTTTAGCATCTCTCAGTTTCTGTCACACACCTGTATCCTGCTGGAGGACACCTCATTAAGAAGCTCTATCTGTTCAGTCATGGTGATATCCTTGAGTATTTGAGAACTGAGATTGTGTCCTCTTTCAAACTCCTTCTCCCACATGAACATGTTAAGGGCCACCATCCTCTTCTCATAGCCTTGTTTTCTAGGTGACAGCAAGCATAATTTGTAAGTGCTTGTTGGGGTCATGCATACTCTTTCTCTACATTTCAGTCAAGTTTAAGGAGACCTTCTGTGTGAGTGATTCATCATGCATGGGTGATGTGCCATGTGTTAGAGCAGACAGAAAGCTCTGTCTACCTTGATGCACAGCAGATCACTCTGCTCACTGATACAGATTATGGATAGCCTTTTTGCAACAGACATACCATGTCTTGTGAAGTGTATTTTTTTGCCACAGCTAGTTTTAGTTTAAAGTTCAGTTTTTCTTATTATTTTTTTTGCATAAATGTAAAATAAGGTACAGCTGTAGATTAAGGAAATTGCAACTGACTGGCATGGTGTATTTCATCTGACCTCTTGGTTAAGGAGCAGAGTTGAGCAGAGTAGGATAAAGAGGTACTGTTCTTACAGTGCTGTTTTATTAATCTATCCATGAAAATCATAAATAGCTGTTAAGTTAAGTAATTCAGCTAGTGAGTCAGTGTTTTAAACCAACAAGTGAGGTGGGTCTGAGACAGCTTTGAGAAACTAAGACTGACCACGTGGTCAAGGAGCATACTGGTAAACTCTGAACTCAGAAAGGTTCTTACTTTTTGCATTGCTGTTATTTATCTAATACTGTGAATCAAGATGATACTGTTAATACACCAAAAATCAAAACTTAGAAACTGTTTCACACAGGCTCCCAATACAGAAATGTTAACATGCTTTTTCCCATCATTGCAAGTGGTGGTATTGGTTCAATTGACAAGGTTCCCCCCCCCCCCATCAGCACAGTTGCTGATGGGAATGAAATGCATACCTGCTGCAATTGCAGTACAACTGCTATCTTTTTTGCCAGCTCTGTTGATTATCCCTGTCATCATATAAGACAATGTGGTGGAATACAATCCTGAGCTCCTAGAAATGGAGAAGGATTTAGAAGATCAAAGTGGGAATGAGGAACCCTATGGTGGAGGTTTCCCCTCCAACTCAACCTTATCATCCTACAGTGAGAACTCTCTGGAGTATAATCCCAGGTCTCCTCCAGAGAATCCCTCCTTCCAGGCTTTGTTTAAACAAATACAGGATGTGATGGGATTTTCGGGTGAAGAGGAAGACTCCAGTAAAAGAAACATAATGGAGGTCTTAGAGGTATCAGCTGCTCCCACTATTGTGGTGCCACCTGTTTACCCCATACTAGAAGATGCTACATTTGCTGCCTGGCACTCTGCCAGCTATCCCCCAGAAAGGGAGACAAACAGTATCCTGCTCCTTCTGTAAAGCCCCGGCTATTATGTTTCTCATCCTGAAACTTGCACTATATTTACTGGAAGTAATACCAAACAACAGATGGCATGGATTACAACTTTACATTATTCTTTATTCTCCCTATCAGTCTGTCTCTAGTCTTCACTATGACATCATCTCACTGGGTGGTGCAAGGCATTCTGGGTGGTAACCCATGAAGACAACGAGTGCAGAAAGGTGCATGGTCGCAACGGCAACAGAATTACAGTGCCAACCCTTTTCAGTGACCGGCAGTACCCCCCATCCCTGAGGTGTGCCCCCCAGAGTTGGAATATATAATTAGGGGAGTGTGGGGGGCTTTGGTAGCCACATGGGGGGTGCAGGAGCAAAGCTCCCACAAGAAAAAACTTTTCCTAAAGTCATCATGATGTGGATTCAGCACCCTTGTGACCATTCTCCTTTCCACAGTCACTATTATGACATGGAACCTTCTGGGCTATGTAGTCACAGGAAATATAGCAGTCTGCATTACAACACAGTAAATCCTGCTTTACCAATGTAGATACCATTATAAGAAACAATATATAACAATGCCCCCAATCAGCCTGCTTGCCGGCGCCACACCATGCATACTAACGTGGCGAGCACATCTAAGGAAAGGTCCGCTGCAATGCGAGCAAAGCTCGTCACATGCAGCTGACCCTTCTTACGTGCTTCACCAGCTACAAACATAGCCCGGCACAATGGCAGCTAAACTGCCGACTTAAAATTGCCAATCCTCCCAGTCAGCTTACCCTGCCCCATAGTATGTGCTGATGGGGAGCCCTCCCCATCGGCAGAATGTATCCCCCTCCTTTTTGCTTGCAGAGGGTGCCCAATCCCATGGCTCATCGCCCCCGCTTTCATTGTTTGCCGGCGAGGTGACCAATCCCCACCGGCATCCCCCCTTTCCCACTTTAATGTGCCGATGGGGAGCACACTCCCCATTGGCATGATGTCCCCTCTTCTTCTGTACTGATGGGGGTCCCCAGTCCACCGTCAGCTACTGTACCCCCCCAAAAAAGAAACCACCTGTAAAAAAGAAAACCGTCCGCGATGTTTTTTTAACCACCTGTAAAATGATCCCTCATAGTCTCCCTACACACCACCCGTACCCACCCACTGTGCACCCTGCCTCCCCACACCCCCTCACCCCATACTTACCTCCGGAGTTCGGCGCAATGATCTTCGGTGGACCAGGAACATGTCTGCACTCTTTAAAGCCGACTGCGAAGTGAGGAAAGGCAGGTAAACAGTATAATGGAATAAATAGGGTTTTTTCAATGTTGATGCATATCTCTGGCATTTTTTGGAATTTTGGCACCAAATTTTCAACATGGGGTTTTTGGGACCCCTCCTCATGAATTCTGTCACTGTTAATCGGTCTCGAAAGGTGAGTTTGCAGTCACTGCACAGAATCACCTTTTGGGACCAATTAACACAAGGACAGTGGCAGTGTTCATGAGGTGGGCTCTCAAAAAGCCTATGTTGCACATTTGGTGGAAAAAATCCAAAAAATGGCTGTTTTACGAGCGTGCACTGCGCAGTTGCAATGCACGCTCATAACTTCACAAATTCACAAGTTTTTCATGCCAGATTTTCAACATTGTCATTTTTCTACACCTCCTTGTGAACAGTACAGCTGTCATTTTTCACGTCCTGGACGAAATGTGTTTCCGCACTTCCAGCGCACAATACCACAGTCGCTGTGGTCAATCAGTGTTCAGGGCAGATTACAAAAATAACAGTGACACAGTTCATGAGCAGAGGTCCTAAAATGCCTATGTTGAAAATTTGGTGATGATACTCCATAAAACGACTGTGTTACGAACGTGTGTTGCGCAGTTTGCCCTCACGCTTGTAACGTTGTGCATTTGTAATATTTTCACTCTGGATTTTCACCATTGACATTTTTCCACACCTCTTGATGAACAGTACAACTGTCATTTTACATATCCTGCCCGAAATGTGTTTTCGCATGTCTGGTGCAGAATAGCACGGTTGCTGTGCGAAATCACTTTTTGGAATAGTTTGAGGAAATGACAGTGACACTGTACATGAGCAGAGGTGCTAAAATGCCTATGTTGAAAATTTGGTGCCGAAACTCCATAACATGACTGTGTTACAAGTGTGCATTGAGTATTTCCCGCACCTTGTAACTTCGCAAATTTGCAATATATGCCACATTTTCATCACTGCCATATTTTTACACCTCCTTATGAACAGTACAGCTGTCATTTTTCACATCCTGCCAAAAATGTGCTTCCACACTGGACTACCAAAGCCAATGCCAGCGCGACAACATTCGGCATTGACAAATGCTTGTTATTAGTGTAACTGTAACCAACAATTTAACATTAAGGAAACAGTTTATTCCCCACTATATGCTCAAGGCAGAGGTAGACTGCTCTGACCTTGTAAGAATTTCAAGGGAGTATTGTGCACTGTGGCTGGGAACCTGTTCTGTAATATGACTTTTATAGATTCAGTTGGTTTAGAGATTTACGAGCTCTTACTGAATAATGGTTTTCAAAGTTAGGCTCATCTCCCCCATTATTACTGACACATCCATGTCAGTATGAACATTCCCTGATGAAGGTTCCAGTGCAACTGCTGGTTGTGCTGTAGGATTCAATAGTTTATCTACCTCAATGATAGGATCTGGTGTCCCCCCTGCTGATTTTAGACGTGCTGTAATCATGTCTCATACTCTTCCAATGGCAGAAAGATGTAGCACTAGAATCCATATCTTGTACTTTGGACAGTAACAAAAGGTTTATATGCACTTTGTGCACTCTTGAGCCAATCTGAACCAAATAAATCAGAGGCCCACATTTTCTTACACTAGTTCCACACTCCTATTTTTCTTTCCCCACTAGGAAACAAAGTACCTTTACCTTGTCCTGAGGTTTGAGTTCTCGCAGATTTTTCTGACCCTTGTCATGCTGTACTTTTTGCCTCTCTTGCTTGGCTTCAACTGTTCTCTGAAGGCTCGGCCTAAGCAAAGTAAATTTATTTGTGAGCAGACACTTCAAGAACAATTCAGCTGGTGAACAACCTGTAACTGAATGTGGGGTGCCTCGATACATAAAAAGGAAGTTTGCCAGCCGATATTGCAATGACAGTTTGGCCTTGCCTTGGTCTACACTTAGTCTTACTTTGTAAGGGCCTTTTTTAGTGTTTGCACACATTGTTCTACAGCCCTGTTTGAAGCTTTATGGTAGGGAGGAACATGAGTATGTTTAATTCCATTGGAATTCATGAGCTGTTGAAATTCGGCTGAGAAAAATGGGTCCACTATCGGACACAACTTCCTGCAGCAGTCCGTATGATGCAAACAGATTCCGCAGTGCTGTTCTGATTTTGGTCATTGTTACTGTGGACATTAAAATAACCTCCAGCCATTTAGAATGACTGTCCACAATGATGAAGAAGTACAGCTTTGTCTGTTTCAATGAAATTAATATGGATTCTCTGACAGACTCATGTTGGCCATTTCCGTGGATGAAGTGGTGCCACTGGCAGCATATTATGAACCATCATGCACCATCCACAGCCCTGCACTTTCTGCTCAACGGCTTTGTCTGCTCCTGGCCACCAGAAGTAATTGCTTGCCAGGGCCTCCATTGTGCATATTCCTGGATGTTCACTGTGCAAGTCCTCCAACAATCTGATCCTATAACCTGGGGGTACAATAATATGCAGTCCCTACAGTATGCAGCCCTGATCCATTGACAGATGATCTCGTCAGGTAAAATAAGGATGTATTGCCTTGTCAGTCACATAACCAGGCCAGCCATGTAGGGTAATTCAAAGGTTTACCATCTAAAAGGCATTTTAATATTTATCATTGTTTCACCTTCACTTGCTGTGTACACTGTAAATAGTCCAAAACAGTCATCTTCAGCAGTGCTGCTTATCTCCAAACTCTCTTCTACACAGCGTACTACAACTGGTACCCCCCTGGTTTTACAGCTGCGTGCAATATACCCAGTTTTGAAACACTGGTGGCAGTTTTTATTTTTAAATTTGCAGATGCTTGGTAAATGCATCCTGCCAGCCCTACAGCAAGGTTGCTGACATCCCATGTTTGTATTCTTTCCCCCAGAATTGCTTAGACATCCCTCCTTTTTCAGTACATTTACTATGGGGGAAACTGTTTAGCTGCAGTAGCCCCACTGCCCCACACTTTATGTACACCACCAGGCTTAAAAGGTATCTTCCCTGCAAGCTCATGTGTATTTTGTGAACCCAGTTCCATGGCTAAATCAATTTCTGAAGCAGATTGTAAAGTCAGAACCTTTTCAGACAATATACATATCTCTACTGATTCACTTTTTAACCACACACTAATCAGTCCCCGAGTGCTTCACACAGAAAAGGTCCAGACTCACAGTTTGTAGAGTGTTGCTTTAAGGCTACAATATAATCAGCTATTGTTTCACCATCTTTCTGAGCCCAGAGATAAAATCAAAAGTGCTCTGCAATTATCAATGGTTTGGGCTTATAATGTCCTGTTTTGGTTTTTCTTGGGATATTAAATTCATCAACAGTCCATGAGCTTGGAGTCCAGTAACAGACAGGAAAACACTTACTTGTTTTTCCTCTGATGTCATTTGCATCCATCCACATTTCAAACCACTTCAGATAAGAATCAAAATCTTTTGTCTCATCAAACTATGAAATTCTTCCAATCTGAGCAATGGTGGTATAGTATCCTATTCCCCTTTTTGACAAAAACACTTTCCAGAAAAAGCCACCACCTCATTTCAAAAAACTGTAATATATTTACTGGAACTAATACCAAATAACAGACACCATGGATTACAACTTTCCACCATTGTTTATTCTCTCTCTCTGTCTCCAGTCTTCATTGACATCATCTCACTGAGCTGTGCAAGTCACTTTGGGCTATATAGTCACAGGAAATATAACAGTCTGTGTTACAATGCAGTAAACCCTGCTTTGCCATAGTAGATACCTTTATAAGAAACAGAATATAACAAAACTGACTCTGTTTATCATGGCTGTCCATGATCACTCTTGGGCTGCTAGAGTGGTGAGCACCCTGCTTCCAGACAAGGAGTTCATAAAATGTGATTTAATGGGTAAGAAAACATATGACTTTTCTACTTTAGGCATCTGTATTACAAACTACCAGGTTTATATGATCAGGTATTAGAAGAGCCTCTGAAATTCAGCTATTGCTATGGCACAGACACTGCCGGATACCCCTGCAAAGGCAGAACTGCTTAAAACTGCCTCTGCTGGTGTAGATACTGGAAAACGTTTACTATGGTCAGCATATAATACTTCAGATGCTGCTGCTAGATCAGCTGCCTCTAGTGTATGCCTCAGAAGGTACTCCTGGCTCAAAGTGGCAGGATTTAGTTCAGCTGTGCAACAGGCCATGCTCAATGCCCCTTTTAAGTCATTCAGCCTGGATGTGGCTAATACCTTGAAGGACATACAGTCATCCCAAAATGACTATAAGGTCTGTAAAATCCCTGCACCCCCCCCCCAATTTTTTGTACAGAGGTCATGGTAGGGGTGTTATTTGGAACCTTGCCAGCCATGGAGGCTTAGCTACTGTCCACAAAGCAATGGCAGAAAAGGTGGACCCCCCAGTTGGACCTACTACCCAGGGTGGCCCTTCCAAGGCAGCCAAAGATTTTGATTCAGGCAGCCTGGTCAGCCTTGGACCTTCCTTCTGTCTCCCTATTTCATCCCCCTCTACAGCTACCATGAGTGGTAGAAGTGGGGGAAGGGATCTCACTTCACCTGCAAAAATGGAGGGATATCACCTTAGATGAATGGGTCCTGGAAACAGTGGCAAGAGGGTATGCACTGAAACTGATCTGAAATTCTCCAGTGCATTCTTCACCCCATTCTCATTACCCCCAGGGACACCTGTCAATGTTTAGGGAAAAAAATCAGTCTCTGCTTCAGAAAAAGGTAATAGAGCCTGTTCCTCCCAAAGACAGGAACATGGGTTTTACTCAAGGTACTTGTTGGTCCCAAAAGCCACAGGAGACTTGCATCCCATGTTGGACATCAGAGCCCTGAAAAAATTCATTGAATATAACAATTTTCAATGAAGTCACTTTTAGGCTCTCATTCCTCTTCTACAGGAAGGGGACTAGCTTTGTGCTCTGGACATGAAGGATTCTTACATTCATTCAGAATCAGAACATACCACAGGCAATACCACAGATGCACTCTAGAGAACTGCTATTTTCAGCTCCGAGTATCCCTTTTTGGATTATCTTCAACATTGTGGGTATTTACCAAATGCTTTGCAGTTGTGGCAGTAGCCCTCCACAGGGATGGGCTTTATGTTTTCCCATATTTGGATGACTGGTGCCTGCATGGCCCATCCAGAAAAATGGTCCAGGTCCCAGTATCTCGAACACAGCAGTTAGTTGAGGATCTAAGTATCATGGTCATTGTACTAAAATCCATTCTTACTCTATGCCAATACCTTCAATATATGGGATCAGTACTGTACAAGGAACTGGGTAGTGCATTCCTGTCCCAGGATGGGGGAGAGGCTCTGATTACTAAGGCCCGTCTCATATACAGGAGGCACTTTGTCTCTGCCAGGGCTATGCTCTGCCTACTGAGCCTTATGGCAGCTATTGTTGCAACCATGCCAGTCACATGCCTTCATATGAGAATCCTGCAATGGGCAATGGATTCTTCAGGTGCAGTGGGACCAACTGATGGCTGAGTTGGAACAAACAATTCTCATCACTTCCCCTCTAAAAAGTCTCTTCTTTGGTGGATGGAACCCTTTTCCTTACTGCAGAGTGTCTGCTTCTTTTTCCCCCAACTCTAGAACATTTCATCACAGTGGATGCCTGCTTGTCAGGATGGGGTGCCAACCTGGGCTTTTACCAGACCCAGGTGCTGTGGACAGACTGAGGTTCAGATCTCCACATCAATGTTCTGAAGATTAGAACTGTTCTTGCTGGGCTCCAGGACATCAAAGAGCATCTCTCCCTCCAGGTCTCTTGTTCATAAGAACAGACAGCATCAGTGTGATGCACTATATCAACAAGCAAGGGGGAACTCACTCATACTCTGCTTTCAGGGAAGCAATGAGATTATGGTAATGGACACTCTCTCACGGCCTGCAGTTGACAGCTGTTTTTTTCCTAGTATGCCCAAAACACCTTAGTAGACAAGCTAAGTCAGTTGCAGTCTGGGGTTCATGAGTGGTTTCATGAGTGGGAACTGTGGAAAACAACCTCTTCGCAAGATGGGATCATCAAGAGTTGGACCTTTTTGCATCCACACACAAGCCAAAACTGCTACATTTCTGCTCACTCACTCCAGGTCCTGGACTTTTTTGGCGAGACACGTTCCTGTCCTGGAGGGGGAGTGTCCATTATGCATTCCCTCTGATCCGTCTCATTCATAGGGTCCTTCTAAAGTTGTTGACAGAAGGGACTACCCTGATACTGATTACCTTCCTCTGGCCTTGCCAGATATGATTTCCACTTCTGCAGCATCTGACAGTGGAACCACGGTTTAGATAACCCCATGTTGGGATCTACTGTCCCAGGACCAAGACGGTGTTCCTGATCTATTCAGACTTGAGGTTCCTCCACCTACATTTTTGGCTCCTGAGGACATAGCCATTGCATATTTTTAGGTTTCTCCCCAAGTAACTAATATCCTACTGGCAGCTAGGAAACCTTTCACTAGACATACATACTCAGTGAAGTGGAAGCGTTTCACCATTTGGTGGTGTGCGTCCTGTTCTGAGGACCCTTTTACATGTCTTGTTAATAATGTACTACTTGCCTATCGCCTATCTCTGTCAGACTCCAGACTTCACTGCTTCTCTATTAAGGTGCACTTGGCTACTGAATTGACTTTTCATGCCCCTATTGATGGTGCACAAAGGCACAACTTGAAGTGTCCCATACCTCCGTTGATGGTATCTTGTGCATGCATTCCCCAATTCGTAAACCCGTTCCATCATGGGACCTTAATTTTATACTTGAGAAGTTGACTTTGGCTCCTTTTGAGCCTGCGGCAACTTGTGAACTCTGTTTCCTTTCTTAGAAAGCAGGTTTTTTGGTTGCTATTATATATGCCTGCTGGCTTTCTAATTTCAGGTTCTCACGAGTGTGGACCCCTACCCGATTTTCAACAAGGATTGGGTGGTACTGCATACTAATCCTCATTTTCACCCAAAGATAGTTTCTGAATTCACATCGAATAAGACCATCAATCTGACAGTGTGTTACCCTGAGCATACTAGTAATGTTGAAGAATTACTTCATACTCTTGATGGACACAGAACATTGCATTTCTATCTGGAGCACACAAAGGACTTTAAAAAGTCCACTCAGCTGTTTGTGTCTTCACCCACAGGACAGGGTGCACCAGTCACTGAGCAGTGCTTGTTCAAGTGACTGGCCAACTGTATTACAGTTTGTTATAGGAAATACAGTAAGGAACTTCCTAGTGATGTTCATGGCCACTCTACGCAAGGTATGACCATCCCTGTTGCCTGTTTTCAGGATGCGGCTGTTGCTGACATTTCTGTGCTGCCACATGGAGCATTGTCCGCACTTTTACTAAGCATTACAGTCTGGACATTGTCTCATGCAGACATGCTGGCTTTGGTCTTGCAGTCCTGCAAGGCCTTAGGTCCTGACTGTGTATCAGACTTTGCTAGCCTCTCTGGATATTTATACTGCTTGGAAATCATTCCAAAGAGGTGGCCTATTGGAGGAGATATCTTCAGTGAAAACAGAACAGTTACCTTCAATAACAGTAGATCTTCAAGAGAATCTCTTCACAGGGCCACAGCATACCCATCCTTCTTCCTCCTTTTATGAGGTACTAGGTGGCAGGCTGTCCCACTACCTTTACAGAAGGTATGGTTATTTGTGCCTTTTACATCTTCTGTTAGCAGAGCCAGCCTTTCTTGTGTGCCTGGTCCTGGTGTGGTCTCCTGGTTCCTCTAGGTAAGTTGCCCGCTGAGCTCATCTCTGGTGGAGAACAGAGAAGTGATTGGGCTACCCCTGTTTTATATGTGCCAATGCCATACATCATCATGGAAGGCCTCCAGCTATTCAAAAGTTTCCAGACAGTCCTAGTGCCAATGAATTACAGTTCCAAGGGTGTGGCCCAATGGGGAAGATTCTCTTGAAGATCTGCATTTACTGGGCATTAACTGTTCTATAGTTATACTACTTGGTATACACAATTAGTATACAGGTTGGTGTTAGCATTTACTCACTCTGGGTTCATTACTTGATTATCCCCTTCTGTCATTAAATTCCATACTGATCTACTTAAAAAAAAAAAAACACAGTGTGCCGAAGTACAAAAGTATTTCTTTATGTATCACACTTTGCCTGCAGCAGTCCTGTTCACTTCTATGCAAACCACATTTAAAACTTCCCTATAAAATGTACCAATGATAAAACCAACCAAATTTAAAAACATTCCTCTTATATGCTTGGTCACATAGTAGAAATATGTATTATTTATGTTTCTTTTAGGAAATTGGATAAACCTTTTATATTTAATATTTAATATCCTTTCTGTATTTCAGAATTCCCTTACCTTCAGCATTAATGGCTCACCTAACCTTTTAAATATTCTAATACAAAATGCTGTTAAGAATTCTCCAAATGCAGTTTACATTTAGCATCCACTCTGTCTGAAATTCAACTTACTCAAAACAACCTTTCCTTTCTACTGTGGTAGTAGTACATCACTCTGTCTGCTTATACACAATAAATCCAAGTTCACGTGTTCTGTCTGATGTTTTAAGCCCACAACTTCTTCAGTGTGTACTTATTTGCTATTTAGCTGGAACTTAAAAGCAATAAAAACACACTCATCGTAAGAGACCATCTTCAATCATTTTAAAGAGGAGCAGCAACCTCATTCCTGTTTCTTCTTTGAATGCTAAAGTAGTTGTTATGGTAACGCTCAGAAATCACACAAAAATGTTGCCCATGTTCTAAACTTACAGATTCACTTTTTGTTATTTTCCCAGTTTTTGCATATGCTACATACTCGAGCTTGCCCATTCCTTAAAATTAAATACTTAGATTTTCATGTGGTCTCCTGTATAACCAGGTATCATACTAAATATACCAGTGTATCTGCTATATATTGATTCACTTCAATCAACCTAAATCTATATTTCAGAGGCTATGCTTGCAGTTCAGTGGGTAGGAGCAAACAGCCGCATCCCCTTCCTGAACTATTTATAAGCCAACTTCCTCCAACCTACAGCTATAAAAAAAAGACTTAAGGTTAACACACCTGCAGGACTGAACAATCTAACCCCCAGAATAATTAAGGAAATGGTGACAAGTCTGACAAACCCAATTACAAACATTTTCAACAAATCTATCACATCAGGCCAGGTCCCTCTAGACTGGGCAACGTATATAGTAGTCCCCATATACAACAGCCTCTGGTCAGAGGCAACATGGCTGTAGAGAGTTTTTAGGAGTGGCAAGAGTGGTGAGAAGAATATACGGTGCTCTCGCTGCACCAGAGTCAGCCATAATACTGCAGAAATTAAAGTACTGTGCATGTATAATACTCGCATATGCGCAGTCTGCTCTGGATTCAGCCAGCGGTGGAGCCAGGTTTGGGAGCGTTTTGGAGATGGAGGGGCATTCAGTCACTCATGGGCTCCACAATGGGCACTAACAGTGAATAAAGATGGTGGTAGGGCACCACTACTCACACTGAGGCAGCCAGGATTGGCGCCCGCCACCCCCAGCCCCCCTCTAGCTCTGCCACTGGAGTCAGCCTTGCGCAATATGGTGGTGCTGACATAACTACGTGTAACAACCCAGTCCCCTTGGGTTACTAGAATCCCATTAATACTAGTCTTAGGCAGGTAGGAAAAGGCAGCTGGTGGGGAGCTCATTAGGTGCTTTCTACATAATGACATCATTGTTTACTCAGCTAGCCTGAGAGAAAGATGATTATGTTATTTAGAATTCCCACAGCAGCATAATCATTTTAGAGTTAGCTGCTCTCAGGGAGCTTAGAATGTTCATCAGTAAGTTTAAGTGTGACAGTCAGAGTGGAAGGAGGTATGCCATTGGGGCTCTGTCATAGGGAATCCTGATATTTCTCACCCTAGTTTGGTAAAATCTTCAGTTTGCCTGCAGGACACTTTAGTTTCACTCAAGGGGGAGTGAGAGGGAATGCAATTCTTGTGGTTCCAAGGGGCAAACCCCTGATGTTTCTGAAGTTCACAGCTGCCTTAAAGGGGCACTGTCAGCTTTGTCCCAACGTTTTTGCACATTTCTAGTCAGTGTTCCTTGAGGCACTTACTAAACAAATTATTAAAGTAAAATGCCCCTGCATGTGCCAAAAGTAATAATGTTTACTCATTACCTTTTATTTTGCATTATTTTATATCCAAGCGGTCCGAACGAAAGTAAGCTGACCTCCGGAAGCACATCCATCCTGACTACATGCATTTGTAACAGAGCACAGTTGCGAGGTGCAATTTTTAGCATGCCTCATAAACTAAGCACTTAGATTGTGTATTTCTTAAGCGGCAATTGAACTATGCCTGTCATAACAAAAACGTTTTGTTACGTAAGGCATAGTTCAATGATGTTTAAGAAATACACAACCTAAGTGCTTAGTTTATGGGGCATGCTAAAAATTGCACCTTGCGACTGTGCTCTGTTACAAATGCGTGTAGTCAGGATGGATGTGCTTCCGGAGATCGGCTTACTTTCGCTTGGACTCTTGGATATAAAATAATGCAAAATGAAAGGTAACGAGTAAACATTGTTACTTTTGGCACATGCAGGGGCATTTTACTTTAGTAATTTGTTCCGTACGTGCCTCGGGGAACACTGACTAGAAATGTGCAAAAACGTTGGGACAGAGCTGACGGTGCCCCTTTAAAGAAGAACAATGAGTAGAATCTGATGGTTACCAGAGAAAGAAGTGTGCCTTTTGTTCTTTCCATGACTGGGAGGAAGGAACAACTAATCTGTGAGTACAGAATTTGAGACTGGTTTCTGAGGTAGTTGGTAGAGGTGTGTGTGCCCTACATAAGGCTAGATCACACTGGTCAGTACCTCTTTCACTACAACTGTGCTGAATTTAAAGTTAAAGTTGGGAATCTTTAGCAGTTCATTGGGGATTGGAGACTCATTTGGTGTAACCCTGAAGGAATGGCAGAGGCTGTTTGGGGCAAAGGGTAGGAGGAACACCATCTGGAGTTTCAGGCAGGGATAAGTAATTCGTGAATGGGTACCACTCTTCCCTGGGTAAAGACCATGCACCAAGAGGATTTTAAAGTGTGTGGCACATCCCACAGATATACACTTTAGAAGTGGAAATGTGTGGAAAATGTTTAAAGTGGCACATCTCACAGATATACACTTTGAAAGAGAAATAGAGATGTTTCAGGGCTTCAAACAGGCATGGGATAGGCATAAGGGAGCAATACAGATGAGTATGACTAGATAGACCCTTGACAGAGCAAAGGCCTGTGACACATTCATAAAGTAGAAAAAGAAATGGGCTGACTAGATGGGCCTTGAGGTCCTTATCTGTCATCAACTTCTATGTTTCTATGTTTCTACAAGTGTGCTTGTATTGCCATGACAAACCTTTGGGGGACCACCCTGCTTTAAGTGACATATGTAAATAAAGCCATACTGCAAAATCCCAGTTATTGTTTTGGACATTCCACTTGTTGCTTCTAGTGTGAATGTTATTGGGGCACCTTAGCAGTTAGGTCTAGCATATGACTAGCATCCTCCTCCCTGGACCTGGTTGTAAATAAAAAGGTTAATTTTAGTATATACCCCCACCCCCATCCTCTAGATAATGAGCCTGGTATACACTCCAACGCTAGGGGTGGTACCATGAATGCAGTTCTGCCAAAAGAAAACTGTATGCCATGTAGTTGGCAGTAGTTCTTTTAAGAGGGGTTCCAGCTAGCCAATGGTGGTGTGGGGGTTACATACATATGCATGATAGTCGTGCATGCACACTTTAAGTCAGTACCACTATGTTGCATACACTGACCATCACTTCTGCAGTTGCAAAAAGGAAAAGTAATGCACCAGGAAGTGGGTATATTTATGTGGCCTGCAGAGGACAAGGGCTGCATAAACAGAAACACTGGAAACTATGCTGGAGCAGTGTGGCAGAACATTAGACAGAGGTCCAGTTATGTGTTTCCACAGTGCTCTTATACAATTCTGATGACGGCATAACATCTATGGAGCTTGGCCCACACAGCCATAATTATCAGACTCAGGAGGAGACTATTAAACTAGAGATCTGGGGCTGAATTCACAAAGCTTTCAGAAGGTAAAGAAAAACCTTCCCTAAGTCCCCCAAACTGCGTAGCCACAGAAAAAAAGGGGAGATTGCTTTAAAAGTGCTATTCACAAAAACCTCCCAGCCATGGAAAAAAACACTATGGACTGTGGAAAAAAGTGCAGCCTCGGAAGTCCCTGAGGTAAATAAGGTGTGAGATAAGTAAGGCACAACCCCTGAAAGGGTATTCTCAGCCAGTTTTTTCCTGCAGTTGCGGAAAAAATGTTACACACAGTAGAATGAGGTGTAACTCTCCCTCAGCAAACCGCAGTAGTGCCCCAACAACTGGAATCAATTAAGGTGGAGGTGAGGTAGAGGTAATAGCACCCCAGATAGAATAGCAGTGGCGGATGTTACAGCAACAAAAGCACACATTGCCATGATATGGCAACAGGCAACAACCACCAGACCTAGTGCAGCCCATGACAGAGCCCCACAAGCAGTAGAGCCTGGCCAGACTGCAGCGAGTGCTACCCTGCAGGCAACAGGAATGCCCCATGGAGGAATGAACAGTGGTTATAGTCGGCCACTGTGGTGCCATGGTGTTGCTGGTACCTGTGGTGCTGCAGTGGTCCCAGTTGAGGGACGGGTTGCTGGTATCTTTGTGGATGCTGTCAGCCTCATACTATGGAAGCAATGTTAATGTCTGCTGCTTCAGCTACTTGGTTGTACTATTACTATGCCTTCTCAGCCATTTCCACAGCTGTGGATCCACAGCTGTGGATTTGCAGCACTTGTGGAATTCCCACAGCTGTGGGACATTTTGCAGAATTCTGCAATTGTGCAACTTTACTTTCAGAATAAGGCACAGCTGCATTTCTGCAGTGCTGCATGCCTTTTTCCTGTAGCTGCAGGATTTTTGCTGTTCTTTGAGAATCCTGCCCCTGGTCTGGGATTTGCTCATCATTACCTTCATGCTCTCATTCTTTTCTAAGCAGTAATGTCTGATAAATGTGCCTTAACCATATTGATCTCAGTGCTGGTAGACTTCTTCTGGTTCCCCCGATTGTATTAGGTGGGGATAGAAGCAGTCTTGAAGTGGTAGCTGCCAGTGGTGGCATGCTCTGAAAACAAGTGGTCCCCATGCTTGTCTGTACATTTTAGAAATGACCCCTTTCCTTGTTTTTGCTGTAAAAAACTGACCCCTTTAACACAAAAACATGGAGTCAGTTATGGCCTCCACCCCCACCCTTTTCTCTTCAAGTGAGGAACATGATTATGGGTTTGCATAAGACGTACAGTGGCAGCCATAGATGCATAATATTGTTAAACAGTAATCAACTGTATGTAAAAGTTTTTTTTGAATGTGCGCTTTCTTAATGTTGTCAACACTACTCCACCCATTTTGTACTCTGCCCCTGGATTTCTGTGCCCCTAGTGCATTATTTTACATTTTTGTGTTCAGGACAAAAAGGCTTTTCAAATTAGAGTAGTCACTAATCTAAATTCTTTATAGTTTTTTTTTAATTGCCATCAGAAATGTGAATTTTGTAAAAACAAAAATGGAAATACAGGTACTAAGATGACCATATTTTACAAACTATAAGAAATTCAAATTAGTGCCTACCCTCATTTGAAAGGTCTTTTTGTCCTGAACAACTTTCAGACTGGTTGTTTTTGTGCACTTGGAATAGTTTTAAAGATATTTAGATCTGTTTGGAATGTGTGGCACATTTGCTAAGAATTCTGCACAGTGGCTTAGGAAGATTCTCAATGAAAAGCAGTTTGGAGTTCTGTCTCCAACATTCAAAAACACAATTACCCCATTTACATGTAGCATCTAAACTGGTTCCGATCGGAGACAGGGGAATTTTTCTGTGATTATGAGTAAATGTAAACCGTTATCATGGACTGACCTGGTTTAGGATGAAACTGGGCTGGCAGTTCATGGTCGAGGAGCACGGATCATTTTAGCATTCAAATATGTTGTGCATGTATACGCCTGTCTCTGCAGAGTTGGAGAATTGCACATGCACATTTTGGATATGTTCTTATTGCGCATGTGTGCAGTCCGTCCACCAAAATAATCTCGAGTGGCAACAACACTGGTAGTGAGTGAAGCTCTCCTCTAGCATATCTCACAGTACCTGACAGGAAATTTAACTATAAAATGTCTGAAAATGTAGACCTTGGAGGGAGCAGAAGACTGGATTATTTATTAATGTTTTGGCTGATTTGAACATTATGACTGAATTAGAATGCAGTAAGAGGGAGCATTTGGAATTTTTCAGGAGTGCAGTGGAAAATTAAAAGAAGCAGGTTTTGTTAGGAGTGAGGTACAGCTTCGGTGGAAATGGAAGGCACTGCAGTGTTCATATTATAAGGCAAAAAGGGCTCTTAGCAAAAGTGGGGCAGGGAGTCATCAACCTTTTTTTTTCCATTCAACTTTTATTAAAGTTTTCAATACAGAGAAAAAATCCACAGCACACTTGGCATGATAAAGATAAAACAACTTCAAATATTATGATGATTCATTCTCTCCCTATCCTCCCTACCTCCCTCCCTCCCCCCACCCTCATAAACCCCTCAAATCCCAGCGCAGCATTATACCAATAAAGTTACACCGTACACTATAATAATCATGTGTTTCAGACTTATAAGGAGTACAGGGTTTGTAGAGGGCCCTATATCCTGTTGAACTTCTTAATTTTGTTAGAGAGGCTTGCAATGGTCCTCTCCATTCTAAGATTAGCGAGGAGCTCCTGGAGCCACTCAACATAGGTCAAATTGTCAGAATCTTTCCAGTGTCTAAGGACCACTTTTTTAACAGACAAGGAAATTAATGCCATGTGATATTTCCTACACACCACTGAAATACAGGAGAAATCCTCTAAAAGACATACTTCAGGTGTGAACAGATCAGAAAGCCCTAAGAGTGGGTCAACCCTTTGTTTGATAGTGGTCCAAAGTAGAGGAGCTTTGGGGCAATTCCAGAAGATATGAAGAAGGTCCCCAGGCTGCAACTTGCATCTTGAACAGAACGGAGAGGATACAACGCCCAGCCTGGCCAATTTCTGTGGGGAATAGTAAATATTATGTAAAATTTTACATTGCATTAACCTAAGTCTATCTTGTAACAAAAATTTATGACAGTTATGCCACAGAAGAGACAAATCTAGCTCCTTATCTGGAAAAGGGAAGACCAATAAGCAACAGGGGCAAAGTTGTCAGGGTATGTCCACGTAAATAAGGCACTGTATATCTTAGACACCGCATGAGGTGAGCCGACCAGCTCTGCTAAGGTAGCCTGAAAATAAATGCGAACATCGGGGGGAGGGACTACTCCAATTACTTTTAACAAAAGATGCCAAAGCTGGAAAATCTTAAAAATATTTATACCAGATATAATAAACTTGTGCATGATTCCAGCTGAACACCATTGTCTATCAGATGTGGTAAAATCTTTAAGCTGACAATCTCCTATCTGAGGAAGCCAACTGAGTGATAGGGGTTTATTATCTAGTTGAAAATTAGGGTTACCTCTTATGGGTTGAGATAAATCCTTAATATTTTCATATTTGAGAAACGCGCACAACTGAGCGAGGGCCTTGATCGATACTGCTATGGGAGAGTTACGTAATGATGCAGGAAGGGATCCTAATTTAGTGTATAACATCGCACTAGGAAGGTATCCGTGTTTTTTTATAATGGCTAATTCCACTTTTAGCCAAGCCGAGGTATATAAGGATTGGGTTAATAGCTGCTCCGCAGTCAGCCACCTGAGATATTTATTGGCCTGGCTGGCCCAGTAGTACAACCCAATATGTGGAAGTCTTAACCCTCCTTTTACTTTGGGTGCAGCTAATTTGTGGACTGTCATTCTTGACTTTTTGTACCCCCATATAAAGTTGGAAATCACACTATGCACTTTTTTAAACCAAGACAATGGAAGCCCAATATTCAACATGTTGAGGGGGTAGAAAAGGCGTGGAAAAACATTCATTTTAATTAAATTAATCCTGCCCCATAAAGAGAGAGGAAGTAGGGTCCACCTGCAAAGATCTTGGTCTATATTATGGACCGAGGAATCTAAGTTTAACTGTTTAAGCCGAACTGTATTCCGTGTCAGAATAATTCAAAGGTATTTAATGGACACGGACTTCCACGCAAGCCCGAAGGTGATAACTTCTTGTTTATAGACCCTATGGTTAAGAGGAAAAAACAAAGTTTTTCCTATATTAAGTTTATAGTTAGAAACCTTGCTAAAACCCTCTATTATATTGTAAATAGGGGGGTAGATGTAACTGGATGTGTTATTTGCAACAGGAGGTCATCTGCGTATGCTGCCACCTTAACTACATGTCCATTTAGGGAAATACCCAAGATATCCTGGGCTCTTATTAACCTCGGAATAAGGGGTTCTAGATATATATTAAAAAGCAGCAGGGACAAGGGACACCCTTGCCTAGTTCCCACATGCAGCTTAATCGGATTTGAGATTACCCCATTACAGGAAATTCTAGCTGAGAGTAGTAGTATAACTAGTGAACCCAGTTCCGAAATTTCCTGGGAAAACCAAATGCCTCCATTGCTGCAAATAAATAATTCCAATAGACCCTGTCAAAAGCCTTCTCAGCATTCAGGGAGACCAGAGCCATTGGGAGAGCAGTGTCCCTGGAGTCTGAGAAGACGTGAGCCAGAGTTCGCAGGTGGTCAACAGATGATCTTCCTTTCATGAAACCTACCTGCTCCTCCCCTATTAAAGAAAGAAGAACTGCATTCATATGATCAGCCAGTAATTTGGCTAAAATTTCAATATCATGATTAAGTAGGGAAATCGGTCTATAGCTTGAGACCAAGTCATGTGGTTTATCTGGCTTGGGCAATAAAACAATCAGGGCTTCACAAAGGGAGATGTCAGATGCTTGACCAGAAAGGAGGAATTGAAAGAGTGGTAACAAAATGGGAATCAGTTGCTTGGAAAAAACTTTATAAAAGTTGGAAGAAAACCCATCAGGACCGGGGGTTTTATCGGATGGAAAATATTTAATTACCTTTTCTATTTCGTCTTCAGAGATGGCGGATACTAATATAGCTTGTTGAGATTTGGTGAGAGAGGGTAAATGTAAATCCCTCAAATATTCTTGCAATTCCTCCTCCGAAGCGGGATTTACCATGGGACCATATAGATCCCGGAAATAACTGGTAAATTCATCTACTATCTCTGAAGGTGAAGTTTTGAGGGAGTCGCCCTCTGAAGAATGAACCACTGCGATAAATCTAGCAGACTCTTGTTGTTTGACACACATTGCTAACATCCGCCCAGCCTTTTCCTCTTGGTCAGTATACACTGCATTCGTTTTTAAAATTGCTAACTCGGCTTGCTCCCTTAACAGATTAAGGTAAGCATCCCTCAGTTTAACTAAGTCTTGCTTAAAAGTTTCCAAGGAGGCTGGGGAAAGAGGGGATTCCATACTCCTAATTTGGAACAAAAGACAGGAAGTCTGATTTTCCCATTCCTTTTTCCTTTTCGACGTTAGGCCAATTATAATCCCCCTCAAAAAAGCTTTAAGAGCCCCCCATTCTATATTGGGTCATCCTATAGAATTATTATTTAGAACCATAAACTGCTGTATTTGGGATGCTATATATTCAACCTTATCCGATTCCTTCAAGACTTGGTTATTCAGCTTCCATCTACCCCCCTTTTTGGGTAAAGATGACAGATAATAAGCAAGTAACTGCGGAATGGTCCGATGGTGGACCTGAAACAATACTGGAAACTAAAACCCCAGGCAGGAGAATTTGGGAAATAAAAATGTAGTCAATCCGTGAAGAGGTACCATGTACTTGTGAGACAAAAGTGTATTCCCTAGTTTTGGGATGAAGCACATGCCACACATCACAAAGACCTGTAGAGTCTAACAGGTCCCTGGAGGCCCTTTAAGCGGGAGAGAGGCCTTGGCGAAGTCGACCCGACCTATCTACAGACTGATCAAATGCTAGATTAAAGTCACCCCCCTATAATCATAGGGATATCAAGGAATGGAGTTAGAACTTCCAATATTTTGACAAAAAACCCTGGAGTATCCATGTTAGGACCATAGACACTACCCAGGACAATGCCCAAAGTGTGCAATCTACCCTTTACGAATAGAAACCTTCCTGAGGGGTTGGAAATAGTTTGGAGAGGTCTGAAGGGAATCGATCTATGTAGAAGAATCATGACCCCTCTGCTCTGGGTAGTGCCTTATGCCCCACCTGTTGACGTCTAATTTTATTGGCTTCATCATTGAGCAAGTGCGTTTCCTATAAAAACATAATTTCTGTTTTTAAATGACTTAAGTATTTCAGAATTTTATATTGTTTGGTCTTATGCCTTGCCCCTTTGACATTCCAAGTAATGAGCTGAATACTCCTAGCCATTGCCCTTTGGAACCCTTAGAGATTTTATGGAATACCACCTGCACTTATATATAATGTTGCTACCACACTTTATAAGGTATATGCTGTGCTTACACACCCACCCCTGCCTCTACCCATACCCACCCCTAACCCACTAAGAAACCCCCAAAAGATCAACCTCAATAACATTCGATAGACCCCTACCCTCCCACTCCCACCCCTCATACTCCGGTACATGATGAACAACCAACTCAAATAGTTCCTCTCCGCCTGACCCTCCACCCTCCCAATCAGAACAACCATTTAGATACTAAGCCTTTGTGTATCAAAAATTAAGCATCCTTAATAAGCCATATTATGAGAAAACCTACAAACAAACCTACTACATTTATATCTTGCATTCCCTGCAGTAGGGCATTGTAAGTGCATAGGAAAAGACAAATATTAAATTAGAATTGTATTCCCATTTTCTAATCCACCAAACTGTAAGTGAACATGTACAGGGGCAGCATGAGGGCAAAGTATAGATGCCTTATCTGAATATGACCAACTTTGGCGCCCTCTGGTGGTGCTTCTTGGAAACAGAAAGCATAACAAGCAAAGGAAAGATTAAACAGTTGCACCACCTGTGTATCTCAAAGCGTATTTATGTCCCTTGTCCTTAACAATGGTGCCATCATATCCTTATTCCAGCAGGAGACTCCCACTTCCTAAAAAATAAAGTCCTCCTAAATCGCAGATTTCTATTACACACAGTGATCAATGAGGTAAACATATGGACATCCTACTTTCCGAACCCCTCTGCATACAGAGTTCAACATAACAACTGAGGTAACTCTATGAAGAAGTAACAAGCATGCAAAAATATCTCAAGAATAGTATGGAAACCAATATAAAGCTTTACGTTGTGAAATATCCCCAAGTTACCAATCCGGCTTCATATAAACGTCCCCTTACCCCCATATTACACCAGGATCCTAGGAACTAACAAGAGTGAAGTACACAGCCTATGCACATACACAGGGAGTTAACGAAAAACATAGAATACAGATACTCATCAAAGAAAACACAGTCTCGCAGGTTTTGGGCAGTGATAAAAGAACTCGACATCTGAAATTAAAAACAACTAAAATTTCAGAAATATTGGCATCTTTCTTGAGTTTAAAGTCATTCAATCGGACTGAACTCCTGTGCCATGCTAGCAAAGAAAGGGTGACAATTAGCAGGGGTGTTTACAGACGAAAATAGCGGGTCAGTCCCAGGGTTGCCAACTTGCTTAAAAATCAAATTAAACATCTAGAAGAGTAGAGACGCCGTTCCTTAAAATTTGAGTCTTTGTCGAGTGATGGTGAAACCTTGGAGCATCTTCTCAGAACGAGGACAAAACCTGAACAATCGCAGGGCTACTCTATTAAATAGTGGTAAACCATACATATCAGATGATGAACCAATGTGATAAGATGCCCAGATAAGACTATCAGGTGGCAGATTTAGACAGGTCTGGGAGCGCTTCTTTAAGCCCTGCAGCCGCTGCCTCTGCATCCTCATAAGTTACCCAGGAACCACCTAGGAAAATTTGTAGCCTGGCAGGAAAGCCCACCCTAAACTTAATTCCTGCGGTGATCAATTTGATAACCAATCTATGAAATGTGGCCCGTTTCTAACATATTGACAATGGCAAGTCTTGCGCCACCTGCAACTTTTTACCTTCCCATTCCAAATCGTGGGTATCTCTGGCTTTATATAAGAAATGTTGCCGCTCTTGAAAGCTCAAAAATCTAAATATGAACAACCGAGGAGGGGCTCCATCAGGAGGGGGGGTCGCAACGCACTGTGGGCTCTCTCGATAATATATCCTGCCCCGAATGGAGAGGGGCCTGCCACCTTCTCAACAAACTTCTTGGTGAACTTAATTGGGTCAGAGCCCTCTTCCCTCTCGGACAGCCCTATGATCACTGCATTGTTGCGGCGACTACGACCCTCCAGGTCTTCGATCTTGCTTTCCGTTTTTGCCAATCATTGCCGAACGGCCACCAAATCAAGTTCCACTTTATTCTGATTTCTCTCAATGGAATGCAAATGGGCTTCATTATCAGCTGTTCTCCTGGTAAGATCCTCCAATGCACTGGAGATGCTCTTAATCTCCCCTACCATGCTTTGCATTTCAGCTTTAAATGGTTGGAATTCCTCTAAAAATCTGGAAAGAGTGAGCGGATTGGAGTCGGCAGTCCCAGCAGTGATAGCCATCTGATGTCTGCGAAGAGGAGGCCCTGGCTTTCTTTGGGGCCTTCTCCGGTGTAGTTGGAGGTGTGTGTTTTGAGATTTTTTTTTCATTTCGACGTCCATCCACACTGATATACAAAAGGCACCAGTTGCTGGTTAACTTGAGATTGCTTAAATATTGGTAAATTTCCCAAAAACCGAGATTAAAAAGTTTTTAAGAGGGTGGGAGGTCGGAGCTCGCAGAGAAGCAACTTATCCAGCACACTGCATCACGTGACTCCCAAGAGTCATCAACCTTTTTATATTATGGCTTAATGAATGACATTCTTGTAGGCTGTCCAATGCCAGAGCTGCCTGAGACTGGCCTGGACATAGGTAATGGTGGGCAAAGTGGCCATAATTCGCTCTGCGAAGTGATTCACGTAATGCCAAATCCGCAAAGTAATCTGCAATGCGAAGCAGTGTACTTCGCATCATAATGAGGAATGCAAAGTCCATTGAAACCAATGCCTTTGCATTATTTTGCATTACTCTGCCTTTCCCAAACCACTTCTCCACCAATTTCAAGGCTAAGTACATTGAAATCAATGTACTTTGCATCACTTCACCTTGTAATTGAGCTCCAAGGTGAATTTTGCAGTGATTCATGGGATTGTAGGTCACATGGGCTTTAGACTGTCCTGCACAGCCTCAGTTCTGCGTAGTGTGTGTGTAGTGGTAGCTGGAGATAATTTGCTGTCAGAGCTCTGTGATTCAAAACCTCTAAAAGCTGTTAAAAAAAGCATTTTTGGGTCATTTGTTTTATCAAAATTTAGTACATCGACTGTAGGAAACCCTCCTGGGCTCATATCATCAATTGTTTATTGTTTGTGTGTGAATTTTGAATGTTAATTTAGAACATTCAGTCTGTGTACTGACAGACACCTGAAGTGTGCTTTGGGGGAGGGGCATATCTGTGCTGTAGGTAGATTAACTGGGAGAAAAAGGCAGTCTTTCTGTTTTGGTTATATTTTTCTTGTATAAATTTGTTAATGTAAACACAGTAATGTTGTGACTAATTCTTGACATTTTTTTGCTGATTGTTTTGGTGCAGCATTGTATAATTTCAGTTTGTTTAAAAGATTTGGCTATATCACTGAAGTTTTCAATTTGCAACACATTAATTGTAGTGTGTGTGTGTGTGTGTGTGTGTGTGTGATGCGTGACATCAAATCAGACACCTTTTATTGTGGCACAGAGTAATTGCAGCAGTGTGAACCCGCATGATTTTTATGTTTGCTTACATGCACGTGCAAGAAACATAGTGCCATCATCCGAGTTTTCCAGAGGTGTGTCAGCCTCTTCCAATTCAGTCAGTGTGTTTGCAGGTGCGGTCGCAGTGCTCCAATCACTGCTCCAGCTGTCTATGACAGCAGTTGAAAATGCAGTGGCATACAGTTGAAGAGAGCTCGCTTCAGTGACAGAGAGCTCCCCTCAACATCTGCCTTGCGATATTGCGTGCTAGCGCATTCCCCACGCACACACAGTATAGCCAACGGGGGTGCCCAATGCCCCGTTGGCTCCACTCTGCACCCCTCAAAAAAAGCTTTCCAGGTGCCACGCTGCACACGTCCGTATGGCCGATGTGAGTGCCCAATCTCCCGTCAGCTCCAACCCCCCCAAACAGCCTTCTAGCTGCCATGCTGGGAGCCCACCCCAGTGTGGCAAACATCCCCTGTCGTCTTCCTTTAAAAAAAAAAAAAAAAACTGTAAAAGAATGTTCCCCGGCGTTCTCCCAGCCCACCTGCGTCTACCCACTGCACACCCTGCCTCCCACACCCCCCAATTCCCCATACTTACTCTCTGAGTCCGGCGCGACGATCTTTTGGTGGACTGGAACACGCTTGCACTCTTCAAAGCCGACCCGAACTGAGGAAATGCCAGTAAGCTGTATAATGTTATAGATAGGGTTTTTCAACTTTGCTGCATATCTCGGGCATTTTTGGAATTTTGCACCAAATTTTCAACATGGAGTTTTGGGACCCTTCTCATGTATGTCTCACTGTCATGAGCGTTAATCAGGGCCTGAAGGGTGATTTCACAGTCACTGCGCGAAATCACCTTTCAGGACCGATTAACAAAATGACACTACCAGTGTTCATGAGGTGGGCTCTCAAAAAGCCTATTTTGAAAATTTGGTGGAAAAATTCCTAAAAATGACTGTTTTACAAGTGTTCTTTGCGCAGTTCCTACGCACGCTAGTAAGTTCACGAATTTTCAATATTTTCACTCCAGATTTTCAACATGACCATTTTACCACACCTCCTTATGAGCAGTTCAGCTGTCATTTTTCACATCTCGCTCAAAACGTGTTTCAACCCATGTAGCGCACAATGGCGCAGTCAGTGTGCGAAATCAATGTATGGGACACATTAAGGAAATCAGAGTGACACTGGTCATGAGCAGAGGTGTTAAAATGGCTATGTTGAAAATTTGGTGAAAAAATTTCCAAAAATGACTGTTTTAGGATCGCATGTTGCACAGTTCCTACGCATGCTGGCAAGTTTGCGAATTTGTAATATTTGCACACCAGATTTTCAACAGTGCCATTTTACCGCACTTCCTTATGAGCAGTACAGCTACCATTTTTCACATCTTGCCCAAATTGTGTTTCTGCACATGTAGCGCACAATGGTACAGTCGGTGTGCGAAAACAATGTTTGGGACAGATTAAGAAAATCACAGTTACACTGGTCATGAGCAGATGTCTTAAAATGGCTATGTTGAAAATCTGGTGACAAAACTCCATAAAATGATTGTGTTACGAGTGAGCATTGCGCAGTTTCCACGCACCCTCATAAGTTCATGAATTTGTAATATTTTCAGTCCAGATTTTCACCAGTGGCATTTTTCCACACCTCCTTATGAACAGTATAGCTGTCATTTTCCACAGCATGGCTGAAATGTGTTTTCACATTTTCAGCGCAGAAATGCATGGTCGCTGTGGGAAATCATTGCTCGGGACAGATAAAGAAAATCACACTGACACTGTTCATGATCGGAGGTCCCAAAATGCCTGTGTTAACAATCTGCTGTAAAAAAATCCCCAAAATAGTTACATTACGGGTGTGCGATGTACAGTTTCTACGCACACTCGTGACTTCACCAGTTTTTTTAATATTTTCACAGCAGATTTTCATCATTGCCATTTTTTACACCTCCCATGAACAGTACTGCTGTCATTTTTCACATCCTGTTCGGAATGTGTTTTTGCACCTGTGGTGCCAAATGCCGTAGTCGCTGTGCAAAAGCAGTTTTCGGCTAACAAACTGATATTGCCACTGTTCATGAGGTGGGGGTCACAAAAAAACCATGTTGAAAATTTGGAGTGAAAATACCAACGAATGCCTGAGGCATTAGGGTTTCTGACCATAACGCCCCACCCTGTAGAGAATGACAGGCATCAGGGGTGTGACCTGGGATTCTTGCCTGTAATGCTCATACCATTCCACCCCCACCCACACCCTGTGGCCAGTGAGAGGCATCAAAGTGTGCCTCGGATTCTTCGGCCCCAAACTTCACCCCATTCTCCTATACCACACCCATCTCACCATATTTCCTGATGGAATGGGGTGCGCATAAGGGCCAAAAACCCCAAGGCACACCGTGACACTTGTCAGTGTCTGCAGGGTAGGGTGTGGTGAAATGGCATGGTCGTTACGCCTGATGACCCAAAGGCACACCCCAATGCCTGTCACTCTCTGCAAGGTGGTGGTGGGGTTGGCTTCAGTTCAATACTTCGCTGCCATTCCTATTACGCAGCTCTTTAACTTCTACACTACCAATGCCAATGCCAGCAAGCAAACATTCGGCATTGACAAATGCTTGTTTTGTACTGCTTTGTGGTATCTTTACTGGTAGTGGACTGCTACTGCAGTGCACTACTCCCCCCCCAACTGGCAAAAGATATTCTTTTCCAGATTTGGATTTGTGACTTGTGAGCACTGGTTAGGTGTTGTTGTGGTGCCTTTGCATCTGTATCTCTTGAGTGCGCAGCGCAATCTTAATCGATCTGTGCATTTGCATCTCCTTAGGGCCCAATCTCCATCTGTAACTTAAGTCACAGTTTGTTTGACTTCCCTTCAGAGTACTGGTGTGCAGATATACTGTTTTAAACTGCATTTTTGCAGTCAGTGTACTTTCCTGTGTGTGCAGACACTGTCCAGCTTCTTGCAAACATATATATGCTGACTTGTTGCAGTATTTATGGTTTGAAGAATGAAGATAAGAATATATAACGTATATTTTATTTGTACTATCAGCAGCTGTGGACAAAATGATATAATATGTTTTCAGAGGTCTTGGGCCAGTGTGCACCTCAGTCACAGTGCACACATGACTTTTAGGAAATAATAGCACAAAAAACTCCTGCTTTTCAACAAACCATTCCCAACAGATATGAAATATTGCTGGGGCACCCAAAATATTTATGAATACATGCCAAAAAAAAAATCAATGATACTGCAACTTTATAGATGGCAAAACAAGGCACACACATATGACCACTGTGCTTTGCTGCTTAAGCCGTCATTAGGCACACCATTGAAGGCCTAACCGGCAAAACGCAAGTCTCATTACTGCGTGCCTTGTTTTGTCATAAATACAGTTGCAGTAGCAGTGAAACATTTTCAGTGGTATCTATGCATGTGGAGTTATGGCTTTCTGGTTTTGTTAAAGGAATAGTCAACACAGAATTTGAAAAAAATATGTTATGCAGAGCACTTCTGATTTGTATGTAAAGTCCTACTGTGTCCTTCCCTCTGTCTGCTATGTTTACTAAATTAGACTACTACTTTTATGGTAGTGTTATGAGCCCTGTGGATCTTCTTCATGTAAAATTGATTTATTGCCTTCATCGTTCTGACACTGCATCCTGTGTCATGTGACAGTGATGTAGCGTAGCCCATAGATTTATCATATGCACAACAGCAGAGATGTTTAACTGTTCTCATGCAGTGACATAAAATGGCAACTGTTAATGCACCTCAAACCTAGGTGAGTAGGATTTCTGTATGAAAACTGCTAGTCAGTTCCACAGCTCTGCTGTTGTAAAGTGTGCATTTGGTAAATCAATGGACTATGCAACATCACTGTCACATGACACAGGGTGCAATGTTGGAGCAATAAAGGCAATAAAGTGATTTAACATGACGGCACAATTTACTAATTTAATAAAAACTACTAATAGCAGATAGAGGGAAGGACACACTAGGGGAGGGACTTTACATGTACATCAAAACACTCTACTGTACATAACGTATGCTTATTCAAATTTCGGTTAGGCTACTCCTTTAAGTTGAAATGATGGCAGGGACAAACCATTTTAACTTAAAACAAAGAAAACCAAAACAGCACACACACACACACACACACACACACACACACACTTAACAGAAAGAAGGGGGGCAGGAGACAAAGTATCACGCATACAGAAGACAAGAAAAAAGTGCATAACTAGATGCAGTGGTGATGGGGGAATACATTTTTATGACACAGCAGGGAGGGTGGGGGCACATGGTGGGTGGGAAAAAACTTGTGTGGGATCCCGTGGTGATCCAGCAGCAGTTGGAGCACAGACACAATCTGCAATTGATGGCCCTCTATCCATTCCAACTGCTACTCAACAGCACTCACCCTCTCATTCATTGCTTCCACAGCACTCCAGAGAACTGCGATGTCTGCCTGACTTACAAGCAGTTCTCTGGGGTCTGTAAATGCTGCAGCTGCTGGTGGTGGGGGTGGTGCTGGTGGATCAACAGGTGCTGCTGTGATCCTCCTTCTGTTAGGGCCAGGCATAGCAGCACCCTCTGCCACAGAAGAGCCAGCAGGTGCAGGTCTGGCCCGTTCTGTGGCAGCCTGCCACTCCACCTGGTGCTAGTTGATCACATAGGTGCACTAGCCCCCAGTCCCCAGGTCAGTCCCCCGGGGCAATGGCTCACCTCCACCTGACAAATGCAGCACCTGACTAGGCTGCTGTCCCCCCCAACACAGTCAAAAAGCTCCCAAACCAGGGAGGTGTGGGGAGGACCAGGCACAGGTGGTAGGTTGCCAGATGCACTGGCAGTCTGGTCACAGTGCTGAGGGTGACTCCACACTTGGGGCCAGGGGCACAGGCACATCCTGCCAAGGATGAGCTGGAGCTGGTGCTGGTGGTGGTGGTGGTGGTTCCATTGCCTGAAGAGGTGGTGGTGGTCCTGCTTCCAGAGGGGGGGCATGCAACATTTTTGTCTGGTCAAACATGAACCAGGCACTCCCCCCACATGTGCACACTCCTCCCTTGCCACAAAATGGTCCTGGAACTGTCCCCACCCCAGACATTCCCTGACACTGTTCCATCTCTGCTCAACCCACTCAACTCAGTTGGCTGCCCTCTCTCAGTCCAAACAATGACACAAAATAGTCACACAAAAGACACACACACAACACAGGCACACACACAGCCAAACACAGACAAACAACAAATTATGAAAGTAAGAAAAAAGAAATTTGCAGGAACAAATTAAGTAAAAAAAGAGTCTATACAAAACACAAACAACTGTAGCTTTTAAAAAAGCTGTTGGGTCTCTCTCACTCGCTCTCTCTCTCTAAATCTCCTAACTGCTCTTACAATCTCACTGCCTCCTCTCTCTCCTTCTGCACAGGAGAAAGTAAAAGTATCTTCTTGCATGAGTCACTTCCTTCATGCCTGGCTAAAGCATGTGACTTACAGTACTGTAAGCCATGTGATGTGTGGGGGGGGGGCTGCCAATATTGTTGTCACTTCACCTTACTTTGCATTAAGGCGGAATGACAATGCGAAATAATAATCACAAGGCAAAGTGAGACTTTCATATTGGCCACTTCGCATAGCGGAATGACAAAGCGAAGTGGCTACTTCGTGGGCACTTTGCTGGCAAAATTTAAATTTGCTGCATTTCTAGATGTAGGAATGCAGAGTCTTACTGATGTTGAGCCGTAAGCTATCGCTAATAATGAATCAGTGCTGGACTCTGTCAGTGTTGACGACAGTAAGTTTTTTTTATGTTGTGTATAAAAGTAGTGTTACATATGCACATACTTAATTGTAGGGAAAAAAAGGCAGATGAGTCAATGTGGTTTGCCCGAATGTAATGCTCACAATGTAGTAACAATACAGCTTCCCTCACCCCACCTTCAGTTGTCGAAATTTAGTTTTTTAGTCACTAGCCATGAGGGCTATTGACTGGGAAAATCCAGTAGCCCCACACACTTTTCCACTAGCCCAGCTGATGCACATTTTGAAGTATTACCTTTTTCGCTACAAGCATGCAGGGTTAGTCAGAGGAAATTCTTATAGTTCGACACAAAAAAATGGGAGATTCTTTGTGAGAACAGTGATCGTCATTAAACAAAAGGCTGTCTGTAAGTGAAAGATGTAATTTTTTCACCAACTCACACTCCCTTTCTCCAGGGTAAAACTCCTTGCTCACCCTTGAAACATCTTATTGTATGCTGTTGTGAATTCATGTTTATGTCTATGTGTTAATATTGTTTGGATTGTAAGGGTGCCCTGAGCTCTGGAAGGGTGCTCTATGGAAAAATAAAGTAATGATAATGATGATCTATACGGAGCAAGGTTGAATAATGAAAATGGGAATTTTTTTTTTTGTGGACTAATTTGTTCCCCTTTCTCTAGTATTTCCAGAAGTACTGGTTACCTCATTTAACATCTTGTGTGGTCCTTTACTTCCAGGGCAACCCACAGCCTCTGTTACATTGTGGGTGTGATTCTGACTTCCTCTAAGACTCAGTGTACATAGGTTGCAATCTCTGACGTATTTCATATATTTTGTATTATGTTATTTTAATATATGGATGTTCAATTTAATAGGACTGTAAAGCATACAAAAAAATACCCTCAAGGGTTTAGTGATAATACTATTGTCAATCACTGGTAATAGTATTGTCAATCACTTTTAATAGCATAGTTTTGTGCTGATAATATGATCACTGCAAGCTTCAGAAAGTATATGTTCTGCTCCACATCCTAAGTGTGCCTCCTCATTGGCCACTTTTCCTCTGTGGGCAGGCAGAACAGTTTAAAAAACATGGCAGTCGTTCTGTCGCTTAGCGAGGGCAAACTCGGTTCTCCGGTGTTATTTTCTTTTCCCTGATCAGCAAATTAAAATATCTGGTTGATCCTGCCATTCCACTGGTGAAGAGCAGGTAAGATCTAATTTTTTTTGAAAAAAAGAGGCAGGTGCCAGCAATCGTCAGGAGTGAGCAGTCAGCTGAAGACACAGCATGAGACAGTGCGGCGGTTCGCCATGACCCACACTCCTTAACTGAACTGGTGAACCGCCTGTCTGAAAAGACCCCAAAACACACTCGGATCCATATATATTAAAAAAATAAAGTATGGTTCCGTGTGTATTACCGGTCAGCAATATCATCTCGCGGTTCTGGACATGTAGGAACCTCTCAATGGTATTACTGACCGGTAATACGTATGGAACCATACATTATTCTCTATTTAATTTCATATTTTGGTTTGTAACTTTAGTTAATGTATCTGTCATATAACCAGAAGAAAATTCTTATACTGTATAGTGGAGTGTTGTTCTGTATACAATTCCATCCCTTTCAAAATGCTGTTCTACCACAGTTCCAAGGTCATGGAATGTGATTCTACCCTACAGTGGCAGAACAGCATTCTAGAATCTCTAGAGACAGCATGAGCCACTTTCATTTTGTAAGCAAAATAACTCACAAAACACATATTTCACACAGTACTATACACTATAAAAAATACAGGATGATCAACTCTAAGCACAACCAGTGTATTTTGTCACCTTGGGGTTCTGATTCCCATGGACCTCTCAAGCTTCGATCTCAAGGTCAGCGGAAATCAGAACCCCTCTGTGACAGAACACACAGGTTCTGCATAGTTGCCCATCCAGTATTTTCTATTTTCTTCTAGTTCTATGATATATGCACTTCCATGTTTTGCATCTGATACAATAATAAAAATAGAAATAAAATAATAAAAAGAATGCTATATATATTAAAGTTCCTTTGTGTGTACCTTCTAATCTGTGTCCCATTTTTTTAACCACTTGTTCCTAACCCTTGTATGCCTAACTTGCTATTTAGATGAAGAAAAGAAAAACAAGTGTACCATTAACTTAACATCAAGTG
Source organism: Neoceratodus forsteri (assembly GCA_016271365.2). Lineage (NCBI taxonomy): Eukaryota > Metazoa > Chordata > Ceratodontiformes > Ceratodontidae > Neoceratodus > Neoceratodus forsteri. The sequence goes on along the minus strand of CM057459.1, from coordinate 1,224,241,065 downwards.
ATACAGTGGGTGGGGGTAATGTATGTATGGGGATGGAGATATAGTGAGGGTATGGACATGGTGCCTAGTGATCCCTTTTCTGACCTGACTCCCATCACAGTACATACACAAGCCCCCCCACACATGTCATGACACCCACACACAGCAACGGCTGACACCACACTGGTAGTAGTGGTCAACCCCCCCCTCCCACACACACACATGAGCATATGAAGAAGCCAGCAGAAGACGGCTATTTGGTCTATCAAGTCTGCTCGTATTGCAGGGTCCACAGCTTGAGCTAATGTCCCTGCCCTCCCTCCATCCTCCCTACCCATTATCCTTACCTTCCCCCTATTCTTATTCCAGCCTCTCTGAAATCTGCTCACTGTCTACAATGAGATGGCCTCTTACAGCAGCATATCCCAAGTGTTCACCACCCTCTCTGTGAAGAAGCACTTCCTGACATCCCTCCTAAACCTCCCACCCTCCAGCTTAAGACTGTGCCCCCTCGTGTTATGGTTGCCATTCAGCTTAAAGAGACTCTCCTTATCAACATTATTTAACCCTTTCAAGTACATGAAGGTCCCAATCATGTCCTCTCTCTCTCTCTCGCCTGTCTTCCAGGGAGTACATGTTCAGTGCCCTCAACCTCTCCTCATATGCCTTGCCCTGCTGACTGGCTATCATCTTTGTAGCCCTCCTCTGGACCTTCTCCAGCAGGTTAATGTCCTTTTTGAGGTGTGGGCACCAGTACTGAACTCCATACTACAGAAACGGCCTTACCAGTGACATGTACAAGGGCAGTATAACCACCTCTCTCCTACTACTGATCCACCTAGCTATGCATCCCAGCATCTTGTTTGCCTTTGCTGCTACCTTCTTGCACTGCATGGAGTGCTTCAGGTCACTAGTGATCATCACTCCCAGGTCCTTCTCCTCCTGTGATGCAGATACCCGGACTCCACCTAGGTAGTACTTTGTCCTGGGATTCCTAGCTCCAATATGCATAACTTTGCATTGCTTAGCATTGAAACCAAGCTGCCAGATCCTGGATCACCTCCCCAGCTTCTCCTGATCTTCCTGTAGGTCCTGTATCCCTTCTGCTGTGTCCACTCTCTCACAGAGCTTGGTATCATCTGCAAAAAGGCACATTTTGCCTTTAATGCTATCCCCAATGTCATTGATGAAAACATTGAATAACACTAGCCCCAGCACAGAGCCCTGTGGGACCCCACTGGTTACATAGCTGGTGCCTGATAACTCTCTCCCCACAAACACCCTCTGGGCTCTGTCCCTCAGCCAGTTTTCCACCCATCTGGCCATCTTTTCCCCAACTCCAAGATCCACCAACTTCCTGATCAACCTTTTCTGGGGCACAGAGTCAAAGCCCTTACTGAAAGCAAGATAGCAGATGTCTGTCGCTTGGCTCCTGTCTACTGTCTTAGTGACACAGTTAAATATGTCAATCAGATTCATTTGACACAATCACCCCCACTGAACCCATGCTGCTTCACATCCTGGAGACCATGCTCCTCTAGATATTTCACCAACCTTTCCTTTAACATGGTCTCCATGAGCTTTCCCACAATGGAGGTCAGACTGACTGGTTTGTAATTCCCTGGATCATCCTTTGGACCCCTTTTGTGGAGGGGCACCACATGTGCTGTTCTCCAGTCCTGCAGTCACATGTCTGTCTCTAGTAAACTATTAAATAGGTCTGCCAGTGGCCGTGCCAGCTCCTTAGCCAGTTCCTTTAGTACCCTTGGATGTACTCTGTCCTGGTCTGTTGATTTGTCCATTTTCAAAGCCAGCCGACCCTCCCTCACTCTATCCTTCTTTATCACTACATCTGTGTTCCCCTCCCCCTCATTCATATTTTACCTCCTCAAAGCACTGATCCATTCTTCTCCCTGGTGAAGACAGAATAGAAGTATTCATTTAGTATCTCTTCTTTTCCCTCATTATCCTCCACCCACTTCACCCCTTTCTTAAGCCTAGCAATCCCTTCCTTCTTGTCCCTTTTCTCACTTACATAGTGAAAGAAAGTCTTCTCCCGCTTCTTAATTCCTTCAGCTATCTGCAGCTCCATCTATGCCTTTGTTTGCCGGTCTTCCTTCCTTGCCTCACTAGCCAACCTTAGGTAATTTTCCATGTCCACCTCTCTCATGGTCTGAGAGAGAGTGCCTCAGAAAAGCACTAGCAAATGGGCAAGAAGGAGGGGTGGAGGAACAATGGGGAATAATCCAAACAGCCATAGCAGAGGCAACAAGCCTTTGTGTGAAGCAAGTCAATAAAACAAAATGAAGGAGAAAAACACTATGGTTCTCAAAAGAGGTGGCAGGGATGGTTAAGGAGAAAAGGGTAGCATTCAAGAAATATAAGGAAACACAGAAGGAGCAGGACAGAGAACTTTATCAGTTAAAGCAGAAGGAGGCAGGGAAGGCAGTCAGAATAGCAAAGGCACAAACTGAGGAAAAGATAGCCAACTCTGTTAAGAAGGGGGATAAAACCTTTTATAGGTATATTAGGGAGTGAAGAACGACCAAGGGAGGGACACAGAGACTTAATAAAGGGGAGGGAATGTGGGCAGAGGGTGACAGTGAAAAAGCAGGATACTGAACGAATATTCCTGCTCAGTATTCACAATGGATGAAGAGGGGAGGTACCTATACCGAACAAGGGAGAAACTCTGAATAGGGGGGTCGATACCAGTCCATTCACAGAAGAAAGGGTTTTGGAAGAACTCTTGAAACTGAGAGTGGACAAAGCAATGGGGCCTGACGGGATACACCCAAGAATACTAAAAGAACTAAGGGTAGAACTAGTAACACCACTGACTACTCTCTTTAACAAATCATGGGAGGATGGAGTGGTACCTGAGGACTGGAGGAGGGCAAATGTGATTCCACTTCACAAAAGTGGGAGCAGGGCAGAGGCAGGAAACTACAGGCCAGTTAGTTTGACTTCAGTGGAAGGAAAAATGATGGAATCACTTCTGAAGGAAATAATTGTTGAGTACCTAGAGGCCAGTGGGGCACAGGACCCAAGGCAGCATGGTTTCACAGCAGGAAGGTCATGTCAGACAAACCTAATAGATTTATTTGACTGGGTGACCAAAGTGGTAGACCAGGGAGGGGCTGTGGATGTGGCCTACCTAGATTTTAGCAAGGCATTTGACACAGTCTCACACAAAAGATTAATATACAAGTTAGCCAGCCTTGGAGTGGGTCCCAAAGTGGTAGTCTGGATAAAAAACTGGCTGGACAACAGGACGTAAAGGGTAATAGTAAACAGAGTCCACGGTGAAGAAAGGAGGGTAACTAGCAGGGTACCACAGGAGGTCGGTACTGGGACTGGACCTCTTTAATATCTTTATAAGTGACATTGGAGGGCACCTGGGAGGAAAGGTATGTCTCTTTGGAGATGACACAAAGATCTGCAACAGGGTTGATACACAAGTTGGGATGGAAAGAATGAAAAGGGACTTGGCAAGGTTGGAGGAATGGTCAAATATGTGACAGCTCAGATTCAATGCAAAGAAGTCAAGGTAATGCATCTGGGAAACAAAAACCCAAGGGAAGAGTACACAATGGGGGGTGAATTAATAACAACAATAAAAATCAAAAGAGACCTAGGAGTAATTATATCAGATGACCTAAAGGTGGGTAAACAATGTGAGAAGGCAGTAAGGAGGGCTGGGGGGATACTGGGATGCATAGGGAGAGGCATCAACAGTAGAAAACAGGAAGTTGTTATCCCTCTGTACAGACAGTTAGTGAGACCCCATCTGGAGTACTGCATGCAATTCTGGAGACCCCATCTCTGCAAAGACATAGACAGAGTGGAGGCTGTCAAGAGGAGGGCAACTAAAATAGTGCAAAGTCTGCACCAGAAGACATATGAGGAGAGACTAAAGCAGCTTAATATGTATACCCTTGAGGAAAGGAGGGAAGGGGGACATGATAGAAACTTTCAAGTATCTCAAGGAAATTAACAAAATACAAAAGGGTAGTATCTTTCAGAAGAAGAGATATGCAAGAACAAGGGGGCACAATTTGAAGATAGAGGGGGGATGTCTCAGAGGTAATGTTAGAAAGTATTTTTTCACAGAGAGGGTTGTGGATGCATGGAACAGCCTTCCTGAGGAGGTTGTGGAGTCAGAAACAGTGGAAGAATTCAAGAATGCATGGGACAGGCATAAGGCAATTCTAGTGGGGGGTAGGAGGAAGTAAGCTGTTTATTAACTAGAATCTGCAGCTTCTCCATCAAGTAGGGAAATTAGCAGACTGGGTGAGCCAAGTGGTCCTTATCTGCCATCAAATTCTATGTTTCCTGAATTTTCTATAGGCCAACCAATTTTTCCTTACTGCCTTGGCAACCCCAGAACTGAACCAGCTGGGCGCTTTGACCCTTGTGTTATTCCTCCTGAACCTAATGCACTCATCTGTTGCAACCAGTATTCATTCCTTTATGATGGACCACCTTTAGTCCACCCCATATCTGATTTGATGCCCACCAGATGGCTCCTTATTGCTTTGACCATTCTCCTGAATTCTGCTCTCCTGAAATCCAAGATTTTGGTCTTAGTCATGATGTTTTCCCTGCCCATATCCAACTGGAACAACACTGTGCAATGGTCACTTCCACCCAGTGGCTCCCTGACCATTATTTCCTTTACATGCTCCCCATCTGTGAGCACCAGATCAAGAATTGCCTCAGCTCTTGTTGGTTCAGTGATGCCCTGAGTCAGGAACCCACTCTGCAGTCCTTCCAGGATCATCTGACTCTTAGCACATATTGTGGATGGTATGCACCAGTCCACCTTGGGCAGGTTGAAGTCCCCTACAATTACCACCTCCCTCTTCCCGCAGCTTCCAATATTTATGAGATCAGTTCACTGTCCCTCTCCTCATCTTGACTGGGTGGGCTGCAAACCACCCCCAAACTCACCTTTCTCCCTCTATTCAACCTTAACTGAACCCATAATGCCTCCATCTCCCCTTCCTCTGACTACTCCCTCGTGCAAGTTGTTCCTTCCCTGATATAAACTGCCACTCCTCCACTCTTCCCAACTACACTGTCCCACCTGTATAGTTTATATTCAGGGATTGCAAGATCCTAGTCATGGTGTTATGTTGCCCGAGTCTCAGTTACTGCAGCTTTGTCCACCCTCCTGTCTGCAAATAGTGCCAGCAGGTCATCCATGTTGTTTCCAAGACTCCGCACATTCAGAGACATCACCCTCCATCTAGAGTCTGACCTTCCTTCTCTTCCCTCTTTCTTCTATTCACATTTTTCCTCTCTGTCTGCACCCTTCCACATACCCTTATTATGTGTTCCTCACCCCTTCCACCCTTTGTTAACTTTGTTAACCCTTCCACCTCCTCCCTCCAGACCTCTTCCATCACTGTGGGGTGGGGGGGGTTCAATGACCACCTCCTCTCGGAGTCTGTAGGCATGCAAGGCCACTGCCCCCCTCTGTAGTTTAAATTAAGTGTAGTGGTTATGTATTCCCCCAGTTTGTCCCTGAGTACCTTCAAAGCCTCCCTACTGAGGTGTAGCCTGTCTTGTGAAAAGAGTGCTTTGTTTGACCAGGTCTCCTCCCAATACCCAAAACAGATGAATTTCTCCTCCTGCACCATTTCCTCAGCCAGTCATTAACATCCTCTATTCGTCTTTACCTAGCTGTGCTGGAACTTGGTACTGGTATCACCTCTGAGAAGGTCAGTGAACATTCGTCCTCCCTGCTGATCTTTGCTAACTCCATGAACCTACTTTGCACTATCTCAATCTCATCCCCAGCTAGGTCATTGATTCCCAAATGCATAACTAAATTAGGTTTTCCTCCAACCTCCCTTTCTATTTCCCACCTTTCCCTCTCTCATCTCTGGCATACAAACCACCTTCCTGCTTGCATTTGAGTCCCCTTTCCTTCCCCAGTGAATACCCCTAATTATCGAGTCCACTATGATTGCCACCCTTCCACCTCCTGCATCCATGCTCCCCATCCTTCCTTGCTTTCTTACCTTCGGTATTAGCTTCTTTCCCACCTAACTGCTCCCTCTGCACCTTGGTAAACTTATCTACACATCTACAGTTTATCCCCATAAATGTTTTTCCATCTCCCAATCTGCCCCTCCTCTTCTGACTCTCTGTATCTGCTTTCAGTTGTCCCCTCCCCATTTCCATTCCTTTTCTCTACCTCATCCTCCACTCCATTTTGCCTGCGTATTCTTCCCTGCCCACCCTGATTAGTTTCCTCCCCTCTCCTCTGTACTCCTGCTCTCAACCGTGGCTCAACCCGACCTCCTACCTCACCTTCTGCTACCCCCTTCCTCCTTTCAGACAGTGGTGCTGTCTATTCAATAAAGGCACCCCATTAGAATTTCCCACCCCTGGATGCTAGTCTCACATTCCCACCCCTTCCCCTTAATACTTGCCATTCTTCCACCTTGGCTCCCTAGTTCTCTGAGGAAGAGATACTTCTGTATACTGGATAATCCTTCCCACTCCCATCTCCTGCCTTATGGCGTCGCTCCCCTGGGCATCACCCCTTTGCCTTTTCTCTACTGCTGTGCTCCTCCGACTTCCCACACCATCTTCCCCCGCTCCCATCTGAGCAGCCTTATTTCAGCCCTTAGCTGCTCCAGGCTCTTACACACAGGACATCCCCCTTCACTCCACATCACCCCCAAAAGACTGCTGCCCCACAGCTATTGCAGTTTACCACTTTCCTGCTTCCCATACATGTACCTATTCCCCCACATCCTCCCAGCCCAGCTTCTCCTAGCCTCCAGCTAAACATAACTATAAAGTAATTATAACATTCAAAAATATATAAATTCCTATCTTACTTTGCCATCAAAATGTAACAACATACTTTATCAATGAGATATTCACCAGTTTCCCTTACCGTAAGTTGTTGCAGCAATGAAAGGATGGCAATGGGGACCTGGGGGAGTCGTTGGTAGGGGGGTTGAGGGAGAAACTAACACCATTGGGAGTGGATGGCAATGGTTTTGTTGTTGTATGTGTGGCTACTTGACATCGGAGGTTCATGGCTGTGACAGTAGGTGTGGGAGGTGCCTGTGACAGAAGGGTGGAGGTTACATACATAAGCGGAGTGGGTTCAGACCTTCACATATTCACGCTGGAGCATTGTATGTCCATGTAAAGGTCCCACCGCATGTTGCAGGCATGCAGTTGCATCAGCGACACTGCCATACATGCTTCTGTGCGCTACACATCTGATGTCAGCCAGAGCAGACCAACACTTGTGCCCCAAAGAGACTTCTCCAGCCCCTGGTCACCACCAGGAACTAGTAGCAGAGCAGTCGTTCCCTTCCTGGAGGAGGAGTGCAGTCCCTGATATCCTTGATTCACCTTCCCCCCCGGCTGACCATCCAAGACCATAGGTCGCTCCCTACCTATGGTCGTCAGCATGGTTAGGTAAGGCGCCAGTGACTCAGCCATCTACACCACTGGGCTGGCTTCCCTCCTTCCCTTTTTAGTCTCACAGTCATACTCTTACTCATTTTTCTTTAAATAACGTACCTGAAATGTTATTACCTGGGCTATGTTTTCTTCTGTTTGTGCCTTTGTGCTACGGACTATTTTCCCTCCCTCCATCCCTTCTTCCAGATACAGTTTCCTCATATGCTTCCCTCTGTGTTTCCTTGTACCTCATGAATGTCACTGTTTTCACCATTGGAATCTCCTTAGTACCTTATCCCCACTTTTCTCATCTGCCTGTTCTAGTCATTTTTTAAACCAACCACTAATTCACCATCACTACCTCTGCTGAAAGGATAGTTCATGTAACCACCACCCTTTCTGTGAAAATGTACCCCACCCTCCTTTTCAAGTGGGAGAGTGGTAGAGGACCAGCCGTGCTTCCACACATCTGGAACTCAGCACAGACCAGCCATTTCTCCCACAGATAGACCCCCCTCCTAAAGAACATATGAACATACTAAATGCCAGCAGAAACAGGCCAAATGGTCTATCGAGTCTGCTCGATTTCTCAGCTAGTCCCTCAAGTTGCAGTAGACCCACCCTTCACACAGCCACCACCACCAGTCATTCCCCCCCACCCTCTGTCCCATACACTATTAAAGCAGCCCACCATCCAACAGGAAACCACCTCCTCAGGTAGAGTGTTCCAGTTGTGTACCACCCTCTCCGTTAAGTTATGTCTCCTAATTTAATTCTTGAATTTTTATCCCTCCAACCTCAGTTGATGGCCTGTAGTATCCCTCCCCCTTGTTATCCGGAATTTCTTTCCTGTATTAGCCATGTTTATCCCCTTTAGGTTCATAAAGGTCTCGATTATATCTCCCCTGTCTTTCCTCTCATCCAAGCAATACATGTTAAGCATGTTCAGCCTCCCTTCATAGGATTTCCCCTCCAAACCCTGGATCATTTTAGTTGCTCTGTGCTGTGCCCCATCCAACAGTCTGATGTCCTTCAGGAATGGGTGCCAGTACTGTATGCAGTTTTCCAGTTGTGGCCTGACCGGTGACCTGTGAAAGGGAAGGATCAACCCTCCCCCCACTTCTAGAGGAGATCCCCCTTGCTATACCCCTTGCTATACAGCTCAGCATCTTGTTGGCTTTTGCAGCTGCCTTCCTGCACTATGCCTAGTTGTTTATAGTCCCAGTTATAATCACACCATGTCCTTTTCCTCCACTGTGCTCCCCACCTGAACCCCTTTCATCTGATAACTCCTCCTCTGGTTCTTAGCTCAGAAGTGCAGTACCTTACACTTCTTGGCATTAAATCCCAACTGACATGTTTCTGATCACTCCTGTAGTTTAGTCAGGTATCCCTTCAGTCCCCTCCACCCCTCAATATAATCCGCCACAACTCTTATCTCGGTATCATCTGCGAACAGACTGATCTTACTCTGGGTCCAATGTGAGATATCTGCTATGAATATCCCAAACATCAAGGGTCTCAGTACAGATCCCTGTGGCACCCCGCTCATTGCCGCTCTTGGCGATTAGAGTTTCCCCTCCACCACCACCTCTTCTGCTTGTCCTTCAACCAGTTAGTTATCCATTTCACCATCTTAGTACCCACCCCTACATAGTGCAGCTTCCTCTCCTAGCCTCCTATGAGATGTGGAATTGAAGGCCTTGTTGAAGTACAAGTACAAGACATTCATTGCATGGCCCTTGTCCAGTTCTCTGGTCACCTAGTCATAGTACTCAGTCAGGTTTGTCTAGCAGGACCTGTCAGAGACAAACCCATGTTGCTGCCAGTCCTGGAGACCATTGTTCTCCAAGATTGTCTCTGGCCTCTCTTTAAGGATTGTCTCCATGAGCTTTCCAATAATTGATGGGAGACTCACTGGCTTGTAGTTACCTGGATCATCCTTTCAGCCACTTTTGTGAATGGGTATTACATGGGCCAACCTCCAGTCATGTGGTACACATCCTGTGTGCAGAGTGGTATTGAACACATCAGCCAGTGGTCCTGCCAGGAACAATGCCTGATCCTTGAGTACCCTGTGGTGAATGCCATCAGATCCCAGTGTCTTGTCTAGCCACCATGCCCTCAGTCCTTCCAGTGCTATGCCCTCTGTAACTTCTCCATCTGTCACCCCTCCCATTCCCTGCCCACTACGCCACTCCTATGAGGTGTCTGTCCCATTCCTCTGTTCAGTGAATACAGAGCAGAAGTACTCATTTAGTGCCTCTGTCTGCTTCTCCCCCTTATTACCCCCCATCCTATTTAATTCTTACTATCTGGTCCCTGTTCTTCCTTCTCTCACGGTGTATCTGAAGAAGTCCTCCTCTCCATCCTTAATGCCTTGAGCCAGCCTCAGCTCTTTGGATGCATTGGCAGTTCTGACTAGTCTTGTAACCTCCTGGACATCTACATACTCCTCTCATCTCCCCCATCTCTTGAACTGAAAAGCCCCTCTTAGCTCTCAGCCATTCATTACTTCTTTGGTCAGCCAACTGGGCTTCTTTGTTCTTCCCTTCTTACTCCATGCCCTAGTAAATGTCCCAGTTGCCTCTACCAGCCCTGATTTAATAATATCCCATTTTTAGTTGGCATCCATGGTACAAACTACCAGGAATGCAGAGGCTGCTGGTTCTAGAAGGGGAGGCAGGATGGAAAGTTATGAATACCTGAGTATCACTGGGAAGAAACAAGATTACTATGTTAAGTAATTTTTTTCTTCTAACCTCAGCAATGTTGACAGGGGGAGACACTAGCCTTAACCGGGCACTTGAAAGTGCCACTGCACATATACATACAATAATAATAATAATACATTTTATTTCACAAAACGCCTTTCAAACCATCAAGGCATTTTACAAACAGATAAAAACAACCATAATTAGATCAGTAAATGCAATAATTTAAGACTAAATAACAGAGGATCAAAATTATTCAGTGACACTAAAAGCTTGACACCAAAGAAAGGTTTTCAATGCCTGTTTAAAACCTCCCACAGTCATGCACTCATGAAGCTGACAGGGTAGAGAATTCCAAAGGGCTGGGGCTGCGTGCATTAATGCACAGGCCTCCAAAGATTTCACAGACACCCTAGGAATCTCCAGCAACCCCTCATCAGCCTAACGGAGCTGTCACACTGGGCAATAAGGCACAAGAAGCTCTTTCAAGTAGTCTAGGCCCAGTTCATGTAGGGATTTATAAGTCAGTAAACCAACTTTAAAGGTGATCCGCCACTTGATCGGCAGCCAGTGCAGACTGCACAGCACAGGAGTAATATGGGAGGCTTGAGGAGCCCTGTCAACAGTCGTGCTGCGACGTTTTGCACAAGCTGCAGGTGGTGGATATCAACCCCAGGTAGCCCTAAGTAGAGGGAGTTGCAATAATCAAGGTGTGAGGTCACAAAGGCATGGACCAACGTAGGTAAATCCCCGGATGGGACCAGGCGCTTAATCCTGGAGATATTCCTAAAATGATAAAAGGAAGTCTCAAAGACCGCCGACACTTGAGCTTGTAAATTCAGCCTGTCGTCAAGTACTAGCCCCAGGTTTCGCACCCACTCAGAGGAAAGGATCTGGGAGCCCCCAAGAAAAAGTCCAGAGGGCCGAACAGCCCACAACCCCTCTATCCGGTGACCCGGGTCCACTACCATCACTTCTGTCTTTCTGATGTTCAACTTTAGCCAGCTCGAATTCATCCAATCCTGGATTTCAACAAGGCAGTTATTAAAGACCAAGACAGCTCTATCCTGGTCAGGCGCAAAAGACAGGTAGAGCTGGGTATCATCAGCATAGCAGTGAAACCTCAGCCCATACCATCTTACAATGTCTCCGAGGGGCTGCATGTACACTGCAAACAACATGGGAGACAACACTGAATCCTAAGGTACCCCACATGGCAGGGAGAATGGGTCCAAAGAAAAAATCCCAGACACCACTCTTTGACTTCTGCCTGTAAGGAAGGATGTAAACCATCTGAGGACAATACCAGTCAGGCCACAGATGGACCTCAGACATCCAAGCAGTACTACATGGTCTATAGTGTCAAAAGCTGAAGAGAGATCAAGAAGCACCAAGATAGAATGGCTTCTACGATCTCTCGCTATCAGGAGAACATTGAGCACCTGAACCAGCACTGTCTCAGTGCTGTGCCTCTTTTGGAAACTGGACTGGAGAGGTTCGTAGATGTTATGGATGGTCAGGTGGTCATCCAGCTGTACCGCTACTACTTTCTCAATCACCTTCCCTATAAAGGGAATGTTTGAGATTGGTCTGTAATTGGCCAGAGAATCTGGCTCCAAAGAAGCATTCTTTAGGAGGGGAGTTACCACCACCTCCTTCAGGAAGCTTGGAAACTCACCGGATTCCTTGGAGCATCAGACTATCTGTGCCAAGACGGGGCCGATAGCATCCCAACAACCTATAATCAAGGAAGTTGGGCCCGGATCTAAACTACAGCATGTAGGCGCATACCCTGGACAATCCACATGACATCCATGAGCTCGGGCAAGGCAAAGGTACTCCAGGAAGCTCAAGGTGAGGTGAATGAACACCGATCATCAGCAACCCTCATAGAGCGAGTCATAAGAATTTCAGACCTGATGTCGGCCACCTTATCCGCAAACAACTGAGCAAGTTCATGGCACTCCACTTGCGAAAAATGTCTTCGGAGCTGTAGAAAGGTTGGGTTACACAACCTATCTACAGTTCGGAAGAGCTGAACTGGTCGGTTCTGAGTGGCACCAATCTCCCCAGACAGGAATTCTGCCTTCTTATGGGAGATCACTGACTGGTAAGTCTGATAATGTTCATGCAATCTAAGGTGGTCGACATCCAGGGCAGATTTCCGCCAACACCACTCTAACCTACTTCCTACTCACTGCAACACCCTCAAGGATCCCTCAAACCAGGAAGCCCAAGGGCAAAGGGGGAGAGGATGAACACGGACAGGAGCAATCGAGTCCAGGGCTACTGAGATGGCCTTGTTATAGACCATGACTAAAGTCTCTGGACTCGAGCTGACCACGGGAAACTCCGAGAGGTCAATCACCCCCACTAGGCCTTCAGGGCTCACTTCCCACAAATGGCGGTAACTGACCATCTCTACAGGGGCAGGCATTTGGAGGGGGACGCAAAAGTTGAACCTCACGGTGTAATGATCAGACCAACCAATAGGTTCCACCCCCAAGCCGGAGGCCTCTATCCCCAAGAGGAAGACCAAGTCAAGGGAGTGACCATGTTTATGGGTGGCAGAGGTAACAAACTGTGTAAGACCCAAAGATGTCATAAGCTGGAGGAAGTGTTGTCCAAACTGTGAGAGTTTGTCATCGACCCAGGCATTGAAGTCACCCAGAACCATCAGTCTGGGTGACTCCAACGTCATGTCGGCCATGAAATCTGCCACTTCCTGCAGGAATTGGTTCTCATCCCCGGGTGGACTGTAGATGAGAGCTACCCTGCAACCTACACGTGCCACCATGGTACACTCTAATGATTCGGCCTCCTCAACTGGTACACTCGTGAGGCCCCACTCGGTCTTGAAACAGACTGCCACCTCCCCTGCGATCCAATCTCGAGCAGTGATGCAAGCCAGATCAGTTGTTCCAACAAGATCTGCAATAATTGCAGTCTTATTCTTAATAGATCTGGCATTGCATAACACCGTTCGAGTTGGATGGGCTTCAAGGGCCTCCCGAGCTACTTGCATGCCACAAATGGCAGTGCCCTTGGGTATGGAGACAAGACATAGTGCACCACGTTCCAGACTCCATTTATCCCCAGGGCATCTTCTAGGCCTAACCACACCAATGTGAGAGGTCCGTTCAATCGTCCTCCAATATCCGCAGCTCCCACCCCCAACCCCCTCCTACAAACAATACCCAGCACACGACAGTGCCGGTAAGTTGACAGCATCAAAGGAGGGGGGGAAGGGCAGAGGGAGCGGAGGGTGGAGACGAATAGTGCATGACCGGGGAGGAAAGCTTACACATTTCACAGTAAAAACCAATGCTAAAATATGCAACACTCAGGCGCCGACCTTGGAGAGACCCCATAACAACAATAATAAAATAAAATTAAACAAGAATACCCACCCTGATAAATAATAAAATGCAAATAAAATACCACCCTATCCCAATGCTATTAGGATAGTTCAGTCCCAACTTGGCTCAAGAAACTACTGCAGTCCCCTCTCACAGGCCATGCAGAACACAAAATTGTAAATTCACCCCCACCCCTCACGGTCTAGGAGTAGAGCAAGTCCAGGCACTCTCACTGTAGAAAGTTAAAGCAGAATCTACTTGAATAAAGTCCAAAAAATAAAATAAATATCAATGTAACATTTTGTCAGAAAATAAATAAAACAATAAAAGGTGGACACCCAGGTCCTCTCACCACCAGGGAGACCACACAAAGAAGTTTATCCCAAAAGTCACAAGCAAAGTAAAGAATAATCAAAAGGGAGGAAATCATTCATAAAGTGCAGGTTAATTCACAGGGAAAGTCCAATCCGAGATACAAGGGGGTCAGCAGTGTCTGATAATGCTGCTGTCTTTCAATAAACCCCCCCCCCACACACACACAGACATACATTGACACACAGAGTCACAAATAAATAGTGGCTGGACCACGGTGTGGCCTCCTCCCCACACACACACACACACACATTCCCCACAACGGACAATGTATGTAATGCGACTCCCAGGTCGGAGCCACATGAGCTGGATCCACTACCATGCATACATCGAAGACAGTTGAGACTTCGGGGTGGAACAGTACTGCAACAGGAGTTGGTGGAAGAAAGTGAAGCTGGATAGAGCAATTGTGATAGAATATTGGGTATGAAGATGTTGTGGGGAACATGAACAAAGTGGAGTGCAGTTTGTGGCATGAGCTGGGCCCAACCAAACTAGAGGTACATCAGACTGAAAATGTTTTATTGTTATACATGTCATTAGCAAAAAGGAAAAAAAGTATTCAGGTTTAATAAATTGGGTTGCCGGTTGTTGCACTAATTTGGTAAAATAACTACCACTTTATTGTTAATTTTATTGCTAATACTCTTACAGTAGTTACATTTTTTATCAGTAGAGTCATAAAGCAATGTGCTATGTGAGTACAAGTTACAAATTGTTATTGACACCCTTATATTTCATTTTAGTCTCACAGGTCCCAAGTGAATTACACAAAGATTCAATCTGTTCCCATTTAGAGTAGGGCACACCAGGGCCCAGTGAATGCATAAACGATAGCTGTGGTAGGTGTACTGTTAATCACCATTTCATGCACCGTGAATAATAGTTGTCAAAATGAGTCCATTGAAGTAATGTATACTTTTTTTTCTTATTAAAATAATGTAGATTTCTGCAGACCTGGTGATGCAGAGGGTACAGGTGATGGGTGCCACACCATGCACCATGCTGGAGTCCCAAGTTCTGAAATGAACTTGGATTGCTTGTGGCAGTTTGGGGAGGAGATGGCTTACTCATCCTATGGGCAGCTATCCTTCTCTGGGGAAGGGGGCAACCAGCGGTCAGTGTACACCTGGCCCATAGCAACGGCTATGGAGGTGGCTGAACTGAAGCTGTACATTCCATGCTCTGCTCCTGAACTGAGGTAATCAGAGAAACTGTACACGATGGATGAAGGGAGAGTTTGCAAGTCCCAACCTAGACTAGCCATGGTGCCAGCAAGCTGGATCCCCCCCTCCCCACACACACTACCCTGCCAGGGTCAAGTACT
Organism: Neoceratodus forsteri; assembly: GCA_016271365.2. Lineage (NCBI taxonomy): Eukaryota > Metazoa > Chordata > Ceratodontiformes > Ceratodontidae > Neoceratodus > Neoceratodus forsteri. The sequence goes on along the minus strand of CM057459.1, from coordinate 1,224,225,877 downwards.
GTGGATATGGTCGGTGCCAGCTAGTATAATTTGGAGTCTGGGACTCCCTGTGATTATGATGGTCATGAGGCAAGGGGCATAAATATAACTATGAAAAAAAATTAGAAAAATAACGTACATTTCTTATTTAGGGAACCGTCTGAGCCAGCAGCGTCAGAAGAAACCAGTTGGTATTGCAGGCAGAGTTGTATCTGCTTTGTCCGACTGGTCGAAAGAACATCACGATTTTATATTAAAGCTGGAAGAAAGTAGACAGCAGTGGATGGAGAGAGAGGAAGTCTCTTCTATAGTGGGAGGAAAAATTAATGAATATTTACATGAAAGAGAGTGGTAAAAATTTGGTCTCCGCAACAAAAGAAATATCTAAAATAATCACGAATAGTAGTCAACCTCAAGTATGATATCAGCCACAACAAATATTAACCCACACTAAAATGTATACCCCTCTTCAACCTGTTCAATTGAATTGTGATAGTACACAACAGGAATGGAGGCCAGCATCACATCCCAATACTGGCTGCTCGCAGGTTAGCTGTGCAAAGTGGTCCCTGAAGCAGTCATATAAAAAGTAGAGCTTCACTGGTACAGTTATAGTATTGCAACTTAAGATATGGCATGGGGTTTTTAAATAGCAATTAATTTTTTCCAATTTTTATTTAAATAAACAGATTTTATTGGTTTTAATTTTTTTTTACATTCCAATTATTCTTGTTTTATATATGTGTGTGTATGTATGTATATATATATATATATATATATATATTTTTTTTTTTATACAGTGGGGGTCAGTGAGAAGTGAGTGTGATAAATCATGTTATTTTCACTGGGGTGTGATAAATGTAAGAACTGACATTTATCACACCCGAACAAAGTCACGCAAAACCCGCACAAAACCACGCAAACTACACAAGCCATGCAAATGGTATATTTTGCAACAATGAGGCCCCCATTGTATAAATCGGATACATGATGTGCACTCGTGTGATATGGGAAATATGTTAAGTCCTGTATAGTGACCTCTGAAACCTCACTTGTGGCTTCGCCACTCGTGAGTATTCAGAGGTCACTTTAGAGGAGTGAAGATGTTTTCCATATCACACTCATGTCTATCAAGTATCCCCTATATATATATTCACAATTGAATGGCTGAATAGTTTAGAATTAACAAAAACAATGAATACAATGTTAATAAAAGCCTAACTGAAAGATACTTCATAAAACTGTACGAAATAATTGTAACTTAACTGTTTCAGACATGAACATTCAATTAAAAATCTGAGATTTCAATCAATTAAAATCAAGAGTCATCTTGTGTTTTTCTACCAATGCTATATTTATGAGATGATGATGTATAGTACATAAATAAGATTTATTGTATTTGAGTAATACCATATTGAATACAATACTGGATGAGCAGCTATGCACCACCAGCATGGTCTGACACAGATGGGTTCTGATTCCGTATATCATTGAGAATAAAGATTGAGAATTCAATGGGATTCATAAACATCGAGGTGACTGAACACGCTAGTCATGCATTGAACAGCTAATCCTGTAGTTTTATTTGTATGGTGTATATTATTATGTGAAATGTGTACTTAATGATTTCTTTTTTGTCTCTTGCACAATGAAACTGATTTTGGAAGACTCTACAAGTTCTAAATAGCTTTTCTACAACATAAAATGATAGAACAAAGTAACTATGTGGCAACATTCAAATTTGCTCTGCCAAATACGCTGCACATCTCCATAGTCAGTCAACATGTTCTGTGCATCTCTCTGTATCTCTCACAGCTGTGCTATACACATAATGGTATGGGAAAACTATACTTAAGTCATAGCCACCCACATGCAGGCTGCTGTATTGCACAGCTCAAAACAGCAGTCCAGTCCATGGGTGACTGCACCCACCCATACCAGGACCCCCCCACCCCTACCAACTGAGGAAACACCACCCCACCCACTCCCACTCATCCCAGCATGTCACAGAATAACAGCGTACAGTTCTCCTAAAAGACCATTGATAGACACTGTTAACCAATTGGTTTGTAGTGTGTACTGCACACTTTCATTCACAACTGTGAATGACAGTGTTCAGTACATAATGCAAGCCCACTGGTCAACAGTGTATACCAATGGCCTTAAAGGAGAACTATATGCAATCATTCTCTAACAGTTCATTCACTGTGCGGTTGTGGCAGTGTGCGGTGGGTTGTGCTGCCAGCCAAACTGTCGGACATGCTGTGAAGCGAGAGAGATGGGGTGGGGGGATTCTTCAGTGGGTATGGGATTGGGGGAGAAGGGGGTGGTGGGTCCAATAGATAACCATGGAAGTCTGGGGATGGGATTACCCTGTATATTAATGGAAGGGGAAGAGGGAGTAATATTTGATACTTATCAAATTATTTTGAACATTTGCTTTGAACAGTTACAACATAAGTGTATCTTCATGAGAAAGTATTTTAACTAGAAAGCATTGACTTCCTAAGTGGAAAGTTAGTTGCCATGTTTTGCATAAGATGGTTCTGGATAGTTGTAACATCCTCTTCAGCATGTTGAGACACAGGAACAGACGGTTGTGGGAGATCCCTCTCTGCCATACCTACTGTTTCTATCCACCCAGCATTAATTGTTTCCTTTCTCTTCTCACAAAAATTGTATAAAACACAACATGCCACAATGACAAATGGAGAGAAAGTGTAAGCAAAATCCAGGCTCTTAAGAAGAACTCTCCATCACCCCTTGAGTCTTCCAAATGCATGTTCCACTGCGATGCTACCAGCACTGTGGTAAACATTGCATGATTCCTTCTCAGGTGACAGATGATCAGTACCTGTATAGCCTTTGATGAGCCATAGTAACAGCGGATAGACCAGGTCACCTAGCAAATACATAGATATCTGCTTGCTACCAATGTATATTGGTGATTTTGGAAGTTTTTCTGTGTTATGGTAAACTGAAGAATTGTGAAGCACATTTGCATCATGCGAACTACCTAGCATAGGAGCAATTAACATTCCTGAAACTAAAGAGCAAGTTCAGAGTATATTCTAAAAACATTAATCAGGTTGATAGTAAATAAAAAAATAGGAACTATGGGCTAGATATTCAAACAAATTGCACCGATGCAACCACAGATATGCACCATGGGGCAATATTCAGATAGGGGAAATGAGCTGCGCAATTCTGGATATGCTGCAGTGCAAAGATAATGTATACAGTGCATCCCCATGGGGCATGCCCATGCATATGTGGCATGTCTCGATATTCATCCTAGATGTGCGATGCAGCTGCAGACACATCTCGGAGAAATGGTAAGCACCCACAGGTGGGCTGCTGTATTACATGGCGCAACACAGCAGCCGCTAGTCATGGGTGGCAACCCCACCCCTGAGCACCGTGCACAAGCACCCATCGTATACCCTGGTATTCTAGACCCCCCCTTCCTTTAATTGATGGGAAGCCAAAAATAGAGAGTTGAATTCCTACTTTGCATCGCAAACATTGTCACAGCCTTTACTCATACATAAAAAAGTTGATTAGACCCTTAAAATAAAAGTCAGATAAATGAAATTAAATAAAGTAAGTAAATAATTTACTGTTATTTCCACTCTTGAGCCCACCGGACACACATATACAAATTTTAATAAGTCAAATACTATTCAGAGTCTCCATGACTAGGGTTTCTTTGATGACCATGAGAAATCCCTCACCTATCCCTACCACTTTACAATCCCCCCCCCCACAGATTTCACACCATGATATGTCTAGGAAAGGGAGGACCAACCACCCCCATCCCACCCAATTACACTTACTTACTTAATACTTGCCAGCAGAAACAGGCAACATGGTCTATCTAGTATGTTCGAGTGTGCAGCTAGCACCCCACTTGCAACTTCCCTTCCACCCCCGACCACCCACACAGATGAGTGCCAACTGACCTTGAACCAGATTAAGCTGTTGGTGGTATTTCCAGTGAATTGGGGAAATTTGGACATGACACCTGAAAACTTACCCTACTTTTTACAGTAAGTGCCATGGAATCTTTACCATTAATCTGAACTGCCAACAGGACAGGCAGATGTGACCTTGGCTTAACATCTCATCCTAAATATGGCACCTCAGAAGTGCAGCACCCCACTCATGCTGCACAACAGTGTCAGTAATGGGATAGTAACCCAATTGCCAGATGTGTGAATTGAACCCACAGCCCTCTGACACCCCTCTGCCAGGTGTGGGAATTGAACCCACAGCCATCTGACAGTCCTCCGATCTTCCGGCCTCAGAGCACAACACTATGAACTACTGATAGTACCTTATATGACACTGCCTGCAACTATCTCAACCAGCACATCAGCACTGTTCCACAGCAGAAAAGCCTTGATGCAGAGGTAGGATCAGCAAGCACAGGACCATTGGGGAGGGAGGGAGGGAAGGGAGGTCCCCCACATCAAGACTCGGTAAAAATGCACAGACTGGATCAGTGAGTGCAGGACCCTTGAGCACTAAGCCAGAACAACCTAGGCAGGGAGAAAGGATGTAGGATACAGAAACTTCTGAGGCTAATGCCAGTGACACTGGGCATGGAGTAGAAATGAAACTCTTGGTAAGAGGGACTGAGGGAAAATCCCATGGGAGTGGGGGAAGGGGTTCAATTGGGGCAGGGTACAGGGGCAGATAATGACACCGAGGAACAAAAGATCCAAACACTGGCTCAGGAAGACAAACAAGAGAATGTAGAAAGGTAGAACAGGTCTTAAGGAATTTTATGGGGAATGAAAAGAATGAGTAAGAAAAGGGATAACATGGAAAAGGGAAGAGTTGGGAGGAACAGAAGAGAGAAAACAGATTTCAGAAAAATGGAGGAATTCATGGGAAGGAATCTGGAGGGGGTGGAGAATTTGACAGAGGTGAAAAACATGTGGGAAAGACTAAAGGTCACTCTTGTTGGGGCCACGGACTATGCACCAAGAAGTTAAATAAGAATAAGAGGAGGAGGAGGAGGAAACCCCTGTGGTTTAATGGAGCTGCAGCAGAAAAAGGTCACGGCTAAGAGTAGGGCTTTTCAGAAGTTCAAGATAACACAAACTGAGGAAGACTGGGAAATGTACCAGGTAAGTCAGAAGGAAGCATGGATAGAAGTAAGGAGGCCGAAGGCACAGAGGAGAACACAACAAGTGTGGTCTAAAAAGGGCCAAACCTTTTTTAGGTATGTCAGTGTGAGGTGGAGGACTAGGCAGTAACTAATCCAGCTAAAAGCAAGTGATAGTTAACTGATACAAGGGGACAGACAGAAGGCAGAACTACTTAACAACTATTTTTGCTATGTGTTCACTATGGAGGAAGAAGGGGTGGGCAGTGAATCGGGAAAGACCAGGGCAGTGTGGGGGTAGTGGATATGAGACCATTCCAGATGGAGGAGACTCTGGGAGAACTATGCTGCCTGAAGGTGGACAGGGCGATGTGGCCAGATGGGGTACACCCCAGGGTGTTGAAGGAACTTAAAGATATACTGACAGCACCTTTAACTGTGCTCTTCAACAGATCCATGGAGTCAGGAGTGGTAACGGAGGACTGGAAACAGGCTACTGTGGTCCCGCTGCACAAGGGGGGGGAGGTGGGAAACTACAAGCCCATGAGCTTGACATCGGTGATGGGCAAGCTCATGGAGAAGGTACTTAACATCAAGATCACCAGTTATCTGGAGGTAAGCGGCCTGAGGAATCAAAGGCAACACTGCTTTACCAGGGGTAGATGCTGTCAAACGATCTTGGTAGAGTTCTTTGATGGGGTCACCAAGGATCTGGATCAGGGGAGGGTGGTAGACATCGCGTATCTGGATTTCAAGAAGGCATTTTACTCTGTGCCACACAGGAGACTCCCGTACTAACTGACATGCATAGGTCTGGAGTAGACGATGGTTTGATGGATGGGTAACTGGCTGGTGGACCAGGTGACAGAGAGTGTCATTGTAAATGGGGTGGCTTCAGGAGAGAGTATGGTCACCAGTGGGGTCACTCAGGGGTCAGTTTTAGGCCTGTTACTTTTCAATTTATTCATACTGGACATTGCGAAGGACCTTGATGGGGGTGTGAGTCTGTTTGTGGACAACATTAAAGTCTGCAACAGGGTGGACACTGAGGAAGGGGTAGAAATAATGCAAAGGGATCTGGGGAGGCTTGAGGCACGGTCAAGGAAGTGTCAGCTTGCGTTTAACACAGACAGGTGTAAGGTCATGCATCTTGGCTACAGAAACCAGAAGGCAGGGTACTGTATGGGGGGCCAGGACCTGGAAGTAACAGAACAGGAAAGGGACCTAGGCATCACTATATCGAGGGACCTGAAGCTGGCAAAGCACTGTGAAAGTGCAGTGGCTAGAGGCAACATAATGCTGGGCTACATCTGAAGGGGGATTACCAGTAGGAGGATGGAGGTCATAGTACCCTTGTGCACCATCTAGTTAGGCTGCATTTTGGAGTATGGGGTCCGGTTCTGGAGGCCATATCTCAGAAAGGATGTGGGGAGGCTGGAGTGAGTTCAGAGGATGGCAACGAGGATAGTAAAGGAGCTCAAGCACCTGTCCTGTGAGGAAAGGTTAGGGGAATTGAACATGTACTCCCTGGAGCAGAGGAGGGAAAGGGGAGACATGATTGACACCTACAAGTACATAAAATGTATAAATCAGGTGACAGTGGAAAGCACGTTCCAGCTGAAAAGAAATCAGAAAACTAGGGGACATGCGTTACATATTGAGATGGGACAGTTCAAGGGTAACATTAGGAAGTACTATTTCACAGAGAGGGTGGTGGATAAATGGAATATACTCCATGAGGAGTTAATTGGAGAAACAACAGTGGAAGACTTCAAAATAGCATGGTACAGACACAAGGATTGTTGAGGGGGGGAGCATGTCCTAGCAGATAACTAGGAAATTGGGAAGACTAGGTGGGCCTAACAGTCCTTCTCTGCCATCAGATTTCTATGCATCTATGAGTAATAGAGCATGTACTGAACCCTATTGCTCACCTCAAATGAGATGACAGGCCACAATGAATGCTACTGGGTGCACCCGCATAGGTGCTCCGGGGTCTGAACTTACCACAAGACTAGTTATTCATCCCTAGTGGCTTGTAAAAAACACATTTTACTAAATAGAATATGCATGTAGAATTAACTGCCATAATATACTAACCAATATTGGTCATCTATCACAGCTTGCAGGACATAGGACGCCCATCCTTTTCTATTCATAAAATCCCGATAACCTGCATGAGAAGCAAGAACAGGAATATGGGTGCCAACCATGCATCCAATTGCCTGTGGCAAGCCACACATAGTTCTAAAACATTCAGCAATGCATTGGGTTTCATCATCTTTTGGCATCTTGATGAAAGCACCGCTTATGTTCCTCACAACACCGATGCAGAACATCTGCATGAACTTGCAAACTGTACTTTTATGAACTCCAAACTGGTTTGCCACTACACGATACTCCACACAGTTGGCTAATTTATACAGCACTATAGCCACCCTTTTATGAAGAGAAACAGGCTGCTATACATAGGCCACTTTCAGACTCATGAAATCACTGACTATATCACAGAGTGAACTGAAGGATGATCACATCATTCTGAAAGTTTTCAACCCAGTCATTGTCAGACAAATGATGAGTCACAACTGTTTCCCGCCAGGGTCTGCTCCTCGTCCTGGACCAACTTGTTCTGGATATTGGACGAGTGACACTTGTCAAATATACTTGTCACAGTTGAAATTCATTCTATGCCAATAGATCTCTGTCTGAAGCTTCTAGCAACTGACTCTCAATGATTTCTCTGTTACGTTTCATAAAATTCATGAAATACAGCATATTTGCCTCATGAATATCTCTTAAACAAGACATAATGAACATTAGGAGGAACTGCGTTTTCATGGCAGCAGGGAGCATTTTTGAACATGGCACTCCTCTCCTAAGCAACTGTCAACACTATTAAAATAGTACTGTGCATGTGTGAGTTCTGAGCAAGCATGGAAACTGTGAATGAGGAACCCGCATGTAAACTGACTGGAAATATATGGTATCGATTCCTCCTTCATGTAAACGCAAAAGCGCTGTGACTGGGACGCAGGTAGGTGATCGCAGTTTCCGATGACAAGCACACATGTAAACGGGGTATATGGGTCTGAATGAGTTAAAGGGGACAGGAATTGATTACTTCTGTGCAGGTGTTTGAAATGTCTCTATTTTCATAAATTATATTCATACTTCTAAAGGATCCCTATTTAACTGTGCCTGAATAAAAGCTGAAGCTGTCAGTTGTGTTTTGTTTTGGTTTTAGATTTATAGAACTGTTATTTAATACAACAGCAGATTAGGTACATATGGACACATGTTGATGAATGGACATATTAGGATAACAGTATCTCAATTACAAGGGAGTCTGTGTTAGGGTTGGCTTTTGAATATACACATACACTAGTCACTTGTTGCAGAATTGCAGATATATCATGTTTAACATAGAAACATAGAAACATAGAAACATAGACTTTGATGGCAGATAAGGACCGCTAGGCCCATCTAGTCTTCCCATTTCCCTACCTACAGGATAGGCCGCAGATCCTAGTTAACCAACAGCCTATATCTTCCTGCCCCCCACAAGAATTGCCTTATGTCTGTCCCATGCATTCTTGAATTCTTCCACAGTTTTAGACCCCACAACTTCCTCAGGAAGGCTGTTCCATGCATCCACTACCCTCTCTGTGAAATAATACTTCCTCACATTGCCCCTGAACCGCCCTCCTTCTATCTTTAAATTGTGTCCCTTGTTCTTGCAAGTCTCTTTTCTGAAAGATGCTACCTCTTGGACTTTGTTGATTCCCTTGAGGTACTTGAAAGTTTCTATCATGTCCCCTCTCCCTTCTTTCCTCAAGGGTATACATATTAAGCTCCTTTAGTCTCTCCTCATACAGCTTCTCTTGCAGACCCTGCACCATTTTAGTTGCCCTCCTCTGACTGCCTCTATCCTGTCTATGTCCTGCGGAGATGGGGTCTCCAGAACTGGACACAGTATTCCAGATGGGGTCTCACCAACTGTCTGTACAGAGGGATAACAACTTCCTGTTTTCTGCTGCTGATGCCTCTCCTATACATCCCAGTATACCCCCGGCCCTCCCTACTGCCTTCTCACATTGCTTGCTAACCTTAAGGTCATCTGATATGATTACCCCCAGGTCCCTTTCCTGTTTTGTTGTTGTTACTACCTCCCCTCCCATTGTGTATTCTTCCCCTGGGTTCTTGTTTCCCAGGTGCATTATAAGACAGTATAAGTTTGAGTATTCATGAGTAATTTGGAATTATTGCACACAGAGTTTAAGAAAAATGCATCTAAACCATACACTGTGTAAAATTTGATTGACACCACTGTGTGAAACAGCTGGTGAATGCTCAATTTACACTAGGGCAGGTTGTCTTCTAACCTATTTTTTACTTAACACGTAGATATTTTCATATGTTTAAGACTTTTAACATTATTCACTGGCTGGGATATTCAAAGGGGTTGCTCATGGTGCAAAAAGAGTTGCGCTGGTGCAACCCTGCATTGAGCCCCGGCGGGATATTGAAAGAGAAGCCAGGCGCAGCACAAATCCTGATGCACCAGGGCACAATGTAAGTGTATGCGGTGCAGATGCAGGGGGCATGCCCATGCATATGCAGCACATCCTGATATTCAGCCCTGGATGTGTGGCGCATATGCTGGCGTAACCCTGCAGTGCACCACATGGGGAGCTCAAAGTTGAGCCCATGAGGAGTGGAAACAACTCCTGACCACCCGGAGGTGGGCTGCTGTATTGCAGGGCACAACACAGCAGCCACCAGCTGTGGGTGGCCCCCCCGCCCAACCAGAACACCATCCACAAGCACACACATATCCCTGGTAGTCCAGTGGACCCCCCCCCGAGTCCCGATGCCCCGATGACTAATGTTAGATGTTCCCTGGTAGTCTAGTGGCTCTCCCTCCTCCTGTCCCCGATCACTGGAATAAGACCGTTATCTAAGTCCCTGGTAGTCTAGTGGTACTCTCTGCCCATTGCCGTGATCGTGGATCAGCACCATATCATTTCTTGGGTGATCCAGTGGCACTTCTCTATCCTTTCCCACTCACACAGCATTCACTCCACCCTCATTGGCAGGCAGCTGCCACACTCAAGATACCTTCCTAGTCATTACAGATGAGAGTTTCATGTGTCGGCATTGGTTCATTAGTGAACTATCATTGGTGAGGGTATATTGGAGATAGTCTCAAATATGTGAATGACTTCATTCACATATTTGATTGATAGTACAGTATGTCTCTGCAAGCCCATTGGTTCACACTGTGGGACCAATGGGCTTACAGCCCATACTGTATCTGCTTGGTCATGATGGGCTCGGGCGGTATGTAAGTAGGGTTGCAGCCACCCACCAATGCTGTGGGGGAGGGTGGACAAAGGGTGCTGTGTGGGTGGAGGGGTGGGGTGCCACTGATCACCAGGGAAATATGATATGGCGCTGTTCCACGATCGTGGCAATGGGTGGGGAGGGTACCACTACACTACCAGGGACTTAGATTACAGTCTTACTCTGGTGATCAGGAACACAGGAGGGAGGGGGGCAACTAGACTACTAGGGACTGTCTAACATTACATCCATTGGGGAATCGGGAGGGGGGCCACTAGACTACCAGGGCTATCTTTAGTAACTTATACCATGCGATTGTGGCTATGGGGCAGGGGATGCCCTAGGATCCCACAGAACACATCATGCTGTGCAACACGCCAGGTGCAAGTTGCTGTCCTGCCCTGTGCAAGACATGCAAATGAAAGCATAATGACATGCAAATGGCCCCATTTGTGCCTTGCACATTTTATGGCCTCATTTGCATGCCTCCTGCTGAATATCATGGGTGATGCACCTAGCACAACTACGCATGTGCTGGTGCATCCCCATGCTCCCTATCTGTGGCTTGCGCTGGCACAGTGCCACTGCACCAGACGCAGTGGCACAGTGCCACTGCACCAGGCGCTGTGGCACACTGCCACTGCATCAGGTGCAGTATGTGTGCCGACCTTGCCATATTCAATGGCGCTGCACCATGGCGCATCACCGTTGAATATCACCTGGTCCTGGCCCCGGCTGTCCCAGTTGTGCTGTGCCCAGGCTTGCACCCCTGCCAGGCACAGTCTGAATATCTGTGTCACTATGTATTGCTGAAAGAGCTACTGACTCAGCCTGAAAGAAAACTTTGAAAAACAAAATAAGTAGGTAAAATTCTGCTTGTATTCAATATATATTCTAGATTTCTCCTCTGCATTATTTATTACTGAGGAAATGTGCATGAATACATTATTCTTACCCCTTACAGTTTCTTTAAAGTTAATCTGCCTCTATAGCTTACTCCCTACAGCAAGTCACAATGCTTTGTTGTGACATCACAATCTGTTGCCATGAGAGTAGCTGTGATGTCACAAGCAGTGCATTATGACCTTAGGTAGGGAGACAACAACAGAAATAGATGAACTCTTCAGGAGTAAAAATCCAGTTTTCATGCAATTTACCTCAGCAATGAATAATGAGGAGGAGGAATAAAGAAATAATGTGAAATACAAGCTGAACTTTATCTAAATATTATGTTCTGTTAAAGTTCTCCTGAAGTTGTCAGCTGCTCTTTAAGCTTATTTTTCCTTGTGGTTTTTAATTGTTGTCATTTACTAATGCTAGCACAGACACACACAGAAGGTTTTAAAAGGACGCTTTAGTTGTTTTATATCTTTTCTCAGGGAATGAACTTTCAAGTCAGTGTCATTTGATCTTGGGATATCTTTCTTTTGATGGATCTTTTGCTGTCTTAATATGGGTATGTTGTTTTTTGAATGCAGTTTAACTAATGGGGGTCCTTAACAACTTTTCATCTGTTTTGTATGTATGATCTGGGTTTTGAGAAAGTATGATCTTCTAAAACAACTGCCAGTGTTTTCTGTCAAAGGATTCTGTGTAATCCAAAAGCTAAAAGCACATGTGTTCTTTTGTAACAGCTTGTTGGTCCAATGAAAGGTATCAAATCATCTGTTTCTGTGGATCTTGTGTTACAAGGACCAATAGGGCAACAAGTTTTTCCTGTGGCTTCACGGTTTCAGAAATGTTAGCTGGAACTTATCAGTACAGTGCCCATGGTTCTGAAACCATGAAGTGATGTAGTCAAAACTCCAAATTCTTGGTTCCATGAAAAGAACTGCATAGAATGTTGTCCATACAAAGAAAACAATACAAAACACAACTGAGAGCTTCAACTTTTATTGAGGCACAGTTAAATAGGGATCCTTTAAAGGTATAAATGTAATTAATGAAAATAGAGACATTTCAAACAGCTGCACATAAGTAATCAATTCCTGTCCACTTTAAATTTGGCATGACAAGAGATGAACAAGGTGGTCTGGTTTAGAATTTTGCTTAAGTGGCATAGTTATTTTCAAAACTGAGGCTGTTTAGAAGTGCAATAGGAGTTATGCTAAACAAATGTAAATATCTCTAAAGGTTTACACGTTACAGATAAAAAAACAGTATGAAAATCATTCAGGACAGAAAGACCTTTCAAATGAACATATTCATTAAGCTGAACTAATTACATTTTTTAAACGATGGCCATCTAATTACCTAGATTTTCATTTTTCATAGGAGTTATGCCAAACAAATGTAAATATTTCTAAAATTATACATGTTACATATAAGCCATTAGTATGAAAATTGTTCAGGACAACAATACCTTTCCAATGAGCCTATTCATTGAGCTGCACTAATTATATTTTTTAAGCTATGGCCATCTGATTACCTGCATTTTAATTTTTCTTCACAATTTTCACCTTTCGGAAGGCTATATTTAAAAAAAATCTAGTTAATTCAAATTAGTGACCACCCTCATTTGAAAGGTCATGTTGTCCTGAACAACATTCATGTTTGTTGTATATTGGTAACTTGTTCACTTTCTGAGATATTTACATTTGTTTGGCGTGACTCCTACTGTGTTTGTGCAGAGAAAGAGAGAAAAAAAAAGAGGTTGTTTGGAAGACCATATTTTACAAAATATCAAGAATTCAGATTAGTGACCACCCTTATGTGAAAGGACTTTTTGCCCTGAACAACTTTCACACCGGTTGTTTTTGTGCACCTTGAATAGTTTTAAAGATATTTAGATTTGTTTGGAAGGTGTGCACATTTGCTCTCAGTGAAAATAAACTTGGAGTTCTGTGTCCATCATTCTAAAAGTAAAAAGGGAATATTTTTAACTGCCATAGGAATTTGCAGTGTTATGGAAGGATACACTAAAAACTACTAAAAAAATGTGTTCCACAGAAACCCCTTTTCAAGCTAAAGTGATGTGGCTGTAGGGTCCTCCCATAGCCATGAAAAGGGAACAAGAGAAAATGTAGCCAATTACAGCCCAATTAGCAAGAGTTCCATCCTAAGTAAAACAATGGAGCTACTGATTAAAAACAGAACTGAGATGGAATTTGAAACACTGGTATACTGTGATAAACATCAACATGGATTCACTAGCGGCCGCTCCTGTACTACAGATCTGGTCACTTTCTGTAATCACATCTATAACAGTCTTGTCAAGAAAACACCAGTTGATGTCATCCTCTTGGACTCTGGAAAAGCCTTTGCCATGGTCCCTCACCCTGAATTAATAAGCAAAATCAAAGCAATAGTCCTAAGCTTACAGATAATAGCATGAATTGATAACTAGTTTAGGGGCAGAACCCAACGGGTAAGAGTTGGTTGCCACCTCTCGTCCTTTGGTGAGGTCAGTAGTGGTGTTCCACAAGAATCAGTTCTTGGACTGACTCTGTTTAACATTTTTGTTAGTGACATAGACAAACGCATTAAGAGCCACTTTGTCATATTTGCCGTCGATTCAAAATTAGGTGGAGAGGTTGACACCCCTGAAAAACAACAAGCATTAGCAAATGACCTAAAGGAAATAACAATATGGGCAAAGGATAACAAAATATCACCTAAAGAAATGTGTCATCCTGCAAATGGAAAACAACAACTCTCATTTGAAATACACACTAGAAACCAATCACTAACTTCTGTAACCAAGGAAAGGGATTTAGGGATCATTATTACAAATTATACAATCGGGTAGGAAAATCCTGTAACCTCATTGGTCAAAACACATCACATGACCGTTGTATATCCTGCAATAACCCACACCCTTTCAACCTTATTGCTTAATTCACTCTCTGCCAGTGGGCACTAAAAAATAGCCCAGACATCTAATATGATCTTAAACTGCATCAAGCGTACCTTTGTCAACAAAGGCAAACACATCATTATTCCCCTGTACAGATCTTACATCAGGCCCCATCTTGATTTCTGTTCCCATTTTTAGAACCCTTATCTCAAAAGAGACACCAATTTAATTGAACATGTCCAACACTGGGCTACTAAAATAATCCCTAACTTAAGGCATCTTCCGTACCAAGACAGATTAACTAAAACGGGTTTGGTAAACTTGGAAGAAAGAAGAAGAAGAGGTGACCTTTTGCAGCTTTTTAGGATACGACAATACCCAGAACTTAGAGCTCAATGTGGGCTAGAGTTTGCTGTGCATAATGCAAAACCTGAGAAGCCACAAGCTCCAACTAGTTATCACAAGAGTGAATACCCCAAAAAGGGATAATTACTTCCTTACGAGAGCAGCTAAGCAATGGAACTGTCTATCTCAACATGTGATTAAAGCAACTGATTTTTATTATTTTAAAGCTAGACTCAATAAGCACCTCAGTTGGGGTAAAAGACAGTAACAAATATATCCACACATATATGGTAGACATCCATGATGGGTCTTGGCCTTCTCATGTCTTATCCACCTAGTAGTAACCTAAAAAAAGGTGCCAACTGTCTTGTGGGAAGTTTAACAAGTCTTGCTGGCAGGCAGGAGACAATTAAGTCATAAAGCCATTGTGAGGGTCTTCTCCTGCGATATATTCCCACGGCAGACAACAGTGCAGCTGGATGTCATAAAATCTCAGCAATGCTGAAGAAGTACAAAGGAGATGATGTCACTCTCACACACAGACACACACACTCACATGGGTGGGCATACTGTGTAGAACTGTCACTCAAAGGTTGATGTCACTACCCACAGCCAGAAGGGTATAAATGAGGGAGCTAGACTGGATCTCTCTCTCTTGCAGACATCAAACATCTAAAGAAGGAAGGCCCTGCCAAAAGAAGCTAGCTGAATAGTAAGTGTGGCACAGCCTAGGGGAAGTGTCTTCTGGAGTTAGCGGCAAGTAAAAGAGACTTTAAGTGAGGCTAAAGTTCAGATTTTTGTAACCATTAACTGTCTGCTTAACTTGCTTTAGTTTATATTTTAAGTAAAGATATCATGTCATATCACTGTGGCAAATATAGCAAGTACATTTGGGTGACTATTGTAGTGCTCATATAATAATAGTGAATGTGTCTGTGAAGCAAAATGTAAAAGGAGCTAAATGGAAATTATAGCACCTGTGCCATAAGGGTGATGGTACTACTAGGGTGCAAGAAAGAAGCAATGCAATTCAGCACATGTACTGACTAAGCGAATATAATATCAGAAGGCTATGGAGCATGAATTCCATTTACCTAAAGTCACAATAGTCTACCCCATGATCCAGGTGTGACATGGTGTGGTAATCCTTTAGATGGGGGTTCAGGGGGCATCAACCCCCATGGGGGGGTGGAGGGGGCAAAGCCCCCCTGCTTGACATGTGAGAATGGGTGGGACGGGGTGAATAAAGGTGCACCTCAGGTATGGCTGACTCAGGGCGTGTTGAGGATGTGGTGTCACCTATAACATTCATATACATGTATAATATGGTGCAAACTCACTTACATGCATACTGAGCTGATACTGTAGTTGCCAAAATAAGAGGTTGCTGAGATGTGTGGTAGCTATATAGACCCACCCTCTATAATATTTGCTCAAATTGTTAGCACTGAATAATATGCTCTGTACTGATATAGAACCCATGGTAAATGTGTAAACCTTTTGTCTTACTATAAATATAGTCCTGTAAATATATCCTGTTTGTAAGTTCTTGTAGCATCTTCTAGTAAATAATCTATTTTTGATAGAACCAGTGACTGCTTCACTATTGAAAAACTAATTTTTATTATTTCTGCGGGACTCTGCTTGCAGTCCATGTCTGAAGTGCACTCTACTAATAGTTACTGTGTTGACCTTCCTAACCCTGAGCAGAAGGCAAAAGGAAGTTTCCTGGTTCTGAAAAAAAAAATCACATGGCGGCAGAGAATTAGAAGTCCCTGACCAAAACTGCCCTGTAAGCTGGGACAGCCCGGGGGCAGTTTTCGTCACAGTCAGCATTTTGGTTTTCTGCCTTCCTGGCAGCACTTTGTGCATCTCTCAGTCAGCCACTCCCGCTGCCCTCCCATTCTCTTGTGATTCCAGTGTTTCTTTCTGTTTTGGTTCTGGTGCTTACTAGTCTTCACGTGTCCTGCCTTTGTCTTTTTCTGTTTCAACTTGCACTATTCAGACTTACCATTTTGTTGTTTCTTTTAGATCATTTGCAATCTCAGTTCAGCTACAGTCCTTAATTGTTTTCACCTGGATTCCTAGCAAGGCAGCCACTTCCATTTGTGTTCTGCAGTTTACTTAGTTTACTCATTCCAGCAGCATGCTGCTTTCTAAGTTGTAGTTTGCATATGCTCCTGTTTTTCCCAGCAGTTTAATTTGTGTTCTCTACTGCCTTAGCCTACCTGGCCTGCAGTGCATCAGCAACTAAAACTAACCTCTGTTATGGAATTGGTTGGCATGTATTCACCATTCAGTCCAGGCGTGTATCATTCAGTCTCAAACCATGTCTTAGTTGTCATTTGATGTCTTGATTAGTCGTTCAGCCTTGCCTGTAATTCATTTCTACCTTGGGTTCATGGCTAGTAGGATTCACCATAAGCCTCTCACTACTCCTGCATTCAGATGTATAGAAACATAGAAACATAGAATTTGATGGCAGATAAGGACCGCTTGGCCCACCCAGTCTGCCCATTTCCTACCTAATGGATAAGCTGCAGATCATAGTTAACCAGCAGCCTATTTCTTCCTACCCCCAACCCCTAGAATTGCCTTATGACTGTCCCATGCATGCTTGAATTCCACCACTGTTTTTGACTCCACAACCTCCTCCAGAAGGCTGTTCCTTGCATCCACAACCCTCTCTGTGAAAAAATGCTTCCTTAAATTACCTCTGAGCCACCCCTCTATCTTCAAATTGTGCCCTCTTGTTCTTGCACTCTTTTTTGAAAATGCTACCCTCTTGGACTTTGTTGATTCCCTTGAGGTACTTGAAAGTTTCTATCATGTCCCCCTCTCCCTCCTTTCCTCGAGGCTATACATATTAAGATCCTTAAGGCTCTCTTCATATGTCTTCTGGTGCAGACCCTGCACCATTTTAGTTGCCCTCCTCTGGACAGCTTCTATCCTGTCTATGTCTTTGTGGAGATTGGGTCTCCAGAACTGCATGCAGTACTCCAGATGGGGTCTGACCAGCTGTCTGTACAGAGGTATAATAACTTCCTGTTTTCTACTGGTGATGCCTCTCCCTATGCATCCCAGTATCCCCCAGCCCTCCTTGCTGCCCTCTCACATTGCTTGCCCACCTTTAGGTCATCTGATATGACTACCCCCAGGTCCCTTTCCATTTTTGTTGTTGTTAGTCTCTCACCCCCCATTGTGTACTCTTCCCCTGGGTTTTTGTTTCCCAGGTGCATTACCTTGCACTTCTTAGCATTGAATCTAAGCTGCCATACATTTGACCATTCCTCTAACCTTGCCAAGTCCTTTCTCATCCCTTCCACCCACCTTGTGCATCAACTCTGTTGCAGATCTTTGTGTCATCTGCAAAGAGACATACTTTTCCTTCCAGTCCCTCTGCAATGTCACTTATAAAGACATTGAGAGGACCGGTCCTAATACTGAACCTCTGCGCACTTACTAGTAACCCCTTTCTTCAGAGTGGACTCCATTTACTATTACTCTCTGTGTCCTATCTCCAGCCAATTCTTTACCCAGGCTGTCATCTTGGGACCCACTCCCAGGCTGGCTAACTTGTACATTAATCTTTTGTGTGGGACTGTGTCAAATGCCTTGCTAAAGTCTAGGTAGGCCATGTCCACAGCCCCTCCCTGATCTACTACTTTGGTCACCCAGTCAAAGAAATCTATCAGATTTGTCTGGCATGACCTTCCCGCTGTGAATCCATGTTGCCTTGGATCCTGTGCCCCTCTAGCCTCTAGATACTCGACAATTCTTTCCTTCAGAAGTGATTCCATCATTTTCCCTACCACTGAGGTTAAACTAACAGGTCTGTAGTTTCCTGCTTCTGCCTTGCTCCCACTTTTGTGAAGGGGAATCACATCTGCCCTCCTCCAGTCCTCAGGTACCACCCCATCCTCCCATGATTTGTTAAAGAGGGTAGTCAGTGATGTCACTAGTTCTACCCTTAGTTCTTTTAGAATTCTGGGATGAATCCCATCAGCCCCATTGCTTTGTCCACCTTCAGTTTTAAGAGTTCTTTCAGAACCCTTTCTTCTGTAAATGGGCTGATATCAACTTCTGTATCCAGAGTGTTTCTACTGTTTGCTTTAGGTACCTCCTCCTCTTCCTCTGTAAATACTGAGCAAAAATATTTGTTTAGTATCCCTGCCTTTTCACAGTCACCCTCTGCCCACCCTTCCTCCCCTTTATTAAGCCTCACTATCCCTCCCTTGGTCTTCCTTCACTCCCTGATGCACCTATAAAAGGTTTTATCCCCCTTCTTAACTGAGTTGGCTATCTTTTCCTTGGTTTGGGCCTTTGCTGTTCTGACTACCTTCCCAGCTTCCTTTTGCTTTAACTGATACAGTTCTCTGTCCTGCTCCTTCTGTGATTCCTTGTAGCTCCTGGAATGCTTTCTTTTCTCTTGAACCTTCACTGCCACTTCCTTTGAGAACCATAGTGGTTTCTTACATCTTTTGTTTTGTTTATTTGCTTCACACAAAAGGCTTGTTACCTCTGTGATGGCAGTTTTATTATTCCCATTGTTCTTCCACCTCCTTCCTGCCCATTTGCTAGTTGCATTCCTTAGGCACTCACCCATTTTGGCAAAGTCAGCCTTCCTAAAGTCCAGTACTTTTGCCTTTGTATGGCTTGACTCTATTGCTGTGTTTATTGTGAACTACACTGTTCGATGGTCGCTAGTTCCCAGATGGCTACCCACTTCTACATCTGTGATCCTCTCTTCATCTCCATGGCCATAGCATGGCTTCCAGGGCTCCCTGCCTTCTATACCGATGGCCTCACTCTGCTCCCTTGAAGTAAAGAGTTTGAAGGTGGGTCCCTTGACTCAAGTGGGGTCCTTCTCCTTTTGCCCTTTGGGTAAGAATGTTCTACACTCCAGCGGAAAATTTGGCCATGCAGATCACTTGGCAGCACCTCTTGATGTAGTGTTTAAGACTTCAGCTGCCATAAGGTGAGGCCTCTAAGTCCATAGTGCTCCTTTAGCTGTGCAGACCATGTCAGCAGCACCTTTTAAAGTAATTCGCCACTCCAGCCATTAAGGTTCACCTGGTCTTCACCTATTTCCCTTCCTCTGACCCTCAAGGGTGAAGATTATACAATTAAACAAAAGAAGGGCCCAACTCCTATACTTTACCCTTGATGGAGGCCAGGTGAGTGCCTTTCAGTAGTTGTTGCTCTAATCCTCCCACTTTTGGGGGCGGTATTCCTTCATTGGGTTCCTCCTTTAGCTACAGAGATCAGCTTGTGGTGCCCTCATGAAGCTCACATTGGATAGAATGAGACCCCTTCCTTTAAAAATTTCCTCTTGAATTCGGTCTCTAAAGTGCGATAGTGAAGGCAACACCAATGTTATCCCTACCCTGGAGGAAAGGCAACCAAGGCCTTGGATAGCAGATGTTTTCTACTCAGGGTTTTCTTCCTTTTCTCTGTGCCAATTATCATAAAAAAGTCAGGCATGCACTATTTATATTAGTATAGTGTTTACCCTAGTAGGTTTCTGCTGTCAGTTTGGGTTGAATGGCGGCTCTCTTCTCCTTCCTGCCATTGCCTATCTCCTTACAGAAATCATGCCTCTGTCTGCTGTTAGTTACCAATTACCAATTACTGGCAGTCATTGCTCAAATCAATCTCTGTCTGTTATCAGTCCTTATTAGTTGCTGTCAGTCTGTCCTCACTCAGTCTTTGTTTTAACCACTTGCTGCACATTACTTTTTGCTCCTTCCTAAGGTACTTTTAGCCTAAAAGAATTATGTTCCTGTGGTATGTCTAGGGGTCAAGCCCTCCTCAAGAGGGTTCCTTTGCCTTCATGGTACCCCAACAGGGTGGTA
Source organism: Neoceratodus forsteri (assembly GCA_016271365.2). NCBI lineage: Eukaryota > Metazoa > Chordata > Ceratodontiformes > Ceratodontidae > Neoceratodus > Neoceratodus forsteri. Next base: position 1,224,205,446 of record CM057459.1, on the reverse strand, counting down.
GTTGCTATGGGACAGAGAGTTCAAATGGTCAAAGTATTCATGTATGACAGTCAACAACACATCCATTCAAATACCCTTAGACTAGCAACAACATTGCTCAAGCATTCCTTCCTATTAAGTTGCATACGCTCACTGAATTCAAAGGTTATGCCTGCATTTCAGTGCGTGGGCAACCAGCTACACCCCTTTCCTCAGCTGTTTAAGCCCACTTCCTCCAGCCTCACTTAGAAGCATTGTTTCTTTGCCCCACCATCCTCTCCTCCTCCTCCTCCTATGGCACACTTATCACCTTCACTTTCAAACTGTAATATGCCAAAGTTGGAGGTACCCCTGCAGTGCCCCAGTGGTCCCCAGTTTCTCCCCCAAGTACACAGTAAAGTGCCTAGTGCACTAAAAGCATGTAAAAAAAATAGATTTTATATTCAGCATCAGTAACAATGACCTGGATGGAATGTTGTGCTGAGCTGCTCATGCATAGCATTTCACGCCAGCCATTCTAGAAGGAGAGTGTTAGGGTTTGAAAGGGAGTTCAGTTAAGAGTGATCCTGCTAGCTGTGGAGAGGAGATGATGCAGCAGGTCTGTGGGGACCAGAAAAAGCTTACCTGGTGTTGAAGCCGTCCCTCCAGGCTTGCTTGCATGCCTGCTCCTTCTCCAGCTGCTGAAGACATCAGAAGAGCTCCGGTGTAGTCGGTGGTGCCATCGGGGCACCACAAGAATAAAAGTCACGTCCGGTGTGGTCATTGGGCAGAAAGCCCTGATGTTTATTTGTTTTATGCCCCAGTTAATTAATTTAAAAGTTTCTCTGGTCCCCCGTCGGCAGCAGCAGCAGAGTTGCATCTTCAGTTCACCAAGTGTGAGAATTGGGAAGATCCAAAAGGCCCCCTGATATCCGCCACATTGCCTGAAGCCCTCCCACTGCCAGAGATACCTCCTGCCTCCCGACCAGAAGCTCAACGGAGTGGTGAGTCAGTGGCAGCACTCGCTACGTGCTGACTGCCCATTTAAGAAGAGAGACTGTGTATTCAATTTTTATTTATTTGAAAGCGCGCAGCAGGTGCAAAGAGGAGCGGCTGAGCACAGCATGAGGGAGGGTACCAGGACTCTGAAAATTTTAGATATTCAGTAGGTGGCTGAACTTCAGGAGAGACTATTCTGAAAGGCCAAGCAAAGGCTTTTAAATATTCAGTAGGGGGCTGAACTTAAAGAGGAAAGGAAATCATTTCTAACTGGCAGCTGTTTGTAAAGTTCTTATTCACAGAAATTATAATTGTGACACTTGGACAGCTGGTTCTGATTAACCTATGCTTTTTGTAATATAAAAATGTGTTATTGAATGTCTCTCATGAGAGATGCTGACAGTCTGTGGAATGGCAACCCCCCCTCCCAGGTTTTAGCTAATAGGTGTTACCTGGAAGGCCAAGAGATAATTACAGGCTAGAAGAGACTTAAAATTTAGGATCTCCTTTTTATGTGACTATTTGCAGATTGCTAGATGCCAAGATAGATCATAAACTTTTATAACGTTCAGAGGAAACACAGTAAAATTCACATGGTGTTACAAAGCATATTGCACCTCCGTGAGATCTGGCAGAGAGACATAACAAGTCCCTTTGATGTCCTGGAAAGGGGAAGCTGGTCATAAGATCAAAGAAAAGTCATATGAGAAAATGAGTTGTGCTGAGATCACAGAATTTACCTTTGATAAGACATCCTGTTTTGCATAGATACATATTTTTTATATTCTGACGGGGAGGAGCTAGGTGACCTCACGCAAAGAGGTTGGCAAAGCTAGTTTTTAAATAGTATTCTGTTTTCCGTTTACGCACAAATGTTTGGACTCTGAAAAAGAAACATCTACAGCACTGTGAGATAAGAATACCTTAGAACAGGCAAGTCTGAGTGTATTAATGGTAGGAATCTGCACTTCTAAACCTGTTTTGTTTAAGTGATTTGTATGTTTTGTGATATATTGTTCTGTATTTACATTTTAATTTTTTTTATTATTTTATATATATTAATATTATATTATATATAATATATTATATATATTTTATATATTATATCAATATTATATATTCTATTAATATTATATTACAATATTATATTATTATATTATATTAATATTTTATATTATAATATTATTATTTTTTATTATTCTATTTTGAAGTAAACCTCTACTTTAGAGACTACTTTGTGTGCCTTTGAATTTCTTTTTCTTGACAAGGAAGCATACATGGTTAAAGCTGGCACTGCACAAAGCTTACTGGTTTTGCCAAACTGGGAAAAGGTAAGAATTTATTCTGAGGTCTTTAATAGAGTTTTAAGGGTTCATTTTGTACGCCTGGTTAGGTGCCCGTAGGCAAAAGATATCTGGCCCCCCCAAAGAGCAGAATTATCTGAGCCTGTACATTGGCTACGCTAACAAGAGGTTCACAGTTTGAATCCCTCCAAGACTTGAAACCAAAGGTTGATTTGAACCCACAAAACAGACAGGAGGGTTATCCTGTTTCTGTTAACTGTTCACAAGTTTGCGCTCGGAGGTTGGCACTTTGGGAGTAGAGGGCTGACCTGCTGAGTGGGTTTGTGACAATATGCATTCACCTAAATTATCCATACTTAACTGTACCCAAATAAAAAGTTATATAAAAAGCTGTATTTTGCATTGTCTTGTTTTAATGGGCAGCATTATGTTACAGTTCTTTTCGTGAAACCAATAATTTGGAGTTTTAACTAGGTCATGCTTTGTGCACAGGACTCTAAACAGGGTTCAGATAGGTCAACAGCTCATAAATAGTATTCTGACACAAATCGTGACATAGTAAAAACTCCACATAAGTGATTCCATGAAGTGAACTGTAAGAAAATACTGCCCATAAAACACAACAATGCAAACTACAGTTTTACCTATTGCTTTTTATTCAGGTACAGTTAAATATGAATACTTCAGGAGAATTCATATTGTTTCTGAGAATAAGAACTTTATAAACAGCTGCCAATTAGCATAAATTTCCTGTCCCCTTTAAGGAGGGGCAGAGAGATCGAGTGACAGCTCTGAGATAGCTGAAGAATAAAAGGGGCCCTGCATCTGGAATTAAAAGGGTGATGCCAAGCACATTTGAGAGAGGGCACCAGGCCCAGTTCAGAGAGGGCACCAAGCCAAGTTTAAGGAGGATGCCAGTCCCAGTGTAAGAGAGGGCACCAGGCCCAGTTCAGAGAGGGTGCCAGGCCCAGTTCAGAGAAGGCACCAGGCCCGGTTTAGAGAGGGCACCAGAGAGGGCACCAGGCCCACAGTAAAATGAAGGGCACCAGGCCCAGTTTAAGAAGGGTACCAGGCCCAGTGTAAGAGAGAATGCCAGGCCCACATTTTAGAGGGGCACCAGGCCCAGTTGACTAAAGGGCACCAGGCCCGAGGTAGTAAAGGGCAGCCCAGGCTTAGCAAGTTAGGGCAAGCCAGCCTAGTGGTACTAAGGGCTACCCAGGCCTAGCAAGTTATGGCAAGCTAGCCCAGTAGCAGTAAAGGGCTACCCAGCCTAGCAAGTTAGGGCAAGCCAGCCCAGTAGTACTTAGGGCACCAGGCCCAGCTGAGTGAAGGCACCAGGCCCAATAGTAATAAAGTAGGGTTATCACAAGGCCCAGGACCCATAGCTAGCTATTTAGGCCTACAACTGTGTTAGGGGCCCTGTGATAGGAGCAACCTCAGATTTAATAGGAGCCTAGCTAGCCACATCAGCCCTCCAGTGTTAAAGGGGCCTGGTCACCCATCTTTTCTATAGCCTTCCCGAGAGCCTGTTTCCCACTGTGGTGTTTCCACAGTAACAGGAGAACCCAATTTAGCTAGAAGGGACCCCATTAGAGTTAGGTCCACCAGAGCTAAGGTTAAATCTGTACGATAAACTGCCTGTATATTTGCTGTGGTTTGGACACTGAGACTATATAGTTATTGACCACTACAGTAGGAATTGAGACTCTGTTTGCATTTTTCTGCATTATTAGTCATTCTATGAACTATATTGAGTTTCAGAACTGTCTTGCATTGCTGTGTGCCAGGATTTTGGTGCTGGATAACCATCTGAATCAGTCTTCAACTGTCTTCAGAATCACTTCACCCTGGTACAGCCTTGTCAGTCTTTACACATCCTTCAATAGTCATCCTCCAGTGCATCCAGAAGCAGTCAACAGCCAATTTGAGAAGAGCCGCACTGCAGTCGCCTCAAAGTTGCAACGTCTAATTTGTTATTTTACTCTCCCAGTTTCCCAGTATGGCTTGGCCCAGTGCAGAAGTCTGCCATCCGTTTTCTTGTTTTCACATCCGCAGTGGAGTATCAGTCAACCCGTCAGTGTCAGTTCTCCGAGTGAAGTTCAGTTTGTTGTTTTATTGTATCCTGGCTCGTCCGGCTGTGGACTTCAAGTTTGGCTGCAGTTCGACGTACGATTTATTGTTTTGGTGAGTGGCTTGGCTTGGCCAGCCTTGGAATTCAGAAGACTGACACACTTTGATGCCCAGAAGGAGTGGTTTCCTGGAGTCCAAGAGTGGTCCAGAGGTCCTGATCCAGTGGGAGTGTCAGCCAGTGTGTGTCTTCAGCCCAGAGGGAGTGCTTGCTTGGAGTCCAAGAGTGATCCAGTGGTTCCAATTCTCCCAATTCAGTGTGTTCATCAACTTAGAGTATACCTGCAGTCCAGAAGTGGAATGTTGGTTCTTCTTCTTCTTCTCAATCCCTTCACTCGGCAATCCAGAAGCGGATTGTGGCCAAGTGGTTTGCATTGCTTATTCTTCCCAGGTAGTCTAGAAGCGGATTGCAGCCAGATCTTGTATTCCTTTCCGGCAACCCTAGAGAGGTGGGGTGTAGCCGAGGACCCATGGTCTGTTAAATCCTCTCTGCATCCTTAGTTTTCCCACCAAGGTTCTGTATTTCACTGGGAAACCAGTGGAGTGTTTCCACATTTCTTTCATCGACAGAGAAAGTTATGTGCACCAATTGACGATCATCTATCACATAAACTCTTCTCGTAGTATTGGAGTGGTTGTATCTTTGAAACCTAAGTTTTAGGGAGAGGTACACCTTGGGATTAGAAGTAGATATCTGAAGATAAGGAAGTCGCTCTTACAGCATAGCTGTTATAGTCAATTGATCCATTCTGGTATTCTATGCTGTAGAGTTTTCCTTCTTATAGGGAGGTAGAAAAATAGAAATAAGATGCTCTTACAGTGTAGCTGTTACAGATGATTATTCCTCTTGCCTATAGTAAAGTAGTTGCTTGTGGATATATGATTGTCCTTCTCTTGTGACCCCACCCGATGATCAGATGCTAATAAACTAGTTCCTTCTTTCTACTCCTGCCTCCTGCCTCTCCATTTTGGTGAAGAATTATATCACATAGCCAAATAGGAAAATAACTGCCTTACTGCCTGGGTGGGTGTGTTGGAATAGCCTGACATTCATATCTTTTGGCTCACTTCATTTGGCATCACAGTGTCATGTGATTCTCATTCATCCTAAATATCACCACCCATCCACCCTTCTGTCTCCTACTACTCATTACCAACCCAGCACACTTCAAAACCATCAACAACATTGCACATGCATAACTCCTCACTAAGATACGTATGCCCATTGAACATTGTATTTTACATACACGAATCCCTATCTATCTAGTTAAATTCCTCCTGTGTCCTTTTATCTTTATTTGACCCTTAGACCCAGTTGTCAAAACTGGGAAGGGGGGAGGACAAAAGGGAATGAGTAACTATGCAGAAAGATGGTCTAAGAGGTGGGGGAAACCGGAAAAAGAGAGGACTGCATGCAAAACTGAGGAAACATTACATTCTAGTTAACAATGTCATGAGGACATGTGTGTACCTGAGAATATAATGATCTGCTCCAAATAATAAGGGCCCTCAAATTGACACTTGAGGTAAACTGCATTGAATATCATTATTCTCTGAGCTAATACCCTCATTGACTATATGATGTGTTCTCCCATGCAAGTACTGTACCCTCTAAACCAAGCTGCAACACCCTCTGAGAAAACATGCCTAGCCAAAGTGTACAATAAAAGTTCATGATCTACTAGGCAGAAGGCCTTGGTGTGTTCTACAAAGAGTGATGCCACATGAAGCCCCTTATCAAGGGCTCCATGTAAAAAGGTCATGAACTCCACCAGGACAGTCTCTGTCTTATACATGGATCTGAAGCCATGCTGTGTTCCAGTAAGGAGATTATACTTGTACAAATGTCCATTAAGTTAATCGAAAACACTCTTCAAATAATTTTGATACTGGTGGAAGTAAGGAAATAGGATGATAATTTTAAATAATATTAATGGATTCAGATTTATGAACGGATTCAATAATAGATAATTTTCAGCTCTTGGGTACTACCCCATAACATAATGAATGATTCATTAAACTGGTTAATGGAACATAAATGGGAACACAAGCCATTATACTATTATCAAAAGAAAGTCAATTAGGTCAGAGCCAATACATGGTTCTGGTTTTATTTTCTAAATGCATTTAGTAACCAACAAAGGTACACAATCTTAAAATAAAAAGGTGGTGACCGATTGTTTACATCAGTTTGTATATTGTTTACCACAGAGTCTTTTAAATTGTTCATATAGGCTTTTAAACTACAAAAAAATAAAATAAAATCATTAAAAAGTTTAGCCAAGGGGCAGTTTATTAGTTCACCATTGTGCTCAATTGTAGTAAAAGATACTTTAATAGTGCACCTATCATTTGATTCAATGTTTGCCAAACTTTTGAATTGCCTAAGTTATCCATTTGTTTTTGTAATAGTTAATCTTAGCAAATCTGCATGCTAACTTGCATTTTTTTCTTAATTGTTTATACTCTACCAGTAGCATAACATCCTCTTTTTTTCTGTACTCCTTCCAGAGTTTGTTTCTCTTTCTCAACATCTCTATTGATTCTTGCATCATCCACTCATTCCTAATACTCTTAACCCTCCTCTTTCTTTTTTTCTAGAAAACCTTTATTACAGATTTCTGTGAATGCTGAATGAAATTTAGAATATGCCCAAATAATTATTTCAGATATTGTTAAAAAGGTCAAAGCAGCATTGTAAATTTCTTCAGCCAACACATCAGCCAGTTCCTTTCAAATTTTAGAACTAGTGACATAAAAGGGAGCCACTTTATACTTTCTGTAATCCCACACACAAAAAAACTGGGCAGTGATCACTCAGAACAACCTGTAGAACCTTTGTCTTAAAATATCTTGGAAGGCTAGGTGAGTTCAAAATTGTCTCAGAACTGGTTCTGTAGTTTGTCTGAGTAGCATCAGCAGTAATTTGCTACACCCCAATGCATAACACATTCCCTGATCATGTTAATACCCTATCTGCCAAATTACAATTAAAATCACCCAGGATTATTAATTCTCTTCTTAATGCTAATATTTTCCTTAACTCAGACAAAAGACAAGGGCCCGGATATTCAAACTGCACCAGGCCGTGGTGCAAGCTTGGGCACAGCTCAACTTGGCTGCGCAGGGGTGTGGCCTGGGTGATATTGAAAGGAGCTGTGCCATGGCTCAGCAGCTTTGAATATAGCACCCTGGCCACCCCCAGTGTGCATGGCGCAGTGGCACTGCACCAGCGCAAGTGGCCACATTGGAGCATGGAGATGCGCTAGTACAAGTGCCATTGCGCCATTCACAGCACCTGCGATATTCAAAAGGTGACATGCAAATGGGGCCATAATTTATGCAAGGTGCACATGGGGTCATTTGCATGTCATTATGGCCCCATTTGCATCCCATTTGCATGCAGGGTGCGCCGATCTCTGACAACTTGCACCTGGCGCCCTGCCAGGCAGCAGCCATCGGGACTGACGTCCCCTGCAGCCCGATCGTGGGCATCTGTCTAAAAATAGAATGATCTTATATCCCTGGTGGTCCAGTGAACTGCACTCCACCCGATCATGGGCATCTGTTTAAATAACTCCCCCGTCCAATATCCCTGGTGGTCCAGTGGACCGAGTGCTGCCCGATCGCGGGCATCTGTTATAATACAAACCCCCTCCATCCAATATCCTTGGTGATCCAGTGGACCACACTCTGCTTGTCTGGGCATCTGTTATATCTGAAAGGCACCCCGGTCCAATATCTATGGTGGTCCAGTGGACGAGTGCTGCTGATGCGTGGGCATCTGTCACACAGAAAATGTCCTGTGCCCCTGGTGGTCTAGGGTGCCCCTCCCCACCACCACTGAGCACCACTGCCCCGCTTCCTGGTCAGCCAGTGAGCGCAGCACCCACCCGCCTGCCACCCGCCATTCGTCGATGACACTACGGTATTGCACGCCCATTGCCCGTTACGGCGAAGCTGCACGGGCATGCGCAGCCCATACCGGCTACATATTTCTAGATATGTGAATGATTGCTGCTGCCACCACCGGCTGACTGAGGGGGGGGAGCGGGCGGGGGCCAGTGGGAGGGTGGGGAGGGGGGCACCAGACCACCAGGGTAATAGGACATTTTCTGGTGTTACAGATGCCCACGATTGGGCAGCACTTGTCCACTGGACCACCAGGATATTGGCTGTGGGGGTTTATTATAACAGATGCCCGCGATTGGGCAGAGTGCGGTCCACTGGACCACTAGGGATATTGGACGAGGGGGTGTTTTCATATTATAACAGATGCCCTCGATTGGGCAGCATTCAGTCCACTGGACCACCAGGGATATTGGAGGGGGGTTATTTAAACAGATGCCCATGATGGGGCATGGGGGGGTGCCACCAGGTGCGGCCAGAACTCGGGTGGCCATCCACAGGTGGCAGCTGCCGTGTTGCACTCTGCAATGCGGCAGCTCACCTGTGGGTGGCCATCAGTTGTTCTTTTTTTGCTTAACTTTGTGCTGGCGCAGGTAGGGGTTGCATATGCATGGCTCTGCACATCCCAGGCTGAATATCGGGCTGTGCAGGTTATGCATGGGCACGCCCCCCCACCTGTGCCTGCATACATTACTGATGCGCTCCAGCACATCGGGATTTGTGCAGCGCACTTTTCCCTTTTGAATATCGTACCGAGGCACATCAGTGGGTTGCGCATGGTGCAACACTGTTGCGCCATGTGCAACCCTTTTGAATATCTGGGCCAGAGATCATCATCAGGACAAACTGGGGGAATATAGATTATACTACTGGTCATTTTCCTGTTACCACTTAAAATTAACTCTATAGAGATACCTTTATGACTAGTACATGGATGATTGTACTCATTTTCTATAATTAATCATAATTTTAAAACATAAATTAAACACTCATTCCCTCTTTTCCAGTTAAGTCTTTTCTAAACATCACATAGTCTGGCATAGATTTTTCCGTCCACTCAAGTCTAACAGGTAACTTTAATAAGGCATCAATATTTGTTTTTGCAACTTTCCCTGCTCCCCCTGACCTCCTACTCCTTCTGGCTGCTCAATGTCCCTATCTGTTTGCCAGTCTCACCCTTCATTGCTGATTCCTGCTACCTGGCTCGCTAGGCTCTCCCCACATCCTTGGAGGGTCTGGCTTATCTTTGTCTTGGGGCCCCCCTCCCTTAGGGAGTGGAGGGAAGTAGCATTCCCGGGGAGTCCTTTGAGGCATGCATAGCTGGAGGGACAGGAGCAGTGCATTAGGGAGAATGTGGCATGGAGAGACTATGCAGCTATCATCTGGCAAGCCAAGATGGGTGCTAGTTTCCATTTTCTGGGCCCACCCCACACCCCAATGGCATGCACCATGGCAATGTCATTATGGCAGAGCCAGCTCATGTGTGGTCACCCATGCCAGCAAGGCTCCACACATCACCAGGTATCACTGTTTGAGTGGTGCTCTGCAGCACCCTCCCTCCGGAGGAAAGAATCCATTCGCACTCTCTGTCCCATAGCATCCACGCCAATACTTTGTCACCTTCCCTGCCAGCCTCCACTCCTGACATCCTGGGCTCAGGGCTCAAACCTGGGTCACCAACATGCCAAGTGGGAGCCCCACCAGTAGACACCATGGAGATGGATGGCATAAATATTTTAACCACATAGCCTTGCAAGATACTTCAAAACATGTAGTATGTAGAAAAGTCTCTTCAAGCTGACATGCATTATACAGATTTTAATGTCCAGACAAATAAGTCCATTCATTTATGTTTGACAATTGCACAAATACAGCATCCCATCTCAAATATATGTGGAAGAGCAGAATCTGTAGACCTCATATCGACGAGGTACTGGAATCATACAGTGGTATTGACCATGTACAAAAGAATATGTGATAGCTAGCAAACTGAGGTTTACATTATTGTTGATGCAAGGAATAAGGAATGACATATTAATACAGTCATTTAAATTTTACAGATGTCAGTAACAGCTTAGGGGGTTGAATATAATGCACTAGTATCTCCCTGATGTATTGCGTGAATTTCAGAATTACCTCAGAGCTAAGAGAAAAGACAAGACTGACTAGTGATCACAACACATAGAAAATTTACTATGTTTCTGACTTTACACCACAAGATTTTCAGCCAACAAGTTCAAAATATACCAAGGGAGATATATTCTCCAGCAACAGCTGTTTTACAGTTGGAATTAAAACTCACCAGCAAGCAGTACTCCCAAATTTTCACTACAGGTCAAATCCATACTGTCTGCTAACCTTGATAGAAGGACTCTCTTTAGTACTGCAAATATTATGAGTTGTTAAACTTTCTACCATATGAATGAGACAAAATGTTGCATAACATACAGATAAAGAGTACCAAAACTAAAGATACACACAGTCAACAAATAGAATAATTGATAGGTTACAGTGAATTACAAGGCTGTAATTCCATCGAGAGGTTCTGGGGACATAGATAACCTCGAGAGCGAAGCTCGAGGATTTCTATGTCCCAGAACCTCAGAGATGGAATTGCAGCCAAGCACTTACTGTAACCTATTTTTTATTTTTTGTAATATATGGATCCGATTCAAAAAATGTGCTACTTTAAAATTCTGTGAACTGGGCTGGCTGCCTGTTGCACTGAAGAAGTGCTCGCTCTCGCCGACCCACGCACAGACAGTATTGAAGTTGTGCCCGGATTTGTGAGGAAAGCTTTTACTTTAATTTGGTAATCCTACCATTTATTTTCTTTGTTCATCCCGCAGGTAATCCACTTTTCTGAGAAATAAATATAAAAAAACAAACTGGGCATAACTGGAGTTGCTCTCGCTAAGCGCGAGTAAACGTCTGCCATGTTTTCGCATTTGGTTTGCCCGCCTACTCAGAAAGTGTGCCAATGGCATTGCACCTTTACATTGGGTGCACAGACTGGAACGTGGCACCATGGCAACCACGTCTTGTGTGGCAGGCAAACTGGCGCATGCGCTGTGGGATTTCAGTGATAATACTATCGTTCAGAGCTGAAATGATAGTATTATCAGCAGTGAACAATAGTATTATCAACAACAACCAATAGTATTACGCTTGAGGAAGGGTAGAATTATCAGAAAGGGAGTAGTGTATTATAGGGATTTTTTTGTATGACTTTTGATAGTATTATTTTAACAACCCATATATTACAATATTATATAACACGATTTATAGATAATAATACTCTGTTAAATATTCTCTTATAACTGTACTGAACCATATCATTGATATACACAGGTTTGATCACAGTGATGGCATGATGCAACTAGAGAGCAGAGAACAAGATAAAGAAGAGGTTAATTTCAAATTTTAAAACACGTAAGGAGGTACATTATAAATGTTCCCAAAGCAAACAAAGGTAAAAGTACCTCAGACCTCTTGGACCAAACTGTCCAGTTCAGTTAAAGAAATGACTTGAAGTCTTAATCTTCATTATGTCCCTGTGGTTTCAAACTGTTCAACCAAAATATCCAAGACAATTCCTTTTGTAGTACAATTTTCAAGCAATCCCCATCTCTCAGATTCTGTCTAATGATCTAAATACCAGCAGCCAACATTTTTAGGTCTGAGAAGTGAACATCATGGAAGTGACTTCCCAAAGGCCTGTCCTCTCTCTCTTGTACTATGTCTGTGATGTGCTCTATAATCTCCTCTTTAATGGCCTTACTGTTCTGCCAACATAAATCTTTTTGCAGGAGGACACCAAGGTGTAGATGACAAAATCTGTCTCACAGCTTATGAATTAACTTATGACACATTCTTGAACCATATTGGGGTGCATAAATTTCTCTGATGGTCTGCAACAGATGCAAACATTGCATCTTTTGCAAATGAAAAATCCCTTCGGGGAGGAGCTAACCAGTTGCATGAATTCTACAGCTAATTTGACTATTGTTAACTACGTACTATCGTATCATGGATATAGTGGCCCCCAATGCTTTCCCTTAAAATTCCACAGTTCTTTGACTATTATTCTTTCACCATGCACTTATTTAATTTGGGCCTGGCTAGGGACTTGGAGTTGAATTGGGAGGTCAGTGACAAAAGCAGGAGGTCTTTGCCTCTTTTGTCCTGACCCAGCAAAAAAAGCGGCCAATGCCCTAATATGCCCTAATATGCCCATAGTGGAAAAAGACAGTGGTCAACCCATAGGGGTAACTTAGGGACCCTTCATAGGATCCTTAACCAACATATTGATTCATTTAGCCCACACTCAGTATCAAATACACTATACTTCAATCCAGAATGACTCCTTTCAAAGCAGTCTACATTCCACATCACCATATGTCAAAGGTAATTGGACCCCGTCTATGCCAAACAAATCCCAGCACAGGAATACTGTGTTTAATTCTATATAATGTCCTGCCACAGGGGAACATTTGTCTCCTGTACAAACAGCCTTTCAATGTGCAGTAGTTCTTTCCCTGAACTGCAGGGACATTGTAGGATATGGATATGGATCTAGATATGGATATGGATATGATATATATATATATATATATATATATATACATATACTGTATATATATATATATATATATATGTATATATATATACAGTATATATATGTATATATGATATGTTACTTCACTGAAATATTGTTGATGTTTTTGTTCGAGTGTTAATTGACCCGATAACATCATGAGGTAGAAGCCACGAGAGATGTCATCAGGTTAACTGGTACAAGAACAAAAAATATCATCAGTATTTCCAGTAGGGGGGGTTTGTATTCCATTTATGCCATACCTCCAAAAAAGTGAAAAAAAAAGTTAATTCTTGTCATTTTTTGCTGATTATAAAAAATCTAAAAGAAATCTATAAATGAAACACCACTCATTTTGTAGGTATTTTTATCCTGATCAAAAGTGCTATGGTATTATTTTTCATTTTAAAGTCATATGCATTTGTTTGTTGCAAAAAGTGAAAAAATTTGAATTTTCTGCAGTTCTTTTGCTAATTATAAAAAAAACTAAAAGGAATCAATAAATGAAACACCACTCATTTAGTAGATATTTTTGTGCTGAACGACTTTCATGCTCATAGTACCATGCTATCATTTTTTTGTTTTAAAGTTATTCGCATTTGTTTGTCGAAAAAGTAAATAAAATGCATTTTCTGCTGTTTTTTGCTTATTGTATAAAAAAATAAAAGCTAGTCATAAATGAAACACCACTCATTTTGTAGATATTTTTGTGCTGAACAACTTTCTTGCTCACAGTACCATGCTATCATTTTTCGTTTTGAAGTTATTCGCATTAGAATACAGTTACTACTGCTACTGCAGCCAAATATGCAAATGAGTTCCGAATGAGCCAATCTCTACCTACTGTGTGGATAAATTTACCTTCAGTGAGGATAAATGTGATATTCTCACTGTAGGTCTGACCACCCTGTGAATATTGAAAATATTTGCATTTTTTTTTATACTCACAGGTATGGCATATACAGATATAGTTATATCTATATCTATATCTATATCTATATCTATATCTATATCTATATCTATATCTATATCTATATCTATATCTATATATTTATATATCTATATATCTATATCTATATACACTATAGGGGTGAGTGATCAATGAGTCTAATAAAAAGATGTATACTCACCCATGTTGTATAAATATATCGTGATGTATGCACATAGCCATTCTCTTACATTTATCTATACTCTGCATACGTCATGATCCCATTTATCAACACTCATTATGTCACTAACTTAAACCCCTAAATCCAAAACCTCAAGCACTAAAAACAGTGTTGGAACTACTTTTCCCCATCAAAATAGCATTACTTGAACCCACCTCAAATCGAAGCTGCTGCTAAACACAGTCAAGCTGCCAGTGGCAAAGCAGACATACTGACACAAGGCAGAAATTGCAGCAGCAAAACCCACCTGCAAAATAAATGAAAATGAATCCTGAAATGTCACTGCTGAGAACATGGAACTGCTGCACAACATTTCCTGAATTAACTCTGCCCACAAACAAAACATAACCAATCACGACACTCATTCCATGTTCCTCAGAACACATCCACCAATCACATAACAAATTAAACAACCCATCGGAACCTACTACAACCAATAACAAACCACTAATACACTTCCATTCATCAAACTAACCAATACCAAACACGCTTTATGGAGCACTGCGCACAGACACAGAAAGAAGAAAGAACACCAGAACAAACAAAGCAAACTAAAACACATAAACTGTAAATATAAGAAACAATACACACTCCTGCCCTATTGTATAAATTGGACACACGCTACACTCTACCACTCGTGAGTATCCTGAGGTCACTAGCCACTCGTGGTGATATTTCCTATATCACACTCCTGCCCATCATGTATCCCATATATACTGCTTTGAAAGGCTGTTTGTGTGTGTGTATATATATATATATATATATATAATCGATAAACCACTCTGAGGTGTGCAGTTGCGCTCTGATATCGCATGCCTTGTGTGCGTCAACCACCAAGGTGTGTGTATATCAGAGTGTGACAGCACACCTCAGAGTGGTTTATCTATCTTATAAAATGTGAAAATTGTTTTGGAGGGGGTTAAAAGTGCAGGTGTGCTTTCGCGCTCTGATATAGGCACAGTCATTTGATGCTCAAGGTTCAACAACTGGGCAGCAGTTTCCCTATTTTATAAATATATATATATATATATATATATAAACGTACATCTGGATACTCATGAGTGGCAAAGGCACGAGTGAGAGGATTGAGAGCTCACTCTGCAGGAGTGAGAATATTTTCCATAGCACTCGATCTGCACATCATGTGTGCTAGTTTTACAATAGGGGTGGGAGCTTTTGAAATATTTTTTCTGTGTACTTTCTGCTCTTTCTGTGTGTGGTGTGAGTTTTTCTGAATAGGCTGTGAGTCTTAGAAACACCATGGCAGACAGGTGAGTTTGCTTTGCAATGGTAATTGAGTAAGCTGCAGGTCTCAGTGAAAAAGACAAACTGAAACAGTTTCATTTAGAATGTAGGCCATAGTGAAGCTGATATTAGCACATTAATGGGGGGAGTCTCTGAAACACTACAGCACACAAGTGAGTTTCCTTTGCAATGGTAATTGAGTAAGTTGCAGGCTTCAGTGAGAAAGAGAAACTGAAGCAGTTTCATTTAGGAGACAGAGGGTGGTGGTAAATGGGGTACAATCTGGGGAGATGGGGTGACTAGTGGGGTACCTCAGGGATCAGTACTAGGACCAGTACTGTTCAATGTCTTCGTTAGTGTCATTGCAGAGGGGCTGTCTGCAGATGACACCAAGATCTGCAACAAGATGGATACTCCAGAAGGGGTGCAGAAAATGAAGAGGGATCTGGAGAAGCCTGAAAGATGGTCAGAGATGTGGCAACTGAGGTTTAATGTAAAGAAGTGCAAAATAATGCACCTGGGTAGAGGGAACCCTGGGGAGAGCTACAGGTTGGGGGGAGAGGAGCTGACTGTCATGAAGAAGAAAAGGGTCATAGGGATTATCATCTCTGATGACCTTAAGGTATCAAAGCAGTGTAGAAAGGCAGCAGGGAGGACCAGTGGTATGCTGGGGTGCATAGGCAGAAGCAGCACTAGCAGGAGGTGGGAGGTGGTGATGCCATTGTATAAAACATTGGTAAAGCCTCACATGGAGTATTGTGTGCATTTCTGGAGACCATACCTGTGCAAGGACATAGATAAGGTGGAGACTATCCAGAGAAGGGCAACAAAGATGGTGCAGGGCTTACACCACAAAACATATGAGAAGAGACTGAGGGACCTCAATATGTACTCACTGGAGGAGAGGAGACAGCGGAGGTACATGATTGAAACTTTCAAGTACCTTAAGAGCATAAATAAGGTGCAGGCAGGGGAGCTTTTCCAGTGAAGAAAAAAGTACTAGGACAAGGGGGCACAATATGAAATTGGAAGGGGATAGATTAAGAGGTAATGTGAGAAAGTTTTTCTAAACAGAAAGGGTAGTTGACACATGGAATAGTCTGCCACAGGAGGTAGTGGGGGCAAGCACCGTGGAGGGGTTTAAGCATGCTTGGGACAGGCACAAGGGAAGCCTGAGTGGGGAGGGAGTGATGACAAGCCATTGATCACATAGGATCAGTGGCCACATACAATGCATAGGGCCTACGGGCAGACTGGATGGGCCTAGTGGTCCTTATCTGCCAACAATTTCTATATTTCTATGTTTCTA
This sequence comes from Neoceratodus forsteri, assembly GCA_016271365.2. Lineage (NCBI taxonomy): Eukaryota > Metazoa > Chordata > Ceratodontiformes > Ceratodontidae > Neoceratodus > Neoceratodus forsteri. The sequence continues at coordinate 1,224,188,829 of CM057459.1, read as the reverse complement.
TTTAGAATGTAGGCTGTAGTGAAGCTGAGCAGCACATTAATGGGCGTCCCAAACAGTACAGCACACAGCTGAGTGTACTCTGCAATGCTAATTGAATCACTTGCAGGCCACAGTGAGAAACAGAACCTGAAGCAGTTTCATTTAGAATGCAGGTTGTAGTGAGTGAGTAGTGACATCAGCACAATATGGATAAACGGCATGTATCTTCACACTAGTGATGTCGTCATTGATCACACTCCAGTGAAGATATCTTCATTTATCACACTTTAGAAGCTCCCACTCCTGTTGTATAAATAAATATACATATATATATATATATATATATATATATATATATATATACATGATGGGCAGGAGTGGAATATGGAAAATATCTAAATGAATGACCAGTCACCTTGGGATACTCATAAGTGACGTAGTATAGCTGAGCCACGAGTGAAGGTATCCCGAGGTCACTGTTCATGAATTTTGATATTTTCCATATTCCGCTCCTGCCCATCATGTGTTCAATTTATACAATAGGGGTTTCTGTGTTTCTGTGTTCTATATTTCTGCTCTTTGCTGTCTTTTGTTGTGATATTTTTTGTGTGCTGTATTTTATTTTGGTTTGTAGTTATGCTCCGTGGGTGTTATTTGGATTTTCTCAATGGAGTTTTCATTTGCAATAGCTATCTGATACACACTGGCATTGGCTGAATTTATGAATGGGCTGTGTTCTGGAGTATTGCTTGGTTGCCTGTGTGTTGCGTGTGTGAGGCACGCTTGAGGATTGGCTGTTCTCTCGGTTGGTGGTGGGACTTATGTTGTTCCGGGAAGTTGGCGTCCGGTTGGAAATTTTGGTTTTATTTTTCAGTTTTGGAATACAGGATTTATTTATTTTGCTGTATTTTTTATTTGGGGAGTCTGTTTCATGCTTGATACCTTGTGGACTTCATGGTGCAGTTAATATCACCAGGTGGATGGATTATGCAGGTATATTTAAGAACAGTTTTTTCTACAGATGTTTTTCTTCTTTGGAAGATGATTGCTGTGCTTCAGAAGTCTTTCTTTCTTGCAGGGGATTCTGTTTGTGTTTTCTATTGCAAGAGATAATCACGAGGAAGGGTCAGACACCTGTTATTATTAGAGATGAGATTTTTAAGTACTGATTATTCTGTGAAAGTAGTTCCACTACTTAGTTGCAATGTGTAGCTTGTCTGATGACATCAGCACAGTGATAATAACAGCAAGTGAGGTAAGCACTATGGGCCCTGTTCACAAAAGGTGCAGATGGGATACACGACACATAACCCCAGTGCATATCCCAACCACACCTGGCCATGCACACTGCACCCCACACATGCTATTCATGTCCCCACTATGCCACCCCCTATTCAACTGGCACACTGGCCAAATGTGCAGCTCCACGTGGGGGTGGGCATCCATAAGTGGTACACACCCCCTGGATACTGCTGCAGGTCACAGCAAGGATGGTGGGGGTCCATGGACCCTCACTGTGGCCGCCCTTGTTGTTGGGGCACATTGGGAGGGCTGAGGGACTGTTATCTGGGGGTTCCCCACCTCTCAGTGCTGTGGGTGTGTTCATGCTTGTAAACATCATGGCACCCAACAGGCACAAAGGATCCAGTGAGGGTCCCAGGATGGGCATCAATTGGCTGCCTGCCTGGATGTGTAGCTCCACGCATGCTCACCCCTGTGAACCTGTGCACTGGGGGGCTGGGGCCACATAAGGGAGCTGGGTGGGGACCAGTGTTTGTGAATGCAGTCCCCATGCAGATCTCCTGTGGGTGCACAGCTACATGGGGGGGATACGTGCCTTCAGTGCATACCCCCTCCCACATTCATGAAAAGGGCCCAATGTGTATAAACAGCAAATATCATCACTGTGAATACCTGCTGGCAGATTTATATCACACTATGGAAAATACATTATTTTATTCTGTAAGAATTCACCTCACCCCTATTGTACAAAGATATACTGTATACATATATATATAGAGAGAGAGTAATATAATTCTTGATAGTTATCTCCTCATCTTTAAGAGTACCACAAATTGTCTTCAACCTTCTAGTGCTGTGGCAGTTGCTCTAATCCTTGTTGCCCATGGTAAAACACCACTTTTTTATTGTGTGACTAGATGTACAGAATGTGCCAACCAGTGACTCAGGTTCCTCACCTTTTTGCCACTATCAAAGGTTTGATCTTAAACATTGTTACCCCTAACTTGCTGGACTTCAAAACAAACAGCTTATAAGCTGTGTATTTAAAAAAAAACTTATCACAAAAGTTTGTAAAGAAGACAATTCTCTGATCCATATTTTCCATTGGCTTATTTTGCAACAGTTCTGTGCTGCTGATCAAATCACTCCTGCCTCTTACCTTGTTAATTACAGCCCATTTATATCCTGTCTTGTAGTCTATGCTCCAAATCCTTTGCTGATTCTCTGTAATTTGCTTCTTTCATGCAGTTCCATATTATGCAGAGATACTGCCCATATGTGATGTTTGCCTTCTAATAGGGATGATGTTAATTGGATGATGAAGTAAGGTGTTTTGATCTATACTTTTCCAGTGCAATCTGGGATATAACTTAACAACTGCCCCTCTTGACCGTATTGCTTGTAAATCCATAGGTCTCACAAACCCAGGCCTTCCATGCTTTGAGTCACAACGTAGTTTATGTAATCTGTCGATTTCTTTATATTCAATTCAATTTTATTTATATAGCACCTTTCAAATGCCAAGGCACCTCACAAACAATAAAAACAATAAAACAGCTACAGCCTAAAATTATATATGTTATGAATAGTATAAAATAGCAGCAGACAGTCAGGAATATACAGATTATCCCCCAAAAGCTTGGATCCATAAAACAATTTTAGGGGCCTGTTTAAATCCCTCCATGGTTGGGAACTCACATAGCTGATGGGGTAGAGAATTCCAAAGGATGGGGGCCACATGCATGAATGAAGATTTTAAACAAACCCTTGGAATCTCTAGCAACCTCTCATCAGTCGAGTGGAGCAATCGCCCTGGGCAGTAAGGGACCAGAAGCTCTTTCAGATAGGCCAGGCCCTGTCCGTGTAGGGCATTGTAAATCAAAAGTCTGACTTTGAAGGTGATTCGCCACTGTATCAGCAGCCAGTGCAGTTCGCGCAGCACTGGAGAACTATGACTGGACCGGGAGGTTCCTGTCAATAACCGGGCTGCTATGTTCTGCACCAGCTGCCAGTGGTGAATATCTACCCTATAAGCCCTAGGTAAAGGTAATTGCAATAATCCAGGTGAGAGGACACAAAGGCATGGACCAACGTAGGAAGGTCACCAGGTGGAACAAGATGCTTAACTCTGGAGATAGTTCTCAGATGATAAAAAGAGGATTTGATGATGGCCGACACCTGCAAATGCAGTGTCAGACCCTGTTCGAAGATTACCCCCAGGTTTCACGCCCATTTGGAGATCAGGAGTGGGAGACCCCCAAGAAAAAGTCCCAAGGGTGACCCCACCCCCAACCCCTCCTTCCAGTGACCTGGGTCCACCACCAACACCTCAGTCTTTTCTGAGTTCAACCTCAACCAGCTCGAATCCATCCACTCCTGGATTTCAGCAGTGCATAGTAAGTCATTCTGTGTGCCAATCAAACCAAGAAAATGCCATTGATAAAGCAACATAATTCTCTAATAAGTGGTAGAAACTCATTATTCTCTCTAAAATCCCTTTCAAACTTTCCCATGAACTAGTTAGAATAGCAAGGGTCCATTGCAAACGCCATAGCTGTTCCTTTCATCTGACGAAATAATTTTCAAACATAAAATTATTTTTACTTAAAACGATTTCAACTAGCTGTAGAAGGAAACTATCTGGTATATGATTTTGTCTTTCTTCCCTTTCTTTTAATTTTTAAGACTTTATTGCAAAAAGGTAAATGAACAAAGATACAGTACAAAACAAATATCCATTGACAGAGATTGCAGGTGCATATGATATTGTTCTAAATATCAGTATTATCCAAATGTAAGTACTTTATTCACTTCCTGTAAAGACAGAGGGAATACTTAATATTTAGATATTCTTTAGTTAGACCATGACATCTCTGGTATGCCAAGTTTGACAAAAGGAGATCACATTTTCTCCCATAAATGTCAGCTATTCCTAATACAGTAATGCACCTTCTCTATTTTTGTAAGGTCTATCATGGCATTAATCCATTGCTGTATTTCTAGTGGTTGTATGCTCTTCCAATTCATTTCAGTTTATTAGCAGTAATAAGTGCTAATGAACATATTTCTGTTGGAATGTGGGGATGTAGCTATTCATATATGTACTGCATAATATAAATTCAGTATTTAAATCTGTTGAATTCCTGTAATTTTAGAAATGACTGACACGATGTCATGCCAGTATTTTGAGAGCATATGGCAATTTATAAACATATGTTGATAAGATGCTGGGGATTGTTTACATCTTGGACATGAGTCAGAAATGTCAGGATTCATTTTATTTAGTTTAAATGGTATAAAGTACATACGATGTATGATATTATATTGAATTTGTGGTATCTTAGAAGATATGAATGTTTTAACAGGAGATTCTAAAATCTTCTGACATCTTTCATCTGAAATTGGTATATTTAGGTCCTGTTTCCATTGGTCTTCAAATTTAAGAGTGATTTCTCTGTAGAAGCTAATAAAGTTGAATACATTCTAGAAATTATTTTTTTTTTGGTAGGAGTTCCTGGAATCATAAGGATTAAAACAGGTGAATTATCAAGTAATTTCAGGTCTTTACTAATGTTATATATAAAATTTATCAATTGCAAATATCTAAAGAAATGTTATCTTGGGGTTTTATATTTTTTCCTGAATCTATGAGAAAGTCATGTAAGTACCTTGATAAAAGCATTTTTCTAAATGGGTCAGTCCCTTTGTTTTCTATAAAGTAAATCCCATTGACTTAGTAGCTGGGGAATAAATTATAGTTTCCTGCTATGGGTGAGTATAATGACATTTTGTTGTTCCATTTTTCAATTTATGTGTTTCATTCCAAATTTGGATTGATGAAATTGTAAACTGCAGTAGAGCTGGGTTGTTCCATACTGGAAGTGTGCATATAAAATCTGTGGAAGCTCTAAATACTCAGTTTTGTCCAGTTCCATTGGGCAATATGCAATTGTGGAGTTTCTAAACCAGCTCTGTAGTTGGCTTAATTGCTCAGCATAACAGTATAGTTTAAGATCTGGAAGTCCAACCCACCTTTAAATTTAGGCAATATCAATTTATGCATGTCTAGTGTAGATTTTGTTTTCCACAGAAATTTAGATGTTGCATTATCTACCAAGGAGAACATTAAGTCTGGTAGTTTAATAAGTATGGTCTGGAAAGGAAACGACAATTTGGGAAAACTTGACATTTTAATTACATTAACTCTCTCAATTAGAGTTAATTGGAGGGGTGTCCACTTTGTAATGTCTTGTATGATGCTATTCATCAGAGAAATAAAATTAGTATTATAAATCCATTGGGTATCTTTTGGTATGTTGACTCTGAGCTATTTAATTTAATTTGTTACTTTAATAGTGTTATTAAATCTTATGATAGAATTTGGCCTAGACCCCAAAGATATAAATTCAGTTTTTTTGCCAGTTTATTTTGTAACCAGATGCCACCCTGAATTTAATAATTGTGTCCTGAATCAATTGCAATGATGCCACTGGATCAGAGATCATTAATAATATATTGTCTGCGTATAGGCTAATTTGTATATGAGGTATGTGTTTAATAACTAGAGCCAATGGTTCAATTACTAATGTGAAAATGAGTGGAGATAATTGACATCCCTGTCTTGTACCGCTATATAGCTTCAATATCGAGAAGGTATCATTATTAGTTTTTATATATGCACTAGATGATTGATAAAGCAAATAAATCCATTTTCTAAATTTATTTCCAAATCTTATTTTTTAAGTAGGGCATGTATATAGTCTCATTTGACACTGTTCAATGCATTTTTAGCATCCAGGGTGAGCAAGATGTAATCTGTGTTTTTCATAGTGTCAATATAATTAATTGCTCATCTAATGTTATTAGCTAAATATTGACCCTTAATAAAACCTGTCCAGTCATTACATAGTGGTAGAATAGTCTCAAGTCTTAATGCTAATATTTTTGATAGAATTTTGTAGTCAGGCTGGCCCAGTGGCACTGGAGATTGAGGTGCTGGATGCTACACCTCATGCCATGCTGGTGACCCAGGTTCAGGAATGAGCCTGGACTGCTGGATGCAGCAGGGGCAAGAGAGGATTGAGCATCTGGAGGACTGTTCTCCTCTTTGGGGAAGGAAGAACTGCCATCCTGCTCATGGATTGTCCTCTAGCGGTGGCTGGAGGACAATTTGGGTTAGGAGGCATGTAACCAGCACATCAGATGTTGGAAGGGAGGTGGGTCAGGGAGAAAAATGTAAAAATGTGGCTGGCAGGCTCCATAATGGTCCTGGCTGCACCCACGCCATTCCCCCATAATCTGGACGCTGGCTTTCTGGGGGAAGGGAGAAAGTCAACACTCCTCACCTCCAGTCCTGTCACAGGGAACAACCTGTGGAGGGTTTCCCAGGAAGGTTCAGTGCAGGGATGCTGAGGCTGGAGAGATGAGCTCTTTGAGAGAGACAAGCCATAGCTGACTGCCAGTTCCCCACCAAAAAGTATGTATGAAAAAAATAATAATTTTGTAGTTGGTATTTAATAAGGATATTGGTCTATATTATGTGGAGTTTTATTCTTTTTTTTTTTTTTTTTTAGAAATAAATGTATATTAGCTTCTGAGAATGATTGTGGAAATTTTCCTGATTGTAATGCTTCAATATACGTGTTAAATAACTGTTCACTTAATAAATGTTCAAATGTGTTATAAATTCTGCTGGGATGCCATCTGGACCTGGAACTTTTCTGGAAGCTAAGTTTTTTGATTGCATTTAGAATTTCAGTAATATGTTATGCCTTTTTCTAGATTACCTATTAAGTGTATGGGAATCTGTGGTAGTTTGGTAGTATTTAGAAATTCCTCCACAGCATTAGGATATAAATATCTTTTTGAAGTATATAGTTCTGAATAATATTGTTCAAATGTATGATTAATCCTTTCTGGGTGAGTTACTAATACTCCATCTGTATTCATGATAGCATTAATGCATCTTGATGGAGTCTGTTGTTTTGGCTGCATAGCTAGCATTTTATCTGCTTTATCGCTCAGGGTATAATATGTGGCTAGAGTTGTGCAAAACTGGAAAATTTTGCCCAGCAAAATATTTCATGGAATTTGTGCATTTTGTGAAATATTTAGCAGGGCAAAATTTTGCCTGTGGAATGGGTGAAATTTTGCTCTCAAACCAGTGAAATTCACTACCCAGGGGTGAAATTTCTCAATTTCACCACTAATTAAGAATCTAGACTCAAGACTCCCTGGTGTTCAGTGGCCCCCTCCCATGGCAGATCACTGGCTGAATTGAAGAACTCCCTCCCAGGTTATTTCCCCTTCCCAGTCATGATGACCCTGGACCCCAATCTTTAATAAAAAATCCCCTTCCCTGTACCTGGTGTCTAGTTGACCCCCCCGGCTGATCACTGGCTAAATTGAAGAACCCTCCCACCAAGCTATTTTTCTTCCCCAGCCATGATCACCCTGTCCCCCAATCTTTAAAAAAAAAACCTATCCCATGTCCCTGGTGTATAGTGGACCCCCACCCCCACCCCACCATGTGTTCAGTCAGCTAGCACCTACCTGCTCCTTCCCAGTCTCGATCAGGCCACTGACACAGCCCTCCACTCATCTACATGGCTGATAGCCCAACTGAGCACTTCAATGAGTGAGCACATCCTTGTACAAGCATGCACTCATTCACTGAAGTGCTCTTTTGGGCTTCCAACTATGGAGGTGAGTGGAGGGCTGTGCCGATGGCCTGACTGAAGTACTGAGGAAGGAGCGGGGTGGGTGCTATCTGACTGAAGACAAGGTGAGGGTGTGGGCTCCACTAGACACCAGGGACATGGGCAGTTTTTTTTATTAAGAGTGGGGGCTGGGGTCATCATGGCTGGGGAAAGGAAATAACTTGGGGGGAGGGTTCTTCAATTCAGCCAGTGATCATCTAGAGGGACCACTAGATACCAGGGAGGGGTATAATAAATTAAGTAATAAAATAATGACACACATTTGTGGGTGAAATTGTGGGTGAAATTTCAAAATTTTGTGAAATATTTCATGCAGCAAAATTGCTGATTTTGTGGCAATTTCGCTGGCAAAATAATATTTCGCAACATCTCCATTTGTGGCCCTAGATTTAAGTAAGGCATTTTCCACTTTCATTGTTAAGAGAAAATTATAATTTAACTTAGTATAGTTAAGATAGTTATAGTGGCATCTGTTGGTTTGTCTTTAATAGTCAATTCCATGTTTTTAATGCTTTTTTCTAAATTATTCATTTTTTGTTAATATTTTCTATATGTAGTGGCTGAATATGCAATACATATACCATGGGTATATGCTTTAACACAGTCTCATAGGGTTTGCATTGGAAGTGACTGAGTTTGATTAATAGTGAAATACAAAGGAATTTCCTTAGTTAATTTTTTTAATAAATTATCATTTTTAACTAATGTAGGGGGCATGGCCCATGTTTTTATAGATTTTTGTATTCGGTACTTTTATTGTCATTATAACTGGTGCGTGATCTGAAATTACAGTACTGTGATATTTAATATCTGATACTGCATAATATAAAGATTTTGATATTAAAAAGAAATCAGTCCTAGAAAATCTGTTATGGACCGGGGAATAATTTGAGTATTGTATAGCAATTGGATTTTGATGTCTCCAAATATCCAATATTTTAAAGTCTTGTTTTAAATGTCTTAAAGTTTTAGCAGCATTTATTTCTACCTTTATGTTTGAAGGATGTCTATCAAGAATATTGTTTCAAGTAGTACTGAAATCTCCTCCTAATATGTAAGGAGCTGTAAATGTACAGAGTTCTAAACATAAATTTATAGGATCATCTTTATTTGGTCCATATACATTTATTAATGTAAAACTAAGTCTTGGCAATAATATCTCAGTTATTACAAAACATCCTTGTGGATTGTAATAAGAATTTCCAAATTCAGCAAGATAATTTTTCTTAATAAATGTAGCAACTCCTCTAGAATTTGTCGTAAAAAAGAGCCTCCCCTCCCACCATTTTTTGTTTACAAACTTCAAATCTTTTTAAGTGAAATGCGTTTCTTGAAACAACAAGATATTTACATACTTTCTATCACCAAAGTGTAAGATTTTGCCCAATTTAATTCTATCCCCCAGACCTTTTACATTTGAAGTTATTAGTTTTTTAATTTTTGAAATTTCTATTTTTACTCCCCCATCCCCTCAGAGCCACATCCATCGGGAACGCCCATTAAGCCTGCCCCTGCCAGCACCTACCTGCGACCTCCGGTCCCTCCATCCGGTCACGGAAATCCCCCGGGTGGGGGCCGGGTCGGGCAACCCTCCGAATCCTGAAGTCTTGTCAGGGTCCTGGATCACAGGCAGGCGCTGGCACATCCGGACCCGGCTCGACATTCCATCATCCAGGCTCTGAGGGTTTTTTCCATTTTCCTCATGGGACGCTATGTGCCCATGCGTCAAGGCATCTGCTGACCTATGCAATGTCCTCCCCTCCTTCCACGAAGGACCAGTCCCAGAGGCTGATTGGCTGCCGGCCTACGCCTGCACCCAATCATGCCCCTGAGACTGCAGCTTGCCATCGCTTCCCTCAGCTGCCTCCAGAGGTCACTGCTTGCCAGGTAGGAAGTCCCCCCACCCCCAGAGAAGGTGAGCTGTCCCTGGACGCTCCAGCCTGTCTCCCCCCAGCCAACTCCTGATGACCCGAGCTAGCTCCCAAAGCCGGGTTGCTGGCGTGGTGTGAGAAAATTAATAGTTTTACTTCAGCCATTTTTTAAACTCCTGATCTTTATTTAAATATGTATAATTCAAATTCTCTGCATCTCCATCTTTATATCTATGTAAATGTCTCATTATTGATTTATCCCTTTGATCTTTGAGCCCACTATATTTCCTCTTAGTCCCCCAACTCTCATAATTAAAGGAAAAAAGTACTATAAACAATTCAGTCAAGAAACATACTGGGGGATTCAGCTCCCTACATCCCTCCCACACCAGTTCTTTTAAAGGGACACTGTCAACCTGTTTTTCATCATATTATTTCTAGTTGAAACCCCACATTTTATGATTGCTTACCCTCTCTAAAATTCATTGATGTTGCTGTTTGTTTTGTCTGTAGCCTTGCTTAGTAGAACTGAAATGCATGTCAATGTATATTTATAGACAACCTTGTTTTTGTTTACAATCATGGTTCTGTTTTTACTGCATATGTCCGGAGCATTAGAAACACACACAGACAGTGCAGTCACTCATAAGACAGTAGCCTTCTAATCTCCCAGTGCATCATGAGGGGATAGACTGTTTTGTGGATGTTCCCAAGTCCAGAAAAGATGCATTTGGAGTTGATCAAGGAATGGAAACAAACCTGTTTTGGTGTGATAACACCAGTATGTTGAGCAGTCTGTTTTTTACTTTTTTTTATCACATCTTTCTTTTTCTGCCTTACTGTGGCAATTACCAGTGGGAGCATCCTGCCACCAACCCTGCCCGCTGGGACAGCACCAGGCTCACTCACATGACTAGGGATCCTATACAGCCATTGCCAGTCTGCTGGAGGGCCCCCCATATCCTGCCCAGCCGGACCAGTCTCAGACCCCCCAGTGCGATTCCACGAGAGTCCTCCCAGCGAGGCAGGGCACAGCCATCAAGCTGCATGGTCACACCCAGCCATTTTCCACCTGACTGTGCCCACTGGAGCACGGATGTGCAATGACATCCAGGCATGGTGTGCCGACGTCTGCCGTGCTCCTCCCCCAGATGCACACTGGCATATAGTGCCCCTGGGCATCCCCAGGGACTTTTCTGAACCCTCCCTAGGATCAGAAGAGCAGTCTACAGATGCTCAATCCTGATCCTCCCCTACTGACCCACCAAAGACCTGAGTCCATTCCCAATCCTGGGTCGCCAGCGTGGTGCGAGGTGTGGCATCCAGTGCCTCAACCCTCAGCACCACTTAAGAAAATAAGAGTCAGAATCAAACTACCAATACAGAATTTTGGCAATCATAAAATATGTTTTTTAAACTAGGGACATTTTGAGACCTAAGGGGGTTGACAGTGTCCCTTTAAATATCCATCCCTCATTTAACAAAGATAGCTCACAGAAATAAGAAAGTCCCATTTACTCACCAGTGTAGAGAGTGCAAGTGCTGCCCTAGTGCAGTTAAAAAATTATATATATATATAAGTGCTTTTATATTCATCCATATCACCTGTAGAAAACAAAGAGAAAGAACACCACACACTTAATGAAAGGAAGGAAAGAAAGGGTGCTTAGTAATATCTATATAAAAATACAGAAACAGAGAGAAAAGAGAAAAGAAAAGAAAAAGATAATTTTTTTTACCAAATTCATGCATTATCAAAGTTTTTAAGGCAAGGTTCTAAATTCAAATTATATATGTATTCTACCTGTGTCTCTTTTCTTCTCTCGTTTCACATTTACAAGTTTTAGATATGCAGATAAGTCTTAATCCTTGTTGTGTTCACATATGTCTCAGTTCAAATTATCATCCTGAAGGGCAACTGCTAGTATCTGATAAATGGTTTGCCGGTATCCCATGGCAAGTGCCAGCTCTTAACTTGTCCAGCATAGCGGAAGGTTCCTGTTCTGGATATGCTATAGTAGGTGCAGTAGCAATTGATTCTGAAGTTTGTACTGTTAAATTAGTCATCAAAGGAGCGCATCTATTGACTAAAGTTATCTGATTCTGTTGTAGCCCCTTTTGAAATGCTGGATCTCTTAAATCTTGTGAAGTATATGCTAGTTCCAATGCCTTGCAGGCCTCTTTAGTTGAAGTGAAGTAGCATATTCTCCCATTCAGATAAAAATGGAGTTGTTCAGGTGCCTGTGACATGATTAAAAGATATCTACTGAGTCATTGTAGGTTGACTAAAGTCCGGAAATACTAAAAATGTATTGCCTTCATAAGTCAATGCCCTCTCAATCCTTGACTTTCTTAAAATAGCTTCTTAATCCTGTTATTAATGTAGTTTGATATAGACAGTCCTTGTAGGATCAAATTTAGCTGCTTGTGAAGAGAGACATTTGTTGAGAGCTGCCTGGTGAGCTCTATTCAGTGACATTATTTTTTCAGGATGCTTTTTGCCCATAGCTTTAGAGATTATTTTCTCAAAAAATGTCACAGGATCGCCTGTTACCTTCAAACCCTCAGGGATCCTAATCAATTTCAAGTTACTTCTTCAGGCTTGAGCCTCTTGAGCCTGCACTTTAGCCATCAGGTATTAAAGTTGATTGTTATGTGTAGCTACTGTATCAGCAAGATGGGCTACGGTAACTTCTATTAAAGTCATTCTTGTTTCTAATTCCATTGTTCTTGTAGTAAGAGCTTCCGTCTTAGTATTTAATTGCATAACCGCCTGAGTAACAGAATGCAAAGTATTACTGATAGCAGTAAGACCAGTCTGAACATCTGATCTAAAGGCAAAAATGTTGTTTCTTAATTCTTTTGCCTATCTGGGAAACAGAATCTTTTTATTTATTTATTTATTTATCCCCCGTTGACCAGCCCCCTTCCACTGGCCCCACCATCACCACCACCAGGTGTCATGCTGGCCATCGCCGCTTGCCAGTTGAGGGACCAGCTTACCTGGTGCGGTGGGGAGACTGGCTTCATCCCGCCGGTCAGCTACTTTTCTCCTCCTGGTTTTTGTCCCGTCCCTGAGCATGGAGCCAAGGCGTGCAGTGACATCAATGGCCAAGCCGTGCATAGAAGGCCCATCCAGTCTGCTCATTTTTTCTACCTTATGAATGTGCCATTGGCCTGTAGTCTGTCAATGGCCTGTCTATTCATACTCATCTGTATTGCTCCCTTATGCCTATCCCATGCCTGTTTGAAGCCCTGCACTGTACTCATATCCACCATGTCCTGAGGTAGGCCGTTCCATACATCCACAACCCTTTCTGTGAAAAAGAAGTTCTTCACATTACCCCTTAATTGGCCTCCCTCTAATCTCATTCTGTGTCCTCTTGTCCTGCTATTTTTCTTAGATTGAAACATGTTAGACTCTTTCACCTTGTTATTGCCCTAAAGATGTTTGAATGCTTCGATCATATCACCTCTCACCCTCCTTTGCTCTAGGGTATACATAATGAACTCTGTTAATCTGTCTTCATATGTTTTCTGATGCTGTCACTGCACCATTTTGGTTGCCCTTCTCTGGACTGCCTCCATTTTGTTAATGTCCTTGTGCAGGTGTGGCCGGCAGTACTGCACACAATACTCTAGATGGGGCCTTACCAGTGTCTCGTAATGCTTGCATGCTTCCGTATGTGGCACACCGAGCATCTAGCTCGGCTCCGCCCCCCCTTGTGTGGGTCTGTTGTATTGGCCCCCAGCCACTGCTAGGGGCCAGTCAAGCAGCAGAATCCATTCCCACCCTTCCTGGGAAAGGAGAGCTGTAGTATTTGCCCTACTGAGTTGTATTCCCTGTGCATAGTGGCAGCTGTTAAGTTAGCCTTTACCTGCAAAGCCTTGTTAACAATGTCTGTTTTAGCCATAGTAGAAGTCTGCGCTACTCCATTATTTTCATCATATTCTTTTTAAGAGGATTCTGAATGTATTGTCTTGTTGCTGATGTGTTTTCTTTTGAAGTAACATCCTGGTTTATTTGAATCTTTGGGTTCCTCTGATCCTCTGAGTTTTTTTGGCTTTCGTCTTGTACTGTGTAAGAGGAAGGAACCCAGGTACAGAGCAACAGTTTACCAGCTGCAGCTTCACTGCCACCCATAGTCACTGAATCAGCTAGAGTCCTCTGTAGCACAGAGGGACTCTGTTTCTCTGAGATCAATGGAGCGGTCTCTGTAGAGAAATCCTCCATCTTAGCTGAGGCAAATTCAGCAATAGTCTTGTTTTGTAATGGTCTAAGCAGGGGAAGAGAGCTGTGCTGAGTTGCACATCCAGCATCCGCCTGCTCGCAGAACAAAAGTTTACCCGGATCCTGCCTATTGGAATCTGGAGCAGTCTCAGCCCCTGGCACTTCACCTGTTTCTGCAGGTAAGGGCTTCCCTGCATTATAGTCTTTTGTTTGCTTAGTCAAAAGTGCATCAGTTAAGAGATTTATAGCAGTAGTTATTCCTGAGGGTCCTTGTGACAGTATAGATTGGCATGTTGATTTTTTTGAGGGTAGATTGTAGTTTTTCAAGAAGCAAGAATTTCGAAATATCTTTTGCTTGTCTGACTTTTTTAGACATTGTGCATGTTTTCCTCCCAGCAAGGTAGAAAATATCAGCTTATGGTTAAATAATTAATTATAAGCATTAAGCAGAAGAATAAGGCATGAATAGATATTGTGTGGCAAGCTCTCTAGTGGTTCTGAGATCTGCTACAGCGAGGCCTTAGTAATCTTGGATCACCTCATCTTTCTTTCCTTTCTAAGACTTTTTATAATGCTTTAAAGCCTTACACATGGGTCATACTTGGATATATGTCCTTTACATCTAATGTGATTAAGACTGTGCTTTCACTGGTGTCCATTTTACTAATATCTTCCAGAATTCCAATTATATGTGTAGAATCATTCACATATGAATCAGTTTTTGGAACTAAAGAGCAAATAAAAGGATACTCAAAGATCAATAAAGGTTCCTACAGGGAGTCCTTACCAGCAACTTTTGGCCTCCCTGGTGATCCCTGTCCATCCATATGGATTTTCGGTAGGATATATCAAACAGGGATAATAGATGTCTCTTAAAAAGGGCCTTCCTTAACCATTCTTTAATATAACCCTTTACAATCCTTCACCCAGCACTTCCTTCACCAGTGTTTTTAATTCGTCTGTCAGTCCCCATTATTTCTCTGGAAGTTATGAACAGTCATTAGTTGCCTTTGGGGTACATTTTCAAAAGAGGTGCTATGGCCCATCTGAGATGCTCTGAAGTGTGATATTTAAAGAGAAGAGATGCTCCAAAGACAGACTATAATGTTTTCGGAGCATCTGGAGGGGGTGAGCCCATGAATGTTCCACTCATCTCTATATTCAGACCAAATGGTCAGAGCATCTTTGAAGCATCTCCAAAGGTGCTCTGAACAGAGATAGGCATAAAAGAAACAGGCCTTAATGCAATCCCCCAACAGGCAGCTACCAGGATAGCAGGCTTTGTGAGCACCAGTGTGGTAGCTGAATGCACTTATCACTAAAGAAAGTACACTGATCAGTGTTTGCTATTGTGCAGTGCATATTGTGAGCACATTCTGATACGAACAGTAAAAAAAACATACTACTGCAGTTGTTATCAGGAGTGCTAGTTGTGTTATTATATTGACGTACTAGAAAGGCAGCACTGGGAAATGGACAGGGCACCATTCCTGATAGTGGAGATAATGAGGGGTGTGAGGAGAGTGGAACATCCCTAGTGGCCATCTAGTGGGTGGGTTGTGCAGGACACCATGCCCACACTACACACTCTGTGGCACAACACAAGGCAGGAGGTAGTACTGGGAGGGCAGTGACAGGGAATTTGCAAGGGTCAACACCCATGTGAAACTGTGGAACTGGGTGGCCTGCCAGAATAGGGACCACAAACATAGTGACAGTGGTGCACCAGAGCACAGGGTGGGCAGGGGCTTGGCATAGCAGGCACAGGTGGCAGTGCAGCAGGCAACCCCCCCAGGCACAAATAATGTCAGAGGTATGTCAGAGAACCATGGCTGGACAGGACAGTGACAGGTGGGCCACTAGCAGGGCTGGGGCACTGCAGGACTTGAAAGTGGCATGCAGGTACATACAGTGGTTTCTCCATGATGAAATCCACTTTTAAAGTACTCTGCAGTATGCTGCAGCAGATCTACTGAATAAAGCAATGTAATTTCAATGGCAATTAGTCCCTTTTGTCATACAGGAAACTGCGGCATTCACTTCATCCTGACAGTGTCACATTTTCCTGAATGACAAAAGGGACTAATTGCCACTGAAATTACATTAATTTCTTCAGTAGATCTGCTGCAGCATTCTGCAAAGTGCTGAAAAATGCTGCAGAATTGGGTTTCATCCTGGAAGATACCACTGTAGTTGCAGCATATCTGGATGTGGGCCAGGTCCCACTGGATACAATACAACATAGGCTGTAACAAGAGGAATGTAAACAAATGTATGTCCAGGGCTGCAGTACCTGTTGGTCACCTGTGGTGTGGGGTGGTGCAGGGCAGTCCAAGTATAGCTCAGCTCATGCAAATAATGTGTGGAGCAACCTATAATGAGATGTTAAGCAGTTGAGATGTTCCTGAATTGGGCCATGAGGTCATTTGCATACTCTGGATGAATATTGCACATTTGCTACAGGCCTATCTCATTCTGCAGGGAACATCTGATCAGCCCTCACTTCCCACCTGCAGTCCTTCTCTGTTGCTCCACTGACACTGGTTGAGTTGCTCCTTTTGCTATATTCAGTCCTGCCCAGATGCTCCAAAGCATTTCAAGATGCTCTGGAGCATTTCAAGTTGGCCCATCGTGCATCTTTAGTATATTCAGCCTGAGATGCTCTGGAGCATCTAAATCCCACATCCAATATACCAATATTTTGGGCCAGAGCATCCACTTGCTTCCTTTTTCAGAGCAGTTTGAAAATGTCCCCCTTTATTTTATAGTTATTGTAACGCTGAATAATATCCCATCTTTCACTGAAATAGTTTTCTAAATTACTCAGTGTATTGTACTCCCCTGCTGAATATTACCTTTACTTCTCATATCTTTTCTAGTCTCAATTCACCTTTCTATGTCCCTGTCTGCTAAAGTTAGAGATGTGTCAATACCGAAATGTATTGGTCCTGGTGGGACAAAAAAGGACTGAATATTTAGGGAATAACAGAGTTCAGTGCAGTGGCTGTGGAGCAGCAGTCTTCTGGGAGACGTTCTGGAGGATGTGGTGTTGTTCCATCTGCAGTCACCTCTCTGGGCTGAGGGAGGAGGTTGCTCATCTCCAGGCTGAGTTGGCCAAGATTTGTGGGACCTCCTCTTCCATCCAGGGACCACCAGTGCCACTGCCATTGTCTCAGAGGTTGCTAAGAAAGAGGAGTGGTTGGACCAAAGTGGGCTCAGGGAGGGTGAGGGTGGTGCAACAGAGGCACATCCCTCCAGTTTTACCTCTCCACAATTCCTATGCCATTCTGGCAAAGTGTGGTTCCTCTATGGAGGCACCCACAGTGGAGACCAAGGAAGATGCTGGGAACCTCCACAAAGGAGACCCACAGGAGGGTGGCAAGGGACCCCGTCAGGGAAGGAAACAACCTGGTGGGGACTCCATTTTAGGAAGGTAGAACTGAGGAGGAAGGAGAGGGAGGTAGGTGCCTGCCTGGCGCCATGGCTTGAGGGACAGGAGCAAACTCAGGATTGCCAGAGCAGCTGCACAGGGGAGGGAGCTGGATGTCATTGTCCACCTAGGGACAAATGACCTGGCTAACAAAGGGATTAGAGAAGTGCAGGAAGAGTTTGTGGAATTGGGGAGGGGCCTTAGACAAGTAGCACTCACGGTAACCTTCTCGGAGGTGCTGCCTCGTCCATGGTGTAGGAGAGGCTAGGGGTGTCCCGCACCATGGGATTCAATCAGTGGTTGAAAACTGGTGTGGAGCCTCAGGGATTTGGCTTTTGGGGACTGGGGGTCCACCTGGAGTGATGCAAGCCTATACTGGCATGATGGGCTGCATCTGTCCAGGAGGGGAACCAGGATCCTAGGGTGATAGGGTTTAATGCTCATTGGCAGTTACTTAAACCAGCCAAGGGGAGGCACTGTAGGAGCAGGAAACTCTAGCTCTCCCCAAAAAAAAATCACGGTAGTAGTGCGGTAAACACCAACATAGAGGTGTCGATAGGGAGAAGGGCAGGGGTAAATGGAGAAAGTGACAAGGGCAAGAAGGACAGGGATGGGGAAAAAGGAGTAAGGCCATCAGGAAATGGAGGGTAATGAGTACCAATGCCCATAGTCTGGGCAACAAGCTCCCTGAGCTGGTGGCCTTGATGGAAGAGGGATGCCTGGATATCGTAGCAGTCACAGAAACATGGTACACAGAGAACCATGACTGGGATGTTAACATACCAGGATACATAACCAACAGGAGAGACAGGCAGGGGAGAAGAGGGGGAGGAGTAGCTCTCCATGTAAAGGAAGGGATAAAAGCAACTGAACAAAAGAGTAAACAGGGAGGAGAGGAGGCACTGTGGGTCACCTTGGAGACTGGAAAGGGCACCACAATCCACACAGGGGTTGTGTACAGACCTCCATGTCAGGGGGAGGGAATGGACAAGGATATGATAGAAGGCATTCTTAGAATGGCAGAGAAAGGGGAGATACTGTTGATGGGAGACCTGAATATGCCAGATGTTAACTGGAGCATATTTGCTGCAGCCACATCCAAGAGCAGGGCCATTATTGATGCTCTACAGGTGGCAGACCTCAGACAGCTAGTTTCAGAACCCACTCATGAGGGAGCAATCTTAGACCTCATACTCTCAAACGGGGGCAGTGAGAGGATCTCAGATCTAGAAGTGGGTTGCCATCTGGGAACAAGTGACCATCAAACAGTGTGGTTCATGTTAAACCTAGCTACAGAGTCAAGCCATACAAAAATGAGGGTACTGGACTTCAGGAGGGCTGACTTGGCAAGATGGGAGAGTGCCTCAGAAAAGAACTAGCAAACAGGCTAGAAGGAGGTGGAGCAACAATGGGAATCATCAAAACTGCCATCACAGAGGCAACAAGCCTTTGTGTGAAGCAAATAAACAAATCAAAATGAAAGAAAAAGCCACTATGGTTCTCAAAAGAGGTGGCTGTGAAAGTCAGGAAGAAAAAGATAGCATTCGGAAGTATAAGGAAACACAGAAGGAGCAGGACAGAGAGCTGTACCAGTTAAGGCAGAAGGAAGCAGGGAGGGAAATCAGAATAGCAAAGGCCCAAACTGAGGAAAAGATAGCCAACTCAGTTAAGAAGGGGGATAAAACCTTTTATAGGTACATCAGTGAGCGTAGAAAGACAAAGGGAGGGATAGTGAGGCTGAATAGAATGAACGGTGGGTGGGCAGAGGGGGACAGTGAAAAAGCAGGGATACTAAAGGAATATTTCTGCTCAGTATTCACAAAAGAGGAGGGGGAAGTGCCTAATCCAATTAACAGAAGCACTCTTGATAGGGGGGTCGATCCCAGTCCTTTCACAGAAGAAAGGGTTCTGCAAGAACTCCTAAAACTGAAGGTGGACAAAGCAATGGGGCTTGATGGAATTCACCCCAGAATTCTAAAAGAATTAAGGGGTGAACTAGTGAAACCACTGGCTACTCTTTTTAATAAATCATGGGAGGATGGTGTGGTACCTGAGGACTAGAGGAAGGCAGATGTGATTCCCCTTCACAATAGTGGGACCAAGACAGAGGCAGGAAACTACAGACCTGTCAGTCTGACCTCTGTGGTAGGGAAAGTGATGGAGTCACTTCTGAAGGAAAGAATAGTTGAGTACCTAGAGGCCAGTGGGGCACAGGACCCAAGGCAGCATGGGTTCACAGCGGGAAGGTCATGTCAGACAAATCTAATAGATTTCTTTGACTGGGTGACCAAAGTAGTAGACCAGGGAAGGGCTGTGGACATGGCCTACCTAGACTTTAGCAAGGCATTTGACACAGTCCCACACAAAAGATTAACAGTCAAATTAACCAGCCTAGGAGTGGGTCCCAGGGTGGTAGCCTGGGTAAAACATTGGCTGGACAACAGGACACAGAAGGTAATTGTAAATGGAGTCCACTCTGAAGAAAGAGGGGTTACTAGTGGGTACCGTGAGGGTTCAGGTATTGGGTCCAGTCCTTTTAATGTCTTCATAAGTGATTGCAGAGGGACTGGAAGGAAAAGTATGCCTCTTGCAGATGACACAAAGATCTGCAACAGGGTTGATGCACAAGGAGGTGTGGAAAGGATGAGAAGGACTTGGCAAGGTTGGAGGAATGGTCAGAAGTATGGCAGCTAGGATTCAATGCAAAGAAGTGCAAATAATGCACCTGGGAAACAAGAACCCAGGGAAAGAATACACAATGGGGGGGGGGAGGTAGTAACAACAACAAAAAAGGAAAGGGACCTGGGTGTAATCATATCAGATGACCTTAAGGTTAGCAAGCAATGTGAGAAGGCAGTAGGGAAGGCTGGGGGTATACTGACATGCATAGGGAGAGGCATCAGCAGCAGAAAACAGAAAGTTGTTATCCCTCTGTGCAGACAGTTGGTGAGACCCCATCTGGAGTACTGTATCCAGTTCTGGAGACCCCATCTCCGCAAGGACATAGACAGGATAGAGGCAGTCCAGAGGAGGGCAACTAAAATGGCGCAGGGTCTGCAAGAGAAGCCGTATGAGGTGAGACTAAAAGAGCTTAACATGTATACCCTTGAGGAAAGAAGGGAGAGGGGGGACATGATAGAAACTTTTAAGTACCTCAGTGGAATCAACAAAGTCCAAGAGGGTAGCATCTTTCAGAAAAAGAGACGTGCAAGAATAAGGGGACACAATTTAAAGATAGAGGGGGGCGGTTCAGGGGCAATGTGAGGAAGTATTATTTCACAGAGAGGGTAGTGGATTCATGGAACAGCCTTCCTGAGGAGGTTGTGGGGTCTAAAACTGTGGGAGAATTCAAGAATGCATGGGACAGACATAAGGCAATTCTTGTGGGGGGTAGGAAGAAATAGGCTGTTGGTAAACTAGGATCTGCGGCCTATCCTGTAGGTAGGAAAATGGGCAGACTAGATGGGACAAGTGGTCCTTATCTGCCGTCAAAGTCTATGTCCTTTTTTCTCTCATCTGGTGGGTCCTCATCAGTTTTCTGGTGTTCCAAAATACTCTGTCAACCGAATTATCCCATAAAATCTCTGACAATCCAGTTTTAGCTTAAAATGATCTATTCTCTTATGGGGACTGAGAAAGAACCCTTTACTTAAAACCTTCTGTTCTGTTTCTGGCAGTTCACACTGGGGTATATTATAAATTACTTGCCTTTCATTGAATCCAGGCTCCATGTTGTTACTTTTGTCCCGGCCTGTCCATATTTTTTTCAGTTTTTGCCCTTGTGCTCTTTCTCTGGCATTTTCTCTGTCTGTCAATATTCCTTCCTCATGTCTGCTAGATGATCTTTTGTACCTTTTCTTCTGTCTCCATGCCATTCCCTGTGTTGGTCTCTGTAGTGACCCTCTCTGCAGCATCCACTCTTCCTCTGCTCCTGTTTAAGAATCCAACCCATTTTTTTCTGATAGTACCTCCACTCTCCACACTGCTATCTGAACTATAAAGGTCTTACTCTAATAAAACCCCTGTGGCCAGCTATTCAAAGGTTTTCCCGGCACATAACCCAGTCTGCCTGCACAAACTGGGTTTTGCACTGAGGCCCCATATTTAAAAGCCAATTTTTTGGGCTTGTGCTGGAGCAAAAAGTGGAGGGGTGCACAAGGCAAATGTATGCAGATTGTGGGGTTGGGATCTGAATATCAGTGCAGTTCAATATTTGGAGAAGTTGTTCTATGCAAGAGTACTTTGTGTGGTCCCCTTTTGCAGAGAAAATACCTCCATCCCAACCCTGGTCTTATTTCAGCACAACCCTAGTAGCAGTCAGAAGTAGTGTGTAGGCACCATCCACCCCAACATAGTACTTCCTGGTGTCTAGTGGTCCCTTCTCATAGACCGCTGTCCTGTGTAGTGAAATCAATTTCCCTGGTGGTTAGTGGTCCCTCTCCCCACCAGGCACCTGTTCCTGTATTGTACTAATAAGTCCCTGGTGTCCAGTGTTCTCCCACCACCTACACCCATGCCTGATCTCATAATATTTATCCCTGACATCCAGTGTAACACCTGCCATCCTGATCCCCTGTATTGTACATTCAAACAGTTCCCTGGTGGTCTAGTGGATGCCCCTGCCTCTCCCCAGTCCCCTGTAAAGTGAATGAAAACCTTACCCTGGTGTCTAGTGGTCCTCTGCCTCCCCACCCAAGCAGGTATTACCACACCACACCACTCCCCCATCCCATCATTGAGCAAGCAACCAGCACAGCCCTACACTCACCACTACAGCCAGCCACTAAGCTCTCAATGAGAATATACTGCATACATTATGCATACACTGAGTGACAGCTCACTGTTAATGAATGCATACTGTATACAGTATGTGTCACTGAGAAGTCAGTTGGCGGCCGGCCATGTGGTGAACAGAGGGCTCTGCTAGTCACCGGCCAGTGATGGGATGGGGAGGAGTGGTGGGGTAATACCTCCTAGTGTGGGGGCAGGGGACCACTAGATGCCAGGGTACTATTTTCATGCATTTTACAGGGGATCAGGGAGAGGGAGGGGGTCTCAAGATGACCACGGAACTGTTTGAATGTGCAATACAAGGGAGAGGGAGGGGGGGATGTTACACTGGATGCCAGGGAAGTCTGAGATATATATATATATTATTTGGTGGCGATCAGTGGGGGAACACTATACACAGGAGAATTATGGAAACATTACGGGAATGGATGTCTAGAGGGGGGAGGGACCACAGGACACTAGGGAAGTATTACATTGTTATGAGGAAGAGGAGGCTGCTAGCACCATGGACAACTCCCGGGATGGGCAATTTTAAGCACTAAAGGCCTCCAACCCCATGCAAATGAACCCATAATGGGCAAGCAAATGACCCCTTAGTACCTTGCATGCCCAATGGGCTCATTTGCATGGGGACTTTTGAATATTGCCCTCGTGTTAGCCATGGTAGGGGTTGTTTTTCAGGGACACTATTGGGCAGGGCTAAGTGTCTTAGTGCTGGGCAAAACAGGACCTACAATTCAGATAAGTAGTGAACTGCTCTATTCCTTCTAATGTAGCATTTTTGCCCACCGGCGCTATTGCAAGTGTTCGCGTTTCAGTTTGCACTTTTTTGAAAATCCTGCCACTGTTGTTTTTTTTCCTCATTTCTCCAGCTATACACTATACCTTCCTTGTAGTCTGCCAAATTAGTTTGAAACTTTTTAAATTTCTGTTTTATGCATTTTCATACTTCTGAAGATCTTTTTTTAGTTTTCATAAGAAAATCTTCAAATTTAGATATATATGCTTTCCCATTTAATTCATCATTCCTGTTCTTAATATTTTCCACCACATTAGCTGACTCAGTAGTAACGGCCTTAAGCCCAATAAGCATGATGTCCATGGAACACTTTGTTCATGCTTCATCCCATTACAGTATGTCTGGTGCTGTGAACCCAAAATGTGGCTCATTTGAGAACCCAGGGCTCCTGGTGATTCATTTCTGTTTTACATATTCAGTTAGCATCATGTTGTTCCACACTTAATGTATTGACTAATGCTTTAGCTGTTCCAAGTAGGTAGTAAACTTTTTGATACTGGTATCCCCTGTTCACTTTTTCTTACTTTTTATCCCATTCAGGATTCCTTCCTCATCAGTTTTTACTAGACTGCAAGGAAGAAACCTCTTATTAACAGTTTCATCCAACTAATAAAAGGGTCTATGCTCTTTGGAATATATTCTGCACACAGAAATGACCCGTAAAGCAATGCTGTCACACAATAAATAGAAAAGCACTATAGGATCAATGACCCAGTATCTTAAATATGTATATCATTAATCTGTATACATCATTTTAATGTCCTATGAAAACTGTACATCTCCTTGGTGCCCCAAGTGAAACCACTGATGTATCCAGTCAGTCTGTAGATGTTTTCCATAAGAGAGTTAGAAAAGTGCTCTCTCACCATGACATCTGCATGATAACTTAATCAAAATACCTTAAAACAGCCAGGTTAGCCCTCTACTCCTTAAAAATAAAAAAAAAGGCTCTGGGAGGAAACTATAAACTTAGAAAATGAAATTACATGCCCACATACCACAGAGTAGTTTTAGAGATTTTATTGTGTCACACAAAGCTCAAGAAAACTTTTCATGATATACATGTCACTTCATCACGGTAGCCCTAAAAGGTCAAAATTTCATCATAGTATTGAAATTTACTCATTTATTTTGAATTCCTGTTTCTAGCCTCTATCTAAAAGATGCCTGAAATGTCAATATATACGTGCATGTAGCTTGAGCATATTTCCTATAATAGTCCACCAAAGAAAACAGGATTCAGAATTTTGCCATGCTCATCTCTATTCAGAAAACTGTGTAAAAGCTACATTATATATTATCTCTTGTTTACCTATAATGGATCAACAAAAATCAATAGAAGTCAATAAATAAAATAATAATTTGCTGTTTTAGACTTCAGGTTTAAAATAGGGACACTTTTCCACCCAAATCTTGTCTGAATCCAGAATACAAGAAGTTTTTTTTACCACTTTGTATGCCTGGTAACATTCTGTATGGTAATAAATTAAATCAGGCACCATTAATGGAGCCAATCACATTTCAGTCCAATAAACCTTTTATATTTAATATTTAATATCCTTTCTGCATTTCTGAATTCACTTACCTTCAGCCTTAATGCTGAAGAAAAGTGAATTCTGAGATGCAGAAAGGATATTAAATATTAAATCTAAGAGGCTTATCCAATTTCCTAAAAGGAACATAAATAATACATATTTTTACTTTGTACAGAAGGGTGTAAGAGGAATGGCTTTAAATGCAGTTGGTTACATTAATGATTCTTTTTGCGTGTACTTATTGGATATGGTTTGCATAGATGTGAACATGATTACTGCTGTCAAAGTTTAATACATGGAAAAATATGTTTTCTGTAATTCAGCTCACCATGTGAATAAATGCTAACACCAACCTACATAATGATTGTGTATACCAAGTAGTATAACTATCTGACTGTTTTCTGTATATATCAAATATGGTTTTGCACACCAAAAACTGGGGAATAGAAATAGAGGAAACTAGATGTTTTAGAGACAGAAAGTTAAAAATGTAAAATAAATATATACAAATATTAGAAGTGAACACAGAAATATAGTGATTTGTATTAATTTCTTAGCATAGAGAGTGTTACCAGGCATACAGTGGGAAAAACACCTTGTTATATTCTGGATTTAGACAAGGGTTGTGTGAAAAGTGGTCCCTATAAAATGGCAGCTTATATGTTTTCTATTGGATTTTATTGATGCATTAAAAATAAATAAAAGATAATATATAATATAGATCTTAACTCAGTTTTTGGATGGATTTCAGTATAGCACAGTGCTGAATCTTATTTTCATTTATAAAATGTGTCCATACTTTTCTAAGTCCTGACTGGCTGAGAGGTACCTTTGACTGTGTCCTTATCAGCACATATTTTGCCAACTGGCACCTCTTCAGCCAGTCAGGACTCAACGCAAGGCAGATATCACGGTGCCAACTTCCTGAAACTGCTAGCTGAGCTGGAGCTTGAGCCCTCCCCCCCCAACAAGACACTGTGTTCAAGTACACCCACATTACACTGCACAGCACCCTACTGAGACCATGGACAAAAACTCTTTTAATGGCTCATTTTAAATATTAAAACTGTCATGCCTTCATTTAAGAAAGTCGCCCCCAATCCAGTTGAGAGTTGAGCGTGTGCCGCCACAATGCGGCTTTCAAATCATGCTCTAAACATGCTCCTCCATTAGCAGTTGTAAAATAAAACAACATTGTCAAACTGCTTCTAAAAATGTTAAACAACATACATCATCAAAAACATAGCAGGTTACCCTGTAGTGAGCAGCCAAAACCATGACTGTTGAAGCACTATGAGAAAAGCTCAAAATACGATGGCTAGTATGGCACTTGCTTGCTCCCACTCCTCTAAGTAAAACTCACTGGGCATTTACTTTTATTCATGCTTCCACTGGATCACTAGACCCGATCACTGGACCTGCTCCTCCACTGGCTCCTACAGACAACGGTGAGTGTTTTTTTAAACACAGTCCAACTTTCAATGCAATGTCAGAAGGAACAGCTGAAGATGAGATTGGGGAAGCACTATCAGAAAAGCATTAAGTAGGGGCTGGCTAGGGACATTTGTAGGTTTTGACTTGCTTGAGGGGAAGGAGGGTACTAGAC
Organism: Neoceratodus forsteri; assembly: GCA_016271365.2. Lineage (NCBI taxonomy): Eukaryota > Metazoa > Chordata > Ceratodontiformes > Ceratodontidae > Neoceratodus > Neoceratodus forsteri. Next base: position 1,224,162,626 of record CM057459.1, on the reverse strand, counting down.
AGAACAGTGAGAGGGGCGTCCTTGAATTTGCTTTGTGTATGTGAGAATAGCATGTGCTTCATGTTTTTTAGGTTAATTAGAAGTTGTCAGTCCAGGAACCAGGATTCCACCTAGAGAAAGGAATGTTGCAAGGCACTTTGGAGATAGGAGGGGACCTGGTGGGATGTGAAAAGAACTGCATCGTCTGCGTAGAGGAGCATTTTTTCTGAGTAGGAGCTGGGGAGCGTGTTTATGGACAGACTGATGAGCAGTGGCCTGAGGATCAAACCTTGTGGGACACCCGAGCAGACATGCTGGGTGCTGGAGAGGGTACTTTTGATTTTCACACACTGTGAGCAGGAGGTGAGGTAATTGGAGAACCAGGACAGGGGGCCTTGCAAAAAACCTAGCTGAGAGAGTGTGGATATGAGAAGTGGGTGGCAGATGGTATTGAAGGCTTTCGATAGGTAGATGTAGACTGTGCCCACAAGGAGCCCTTTATCCAGGGCTGTGTGTAAATAGTTGGAAAACTCAATGAGGGCAGTAGTGGTGCTGTGTCCCCTGTGGAAGCCATGCTATTCCACACAGAGGAGACTGCGTTTGCTGAAGTATTCAGTCATTTGATCTGCTACAACTTTTTCTAGGGCCTTGGAGCGGGTGCAGGATCGATATCAGTCTGTAGTTCCTGGGGGAAATATGGTCCCCACCTTTGTGTATTGGGGTAACCATGGCAGTCTTCCATGCAAGGGGTAATTGGCCATGAGAAAGGGAGTGATTGAAAAGGCTGGTAAGGGGAGCAAGAACTGCATCCAGAACTAGTCATAGGAGTTTTGGGTCCAGTGTGTCATTACTATGGCAGGTGCCACTGAGGGCTTTAAGTAGGTAAGGTTTGGCTTCAGATGGTGTGAGGGTCCTGAAGTGGAAAGGGGGTAGTGGAGAAGGGCGGAGCAGGGGCAGGTTTGAAGAAGTTGGTGGGGAGAACTACACTGAGGTCGGAGAAGGCATCATTGAGCCTATCAGCAACACTCTACGGGTCTGTGGTGAACGAGCCATTCATGTCAAGCTGGGTGGGTGGGGATGTAACAAATTTTCCATTAAACTCCTTAATTTTATCCCAGAATTTCTGGGCAGACCCCCAAGAGGAGGCAAAGGCGGATCTGTAGTAATCCAATTTTGCCTTGCGGATGGCCCAGGTACATTTATTGCATGCAGCACTATAGTCTTGCCTACCAACAAGCTTGCCAGTTTCAATTGCTCTGTGCCAGAGGTTATCTCTACCCCACATCTGACTGATTATAGAAGGGGCTATCCATGGGGAGTTATGCTCCTTAATAAATGATTTAGTAAGGGAAGCGAAGATGTAACATGCAGCATTAAACGAGTGGACAAAGTAACTGAGGGCAGTGCCGATGTCAGGAGCTAGTTTAATCGGAGACCAGTCCCAGTTGACAAGGTACTCTCTAAGTTGTGCTAGTTTGCTAGGGTGAATGCACCATTGGAGGACAGTTTTTGGTGCCAGTTTTGTTATCTTACAGGACCAGGAGAGGGTGATAGGAGAGTGGTCACCTAGGGTATTGGGTAGTACAACAGTGCTGGTGAGTTTTTGAGGTCTGTTCAAGAGGACAATGTCCAGTAGCATGGCAGTGCATTTGGTAGGGTGGAACCGGGTGGGAGTGGTGACCAGCTGTGTAAGGTCGAGGGCACTTATGCACTTTACACAACACCTCTCTGGGTGTTTGGCAACATTCCAGGGACTGGATGGATGGAAATGGAATAAGAATGAAAAGAGAGAACTAGTAGGAAGTTTAGTAGGGACAGTAAAGAGCTATGATAGGTGGCCAACCTAGGGTGAGGGAGAAGAAGAAATGCAAAGAGAAAAGCATTAACTGTTGCTAGGAAATAAGAAGACAGAAAAGTGGTCCATTAGTCACAGCTGAGGGTGTAGCCTAACTCTGCCACTCTCCCAAATTAGGTGATGCAGCCCTGCTATGGTGCTTGCCCCATTATGCCATGGTGCACTGGTGTGGCTTTCACAAGGACAGTGCAAGCCCGGTTGGTGCATGTGGTTCTCTTAGTGGCATACAGTCTCTTAGAAAATCAGAACTGGTTCAAGGTGTGGCACAAGGGGCCCCTTGCACCATTTTCCCTTGCCACAAGCCCCCTGACCAGTCTTGACCTTTGAAAATCGAGCCCCTGATGTTTTGCCATTTGTACCGCAACTTGAAATACACTTGGGTGAGGCAGGCAATAAGAATCATTTTCATCTTGGTATTAATAACTTCTGACTTGACTCTGTCCCTTCACATAATATTAGTGAAGCTCATGCTAGGGCAAAGGAAAAGGAGGATGCCAACACTGCTACTCTAGGGACAAGTTATGTAGAGCAATGCTGAAGATCATGAATCAAGCAACACCTAACAGTCTTGAAAAACTGTTTTGCACATGCCACGCAATTGTTAAGAACGGAGTTCCTTCACTGACTGTAGGTGGATATGCAGTCTTGATGACTGTGATAGGATGATACCCTAACTGATATGGGATGAACCCTTTTCTATCTTCTATTTCCAAGTCTGTTGCAACAGTATACATATTCATCTCTCTTTTACTGTCATTTATTTTCGTCTGTGACTAGTCAGTGTGGCCACCTGACTAGACACCACCACCTCCATTTTCTCTGCCTCCCACTAAGTTCTCTAACTTCTTTTTTTTTTCATATTCCCCGTCCATTTCCAATATCATCAGTAACATATGGTGTAGAATGGGCATTTAGTCTAAAGAGGTATACATGCCCATAGGTATAGTATTAGAAGCATCATCACTGATAAAATAAAAGAAAGCTACACAATACAGAATGATTTTGGGATTCATAGATGTATCTCATTTTAGTGTGACTTAAAATCCATGGAGATGTATAAAGAAATGAAAATAGCAGTACAGTAGCTTGTTTCTGTTTCTACTAACACACATAGTAACATTTTGTAAGAGTAAAAAGCACAAGATAAGTGTTTGGAGAACACTGAGTAGAGTGTTGCTACATACAAGCTGCAGCCATCCCCATTAGAGGAATGTAAGCATTTGGCTTTAATCAGTTGGTTTTGTAAAAATAAAACACGCTTCTATAACTGTTGTTCTCATTCCATGTTACCCATATTGCTGTTTTCTTCTAAATTTCCTTTTGTATTCCTGTAGCTAAGTTAAATGGAGAGAGAAAAGGGCTGGAAGTATAAACTAGTACCGTTGTAGTTTGCTTTTCTGTTGTTATGCACTAACCCACCCCAAAGAAAAAGAGAAACACTGAGGGAAGAGTTTTGCATTGTTTGTTTTTCTGCCCCCCCCTTTCTAAAACACTACAATGCAGTTTTTATGTTGTTTTTCTTGCTACTTCCTGATAGTAGAGTAAAGGGTACCTTACTAGAGAAAGTTGGAAACTGTCTGTTTGTAGGGATCAGCCGGCCCCTTTGATCCTATTATTATGGGATAGGGAAGGAACCAGCTGACTATCACAAAGTTGAAAGTTTTATTTTTTTCCAAAGGATTTTCAGAAAACAGCTTAATGCCTGAATAAAGTCATTGTAATACAAGAAGTAACCTTGTACTCTGTAATTCACAAATTATGTTGTAAATAACAAAGTTATAAAATTATGTCACGTGACTTGCTGGGAGAGGGTATAAATTTACAATGCTTGTGACATCAGACAGCTGTTTGGCTCAGTACTTGCTGACCATTGAAGAAGGTGGATGTGCTGACTTTCAAGTCCTGGTAAAGAATTTTGGCTTGTTAAAGTAGTTATTTTATTGTATTTTATTGTTTCATTCTTTCCCTGACTGAATGCAAATATGTAAATAAAGCCACAGCAATGGTGTGATCAACTTGTAAGATTTGATGCTGTTGTCTATCTGTATCCCACTAACCTCCTAAACTTGGTAACACAGAAGAATGTTCCTCCAGCTCCCAAGTCCTTCAGTTGAGTGCACAGATTGTATTCGAAAGCAGTATCATAAAACACACAGAAATGCAGATACCTCCTATTCTGGCCACCTGAGTTTAACACCAGCACCTCAACTGAACACAAAGTTTCTTGATTTTACACAGTTTTTATAAATACCTTTTTTATTTTTATTTTATTCTTGTTATTCTTTTTGACAAAAATTATACTTAATTCATATGCCTTTACATTCCATCAAAGCACCAGTTAATTTCAATGCCACCCTCTTTGAAGAATGCCACATGGTTTCTTTATATATATACACACATCTTAAAAATGCCAGGAACATCCTTCCTCCGATGGAAAGATTCTTTCCAAAAATTAGATTAAGAGTAAAGTGCAGGAACAGTGCAATATAATGGAAATCTCCAAAAATCGATGATTTATTCACACTCTGTGCAAGTGAAATTTGTTTGTCTGTGAGAGACTGCTGCTCTAACTTTGTATCTTACACTGTGAGCATGAAATTCGCTTTTAATAATAGCGAAATAGCTTATTGCAGTCAGCGAAGTTCTATTTAATTATAGTCATTTATTCTGTTATAACTTCACCCGTAAAGAAACATTGGAGCCCAGGGTTTTAATATTAACTGATCTTAATGAAGCTAGCTAGTGAGTCTAGTGTAGTAAATGACTTGAAAACAGTCAGCTTATAGCTAATTTCGAGCTGAAAAAAACAAAGTGGGACTCAGCAGAAGGAGGCAGGCAGCTGGAACTAGAAGATAAGTACTTTCTCTGTGCTGTTTGTTTCTTTTAGGATTGAGGTAGCATGTCATGAGATGGCAAAGTATGCTGTGTGATTCAAACAGTGTAACTTCCAAACAAGTGATTTTGTCTTGGCTGGGAGGAGGGGGCATTTAACAGAGAGAGGGAGAGGTTGGGAAATACACAGGAGTGGGAGGGGTGGTCATGTGATTCAAACCAGCCAATAGCAGGGCAGGGATCCAATTATATTTCAATGGGGACCAAGCAACCCTGAAGGGTGAGTGACCCGAAGCTTGAGTGCCTCGTAGTAGGAGTGTAGCATCTTGAGTAGTGTCTGCAGGGCATGAGCAGAGAGGACAGCAAGCAGCAGGTCATGATGGTAGACAGGGAAGAGCCTGATTGGGAGGGCTGCATATTTCCTGTACAGACATGGGGAGTCCAAGGTGGGAGAAGGGTTCCATGGAGTGGGGTAGGACCAGATTAAGGGAGGAGAGGATGAGCAGGGGCAGTCAAATAGGGTAGGAGATGGGAAGGGTTGTATGTTGCCAAGGATGTGGAGCAGCCTTATTTCCGGGAGTGGTTTGGAGGTTAAGGGGTTGTAGGGTGTGTTTGCAGGTGGGCCAGCTCTGTTAGGAAATAGGGTGGTTGAGGAGGGAACTGGAGACATGGCGGAGACAAAATAGGGGGGAACACAGCTAGGAGGGGAAACTAATGAGGCATCCAGAAGAGCTCAAAACAGGCAAAAATAAGGGGAATTAGGTGGGATGGCAGGAGGGCTGCACAAGTGGGTGCAGCCAAGGGAAGGAAGTGATGACTGGAGGAGGGTCAGGCATAGGGAAATGACTAAGACTGGGTCGGAGCAAAGATATCAGTATGTGGGATGGGGGACTGGACTCATTCAAGGAAAGGAGATTAGAACTGCAAACAGATTCTCAGCATTGGCTACACTGGAAGACCAGGTAGCAGAGAGGAGGGAAGTTACAGTGAAGCAGCAGGGAGAGGACGCTAAAGGGGAAAAGTTATACAGTGGGTAGGCAGCAGGCAGTACACCAAGAAGACACAGTGGCAGGGGAGCTCAGTAAGGTGGTGCAGTCTCTCCTGAGGGAAGTAAGGAACAAGGAGGCAGGAGGATGGGGAAGCGGCAGGCAGCCCGGGGAAGGCTAAGGATAGAGGGAGAGGAGGGGAGTTAGAGTAGGGGAGGGCCACATTTCAGGGAAGACATGGAGAAGTAATAGCAGAGGAGGTGGTAGCGTGGTGGAAAGAGCAGCAAATGAGTACAAAGGGGAGATTCCACAGATGGAAAATAGCTTGGAGGTGGAGGTCAGTACCCTTCTCATATTTGCAAGGGGGGAGAGGACAGAGCACAGGTTAGAGGAGGCAAAGGGGAGGTGGGATGGGGGGATGAGAGGACCTCACAAGTTGGGGAGCAGAAGAGTGAAGGGCAACAAGATGGTGAGCAGAATAAGAATCAGAGAGTCATAATTCAGGGGGATTCTATACTTAAGGGTATAAGATGGGAGGAAGGGGTGCCAGAAAAAGTAACATCTGGGTAGAATGCATGCCAGGAATGACAGCGAGTAGAGTGGGGCAGAATATGGGCAGATACGTGAGGAAGGTGGAGGAGAAGCTGCACATTGTGGTGCACCTGGGAACAAATGATCTGGAAGGGAGAAGGGCAGAGGAGGTACAATACAGCTTCAGTGAAGTGGGGAAACTATGCAGCAAAGAGGGAACAATGGTAGCCTTCTCAGAAGTTCTGCCAGTGCCAAGGGCTAGTACAGACAGGAAGAGAAGAATCAGAGACTTCAACAAGTAGCTGAGGGAATGTGTGGGACCAAGGGGTATGGATTGGTGGGGGACTGGGGTAGTACATGGGATAACACAGATCTTCATGCAGGGAATAGGTTACACCTCAGCAGGGCAGGCTCACAGGTGTTGAAGCAGAAGCTGGGGGATTTCATCAATGAGAGGTATAATTTAAACTAGATGGGGGGATGCATTGGAGCTGGGAATCACCAGGAGAGGAGGTCCCATGGATCTCCCCTGACCACATAGACAGATACAACCTTAGGTGAAACAGGGGTTGAAGTGAAGGATAAAGAAGCAGGAAGGATAGGAGCAGTGTGGAGAATGGTTTCACTAAATGCTAGGTGCCTGGGGAACAAGTTGGCAGAGTTGCAGGCATTGATGTCAGAGAGGGAGGTGGACATAGCTGCCATTACTGAGATGTGGGCAGCCAGGCACCATGACTGGGACCTAACCATCCAAGGGTACAAACTATTCTGGAGAGATGGAGATAAAGGGAAGGCTGGGAGGGTGCCATTTACATAAGGGAAGGGATCAGATGTAATAGAGAGGAAGGAGAAGAGGGCAGGTCAGAAGTAATCTGGCTGCAACTACACAGCCAGAAAGGGACCATGATCTGTCTGGGGGTCATTTATAGACCTCTGGCCCAGAAGGAGGATATTGACAGCGAACTGGGGGAGCAGATAAGGAGGCACAGTGGCAAAGGAAGCACAGTGGTGGTGGGGGATTTTAATCTACTGAGGGTGGATTGAAGCATTCCAGCAACCACTTGCTCCAGGGAGCAGATCCTCCTGGAAGCATTCCAGGATGGCTTCCTTGCCCAGAGGGTAATGGAGTCAACGAGGGAAGGGAATATACTAGACATGGTACTGGAAGATTGTGAACAAGTCAGGGATGTAAGGGTGGAGGAACCTCTAGCAAGCAGTGACCACTGCACAGTGTGGTTCTCAATCAGTTTGGGTAAGAAAGTAGCCACTACAAAAACTATGGTCCTGGACTTCAAAAGGGTGGACTTTGGCAGGATGGGACACATACTGGAAAGTCATATGGCAAGGATCCGACCAGAAATGGACACAGAACAAAAATGGGCAGTCATCAAGGCAGGACAGCCTGAAGCCACTGAAACGTGTGTCAAGAGCCAGAGCAAGAAAGCCAGGATGAAAAAACCAAGTTGGATGAGTAGAGAGGATGTGGAGAAGGTGAGGGAGAAGAGAAATGCATTTTGGATCTACAAGAGATCCAACAGAGCAGAAGACAGAGAAGATATGTGAAGAAATCCAGAGAAGTGAGCAGAGTGGTAAGGGCAGCAAAGGTGGCTAGGGAACGGAGGTTAGTGCAGGGGATCAAAGAAGGAGAAAAGGATTTCTTCAGATATTTCAGAGAGAAGAGGAAGGGCAAGGATCAAATTGTTAGGATCAGGAGGGGAAGTGGGTGGGTAGAAAAGGGGACTGAGCTGGCAGACATACTTAATGATTACTTCTGTTCAGTCTTCACCAAGGAGAGGGATGGGCCCAGACCTGAGAAGAAGGGTGAGGTGGGAGAGGGTGGGGGAGAAGCATCCATGGATGGGGAAATCATGGTGGCAAGAGTGAGGGAGGTACAAAAAGGTAAAAATTCCAGCCACTCAAGTAGTTTTTCAAAAATTCCTTTCATTTTCATATATATTTTTTCAAATATCCGTAAGATCCTTATTCCCAACGTTTCACCAGTATTTTAAGAAAAACCTTTTTTTAACTATTTTGAGTTTAGAGCCTCCCCTGAAGAAGCCTGATGTACAAGTGAAATGTTGGGAATAAGGATCTTATGGATATTTGAAAAAATATATATATGAAAATAAAAAGAATTTTTGAAAAACTATTTGAGTGGTTGGAACTTTGACCTTTTTGTATTGACATGTTCACTCTCCCAGCCCTCGAATTACAACACTACTCATAATGGAAGGGAACCCACTTATCTAGCGAACTGATCAAGAGTGAGGGAGGGCCTTCAGTCCCTGAAGGTGGACAAGACACCTGGCCCAGATAGAGTCCACCCTAGGGTGCTGAGACAGTTAGCAGACGTCCTGGCAGGGCCACTGGTGGACCTGTTCAACACCTATCTGAACCCAGGGTGCTTGCCCAGGGACTGGAGGAAAGTACATGTGGTACCTCTCCATAACAGTGGGCCCAAGGACGAATTGGGGAATTACAGATGTACTGCAATTGTGGGAAAACTGATGGAGACAATCCTCATGCAAAGACTGGTGCAGTTTCTTGAGGATAACAATCTCCAGGACAGCAGGCAGCACAGGTTTGTCTCAGGCAGATCCTGCAAGATGAACTTGGTTGATTTTTTACAACTGGGTTACAAGGGCACTGGATAGGGGACATGCGATGGATGTCCTCTACCTGGATTTCAGCAAGGCCTTTGACTCGGTGCCAGATGGTAGGCTGACCTGCAAGTTGAAGAGTCTGGGAGCAGGGAGAAAACTGGTCAGATGGGTCAAGAACTGGCTGCAGGGTAGACAGCAGAAGGTAGTAGTGTGGGGGGGCATCTGAACCCAGGGCAGTAACAAGTGGTGTATCACAGGGCTCAGTGCTGGGACTGATTCTGTTTAACATTTTCATAGCTGACATTGCAGTAAGGATTAAAAGCAAGATCAGTCTCATCGCAGATGACACAAAGATTTGTGCTGAGATAGATAGGGGGAGGGAGCAAAAGTACTTCAGGAGGATTTGGTAAAACTGAAGGAATGGTCTCACGCTTAGCAGCTTGGTTTCAGTGCCATGAAGTGTAAAGTGATGCATTTAGGAGGCAAGAACTCAGGACACAATTACTGGCTAGAGGGTGTCCCGTTAGCAAAATCCAAGGAGGAGAAGGATCTGGGAGTGCTGGTAACTGGGGAGATGAACCACTCTGCTCAGTGCAGGAAGGCAGCAGTGAAAGCAAACAGGATGCTAGGGTGCATTGCAAGGGGGATTACCAGAACTTCTAGGAGTAGGGAGGTTATCTTCCCCTGTACAGGTCCCTGGTGAGAATGCAGCTAGAGTACTGCATGCAATTCTGGCACCCCTATTTAAAAAGGGACATCAAACTACTGGAAGGGGTACAGTGCAGTGCAACAAAAATGATCCTGGGGTTCGGGGACAGACCATATGAGGAGAGACTGAGAGAGCTCAATATGTATACCCTGGAGGAAAGAAGGGACAGAGGGGATATGACTGAGACCTTCAAGTACCTGAAGGGTTTGAACAAAGTAGACACCAGGTGTATGTTCAATCTGAAGGGTAGAAGGGAAACCAGGGGACACTCTATGAAGCTGGAATGAGGCAGGTTCAAGAGGGAACTGAGGAGGCACTATTTCACAGAAAGGGTGGTGGTAGGGTGGAACACTCTGCCAGAAGAAGTTGTATCACTGCAGAGTGTTGGGGGCTTCAGGAAGGGTGGGACAGATTCAAGGGAGGTACAACCGTGGAGGGTGGGATAAGGGGAGGCATATGAGGGAGGGGGGCAGCTGCAGTCTAATGGACTGAAGTGCTACTCACTCAAGCAGACTAGATAGACCGAATGGCCTGTATCTGCTGGCAATTTCTTATGTTCATATGTTCGTATCCTCCCATAAAGTGTGGGTATTCAGTATACTTCCAATGTGTGCAGCTTGCTCAGTTCAGCAGAAACAATGCCCAAAAAACAGTGTACTGCAAAGTTCACTTTTGCTCCAAATAGAAAGACAGACTCCTGCATACACAGATATCAAACAGTCAGGCATTAATGTGAGGACCAAGTGGTTCTTCAAAAACTTTGCCTCTTAGACTACTGAATGCATGTAGTCTTGCTGCCCTCTATCAAGCTGTTGTAAGCATTAGGAAGTTCTCAGACCATTTGTCAAACTTCCAGAATAAGAAATTTAGTATTTCAACTCACTTATCTGTACACAAATTAATCAGCTCCAATTCCTTGTGTGTTACAATGGCAGACCCAAAGGATAAACGAAAAAGAAAACTAGTTCTTCAAAATGGGGAGACAAAATCTCCGTGCAAAAGATGCCAACATCAGCAGCGAACAAACTGACTTACTACCAGTGACCGCAAGACGTGGTGATGTTTCAGAAAAGCCCTTCAGCAGACCAATTGAGAAGCCACAGTGTCTGGTTTAAATTTGTGAATATGGACATGTGCAGATTCAAAAATACACCTGACAGAGCATGAGAGAAATAGAGTGAGCATGTGTGCTAAGAGTAGTGACCAAAAACACGCAAAGGTATTCAAATGCATTTGCTATACTACTGAATAAACCTTAAAATAGCATTATGTGATTTCAAATAGAAACTGACATACAGGTAAATTAGAAAAAAATGGAAATCTTTTTACAACGTTGCCTTTTATATTAGCATGTTTCAAAACTTACTTCAAACCAATTCAGCCTGTTAGGACTATGGTGATATTATGGCGCAATTGCTCTTTCTGCATTAAAATAACAACTTCGCTGTTCATATTGGCATATATCGAAGTAAGCTTCAATATATGCAGGTATGAAAAGTGAAGTTGTGTAAAAATGTTTTACATGTTATTTTATTTATTCAGATGTATGCTAAGTTTTATTTTAATGCAGAATGAACAAATGAGCCATAATATCAACCTAGTCCTAACAGGCTGAATGTTTCAAAAAATATCTCCAGGAATTTAAACCAGACACTGTGGCTACCCAATTGGTCTGATGAAGAGGTTTTCCGAAATGTCACCACATCTTGCGGTCATTGGTAGTTGGTCCATTTGTTCACTGCTGATGTTGGCGTCTTGAATGGAAATTTTCTCTCCTCATTTTGAAGAAGCACTAGTTCTCTTTTTTGTTTATCCTGTGGTTCTGCCATTGTAACTCACAAGGAATCGAAGCCGATGTATTCATGTACAGATAAGTGAGCTGAAATGCTAAGTTTCTTATTGTGGAAGTTTGACCAATAATTTGAGACCTCCCTGCTGCTTGTGACAGCTTGATAGAGGGCAGCAATACTACATGCATTCAGTAGTCTAAGAGGCAGATTTTGAAAAACCATTTAGTCCTCACATTAACGCCTGACTGCCTAATATCTGTGTATGTAGGAGTCTGCCTTTTTATTTGGAGCAAAAGTGAACTTTGCAGTACACTGTTTTTTGAGCATTGTTTGTGCTGAAATGAGCAAGCTGCATATGTTGGGAGTATAGTGAATATCCCCATTTTATGGGAGGCTCCCTCTCTGTTTTTTTGTAGCTTGAATTTAGCTATAAGTCATTTACTATACTAGACTTACTATCTAACTTCATTAAGATCAACTAATATTAAAATCCTGGGCTCCAATGTTTCTTTTTGGGTGAAGTTATAAATAAATGACTGTAATTAAATGGAACTTTGTCGACTGCAATAAGCTATTTTGCCATTACTGAAAGCGAATTTTGCACTCACAATTTAAGATACGAAGTTAGAGCAGCAGTCTCTCACAGACATAAATTGCTGTTGGTGGATGTCGACCTTGACATCCAGATAGACTAGCAACTGATGCACCAGAAGCCTCAAGAAGATTTTTCTGTCAGCTAGAGTGGGCCCTGACTAGAACCATTGTGGAGAAGCTTGGAGAAGTAGCCCAGGAAGGACTCGAGCTGGGAGCTTGGAGGAAACTACTGAAAAAGGATGATGGGTTAGAGGCCAGCATGGATAAGACAGGGGAGGATGTGTCCAATGAACCCCCAGAAAAGCTTGGTAAACTCCTGAGGTGATTGTGTATTAAGCAACTTGAGGCGGAATGTCAGCAAGCAAACAAACAGCAGAGACAAGACGCCAGGTGGGTGGACACCCTAAAAGTTTTGCATATGCTGGAGACAAACCTCCAATCCAAAGAGCCTCCAAAGGACATTAAACTTACAAAAAAGACTGAAAATGGTGATGTGGAAGCTTTCTTGACCACATTTGAGAGGGTGACAAGAGCTTGTACTTGGCCAAGGGGCCAGTGGGTAGTGAGACAGGTGCCATATCTCAGTGGCTGGGCCCAGTTAGCCTACTCCCACATGAACAGTCATCATATGGACAATTATGATGAAGTTAAGAAAGAAATCTTAAGGAAATATGACATTAATGCTGAGACCTATAGGCAAAGATTTCGAGCTCTTCGATTGCAGCCCCAGGATACTCCAATAGAACTGTTTGTGAGGTTGAAAGAACTATGTCATACATGGCTGCAATCTGAAGGGAAGACTGTGGAGCAACTCATGGAAACCATCATTTCAGAGCAATTTGTGCAGATACTTTCCCAAGGTGTCTAGATGTTGGTCAGGGAACACCGACCAGAATCAGCTGAGTGTACCATCTCCTTAGCTGAAGATTATTTATCAGCACACCAGTTTTGTAGGAATTTTGAGGGAACTGCTCCTACTCCACAGAACCAGTAAGAAACCCCAATTTCTCTAAGCCCCCTCCTAAATCTACTATGCTGTCCACAGAAGGTAAAAGTGATAAAAGTAGGTTAGGACTGTAATGATGTTATTTGCCACTGTTGTCAGAATAAAGGACATAATGCAAGATACTGTCAAAAAAAGGAAAATGACTTTTCACACTTGGCACATGCAAGCTGGGGCCAGTATGTCACCGATGTTACTGTGGGGGAGAATCAAGTTCTGGGACTTATCAATTTGGGTAGCAGAAAAACATTAATAAGGGCAGATTTGGTAGGAAACCTGCAACAACAAAAGGACAGGACTGGGGTGATTTGTATTCATGGGGAAACCCATGCTCATCCAACTGTGGAACTAACCGTGACTGTGCAAGGGAAGGCACACCACCTCCTGGTTGGCCTTGCACCTAGACTACCTGTGCCAGTTGCCATAGGGCATGCTTATTCCAATTTTGCATCCCTCATTAAAGAAGAAGTAAACCTATCTGCTATCACTTCTAGGGCTCAAGCTAAAATGGGACAGTTATCTGATTTGTTTCCCTTTGACGAGGATATTCTAGCTTCCCCTGGGAAAGATTGAAAGACCAGAAGAGAAAAGAGACTCTTGAAACAACTGTTGCATAATAAAAATCAACCACCAGAGACTTTTAAAATATGTGATATTGGTAATGAACTAAGACAAGATAAATCACTGATTTCTTTTTGCAGGTGGGGCAATAGGCTACTGCAGCCAGCCATAAAATGGTTATTGTGGATGGTATTTTATATATGGAATGTACAAGTTTCAAAACTATGGAGAAAGTGAATCAACTGATTGTACCAGAACCCTATAGGGAACGGCTCTTGCATTTAGCCCACAATGTACCCTTAGCAGGTCATGCAGGGAGGGACAGAACACTAGCCAGGTTATTGCCTCGCTTCTTTTGGCCTTCTATCCATGACCAATTAGCCAAGCATTGTCAGACGTGTACAGAATGCCAAAAATCAGTACAGACAGGAAAAAAAGAAAAAAGTTCCTTTACACCCCATACCACCAGTAAACATACCCGAGAAGATAGGACTGGATATCGTGGGACCCCTAGAAAAATGTAAGAAGGGAAATAGATTTATCTTGGTGATCTGTGACTATGCCACAAAGTATCCAGAATTTATTCCCTTGAGAACAGCTACAGCTCCTAGGATAGCAGAGAAATTTAGCAAGTTGTTTAGTCGAGTAGGGATACCCAAGGAAATCTTAACCGACCAGGGAAGCAATTTTAATTCCAAGTTATTAAAAGAGTTTTATGAGCTAATGGGAATAGTGGCAGTATAAACTTCACCTTCTCACTCACAAACAGATGGGCTAGTCGAAAGATTTAACCAGACCCTGAAAAGAATGCTCAGAAACTTTGTCCAGGAAGAGGGAAAAGAATGTAACAGATACCTTCCATTTCTACTGTTTGCTTATCAAGAAGTTCCCCAGGCCTCTACTGGCTTCTCTGCTATATGGAAGGAACCCCCATAGTCCTTTAGATGTTATAAAAGAATATTTGAAAGGAGATAAAACAGTCAAAAACATGGATGTATCTGAATACATGACCTAATTACATCAGAGACTAGAAAAATATATGGAAATAGTCCAGACAAAGAATTTAAAATCCCAGACAGACCAAAAGAAACAATATGACCAAGGGCTGAAAAATAAGCAGTTTCATCCCAATGAGAACGTTTTATTACTACTACCAACTACTGAGAATAAGCTGTTAATGAAATGGCAGGGGCCATATAGGATTCTCAGACAGACAGGTCCAGTAAATTGTGAAATAGCCACACCAGACAAGAAACATCCTAAAATGATTTACCATGCCAAATTATTACAAAATGACATGAGAAACCATGTTGCTCCAGAGTAGGAATACAGCCAAAGGCATTTTCTGAGTGTGGGGTGTTGCCAGGAGGGGAGTATCAGCAGACAAACGTGGGCAGCATCTCTGATAAAACAAGAGAAAGCTACACAATTCAGAATGATTTGGGATTCATAGATGTATCTCATTTTAGTGTGACTTAAAATCCATGGAGATGGATAAAGAAATGAAAATAGCAGTATGGTAGCTTGTTTCTGTATCTACTGACACACATAGTAACATTTTGTAAGAGTAAAAAGCACAAGATGAGTGTTTTGAGAACACTGAGTACAGAATGTTGCTACATACAAGCTGCAGCCATGCCCATTAGAGGAGTGTAAGCATTCAGCTTTACTCAGTTGGTTTTGTAAAAAATAAAACACTCTTCTATAACTGTTGTTCTTATTCCATTTTACCCATATTGCTGGTTTTTTCTAAGTTCCTTTTTTTATTCCCTAAGCTAAGTTAAATGGAGTGAAAAATGGCTGGAAGTACAAACTAGCACCTTTGTAGTTTGCTTTTCTGTTGTTATGCATGAACACCATCCTCCCCAAAGAAAAAGAGACACATGGAGGGAAGAGTTTTGCATTGTTTGTTTTTCTGTCCCCCTCGTCTTGTAAAACACTACAATAAAGTTGTTGCTTTTTTCTTGCTACTTCCTTGTAGTAGAGTAAAGGGTACCTTACCAGAGAATGCTGGAAACTGTCTGTCTATAGCAATAGTTCTTAGACTTTGTCACAGTGAACCTCCCCAAATCTATGGAAAAGAGTTTGAGCCTCCCCTAAAAACTGAAATAATCTTGGGCCTCCCCAAAAAAAAAAATAACATACTGTTCTTTGTGCAGTACACCATGAATATATTGAAACCCCTTTGATTACTTGGCTCACATTCAGTTCTTTGTCTTATACTGATGTGAAACCTTCGAAAAAGAGCTCCTGCGCTCGAAGGTGTTATCTGAATAACAAAAAAACAAATATTGTTATTCAGCTTATTACTTTGCTCCTTACTGCTACTGCTCTTAGCACTTCTATGCTCAACCCTTGCATTTGGGCTGTTTTGCCATCAGGGCTACAAATTGATCAACTGCCACCACTCATTATTAGTTTATTGTTCGTATTTGTTTGCACTGTTGTTCACTGTGTATTTCTTGATTGTTTTGCAGTTACCTTTGAAATGTATTCACTCCCTACCCTTCCTGGTACACCTGAGATGAGCCTTGGCTCATTCACCTTCCCTTGTCACCTATTAGTAAATAAATAAATTAAATTCACCTATTATTATCCTCTTTCAGTTTGCTTCATCTCTTCACACAAAATATATAAAACTCAAAATTTAAATACAGTACTTTTTCAGACTTGCTTGAGCCTCCCCTGGAACAGGTTGGGGCCTCCCCAAGGAGGCTGGCCTCACCATTTGAGAACCCCTGGTCTATAGGGATCAGCCAGCCCCTTTGATCCTGTTATTATGGGATTGGGAAGGAACCAGCTGACTATCACAAAGTTAAAAAAATGTTTCCAAAGGATTTCCGGAAAACAGTTTATTGCCTGAATAAAGTCATTGTAATACAAAAAGTAACCTTGAACTGTGTAATTCACAAATGATGTTGTAAATAACAAAGTTATAAAATTATGTCACATGACTTCCTGGGGGAGGGTATAAAAATCACAATGCTTGTGACATCAGACAGCAGTTTGACTCAGTACTTGCTGACCATGGAAGAAGGTGGACATGCTAACTTTCATGTCCTGGAAAAGTACTCTGGCTTATTGAAGTCATTATTTTTTTTTGTTTCATTGTTTATATTTCCTGACTGAATGTAAATATGTAAATGAAACTACGCCAGTGGTGTGTACAACCTGCAAGATTTGATGCTGTTGTCTATCTGTATCCCACTAACCTCCTACAATGACATGACTACATAGCTGAGGTTGGACCGGTGGTGCCATGAGAAAAAATAATTGGAACAAGGTTAATTTCTATCATCAGTGAATGAACCACTGACTCTTCCATCACAGAGGATGAAACAGTATATGTGCAGTTTGCAGTCAAAGGAAAAGTGCAAACTCAATTGGTAGGTGTCCAGTCTGTTGACAAGGCTGATGCACCATCTATAAAAGATGGCATTCAAAAAGTAATCAAAACCAGTCTGAGGATATCCACAGAAGAGTGGTCAAGGAAGCTGGTTATAACTGGAAGTGATGGAGCTGCCATGGTGGTTGACAAGAACAGTGGCCTAGGGACTGGTGGGCAAAGTGAGAAAAATTAATTACGCAGAGTAATCCATGAATTCCAACCATTTCATGGAGTGAAATGTGAAATTTCGCCCGGCAGAGTGGCAAAATTACGCCACTGGAATGGCGAAATTTTGTCCTCGAAATGGCACATTTTCACCCTCTGCAGCAAAATTCCACCTTCTGTGGTGGAATTTCACTTGCAGAAGGTGAAATTTTGTCACAGAAGGAGGAATTTTGCCCATAGGAGGTGAAATTTCACCTTGGCAAAATTCCGCCTAAGGCATGGATATTTTGTGGATTACTCTGCGTGGCGATTTTTGCCATTTTGCTGCCACTTCACCAGTGAAATATAAATTCACTGCATCTTTAGGCCTAGCTTCCAACCTAAAAATGATACAGCCCTGTGTTCAATCTGTACATTGCTTTACACATCTTGTCAGATTTACATATAACAGCGCATTGAAAAACATTCCACAATTCAACAAATTAACTGGTTTATCAAACATCATCTGTTTTTATCTCAACTCACCTCTCTACCAGAGTCAATTTAAAGATTCATACAAAATGCTACAGATATGTCCAGTGATTCCTACAACAGTTGGAGGTACATGGTGGCTTCCTCATTTGCAAATGGCTCTGCAAATTTTTGCTAAAAGGGTATCATCAATCAATCAATCAATCAAAATCTTTATTTATCCAGGCGAACATCATTGAGCAGAGCTCTTTTTCAAGATGGACCTGGTTAGAACAGGGTCAGGTAACATCCATCATAAAAACATATAAATACATGTAAATAAGTATATAAACACAAACAGAATGGTGCAATAATAGAGGAGTCAAATGATAAAAGGAAGACAAGGCAAGTCATAACAGAGGAGGATTCAAATACAAAGGGGCAGGTCCACCATTGAACCATGCAACTGTATATAAACCATGTTCTCTGTATAGAAGTACCTGTTAGTTCATTTACCACGGGCAGTCACTAGTACTAGCCATGAAAATGGCTTGGAGAACCACCAACTAATTGCAGATGGGGTACCAGGAGGGGTATGTAATATGTAAGTGAAGGATAAACATTGTGAGAAGTGAAGTCCCAAGGATAGGTCGGTAGAACTGATGTGGCGGTGGGGGCCTATGGGGAGAGGGAAAGGGGAGTTAGGACTTTTATAGTATGATTGCGTGTAGATTGTGGATGAGTGCAGTATAGAGTTGTGAAAAGAAGGCTGGAGAAAGCAGGAAGATAGACCAGTATCAAAGGGAGAACAGAGGCATCAAGGTGTTACGTGAAAGCATGATGACAGACCAGGGCCAAGGAGGAGACAAGCACTAGAAGTAATTCATTCATGGTTAAATGGTACAGGTTAGCATGATAACAATTCATGGTCATGGGAAACAATTGCACTGATCATTTCTGAGACGTGAATATAAGAGCTTGAAAGATGAGATGCCAATGGGTGACTTCAGTTTCAATTTTTTTCGCAATTTATTCCACAAGGAGGACAGTGTAAAGCTTATAGCAGCCCTGCCAAAGCGAGAGTTAACTTTGGGAACCATCAGTAGGAGAGATTTGCAACTTCTCAGGGCATAATTGCCTATTGGTTTTATAGGAAGACAGTCATGCTATAGTGCTGCATGTGATCCAGGAAAGCAAAAAAAATTATGCACTTCAATTATTTTAACATAAAGGCATAGAAATGATAAAAACATCTTGACATGATGGAGTATTTGAAATATTTTGTTAATTTAATTTTGTTACAGATGCAGCAATGCCAGGTGGGTGTATCTCTGGAGCACATAAATAAAGTAATTGGAATGCTGAAGATCCTGCAACAGGGAGCCAAAATGAAGTTTGCACACTTTTTTGCTGGATGTCATCAGTGTCCTCATCATTCTGTCCTGTGTTGCCCAGAAGCAAAATTCAGCTGTCTGGAAACAGTCACACAGGGTGGGTAATGGATGCCTAACTGGTGTAGCTAATAATAAAAAATGTGCCTAATGTTTATGTTTAATGAAGTTTTCTTTATTGTCTTTCTTTTTCTTTAGATATGGATCAAAGAAACATCAAGAGGAGGATGCAGATGAACTACATGGCCACCAGCTTTTGGAAAACCCAGACATCACTGCCGTACACGTGAAAGACCTCAAAAGTCTGGAAGATGGCATTCAGTACTGTTTTGTGAATGCAAGCTCATACCTCTTGAGAGCAACTACTGTGGCCAGTTTTGCACTGTGACCAGACAAGAGCAACCACATAGGTAAACCATTCTAAATACTCAAGTTTCATACTGTGAAATAATGCGAGTTGCTCTGAAATGTGCATGAAACAAGTCTGTGACGCTCATTGACACAATGCTTGTTTTTTTTTCTCCATTTCAGAATTTGGTGAGAAGGAGGTGACCTTGCTCACTCAACACTAAGAACTAGTGTTGGAAGCTGTTGATGTGAACATGGATGAGGTTGGACGGAGTGGTCAGTGCTTAAATTGCAGTTGTAAGACAGGTATGCAAATGAATTTCTGAATCCCTATGACATTCATTAATTTAAATTCTTTGCCATTAATTAAATAAATAATCCAGAAAAGGGAGATAGGTGGGCTTGCATTTACTGAGTGTCCTGTTTTGCTGCCAATAACTGTGTTTTAGCAGTTGACTTACCTTTTCTTTTATCTTTTTGCTTCTAGGTTTGAGCACATTTATGAGCTGACATTGGAGAATATGAGTGCAGCATATCAGTAGACATACCCCAACATTCTTTCTCATGTGGATCTGTTGTTGACAATGCCAACAAACTTTGCAGAGGCTGAGAGGAGAGTTAGTCAAATAAATATTACAAAATCCCAGCTATACTCCAAGCTCTGATCAGACACACTGACTGATCTGATGATGATCCAGATGAACTCACCAGACACTGAGAAGATCCAGCCCCAGGATGCCATCAATTTATGGACAGCATAAAGAGATGTAGGATGCCACAAACTGGTCATGTCTTGCCACGGCCTGATGCTGAACATTTCTGTTCTAACTCAGAACCGAGTGACTGTGGGAATGATACGAGTGTGCTTGAAAGTTAACCACACTTGCCTGACACCACTCGGTCTAACAATATTTAAGTACTGTAGAACAGATTATATTTGATGTAAAATAATTATAGCTATATTTGCTGAAGTGATAACTGCGTTAAAATCCAATAGCGCTACCTGGTCAAAATTGCACATTTTCATTGGGTACAAATTAGAAGCTAATTGCAGAGCATGAATTTAAATTTGCACAATTGTGGCTGACTAGTGCCATGCGCTAAATATAAGTTGCGCAAGAATAAACAGTTCTACAGTATCTTTTGACTTTTGTATTAAGACACTGTGACTACATTGAATGCTATATACTAAAGTGTTTTATTTTACAAAGTTCATTTGTGATTTGGTTTAAAATAAATTAAAACATGTGCTTGACAAGTTTCATCTTTATTTGCCTTTTCTTTAACAAATCACTGTTTGCAATTATCACTGCAGACTAGTGCAAACTTCTGCAGGCTAGTGCAATCTCTGGTTCATTAACCCTGCTGGCTAGTACAAAAAACATTGGGGTTCACCCCTGTAAAGAATTTTTTGTTATTGAATGTGTTTTGTAGCTCTTTTATTGTCCAAAAATCATTTGCACACCTGCTGTTGTACTGCAGCCACATGGAAATGCACAAACCACAGGGTCTTGTGCTTCCACAGCCCACCAGACAGCCACATGAACTCTTCACATCCATCGTTACACTAGGTTATATATGGAGCAGACATTACAATTCAAATCCATTTTACAAAATGTTGGAATGATTTTTAGACAATAAAAGCATTGCAAAACACATTCAGTAAAAAAAGTGTTATTTTAAATCAGTTACATCCCTGCTTAAAAAGAACTGAAAAAAGGGAGAGAGTAAAGCATTAAAGATATCAGAAAGAACAAAAAGTGAATTTGTAAAGAGTAATATGTAAAGACTGAGGGCCAGATATTCAAAAGGGTTGCTCCATGCTCAACAGGGTGGCGCATGCTCAAGTCCTACATTGCGCCATTCTGCGATATTCAGCAGGAGGCAGTTGCGCCACTGAAAACAGGCTGAGCAACAGTGCAATGCAAATGAATGCATGCTCAACAGGAGGGGGAGGAACCATGCATAAACTGCACAGCCCGATATTCAGCCGGGCTGTGCAGAGTTGTGCAGGCGCAACCCCCAACCTGAGCCTGCAGGACCTTGAGCCAAAAAAAAAGGCTTAGAGGGCCACCCACAGGTGAGCTGCTGTATTGCAGGGCGCAACACAGCAGCTGCCACCTGTGGCTGGCCCCCAACTCAGTCCCTGTGCCCCCCAGCCTGATCGCGGGCATAGTGTACCCCCCACCAGCCCGATCGCGGGCATCAATGTGGCTCCCCCCTTCACATCCCTGGTGGTCCAGTGGACCGAAATGCCCGATCGTGGGCAGAATGTAAATTGAACCCCGAACATGTCCCTAGTGCCCGATCGCGGGCAGTAAGTAAAAGTGCCCCCACCAACATCTCCTGGTGGTCCAGTGGACCGTAATGCTCGATCGCGGGCAGAATGTAAAACCACCCCGCCCAAACATCTCCCTGGTGGCTAGTGTCCCCCACCCCACCCACCTGAACCCCTACCCGCTCCCCGGCGGCGGCGGGCGGCAGCATCCACCCGCCTGCCGCCACCCGTGACTGACTGCCTGGTAGGGCTGCAGCCATTGGTGCAGAGCAAGAGCCAATGGCAGTTGCATAACAGAGAGCGATAGTCCAGATTTGTGAATGATTCATTCACAAATCTGGACTGTTAGTGACGGAGCTGCACACCCATTGGTTCTGCTCTGCACCACTGGCGCGGTAGCCCTACCGGCAGTCAGTCGGCGGGCGGCGGGGTGGCAGGGTGGTGATGCTGTCACCCACCGCCGCCGGGGAGCAGGGGTGGGCTTCCTGGGTGGGTGGGTGGGGGGACACTAGCTACCAGAGAGATGTTTGGGTGGGGTGTCATTTTACATTCTGCCGTGATCGGGCATTACGGTCCACTGGACCACCAGGAGATGTTGGGGGTTCTTTACATTCTGCCCGCGATCGGGCACTAGGAACATGTTGGGGGTTCTATTTCACAATCTGCCCGCGATCGGGCACTAGGAATGTGTTGGGGGTCATTTCACAATCTGCCCACGATCGGGCTGCAGGGTGCGTCGGTCCCCAATGGCTGCTGCCTGGCAGGGTGGCCAGGCGCAAGTCCTAGGGGATCGGCACACCTACATGCTAATGGCATGCAAATGGGGCCATAATCATATGCAAATGACCCCCTGTGCCTTGCATGAATTATGGCCCCATTTGCATGTCACCTTTTGAATATCGTGATTTTGCGCATGGCGCAATGGTACTTGGCCACCGCAAGTTGAATGCTCCACTCTGACAACTTGCGGTGACGCAAGTTTCACTGCGCCATGCACAGTGGCTGTGGCTGGGGGGTGATATTCATAGGAGTTGCTCAATAGCGCAACTCCTTTGAATATCGCCTGGGCCACACCCCTGCGCAACTATTTTGCGCAGCACAAGGGTTTGCGCCTCAGAATGGCGCAGTTTGAATATCCAGCCCTGAATGTATAAAGAATTAATGTGTAGAGAGTGAATGTGTAAAGATGGAATCTACCAGGCCCTGCACTTCTGTAGCTGGATGGAGTCTTCGCATGATGCAGACCCCAAAGGACCCTGCAGATCTGCACCTATTCATGCTGGTCATGAAGGGACCTGCATGAATGAGGTTATGATTCCACTATCTCAAAAAGGAATGAAATTCTTTGCAAAAAACCTTGTTAATGCACCAGTTATGGTAACTTAATACCACAAAGGTAAGGAAATGTGGCGTTAGGGTTTCCAACCATAACTCTTCATCCTACCCCCCCAAGCAGCAAAATAAGAAAAACATTAGGGTTTTGGGTCTCTGAAGTCCTGACAAATCAGTAGTAGGGTCTTCCTTGGGGTTGTTACTCTTAATGTTCACCCCGTTTTCTGACCAACAATGTCACACTTAATCCCCTGTTGGGCCATGTGTAAAGACAGCTACAGTAAATTGTGTTGGTAATGTGTGGTGAGACATATTGCTCTACCTTTGAAGAATGTATCACTATGAGGCACTGGCTTGGAACTGTACCATGTGCTCATACAGGAGATTACGGGCTGAGGGGATGGGTAAGCATTAGGGTTGGCAACCCCAAGGAAGATCCCACCACTGATTCACCAAGACTTCAGAGACCCAAAACCCTAATGTTTTTTTCCTTTTGCTGTTTGGTGTGGGGGGCGGGGAGTTAAGACTGGAAACCCTAATGCCACATTTCTCTACATTTGTAACATTGTTACCATAACTGGGGCATTAATTAAGTTTTTTGCAAATAATATATATGATAGTGATGCAGTAGTGCCACTATAGTTAGGGGTGAGTAGGCTGTTTAATAGCTTCACCACCATTTAATGAATGTGCACTAAATTTTGCATGCACTGTTATGTGGGAAAGGTTGCTTGATGTGCCAAGTTTTGTGCCAGTTAGATATGTGGATTCTGAGATCCAGATGCAAAAAAAAGTGAAAACATAATTTTTTCCCTGTTTTTTTTTTTGTTATTGCCTAGTGCCCAGATGGTTTGTTATTTTGGTCTGAAATTTTCAGGGCAGAAAGGACTTGGCCCAGAATGATGCCTGTTGCTGCTTTTGTGAAAACATAATAATCTATTTCTGTGTTATATGGATTTGAAATTTTGGTTCTGAACATGCTCAGGAAACTCTTTTGGATAGCTGTTTCATACAAAAAAAGAATTTTGGCCATACGAAAAAGGATTCTGTTTCCTATGGTGGTAATCATGCTTTGTGAGAAAATATTATTTTTTTGTATGGTTGCCATCTTCGGGAAAAATAAAAATAAAAATCATATAATGGAAAAACACCAACACATGTATCTTGCTAACCGGAACTCAATTATGTGGGTTCTGCTGTCACATTTTGGAAAAATGACCCAGAAATGTAACACATTTTTAAATTATTTTTTCATGCGACTATTTTCTTTTTTTTTTGCATGGCCATATGAAACAAGAATAGGGCCATGCGAAACAAGATTGCCATCATACAAAAAAAAAGAATATGGATCTAGTTTTTTCATATTCTTTTTTCATAGAAAGGGATCTTTTTTCATGATAACAGTACAATCTGGTGAAAAAAGATTTCTTCATATGAAAAAAGAATGTGGACTTCTTTTTTTCATATTCTTTTCTCATATGATGAATTTTTTTTTCTTCGTGAGAACGACAAAGTTGCCATCAATATTTTCAGTTATGTGACTACCTATATATCAAAGGAAAGGTATTAATGAATACTGCAACCCTAACGACACCCCCCAAGAAATGTAGCGGCCATTGAAAAAAAAAACATACTTAAAAAATGAAAAGTCCCATAGATAGCATTGTAACTTTAACAAGCTGTAAGTCCATCAATAATTGGAGTTGAGATAATGTATGTATATATATAGAAAGGGTCTCAATGAGTACAACACTAGCACCTTATCCCCCTAAACATTCATGGGGTATGCACTACACCCCCAAATTACATCCAGTCTTAACTATGGTGCCAAAGGAGATCACGTGATACTGGCAGCCTAACAGCAGGAAGAACTTGGAGCTCCCAACCTCCACTTCCCATCACTGCTTCTAAGTTATCTTTTTGGTGATAAAATCCAGAAATACAGCCCTCTCAAACTGGAGCCTACCTGCAGCACTCGGAAAAAGAACTACAACTCTATTGGTCCAGTGTACTGCGATGGATGCAGATATGCAGCAGGCCCCACTTAAGTACACGTCACCTCCCTTGCCAGAGAAACTACCCACAAAAATCCAAGGCCCAGGGAGCAGCTTCCAATAAAGCCACCTCTTCATTGGCAACTGCGGTTCCACTTACTGAGGACCACTTTTTGCAGGAGTTGCTACCATTTTGGGAGACCCTGACTGAAATCTCTTCAGAATTAAAATTGATCAGAGGAGACCTGGTAGATTTGACCCGCAGAGTGGGTGATACAGAAGCCCACTCCACCTCTCTGGAGAGTTGGAAAGAGAAAATGGAACCAGAAGTCATGCTTCTCTGACAGCAAATACAAAAGTTACAACTCATGGCTGAAGATCTAGAAGGGAGGAACAGACATAACAATATATTAATAATGGTTTGCCAGAGTCTGAGGAGGGTCCTAACACCATCGCCTTCATCCAGAAATTCTTAGTGAAAGTCATGGGCCCATCTCCACTGAACCGGACCTACCAAATAGAACGAGCCCACAGATCTTTAAGACCAAGGCCTCAACCAGGAGCTCCCCCCAGACCAATCATACTTAAATTTCTAAGTTATATCGAGAAGCAGCATGTCCTTGCTAAAGTGCAAGAGTTGCAGGCTATTACCTAGGAGGGATCAAAGTTGACAATCACTCAAGAACTTCCATACAAAACGCAGCAGAAGAGAGCAGCATTCCACCCAACTGTGAGCAAATTAATAGCAGCGGGAATACCCTTTAAAATGATCTACCCTGCATGGCTACAAGTTTCCTTCACTGGTACATAGGTCTCCTACGATACACCTATGCAGCCAACATTGGAGCTTGCCTCTAAGCTACCAGATCTTTTCAAAGTTGGCTGACTTTTGGACTTAGTGAAGGGGGTAATAGTCTAGTTATGCTTAGGGAGCTAGCCACTCCTTTTCTGTAAGTTCAAAACATAATTTTCATGCATGCTTTGTTGAAATTTAATACCTCTTGGGGAATTTGGTGGCGCCTCTGGCTGGTGGTCGGCATCCTGGGCCTCCTGATGTAGCTTGGCCTCATCTTCCCAAAGATTCAGCTGTGAGCCAGAACAATTCAGACTCCCGAGAGGACCAGAGTGTGCAGTGTCAGTCTCGGGGAAGTATTTTCCTTAGGCAGCACCTAGTTCCACAGGCTCTATCTTCCCCTGGGACACTCGGACTATCTATCTGGTTATCATTATTCTGCAAGTATTAGTTTTGATGTTTTAGATCTCTCTCTGCTTGTCATTTCCCTACAGGATGGAGGAAAATGTGCTTTTAAGTTTAGGACTGGGTTTCATAAAATAGCGTAATAGCCAGATACAGGCAGGAAGGGTGCTTATTAAGGTCCTATAGTAAAAGTCTACAATCATTTCGTTTATGAACTTTACATGAGGCAGTCTCTCCTCCCTTTTATATATAATTATCAGGTATTGCTCCAAGGGAATGCCCTTCCTGAAATGGAAACTAAAACTCTGCATAGCTCAGTAATAGGGCTCTATCAAGTCCCTCGGCAGCCTGATTTGTTAACCCACCATAGCCAGGTACACAGACACCCCATCTCACCAGATAGCCAAACAGTGGTAGGTGGTTCCAGTCCAGGAAACCAGCCAGCTACGAATTGCATTTTTATTTTATATTGGATAGCTACTTTGTACGGCTGAGAGATACCCAAGGTGGGTACCAAGCACTTGAATGGGGTGTAGCCCTCATGCTGTCATGGTCACCTTCTACCCAGAGCTGCATCTAGATCATACTGAATCCAGACAGGAAAGGGTCACACCCAAAAGAAGTCCAATATACTATGGCAGGTAGAGGGGAGGGTCCTAAAGTAGTGAGGGGGGGAGGGAAGAGAAGCCCCTGGTTATGCAGGGCTTAAGGTGTGTCCGCTTGGCATACTGACTAGTAGGGGGAATAGCCCCTTGCCACCTTTTCCTTTCCAGGCAACAGTCATATGGCTCTTAACCTTGAGCCTTATGAGAATATGGTTTCACCCACTATCAAGGGACCTCCAAGTCCCACTGGACCAAGGAATGGATAGGGTGGACCAAGGGGCCAAAAGGGGTTCGTTACTCCCTTAATTAATTGGATGATGATTGTTAGTTATACTGGATATGGGGAGGGCCTCTGTAAATAGTTGCTGGGGTACAGTGGGGAGGAAACCCGATATGGGGTGGTAGTTAAGATCACAGTATCATTCCTCACAGCCACAGCTTCCTGGGACAGTATAATCAACATTGTTATTATTGGAATCTGGGGGGTAGGGATAGGGGAAGAAGGGGAAGGGATTGATTACGAGGTTTAGATGGGGGGGTCAAACTTTCTTAGTGCAAATTACATGTTAGCTCATAGTCATCCTTGCTATAAAGACCTGATTATCCTGACCCTAAAATGTGCCTCATTATACACTGTTTTTCGTAAGTGCTCAGCTGATTGTTAATGTCTCTGGGGAATGAGGGGAAGAGGAGGGGGATGAAGTGTGCCAATCTACTGGAATAGCTTAACCTTTGACTGTATCTATACAAGATCATGGCTAGTCAGTCAGTCAAGATAGTATCCTGGAATGTAAGGGGGGCAAGGGAGCAACTTAAGAGGTATCACATTTTTGAACATCTTTGAGTAGTTAAGGCCCAGATTGTTTTACTCCAGTGTAGAGAAAAAAAATAAATATGTTGCAGATGGTACCTTTTATTGGACTAACAACATTATTTTGAAGCCTAGCTTTTGAAAGATAAAGCTCTCTTCCTCAGGTCAAAGTGAAAACAGCTGAGCAGTATGACAGATATAAAGGTAGGATGTGGATCTATCATACTGCTCAGCTGTTTTCACTTTGACCTGAGGAAGAGAGCTTTATCTCTCGAAAGCTAGTCTTAAAAATAATTTTGTTAGTTCAATAAATGGTATCACCTGCAACATATTTGTTGTTTTTTTTCTCTACATTGTTGACTGGACTATCACGGCTACCACATTTCTTTTTTTTTCTCCAGGAAACTCATCTCCTGTCACATGAATCTCATTGGTTCTGTAGACAAGGGGTCAGCCAGGTATTTTCAGCAGGAGAGTCTACTTTGAGTAGAGGGGTAGCTATTCTACTTATGAAGAGTATTACATTTCAAGCTGATCATACGATCTCTGATCCACAAGGTAGATTTGTACTCGTCAAAGGTATATCAGACAGAAAGGAGATTATATTAGGAAGTATCTATGGCCCAGTAGGAGGTGATTCTACCTTTCTCATGGACCTGGTGGATAAAATTACATCTCTTTCATTGGTGCCCCTAGTTTTGGGCAGAAACTGGAATCTCCTTCCTACTCAGGATCTAGACTGATCATCCCAGCATCTCTGACCACTATCCCCAGCTCAATGAGCTCTCAGTGACTCTAAAGAGTTGCTTGGGTTATGTGATCCCTGGATGATTTTTAACCCATCCACCAAAGCCTTCTCATTCCACTCCACAGTTCACCTCATATCATCCAGAATCAATTACATACTCACCAGCTTGACCCTATTGCCTAAAGTCTTAGATGGAGGTGTGGATCCAATAGTACTCTCTGACTATGTAGTGGTCTGGCAACATCTCCTCCTCCCCCACGATACACAACACAACCCTACATGGAGGCTAAACACGCAGCTCCTTAAAGATGACTTTATCATCAAAAGACTTAAATCCCTAATTCATGATTTCATAGATTCCAGCCAAAACACAGTCCCCAGAGTTGACCATGTATGGTGCGCTCTAAAGTGTTATCTTCGGGGTGAATTTATATGTATGGCCTCTAAAAGAAAATGCAAGCGGGAAGCTAAGGCTAAGTCACTTCTTGAACAAATGAGTGCACTGGAGCCATCCCTGTCCCACTCTTCCTCAGCAGATCTTCTAGCCTCCCTGCTTTCATTAAGAAATGGCTACTCTCTATTATTGCAGGAAAAGGCAGAATATTCCATACTTAAAACCCAATCCACCTATATTGAACAGGGGGATAAGGTGGGATGGCTGCTGGCTTTACATTTAAAGAAACTAGAAAGCTCTCGGGTAATACACTCCATAGAAGATCAAGATGGCACAGTCCAAACTCACCCCAGAAACATTGTTCGGGTCTTCGAACACTTCTATGCCAACTTATACAATAAACAGAGTTAAAAACTTATTTATTTAGTTTAGCTTTCCCTAGCTACGGATGATCTGTTTTAATGCTTTTGTTTTAAAATTTTATCTTTATGTATATGTTTTTTATGTACAGCGCCTTGGTTTTGAGAGGCGCTATAAAAATAAAGATGATTTGATTTGATTTGAAAAGAGCCTCTCCACAGTCTCAGCAGGAGACTGAGAACTACTTAACTAAGGTCCCCTTTCCTGCTCTAGAGAATACCCAGCAGACTTTTCTATCATCTCCCATTTCACTGCAGGAGGTAAAACAGGCCATTAAAAATCTTGCTTTGGATAAATCCCCTTAGCCCGATGGGTTCCCATCCAATTTCTACAAGTGCTTTCTCAAAGAAATATCACCTCTTTTACTCCGTATTTTTCATTACATCCTGTTAGCTGCTTTGCTGGACCCCTCTCTGCTCAAGGCCACCATTGTGCTACTTCTGAAGCTGGATAAGCCCCCAGTCCACCCATTGAGCTACCGCCCTATCTCCCTCTTAAACTGTGATATTATAATCCTAACTAAAATTCTAGCTGATAGAATCCGGAAGATATGGTCTCCTCTTCTCAGTCCAGAACAGGTCGGGTTTGTTCCTGGGAGATCATCATCAGATCATCTATGCAAATTGGCACATATTTTCCAATCTGCTAAAACAGCAGACACTCCCATGACTGATCTCCCTCGATGCCGAAAATGTGTTTGATAGGGTGGACTGGGATTTTCTCTGGGCTACTCTCAAGAAGTTGGGTTCCTCCCCTTATTTCTTAGGTGGCTTCAAGTGATCTACTCTTCTCCCACAGTGAAAAGCTACTGCAATGGGGTACTTTCCTCGAGCTTCCCACTCCTTTCGGGTACTAGTCAAGGCTGCCTCTTGTCTCCCTTTCTCTTCAACCTATATCTAGAACCCCTAATCAGACAACTAAAACTATCCCCTCAGATTTATGGTATTCTGATCAGTAACATGACCCCAATCCTATCAGTATATGCGGTCAACATTCTCCTTCACCTCACTAACCCTTCAACTTTTCTTGAAGAAGTTCTCAGAATAATAGAAGAATATAGTATTTTCTCCAACTATAAACTAAACTGTAGCAAGACAGAGATTTTCCCCCTGAACCATCACATTCACAGTGCTGAATTTTCCTGATTTGGCATGCATTAGTCACCCTAATCCATTAAATATCTGGGTATTCATTTGACCACTGACACTGCTCATTTGAAAAAACGAAACCTAGAAGACCTCATCTCGATTATACAGCAAGATTTTCTACAATGGAAATGCCTCCCTTTATTACTATGGGGTAGGATCAGTGTTGTTAAAATGAATATTCTACCAAAGCTTTTCTACCCACTTCACATGCTAAATATATGACTCTGTTGGGAGGTCTAAACCTCACTTTCAGATTCTTGACGATATTGGGAATGCAAGAAATCACAGACACGTTGCATTAGAGTAATAAACAAGTTTATTACTACCATGGGATAAATCAGTTGCCCTAAGCAGTTCTTACCAATACGAACCGGGAGCCAGTGCTAAGCGGTCCCTACACCTCGAGGTTTCTCTGTTGTCTCTTGGGGTCTCTCGAGTCTCCGAGGTGTAAGGCTTGTGCATTACATTAGATACCTATGATAATTACTATGGTTACCAAAAGATAGAAACATTTCTAGTTACAGAGATGAGCCCTATTGGCTAAATTAGAGGTGGCTCCATGGTTCAAGATAACATTATACAATTCTGTAAAGTCATCAGTTTGAGAACAAAAGAGTTCTTATACAGAGTCTTACATAACTCAGTGTAGTGGTACAAATCACCAAAAGGTGGCAATGCTGTCTTACATATTATAATTACTTCAAGGACACAGGTGTCTTGGCATCTGACAAGTAAGAAATACACAGAAAATACATGGCAGAATATATGTATTAGCAAGCAAAGTGTATTACAACAATATGCATTCATATCCTGACATTTACTCTTATACGGTAGATGCCCTTAGCCCTAAATATTAGTATAACATATACCTAAATGCTAGATGTCTATGGTGTACCTCTGAGGGTACCAATTAGGGTGCAGGGACCTCATGTAACATTCCCCCCCCTTGTTGCCTCCAAGGGCAACACAAGCAGATGTCTAGGGAAAGGACAGGAGCAGTGGTCATTTACAATCCCGATGTGCGAGCCTTGTAAAGGAACTCGAGCTGCTCACGGTGTTGGCGTAGTGTGCGCAGTAGGCAGCAAAGCATAATAATGAGAATGAAAATTAAAAATGAAAATGCATGTATAATAACAAAACCTTTAAAAGTAATCTCTAACCAGATGTTAGTTAATGCGTTATTCATATCTCCATCATTAATCAAGGCGAGAACAGCTTCATTGGCTTTGGTCATATTATTGCTGATGTGAATGAGGTGTGTGTCTTTCCTGTCTAAAAGTGATTTCAATGTAAGTGTGAGTGGGTCTATGTGTACATTAAAGTATGGCTAGTATTCGGACAGTGTGAGTAGTTAATCAGGGTTACCATCAATAATGTCTGCATCCAGAAGGGGGACGGGGGTTATAACAGTATGTCCAATAACAGTCTTCTGGTGGGGAACAAAACAGAAATTGGGGTAATCAATAGCACAGGTAACAGATCCATATGTGTAGGATTTATAATTCGTGACCACGCAGTACTCGCCATCAGAATTATACTGTGAGCGCATAGTAGGCAGTCTCCACTTTTGCAACTGGACAGGGCAGATGTAGGTTGTCTTCAAAATCTGTGTTGACAGGCGATGAACCTTCTCACGATAGGATTGGTAGAGCTTATCCGGAGCCAAAGTTGAGTCAAAGGAGTTGGTGCCATTCGCAGTGATGTCATCATCCATAGTAAAAGTCCAATCAATGCTGTCTGGAGAGTAACCACAAACAGGTTGAATAACATCAAATACATCACATCGGCAGAAGTAAATATATTGCTTTTTCGCACAGCAGTCCATGTGAGGAGCCACCCAGGCATCCAGGAAAGAACGGTAAACCAGTAGAGGCGGTAGATCCAGGCATTCTCTGTAGATGTCTTCATCCAAATGCCCAATCGAGTGAACCAGTGCAAGCTTGTCGAACAAGGCTGTAGTGGGATCAAAGTGTGGTAAGGAGACAGTGAAGGAAACAAACATGGTATCTGTTATGGAACATTTCTTAGCCGTGAAACAAGGACCAGTATTAGGGTGTCTGGTCACAAACCCCAAATTAGTTAAAGTCTGTTGCATACACATGGAAACACAGCTAGTGGTTTTACATCTTGGACAATACCATTTGGAGATGCATCTATCATGTATAATGTCAGGTATTCTTCCAGATTCTAAATCACGGAAGTGGTTATTGATGGTAGTGATAATGTAGGAGCCATAAGCAGAGCAGAGTATCTCTCTAGCAATGTACTGTTTATCTGCTTCTTTGTTGTTCTGTTGTATGAGTGCATTAATCTTATCTTTAGAATCAGTGAATGCCTTAGCAATGTGGTGCATGTTGTATACAGTGTATCTTTCTTCCTGACTAAGGCCATCCACACAATTCAATAATGAGGGTAGAATGTTGTTGACCAAACCAGTGGATAATTTGACAGAATGACTTTTGATAGCAGCAATGTCTGCTTTGTTCCAGATAGACATAGCCGTACCAAAAAGGCCTGTGACAGTACCTGTTGCACCTGTAACATCAGAACTGTCAACTTCACGTCTGTTACGTTTATGAGCTAGATTGTCAGGAGAGGGCTTCCTCCTGAAGTTGCCTCTATGTTCAGTAGAATGGACCCTGGCAATAGGGTCTTGCATACGAATTTGAAATGCAGCTAAACTATCAAGCAATAACGTACTATAAAATGCTGATGTATTAGTATTGTGACACATACCAAACTCTTTCATATTCCAGTAAGATTAAACAAAACAGGTATATGCATAAACTGTAAGTTATTAATCAAAAAACCTGGAAGGGCAGTGGCTGTTAGACCACTACGGGGACCAGGGGTATGCTTTGGACATTCCAAAAGCTGCTTGTCAGTGGATGGTAACACAGAGAGGTACATGGCTGCAGAAGCCATGTGGTGTATAGCACAGAATTTCCGAGCAGAATCTCTGGACAAAGAATTACAGTAAGAAGGATCTACTGCATTAAGGCAGTTATGTTGTACAAATCAGAATGTCTTAATGCAGTTTGTAACAAGGACAGTGAACCATTTGGGGATAATTTAGCATTGGGCCAACCTTGGAAAGTTCCTTTGGAGAGTTTGGCCACAGGGAGAATTTGTCCTTGTGATGTGGTTTGCCACTCAATTTGAAGGGTAGATTTATCAGGAGCAACAACCGAGGCAGTGAGGCAAGCATCGGAACCTTCCTGGACAGTGATCATACTATCTGGTATATTGATGGATACTCCCTCTGGAGGAGGTGTTGGAGGATCGAGGTGTCGTAGGATGTCCGGTACCATGCCTTGGAAGCAGGGGATAGCTCTTGAGAGGAGAAGATATTGGAAAAAGATAGCCATCTTGTCAATGTACCTGAAAAGGAAGATCAAAGATTAGTATGTTAGTACTATTCCACCCAATGGGGTGAGGAAAAGTAATTTAAGCTCCTTTATACAGTTTCAGCTGGTTTACATGTAACCATTGTCAGTCAACTTGTTGTTGTGGAGGAGTCTAACTTGATAGACTGCCAGACTGAGCTTGTTGACAATAGGGTATGGGCCTTCCAACTTATTAGAGAAGGAGTAGGTGGGATGTGCAAAGCGAAGCACCATTACCTGATCTCCAACTTGCCAATCCACTTCTTGTGCGTGTTTGTCAAACTGTATTTTGGATTGTTGCTGGGCCTTGCCCATGCAATTTGCAGCATACAAGTGTGTGTGTATGAGGTCTTTTCTGCATTTTTCCACATATTGGTCCACAGACACACGGTCAGCGGTGGGGGGTGTGCAGGTCAAACAACAGGTGTTCAGGTAATCTCATCTGTCTACCAGTCATCACCTCAAAGGGTGTGAACTGGGTGGTGGCTGAGGGTGTGCCCCTAATTGCCATAAGGAGTAACGGCAATAGGGAATCCCAGGTTTTGGGATTGTCCTCAATGAATTTGGAAAGCATTTGTTTAATCCGTCTGTTGGCTCTCTCTACTTGACCTGAGGATTGAGGGTGGTAAGGTATGTGGAACT
Organism: Neoceratodus forsteri; assembly: GCA_016271365.2. Taxonomy (NCBI): domain Eukaryota; kingdom Metazoa; phylum Chordata; order Ceratodontiformes; family Ceratodontidae; genus Neoceratodus; species Neoceratodus forsteri. The sequence continues at coordinate 1,224,128,485 of CM057459.1, read as the reverse complement.
TCTGCCGAACTCCAAGAAGTTCAAGGGGATTCTTTCATCAACTCACCTGTAAAACTGGTTCCTTTGTCAGAATCTACCTTGAGAGGTAGACCCCACCTGGAGAAAATCTGTTCCACCAGGATTTTGGCAGTAGTTTTCGCTGTACATGTCTTAGTGGGGAAAGCTTCTACCCACTTAGAGAAGAGGTCAGTTACCACAAGAGCATACTTGTTATTCCTGCTGGTGTTGGTCAGAGGGCCAATGAAATCAATTTGAATGGCATGCCAAGGGCCAGAATGTCGTTGTGGTAAATGTTTGGCATTTCGTTTGGTAGGGATGGGGTTGTTTTATGCACAAACAGGACAGTTGTCTATGTATTGTTTAACATCTTTGGTGATACCAGGCCACCAGGCAGTGGTCTTGAGTCATTGGAGAGTATTTTCTGCTCCCTGGTGTCCACCAGTAGGAGTGTCATGCACTTGGTGCAAAAATTCAGGTCTTAAATGTCTGGGGACTACCCACAACTTAGTGGTAGAGTCATCTGGTTGGAACCAAATAAGCTTGTCATCTGGTGACAAGCGCAACTTACCTTCATGCCTCCGATAAGGGCTGTGTGTGGGAAGTTTCTCTTCAGTACCTTTGTCAAGGAATCTGAACACCTCTTTGAGTTCAGTGCCAAGCTGCTGGGCTGCGGAGAGGTCCAAGGGGGAAAAAGGTTCCGTTTTTTTCCTGAGTGCTGCAATATGTACAGCTGCATTAGCCTCTGGATGGTCCATCATCTAGACGTCTCCCCCTCAGGCCCCTTCCTTAGCAAGGGTGTCTGCTGTGTCAGTGAAGGCATGATAGGGGTCATGGAGAGAGTGGGCTTTAACCTTGTGTACATAGAGTTTGTGTGCAAATTTTTGTGCCAGTGAATGTATGTATATTACCAATTCCTTGTACTTCACTGGGCTGCCATCAGAGGAGAGGAAGGAGTTCTTCTGCCAAAAGGGAAGAAATTCTGTAAGGGAACAACAAACTCAGTTAGAGTCTGTAAAGATGATGGTATCCTCGGTTCCACGCTGGATGAACTCGAGGGCACAGGCCACCGCTGCCATCTCTGCATACTGTGATGATGTTATACTACAGCGTTTCGATATTTTGACAGTGTTCCCATAAGGGTAAATCACCAAAATACCCATCCCTGCAATTTGTTCTCCCTGATAGTAGGATGCTGAACCATCAGTAAAGACACGGCACAAAGAAGTATTATCAAGTATTTGTGGTGTGGCAGGGAGGAAAGGACCTGGATCAGGAAGATCAGGTGACTGTAGTGTACAGTCATGGGGTTCTCCTTGGAAAAGGAGGCCATGAGCTAACATAGATGGAACTTTAGTTGGTTGTACCTGTATGTCTCTGTCCTGGAGAAGAAGTGACCAGTGCATCAGTCTGGTGTTAGAGACCGACCCATCCTTCACTCTGTCTGAGAGCAGGAAGGTGGTTGGGGTGTGGTTGGTATTAATGATCAGTGGTGAGTACCCAATGATATACAGGAAGTGCTTGACAGCCCAGTAGGTGGCCAGAAGGTTCCTTTCACAAAGGCCATACTTCTGCTCCACTGGGGTCAAGAGCTGTGAGGCATATGCAATGGGTCTCAAGGTACCATGCACCTTCTAGGACAGCACTGCTGACATGGCAATGTCAGAGGTGGCACATTCCAGATGAAATGGAAGTGCTGGATTGGGGTTGACCAGTGCTGGGGCAGAGGCCAAGGCCTGCTTCAGTGACATCACAGCCTGGGTGTGAATAGGTCCCCAAGTCCATGGTACATCCTTTTTGAGTAATTCATACAGAGGAGCAGCCTTCTGAGCAAAATCACAAATAAAATCTCTTGAATAGTTTACCATACCTAGGAACCTTCAAAGAGTTGCCACACTGGTAGGTAATGGCAAGTCTTGCAATCCCTGTACCTTCTTCCAGGTAGGGCTACGACCTTGGTCAGTTATTTTCAGACCTAGAAAGAGTACTTCCTTCTGACACAGCTGTGCTTTTGCTGGATTACATTTAGGCCTGCTTTCTGAAATAGAGTCAACAGTTCGTCCAAGAGATCCAAATGTTGTTCCGGTGTGGCTGTTGCCAGCAACAGGTCTTCCATATATTGTAAGAGACATTGGGGGATAGAGAAACTCTCGAGGGCGTCCATCATGTGGAGATGGAATAGGACTGTTATGGAATCCTTGTGGCAAGCAAGTCCGCATGTACTGTCTTCCTTCAAAGGTGAAGGCAAACTTATATTGACTCTTAAGGGCCAATGGCAATGACCAAAAACCATTGGAGATGTCCAGGACACTGAACCATTTCAAGTCAGGGGTCAGAAGTCGTAGCACATCTGGTGCCGATGCCACAGTTGGGGAACAACTGGGGGTGACCTGATTCAGTTTTCTGTAGTCAATAGTAAGTCTCCAGGTGCCTGTGGGTTTCTTCACGGGCCATACTGGGGAGTTTGCAGTGGAAACACAAGTTCTGATTACTCCTTGCTTGAGGAGTGACTTGATCGTTTCTCTAAGGGAAGACAAGGCCTCAGTTGGGAAAGGATATTGTCTTTGTCTCTCATGTGCTGGACCTGGCACTTCAATGACGGTGTGCATTCTACCACAGTCATGCTTGTTGATTGCACACTTCCAAATGTCATTGCAAAATAGGTAGGAGCTTTGGGAAAAGTTTGTGATTCTTGAACAAATCTATGGCATCATACTCTTTGTCATTGGCACATATCGTTGCCCCAACATGTGAATCAGGAATCAAAATGGTATGATATTGACCCTGAATCTGTATCAGTAGCATATTAGCTAAATCCACCACACAGCCGTGCGGTGCAAGGAAGTCGATCCCTATAATACTAGGGTGATCATGCAATACCATTAGTTGGAAAGTGTGTGAGGCCTTTAAATGACCTAGCTCTACTGGTAAGGGTAGAGAATGGTATGCAGGTAGCCTGGTACCATCAACTCCTGACATGTTGTTCCTCCATCCGGTGGACCAAGGGGATGTGTCTGGGTGTTCGTCATGTAGTACAGATACAGCTGCACCTGTATCTAGAAAAACTACTAGTAAACGGCCCCTGACCTCGGCCTCAGTGCAGGGCCTTCCGTTTGTATCCAAGACTAGCTTGTTTACAATCCGGACTGGGGCCTGTAATTGTCAATCCGTACTGCCAGAAGCATGCAGAGGTTGGGCCTGACTCATGTGAATCACTTCATCATGTTGTACTGATGCTATATAGGGAGGAGCTTCTGGGTTCAGACCTGTATGGGCCTGAGGGCCTGCACCACCGGTGTCCTCATGGCTGGTTGGGGCCTGGGTTGCCGGTTGTACCGTCACAAGGGCCTGTGCAGGAACAGCATCCACCACAGAGCGCACTTGTCCCAGGAGCTCTCGAAATTTCCGATTCTCTTCAGCTGTCTCCCTATATGAAGGACCCGTTCTCTGCTGTGGTTTACCTCTACCCGTATGCTTCCTGTTCTTATGCCAATTCCAGTTCCCACCCCACTGCTGTTGTTGATGTGGTTGTTGTTGATGGGCCTGTCGGGGGTTCATTATCAGCTGGAGGGGATGGCTGATGTTGGGCCTGTTGGCGTTGAGCCTGCCCTTCCACTGTGTAGTGTGTCGTGGCCTCCGGGACGGGTTCCATGGCAGCTACCTTTTTGGAACTGGAGCCCAGATCATGGATATAGAGTTGATACACTCTTTCGGTTTTCCGAAGGATGTCGGCAAAACTATCCGTATTAGGGTAGGTGGTTGGCTCTACCTTTTCTCTTACTGCTGGAATCATGTTCCTAAGGAACAGGGTCTTATATTCAATAAGATCTACATCTGCAGCTTCTTGTGCCAGGTGCTTTCCTGCTCGGTAGGCCATTCAAAGTCTCTGGCGGTAAGTCGCTGGACTTTCTTTTGCATTCTGCTTCAAAGGGTATGCAAGCATCACTCCTACTACACCTGGGCTGTGAGCAGAAATGAGCTCAGCTGCAACCTCGTCAAAGGTAGCGTTCCCATCCTGGCGAACAGCATCGAGGAGTTTGGCCCACAAACCAGGATTGATGGTCTGGTGTAGAATTTGGACCTGATATTCTGCAGCGAGGCTAAGCATCTCGCATTTAGAGCACACCTTCTCCAAGTGACAGCTGAGGTTGTCGGACAGATTCATTCGACCAATGCTGTCAGCAATTTGCTGAACAGAGTAGTCCATTTGTAGGGGATTGGTGGGTCGATCAGGCAAAGGTAGATTGTCTCGAGCGCCGTCCAAGGCAGCATGAGCTGCAGCTTCAGCTGCAGTGCGGACGATACCTTCCTGAGTGCCAGCCTCTTGGAAAAGCTACCTAATCTGGGTTTTAATAGCCCTTTTACTCCTCTCAGGAAGAGGTATGTTGCCTATCGCAGTTTCAATCATGGTTTCTATCTCTTGCCTGTCTTCCACATTAATAACAGCTACCAGAGGTGCCGTCGGGACCAGGCTTGGGCCTGCTCCCCCCTATCATGGGGGCCGCCATGTTGGCCTCTCCCATGATGAGCGTCACAACGTCGCCGACGTGTGACATGGGGAGTTGGGGCAGGGACTCGCCATGCTGCGGATGGCTGGGTGTGGAATCTGGGCCATTGTAGGGGCGTGACTGGGCATGTGAAATGTCATCATCAGATAACTCCCCTTCTGATGACGAATGAAAGGCAGGGGCTACGCCTCCCATTGCCTTAACATATCCAGCCAGAACCTCTCGCTGATGGCGCAGTGTCACCATCTTAGTTCTACATACATCGTGACTCACACTTGCAACATCCGTATCAACCTCATCTTGCTTTTGCTTTTGCAGCACTCTGTACGAGGCGCTCAATTTGCGATTGTCCCTGTAATCCACTTCTAAATCATTACATGCCTGGTTTATCTCATCCTGCAGCTCACCCATTTCGTCACTCAACTGAGCATTTGCAGCACTCAGCAAATCATTCATTTGGACTGCCTGACTCTTATCCTGTCTCAAACTTTCACACTCCTGCTTCAACATACATGTTTCCTGTTCACCAGCTTGAGCTGAATGATGCAATAGTGAATCCTTTTCATTCCACAGAGTTTGGAGTTCAGACTCCAAGTTCTGCTGCAGTCTTATACACTCTGTTTCCTGCAAACCCATCTGTTGCTTAAGAGATGAAATCTGGAGATCAAGGGTTCGAAACCTCACTTTGTAGGCTTCCAAAGCAGCATAGAGAGCCGCGACCATCAACCCTTTAGCATGATGCTTATTGGTTGACTGTCTCATCTCTGCATACTGGGTTGAAATCTCCAGTATAGGGTTGTCGGATTGACTTGCATCCCGTGCAAAGTCGGCCCATCCTCCCTAGGAAGCAAGGAAGTTCGAGACATTGAGTCTCAGTTCTGTGCAAATATCTGATACTGTGGCCATTGTGTGGGAGGGAATGAAAATTCAAATTGTGAAAAAGATAGCATGCTGCGTATCGATCCACAGCACGAGTACTTTAAACACAGCCAGGCTACTGTATTAGTCGCAGGCTTGCAATTCAAAACTGCTATGGAGTGGGTTGAGACGGCATCGACCACACCCAAAAAGTCAGCCAGACTTTGCAAGTTACTACAAATTGGTTTTAAAACGAGAGAGGTGATACGGGAATGTACACCTACTGTCCCCGTGGGAAAGGGAAAAAGTTCAAGCAACAAGTGAAAACTTACAAACACCAAATATCGCCTGCACACAGTCACCAATTTGTTGGGAGGTCTAAACCTCACTTTCAGATTCTTGACGATATTGGGAATGCAAGCAATCACAGACACATTGCATTAGAGTAATAAACAAGTTTATTACTACCAAGGGATATATCACAGTTGCCCTAAGCAGTTCTTACCAATATGAACCGGAAGCCAGTGCTAAGCGGTCCCTACACCTCAAGATTTCTCTGTTGTCTCTTGGGGTCTCTCGGGTCTCCGAGGTGTAAGGCTTGTGCATTACATTAGATACCTATGATAATTACTATGGCTACCAAAAGATAGAAACATTTCTAGTTACAGAGATGAGCCCTATTGGTTAAATTAGAGGTGGCTCCATGGTTCAAGATAACATTATACAATTCTGCAAAGTCAACAGTTTGAGAACAAAAGAGTTCTTATACAGAGTCTTACATAACACAGTGTAGTGGTACAAATCACCAAAAGGTGGCAATGCCATCTTACATATTATAATTACTTCAAGGACACAGATGTCTTGGCATCTGACAAGTAAGAAATACACAGGAAATACATGGCAGAATATATGTATTAGAAAGCGAAGTGTATTACAACAATATGCATTCATATCCTGACATCTACTCTTATATGGTAGATGCCCTTAGCCCTAAATATTAGGATAACATATACCTAAATGCTAGCTGTCTACGGTGTACCTCTGAGGGTACCAATTAGGGTGCAGGGACCTCATGTAACAACTCCCTCTTATTTTCTTTAAGCATGTTCATGCCCTTATCACCAGATTTGTGTGGACGGACAAAATGCCAAGGTTATCATACGCCAAACTGACACCCCAATAAAAATTGGGAGGACTCCAACTCCCCAATTTCTTGTACTATTACTGGGCTAGCCACCTCCAGAAGTGTGGAAAATGGCTCATTGCTCCTTTAAACTCCCCTGAGTACTAGCTATTCCCCACGTTGGTTGCAAATTGAGCTAAATCTTTTCTCTTTTTCTAATATTTCCCCACATGTGGCCTTCTTTACTTCAAGGGCATCTCTTCCATCTCACCTTCGACATACTGTATTAGGAACATTGGTAACAGTGCTCTCTCAGTTATTTCATTCCCTTCACAAACATGCCAGCAAAGATCTCTCACAGCCCATGTTATCCAACTCCAGTTTGAAAATAGGTGGGTCCATCCTCTCTCATGATTGGCTTCCACAAATGCAGGGCTACAAGGTGTCCGATTTATATCCCTCAGGGACTCTGCTTTCCGTTAAGGAGATTTTAACCAACCTCCACATCTCCCCCCACTACATTTTTAAGGTCTATCAGTTGTGGCACCTGCTCCTCACACACTTCAATCTCACCCGTGAAGATTCTGAGCTAGTTCAAATAATACATCAAATACAAAATCTGGCTAATCAACCTCATGGAGTGGCCTCATTATACAATCTCCTTCTTTCCATGTAATACCCTTTGCATTTGCCGGGTTCCAAAGACTGGGAATGTCTCCTACCCGATCATACATTTAACTAGGCAACTATTTGGAAAGACCTACATGACTATCACACACAGGATGGTCTAAGACTTCCCCAATATCAAATACTAAACAACATGTACTATACCCCAGTTAAATTGGCAAAGATGGGCCATCTTACATCCCCAGCTTGTACAAGATATGGTAAGTTAGAGGGGACTCTCTTACATGTATTTTGGGACTGTGAAAAGGTGTCTCCATTCTGGGCTAAGATTAAATCCTGTTTAAATCCTTTACTTGGGTTAGAAGGTATCAGTTCAGTTTTATTGTTCAGCAAGTACACCATTACAATATGCTAAAAACATTGCAATTTCATCACAGGTCATACAAATATACTGCATAAGAAAACATATTTTCTTTTTTTTTTAAATAGCACAGTTACCTAGTTAGTTTCAAGGGAATATAGACCTAATGGTCCATCAATCATTATTTAACATTTAACTTCAGAACCAAACCTTGAATTGGCTAAGCCAAAGTCAATTTAAATTAATAGAAAATGTTAAATATATGAAACAATATATGGTATAATCAGACCCTCAATAATCTTTCACCAGTTTCTATTTCTAAATTATCTTGCTGCCAATAGGAAACAAATCCTTCTATTTTCACATGTTAGTCCAGTTATTCTAACATGAATAATAAAAAGTTACAGGAGAGAGAACTAAAGTGCTATACCAGTTAGGGAGTTTTCTCACCCACTACACACAATAACTCAAAACTTAAGAACTAATGATTTTAACCATTTTAAGTTTCCACCCAGAGTTTATTTTTTCTAAGGCAGGGAGATGATTTCTTTATACTTCATCACTTTATGAAAAAACTATGAGGCCATCCTTGCATCCTCTATTGTATGTGGATGTAAAAGCACAAACAATGGCTCATATTCTGCATTTACATATTTTATAAGAAAATTGTTTAGTAAATTAAACTGTGGGGTTTTATATAAGGGGCACTGCACCATAATGTAATAACGATTTTCTTCAAAGCCCCTATTACAACTACATAATTCAGAATGCAAATTAACAGAAGCCATTCTATTAAAATATGCATATTTAGAGCAAACGATTCCCATCCTTGCCCAAGTAATAATTTTCCTATCTGAGGGGGTAAGAGATAAGGTTAAATAATCTTCTAGAAATGTAACTATCTTATTTTGACCTAACCAAATAGCATGACGTTGAGTTCTAAGCAATTCCATTTGTTTTTCCTGAGCAAGCCTCATAATTTTCCTTTTAACAAGCTCCTTGAATAAGGGGGATATTATAATTGCTTTTTCCCAATTTAACGAAAGATGATGCATGGAGATTCTTCCCAAAATACTTTGGAGGATTTTTACCCAGGGAGATTTGTAATTTTGTTTTTGCCAATAAATCTTTTCCTTCAAGCACAGCAAAGCAAGCAGTTAACCTGATGACTAATAATTTTTAACCAATAGCCCATCATACGTATATCAGTTATTACAGCAATGGAAACGCTTCCCAGTTCAGCCCTTACTATGACATTAGATGTAGATAATGGCTACTATAATAAGGATTTACAAGGAAAGAAAGAGGAATCTCCAAACAAGGAGGTGAACTTGTGCCCCAAACCTCTGCTCCTAACATAACAATGGGGTTAATTTTAGCTTCTCCAGCCACTAATGCAGGTAATACCGAGTGTCCCACATATTTCGTATTAAAGCGTAGCAAAGCTTTAGCAATCAATCTTGCCCTTGCTGCTTGGTCCCTCCAATGCGCTGACCATGCTCAATTTGAGGTGAATTTGACACATAGATATATATAAGAAGTCACCCTATCTGTGGAATCATTATTTAAATAAAACCTTGGTTCCTTTCTTTTACCAGGGTGTAAACCAAAAATCATGAATTTAGTTTTCTTCATGTTTATTATTAGATCTAATTGCTTACACTTAATATTAAGTTGAGTTATTTTATTTTGCAGTCCTTGACTGGAAAGTGCCAATAGAATTAAATCGTCTGCATAAGCAAGAGTATGTACAGGAAGATTCTTAATTTTGGGGGAATTGAGACTAGGTACCTCCTTATACATCATAAGGGAATCAATGTACAAGCTCAAAATACATACATGAAATAGATACATATGCAGTACATTATGGGAAAGCCAAGGCTTACCTATAAACATTTGGATGATAGTTTACAGACGGGGTAGATACATACAGTGATCATGCAGCAATTCTGTTTGCCTTTAGGAATTATGACATTAACACCCCCTCACCAATAAAACTAATGGTGAATGTGGAAATTCAAGGGAAAATAAGATTGAGATTGAATATAACTTCCCACTGTTTATATGTAAACTCATTTTTTGTTTGTGCAAGAAATTTTTTATAATCACTATGAGCTTTATTTAACTTAAACATCGCCCTCTTGGTTGGGTTCTTTTTTGTTTGCCTAATAAGCCTCCCTAAGTTCCCTTTCTCTCTTGCACATTGGGTATCAAACCAGGATGATGACTTAAGCTTACTGATATTTGTACAGTATATCTCTTTATTAATTTGTTGATATCCTAGATTCAATAACTGGTTAATTTGCTCACTTTTAATATCATTCTGTGTGCTAGAAAAGAGGAGGGCAAAACTAGGGAAATAAATTAAATTGTATACCCCCTTCATAGGTTTTTGTTCAATCTCATTTTCCCTTGAATTTCCACATTTGCCATTGGTTTTATTGGTGAGGGGGTGTTAATGTCATAATTCCTAAAGGCAAACAGAATTGCTGCATGATCACTTTCTATTCGCATAACCACATCCAGTCTCCTAAAGGATTGATAAATAAAAGGGGAGCATAAAATTAAATCAATCACATTCCTACCAATCTCTCATTAAGAATCAAGAAATTATTATCCATGATAAAAATTCAAAAACATCTTCCTGCCTCATTAACTATCATATCTGTCATTTTTCTTAGTTCAAGGTCTGACACATATAATTGTTCTTGTAAAAACGGTAGATTATCAAAATTTGCTCTCCTAGCATTAAAATCACCTGCTAATAATACAGTATCTACCATATTTAATTGTGTAATTTAATCTAGTTCCATAGTTAGTTTAAACCAAATATCATATGTAGGGTGAGCATGAAAATTGGGGTAAACATTCACAATCAATACTATGCTAGAGTCCCAATTAACTACTACCATGAGAATTTCAGGGGTATGGGAGTAACTTTTTAGTACCCTTAATCCATCCCTGATCTTTATCAGGGTTGCTAAGCCTCCCTTGTTTCTCCCATTCATTTTTCCTTTGATTGCAGGGGCATAATTTGATTCATAGCCATTAAGATGGGTCTGTGTTAGTGCCCATGTTTCTTGAAAAATAATGGCTTCCAATCTAAAAACAAAACTAACCCATTGTGGATCTGCAAATTTATTGTGGAGTCCTGCTATGTTCCAATTAAGAACATTGCAAGTGACAGTACTTGTTAACCCCCAGTAACATTCTGATGGTATGTCAAGATCTTGACTTTCAGATGTTTGTAGTCATGGTAGTCTAGATTCAGCGTGGGACTCCCACTCATTCAATGCCACCAGATAAATACCCAACTCATCAAACATGTATCTGTTTTCTAAAAGAAATGCTAATAATTGTGCAGAACAAATAAAACAATTAATCTGGGTTCCCTCTTTACCCTCCAATACCCTTTCCACCTGAGCTTGTTCATCAGTATGTATTTGAATTTTGGTAATAACTGATAGAATCACCCTAAGAAGGGATACTAAATTAGCAGTGGTTTCTTCCTCCAGTGTATCTATCCCAAAGATAGAAAACACATAGCATTCAGGTAAGTCTCCAAACTCCCAATTCAGCTGAGCTAGGGTAGAATTAAATTTGTCATGTGATAATATTTTTTCTGGCTTTGATCCATTATAGGTGCTTTTCCAAATTGTGGCCCAAGTAACTGGTGATGATAACAACATTCCCAATGAATTTATCAGACCTTGCTTAGCCCACACTTGTTTTGCCATATCCGTATTAGGTAGCATAAAATAAACTGATTTAGTAGGGTTGAAAATATCCCTAGTTACCAAATTAAGTGCAGCAGTGACTGTTGGTAGCCCCAATTGAGCTCTTAACAAGTGGGCTATCAAGTTCATCAATGAGGTGTTAGTTTCATAATTTTTAACATACATCTGATCTAATTTAAAAACTACTTCATTACCTGTTCATATTAAATTATATGCTTCAGGTTCTTCCTTATCAAAAGGATGGGGATCCTCGATCAATAACAGTGGGTTACATCCAACACCCATTTTAGACTGGTCTATAATAGTGAAATTCTATATGGCAGTTGTCCTTTGGTCCAATATGGGGTTAAATATCCCTGTTCCATGTTTTTAGGGGAATTATTTCCTTTGACAAGGGCCTGTTTAATACATCAATGCTCCCCCTATTCGACGAGTGAGGATATTCTTGGGCCACCTGTGTCCCATCTAAAATAGTTTGACCATTGATCTCTGCCGTTATGAGATGTTCCTTTATCTTACTTTCATTTTTGGGCATTTTATTATTATTCTGTTTCCTAGATTTATTGATTTTAGATTTTCTATTAGGTTTTGTCTCCTTTTTTTTCTTATTGAGCCATCTCTCTTTTTACCTTTTGGAGTCTCAGGTATAATTAATGATGAAAATGATAGGTTATGTTTAGTTCTATGAGCCTCATTTTGTTCAACCAGCTGTGAGATTTGTTGTTCAAGTAAAGTAAACCTCTCTATGCAAAAGCATGACAAACATTCCATGGCTGCTTTAATACCATTATATGCTTCTAACAGCACAACATTAGACATCACCGGATGAGCTAGAGCCTTAATGGTATATTTAGATATAATATCAGAACATTGAGCAAAATAAACCTGATCTAACTGGATATTCTGTACCTCTTTGTCCATTTTTTCAAAAATCTCATCTGGAGATCCATTTAAAGTTACATTCATAGACTCCTCTTTATCCTCTACCAAGCTAACAGCCTCTTCTGAGGTTTTCAATGGGCTAAATAAATTCATCCCTGATGGGAAGCAGGAAATACCCTATCCTTCACAACAGAGGCCCCTTGATTTGCACCATAACACAAAGAGTGAGCCTCTGCCTCCCCGTCCAACCATCTTGGGTGAGAGCCCCCAAATAGTCTGTTATTTTAACTTGGTTCCTCAAAGGGACCATTGTTTGGTCACATAAATAATGTGAGGGAGTCTGACTATTCAATATTGTACCCTTCTGAGGTTTCTTTGACCTTTTTAAGAAAAAGTCAGTAATTTTCCCTTGATTAAATGATATATTAGTGAGGGAGGTTACATTTTTTATTCCCCCCATGTCAGAAGTTGTGACTCCATTGTTGGGTGTAGTTATTAAAATTTTATTTTCATCATATACATAATTTACACTATTTTCACCCTCAATAGACTCATTACCCGGTAGTTTTACCAAGGCAACTTGACTTAAATTATCCGAAAATGGCAGCCCTGATTCAGGTCTGTCTCTTTTCCAGAGTTTTGCTTAATATGATTAGGTTCTGGTTTATGTCCAGAAACATCAGATCTGAAATCATAAGTGGTTTCCTCTTTGATATAATAGGGTGAAAAGAACAATGGAGTTACTCCTGAGAGTTCTTTTGGGGTAGAGACCATAATGACTAGGTCTTGAGTGTATACACAACAGTTATTCTTAACCCCCGATTACCATTTTGTGGTTTAATCCCTTTACGCTGTCCCATTATGTTCTTGTCCACCACCTTACCACTACATGTGTACATGACATAAATTTAACTAGTTAACAAATTTAAACTCAATAGACCAGATTCCCTAAATATTTTCTTACTCTTGAAAATGAATTAAAATACCAATAAGAAAAAGGACCAGTCTCCCAATAGGAGCAATAAGAACAGGGAGACAAATGGAGTAACTATTATAATTGACTACTTATTGAGCAGGTAATTATAAAATAGCAAGCTGTCTATATGGGAGCATTGGAGATACAGTATCTGATTAAAAAAAAGGGAGGGGGTTTCTTGAGAATTTCTGTTTTCCAGATGCAGTCAATGGTGTACACTGCAGTCTATTAGTTCTTCAGGTCTTGAGATCTTAAAGAAAAATGGAGGCTCCAGGAATTCAAATTCAAAGGCAAAAGGGGTAAATTAGGAGGTTCAGGTTCAGGTTCTGGCTCAGGTGGCTCAAACAGGTAAATGAGGTTCGTTCAATACCAGGAATACAAGAAGTCCCAGCGTATAGTCTAAAATTCACTTGAGTGATCAATGGAGAATCTCTTCCCAGATAAGGAACTGAAAAGCCCTTTAAATAGGTCCCAGCAGGAATTAAATTGTCCAAAAACTCTCTGCTCAGACTTTAAATTTTCAATACGCTCTTCGTCTGCCACTAAAAACAACAAACAAACAAAAGGCTATTAAGATAAAAAAAATAAAGCTAAACATTAACAATACATTAACTGATATGACAAATACTCTTTAAAAACTGCTAAGCTACTAGGGCTAGTTCCTGAACAGATAAATATAATTGTATATTAAAACAGGCTGTATGTGTAAAATGCCTTCAATACAAAATTAATCAACTCACTTGCAGTAAGGCTAGGTTCCTTGCAGAGTTGTTAAAAATGTCTGGGATCCTTGCACAGTGGACAACGCGCTATGGTAAACTGGTTTAAAGAAGGATTGAATGTTGCTCCAAATTACAGTGTTTAGTCAGCAAACGCCCAAGAAGTTTTCGACCAAAGAACCACAGTGCAGCGTGCAAAAGTGGTGGCCAGTAGTGCAGGCAAACCCTCACCCTCTCCCTCCAAGTTGAATGACCGACTCCCAGTGATCTCTCTTCAGGGAAATGGGTGTGCCTATAAATACGCAGTTACATTGTGACGTTCATTTGTGCCACAAAAACTTAAAACACCAACAATAATATATATCTTTAAACTAAAAAAGAAAAAAAAGGATTAAAAGATAGTTCTCAAAATTATAACAACCCATGAGCCATCTGCAGTAGTAAAAGTTTAAGACTTAAGGAAAAAAAAAGGGAGATTGAGCGGAATATAGAAATTACTCAGAGTTATGCCATCCGCCTAAGATAGTTATTAAAAAATATGAATGCTAGGTAGCAGGCTACTATTAAAAACGAATCTTAAGGTTATTTAGGAAAAAAGAAAAGGTTTCAGCTCTCAGCTCGCAGAACCCCCTAATAATTCTGCAGCATCTCAAAATCTGGTGGGTCACTGAATACAGTAATCACCAAACACATTCAAATAAGCACAAAAATACAAAAGCACATCAGCAGCTGAGAAGGTACACTTTTCTTTATCACTCTTTCATTTAATTTTCTCTCTTGGTTATCCATTGTGTGCCCGTTTAAACCCCCCATGGGGTATTGGGAGTTCAGTCATCAGGCGAGGCTTTCTCCACCAAAAAAACTCCTAGGCCTGGAGGCTGAAAAACAAGGGTACAAACAAGGATGACTGGTGGTAGCAACACAGGTCAGTCTGGAAAGATTTACTCACTTCATAGAAATAAGGCAATGGTGGCATACCTTTTAAAAATGAGTAATAAGCGTTGAGTAAATCCTGCTACAGCAGCCCCATGCAGCTGCTCAATGTGCAGCAGTCATCTACTGTACCTCCTTCTCTTACTGATTGTGTATCTTAGAATATCATATGGTGGCTCAAGGCTGACTCACAGTTCTGGGTTAGAACTTTTTACTCCTTCAATTTACTTTCTGGGAGATTTTTATCAAATAAAGGTTAAAGAAAGAAAGTATCATATTTCACTCATCTCTATGGCTGTCAAAAAACTTGTCCTCAAACACTGGATTGACCAAACCCTTATCTCTCATAAGGAATGGCTACATGAATTGTCCTTCTACCTAAGGACTGAACATATGATTGCAAGCATTCATAATAAACCTCATCTCTTTAATTAAAAATGGGGTAAGTTGTATGCCCTATACTTGACTGTACCTCCTGGGTAGCCCCTTTTGCTCCTCATCTGCATCTTGGAATAGTGTTAATTATGATTTCCTTAGTATTATCAACATTTAAATGGCACACTCTGAGAGGGGAGTTGCAGGGAGGTTAAGGAATGTTAGGGGTGGGGAGGGGGAGAGTTGTTAAGAATTGTCCTGATCTTTCTAAGAATTGTGTTCTGAACGCATTTGTAACTGAAAAACTAAATATTTTTTGTTCAATTTCAAAATAACTATGGTGCCAAATCAACAATGAAAATCTGAGCATCATTTATTTATTTACTTTTTTAACTGGGTAAGTACACTGGGCCAAGGCCCCTTTTCAAGAATGACCCAGAGTCACTACAATGCAGTTAGATGGTACAACAATATACAATACAATGTGTATTGCATGCAATAATGCAACATTAAACATTAAAACATGCACACTTAATCTGTTGCAGTAAATGAGATTTTAACATAGTTTTAAAATTAGAGTGGTAGTTTACATTCAGGCAGGATGGAGGTAAAGTATTTCAAAGTGTGGGTGCTTGCACAGAAAATGCATGCTCTGTCATAGAAGTTAGCATTTTTGGGACTTGTAAATATAAGCTAGAAGTAAATATTAATACTTTATTTTCTTTCTTGATCTCAATTCAAGCAAATAATAGGGATAAATATTTTGTTGTTAATAACATTATCAACTGTACATCAAGGATTATATATGAAGTTTTGCTTTGTAGGCAACCAACCCATTTCTTTGTGTAATAAATAATGATGAGTGTTATACAGTTTGAGTGTAGCAAATTGACAGATGGAATTAAATGTTCTAGTTATTAAATTTAGATCATTACCTCACAACCTTGCGAATAAAAATGAATTGCAATATAGGGTAGGCAAAAGTACACCTTTAGAAATTATTGCTCTTGCCTCCAAAGTTAGGCAGTCTTTCTAGCTATACAAGGCAACTAATTTTTAATTTACAAATTTACTGATATTCTTAATGTGAGTGGTAAACATTAAGTTAGAGTCTAATAAGACTCCCAAATACTTAAATTCAGTAACCTGTTGAAGCATCATTCCAGCCAAACTGGATATTTGTAGTTTCTGACAATTTAATAAACTAGGTTTGGATCCAAAGATTATGCACCTTGTTTTCTTAATATTTATCAACAAACAATGTTGCTGCATTCAAATGTTCAAAGTTAAGAAATCTGTGTATAGTGAAGGATTAATTACATATACTGAAGAGGCACTGGTAAATAATATGATATCATAAGCATATAACAAAATTTCGGAATGTGTATGAATGCTTAATATAGGATCGTTATACATTAAAAATAGTAAAGGTCTTAATATGGATCCATGCAGTGAATCCTTGCTCCATAATGTGAATGTTAGAGTATGATCCACCATATTTGACACTTATGGGATGATCTGTGAGATATCTTTCGATTCACCCACAAGGTGATTCAGCCAGGCCAGTGGCCATTAGTCTCTGGAGCAGCATGACATGATCTAGAAGATCAAAGGCCTTTGATATATGTACAGAAACTGCACCAGTTAATTTACTCTGATCCATAGATCTTAAAGTGTGATCAGTAAATCTTTTCAAGGCAGTACCTGTGCTAAAGGATTTTCGAAAGACATGCTGCTCTAAAGAGCAATGCCCATTGGCTCCCAGATGTTCAACAAGTTGTTCTTTCATTAAATTTTCCAAAATTTTACTTAGAGGAGACATAATAGATATTGGGTGATATTTATCTGGATCTTGTAATGAGCCTGTTGTGGAAATTGGGTTGATTATAGTTTGTTTCCAATTACAACCAAGCTCATAAATTGCTTTTCTATAGGCGTGGAAGTGCAGGGCCCTTCCACAGCCAGATGGCTTTGTGTATTTATGGAGGGATAGAAGTGAAGGGCCTTCTTAGGCAGAAGAATGAGTACTGCATCAATAACACATAATACCCTACAAAAGAATTCAGGGGCCATATAAAACATAAATGTAAAAAGAATAGTATTCCTATAAAATAACAGTGAAAATTTAATAAGCTTTAACTCCATCAGTCTTTGGAGTTACCGGACAATCTATATATCAAAACAAAGGTCTCAATGTGTACTACAAGAAATACCAACTAAAAATAGACATTTGAAAATTAATTAAAATTAAAACATGAATATTCCTTAGGATAATTGCAACTTTAATAAGCCACACACAAAAAAAACACAAACAAACAAACAAAAACAACAAAGCTAAATTGCTTTCTAGATAACCATAAGTACCAGATCCAGAGGACTCTGTGCTTTCACACCCAGGTACATGTGTGCATTAATGGAGGCATGGAAACTGGGCCCTGTTTTTCCATAATCACATGAATGATGACACAATTCTACTATTTCAAAAAGTAAGGGCATTCTTTGCAAAAAACTGCATTATTTTACCAGTTAGGGTTCAGGTTAAAGTGACAAAAATAGGGAAATGTGGTGTTAGGATTTCTAACCCTAACACCCAACCTCCCAGCCTCCAAGCAGCAAAAAAGGAAAAAACATTACGATTTTGGCTGTCCTGAATCTTGGCGAATCATGGTTGGTATCTTCCTTGGGGTTATCAACCTTTACACTCACCCCATGCTCATATAATTTGCACATCTGAGCTTATTTGCAGATGGAATGGGGTGAGCATTAAGGTTGTTAACCCCAAGAAAGACCCCAGCTCTGATTCGTCAAGACTCAGGATAGTCAAAACCATTTTGTTTCTTTTGCTGCATCGAGGCTCTGGGTAGGGTGTTAGGGTTGAAAACCTTAAAACATTTCCTACTCTTGTTGCTGCTTTAATCTGAACCCTAGCTGATGTGTTAACACAGTTGTTTTCAAAGAATATACATATATGTTTATGTGCACGAGTTTACTTTTTTCCCACCTTTTAATAAGGTTTGGTAAGATTGTAGGTCTGTTCTAGATATCATTGAATTGTAAAAATGTAAAAATTGTGAAACATAATAAATGTGTTCTCAGAGATGTACTTTAAATGGCATTCTCTATGTTACATTTTCCACCTGTTATTATGGCTTGGCAAACTTGTATATCCATTGTAGATAGCAATGAATTGCAAACTCGTGGAAAATTATGGAAGTTGTGTATTCAGATATCTACTTTAAATATTTTTTCTGCCTGTTATTATGGTGTTGTGAACTTGTAGGTCTGTTTTAGTGATCAGTGAATTGTACTGATGAATGGTGCATATTTTATGTATACAGTATGTCAACTAGCTTATTTACCTATTTGCCAGTGTGCTCTGTCTAGCATTTTCCACCTTGTTTAGTTAGCCTGATTTGTTGTAATAATTGCACTTTCCTTGGGCAGCTACTGCTTACTTGAACTACAAATGCAAATATTCTCACATATTGTATCTTTGTACATATGCCTTTATGTAAAATTGTTATACTTATGCTTTTATGTATAAATTTTGTCTCCCTTTTTATTGTGACTGTTCTCCCTGCTCACCAGGTCACACCTGGAAATGATCCTCAGCTCAGCGTACCTTTCCTGCTTACCAATTTTTAGATAAATGAATAAATAAATAAAATATTTTTGCAATCTTCTGTTTTCTCACTTTTTTCCACCTTTTAAGAACTGGTGAACTTGTAGTTCTGGTCTAGTTATACATGACATGTAAAACAGAAAATTATGAAAACTTTACATTTCTGGAGATTTACCTTAAATAGCATTTTCTGTTTTATTTTCACTTTTTTGTCCACCAGTTATTACAGTTTGGCAAACTTGTTGGTATGTTCCAGATGTCAATTAATTGTAAAGAAATGCAAAAAATAATGAAATATATATTTTTGGAGATCTACCTTAAATGCCTGTTTTTGTTTTGTCCATTCTTCCTACCTGTGATTAGGGTTTGGTGAAATTGTAGGTCTGTTCTAGATATCAATTAATAGTAAGATTGTAACAAAAAATATTAAAAATAATGAAAAATGTATTTTTGGAGATTTAATTATTTAGAATCTGTTAATTGGGAGAGGCACACTAAGCCAGAGCTTATTTCCAGGTATGACCTACAGGGGGGAGGGGCTAACAAATATATATAAAAAACCCACAATAAACAGAAAGTGGCAAACACAAAGTGCAATATTGAATAAAGTGACAAGTGCAACAGCTTAAATATCATATTTTGTTGTTTTTTTTTCACTTTTTTCGCCTATTTTTATGTTTTGGGAAACTTGTAGTCTTTTCAAAATAATGAAAGATGTATTTTGGAGAACTATTTTAAATACTAGTGTATCACTTCATTTGGGAACTGTATAAAGAGACCTATCCCAAGCAGATTCCTCCCCCTGAAGAAGCCCTTCATCAACGTGAAATGTTAGAGTGTAATGGTTAAGTTTATTTTATTTTGAAATATCACTAAAATCAATTCAATTTTATTTTATTTGTTCAACATTTTCAATTATTACAAATGTTAAAATCAGCTCAATGAAGTACAGTCATATACTGGTCTCTGGACATTTACATATACAAATATATAAGACACCACTTTTTTTTAAATCATTTTAAATAAAAAAAAATTCAAACAATTATCGTTACTGAACAATTAAAATATTTTCTCTGAGGGTAATGAGTCAGCCTGCAATATTGCCCCAACACTAATATTACAATATGTAGCATACAATATCACAAAATAACAGAAATCTAACAGCAGAAAAGGACCTCATCGACCCATCGAGTCTGCCCTTACCCCCCACTCATCTCAACTCTTATGGGCCCTCCCATTTCCCTCACTTCCCAGTCTCATATGTCTGTCCCATGCCCTTTTAAATCCCTCCACTGTTTTGGCCTTCACCACTTCTTCTAGTAGTTTATTCCAGGCCTCCACCACTCTCTCCATAAAGAACCAACCCCTCACATTGTCTCTGTATCTTCCACCTTCCAGTCTTAGGCTATGCCCTTTAGTTTTAGCTCTCTCATTCCTTCTGAACAAGCTCCTCCCTTCACCTTATTGATCCCCTTCACATAGTTAAAACTTTCAATCATGTCCCCCCTTCCCCTTCTAGTCTCCAGTGGGAACAGATCCAATTCCCTACACCTTTGTATGTATGGTTTCCCTTGCATATCATGCACCATCTTGGTTGCCCTTCTCTGAACCCTTTCCATCCCATCAATGTCCTTGCGTAGGTGCCTTCTCCAGAACTGGACCCCATATTCCAGGTGTGATCTCACCATGGTCTTGTAAAGAGGCATCATCACTTCTTGCCTTCTACTAGTTCTGTCCCTCCCAATGCAAGCAAACATTCCATTTGCCTTCCCCATTGCCTTGCTACACTGGCTAACCACTGTAAGGTTGCTTGATACTATTATCCCCAGATTCCTCTCCTGCTGTGTTTTTTTTATTTCCTCCCCTCGTAGAGTGTAAGCAGCTCATGGGTTTTGTGTTCCAGATGCATCATAGCACACTTTTTGGAATTGAATTTCAGTCACCTGGTTTCTGACCACCTCTCCAGAATCATCAGGTCCTGCCTCATGGCCTCCACCCCCCCAGGATGTCCACCCTATTGCAGATTTTCGTATCATCCATGAATAGGCACACTTTCCCCCAAGATCATCTGCTATATCACAGATGTATATATTCAAAAGGAGGGGTCCCAGCACCCTGAGGCACCTCACTAATTACCCCCCCACCATGGAATGCACCCCATTTACCACCACTCTCTGAATTCTGTCTGCCAACCAGTTTTCCACCCATCTAGTTATTTTCTGTCCAATCCCTAAGCTTTCTAGCTTATTTACTAGCCTTCTGTGAGGGAGAGTGTCAAAGGCCTTACTGAAGTCCAGATAGGCCACATCCACCCCACCCCAACCCCCGGTCAACCACCTGTGTCACCTAATTGAAGAACTCTATCAGGTTCATCGGGCAGGACATCCCATGGGTGAATCCATGCTGCCTTTCATCTTGCAGTCCACTGTCCACCAGGTAGTTCGCCACCTTTTTCTTTATTAGTGGCTCCATCACCTTTCCCACCACTGAGGTAAGGCTGACCAGGTGACAATTTTCTGCTGCCTCCTTACTGCCCCCCTTAGGCAGTGGCACCACATCTTCTCCCCTCCTGTCCCTTGGCACACACCCTGTATCCATGGACAAGTTAAACAGTTTTGTCAATGGGGCTGAAAGCTCCTCTCTCAGCTCCTGGAGTACCCTCGAGTGCAAGCTGTCCCACCTCATTGCCTTGTCCACCTTTAACCTGCCCAGTTCCTCCCTTACCCTGCCTATGCTGAACATACTAGGATTCATCTTTTTGCCTTCCCTGCCCCTCCCCCATCTCTGGTCCCCTACCATCCCCCTCCTCTGAGAAGACTGAGCAGAAGCAGTTATTCAACACCTCTGCTTTCTCAAAGTCCCCTTCTAATTGTATTCCTCCATCCCCCCACAACCTTATTATCCCCTCCCTCAACTTCCTTCTTTCCCCCACATACCTAAAAAAGGTTTTATCCCCCTTTTGGCCTGCTTAGCAATATTCACCTCTGTATCCACTTTAGCACTCCTTATCTTCTGCCCTGCTATCCTCCTCTTTTCTCTGTAAGCCTCCCTAACCTCCCCCTTATGTCCTCTTAAATTCCCTGAATGCTTTTTTCCTATCCCTGACCACCCCTGCCACCTCCCTTGTAAAACAGAGTGGTCTCCTCCTTTTTTTGTTCTTCCTCACCTTCTTAATGCACATTTCAGTGGCCTTTAATACCCCTCCTTTGATAGCTCCCCATAGCTCCTCAACATCCCCTATATTACCATTCCCTGCCATTTCTTCCTCAAATATCCTCCTCATTTTGTTAAAGTTTATCTTTCTGAAATCCATCACCCTCATTCTAGTCTGATTTGCTTCCTTCCCCATTTTTACCCTGAACCTCACAGTTCTATCATGTTGCCTGGTCCCAATAAATTTGTTTTTTACTTGTTTTATGTGCTAATTGTATTTATACTAATTTATACTTATGTTTTTAATGTTTATTTTTTTGTACTATGAGGTGCCCAGAGCCCCTGGGATTGGAAGCAATATAAATAAATTTGCCTTGCCTTGCCTATGATCACTAGTACATGGTCTGTCACCCACCTCCACCTCTTCCACACTCTCCCCATTTGTGAAGACCATGTCCAGCAGGTTTTCTCCCCTAGTGGTCTCTCTGACCAGCTATTACATGAATACACCTTGTAGCACCTCTAGGACCTTCCTGCTGCTAGCTGATACTGCAGCCGGGATCCCTCATTCCACATTAGGAAGGTTTAGGTTCCCCACTAGTAGAAGCTCCCCCTTGAGAGCCATCATTGTTAATGGCTGTATCATCTGTCTCTCTCCTTCCTCCCCCTGTGTTGGAGGTCTGTAAATCACTCCTATCCTCAGTGATTACCCAGTCCATCTGTCAAATGTGACCCACATGAGATCTGTCTCTCCTACCTCATCCTGACCTTCCATTGCCCTAATTTCATCTTTGATGTATAATGCTACCCCAACCCCCCTCTTACCATCCCTGTCCTTCCTAAACAGTCTGTAGTCTGGGATAACTGTCTCCCAGCTATAATGTTCTGTCCTCCGTGTCTCATTTACCACTACTATGTCCAGTCCCTTGTCCACCATGATGGCCTCCAAGTCCACAATTTTGTTCCCTAAACTCCTGGTGTTGGCTGATAATCCCTTCCACCAGGATCCCCTTCCCACACTGCTCTCCCCTACTAACCTTTACTTGTTCTTGCTTTCTTCCAGCACTTTCTCTCCATCATGGGGGGGCTGATAGCCTTCCATCACTCCTGCCTCTTTAAGTGGCCCCTTCCTTGACCCCCTGAAATCAATTTGAATTATAATTTCTTTTGCTAAAGTATCCTAACTTTCTCTTTAGCACGCTTGTCCCTCCCTGTTCAGGTGTAGCCTGTTTGGGGCAAATAGGCTCTCATCCTCCCACATTGCTCCCCAGCCTCCACTACCCCAAACCACATCTGTCCACACCCCCCAGCCATTTATTAAATTCTTCATTCCTCTGCTTTCTTAATGTCCTTGCTCTCGGTACAGGCAGTACATTCAAGAAAGCCATTGACTGGAACCCCGCACTACTGCAGAATCTAGCAAGCTCCCTGAACCTAGACTGCACTTCCATAATACTACTCTCCTCCAGATCATTGGTGCCTAGGTGGAACACCAAGTGTGACCTCTCATTTTGCTGCTTGCCATTTGAGGGTATATTGTGCCTCACCTTTAGCGCCGTCATTCCTGGCATACACTCAAACCAAATGGTGCTGCTCCGGCCCCCATTTCTCCCCTATCTGATTCCCTTTAGTACTGAGTCCCCTATGAGTACTAGCCTGCAACTCCTTTCCTTCTCCTTGTAGTTTTGCCTACACCCTTCTCGTGGCATACCATTTCCTTCCCTGGTCCCATTTTTCCCCTTGTCCATCTCCTTCTCCAGAGTTTTGCTCTCTCACAGACAAAATTTCTCCTCCCCCCAGTGTCCCCACCAGTCCCCCTCATTCTAGCCTCCCCTCTCATGGCCTCTGACCCCTCCCTTTGCTCCTTTCCTTCCTCTCTACTGCCGAATCCTTCTGTGTATGGGTACTCTCTCCCTTCCCCCCACTTTTTATCCTTTCCCTTCCTGAGCTTACTGTAGTCTTCCTCCCTGTCTCTTCTGTGTGTTGTGACCCCCAAGACTGTTTTCACCCCCCTGTCTTGCTCATTTTGGCTACTTCCCTCCAGGTTCCCTCCCAAAGGTACATCCTGCATTCCTGATCCTTCTATCACCTTAGCCACTCCCCAACGCCTACGAATTTCTCACTGCTGCAATCCTTGCCATCTTCCACCTCAAGTGCCCACAGGGGGGAAATATTTGTTTTCCTGCTCTGCCCACTTTCTTCACAGTCTGCTGCCTGATGTTTTCCTCCCTAATTCTTGCCTCTTCCCTGATAGTGTGTTCAGTGCTTTTTTTGATCCTACCACTTTCCACTTCCCCAGCCCCTCTCAGTCTCTACTCCTCTTGAGCCTAAGTCTCCTGCAATCTCCCTTGTTCTCCCCCCTTCTCTTCTCACCCCTCTGTTGCATCCTCTGGACCTCCTGCAGTCCTCTCCCCTCCCCTCCTTCTTGCACCTTTCTCTACACCTGTTCCTGCTACCCCTGCAGCTCCAACTATGTTCTCTCTTTCATCCCCTGACCAACTGGTGTTTTCTTTTGACCTCCTCCAATCCTTTCCCTTTCCCCACTCCCCTGCCATTCTTAGTCCCCACCTCAACCACCCAACCTCCTCTCTTAGCTGTGTAAGTAGTCTGCACACCATGCAGGCTCCCCATCCTCCATACTATATCCAACACCATGGCTGTCACCAACTGGCACCCTACCACCCTCTCAAAGATTCCCCATGCCCTAGGGGCCAAGAGACCATACTCAAGACCTGCCTGATCCCATTTCAGGTTACCCCTACAACCTTGCTGCCCATCCATTTGATCACCTCAGTATACCTGCTTTAATAGTAAAAGACAAAGAAACAGCTACTACTGTACCCCTCCTTTCCCCCTTTCTATAGCCCTGTACAATCAATTCCTTTTTTGAGTATGTACTAAGTTCCTCATCCCCATCTGACCCCCATATACAGTATACCTTGCAAATGTTACTACCACTTAAATTAATTCCTTTTTTGAGTATGTACTAAGTTCCTCATCCCCATCTGACCCTGTATACAGTATACCTTGCAAATGTTACTACCACTTAAATCAATTCCTTTTTTGAGTATGTACTAAGTTCCTCATCCCCATCTGACACCCATATATAGTCCACCTTGCAAATGTTGCTACCAATTAAATCAATTCAGTTTGTTATAATATAAACTATAGACATCTATAAAGAAATATATAAAGTGACCTAGACACTAAAAAGTCCCATAGAATATCAAGTCAAATAGAACTATAAGCAATCACTTTTTTCTTGGCTTCACTGTGCCTACAACTAAAGAGTTAAAATAGAAACTCCTCCTCCTCCTCCTCCTCCTCCTCCTCCTCCTCCTCCTCCTCCTCCTCTGCTGCATTGGTAGCCTCCTCAGGGAGGAGCCCAGATACCCCATTTAATTTCTGGAGGCGGTGATGGCGGGGGGAGTTTTTCTCCCCACCAGCACAGTGACATTAGTGACTGGGCTCTTCTTTATAGCCAAACCACTCATTTAAGACTCCAGCTTATTTTGGGAAATACCCGTAAGCCTTTCCCAGGATCCCTCTAAGCTCAGATTGAGCTCTATGAAATAAAATAAAATAAAATAAAATCAATTCAAGGTCCAGCCAAGCTCTGATTGAGCTCCGTGAACTTAATTTGAAGTCCAACTCCAAACTGAGCTCTGACTGAGCTCTGCTCAAAAAAACCCTCTGCAGCCTGATTCAGATGCACCCTGTTGAGCTCTGATGAGCTCCTCTCTCCTTCCTGGTGCCCCTGTGCTCTGATGAGCTCTGCTGGTGTCCCTTTGAGCTCTGATGAGCTCCTCCCTCCTTACTGGTACCTAGCTGCACCCCTGGAGCCGACTAAGCTCTGTTTAAATCTAATCTTTACTCCTGCAGCAGTCTCTGCTTAAATAGGCTGCTCAGGATTTGCACTGAGTACCTTTTTTTGTCTCAAAACCCCAGGGTCCTGCTGAGCACCAATTAAGCACTGTGAAATTAAATGAAAATAAAATTTAAAAAAAATCAGTTCAAGGTCCAGCCATACTCCAATTGAGCTCTGTGAACTTAATTTAAAATCCAACTCCAAACTGAGCTCTGCTCCAAAAATTCCTCTGCAGCCTGATTCAGATGCACCCTGTTCAGGTTTGATGAGTTCCTCTCTCCTTCCTGGTGCCTAGTTGCAACTCCAGAGCTCTGATGAGCTCTATTCAAATCTGTTCAAATCACATGAGATTATGAGGGAATAAACACAACCTCTAATTTACATTATATAACAAAATGAGTGAAAAGGTAAGAAGCATTGTAAAAGACTTTAAAAATGTCAAAAATAAGTTTACAATGTAAATAAGATGCTGAAGAGTTTTGGTCTGTTTACCTACATTTCCTAAATGGTGTAATGCAGCCTATATTCCCAGATTTTGAGAACTAAAAAGGATAGCCCCATATACTTCTCATCTATATAACAAACTCAGTCTCTTACTGTAGCTTAACAGTATTTTACAAGCAAACAGAAACAGTAAGATATGCTATGCCCCTCAATTAAAACATCTTAATACATATAATTGGGTAATGCCATTTAAAACAATTTTAGAGAACTGAAGAATGCAGCCAGTTTTTCTAATACAAGCATGTCATCAGCAGGAAATAAAGCTGCCAATACATGAATAATCTATTCTTCCTAACAAAGTCTAGGAAATCAGTTTTCATATGAGTTGAACATCCATACTAAAGACCCTAATTCTAGGTAGGGCATGGTATTCAATTGAATTTGGTCAGAGTTCACATCTGAGGATGTGGAAGGGAATAACATTTGGGAGACCCAACAAATAGCAATAAAGTTTATTTGCTATGTTTTCTTAAGCAGTTATGCTGTACTGATCTCAACATTAGTTACTGAGAGGCACCCACTAATAGAATATCCCCCACAGTTTCTAATGAATCTTTTAGTGCCACTAACACACGAAGATAGCTTTTGTCTCATGTTTTCTATATCTGGCTTCCATGATAGGTAGTTTATATAACAAACCTCTAAATAATCATACCTATCAACTGTTCCCAGAGACAGTGCCTTAAACCATAACTATTTATTTGTGCTTCTTGTCCCAAATACTACCATTTGAGTATTTTTAGTGTTGATTTTTAAGTATTTCTTAACATGTAACTGGATAAATTTATCAAGTTTCCTTTGCAGACCAAGTAAAGACATAAAGATCAAAGCTATATTGTCTGCACAGGCCAATGATGCTACTGTTGTGTTCATTATCTTAGGTGAATGAAAATAGGATTTCATTTAGTTGTTCAATTATTGTATTAATGTATAAATTGTACAAAAGAGGTGCAATTATGCAGCCCTGTCTGACTCCAAAATTGGCTTTGATTTGTTAGTCATGCTACCTGTCAATGTCTATTGAATTCTGCACCGTGTGTTTTTGTGTAGACAAATTAATAAATCTAGCAGGAATCTATCCATACCATAGTTGAACAAAACTGTCCATAACATTTTCAACTTATATGATCAAAGGCCATCCTAGATCAATAAGGCACAGAATAGTCTACCTTTCTTAACAGTGACATACTTGTTAATTAGATGTGATAAAATAAAACAGTGCCTTAATGTTGATCTTTTTCTTCTGAATCCATTTTGGGATTAATCTAGCATATTATTATCCTCTACTCATGCTTCCAGCCTCTTTAACAATAATCTAATAAAGATGTTTTTAGTGTGTCGTGTCTATCAAATTAATATGCTTATGCATAATGGGGGTCCAATAATGACCCTTATGTACAGGGAATATTATATCTTACACCAATGAGGTGGGGAAAAGAGAATTCTGTACCATGTAGTTATAAACCATATGTAATACTGGGATCCATCAATCCTGAAAATGTTAAATCGCATCACATCTGATGGTATTCTGTAAGGATCTTTGGCCTTGTTAGTTTAGTTAAGGTAATTACTTCTAAGATTACTGCTTTTGCAAAATATGTCAGAACTGGTGCACACTGTAACTTTAAAAAAGCTCTTATTTCAGAAATCAGTAAAAAACATGAATCTTGTTGAATATGATAGTAAACCTGCCTCAAGTGTTCTTCCCATTGCATTGGTTGGATATAAATTTCCATTGAACTGGCAAGAATTACAACCTTTTGCAACCTGATAACAAAAATTTTAATTTTTTTTATTTATAACTGCCTTTTCACTAGGCCCATAATGGCTCTTGAAACTTTGTGTTTTCTTGTTTTAATACATGATTATTGCTTTCTTGTTTGGTTAAGGATTTGAAGATTCCTTGTAGATGTATTATGACTTACATATCTTATTACTTCTGTTAGAGCTTTGTTTCCTGTCTACATCTGTTTGAGAACCATTTTTATTTATGTGTTTATTGGGAATGTTATTGTTGTATAGTAATGATGCTAAAAATATTAGTAAACTATTCCAAGTTTCCATAACATCTTCTGAAATATATATTAATGAGAGCGTTTCCCTAACATTATTTAACTGCAAGTGCCACAATGCAAGTTCTAAGTATTGTAAATTTTCTGAGGATCATTTAATTCTGCTTCCGTTTATTAAATCTAGTGTTTGATTATTATACTGTAGAGAGATACTATAGCTCAAACTATAATTTAAAATTTCTTTAAGAGCAGAATGTGGTGATTCTAGCCTGCCCAGTACCAACAGATCTGTTATTTTATCCAGTCCATTGATATTTGTTATAAATAGGTCTATTCAAGATGCTCCATTAGAAGAAGCAAAAGTGCATGCCCCTACCATTAAAGATAGCTAAGTTAAGTTCAGTCAGAACACAGGACAACAATTTTTCAACTTCATTTGCATTTTATCATTAGATGTCCTAGGATTTATTAAATAGGGATTAATGATATGTATTTCTACCTTGTATTCAAGTTGAATGGGATTATTATTAATTGCTCACATTTCTAAAGGGCATCTAGCATTTAAGTCTCTGACTAGGAAAATATCAAAATCTTGATAGGTCTCCAATTGTAGCTGGATGTCTTTATCAAATATTTAACATACTGTAAATCTGAAAAGGTAACTTGAGAATTTTGTGGAGACATATATACATTAAAAAATTACTTCATATGCTCCAACTTTAATTTTAACAGCAAGAAGATTATCAGACTTAATTTTGATATTTTCAGGCACCAGACTGTTCTGCAATTTTATTGCTGCTATCAGGCCCATTTATCATCTTCCAAATTGGATTTGTTTTTTTGGCATAATGTAAAAGGTATCATTAACAGGTATATGGAGAGCATCACATGCCCACCAAGTTTCCTGGAGCATGACAATATCAAAAGATTTTACAAACTGCCTACATTCTGGGTCTGAAAATGTTGAGGCCAGACTGTCTACATTCCATGAAAGGATATGCCATTTATCTTAATTATGTTAATCATTTGCAGAACACCCTGGAAAGATATTTTTTGCCTTGGTGGATTAAGTAGGGTGGAAGAAGAGCTTCATTGCTGGGATCTTGAAATAGATATTTTTCATTACTTTGAGGAATATGTGATTCACAGAAGAACTGTAGGTTTTGAAGATCTGCAACATATACCGTATACCAATTGGGTCAAGAAGTTCTACTTTTGCCAGAATATTTTTTGATAATGCTTCACTTTCAAAGTACAGGCTTGTCTGTGGAGTTAGTTTATATTCCTTCTGTATGGTAATCCATGAGACTGAGTCCCTTTCTGGTTGTATATTAAGAGGCCTTAAAAGAAATTCACGTATGGCATTTTTTTTTTTTATCTAATGGTTCCCTTGTAGGGACCATCCACCCAAACATTGAAAGTTGTTTTGGAACATTAATTCAATTTAATTCAGCTTGTTCATTGGGCTTTTCTTAACTGAAGAATATGCATTCATTTGTTCATTAAATTGTTTAACCACCCTTCACTCAACTTCTCCATGGTAAAAGTGTTTATGTTGGATGGATCCACCCAATTGGGGTAACCCGTTTGAAAACCTAAAACTGCTAAATGATTTTAATTTTTCCAGATTTTTAAAAGCAGGCTCCAAGTTTGTAAAGGAGTTTACTACATTGACATTTGGATTATCATTTGCTTGAGGCTGCCTTTTGACATAAAAGCTTCTATGAAAGCAAATATTCTGAGTAAATATTTGATCTTTCCCATTATGTCTTTCCTGTTTCATCCAAGGTTGTTAAAGAGCAGGTACTTAGTAAGGGTGCACATCTTAAAGAATGAAGGTTTGGGGCCTTTAGATGCCTCTGCAATCATTCAGTTTGCTTTTTATTTGTTTATTTACTTACTTTTCCATATTTGTATTTGTATTATGCCAAATGCTAGTGAAAAAAGTGTCCAATGGAGTCCCTGTGTGATGATGTCATAAAATCCTTACTTGCAAGGCTGCCAATGGGAAACTACAAATCTGTATTCAGATTTTTGTGGAGAAATAGCACTTCCTGCCAACAAAATATTATATATTTAATATAAATTTGTGATGTTTCATAACATATGCTTTTTCATTATAATTTAGCAGGTGACATTTTCTTCGTAACCAGATTTTACTTGGAAAGAAGTAAAGAAAAGCTAATTATTATATTCAAAAATGTAACATCATACAGATAGAATACTGTAGTGCAAACATATAAAATGCAAAGTTTATTGATAAAATAAGTATCAATTTCATTTGAAAAAGATAGAAAAATATATTCAGTTTATCATTGAAACACACTGGGCTCTGGGCCACATGGGCTTGTCACTGTGTGGAGCAAAGCAGTCATTGCTGCCCTACACACCATAGGCATTGTTGTGTCCCTCACACTACCAGCCACCTTGTTACTGTAGCATCTGTTATGCACTGTAGCAGGAACTACAGTTTGACTATTGCATGCAGCACCACGACCACCACCACCAGTGCCTGTGCTGTGACATCCCCTGGGGTACAATAGTCAGTGCAACTGTGTACAAATGTAGCCTGAAGCTACTACCATGCTCTTCCAGGCTGACCTACAGGTGGAAGTGTAAGCAGACCCAGCCTGCCCCTGTACTTTCAGACTAACCTACAGGTAGAGCTGTGGGTCTCTGCAAAAGTGCTGCACAATCTACTTGCAAATCAGGCCATAATGAGATGCTAATATGGATGTTTGCCCACTGACTGCCTAAGTAGGCTCATTTGCATGTCACTTTTGAATATAGTAAATGTTTGCCCCAGGCAAACGTTCTAGCACCAGGCAAACATGTTAGCCCTGTGCAAACACTGCACAGATGAATTTGCATGCGCAAACCTGTCTGAACCATAACACAGTTCTGCAGTATTTGGCATGTAATGTTTGCAGCTTTAGTGCATCCACTTCTTTCCTAGCACACACATTGGCCATGTAGTTCACCTTTACTTTCCTCCATGTCTGTGTGCACTGGGCTGCTGTTTTGGTTTGCACTTCCAGGATGCTACATTCAGAGTTGGCTTATTTGCTGGGCTATTATTGCACTGCACTCCCAGCCCTGTTTGCATGGCTTCATTTGTATGCTATATTCAGCAGCCATAGCCCTGGGGCTATTCCTCTGAATATAACATGCAAATGGTTCTAGGCTAATTTAGCACACTGTGTGAAATTAATTTTGCCCTGCAAGCTGTTTCAATATCTGACCCCACATGTTATCAAAAATCACATATTTCTATTAAATATATAATATTTTGATGGCAAGAAGTGTTATTTCTCCATAAAAATCTGAAAACAGATTTGTAGTGTCCCATTGAAATACACTGGCAGCCTTGCTAGTAAGAATTTAATGACATCATCACACAGGGACTCCACTGGACTCTTTTTTCACTAGCACTAGGTAAACTACAAATACAAAGATGGAAATATAAGTTAATAAACAAATAAAAGCAAACTAAATGGTTGCAGAAGCATCTAAAGGCTCTAAACCTTCATTCTTTAAGATATGCACCCTTACTAGGCACCTGCTGTTTAAACTCCATAACAAACTTACCAAGAATATTTACATCCTGTTCCTCATTTAATATATCAGGTGTAAGAGATTTTACTAGAAATGGTGATTCCATTGTTATTACTAACACATTTATAATGTTACTGCTTTTTAATGTACATAGCAGATTCTCAGGAATTAATCAACAAAAACACTATATTTATATGGTTGTTATTGTTTGTTTTGAACTCATGTACTATTTCATCTTTTCCCTTATTAAGGCGTAATAAATACTGAATTTCTGCCATTAATGATTCATGTATTTCTCTAGTATCAAATGAAAATCCATTTACCTGCATTAATGTCAAATTTTGCATTTCAAAGGATTGCCTGTTACATTAGAAGATCTCAGGGCATCCAGTGAGACAGCACTGTCTGGATCTATATGCTGACTCATTAAAGTAAATCCTCAACCTTCCAAATTTATTGATTCCATAGTGACATTAATGATTTCATTTACATTACATCCCCTCGAGATGCCTCAGCAAAGGCCTTATATTATTTTATGGGACACTTACTTTCCTGATTCTCATGGGTGAATGCCAGCAAAATCCAGTTGCAATGGATTTATTTTTCTTGATTTACTTTTATTATCACTTTTGACATACTGGCTACCTTTATTGTTTTTCTTTTGCTTTTCTTTGATAATTTATCACTTTTAACCTCATTGGCAGATGATAATTCATTGATAAGGGGGAAGTAAATTAGATTGAATGCATTTATTTGCTGTTTCTAACTCTTTCAGTTTCATTCTCTCTCTCTCCCTCTTTCCAATTTTTTTGATGCAGGATCCAACTGCATCAGTCTCATAATTTTGTTGAAGATGATCCTCCATAATCTCTCTTCTGCTCAACATTGGGCTAGCCAAGGGACCTGAAGCCTGGGTAAAAAGTTACCTGGCACAACGTTCTCAAACAGTAAAAATCTCTGAGGTTCTCTCTGACTCCAAACCGGTCCTCTCTGGTGTCCCCCAGGGCTCAATTTTAGGTCCTCTCCTCTTCAGCCTATTTCTAAACTTGCTTCCCAAATCCTACCCTGAAAAATTAATACTCTATGCTGATGACGCTGTAATTCTCTCCTCCCATAAGGATCCAAATCCACTATGACAGAGCTTGCAGATTGCTTTCTCATGTGTTGAAAAGTGATTCCTTGAGCACAAACTGGTCCTAAATCAAAAAAAAACAAAAGTCATGCTTTTCGCCAGTCATCAAAACAGAAATAGGCATACTCCACTCGTCATAAAAACTTCTCTTGGAAATACAGTAGAACAAGTGAACACCTTCAAATAACTTGGTATCACTTTTGAAGAATGTCTTACTTTTGCAGCCCATATCAATAACACTGCAAAAGCAGTGCACCAACGCATTGGAATTTTGTACCGGAACCGTCAATTTTTCAACCAAGCTGCCTTGAAGATTGCTGTTCAAAGCTCCATCATCTCAATCATAGACTATGGTCTAATTGTCTATGGCTCAGCTACTACCACTGCACTAAAGCGCATCTCAACAGCACTACACAAAACCTGTCGACTCCTCACTGGTGCACAGAGATGGACCCACACTTGTGACCTCTACACGGAAACTGGTTGGTTGCATCTTTCCAATCGCCTCATGCATCTCACCCGCATGATGGCAAAAAAATCAATCTTGGGACTCACTCCTCCATGTATCCGGGACCTGCTCTGCCTGAACAATGGCACTTGTACCACCAGAAGATCTGACCACCAACTTTCCTTGTCCCTAGATGCCGGACTGCTCAGGGACAAAGATCTTTTACATACCGTGCCTCTACCTGGTACAATGCCCTTAACCAGCCCTCCCTATCCTCCATGACATTGAGAGCTTTCAAATCTATACTTTACACTCACCTCACAGCCTCCAGCTCCTGTGACTGCTTTGACTAAAGTCTCATCCCACTGAGTGCACTTACATTTGTTTCACTCAACTACCATGGTCTTCTCTTTGACAAAGACAACCTGAGTACCACTAACCTGGTTCTGTCTGCTCCCAAACTTCTTATTTCTCCCTCTCTTCCCTCTCAAGCTCTCCAATCCTTATTCCTTGCCCTTGACACTGCCTCTGAGTTCCTTTTTCTTTTCTGTACATAAATGTTACTGTTTAAGTTGTAGCCTTGTTAAACAGCTTACTGATTGTTTGTAACACTGTCTACTATGTTTTTGTACTTAATGATGTGGAACCTTTGTAAAAGAGCCTAGCCTTGGCTCAAAGGTATTAATTCCTAGAACAATAAACTTCAACTTCAACTTCCATCAATCTTTTAATCATGTACTGATTTTCAATGACATTAGTTAATAACCCAGTGATTTATTCTTTGACAATAAAAAGAGTCTCAAGTATAACAACACTTGTGTTATATGAATGCTCTTCATATTTCAACAAATCTTGAGATAACAAAGGAATACGTTTAGTAGCATTCGGATGAATATGAGTTTCTTTTCCTGGTCCCATCCATCCCAATCCTTCTTGAGTTTTATTAACACAAGGATTCCACCCAAAACTTTGTGAAGATGCATGTAAGATCAGGTTAACAAGACAGTCTTTGACATGCTGTTTTATTCACTAATTAGTGAGATATGAGATTCATCATTAATTTGCAAATTTGAAGATTTATCACTTAATAAATATTTTAGTCCGCTAATTGTATTACCCAAATCAATTACATCATCTAGAGTAAGACAAGTTTCATTCCTAATGTTCATATACTTATTTTTCAGATTACATCTATGCAAAATAGTGTCTGAACATACTTTCCCTGCTTATCACAAGATAATGTTTCTCTTATTAGACAGTTTTCTCTTCGTTTATTGTGGGCAGAGTCATCAAGCCGGGGGTCAAAATTCAAATGTTCAAAATGTAAATTAGTGTTATTACTATCTAAAACTTCCCAAACTCCAGTGTTTAAATTAATTATAGGGGTATCTGAAATAGATACATGAGGATCTAAAGAGGAAATGTTTGTGTCATACCATCTTTCTGAAGTGCTGGAGTTGAAGTAACTATCAATATACTTCATAATACCTGATTAACATCTAATTTTAATGTGCTTAATTTGCTTGATTTTGTTCCTTTTATTGGACTCTAGTGTGTCAGTTGCATCAAATTTGGATCTTTCTTAGCTTCAGATTATTTTACTTTTATTTATAACACTTCCCCTCTATTTCCTCTTGTTCTCTTCCTTAGAGTGGAATAAAAACACATAATCTGATTTAACCCTTCTAATTTTCATCTTAATTTAGTAACACAAAAGCAGCATATTCAAAAAAAATCATAATAACTTGCAAATAACAGTCTGTTAAATTAGGAGCTCAACAAGCAAAAAAGATTTCTAGTTCATTTTTTTAAACTGGCTT
Organism: Neoceratodus forsteri; assembly: GCA_016271365.2. Classification (NCBI taxonomy): domain Eukaryota; kingdom Metazoa; phylum Chordata; order Ceratodontiformes; family Ceratodontidae; genus Neoceratodus; species Neoceratodus forsteri. The sequence goes on along the minus strand of CM057459.1, from coordinate 1,224,093,275 downwards.
TTAGCTAGTAATCAATTTGACTATCAGGTAATATATAACTATACCCACAATGGCTGTTATTGAAGTGTTACATATGCTGTAGTCTTCCTGCTTTTCCTTTTATTTTTTTCCTGTTCTAGTCCTTGGACTGGCCACTTGCCTCTTATATCGGCGTTCCATTTTTTCCTGCCTCTTTTTCCTTGTAGTAATATCCCATTGATAAATAAAAAAAATTTGGTGTGATGGTGAAAACTGTTTTTTGGTTTTATACAGGTTTCTCTTAGACCCTCATCCAAAGGACAGCTGCATCAGCCCAGTCCCCAGCCTCTTCAGGCCAGCTCTCTGCCTCCCTCAGCTACATGCCAAGTCAGGTTCTCCCTGTGACTTCACCTCTTGTGGCAGGGATAGAGGGTGAAGGCAATCCTCCACCCCAGTACAATAAATCAAAGGTGGACCAGGCTGTGCACTGAGTGGTGGTGCAGGCATGGAGATGGCTGTGTCAGGCTTTATGAAGCCCCCAATGTAACATTTTCTACATTATCTGGTCCCACCCCTATGGTGGAGTGCAGGACTTGTGCCTGGAGGCACACACATCCAATGTTCCCCACAGTCCCCTCCCATACTGTACATCACTTCCTTAATCTGTTCTACCCCAGGACTCCACCTGGGGGCAGCCTATGCCAGGATAACATACCTACCATCACAGGAGAGGACAGCAGTCCCTTGGATGCTTGATCCTTTCCCTCCCTGGCCAACTCCCAATGACCCAGGTCCATTCCCAAACCCAGTTCACCAGCGTGCGACAAGGTAAAGTACTTGGTGCCTTAGCCATTTTTGCCACTGGGCCAGCAAAGGTGAAGACTGCTGATGGTTGTCACTAAATTGCAATACCAAAATAGATTTTTTTAAACTTAAATAAAAGGAATTGCAATTGGAGTTTCTACTAATATAATAATATCAATACTAATAATACTAATTACAGCTTTTTTAAAACCATGAAGGTAAAGTTAATTTATTGTTAGACAGACCATTGAATAATAATAGTAATATATAAAAAATAATTACAAGCAAAAACAATGGCTTTGTAAGCTCAATGCCTCAAAATGAATCTAATGTTAAGATGATAGGGTTATATTATGACTAAGTGAAGTAGCAAGGCAACAGGAAGCTAGTTTATAAACCATTAATAATTTAGTAGGTAAGACTTTCTGTAAGTTCTTATAAGCTCTATTAAAATACTCCTTTGTAGAAACTTTACTTCCATTTTACCAATTTCTCAGTATCTCATAAAATAAGATCTTTTTATATGCATTAATGAAAAATAGTTTTGGGATAGTTATATCACTTACTTTTCAGAGATACAATTTGGCAGGTAGAGAAAGAAAAAAATCAAGAAGCATTGACTAGAACAGTGAGACTCTCCCATTTTCAGCAAAGGGAGTCCTCCCTTCTGCACTGATGAGCAGACAGCAGAGAGGAACTCAGCTGCTGAAACAGGGCTCCACCCAAAGCCAATTGGAAAACAAAGCTATGCACCCTGCCTCCTCAGCAGCCAATTCAGGGTGCTTAGCCCACTTCCTGGTGCTGAGATATGAGCAAACTATGGATTTAAAACTCCACACAAAGCACAGCAATTAAGAAGCGACACCCAGGGCAGTGAGAGTCTTCCATTTTCAGCAATGGGAGCCCTGCCCTCTGCACCAATGAATAGAAAGGAGCTTAGCAGCTGAAACAGGATTTCAGCCAGAGGCAATCAGAAAACAAAGCTGTACCACCTGCCTTCTCAGTAGCCAATTCAAGGTGCTTAGCCCACATCCTGGTACTGAGAGAGGAGTGAACCGTGGATTCAAAAACCTGCACAAAGCGGAGAGCAGCAATCAAGAATCGACAATCAAGGCAGTGACTGTCTCCCAATTTCAGCAAAGGGAGCCCTCCACCCTGCACTGATGAGCAGACATCAGAGAGGAGCTTAGTGGCTAAAATAAGGCCATCATGGCATAAGCTGACCTGGACATTGTCGCAATTACTGAGTCATGATGCAAAGAGAACCATGACTGGGATATAGCCACACCAGACTACATGCTGTTCAGAAAAGACAGGATGGGAAAGAAAGGGGGGAGTGGCTTTTTATGTGAGGGATAGCATGAAGCCTACTGAGATAAAGGGAAATCAGGAAGTGGTGCAGGTACTGTGGTTCACCCTAGAAACACAGAAAGGAACTGCTATTCATAGTGGAGTGGAGTTATCTACAGACCTCCAACACGGGGGGAGGGTTGATAAGGTTCTAAAGGAAGCCATCGAAAAGATGGCAAACAAGAGGGAGGTGCAGCTGGTGGGGGACTTCAACCTGCCCTGTATAGATTGCAGCATCCCAGCTGCAGCTTCAGTAAGGATCGTGGAGATCCTGAACTCCCTGCATGGGTCATTCCTCAGGCAACTAGTAAAAGAGCCCACTCATGAGGGGGCAGTACTGAACCCTTTACTCACCAATGGGGACAGAGTTGCAGATGTCACAGTGAGTGTCCGCCTGGGGACCAGTGATCACAGTACAGTGAGGTTCAATGTAAGTACTGTGGCAGGACCAAACCACACAAAGGTGAGGGTCCTGGACTTCAGGAGAGACAGTTTTAGAATGATGGGGGAATCCCTCAGGAATGCCCTGGTTGGGGGAAGGGAGCAGAGGAACAATGGCCAAATCTTAAAAGAGGGATAGAGAAGGTGACAAACCTCTGCATCAGGCAAGTAAGCAAAATCAGGAGGAACATAGACCACAATGGCTCTTAAAAGAGGTGATCAAGAATGTAAGGGCCAAAAAGTTAGTAATCAGGAGGTATAAGGAGACACAGAGAGAGGACGATATGTGTATCAGGAGAAACAGAGGGAGGCAGGGAACACAATTAGGAGTGCAAAGGTACAAATGGAAGAGAAAATAGCCCAGGCAGTGCAGAAAGGGTGCAAGGTATTGTTCATGTATGTAAGCAAAAAGAGAAGGACCAGAGGAGGAGGTTAAAGAAGGAAGGTGGAGAGTGTGTGGAGGGGATCAGGAAAAAGCAAACATTTTTAACAAGTACTTTTGTTCAGTGTTCACAGAGGATGAGAAAGGAGAAGGACCACAGATGAAGACCATGAGCAGAAAAAGAAGGGAGGTAGACACTAGTCCATTTACAGATGAGAGGGTTCTGAGGGAACTCACAAAGCTGAAAGTTGACAAGGCAATGGGGCCAGAAGGGATGCATCCTAAGATACGGAGGAAGCTCAGGGAGGTGCTGAAAGTACCTCTGACAATCCCATTCAACCACTCACTGGAGACAGGTATGGTCATAGAGGACTGGAAGAGGGAAGATGTATTCCACTTCACAAAATTGGAAGCAAAGAGGAAGCCGGCAACTATAGGCCAGTCAGCCTGACTTTGATGATGGGGAAAGTATTGGAATCACTACTAAAGGAGAGGATTGTGGAATATCTGGAATCCAGTGACCTTCAGGATCTGAGGCAGCATGGATTCACTGTGGGGGGGGATCATGTCAAACAAAGCTGACAGATTTCTTTGACTGGGTGGCCAGGGAATTGGATCAGGGCAGAGCGGTGGATGTGGCCTACCTTGATTTCAGTAGGGCATTCAACACTGTTCCATGAAGGAGACTCATAAACAAGCTGGGAAGCTTAGGAGTCAGTCCTAAGGTGATAAACTGGGTAAGAAATTTTTGGGGGAGACAGAAGATAGAAGGTGATGGTAAATGGAGTTCACTCCGAGGAAGGGAGTGTGACGAGCGAGCTGTCACAGGGATCAGTACTGGGATTGGTCCTCTTTAATGCCTTTATTAGAAACATTGCAGAGGGGTTGGAAGGGAAGGTGTGCTTCTTTACAGATGACACCAAAATCTGTAATAAGGTATACACTCTGGGGGGGGTTAGGGGTCAGAAAAATGAATAGTGATCTAGGAAATTTAGAGGAGTATTTTTGTTTTTATCATGACTTGCTTTCTGCGCCTTTGCCGGCAGCCCCTATCCAACAGACCCCTCCCCCCAGCCCCGTCCCCCGGAATTACAGGCGCTTAGCTTGCCCAGCCTGGGAGCAGCACCTGTGGGGAGTCAGTCTTCATCCTGCTGGTGGCGTATTTTCCCCTCCGGTAGAGGAGTGGTTAAGAGTGTGGCAGCTAGGTTTCAATGCAAAGAAGTGCTAGAGGATGTAGTTGGGGCACAGAAACCCATGGGCATGGTACAAAATAGGGGGTAGTATTAACCACCACCAAGCAGAAAGGAACCTGGCAATAATCATATCTGATGAGCTCAAGGTGGCCAGGCAGTGTGAAAAGGCAGTGGGGAGAGCTAGTTGGATGCTAGGGTGCATAGGAAGGGGTATCACCATCAGAAAGAGGGAGGTGGTGTTACTGCTTTATCGATCACTGTTGAGACCTCACCTAGGGTTCTGTGTCCAATTCTAGAGAAAACATCTCTGGAAGGACAGAGACAGGGTAGAGGCAGTCCAGAGAAAGACAACCAAAATGGTGCATTGCTGGTTCACAACCATGGCAAATGTGCTTACATAGAAACATAGACGTTGACGTCAGATAAGGACCAAAAAGCCCATCCAGTCTGCCCATTTTTTCTACCTTATGAACGTGCCATAGGCCTGTACTCTGTCAATGACCTATCTCTTCATACTCATCTGTATTGCTCCCTTATGCCTATCCCATGTGTGTTTGAAGCCCTGCACTGTATTCATATCCACTTCTTCCTGAGGTAGGCAGTTCCATGCATCCACCACCCTTTCTGTGAAAAGGAACTTCCACACATTGCCCCTTAATCTGCCTCCCTCTAATCTCATGCTAAATTCTCTTGTCCTGCTATTTTTCTTATATTGAAACATGTTAGACTCTTTCACCTTGTTAATGCCGCTAAGATGTTTGGATGTTTCAATCATATCACCTCTCTCCCTCCTTTGCTCTAGGGTATACATATTGAGCTCCGTTAATCTGTCCTCATATGCTTTCTGATGCAATCCCTGCACCATTTTGGTTGCCCTTCTCTGGACTGTCTCCATTTTGTTAATGTCCTTGTGCAGGTGTGGCCTCCAGTACTGCATGCAGTACTCCAGATGGGGCCTAACCAGTGTCTTGTAAAGAGAGATAGAGAGATTATTACCTCCCTCTTATGACTTGCGATACCCCTATTAATACACCCCAACATCCCTCTAGCCTTACCTACTGTTTTAGTGGTCTGCTTGGATGATTTCAGGTCATCTGTGATGATAATGCACAAGTCTGTTTCTTCCCTTGTGATTGCCAGCAACTCCCCTCCCAACCTATAGGTGGCTTCAAGGTTTCTCTTCCCTATGTGCATGATCTTGCACTTCTTTGCGTTAAACCCCAGTTGCCACTCTTCTGACCATTTTGCCATTTTATCCAGATCTCTTCTCATTCTGCCCACCCCATCTGGATCATCTACTCTGTTGCAGATCTTGGCGTCATCTGCAAACAGACAAACCTTACCCTCCAGTCCATCTGCAATGTCACTGATGAAGATATTGAAGAGGTCTGGCCCCAGGACTGATCTCTGAGGTACCCCACTTGTGTCTTGCATCTCTTCTGACTGTATACCATTTACCACCACTCTCTGTTTTCTGCCTGCCAACCAGTTTGCCACCCAATTGACCAACTTCTGACCCACCCTGAGCCTCCCCAACTTATTAATCAATCTTCTTTGTGGAACAATAGCGAAAGCTTTGCTGAAGTCAAGGTAGGTGACATCAATTGCACCCCCTTGGTCCACCACTCTTGTTACCCAGTCAAAGAAATCTATGAGATTAGTTTGACAGGACCTTCCTGTTGTAAACCCATGCTGTCTTGGATCCTGTGCTCCTAGGTATTCCAGGTGTTGCACTATCCTTTACTTAAGCACTGCCTCTATAATCTTGCCCGCTACTGAGGTAAGACTGACTGGTCTGTAGTTCCCTGCCTCCTCTCTGCTACCACTCTTGTGGAGTGGGAGCACATGAGCCCTTCTCCAGTCTTCTGGGACCTCTCCTGTGCTCAGAGACTCACTAAACAGTTTTGATAATGGCTCTGCTAGTTCCATCCTTAGCTCCTTTAGTACCCTGGGATGTATGCCATCAGGTTCCATTGTCTAGTCCACTCTGATCTTAGCGAGCTCTTGTAGAATCCTTTCTTTTGTGAAGGGACTAGTGCACACCTCCCCCCTCCCATGTCCATGGTGCTGAACTGTGGGCCCTTTCCTACCTTCTCCTTAGTAAACACTGAGCAGAAGTATCTATTTAGGATAGATGCTTTTCCTTGGTCTTCCTCCACACACTCCCACTTATCCTCTTTGATCTTAGCAATACCCCCTCTGGACTCTCTCCTTTCACTAATGTATCTATAGAAAGTCTTGTCCCCTTCTTTTACTGTTCATGCTAGTGTTTCCTCAGTTTCGGCATTTGCCTGCTTTACTGCCTTCCCTGCTTCCCTTAGGCACATTTGTTATGCCTCCCTATCTTCGTCCCGCTGCTTTCCCTTATATTTTCTGAAGGGCATCCTTTTAGCTCTGACCTTTTCTGCTACTATTTTTGAGAATCAAAGTGGTTTCCTCCTTTTTTTGCTCTTGCTTTTCTCTCTAACACAGTGGGATGTTGCTTCAAGTATTACATCCTTAATGCTTGCCCACTTTGCCTGTACCCCCTCACCTGTATTTCTTCTTGCAAGAGATACTTAACTCTGTTGGCCATCTTATCAAAGTAAGCTCCTCTGAAGTCCCATATTTTTGCCTTGGAATAGGATGATTTAGTTCTAGTGGCCAAATCGAACCATAGCATGTGATGGTCACTGGCCCCCAGGTGACCTTCTATCTGGAGATCTGTGATCCTTTCCCTGTTAGTCAGTACTAGATCTAGGATAGCCCCATCTCTTGTGGGTTGTTGTACCCATTGTTTGAGGCCCTCCCCCTGCAAGTACTCCACTATGTGTCTAGTTCTAGCAGATGTTCCTGCTGATATTGACCAATAGGTATCTGGCATGTTGAAGTCTCCCATTATCAGAACCTCCTCTTTAGCTGTCATGTTTTGTATATCTTCTAACAGTAATGTGTCTATATCCTCCCCCTGGTCTGGAGGCCTGTATACAACCTCAGTTCGTATGGCTGTCCCATTTCCTATTTCTAGGGTGACCCACAGTTGATCTGGCTCCTTATGTGTATTCTGAATTTCTGTAGCTTTGATATTTTCATTGACATAAAGGGCCCCCCCCCCCCATTTTGCACTTCGGTCTCTTCTGAACAGTACATAGCTGGCATAGCTGGGTATTGAAGTCTCACAAGTGTGGTTACTGGTGAACCATGTGTCGCTAATGGCTACTATGTCCAGTGTAGCCTCAGTCATTGTTGCCTGCAGGTCTGGGATCTTGTTTCCCAGACTACGGGCATTTGTGTACATGGTTTTCCATTGGCCAGATTTCAGTGTGTTAGTTGTTGGGCGAGGTCTGGATTTCCCCCTGCATGTCGTATGGGGAGCCAGACCTTTTTCCTTACCTAGTGATGCAAATGAACTACAAACATGCTGAACATTGCTCTCCAAGTATCACAATCTGTTACTTCTATAATGTGGCTTACGGTATTCATTTTTCTTGTGAAAGGAGTATCTTCCACTGGTGTAGAAATTCTTCTGGTACTGGAAGCATGCTTTGATGTTTGTGTTGATTTTTTACTTATTTGAAATTGTTGACCAGAAGAGGTACACTTAATTGTGAGAGCTCATTTCCAGATGCATCCTGGGTTGATTACATAGAGCAGTTTTATTGGCAGGGGATATATTGACTAAGGCACTGGGCACAGCACTTACAATCAGTCTTTGCACCCCTAGCACCTTACCTGTCATATTCCTCATTAAGGTCCCTGGTTGCACTGTCTCCCACCCTCCTCCTCCCCCTTATCTCACTCCTGCCACCGCCCAACCACCGCCCATACTCCTCACCCTGCACTCCTTCACCCCTTGATCTCCTACCTCCCTTCCACCACCCCCCTTCCTTTGTCTTGTTCATAGCTCATGTCTTGTGCTGGTTATTACATGTCTGTAAGTCAATGACTATATGTTTGTAACTAAAAATGATGACTGTTGCACACACTGATGTAGAACCTTTGTAAAAGAGCCTCGGCTCAAAGGTATTGTAATCCTAGATTGAAATAAATAAATAAATAAAATAAAAAATCCATCACCATTACAATAAGGGCCATGTAGTCTTTATTGTCCACCTGGGCAGCCACCAAAGATGGGCAGAAGGGACCTTGGATTAACACCTCATACAAAGGATGGCACCTCAGTAGTGCAGCACCCTCTCCCTGTCCCCAATTCTGCAGTTCAGTACCAGTATTGAGTATTAGTCTATGTTCCTGCTGTAGGACTGGAATCCATCACCTTCTCATCTTGTAGCCCCAGAGTTAAGTGTACAACCTACTGAGCCTTTGATACTGCAGCCTTGGAGTTGGCTTCCTCTGGGTATTCCATTTTCTTGACATTTTGAATTCTGCCATATGTTGCCAAAGCCATACTAATGTTGGGTATGGGCATGAAAAACTGGCACTGACATGCACCTTACCAAATAAAAACACCTAATAAATTTTATATACTTTTGATAACAGACTGGCAAAACCCCACTAACATTGTGTACTGACAAGAAACGCTAGCACCGGAACACACAATGCATTGCAAAAAATAAAAAAAAAATTAATAATATAAAATAACATTATTTTTCAACTTTCAGTAATGGGAAGAAAAATCCAAACTAGGATTGAGCATGCAAAGCTGGCATTGGCACTTACTCACTAAAGAAATTGCATTATAAAATGATTTATATACTTTCTGTAGCACACTGACAAACCCCCACTAAGGCCCTGATACACAAAACAGATTGAGAAACACGAAAATCATGCAAATCCTTGCCACAGAAGTCTGCACTATGATGTCGGCCCTCACTGGAGAACAACCAAAGCCCTACCCACGTCTGTGTATTGGTATGGAACAATGTGTGTGTGGGGGGGAGGGAAAGAGAGTGGCATAGGGTGGTGCAGGGCTGTGCAGAACACTGAGCATCCAATCAGTTGCCTGGGCAGCAGTGTAGTAGATGTCTGATTCTCAATAGAGCAGGGGAGCAGGAGACATAGCAGTTCTACAAGGACTGTCACATCCCAGTCAGGACCACAGTGTCTCTGGCAGTAGTACTGGCCAGTGCAAGAATGTTCCCCTGGCCTTCCGTACCTGCACAGAAAGTTGGGGCAGGTAGAAGGAGGGCTGATCAGGCCCACTGGAACATGTGACTTGGCAGTGGGTCATGCATAAGCACTATGTCAGTCCCTCCAGATGCATAGCCTGTGCCCCCTCTGTCAGTCCTCTGCTCCATGGAGACACTTTTGTGACTTTGTGCTCCCACAACCAGCCCCCTGACCTGCTTTCTACCCAGTCACCCATGAAACTGCGTAAGTGGCCCAGGGGCTGAGGGGCCATACACCTAGGACTGTTGATGCATGGAGTTCTCAGCATGACCCTATGAAGACACTGCTCTGTGGGTGCACATCTAATTGTGGCTCAGTCCCTAACACTGGTCATAAGTGTGCACAAGTAGCACCATCACAACTTTTTCTAAAGAAAAATGCCTGTTAAAATTGTTTCAGTACTTTCTGAAATGGTCTGTCAAAATACCCCTACCACTGGGCACAGTTACACAAAATGTACACTGGTGTGCACGGAACTGGAGAAATGTGGCTACTGATCTTATTTACACACTTTCAATAATCAGCCAGGAAAGCCCCACAAAGACTGGGTATAAGAATGCAAAACTGGCCTACACTTCACTTAGGAACAAGCATTTGTCAATGCCAAATGTTTGCTTGCTGGCATTACCATTGCTAGTGCAGGAGTTAGAGAGATGCATAATAGGAATGGCAGTATTGAACTAACGCCAACCCCCATCCCCACCATGCAGAGATTGAAAGACATAGGAGGTGTGCCTTTGGGTCATCGGCCATAACGCTTATGCCATTCCACCTCACCCCACCCTGCAGACACTGACAGGTTTCATGGTGCGCTTTGGGGTGTTCAGCCCTTATACTCAACCCATTTCATAAGGAAATAAGATGAGATGGGTGCAGTATAAGAGAATGGGGTGAACTTTAGGGCTGAAGACCCCAAGGCACACCTTGATGCCTGTCAGTGGCTGTAGGGTGGGGGTAGAATGCAGTGAGCATTACGGCTGATGAACCCAAGTCACACCCTTGATGCCAGTCAGTCTCTACAGGGTGGGCGTTATGGTTGGAAACCTTAACGCACCAGGTGTTTGTTGGTATTTTCATTCCAAATTTTCAAAATGGGCTTTTTGGGACCCCACCTCATGAACAGTGGCTATATCATTTCATTTCTCAATCCTGAAAGGTGATTTTGCACAGCAACTACGCCATTTGGTGCCACAGATGCGGAAACAAATTTTGGGCAGGATGTGAAAAATGACAGCTGTACTGTTCATGAGGAGGTGTGGAAAAATGACAATGTTGAAAATCTGGAGTGAAAATATGAAAGATTCATGAAGTTATGAGCGTGCATAGAAAATGCGCAACGCACACTCGTAACGTGGTCATTTTTGGGAATATTTTCACCAGATTTTCAACATAGGCATTTTAGGACCTCTGCTCATGAACAGTGTCACTGTGATTTTCTTAATCTGTCCGAAACACTGATTTCCCACAGCGACTGCGCTATTCTGAGCTGGACATGCAAAAACACATTTCAGCCAGGATGTGAAAAATGACAGCTGTATTGTTCATAAGGAGGTGTGAAAAAATGCCAATGTTGAAAATCTGGAGTGAAAATATTACAAATTTGCGAAGTTACAAGTGTGCATGGAAACTGCTCAACGCACACTCGTAACACAGTCATTATTTGGAATTTGTTCACCAAATTTGCAACATAGGCTTTTTGAGAGCCCACCTGATGAACAGTGACACTGTTGTTTCATTAGTCGGTCCCAAAAGGTGATTCCGTGCAGTGACAGTGAAATTGCCTTTCAGGACCGAATAACGCCATGACAGTGACTGAATTCATGAAGAGGGGTTCGAAGAACCCCATGTTGAAAATGTGGTGCCAAAAGTCAAAAAAATGGCCGAGATATCCACATAAGTTTAAAAAAAACATTTATGCCATTATACAGCTTACCAGCATTTCTTCAGTTCGCGGTCGGCTTTGAAGAGTACAGACGTGTTCCTGGTCCAACGAAGATCATCATGCTGGGCTTCGTAGGTAAGTATGGGGTGAGGGGGATACGCAGAAGGTGGGCATGGGTTGGGGGAAGGGGCAAGAGACTCAACGAAGGACCATTTTCTTTTTTTTTGCAGGTTTTTTGTTGTTTTATTTAAAGATGATGCAGGACTTTTGGCACATTGAGGTGGGCTCCCAGTGTGCCACTTGGAAGTTTGTTTGGGAGGAATTGGAGCCTATGGGGATTGGGCACCCTGTTGGCCATACAGTGTGCTTGGCGGGTGGAGAGTGCATCAGTTGAGGGGGATTGGGCACTCAACAAATGGGGGGAGGAGGGCCACATCATGCTGATGGGGATTGAGTTACCCCATCAGCAAATTAACTGGAGAGGGGGCATGCCAACAGGGGGATTGGGCACCCCCGTCAGCTTTACCAGAGACTGTGAGAGGCAGCAGCTGTCTGTCGGCTTCTTGGGGACTGTGAGAGGCCGATGGAGAAGCCATTGCCAAGTTCATTGAAAGGGGACACTAGACAATGCAGCTGTAATTGACTGCTGCAGTTAGGGTCACCCCACAAACACAGCAGATCGTGTAGTGATGGGGGGCACTCCCTGATTGCAGCAGTCAATTTCTTTGAGCATAGTGGCATGCTCATTAACTGCCATCATCGACAGCATACTCCTCTATTCACCACAGCAGAGAACAGCCCCAAAACAGACTGCTGCGGTTCGCCACAACACTGCCGTGCCTCCACCACCCACTACTGAAGCAAGGTTTTTCTAGCGCATGTGCAAGCAGACACAAAAATGGCTAAAAAAAATCATTGTTTAGGTATATTCAGGAGTTGATACCAGCCCATTTACGAAGAAAGGGTTCTGAAAGAACTCTTAAAACTGAAGGTGGACAAAGCAATGGGGCCTGATGGGATGCATCCCAGAATTCTAAAAGAACTAAGGATAGAACTAGTGACACCACTGACTACCCTCTTTAACAAATCATGGGAGGATGGGGTGGTGCCTGAGGACTGGAGGAGGGCAGATGTGATTCTACTTCACAAAAGTGGGAGCAGGGCAGAAGCAGGAAACTACAGACCTGTTAGTTTAACCTCAGTGATAGGGAAAATGAAGGAATCACTTCTGAAGGAAAGAATTGTCGAGTACCTAGAGGCCAGAGGGGCACAGGACCCAAGGCAGCATGGATTCACAGCAGGAAGGTCATGTCAGACGAAGCTAATAGATTTCTTTGACTGGGTGACCAAAGTAGTAGATCAGGGAGGGGCTGTGGACATGGCCTACCTAGACTTTAGCAAGGCATTTGACACAGTGCCACACAAAAGATTAATATACAAGTTAGCCAGCCTGGGAGTGGGTCCCAAAATGGTAGGCTGGGTAAAGAATTGGCTGGAGAACAGGACACAGAGGGTAATAGTAAACGGAGTCAACTCTGAAGAAAGGGGGTTACTAGTGGGGTACTGCAGGGTTCAGTTCTAGGACCGGTCCTCTTCAATGTCTTTCTAAGCGACATTGCAGAGGGACTGGAAGGAAAAGTATGTCTCTTTGCAGATGATGTAAAGATCTGCGACAGAGTTGATACACAAGATGGGGTGGAAAGGATGAGAAGGGACTTCCCAAGGTTGGAGGAAAGGTCAAATGTATGGCAGCTTAGATTCAATGCTAAGAAGTGCAAAGTAATGCACCTGGGAAACAAAAACCCAGGGGCAGAGTACACAATGGGGGGTGAGATACTAACAACAACAAAAATGGAAAGGGACCTGGGGGTAGTCATATCAGATGACCTAAAGGTGTGCAAGCAATGTGAGAGGGCAGTAAGGAGGGCTGGGGGGATACTGGGATGCATAGGGAGAAGCATCACCAGTACAAAACAGGAAGTTATCATCCTTCTGTACAGACAGCTGATGAGACCCCATCTGGAGTACTGCGTGCAGTTCTGAAGACGCAATGTCCGCAAAGACATAAACAGGATGGAGGCAGTCCAGAGGAGGGCAACTAAAATGGTGCAGGGTCTGCACTGGAAGACATATGAAGAGAGACTTAAGGACCTTAATATGTATAGCCTCCAGGAAGGGGGAAGCGATGGAAACTTTCAACTATCTCAAGGAATCAACAAAGTCCAAGAGGTAGCATCTTTCAGAAAAGAGGTGTACAAGAACAAGGGGGCACAATTTGAAGATTGGGGGAGCGGCTCAGAGGTAATGTAAGGAAGTATTTTTTTCACATAGAGGGTTGTGGATGCATGGAATGGCCTTCCGGAGGAGGTTGTGAAGTCAAAAATAGTGGTGGAATTCAAGAATGCATGGGACAGTCACAAGGCAATTCTAGGGGGTTGGGGTAGGAAGAAGTAGGCTATTGGTTAACTAGGATCTGTAGCTTATCCATTAGGTAGGGAAATGGACAGACTGGGTAGGCCAAGCGGTCCATATCTGCCGTCAAATTCTATGTTTCTAAGTTTCTATGATAGGCAGACAAAGCCCCAGTCATAGTGGATGCTGGAATGTGAAATTAGTACTGGTACACAGCTGACTAAACAAAGATGTGTACTACAATTGTTCATATACTTTTAGTAATTTGCTGGACCCACCCACACACACACACTTACACTAGTTACAGGAATGCAGAACTGGTACTGGCACACATTCTAAAGAGAAACGCTTAATAAAATTGGTATACGCTTTCAGTAATCAGGTGGCAAAGCTCCACTACCACTGGAATTTCTCTGAATTATTTTCAGGGACTTTAAAAAGTTCACATAATTTGTTTTCCTGAGGACTTAAAGAAGCTGCCCAAGCATTGAAGCAGCCAGCCATTTGTCCGGGGAGCCCCTTCCCCCTGACCAGGCTAGAGAAGGATGCCTACCTCTGGGAGTGGACAGCAAGTCCTGGACACACCCCAGGGGAAGAAGTATCATCATGCCTGGGGGGGGGGAGAGCCTGAGAGATAACTGGATTGCTGTCCAGGGTCTCTTCCTCTTTCTCCCCCTGACCAGTGGAACCACCAGAAGTCCAGGTCAGCTCTCCAGCAAGATAAGTCCGCCTTGAGGCCGGTGTGTGGGGGGGGAGTGAATGAGAGTTGTGAGCTGCTCCTGTGGTGAAGCAGAGAGGTAGCTGGATCACGTGGTCCTTGAGCGGGGCAGCAGAGCAGGCCATCTAAGTCAGGGATGGTTTGAGTTCTTCATCACATGGTAGTCACAATGTGGGGTTGGGAGGAGGAGGCTCCCCTCTTGTCTGTCAGCTCTCCTGGGGGAGGCTCTCTAGTACCCTGGAGACCATTTGCCCTCATTTCCTTTGTGTCTGGCACCATAGACTCCTCAGAATTAAAAAAAAAAGTTTCAATGAGTTCAACAGCCCACCGCACACTAGGACTCCTTACCTGGAGAAGTGCTCACCTACCATTGTGGGGCCTAGGGGAGTCAGACTTGAGGACTGCTCTCCCAGGGCATGTTGCATGGCAGCTGCAACTGAATGATGATCTGGTTGAGTTCACTGGTAGTGGGGAACGGGGGCATCCATTTAGCCCTGAGTGTCCGTCCTCGGCTTCTCCTGAAGGCACAGCAGTGCCCTTCTGCAGAACCCGGGTCCCTATATCCAGCTGGTGGTCTCATGTTCAGCCACCTACTCTGATGTGAAAGTCCCAGAGCCAGTCACGTTTCTTAGGGCACTGGGCATTGGTCGCTCATGATCTCACAAGAGGCATGAGTTCAGTGGACATTTTGGGAGTGGCACCCGGGTGTCTGGCAGGGATCCCCAGATGAAGGCAGCCATCGGGAGCTGCCATGTCAGTGAGGGGCCAGTGGTTCACTGTTGGGTGTCAGCCCTCTGGGCCACCCATCGTTCAAATGCTGGCACTTTCATGGCAATAAAAGGTGATGCCTGAAGTGGAGTTTGAAGATCCCAGGGGTTTCATGACTCGGTGTAATTGAGTTTTGTACATCCGGTATATAGGGGTTTGTTTCTCGCTACCTCCACTTGCATGCAGCTGCCTTTGGCAAGTCCCTTACCATTTTCAGTGCTCTAGGGTCACTGCTGAAACCAGGCACTGTGGCCCAGGGTTTTTCTTGTGCCCAGCGGAAGTTCTTGGTGAAAGTAAAAAAAAAAAAAAGGTTTTGTATTTTAACAGAATATATGTTCTAGAAGGAATGTTCGTGGCATACCAGGCCTGGCTGTAAGAGTATACCTCACAGCAGTCTGGGATGGTATCCCACAGCTTCCTCTCACTCCGATTGAATACTTCCCCTTCTCCTTTTTCCTCTCCCTCCCCTTTTCCCCCTTTGTTTAAGGGAAAGATGCAAGAGGTTGGGGATAGGGTTAGGCACCTTGGCAGGGGATTGCTGCTCCCAGGGAATTGCTGTGTTGCTTATTGCTAATGAAGTTTGTTGGGGTGGGATTAAGTTGTCTTTGCAGGATGATGACCATTAGGAAAAGAAACCCATCACCCAACGTGCTAGCAGCAGCCGAGGAGAAGCTTCAAGCCTTGTATAAGAAGACTGGAGCTGCATGGCTGGAGGCTTGCTTAAAAAGGTTGGAAGAGTCATTGACATCACCTGTGAAGAAGAGGATAGGAGGAAGAAAACCATTACCACCACTGAAGGTGCCCCACATCGAAGGTAAGGTGCAGTCAGGTAAGGCAGGTTTTGGGGGCGGTCCAGGGTGAGGAGTCCGACAACAAGTCAGAAGGGCTGGCTGAGGGTGTTTTTTTTGGAGACAGATGGTGATGAGTCACTGGCAGCCCCGTACTCTTCAGATGATGAAGGGGTAGGTGGTAAGCAGCCTAGAGCAGAGGCCAGCTTGTGGGCAGCGGCAGATGAGTGCTTAAAGCAGTTAATGGGGATGGTGGTGGATCTGGTGGCCGAAATTAAGAACAAGTCAGTCCCAGGTCCATCAGCAGGGGAAGGACGGTGTAGCACCAGATAAGCCAGCACCTCCACTGATGGAGAGCCCTTACGTGGGGCTTGACACTCCATTGGGTACCCATTTTATGGATAAGGTCAGGCAGCAGATTAGAAATCAGGAGTATGTTGATATTTTCTCCCTTTTAAACCTGCCCATGGAGCCCATGGAGTGTAAGAAGGAGAAAGGGGACGATCAGGATCACAAGAAGGTTAAGGTTCCACGGATGTATGAAAACTGAGTGGTGGCATTTCTCATATATGCCACTGTCCTATTGCAGGCACATAAGAACCAAAAGGTGGAGGTACTCAATTATATGCATCGTATCTCCTTGATGCGTAGGAAAAAAGGGACTATGGCCAGACTCGATTATGACAAAGAATTCATCGAAGGTGACAAGTAGATGCAGCATTAGGCTGGGGAAAGTTAGACATGCCATTGCTTGGTGGATGTCATGCAAGGAGGGGGAGTGCAACACATGGATAGTGGGCTTCCCATAAAGGTGTTGGCATAGCGTACTTCAGAGGGAACAACCCACCAGATGCGTTACGCTTATAATCAAACTGCCTGCACATGCACCAGCTGCAGGTTCTGGCACAGTGCATGGCCTGCAGAAAACAGCATCCCTTTCTGCAGTGCTCTTCAACACGGGGGAATGGGTGGAGGAGTGAGGTAAGTTTACAAAGTCCCAGGGTGGGAAGCCTTCTGACTCCGGTACGGATAAGAAGGATTAAGGCATGACTCGACCAGTACCCGGACAGAGCAGCCACTGACTTGTAGAAGAGTTGGTTCTCAGAGGGCTTCAGGATCCCGTGCTTGAGCATATGAGGTGGAGAAACTGAAGTCTGCTAGGGAACAGCCACAAGTCATCTGGGAAAAATTGGAGAAAGAGAAGCAGCTGGGGCGAGTGAGCAGATCGTTCACTAGGCCTCTGTGTATTACTTTACAGGTTTCACCTATTGGCTTAGTTCCCAAGAAGACCCCAGTGGAATTCTGAATGATCAACCACCTGTCGTACCTGGATGGGGACTCGGTGAATGATCATATCGACTATCTGCACACATAGGTGCATTATTAGTTGTTTGACAGGGCCATTGGGGTGGTGCAATCAGCATGCCCCGGGGCACTCATGGTGAAAGCAGACATTGAGTTCCCATGCACTTCCACCACCCAAGCTTGATAACGGGGCACAAGCCCTCATACTAAAAATCTCCTCCAACCCTGGTAAGGGCCCACTCTTTCTCACCATTGCCTATATTCCCCCCAGAAAGCAAGACCTCGCCATTCAGGCACTTGCTGACTACCTCTCTGGCCTACAGCCCAAAATGGCCCAGATAATTGTTGGTGACCTGAACATCAACTGGCTCTCTGCCACGGCCTCCAAAACCAGAGATATCTTTGCCGCCCTTGACACGTCCCAGCTTGTCACCACCCCAACTAGATTCAACCCCTCTACTGGCTCCAGCACCCTCCTGGATATCACAATTACCAACTACCCCCAGAGAGTGCTCGATATCAGTGTACCTCCCAACTCACTTAGTGACCACTCCCCGGTCATATTCTCTTGGTCCGCTGCCAATAGCAAACCTGTACTACAAACCACCCAGTGACGTCACCTACTCCCAGGCAGCCTGCATTGCCTTAAACTGTACCTCTCACAACTGGATTGGTCCCCAATCAGGCTTGCACCGTCCATAAATGAGGCATTGGATTTTTTCACTCGCACTTTTAACACTGCCTGTGACCTCTATACCCCTTCACTAGAAATTGCACAAAAAGCAAAACATGCCTGGGTTACCCCCTTCCTCCTTCACAAACTTAAAATGAGAGACAACCTATGGTACATTGCCATGGAATCTGGCAAGCCAGATGATAGGCAAGCGTACAACTCTGAGAGCAATAAGAGTACTTGGGCCATTCGACAGGCCAAAGCCCAGTACTACCAATCCACTCTTGTCTCCTCCTGTGGGTCAGCTAGAAACTTTTGGGATAATGTAAAGGAGCTGAATGGGAAATCACGCTCCACACCCCCCTCTCAACTCTCCTTTAATGGAACTGTCTGCTCTGACCCCCTTGGCATTGCAGACTGCCTAAACCACACTTTCTCAGACCTGAGTTCAGACCTGTCCAGTAACTTCTTTGACTCCATCCCAGTAGCACCCCTGCCCACTCTCCAGAGACCTCCATTCTATCTATGTACCATCTCCCCGTTGGAGGCTAGACCCATTCTGCAAAAAGCCGTTAGTAGTAACAACCCCAGCACCGACCTACTGGACACTAGGCTACTTCGTTTGACATTGGATGTTATCCTGGTCCCACTTACTGAGCTGCTCAACCGCTCTCTGTGTCTGGGGTAGTTCCCCAGCACATGGAAAACCACCATTATCACTCCCATCCTAAAGAGTGGTGATCGAGCGACCCCGGGTAACTATCAACCTATCTCCATCCTCTCCCCACTCGCTAAGGCCCTTGAAAAAGTAGTTGCCAACCAGCTTGCCGAATTCCTGGCCATGCACAATTTCCTGTGCCCTGAACAGCATGGCTTTCATGCAGGTCACAGCACCACAACCGTGCTACTTGAATTCTCCAACTTTCTGTACTCTGCTCTTGATGTCAGAAAGTCCTGCCGGTGCCGTGTTCATTGACCTCTCCAAGGCCTTTGACACGGTTTGCCATCCTCTCCTGCTTGACTCCCTCAGATGCCTTGGTTTTTCCCCCAGCCCCCTTGCATGGTTCACCAGCTACCTATCTGCCAGAACTCAGTGTGTAAAAATCAATAGCACCCTATCTGACACACAACCTGTCCACTCTGGGGTTCCCCAGGGCTCCATTTTAGGCCCTCACCTCTTCAGTCTCTACCTAAACTTCCTCCCTTTGGCCTGCCCAAGTAAGATCCTCCTCTATGTGGATGATGTTGTGCTCTTTGCCACTGACCCCAGCCCCAACACACTCCAGGCCACCCTACAACAAGCTTTTTATAGAGCTGAGCATTGGTTCACATCACGAAGGCTAGTCCTGAACCTAAAAAAGACCAAAGCTATGCTCTTCTTGCATCACCAAAGCAAAACCAGTGGTGCCTCTCTCGTGATACTGCCTAGCACACTAAACCCCATTGAGCAGGTTTCCTCCTACAAGTATCTGGGCATTACCTTTAATTTGGCACTCTCCTTCCATTCCCATATCAGTGCCCTTTCTGCTGCCACCAATGTCAGGATTGGACTGCTATACCGCCATAGGGACTGCCTACCACAAGAGGTCCTTAGATTGGCAATCACCTCCTCTGTCCTGTCGCTAATTGACTATGGGCTGCCCATCTATGCTGCAGCCAACAACACTGCACTTACAAGAATCCAGCTCCCTATAAACAAGGCCTGCAGGCTAATGCTGGGAGCCCCTAGGTGCACCCATACGTGCCTGCTGTACTCCACCACCAACTTGCTCAACCTTGAAGAAAGACTCCGCTTCCAAACCTGCCTTCTTGTAAAAAAGATCCTGCTAGGGCTCTCCCCCCCTGGGATCGCCGCCTCCTTGCAGCGTGCCTCCCCCTCAGTCTCCACCCACAGCACTGTCAAAACCTCCCTTATTGTCCCCAGGGTAAGGACCTCTATGGCCCAGAGATCCTTTTGCTATCAGGCGCCCTCCTGGTTCAATTCCCTCCCAGCCAATATAGCTGACTCTACTAAGCTTGGTCTTTTAAAGATCTCCCTCAGAAGCCATCTGACAAGCACTCGCTGCTGCAACTGCACATAATCCCCCACCTGCCCCTTACTTTCACCCCTAGGCTGGGTCTGCCCTGTCTACCTTTGCTGTATATACCTGGGATCTCATGCAACATCTGCTGACTAATGTAATAAAATATCTCTGGTTGCTACCTGACGTGGTACTCGTGTACCTATATTATGACTACTGTGATCTACAGTACCTATTACCAAGCGTGTACCACCAGTGAATGCTTGTAACACTGGTTGCTTTTTTAATCTAAGTGTTATGTACTGTACTGTTTGTTTGCTGTGATGTATTGCTCTCTTGATGAGGTGCCTTTGTAAATGAGTCTATGACTCAAAGGTCTGTAAACTGATGATCTAATAAATAAAATAAAATAAATAAATGAATTTCATCTGCTGCCAGTCCATCCCAAGGACAAGGTACTGTTGGGCATGAAGTCTGAGGGCAATTATTATGTAGACAACTGCATGCCCATGGGTTGCATGGTAGTCGGTGAGCAGTTTCGCATCTTCCTGCTTTGGGTTACTGCATAAGTTGCACGCGGCGAGGCCATAGTGCACTACCTCAGTGATTTCCTGTTTGTGGGACCAGCTGGTTCTCCAGCTTGTGGGGGGACCATGGCGGCTTTTGAACAGGTGTGCAAGGAATTTGGGGTGCCATTGGCAGTTGAAAAGTCTGAGCCCCTGGGGATGGTACTCACCTTCTTGGGCATCGAAACTGATTCTGAGGATAGGCTGTGTCAGTTGCCACAGGATAAGTTAGAAACACTATGGGGTCTCCTGCGTAGGATACAGGGTATGAAAAAAGGTCGCACTTCAGGAGTTACGACAGTTAGTAGGGCATCTCAACTTTGCATGCTGGGTCATCCCAGTAGGCAGGACATTTATGCTCTGACTGGCAAAGAGGGACCTAGGGTGTACAATACCGCATCATAGGATAAGGGTCACAGAACAGTTCAGGAAAGACTTACAAGTTTGGTGGATATTTTAGACCATTTCAACAGGGCCATTTGGCAAGTTCCTTGGACTGGGGAGCCCTTGGAGCTGTACACTGATGAGGCTGGTGAGCAGCGCTTTGGAGCCTATTTCCATGCGGAATGGTGTGCAAGGCAGTGACCAGTGGGGTGGCTGGTGGCAGGACTGGGCAAACAGATCACACTGCTATTGGTCTTTCCAGTGGTGGTGGCTCTTTGCATCTGGGGTCCTAGGTTGAGGGACAGAGTAGTGCACTTCAGGTCAGACAACATGGTGGTGCATACTATCAATCGGCAGTTGGATCCAACAGGCCCACTGGGGGATTTAATGCAGGTTTTCATTTTGAACTGCATGCTGTTTAACATTACTTTCAAGGCGGTACATGTACCAGTAGTTGACAACGGAACTTCCAATGCTTTATCTTGTTCGCGGTGACAGAGATTCTTCGAGTTGGCACCAACATCAGACAAGTAGCCATGAAGTGCCCCACCATTTCTATGGAAGGTGGTGACAGGGAGACTTGGAGATGCTTAGGTAATTCCATTGAGCCCAGAACCAAAGAGGTGTATTGCTGGGGGCCGGAACACTATATCGCCACATAGGAGACAGCGGGGTGGGCAGATGTCTGTCCCATTCTGGCAGACAAATTATGCAGATACATCATGGTGGGGAGAAAAGTGGGATGTTCACCGGGTGCAATAGGATGGCATCCTGCTGGTCTGTCCTGGTTGGTAAGGGCCATGGAGATGGTGGATACCATGAGGGCCCTTAAAATGTGTAAGCTGTTGGAGAGCTGGTGAAGGAAAATATCTAGCCTTCTCGATGAAAGGTGGCCCATTACCCCAGAGATCCTCACCATCATTTGGGGGGCACTGCCCATGGGCTGCTGGAATGAGTATGAAGCCTGGCTGTTCAAAACATTGTTTTTGGTGGCTTTCTGTGGGGCATCAAGGGTATCAGAGTTGACACAGGCCACAGGTAGTAAAGGGGCCACTGGGATGCTGGTGCAGGATGTGGTCTCAGTGGGGATGAGGGTCTACATTCAATTAAGGAAGTCAAAGATGGAGCAGCGAGGGGAAGAACACTTGTATGAGGTGAGGGCTCCAGTGGGATCTGGTTGGCCAGAGGGGTGCATGATCACTGACTACTGAGCATCCTGTCCTGAGTTGGGAAAGTCTTCTTTCAGCACCAGGAGGGTAAGCCAGTGACAGCATACCAATTCAGGTTCATATAAAGGAAGGCAATTCAGCATGTGGGGCTGAATGACAGTGAATATGGTACCCATTCCTTCTGGACAGGAGCTGCAATGAATGGCAAGAGTTTGGGCCTGTCTGACTCAGAGATTCAGGCCCTGGGACATTGGAGGCCCCAGGCATTCATGTGCTATGTGTGACCACACTTGCAGTAATGCTTTTTTTTCTCTTGCAGGCCCCAGGAATGACACTATGAGGATATGGATATGTGGACACCCCTTCATTTGGTTGGCAGTGAAGAGAGCAGCCAGCCAGGTCGAAGCAACTTGTCATTGCCACAGCACACAGCCCTAATCAGGAGGCTGGTGGTCAAGGCTATGCATTGGGGGGGTCACTTCCAAAGTTGCTAGTTTCACTTGGGTGGCGAGGACCTGGGTCAAAAGAAGATGGTGAATCTGCTGCTGGGAATGAAGGATAGTTTGCATTCCATTAAGACTTGGTGGCTCCATACAATTCTCATCTGGTCACACATGTTGATGAGGCAGCACTAGCCACATGCCAGGAGAGGAGCGACATTGAACAGAGCCTGCATGAAGATTAACAGGGAGATGAGAGTTTTTAAGGAGTCCTTGGGGGGGTGCAGTAGTGAGACATGATAAGATTAACAATACCCACCATGGCCTGGCGGTGGGTAAGGAGGGGCAAGTGTAGGAGGAAGGTTTGGATAGCATAATAGAGGAATTTAAGAAGATCTTGGAGGGAAGAATTGAGCTAGTGGCTTGGGGGGGGTCAGACTTGGTGTGGCCTGTGGCAGCTCGGGAGGAGCGCATGAGGAAGGTAGTGGGGAAAATGGGGATGAGGCCAGTTCTCCTAAAAGTTTCATGGCCACTGGTCGGTGTGAGGATGGTGGACCACAAGACCTGTACCTGCATGGAGGGGTCTAGGTCCAATCTCAGCAGTGCATTCTGCAAGGTCAGCAGTGACAGATGGTTGACGGCCACCAGAACCTTGGCCATATGACCTATAGTGCAACCACTGGTGATACTTCGACACGCACCATAAGGGATTCCCAGATTGATGGGCAGTGCGAGTGCCTGAGGTATGGTACATCCTCCCGGCAGCACATGCTGATCAATGATAATAAGAATAATAGGAATATTAATATTAAGGAAAGTATGAATAAAGATCAATATTAATATTCAACATATTCAATAAACACATGACTGTGGCCATTTCCTCCAAGATCTGTGTTTGTGTCTTTCTTGGAAGGGGATGGGGCCTACCAAACAATAAAGCAGCTGCCCAAGCATTGAAGCAGCCGGCCATTTGTCTGGGGGGCCCCTCTCCCCCGAACAGGCTAGAGTAGGATGCCTACCTCTGAGAGTAGACAGCAGGCCCTGGACACACCCCAAGGGAAGAGGTATCACCATGTCCCTTGGGGGGAGGAGTCTAAGGGATAACTGGAATGCTGTCTGGGGACTCTTCCTCTTTCTTCTATGATCACTGGAACACCCACCCTCCTGGCCCTCACAATTGAGGGTAAAGGGGTAGGTGAGAGAGGGCCCTCTTTGACCCGCTATGGGTGACCACAGTAGGGGTTGAGGAGTGACTGTTCCTGATTTTCCCACTAAAGGTTTTTTTCCTGGTTTGTTGCCTCCTCTAAAGGGATGTTATGATTTAGTGCAAGGCACAGCATATGTGCATAGTGAAAAAAGAAAATAATAATACAATAGGATTTTAATGAACCTAAGCAGGTAGCAGAGTGATAGGAGTTACAATGTAGACTGCATTAAAATAGCTAAACCACATTAAACAGAATAGTTAACTAGCAGAGTAGAGCATGTGTTACCGAGTATAGGTACAAGAGTTGTTTTATTTATTTTTATTTAAACATTGGTAACCAGGAAAGGCATACAGAGCCAAGGCTCATTTCCGGATGTGACCCAGGGAAAACAATACAGGGAGACAGCAGATAGCAGTGAATGCTGCAGCATTAACACACTAACAGCATACAGAGAGAACATTATAAAAAGGGTCTCAGAAAAGCTGCAATCTGATTGGCTGTAAGGATTCCAAACAGCCTTACATTAATCCCTGTTGCACTGTCATGTACAGCCTGATCACCATGGCGCATAGATTCTTCCTGTCAGCATTCCATCCTCTAGCACTGCTGAATGTCTGGAATTCTGCATTCTGATTCTGAACCAGCATTCTGAAACTGTTGGTGTAGGAATTATTTTATACTGTATGGTAGAATGTTGTTATGGATAGAAATCCATAACTAGAATGGAGTTGTTATGCTGCAGTAGCTATGTCATATCAGCTGTTATGCTGCACTAGCTAAGTCACTACTGCAGTATAACAACTTGGAATGCTGCCACATAGTTGCTTTCCTCAATCCAGTTAAGCTGGAATTTGCGTTGTTTTTTAAACTTGAACTTGCAGAAACATCTGCAGCACACTGGTTTGTGAAAAAAAAAAGAAAATGTTAAAATTTCTATTCTTTGTTGTCTTCTCCAGCTGGTTTTGTGTGATTTTCTATGCTGTGATGGCCCATACACTATAAAAGATTGTGTATGAGCGGTCATACACAAACAAGGAAGTTCTTGTATCTTGAGGTTCCCCAGGTAACAGAGTAACTCTTGAGTTGCACTCTCGAGGTAATCTGTTACCAAGGAAACCTCTCAATACAAGAATATCCTTGTTATGTATGACTGCTCATACACAATTCTCGATATTAAAAATCTCCCTCTAAATGAAGAAAACATTCAAAAAAGCATACTTTAAACACTTTCCTTTTGGAATAATTTTTTATAATAGCAATAAGGCACTCCCAGGAGTTAGATTAGCAGTCAGTTAATCACCCCCTAGGGGTAATATGGCACTCAGCTGTGCCTTATGCCACATTTCACCCCAGGGCGTGATTAACAGACTATTAATCTTATTCCTGGCCATACCTTATTGCTTAATCATACATTAGTTGATATTTTTATCCACAGACTTACAGTGGAAATAAGCAATAGAAGAAATCAATCAAGTGCTAAAGAATGTGGTGCTAACAATGGACAGTGAAACAGGATAACACAGATACAGGAAACGCCAAATAACACAGTAACAGCATGCAATACAAGCAACAAACAGCAGTTTGTACATTTATCAGCAGGTAGTATGTTCAAAAAATAATCAAGTGCTAAGGAAGATTGTGGTGACAGGGATAACCATGGCTGTTATAGAGTCCACAGGTTAAGAAATATAATGGGAGCATGTAGGGGAAGGGAGTTTGCACAGTTGAGAAATGATGGAGGAGCGTGAGAGAACGTTTTGTATGAGGGGAGTGTCATCAATGCACAGGTCAAGAAGCATAGGAAAAACCAGGAGCAGTTGTAAAATTTGCAACAAGAGTTTTATTATGAATAACAATAAAATAAAAACAAGCATTTGTCAATACCAAATGTTACTTGTTGGTATTAGCATTGGAAGTCAATGAGTTAGACAGATGCAGAATAGGAATGGCAGTGAAGTATTGAAGTGATGCCAACCCCACTCTCACCCTGCAGAGATGGACGGGCATTGGGGTGTGCCTTTGGGTCATCACCCATAACACTCACTCCATTTCACCTCACCCTATCCTGCAGACACCGAAAAGTGTTAAGCTGTACCTTGGGGTGTTTGGCTTTACAGTCACCCCATTCCATAAGGAAATATGCTGAAATGGGTGCAGTATAGGAGAATGGAATGAGCTCTGGAGCTGAAGAGTCCAAGGCACACCTCAATGCCTGTCACTGGCAGCAGGGTGGGGGCGGAATGGCATGAGCAATACAGCCAGCAATCCAAAGGCACACCCCTGATGCCTATCAGTCTGTACAGGGTGTGAGGTTATGGTTAGAAACCCTAATGCCCAGGGCATTTGTTGGTATTTGCACTACAAATTTTCAACATGGCTTTTTTGTGACCCCCACTTCACTCCCTCATTGCAGTGGCGAATTCATTTCAAGTTGGTGGCATGCTTGCAGAACTAGTGTCAGCAGCAGCATGCCACTACATTGTGTACAGATGGCCAAGCCCAAAAATGCAGTGGCGGCATTGGCCACCACAGTGCCACACCTCCACAACCCGCTTCTCTCCTAAGCTGCTACATAATGTTTCTTGTGCATGTCCCAAGCATAAAAAATAAAATTGTTCAGCATAACTATTTACAAAGGCAGAATAAACAGAAGATGCATTTGAGTTTTCCTTCAATCTCTGTGTCCCTCTTGCAAGCAATTGCAACACTGTCCTATAAGTCCTTGCAACCCCCCCCCTTCTTAACAAGCATCCTGTTTTTTCTAAAATATTCTAGTATTGTATATTTCAGGAGGGTGCTGCAAGAACACAGTGTCCCAGAACTGATGCCCCTTCTTCACAGTTTTTGCAAAAGCCTTAAAAATTGCTCTCGGGTAACCTCTTGAGTTTCCAATAGCTTTCTGCAATCATCTCAAACTATAATTATATACATTTCAAAAATTAACACTATATAATTTCTAAAGAAAGGGATCCCAATATCAGTTACATTTCCACATAATGATTGCATATATTTTTATATCAGCAGATATGAAAGGGAAGAAAAAGAACAGCAACAGAAGGTTAAGAGACAGTGAGAGGCAACGAACTGTGAGACTGTCAGGGTGATAAAATCCTAGGTCTCACAGGAAATGTGATTGCGCAAACAGACAGACAAGGGACAAGAAAGGAAAGGACAGAACAGATCCTTGCATTCAAACTCTCCATAACAACTAGGACAGGGTTCTATTTAACCCTGTCACATACACCCCCCTCCTTAAGAGGGAACCTGCTTTATCAAACAGGTTTCCAAAACATTCTATTAATTCTCTAACATTAGCTTCTAACTTTCAGAAATTAAGCACATATGCAGTATCTTTTTTTCTATAACAGTACAGCTAACAGTAAAGTTTAAACTCGTACACTTGTTTTTCAACCTTCAGAACCCTCAAATCCTGATCCATATCTTGATAGAAAATCTGCATTGTTATTCTTTTTACCAGATTTGCATATCACTTTGAATTTAAATGGCTGTAGTGCCAGGTACCACCTTTGATTCTGGAATTTTTATCTTTCATTTGGTTAAGCCAACAGAGAGGATTGTGATATGTTATAAGCACAAGGTTAATTCCTAGCAAATAAAACTTAAAGGACTCCATGGCCCACTTTGCCACTAAACATTCCTTTTCAATGGTGGAGCACCTTTTCTCTCTGTTGTGCAATTTCCTACTTATGCATAGAATATGATGTTCTTTCCCATCTGTATGCTGACTCAGGACTGCACCTAGGCCTACCTCTGATGCATTTGTTTGTAACAAAAATGATTTCTCAGAGTCTGGGCTTCTTAAAACAGGGGCTGAACATAATGCAGCCTTAATTGCTAGAAAAGCTTCATCACACTCTGGAGTTCATTTAACATTATTTGGGTACCATTTTTTCATGAGTTCAGTGAGGGGAGTAGCTAACTCAGCAAAGTTGGGAACAAATCTCTGATAATAACCGGCCAGCCCTAAAAATGATCTGACATGTTTCTTTGTACAGCAGCTTTGTACAGACAGCTGGTGAGACCCCATCTGGAGTACTGTGTGCAGTTCTGGAGACACAATCTCTGCAAGGACATAGACAGGATGGAAGCTGTCCAGAGGAGGGCAACTAAAATGGTGCAGGGTCTGCACCGGAAGACATATGAAGAGAGACTAAAGGAGCTTAATATGTATAGCCTTGAGGAAAGGAGGGAGGGGGGGACATGATAGAAACTTTTAAGTACCTCAATGGAATCAACAAAGTCCAAGAGGGTAGCATCTTTCAAAAAAAGAGGTGTGCAAGAACAAGGGGGCACAATTTGAAGATAGAGGGGGGCGGCTCAGAGGTAATGTAAGGAAGCATTTTTTCACAGAGAGGGTTGTGGATGCATGGAACGGCCTTCCGGAGGAGGTTTTGGAGTCAAAAACAGTGGTGAAATTCAAGCTTTCAAACACCTCCTTCTTTTTTGTTTATAATTACCATTGGAGATGACCAATCACTCCTCAACTCCTCTATGATACCCAATTCTTTCATTTTTTTGTATTTCCTTAACCACATCAGCTCTTAACTGCTCTGGTAACCTGTATGCCCTTTGCCAACTAGGATGAGCATTCCTTGGCCGTATAAGATATTCAGCTCCTTTTGCTTGGCCTGGTACTGTGGTAAAAGTACTGTTAAATGTCTTTAGCACATTATGAATGTCTGCAGTTTGTTCTGAGGTTAAGGAAACATCCACCTTTATGGCATCAACATTTACAGTTCGTTCCAGTCTATCATAAGCTACATCAATATCTTTATCAATTTCTGGTAAAACTAGCAAAGTAGCTTCTGGCATTTTTTCATCCCATTTCTTGAGGAGGCTAGCATAATACATCTAAGTATCTTAGGAGGCAGTATAGCGCAGTGGTCTAAGGCTCTGAGCTGCAAATTTGGTGACATTCAGCAGACTTGACCTGGGTTTGAATCCCACAGCTTCCACTTGTATACTGTGTGACCCTGAGCAAGTCACTTAACCTCCTTGTGCTCCCAGGTCACTCCTGTAAAAAAGCTTTCAGCTTAGTGTGCTATACCTGGTTAAACAAATAAAAAAAAAAAGTAGGATTTTTCCTGCCAGGGGTCTCAGTCTCGTAGTTAACGGTGCCAGTACATCTAAACACTCTATAAGGCCATTGCCACTTCATTAACAGTTTATTTTCTGTTGTGGGTAACAGTAGCAAAACCTTGTCACCTGGCTCGAAAACTTTTTTTTTTACCCCATGGTCAAAACAAACCTTTTGCTGGTTTTGGGCCTCTTTCTAATTACTATAGGAAATTTCAACATATTTTACCAGCTTTTTTCTTAGGGCACACACATATAAGACCTTATAGATTGTTTCTGGGTGGGGTTATCTTTCCACATTTCTTTTATCACATCCAGTGGCCCTCTTGTCTGCCTTCCATACAGCATTTCAAATGGTGAAAACCCTGTGATGCATGTGGCACTTCTCTGTAAGCAAAAAGTAGGTAAAGCAAGTATTGGTCCCAATCTTTCCAATTCCCCTTTTACAAACCTTTTTAACATGCATTTTAGGGTTTGGTTAAGATGCTCAACAAGACCATCTGTCTGAGGGTGATGGGGGAAGTTCATTTGGCAGTAATACCTAGTAGTCTGTACAGCTTCTTAAGTAATACAGCGCCAAAATTACTACCCTGATCAGTAATAATTTCTTTAAGTATACCCACCGTGCTGAACATTTTTCAAACTCTGCTGCCATTTTTGGGGCTAAAACAATAGGCATTGGAATAGCCTCTGGGTATTGAGTAACATAGCTGCATGCTACCAGGACAAATCTAGTACCCTTTTTACTTTTGTCTAAAGGACAAACCACATCCATGGCAATTCTTTCAAAAGGCACATCTATCAAGGGCGGGGCACCAGGGGCAATTAGTCTTTTCTAGTGACTGAGACTACTTTCTGACACTCAGCACAGGAATTACAGTAGGTAGCAACATCATCATGAATTCCAGGCCAGTAAAATCTATACAGCGATCTCGCAAGGGTGCAATCCCTTCCTGAGTGACCAGCCGTACAGCAGGACTATCACATGCTATGTGTAACAACTCTGTTCTATACTTATGTGGTATAACCAATTGTTCTGTCTGTTCCTGTGTCTGAGGCTTAAAACAAACTCTGTACAGTAACCCATTACATTTTTTAAACTTTCGTCCACCCTGTTTTGGTTTCACCCCCATCTGCTTAAAATAAGCCTGGAGAGAAACATTGTTAGTTTGTTCTGAAAGAAAATCACAATCAGTGCAGTTTAGTTTCAGAATTTTCATGTTAACTCTTTATGTCCATCAGTCATTTGTTGCCACAGTTTCTTCAGGCATCATCTTTCTTTCCTGAATTTCTGGATCTTGGAGCTGTGCTCAAACAAGTCCGAATCCAAATCACTGAAAGGAAAAATGTCCTCACCATCTCACCATCTGAGATTTTCTGTGCCTGAGCTCTTGTTACCACTGCTGCTGAAACTGTAGGGTTCAGTTCCTCTAAGATTAACTCAGTAAATCCTGGACAGTCATTTCCAATAATCACAGGTACAGGCAACTTAGGTACTACCCCCACTTTCATTTGGTGCGACACACCCTTAATGGTTAGAATCACTTGAGTCGTGGGGTAGTATCGATTGTCCCCGTGGATGCAGATGACACCAGTATGTGGTCCTTTTGCACAGTGTTTTCCCAGCACCTCTATGTGCACTAGGGTCTCTCTGCTTCCCGAATCAATGAGTCCCTTTACAGTTGTATCTCCCACCTTCACATCTGTTAAGTACTTGCCTCAATTTGCTAAGGACAAATCTGCTCCGCTGTCACTCTTCGTATGTCAATTTCTTGCAATATGATCTGGCTTATTACAGTTATAGCAAATAACGTCTTTGGGCACAGATTTGTTACCCCCACCAGGGTTCTTATCAGACTTGGAGTTTAAATGGGAAAAAGAGTGTCTTATTGATGCTTGGCTGCTACCTAACTGCTGTGGCATCTGTCTGGCAATTTGGTAGTCCTTGACCAAAGAAACAGCCTTTTCCCCACTTTCTGGTCAGTGTTCCTTTACCCAAAGCTGCACATATGTAGGCAGGATGTTGATGAATTGCTCCATTGCAAATGTGTCGATGATCTGTGGGATTGTTTTGCCCTCTGGTTGGAGCTATTTTATCAGGAGTTCTCTGAGTCAGGTGAAGGCTACTCGGGGACTGTTGACTGAGTTGTACTTCAGTGATCAAAATCTCTGCCTGTAGGTCTCTCCTGAGATGTCATACTTTGTCAGGATTTTGCTTTTCACCAGGTCATAGTTTTCTGACTGTGCAGTGTCCATATTGCTGTACAAAAGTTGGGCTTTCCCTGTCAGGTAGGGTACTAGTCTGATTGTCAATTACTGCTTTGGCCATTGGCAGGCTGTGGCAACTCTTTTAAAAGTTGTCCAGTATGCCTCGATATCATCCGAGGGACACAACTTTGTATGTTTAATGGCTTTTAAGTTGCTTGTGTTTTGTTGCTCGTCTAGATCTGTGCCAGATCCTCTGCCTTTGATAGCTTGCAAGGCATCTAGCCATCACTGCTCCTGTCACTGCATTCTTCTCTCCTCTCCTCTGCTGCTCCTGTCGCTGCATCTCTTCTCTCATCTGCTGCATCTCTTCTCTCCTCTGTTCCTCCATCTCTCTTTGTTGTATAGCTCACCATTTGAAAAAGTCCATCAGGCTTTCAGGTTCTGTCACTGCCTGTTCTTTTTCCATAACTTGTGCTGGCTGTACAATCTCAGCTTGGATTTCTGTCTCTGCTAATTTGGCTGCCATTCTCCTGGTAACCACTCCTGGACTTGCTGCTGCAGAATCCATACCTTTATCTATGCTTCCCTGGTACTTGGTCCAGCACCCATGCACAAAACTCCTGGCTTAGAGTATGCACAGTGTAAATCCCATTTAGACTGACATCATCTGTCATTAAGGCACAGGTCAGGAAGCACAGGAAAAACCAGGAGCAGTTGTAAAATTCACAAGATTTTTATTATGAGTAGCAATAAAATAAAAATATAAAATTGATCAGTATAACTATTTACAAAGGCAGAACAGAGGATGCATTTGAGTTTTCCTTCAATCTCTGTGTCCCTCTTGCAAGCAACTGCAACTCTGTCCTATAAGTCCTTGCAACCCCCCATTCTTAACAAGCATCCTGTTTTTTCTAAAATGTTCTAGTATATTTTAGGCAGGTGCTACAAGAACACAGTGTCCCAGAACTGAGACCCCTTCTCCACAGCTTTTGCAAAAGCTTTAAAAATTGCTCTCAAGTAACCTCTTCAGTTTCCAATAGCTTTTTACAATCATCTCAAACTATAAATATATACATTTCAAAAATTAACACTATATCATTTCTAAACAAAGGGATTCCAATATCAGTTATTTATTTATTTATTTGTTGAATTTTGTTGACCGGGTAAGCCCACTGAGCCCCTAAGGTCCCTTTTTCAGGGGCGACCTGGGAATAAACATTAAGAAGAAATACATTAGAAAAACATGTGAGAGTACAGAAAACGTGGAATACAGTATTCAGCTGTTTGAGCATTGCAGACATGACATTGGTTAGTTGTTGTACATTACATTATTCATTGGCTAAAACCTTATGAAGACAATCCAGTAGTTATCCTTGGTACCCAAGTACAGGATCATTAATAGGGAAGGAGAGCGAAGTGCATATCTTGCTAGGGGCTAACTTATAATTAGGTAAACAGTCTGCAGTGTTATCTGCAGTAGTGACCGAAGTGGTGGAAGTACACCCCTTCCTTTAATGCATGGCTAGGTCCTATGGCAAATGCAGGTGCTCCTGTCAAGCAGGTGAGCCTTGAGCTTGGTCCAGAAGCAGGTGATGGACTCTGCCTCCCGTACCGCCAGGGGGAGATTGTTCCAGATGGAAGGAGCAGTGTACGTGAAGGACCTGGAACCTGCTTTGGTCCTGGTTTTTGGAACCATGAGGAGAGTTTGGCCGGAAGTTCTTAGGCTCCGCGGGTTGGTCTTAACCCTAACGAGACCTTGGAGGCTGGGGGGAGGTGTGGGACCCAGTAACTTAAATGTAAGGCAGAGGGTAGGGTAGTTGAGCAGAGCTTCCAGAGATGGCCAGCTGAGCCGAGCTTGAGGTACGCAATGGTGAATCCTCGGGTGTGAAAGGGTGGCAAAGCAGACTTTCTTGTTGTAAAGGGCCTGCAGCCTACCAAGCTCCGTTGTGGCCATGCCCTGGAGGACTGGGGCCGCGTAGGTAAGCTTAGGGAGAAGTACGCTAGCGGCAATGGCTATCCTAGCTTCAGGGATAATCTGGTCCTTTATTCTATAAAGGATACCAAGTTTCCCAAGGATGGCCTTGGTGATTAGGTCAACGTGGTTTTTTAGTGTGAAGCCTTGGTCCAGGGTAAGACCAAGGTATTTCGTTGAGGTGACCACCTCGAGTTTCTGACCCCCCCGGTTTGAAGCTGGAGGAGTTTTGCCCTCTCGGGTCCCAGTGATCTTGGCCTGAACGCATCACCTTTGTCTTTTTGTTGTTTAGTACCATACTGTTCAGAGTTAGCCAGTCCTCCATCTGAAGGATGTCCTCTTGGAGGGCTGACCCCAGTTCAGTTAGGTTCTGGGAGGCTCTGTAGATGACAGCATCATCAGCATACTGGATAATGCAAATGTAGGTCATTTATGAATAGCGTGAAGAGAAGTGGGCCGAGTATTGACCCTTGTGGTATGCCTTCTTTGAGTGTTGATAGGTTGGAGACATTGTCATTCCACTTGACCCTCTGGGTGCGTCCTGTGAGGTAACTCTCGAGCCACCCCAGAGCGTGAGCGTCCAGGCCGAGTAGACGCAATTTTTGTATAAGGAGGTGGTGGTTAACCAAGTCGAACGCTTTGAGAGAGGTCAATGAAGACTGCTCCTGTACTGGTCCCCAGTCATTGCTGCTCAGGACTTCAGTCGAGAACTTGGTTAGCGCAGTGTCTGTCCCGTGCTTGGTTCGAAAGCCATGCTGAGATGGAGAGATTACCTGGTGTATTTCCAGGTATTCTTGGAGTTGTGCATAAACAAGCTTCTCCTGAACTTTAGCAATAGCACACAGCAGGGAGATAGGCCTGTAGTTCCCAATTGGCTCTGTGGACCCCCCTTTGTGTATAGGGATCACTAGGGCCTGCTTCCAAGGCTCAGGTACTGATTCCTCAGTAATGGACCGGTTTATCAGCCAGGTTAAGGGCTTCACTAATGCTGGGGCACCGTCCTTGAGGATTCTAGTCTGGATTCCATCAGGGCCCCCAGATCCTCTCGAGCGCAGGGATTTAAGGATGCTCAAAACTTCCTTTGTCCTAACCAGCCTCAAGTGGAACAAAGGGCGATCAAGGTCTACAGTTACATTTCCACATAATGATTTGCATATTTTTATATCAACAGATATGCAAGAGAGGAAAAAGACAGAACAGCAACAGAAAGTTAAGACACAGCATGAGGCAAAGAATTGCGAGACTGTTGAGCTGATCAAATCCTAGGTCTCACAGGAAAATATGGTTGCACAAACAAACAGACAAGAGGCAGGAAAGAAAGGACAGAACAGATCCCTGCATTAAAACTCTCCATAAGAACTGGAACAGGGTCCTATTCAACCCTGTCACAGGGAGATTGGGAATTCCACAGTGAGGGGAGCTGGTAGGATTAGGCTGATTTTCCTGCATTTGCGGATGGTTTGGGAAGGGAGAAGCAGCAGGAATCCCTTGAATGGAGGAAGTATTGGGAGGTGGGAGTGGAGGTGAGATTGTCTGAGAGATAAGAGGGGAGAAGGCTGAACCAGTATTTGGAGATTAAGGAGATAGAGCATAGAAGACGGCAATGGGACAGGGGAGGGAGCTTCAAAGAAGTGAAAAGAGAGCGGTGGTGGGTCCTAGTGGGAGCATTTGAGGTGACACGGCAGAAGGCATGACAAAGGGAGTCAAGTCTGGAGAGTGAGGTGGCTGGTGCGGTGGAGTAATCTATGTCAGCATAGTCAAAGATAGGCATAATCATTTTATCCAGTAGTTCATGTCGAACAGGGAGATGGAGAGAATCTTTGTTGTGGTAGAGGATGTCAAGTTTAGGGAAGAGTTTTGAGCATACGTAGTCGATATGGTTAGAGAAGTTGAGTTGGGGATCCAGCCAAACACCTAGATACTTGTATGATGGTACTTCGCTAAGTGGAGTGCTATCCAAGGACATGATGGGTGCAGTGGGGAGGGCCTTGGTTAGTTTTTGAGAGGTACTGAAGGTCATCGAGATGTTTTTGACATATTTCATTTGAGTTGATGAGCTGTGAACCACGACTGAACAGAGTGAAAGTTTCACTGCAGGGTGGATTTGAGAGTGGATAGGTCAGGGCCAGAGGTGAATAGGATGGTATCATCCACATACATGTGGATGAGTGAATTGGAGCAAGCAGATGGGGGGTTGTTTATGAAAAGGAAGAACAGGATGGGGCCTAAAATGGAGCCTTGTGGGACACCTGA
Source organism: Neoceratodus forsteri (assembly GCA_016271365.2). NCBI lineage: Eukaryota > Metazoa > Chordata > Ceratodontiformes > Ceratodontidae > Neoceratodus > Neoceratodus forsteri. Next base: position 1,224,058,174 of record CM057459.1, on the reverse strand, counting down.
TTTGATGGGGGGGAGGAGGAGGAGGAGTGTGTGATCTTTACTGATTGGCATCTGTTTGTGAGGTACGAGTTGAACCACTGTAAGGTGCGGGGGGAAGACCAGCATCACTGAGGGTGTTGAGAAGCAAAGGGTGTGACACTGAGTCAAAGGCCTTAGCCAGGTCTATGAAGATAGCAGCCGTTAGGTGGCCTTTGTCAGCAGAGGTCTGTATGTGCCCAATGACACGGAGAAAGAAGGATATTGTGGAGTGATGTTTTCTGAAGACAGACTGGTAGGTGAAGAGGAAGTTTGTGGAGGTGAGGAAATCAGTTAGTCTGGTTTGTGCTACGTGTTCTTGCAGCTTGGATAAGGCGGGGAGGAGGGAGATGGGTTGATAATCTTCAGCAGTGGAGGGATCACCCCTTGTGGAGAGGGATGACACAGGCTAATTTCCAGGTCCTAGGAACAGTGCTTGTGGAGAATGATAGATTCAGTATGTAGATTAGGGGGAGAGTTATGGCAGGGGCTAACAGGCGAAGAAGGTTTGAGTGTAAGCCATCAGGGCTTGACTTGGATGGGTTAAGTGAAAGGAGTGCAGTTAGTACTTCATCAACAGTGGCTGGGGTGAGTAAGAAGGTGTTTTTAGGTGAGCTTTGCAAGGAGGGATTTGTAGTTGGGGGTGGGAGTAGTTTGATCAGGGAGCGCACAGATAGTGAAGAAAGTGTTGAGGGTGTCTGCCATCTGTCAGTGATAGTGAAGCTATTTTGCCTGAGAGTGGGGATACTGGATTGAGGTGACTGATCGTTGATTGAATGGACAATGTCCCAGAAGGAGGAGGGGTGAGCAGTGCTTAGACGGTTTTTAAAATAGCCAGCTTTGGCCTGTCTAGTTGCCTTTGTGCATGCGTTCCTTGCAGCATTGTAAGCATGACTGGGGTGGGTAGTTTGGGAAGCTTTGAAGATGGCCCAAGCCTTGTCTTGGGCTTTGCATAGGGTAATAATCAGGGCTGTAATCCAGGGATGGTGGTGTTTCCTGACCATTATTTTCTTGAGTGGGGCATGGCAGTCCCAGACATTAATAAAAATGTTTGTAAAATGGGTTAGGGCCTAGTCGACATCCAGAGAGGAATAGACTGGCGCCCAGTCTATGCTGTGCAAGTGAGAGAGGCGGGAGCTGGAGTCCAGTGTGTTTAGAGGGTGTATGTTGATGTATTTCAGGGTGGACTTGGGCAGCTGAGTTTTCCAAATATAGTACGTGATACAGTGGCCACTCAGGGCAGGGCCAAGGACTCCAGCCACCGATATTCTGTGAGGGTGGGATGCAAGAACCCAATCAATGAGGAAGTGATTTGAAGAACGGGTGTTGTAATGGGTGGGTTCAGTTGTTGGCTGGGTGAAGTTTAAGGCTTCAGTTTTGGTGGTGGTGGGTTTTGAGGTAGGTGAGAGCCAGTCAAGGTTGTAGTCCCCAAAGAGTAGTAACTCGCCTGAGCTAGCTAGTGGTGGAAGATCAGAGATGCACTCAGCTAGTGCCTCATGCCCAAGTCGAGGGGAGGCGTAGACCACCCAGATGAAAGAGGGGAGGCAGAGGGAAAGCAGAATTTGGCTAGGAGCATTTTATGTGAACTGATGGAAGATTCTAATTTCATAAGAGAGCATGAGAGAGGGGCAGCCTAATCAGCATGGTGGCACCACCCCCTCTTTTACCTCGGTTCTAACATATTATTGAGTAGCAAGGGAAAGTGAGGGATGAGTCTGGAATTCTGGCAAAAAGCCAGGTTTCTGAGAGGCATAGTATGTCCGGGGAGTTTTGAGTTAGCCTGCAGTTTAAGAGGTGCAATTTAGGTAGGACACTCCTAATGTTAATGTGCATGACTTTTGGTTGCTGGTAATTTTGTTGGAAATTGTGTTGCAAACTGTCCCAGCCAGGTGGCGGCTTGGCAGGAGCGCATGAGGAAGGCAGTGGAGAAAAAGGGGAAGAGGCCAGTTCTCCCAAAGGTTTCCTGGCACCTGGTCGGTGTGAAGATGGTGGACCACAAGATCTGTACCCGCATGGGGGGGTCTCGGTCCAATCTCAGTAGTGCATACTGCAAGATCAGCTGCGCCAGATGGGGGGGTGGCTGCCAGAACCTTGGCCATATGACCTATCCTGCAACCACTGGTGATACTGCAGCATGCACCGTAAGGGATTCCTAGGTTGATGGGCGATGCGGGTGCCTGAGGTATGGCGCATCTTCCCGGCAGCACATGCTGCTCAATGGTAATAAGAATATTAATATTAAGGAAAGTATGAATAATGATTCAATAACAATAAAGATCAATATTAATACTCAACATGTTCTATAAATGCATGGATGCAGCCATTTCCTCCAAGATCTGTGTCTGTGTGTTCCTTGGAAGGAGGGGGATGGTGGCCTACCGAACAAGTTCATTTTGAACTAAAAGGCAAAGCAAATATCTAGCTGCTTAGCACACTGCCGTTTCAGTGTTATGGTTTGGTAAGGGTTTCTGAATCTTTGGTTTATAGAAGGCAGTGTGTATAGTGATTACAGCTGTGACTTGGTAGACAAGCAGTCACAGGTTCAAACCCAGCCAGGATCAAATATCTAATTTGTGACCCTGAGCAAGTCACTTAACCTCCCAGTGCTAGTGAAGTAGGACCACACAGAAAATGAGATCTTTTTTCTCATCTGAGCTAACCTGAGTAAATGAATTGCACTGAAACTGAGCTCAGAGATAAAACTGTGACATAAGTGGAGTTAACAATTTAACACAACAGAAATACATTTAAGTGCAGACTGTTCCTGATTACATGGGATGTTGCTGGTCCATGTGGTGATGGCATATCATTGACCTTCCACGCACATGATCTGCTGCCTCAGTAACACCAGGGAAGCAGAGCCATGCTGCAGGATCAGCAGAGCAAGTACTTATAGCTTAAGATTATTAAGCGCAATGCTCTGATGCAGATCAGTCCTTTGCAGCATCTGGTGCCACAATGCAGAGAAACAGCTGTTGTAAATGTAGTACCGGTCTCACTGAAGAAAAGGAAGGTAATGCTTTATAACATACCACTAGTGGGAAGGCATTGTCATCTAGAGGTTAGAGGACTGAACTTTGAATCAAGAAACCACAGTTTAACTATCACCACAGCCACTGTCTGAAATTATGGCCAAGATATAAATACAGGTGTATGCACACCGAACCCATGTGATTGAAAATGTAGTAATTATTTGTGCAGCACCAGGTTGTGCATTGGAGAAAGAATAATATGTGCTCTGGGATGGCCCAGGTTCCAGTTGCCTTGGTGGCACAGCTGGTTAGCATGACCGGAATGGTATTGCAGGCGGCCTGGGTTCAAGTCCCAGCTGAGGCACTTACTGTTTGTATATGTTCCATAAATATACACACTGCACCTATGTGATTGAAACTGGCCTAGAACAAGCCATTTGTCCTCCCTCAGTTTCAGTCCTCCCAGCAATAGAACTGGGTAGAATTAGGACTCTAGTGAAAATAAGATGCTGCGTCTCAGTTCAGCTGTCCTGGATAAAGAAATTGTAATGAAATAAAAAAGACCTATCCTACCAGTGTGTAATAATCAGGGGTGGGGAAATATCACAATATTCAGGTTCAGTAAACAGTCATATTCATACAGCCTTATATTCAAAAAGATTTATTATTAGGATAAGACTGGATTGTTCATTAAATATGCTGGCTGTGGCACAGTGTAATTTATTTCTGAGACCAACACAGTGTTAAAAAAAGCAAAGGAGTGCTTATCCATCCTCTGGTGTTTCAGTGTGTTAGTGATAGAAAAAACAGATCTGTTTGTTTTCATAAAACCAGTTCAACCATGCTGTTTCTGAAGTGCTAGACATAGACACATAGAATTTTTGTCAGCAGAAAAGGACCGCTTAGCCCACCAAGTCTGCTCAGACGGTCCCTGCCTAATCTGTCTCCACTGACCCTAACTAGTCTCTGTTGACCTTCCTTCTCCCCTGACTATTAACTAATAACTCCCTACATCTATGCTACACATGTTTGAAGCCCCCCACTGTTTTTGCCTCCACCACTTCTACTGGCAGTCTGTTTCAGGCATCCACCACTTTTTCAGTGAAGTAGTATTTCTTCACATCCCCCTTAAACCTATCATCCTCCAGCTTCATCTCATGCCCTCTGGTCCTGGTGCTCTTTGTCATTTAAAAGAGACTCCACTCCTGCATCCTATTCACCCCTGAGAGGTACTTCTAGGTCTCTGTCATGTCCCTTCTCACTCTCCTCTCTTCCAGGGTGTACATGTTGAGATCCCTCAGTCTCACTTCATAATGCTTTTGATGCAACCCCTGCACCATTTTAGTTGCCATCCTCTGGACTGCCTCCACCCTGTCTACTGTATGTCCTTTGTGAGATGAGACCTCCAGAACCGGTCAATATACTCCAGGTGAGGTCTCCAAAGCATGTGATGCAGTGGCAATGCCACTTCCCTATTCACTGGAGATACCTCTCCCTGTGTATCCCATGCATCCTAGTATCCCAATGGCCCTACCTGCTGCTTTGTCACACTGCCCTGATACTTTTTGGTCATTTATTTTATGTTATTTACTTATTTTATTTATTTATTTATTTATTTGTCATCTTGGAGCAACACCTTTGAGCTATGAGCTAATTTACAAAGGTTCCACGTCAAGGGAAGGTACACATTACAAGTGGTTTAGCCACTTGTTCTGGGCACATAGATCACATTTGTGGTTGAGCCTGTGCACAACTAGGACCAGAATAAAGGATTTGTTCAAGGCTGTTCTGACCCTTTTAAAAGCAGTATCATTGGCAGTGTAATACACCACTAGCCCGTAATCAATAACAGACAGTATTGAGCTTTTGATTGCCAAAGACAAGGCTTCAGTAGTCATGCTGTGCCAGTGCCTATAAAGCAATCCAATTTTGGTGTTGACTATCTTTACAGCATATATGTGATGGTCCTAGGAGAAGGAGCTCTCAAGTGTGATGCCTAGGTACTTAAAGGTGTTAACCTGGTCAAGAGATTTATGCTTGTTGTTTAGAATAGACAGCTGGCTGGATTTATATTTGCTTTGAGGGTTTGCAAACAGCATTATTTTTGTTTTTTTGCAGTTCAGTAGTAGTTTGCCATAATTGAACCACTCTTCAACTATGGAGAAATTTTCTTGAAGCATAGTTTTTAGCAGGTGAATGTGCGGACTACTGGAGAAAATGGCAACAGCATCTACATAAAGTAGGATGTTTTGGGCTGGCCCAGTGGTGCTGAGGGTTGAGGTGCTGGACGCCATACGTCGTGACACGCCGGTGATCCGGGTTCGGGATTGGACTCGGACTGGCAGGGGAGAAGAAGGATCGAGCATCCCACGACTGCTGTCCTTCCTCTGGGGTGGGTGAGGGCTGTGCGCCACACTGCAGTGACACCTGGCAGAAGCTGGGTGCACTACAGTTGCAGGCACGATAAGGGGGTGGAGCACGGTGGGCATTTGCACGTAGGTGCGCTGGTGCTATTGCATGTCCGGCTCCTCGAGGCACAAACTGAAGGAAAATGGTGAGGGGGACTGTGGCTGCTGATGGCTGAGCCTTGCACCCCTGGACTCGAGAGGCATAGCCAACAGTGTCTGTGCTGCAGATCCCTGAAGGGGGGTGGTCCTGTCATTGGCCAGACCAGTGTGGTTGGGTGTATAAATCCACATGCCAGACCTGGTCCAGGAGTGCAGATGCTGGCAGCCGGGAGTTGGTGTAGGACTGCTCTGCCTGGAGGAGAAAAAACTGGGAGATGATAAAAAAAAAAAAAGGATGTTTTTCAGGGCAAACACTAGGGAGGGAGTTGAGCAACAGGCTGAACAAGAGAGGACCCAGAATGGAACCTTGCAGGACTCCAGTGGTCACCTGCCTGCTATCGGATAGAGTATCATTTATTTTTATTTGTTGTGGTTTCTGAGCAAGGCAGCTTTTAAACCACCCAACAGTTTCCAGAGATAGCCCAATAGCAAGTACTTTGCTAAGTAGAATACTATGATTGACAGTGTCAAATGCTTCAGTGAGGTCAATATATATTGACCCCACTATTTGGCGGCTATCAAGTGCCTCATGGATAAAGTCAGAGTATTCAAGTAACACTGTGGTGGTTCTGTGGCCTTCTGGAAGCTGTGTTGTTGGGGACACTGGATATTGTACCTGGCAAGGTAGTCCACCACTTGGTCTGAGACAATGCATTCAAGGGCCTTAGAGAGAGGGGGTAAGATGGAGATGGGTCTGTAGTTAGCAAAGAGGGCTTAGTCACCACTTTTGTGTACCAGTGTAACCATAGCAGATTTCCACCTTTTGGGGAATTGTGCAAATTGAAGGGATAAGTTTAGTATTTTAGTGAGTGGTGGTACTATTTCATCAAGGGATAGGGCCATTAGTTTTAAGTTGAGGGAGTCATTACTATACCTGATTTTACCAATGGTCAGCTGGAGGTATTTTTTGGCTTCAGAGTGGGAGGTTTGCTTGAAATAAAATGGAGGACTAAGACGTTAGAGAGCCTCTCATGGTGGTTCATGAGGACCCAGTCAAGCTGAGTTTTTGTACCAGTCAGGCAATCAATCATAGTTGGGGCACCCACCATTTAAGAAATGCATGTACTGGACAGGTTATCCTTGCAGAGGGTTGCCTCATGAGACATCCAATTAATATTAACATTTCTTAGGATTACAACTTCCAAGTTATGAAGTAGATATTTTATAAAGTTTATTAATTTGCTGAATTTGTAGGTTTGTTCTCCAGGGGTATATAGACTGATATTACAGTTAGAGATGTGTTGTGGTTGCCAAGCAGTATCCTAATGGCTAGGTTCTGGCTCTCCTTACCTGAGTCTTTTTGGGAGAGTGTGTGGCCTTGGAGAGTGTCTCTTAGGTAGATGAGGCAGCCTTTGCCTTTTTAAACAATTCTATCTAGCCTAAAGAGGGTGTACCCATTAAGAGATAGGGCTGAATCTGAGATTTGTGTGGCAAGCCATATTTCCATGATAGAAAGCATGTCCGGATTATGCTGGCAAACCCATGCTTGGAGCTAGTTTACCTTTGGTAAGAGATTACAGATATTTATGGAAGCTAGTTTTAGTAGTCCATTGTTGGTCACTCTGCCCTGTGTCAGCACAGTAGGGCCATGATTGGGATATATGTTGCTAGAGAGTAAGAGAAACAACTGGGTGCAATGCAGAAGATAGTTTATAGTGTTTTGAGTTTCACAGTGTGTGTACGCCTGGTTTTATTGCCACTCTTTAGTGGTAGCAGTGTTAGAATGAGGTGGGGCAGATGGAGTATTGATAGTATTGAGGTTTTAGGGACTGGGTAACCAGAGGGATTACTGGGCATGGATTTGGTATCTGGAGTGCCACTATCTGTAGCTGATCTGTAGGTACTGAGTGTATCAGATATGATAACACTCAAAGTCCAGTTCCTGTGATTCTCAGAACCTCCCTCATCCCATACTTAGCTCCTGGGTCCTTATGCCCTAGGTGCATGATTTTGCACTTTTTTCATTGAATCCCAACTGCCATGCTTTTGACCACTGAGTTCCCAAGGTCCCTACACATTCTCCCCACCCCTTCCCGAGTGTCCACCCTATTACAGATTTTGATGTAGTCTGCAAAAAGGCATATCATTCCTTACAGTTCTTCTGTCATGTCACTTATGAAGACACTGAAGAGGACCAGTCCCAGTACTGAGACCTGTGGCACCCAGCTGGTTACTCGCCTCCCTTTAGAGTGAATGGCATTTACCACAACCAACCTCTGCCACATATCCATTAGCCAGTTCCTTACCCAGTTCACAATTCTGGATCCCACCCCTAGGTTGCTCTATTTATTTACCAGTCTCCTTTTTGGCACAGTGTCAAAGGTCTTGCTAAAACTAAATAGTACAAACCAAGGAAGCGTAGCACCACCACCGTCAATTGGCAAGTAAAGTACATGAAGAGCAGTGAAAACCTGCAAGTATAAATCTTTATTGACTTACAATGTCCTCTGGTACAAAGCTGTATAAGTCACTTGCAGGAATGCTGGCAGAACTCACAGATAGTCACTCTGACTGGTTTTATGTGTTAACGCATCATCAGGAAGTGCAAACTTGCTTCTGTGTGAAGCTTAAATCACTAACTATTTAAAGACACAATGCAATAATCAAGATAAAATTTGCAAAGCGTGCATTAGTGTGAAATCCCACATAACAGGTGCAACTCATTATCATAGTACAAAATATTTTCATATGTAGTAACCATAATGGTAACAGTTTTTGCTTATCAACTTAACTCACTGAAGGTACCATACACTATTTATCATATTTCATGTTGGTAGGTTTCATAATCAGTGATCTCCATAGGCAGAAGAGGAAAAAGAAATATAAACTACAAAAGTTAAAAATGAAATAAAACGGGGGCAAGAGTACAGGGAATGGGAGTGGAACGAGGGGAGAGGGAGTGCAAAAAAAAATGAGAAATCAAGTAATGAAAAACTATGTGAAGCCAAAATTATGCCTCTATTTATGTCAATACATCCAGAAAAAGAGACAGTTTCAGTTTGCATGCATATTTAAATGCAACACACTGCTGTGTGTCAGGATCTATGAAACCATCTTTCATTTAAACAGTTTGAAGCACTAATACAAAGTCAAAAACCATATAAATACACTAACTGATATTACCACATTGGGGACAGGAAAATCCAAATACATGATGCTTAAAAAATGTATACATTTTGCACATCCCCTTGAAAGTCCTTCTTACTCGGTGGCACATGATGTACAATTATATCTGCCATTTCGCTCTGGCCACCCCGCGCCTCACCCATCACTGTGAACTCTATGACAAGCTAGGTTGGCTTACCCCAACCAATCACCTAAACTTTGGACTAGGGTGCCTTGTGAGCAAAGTGATCAGCACTGGAACCCCCCCGGGGCTGGCTCAGATCCTGTCTCCAGCTGACCACTCATCCTACCCTCTCAGGTCCCAGGGTCCAGGGATACTAAAATTACCCCCTACCCGCACCCTTATGGGTGACAGGGACTTCGCTGCATATGATCCTAGGCTCTGGAACACCTTTCCCGAGCAGACTCGAACCGCCCTTTCCCACAAATGTCTTTGGAACTCTCTGTGGGGGCATCTGAAGCTGTGAGTGCCCAAAGCCTCCCTAGCACAATGCCCTAGGTACCGTAACACCACGGTACTCTGTTACTTGAAACTCAAAATGAATCGAATCGGTTGCTGATTCTCGGTCCAGCTCTCCCTTATGCACTTCTCTATGCTACAGATGTTCAATGTTGTTTAATGTTTGCTCATTATGTATTCTATCATCTCCTGTCTTACATTATGATCCCTAATTGCCTGGTTGTTTTGTTGACTCATTGTACTAAGCTACAAAATGTATATGTACTTGTTTACCTGTTATGCTGTTTTGATATATCTATAATACCTGTTGTACTCTCCCGGGTCGTTCCTGAAAATAGGCATACAACTTGCCTAGTGTACCTACCGGGTTAACAAAAGCTAAATAAATACATAAATAAATGTAAGTGCATCAGCTACATCCTGTAATCTCTGAGTTAGCATCACTGGTGGAGGTAGAGGAATCCTCTATAGATCTCTTTTGATGGAGCCCCTGGTCCTCTCCCCTAGATGCCATTTCAATCTTCTGAACACCACAAAAAGAGAATGTATGCTGCATTCCATCAGATGCCCTCTCAAGATTGTTATAAAGGGCACTGTGACCATTTTTATTTCTTAAGGAGATAAGGTGCACCCTCCCTGATTTTCAAGGCCCTTTGGTCCTGCCACATAAAAGAATTTGAATGCACATATTGCAAGATATATTATGCACTAAATGCTACAGCTGAATTTTCAAATATTATATTCCATGCAACTATTTAATGACTGAAATGTTTTACTTTTCTAAATGACACTGCAATACCATCAATGTCCACATATGTGGCAACTAGTTGGAGCCCTTGGTGACCAACTTGAATGCTGATGTTTCTTATCTTGTGGCTGGAAACTGTGAACAATCATGTCAGATATGTTCTGTTCCCCTTTGTGGACAATTTTAGGTACCACACTGGAGATATCCCTCAGGGCAGGTTCTATAGCCAGAATATGCCAATTTTTATTAAGAGTGTCCCTGATCTTCTGACTGTGTGCTGTGTACTGTGTGACTAAACTAACTCCCATTTGTCTTACCCTGTCTTTTGGTCTCTGTTGATATTCAAGTAAACTGTCATAAAGGATATTTTTGACTTCATCCCTGACCTGCCTAATAAGATATACATCGTATCCTCTCTTTCCAAAATAATCATGCAATTTATTTGATCTCTTCTCAAAAATCTCTCTCAGAACTTTTCCTTTCAATCCTCATGAACTATGATTTAGGAATGTTGTTGATGTTGTGGCGTGGTGCAGGTGGCTACTGCTGGAATGGTGGATACAATTTTTATCAGAGACCTTTCAAAAAAGGTCAGTTATAATAATCCCCATCTCAGTTTATGTATGTCTAAATCCCAAAACTGCACATTATTAAGATGGTAGGTCATTGTGCATTTCACATTAGTATTCAACTGTTTCAACAAAGAAGAAATTTCCAATAGTTCATCCACCCCCCCCTCGACACACCATCAACACCCCATCTATAAAACAACACCACAGGAGTACCTTATTTAAGGAAGGATTACTCACCATAGTGTGTAACACTTCCCTTTCCCAGAGGCTAAAATATAGATCAGAGTAATTGGGAGTGAATTCCACCCCCATTGCCATACCCTTCAGTTGCAAAAAAAATATTGCACCTGAAAAAGGAAAATATTACATTTTAGAATATATTCAGAGAGCTGATATAAAAAAAGTCTTAAAGGATTACTGTGACTGGTTTCAGAGTCCAACCATATTTTTCATTTCATTTATTTAAAACAAGAGCCTATTGACAAAATGATCCATTTTCATGGGCTACCGTGGTCAAGATACACAAAATTACAATAAGAAAATAAAACATTTAACAATACTTACAAACAATAAATAAGTTAGTTTTCAAAACATTTGCAGATATCAATAGTACTAATATAACATCTTAAAGTTGTTAGAAAAGAATTGTAATTCATCAAAGTCCTGATGTTTTGAGGTAGCGAGTTCCAAAAGTTGCAAACTCAATAATAGAAGGCAGCTTGACCAACATTTTTATACCATTTAGGCAGTTTAAAACATAAATCATGCATTAATCTAGTTTTAGTGTTTGACAAAGATGTGTTTTTCACCATAAGTTTTAATTTAGTTGGCACATGTCCATTTGACATCTTCCATACCCAACAGCCATTGCCAATTTGAGACATAATTGCAAGAATCAAGTATAGTAATCTAAAGGATGCCAAATCCAAACCTACAGAAAAATCAGTCTTCATCATTTGGTAATTGATGGCGGTAGTGCTTTGTTTCCTTTGTTTATATGTTTTGTCATGGTGCAAGCACACCATGCAGTGGGGTGGGCCCCCTGTTTGTTTCTAGTTTCTAGCTATCTGCCCGCTACAGCTGTCCTCAAATTTCTCAGTTCTCTATATATATACCGAGCCCTAGTTTTCTCACTGGCAGCTGCTAGAAGTAAAACTGTGATGTCCCAACAATTTGGGGATATTAATTTGGGGGATGCCAGCAAATCATTGTTATCTGCCTATTTTAGTAACCTCGGTGACACCAATCCTTTTCTTAAACCTAGACCTGTTTTGGCAGTAGGGGTAATACAACAGGCTGATGATATAGCACAACCCATTCTTGACATAGCGTTGGCATTCCTGCAACTGAAGAAGACCACACTCAAAGCAAGATGCCACTATTGGCATAAAACAACACTTGAGGCATATGAACAAGTCAGGATCATCTCAAGGGGTCTGAGAGTTATTAAATGGCCTAGTAATGGCCAGGATAGAGAGAGTTTTATGCAGGACTGGCATGAGACATACTGTAGCAACAGGCATCTTTATTTTTTGAAACTGCATTATAAGAGACCACTATATGCTTCACAACACAATGAATTACAAGCTGGACTAAAAGTGAGAGAGGATACAGTTTCTGTTTTTTAAAGACCATTCAGATTTTGAGACTTTCAAAGCTGAATTTAAAGATCATGAGCAACATTTTTTGCATATTTTTAATAAAAGCTTGAAATGCTGAAATTCAAGTCTCTGTGTCTTGATTAGCATTTCATGAAAATTTCATGCTGTTTGGTTTTATGGTTTTCTTTAAATCAGCATTTGTTAACTTGCTCTACAGTGACCGAAAACAGTGGAGTTATTTATGTCATAGATACATAGACAGTGTCGGCAGATAAGGGCCTATGGCCCACCCAGTCTGCCCATTTGAGCTTGTAAGTTCAGTTTATGTTTTCCTAGAAGTCTGTTGCCCCTTACCCCTGACCTCCAGAATTCCTTTATGTCTATCCCATGCATTCTTAAATCCCGTGATTGTTTCAGCCCCCACCACTTCCTCTGGCAGGGTGTTCCACTTGTCCACCACCCGTTCTGTGAAGAAATTCTTTCTCATGTTTCCTCTGAATCGTCCTCCTCCAACTTCATCCCATGCCTCTAGTCCTGGAACATCTTTTTGCTTAAAATAGTGTTTTCCTGCACCCTGTTCCTCCTGTAAGATACTTGTATGTCTCAATCATATCCCCTCTGTCCCTCCTCTCCTCCAGGGAGTACATGTTCAGTTCCTTCAGCCTGTCTTCATAGGACTTGTGATGCAATCCATGCACCATCTTTGTTGCCCTCCTCTGAACCTTCTCTACCCTGTCTATGTCCTTACGTAGGTATGGTCTCCAGAACTGTACACTACTCCAGATGGAGCCTCACTAGTGTCTTGTATAGCGGAATTATGACCTCCCTTTTCCTGCTGGTGATGCCCCTGCCTATACATCCCAGCATCCTATTAGCTTTACCTACTGCCTTGTCACACTGTTTCCCTACCTTGAGGTCATCAGAGATGATAACCCCAAGATCCCTTTCCTGCTTAGTGCATGCTATATCCTCACCCCCCAACTGATATATTGTGCCAGGGTTTTTGTGCCCCATATGTATTATCTTGCACTTCTTTGCATTGAATTTCAACTGCCAAACCCCTGACCATTCTTCAAGTTTCTGCAGGTCCCTTCTCATTCTGTCTACACCCTCTGGTGTGTCTACTCTGTTACAGAGCTTTGTATCATCAGCGAACAATGAAATTCTACCTTCTAGATCCTGCGCCAATGTCACTGATGAAGATGTTGAATAGGACCGTCCTAGTGACTGATCCCTGTGGTGACCCCAATGGTCACTCTCCCTCTGTGGAGTGACAGCCATTTACCACCACCCCTCTGTGTCCTGCCACCCAGCCAGTTACCTACCCATCACACTACTGTCCTGCCCACACCCATATTCCCCAGTTTGTGTAATAGTCTTCTATGTGGCACAGTGTCAAAGGCCTTGGAAGTCCAGATAGGCCATGTCCACCGCCCTCCCTGATCCACCTCCCTAGTCAACCAGTCAAAAATTCAATGAGGTTGGTCTGACATGACCTCCCCCTGGTGAAACCATGCTGCCTTGGGTCCTGTAGTCCATTGACAACCAGATGTTCCACCAATCTCTCCTTCAGTAGTGCTTCCATGATCTTTCCCACTACCGAGGTGAGGCTGACTGGTCTGTAGTTCCCTGCTTCCTCTTTGTCCACTCAGTCAGACTTGGAGAGCAATGACATCTTCTTGGAGTAGCTTGCTGTTTCATATTCCCAAGCAGAGAAGTAGTCTGTAGAGTTTGGCAGGCCCACATATTCAAAACAGATGCACAGCACAAATTGAAGATGCACCACACATCTTGGGAAATGTGCAGAAGCGTGGTATTCAAATGTTAGAGATGAGTCATGCATGTCTGAATGAGTGATCGAGCATAGATAATGTATGCAGTGCAGAAGCAGGGGGCAGGGACATGAATGTGCCATGCATGGGAATATTCAGCCAAAATGTGCAGCGCATCATAGAGATGTGCTACGCATCTCAGAGATGTGCTGCGCAAAGACAGGATGACAATAGGATGGCCTAAATTGACCAGCCACCCACAGGCAGGCCAGAGAACTGCAGACAAGCACTTCTGAGACAGCCCTTGGAGGTGCACCAAGATGTGCTTCAGACACTTACAGCAGTCATACCAAGATGGCAGTACCCAAAGCCACAGGTGCTCTGGTGCCCCTGCCACAACCCAGACAGCCAGCCCCCATACCACACCAGGGACATAGCCATCCATCTGCCACATACAGGTGCCTTCAGGTGCACCCCTGGCACACCAGTGGTGCAGACAGCTACAATGCAGCACATGTACCTGGGGCCATGGCCTGCTCCCATGTGGCATTCAAGGCACCATCTGGTGGTGACATGTGCCCATGGTGATATCTGGGGCAACAGTGCCCAGGTGGCTTGGTGGTACTGATGACAGAATGATATGGTTCAGGGTCAGACCAGTGGCACCCACCCACAGTGGTACACCATAGATGCACACCACTCGCCCGTGCCATGCCCACACCACCCAGAGCCTCAGACATGAAATTTATGCCACTTATGCTGTGTGACATAATCACAGGGGCACTGTGGTGGGTTGGTGTGGTGTGCCAGTGGTGGACATTGCAAAACTGTGGGCAGCAGGGGGCAGGAGTTGTACCACCTGCTGCCTGGAAGCAGCATGGGCATGCCTTTTGGACACCAGACCCTTCCAGTGCTGGGTACACAGCCACCACTGGTATGTACTTGGCCAGTGTTGGGATGGCCATCCAGATTACCAGGACAATTCCAGAAAGGCCCCATTCACTTGGGTACCCAGTCACTGTTTAAACCCTGACATCCCTTGCCTTATATTGGGATATGTGGGGCACTGTAGGTGACTGTAGGATGCATTTAAGGCTAATGTATCACATTCATGGGGCATACTGGTTGAAGTGTGTCACCCTGGGCACTGCTCTATTGCTATTCTAGGTGGACTTGTATGGCCACTGTCCAGGTGGTCCACCTGTACCCCAGTCAGACCCTATACATGACCATGGGTGACAGCACTTTATGCAGGCCAATGCAGTCCACCCACACACATATACCTTCACACCAGCCAGCTGGGCTGCAGTACTTCCTGACCACCTTTGTGAAGTGGTGGGGCTTCCCTGCAAAGCTGGAGCTGTGCATGCCACAGGTATGGAAATGCTCTGAATACATTCCAGTAATGAGATGCAAATGTGGGGATTGGACTCGGACTGTGCAATGAGGCTATTTGCATATCCTGGCTGAATACTGCAATTCTGTGTGCATGATGCATTTCAGTATGCCCCACACAGGTCTCGGGACACCTGTTGCACCATGCATCTCCCACTGCTTGGTTGCACATGTTCAGGATATTCAGCAGGATTTGCGTGATTGCATTCTACAGCTCATTGTCTAAATATACCAATGTTTTGCACTGGCACATCTGAGATGCATGGAACATGGAGCTGAGCGATGGGGACAGTCGCTTTTGAATATAGCGCCCTTAATGATTTTCTCTGCAGGTTTCTTACAAACCCAATCTCTGGTTTATGTTTAGATAGATTAGCTTAAAATATATCATTCTCTTCTTACAAAAAGTTGATTACTTGAGTTTCAGTGCTGAACTGAAGTAGTGGAAATCTTTCTCTGTGAGAAATCAGCTTGTCTGTATCTTGGCTGTTGGTTATTTCTCATCAAAACTCAGATTTTTTTCTAACTATATAACACAAGGTTGTTTAATGAATATAAAATAAATCTAAATTTTGTGCATTCACAGAAAGTTTGTCTTTGATGTAACCTTCATAAATACATTCATGTAAGTATTTTTTTTCATGTCAGATTGACAAACAAGTGCCTGTCACATTCTAATACAGTGTTTCAAGAACATGTACGATCCGAAATCGCAAATTTCAGTTCTTTGGTTTCCGTGTGAAAATCATTATGTATAGTATGTGTATAACTAGGAACACTATATAGCACCCCAAGCACTATTTCTCTGCACCACAGTTGAGGCAGCTGCACTCCGCTGTCACCTGTCACCTGCCCCACAAGCCCTGTGCCTTCTGCTGCACTTTCAACGTTGCTGCTCCCTGCTGCCTACTGTGTTCTCCTACACAGTCATGGATTGTACATCCTGCTGCCTCCATGTCATGCCTAAAGAATCAGGGCTGCTTTCCCCTACTGCCCCCAGCCTGAACATTTGTGGTTGTTGCACCCTGCTGCCCTGTCTCCCTCATCTTCACAGTCAGTGATACTGCACCTGTTGCCCCCTGTTCCTGTCTCCACAGTCAGGGTAGCTGTGCTGTGCTGCACTCTAGAGTGCCTGGTCCCTTGCCTACACAGTTGAGGCTGCTGCACCATGCTGCCACTTGCCACAAGAGTAAGGGCATTTGCTGCACTCTGTCACCTCCCTCCACAGTTGAGGCATTTGCACCCTTCTTCCTCCTTGCCACCAAAGTCATATTCTTTGCTACACCCTACTACCCATGTCCCTTGTCCCAAACAGGTATGGCTACTGCACCATGTCCCACAGTTTGGGCTGCTGTACCCTTATGCCTCCCCTGTCTCCTGCCCAAACAGTCGGGCCACTGCACACTGCACCCTCTTTTCCCCACCCCATAACACAAGATGAAAGTACAGTATTTTTCCAGTTTTTATTTCAAGTAGTCTGGGAAGTGTAGCAAAATATTTGACTCTGGCAGTGGGGAGCAGCATAGTGCAATAACCCTAACTGTGGAGGCCAGGGGCTCTGTAGTGCAGCGGGGCACAGTGGTGGCAGGGGACAGAAGACAGTATGGTGCAGAAATCTTGACTGTGGGGCAGGACACAGGTGGGCATCAGTATACAGCAGCCTTGATGGTAGCATATGGTGCACACGGTGCAATAGCATTTGGGGCAATGGAAGTGTGTAGAAGGGTTCAGCAGCCCCTACGGTGGAAGCAGGGGCAAGAGACTCTAGGGTGCAGCACAGTACAGAAGCTTTGACTGTGGAGACAGGAACAGGGGGCAATAGGGTTCCATGGCCATGACTGTGGTGGTGGGAACACAGGGCAGCAGTGTGCAGCAACCCCAAATGTTTGGGCAGGAGATAGGAGTGGCATTAGTATACAGCAGCCCGAACTGTGGGACAGGGTGCTGCAGCCATGCCTGTTTGGGACAAGAGATGTAGGCAGCAGGGTGTAGCAAAGGATCTGACTCCAGTGGCCAGGGTACAGCAGAGTGCAACTGCCTCAACTGTGGAGGCGTGCAACAGGGTTCAGCAAATGTCCTAAATCTTGTGGCAAGTGGAAGCATGGTGCAGTAGCCCTATCTGCAGAGGCATATGGCTCTAAGGCACAGCAGGCCCCAGCAACCCTAACTATGTAGACAGGAGCAGGGTGCAGCAGCTCTGGCTGTTGTGACTGAGGACAGCATGATGCAGAAGCCTCAACTGTGGGGCAGGACATGGGGGATATCAGGGTACAGTAGCCCTGACTGTGAGATGAGGTATGTGTGGTGCAGTAGCCCTGCCCATTTGGGGCAATGGAAGTGAGTAGCAGGGTTTAGCAAAAGCCACACCTCTAGTGGCCTAGGGCAGCATGGTGCAGCAGTCCCAACTGTGGAGGCAGGGGACCTGGCACTCTAGAGCTTAGCACAGCACAGCAGCCCTGACTGTGGAAACAGGAACAGGGGGCAACAGGTGCAGTATCCCTGACTGTGAGGGTGGGGGAGGGAGGGCTGCGGGTGCAGCAACCCCACCTGTTCAAGTAGGGGGTAGCTTGATGCAACAGCCCTGATTATTTAGGCATGGAATAGAGGCAGCAGGGTGCACAATCCCTGACTGTTTCAAAGAAGACAGTGGGAAGCAGGGTGCAGCAGCCTCAAATGTGAAGCAGAAGGCAGGGGCTTGTGGGGCAGGGACAGATGGCAGTACAGCGCAGCTGCCTCAGCTGTGGGGCAGAGACATGGTGCATCAGAATGCCTTACATTGTTTCTAGTTATACACACACACAATGTATTTTCACACAGAGTCCACCAAAGACCTGAAATTTGTGAGTTCAGACAGTACATGTGCTTGAAATACTGTAGCAGAGTGTGATAGGCACTGTTTGTCAATCTGACATGAAAAAAAAATGTTCTTACATGAATGTATTCATGAATGCTACATCAAAGACAAACGTTCTGTGAATGAACACAATTCTGATTTCTTTTGTATACATTAAACAACCTTGTAATATATAGTTAGAAAAAAATCAGAGTTTTGATGAGAAATAGCTGACAGCTGTGTTACAGACCAGCTGATTTATCAGAGAGAATTATTTTCACCGCTTCAATTCAGCATTAAAAAGTAAATGATCAACTTTTTGTAAGAAGAGAATGATAGATTTTAAGCTAATCTATCTAAACACAACCAGAGATTGGGTTTGAAGAAACCTGGAGAGCAGACCGTTTACTCTACAGACTGCTGCTCTGATTGGGAATCTGAAACAGCAAACTACTCCAAAGTGATATCATCGCTCTTCAAGCCTGACTGAGATGACAGAAATAACTCCACCGCTTTCAGCCACTGTAGAGCAAGTTCACAAGTGCTGATTTAAAGGAAACCACAAAACCACACAATATGAAAATTTCAGGAAACACTAATCATGATATAGGGATTTTAATTTCAACTTTTCAAGCTTTTATTAAAAATATGTAAAAACCATTGCAGACTTCACTTGAAAAGGGAGGGTGTGGCAGTACTGAAGAGCAAGTTAGGAGAGTTCATAGATGAAACCTATAATTTCAACTAAATGGGGAGGGTGGGGAAATCCATACCACAAGATGGGAGCAATGGGGGGATACCAGCCTCCCCCAGGATAAAGAGAGAATGCTGGGCAAGAGGGTGTCGCTTGGAAGGGAGGAATGAGGGAACTCGGTAGAAAGGCTTAGCAGCAAATGCAAGGAGTTTTAAGGACAAAATGGTGAACTTGGAGGTCATCATGGGGATAAAGGGCTGGATATAGTAGCAATAAGCGAGACTTGGTGGACAGAGAATCCTTGTGGTTGGGGTTGGTGTACAGACTACCTACGCAAGGGAGGAAGGGGATAGACAGCTAGTTCAGGCAGTCATGCGGATGGTCCCAAAGGACAACTACTACTGGTAGGGGACCTAAACCTCCCAGATATAGACTGGGGAATCCTGAATGCAGTATCAACAAGGAGCAAGGAGATACTAGGGGCACTGCAGGGAGTATTCTTACAGCAGCTAGTCAGGGAGCCAACAAGGGGCAACAACTCACTGGACATGGTCCTAACAAATGGGGAGAGTGTGGAGGAGATGCAGGTGGGAGAATTTCTGTGCACCGGCAATCACAGGACTGTAAGATTCAGGGTTAGGGCAGGGGTGGAGAAAAAACAAACCAGCACTACAGTCATGAACATCAGGCACGCAGACTTCAATAGGATAAAAGGATAGCAAGCAAAATAATGGCTGGAACAGAGAATATAGGGGCAGTGAAAGAGTTATGGGAATCTATTAAAGGAGGGATACTAAAAGCCACAGAATGTGTATAAAAAAGGTCAAGAAGAGGAAAAAAAGGAGGAGACTGCTTTGGTTAACAAGGGGGGTAGTGGGCGGCAGTCAGGGACAGGAGGAAGGCTTTCAGGAAATTTATTAGGACACTCAGTGAGGAGGACAGGGAGGCTCATAGAGAGAAATGGAGAATTGCAGGGCAAAAGATAAGAAGGGCGAAAGTGGATACTGAAGAGAAAATAGCTAAACAAGTCAGAAGTAGGGACAAAACATTTTTAGATATGTGAGGGAGAGGAGGAGGGCAATGCAAGGGATTGCAAGGCTGAGAGGGGAGGGAGGGATACAATTGGAAAGGGATTATGAAAAAGCAGAGGTGTTAAATAAGTACTTTTGCTTGATTGATATTTATGGAGGAGGGAGAGGATAGTAGATCTGAGCTTAAGGGGAGGGAGGGAGAGCAAATGGATGGATCAGAGTCTGTTCACTGTGGAAAGAGTTAGGGAGGAACTAAGAAGGTTGAAGGTGGACAAGGCAATGGGGCTGGATGGGTTACACCCCAGGGTGATTAGGGAATTGAAGGAGGAGGAGTTGACTGCCCCATTGACAAAGCTATTCGACTTGTCACTGGATACAGGGAAATGCTGGAGGACTGGAGGAGGGTGGACATGGTGCCTTTGCACAAGGGAGGAAGTAAGGAGGTGATGGAGAACTATCATCCTGTCAGCCTCACCTCAGTGGTGGGGATGGTAATGGAGGCACTAATCAAGAAAAGATTGGTGGACTACCTCGAGGAGAGTGGCTTGCAGGACAGCAGACAGCATGGTTGCATGAAAGGAAAGTCATGCCAGACAAACCTGATTGAGTTCTTTGAGTGGGTGACTCAGGTGGTCAACTAGGGAAGGGTGGTGGATGTGGCCAACCTGGACTTTAGTAAGGTCTTCGACACCATCCCTCACAGAAGGTTGGTAAGCAAGCTAGAAAGTCTAGGGGTGGGTAGGAAAGTAACAAGGTGGGTGGAGGCCTGGTTGGCAGGAAGAACTCAGAGGGTGGTGCTAAATGGGGTGTACTCCAGGATGGGAGTAGAAGAAGAAGAAGAATCAGCATTTATATAGTACTTTTCATACATAATGTATCCCAAAGCACTCTACAAGCAATGCTAGACAGGTAATGAAGTGACTGAATATATAGTGGCAGCCATATTGCACATCAGCACCCACACACAGCCTGGATAACTGCACCAACCAGTTTTATGTGAAGGGCAATATTTGCCAGGACACATGTCACCTACTTTTTGCAAAGAATTCCATGTGTTCTTTTACTTCCACCTGGACACCCACCAGGATGGGTAGAAGGGACCTCAGTTTAATGTCTCATCCGAAGGACAGTACACCCCAGCAGTACAGCACCCCCCCTATACTGCACTCGGGCGCCAGCATTTTAGGTACAAGTCCATTCCTTATGTGAGACGAGAACCCACAACCTTCTGGTCCAGAGGCAGAAGTGCTACCAACTGAGCCACACTGACACCAGTACTGGGACCTTTCCTTTTCAACATTTACATCAGCAATATAGTGGAGGATCTGAGGGGGAAGGTGTGCCTATTTGATGATAACACAAAGATCTGCCACAGGGTGGACACCCCGGGGTGGAAAATGTGAGGCAGGACCAGAAGACGCTCAAACAGTGGTCAGAGACATGGCAACTGAAATTTAATGCCAAAAAGTGTGCTGTGATGCATGTGGGGAGTAGGAACACATGAACAAGAAACACCTTAGGAGGGGAATAAAACAAAGTAAAAGAACAGGAGAAGGATCTGGGGATTATAGTCTCATCCAATCTTAAGGTAGGAAACTAATGTAGTAGGGTGGTGGGAAATACCAATGGAATGCTGGCATGCATTAGCAAGGGCATTACTGGTAGAAGTACGGAAGTAATGATGCCCCTCCACAAAGCCATGATGAGGCCACATCTGGAGTACAGGGTCCAGTTCTGGACATCACACCTCTGCATGGACATATATGGGATGGAGAGGGTTAATAGAAGTGCAATCAACTGCATGGTATGCAAGGGAAGACATATGAGCAGAGGTCTAAGGAGCTGGATCTGTGCATGCTGGAGACTAGAAGGGAAGGGGAGACATGTCTGAAACTTTTAAATATGTAAAGGGGCTCAACAAAGTAAGGAAATGGGGTTACTTATGAAGAAGGAAGGGGCCAGAGCTAGCAGGAATAGCCACAGACTGCAGGGAGGAAGATACAGAGGCAATGTGAGGGGGCACTTCTTCATGGAGAGGGTGGTGGGGGCCTGGAACAGACTGCCAGAAAAGGTAGTGGGGGCTGAATCAGTGGAGGGATTCAAGAGGCATGGGGCAGACTTAGGGGGCTGAGTAGTGGGAGGAGGACATGGGTCACCAGAAGGGGGAGGATTGGGGGGGGGACTAGGGCAGACTAGATGGGCTGGGTGGTCCTCTTCTGCCATCAAGCTTCTGTGATTCTATGAGTCGTGATCTTTAAGAAAACAATAGAAGACAAGACAATAAAATAAAAGCTCAGAAACTTACCAAATTCAAAAGAGATAGGCAAGACTATTTACTGGGTAGAGTTTTTCATGGAAAAAAGGGAACAAGAAGTTTGGCATTAGAGGTCAAAGGGGGCGTACAACCCTGAATTCAATATTGAAAATGGAATTAAAGACAATTTTACATTGATGAGTGAATCAGGAACTGATTCTCCAAATTATTTTTTAGAGAAACATGCCTTAGGAGTAGCACAGTGTCCCACATCGACACCCAGATGCAGCACTAGACTGGTGCAACTCCAGCCAAATGAAAGAGAACAAGAAGTGTAGCACATAAGAGGAGAAAAGGGAACCACTTCACAGGTACAGCCACAGGGGAGGACCAAATCCAAGTAATAAAATGAACAAAACCTACAAAGAACAAGGAAATGAATATTATAAATATGACAAAGAACCTCTTTGTGCAAGCACTGAGGCAATGGTTACCCCAAAGGGCATTTGGCTGGGAAGCCAAGTTTCAAAGAAATACAAAATCACACATGCACCCACAATGCAAAGCATCATGGGCTGCATATGCAAATCACCACAGAATACTATGCTGGTTCAACTTTAAAATTACATACAGTGCAATGGGGAAGTATTTTCTCAAATTATGACAAGCTACCTTTAGGCCCAGGGAAAGGAAAGTAGTACACAATGTGGTGAGTAATCGTTTTATGGCAGCATGGTGATGTCACCATGCTGATGTATTGCTGTGAGTAGGGGACTGAGAACTATTTAACAGGACAGTGAAGTGTGGTCTTCCATTTAGTAATTTGGATGGCTGCATGACTCATATTACTCTGCTGTTCTCTCCATTTACCACAGTAGTGTGTGTGTGTGGTGCGTGTGCATATGCGTGCGTGCGTGCATGCGTGTGTGTGTGTAACCCTGCCTGCAATATTTAGCACTGTTTCTAGAGCCTCTTAAATAATTGTGCCTGTTAAAAGAGCTGAAGGCAGTAATGGCTGTAATTTCTATTGAAACATATCCATCATTTTAAGGGCAAGTACAATAAATAGCTATGGAACAACTTACTTCCATAAACAATGACAAGATTATTTCTTTTCCATGACACTTCTTTCCTGCACTCTAGTACTGCATTCTATTGTAAAATTCCAGTCTTTGCTTCAACTCAGTTTACCATTACAAGATTTTGCCCTTAAAGAGTTTGCCCCTATTATGTGCTTATAATCTTTTTTTACTGCTGCGTATTTACCTGATTATGTGGTATATGTGTTGATTTCCTGCAAAATGTGTCTTTAAAACAAATATATTTATAATAATTAGCTATTTAATGAAGTTGTGTGCCTTTTCTGGTATTTTAATACTTTCATCTCCCCCTGTTCTCAGATTACCTTGCAACACCTTTGAGTCTTAACCTTTGATTATGCTGGTCATTAATCTTCAGCCTTTTTGTGTGCTTTTAAATACAAAGAAGTTAATATTTTATTTTCTTGTTCAGTCCCATAAAGGCATTGTGTTTTTGCAGAGTTTTTTTGCAAATTTCTCACCTCTTTCATTAAATGTTTCTGTCCAGTGTCCACCTCCACATTTATGTTTTTATTTCTATTTGATCCAGTTTCAGAGCATGTAAGGCTAGCAACAGTGGCAGCTCTAGCTTCTGTTGGTTACCAGGGCACTAGCTGGGCACTACAGTTGGAAGCCAGGGCACCTATTGAAACAGGAATGGAAAGCGTATGTGCATATTCATGCTTGCTTCTTGGAGTAATTGAACTAATGATGAATGTTATGTTTCTAAAAATTAAAATGCAAATTCCATTTTAATTTTTTTACAGGGGATGGCCCTGCTTCTCCTGTCTTGGGGGTGGGGGTACGGATGGCCCGGCTTCTTTTGGCTTGGGATGAATGGCTCTTCTTCTCCTCCTGGCTCAGGGAGGGGGGAGATGGCCTTGCCCCCTGCTTGCTGTAGCAGGAGAAGCAGGGCCACATGACCCAGAAGATAGGGCCACCCTCAAGCCAGGAAAAGCAGGGCCACAACCAAGCCAGGAGAAACAGGGAGATACCCTTCCCCCAAGCCAAATGAAGCAGGGCCATCCTCACTCCCCCTAAGCCAGGAGAAGCAGGGCCTCCCCCCCCCACCAGGAAAAGCAAAGCTTCTCCCCCCAGGGCAGAGAAGTAAAGCCTTCCCCATCACCCAAACAAGAACAAATGGCCATCCCAACTCTTTACAGCAGGTATCCACCTACCAAAATGGCCCTCAATGGATAGGCCACCTGCAGTGGCAGGCCAGGAGATCGAGGGCCATGCATTCTGTCTTTTGAGTCTTGCCCTCCCTCCCCCACAGTAGTGAGACATTTTCAAATATACCCAGCTACTTACCTTAGTGAAAAGGCAAAAGCAGTCAGAACCCTGTCTCTCTGGTTCTGCAGGCAGTTTCTTTCCTGGCTGTTTTTGCTGCTAGAAGGACTTTTACTTGTGGGTCGGACTCCGTGCTGCAGCTACTGGCTGAGCAGGGTGGCTAGATGGTGCTGCACTCTCACATTACCAACCAGATTGTGCTCTAGTATTTTATGAAAAAAGCACAGTATAGTACAGATCTTTTAAGGTTAGCTATACTGCTGGGTTGGGGGGGATCTTTTGTCCTGCAGCTTGCAAGTAATGGCAATGCAGTTCTGTTTTGGTGGGCACTGTTGGCTGGGTGACTCCTGATTCAGGCAACTAGCCAGTCACCAGGAGCCAAACCGCGGTGCCACTCTCTGCCCCCAACACTGGGTATCCAATTATGGGGTTGGATGGTAAAGTAAAATGAAAGCAAGTAGCCACTTGCTGCTGAACTCTGTTGCCACCAAACGTCCCCAATTCTGACACCAAGTGTCTAAACCTAGAATCAGACAGTAATAGAAAATAAGTAAGCAAACAATGACAGCCAAACCCCGGTGCTGCCAACCCTCCATTCTAACACTAGGTGCCCAGCCCCCTGGTCCAACAGTCAATAAAAAAAGGTAAGCAGACAATGGAAGCCCATCTCCAGTGATGTTTTAGAAAGAAACACTAGTTGTTTTCTGCATTAATCTATTGTAGCATTGCTCCTTGCTATTCGTTGTACTATTGCACATTTGTGTACTTGCCACTTGTACATCAAATAAAAAGCAGTGTTATTCCATAGTCAGCAGTAAAACGTTAACCCACTTAATAGAAAAGCATATGGAAATTCATAAGATGAATACTAAAAACAACAAAAGTGCAGTAGTGCAATGAGTATCAGGGAGCAATGCTATGCCATGTTGGGGAAAAAACAACTAACGTTTCACTCCAGAAGCAGAGTTTTATCAGAGTTAGTAACTTTATGAAGAATCTGGCATGAAATCTGAATAGCACATGCATGAACAGTGCTGTCAATAACAACACCTTCCATACAGCACTATGCAGAACAGTGGCAGGAACAAATGCTTCAAGTAAAGGCAATGCCATTGGTAGAGGTCACAAAGCACACTGATAACTGCTACCAATCCAAACACTTATTTTAGTGGCAGCTCTGCCTCCCCCCAACCCTTAACTAAAATAATCAACTCTCAGTTGGAGTTGGATTACAGGAGAAAAACAAAATTTTGAATGCCAGGATTAGAACCCTGATCTCCACCACCATTGTGGCCAACCAGCTCCATGTCTCAGTCCTCTCTGCCATGGGAGCAGCTCACCTGCCATTTTCAATTTCCCAACCCTTGTCTTCTTCCTAGTACTATGGACAGTGACCTGGGTAGTGCTTACTGCACAGCACTGTTTAATCCCTGTCACTGTCGGTGGTATGCCATTCAGAGATCACTGTTTTTTCCTTATACTATACTTGTTGCACTATTGTAACCAGTTATTATATTATCCACCAACAGTGATGTGTACAAATAAAAAATTTAAAACAACAAATATGATGCATCTTCAGGATATGAGGAGACACTTATTATATTTATTTTATTTATTGAAATGTTTCACCAGGAGGGCACACTGAACAACAAGTTGGTCGTCTCACGGTGCAACCTGGGGGAGGGGTTACATAGGTTGTGAAGGATGATCAGTTACAATAGTATGTGGGTAGTACAAACAATACAACATTGTAAGAATGTGCAACAGTTGGAACACAAGGTATTGTACAATATTAGTAGTGGAACATTGGGTAAATTACATGTCCAAAATCATACAAAAGAACATATGAACATACAAAATGGTAATAATGTGATAGAACCAGTTATAGTGCATGAGTGTACCAGGAGCAGGCTCGAGGTAGTACACAAGTGCTGTTGAAGTAAAAGGATGGGATTAGGCTGTGCACACTGGTGACCCAGAAGGGCAGGAGGAGAAGAGAGGGGGGAGAGGCAAGAACTGAATATGAGGAGAAGGGGTAGCAATTTCCTGATTTTCCCCTTCAGGATGTTGAGAACCCTGCCGGGGGGTCATGGTAGGAAGGCAGAAACTGGGGATAGGTAATAAGGTGGGTTAAAGCAGGAACAGCTGAGGGGAAGGTAATTGTGTAGGACAGAGGTAAGGGACTAGTTGGAGAAGGAGTGACGTATTTCAGGGGGAAGGGAATTCCAGATGTTAGGGAAACGATGGGCAAAACCAGTCTGACCGATGAGGGTGGAGTGGTGAGGGACCGTCAAGATGTGGGCGTCATTTGATCTGAGAGAGTGGGTGAGGGGAAGTGAAGTGTAGAGAGAGGATGAGAGATAGGAGGGGAGCCCCCTGAACTAGAATTTGGAGGTTAGTTTGGCACAGTGAGAGATGTGTCTGTGAGATAGTGGAAGGAAGGTTAGAGAGTGATAGAGCTCACAGTGGTGGGAGTGGGAAGGGGAGTCGATAGCAAAGTGGCAGAAGGAGTTAAAGAGAGTGTCCAACTTGATCAGGGAAGATTTGGGGACAGCACCATAGACTACGTCACAATAGTCAAAGATGGGGAGTATAATCTTCTAGACAATTTTGCTCCTTGTAGTCAGCGGGATGCAACTACGATTCCTGTACAGAGCACCAAGCATGGGTCACAGTTTCTTCAGGATAGCATCGATATGCACAGAGAAGTTGAGGTGCTGGTCCAGCCAAACTCCCAGATATCGAAATGAGGAGGTGTCCTCCAAGATGGTCCCATTAAGTGTGTGGAAGGTGGGTAGGGCCGGGAGCCTAGATAGTCTCTGCCTGGTGCCAAAGGTCACTGAGACTGTCTTCTTGGCATTTAGAAAAAGCTGGTGAGAAGTAAACCAGAGCTGAACTTGGCTGAAGTCATGCTGTAAGCTGGTTTGCACAGCAGCAGAGTTTTTGCCAGAACTGTACAAAACAGTATCGTCAGCATACATGTGGATAGAAGAGGATGAGCAGGCTGTGGGAAGATTGGAAAGATCATTAAGGAAAATGGAGAACAGTAGAGGACCAAGCACTGAGCCCTGAGAGACACCAGTGTTGATGGGAAGTGGTGGGGAGATGGAATCAAGGATGCTCACCGACTGGGTCCTGCCAAAGAGGTAGGATTTAAACCAGTTGGTGGCTGACAGAGCAAGGCCAGCTGAGAAGAGTGAATCAAGAAGCAGGGGATGTGAAACAGTGTCAAAAGCTTTGGCTAGGTTGACAAAGATGGCCGAGGTGATCAGGCCGTCAACTATCCCTGAAAGGATGGAATCAGTAAGCCTGAGGAGGGAGGTGGTTGTTGAGTGGTTCTTCTGAAAACCAGATTAGAAGGGGATGAAGAAGGAGGAATCAGAGAGGAAGGGTGATAGTTGAGAGAGAACTAAATGTTCTTGAAGTTTTGCAAGGGTAGGAAGGAGGGAAATGTGGCGGTAGTTGCCAGGAGTGGATGTGTCACCACCCTTGGGGAGAGGAAGGACTATAGCATGTTTCCAGGATGAGGGTACTTGGGCAGAAATAAAGAAGAGGTTAAGGATTAGGGAGATACGATAAGCAATTGCAGGAGCAGAAAGATGGAGAAGTTTAGTACTGAGTTCTTCTAGTGAGGAGCCTTTAGAGGGGTTGAGGGATAGGAGAGCATTAAGAGCTTCATCAGGGAAGATAGTAGAAAAGGAAAATGGGGGAGGGGTAGGCACTGGCTGAGGTGAAGGACTGAAGTTAGTAGGTGGCAATGGGGAGAGGGAATTTAGAAGAGACGTGGCGTACAAAGTGTAGTAGGCATTAAATTCAGTGGCCACAGAGCCAGGATCTGAAACTAGGGAGCTTTAGTACATGAATTGCGTAGCATTCTGTACTTGGCATAGTCATTTGGATGTTTAGTAGATTTGCATTTTCTCCAGGCCCGATCACGCTCCCTGAAGCAGGCCAGGAGTTTGGGGGTGATCCAGGGGCGGTGAAGCCCATGGACTCTGGTCCGTCTGAAAGGAGCAAAGATATTCCAGGTGGCAATGAATTTGTCCTTAAGATAGTCAAGTGCTTGGTCAACAGAAATAGCAGCGGAGAGGGGGGCCCAGTCAGTGGAAGCGAGTGCAGAGCTGATTGGTGTAAGGTCTAAGGATTTAAAGGACTGGAACTGTATGATTTTAGGGGGAAGTTTGGGGCGATGAACCTTACGAACAATGAAAATCGGGTTGTGGTCACTAAAGACATGGGGGAGGAGACCAGATTTAATGATGTGGTGTGGGTAGGTTGTGAGTGCCCAGTCAAGCAGGGTGTGGTTTTGTGTTTTGGGATTAGGGCGTGTGGGCTCAAGTGTAAATTGAGTGAGGTTTAGATCACTGACATCATTGCGTAGCTTGTTTAACTTGGGAGACAACAAATTTAGATTCATGTTACCCATTATGAAAAGTTCACCAGATTGTGAGAGGGAGGTGATATTGGCAAAGAGTTCAGTCATGTCCGAGGGTTGAATGCTTGGGCGGTAACAGATGCCTGCCACAAAGATTGGGATTGAGAAAGGAAGGGTAATGCAGGTGACAAGGGCTTCATAGGTAGTTGGGATGGATGTAGATAGGGTGGTAGTAAATTGCAGAGAGGACAGGATATACATGGCCACTCCTCCTCCACGACCCGATTGATCTCGTCTGGAGATGGAATACCCAGGGATAGCAATGGCACTGTCAGGGGTGCTTTTATTGTGCCATATCTTGGTAATAATTAGGATATCAGGGGTGTGAGAAATCATAAGAGTTTGTAGGAGGGCGATTTTGGGTAGCAGGCTGCAGATGTTCAGGTGGAGGAGCTTCAACCCGTTAGGGAGGGTTATAGTGGGAGTGGGGTTTGGAGACATGTTATTTGGGTAAGGATTCTGGGTAGGAGAAGAAATAGGGCCAGGGCTGGGGTGGATGTTCCGTGATGAAAGAAGGAGGAGGGCAAGGATAAAATAGTGAAGTTTAGGACTTTTGTAATTGGAGTAGGAAACACGTGAGGGAGGGGTGGAGAGAAGGAAATAAGGAAACAAAGAAAGGCAAAGTGACTAGGAAGGGAAAACAGAGGTGCGGGAGGGTAGTAGGGAAAGTGGGATCTGCTTACAAGGGGGGCTGTAGGGGTGATTGACAGAATGAAGGAAGTATCTGGAAGGGAAGGGGACAGAGAAGTGGAAATAGGTGTAGAGGGGGAGACTGGGATAAGGGTAAGAACCAGGAAGGGTGTGAATTGGAGGGAGATGAAAACCATTCTGAGTAGGGTAGTAGAGGCTTTGTACAGGCTTACAGATTCAAATCACACCACTGAATGTTAGGACATTGATTATTTACTTTAGGTATGAATGACCCAGTTAGGGGACACTAGTGGGTAGAGGATTGCAACCTATATGTGTTGTTGCCCTCTAGTGGCTTGACAGTATAATTTGGAAATGGAAAAGTAGACCAAAAAAATACAAAAAATAAATCAACAAATCACTGACAGGCCAGTGCAGGTAACACAAATGCTACTCTGCACTGAACTGCTCACAGAAGTATACAACTGAGTGAATTGGCATGCAGAAAGATTAGGACTTCTCTACACACCTGTTAAAAGGAAGAAACATCAAAGGTCAGTGTTTCTCAGCAGTCTTAAGCCCTATTCCAATGATTTCAGCACTAGCTTCAGCATTGGGTGGGAAACCAATGTCAGCGCTCCGGGCTGTCTGGAACCTTTCAGTTCCCACTGGGAGGAAGGCTCAAAAATCCTCTTTCCCTTGTTTAGGGTCCAGGACCAGATGTTACCTTATGGGCCAAGGAGCGTGGGCAGCAGGCACCTTCTTGGCCTGTCCTAGGCAGGCGGGTTGCTTGTGGAGGGGACTGCATCAGCAGTACCAGCTCAGTGGGCTCCGATCAGCCTTTTGGGAAAAGGAGGAGCGTGGGCAGCAGGCGCCTTCTCGGCCTGTATTAGTCAGGCAGGTTGCTTGTGGAGGGGAACGCATCAGTGGTACCAGCCCAGTGGGCTCCGATCAGCTTAATGGGGCAAGGAGGAGAGTGGGAAGCAGGCACCTTCTCAGCCTGTCCTAGGCAGGTGGGTTGCTTGTGGAGGGGACCACATCAGCGGTACCAGCCCTGTGGGCTCCGATCAGCCATATGGGCCAAGGAGGAACGTGGGCAGCAGGTGCCTTCTCAGCCTGTCCTAGGCAGGCGGGTTGCTGTGGAGGGGACCATGTCAGTGGTACCAGCCCAGTGGTCTCCGATCAGCTTTATGGGGCAAGGAGGAGAGTGGGCAGCAAGTGCCTTCTCGGCCTGTGCTAGGCAGTTGGGTTGCTTGTCGAGGGGACTGTGTCAGTGGTACCAGCCCAATGGGTTCCGATCAGCCTTATGGACCAAGGAGCAGCATGGGCAGCAGGCACCTTCTTGGCCTGTCCTAGGCAGGTGGATTACTGTGGAGGGGACCGCTTCAGTGGTACCAGCCCAGTGGGCTCTGATCAGCCTTATGTGCCAAGGAGAAGCGTGGGCAGCAGGCACCTTCTCGGTCTCTCCTAAGCAGGTGGGTTGCGGGTGGAGGGAACCATGTCAGCAATACCAGCCCAGTAGGCTCCGATCAGCCTTATGTGCCAAGGAGGACCGTGGGCTGCAGGCACCTTCTCAGCCTGTCCTAGGCAGATGGGTTGCTTGTGGAGGGGACTGCGTCAGTGGTACCAGCCCGATCAGCCTTACAGACCAAGGAGGAGCATGGGCAGCAGGCACCTTCTCGGCCTGTCCTAGGCAGGAGGGTTGCTTGTGGAGGGGACTGCATCAGCAGTAGCAGCCCAGTGAGTTCCAATCAGCCTTATGTGCCAAGCAATGAGAAGCATGAGCAGCAGGTGCCTTCTCGGCCTGTCTAAGGCAGGTGGGTTGCTTGTGGAGGGGACCGCTTCAGCGGTACCAGCCCAGGGGGCTCCGATCAGCCTTATGGGCCAAGGAGGAGCATGGGCAGCAGGCGCCTTCTCGTCCCATCCTAGTCAGGTGGGTTACATGTGGAAGGGATGGCGCCAGCGGTACCAGCCCAGTGGGCTCCAATCAGCCTTACAGGCAAAGGAGGATCGTGGGCAGCAGGCACCTTCTCAGCCTCTCCTAGGCAGGCGGGTTGGATGTGGAGGGAACCATGTCAGCGGTGCCAGCCCAGTGGGCTCTGATCAGCCTTATGGGCAAAGAAGGAGTATGGGCAGCAGGCACCTTCTTGGCCTGTCCTAGGCAGGCGGGTTGCTTGTGGACGGGACCATGTCAACGGTACCAGCCCAGTTGGCTCAATCAGCCTTATGGGCCGAGGAGGAGCTTGGGCAGTAGGCACCTTCTCCCCTTGTCCTAGGCAGGTGGGTTGCTTATGGAGGGGACTGTGTCAGCAGTACCTGGGCAAAGGAGGAGCATGGGCAGCAGGCACCTTCTCGGCATGTCCTAGGGAGGTGGGTTGCTTGTGGAGGGGACCGTGTCAGTGGTACCAGTCCAGTGGGCTCTGATCAGCCTTATGGGCCAAAGAGGAGCATGGGCAGCAGGCACCTTCTCAGCCTGTCCTAGTCAGGTGGGTTGCTTATGGAGGGGACTGCGTCAATGGTACCAGTCCAGTGGGCTGTGATCAGCCTTACGGGCCAAGGAGGAGCATGGGCTGCAGGCACCTTCTCGGCCTGTCCTAGGCAGGCATGTTGCTTGTGGAGGGGACTGCATCAGCGGTACCAGCCCAGTGGGCTCCGATTAGCCTAATGAGCCAAGGAGGAGTGTGGGCAGCAGGAGCCTTCTTGGCCTCTCCTAGGCAGGTGGGTTGCTTGTGGAGGCAACCACATCAGCGGTACCAGCCCAGTGGGCTCCGATCAGCCTAATGGGCCAAGTAGGAGCGTGGGCAGCAGGTGCAGTACCAGCCCAGTGGGCTCTGATCAGCCTTATGGGCCAAGGAGGGGAGTGGGCAGCAGGCACCTTGTCAGCTTGTCCTAAGCAGGTGGGTTGCTTGTGGAGGGGACCACATCAGCAGTACCAGTCCAGTGGGCTCCAATCAGCTTTATGGGCCAAGGAAGGGTGTGGGCAGCAGGCGCCTTCTTGGCCTGTCCTAGGGTGGTGGCTTCCTTCTGGAGGGGACCGCATTAGCGGTGCCATCCCAGTGGGCTCTGATCAGCCTTATGGGCCAAGGAGGCGCATGGGCAGCAGTTGCCTTCTCGTCCTGTCCTAGGCAGGTGGGTTGCTTGGGGAGGGGACAGCGTCAGCGGTACCAGCCCAGTGAGCTCCTATCAGCCTTATGGGCCAAGGAGGAGCTTGGGCAGTAGGCACCTTCTCGCCTTGTCCTAGGCAGGCGAGTTACTTGTGGAGGGGTCCATGTCAGTGGTACCGGGGCCAAGGAGGAACATGGGCAGCAGGCACCTTCTCAGCATGTCCTAGGCAGGCGGGTTGCTTGTGGAGGGGACCATGTCAGTGGTATCAGCCCAGTGGACTCCGATCAGCCTTATGGGCCAAGCAGGAGCATGGGCAGCAGGCACCTTCTCGGCCTGTCCTAGTCAGGTGGGTTGCTTGTGGAGGGGACCATGTCAGTGGTACCAGCCCAGTGGGCTGCGATCAGCCTTATGGGCCAAGGAGAAGCGTGGGCAGCAGGCACCTTCTCGGCTTGTCCTAGGCAGGTGGGATGCTTGTGGAGGGGACCGCATCAGTGGTACCAGTCCAGTGGGCTCCAATCAGCCTTTTGGGTCAAGGAGGAGTGTGGGCAGCAGGCGCCTTCTTGGCCTGTCCTAGGGAGGCAGCTTGCTTGTGGAGGGGACTGCATTAGTGGTACCATCCCAGTGGGCTCTGATCAGCCTTATGGGCCAAGGTGGCGCATGGGCAGCAGTCGCCTTCTCGGCATGTTCTAGGCAGGCGGGTTGCTTGTGGAGGAGACCATGTCAGTGGTACCAGCCCAGTGGGCTCCAATCAGCCTTATTGGCCAAGGAGGAGCATGGGCAGCAGGCACCTTCTTGGCCTGTCCTAGTTGGGTGGGTTGCTTGTGGAGGGGACTGCATCAGCGGTACCAGCCCAGTGGGCTCCGATCAGCCTAATGGGCCAAGGAGGAGCGTGGGCAGCAGGCGCCTTCTTGTCCTGTCCTAGGCAGGCGGGTTGCTTGTGGAGGGGATGGCATCAGCGGTACCAGCCCAATGGGCTCCGATCAGCCTTATGGGCCAAGGAGGAGCATGGGCAGCAGGCACCTTCTTGGCCTGTCCTAGGCAGGTGTGTTGCTAGGGGAGGGGACCGCGTCAGCGGTACCAGCCCAGCGGGCTCCGATCAGCCTAATAAAATTACAACTCGCAATTAAGGTAATAATATCACACCTGGTATAAACTACCCACAAGGCATATTTTCACAGTTGGTTAGTGCATGTAATTATAAAAAAGATTTACATATAAACTACAATATCAGGAAATATAAACCGTTTAGAAATCCATTTCGTGGATGTTGGAATTAAGTAATGAGGATATAAAATTGAAAGGTATTCATTTATATATTTCTTCTCTTGAGATGCATTTTCTTTAGAACTGTGGAATCAATGAACTCTGCAGTACAATCATTCCAAATATCAGGAATCTTTTCTAAAACATTAGATAACATGTAGGGCATTATTATATTAGATGCTGAGCCATACTAGAGTTATACCTTGGGGGTTCGCTATAGCCCAGGTGTGAATGATTGCTTTGAACTTGTGCACTTTCTGTAAAATTTCTATAGACAATCTTTATTTACTTTATGTAAAGAAGGCAGGCATACTTTGCAATACAATTTTTTTTATTGTATTTCAGAGGTAGTTATCTAAAAGTTACCTCCCTCAAGGTACCACTGAGGTACCACTGAGGCACTCAAGTTACAATTTGCATTGACTATAATAATTCTGCCTCATTCTGCCTCAGTATACCTAGGTATACATCAGTACTGAGAAGCTTCTAGGTTTACCTCAGAACTAAGAAACCTTTCTATGGATTCCACTGTATGATTACGACTAAATGAGCATCTGATATAATAATGTCCTGCTTTTATTGTTTTTTAGAATGCATGCCTGACATTTGTATTTTGTATCAGAAAGTTCATTGGATCCACAGTGCTAGAGAAAATGTATCTCAAGAGAAGGAATATATATGGATGAACACCTAAACATTTTATATCCTCAGTGCTTCACCCCAACATGTATAAAATGGACTTTGATATAAATTTATATTTACTAATACTGTGGTTTATATGTAAAGCTTTTTTAATACTTTCATCTACTAACCAGCTGTTGAAAATATGTCTTGTGAATAGTCAATACCAGGTCTGATGTTATACTTTTCATTACCTTTATTGCCAGTTGTAACTTTATGAGCCTCCTCATATCCTGAGGATGTGTCACATTAGTATCAGACTGCTAATGTCTCTTTCATATATGATACTGTATGCCATTTTACATGTAATATGACACATTTTAAATAGAACCTTTAACAACAAAACAATATGCTAATTCCTGCTATCATGAACATTTACTCAAATCAATTTGCTGCCATATTGGCTCTGACTAGAGTTTGTTTATATGAGGTATTCCTGTGGTGTCACCTTATAGATAATGTGCAGATGGTGTGACGTGGAGGAACTATTGGAATTTCTTTCTTTCTTGGAAAAGTCAAATCCTAATTTGAAATTCATAGTGATCTACTATTTTAATAATGTGCAGATTTTGGATTGAGACATACAGTACATAAAACTAAGATAAGGATTATTATAACTGACTTTTATACAACGGGTGTCAGGATAAAAACTGGCAGATGAATCCATTTATCTGACTCACTGGCCAGATAAATGTGGTATGCTGCAATCACTATGGAAATAACTAAATGTATTACCATAGTGATTACATCATACCCAATTTGTCCACACAGTGACTACATCACTCCCCCCCCCCCCAACCGACACTACTTCCAGCTCACATACCATCTTGGGAACCTCTGCTCCTATTCCTCCTGCTCCCCATGCACTTGCCACACTGCCATGCTGACAACCTGCCCCAGGACTTTGAACACCTTACCACCTTCCTACACATACAAGGATTTAGGGTTCTGGCTGTTGTTGATCTTTTCTTTTTTTTAGTACCTCTGCTACTAGTTTCTTATCCAGCATGCTGCAGCTGTTCCTTGCAACAATACCCTCTCCTGCTGTTTCTCCCACAGGTCCCACTCCTGTGTGCATTATCGGCTGTGACTTCCAGAAACAGCAGTAACACAATTTTGTTGAATAAAAAAAATCAGAACTCTCAGAACAGGTGTTTGGCACACATCGTCCCCACTCTTGTTTAGCAGATCCGCCATTTTTTAATAAACTTTTTCAAAACCTCTACCCTACATCAATCGGCAGAGATGCTGTCACATCAGTTAAAACGTAGCAACCACTCTTGTGTGTGGGGGGGAGCAGAAAGCAACAGTTAAGAAACCTAAACTTCCAACACAATTTTAAATAAACTACAAGCATACAAAAAAGAGAGAAACAAAGGTCTACGCTTGTTGCATAAATCAAATATGCAGGGTCCAATGTGTGATAACCAAGTTATGTTGTACAGTTGCCTGTGACCTCTCGGGAACCTCACTCATGGCTTTGCCACTCGTGAGGTTACTTGAGGTCACAGGCAGCTGTGCAACATAACTTGGTTATCACACACTGGCCTCCTGCATATCCCTTAATTATTAAAAGGTCACTAATTGAAATAGCATCCTCCATTCCAGCAGTTGTCACCCATGCCACACCATCAACAACATTCCCAAATCCCAGTTCATGAGGATTAAATGGAATTGCTCTGAGACAGAGGTTGTCATATGTTTCCATTTTTTGCATGCAGGTGGAGTGATTATATTGCCAGCGAATGAATTTATGACGATGCCTGTTTTGATAGGGTTTCTCATGCATACCTGTCTTTTTTTCAAATACTGTAGATCTATAGATGATTTCTTTAGCTCCACCAATAAAGCTAACTCAGGGACTACAATATGTAGCCGATGTATTACATAATATGTTTACTTACATAATAGGGGATATACAAAGAGTATAAAACATTTTTTAAGCATCATACATATGGATTTTCCAATTTTCTATGTGGTTACATCAGTTAGTGTATTTATATAGTTTATATAGTTCTTGACTTTGTATTGGTACCTCATAATGTTTAAATGAATAATGCTTTCATAGACCCTAACAGACAGTAATGTGGTGTTTTATTTATTTTTATTTATTAAAATGTTTCACCAGGAAGGCACACTGAGCAACAACTTGCTCATCTCCTGGTGTGACCTGGTGTATTTAATTACGGACACTAATTGAAAACTGTCTCTGTTTTTGGATGTATTAACATAAACTGAGAAATAATTTTCTAAGACTTCACATAATTTTTCACTACTTGCTTTCTTATATTTTTTTCTGCAGCTCCTGCACCCCTGGCCAGCCACTGCTCCAGGACACCAGTGGACCCCAGTCCCACTACATCTGCCCTCAGCACCATCCATTGTTGTGCCCCAGTTGATCCAATGTATCCCTTTGTGGGGAGAGGCCCCTCCCTGGGCCCATGAGAGTGGAGATAGGGTCTGAACCTGTGCCAGGCACACAATGGGGGATCGGTACTAGAAGATACTCCCAGTTCTTCATGGTGTGAAGGGATTCGGGTGACCATCAATCTGTCAGCAGAGCAGCAATTTTCTATTTTCTCCACAGCCCGCACACCTTCCACATACTGATCTGGCCGCAGCAGTGTCCTTGGTGCAGGGGCATTCAGCAGCATCTCGCAGTTCAGGCCACCAAGAATGCCTATCAAAAACCACCACCAGGAGCCACCTAGCAAGCATTCCAGCACCATCCCACTGCCTGGGACAGAAGCGTCTGAAGGATGCTCTTAACTCCATCCCCATCGGTCTCCACTCTTGATGTCCAAGCTCGAGGTGTGAACCCAGGTCATCTGCATGCCAAGTGAACTCCCATCACTCAGTGCCACGGACCCAGAACTACTTGCTTTCTAAAATATTTTCTCACTCCTTGTTACCCTTCAACTCCTCTTCACTGTACTCCCTTCCCCATTTTATTTAGTTTTTACTTTTACAAGTTTATGTTTCTTTTTCCTAATCTGCCTATGGAGGTCACTAGTCATGAAACTTATCAACATGAAAAAAGATAAATGGTGTACGGTGTCACAAACCCACTTGGCAGGTCAGCCCTCACTCCCAAAGTGCCAACCTCCGAGCACAGTCTTCTGAACAGTTAACAGAACAAGGTAACCCTTTTGTCTGTTTTTGTGGATTCAAATCAACCTTTGGTCTCAAGTCTTGAGGGATTCAAACTGTGAACCTCTTGTTAACATACCCAATGTACAGGGTCAGATAATTCTGTCTTCAGGGGGCCAGATATCTTTGCCTACGGGCACCTAACCAGGTGTACAGAAATGAACCCTTAAAAACTGTAATAAAAGACCTCAGATTTAAAATGCTTACCTTTTTCCAGTTTGGTATCACCATTCAAGCTTATGTACAGTGACTGCTTTAACCATATACACTCCACTTGTAAAAGGAAAGAAATCAAAGACAGACCAAGTAGGCTCTAAAAATAGAGTTTTACTAAAATAGATAAAAAATATGTAACACATAAAATACAGAACTATTATATTACAAAACATACAAATCACTTAAAAAACAGGTTTTAACAGTGCAAGTCCTACTACATTACTTAGATTTCTCTCTCTCTCTCTCTCTCTCTCTCTCTAAATACCTGCTTAAAGTGCTCACAGATGTTTCTTTGTCAGAGTCTAGATAAAAGTGACTCTGGAGTAAAACAGAATAATGTTTAAAAGCTGGCTTTCCCTACCTCTTTGCATGAGGTCATCTAGCTCCTCCCTGTCAGAATATATGAAAAAAAAATCTCTTCAAATGACTCTCTTTGTTCTATGATCAGTTTCCCCTTTCCAGGACTTCAAAGCATCTTTTATGACTTCGCACTAAAATGTCATACCCTGCTCTTCTTCCTCTAAGTGTTATACAAGTTTATGATCTATCTTGGCAGTTGGGTATCTTCTAGCCTGTAATTAGCTTCTTGCCTTCCAGGTAACACCTTGTATCTAAAACGTGTGTGTGTGTGTGTGTGTGTGTGTGTGTGATCTCACATGCTGTTTCAGCATTTCTCAAGAGAGGCAGTCCATAACCCATTTTTATATTACAAAAAATGATAGTGATCAGAACCAGCTGTCCAACTGTCACAATTTCTCCCCACCTAGACTGAATTTGGGGGCTCTATTCCCTGCATGGGATGAGCTTCCCAAATCAGTTCACTCCTCTTAGACCCTAGACAGCCCATCTGAGTTTTGATTTTTGGCTCCAGCCCTATGTACGATTGTCATACCATACCCTTTCAAACAAGACTCCATCTTAGCAATCTACCATTGCTCTTTCCCATCTGTGTCAGCCAAACCAGGGGGTTGTGGTCAGTCTGTACCACAAAATGCTGCCCATATAAGTATGGCTCTAATTTATTTAGGGCTCACACTATGGCAAAACATTCCTTTTCCACCGTGGAGTATGCTTGCTCCCTGGGAAGCAACGTCCTACTCAGGTACACTACTGGGTGATCTGTCCCTTAGCTGGATGTCTGACTCAGTACTGCCCCAATATCCATGTCTGAGGTATCAGTCTGAACTATAAAGGTTTTGCTATAGTCAGGACTTGTCAAAACAGGAGCACTGCACAGTGCCTCCTTTAGTTTGGAAAAGGCTTCCTCACAGGCTGGGCCCCAGGTAATTTTCTTGGGCATCCTTTTCTTTGTTAGGTCAGATGGGGAGCAGTCGGGACACTGTAATTGGGTACACATTTTCTATAGTACCCTGCTGTCCCTAGAAAACTCCTGACCTGCTTCTGTGTTTCTGGTCTGGGCCATGCCTGGGTTACCTCTATCTTTATTTGGTTAGGATGGAGCTGTCCCCGGCCTACCACGTGCCCAAGGTATGCCACTTCTCCCATGGCCACCTGGCACTTCTCAGCTTTGACAGTGAGCCCGGCCCTCTGTATCCTGCCCAACACTTCCCTAAGGTGGGATAGGTGTTCCTTCCAGCTGGTACTAAAGATGGCAATGTCATCCAGGTACATCATGGTGTACTCCTCAGCACCATTTAACACCTGGTTCACCAACCTTTGGAAAGTAGCCGGGGCGTTCTTCATTCCGAAAGGCATTACTTTAAACTCAAATAAGCCTATTGGAGTGATGAAGGCGACCTCTCCCTAGCTCTGTCTGTCAACTCTACCTGCCAGTACCCCTTGGTCAGGTCAATTGTAGTAAGGTAGGTTGCCCCTCCCAACTTGTCCAGGACTTCATCCTTCCAGGGCATCGGGTGGCTGTCGGACTTCGTGACTGCATTCAGTCCACGATAGTCCACACAAAAACAAGTAGAGCCATCTGGCTTAGGCACAAGGACTACGGGTGAGGCCTAGGGGCTGTGGGATCTCTGGATTACCCCTAAATCCAGCATCTCCTCCACTTCCCTCCTAATGTGCTTTTGGACAGCCTCTGATACCCAATATGCTGTCCACCGTATGGGCGTCTGTGTCCCTGTCTCCACATTGTGCATTGCTAAGGGGGTTAGTCCAGGCTTGGCGCTAAACAATGGGGCAAAGTCTGCTAAAACCTCCCTTACTTTCTGGATCTGGTCCAGGGCCAGCTGGGGAGACAATTTTACTGCCTCCACAGAGGACTCCCGCTTACTTTATTCCAGCAAATCCAGAAGGGGGTCTCCTTCATCCGTCCCCTCCCCATGACTACACACTGCAAACACCATGTCAGCCCTATTTGCATATGGCTTCACCACGTTGACATGGCACATCCTTTCTGTCTGTCTTCGGTCAGGAAACTCCACAATGTAGTTCACGTCATTTACCTTCCTAACCACTTTGTACGGTCCTGCCCACTCAGCCTGCAGCTTGTCTTTCCAGACTGGAATAAGGACCATGACTTCCTGACCCACCATGTACGAGTGAGCTCTGGCTCTGCGGTCATACCACACTTTTTGTTTCTGTTGGGCAGCTGCCAGGTTGCTCTGGGCTCTCCCCATAAGCTTCTTCAGCCTTTCCCTAAACCTAAGGATGTAATCCACAATGGGAGTTCCCTGGGTGGCGTGCTTGCCTTCCCAGTCCTCCTGGATCAAGTCTAGGGACCCACATACCCAGCGTCCATAAAAGAGTTCGAAGGGGGGAAAATCCTGTAGACTCTTGAGACACCTCCTTGTATGCAAACAACAGGTGGGGAAGTTATTTCTCCTCCCAGTCCCTCCCATGCTGTTCAGCAAAGCCCAGAGCATTGATTTTAGGGTACCATTGATTCTTTCCACAAGACCATTGGCTTGTGGGTGATATGGTGTCGTGCATCTCTGCACCACCCCACACTTCTCCCATAAACATTTCATCAGGTCCGACATGAAGGAACCCCCTTGATCAGTGATTACCTCCTGTGGAAACCCAACACTGGAGAAAATCCCAAGTAAGGCATCTGCCACTTTGTCTGTCCTCAGAGAGGATAGGGCGACTGCCTCTGGGTACCAGGTGGCATAATCCACCACAGTCAGTATGAATCTCTTCCCTGAGGAGCTGGGGGTATTTATAGGCCCCACAATATCCATTCCCACCCTCTGGAATGGCTCCTCTGCTATGGGCAATGGAATCAGGGCAGCTTGGGTCTTCTTGCCCGCCTTCCCTATTTCTTGGCACTGGTGACAAGACCTGCAATACTCCTTCACCTGCTGGGTGAAGTTAGGCCAGTAGAAATTCTGGGCTAACCACTGCGTAGTGCGGGAGGCGAAACCACAGTTCACCTCCTGCATGCCTGGACACCACTCTGCATGCCTTTCAGTGCCAAGGAGCCTGCTGCCACCAGCCCCCTGGAATCAAGCAACAGGTACGGCCTATAAACAGTGAGGCTGCTGCTCTGGCTGTCAAATTTTTCGTGCACCCCCCTCCCCCTCCCAGGCCACCCTTAAATACACTTAAGCTCCTCCCTCCCCTACCCTATCCTGCCCCATTGGCTCTCAGTACTAGTGCTCTGAGCTTAAAGCTTTCTGTCTCCCCACCCCCTTTGTTGATCTGGATCCTGCCCTCGTCTTAAAGACATCTTCACTATAAGACACTTTCTCCTTAAAGCCTGCTCTCTGTTTCCCTGGCTGTGGTTTTACAGCTCTGTTTGAATCCTTTTCTGAAGTATCCACCATACTTTAACTCCTGGTTATTGCGGGCTGGGGATTAAAGTGTCTGAGTTGCACTTTGCCATCCTTACTGCTACTTTTTTTCCCCTGCTCCGCTTACACTTGACCTGGTGTATCCCTTAACCTGGAGCTGCTGGATCTAATCTTTCATTCTGAACCTGCCCCTCCAGCTACACCTAGTCTAGGGAATTCCTTTACTACTGTGAGGGAAAGTTTTTCTTTTTCTCTTTCCACCCACCTACTGCCTAAACTCTATCATGCGGAGTGTGGGCCTTATGTCTGCTGCTACCTATGTGGTGCTAATACTGGGAACTGACCTGCTCTGCTCCTGGGGCTATAGTCTCATTGATCCGGAAGCCTGTCCCAGACGCCACTCCCCAGTATCCCTGGATATCCTGGAGGAAGGGAACAATGCTTTACTACTATCCACACACAGCTTAACCAGACATGGCAACTGCTATAACCTATTTTACCACCTCTCTCTAAGTGACATAAAGAGGCTCCTCCCTGCTTCCACCAGAATTATCAATTACCTGGCCTGGCTAAAGCTTGCCTTGGGGGGGACATGGAATC
The DNA here is from genome assembly GCA_016271365.2 of Neoceratodus forsteri. Lineage (NCBI taxonomy): Eukaryota > Metazoa > Chordata > Ceratodontiformes > Ceratodontidae > Neoceratodus > Neoceratodus forsteri. The sequence goes on along the minus strand of CM057459.1, from coordinate 1,224,015,978 downwards.
GAACCCTGGTCCCTACCCCTCAAATACCATACTCAGCGACCCCACTTGCCCTCTCTGGGCCAGTGCCAGGGGACTCAAGGTGGTGCACATGAATATAGGTAGCCTAAGGCACAAAATCCATGCCCTCGAAGCCTGGGCAATGCTCTACAAACCTAATATACTTGCAGTGACTGAGAACTGGCTCAAACCCTGCATCCTTCTTCATGAAACAGACCTAGTTGGCTTTAACACTTTCAGGAAGGACCATGTTGGGAAGAAAGGTGGGGGGGTTCTCATTTACATCCGGAGTGGTCTTAATGCAATGCAGATAGACCATTCTTCCCTCTGCAACTCTGTGAATGAGATTATATTTGTGAAGATGCTCCTTGGAGACACCCAACCCCTGTACATAGGATGTGCCTGCCTCCCACCCCAAATGGCTACATCTTCCCTCGAATTGCTAACTCATGCCTTGGCTGAACACTCCTTGGGGGAGTTGATTCTCCTGGGGGACTTTAACCAAAACTGGCTTTCACTAGAGACCTCTGCCAGCAAGAACCCTATACATGACACCAATCTGACCCAAGTTATCCACCAGCCCACAAGGCACAATGCTAGGACTGGTAACCACTGATTGCTTGACTGGGCCCTAGTATCCAACCCGGATCACATACAGGCTGCTGAGGTCATGGCAGACTCATTGAGTGACCATTCCCCAATTTTCTGCATCTGGTCCAACAGGCCTCCCAAACTGCCTGCCAAAGTAATTGAAGCCAGACACTACAGCAGTTTCTCTTCAGAGGCTCTCTGCTCTGACCTATGCACCATAAACTGGGATCCACTTATCTCCCTCCCTACCCTAGATGAGGTGCTTGACTTCTTTACCAACACTTTTACATTGGTGACCAATATAGATGCTCCCCGCAAGAAACTGAGTGTACAGGATAAATGCCACAAATAACTTAACCTTAGCCTCAAATGGAACACGTTGCTTTGGGATCAGGCCTGGGGTCAATACAAATCCACAGACCAGAAAACTGACTAGAAGAGGCATAGAGAACTGAGGAATCAGTGCAAGAAAGCCTCCAAGTCAGCTAAATCTACAAGATCTCCAGTCTAGGCACCTATGGGATCCCAAGAGATTATGGGGACAAATTAACCTGCTGATAAAGGGTGCCCCCAGTGCCCAAGAGGGCACTCTCCAGGTCAGTGATACCCTAACCAATGATCCTACCTTAATTGCAGAGGCGTTTAGTGCTGCTTTCTCCAGTTCTGGAGGAACCAAACCCCACCTGCCCTCAGGTGCCCCCAGCAACAGAGGCACTGCCTGGGAACACTCCCGACCCCAGTTTCACTTGAAGTTGGTCAAGTCCGCTGAGGTACTTCCCCTTCTGCAACATATAAACCCAGACTCCTCTCTGGGACATGACCTGCTTGAACCTAGACTCCTGTGGGCTGCAGCTCCGGCTATCTCCCACCCAGTTGCCCTGCTTATCAACAGGTCCTTCCTTGAAGGAAAGGTCCCAGATAAATGGAAAGTGGCAACCATTGTCCCCATTCACAAAAAAGGGCCCCAGGACAATGTGGGGAACTACAGGCCAATCTCCATTCTCTGCCCACTAGCGAAGGTGCAGGAGAGATTGGTCTACAATCAAATACAGGGCTACTTTGAAAGGTACCTACTCCTAGCTGACATTCAACACAGCTTTAGGAAAGGCCATGGCACTGATACAGCCATTATCTGGCTCACATCGGACATCCTTGATGCAGTGGACCAAGGTTCCCCAACCGGGGCTCTATTCATTGATTTATCCAAGGTATTTGACTTGGTCAGCCATGAACTTCTCCTCACTAAACTTAACCTACTTGGACTGGATGGGCTCTCTGCTACATGGGTCGAGAGCTATCTGCTCAACCGAACCCAAAAAGTCCTATGGAGAGGAACCTAGTCTATTGCTAAACCGGTAATCTCCAGGGTACCCCAGGGCTCGATCCTTGGTCCCCTGTTATTCACCCTTTTTGTCAATGATACAGAGGGGGTTGGCAGGAGGAACAACCTTATCCTCTATGCAGATGACACTGTCATCTACTGCAGTGATCCGCTTCCTAGCATAATCAGTGCCAACCTCCAGGCTGGTCTTGCTGCACTGGAAGTCTGGTTCTCCGAAAACTCACTTGTAATGAATGAGGAAAAAAATGAAGGCAGTCCCGTTTGGGTCCAGATGCCTTGGCTCAGACCATCATGGCATCCTGCAGCTTCATACTGCCCAAGGAAAGAGAACAGAGGTCACAGACAAGATCAAATACCTCGGAGTCCTGCTTGATCAGGCGATGACCTTCCAGCATCATATTGACTCTATTGTTAAGTCCACCCACCAGAAGTTAGGACTTCTTTATAGGCTGGGTGACTCTCTTTCTCTCGAGGCATGTTGCGCCATATCTAACTGCACCCTAATCCCCTCCCTCCTTTATGGGGCTTCCCTGCTGTATTCTAAGGGACGGCAAACAAAGAAAGCTTACTACACTCTACCACAGGGTGGCTCATTTCACCACCAGCTCCTCCCCAAGAAGGCACCACTGTGAGGTCCTCACTGATCTCCACTGGCCTTCTGTGTGACAAAAACTAGCCTACTCCTCCTTGAGCTTGACCTTCAAATTTACCACTGTTAGCCCTCCTCCTCCTCACCTGCATGGGCTGCTAAATCCCAAAGTCCAGGGCCGGAGCCTGAGATCCTCCACTGGCCGTCCCCTAGACATCCCTCGTGTCTGAACTAACTATGGCAAGTGCTCTTTTAGGTACGCTGCCCCACATTTATGGAACCTTCTCCCTGTTGACTTGGCTAATTGTTGTACTATTCAGGGTTTTAAGCCCAGCCTGAAAGTATACCTGCTAGAGCTCAGTCACTGTGGCTGCAACCGCTAGCCCAGAACTTAGTCTTGGTGGCTGAAACTTGCTTGTCTCACAGCAGTCAGCCTCCTGGCTGGCAATATATCCTGCATATTGCTGCTACCACCTCTCCCCTAAAGTATTGTTGGTTAAGATGTCATATGTCTGATTTATTTGCTATGTTATTATGTGTATGTAACTGACATGCTCTGTAATGTACTCTATATCCTATCCAATGTATGTTCCAGCTAGTGTGTACTCCTACCAACGTATGTACTACTGTGTACTCCTGCCAATATACTCTATGTAATTATTGTCTGTAAGTCATCCAGGTTGCTCCTGAAAAAGGGACCTCTGGTCTCAGTGAGCTTACCCGGTTATCAAAATCTAAATAAATAGTGTGCACAATTTTCAGATGACTAGACAAGGGAATATCATGTGCAATTTTAAGCAACTGCTCACAATACCCCTGGGGAATGACAAGCTGCCTGCCTAGCACCCCTCCCTCTGTCTGCACAGCCTGAGTATACATAAGTCCATTTTCCCAATAAACCTTATGTCTGCCATCACCTCCCTGTGTGCCGTACGAGTCTGCCCAAGCCCTCAGCTTCTCTAAACTAGGGTCACTTCTCTGAGCAGCTGCAAACTACTCACACATTCCCAAGGCATGGGACAGGTCCCCTTCAGTTGCTAAACTAGGGTCCCTAGCACTAGCATCAGGGCACTCAGGATCACTGTCAATCCCAACCCTCTGACAATGGGTCACCCCTTCCTCTTCAGAGTAATCCTCTAGCTGTGTAGTTATTTGCTACTGGGGAAATTTCTAACCCCTTTTCATTAGTCTCCCCATCTGGAGACACAGGCTGGGGAACCAGCCTCTCAGTGGTTTCCACAAAGGCTACTGTGGGATTCAGGGAACTACAATTTTCCCTTGCCACTTCGCTATGGATAACTGCATATGCCATCCCTTGTTTGAGATTGTTGCCCAGGATCACATCCACTGCTAACGTTTTAGCTACAGCCACCTGTTACACAGTTCCCCCTGTTTCACCCCAGTCTAGGAGAACACTAGCGAGGGCAATGTTTTCTCCCCGACTGCAAAGTCCTGTACAGTGATGTATTTATTGGGTATAAGCTGACCAGGCTGTACCAGATCCCCCTTTACCAAGGTCAGGGATGCCCCTGTGTCCCTTAACCCTTGCGTCTGTACACTATTCACCATGACTGGGTGCATGAGTTCCCTCGTGTTCACTGGCATGCTTCCAGGGAAACACAAATAGCCCACTTCTTTTCTAGCACCCGGTTGTGTATTATTGCTCGCCTTTTTGGGCCACTGTCTGGCAATATGCCCAGTTTCTTTACACAACCAACATTCATTTATTCTCTCAGAGAAATCTTTTCTCTGAAACCTGGGGCTAACTGGTTTTGGTGGATGCAGTGAGGGTTTTAGCTGCCCTGAAGGCACGCTTTTCCCTTTCTGCACTGCCACTCCGACCCCATTCGCTCTCAGAGCAGGTCTGCTCTTGACATAGCGGTCCGAGAGTTCAGCAGCTTCTTGCATTGTTTTGGGAGCTCTGTCCTCTAGCCAGGTTTTTAGCTCTGCTGGGCATGCCCAGAAAAAAACTGTTCTAACAGAATCACATTTTCAATTTTATCAACAGAGTTTGCCTCAATTCCTTCCCACCATTTTAAAAAACTGACGTCATTTCGTGGCTAGCTCCTCATAGCTCATGTCAAGGCTTCTCCTGAGCTTACAGGATTTAGCTCTGTATGATTCAGCAGTTAATTCAAACTTTTTTAACAGTGCAGCTTTAAGTTTTCTGTAATCATCACTGTCCTCATTGTCCATTTGACCCAATGCATCCCTTAGCTTTCCCAGTAAGTAATGAGAATAGCTGGGAGCTCCAGGACTCTCTAGAAATTTTAGCCTGAATAAAAACTTTTTCAAAAGAATTTAAAAAGGCATCCATATCCTCCCCCTCTTTAAATCCGGCTATTAATTTGGAGTTCAATTTGTAACCCAGTCCTGCAGTTACAGTTACACCCAAGCCACTTATCTGCTGTGGTGCCGCTGGTCGGAGCTGTATCTTCTCCAGTTTGTGTTGCCTCTGATGCTCCTGCTCTGCATGGTCAGCGTCCCTCTGTTCTCACTCTGCCTCTCAGCATTCTCGCTCTCTCCTCTCCTGTGTGGCTTGCTGGTGCTCCTGCTCCTCACGCTCTGCATCTCGGTGTTCTCGCTCTGCCTCACGGTCCACCTCTTACTTCTCTCACTCCCTCTTCTCCTGGAACTCCAGCTCCATCCTGCACAACTCAATTTGCAGCCTGAGTACTTCCAGATCCAAGATACTGGTGACCTTTCCCTGCTGCTGTGGTCCTTCACTGACAGTGGCCCTGTTGTCCTCCTCATTGGAGCTGGACACTGAACTGGCCACTAGCCCTGCCACACTCAAGGTTTGTTCCTTTTTAGTCACAGTCCATGACTCACTGCACTGGGTATCTGCTACCTCAGGGCATCTATAAGGTTCTGCTTGCTGGCTTTCATCACAAACGGGACTCCTCTGTCCCCACACAACTGCTTTAAGGAGTCTACAGTGTGCCTGCTGTAGTCGGAAGCCATCTTCTTCCCTCACTACTGCTATTCTGACTTGTACTTTGGAAAAAAACTAAAATGGGTAGGAACTTGACTGTACACCAAGTGATATAGTTCTGTTTCCTTTTTAAAAATAAATCACTGCCTTTTTCTTTCTTTGCAAGTGAACTTACAGTCTCAAGCAGACATGCTGAACAATAAAAGCTTGTAATACCAAAAGTTATGCCACCATTGCCACCCAATCTGTCACAAACCCACTCAGCAGGTCAGCCCTCTACTCCCAAAGTGCCAACCTCTGAGCACAGTCTTGTAAACAGTTAACAGAACAAGGTAACCCTCTTATCTGTTTTTATTGATTTGAATCAACCTTTGGTCTCAAGTTTTGGAAGGATTCAAACCTCGAACCTCTTGTTAGTGTACCCAATGTACAGGCTCAGATAATTCTGTCTTCGGGGGGTCAGATACCTTTGTCTACGGGAACCTAACCAGGTGTACAGATATGAACCATTAAAAACTGAAATAAAAGACCTCAGATTTAAAACGCTTACCTTTTTCCAGTTTGGTATCACCATTCAAGTTTATGTACAGTATCTGCTTTAACCATATATACTCTACTTGTAAAAGGAAAGAAATCAAAGACAAACCAAGTAGGCTCTAAAAATAGAGTTTTACTAAAATAGATAAAAAATATGTAACACATAAAATACAGAACTATTATATCACAAAACATACAAATAACTTAAACAAAACATATTTTAACAGTGCAATTCCTAGTACAGTACTTAGATTTGTTTCTTTCTCTAAATACATGCTTAAAGTGCTCACAGATGTTTCTTTGTCAGAGTCCAGATAAAACTGTATCTGAAGTAAAACAGAATAATGTTTAAAAGCTGGCTTTGCCCACCTCTTTGCATGAGGTCACCTAGCTCCTCCCTGTCAGAATATATAAAAAAATATATCTATATAAAAACAGGATGTCTTTTCCAAGTATTAAATTCTGCAACCTCAGCATAACTCATGTTCTTCAAATGACTCTCTTTGATCTATGATCATTTTCCCCTTTCCAGGACTTCAAAGCATCTTTTATGACTTCGCACTAAAACGTCATACTCTGCTCTTCTTCCTCTAGGTGCTATACAAGTTTATGATCTATCTTGGCAATTGGGTATCTTCTAGCCTGTAATTAGCTTCTTGCCTTCCAGGTAACACCTTGTAACTAAAACCTGTGTGTGTGTGTGTGTGTGTGTGTGATCTCACATGCTGTTTCAGCATTTCTCAAGAGAGACAGTCCATAACCCATTTTTATATTACAAAAAATGATACAGTGATCAGAACCAGCTGTCCAAGTGTCACAATTTGTACATTCAGTGAATCAAGCTGGTAAGCAAATACTGACTAGTTACAGGTGTTACCATTCTGGTAACTATATGAAAATGTTTTGTATTATGATAATGAAAATTAAAGACAATTATATCACCTTACAAGTTTATGGAACCTTCAGGCTAAATAGATCTGAAAAAAGGGGTGGGGGCTGCCTTATCTTTGTTAAAGAACCTATCCAGGGGAGCATGTTGCCTGTCTCTAGTGTCACTAGTGACTATGAGCTTCTCGCATTTAATCTCCTTATAGGTAGACAAAAAAGTCACTCACCATTGCCACTGTCTATCTGCCTCCCAGTAAGACAAAGTAGAGGTTTGGCTCAGTCATGGATGTGATCTCAAAAGTAAAGATGAACACTGAAGTTATCATTACTGGTGACTTCAACATTAATGGGCCCAGTAATGATACTGACCTGTTAAAGAACCAGGTAGCTAGTGTATACCTAACAGAAATGGTTAGTGAATGCACTAGACTGAACTTTAAGAGTGGAAAAAGCACTCTCCTGGACTGGATCTTGACTAGCTGTCCCTCAAGAATCAAAAACGTTGAGGTGCTCCCTGACTGCCTTATCCCCAATATCTTGCAAGTGGATATTTAAGGACAAAAAGGATCCTCCTATCACCATACAAAGCCATTTTATCAAGAGAGGCTTCTTGGATGCTTTTAAAACTGCCCTTTCCCAGGTAGACTGGTCACCCATAGACGAGCTACAGGATCTAGATGAGGCTATGACATTTTTTATGGACAAGTTCAATGACATTTGTGACATCTATGCCCTGGTGAGGAAAAGGAAAATCAGAGGATCCACCAATGGATGGATTACTAAGGACCTCCTCAAACAGTTGAGGACATAGAATAATCTATGGTGCATGGCCATGAACACAGGCAACCCTGCTGACTTTCAGAACTACAGGGATGCTAGAAATAGGTTCACAAATCTAACCAGGCTTGCTGAAGCAAAATATTATAAGGAACAACTGGATCAGAACTGGGGAAATGGGAAAAGGAACTGGGAAAATATCAAGGACCTTCTTGGTAAAGAGGAAAGAAAACATCCCTCAATGCTGAATATCAATGGTATCCCAACCCTGGATCCTCTTACCAATGCAGAATCCTGTAACTAAACCTTCTCTGACCATAGCTCTGTCCTCCCCTCAGACTACCTCAAATCTGCTGATCCATCACTGCTTTATATCTCGGAACATTCCCAACCACCCAAAGTTTTAACTTAAATGCATCACTATCAGGGAGGCCAGAAAGTATGTCCTTAAGGTACTAGGTAAAACAAGGCTCAGCAGTGACAATATTGATATGAAGCTGGTGGCTGTTGATCTTAAAGAACTTATAGCCCCCGTTACTAAAATATTAAATAAATCACTCACCCTGGCAATGTTCTCATCTGTCTGGAACTGGCTCTGGTGACACTGGTTTCTGAAAAGTGGGGATTGTACACATGCACTGCCAATTACCAACCAATTTTGAATATCTCCCCCTTTCAAAAGTGCTTGAGAGAATCGTGTCTGATCAGATCTCGGAATATCTTCAGAGTTACGATCTCCGGTGTCCCCAGCAGCATGGCTTTCATAAGAGCCACAGCATGACTACTGCTCTAGTCAAATTCTCTGACTACATTCATAAAGCTATGGATGGTGGCAGGTTTGTGGTATCTATATTTATAGATCTCACTAAGGCCTTTGATATCATCAACCATCCTATCCTGCTTGAGCAGCTGCTGTCCATGGGGCTTTCCTCTGAAGCTGTCCACTGGTTCAAAGACTATCTGTCCCTCAGATCCCAGAGCATCAAAATAGGCTCAGCGACCTCTACTGCTAGGGAAATTGGTCTTGGGGTTCCTCAAGGCTCCATCTTGGGCCTACTCCTTTTCAGTTTATTTCTGAATAGCCTTCTTGAAGCATACATGAGCAAAATTATCCTTTACGTGGATGATGCTGTCATTCTAACTAACAGTGCCCAGCCTGATCAACTAGAGAAGGAGTTAAAGTCCACTTTCTTCCAATTGGAGGACTGGTTTAAGTCACAGGAACTTCTTCTTAACTTTAAGAAGACCAACTCCATGCTGATTTCTAGCCTTCGGCATATGAAGGTGTTTCTGGTCCTGTCCATTGTCAACAACAAGTCCAAAACTCTTAATCAGGTATATACATTCAAGTATCTGGGGGTTACCACCGATGACACCCGTCCTTCACACAGCATATTGATCAGGTTGTAAAAACAGTGATTATCAAACTGGGGGTTCTTCATAGACATAAACATTATCTTATGCCCTCTGCCTTGAGACTGTCACTAGTTCCATCCTGTCAATCATTGATTACAGACTGGTAGTATATGGTGCTGCATCGGACACTGTGCTTAGATGGGTAATGACTGTACTCAAGCAAGGCCTGCAGGCTTACCCTTGGAGCAGACAACTCAACTTACTCTTGTAAACTCTATGAGCAAACAGACTGGCTCAACCTAAATAACAGGATTAAGTATCAGACATGCCTTCTGGGTATGAAAACACTTCTTGGTAAAGTGCCATCCTGCATTAATGATATACTTCAAGCTAGTCACTCGAGCTACCAGACCAGGGGAATTGCCAGTGGCTCATTGGCTGTTCCATTTAGGAAAACATCACTTGGACAATGGTCCTTCACACATAGGGCACCTCTTTGGTTGAATGATATCCCTGCACATATACTCAGCAAAAACAGTCTCCCTTCCTTTAAAGTAGAATTGAAGCAACACCTCACCATTTCTGGTCCCTGTGCATGCAGGCTACTTGCCTGATCATTGATCCCGCCACCAGCTCACTGTGCCCCTCTTTCTTCCCTGTTAAACTCTGAAAGTAGGGGAGATTGCCCCCTCCTCATATTGGTCTTTACACTATTTCCTTGACATGGCACTTTTTTTTCTCCCTTGAGTATTCCCACCTTCTATGTCTCACTACTGTCCTGGGTGCACCAATCCTGATAATAGATTACATACTACCATGCACCACTCCCGTTGCCTTCCCTGATAATCCCCACCTTCTCCATTCCTTCATTTCCAATGCTAAAAGGCCCTTCCTGGTCCCCACCCCTCCTTGTACTGTCTGTTATAGATGGTGCCTAACTCTCTCTTCCAACTACCTGAATAATACTATTTACCTTTAACCCTTCTTCCTCCTTTCTCCCTCCTTCTTTTCAGGAAAAAATGACAATGCCTTCTCCTGGCTGCATTACTTCTTGCTGATTTTGTTACTTAAGCTCACAGCACTCGCTATGTTTCTTGGGATGTACCGGATTGCAAATTGTTGCACCTATATCCTTTCAGCATACTATGGTAGTGGATTAAACACTGTCTCCTCATCTCTCAGAGGGCTGCAAGTCAGAACTATCTCCTATGCATCTAGCAAAATGCCCTTCAGTCCACCTACCCCTTATGTCACCCTGTTTGTGATCAGTAGTAACACCATCATTCTAGCCCAGCTATCTGCTCCAACCTTAAGGAATAAAGGACCCTCCTTGCACCCCAAAATCTACTGTAGAAGGTGTAAACACACATTGGCCCTACTTCACACAGCCTGATACATAATACTCTTGTTGCTCCTAGTCTCTGGCGATGTGCACCCCAACCCAGGTCCCCCAATTAATTGGACATGGGGTGGGAACAAGGTCTGTGGTCTAAAAATAGCTGCAATGAACATCTGCAGTCTGCTTCCAAAATTCACCCAGCTACAAGCTTGGATGCAGCTACATGGCCCTGACGTTCTATGTCTTACTGAGAACTGGCTTACCCCTAACATCAAGGATATCCTGATAGCCCTCCCCGGGTACTACACCTTCAAATTAGACAGAACCGGGAAAAGAGGGGAGGATGTCTCATACATGTCAAGGAATCAATCCAGGGAAGTGTAATGCCTATCATTGGTACTACTGGTGACTACGAGCTGCTTGTGGTGAAACTACTCATTTGCAGGCATAGCAAGCCACTTACCATCATGTCCTTATACCTTCCCCCCACTAAGATCCAACAGGGGTTCAGCCTGATCCTGGAAGTCATCTCCAGCATTCAGAGGAAAACTGAAGTCATCATTACTGGTGACTTCAACATTAACTGGCTCTCCAAGGACTCTGACCCTATTAAGGATCAGGTCATCAGCATGTACCTCACACAAATGATCCCCAAGCATACAAGAATGAACTACAAATCTGGCAAGGGCATGCTACTAGTCTGGATCTTGTCAAGTTGCCCTACTAGAATCAAGAACGTTGAGATGCTTTCCGACTGTCTCAATGATCATTCTCTGGTTATATGTACTTGGGTGAATCAGGAGGAAAATATCCCCCACTTACCATTCAGAGCAGGGTATTACAGAAGGGGACATTAGGTGCATTTAAAGAAGCTTTGTCTTTAGTTGATTGGTCTCCCATTGACGAGGCTAAGGATATAGACAGTGCCCTTAATTACTTCTCAACTCGGTGCATTGCAATCTGTGACATCTATGCACCACTGTGGAAAAGAAAGGTCAGGAGAACCTCAAATGGGTGGATCACTCGGGATCTTTTAGATGAAATGAGGGCCAGGGATAACCTATGGAGTAGGGCAAAAAGTTCTGGTAATCTGGTAGATTTTCAGAAGTACAGGGCAGCGTGCAATAGGTGTATGAATCTAGCAAGACCCACTAAAGCTAAATACTATAAAGAACAGATGGACAGGAACAGGGGTAATGGAAAAAAGATTTGGGGAGAATATAAAGGACCTTCTTGGTAGAGATGATAGAAGGTGCCCTATGATGCTCAACTTGAATGATACACTAACATTGAATCCTCTCACCATAGCTGAAGCTTTCAATATTGCATTCACTGATCTGAGCTTGGTACTACCACCTGACTACCTTAATTCCACTGAACAAACCCCTTTAACGTCATATGGCAATCTCTGTCATCCCAACTTCTACTTCAAATGTGTCTCCTCAAATGAGGCCAGGAAATACTTTTAGAAAGTGCTGGGCAAAACCAGACTTTGTAGTGACAATATCGACATGAAGTTGTTGACTATGTCTGTTAATGAAGTAATACCTCTTATAACCAAAATCTTCAATAAATCACTTGCCTTGGCTGAATTCCCCATTTATATGGAAACAGGCCCTAGTGACCCCAGTTCATAAAAGCAAGCATTGCCCATGCACTACAAACTACAGGCCTATTTCTATTCTCTCCCTGCTCTCAAAAGCATTGGAGAGAATAACTGCTGATCAGCTCACCGGGTACCTTCAGAAGTATGGTCTGCAATGTCCCCAGCAGCACGGCTTTCGGAAGTGCCACAGCACAGCCACTGCTTTAGTAGAATCCTCTGACTATGTGCACAAGGCTATGGATGGTGGCAAGTTAGTGGGATCTATTTTCATAGATCTCACTAAAAAAACCTTTGACACTGTCAACCATCCTATCCTGCTTCAGAAACTGCAGTCCTTGGGTGTGGCCCAGAAGCAGTTATGTTGTTCAAGAACTATGTCATGCAGGTCCCAGAGTGTTAAAATCAGCTCCACCATCTCAGCCACAAGGAATGTCTCTCTTGGGGCCCCTCAAGGCTCCATATTGGGGCCTCTACTATTTAGCTTGTTCCTAAATAACCTTCCAGATGCCTGGAGGAGTAAAATAATTGTATTCCCTGATGATGCAGTCATCCTTGGTAGTAGCAACCAGCCTGATCAACTCCACAGGGAACTACAGACTGCCTTCTACCATCTCGAGGAGTGGTTCATCACGCAGAAACTGCTCCTTAATTATAAGAAGACTAAAACTATGCTGATCTCCAGTCACCAGCTCAAGAAAAAGCACCCTGCTCCAACCATCCTCAATAGCAAGGCTAACCCTCTTGAACAGGTACACTCTTTCAAATATTCTAGGGGCAACTGTTGGTGACACCCTCTGTATCACTCAACATATCAACCAGGTTCTAAAAGCTGTCAACATTAAAGCAGGAATCCTTCACAGACACAAAAAAGTCCTTACACTGTCTCCCTCCACCAGGCAGTATCTAGCTCTGTTCTGACACTCATAGATTATGGCTTGGTAGTTTATGGTGCAGCTCTTAAACATGTAGAGCCTGCCCTTAACAAAGTGTGCAGAATCACCCTAGGTGTGGATAACCTAGCACACACCTGCTCGCTCAGTGAGCAGACAAATTGTCTGAGCCTCAGGAATAGGATAAAGTATCTGATGTGACTCCATGGTAAGAATGCTTTGCTTGGCAAAGCTCCGCTCTGCATAGGGGACTTATTGCAGGTTAACTTCTCTAGTTATCAGACCAGGGACATGGCCCATTTTCCCCTCTCTGTTCCCTTCATAAAAACCTCATTGGGACAATGGTTATTTGTGTATAGGTCCCCACTTTGGTTAAATGAAGTCCCCACATCTTTACTAAACATAGATAGTCTTTGCTCTTTCAAAACTGACCTCAAACACTTCCTCGCTGAAACTGGATCTTGTGTGTGCAGGATGTTGCCTGTCAATTCTGGCTGTTCTAGGCCTTGACTTACCCTCTCCTTCCCCTAGCTTGAATCATATGCCCAGTATGAGCTGACTCCACTGACCTGGTGCCTAGTCCTTCTCAGTGTCTTGATGCACTTAATAAATTTCTCCTCTCCTCCTATGCCCTGAGCTCTTGCTACTACAGTTCAAATTTATTGACAGGAAAAATGTCCATTGTGCAGGCTCATTTACAAGGAGGTTCTGATGCAGTCAAAATTACACACATTATAAGTAACAGAGAGTACGCGAGATTACAGATGCTGCAAAAATATGGAAACTAAAAGGGGAATACAAAAATTCAAAATACAGTCTGACATCACAAGCTGACTAATACAACAAAAGGTACTATGCTGACATGACGGATGGGTAGCTATACACAAGCGCTTGACTTTCATCTTAACTACACATGGCAGCTAACTTGATTAAGGCTTGATTAAAGTTAAAGTTAGTGAGAAAAGCATTGGGATATAGACATGGGTGGAAGGGTTTGCTCAGAAGTAGTTAGGATACAGAAGAGTGCAAACTGAGAGGAGGGATGTTGTGGGGGGAGGGAAGAAAAGTGGAGCTGACTGTAGAAGGAAGGTAGGGGATAAAAGAAAATGGTGAGAGGAGGGAGGTGGATACTGGTGGAAGTGGGGAGTGAGGGTTGGATGGTAGGGGATAGAGGAGAGAGTGGGAGGGATTAGGTGGATAGAGGTAGGGGAGAAGAGTGAGGGTGGAATATTTAGGGGCCTGTGGATTAGAGGTGAAGGTGAGGAGTGGGATAGTGAGGTATGTGATAGGTGGATAAAGGTGGAGGTGAGACAGATAGAGGTGGGGTGGATAGTGGGATGATGAAATAAGGTAGGCAGGACAGGAGGGGGTGAGGGGTGAAGGCATGGGTGAATGTAGTGAGTGGGGAATGCTGATAGGAAGGGGGTGATTCGAGGCTTAATAAGGAATGGGGTGGTGGTTGACTCTTACTGGCAAGAACAGGAATCATTAAATTTGCTGATGACCAGTTTCTTGAAACTGTTTAGAGGAATTAGGTTTTGAGGTTTAAGGATGGCTTGGGCTTTGTTCCAAGCAGCTGGAAGGGCATGGCTTATAGCCATATCACCGAATGGTAGCAGGAGCCTGGAACATCTAGCATAATATAGGAGTTTATATGCAATGGGTACAGGTAGGCCATTCTCTGAAAGAGAAGTGATATATAAGGGGACATTTTGACAGGACAGCTTTGTAAGTCCAGGTAAGAGAGTGTATGACACACCTGGTGATCAAGAAAGTCCAGCCCATAGAGGCATATATTGAATTTGATTTATTTATTTATTCAGTCGCAGACCATTACAAACATTTACAGATAAAAATACAAAAATGTACAACATTCTTTTCATTCTTTAAAAAAAAAGGAAAAATGCATTTCATTTTAACAATATTCTCACTACATAAATACTAATCATAACATTTATAATAAAACTATAAAATCGCTATCAATAGTTCACATCAACCCTGTATTCATGTTTGTGTTCTTGTAATCCTCCTTTGAATTTTTACAATAGTTTCCAAATATCTTGCAGTGTCCTAAACAAAATTTTTAGTAACAACTCTTGATCATCAGATAAAATAGTTCTACAGATTGGTATAATCCATTTATTTCTAGGCTTCTTGTACCAATGACAGTAAAAAATTACATTTTAAATCTTCATAACTTTTTCTTGTACAGGAAATATAGTTTTGCATCTTTCTGATTTTCCGCCCTGTATCTTGCATCCATAATATTATGGGAAACAACTCTAACTTATATAATGTATGCAATCTTCTTTGATTTGGGTCAGTAAGAATTTCATAATGATGTCTAAAAAAATGATTAGCGTCATTTATTCTAAACCAAGCAGAAATTCTTAGCTTAGACATTTTTTCCAAATCTTTAAGTTTATAAAAATCCAATAATCTCTGGGTGACACAGGGTTGGTAACTAAGACCTATTATTTTTTTGAAGTTTGAACTTTTATTATGATATGCCAAACATCCAAAGTCAAGTACATGACAAGAAACATTTTACACCTTCATAACAACTGAGTTAACGACTGAAACAGGTATACTATATCTACTCTCTCCCCTATTCCCCACCCTCCACCCTACCCTCCTATCAACCTAACCCCACCCCTAATAAAAAAAACCAAAACAAAACCCAAAACCCCTCCTCCCACTCCCCCCCCCTCAAATCCCTGAAGGAAGATCTGCTCACCCATGGTCCATACCTAAACTACCTTACCGACTACCAACTATCTGGGGAAGGTATGACGTGTAAAAACGGTTCCATATCTTTTCGTGTAGATGAAGCCGGTTTGCCCTTCCCGCCTCAAGTTTCCCCATATTCAAATTAAACAACATCTCTTGTAACCATTCCAGATAAGTGATCGAAGTGTCTGTCATCCAATGTCTCAAAACTACCTTTTTAAGCGAGCATGAAATCAGGGCCATATAATATCTACGGTCCTTAAATTTAATTTCAGAATAATCCTCATCAAGCAGATCTCCGTAAAAACTGGTCAATACCCAACAATGGATCCACTTCTGCTTGATTTGCATCCACAACTGCTTTATCGATGGGCAGTCCCAAAAAATGTGATATAAATCTCCAACCGCCTTATGGCACCGGAAACAGTTTTGGTCAGACCTACGACCTACTTTATATAACTTGGAGGGGGTCCAAAACATGTTATTCAGGAAGTGAAATTGCATTACTCTCAACCTATCTTGCTTGACATATCTGTACATATGACTCCAGATACGAACCCACTCTCTCTCTTGTTCCCCCATACAACCAGTCCAATATCTAGGTATATGCTCAATACCAACAAGAGTTTGATCAAGTAATAAATTATATATTCTGGAAACCGCATGTGGTTCCCATACCACCTGATCTAACAACTCGAACCAGCTGCCATTTATACCCTCAACCCTAAGTTTAGTCCTCACCTGCGCCAACAAGTGGGTTATCTGAAATAATTTAAACACTTGCTTACGGTCTATATTATGCCTATCTAAAATCTCTTCTATTGGCAGCACCCGATCCTCCTCGATGAAATCTTCTATCCGTAATCCCTTGAGCTGTGGGAGCCAATCGACAAGTATGATTTTCCCTCCAATCTTCAAGTTAGGGTTATGACAAATCGGTTGATGCTTATCTCTGTCCGGGACAAAACCCAACTTTGCACATAGTTGCCAATGAATACGCAGAAATTTTACTATTAGGGTGACAAGCAACTTAGAAGGCAATGTCTTAGGAGTAGAGTAAAGCAGTGCTACTGGATCTATTCCACTCTCCCTAATCACCTCTATTTCCATCCTAACCCATGAGGGAACATAGGGCAAAGAATCAAGCTTAGTTATGGGTGTTAACCATCTTAAGTACTTACTTAAATTACTAGCCCAATAATATAAGCCAAAATGTGGAAGTCTCAGCCCGCCTTCCTAGGGCAGCCAACTTGCAATAAGCCCTACGGGGCGTTTTCCCATTCCAAATAAAGTCTGAGATAAACAAATGCAACTCTTTAAACCATTTTAAAGGCAACAAGAACAAGGGGGCACAATTTGAAGATAGAGGGGGGACGGCTCAGGGGTAATGTGAGGAAGTATTTTTTCACTGAGAGGGTTGTGGATGCATGGAACAGCCTCCCTGAGAAGGTTGTGGAGTCAAGAACAGTGGTGGACTTCAAGAATGCATGGGACAGGCATAAGGCAGTCCAAGGGGCGGGTAAGAGGAAGTAAGCTGTTGGTTAACTAGGATCTGCAGCTTATCTGTTAGGTAGGAAAATGGGCAGACTAGGTGGGCCAAGCGGTCCTTATCTGCCGTCAAATTCTATGTTTCTATGTTTCTATGTTTCTATGTTTCTATTACATTGAGCATGTTAAGTGGATAAAAAATCCTGGGGAGGATGTTCATTTTAACTATGTTAATCCTACCCCAGAGAGAGAGCGGCAACCTAGCCCACCTATTTAAATCCTGCTTAATGGTATTCCTAGTGGCATCCAAATTGAGCTTCACTAATTTCGAGTCGGATCTAGCCAAGTAAATACCCAAATATTTCAAAGAATACGGGTCCATTGCATACCCATTTCCATACGCCTGACTTGTGCATTTGTAGTTAAGCGGGAAAATTTGAGTTTTCCCCACATTAATCTTGTAATTAGATAATCTGCCATACTCTTCAATGATATCCAGTACGGCCAGAAATGAGTAACAAGGTTGGGTCACATGTAGCAAAATATCATCAGCATATGCTGAAAGTTTTAGGTCCTGTGACCCAATTCTGACACCCGTAACCCTGGGATCCAATCTAATTTTAGTAAGGAGTGGCTCTAAATACAAATTAAATAAAAGGGGCGATAGGGGGCAACCTTGTCTAGTCCCAGAATAGAGGGAAAAACAGGCTGAGAAAACCCCGTTACAATATATTGTGGCTCTGGGATCCCTATATAAAGCAAACACATATTTAATAAATTGAGACGGGAAACCAAATTTCTCCATGGCAACAGACATGAACCCCCGGTCCACTCTGTCAAAAGCCTTCTCTGCATCCACCGACATCAACCCACATGGAATTTTACAGTCTTTGGATACAGAGAAGATATGAGACAACTTACGAGGTGGTCCGAGGCCAATCTGCCCTCATAAATCCAACTTGATCATGATGGATTAAACTGGGCATGACCTTGGATAACCGAGTTGCTAAGATCTTCGCCAAGATCTTAATATCACAATTAATCAGGGAGATGGGCGTAACTTCGTAACTTTATCTAACTCCTTCCCTCTTCGGGATAAGTACAATCAGGGCTTTAAATAAGTGACCGTTACGGTGTCAAAGTAAAATACTCGAAATAGTCTTTGTAAGCCAGGACATAACAGGTTGGCTGACATTTATAAAATTCGAGGAAAAGCCGTCTGGTCCTGGTGCCTTATCATTTGCTAACGTTTGAATTGCATCCAAAATTTCCACTTCAGAGATGGGAAGTAGTCCCTTTTCTGAACATCAGTTACTGGGCAAGTTACAGGCGGATAAGTAGTCCTCCACCTCTTTCTTGCTAGGTCTAGGACCATGGGACTATATAGGGTCTTGTAATAACTCTCAAATTCCCCTACAATTTCAGTTGGTGATGTTTTAACAGATCCGTCTACCCGAGACGTAATACTCTGAACTATCCTGGACACCTCCAAACCCTCAACCGCATTGCCAATAACCTCCCCGACTTCTCACCTTGTCCCAAATACAGCGCCTTAGTCTTATTAAGTGCATATTCTGCCTTCTCGCCTAGTATGCCTTCATATTCATGACGTAATTTAATCAATGACTCCCTGGTTTCATCAGAGGTGTCCCCTGAGAGAACCTTGTCTATATTTCTAATTTGTACCAACAAATGCCTAGCCCTTTCTTCCCTCTTCTTCTTCCTTGCTACCGCCAGTTGTATAAACTCTCCCCTCAACACACACTTAAGAGCGTACCACAATATATCACCCCTGGTGACCGAGTGGGAATTTTCCTCCTCATACTGTTTAATTTGACGACCAATATAATCCCTTATATCCGCAGAGTGAAGCAATTGATTGTTTAACTTCCAGATAGTCTGCCTGGGAGTATTAGGGACCAGCGTGAGGGAGCAGCGAACCATGGCATGGTCTGAAAAAATCCCCGGGACAATACTACTATGCTCCAGACCGGAAAGCAATTCACGGCTCACCAAAAAATAATCGATCCAAGATCTGGACTTATGAACCTCTGACACAAATATATATTCCCTACATGAGGGGTATAAGACCCTCCATGGATCACTTAAACCCAAACTATCGGACAGGTCCCTAATAGCTCTCTGTGCAGGAGAAAGACCCTGATTTTGTTTACTATCCTTATCTAAGTCCGGAGTGAATGGAAGATTCCAATCACCCCCCAACACTATTGGAAGGTGGTGGAACGGATTCAAAACATTTAATAAATCTGTGAAAAACCCAGGAGTATCCGCATTGGGCCCATAAATACTACCAATTACTAATCTTGTTTGATTCAAAAGCCCGACCACAAAAATGTACCGGCCTTCCGGGTCCACTATTTTATTCTCACATATAAAAGCCAGACTCCTGTGAATTAAAAGCGCCACCCCCCTTCCAGTTGTGCTGCTTCCAGCCCCATATACCTGCCCAACAAACAGACACCTAAGCATATTTAATTCCTTCACAAGTAAGTGTGTTTCTTGTAAACATATTATCTGCCCTTTGTAATTGTAGATGCTTTAATATTTTATATCTCTTTATTTTTGTCTGACCCCTTAACATTCCACGTAATGAAATCAAAAGACTCCCCATCCACTAAATAGTCATCATAGAACCATCGAACCACTCTCTCAATCACTCCATATCCAAATCTGTCCAACCCCACTGGGTGAGCAGATCTTCAAACCCCTCCCCAACCCCTAGACACAATCCCCTACTAACACTCCCCCTCCAAACCTTCCCAATCATGACAGAAACCCTCTCCCACTTCCAACACCAAACATCAATATATAGAAAAACCCCAGGCCACCCACCCCCAACTAAGACCTATTATATTACCTTTCTCAGTATTTTTCCTTAGAGAATCCAGACCTATGACCTGCAAGATTTCATATACAGATTTTAGCCAACTAGATTTTAGATAACCAAGGTTTAACCAGTTAAGTTTTTCCTTTAAACAGCAGTAAGTTAATCTATGCTTTTTATGGTGTTGAATTTTTATCCAATAATTAACTTTTCTGGTTGCAAAGTATGCTGCTAAGGATACCATGCCCAATTCTGCCCTTATAATGCACATGGGAACAGACTTTCCTAACCCTAACCCTAAACTTAATCGTAATATTTTATTTATTGGTATTTCAATTTTGTTTACCTCCTTTGGTTGCCAAATTTCCCCACTATATAGGGCTTGCACATTGTACTTCACCTCAATAGCTTTTATAAGGGGTTTAACTGAATTCTCTCCATAATTTCTATTAAACCTATATAATGAGTTAGCTGTTTTTTTTAAGGTTTAAAATCAATTTCTCTGTATGTTTAATCCATTTCCCTTTGTGCGAAAATTGAAGACCTAAATAAGTATATTCTTTAACTTTATCCACTATTTTTTCCCCAATCTTCCATTTAAATGAACAATTTTTGGCTCCAAATACTATAATTTGACTTTTTGTATCATTAACTTGTAAATCATATTCTTTTGAAAAATTATCCAAAATGTTCAACTTCATTTGTAAACCTGATCGAGTTAATGAGAACAACACCAAGTCATCTGCATAAGCAAGAGAAGCACATTTTTGCCCCAATATTTTTGGAGAATCTGTTTCCAATTCCTCCAATTTATTCAACAAAACATCAATATAGATGCAAAACAGGGTTGGTGCTAAAACACAACCCTGCCTTACACCCCTATTTGTCGGAAAAGGATCAGAAAGTTGGCCTCCTTTGCCAACTTTCACTTGTGCCCAAGTATAAGTATAAAGTTCTCTAATAGTAGCAATTAACTCCTGTGAAATTCCCTTTTTTCCCATTTCCCCGCAATTTATTACGGGATATGGTGTCAAAAGCAGTACTGAAATCTATAAAAGCCTCATAAAGTTTTTGTTTCCTTAATGTAACATATTTTTCAATTAAATACCAAATCCGAAAGGAATTATCAGTAGTAGAACAACCTGGTCTGAATCCTGCTTGAGCCTCAGAAAAATCCCCAATATTAGACATCTGGTCTCTTAATCGATTTAAAATCAACCTAGCAAAAATTTTGCCTAGGTGATCTAAAAGAGAAATAGGTCTATACATTGCTGGATCAGAGCTATTACCTTTCTTGAATATAGAAATTATTATTGCACCTTTCCAAGATGCTGGAAAACTCAATTCTCTACTACATACATTAAATAATACTGTAAGAAGCTTGGCCCATATTACCGGTGAGTTTGAAAAAACCTCCGAAGGAATTTGATCTGGCCCTGGAGCTTTCTTCAATTTTAACAGTGCTAACGCCTGAAGCACCTCCTCAAATTTAAAGGGGGTAAATTGAGTTAGATAGTAATTTAAACTCAACCAGGAATTACCACACTCATTACTAAAAAATTTCTTTGTGTAATAGAGAATCCAAGACTCCGTTGTAATGTATGTATCAATTTCAAATCTCACTTTATTTGATCCCTTTGCCACTAGAAGCCAAAATGATTTATAGTCTTTTTGATTTATAACCCGTAACATCTCTTGCCATTTCTTCTGTTGAAAAGCATTCCTTTTATTAAGTAAAAAGGCTTTATATTTTTCTTTGTTTGTTTAGCTTTTTAAAGGTCAAAGCATTCTTTTGTAACTTTACACCTCTTAAAACTTTATAAAGTATATTTTTTCTTGACGACATTCTTTAACAAACCATGTCTTTGGAGCTAAGTCCCGACTACTTGATTTTATATATGGTTTACTTAGCAATGTTTTAATTTCTTCCAAACATGCCGTAACATTCTGAATAATGGTTCCACTATCATGAACAAGTTTTAATACATTATCCAGTCTATTTTTTATTAAATTATGTATCTGATCAGCTACCATATCATTCCAAATGATTTTATTATGACGTATCTCTATTATCTGTGACTGAATATGGTTATCATCAATTCCATAAATCAGTTGTTTGGAAAATAACACTAGTGGGAAATGATCACTATCCACTTTATCTGTAATTATTAAATTTTTCCATAATGACACATCCCCATTCCAAAAAAATAATCAATTAAAGATGGCCCTCTTGCTGATAGATGAGAATACTTACCTTTTTTGTCGCCTTGTAGGCAACCATTTAGTGATATTAAATTAAATATATCTAAGATCTTAATTAAATTCCTACCCAGCCTATTGGTTATATTATCCTCCGAGCATCTCGCATAATTTGTAGAATCTTTATAAACCCAATTATGGTATTCGCTATCAGCATAACCATCATATCTGCCTAGTCTGGCATTAAAATCACTACACAGTAGGAGTTCCTCAAAATCGGAAAGTGCCCAGCTTTTACAGAGCAGGTCTTCTAGATGGGCCCATATAGAGTGATCATAATATTTGGAATTTGAGGGGGAATATAAACATTAGCTAAACAGAATGAAAATCCTTTCTTCTTGACTTCTACAATCAAAATATTTTTATTAGAACATATTAATTTTACTTCTGAATTTCCATCTATTTTGATCCAAGTAATTAGCCCACCTGCTAATCTTCCTTTTTCTGTTTTTTTTTTCCCTACTTGAATGAAACATACAATAACCATTTAGGTGGATATCTGAATTTTTACAGTGCCATGTCTCCTGAAGACAAATTATGTCAAATTTTAAAATAAATTCCACCCATTCACTATCTACTAAATTATTTGATAAACCAGAGATGTTCCATGAGAGCACCCCTAGCTTGTTATTAAAGTTCCATCCAAGGGAATAATCTGATTTGTACCGTCAATCATCACAGGATGCTAATTCTAAAAATTTATTAGATGTTACAATATTATATATTATTCCTGAAGTCTTGGATTCTCTAGTTAATTCTTCTGCCATGCTATAATTATTTCCCTGTGAAACCTTTTTAGCAGCCTTTGTTAAATTGTTATCATTATCCTTCACCAAATACAACCCCAAGGAATCCAACAAGGCCAAATTGTTAACTAATTTATTGTATAAATGTATTTGATTAACTGTTAAAATAATTGTATCACAAAATAGATCACCCCTCTCTCTCTCGTGTTACATATAATGATTTAAGATCCTCCATTGGAACTTGCAATATTTGTACCAATAGATCTTTAAGTAACCTTGCCAGCTTGGTATCATTCTCATTCTCGATCCTTTTAACCCTGTAGAACTGCAGAAACATTGGATAATTCCCTTTCTTATGTCCTGAAGCATTTTTTACTTTAAAGGAGTTGGGAACTTCCCCATATTCCACTGGTAATATATGTATACCAGCCTTGTCCAGTAGTAATGCCTTCTCCATGATTATATCTACTAATTTTTTTGATTCCAATAAGGCCTCTACCTGACCAAGTCTCAATTCTGAGTGTCCCCTTCTTACTTCTAGGATTTTAACTTCCTTCTTTGGAATCTTAGATATTTGAGAGAAAAGATTAGTCAAAATATTTTTTAACTTAAAATCAGTAACTTTAGAAGAGACATTTAGTCCAAAAATTAAAACTGATCATGGATTCTTATTTAATTTAGTTTTATTCAACATGTCTCTATTTATATAGTCCAGCTTATAACCCAGCTTCCTCAATTATTCCCTATTAATCCAAATTTGGTTAGCTACCCTTGGAACCTTACAAAAAATTAACAAACAAGGCACACCCTCACAATCTTTATCTTCACATAACTGTATAATATCCTCATTCCCAATATCAGCACCAGTTACTGCCCTAAACAAATTCACAATCTTTTCCTTCAGTAATACATATGAGCATTTAGCATCAGTTGGAAAACCATACAAATTTAATATAGCACAGTCAGTAATATTTATAACTGACTTACTAACTTCAGTGTTTATTGAGGGGATAGATGACAATTGAATTGTATTACCTCTAACTTTAATTTCTCCCTCTAAAACCATAACTGATGACCTGTTAGGTATTTCCCTAACCACCTCTTCAATCCCAAACTGATTTGTTATTGCGCTGAATTCCTTCAATCGGGTCTTGTTTTCTTTTGGAGAGATACCATCATTTGGGTTAACACATAAATGACTGTGCATGTTTGTCTTAGTTACAGAACAGTGTAGCATATCCACTTGTAGCAAAGTTTTATCAGAAACACTTTCCAAAGATAAAACTCTTTTTTTTCTTCAAATCTCTGTTCTTATCTTCCTTTACCTTTATTTTTTCCTTTCTTTTTTTCCTGTCTTTTTTATTTCGATTAAGTATTGGAGTTTCAGGAAAAACAATAGAAGGGAAATCTGGTCTTAATTGCTCATTTAGTACTTCCGGATTATCTGACTTATCAATAACTATTGAAAATGAATCCTCCTGAGTGCTTATTTTATTCAATTGTAGGAATAACTCATCCATTCTGCTACCATTAATCGCTATATTTTCTTTAATTGTGTCTAATTCAAATTTAAGATTAATTAGATGATCTAAAATCATCATATGCGTAATGTGTGGATTTTGAATATAAGTTTTTAAATCCTCACTAAGGGCAAATGGGTAGGTAGTATTAGAATTAAACTTGCAATCTTTTTTTTTTCCTGAGACAATTGCCTTGATTGTTTAGGAGTTGTGAATTGTTTGAGATTATAGTGTCCTGCAATTTATTAGCAATATTCCTCAAATCATTATGCCACCTAGGTATAGGATTCGATTCATAAAAATAATCAGGAGAAAATTCTAAGGAATTACACAAACTTGAGTGTTCCATCTGACTTGTATTCCTAGAAGCCTCCAATGTTATGTGCAACTCTGTACCCAATGTTTCTGTCAAAGCTACAGAACTCAAAGTTGTATCTGCTGCTGCTTTTTGACAATTGTCCCCAATAAATTCATTAAGTTTATTGCTAGGGCTAATTGGATTATTGGTCTGATTAAGACATCCCTTGGAAGCCCCTGACTCACTACCAATCATGTCATTAGATGTCATTTGAGCAGATTGTAGCTTTTTTCAACAAAATGATCTTTAATTTTAGTCTGCTTTGTTTTATTTACTGCAATACTACCCTCTGAAATTGTCTCTATAATGTACAACTTAGAATTAGAAATACTTAACTTATTATTCAGTATTTCCCCTAACATAGTTCCTTCTTTTTTAGCTATTGGAATAGTTCTATTTTTTAAGTTCATAAATCCCTTTGATTTTCTACCATTTTGGTTCATTATTTGCATTTGAGTGGGAGTACTACTACTTATAAAACCATCCAAAGCATTTTCTCTAATTCCATTAACATCATCTAAAGTGGAATGCATAAATAATTTTAATTCAATGGGAGAATTTACCATTTGTTGTACAGAACTATGATCAATCTCTACATTAATATTAGAATTGGAGCCTATAAATCGTCCATTTCCCCTTCTTTGGCATCTAGTTTGAACCATGATCTTTATACAGATATCTCTGGAGTTAATACACCCCTAAAATCCACAACTAACTAAAAATATTGTGAATATCACAGCTAATCCAAAAACACAGAAATAAAAAACTAACACCTAACAACAATAATCAAGATAAAAAAAAAGCAAAAGGTTGATGCATAGTTTTAAAATCTCTTTTTTTATTTTATATTCCCCCCCCAAAAAAAGCTGGAAAACTTCTAATTCAAATTCTAGAATCTGCTTCTTTACCCCGCAAAAACATTAACACCCCTTAAACAACAGTTTACAACTCTTTAAAATTCCCTTTTATCTTCAAAAAAACAGCAGTAAATAATATTAAAAGTGAGCTGTTTGTATTCTGGATTTTTTAACTCCGAGTGGTGCTCGCGCTAGTAGCGCGTGTCTTTTTGTAGGAAAACTGCCCCTCCTCTCAAGCTGACATGCTCTAATGACCACAGGTATCTTCCTGCTCTCAATTATATGCCCCAGAAGATTTAAACAGACAGTTCTAGTCTTCCAGCTTTGTAGAGGAGCCAAGGCACAAAATGCTGTTCTGTAAACTCAGGAATCAGTGCAAAAAGCAGAATAACACAGTTCAGTACCTGCAAGTGTCTTTTTTTTCCAGCTTTGTAGAGGAGCCAAGGCACAAAACACTGTTCTGTAAACTCAGGAATCAGTGCAAAAAGCAGAATAACACAGTTCAGTACCTGCAAGTGTCTTTATGTAGGGAAACTGCCCCTCCTCTCAAGCTGACATGCTCTAATGACCACAGGTATCTTCCTGCTCTCAATTATATGCCCTAGGAGATTTAAACAGACAGTTCTAGTCTTCCAGCTTTGTAGAGGAGCTAAGGCACAAAACGCTTTTCTGTAAACTCAGGAATCAGTGCAAAAAGCAGAATAACACAGTTCAGTACCTGCAAGTGTCTTTTTTTCCAGCTTTGTAGAGGAGCCAAGGCACAAAACACTGTTCTGTAAACTCAGGAATCAGTGCATAGAGGCATATAAGACACAATGGTGTGTATGTTGGTGGGTATTAGAAATGAAACATATTGCCCTATGGTAGAGTATGTCCAGTTGGTGTAGCAGGGAGTTTGAGCAGTGACCATACAGTATGTCTTCATAATCAAGGAGTGGGATGAAGGTCATCTGGACCAGGCATAGCCTGGCATCTGTTATAAAGAAAAATTTGTTCCTGTAGAAGAAGTCAATTATTTGTCGTAGTTTTGTTGTTAGGGCAGTGATATGGGGAGAGAATATTAGGTGTTGGTCTAACTCGTAGCGTAAGTATTTAAATGATTTTCTACCACGAGGTCTTCATCAAGGAGAGTTCTGATAAGTGGTAGGCAGACAAGTGCATGTGTGATGGCGGATTGATGGTTGGAGTGGAAGTACATTACTTTGTTTTTTTTTTAGCATTTAAGAGTGGTTTGGATTATGCAGCATTATATTGTAGCAGACTAAATTTGGATTGGAGATCTACGCAGGCTTTGGCTGCTGATGCTCTGTATAGATATATTACTGAGTCATCTGTGAACAGGTGTAGTTTTGTTTTAGTGATGTTATCTCCAGTGGAATTTATATAAATCACAAATAGGAGAGGTCCAAGGATAGAACCTTGTGGTACTCCTCTTGAGAGAAGAAGAAGTGGGGAAAAGGAGCCATCTGCTTTCACCTGTTGTAATCTGTCTGTCAGGTAGCTGTTAAACCATGACAATGCCTGATCAGAGATGCCATGCCATTGCAGCATATCCAGGAGCAAAATATGGAAAACAGTGTCGAATGCTTTGCTCAGGTCCAGAAAGACTGCTCCTGTGACTTGTCTCTTGTCCATTACAAGAAGCCAGTCATTTGTGACAGAGGCTAACGCCGAGGTGGTGCTATGGGCTGGTCTAAATCCAGATTGGGCAGGATTTATTAGGTTGGTTTTACAGAGGCAGTCTCTCAATTGAGTGTTTATCAGTTTCTTGAGGAGTTAAGATAGCAGTGGCAGGATGGATATAGGGTGATAATTGTTTAGGCCTGTAGGGTCACCTGATTTGAAAAGCGGAAGTACCTATGCTGTCTTCCAACTGTCGGGTACTGTGCTGGAGCTGATGGACAAATTAAATAGGTGCCATACCGGGGCTTTTAGAAACCAGAAGCCAACTTTAAGGAAGTATGGGCCTATACCATCAGCACTGGCACCTTTTTTAACATCTAGGTGGAGTAGGAGGTCTTCTACCTCTTTGAATTGGAATGAAGTAAAGGAGAAGCTGTTATTATGAGAGGCAGGGAGAGTTTAGGTAGTCTGGAGGTGAGGGTGGCAGCTTTAGAAGAATGGAATGCAAGACCTGCAGTGGAAAAGTAGAGATTAAAGCTATTTAGAATATCAGATGGGTCAGAAAGGGTAGGGAGGAGGATGGCTTGTTGACCACAACCTGCTTAATGGTTTGCCAGAATTTGCTCGTGGTACCTTTTGCAGATGCAAAAGGAGATAGTAATTAGCTTTTGTGGCCCTGATCATTTTTGTGCAGTTGTTCTTGCAGGATCTGAAGGCAGCCCAGTCCGAGTGCATTTTGGTCCATCTGGCACTGGCCCATATGGTAGTGCAAGTGCCCTACCCTGGCATTGCAGGGGAGGGGGAGCCTAGGGACACTTTTCTATCTCCTTTTCTTCCTTTCTTTAGTCTGTTGCAACAGCACCTTTCTGCCCTGTACTATCCTTTTCTGTCCTGTAGACTGGCCACCTACATCTGTTTTTATTTTTTTATTCCATATTTCCCTTTCTGTCCCTGGGTGTGATCCTCCCTGCCAGTGGGGTGCATTCAGCATCAGTGATGTAATCCCCAACCTGTGAAACAACCTGCTGTATATCTCCTTAGCTATTTTATATGCAGGTTTTTGGGTCCAGAGTTATTTATCTGTGCCCCTAAGAACTGGGCTGATTGCTGAGAGAAGTTAGCAAGGTGCAGCTTTGAACCGCTGTATTGTGGCATGCCTAGCACTGGAATGCTGCTGTACTCTTGCTGCACCCTCACATATCATGTGGGAATATAGGGTGATGGGTCTCCCCTTGAAAAACTATGCTGCCCTACTCTTTGGTTGTTTTCCCTGTTGTTGCTTAAGTAAAATGGAACAATACATGGAGCAGTGAGCTGCTGGGAAACTGATCCTTGCTATAGTGTACCTGCATACATTAAAGAAAAGACTTTAAGCAACTTATAAGCAGCTCCTTACCTGCTCCAAAATGCTGTGGAAAATAAATAAAAATATCTGGTGTATGTATTTGTAGAGCTTGGTGGTCAGGGCAGGGTTCAGTTTAAGGCGTTCATATAATGTTCTGTAGCCCTACCCAGGGAGCCAAAAGTTCTCCCAAACAAAATGCTTTTTGAAATTTTACTTTTTCTCTCTGAGCAGCTAGCAAAGCCCTTTCTCACCAGAGAGAGCTGCCATATGTTTTCTCCTTTAGAATCCAGTTTTTAAACAGCCCTCAAACAGGCTGAAAAGCAACTAAATCAACTACTGGTTTGGGGCGTTCCCTACTCCTTAAACAGTGCAAAATGGTAACACTCAAACATTAATGAGAACAGAATCCATCCTGTCATAAAGTGCTGAATAAAGAACTAGTGTTTGTACTTGTTCTAAGAAGTACTAAAAGTTCTTAGGAAAGTGCAGTTTGCTTTTGTAGACTTACCTGTGCAGCAGCCTTCAGGTTCAGCCCTTAGGGGCCAGTGCCCCATTTTGCTGTCATTTTTATAGTTAGCCTCTGTCAATCTCAACTGAGTGGAAGGGGCTAAATGGTTCATTTTACTACTAAAAGGTTTGTTTTAGTCAAACTCCCATTAAAATTAATTATTTTACTGGATCTATGAAAGTATGCTGAAATAAATACACCCTATTGCTTCTCTTTATATTTTGTTTACCATTGGAAATTTATATGTATTAGAATGGGGGTGGATCCTTATGATCATGTAATGCTGTATAAATGCAAGTCCTTCAGGATCATCAGATCAGATAGGTACAGCCTGAGTAGGTTGTGTAAGGATTGTTGATTCTTTAAAGGCACAGAGGGTGGGACTATGTCTGGAGAGTTGTAGCTGTACATATTGATTTATTTTTATGTTTGCATGCATGCATGTGCAAGAAACATAGTGCCACCATACGAGTTTTTGTAGGTGTGCCTCCCCCACTTCCAATGCCCTGCTCCCTTTTGCAGGGGCAGCTGCACCACTCCAATGAATATCTGAGCTGTCTATGACAGCTGTTCAGATGCAGTGGTGTACAGCTGAAAGCAAAAAACTGCTGCTATCAGCGGTTGTAACATGTAGGCAATTTGCATACTGCCATCGGTAGGTAATTTACATACTGCCGTCGGCAGTATGCAAAGTGTCTACACTCAGTACTGCATCCTGAACACAGCTGTCATAGACAGATACCTTGTTTTCAAAGTCCCCCATCCCTAAACACTCAAGAAGCACACTGGAAGCCCACCCCTGCGTGCTCATGTGCTCCCCCTCGTTGCACACCATATGACTGACAGGGGTGCCCAATCTCCCATTGGTTCTGCTGCCCCCCACAAACTTCTAGATGCCATGCTGGGAGCCCACCTCAGTGTGGAACAAGTCAGAATGGTGACGAGGGTGCCCAATCCCCTGTCGGCTCCACTGAACCCCTCAAAAAAAAAAAAGATTTCCAGTTGCCATGTTGGGAGCCCACCCCAGCGTGGCAAACATCTGATGGCTGACAGGGTGCCCAATCCCCCATTGGCTCCACTGACCCCCAAAAATTCAAGGCTGCCACGCCGCGAGCGCACCCTGCGCTGGCACAAGTCCCGTAGTCTTCCTAAAAAAAATGAAAACAAAAAGGTCCTCGTTGATTGTCAGCCCCTCCCCAACCTGAGCTCACCCTCTGCACATCCACCTCCTCACACCCCTGACCCCATACTTGGCTCCGGGTCTGGCACGATGATCTTCGGTGGACTGGGAACATGTCTGCGATCTTTAAAGCTGACCGCGAACTGAAGAAATGCTGGTAAGCTGTATAATGGCATAAATGTTTTTTTTTCAACTTTGGTGCATATCTCGGCCATTTTGGGGAATTTTTACACCAAATTTTCAACATGGGATTCTTGGGGCCCCAACTCATGAACTCAGTCACTGACATTTTGTTATTCGGTCCCGAAAGGTGATTTCGTGGTCACTGTGTGGAACCACCTTTCAGGACCGAGTAATGAAATGACAGTGTCACAATTCATGAGGTAGGCCCCCTGAAACCCTGTGTTGAAAACTTGGTGAAAAATTCCCCAAAATGACTGTTTTACGAGCGAGCATTGTGCAGTTCCTATGCACACTCATAACTTTGCAAATTCTTAATATTTTCACTCCAGATTTTCTAAATTGCCATTTTACCACAACCCCTTATGAGCAGTATAGTTGTCATTTTTCATATCTTGCCCAAAATGTGTTTTTGCACATGTAGCACCCAATGATGCGGTTGGTGTGAGAAATCAATGTTAGGGACAGATTTAAAAAAATCACAGTGACACTGTTCATGAGCAAAGGTCTTAAATGGCTATGTTGAAAATTTGGTGACAGAAGTCCATAAAATTACTGTGTTATGAGCGTACGTTGCACTGTTTCCACGCACCCTCATAAGTTCATGCATTTGTACTATTTTCAGTCCAGATTTTCAACATTGACATTTTTCCACACCTCCTTATGAACAGTACAGCTGTCATTTTTCACATCCTGGCTGAAATGTGTTTTTGCCCTTCTGGTGCAGAAATACGTGGTCACTGTGGGAAATCAGTGTTCGGGACAGATTAAGAAAATCATAGTGACACTGCTCATGAGCAGAGGTCCCAAAATGCCTGCATTAACAAACTTTTGTAAAATATCCTCAGACTAATTACATTGTGGGTGTGTGTTGTGCAGTTTCTACACACACTCGTGACTTCAGTTTTTTTATATTTTCACTCCAGATTTTCAACATTGCCATTTTTTACACCTCCCCATGAACAGTAGAGCTGTCATTTTTTACATCCTGTTCAAAATGTGTTTTTGCACCTGTGGTGCCAAATGGCGTAGTCACTGTGCAAAATCAGCTTTTGGCTAATGAACTGATATTGCCGCTGTTCGTGAGGTGGGGGTCACAAAAAACCCATCTTGAAAATTTGGAGTGAAAATACCAATGAACGCCTGGGGCGTTAGGGTTTCTGACCATAATGCCCCACCCTGTAGAGACTGACAGGCATCAGGGGTATGACTTGGGATTGCCACCTGTAATGCTCATTCCATTCCACCCCCACCCACACCCTGTAGCCAGGCATCGAGGTGTGCCTTGGACTCTTCAGCCCTAAAGTTCACCCCATTCTCCTATACTGCATCCATTTCAACATATTTCCTTATGGAATAGGGTGAGCATAAGGCCCAAAGACCCTAAGGCACACCATGACACTTGTCAGAGTCTGTAGGGTAGGGTGTGGTGAAATGTCATGACCATTATGCTTGATGACCCAAAGGCACACCCAATGCCTGTCAGTCTTTGCAGAGTGGTGGTGGTGGGGTTGGCTTCAGTTCAGTACTTCACTGCCATTCCTATTTAACTCCTACACTACCAATGCCAATGCCAGCAAGCAAACATTCAGCATTGACAAATGCTTTTTCTTATTTTAATATTTGTGTAAATATAGTCACACAGTGGTGTGTTTTGCTTCACCTGAACTTCTGACTCCTGTGTATGTTTCCTCAACCCACTCAGTTCAGCCAACCCAGCCACAGTGGTGTTAGAAGTGGGATTGCTGGTGTGGTCCAAGTAAACAGGGGGATACCAGCTTTGATATCAGCTCTTTTTTTTTTTTAGTTATTTAACCAGGAGTAGTACACTAAGCTGAAAGCTTTTTCACAGGTGTGACCTGGGAGCACAGGGAAGTTAAGTGACTTGCTCAGGATCACACAGTATGCAAGTGGAAGCTGTGGGATTCAAACCCAGAGCTGGTCTGCTGGATGTCACCAGATTTGCAGCTCAGAGCCTTAAACCACTGCATTATACTGCCTCTATATTGAGGAAACCAAGAAGTGATAGCCATGGCTCATAAACTTGAGAAGTTGGAGCAAACCAAGATCCCAGATGGTGTCCAGACCAGGACAATGGTTGAGAAGAGTGGGGAGCAGTTACTTCCTGGGTTGGAGGTGAGTACCCAGCCAAAGACCAAACCTGATCCTGAATCTGGTTCAGAGGAACAAGAGCCAGTGGAGAAGCCCTCTTCAGACATCAGTAATTTGTTGTAAGGGCTAGCAGTCTGCCAGATGGAGCTAGAGAAGCAGCAAGAACTAGACAACCGTTACAGGGAGAAGGAGAGACCAAGGCAAGATCAATGATGGGCTCAGACCTTGAGAGCTCTTCACGTAATTGGTGCCAATAACGGGGGACATGACCCAAGTCCCAGAGAAATTAAATTGACCAAAATAACCCACAGATGAAATAGAAGTGTACTTGACCACCCTTGAAAGGGTGGCCAGAGCATGTCATTGGCCCCAATCCCAGTGGGTGGTACATTTAGCCCCATACCTGTCTGGCAAGGTACAGCTGGCATACAGCAACATGGATGCCAAAAATAGACAATTATGAATTTGTCAAAAAAAGAAATACTGTGCTGATATGACATTAATGCAGAGACTTACCATCAGAGATTTCAGTCTCTGTGCTTCCAGACCTCCTATAATCAGAGGGACTTACACCTGATTAAGGGAGATGTGTCTGAAATGGTCGTAACCAGAAAGAAAGTCAAAAATGGACCTCATTGAGACTCTAGTTATTGAGCAGTTCCTGCAGATCCTACCCAGTGAAGTCCAGATTTGGGTAAAAGAACATAACCCAGAAATGGCAGAAACTGCCATTATGCTAGCTGAAGACTATCTGTCAACTCACCAGCCCCCAAAAAGAACAGAGCCCCAGAAACATCTTCAACTCACACCTCCTCTCTGGTAAGACAATCTTATAATCCTTCATCTAAAATGTATAAGAAACCTGATGATAGACAAGGAAGAGGAGACAGAACTTTTCCACCTGACATCATTTGTCACAACTGTGAGGGGGTGGAGCATATTGCAAGGTTCTGCCCGAAGAAGAAAATGGAACCCGCTCACCTAGCCTTATTGAACTGGGGTTACTATGTTAAAGAGGTGAAAGTCAATGATAAGAATGTGATGGGACTGATAGACCTGGGGAGTAAATATACTTTGATTTGCCCTGAATTGACTGACTCCCTTGCAGTGAATGGGCTCCTAATGGATGTTGTATGTATCCACGGTGACAAGCACATGTACCCCACTACTGAGGTAGTGATGGATATCTAGGGCCAAGAAACATCTGTGTCTGCAGGACTGGTACCAGGACTTGCTGTTTAAGTAGTCATAGGACATGATTACCCACACCTTGACTCTCTGCTGGCTAACAAAGAACAGGTGTCTGCAGTCACGACAAGGGCCCAGAGCCAGCAAGAGAAATGATTGGGGGATACATTTCCTTTCGATAGAGACATTTTGGGTACTCTTGGTAAGGGCAGGAAAACCAAGAGGGGAAAAACATACCCTACAAGTGAAATGGAAACAAAAGCAGCAAAATAATTCTGATATTTCCATACCTTAATGTGAAATAACCAAAGAACAGAAATGTGATAGCAGACTAACTCCTTTCTTTCAACAGGTTGGGAAATGTACATCTGAAGGGGCCCCTAAATTGATTATTATAAATAATATCTTGTATTGGGTATGTACTAATCCAAAGACAGGAGAGGAGTTAAAACAATTGGTTGTCCCAGAAAGGTATAGAACAAAATTGTTGTATTTGGGTCATGATATTCCCTGTGCTGGGCATGCTGGGAGGGACAGGACCTTGTCTTGACTCTTACAAAGATTTTATTAGCCCAGTATTCATGAACAAGTGGCCAGTTACGGTAAGGCTTGTGTAGAGTGCCAGAAAGTGTCCCAAATAGGTAGTCAAGACCTGGTGCCCCTAGAACTCCTTCCATTAGTGACCACCTCTTTTGAGAGAATGGCGATGGACATCATGGAGCCTATTGAAAAGAGTGCCAAGGGTAAGAGATTTATTCTAGTGGTTTGTGATTATGCAATAAGTTACCCTGGGGCTATCCCCATGAGGTCCATTACCACTGAGAGGATTGCAGAAGAGTTGGTGAAACTGTTCAGCAGATTGGATATTCCCAAGGAAATTCTGACAGGGGTAGTAATTTTAACTCTGTACTTCTCGGAGAGTTATATTGCCTTTTAAGGGTGGTGGCTATGTGAACAACCCCCTACCATCCTCAGACAGATGAGCTTGTACAGAGATTTAAAAGCCACTCAGCCCCAGAACTCACATGTGAGTAGAAATGTTCTATGCTTAACCTTATTCAAAATGGCCACCTGGGGCTGAAAAATTTCATAGATGCTCTGTAAGTTCATCCAAGAGGAGGTTAAGAAATGGGACAAGTACCATCCCCTGCCCCTTTTCGCCTACCGATAGGTACCTCAAGCGTCAACTGGGTATTCCCCATTTGAACTTTTGTATATGCGTAATCTCCGAGGACCTCTTGGTGTTGTCAAGGAATACTGGAAGGAAGGTAGAACTGCAGAGAGATATAACATCATGGACTAAATGACTCCGTTAAGAAAAAGATTGGTAAAATATATATAGCAGTAGCCCACCAAAACTGTAGTGAAGCCCAAAAGAAACAAAAACAATGGTATGACCAGAAAGTGAAAGAAAAAGATGTTTAGGAAGGAGATAGAGTTTTGTTACAGTTATCATCCACAGAGAACAAACTCTTAATGAAATGGCAGGGGCCTTATAAAGTTCTCCGGAGGGTGAGTAGTGTCACCTATGAGATAGAGACCCCTGACAAAAGACTTGGGAAGATTCTCTATCATGCCAATTTGCTCAAGAAATGGCAAGAAAAAAGTGAGCAACAAGTCAGCATGACAGTAATGCCTAAACAGAAAGTATCAGAAATAGAGCTAGCATATAGTAGGCTCGAGAAAGAAGGGGAGGTAGGAATAAGGGAGATTAACATCAGTCCTGTCCTGGATGCACACCAAAAGGCAGAGATAGAGCAGGTTCTCCTAGAGTATTCTCTTCCTTCACAAAAATAACTGGGATGGCAGAAGGGGTAGAACACAACATTCACACCTCATCACCCCCTGTTAGACAGAAACCATACAGGCTCCCTGAATGGATAAGGACAGAGGTGCAGCAGGAGATCCAAAAGATGAGAACCCTAGGTATTATAGAACCATCCAAAAGCCCATGGGCCTCCCCTATAGTTGTCGTACCCAAAAAGGAGATAGGTATCAGACTCCTGCCTTGATTTCCACAAATTGAACCAGGTATCAGAATTTGATTGGTGCCCTATGCTGAAAATTGATGACCTTATTGACCACATAGGGAAGGCCAAGTACATAACCACATTTGACTTAACACAGGGGTACTGGCAAATTCCTTTAGGTCAATCCTCTAAAGAAAAAATGGCCTTTTGTACCTCATAGGCCTGTACCAATTTGTGACCATGCCTTTTGGGCTCCATGGAGCACCTGACTCCTTCCAAAGGGTCATGGATCAGTTGTTAACCCCACATTCTGCTATGCAGTGGCATACCTGGACGATGTGGTAATATTCAGTCCAGACTGACCTACCCATGTGAAGCAGGTAACTGAGGTAGTGAAAGCCATTAAAGGTGCAGGGCTGACATAAACCTGAGCAAATGCACAGTGGCCATGACTGAAACTAGGTATTTGGGATTCCTTCTGGGTAATGGTCAAGTTAAGCCCAAAATCTCCAAAACTGAGGCAGTTGCAAACTGTCCTGTTCCTCTAACAAAGAAACAGGTTCGGTCATTTTTGGGACTTACCAGTTACTATCACAGGTTAATTTCTGATTTTGCCTCGATAGCAACTCCCCTGATCGACCTAACAAAGAAAAAGTATGGGAACACTGTGAAAAGGACCCCCAAATGTGAAGAGGTGTTCCAAGCAATAAAAGCTGCCCTTTGCCCTTCACCGGCTCTGCGGTGTCCTGACTTCACCAAAGAGTTTGAGGTTCACACTGACACCTCAGATATGGGTATCAGAGCAGTGCTCATTCAGACCTTAGATGGGGAATAGTATCCAGTGTTGTACATCTCTAGAAAGCTCCATGACAGAGAGCAAAAATATTCTACAATCGAGAAGAAATGTTTAGCTATGAAATGGGCAATAGAAGCATTACGTTTTTATCTATGGGGACTGCTTTCACTTTGATTATAGACCATAACCTCCTTTGTTGGCTCCACCTTATGAAAGATAAAAATACCAGGATTATGCAGTGGCACTTGGCCCTACAACCCTACAAATTCTCAGTTAAACATAGACCTGGATCGCAGCACAAAAATGCTGATTTCATGTCATGTCATGCTGCAGGTGTTGAACCTTTGAATACAGTAAATATGTATACAAAATGTTTTGTGAATGTGTACTGGTAAAAGTGTTAATTTTGGTCTACTTAGACCATACACCCCAGGGCAAAAATAAGTAGTGCTTATGAATGTTTAGAAGCATGAATATATATATTATGCCTGTTCTATAGCACGTGTTTGTATATAGTGAAGGGTGTCCTGGGGTGGGGCTTCTGTAGAGGGTGGGTGGAAGCCCTAATCAACCCCCTGAGTTGTCCTATGGAGGTTCTAAAGCAGTAACAGAAAACCAGGAAGTCTTAGGACCCTGGTTTCCATCCGAACAGGATGGAGTGTGGTGGTGCAAATGGCCTACCCTGGCATTATAGGGAAGGGGGAGCCTAGGAACACTTTTCTATCTGCTTTTCTTCCTTTCTTAAGTCTGTTGCAAGAGCATCTTTCTGCCCTGTACTATCCTTTTCTGTCCTGTAGGCTGGCCACCTACATCTGTTTTTTTATTTTTTTATTCC
The DNA here is from genome assembly GCA_016271365.2 of Neoceratodus forsteri. Taxonomy (NCBI): domain Eukaryota; kingdom Metazoa; phylum Chordata; order Ceratodontiformes; family Ceratodontidae; genus Neoceratodus; species Neoceratodus forsteri. Next base: position 1,223,978,591 of record CM057459.1, on the reverse strand, counting down.
ATTTTTCCCCTTTCCATCCCTGGGTGTGATCCTCCCTGCCAGTGGGGTACACTCAGTGTCAGTGATGTATTCCCCAACCTGTGAAACAATCTGCTGTATATCCCCTTAGCTATTTTATATGCAGGTTTTTGAGTCCAGAGTTAATTATCTGTGCCCCTAAGAACTGGGCTGATTGCTGAGAGAAGTTACTGTAGCCAGGTGCAGCTTTGAACCTTTGTATTGTGGCATGCCTAGCACTGGAATGCTGCTGCACCCTTGCTGCACCCTCACAAATTATGTGGGAATATAGGGTGATGCTTCTCCCTTTGAAAAACTATGCTGCTCTTCTCTTTGGTTGTCTTCCCTGTTGTTGCTTAAGTAAAATGGGGCAAAACATGGAGCAGTGCGCTGCTGGGAAACTGATCCCTGCTATAGTGTACCTGCACACATTAAAGAACAGACTTTAAGCAAGATATAAGCAGCTCCTTACCTGCTCCAAAATGCTGTGGAAAATAAATAAAAATATCTGGTGTATGTATTTGTAGAGCTTGGTGGTCAGGGCAGGGTTCTCTTTAAGAAGTTCACATAATGTTCTGCAGTCCTGCCCAGTAAGCCAAAAGTTCTCCCAAACAAAATGCTTTTTAAAATGTTATTTTCTCTCTGAGCAGCTAACAAAGCTCTTTCTCACCAAAGAGAGCTGCCATTTGTTTTCCCCTTTAGAATCCTGTTTTTAAACAGCCTTCAAACAGGCTGAAAAGCAGCTAAACCAACTGCTGCTTTAGGTCGTGTTCCCTACTCCCCAAACAGTGCAAAATGGTAACACTCAAACACTAACAGGAACAGAATCCTGTCATGAAGTGCTGAATAAAGTACTAGTGCTTGTACTTGTTCTAAGAAGTATTAAAAGTTCTTAGGAAAGTGCAGTTTGCTTTTGTAGACTTACCTGTGCAGCAGCCTTCAGGTTCAGCCCTTAGGGGCCAGTGCCCCATTTTGCTGTCATTTTTATAGTTAGCCTCTGTCAATCTCAACTGAGTGGAAGGGGCTAAATGGTTCATTTTACTACTAAAAAGTTTTTTTTATTCAAAACCCCATTAAAGTTCATTCTTTTACTGGATCTATGAAAGTATGCTAAAATAAATGCACCCTATTGCTTCTCCTTATTATTCATTATTTAGCATAGGATATTTATATGAATGTAGCAGCCCCTCTTGTCTCACTCACCTGGGCTGCCCCGGAACTTTCGAGGTCCTCAACGTACCTCCCCACAGGGCCGAGCCTGAGTCCTGGCTGGATCTCCAATGGTGACTTGGTGCCTCCACCTGGGGCAATGGTATGGCCTCCTGTGGGCAATAGAGGTTACCACCCCCCAGGAACAATGGTATATCCCCTTAGTGACTGACCCCTCTGGCACAGTTAGATCAACATTCCCACCCCACAATAACGGTAACAAAGCACAAACACTTATATAAGATAGCAAAGCATAATCCCTCTTTATTTAAAATGATCTAAGATAGAGGCGGTGAGGGCTACCCCCTCAAGCCTCCATAAAATCAGGCACACAACCCAGTATGAGCTCTCCCACTCCCCTGGGTGCACCCAGAACAATCCCAGATGATGGGTACCTCACTGTTCTCAGTTGCAGGCCTGCAGTCTCTTGTTGGTGCCTTTGCAGAGCAACACAGGTTCAGGGAAAATCAGTCTGTTGTTGGGGGTTGGGGCTCTTCTCCAACCCTCCTCACTGATGCAAACATAGAACCCCACAGAGCTGCAGATCGGGGTACTCACGGCATCCCCAGGAGGATGATGGTTTCCTTGATTTAAGGATATGCATGGAGGGTGGAAGAGGCACTGTTCTTCACCTGCCTGGCCTTTCCAGCTTTGCCCAAGGTCCTTTGTATACAGTATTCACCAGCCAGGCCTGTTAGTCCTTCTATCCCTCTGGTCTCTACTGCAGCAGCAGATTCACACTGAAGAGACAGGGTGGATCAGCTTCCACTCAGCCAGACCTGGGCTAGTGGTCACCCAGCTTCCACGGCTCTCCCCTGGCTGGAATTCAAGGGCCCCTGCATGGAGCAGTCCCCAAAGCCTGAGGCTCACTTTAACTGTCCCTCCCAGTCCAGTCACTCAGCCCCAGTGTCATCAGGGAAACCTCCTCCACTCCTTCTCCCAGCAGCTCTGCCTTTCCCCTTCTCTTGCTTCCTGGAGGGGGGAAGGAATAGCCAGAGAGGCTACAACCCAGCAGACAGCCTTCCTTCTGCTCTTGCTTTTTGGAGGGGGGAGGGGTAGCCAGAGAGCCTACATCCCAGCAGACAGATTTTGTAGCTGCCTTTTCTCTTGGTCCCAGTTCATTTGTCTTTTTCTCCCAGCTCTCGGCTCCCCTCCTCTCAGTCCTCTCTCCTTTGTTCCCCTTCTCTCCATTCACGCTCTTTTTCCCCTGACCCCTCTGCAGGTAAGCCCATTTTGGGGGCTTATATGTATTAGAATAGGGGGTTGATCCTTATGATCATGTGATGCTGTATGCTGTATAAATGCAAGTCCTTTGGGATCATCAGATCAGATAGGTACAGCCTGAGCAGGTTGTGTAAGGACTGTTGGTTCCTTAAAGGCACAGAGGGTGGGACTATGTCTGTAGAGTAGTAGCTGTGCATATTGATTTATTTTTCTTATTTTGATTTGTTTTTGTGTAAATAAAGTCACACAGTGGTGTGTTTTGCTTCACCTGAACTTCTGACTTCTGTGTATGCTTCCTCAACCCACTCAGTTTGGCCAACCCAGCCATAGCCCAAAGACAGTCTCTCGCTTTTAATGCAGCCTTGAGCTCAGCAGTGAACCATGGGTAGGATAGCTTCAGGGTTCTGAATTTTGATAAGGGGGCATGTTTGTTGATTATGTTGCATAGTGCATTGCTAAAAAGAGCAGCCACAACACTGATGTTCTTGGCCAGGTAAAGGTCAGTCCAGTTAACATTACTGAGATCAGTAAGGTAGTGGGATAAGTTGAATTTCAATGTGCTTATGCAACTGGATAAGATATGAGATGATGCTTGTGTAACTTGATTTGCTTTGTGGCTTTCTGCCTCTCTATCCATGGGATATACCACCCTGTAGGAGTACGGCGCAAGGGACCCAAAAGGAGGGTTCCCCCTCTACAGATGCCGGGAATGAATGCATCGGCTAAAGGTAGGTTAGGAAGAAGCCCACGGGTAAGAGAGATGAGCCTGCTGGAGGAGGAGGGGTGGATGGTGAGCAACGAAAAAGAATCCTGGTGAGGCCCAGGATGTTGGGACCTTTTAAACTCAAAGGGGGAATGACGTTGTTGCTCGGCACATTGAACCTCGGGCTTAAAGCCCTCCCATTTAATGTGCTTATGCAACTGGATAAGATATGAGATGATACTTGTGTAACTTGATTTGCTTTGTGGCTTTCCACCTCTCTATCCATGGGATATACCACCCTGTAGGGGTATGATGCAAGGAACCCTAGAGGAGGATTCCCCCCTACAGGTGCTGGGAATGAATGCATCGGCTAAAGGTACGTTAGGAAGAAGCCCAAAAAAGAATACCCATAGATGACAAGCTTCGCAGGGGCGAGGATGATGAATGAATTCTGTGAAGAGATGGGCTAACTTTCCAAGGAGAGAGGGGAAAGCCGGGGCCACCATCCGCCTCCATCCAACAGCGGAACCTAACTAACTAACACAGAGAAGCACTAACTCTAACTAATATTATGACCATTGGCACGGAGAAGAGGAAAAACCCCCTTTGAGGAGGAAACCTCTGGGGATCCAAGGCCTAGGTCACCTTCCCTCCAGGCTGATGAGGTTTGATTTGAGGATGTATGTCATTAAAAATAAAAGTTCAGTAATGAGAGGAATACAAGTAGGAAGGATGATGATGGAATAGGGAAAATCCCCAAAAGAAAGCACAGATTGAAGAGGGAACAAGAGGCTGCATGCAGATCGAAGAAGGAACATGAGGCAACAAGGAATACATTCATTGTCAATGAGAGGGAGTAAATCCATGTAGAAGTCAGAGGAGCAAGGGGTATCCAGATGTGCGCACAAGGAGATTCCAGATGTGCCTTGATAGAGCAATGTGACTAAGTAGACTCCTCGAAAGATGGTAGATTCGGAATGAATAGAGTGATGTGATTAAGCAGGCTCCTTGAAAGGAGGCAGATTCGGAAAGGAATGTGAAAGGAACTTGAATGATGGTGGAAAGCCTCTAGCCAGCCCTTAGCAAAGGGCGTCGGACAGGAAGGCATGGCTCTTGAGTGTAGGTAGAATCAAATCGAGGTAGTAGGGATGGATGAGGAGTGAAGCCACAAGTGGAGTGAATCTTTAATGGCTGGCATGAAGTTGTGAATGATGATGAGAGCCTTGAACCAGATACAGGCGGCCGGAGAGCTGTAGGTCGACGCGGTGGCATATGAGTAATGATAGGTATGTCCAAAAGAAATATTGAAGGCAGAATGGGGGATGCCTGGAACAGAATGCCAGTGGAAATGGTGGAGGCAAAGAGGAGAAGACAGAAGGAACAGGAAAATGAACTTGTATGAAAGAAGAAGTAGGAAGCAGGCTCCCCAAAAGGAGGTAGACTCCAAGGCTAAGAAAGCATGACTGGAACCAGAGGCGACTCAGTGGAGTGATCAAGGAGCAAAACTGGATGATAGATGATGAGGAGCGACACTAAGAGTGGAGTGAAACCAATGGCTGATACTAGAAAATGCGCCAGGATGAGGAAGGGGAAATACATGAAATGGAGGAGGTATGACAACGGAATGAATCCATGGAGGCTGGTACAGGAAAGCAAGGCATGAAAGGATAAAGGATGGAAGGGAGGGCAATGGGGTATCATAGGACCCAGCCGGGAAGGGATGAGAACTACAGGAGGGAAAGCTGAAGGAGGTGGCACAAGGGTACGGAAGCCAAACAGAGTCAGCTGAAGTGAGCTAATAGATCAGCCAAGGCAGACAGAGTGAGTGATGGAAAGATGGAAAGAGAGTTTTTTTTTTTTTTTGTGGTTTAGAATGCATAACAAAAGATAACAGGCAGACAGCAGAGAATAAAATAATGCAAGCCAGATGACAGAAATGCACTGGAACTAGAGAACTAGATGACACATAACAGGCTGGGAAATATCAAAGGTCAAATGCAGAATGGTAAAAGCAGCCGAGGAAAAGCCACATGCTCAGGAACAGCCTGACGACCATAGAAAGAAACTTACCAATAATCAGGAAATTAGTGTCAAGAATCTATGGAGTTAGAAAAGGTACTCACAGAAATGGACGCCCCAGCAAGGAAGGACATGAGAATGAAGCAGGCCCATGGGTTTGCTCATGGTGGCAGCAGGGCTCTGGGAAGCAGTGACAGGAATGCAATAACAAATCAGCCAGGACACACTGGCAGGAATAGGAGGGAGACATAAATGTTGTGAGAGAGAGAAATCGTAATGTTGTCCAAAGAGAGAGCAATGCTGCAGTTAGGATTGATGGGCAGAAGACAGAATAGAAGAGGGGGCAAGCACCGAGGAAGACACCAGCAGAATGGAGAAGGAAGGCACCCGTAGAAGGCCTGGGAAGGCAGATGAGCTGGTGGTCTGAGTGGGCGAAGGCAGCAAAATGAGGAGAGAGATGAAGAGAAGAACAGACAGATAGAAGAATCCAGACCCCGAGTTGCTGCCCTGGGGAAATGGCAGGAGAGATGAGCGGTGGTAGGCAGAAACCCCCAAACAACCTAGTCAGGGGAAAAACAGCAAGCAGTGCAGAGCCAGAGCTGCATCGAACTGGAGGGACAGAGCAGCTGCATATTGCGGCGGCAGCACGGCAGCTCAAAAGACAGCGGGACGTGGGGGGGGAGGGGAAGGCAGCAGAAATGATCAGGCAGGAAGGAGGAGTTGAGCCAGTGGCAGGACAGGCCAACAAGAGAGGGTGGAGAGAACAGGCAGAATAGCAAGATGAGGACGAGGGGTTGGAGGTGCAAGGAAATCAGGCAGGTCAGAGGGAAAGAAGGTGGTTCCTCCAGCCAAAACAAAAAAGAATCCTGGGGAGGCCCAGGATGTTGGGACCTTTTAAGCTCGATGGGGAAGTGATGTTGCTCTGCACATTGAACCTCAGGCTTAATGCCCTTCCATTATGGAAACTCCTTTTCCATGTGTACCTATTAGCTGGTTTAGGTGGCATCTGCTGTCTGATGCAAGTCACAGTGCAGTGATCACCTGACATCATTCTGAAAACCTGCTGTGTAGGTGATCTTATGTGGTCTGTTTGTGAGGATCAGGTCAATCATGGATCCTCCAGAGTGAATTTTGGGATTAGGATGGGTGGTGTCTATTACTTAATGGATGAAACCGGCTTCATCACAGAATTCTTTGATTTGTAGGCTTTTGTTGCTTGTTGTTTGCCAATCAATATTTAAGTCACCAAATATGATCATTTAATTCTGTCTTATGTCAGATATATTGCACAAGTAATTTAGGAGCTCCATGCCTCCAGAAGGTGGCCTGCAGTAGCCCAATACAGTGACTGTTTCAGTAGATGATAGGGCTATGCTTAGCATCAGGGATTCAAATTCTTTCGGATAGCTGGCAGGAACAATCTCAGATACTGTAAATCTGTCTTTGATGTAAATAGCGACACCTCCTCCCCTGGTTATCCTATAGCATCTGAAGAGTTTATAGGAGGGGAAGGATATGACAGAGTCAGGGTAGATTTTTTTAACAGTGCTTCAGAAACTACTAGGATGTCTGGGTTAGTATGAGAAATCCAGGCATGGACTAGGTTTATTTTTTTCAATAAGCTGCACACAATCATGTGCAAGCATTTCAGTCCTTTAGTGGCTACTAAGACGCTTAGCGATGCTAGTGGCTGTGGCGGGCCGAGGTTCAGTTCAACATTAGCAGCGCAAATAAGCGGCAGGAAGATCTCATATTTAATCCATCTACAGAGTAATTTTAATTTGTTGGAATTAGAGCACTTCCATATGCGGTGGATGTGAGGTGTGTCTGTGCTGGTGTAGCAGAGGAGTGCCGGGAATAAGGCATAGAAGAACAGGGACGCAAAGTTTCACCATGGGCAGTAGGCAGTAAGGCATATAGCTAATAGGAATATGGGAAAATACAAGAGGTGATTCATAAGGATGCAGGTAGCCAAGGTAGGAGGGGGAGGGAGAGGGTGGGACCCAGACACAGAAGTTGTAAGGTTAAAGTTTAGGTTGGAAGGACAAGACACTGGGATTGGGGATGGGGTCAGAGGAAGGGGGCTGTATGCATATGGGAATATGGAAAAAAGGAGTAGTATACCTGGTGTGAGAACATGAACAGGCAGGGAATGTGATCCTTCATGGTATTAATAAAGGAGCTGGTTCACTTATGAGTGGGCTATGTGGGCACGCAAGGCAGGGCACATAAGATTTAGGTTGTGGCTCAGTAGCAAGGAATGATGAGTGCAATAAACAGGATTGTTTAAGCTGCCATGTTTGAGGTAAATGGGCTTTTCCTAGAGTTCCATGTAACAGAAGCCTGAGTGTAATGTGGAGACTGATGGGTGAATAGAGGAAGAAAGGTGGCCCAGCACAGGCAGGAGTGATCGGGTGTTGAACTGCCAGCAGTCCCTACCAAAGTAATCCCTAACAGTTGGTTAATGTGCAGCATCTTGGGGGTATGCTGCTACTATTAACAGAGAGGTATTACTGTTGTCCAATACATACTATTAACAGAGAGTGCTACTGTTGGCCTATAGATAAGTGGGGTAGGTGAATGAGGAAGGAGCTTTAGTATATTTACTAGAGGTCAGGGCCAGGAGGGTGGGTGGGACAAAAATAGGAGATGGATAATAAGTAATAACAGCTATTTAGGGCTAAATGGTAGCAGTGCCTGCACTTTTGAATGCCGCGGGGACCTAGCTAATGTCCAGGTGCTGACTTGATCAGCGAGCCAATAGCAGCTCCGATACTCACGGGGGTACCAATAGGGAGCCATGCAGGTCTGAATTGCAGCCAATGGCAGAGAAATCCAGCACTGGAGCTCAAGCTGTGCAGCAGTCCTGAAAGCAGACATACCTTGGATGTGTAGGTGGGCAGCAGAGCATGGGTGGCGGCAGAGGAAGTGGCCGCGACCTGGAGATCGAAGGCACAACCACTTCTGGCAGTGGTGCCTCAGGGTGGCAGAGGGGATCCTCCTGAAAGAGAGCAGAATAGGAGAAATTTTAAGAGCAAGAGAAAGGGCAGTGAGTGGGGGGGTGGACAAAATAATAACTGCAGGTCAGTTAAGAAGCAATAATCGGTAGGCAGGGAATGAACAGGATGTGCAGACAGATCAGCAGCAGGGATTTTAGAAGGAACAAAAGAGGAGAGATTATCCAGGGGAGGCCTCAGGAAGCAGGAAGAGGGATCAATGGTGAGGTGAGAGAGAGAGAGAGAGAGAGAGAGGGAGGGGGACGGGAGAGGGAGAGTGGGAGAAGAAAAAATGGTCAGGGGCACAATAGGTGTAGACTTTTATAATACAGTCTTAGTGCTTAAAGATCACTGAATTAATTACAAAAAAAGCAGTATCACTGATATTAAAAATAAGTCTACCTCTCAAATAAATACAGTTACAGCTGCTTGAGACTAAACCTAGAACATTACACCAGGACATGCATTTAGTTTCTACACTAGTCCAACCATACAGTAAGCAGTTTAAAATGTCTTCCCACTCTTACCCTTTTCGCATCTGCCTTTCCTTCTTCCCATTCTACCTTTCCTCTCTTTTAACACAAAGCCCTCCACTTACATTACTGTTCCATCCTGCACCCCCTATTCTCCTTTTCCTCTTGCCTAATTTGATCTCTCCCACTAGTCTCCTCCTCCTCCTTCTCCTCCTCATCCTCATCTAAGCCCTCCACCTCCTGGACTGAGCCTACCCTCTAGGCTGCCACTCCCTCAATGAAGCGTACCCACCAGGCTGCCTTGCACTTGTATATAGAAACTGAAAGATGTGTTTTACTGTACCAGTTGAACAACAAAGTGAACATCTGTTAATCATACTCATTTTGTCAGGGGTACTCTGAACTTGGGCATCTGCTATAAGTCAACTTATTCATTGCCTGAACATGCCGTGGTGAATTATCAACTTCTTGCTACATGTTAAGTTATTAGTTACTGTACATGGAATTGCCTGAATTATTCCCTTACTTTTGTAAAATGTTCTCCCTTCTATTTTTTTTTTGTGAACTTAAGTTCTTTTAATGTATGTATGTACTGTATGTATGTATGTATGCATGTATGTATTGTATTGTTTAATACCGATGTGGAACCTTTGAAAACGAACACCTTGCTCAAGGGTTATTTCCGAATCTTGAAATAAATAAAATAAATAAATATATATGAATTGTTACACCTATATACAAATTGTTCCACCTATATATGATTTAGCATACAAATGTAAATAGATTATTTGCTGTTATGTCTTGTTCTGTTTGTGCCTCAGTACTTGTGTACCCATAATTTGTAACTTACTTTTCTGTGTATTGTCATCATGTCATGATGTGGAACTTTTGTAAAAGAGCACTTTGCTCAAAGGTTATTTCCAAATGATGAAATAAAAAAAAAAAGAGAAATGCACCTACTATGTGGAATTTTGCACTAATGTATGCTTTGCACATTTTATCTTGATTGATGCATTGTCTTGAAATGTTTGGAAATTTAAGCTGCACACGGGAGCACATTGGCACTCCCTAATGATGCGTTAACACATGAAACCAATCAGAGTGACTATTGATGAGTTCTGCTGGTGCTCCTACAATGGGCTTACACAGATTTTACATGAGCACATTGTACATAAATAAAGCTTTATTCCTGCAATGTTATTACTGCTGTTGAGGTACTTTATTTGGCAGTTGACGATGGTGGAGCTAATGTTTCCTTGGTTTGTATGTTTTGTCTTTGCAAGCACACCATGTAGTGGGGTGATCCCCTTTCGTTAGTTTAAAGTTCAGCTAGGGCAAATCTGCTGCCAACCTCTGATCAATTTCCCTGGTCACCCAGCTGAAGAAATCAATCAGATTCATCTGGGATGACCTCCCCTCCATGAAGCCATGCTGCTTTTGGCCTTGTAGCCCATTGGAGTCAAAGTACTCTACCAACCTTTCCTTTAACATGATTTGCATTAATTTCCCCACCACTGATGTGAGTCTGATTGGCCTATATTTGCTAGCCTCCTCCCTGCTGCTGCTGTTATGAGGGACTATGCACTATTGTGTAGATTACCTACACACCACAGATCAGCATTGTGTAGTTAATACTAAGTGACAGTGCTGCACACTGGGGTTCCCGCATAGCCCTGCACACATGCACTAAAGAGATGCACCTCCCTTCTGCACTAGATTCCCAAGCCAGTCACACAGCTACATGTTCGGCTGGTCTGAGGGCATAGCTATGGGCATGCCTTTTATAAAAGCACAGAGTGCCAGATGATGAAGATGCAAGATACACTGGCAGGGACTCTGCCATATCTGTGGTGTAGCCCACCCTGAATTTTGACTGTCAGATGTGACAGACATAACAACCCCCTATCATGCTGCCCCTGCCCTCTGGACAGACAGGGAGGGTGGGGGCAGCCATTCTGGTACTTGCCCATATATACTGAAATTGATCTCACCTGCACTTTCCCACAATCTCCTACTCATGTGGAGCAGGGGATCCACTTCACGACAGGCTCTTGACTGGATACTAAACTGTGTCCCTGGATCTGCCCCCTGCACAGCAGTTCACCAGGGGGCAGGGCCATGGACAGGCACCCTGCAGTGGTGCATACCATGCAGCTTGTGGCTGTCTGCTGATGCAATGCTATGGAGGCTGGGTACACGTTATCTGTATGTACACAGCCCAATAATATGGAGAAGGACTGTGTCTGCTGTACTCTAGTCATTTGGAACCATGCCTGCTTTCTGACAGCTGTTAAAAAGCCCTGTTGAAAAGCCCATCCATGTGGCAGCTAGAACCTCCCTGAGTTTCTTTAGTACCCTTGAGTGTATCCTGTCTGGTCCCATAGCCTTGCCCACTTTCAGAGCTACAAGCCCCTTAAGGACTCTTTACTCCCAAAATGGACTTGAATCCCCACCCCCAACCCCTTTTTTCCTGCTGCAGCCTGGTGGTTGGTCCCTCTCTATTCACTGTGAAGATTGAGCAGAAGTACTTGACTGAGGTGTATGCTTTTTCTTGATATTCTTTTAAACAGTCTCCCCCTGCCACCTTCCTTATCTTGACTGTCCTTCCTCTTGCTTTCCTCTTCTCATTTATAAAATTGAAGAAAGCCTTATCCTTTTTAGCTACTACTTTGACTATCCTTTCCTCTGTCTGTGCCTTTGCTGCCTTTACTGCCTTTCCTACTCCCCTGTTTGACTTGGTATAAATGTTCCACTGTACAGATCAAACCCAAGCTCCCCTACCCTCTGCCGCCTGGTAGCCTATTGTTCTGCCACTGAACTAAGCTTTCTAATCTTTGTGATATTTACAGGTACAAACTGCCTGGTTGGCTAGAGACATTTTCGCTGAGTGACATAGAGAGTGGGATAGAAAACTATGTTTTCATAAAATGACCCTCTTATTGAACATTTTTAGGGGTTTTCATAAGTCCTCTGCCTCAGAAACTTAACATTGATTTTTCCTGTTGAAACACAGCAAAAAGTTGCCCCTCCACAAAACAATTGAAGGGCCAGTGCACCACAATGCGGATCACTCCCTAAATCACAAACACCAAAAGCAAAATATATGTGCAATCTGTCCTGTGTGGCAAAAGCAGAAATAGATGGATTCAATAAAGGAATAATGCACAGTAGGGTGTGTGTCGTGCTGGGATAATACCATGCCTGGGGAGGTTGGGCACAAGGCCACAGGTCAAGTGCATCCAATGCCCCAGGCATTGCATTATCCCAGCACAACACACACCCTGGAGTACATTATTCCAATTATGCAATGTCTTGTTGTTATATACAGAATAAAAAAAATATGTAAAAGTATATTTTTGTTAGTGTGAAACAATATTTTTGTTTCTTAAAAGAACTTGCAAACAAAGAGAGTGCCACATGCAATAAATAATTCGTCAAGAAGTTCACAGTGCTGAAACTAGAACCATGACATTAAGCTGGGATAACACCACAGGTCCAGCCTCAGACTGACCAGTCACAGTCAAAGATTATTTCTTACCAATGCATAATAAAGCACACAGTATGCAGCATTCAGTACAGTACATTTATTAGTCAGTTCAATGCATATACAATCATATAGAGGTTACTTAGTCACCAAGACATTAATGAAATAACACAATGACAAAAAAGTTCTACCTATAGCCCTGGTGTTTCACTTGCTAGAGCTTTGTCAGTGTCCCCCTGTGTGCTACATCTAAGTGGATGAATCTTGAGAGATGAACAAATCTGGAGATGAAAGAGAAATTGAGGATGAATAGTAAGAAGGCATTTTTTTGCAGAAATGCCATCTGAGGCTATAAGCACATAAGATGCAGGCAGTCACTAATTGTAACACTGTACATCCTGTTTTCAATCTCGGCACTGCCGGACAGTTGGATTGGAAATAACTATCCTATTCTAAAAATACCTTATGCTGGTGCAAAATCAGAAGGCATAGCATTTTAAAGATCTGGGGCCAGACTTAACAAAACTTTGCTCTGGTGCAGACCAGGCTTGTGCTGTGCAAACCAGTTTTTGCACTAAGCTGGTATTCACAAAAGCCCATTTTGCGCACACAAACCATGTTTGGCAGGGGCTGCAATGCAAATGAGTGAGAGGGGACATGAATATTGGTGTTGTCCAATTCACAAAGCATTTGCTCTCTGCAAGTACTGTATCTCTTGCAGGGCCCCCTTGCACAGAGCAAATACCACCGACCAAGACCTTTCTTTAATCCCCTACAATCCAAGTAGTTGGTGGAGGTACTGCGGGGTGCCCCCCTGCTGGTCCAACAACACCAAGAGTGTATCCCTGGCATTTAGTGGTCCCCCCTCACCTCCATTTGATAATCATTGATCTGAGAAAAACTGAAAAAAAGGAATACTCCATGGTGCTAGTTGTTCCCCCTCCATCACCAATCGGCAGCCTGGGTAAAATAAATAAAGTCTGCCTAGTGCTAGTGGTTCCCACCCACCTGATCCCTCATCTGCTGTAAAGATAAATGTTCCTGGTGGCAAGTGTTCCATCCCCCCTCCCAATCCCTTGCCAGCCCGGCATATCAAAATGATTTCCCTGGTGGCTAGGATGTACCTACCCCCCACTTGATCACCTACCCAATATATAAAACAAGTGTCTCTGGTGTCCAGTGTGACCCCCCATCCCAATCTGCTGTACAATCAAGTGCAACATTTCCCTGGTGGTCTAGCAGATCCCCTCCCTATCCCCAATCCCCTGCGTAGGTAATGTAACCCTATCTGTAGGGCTCCTGACCTACAAATCCCTATACGAAATGGGACCTGTCTGTCTGCAAGATTTTCTTGTCCCCTACCATCCATCCCAGGCACTCCATTCTGCCGGGGGGGGGGGGGCTCTCCTTGGAGTTCCCAGAGTGAGGCTGCGGCATTCTGGAGATAGGGCGTTTTCAGTGGCCGTGCCCACTCTGTGGAACTCATTGCCTGATAATTTAAGGGAGGTCCTCTCAGTAGAAGCCTTTAAGAAAGCATTAAAAACATATCTGTTTCAGCAGGCTTTTAATGATTGATTGATTTTAAAGAGATGGATAAAATTTTAGTTGTGTTTAAGCTGCTGCCTGTATAAATTGTGTTATTGAACTGTTTGTGCAGTGCCCAGAGTCCATGGAAATGGGCACTTTATAAATAAACTATCTATCTATCTATCTATCTATCTATCTATCTATCTATCTATCTATCTATCTATCTGTCTCTCCATAGAGGTCTAGTGGACCCCCCACACCCAACCCTGGCAGGTAGTGGCCCACCACCTGCTCCCCCCCAATCTGACCCCTAGCCAGTGACCAGAACATCCCTTCTCTCTGCACCATGGCTGGCTGCTGAATGAGCTGTCACTGAGAGCATACTATATACAGTACATGCTCAGTGACAGCACTGCCAGCAGCCGGCCATGGTGGAAAGAGGAGGGCTGTGTCAGTTGCCATTTGGGGGTTAGGATGGGGGGAATTGAGGTGGTGGGTCACTACCTGCCAGGGAGGAGGGGGTCCACTTAACAACCAGTGAAAGGGTTATAGTAATTACAAAGGAGACTGGGGATAGGGAGTGGGGTAGCCTAATAGGGAAAGGGTTATATTAACTATACAGGGGATCAGGGAGAGGGACGGGGGTCCATTAGACCACCTGGGAAATGTTGCGCTTGACTACACAGGGGATCGGGATGGGGGGGAGGTTACACTGGACACCAGAGACACTTGTGTTATATGTTGAGTGAGTGATCGGGTGGGTGAGGGGCCACTAACCACCAGCAAAACATTTTGATATGTTGGGCAAGGGATCGGGTGGTCAGAGGAACCACTAGACACCTGGGACATTAGTCTTTATTGTGGGCAAGGGATCGGGGAAGGGGGACCATTAGCACCAGGGAATAAATATATGCTTTTCTACCAGTTGAACTGGCAATCCAAGATGTGGGGTGTGCAACACTCACCACAGCCTATGCAAATGAGCCCATAATAGGCATACAAATGTCCACCTAGTGCCTTACATGTCCAATGGCCTCACTTGCTAGGTGTGTTAGTGAATGGGAAATAGTGCACCAGCGCTATCCATTGTGGGGCCATTCCCTTGCCTGCGGGTTGTGGCAGCACTAGTGGGGTGGCAATTGACTCATAATGGGGTTACTGCTAACGCAATCTAGCCCTATTCATAGTCAAATAGCACAGTGCACTACCTCAGTGTGAAGAGCAACTTTTTAAGACTGGTCAATCACAAATCACAGTGCAAACCTTTGATCTGTGATCTGTGATTTTTTGTGAATTGGGGTCCTGAAATCTGATAAAATGGTGGTACTAGATGGTATCCATTTTTATGTTTGCTTGTGCGCACAGCACACAAGAAACATATTGAGGTTAGAAGAGCATTGCAGAGGTGTGGCAGTGTTGTGGCCAATGCAGGGGACACTTTAATGGGCATGTCCCTCAACCACCAATCAACATGGAAGCTGCCATTGATGGCAGTTTTAGAGCAAGTGCCACACTTGAAAGTAATCTGCCATTCCAATCAGGGACAGTTTCACCATTGCAGCAGCATATCTCTCCTACTCCCCTTCCTAGCAACCAGGCATATTCCATCCATGCACATTACAGTGCACAGTCATGCGAATGTCTGGAGTTACAAGCAGCTCGTTTGCTCAGTGTGCCTTTCCAGGTGAAACATATATATTTTTTTCAATTTCTTTTTCCCTCCAGTCGTGGTCTGGGGGGCTTCTCTCAGGCATCCTGCCTGCTCCTGCCCTGCCTGAAGTCCTCCTAGTTGTGCCTTCTCTCGCCCTCCTCCTCTGTCCACTGTCAGTACACCTGGCTCAACCCCTCTGGGGTGTGGCCACCCCTCCTCTTTGGTGCACTTTATATTCAGACTCCGACATGGGGGAGGACCCAGGTGGAGGAACCTGGAAGGCCAGGCAGGAGAGACCCGGCCATGGGCATGGGGGCAAGTGCCATCGCCTACCCCATAGACCAGGCTTTTTCTTGTTCTGGTGATCTCTCCCCCCCCTCCCATGTATGTGCACTTCACCGATGCTAGGTGCACGGGAACCCCTGCCTGCATCAGGGCACGCTGATTACATGCAGCTGAGTGGGCTGCGGCACCCCCGGTCTCCACCAGGAGCCATTGGCACATCAGGTGATCCCCAATCTCTGCCCCCCGGGGAGGAGAGCAGCCCAAGAGGCACTCAATCCTCACCTGCCCCTGCTATCCCCTGGTGGCCTGAGCTCGCTCCTGAACCCGGGTCACCGGCATGGCGTGAGGTGTGGCATCCCCAGTGAAACATATTAATAAATAAACAAGCAAACACAATCAATGAGCTCCATCATGGCTTTGCATAATTGGCGGCTCCTGCTACCCACCACACACTTACCCCAAAGCCGATATCGGGTTGCCCAATCCCCATGTTGGCATGTATCCCCTCCCCCATCAATGTGGCACACTGGGAACCAACCCCAGTGTACCAATCTAATTATATTTCCGACACCGGGATGTCCACTCCCGGTATAGGATGACCCCACCCCAAGCTTGAACATATCTTTTTCTGACAACGGAGTGCCCAATCCCCATGTCGGCATGCCCCCCACCACCACTATTGTGGCACACTGGGAGCCCACCCCAGCATGCCAAAGTAATTCTTTATCTTTTTCCAACACTGGGATGCCCACTCCTTGTATCAGATGCACCCCCCAGGCCCATTTATTTTCAGCCGACATCGAGGTGCCCAATCCCCGGGTTGGCATTGATCCCTGCTCCACTAGTCTGGCACAGTGGAAGCCCACCCCAATGTAACAAAATTAACTTTCGTACTATTTCACCTGTAAAAAAGGAAACTGTCCCCTGAGGTCTTTTTTGTTTTAAACCTAAAGAAAAAGAAAATGGTCCCACGTTGTCCTTGCCACCCCTCCCTATCCCACCCCTCCTCTGGCGCACCCCTGCCTCCCCGCATCCTCTGCACTCCCCCTCACCCATACTTACCTCTGGAGATTGGGCAGTGCTATCTTCTGTGGATTGGGAACACATCTGTACTCTTCAAAAGCCGTCCGCAAACTGAAGAAAATCACAATAAGCCCAATAATGGCAATCAAAGGGAGGTTTCAACCTATGTTGATATCTCAGCCATTTTTGTGAGTTTGGGTCCCAGTTTCTCGACTTGGGGTTCTTGGGACCTCACCTCATGAACACTGCCACTGTCATTTGGTTTCTCGGTCCTGAAACATGATTTCATGGTAGCTGCGCAAAATCCCCATTCTGGACTGATTAATGAAATGACAGTGCCGCTGTTCAGAAGGCAGGATCCTAAAACCCCATATGTTGCAAGTTTGGTGAAAAAATATCCAAAAATGATCATGCTGAAGCGCAGTATTATGCAGTTTGTATGCACGTTATACCTTCACCAATTTTTAATATTTTCACTCCAAATTTCCAACATTGCTATTTTGCACACCTCCTTATGAACAGTACAGCTGTAATTTTTGCATCCTGCCTGAAATGCGTTTTTGCACCTGTGGCGCAGAATGGTGCAGTTGCTGTGAAAAATCAATTTTTGGGACAGATTAATGAAATCACAGTGCCACTGTTCATAACAGGAGGTCCCAAAAAGGCCATGTTGAAAATTTGGTGAAAAAATTCCAAAAAATGACTGTTGCGAGCGTGCATTATGCAATTTCTAGGCATGCTTGTGACTTCGTCACTTTTTCATTGTTTCACTCCAGATTTTGAACATTGCTATTTACATAGAAACATAGAAGTTGACAGCAGATAAGGACTGCAAGGCCCATCCAGTCTGCCCATTTCTTTTTCTACCTTATGAATGTGCCATCGGCCATTGCTCTGTCAATGGCCTATCTAGTCATACTCATCTGTATTGCTTCCTTATGCCTATTCCATGCCAGTTTAAAGCTCTGCACTGTATTCATATCCACCACTTCCTGAGGTAGGCCGTTCCATGCATCCACCACCCTTTCTGTGAAAAAGAACTTCCTCACATTACCCCTTAATCGGCCCACTCTAATCTCATGCTGTGTCCTCTTGTCCTGCTATGTTTCTTATATTGAAACATGTTAGACTCTTTCACCTTGTTAATACCCTTAAGGTGTTTGAATGTTTTGATCATATCACCTCTCTCCCTCCTTTGCTCTAGGGTATACATATTGAGCTCTGTTAATCTGTCCTCATATGTTTTCTGATGCAGTCCCTGCACCATTTTGGCTGCCTTTTTCTGGACTGCCTCAATTTGGTTAACGTCCTTGTGAAGGTGTGGCCTCTAGTACTGCACACAGTACTTCAGATGGGGCCTAACCAGTGTCTTGTAAAGAGGGATTATTACCTCCCTCTTCCGACTTATGATACCCCTACTAATACACCCGATCCCCCTAGCCTTACATGCTTCTTTAGTGGTCTGCTTGGATGATTCCAGGTCATCGGTGATGATGATGTCCAAGTCTCTTTCTTCCCTTGTGACTGCCAGCAACTCCCCTCCCAGCCTATAGGTGGCTTCAGAGCTTCTCTTCCCTATGTGTATGATCTTGCACTTCTTTGTGTTAAACCCCAGTTGCCTTTCTTGTGACCATTTTGCTAGTTTATCCGATCTGTTCTCATTCTGCCCACCCATCTGGATCATCTACTGTGTTGCGGATCTTGGTGTCATCTGCAAACAGACAAACCTTACCCTCCAGTCCATCTGCAATGTCACTGATGAAGATATTGAAGAGGACAGGCCCCAGGACTAATCCCTGAGGTACCCCACTTGTGACTTGCATCTCTTCTGACTGTATACCGTTTACCACCACTCTCTGTTTTCTGCCCGACAACCAGTTTGCCACCCAGTAGACTAATGTCTGACCCACTCGAGCCTACCCAGCTTATTAATCAATCTTCTATGTGGAACAGTATCGAAAGCTTTGCCTAAGTCAAGGTAGATGACATCAACTGCTCCCCCTTGGTCCACCACTCTGGTTACTCAGTCAAAGAAATCTATGAGATTGGTTTGACAGGACCTTACTGTTGTAAAGCCATGGTGTCTTGGATCCTGTGCTCCTATGGATTCCAGGTGTTGCACTATCCTTTCCTTAAGGAGTGCATCCATAATCTTGCCCACTACTGAGGTAAGACTGACTTGCCTGTAGTTCCCTGCCTCCTCTCTGCTACCACTCTTGTGGAGCAGGATCACATGAGCCCTTCTCCAGTCTTCTGGGACCTATCCTGTGCTCAGAGACTCACTAAACAGTTCTGATAATGGTTCTGCTAGTTCCACACTTAGCTCCTTTAGTACCCTGGGATGTATGGAATCAGGTTCCATTGCCTTGTCCAGCCAGAGCTCATCGAGCTCTTGCACAACTCTTTCTTTTGTGAAGGGACTAGTGCATACCTCCCTCCCCCCGTGTCCATGGTGCTGAGCTGTGGGCTCTGCCTCACCTTCTCTTCAGTAAATACTGAGCAGAAGTATCTATTTAGGATAGATGCTTTTACATGGTCCTCCTCCTCACATGCCCCCTTATCCCCTGTGATCTTAGGAATACCCCCTCTAGACTTTCTTCTTTCACTAATGTATCTATAGAAAGTCTTGTCACTTTCCTTTACTGTTTGTGCTAGTGCTTCCTTGGTTTGGGCCTTTGCCTGCCTTACTGCCTTCCCTGCTTCCCTTAGGGAAGTTTGGTATGCCTCCCTATCTTCGTCCTGCTGCATTCCCTTGTATTTCTTGAAGGCCAGCCTTTTGGCTCTGACCTTTTCTGCTACTGTTTTTGAGACCCAAAGTGGTTTCCTTCTTCTTTTGCACTTCCTTTTCTCTCTAACACAATGGACTGTTGCTTCAAGTATTGCATCCTTTATGCTTGCCCACTTTGCCTGTACCCCCTCACCTGTATTTCTTTTTGCCAGGGCTATCTTAACTCTTTTGGCCATCTTATCAAAGTCAGATCCTCTGAACTCTCATATTTCTGCCTTGGAATGGGATGATTTACTTCTAGTGGCCAAATTGAACCATACCATATGATGGTGATTGGCCCCCAGGTGACCTTCTACCTGGAGATCTGTGATTCTTTCCCTGTTAGTTAATACTAGATCTAGGATAGCTCTGTCTCTTGTGGGTTGTTGTACCAGTTGATTGAGGTGGCATTTCCCCTGTGTGTCATATGGGGAGCCGGACCGCTTTCCTTACCTGGTGATGCAAATGAACTACAAATATGCTGAACTCCTGTTTGACCACTAGCTGAGGGGGGAGGTGTGTTCTTCCAATTCAACATATGGGCTGCTGCACCCCTCTCCTCATTTGCTAGTTTAAATATTCTGCAAAGACGTCAAACTTCTGCCCCAATGCACTGACTCCCTCCTTAGTCAGATACGGTCCATCAAATTTAAAGAACTTTCGCTCCCAAAACTATTGCCGGTTCCCTACAAATTTGTGTCCTTTTTCCTGGCACCAGCTCTTGAGCCACATGTTTAGCTCCCCTATCTCCTCTTCTCTGACCTTCCGTCCATCTGTCCTCCTCTCTCAGACTGGCAGGATCTCAGAGAAGGAGATGCCGGATGAAATGGATGATAGTTTGTCACCCAGCCTGGTCAGGTGTTCCTTGGTCTCCACAACTGACCGGCTGGCGAGATCATTAGTCCCTATGTGTACCAGGATGTCAATGTTTTCTCCTGCTTCCTGAACAATTTTAGCAATGCAGTCAGTGTCTCTTCATGCTGATGTATCTGGGAGACATCTGACCATTATCCCTGGCTGGAGATACGTATCAATTCCTCGAGTCATGGAGTTTCCTATGATCAAAAATTTTTTTGATTTCCTTTTTGCTTTTTTTGTTTTGGTTCCTGTTTTGGGCGAATTTTGTTGTGCTAGCTCCTGTACTGCAGTGTCCTCTGCCCCTTTGTTTGATTTTGGAGATAGAGGCAGATACCCATTTGTAGTTTTTATATGGTTTGTGGAGGTGATATGTTGGAGAGCACCGAGTGATGGGGCACCTGATTTGCCCCTCCTAACCACCTGCCAACCTCCTGGACCAACTAACCTCTGCGGTCGAGGTGCTTCTGTTGGATTTTGGGGAAATGGCGGGTGGCTCTTATAATATATTCATACCTCCTCATGAACAGTACAGATGTCATTTTTCACATCCTGCCCAAAATATTTTTTCACACCTGTTGCTCTGAATGGCACATTCACTGTGTGAAATCACCTTTCGGGATTGAGTAACGAAATGATAGCACCACTGTTCATGAGGCGGGGTCCTGAAAAGCCCATGTTGAAAATTTGGAGTGAAAATCCCATCAAAAGGCAGGGGCATTAGGGTTTGCAACCATAACGCCCCACCCTGTACAGACTGACAGGCGTCGTGGGTGTGTCTTGGGGTCGTCGGCCATAATGCTCATACCCTTCCACCCCCACCCCCACCCTGCAGCCACTGACTGGCATTGAGGTGTGCTTTGGGGTCTTCAGTCCTAACGTTCACCCCATTCTCCTATACTGCACCCATTTCAGCATTTGTCCTTATGGAATGGGGTGAGCATAAGGGCTGAAGACCCCAAGGCATACTGTGACACCTGTCAGTGTCTGCAGGGTCGGGTGAGATGGAATGGCATGAGCGTTATGGCTGACAGCCCAAAGGCACACCCCAACGCCTGTCAGTCTCTGCAAGGAGGGTGTGGGGGTTAGCCTTTGTTAAACACTTCACTGCCATTCCTATTATGCATCTTTCTAATTCATGCACTATCAATGCCAATATCAGCAAGCAAACATTCGGCATTGACAAATGCTTGTTTTTCTTTAGAATTCTAATGGTACAGCTCTAACTATATGAGGGCTATATATATACAGGTACTAGTGGTCATTGATGAATTTGAGGAGCTGACTGCTACAGCCTGTGTGAAATGGATTAACCTCCTTGATGCTGTCCACATGATGCAGCATACATGTGACTAAGAAATACAAAATCGGACATACCCCCATAATACAAAGCATCATGAGCTGTATATTCAAATCACTACAAAATATTTTTCTGGCTCAACTTTAAGCAGAAATGCATGGTGCCAAAAGGCCTCTCACATAGTCTGCAAAAGGTGCCAACAGAAGACACAGACACGTGTTTTGACCTACCAGAACTCATCAGTTTACCTCATCTGTATGACACCCCACTGGAATGAACCAGCTACCCTAAGTTGGTCTATCTGCGTTGAATTGTGGTAAGCCCCAAAAAAACCCCAAAAAAACAAGTTAACACAAAGAACCTTAGTGCAGTAATTTGTGGTGATTTGCATATACAGCCCGTGATGGTTTGCTTTATGGGGGTATGTGTGATTTTGTATTTCTTTGAAACTTGGCTTCCTGGCCAATGACATTTTGGGTAACCCTTGCCTCAGTGCTTGTGCATTAAGGTTCTTTGTGTTATACATGTGACTGCAGTTTTATAGCAGGTAATTGTGCTCTTCCTCAGAAAGGGAGTCTTTCTGACAGAGAAACCTTCAATAACAAACGTTGAAGCAGAATTCTTGGATAATGAGAACACACATCAACAAGGCAGTGTCCTACAGAATTTGATTATCTGTGTTGCCTTGGCAACAACCGGGATGACAGATGAGCCTCCAATTGACAACAGTGATGAGGTGATGTCCACAGTGTAGCCAGACTTACAGAAGTAGGAGGAACTTGAGAGACTGCAGCACAGACTGGAAGTAACACCTGTGAATGTCTGCGCAGCACTGCTCATCCTATGAAAGGCTGTGGAAAAAAGCATCCCATTTCCCCAACTGGAGTATTATGATCAAGACAGAAAACATGTGACAGGAGCAGGAGGCTTACAGAATGCACCAAAAGCAGTTCACAGACTGCATAAAAATATAAAAAATAATTGCAAACCTGAAATTGCAAATGTGTGCCATGTGAAATGCCATAATAAAGCTTGCATTTTAGTTTTAATATACAGTGCTTCATAGCAAAATGCCTGCCTGTGGCTTCCCAGGCCCACCTTGTGAATGAGTTTTCCTCAATGGTGTTACACCTGGCTAAATAAAGATTGATTGATTGGTTGATTACAGTGGACGTTATTGGATGATTCATTCGTACACTGTCGGGCTCTGTATAAGTGGTGCTCACTGTACCAAAATGTTAGATCTATTGGTGTATCACCTGATGTTAGTTCTTACCAGCTGCTTTCATTCTTACAAGATCTGATGATCTAAACATTTTACTTTCCAAACTTTTTCTCTGGTTGAAAGAATGCACTATATTTCAATGGCTGACTCAACAAGCTGCATCTTTTGTTGGGCATCATTCTCACCAAGACAGTTCAAACTCAAGAGAGAAATACTGCATTACATTTACCCACAGAAGCAAATCTCAGAATCATTGCATAAATTTTGGTTCTATTGATTCAGCCTGAATAACATAGTTAAGTTCAACGTTTTGTCAAGGCAACCCCAATGAGGGGATACTCAGTGTTGTTGAAAAGAGAAGACTAAAGGGAAATAGCCCAAACATTCACCTGAATTCTCCTTCTGGCCCCCTGACCGATCCCTCTGTGGTTGCCAAAGTGTTCAATACCAATTTCTCTGACCTGTCGGCCCTTTTTTGCAAACTCCCATCAAGCTATTTCTCTTCATCCACTCCTTCCTCCTCCCCCCTCCCACTTGTGTATCCTCAACCACAGGAACCAGCACCCGCACATCGCCATCCAACCACCTCCCCAGTGACACCTGCCCATACACCCCTTTCCACTTTTCAATTATCTTCACAAAAGTTACCTTCAAACTTCTAAGGAGGTTACCTAACAGGGGAAGCCATGGCACCGACAGCCTCTCCCCTGTCTTTTTGAAATGTGTCTCTTCTCTGATATCCAAGCCTCTCACCTTTATCTTTAATCTTGCACTATCCAAATCAACCATGCCTGACTCCTGGAAGTCTGTTAGAATGATTCTAATCTTTAAAACTAGCTACCCCCACTCCTCTGACAACTACCGGCCCATATCCATTCTCTCCCACTTGAGTAAACTCCTGGGGCCCAATTCCAAGTTGGGTTACACCTGGCACAAAGGCGATGTCACGACAAGCCCTATGGTGCAAATTGCCTTGCGTCAGGCATAGCATGAGTTGAATTCCAAAGATAATAACTAGCCATGACGAGTTGCGCCAAAGGTGGGATATGCCACCCACTATGCCCACAACCCACTGCAGCATGGTGCAAGGGTGGGTTATGGCAGCACCTGCACCCTATTCTGGAAGGGCGGCTGCCATAACCCTGTTCTGCAATTCCAAGTCCCCACCTTGGTGCAGTGGGTTAGACAAGCATGGAGGTGGTCTAAGGGGCATCTGTCCTGGCAAAATGATGGATGCCCCCCACAGCACCGCAGAAAGCACTGTAACCTGCCCCATGGACTCCCCCTGGCACAGTCATGCCCCCCTCCCCCTCTCGAATATCGGGGACCTCCCGGGTCCGTACTTTTCTGTGTCCCATGCACATTTGCCACCTGATTGCCACCCAGCCAGACCCCCCCAAGGCTCTCAGGTGATTGCAGCAGTGATACAGGGTGGGGGGGCTCCAAGGGGGCAGTTAATTGCTGGATGTGATTTATGGCACCCAGGTCTGTTGCGCCATTCCCATGGCGCAACTCTGCGACTGCCGCAAGTCACAGGGCATAGGTGCCGGGGACCCTGCCTGTCTTATAATAGGCACAGGGTCCCTGGCATAGTGGTGCATGGCACAACTCACATACGCCTGTGAGTTGCGCCATGTGACTTGGAATCGGACCCCTAGTGAGGGTTGTCCATCACTGGTTATCTGAATACATTACTAAATACAACCAGTTACGTAGCCAACAGCATGGCTTCCATAAGCTTCACAGCACATCCACTTCCTTTGCTCTTTTTACCAATCACATCTTCTCCAACATGGACCTTGGATGTGCCACATGTGCCATCTTAGTTGACCTACCTAAAGCTTTCGATATGTTAAACCACTCCCTTCTCCTTTCTAAACTATCAATACTTGGCTGCTTCACTGAGACCACAGACTGGTTTAGGAGCTACCTCTCCAAATGCTCCCAATCTTTGTGCATTGGTTCTACCACCTCTCCTCCCCTGCCAGTCACCATGGGAGTGCCCCAGGGCTCCATACTGGGCCGCCGTTCTTCTCTATATTTGTTGACTCCCTCCCTGCTGACATCTTCACCTGCAACTCTCTGCTCTGTGGATGACCTTGTTATTTTCCATAGTGACAAACCTGTCCTTTGTATTTCCTCCATCCTCACTCAGAACTACTGTGCCACTTACGACTGGTTCTCATCTAATCTGTTGCTGATCAATTCTAAGAAAACTAAGGCTATGTTGTTAGGGTCAAAACCCTTCTTTGCCAAATGCCTTAATGCCAACTCTTCTCTCCTCATATACCCTCCTGATGGCTCCGCCTTTGAAGACATCTCTTCCTTCAACCTGGGGTTATGCTTAACCCCTCTCTTTCCTTCAATGACCACATAAACCACATAGTCCATAGGGTTAATCAGAAGCTGGGTGCTGCCTATCGTCTAAAGCCATACCTGACTAAAGAAGCTTGCTTAGCTATCATCATGGGTACCCTCCTCCCTATCTTTGATTATTGTTCCCAAATCTACTCTCGAGTCTTGACTACCCTCCAGACTAGACTCTCGGTAACTTACAATAGTGCTTGCCGCTTTGCCCAGTTGGCCCTTACTCAGCACACCACTGTGACCTCTACCGCTCCCTTGGTTGGCTCTCCTAACAAGGTCACTTTGACTATTCCCTTGGCTGTTTTGTGGACACCACTCTTAGTTGTGGTAACACTTTTCCCCTCTCTACCCTCTTCAACTTTAGAATCCTAACTAGGAACCTCTGCTCCTCCACTATTCTTGCCCCTCAGGTACCTAGGACAGCCACCAACATGGGTGAGAGAGCTCTCTCCATGGTGGCCCCTTCTGTCTGGAATGGTCTGCCTGCCCCTTCCTCAACTTCTTATACTCATCAAAAATTCAAACTTAACCTCAAGTTATGACTCCTAGACAAAAATAGCTGCAACTGTTCTGCTCACTAGCACCCCTTCCACCTGCCTGACCTATCGGTTTTCCCATCTGCTAACCTTTTCCCCTCGTCCTTCCTGCCATTTGTTGTTTCTACGCACTGCAGGTTATCTTCTCATGTAGAGGAGGGTGGTCTGTCTAGTGGTTCCATATTGGTATTGTATACCTGTACCAGTGCCTGCCTGTTCTGCCTTGTGGTGTATTTATTTGTTACTGTTATTTTACTAGCAAATGGATTTTTTCTTGACATATAGTCACCTATGTGCAATTTTTGCTGTGTGCTATCTATGTTGTAAACTCTTATTTTGTTCTTCTGTAATGTTCTTCTGTGTGCCATTCAACCCAGGTCATGCCTGTCAATGGTCCTCTGGAACAGTATACCTACCCAGTTATCAAAGTCATAAATAAATAAAATAAATAAATGCTAGGAAGAACTACTTCACAGAAGGAGTGGTGGACACATAGAGCAAAGTTGTGGTGTCAGTTAACAATGTTTCTACCTTCAAACATAAACTAGATAGGTACCTTGAAGAAGAAAGGAATGATAGCGTATTCCTTCTTGGTATTAAGGGGAAAGAAGTTGATGGGCCAGTGTTATCTCTTTTCTAAATGTGTATATTCTTAAAATAATCTGCTAGATGCACATTTTCATTTATAGAAACACAGAAATTTGCTGACAGAAAAAGACACTTTGGCCTAGCCAGTCTGCCCAATACCTCCTCTCTGTCTGGTTTATCTTACTCACTTTATTCCATACCATTGTTACATTTATTTAGCCCCATGTAGCGGTTCCATGCCCTCTTGAATTTGCTTCCTGAATGTACCCCCAACAACCCATCCCACCAGCCTATTCCAAGGGCCCACCCCTTTCTCAGTGAACTGCCCCCTTATATTCCCTCTAAATCTCCCCCCTCCAACTTGAATGCATGTCCCATAGATGATGTTTTTACTCATCCTGAATATGCTTCCTTCCCTCACCTTGTTTATTCCCTTCAGATATTTGAAGGTTATTTGAAAGTTTCCACCATATTTCCCCTCTCCCTCCTTTTCTCCAGTGTGCAAGCATTTAGTTCCTCCAGTCTTTCCACAAATGACTTCCTGTGTACTCCCTGAACTATTTTGGTTGCTCTTCTCTGTACCCGCTCCACCCTGTCTTTGTCACCCTGTAAGTGTGGCCTCCAGAACTGAACCCCATATTCCAGATGTGGTCTGACCATAGTCTTGTAAAGTGGCATGATCACCTTCTTCATCTTACTTGTAATGCCCCTCTTTATGCATGTCAGCATTCTGTCTGCCATCCCCACTGCCTTGTTGCATTGGTTCCCAACCTTCAGATGATATGAAATGATGATCCCCATGTCCCTTTTCTGTTCTGTTGTCTCAAGTTCCTCCCCTCCCAGCCAGTATTTTGCCCTTGGGTTCTTACGCCGTATGTGCATAATTTTCATCAAAATAATGGTCAACAAAAAACTAAGTAAAAAAATAAAAAAAATAAAAATTTTGCAATTTTTTGTGTGTTAAAGTGCAGTTGCCAGTTCCTTGGCCACTGCTCTAGCCTGGACAGATCCTCCTTCATTCTTTCCACCCCTCTTGGTGTGTCCACCCTGCTACAGATCTTCGTATTGTCTGCAAAGAGACACACCTTCCCATGTAGACCCTCTGAAATGTCCCCAATTTATATGTTAAACAGTATGGGACCCAACACAGACACCTGGGGCACCCTACTTATCACCCCCCCTTTCCTGGAGTGCCTCCCATTTACCACCATCCTCTGAGTTCTACTACCGGCCAATTCTCCACAGTTTGTTAGTTTGCTCCCCACCCCTAGGCTGCCTAACTTGCTTACCAGTCTCCTGTGAGGGATGGTGTCAAAGACCTTCCTGAAGTTCAGATAAGCCATGTCCACCACCCCCTCTAATCACATATCTCCATTACTCCATCAAAGAATTCAATTAGTTTGGTCTGACATGACCTTTCACCTGTGAACCCATGCTGGTTGTCAACCATGAGCCCCCTCCTCCAGATATTGTACCAGCCTTTCCTTTATAAGTGCCTCCATCAGCTTACCCACCACAGAGGTAGGACTGACTGGACAATAGTTGCCAGGCTCTTCCTGAAGAGAAATTAAATTCTTCATTTAACAGGAAAAAAATTTTAATATCTGTATGTGTGACTGTCTTGAGCAGAGATCAGTTCCTTATCTTTATGAGGTAGAAAAGTGATTATGTATTGAAGAGTAAACAAAATCCTTTAAACTGATTGTCCAGCTAAGGTCTTTATCCATGTTTAAATCCCGCAATAATCCATGGATAAGGCATGGCTTTGGCTTTATAAAAAAAAACATAATGGAACACTTGCTTAAATTTATTTTACATGAGTCCATTATATAATCACAGTAAGGCATGCCAAGAAATGAGTAATTGGAGCATTACCCACTTCTTATGTGAATAAATCAATCTGCTATGTTTCATGACAAGACCAAATGAGGTGTGTATAAATCCCACAGTAATCCATGCCCTGTCATGCCTTATGGCTGAAATAATCTATCTTAGAAAGTACATCTCCACTTTCATTAATGTTTCTAGATGGACACAAAAATGCAGGTGGCATTTTGTAACATTAAGAGGGGAAATTATGTTACAGTGTAAAGAGTTGAACAAGGGGTACTTGGCACATTTCCATGTTTAATTACAGTGTAAATACTATGGCCCAGATATTCAAAAGGGTTGCGCCACAACCCACTGATGCGCCCCGGTGCGATATTTAAAACGGAAAAGTGCACCGCACAAATTCCGATGCGCATCAGTAATGTATGCAGGCACAGGTGGGGGGGGGGCGTGCCCATGCATAAACTGCACAGCCCAATATTCAGCCTGGGCCATGCAGAGTTATGCAGGCGCAACCCCTACCTGCGCCTGCACAAAGTTACGCCTAAAAAAAAAAGGAACAAGTCGAGGGCCACCCACAGGTGAGCTGCCGCATTACAGGGCACAACACAGCAGCTGCCACCTGTGGGTGGCCTTCACCTGTTCCCGCCGCACCTGGTGGCGCCCCCCCATGCCCCGATCATGGGCATCAGTATCCCCCCCCAAGTCCAATATCCCTGGTGGTTCAGTGGACCGCGATTATCCCAATCGCGGCATAACTATATCTCCGAGTAGCCGATCGCGGGCATCTGTATCCCCAAAGTCCAATATCCCTGGTGGTCCAGTGGACAGCACGGAGTCCGATCACGGGCGGCATTCCTCACCCCTCAAGTCCAAAATCCCTGGTGATCTAGTGGACACCCAGCCCCACCACCACGGGCCCCCACCACCGCTCCCCATCAGCCAGCAGGCAGCAGCACCACCCACCTGCTTGCCCCATGCTCGCGCCGACTGACAGCTTAGTTGGCTGCATGCCCATTGTTTCCAGAGCATGAGCCAATGGGCGTACAGCCCATATTGCTATTAGTCAGGTCCAGATGTGAATGAATCTATTCACATATCTGACTGACTAGAAGAGCATGTACGCCCATTGGCCTCATGCTCTGAACCAATGGGCGGCAGCCACCGAGCTGTCAGTCAGTGGGCAGCGGGCGGCAGGCAGGTGGGTGCTGCCCCGCCAGCTGATGGGGAGCAGGATGGTGGGGCTCCATGGGTGGTGGGGTCCACTAGATCACCAGGGATTTTGGACTTGGGGGTGAGGAATGCTGCCCACGATCGGGCTCAGTGTGTCCACTGGACCACCAGGGATATTGGACTGTGGGGATACTGATGCCTACGACGGGCTAATCGGGGATTACTGATGCCCGTGGATCGGGCCCTGGGAGGGGAATACAGTTATGCCTACAATTGGGCTACTGTGGGGGAGAATAAAGTTATGCCCATGATCGGCCACGGGGGATAAGCAGTTGTGCCCACAATCAGGCTACCTCGGGATACAGTTATGCCCGCAATCGGCTAATTGCAGTCCACTGACCACCAGGGATAGGAGACATTCATTGTCCCTAGCGGGACGCCCCGCTGATCGGGCTGCAGGGGCGCCAGTCCCCCGGACGGCTGCTGTTCGGCAGGGTGCCAGGCACAAGTCGTTGGGGATCGGCGCACCTGCATGCTAATGGCATGCAAATGGGGCCATAATCAGATGCAAATGGTCCCCATGCGCCTTGCATAAATTATGGCCCCATTTTCATGTCACCTTTTGAATATCGTAGGTGCTGTGCATGGCACAATGGAACTTGCGCCACCGCATCTCAATGCTCCACTCTGACCACTTGCGCTGGTACAGTTCCACTGCGCCATGCACAGTGGGGGTGGCCAGGGGGTGATATTGAAAGCAGTTGCGCCATAGCACAACTCCGTTGAATATCGCCCTGGCCACACCCCTGCGCAACTATTTTGAGCGGCACACAGGCTTGCGCCACAAACAGGCGCAGTTTGAATATCTGGGCCTATACCTTTTGAGATGTAGCTCAAATTGTGTCATGCTAAAAACTATATTTCTTTCAGTTGAGGAATTGTTTCTTTTTTTTGTAGTTGTCAGTCTATGCTTGGGCTTTTTGTTAATGACAATATCGATGAAGATGAATTATTAGTAAATGGCCTGTGAAAAATGTGGTCCATAAACTTTCAGCCTCACATGCTGGCCATCTCTGAGACCAAACTCTCCCCCAGGATTTGTGGTGTGGCCAGGTCCTTCCTTGCTAATGCTGTTTTCCAGCAGGACTGAGACAAGGGCGGTCGTTGTCAAAATTTCTGTCAGCCTCTGGTCTCTTGTTGTGCACTGCTCCTCTGTCCCTTGCTTAAATGATCTCATGCTTGCAGACTCTACATTCTCTTCTCCTTTCCCATAGTCATTGCTGCCATCTACTATTGTCCTAGAGCCAAAGTAGATACTAGCGTAGAACTATATTATCAAATTTTAATATATGGATTGTGAAAATAATATCCCTGAGAAGCATACAAAAAAATTCTTGTAATACCATCGCTCCTGGAGTGATAATACTACTGTTCCGAAGTGATAATACTATCGTTCAGGTGCCGAAATAGTATCGTTCGGCACCCGAACGATAGTATTATCAAGAAAGCCGAAGAGCGCATGTCCAAGTCTATCCCCAACGTGTTAAACTGCGTGCCTTCTGATTGGCCGCTTTTCCTCTCTGTGGGCGGGCAGAAGGAGTCTGAAAATATGGCGGCTTGCTCACTCACTTAGCCAGACAATCTTCCGTAATAACCGGGTTTTTTTGGTTGAAAACTATCGGGCAACCGGATCTCTCTCTGGGGCTCCTCTGCTCGCTCTATATCGCCACTTATCCCCCAAAACGGCCAAATGAAGCCCACAGCAGCCGCCGTCCACACAGGACTGGGGAACCTGCCAGCACGCACATCCACCGCTAACCCAGTACTGAAACGGAGGTGAGTCAATTGCCTCCTATCCATATTAAAAAAATACAATAGGTTCTGAGAGATTATAGTATTATATCGTTCTGGGACACATGAAACCTCTCGAGCTTCGCTCTCGAGGTTTTCTGTGTCCCCAGAACCTCTCGATGTAATTACTACCTTGTAATACACCAGAACCTATCTATTATTCTATTTATAATATCTGGTAGCCCCCTTTAATACACAGACTAGAGCTGTGTTTGGAGCACCATAATAACTGGTAGAATGGGTTATTATGACATCTTGTGTCATTCATTAGTAGTGTGCCACCTGATAGGCTCTTATTCCATGTGTGGAAGGGCCAAACACAGCAGCAAACATTGGGGCAGTTTTTCCATTACTGAGGAATTGGACAACATTCATTGTTTGGTGCTTACATCTGTGATGGTATTACTTTTTTTGAACAGCATTTATCTGGTTGATCCTGCTTTTCTAATTTTTTTAATCTATCTGGTTGATCCTGGTGTTGCTTCATTTTGGGTGGGGCTTCGGAAGACAGCCACCATAGTTCAGAACAGCCTGTGGCTGACTACGCACATTGTTCCACAGTGTAAATTAGAAAAAAAAAGAAATTATGGCAACAAACTATCCTGCTTTTCAACTAATTGTGTGCGTGTGCGTAGGTACAAGGGGGACTCAGTAGCAGCTGAAGCATGTATCACAGCATAGCTCCTTCAGTAACAGCCTTTCACAGTGACTTCCTTGAAATTGTGTATATATAAAAAAAATAATGCCTGTGTTGTGTGTGTTATTAGGATTTTTCACACACCCTCAGTGTGTGAAAATCTTATAAACCCCTCAAGCTTCGTTCTTGGGGTTTATGGACTATCACGTAACTCAGGTGTGTGAAAAATCCTCATAACACACACCTGCACAGGCATTATTTTGTATATAATATCTGGGTATATATATTTTTTTTCCATAGGGAACTCAGTTAGAATTTGCCATTATAACCCATGGGTTATAACAGTGAACATGCGCCGGGTTTCCCTTCTGCACATATGCCATCTTCTGCTC
This sequence comes from Neoceratodus forsteri, assembly GCA_016271365.2. NCBI lineage: Eukaryota > Metazoa > Chordata > Ceratodontiformes > Ceratodontidae > Neoceratodus > Neoceratodus forsteri. The sequence goes on along the minus strand of CM057459.1, from coordinate 1,223,946,479 downwards.
TGCCCTTCACCACCAGCCCTCTCTCCTCAGTGTTCATTGCATTGCTGCTTGGAGTCAGTGGTAAGTTAAGTAAAAAAACACTTTTAAACAGGGCTGCCTAAAGAATTAAAACAAGACAAACAAAAACAAACAAATAAAGGGAAACTCCTTCATTTAGCCACACTTCCAACCACATGGACCAAACTGAAAATGGAGTGGACAGCAGCTGCAGTGAGATTTTTATTTTTATTTTATAGAATTGCTGTGAGGAACAAATGATACCCAGCAATTATATACAATAAAATGTGGGGTGGGGCATTTAACTAAAGATTTGACACACACCCTCGGGGTTGGATACTTAAATAAACCCCTTGAGCTTGCTCTTTGGGTTTATGTAGCATCCAACCCCTCTTGTCTCTGTTAAATTTCATTAAACACACCACCCTATGCATTATTCTTTATATCTTGGGTGACTTTCATTCTCAGATTGCCAATGAACTCTCATATTTTGGTCAATATTTCTTCCAGTTGATGGATTCCATGGGCCTTGCACAAGTGGCTATTTCTGTGACCCATTAACATGGCCATGCCTTTGAATTTTTTCCCCAGGAGTTTGAGCTTGATATGGTCATTTGGTTAGATCATTGCCTTGGAAAGGTCTCTTTTGGTGCTCTCCTTTATTCCACCTCATGTGGAGATAATTTGGTACTGCCAGTTATGAGGTCTGGTGCCAGATGGAGTTCAGGTGACACTGGATTTTTCTGGTGGGTTGGCAGCTTGATAAACAGGGTTCCACCACCGCTGCTGTTGATGTCATAGTGCCATTTCATGTGTATCCCCTTGTGTCTTGCCATAGCTTGCCTTGGTTTGATGGTGAGATTAGGCAGTGACAAGAGGCTGGAGCGTTGCTGGAAGAGGTCTACAGCTTCAGAGGACAAACTGGTTCTGGGCATTTATGGTGATGAATACCAGAGGGTGATCAACCAAAAGAAAGCAGTGTTTCTGTCTGCATAGATTGCTTTTGGGAGGAATCAACCAGCTCATCATTTTTGGACTGTAGGCAGCCTGCTTCATCTGCTGTCTGGAGTCTGTTAGAACCCTTTCACTGGCAAAATGCAAGGGGTTGATATGATTCTTCTTGGACAAGGTGTCCTATTTTCGGGCTAGGATGCCCCAAAGTGTGCTGTGGCAACCTGGTGGTGTTGAGTCTGCTTGCCAAAGAAGCACTCAGATTGTGTGTAGGAGTGTTAAGGACAGTAATTGTGGAAGAGGTTTTTGTGATGCTCTCGAAGCTGTGACCTTGTTTTTTGAAAACTGGTCCAGCCCCATCTGGACCACTGGAGAACTCTGTAGAGCAACTGTGTCTGGCATTTGCCAGGATAATCTGGTGCTTCTTGTCAGAGGATGTCTTTCTGGTTGTGTTGAAAAATACATTGGTAAGGCCCCTTTTTGAAGAAGCCATTGTTAGACCTGGAGAACCTGGCAAATTATAGTCCTGTCTCTAACCTGCCATTTTAGGTAAGGTTATCAAGAAAATTATGGCTTTACAGCATGAGGTGCTTCTTAGAGTTCATGACATCTTTAAGCACCTCCCATTCATAGTTAGGTCTAGACATAGCTCCAAAAGTGCATTGCTCAGGAATGCACAGTGACCCGCTTAGGGGGAGGAATCAAGGAGAATGGCGAAGTCTCCTTCTCTTCAATCTCTCAACATTTGATACTGTAGACTATGGGCTTCTGTTGGACTGGCTGAGGGAGTATAGGAGGCTCAATGGCTAAGTCATCTGCTGGTTTGAGTCCTACCTCAGGAACAGGATACAGAGGGCAGTGATGGGAAATTTCTCCTCATGCCTGGTGTACCTGCCCCCCCAAGGGTTAATACTATTGCCCATGCTGTTAGCAGTATATTTGCTGTCCCTAGATGGAATAATTAGATGTGCAACTTGGGTTTTCACTGTTTTGTAGATGACATCCAGATGTACTTGTGATTTTCACCTAGGACACAGAATACAGTGAAGGCTCAAAATACAAGTCTGAGTGAGATCCAGGATTGGATGGCATAGAGCTGGCTGAGACTTACTCTAGTTAAGACTGAGATGCAAGGGTACTGTGGAGCACAAACTGAGGGGTAGCAAAAACTGACAGCTCCACTTCCTGGTCAGAAAATCGATTTCAAAACTGTTTTTTTTTTATTTACCTAATTTCAGAATATTTTATCTTATTAGACTGTGAACAAACCAAGTGATCAGGATGGGAAACTGAAAAAGGATAGAGCAGCTGTTAATGGTGGAAAAGACAAGAATGTTCCTGCAACTCTATCCTGATGTCTGATTCTGCTGCTGCAGCCAGGCAAGGCTTAAAGGTAACTTTTACTTTACTGGTGCTGAAAATGCAGCAACTTATTTCATCTGTTATGGTGCTTAGCACCAAAACGGATAATTTTAACTCTATGGTCACAGTAGTGGAAACTGCAGTGGACTCGCGTGAAGGAGATAGGAAATGATTTTTACACAGTTAACTGCCCTTCCATCTTCCGTCCCATGCCAGTTATGTGTTCTGATATGCTTTGATGATTTTTTAATAAATACGTAATCTAGCTTTGGTGTGCCTTTAGATCTACATTGAGTTCCACTCTCCTCACCAGCTGCTCCTCTTGATTTTCGTAATTTTAAGACATTCTATGATATCAGAAACTCCCATTCCATGCTATTCATCTGAATGGCATGGAATGGGTGTTTCTGATGTCATGGAATGTTCAGGCAGTATGAAAACAGAGAGCACACCTGCTGAGCACAGAAGGATTCAGGGTAGTTACAAAGGCAACAAAATTAGATTATTAATTTAACAAAAAATGTCAACAAAATATCAGAATAGTGGGTAACCAATAAAAGAACAACTAGAGGGCATCTAGAGATCTAAAAACAGTTTCCTATCACATGCCTAAAATACAGTGTCAATCCACAGCCCCTTCTGCTGCCATGGACCTTGTAATTGAAGAAAATGCACCCTTTCGAGCGTGTTTGGAAATGCTTGAGAATCAAGCTCATTCCTCACACATCATAATTTTGGGCCTCCCACAGGGGATTGAAGGGGATCATCCACTTATATATTTTAAAGAATGGTTAGCCAATAAACTCTTGCCAAAAGTGTAGTCCTTTGATTTTAGCCTACAAAAAGCATACAGAATCACCCAATGAGGCCAACGAGAGGTCACTTCTACACCCCATACTCAGCTGTTAATCACAGATGGTATCAGTACTTGAGATAGGATTCTGTGCCTTGTACAACATCTGGGGGCCCTTATGCAGGATGGCAAAAATGTTAATTTTTTTCCCCTGATCTCAGCTATGCCACAAGACAACATTGCAAGACGTTTGACTGAGTCTGGAAACAACTCTGTGAATTTTCAATAATCCACTCTATGATTTACCCAGCAAGACTCTGGATTGTTCATAACAACAAGGTTTGGGCATTTTCAGATCCTCAAGAAGCAGGCAAGTGGGTCACTTGAACTTTTTCAGACTGCCTTCTTAATATTTCCACAGTGGATGATCCTAACTCAATATCAGAGGTTACCTAACTTGCTTGGTGTTAAAGTACTTTTTTTTTACTTCGTCTTGGTCTCTGCCCCAAGGAATCCTTTTCCTTAGGTTTCTTTCAGCTGGGCCTCGACGTACCATGGAACCTGTGTCATTCTGTGCAAGACTGGGAGATTTTTTTGCCTTTGGTTTTTCTCTGGGTCCCTTCCTCCTGAGGGCACTGACACAGAGGACCTAAGTTCAGACAGACGGTGTGCTTATGCACACAGCCATCCAGCATCCACAGCACCCACCCCACCCCCAACTCCCCATAAGGAGCCATAGTGCCTTACCACCCATGCTTCTACAGGTGGTAATGCTTGTGGGCATTACTGTCTTGTAACCTGCCCCCCCCCCCGGGAGGAGGCGAGTATCCATTGGAATGCTCAATCCTACCTCCCCTGGCCAACCCTCGGTGACCCAAGTCCATTCCCAGACCTGGGTTGCCAGCGTAGCATGAGGTGTAACATCTAGTGCCTCAACCCTCAGCACAACTGGGCCACCCCAGGTGTTATTCTTGAATGTTTTGGACATTGTACTAGTTATTCAGCCTGTCTGCTGTTCACCTAATGGGTTACAGTTATATTTCAAGGGCAATAATTGGGCTGCTAATACCTCTCTTGGCTTCCAGTAATAGTTACCGGCTTTTTAATTTTCTTTCCATACTAAGCAATGGTTTCTTTTATGGATTTGTTTTTGTTCATAGCCTATGTAGTGTTAATTCAGTTCTCTGCCTAGGAGGTGGGGGGAGGGAGGTTATGTTTTTGATTATGGTGGGTTATACGTTTTAATTTTGCTGTCATATTGATTAAGGTTATAAATTCTTAGGATATATAGTACAGCAATAGTTAGCCCTCTGGAAGGGCATGTAAAGTCAGGAATGTCTTACTGTCATAAAAAACGTTTGAAATTAGTTGTACTGCTCTTGGGTTCTTTTGAACAGCACTGGTGTAGGAATTTTTCTTTCATTTATGTGGTACTACCTCTGATGTTGTATTGCAATATACCGTACTCGATACATTCTGTTTCCTCTGATTAAGGTGCTTTGGTTCTGTGCCTCACATCATTGCATGGTTGTTCAATATATGGTTTCATGTTATATAAATGTAACATCTGAACATATAAAAATAGAGTTTAAAAAAAAAGACAGAGGTACAAGTCACTGACTCAGGCTGAAGGAGGGGAGCAATGGTGGCCAAAGAGGCTACAGGGCTAGGGCCCAGGTTCTCAAGACCGGAGGCCTCTGAGAAAGTAAAAGATCTGGGTGTCATTCTAGAGTACAGGCAGATATCTGAAGATTAGGTGTCAGTAGTGATCTAGAGTGACTTTTACTATCAAGGAACATCAGCTGGATTAAATCCCTTATCATCACCAAAGACCTGGCAATGTTGATGCATGCTATTGTGATGTCATGTCTGAGCTACTATAATGCTTTATACCACAGGGTAAAAGAGGGTGTGCTGACAGGCTGACATTTGAGGCATAGATGTCAGCAGTGATCTGGAGTGATTTTTACCATCTAAGGACCATCAGAGGAGTTAAACCGCTTACCCCATGGAAAAACTGCAATGCTGATGCAAGTTTTTGTGATGTCCAGGCTCAGCTAGTGCAACACTTTATATCTCAGGGCAAATGAAACTGTGGCACAATGCTTGTAGCTAATACAGAATTATGTGGCTAGATTACTGACTGGCCTGTCCAAGTCATGTCATATGACCCTGGTCTTATAGGAGCTGTTCTGGCTGCTGGTGAAGTGATGAATTACCTTTAAAGTGGGGTTGTTAACCTACAAAGGTCTGTATGGGATGGGCCTTGGCTACCTGTCCTGTTTCTGCACTTGTCCTGCTTCCCTCTCCATTCTACTGATATGGGCTTCCGCACAATCCTAAGGGTATCATTTGAAAGCTTCAGGGGACCAGGCTTTTGCTGTAGCTGCTCCAGGAGTAAGTAACACTCTCCTGAGAGACCTGTGAGAGGCCCCATTAGTGAAGGCCTTTAAGAAGGGTATGAAAATCTATAGGCCAGATTTTCAAAGGGCCCCTAGATCCATGCAAACTGCATCAAATAAGCAGCTTGAGTCATATCTAGGTGCACCACATTCTGTGTGATATATTTTGTAAGAAAAGCATTCTCTGTGGCAAAGTCCTCCAAACTGATGCAAGAGGTCCACTGAGTCAATAAAATGGTGTAAGAGATGAGAATGACGCAAGCTGCACCAAAATAAAAGGTGCACGTTGAGCCAAAAATGGTGCAAGCTGAGTCAAAAAAATGACTCAAGTAATAAAAATGATGCAAGCTGAGTAAAAAATGGTGCAAACCGAGTAAAAAAATGGTGCAAGCTAAGTCAGAAAAATGGTGCAAGTTGAGTAAAAAATGATGCAAAGGACAAGAATGATGTAAGCTAAATAAAATAAAATGGCAGATGAAATGGTCAAGACTAAGCCCTCAAAATGTTCTAAACTAGTCCTGCAGGAGAATACTGGCTCTTAATAGCAATATTAGATAGTTTATTTGTTCAATCTTAAAGATGATTATCACAAAATAGAAAATTATAACAACATAGACATACATACTGTACCAGTAGAATATCACAAAACATAAAATACACAATCTGACACAGCAATTAATACAAAATGACTAGAGATGCAAACAACCACAAAAAGTGCAGTTTACATGCAGAAATAGCAATAAATAATCAGGTGGATGAATCCAGGGGGTACCACTGGTGGGGAAAAATGCCCCATAATCACCAAGGATCATACCTTAGGGGCACTCAGATTCCTTCTCTTAATCTTCCTTGTTAGGAATGCAAATTTCCACCCAGAATGTATACTAGTGTGATCCTCAGAGGAAAGAAAGACCGTAGTAAGATCAATACCACTGGATGTTGCCATTCCAGAAATTATTGGAGATAACTATTTGAGTATAATATTAGTGTACCAAGGACACCTCAGAAAAAGTGAGCCAAATCCTCCCTTTCTCCCTGTTCACATACACAAAACATATCCTCAGGATCACTAGAATTCTTATATAAGGCATTTCTAACATTAGATTCAAACAATTCAAGCCTGAATCTTGCATATATTTTACAAATATCTGGATTCTCCAAAACATCAAGATAAAATCTGTACTCATGATTATCGACACTATGGGAGTACCATTTAGAATATTTTGAATTAGCAATATGTGCCAGATCAAACTCTCTATGGAACTGTATCATTTTATTTTTTTAATAAACTTTATGTTTCTCACTAATACTCACACACTGGTGTCTATATTTCAGCAAAAAAGGACAGCAGATATTTATCAAGTGAGCTATGTAAGTGAGAAAGCCAAATTAACTGTTGATGGTTACGTTGCACCCAGACCTCTTTCTCCATTAAACATATCTTGGCCCATCTCTCGTTTGGTAATTGCAAAGTCCTGATCCAGAAATTAATTCATCTAGAATCAGCCAATGCCTGTAAATTTGTAATTCCCAGTTCCGTTCTTAAAAAATAAGCCGGTGTAGATCTTTGGCAGACAGTAACTTTCCTCAAAGTTTAACGGCTGGAATTTCCAAGGAATCCAATGATTTTAACTCCCAAATTTCTACCCCATACAGGGTTTGTGCATTATACTTTGCCTGTCAGGTGTACAAAAGGGGTTTAAGTGAATAATCACCATAGGCATGATTGAATTGTGCCAAAGCCCCTATTGTTTTATTAGTTTTGGAAACGATATAATTCTGGTGTCTACACCAAGATCCATTATTAGAATACAATAAACCCAAATATATATATGATGGAACTGTTTCCAAATAATCATTTACTAATTTCCACCTATACCTATTGGTTCTAGCACCAAATACCATTACTTTCATTTTACCAAGATTGATTTTCAATGATAGAGACTCAGATACAGTTGACAAAAGATTAAATTTTTCCTGAAGGCCTGAAACTGAAAAAGAACACAAAACAAGATCATCGTCATAAGCAAATGCTGAACGTACATGTGTACCAATTTTAGGAGAACCAGAGTTTAAGGATTGCAGCTGAATCTGTAAATCGTTCAAATAAATTGAAAAAAGCATGGGTGCCAGGATGCATCCCTGCCTAACACCGTTATTTGTTTTTATTCTACCTGATAATACACTCCTTGTACGAATCTGAGCCCAGGTGTGAGAATATAGATTTCTAATGCTATTAACCAATACAGGAGAAATACCATGTGATAACATTATTTCCCATAATATTGATCTATTGATTGTATCAAACGCTGAGCTATAATCTACAAAGACTACGTGCAATTTTTGTTTCCTTATATTAACATATTTTTCAATCAAATGGGAAAGTATAAAACAGTTATCGAAAGTTGAATAGCCTTCCTGGAATCCCGCTTGAGCTGGGGCTAGTCCCTCTAATGATTCTATCTCATCCCTGCATCTAACCAATATTAATTTGGCAGCAATGTTACCCAATACATCCAACAAACTTATGGGATGGTACATTGCAGGGTCATCCTTTGGTCCCTTTTTGTAAATTTGGAAAATAATGGCCCTACCCATGACTCAGGGACAAAATTAGTATAAACACATTGATTAAAACAAGCATTTGTCAATGCCGAATGTTTGCTTGCTGGCATTGGCATCGGTAGTGTAGGAGTTAGAGAGCTGCATAATAGGAATGACAGTGAAGTATTGAACTGAAGCCAAAACCACCACCACCCTTCAGAGACTGACAGGCATTGGGGTGTGTCTGTGGGTCATCAGACATAACTGCCACGCCATTTCACCACACTCTACCCTGCAGACACTGACAAGCGTCATGGTGTGCCTTGGGGTCTTTAGCCCCTATGGTCACCCCATTCCATTAGGAAATATGGTGAGATGGGTCCTCTATAGAAGAGTGGGGTGAACTTTGGGGCTGAAGAGTCCAAGGCACACCTCTATGACTCTCAATCTCTACAGGCTGGGGCGTTATGGTCAGAAACCCTAATGTCTCAGGTGTTCGTTGACATTTTCACTCCAAATTTTCAGCATGTTTTTTTTGTGACCCCCACCTTATGAACAGTGGCAATATCAGTTTGTTACCCAAAAGCTGATTTCGCACAGCGACTACACCATTTGGCACCACAGGTGTGAAAACATATTTTGAACAGGATGTGGAAAATGACAGCTGTACTGTTCATGGGGAGGTACAAAAAATCGCAATGTTGAAATTCTGCAATGAAAATATTAAAAAAACTGGTGAAGTCATGAGCGTGCATAGAAAATGCTCAACGCACATGTGTAATGCATTAGTTTGGGGAATTTTTACAGCAGATTGTCAACACAGGGATTTTGTAACCTCCGCTTATGCACAGTGTCACTGTGATTTTCTTAATCTGTCCTGAATAGTGATTTCCCACAGCGACCATGCATTTCTGCGCTGGAAGTGCGAAAACACATTTTGGCCAAGGTGTGAAAAATGACAGCTGTACTGTTCATAAGGAAGTGTGGAAAAATGCCAGTGGTGAAAATCTGGACTGAAAATATTAGAAATCCATGAAGTTACGAGGGTGCGTGGAAACTGCGCAATGGTCGCTTGTAACACAGTCATTTTATGGACTTATTTCACCAGATTTTTAACATAGCCATTTTAATACCTCTGCTCATGAACAGAGTCAGTGTGATTTTCTTAATCTGTCCCAAACATTGATTTCGCACACCGACTGCGCCATTGTGCTCCACATGCACAGAAACACATTTTGGGTCAGATGTGAGAAATAACAGCTACACTGTTTATAAGGAGGTATGGTAAAATGACAATGTTGAAAATCTGGAATGAACATATTGAAAATTTGTGAACTTATGAGCGTGTGTAGGAACAGCGCAACGCATGCTCAAAAAACAGTCATTTTGGGGAATTTTCAACACAGAGTTTTTGGGGGCCTACCTCATGAACTGTGACACTGTCATTTCATAAATAAATCAAATCGGCCCTGAAAGGTGGTTCCATGCAGTGACCACAAAACCACCTTTCAGGGTTGAGTAACACAATGACAGTGACAGAATGCATGAGGTGGGGTCCCAAAAGCCCCATGTTGAAAATTTGGTGAACAAATTCCCCAAAATGCCCGAGATATGCACTAAAGTTGAAAAAACCCTATTTATTACATTATACTATTTACCGGCATTTCCTCAGTTCGCGGTCGGCTTTGAAGAGTTCAGACATGATCCCGGTCCACCGAAGATCATCGTGCTGAGCTCCAGAGGTAAGTATGGGGTGAGGAGGGGGTGTGGGGAGGCAGGGTGCGCAGAGGGTGGGTGCGGGTGGAGGGAGATTGGGTCAGGACAGTCAGCAAGGGAAGGTTTTTTTCTTTCAGGTTTCTTTTTTAATTTTAAACTTACGCCACATGGGACTTGTGCCATGTTGGGGTGGGCTCCCAGCATGGCACCTGTAGTCTCTTGGGGGGGACAGTGGAGCCAATGGGGGATTTGGCACCCCCGTAAGCCATACGATCTGTTGTTGCCATGCTGGGGTGGGCCCCCAGCATGGCATCTGGAACTCTGTTGGTGGGGTGCAGCACAGCCGATGGAGGATTGGGCACCTATGTTGGCTATACAGTGTGTGCATGGGGGGACGCATGAGCATGCAGTATGCGTGCGTGTGTGTGTGTGTGTGAGGGGAGTGTGCATGAGCACGCGATATCTTATTGCTGCTCACTGAATCGTAGCTCTCCTTTTCAACTGTACAGCCAATGCATTTTCAACTGCTGTCATAGACAGCTGCAGCATTCATTGGAGAACTGCGGCTGTGCCTGCAAACACACTGACTGAATTGGAAGGCAGGTGCCACACCTCTGAAAACTCGGATGATGGCACTATGTTTCTTGCACATGCATGCAAGCAAACATAAAAAGGAGTCAAATAATTTGCCCAGACTTCAGGTAAACAAAAAAAAATTCCCCTAGTATCCCATCAGGGCCCAATGCCTTATTAGATTTAGTATTCCAAATTGCTTCAATCACCTTTATTTTTGAAAATGGACCAAACTGTTCTTTGATAATATTCATATCCATTGAATCCCAAGCAGATGCCATATTTGGATCTAACAACATATTACCATAAAATTCAAGCCATCTGCTTTGTTCAATATGTTGCTTTAACTCATTAGACCACCCCTTACAACCTTTGTCAACCAAAGACCAGAAAGATTTAATGTCATTATCCATAACTGCTGCATACATTCTTCTCCATTGTGGTTCAAAAAATATTTTCTTTTTTTTTTTTTTACTAAATTTCTGTAGGGTTTTTTTTGCTGTTTTCAAGTTAATAACACTAAACTGATCTGGATTAGTCCTGGCTTTTCTAAATATTTTATGCAGCTGCTTTTTATTAAACTTACACTCAGAGTCAAACCATCCTATGGGTATTTGTAAACTAGGCATAGTTATGGTCTTATATAAGTTAGGCTCAAGAATGTTAAAAAGAAATGTAAACTTTTCATAGATCAGCAATGGATCCATGATTGAATTATCCCAAGTATTGAAAAAAGAGATTATTAAAGATGTCACACCAAACTGCAAATCCCAAAACCATTCAATTTTCTTAGAATAATGAATTATAATTGGTACATGTGTCGGACAGATCTCATGATTTACGTGGATCAATCTGTGTAAAGTGATTGGAAGATGATCACTTTCCACTCTATTTACCACTACCATGTCCTCCCAATAATTGGGTGGACCTTGCTAGAGGGCCAAATCAATTACTGAAAAAACAGTTTTTGTGAAGTAAGAAGGTGAGCCTAAATGATTTCCCTGTGTTCTACCATTAAGGGGATATACCAAATTATCATTCATAAATTTTATTAATTTGTGACCATTATAATTAAATTTTAAATCAGAAGACATTCTCTTAGTTCTAGGAATATCCAGAAACATATAACCCAGTATTGAATCATCACTTAGTCCGTCAAAATGACCAATTCTGGCATTGAAATCATCAATTAATAATAAGAAGGCATTAGGGTATTCCATTTGGTATGTTCATACTGATTCAATTAGTCTATCCCAAATCTCATTTAAGTACTTTTTGTCCTTTGCAGGAGGAATATAACAATTAAACAAGAGAAGCAGTGTCTTGTTAACAGAAAGTATAATCCCAACAAAGTTCTGTTCCAGTATCAACTGTTTAACACCCTTAAAAATCCCTATTTTGATGTATGTTAAAATACCACCAGATAGACAACCCTTCTTTCCAGTCGTAAAGCCTAGAATATGAAACAATGTATAACCATTAATATTTAACTCATCCCCTTGCTTATGCCAAGATTCTTGCAAACAAATAATATAAAAAGAACAAATATAATCTAACCAATCCCTATCTTGAAGCTTTGACCTGAAACATGCTATATTCCATGAGATTAAGAAAGATGCTTTCCCTTCCATAGACATGGAGGACAGATTACCTGATTGAGACCCAAAACTAGGCAAACCCCTGGATTCATCCACCTGGATCCCCAAAACAGAAGCATCAAACCCCATTATGGTGTCTGACACTCATTCTTCATATCCTGCAATAGCCATAAATCTATTTGAAATAGGAACTGTATAAACAATTCTAGTGTCTGAATGAGGTATATTTTCTTTAGGAGCATAACTGGAACCAGATAAAAAAGATGGAATTCCATCTCCAGCAGAAAGATCAACCAAATGAAGACCAAGTGCATCTAGCATTCCTGCTACATTCCAGATCCTACTAGCTATCACAGAATTTTTAAAGGTTATATCAATTTGTCCCCCATTCAACAGAGTTGGATGCCTAAAAGCTCCTAGTATACCTTTATAACCTAATCGAATATTTTAAAAATTTGCAAGTAAGTTATATAAGACTCTTACCAGTTTATCATCAGTTTCTTTATACAATTTCTTATGCCCAAAAAGGCTCAGAGTAACTGGCTCAAACTCATAATCAGCATCAATTACATCACTCGTCCCATTATTACCTCCTGGGAAACCTTCTTTGTATTGATTGACAGAATCAATCACCTTAGAGTCTTTATCCAATAACACTGCAATAAGATTAAGCCTTTGAATGCCCAAGAGATTTCTCCAGACATAATACAGTATGTTAATCTTTCCGAGACCAGAATCACATCTACACTATCTACAGAAAATTCTCATTAGCATCCACATTTCTCCTTACTGTGGAAAAATCATTAACAGCAATGTCCAATGCTAATTCTTCACTAAATAATTTATGGACCAACTCTGGCAAAGCATCTTCCTTCACCATTCTAAGTCCATAAATTCTAATCCAAGGTGTAACCAAAGAGGTGGTTAACAGATGATGAGTATGGTCAGTGTTACTCAAATTCTCCTTCCTTTGCAGTGAATTAATGGATAAAGCCCTTTTTATTGAGCAGAGAACCATTTCTTGACTTTTCCGAAGTTTTTTCCTTTTGAGCTTGTAAGGTGTTCATTTTCCTCACTCCATATTTTTTTTTATTATTTTTCCCCTGTCCACTACAAGACTCTACTTCTTTTAATTTCCCATTAGCTACTTTCTTTTTGCTACCTGTGCAGTTTTTATGCTTACCCTTTTTTTGCTTCTCGTTAACCTTTCCAGCCAGAGTATCAAGTTTTGAAGCAATCTCCAGATCTTTAGTAGGGGCAGCTTTGCTTACCTAGAAACCTCCTACCCATTGATTCCCTCTTACCTACTAGTATATCTTCAGGAAAAATCAATCGACAAAAAATCTGGTCTAATGGGTAATAGACTATTTACCATACATGCATCAGCATTAACATTCCCACACTCTAAAATTATTGATAAGGACTCTTTTAAAAGGATGTATTTCTTTAAAATCCTAATAACATTATCCATCCTTGCTTCATTTACTGCTATAAGTTCCTTAAGTGACTCAATTTCAGTTCTATTAATAATCAGCTGTTCACAAAGCATAAGATTAGCAGCATATTGATTTTAATGGACTTTAATTATTATCTTCACTCAGAATCGAGGGAGTGTAGATCAGTTTTGAACCGTTAACACTTCTATTTGGTAATGATTGATTAGATCTCTCCAAATGATGTACATATTTATTTATACTTTCATCCAGGGAACTTACTGTTCTTAGATTGTGTGTCCAATCTACACAAGAATGTGCTGGCTAGATAAAAGAAAAATTATTTTTTTGTATTACATCCAATTGTTTAAGCCCCTGAATAGTAACTTCCAATTTGCTTAGAAGTTCATACAGGACTGATTTACAGCCTTGAGATATATCTTGGGCAGGATTAGCCACCTTGTTAGCCTCCTCAGTTCCATATTGGGCCACCACACCATTAACACGAGATCAAATCTGCTGATCAGTCTGCACAGTCCCTATGTTCCGGACACTCTGCACACTCTGTGTCTCATAACCCGGATAACTGCCTTTATCATCAGTTTTCCCAGTTACTAGGACTTGACTCTTAATTTGTTGTTCTTTATGTACACCACTGCACATATCATGTACACTAATAAAATTTTCCACAACTGGAGAAGGAACATCAGTACTGAACCTCACATTGTTAAGAGCACCAAAAAAATTAAAAAATGTATGGGGACTAGAAGTACAGGATTTTAAAGACTGTGTGGGAGTGGAAGTAAAATATAAAGGGTGTATAGAAGAAGATAGATAATCAGCATCATCTTGATTTAATTTAGCCTTGTCCTTAAAAAATACTTCATTAAGGGTCTGTTGTTTGAGTTTCAATTTTGTTGGAGCATTCCTTGTTTGCTTTGATTTAACCTTTGAAGCTGATGCTGATAAAACAGAGTTCTTAGCAAGATGATTACCAGGTTGTTTAACCCTTTCTCTCTTATCCTTAGGTCTAGCACCAAGATTAGCACCAATTAAAGCACTATCTGTAGGGTGAGAACCACCACCAACACCAATAGCACCACAACTGGCACAGAGTCATAATTAGTGTCATAAATTGATTCAAAGTGGTCTGTATTACTCATAGTAGTTGGGTCAGACTCACCATTAATTGGGGTACATTGATTCTTAGCCTTTGAGAACTGAATATGTGTGAACGTATATAGATTCTAGACGTATATATACCTCCACAGTCTTTTAGGGGCTAGTAAAGACCATTTTCATCTGCTTAACAATAAAATAAATTAATAGGTCAGTTAATTAACTAATTCCTGTAAAGTCTTTCCCTGATATGACAGGGATAATTAACCCCACTCACGTTCCAAAATGTCAATTAAATGAAGGAATCCAGTAGCCAGCAACCAACAACCGACTTCAAGAACTAATTTCCTTTTACCATATGCACCAAATGTCCTTTGTCTTAAATGTGCAAGTATGCGTTGCTGTTCTTTTCCTAAGAGGAATAAATTAGCTTGCTCCTTTCAGTGAGGAATACAGGTCTCAGTCTTTCAGTCTCTCAGCCTTAATCTCTCAGTCTCTCACTGAAATAAAATAATTCCACACATTTTCTTCTAATCAGATGATGCCTCGAGTCCCATTCAAAGCAAATTAAGTACAGGGAAACCTTATTAGTATTGCAGCGGTGATCTCACTAAACCATAGCAAGAAAAAACAAAAAAAGAATACAAATAACACCAAATAATTCCATGCATAAAAAAAGAACTAAGTTGCTGTAGTTAAAACGCTTTCATCAGCTAGTAACTAGATTCCTTTAAAAACTAAATTGAAAACAGTATCCTACATGACATCAGCATCTAAAAACAATGAAAAAGGAACTTACATTTCATGTTACTCATGTAGCTACATATGCAGAAGTAAATAGCAATCGTCACAACTCCTCAGGGAAGACACAGAATAAAAATAGTTTTGCAAACTACTCTTTTACTGCTTTCGACGACTTTCATCAGCTCAAAGATGTCAAAGTATCCAATTCAAAAGCCGACTCTCTCCCAGCAGTAAAAAATAAAAACAAAAGCAGTACCAGCTTTCATACCAGAAAGAAAAATACTAACTCCAGTGGATAACAATGGGTAGCAGGTCTGATTACCGGTAAAAGGTCTATTCGATGTGGGGTTGTGACATGTGACGTATATATACTGCCCGGTCATGTGACCCAATATGGCACGAAAGTTAAACTCTCCAAATTTTCAATATATTTTTCCTAAAATGCTGAAAAATGATAAATATTAAAAACCCTGTAAAAGCACAACTAAATCAATAGCAGAAGACAGCAAGTATACTACAAGGAACACAAAACACAAAGCATAGCTCAGAGAGGAGTAAAAAAGTGCAATAACGCAATACTGTCTAGATTTTCTTTTCCTTAAAAGTTCAGGAGGGAAATTAGTCTTAATCTTAATAAAACTGATGTACTGAATGTCCCAATTATGAGTCCACAAGTAGATGCCCCCTCACGGCGAGTTTTCTGCCATTCCGAAGGGCCATTGTCTGTTGCAAGGTCCCGGTCCGTTCAACCTCAACTGAAACAGACTTTCATCCACCTGCAATGAAACAAACACACACACTGGGAGACTCTACAGGCTGGAGGTATGCAATAAGATTTTCTGGAAAGGAAATAAACTTTGAGGCTATGGTGGCATACCTGCAGTAAATAAATAACAAGTGATATCTCACTGCTCCTTCTGCCTTCCTCCTCAAGGCATAGGGCAATTAGCAAAACCTCCAACATTTCTGACAGTTCAGTATTTTACCTCTTAATAGTAACATAGTCAGGTCTGATCACCTGCATTGGGTCTCTTTATGTGCTCTAGTGTCCCTTAGCCCACCTCTGGCTGGTCTAACAGCGAAATGCATCTTAGGCACAAAGATAGGACTGACATTTTTGAAAATCCCAAATAAGAGGATGGTGCATAATTTCAGTGATATAGGCATCCCTTCAAACATGGCACAGGTATTTTTTTGGTGCAAGCATAGGGCAAGCCACTCTGGCAAATGCAGACCTGTTTCTGACTCAAGCACCATTTGAAAATCAGAATTGGTGCAAGGTTTGACGGGGAGTTTGGAATAAGAGGTGAGTTTTTTCTGAGAGCTTATTTATCTCTGAGATATTTTGTAAGTTTTGGTGGTGTTTTTGTAGTTTAAACTTGTAGTTTACAGCTGCTGGCTGAGCACTGCGCTAGGTTTGGTGGTTGGGATAAAAAAAGCTTAAATCTGTACTGTATTTTTTACAGTAGCTGTTGCTGGCTGGCTGGCTGGCTAAGCACTGTGGCGGAGTAGTTATTTTCCCAAGTAACAGTGCAGCCAATCAAGACTGTATGGATTTCAGTTTGAAATCTATTTTTAGTTGTTCACTGAGGAAGTTTGTTTGAGGGAAGTGTGGAATAAGAGGTGAGTTTTTTTTCTGAGAGCTTATTTATCTCTGAGATATTTTGTAAATTTTGGTGGTGTTTTTTAGCTTAAATTTGTAGTTTACAGCTGCTGGCTGAGCACTTTGCTAGGTTTGGTGGTTGAAAAAAGCCTCCCCACCCTCCCCATCCAGCAGGCTTTCTTAAATATTGGAAAGACACTGGGGGCTGGGCTTGAAGACTGTGAGGGAGATGCTTGAGGAGCTGGGAAATAGTGCTGCAGACAGGGTCAAGACAGAAAGAAGAGGAACCGTAAGAGGGAGAATGAAGTAGAGGGAACAAAGAAGAGGAACTGGTAATGGGGCAATGGTGATGGTTTGTGGCCATCTGGGAAGGGGACAAGGTAGTGGGGCAGGCCAGAATGAGGGTCAGTGGAGGGGAGGGGGGAAGGAATTTAGGAAAGGGCCGGGCAGAAGTCACAGGGAAGAAAAGATTGTGGGGTGTAATAACTGTGAGGGGCAGTATTCATGGACACCCTGTGGAGGACGGGGGGTGCCCTGTCTGTATAAGGCTGGGGAGGCTGGAGAAGGAAGTACTTAGGCTAAGGGGGGAGCATCAAAAATGATGAAGGGGCATATTAGGTTGGGAGAAGAAGGGAATGTGGAAATCACAAAAGACATCCAGGAAAAGAAAAAAGATGGGAGGAATAAGAGGTGGCCAGGACAAGGGGGCAGTGGGGGTGACACAGGTACATTAGAAAAATGTACAAGGAGAATTGGAGAAGGAGTACAGGGAGTTGGTAATGCTGGGGGCTCAGATGGGGGCAGATCTCTAACAGAGGAGTCAAAGGAGAGGAAGGGGAAACGCAGTCCATGAGTACAAAGAACAAAATGACTGAGGAGGGAGATGGAGAAATAGGTGAATTGGGGCTAAAAGGGTTGAGTACAGCGCAGAACACAGTTGGAGAAACAGACAAAAGGAGGGAACATTGTGCAGGGAGGATGGGGAGGAGAAGAAAGGAGGTGTCTTGATCTTGGAGGACTCGATTCTAAGAGGGCTCAGGTGGGGAAGCAAAGGGGAGAAGCACAGTAGAATTTGGGTGGAAACCATTCCAGGAATGAAGGCAGAAAGGGTGGGGCAATCAGTGATAAGATATACAAGCAGGGGAAGAGAAAGGCCTCACCGAATAATACACCTGGGGATGAATGACCTGGCTGATGGGACGATAGGGGAGGTTAAGAGGAGGTCTAAGGAACTGGGACTTCTATGTGAGGGAGCGGGCAGATCATAGAAACAGAAACATAGACTTTGACGGCAAATAAGGACCACTTGGCCCACCCAGTCTGTCCATTTCCCTTCCTATTGGATAAGCTGCAGATTCTAGTTAACCAACAGCCTACTTCCTGCAACCCCCACTACAATGGCCTTATGTCTGTTCCATGCATGTTTGAATTCCCCCACTGTTTTAGACCCAACAACCTCCCCAGGAAGGCGGTTCCATGCATCCACCACTCTCTCTGTGAAAAAAAAAATTCCTCACATTATCCCTGAGCCTTCCCCCCTCTATCTTTAAATTGTGCCCCCTTGTTCTTACACATCACTTTTTCTGAAAGATGCTACCCTCCTGGACTTTGTTGATTCCCTTGAGGTACTTGAAAGTTTCTATCATGTCCCCCCGTCCCTCCTTTCATCAAGGGTATACATATTAAGCTCTCTCAGTCTGTCTTTATATGGTTTCTGATGCAGACCCTGCACCATTTTAGTTGCCCTCTTCTGGACTGCTTCCATCCTGTCTATGTCCTTGTGTAGATGGTGTCTCCAAAACTGCATACAGTATTCCAGATGGGGTCTCACCAACTGTCTGTACAGAAGGATAACCACTTCCCTTTTTCTACTTGTGATGCCCCTTCCTATGCTTCCCAGTATCCCCCTGGCTCTCCTTACTGACTTCTCACATTGCTTAACCACTTTTAAGTCATTTTATATGACTACCCCCAAGTCTCTTTCCATTTTTGTTGTTGTTAGTACCTCCCCTGCTAGTGTGTACTCTTCTCCTGGGTTTTTGTTTCCCAGGTGCATTACTTTGCACTTTTTTGCATTGAATCTAAGTTGCCATATGTCTGACCATTCCTCCAACCTTGACAAGTCCCCCACCTTGTGTATCAACTCTGTTACAGATCTTTGTGTCATCTGCAAAGAGGCATACCTTTCCCTCCAGACCCTCTGCAATGTCACCTATAAAGATGTTAAAGAGGACTGGACCTAGTACTGAGCCCTGAGGTACTCCACTAGTAACCCCCCTTTCTTCGGAATGTGTTCCATTCACTATTACCTTCTGTGTCTTGTTGTGCAGCCAGTTTGCTACCCAGGCTACCACCCTGGAACCCACTCCCAGGCTGGCTAACTTGATTATTAGTCTTTTGTGCGGGACTGTGTCAAATGCCTTGCTAAAGTCTAGGTAGGCCATATCCACAGCCCCTCCCTGGTCTATTACTTCAGTCACCCCATCAAAGAAATCAATTAGATTCATCTGACATGACCTTCCTGCTGTAAATCCATGCTGCTTTGGGTCCTGAGCCCCACTGGCCTCTAGGTACTCAACAATTCTTTCTTTCAGAAGTGATTCCATTATTTTCCCTACCACTGAGGTCAAACTTACAGGTCTGTAGTTTCCTGCTTCTGCCTTGCTCCCACTTTTGTGAAGGGGAATCACATCTGCCCTCCTCCAGTCCTCAGGTACCACCCCATCCTTCTATGATTTGTTAAAAAGTGTAGTCAGTGGTGTCACTAGGTCCTCCCTTGGTTCTTTTAGGATTCTGGGGTGAATCCCGTCAGGCCCCATTGCTTTGTCCACCTTGAGTTTTAAGAGTTCTTTCAGGACTCTTTCTTCTGTAAATGGACTGGTGTCAACCCCCCTACCCAGAGTGCTTATATTGTCTGGTTTAGGTAACTCCTCCTCATCTTCTTTTGTGAATACTGAGCAAAAGTATTCATTCAGTATCTCTGCCTTTTCACTGTCTCCCTCTGCCCACCTCCCCTCTCCTTTATTAATCTTCACTATTCCTCCCTTAACCTTTCTATGCTCCCTAATGTACCTATAAATGGTGTACCCTTCTCGGAGGTACTCCCTGTTTCCAGGCAAGCATGGCAAGAAAAGGGAGAACTCAAGAGCTTAATGAATGGCTGGGGGCCTGGTGTTGGGAAAAGGGTATGGGCTGGTAGGAGGGTGGGGGGAAACCTGGAAGAACAGCAGTCTGTATGCAAAAGATAGACTGCGCCTAAATGAGGAAGGAAAAAAATGTACTGAAGGCAAGGATAGGGAAGCACATTGAGGAGCATGTAAACTAGGAAAGGGGAGTGGCAGAAGGGATAGTGGTGTTCAGAGGCCTAGTGATGTGAAACCAAATGGGCTTACCCCCCATGATAGTAAGATAAGGAGGAAGGCAACTACTAAGGGAGCAGACATAAGGGGAGAGAGGTGGGGGAGGGTAGAGACAAGGGTTGGAGGGTGGTAACACTAAATGCTAGGAGTCTGGGGAATAAGGTGGCAGAACTACAGGCTCTCTTGGAGAAGGGAGTCATGGACTTGATGGCTATAGCTGAGACATAGGCTACCTAAATCTACAACTGGGACTGATGGTTCCAGGGTACAGATTACACCAGAAGTATAGGGAAAAGGGGAAGGGGGGGTGGCGCTGTATTAAAATGGGATTAAAATTGGGATTAAAATATGTAAGGGAGGAGGGAGAAGAAAGAGATACAGAAGCACTGTGGGTGCAACTGCAGGCCACCCTCACAAACTGAAGGAATGGACAGGGTACTGACAGAACAGATTAGGAGAAACTACGGGAAGGGGGAGTGTTAGTAGGGGACTTCAATCTACCAGGGGTGGAGTGGGACACACCTACCACAAAGAGCAGAAGGGAGCAGGTAATACTGGATGCCTTTCAGGAAAGCTTTCTAGTGCAGTTGGTCAAGGAAACAGCTAAGAAAAGGAACACTCTTGACTTCGTACTGAGGCATGGGGAATGGTTGAGAGATGTGAGGGTGGAGGAACTACCAAACAGTATGGTTCCAGTTACAGATGGCTAAAGAGAGGATGGCATCTAGCACAAGGGTGCTGGATTTCAGGAATGCTGACTTTAAGATGATGAGGGAAGTGGTACAGGGGTTCCTGAGCAAAATACAACTGGGTATGGACACACAGCAAAGGTGGAAACTGATATGACAGGGAATAGTGGAGGCAACAGAAACTTGCAGCAGGGCCCAGACTAAGAAGGCTAGGGTGATGAAACACAGCTGAATAAGTAAAGGGGTGCTAGACAGGTTGAGGAAGAACAGGGCAGCTTACAGGAGATACAGAAAATTGGGGAAGGAGTATGATAAAGAGGAATACCTGAAAGAAGAGAAGAAAGTGACCAGAGGGGTAAGGGCAGCCAAGGCAGCAAGGGAACTCAGGCTGGTGCAGGGCATTAAAAAAGGGGAGAAAGATTTCTTAAGGTACATCAGGAAGAAAATAAGCTGAAAGGACCAAATTGTAAGAATTAAGAAGAGGGGGTTGGAAGAAGGGGCTGAAAAGGCAGAAGTGCTCAATGACTACTTCTGTTCAGTCTTTATGAAGAAAAGGAAGGGGTGCTACCCATAGTAGTAGGAGGGAGGATAGAAACAGATGGGGGGGGGTGATGGATGGAGAAGTCACAGCGGGGAGGGTGCTGGAGGGGTTAAGGGCATTGGGGGTAGACAAGGCTCCAGGACTGGATGGAATACATCTAAGAGTGCTGAAGGAACTGGCAGAGGTCCTGACAGGACCCTTGGCAGACTTATTTAATTCATCTCTAGACACAGGATGCATATCGCAGGATTGGAGACTGGCTCATGTGGTTCCTCTTCACAAGAGAGGACCCAAGGATGAACCGGGGAACTATAGCCCAGTAAGTCTAACGTCCATAGTGAAAAAGCTAATGGAGACCATCCTAAAGGATAGGCTAGTGGCCCTACTGGAGGTGAATGGGGTGCGGGACAGGAAGCAGCATGGCTTCATCAAGGGTAGGTCATGCCAGACCAACCTGGTGGAATTCTATGACTGGGTGACTAGGCAAATTGACAGAGGCCATATGGAGGATGTCCTGTACCTAGCCTTCAGTAAGGCCTTTGATTCAGTACCACATGGGAGACTTGGAATCAAGCTAAAGGGCACAGGGACAGGAGCAAAACTGGTGGGGTGGGCAGAGAACTGGCTGAAAGATAGGCAGCAGAGGGTGGTGGTAGGTGGGGAATACTCATCCCCTTAGCCTGTGACAAGTGGTGTTCAACAGGGTTTGGTGTTGGGCCCAGTGCTGTTTGGCATATTTATTGCAGACATCTCAGAGGGCATCGGCAGCAAAATCAGCCTATTTGTGGATGACACCAAGATGGGAGCAATGGTGGATGACTGAGGGGGGGGGACGGGCAAAGGCTGGAGGTATGGTCTGACAGATGGCAGCTGGGGTTCAATGCAATCAAATACAGGGTGCTGCACTTTGGAACAAAAAATTTGAGGAGAAGCTACCATCTGGAGGGAGTGCAGCTGGAGGTAACAGAAAAGGAGAAGGATCTGGAGGTGCTCATCATGGGAGTAATAAACAATTCCACGCAATGCAGAAAGGCAGCAGCAATGGCTAACAAAATGCTGGCATGCATTATAAGGGGAATTACCTCGAGAAGAAGGGAGGTTATTCTACCATTGTATAGATCATTGGTTAGACCCCACCTGGAATACTGCATGTCACACTGGGACCTGTACCTACAAAGGGACATTAGGTTGCTGGAGGGGGTGTAGCGTAGAACAACAAAGATGATTCCCATATGAGATAAGACTAAAAGAGTTAAACATGTACACACTGGAGGAGAGGAGAGATGGGACAGGGGGATATGATGAGGGACAATGGGATATGATTGAGACCTTCAGTTATATGAAAGGGATAATAAAAATTGACACAGAGGGTCTATTCAGGAGGAGGAGGATGGAGATAGACACTAGGGGACATGACATGAGATTGGAGTGGGGTAGATTCAGGATGGAGGTGAGGAGGCATTTCTTTACAGAGAGGGTGATGGCAAAGTGGAACACACTACCAGCTGAAGTGGTGGCATGTAACACAGTGGAATGCTTCAAGAAGGGGTTGGACAGGGCAAAGGGGAGAGTAAAGGGAGGTAAGGGGAGGTGGGTGGGGCAGCTGCTGAATAGGGAGCTAGCTGCATTCACAAGCAGCCTAGCTAGACCATGATGGCCTTTTGCTGCTGGCAATTTTTGTATGTTTGTATGCTCATATGCTCATATTCTGCTCCTTGCACCAGTTGTTTTTGATGTAAGCACCCTGTGTAATTCTCTGGCCTTTGGAAATCTGACTCTATCTCTTTTTAGAGGATTTTGAAAACTAGTATTGTCCCTTTAAATTCATCAATGTACTGTCTGTTTCTGGTTCGTATAATTTATTATCGTTTTCCTAATGTTGTTACTATTTATTTTCTACTAGGTACTGTGTATGAATGTTGCATACTGAATTTCTGTGACTTTGTTAGGCACTCTGAGCCTCCAGGGAAGCACACCATACTAAATAAACTGTATTACTACTACTACTCCTCTGCTTCTCCTCTGTGTCTTTTTCCTAGCAACCCCAAGGGAACTCCTAGTTCTGGGTGTTTTTTAGCTCTAGCTGGTTCTCCCCCTGCTAAAAAAAAAAAAAAAAGAGGCTAGTCAAGAATATCTAGATTGTCCACCTCACACAGCACATATCTAAGCCAATGATACTTAATCATGTTACCTTTAACTATTTCTTAACTATGTTTTTTCCTCCACACCCTCATTGTATTATAGAAGCCAGCACCCTCTGCAATGCTCCCAGTAATCCTTATATTATCTACAGTGCACATAAGGTTCACCACCCCTAATTTCCTGCCCAAAGTCAACTAGCCTAGCCTACCTGCAGAAGTCATTGACTCCAAAACAGTAGGGCAATTCAAATCTGCTTGGGATAGGCATAAGGGGATTGTCTCTAAGAAATTCTAAAGGGGGGGGGCTAGCATTCAGGGCAGACTAGATGGATCTTTGGTCCCCATCTGCCATCACTTTCTTTGTTTCTATGTTACTAACGGTGGTCTTTCAGGTCATTAGAATTGTCTATCCTATTGGCTGATCTTAATGACACTAATTGGTCCTCCATCTCTGATGTAGATGATGCCCTGTCTAAATTACAGTCTTGATTTACTGCTGCCTAAGAGAAACCAGCCCATTTTTGGAGGTCAGTACCAAAGACACCCATTTATCCTGGGTCTCAATCATGCTTACTGCCTGTCTCAAAACTAAAGACTCCATCTGTCACCTTCACAAGGACTATAGGTGTCCAGAGGACTCTGAAGAAGCCTAGCAGCACGCTTGGGAAATGTCAGTTTGCTTATCTTGCAATTTGCCACTCATGCCAGCTATTGCGCTATAAGCATTTTATAAGTTAGACCTTGCTAGAACTTCACCTGGTCTGTGTGATTTGTGTTCAGAGCTATGGGTGCTACAGACTTTGTCTTTTGTGTCCAGAGGACCTTGCAATGTACAAGCAGCTTTGTAATGCTTGACAAAATGACCAGGCTAATCAAATCAGCAAACTTTGCTTCCAATATCAAGAGCAATTTTAACCTCCCCTCAAAGGTCTGGAATGTCATTCACTCCCTTTTTTATTTATCAACCCAGTCAGCCATACCAGTACTGAAACTCAGCACCTTCTCCATTTTCAACCCTGCTGAGTTTGCCACCACCTTTAATGGCTTCCCCAACTGTGCCCTCATTCTACTCTCCTCCAATTTCTCCTCCCCCCTTCTCTTTCTAATTCTCCCCATCCATTTCTGAAGACACCCTCTCAGCCCTTTGGGCATTAAACCCTTCCAAAGGAAACAGAATCTGTCAGCTTGACCCAAAACTTCTCTATCTTTCTGCTTGTGCTGTGTCATCTACAGTATCTTCTTTTCCAAACTTCTCCTCTTCTTGTTAAGTTTCTGGTTTCTGGAAGAGTACAAAAGCCATTCACCATCATGAAGGTGATACCCTCCTCTGCCCCAGGTAACTACTGTATCACTCCATCTCTCTCATTGTTCCCTTGACTAAACTACTGGAACAACTGGTGCTTTCCCATCTCTCCCAATCCTCATCTCATCTCATCTCATCTCATCTCATCTCATCTCAACTCATCTCATCCTCCTCCCCTCCTTTACAGTTGAACTATTGTCTCCTCCCTACTCAAGCTTGCTAACACCATCATGAAGGGAAATGATCTGGGTTTGCTCACCTCTCTAATCTTTGTTGACTAAGCCAAAGCTTTTTTCACTGCTGCCCACTCCATTCACATGGAAAACTTGCTGGAACCGGATTTTCTGACCTCATGGCTACATTTTTCAGTTCCTGCCTGGCAGACTGGTCCTAAGTAGCTTTTGTAGCTAGACTCTTCTGCCCAATTGGTTCAGGTGTATCTCAAGGCTTTGTTCTTGAGTTTCTTTAATGACTTCCCTAAGGAGGTGTTTCCTCATACGTTCACATGTATGCAGATGACTCTGCTCCTATACTGGCTGAACAGCTTCAATACAACTTCAGTAATGCCAACATTAGTTCTGTGCTAACCAGCTCACTCTCAATTCCAAGAAAAAAATCTCCAGATGTTTGATACCCTGTGCAGTGACTGGCCAAAATCCAGTCTCCTCAGGTCTTCATGATGATGGATGACTCAGAGCTAGACAAAGTTACCTCCTTCAAACTCTCTAGTTCTCCTACCATATTGAAGCAGTTCACAAGAAACTCCACCCTAAACTTTGTAGACTATACAGGAACAAAGACAATACCTTGTTGCCCACCTGCTGGCAGATTGTTGTAAAATTGGTCCTCTTGGCTTTTGACCATGGGGATGTACTGAATAGGGCTGCTTCCAAAGCCACCCTTGCTAAACTGGACCCTCTTTTCCATTTCTTCTGTTGTTTCACCCTTAACTGTCTTCACTACACTCACCATTTTTATTTTATCTCTCCCACTACCTCCCCTCTCTTATGGAAAGATGCCACTCCACTGTGACTTCCTAATCTCCAAACTCTGGCTTGGCCCCTCACTTCATATACTGTATGAGTTAACTGAATTAACTCCTCTCATGTCCCCTTCTATTCTTCTAACACCTCAGAAACTGTTAGCCATATTTCTTTACTGTCCCTGGGTCAAAACCTCTGCTAGCCAGGCTGCCTTCTTCTATAGGCTCTCTCCTAGCTTTGGTCTACACTATAAGCCCACAGCATGCTTGAGTCTACCTTGAATGGCAGGCAGTTAAATAAGTATAATGGCCAGCTTGTCACATGCAATGGTGCCAATATGGTACCATGACAGGCTTTGTTTTCATCATTTTACGTATTTTTTTCTCCTCCTTGTAGGCCTCTCCTTTCTCCAGTAGATGGTGTTTTGTGCTGTTCTTACAGTACATGTGTTGACCACATGTTGCAAATGTGCATATAATTACAGCATTTGTGTATGGTATGCTGGTTGAAGCACTAGTGTGCTGTAGGTGTTTTGTGTCTGCTTACTGCAATTGTCAACTACCACAGTGCTGTACTTTAGCTCTGATCTTGCCTTGTTCTGCAACTATTTTTATGGGTTTATTATTTGTTTATTTCTTTATTTGAAATTACTCCAACTGAGATAACACCATACGATGCAGCATCTAGTTTCCAAGGGATCCCAGCAAGGGTAGCAACAGTCAATGAGTTAATATAGTCCAGCAGGAAAAGTTACATACAGGCTACAAAACACATAGGAGAAAAATAAACTGTAAAGGTATGTGCATGCAAACAGTAATCCAAGTAAGCTAACAAGGTGGGGGTCAGTGCAACAGAAGAGCATAAGCATTAGTATGCATAATGATCATGGTCAGGTAGATGAGGATTCTGGACCAAAACAAATACAAGGAGTTATAAATTGGATGTAAAGACTGGAGTTGTACACTTGCAAGCTAGAAGCATTGTTTAGTTGGAGAGGAAGTTAGTTCCATGTGTTTGGTTTTGTAAACATGAAGGCCTTTCAACCAAATTCATACTTCATCTTGGTAAATGAGAAGGTTAAGTGCTGCTGTTGAGTGAGTAGGCACTGCTTGATTGGGTGATGAGAGCTTGGAGATAACCAGGGGCTTTTCCTTGTGCATGGCTGTACAACAAAGAAAGCCAGCAATAGTCATGCCTTCTTGAGGGACTAATCCACTTAAACTGGTTATATAGCAGACAATGATGGGTAGATCATCCACAGGAGAGGATGAACCTATACAACTTTGTGTACAAACAGTTCAGGGGCAGCACAGTGGCTTTGTTTGCACAGCAGTGTATAATGTCTGCATAGTGAATGAAAAAGAGCAGATAGTGGGAGACTACCTGCTTCTTTGTGTCTGTACTACAGCAGCTTTTATACCCACAGAGAAAGCTGAGCCTGGACCCTGTGGTTGCTAAGATATGATCATCATGCCAGCTGTATGTAAGTGATGCATCAATCCAGATTCCTAGATATTTGAATATGTTGACCTGCTCAATAGTGTTGTCATTTGATGCTGTGATTGCAAGTGGATAAGCTGAATGAGATAGCAAGTTCTGGGATCCAAACACCAGAGGCTTAGTTTTGGTTGCATTAAACATCAGGCAGTTGTTAATAAACCAGGAAGGGATGGTGTTGAAATCAGATTGGAGTACTGAAATAACCACAAACATTGTCATTGCATTATAGTAAAGTATGGTGTCATCTGCAAGCATATGTAGATGATTCCTTCTGCTGTGCTTCAAGAGATCATTAACACGCGTGGAGAATAGCAAACATCCAAAGATTGAGCTTTGGGGAACCCCAAGAGTTAATACAGCATGGTCTGAACTAATGCCTTTGTGGACATTGGCATTGTTTGGTTACTCAGGTACTGTAGTTTCCAAATCATTTAATAGTTTGTTGGCAGAGGTCCAGGGTCTTGAGATTGAGAAAGTGTATTGCATGATCCTCCAAGTTGAAAGCCTTGTGGAGGCTTATTAAGACAGACCCAGTGATGAGATCTTTATCCATGGCTATATATAACTCATTGCTGACTCTGAGCAATGCAAATAATGGTAGAATGCCTCTTTCTGAAACCAGATTGCATGGTGGAGAGTAGATTGTACAGACTGAGATGTTCAGTCAGCTGTAAGTGAACATACTTTTTAAGAGCCTTGAAGAGGGCTGCAAGGACTGAAATGGGTCTGTATTAATTTAAATCTGTTTAGCCCCCTGCATGTCTTTTTAATTTCTTCTTATAAAACAATGCAGTAACTTTGACCTATACCTTCTTATGGCACCACCTTTGTGGAGGGCACACTTCTAGCACATTTTCAGATGGCAGGTATCTGACCAGAGACAACGGAGATATTCAGAATCATAACTGAGCTGCAGATATGATGTGCCACAAGGGGGAGAGGATTCAGGTCAAGGGAGTCAGCAACGGCACTCTTCTTTGGGATGAGGCCCTTTAACATACTGATGACCTCAGCTGTAGTAATCATTTGGAAGTTAAAGTTTGGCAGATCATGAGGGACAGACTATGGGCTTCTTTAGAGATCGGAGATGGATGGTACCAAGAGTTTTGAAGCTTAGTGGGGATGCTGAAGTTAGTAAAGTAGGTGTTAAAGGCATTTATAATGTCTGAAAGAGAGGTGACAAGTTATATGAGGTTCTGGATCTGCTCAGTTTGCTCTTGATCCATTTTAAAGGTTTTGAGGCTATGACTAGTATTTTCTGGAATGATGCTTGTTTATCTCCCAGTAGTTGCAGTAGTAGTATACTTTTGCTTTAGCTACTGCCAATTTAATTAGATTCCAAAATGTTATGCAGTACTGTCTGTCAGTAAGGAATCTGGTCTTTCTCAATCTGGCCCAAACAGCATCCCTTTATAAGAATCATCCAATAATTTCCTTAGAGGTCCAAGAGTAAGGGTGTCCTTTGGCTATGCATATTTATTTCAGCCATTGTAAAATTCAGTGGCAAATAATTCCCAAGTATGAGCTACTAAGATTATATGGTTAATATGGTCCCATCTTATAGCAGACAAGTCTGCACAGAAGTCCACCAGTATGAAATGCCTATATAAGTGAGCTGTGTTTTGGAAGGGACTTTTTCCACAAACATTCCATACACAGAAGGTGAAGAAATTATAATTGAAACAGTCTAAAGTGCATCAACAGTTGAGATTCTAGCAGAGTGGTTAACAGGAATCTAGTATAGAAGACTGTGGCTGTTGGTGGCATGGTTGAGTCTTGTGGATAATGTTATAATTATGTAGAGAATTCAACTGGAAACAGCATGCTTGTATTTCAGTGAGTCCTTTCACAACCAGGTGTGTTTAAAGTCACTGAGCATAAACATCTCAAGGTTATACCTAGCAATAGTAGAGCCAAGTGCACCTATCAAAATCAAAATCACGAGAATCCTTCGGTGGCATACAAATACAGTCCACAAGTATAGTATTGGAGCATTTGGTGGCATATAAATATAGTCCACATGTATAGCATTGGTAGTGTTAAGATTTACTTTCCAATGGAAGGACTCCATATTATCAGGTATATTACCCACTGCGTCACGCACTATAAGATTGCCCATGATATAAACAGCAACATTTTTTTTAAATTGAATATGCATTATTGAAACTTTGAATTACAACAAAGCAAAACAAGAGAAAATCATACTATAGCAAAAAAGAAAAAGTACAATAATCAAGCCGTGACTGTGACCTGGGACCATTGAAAACCTGGACAACCAGAACAGATAACTTAGGTGAGTCCTATAATTCTTTATAATTTCACTACTATACCACAGCTAACACTCCTTCCATCCCCACCTCCCCCTTACTTTCCATCCCAGGCCCAGAGAAGAATGAGTCTAACCTAGCATTACTGTAACCAGAAACAAGAAGGAGAATAACCATTAAATATGCTAAGTTCTTCCAAAGTACACAATAAGATAAACAGAGATCCCCGAATAGAAAAAACAAACAAACAAGAACATCTTCCATCCAGTGATAAATCAGAAAACAATACTCATTATATCCAATCTGTTAAACAAAAATATACCCCTAGCATACAGGAGGAAATGTATCCCAATCGGACAACCTGCACAGGATCAGGGCTGCTCAAAGGCAAGGAGCAGGAAAAAATTATTGTGTTAGTAATACATATAGCAGCTCCCAAATCCTGTCATATCTATCAATAAGATTTGTCAAACTTGCAATAGTCTGTTCTGGCCATAATGCAAACAGAATTTCTCTAAACCACTCCAAGTATTGAGGAATTAAATTATCACACCAATGCCTTAAAATCACCTTCTTGGCACAGGCAGTAATCAGTGCCATATGGTACCATTGAGTGATGCCTGGTAAATTAGTGAAGTCTCCAAACAGACAATTTCAGGGGAAAAAGTGTCACACAAACCCAATAAAGGATCCAATCATTGATGAATAGTAGTCCAGAATGCTATCACTTTTTTTTACACATTCAAAGAACATGCAAAAACGATCCTGTATCTTTCCCATATCTGGAACACATAGGAGTAGGGATCTTACCCATTATATATAACCTAACTGGGGTAAGATACAGGTTGTGAATTATCTGGAACTGCATAAACCTGTATCAATCCCATTTTATAAATTGATAGACATGCTGTCATATCTTTTTTCAGTTGTACACACCATTTGAAGGTGAAAGTGCCTTCTCCCAGTGCTAAATTGTTTCTGCTTCTTGGGATAGCAACATCTCAGATAATTTATTATAAAGGTGAGATATTGCATGTGGAACAGCTGCAATCGGGATCAAGGGGGAGAATATGTGTACCATAGGAATTAGACCACAGCCCATTCCCAAAATGGTGTATCGAGGAGTGGCTCAAAAATGGCTCAAAGGAGTTAAATCCACACAATAGGACCCAATAAAAAGTGTCTTTTATTATAAACAATAGATAAAAATACAATTTTGTCCACAGTACATCTGAAGTGTAGTGCCCCCCTCCCCAAGTCTTAGGTTGACTTATGGGGGTCCTACTCTTCAGATGTACTCAGGAAAAAATTGTCTTTTTACAATTTTTCATCACAAAAGATAGTTTTTATTGGGTACTATAGAGTGGACTTAATTCCTTTGAGCCATTTTTGAGCCAGTGTTATTTACATGTTTTGGATTTCCTGGTTGTAGCAAGGCTCCAGGTCATTACATTCCTGATCTGCTTCTGCTTTTTTCTCTGTATCAAGGAGTGGGTCACTTGGAGATACTTAAACTAGTCAGAAGGTCGCAAGCCATATTTGAGTTGAGCTTGCTGGAAAGTAAAAAGTCTGTCATTTTGGACCAAGTGGTCTACCATCAGAATGTCAGCATAATGCCAAAAGGACTTAGTAAAAAGTCGACCAGCAATTTTAAAATTTGGGTTCCCCACTAAAGGTTGGGAAGTATCATTATTGGGGTCCAGCCGAAGTAAAGAACATGACTGTTTATGTACCCAAATTAAAATATCTATAAGTGAACCTTGTAAGGTTTTGGGGAGTTTCCTCCTGGGTATATGCAGTAGGGCAGAAAGATCCATCTCTGATTGGGAAGTGCAGTAACGCTCAATGTCTAACCATAGAGGTACATTCTCAACATCTAAATCTTGGCCACTAGGCCAAAGCCATTGAAAATACTTAGAACTGTGTATAGCCATGTAATATATTAAAACGTTAGGGACCCTCTACCCCCTCTGTCCTTAGCAAACATCAGTTTAGAAGGAGCCCTCCGTGGTGGTTTATCCTTCCATAGAAAGTTGGAAATAATTCTGTGGAGTACCAGAAACCAGGACTTCGGTAAGTGTCACGTAAGCATAATTAAGGGGTACATAATCTGAGGGAGCACAGTCATCTTAATAATACTGAGATGGATCCAAAACAGAGATATTCAGTTCAATTCAGTTACATTTTTATTTTACCAAGAAAGACACCGTTGAGAAAAACTCATTTATAAGGTGGTCCTGGAAGGACTAGTACACAAAGATAAGGGTAAACAACTATAGAATTGCATGAGTAGAGCAATAATATATACATAATGCCATATCCTTTATACAAAAATGATATACAAGCAGAAGTAAAAAACAATAGGTCAAGGGGCAATAGGTAGAGGGAAATGGCACAAAAAAGCTTAAGATTACAGGAAGCTAGAATAGACTAAGGGGAAAGGCAGAGGAGGAGGACAGAGTAAAGTGCAAAGGGGAGTAGGTAAAAAGGAAAGGAGCAGTCAGGAATAAGGGAAGGTAGAATAATTGTTTGGAGAAGGAGAGAAGTGTGAGGATTCACATATAGGGATACTAAATTATACAAAACAGTGACAGACATCATTCACAAACCATCTGAGCAAGGCCATAAAGTGAAATATCCCAACCCAGTGAGACAATTTTAGAGATTTTGGAGTGAGTTCCATAAAGTACGAATGGCATAGCTCAGTGATACTGAGCCAAAGTGTGATCTTACCCTAGGGACATCAAGAGTGATGTAATCGTATCTTTTGAGCCGGTAAGTACAATATGTACATTTAAAAAGTATAGAGATATAGGTGGGAAGTTTATTAGTAATGGCTCTGTAGACACAAAGGGAAGCATTCCACGATCTCCTGGTAGCAAGTGACATCCAACCAGTAAGAGAATAAAGTGAGCAATGGTGGGTGTTGAAAGGAACGTTAGCTATAAATCTAATAGCCCTATCGTACAATGTGTCCAACTTTGATAGAGCTGATTTAGAACTATGACTGTAGAAGAAGTTGGCATAATCGAGTATGGGCAGAAATGTAGGAATGTAGATAGGAAGCAATTTCCAGCTATCCAAATCCATCTTGGCATGTTCCACAAGAGGATTTATTTATTTATTTTATTTATGACTTTGATAACCGGGTGAGTGCATTGATCCCTGGGACCGTTTTCAGGCATGACCCAGGCCATAACACATGGTGCAGGGTGACAGTGGAGTACAAGGTAACAATAATACACATGAAACAGATTTGATACAAGCAACAATAGTAGACACAAAATACAGGTTTGATGAATAGGTCCATTTGAGAACAGTGAATACAAGGTTTCAATATCAGACATGAGAAGACTTGGTACAAACAAACAAATCATAGGAACAGTGCACAATGTGAGACTGCATCATCCAATGAGCAAGTAATACACAGAATACTCAGTAAAAAATATATATATATACAATATGTACAGGCAAGGAAGTCAAATATTATATTGTTGCAGTTTGGCTGAGGAGATACTAAGATAAATCCCTAAATATTTAAGCTTGTCTTTAACCCATGTTAGACCTAAGTGTTCAACACTTGACCTCCCAGCCCATACATTCAGAGGCATAACCTCTGTTTTAGACAGATTCAATTTGTAGCCCCTCGGCATCTTTTAACACTCTGTACCCTCTTCCTTTCTCCTCATCTATCCACATTCAAAATATTATAGGCATGCTCCGTCAGGGAGACCTGTAATTGCTTCCCCTGATTGCTGCCAGTTGTTCTCAGCCAGCAGAAGCTCTTCACACTGTTGTCCCCTGGCTCCTTCAAACACTTGTATCCTCTTCCTGAACTCCCCCCCCCACTGTGAGTGCTCTAAGCTTAACTTGTTTATTAACCTCCTTACATGCTAGTTTTAAGGTCTTTTCACACATGACTACCTGCAAGCTCCATGTTTATACTGTATATATTGAATCTGGTGTCTGCCATTTTTATTTTGTCTGTATATTGTATATTGTTAGAATTCCTAATTGTATCCTGTTTCTTTTATATATTTTTGTTTTGTGGAAACTTACTCTATATATTGATTATGTATACTGCCCAGGTCCGCCTTGAAAATGCATTTTATCAAAGGTGTTTTGCCTGGTTAAATAAAGATTTTGATTGATTGGTTGATTGATTAGCCTCTATGTGGTTTGGGGGACTCAGCCTGCAATGGCTGTATTCTTATCTGACAGAAAGAACTCAAGTACTTGCTCTGAGAGACTGGGTATCAAGTACTGTTTCTGTTGGATCGGGGTCCCTCAGGGTTCAATTTTAGGTCCAGTATTGTTTAATATTTATGTAAATGGCTTAAGTTTTTCTGATTCATTTATTTCTTATCATTTGTATGCTGATGACACAATTATTTATGCATCAGATTTATTAGTAAATGGGGTTCAATTAAAGCTTCAGAAAGCATTTGATGAATTGCAGAGTTTTTTGAGGGAAAGTGAATTGGTTTTGAATAAAAAAAACAGACAATTTTATTTTCTCGTTCTACTTTAACTCAGGAAGAACAGTTATTAAAGATCTATACCCTGGACGGAACCCAGATCCAACAAACCCAAACATATAAATATTTGGGAATGTGGCTTGATGAGTCTTTAAACTGGGCAGCTCATATAAATAGTGTGGTAGTTATTGTAGGAAGAAAACTTGGTGCTTTGCACCATGTTAGACACTGTATGAGCACAGATACCAGGGAGAAAGTGGTACTTTCTGTGGTTTTACCCACCTTACACTATGGGGACTTTATTTATACTAGTGCAAAGAAAATTGATTTGGACAGAATTGATGTATGTTATGGTAGATTGGCCAGGTTTATCCTTGATGCTAATAGGTTTACCCATAAGTGTCTCCTATTTAATAGCCTCCACTGGCTGCAACCTCTGAATTCAGGCAGGAGCATTTACTTGCTTTTATGTGTAGATGTTGGTTGGGAACTTTACCCCCATATATTGGTCGACATCAGAACAGTACTCCAGCCAGCACACTCCATGGGTGCTGCTCTGAACCAGTATTTGGGCACTACACCTCAGTTTTTCTCGAGTACCTTCGACCAGCCTGAGCTTTTAGATGTCATGTGGATTGTCCAG
This sequence comes from Neoceratodus forsteri, assembly GCA_016271365.2. Lineage (NCBI taxonomy): Eukaryota > Metazoa > Chordata > Ceratodontiformes > Ceratodontidae > Neoceratodus > Neoceratodus forsteri. Next base: position 1,223,911,740 of record CM057459.1, on the reverse strand, counting down.
GGTATGCACCCTATGTGCTGTAGTTTGGATCCTGGACCAGCCTCCCTGATTTTGGGTTGTAGTGATATTCTTGGTCAGATCCTTGCACAGATAGTCTGGAGTTCCTTGGAAACAGGTGAGTTTCATAGCTCCCAGAAGGAGGCGGTGGTGACACCCCTCCTGAAGAAAGCTTCTTTGGACCCAAACTGCCATGCTAACTACAGACCTATCTCGAACCTCCCCTTTATAGGGAAGCTGATCGAGAAAGTAGTGGCCATACAACTGGATGACCATTTGATCATCCATGATATCTATGAGCCTCTCCAGTCTGGTTTCCAAAAGAGGCACAGTACTGAGACAGCATTGGTTCAGGTGCTCAATGATCTCCTGATGGCTAGAGATCAGAAGAACTGTTCTATTCTGGTTCTTCTTGATCTCTCTTCTGCGTTTGACACTGTGGACCATGGAGTTCTGCTTGATCACTTAAGGTTCATCTGCAGCCTGTCTAGTGTGGTCCTCAGGTAGTTTTATCTTTCCACACTGGAAGAACTCAGAGGGTGGTGTCAGGAATGTATTCCTCTGACCCAGTTTCCCTTTCATGTGGGGTCCCTCAGGGATCGGTGCTGTCCCCCATGTTATTTGCAGTGTATATGCTGCCCCTTGGAGACATTGTGAGAAGGTATGGGCTGAGGTTTCATTGCTATGCTGATGACACCCAACTCTACCTATCTTTTGCACCTGACCAGGATAGAGCCCTCTCGGTAATAAACAACTGCCTCATAGAAATACAAGAGTGGATGAGTTCAAGCTGGCTGAGGTTGAACTCAGAAAAGACTGAGGTGTTAGTGATTGACCCGGGTCACCGGATAGGGGGGTCTGGAATGGGTTCTCCCTCCGGAATTTTTCTCGGGGGTTTGCTCCTCCCGACCTATGAATGGGTGTGAAACCTGGGGGTAATTTTTGATGAAGGGCTGACACTGTGTTCGCAGGTGTCAACGGTCATCAAATCTTCCTTTTACCATCTAAGGAATATCTCCAGAGTTAAGCACCTTGTTCCATCTGGTGATCTGCCTACTTTGATCCATGCCTTTGTGTCCTTGAGCTTGGATTATTGCAATGCCCTTTACTTAGGGCTCCAGGAGTAGATATTCACTGCCTGCAGCTGGTGCAGAATGTTGCAGCCTGGTTATTGATGGGAACCTCGCGTTCCTGTCATATTTCTCCTGGGCTGTGCAAACTGCACTGGCTGCCAATACAGTGGCGAATCACTTTAAGGTTGGTTTATTGACATACAAAGCCCTACACGGACTGGATCCAGACTACCTGAAAGAGCTCCTGGTTCCCTACTGCCCCGGATGGTTGCTCTGCTTGACTGATGAGGGGTTGCTAGAGGTTCCAAGGGGTTTATTTAAAATCTTTTGGGGCCCGTGCATTTATGCATGCGGCCCCTACCCTTTGGAACTCTCTACCCTGCGTCAGATGCATGAGTGCGTGACAGTGAAGGGTTTTAAACAGGCCTTAAAAACTTTATTTTGGACCCAAGTGTTTGGGCATTAACCTGAGTAATATACTGTGGTTTTACTGGTTTTGTATTTTAAATTATTATACAGTTTGTAATGAATGCGCTTCAGCTGTTTTATTGCAGTGTGCAGCGCCTTGGTATCTTGAAAGACGCCATACAAATAAATTTGATTTCTTTGATATATTGATGTAGCAATTCCACACCAAGTTAGGTCATGCTCTTTGCAAGCATCACATGACCTGGCGTTTGTCATCTCTAGATATAATTTAGAGATTGGTAGACATTCTGTTTTCTTTAGAGGACCAATGGCATGGAATACGTTATCAGCTAATATTAAATCTTGTAAAGGGAAAATACTTTGGCAGACTATTAGGGCATGGTTTAGACAGCAAGCAATTACTGTTAGGAATTGTTACTTCTGTAGAATGTTTATTTATGTTAACTCAAACTATGTCATATGTATGTCTGTATTACATGTGTAAAGTTTACTGCTATCTTTCATCTACTTCAGCTGTTTTCTATCTCCCCTTTCATCAGAAGATTAAAGCCTGCAGTTTGGGAGCTTAAAAGATCACCTGCTTTTAAACTGTGCATTTTTCACCTTATGCTGTGTGCTTAAACTTGTGCCAGTGCTCCCATCTCTGTGGGACTGATTTTCAACCTGCCTGTTTAAGCTCAGGTAAACCGGAGAAACGTGACTTTTTTACCTGTGGCAGTGAGTGGGAGGAGAACCAGGGTCCTGCATCAGAGAAGAGGAGGGGCAGAGTGCTATAAAGACTCGCGCAGCTCACAGCCAGGTATGCTGCTACTTTTCATCTACTTCAGCTGTTTTCTGTCTCCCCTTTCATCGGAAGATTAAAGCCTGCAGTTTGGGAGCCTAAAAGATCACCTGCTTTTAAACTGTGCATTTTTCACCTTATGCTGTGTGCTTAAACTTGTGCCAGTGCTCCTATCTCTGTGGGACTGATTTTCAACTTGCCTGTTTAAGCTCCAGTAAACCAGAGAAATGTGACTTTTTTACCTGTGGCAGTGAGTAGGAGGAGAACCAGGGTCCTACATCAGAGAGGAGGAGGGGCAGAGCGCTATAAAGACTCATGTAGCTCATGCCAGCCAGGGCATGAGCGTGGAGTGGTATGAGCACCACTCCGTAGATAGAAAAGTTGTTTCTAAACCGGGAGAACTTAGGCTAAACTATGTAAGATTGTGTTTGATTTTATTTAGAGATTATTGTTCAGATTACTTGGTAAATTGTAAATGTTTTTTTCTAAAATGTTTGGTTAGTAGTATTTTAATTTATGCTAAAGTTTTAGGTGATGTTAGGATAAAATTTAGTTAAATAGAACAAGGGTTTAATTTAGAAACTATTTTTATATATATTTTATTTGTAAAAATCATTTTGAAAGATGTTGATGTTTAATCATTTAGGATGTTTATTTCTCTGTTGCCTCCTGAGTGTTGTGACTCAAAAAGAATTTATCACAGACAAAAAATCCATAAATGAAAAATACTTGGTAAATTGGTTATTTTCACTTAATCAATCACACACAAAAAATGGTAATAAATCAAGAAGAAATTCTTTTCAGGGAATCTTAAAAAATCAAATTTTGGGAGGATGTTACAGGCCTTTAAATCCTTTTAGGCCTCACAGTGCTATTTCAAATTTATCTGGGGCAAGTTGTTTGTTATTAATATTGGGGGGATATTGAAATGAATCCAGGGCCTACAGATCTAGAATTTAAAATTGTTCATGATAATGCACGTAGTATTGGTTCTAAGAGTGATATTTTAGCAACTTTGTTGAAAGATAATGATCCATGTATATTAGGGTTAAATGAAACATGGCTTTCAAATAAACATTGAGATGAGGAATTTGGTACTCAGGATTATAAAGTATGGAGGGCAGATAGAAAATCTTGAGGGGATGTGATGCTTCTTTTAAAATGAATACTAGGTTACTCAGAAATTGTAATACAGGGTAGTGAAAATAATATAGAATTTTTAGCTGTATACTTGGGACACTTAGGATTAGTAATTTTGATTGTTAATTCACCTCTAAGAGCAAAAATATCTGATTTGGAGATAATTTTAACTAAAATAACTGATAAAGCAGGAAGTAGACCATTAATCTTGATGGGAGATTTAAATTGTGATTGGAAAAATATAAGAGGGAGACAACTGAAAGACATAGTAATTAACTTGGGACTAAAGCAACTTATAAAAAAACCTACTAGGTATACATCAAATATGACAAATGGATCTATATTAGATTTAATTCTGGTGTCTACTCAAATTGAAATTGAAGCAGTGGGTGTTTTACCACCATGTCTTGGAGATCACAATTTGATTTGGGCTTCTTTGCCTAGGTTTCAGTTCAAACAAAATTTGGTTTATGAAAACAAAAATTGGACTAGGGACATTAGATGATTCTCAGAATCTAGGTTTCTAGATAGTGTCAGTAAAATAAAATGGGATAGATGTAAATTAATTCCAGATATTGATACTTCAATTAAATACTTTAGTCAAATTTTTGAAGAAGTATGTGATTTACATGCACCAAGAGTTAAAGCAAAGAAGAAACTAAATAAATTACCATGAATAAATGATAAACTTTTAAAACAAATCCGAATTAATAACAGAATTTGGAAAAAAGCTCTAAAATCAAAACTGGAAAAGGATTGGATTTCCTTTAAAGTTATTAGAAACAAATGCAAAAAGTTAATTAAGGCTTCAAAAATTTCATTTTACAAAAATAAAATAGATTCAAGTACAGGTCTACGACAGTTTTGGAGAGTGGGTAAGAAATTGACTAAACCAGGATGTGATTCCTCAGAGGAGATATTAAGGTTAAAAAATGGTAATATTATTACTGAAAATCCGGAGGAAATTTGTAATGTCTTAAATAACTTCTTTGTTGATCTCCCAAATTGTGAAATACCTTGTAATTTAGATTTACAGTAGAACAAACTAAAATAGAGTTTGCACAAAATGAATTTCCCCCATTTAGATTTAAAGTTTTGACTATTACTAAAGTACATAAAATACTTCAAAACATAAATGCTTACAAAGCTTCTGGTAATGATTGTTTGGAAGGTAAATTTTTGAAACTAGCTGCTTTTCATATAGCACCAATTATTACATATCTATTTAATTGGAGCCTTCAAATTGGATATTTTCCCTTACTTTGGAAAGAGAGTAGAGTTAAGCCAATTTTCAAAGGTGGAGATGTGATAAAAGTCAACGATTATAGGCCTATAGCTGTATTACCTCTTTTGTCAAAATGTTTTGAAAAACTTGTCTCTATCCAGATAATGGATTATCTGGATAGATACAGTTTGCTGACAACTAAACAATCTGGCTTTCAAAAAAATTATTCTACTACAACGGCTCTTTTGGAATTTTATGACCAAATAAACAGGTCATTGGGAGAAAATAAGGAGACAGCTGTTATTTTTGTAGTTCTTTCACAGGCCTTTGACCTGGTGGACCACCCCTTGTTAATTGAGAGACTGCATGAAATAGGTCTTAGGGAGGACTCTTTAAATTGGTTAAAATCTTATCTGGGTGATCGTTCCCAGAGAGTGGAGGTACAGGGATGTTTATCAGGAAAGAGGAACGTCAATAGAGGAGTTCCTCAGGGATCGATTTTAGGACCTCTTTTGTTTCTAATATTTATAAATAATCTTCCAACAACTGTAGAACAAACAGAGATTCAATTCTATGCTGATGATATGGTAATAATTGCTTCCAGAAGAATGACAGAAATATTACAAACCAATCTGCAGTCTGATTTTCGAAGGATAGAGGGGTAGTTCACCAGATCAAGGCTAATAGTGAATACAAAAAAAAACAAAGTGTATGAATTTTCCACTAAAAAAAAGTGGTGATGTTGATCATAATTTACCTATTTACACAGGGAATCAAACTAAATTAGAACAAGTTAAGGAATATAGTTATTTAGGGATTATATTTGATGAACATCTGTCTTTTTCAAATCACATTACTGCTTTAATTAAAAAAGTTAACAGAAGGGTAGGGGCGTTAAGAAGAAGCAATGATTGTTTAACATTTTCAGATAGAAAAAAATTGGCAGATCAGTTAATCATTCCAGTGTTAAGATATGGTGAATTAATATATAGAAACACAAATAAAGTTTTATTGTCTAGATTAGATAAAATTTATTATCGTGTAGCAAGATATGTATTTCAGGGAAATTATCGGATTCATCATTGCCTATTGTTGAGGAAAGTAAACTGGTCACTTTTAGATATAAATTATCAGTGCCATTGGTTATCTTTAATACACAAAATGAAACATTCATCGGTAAATCATTCAATTTCACTAATATTATTTACAGTGAAAAATTGTCAAAAACGGTTGTTAACAAGACCAGTTCATTTAAATAAAATAGCTGTAGGTAAATTTCATAACAAATACTGGGACAGGTCTTTGTTATATCAAGCTGCTGGTTTTTGGAATTCTCTTCCTGATGAGGTAAGATAAATTACAAGTTATTCTTTATTTACTTAAACTATAAAGGAGCTATATGCTCACATTTGTGAGTGTTGAATGGTCCCTGGAGATGTTTTGGGAATTAGTTAAGATCTTTTTTATAATCTAGTCATTTGAAAGTGTTCTAGGTATACTGTGTTGTCTGTATTTATATTGGTATATTGTGTTATTTGTACTTATATGTATTTAATTATGGAACTTATTTGTATGTACTTAGATAGAAATTTACACAGGTCTGTCTTGTAAACTGGATTATGTCCAAATGACATGTATTACCTGTATAAAAATAAATTTTACCTACCTGTATGTTTGACTTATTTAAGTTTGTATATTATGTGAATTTGCCTGCATAGAGTCTCATTGTAAATGAGCTTTGGCTCAACTGAGTACATCCTAGTTCATATTTATATGAATAAAACTTTAAAATGAAAATGAAATTAAATGAAAAATGAAAAATGAGTTGGAGAAGGTATTGAATTGTTGAATAATATCCAGGGCAGCAGGCAGAGATGTCTCTGGGTGGGTGATGTGTAAAAGAACATCATCCGCATAGGCTGATAGCTTGTAGTGAGTATTATCCACTGTAATACCTTGGACTTGCAGGGAGGTTTTAAGTTTCTTAAGGAGGAGTGCCAAAAATAAATTGAAAAGGAAGGGGGAGAGGGGACAGCACTATCTGGTGCCCTGTTGTAAAAAATAATTTATCTGACAAAACTCCATTATATAAAATGCGAGCTGAAGGGCAAGTTTATACCTCAAGCCATCTAATACATTTGGGGCAAATGCCATATTTAGGCAGGATATTAAACAAGTAGTCCCACAAAACCCTATTAAAGGCTTTCTCTGCATCCAAGAAAACCAAAACTGCAGGGGCAGAGGATTCCCTGCATGCAGAGATAAGATGAGAAATTTTCCTTAGGTGATCAGCAGATAACCTCCCAGACACAACCTGACCTGCTTTCGACTAAGCAGGGCTCCCAAACTCTATTAAAGGAGAACAGCATTAGACAGCTTCCTCATCACTGAAACCTGACTGCTTGATTTAGCTATCAAGAAAAATAAGAAATTAAGTGCCTGAACTTACTCACTATAACACTCGTAAATTCTGCCAGCAGGCAACATGGCGGGCGCTACACGGTGCCATCTCGTATTAGTGTGTGGCGCCACACTACTCACTTGTATGCTGAGTGAGCAGTGCAGCGCTGCACACTAACACAAGATGGCATCATGCACCACCCACCATGTTGCCTCCTGGCAGAATTTAAGAGTGTTATAGCAAGTAAATTCAGGTGCTTAATTTCTTATTTTTCTTGCCAAAAGCTAAATTGGGTAGTCAGGTTTCGGGGATGGGGAGCTTTACATAAGTACTGTTCTCCTTTAAGATGACTAGCTAGGACTTTGGCCAAAATTTTTAGATCAACATTGATGAGGGAGATGGGACAATAATTAGAAACAGATTGGGGGTCCCTACCAGATTTATCAGGACCACTATCAATGCTTCTGTGAGAGTATAATCAGAAATACCATGGTGAAACACATAAATAAAAAGATGTGGCAAGATAGGGGCAATTGTGGTGAAAATTTTATAGAAATTAGAAGAAAACCCATCTGAACCTAGGGATTTGTTGGGTGTTAAAGAATCTATGGCTTGAGTGATCTCTTGCAAAGTCAGAGGGGCATGAAGAAGGTTGCTATAGACCTGTGAAAGCCTTGGCAGCTCAAGACCCTCTAGAAAAACCTCAAGGTCAGCACAGTGAGAGGCCTGTACTAGAGGGGTATAGAACTCTTGGTAAAAATAAAACAGTGCTACTATGTCTCTTGGGGAAGTAATCAGATGGCCCTCAGGGGATCTAGAGATGAAACAATTCTAGTGGCCAACTGAGTTCTCAGCTGAAGGGCTAAGTGCTTCCCCAGCTTTTCACCTTGGTCAAAATACTTTGCTTTTGAGCGCATCAAAAGATGTTCTGATTTATCACACCAGGCAGTATGATACTGCGCTCAGAGGGATTCCAGGGTTTCCCACTCATTGCTGGGGGAAGAGCTACGTAAGTTGTGTCTCTAAGGCCCTAATCTTTGCCAAAAGTGAGGATGTTTCTTTCATATGTAACTTTTTACATTTTGATGCCAACCGTATTAAATAAAGAGCAACACTGTCTCCTTGATTGTTTCTATGATGTCTGTACACTCAGTATTCTTGTATATAAATGTGTGAATCAAGGATTCTGGAGTTCAGCCAAGTTTTCTGCAATTCTCCTAGAGCTGCTAGACATACTGTGGCTATATCTAGGAGTCTGCACTTGTGTGCTTGTGTGATAATTTGATGAAACTTCACTGTGATATTGTGTATTTGGAGCCCTGTTCATCTCGGGGAACAGGAAGAGGGCTGGAAGTTTTTGTTGAACACCAGCAAACTTCTGCTTGCTACAGATAGCCTAGAATTAGCTTTTAGCACACCCGATTACTCTATTTTATGCAAAAGCCTCATAGTAGGGGTTGATTTCACATTTTAAAACTATCATTTAGTAGTTTGTCTCATTGCCTCGCTGTGTGACCTTAAAGCTGCTTCCAGGTCATGGACTGGTACTTTAGCTAGCCCTGCAGTGAGCAGGTCAAGCCCAAGCAGGGCATACGCATGGTGACATGCACAAAGATGCGCACAAAGACACATGCGTTGGTGTATGTTTTGCGAGGAGTGCGAGGGTAGAATCCCTTGAAAGAATCAGTAGACAGCTAGCTGGTCACATAAGCAACTGGTGAATGATACATATATGGTGGGAACTATAATAGCCTCTGAAATAGAGGTTAATCAAGAAGAGGTGTACTTTGTATAGATACATTATAATAAACACTAACTCCCAGGTAGAGCCACTGGGAACTTGCAGCATGTTGTGCACAATAATGACTCTTGATGGGGATGTGGGGATACAATGCAAGGAATGCAACATGTTTACAATTGTGAAAACTAGTACCTTCCCCACCGAATACACATGTGAAAAATGTTTGCAAAATGAGCAGCTAGGATTTGAAATAAGTAAATTCAGCTCAAGATTACTTTACTTAGAAAACAGTCAGCAACAGATGGCTGACAGGTTCCAGGAAAGACAGAGCATGCCTGATCAAATTAATATAAGAGAGGCACAAAGCTATTCCACTACTACTATACCTCACGATGTTGAGGGGATGGTCCTAACCCAAACTAAGGAGTGTTATAAATTAGTTGAGAATTTAAAACCCAATCAGAATAAACATACTAGAGAGGAAGAAGATGCAGAGAGTAATTCCCAAAAATGATGTACTATTAAGTGGAAAAAGGCAGCCTAAAAAGGGAAAAGGGCAGAATATTATCAACTACCAACTGAAAATAGTTTTGCCCCACTTACATCTATGAGGAATGAGGAACAGGAAAGTGATTCCACTTCCCCTATTTGTATTCCAACTAATGACAGACCCTCACAACAACAAGAGCTGATTAGCTATGAAGTTAATAATGACATGGAGATTACTTCTGTCAATAGTTTGGTTAAAGATAACCAAATTGAATTTGGACATCAGAATGAGGATAAGGAAATGCCACCTCCTAAACAGGTCTATGTCCTAGGTGACTCAATTATAAAACACCTAGATAGGGCGATTTGTAACCCGGATAAGGCAAACTGTACATTGTCTTGTTTTAGAGGAGTGAAAATAGCTGACATTACTTATATGACTCCTGATATTCTCCATGAAGCTGAGGGCAATTCATATGTTATAGCACATGTGGGAGTGAATAAAATCTTGAATGATTCTGCCCATAACATTAAACAAGACCGTGTAGCCATTACAAATATAATCACTGAATTGGGGCAAACGTCACTTTGTCTGAAATACTCCCAGTCCCAAAGTATTCCTTGGAACTAAATCATAAAATCAAAGCTGTTAACAATTGGATGGGAGTTTGGTGCTTGAAGCAGAATATTGTATGTATTCCACACTGGGAACATTTTGATAATAGATGGGATTTGTATTGTAATGATGGGCTTCATTTGAGTAGAAAGGGAAGTTCTGTCTCAGGCAAACATATAAAAGCAAGTATTCAAAATATTTTAAACTAAATAAGAAGGGGGTGAGAGAACCTCTAGAAGCCTCTCTATTAGGGGAAATTAGAACTACTAATATTCCCCCATTACTACAACAGGAACCATTAAGTATTAATAAAACAAATGACATCAAACCCCTGAAACTCTTGTTAACTAATGCCCAAAGCCTAAAAAATAAAATTGAGGAGCTAAGTCTATTACTGTATGACAATAATATCGATATCTGTGGAATTACAGAAACCTGGCTCTCTGAAAAAAATGGGGAGTTACTATTTCTGGATATATTCTGATTAGTAGAGAGAGGGAACACAAGAAAGGTGGGGTATGGCCTTTTACATAAAAGAAGAGCTAAAACCTGCTGAGGTTGCACAAAATAATAGCGTATACAGTCAAAATGAAATAATTTTGGTTAAAATCCTAAATACTCATACTGATTTAACTTGTGGTCTGGGCTACCAATCTCCTAATATGTTGATAGAAGATACACACATCTTTTTGGATGAAATTGAGGGGAAGAGTGCAGAAGGTGACATTATACTTCTGGGTGATTTTAATTTTCCAGCTATCAATTGATAAATTTAACTGGGTTAAGCTCCGTAAAAAAAGATTTATCCAAGGTAATTTAGAGCAGATGGTGCATGAAGGCACTAGGAAAACAAATACATTAGATTTAATATTCCTAAATCCAGAAATTAGCTGTGTTAGCCCCAAGCTGATTCCACCATTGGGTAGTAGTGATCATAATGTAATCCTGCTAGACATCCTGTTGCCAATAAATAGACCTGTAACAGGTATTACTAAATTTAGGGACTTCTTCAAGGCTGACTATTATAGCATTAAGAAATTCTTAGAAAAATGGAACTGGGCTGAGGAATTAAAAAAACCTTGAAGTAGAACCAAGCTGGGATAAATTATTTAATAAAATAAGTATATGTATTGAGACATGGGTCCCAGAGAGAGTTATATATATATATATATATATATATATATATATATATATATATGAAAAACATAGAGTACCTATTTGGTGGACTAAGAAAATAAAAAAAAGGTTATCAAAAGAAAGAAGAAATTATACAAAAACAAAATACATTTCCAACCAATATTAACATTACAGCCTATAAAGAAATTACAAAGGAAGTAAAACTAAGAATAAAACATGCCAAAAAAGATGCTGAAATAAGGTTAGCTACAACAGTTGGAGATAATAAGAAATTCTACAGTTATATAGGTTCCTTAAAAAAGAACAATAGGATGACAGGACCTATATTAAGAGACAAGTGTCTAATAAATTCAGAAAGGGAAATCTTCAATCAATATTTTCTTAGTGTCCATAAAGATAAAGAGGAGATTTCTGATGAATTACCTCCACTGCAAGCTGACTATCCGGTCCTTAAGCCTTCTGATATTATTGATTCAATAAAACTTATCAAAAAAATAGCTCAGCAGGACCAGACAGTATACCATCTAAATTCTTGAAGGAACTAAATCATCAACTAGCTGGTCCATTATCTATGTTATTCAATGCATCACTAAAATCTGGAGAAACTATAAAAATATGGAATAAGGCCAGGGTAATCCCAGTGCATAAGGGAGGGAGAAAACAGGATGTGAAAAACTACAGGCCAATTAGCCTAACATCTGTCCTGGGTAAAATTCTGGAACGGATGTTGCAGAAACATATTATGGATCACCCAAAAGGTATTTTGCACTACAATCTAACACAACATGATTTTACGTTTGGTAGATCTTGTTTGACCAATCTCATGAGCTTTGTTGAGCCTATAAGTGCCGCCTTAGATAAAGGAATGCCTATTGATGTGGTATTTCTTGATTTTTCTAAGGCGTTTGATTCAGTATCACACAAAATCCTGATTGAGGAGTTAGTTAAACTTCAGTTCCACCCGAATATAATCAGATGGATCAGTGCTTGGTTAAAAAACAGAACCCAATGTGTGGCCATAAGGGGATATGAGTCTACATGGGGAGAAGTCATAAGTGGGGTACTGCAGGGCTCAATCTTGTTTAATATTTTACTATCATTCATGTAAACTCTTCCAGGAGTTTGGTCATGCAAATATGCTGATGACTGTAAAATTGCTGGAATTGTTCATAATGCAATATCGGCAAAATCCTTCCAAGATAACCTGGATCACCTGGCAAATTGGGCAATAGGGCATAAATTAGCATTCAATGAGCAAAAGTGCAAAGTTATGCACTTTGGATCAAATAATCCTAGATTCCAGTATAAATTAAATAATATTCCACTAAAAGAATCAATAAATGAAAAAGACCTAGGTGTTTGGATCTCAAATAACTTAAAATTCGATCACCATTTTAGCATGACCATAATGAAATGCAACCAGATAATTAGATGTATATTGAGATCGATTAAAAGCAGGGATTCTGAAGTCATTCTCCCATTATATTCGGCACTAGTTCGCCCTTACATTGAATATTGCTTTCTGTTCTGTGCTCCGTACTCAATCCAAGGGAAAAATAAGTTAGAAAAAGTTAAAAGAGGAGTAACAAAAAATGTTAGGCTTGTAAAACATCTGAGTTATCATAACAGGTTAAAACATCTAAACCTATACTCTGTGGAGTACAGAAAATTGAGAGGCAAATTATGTCTGGTTTTTAGAGCAAATAGGGATGATGCTTTTCTAGCATGAATGGTTTAACAAAAAATCCTGTGCAATATACTGTAATAACACAAGGTCACACAATCTGAAACTACTAGGGGAATCCATCAGAACACAAAAAAGGAGTCAATGGAATATACAAAGGATGTAAGTGTCTGGAATACACTTCCTAGTAAAGTGGTTGATAGTGACAATATAACTAGCTTCAAAAAGAGACTAGACAGTTTTATGGGGGATAGGCGATTCTCAGTCTCCACCATGACAGTTTGACATGGTGGCAAGTTCTGTAATGGACATCAGACCTTTGAACTTGTTTCCAACCTATGAACCTATGATAGCGGGCTTCTTAATAGTGACTCAGGCTCTTAGCTCATCCAGTTTAAGTACCAGACTACTGATGTTAATATGGAAAAGCTTCAGACCTTTAAATGTAGAAGGAATGGTAGAGTAACATGGGGCAAAATAGAGTGGGCATGAGAGGTTAAATTAAAGAAGGACTTCCTCTCAGTGTTTCCACAAAGTAGATGTAGCACTATGCTTTGTTGCTGAGCATTGTGCTAATTTTGATTAAAATGTATTGGATCAAAATGAATTGACTGACCCCGATATTAAAGGTTACATTGTATCCGTCCTCAGTATAGCATATGTGTGCAATAAACCATGACAGGATGTGCAGTTATTGGGGATTAATCAACACTTCAGGTGCATTGTGAGGCATGAGGCCATAGGCCAAGTGCCCTCCTCACAATACCCTGGGTGTTGATTAATCCCCAATAACCACACATCCTGGAGTGGGTTATTGCACTTATAACATGACGTGACCCCCATGTACAAAGACAAAACCCTGCATATGTAGAATGAATAAAACCTGTGTTTTCATGGATATATCCTGCCTGCACACAAAGTAGTCCCATATTACACACACAGAAGAAGGTGGTGCTGAGCAATGAGGAGATGGGAGATGTTACTTCACAAACAAAACTGTAACATTTATTGAAACAGTATGATGGGAGGCGTCATTGCACAAACAGAACATTAACATTTATGGAAACACAATGACATCTGTTAATCTGTATTGGTTTTATGTGATAAGAGCAAGTCTATAAGACCACCAATCACATAAAGCGAGTCAACAACCACTTGACATCAAAAGGACGAACCGCACAGCACCGACCATTGCAAACAGCGATGGCCACCTATCTAATAACATGCAAAAAAAGAAATTCAGGTTTTTAATGCAGGGGCAAGCTCCCCACACCCCAAAAGTTGGGAGCAAGCCCCCTGCACTCCTCAAAATAAATATTGTAAACTCCAGGGGGAACGGACTTAGGAGAACATAGCAGCTCCCCACAGCAAGCAAAATAGCTTCCTACACTGGGATCTGAACCTGGCACCACAGGCTCCAGGGGCAATGGCTCAAGCCACTACATCACATGGGCTACTCAGTAGGGCTTGGCCAAATTGCTGTATTTATCCCCTTTCTCATGAGTGTAGCACGTATCCCTCAATGCTACACTCGCTATAGTAATTTGGTGCTGTTTTCCTCCACTTGCTGTACATGGGAGCAGTATTACTGAGTCGCTCATATTGATCTGCTCAATAATACTCACCCATATAGGGTGCTACCCTCTGTATTCACTACCTTACACAGCAGTTACACATTTTTACCTCACTGTACAATCTTAACAGCTCTGTATAGATTGCTGGTGAGGGAGGTAAATGCAATATGGACAGTATGGAACAGCCAGATTACTGTGTTAAAATCTACCTGCATGTCACCCTCTGGCTTGCGCTCCACTGACACTCCTAAGCCAGTTTCATGTGCTGCACTCCATGGCAGCACTACACACACTCCTCACTTCAGTCTGGCAGTTGAAATAGTACCATGTTTCAAACTCCATATCTATGTCAATAAAGTGAGTACTACAGAGCGGAAAAGGGAATTAAAACCATGTGTACTACTTATATTGTCACTGGTAATACTACTGGCTTCAAGCTGCACACTTCAATCATGGCACAGTACTGTCACAGTGCTTGTCATCGTGGTATGGGGAAGTGTACAGTACGTGAAAGACCATAGTCAGGACACATCACACACACACAGGGCAGGAAGGCTACTTCTTGCGGCAATGGTGGATGCAAGTGTGACCATTAGCCACACACGTAGGGTATGGGAAGGGTGTGGTCGGGTGGTATTCCACCATGCATGTGAATTGACATTGTGGCTGGCAGTACTAATATCTTGTAATAGCACAGTTCAATTGTTCTACAGTACTGTAATGGTGGTTGTCAGTGTGCTGTCAGCTAGTCATCATGGTTTGGGGATAAGGATGGCCAGGGAGCAATCAATGCAGAACAGAACAGAGTCTTTCTGCTGCATATCATTCAAACTGCAAAACACAAAATATACACAGTGTAACTGGTGATACGAATTATGGCACTGTGCTGCCAGCAGCTCATGGTGCATGTCAGCGTGTGACTAAGAACAGCACCATGTGTCCACCTGCAGATTTTCAATGCAGATACTATAGTAGCAGTTCATATCTCGCAATCTCTCTTTCGCAGAGCTGGGGGGGGTGCCTGACTGAGAGAGAACACCTGCGAATGGCCAGTAAACATTATAGAGCAGGACACGGATGGGAATGCTATGAAGAGAAACACACTGCGACTTGTGTGTATGTCTTGTTCACGGTCCCACAGGAACAGGCAAACCAAGACAAACAGTGTGAAAAGACTAGCAGTGTTTCTCCACAGTCACAGTCCCCGGACATTCATGGGGCTGGTGGGTGGGGAGGCGACACAGTGAACACAGACGGAGACACTGAGAGACACACATACTAACATACGAAACTGCCAGCAGAAAAAGGCCATTTGGTCTATCGAGTCTGCTCAGTTTTGCAGCTAGCAACCCTGCTCTGCAGCTACCCCATCTACCCTACCCTTCCCTTCCCTCCCATGACCATCCCTTTTGCCTTATCCCAGCCACTCTTGAAGCATCCCTCTATTTTACAGGCTACCATCTCTGCCATTAAGGCATTCCACTCTGCTACCACCCTTTCCATAAAGAAATGCCTCCCTCCTAAATCTTCCACCCTCCAATCTCATGTCATGACCCCAAGTGTTTCTCCCCACCCTCCCCTTGAACAGTCCCTCAGTGCCTGTCCTGTTAATTCCTCTCATGTTTTTAAAGGTCTCAATCATATCTCACCATCCCTCCTCTCCTCCAGAGAGTGCATGTTCAACTTCTTCAGTCTAACCTCATATGGTAACTCCCCCAGACCCTGGATCTTATTTGATGCTCTGCGTTGCATCCCTTCCAGCAATCTAATGTCCCTCTTAAAGTAAGGGCACCAAAACTGAACACAGTACCCTAGGTGGGGTCTGATCAGTGATCTGCATAACAGCAGAATCACCTCCATCTTCCTAGCGGTTATACCCCTTGCAATAAAACCCAGCATCTTGTTGGCCACTGTCGCTGCTTTCCTACACTGTGCAGAGTTGTTCATTGCTCCTTTTATGAGCACCCCCAGATCTTCCTCCTCCTTAGTCACAGCTAGCTGCACCCTCCGCCCATATGGCAGCTTCTCTTTGGATTCTTTGCCCTGAAATGCAGCAGCTTGCATTTTCTGGCATTGAAACCAAGTTGGCAAGTGTCAGACCTTGTCCCCATCCTTGTTAGATCTTCCTGCAATCCCTGCCACCCCACCTTGGTCATCCACCACTGCTTCCATCTTGGTGTCATCCGCAAATAGACTGATCTTGCTATTTATGCCTACTGAGACATCTGCAATAAATACCCCAAATAACACCGGCCCCAGCACTGATCCCTGTGGGATCCCACTTGTCACTGCCCTTGGGGATGATAATTCTCCGCCCACCACCACCACCCTCTGCTGCCATCCCTGCAGCCAGTTCTCCATCCATCCCACCAATTTTGCCCCGCCCCTGTGTCCCTTAGCTTACATGCTAGTCTTCCATGTGGACCGAGAGGAATGCCTTACTGAAGTCCAGGTACAGGACATCCACTGCATGCCCTTTGTCCATTTCTCTAATCACCCAATCATAGTAGTCCACTAGGTTGGTCTGGTAGGATCTGCCCTTGACAAAGCCATGCTGCCGACAGTCCTGCCCCCCACTGACTTCCAGCAGGGTCACCAGCCTCTCTTTCAGGATTATTTCCATCGGTTTCTCCACTATGGACATAAAACTCACTGGTCTATAGTTCCCTGGTTCATCTTTGGGATCACTCTTATGGAATGGAACCGAGTGAGCCATCCTCCAATCCTGAGGTACACACCCTGAGTCCAGAGAGGCATTAAATAGGCCTGTCAATGGGCCTGCCAGGACCTCTGCCAACTCCTTCAGTATCCTGGGTTGTATGCCATCCTCTTTCAGTGCCTTGTCCACTCTCAGTGCCCTTAACCCCTCTAGCAGTCTACCTTCTCTGATTTCCCCATCCATCACTCCCTCCCTTCCCTCTGATCCAATCCTCCCGCCAACCTTAGGTTTTCCTCCTTTCTGTTTAGTAAAAACTGAGCAGAAGTAGTCATTAAGTGCTTCTGCCTTTTTGACCCCTTTTTCCACCCATTCCCCCGCCTTCTTAATCCTTACTATTTGGTCCTTTCAGCCCCTTTTCTCCCTGATGTACCTGAAGAAGTCTTTTTCCCCCTCCTTAATTCCCTTCACCAGCCTGAGTTCCCATGTTGCCTTTGCTGCCCTTATTTCCCTGGTCACCTCCTTGGCTTCCTTCAGGTGCTCCTCCCTGTCCTCCCCCTCCCAGTTCTCCTGTATCTCTCATAGGAGACTCTTTTCCTCCTTACTCTGTCTACGACACCCTTGCTCATCTAGCTAGATTTCTTCACCCTAGCCTTTTTACTTTGGGCCTTGCTGCAGGAATTTGTTGCCTCCACTATCCCTAGCTTAATGAGTTCCCACCTCTGATTCGTGTCCGTATTAGACTGAATTCCATCCAGGAACCCTTGCACCACATCATCCTTCTTTTTGAAGTCAGCCTTTCTAAAGTCTAGCACCTTTGTGCCAGATGCCCGCTCTCCCTGTCCAGCTGCAACTGGAACCATATTGTCCAGTGGTCACTCCTCGCCATTGGTTCCTCCACCCTCAGATCCCTCACTCTCTCCCCGTTAGACAGTATGAGGTCAAGGGTATTCCCTTCCCTAGTTGGTCCACTGACCAACTGCATCAGAAAGTTATCTTAGAAAGCATCAAGCATTATTTGTTCCCTTCTACACTTGGTGGCAGGTGTCCCCCACTCCACTCCCGGCAGGTTGAAGTCACCTACTATTACCACTCCACCCTTCCCACAGTCCTTCTGGATCTGTTCTGCCAATATCCTGTCTGTTTCTTCCGATTGGGAGGGCAGCCTCTACACCACCCCCAACTGTAGTGTCCCATTTTTTGGATATTGGATTTGCTTCCATAGAGCCTCTTTATCTCCCTCCTCCCCCTCTTCCCTAACACATTTTAGCCCCTCCCTCATGTAGAGTGCTACCCCCACCTTTCCCCTTAATTCTATCCTTGTGGAATAGTCTGTAACCTGGAAGTGCCAGGTCCTAGTCATGTTTTTGGGTGGCCCATGTCTCAGTGATGGCTGCCATGACCACCCCCCCCCCCACCATGAGAGCCTGTAGTTCTGCATTTTTATTTCCCAGGCTTCTAGAATTTAAAGATACCACCCTCGTTACCCTTTCTTTCTCCCCCCACCATCCTCCTCTGCCTTTATGGCCCTCCATGTATTGTTTGCCCCATCTCTCATCTCACGTTTATGGGGGTAAGCCCATATGATTTCCCATCCCGAGGCCTCTGATCAACTTGATCCCTTCTGCCACTCCCCCAGTTTAAATTCTCCTCAATATACTCCCCAAGCTTTTGCTTCAGTACTTCCTTCCCCTCTTCATTTAAGTGCAGTCTGTCTTTGGTGTATAGACTGCTGTCCTCCTAGGTCACCCCCCCCACCCTCCTACAAGTCCATAACCTTTTTCCTGACACCAGGTTACCAGCCATTCATTAAACTCCTGAATCCTCAGCTTCCTTGCTGTACTTGCCCTTGGGACTGGAAGTACCTCTGAGAAGGTAACTGATCTTCTGCCCCCCTCGCAAACTGGACCTAAATACTCAAACCTTCTCTTCGCCCCATCTACCATCCCATCGGCCAGGTCATTCATCCCCAGAAACAGAATTAGATGTGTTTTTTCCCCACCCCTTCTGGCATATTTTAGTACTAATTACCCCACCCTTTCTGCCTTCATTCCTGGCATGGCTTCCACCCAGACCTGGCTATGCCTCTCTCCCTTGCTACCCCACCTGACCCCCTCACAGTATTGAGTCCCCCAACACTAAGATCCCACCCATTTCTCCCTTGTCACCCCTCCCATCCTCCCTTGCCCTCCCTGTCCTAACTTCTTCCTCCTCCTGCACACTGTTCCTCCCCCGTTGCCCCTGTTATACTACCCTCGTCAGTACTCCCTCCAGAGCTGATTCTGTCTTGACACACATTAGGTTCTTTTCCCTCCTCACCCCCCCATCCTATTTCTCTCTATTACCTTCAATTATTCTTCCACAGCACCTTCTCCCCATCTGTCATTCCCATCAATGGCGAGTATCTGTTTGAGCCTATTGTATGCCTATGTGCAGTAACTCTGGCCCCCGTTCCTTTTGCACCCCTATCTCCTGTTCTTGTATCTTCCCCCTTTGTTTCCAGTGTGGATTGTTCTCTCCATCTCCAGTCCCTACCCTTGTCCCTTCTTCTGTTTACCTGGTTACAGTCTGTGCTTCCCATTTCATCTTCTCTTTCTGTCCAAGTCATTTCCATCTTTATCTTAAGAACTCATCCTCCAGCCTCCCCAGCCTTTGACAAGCTGGGCACTACCCCCAGCCTCAACAGGGTGCCCATGAATATGGCTGCTGCACAGTTATTACACCCCATGATCCTCCCTCTTCCATATCCACTGCTCCCCTCCTGACACTAATTCCCCCTCCCCTTATGCTGCTACTGTCCCTCCACCTGGTAAATCACCTTTCCCTGTCTTTTTCACCGACTTCCCCAATCATTTTCCCCCATACATTCTCTCCTCTGTGCCCCCCTACTCCCTGCCCAGAGCTATTCTACCCATGTTGGCCCTCCAGGTGTCCTGCTGCACCCTGGCCCACCTACATTTCCCTTGTCCCCAACCACCTCACAAGTTGCTATACCCCCCCTCTGGTATGTCCTTCCCTGTCCTGCTCCATTTTCCTTCTGTGATGCTGCCCTAGCCCTTTTTTATTATTACAATGATATAAGAGTCAAAGTTATTACCCAATAAGCTTCAGATTCCCAGATTTCCCTTCTCACAGTACTAGATTCCCTGTTACTCGGCCCCAAGTCCCCCAGAGTCATAGTTTCTTGATCCAACATTAATCTGCCTCAGATATCCAGAGTTATGGTCATTGTACCCCAGAACAGTCCTAGAATCACATTACCTTGATTTCATTTGACCAACCCCAAAATCACAGAGCCACAGTACCTCGATTTCATCACAAAGATCCAGTATTTTCCTACACAGTTCAAAAGACACAGTATGATCCCAGAGGGAGTCCAGACAAATTTGGTGATCACAGATCCTTTAAGATTGGTTCCTTCTTTTATGCACACATTCCTTGCACCACTGGCTATCAAGCAGTACCATAATTTACTTCATGACCTCACCTATTCAGTAGCTCACAGTAAAGTCTCTACTCAAGTTATATCAAGGTGTGGTGTGTGACTGTGCTGCATATTTAAATAAGATGGCTAACAGTGTGTGTGTATGCAGTCAGCTGGTACCGTATGATGTCCCAGGCTAACAGTATAAAGGAAGTGATATGCTGAGGGGGTTGGGCCCCTCCAGAGACAATCAGCTATACCAGCAAACCCCCACTAGAAATACTCAGCTGCACCACAAAATCCCCCAAACAGGTACCTTTCCAAATGAAGCCAGAAAAGCAACCTGGTACCAATTGAAATCTAAACAAAGCTGGAAAAGAAACAGTAACAACAGTGATAAAATCAGCAAAAATCACAGTCAGTTCCCTCATGAGACTGATTCCATTCCCCTTGTAGCCCTTTCTGAGAATCCAAAGGTAGCCAGCTGCAGCACTCTGCTTAACAGTTAGCAGTCCCTGTCTCAAGTCACTGTGCGCTCAGTCCATGGGGCGCGTGGGTGGGCAGACAAGTAGCTCTCTTGCTAAGCTGACAATAAAAAATGGCTGCGTCTCATGTTCTTGCCATCCAGCAGCATAAAAGACCTGTTCTGTAAACTGATTCATGCTGTGACCTGCTCACATCAACTGTGAGTGTATGGTGCATTAATGCACATTCAGGTGACAGTGCTGCACCAATCACATAATTGCATCTGCCATGATATAAGTGCATTTCATTTTATTTTTTTTTCATAAAACAATGCAGCAACATTTGTCTATACATTTTTATGGCACCACAATAAAATATACCAAATAATCTTTGCTGAAGTAGAGGTGCTGGTTTCCACAGCCCTAATTGTTGTAAGCAGGCAGAGTTGGCTGGATGAAAGGTTCTGTGTGATAACGAATGTGACTGAGTAAAAGGTTTGTGCCTTAAACAGAGAGAGTCCTTTTGTGCTTTGCACTGTTTACTAAACATGATAACTCAGGATACTGGGGTGCTAAAGTCTGTTTGTTGTTTTTTTTGTAATGAATGCCTTTATGTTTGTTTTTATTTATATCAGTGTGTCAGCGTGGCTCAGTTGGTAGCACATCCGCATCTGGACCAGAAGGTTGTGGGTTCTCGTTCCACACCGGAATTGGACTTGTACCTAAAAATGCTGCCACCAGAGTACTGTATTGGGGGGTGCTGTACTGTTGGGGTGTGCTTTTCTTTGATGAGACGTCAAAAAACCGAGGTCCCTTCTACCCATCCTGGTACTGTCCTGGTGGGTGTCCAGTTGGAATTAAAAGAACCTAAGGCATTCTTCGCAAAGAGTAGGGGACATTCTTGGTGTGTTGGCCAACATTCCCCTTCCCATAAAACTGCTTCATGCAATTGTTCAGGCTGTGTGTGGGTGCTGATGGGCGATATGGCTACCACTACAAATTCAATCACTTCATTACCAGTCTAGCATTGCTTGTAAAGTGCTTTGGGATATATTGTTTATGAAAAGCGCTATATGATTCTTCTCTTTTTTATATACAATGCTATAATTTCCAATTGAAACAGGAGGTCAGCTCAGGGTATAGTATTAAATTGTTTCCACAAAAATTGCCTTTAATTTTCACTGTTTTCAATGGCTTTGTAATAGTACGCCATTTGATGTTTCCTCACAAGCAGTTTATTGTACTGATTATATGGTACAGTGCCAGAGAATAGGGGGATGTAGACTATAAAAACCCATTAAGTTGGTGCTAATTTGCTTGGAGAAAGGACCATGAACAAAATCAAGAACCCCTTCCATAAGCTCAAGACTCTGTGTTGCTCAGTGTGTGCTGGACTATATGTTTCCCATGATCCCTGATTTGGCACATGTGTAATTTTAAAACATGCAAAAGATGTTTTGTGGGCAGTGCTATCAAAACTTATTAAGTATGTGCTTATGTGTTCATGCTTGCTGATGGAGGGCATCGTGATTCATGAACCAAGGAAGAATCACTTTTTATAAATCCAAAGAAGCGGATTTAGGGTCGAGAGGGCTCCAGGACATGCTGTTATCCCCCCGGTAGTCGCCTCGACCAGGACCCCCTCCTGACCAACAGAAGTGATTTGGGGTCAAGAGGCTCCAGGACACACACAAGCCCTCCCCTGCAGTCGCCTCGACCGCGGACCCCCACCAATTCAACAGAAGTGGATTTGGGGTTGAGAGGGCTCCAGGACATGCTAAAGCCCTCCCTGCAGTCGTCCCGACTGCAGACCCCCTAATTCAACAGAAGTGGATTTGGGGTTGAGAGGGCTCCAGGACACACTACAAGCCCTCCCCTGCAGTCGCTGGACCACGGACCCCCGAATTCAACAGGTACGGGATACAGAACAGCAAGGGCGCATATTCAGGCACCAATTTCAAACTCCAGCAGCAGCTGCTTTCTCTGTGCTTGCGTTGGTTTTGTTTCCATGCTTAATAATTATCATCGCAGGAGTGCTGATATTTTTTTTTTTACTGTTGTTGCTAGCCTGTTTCACCCTGCTGTTAGCTCTGCTTAGCTGTGTTACCTTAAGTAAAGTCAATTCTCCCCTTCAGAAAGCATTGCACTGTGTGGAGCTTTAAGACCAGGCATTTCTCCCTCACAGTGTGCAGTCAAGGCAAATGGGAGCTGTATAGCAATCTCACAGCATCACGGTCCCAAGCCCCAGCATGGCGTGAGCTGTAATCTGCCCATCAGGTCGGATTCAATCGGTGGCCATTAACCGCGTGGCCTCAGACCCCCCCACTACCTCAATAGCAGCACAATCCTTGTATGGTCTCCCTGCACCACATTAGAAATCCTTCCTGTACAGTTACTTACCCAACTAGGATTAACAGTAACTCCTCCCACAGTGCCTTTAAAACCTTCTCTTTTCTTTCACAGAAGCGGATTTGGGGTCGAGAGGGCTCCAGGACATGCTACAAGCCCTCCCCTGCAGTCGCCCGACCGCTGACCCCTCCGAATTCAACAGGTGCAGGATATAGAACAGCAAAGGCGCGTATTCAGGCGCCAATTTCAAACTCCAGCAGCAGCTGCTTTCTCTGTGCTTGTGTTGTTTCTACCCCGGCGGCACTGCGCGCCGGTCCCCCACCATCAGCCCACTTTTCCATTTGCAGCTTATCAGCTGCGTCCACTAGAGGGCACCTACCATTTTTCTTCGCAACCAACTACTTTAACCTGCCTAAGCATGTTGTTTCTCACAGCGTTACTCTACCTCTCCATGACTACACAAACCTGCTTACCACCCACGTCCCTCCCAATAAGGGAGCCCCTCTGACCCTGCCCCCTCGTTGCACCCAGGTACCACACCTTAGTGCTTCCCCCCACGCACCGGTACTGGAATTGGCTCATGTCCACTGTGGCATTATATATGCTGCTATCCTGCCACCCTCCTTTCACCCAGGGCTCTCAATCCTAAAATCCTCAACCCTCCGTCATCCAGCAGCTATCTCTCCTGGCTGCAACACCAGTGCAGGCAAAACCTATTTCAGGTCCAAAATTATGCATCTCTTCATCCTTCTCCTGCTCCTGTCAGGGGACATAGAGGCTAACCCAGGCCCTAACCTAACAAACACCTCCACCCCGTTCACTCTCCCCAAAGGCCTACGCATACTCCATCTAAATACCTGCAGCCTGCTATCTAAAATCTCGCTGCTACAACCAATAGTGTTAACACTACAACCTGATATACTGACCATTTCAGAAACTTGGCTAAAACCTCATCATTCGGACGCAGAAGTCTCCATCCCTGGTACACAATAATAAGACACAATAGGCCAGGGAAAAAGAAAGGTGGTGGCATGGCCATATATATCTCAAATAGACGTCAATTCACCACTGTGGAGATCCCCTCACTCCCCCCAAACATAGACTCCTCACTAATTAAAATCTCACTTCCATATACCTCCCCTATTTACGTGGCAAGCACATACTGCCCTCCATGCACACCCAATGATGATATCCTCTCCCATCTAACCACGCTTCAGTCCCTAGCCAAAGGAGGTGAACTCCATGCCACAGGGGATTATAATGCCAACTGGCTAGGAGCTGACAAAGCTCTCCTAAAGGCTAAAATAAAGGCCCAAAACCTCACGCAACTTATAAATGAGCCTACCAGACTAAACCTTAAGTCAAATAATCACTCCCTACTGGACTGGGCCCTCACCTCGCACCCACATAGAATCCTTAAAGCAGGCTTACTTCCTGACTCTATCAGTGACCACCACATGGTTTACCTGATCAGGAAGGTTCATAGCCTCTCCCCCCAAAGACACTGCACACCAGGTCTTACAACTCCCTAGACTTACAATCTCTCCTGGCAGATCTGGGAAGGGTAAACTGGTCCTGCATCACCGAGGCACCTTCCATTGACGATGCCTTTAATGCTTTTAAACTCAGATTCCTAGCAGTCTGGGACAAGCATGCTCCATTGTGCACAAAACGTGTTAGAGGAGCTCATTTCCCCTGGATCATGGCTGACATAATTAGAAATTACCGTACCAGAGACCTTGCCTGGAAAGCTTATAAGAAACTGGGCTCCCAGGCCTCCCTTACTACCTATAGAGCCCTTTGAAATGCTTGCACAAATAGCATTCGCCAAGCAAAAAAATCCTACTTCCTAGCTACCTTCAATAAAAATTCTAACCACCCTAAGGACTTCTGGAAATCCCTCAAGTCCTTGCTCTCCCCCCCAACCCAACCACCTCCTCCCTCACTTCTAATAAATGGCACCCTCATCTCCGATCCCATCTGTGTCGCAGAAGCTTTCAACACCCACTTCTCCTGCTGCACCAACACCCTTCTATCCTCCCACCGGAATACTCACTCCCCAGTCCACCCAAACAGCACCCATACCCCTCGAACTCACCCCTCAATCCCACCTTTCATGTTCCAGCCAATTTCCCCCACAGATGTCCTCCACTTCCTATGGGCATTAAACCCAAATAAAGGCAAATGCCCATTGTCTCTGGACACTAAGATGTTATTCCTGTCAGCCCCTGCCATAGCCACTCCACTGGCCGCACTCTTCAACCTCTCCTTCTCACTGGGCAAGGTTCCAACGTCTTGGAAACTGGCCACTGTCATACCTCTTCCTAAAGGCGGTGACCCCTCCTCCCCAGGCAATTATAGACCTATCTCCCTACTCCCGATCGTGGCCAAACTTCAGGAGCGACTGGTCCTGTCCCAACTCTCACAGTTCCTGGATGCCTCCTCCTTCTTTTCTCCCTCCCAATCTGGTTTCCGCAAATCCCATTCTACCATCACCTCCCTACTACTCGTGACCGGAGACATCCTCACAGGTATAGACAAAGGGCACATCACTTCAGCCATATTTATCGATCTAGCCAAGGCTTAAGATACCGTATCTCATCCCCTTCTCATCTCAAAACTTAAAGATGCAGGTCTAGCCCACCCAGCTATAGGCTGGTTCCAAGACTATCTTACGGAAAGGATGCAAGCAGTCAGACTAGCCTCTCATACATCAATCCCCCTTCCAGTCATTACTGGGGTCCCTCAAGGATCAGTCTTAGGCCCAATACTCTTCTCCATTTTCATTAATGGCCTCCCTACTGCATGCTTCCATTCTTCCATTCAAATGTATGCAGATGATACAGTTCTGTACAGATCCGGCCCCTCAACAAGCAGCGTAGCACCTCTCCTTCAGGAGGACTTCACAGCCATCCAGCACTGGTTCAGGAAGAACCAGCTATCTCTAAACCCTAAAAAAACAGTGTCGCTTACATTTGGCTCCCAGCAAAGACTCTCCTGCCAAACCCTGTGTCCTCCATTCTCAACCCTGGAAGGAGTACCCATTGAGCAATGCACTAGCTTTAGATACCTAGGCATCTGGCTCGACCAACACCTTGACTTTGCCTCTCACATAGATTCCCTGCATAAAAGGCTGCTACCAAAACTAGGGGCACTCTACCAAAACAAAACCTGTCTCCCCAAGGAAATGAGGTTCACCATAGTCCAAAAACTGTTACTCCCGGTACTTGATTATGGTGACATAGTATACTCTATCACCCCTGCGTCCACCCTGGCTAGCCTAGACACTCTATTCCACTCATTTTGTCGCTTCATCCTCGACTCGCCACAATCCACTCACCATTGTACTTTATATAACTCTCTAGCCCTACCATCTCTCCTTGACCGTAGATTAATAAACTGCGCTAGGTTTGCCGCTAAATTCTGGACCCACTCCCTCCCCCCTATCTTGAATCTACCCTATCCCAACAACCTCTCCCTACATACTCCCTAAGAGGCACAGACCCCAGACTCCTACATATCCCATTTATGTGCACCTCCAAAGGCCAGTTAGCTTTTAAATTCAGAATCCCACAGATCTGGAACGCCCTCCCCGGCCCCATCATACTCGCACATAATCCCGGTCTCTGCTCCAGACTACTACAGGCACACTTCTCCTCCAGCTGTTCCTGCTAATTGCTGCAAGCTCGGCCCTGTAAGAAACTAAACAATGTACAGTAATTTATTCCTATTATGTGCATTTCTGACTGTAATCTACTGTACTACTATACCTGCAGTACTTGTTATACATGTTATACATGTTCTATTGTATCATATTTGTACAAATCATTTGCTATCATTTCTTTATTACGATATCTGTACTTGTATTTGTTCTAATTATTTGCCATGTACTGGGTCTAGGCCCCCAGGTCGCATCTGGAATCGAGCATGTTGCTCAGTATGCCTTCCTGGTAAATCTCGAAAATAAATAAATAAATAAATGTCTGCTGGACCGTGTTTCCATCATCCCCAAGTATGGTACATTCACATTTTTTTATTCACGTACAGGATTTGGCCACTATTGAAACATCTCCATGTTACATTATACAAACATATGAAACTGCCAGCAGATACAGGCCACATGGTCTATCACATCTGCTCAAATGTACAGCTAGCAGTCCATTACACTGAAGCTGCCCCTCCCTCACCTATCCGCATATCAATGACCTTTTCCCTCACTTTGTCCCATTGTCTCTTAAAACTGTCCATGGATCTACAGGACACCACCTCGTCAGGCAGTGCATTCCACTTTGTCACTACTCTTTCTGTGAAATAATGCCTTCTCATTTCTCACTGGAATCTTCCACCCTCCAGTCTCAGACCATGCCCCCTTGTGTTCTTCCCTCCCCTTAACTTAAAAATTCCCTCTGCACCAGTCGTGTTTATGCCTTTCATATATTTAAATGTTTCTTTCATAACTCCTTTATTCCATCTCTCCTCCTGGGTGTGCATTTTGAGCTCCCTCAGCCTCTCCTCATGGGTTTGTCTTCCATTCTCAGGATCATCCTGGTTGCTCTACATTGTACTTCCTCCAGCAGTTTAACATCTTTCTTTAAGTAAGTGCACCAGAACTGCACACAGCATTCCAGATGGGGCCAACCAATAACCTGTACAGTGGCGTGATTACTTCCCCTCTGCTGGAAGTGAATCCTCTGGTAATATACCCCAGCACCTTATTAGCTTAAGCTTCTGCTTTTCTGCACTGTGCTGAATTGTTCATTTTACCCTATTATTACCCCTAGATCTTTCCCCTCCTCTGTAGTGGCTAACTGAACCCCTCCCCCAGCTGATAGCAATTCCTTGAAATACTTGCTCCCAAGTGCATGACTTTGCACTTCTTTGCATTGAATCCCAGGTATCATGTGTCTGACCAGTTCTCAAGTTTAGCCAGGTCATCTGTAGCCCCTGCCACCCATTTATGTCATCCACCACCGCACCGATCTTTGTGTCATCCACAAAGAGACTAATCTTGTTTTTAATCCAATGCAAGATGTTGGCGATGAAAATGCAAAACAACACTCTGTCCAGTACCAAGCCCTGTGGTTCTCTGCTAGTTATAGCCCTTGGAGATGAAAGTCCCCCCACCACCACTATCCTCTGCTGCCTGTCTTTCAGCCAGTTCTTGACCCATTCCACCAATTTTGTCCCTGCATCCTAGTTACCCAACTTGCTGTTCAGCCTCCCATGTGGCACTCAATCGAAGTCCTTGCTGAAATACAGATACAAGACATCCCCTGCTTGGCCCCTGTCAAGTATTCCAGTCACCCAGTCATAAAAGTCAACAAGGCTGGTCTTACAGGGTCTGCCAGAGATAAACCAATGTTACCTTTTGTCCTGGAGACCATTTCCTTCCAGAAAGGTAACCAGCCTTTCCTCATTCAATCAATCACTTTATTTAACCAGGCATAAACACTATTGAGCAAGCTCATTTTCAAGGTCGTCCTGGGCATTAATACAATACAGTACACTTCATAAGATTACAATTATGGTGGGCAGTGGTGAAAAAAAAAACAACAACATTGTGAAGGTGCCGGTCAATATGGGCCTATACATAC
This sequence comes from Neoceratodus forsteri, assembly GCA_016271365.2. Taxonomy (NCBI): domain Eukaryota; kingdom Metazoa; phylum Chordata; order Ceratodontiformes; family Ceratodontidae; genus Neoceratodus; species Neoceratodus forsteri. The sequence goes on along the minus strand of CM057459.1, from coordinate 1,223,882,966 downwards.
CAGTCAACATAATTAACATGCAAAGGTACATAATGATAAGCTTTACTGCAATGAGAAGAGACAACAATCCCATATAGTCTCAGCTAAGTAAGAGTTCCTACCTAAATGATAAAAAATAAGGAGGTATTAAGGAATAGGGTAGAAATTGGGGTGAAAGAGTAGGCAGCCATGAGGGAAGCTGGAATAGGTAAAAGGTAGAGAATAGGCAGGGCCATCCTGGATTAAGGGAACTAGGCTTGTAGGTCCAAGGTTTCTGTTGTTAGTAATGTGGGGTGGATGAGATACTTTGGCATAGGATTTGAGAGTGGCACCTGGGGCTTAGGGGTCATCGGCATCTGAAACAGTTGCACGACTCCTTCAGATAATCCGTTAAGCTTTGAATGTGAACATGCTTGGAAGTGAGGATAATTTTAATGAGTCTTGCATAGTGTTCCAAAGTGATGGAAATGAGAAGTTGATTGCTGCTGAGCCAAGGGTAATTTTCACTCTAGGAATCTGGAAGCAGATTATGGAGAAATGTCTCAGGCCATAGGAACCTTTAGCCCATTTGAAGAGGTTTGAGATGTATGCAGGGAGGTTATCAGATAATGCTCTAAACAAACAGAAGAGAGCATTCCTTTTTCTCCTAGTTGACAGTGAGGTCCATCCCAAAACCTGGTATAGACGACGGTGATGTGTACCATGAGGTAGATTTAGGATAAATCTTAAAGCCCTGTGGTAAAGAGTGTCCAGTTTGTTTAGCATCATTGATGGGCAATGACTGTAAAGGAAGTCAGTGTAGTCCAGTATAGGTAGGAATGTGTTTGTACTAGTCTCATTCTGGCTTCTAAGGTAAGTAGGTGTTTAATGCAATAGAATAAACCTAATCACTGCCTTAGTTTCTTTGAGGTTTCATTTAAGTGGCACAGAAAGTTGAGCTTGTTATCCAGCCAGAACCCTAGGTATTTAAAGGTATCAACTACTTCAAGGGATTCATCTAAGAGTGTTTGGATCTGTGTGATATGTTGAGATCCGGAAGTAGACTTTGGTGAGAGAATCATTGCTTTAGTCTTTTTGGCATTGAGGAGGAGCTTATGAGTGAGAAGGTTGTATTGGAGGGTGACACAGTCTTTCTGTAAGTACTCATGGGCCATATCCAAAGATGTGTTTGTGGTATAGAGTACAGTAACATCTGCGAATAAGTGCACATTGGCTGTGCCCAGCTGCGAGCCCAGATTATTGATGTATATTGCAAAGAGGGTAGGGCCCAGGATGGAGCCTTGTGGGACTCCTTGTAACAAGGCTTTTTGTGGGGACAGATCTCCTATGGCTTTGACTTGTTGTAACCTATTGGTTAGGTAGCTGGTGAAGCATTTAATGGCAGAACTATCAAGTCCGATGTTACTCAGTGCAGTAAGCATGATGGTATGATCCACAATATCGAAGGCCTGACTTAGATCAAGAAAGAGGGCAAATACATGCTTCTTAGAGTCCAAGGCCATTTGCCATTCTGTAGTTACTTTGACAAGAGCTGATACTATACTGTGTTTGGCTCTGAAGCCAGACTGAGCTGGGTTTAGCAACTTTTGTGAATCCAAATGTTCTCTAAGTTGGATGTTGACAATTTTTTAAAGTAATTTAGAGAGGACCGATAGTATAGAAATAGGCCAGTAATTGTTCAGATCACTTGGATCCCCAGTCTTGAATAATGGTAGTATGTGGGCAGTTTTCCACGAGACAGATAACTCACCTTGAATCAGAGAGCTGTTGAATAAGTGTGTAATGGAGTGGTCAGATAGGTATGGCCAAGTTTTAGGAAGTAAGGTTCAATATTATCTGCACTCGCACTCTTTTTTGTATCCAGAGAAAGGAGGAGGTCCTCCACTTGCTTGAACGTAATTGTGAGGAAGCTGAAGGGGGTGGGATGTGGTTGGTTATGGTTGTGGTTATCAGTGAAGCCAACAGTGTAGTCTCTTGCCGGGCTAAGTTTACTGATAGGTGAGGTGTCGAAGGCAAGCCCTGCAGTGGCAAAGTGATCATTAAACTTCTCTAGTATATCAGGTTTGCCTGTATAGGTGGTACCATCAGACACAATTTTGTTTGGAAGGGGTGTTGCAGTGGACTGACCTTCGACTTCTTTGAGGATGTTCCAAAATTTGTCAGAGTTGTTTTTATTGTCTTCTAGTTCTTTTTGGAAGTATCTAGCTTTTTCTGACCTAATTAGCTTGGTACAAGCATTCCTAGTAGTACGGAATGCTAACCAATCGGCCTTCAGGAGGGATTTCTTCACTTTTTTCCACCAGTAGTCCCTATCTCTAAGTGCTTTCTTCAGGATGGGAGAGAACCAGCCAGGAATTTTATTTTTTGATTTGATCAGTCTTAGTGGAGCGTGTTTGTCTATTAACCCCAGTAAGAGGCTGTGAAAGATGTTAAATGCCTCATTAAAGGTGGGTGCTAGATAGAAATCCTGCCAATGAATGTTGCTTAGATCTTTCAGGAAAGTGTACTGGCAGAACATTTTCAGGCATCTTTTCAGTTTCAATTTGGAGGGCGTTTTTATTTGGGAAGGATGTCTGATGCAGACAGTAGTGCAATGGTCGCTTATATCATTGAAGAATACTCCAATATGCTATATATTGTGAGGTTTGTTTATTAGCATGAGGTCCAGGAGGGTGCTGTGCTCAGCATTTTTCTGTTAGGTCTGGTTATAGTAGTTGCCATTTGTAACAGACCATTAACATCGCATAGATCCTTCAATTTCTTAGAGCTGTCATCATTCCAATTTAGATTGAAATCCCCCATTAGAATACACTCAGTATTAGCAGAGTCAAGAAGGTTTTGAAGGTGTGGCAGAAGTGCCTAGCCACCAGGCAGTGGTCAGTAGCATGCTGCCATAAGGAGTGATTTCTCGCTGGAAAGTTATAATTTTAGAGCCAGGCATTCAAATTCCTTAGCCTTTGAGGTACAGTCAAAGACTGTGACTGTAAATTTGCTTTTGACATATATTGCAACCCCTGCCCCTCTAGTCAGTCTATCACAGCAGTAGATGATATATCCGGGTACATTGATAGATTTGTCCGGGGTCAAGGGTGTGAGGTAGGATTCAGTTATCATGAAGAAATCAGGAGATGCATGTACAGCCCAGGTCTGTATAGAGTCAATCTCCTTTAGCAAACTACAGACATTGATATGGAGAAAGCTATTCCCTTTATATTGAGGGAGGTCTGCAGGGGTGTCCAGAGAAATAGGTGGGCCTGGGTTTAATTCAACATTTTCTGAACAGAGTAGGAGAAGCAGAAGTAGTTTTTTAAGGTGGTGTCTTAGCCTGCTAAATATTCTTTTGTTACTCCTTCTAGCGTACATTGGTTTAGTGGTGGCTGTGTTAAGGGCAGGATTGCTATTTGCTAGGGATAAAACATAGGGAACCGATAGGGACGATACCATCCTTGGGAATTGCACATGTTCTATAGTTATGGCCTGGTGGGAGGAGGGGCATGACCATAGAGGAGACGTCCCTGATGTAGGATGCCATGGTCTAATGTGGGAGACTATATCTTGGTAGATTATAGAGGAGGGAAACTGGCCTTTGTCCAAGTTGCAAACTGAAATTTTGGGTAGAGCATAACTTAGTAATATAAGGCAACTATAGAGAAGGATAGGCTCAGATGGCATTCTTAATGTGGAGATATTTCCTTTTACTAGTAATAAACATAGGATTTGCAACAGTTCCTTGAGAGGGCCAGGGAAATTAGTGGTTCCTGTGGGAGGATGGGGGACCAGTGAAAATTAAGGGAGTGAGCTAGAAAGCCGGGGCCGGGTTTATGTGTATTTAATCAGAAGCGGGAGGGGGTGGGTGCATGAAAAAATTGGCAGCTAGGGTTCCCTTCCTCGAGGTAATCAGTCCCTGAGGGCAAGTCCGTACCTGTGTTTCTGTGAGGGTCTGGTGGCTTCAGACCTGGACTGTGGGTGGCAGTCTGGCAGGTCGGGTTTGTCATAGAACCATGGCTGTGGCTCTCAGACTACCTGGAAGAAGAAGGCAGAGGAGAATTAAATAAGAAAATCAGGGCCAGCCCATCAGCACAGCAGTTGGATTTCTGCTTGTGACGCCAGTGACCCAGGTTCGGGAATGAGCTCGGGTCGCTGGAGGGCCAGCCGGGGGGGGAAGGCAGCTTCAGCATCCCATGACTACTCCCTGTGTCCAGGGAGGGAAGGGATCATGACCCGGTGCTGAAGCGACCACTGGTGGAGGCCAGTGGTAGAGCAACATGTCGGGGTCATTAGGGGTGGTGGGTGACAGATGTCGGCTCTTGCCTTGACGTCCGGACGTCACGCACCATAAGAAAGCCAGGAAAAATCTCTTGCTGGCCTCTGGATGATGGCCCTCTGCTCCTGCGAGCCTCCAGTGCCTTCCCGGTGCCTCCTGTTCCCCAGCAGTATCCCCGGGCCCTAGCAGTGTGCGCTGGGGCTATCACCCCGGCACCTTCCCCCTCGGAGGAGAAGGACCCGCCCAGTAAAGGGATACACCGGGATATCCCGGGGGTCGGCTGTGAGCTGGGGGATCAGAGGAGGGCTGGGCAAGGACAGAAGGGGTCAGAGGGAGCTTGGTAGAGCCCGAAGGATTGGAGGACCAGCAAGCATAGGGGCGTAAAAATAGAACATACTGAAAAAAAAAATAAGAAAGTCAGAGGGGGTCGGGCTGCTCATGGAGCTAAAATGAAATGCAGACTGGCTTAAACAGTGGGGGGTGTTGCAGACCAAAATGTTAGGCAAAGTGCCTCCAAGTCTGAGTGAGCAATAACAGGGCTATTTAAAACACAATAGTAGCGTAACAAGGTAAGGGGGGGGTTTCAAAGGCCTGAGCTGAGATCGCTAATGGTCTTATGAGGAACACAATACAAGCATTTACATTAAATCAGAAAACTTCGGCTATAAAATACAAACAAGACAGTTTTAACAGAAAACATAATCTAGCACAATATAATCAAACATTAACAGTGCAGAGCTATATGGAGCCAATCAGAGTGCTCCTGGGGTTGACTGCAGCCAGTGGGTCACAGCAGTAAAAGACTCTGGATTTAAACCCAGAGACAACTGTCCTCATGTAAAGAAAGCAAAAATTGGCAGCTAGGGCTCCCTTCCTCGAGGTAATCAGTCCCTGAGGGCAAGTCCTTACCTGCATTTCTGTGAGGGTCTGGTGGATTCAAACCTGGACTGCGGGTGGCAGTCTGGCAGGTCAGGCTCATCAGAGAACCATGGCTATGGCTCTCAGACTACCTGCATTTGTGTGAGGGTCTGGTGGCTTCAGACCTAGACTGCGGGTGGCAGTCTGGCAGGTTGGGTTTGTCAGAGAACCACGGCTGTAGCTCTCAGACTACCTGCATTTCTGTGAGGGTCTGGTGGCTTCAGAACTGGACTGCAGGTGGAAGTCTGGCAGGTCGGGTTCATCAGAGAACCACGGCTGTGGCTCTCAGCTCCCAAGGATCATCTCCATTAACTTCTCCACAATGGATGTAAGGCTGACTGGTCTATAGTTGCCTGGTTCATCCTTGGGTCCACTTTTGTGGAGGGGCACCATGTGTGCCACCCTCCAGTTCTGGGATATGCACCCAGTTCCCAGAGAGGTATTGAAGTCAGCTATTGGTTCTGCCAGGACATCCACCAACTCTTTCAGAACCCAGTGGTGTATGCTATCTGGGCCAGATGCCTTATCCACCTGCAGGGCCCTTAGGCCTTCCAGCTCCCAGCCCACTGGGATTTCCCCCATCCATTATCTCCACCCCCCCGTGCCTACCCCCCCTTCCCCTGTGGCAGTGGTCCATTCTTTTCTTTTGCAAGCATAGAACAGAAGTATTTATTTAGTGCTTCCACTTGGTCTGCCCCCTTCTCCGCCCACCCTCCATCTTTCCTTATCCTACAATATGATCTTTGCAGTTTCTTCTCTCCCTTATGTGCTTCCCCCTTTCTGATAGCTTGTGCCATCCTAAGCTCTTGCAAAGCCTTGGCTGCCCTGACTGCTCTGGTCACTTCTCTTGATTTCTTCAGGTATTCCATCTTATCCTCCCCCTAAGTTTGAGCTCTTGAATCTTCTGAATGCTACTTTTATCAACCCTCAACTTTTCTAACACTTCCCCTGCTAAAACAAACTTGGTTTCTTGGACCAAGCCTTTTTGCTCTGTGTCCTTGTACAAAAGCTAGTTGCCTCTGCTAGCTGAAGCTTGATAATTTCCCATTTCTGGTTAGCATTAATGTGTGGTTGGATGCAGGCTAGGTGCCCAGCCACTATGTCCTTCGTCCTGCCAAAGTCAGCATGCATGAAGTCTAACACCTTGGTCCTTGTTCCTGAGCCTCCTTATCCATGTTAAGTGAGGACCACACACAGGGGTGCAGCCAGGCATTTCAGGTTTGGACACCAAGCTGCCACACTGCTACCCCCCCACCACCACTGTTGTCCATGCCTTGCTCCCAACGTGCCCCCCCCCCCCCGACATAAGCATCATTCTGCCTGTGGCACATATTCTAACCATGATAATGTAAAGATATAATACACATACTCAAATTCCCACCACTGTAAGAAAGACTTTCAATCACCAACAGTCAGACCAAGAGTGGCTTTTAGTTACAATGTTGCATTGTGTCAAGCCACTGTACCATGATAAGGTAGCCAGTCCCACAGAGGACCATTCACACGCAACTCACTGAAGCAGTAAAGCTTCATACCCTCACCAAACAACAGTCATTCATGGCCTCACACTCATATATGCCCATACTAACCAGACTCACTCACTCATTGAATTACAAGCAGCCACAGTGAGACTATTATCTCTTAACAGAAAAACACCTGTCCTGGCATGAGTCAAAGTCCTTCAGCAATTGTTTCACATCAGTTTCCATATTCCTGCGGATGTGCAGCAGAGCTAATCCCGTGAGACGTGACTTCCCAATAGTGCTCCTCAGCCATGTCTTCAACCATTGTAGTGCACTGAAAGACCTCTCTGCAGTTGCTGCGCTGACTGGCATGGTTGCCAAGATGGATAATGCAGCCTTAGTCAATCAATCAATCACTCAAAATCTTTATTTATCCAGGCGGGCACCATTGAGCAAGGCTCATTTGCAAGGTGGACCTGGTCATGAATACATCAAAGTACAGTACAGAAGCAGGTATACAAAAAACAATAATATACAAGGAAGAAAAAGTATATACAGTGTATACAGTACAGTACAAGGTTGAAATAAATAAAAAAAAAGTATTATTTTACAATTGAAGAAGTCAGCAGAAGTACAATCAACCATAGGCATACAGGGGTTATAAGCAGAGATCTTTTGATTGATGCAGCCGGCAACTACACATATAGGGGAAAGAGGCCATGTATGGGGTGGCAGGTTAGAGAGATAAAGAAGAGGAGGGATCTATTACCAATGGCTGGGGGAAAAATTGAACTAAAACCACAGAAAGTGACAATGGCTGTCATGTACTTGTTTATTATGATAATGATGGAGGAGGGGTAGATAATTTGGACACTACCATGGATGAGGTGAAACTTTAGACAGGCTAGAGTGGACAGGGAAGGGTGGGTGCAGTAGGAAGAGTTAATAGGGAAAGAGTGAGAGCCAGGGGTAGAAACATGGCTAGCGTCAGGATGGAAAGGGGGAGTTGTGGAATTAGTGGGCTAACGGTGAGGAAAACATTTGCAAGGTGCTTTCATGTAGCGATCATAGAGCGCCTTGAAGATATTCAGGCTAACAGGGAAGCTCAGCTTCAAGTTCCTTTGTAAACTGTTCCACAATGTGGGTAAAGAGAAGCTTAGAGCAGGTTTGCCAAAACGGGTTTTGACCCTTGGAACTTGGAGGGCAATTAGGGGATAGCTCCTTAGAGTGTAGGTGCCTAACACACTCCGGGGAATACAATCTAAGACATATGAGGGGAGCTTGTTGGTCACCTCTCTAAAGGCCCATAGGGCGGCATTTCTATTCCTTCTATAGTGAAGGGACGTCCAGCCTAACAATGAGTACAGGGAGCAGTGGTGTGTGGAAAGTGGAAGGCCCTGGGTGGGGGAAGAATGGCCCTTCCCTCCCCTTCCATGCTCTGCCATGGGGCAGGGAAATCTGTGTGGAGTGCTGGTACTGGGGAGGTGGACAGACTTAGGTGGCAGGCAGGAGTGAGAGAGAGCTGTCTGTGGGTACCAAGTAGGAGGGAAAAACAGAAGATGAAAAAAAATGTCTTCAATGTCCTGTCTGATTTTGGTAATTTGGGAACTAACAGTGTCTTAGTGCTCTGGGTAGGCCTGAATCTGATACTCTAATCTCTTTAAGTCTCTCATTTTCTACTTTATTGTCTGGTCTCTTTCTTTCCTTACCTTTGAGGTATGCACCATGAGAGCCCCTAGATGGCAGCCCTCATTGCTTCCCATTGCATGGCCATTGATGGGTGTGCTAGTAGAGTAGCAGTTCTTGCCACAGCCAAGTTGAAAAGGAGCCTGCTGAATGAATAATGTGTTCAGTCTCCATTTGTTTCTAGTCCCTTCCACCTTGCCCCATGCAAAAGTCAGAATGATCAGGACATGATCCAAGATCAGGACTATTGCCATGAATAACTCCTCAGGCCCAGGAAATTAAGTCTTCAATACTCTTTGATACAAAAATAATGTCAAACCCTTTATATAAGTGGACCTTGGAATAATATGTAAAACCATTTTCTTGGGGGTCTATTGTGCACCAAATGTCATGCAGGCTAACCCTGTAAAATGCATGATGTCCCACATGTTGGGCTTCTAGATGTTCTAATTTATGCCCTGGGCCTGTACAGTCAAGTTTAGGGTGTGAACCAGATTTAGATCCCCTCGATCATCATATCAGATGAGGTACCTAGGTGCTCCCTCAGAACAGCATCAAAAAAGGTAATATCAAGGATATTTGGCACCTAGATATTCCCCAGAACTATGGGTTCACCCAGATATGTTCCCTCTAGGGGGGATAAATCTGCTATCTTTGTCCCAAGTTTCCCTGTGAACTCTAAACAGTGAGTCCTTCCAGCACAGAATTGCTCCCCCCCCCCACTGGAGGAGTATGTGCTCTACCCAACTGTACCTCAGGTGTACAGCCTCCAGGTTGGTGAAATGAGTTTCTTGAATTAAAGCTATGTCACATTGCTTAGCCTTTGATTTTGTAAACACTTGTCGACTTTTATCAGGGCAGTTAAGACCCCTAGCATTCCAAGAAATAATTTTTAAACTGTCAAAGAAAGCCGTAATACCAGGCTGTTAAAATACAAGCCCTTAACCTCAACACAGGTTTGGTTTCCCCATCCAATCTCCCACTCCCCTATAAACATAACAAAACACCACGTACGTAGATTCAGCAGTTGAAGTACATAAAAAAAAAACGAAAAACAGACATTCCAATAACAAGGAAAGGAGTCAAAAACAGTGACTCAAGCACTGACAGTAGTCCCCATCGTGTGAGAGAAAAAGCAGATAGTGTAACAGTATTGAAAAAAATAAGGGGAAATAGTCTATGAGGAGCAATTTACTATTGCCAAGGCAGGCTAGCAATCACCTCTAGCAAGAGACTATGAGGGCTTTTAAGCCTTCATTCTCCCAGAAGCTGAAACCAAAGGACCAATAAGACACTTGCCAGCTGGCCCCAGTACCCTTTCTAATTTATAAAACGGTTAGCCTCGAGGGCAGAGTTTCAATATTACCCTTGTGACCTAGGGTCTGCTGATTGCAGTGTATCCAGGATGGCTGGGGGTGGGGCTACATAGTCATACTGGGGGTTAGGAAAAGGGAAAAGAAGGGGGGATGTGGGCCAAAAATAATAGTAAAGCCTGTCCTGGCAAGGCACTGAGGGGGATGGAACAGTGAGATCATAGGACAGCAAGAATACATGTCTGTGGATCCTAGAAGATCCATCCTTTCCAGAGTAACATGGGGTAACCAGTAAACCTGGATAGTAGTAAGTCTAGTAAACCTAATAAAAGAGAGTGCATTAAAGAGGGGCTGAGGCCAGCCAGCCCGTCGCTGCAGCAGTTGGATTTCCGCTAGCGACGCCGGTGACCCGGGTTCGGGAACAGACCAGGGCCGCTGGAAAGACGACTGGGGGAGAAGGATGGAGCATCCTATGGACAGCTCAACTTCTCTGGCGGGAGGGTGGGTATCTCATCCGGAGCTTGATAGACCCCTGGCAGAGGCCGGGGAAGCGCCACAGCTACTTATGAATAACAGCACCAAGGGGACGGAGTGGACACAGGACATCATTGCATGTCCCCACCCTCCGTAAAATATAGGGGTGAAAACTCCCTCTGTCTGCCACCCCTGTGAAGCCTGCCTTCAGCTTCAATTAGCCTCCTATCTAGCTCTCCCAAGATACATACAAGGATCGTGACTCCTGGACAGTGCCGTGATCCCACCCTCCGAGGGGGAAGTCGGGGGTTTCGTGGGGAGGAGCACAGTGGGTAGGTTGAAGTCCAATGAAGGCACCATGACTAGGTGGATGATCGGCTGCAAGACAGAGGGGCCAAAAGAATAAATGAAAAAAAAAAAGAGAGTGTCTAAGGCCAAACTTTTTTTCCATTTTAGATTTTTTTCCACTCCAGAGCCCTGGCAAGCGGCTACGGCCTTCCTAACAGAGGGACTCTCTCTCTCTCTCCAGTCCCGCCACTCCCACCCTTGCTAGTCCCTGGGAATTCCTCCAAAGATTGCCCCCTTCAGCAGGGTCAGGGAGGAGGTTTTGGCCTCAATACATTCAGAATTTGGATCAGCATATCCTCAATCAGCTTCATGTCAAAAATCAGATCTGTAAGTTACTTTAATTAAAAGTTACAAGTCATTTTGTAACCCTTAATTCACTACCTGTTCAAAAAGCCAGTTTCAGTGAAGCGCTGCTGATGATGTCATCTCTTGAACTCACAACCTAGTCCTCTCTGCAAGCTACCTTATATGACTTATTTCTCCTATGTTACTTGAATGTGCAGGTGTAGTAAACGTATGAAAAAGAAAAAGTGACCGGGGAGGGGTAGTACATACACTTCCATAACTTGTAGATGTAAGGCACAGTTCTTCAGAATGTGATGGTGGGGATGTAGCAGCAGACATGGCTTTAGAATGACAAAGTTGTGTGCAATTTTTAAAATACTGCAGATTTCAAAATGTCACCAGGTGGCAACTGTGGAATGCAGCAATGACACAGTCTCAGAAAGTAGCTGAAACACATCATTTCAGAATGTGGCAGTGTTGTACAATTTCGGAATGTGGCGGTGATGCACAATTTTGGAATGTGGCAGTGATGCACATTTTGAGAATGTTGCAGTGCTGTACAATTTCAGAATATGGCAGTGACGCACAATTTTGGAATGCGGTGGTAACACACAATTTCAGAATGTGGTGGCAACAAGCAATTTTAGAATGCAGCACTGATGCACAATTTCAGAATGTGGCATTGATGCACAGGTTCAGAATGTGACAGTGATTTACAGGTTTGGAATGCATCAGTGACGCTCAATTTTTGAATGTTACAGTGATGCACAATTTCAGAATGCAGCGGTGATGCACAATTTCAGAATGTAGCAGTGACACACAGTGTTGGAATGTGGCGGTGACACATAATTTCAGAATGTGGCAATGACACACAGGTTTGCAATGTGGCAGTGACACAATTTTGGAATGTGGCGGCGATGCACAATTTCAGAATGCAGCAGTGATGCACAGTTTCAGAATGTTGTGGTGATGCACAATTTCAGAATGTGGTGGTGGTGGTGACTCACAGGTTTGGAATGTGGCAGTGATGCACAATTTAGGAATTTTTATTTAGTTAGTTTATGTTAACCAGGTAGGTACACTCAACAGATATGCCTGTTTTCAAGTACAACTCAGGAGAGTTACAACAATGATTACAACAAGGATGATGCAACACCAGACATTTACGACAAGGGGGTGACGCATCACTAGACAATGTACTACATACAGTGTTAAACAACATGTTTACAGAAAGGTAGAATAGCAGACTGGATGTAAACAAATTAAGAGCAAGGTTAGCATAATTGGTATGTTATTACTGGCTTACATTTTTGTCATAGGAGTAGGTTATAATTCGTTGTTATAGCCCGCGGGTTATAACGGCGAACATGTGCCACCTGCTCCTTCTCTTGGCTTGAGCTGCACCTCCACACTCCACAAACACAGTAGCCTGGTACAATCCCCTCAGAGACACCTTCATGGTACGGAAACTAGCGGTCCTAAAAAATTTAAAAAATGTGCGTTCCTAAAATACAAAAGTACAGTACCTTTTATTGTAAGCAGCAATCTTTGAGAAAAATGTGCCTTGAATCACTTAGTTTGTGAAAATATTTTAGTTCTTTTAATCTTTCTTTAGTTGTCTTCCAGTTCATGACCTAGTATTGCCTTGGACATATGCAACTGACCAACCATTCATTTGCATATCTTCAAGGCAATTCTTGGTCATGAACTGTAAGACAACTAAAGAAACGTTGAAAAGAACTTGGGAATTATGTAGCATCCCACAACTCAGGTGGGCATTAAATTCTTGTTATGCACTCCACCCCATTATTATTGAATATATAGTGTAAATCCCAGCTACTGGGTAGAGCAATAAGTTAACCAGGGAGAGAATAACATTGCAAGAATCCTCATTCTTTGTACAGACAGCATAAATCAGTGACAACATACATGGGCATAACAGTAAGCTAGCAATAAATTAGTGGTGAACAGAATCAGGAATAACTTCAGGCCTCAGTAACCATTTCACCTCTTGGGGTAACATTTACATATAAATGTGGCTAGGAGGTACTTACAATGGGAACAATTTGTTCCTTGATTCAGTGCTGCATTCCAAAATCAACTTCTGACTTGTTCTGAAGTACAGTGCCATGTATCTGAACATTCTGGAAATGCAAACATTGCAGCCAACCCTATGTCATTTTTTTAAAGGATTACTATAGCTACAGTTTCTAAAACTTTGGAGAAACAGGCTCTATAAGGTTGTTGACACAGAGGACTAGAGTGTGAGTTCTGGAAATGACATCATCAGTGGCTTTTCACTGAAACTTTTTTTTTGACTAGGTAGTGAACTTAGTGTTACAAAATACCTCATAACTTTAAAACAAAGTAATGCAGAAACCTAATTTTTGGTATGAGACTTATTGGGGATAGGCATATTCTCTTTCTCAACATAGCACTTCTGGTAGGAGTCCCTCTGCAGGTTTCACCAAGTGGTAAAACTTTAATGCTGACCCTTGAGATGTAATATGCAGTTCACCTTGTAATTATTTTTCAAGTCCCCACAACATGTAAGGATACAAAAAATTTCAGTACGTACTAGGGAAGTCCTGGATAGCTAGAAGTGCCAAGGACTTTCAGCAAGTCAGCCAGATAGGCCAAGGAAGGCAAGTGTCCCCTGCTTTTGTGTCCCTCGATGTTCAGAGGTATATCCTGGTGTCTTAATTCTGAGTCTTCTGTACTGAGCGGGGGGGGGGCAGCTTTGAAACAGTTATGCACACAAGGTGACAGAAGATGGGGTCCAGGATGAGGAAAAGGTGTCTGGCAGCTGCGATCTAACAGCAATTATAGTAGCTCAAAGAAAAAGTGCAGTAAAATGCTTTGAGCCATGGAATTACAATGAGGAATCCCTGGCATGTAGAGATCCCCTGGGCTGTGAGCTATGATCATGCCAGCACATCTAGGCTAGTAGAGAGTCTGTCACCCACCCTGGGAGCTGCACATGGCTACCTACTACCACACCTGACCCAGTTAACTAAACCCCAAATCCTCACAATAAAGTGACCAAGCTGCTCCATGGGGGATCCTTCAGTTTCAAGTGGTGAGGAAGGCTGCCATGTTGAGATGGTAGGAGATGCCAAGGTCTCAGCTGCAGGAGGCTCCACATGGGATTGGAAGAAACTGTCTGCATCACCAGGAGTCTGAAACAGTTTGTTCTTTCCCTGGAAAGTCACAGATAGCACAGCAGGATACAACAAAGAGTAGAGAATGCCTCTGTTTTTTTAGCCCTGCTTAACCTATGTGCTTGCCTCTTACCCAGTGTCATGCAAGGGTAGTCCAGGTAAAAAGACAATCTTTGTCCTGCCACTTCAGCGTTTTTTATGTTGATTGTGAGCATGCGCAAGAAACATGTTGCTGCAGCTTTCTCCACAAGCAGGTTGTGGAGGCAAGGCACTGTTGTGCCCAATGCCCCCACAGCCTGCAAAGGCTTGTCTCCTGTCCCCCAATGCCTTGGCACATTGCTGCTGACACTAGTTCAGCCAGCGTGCCACAACTTTCTAAAAAAAATCAGCCGCTGCAATCAGGGGCCACCTCATCATTGCAGAGTCAGCCATCCGCTGCAATGAGGGAGCGACCCGCCATTACAGGGAGGGATGTAGGATCCCTGATATTGTTTGTGAACATGGCAGCAGCTTGCCACCTTGTTCACAAACAATATACCCACCATGTTTATTTGCCGATGAGAGCCCCACTCCCCCGCCGGCATGTCTCTTGGTTTTATTGTCTGCCGATGGGTGCCCCAATCCCCATCGGCAGGGCTGTCCCTCCCTTTTGTTGTTTGCTGATGGCGGTGCCCAATCCCTGTTGACTACACTGCCCCCCAAAAATCAAGACTCTGGTAGCACGTTGGGAGCCCACCCCAGCGTGCCGCATGCCCCTTTTGTTGTTTGCCGACAGGGGTGCCCAATCCCCCGTCGGCTACAGCTGCTCCCCAAAGAAAGCCTCTGGTGGCATGCTCGGAGCCCACCCCAGCATGCTACATGCCCCTGTAAAGTTAAAAACAGTCCTACGATTTTTTGGGGGTTTTTTTACCTGAAAAAAAGGAAACGGTCCCTTGTAGTCTCCCTGCCCCCTCCCACAACCCGCACCCACCCACTGCGCACCCTGCCTCCCCACACCTCACTCGCCCCATACTTACCTCCGGAGCTTGACGTGATGATCTACGGTGGACCAGAAACACGTCTGTACTCTTCAAAGCTGGCCGCAAACTGAGGAAATGCCGGTAAGCTGTATAATGTAATAAACAGGGGTTTTTCAACTTTAGTGCATATCTCGGGCATTTTTGGGAATTCTTTCACCAAATTTTCAACATGGGGTTTTTGGGACCGCTCCTCATGAATTCTTGAACTGTCATGGCGTTAATCGGCTCTGAAAGGTGGTTTTGCGGTCACTGCGTGGAATCACCCTTCAGGGCTGATTAACGAAATGACAGTGCGTGTTCATGAGGTGGGCTCTCAAAAAGTCTATGCTGCGAATTTGGTGGAAAAAATCCAAAAAATGACTGTTTTATGAGTGTGTGGTGCGCAGTTGCTACACACAGTCATAATTTCACGAATTTGCAATATTTTTACACGAGATTTTCAGCATTGGCATTTTGTCACATCTCCTTTTGAGCAGTACTGCTGTGATTGTTCACATCCTGGCCGAAATGTGTTTTCGCACTTCTGGCGCAGAATAGTGCAGTTGCTGTGGGAAATCAGTGTTCAGGACAGATTAAGAAAGTGACAGTGACACTGTTCACGAGTAGAGGCCCTAAAATGCCTATGTTGAAAATTTGGTAATGATACTCCGTAAAATGACTGTGTTATGAGCGTGCGTTGTGCAGTTGTCACACACGCTCATAACTTCATGAATTTGTAATATTTTCACTCCAGATTTTCAACATTGCCTTTTTCCCAGACCTACTTATGAACAATACAACTGTCATTTTTTCCTTCCTGGCTGAAATGTGTTTTCGCACTTCCGGCGCAGAATAGAGCGTTTGCTGTGGAAAATCACTGTTCGGGACAGATTAAGAAAATGAGAGTGATACTGTTTATGAGCAGAGGTCCTAAAATATCTATGTTGAAAATTTGGTGATGATAGCCCATCAATTGACTGTGTTACAAGTGTGTGTTGCGCACTTTCCATTCACCCTTCAAACTTCACAGAGTTGTAATATTGTCACACCAGATTTTCAACAGTGGCATTTTTTCACACCTCCTTATAAGCAGTACAGCTGTCATTTTTCACTTCCTGACCGAAATGTGTTTTCACAGTTCTGGCGCAGAATAACATGGTCGCTGTGGGAAATCAGTGTTTGGGACAGATTAAGAAAATGACAATGGCACTGTTCATGAGCAGAGGTCCTAAAATCCCTATGTTGAAAATTTGGTGAAGAAACTCCATAACATGACTGTGTTACAAGCATGCGTTGAACTATTTCTACGCACCCTTGTAACTTCGCAAATTTGTAATATTGTCACACCACATTTTCAATAGTGGCATTTTTTCACACCTCCTTATGAACACTACAGCTGTCATTTTTCACATCCTGGCTAAAATATGATTTTGCACTCCTGCCGGAGAATAGCATGGTCACTCTGGGAAATCAGTGTTTGGGACAGATTAAGATCGACCAAGTGAGCAGAGGGAGTGACCAAGCTCAATTGAACTCTGTCGGGACTGCTTCGGATTTGTTTGTGGGCAGACAAAGGCCCCAACACAAGAGCCCAGTACAAAAGGGCAGCCTGCAGCACTGGGAGAAACAGAATGAGAGAGCGAGTGAGGGGGAGTGAGCAAACTCACCGAAGCGCTGTCAGGACTGCTGCGGATTTCTTTGTGGGCAGAAAAAGGCATCAATGCAGGCAGGAGCCCAGTACAAAAGGCCAGCCTGCAGCAGTGGGAGAAACAGTACAAGCGAGTGAGACAGGGGGACTTAGTCAGCTCAACAGAGCTCTGTCGGGACAGCTGCAGATTTCTTTGTGGACAGACAAAGGTGCCGACGCAGCCAGGAGCCCCATACAAAAGTGCAGTCTGCAGCACCAAGAGAAACAGAACGAGCGAGTGACAGAGCGGTAGTGAGCGAGTTCTGCAAAGCTCTATTGTGACTGCTGTAGATTTCTTTGTGGGCAGAAAATGCAGCAATGCAGGCAGGAGCCCAGTACAAAAGGCTAGCTTGCAGCGCCGGCAGAAACAGAATGCGTGAGTGACAGAGGAGGAGTGAGCGAGCTCAATGGAGCTGTGTCGGGACTGCTTCAGATTTCTTTCTGGCTAGAAAAAGCCACCAATGCAGGCAGGAACCCAGTACAAAAGGGCAGCCTGCAGCGCCAGGAGACACAGAATGAGCGAGTGAGGGAAGGGGAGTCAGTGAGCTCAACAGAGCTCTGTTGGGACAGCTGCAGATTTGTTTGTGGGCAGAAAAAGGCAGCAATGCACGCAGGGGCCAAGTACAAAAGCACAGCCTGCAGTGGCAAGAAAACCAGAATGAGTGAGTGAGTGAGCTCAACAGAGCTGTATTATAACTGCTGCAAATTTCTTTGTGGGTATAAGAAGGCAGCAATGTGGGTAGGAGCCCAGTAGAACAGGGCAGCCTGCAGCGCCGGCAGAAATGGATTGAGTGAGTGAGAGAAGGGGAGTGAGCGAGCTCAACTGAGCTTTGTTGGGACTGCTGCAGATTTCTTTGTGGGCAGAAAAAGGCACCAACAGAGGCAGGAGCCCAGTACAAAAGGGCAGCCTGCAGTGCCAGCAGAACCAGAATGAGTGAGTGAGACAGGGGGAGTGAGCCACCTCAATGGAGCTCTGTCGGGACAGCTGCGGATTTCTTCCTCGGCAGAACAAGGTGCCAATGCAGGCAGCAGCCCAGTACAAAAGAGCAGCCTGTAACACCGGGACAAACAGACTGAGCCAGTGACAGAGGGCCACTGAGTGAGCTCAGCAGACCAACACTATCAACATTCAGCATTGACAAATGCTTGTTTATATCCTTGGCTGCTTTAGAATAATTTCTTTATACAAGAAACAAAGGAGTTTAAAGATCATGGGTCTTGGCCAAGAGTAAAGAGTTACTGGCAGCTCCCCAAGCTGTTTTGATCCAGTGCACCCTCTCGATCTTAAAATTGCACTCAGCGAGGTTCAATTTAAGCAAGATTTGGAAGTTCAGCCATAAAAAATGTACAGCATGCTTCCCTTCCAAGCCTTTCTGTGGTCCATGGGTGCGGGAGGTTCTTTCTCCTCCCTCAGCCCTCCATGTCCTTGATTTTGTGTGACAGCCATTTGATCTTCTTCTCAGCTGCCATAAGGTGCTGATCCTGGGCCATGGTCCTCTCCATAATTGTGTCCAGTCGCTACTTGGTTTGTAATATCCACCTGGCAAGAGAGTTTTTGTTGTTTTGTTATGTAGTACAGTAGCCCATATAGTTTCTACTGCCAATGCAATCTTTACCAATCAAGAGGCTTGGGCTTCAGATACCATTGGTATGCTCTCGTGCTCTGAGGTCACCATTTTTGATGCAGGGAGCTATGGAATCAGAGAAGAAGTTGAAACAATTTTTTTCACTCCAGGAGAGTAGACTATTCCCCTAGAGTGAAAAAAATAGTTTTAACTTCTACACTGATTCCATAGCTCCTTGTGTCAAAAATAGATGAAGGTTCAGAAGCAGCTTGATTGTTCCACATCCCATTTCTACAGCAGGTCCTGCAGTTTTTGCAGTGAATGGAGGCTGAGCTATTTAATGCCCATCTTTTTACTGTTTCCTTCCCGGACATAGGTATTTAATCGGTCTTAATGAATCAGCTACTAAACTTATTTATCTGAATTATTTATTTATTACTATTTTAAGTACCTATTTATGTATGTTTTGTTTTACTCTCTACCTGTTTTTATGTAAGGTGCCCAGAGCCCCTGGGAATGGGAGCCATAGAAATAAAATTTGCCTTGCCTTGCCTTGAACAGTGTTTAAATGGAAGTGGATTCTGTTGGGACGTCTGGTAACTGGAAAGTTAAGTGACCATCTTAGGTAGGCACCCATGTGCCATCTCCCCCCCCCCCCGGTAACATTCTTGATGGTATTCATGTACTATACAAAATACAGTATTAACTTGTGCACTGCATTCTAACTTTGCTGGTTTTGCTTTTGGACCCTTGAAAGGTTAGTTATTCTGCTTTAGTGATTTGTCTGCCATGCAAAATAATAAAGCAAATAAAAAAATGTGCAGAGGCAAAGGGGAACCTGTAACTGCACCTGGCAGTCATGGTTCTTTAACATCAGTCACCCAAAATAATGGCCTCAACCTAATCTTAAACATCAAATCTGTGGAAAAAATATACAAGCTTGTTAAGGTACTGTAAAAAGAGAAGGATAATAGGGGTTAGAGTCTTTCAGTGTGATAGATGCCCCAGAGGTAGAACATCTTATACAATGATCAGTACATGGTGCAAAAGAACACAGTTCAACAGGGATTAAACTCAACAGTGATGGAAATGTCTCTTCCAGATGGCCAAATCTTGAAGGGGAGGGTTGTACTGAGTTCAGAGACCTGCACACCAACCCCTTCCCCAAAGAAATCCCAGAACACTATTCAAATAATTTTAAGAGGAGTGGCTGCAACAGCTTAGTATGCTTTATTGAACTGGCCCCAAGCACAGCCAACAAGATGTGGTAGCTGGTGTCCAGAGTAGGTGAAAACATGTATCCATCTGTGTTGCTCCCCTCCCATCCAGCTGCCCCATTCTGGCTCCCCTGATTCCTTTTGTACCTTTTTTACTTATGTTTACCCAGCCAGTCTGTCAGTCCATTTGTCCGCTCACTCCTCCTGGGGCCAAGCCTCCAACTGTTTCAGACATAAGACTTTGATTTCACTCCAAGATAGCCTCTCACTGCATCACTGACCTTTGGGCATGTAACAAAGTGCAAGCCCACCCAACCTACTACTAGGTCCTACAAATCTCTGTGCCCAACAAGCTTGGACTTTCAGGAAAGGGGAAGAGGGTGATACAGGACAGACCTGACTTGAGAGTTGGCTATTACAGTAGGTCACTACCACAGCCTACACAAGGATAAGAAAGGGCAGTCAAAATAACAACCTGGTTCAGATCGGTATATCATTACCGTAGCGACTCTGGCACAGCAAAGACCACCACAGTGACAGGAATCGGACAAAATCCACTCATTGCTGTGGTGGACTGTGTGCCGATCGAGACTGCCTCGCTGGGTGTTCCCTGCTCCCCGGTCCAACTCAGAGTTAGAATCCTAGAGACCGGGGGGGTGGGGCAGAGACCCCCACAAGGAGGGGGTTCAGGGGCGCAGCCCCCCTATTGTGTGCTCCAACATCCCCATGGCTACAATGACGACAGTCGGAATTGCAGCCGTCGCTGTAGGGGATGTCAGCACTAGCGCTGTCAAAGTGCTACGGGTAAACCATTATGACCAGTCTTACCAGAAAACGTTGTTCACTTGATGTCTAAGTAAAGTACACAGATTACTTTATTAAGTACAAGCAATAGGCAAGAAAGGGCACTAGCCTCCTGACATTTTGCAACTAATCTAGGAGCTTAACCATTCACCATTATTAGACACCTGGATTAGGTGCGAAATGTCAGGAGGCTGGTCCCCAGCTTTGCACACTTTTGGTTCCAGTTTGGTTTATTGCATGTTGCAGCTGTATCCAGAGCAGCAGTAAAATGTCTTAGAACCAGCACCCCCAGGCACCAGAAACTTCAGTGAAAGTTACTTTAATTTTGTGACTATCAAAGTACCGGTAAGTTCAGATGCAGGTTTGACAGTGGAAAACAAGAGTGTAATTTAAGCTCCCACACACATAAATGTTGTCTTATCGCCTCGCAGTTATAAACCCCTTCCTCAGGAGGTGTGGCTAACATTTTACCAAAAGTACATTTGATACAATTCATGGCCAGGTTTACACAATAAACAAATCATTGATTAAATAAATAAAATATTCAATTCACCAATCACAATCCACACTGTGTTAGAGTAATACCTGAAAGCAACTCAATCACTGCTGGCTGTCATTAGTGGTGGGAATCTAGTAAAGTTTGTATATTAACAGACACATTTAAAGGTAAATCCCTAAAACTAGACAACTACAACTGTTAACAGTGATGGAGGTACAAGTGATTAAGTGTGTAACATTAAATAGCAAAATATTTCCTCTGGGATACTATGGTGCCATAGTACTGATACACACTGCACATTATGCTCTATATTAATCTTTCAGGGCTAAACATTGGATTCAGGTTAACCCCAATGTTCAAAATTTTTTTTAGGTATTAAATAAAATATAACATAATAATATTTCTTATAGCTTTGTTTGACGTCAAAAGGAAGATACATATTTAAATCTTCAATCTTTTATGATGAAAGCAGTACAATCATATCACAGAATATATTAATTACATATCAATTCTGATTACATGTACCTTCATTGTAACCCCAAAGCGGTGAAGCAACATTTGTGTGTGTGGGAGCTTAAATTACACTGTGATTTTCCACTGTCAAATATGCATCTGTAAGTACTTTGATGTTTGCAAAATCAAAATAAATTTCACTGAATTTTCTGGTGCCTGGAGTGCTGGTTCTTAGACATTTTATGCTTTTACTTTTCTAGCACCCACTCCTTGCTGTGAGCACTGTCTTCTGTGGTTACGATCCAGAGCAGCAGTCCTTGTTTGTCTGGCAAAAAAAGGGTCAGCCCCAGGGAGAAGGAAGCTGGCTGTCCATGAGCTACCAGGCCTTCCCTCTGATGACCCTGTAGCAGGACTCAGCTAGGTGGGAGCAACTGTTAGCAATTTATTTATTTCATTTCAAAAGTTTTAACAGAAAATACATGATGAGCTGATAACATAGAGGATTGTGTATGAGCAGTTGAACACAACAAGGCTGGGTTTGAATCAAGAGGTTTCATTGATAACAGGAGACTCAAGAGGGCAACTCAAGAGGTCTTCTGTTACCAAGAAAACCTTTTGATTCAAACCCAGCCTTGTCTGTGTATGACTGCTCATGCACAATCTTTTATAGTGTATGGGCAAGCACACCAAAAAAGAAATAACCCAGGACATGTTTTTTACATTTTACAGTCCCTTTATGTTCATTTTCTTTGGCTCTGTGTCAGCCGCTCCAACTGACAGCGTGTTTTCTGTACCAAGCAACAACAACAAAAAGTCTTGCTTCTTCCTTGTTGCATTTCATCGACTGACATCTCCCCTTTTTTGTTAACGCTGTCAGAAACTGACCAAAAAAATGTTTACCAGTGCTAACATTGGGAAAAAAACATACACATTGCTGGCATGCTTAAAGGTCAGTGGGTGTGTGGCAGCATTCAAACTTGTGCTGCAGCAGTGATGTTGCTAGTACAACACAACAACATCGTGCTGTCACTACTGTAGCACAACATAGAGGATCAAGTATGGGCAGTCATATACAACAAGGCTGTTTTTTCAGTCAGGAGGTTTCTGTGGTAACAAAAGTTCATTACCACAGAAACCTTGAAATTAAAAAAAAATCCTAATTAATTAAATTGAATAAATGAAATTAAAAAATAACCTTGCTGTGTATGATTGACTATATACAGTCTTTTATAGTTTATGGGCAACCATAATTACACTCCTCAGTCCAAAAACATCCTCTCCCAGTATTGAAAACAAATTGCTTACTTTGGCATGGGCTGTAGCAGCTCTTTTTAGCACCACTCACTTCCTCACCACCACAGCTGATTCATCCCACATGCGTAGAAACATTCAAAGTTGTTATACTGTCATAGTACTCAAGAGGGTACAACAATCTCTTGACATCACTACAATTGTACAACAATGTTAGGGATTCATTGAATTCCATACACAATCTCACTATAGTGTATGGTCGAGTGCCGTTCTTTATGGAAAGCCATACACTGTAAAAAGTAATTCTGCATTAGCAGTGATGTAGCTACTAATGCAAAGCAACTTTTTGTTCTGCATTGATAGCTACATCACAATGCAACCACACCCATCAGCACTGGTCATAGGACAGGGTAGTTGATGCATTGTGTGCGTAAGCTGGCCGGTGATCGCATGGCTGAAAAATGGGTGTCATGGACAACAAAGGTTGGCCCCTTGTACTTGAAAAAAGTAATCGATTCTGTTTTTTGTGACCATACACTATAAAGAACAATGTATGGCGTTCCATACACAACATAACTACTTTTTTCCCTTGTGATTACTATGACAACTGAAGGACCTCTTGAGCTTTGCTGTCAAGGTCTGTAGTCATCACAATAACCATTTGGGTAAAGAACAGCCTTATAATATATGGTGCGCCCTTATTACTGCTAAAAAGCAGCAAAATTATGTCTCGATAATCCCATTGCTATGACGTAAATGGTAATAAACCTCTCTTGAGTACGTCATAGCGATGGGATTACAAATGGAGCCCATCTGTGCATGCATGTACCTGAGATCTTGTGCACCGACGGCATTCCCGAAACCAGCGCAGTGGCCAGAAAATGACCCAGAACGTCCGGCGGGGCTAAAAGTAAGCCATATTAGTTTGTTTTGGCAGTTAATTGGGACCATACACTATAAAATATAATGTATGGTCCCTCTATCGTTAACCAGTTTGGTTAACCGTCTCGAGGTTGCCATGGTGATGTAAACCTCTCGAGCTTCGCTCTCGAGGTTTACATGGTCACCCTGGCAACCTTTCGATGGTTAACAAACCTGTTAACGATACAGGACCATACATTATCCTCTATATAATTACTGGCTTCCATTTTTTTTCCATAGAGAAAGCTGGTTATAATTTGCCGTTATAACCAGCCGAGCTGGTTATAATGGTAAACACATGCCAGCTTTCTCTATTGGGAGCGCAAAACACAAACACCTGAAAACGAACTGAATTACTCAGCGACTCATGCTCTGTCAGCCGAGGCCCTCTTGTCAGCTCATCCCTCTTCTCAGCGATTCACCACCAAAAAAATCCTCCTACATGTAACATGCTCCTAACCCACGCTAACCTAATCCTTTTCTCTCCTCAGGCACGCTGAGATTAACACCGCATGATCTGTCATGCATGGGGACCAGAGCTCTCCCTAGCAACAGTGCAGCAACCCGAACTCTGAAAACTGAACCTAAAAATGGACTTAATAATATTAACTTCTCCTTAAAAAGTTAAACATTTTGTTAGTTAAATACTACTGTAGTTGCATGTTTACCGTTTATTTACCGAAAATTTCCAGAAGTAGGAAAAAAATGGAAACCGTCATGGCCTCACTGCATAAAGGACTGTAAGTTACACGATCTTAAATAACAATCTACTTCAACTGTTTGTTTACCTAAAAAAACTGATTCAAATACAAATGATGAAAACAGTGCCTGTAATGCAATAAAAACCTTAATGAATTTATATCCTGTACTACAGGTCTCTTATGCAATTGTTTAAAAATCCAGTGCAGGGTGGGGGGGAAAAAATGGAAACCAGTAATTATAAAAAATAAAGTAAGGGTAGGTGGTTATTAACTTGAATTTTACACACACCCTCGGTGTGGGATGCCTTAATAAACCCCTCGGGCTTCGCCCTCTGGGTTTATGTGGCATCCCACACCTTGGGTGTATGTAAAATTCTCGTTATAACCACCTATCCATACATTATTCTCTATATAATGTATGGGTAGTCCTTATTACCCAGTAAAAGTAAACTGTTTACAACCTTGTAATCCCACTGTTGTGATGTCAGAACCTTATAAACCTCTCTCATCTATGTCATAGCAGTGGGTTTACAAAACAGAATGCCAGTGTTATTTAGCATTCTACACACCCAGAATGCGATTGTTAGTCTCAGTATAGTATTCAAATAACATTCCAGTTGTCACAGTTTACTGTTACTAAGTCTAGCAATTGCTATGTCTGATAGAGATTTTAACTCTGGTCTATTTTGGCCCACTGTCATTCAGTCCATGTATACTAATAAATTGTTTTCCTACACAATCATGTGGCTGTAGTGCAGATTCATTAGTAAGGTGAGGCTAAATTACTTGTGTTCGAGGGTGTGTGTAACTTCTCATGTTGAGTCCCATACACTGTAAATGACAATGCCTGATTTATAGGTGATAACTATGGTTTAATCACCTATCGTGGTTGCTAGGGCAATGGTGAACCTTTCAAGATGTGCTCTTGAGGTTTTCTGACACCCTAGCAACCACCTGAGGTGATTACACCATGGTTATCACCTGTACATCAGGCATTATCCTCTATGTTGTGTATGGGACACTGTACACTATCCTATACTTCCCATACACTATAATCCTAGTCTAGGGATGGAATTCCATCCACAACAGTGTTACACCATTCACCATAGCTAGTTTACAGATGCATCCAGGAGGGAAGTGAGTGGGAATGAGAAGAAAAGTGCAGTATCGTGCAAGAGCACACATTCAGTATAGAGCAGAGTACTAGCAACCAGACTACCAAGGTGCAAGAGTTATTAATTCCAATGTAGGTACCTGAGTAAACTTTACCAGATGAGAATAACTGCTAGGTGCAGTTTAAGTCACATAGACTGGGAGCCTAGTGTGAGTAAGAAGATTGCTCACTGCAGTTGGGGGGAGGCAGTCCAGAACAAGAAGTGGTAAACATGGGTCAGGTGCAGCTGTGGGGGGTATAAAGGTCATGAAGAAGGGACTTGAAGCAGTTGAAGAAGATAGGATTGAGTGGATAGAGAGGGGAAGAGAGGACCAGAGTTTAGGAAAACAATACGGGGAGGCAGCTTGACCTGCAGAGTTTTTCTTGGAGGTGAAAGAGAGGGAATGCAAAGCAGTGCTCCGGGGGTGGGGGGTTGAAGGACAGAGAAAGGATGCAGGTAGGGCAGAAAGGTAGCAAAGGAGACAGCCAAACCAGAATTGGAAGGTGAAGAATAGAAACATAGACTTTGACAGCAGATAAGGACCTCTTGGCCCACCTAGTCTACCCATTTCCCTACCTACTGGATAAGCTGCAGTTACTAGTTAATCAATAGCCTATTTCTTCCTACCCCTCACAAGAATTGCCTTATGTCTGTCCCATGCATTCTTGAATTCTCCCACAGTTTTAGACCCCACAACCTCCTCAGGAAGGCGGTTCCATGCTTCCACCATGATCTCTGTGAAAAAATACTTCCTCACATTGTCCCTGAACTGTCCCCCCTCTATCTTCAAATTGTGCCCCCTTGTTCTTGCACATCTCTTTTTTTGAAAGATGCTACCCTTTTAGACTTTGTTGATTCCACTGAGGTACTTAAATGTTTCTATCATGTCCCCCCTCTCCCTCCTTTTCTCAATGATATACATATTAAGCTCCTTTAGTCTCTCCTTGTATGGCTTCTCTTGCAGATCCTGCACCATTTTAGTTGACCTCTTCTGAACTACCTCCATCCTGTCTATGTCCTTGTGGAGATGGGGTCTCCAGAACTGGATGCAGTACTCCAGATGGGGTCTCTCCAACTGTCTGTATAGAAGGATAACAACTTCCTGTTTTCTGCTGGTAACACCACTCCCTATACATCCCAGTATCCCTCCAGCCCTCCCTACTGCCTTCCACATTGCTTGCCAACCTTTAGGTCATCTGATATGATTACCCCCAGGTCCCTTTCCATTTTTGTTGTTGCTACCCCCCCCCACATTGCATACTGTTCCCCTGGGTTTTTGTTTGCCACATGCATTATTTTGTACTTCTTTGCGTTGAATCCAAGCTGTCATACTTCTGACCATTCCTCCAACATTGCCAAATCCCTTCTCATCATTTCCATGCCCCCTTGTGTATCAACTCTGTTGCAAATCTTTGTGTCATCTTCAAAGAGGTATTCTTTTCCTTCCAGTCCTCTGCAATGTCACTTATAAAGACATGAAAAAGGACTGTACCCAGTACTGAACCCTGCGGTACACTGCTAGTAACCCACCTTTCTTCAGAGTGGACTCCGTTTACTATTACCATCTGTGTCCTGTTGTTCAGCCAGTGTTTTACCCAGGCTTCCACCCTGGGACCCACTCCAGGCTGGCTAATTTGTGTATTAATCTTTTGTGTGGGACTGGGTCAAATGCCTTGCTAAAGTCTAGGTAGGCCATGTCCACAGCCTCTCTCTGGTCTACTACTTTGCTAACTCAGTCAAAGAAATCAACTAGATTTGTCTGACATGACCTTCCCGCTGTGAATCCATGATGCTTTGGGTTCTGTGCCCCACTGGCCTCTAGGAACTCACCAATTCTTTCCTTCAGAAGTGATTCCATCACTTTCCCTACCACGGAGGTCAAACTGACAGGTCTGTAGTTTCCTGCCCCTGTCTTGCTTC
Organism: Neoceratodus forsteri; assembly: GCA_016271365.2. Classification (NCBI taxonomy): domain Eukaryota; kingdom Metazoa; phylum Chordata; order Ceratodontiformes; family Ceratodontidae; genus Neoceratodus; species Neoceratodus forsteri. The sequence continues at coordinate 1,223,855,905 of CM057459.1, read as the reverse complement.
CACTTTTGTGAAGGGGAATCACATCTGCCCTCCTCTAGTCCTCAGGTACCACACCATCCTCCCATGATTTGTTAAAAAGGGTAGTCAGTGGTGTCACTAGTTCGCCCCTTAATTCTTTTAGAATTCTGGGGTGAATCCCATCAGGACCCAATGCTTTGTCCACCTTCAGTTTTAGGAGTTCTTTCAGAACCCTTTCATCTGTGAATGGACTGGGATCGCCCCCCCCCCCATCAAGAGTGCTTCTGTTAATTGGATTAGGTATTCCCCCTCCTCCTCTTTTGTGAATACTGAGCAGAAGTATTCATTCAGCATCCCTGATTTTTCACTGTCCCTCTCTGCCCACCCACCGTCCATTCTATTCAGCCTCACTATCCCTCTCTTTGTCTTTCTATGCTCCCTAATGTACCTATAGAAGGTTTTATTCCCCTTCTTAACTGAGTTGGCTATCTTTTCCTCACTGTGGGCCTTTGCTATTCTGACTGCCTTCCCTGCTTCCTTCTGCCTTAACTGGTACAGTTCTCTGTCCTGCTCCTTCTGTGTTTCCTTATACTTCCTAAATGCTATCTTTTACTCCCTAACCTTCCCCATCACCTCTTTTGAGAACCATAGTGGCTTTTTCTTTCATTTTGATTTGTTTGCTTCACACAAAGGCTTATTTCCTCTGTGATGGCAGTTTCAATCTTTCCCCATTGCTGCTCAACCCCTCCTTCTTGCCTGTTTGCTAGTACTTTTCTAGGGCACTCTCCCATTTTGACAGTCAGCTCTCCTGAAGTCCAGTAATTTCACTTTTGTACAGCTTGACTCTGCAGCTGAGTTTATCATGAGCCACACTGTTTGGTGGTCACTTGTTCCCAGATGGCTACCCGCTTCTAGATCTGAGATCCTCTCACTGTCCCCATTTGAGAGTACGAGGTCTAAGATTGCTCCCTTCCGAGTGGGTTTCAATACTAGCTGTCTGAGGCATACCCCCTGTAGGACATCGAGAATGTCCCTGCTCTTGGATGCAACTGAGGCAAAGGTGCTCCAGTTAGCATCTGGCATATTCAGGTCCCCCAGCAACAATATCTCCCCTTTCTCTGCCATCCTAAAGATGCCTTCTATCATATGCTTGTCCATTCCCTCCCCCTGAGATGGGGGTCTGTATATAACCCCTGTGCTGATTGTGGTGCCATTTCCAGTCTCTAAGGTGACCCACAGTGCCTCCTCTCCTCCCTATTTACTCTCTTGTTCTGTTGCTATTATACCTTCCCTTACATAGAGAGCTACTCCTCCCCCTCTTCTACCCTCCCTGTCTCTCCTATAGGTTGTGTACCCTGGAATGTTAACATCCCAGTCATGGTTCTCTGTCTACCATGTTTCTGTGACTGCCACGATATCCAGGCATCCCTCTTCCATCAAGGTCACCAGTTCAAGGAGCTTATTGCCCAGACTACATGCATTGGTACTCATTATCCTCCATTTCTTAATGGCCTTACCCCTTTTTGCCCCATCCCTGTCCTTACTACCTTTGTTGTTTTCTCCATTTACCCCTGCCTTCTCCCTATTGATGTCTGCACAGTGGGTGAGGCATCTGGCATCAAGGGAAGGGAGAGCACAGTTACTGATAATCTGGTTTTTGCTGGGAGAAGAATCCTTCACTCTCTTGGCCTTGCAGCTTACTTTAACTGGTCTTTCTCAGATATGAGGGCTCACTGTATGCCTTGCTGGTGTGTGTGTGTGAGAGGGAGAGAGACAGAGAGGGAGGGAGGGAGATAGGATGGGGGGGGGAGACATAGAAACATAGAATTTGATGGCAGATAAGGACCACTTGGCCCACCCAGTCTGCCCATTTCCCTACCTACTGGATAAGCTGCAGATTCTAGTTAACCAACAGCCTACTTCCTGCCATCCCCCACTACAATTGCCTTGTGTCTGTCCCATGCATGTTTGAATTCCCCCACTGTTTTAGCCCCAACATCCTCCCCAGGAAGGCAGTTCCACACATCCACCACTCTCTCCGTGAAAAAAGATTTCCTCACATTACCCCTGAGCCGTCCCCCTCTATCTTTAAATTGTGTCCTCTTGTTCTTACACATCTCTTTTTCTGAAAGATGCTACCCTCCTGGACTTTGTTGATTCCCTTAAGGTACTTGAACGTTTCTATCATGTCCCCCCGTCCCTCCTTTCTTCAAGGGTATACATATTAAGCTCTATCAGTCTGTCTTCATATGATTTCTGATGCAGACCCTGCACCATTTTAGTTGCCCTCCTCTGGACTGCTTCCATCCTGTTCATGTCCTTGCATAGATGAGGTCACAGAAAGAGACTTTTAAGTTCATCCTGCACAGCTTACAATAGGTGACCTGTTTGGTCCCTGTTGGCTCTGGGCTAACCAAACACCTATAGATACCCAGATGAATCCGGCAAACGGCTGCCCCCCCCCCCCCCAACACACACACACACACACACACATCCAGGACAGACACAAGGGGTGGTGGGGTGGGGGTGGTAGTAATTATCCCCCTACATAAATATAAATATAATCTAGTCTTCTTTCAAAGTCAAGGAATTTTTCTAGTAATTGTCACTGGGATGACAATGGGACCCGCTACAGTGCTACCCCTCCCCCATCAAGTCCCTTGATAATAACATCCTTACATAAAAAAAGTTACTTTTATGTCAATGTCCAGGGGTTTGTGTTTGCAAATTACAACATGTTTAGGTACATCGGTAATCATTAACTCTCTGGAAGGGTACAGACGCTGGAGTTCCGTAATTTGGACATCCTGTCTCCTACAGCCGATAACTGGTCTGATTGAATTTGTTGAGCAATAATCGGCGGGTACTTTCCCTTACGTGGCTATAAAACACGCTTCTTTTTATCCAGCAGCAGCTTTTCCAGCTCCTCAGAGAAGATGCTCGTTCCTGCTCCTACCGTCAGTCTTCTGCTACTCATTCTGCTGCAGGGCTCTGCAGAGATCGTGGAACATCACGTAAGAAAGCTTGCTATTTTAGTTTGCTAGTAGTGTGTCCAGACAGTTGTTGAGTTTGTTAATACAGATGTTTTATAACTTACCTCCGTATTGTGGTAGTCTTTTCTTTTACGTAATTAACACCAGTGTTACTTACATGCTTAGTTCTTATCTGCTCAAAAAGGTCCCAACATATGTTGCTTTTTGTTTTTGTTTGTTTGTTAAGACTGACAGCATTTCACAACATCTAAACTACATCGATAACCTACAGTTTGAATTACATGTTATGTGACCTTGAAACATCTCAGACTACTTGAAAGAAGCATGCTATAGGGTTACCACCTGTCCCAATATTCGCAGGACAGTCCTGATTTGGGCAGCTGAGTTCTGTGAACAAACATGAAAAATACTACATGTCCTGGCATTATGGTAGAAACAAATATTTTCAGACGTTCCTCTAAATGTTGCAAAAAAACTGTATCTTAACTAAAATGTCTTAAAATGATAAACACTAGAAACAACTGGAAAACTACAACACTTAGTCTTAATTCTGGTTATTTAGATAAAATTCTGTTTAATTGGTCAAGGTTACATATTGTCCTGTGAAAAATAATGTTTCAGTAAGAAATGTCCCACTTTAGGTTTCTTAACAGGTGGCAACCCTAGCACCGCATGCACAGCTCTTATGTTTGGACACATATTGCATATGCCTAGTACAAGAGTATGCTAAGGAGTTTTTCACTGCTGACCCGTTTCCCCAGGATTTTGATAATTTTAGATTGCTTTTGTAGGCCTGACTTTCAAAAGGCTATCTTTGATACAGGGTCAGGGCCCTTGAGAGGGTGACAGAGCAGGGGATAATTCTTGGGGTCTAGCGCCAAGCGGGGGCCCAGGCCACCCAGCATACTGTATGCAGGAAAGGGGCTGCAGGCTGACATGGGCCTCAGAGTCTGAACTTTCCCTGAGACCCAGAATTCTTCTCAAGGGGCCTTTGCAAGGTTCCTGCACCAAACTGGTATGATGCAAGTGGCATTGTGTCAAACTCTGTGACAATCTCCCTTTTTAAACACAGGCTGTGATGAAACTGGGGTGTCTTGCATCCAAGCCACCTTGTGACAGAGGCCCCTGTGTGCCAGGTTGCAAGGGAGCTTGCACCATGGAGGGGCCACAACATCTAATTTATTGCTATTTTAGAAGCCCCACAGTGGATGCAACATGGGGCTCAACTTAGACCAGCCAGTATGTGATCTAAAGGACTTGTGCCACTTGCCACACAGTGTTGTGATTTGGGGTGATCTGAAAGTGGGGGTCTGGGGCAGAAGTGGCACTGGGGTTCCTTAAGGGGCATTGGGGAGACAGGGATGTGGCACCTGGTGGGGATGCCATTTACAGAGCCATACAGTCAATCAGATGGGACTGCTTCATGTGGGTTTGCCAGGGACAGACAGTGACATGGCCCCAGGTCAGCACAACCCTGGCAGCTGCTCCATAGGTGGCAACCACATAGAACCCTGTAGGCAGGAATCTAGAGCAGCAAGTTGAGGGCTGCCAGTTCTGGTGGGAGACCATTCTTGGGGCACCGCCACAGTCCCCTAGTACTCACCCTCCCACATTGTGGCAGACTGCCTCTTACCTACAGGATTCTGACCTTTTGCACCAATAGGGCAGCTGCCAGGGCTGTGCCCACCTGAGGCCATGTCACCATCAGTCCCTTGCAACCCCTGTCATGAAGGGGTCCCATCCAATCAGCTGTATGGTTCTGCAAATGGAATCCCCGCTGGGTGCCACATCATACTCTGTCATGCTTGCTCTCTCCCCAATGTCATCTAGGGCACCCTCTTGCCCCTCCTGTCTCCAGCCTGCTCCTAGCATACAGATTTATCCCCCAGCTCTCGCAGCCTCTCTAGTGTTGTGCCATGCAGGGGAGGGACAGATCCCTGTGACAATTTCCTCAGGTGTGACAAATGTTTGGCACAAATTTGTGGCTACAGCAGCTCCTTGACTTCTAGCACATTGACCACCTTTTTATAAAAGTGGGCACAGAGTCCCGGATGCACCCAGAAATTTCTGCAGCCCTACAGCAATGTAACTCTTTGAAAATCGATCCTTGTGACTCAGTTATTTATATGGCTAGGCATGCTTTTTAAAATGTTAAAACAGTATGTAGGGAAGATGATCTGGGAGGAATTACCATACGATGAACATAACACCACATAAGGAGAGATGTCTTTCATTATTACTGACATTGGAAGGCCTATATCCTTTCTGGAGAACATGCTGTCTCACTTTGTATGCTGAGAATTCAAGAAAAGATCAACACTATTCAGTCAATTGCAATCATACAGATGTGGCACTTATTAACATATTGTTTTCACTGTGCTTCCAGCTCCATCATATAATGGTGTGCCAGATTTTTCCTCTCTTTTCCAGGGAGTCGCGCATTTGAGTAATGAGTGGCATAGGATTTAAGGGTGGGAGCTGAAAAGTGGTGATGTGCTCTCTTTGACAGTACCAGTGGTTAAACTGGAAATGTTCAGGTGGGAGAACTCTCATATCTTTTGATTTCTAGGTGGCACAACAGTCATTTCTAGGTGGTGGAACTCTCCTACAGCAAGCAGTCAATGGAGAAATATAACAATAGGTGGCAGTGAGTTCCTGTGTGCTCCTGCCCAATTTAACCTCCAGACATGACATGTTCTTATGGAGCATTGTTATCTGGGTCACATTCACTTTTCTCTGGTGTCCCTCAGGGCACATTTTTAGGTCCTTTGTTTTCTGGTTTGTTGCCTAGTTAGATCAGATCTTTTAATTTTCCTTTCATCATTATGTGGCTGACAGCTCTATCTATCTATCTATCTATCTATCTATCTATCTATCTATCTATCTATCTATCTATCTATCTATCTGTCTATCTGTCTATCTCTCTATCTATCTAGGAGATATGCAAAGGGGATATGAGCAATACATATAGCATAATGTATAGACAACCATACACAACAAGGCTGTTTTTTTTTTATTATTATTATTTAAGTCTAGGATTACAAAGTACCTTTGAGTCAAGGCTCTTTTACAAAGGTTCCACATCAGTAAGCACAGTACAGACAATACAGGATGTGAAGTTACAGAATAAAACAATAATGACATTGGTGGTTACAAAAAATTGGTTACAGGTACAAGTACTTGATACACTAGGAGGTGTATTCATAGAGGGGTTGAAATAACATCATAGGGACCTAGAGAGCGAAGCTTGAGAGGTCCTTCATGGCATCTTAACCCCAAGAAAGAAACACATGCTGAGTGCTGGTTTCATTGTCCATATATTATTTTTGTATAATTAATGGGTCTTCCTTTTTGCTGAACAAAAAACATGCATTATTTGCTATAATAAAGGAGTGTTTATCATGGCAAACACATGCATGGTTTTTCCTTTGGTTTACACATGTGCCTGCTGCTCTTCCTCCTGCACCACTGCCCGGCTTGTCTTTCCACAGCAGATGGAACCACCACTTGCACTCACTTTGGTGGTAGGTGACCAATGCCAGTAACAAAGCCATGATATTCAAAACTAAACTTTCCCCTGTGGGTTCAAACAAATAAAAAGGTTTAAATAAAAAAAAAATGGCCACTGTGTGGACCCTCGGTCTCAATCCAAATTGGACTGTGGCCTCACAGGAGTCAGGAACTTCTTTTTTATTTGTATTTTATATAATTGATATGTCCAAAAAGGAAGACTTAGCAATTATATAAAATAAAATATGGGGTTGTGTGTGTAACCCTTGGGGTTAGATGCTTTAATAAATACTTGAGCTTCACTTTCGGGGTTTATGTAACATCTAACCCTCGGGGGGAGTAAACTTCTTGTTACACACACCACCCCATACTTTATTCTATTTGTAGTATATGGGTTTTATAGGGTTCTATGATGCTGGTTCAACAGAAAATCTTTCTACCACCATTACAGCGATGGCACTATGTTGACCACAATTGCAATTGGCATTAAGCCACTGGAAAGATATGTTTTTTTATGTGGGGGGCTGCATCACCCGTACCACCCATGCAGGGGTTTTGAACCCCTCTTCCCCCTGCACTTTCTTATTATCAACTCCAGGTTGGAACTGACTCCGGGAGGGGGCACAATACTTAAGGAAGCTGTGTCAGGGTCTCAAGTAGACTTTACAATGATCTGCCATTGTTGTCACTGTAGACAACATCGCTATAATGTTTTCACTGCGGCGGTGGCATACCATTTTATAATATATGACTAAATATAATGGAGTGCACTGTAATACTCCTGTTCTTAGTAAAAACAAGGAAATAAACAATTTCAAGAAACAAAAGATTACTCGAGTGCCTGCAGCTGATCTGTAGTCTGTCTGGGACAGTCCTCAGATGGTTTCAATCTTTCCTCACAGGCAGGACTCAGAGAGTGGAGTTGGGGATTTTTTCCTCTGCCCCTTCCCCCTGTTCTGTGGGGTGCCACAGGGCTCTGTTCCTTCATCTATGTTGTTCACAGTATATATGCTGCCATTAGGGGACATTGTAAGGTGGTACCGGCTGAGTTTTCACTGCTGTGCAGATGATACTCAGCTGTACATGTCCTTTGTGCCCGAGCAGCGTAATGCTGTCTTGGTTTTTAACAACTGCCTCTATGAGATCCAGGATTGGATGAGTGCCAACTGGTTGAGGTAGAACCCTGATATGACTGAGGTGTCAGTTGTGGACCCAGGTCATCAGGTAGAGAGGTTGTCTGCTGGGCAGCCATCTGGACTTTGATTGGGGGCAGCCAGCTGATGACCTCTGACCAGGTGCGGAATCTGGGTGCTACGCTTGATGATGGGCTGACACTTAAGCCTCAGGTGTTGGCCATCATCAAGACCTCATTCTACCACCTGAGGAATATCCCCCAGATAAAACATCTTGTCCCACAAGATGATCTTCCAACAGTGGTTCATGCCTTTGTGACCTCCCACCTTGACTACTGCAATGCCCTATACCTAGGGCTATCAGGGATTGACCTCCGCCACCTCCAGCTAGTGTAGAATGTGGCTGCCAGGTTGTTGACTGGCTTACCTCGGTCTTGCCATGTCACACCTGTGCTCCACAGCCTGCACTGGCTGCTGGTTCAGTGGAGGATCACCTTCAAGGTCAGATTACTGACCTATAAGGCCCTACATGGACAGGGACCATGTTATTTGCAAGATCTCTCACCCCTACTGCCCCCTCCACCTGCTGTGCTCCACTGATGAGGGATTGCAAGAGGTTCCCAGGGTCCACCTGAAGACCTCGGGAGCTAGATCTTTTACTTTTGTAGCCCCAACCCTGTGGAACTCTCTACCTTCTCTGGTCAGACAGTGCCTGACCACTGAGGCTTTTAAATCTGCCCTGAAGACTCATCAGTTTAATATCGCAATTTCTGATGGTTGAAAGTTTTCTGCCTGTTATTACCTTTTTTATCTGTGGTTTATTTTATTCGCTTATCATGTATGTACAAGTGCTTTGATAAATGTTGAATTGCGTGTTTTACAAATAAATTATCGATTGATAGTAATTTAAATTACTTTTAAAATCTGAAATATAAACTATGAATGGAACATTTGTGTTTCTGATGAGGATGGGCGCAGGGGAACATCACAAAGAGAAACTGTTGGGAAAAATGTTCAAGTGAAAAGTTTCTGCAGTGTAGTAGTGATATCACTACTACTATACTGCAGCAGCTTTTTGTGTCCTTTGAATTGTACTTTTACAACGTTTGCTGACCTTGAACTGTCCTACAGCAAGACAATTGTGTGTATAGAAATCCATACACAATAGCGTCTACTACAGTATATAATATAGAGGATTGTGTATGAGCAGTCATACATAACAAGGATATTTTTGTATTGAGAGGTTTCTTTGGTAACAGATGACCTCAAGAGTGCATTGGGAAACCAAGGCATAATTCACTGTCATAAAGGAACATTTATAATGGTGAACACGCACCCGATTTCTCTTGCACTGCACAGGTGCACCCTGAAGCTCTTCCTCCCCGACCACTGGCCGCCTGGTCTTTCCTTCTGACACGGAACCACTACTTGGACTCAGCGTTAAGTGGAGGGCAGAAAAAATTCAAGAAATGATGAAATAAAAAATGAAATTTTGGCTACACACATAAATTAATTTAAAAAGTTTAAATAAATGAAAGTGACCACGGCCAGCACGCTTGCACCTAAGTGGACCGCGGTCGCACAAGAACATATTTTTTATTTTATATAATTGCTGTGGTGAAAAAGGAAAACCCAGCAATTCTAGAAAATAAAATATGGGGTGGTGTGTGTGAACTCAAAGTTTACACACACCTGAGTGATTAAATGCTTTCATAAACCCCTCAAGCTTCATTCTCGGGGTTTATGTAGCATCCTAACCCCTTGGGTGTGTGTAAAAGTCTCATTTCGTACACCACCCCATACTTTTTTCGATGTTTTATCTATAGAACAGAAGTCTGACCATGGGTAACCTCACAAGTGATGGGCACTGGGTCAGAACAGTGCCGACAATAATAGCGAGGTCCAGAATTGTACAGAAAAAATAGTGCCAATTTTATTTTTGGGGGGGCTTTTCCCCTGCACCCCCAGGACTAAAGGATTCTCTCTCTGGGGGAGCAGATCCCGGGGCAAGTTGAACTATGTGGGGCCATAGAATACTGTTTCCACAGCCCCATACAAAAAAACACTAAGTACCATTGCAAGAAAAGTTTTAGAGACCAGGATTAGAACCCTGGTCTTCACTGCTGCTAGCCAAGCTGCCCTATGCACCAACCCTCTATGCCATGGGGGCAGCTTGGCCAACCTCCTGGATTCGGGTGCCTTGTGCCTGTACAACATCACAGACAGCGACCAGGGGAGCACTTACTCAAAGCGTTGTGTATTCCCTCTCACTGTTGTGATAGCACTACACGAACTAGTGCTCTGTAGACTGGCGCTATTCATGTATAGGGTTACCACCTGTCCCAGTTTTCACAGGACAGTCTTGATCTGGTCAGCTGTGTCTTGCAAAAAAGCATGAAAAATATTACGTCCTGACATTATAGTAGAAAAAATGTTTTTCGACTTTCCTCCAAATGTTGCAAAAAAGTGTAATACCTTAACTTAAAACACTTTAAAATGACGAGAAACACTAGAAACAATTACAAACTACAAAACTTAGTCCTAATTCTGTTTATTTAGAGAAAACAAGTCTGTTGCATTGGTTGAGGTTACACATTGTCCTGCGAAAAATTATGTTTTAGTAACAAATGTCCCACTTTGGGCTTCTTAAAAGCTGGTAACCCTGTTCATGTAGTGCTGTCCTAACTGGGTACCCAAGTGGGTGTAAGCTACAAGTGATGTGCCCGAGGTCAAACTGCTCGAGTGTAGATAAATAATGTATTAAACAGGTTCCCATTGCACATCTATTTATGTTATAGGATGGTTAGTGTTTATCCAACATATGTGTGATAAAGTCTGGGTTCAAAAATGTATCATACATATGTAGAGGTAACATTTTTATGATATTAGGTTGGCATCCAAATATACTGCATATTTCCTCTCCAAATATTTCTGCCACCATTGCAGACAGTCTTGATAAGTGCTTAACTTCAGTTTCATTCTGTTGCTCCCCAAACTTCCTTGAAATGAACCCAGATAAGAAACATAGAATTTGCCGGCAGTAAAGGACCCCTCAGTCCATCTAGTCTGCCCATTTCCGCCTCCCTGTCTGGCTTACCTTAAAACAGAATTCTAATTCCCCCATTGTCAGCTATGAAAAACTCCTCCTTAACCATGAGTACATATATTAATCAAAATTGAATTGCCATTAAATTCTATTAAGAAACTGGGGGCTCAATTTTCAAAAGGAAAGCTGTGATGCAAGGTGCCTGCACCAAATGGGTAAATAGAGCCAACTGAGGTCCAGAACTCTGGGCTGGTAATATGCCCAAGGTCAGGTGCCGGACCACCAGGGGAATGGGGAAGGGATCCCACCAGGAGATCCATAAGGGGATTCCCGAGAGAGGGGTTCATGGGAACAAAGGAAGGGGGGGGGAATGATCTTACCTAACGGTAGAGGCCAGAGGGGCACAGGACCCAAGGCAGCATGGATTCACAGCAGGAAGATCATGCCAGATGAATCTAATAGATTTCTTTGACTGGGTGACCAAAGTAGTAGATCAGGGAGGGGCTGTGGACATGGCCTACCTAGACTTTAGCAAGGCATTTGACTCAGTCCCACACAAAAGATTAATATACAAGTTAGCCAGCTTGGGAGTGGGTCCGAAGATGATAGCCTGGGTATAGAATTGGCTGGAGAATAGGACACAGAGGTAATAGTAAATGGAGTCCACTCTGAAGAAAGGGGTTACTAGTGGGGTACCACAGGGTTCAGTGTTAGACGGTCCTCTTCAATGTCTTTATAGGACATTGCAGAGGGACCGAAGGAAAGTATGTCTCTTTGCAGATGACACAAAGATCTGCAACAGAGTTGATGCACAAGGTGGGGTGGAAAGGATGAGAAGGGACTTGGCAAGGTTAGATAAATGGTCAAATGTGTGGCAGCTTAGATTCAATGCTAAGAAGTGCAAGGTAATGCACCTGGGAAACAAAAACCCAGTGGAAGAGTACACAATGGGGGGTGAGATACTAACAACAACAAAAATGGAAAGGGACCTGGGGGTAGTCATATCAGATGACTTAAAGGTGGGAAAGCAATGTGAGAGGGCAGTAAGGAGGGTTGGGGATACTGGGATGCATAGGGAGAGGCATCACCAGTAGAAAACAGGAAGTTGTTATCCCTCTGTACAGACAGCTGGTAAGACCCCATCTGGAGTACTGTGTGCAGTTCTGGAGACCCAATATCTGCAAGGACATAGACAAGATGAAAGCTGTCCAGAGGAGGGCAACTAAAATGGTGCAAGGTCTGCACCAGAAGACATATGGAGAGAGACTAAAGGAGCTTAATATGTATAGCCTTAAGGAAAGGAGGGAGGGGGGGACATGATAGAAACTTTCAAGTACCTCAAGGGAATCAACAAAGTCCAAAAAGGTAGCGTCTTTTAAAAAAAGGGGCATGCAAGAGCAAGGAGGCACAATTTGAAGATGGGGGAGGCAGCTCAGAGGTAATGTAAGGAAGTATTTTTTCACAGAAAGGGTTGTGGATGCATGGAACAGCCTTCCAGAGGAGGTTGTGGAGTCAAAAACAGTGGTTGAATTCAAGCATGCATTGGACAGTCATAAGGCAATTCTAGAGGGTGGGGGTAGAAAGAAGTAGGCTGCTGGTTAACTAGGATCTGCAACTTATCCATTAGGTAGGAAAATGGGCAGACTAGGTGGGCCAAGAGGTCCTTATCTGCCGTCAAATTCTATGTTTCTATGTTTCTGTGTTAGGCCCCAGGAGGAAATGTAGGTATCGTTGCAGGAAGGGAGTGGCCATCCCACTGCCAAAGTTTCCTGCACACTCTGCTACATGGTTATTCCTGGGTCACATAGCAAATGAGCTCCCTGCTTGTAACTAACCAAAAATACAGGGTTTCTGAGCCTGGAGTGCGCAATGCACAGGGTAGTGAAGGGGGGTAGAGCATAGGCCAAGACAATAGTGACCCCAAAGAAGCTGCCACCCTGACTCTCATCAGGGTACAGGCGCAGTAATCATCATAACAGAATTAAATATGCAACTTATGTTCGGGCAGATTGACAATGCAGAAGCTATAGAAGTCCAGGCTATCAACCAGGGAGGTCATTGGAGCACTCACTAGTCACTTGGGGTACAGGTGCAGGCACTAAACCATCCTTGGTCACTGCTGCTGCATATGAGATTAACCCGGGTTTGATTGGGGTCACAGCATCAACCACCTCTACCAGAGTGGTTTCCAATATATCTGCCCAGTCCTTCGATATGCTAGTGTCCATATCCACAGCGTCCATAGCAGGAGAATGGAGGTTACAAGGAGGAGAGACTTTGTCTTCCCGAGACACCTTTACTGGAGGAGCCGTCATCACAAAGTCTTGTATGTTTTGGCCTCCACTCCTAGATCTGTGTCGATGGGGAGACATTGTATTTGCTGATCAAGGTGGCATAGCAATATTCGCCTTAGATGGGGACTGTGGAGAGTGCACCAGCGGTACAGAGCGCATCTGAGAGAGGTCAGGAGGGCCCATAAGTGCTAGGGGACCGTTCCTTGCTGTTACACATCTGCCCCTTGTACCATCTCCTGGATTCTGATGTCTGTCCGAAAAGTTACCTTTCGAGGTACTAGGTTCCCAGAGCCATCTGGAAGATGTGGAGGGAGTAAGCAGTTCAGGCCAAAATTTAGCAAGCCATCACTCTATCTCTGAGGGTGCTCTGCCACCAACTCTCTGCCATCCTTCATTGCCAGTAAACTAGTTAAGTCTCCTGAACTTAAAGTGAAAGTTATAATGATACAGAAAATTTTTTGAGGGGGCCAAAGGCACGTCTTTTGCTGGCAGTTTCATGACCAAAGTCACTATAGAACAGCACAGTAGCACCTTGCCAGTGCACCACTCCTAGATATCTAGCAGCCCTGAGAATTTCTCTTTCGTATTAGCAAGAAGTATGCTATAATTGGTCTTGGCAATGCAGAGTTCCTGTCCGTTCTGGTTGCAAGCCTATGTGCTTGTTCAACATCCACATTGCCATGCCATCTGTCCCCCAAATGGTATGCATAGTTTTGTTTAAGAACCTCTCCATATTCGGTCCCTCCACGCCTTCTGGTATGCCTATAATGCGCAGATTATTCCTTCTGTCTCTGTTCTCCTGATCCTTTACTCTGTCATGGAGCACTGCAATTCTTTCCTCCTGTACCTTTAGATTGGTGCTGCTCACACACCTCCATCCATTGCTCCGACACATTCATGCAGTCCTGTAAATTCCTGAAATCAGCAACCGTGCCCAATAGTGTGGTGTTAATGTCCTCCATCCGGTTCAACACCACTTCCAACATCCGTGTAATATGTTGCAGAGAATCAGCTACCGATGGTGTGGCTGATGTTGTATTCGGACCTGCAGACATGCATGCTCAGCACTAAAGCAGAGACCAGGGGAGAAGTTCCTTGCCACCGGTATGTGTACGAGGCATAAGTAAAGATGGCTTGATGCTCAAGCCACTTCATCCACCATTGCCTCAAAAACTCCCTGGCAGCATTTTAAATTGGCCTTCAGCTCATCACAGTACTCCATCCGCTGTTAAACTGCTATCGTCCTGGTGGGGCCAACTCAGCCTACAACTCATTGCACTGCTCAAGATCCAATGCTTCTCCTGTCTCGAGGGGGCACTCGGTGTAGATGCTGCTGTGCGTTGATAGGTAAGGGGCAGTTACCCCATCAAATTTGATTACTTGGGGTTGCTTTAGCCCAAAACTCCAATACCACCCGGCCCGAGGTGAGTTCTACAGTTAAGCTGCCACCATGTTGGCGTCCAAGCCATGCCCCCCCATTGCAAAGAGTCTTGATAAGGACTTAACTTAAATTTGATTTTGTTGCTCCCAAAACCTCCTTGAAATGAATCCAGATAAAAAACATAGAAATTTGCCAGCAGAAAAGGACCCCTCAGTCCATCTAGTCTGCCCATTTCCCCCTTCCTGTCTGGCTTATCGTAAAACAGAAGTCCTTCTAATTCCCCCATTGTCAGCTACGAAAAACTCCTCCTTAACCATGAGTACAGATATTAATCAAAATAGAACTGCCATTAAATGCTATTAAGAAACTGGGGGCTCAATTTTCTTAAGGAAAGCTATGACTCAAGGTGCCTGCAACAAATGGGTATGAAGCAAATGGCACCTTGTATCATACTTTGCAGCTATCCCAATTTTCAAATGCCAGCCATGGCAAAATCATAATGCCATGTGGCAAACCCCCGCACCACCCTTGCAACAGAAGTGCCCATGCACCAAGTTGCAAGGGTGGTTGCACCATGGCAGGGCTGCACCATCCATTTTTATGCAACTAAAAGCCCCACCATGACCACAACAGGAGGATGACTTTAGATCAGTTTGAAAGTAATCTAAGGGCCATGTGCCACTGCCTGGCAGTGTGGTTGTTGGAAGGTGGGGGCATGGAAGACGGGGACTGGGGGCCAATGGAGCTCTGGTGGCACCATGGGGATGAGTGGAGACAAGGCAGCAATGGGAGGGAAATATGTAGATGCCATGCAACTTGCCACACAGCCAATAGGGCCAGGTGGAGGGGCCACATCCAGACCAGGATGTTCCATACCCCAGTGGACAGCAGCCCTGGTACCTGCCCCAGAGGACCCACAGTCCCACTGTAGTTGGGCATCCACTGGCTGCTGCATGGAGGGCTCTGTATGTGGGTCTTTTTGTAGTGCCTGAGGCATGTCCCCAGCCACCACATGCACCCTGCAACCTTCACCCATTGCCACTCACTGGATTTAGGGAACTCTGGGTCCTGTGGGGCAGGTGCAAGGGCTGCTCTCCACAGAGTTAGGGAATATGCTGATCTGGACATGCCCCCCCCACCTGACCTAATTGGCTGTGTGGCAAGTTGCATGGCATTTTCCCTGGGTGCCTCTACTTTTCCCACCCACTGTTGCAGTGCCCCCCTTACACCCCCCACATGGCACTACCAGTGCTGTATTGGCCCTTGATCCCCATCATCCAGGCATACCAACCCCCCCAATCCTCCATTGGTTGACTAGGGTTGAGCCGGGTGTGTAATGGATCCCTCCATCAAACCCTGCAGGTGTGCTACATATGTGCACCAATCCCACTTACTAATTGCCATATATCAAAAACTAGAGGATCAATGCACTTGTATCCATATACATCAATCAGATTCCAATTCAGTTCCTCAAGCATAAAAACCAGCATTTACATGCACTGAATACATGATTATTTAGTAACTGATTACTCAATAATTGAGTTAAAGATGCTTGTAAATGGGGTACGTGTCCTAATTGGTTTATCTGCCTCACAACTGACCTCTCTGCAGTACATTCATAATGCAGCCTTTGGTGCATTTCATATAAGTGGTAAGATACAACAGGGTGTGGGTAGCTATGTGAGAAATGTATGCCCAGGTGCATTGTGAGGCATGTCATTTATGACAAGTGCTTTCAGCACCTGAAAGTATAGTTATCACATAACTATCCACATTCTGACATGTCTTATTGCACTCATAAAATAGGGAAACTGAAAATCTTAAAGAAATTTACTTTTGTATTTAAAAACGGGTATTTTTTTGTGTTAAAAATAACTTGTAAAAAGTAGTCTATCCCTGTCTATCATCGGCATGGGGTCATTATATCGCATGACATAATGCCACTTGCTTGATAGCATAATGTCGCGATTTATGCCATGAGGCATCATGTCCTTGTTCTGGTGCTCCACCCCCCACCCCCCATTACACCGGGCTGCACCCCTGGACCCCCCCCCACTAATGATTCACAACTCTGGGGGGAAGGTCCAACTCAGGGAATGCACAGGTCAGGGTTTCACCATAATGCTGTACGCTATTAAGCATGCAACATTATGACCCGGTACGTCTATCATCTGTCTTTCCACACATTCAGTCAATGGAATGCTTGGTTATCATAGAATGCAAGTATTCAAACTTCTGCAGAAGTCTGCTGACAAAATGTTCACCTCTCTCTACACCAACACAAACAAACAGTATCCTCAATAAACCAGGGATTCACTTTTAACCGGGCAGGGTTAAGCAGCAAAGATTTTCCTGCTAGACAGGCAGGGATAAGAATGGGTATTTTAATGGTCAGGAAAGAAGCTCAAAAAGCAAAGTTATATGCAAGCACGGTGGCACGAAGGGTTGAGTCATTGAATGCCTTACTACTAGTCACACCAGGAACTATGTTTGAGATTGAGTATGAAATGGGGTCAACCAGGTGTGGAGAAGATCAAGTGTCCCAAAGATTGAACTCCTCTCTCAAGGTGGGAGGGCATGTCGACTCCACCACAAGACTGCTGCCAGGTGGAAGACCTGAGTGGTAGTGTGAAACAGGACCAGCAAGTAGGGAAGAGAGGCACAGTACTCTACGACATGTGCATGCCTTCATGTGCAGTGCATGCATTGACATGTGTACCCCAGCTGTGGTGAGAATATGGAGAAAAAATTTGAAAAATGGTAGGTGGAGCAAGTGTATATGATTCTCTGGTTGCCAACCCATAACCTGTCACCACCATAACCCCTGTCTGCCAATCTGGATATGTATCTCTGGGGAGGAGGAGGACCCTCTACCTCCTGACCTTGCCATACGGGGAAATCCGTGGGGGAATATAGCTGGCTGTTAAGTCCCCTAATGATGGTTACATGTGGGGGTGAGGTGTAGACAGAATTGAGAGGAGCCAACCTGCCCTGGCTGAGGAGGATAAAATGTTTATATAAAAATAAAAAAAAAATAAAAAAAAAACATAAAATAATAAGTACTACTTATTTTTTAAATTAATTTAT
This sequence comes from Neoceratodus forsteri, assembly GCA_016271365.2. Taxonomy (NCBI): domain Eukaryota; kingdom Metazoa; phylum Chordata; order Ceratodontiformes; family Ceratodontidae; genus Neoceratodus; species Neoceratodus forsteri. Next base: position 1,223,838,503 of record CM057459.1, on the reverse strand, counting down.
ACAGTATGTGTTAAGAGGAGTCTATCAAGGACGAGAATATTTAATTTTTATTAATTTTTTTAATTTTTTAAGGAGTTTTGGTTTTTGAGCCTACATGACTTTTTAGTGAAAATAAAAGTGGCAACCATGTTTGCAAGGGCAGTTAGGAATATTTTTCAAAAGGCATTTATAAAATAGTGTACTGTGTCCAGATTGCCAAAAACCTTTTCACCCGGTGGCAGTAGTCTGACATTGCTCAGCTGGTAACCGATCAGGCTGTAGTAATTTCCCTACCCATTTTTTTGTATATAAAAGTTTTTACTGAGATGAAGAGCAAGGCTAAACATACAGTATGCAGTAAAACAACGTGACCTGGGAGAACCCCGCGGAAATATAAGTCTATGATGACAACTCATTAACATAGAACGTTTTAATACATCATGTTTCTGTCTAGCATACATGATATATCTAAAGCAACTGTATTAATAGTAGGGAGATACCTATAATTAATGGTAGGTATGTATCTATAGTAATGAATCACTAGCTCTGTGTGAAACATTGCTATTAATAAAGTAAACTATGCAGTTTAAGAATAAAAAACTTAAAAAGTTTGCATGCATCTTCCACTACAAAATTAAAGCTAATTCGTATTGTAGATAGATCCATATGTGTAAATCATGCTTTACCTATTATATTTGTGGCAATAACCTCCATATCTTTTTGACAGTACATTAAAATTTCCCATATAATAATAAATAATAATAATACTTATTATTGTCATAATAATAAATAATACTTTATATTTATAATGCTCCTTTCGAATACCAAGGCGCAGTACAGTTAAAACAATTAAAACAAATGAAACAAAGTCATCATCACATTAAAATCTACAGTACAAACCACATCAACAGTCATCACTACCGTATGCTTTTTTCCAAAGGAATGCTTTTAGGGCCTGTTTGAAATAGCCTCTTGCATATTTATAGGCATCATGCAGCATTCAGAACAGACTGAAATTTTGATTCTATTTTTAGGGCTTGCAGTGCTGGTAAGTAGGTTTATTAGGGTAGACAGTGGCCTCAAATGCAGTGGCGGAGCCAGAGGGGGGGCTGGGGGGGCGGTCGCCCCTCCTGGCTGCCCCAGTGTGAGTAGTGGCGCCCTGCCACCATCTTTATTCACTGTTTAGTGCCCATTGTGGAGCCTGTCATTGACTGAATGGCCCTCCCTGGCTCCCAAATGAACCCAAACCTGGCTCCGCTACTGCTCAAATGCCTTTAGCCCTTCACTTGCTCCTATTTAGTGTTGTGCGAAACTGGAAAATTTCACCTAGCAAAATATTTCCCATAATAACTGCATTATGCCAAATTTTTCGCCTAGGTGAAATGTAAGTTTGCTTTGGATGGTGATTTCACATAACACGAAATTTCGCCAAATTTTGCCAGTTTTGCTGATGTTTTTCAATTTTGCCTAAAAATGTGTAGTGCATTATGGGTAAATAGCTGAAATATCATGTGCAGGCTGTTTCCTGCACAGTATATTGTCTGTTGAGTTGGAGAGCAGTTCAGTGTGGTGCATCACAGCCAATAAACCCTTCCAACCTCTTTATTTGTTATTTTTGAGCGTAATTGTTCCCAAGATCAACATTTTGTTCCTAGTGCTGCTAGTGAATATTTTTTTGTTTTGGTATCTTTGGATAATATTTAGTTGAACTTAGGTAGTATTTTCAGTTTTCTCTGTGTCTGTGTCTGTGATGGAGTTGAGTGGGGAAGGGTTGACCATGGGGGGTGGGTGTGTGTGTGTGTGTGTATGTGAAAGTAAAGCAGGCTAGTTCCTAATATTTGACAGATTTCGCACAAGTTGTAAGTGATTTTCTTTTATTTCTTTTATATCTTCATATTTTTGTTGGTGTGCTACTTGTTTGTGTAATATATTTCCTACAGTGACCCTTTTTTGGGTAACTTTATCTGAAGAGATAATCATTCTGAGTTGTTCTGTTTCTCTTTGTTTAATCACTTTTCTGCTTTATTTTTGTATTGGAAGTATTCGTGGACATTGAACACTTGTTCATACCCAGGTATGCTTCATTGTTGAATTGCTCACAGAAATTAATAGTGTGATCTAGCCTCTGAATTGCAGCGTTTCTGTTTTTCTGTTTAATTTGCTTACCATAGTAACCCTTTCCTCCCTGTTACACCACTGGTGTTTACTTCCTGACCCGTACTATATAAAAAACGACATAGTTTTTAAGAAAGTGGTTGTCCCTGCAAGATTGTTGAATGCGATTTTGTTTGTTCATTTGAAATCTTGTTGTCCCTTCTGTCTGATATATCTATAAGCCAAAATTATATTTAATAAGTACTAACACATTGCAGTACTTGCTTTATCCAGGCATCACTTATCCAGACTGTAGATTGTATTGTGACTGTGAGGTGTTCTGTGTGGTTGGTTTTCAATTTAGTTTGTGTAAACCTACCTGTACCTACCCTGTTATTATCAAGTTGTGTAATAACCATTCCATTTAAAAACTGACATTTTATTAAAAACTACTTAAGTATTTTTTCAGAGTTACTGCACATCCTTGTCGTGGTGGTGTTCACTCAGTTAGGTATTTAAAGTCTCTTCTGTCCTCCTGTTACCCCATGTTATTTAATTCATGTTTTTGTAATGGAAAAAATTAAATAGTGTTTTAACACTTGAATAGGCTACAGTAGCGATTGTAGGTAGCTGAATAGACTACAGTGCTGTTACCTGTTCTGATTTCTGTTTGCCCTTTGCAGATAGTACTGCAGGTGTCTTTCACACTTATTAAACAGAAATACATAATCATATACTTCTAGAGGAAGGCAAACGGAATAAGCATATACATATACCTGCCACAAGATGTTTCAGTTCAGGGAAAGGTGACTGGGTGGGAGGTGGCTCAAAGAAGTCTGCTGGAAAAAGTAGAAATACAGTTCCACTTCCAGTAAGCAGACCTATTTCTGAATCAGTGCCTTCTGTAAGCTCCGGTGCTGCTGTGGCAGCCAGTGCCAGCAAAATCAAAGTTAGAAATGGCTTCAAGTCTTTCACTCAGTTTTTTACTGCCCAGTCTGTAGCTAGCATGTGTTTTGGGATGATACTGAGAATAAGGGAGACACTCACACTAGTAGAAGTACAGAGGTCCAGGAAGAGGCGGAAAAAGTTGTCGATGTGACTGTTGTTCCTGCTCAAGGTGGAGCAGATGGAGGTGAGGGTGATACTGTCCAACTTAAGTCTGTTTCTCTTGGAGAAGGAGATAAAGAAAGTAAGCCCCCCCCCCAAACCACAGTGAGGAGATGCCAGAGAAGGGAAAAATTTCTCTGGAAGTAGACAGTTATAAGGAAAAGGAGGAGGAGGATATAATATGTTTCGGTACAGATGATGACAAGGTGTTGGATCCCCTGTAGGAGCTGAAGGGTGAAGATGTAGTCTATTTAGATGCCAAGCCAGAGGGTGAGGCTATCAGCAAGCAGTCTTGTAACCCATTCTCCCAAACCTAGCATGGTGGAAGTCATGCAAGCAGACCAAAAAAAAATACTTCCACACCTTTGGCTCCGCTGTCCAAGTCCCAGTACCATGTCAAATCTAGAGGTGCAAAGTTCATAGTTTGGGATTTTTTCATGCTTGATGCAGCTGATGAGACCATAGCGATATGTCAGCTGTGACAAGCATGTGTCTGTCATGGAGAAAAGGGCAGCCACATAGGCACCAGTGGCCAGCACGCCCACTTGAAAAACAAGCACCCATTGCACTGGCACCAACACCAGAAAGATACCAGAGCTGTTGGTGGGACCTCCCTTGTCAAACTTAATGTTAGTGACAGCAGTGCAATAGAGCAGGAGGAGATATGGCTGATTGGATTGGTGGAGGAGGAGTGTGAGCAACCCATTTCTCTCTTGAGCAGTGGTCATAGTAGCAGTGGAGTGCCACTCCCTCGATTTGAGGTCCATGAGGTGGGGGGACACCATATAACAGCATGATTGACACCAGATTTCTGTCTCAATTTACTTGAACATTTTTTGAGAAACATTTCTGGACTCCTGGGGCATGTTCGGCAGTGGCAACACCAAGATTAGACCTGAAAAACATTGTAAACGGTGCAGAAAACAGCAGATTGTGGTCCTTGTAGTGGATGTAAACCATTTAACAACATGACTGACACCAGACTTAGGCCTCAGTTTACTTAAACATTTTTGGGGAAATATTTCTGGACTTCTGGGGCATGTTCAGCAGTGGCAGCACCAATATTAGGCCTGCAATGCTTGGTAAACAGTGGCAGAATCTTCATTTTGAGGTCCGTGAGGTGGGGTGGCACCATATAACAGCATGTCTGACACCAGATTTCTGTCTCAATTTACTTGAACATTTTTTAAGAATCATTTCTGGACTTCTGGAGCATGTTTGGCAATGGCAGCACCAAGGTTAGGCATGAAAACCATTGTAAACATGCAGAAAAAAGCATATTTCTGTCCTGGTGGTGGATGTGAACCATATAACAGCATTATTGACACCAGATTTCTGTCTGAATTTAATGTGACATTTTTTGGGAGACATTTCTGGACTCCTGGGGCATGTTCGGCGTGGCAGCACCAAGATTAGGCCTGTAATCCTTGATAAATAGTGGCAGAAGCTTCATTTTCAGGTCCTTGAGGTGGGCTCTGACTCTAATTCTAGATGCTGCCTGCTTCCTCTAGAGACATGTAACACTGGAAATGAACCACTCACTTCCTGCCTGCTTAGACTCAGCCATGTGATGCCCTGGACCTCACTCAGGTAGTCAATATCCCCACCTGCCACAACCCAACTACCAGCTCCTCAACTCCCCTTAATCTTGTCTTCACAAACCATCCTAATAGGATCTCCTTTGTCGCTGTCCTCCCCAATGCCCTCCTGTAAAACCCCTAAGCCCTCCTCCCCCAAATTCATCTTCCTATGTAAGCTAAAACCTGGCAAACTCAAGAACCTAAAGCTCCATCTCAGGCAATGGGAAGATGGTCACCCATCTTCAGTGCCCCTGACATTGACACTGCCCTAGACCTCTTCATCTAAGTTTTCAACACAGCCTGTGATAAATTTACTCCTCTTTCAAAATCTCTTATCAAAGGCAACCCTGCCCCCTGGATCACTCACCAGCTTCTGGTCTTGATGCGCCAATGTGATGCCCTCTGGCAGATTACCCTTGACACGGGCAGGCCTGCTGACAGACAACAGTATCATGAGGCAATGAACAAATGCACCTGGGCCATACAAAAAGCCAAATCCTCCCACTACAAAAAGTCCCTTATGTCCTTATGGGGCATTGGCCGTAAGTTTTGGAACACTATCAGAGAACTCAGTGGTAAGACCAAGACCCCCCCCTCATCGAAGTTAACGGTTCCCCCACTTCTGACACCAAGCTCATTGCTGATGTCCTCAATCACTCCTTCTCTGATCTGAGCCACATCCTACCCACTAACTTTTTTGACCCCCCCTCCTGCCTGCTCCAGCCTCACCTCCCCTTCCTCACCCACTTTCGCCTTAAGACCCTTTCCCTGCTGGAAGCCAAACCATATATACTAAACGCCCTAGGCAGCTCAAGGTTTAGCTGTGACTCCTTGAACCTAAAACTGCTTTGACTCACCCTCCAGGAAGTACTAGTCCCACTTACTTTCATCCTCAATTGTTCCCTTTGCCTCAGCATATTCCTCTCTCGCTGGAAGGCTGCCAACATCACCCCAATTCACAAAACAGTGACCCTACAGCCACCAGTAATTACTGGCCCATATCCATTCTCTCCCCCCCCACCCAAGGCCCTGGAATGCATGGTATCAAACTGACCAACTCACCAAATACCTCTCCAAAAATTATCTCCTCTGCAAAGAACAACATGGCTTCCGAAGGGGGCACAGCACCACTACAGCCCTAACTGAATTCTCCTCCCACCTGCATGCTGCACTGGACAAAGGCCACCTTGCTGGAGCAGTATATGTTGACCTGTCTAAGGCCTTCGACACGATCAATTGTGACCTCCTTATTGCTAATCTGCCGACACTAGGAATCTCTCAGGACACCACTCTCTGGTTCGCAGACTACCTCACTGACAGATCTCAGCAGGTTAGGATCGGTAATGCCCTCTCCTCAAGCCTGCCAGTTTGATCCGGGGTGCCCCAGGGGTTCATCTTGGGCCCTCTGCTCTTTAACCTCTACCTAAACTCCCTTTCTTCCACCTGCTCTGGCAACCTCCTGTCATATGCCGATGATGCTGTCCTCTACTCTTCACACTCTGACCCTGCCACTCTCTGACATTTCCTTCAAACCACCTTCACAGAAGCTGAACAATGGTTCACCAACCGGAGACTAGTCCTAAACTACAAAACAATAAAGGTGTTGACCTTCGCTCATCACCAAAACCCCCACAAAAATGTGTATCCCACCATTCTTAACACCCACCAAACCCCACTTGAATTGGTGGACTCCTTCAAATACCTGGGCATCACACTTGACTCCTCCCTTTCTTTTCACCAGCACATTCACCACCTCTCCTCTGCCATTAACTCTAGAATTGGCCTCTTGTACCAGTATAAGCACTGCCTTACCCCTGATGCCCTTCGCTTGGCAATCTCCTCCTCTATTCTCTATGGGATCCTCATCTATGGAGCAGCTGACACCACCTCTCTCAGTAGGCTGAGAGTGTCCCTTAACAAAGCCTGCCACCTCGCCCTTGGCTATGATCATACCACCCACCCCTGCGTGCTGTACAACAAGACAAACTGGCTGAACTTCGATGACATACTGAGGTTTCAGACTTGTCTCATGGCCAAGAAAATCGCTCTAGGCCTTGGCTCTCCCCGGCCTTGCTGACATCATTAAGCTAGCACTGTCCACCATATACACTCGTAGTGCAGTCAGATCTCTCCTACATGTCCCCAGATGCAGCACCTCCTTCTACCAGCACTCCTTCATGTTTCGAGCCCCATCCTGGACTAACTCTCTCTCCAGCATCATTGTTTCATCAAACAAGATTGGCACATTTAAGACCTCTATGTGGACCCACCTTCATGCCGCCAGCACTTGTGATTATTTCTAAGACATTCTTCACATTTCTCACCCTTTTTCTCCTGTCCCCCCTTCTCTATTCTTATCTTTCCCTGGCAAGGGACCTACATCCTGCTACTGCCCCCCACCTCTTCTTCCCCTCTCCCCCCCCAATTCTCATTTTCCCTAGTGTCCTGCCTTGGGCAACATTTATTTGCCTTTGAGAACCAATTAATGTTGAAGTCTCCCATGATAATAATCTCATGTTTTATAGGTAGGAGAGAGATGTAGTTCAGGATGGATTGGGAGGCTGGTTTCTGGTTCCTAGGAGGGATATAGGCAGTGGTGAGGTAGATAGGGACAGCTGAGTTTCCAGTAGACACTTTTATGGTAAGGGCCTGGGCTCCATACTTCAGCTGGGGGCTGGGGAGAGAGTGGGCATTAAGGAAGTCCTTAATATATATGGCACAGCAGCTATCACATTTGCCCTGTCTGTCAGTGCGGAAGAGGGAGAAGCTTGGAATGGTGACAGCTGAATCAGGGGTAGATCTTTGGAGCCAGGTCTTGGCTAGGGCTAAGATATCAGGATGGAATTTAGCCCTGCAGACTGTCAAGCTTTTTTTGGTAAGCTGCAGATATTCATAAAGGAGATACGATGACCTTGGAGGGGGGCAGTTAGATGTATGTGTAACGGGGCCAGGGTTGGGGTGGATATTATGTGATAGGAGCAGTAGGAGGAGGAGCGTCCTGTTGCGGGCAAGGAGGGGTGATCTCTGGGTACAGCACACCGACGAGTGTATAGGAGAGAGTTTGCAAAAGGAGGTGGGAATAGGAAGGGTAAAGATGAGGGGTGCAGCCAGAGTGAGATGGGACAGACCAGAGAGGATGAGGGAGGGCAGGACTGTGACAAGGTGAGGTGGATGAGGGGTGAGGGTGACATTAGTGTGTGATAGGAGGGGGAGTGCAGAGATGAGGGGGGAGGGGGGTTGAGTCACAAGTGAGGGGGTCCGCAGGTGAGGGTAGTAGGCATAGGAAAAGAATGGGGAGGAGGGAGGGTATGGAGGACATGTGGTGTGGTGGGTGATGGTAGCTGGACATGAAGGGGGACGTGATAGAGAGGACGAGGGGGAGGGATAGGGAGTTGAACTGTCAGAGAGTTAGAGGTATAAGGTGGATCCAAGGATGTAAGTAAGAAGGATTGTCAGAATAGTGCAGTGGTAGAGTCACTGCCTTCAGGGTAGGAGGTATAGGGTTCAGAACTGGGGTGGGAGGACTCAAGAAAGTAGGCAGAAATCAGGGAATCTGGGGGAAAAGGAGTGGAGGATACAGGAGGAAAGGATGGGAGCTAGAGAGGATTAGGTGGTGGAAGGAGCGAAGGGGGGAGACAGTGACTCCTAGTGGCCACAAAATATAACAAGCTAATGGGAAAAGTGGGCACTTGGAAAAAGTCAGATGTTGTCATGTGGAAAAAGTCAGATGTTGTCATGTGACCAGTTGACCTCAATAAAGGTGGAGTTGACCCTGTGTGGGAGGGTGGCTGGGGCAGGCGGGGCAGTCAACGCGAAGTTTCAATGGGCTAACACCCCCTGCTAAGGTCTGTGCAATAGAAGGGAGCTAAATTACCTTTAGCAGGCTCTCATGGTCTGCTCCTTCCCTGTGGTGTGCTGGGCTGAAGTGTTACTGTGGACGGGGGGTCCCACGGCCTAAGAAGGGCAGAAAACAAAGCATGTCATTAGTATGCAGCAGGAGAGAGGGTCTGGGTGAGCTTGCCTTGTTTGTCTAGCCAAGGTTGTAGGGCATAACAGATTTGCAGATATTTCCAATTATCTCATTTAGGGTGATTATTTCACACTGTAATTTATGAAATGATTTGAAAACCTTTGAGGGTCCATCTATTAAATGACAGAGATCGTGTATCCCTTTGTCAATCCACTCATTCCAGTGAAAGTGTTTCTTATCTACCCGAATTTTGGGGTTGTCCCATAGGTGCTTATAACCACCCAGTGAAGTATTTTCCCATTTGGTTGTGAGAAGGAGCTTATTCCAGACATTCCTGAAATATTGCATGGGGCTCAATGGCTGTTTTTCTCAGGGGTGTACATTGCTCAGTATCAAAATGAGTGCGGTGGCTCCACATAGGATTGTTCTTTACTACCTAGTTGGAGCCTGAATATCTGCTTCACAGAAGAAGAAGGACCTGGGAGTAATGATCACTAGTGACCAGAAGCATGCCACTCAGTGCAAGAAAGCAGCAGCAAAGGCAAATAAGATGCTGGAATGCATATCTAGCGGGATCCGTAGTAGGAGAGAAGAGGTTATACTGCCCTTGTGTCGGTCACTGTTAAGACTGCAGAAGGTCCAGAGGAGGCCTTCAAAGATGACAGTGGTTCAGCAGGGTAAGGCATACAAGAAGAGGTTGAGGGCACTGAACTTGTACTCCCTGGAAGACAGGAGAGAGAGCGGGGACATGATTGGGATGTTCAAGTACTTGAAAGGGATAAATAAGGTTGATAAGGAGAATCTTTTTAAGCTGAGTGGCAACCATAACATGAGGGGAAACAGTCTTAAGCTGGAGGGTAGGAGGTTTAGGAAAGAGATCAGGAAACGCTTCTTCACAGAGAGGGTGGTGGACATTTGGAATGCTCTGCAGGAAGAGGTTATCTCATTGAAGACAGTGGGCAGCTTTCACAGAGGCTGAGATAGGCATAGGGGGAAGGTTAGGATCTTGGGTAGGGAGGAGTGGGGAGAGAGGGCAGGGACATTAGCTCAAGCTGTGGACCCTGCAACATGAGTAGACTTGATAGACCAAATGGCCTTCTTTTGCTGGCGTCTTCATATGTTCATATGCCTATGCAGAGTCAGCTAGCCTGTAAACGCCTGCTTGACTTCGATGGCCACATGACAAGCCCAGAGCCAGGGTAGGTTCCAGTTGCTATGAAGGGGTGATGCTCTCAGAATTTTCTTACTGAACTGAGATGGTTGCTTTTGCCATAGGAAGGGGGAGATAGGTTTGTCTATCTGAGTTCATATCTTAAGGGACAATCTTAGGGGTAGATTGCTCTGACAGTAAATAAGGCAGGGAAGAACCATCATTTTGAAGGCAGCAATTTTCACTGGTAGGCAGATACTGAGCTTTTGTCATCTAATTGTTTCTTGTCGTAGTTTTTTTTTTAGTAGAAGAAATATGTTATTGGTAATCTGTGCTTCACTTTTGGGTGTTATTATAATGTTCAGATTTCTGATATCTGTGATCTGTGGGGGGCCATGTTAGTGTGTGCTCTCCCAGTTTAGCAAGTTGTGCGGTTACATCCTTTATTGGGAGGAGGTCTTTTTTGATCTAATTGATGTTCAGGCTAGACAGATTGCCAAGCTGTTATACGGTTGCTAACACCTGAGGAAGAGATTGCTGTATTTTTGATAGAGTAAGCAATAGGTCATTTGCATATGAGAGGGTTTTGCATGTCAGATCCCCTATACTGAGACCTGCAATCCTTGGGTCTCACCTAATAGCGATGCTTAGTGACTCCATTGCTAAGACAAAGAACCGGGGTGACAAGGGGCATCCTTGCTTTGTACCTCCGTGGAGTGGAAATTTAGCAGATACTACGTCATCGATAATTACTGTGGCACATGGGGAAGCATATAAAGCTTGAATCCATGAAACATATGTAGGACCAAAGCCAGCTACCATTAGAGTTTCAGCTACGCAATTCCACACCATTGACTCATGAGTGACAAGAATGCTGTGGAGCCTAAGCTGTGTTGAGCCTGCTCCAGCAGATTTACGGCCATTCTCAGACTATCAGACCCTTGTCTGCCCTTCATGAATCCTGTCTAGGATTTATGAACTAAGTGCAGGAGAGCCTTTTCCAGCTTATTTGCCATAGCCTTTGCCAAGATCTTGGCATCCACATTTAAGAATGATATTGGCCAGTAGCTGCCAGCACATAGTTGAAGGTCTTTGTGCGGCTTGGGTAGACTGGTTTCTATTGCCTCCTGTTGGGTTTAGGGCTGGTCTTGCTTTTGTCTAACCTTCTGAAACATCCTAGTCATCTGTGGTGCTAGGTGCTTATCTCAGCACTGATAAATGTCAGTGCTGAGGCCATCACACCCTGAGGCCTTACCTTTTACCAGACTTCTTATAGTACACAAAACGTCCCTCTTAATGAGGTCCAGTTCAGGGTTTCTCACTCTAGAGGCCAGGACTAGAAAGTTTTGAATATCTTCTGTACTGATCTGCGGTTTTTGAGGAGTAAAGGTTAATACATAAACCCTGAAAATGTTGTTAATCTTTTTACAGGTGGGTCTGACATGGTGGCGTCACCTGGAATTTTGATATTTTGGGTAATGATCTTATGTCTCTTTTTCTTTAGGTGATAGGGTAGCAGTTTGATAGCCTTTTCTCTATTTTCCCAATACTGCTGCTTGTTAAAGTCGAGAACTCTTTTTGCCTGTTGCTGATGAATGGTGTTTAAGTATAAACTAATGTTTCACAGATCTGCTCACCAGTGCATAGTACTTGGCTGCTGTTTCTTTAAGCTGGTGGATCATGGCTACCATCTCTGCTTTCCATTGTTTATGTTGAGCTGTAGCTTAGCTAAGTATGCACTCCATGACAAAGGCTTTAAAGGTATCCGATTCTATTGCCGTGGTCACCTCTGGGCCCCTATTCATTTGGAAATGCCAGGTCATTTCTTTTACAAGCCATTCCATGAATTGGTTTGACTGCAGCAGGAGAGGAATGAGCCTCCATCTGAGTGTTTTGGAGACATTTGGGCCATGACTATAGTCAAACTGACTGAGGCGTGGGCTCCCAGAGGGAAGTGAAGTGTTCAAATAGTCACTATATGGTGCTATTTCAGTGTTACAGTAGCAGTGTACACTTCCTGCACACTTCATTTCATAATGCAGTCCATCAGTGTTTAATCAGTGCATCTTCAGGTCTCTTTTGGTGTACATGCAGTGTTGATACAGTGTGTGCGAATTATGTTAATTAGCACTGTAATCACGCTGCAAAAGTACTGCAATTAGCAGTGTTTTGTCATCAACACTGCCTGAAGCAGTGCCTTGTCAGCAACACTGCCTTAAGCAGTTTTACTCTGCTTTTTCAGCGTGTGCGAATTATGTTAATTAGCACTGTAATCACACTGCAAAAGTACTGCAATTAGCAGTGTTTTCAACACTGCCTGAAGCAGTGTTGCATTGCTTTTTCAGTGTGTGCGAATTATGTTAATTAGCACTGCATCAACATGTAACTCCCAGGAGGCGCTACCCTTAGGGCTACTACCCCTGTCTGCCCCCACAGAGGCAGGTTGAGGGGCCCAGATCCATTGACAGGTGCCTCCACCCAGAGGTCGGGGTTTGCACAATTAAGACTACCACGGTTACAGCCCTCTGAGCTACTGCAACCCCCCTTTTGTCCCACTAGTGACTCACACTGGATAGCAGCAATTCTGTTCACCAGTACACTTACCCCACGGAAAATATAATCCAGCTGCCTTCTGGGACCCCCTGTAAAGTAAGGCACAGTTATGTTGCAATCACCAAACAGCAGTTCACCATTAATGTACACAATAGTCAGGATGTAGCTGTGCAACAACAATCTGATTTATTCAAGGGGGAAAACAACAAGGAACAGTGGGGGATCAAGTTGATTAGCTTATCACTATATTTATCTACCTAGGGCTCTGTGCACAGGCCTAACCCTACAGCCTATAGTCCCGGGGTACCCAAGCCCTAGCGGCTAGTCCACACGTGGCAGCTGGTTGGGGCCCTTAGTACACACAAACGTAACAGCCCTGAGCAGGTCAAAGTAAGAGGACAGTTCAGTTAAGTAGACACACTACAGGGAGCGACCCTGAATTAGTACTCACAACCCCAGCAAATGACGATTCCTTCACCCTTCCAGGATGGAACCTGACTTTCACCAGACTTCTTTCACATTTATATGGTAAACACAACAGCAAAGTCCTTTAATGGCAGCAGGATTTAACTTGAGCTCCTCTAACCTCCTCACACATTTATATGGTAAATAGCAACAGAGGGGTACCACACCAGGCAGCTGCTTCCAACGCTCCCATAAACTCATAGCCACTGAGATACTGCAACGGCAGCTTCCATTTGTCTTTGGACCGAGCGCGATTCAGCAATTTTCTCCAGTCCTCCTTCAGGTCGAGCCTGGTGGGTAGCTGTACAGAGCACAGCCTCCTCTGACCCCCCGCCGGCGAGTTTCGTCCGCTGGAGCCGAAAACACAAACGGCCGTTTCAGGCCTTCACGCGCTTCCCGCGCGAACACTTCCCAGCGCAGAAGCACAGAAGCTCCTCACTCCTCACCAGTCACAACGCATCTGAAGCTGGCAGCATTAAGCACTCCTTCCAGATCGGGTGCTACCCGTTGCCATTGGCTGGCTGAACATGCCAGTCATTTCCTCTAGCCTTCAGTGGTGCGAAAAAGCGCCATAGCCCATAATGCCTTTCCCAAATTACAAGCATTCCCTCCATTGGTCAGTCCGCCCTGTAAGGTCCCAAGGTGCTGATTGGCCCATTTAGCAGTTCTGGTCCATCATGGAGGAGGAAGTCGACACAGTCCCTTGCTGCAAAGGAAGGCAGGTTAAACAACTGCATTATTATTATTGTTTTACGTTATATCCAGCAAACCAGTACAGCTTTTCAGCAGAACTCCCTCTGCACCACTAGCGATGGCAGAAGGGAGTTATTATTTCAGCGTCCCGGGTGGGACTCAGGCATACAACCCCACAGCCCTCTTCCAATTTAATTACCTACAGCTGCAACAAGCAGCCCTTAAAGAGACAGCTCACGGAGGCTTTTTAAAGCGCTCACTGGCTTCCCAATTAAACAGCTTTAGCGCCGAACTCCAATAGGCACGGAGCATTTACCCAAGCTCCGGGGCTTCCAGGAACCCCCATTTGCAAGGAGGTTACACCCTTCCTGGCCTGGAAAAGCTTGGCGTCCACGTCCAGTAATCACCCTTAAAGCAAAGTAGGTGAATACCCCAAGTAACACTATATCACATTTCACCTTACATACGTGAATATTAGATTCACAGTGCACTATAGTGTATACACATTATACATATAAAATCTTACACTTTTTAACTCAGGTCATAGGGTTCTACTCGTGACCCCGTGACTGAGGGACTCCCTCTTCTGTTAGCTACTAACTGGTCCCCTGGGGCAGGGGCACCACACTCAAAAGGCTTTACTAATAGCCTGGAGTTATCCCCCCAGGCTAACTTAGGCAAAGAACTTGGGGACACATATACCCCCTTGTGAACCACATTTAAGGGCAGGTCCACTGGCTGATCCAGGGATTCATAACTCAACTTGATTACTGGCCGTATCTGTCGGCCAGATCGTCTAGGGGTCTCAGGGGATTCTGATCCTGGCCCTGACTCCACTCCCATGTCAGGGACATTAGCAACGGGGATCCCTTCAAGGGGATCAGGCTCGATACTCATAATACTATCAGGGGCTTGACCTATGCCTGAACCCACCCCACTGGGCTCATCTGGGGGTGGTGTAGGTACTAGAGGGGAACCATCAGGGCATTCAAAATAGTCTTCTGATTCGGGCATATCACTGGCTTGTTCCCCCATCTCACTCTCTTCTTCTGAAAAGTCAGATAATTCAGCCAGGCCAGACAGTTCAGCCAGGCCTAAGGACTCAGCCCCTTGAGCTTGCCTGCTACCCCATTCATCTTCTGGAGACATTCCGGGACAAAGTAGAGGGCTCAATCAACACAGATGGGCTAGCTTCAGTTCCTGAGTTAATGAGGGGATTGCCCCGAAACAATTGGCTTAGTTCATAAGAGGGATAGTATTCAACATCATCTTCACTGTCTTCTGACACTGAGTGTTGACCATCTCCTTCTGCGGGGGGGTTGGACAAGGCTCCCTCGGTGGAGTTGTCGAAGGCTCCACGGGCTTGGTTCCTCTCTTAGTAACAGATCTAGTCCTGGGCCTGGAAAGAGGGGTAGAGGAAGGTTCAGCTTCAATCAAGATCTGCCCAATTGGCAGCAGATGATTTCTGTGTATGGTTTTCACATCTTTCGAATTGTTTTCAGGCCGCACTTTATACACAGGTAGGTCTGCCAGCTGTCCCACAACAATATGAGGGAGGTGATGCTATCGGTCGGCAATTTTATGTTTGCCATGCAGTCCAAGATTTCTCAACAACACTCTATCCCCTTCTCTCAACTCTACTGTTTTCACTTTTTTGTCATATCTCTCCTTGTTAGCCAGATTTCGTTTAGCAGCCATGGTCTGGGCCAGTTGGTAGGCATGATTTAATTGGGCCTTTAATTTCTGTACGTACTGTAGATGGTTTTCTGCTCGCACCCCATCAGGGGAAACCCTGAAACACACATCCACTGGCAATCTAGCTGCACTTCCAAACATCAGCCGATAGGGGGAGAACCCTGTGGCATCACTTTTTGTACAATTGTAGGCATGAACTAGAGCGCTAATCTGTTGGCTCCATCTCGATTTATCTTTGGATTGTAAAGTGCCCAGCATGTCAAGCAATGTACGATTGAACCTTTCAAGCTGAGGGTCTCCCTGCGGATGGTAGGGGTGGTTCATGATTTGCGTAGCCCCCACAAAGATAGCATCTCTTTAATCAAGCGACTCTCAAAGTCCCTGCCCTGATCAGAATGAATCCACTGCGGAGCCCCATAGTGGATGAAAAAATTCTCAACAAGTATCTTAGCCACTGTAGTTGCTTTCTGATCCTTGGTCGGGAAAGCCTGTGCGTACCGGGTAAAATGATCAGTGACCACCAATATGTTGCTAACACTTTTCAGATCAGGCTCTAAACCCAGGAAATCAATACAGACCAGTTCCATGGGGCACTAGTAGTAATGTTGACCAGTGGAGCAGCTCTCTGGGGTAATGCTTTTCTTTGCAAACACCGACCACAGGTTTTGACATACTGTTCCACGTTTGCACTCATCTTTGGCCAATAGAATCGAGCTCGTACCAAATCAAGTGTTCGATCTATGCCCAGGTGCCCCATCTGATTATGCAATGACCTTAGAACTAGTTCTCTGAAAGCTGAGGGCAGCACCAGTTGTTGTCGTTGCACCTGGCCCTCCTTACTCACAGTCTCTCTATATAGTAGTTGATTGATCAGCTTTAATTTGGGCCCTTCTTTGTACAACAAGGAAGTCCGCAAGTCAGTGGAACGCAGTTTGGATACATCCCTTCCAGCCCGCAAAACCTCTATGGCCATTCTTATCATAGGGTCACAGGATTGAGCCTGTTGGAGATCATCATTGTTGAGTTGCGGCAGAGAGCTGGTGTCCAAGGCAGAGAAATGGCAGTAGGTGGCAGGTATACAGTTCTCCGGCGGCCCCAAACAATCTACCACACAGTCCACCGTGTCAGGAGACACCTGTTCTTCCTTATCAAATTTCTGACACAGTGCTCTTATGTCAGGCTCAGACAACCGGGCCCATTCAGTCTGGGACACAGGCCTCCGAGAGAGAGCATCCGCATCTATATGGTTTAAGCCCGCCCTGTATTCTACAGCGTAGTCATAGGTGGCCAAGGCAGAGAGCCACCTATGCCCAGTGGCATCCATTTCCGGCTGAGGTTTGTACATAGGTCAGAGGATTGTTATCAGTCTTTACTAATATCTTGGCACCATACAAATAGTCATGGAACTGATCAACAATGGCTCACCTCAAAGCCAAAAACTCTAATTTGTGCACCGGGTAATTCTTCTCTGACGGCGTCAGACTTCTACTGGCAAACGCTACAGGTCTCAGCCCATTTGTGTGCTCCTGATACAATACAGCCCCAGTCCCTGCAGACTAGCATCAGTATGAAGAGTATAAGGCTGGGCTGGGTCAGAATAGGCCAACACGGGTGCGTGGATGAGTTGATATATGATGTCATGGAAAGCTTCCTCATACTCAGCAGTCCATCGATCCCCAAACATATCATTTGGCCGAAAATACTTCTTTTCTATGTCAGTGTGCACACCCTTCTTATACTTTTTGTGAGTAGGCGGGTACCCCTGGGTGAGATTAAGGAGGGGCTAATCACTGTGAATAGTCTCTGACAAACCTCCTATAGTAACCACAAAACCCAGGAATTGTTGCAGCTCTTTAAATTTCTGGGTTGAGGCCAAGTGGTCAATGCCTCCACCTTGCTAGGGTCAGTCTCTATGCCTTCAGTGGACACTATGTGGCCCACATATTTCACGGAAGTCTGGAAGAATTGACACTTGTCAATAGACAACTTAAGGCCGAAATCCTCCAACCAATCCAGAACTTTAAATAATCGTTGCTCATGTTCTTCCAATGATCGGCCAAACACTATAACATCATCTAAATAGACCAAACACTCGAGTAGGTTCATGTCCCCCACAGCTCATTCCATCAAGCGCTGAAAAGTGGCTGGGGCACCCAAAATTCCTTGAGGCATCCGAATAAACTCATAGAAGCCTAAGGGACAAATGAAAGCAGTCTTCTCCCGGTCGTCTGGGGCCATCGTGATCTGGTAGTATCCACTCTGAAGATCCAATACAGAGAACCACTTACTACCATTCAGACAATCCAAGGCGTCTTGTATGCGTGGCATGGTATGTTGATCCGGAATGGTCCGCCTATTCAAAGTACGATAGTCTACACACATCCGAACTGCCCCATTCTTTTTCCTTACTACTACAATGGGGAGGCATAGGGGCTCCTAGACTCTTGAATTACACCAGCAGCCAACATTTCTTGCAGATGCCGCCACACATCATCTATGTCAGCGGGAGCCAGACGTCGGGATCTCTCTCGGAAAGGTCTTTCATCGTGCAATCGAATGTGATGCTCAGCCCCTTGTATACATCCTACATCCCACTCCTTCAGGGAAAAAACCTGGTTCCTCTTGGCAAGCCTCTCACTGACCCATCACTTCCAATCAGTAGGCAGCGGGGATTCACCAAAGTCAAACTGATCAGGAGCAATTCTATCACCCGTCCGAGAACTCTTTCTATCTGGTAGTACAGCAGTATCCGCACAATGAACACTAGCCAGGGTACACCCTCTTCTTATCTGAATCTCTTTATCAGACACATTGTGCACTTGAACCATCACCCTCTTAATGTAAACATGGGCTCTAGCCAGCAGAATACTGGGTCTGAGCAACAACCCCTCAGGTAATCCTCCCTCCGCAGGTGCATCCAGCATCAACAACTTGTTCTTGACATCTGTTTTTAGTCATATCTCTCCATGCAGAACACATTGCGCATTTGGGGCAAGTACCATGGGGGCCGGATCCTTTTTCAATACCACCCCCACAGGACCTTCAGGTTCCTCCAGACTACCCTTCTCCTGAGTGGCCCTGACCTTTTGAATCACAGCAGATATACTCAAAGCTCACCCAGTTTGGAATGCTCGCTTCTCTGAGCACAATTGGGCCAATCGTCCAAACATGTGCGCATTTGTTCCAATCAACAAGGGCACCCCATCATACAGTCCAGTGGGTGGGCAGACTAAGACTAAGGTTTCCACTTGCTCATCTATTCCATTCACAGTTGCAGGGAAAGATAACCATACAAGGATGTACCCCAAATACAGATAGGTCTTGTCACTCAACCCCCATACATGTAGACCAGTCAGGGGCTGCAGTGGCACCCCAGGTAATGTGCTTGGTACCAGTTCTGAAACATGATAGTCACCTGGGAGCCACTGTCCAGTACAGCTCAAGTGGGGATTCCATTTACCTGCACCCGGGTCTCCATAGACGGCCCGACCACATCAGACCAGTTGGGGGTAGCAGCATGGGTAGCCCGGCGGGCATGGGCCTGAGTCACAAAACTTTTCTTGGGGGCCCGAAACTGGATCTGGCGGTGTTGGGCGATCAGTCTGCTGTTAGCTTTTCTTCAATTCTCCGGCCTCTGGCAGTCAGGCTGGAAATGCCCATCTTCCCCACACCAGTAACAAAACTTGGGGTCCCGGGGATCACTGTTCTGAGGGGGGCCCGGAAGGGAGTGAGAAAGCTCTCTGGGGTTAGGGTTGGGGGCTCTACATGTCTCAGGGGCCCCGGGCCTAGTAGGGTACACAGTAGACTGCTTTAGGTCTCTCACTAGTTCCTGTAAATTCCTGATCTCAGCCCTCAACTCACCCTTCACGTAGGGGTCAGAGGAAACAGCTCGCATCCCCACATTGCCTGAAAAATCTGGGGACCCCTCGGACCCTCCAGGTGAGCCAGTCTCCTCAGGGGTGTTAGACTCAGGGGTCCCACTAGGGTTCACTGCCCCCACACAGGGTTCCCACCCCTCTTTATCAGTCTCCACTTCCCGAATTTCCCTCATCAATTGACAATATGCAGGCAGGGTGGCCCGACGATCATGCAACTTAAGTTTCAGCAGCGTTACACTAGAGAATCTGGCAGACTTTAAAACATGTTCTAACCGAACCTGATTTAGGGCTGTAGCAGTGATTCCCCTTTCTGTAAGCCTTCTGCAAGGCCTTCCACTCTAGTAACAAAAGGACAGTTTTCATTTCTCCACTGCTTAGCAGACCTGAGTTTCCATAATAAATCTTCACCAGTTTCTGTACTCCCAAAAACCCTTCCAAAGCAGAGATACTCTGCAGCGGTGGCTTCGGACGGGTGGCCGGAAGAATCTAATGGCTTCTAAGGCAGGACCCCGCAGACTCTCCATCAGCCTCTTCCGTTTCTCTCCCTCGGAGCATTGCCACTCCTGGACCAAAGGGGTGGCATAGTCCATCCAGGCCTCCAGGTCATTTTCCCCGGAAGGCACTGATACCGTGCCAGAGAAAAGTTTTAATTTACGGTAGGAATCTAGCTGTAGAGAGGAAACTGCCAGGGGCGGAGAAGCCAACACTGAACTCTTGGGCGGGCAAGGGGATGTGCCCAGGGAACCCCGAGGGGTAGTATCACTGGACAGATCCAAGGCTTGTAGCAACTCCTGGGTAGTCCTCCCCTCCACAGCTAACAATTTAAGCAGTTTATCTTTAAAACTGTTCATTTGAGGAGACCCCCCAGGAGTGACTGACCCACTTCGGATATGGATTAGCCTCCACCCCTGGGACGCTCCCTCCGGGTAAAGTACAGGAGGTACCTTCTCAGGGTCGATGGCCACACTGCATAGGAGTAGCAACTGCAATGTCTGGCCAAGCAAATCAGCCATACACCCTTTCACTTCAACCTTACCCAAACACTTTACTCGTTCTGCAACAGAGACAATATGAGCAGCTGAGGTACCCAAGGGCACATCTAACAATAATACAATCTTCTGGGAATCTAGCTCTTCTGCTTCACCCCAACCCATTAGTTTGTGTACCATGGTTTTGATGGGTCCCAGCTTAATTTTTCCCAACATATCCCCTTCCATTTTTTCCATCTTTGGGGTATCTCCTCACGGAACCACTAGGGGACGCTAATCCCAGCGGTGCCTCCAATTTATAATCCCCAGGGGGTGCTACCCTTAGGGCTACTACCCCTGTCTGCCCCCACAGAGGCAGGTTGAGGTGCCCAGATCCGTTGACGGGTGCCTCCACCCAGAGGACGGGGTTAGCACAGTTAAGACTACCACGGTTACAGCCCTCTGAGCTACTGCAACCCCCCTTTTGTCACACTGGATAGCAGCAATTCTGTTCACCAGTACACTTACCCCACGGAAAATATAATCCAGCTGCCTTCGGGGACCCCCTGTAAAGTAAGGCACAGTTATGTTGCAATCACCAAACAGCAGTTCACCATTAATGTACACAATAGCCAGGATGTAGCTGTGCAACAACAATCTGATTTATTCAAGGGGGAAAACAACAAGGAACAGTGGGGGATCAAGTTGATTAGCTTATCACTATATTTATCTACCTAGGGCTCTGTGCACAGGCCTAACCCTACAGCCTATAGTCCCGGGGTACCCAAGCCCTAGCGGCTAGTCCACTCGTGGCAGCTGGTTGGGGCCCTTAGTACACACAAACGTAACAGCCCTGAGCAGGTCAAAGTAAGAGGACAGTTCAGTTAAGTAGACACACTACAGGGAGCAACCCTGAATTAGTACTCACAACCCCAGCAAATGACAATTCCTTCACCCTTCCAGGATGGAGCCTGACTTTCACCAGACTTCTTTCACATTTATATGGTAAACACAACAGCAAAGTCCTTTAATGGCAGCAGGATTTAACTTGAGCTCCTCTAACCTCCTCACACATTTATATGGTAAATAGCAACAGAGGGGTACCACACCAGGCAGCTGCTTCCAATGCTCCCACAAACTCATAGCCACTGAGATACTGCAACGGCAGCTTCCACTTGTCTTCGGACCGAGCGCGATTCAGCAATTTTCTCCAGTCCTCCTTCAGGTCGAGCCTGGTGGGTAGCTGTACAGAGCACAGCCTCCTCTGACCCCCGCCCGGCGGGTTTCGTCTGCTGGAGCCGAAAACACAAACGGACGTTTCAGGCCTTCATGTGCTTCCCGCGCGAACACTTCCCAGCGCAGTAGCACAGAAGCTCCTCACTCCTCACCAGTCACAACGCATCTGAAGCTGGCAGCATTAAGCACTCCTTCCAGATCGGGCACTACCCGTTGCCATTGGCTGGCTGAACATGCCAGTCATTTCCTCTAGCCTTCAGTGGTGAAAAAAAAGCACCATAGCCCATAATGCCTTTCCCAAATTACAAGCAGTCCCTCCATTGGTCAGTCCGCCCTGTAAGGTCCCAAGGTGCTGATTGGCCCATTTAGCAGTTCTGGTCCATCATGGAGGAGGAAGTCGACACAGTCCCTTGCTGCAAAGGAAGGCAGGTTAAACAACTGCATTATTATTATTGTTTTACGTTATATCCAGCAAACCAGTACAGCTTTAGCAGAACTCCTCTGCACCACTAGCGATGGCAGAAGGAGTTATTATTTCCATGCCCCGGCGGGACTCGGGCATACAACCCCATAGCCCTCTTCCAATTTAATTACCTACAGCTGCAACAAGCAGCCCTTAAAGAGACAGCTCACGGAGGCTTTTTAAAGCGCTCACTGGTTTCCCAATTAAATGGCTTTAGCGCCGAACTCCAATCAGGCACGGAGCATTTGCCCAAGCTCCGGGGGCTTCCAGGAACCTCCATTTGCAAGGCGGTTACAAACACCTGTAGTGCACTTCAGTGTGCAGTGTGATTTTGGTAGCACTCCTGTCAGCAGTGTTGTAGTTCTGTTTCAGTGTATTAGGCTGCATTAAAGATGGCGTCGCATAAAATTCAACAAAAACAAAACGGTATTCATCTGCAAGTATCTGCAACCTCAGCAGAGGAAGCTTTGCTTAAGGGTTCCTGAGTGAGAAAGTCGTCTGAATTCCAAAGAAGATGGAGATCTTGGGGCTATGTCTATAGGAGGTACTGAAGTCTGTTACCCCATGTTTGACTCAAAGTCACAAGGAAGGGGTGGACATTTAGGTAAAGGAATGACCAACAATTGTTCTGGTTTGCAGAAAATGGTGTGGGAGCCTCACTGATATGCAGGTCCTCGCCAGTATTTCCAGGTTTATCTTCAAAAGCAGAAGAGAGCCTCTTCGGACTGGGAGCACATGCATGGTGTGGAAAATTATTTTCGGTATCAAGGGGCTGTTCAAGTGAAAAGTGTGTGTGTGTGTGTGTGTGTGTGTATATATATATATATCTTTCTCTCTATAATGGGATTATCAATCGCATTGGACAAACACCATTAGGTGACTATGCGTATATCAGAGTGCAACCACACACCTGCACTTTTACTCCCCTCCAAAACAATTTTGCCATTTTATAAGATAGATAACCCACTGTGTAGTGTGTGGAAGCACAGTGATATACACACGGCTTGGTGGTTGACGACTGCCCGCGCTCCATGTGCAACAACAGGAGCTCATGTGTGCGTGTATCAGAGCGTGACCACACACCCTACAGTGGGTTATCTATTACACACACACACACACACACACATATATATGAGACAGTACTTGTTGCAAAACAAAAACACTACATTAATGCAGGCATTAGAATGCAAAGTACACAAAGCAAGAAAATGAAAAACAGGGTTTGAGCCTCACGAGTCTTGGCAAATTGGTTGTGTGGTGTTCCCTGGAGTTCCCAACCTTGATGCCCATCCCATACTCCCAAGCCCATAGCCTCCTTTCTAAAGCACAAGGTACAGCTCCAACCCAGTGCCTCCCATAGCAGCCATTCGTACCTGTAAAACAAGAACAGCAATGGGCTCACAAAGGATCTGCAGCTCGTTATGAACTATTATATGACAAACAACGTAGGGTAAACAAAAAAAACAATACTTATCTGATACATATGGCCAGTGTCCTCCTACTCCCAGTCAATGTCCTGTCAGACCTGTAGATATAAAAGGGAAAATGGGTCAGTATGAAAAATAAAAATACTGATCAGCTGGGTCAGTTGGGAAGGCTCTGTAGAGGTTAAAATAAAAAAAAGTGAGGTGGGGGATACCAGACCTGTACCACACCATCAACCTGGCTTTTAGAATGGACTCGGTCACTCAGGGGATGTCATGGTTGGGGAAGGAGGAGGACTCCTTGCCCGTGCCCCTAGAACTGATCTTTTTTGGGGGTAGGTCGTCATGTTGCTCCACACATCAACCAACACAGGGTAGGATAAAGACACCAAGGAACAGATATTCAAGGCACAATGAATGCTTCCCTGGTGGTGTAGTGGATCCCCTCCTTTTCCCAATCTGCCTGTAGAATACATAGGAACACAGGTATGTGATGGCAGAAAGGGACCGCAAGCCCACCTAGTCTGCCCAGTTCGCTTAGATATCCACTAGGCCTTTTCTGTAATCCCCCCCATGCCAGTTGCCCTCTGTGCTTATCCCATGCCCTCGTGAACCCTCCCACCATTTCCCTCAGCAGCCCATTCCAGTTATCCTCCACCCTCTCAGTGAAGAAGTACTTCCTAATCCTTCCTCTAAGTCGCCCCCCCCAACCGATTTGGAATTTCCAACTACCATCCATTGCACACCACAGCAGGCTAACTGTGACCATCTCTAGGCAGATATACGCAGACACAATCAGTCCTAGAACTCCCTTTAGCTGGCAACAGGCAATAGAAGTTCCAATAGCCTGCAGTGCACATTTGAGCCTACACAATCTCTTATCAGATGTTTTCCACTTCTGCTCTTCTCCAGAGGATAAGTCAGTCTATGACAGAACTTAGCCCAGGGAGTTCAGTGGGGCCAGTAAACCAAAGAGGAGAGCCTATATAAACTCTTAACATGCACTGTAGGACAATCTCCCACCGCAAAGAACTCCAGGATCTGCTGCAAATGAAGCTGTCAGTGCAGAATCCAGCAAAACCAGTCATCATAATCCACTACACTACAGCACACAGCAGGCAAACCAAAATGTTTCCACATGCAAAGTGCACATTGGCACCAGATCCACACTTATGTGGGACCCTTGACACAAACCAGCCAGTGGGTATTGTGGTAAGGAGGGACAAAACCTTTTTACATGCAGGTACATTAGGGAGAAAAGGAAGGCAAGAGGAGATATTGAGTGTCTGAAATGGGTGGATGGAGGGAGGGTAAAAGATGACCGCCAAAAAGCAGAAATACTGAACAAATACTTCTGTTCGGTTTTTACAAAGGAAGGGGCAGGAAATGGGCCAGCATTAATAAGGATGGAGAGATCATAGAAAAGGACACAGCTCCCTTTGCAAAAGAAAGGATCCTCGTGGAACTGGCAGCAATAAGGCTATGGGCCCAGACAGATGCACCCCTGGACACTGAGGGAGCTAAGGGAGGTGTTAGTAGGGCCTCCGACTACCCTGTTCACCCTGTCTTTGTAAACTGGTGACATGCCCAGGGATTGGAGAATGGCTGATGTGGTCCCACTATACAAAAGTGTTAACAGGGAGGATGCAGGAACTACATACTGGTCAGTCTGACCACAACAGTGGAAAAAGTAATGGAAATACTGCTGAAGGAAAGAATAGTGGAGCACCTGGTTGTCAATGGTCTATAGAGGAAGTGGGGGAAGGGAACATTGTTTAACCAGGAGTAGCACACTAAGCTGAAGCTTGTTTCCAGATGCAACCTGGAGCACAAGGAAGTTAAGTAACTTGCTCAGAATCACACAGTATACAGTTAGACGGCTGTTGAATTCAAACCCAGGTCTCCAGATCTGTAGCTCAGAGCCTTTTCCAATGTGCTATACTGCCTCCAGGACCCAAGGCAGTTTGGTCTTATGGGAGACAGGTTGTGCCTGACAAACCTAACTGAGTTTTTTGACTGGGTAACAAGGAAGATGGATGGAGGAGGATGTGGCCTACCCAGATTTCAGCAATGCCTTTGACACTTTGCCACATAGAAGGCTGGTAAATGAGCTGGAAGGCTTGGGGTGGAACAGAAAATAACAAGGTGGGTGGAGAACTGGTTCAAAGACTGAAACCAGAGGGTGGTGATAAGGCAAATGGGGTGCATTCCAGGGTGGCAGTGGTGTGCCCCAGGGGTTGGTGCTGGACCCATCCTTTTTTAATATCTATAGCAACGATTAGACCAGTTCCAATCAGGGGAGGAGAGCTGTTCTTTCCAGACCGGGGCTTGTCGCTGGAAGTGGTCTGGGCAGGCATTCTGGGGCTGCATCGGCAGTGGGAGAGGATGGGATCACATTGATCTACAAGGAAGCTCTTGTTGGTGGGGGACAGGCCATGCATACCGGGTCCACATCGGCCACAACTTTGCAAGCCAGTGACTCAGGAAGGAGCGGCCAATCAGTGAATAGGGTGTGAACCTTTGACTGTGTGACTGGGCCATAAAAGGCAAATAATCCAGTCGCAATCAGAGAAGGAGAACTGTTCTTTGTTCCACACCACCTACCCTGGCCCCAACCTCTATTAAATGGTCTGTGAGGGCGGAGCCTTGGAGGAAGACAAGTCTAGATTGGGCGAACTGGAACACTAGGAAGCTGGATTGTTATTGATTGGGGGAAAAGGGTCCTGTACACTGTGCTGCTTGGGCAACACTGACTACTACCAGGAAGGGGCATAATGAAGCAGACTGTATAAATGGCCGTGTATGCCAACTACATCTGAGGGAGTAGGCAAACTGTGTGTGAATCGATTACCGCTAGGGCCTCTGAGCTGGCTAGTGTTGTGATGGGCTAATTTTGCTTGTGAACTGTCTACTGCTAGGGCTAGAAAACTGGCTACTGTCAAGAAAGAGGGAAAATTGCTGTAATCAGAGGGGGAAAACTGCTTGGGTTTTAGTGTAACACTAACTGAATTATTTCTGTTAGATGGCCGCATTGCTCACCTAAAATGAGGGTAGACTTCGGGGTGGCCAGAGCGGGCACCTTCGGTAGAGTGATTGGGTGTACAGGGTGCGGGGCGGCAATAATATTAAATTGGGCAAGGAGGTTCAGAAGGTGCCCCCTGTGTTTTCAGTTGGCAGGTCTTAGGGCGGAAGTAGAGGGGATCAGAAGGCAGCTGGAAGGCAGGAGGGGTGGGGAGGAAAGGTGTGGAAAGGACCTCATGACAGTACATGAGGCCAATATGGCATAACCCAGGGAACAGGTAGACAAGGATCATATGGTTACTCAGGAGGGGTTGGGCATGAAACAAGCAATGTACGGAAATCACTTCATAGGGAGGTGGCTGACCAGAAGGAGGTGGGACAGGAGAGAGCAAGTCAGGGGCAAGCATCACACTTACTAATCTATTCGCCTTGCTACATATGGGAGATGAGGTGGAGAGACTGGCGGGAGGAGGGGAGCAGGCAGACAGAGAGGGTTTGGTCAGTAAGCTGGGGGAGATGGGGCAGGAGAGAGAGCCAGATCCACAGAAGGGGAAGGGGAAGAGACATTAGCCTAGGTGGGAGGGAGGTGGGGAGGAAGGGGAGTGCAGAGTGAAGCCAGGGTGGGAGGAGGGAGGACTAGGGTCGGGCAAGCATCCAGGTTAGGGAAGTCAACCAAGGATAAGGAATACTCTAGATAGGCCAGCTTCAGGGCGGGAGAAATCAGATGAGGTGGAGAGGAGGGGGAAGATGGGGGTAGGGAGAAACACAGCAGATGGGGTAAAGGATGCAGAACTTGGGGGAGGCAAGGAGGGAAGCAGTAGAAGGGAGCCTGGGTGGGGGATCTGAGGATACCAGCCCAGAAAGAGTCCATGGAGATCTGGGTGGGGGGCAATCTGAGCCACCCAGGAGGTTGGGAGGGCAAGGAGCAAGCTGGGAGCTACAGGTAGAAGAATGAGCATGGTAGGGCAAGCACAGGCTTGTGATCCCCAGGCTGAGGGGGACAAGAGAAATAAGCTGGGGGTTGATGACAGAAGGAGGAGCCTGGATGGAATCTAACGGGCCAGTAAAGTTGGGGGTGGAGAAGGTGATCCTGCTGGGTGACTCCATGACCTGGGGCATCCAGTGGGAGGGGTGGGGAGGGAAAAAGCAGCCCAGTCAAGGCTAAATGTATCCCAGGCCTAGCCATACACAAGGCCAAATTCCAGCTATACTGGTAGCATTGAATGGGAATCTCAGATGAAACATCTGGGAACAAATGACTTAGGGGGAACAGTGAACTAGAAATCCAGGCAAGATTCCGGAACTGGCCAGGGTTTACCACTCTATAGAAGCGTAATGTCTTTCTTTGAGTTTCTGCCAGTAGCTAGGTGTCCAGGAGACCAAACATAAACTTACAGGTGTGAACCAGTGGCTCAGGGACTGCGCAGGGCAGAAGGGTATGGGCTGGTGAGGACTGGGGATACATGGGAGGACAAGGGGTTATATGCCAGGGATAGGCTACACCTCAGCTTGGAGGGGAGGGAGATCTTGAAACTAAATCTTGCTGGATTCATAGTCGAGAGGTGGAGTTTAAACTTGTAAAGGGGGGGGTTTAAGTAAAAGAGTAGCTCCAGGAGGGCTGCTCGTGGGTCCAGGTCCAGGGCATGAAATTAAGGCAGGTAACTGCGATCTAAATCCATCCAGAGCTGTGCAAGAAAGGGCATCTAGGGACTGCTCAGGGCCGAGATGACTGGAGAAGGGGAGAGGAGTCAGGATGGAGGACAGCCCTGATCAATGCTAGCAGCATGGGCAACAAAATGCCCAAGCTCCAGGCGATGCTGGTTGAGGGATCAGTGGATGTGGCAGCAATTATTGAGACATGGGCCACTCAGAAAAATGATTGGGACCTAAATTTGGTGGGCTACAAAATATTCAGGAGGGATAGAGAAGAGGGAAGAGGAGGGGGTGTAGCACTGATAGTCAAAAATGACATAGCAGTTAGTGTAGTGGAGGAGGCTGTAGGGGAGGTGGAGGAGATCTGGGTAACCTTACAAAAGAGGGGAGGTAAAAGATTGAAAATAGGGGTGGTGTACAGAACCTCCCAATGATGGAAGAGGCCCTGGAGGACAAACTAGTTGAGAACATCAAGGGGCACTGTGACCGTGGAAAGGGTATGGTGGTGATCATGGGTGACCTTAATATGCTGGGGACAGACTGGGACACTATGGCATCCTCTGTGGCCAGGGAACAGAGACTGATGGATATATTCCAATATGCCTTCCTGGTCCAGCAGGTGGGGGAACCTACTAGGGAGAAGCGGATACTGGATTGTGTCCTAGCAGACAGTGACCAGATAAAGGGCCTGGAGGTGTGCAGCCCGCTGGCAGGTGGTGATCACACTACAGTCTGGTTTCTGCTGTATCTAGGGGGAGGAGGATAACCATTCTAATACAGTAGAAGTGGACTTCAGGGGAGCAGACTTCGTGGGCATGGGCAGGATTCTACAGGGGAGCTTGGACAAGATTAGGCCAGACATGGATGCTGGCAGCTTGTGGGAGGCCATTAAGAAGGGGGGGTGCAGGAGACTACTAACTCCTGTACAAAGGTAAGGCATAAGCATGGTAGAGCCAACAAGCAGTGTTGGTGGACCAGGGAGGTGCAGGAGGCAGTGAGGGATAAAAAGGCAGCTTATGCATGTTTTAAGCACTCTGGGGGGATAGGGAGAGGGGTATGAGTTGATGGCTGGAAGGGTCACTACAGTGGTGAGGGGAGCCAAGGTGAGGAGGGAGCAAAACCTGGCTACAGATATCCGAAGGGGGGAAAAGGGATTCTATAGATACACAAGGGAAAAAAGAAAAGGAAGAGCACAGATCAGCATGATTAGGACTGAGGAGGGATGGACTCAGGAGGCAGGGGAAATCAGGCAGAGGTGCTAAATGAGTACTTTGCCTTGATATTTACGGAGGGAGGTAGGGGATCCCTCCAGCCCAATGGGAAGGAAGGGGGAGCCAGCAGAGTCGAGAGGTCAGATGGAGTTGAGAGGACTGAAAGAAGTTGGGGTACAGGCTGGGCCAAGTCTAGAAGGGGATGGGTGGTTAAATGAGGGGGTGGGCTGGGAGGAGGGAGAAATCACAGTGGAAAGGGTGAAGGAGGCCCTTCAGACACTAAAAACTGATAAGGCACCGGGGCCAGATTGGCTGCATCCAAGGGTTATGAAGGAACTGGCCGATGAGCTAGCAGCACCACTGGCAGCACTCCAACACCTCTCTGCTGACAGGATGGGTGCTTCAAGACTGGAGGGTGGCTCATGTGGTGCCTATCCCCAAATGGGGAGGTCTAGAGAGGAGATGGGGGATTATAGGCCTGTCAGCCTAACGTCTGTGATGGGCAAAGTAATGGAGGGCATTATCAAGGATAGGCTCAGGAGGCAGCCAGAAAGGTTGGGGCAACTGGATGACAAACATTATGGTTTCATCCCGGGGAGATCGTGTTAGACCAACCCCATAGATTTTTATGACTGGGACCCTGGACCGGCATAGACCGGAGGATGTCCTATACCTGGTTTTCAGTAAGGCATTTGGTTTGGTACCCCAAAATGGGCTGCTGTTAAAGCTGGGAGTGGGAGGACAGTTGCTCAGATTTGGGGTGGGGTGGGGGTGAGAGGACAGTTGCTCAGATGGGTAGAAAATTGGCTAACAGGGCAAATACAGAGGGTAGTGGTGGGTAGTCTCCTCCTCCACGAAGGTCACCAGTGGGGTCCCCCAAGGTTCGGTACTGGGACCACTCCACTCCTGTTCAATGCCTATGTCTTCGATATGGGGAGGGCGGTTAAGAGTAGGATGAGTCTCTTTGCGGATTACTTAAAACTGGGAGCATTGGCGGATGGGGACGAAGCGAGAGAGACAGTCCAGAGGGACCTGGATACCCTGGAGGGGTGGTCAAGGAGGTGGGGACTGAGGTTTAATGCAGGGAAATGTTGGGTGCTGCATCCGAGGGTCAGAAACCCGAGCCATGTATACACCCGGGGGTGTCATACTGAAAGCCACAATGAGTGAGAGGGATCTAGGGGTGGTGGTAAACGTCAAAATGAATAACACTAAAAACTGCAGAAGAACTGTGGCCAAAGCAAACCGGATACTGCATAGCCAGGGGGATTACGTCCACGAAGAGGGAGGTGATCCTCCCTCTGTATAATGCCTTGGTCAGACCACATCTTGAGTACTGCATGCAGTTCTGGAGACCTCACCTCAAATATGATGCAACACTGCTGGAGAATGTCCAGAGGAGGGCAACCAGAATGTTTCAGAGCATGGGAGGAAGGCCCTATGAGGAAAGGCTGGAAGAGCTTGGGCTGTACTCGCTGGAGGAGAGGAGAGATGGAGGGACATAATAGGGGTCTTCAAATATGTAAAAGGAATAAACAGGGGTGGTGCCAAAGAGATGTTCAGACTAAAGAAGGTGGGAAACAACCAGGTGACATCAGTGGAAGCTAGAGGAGGGAAATTACAGGGGGATGCAGGAGACCTTACTTCATTGAGAGGGTGGTGGAACCCTGGAATGCACTGTCCAGGAGTCTGGTGGAGGAGGGCACAGTGGAGGGCTTGAAGAGGGAGTGGGACAGGTTCAAGGGTAAACTGAAGAAGAGGATGACCCACTCTGGGGCTGGGTGGGAAAGAACCCATTAGGAGGCTGGCTACCGAGCAGACACAACAGACCATCCGGCCTATTCTGCTAGCTTTTAGTATGCTAGATATAGCGGAGGAACTGCAGGGGAAGGTGTGCCTATTTGTAGATGATACGAAGATCTGCAATAGGGTAGACACCCTGGTGGAGGAGGTGGAGGCAGTGAGGGAGGGCCTAAAGATTCTAGAGAGGTGGTCGGAAACTTGGCAGCTGAAATTTAATGCCAAAAAGTGCACAGTAATGCACATGGGTGTAATAACCCGCAAACCATTTTCACACGGTGGGGGGTAAGGAAACTCAGCAGGACAGAGATCTGGGGATTATAATTTCAGATAACCTTAAGGTGGAGAACCAGTGCAGCACAGTGGTGGGCAAAGTGAATAGAATGCTGGTGTGCATACAGAGGGATATAAAACAGAAAAAGGGAGGTGCTGATGCGCCTTTATAAATCCATGGTGAGGCCTCACCTGGAGTATGGGGTTTAGTTCTGGAGGACTCACCTACACAAGGATACAAGACAAGATTAAAAGGGTTCAGACAAGGGCAACCAAGATGGTGCACGCTATGCATAGGCAGCTCTTTGAGGAGAGGTTGAGGGAATCTGATCTGTACCCGCTGGAGACTAGTAAGGTGAGAGTGGGAAGCTTATTTGCAAGGAAAATAAGTGCTAGAACTAGGGATCATAAACTAAGATTAGAAGAAGGAAGGTTTAGGGGCAATGTGAGGGGGCATTACATCACTGAGAAGGTGGTGGAGTCCAGGAACTGACTACCAGAAGAGGTGGTGTGTGCAAAAATGGTAAAATGATTCAAGGAGGCATGGGACAGGCACCAGGAGCTGACCAGTGGGCAGAGTGGGGTGTCTCTTGACAAAGATGATGATTGGGGGTGGGGGTTAGGGGCAGACTCAACTGGCCAAAATGGTCCCTTTCTGTCACCAGATTTCTATGATTCTAAGGCAGTTAAGTAATTAGGACTTACCTGTTCCATCAGAGTAGGGGAGTCCAGAGTTGGGGTGTCCTTGATTCGGGGTATCCTGGTAGGACCTGAAAGGGAAGAACAGAGAAGGCTGAAGGGACACAAAGGGTCAGAGGTGCTAGAGGAGAGATTAGAGTGTTAGAATTAAACAAAGATACTTATCTGATTGGTATGTTTGGCCAGACCTGCAGAAATAAAGGGAAAAATAGATCAGTATAGGGAAGTTATAGCAGCAAGAGTAGAGAGATACAAATACGGTATATAGCACAGGAGTAAAGGAAGAGAAGTTTCAGAGGAAAAGACAAACTAGGCCAAAGTAAGGAAACTAGAGATGGAATAAAAAAATGCAGACAGCTAAGAACAGAGAATAAAGTGGTATTTGGGACTCGGCAACTCCCCCCCTTAGCGCCCCTAGGTGACCTGCAGGTAGCCAATAAATTTAAGAAGTAGTCCAGATGGGCAGATGGGAATGCATTTGGGCTAGTGGCCCCTATATTATTTAAAAAAGGGGACACTGGTGGTTCAGGAGTCTTGAGTTGTCCCAGGAGGCCAGTGGTTTGAAAGGTATAGCTCTGGTGATATAACGGGTCATTCCCTCATGGACAGTGGCAATTTTTTTTTTACATTATCTTTCCCTGGAACCTAATGTGGGGGGGTGATGTCCCTGGGTCCAGACTGTATGTAGCAGGCAGGAGGCTGTTCAGAAAAACTGCTGACCAGAAATGCTGCGGCTGTTGCTAGGCAGCCAGTTTAGTGCTACTGAACTACAATGACAGTAATGGCAGGCACTTTCAACTGCCAGTCCAGAGGAGGGCAACTAAAATAATGAAGGGTCTGCACCAGAAGCCATACAAAGAGAAATGAGCTGAATATGTATGCCCTTGAGGAAAAGGGCCGGGGAGACAGGACAGAAAATTTCAAGCATCTCAAGGGAATCAACAAAGTCCAAGAGAGTAGCATCATTCAGAAAAAGAGATGTGCAAGAACAAGGGGCCAAATTTGAAGATAGAGAGGACGGCTCGGGGCAACATGAGGAAGTATTTTTTCACAGAGAGGGTGGTGAACACATGGAATGGCCTTTCTAAGGAGGTTGTGGGGTCAAAAATAGTGGGGGACTTCAAGAATACATGGGACAGACATGAACCAATTCTATTGGTGGGTAGGAGGAAGTCAGCTGTTGGATAACTAGGGTCTGCAGCTTATCCACTAGGTAGGGAAATGGGCCGACTGAGTGGGCTAAGCAGTCCTTATCTGCCATCAAGTTCTATGTGTCTATGATTCAGTCCACAGAGCTCAGGCTGTAACCTGCTCCATGTGTGGGAATGAAGATGGGATATTTTTGGGAGGGGGGAAGAGACTAGAGCAAATATGTCTCCCTCTACCCATCAGCCACAAAGTGGCATGTGAAGAGCCCCCACGAGAAGAGGGTCTGGAGGGTGGGCAGCCAGCAGTAGGTGGCAGGAACCTTAGCTAAGCCGCATGGTGGCAGACTGTAGGTGCCCTGAGGGCCTGGTAGAAAGGGACTGGGAGAGCAAATGCACAAGATAGAGGCCACAAAGGAAAATCCACAGTGCAGCTGAAGGGCAATGCCTGAACTTGACTTAAAAGTAGCTGTGGGTGGGAGGCAAACAGGGGAAATCAGTGGGCTCCCTGACTGGACCATGAAAGCAGCCAGCACTGCATACAATACAGTCGCACAGCAGCTAATATCAAAGTACCAGGGGCTAACAAAAGGATTTTGGGGAGGAAAAGAACAACATAAGGTCCAGGACAGCTCACAATTAAAAAACACAGAGCACTAAAGAGAAAGAGCCCTGATGGGTTATAAATATTAAGTAAATTTATGCAATAGGAGTGGACATAAATGGAGTGTGATAAATCCATTTTATCTGAGCATGTACGTGTATACATGCAGAATCTTGCATTTACACATATAGTTATTACGGTCATCCTCGATTAATGTACATGGTGGACTGCGTCACACATCCCCATCCCTCACCCCCATTGTTTGACACTACTTACTGGTATCTTGCTTTTAGTTTTGTTTCTTCCAGGTTGACCGTCCCTCAGCCACACCACCTGCCATTTAGTCACACTTCTCCCCATTCTTCCCACTATCATACAGTGATCATTTGTTTCTGTTTAATTTTTTTTTTTTTTGCTTTTCTACCAAACCTTTTTCAACTGGCTGCTCCAAGCTGCGCTCCAGCTGTCGCACTCCTCTGCATTCTGTTGCTGTGTCCTCGCCACACCTCTCGATATAAAAAACAGACTTTTTTTTTTTCGTTTAACACTGCTTCCTCAAAAACTGATAAGCCCTCACTCTTACTCTTCCACTCTGGTTTCCCCACCTCGCTACAACTGCCACCAGAGCTCCCCCAGCACATAGAAACTGTCAGATTTTTTCCTTAAACTGCTTGCTCGCAGACCCCACTGCTGATGAGCCCTCACTCTAGGTCACACTTCTGCTGTGGTTTCCAGACCTCACTACAACTGCAACCAGAGGCTCCTGTGAAGTCCTTTCCTGTAAACTCTAAATGGTCTCTTGTGGCCCATATGGCCCTCCCTCTTCCCTGCTTATTTACTGAGATTTCTCTATGTCTATATACCACACATGTTTTAAGCCCCCCCACATTTCACTCCTGACCTGCAACACTATAATGCTGTCAGTCTGTTCCAGGTGTCTACTACCCTTTCAGTGAAGTAGTAATTCCTCACATCCATCTTACCCCCACCATTAGCTTCATCATGTCCCATGGTCCTTTTTCCTATTTGAAGGAGCCCCCCCCAGCACCCTGTTCATCCTTGTAAGGTACTTGTGGGTCTCCATCATGTCCCTCTTTCAGGGTTTATATTTAAGATCCAGTCTCCTCCACAGGGCTTTTGCCACAGCCCATGTGCAATTTAGTTGCCCTTTACACTGCTCTCACGCTATGGCCGTTCTAAGGTGCAGCCTCCAAACCTGGACACAGAACTCTTAGGCCCTGTCCACACTACCCCTCTGTAATGTTACAGAGTGTCCAAACCGTTACCACAATAGTTTACATTTACACCTGTAACGTTACAGGAGGAGTTTTCGTAACCGTAGTTGAAACCACATGAGGTGGTTTCAACAGCAGTTATGAACGGTTACGCGATCAGTAACGTTACTGAGCATGAGTGGACGCACGGCACTGGTCCTCTAGCAGCCGCGCGAGCCGCATTGTGGATCGGGTGCCACGGTAATGGTCGCCCGGCTTCCGAGTGTGTGTGAGCGGTGGTGCCGATCTAAAATGGACACCGCCAGTGTGGACACTCTGTACCACTCCACGGTTGTAATGGTTTCTATCCGTTATGGGGTCTGAGAGGTGCAGTGGATGGGGCCTTAGTTGGATCTCACTAATAAGCGATTACTTGCAACACCACCTCCTCCTCCTGCTTAAGATACCCTCCTATGCAGCCCAGCATCTTTCTAGTCCTACCACTGCTTTGTCACCAGCCCAGCAACTTTAAAGAGATTCACCAAAGGTAGCAGGTGGGCCCTGCACCATATCCATCAGTGCCTTGCTGCCAGAGGGACCCCAATGAAGTTAATATAATACGATTTTAAGTCATTAAAAAGTTCTGTCCTTCGCTTAAGTAAAAAATATACAAACAGGTCCCAAGAACTTCCAGTTGCTTGCTGATGCCCCAGCTCGCTCCCACTCTCTAGCAGGATGGCGAGATGCCCAGTAAAGAGCGGGGTGCTCGTCTTTATCTGTAATGGGTGGCAGCTTTCTATTGATTTTTAAATGATTTAGTGACCACCTAGCAGTAAACCAATGGGCATCAGTCAAGTAACAAGGCCTTGTTAGTTGAACAGTGCCCACATTTTATTGCCAGGTAGCCACTATATAGTTTAAAAATCAATAGAAATGCTGCCGCCCATTACATATAATGGAGTGCGCCCCATGCCCTTACTGGCATCTCATCATCCTGCTAGTGAGCATGGGGGTGGAGCTTGTGCAACAAAAAAAAAAAAACAGAAGTCCTTGGGACCCAGTTTGTATATTTTTATGAGGGACAGAACTTTTTAATGGCTTATAAATTTAGGGACATATTAACTTCCTTGGGGTCTTCTGGCGGCAAAGCAATCGATGGGTATGGTGCAGGGCAGTATCTTGGCAAGTCTCTTTTAAGATCATAATAACTCCAAGGTCCCCCCGCTTAGTGATCATCAGTACCAACCCTATAAAGCAGCTCCTGGTTTCCTATGCCCTAGGTGTACAATTCTGCACTTTGTCATTGAACCCCAACTGCCCCAATCTTGACCACTTTTTGAGTTTCTCCAAGAGGCATGTGCATGCTCTCTGCTCCCTTCTTAATGCCCACCTTACAATTTTGGTATTGTCTGCAAAAACGCATTCCCTTCTTTGCCAGTTTTTCTGCAATGTCACTTATGATGACACAGAAGAGGATCTGTGCCAGTACTGAGCTGAGCTGCTCATTGTCCCGTCACTGTAATAAGTGCCATTAATCATCACCCTCTGACACCTTAACCCCCAACCCCAACTACTACTCCGTTTTCCAACCTGCATTTCTTGTCGCCCCCCTTTTTGTTCAGCTACCACAACACCATCACTCTAGCATCTGCAGGACTTGCTCCACCATAGAATGAATCAATATGTGGACAGCTGCCTCAGGTAGTCAGGATATGTTTGCATGTTCTTCCATCCCCTAGGACATAAGCGGCAAGGGTGCACAAACACATGCACAGACATGTGTGGCACAGCACCAGTCAATGTTTTCCCACCCATGGGCTGCTCCCACTTGCACTGCCACTTGTGGTCACTCAGTTGGCAGTACTACAGCTGAGCTGGCTGTCCTCCTTCCCCAGAAGAGAGCCTCTTGTATAACAGATGATCCTTCTCCTCTCCCCAGAGAGCCCCTGATGCGAGCTCATTCCTGAACTAAGGTCATCTCTGCCGCGGGTCATAGCACTACTGTTAAGCTGAAGGGCACACATGTTAACCAGTTTCTAATTAATTTTACCACTTTGGATCCCTCCTAGGCTGATCAATCTCTTTAGCCTCGCCCCCTCCCCCAAAATAGTCAACCACCCTCCTCTCTGCTAGATCACCCTTCCAGGCACCAGACTATCCTCCATGCAGCTGGACAACCCTTCTAGACCCAGCCTTTCACATAATAAGCACTGGAGCTAGAGCACCACACAGGCTCCGGGTCAGCTGCTTACCCAGCCAGCCACCCTCTCTACATCTGGACCAGCCTCCAACTACATTCTATACAACCTCCATGTAGCTGGAGCACCACCCCAAACCTCCACTCTAACAGACCACATATCTGAAGCTGTCCCTCCAAGCCCCTGGACCAGCAGTCCCCCACCTAACCACTCAACCTACAGCTAGATCCACCAGAAGCCCCATACCAGCCTCACCATCCAACCACCCACCCTGCAGCTGGACCTCACTTCCAACCTTGAACTAGCCCCACCACCACCACCAGCCACCCTCCCTGCTTCTGGCTCACTCTTTCATGCCCTGGACTAGCCTCCGCCAGCAGACAATCCTCCCTGCAGCTGGACCCCTGGGTTCATTCCCACCAACAGACCAGCCTCCCTCCCCTCTGCAGGTTGAGTAACCTCCCCAGAGCTGGACACCCTTTCCAAAAGCTGGACATAGCCACCATCCAGAGCAGAACCTCCCTACACCTAGAACCCCCCCATCACCCTTCCTCAACCGTGGACCCCATACTTCTCAACATAGTATTAAAAACAAACAACAAAAAATATATATATATATATATATATATATCACTAACATATTGCATTTGCAATGTCAGTGGCTCAGCAGGTAGCACACTCACCTCTGAGGCTGGGAGATCAGAAGGCAGTGGGTTCTATTCCCATACCAGGCACTTATGTTAATATCCCAATACTGATGCTGTAGTGCAGCATGAGGGGGATGGCTGCACTCCTGAGGCACTGTCTTTCAGATGAGACGTTAAACCGAAGGTCCCATCTCCCTGTTCTGGTGGTAGTTCAGGTGGATGTTAAAGGTCCCATGGCACTTCTCGAAAAAAGCAGTGAAATTTTCTCCGGTGCCCTGGCCATATCCCCCTTCCCACAATTCACTAAAAATACCACCAACAGCTTAATCTGGTTCAAGGTCAGTTGGCTTTCATCTGTATTCCTCTCCCTCCGGGTCATGCCTGAAAATAGGCAAGAATCTGTCTAGTGCACTTAGCCAGTCAACAAAAACGAAATAAAGTAAACATAAAATATAAATTAATGCAGTCTTCAGCAAAAGAAAAAAAAATACACTGATCCCCAGATTACAAAATGGATTTGCAACTGTTAAATACAAATATTAAATGCAAAAAAACAGTTCCCCCACAAACACACTCAAATATCTGCAGTAAATAATTCTTCCTTTAGGGTAACTCCAGATTTTCTCAAATTAAAAAAGTTGTAATCTTTTCTCTATGCATTCTGAATTTGCTCAGGTATACAATTTTTCTGCTGTTCATTCTCCTGCCCCCATCACCACCAACCCTACTTTAAAGTAACTAAATCAGCAAAAATTCCACAAATAACAAGTAATCTAGAGGCACAATGCATCCTAAACACTTTAAGGGGGGAAGGGGTTGACTGAAAATAAAATGTGTATTTTAAAGTTTAGCCAAGAGTTCAGAGAAGAGAAAATGTTTTCAAGACAAAACATTGAAAGTGAAACTTGCACAGCATATCATTTTGAAAAAAAAATAAAAATAAAACACCTGAATGATAATTCCTTTACTGTATTTAACATTTCAGGGAGTTAAAAAGATGTACTTTTTAAACATAAGCTCTTACCTTAACATATAAATCTTAGCTGTAGGAAACCTTAGTTGTTCAAAAATGGAGACCACAGAGCACTCGTGCAGTTTCATCACACTGGACACAGACAGGAAGAGAGCTGAAAATGTAAGCCTCTGACTGAGTAGACTTATGGGAAAAGTAGTTTTAGAATACACTTTTAAAAGGACACTGACAACTTTTTTTGCACCATATTATTTCCAGGTAAAAATCCACATTTTATTATTGCTTACCTTCTGTAAAATTCATTGCTGTTGCTGGTTGTTTTATCTGTCTCCTTGCTTAGTAGAACTAAAATGCACGGTAATGTACCCAGCCTTGATTGGCTAATTTAAATCCTAAAACTACTCCGCTGACTGTAATCTTCATTTATGATTCAGTTGTATCAAAAAAATTGTACTTTTAAGAGCATTGCAGATCTATTTCTAATCCTCATTTAGCAATAACTTACTCTTGAACAACTAGTCTGCTGAAATACTTCTTAGAATTTAGTATTCTTAGCGGTTGTATTTTTGAATGATGATTAAAGATTATTAAAAATTACTAAAATTAGTCTTTGAAGGCAAATTAATGAATGCTTTAATACTAAATTTAGTATTTGACTTCAGTGAGGGTTCCCAAGTACAACCCTTTGGACCTGTACCTCCCATGACCACTCACATCTTGAACACCCCCTGCCCAGGTGACCACCCAGATGGACAACCATATCAACATCCCAATAGACCTCTCCCAAGCTGTATACCTTGCCTTCAGCTAGTCCACCCTACAAGCCCCAAACCAGCCTCTCCCCATCAACTATCACCCACCCTGTAGCTGGCTGCTCCAGGCCATCCTTCCTACCCTCAGACATGATCCCCTGCAGATGGGACCCCCAGACCTGCCTCCCCACCTAAGTAGACCACCTCCCTGCAGCTGGACCAACCTCCCAGTCTCACCAAACAAAGCACCCTCCTTAGAGTTGGACCAGCACCCTCTAGATAACTCTTTCAGCAGCTGGACCCACCCAGACTACCCATCTTGCCCAGATACCAGTTGCCCATCCCACCACTGACCACTCTGCTTGCACATAGAAAACCCTGCCCTGCTAGGTACACTTTTATAATCCCAACGCTTATTAGTCTGACATGCTGCATCCCACACACAACAACCCAACAGCCCCAGCAGCCCAACACACAGTAGCCTGACCTAGGACAGCGCCTGACACACTGTCAGGCCAGAGGAGGTCGGGATGCTGTGCGGCTGTTGAGTGGATTTTCCACAAACACATGAAGCACCCGATCCCAACCTATGCCATCCATCCCAGGACCTGAGACACTACTGAACAGCACGGACGATGTGAAAACACCCACCCCCTATGTGGTGCACCCTCCGAGAACACACTGACCTGATCACAGACCCCCTGGTAAGGATGACTGTCTCACCATCCATGGGACAGGGATGAAACAAATAGCCGTGCATGCCCCAGTGTGTTGATCAGCCATCCCAGGCAGTATGGTAGATTGTCTGTGCATCCCTGCATGCATGATTATGTC
This sequence comes from Neoceratodus forsteri, assembly GCA_016271365.2. Lineage (NCBI taxonomy): Eukaryota > Metazoa > Chordata > Ceratodontiformes > Ceratodontidae > Neoceratodus > Neoceratodus forsteri. Next base: position 1,223,798,224 of record CM057459.1, on the reverse strand, counting down.
AGCTGACAGCCAGCCAGCTGGGCATGCATGAAGGAATTGGAATACCATGCCTGTTGGTTGGTGCATGCATGACACTGCAGGCACACAGCAGAGCGGCACAGTGAGAACATGGATAGCTGCACCAGGAAATGGTCCACAGCAACACTACATGTGGATGCCAGGACACAGAGCAGCATGCCATCACACCAACCGTGCAATGTGTGCATGTGGCCGTATCATCCTAGCTCACTATGGGCCTGCAGTAACCACAAAGAAAAAAAGTCTGAAGGTGTTTGGGGGGGGCCTGTGCCACAGGAGCCCACTGTGGCATGAAGGCTGCCAGGTGTGTTGTGGAGGATTCCACAAGGGCCCATTGTGGGAATGCTGTTACCACACAGTTGGACAGCTGGAAGGATTGGTGGGCACTCACATAGCTTCAGACCTGTGCAACGTGCGGCACACATGAACAGCTGAAAGGATTTTGGGGGCACTCACACAGAGTCAGGCCTGTGCGACATGCGACACACAGTGCAGATGTGGCAGTGTGCAGTGGGCTGCTTGGCGATACCCAGCAGTGTTGTGATGAGACAACACCACCAGGTTGGGGTACATGTTAAATGTGGGGGTGAAACTTTATTCAACAGTAGGTGGCCACAGTGGCAACCTGGTGGCTGTGCATGATGTGTACTGTGAGTGTACAACTGTCAGGTGCCAAGTCACCATGGAAACCCTACAAGGTGGTGTTGGGTGCCATGCCAAAGAGGAACTTCAGCAGCTTGCCCTTGTCCTTGGATGCTAGTACCATCCTTATCCACTCCTCATAGCTCTTTTTGGGTGGTGTCCATGGCTGTCCACAACAAATGCCTTCCCTGGTGACATAGGTCCATTGCTGTTCCCTGTGGAGTTCTGCTAGCATTGTCATGACCCCTACATGCACCTTCCCGAGCAGGGCATGGAGATGGCAGTGCCAGGTCTCGACATTGCTTTAGGTCCACGGTATACCTTGCTCGTTGAGATCTGCAACCAACCACGGCTGAGTGGGAACATGGGGTTGTATCTCGTGGGCACCTTGGTCACCCTACTGTACAGCCATATCCTGCCCAGCACATGTGTCTGCTCGAAACAATCAAAGAGTGTGGAGGCACTGGGTGGAATGGCTGACTTCAGGAGGCTGAATGGTGCTGGAATGTCCTGTGCCAGGAGATGGGCGAGGGCCACAAGTTCATGGATCTTCAGGCTGAAGTCTGGGTCACTTCTGTATTGTGGTAGAAGGCCAAAGCTCTGGACCTTCCGCCACACAATCTGCCCAAAGTGGAACAGGCATCCCTTGTTTATGGCTTGTGGAAATGCCATCTTACAGGCATTGATCGCAGCCTGCTCAAAGTCAGTGATGATCGTAGGTGGTTTGAGGGTGCAGGACTGTATACTGGCATGTTTATTCAGCTCCTGGAACAAGGTGCAGTAACATTGCAGGCTCTTTGTCGTCATCAGTGTATACACAAATGACATAATGAGGTTGTTAGGGCCCATCCCCATGGGTGCATAGGTGGTGTACAATGAGTGAACTGGTGTGGCACAGTCTTGAACATACCATCCATCATCCAGAAGGGTGCCTGTGCTAGGTCCCTGATGTTGTCCTCTGTGGTGAGTAGAAGGACCTGGTGGGTAGTGCTGCCGGTGATCCTGCTGTACCATGGCCATCCAGTCACCATCTGTAGCTGCTTGGGGATAGAGAGGTCAGCCAGTGTCACTGGTTCTGGTGAGAGGTCCTTGCGGCGGGTCCTGTTCACAGTCTGCAGCAGAGCCCTCTTGCTTGGCAACTGTTGCCACAGCTCAGTGGTCTTTGCAGTTGCCTCACTCTGCAGTAGCTATGCGGGGCTAGCCATGGTGCTGTGTGCCTTCTACTTGATGCCAGCCAACACCTGTGCTGGTAGAGCATCTGTCACCTCCAGAGCATGATTGTGCTAATTCTTTTTCTTTAGGTGGTGCTGGCCATTCTGGAGCAGTGTGATGGCCTGGCCGAGGCAGGACTTGGACTTATGGTGCTGGCAGCACCGTTAAACTGTCTCAGGCTGTACCGGTGGTGCTGAGGGTTGAGGCGCGGGATGCCATACCTTGTGCCATGCCAGTGACCTGGGTTCAGGATTGAGCCTAGGCCATCGTGGGTCAGCAGGGGAGGACTGGGATTGAACATCCATAGACTGCTTTCCCAGTCCTGGGGTGGGCTGGGGAATTTCACTGTGCTGTAGCAGCCCCCTGGGGATGCCCAGGGGCACTACTAGTGTCAGTGACACTATGGGGAGCATGGCAGATGTTGGTATGTTGCTCCTGGACGTCATTGCATGTCCGTGCTACTGGGGCCAATCGAAGGAAAATGGCTGGGCATGACCTTGCAGCTTGATGGCTATGCTCTGAGCCACCCGAAGGACTTTGGTGGAGTCCTGTTAAGGAGGGTCCGGGGCTGTCCTGGCTGGTAGAGGCAGAGGGGAAGCCCTCCAGCAAGATGGCATGATGGCCATCCCTAATCCTCCTGGGTGCAGTCTGAGCTACTCAGCTCTCCAGGTGGATGGAGCTGGTTGCTGGATGCCCCAAGCTGGAGCGTGTGCCGCAGCAGGTGAAAAATATGATATTTTAAAAAAACAGTACACTGACTCATTGCAGGTCCATTCATGGACCAGGAGATAGCCATTCACATTTAGCTTGGACTTTCCCTTCCTGGATGGTACCACCTCACAGATTGTCTATGTTGTTGGGGTTGCAGTTGAGTACCCTGGCCCCCCTCCATGGCTTCCATGCTGTCCTCCATTGTGCCAGAGGACTGTGCAACATGACCGGCTTTGGTTCCAGCTCAGGCATGCGGGTGTGATTGCACTTCGTTTGCACATCACACTCCATGGGCCACACATGTGGCAGTTGCTACTTGTCTGTGGGTGGTTTATACCAGTACTGTAGTGCCGCTGTCTGCCCACAGTCCCAGTGCTTCAAGGCTGTGCTGTGCACCATGGTCACATTCAAGTTCTGTGTCCACAGTGTCCTGTGCCCCTATCAGCTACTGTGCTGCAGTGGGGCTATGCTCCATGGTACCCTTCCCTGCTGTCCAGCATGCAGGGATGCAGGGGTCCCTGTGTGTTGTGCACTCTGCCTACAGGTCAGTGTCCACCTACCTAAGCTGGCCTTTGCACCCCCCCAGCATTGGCATCCGTAGTTCCCATGCATGCCTTCATGAGTCCATGTCTGTCCACTGCCCCCATGCATCATTTTCTGATGCCTACCAGTTCTCTATGTCCTCTTCAGCTGTAGTTCCCTGACCTGAGACTTCTCCGGTAAATGATCTATTGTAGCCCTCACTGTGCTCTTTCCTATGGGGCTTGCATTTTCTGCCCCTGTGCCGGTTTGTTTGTCAGAGTTTCAGTTCACCTGCTTTGTTTACTAACCACTCTCCCTGCATCTGAAATGGTCCCTACCCAGCCAACCACTCTCCCTGCAGCTGAACCACCCTTTCGGCCCCTGGAGAAACCTTCCCCAAGGAAAGCACTGTCCATGGACCATTTTACAGTTACAAGGAGGGAGGAAGAGGCCGCCAGCTGAGTAGGAAGCAACTGCTGGTGGGGGACTTAATTAGGGGAACAGACTTGCGAACAGGGTGGGGTAAAAGAGAGGGAGGTGAAATACCTGAGAGATACTTTGGCTTGGAGGGATGAGAGCAGATACAGTGGATCATTAGGCAGCAGGAGATGAGAGGGAGCTAGATGTCATTGTCCACCTGGGGACAAATGACCTAGCAAGGGACGGGGTAGGGGTAGTGCAGGGAAATTTCAGGGATAGTGGGAGGGTCCTCAAGCATGCATGGTGGCTTTTACCAAAAGGTTGCCTATATACATCTTGGGAGAAGATAGGACTCTCCATACGGCTTTCAACAGTTGGTTAAAGGCATGGTGCAGGGTGGGGCTCAGTACTAGGAGTGGGCCTCTTCAGTGTCTTCATAAGTGAAATTGCAAAAGAACTGAATGGGAAGGTATGTCTTTTGCAGATGCCACCAAAACCTGTTATAGGGTTGACACTCAGGAGGGTGTGGAGAAAGGGTTCACCCATGCTGGTGTGACAGCCATGTTGCTGATGCCGATTACAGCACAGGCCACATTACAGCAGCAGGCAAAACGTATCCTGGGAGTTACACCACCAAAGAGCCCTCCTGGGAAACAGTCTCCATTGGGCCCCCTCCCCTAATTATCCCACAGGTCCAGGTTCTTAATTTACCTGTTCTCCAGTCCTACCCCATCCTACAATCACTCCACAGGTATACAGTAGATTGTTACTATCCCTGATGTTCAGTGGTTTCCATTTATTTATTTACTCATTCATTTGTTTACCGAGTAGGTGCACTGGTCCGAGAACCATTTTCAGGCATGACCTGGGCCACTGAAGATGGCACAGGAATAAAAGCAAGTACAAAGGAGGCTGGGACAAGGCATACAATAGATAGTAATAAAAATATACAGGATATTTATAGGAAGATATATATAAACTTGCAGCACAATGGATAAATAACATTTATGACAATAGCAGGTACAGTAGTAGCCAAGTTGTAATACAAATTAGGCATGATCTGAGATGAGTAAAGGAAAAAGTGCATCATGGCAGTGTAGGTATGGACCAAGAAGGAAAAGGAGGGAAGGGTAGTAGAGGCATGATAATAAGTTGGGAGGGCAGGAGCAAGTAGTGGAGGACAGAAGGTGAGATCCAAGGAGAGAGTGAAAGAGTCCTGGAGAGTCAGTGGTGCTTAAGTGGAGTAGGCAGGTTATTCCAAAGGAAAGGGGCTGCAGATGAGAATGCACATTTACCCATACGGTGGAGACTAGGGGGCACTCAAGCATGGGGCCAGCAGTGAGGCAGAGCTCTAGAACAAATACTTTTGGCCAAAGAAGGTGGGATTGTGGAGAGGTAGCTCGGTTTTGGATGGACTTATTGACTGTGCTGGCCAGGAGATAGGTCTGTTGGGCTAATGGGGGGAAGCCAGCCCAGGGTCTGATAGAGTGATCAGTGGTGTGTTGAGTGAAAGTCCTTGCCCCCTGTATATCCAAAGTCCCCACCATGACCCAGTTAGTTCTTACAGCGAATACTACCCTCTGGTCCCCAGCCTTACTATATATTTGACACCCTTCCACATTTGGCACAGACCACCCTCTCAGCTCCTTGATCAGGCACAAAATGGATGATAGTTCACAATCATGTGCTAACTGTACGCAGCTGTTTACACAATTGGCACATGAGAGCAAAACTGGTGTTCTGTCCTCAGTTGGTCACAGAGGTTAGCAGAGTGTCTGTGCCAATTGCCACTGTGGGGAGAGTGCGTAAACATATGGTGGGGGCCATGAATGGTGCGAGCGGTGGGACTGGGTGGGCAGGTAGTTATTGGCAGTTTCCAATGTATGGAATGGACAGCAGCACCACTGAACACCAAGGGAAGTGTGATATTACTGATGGTGGGAGCTCAAAGGGGCAGTGGTAGGAGGCAGAGGTGATACTACCTGGTTTAGGGAGGCTACATCTTTTAGAGCCATTTACCAACTGGTCAGACACTAACTAATTATGCTATTCAAGATATCATTTTGTGATCCTACCCTGTTTTTGGGGTGCAAAGTGTTGTTTGAGAGTCACTTACCCATTTAGCAATCGCAAATGCTCATTGAATGTTCTGGTCTATGTGAACAATAACAGTCCATTACCAGTAAGATAGACAAGTGAACAAATACAAATATGGAATTGAGAGCTGTTCTCCATGAGGTTGATAATGTAATTTATCTTAACAATGTTTTAGAGTACAGAGTATGATGAGATTAGTACTGGTACCACTGTGCTACCACATGAGTCTAGGGTTGCTGTGAGAGGTACCAAATACTGAAATGTCAAAATAATGCAGTACCATTGTGCTACCAGTGTACCAGTATTTGTGGGAGCCAACAAAATCTCAAAATTTCATGATACTATTGTATTACCAGTGTATTGTGAGAGACAGAGAAATAGTAAAAATGCCATAGGGATACCATTCTGCCAGTGCACTACCAATGCACAGAGGAAAATCTATATATCACCTACCGCTGTGATACCAGAGTACCACTGGGTAGTACTATTGTGGATTTTTCAGCTGACCACAGTATTGCCATTGCTATACCACCGTAATGCCTTTGTGACAAATTCAGTAAGGGTAACCTGATTGCTGAGACAATGCAGTGCTAAAGAAGTGTGATAAAAATTATAAAGTGTTGCCAGTACTACTGCAGTGTGCAGCAAACATTTGTGAAGGAAATACAGTGCTAAAGAAGTGTGCATGAAAATCTAATAATTATTTGCAGTGCTCTTACAGTCTGCATCAACAAATAAGAAAGATTGATCAGTGCTACTGCAGTGTGCAGCAACAATTAGTGAAGGAAATACAGTGCTAAAGAAGTGTGAATGAAAATCTAATTATTTGCAGTCCTCTTACAGTGTGCATCAAAACATAAGAAAGATTGAGCAGTGCTACAACAGTGTAGCAGAAAGTCAGTGCAGTGTATTAACAGTGTACTGATGAAAAGCAGTGCTTTGTCAGTCTGGACTGAAATAACATTGAAATAAGATTGAAGATGGAAGTGTACACTCCACTTCCCTCTGGGCTGAAAGCAGTACTGGTTTCATGCGCAGTCCATAATCTCTGAGGTTACTGACACTGACCCGGAAGTAGTCTAGTCATCTGGAATTGGGTGGCCTCTATGTGTAATCTTTAGTAGAAGGGTGTTGTAAACTCCAAACATCAGTGAGGCAGGCCTCCTGACAGAGTTGTTGAATGCATCGGTTCCCCTGCAGATGGTGGAGACCTGTCTAACAGATGATGTGGAACAAAATTAAAATCTCCCTCCATAATTATGGTGCACCATCCATTGTCAGGTCTGCTGTCTTTTGTGTCAAAGTTAGAAAAAAGGTGACATCAGTTAGGTGCATGGATGTTTGCTATGAGGACGTCCCTGGCATGCACCTTACCCTTATTATGATACATCTACCTTGTTTATCTGAGTATGACACCTCTCCTATGAGTGGGCATCCCCACTTAACCAGGATCGCCACTCTTCTCTTTTTCAAGGAATAGAAATTTTAGAATTGCTGCCCTACCAATCCACTGACTAGTTTTCTTGAATCTGCCATCATTAAATAAGTCTCCTACAGTAGAGCCACACTGCATCTAGACGATTTAAGATGGAATAGGATTTTTTCCCTACTTAATTGGATGACTTAACCCTTGTACATTTCAGGAGACGTATTTTAATTCAGCCACTAAGTGAGGTGTCCTTCCTGGTTACCAATATATTCTACAAATAAAGAATGCCCTTACCTACCAGGCTTGATCACCTGTCCATTCCCATTCTTGAGGTATCCTTTGTTGTCAACCCATGGTCCAATTCAGGGGAAGTCCATGTAAGAAACAAAAGAGGAGTAAGAGCTATGAAGATGTGTAAAGAGAAAAAGAGGTTGCTAGAGTCTAAGGTCATAATGGTTCACCCACATTAGGGCTAAACTAAACAGAGTACTGTGAAAAAGAGTGCAACCAAAATGCTGAGTGTCAGTGCAGCAACATGAAATTATGTCGTCATGCTAACATGGCCGCAGGAATTGTAGGAGCAGAAGCAGTTCCTGTCTCTGTGATTTATGCAGGGGGCTTTGCTCTAGGCACTCCCTGGTATTTTTATGTAAACAACTCCTGACGGCACATGTTGGTGGGAAGACAAAAATTAAGTAAAAGCATCAACCACCCAACATGCTCACAGTAACAGATGGTGAGATATCCTGGATGCTGAAAACAGTTACTCACTAATGCTGATGCTCATATTCTGATGCCCTTTTTTCAGCACCTTCTTGATGGTAGGTTCCCTGGTGCCGGGCAATTAGGGTGTCAAGTTGGCAATGTCACTGATTACTTTTTTTGCAGGAGGCTGCACCACCCACACATCACCTTGTGGTTGGCTGTGCCCCCCACACCCCCACTTATGGATTCCTACTCCAAGGGGGTGACCTTGCGGGGGGCGCATCCCATGTTTGGCAGCCTGATTGCCCTGTGCCATGATGCCGGCACTCGGAGCACAGTAAGGGTTGATGGGATACCTGTCATAACACCACGCCAATTCTGCTGCTGGTCAGCAATAAAATGGTGCATGTACCATATGGTCTGGAGGTTGTATTTGGGAACACAAAAAATTCAGCTGTTTAAACAGTAAAACTGTTAAAGTTATCAAACCTGCTAAACCTGTCAGATTTCATAGGACTATTGAAACTGGTGCCCTAGCTATCTACATGGGAGTGTATACCATATGCGGTAGAGTGAGATCCCTCACTCAATTCATGACACCCTCCTGTGGTGCTCTAAACACCTCCCCCTGTACCTATGTTCAGCAGTTTAGGTGTCTCTGGCTCCTACTCAATTTTCCTGCCATACCTCTTCAATTTATAGAGTGATTTGGGATTCTTATCCCTTTGCCTTGTTACATTCATAGTCCTTGGGAGGGTCCTACTTTGTTCTCTCCAATAATTTCTCATCTATCTGTCCCTATACATTGTATAGCCTTCCTGCCCTACCTATCCATGTGCTACGTGACATGGAGGGCATATGAACCAGTCTGCTATCCTCTTAGCCTGTTTTAAAAAAGGCCTCAGTTCATTCCAAGCATCAGTCTTGGAGCTTGCTTGGAAGGTGTGCTGAAGAAAGTTGCTCTATATAGAGAGTAGTGATGCTCCTGTAGGTGAATGGTGGCAACTGAGGTTGGGGAAGGAGATTTATGCGAAACAGATACACCTTCAGCTCATTCCTGGTGCCTTCCTCTTAAGCACCATTATATATTGCAAATTGTAAGTGACCCCAGTCTTTGCACACTCTCCAACTGTTAGAGCAGTGGGATATACCTGATCAGGTGAGATCCCTTGTTACTGCTCCAAGTCATTGCCAGATCTTCGGTTGTACCCATCTCTTTTCTTTAGGCCATTCGGTTGTTTTTCCCATTACCTCACCCAGTTTGCCTACAGCATTAGTACACCTTGCCCAGTTCCTTCCTGATGGGGATTATTTGTCACCCCACCCCTTCCCACATACCCTGTCTTGTGCAATTTTAAAGACAATCTGGTGTGCTGGTAGGGAGTATGTATAAATAGTGGTGAGTGGAGTACCTTGCTCTTTGTTGTATTCACATTTAAGTGTGTGTATGGTAGGACAACCTGGAACAGGCACAGTCAAGCATTATTTGCTTAGTTGGAGGGGAGTGGTAACTGGTGTGCATCTTACTCCTTGCCGCACCCTCACATAGGCATGTGTAACAGGGCGGGGGGGTGGTAACTTGCAGCAAGTGCAGTCATGAGTTAACTTTTACATTCCGCTCTTGCACTATTGTCTCCTAGATGCTTGTAATAGCTAGCATTTCAAGCTATTGTATTGCCTAGAGAGTTAATTAATTTATTTATTTATTAAAACATCAGTTTTCAAACCTTTGAGCCAGAGGCTCATTTGCAAAGGTACCTCATCACAGAGAGAACAAAACAATAATCAGAAGCATAAAAAAAAAACAAAAAAAATAGTGTACAGCAAATTGGAGGGGAACAATGGTGACATCGAGGTGATTATGATACAATAGCCAGTTACAATTTGGATTAACATAACTTATAGAGTAGACATACCAGCTGTGACAGGTGGAATAGTGGTTAGGACAATATATGGGGGGGGGTAGTGGGAATGGGAGCAGCCACTCAGGGAGCTTTGTCATCGAGAAGAGCAGGGGAAAAATTACAAGCAGCAACAGCTGCGCGTAGTAAGTAGGTGATTACACAGGGAGGTTTTGAAATGAGAGATGGAGGGAGCATCAGGGATACTGGAGGGGAGGGAGTTATGCCAGGAAGGGGCCCAGTATAGGAAGGCCCTTTGGCCTTGTGTGGTCCTGGCCCAAGGAGCTACCAGCACAGATTTGCAGGAGGATCGGGTTTGCACTAGAGGTTTAGCATGGTGGATAGAGGCAGTCAGCCCAGGTGGGGAGAAACCAAGGAGAGTTTTCTTAGTTAGGAGGCTGATTTGATACCTAAGCCGTTCATCAAGATCAAGCAGATTAGCCTGGGCATAAAGAAGGCAGGTATGTGTAAGTCTGGAAGCCCCAGTGATTAGCCTACAGGCCTTATTTAAGGTGAGCCGGATTTTTTTTAGTGCGGTCTGGTCAGCAGCCCCATAGACAGGCAAACCGTAGTTTACTAGGGACAATATAGAGGACATGACAGCGAGTCGGAGAGCATCGGGGGGAGACAGTTTTTGTGGCGATAAAGGATACCCAGCAGAATATTGGTGGCTGAGGCTAGGGCAGAGATGTGGGAATGGAATGTGAGGGCAGTGTTGAAAGTAACCCCAAGGTACTTATGAGTGTGGACCAGCTCAAGTGGGAACTTGGAACTGGCAAGGACCTGTAGTGGGAAATTACTTGCCTTGTTTTGGGGATGGGCAAAGAGCATGGCTTTAGTTTTTTTAAGATTAATTACAAGTCTATGCTCGTTGAACCAAGTGTCAACTTCATTATAAGAGGCTTGCAGGGTGGCCTGGAGGGTAGTAGGGTTCCGGTCAGAGGCAAAGATGACAGCATCATCAGCATAAAGCACGAGTTTACCAGCTAAGGTGCTTGGCAGGGAGCTGAGATATAAGGAAAAGAACAAGGGCCCAAGAATGGAGCCCTGGGGAACACCACAGCGGATAGGGCAGGCGTTAGAGAGAGTCCCATTAATTTTAACACGCTGGGACTGGTCAGACAGGTAGCTGGAGCACCAGGAGACTGGACCAGCAGCAAAGCCTACGTGGCTGAGTGCATTCGGCAAGAGGGGATGGGAAACAGTGTCAAAAGCTTTAGACAAGTCAATGAACACTGCACCTGCTAGAGAGCCAGAGTCCAGGGAGGAATGAAGAAAGTTAGAGAACTCAAGGAGGGCAGTGGTGGTACTGTGCCCAGCTCGGAAGCCGTGTTGTTCCAGGCAGAGTATGCTGTATTTGGTTAGATACTCTGAGATTTGGGTGGGTGCTATTTTTTCTAGTGCTTTTGAGAGAGGTTAGAGGATAGAGATTGGCCGATAATTACCAGGTAGGGTCCTATCACCACCCTTATGTATGGGTGTGACAGTGGTGATTTTCCAGGCAGAGAAATGTCCTAGGCAGAGATTTGTTAAAGAGGCTAGTAGTGGGACAATAACCAGGTCAAGTACCTGGCGAAGGAACAGGGGTCAAGAGTCACTGCCAGTGGTATTGCCCTTTAAGGCCTTGAGTAGATACGGTTAGACTTCATGGTCGGTAACCCGAAGTAGGTGGAACCAAGGGTGGGTGAGGATGGGCTCTGGTACGGAGGGGGGGTCAAAGAAGTTGCAAGGGAGAACAGTGCTAAGGTCAGTGAAGGATTTATTGAGAGAGTTGGCAATGAGGGTAGGATCAGTGGAGATGGAGCCATCAATATAGATTTGGGAGGGTGGTGGTGGACGTGCGCCTCCATTTAGTTGCTTGATATTGTCTCAGAAGGTTCCGGCATTCCCCCAGGATGAGGTGAGTGAGGCCTGATAGTGCTCGGCCTTGGCCTTGCGTATGGCCCAGGTACATTTGTTCCGGGCAGCTGCGTAAGCCTGCCTATCTACAGGGCGGCCAGTTTCCAAAGCAAGGAGCCATAAGTTATCCCTATCCTTAAGAAGTTGGAGCAGGGCAGGTGTAACCCAGGGAGCATGCTGTGCTTTGAAGTGGAGTACGGTTAAAGGTGCGAAAATGTCACAGGCTTTGTTGAACATTAAGGTGAAAAAGGTTAGGGCCGAGTCAATATTGGGGGCAGTCTCAATGGGAGACCAGTCAATTTGGGCTAGGAGTTGCTTAAGCCCCTTCAGCCCACCTGGTCGTAATCGCCGCCATAGTGTGGGCGGTGCTGTGGATTTGGGTAGGGTGGCTGACCAACGGAGAAGTATGGGAGAGTGGTCACTAAGTCCATCCAGAAGGACTTGAATTTTGCAAATTTGGCTAGGCCGGTTGGTAAGAACCACATCAAGAAGAGTGCTAGATCCCGTTCTGGGATTCACTCTGGTTGGCTGGGCAATGAGTCAATGGATGAGAAGAAGTCACAGGTAGCAGAGGATGAGGGGTTGAGTCAGTTAATATTTAGATCGCCCACAAGGAGTTGAGCAGAGGAGTGGGGTAGAGAGGTAAGATACTCAATTAGCGAGACCAGGGCTGGGGTTTGATTTTTTGGAGGTATATAAGCAGTAGTTAGAAAGAGGGGACCCTTAGAGGGATCAGTGGTCAATTTTATGGTTAGGGCCTGTGCCCTGAAATCAAGGTCAGGGGCTGGGAAGGCTAGACCTGTAAGGGAGTCTTTGATGTAGATCGCACAGCCCCCAACCCGTCGTCCAACTCTATCTTCTCGATAAAGGGAGTAACCAGGGAGTGAGACAAGGGAGTCAGGGGTAGTGTCCTACAGCCAGGTTGCTACTAGACAGATAATGTCTGGTTTATGTACTGTGACCCAGCACTGAAATTAGTCAAATTTCTTCAGGAGGCTACAGATATTCATAGATGCAACAAGAAGCCCATGGGAAGCAGTCGATGAGCTACTGTGGGCTGGGCCAGGGTTGGAATGAATATTCCCAGACAGGAGTAGGAGTATAAGTACAGCCCTAGACCGAGGACGGTGGAAAGCAAACTTACGTCGGGCAGTAAGGGAGGAGCAGGGGAGCTTCAAGACGCAAGGGGTTGGCAGGGAGGTGCAGGCAGGGTAGGCTAGAGTGATAAGTTGCAGGTATGTGTGGGAGAATGAGGCTGGGTGGGGAGTAGGGGGTGGGTGTGGTAGGAGAGAGTGCAGGGTAATAGTGGAGAAGGAGGGGGGCAGCTTTTGAGCATCGGAGGATGGTAAGACAGGAGGGCAAGTGGGGACATCAGGTTGGGGCATCTCTTTGTTGGTAAACTATACATCTGGCTGTGCAATACACTGATTATTGTTATATATGTAACTCTTCTTGTAAGGCTGTTTTCTTATGCCTGCCTGTTAATATGGTGCAATGCCAAAGTCACAGCCGTTATCAATGTAAACTACTAGCTAACAGCAACGTGTGCTGTGCTTGAGGTGAGTCTTGTTTAGGAAGACTCCTTATCTTACTCAGAGATATCAAGAGTCATCAATCCCCTGCTGTATGTTCCAGCACACCAGTGTGATTCCCTGCTACGACCAAAGTCTATATCACCACTCTAGACTCTAGGTTTGAGTGCCACCTAAGGATTTATAGTTCCATCCAGTGCATATTATTTAATTTAGGTGAAGACTGCACACTTAGTACCATACTCTTCTAGCCGGTAACCTTACCCTCACCATGCGCTTGATGCTGGTGAATAATGCTTAAAACAATGGGAGTTAGATGTCTACCAAAATGAGAGCAGTTCACCACACATGTCTGTAATGCTCTAATAGTCATTTCCCCAACCTCCGCTGCTATCTCCCTCCTGACTACACTCTTACTGACACCACAAGTGCTGAAGTAACAAAGAGCCCCGCAGTGATATGACCATAGTACTGTAGTAAAGTTTACTACCCTTGCCTCCTTCCCCGGTCTTCTCAGAACATGGACAATTTTCTGAACACACTCGCCAGCACCAAAAGGTCTGATTCCTGATTCCTTAAACACATTGAGCTGGGTGCTGATGGCCAAGGCATCCAATCTTCCCTTCTCAGTTGCTGTCAACTACATACTCAGTGTTCAGAGTGAGACACAGGAAATTGGGGATACCTGTCTGATTCACTGTGTGACTCACCCCATCCCCCCATCCCTCCCTCTGGCCTGCCCCTTCTCCATCACCCTGCACTGTGACTCAGTGTGACTCACCCCCATCCCCCTCCCCTTTCTCTGGGCTGCCCCTTCCCCATCACCCTGCACTAACAGTCTCCTTTCCCCATCACCCTGCACTAACAGTATAAGGGGAAACAGAGGATCACATACTGTAAAACAGAGCATTTGCTATAGGTCTTTCCTATACCATCTGGTGTTCAGTGCCCTATAAATGCAAGACAGGATAGAAACACAACACAAAGGTACAAGACGTGTGTCTGGAAAAACTGTACCCATTCCGATCCATGATGTTCAGTGGCCCACTGTGATCCCTACGGGGAACTCCCTGTGGCTGTTGTGACAGTGTCTTCAGCCTGGCTCCCAGGGTGTCTCCCTCCACTACAGCTGCCAAGCTGGGTCACAGTGAGATAGCTTCTTTTTTTTTTTTTACTTTCTGTTTTTCCCTCCTGGTTCCCCACATCTGCCCCTTTCATCAGGGTCTTCAGTGTGCCCCACAGCTGCGCTGAGGAAACCAGGGGGATATGAGCTCCCTTGAGTGCCCCAATTCCAATTAGTACCTTTCATTCTGGATGAACCCCCAGTCGGGCAGAGAAAGTCTCCCCCTGTACCTTCCTTTGAACTCAGGGGGGTGCAGATACCTGGAGCCTGTCTCTCCTGGTCCCCAGTTGTTGATGTGAGGCCCATCTTCTAGCGGAGACATGGGCTTTTTCCTCCCCTGTTCTGGTATCCCCATCCCCTGTGGACATCAGCGCACAAGGAGGACCAATGAGACAGAGGCACGCAGAAACACACCTCCACTCTGGTCCTCAGATAATACTCACCCTTCCCTCAAGCACTGTTCCCTTGACTGCCCTGGCATCACCCTTGGTCACCCAGATGGTGGCTTTATAGCAGTGAGGAGAGCCAGCCCACTCCTCCTAGAGAAGGAAAGTAGCCCCATGGGCACTCTATCCTTCTCCCCCAGCCAGCCCTCTGATGATCTGGGCTTGCTATGGAACCTAGGTCGTTGGAGTGAGATATCTTCTGGCAGTGTTAGAAAGGTTGCTCCCAAACATCTGGTGATGCAACCACCTGACATGGCAGCCTAAACAAGGAACTCTCTGTGTACCAATAGTTTTTTCTTCCTTTCACAAAGTAACACTCAGTGCATTGGTTCATTTTTGTTTTAAAGGTGGTCATAATTGCAGAGGAAGACACTGGCAGTTATTACAGCCACAAAATATAGCAACAAAACTGTCCCAGTGGTGCTGGAGGTCGAGGCGCTTGTTGCTACACTTTACATCATGCTGGCGACCCGGGTTCGGGAATGAGCCTGGGCCACCGGGGGTCAGCGGGGGCGGAGAGAGAAGACTGAACATCTGGAGGACTGCTCTCCTCTCTTGGGAGGAGGAAAAATGCTGTCTCTCTTGTTGATTGCCCTCTGGTGGTGACCAGAGGGTAATATAGGTCAGGAGGCATGCTCTGACATGATTACATTGGTGGGGTGGGGGTGGGGAGAAAACAGGAGGAAAAGAGCCTGGCATGGCTCCATGATGGTCTGCTGCACCATTGGCTGACCCCGGGGTTCTGGATTGGGCCTCTGGGGAGGGGGCACCACCTCCCTGGCCTAACTGTGGGGGGCAATCCATGGGGCAAATACCAGGGGATGGCTAACTGGGGTACAATGGGACCTGAGAGAGAGTTCCTCCTTTAGGGAAGACCAAAGCACCTGCCAGGGCTGAGGCAGAAAAATGTATATGAAAAAAATATATATATATCAACAAGCTAACAGTTTTACTTGCTGCACAACAGCAGCTTGCTTTTGCAATTGCGACTGATAAGTTTGAGGAACAATCTCAGCCAGCAAATGCTATGTTACTGGTAGAAATTAAGGCCTTCTGAGATGAAACTCGTACCCAATATCAAGAGCTGAAATCCTCGATCATTCAAATAGAGGGAACAACACAAGCTCTTGAAAACCAGGTTACTGAAATGGATGATATGGATGGTAGATAGGCTGAAGCAGTTATTTACCCAGATTCTACAAGATACTCAGCACCTTCACAAAAAGTGCAATGATCATAAGAATAGATTTCGCTGAAACAACATACAGCTCTATGGAGTTTTAGAGGGCTTCGAGGGGAAGATGAGACTTTATTGTGTTTCTTCAAGATTTTTTGGGTTCCCTTATAGATATATTAGACTTGTTACCTCTTCCTATAGAAATACCCCATCGTGCCCTTGTTACTGCAGCCCTTGGCACCGGCGCTCAACCTTGTCTATTGTTATTAGTTTTTATAATTATGCCATCAAGTGAGCTATACAAGTGAAAGCTTGGAGGAAAGGACAACTGTCTTACCATGGCCATAGAATCAAATTAAACAATGATTATACTCCTAACATCCCTCACTATCAAAAAGCATTTGTCCTACTTTTTAAGGTGTTACAGTCTTGCAACTTAAAATTTAACATTCCTTATCCAGCATGACTAAATGTTTTTTCCTGGATAGTCCCCGAATTTTTGAAGATTATGAATCAGCCATGTTAGTGCTCCAGTAGAGACAATTAATTCCAGAGGAAGACATGGAGGTTCAAGAGGTCTGGGGGGAAAAGACCGCTTCAAAAAGAAATATGGTCCAAGGTTCCTAAGGAGAAGAAAAAATGAGGAAACAAACCTTGGATGAGACCCATACACTGTTGCAGTCCTTCAAGAGAGAACCAGCTGACTGAAATGATCTCCAGGAGATTGGGATACGTCATAACCCTTGATTCAGCTTCATTACTGCTTTTATTCATTTATTAGAAAGGTGGAATTTACTAAAAAGAAAGAACTGGTATACTCAGCGAATGGTCACTATTTGGAATTCACTGCCAACAATAGTGGTGGGAAGTTGTACTATGACAGCTTTTAAAACTGAATTGGATAAACATTATAAAGCAAAGAGAGGGATATTTTAGTTGTATGTACATGGGCAAGCATAATGGATGAAAGTCTACAAAAGCTTTATATTACCCATGATACCTACGATTCCCTAAAGGCTGTTGGACAGTAATGGGGTTCCTGACTATACAGATCAGACATTAACCTTGATTTCCATTTGCAACTGCTTTGAACTACATTGTTTTGATCAGCTCATTTTACAAAGAGGTCATGAATGGGAGAGACTGTTTATGTTTTTTCTATTTGAATTATCGGACTGATATTCTTAACCGAAGTCATTTGGATCTATAGGTTGGACCCTCAAATTGATCTCTTTTGGTTTCTAAACTGGAATTTGTAGCTGATCAGCCTTACTATGCTGATCTGCAACCCTGGATTGATCTTGCCTCCTTTACCCTAACGGGATCTTAAGCTTCAACTGGTCCTTCAAATCGACTCACAAACTTCGTTCGATCTGAACTTCATTTCACCTGCCGTTTACATTCGAATGGGTTTTTTGCATTGAACTGCACTTGCAGTTCTAATCCATGTTTGGACTCCTCCATTTGGATTACTTGGCACTTTGAAACAATTACTTGTAGAGTCCTCTGTTGATCCCATCTGGATTTGTTCTGTTTTTCTGAGGTAATTCTCTTGCATATCCCTGCAGACACGTTTTTTTTGCTGACCACAGATACATGGTAATAGTAGACAAGAGAAGTTGTTTTCTGCCTTTTCTTTGACTGCCTGGATTAATATTCTTTAGCTGATCCAGTTCAGATTCATTGGACTGGACATCAGAATAGATATGTTTTTTCATCTGTAGCTTGGATTGGAATTTATTGCTTGTTTAGCTCTATTCCTTTGACTTGCAATCCTGGATCTAACCTGTTTTTCTATCCGGTTGAGTTTTAAAGTTTCAATTCCCTCTTTAAAAGCAATCCATAAACTTAGTTCAATCTGGCTTTTTCCTATTGACATATAACTTAATCCCAGATCATTGCTGAATTCCCTCCGGTGGACTATTTAGTTCTCTGCAAAGGATACACAGGAGATTGTCCATAGATGTATTTGATTAGGCTAAATGGCACTGTCTAAATTTTCCAGAGGAGCTTATGCTACAAGTCCAGACTGCAATTTTAGTTCAAACTAGTTTTTCTTCCTTCTGATTAGAACCCTTAGCGCAAAGGAGCATTTTACTGCAGACTGGCTTCCATCCTCAAATAAGGATTGCTAAATTGATTTGTTTCATTTTTCAAAAAAAAAAAAGATAATCACTCTCATTGCAATTATTTTACTGTTCTGATTAGCAATTTAACATTTTCATTATTGTACCTTTGGTAAGATTGGATCATCAAGTCATTGTACTAAGACTCTGTATGGGTCTTCACTAGTTCATGGACCAGACATTATTCATTACTATCTTGCCTCTGTCAGAAACGCGTTCCACAGATCAGGCCCTCTGCTCCCACAATGCCAACCTCGAAGTGCAATAGTGTGAACAGGGGACAGACAGGGTAACCCTCCTGTCTGTTTTGGGTCCGAATCACCTGCTAGCCTTGAATCCTGGAGGTCAAATGTGAACCTTATGCTAGCGCACCCAGTTAACAGGCTCAGATATGTACCCTCTTCGGGAATGCAGTACAATTTTTCGCCCAGTGGCACCCAGCCAGGTTTCCAAAATGTACCCTTATGACTCAATATGAGCCTTGGGTATATTCTTTCCTTCAGCAAGAATAGTAACACATTCAAGCCCTTAACAGCTGCCAGACTTAAACACTGGTTCAGCATTCACATGCAAAAGAAAACCAAGAAGACGCAGGCAGTATTTTAAGGAAAATATTGTTTTCTAAAAAATTGTAAAATAGGTAAAATATCAAACACAGAATGCACATATCAATAACTTACAGTCACATAAAATAAATGGGAAGCTACAGAACTCAAATACACCTACTACAAATACTTAAACGTTCCAGATGAATTATCTTTCTAAAGTGCCTAGTTACCAGTTCACAGACTAAGAGTGTATTTGATTTGCAGGGAGTCCTTCTGCCACAACTTGTCAGATGCAGGCCATTTTCAAAAGTCAGTTTTCCCCCACCTCCTGGTGATATCACCCATGAGGTCACTGTTAGATATGTGATAAATCTGTAATCTGGGCATGGATATCCACAAGGATGTATGTTATTACTATGAAAATCAGCAACTAGCAATTTCCCAAAATATGAGTCTTTTTGAGCAAAACATTCCCTTTGATGTTTCAAAACCCCACAATCTGTCACTAGTTCTCTGCTAGGTGAGAAAACCACAAAGAATCAGCCAAATGACTTCCCTTCCTGCTAGGGTCAAAAAATGCATATTTAGTTCCCAGCTTCAAACGCAGGAGCAGGTTATAAGGGGTAATAAACTTTCCCTCTGGAAGTAAGGCTTTCATTAGTGGTTTCACTTGTCTCTTTATCACATCCTGCTGTTTCCGCACACTGGCACTTTTGAGGTCAAAGGTGAAGTCTTCTTATACTGACTACAATCCTAAAGCAGGCAGTCACATATCATACACATTTTATTTATAACACAAATATTATACAATATAACAATAAGCAGGTGGCAGAGCGTCACAGTCCTCCCCACCTAGACAGAATTTGGGGGCTCTGTCCACTGCATGGGATGAGCGCCCCAAGTCAGTTCATTGATCAAACTGACATGATGGTCCATCTGCATTTTCATTGGCTGCTCCTGCTCTGTGTGAGACCATCATGTCATATCCTTGTAAGGCAAGGCTCCATCTTAGTAGGCTACCATTCGTTTTACCCATTTGTGCCAGCCAAACAAGGGGATTGTGGTCATTGTGGTCAGTTTGTACCTCAAAATGCTGCCCGATTAGGAATGGCTGTAACTTCTTTAGGGACCACACCATGGCAAGACACTTTTTTTTCCACAGTAGAGTAAGCCTGCTCCCTGGGAAGTAACTTTTTACTGAGGTACACTATGGGGTGATCTTTCCCTTGTTGGACTTCTGACTCAGCACTGCCCCAATATTCATATCTGAGGTGTCAGTCTGGACCACAAAGAGTTTGCTACAGTCTGGACTTGTCAACACAGGAGCACTACACAGTGCCACCTTTAGTTAATTTTCTTAGGTATCCTTTTCCTTAACAGGCCAGATAGGGGAGCAGCCAGGGCACTGTAATTTGGTACAAGTTTCCTATAGTACCCTGCTGTACACAGGAACCTCCTGACCTGCTTCTGTGTTTCTGGTCCGGGACATGCCTTGATTGCCTCTATTTTCACTTGTTTAGAATGGGGCTGTCCCCAGCCTACAATGTGCCCAAGGTATGCCACATCAGCCATAGCCGCCTGGCACTTCTCAGCTTTTACAGTGAGTCTGGCCCTCTGAATCCTGCAAAACACTTCCCTAAGGTGGGACAGGTGTTTCTCCCAGCTGGCACTAAAGATGGCAATGTCATCCAGGTATGCCACAGCGTTTTCCTCAGCACCATTTAACATCTGGTTCATTCAACCTTTGGAATGTGGCCGGGGGGGGTTTCTTCATTCCAAAAGGCATTACTTTAAATTCAAATAACCTTATCGGAGTGATGAAGGATGACTTCTCCCTAGCTCTGGCAGTTAACTCTACCTGCCAATACCATTTTGTCAGGTCAGTAGTTGTAAAGTATGTTGCCCCTCCTAACTTGTTCAGGAATTCGTCCATCCATGGCATTGGGTGGGCATCTGACTTCGTGACTGCACTGAGTCCATGATAGTCCACACAAAAACAAGTAGTGCCATCTGGCTTGGGAACAAGGACTACAGATGAGGCCCAGGGGCTGTGGGATTTCTGGATTACCCCTAAATCCAGCATTTCCTCCAACTCCCTCCTAATGTCCTTTTAGATAGCCTCTGACACCCAATATGCTGTCTGCTTTATGGGTGCCTGCATCCCCATCTCCACATCATGCGTCGCTAAGGGGTTTAGTCCAGGCTTGACACTAAACAGTGGGGCAAAGGCTGCTAAAACCTCCCTCACTTCCTGGATCTGGTCCTGGGTCAACTGGGTTGACATTTTAAGTTGCCTCCACAGAGGACTCCTGCTTGCTTTCTTCCAGCAAGTCCAGAAGGGGATCTCCTTCATCCGTCCCCTCCCCAGGATTACACACTGCAAACACTAGGTCAGCCCTATTAGCATATGGCTTCTTTATGTTGACATGGTACATTCTTTGTGTATATCTCCTGTCAGGTAACTCTATAATGTAGTTTACATCATTTACCCTTCTAACTACTTTGTACGGTCCTGCCCACTCAGCCTGCAGCTTGTCTTTCTGGACCGGGATTAGGACCATGACTTCCTGACCCACAGTGTATAAGCAAGCGGTTGTACCACACATTTTGTTTTTGTTAGACAGCTGCCAGGTTGCTCTGGGCTGTCCCCATAAGCTTCTTCAGCCTTTCCCTAAACCTAAGGACATAATCCACTATGGGAGTTCCCTGGGTAGCGTGCTTGCCTTCCCAGTCCTCCTGGATCAAGTCTAGGGGCCCACGTAACCTACATCCATATAAGAGCTTGAAGGGGGAAAATCCTGTTGACTCTTGAGGCACCTTCCTGTATGCAAACAACAAGTGGGGAAGGTGTTTCTCCCAGTCTCTCCCATGCTGTTCAGCAAATGCTTGGAACACTGACTTAAGGGTACTGTTAAATCTTTCCACAAGCCCATTGGCTTGTGGGTGATAAGGTGTCATGTGTCTCTGCACCACCCCACTTCTCCAACATTTCATGAGGTCCAACATGAATGAATCCCCTCAATCAGTGATAACCTCCTGCAGAAACCCAACATGGGAGAAAATCCTTAGCAAGGCATCTGCAACTTTGTCTGTCCTTGGTGAGGATAGGGTGACTGCCTCTGGGTACCGGGTGGCATAATCCACTACAGTTAGGATGAACCTCTTCCCGGAGAAGCTGGGGATATTTAAAGGCCCCACAATATCCATTTCCACCCTCTGGAATGGCTCCTCTACTATGGGTAAGGGAATTAGGGTGGCTTGGATTTTCTTACCTGCCTTCCCTATTTCTTGGCACGGGTGACAAGACCTGTAATACTCCTTCACCTGCTGAGTGAAGTTGGGCTAATAGAAATTCTGAGCCAACCACTGAGTAGTGTGCATGATTCTCAGATGGCCAGACATGGGAATATCGTGTGCAATCATGAGCAACTGCTCACGGTACCCCTGGGGAATGACAAGCTGCCTGCTCATCACCCCTCCCTCTGTCTTAGCATCTTGCATATACATCAGTCCATTGTCACGATAAACTTTATGTTTCCCATCATCTCCCTGTGCTCCGTCAAAGTCTGCCCAGGCCCTCAGCTTCTCTAGACTATGGTCACTTTTCTGAGCAGCTACAAACTCCTTACACATTCCCTAGGCATGGGACATGTCCCCTTCAGTTTCTATACTAGGGTCTCTAGCTTTAGTATCAGAGCATTCAGAATCACTGCCATCCCTAAGCCTCTGACTATGTGTTACACCTTCCTTCTTGGAGTAACCCTCCATAGCTGTTCTGTTAACTGCTACCTGGGGAATTCCTACATCCCTTTCATTATCCTCCATATCAGGAGACACAGGCTGGGGAACTAGCCTCCCAGGGGTTTCCACAGGGGCTTCTATGGGGTCCAGGGAACTACAATTTTCCTTTGCAGGTTGCCTGTGGGTAACTGCACACACCATCCCCTGTTTGATATTGTCGTCAATAATTACATCGACAGCCAAAGTCTTGGCTATGGCAACCTTTTGCACAGTCCCCCCAGTCTCACCCCAGTCTAGGAGGACACTAGCGAGTGGCAATGTTTTCTCCTCCCCCAGTGAATCCCTGTACAGTTACAAATTGATTCTGTATAATCTGACCAGGATCTACCAAATCCCCTTTTACCAAAGTCAGGGATGCCCCTGTGTCCCTTAACCCATGTGTCAGTTCACCATTCACAGTGACTGGGTGCATGTGTTCCCACATGTTTACTGGCATGCGTTCAGGGACACACAAACAACCCACTTATTTTTCTAGCACCACTGTCTGCGCTGCTTGTCCTTTTTGGGACACTACCTTGCAATATGTCCAGTTTCTTTGCAAACCCAACATTCATTTCTTTTCTCAGGTAAATTTTTTCTTTGTAACCTGGGGCTACCTGGTTTGGGTGGAGGCAGGGAGGGTTTTAGCTGCCCTGAAGGCATGCTTTTCCCTTTCTACCCCCCTTTCACTCTCAGAGCAGGTCTGCTCCTGGCATAGCGGTCAGAGAGTTCAGCAGTCTCTTCCACTGTTTTGGGATCTCGATCCTCTAGCCAGGTATTCAGTTTGGCTGGGCATGCCCCCCAAAACTGCTCTAACAGTACAGCATTTTCAATTTTTTCTACAGAGCCTGCTTCAGTTCCTTCCCACCATCATTTTAAAAACTGATGTTGTTCAGTGGCTAGCTCCTCATACCTCATGTAAGGGCTCCTTCTGAGCTTATGGAATTTAACTCTGTATGCCTCTGCTGTTAGCTCATATTTTTTTAAAAGTGCAGCTTTAAGCTTACTGTAATCATTACTCTCCTCATTATCCATTTGACCCAATGCATCCTGAGCTTTTCTGGTAAGTAGCAGGGACAGCTGGAAGCTCCAGGACCCTCTAGGAATATTTGCCTAAATGCATACTTTTTTAAAGGAATTTAAAAAGGCATCCATATCTTCCCCCTCTTTAAATTCAGCTATCAATTTAGAATTTAATTTGTAACCCTGTCCAGGAGTTCCAGTTAACCCCAGGCCACTTACCTGTTCTGGTGCTGGTGTTTGGAGTCGTAGCTTCTCCAGTTCATGTTGCCTCTGGTGCTCATGCTCTTCTTGCTCAGCCTCTCACTGAAGTTGTTGCTACTTTCCTCTGCCTCTCACTGAGCTGCTCCCACTTCTCTCTCTTTTCATCTGCAGCTGGAACTTCTGCTCAAATTCTAGCTCCATTCTCTGCAACTCCATCTTCAGCTTGATCTCTTCTGGCTCTAGAATGCTGGTGACCTTCCCCTGCTGCTGTGCCATTGGTTTGCACTGGCTCTGTTGTCCTCCTCACTGGATCTGGACACTGCACTGGTCTCTGGACCCTCCACACCCAAGGTTCAGTCCTTTTCAGTCACAGACTGTGACTCGAGGCTTTGGGCATCGGCTGCCACAAGAGCCTCTATGAGGTGCTTTTTAGTTCTGCCCTTGTGCTGGACTCCTCTCTCTTGGCACAACTGCCTCAGGTAGTCTGCAGTGTGCTTGCTGTAGTTGGAAGCCATCTTCTTCCCTAACTACGGCTACACTAACTTGCACCCAGAAAAAAATAAATAAAACAGGTAGGAACTTAGACTGTATGCACAATGATATAGTTCTGTTTACTTTTTAAAAATCATTGCCTTATTTTGAATGTGAGCTGTACATTATTAATCTGACACACTGGATTGTTAATGCTCGTGTTACCAAATACTTTCAAATCACACTGCTGCCAATCAAATCTGTCACAAACATGCTGCGCATGTCAGGACCTCTGCTCCCACAGTGCCAACCTCAAAGTGCGATAGTGTGACCAGGGGACAGACAGGGTAAACCTCCTGTCTATTTTGGATCTGAATTACCTACTAGCCTGGAGTCCTGTGGGTCAAATGTGAACCTTATGCTAGCGCACCCAGTTAACAGGCTCAGATATGTACCCTCTTTGGGAATGCAGAACAATCTTTCACCCAGTGGCACCCAACCAGGTTTCCAAAATGTACCCTGATGACTCAATATGAGACCTAGGTATATTCTTACTTTTAGCAAGAGTCGTAACACATTCAAGCCCTTAACAGCTGTCAGATTTAAACACTGGTTCAGCATTCACATGCAAAGGAAAACCAAGAAGATGCAGGCAGTATTTTAAGGAAAATATTGTTTACTAAAAATTGTAAAATAGGTAAAATATCAAACACAGAATGCACATATCAATAACTTACAGTCACATAAAATAAATGGGAAGTTACAGAACTCAAATAAGCCTACCACAAATACTTAAAAGTTGCAGATGAATTATCTTTCTAAAGTGCCTAGTTACCAGTCCACAGACTAAGTGTGCCTTAGATTTGCAGGGAATCCTTCTGCCACAACTTGTCAGATGCAGGCCATATTCAAAAGTCAGTTTTCCCCACCTCCTGGTGATATCACCCATGAGGTCACTGTTAGAGCTGTGATAAATCTGTAATCTGAGTATGGATTTCCACCAGGATGTATGTTATTGTTGTGAAAATCTGAAGCTAGCAATTTTCCAAAATATGAGTCTCTTTGAGCAAAACATTCCCTTTGATGTTTCATAGCCCCAGAGTCTGTCACTAGTGCTCTGCTAGGTGAGAAAACCATAAAGATTCAACCAAATGACTTCCCTTCCTGCTAGGGTTGTACAATTCATATTCAGCTCCTAGCTTCAAAAGCAGAAGCAGGTTATAAGCGATAATAAACTATCCCTCTGGAAGGAAGGGTTTAATTAGTGGTTTCGCTGATCTCTTTATCACATCCTGCTGTTTCATCACACTGACACTTTTGAGGTCAAAGGTCAAGTCTCCTTACATTGACTACCATCCTTAAGCGGACAGTCACGTACCATACACATTTTATGTATAACACAAATATTATACAATATAACAATAAGCAGGTGGCACAACATCACAGCCTCTTACTGTTTTCTTATTACATAGTGGGTGGCTATTCTTTGATGAATCTCTTGAATAGTGACTATAATATTAGAGAATTTTGTTAAATGCTTGAACTGCTTCAGAATAGCCCTTAGTTTACTGAAATAAGGTATTGTACAAATTTAGATTTGAATCAGCACTCCATAGGTTGATCAGGTTTTTATGTTTTGATTTGTTCTTATTAGCTGATGTTTTGCCACTTCTCATTGTTTATTTCTCTTTTAATCTAGTACCCATGAAAATGGGGGCCTGATTATACTGTTTTCTTAGGGATGCTACCTATTTATGGTGTAGGGTGCTTCATTTTATTTAACTCTTGGTTTGGGGAGAAGGGACATAAGGAAAGGGTCAGGAGTCAGAATTATATGGGGGGGGATAGGGATAAGGAGGAGGGGCATCTAATTTTACTAATTGAAGTTTTGTATTGTTCTTGCCTTAGTTACCTCCCCTGGCAGATATGGCTCTGCTAACTTTTTTAACTTCTCCTTCCCTCCCCTCGCTCCCCCCCTTTTCTTTTCTTCCCTTCTCCCTTTCCTTCCTCATTCACTCTAGTCACGGCTGCCATGTTGTAAGCTGAAAGTTATGAAATCTTCCCTCTATCAGTTGGTTAACTTTTTTTTTATATTTACATATCAGTACTCATATGGGAGATCTGTTTATTGTTATGGCTGTTTGGGGGCTTTGGGATAGGTTACTATTAGGGGTGTTTATTGCCCCAGGGGACTTCTGGTATGTCCAGACTGCCCCATACGGTGCCTGATGTTATCTGGGCACTGCCTAGGAGCCGTAAGGTTTTTTTGTCTCTCACATTTGGAGATCAAATTGTTGTTAATCAATTTTTTTCACCCTCTGGGGTGGTTTGTTCTTTGTTGGCACTGCTCAATTGGCAGAGGTTATTTAGTTATAGGTCTGCTTAGTCCTACAGTTAGTGTTGTTAGAGTAAGTACTGTATGCTCTTAATATATTCTTATTTTCCACAGCATATAGTTAGTATACAATAAGTTAGCAGTGCAGATCATATTACCTTAGAAAACCTCAAAAAAGATGAGTTCTAATTATACAATATTTCTTTTTGGTATTCTGCTTATATTGATGTGATATTTTATGCTTTCTTATGTCAGATGCCACCCTTTTGCATTGGTCTTACTTGTTGCTTATTTATATAGCTATGGATTTATACTTATGGTTTCATTCTGTTAGTTATGATCGAAGAAGGTATGGTCATTTTTATTTTTAGGCATCCTTCTGGGATCTGCATAGTGAGGCTGAGTGAACACTCTCTGTTCTGTGAGATTAGGGTCAGCTGATTGGGTGTTTTTAGGATGGTTCTCTTTTTTTCATGCCCAGATGACAAAAAACCTAAAAGTCAAGATATGTTCCCAAAATGTCAATGGATTGAATAATCCTATTAAAAGGTATAATGTACTTACCCAACTTATGAAATGCAATTCCTCCTTTATCCTGCTACAGGAAATCCATTTATCCCACTTGGCACATCAAAAGTTGGTGAAATTTGGTTTCTCACAGGTAATAGCTTCAACTTATAAGAGGGGTAAGAGGCATGGAACAGCAATTTCGATATCACTTGGCACTCAGTTTCATTTAGATACTAGTTATATGAATCCTGAGAGGTGCCTTTCTATTGTATTGGGTAATCTTGAAGGCTCTCTTATTACTCTTGCTAGCCTCTATATACCCCCTGATGCTGGGTCAGATGTTGTATGGTCATTGTTTCAAAAAGTTATTGAACATCTGAAATGGGTGCTAGTTTGGAGGGGGGATCAGAATATGATTTATGATAATAAGGACACCATGAACATTAATCCCCTATATGCTTCCCCTCTCAAAGGATGGCCCATATTCCTTTTTGGGATACTGGATGGGTGCACATATGGCGTCAGCTTAATCCTCCTCAACAGCTTTACTCTCACTATTCGCCGCTGCATAAAACTAATACAAGAATATTTTTTTCATATTTCTAAAGAGCTTTCTTATTTAGCCAGAGAATGCGAGATGCTGCCATCTTCTTTGTTTGATCGCTCTCTGCTGGTACTGATCCTCGATTGAGCAAAAGATAAAGGTCAGACTTTATGGCAGTTTAACAATTTTCTTGTTAATCTTACCCCTCTTTCGGGACTTGGTTCAGAGCTGTTTCCCACAAATAATTCTTGATAATACTAAGGAGAATGTTCACCCTGGTATTTTGTGGGATATAGTGAATGTGGTCCTCAGGTGAGAAATCTTGACATTTTCTGCGCAGTACAAAAGGAATCAGGAAGCCCAATTAGATGATGTGCAGCACCAGTTACAGGACCTGCAGAAGTAACATTCAGAGGGTGATGAGACTGGTCTTCCCTAATTAGAAGCCACATGGCAACTGATCCAGAATTTAACAGATATTAAAACTGAATGTGTCCTTCAGTTCTTGAAACAGCGATACTACGGAGGGGGATCTAGAGCCATGCGACTCTTGGCCTACCATCTTAGACAGAAGGTTGCTCAGGCTATTATCACCCAAATATAATCTCTGGTTACAGGCCAGATTACTAGTTCACCATTGCAGATTAGAGTGGCCTTTAAGATTTTCTGTCAAAAACTATATACACCTGAGACCCCATTTGATCCCTAAGGCACTCATACTTTTTTGGACTCTCTCAATTTATCTGAACTCCTACAACAGTTTAGAGCTCAATTGGAGGCACCTATTTTGCAATCAGAAATGGAACAGACCATCAAAGACTTGAAATCTGCTAAGAGTCCTGGTCCAGACTGCTACACAGGAGAGTTCAATAAGGCATATCTAGATTTGATAGCACCTCATTTGTTGCAAGTATGTAATGGAATATTGAATGGAGATCTGATTCCCCCTACTTGGTGGTTCACCACTATTTCTAGTATTCCCAAATTGGGGAAGGATTTGTCTTTTTGTGCCTCATATAGACCTATCTCTCTTTTCAATATAGATTACAAGTTATTTATGAATATTATGGCAAAATTCCTAGAAGGAGTCTTACCATATCTGATCAAACCTGACCAATGTGGTTTTGTCCTGGGTCGACTGACACAGGACAATATCAAGAGAACTCTCCATCTTCTTGGGCATGCCACCCAGTCAAAAGTCCCATTTTTATTACTAAGTCTAGATGCTGAAAAGACCTTTGACCAGGTGTCTTGGCCTTTCCTAGAAGCCAGCTTGAAGAAACTATGATTCTCATATCTTTTGTCATATCATTATGAGACTATATGATAACCCTTTAACCTACATTAAGATTAATGGCTCAATATCATATACCATTCCACTGCTAAGGGGCACCAGGTAGGGATGCCCCTTATCTGCACTATTGTTCTCCATATATTTAGAGCCATTAGCTCAAGCTATTTGACAAGATGATAACACATTAGGAATCCTAGCAGGAGGTGAACATCATAAGCTGGTGCTGTACGCAGACAATTTGTTGGTCTGTTTGTCATCTCCTGAGAGTTCTCTTCCCCCTTTGTGGTGTCTACTTGAAAAATTTGGAAAATTAGCAGGTTACAGAATCAATTTAATGAAAATTGAAGTACTTCAGATAAATTACAACCCTTCAGATTGGATACTACGGCACTATGGCCTGGATATTCAAACTGCGCCATTCTGAGGCGCAAGCCCTTGCGCTGCTCAAAATAGTTGCGCAGGGGTGTGGCCGGGGTGATATTCAAAGGTTGCGCTATTGCGGCTCGCTGAGAATATCCTCCCCAACCACAACACTGGCATGAGCGCAGTGGAACTGCGCCACATAAGTTGCCAGAATGAGCATTAAACTTGCGGTGGCGCCAGTACCATTGCGCCATCGCGCAAATGTCCGATATTCAAAAGGTGGCATGCAAATGGGGCCATAATTTATGCAAAAGCGCGGGGCCATTGCATCTATTGTAGCCCCATTGCATGCCATTTTGCATGTAGGTGCGCTGATCCCGAGGACTTGCGCCTGGCCACCCCTGCCAGGCAGCAGCCGTCGAGGACCGGCGCACTAATGCAGCCGATCGCGGGCAGTACAGGTACATGTAACCTCCCCCACATATTCTGAAGCCCGATCGCGGAGCAGTACAGATACAAAGCACCCACACACACACACACGTATCCGAAGCCCGATCGCGGGCATAGATATATGAACCCCCAGTGCCTGATCGCGGGCGAATGTAACCCCCAACCGAATATCTCCTGGTGGTCAGTGGACCGTAAAGCCCGATCGTGGGCAGAATGTCACATCACAACCCCCCAAACATCTCCCTGGTGTCTAGTGTCCCCCACCCACGGCCCTCACCCGCTCCCCCGCGGCGGTGACGGCAGCATCCACCGCCCTGCCACCCCGCCGCCGCCCGACTGACTGTCGGTAGGGCTGCCGCCCATTGGTGCAAACTACAGCCAATGGGCGTGCAGCTTCGCCGTACATGACAGTCGAGATTTGTGAATGATGTTCATTCACAAATCTGGACTATCATGCTCTGACTAGAAACCACAAATTGACTGTCATGTACGGTAGTGGGCTGTGGCGCCCATTGGCCGTAGCTCTGCACCAATGGGCGGCAGCCCTACCGACAGTCAGTCGGCGGGCAGCAGGGGGGCAGACGGTGGATGCTGTTGCCCGCCGGCCGCGGGGGAGCGGTGGAGGGGCTCGTGGGTGGGGGGGACACTAGACACCAGGGAGATGTTTGGGGGTTTGTGATGTGACATCTGCCCGCTGATGGCTTTTACGGTCCACTGACCACCAGGGAGATATCTGGGGGTTATATCCTGCTCCGCGATCGCACTGGGGGTTCATAACACGTTATGCCTACGATCCGGCTTCGTCACGTGTGTGTGTGTGTGGGTGTTTCAGTATCTGTACTGCCCGCGATCGGCTTCGGATATGTGGGGGGACATAGTACCTGTACTGCCCGCGATCAGGCTGTGGGAGATGTGTGGTGGGGGGGAGTCAGAAAGGCACTATGCCCGCGATCGGGCTGGTGGGGGGGCATAGGGATCGAGTTGGGGGCTAGCCAGGTGGCAGCTGCTGTGTTGTGCCCTGCAATGCAGCAGCTCACCTGTGGGTGGCCCTCAACTTAAGCCTTTTTTTGCTCAATGTTGTGCAGGCGCAGGTTGGGGTTGCGATGCACAACTCTGCACAACCCGACTGAATATCGGGCTGCGCAGGTTACATGGATCCTCCTCCTGTTGAGCATGCATTCATTTGTATCTCTCTTTGCGCAACCTGGTGCCAGTGGCGAATTGCTTCCTGCTGAATATCACAGAATGGCGATTTTGGACTTACAAAGCATAAAGAACCTGTTGCTATTTTACGCAACCTTTGAATATCCAGGCCTATGTGTTTAAAATGGCATCTGCCATATCTGAAGTATTTGGGAGTTCATTTAACTTTTGATCCATCTAAACTGTATGATTATTTATTTATTTATTAGCTTTTGTTTATTGGGTAAGTGCATTAGGCATGAAAGCTTACCTATTTTCAAGCACTACTCTTCTCTTATCTACCCTTACTATGCCAGTTCTACTTAGATTTGAAACAATGGGAAAATAATTCCGTTCCCCCTTATACAGCATATGGATGCTATACGCATGAACCTGTTACCAAAATTG
This sequence comes from Neoceratodus forsteri, assembly GCA_016271365.2. NCBI lineage: Eukaryota > Metazoa > Chordata > Ceratodontiformes > Ceratodontidae > Neoceratodus > Neoceratodus forsteri. The sequence goes on along the minus strand of CM057459.1, from coordinate 1,223,767,155 downwards.
TTATATCTGGTTCAAACATTACCCATCTCTTCCCCCAGACAATTTTTTAAACAATTTGAATAAACGTACAGTATATCCAGGTTTATTTGGGACTCTAAGCAACCAAAGGTGCATCTCTCAGTTTTGCAAATGCCTAAGAAACAGGGTGGCTTGGCGTTTCCTAATTTATTATTTTTGGGCAGCTCAGTTATGAATAGTGTTCCCGTGGCTACATAAACATTATGTGACCAAATGGAAGGAGCTGGAGATGCGGGAGGAAGATCTGACAAATCTTCATTGTATACTTCTTTCTTATCCTGTTCTTTCTTTAGAGGAGGTCACTACACATTGACATGCTGGTGGAGACTCCGGAACCGTACACAATTTCGGAGAGTCAGACCTATGTTTTTCTCCCTCCCATATCATCAGTCTTTTATTCTGACCAGATTAGATCATGTTTTTTTTAAGATGGGATGTCTGAACCGGAGGTACTTACCTTATTCCATCTTTTAAAAGATGGTCTCCCTAGGTAATTTGAAGACATTGCTAGATAGATTTCAGTATTTGCAGGTTCTCAATTTTCTTTAAATCCTTTCCCTCAATATTCATAGATACATACACAGTGTTGGCAGATAAGGGCCTATGGCCCACCCAGTCTGCCCACTGGAGCTTGTAAGTTCAGTTTATGTTTTCCTAGAAGTCTGTAGCCCCTTACCACTGACCTCCAGAATTCCTTTATATCTATCCCATGCATTCTTAAATCCTGTGATTGTTTCAGCCCCCGCCACTTCTTCTGGCAGGGTGTTCCACTTGTCCACCACCTGTTCTGTGAAGAAATTCTTCCTCACGTTTCCTCTGAATTGTCCTCCCTCCAACTTCATCTCATGCCCTCTAGTCCTGGAACATCTTTTTCATTTAAAAATAGTGTATTCCTGCACCCTGTTCCTCCCTGTAAGATACTTGCATGTCTCTCTCATGTCCCCTGTCTCCCTCCCTCCTCTCCTCTAGGGATTACATATTCAATTCCTTCAACCTGTCCTCATAGGACTTGTGATGCAATCCATGTACCATCTTTGTTGTCCTCCTCTGAACCTTCTCTACCCTGTCTATGTCCTTACATAGGTAAGGTCTCCAGAACTGTACACTGTACTCCAGGTGGGACCTCACTAGTGTCTTGTATAGTGGAATTATGACCTCCTTTTTCCTGCTGGTGATGCCCCTGCCTATGCATTCCAGCATCCTATTTGCTTTACATGCTGCCTTGTCACACTGTTTCCCTACCTTGAGGTCATCAGAGATGATAACCCCAAGATCCCGTTCCTGCTTGGTGCATGCTATATCCTCACCCCCAACTGATATATTGTGCCAGGGTTTTTGTGCCTCATATGCATTATCTTGCACTTCTTTGCATTGAATTAATTTCAACTGCCGAACCCCTGACCATTCTTCAAGTTTCTGTAGGTCCCTTCTCATTCTGTCTACACCCTCTGGTGTGTCTACTCTGTTACAGAGCTTTGTGTCATCAGCGAACAGTGAAATTCTGCCTTCTAGGTCATGTGTAATGTCACTGGTGAAGATGTTGATAAGGATCGGTCCCAGCACTGATCCCTGTGGTAACCCACTGGTCACTCTTCCCTCTGTGGAGTGATAGCCATTTACCACCACCCTCTGTGTCCTGCCGCCCAGCCAGTTACCTACCCACCACACTACTGTCCTGCCCACACCCATATTCCCCAGTTTGTGTAATAGTCTTCTATGTGGCACAGTGTCAGAGGCCTTTCTGAAGTCCAGACAGGCCATGTCCACTGCCCACCCCGATCCACCTCCCTAGTCACCCAGTCAAAAAATTCAACAAGGTTGGTCTGATATGACCTCCCCCTGGTGAAATCATGCTGCCTTGGGTCCTGTAGTCCATTGACTACCAGATGTTCCACCAATCTCTCCTTCAGTAGTGCTTCCATGATCTTCCCCACTACCGAGGTGAGGCTGACTGGTCTGCAGTTCCCCGCTTCCTCTTTGTTCCCACTTTTGTATAAGGGGACTACATCTGCTGTCCTCCAGTCTTTGGGTACCTTCCCTGTTTCCAGTGATCGGCTAAACAGGATTGCCAGAGGTTCAGCCACCACCTTAGTTCTTTAAGGACCCTAGGGTGAACCCCATCTGGACCCATTGCTTTATCAACTCTTTTTACTTCCACTTCCTTCAGGACCCTTTCTTGTGTAATGGGACTTGTGTCCATTTCTGCACCATTCTCACCCCTTGTACTCCTTTCAGACCCATTACTCTCCTCTTCCTCCTCAGTAAAGACTGAGCAGAAATACCTGTTCAATATGTCAGCTTTACTGTTGTCATCCTCAATGTGGCCCCCATCCTCCCCCTTCAGTCTCACTATCCCTCCCTTTGCTATTTCCATAAGCAGGCTACCTCCCCTACTTTCCTGGACAAAGGATTTCCTCTTGCTTCTTTTTCCCCCTGCCCCCTTCACCCCCCCCCCACTCCACCGGTTCTCCACCAGCTCCCCTCCCAGCACTACTGGCACCATGACCCCTGCCCTCCTACCCCACTCACAGGTTGCAGCTAGACACTGTATAATCCAACTAATATTAAGTAACCTGACCGTATGTACACTCGTTACCTGATTGTATATCTTACTTGATTCCTGCCTGGGTATGTATTAATATTCCTGCATTGTATTGTTTGTATTATAATTCTGTGTATTGTATTTGTCATCTGACATGGAGTCTTTGTAAATGAGCCTCTGGCTCAAAGGTTTTAATTCCGAAATCTTCAATAAATAAATAAAAAACATAGACTGGATTTTTTGCCTTAAGAGGACAAGAAAATATACCCAGGACAGATAGGGGCTGACAAGCTACTGTTCAAATTGGTATGTGGGCTTACCTTGATTGGTTTCTCTTTCTTATTTTTTAATCAATTTATTTTTCTTCCCTTTTTTGGAGTCTGACTTACTAGAGATACTATTGCTGTATGTGTTTTTTTTTGTTTATGGCTACACTGAGTATGCTTTATGTATTTATTAATCTTCTTCATATACGAATGGATTATTTGGATTATTGTGTCCTTTTGTTTAATTAAATAAAAAGTAAAAAAAAAAAAGCAGAAAGGCTACCCTAGTGTCCATGCTCTCTACTGATTGTGGGATATCTGGCAGTAGCTGAATAAGCATCTCATCCTCTGACTTCCTTGAACGCTTATTTGGCAGCTGCTGGCCCCATTAAAGAGTACTATGAAGAGGTGGGTGACTGTGATTCTCCACTTCTGTGCTGTACTCTTTTGGGTGAATTCCATGCTTTCTGGTTCTGTCCCAGTCTCGTTGCCACTACCTCTTTGATTTACCTGTCTGCCATTGGTCTGCTGGCAGGCTTGGTTGTGTAACTGGGGCAGCATTTTTATTGTCACGTGAGTGCCCCATCTCAACATTCTCATACCTTCTCTCTGGCGTGCCTGTAATGTGCCGTGGCTCTAAAAAAATGGTGCAGAGCAGAGCTGATTCTGCCCTCATATAATATCCTATGCTGAGAAATGAATCAGGTGGCTTCTCAGAGGTGGTTAAAGCTATGCATCTGTCAGACCAGAAGACTTGCAATGTAATTGGGTACTTCATGTTATAGGTGATCTTGGTTTGCACTAAGTCTCTTTAGATCTGTGTGTAAACTTTCCTTTGGTCAGCAAGATATTTGAAGAACTCCTGAAACAAATATCAGTAGACCCGATTGCCATTCCAGTATAAAGGTCTTTTCTTAAGAGTTGCTCAGTGGCTCAAGTGGAAGAACATTGTGCTTCTGCACTTGTGACCAAGGTATGGTAGCAAGCCCAGGTATGTCAAGCTTGGGCAGTCAGGATGTGGAGTGCTCCTGAGGGGGGGCATGAACCAACCAAGGAGGGAGATAGTTGGGACCTGGCGCAACAGTGGCTCCCTGCGGTGAGGCAGGGAGCTGGATCTCTTGCAGGGGGTTGTGTCAGCTCAGTACACGCTGCTGACATCCAAGGCTGCTAGAGGTTATGCCTGATGTCACAGTGGTGGTGGAAGGGGAACCACAGGAGAAAACTTTAAAGAACCCATGTGCCTCAGCTTCCAGGTATGATAATCACAATGGTCCTGGGGCTCCACATCATGCAGATTCCCACTGGCAAAGATGGTGGGTGGAGTGGCAGTCAGAGCTGGGGTCACATGGGAGCCTAAGTGAGGCACAGGCAGCAGATGAGGGCCAAACAGCTATATGAAAATAAAAGATCCCTTCTCCATAGCCAGCCATAAGATCTGTTCATTAATACTATATCTCAACAAGTAGGGAAGGATGGGATGAGGAGTGACACCTCTAACTGGGTTTGGTGACAGTGATCTGTGCAATCGTTCAACCTCTAACGGTGGGTCCCAGTAGTATGTAAGACTTCTGGGATCAGAGACTATGAACATATTCATATTTTTGCCCTTGGAGCCCTTTGGTATCCCAACAACTCTTATGTTCTTCCGATGACTCATATTTTCAAGGTTGTCTACCTTGATCCACAGCTGTTGAACTAGTCTTTCCAGAAACTCAGTCCTGTGTTCATGATGTGTTGTTCTCAATTCGTCCTGGCTCATAAACAGCTCTGAGTCAGTGATTTGGATTTCAGCAGCCTCCACTCTGTTCCACATCAGAGACCGATGTTCTTATTGTCAGGATATCATTCAGAAGTACTTTTAACATTTACTTGATTTCTGTAAGGGCATTCACTCTAACTGCAGTTTGTGTCACTGCAGCCACCATTCCCACCTGATCTGAGAACACTGTCAATCAGATTTACAAACCGTGATACCTTTGGCTCCACGCGATCAAATCCAAAAAATAAAAACTCCGGCTTATTTCATGTGGTGAGCTTTAACAAGCAGGGATATTTTAAACTGTGAGGTCTTTAAGCAGCCAGTTTGTTTGAACAATGAAACGGGCTGAACAGAGATAAATCCCAAAGTGGCCATCTTGTATAGTGGCTCACTAGTGCTCCATGTACCGTGATAGTTATAGAAAAGTTTCTCAGTACTGAGGTGTATCTGGGAATGCAGAGGCAGAATGAGGCAGGATCATGTTACAGTCAATGCAGATTGCTTCAGTGGTACCTCGAGGTATGAAACTTTTAGGTAACTACCACTGTATATATTCCTATCCATTTTAAAACGTGCACATATTCCTCCACTATCTAAATCTAACAAGTAACAGAATCCAGAGGCTAGTCCCAAATGGTGAATACTCTGAGACTGAGGAGGTCAAATGGGGTGCCACAGGGATCAGTCTTGGGGCCAGTCATTTTCAACATTTTTATTTGTGATATTGGAGTGGGGATCCAAGGGAAGATCTGCCTCTTCATAGATGGTACAAAGAACAGTACAACAGTGGACAGTGAAAAATACATAAGAACGATGAAAGAGGATCTAGAAATGCTGGAAAAGTGGCAGTAGAATGTAATTGGACAATTTGAAGAGAACAGCACAGTGCAGCAAGACAGTGGGGGACAGTGAGGGGAATGCTGAGATTTATAGGATGGGTTTCAGCAGCCAGAGGGGTGAAGTGATTCTGTCACAGTACATGTTCGTGGTGCATCCTCTCCTGGAGTACTGTATGCAGTTTTGGAACCTGAACTTAAAAGATATGGACAGGGTGGCAGCAGTGTAGAGTAGGATAATAGAATGATCCAGAACCAGCACGATAAGACTTACATGTAGAGGTTATTGAATCTATTGGATCTCAACATACACATGATGGAGGCAAAAAGAGAGAAGAGTGACTTGATAGAGACATACAGCTACCTCATCTTGATTAACAGAGTAGACGGCGGAGAGTTGTTTATGCTGAGTAATAACACTGGAGGGATCCCAGGAGCCCCTTTGTACTAGTATCACAGCAGTCAGAGGATGCCACAGTTGGGACCAGTACTATTTTTGCTACTGCTGAACTGGTGTCATGTGATACCAGAGATGTTGTGGCTGACATGAGGCCTTACATCCTGATGATGTCTCGTACAGTCCTCCTCGTCACCACATGGAAGGAGACTGCACAGCTAACTATTGTTTAGATCCATTCTTGTGGAAGGAGGAAGGCACTTTACTGAACAGTATCCAGTTCTGTTCTAGAGTTGTGCAGATTATGTGCTGGTTCCAGATTTGATTTTTGTAAAATAAGGATAAACTCTAGCTTTTCCATCATGGACATGGCACATCTTACTGATGACAGGGTTCTTCCTTGGTTTTCTCACATATTAACCTATTATCTACATATGGATAGACTGTAACAAAAAAAATGGTGCTATGTCAATGTTTAGGCTGAAAACAAAACAAAAATGTATTATTAAATGCACGTTGAAAATAGAATATGGTGTTAGAATCAGTATTTTGACCATAGGACTTCTTGCAATATTACTTAGAAAATAGCAATGTCAGTGATGGACTAACTGGATAGACAATCACTTTATCTCTTCAAAGTGCAGCTAGTTCTGTATCCATGCACTTTGGGAAGGCTCTTGGGGTAAAGATCAGACCAAAAGGCATTGCCCTTTATTGGTACTGATTTGTACCTACCCCAACTCATAGGCATTTTCTGTGGTTTGCTATTTTGTATCAATAAAATTATATTCATTTTCTTTTTTTTATTTACTCTTTATGCCCCCTTACTCACTGCACTAGACCCCTGTCCACTGGGAGCCCTAGGCTGTTTGCACTTCTTTAGTTTCTCCCCAGGTAACTCCATCTGGACTCTGGTAGAACAGCCCTCATCATGCCACAGTTTACTGCCTGAGCAGGGAGAAGAGGGACCCCCCAAGTCCTCCCCCAGTCCATGAGTGTGCGTCGGGTGTTCTGCCTAGGCCCTGGTTGTGGATTTTCTCAGGCAGTTGGGTCCCGTCTCCAGGTGTCCAGTGCAAGGTTTTTCTGCTTTTCTAGTACTGCCCCCATAGGATGCCAGTATGCTAGGGAAGCCTGGGGGGGAGCACATCACAATGCGCTGCCGCTCCAGCTCCCAGCTGACATCCTCCCACCCTCTTCATGCCATCCCACTGCACTTCCACTCGTGGTCACCCAGGTGGAGATAGAGCAGCAGGACAGGCAACCCACCCTCCCTAGAGAAGAAGAGCAGCATATGGGCACTCGATTCTCCCCCCCCTCCAGCCGGCCCTCCAGTAACCGGAGTCCATTGCTGAACCCAGGTCACTGGCGTTGCCAGCAGTAACTCTACTACTGTGCAGGTTGGCCGGCAATGATATTCATTTTCAATAAAGTACTCAAGAACATACAGGGCAAGAATGTAAATTACAACCAATACAACTTACATGAATCTGAAATTAGAAGTAAGCAGCATTCAGAGTCAGTGAGCAGAGCCAGTCCCCTTGCAATAAGGATGCAATTTTTGCAAGGTGTTCATTTTGAACCTTTCTGTTTTTACAACAGTTTGTGCACCTTTGGTTGAGTACTGGTTGCCACTCACCTGTTTTTATTTGTAAGAAAGTAACTTGGGAAAAATGTTTTCCCATTTCTTTCACTGGTGCTTTCTCCACAGTATTCAGAGTCTTCAGCCTTTAAACTTGAAATTTTAACTGCTACATGTCCTCTGTGGAATTTGGTTTGAAATTTCTGAAACACTCTTGTTTTAGGACTAAGTCAATAGCTTGAGTAAGACCCTCTGTTACTATCTCCAGAACTCATTATGTTTGCTTGCACGCATGTGCAAGAAACATAGTGCTATCATCCGAGTTTTCGTAGGTGTGACATCCGTCTTCCAATGCAGTCAGTGTGTTTGCAGGCACAGCCACAGTTCACCAATGAATGCTGCAGCTGTCTATGACAGCAGTTGAAAATGCAGTGCTGTACAGTTGAAAAGCAGAGCTCCACTTCAGTGAGCAGCGAGAAGCTACTGCCTGCGCATGCGCTCCCCCCCACACACACATGCACGCATATTGTGTGCGAATGCGCTCCTTCCTACACACACTGTATGGCCGATGGGGGTGCCACGCTGGAAGCCCACCCCAGCATGTCAACAGTATGTATGGCCAACGGGGATGCCCAATTCCCCATTGGCTCCATTGCCCCCCGCCCCAAACAACCTTCCAGCTGCCACGCTTGGAGCCCACCCCAGTGTGGAACAAGTCCCGCATCGTCCAAGAAAAAAAAAGAAACCTGAAAGAGAAGACCTTCCCTCGCTGACTGTCCTGACCCCAGCTCCCACCACCCGCACCCACCCTCTGTGCACTCTGCCTCCCCACACCCCCCTCACCCCATACTTACCTCAGGAGTCCGGCGCTACGATCTCCGGTGGACCGGGAACACGTCTACACTCTTCAAAGCTGACTGCGAACTGCGGAAATGATGGTAAGCTGTATAATGTAATAAATAGGGTTTTTTCAACTTTGATGCATATCTCAGGCATTTTTGGGAATTTTTTCACCACATTTTCAACATGGGGTTTTTGGGACCCCACCTCATGAATTCTGTCACTGTCATTTTGTTAATTGGCCCCGAAAGGTGATTTTGCAGTCACTGTGCAGAACCACCTTTCAGGACCGATGTATGAAATGACAGTGTCACAGTTCATGAGGTAGGCCTCCAAAAACCCTATGTTGAAAATTTGGTGAAACAGACAGATTAAGAAAATCACAGTGACACTGTTCATGAGCAGAAGTACAAAAATGGCTATGTTAAAAATTTGGTAAAAAAATTCCCCAAAATGACTGTTTTACGAGCATGCATTGCGCTGTTCCTACGCGCTGGTAAGTTCATGAATTTTCACTATTTTCACTCCAGATTTTCAACATTGCCATTTTACCACACCTCCTTATGAGCAGTACAGCTGTCATTTTTCACAACTCTCCCAAAACGTGTTTCCATGCATGTAGCGCACAATGGCACAGTTGGTGTGCGAAATCAATGTTCGGGACAGATTAAGAAAATCACAGTGACACTTTTCATGAGCAGAGGTGTTACAATGGCTATGTTAAAAATCTGGTGAAAAAAGTCCATAAAATGACTGTGTTACGAGCGACCATTGCACAGTTTCCACGCACCCTTGTAAGTTAATTTATTTCTAATATTTTCAGTCCAGATTTTCACCACTGGCATTTTTCTACACTTCCTTATGAAGTACGGCTGTCATTTTTCACACCATGGCCGAAATGTGTTTTCGCCCTTCCAGCGCAGAAATGCGTGGTTACTGTGGGAAATCACTGTTCAGGACAGATTAAGAAAATCACAATGACACTGTTCATGAGCGGAGGTCCAAAAATGCCTATGTTGACAATCTGCTGTAAAAAATCCCCAAACGAATTACATTACAGGTGTGCGTTGCACAGTTTCTATGCACGCTCATGACTTCACCAGTTTTTTTTATATTTTTACTGCAGATTTGCAACATTGCCATTTTTTACACCTCCCCATGAACAGTACAGCTGTCATTTTTCACATCCTGTTCGGAATGTGTTTTTGCACCCGTGATGCTAAATGCCATAGTCGCTGTGCATACGCAGCTTTCGGCTAGCAAACTGATATTGCCACTGTTCATGAGGTGGGGGTCTCAAAAAAAAATGTCGAAAATTTGGAGTGAAAATACCAATGAATGCCTGAGGTGTTAGGGTTTCCAACCATAACACCCCACCCTGTAGAGAATGACTGGCATCAGGGGTGTGACTTGGGATTCTTGCCTGTAATGCTCATACCATTCCACACCCTGCAGCCAGTGAGAGGCATCGAGGTATGCCTTGGACTCTTCGACCCCAAAGTTCACCCCATTCTCCTATACCGCACCCATCTCACCATATTTCCTGATGGAATGGGGTGTGCATAAGGGCCAAAGACCCCAAGGCACACCGTGACACTTGTCGGTGTCTGCAGAGTAGGGTGTGGTGAAATGGCATGGCCGTTATGCCTGACGACCCAAAGGCACATCCCAATGCCTGTCAGTCTCTGCAGGGTGGTGGTGGGGTTGGCTTCAGTTCAGTACTTCACTGCCATTCCTATTATGCAGCTCTCTAACTCCTACACTACCAATGCCAATGCCAGCAAGCAAACATTCGGCATTGACAAATGCTTGTTTTCTGTTGTGACTGACTGATATTGCAGGAAGTTGGGAGAGATGCACTCCCCACAGGAATCTGGTATGATTTGTAGCATCTCAGGGGTTAGTTTTTGCTTGTGATAGTGCTGGTGCTGATGCCGGCTTCTTGTCTCTGCTACCTTCTGTCTATTTGAGCCCCCAGGTAAAAGAAGGAGAATCAGAAGAATCAGCATTTATATAGTGATTTTCATACACATTGTGTTCCAAAGTGCTTTGCAAGCAATGCAAGACAGGTAGTGATGTGACTGAATGTGTAGTACCAGTCATATCACACATCAGCATGCACGCAAAGCTATGAACAGTTGCATGAACTGTATGTTTGGGAAGGGGAATGTTGGTCAGCTACACTGTATGCTTGGTGCTGGTGCTGTCTGTGATAATACCCATCCTATACCTCCCCTGCTTTGGGGTCTGTAGTACCTTCTGGACTTTTTTTCTATTCCTTCTCTGCTAGGTTCCTGAAGGTGGTTACATTTTTATCTGCCCATATTATGTAACTTGCTATCTGATCAAAAGGCCAAAAGGGCAGGTTTCAGGAAAAATAAGGAGACTCTAAGGGAGGAGGACATGGAGGTGTACCTAAGGAATCTAAGAGAAGCAGGGAAGGCTGTAAGGAGAGCAAAGGTGCAGACTGAAGAAAGATTAGCAAAGACAGTGAAGAGGGTGACAGAAGCATTCTATAGGTACATTAGTGAAAGAAGGAAGACCGGGGAAGGGGATTGTAAGGCTCAAGGAGATACAGGAAAGAGTAGGAGACATGGAAAAGGTAGAAATACTGAACAAATGCTTCTGTTCAATATTCATTAAAGAGGGGGAGGGTCAGGGACCACAGCTGGGTAACAGACATGAAGGAGGGGGAGAGGTAAACACAAGTCCATTCATAGTGGAGCGAGTCCTGGAGGAGCTCAAAAACTAAAGGTGGACAAAGCAATGAGGCCAGATGACATACACCCAAGGATATTAAAGGCACTGCGAAGAGAGCTAGGGATGCCTCTGGCAGCATCATTCACCAAGTCACTTAACACAGTAGTTCTAGAGGACTGGAAGAGGGCACATGTAGTTCCTCTACATAAAAGTGGTAGTAGGGAGGAGGCAGGGAACTATTGGTTGGCCAGCCTCACCTCAGTAGTGGGTAAGATCATGGAGGTACTGCTTAAAGAAAGAATAGTGGCACACTTGGAATCCAGTGGTGCCCAGGATCCAAGACAACATGAATTCACAGAAGGAAGGTCATGTCAGATGAATCTTATAGATATTTTTGACTGAGTAACAAGGGAGGTAAATCGGGGGGGAAGCGGTAGATGTCCCTTACATCGATTTCAGCAAAGCCTTCAACACCATCCCACATAGAAGGCTGCTCAACAAAATGGGTAATTTGGGCATGGGGCACAAGGTATTAAACTGGGTTAGGAATTGGCTAACAGACAGGAAGCAGAGGGCGGTGGTAAATGGTATCCAATCAGGCTAGAGGGGTGTGACCAGTGGGATACGGCAGGGATCAGTCCTTGGGCCAGTCTTGTTTAATGTCTTCATTAGTGACATTGTGGTAGGACTAGAGGGAAAGGTCTGCCTGTTTGCAGATGACAGCAAGAACTGCAATAGAGTAGATACTCCAGACGAGGGTGAGAGAATGAGCAGGGACATGGTGAGGCTTGAAAAGTGGTCTGAGATGTGACAACTGACGTTCAAATCCAAGAAGGGCAAAATAATGCACCTGGGAAGAGAGAACCCTGGTGAGAGCTACAGGATGGGGGAGGGGTTGCTGACAATCACCAAGGAAGAAAGGGACTTGGAAGTTATCATTTCTGATGAACTTAAGGTGTCTAAGCAGAGTACAAAGGCCGCAGGGAGGGCCAGTAGAATGCTGGGGTACATAGGCAGAGGTATCACTAGCAGAAGGCAGAATGTGGTGATGCCATTGTACAAAAATGCTAGTGAAACCTCACCTAGAGTACTGTGTGCAATTCTGGAGGCCGCACCTTTGTAAGGACATTTACAGGATGGAGGCGAACCAAAGAAGGGCGACTAAGATGGTACAGGGCTTGCACCAGTAAACATATGGGAAGATACTAAAAGACATCAATATGTACTCTCTGGGGGAGAGGAGGGATCGGGGGTACATGATAGAAACATTCAAGTACCTTAAGGGCATAAACAATGTGCAGTGGGGAGACATCTTCCAATATAAGAGAGGTACAAAAATGAGGGGGCACGACATGAAATTGGAAGGTGGCAGGCTGAGGGGAAATGTGAGAAAGTTTTTTTCACGGATAGGGTGGTGGACACATGGAATAGACAGCCACAGGAGGTGGTGGGGGTGAGCACAGTGGAGGGTTTTAAACATGCAAGGGACAGGCATCCGGGTATGTTAGAGGTGGGAAGGTGGGGTGATAAGCCATTGACCAGTTCATGTCAGAGTCCAAAAACTAATGTAGGTCTTTCGGCAGACTGGTTGGGCCTGGTGGTCCTTATCTGCTGATAATTTTTATGTGTCTATGTTTCTATCACCAAAGACAAAATGTATCTTTTTTTCATGAAAATGCTATTAAAATGTTTCAAAAACCAATATATATCCACATAATCACACCAATGATATAGATTGATGGGCAGACTGGATGGGCCTTGCGGTCCTTATCTGCCGTCAACTTCTATGTTTCTAATGATATGATCACAGTTAAATGGAACTACAGTAAGAAGGGCACCATTCTTAACTGGCAATGACCACAGATAATACATCATATATTCTAGAATTTACAAGGCTTATTGATAAAACAAATTTTTACACTGCACAGCAGGAAATAAGTACATATTGTATTACAGTTATCAATAGCCATACAATCTGCCAGGGATGGTAGACTTAATTTATGTTTAATATCTTTAAGCAGAATGTCCAGGGTAAAGGGCATTTACTCTAGGTTTGCCTCTCCCCTCTCTTCTGATCCAGTGGTATTAGTTTGCATACTACACTTGTCTCATTTTGACCACTTCATTAAAGTACAATATTAAGATTGCCCCTGTCATATTTAAAAATTTGTCTAATGTACATCTCTTCCACGAAATGAATTTCTTTCACCAGCTTTGTCCAGTCAATGATTGTGGGAACTGCAGGAACAAGCCATTTTCTGCCAAAGGTTTCCATTGCAGCCACCATGAAAATTTGATGTAGACAATTATTTTGAGGTGACCGCACCTCTCTGAGTAATATTCCCAGGAATAAGTTTTCAAAAGTCTTTGGAAGTTTGGCTGTCAGAATCTCTGATATGGTGCTAGAAATGGCCCTCCAATATCTCTGTATCATAGGGCAAGACCAGAATATATGGAGGTGGTCTCCCTTATCTCCACATTGTCTCCAGTACTTATCAGAGCTCCCAGGTGTATAAAGTCTTGTCATTGTGGGTGTTTAAAGAAATTGACCACCACCTTCCACCAAAATTCTCTCCACTTTTGAGAGTACATTGATTTATGTATCGCCACCCAAGCCTTATTTCTTGTCTGGGGGTCTACGTTCCCTGAGCCAGCTTTCTCCTATTTATCCCACACTGGATGGCCATCCACTTGCTTCTTGTTTTGCAGGAGAGCATATAACTGGGAATCTGCTTACAAATCTGTTTCTATCCTCCTTTCATCTGCTAGGTATTGTTCTAACAGTGTAGAATGTCAGCTTATTTCTTGCAGTTGATTGGGAGAATTTATAAAATTCCTTAATTGAAAAAATCTGTAATGTTATTGAAGTTATTGACAATGCCACTTTGGGTGCCTTCAAGTGCAGTTTACTTCAACAAATTGTCTCCATGGCCTCCTTTGACTGCTTCTCATAACTATACAATTTCACTTTCCCCACCAGTGTCTTCTCTATTGTCCCCCCAATTTTGCCCTCTCCCTTCCCCGTTCCCTCCCCAGCTCCTGACAAAGCATTATGTGTTGCTCTCTTCCCCTCATCCTCTCAACCCTGTTGCTCTTGCCTTCTGTACTCCTCTGCCTATTTCCCTACCCCACTACAAGCTGGTAACTCCCATGCAATTCTTTTAGTTTATAAGAATCTTTTAGTTTATAAGACTCATTGTGTATTTGCTAATCTGTTGTACCTGACAATGCTTCTGGCTGCTCTTAATGTACTTTACTCCTGATCCCTGCCTGACTATATCCTGTTTTCATGTTGTTTGACGTGGAACCTTTGTAAAAGAGCCTTAGCTCAAAGGTGTCTCTGAAATCACAAACAAACAAACAAACAAACAAATAAATAAATAAATAAAATAAAATGTTCTTTACTGGGCTGGTGAAATGTAGTTCTTTTTTTTTATTCTGTTTATTCGCCTACCTTCCATGGCATCTCTCAGGCTGTGCTCACTCAGCTGTGACCCCTAACTGCCCACCTGAACCACGCTCCTGACAGTGGCATCAGGATCAGGACCCTCAACTTCTCCCGGGGCTTGGATGCCAAAGATCAGGGATTGTGGCCGGTGATAGGCATGTGGGGCCTAGGTTCCTGGAGTTTTGCCATCACCTCACCCGGCTGTTAGGGTTTTTTCTGACTTGTCTTTACCCCCTTCCTCCCCCCCCGAGAGCTCGGACATGTAATGACGTTCCCCCTAACATCTGCTGCTGCTGTGTTCCTCAATTTCCAGCCCTGACATGTGCAGTACCTCCAGCTTCTACTGGAGGCCACTGCTGTGTCAGACAAGCCCTGGATCCCTCCCCAGAGAGGAGAGTGGTCTACAGATGCTCAATCCTCTTTTTCCTTGCCGACCCCCAATGGCCCAGATCGTTCCTGAACCCGGGTCACTGGCGTGGAGCAAGGAGTGGCATCCAGCACCTCAACCCTCAGTGCCACTGTGAAATTTAGTTCTGACTTGTTCAGAGCTAATTACAGAGCCCCAATCTAATAAGTCACCCACAGTGTAAATGCCTCTTAGGGCTCAGTGCGGAAAGTCCAGGTTCGTGATCCCTAGGCCAAATTCCCCATTACCCAGAATAGGAGTTAAATGTTCCAAACATCCTGACCATCCCACCAAGCTCCAGAACCTACCCCATTCTTGCAGAAAGTGCATCATCCACAGATTTGTGGATTTAATCAGCCTTAACTGAGTCAAGGGTAGCAAAGCGGCCATATATAAAGGAATGCCTATTAGCTGACCCTCTTTCCCTTCAAGCCAGCCCATATCAGTTGTGTGTTTTAGGATTGTCAACACTGGGGAGATTGAGAACTGTATCTCTAAAGAGGAATTTAGCAGCTTTATTCTGCAAGTCCACAGGAAATCCAGTGGTTCTTAGCTAGTCATGCCTTCTGATAGATACAGCATTCTCCCTCCTGTTGCTATATCATTAATGTGTACAGCCATTTGCAATTGGTGTTTGACTGTATCCAGGTCTGCTTTAACATGCTGCCTAAGCTCTGACTTCTCTTCAGAAGGCAGACTGTCATAAAGGGTAGAACATCCTTCCCCAAAGTGGTAAATTGCTGTTCAGTGCAGGAATGCTGCTTCCCTCATTATGAGGGTGGCAACAGAGTAGGATTTCTTTCCATGCATGTCAGTTTTCCTGAAATTTTTATCAGGGAGTGCTATGGAAAACATTGTCCTTGTCTTGTTACAGGAAGAGTCTGTACTAAACCCTCAGGTTAGGGATTTGCCAAAGATATTTGGAACCAGTATTGGGCAGCACATATCTTTATTTCATGTTCTTGTCAGTTGTTGTAGCACATGCTAGCAATTATAAAATAATTGAACTAATTCTCATAAATGTGTCGTGGATGCAGATTCTGGCTGTTTTTGTAGAGTCCAGCCCCAGCATTCTTAGGAATGCTGAGTTCTCCCACTTCAGAATCAGTTTCAACTGCAGGGATACGGTATTTATCACTGATACCATGCCTTTGAAAAAGGCAAAGTATGAGGAGAAATCATCCAGGGTATCTCCTCATCACCTGCAATCACTGGAGTTCAATGTTATTCCTCTTCGTCAAAGAAATGTCCCTCCCTTGGGACACTAGGAGGAACCAGTGAAGGGACTATGCTGCCTGCTCTTTCAAGATCTGGAGTAACTGCCACCTTTGTTTGAATTCCTTCACAGTGGACATCTCAGCATTACCAGCAGGCTGGGTGATGGGATCATTTTCTTTTTCAGGCTCCACATGTTTTTCCGTCTTATTTATTTATTGAATGATTGACCAGTTGATTGAAATCTTTGAAATACACCTTTGAGCTGGAAGCTCATTTACAAAGGTTCCATGGCAAATGAACAAAAGACACATGACATACACTACAAGACTGAAAGACTGAGAACAGTAAAAGTGCAGTGTTACAGGATGCCAGTGTCCGGACAGAGAATACAAGGATAACATACAATTAGATTACAATATAACAACAAATGAGATATTTAAGCATAAATAAATGTTTCTTTGTTGAGCTCAAGAGTTAAACAGGATAAGTACTTCTTTGTCAGGTTCCATGAGAGGGGGTTGGGGAAGGGGTGGGTGGGAATAAGTGGGCAGAGGGGGGTCAAGGATAAGAATCAGGTGCTAGCAATCACAGATGCTAAAACAGGTGAGGTGCTGGTGGAGTTGTCTCTTAAATGAGACAAGCTTGGGTTCATTGATAATATTCGGGGGGAGTTTGTTAAGCCATAGAGGGGCCTGATAAGTGAAAGATCTTTGCGCTTGTAAGGTACAGAAAAATAGGACACAGAGTGATTGTCTGGTGGTACTTCTTGTACCATGGGTGTTGGGGGCAGAGGATAGGAGGTTCCAGATGGCAGTCGGAGTTAGCACAAGGTGTTTTTTTCCCTTGAAGACACACTTGATACTGTATTCTATCTTGCAGAGTAAGCCAGTTGGACTGTGCATAAAGGACACGTGTGTGTCTTGGACCTTTTCAGGCTAGGGTGAAAATATTACTCCTTCACCTGCCGTTTTTGGAGTCCTATTTTGTTAGAATATTCCTAAGTCAAGAATTTATGCTTTTAAGTGATCTTCCTTATGGACTCTGTTATAGACTGGTCATTGAGGGATGGTGATTCAGCTGACATTTTCAAAGATATGTTCTCCACTTGTTTAACAGAGGAATACTCTATGCAGCTAGACAGAGAGGCTGATTCTGACAGCTACTGCCTTTTAGACTGTCTCTTTTTCTGTTTCTTATAATGAAGTATGTTACACAGAGCACAGGTAATCCAGCTGTAATCAAACTTGTAGCACTTTGAATGCCTATCTGCTCTAGGCAAACATTGGCCACATTTTGGCAAGTGATCACAGTCTGTTTTAACATGGCCCTGACATCCGTCATTGACATTCAGTAAAGTTACATTGCCCACGATCATTGTGAGCCAAATAATATTCACACTGAAACACAGCTATTGTAAGCAGAGTTAAAAAAAAATACAGTCATAAGTTGTGTTAAAAATTATTTTTTATTTATGTCTTTAGTAACCAGGTCTTATGAACAGATTCAAGCCTCTACTTTTGATAACAGATGGGGAGGAGGACGTACTTGGAGCAGAGGCAGAAAAGGGGTGAAGGGGGGGTTTGGGTATGAGGGGTCACCAGGAGAGCAGGAAAAGCAGGGGTGGGGCCTTGCATAAGAATATCCTGGGGGCTAGAGGTGCTGTCAGCCCAGCAGAGGTGGATAAGGGTGTGCTGGGTGGGGTTGGCATGACTAATGGCCAAGTAATCATGGGAAGCAGGAAGGAGACTTTGCAGAGTAGCAAGCATGGTTCAGATGGTGCGGTCAGCCCAGCTGACTGGAGGAGTGGGGTTACTTTGCAGAGGGGGACAGGGGGTTCTGACAGCAGTAGAAGGTGTGTAATGTGGCAGACAGTGTAGGGGGGAGAGGGGGCTCCAAGAATGCAAAAGAATGCATGACCAGCGCAGGTAGGGAAGCTGGGATCAGGGGGAATCTATGCCAGGAGATGGAGGTCTCTGTTGGGAGGGAGGGGTTGGGTCTCGGGGACCAGCAGGTAAGCATTGAGGGGAAGGGCAAGATAGTTGTCATTGAGAGTGGGAGGGAGAAATCTGAGACTTTGGAGGGGGGGCATTCATACCGGGAAGTGCTGGCAGGAAGGTCCAGAGTGACACAGAAGGGAAAAGGATGCCTGGGGCTGACGGGTCAACTGACAGAATGAGCGAGGTCAAGGCACAAATTGGGGCAGATGGGTCAGTCAGGAGAAAGTACTGGAACAGGATGATTAGGGCAGCAAGTGACACTCACATGGGGGACAAACCATCACCCTATTGGGGGGCAAGGCCAGAGTAGCAGAAGAGGGAGGGGTTGAGAGAGTGGTAAATAAAGGGGGTGGGTCTTGGGATACAGGGTGGTGTTAGGGTGCTCCTGTTGGGAGACTCCATGATAAGAGGTATTCAGTGGGAGAGGCAGAGTGATGAAAAACCCTGTGCTGTTAGGGTCAAGAGTATTTCTGGTTTTACAGAACATAAGGCCAAACAAAATTGCAAGTATCTCAGTTCTCCCAAATGCCCTTAGTGACCACTCCCCAGTTCTCTGCTCCTGGGCAGGCAAAGCACCCAAATCTTCTCCCAAAATAATCTTATAAGAGAAACATGGCCCTGGCAAACTCGCCCATCTTAAATCGCATCTCAACACTATGGATTGGTCCTGCATAATAAATACCCCCAACCCTGACAGAGCCCTCAATCTTTTCATCCTCTCCTACACCACCATATGCGACAAATTCACCCATTTACTAAAAGGATGGTCAAAGACAATCTGGCGCCTTGGATCACTGACCACCTCCTGGCCCTGCTCGGTCCAGAGATTCATTATGGCACCTCTCTAATGAGTCTAGTCTCCCATCCGACAAACAAAAGTACAAAGAGGCCAGGAACAAATGCACGTGGGTCCTGTGCAAGGCCAAAGCTGAGTATTGTAAATCCTCCTTAACATCTACTTGGGGCTCTAGGTGCAAACTGTGGAACAATATTAAGGATATCTGTGGCAAAGTCCCTAACCCTGTCCTAAATCAGAGAATGGTAGATGGGTGCCTGGCCTCAGATCCTTCCAGTGTAGCCATAGCCTTCACACCTTCACAAACCTTAGCCACGTTTTCCCTTCTTACTTCTTTTACGCACCCCCAGCCAGCTCCCCTCTTCCCCTTGCCTCGTTGCATTTCACCCAGTTCAACTGAGCCATATCTTAAAAAAGCTCTGAGCCACTCCTGCTACAATAGTGACACCTTAGACTTGAAACTTCTCCGCCTCACCTTCCATGAGGCACTCGTCCCCATCACCCATATTATAAACTGCTCCTTATGTCTAGGAAAATTCCCCTCTAGGTGAAAATCTGCATCCATCACCCCTATTTTCAAAAGTAGGGACCGTATCCTCACCAATAACTACTGCCCCATCTCCATTCTCCCTCCCCTGTTCAAGGCCCTAGAGCAGATTTTGAGAACCCCGAGTTCCTACTGTTTGGGCAATACCAGGTAAATCCACAAAAAAAATATTTAAAAAAATTACTATTATATTTATATCTTCAGTCAAGAACCCATTTATTTCAAGACAAAAATTATTCTAAACACCCTGCCCCGGTCTGGACAAAGAATTAATGGCCTTCCAGAATTTTCAGGGATCTGATTCCATAATCAGTTTATTCTTGTAATATAGAAATCTTTGCCTTCTTTATTTGTTGTTTACATTTATTTTTTGTTTAAACAAAATCTAATCATTCACTTGTTTTGTTTTTCTAGCTTTTTTCCCCAACACCTATTTTAACTCTAATACTTTTTAAAATCTTATCACTTATTCAGGGCTTTCAGGCAAGTTTAGCGGAACATTTGCTTTGCTTGTTTATTTTTGGAGCATGCGTATCACACAGATTAGTAAAGGTTTCCATAAAGTATGACAGGGTTGAATCTAAGTCTGGTATAAATTTATACCTCTCCCATTTTTCCTTCTCTACACTTACCAGAAAGCTAGTTTCTGGAAAATACTTCTTGTTCCTTACCCAGATATTATTATTATTGGACTCTACCATTTTCTGTTTTTGACCTATCTTAACGTTTCCCCATATTGGGCTACGGTCTCCAAGACGAGGTGTCAAAACTCCTGTAACCTCAACAGTCAACAAGTAAGATGTAAATAACAAATCCAATAGTGTTCCTTTTTTAGTCATAGCTGTATATCTTGTGGGTTCCTGTATATGCTCAGCCACTCCAAATGTTGACATTATTTCTTTCAAGGATCTTCCCCTCTCTTCTTCCCAATTACAATTAAAATCCCTCATAATAACTATATGCTGATCCCCTATCCCCTTGTATTGTATTAATTATTTCCTCTATTTGTTCCATTTTTGGTTTTGGTGGAGAATAAACAACAGAAATAGCCAAGTCCAGTTTTGTGGCTCTTACTACTATAATTTCTATATTATGTAAGGTTCCTTTATATAATATATCAATATGTCCCAGACTATTTTTTATATACAGAACAAACCTCCCACCACACTTTTTTTTAAGTTATCCTGTCGGCATAATGTATAATCTAATATACCACAATCATCATCATCTATTTCTTTTGTCAACCAGGTTTCTGTTAGCCCCATTATGTCTGGTAAATGTTCCCCAATCATCACTCTCACAGTGTCCATTTTATTTCTTATGCTTCTGGCATTATCATGTAAGACTTTAATTGTTTCTAAAACTTTGGGCCCTGGGTTTAACTCAACATCCCCTCCTAATATTAACAATGTAAGGTCTTTTGCAGAATGGATATTCTGAAAAAAATACTCATAGACAGGGGTAGCAACTTTTGTTCAGTTTTAGTGAAGCGTTTATATCAGACCCTGGGTATTGAAGCTATTTGCACCTCATCCTACCACCCACAAACAAATGGCCTGGTAGAATGCTTCAATCAAACAATGAAGAGAATGCTTCAGAAATTTGTAACTGATGAAGGTAAACATTGGGATTTCTATCTTTCATTCCTCATGTCTGCATATAGAGAGGTGCCCCAGGCATCCACGGGTTTTTCCCCATTTGAATTGCTGTTTGGAAGGAACCACAGGGGCCCCCTAGATGTCATCAAAGAACATTGGGAGGATGGTAAGGTAATAGGTACCCACACTACCCTTGAATACTTAACCCAGTTGAGACAGAAGTTGTTAAGGTACATCCAGTTGGCTCATCACCAAAAGCAGGAAAAACAAAAATACCAGAAGGAGAGGTATGATCAGAGTGTGGGCAACAAGGTTTTCCATCCAGGTGACCAGGTCCTTCTGTTACTACCATCATCTGACAAGTTGATGATGTAGTGGCAAGGTCCCTATGTGGTCTGAAGACAGACAGGACTGGTCAATTATGAAACAGAAGTACCAGACAGGAGACATAAACAGAAAATATACCACGCCAATCTCCTAAAGAAATGGTGTGAGAGATCTGGACCCAATCCCATCCCAGCCATGTATGTATACCCTGAACTGAATAACAGTGAAATAGACCTAGCATACCAAAGATTGGAATCTACTGGAGTGAGCCAATCTGTATGCATCAATCCTGATTTAGAACTGATCCAAAGGGAGGAATTAGTTTTTTACAGACCTTCCATAAAGCCTTTACTTCTGAACCTGGAAGGGCACATGGGGTAGAACATAATATCCATGTTACACAGTGGATGTCTATACAGCTAAAACCTTATCAGTTGCCTGAAAAGGTGAGGGGTGAGGTTGTTAAGGAAGTTCACAAAATGCAAAAGATGGGGGTGACAGAGAACTAAAAGTGAATGGGGCTTTCCCATTGTTGCAGTGGAAAAGAAGGAAGGGGGGGTGTTCAATTATGCTTTGATTTCTGGCGTTTGAATGACATCTCAAAGTTCAACAGATATCCTATTCCCCGCATAGACAATATCATTGATCATCTTGGCAATGCTCACTTCATCAGCAAGCTGGATCTCACTAAAGGATACTGGCAGATCCCTGTAGATAAGGAGGCCAGAGAGAAAACCACCTTCAGTACTCCGATAGGGCTGTTTAACTTTGTCACGATGCCCTTCAGATTACATGGTGGCCCTGCTACATTTCAAAGATTTATGGATGGGATCCTCAGGTCACACATGTCATATAGCGCAGCCTACCTGTATGACATGATAGTGTTCAGCCCTAGTTGGGAGGAGCATTTACAACAGCTCACCAATGTTTTAAATACTATCACCCAGGTGGGCCTCACTATCAATCCCATTAAATGTTCTCTGGCAATGAGGGAGACTATTTGGGGTTTGTAATTGTACATGGGCAGGTTAAACCAGAGATAGGAAAAGTTGATGTCATGGCACAGAGTCCCCGTCCAGTGACAAAGAAATACGTCAGGTCCTTTCTGGGACTGGCTGGATACTATAAATGATCTGTGCATAATTTGGTGACTATAGCCAGTCCCCTAACAGACCTACTGAAGAAAAATAAACCCATTAAGTTTGTCTGGACACCAGCTTGCGAGGAGGTGTTTTGTGCTATTAAGGCAAGTTGATGTTCCTCACCTATCTTAAAGAGTCCTGATTTTTCTAACCCTTTTATAGTACAAACTGATGCTTCGAACACTGGTATTGGTGCAGTTTTGTCCCAGATTATTGAGTGAGAGGAACACCCCATTATTTACATAAGCTGAAAGCTGCACGAAAGAGAGAGAGACAAAATATTCCACAACAGAAAAAGAATGTCTCACTCTGAAGTGGGCAATAGAGCCTTTACAATTTTATCTGTGGGGCTCAGAATTTGAAGTGTGGACAGATCACAGTCCTCTTTGTTGGTTGCAGGTAATGAAGGAGAAGAACCCCTGAATCATGTGGTGGTATCTTGTCTTGCAACCATATTGGTTTAATGTCAAACACAGATCAGGCACCCTACATGGAAATGCTGATTTTATGTCTCGCTATAGAAACATACATAGAAACATAGAATCTGTTGGCAGATAAGGACCATATAGCCCACCTAGTCTGACCATTTCCCTACTTGGTTTGGCAATATCTACTCTTATCTGGACTGCCTTTCCCCTGCTCCGCTGTACAGCAGGGTGCCTTTATGCTTTTCCCATGCACTTTTGAATCCCTGTACTGTTTTTGCTTCCACCACCTCTGCTGGTAGGCTGTTCCATGGATCCGCCACCCTCTCTGTGAAAAAATACTTCCTAGCATTCCCCCAAGCCTCCTTCCCTCCAACCTCATGTTTTACCCCCTTGTCCTTGTGCACGTTCATCTCTGAAATAAGCTCCCCTCCTGGTCCCTGTTTATTCCTCTAAGGTATTTGAAACTCTCTATCATATCCCCTCTCTGTCTTCTCTCTTCCAGTGAATAGCTGTTTAGTTCCTTGAGGCTTTCCTCATAAGGCTTGTGGTGCAGTACATGTATCATTTTTGTTGCTCTTCTCTGGACTGCTTCCATTCTGCCTATGTCCTTTCTGAGGTGCGGTCTCCAGAATTGGACACAGTATTCCAGATGAGGCCTCACCAGTGATCTATACAGAGGCATCACCACTTTACTCCTCCTACTGGTTATGCCCCTTCCTATGCACCCAGCATTCTGCTTGCCTTCCCCACTGCTTTTTTGCATTGTTTGGCTGACTTCAGGTCATCAGATATGACTTGGGGTGGCTAGAACCTGCCTTCCCATCCTGTATTCCTCTGCTGGGTTTCTGTGTCACAGGTGCATTATCTTGCACTTCTTAGCAATGAAACTCAACTGCCAAACCCTTGACCATTCCTCAAGTAGTCTTAGATAATTTCTCATTCTATCTAGCCCCTCCTGTGTGTCGACTCTGTTACAGATATTGGTGTCATCTGTGAACAAGCATACTTTCCCAACCAGTCCCTCTGTAATGTTGCTTATGAAGACATTGAATAGAACTGGACCCAGCACTGATCCCTGTGGAACCCCGCTGGTCACCTCCCCCTTTTCTGATTTTATGCCGTTTACTACCATCCTCTGGGTCCTACCTTTTAGACAGTTACCAACCCATTTTACCACTTTAGAGCCCACACCCAGATTCCCCAATTTGCAGAGCAACCTTCTATGAGGAACGATGTCGAAGGCCTTACTGAAATCCAGGTAGGCCACATCCATCGCCCCTCCCTGATCTACCACCCTGATCACCCAGTCAAAGAAATTGATAAGATTAGTCTGACAGGACCTACCCCCAGTGAGTCCATGCTGCCTTGGGTCTTTTGCACTGTTTGACTCCAGGAACTTCATTACCCTCTCCTTAAGCAGGGACTCCATCAGCTTCCCCACCACTGAGGTCAGGCTTACAGGTTTGTAATTGCCTGCCTCCTCCCTACTTCCAGTCTTGTGCAGGGGGACCACCTCTGCCCTCCTCCAGTCCCCAGGTACCTCCCCCATCTCTAGTGATTAATTGAATAGGGTTGTCAGCGAACCTGCTAGGACTTCCCCATGTTCCTTCAACACTCTAGGGTGAATCTGGTCTGGCCCCATTGCCTTGTCTGTCTTTACTTTTCCTAGTTCCGCTGGCAGTATAGCCTAGAAGTTAGAGGAACGAGGTGTGAACGAGCTTGATACATCCAGCAGGGCAGACCTGAGTTTAAGTCTCACAACCTCCACTTGCATACTGTGGGACTCTGAGCAAGTCATCTAACCGCCCAGTGCTCCCAGGTTGCCCCTGAAAACAGGCAGTTGTGCCTAGTGGGCCTTACCCAGTTACCAAAGACTAAAATAAAATAAATAAAAATAAGACTCTGTCCACCGTAAATGGGCTGGCGTCCACCTCTCCCCCCTTACATCTTTCCTTGTGAGTCTTGGCCCCTCCCCTGTCTCTTCCTTGGTAAATACTGAGCAAAAATATTGGTTCAGTACCTCAGATTTTTCAAGGTCATCTTCCACCCACCCACCCTCTCCCTTCTTTAGCCTAACAATACCATTTCTGGTCTTCTTCCTCTCATTAATATAATGGAAGAAGGTTTTGTCCCCCTTCTTAATAGCCTTTGCTATTCCTTCCTCCGTTCTTGCCTTAGCTCCTCCGACAGCTTTCCCAGCTTCTCTCTGCTTCTCCAGATATTTCAGTCTGCCTTCTTCTTTCTGTGTCTCTATGTATTTCCTGAATGCCTTATTTTTTTCTCACACTTTCTCGGCTACTGATTTAGAGAACCACAGTGGCTGCTTCTTTCTTTTGCTTTTGCTAAGCAATCTGACAGATTGACTTGTCACTCCTGCTGTGGATCTCTTGATCCTAAGCCACTGTTCTTCTACCCCCTCCCCCCCGTATCTTCTGTTTCTAGGACAGTTTTGAGCTGTTCCCTATCTCCATGAAGTTGACATTCCAGAAATCTAGGATCTTAATCTTTGAATGGTTTCTTCTGCCAATGTGTTGACTCTAAACCACACAGTTCTGTGCTCACTAGTACCAAGGGGACTGCCCACCTCAACATCCATGATTCTGTCCCCATTTGTCAGCACTAAGTCCAGTACAGCCCCCTCCCTGGTGGGTTCAACCACCAGCTGCCTTAGGTTTGTTATGGAGCAGATCCAAAGATTCAGACACTATCAGACATCGGGGTAAAGCTAGAAAAGAAGTCTGAGGACAGCCTCTGATTCTGACTTAATAATGATATTTTGTTTTTGTTTAGGGACCCTGAGGTGGAGCTTTGAGAGTGGGTGGGCTGAAGCTCTATTTTTCCTTGAGAGAGATCTGATGTGTTATGTCTGAATCTTATTTAGGCTCAGTATGCAGACTAAAAGTATGTATTTTGATAACCTGTGGTTTTCTGTAGAGTGGGGAGGAGTATGTCATTGGCTCTATGTGCACTGGGAAACCATTTCTTTTTTCCTGCTCAAAAACTGTTACTACAGCACTGCTATACTATCTATCTCTTTACTTTTTTCTATCTCTTACTATTTTCTTGTTTCTGCTTTCCAGTTTCTCTATCTACAGGAAGGCCACCTGTAGATGTTCTTGTCTATCCTGTATTTCATTCCTTCTCTTGATCCCTGTAGCGCACACCTGTCCAGCTATCTCCCTGTTAGTTTAACGTCAGATTTCCTGCTTGATTGTGTGCATATTTTCCCTGCATGATCATGCAAATGATGAGTATTAGAAAAGAGCTGTATCTGAAGCCAAGCCAAGTAAAAAGAAAGTTTGTGCAAGAAACGGTGATTCAGCTCCCGTGAGTGTAATTTATTTTGCTACTGGAGTAGCAGTGCAACCTTTTAAATACATAAGCACAAGTCAGCCCAGTGGTGCTGAGGGTTGAGGTACTGGATGCCACACCTCGCGCTGCACTGGTGACCCAGGTTCAGGAAAGGGGAGAGGAAGAATTAAGTGTCCCATAATTGCACTCCGTCTTCTGGGGTGGGTGGGCAAATAGCATCGCATTGCTGCACCACCTGGCGGAGGCCAGGTGTACTACAGTGCATGCACAGCAAGGAGGAGGAGCACAGCAGGCATCTGCATAGCTGTGCATAGATGCAATTGCATGTCTGGCTTCTACGGGAGAAAAAGCTGGCAGAAAAATTGCCCCCCCCAGACACAAGAGGTGCAGCCTCCAGGTGTCTCCACTACCGGTCCCCATGGGGGGGGTCCTGCTTACTGGAAGACCCATGGGGTTGGGCGTGATTCACGTACCAGACCTGCTCCAGGGGTGCTGGTGCTGGTGGCAGGGTGATCACTGAGACTGCTCCACAAGTGGGGAGGAAAAAGAAAGTTGAGATAAAAAAATAAATACATAAGCACTACTTGCCTGCTAGTAAGAGAGAATTGGGGAACTGCCTTGTCCCAAAGTTGGCAGTCCCCCATCGCGAGCTCAGCACTGCTTTTAGTTTGTCTTCAGAGCTTGCAAGGCTGAATTCTGCAGCTGTCAAGGGGAAAATGAGCTAGCAAAGGCAGGGCAGCTGTAAGCTCTGCTTGGAGCACTGCACTTGGCATCTGCTTGTTTATTTTATGAAAGCTGCCTTCCAGTGTCTACTAGGGTCCAAAAGAAGGTTGCCTTTGGAACTTGCCTAAACTGGGGGAAAGAAATTAAACAAAAGGAGATAAATAAATGATAATTACCCACTGTATTTTCCTGTTTGTTTTGGTGCACTTTTGCCACTTACAGGACCCTCTCCAGCTTTCTGCCTCTGCTATAGAGCCAGCTGGCCCTTTCTCCCCTTCTTAAATAGAGCAGAACGTCTGTGGGAGGGGCCTATATTTGATGCTTGTGTAGAAAAAGTGTTCTTTTCACTCTTATATGTTTATATGTATTGATATCATTATTATGGGCTGAAAAATTAATGATGTTGACCTGATGTATTAATTTGTAAAAAATTAAAGCTTCTTTTATTGCTGAAATAACAAACTCTGGCCAGAGCCAATACGGCTGCAGGAGAGGAATGTGGGTCATCCTTAGGATACGAGGAGGCTCATAAAGTTAGAACTGGCAATAAAGGTAATGAAAAGTATACCATCAGACCTGGTATTAACTACCAACAAGGCATATTTTCAATAGTTGGTTAGCAGATGAAAGTATTATAAAATACTTTATAAACCACAATAACAGTAAATATAAATTTATATGAAAAGTCCATTTTGCACATGTTGGGGTGAAGCACTGAGGATATACAATGTTTAAGTGTTCATCCATATATATTCCTTCTCTTGAGAAACATTCTCTTGCACTGCGGATCCAATGAACTCTGTGATACAAAATACAAATGTCAGGCATGTATTCTAAAAAGACAATAAAAAGCAGGGCATTATTATATCAGATGGTTATTTTGTCATAATCATACTGTAATTCAATAACAACAAAAAAAACACTTCTGTTGTGAAGTATGCCTGTCATCTTTATATACAGAAAATAAAGATTGTCTGTAGAAATCATTCATACCTGGCCTATAGCAAGCCCCCAACGTATAGATTCATCATGGCTGAGCATCTGATATAATAATGCCCTACTTTTTATCTAATGTTTTTGAATAGATTCCTGATATTTGGAATCATTGTACTGCAGAGTTCATTGGTTCCACAGTTCTAAAAAAAGTGTCTCTCAAGAGAAGTGATATATAAATGAATACCTGTCCATTTTATATCCTCATTCCTTCACTCCAACATCCATAAAATGGATTTCTATACGGTTTATATTTCCTGATATTAAAGTTTATATGTAAAGCTTTTTTTATAATAGCATGCACTAACCAACTGTGAAATATGCCTTTTGGGTAGTTTAAACCAGGTTTGATATACTTTTTGTTACCTTAATTGATGGTTGTAATTTTATAAGTGCCTCCTCGTGTCCTGAGGATGCATCATATTCATTGTTTCAAATGTTTTATTTGTGCACATCACTGGTTGTGGATAATATAATAACCGGATACAATAGAGCTACAAATATAGCATAAGGAAAAAACAGCAATGTCCAAATGGCATACCACAGACAGAGACAGGGATTAAACAGTGCTGTCCAGTAAGCGCTACCCTGGTTGCTGTCCGTTGTACTAGGAAGAAGAGAAGGGCTGGGAAATTGAAGCTGGTGGATGAGCTGCTCCTGTGGCAGAGAGGACTGAGACATGGAGCTTCTTGGCCACAATGGTGGTGAAGATCAGGGTTCTAATCCTGGCATTCAAAATTTAGATTTTCTCCTGTAATCCAACTCCAATGCAGAGTTGATAATTTTAGTTAATGGGGGGGGGGCAGAGACCCCACTAAAAATGAGTGTTTGGACTGGTAGCAGTTGTCGGTGTGCTTTGTGACCGCTATCAGTGGCATTGCCTTTACTTGCCGCATTTATTCCTGCTACTGTTCTGCATAATGCTGTATGGAAGGCATCGTTATTGACAGCGCTGTTCATACATGCGCTATTCAGACCTAGTGACAGATAATATAAGGGCATTTCTACATTACATTACTAATTCTGATAAAACTCTACTTCTGGAGTGAAACATTAGTTGTTTTTGTCCCAATATGGCATAACATTGCTCCCCGATATTCATTGCACTACTGCACTTTTGTTGTTTTTAGTATTCATCCTATGAATTCCCATATGCTTTTCTACTAAGCAGGTCAACGTTTTACTGCTGACAGTGGAATAACACTGCTTTTTATTTGATGTACAAGTGGCAAGTACACAAATGTGCAAAAGTACAATGAATAGCAGGGAGCAATGCTACAATAGATTAATGCAGAAAACAACTAACATTTCTTTCTAAAACATCACTGGAGATGGGCTCCCATTGTCTGCTTACTTTTTTCATTGACTTTTGGACCGGGGGTGGGCACCTAGTGTTAGAATGGAGGACTGGCAGCACTGGGGTTTGGCAGTCATTGTTTGCTTACTTTTTTCATTTACTGTCTGACTCTAAGTTTAGGCACTTGGTGTCAGAATTGGGGAAGTCTGGTGGCAACAGGGTTGAGCAGCAAGTGGCTACTTGCTTTCATTTCAGTTTACCACCCTACCCCATAATTGGGCACCCAGTGTTGGGGCAGGAAGTGGCACTGTGGCTTGGCTCCTGGTGACTGCCTAGTTGCCTGAATCAGGAGTCACCCAGCCAACCATGCCCACCAAACCAGAAATGCATTGCTATTGCTTGCAAGTTATAGCACAGAAGCCCCCCCAACCCAATAGTGCAGCTAACCTTAAAAGAGCTGTACTATGCTGTGCTTTTTTCATAAAATACTAGAGCAGTCTGGTCAGTAATGAGACAGTGCAGCACCAGCTAGCCACCCTGCCTAGCCAGTAGCTGCAGCACAGAGTCAGACCCTCGAGTAAAAGTCCTGCCAGTAGCAAAAACAGCCAACAAAGAAACTGCCTGCAGAACCAGAGTGACAGGGTTCTGACTGCTTGTGCCTTTTCATTAAGGTAAGTGGATGGGTTTATTTGAAAATGTCTCAGTACTGTGGGCAGAGGAGGGGAGAGACTCAAACGAGAGAATGCATGGCCCTCAGATCTCCTGGCCTGCCACTGCAGGTGGCCAATCCATTGAGGACCATTTTGATAGGTGGATACCTGCTGTAAAGGGTTGGGATGGCCATTTCTTCTTGTTCGGGTGATGGGGAAGGCTTTACTTCTCCTGCTCTGCGGGAATAGCTTTGCTTTTCCTTGTGGGGGGGGCCCTGATTCTTCTAGCTTGGGGGGGGTGAGGATGGTCCTGCTTCATTTGGCTTGGGAAGGATTTCTCCCTGTTTCTCCTCGCTTGGGGGTGGCCCTGCTTTTCCTGACTTGGGGGTGGCCCTATCTTCTGGGTCATGTGGCCCAGCTTCTCCTGCTAGAGAAAGCATGGGGCAGGGCCATTCCTCCCCTCCCTGAGCCCAGAGAATCAGAGCCATCCATCCCAAGCCAAGAGAAGCTGGGCCATCCATAACCCTACCCCTAAGACAGGAGAAGCAGGGCCATCCCTGTAAAAACATAAAATGGAATTTGCATTTTTATTTTCAGAAACATAACATTCACCATTAGTTCAAATATTCCAAGAAGCAAGCAAGAATATGCACCTATACTTTCCCATTCGAATTACAATAGGTGCCCTGTCTTCCAACTGTAGTGCCTAGCCAGTGCCCTGGTAACCAACGGAAGCTGGAGCTGCCACTGTTGCTAGCCTTACATGCTGTGAATCTTGATCAAATAGAAATAAAAAATATAAATGTGGAGGTGGACATTGGATAGAAAAATTAAATGAAAGAGGCAAGGAATTTGAAAAAAAAAAACTCTGCAAAAACACAATGCCTTTATGGTACATTTATGTATATAAAAGTACACAAGAAGGCTGAAGATTAATGACCAGCATAATCAGAGGTTAAGACTTAAATGCATTGCAAGGTAATCTGAGACAAAAGGGAGTTAAAAGCATTAAAATACCAGAAAAGGCACCAACTACATTAACTATCTATTTACTATAAATATCTTAGTTTTAAAGAAACATTTTGCAGGAAATCAACACATATACTACAGAATCAGGTAAGTATGCTAGAGTGCAGTAAAAAAGTGCCATTGAAAATAAATAATCTTTTCATTGTTTATGGAAGTTAGCTGTTCCATAGCTATTTATTTTACATGGCCTTGAAATGATGAATGTGTTTCAAAAGAAATTACAGCCATTACAGCCTTAAGCTCTTTTAAGAGGCACAATTATTTAAGGGGCTCTAGAAACAGTGCTATATACTGCAGTCAGGGTAGAAGGATACACTGAAAACTACCAAAATGTGCGCCCTGGTACTCCATTTTCCCAGCTACAGATAGCAAGATGGCTTTATGCAGCCCTCTGGCATTAGCTCTAAAAATGATGTTTACCAAGTTGTATTCAAATAAAAACAAGGCTGAGGAGGAGAGGTGATTCTCCAGAGCATGTGTTTCTTAATCCCTAGGCTGCTGAAAGAACTAGAATGAATCTATTTGATTGAGCTCTGGATAGATGTTCAGTCTGCAGCACTGAACGGGTTAAATTGAAGGGCTGCAATAAGGTGGAAGGATCATTTGAAAATTCCAAAGGAAGTGTTCTACGGTCTGAATCCTGTAGCTCATTTTTAGAGCTGATGCAATAGGGCTGCAGGCTCCACCTACCTGCAGACCTAAAAAGTGGTCGGAGCCTAGCTCTATCACATGGTACAGTTCAGGTATAAAAAGAGCTCTGTTCTCAAAGTTTAGTCAGTCTGGTGTAGGGTGGTAAGATGCTAACCCTATGAATACCCCAGCAGTTTTCTAAGTGGTACCGTATACAGTGCTAAATGTGATTTGCTTGTTTTATTGAGTTTGGTCTTCTGTACACTTTCTCTTTATTTTTGTCATCTCAGTCCACTTGTGTTGTTATACTGCTGCAAGAATAAATCATTTTTGCTTCCTGACAAGTGGTGTCCAAATCCATCAATACCCACAGTCTCACAGTGAGAGACTTCGACCTACCTGGGGTTGACTGGCAGACAGTGACTACAGTACACGCCAGGGAACAGGTGCTGCTAGAGACTATCCAAGACAGTTAACTAGTGCAAGGGGTGATGGATCCTACAAGGGAGGGGAACAAACTGGACTTGGTGCTAGCAAATGGAGACCAAGTCCAGGATGTGGAAGTACAGGAACCTCTAGCAGGAAGTGACCACTGCTCATTGTGGTTCCTCCTCAACACAGGAATGGAGTCTGCTAAGATCAGAACAACAGTGTTGGTTTTCAGAAAGGCAGATTTTGCCAGAATGGGCAGCTTCCTAGAGGGGTATTTAGCTGAAATTAACCCAGGAATGGTTGCTGAATAGAAGTGGGCTATCATTAGGAAGGGGCTAAATGAGGCTACGAACACATGTGTCAAATCTCAGAGTAAGCAGTCCAGGTCAAAAAACCTAGCTGGCTCAGCAAGGAGGTGGAGGGGAAGGTGAGAGGGAAAAAAGATTGGCCTTCAGTAAGTTCAAATCTCTGGGCGTGAGGAGGATAGAGAAGTGTTCTCAAAGGCATCTAAGGAGGTGACTAGGTCAGTCAGGGCAGCCAAGGCAGCAAAGGAGCTGAAGTTGGTTCAGGGGATCAGAGAGGGGGAAAAGGGGTTCTTTAAATACATAAGGGATAAGAGGAGTTGTAGGGATGACATCGTTAGAATCAAGAAAGAGGGAGGATGGGTGGAAGAAGGGGAAGATCAGGCAGAGGCACTCAATGAGTATTTCTGCTCAATGTTCACAAAAGAAAGGGATGGCCCAATACCACAGGGGAAAGCAGGTAAGGGTTGGGGGGGGGCAGAGATAATAGATGAGGTCATCCAAGAGGATAGAGTTCTAAAGGGTCTTAAAGGTTTGTGGATGGACAAGGCACCGTGACCGGACAGTGTACACCCAAGAGTCCTGAAGGAACTGGCAGAGTTGTTGGCAGGCCTTCTGATGGACCTGTTCAACAGCTCTTTGGAGATGGGGAATGTACCCAGGGACTGGAGGATGGCTCACATGATGCCCCTTCACAAAAGTGGACCAAAGGACCATCCGGGTAACTACAGACCGGTGAGCTTGACTTCCATAGCGGGAAACTTGATGGAAACTATTCTGAAGGAGAGACTGATAACCTTTCTTGATAGCAATGACCTGCAGGATGAGAGACATCATGGATTTGTCATGGGAAGATCTTGCCAAGCTAACCTGATTGACTTCTTCGACTGGGTCACTAGAGCAGTTGACAAAGGCCATGCTGTGGATGTCCTGTATCTGGACTTCAGCAAGGCTTTCAACTCTGTGCCACACAGGAGGTTAATGAGCAAGCTGAGGGACATGGGAGTGGGGGAAAAACTGGAAGGGTGGGTTGAGAGCTGGCTGTAGGGGAGACAACAGAGGGTAGTTGTAAGGGGGGAGAGACAGGCAAGCCATGGCCAGTTATGAGTGGAGTACTGCAGGGTTCAGTGTTGGGCCCCATTTTGTTCAATATCTTCATTGGAGACATTGCAGAGGGGGTTAAAAGGAAGATCTTCCTGTTTGCAGATGACACTAAGATTTATGCAAAAATGGACAATGAGGAAGAGAGGCAGGCACTCAGAGAGGATCTAGCTAAACTCGAACACTGGTCTTGGGAGTGGCAGTTGGGGTTTAACACTAAGAAATGCAAGGTCATGCACCTTGGAGTCAGAAATCCCAAGAACAGCTACAGGCTGGGGGGGGGGAGTGCAGGTAATGGCTTCAGAGGAGGAAAGGGACCCTGGGGTAATAATCACAGGGGACATGAAGGTATCTGCACAGTGTAGGAGAGCTGCAGCAAGGGCAAATAGGATGCTGGGGTGCATTGCCCGAGGGATCACCTTGGAGGTCATCCTGCCACTGTATAGATCACTGGTGAGGCCACACTTGGAATACTGTGTACAGTACTGGTGCCATACCTCAAAAAGAATGTGAGATTACTGGAGGGGGTGCAGCGTAGGGCTACAAAAATGATCATGGGACTAGGGGAGTTGCCATATGGGGAAAGGTTAAAAGAGCTCAACATGTACTTGCTGGAATACAGAAGGGTTAGAGGGGACATGATAGAGACCTTTAAGTACTTGTAAGGCATAAACAAAGCCAGGAAGGGAGGATTGTTCTGCTTAAAGGGGGGGAGGTTCACTGCGGGGCACAGTCTGAAGTTGGAAAGGAGAAGGTTTAGGAGAGCGATGAGGAGGCACTACCACACAGAGAGAGTGGTGACAGTTTGGAACGCACTGCTGAAGGGCTTAATCGCTCAAAGGACAGTGGATAGTTTTAAGGGGGGTTGGGATAGAGTCAAGGGCAGGGTTAGTACAGACAAAAACACAAAGGGGGCGAAGGACTGGAAAAGAGGAGGAAGAGAGGGGTTGGGTGGGGTGGGGCAGCTGTAGTGATATGAAACTAGAAGCTGCAGAATCGGGCAGACTTGATAAATTGTGGGCCTTTTTCTGCCAGCAATTTCATATGTTCATATGCTCATATGAAGGCTGCATACAGCAGGTGCAAGTGTTTGTGAGGAGTCTTGGACAGGGATGAGTATCTTCTGTTGGCCAGGAGGATCATCAGGGTGGTGGGAGGGGCCAAGGCAAGGATGGAGCAGAGGCTGGCACAGAGAATCAGGATGGGGGAAAAGTGTTCTTTAGGTATATTGGGGAGAGAAGAAGAGTGAAGGGGCAGAACAGTAGGTTGAGGACAGGGAGATGGTGGGCAGGGGAGACAAGAGAACAGGCAGTGGTACTAAATGAGTACTTTGCATTGGTCTTCACTAGGGAGGATGCGGGAGAGACACAGAGAAGGAGGACACAGGGAGCGGAAGTGTTGGGGGCCATAGATGTAGAAAACTCTGTTGTTACTAGGGGAGCTGAGGGGGTTGCACCATACGTGGAGTGGCACGCTGGAGCTGCTGAGGAAACGGGAATCACAGATGTTGAAATCCCTGTTGGCAGGGTGTGGGAAGCCCTCAAGTCCTTAAAAAAGGAAAAAGCTCTGGGTACAGATAGAATCTATCCCGGGGTGCTCTGGGAATTGGCCAATATCCTGGCTGCACCCCTAGCAGCCCTTTTTAATACTTCCCTACAGATGGGAAGGGTGCCCCAGAACTGAAGGGTGGCACACATTGTGCCCATCCACAAAGGTGGCTCAAGGGAGGAATTGGGGAACTACAGGTCTGTCAGCCTCACATCGGTGGAGGGCAAGTTGATGGAGTCTATCCTAAAGAAGAAGAAGCTGTGGGTGTTCTTGGTGGAATGGGGACACCTGGATGATCACCAGAATTGCTTCATCCTGGGCAAATCATGTCAGACTGACCTTGTAGAGTTCTACGATTGGGTGATGATGGCGCTAGATCAGGGGAGGCCGGTGGATATCCTCTTTCTAGATTTCAGCAAGGCGTTTGATTCGGTACCTCACACTGGTCTGCTGGATAAATTGGGGGGATGGGGTGGGGACCCTGATGGTCCGGTGGATTGGGAACTGGCTATCTGGACGTACTCAGCAGGTGGTGGTGGGGGGAGGTTTTGTCTTCCAGGAGGGTCATTAGCAGGATTCACAGGGATTAGTTCTGGGACTGCTCCTGTTTTACGTTTACATCTCTGACATCAGGGAATGTATCAAGAGCGAAATGAGCCTCTTTGAGGATGTCTAAAAGC
Source organism: Neoceratodus forsteri (assembly GCA_016271365.2). Lineage (NCBI taxonomy): Eukaryota > Metazoa > Chordata > Ceratodontiformes > Ceratodontidae > Neoceratodus > Neoceratodus forsteri. The sequence goes on along the minus strand of CM057459.1, from coordinate 1,223,731,614 downwards.
TGGGGGCAGTGGTAGATAGGGAAGAGGGTAGGGTTGCCCTGCAGGGGGACCTGGATACTCAGGAGAAATGGTCACACTCCTGGAAACTGAAATTTAACACAGGGAAATGCAAGGTGCTTCAGCTGGGGCATAGGAACCCAGGCCATACATACACCCTGAGAGGGGATACACTGCAGGCTTCAAGTGGGGAAAGGGATCGGAGGGGTGGTTGTGGATACCAAAATGAATAATTCTAAACAATGTAGGAGGGCAGTGGCCAATGCAAATAAGATGCTGGGTTGCATCGCCAGGGGAATTACCTTGAGAAGCAGGGAGATAATACTGTATAAACTGCCTGGTGAGACCACACTTTGAATACTGCATGCAGTTCTGGCATCCACACTTAAAGAGTGCCTGGCAACATTAGGAAAACTTTGAAAAAAGGCAAGATTTATATTCAGCTCCATCCTGTTTTCTTTATTACTTCACATATTTTCAGTAATTAATTCCCCATTTTCTTTATTATTTATAAAAGTTGCATGAAAACAAGATCCATATCCCCTTGACTGTATCTACTCTGGTTGCTACTCTACACATAACATCACAATCCCTTGTTTATGACATCATAATTATCTCCACAGCAACATATTTTGATGTCAAGTGTAGGCAGGCAGCCAGAGCTAAAAAGACAGAGTTACTGTATTCATGCAAATATCCTTAGTAATAAGGAAATAAGTGTGAGAATTACAGAATAAAATATGAAATATAAGCAGCATTTATGCCTGAATATTAAATGTTTTCAAAGTAGTCTCAACTTTGTCAGGAGCTCTTTAAAGAAAGACATTGCACTCCTAGAGTGGGTTCAGAGGAGGGCGACCAAGATGATTCGGGATCTAGGTGATATGTCTTATGAGGAGAGACTGGAGGAGCTCAGGCTGTTCTCACTGGAGGAGAGGAGAGACAGGGGATATGATTGAGGTCTTCAAGTATCTAAAAGGGTTAAATGAGGTAAGCCAAAATGGGGTCCTTCAGAGGAAGGTGGGAGGGGCCAACAGGGGGCAAAATTGGAGGCTGGCGAGTGGGAGACTCGGGGAGAGAAAGAGGCGATACTTCACTGAGAGGGTGGTGGAGCCATGGAATGTGCTGCCTGAGGAGCTGGTGGGGGTATCTATGGTAGAAAGGCTCAAGAGAGGCTGGGACAGGTACAGGAGGAGAGTGAAGCTGAGGAATGTCATCTCTGGAAGGGGGGACTCTAGTGGGGGATGGGGGGATCATGAGGAGGGGAGGAGGGTGGTAACAGTACCAATTAAAGGTACTGAGTCTTGAGCAGACTCGATAGACTAAAAGGCCTACTCTGCTGGCATTTTAGTATGTTAGTGGTCACTCTTGAGGCACTAGAGAGCTTGAAGGAAGACGCTTGTTTGTTTCAGAGCTCTGCCAAAGGCAAAGTCTAAAATCTGCTAAAGTCCTGGTTTTTGTAATTGATTCTTAGTTTTAATGGCACAAATCAAGAGAGTTAAGGACCTGGCAGAGGCTAGGCCAGACAATATAGAGAAGTTTCTGTAACCAAAAACGTGGAAAGTACCTCAGTTACAAACACTGATCTAACCGTTTTTGATGAGGTAATGGCTTCCCCGGTAGCAGCAGCATGCCCTGAACCAGGTGTTAAGCCAAAAGCACCTTTGAAGCCGACCCTATAATCGATTCAAGCACTTTTTGGGGGATTCCAGGAGAAATATCGTTTACCATTCCAGAAAGTCCAGGGTTCATTGGCTGACATTTTCTTGAGATGCTCCCAAATAGAGGAGAAGCTGCAAAATTGTGATGAGCGTGTGACCGCAATGGAGAAGAACAAGGAAAAGTTGACTGGAAGGGTAACAACTTTAGAAGGAGCTGTAAACACATCCCTACACAAACAGCTTTCTAATATATTAAAATGTGAGAAGATTGAGAATACCCTGCTGTTGAAAATTCTGTGGCTGATAGGTTTATCAGCAGATATTCCTGGGGCTGAGCAGAAGCTACAAGTGGAGCACATCATTACCACTGTTTTTTCTTTGGATTCTTCCTTAATTTTGGAGTCAGTTTTTTGACCACAATCAAGAAACTCGATGGAGAATACAGGAGCCATATATGTTAAATGCACTTTTACAACTATTTTACAATGAAATCACATTCTTCAGCTCGCTAGGCAGAGAAAGGGATTTCAGTATGAAGGTAAAAATCTCCATTTGTATCCTGATTCTTGTTTGATCACACAAAGGAGGAGAAAATGCTTCCTGGTAATTAAGGCAGAGTTTATCCAGGATAGTGTTATGGCTGTTTTACAAGCTCAATCAAAGCTTAAAGTGAGTTTCCAGGGGAAGGATTATTTCTTCCTCGATGTTGATGCTGCCTGTGAATTCTTTGAAAAGAATGTCATTATTCCTGCAGATTTAGGATCTTATTTAGAAGACGAGGAAGATGTGGACACCACTCAGTATGTACCTGTGAAGTGAATTCATCTTTTCCTTTAATTGTTGGGAATACAGATTTGTTTAAAATCCCTGGGCATTTCAAGGATTGACTGATAGAACTAAAATTGAAAGTACACCAGATGCTTTTGCTAATGTGACTTTTAATAAAATTCTTTAGAAGTGGCCCGGTGGTACTGAGGGTTGAGGCATTGGATGTCACACATTGCACTATGTCAGCAACCCTGGTACAGGAACAGACTTGGGTTGCCGGGGGTCGGCGGGGGGAATGGAGGATTGAGCGTCCCATCAGATGCTCTCCTCCTCCTCCTGGGGTGGGTTACCAGGGGGTGCCTTGAGCACCCGACGCTCCTGGGGCTGGTGGAAGCATGGGCTTTCAGAGCAATGGCAGATCTTCAAAGCGGGCAGGGGAGGATGCTGAGGGTGCTTGGCAATAGTGTGCATCAGCACGTCATCTGCCTGGATGTACGTCCTTCATGCCAGATCCTCAGGGCAAGAGAGAAAAGGGAAATGCATATACCCCCAGCCCCCGAGCAAGATGAAGCCAGGACAGGGGCTGCCTAGAGGGATGCCCAGGCAGACGGAGTAGGAGGCAGCTTGAGCCTCCTCTGAAAGCTGAGGGAGCTGGGCAAGTAAAAAAAAAATTCTTTAGAAGTGATGTCAAAGCTTGGAGCATGAAACAAAATGGAAATTAGATTATGTTTTGTTAAGACTTCAAAAACATTTACTTTAAAATTTTAAAAATTATTTTACCCGACCCTTAAAAGAAACAAAATATATACTTTTTGTCTGTAATCTGTAATGATTTATTATTGAGATGTTTTTGTTTTTAATTAATATACTGTTGTTGTTTTTTTCTTTTCTCTCTGGAATATAAAAATAAAGTATAAAAAAAGAGAAGGGAGAGCTAGTGGAATGCTAGGGTGCATAGGAAGAGGTATCACCACCAGCAGAAAGTGAGAGGTGTTTTTATTGCTGTATAAATCACTGGTGAGTACTGTATCCTATTCCGGAGATGACATATTTGGAAGGACATAGATAGAGTAGAGGCAGTCCAGAGGAGGGCCACTAAAATGGTGCATGGTCTACATCATAAGGCCTTTGAGGAGAGACCAAAGGATCTCAATATGTACACCCTGGAGGAAAGGAAGGGAAGGGGATATGATAGATACATTCAAATATCTCACAGGTATAAATAAGGCTCAAGAGGGAAGCATTTTTCAGAAAAGAAGATGCACAGGAACAAAGGGTCATGCTATGAAGCTGGAGGGGGGATTAGAATCAGGGGAAATGTGAGGAAGCACTTTTTCACACAAAGAATGGTGGATGTCTGGAACAGCCTCCCACGGAGGTGTTGGTGGCAAAAACAATAAGGGGATTTAAGAATGCATGGGATAGGCAAAAGGAACCTTAGTGATAGGGAGGAGGGTGGGGTGAGGCCAGAGATTAAGTAGAGTCTGTAGCATTACTGTAGGTAGGGAAAAGGTGGAGACAAGGTGGGCAAAGCAATCCTTATCTGCCATCAAATTTTATGTTTCTATATTACTGATGGAGATAGTGTCCATTTACCTGTTCAAGGCTACTATATGTGCTGTTAAGTAAACTAAATGTGCTGGGTCTAAACAGTTCTGTGATAAGCTGTCTTAAAAGTTATTGCTTGGAAAGGAATCATACTATCTTTTAAAGAGACAAATTCAAAACCTGAGCCCATCATGTCAGGTGTCCCCCAAGGTTCTGTGCTGGGTCCACTTCTGTTGTCACTCTTCAATATTGGCTTATACTATGGGTCAGAGAATGTCTACTTGAAACTAGATGTGGAGGATGCCATCCTGTATACCCATGGGAGGAATATACCCTCTGTCCAAGCCTCCCTACAGCAAGGGTTTGACAAGGTCCAGTTCATTGTACAGAATAATCTGACACTGAATGCAGACTAAACCCAAATAATGTTTTTGAGTCTCAGAAATAATTCAGATGCACAAACCATCAGATGGTTATCACTTCTCTAGACAATCATGAGCTCTGACTTACTACTGCAAACAAATACGGTATCTGCCTATGTGGTTGGATCCCTTTCTAAGACGTAGCATACGAATTGAAACTCAACCAAAAAAGCTTGGTCCTGAAATTGGCTTTTCAGTACAGTAATAAGGCCAGCTTTCCTACCCCTGCACACCTGATACTGTGAACTGCTGGACTACAGGGGCATACTACTGTATATGCCAGGACCAATAAATCTGTCCTAAGCAAGCTAACTGTTCCTCTGAAAAATGCATGTTCCTTTGTACCAAATGCACTACATAATAACCATCACTACATACTATATAGTAGAATGAATTGACTGAACCTAGGTGATCACAGACAACTTCATCTGCTGCACTTGAAGTACAAGCATATTGCATGCAATGTGCTTGACTACATTCTCAGCCTGGTAGAGCCCAGACAAGTCTAGGGGGTTCTAGGTCTGCACCAGGACTGGAATATATTCTCCTTAATTCAAACACCAGAGTGGGCTCCAACTGCTTCATCCATACCTGCCCTCTGGCTTGGAACAACCTCCCTATTGTCTTCTATCTAGTCCACACCCTTCACCACAACAAACCTGATATGAGGGTGGTAAGTTCTGCACCGCTTGCCACCTAGACCTATACCTTAGCAAGCTCAGAAACACCATGGTATGGATGACAACTCCTTTTACTGACCTATGGGGCTTATCTATCCATTTTAAACTTATTTGGAAGGTTACTGTAATCTGCTGCATTCTAACAATTGGGTGGTAAGTGCCTCTCCAGTTGTGAGGGATATGTGAAATGTTAAATTCTGTTGAAATTGTACTGAAAAATCTATATTTGTACTCAAGGTATAATGTATAAATTGTACCTTCTCCAAGCTGTAACCAGATCCTGTTGCAATTGGAAACCATTGTAAATGAGTACCTGATTCAGTGGTGTATCTGTTCGTCATGAATACAATTATTAGTATTATTTTTCTATCAAGTTTATTGATTTGGCAATTCGTGAACCTGGAAAACCTCTGTGAGATGCAGCAGAGAAGTAACCTCTTGGATTCTGCAGGTACACTGCCATCATTTCCCAAGGAGTCTGATATAAACTCTGGTGTGGTATTTGCAAACTCCATTGAGTGTTATATTTGTAAAACACATATGTGTATTCAGATTTAGACTGGTGACTTCTAGGTGGGAAGATAAGCATACTAGGAGTATGGATATGAAATCAAATACGAATACTAGGTTTGCAGTTTGAATGAATGCTCAGTGGCACATTCAAAAATCAAGTGATTAACTGGCACTGGAGTAAAGCAGGGATCAAAACAGTGTAATTTACATCCAAAAGTGTTTCACTAAATAATACAGCCTCGCTCCAGTAATTGGTTTTACATTTTGATCCTTTGATGTATCAGCTGCCTTAATTGGAATTTTGGGTTCATTCAGGCTCTTGTTGTTTATCATTTCTTTTTTTGTTCTACTTACTGTCTACCCTTGAATGATATTGTGCCTTTATTGTTTACAGTTAGCTGCAAATGTCAGTGGAGCAGTGGATTCTCATGGAGTGTGCCAGTGCTCTGTGTATCTACCAGATCCTGTCTTCCCTGTGGAGAAAATGGAAGTACTGCAAACAACTGCCCAGTCTCTGTCCATTACTTTAGAGGCTGAACTATCCAAGGTAAATCCTCATTATTTACTTAGACAAAGCATTGTTGACATTCTGTATAACTTCTTTTATGAGTAGTTTCACCACATCAATTTTTTCTGAGTGTAAAATAAAGATAATTGGGGAAAAAGCAAATGGATGCAGGTACAGTGAATAAAGCATAACATTTCCATAAAAGCATGCAATTCATAAAAAAGAAATAATAATTGTAAAGATGATACAGTACAGCACATACCTAAATAAAAGATCAAAATCCTCTGGGGAAACTAACTCAGAAGTGAATAATGACTCACACTAAGCAGAAGAAATTAGTTTAGAGGTAAGATATGACAAAAATAGGGTAGTCTTTGAGTCACACCATGGTAGTATGTTTGTTCCAGATGGCAGTAACAGACAAGCCGAAGAACCTTTTTACCTGCAGTGGAGAGGGTGGTATTGGGGCAGAATGTAGCCTAAGTTGAGGTGTGAGTAGGTGGTGATAAGACCAGAGAGATTTGGGGGGCAAGGGGACAGAGTTCATGGAGATGTACTAAAACAAGGTGGGAAAAAACATATTATAGTGGACAGTATGTTGACTTGGACACGGAATCAGTGTGGTTAATAGTCTTTTGTATTTGAAGTGGGTCAGTAACCATGTAGCAGCATTTTACATAGGCTGACATGTAAAATGAAGAGATTTAGACAGACCATACAGGTGGGATTCACAGCAGTGGAGCTACCATTGCACAGTACAGTACAATAAGATAGGCATGGGCTTAATGACTATTTCTTTAGAGGACACATATTTTTGAAGGTTACCATTCCAGCAAGTGCTGACACTTGTTGCTTGCCTTCTAAACAGTAGTAGTAGAACTTCATTTCTAGTATGCTCTTCAAGGTGCTACAGTAAAGACAGTGAAGCATAAAATAGGAGCATTAGCTGCTACTATCTCCACTGACTTGGAATGGGAGGGAGGGAGAGATCTTCAGTAGGCCCTGCTCAGATGTTCTGGTCTTGGCTTCCCATGTACAGTATATGGTGAGGTCAGAATATCATGGAAGTAAGAGGAGTCCTAGCTCATTGAGGTCATTATATGGAAGTTAAAGTACCTTTTAAGCAAAACATCACCTAACTGGCAGCCAGACCCTACTGCAGACTAGAGGGATGATATCACCTGATCTGCAAACGGAGGTCAAAAGCCTTGCAGAAGCATTCTCGAATAGCTACACACTGCACAAATGATAAAAGGTGAGCTCTTAAACAGTGAATTACAATAATCCATTCTGGACAAGAAACCTCGCTTAAATAACATTCTGCATCTTTGTGTTTTAAATCTGAGACTTGAGACAATATGGTGGCTGATGCAGCAGCATTTTGAAGGAGTTCTCTCAGTGTATTTGAATATTGGGGGGCTTTTCTAACTAACAGAATGTAACTCATATCTGATAAATCCATGTCAAGAAGAGAAGAGAAAAGAAAAGAAAGCATAATTTCCTGTTCTTCTTCAAGTAAAGAGTTTGCCTTTCCCTCAGTTCACCTCTTGAGAAGCACCTTTTGTGGCCAGGACTCAGCCCTGAAAGTAGAGACTATTCTAGCTCCACTGTTTCCATTGCAACCTCCCAGTTGGAATGGAAGTGATATCACAGGCATCTGCAGTGATGGCACCTGTATTTCAACAGCAGCATATCTCTTAGCCTGATCTGTGTCCACCAGCTATCTCAAGTGGAAGTAAAAATGCAAATACAGTCAAAACAACAACAGCAATTGATTAGGGACATGAGAGAAGCTGAGCCCTTGTTTTCCTGGAGTAAAGCTTTATTGCTGAAAAAGCTTCACCTTCACAATTTAAAACTGCTTCACTGGCAGCAGCTCCTGGGGCAGCTATAAAGGATAGCGCAGTCATGAAATCAGCTACTCATACCTCACCTGGTTCTCCCTCCAGTCACCACATAAGGGGATACTCTTTAGATATGCAGCCATTTGATAGACTGAATGTTTGCCATATTGGAGAGTCAAGAGAGAAAACAAGATACTGCAAGTGCTAAAATTGATTTTCTACAAAAAGAAGTCAAAGTCACAAAAAGAACTGTAATACTAACGCAAAAGAAATTACAGAAAGTGCAGAGAAGCTGTCAACTTTGATTGATGAAGTATGAGCTTTGGGAGCCACTAGCACTATTTTGAAAAGAAAGCTATAAGCACTGAAAAACAGAGAATCTTAAAAATCAAAAAAATTATAAACATTCAGGATTATGGACCTTCCAAACAGCTTAGATGGTCATTCTGAGGCAGTCAGGGATCTGATCAAAGATTAGCATTGTTCAGATACTGTCCCCATGGATCCAGCTGTGCTCCATAGTGGTGGCACTATCCGGGTGGGATCCGACCCTGGATCTGGCTGAATTCAGAGGTCAGATCCTACGTTATCCGATGTAAGATCCAGGGATCCGGCATTGGATAATGTGGGATCTGACCTGGATCCTGCAGGGTCGGATCCATGGTTGGATAGCTGCCACAGTCAGATGGATACGCTATCCTTCTAAAATTGCAGATATTTGGAGGATTTGGATTGCTCAGGATACAATCCGAACAACACTAGCAAAGATTTATTTGTAGACGTATTTGATTTACACCCTGAAAATCTCCCCTTTACTATTAAATAATTTAGAGTTTGTAAACAGAAACTGTTGAAAATCCTGGTGAGAATCAGTGATGGAAACAGTGCACCTCCAGAAGAACCCACGGTAAATGACACAAATGCAAAATCAATAAAATTGCTTCACTGGCTAATAAGCCTGAAGATCTTCAAAACACTATTGTTTCAGCACCTCACCAACTTATCCACCTACAACTGCATCACGTAAATGATTTCCATTTGGTGGATCTATTTCCTGTACTTATGAGCAGCACTAGCCTCCTACCTCTGACACCCCTTTCCTAATTAATTACCTTCATCCACAGCACATACCATGGAGGGCTCTGCCCCCCTCCATCCTTACTAGTGCATGAAGGCTCATCTCATTCTAGCCAAAGGCCCACAAAATATGCTTGTTAGGCTGTTTCTAAGGCTTTACAAAATATGCTGGTTAGACTGCTCCTCCCATTACCACCTCCTCTCTCCCAACCCCCCAACACTATTTCATTGTCTTCTCCCTTCCCAGCTCTCCGAAGACTCAATCCCCTTCCCCCTACCCACCTAGCTATCTAATCTACTTATATCCGACAAAGCCTATATCTGGCAGCATTGGGCTCTCTTACCTTCTCTGTAAGCCATTCTTTTCTTTCACAGTCTCACTAGTTGACACTTTTAATATGCCATATTCCAACCCTTCAATGTCCCTGCTCATTATACTACATGTCTATAAGAATTTTTTTCATTTTATAACTGTGTGTAACTATAGTATGTATTGTGAACCTTGCTTATGCAATTTTGCAATCTGATTAATTGTGACCTTACTATGTGTTGTACTGTATGCTCTACTATGATGGGGAACCTTTGTAAATGAGCTTCTATCTCAAAGGTTGTTTCAGAATCAGTAAAAATGAAACATGAAACTTTTGACTCTGATAGGGATTTACTTATCAACCTTTCACATATTAAGGGCAGCTTATCATATAAGACTTGTAGATTTTATAACTACTCAATATGACATTGATGTGCACAAAGGACCCCAAAACAGGCAAAAATTCAAAAAAAGACTTTTATGTAGAGCCTATTAAAGCGACAGCTTTACAGCACAAAATAAAGCAACTGCGTAGTAACTGCTACACTCCCAGTGCCTCGACTCTCACGAGTCTTCAGTGGGACCCCAACTGAAGTCTCATGAGAGTTGAGGCGCTAGGGGTATAGCTGTTAGGTACACAGTTGCTTTATTTTATGCTGTAAAGCTGTCACTTTAACAGGCTCTACATAAAAGTCTTTTTTGAATTTGTCCCTGTTTTGGAGTTGTTTGTGCACATCAACGCCTTATTGAGTAGCTTGTTTCTGCAGCGGATTAGCTGTCTCCCTTTTGGTGCTGCACCTACAGCAGTTTGCATGCTCACAGCCATTTCATTTGGATTTATTAGATTTTATATCTACCTGGACTTTTCTTTTCAAACACAGCAAAGGAGAATAAACTTTCTCTCTCAATTAGTGACAGGAAGTCTTGGAAATGGGAGGTACTTTCCAAGGCTTGCACCTGCTAAGATGTGGAGTTTATTTAAAGGAAAACATTATTTTTTTCAAAACTGACCAACTGGTATTATTTTTATTTGTCCAGTATGACCATGACTCAACTAGGTAAGGGGAGTCCCCCTCTGCATCTGACAAAGAACTCTCAGCTATAGCTTAAGACACTGAAGATGGAATAGTCTGAATAAAATCTGTTTTAAATTTTTTTGAAAATTTCACAGTGCTATGGAAGATATGGATGACAAATACATTCTTTTATTCCTTTATGTTAAACTAAATATTAACTTTTGATGTTTTCTCCACTAGAGATAGTTTGGTGAGATGCAAAGTGATTGTAAAAGTATTCGGTAAAGTTACATTCAATTCCTAGATCCAATAGAAAATAGTTTAAATTCTTCAGATATAAGGTCCTAGTGGAATCCATCCACACAATGGCAGCTAAAGGAGAGATGCTGCTGGTAGGTGATTTCAACCTACCAAATGTGGATTGGAACATCCCAGCTGCTGTCTTGGTCAGGAGCAGGGGCATCCTGCACTCTGTGCAAGAGGCAGGCCTCAAGCAGTTAGTGCTAGAGCTCACCAGGGAGGGTGCAATTTTGGACCTTGTACTCATCAATGGGGACAGAATTGAGGAAGTCAGGGTGGGTGTATACCTGGGATCAAGTGGTCATCACATGGCATCGGTGTGGTTCAGCATGAGTGCAGTGGCAGCGTCAAACCACACAAAGGTGAGGGTCTTGGATTTCAGGAGGGTAGAGTTTACTAAGATGGGTATACTGTACAGCAGGTTGAATTAGCATCCATTATATTTAGTGCAAGTCAACCTTCTATATATATCCACATCTCATAGAATTAGTGTAGATGTCTTACTGTTCAATTCAGTACCACTGACAATCAGCTGTTCATTATTTTTCACTATTCATTTATTTTTACTGATTGCCAGCAATAACGAATATAGCAAAAATAAACAGATGGTGGAAATAACCTTGTATACAGTATGTCTCAAGCATGCCCTGGCAGGAAGCAACAAATGGGGTGGCGTGGAGGAGCAGTTGTCCCATCTGAAATGAGCCATAGTGGCTGCGACAAACCTTTGCATTAGACAAATAAACAAAGGCAAGAGAAAGCCACTATGGTTCTCATAGGAAGTGGCTGGGATGGTAAGGACGAAAAAGATGGTTTTCAAGAAATACAAGGAAGTACAGTGGGAGGAGGACAGGATAGTGTACCTTGATAAACAGATGGAGGCAGGGTAAGCAGTCAAGACATGGTAGTGTACCTCAATAAACAGAGGGAGGCAGGGAAAGCAGTCAGGAGAGCAAAGGCACAAACAGAGGAAAAACTAGCACAGGAGATAAGAAAAGGAGACAAGACTTTTTATAGGCACATTAGTGAAAGAAGAAAAACAGGGTGGGATAGTAAGACTAAAAGGAGAAGAAGGGAAGTGTGTAGAAGGGGACCTGGAAAAGGAGAAGGTGAGGTCCACAGTTAGACAACATAAAAATACTTTATGGGAGGGAGGGAGGGAGGTGGACACCAGTCCATTTACGGAAGAGAGAGTCCTAAAAGAACTAACAAAACTGAAAGTAGACAAGGCATTGGTACTGGATGGGATATATCCTAGAATATTAAGGGAACTACGGGACATGCTGGTAGCACCACTAGCAGCACTGTTCAATGAGTGATTTGATACAGGAGTGGTTACAGAGGACTGGAGGAGTGCAGATGTAGTCCCTCTTCACAAATATGGGAGTAGGGAGGAGGCTGAAAATCATAGACCAGTCAGCCTCACGTCAATAGTGGGAAAAATTATGGAATCAGTACTTAAGGATTGTGGAACACCTTGAACCCAGTGGAGCACAGGATCCAAGGCAGCATGGATTCACAGCAGGAAGGTTATGTCAAACAAATCTAATTTTTGACTGGGTGACTAGGGTAGGGGATTGGGGGGAGCAGTGGATGTGGCCTACCTGGTTTTCAGTAAGGCCTTCAATTCTTTTCCACATAGAAGACTAGTAAACAAGCTGAGCAGCCTGGGTGTGGGTCACAAGGTGGTAAACTGGGTAACAAACTGGTTGAGTGATAAAAGACAGAGGGTTGTGGTAAATCAAGCTCAATCTAAGGAAACAAGGGTGACCAGTGGGGTGCCACAGGGATCAATCCTGGGGCCAGTCCTGTTTAATGTCTTCATAGGTGACATTGTGGAGGGGCTAGAAGGGAGGGTGTGCCTCTTTGCGGATGACACTAAGCTCTGCAACAGGGTAGACATGCTGGGAGGAGTGTAAAAAATGACAAGGGACCTAGGTAAATTGAAGGAATGGTCTAGGGTGGGGCAGCTAAGAATCCTCATGAAAAAGTGCTAAATCATGCATTTAAGGTGCAATAACTCAGGAGATGATTACATGATGGGGAGGTGGATACTGATGGTCACCAAACAGGAGAGACATTTTGGGGTAATCATATCTGATGACCTAAAGGTGGCCAAAGAATACAACAAGGCTATGGGTAGAGCCAGTGGGGTTCTGGGATGTATAGGGAGATGTATCTCCAGTAGAAGAAAGGAGGTAGTGATGCCGCTTTACAGATTATCAGTAAGGTTTCATTTGGAATACTGTGACCAGTTCTGGAAGCTGGATCTCCGTAAGGACATTGGCAGGGTGGAGGCAGCCCAAAGAAGGGCAACAAAGATGGTGCAGGGCCTGCACCAAAATCATATGAGGAGTGACTGGAAGACCTTAATGTGTTTACCCTGGAGGAGAGGAGAGACAAGAGAGATATGATAGAAACCTACAAATATCTAAAAGGCGTAAATAGGGTACCAGAGGCTAGCATCCTTCAGAAAAGAAGATGTCCAGGAATGAGGGAGCATGACATGAGGTTGGAAGGGGGTAGACTATGGGGTAGCATGAGGATATATTGCTTCACAGAATGGATGGTGGATGCATGAATAGACTCCCAGCAGAGGTGATTGGGAAAACACGGTGGGGGAATTCAAACATGCATGGGACAGGCATAGGGGAACCCTAGCAAAAGCTGGAGATCAAGTAGGGTCTGCAGCTTTACAGTAGGCAGGGTAAATGGGCAGACTGGATGGGCCTAGTGGTCTTCTGCCATCAATTTCTATGTTTCTGTATTAAGGTTCAAGTATATGACAGGCCTGCTTCAATATGAGTTAAGTGCTATCTGCTTTGGATAGGATTGATTGCTTATGTAATTAATGGTTATTGCCATATTGCCTCCACCTGTGGAATGGACTGGAGGCCATCCAATATTTAAAGCTTTTTGTTTTTTTAAAAGTTATGTTCTAAAACTTAATAAAGTGTAAGTATGGATTTTATTGTAAATTGTTTTCTCAGCTTCAGCTTTTAAATCCCTCCATATTTTGAAAACAGTTATATTTTAAAATGTAAAAAGGTTCCTGGAAATGACCCAAAACCTGAGAATGGTATTGTTTTTACTTCTGAGATCCTAAAAGGTTAAAACCTTCAGATTTCTCACCCTGAATATAAATATTAGTATGCATGGTACCATACTGTGAACCTATCAATTTCATACACAGAGGGGGATTACAGCACATAAGGCATGTGTATGAGGTGTCTAAGAGCTCTGTATCAGGTGAGTTTGTGGTTATATACTACATAAGATGCAATACAATTTTTTTTATTTTATTTCATAACTAGGATTACAATTACCTTTGAATCGGGGGTTCTTTTACAAAGGTTCCACATCAAGTGATATAATACAATGCAAGACAGTAAGCAGACAGAGGAACAGATATAACAATATACAGCAATATAATGTACAAGGGTCAAAGCAAATGAATTGTGGCAGAGGGTACAGTTCTGAAGTGATGTGACTACAATTTGTGTCATAATGCACAGTTAGACATTGGTGATACACAGCATCACAACAATTGAAAAATTGAAAAATCAGTATGCAGTCCGAGAAATACACAGACTTTGTGGAAAAGATGAGAGTGAGCCAGTGGGAGTTAGGTTAGAAGGTGGGGGTGAAAGGAACAGGGGTGTGTGGTAAATACAACCGTTAGGCATCAATATAGTGGTAGCAGTGGATGGGAGATAGGGAATGCATAAGGAAATATCAAACAACCCTTCAATTGCAACATCAATATGATCTATACCTATTTATTTCAAAGATTCAAGAATATTCTCGGAAAATAGAGTCATATGAAAACCGAATTGTGAACCTTACTCAAAAAGTTGAAACCATGGAGAAGACCAGCATTAGTTACAATGAGTTAGACTTTGAGCTGCTAAAACTGGAGCTGAAGGAGATGGAGTCGCTTGTCATTCAGCTGAAAGCCACAGTCGGAGGCAGCAATAAAATCATTGACAGTCTGCATTTGGAGGTAAGACTTTTCCTGGCACTACAGACTCAATAAGAAATGTGATACATTTTCATTGATGCAAGCCTCTTCTGCACCAAATTTAAAGTGCACTATTACAGTACATACACATTTGGGGCCATACAATTCTGTTTGTAAGACTGTTATAGTATGAATAGAGGAAGCAGTGTCTACCCAAACTAGCACTGAGTGCACGTGAATTATGAAAGGTTTGTTTTTTGAGCATTTTGTTGTCAAGAGAGAACTGTATGGAAACTAGAGGTATGGAATGCAGTTACATTCACAAGCGTTGAGAGAAGAGAGAGATGGAGATGGAACCAACCAGATGATTGCAAAGAGAAGACTAGATCAGCATAATGAAACCATATCAACATTTCCAGATTAGCATAACTAGAAATGTCTGTTTTCCTTATTTACAGAATACCACTGGTATCTTCCAGTACCATGACCAATATCAAATGTTCCCTCCAGCCACAAAGGCATTTACCACTGCAAAATTATAGTATTTTAAAAGTTATGAGTAATGAGAACCAAGAATCTGTAAAGTATTGTTTTGTAAATATCAACTTAATTTTTTAAATATTTTTTTTATTTTTTTTAATTAAACTTTTGTTAACCAGGTAAGTGTAATGAGCAAAGGCCCTTTTTCATACAAGATCTGGGACCATGTATCACAGTCAAGATGTCATGTATAACAATAACAATTTATAACGCAAACATTATTCAGATACAACAAATGTAACAACATAGTCAATGGTAACATTCACATGTTAAAAAGCTAAGATAATATTTCTTAAGATGCTTTTTAAAATTTTCATGTCCAAGGCCTTGTTGTAAGGATGCTAGCAGGGTGTTCCAATTTGTTGCTGCAGTTGTAGAGGAAGCACACATACCCATTTTGTACTTCTTTCTGGAACAATCAATTTAGGTGAATTATTAGAACAAAGTGCCCTGTCAACTATCTTAAAATCAAGCATAGAAAATTTAGGGGAATCAACCCTTAACTTTAAAACATTATTAGTCAAACAATTTAAGTTATATAAACAACTTAAATTAGTGAGTAACTAACCTGTCAAATGATTAAGGAACAATGATGTGTTCGATAGGGTAATTTTAAAGCAAACCTACTGACATCATAAAAGGTAGTTGTAAGTAAAGCATATACCAACGCTGAAGTGAATCCCCGATGGCGAAGACCAGCACAGCAACAGGATTCGGCCAAAATCTGCCTGTCACTGTGATGGTCTCCATATGGCTAGGGGATTGCCTCACAGGGTGTTTCGCCCCTCCTGGTCCAACTCCGACTCAGGAGTTGGAATCCTAGAGACCGGGGTGGGGGTAGAGTCCCCCACATGGGGGGATTCAGGGGGTGCAGCCCCCCTATTAAATCATGGAGGCATCCCCGATTCTGCATTGCCGACACTCGGCAATGTGGCTGTCGCTGTTGGGGATGTCTCTGTAGCCGCTGTCGCTGCAGTATGGTAGAACCTAAGCAAAGATATATCCATATTTGTTAATCCAGAAAATAAAAATGAATTATAATTAATCATTGATAAGAGAACATTATTTGAAATTGTAGTTCTAGCTTGTTCAGTCAGGAGATTCTACAACTTTAAATAAATTAAGGGTATAAAAATGTATTTCGACATACATTTGATGCATCAAATGTGCATTGACATGTCATATATATTATGCAGATCCTAAGTTTTCATTAAAAAAATAAAAGAAGCCAGGCATTTTATGGTGAACATTTTAAACTAAGTCTTTTTTTATCCCTCTTTAAATGTTTTATTTTCTCCAGTTTTGTGAAAATGGAGTATTTCTTTTAATATGAGTGACACATACATCAGTATTCAGCTTTTCTCAGCACTAATGCCTAAAATCACTTTTCAAGAGGCTAGGTGGACTAGCATGCAATGCACATTACACCATGACTTTATGGGTCAATGGGTGTCCCAAAGCATCTGTGAATACTAATAGAATCTAGAGATATCCAGTATTTAAAAAAAAAAGAAACAACGAAAAAAGAACAAACAAACACATAACTGATTCACATGTGGAAAAGGGGCATCTTTTCAGTAAATGGGTGACCTAAAATGATTTTAAAAGTTAATGGTTTACAGTTTTACTATAGCACGTGCTGCAGCCCTAATCGCACAAAGTTATTCTTTCCTAAATATATTTTCATAGAGAAGTAGTCACTTTTTAACTATTAGGGCTAAGAATTAGAACTTTATTTAATGAAAACTTGGAATCGGCACAACATGGTCCTGAATTGATGCATTTTCCATATATTAAACACATTGAAATACATTTTACCTACTGTATCTGGCTCTGTGACCCCAAGTGGTAGGGGACAAATCAGACAAGCTAGCAGCTTGGCATCCCATCCTGAGCCCAGGCCATCTGGAGCAGAGGCTGGTAGGGAGGGCTGTCAGTATTCTCATGGATGCTCTCCTCCTCCTTGGTAGCACGGAGAATAAGGCACAAGTCTGCTAGCACCCTTAGTGGAGGCATGATGAAGATGCCAAAGATAAAGGCATGGTGGCAGTAGAGTGTGTGATTGCAGACTGCTAGGCATCCCTCCCCTGGCCAGTAACCAGCATGCTCATCATACTTTTGAGGGAAGGGGGGTACACAAGAAAAACTGGCTAGCCTGTCTGGGAACACTGAAAAGCACAGTAGCATTACACTGTTGAGTGCAAATTAATTCAGGAAACCAGAATGGAGATTTGAAGGTTTATTTGTGCTGGGACAAATGAGACCATGTCACAAATAAACTCTGAAATTTCCAGTCTGGATTTCTCAATTACTTTCTGCTGTAGTATACTGCTATTGTGCTTTACTAGGCTGATGCAGTTTTCAGCAACTTCAAATATAAATGACTGTCAAAACAGCAACTCATATTCAGTGCTATCCCCATGGGCTACCCTGCAAGGGCAGTGACCCTACGCAAAAGCGAGCATAGACAAGGGTGAGCAGAAGGGGGGGATAGAGAGGAGAAAGCAGAAGAATAGGGAAGGGGTTTGTAGGGGAGTGGTGAGCCTGCTGCAGCTGAGCCAGCCAAGTGGTGGTGAGGGTGGCTAGCTCTGGCACAGCAGGTACGGGGTTCGGGGCCAGGGACCAGGAGACAATATTTTGCCTCTGCCTGTGGCTTCCTTTATTTTTTTATGCCACAATTGGAGTGTCACCCCCTCCCTGACATGCACCCCCCCCGGAGTTAGCAATCTTTAGACAGGGGGATGTGAAGGGCAAAGCCCCCCGTGAGGGGAGATGAGTGGCACAGCCCCCCCCCGCCGAAAAACACTTAGTATTGTTGCTGGATTTTGGGTCGCCATCATACAGTATGTATATCGCCATTTTGTTTTTCGGTAATATACACTCGCCATAATAGCAATAGCTATTTTGCAATCACTATTATGACATGGAACCCACTGGATGACAGCTTCTACATGCACCACTCCATGCCATCTGACCCTCCAAGGCAACACACCAATCCCTTAGCCCCAGCTCCACTCAGAAGGCAGTTCTGTATCTTATTCATTGGTCATGAATGGGAAGGGGCCCTAGTGAGGATAGATCATGAGCTTGATTTGAATACACCTTAGGATTTGCTGCTGCAGTGTTTGCATGGGAGTAAGTCCGATGGGCAGAATTGAGCAATCAGTAGGTGGACATGAAGGAGAGGGACAAATGGGAGCAAAGGAGGTAAAACAAAAAGAAATCCATTAGACAATATTTTTTTAGTTGAAAGTATAGCAATGCATTTTCAAGTGTTTTGCTGTGTATCAATGATAAAACAAGAAATACAAATATTTTAGCTCTTCAGAACTTGTTTCTGAAAGAAAATATTGTCAAAGAAATGTTTTACAGTTCTCCTTATTCTGTGTGATGAAACTATGTAAATTGCCACTGTGCTGGTTATTTACCAACAAACTAGACACTTCATGTAGTTTTCGTTGGACAGAGTTGGCACAATGCTGGTGAAAAATGCAAATTGTTTCTGTTTTTTTTCTTTTGTTTCCTGACTCCCTCACTGACTCCCTTCAGCCAATCAACCTCAGCCCCAACACCCACCATATCTGAACTTAACCCACCTGCTGCTGGTTTTTTTTTGTGAATTATTTTTCTCCCCTTTACTACATGGCCTCCATTTGCTGGGCACTCAACCCTGTCACTCCAATGTGCACAGGGATGTACCTAGCAGTCAGTCTTCCCCCATGGCTTGCTCAACCAGTGGTGTAAACAGGGTTCCCCAACCCCCATCTGAGATGGATCCTATTCCTGGTCAGTGAGCCAAGCTGGTTGGGTTGGGTTCTTTGGGTATCTGGCACCATTCTGCCACCAGTACCTTTTCCTCTGTTTTGTTCCTCCCAATAGGCGTAGCATGTAATGTTGTTGTGACATGCACCATGAGCTCCCACACATTGCACGTCCATACCTGCCATGCCTCCCTTACCTTCTAGGTATTCCCAGGTACCTATCCATCTTCTGCGAAGGTCCAGGCAACCAACGGGCTCTGCAAGCCCTCTCACCACAGAGGAGGAGAGAAGTCCTTCAGACACTAAATCCTCCTCCCTCCAGCCATCCCTCTGATACCTGAGTTCATGACCAAACCCAAGTCATCGTGCTGTAAGTGGAAGAACTACCACTGTGCCACTAGGCCAGCTCAACCCATCTGCTTCTTGACCTCCATGAGTGAACAGATGCCTGTGGTTCTGTCATAAGGCAGTCACCTTATTGAGAGTGTACATTGCTGAAATTCAATAACCCCAACCCCATTAGATTCTCAACTCCAGGGGGTACATGTTGGGGGGGTGCAACAGTGGGAAAGAAAATTCACCTACTCAGGCTGGACGCAACAAAACATACCTGCACTCGGACCCATACCCTACATCCCAGCCACCCCAGGACAGCACCCACCCCACCATGCCATGGAGCCAGCTTGGCAGCTGACCTTTGGCACCACCCCTCAGAAACTTTAATGCCCCTCACTCAACGTACTAGCTCCACCCCGCACGCATGTATATGTAGCGACATCCCGTCACCATTTGCAAACCCTCTCCATCCAGTCATGCTCTCTACTCCCTTGCCATCTTGGGTATGCACTGCAAGTGGATCACCATTTCTGTAGGCACCTACTTGTGACATGCCCAGATCACAGGATGCCGTGCCTCGATAGGTGGCACAGGGCCTGTGGGTCACCTCTGTCATCATGCCAGTGCAGGTGTGTTTTCCTCATTTTCTCGTTGACCAGGCTGGAACAAATGCAACAGCATGCACCTACTATGCAAAGATGTAGTACCCCTCTGTGCCTGCTCAGCCAACTAGTTAAGTGACCACTGCTGTACCACTCAGCCTCTGCTAAGTGGCAGCAAAGGAGCAGTACATCTGGCCACCCTCCACATAGGAAGAGAGCTAAGGACACTCAATCCTCCTTCCCCTGGCCAGCCACCAAGTAACATTGGTCTGTTCCAAATCTGGGTCACTAGCATGGCAGCAGATGAGGCACCCAGCACCTCAGCCCTCCATGCCACTGGGCTGGCTACTTGTTCCCATTTTAAAAACAAAAAAGGACCTAAATGACTTAAATGTCCTCCCTCCACCAGCTATGCAATCAATTCCTAGCCTTCCCACCTCCCACATACTCAAAAAATGTACCTCCTCCAATCCCTTCACTAGCACTGTCGTCTCTCCTCTCCCCAGCAAAGTTTTTGTTCATTACGTCTCCATTCTCCATACAGTTTAACCCCCCCCACCCATATACCATTTACTCCCACAACCATCACCACCCTCCACCCAATTCTCTGTGTCCCACACACGCATAAACTTTATATTTGTTATTGTATTTGTTAACCCTGCCCTGGTACTCACCCTCCAACACTCACCTTCCTCTTTCCCCATACACCGAAAATAAATACTTTTTTTCTGTATACAATGGAGAAAAAAATTGTCCCTCATCAGAGTGAGACTTGCAAGCTCTGGAGGGAAAGTATGTGGGAGTTAGAGGTGGCAACTTAATGCACAGTGGGTGTGGGTAAGTTTAAGTCATTTGGGACTTTTTAAAAATAAAATTGGGCTGGTGAAGTTGGTGCAGCCATCAGGATCTTTGCAAAGCTTTGCAAAGTACTACATTTTTGACTTCTCACAAATGTTGCCTGCATAGTAAAAATGTGCTGCATTCCTGCTTGAGACCCATGACTTACTATTTTGAAGCAGAGCTGAATGTAATGCCTTAAAAGAATAAGCACAGTGCATAGTTAGCAGTTGGCCTGTAGGAACAGCTTTTCTGTAAAATTTATATTATACTAAACTCCTCTTAATGTCAATAGCTTTAAAAAGATTTCTGTTTGGCTGAAAGCATCAGCTCATTTCTGTCATCAAAAGTAAATACTGAAGTGCATCTGGTTTATCTTTTTCTGAACACATTGTGACATGAGAGGAGCTACATTGAAGATTTGACTTACAAGGGTAGATACTGTAGCATAGGGCATCAAACAGTGCAGTTGAATTGCAACTTAGAAAAGTAATGAATGGCTTAGAAATTAATCTTTTGGGGAAACAAATAGAGCATAACATTAATTTTAGTGAAAAAATCAACTGTTTGCCTTGGGTTAACTAAGCAGTGATGCACTAAGGATTCTGATCATCTCTGCATGGGCGTTATTGTAAACTTGTGGATTTTGTGCCAGTACAAATGAGTTGTGAGTGATATTTAATTGCGATTGTCAGTTTGTTGGCACTAATTATCCACTTAAGCATTACCAGCTGAGGTCTAACAGCCATTGTAGGTACACGTTTAGATTGTTATGCCTCTTTTCATTGGATCAAACTTGTATATTAAGGCTTCTGTGACTGGATCAGTGCTATGGTGCCAGCTCAAACAGCTGGGTCAGCTACTTTTGATAATTACTATTCATGATTTGAAGGACATGCCTTTGGGCAAACACTGGTGCTCAAGATTAGACTAGTGCATACAGTACTGCTCTCTGCCTAATGCCTGTCCAGGGTGGGGGGGGGGGCTAATACTATGTAGCACCATAATGAACTTGTCCTACTTTTGATAAAAGTAATCCTCAATGTTTGCATATAGCCCAAAGACAGATGTAAATAGTGTGACATACAGCACCTAATGTTTTTCCTTTTGCAAAAGAGGACCCCATCGCACCCATAAAGACTTTTATCACCGTTTGTAATTTATTTGGTTTTCATATACGTATACAGTTTCTGAGGTGTTTAAATGATTTACTGAAAGCAGAAGAAAAGGATGTTTAGTTGGTGGTGTATATAAAGAATGGATCTCCTTTCTTGTATAACATGGGTTGTTGGCACATAAACTGGCCTGACTTTCAGGGAGTGACCTATGTGCACATTAGGCAGAATTCAGTTCACAGATCACATTTACTACAAATCAGGGTTGAAACTGTAAATAGACAGCCATACCATTGTGCATACTTGACCTACAACAGCTTGCCAAAAACAATTGGGCACATTATTGCCACATGAAAGGAGGGGTTAACAAATACACCTCAAAGTATTTTTGAAGGTTACTGCAAACATACTGTTGGCATCACAGGAGTAGAACTTTTATAACATTCCCCAGAAATATGAATTTATACGCAGTTCAAGTAGTTGCATGACAACAGCCTGTTTTTCTCATTGATTTTATTTGTTATTGCTGCTTACACTGCTTTGAAGTCATAATTTTCTATTTTTTTTTGTGAATTTTATTTGTACGCCCCTACTGGAGGAACTCTATCTGGCATCCACCTTACCCACTCTCTATCTCCCGCTGAGGCACCAGAACTACTCCCCCACTCCAACCAGTGAACCCCAAGATCTGAACCCCCACAGGGAAGGGCCGCCCTATGCTCCCAGGGTGCTCTATCTTATAGTGTAGAGCGCAGGTCAGAGGGCAGGCATGGGGAGAGACTGAGGCCCCCAGCATTGGGAGTGTGGTGCTGGAGATGGTGCCTTCATCAATCCTTTGGAGGGGGGTTCTTCATAGTTTTCCCTGGAGCTCAGTCATGCACTGATATCTGGGCACAAATGCCGATGTCCGCAGCAGCTCCACCCCTTCACTCTGCATAGTGATGCAGACCTGGCTTCCTCTGGCCGCCACCAGAGGTTGCACTTGTGTGACTCTCCCCCTAGTACCTACCCTGGAAAGAAAGAGCTGTCCTCCAGATGCTCAATCTCTTCCCTCCCCTGCCAACCCCTGGCGGCCTGAGTCCATTCACGATCCCGGGGTCACTGGTGTGGTGTGAGGTGTTGCATCCAGTGCTTCAAACCTCAGTGCCACCAGGCTGGCAATCATAATCTTCTATTACTAACATAATTTTCATGGAAACAGTTTATAGTACAGTGGCATCCCCCAGGATGAAACCCAATTTAAAAGCACTCTGCAGTATGCTGCCTCAGACCTACTGAATAAAGCAATGTAATTTCAATGGCAATTAGTCCCTTTTGTCATACAGGAAAGTGTGGCATTCACTTCATCCGAGCAGCGTCACATTTTCCTGAATGACAAAAGGGACTAATTGCCATAGAAATTACATTGCTGTATTCAGTAGTTCTGCTGCAGCATTTTGCAGAGTGCTGCAAAATGCTGCAGAATTGGGTTTCATCCTGGGCGACGCCACTGTATATGGTTAAGTGATGTTGCTTACGGATTTTCATACACTAAAAATCCTTCTTCTGCATAGGCAAAAGTTGTGTACAGTTCAAAGGTAATAAAAAGTTGTTCACAGTTCAAAGTTAACAACAATGTAGTGTATGGTTATCTTGTAGCCACCTGTTGACATACTAATTCATTATTAACAGTTGGGAAGAGAGCAGCTGGGTATTGCTTACAGGCCTATTTAATAGTTCACTAGAGACAGGCATAGTACCGCAAGACTGGAGAACAGCACATGTGGTGCCACTCCAAAAGCAGTCCCAAGGTTGACCCAGGGAATTACAGACCAGTCAGTCTGACCTCCATTGTGAGCAAGCTCATGGAGACCATACTAAAGGAAAGTTTGGTGTACTATCTAGAGGAGCAGGATCTCCAGGATGTAAGGCAGCATGGGTTCATGGAGGGGGGGATTTTGTCAAACAAATCTGATTGACTTCTTTGACTGTGTCACTAAGACAGTAGACAGGGGCCAAGCTGTAGACACTCTCTATCTTGATTTCAGCAAGACCTTTGACTCTGTGCCCCACAAAAGGTTGATCAGGAAGTTGGTAGATCTCGGGATTGGGGAAAAGATGGCCAGATGGTTGGAAAACAGGTTGAATGACAAAACGCAAAGGGTGGGTGAGGGGGGAGAGTTATCTGGCACAAGACAGGTAACCAGTGGGGTCCCGCAGGGCTCGGTGCTGGGGACGGTGTTGTCCAATGTCTTCATCAATAACACTGAAGATGGCATTAAGAGCAAAATGTACCTATTCGCAGTTGACCCCAAGCTCTGTGGGAGAGTGGACACAGCTGAAGGGATACAGGACCTACAGGAAGATCTGGAAAAGCTAGGGAGGTGGTCCAGTATCTGGCAGCTTAGCTTCAATGCCAAGAAATACAAAGTTATGCATATTGGAGCCAAGAATCCTAGGACAGAGTACTACCTGGGTGGAGTCCGAGTATCTGCATCAGAGGAGGAGAAGGACTTGAGAGTGATGATCACTAATTACCTGAATCACTCCACGCAGTGCACGAAAGCAGCAACAAAGGCAAACAAGATGTTGGAATGCATATCTAGGGGGATCAGTAGTAGGAGAGAGGAGGTTAAACTGCCCTTGTACAGGTCATTGGTAAGGCCGCATCTAGAGTATGGAGTTCAGTACTGGTGCCCACACCTCAAAAAGGACATTAACCTGCTAGAGAAGGTCCAGAGGAGGGCTACAAAGATGATAGCCAGTCAGCAGGGTAAGGCATACAAGAAGAGGTTGAGGGCAGTGAACATGTACTCCCTGGAAGACAGGAGAGAGAGAGAGAGAGAGAGGACATGATTGGGACCTTCATGTACTTGAAGGGGATAAATAAGGTTGATAAGGAGAGTCTCTTTAAGCTGAGTGGCAACCATAACATGAGGGGGCACAGTCTTAAGCTGGAGGATGGGAGGTTTAGGAAGGGAGTCAAAAAGCACTTCACCACTGAGAGGGCGGTGGACACCTGGAATGCGCTGCTTGAAGAGGTAATCTCGTTGAAGACAGTGGGCAGCTTTAAGAGAGGCTAGGACAGGTATAGGAGGAGGGTAAGGGTTATGGGTAGGGAGGATGGGAGGAGTGGGAAGAGGGGACAGGGACAGTAGCTGAATCTGTGGAACCTGCAACACAAGCAGACTTGATAGACAAATGGAATTCTTCTGCTGGCTTCTTCGTAGGTTTGTATGCAATATACTATAGGAAAATTAAACATGCACATCCATGCCCAACATGGCTCTTGTTTCACATTGGGATTGAGATGACATCAAGGACCTCTTGAATTTTGCTCTTGAGGTCCATATAATGTCATCTCAGCCCCTCAGTGGAAATACAGGCTCACTGTGTATGGTTGCCCATACATTATTCTCTGTGTGATGCCACAAGACAAGGACTATGATTTCACAACAGAAACAGGCAACTGGAACAGATAAAGTGTAAGGGGAAGACTCTGTTTTAATGACAGTGTCTTCAATAATAAAAAAAAATGGAAGGACTTTAAATTCATATGGGGCGGGGGGAGGGGGCAGCAGAATTCTGATGATGCCAGCTTTGAATTGTTTTCTGGAAACCAAAAAATGACTGCTGCTTCTGTCACCATAGAATTATATGAATTGTCATAGACACCTCCCCAGCAAATCCATTTTTATTCTCTTCAATGATTCACTCATTAATGTGCCATTAACTCAAGAAATGTCCATGTGACAATATACAAGAGAAGTTTGTCCTGAGCATGACTACAGTTAACCCATGATATGCCACTTTGTCTTAAAGAAAATGTGACCATGTGTGATGTCTGTGTCATCTTCGCAGTGTGTTGTGTTTTGTGTTTTTTTTAAATAGTTCTATTTGTCCCTATTTAGGATCCTTTATTAATAATGCCTCTTCTCCACCCAGTATGCATGTTTTAATAATCTAGTGACATCAGTTCAGCAGAATCTTGCAGAAAATGCTTCACTCCATGGTTTTACTCCACTGACATCAATGGGATCCGAAAATGATGACTGTGGAAAAAAATATAATAACATGAACAAGGGACTCTAAGAAACAAAAACAACTATTTCTAAAACTCCTGAAACCGTACACATGGGGAGATTAAACAGACTTCACACGTGTCCACATTTCCAGTTAAAATAAATGAACAAACAATAAGGTTCATGCTGCCTTTAAATATTTTTACCTGTGGCTGCTGATTTGCTGAAGGAACTCATCTTTCTTTTTTTTTAATGCTTTCTAAGAAATCATATCATTCACACTGTAGGCTGACAAGCTTCAAAAGTCTAATATTTCTTGCATGTTTCTTGTTCTTTTATTCATTGGGAACCAGGAAACAACCACTAGGTACAATGCAAATTTTCAGGGGTGACCTGGGAGCACTGGGAAGGCTGTGATTTGTTTAGAGTTATGCAGTATGCAAGTAGTGGTTGTCAGAATCATAGCAAGGTCTGCTAGATGTACCAGGCTTATTTATAGCTCATTATTCCCATTAGATTAAACCGACTACGTTCTGCGACATAGTTCTCTCATCAGTTGTGGAAATTTTCTTGCAATTAAATCTAAGGTTAACATTTTTGTGTGACAGATTCACAATATGACTGTTGAAATAAGCAAGCTTGAACATTTTGACAAAAACAACGTCCTCGCAACTGGCCGTGGAGATCACCCAATTGAAGCAACGATTAAAGGACTGTGAAGAGGAGCGGGCTCAAATCAAAAAGGATTTGCTTCTAGCACCTACTGAATATGGTTAGTGCAATACTTTCCATCTTTTTCTGACTGTCTATTGGGTAAGGCATCATAGGCCATAGCCAGAGATCTTTTTAAAAAAAGGCATGACATGCCAACAAAAGCTGGTATGGGTAGCCAACACAGGAAGTGCTATACAGTACTGTGTCAGCAGCCAGGATCTCTGTTGCTGCCTTATCAAGCTTAATTTTAAAAATATCTATAACTAAATTCTTGCTAGAACCAAAGAACTGCAGTTACTTAACCCAACTCTCTACAGGGCCTGGATTCTATGCAGTGCACGTGAAGTAGTGCACTGCCAAGCCCAATGCTGGTTTGTAGTACAATATAGGGTTTTCTGGTATTCATCTGCAACCCTGGTGTGTTTTGTGAATAGACTGAATTTATTATTGAAATACATCTTTTTCTGAGCCTGGGGAGCCATGAATTGACATAAATATTTGTCAGCAATCTAACAGAAATTAAACTATGCAAAATTTGTTCGCCTACTGAGAATAAAAAAAAAATCAAGGGATATGTATCTGTAAAGTTAGGCAAATATATTAATAAAGTGAAAGTTAGGCTCACTTTACCTTTAGAAGGTTGTGGAAGGGGCATGTCACAATTTCTCTCACAAGCTGCTTTGGAATGGCACTCCTGATAGACAACGTGTGAGACTCAAGCACAGCAAGGGCAGAGACACTGTCCCACTAATGAACACAAAGTGGCTTCAACTGGCAGTCTTTCTCTGGAGAGGAAGGGCCTTGTTGTGCAGCTGTCAGGTTTAGCATTGACCTGTAATGTGTGCTTCTGTGCTTTGGAATGTTGAATGAGAGTTAGGATTGTATAGCTCAATGGAGAGGCAGTGGGTTACAGAGCCTTTTACTTCGCTGGGGATTACAAAGCATGAGTAGGGATAACATTCAAGCTGCTAAGGTTGAACATGTGTCTATACTCCAGATGGGTATAGTCACTGCCAAGTGAAGGGAAGGGTAAACAAGTGTGACCCTAAGGCCCTTCTGTCATCACAATGCTGCATTCCTATGTTTGGCACTAGAGTCAAACCCTGGACAGTAGTTACAGGCTGATACCATGCAATGGCTGCAATTAAATGACTATGCCTACAGTTCAGGGGGGCAGCAGTTGACACTCCTCCAAGTGGTACATAACCATGCATGCCCAAGCATCCCTCAGATGCCTGTTTTTAGATTTGCCACTGCATGATTGCTTCTCTGCGTGCCATTTCTTATTTGTCTCCCTGTGTCTGTGTTTCTCCTTTCCTCTAGTCTTCCACATTTTGTTTGTGCTGTTCCATTGCTGTGTTTGGCTGTGCTGTTGGTTTGTGCCAGCCCCACCTACTTTCTGTGTCATGTCTGTCACCACTGTTGTCTGCATTTTCTGTCCTTTGGGGCTTTTTTTGTTGGTTGATTTTGCTGGTCTGTCTGCAGTCGAGTGACTCCTTGTGTTTGCATCTGTTTGCATTTGGAACATGCCACTGGTGCTCTTTCATTATGTTGACAAACTGTTATCTTTTCCAAATCTATTTAGCCCTATTGCATGTTCAGCACAAATGCCTAGCTTGTCCTCTGGATTATCTGTTCAATCAGAACTGCCAGAAACTATACCTTCCATTTCAGTCATGATAGGAACTTTTCCATTCAGGTATTACATCCTGATCATTTTTATTTAGGTATTTTCCCTCAGCGGTAGCATGCATACTGCTGCATTTCTACACTAGTATGTTCTTTCTGTCTGCCTGCCTGGCTTCCCTGTAACTTGTTTTTATCCTGCCTGGCACTGTTGTTGGCTCTGTGTGACTCTTTTCCTTGCCTCACATTTACTTATTGTTTGCCTATCCTACACCCTTGGTCCTTCTGGTCTCCTAGATCTGGGGGCCCGATAAGCTCTTGCTGCTCCTGAAGACTGTTCCTGGAAGGTGGGACCATCACTAAACAGCAGTCATTTTTGCTATGCAGATCCAGTCACCTTTTGGTGCCCATTTCAGCTGTCCAGAGTCTTGAGGGCACGGTTCTCACTACAGGGCCCCATTAACTGTGCAGATTGGCTTGACTGTACTTTCTGGGGTTTTATTTATGGCTTCTCCTTTCTGAAGGTGACACTTTCATCATGGGGATCATTTTGGTAATGCAGATCCACTTGGTGACACCTCCCAGTGAAATTTTCCCTACATGTTCCTACAAGTGACCTAGTCTCTTTTTCCCCCTTTCCTTTAAATTTCATTCTAGGACAGCATCTGACAGGGTTTAGGTTGTGTGATCTAGGGTAAGTATATGATGCTCTTCTGAAACCATGCTTTGTGGGTGGGGTTCTTCTTTGAGAGTGGAGAGAACCCTTTTAGCCTGATTGAAACATTCAGCGGCACCTTATGATAATATCTCATTAGAGGGATAGAGCAACATCCCTTACTCTGAAGTTTTCCCCTGTTTTGGATATCTAAACTGCATCTTTATAGTTATCACAAATGCCACCTATAGCTTGGAGAGGTGGCAACCTAAGCCTTAGTTCCCCAGAGGTTTCCTCCACAAAAGAGGGGAGGGGTCCATTGCTCTGTGCTGAAGGTGATAATAGGCTGTGTTTTCTGCTGTGAGTTAGAGCTGCATGATGGTCACCCTGATGCATCTTAGCCTGGCTGTGTTTCTCCTTTACTTGGGAAGAATGTGTTTGTCTATCACTGTTGTTCTTTTGGGCCTTCTTACCCAAGGTGCCTTTTGTTTCATTAATCTTGTCTTTGTGACACCTTGAGGAGTTGGATTCCTTTTGTGAAAAAGGTTCCTGCATCTTTGTGGCACAGCAAATGAGTGGCAGTCTCTGCAGCAGGATCATAAAGAGTGTAATCCAAAGTACAAGC
Source organism: Neoceratodus forsteri (assembly GCA_016271365.2). NCBI lineage: Eukaryota > Metazoa > Chordata > Ceratodontiformes > Ceratodontidae > Neoceratodus > Neoceratodus forsteri. The sequence continues at coordinate 1,223,702,197 of CM057459.1, read as the reverse complement.
TGCACAAGCACTCACATAATTACTATTCAGTCCTCATACTTCATTGGGGACTGGGGGCCACCTGGAGGGATGCAGGCCTATACTGGTGTGATGGTCTACATCTGTCCAGGAGGGGAACCAGGATCCTAGGTGATAGGTTTAAATGCTTTATTGGCAAGCATTTAAACTAGCCAAGGGGGGAGGCAATGAAAAGGAGAAGGGAAATCCTAGCCCCCCAAAAAACATCAGGGCAGTTAGTGAGGTAAACACCAAGACAGAGAAGTTGATAGGGAGAAGGGCTGGGGTAAATGGAGAAAAATGTAAAGGCAGTAAGGACAGAGATGGGGCAAAAAGGGGTAAGGCCATCAAAAAATGCAAGATAATGAGTACCAATGCCCGTAGTCTAGGTAACAAGCTCCCTGAACTGGTGGCCTTGATGGAAGAGGGATGCCTGGATATCGTGGCAGTCACAGAAACATGGCACACAGCGAACCATGACTGGGATGTCAACATACCAGGGCATTCAATCTACAGGAGGGACAGTGAGGGTAGAAGAGGAGGAGGAGTAGCTCTCTATGTAAGGGAAGGGATCAAAGCAATGGAACTATAAGGTAAACAAGGAGGAGAGGAGGCACTGTGGGTCACCCTGGAGGCTGGAAATGGCACCACAATCCACACAGGAGTTGTATACAGACCCCCATCTCAGGGAGAGGAAATGGACAAGGAAATGAGAGAAGACATCCTTAGAATGGCAGAGAAAGGGGAGATATTACTCATGGGGGACCTGAATATGCCAGTTGTTAACTGGAGCACCTTTGCTGCAGCCACATTGAAGAGCAGCGCCATTCTCGATGCTCTATGGGGGGGCATGCCTCAGACAGTTAGTGTTGGAACCCACTTGGGAGGGAGCAATCTTAGACCTTGTACTCTCAAATGGGGACAGTGAGAGGATCTCAGATCTAGAAGTGGGTAGCCATCTGGGAACAAGTGATCACCAAACAGTGTGGTTCACGATAAGCTCAGCTGTAGAGTCATGCAATACAAAAGTGAAGGTACTGGATTTCAGGAGGACTGATTTTGTCAAAATGGGAGAGTGCCTCAGAAAAGCACTAGCAAACAGGCGACGGGGGTGGAGCAACAATGGGGAGACATCAAAACTGCCATCACAGAGGCAACAAGCCTTTATGTGATGCAAATAAACAAATCAAAATGAAAGAAACAAGCATTTGTCAATGCCGAATGTTTGCTTGCCGGCATTGGCATTGGTAGTGTAGAAGTTACAGAGCTGCATAATAGGAATGGAAGTGAAGTATTGAATTGAAGCCAACCCCACCACCACCCTGCAGAGAGTGACAGGCATTGGGGTGTGCCTTTGGGTCGTCAGGCATAACGGTCACGCCATTTCACCACACCCTACCCTGCAGACATTGACAGGTGTCATGGTGTGCCTTGGGGTCTTTGGCCCTTATGCGCACCCCATTCCGTCAGGAAATATGGTGAGATGGGTGTGGTATAGGAGAATGGGGTGAACTTTGGGTCCGAAGAGTCCAAGGCACACCTCAATGCCTCTCACTGGCTGCAGGGTGTGGAATGGTATGAGCATTACAGGCAAGAATCCCAAGTCACACCCCTGATGCCTGTCATTCTTTACAGAGTGGGGCGTTATGGTTGGAAACCCTAACACCTCAGGCATTTGTTGGTATTTTCACTCCAAATTTTCAACATGGTTTTTTTGTGACCCCCACCTCACGAACAGTGGCAATATCAGTTTGTTAGCCAAAAGCTGCTTATGCACAGTGACTACGGCATTTAGCACCACAGGTGCAAAAACACATTCCGAACAGGATGTGAAAAATGACAGCTGTACTGTTCATGAGGAGGTGTAAAAAATGGCAATGTTGCAAATCTGCAGTAAAAATATTAAAAAAACTGGTGAAGTCACGAGCTGTGGATAGAAACTGTGCAACGCACACCCGTAATGTAATTAGTTTGGGGATTTTTTACAGCAGATTGTCAACACAGGCATTTTGGGACCTCCGATCATGAACAGTGTCACTGTGATTTTCTTTATCTGTCCCGAACAATGATTTCCCACAGCGACACGCATCTCTGCACTGAAAGTGTGAAAACACATTTCGCCATGTTGTGGAAAATGACAGCTGTACTGTTCATAAGGAAGTGTGGAAAATGCCACTGGTGAAAATCTGGACTGAAAATATTACAAAGTCATGAACTTACGAGGGTGCGTGGAAACTGTGCAATGCTCACTCGTAACACAGTCATTTTATGGACTTTTGCCACCAAATTTTCAACATAGCCATTTTAAGATCTCTGCTCACGAACAGTGTAACTGTGATTTTCTTAATCTGTCCCAAACATTGCTTTCGCACATCGACTGCACCATTGTGCGCTACATGTACGGAAACACATTTTGGCAATGTGTGAAAAATGGCAGCTGTACTGTTCATAAGGAAGTGTAATAAAATGGCAATGTTGAAAATCTGGAGTGAAAATATTGAAAATTCACAAACTTACGCGCGTGCGTAGGAACTGTGCAATGCACACTCGTAAAACAGTCATCTTTAGGAATCTTTTCACCAAATTTTCAACATAGCCATTTTAAGACCTCTGCTCATGAACAGTGTCACTGTGATTTTCTTAATGTATCCCATACATTGATTTCGCGCACCGACTGCGCCATTGTGCGCTACATGGGCAGAAACACGTTTTGGGCAAGATGTGAAAAATGACAGCTGTACTGCTCATAAGGAGGTGTGGTAAAATGCAATGTTTGAAAATCTGGAGTGAAAATACTGAAAATTCGCGAACTTATCAGCCTGAGTAGGAACTGCGCAATGCATGCTCATAAAACAGTCATTTTTAGGAATTTTTCCACCAAATTTTCAACATAGGCTTTTTGAGAGCCCACCTTATGAACAGTGGCAGTGTCATTTAATTACTTGGTCCTGAAAGGTGATTTTGCACAGTGACTGTGAAATCACCCTTGGGGCCCATTACCATGACAGTGAGATATCTGGGAGGAGGGTCCCAAAACACATGTTGAAAATTTGGTAAAATTCCAAAATGCCTGAGATATGCAGCAAAGTTGAAAAACCCTATCTATCCTATTATACAGCTTACCGGCATTTCTCAGTTCGCGGGTCGGCTTTGAAGAGAGTAGACGGTTCCCAGTCCACCAAAGATCGCCGCACCAGAGTCCAGAGGTAGGTATGGGGGTGGGGGTGGGGAGGCAGGGTACAGAGGGTGGGATGGGTGGGCTGGGTGAACGGTGAGGGAATGTTTTCTTGTTTACAGGTTTTTTTTTTAACAGGAAGGCAACGCGGGACATTTGCCACTCTGGGGTGGGTTCCCAGCATGGCAGCTAGAAGGCTGTTTGGGGGGGCTGAAGCCGATGGAGGATTGGGCACCCCCGTTGGCCATATGGACTTGTGCCATGCTGGGGTGGGCTCCCAGCGTGGAAGCTGTTAGGCTGTTTGTGGGGGGTCTGGAGCTGATGGGGATTGGGCACCCCTGTGGCCCATATGGATGTGTTGCCACGCTGGGTGGGCACCAGCGTGGCATCCTGAAGCTCTGTTTGGGGAAGTGCAGCACAGCTGACAGAGTTAGGCACCCCGTCGGCTATTCAGTGTGTGCCTGGGGGGGGAGAGCACACAGAATGCGTGCGCGTGTGTGTAAGGGGGGAGCACACATGAGCACGCGATATCTTATCGCTGCTCATTGAAGCGTAGCTCCCTCTTTCAACTGTATGCCACTGCATTTTCAACTGCTGTCATAGACAGCGTCAGCAGTGATTGGAGAACTGCGACAGCGCTTGCAAACACACTGACTGAATTGGAAGACGCTGACACACCTCTGAAAAACTCGGATGATGGCACTATGTTTCTTGCACATGCGTGCAAGCAAACATAAAAAACACTGTGGTTTTCAAAAGAGGTGGTGAGGAAGGTTAGGGAGAAAAAGTTAGCATTCAGGAAGTATAAGGAAACACAGCAGGAGCAGGACAGAGAACTGTGCCAGTTACAGTAGAAGGAATTGGGGAAGGCAGTCAGAATAGCAAAGGCCCAAACTGAGGAAAAGATAGCCAACTCAGTTAAGAAGGGGGATGAAACCTTTTATAGGTACATTAGGGAGCAAAGAAAGACAAGGGAAGGGATACTGAGGCTGAATAAAGAAGAGGGTGTGAGGACAGAGAGGGACAGAAAAAATGCAGGGATACTGAATGAATACTTCTCAGTATTCACAAAAGAAGAGGAGGGGGGGTGGTATCTAATCCAGTCAATAGAAGCACTCTGGATAGGGGGTCAATAACAGTTCTTTCACAGAAGAAAGGGTTCTGAAAGAACTCCTAAAACTGAAGGTGGACAAAGCAATGGGGCCTGATGGGATTCACCCCAGAATTCTAAAAGAACTAAGGGGAGAACTAGTAACACCACTGACTACTCTTTTTAACAAATTATGGGAGGATGGTGTGGTACCTGAGGACTGGAGAAGGGTGGATGTGAGTCCCCTTCAAAAAAGTGGGAGCAAGACAGAGGCAGAAAACTACAAACCTGTCAGTTTGATCTCAGTGGTAGGAAAAATGATGGAATCACTTCTGAAGGAAAGAATTGTTGAGTACCTAGAGGCCAGTGGGGCACAGGACACAAGGCAGCATGGATTCACAGTGGGAAGGTCATGTCAGATGAATTTAATCGATTTCTTTGACTGGGTGACAAAGTAGTAAACCATGGAGGGGCTGTGGACATGGCCTACCTAGACTTTAACAAGGCATCTGACACAGTCCCACACAAAAGATTAATAAAAAAATTAGCCAGCCTGAGAGTGGGTCCCAGGGTGGTAACCTGGGTAAACACTGGCTGGACAACAGGATGCAGAGGGTAGTATTAAACAGAGTCCACTGTGAAGAAAAGGGGGTTATTAGTGAGGGACTGCAGGGTTCAGTACTGGGTCCATGCTCCTTCACATATCTGGTCCTGTGTAGTACAATATGGTCTGCAAGCCCATTGGTCCACACTGTGGCCCAATAGGAGTACAGATCATATTGTACGCTGTCATTCGGCAGGCAGATGGGCAGTATGCGGGCAGGGTGCTGCCGCCCACCGATGATGGGGAGGCTGGGTGGCCAGGGGCCTCTGTGGGTGGGTGGGAGGGGTACCACTTGATCACCAGGTCGACCTTTTGGATTGCTCTAGCTCGTGATCAGGCATACATGGTGGTGGGGGTCCACTTGACCACTAGGAATATGATTATTCTCGCTACAGCCCGCGATCGGGCATAGGATTATGTTTATCCATACTACTGCCCATGATCAGGCATAGGAGCATGCTTATTGTTACTACTGCCTGCAATCGGGCATACAGGGTGGGGGGCCACTAGACTACCAGGGGGGACTGGGTGCTTGTGGACAGTGTTTCTGCTGGGCAGGTGGCCACCCACAGCTGGCAGCTGTTGTGCTGTGCCTTTCAATACAGCCACCCACCTGTGGGTGGCCAGCATTTGAGCCTATATTCTATGGCTCAACTTTGAGCACCAGTGTGCAGCACAAGTAGGGGTTGCACCAGCATATACGCCACACATCCCTTGGGCTGAATATCAGGATGTGCCACATATGCATGGGCACACCCCGTGCATCTGCACTGCATAGGATTACCTTGCACCCCGGCGCATTGGGATTTGTGCTGTGCCGGGCAGCCTTTTCAATATCCCACCAGGGAGCAATGCGGGGCTGCACCAGCACAGCTCTGTTGTGCCAGGCGCAACCCCATTGAATATCCCAGCCAGTATGTATAGCATTAGATATTGTAGTAGGGTATCCAATTGTTTCTTAATTTTAATGAGCAGGCACTCACTTCTAACAAATTGGCAATTGGCTATGCCATTAACTATTTTAGTGTGTTAATAAAATATTAATAAAATTAGTGGGTTTAACTTCTAACTTTTCAAACTACTAATAAACCAACTGCTGATATTGTGATGCTATATATCGCAACTGCTTAGTAAACCAAAATATTTTAATGAGACATTGTAGATTTAGTCTTTTTGTAAAGGAAATGGGCACTTACAAATTACATGTATTTGTAATGATGCTTTTCATCTGTGTAATTTTTGCAATGAATAAAAAAGTAAATGGAAAGGGGGATCCTGTCAAACAAGGGGAAAGGACAACCTAAAATAAAATAAAAGTATGGGCAGAATGCTTCAAATGCTACATGTACTACTGCTTAAAAAGATGCAAGCAATGTAGAAAATTGCAAACCACAGGACTAGGCTGCCTTATAAAAAACATTATTAAAATATACCATGATAAAATGAAAAGGGATAGATCAATACTGCGTGTGTATGAGTGCATAAGGAAGTAAATGGATTTTTTTTAAAATACACACTTATAGTTCAACATTAGTTCCACTATTTTTAGACTTCTGCAATTTGACACATTTCCATTATAAACCATCACAGTAGCTGCTTAGTAATTCTTCCAGTGATTACAGTGAAACTTAGCCTTTCAGAAATGTTATTAGCCTACTTCTATCAGTAACTAACTCATAAGTAGTATCAGAACTTGCATTACTTTGCAGTATTTAATAGGGCAATGTCTTTCTTTGTACTGGCATTTCTAATTTAAGTCACTAAAGTGAAATCCCGTCTAGACCCTGACAATTCATTGCTTAACTTAAGGGAGATACAGCAGGTACATTATGTTTTAATGTCTGCATAGGGCACGTAACAGTGCAATTATTTTTGTTCCATTACAGGACATTGCAACCATGGCCCAGTTTCCAAAATCAGCAAGCCCTATGTTATTCAACTTAACTGGAGAGGATTTTCCTTTGTATATGGCTCCTGGGGTAAAGATCCTGCTCCTCGTCCTCCCAAGAAAGAGCTTTTCTGGGTTGCACCATTGAACACAGATGGAAGATACCTGGAATATTACAGAATACATCCAACCTATGCTGATTTATTACTGTTCAAAAACCAAAAGGAACAAAGGATAGTTTATGGACAAGGCAGTGGCACTGTGGTATATAATAATTCTATGTATTATAACTGCCATGGTTCAGGAGATATTTGTAAACTTGATGTAGACACTAATACACTTATTTTAAGGAAAACCCTTCCAGGTGCTGTATATAACAATAGGTTTTCTTATGCCGGGGTAAACTGGCAAGATTTCGACTTTGCTGTAGATGAAAGTGGTTTATGGGTAATTTATTCTACTGAGGAAAGTGCAGGTAATATTGTAATTAGCAAACTCAATGAAACTTCCCTCACTGCTGAAAATACCTGGCAAACAAAGCAGTATAAACCTGCCATTTCCAATGCTTTCATTACATGTGGGGTTCTCTATGCCACAAGACCCGTGAGTACTAGGAAAGAAGAACTATTCTATATGTATGACACTAAATCTGGGAATGAGGGTCGTCTAAGTATAGAATTAGACAAGATGCTGGAAACAATGCAGAGTATTCAGTATAATCCAGCAGATCATAAGCTGTATGTATATAACGATGGCTACCTTGTAACTTATGATCTGAGGTTTCAGCCTTTATAAAATCCAATATTAATGCACAGGTGTGTCAAGCCAGGATAAAGTGGTACTATGCAAGTTGGCCATTGTTCTTAGGTCTTGCACACTGTCTTACTTGCTGAATATTCATTAGCCTAATATCCAGGACAGTTTGCCTAAAACCCCCTAGCTGATCATCTCTGCCCCCATGCCAGCCCAAGGAGGGATCCCTGACTTATTCAACTGCAAATCTGTACAACAGAAAAGCTGGCTTCTCAAACGCATCATGGGAACATATCTGTGAGGAAAAGGATGGTTTAATAAGCACTGAGGCATGACCAAGGGTTTGGTAATCAGCTAACCTAACAGTAAGGGCTCATGGGATGCAAAGTATTGCTGAGTGTATCATGCCCCTAGCTCAGATTAACAAAAGTACCAAAACCCTGGAGTGCCTCAGTGTTATTATTAAACAAAAATGCTTTCCATTTGTTATAAAAAAAATGTTTTATAGTTTAAATTAAAATTGTTCTATAGTACATAAGATTTACCAGGCATTAAACCATCTTACAGTACTGTCAGACAATCAGAATGCTCATTTTAAACCCTGTGTTGTACAATATTAAATACTATGTGTTTACATCCCAAATTTCTATTGTGCCAAACTGAACAAAATTGGCTACATATATGGTTGACATATTTCTGAACAGATTTCAAGAAAATAGCTTGAAAAATTTTCTTCAAGTGGCAATCATATTTTGGTCAGGGCGCACTTCAAGTTTAATCATATCTTTTCCATGTGTGATTTTTACTTCTAGATTCATTATGTGGGGCACCCTTAAGGTTGAATTGATCATTGTTTATTGTCATTCAGCATGAATGCAGGATTTTGAAAGATTTCTGTTCTAGCTTCCAGATACTTACCTGTTCTCCTGGCTGGAATAAGAGAGCTGAGGTGAGAGACAAGGGGAACCAGTGAGATGGTAATGGGAATAATAGCATAATAATTGTCTGTACCCCAGTTAACTCTTCTACGTGGTCTTTTCCATTATGTACAATTTTCATATATAGTTATGTGACAAATTCATAATACTCCGTAAGACCCGTCTCTTATGTTTAAAATATATGTATAAATAATTTCTAATTGCATTACAGTTATATAACATTGTTCTGTTTTTTATATGAATAAACATTTATATCTCATAAGAACAATGTGTTCTACAGGTATTGTGTGTTTGCTTCCTACAGAAAAATCTTCACCAAGATGATTCTTCCAATTTTTGACTGTGGAGACATTATTTACAGTGCTGCTCCTAAGTCCATTTTAGCTAGACTGGATCCACTCTTTCACTCCTTCTGTTGAATTCCCTTTGACAAACCCCTGCATACTCACAGACAAAAAGAGGTGGCTACTATGGGACTGGTTTTGAGCCCAGACAAAAAACACATCCAGAAATACTTAAGAAATCTGGCTTCCCAGACAAACTGACAGTCAAATTTTTGAAGTAGGTTCCGTTCATTCAACATTTATTTATAAATATTTAAAAAGCAGTAGCAAATTGGGGCCAATTTGCCCCTGCATACTCACCACTATTCTTTGTTCCTAACCCCAGTAATGCTCAGACTATTCATAACTTTGTGCAGTCATCCTGATGGGTTGGACTGCCTGGAGAGATGGAACACATGCAAATGGTGGAATTCTTTGCACGTGAGTATCTTTCAAATACTGCCTCTACCAACTGTAGTGTTCTAAGCCCTTCAGATTTTTCTCTCCACCTGAAAGTCTGGTCGTTCGGAGTCTCTGTCGCCCTCTTTCGCGTGAAGAAGAAAGAAAAAAGTTTAAAAACCATAAGTATTTTTAGTTTCTTTTACTGCCTCTACTAATTTGTTAGTTTTATATAGTTTATTGTTGTTTAAATTGTTGTTTTCTCAGTTCCTCGCGGTTCGGTATAACCGTGAAGGATCTGAGCTAATTGTAACTTTGTTTCGGTTCTCTAACTAAAGAACCTATTCATTTTCATTTAAATTTGGTCCTTAAAGTTTTTATTTGTAACCGCTTTTCATCGGTTACAGAACCGCTGAACCGGTTCATATTTCATCTCCTTCTCAGTTCCATCGGTTCCCTATTGGTTCTGGAACCGACCGCAAAAAAAAAGTAAAAGCCTTTTAAGCTGTTTAAATAACCGCATTAGTTTTTTGGTATTAGCAGTTGAGGTTTTTCATTTTATATTTCACCATGACTGAGGAACCTAAAAAGAGAATCAGTGAACCTGGTTTTAAAAACTGTTTGAAGTGTGGAGATGTGTTTGCCAAGGCAGACAAGCACACCTTATGTGTAGCTTGTCTGGGTTTTGAACATTTGGACCAGGAATGTGAAATATGCAAAACATTCCCAGAAAAAACTGTTGAAAAACGCCTGAAAGGCTTCACAAAAAGTTTCCAAGGGGTCCCTCAGGCTCTGACCAGCTGACACCCGGGTCTGTTGTGGTTGAATTGACAAATGCTTCTACCCCTGCCCCTGATACGGGCGAAAAAGGGGCAAAAAGAGGGAAAGAATCGGCTGACTCCCCGGTTCCCTCAAAGAAATTAAAGAAGCTCAAACATGCAGAACCCTCTCCTGCTAAACCAGGGACTTCTACGCAGCAGCCTGTCATGCCTTCGGCTCAAGACATAGCCCAGGCATTGAAAATTATCCAGGCTCTGCAAAGCATCAACCCTTAGCCTCCTGTCCCTTCCCAGGGTCCCCAGGTTGCTGCTTCTGTGTTGCCTCCTGCTCCAGAGCAACAATATTTCGAAGGGGATGATGACATTTATGAGGAGGATGAACCTATTCCCCCAGAGGTTCCCCTGAGCAGGAATTTGGCTCTCCTCCCAGAGTGTCTGAGGATTTTTTCCTCCCATTTTTCTTTTATAAGAAGAATGGCAGATGCTCTGGACATCAACACAACAGAGCAAGTGGAAGATGAGGAGGAGATTGAGTACCTCAGTATGATGGGTTTAACACCCACAAAAGCCCTCCTCCTTCCAGTATATAAATTCTTTAAGAAGGATGCTATGAAGCTCCTCCAGACCCCAAACTCTATTCCTCCTATTGACAAGAGAATAGATAAAAAATATCAGTTGAACAGGGAGGGAGCTGAATTCCTTTTCTCCCACCCTGATCATCATGGGGTTATACAGTAAGCTGCCTGTGATAAGGCTAAGGTCCCTCTGTCCTCACACCCTCCGGACAAGGACTCCAGAAAACTGGACAGTATGGCCAAAAAGGGCTATCTGTCAGCCTCATTGGCCATGAGACAGGCCACTTTTCAATCTTATGCTGCCCAGTATCAAAATTCCTGTGGCAGTCGGTACTGGCAATGTCCATGAAGGCCACCCCACCCTTGTCAGATGACCTGGCAGAAACTGCCAGGTTTGGGCTAGAGGCGGCCAAGTACCAGTTCCAAATGGCTGCTGATTTGAATGACACTGCAGCCAGATGGATGGCTAATACAGTGGCTCAGAGGAGGTTTGCTTTGCTTAGGGCCACAAACCTCACTCAGGATACCCAGTCAAAGGCCCTGGATTTCCCACTGGAAGGAAATATGCTGTTTGGGGAGTCCACAGTGGCCTATATGAAAATAGTGGATGAATATAAGGCTACTTATAGAAGTAAATCTGCTAGAGACAGAGCTTCCTCATCCACTAGGCCCTATGGAAGGGGGGCTAGGGGTCATCCCTTTTTATCACGACCTTTCTTCCAGCCAGTAGCCATGCCCCAATACCAGCAGTACCCCCCTCAGGGCTACTCAAGGGGTAGGGGTAGAAGGGGCTCTAGGTGAGGGACTCAGCCACAACCTCAGCCCCAGCCTAAGCAGAACCCCTGAGATGCAACCCGCCTCCTTCCTACCTGTTGGAGGCAGACTGTCCCATTTCTTCCCCTTCTGGTCAACCATCACCACAGACAAGTGGGTGCTGGGGGTAGTGGGCAAAGGTCTGTCTCTGCAGTTCAAATTTCTTCCTTTAAAAATCCCCAGGGTTTCTACCTCCCCACCTCTAGCACAAATCTCATTGCTAGAGGCAGAGGTCCAGAAGCTGCTTCAGCTCAAAGCAGTGGAATTAGTCCCTGCAACCCTGAGAGGAAAAGGTTTTTACTCTAGATACTTCCTAACAACAAAGAAAAATGGGGAGTGGTGACCAATTTTGGATCTCAGAGCTTTAAACAAGCACCTGAAAAAGCCAAAGATCAAAATGGTCACTTTGGCTTGGATTCTACCAATAATCCAGAAAGGGGACTGGCTGGCATCTCTGGATTTACAGGACGCTTATTTCCACATCCCCATAAAGAAATCTTACAGAAAATATCTCAGATTCAGACTCCCATCAAGTCATTATCAGTTTGCAGCCCTACCCTTCGGCCTTTCCTCGGCACCAAGGGTGTTTACAAAATGCCTAGCAGTTGTTGTGACATTTCTTCGAAGACAGGGAGTGACTGTCTTTCCATACCTGGACGACTGGCTGATAGTGGGCAAATCACCAGAGCAGGTCACAACCTCTCTAAGGCTTACACAGGATCTTCTGGAATCTCTAGGTTTCATAGTAAACCAGAAAAAATCTGCCTTCACCCCTACACAGACTTTATAGTTCATAGGGGCAGAGATCAGCACCCTGCAGGCCAGGGTCTTTTTACCACTAGACAGGGTGCAAAGTCTTCAGGCCATAGCAAACTCCTTCAAATTGCATGGTTGAAAAACAGCCAGGCAAATTCTGCAGCTCTTGGGTCATATGGCTGCATCCACAAGTACAGTGCAGGGTTCCAGCTTTCACATGAGACACATCCAGTTTCACCTCAGGACTCATTGGAGTCAGAAAAAAGACCCTTTCTCAAAGCTCATTCCAGTGACAAGGCCCCTGTTACAAGCCCTCTTGTGGTGGAAAAAGGAATCCAACCTAAGACAAGGAGTCCCCTTCCAAAAGGAGGATCCTTCACTAATCCTCACAACAGATGCATCCCTGCTGGGCTGGGGTGCCCATCTAGGGGAGCACACAACTCAGGGTACCTGGTCAGAAGCAGAGTCCCTCCAGCATATAAATCTGCTGGAACTCAGAGCAGTGCGGCTGGCACTAAAGGTTTTCTCGCTGGTAAGGGGCAAGGTGGTACAGGTCAGAACAGACAATACCACCACTATGTATTACATAAACAAGCAGGGTGGCACCAGATCAGGTCCCCTATGCACAGAAGCCATGAGAATTTGGGCTCTGGCATATTCTTTAAAGGTGTCCCTGCAAGCCATCCATCTGCCAGGAAAGGACAATATCTTGGCAGACACACTGAGTCGAATCAATCAGTCCCATCACGAATGGGCATTGAATAAGCAGGTGGTACAGGTAATTTTCAACAGGTGGGGTGTTCCAGAGATAGACTTGTTCGCATCCCACCAGAACCACCAGTTACCTCAGTACTGTTGCAGGCCACCAGCCCAGGGCACAATCCCTCTGGATGCCTTGGTGCTGGATTGGTCGGCAAGTTTCATACATTCCCCTTCCTCTGGTTTCTCAGAGTGCTGCTGAAACTCAGATCCTCTCAGCTTCTCTGATATTGATAGCTCCAGATTGGCCCAGGCAGCCATGGTACTTCTTCTGCTCTCCATGGCAGTGAGCAGGCCAATAAGCTTGCCTCTCAGGCACAATCTTCTAACCTCCAGTCAGGGAACATTGCTATTCCCAAATCTCAAGTCTCTTCACCTCAAAGCATGGCTCTTGAGGAGTTAGAGTATGCAGGCTTGAACCTTTCTGACACTGAATTAAACATTTTGAAAGGTTACAGGAAGACTTCAACTAAGAAAACTTATTCTGCTAAGTGGAAAAGATTCTCTTTCTGGTGCTCTACTAGAAACTTCACCCCAAATGATGCAGGGGTCTCAGTGGTGTTGGATTATCTAACTCACTTGCATTCACAAGGTCTGCAACCCAGTTCATTGAGGGTCCACCTTGCAGCAGTATCTGCATACCTGTCTGCTAGGGCAAAGGTATCTGTAGCATCAAATCCCATTTTCAAAAGATTTTTCAAAGGCCTAATGCATTTGCACCCCCCCTCACAGGGCACCAGTGCCCGCTTGGCTGCGTGGGATCTTAATGTATGTATAGCAAGGTTAATGCGTGCTCCCCTTTGAGCCCATGGCTACAGCCCATTTAAAGTATGTTACCTGGAAAACAGTTTTCCTGGTAGCAATTACTTCAGCAAGAAGAATCGGTGAGCTTCAGGCTCTCTGTGTCGACCAGGACTATATTTCCTTCCACAGGGATGAAGTAGTCCTCAGAATAAACAGACAATTCCTTCCCAAGGTGGTTTCAGATTTCCATCTGAACCAATCAATCACTCTGCCTGTCTTCTTCACAGACCATGCAAGCTCTGGTGAAAGAAGGCTTCACAGTCTGGATGTGAAAAGAGCTCTCAGCTACTACATGACAGCTACTAAAGGCCATAGGCAAGACAAAAAACAACTTTTCTTACATATGGGGATGTTGGAATGGGCAAACCAGCCTCAAAAAGATCCATTTCTCGGTGGATTGTCCAGTGCATTCAATTCTGCTACAATAAAGCAGTTAAAGAGTCCCCAGCTGGGCTGAGGGCTCATTCAACAAGAGGAACAGCTGCCACTATTGCAGCTGCTAGGGAGGTGCCATTGTTGGACATTTGTAAAGCAGCTACTTGGAAATCAGTACACACCTTTACAAAGCATTATAATTTGGATATTTTGTCCAGAAGTGATGCCAAGTTTGGCACAGCAGTCCTGCAAAGTCTGTTTCCAAAATAAGTTCTGTACCCACCACCTGGGGGTACTGCTTGGTAGTCTGCACAAAGTTATGAATAGTCTGAGCATTACTGGGGTTAGAAGAAAAAATTACTTACCATAGTAATCTTCTTCCTTCCCAGTGATGCTCAGACATTCATAACTCCCTCCCATCCTCCCCTTCCAGAACTTAAGCCTCTGCATTCCGCATACTAGTGCCACATAGCCATATCCTTCTGGGTACATTTCTCTATGCTAGACAGAGTTTTACCAGAGTTTTCTGTCTCTCAAAATAGTTTTTCTCATTCTATGGTGAACACCATTATTATATTTAGATATAGCTCCTCCCTTGGAGGTTTTTTCAAGTAAGTTGTTTATTAGGCTAATCCTAAAACTGTTTTATTAAAAATGTTTTATTAATTAGTAATAATTTATGGTAAAATTTTTCCATGTTGCCTGACTTCCAGGCTTCTTACAAATCTGAAGGGCTTAGAACACTACAGTTGGTAGAGGCAGTATTTGAAAGATGCTCACGTGCAAAGAATTCCATCATTTGTATGTGTTCCATCTCTCCGGGCAGTCCAACCCATCAGGATGATGCACAAAGTTATGAATGTCTGAGCATCACTGGGAAGAAAGAAGATTACTATGGTAAGTAATTTTTTCATACTTCCCCCTCCCTTCCCTTTCTTGATACCAGACACCTTACCCACTCTACCTCCTTTATCTCCACATTTTGGTTTGTCTCAATCCCCTAATATTTTGCATCTCTGTTCTCTTTACCCTTCTTCCTGCTACTCTTTTCACAATGCTTGCCTTTGGTCTCTCACTCTCCCACCAAATGACATCTACTGCTAGTCAAGCTTATTTCTCATTCCACTTCCCTAAACTATAGGGCTCTCTTCCACCTTCCTTTAACTGTGCTCCTTCCTTTTTTGTTCTGAATCTCTCCTCCATTATTTCTCTCTTCACTCACAGGTTTCATAGGTAGTATACAACCTCAGAGCTAGTTTGCCCACAGAGGTTCACCATTTCCCAATGATAATATCCTTTTATATCATTTTTACAGTATTCTTCTAATGCTTTCTTGAACATTTCCATATTTTAGCTAGATACAGAAGCAAATCTTGCAAGGACCACTACGGCAACTACTAAATCTAGATTTCATATTTTAGCTATGCACTACCTCACTTGGAAGTTCATTCCAAATATTTTTAATCTGTGATAAACCACATAGTTCCAACTTCTGCAGTTGCTTCTGATACTGGGGTGGACTCCTGTCACTTGCCTTCCACCATACTGTTACTAGAACTGCCTCAATCCCCCAGTTCATCAATTACTACTCCCTGTTCCACATACTATTGTTTTGTTTCTCACTGTTTAATGCTCTTTTACCTGTTTTGCAATTTACGATATGATAATGTGTTGTATGGCAATTTGTATTCATAAGTGTTCTTGTAACTGTGTATTTTGATATACTTATTTCAATATTATAGTATTATTATTGTACATTGTACTTTGTGTCTGTTCGGATATCTGCCCCCTCTCCCCATGACACATCTAGAAATTAGATGATACCAGCTCAGTATGACTTTCTTAATAACATTTTTGGAATAAATAAACATCAATAAATAAATAAATGTTGTTATGAGTGACTGGCAAATTTGAGCTTAAAGTTGATGGTTGGTATGCAGTGGAAGCTTAGCTCTGATTCTAGAGTTACTGTTTCTTCTGGAGCTTTAGCTGTGAAAGCAGAATGCTTTTGCTTAGTACGTTTGATGGGCTTGACTTGAGGTAGCTCCAGTACTTATGCAGCAAGGTTTATCATCATTCACACTTGCAGTCCCATATATAAGGAATGCCACCCATGGCTATCACCCTTTTGGGATACCATGAAGGCACTGGAAGTCTCTTACGGAGGATCACACCCCTAGAGTTGCTGCAGAAACAGAGTTTCCTTTCTCTAAAGGTAAATTAGGAAATACTCAAAGGTCTGCGCCAGAGACAAAAGGAAAACTTTCGATAGACATTATTGCTGAAGAAGAGGAAATTGGTTAGTGCTGAGTGAGATGCTGATAAAGAATTGAAGCCACATCATCAAACACCATCTCATCTTGAACTCTATGGGCCTGATTTTCAAATGATCAGATATGGTGCACAGTGCTTGTGCCAACAAGGAATGGCGCAAGGGGCATCTTGCACCACAACATGCAACATTCCCAATTTTCAGCCACAGTCCATGCCAACTGAGGGGGCCTCCTGCACTAACTTGGCTTATGCAACTTCTGCAGCAGATGCACAGCAGCACCCTGCTGGATGGGGGCTTGCACCATAGCGGTGCTGCCACATCCACTTAGTTGGGTTCTACAAGAGCTGCAATGGGTGCAGGGCTTGCCAGGGCTTAGACCAGCCCAGAGTTGGTCTAACAGCCCCTGCACCAGTGCTCACCATGTTGCTGGCTGCAGATACCTGCAAACTGTGGAATGCACATCTGTAGCAGGCATGCAGGGAAAGCTGCCCATAAATGCAGAAGGGCCAGTCCACAGATGTGCTGGGTATGGAAGTGCCATCACAGACAGGTTAAACCCTAGAAATCACCTAGCAGGAGGACCTAAGCCAGCCACAGGGCACAAAACAGGAAGGTGGTCATACCCACAGTCTTAGAATGCAATACCCAGTGGAGGATCGCCAGCCATGGTGATGGCAACTGGCACTATGAGCAAGTGTCCCAGGGGATGCAGGACTGTGAAGCACTTGGACTGCAGAGTGCTGGTGTGCCAGAGGAATCACCACACTGGAATGTCTGTGCCACTAAAATGTCCAGATTGTTGAACCTGGGTAGATGGGAGATGCAGTACAATGGCTGTCAGGCACAGGCAGGGACAAAATCAGACAGGTTGTGGTGGCAAGTGGCTGTGACTGCTGCATGTCATGCTGCACCACAGCCAATGGTGCAGGATGTGACTAATGACCTGGCACAGCAGCAGTACAGCCATGCGCAGTGTTTATGCACAATAATCCCCCCCCAAGTGCCACTGGCCAACACCTTGCACAGCAGTTAGGACACATATGATGGAGCAGCAGTGCCCTGAGTGCCCTGCTGGTGTGTGTGTGCCTTTCCCAGAGTGCTGTGTATGTGTCCACAGCAGACCACAGAACACAAAGGTAGCTCAACACATCCCCAGTTGAGAGAACCATGGCATGAGTCATCTGCCTCACCTACCACCATGCAATTGTGTGGTTCCATCTGGAGGTGTCTGGCCAACCATCCCTTACCTGCCCCAGCCTTACCAGTAAGGTCTGCCAATCAGAGTATCTGCCAGACCATCCCTCCTCTGCTCCAGCTCACTTGATTACCCACAGGCCAGTTGTCCCACATGGGGAGGCAGTACAGTGTAGTGATTAAGTGCACTGAGTTGCAAACCTGAGGACCTGAGTTTGAATCCCATCAGCCCCTACTTGAATACTGTGTGACCACGAGCAGTCACTTAACTTCCCTGTGTTCCCAGGTCACACCTTGAAACAAGCTCTGGCTTAGTGTGCCTTTTTTGGTTAAACAATGTTCCCTTTCTCTTACCTGAGACACCCCTGATACATCTCCACATTCTATGCAGCATGGCTATGTACTTGGCTATGCGTCAATCATGTGCAGATACATGGCACTTACACACAGCCATCCACCCTCCCCCAAGTTCAGTATTTTTTGCAATGGCCCTATTGTACCCTCCCACAGTCCACCAGCTGTCCACAGAAGATGACACATGTTGACCAGTGTCATGACCCCCTGCCAGTCAGTGACCTCTACAGATACTCATTTTGCAGGATCCCTGTTGCAGTACTGGTCAGGGAGTCCCTCAGCTACACTCGTGGGTCTGCAGCAGCACTAGCCTCTATGGCAGTGGTAGCTTGGTGGTGACACATGCACAGAGGGCCTGCACAACGGGTAGGCTGCCATGGCTCAGTGGGGCATTGCATCTCCTCCATGCCCTGATGGTTCAGGGATGCTAGGGCAGTGCTCTGATCATTAGGCAACACCACTGCCAGGTATCATGATACATGGTGCAGAGGACATTGCAGCATGTCTCCTTATCAGATGGTCAGTGCAGTGCCCTTCATGGTCTTTCTGGAGTGGTGGGACTGCCAGCTCCGTTGCTGTGTCACTGTCCCACTGGTAGGTGTGCTGTCAGCATATGTGAGCATATGGGTCATCCATGTGGCTAGTTCTCACTGCTGCATAGGAAGCTATGACCTTCCTACATGATCCTTACACCCACTGTTCATTGGTGCACCTGTCCTACTGCCATCTGTGAAGGGCATCATGTGTTACAGGTATGGGCTGCTCCATAGCCCTGATGGTAGCTTTGGGGGCCTCCCTGGTACTGTGTTTGCAGCCTCCATACCACTGTTAGTGGAGGGCTGAGGATTGTCCTCTGCTTTTAGTGATCCGCTACCTGCTTGACAGTTGCAGCACTGGGACATTATTCTGTGGGGCTACATGTTCTCCTGCCAGGGATCAAGGGCTGCCTCCATCAGACCCCTCCAGTGTGTCAAGTGTTTGGTGCATGGGAGCTGTTGCGACAATTGTAAGGTCCCTGGCACACTGGGCTTTGCTGCAAGCTGCTGTTTACTGCAGCTTGCGCCGATCTCAGAGCCCATTTGAAAATCGAGCACTATATATCTACTGTATATACTGATGGAGACACTAATCAAAGAGGACTTGGTGGACTACCTGGGAAAAAAAATGGGCTCCAGGATAGTACACAAAACAGGTTTGTGGTAGTGAGATCTTGACAGACCATCCTGGTAGTACTCTATGACTGGGTAACTAGGACAGTGGACAAGGATATGCAGTAGCTTTCTCTTCAACATCAGCAAGGCATTTGATTCTATGTCACACAGAAGGTTACTAATGAAGCTACAGAATCTAGATGCAGTCTAGGAAATGCATCTTTGTTGAGTGAGCATTTCCCAGTTACCAATTTTAAATAAATAAAAAAAAATGATATAGTTAGATGGGTGGGAAGTTTGATGCATGGGGGATGTTGGTTAGAGCGGAGATAGCAGAGTGTGGTAGTCAATGGAAATAAATGGAGTTATGGTTTGACAGGGTCACTAGATCCAGTCCTTTTCAATATATTTATCAGTGAAATAGGAGAAGGAATGTGTGGCAAGAGGTGCCTCTTTGCAGATGACACTAAGCTCTGTAATAGGGTAGAAGGGATACTTGAGTTGCAGAGGGACCTGCAATGGTTGGAAAGGTAGTCCTAGGTTTGGCAGTTGTAATTCATTGTCAAAAATTACAGGGTGATGCTCATGGGGGACAAAAAGAACCCCAAAACAAAGTACTGGATGGGAGAGGCTAAGTTGGATACTATGTCTGAGGAAAGGGACTGAGGCGTCATTATAAATGACTGCTTTGAACAATCTAGCCAATGTAACAAGGCCTACAATAAAGCAACCAGGATGCTGGGGGGTATTAGGAGGGGTTTTGATAGCAGGAGGAAAGAGTCATTACTAGCCCTCTATACTGGTGAGGACACAGCTGGAGTACTGTGCTCAGTTCTGGAGGACTCAGCTCAAGAAAGAAAAAGACAGGCTTGACAATACAGCACAGAGTAATTAAAATAATTTAGGGCTAGCAAGGAAGATCTTACGATGATAGCCTAAGGGTACTGAGCATGTACTCACTGGAGGCCAGATGAGAGAGGGGCAATATGATTGTGATATTCCTATAAGGAATGAATAAGGTACACAGTGAGAAATTATTCTACAGGAAAAGTGTGATTTGAGCATGATGACATGAGTAGAAGCTGGCAGATGGGATGAGATTCAGGAGGGATATATGGAAGTTTTATTTTGCAGAGAATGGTTGAGCCACAGAACAGTTTGCCAACTTAAGTGGTGGGTGCCAAAACCATTAATGACTTCAAGCACAGCTGGGACAGAGTAAATGGTTTAGTAGTTACTCAAAGGGTAGCAGTACGGTAGGAAATATGGGGGTGGGTAGCTCAGAGAAAACCCCCACATAGAGGCCCTGAGGAAATATAGGTTGTTATGGACACACTGGATAGATCAGTGGTCTTTTTCTGCTGTCATTATCAATGTTTCTGTAATTTTATAGTACACTAATATTATAATCTTTGGGACAGAGGTGAGAATTCCTTCCAAGCTCTGGGGAAATAAGGCCTCAGACTGCCATCACTCCTTGCCGTAGGAAAAACAAGAAAATGGTTGAAGGGGTCGAGAACCACATGCAGATATGGAAGCTAGTTTACAGCATCAGCAGTAGCTTAGCTGACCTCAGAGTATAACAGCAGTGTACAAACATAGAACAGCTTGAAGGGGGTAATAACTGGAATGAACAGGGAACAAATGGAGAGAAGCAATATATTGAATCAATAGCCATGTCTTTCTTGGTATTAGTGTAAGAAGCTCAGTCTAGTTCCAGGAGCAATACAGAGAGAGCACAACAGCAATGCTTGCAACAATAGAATCATGTAGGCGTTCAGGATGAAGTTCTATGGACTTAATTACAGAGAAGGCCCGAATCAGGTGAAAACAATTAAGTGGAATACATGAGTACTGGTAGCAATACCATGAGCTCCTGGACAGCAATGTATGAGGAGTTTAGGCAAAAGCCCCCCAAACTGAGAAGACAAAACAAGACACTGAGACAGAGAACAGGACATAGACAGAGAAGCACATAGCCGGAGGCAAAAATACAAACCAAGCAGAAAGACAAGAAACCCAACAGAAAACAAGCAGAATCCAAACTGGGGGGGGGGGGGGGGGCCAGTAGACCCTAGCCAGCAACAAAGGAGAGAGCCTCCAGCTGCAGAGAAAAAGTGCTTCAGAAGAAGGCTGAGAGGAACTGCTTATATAGCTCAGGAAGTGGGAGTGGCTGGCTGCTCATCCATTGAACCAAAGGCCCAGCTTTCCAATTTTATTACCATAATCTAAACTAGATTTTCAACAGTTTATAGATCAGTGTAGAGGTAAAGGATTTAGGTTCTATAATCACAGTCTACAATTTACTTTGGACTAGTTGTAGATCGAATGGAAGTCCTGTATTTATGAAATTATATTTCTACGTAGTCTTGGTAGTCTGGCTTGTCAAGACAGGATTTTGTAGTGGATTCAGTGTTTGTGAAGCAGTCCGGTAGAGGCTGAATGATGTGGCATGGGGTTATGTACTTTTTACATGGGTGCTTATGCAGAATATTAGTACAATTTCTTTGATGATATTAAGAAAAAAAAGAATAAATAAAGGAGAGTATCTTTGGCAGGCCTTTGAAAATTGCAAAGAAATGGGATGTATCTGTAAGGGCAACTTCTGGTAGCCAAAAAGTTATTTCCCAGATGCCATAGTAGAGTTCTCTTAAGACCCACATCAAATTCATTCTTACTGACATTAATATTCTTTAGGTTACTTTTTTATAATTTTTTTAAAACAAATTACTTATCTAGGATAGCTTAACTGATAAGTAACATCTTGTTTTCAGTGAGGTGCTGTGTCTACCTATTTTTTAGCTGGTCGGACTGAAGCATGGTGTGTGGACAAACACACGGCTCTGTGTGCTGGAATTCAATAGGAAATGATTGTTGGAAGAAGAGGTCTAACACCACCAATGTGGACATGAAACCATTCCCAAGAATGCCTACTGCATGGTGTGGATACATTTAACTGGTTTAATTCATAGTCTCGTGGTAGGTACAAAGCATGTGTTTAGACTTTCCTCTATTTTGCTTGCTGACTCCCCAAAAGTAATTTAGTTTGTTGTATTTACAATTCTCTAATTTTGTTTTGACTATAACTATCTAGTCTAGCTTTGAAAGTTTCCAAAGTGGAACTTTCCACCACAGTAGTTGGGAGGGAGCATGGACAAGGGTCAATAAATGACTTGCCCAATGTCATACAGTAAGTTAGTGGATGCAGAAGGATTCAATAGATAGCCTGTTTCTTACTTCAATGCTGCAAGCATGACTATAACCTCATAGTATCCCAGCCCTGCAATACAATATGTTGGACACTGCTCTGTGTTGCAGTGGGACCTATTCCTTGGAATTTTACCACTAACTGTGCCATACCTAGTAAAAACAAGTAAGTATGGCACTGTAGTAAACCTTATAAGTCACATGTATAATTAATTGGGACAATAAGAATGTAGAGAAAACCTATATTGTCGGCTGAGGGCCGGCCGGAGTTCAATGGGTGGAGCAACAAACCACTCTGCCCAACCAGGCCTTAAAAGGCCCTCCTCCAGGCCAGTCCTCATTTGTTTTCTTCATTGCTGCTGGAGGCGCTGCTCCTTCTCAGTCTCATCTTCTTTCCCTTGAGGTTTTGCTTCCCAACCCCTTGCTCATTCTGCTGCATTTCTGCCACTTGTCCCTTGCTTCTACCCCCTCCTCCTTGGTCACTAGCTCTGCTGCTTTCTCTCTTTCCTCCCATCTCCCCTGGTTGCTTCTCTGTCCTGTCCTGTCTCCGCTTCCTCAACCCTCTCCTCATTCATACTTCTCCCATCCCTTGTACCTTATGGGTGGTCATCCATCATCATTCCTCTGTTCTCCTTGGCCTCTTGTCCTTGCCATCCTGCACCTCATCCCACATTGGCCGCTCTACCTCCTCCACGGCCACTGTTCCAGAATCTGCTGTCTATTCCCACTTGGTGGTGTGCCTTGCCTTTCTGTCCCAGGGTTTCCTTCTGCCTTTGTCTTCCTTGCCTGCTGCTCTGATGGTGCTGCCTGTGCTCTTTGCCTCTCCTGGCTTTTCACACCTAGAGGTGCTCTGCAGCATTTTTTGCAATCCGGACTTAGTGGATGCTGTTACCTCTGCTCCATCCATGATCGGTTTTCCTCTCTGCATCACTTCCTACTTGTCCTTCCATCTTCGCATCTGCTGCTCCACTTCGACTTCTTCCTTCCATATGACCTTATTTTGGGGATCATACCCCCTGTCTGTGTTGTCCTGGTCCCGCCTTTTGGACTCGTTTCAGTTTGTTCTCCTGCATGTCTCTCTCCTTGCTGCCTACCTTGAGCCTTTTGGGGTTTCTTGCTCTACCATCTCAGGTCTCTCTTCCAGTTCCACTTTAGAGTTTCATCTTTGCACTGCTGCCTGGGCTGCTAGCCTGCTCTGTCCCTGACCCGACCTTCATCATGCTCCAACCACTGTGCTTCTCTTCTTTCTGCTCAGTTATTGACTCTTTGCTCTGCCTTGCCTGCCTAGGTTCTTCTGGGGTTTCTTGCTCTACTGCCTCTTGTCTCTACTGATATTATTGGCAGTTGTCCTCGTCCACAGTACCAGACCTGTCTGCCTTCATTCCTTTCTGCAGCTTTCAGGTTCATTCCGTATTTTCACAACACTTGTATACTTCCTTGGACCTCCTACCTCACTCATCAGCCTGCCCAGCTACTGCTGCTGGCATTGCCTCATATATTTTCCTCACTGTTTACTCTGTTTGGCTTTCTTTTCTGTCAAAGAAAATAAAAATTCCTCTCCTTCTCTGACCTCTGCTTTCTTTTGGGTGCTTCCCTATCCTGCCATCCTGCTATACAACCATACCCTACACATTCACATTGCCTAATATTTCCTCCTGCATATCACCTGCCTACTCGTCTCCTCCTCTGACCCTATTCCCTCAATTTAGTAAAACCTATTCAGATGTTCTCCTGGCAATGCCTACCTCACCGTCAGCTGCCGGCTCACCTGACTGCTCTCGCTCCTACCTTCATGCAATTCTGTCCATTCCTAATTTGGCTGTCAATGGACCCAGTTGGCATGCACTCTCAGAGTTACCAGTCACGGGTAGCTTCCTCAAGACATGAGTCTGGTTCTCCTTCTCTTCAGTCTTACCTCAGGTTCTACTCATTCACATCGATTAATCAAGCATACCTCTCATTGGGTCTTATGCTACCTCATTGAACTGCTCTCCAACTGGAGACATGCCTTCTGTGTCCACCGCTCCTTGGCTCGGGGCTAGCCTATAGCTGACAGTCTTACTCTGTACCCATGAAGTCAGCATCTAGAGCATGCGAAGTTCAGAGCAGGGTCCTTCTCCCTGGCCCATAGTGAGAATGTCTTCACTCCTGGTGGACCTTCAGTCGTCCCTCATATCGGCAACACCTCTGGATGTAGAATTTACAACTTCCAGCTGCGAGGGGTGGGGTTCTTATCATCAGAGCCCCTTTGGCTGCCCAAGCAGGTTCAGAGTCACCCTTTATGCTATTCTCCATCAAAACCACCTCTGGTTCACCTGGTCTGTTTCATATGCTCATATAGGCCAGCTGAGTGCCTCAGCAGTCCTCTCTTGCTTTTTAGCGTCTAGTTGCAGAGACATCACTTGCAACCCTCAACAGCTGACCATTTAGAAAGACAGAGTGAGAGCTTCCTCTAAATTGGAATATTTTCCTTCTCCCTCAATCTCAACTCTAAACAGCAGTAGCTGAGCCGTCACTAATCATAACCTCCTTCAGCCTGGAGGGAAGGTGACCCTAACCTTGGATCCCCAGAGGTTTGCTCCTCAAAGGGGTTTTTTCCTCTGCTCTGTGCCAATGGTCATAATATTAGATAGGGTTGGAGTTTCCTTAGGTTCCGTAGTTCAGTTCCACTGTTGAATGTAGTCAGATGGTGGCCCCTGCTGTCCCTCCCACTTTAGGAAGTCCACCCTTCTCATCTTGTCTGCTTTCATTTCATTCATTGTCTTCATTATATCTCATCCTTCCCTTGTCCTTCCCATCTACATCTATCACCTTAATTTCCAGTCTCGCTATATTCTGATTTCTCACCTCTTCAATGCTCGACACCCTTTTGGGTATTCTTTTTGGGCTTCTTCCTAAGCTACCTTTAGTCAAGCGAATTATTCCCATGACACCTATGGGGGTCACCCTCCTCTAGGGTTCCTCGCATCATACCCCTACAGATTGGGATATCCCACGGACAGAGAGGCGAACAGCTACAATGTATCGAAGTCACACAAGCATACATCTCATCCAGTTGCACAAGCCAATTGAAATTGACGGCTGAGGGCTGGCAACAAACCACTTCCCCAACCAGGCCTTAAAAGGCCCTCCTCTGGGCCAGTCCTCATTTGTTTTCTTTGTTGCCCCACCATCTGCCCCTCCACCTCCAGTAACTTGTCTCTCTTTCCCGTGGGCTTCCTCCTAAGCCATCTTTAGCCAAGGGAATCATTCCTGCAACACCTACGGGGTAACCCTCCTCTAGGGTTCCTTGCATCATACCACTACAGGGTGGTACTGTATATCCCACAAATAGAGAGACAAATGGCCACAATGTATCAAAGTCACACAAGCATACATCTCATCCAGTTACACAAGCCCATTGAAATTATATTTTGCTTAAAAAATGGACCTGCAGCAGCAGGTACCTTTACTTTAAGATTTTTTTTTTAAACTTAATTTTTCTGATTTTTGAGGTAACATTTCTTTCAGGATTTACACAGAAATTCCATATTAGCATACATCTTTGTTCACAATACATTTACAATCTGTTTCTATATACAGTATGCACATTGGTCTCTAGTCCATATTACAGGGTGTTTCCAGTTTTTACACAGCCAGATATTATTACTAACATACATTTCTATATTTTCTATCTTTCTATGTTTCCTTCTATTTTTCTCTCTTAAGGTGCTTGGGAATCTGGGTTGTTGTTGTTGTTGAAATTTTGTTGACCCGGTAAGCCCACTGGGCCTAGAAGTCCCTTTTTCAGGGGCGACCGGGGGGAGAGGGGATACAGATGGTAAGCAACTGAATTTGAACCAGATTAAGCTGTTGGTGGTAATTTTAGTGAATGAGGGAAGTTTGGCCAGGACACCGGGGAAATTCCCCTACTCTTTTCAATAAGTGCCATGGGATCTTTAACATCCACCTGAACTACCACCAATCTAGGCAGATGGGACCTCGGTTTAACGTCTCATCCGAAAGGGTTGGTATAGTATTATATATAGGATATCATTTTTCATTGGACAAAAGAGGGATCTCTAGCTGAATTGTAAAATACCCATGCTCTCCATTTTACTTTGAATCTCTCCCTCTGCTCCATGGTCTCAGCAATCATTCGCTCTAGGCAGTAATATTCCAGTATCTTCTCATGCCACATTTCTACTTTAGTGGTTTTAGTTTGTAACCACAGTCTGATTAACACTTTTCTGGGCATCAAAAGGAAGGTAAACATGAGGGAGCCTTTAGGGATCTTAATTCCCTCAGGAGGAACTGACAGCACAGCTAATTCCACGATAAGTGTTATATTGGAATCCAGAAATTTTTTTAACTCCTGCTCAATCTGTCTCCAATAGGTCTGGATTTTCCCACAGCTCCAAAAAATGTGTACTTGATCTGCACCTTGTGACCCACATTGCCTCCAGCATTCTGCTCCCTTTGTTAGGCCCATTTTTGGCAACTTAGCTGGGGTATTAAAATACCGCATACGTGATTTCCAGGCAAATTCACGCCAGTAAGAGGCCAATGATACCCCTAAAGAGGGGCGGGTGAACATAAGCCACCTTTCATATGTTACCTCAGTAGATTGCTCTTTATTTCAGGCTCACAAAACTGTCTCTGAGGTTTCCTGATCAGACTCTCTAAGTCCCCTATATATATTCCCAATCAGGTGTGCTTGTATGATACCCTGTGTGGCGTTAATTATGATTTTTAAAAGAATAGAAGTGGAGCTTGGGAAACAAGCTTTCAGTAGTGGCTTGGACTAAAGATAGTCTCAGACTTATAAAAATCTATAAAATCACTGTTATTGAGCACACATTTCTCCTGAAGAGATACAAAATATATCACCACCCCCCCCCTTGAGTCTAAAAATTGATAAATGAAAGAGAGACCTTTCTTATGTCAGTTTTTAAAGGCTAAATATAAAAGTGCTGGAAGAAAATATGATTCATCCATTATTAACCTCAAATAGTAGAACATATGCTCCATTTGGTCTGCTTCTTATTTTATTCCACAGGCGTATGATCTGTCTTGTTCCTGGGTAGAAACTAGAAATATTAGGTGTCAAGGATAGAGGGGGAAAAGAGAGCCTTTACTGGGTGGTGGAAATCATTGATCCAGCTTTCAATTGTCTTCCATGGAGGGTGTAGATTTGGATTAATCCATGTCACTATTCTTGTTAGTCTCACTGCAGTCAAATATGCTTCTAGATTTGGAACATTTGACCCTCCCTTATCCTTTGGGAGCTGTAATAGTGACCATCGAATGCGTGGTCGACGTCCCTCCCATACAAATCTGGATAGCATCTTATTCCAGGAATTAAAATATGTTTTTGAGGGGGAATCCGGTATAGTCTGAAATAAATATAAAAGTCTTGGTAGAATATTAGATTGGATGGTCTCAATTCTAGAATAAAAGGAGAGTTTAATCTATGACCACTTACTAAGATCTGTCTCCAGGGTCTGGGTTATGGGTCCATAATTTATCAGGGTTAGATTTTGGATCTGTAGAGGAAGGTGAATCCCTAAATACTTTAATTTGGTGACTCGCCATTTAAAAGGCATATGTTGTCTTAATTCTTGTGAAGGGGTAAAATTAAGTGCTAAGACTTTTGTTTTTGAGGTGTTGATTGCATAACCTGAGACTGTTGCAAACTGCTCCAGAATCTGCCATGTCTTGACTAAAGAAGTCTCTGGTTCAGTTAAAGATAGTAAAACATCGTCTGCATAAAGGGACGTTGAATAATTGCTACCTCCCAAACTCACTCCTTGAATCTCCTCTGCTGCTCGGAGCTTTATTACTTGTGGCTCTATATATAGAGCAAACAATTGAGGCGAGAGGGGGCACCCCTGTCTAGTGCCACGTTCTAATTTAAAAGGGGTGGACAGAGAAGAGTTAACTCTAGGCTTGGGGGTAGGAATAGATGTTACTCAGCCAATTGATAAATTCATCTGGAAACCCAAATGATGCCAGCACCTGCCATCAGAGTACCCGGTCAAACGCCTTATCTGCATCCAAGCAAACTACTAATAGATGAATGATTCTACTTGTATTGTCTGATGTTTGTCTATTTTTGAGGAATCCAGATTGATCCGGATGGATTAAACTTGGCAGAATGTCCTCTAGCCTTTTTGACCAACTAGACATATATAGTTTATAATCACAGTTTAATACTGATATAGGCCTAAAGGACTCGGGCACTCTAGAATCCCTACCTGGCTTAGGGATGGTAGATATAACCGCATATGACCAGGAGGTCAAGGGACTGTCTCCTTTTTGTACATCCTGAAACACCTGCCTCATTGGTTTAATTAAAGAGGGGAGCAGAGTTTTATACCATTCCTGTGGAAAGCCATCTGGACTGGGGGATTTGCATGTTTTTACTTGTTTCACTGCCTCTATAATCTCTGTTTCAGTAATCAGAGCCTGAAGTCTCTCCTGCTGGGATTTGGTTAGTTTAGAGAATTGGAGGGGGGACAGGAAGTGGTGAATAGCCCTATCAGAAGGAGGGGAGGGATTCGCGTATAAATCCTTATACTAGTCCTGGAAAATATTAAGGATATCTTGTGAGTTACTTTTTATTATACCTGTACTAGGATCAGTTAATTTTGTGACAGTAGCAGCCTGTCTATACTCCCTAAGTCTTTTAGCTAAGTTTCTCGTACCTCTAGGCCCTCCTTCATAACAAAATCTTTTCAGTTGTTGAATCTTAGCTTGAACCTGATAGTCTATTAGAGCCTGTAGGTCCCTTTTAGTTTATCTATACTCTTGTTCCTGTGTATTATTTCTTTGAGCCCCTATCTGTTGTGGAGTTTTCAACTTACTTTGTAATTGGTTATATCTCTGCTCCGTTTCTGTTTCCTCGAAGCATATGCTATCAGTTCCCCCTCGTACAACAGCCTTCAAAGTGTCAAAGACAACTGCTGCAGAGATGCCTGAAGTTGAATTTTCTTGGGCTATCTGAGGGAGTCTCTGCCCCATCCAGTCCTTAAAGGCATGATCTTGGAGGAAAGATGTATTTGGTCTCCATAATCTATTTCTATATGGTTTCCCCAAATCTAACTTAAGAAGCAATGGGGTATGATCTGATAGAAAATGTGCATTCAGACAAATATCTCTTAAGATGTCTACAGTAGATGCTCCACTGAAATAAAGAAATAATCAATTTGAGAAGAAGTCAAATACCTTGGTGAATCATAGGTGTATCCTCTCCCAGTGGGATATACATGTCTTCAGACATTTAAATAACCTAACCTGCCCATCAGGGAAGAGAAACATCTCTGCGTTGGAGAGCATCTATGCCTCTGCAGATGGGAGGAGTTGAAATGTGGGTTTAATGTTATATTAAAGTCTCCTCACATTATCAACATCCCTTTCTGAGTATCTAACATCTTATTAAAAAGTTGTTGGACTCTACTGGGAGGAGAAGCCAGAGATAGATATACATTGACCAATGTTATATTCTGACCATATATAATCCCCTGCACTATTACAAAGCAGCCCATTAGAGCTGCGTATTCATTTACTACCTCTAACGGTAAAATAGAGGGTATTAATATTGCAACCCCCGTCTGCGTCCCGACTTACTGGAGGCCAAGTACACTTTAAATTTCCCTCCTGCAGCAAGCTTTAGATGCCCTGAATTAGACAGATGAGTTTCCTGAATATAAGAGACATGCGGGGCCTGTCTCCTGATATATTGGAGCAATCTAGACTGCTTGACTGGGCTGCTAATACCGTTTATGTTAATTGAAAGAATTTTAAAGGGTATATTAGCCATCATTATATGGTAAAAAAGGAGGATTGTATTTAGCAGGCTAACTTTTACTCCCTTCATTCCCATACATTCTATATGGATTTCAATAATTCTATTCCCCGTAAATCTCCTATACTGCTGTCTAATCTCTAAGTATGTTAAAAGGAGACCTGTTGTGTATTTGTGGACATTTCCCCTGATTTCAAGTGCAGCTGCATACAATTTAAACCATGTACCTCTAAAAATTGTAAACAACTTCTTAACTAATCTGTTGTTCTGGCTGGTTTGGTCCTTCAGCCTATTAAACCATGGCTTGTAGGTTATAACATTAAGCCTTAAACTATTTACATCTTTACAAAATATAAGAACTTCCAAGGTAGGGGAGAAAAATCCCACCCCCCTATTCTGCCTGTTGAATTTCATGGTGCAACCTCAGTATCAACAGGGAAGGAGGTAAAGCCCATTCCTTCCTGGTTTGGGGCCTCCTGAGAACGAAAAGGTGCTCCAACATAAAATATCAGAAGGGATAAACAAACAAAATATGGGTAGGGTAATATAACCACCCTAAATACAATGGTTAATGTCTTTTTAGTTGTTGTCTCAACTCCTTAAGTCCAATATTAATCTGTATAGCTGGTGGAAGTTCAATAGGGCAATATAGTGCAGTATAAAATTAAACTACAAAGATATTTAGTCATCTTACTGCCCTGTGTCTAATGCTATACAAGTAAATAAGTCCCATAATGAAAGTCCCAGAAAAGAGGGGGGAGGAGGGAGCTAGGACCTCTCTCCTACACCACCTCGGCAAGTGGCCTTGTTTTATAGAATGTTGTTAGTATAGCTTTTACTACAGGCCTAGAGTCAGGGCAGTGCATGAAGAAGCCCAGGGAAAACTCTCTCACCCCGGCCCCCCGACTGACCTGAAATCTCAATCAACAGTTCTTTATAGCTGTTCTGCCCTGTCTGGATTCTCTCTTCAGCGAAAGATAGCAAGCGATGCCTTCGGGTCGCTCTTGTCTGTCTCTGACTTTCGGTCTGTAGTTTTATTCGTGACTGTCTGCCATCTTAGGGGTCGAGGAGTTGACCCTGATGTCTCCTTGGGGCACTCTAGAAAATGCAGGCCCATCTTGGTAAGTTCAGTTTTGGCTTCTTGAGCTGTAGAGAATTCTTTTTTACCCATAGGGAGCTAGACAATTAGTCGAGCTGGATACGACGTGGAGAATCTGTGCCCTGTGGCTTTAATCACTAGGAGTAACGGCATATAGGCCCTGCGCAGCTTCATTATTTTTGGAGCGTAGTCATGGTCTATAAAAAAGCACTTTTGACCATAATACACCTTTTGTTTATACCATGCTAATGATAGGATATGTTCCTTAGTGGAAAAGCTGTTGGAGCGTGCAATTATTGATCTTGGTGAAGCCTGTGGGTCACTTGGTTTTGGTGTTAAGGCTCGGTGCACATGCTCTAAATTTAACTGAAACTCTTCAGTAAGTTCCAAGGCCATATGTAAAAGGACATCCACAAACTCTTTAATGTTACCCCCTGTGAGCCTTCGGGAATAAAATACAGCCTTACATTTTCTCTATGTGCTCTATTTTCAGCATCCTCCTGCCTGGCTTCCAGTGTTTCCTGATATTGTTGCAATTGTTTAATCTGGTTTTCAATATCGTCCACTCTATTCTCTGTCACTGTGAGTTTCCATTCTGTGTCATCGGCCCGTTGCTCTAATTTATTTATTTATTCATTTATTTATTCATTGCAAATCGTGTTTACAACCTTTGAGTCAGAGACTCATTTACAAAGGCACCTTGTCACAGAGGGGGCAGACATCAAGACAGTTATTGCGGTGCAGATTAAAACAGAGGATAACATTACAGGTGCAGTAAATGGAACATTTAACATAGATACACTTAGGTTACATAATGTAGTAGTTTTTATGTTACTTAGGTTACATAATGTTACAAAACTGTGAGTTACACTCATGGATATAGTAGGTCTTCAGAGAAGACAGCAGGTTACATCCCAGTTTGGACCTAGTAGGGAAGGAGTGGGTCTGGGGTAGGGAGACGCTGTCCAGTGAATGTTGTCGAGCCGGGGGCAAGGCAGGTGGGTACCACAGGTTACAACAGGGTGTTAGTTGCACCTACAACAGCGGGTATTAAAGATATGGTTCCAAAGGGCTGTTTTGAAGGAGCTAATTTTTGGCAAGTTGGAGATGCAGCTAGGGAGGGAGTTGAACCAGGTATAATTGCATTACATCTTTCCTTAATTCCCCATATAATTGTTTGACTTCCGCATGAAATGATAATATTTCTTGGTAAATAAGATCTAATTTAGCCTTTTTATTTCTAGGTTTAGTTAACATCTTGGAGTTCAGCTGTGAGGCCTTGCGTGTTGTCTGGGCTTTGGGTGTTTGCAGTGATCCATTTCCCGAGGCCTCTGAGTCAGACCATTTGCCATCGCTATCCATATTTCCATTCTTTGCAGAATTAACCACCAGCTGCCAGGTCGTGGTACCCTCCGATGCTGAAATTTCAAAGATTTCCAACTTTGGATTCGGTTTGGAGGTTATTATGAAGGGTATCTAGCTCAGAGTTTGGCATAGAGACGGAGCTAAGTGGCCATCACCTTTGAGGGTGAAACTGGAAGTCTACTTTGAGATTTTTTGATATGAATATCCTCATTTATAGTGAGGTCTTGCTAGTGAATCTTGTGACTGACTAGACGGAATGCTAAGATTTTTCTGTCCTTATTTCTTTCTTTCTATGTTTCCTGTCAGTTGTGAAGGAATGTTTCCTTCATCAGCATGTCAGGCACAGGACAAGAGGGGATGCAGTTCTTTATCAGCTGGAATTATACATAGATACTGTTGGCAGATAAGGGCCTATGGCCCACCCAGTCTGCCCATTTGAGCTTGTAATTTCTCTTTATGTTTTTCCAGAAGTCTGTTGCCCCTTCCCCCGACCCTCCAGAATTCCCTTATGGATATCCCATGCATTCTTAAATCCTGTGATTGTTTCAGCCCCACCACTTCCTCTGGCAAGATGTTCCACTCATCCACCACCCTTTCTGTGAAGAAGTCCTTCCTCACGTTTCCTCTGAATCATTCTCCCTCCAACTTCATCCCATGCCCTCTAGTCCTGGAACATCTTTTTTGCTGGAAAATAGTGTATTCCTGCACTCTGTTCCTCCCTGTAAGGTACTTGTATGTCTCTATCATATCCCATTTCTCCCTCCCCTCCTCCAGGGAGTACATATTCAAGTCCTTCAGCCTGTCCTCATAGGACTTGTGATGCAATCCCTGTACATCTTTGTTACCCTCCTCTGAACATTCTCTACCCTGTCTATGTCCTTACATAGGTAAGGTCTCCAGAACTATACACTGTACTCCAGGTGTGGTCTCACTAGTGCCTGTATGTATAGTAGAATTATGACCTCCCTTTTCCTGCTGGTGATGCCCCTGCCTATGCATCCCATCATCCTATTTGCTTTACCTGCTGCCATGTCGCACTTTTTCCCTACCTTGAGGTCATCAGAGATGATAACCCCAAGGTCCCTTTCCTGCACGGTGCATGCTATATCCTCAACCCCCAACTAATTTGTTGTTCCAGGGATTTTGTGCCCCATATGCATTATCTTACACTTCTTTGTGTAACCCCCAGATGGCACTATCCCAAGGGCTACTACCCCTGCCTGACTGACTACTGACAGATAGAGGGGCCTAGGTCCAATGGCGAGTGCCTCCACCCAGAGGTCAGGGTTTGCAGTAGTTAAACTTACTTGGTCACAGCCCTCTGGGACACTGTAACCCCCCTTTCTTCCCATTAGTGGCCCACACAATGCATCAGGAATATCTTCACAATGTACACTTACCCCCAGGACTGGCTCTGTCGACTGGACGCTGGGGACCCACTGTAAAACAAGATGATACAATACAAAAGCCACAGTACAATACTGTAACATAAACGAATACTTCAGACAGTGTAACTTTGCTGAAACAAACATCTGATTTATTTAAGGAGCTGTAACAAGGAAGGGGGAAATCAGGTTAATTAGGTTAAACACATTAATAATCACAGTACTGTGTGCAAATTCAGAGTCCCAGATTGTCACTTTCACTGGGTGCCCAGGATGGGGGGGGGGGCTAGCCAGGATCGGTGCAGCTGGTTGGGGCCCTGTGATGGAAAAACACTGGCACAATACCCAAATTGTAATCAGCAGCCGGTTGGCTCCGTTCGTGAAGAAATAAAAAAAAACAATTAGATGATACACTTGCAATTTGATAAACAGATGGCAGGGAGCTACCCTGCTTTGTACTCACAAACTCAATGCTGGGAACTGGATGGAAGGCAGATTGTCCTGGATTGCCAGGAGGAGCAGACCATGTGGACAAGGTCCTTGTGACTGGACCCCACTGCAGTTTAGAGCAAATGGATGTAGTCTGGATTAAGCTGGGGTTTCCTTCCAGCCTCATGCGCTCAATTCACTGTACAGAGAGTTTAAACGTGATTCCCCACAAGCACTACACACATTTACATGTAAAAGGAAAGTACTATACCAGGCAGGCTGCTTCTCTATCCCGATCGCAATTACTGCACAATACCCAGGAGAACACTCAGCAGATTCAGTTCCTGACAGACCGAGCACGATTCAGCAATTTCTCCAGTCTTCTACAGGGTGAGCCTGGTTTCTACTCTTTAGATGTCCTTGATTCTCCTCACAGGTCAGATTCAGTCTGAACAGGTGTTTGCACAAGCTGCAGACTGAAACTTAGGGCCTTAAACACATTTCCCACACTAAAACTACACACGGAAGAAGCACACAGTTCCTTGTCTCTTCACTGCCCAGACTGATCTGATCTTTCCAGTAGACAGAGCCGAGCATTTCCTTTGAGTTCCTCCCAGTTCAGTTGGCTGACTTGGCTGTCACTCACAATCAGACTCCCACTGTTCGTGCAAAAAGGCGCCGAAGTCCAAACTACAATTCCCAGAAGCATTGGCCATACAGTACAGAGGTGGCTGTCTCCACAATGAGAGTCCAAGTTCTAATTTGCCAGCAGCAGGCTCCATTTCAAAGGTCCCCCCACACTGATTGGTCCAGTTCAGCAGTTCAACCAGAATGGAGGGCTAGGCAAACACAGTTCTGACTACAAAGAAAAGCAGGTTAGACAAACTGTATTTTCGTTATTACTCTAAATGATTTCTGGCAAACAGTTACATCTTTGAAAAGTGCTCACTCTGCCCACTTAGTGATGGCAGAAACAGAGCGATTTGGCAGCAGCTCGAGTGGAACTCAGGCAGAGAAACACACAGTCCCCCCCCTAAGAAACGAATTATGTCTGCAAGCAGACAGCTCTTAAAGAGACAGTACCAGAGGCTCTAAAAGCACTCACAGATAAACGGCTTAAACGCCAAACACCATTCAGGCTTGGAGCATTCAAGCAAGCTCCTGGAAGACTTTTTGGGATCTCCCATTTGCAGGGGGGTTACACCCTTCCTGGTCTGGGAAAGCTTGGCGTCCACGTCAAGCAAGTACCCCCATAAGTTTCAATACAACCATATACATTTTCATCAGTATCACATTAGGCTTATACATGTAATCATCAGTCAATAGATCACTTTACCAGGAACACATTTCTGAAACTTTGCAGTACGTCACTCTTTACACAGTATTACACACACATTGTACCATAACTCAGGTTATTACCTCTTGTACATGAAACCTGAAGAGAGGGGGCCCTTCCCTATCAGCTACCTTGGGGCTGGATGGGGCAGGGGCACCATACCTAGAGAGCAACACAAGTAACTTGGAGTTAGCACTGATGTTCAGTTTGGGCAATGAGCTCGGGGACACATACACTCCTTTATGGACAACATTGAGAGGCAAGTCCACAGGCCTCCCAGGGGAATCATAACTAAGGTGCACCACAGGCTTTACAGCTTGACCTGTCTTTCTAGGGGGAACTGTTACAGTCTCTGCACTCTGAGCCTCATTTTCAGCATTGTCCTCACTTGTCAGAGGAGTCTTCATTGGGGTAGAGAGGCTAGAACTTGGGGCACTTTCAGCTCCAGGGGTTACAATCTCTGAGTCCACAATACTTGGCTCACATGGAGAGCTTTCTGACACTGACAGTGAATTATCAGGGCACTCAACACACTCTTCTTGTTCTGGTATGTCACCAGTCTGTTCCAGTCCATCATTTTCCTCCTCTGAAAGCTCAAACAGTTCAACCATACACAATGATTTCATATCATCTGACTTAATGCTTTGCACTTCACTTTCTGGGAACATTGACTCCAGGGACAAAGCTGGGGGCTTAGAAAGTCCAGAAGGCCCAGCTTCATCTCCAGGATTGACTAGGGGATTGCCCCAAAACAATTGACTCAGTTCATAAGAAGGGTAGTATTCAAAACCACACTCACTTTCCTCTGACATGGACTGACAATCATGTTCAACTGGGACTTGTGGAGGGGAATACTTTAACTCAGCTTCTGTAGGTGCAGACTTTCTTGATTTTTTCTTAGCAGCAGCTCTAGTCACTAGTCCAGAGGGGGCATTTACTGGGGGCTCAGACTCAGTCAAGATTTGTCCAATGGGCAGTAAATGATTTATATGCATTGTTTTAACATCATTTTAATTATTCTCAGGCCTTACTTTGTACACTGGCAGGTCATCTAGTTTGCCCACTACAATGTGAGGGAGATGGTGCCATCTGCCAGCAATCTTGTTTGCCATGCAGTCCCAGATTTCTTAGCAATACCCGATCTACCTCCTGGAGTTCCTGTGCTTTCACCTTTTTATCATACCTTTCTTTGTTGGCCAGATTTCTTTTGGCAACCATGGTTTGAGCCAGTTGGTACACATGATTTAGCTCTGCCTTTAACTTTTGCACATACTGTAAATAGTTGTCAGCTCGAACCCCATCAGGAGAGAACCCAAAACACACATCTACGAGCAATTGAGCTTCTTTTCCAAACATCAGGCGGTAGGGGGAGAACCCAGTGGCATCACTTTTGGTGCAGTTGTAGGCATGGACCAGGGTGCTAATTTGTTGGCTCCATCTAGGCTTGTCCTTTGGGTGGAGGGTGCCTAGCATATCTAGCAAAGTGTGGTTGAAACGTTCAGGCTGTGGATCCCCCTGGGGGTGGTAAGGGGGTGGTTCTGGACTTTTGCACTCCCCACAGAGAAAGCATCTCTTTGATCAGACGACTCTCAAAGTCTCTCCCTTGATCAGAATGGATTCTTTGTGGAGCCCCATACTGAACAAAAAAGTTTTCTACAAGTACTTTTGCCACAGTGGATGCCTTCTGGTCCTTGGTGGGGAAAGCTTGGGCATATCTCGTAAAATTGTCAGTGACCACCAGCACATTACTAATATTTCTTTGCTCTGACTCCACACTTAGAAAATCAATACAGACCAGCTCCATGGGTGCACTGGTGGTGATGTTAACAAGGGGGGCAGCCCTCTGGGGCAAAGTTTCCTCTGTAAGCAGCGACTATAAGTTCGAATGTGTTGCTCCACATCAGCCCCCATCTTAGGCCAATAGAATCTGGATCTCACCAAGTCAAGTGTTCTGTCTATACCAAGGTGCACCATGTGGTTGTGTAAGGACCTCAGTACTGAGTCTCGAAAGGCAGTGGGTAGCACTAGTTGTTGTTTGTCTACTTGTCCCCCCTCTGTCTACTGTTTCTCTGTATAACAGTCTATTGATCAGTTTCAACTTAGGACCTTCTGTGTATAACAGTGCAGTTCTCAAATCAGTGGAACATAATTTGGACACAACTTTCCCTGCATAGAGGGCTTCTAAAGCTGATTTGATCATGGGATCGTGGGATTGAGCCCGCCAAATACTGTCATTGTCCAGCTGAGGCAGTGCACCAATGTCTGTTGCAGAAAAGTGGCAATAAGCAGCAGGTATGCAATTCTCAGAGGGTCCCAAACAATCCACCATACAGTCTACTGCGTCCGTGGATATTTGTTCCTCCCTGTCAAACTTCTGGCAGAGTGCTTGAATAACAGGTTCTGACAGTCTGACCCAGTCATTCTTGGGAACAGGCCTCTGGGAGAGAGCATCAGCATCTATGTGGTTCAGGCCTGCTCTGTATTCAACAGCACAGTCATATGTAGATAATGCAGAAAGCCACCTATGGGCAGTGGCATCCAACTTAGCTGAAGTCTGCACATAGGTCAAAGGATTGTCAGTTTGTAGTAGTATCTTAGCCCCATACAAGTACTCATGAAACTGGTCAACAATAGCCCACTTCAAAGCTAGGAACTCTAACTTATGTACAGGATAGTTCTTTTCGGATGGGGTCAGGCTTCTACTGGCAAAGGCCACTGGTCTCAGGCCATTCTCGTGCTCTTGGTACAACGCAGCCCCCAACCCTTGCAAGTTAGCATCAGTGTGCAGGACATAAGGTTTTGTTGGATCAGCATAGGCCAACACTGGAGCGTGGGTAAGTTGATATATGATCTCATGAAAAGCAGTCTCACAATCAGGAGTCCAGTGAGCCCCACGTACTTCACTTGGATGAAAATACACTCTTTCAGTCTCAAGGGATGCTGACTTTTTGTATTTTGTGTGGGTTGGAGGATACCCTTGAGTAAGGTTAAGTAAAGGGCGGATCACTCTTGAATAGTCGTTGATGAAATGCTGATAATAACCACAGAATCCCAGGAATCTTTGCAGTTCTTTTAGATTTTTGGGGTGTGGCCAGGTGGTCAAGGCCTCGACTTTACTTGGGTCAGTCTCTATTCCCTCAGTGGATACTATGTGTCCCTTATACTTTACTGATGTTTGAAAGAATTGACGCTTATCAATGGACAGTTTAAGGCCAAAGTCTTCTAGTCGGTCCAACACCTTGAATAATCTGCTCTCATGTTCCTCCAGTGAGCTGCCAAACACAATAACATCATCTAGGTATACCAGGCACTCTAGTAAGTTCATGTCCCCCACTGCACGCTCCATCAATCATTGAAAAGTGGCTGGGGCACCTGAAATCCCTTGAGGCATCCTCATGAATTCATAGAAGCCAAGCGGACAGATAAAGGCCCTCTTCTTACGGTCCTCTGGGGCCATCAGGATCTGGTAGTACCCACTGCGGAGATCCAGCACAGAAAACCACTTGCTCCCATTTAGGCAGTCCAAAGCATCCTGAATGCGGGCATTGTGTACTGATCAGGGATAGTCCACCAGTTTAAAGTGCGATAATCCACACACATCCTTACTGACCCATTCTTTTTTCTCACTACCACAATGGGGGAGGCATAGGGACTTCTGGATTCTTGTATTACACCAGCAGCTAGCATCTCTTGCAGATGCCGTCTCATATCATCGATATCAGCAGGTGCCAGGCATCGAGACCTCTCACGAAATGGCTTTTCATCATGCAGCCGGATATGGTGCTCAGCTCCTTGCATGCATCCTACGTCCCATTCCTTTAAAGAAAACACCTGGTCTCTCTGGGCAAGCTTCTCACTGATCCTCACTTTCCATTCAGCTGGCAACGGGGAGTCGCTGAAATCAAACAAGTCAGGCGTTACTATGTCATTCTTCCCCAAACTTTTGCTACTGGGTAGCACTGCACTGTCTGCACAATACACATTAGCCAGGGTGCAACCTCTATTTACTCGAATATCTCTGTCAGACACATTATGAACTTGAACCATTACCCTTCTGGCATAAGCATGGGCTCTAGCAGGCAAAATACTAGGCTTGACCAGCAGTCCCTCCTGCAATTTTCCATCGCCTGGTGCATCCAACATTAATATTTTATTCTTGACATCCTTTCTGATACGGACCTCTCCCTGTATGGTACACTGGGCATTTGGCGCCAGGATCAGAGACTCAGGATCCTTTTTCCAGACAACTCCAACCGGTTCCTCTGGTTCCACTTTGTCAGCATCTCTCTGTGCCTCACAGGCCTTCTTGATCAAGGCCGGAATTCTTAAAGCTCTACTAGTCCTTGATCCCCGTTTTTCATAACACAACTGTGCCAGCCATCCAAACATATGTGCATTAGTCCCAATTAGTAAAGGAAGCCCATCATACAGTCCAGTAGGGGGACACACTAATGCCAGAGTCTCTACTTGCTCTGCCACCCCAGCCAAGAAGGTGGGAAAAGACAGTCAAATTCGAATATATCCCGAGTAGGGGTAGGCCTTTTCACTTAACTCCCAGACATGCAGCCCCTCCAACGGTTGTAAGGGTTCATCAGACAAATGCTTCTGATACCAGTCTTGGAACATAATTGTCACTTGGGAGCCACTGTCTAATACAGCTCTTGTAGACACTGCATTCACCATTACAGTGGTCTCCATGGAGGGAGCCACTTTCCTGGACCAGTCTGGAGAGGCAGTAGCGGGGGCCTGGGCAAATGACCTTGCCACAAAGGGACGTGAGTTAACATTTTTGGGACCTTTACTGTGGTCATTTCGTGCACCTCTTAACCACTGTTTTGTGCTCTAAAGCTCTCCTTGAAGCCGGCTCACCACTTTCTCCAAGTCTTTCCAAGACTAGCATTCCCTCTTCATGTGCCCATCCTTCCCACAATTATGGCAAAATATGTCAGCTGAAGTTTGGGGTGACCGAAACATCACATTGGGGGCTGCAGCATTGATACTGTCAATAGAAAACCTTGGTGCCACCTCAGCCGGTGGTGGGGTGGACATTTGGAGACATCTCTTCAGTTCCCTCACTTCCATGGTCAAGGCATCAAGTTTCGAATTGTTGTCAACATGAGGTGCCTGGGTGGGCACCCCCCCATAGCAGAAGCAGTCGGGCAAGTGTCAGTGCCCGTACTCATAGGAGAGGCCTTCATGATGAGACTGTCCGTTGCTTTCCTAATCTCCCTCAGCAGTTCACCCCATGGTAGCACACCCTTTTCCTTCTCAGAGCACTCTTTAACTGCCAATCCTTACCCCTGAACTTCACTTGATGAGTCTCCCTCAGTCATTCGGGTCGTAGCAGCAGCTATTGGTGCAAGTCCTTCCCGGGGTCACCTTTTCTCGACTCCTCGAATTTTTCTCATTAGCTCATCATAGGAGGGTGGGGATTCCAGTCAATTGGCCAGGCATAACTGAAGCAACAGCAGTTCTGAGAAGGGGGCAGACTTAAGGATCCTGTCCAGCCTGGTTCGGTCCAATTCAATCACTGGCAAACTACCCTTTCTGAGACATTCTTGCAACAATTTTTCCAACTGAGATACATACACAGACAACAACTCCCCTTGATACTGTTGTGCATTTCTTACTTTCCACCACAGGTCCACAATGGAATCTGGGCTCCCATACACATTCTCCAAGGCTTCAAGATAGTCCTGTGCAGTTGCTTCAGGGTTACTGGCCCATTTGGCATGGATGGTAGCCAGGGCAGGACCTCGGAGGCTCTCACTTACCCTCTTTCACTTTTCTGCTTCTGAGCATTGCCATTCTAGCACTTGAGGGGCAACATAGTCTATCCAGGTCTCCCAGTCATCCTCCCCTTGTGGGGTGGGGAGGGTGCCGGAGAAACTTTTCAACCTGTGGTAAGAGTCGTGACTATTGACAGGTACAGACATAGGGGCTTGCACTGGCGCAGAAGGAGGGGCAATAACGGGTGCTGGAGGGGGAGATGGTGTTGGTGGAGGAACGTTCTCAGGTGGCAATAATAGTTTCTTTAAATCCTCCACAGTTTTCCCGTCCTCCAGCAACAATTTAGCAAATTTCTCCTCAAAAGTTTCAGATAGTAGGGGGGCTTGTTCTCCCCGGGGTCTTTACTGTCTTTAGTTATCACTTTCCAGGCAGTGAGGGCTTCTTCTGGGGTA
Source organism: Neoceratodus forsteri (assembly GCA_016271365.2). Classification (NCBI taxonomy): domain Eukaryota; kingdom Metazoa; phylum Chordata; order Ceratodontiformes; family Ceratodontidae; genus Neoceratodus; species Neoceratodus forsteri. The sequence goes on along the minus strand of CM057459.1, from coordinate 1,223,660,406 downwards.
ATGGTCTGTGGCACTTTAGAGCTGTCTATAGGGTCCTTACACTCTATTAGAGCCATGAAAGTTTGGGTGAGCAGATCAGCCAGCTGCCCCACCACCACAGGGTTTCGTAAACATTTGTCCTTGGAAAGTATTCCCTCTACAGTGTCCGTACTGGTACCCAGTGGGATATCCAAGACAAGTACAGCATTTTGGGGGTCAATCTCCTGCCCAGTACACCACTTCACCAACTAGTGTACAGCTGCTTCTGTTGGGGTACCCATTTATTTTTAACAGTAATTCGTAAATGTGGCCACTAGAGGACACACAATCCCAGCGGTGCCTCCAAGATGTAACCCCCAGGTGGCGCTATCCCAAGGGCTACTACCCCTGCCTGACTGACTACTGACAGGTTGAGGGGCCTAGGTCCAATGGCGAGTGCCTCCACCCAGGGGTCAGGGTTTGCAGTAGTTAAACTTACTTGGTCACAGCCCTCTGGGACACTGTAACCCCCCTTTCTTCCCACTAGTGGCCTACACAATGCATCAAGAATATCTTCACAATGTACACTTACCCCCAGGACTGGCTCTGTCGACTGGACGCTGGGGACCTCCTGTAAAACAAGATGATACAATGCAAAAGCCACAGTACAATACTGTAACATAAATGAATACCTCAGACAGTGTAACTTTGCTGAAACAAACAGATCTGATTTATTTAAGGAGCTGTAACAAGGAAGGGGGAAATCGGGTTAATTAGGTTAAGCACATTAATAATCACAGTACTGTGCGCAAATTCAGAGTCCCAAATTGTCACTTTCACTGGTACCCAGGATGGGGGGGGGCTAGCCAGGATCGGTGCAGCTGGTTGGGGCCCTGTGATGGAAAAACACTGGCACAATACCCAAATTGGGTACAATACCCAGCTGGTTGGCTCAGTTTGTGAAGAAATAAAAACAATAAATAAATTAGATGATACACTTGCAATTAGATAGACAGATGGTAGGGAGCTACCCTGCTTTGTACTCACAAACTCAATGCTGGGAACTGGATGGAAGGCAGATTGTCCTGGATTGCCAGGAGGAGCAGACCATGTGGACAAGGTCCTTGTGACAGGACCCCACTGCAGTTTAGAGCAAATGGATGTAGTCTGGATTAAGCTGGGGTTTACGTCCAGCCTCATGCACTCAATTTGCTGTACAGGGGATTTGAAACGCGATTCCCCACAAGCACTACACACATTTACATGTAAAAGGAAAGTACTATACCAGGCAGGCTGCTTCTCTATCCCGATTGCAATTACTGCACAATACCCAGGAGAACACTCAGCAGATTCAGTTCCTGACAGACCGAGCACGATTCAACAATTTCTCCAGCCTTCTACAGGGTGAGCCTGGTTTCTACTCTTTAGATCTCCTTGATTCTCCTCACAGGTCGGATTCAGTCAAAATGGGCATTTGCACAAGCTGCAGACCGAAACTTAGGGCCTTACACGCGTTTCCCGAACTAAAACTACACACCAAAGAAGCACACAGTTCCTTGTCTTTTCACTGCCCAAACTGATCTGATCTTTCCAGTAGACAGAGCTGGGCATTTCCTTTGAGGTCCTCCCAGTTCAGTTGGCTGGCTTGGCTGTCACTCACAATCAGACTCCCCCTGTTGGTGCAAAAAGGCACCGAAGTCCAAACTACAATTCCCAGAAGCATTGGCCATACAGTACATAGGTGGCTGGCTCCACACTGAGAGTCCAAGTTCTAATTTGCCAGCAGCAGGCTCCATTTCAAAGGTCCCCCCACACTGATTGGTCCAATTCAGCAGTTCAACCAGGATGGAGGGCTAGGCAAACACAGTTCTGACTGCAAAGAAAAGCAGGTTAGACAAACTGTATTTTTGTTATTACACTAAATGATTTCTGGCAAACAGTTACATCTTTGAAAAGTGTACACTCTGCCCACTTAGTGAGGGCAGAAACAGAGCGATTTGGCAGCAGCTCGAGTGGGACTCAATCAGGGAAACACAGTCCCCCCATAGAAAATAATTATGTCTGCAAGCAGACAGCTCTTAAAGAGACAGTATCAGAGGCTCTAAAAGCACTCTCAGATAAACGGCTTAAACACCAAACACCATTCAGGCTTGGAGCATTCAAGCAAGCTCCTGGAAGACTTTTTGGGAACCCCCGTTTGCAGGGGAGGGTTACATTTGCAATCAATTTCAACTGCCCAACCCTTGACCATTCTTCAAGCTTCTGCAGATCCCTCCTTATTCTGTCTACACCCTCTGGTGTATCCACTCTGTTACAGAGCTTCATGTCATCAGCGAACAGGGAAATTCTGCCTTCTTGGTCCTACACAATGTCACTGATGAAGATGTTGAATAGGACCGGTTCCAGCACTGATCCCTGTAGTATCCCACTGGTCACTCTTCCCTCTGTGGAGTGACAGCCATTTACCACCACCCTCTGTGTCCTGCCGCCCAGCCAATTACCCACCCACCACACTACTGTCTTGCCCATTCCCATATTCCCCAGTTTGATTCATAGCCTTCTATATGGCGCTGTGTCAAAGGCCTTGCTGAAATCCAAATAGGCCATGTCCACTGCCTTCCCCTGATCCACCTCCCTTGTCACCCAGTTGAAAAATTCAATGAGGTTGGTCTGGCATGACCTCCCCCCAGTTAAACCATGCTGTCTTGGGTCCTGTAGTCCACTGGCAACAGATGTTCTACCAATATCTCCTTCAGTAGTGCTTCCATGATCTTCCCTACTACCAAGGTCAGGCTGACTGGTCTGTAGTTCCCTGCTCCCTCTTTGTTCCCACTTTTGTATAATGGGACTACATCTGCTGTCCTCCAGTCTTAGGGTGCCTCCCCTGTTTCCAGTGATTGGCTGAACAGGATTGCCAGAGGTTCAGCCACCACCTCTTTTAGTTCCTTTAGGACCCTGGGGTGCACTCCATCTGGCCCATTACTTTATCAATTCTTATTCCTTCCAGTTCCTTTAGGAGTGTTAGTGTGTCTCTGAACAGATCAGCTGTCCCTGTGTCTGAGAGAGGGGAAGATCTAACTTGACTTTGCATTCCTGGTGTAAAGTGATCTCTCTCACAAGAGCCAGTATCATCTGAGGTACCTGAAAACACTAAATCAAATCTAATCAAATCAAATTTCACATATCATCCAGACCTTGAACTTCTGCATAAGATTATTAAAGACCTCCACCCAATGTTTCGTGAGGATGAAACCCTTCATGGTATTTTTAAGGAACTCCCACTACTATCTTTTAAATAACCACCAAATTTAGCCAGCCTAATTATTAGGAGCAAACTTTCACCAGAACAGAATACTATGTCACACAATGGCACACGACCCTGCAATCAACGCACCTGTAAGACTTGGGAGCTCATTTCCACCTCGGACTGTGTGGTTACATCACAAAACAGACAATTCAAGGTGCATGGGAGTTATACATGCACATCACAACATGTTGTTTATTTCATTCAGTGCAAGAGATGTCCACAAACAGGTTATGTTGGAGAGACAAGACAACAGCTCCGCACTAGGATGAACTCGCATAGACATTCTATTAGAGGAAAGATGACTGAAAAACCAATGGGGCACCTCTTCTCCCCGCCTGACCACTCAATTTCAGATATGTCAGTAATGGTCTTAAAAGCAAATCTCAAAAACACACAACAGAGACGAGCTTTTGAGATTAAACTTATTTTACATCTCAATATGGTAGCAGATGGGATGAATCTTGATCTGGGTTTCATGGGACATTACAGAAACTGACATCCACAGACCTCTTCTTCTTCAGACTGCCATATTATATGACTTCAGCTTGTGTGGGATGTGGGTGCATGTGTGTATGTATGTGTGTGGGTATGTGTTGTGAGGTATGTATATAACAGGTGTGGGGCTTGCTGTCACATTGAGGTAGGCCTGTATTTAGATACATGAAGTTACAGTGTGTTACTACTCTTACTTCACACACATAATGAATATTAATTCCTCCTTACTTTTTATCTCTGCCTGGGAGTGAGGTGGATTCTGTTACACCATATTCAGATTACCTAGCCTGTTACTGTACATACAGGAGTGTTATCATAGACTGTGATATATATTTTTTTAACTCTGTACATATTGGGGTGTGAGATCTCATTTGCATGGGGGTCCTGGACAGATCTTTGTACATTAGGCTAATGTTGTAGTGATTTGTGGAAATGTAGGTATGTTAGACCTCTGGTCTTACTCAGATACTTTATATTTACTTCTAGTTACCTTATCCTGGGAGGGTGGCAGGTTTATTTCATTGTAGCTGCATCCAGAATCCTTGGAAGTGTGTGTGTGTGTGTGTGTGTGTGTGTGTGTGTGAGCATCTCCTTAAAGCTAGTTATCCCCCCTCCCCCCACACACATTATGGGGATGTGGGGTGAGGTAGGGTTTATTGTTTGTGGGAAGAGGAATAGGAGAGAACTTACATTTTTATCTCTTTTTCCGATTCCTTAGACGCTTCTGGTACATCAAGTTGTTGCATGCTCAGTGTATATTGACATCAGTACATATCAGGCTACATGGACTTAATTCCTTGGTGGTCCATGACGAGAGTTTTTTGTTTGACACTAATACTGTCAATTTATATTTAAATTATCATTTATAAAGTCCTGTCACTACACTAGAGGTTTTTTGAAATGTATAGGGCATGATATCTAGCTGGAGAGTACAGCAGGGTGACAGGTCCAGCTAAGTTTTACACATCATAGAGTGTGCACTGATGTTTTTAAGAAAACTTTACTGGTAATTTCTTATCTATAATGCATGCATTGAAACTTCTTGGGAGTCCTAAGACAATCTTAGCATGTCTTTAATCTGTGTGGAGGCTGCTTTTCAGTAATCACATCCTTATACACACTGTGACACCCATAGCTTGATTTAGGAGTCATCTGCTCCAGCAGTGTTATCTTATGTCAATTAAATTTATATGTAGTAGGATTCTTTGTATGTGTGTTGCACCAAGCACCTTTCACCCTAGCAGACTCCTGGCTGAAGTTATTATGGTGCTGTTAAACTTCTCTGACATCATTTTCTGTATTTTTCAAATGAGTATTTGAGAAGAGAAGAGGGGGGGGTGACACCCAAGATGGGAGAAATGGCAGAAACGGGGGAAGGGGTGACATATGGGGAAATCATGGAGGGCAGAGTTCTGGATGGTTTGAAGGCACTGAGGGTGGATAAGGCACCAGGCCCAGATGGCATCCACCCCAAGGTACTGAAGGAGCTGGCAGAGGTCCTTGCAGGACCTTTGGCAGACCTATTTAATGCCTCACTACATTCGGGGTGTGTACCTCAGGATTGGAGGATGGCTCATTTGGTGTCCCTCCACAAGAGTGGCCCCAAGGATGAACCGGGAAACTACAGACCAGTGAGCCTCACATCCATCGTGGGTAAGCTAATGGAGACTATCCTGAAGGAGAGGCTGGTGGCCCTCCTAGAGGCCACAGGACTACAGGACAGCAGACAGCATGGCTTCATATGGGGCAGGTCCTGCCAAACCAACCTGGTGGAGTTCTATGACTGGGTAACTAGGTAACTGAACAGGGGCCATGCAGTGGATGTCCTGTATCTGGACTTCAGTAAGGCATTCAACTCGGCGCCGCATGGAAGGCTGGGAAGTAAGTTAGCAGGCACAGGGGCAGGTGCACAGCCAGTGAGATGGGTAGGGAACTGGCTTCAGGGAAGGCAACAGAGAGTGGTGGTGGGTGGGGAGCTCTCACACCCAAGGGTAGTGACGAGCGGTGTTCCACAGGGCTCGGTGTTGGGACCAGTGTTGTTTGGGATATTCATTGCAGACATATCATTGGACATCAAGAGCAAGATCAGTCTGTTTGCTGATGATACCAAGGTAGAAGCAGTGGTGGATGACCTAGGAGGATGGCAGGGGTTGCAGTATGATCTGGCAAAGCTTGAAACCTGGTCAGACACCTGGCAACTGGGGTTTAATGCCAAAAAGTGCAAGGTGCTGCATTTTGGGATGAAGAACCCAAGGAGGAGTTACCAGCTGGGGGAGTGCAGCTAGCCCAGACAGAGGAGGAGAAGGATCTGGGGGTGCTTATTACAGGGTCAATGAACAACTCGACACAATGTAGGAAGGCAGCTGCAAAGGCCAACAAAATGCTGGGTTGTATTGCAAGGGTATATCCTCGAGGAGGAGGAGATGATTCTGCCACTGTATAGGTCATTAGTTAGACCACACCTGGAGTACTCGTGCGTACTGGTGCCCATATCTGAAGAGGGACATTAAGTTACTGGAGGGGGTGCAGCGCAGGGCAACAAAGTTGATCAAGGGGCAGGGGACTTATCATACGAGAGGAGGCTGAGGGAGTTGAACATGTACTCACTGGAGGAGAGGAGGGACGGGGGGACATGTTTGAAACCTATAAGTACATGAAAGGAATAAACAAGACAGGTACAGAGGGGCTGTTCAAAGTAAGGGAGGGGAAGGACACCAGGGGCCATGATATGAGACTAGAGGGAGGAAGGTTCAGGAGGGAGATGAGGAGACACTTTTTTACAGAGAGGGTGGTGGCTGGGTGGAATGTGTTACCTGCAGAAGTGGTATCAAGTAGAACAGTGGACTGCTTAAAAAGGGGATGGGACAGGACAAGGGGAAGGGTTAATGAAGGGGAAGAGTGGAAGGAAGGGGCAGTTGCAGAATAAGGGGTGCTAGCTGCACATTCAAGCAGACTTGATAGACCTCTAGGCCTTTTTCTGCTGGCAAATTTCGTATGATCATATGTTCGTAAGCCAATGGGGATTTTTCCTGTTTTTTTTCTGCATGTTCTAGCTGTTAAAGGTATTGTTTTTTCTAAAAAACTGCCATCAGGCTTCTGACAAAGGACTGGTTGGTCCGAAAGCTTAAGCACTTTGTTCTTGTTGTTACATCTATGTTGGTCCATTAAAAGGTATCAAATCATTTGCTTCTGGAGCAACACTAAATCAAGGAATTACAGCCTGCTTCTGTGTGAATCAGCAGTGTTTGTTCTTGAACCTGGGGCTGGGATTCAACATTTTGTGATATCCATTTTCTACCAGTGTTAGTGTGTCTCTGAACAGATCAACTGTCCCTGTGTCTGAGAGAGGGGAAAATCTAATCTGATTTTGCATTCCTTCTGTAATGCCCCAAAGTTGGGGCACCACAGAAAAAGCAGAAGCAATAAATATATAGGGGTTTACCGGTGCCCAGGGTGCCTGCTGTTTGTATGGGGCAGCAGGGCACAGTCATAAGGGGCCCCTCATAAGTTAATTCCCATCCCTATAGTGGGGAAACAAAAGTAAACAGATATAGGAATGTGCCCAGTTCACTAAAGACTGTCAAAAAATAGATTTTATATGTAGCACAAGCAACAATGGTCTGGATGGAATGTTGTGCCGAGCTGCTCATGCACAGCATTCTACTCCAGCCATTCCAGAACCAGGTTTAAGTTCAAAAATTAAACTGTTTTTGTGGTAGTTCCTGGGCAGCTGTTGAGGAAAGAAGACACAGTAAGTCAAGAGGACTAGGAAAAAGGGCTTACCTGGTGTTGAAGCCATCCCTGAGGACTTAACAGTGTGACTGCTCTGCCTCCACTGCATGAAGATTCGCCCAGCAAGTGTGTGGCGCGGTCAAGGGTACCATTGGGGCACCATGAAAAAGTGAAACCCTAGAGCACCGTCTATTTATTTATTTTAAGAGATCCTGGTCCCTTGTTGGCAGCTATCAAGTGACGCATCACCGGTGTCACCATCGGCCTTCCAGAGGCCCCCCCTGACTTCCACTGCATTGCCTGCATTTGCCCTCCCACTGCTAGAACACCTCCCACCTCCCGATCTGCCTCAGAGCCCAGAAGGAGTGGTGAGTCAGAAGTAGCACTCGTTTCATGCTGTCTGCTTCAACGGAATTGTGCAAAAAAGAAGATCCACAGGAAATGAACTATCCTCTTTTTAAAAAATTCAAAGCTGCCTCTCCTGATAAATATAATAAAAGAAAAAATCCGAATATCTGAAGCAACTGTATACAACGGTATTTTTTCAGTACCCCCCCACCTCCATTCTAAATTGGAGACTGCTTGCGCTTCAACAGAACTTAGGACTGTATTTTGTGTTTTTTTTTTAAACTGTTCCACTAGGCTCAAGAAAGAGTGGCTGAGCGCCGCAGGGAGGTCGGGGAGGAAGGGCCTTTAATTTTATATTACGGAGTGGGCAGGGAGTAACAATGCCCACGGGAGGAGTCAGCAGGCAAGGCCGAGTGTAATGCCTGGTAAATATTCATAAGAGAGATGGAGTCTAGGAAGGGGAAAAGAGAACAGATTGGCAGTAGGCTCACTGAGCCGAAGAGAACTTAAAGGGGCCAGCCATAGTCAGGCAGCCCAAAAGTAAAAGGGGCAATTCCAGCCAAGGCTCCACAGAAGAAAGAGGGCATCCAGGCCCGATAGTTTAGAGCAGCTAAGCCCAGTGTAATAAGGGCACATTTTGGCCCTGGGAAAAAGGGGAAGGACAGGCCCACAGTGGTAAAGAAGGCAGCATAGGCCCAGATTTAAGGGGGCAGCTTTAGGCCCCATAGTAATTAGGGCATCCAGGCCCCATAGTATTGGATAGGGCATCCAGGCCCCGAGTATTTAGGGCAGCAGGCCTAGCGGCAATGGGTGCATCCAAGTCCAATGATTGGTGCATTCGTATTAAAGTGTTCAGGGGTAGCCAGATTCTATAAAGAAAGGCCCCAAGAGAAAAAAAGGATCCAACCAAGGGGTGCTTAGCACACAATATGCTTTGAAGTGACTGTCAACAACTGTACTGTTTATACAAAATGTTTATTACTCAAGCATCTGAAAGGTTTTGTTAATTGCATAAAGCACCAAGACTGTATTGTGATACCTTAGGATTGTGGTTATTTGCCCCTGCAAGTGAACAATTGCCCTTGAGAGTGAACAGTTACCCCTGCATCTGAACAATTGCCCATTCATCTGTACAATTGCCCCAGATTGTGCAATGTACCCATTTTAGGTGAATTGCCCCTTCATCTGAACAGTTGCCCCTGCAAGTGAACAATTCCCCCGAATCTTGATAATTTGCCTCTGCTCCTGGCAAATTACCCTAGTATTGAGCAGTTCTCTTGGTGTAGTGAGAAAGTGTGTCTACTAGCTCCAATTTTTCCAACCTATGGGGATAGACTCAGTCTTCTGCCAACTTGATGTTCCATTGTGTGGTCTGTCATTCTATGCATTCAGAATCAGTCTATACCCAGAGGAAGATGCCTTTATCATCCTTTTTCTTCAGAGAGTGTCTGTCCAGCAGATCATTGACTCCGTTGTTGTCATTCGCCGAAGTCGAGTCTGTCACAATTTCTGACAGTCACACCTGCCATTTCTTCTGTTCCTCAGGCGGAAGTTGAGTTCGCCGAAGTTCGAGTGCATCACATCCGCTGTGCCAATGTTGTCTTTTGGTTCCTGATCCAGATGTCCTGAAGTTGGTTGCCCTCAGCAGAAGAGTGTGCACATCCTGGAAGAACCTTGTCTGCTTCCCTTGGTCGTTCACTGCAAGTCGTGTCTGCCGAAGTCCAGTGCGGGATGCATCCGCAGTTTCATTGTTTTGTTCCAGTTCCTTGTGTCAATACTTCAGAACCAACAGACTTCACCTCAGATTCTTCTGGTTCCTGGTTGCATCGGAGATCCATCTTCACCTCAGATTCTTCTTCAAGTTCTTGCTGGCCTCAGAAGTGCTGCAGGGTCGTCCAGGTTGTGGTAATCCTCCAGTGGGTTCATCACCACGCATCTTTCTGGCATCCTTGGTGGCCCCAGAAGTGGGTTTTGGCTGGGGAACTTTCTGCATCCAGTGTTAAATCCGACAACCCTCAGATGGGTTTGTTCCAGGAACTAGCTTCTCTGGTGCTTTCTTGCTGGCAGCCTTGGAAAGAGTGGGTTTTATGCCGAGAAGCCTATGGTCTGTTTAAAAAAAACTCTCACCAGCCCAGTGGTCTTAGCTAGGTCTGTGCTGGGATCCTTGTCCGAGTATTCTAGATTTCTCCTTGCCTATCCTTGTAGCTACCAACTGAATTCCACGTTGCGCACGAAGACTTCAGCAACACTTGGACTCTGCATAGTCATTGTGTGGATGTTATTGTAATAGACTTGGGTCAACATTGTGAGGGCTCTTCAAGGGGTAGTGGTAGTTATCTGATCTTGTAGATAGTATTAGAGTGACATAGAGTATAACATTGCTGTACTAACTGATTCCAAGACAATCATTTTAGAGTATAGTGGCATTAGGCTGCGGTACACCTCAACATATATTTCTTTAGTTGTCTAAGTAGTGTGAGATAAAAGTAGTACTGTTCTCCCTCCTATTGTTTTGCTTACCCTGCCTATGATGATGTCATCCTACCCATTGTTACTCAGTAAAGCCCTGTGGGCATCAAACTTCATGGACAACTCCAGCCTCTCCTTGTCTGGGTAACTTTCATCTATCCTAATTCATTCGGAACCTGGTGTTCCTCACCATCATCAGAGCACCACACTAGTGTAAAGTGATCTCCCTCTCACAAGAGCCTGTATCATCTGGGGCTCCTGAGAACACTAAATCTAAAAAAAGCCTGCTTCTGTGTGGATCAGCAGTGTTTGTTCTTGAACCTGGAGCTGGGATTCTACATTCTGTGACATCAGTTTTCTACTAGACTAATTGTTTCTGGGGGTCTGGAAGTCCAGAGTGGCCCAGGGGTAGGTCCGAGGCATGATCCCAAGGCTACAATGGTTGGGGGCATCTTTGGAAGGATGGTGGGGTGCACTGGTTGTGGGTCGGCCATGGTACTGCATATAGTTTGGAAAGTGGGGGGTTGCATAGTATGTAGGCAGCTTGCACAGCTGAGGGATGAGGTGAGATGGCTGAGATGGATGCTAAACTGGGAAAGGGAAAGGGAGAGGAGTATAATGGAAGACACGAGGGGCTCCACTGAAGCAGCAATAGAGATTAGAAGGGGAGCTATATGGGAACAAGGAATGGTTAAAAGGGGAGCTATAAGGGGACAAGGAGCAAATACAGAAATAGGCAGGGGAGGATGCCATTGGGAGTGGAAGAAAACAATGGAGTATGTAAGCAGGGTTGAAGGGCTAGAGGATGGCTCTAGTGGGGCTACTGGAATCCCAGATAGAGGTGGCAAGGAACACAAGGGAAACCAGAGGGAATGGCAGAAGGTTAAGTATAAAGGTCCAAAGCCCACACAAAGGGCAAGGGAAGAGGACCCAAGGGGTGGAGCCCCAGCCAGGTGAATACAGACAGTGGACTTGGAGCAGAAAAACAGATACGCTCTACTAGGGGCACTAAATGGGGGAGAAAATCAGGAAAGTGGAGTTGAGGAGTATCCAGGAGACATAGAAGAAGCAAGCACAAAGGAAGATGAAGGAAAATTGAGAAAGTGGGAAGCCCTTTCGGGAAAGAACAAGGAGGGTAGCAAACATAGGGATACAGTCACAGGTGTGAACACACCCCAGAAAGGGCAACCCCAAAAGGGGAGGAGACAGGGAGCTCAGGTTCAAAAGGGGCTAGACGGGGCCAGGAAAGGGGAAAGTTCTCCAGGAAATTCAAGCACAGCACAGCTAGGGGCAAATCAAAGCGGAAAGAAAAAGCTTGTGGATAGTGGGGCAGAGGCAGGCAGCCTAACAGTAAATGCCTGCAGGGAGCATGGAGCTAGGGGAGCACAGGGGGAAAACAGTACACTGGGAGATGAAACGGGCAATGGTGATAGTGAGAATAGGGTGGGAAATTAAATGGAAGGGGTTGGGAGAAGGATAGAAGGGAAATGCAAACAGAAGGTGATGGAGAACAGGGTCCTACTTGTTGGGGACTCTATAATAAAGGGAATTAGATGGGGGTTGGGGGGGGCCAAGAGTAGCACAGTATGGGTTGAGTGTCTGCTAGACATGATGGTGGCAGAGGTCATTCACTATATCCCCTCAAGAGAGAACAGCAGGATGAGAAAACACACCTGATGTTCCACCTGGAAACAAATGATCTGGTGGGAAAAAATTTGTTGGAGGTGCAGGCATGATTTAGAGCACTTGCTAGATACTGCAGCAGTCTGGGGTTCAAATCAGTGGCTTTTTCTGAGATGTTGCCAATACCAAAGGCAAGTACTGATAGGAGGTTGAGGATTAAGGAGTTCAATGAGTGGCTGGTGGGATGGTGCAAGCAAATGGGGTATGGGTTAGTATGAGACTGGGGACCCACGTGGGGAGATGAGAGCCTATTTGCTCCAGACAGACTGCACTGAATAGGGAGTGCGCGGCAGTGCTAAAAATCAAATTAGGAGAGTTCATAGAAGAAACCTACAATATAAACTAGACTGGGGGAAGGTGACAAAAATCCACACCACAAGGCAGGAGAAATGGAGGGCTACTAGCCCCAGATAGTGCTAAAATACTGGGCATGTGGGAGACTAGAGAAGGGGGGATAGTGAGGGAACCTGGTGAAAGGGCTTAGCAGCCAACGCCAGGAGCTTAGCAAATAAGATGGTGGACTTGGAGACCATCATGGGGGACGAAGGACTAGATATACTAGCTATAAGCAAGGCCCCTGGAATTCTGAGATTCTGCGGTTGCGGAATTTTCCGCAGAATTTGCATCATGCCACAGAATATATATAGTGCTGCAGAATTCATTGGTTTTGGTGGATTGTCATTCAAATATACTGTTTTTACACAGAGTCAGACTTTCTTTCCCATCACTTTTATCCTGAAGCCCCTCTTCTATGCTCAGCATATGATGTCATCAATGACATCACAACATATTTAGCCAATGGCAGGACTGCATTCTACCAGAGAAATTAATAAATCATGCCACAGAAATCAGAAAACGCTGCCGTAGAAACCAAGGAGCCCTGCTGCAGAAATTAGAAAATTCTGCCACAGAGCACTAGGGGCCCTGGCTATAAGCCAGACCTGGTGGACAGAGCTGCACACTTGGGAAATGACTATCCCAGGTTACAGGCTGTTCAGGAGGGATAGAGAGTGTAAGGGGAGGAGGAGTTGCTTTATATATCAGGGGAGGCATAAGTGTATCTGAAGGTCAAGAGGAGGATATGGAGACTGAGCTACTGTGGGTAACGTTAGGCAGGACAACGGGAGAATCCTTACAACTGGGGGTGGTATACAGGCCACCTACACAAGGGGAGGAGGGTGATCAACAGTAATTCAGGCAGTCACAAGGCTGGCCCTTAAAGGAGAACTACTGCTGGTAGGGGATCTAAATTTCCCAGATGTAGAATGGGAAATCCCAGATGCAGCATCAAGGAGCAGGGAGATACTAGCTTCGCTTCAGGGGGTATTCCTTCAACTGCTAGACAGGGAGCCAACAAGGGGCAACAACCTGCTGGATGTGGTCCTGACAAATGGGGAGTGTGTGGAGGAGGTACAGGTGGGAGAAGACTTGGACAACAGTGACCACAGTGCGGTAATGTTCAGGATCAGGGCAGGGTGGGAGACAAGTAAAATCAGTACTACAGTCATGGATTTCAGATGCACAGACTTTGACAAGATGAGAAGGATAGTAAGGGAGACAATGGAGGGTACAGAGAATATGGGGCAGTGGAGGAGTTATGGCAAGCTATCAAGGGAGGGGTACTGAAAGCTGCAGAAATGTGCACAAAAAGGTTAGGAAAAGCAAAAGGGTGAGGAGACCACTTTGGTTTACAAAGGTGGTTGTGGGGGCAGTCAGGAAAAGGAGGAGGGCTTTCAGAAAATTTAAGAGAACACTCAGCGAGGAAGATAAGGAAGAATATAGGGAAAAGATGAGTATGGCAGGGAAGAAGATCAGAAGGGCAAAAGCAGATACTGAGGAGAAATAGCAAAAAAGGGGCAAAAGTGGAGATAAAACCTTTTTTGGATATGTGAGGGAGAAGAGAAGGGCAAGGCAGGGGATTACTGGGCTGAGTGAGAAGGGAGAAATAAAACTGAAAAGGGACTGTGAAAAGCAGAATTATTAAATAAGTATTTTTGTTCGGTATTCACGGAGGATGAGGACGGTAGGGGACCTGAGCTAAAGTCGAATGGGGAGGAGGGCATATGGGTGGATCTGAGTCCATTCACTGTGTTTAGGGTTAGGGCAGAGCTAGATAGATTGAGGGTGGACAAGGCAATGGGGCCTGATGGGTCACACCCCAGGGTGATCAGGGAATTGAAGGAGAAGTTGGCCACACCCTTGACAAGGTGCTTTAACTTGTCCCTGGATACAGGCAGAGTGCTGGAGGACTGGAAGAGGGCAGATGTAGTGCCTTTACACAAGGAAGGTAGTAAGGAGTTGAAGGGGAACTACTGATCTGTCAGCCTCATGTCAGTGGTGGGGAAGGTAATGGAGACATTAGTCAAGGAGAGGGTGGTGGATTACCTGGAGGAAAGTGGCTTGCAGGACAGCAGATAGCAATGCTTCATGAAGGAGAAGTCTTGCCAGACCTAATTCAGTTCTTTGATTGTGTGACTCAGGTGATTGATTGGGTGGGCAGTGGACATCAGTTATCTGGATTTCAGCAAGGCCTTTGACACCATCCTCCGTAGGAGGCTGGTGAGCAAGATGGAAAGCCTGGGGTTGGATGGGAAAATAACAAGCTGGGTGGAGGCCTGGCTGTCAGAAAGAACTCAGAGGGTGGTGCTAAACGGGTGCACTCCGGGACAGCGAGGGTGAAGAGTGGAGTGCCACAGGGGTCACTTTTGGGTCTGCTTCTCTTCAATATCTACATCAGTGATATTGCTGAGGGTTTGAGGGGAAGGGTGTGCCTATTTGCTGATGATATGAAAATATGCAATAAGGTGGACAAGCCAGGGGGGTGGAAGACATGAGGGAGGACTTAATGAGGCTTGAAAAATAGTCTGGGACATGGCAGCTGAAATTTAATGCCAAGAAGTGCACTGTGATGCACTTGGGGAGTAGGAACAGAAGAGCAAGGTACACCCTAGGTGGGGAGGAAATTAAAGTAACAGAACAGGAGAGGGATCTGGGGATCATAGTTTCCTCAAACCTTAAGGTAGGAATCTAATGTAGCAGGGTGGTGGGAAATGCCAATGAAATGTTGGCATGCAAAGGCAGGGGCTTTACTAGCAGAAAGAGGGAGGTAATAATGCCCCTTTACAAAGCCAAGGTGAGGCTGCACCTGGAGTATGGGGTTCGGTTCTGGAGGCCACATCTCCGCAAGCAGGAAAGGGATCTTGGGGTTGTCATCTCTGATGACCTCAAGGTAGGGAAACAGTGGACAAGGCATCAGGTAAAGCAAATAGGATGCTGGGATGTATAGGCAGGGCATCACCAGCAGGAAAGGGAGGTCATAATTCCGCTATACAAGACACTAGTGAGGCCCCACCTGGAGTACAGTGTACAGTTCTGGAGACCATACCTACGTAAGGACATAGACAGGGTAGAGAGATTCAGAGGAGGGCAACAAAGATGGTGCATGGATTGCATAACAAGTCCTATGAAGACAGGTTGAAGGAACTGAACATGTACTCCCTGGAGGAGAGGAGGAGAGGGGATATGATGAGACATACAAGTATCTTACAGGGAGGAACAGGGTGCAGGAAAACACTATTTTAAGCGAAAAGATGTTCCAGGACTAGAGGGCATGGGATGAAGTTGGAGGGAGGATGATTCAGAGGAAACATGAGAAAGAATTTCTTCACAGAACGGGTGGTGGACAAGTGGAACACCCTGCCAGAGGAAGTGGTGGGGGCTGAAACAATCAGGGGATTTAAGAATGCATGGGATAGATAGACATAAAGGAATTCTAGAGGTCAGGGGTAAGGGGAAACAGACTTCTAGGAAAACAAACTGAACTTACAAGCTCAAATGGGCAGACTGGGTGGGCCATAGGCCCTTATCTGCCGACACTGTCTATGTATCTATGTAGGATATAGATGCATTGGAGAGGGTTCAGAGAAGGACAACCAAGATGGTGCAGGGTATGCAGGGAAAGTCATATGAGCAGAGGTGTAAGGAGCTAGATCTGTACACGCTGGAGACAAGGAGGGTAAGGGAAGACATGACAAACTTTTAAATATGTAAAGGGCTCAATAAAGTGGGAGAAGAGGGTTTACTTAAGAGGAAGGAGGGGGTGAAAACTAGAGGGCACAGCCTCAAACTGCAAGGAAAAAATACAGGGGCAATGTGAGATGGTGTTTCTTCATGGAGAGGGTGGTGGAGCCCTGGAACAGATTATCTGACTGAATGGTGGGCGCTAAATCAGTGGAAGAATTCAAGAGGGCATGGGACAAGCATATGGGGCTGAGTGCCGGGGGAGGGAGGGGGCTGGCAGAGGGGAGGAAGTGTAGGGGGGGAAAAAAAGGGCAGACTAGATGGGCCGGTATGGTCCTTTCCTGCTGTCTTCTATGATTCTATTACCCTTTCCCATATAACGGAACTTGTGTCCATTTCTGCCCTGTTCCCTCTCCTTGTACACCCTTTAGGCCCATTACTCTCCTCTTCTTCTGTAAAGACTGAGCAGAAATACCTGTTCAGGTATGACAGCTTTACTGTTGTCATCCTACACACAGCCCCGTCCTCCACCTTCAGTCTCACTATCCCTCCCTTCGCCCTTCTTTTTTCACTTATGTACCTGTAAAAGGTTTTGTCCCTTCTGCCCACTGATTTTGGGATGCACTTTTCTGTCTGAGCTTTGGCTTCCCTTACTGATCTCCCTTGGCTTCTCCTGGTACTTCTTTTTTTTTACCAATTATTTTACCAGATGAGACACACTAAGCTGAAAGCTTGTTTGCAGGTGCAACCTGGGAGCACGAGGAAGTTAAGTGACTTGCTCAGGGTCACACAGTATGCAAGTGGGGGCTGTGGGATTCAAACCCAGGTCTCCAGATTTGCAGCTCAGAGCCTTAAACCACTGCGCCATACTGCCTCCTCAACTTTTCACTGTAACCAGTGACTTCTCCCTATCCCCTTCTGCCTGCAACTTTTTGCATTGCCTGAATGCGATCTTTGTGGCTTTCACTTTTTCCACTACCTCCTTGGAAAACCATAATTGCCTCCTCTTCCTTTTCCTCATGCTAACCTGCTTAATGCGTAATTCTGTTGCTCTTGTAATCCCTGTTTTAAATATTGCCCGCTGTTCCTCCACCCCAGTTCCCTTCCCATTCCCAGTAGTGCCTCATTATACAATGGCAAAAAAATTTCCTGGACTCTGATTGGTCAGTCTTGGGCTGGACCCATGATGTTATCCCAGTACAACATCACAGGTCTAGTCTTAGCCTCACTGTGAACCTGTAGATGAGCCATATTATGAGCTAGATTACCTCTTTTTTTGCATCTCCTCTTAAGAAGCAAAAATATTTTTCCACACTAAAAAAACTTTCTTTAAAATAATTTTTTTATTTTATATAGAACAACGAGCCATTGTATAATAGCAATAATACCCTCCAGGGTGTGTGTCATTTGGGATAACGTCATGCCTCAGTTGTTGGACGCACTCGGCCTGCGACTTCGTGCCCAACCACCTGAGGCGTGACGTTATCCCAGCATGACACACACCCTGTCGGGCATTATTGCTTAATTCAAGCATGTCCCTATTTTCCCAAAGTCTGCCCCTCCTAAAATCCAGGTTACATGTTTTTGTGCAGTTTGGTGCTGCTCCTAATGTGATTTCAAACCACAGTGACCAGTGATCATTGTTTCCCTGGTGCTCCCCCACTGTTACCCCTATCACACTGTCCCCGTTTATGAGCATAAGGTCCAGTATTGCCTTCTGCTGAGTTGGTTCCATGACCAGTTACTTAAAGAAGGCACCTTGAAGGAAGTCCAGAATAAATCTGCTCCTGGTTGATGCTGCTGCTGCTGGGAGGCTCCAGTCTACGTTTGGAATATTGAAGTCTCCAGCCAGCACCACCTCCCCCTTGTCTGACGTCCTTCGGATGGCTAGCATTAATTCCCTATATTTTTGTTGTAACTATTAACATTTTGTTAGGTACTGTGTGTTTAAACTATTGATTGTATAACTAAATATGTCATTTCAGTTCTATTGTAACGTATGAAAATTTGTATTTAAATGTCTACTGCACAGGTACACCTTGCAAATAGGGCGTAAACTGTCCTAATGGTGATATACTGTATAAATACATTTTTACTACTACTACTATATGTCTTTTCCTCCTGGGCTGGTGGTCTGTAAACAACCCTGTGCAGATAGCTGACCCCATTTTCCTTTCTAGCTTAACCCACAGTATCTCTCCCCCATTTTGTTCCTCATGGATCTCTGTGACCTTTATGCCATCTTTCACATAAAGCGCTACTTCTCCTCCCTTCCTGCCTGCCCTGTCTCTTCTGAATATGTTGTAGCCAGGTATGGCCATCTCCCAGTCATGGTTATTATTACACCAGGTCTCTGTGATGGCCACAATGTCCAGGTCAGACTGCACCATGGCAGCTTCCAGATCCTCCATCTTGTTGCTAAGGCTCCTGGCATTGGCACACGTGGCTTTCTATGATGTGAACTCCTCCCTGGACTGTTTAGCTGTTCTACTCCAACCCACTCCCTGGTTGCCATTTATCCCTGGTTTGCCTGCTGTCTGCACTTCTGTTGAATTTTGCCCTTTTTCTGCCTATCCACCCTTTGGGTGCCTATCTCCATCTTTTGCACTCTGTTTTGTAGAGATATCCCCTCCTCCTGTTCACTGGTTTCACTGCTAGCTATGGGGGTGGGCAATTAGGTACCCTCTTTGCTGTCCTGATACCTCCCTTGGCTAGTTTAAATACTTGTCCACGTAGAATTTAAACTTATCATTGAGTGCTTGGATTCCCCTCCAGGACGGAGGCACGCCGTCAGGCTTGAGCAAGCCCCCATCCCTGCAGGTGGGTCCTCAGCCACCAATGAATGCAAACCATTACTCACAGCACCTGTTCTTCAACCATGTGTTAAACTTCCTTGTGCTTGCACCCCTATGCTCTCCCTTGCCCCTCACAGGTAGTACTTCTGAGAAGGTGACAGATGTAGCTACTTGCTTGAGACCCCTACCCAATTTCTTAAACTCTTTCTGAACTTCCTTAGGCTCCCCATATGCCAGGTCATTAGTACCTAGGTGGATAATGACATCTAGCTCACCCTCCCGTCTTGCCTTCCCTGCGATCCCCAGGATCTTCCTCCCATCCCTCAGTGCAGTTATGGGCAGGCACACTGTGTGAATAGATGAGTAAAATCACTTCCACAAGCATTTTCTAAAGAAAAGGAGGTTAAAAAGGGGGTGGTAATTAGACAGAGAGTTCTGATCAAAATAAGTTTTTTTTGAGAAGAGGGCAGTCATTAGATTACAAGAGGCAAGAGTGGGGAGGGGGGGAGGAATGAATAAACAAAAAGATGGGGTAAAGGATAAAGAAATGACGTGGTGTGCTTTGTGGATTGCAAAATGCCAAAGTGAGGAAAACAATACATAGAAACATAAAATTTGATGGCAGATTAGGACCACTTGGCTCATTCAGTCTGCCCAGCAGCCCATTCCTCCCTACTTACACTATTACTGCACGTGCCCAATCTATAGCTCTTTCTCCCTCCACCACTTCCTTTCCACTATGATTCCCTGTGCTTATCCCATGCATTCTTGACCCCCCCACTGTTTTTGCCCCCACCACCTCTGCTGGAAGGTTGTTAAAGGAATCCACCACTCTTTCTGTGAAGTACTTCCTCACATCGTTCCTGGATCTTCCACCTCCAGCTTCATAGCAAGTCCTCTTATTCCTGAGCACCTTTTCTTTTGAAAAATACTTTATCTACCCCTGTAAGGTATTTAAAGGTCTCTATCACATACCCCCCCCCCCCGTTGCACGGTGTACATATTGAGGTCCTTTAGTCTCTCCTCATAGGGCTTTTGATGCAGACCCTGCACCATTTTAGTTACCCTCCACTGGACCACCTCCACTTTATGTCATTCTAGAGATGTGGTCTACAGAACTGGACACAGTACTCTGGTGGGGGGATCTTACCAGTGATCTATATTGAGGCAGAAACATTTCCCTCTTTCTGCTGGTGGTAGCCCTCACTATGCACCCCAGTATCCTACTAGCCCTCCCTTGCACCTTGTCACACTGCTTGGCCACCTTAAGGTCACACAATATGATTACTCTCAGGTTTCTTTCCTGCTGGTGGTCATCAGTAGCACTCCACCCATTTTAAACTTACTCCACCCCTGGGTTTCTGTGCCCTAAGTGCATTATTTTGCTCTTTTTGCACATTGAAACTCAGCTGCAATACCCTTGACCACTCCTCTAGTTTTCTAAGGTCTCTGTTCACACCCCCTGGAGTGCCCACACTATAGCAGATTTTGGTGTCATCTGCAAAGAGGCAGACCTTCCCTTCCAGATCCTCTGTAATGTCACTTATAAAGACATTAAAGGGGACTGGTCTCAGCAGTGGTCCCTGAGTCACCCTCCTGCTCACCCTCCATTCATAATAAATAGAATCATGGATAGGTTTATGTCCATTACCAAGGAGTAATACCACTGAGAGGTTCTGTACACATTACGAACCTCGAGAGCAAAGCTCGAGAGGTTCCAATGTGTCCAGAACCTCGAGATGGTAGGACTCCCTGGTAATGGACACAAACCTGTTATTTTTTTTTAATACAGGGATCCGATTTCAAAATGTAATTGGATCAAAAATGGGCGCCCGACTACTGCACTTGTTATGAGCACCGAACATCTTTTGTGTATACTGGGCACATGAGAGGAGCACTGCAGTGGACTGAGGAATTGCTCAGAGATGGAGTTCATCTTACCTTTAGTGGCGAGAAGAGTGAAGAGAAAAACACTGGCAGTAGCTCTGTGGACATGTCTTTGCATTCGCGAGACAGCTAACCAGCATGTTAAAAATGTGCTGTTGGTGGTGCTAAGGTAATGTGACTCTCTAAGCGAGACAGCAATCCACCATGTTTAGAAAGTTTTTCTGCCTGCCCACGCAGGAAAAGCTGCCAATAGAAAGGCGCTCTTAGGAAGACGGGGGCCAGAGTTGCACTTGCATGTTGAGGATTCTTGGTAATAGTATCATTCAGGTATGAAACGATGGCGTTACCATATCTGAACGATACTATTATCACCAGTGAAGTGTTGTATTATCACCAGGGCCCCTACTTTTCTGCGGCACAGTGAGACCAAGTTCTGCGGCAAGACTCTCATTTGCCGGAGAACTTCTGCGGCCGTGGTTTGTAATTTCTGTGGAAGTTCTGCCGCACTAACAAACTACCACATAAGTTTCAGCTTGTCATCCTGACTTCACTTTCATGGCAGTGGTTATAGCAATCAGGATGATGGAAAGCACAGTAACACTAGTTCAAAAAATAACAGACTTATAAAAATAATGTTATGCCTAAAAAAAGCAAAACAAATGTCTCTCCCTTAAGGTCCTAGCCTGTTGCATAAATGACATATGCAGAGGTGTTCTTATATGATAAATAATGTATTTCTATATGCATGCTATCTATCCCACTAATGAGGGTTCCACTGTCTATCACTCATATATTTGTATATGGTTTCTACACCACTCATGAGGTTCCCACTGTGTATCGCTTATATATTTATATGCAATCTGTAACATACATACAAATATGCGTGTGTGTGTGTGGTGAGAGAGACAGAAATACTGTATAAATGTGTGTGTGTGTGTATATGTTTTTTTAATTTCCATGAGCTTGCATCCTCATTCATACAGGTCCCATTGGAAATGGAATAGAGGAGTTATTGCAAAACTCATTTTTCATGTCAACCTGCTTTCCCTGACACATTGCGTAACACCATCAGGCAATGCCATGCATGTGAACCAACTGTGAGATACAGTTCTCAGGCCCATCACAATGTGTCCACCATGTGACAGAACACTGTACCACACCTTCCCAGGCTCCGAGCAGTGATGTGCTCCACCAATCCTTGTGCCGCCCAGCTGGCTCCCTAAGCTAATCTCTGAACCTGAGTTGCAAGCACGGAAACACAGCATGCTACTCTCTGGCCCAACAGCTGTCCCTGCACACAACATTTCTCATTAACTTTTAGGTGATTCTATCAACCAATGACAATACGTAATCAATAACCCTGGCAAAAATGTGTACAATGCAATTATTTATTTAACAGGTCTATTCTTTCAACAGGTCTAGACATTATTATATTTCACTTTTCTGGGTATAATTACTTTATTTTTCTTTAAACTTTAGACAGTTAAATTCGTTTTACTAGTTATTCATTTCAGATAGCGTCTCTATACCTTAAAGGCACAAATAGGTTTGTACAAAGTGAGGTATGGACTTAACAGGTCTGTGCTATTGACAAGGTTTTGTTTAAGTTGGCCCCAGTGCAACAATGTAAGACTGAAAATTGTATTAGGCTGTAGTGCAGGTTGAGCGAATATCACCATGCATGATGTGCTGTGCCACCGCTCTGGCAGTGGGAGCTGTGTAGAAAAGTGACAGTTCATTTCTGTTGCAGAATGCAGCCATTTCATTAGCTAATGTACTGAAGTTATAGCAGCTATATCACATTCTGAACATATAGGAGATTTGGATATAAAAGAGGAAGGGAACCAGATTCTATATATAACAGAAATATTAATAAAAAATCACCAAGAAGAGTGAATTCTGTGGCACATGAAGTTCTCAGGTAGAGTGCAAGTTCTGCTCAAAATCATGACCGTAGAGATTCTAGGGCCTTGATTATCACTCAGGGAGTGATCATATTACCGTAAAAAAAAATTGCATGCTTTGGAATAGTATTAAATTGAAAATCCATATATTAAAACATAGTGTAACCCCCCAATAATCCCACTCACCTGGGCTGCACCAGTGGTCTCAAGGGCTCAGCAGTACCTCCCCGAGGGCCCGGGCCTGAGTCCTTGCCGATAGTTTCTGTGGTGCCTTAGTGCCTCCACCTGGGGCCCCTGTGTCACCTCCTGTGGGTAGAACAGGTTTGAAGGTTTCCCCAGGATAAGTAATGGTCTTCCCTCTAACGACTGCCAGTAATGACCCCTCCAGACCCACAATTACTCCCCACAATGGTTTTACCCACACAGCAGGTAAAACAGATGAACAATAAATATCCAGCTTATTACTACAATCTAATACAAAGGAGGTGGGGGCTATTCCCCCAAAACCTCCTGGTTACCAAACATTCACTTATCCCCACTCCCCCCCTTTCCCTTGGGTGCACCCAGCCCAGTCACTGTTAGTGGGTACCTCATGGTCCCTCAGTCTGCAGGTCTACTGCTTACTGTTGGGGCCCTTACACACTCGCACAAGTTCCAAGAAAAACAAAGATAAACTGGTGTAGAGGACGGTTCCCTCCTTACCCTCCTTGCAAAGAAAACAATGGTCTCCCCTGAATTGCAGCTCGGAGTACTCAAAGTGCCCGGAGAAGGTGACGACTCCTGCAGTCCACAGCACATCGTCTCCCATGAAATGGGTGGTGTAGTTCTTCGCCTGCCTGGCCTTTCCAGCTTCGCCCGCAGACCTTTGTATATGGCTTTAGCCAGGCAGGCCTATTCGTCCTTCTCTCCACAGTTCCACTGATCTTTGCAATGGGGGGGCACAGCAGTTTAACTACCCCTGGTGTCTTTTTAGTCTCCCTGGCTTCTCCCCTGGCAGGAAGATCTGTCCCTGATGCATCAGCCTCCCAGATGCACCAGGCTGGAGGTCGCAGTACCTTCATGCCAAACAGTCTGCCCCAGTACTTTTGAGCAACAAACCTGAGGGGCCCTCCTTTTCTCTTTGTAGGAACCCATAACAAGTAGCATGCACTTTTCTAGCTAGACACCTGGTTCCTAACCAGCACCAACAATAATCACATTCACAGCTAGGCTTGCATCAGGTTCAGCCACATCAATGGACTATATACTGTTAAGAGAGTGTGTGCACCTACACTTCACCACAATGGGGGAAGCATACGGGCTGTGGGACTCCAAGATGACTCACATCCTCCACATCCCCGGGGACTAACCTCCATGACCGCTCTCTGAATGGGCGGTTGTCTCTCAGCCAGATGTGGTGCTCTTCCCCGGTGACACATCCCATGCCCCACTCACACAAAGAGAAGACCCGCCGGCACTTCGCCAACTTCTGGCTCAGGCTCCATTTATAGGCCTCAGAGATTGGTGAGCTTCCAAAATTGAACAAGGATGGGTCTATCTCTTCATCAGGATCTTTGCTGGGGGTGACAGACATGGCCCCATCACACCGAAAGAAGGACGCCAATACACAGCCCCTCTGGATGGTCACCAGTTTTCTTGACTTGTTCTGGACCTTAACCGTAACACGCCAGGCCTGGGGACTGGCTGGGGCAGGCAGCACCCCCCTCTGGACTAAGATCCCAGGTGGTAGACTGCCCGGGGGAGGGGCATCAAGCATGAGCACCTCCCCAAGGGGGATCAGTTGAACTGGGTGATTCCTACCACCCTGCACTTGGACCCTGGGGGGAGAGTCAGTCTCCCACCTTCCAATCGCCCAACCACCTCTATCCCTCCTCCGTCGACCCCTGTGGGATTGCCGGTCACTTCAAGTTCCAACCACTTCACGGCGGCAGTAAACAATGGGCTTGCAAGCCACCTATGCCACCCCGGTCATGACACATCTGGGCCAAATGCTCAAACATGTTGGCTTTGGTCCCAATAAGCACTGGGGTGTCCGGCATGCTCTTTGACTCTAGACAGACCAATGTTAGGGCCCCTATGGAGGGCAGGGCTACCCCTCACTTGGTCGGGAAGGAGATACTAACCCAATACCCATTGTAAGGGTAATCTGTGCTGCCGATACCCCACAGGGACAATCTGGATAGAGGTCAGAGGGTAATGTGGGTGAGATGCTGGTTATAAAAGGGCTGGTGGATGATGGTGACCTGGGATCCACTGTCCAGCAGTGCTCAGCAGGCCACCCCTTCCACTGAAACCTCGGTGTCAGCCCGAGGGCCGATTAGGCCCCTTGGCACATCCCGGTTGGTAGGTAAATGGGGGTCGGTCCAGAGGGTAGAGCAAGGTTGTCTTGGGGGTGAGGGTTGCTCCCTTACTGGCCCCCGTTGGAGTTTTTTCCTGGTCCAGGCACCTCTCAGCTACCATCTGGGGGTCCACCTCCCTGCAGCACCCCCCTGGCATGGCCATTCAGCCCACACCTGAAGCAAATTCACCCATCCTGGGGCCTTAGGGACCCTCGAGGGCTGGATCGGGGATCTGTATAACTCAGGGGCGGCCGCCGAGTGTCAGGTGCCTCCCTGGCTGGGAAAGAGAGGGACTCCATGGCTAGCTTCATTACCCATACCAGGTCCTTCATGCCCTGGACCTTCTGCAACACTGCCCCCAGGTCTGGCGACCCAACCAATTCCGACTTGGCCGACTCCTTGGGCTGTAAAGCAGTGCTGGTGGTGGCAAGTGCTCCCTGCAGAGCCCCCACTTCCTGCTGCGCCTCCTCCTCCTTGACCTCATCCAGTAGCTGCTTGAAGGAGGGGGCGTCACTCTTTTGAGCCCGCAGCCCAAGGGCAACCACAGTCGGCGGGGGGAATGCACGGTTCCCCTCAGTATCTGCTCTATCCACATCTGTACCACCTCGGCAGGAGGGTCATGCCCCACTTCCACCAGTTTGCGCACCACAGTCTCGACTCGGGTGATGTACTGGGACAGCTTCTCACCCACCTTCTGAGTGGTACCCCACAGCTGGCCCAGCATTGCCTCTCTCTTTTCAACCACCCCAAAGGTGCTCTACAGAATGTCCAAATAGTCCTGGTGTGTGCAGTGGGGCTGGCTGGCCCGGAAGGTCCAGACCAC
Source organism: Neoceratodus forsteri (assembly GCA_016271365.2). Classification (NCBI taxonomy): domain Eukaryota; kingdom Metazoa; phylum Chordata; order Ceratodontiformes; family Ceratodontidae; genus Neoceratodus; species Neoceratodus forsteri. Next base: position 1,223,634,646 of record CM057459.1, on the reverse strand, counting down.
ATCTAGCGCCATACCCCTGAGGCTTTCCAAGACCCGCTTGCACTTCTCCTCCTCCAGGCAACCCAGACCTGGATCATTTGGGCCACCTTGCTGCTCCAGGAGTGGAAATCATCTTCCCATGCAGGCATGGGGAGGGCACCCGAGAAAGTGCACAACCTCTTATACTGCTCATGGGCCACCCGCAGGTAGGGGATCAAGTTGCCTGGCAGCCTTATCGGAGGCAACCCCACACTAGGGAGCAGAGGCTGGATATCATGCAGTGTTTTCCCCTCCTCCTTGAGCCACTCCCCCAGACAAGTTATGAAGCCCTCCTGTCCCTTGGGTGGGGGGCCTGAGGGGCCTGGCTCTCCGAGGGGCAGACCGCTGGCCAAGCCTTTCTTTATTAGGGTCCAGGTCTCTTTGAACCCCTTGGGGTGAGCTCGGGGGCATCTCCACAGACCCCAAATCCTTCCCAGCCTCCAGGGTGATATCTCTCCACTCCTGGACTTGGTTGGTTACCACCCTCTGGACCTTCATCCCCCCCCCCCGCAGTTGTGCAAGGCCCCCAAAAAGTCTAATATGTCCTCCTTCCATCGCCCCATGGCCTTGTTACGGATGAGTAGCATCTTATGGGAGTCTAGCTCCTCAAGGTCGCACCAATCCTCTACATCCTGGAATGCCATCTCCCTGGTCCCAGTACAAACTATCACCCAACTACAGAAGTCAAGGAATACTAAAGGGGTACAACTGAATGTGGGGTAGGGACATCAACCACAGTCGCATTTGGGCAGTCACAGGGTCGTCAAGACAGTGAATGAATCTCAGCGATGCCTCTACTTATAACACCCCCCCCCCCCGATAATCCCACTCACCTGGGCTGCCCCGGTGGTCTCGGGGGCTTAGCAGTACCTCCCTGAGAGGCCGGGCCTGAGTCCTTACAGATAGTTTCTGTGGTGCCTTAGTGCCTCCACCTGGGGCCCCTGCATCACCTCCTGTGGGTAGAACAGGTTAGATTGTTTCCCCAGGATAAGTAATGGTCTTCCCTCTAATGACCCCCCAGACCCACAATAACTCCCCACAATGGTTTTACACACACACAGCAGGTAAAACAGATGAACAATAAATATTCAGTTTATTACTACAAGCTAACACAAAGGAGGTGGAGGCTACTCCTCCAAAACCTCCTGTTTACCAAACAGTCACTTATCCTCACTTCCCCCTTTCCCCTGAGTGCACCCTGACCAGTCACAGTTAGTGGGTACCTCATGATCATTTAGTCTGCAAGCCTGCTGTTTACCGTTGGGGCCCTTACACACTCTCACAAGTTCTAAGAAAAACAAAGATAAACTGGAGTAGAGAACGGTTCCCTTCTGACCCTCCTGGCAAGGAAAACAATGGTCTCCCCTGAGCTGCAGTTTGGGGTACTCACAGTGCCCGGAGAGGGCAACGCCCCCTGCAGTCGACAGCATGTCATCTCCCACACAATGGGTGGTGTAGTTCTCTGCCTGCCTGGCCTTTCCAGCTTCACCCGCAGGTCTTTGTATATGGCTTTCACCAGGCAGGCCTGTTTGTCCTTCTCTCCACACTTCCTCTGATCTTTGCAATGGGGGGGTACAGCAGTTCATCTCCCCCAGGTGCCTTTGTAGTCTCCCTGGCTTTTCCCCTGGCAGGAAGATCTGTCCCTGATGCGTCAGCCTCCCAGATGCTCCAGGCTGGAGGTCGCAGTACCTTCAGGCCAAACAGTCTGCCCCAGTACTTTTGAGCAACCAACCTGAGGGGCCCTCCTGCACATTCCCAGTGGCTGTGTGGCTCCTTCCTGTTCCTTATGCTTGAAAGGGGAGAGAGAGGTGGTGGAGAGGGATGCAGCCCCAGAGCCTTTGCTAGGCAAAACCACCAAAACAGCCCTCTGGTTTCCTTTTGGGGGCCTGGGATTCCCTTTCCTCCTGCTCCTCCACCCTGCTCTCCCTCCTCTCTCTCCCAAACTCCTTCTCTCGCTCTTTCAACAGCTCTGCTTTTCTCAACCCCTTTCTTCTTCCTGCCATGGGGGAGGGGTAGCCAAAGCCTCTCTCCCTGCAGGCCATCTTTCTCCTTTCTTGCTTTTTTTGGGGGAGAGGGGTAGAGCTGCCTTTTCTCTTTGTAGAAACCCATAACAAGTAGCATGCACTTTTCTAGCTAGACACCTGGGTCCTTACTAGCACCAACAATAATCACATTCACAGCTAGGCTTGCATCGGGTCTAGCCACATCAATGGACTATTTACTGTTAAGAAAAGGTGTGTACCTACACTTCCCTATGGCCTCCCTAGGGCAACATGATGGAGGATAGAGAACTGGAACCAGTGACTTGTGGATGGTATGGATGGGCAGGTTTGTGGACTCACCCAGAGTGTCGTACATGAGCTTTATAGTTGGCTGTTGAGGTTGGCCTGATCATCTAGACATGGTGTCGTGGGGCACTGGCACCGATTCACTGGTGTTTTTTTTCCCTTAGTTTCTTAGTCTACCGTCCCCCCCTGGGGCTGAGCCGGAACCTCTACGCTATCTGGGGTTAGATCAGGAACAGGGTGGGGGCTGGAGCTGCTGCTCACTGCCTAGTGGAGGATGGCATGCCAGATGGCCTCTTTGACTATCCAAAATGCTGCCTAGATTGGGCCCCAACACAGGAACAGCGGGACAGGCTCCTGGGACAAAAGGCTGGGCCTCAGGGTTCAAGTAGAATGCAGGATCTGGGGGGCTGGTACTCAGACCCCTTGCGCGGGGTCACCAGGCGCGAGTACGCCCAGGATGGCGGGAGCCCCCCGCCCACCTTATGTAAGTGCCAGGCTGGAGGGGCTTACAATAGTAACATAGTAGTTGATGACAGATAAGAACCAGTAAGCCCACCTAGTCTGCCCGTATTCCCTGCCTGCATCAGTGGCAGCTGACCCTACTTGGTCTTTGACATTTGCCTCTCTTCCCCACATCTATGGTTCTTTATGTCCATCCCATGCATACTTAAATCCCCCCACTGTGTTAGTACCCACCACTTCCCGGGCAGGCTATTCCAAGCATCCACCACCCTTTCCATGAAGAAAAGCTTCCTCATATTTCCCCTTAACCTGCCCCCTCCAATCTCATATTGTGTCCCCTCAACCTTGTACAACTCTTGTACAGAAAGATATCAACCACCTGCACTTTGTTCAAGCCTTTAAGATACTTGAAGGTCACTATTATATCCTGCTGTTCCCTGCTGTCTTCCAGTGTATACATATTGAGGTCTTTTAATCTGTCCTCACATGTTTTCTGATGCAAGCTCCACACCATCTTGGTCACCCTTCTCTGGACCTCCTCTACCCAGTCTATGTCCTTGTGAAGATGCAGCCTCCAGAACTGAACACCGTATTCTAGATGAGGTCTCACCAGCATTTTGTGCAGTGGCACCACCACCTTCTTTCTTCTGCTAGTGATACCCTTCCTATGCACCCCAACATCCCACTGGCCCTCCCCACAGCCTTGTTACATTGTTTGGCCACCTTTAGGTCATCTGAGATGATTATTCCTAAATTCCTTTCTTCCTTGGCCCTTGCCTACACTCCCTTCCCCATCCTGTAGCTCTCTGCAATGTTTTTTTTTTACCCCAGGTGTATGATTTTGCACTTCTTTGCATTAAACTTTGATTGCCAAACTTTGGACCATTTTACCAGCTTTCCCAGGTCAATCCTCATTCTTTCGACCCTTTCTGGAGTGTACACGCTGTTGAAAATTTTGGTATTATCTGCAAATAAGCAAACCTTCCCCTCCAGCCCTTTAGCAGTGTCACTGATGAAGACATTAAAAAGGACTGGCCCCAGGAATGATCCTTGAGGCACCCCACTGGTCACCTTCTTTTCCTCAGATATGATCACATTTACTACCACCATCTCTGCTTCCTGTCCCTCAGCCAGTTTCTAACCCAGTTTTCCACTTTGTGGCTCACTCCCAGGCTACCTAGCTTGTTCACCAGCCTTCTGTGCACTACGGTGTCAATGGCCTTGCTGAAGTCGCGGTAGGCGATATCCACCATTCCTCCCTGATCCACCTCCTTTGTCGCCCAGTCAAAAAAGTCAGTCTGATTTGTTTGACATGGCCTTCCTGCTGTGAATCTATGCTGACTTGGATCCTCTGCCCCATGGTTTCCAGGTGTTCCACAATCCTTTCTTTAAGCAGGGCCTCCATAATCTTACCCACTACTGACTTGAGGCTGACTGGCCTACAGTTTACTGCCTCCTCCCTGCTACCACTCTTGTTAAGAGGGACTACATTTACCCCCTTCCAGTCCTCTGGAACCACCCCTGTATTGAGTGACACACTAAACAGGGCTGCCAGTGCTGTTGCGAGCACTGTCCATAATTCTTTAATATCCTGGGGTGTATATCATTTGGTCCCATCGCTTTGTCCACTCACATTTTTGTGAGTTCCTCCAGGACTCTCTCTTCTGTAAAAGAACTGGTGTTTACCTCTGTCTCACCATTGTTTCTGCTGCCTAGTTGTGGTCCCTCTCCCTCTCCCTCTACCATGAATACCAAACAGAAGTATTCATTCAATATCGATGCTTCTTCTAGGTCACGCTCTACACACACCCCTTCCTCTCCTTTGAGCCTTACAATCCTTCCCCTGGCCTTCCTTCTGTCATTAATGTATCTATAAAATGTCTTGTCTCCACTCTTAACTGTCTGTGCTAATCTCTCTTCTGTTTGTGCCTCACATTCCTAACAGCTTTCCCTGTCCCCCTCTGTCTCTCTAGGTACACCACCCATCTTCATCCTTCTGAGTCTCCTTGTATTTTCTGAAAGCGCCCTTTTTGCCCCTCACTTTCTCTGCAACCTCCTTTGTGAACCATTGTGGTTGGTTCCTTCTTTTTCTTGTTACTCAGCCTAATGCACTGATTTGTCACCTTGACTATAGCTTCTTTAAAGTGTGCCCACTGCTCCTCAGCCCCTCTCCCCGGATCCCTTCTTGCTAGGGCTTCTTTGATCACTCTCCCCATCCTAGCAAAGTCTACCCTCCAGAAATCCAGGACCCTTGTCTCTGTGTGGGTCTGCCATGACACTGTACTGATGTTGAACCAAACTGTGTGGTGGTCACTGGACCTTAGGTGCCCATCCACCCTGACTTCCTTGATCCTGTCTCCATTGGTCAATACAAGGCCTAAAATTGCCTTGCCCCTGGTGGGCTGCCCCCTGCAAGGATTCTATGATGATGATGTCTTGGCTCCTGGCTGAGGCAGTTGCTGGGATTGTCCAGTCCACATCTGGCATGTTAAAATCACCCTTCCTTAGAATGAACTCCGTTTACCACCACCCTCTGTCGCCTATCCCTGAATCAATTTCTTATCCAGTTTATTACCTTTGGAGTCATTTCTAAGTTACCCAGCTTGCTTACTAGTCTCCTCTATAGAACAGTGTCAAAAGTCTTATGAAATCTAGGTAGGCCACATCCGTTGCTCCACCCTGATCTAGTTTCTGGGTCACCCAGTCAAAGAAATCTATCACATTCGTTTGACATGACCTCCTCTGTGAGAAGGCATGCTTCCTCAGGTCTTGTTACCCACTGGATTCAAGACATTTCACAATCCTTTCCTTCAGCAGTGACTTCATTAAGTTTCCCATCACTAATGTCAGGCTGATTTGCCTATAATTGCCGGCCTCCTCCTTGCTACAACTTTTGTGTAGTGGAACTATATCCACCCTCCTCCAGTCCTTCTCTGGAAGCACTCCTGTTTCCAGTTAGCTGTTATATAGAACTGTCAGAGGTGCAGCCATTATTTGCCAGAGCTCCTTGGATTCACCCCATCTGTTCCCATTGCTTTGTCCACCTTCAGATTAGCAAGACCCTTCCTGTCATCAGGACTCTTGCCTCCAAAAAAGGAGTAGTGTCCACCTCTCTCCCTCCAAAGCTTCTGTTACTTTGTGGCCCTTCCCCTTCTCCTTCCTCTGTGAACACTGAACAAAAGGATTTGTTCAGGATATCTGAATTTTCCTGGTTGCCCTCTGCACAGTCCTCATTTCTCTTTTATATCCTCACCACTGGCCTTCCTCTTTTCACTTACATACCTATAAAATGTCTTGTCCCCTTTTGTTACCTCCTGGGTTATTCACTTTTCAGTTTATCCCTTTGCATTCCACACTGCTTTCCCTGCTAACTCTGTTTTCCATGATACATGTCCCTATTTTCATCCCTCTGCATCTCCTTATACCTTCTGAATGCCACCCTTTCTGTCTTTACCTTTTTAGTCACCTTTTTCAAGAACCATAGCGGTCTCTTTTTCATGTGCTTTTACTCACTTGTTTGACACAGAGGTTTGTTGCCTTTACTATGCTCCCTTTCAGCTTTGCCCACTGTTCCTCCACTCCACTCAGGCCATCCCAACCACTAGGTCACCCCTGAGGAGTTCACCCATCTCTCTTTTTTTTTTATACTTGGTTTATCCCCTTCCAAGGTGGCCCATGATCGTGCCAACCCCCCAGTCCCATCCACCCACTCTCAGCACCACCTCCTGTCTCCTTTATGGCTTACCTCCTGTTGTGGGATGGTGGGGATCCCTCAACCCACCAACACAGATCCAGTTCTGGAGGGGTCTGTAATGTTATGGGGCGGCACCTGTAGGGGTCAGCAGTCATCCAACCGCCCAGGCTTTTTCTTCTCCTGTTTTTTCCTGGCCCCCCTCCCGAAGGCACAGCAATGAAGCATCAGCAATGGCCGAGCTGTGCATGCTTCCACCAACAGCATGCCAGCCAACTGCTCATCCTCCATCCCTCAGGTACAGGACTCAGGTGCTCTGACACTCAACTACTGCTAGATGTCAGAGGTGCTCCGGCCTTCTTGTCCCTCCCTCCTTGGGAGAGGAGAGCTATCCTCTGGATGCTCAATCCTCTACCACATTGGCTGACCCCTGGTGACCCACTCGCAATGCAAACATGGGTCACCGGTGTGGCAGGAGGTATGGCATGATGCCTCAGCCCTGCACACCACCGGGCTGGCCTGGAGTTCACCTATCTTTATAAAATCTGCTCTCCTGAAGTCCAGGACCCTTGCCATTGCGTGGTTTGATTCTGCAGCTGTCCTTACATGGAAGCACACTGTACGATGGTCACTAGTCCCCAACTGGCCTCCCACCTTGACATTTGCAACACTGCCCCTATTAGTGAGTACCAGGTCCAGTATTGCCCCATCTTGAGTGAGTTCACTGACTAGTTATCTGAGGAATGTCCCTTGCAGAAATTCTAGGATGTCCATGCTTCTATCTGAAGTCACTGCTGGGAGGTTCCAATGTATATCTGACAGGCTGAAGTCCCTCACCAGCAGCACCTCACACTTTTCTGCCATCTTGCCAGTGGTTTCCACCAGTACCTTATCTAATTCCTCCCCCTGGGCTGGAGGTCTCTAGATCACTCCAATGTGAATAGTGGTTCCATTCCCCATCCCCAGGGTGACCCACAGTACTTCTGTCTGCCCTATATTCTCTATATCCCCATCTGTAACAGATAATAAAAGTCATGTGACTAACACAGGCTATCAAAATATGTTGTACATGAGTAGATCACCATTAAACCAAATCATATAGCCTGATTATATTAAGTTATGGATGTTTAGTGACAAGTCATGGTATGTAACATGAGCAGTAAGCTTTGTTGGGTAGAGAGGCATTGTAACCACTGCAAGTGGATGGGCACATCATCCATAGTTGGCAAATATGAGATTTAATGGGAAGAGTTATTGATGTGAGGCATACTCTGTAAAGAAAAGCCATTTATAATACCTTAATTGTCACGTAGCCTGTAAGGTCACATAGCAACAGAGAGAAGTGTTATAAAAACCATTAGACATTTCTCTTTGTTAGTTGGCTGTACTTTCCACTCCAGCATGCACTGTGACATCACGCTTCATGAACAGGCACTGACCAAGACATGCGGCCAATCACAGTGCTGAGTCCTTGTCTAAAACAGGGAATACATCCTGTAGTTGTTTATGCTACAACTTCTGCATTTTCCAAATATCAGCTTACTATAATAAAACTGTTACACCTTGTGCTTATTTTTCTATATAAAAAGTATGTGGGCCTATCAGAAATGGCTATATGTTACTAGGCAGAGAAGACAAAAGAAAGCAAAGTTAAGATTAATGGCAATTTCAGAAAAGATACTAACATGCATCAAACTATGCTAATTTATAATAAATGGCTGTTTTGAGTAATACAGCTAATGTAAAAATAACTAATCAGTGTCTGGTCATTGTGTGGAAACAGCATCTCAAATAGCCATACCTTACTAAAATATCAATCTTTAGGATTTACAGCATGTTGCTGCTAGTAATTACAGCAAGACCAATAATGCTTGTGTTTGTTTAAATAAACTACAAAGAAAAGGTTAGTCGGAAGTATGTAAGTCACAGGGAGCTGTGACAACATACAGATTATGTGACCTTAAATTGGCCAACACAGTGAAGGTTGACCTGTACCAGTTGAGTCACAGCAAGCTGTAGCATCGTCTGGGTCAGGAGACTTTATGGGGTAAATATAGTGTCAGATGGGTCATGGGGAGCCATGGCAGCACCTGAGTCAAAAGACTTTGTAAAGTAGACTTTCACATGTCAAACCTATATGACACGCAGTCAATGAGAGCAATCATAAACAGAGATCTAACAGTGGTGTTGCTTGTAATTACTCATTAGTGCATGCTAATAAATAAATAACCTTTTAGTTTACTGGTTAATGCTAAAGAGGCATTTGAGTGCTGGGTCTATTCAGTCCCCAAAATGTATCAAGAAATACCTAACTATTAGTTTGACCATGTCTCAGAATGCTACTAATAAAACAATGCTGTCATCTTCAGGCATAATATAAGATTAACAATACAATTGAAAACCATTAAACAATGGACTTCCTAGCCAAATTAAGACTATTTCTATGTGTATTAGGGCAATAAAAGTAAAACCTGTTATTTTATGTACTACCTAGCAACAGCATAATCATAACAAAATAACTAATCAAAGATTAATATGGCTAAAATATTGCCTTATGTGACAAGTTCCTTAAATTGTTTATTCCAATCAGCATGTAACAGCTCTGTTCTAATGCAGTCACAAAATATATATAAGCTGTGTTATTCTTGTACTCAGAGAGAACCTGATGTAATCGTAACAAGAGCAGGTCAGTCCCAGCCAGCCATGCTAATAAACAGTGACTGATTCTCTGTGATATGTCCATGTATTTATTTGCTAAAACCTACTTACATATCTTATAACTAAGTAGCTAAGTAGTGTTTGGCCAAAACGTGCTAGCCATAAGTTAGTATGTTACACCGTCACTTTTATGCTTTTCCTTACATAAAGTATCACACCCCCTCCTTACCTACCCACCCATGAACAAAGTATAACCTGGTATGGCCATGTCCCAGTCATGCTTTTCAGTGCACCATGACTTGATAATGGCAACAATATCCAGGTTGGCATCTGCCATGATGGCCTCTAGGTCTGGAATCTTATTTCCTGGACTTCTAGAATGTGCACACGTGGCTTTCCAGATTTTGTTTCCCCTCTGCTTGTTGCATCCCTTTTTTCCTTTTGGCCCTCCCTCCCTCCTTCTCTTTTTAATGCTCCCATTCCTTCCCCCTTTATCTCTACCTCCCTGATTCCTTTATTACAGCACCCTGGGGGATTACACATCCCTCAGGTCCTCCTTACTCTCTACTTCAGCCTGTGTGGGGGTGGGGGGCAAGATTCTGATTCCCCAATGTCTTCCCCTTGGCGTGTTTAGATGTTCATCAATGTAACATTTAAACTGTCCACTGAGGACTATGGTTCCTGTCTTGGATGAATGCAGACCATTACCCATGAATTCGCCCTTGTCTTCGCAGGGGGGTCCCAAGTCTCCAATGTATCTCAACCCTTCCTCTCTGCACCATTTCTTCAGCCATGAGTTGAAGCTCCTGGTGCAGAGATCATGCTCCTGTCCCTTGCCATAGACAGGCAGCACTTCAGCAAAAGTAACTGAGTGAGCTACCTAAGACCGCACCCCAGCTCCTTAAACTCCTCCTGCACTATCCCAATCTTATCCCTAGCCAGGTCATTAGTCCTCATGTGGACAATGAGATCCAGCTCTCCTTCCATTCCTGCAGCCTTAGTGATCCTCAGAATCCACTTCCCATTGCTTTGGGTGGTAGGCATCTAATCTGCCTCTCATCCCCCTTTTCTATTCCTAAATATATCCACCCTCACAATCAAGTCCCCCTCTAGAAGTTGCTTCCTTCTTCTCTGGGGTCCTCTACCACCCTCATTGGGGTCTCCACTATGGAAGCCCCCCACATCCTCCCTGGTCACTACCAGGGATGCCTCTTCCCAAAAATCCCACCCCACCAGAGTGGCATAGGAATTATGTTAGTGGTACCAGCTGAGGAATATGCCTCTGTCCCACCACCCTCACTATTGCAGAACCCACCATATTCCAGTTGCTTCTCCTCCATGGCATTCTCTGAAGTAACCATGGCAGTCCTGGTCACCCTTGGGTGGGGAAAGAGGTCACCTGCATCCTAGCCAGCTCATCCCAGATTCTAGTGACCTCTTTCCTCAACCCAGCGAGGTGTGTGAAGATGAGGTAGCAGTGCAGTCTCCATAAGGTCTCTCTGAAAACTGCAGCTCTGCAGCTACTGCACTGCACCACTCCCAGCATTCTCAGTTTCTGCTCTCCCTATATTATCTGGAAATAATTTTGCACCCTCGCTCCTGATAGGGAGTTTCTAGCTTTCCCCTTTTCTGTTTGTTTCTATTTGCATTCCTATATGCCTTGTTTAAATCTTTTTATACTTCAGCCCTAGATTACTGTTGCTGTTATTCACAGATTAGGCCTACCATTGACCTTCCTCCCCTTCCCAGCAGTGACTGTTATACAGTAGTGAACTGGTGCCTTGCTTTAGTCAACTGTCAGAGTCCCTCACTTCTCTGTTTCTGGATCCATGACGCCGGTTCGACATGGATCCAGTCAACCAACATTACAGTCATGAATTTATGTCAACTGTAAATGCAGACGGCATAAGTCCATCTGAAAAACTTTGTTTCTTTCAGGAGGCTTGGCCCCCTGAACTCCCCATGCTGTAATACTTATAAAACAATAAATATGCAACAAGCACATAAATGAGTTGCTGCTACCACACTCCAGATCCAGCCTCTGTGCTTCGGGGCTAAGCCGCCCCTTCATAAAGATGCATGACCTATTATGTCCCAATAATAGAAAAGGATAGCAATTTAGTGAAGGAGTCTAAAATGCTAGTCATAGCCTACAATATAGGAATCTGGTATCTCAGCTCTAATTAGTGTTGGTGCATAGCAATACAATTAAAGAAAATTTCAAATTTGCATGCACTCAACACTGCTGAGGTGCCAGAAAACCAAAGTATCAAAAAAAACATTACGCCTGAGTTATTCTAAATTCATAACACACTTTGAACGTAATATGGCACCATAGAGGCATCATAGTACTTGAAAAATTATATATTATTTAATACTGGCATAAAAATGATCACTTCTTATTCATTTAAAATGAAATATTGTTTTTCATAAAGTTTCCACAAACAGCTAATACATGTTCTGGTATACAAAAGACCATAAAATCAACTAGATAAATTCAAGCATGTATATGAGACTGCATTCCATCTGATCACTAAAGCCATTTGGCTTAATTGTTTTTAATTCAAAAATCCATTTTGATTCTTTTCTGTCTAACATCAAAACTCTGCCGCCCTCCCAGATTTAAAGGGGACATAACCAATACCTGCATAGTGTACTTGATGATTTGTTATATCCATCAAGTCTGCGTGGTGTTTACCCACTGGCTGGGACAATTCCAATATTTGAATTGCCCTGTAGTGCTCCTGAATCCTTTCTTTTAAGGTTCTAGTGGTTTGGCCCATGTAGACCTTACCACAGGAGCAACATAGGGCATTCATGACAAATTTGGTGGTACATGTGATGAAATGATTGATTTCAATTTCCTTAAAACCAAGAACTGAGGAACTGGTAAACGTTTTACATTACACAGCTGATTTGCAAGTTTTGCATCTCTTGCATGGGAAAAAGCCCAAAGGCTTATTTCCCAGCCAGTAGATTTTGCCGATTGGTCACTATATTCAGAATGGACCTGGAGATCCCCCCCAACTTTTGCCTCTCTTGAAGGCTACATGGAGTCCTACTTCTTGAATGTTTCTCAAATCCCTATCTGCACTAAACACATTCCAGTACTTTTTCTCTATTGTTCTGAGATCCATGGAACCAGAGCCATAAGTGGTAATGACTGGGCTATAAGTGGTAACGAAGGTGACCATATCTGAATCTGTGTTGCATTGTTTATACTGCAGTAGTTCCTGTCAGTACAATGATTCCACTTTTTGCAGTGCCTGACTCAGAACTTGCTCAGAATAACCCCTTATCCTCAGGTTGGCAAATAATTCATCCTTTGCATGGTAAAACTCCTCTGGGTCTGAGCTGTTGCATTTTAAACATATAAGCTGGCCATATGGTAAAGCTTCAATTATATGTTTAGGATGTGAGCTGTGTCTGTGAAGGACGCTGTTACCCTCAGTCTGCTTCCTGAAAACCTTAGTCTGAATGTTCATGCCCACATGTCCAATTAAGGATAAATCCAGAAAATTAGTAAGCTTACTGTCAAAATGTGAAGTTAAATTTTATACCCACTGTATTATCATTAATGTAATGTAGGGATTCATGAATTTCACTTTCCAGTCTCCACCATATAATTAAGACATCATCTATTTTGTAAAAAAATGGGTTAACCATGGGGTCCAAGATCGTAACACCCCTCCCACCATCCCATAAAGAGTTTAGCATAGGAGGGTGGAACCGAGAACCCCATGGCTGTGCCTTGTATCTGTTGAAAAAAATCCCCATTAAAAAGACAAATAATTGGTGTTCAAAATTAAATCTAAGAAAGCAGTAATAAATTCTATTGCAGAAATAAGTGTTGATTGTTCCAACATAGCTTTAACTGCAAAAATTCCTAATTCATGCTTGATGCTGGTATAAAGTACTGCAACGTCTATGGTAATGCACCAGTATGAGTCCTGCCGCACTACACTATAAAATTCTTGTAATACCGCAGTGGTGTCTTTTAAATATGACCTTAATTTCACTACCTCTTGCTGTAAGTAGTTGTTAATATAAATAGCTAACAATTCAGCAAAAGAGCCACAGCCCGAGACTATCAGACCTCTCTGCCCACCTCACAGATCATTTCTCCTCCAACTGCACATGTGCCTAATCTAATCACTGCTCCTCCTCTAGTTGGAATAATATGGCAGTTTTATGTCACACTGTATTGCATCGTTCACATGCATTGTTCTTATGTACTTGGTTACACACTGTTTGTCTTGCTCTGCTCATGCTGTAATCTATTTTAAGTGCTGTTTTTGTTGTTGTCTTGCACAATCTGTCTTATTGCATTGTATTTTGTACTGTGCTCTCCCCGAAGACGCAACTGGAATCGAGCAGTACTCTGCTCAGTGTGCCTTCCTGGTGAAACTCTTAAATAAATAAATCAGACATCCTGCTGGTAATTTGTCATCTTTGTGCATTTTTGTAATATGGTAAAAAATTGGAATAATGGGAAATTCGCAATGCAAATAGTTAAAATTCATCCCTGTAATCCATTCCTTGTCTAATGAGTATGTTAAATATTCCTCCGTCAGAGGCCAGTGGGGCACAGGACCCATGGCAGTATGGAGTCACAGTGGGAAGGTCATGTCAGATGAATCTAATCGATTTCTTTGACTGAGTGACCAAAGTAATAGACCAGGGAGGGGCTGTGGACATGGCCTACCTAAACTTTAGCAAGGCATTTGACACAGTCCCACACAAAAGATTAATAAACAAATTAGCCAGCCTGGGAATGGGTCCAAGGGTGGTAGCCTGGCTAAAACATTGGCTGAACAACAGGACATAGAAGGTAATAGTAAACGGAGTCCACTTTGAAGAAAGAGGGGTTATTAGTGGGGTACTGCAGGGTACAGTACTGGGTCCAGTCCTTTTTAATGTCTTTATAAGTGACATTGCAGAGGGACTGGAAGGAAAAGTATACCTCTTTGCAGATGACACAAAGATCTGCAACAGGGTTGATACACAAGGGGGGAAGGGATGAGAGGGACTTGGCAAGGTTGGAGGAATGGTCAGAAGTATGGCAGCTTGGATTCAATGCAAAGAAGTGCAAAATAATGCACCTGGGAAACAAGAACCCAGGGGAAGAGTACACAATGGGGGAGGGGGACCAAGGGGAGCAGTTGATGTTGCCTACCTTGACTTCAGCAATGCTTTCATACTGTTCCACATAGAAGATTACTAATAAGCTGGGTAGGCTCGTGGGTCAGACGTTGGTCAACTGGGTGGCAAACTGGTTGACGGGCAGAAAACAGAGAGTGGTGGTGAATGGTATACAGTCAGAAGAGATGCAAGTCACAAGTGGGGTATCTCAGGGATCAGTCCTAAGGCCAGTCCTCTTCAATATCTTCATCAGTGTCATTGCAGATGGACTGGAGGGTAAGGTTTGTCTGTTTGCAGATGACACCAAGATCTGCAACAGAGTAGATGATCCAGATGGTGTGGGCAGAATGAGAAGACATCTGGATAAACTAGCAAAATGGTCGGAAGAGTGGCAACTGCGGTTTAACGCAAAGAAGTGCAAGTTCATGCACATAGGGAATAGAAACCCTGAAGCCACCTATAGGCTGGAAGGGGAGTTGCTGGCAGTCACATGGGAAGAAAGAGTCTTGGGCGTCATCATCACTGAAGACCTGAAATCATCCAAGCAGACCTCTAAAGCAGTAGGCAAGGCTAGAGGGATGTTGGGGTGTATTAGTAGGGCTATCACAAGTCAGAAGAGGGATGTAATAATCCATCTGTACTGGAGGCCACACCTTCACAATGACATTAACCAAACTGAGGCAGTCCGGAGAAGGGCAACCAAAATGGCGCCGGAACTGCATCAGAAAACATATGAGGACAGATTAACTGAACTCAATATTTATACCCTAGAGCAAAGGAGGGAGAGAGGTGATATGATTGAAACATTCAAACACCTTAAGGGCATTAACAAGGTGAAATAGTCTAACATGTTTCAATATAAGAAAAATAGCAGGACAAGAGGACACAGCATGAGATTAGAGGGAGGCCAATTAAGGGATAATGTGAGGAAGTTCTTTTTCACAGAAAGAGTGGTTGATGCATGGAATGGCCTACCTCAGGAAGTGGTGGCTATGAATACAGTGCAGGGCTTCAAACAGGCATAGGATAGGCATAAGGGAGCAATGCAGATGAGTATGAATAGATAGGCCATTGACAGAGCAAAGCCCTGTGGCACATTCATAAGGTAGAAAAAGAAATGGGCAGACTGGATGGGCCTATGTCCGATTCAAGACAACTTCTATGTTTCTATGATTTTGTTATCAAATTTTTCAACATAGCCATTTTAAGACCTCTGCTCATGAACAGAGTCACTGTGATTTTCTTAATCTGTCCCAAACCTTGATTTCGCACACCAACCACGCCGACGTGTGCTACATGTGCAAAAACACATTTTGGGCAAGATGTGAAAAATGACAGCTGTACTGCTCATAAGAAGGTGTGGTAAAATGGCAGTGTTGAAAATCTGGAGTGAAAATAGTAAAAATTCTCGAAGTTACGAGTGTGCATAGGAACTGCACATCACACGCTCATGAAACAAGGTTGGTAAGCAATGTGAGAAGGCAGTAGGGAGGGCTGGGAGGATACTGGAATGTATAGGGAGAGGCATCACCAGTAGAAAACAAGAAGTTGTTATCCCTCTGTACAGACAGTTGGTGAGACACTATCTGGAGTACTGCATCCAGTTGTGGAGACCCCATCTCAGCAAGGACATAGACAGGATGGAGGCAGTCCAGAGAAGGGTAACTAAAATGGTGCAGGGTCTGCAAGAGAAGCCATACAGGGAGAGACTAAAGGAGCTTAACATGTATACCCTTGAGGAAAGGAGGGAGAGGGTGGACATAATAGAAGCTCTTAAGTACCTCAGTGGAATCAACAAAGTCCAAGAGGGTTGCATCTTTTAGAAAAAGAAATGTACAAGAAGAAGGGGACACAATTTGAAGATAGAGGGGGGGACGTCTCAGGGGCAATGTGAGGAAGTATTTTTTCACAGAGAGGGTGGTAGACACATGGAACTACCATTCTGAGGAGGTTGTGGGGTCTAAAACTGTGAGAGAATTCAAGAATGCAAGGGACAGACATAAGGCAATTCTTGTGTGGGGTAGGAAGAAATAGGCTGTTGGTTAACTAGGATCTGCAGCTTATCCAGTAGGTAGGGAAATGGGAAGACTAGGTGGGCCAAGCAGTCCTTATCTGCTGTCAAAGTCTATGTTTCTATGTTCCATCTTTTATAAGTGCTAAGGAGATTCTGCTGAAACAATTTATTAGTGGATGTGTCCACTAACTGTCTCTGGGCTTCCTTAACGTAGTATTCTCTATCCATAATTACAATGTTTCCTCCTTTGTCAGAAGAGTAAGTCTGTGTTTGCTCCATCTTTCTGGAGTATTTGACAAACTCGTGTGTGTGTGTGTGTGTGTGTGTGTGTGTGTGTGTGTGTGTGTGTTTTGAGGCACATGGAAGTGCCTTGGAAGTCTAGAAGACAATTTTAAAACTTTTATTTGGCCATAGGGAGAAGCGCTGAACCAAAAGTGATTAGCCATGCCACTTGTGGTCTTGGCCCTATAACACTGACAGCCCTAGCAAGCAATGACTGTGCAGAGCTCTAAAATAAACAGTAAAGCCCATTAGAGCAGAAATCTATGCCATCTCAGGCAAAAATTCCCAAACTGCTTTCTATCTCGTTCTCTTTGAACTACCAAAAAGGCCTTTAAAAACTGCAAAAAAAAAAAAAAACTGTATCATTAGTACCTCTTGGCAGAGGGGCTAACGGAGAAACTGGTGATGCAGGCTACCAGAAAGGTCGAGTCTTTGTTTAATCCATCATTAAGGAGCATTTTAAAAACCTTTAAAAATTACTGTGTGTGTGCTTAGTACTTTGAAGGCATAGGGAAGTGCCATGAAAGCCTACAAGGCAACTTTAAAACGTTTATTTAAACTTGTGGAGAAGCGCCAAACCAGAAATCGGTAGCCACATCCCTTTTTTTTTTTGAACACTTTATGTAGTCTCCTTCAGTCCGGGGATTCTCTCAGAGGTACCATCTCAGTCTGCTCTCTACTACCCACTGAGACCCTCCTCTTAAGTCCCTCCCACAGAACTTCCCAACCTCCTGGATCACCCCCCGGAAAGGGCCTGCCTCATCTACGTGGTGGCACTTTCTGCATATTAGAGGGTCTGTTCTCTGGGTGGTGCCTTGGACTATCTGAGTGAGGATCCAGTGTTGGGGATGAGGGACCTAGACCTCTGGGGTCTTCATCATCTCCTCTGTCCTCTGGGTTTTTTTTCCCCATCGTTTCTCCCCTCAGAGTGCGGATGTGCAATGGTGTCAATGGTGCTGCTATGCACCTACACCTGCAGAAGCTCCACCCCTGCATTTGTGCCTCATGTTCTGGTACTGCCCCCGGCCCTCACCAGGAGCCGTGCAGGAATGGTGCTAATCCAGAATCCCTCCCCGGGAATGGAGAGCAGTCCTCCATATGCTCGATCCGTTCCCTGCTGACCCCCAATGGCCTGAGTCCGTTCCCAAACCCAGGTCACCGTTGTGGTGTGAAGTGTGGCATCCAGCGCCTCAACCCTCAGTGACACCAGGCCAGCACCGCACCACTTTTGATCATAGCCCTATAACATTAATAGCCCTAGTGAGTGGCGGTGAGTGCAGTGAAGCCAACATGCGGGAGAGGAAAGCATTTGCCTGTGTCAGCTTTGGCAGTCAGGGTGGAGGTCAGGAATTATATAAGTTAAGGTCCCCTAGTAAGCTATTGACTAATAATACTTATAACCAAATCCCCTAAAGAGATGGACCTTAACAGGTGACATATAAGACCTCCTGTGCAAGAAAGGATCTAATATTAAATGCAACAGTAGTCACATAGTCGTCATATGTACACAGAAAAACATCTACTTGGCTGGGAAAAATAACCACAGCAAAGGGAAACAGTGTCATTTTTTTGCACTAAATGCATAGCCTATCTCTCGGAGGTACCCTCTCAGCCTCTGTAGCTTAATGATTAAAGCGCTGAAATGGCATACCAGAGTTCTGAGGTTCAGTTCCCAGTGGGCCACACTTTTCCTTTCTCATTTCCATCCTTGATTTAAAATATGCCATGCAGGGGCTAAACTGCACTGAGATAAGTGGTCTGTTTGTACTTGTTCCTACAGTAGTTGCAGGATTATACAACACACTTGAGAAAGGAATGTGTGGATTTAAGGAAGCTCCTCAGGCACTCTGACCATGTGAGCCTGTAGCTCAATGGTTACAGCACTGGAACGGCATACCAGAGGTCTGAGGTTCAATTCCCAGTAGGCCACAATTTTCCTTTCTCAGTTCCATCCTTGATTTAGTCTATCATGAAATTTCACTGGAGCTCAGATTTCTTAACACTGAGATAAATGCACCACTAAAATAAATCAAATAGAATCCTTCATCAGAAGAGTAGAATACAAAAATGCATAACTCAGTAATACTAAGACTATAAATAAGAACCATAGAAACATAAAGTTTGATGGCAGAGAAGAACCGATTGGCCCATCCAGTGTGCCCATTTCTCCCTACCTACACTATTACTGTACATCCGATAGTGCCTGATCTACAGCTCTTTCTCCCTCCCCCTTCCTTTCCATTATGATTCCTTTGTGCTTATCCCATGCATTTTTGAACCCAACCACTGTTTTGCCCCCACCATCTTGACTGGAAGGCTGTTCTAGGAATCCACCACCCTTTCTATGATAAAGTACAGTACTTCATCACATCACCTATGAATCCACCTCTCTCCAGCTTGACAGCATGCCTGTTGTTCTTCAACACCTTCTCTTTTGAAAGATACTCCTTTCCTGTACCTTATTTACCCCCATGAGGTATTAAGGTCTCTAGCATATCTCTCCTCTCCTCTCACTCCTCTGTTGCAGGGTGTACATATTGAAATCCTTTAGTCTGTCCTCTGAGGGCTTTTGATGTAGAGGCTGCACCATTTTAGTTGCCCTCAACTGGACTGCCTCCACTCTGTCTATGTCCTTCTGGAGATGTGGGACCCAATTTTCAAAAGCCCTGAGAATGCTGCAAGCCCCTGGTGCACTGATCATTTGGTGCAGGGGGCTTGCGGAATTCTCTCTGCACCATTTGGGATTTTAATTCCTGGGCACCAGATACCACAAGTTAGACCAGCTCCTACCTGGTCTAACTTGTGCAATTCGGGGGACACTTTTTACAGGCTTGTGTCAAATATTTGGTGCAAGCTGCAATAAAGTGTAGAAACTGTCGCAACTGCGTCCGCTGTACTAAAATTGGAGTTTGACACAGGTGCGCCAAACAATAGGGTTGATTCAAGGCATGATTCAAGCCCTGTGTCAACCTTTGAAAATTGGGTCCATGAACTGGGTACAATACTCTAGGCAGGGTCTTACCAGTGATCTATAGAGAGGCAGCCCCACCTCCCTCTTTCTGCTGGTGATATCTCTCCCTATGTAACCCAGCATCCCAGTTGCCCTCCCTACTGCCTTGCAACACTGTCTGGCCAACTTTTGATCATGAGGAAATCAACAAAGAGAAGAGGAAGGAGATCTAACCAATGCTGAAATTACAGAAAATAGAATTATGAAGGGATGAGAAGATCATGGGTTAAAAAAAAAAAAGAAAAGGGAGAAGGAAGGAGACACAAAACAATAATGAAATAGAAGAAAATAGAACCAAATGGGGGAGAGAAGATTTGATGGTATAAGATGAAGACACCAGGTATTTGGCTAAAAATGCCACAAAAAAGGCTGAATGGCAGAGATTGGCACCCAAAATCACAGAATCATAGAAGCTTGATGGCAGAAAAGGACCACACTGGTACATCTAACCTACACTATTCCCCCCTACACCTCCCCCCTGCAAGCCCCCACCCTCCTCTCACTACTCAGCCCCATATGTCTGTCCCATACCAACTTGAATCCCTCCACCGATTCAGCCCCACCACTTCTTCTGGTAGTCTGTTCCGTGGCTCCACTTTGAAGAATCACCATCTCCATTGCCTCAATACCTTTTTCCCTGCAGTCTGAGGCTATGCTCTCTAGTTTAAAGATTTAAAATTGAATTAAAGACAAATTTATTTGATCTAGACTTCCCTAGTTATGGATGATATGATGTTCTGTTTTAGATGCTTATTTAACCTTATTTATATTTGATGTATCTGTTTTTATGTTCAGCGCCTTGGTTTTGAAAGACGCTATAAAAATAAAGTTGATTTGATTTGATTTGAGTTCTGGCCCCCTCCTTCTTCTTTAGTAAACACACTTCCCTTACTTTTTTGAGCCCCTTGGCATATTTAAAAGTCTCAATCATATCTCCCCTTTCCCTCCTAGCCTCCAGCGTATACTGATCCAGCTCCTCACACCTCTGCTCATATGACTTCCCTTGTATACCCTGCACCATCTTGGTTGCCCTTTTCTGTACCCTTTCCATCACATCTATATCCTTGTGGAGGTGTGGTCTCCAGTACTAAACCCCATACTCTAGATGTGGCCTCACCATGGCTTTCTAGAGAGGCAATATTACTTCCCTCCTTCTATTAGTAATGCCCCTGCCGATGCATGCCAGCATTCCATTGGCCTTTCCCACACCCTGATACATTGGTTTCCTACCTTAAGGTTGGCTGAGACTATGATCCCCAGATCCTCTCCTGTTCTATTACTTTGATTGCCTCCCCTCCGAGGGTGTATCTTGTTTGTGTGTTTCTACTCCCCACTTGCATGACAGCACATGTTTTGGCATTAGATTTCAGCTGCCTCATCTCTGACCACTCCTCAAGCTTCTTCAGGTCCTGCCTCATGTCCTCCACCCCCCCGGGGGTGTCAACCCTATTGCAGATCTTGGTATCATCAGCAAATAGGCACACCCTCCTCCACAGACCATCTGCTATATCGCTGATGTAAGTGTTAAAAAGGAGAGGTTCCAAAAATGACCCCTGGTGTACTCCAATCTTCATCCCCCCATCCTGAAATACACCTCATTTAGCACCACCCTTTGGGTTCTTCCCACTAGCCAGGCCTCCACCCACCTTGATATTTTCCCACCCACCCCTAGACTTTCCAGTTTGCTCACCAGCCTTCTGTGGGGGGTGGTGTCAAAGGCCTTACTGAAGTCCAGATAGGCCACGTCCACTGCCCCTCCCTGGTCGATCACCTGAGTCACCCAATCGAAGAACTCAATCAGTTTCATCACGCATGACTTTCCCTTCATGAAGCCATGCTGCCTGCTATCCTGCAAGCCACATTCCTCTAGGTAGTCCACCACCTTCTCCTTGATTAGTGCCTCCATTACCTTCACTATCACTGAGTTGAGGCTGACTGGTCAATAGTTCTCCATCACCTCCTTACTTCCTGCCTTGTGTAAAGGCACTAAACCAGCATTGGAATTATGCCAGGGTCAGCCGGTGCTTGGCCCCAGTACCTCTGCAAGAAACCCCCAGTGTCTGTAAAAAGTAAACCTATGCTACTGGGCTGGGGCTTTGGCCCCAGGACCTATTTTTTCAATGGGGGTTTTAGCCCTGGTAGTTCAGGTCTGTTTCCTTCTTGGCCAGATGTAACTGTGAAGCCAGAGTTGTAAAAAAACAAAGTTCTGACATACCATGCATGCCAGCCCTATCTCTGTGTGCCATAAATTGAATCGCAGAAGCTAATTGGCACCAGCCATGACACTCAAGCTTGGCTCAGCTGAGTCTGGATTCGAAGTAGTGATGGTCAGCACTGATTTATGATCCAATTTACCATTACTGAATGGTCCAGCAGTCCACCTTTCAATTGTGTATCTCATGCACACAGAATGACTAGTGAAGTTGGACCAATCAATAATGGATTCTACCTTGGGAATGTTGTTTTAACATTCCCGCCGCTGGCATGCTGTTGTGTACCAGTGTCTCCTAAGGTGGGCGGGAGTATAACTAAGACTGCCTCCTGCAAGAGTGAGCCTTTTTGCAAAGTTTAATTTTGCTTCTTGTAAGAAGCTGCTTCTGCTTGAGCATGCCAGTTTGCTATCCTGCCATCTGCTCTGCAGGCTGCTACCACTGCTGCTAATAATGGTACAGAGAACAGAAAACTTCAGACTAGTTGCAAGTACTGGCTATCAGGGGCCCGGGTGCTGCATATGTCCGATCAGTCCATTGTTTAAAACTTTTTTTTTTCCATGTCCCTCGCCAGCTCCTCTCCAATTCCCTTCCATACCTGCAGTGCTGCTGCTGATTACTAGCACCTGGTACCCATCCTTAACCCCAGCCCTGCTATTCTACTTATTGCTGCTCCAACATTTGTTGCCCCTGGCCTGCAGTGTGCTGCTACACAGTACTGCTGCTGCTACTAAGTGATCCAAACCTGATCCATCGTCCATCCATCCATACATACATTTCCTCACGTCCCAAAGATGGCAATTTGCAAATCGAGTCCCACGGTCCACTGCTGCAAGATCCAGTGCGGTGCTGCTACATGTCCTCTGTGTCTTCGGTTGGCACCGGCTCCCCCCCCCATCCTGGTCGTAATGGAACTTCCTGGAATCTGGCAGCTACAAACTGAAAGAGCACCTCTTTGTCCTCCAGTGCCGTCCACCTTTTCATCAGGTTAGTGACATGATTGTTCAGTTATAAAAAGTGAATGCTACACACATGCTATAAAGATCTGTGATAGATGCCAACCTTGTGCAGCAGTCTGAGATAGAGAGGTAGACAGATAAACATTATTCAGTTTCAAGCGTTTTGCACTTGGTTAATAGATACAATTGGAAAAATACTTTATTTTGAATGATTAGACAAATGAGAAAAGTGAACTTGAAGAAAGGTTAGCTTGTTAAGACACTTCAGTATAACCTGGGTAAATATTAAAAAATGCAAATGTGTGAGTGCATTATTGAATGCGGATTGGAAAGGGTTATATTCATAGTTTAAATTAGGTAGCACATGCAGAGTTCGCAGAACAGTCCCTAGCCAAATTCTGTACATTTCTCTTTGCATTAGCAAAGCACAAAGTCACCCAGTTTGCACTAATCACCACAATTAGTCCTGAATTATCACCAGACTTGGACAATCATGCCTTGTAACTCCCTTTTATTTCCAACAGCCCTAATCAGCCGCTCTCCTTACAAACACTGATTAAACTGCAAATTATCCAGCAGCGGCCCTGTTCCCATCTACCGGCAGCTCATTCAATATCAGTTAAGGCAAGCAGCAAGTCTGCAGCCTCTGAGAGCTTCTAGCTGCCTGATAGCAGCATTTATTAGTTTGGAAAACTAGGAAAATGCTACTAATCAACAACCAGGGGAAACAATAAACTACAGAGCAGACATCTGAAAACTTAGGAATTTAACTGTTTACCTTAACAAATTAAGTAACTTGCATTCTTCCAAGTTGAAACCTGTCTTTTTTCACAGAATGCCAGAAAAAGGTTACAGGAGAGAAAAATGTATTAGACAAGGTAATATCTTTAGCCTATTAAAGTCACTCTTAGAAATAATGAATCGCATTAACGCATGAAAAATCCAAAATCTAACATCATTAGGTCATTCCGCTGTTTGTGTTCAACGTGAAAGCATAATTTCTTTCTTCCTTTGACCCCTTACCCTAATAAAAATTAATGTTAATGAAAAAATAAATAAATAAAAAGTGTTGCAAATAAGTGGATCACTCAAGGCAAAAGAGCACCACTGGAAGTTTAACCAGTGATTCCACTAAGTGTTCTGCAAAAAGTTGTAACTTCTAATACAGAATTCAGTTTGGCAGGAATTTCCCTAACGAATTATGTATTAAACATTAGAAACTCTTCCCCAGTGTAGTTTTATTCATTAATTTATGTGGAGTACTCTGCATAAATTAACAATTAAAACTTATTGGGGACAACTTCAAGTTTGTAATCTGTAATACAGAATTCGTTAGGGAAATTCCTGCCAAAACAAATTCTGTATTACAAGTTATAACTCTGTGTCAAAATGAAGAGGGACAATCACCAGATGAACTTCCTTTTGTCTTTGTACATACTTCCAACTTAGAAAAAAGACTGCATAATTGATGAATCTCTTGAATATCAGGAAAATACTTTGGCAAGAACTGGCATTTTCTTTGAGTCTGCAGTTTTTTTTAGTTGTCCAGTGTGTTCCTGTCATTTTTCAGTTGATCTGTGTGTACCTTCATTTTTTTTAATGCAGCTGACTGTACAATATCTTGTCTTGCCCCCTTTAAATCATCTGTCTCATGATCCTAGACATGAGTGTATTATCTGTGTTGCCGTAGTCAGTTGTGAACCTGTGTTTCAGATGTTTCAGTAGCCTAGCTCTGTTTCATTTGACATGTTGCTGAGGACAAAACATATTTAATTGAATACTTGATTTTTATGTTTGCTTGCATGCATGTGCAAGAAACATAGTGCCACCATACGAGTTTTCGTAAGTGTACCACCCCCACTTCCAATGCCCTGCTCCTTTTGCAGGTGCTGCCGCATCGCACCATTGAATGTCCGAGCTGTCTACGACAGCCATTCAGATGCAGTGCTGTACAGTTCTGAGAAAAACACAGCTACAATCAGCAGTGGTAAAGTGTAGGCAATCTGCATACTTTCATCGGCAGTATGCAAATTGCCTACACACCAGCACTGCATCTGAACTGTCATAGACAGTTCATTTCTGAACTCCGACGGATCCAGTCCCCCACCCCACGAACTCCTAGGTAGCACACTGGGAGCCCACCCCAGCATGCTCATGCACTTCCCTCCACCCCCGCACCCTGTATGACTGACAGGGTGCCCAGTCCTTGATTGGCTCCACTGCCCCCCAACAAACTTCCAGATGCCACTCTGGGAGCCCACCCCAGTATGGCAGAAGTCCCACATCATCTTTATTAAAAAATAAATACCTAGAACAAAAGAAAACGGTCCCTCATTGACTCTCTTGCTCCCTCCCCAAACCCGCACCCAGTCTCTGTGTACTCCACCTCTGCACACTGCCCCCTCAACCCATACTTACCTCCGGAGGCTGGCACGATGATCTTCGGTGGACCGGGAACACTTCTGCACTCTACAAAGCCGACCACAAAGTGAAGAAATGCCAGTAAGCTGTATAATGATATAAATGGGTTTTGTTTCAACTTTGGTGCATATCTCAGCCATTTTTTGGGAATCTTTTCACCAAATTTTCAACATGGGGTTCTTGGGACCCACCTCATGAACTCAGCCACTGTCATTTTGTTATTCGGTCCTGAAAGGTGATTTCGCGGTCACTGCATGGAATCACCTTTTGGGACTGTAGTAATAACAACAGTGCCACAGTTCATGAGGTAGGCCCCCCAAACCTTATGTTAAAAATTTGGTGAAAATTCCCAAATGACTGTTTCATGAGCGGTGATGCGAAGCTCTTATGCACACTGTGAACTTCGAGAATTTTACTATTTTCACTCCAGATTTTCAACACTGCCATTTTACCACACCTTCTTATGAGTAGTATAGTTGTCATTTTTCACATCTTGCCCAAACTGTGTTTTTGCACATGTAGCGCATGTCGTCGTGGTCGGTGTGCGAAATCAAGGTTTGGGACAGATTAAGAAAATCACAGTGACACCGTTCATGAGCAGAGGTCTTAAAATGGCTATGTTGAAAATTTGGTAACAAAAGTCCTAGAAACATAGAAGTTGTCTGCAGATAAGGACCGCAAGGCCCATCCAGTCTGCCCATTTCTTTTTCTACCTTATGAATGTGCCACAGGGCTTTGCTCTGTCAATGACCTATCTATTCATACTCATCTGCATTGCTCCCTTATGCCTATCCTATGCCTGTTTGAAGCCCTGCACTGTATTCATAGCCACCACTTCCTGAGGTAGGCCATTCCATGCATCAACCACTCTTTCTGTGAAAAAGAACTTCCTCACATTATCCCTTAATTGGCCTCCCTCTAATCTCATGCTGTGTCCTCTTGTCCTGCTATTTTTCTTATATTGGAACATGTTAGACTATTTCACCTTGTTAATGCCCTTAAGGTGTTTGAATGTTTCAATCATATCACCTCTCTCCCTCCTTTGCTCTAGGGTATAAATATTGAGTTCAGTTAATCTGTCCTCATATGTTTTCTGATGCAGTTCCGGCGCCATTTTGGTTGCCCTTCTCTGGACTGCCTCAGTTTGGTTAATGTCATTGTGAAGGTGTGGCCTCCAGTACAGATGGATTATTACATCCCTCTTCTGACTTGTGATAGCCCTACTAATACACCCCAACATCCCTCTAGCCTTACCTACTGCTTTAGAGGTCTGCTTGGATGATTTCATGTCTTCAGTGATGATGACGCCCAAGACTCTTTCTTCCCATGTGACTGCCAGCAACTCCCCTCCCAGCCTATAGGTGGCTTCAGGGTTTCTATTCCCTATGTGCATGAACTTGCACTTCTTTGCGTTAAACCCCAGTTGCCACTCTTCCAACCATTTTGCTAGTTTATCCAGATGTCTTCTCATTCTGCCCACACCATCTGGATCATCTACTCTGTTGCAGATCTTGGTGTCATCTGCAAACAGACAAACCTTACCCTCCAGTCCATCTGCAATGACACTGATGAAGATATTGAAGAGGACTGGCCTTAGGACTGATCCCTGAGATACCCCACTTGTGACTTGCATCTCTTCTGACTGTATACCATTCACCACCACTCTCTGTTTTCTGCCCGTCAACCAGTTTGCCACCCAGTTGACCAACGTCTGACCCACCCAGAGCCTACCCAGCTTATTAATTAATCTTCTATGTGGAACAGTATCGAAAGCATTGCTGAAGTCAAGGTAGGCAACATCAACTGCTCCCCCTTGGTCCACCACTCTGGTTACCCAGTCAAAGAAATCTATGCGATTAGTTTGACAGGACCTTCCTTTTGTAAACCCATGCTACCTTGGATCCTGTGTTCCTATGGATTCCAAGTGTTGCACTATCCTTTTCTTAAGGAATGTCTCCATAATCTTGCCCAATACTGAGGTAAGACTGACTGGTTTGTAGTTCCCTGCCTCCTCCCTGCTACCACTCTTGTGGACCGGGATCACATGAGCCCTTCTCCAGTCTTCTGGGACCTCTCCTGTGCTTAGAGAGACTCACCAAACAGTTCTGATAATGGCTCTGCTAGTTCCACCCTTAGCACCTTTAGTACCCTGGGATGTATGCCATCAGGTCCCATTGCCTTGTCTACCCTGAGCTTATCGAGCTCTTGTAGGACCCTTTCTTTTGTGAAGGGACTAGTGCATACCTCCCTCCCCCCCCCCGTCCACAGTGCAGAGCTGTGGGCCCTGCCCTACCTTCTCTTCAGTAAATACTGAGCGGAAGTATCTATTTAGGATAGATGCTTTCACATGGTCCCCCTCATATGCCCCCTTATCCCCTTTGATCTTAGCAATACCCCCTCTGGACTTTCTCCTTTTACTAAAGTATTGTCACCTTCTTTTACTGTTTGTGCAAGTGTTTCCTCGGTTTGGGCCTTTGCCTGCCTTACTGCCTTCCCTGCTTCCCTTAGGGAAGTTTGGTATGCCTCTCTATCTTCATCCTGCTGCGTTCTCTTATATTTTCTGAAAACCAACCTTTTGGCTCTGACCTTTTCAGCTACTGTGTTTAAGAATCAAAGTGGTTTCCTTCTTCTTTTACACTTCCTTTTCTCACTAACACAATGGGATTTTGCTTCAAGTATCGCATCTTTAATGCTTGCCCACTGTGCCTGTACCCCCTCACCTGTATTTCTTTTTGCCAGGGTTAGCTTAACTCTGTTGGCCATCTTATCAAAGTCAGCTCCTCTGAAGTCCCATATTTGTGCCTTGGAATGGGATGATTTTGTTCTAGTAGCCAAATTGAACCATACCATGTGATGGTCACTGGCCCCCAGGTAACCTACCTGGAGATCTGTGATCCTTTCCCTGTTGGTCAGTACTAGATCTAGGATAGCCCTGTCTCTTGTGGGTTGTTGTACCAGATGGTTGAGGCCCACCCCCTGCAGGGAATCCTCCATGTGTTCTGGCAGGTGTCCCTGCTGGTATTGACTAGTCTGTATCTGGCATGTTGAAGTTTCCCAATATTAGAACCTTCCTTTTAGCTGTCATGTTTTGTATATCTACTAACAGTAACATGCCTATGTCCTTCTCCTGGTCTAGAGGCCTGTACACAACCCCAGTTTCATACCGCTGTCCCATTTCCTGTTTCCACGGTGACCCACAGTTCTTCTGTCTCCTTACATGTATTCTGAATTTCTGTAGCTTTGATATTTTCATTAACATAAAGGGCCACTCCACCCCCCCCTTTTTGCACCTCAGTCTCTTCTGAACAGTACATAGCCAGGTACTGAAGTCTTCTAAGTGTGGTTACTGGCAAACCATGTCTCGCTAATGGCTACTATGTTCAGTTTAGCCTCTGTCATTATTGCCTGCAGGTCTGGGATCTTATTTCCCAGACTGCGAGCATTTGTGTACATGATTTTCCATTGGTCAGATTTCAGTGTGTTAGTTGTTGGGCAAGGTCTGGTGTTTCTCCTGTGCAAAAATCCCCAGGCTAATTACATTACGGGTGTGCGTTGCGCAGTTTCTATGCACACTCGTGACTTCACCAGTTTTTTTATATTTTCACTCCAGATTTTCAACATTTCCATTTTTTACACCTCCCCATGAACAGTACAGCTGTCATTTTTCACATCCTATTTGAAATGTGTTTTTGCACCTGTGGTGCCAAATGCTGCAGTCGCTGTGCAAAATCACTTTTCGGCTAATGAACTGATATTGCCACTGTTCATGAAGTGGGGTCACAAAAAACCCATGTTGAAAATTTGGAGTGAAAATACCAATGAATGTCTGGGGTGTTAGGGTTTCCAACCATAACGCCCCACCCTGTAGAGGTTGACAGTAAGTCCGTAAAATGACTGTTACGAGCTTGCATTGCACAGTTTCCATGTACCCTTGTAATTTCATGAACTTGTAATATTTTCAGTCCAGATTTTCAACACTGGCATTTTTCCACACCTCCTTATGAACAGTACAGCTGTCATTTTTCACACCCTGGCCAAAATGTGTTTTCATACTTCCAGTGCAGAAATGAGTGGTCACTGTGGCAAATCAGTGTTTGGGACAGCTTAAGAAAATCACAGTGACACTGTTCATGAGCAGAGGTCCCAAAGTGCCTGTGTTGACAATCTGCTGTAAAAAAATCCCCAGACTAATTACATTACGGGTGTGCGTTGCACAGTTTCTGCACACACTCGTGACTTCACCAGTTTTTTTATATTTTCACTCCAGATTTTCAACATTGCCATTTTTTACACCTCCCCATGAACAGTACAGCTGTTATTTTTCACATCCTATTTGAAATGTGTTTTCGCACCTGTGGTGCCAAATGGCATAGTCGCTGTGCAAAATCAGCTTTCGGCTAATGAACTGATATTGCCACTGTTCATGAGGTGGGGTCACAAAAAAAACATGTTGAAAATTTGGAGTGAAAATACCAACAAACATCCAGGGCATTAGAGTTTCCAACCATAATGCCCCACCCTGTAGAGACTGACCGGCATCAGGGGTGTGACTTGGGATTGTCGCCCGTAATGCTCATGCCATTCCATTCCACCCCTACCCACACCATGCAGCCAGTGACAGGAATCGAGGTGTGCCTTGGACTGTTTGGCCCCAAAGTTCACCCCATTCTCCTATACTACACCCATCTCACCATATTTCCTTATGGAATGGGGTGAGTGTAAGGCCCAAAGACCCCAAGGCACACCGTGACACTTGCCGGTGTCTGCAGGGTAGGGTGTGGTGAAATGGCGTGTGGGCATTATGGCCGATGACCCAAAGGCACACCCCAATGCCTGTCAGTCTCTGCAGGGTGGTGGTGGGATTGGCTTCAGTTCAACACTTTACTGCCATTCCTATTATGCATCTCTCTAACTTCTACACTACCAATGCCAATGCCAGCAAGCAAACATTCGGCATTGACAAATGCTTGTTTTTTTCTGTTGTGTAAGATTCTTAGTCCTGAGTGAATGTTGTGGTCAGTTCTGCTGGTTTATCTTTGTTTGGTGGTCCCATCTGGATAGTGCAGGACACTCTCTCTATTTTCATACCACAACATGTGTGCCTTCACAGTTTTAGTATGCATTTGGATCTGCAACCTCCTTTTACCATACCAACCCCTTTTATTTGATATTATTAGATGGTAAGCTGTCTGAGGAAGATTCTGGAAATTGTTGATTTTGAGCTCTGTCAGAATTTGCTTACTGCTCTGTTTTTTCCCCTTTTGGAAAACCCTTGTTTATTACCATTTATAGTTAGGACTGTCACAATGAAATAGCTATAGACAACTTGTGTGGATAATCTACTTCTGTTGTGATCACAGCATTTCTGTTTGTGTTCTTAAAACATAATTGTGATCATTTTATTGTGATTTAAGTGCTAATAAAGTTTACTTATAGAAATTAAATGTTGGCTTTTTCTTTATTTAAATATTTATCTATTAATTCATGTATTTTGTGTTTACATGCTGTTTGTAATGTTATCATGTGTAACTAACCATGAATGCCTCCCTTAGATGTTTCATTGGGCAATTTGCACTACATGTAGTTATCTGATCATAGAATGCTGATGATGTCTGTAAGAGAGAGAGAGATGCTATTTACTGATGAACATAGGAAGGTGATGACAGAAAAGGACTGCCAGGCCCAATAGCCTAGCCACCACTAGACTTGTGGTGAAAGAAATGTATATTTTGTATTTTACAGAAAAAGACTAACAAAAGCAAAGCAATGCATTTCACATGTTCCTGTTATTACTCAGAGACAATATTAATGCCTCCTTTGGCTGCACTCACACGGTATCTGTCTAATTCTTTACTTCGCTGTAAATATCAAACTTGTTACTGTCTCCCTCTATCAGTAAACTTATTGTTCTCTTGAAAACTGTAAAATACAGCTCTCGGTAACACGTTCAATGCAATGTACAGCTGATCTTGATTCTGCAATATTGTATAACTAAAAAAACTGTAACCTTTATCTGCCATTCTATGTCTATATGTATTAAGTGTTTATGTTTGTTTTTCTGACGCGGAGCCTTTGTAAATGAGTCCCTGACTCAAAGGTTGTAATCCTAAAGTCTGTTAAATAAATAAATAAATAAATAAAATATTGAACCAGCGTCAAGCTCAGTATGTATATGAGTAAAACATAACTCATGTTCTACTCCTCTATATACCGAGCTGACAGTTCGTAAAGCCCAAATCTTATGCTGAAAGTGAAGGATTTTGTAGAGCTACCAATAATAAATTGGAACCGGCAAATACATACTGGATTTCACTTCATGATGAAGGGATATAGGAACCTAAGAGTGCTATGCTTAAATATAAAACAGTAGTTTTTAGAAAAGGTGCGAAAGCCATGTAACACAAGGCTTTGCATTGTATGATTATATTTACTAAGAACAATGGGCTGCATACACTAAGGAATACCATTTAGTGCAGTGTTCCTTCCATCGAACCCACTGATGCATGTTACATACCGATGTGAAACACCATAGGTGGTCCCTGATCCTAAAATTATAGGACCCTGGTAGCTCTGAAAGTGTAATTCCAACACTGGTTATAATGTCTCACAACTCATTTGTTATATAAAAATGTTTTTCTTTATGATCTTCCAAGGCAGATCCTACTTAATTTATTTATTTATTTGAGAGTTTTACCAGGAAGGCATTCTGAGCGGAGTACCGCTCGATTCCAGATACATCCTGGGGGAAAGGGGACATGGAGCATACAAATAATAATCACATGGAAGTTGTTCATAATATATAGATAGTAACAAGCAATAAGAAATAAAGCCAATATATACAGATACAGAAAAAACAAGCTGTGAGCATAGAGGGTGCACAGGACATGAGCAGCTACATGGGCATTGCATGGCCATGCATTGTGGATTAATACAATATGTTGTACAATAGAAATTAAAAACACAGTAAGCAAAATTTGATAAGCCCAATTACACAAAATTACCACAGTTCAATGTGGAGACTTCATGTGACACCCCTGTCTCTGATCTGCCTAAACATAATTACTAGACTAGGGCGGAGTGCTGTGAGCACTAGGCAAGGAACATGGGGTGCTGCACAGCTAGAGGCCCTAGATAAGAGATAGGGACCTGGGGCACCTGCCCCTCGGTGGCCCTATATGCAAACACATGTTAAGGAGAAATGTGCCTTGTGGAGGTGATTAATGTTGCAATTAATCTGCTTTTTAGGTTGTGAACAGCTCCATTTATCTATACACTCTGGTCAGGAGGACTTAGAAGAGAACCAAAACATAAAAAAGTTTGTACCTTGAATTAACTGGTACATATCACTTCAGAAATACTGGGGAGAGTAAATAATACATACTCAATGTATCCAAATAATTATTGGAAATCCTGTTAATAGTTATACAGGTTCAGTTCCCCCCAGAACCCCTGACTGGGGGGGGGCAACATTGAACACACCATATGTTTATATGTTATTTCTTAAGGAAAGGTGTGATTTCAACTTTACCATTAAGACCTGAAGGTCTTAAAGTCCCAGGTCTGAAGATCAATTCCTGTTCTTTTTTATTTAGCTTACCATCCAAGTCACCACCTCTTGCACTGATATGTATTGTTCCTATACCTATTGCTTTTATTTTGTGGGCTTGTTTGTTTGATTGGGAATTAATATGAACAGCCATTGCATATTTTTCATTGCTGTTATGTATAGCACTTAAATGTTCATTTGCCCTTTGCCTAAATTTTCGTTTTGTTCTGCCCACATAAAATTTGCCATGTGCATGATAGGAGGCACACTACTGCCTCAGTATTACAGTTTATTTGCCCCCTGCTTTTTTATTTCAAACCTGTTTTGGGGTTCGTGAATTCACTGCACCTCTATAAGACAGGGCACATGTTACAATCCCCACATGATTTGGTTCCCCAATGGCTCCTATATTCTTGCCATGGCCTCTCTTTCTTGGGGAAGTAGCTGTGTACCAGGTGATCCCTTATGTTTGGATCTCTTCTATAAGAGATCCTCAGGGGTTTTGAAAACATAAACTCTAGCTGTGGTGTACCTCTTAAAATCTGAAGATTATTGTGAACAATGTTCACAATCTCATTAGTACCACGACCATAGGTAGTAACAAAGGTCATTGCTGCCTCCTCTTTTTTCTTTTTCTTTTTTGGGAGGGACAATGACTCCTGTTTCATCTGATCTTCTTTTTCCATCTGTATATCTTTCAAGATTGAAAGTAAATGTTCTGTGTTCCTAATGGGGCTCCTAAATATGGGAACAATGGGGGAGATATAACTGTTGACGTATTGTGAAAGTGGCTCAGTAAGCCAGCCCGTACCAGATATGTTGGGGTGACCAGGTGGTTCAGTAAGGTGTTTATATATTTTTGGCAGATTATATATGACAGGTTTGGTAGGTGTTTGTACAGAGAGAAAACATAATTCATCTGTGTCTATAAGACTGTTGTGGAAAGCACCCAACAAATAGTTTTCAATGTCTGTTTTTATTTTAGTTTTGTTTTCTACTCACCCTTCCCCCCACACCCCCCAGTATTAATGAAGGGATATGTACCAGTTAATGAAAGTTACCAACATTGTTATGTTTTGGTTCTCTTGTAGGTCCTCCTGACCAGACTGTATAGATAAATGGAGCTGTTCACAACCTAAAAAGTGGATTCATTGCAACATTAAGACCAAGGGGTCAGGGCCAGAGGGAGATCCAGGAAATGACCGGTGTATCGCCATGGCCAGACCTCCATGCGCCGGAGGATTAGGCTGAGTTTTTGCTCCAAAGTCCCTACACAGCACAGACAGGCAATGATGTCAATGACACAGCAGTATGTGTTCCCATGCATCACACATCAGACGTCTGCCATGCTGACCCTTACTTGCTCCATGACTCGACCTAGCCCTCAGCCACTACTAGGAGCCAGCATATGTGTGGGTGTCCCTCCCACCCACCCCAGGAGGAGAGCAGTCCCTAGGATGCTGAATCCACCTCCCCCAATGGCTGGCCCCAGATGACCGGAGTCTGTTCCCGAACCTGGGTCACTGATGTGGTGCGAGGTGTGGCGTCCAGCATCTCAACCCTCAGCGCCACTGGGCTAGCAAGTAGTTTAAGCTTGAATTTGATCAAAAGTTACCTGTAATTCATATTCAATTTGTGATACTGTTTGTCCCTCTACATATAATACAGTGTCATCAGCACAAAGATGATATTTGGTTTGAGGAAACATTTTTGGAAAAACTTACAAGTACATATTAAACAATACTGGTCCCAGAATTGAGCCCTATGGGACTCCTGACATAATGGGAGCCAAACTGGATCAGACATTATTCAAAACTACAAGTTGCTAGTGTCCTTTTAAATTAGTGCTAAATCACCCCACAGCTTTCTGTGACAACCACGCCAACTGCAGTCTGCACAGGAGGATGCTGTGGCCCAAGGTATCAAAAGCTTTGGACAAGCCAAGAAAAATGGCTCCAACATACATCCTCCTGTCCAGAGTCCACTATAAATCAGATGTAACCTTGACCAGTGCTGAGGATGTGCCATGAAAAGGTCTAAAACCAAACTGGATATCATCAAAAATATTATTGTCCTCCAAATACTTCAACAATTGCTTTCCAGTAAGTTTCCAAAATGCTTAAAACAACTGACAACAGTGATATTTGATGATAATTCTCTATACTTTTTTTTCTCGAGCAGACTTATTCAGTTTAGCAGTTAAAGAGGGACCGTGCTACATTGCAGAATTAGAGTAATCATACTCCAATAAATCTCATACCAACAATTAGGTTTCTACATTACTTCATTTTAAGGTAATGAGCTATTTTGTAACCCTGATTTCGCTACCTATTCAGAATAGCCAGTTTCAGTGAAGAGCCACTGATGATGTCATATTCTGAACTCACATTCTAGTTCTTCCTGTCAGCAACCTTATAGGACCAGTTTCTCCTATGTTTAAGAAATTGTAGCTATAGTAATCATTAAAAAAAACTGACATAGGGTTGGCTGCAGTGCTTGTGTTTCCAAAATGTTCAGATGCATTTAGAACACATCAGGAGGTGGTTTTGGAATGAAGCACTGAACCCAGGTATAGAATGACATGGTAGTGCTCAAGTTTTAAATGTTGGGGGGGACATGCAATCTCATAATGTGGCAAGGATGTGCCATCTCAAAATGTGGTGAGACACTCAATCTCAGTTAATGTGCCAGGGATACTCATGGAAGAATTTGGTGGGGACTAGCAATTTCAGAATATAGTGGGAATGCATGCTGTCAGAATGTGATAGGACATACCATATTCTTCTGAAATTGTTTGTCTCTGTCACATTCCGGAATTGTACTCACCCACTATATTTCAAAGTTGTACATCACATCTCCACCACATTCCAACCATGTGATATTGGATGATAATTCTCTATACTTTTTTATCTGGGGCAGACTTATTCAATTCAGCAGTTACAGAGGGACTGTGCTACATTGCAGAATTAGAAAAAGCATACCCCAATAAATCTCATACCAAAAACAAGCATTTGTCAATGCCGAATGTTGATTGCGTTGGTCTGTTGAGCTCGCTCAGTGGCCCTCTGTCACTGGCTCAGTCTGTTTGTCCCAGTGCTGCAGGCTGCTCTTTTGTACTGGGCTGCTGCCTGCATTGGCACCTTGTTCTGCTGAGGAAGAAATCCGCAGCTGTCCCAACAGAGCTCCATTGAGGTGGCTCACTCCCCCTCTCTCACTTGCTCATTCTGTTTCTCCTGCTGCTGCAGGCTACCCTTTTGTACTGGGCTCCTGCCTGTGTTGGTGGCTTTTTCTACCCACAAAGAAATCCACATCTGTCCCGACAGAGCTCCGTTGAGGTTGCTCACTCCCCCGTCTCACTTACTCAGTCTGTTTCTCCTGGCGCTGCAGGCTGCCCTTTTGTACTGGGCTCCTGCCTCTGTTAGTGCCTATTTCTGCCCACAAAGAAATCTGCAGCAGTCCCGACAAAGCTGCGTTGAGCTCGCTCACTCCCCTTCTCTCATTTGCTCATTCTGTTCTGCCGACGCTGCAGGCTGCCCTTTTCTACTGGGCTCCTGCCTGCGTTGCTGCCTTCGTATGCCCACAATGAAATTTGCAGCAGTTACAATACAGCTCTGCTGAGCTCACTCACTCTCTCATTCTGGTTTTTCTGCCACTGCAGGCTGCCCTTTTGTACTGGGCCCCTGCATGCATTGCTGCCTCTTTCTGCCCACAAACACATGATCAAATGCTGTGTGTAGAAGCATCATTTCGCTCGAGCAGGCCAGAACTTCTTTTGTTGGACTCTTTTGTACTGAAAAATATGGCAAGCTCCACCAACACATCTTTTGAATTTCTTTGAATTATTTGGTGATTTGCCTGGGCATGAAATTCTTTGCAACAACAGGGATACGCCTTGGGCTCCAGAGGTCCTCCCATTGTAAGGCAACCGCCAATAGTGGAACAAAGTAAAACAGCAGTTTACTTTTCTTTGTCCTTACAGTATATATGTGTATAATCACAGCACTTCTACCTAATATCAATAGTTAGGGAACCTAGTGAGTTCCAGTGCTCTCTCCTGCAGGGACCATATTCATTTATATTTCCCCCCCTGTTGTTGTACTGAAGGCTGTACTCTTTCTTCCTTCATGCGTGATTGCAAGGCTAGGACCCAAGGTGCTATTGTAGGGGGTGTATATGCATGCTAGTGTTGGGCCATCACTTGTTTGCTCGCTGATATACCTGGTTTCCAAAATGGGTGTTAGTATATCTTCTCTCCCAGGGGCCCCAAGTGGATGCCCAGGAGGACTCCCTCCAGGGAAGGGTCTAGATGGGAACCCAATAACTTTGACAAAAGGATGACTATACCCCCAGAAAGCCAAGATAAAAGGCAGGACCATATCACATGGAAAAAAGTGCCTTCCTCCATTTTGCAGTTAGGGCTTGGAGGAATCTAATTTGTGTGGTAGGCAGGAGTAAAGTAGGTATGGTGAAGTATGTTGATGTGAATTAGAAGTAGTCTGTTGCTGACAGAGCAAGAGTAGAGTCTACATCTCATAGAGCTGTGTGCCAGTTTCCAACAGACAAGTCTTACTTTCCCCAAGTCTTTTTCCTACTTATGGCGAAGAACCTCCAGTGGCTCCTGGAAGCTAGCCAATAGCAAAACATAGCCTTATTGCAAAGGTCTAGCAGTTGACTTACAGTCCAGTAATATCTCCTCTACTGGGGAGCAGACTGGTGGGGAATTAAGGGAGGGTAGGAGTTTCTCCAACGGGGTTCTAATGTGCAGGTTCACAAAGTTGTCCCCTGGCTTGAGACTATACCTGGCCATCAATGTTTGATATGCCAGCATATTCCCCCCTTCAAAATAAATGGCCTAACTGAGATAAGACCTGTTGTCTCCACTTCTGCAGTATCCTGCTAGTAGGCTGGGGGAGGGTTATGGCACCCAAGAATGTATAGGATATCCACCTCCATGGGCAATGTGGAAAAGCTGATGGCTTCCTCCTGTCGCATTATCAGGAGAAGGCTTTTGATAGAGTTCAACACAGATTTATGTTTAGTGTGCTGCAGTGGCAGTAGTATGACCTTCCACCACCATTTATCCAGTGGTTAGGATTTTATTTAGGGATAAAATAGGTACTCAACTTTTGAATGGTCATTTGGATATTACAAGCCAACTCATGAGAGGGGTTCAACAGGAGTGCCCCCTCAGTCCTGTCCTCTATGCTTTCTGCATTGATCATGTTCTACAAAAAATAGAACAAGAACAGTCTATACAGCACCTTACTGTAATATCTGGTCCTATATTAAACAAAATGTCTGCATATGCAAATGTTATTTGCCTTTTAGTTGAGGGTTCTGTGGCTGGACATTAAGTCCTAAAATATTTCTCAGAGTTTGGGGATTTCTCAGGTTCTAAGCTCAATAAGGCCACAAGTGTAGGGAGGATAGTGAAAGGCAAGGGCAACACTTAGAATTTCCCAGATATTGATGATATTAAAATCACCACATAACCCACTGGTGGTTTGGTTTGGTGCCTCACACATGGCAGAATTTGAATAGAAAAAATAAAATTGATATGGTGGAATCCCAGATCACGAAGTGGTGTGCCTGGCCAAAGTCAATGCTCAGATGGATTTATATAGTCAAAGTTTTTTTATTCCCTATTTTCTTATATCTGAGCCTTGTCTTCCCCCTCCCCATGTCCTTAAAGGCCAAAATGTATAACATGTTTTTCCATTTATTGTGGGGGAGCAGACTAAACCCCATTAAGTGGAGCCACACTTACCAGGGGGTACAGAATGGTGTCCTCACTATGATTAACCTGGTTGTTTTTTTTCTACTGTGTTTTTTTTTTTTCAGTTTCAGTTGTAAGCCTATCATTCAGGGAACTGTTTCCATGGGTTTGGCTTTGTTTAAAACTAAAGTGGTCCTTTGTTATCCTGTGGGAAATTGGCTCTCTAAAAAATGGAAGGGATAAAGGGAAACCAAAGACTAGATATACTGTACTCTGAACTGCTTTTCCAAACTGAATTAATGGCTTCTCACTATACTGTTCGTTCTAAGTAAGTCAGGGAGGAAGATATATAACTGGGTGGATAGTAACCACAGTTTTTTTGTTTGTCTCGGTTTTCTCTCTGTAGTCAGGTATAGAGGATAAAGTGATTACTAACCAGTTAAATGATGGAAGGGTGCCATAGAAAATGTGGGATGTTGTGTGGTTATGTGCACATAGGTGCTTAAATGTAAAAGGGAATGCCAACCAAAATCAAACAGCACACTGATATTGTGTTAGAGCAGAATGAAAGACTCAGGAGGAAAGTATGGCACATTTATAGATAGGGTTATCTGGAGGTTTGATGCGTCGACTGCAGCTGGTGCAGAATGTTGTGGCCCAGGTGCTGGTGGGTTCCTCGCTTAGGGATCACATCACTCCAGTTCTATGCACTGGCTGCCTTTCCATTTGTGCATCACCTTCAAGATTGGTTTGTTAACATGAAAGGCCCTACATGGTTTGGGATCAGACTACCTAAAAGAGCTCCTGCTTCCTTATCAACCACTCTGCATACTCCGCTCCACTGAAGCTGGACTGCTAGTACTCCCCACCTCTAGGCTTTGGATGTCTGGTGCTACAGCCTTCACGGTGGTGGCATCTGTTATTTGGAATTCTATTCCCTATTATATTCATATAGCCAACTCGGTGGAAGCCTTCAAAGCCTCTTTTAAATCATTCTTATTTAAACAAGTTTTTAACTTCTGGATATATATATATATATATTTTTTGGTTGTGTACATTAAGAACTCAGATCCCTCATTGGATTGAGCACTATACAAATAAAATTTGCCTTACCTTACCTTATACGGTAATTTCACTTGCAGTTAGATGTTGCACTTTTGGGATATTTTTAGCTACCACCTGGAGAAAATCTGATCTTCGATGTACTACATACAACAGTTTAACATTAGGAGACAGGGGCCCCCTTGAGTGAACTGAAACAACAGTACTTGAACTTTCTTTTTGCATTCAGGCTACCATTATGTGTTCCAGAAGAAAGAATTTTCCTTGCACTGTGTAATTTTACTCACTGAGAATGAATTGACAAATATCAAAATAAGGGAATGAATGCCTTACCAGCTCCCTTGTTTGTTCAACTATGGGCTTAAATGTAATGGTTGTCTTAATGTATCTTGAGTGCAGATGTTTTAAGGATAAATTGATTGATTTATGCCTTCTTGTGGGGGCCCTGCATTTGCCTTGTCTTCTGTGCACAGTGGTGGTTTCCTTTTTAGTTTTTTGGGAATGTTTATTTTTGTAAATTGGGGAGTTAAAATGGGCTTTGTGTGATGTTTCTTTTGTAATATTATGTTTTTGATATATTGTTATTGGATTTGAAATTTTTATTTTATTTTATTAAAAAATTCCTCTACTCTTAATTGATAAGTGCCATGGCATCTTTTACTTCTGTCTGGACAGTGACCACAGATGGGTAGAAGGGACCTTATTTTAACATCACATCTGAAAGATGGCACCCGAAGAGTACAGCACCCAGCTGCCCTGTTGGCCCAGTGGCAATGCATTGCACTTCTGTGCTGATGACCTAGATTCAGAAGTGAGCCCAGGATGTCATATTGAAAGACAGGCCATGGCGAAGACAACAAATGCTTGGCAGCACATCTCAGTTGGAGAGGGTTAGCAACAAGCTCCGCCACCACAGCAACCATTGCAGCTGTACTAGGGAGCTTGCTTCTGCTGCACAGGGGGCTGCTGTGGCATTGCAAGGCTGACTCAGACATGTTTACCACC
Organism: Neoceratodus forsteri; assembly: GCA_016271365.2. Lineage (NCBI taxonomy): Eukaryota > Metazoa > Chordata > Ceratodontiformes > Ceratodontidae > Neoceratodus > Neoceratodus forsteri. The sequence continues at coordinate 1,223,594,162 of CM057459.1, read as the reverse complement.
AGGGGATGGGGGAGGAAAAATCTGAGGGGAATAAATGATGGATTTGGGCTTCACCACATTTTGCCCAAGCTGCCCACTCCCACGCCACCACCCAGACCACCATTCCATGCTAGATTATTCTCCAGGTGGGGGGAAGCAAGGCATTCCCCTTCCTGGCTCGGCAATGGAGAGAAGCCATGGGGGTTTCTGGATCAAGTGAGTACATGGGGAGTCAGTATCCATATTAGGGGGTGGGAATGGAGCTAGCTGCCCAGCCAGGGAAGAAAAAAATATATAAAAAAAAAAGAGTGCAGCACCCCCCCCATACTGCACTGTGGTGTCAGGTGTGAGTTTTACTCCAAGTGCTTGATGTGGGGTTGGGGGTAAGGCTGCTAAGGGAACTAGGTTAAGTCCTTACAGTCCCACTGATGGAGTTCTTCAGCAGTTCTCTTGAAGCAGGAGTGGTCCCAGGGGATCACAGGAGGCCAAATGCTGTCCTACTACACAAGAACAGTGGCAGAAAACTGCCAGAGTATTATAGACCAGTATTCTGTGGTGGGAAAAATGATGGAGACACCATTCAAAAGAAAGATTAGTAGAGCTCCTGGCATCTAACGTATGACAGGATGGTAAGCAACACGGGTTCCCAAGGGGGAGGTTGTGCCAGACATACCTAATAGCATTTTGTGACTGCGTGACAAAGGAGGTGGACAGTGCATGAGCTGTTGATCTGGGCAGTTTGAACAACTGTAAGGCATTCAATACAGGAGGTAACTACAGAAGTTTAAAAGCCTTGGGGTGGGGGACAAAAACATCCAGAGGGTGGGAAACCAGTTAAGAAAAGGAACCCAGAGGCTACTACTACATGCAGACTTTTCAGAGAAGATGTCAGTCATGAGCAGAGTACCATAGGGGTCAGTAAAAGGCACATTGCTCTTTAAAATATTCAGAGTGAATAAAGGTGTGGTGCTTGAAGTAAATGTCTGTCTATTTGCAGATCACACAAGTATCTGCAAGAGAATGGACACAATAGAAGGAGCACGGGCAATGAGGAGCGAACTAGAAAAGCTAGAAAAGTGATCCAGAATTTAGTAGCTGGGATTCAATGTCAAAAAGTACAAATCTATACACATCAGACACAGAAACCCCAGAGCGGAACCCAAAATGGGAAGGAATGACATGACACATACCTTGTGGAAAGGTTCCTAGGGGTTTTCATAATGGACAACATGAAAGAAGTGGTCCAGTGTTCAGGGCTGGCATTTTAGTCTAGAGGTTAGAGTAACAAGCTGTGAATGAGCTTAGTACATTCAGAAGACCTGAGTTTGATTACCACAACCACCACTTGCATACAGTGTGATTCTGAACAAGTCATTTAACCTCCACAGTGCCTGTGAGTCACCCCTGAAAACAGGCACTTGTGCCTAGTGGGCCTTTGCTGGTTGTCAAGGGATTAAAAACAAAGTTGGGAGAGCAAATATGATGATGGTCTGCACTGGGAAGAGGATAGCAAGCAGAAGGAAGAGGTTTATACTCCCCCTGTACAAGTCATTGGTTCGCCTCTACTTTGAGCACTGTTAGCAGTTCTGCAGCCCTCAACTTAGGAAGGACATTAACAGGGTGGAGACTGTGCAAAGGAGAGCAACCAAGATGATACAGGAGCAGCAGTAGGAGCCATAAGGAGAAAGGCTGAAGAGCCTCAAAATGTGCTCCTTGGAGAACTGGGGAACCAGTATGGACATGACTGAGACCTTTAAAGTACGTACCTCTGAGGAATAAACAGTCAGTAGTGTTGGGAGATTTTTAGGTCACCACAAATGTGGTTACAAGACAGAACACAATGAAGTTAGTGGTGTGAAGTTTCAGGAGGAAGGGGAGGGAAGGAAGCATTTCTTCACAGAAAGGGTGGTAGATAGATGGAACAGGTTGATTAGGGAGGTTGTAGAGACAAAGACAATGATAGATGGAACAGGTTGATTAGGGAGGTTGTAGGGACAAAGACAATGATGGGATTTATGCATGTGTAGGACAGGTACAAGGATGTCATTAAAAGAACCACCAATAGATGGTGGGAGAAAGCTAAGGGACACATAGTGCCCCTTGCCAACAAACAGGGTAGCTAGGATTAGGGCAAACTGGATGGGCCTTACAGTCCCTTTCTTGCTGACACAAATCTGTTTCTATATTCCATTTGGTTGGGTTATTATAAGATAGGTAAAAAATGTAAAACATTCTGTATGTAAAATGAAGCACAATGCTCATCAGGAGGGCAGTAAACATATACTGTATACAAAATCTGGAAAAATAACTACATATAATAAATATTATACAGTCAATTCATTTCTCATGAGCCCCTGTCAATCTGCAATTTTTTACTGTATCAGGTGTTAATCCCCAGAAAATGCCCAGTACAAAAAATAACCTCATAAAGAGTTTTCCTAACTTTCACACCATATAGGTATCTCGAATGAATCCCTGCACTAATGGCATATGAACAGCAAAATGTAACTAATGTTGAGGAAAACTGTCTGACCACAGTGTAAGAGTCAACTAACATCTTTGATTCTTCATAACACAGCCATCGCTGAAGTTTTATAATGTCAAAACTGAGCAACCAGTAGTAGCGAGAGCCAAAACTGAAACAACATCAAAAGTAAGTAAAAAAAAAAACTTAAACACTTGTAATTGCAATATTACTCTTTCAAGTGGGTGTTTCCTAGATCTTAATACCTGGACTTGGTGTTAATGGTTCTCAGTTGCACGCCAGCCATCATTACCCCCTGCCTGGCGTTATCAATGAGCACAAATGGCCAATCTGGTTCTCAGAGTGTGTGAGGGAGGAAAAAAGGCCTTCACTGAGTCCAAGATGAACAACGAGAAAGTCTGGCAGTAATATCAGACTAAACTTAAAGATGCAAGGTGGCAGTGAGGAGGGCAAAAATCAGGCATGGAGATGCAGGTTTCTGAGGGAGAAAAAGGTGGGAAAAAGAATTTGTTAGATACATAAGGAAGGAAATGAAAACAAGGGGGATAGTCAGGCTGACCTGGGAGGGCATTGAAAGACAAATTGAAGGTAAATGTACTGAATAATTACCACTGCTCAGTATTTATGTTAGAGAATGATGGACCTCTAATGAATAGTGGTATCAAAGCCGCCACACAGGGTTCAGGAATGGGGCAGGGTAAAGATCTTGGTTTACAGGGTAAGAAAGGATCTAGAAGCTCTCGGGGTAGACAAGGTACCAAGCCCAGGAAAACTGCACCCATGAGTACATAGGGAGCTGGTCACACAATTGGCAGTACCTATATCCTGCCTACTTAATGACTCACTGAAGACTGGAGTAGTGTCAGTGGATTGGAGTTTTGCAAATGTAGTACCATACCACAGAGGTGGGAATACGGAGGATCCAGGCAACTATAGTCCTGTGCTGTGATCTTTATCACCATCATAGGCAGGCTGATGGAGAAACTCATCAAGAAAATCCCACTCTCTAGAATCTCCTAAGCTCAGCATCCAAACCACACCGGACAAGAGGCATGTCCAGGCAATCGCTGAAAGTCCCTTTCCTCAGAACATCACAGGCACAGTGGTCCTTTGCCTACCATGCTCCCCTATGGCTTAATGATCTCCCCTGAACATAGCTATTGAGCCTAAACTTTGGCCATTTAAAAGAAAACTCCTGTGACTGCCAACCCTAATGTCCACCCCAGCGACCTCACTCTTCTCCCCCTCCATCACCTGCCTACGCACCTAACTCCCATCTTCCTGCCCCTTCCTCCCCTTGCCTATTTCAATCCCCTCCCCTTTTTTCACACATCTTGCCTATCTCACCCTCTCCCACCTATCTCACCCTCTCCCACCTCCTTCACCGTCTCCCCTCCCCCCACCACTCCTGACTAAAGGTGCACAAAGTGGCCAAAATTTGCTCCGCAAAGCAATTCACAAAGTAATGTGGAATCCATGAAGTAATCCACAATGCGAAGCAGAGTACTTCGTGTCATAATGAAGAACTCAAAGTCCACTGATAACAATGACTTTGCTTTAATCCACCTTCCCCTAGCCACTACTGCACCAATCTTAATGTGAAGTACATAGAAATCAATGTTCTTTGCTTCACTTCGCCTTTTTATTTAGCTCCCAGGCGAATTATGCAGTGATTCATGGGATTGCAGGTCACATGGGCTCTAGATTGTTCTGCACAGCCTCAGTTCTGTGTAGTGTGTGTATAGTGGTAGCTGGAGAAAATTTGCTCTCAGAGCTCTGTGATTCAAACCCAAGCTGTGAAAAAAGCCCTTTTGAGCCATTTTTTTCTCAAAATTTTGTACATCGATTGTAGGAAACCCTCCTGTGCTCATATCATTGAGTGTTTATTGTTTGTGTGTGGATTGTGAATGTTAATTTAGAACATTCAGTCTTTGTACTGTCAGACACTTGAAGTGTGCTTTGGAGGAGGGGCATATCTGTGGTGGAGGTAGATTAACTGGGAGAAAAAGGCAGTCTCTCTGTTTTGGTTATATTTTGTATAACTGTGTTAATATACACACAATAATTTCAGTAATTCTTGACATTTTTTTGCTGATTGTTGTGGTGCAGCAGTGCATAATTTCAGTTTGTTTAAAAGATTTGGTTATATTACTGAAGTTCTCAGTTTGCTACACATTACTTGTAGTGTGTTGTGCCACAGAGTAATTGCAGCAGTGTGAACCTGCTATCCACCTCACCTCCATGATTTTGTATTGCTTTGTGGTATCTTGGTATTGGACTGTTACTGCAGTGCACTGCCCTCCCCCCAACCAGCAAAAGGTGTTCTTTTCCAGATTGAGTTTTGACTTGTGAGCACTGGTTAAGGTGTTGTTGTGACTTTGCATCCGCATCTCTTCTTGATTGCACAGTGCAATCTTAATTGTCTGTGCTTTTTCATCTGTTTAGTGACCACTCTCCATCTGCAAGCCACAACTGTTGGATTTTTTTTGGGTTTCACATCCACCTGCCCAGATTGAAAGTTCAGAAATCTAAATTTGTTTAGGATTTTCTTGGTGATCCCCCAAAATGCCTGCAAAGAGACATGCAAGCAAATCTGTTTCTGGCCATGGCACTGTTGCCAGTGTTAAGATTGTCTGTGGGCATGGTAGTATGCAGATGTGCATAGCTAATATCAGTAAAGGAATTTCTCTATCAATGTGTTTTATAGCGCAATCTGTAGCTTCACTCAAAGCTGGAGGAGATGATGTTGTCCCAGCTGGTGGTGTTAGTGCAGTTTCTGCTGGAATGAGTATTGCTGCCTCAAGTTCCATTTCTGACCAGTTAACCATTTCAAAAAATATAGTTGAGTCTAAAGCTGTGACTGACAGTGTAGATGATGTCATACTCCCCTTTAACATCCCCATGATTGCTGAACATGATTCTGATCCTGGCAACGATAACTCACAATGTCACATTTCTTCCGGTGCTGTTGAGGTCATGCCTTTGCCATCCAATGATTCAAAGTGTGGCACAAAAATATCAGGTGATGATGATGATGATAATGATGCTGTGGTTGGAACATGTTCTCCACATGACAGCATCCAAGCTGAAAATGTGGATGCGGATGATGTTGATGAATATGAAGATGATGTCAGTGACCCCTGTTGGGAACCAGAGAAAAAGAAAGTCAAGGTGGCTGTGTCTGGGTCTGTTGGCGTTAAAACCCACCTCTTCAAAAAAGTTGTGATTTAGCGGTTCCTGTTGATGATGATGATGATGACCCAGTAATAATCATAGCTAGTCATGGTGGTCAGTTGGAGTCCAAGTGTGTCCAGCCTGAAAAATCATGTAGCACACCACCCATTTCAGGGGTTAAAAAAACGGAGCCCAATAAGCAGCATCAGGGACATGTTAAAAGTAGGGGATCACAATCCCTTGTTTGGTATTTTATTTGTCCAAGATGCAAACGATGAGTCAGTTGCAATCTGCCAGCTTTGCCATGCGTGTGTGAATCGAGGTAAAAAGGGGAGTCATTTGGGTATGGGTGTAAGACCAAGTAGGAATGTCTGCAGTAGCAATGTGTGTGGGCTGCCTGTGAATTCTCACTCTGCCTTAAAGTGGGGTCAGGTGGAGTGCACAACGTGAAGTCATAATCACAATGTGAAGTGGAGAAAAAAGGGTTTAAAATGGGTACCTCGCATAACAGAATATTAACATGAAGTGGCCAGTTCGTGTCCACTTCACAGGTGGAATTTTACTTCGCTGCATCTCTACTCCTGACAAACCTAAATTTACTGACTGTCTCCTCTGTTGTTGTTTACTATGCAACTACCTGAATGTTTAAATTATACTCTGTAACTGTGTACTTATATTGTTCCGATGTTCCTGTGTACTGTATCTCCCACTTATGTAGTACTCATGTTCCCCTAGTACTTGTACCTGTGTTACTGTTTCTGTATGTATGATGTGGAACCTTTGTACCTGAGCTTCCAGCTCAAAGGTTAATATTCCAAGATACTAATAAAAATATAAAAGATTGGTGCTCTACTTAGAAGGCAACAGACTACAGGACAATAAGCAGCATGGATTTGTATCAGTAAGGTCCTGCCAGACCATCCTAATACTGTTTATCAGCTGGATCACCAAGGCATTCGACAGAGGACAGGGGGTAGCTTTGCTCTAGTTCAACTTCAGCAAGGCTTTTGATTCGGTACCATAGAGAGGGAGGTTTCTGCAAAAGTTGGAGGACTTAGGAATGGATTGGGGCTTACATAGGTGGGACAGTGAGGTCACAAGTGGAGTGCTGCAGGGATTGCTCTGAGGACCTGTCCTGTTTAATATGTCCATAAGTGACATAGGAGAAGGTATCCAGAGCAAGCTGTCTGTCTTTGCTGTTGACACAAAGCTATGTGGCAGGGTCAGTCATGAGGAAGGGGAGTGGGAGCTCCAGATGGAACTAGAACAACTAGAGAGGTGGCCTAAGGTCTGGCAGTTGAGATTCAGTGCCCAGAACTGCAAGGTAATGCATTTAGATGGAATTCATGCACAGAATAATGGATGGGTGGGATTATGCTGGATGCAATAACAGAGAAAAGGAATCTGGGGGTCGTAATCAAAACTCCCTCAAGCAAATGAGTCACTGCAGCAAAGCACATTACAAGGCGTTAAGGATGCTGGGTGTATAGGAACTAGGGAGGAGTTTTGACAGTAGGAGAATCAAGGTGACTCTGCCCCTTTACCGATCCATGGTGTGGCCTCACCTGGAATACTGTGCTCATTTCTTGAGTCCTCACCTGATGAATAACATAGACAGGAGACTGCAGTCAGTGCAGGGAAGGATCAGCAAGATGATCCAGGGTCAGCATACAGAGCCTATGAGGATTGGCCGATGGCCCTAAATATGTGCCCACTGGAGGCCAGGGGTGTGTGTGTGGGGGAGGGGGTGGCATAAGGTGAATAACGAGGATCTGTTTCTAAGAAATAGGGATGCAGTATCTAGGTGGCATGACTGGAGGTCGGTGTGGGCAAATTCAAGAGAGATGTGAGGAAGTTCTACTTCATGGAGAGGGTGGTGGAATCATGAAACTGACTGCCAGTGGAAGTAAAGGGGGCAAGTACCCTAAATTAATTTAAACAAGACTGGGACAGGGCAAGAGGACTTATATTCCCAAGGACAGACAGCACATGGGGGATGAGGAATTGATGGTCATTAAACAGGAAAGGGATCTTGGGGTTATCATATCTGATGACCTCAAAGTGGCGGAGCAGTGCAAGAAGGCAACAGGCAGGGCCAGCAGGATGCTGAGATGCACAGGTGCCAGAATCACCAGCAGAAAGAGATAGGTGGTGTTGCTACTGTATTACTCAATGGTGAGACCATACATGGAGTAGTGTGTCCAGTTCTAGAGACCACATCTCAGGAAGGACATAGACAGAGTAAACACTGTCCAGAGGAGGGCAACTAAAATAATGTGGGAGCTGCATCATAAGCTCTATGAGGACAGACTGAGGGATGTCAGTACATACACCCTGGAAGAAAGGAGGGACGGAGGGGTGTAAGAGGGACCAATAAGTACCTTATTGGAGTGAATAAGGTACAGAAGGGGAGTTTTTCAGCACAGAAGGGTCACGAGAACAAGGGGGCATGCAATGAAGGTAGAAGGGGGGAACTTAATAGGGACACAAGGAACTATTTCTTCACTAAGAGTGGCGGACATCTGGAACAGACTTCTTGTGGAGGTGGTAGGGGCAAAAACAGTGGTGGGCTTCAAGCATGCATAAGACATGCACAAAGGAATCTTTGTAGGGAAGCAGTGAGGAGAGCAGCCAAAGAGCATGTAAGATTTGCAGTGACAGTATAGGCCGGACAAAATGGGCAGACTGGGTGGGCCAAGTGGTCCTTAACTGTCTACATATGAATATTTTTTTTATGTTCTTTTTCTCCCTGGTTGGCCATATCTCTGTCAATGATGCCCAACCAACCCATTCTCCTGCCATCTCTGGGACTTACCTCTGGCCTTGGCTAGATTCCTCTGCACCTTTCCCTCATTGGTGGGACCAGTGGGGGTACCCCATTTCCCCACTAGAAGCCACGCTTGGTCAAGCCTGCACTGAGCGCAGTAGATGGTGTGGGTCTGTGGAGGGCTGTCTGCTTCATCCTGCTACAGCAGGTGTGACTGTCTTCATTTTTCCAGCACTCCTGGATGATCCATGAAGCCAACATCATAGCACTGCATGCAGAGCATAATGACATCATCTACATTGAGCATCCCTCACCCTTTTGCTGCTCTGCTTATACTACCACCTATGATCACGCACGTGGAGGGGTTGCAGTGCAGCTTGGGATGCTCAGTCCTCCTCTTCCCAGCTGACCCCTGATGCCCCTGACTCATTTCTGAGCCCAGATCATCAGCGTTGTAAGCGGCAGTGCTATCACTGTGTGACAGAGTGACCTCTGTCATGAAAGGGTGCCCTGGTATTTGCCCCCCCCCTTTTGTTAAACTCCAAAAGAGAAATGGTATGAAAAGAAGGAACTGTACTGCAATACTACAAACATGTGTTATAGTGCAAGTAATTGTTCTGGTATACATAGGAGCCAGGAAGGAGTAAAATATATGTAAAATGCTGGTATATTGCTGTATTGTTAAAATGCAGGTTGGCCAAAAAGGAGAAATCATTACCTGAGTTTTGTAGAAAAAAACAGTGCTGCTTCTCTGTGCAAGCTTTGGAGTAAAGGGATTTTCTCTAAGGGTGGTGCACCCTCTAATGTTTCTGTTTTATAACATAAGACAGTCTAATTGATTACTGACAATCTTAGAGTAACTAAGTTTAGCTACCTCAGAGTTGCTAGGCAATTAGTGACCTCATTATCGTATTTCTTCTAAAATGTCCAGCTATACTCTAGTATAGTGGGAAGTTGGAGGTATAATAGTAAAGGTAGAAGGGATTAATGTACTGAGGACACTTTTAAATGTCCTGAATCACTACCTTGGAGTAAGAAACATGCTTTTCATGTTAAGGGTCTGGGTCATGTGACCATGACCCAGGGGTATAAATATCCCCCTCTCCTGGACATTATGCAGTTAAGCCTGGGAAGTGACAAGGAGAGGTCAACTGAGTGAATAGATACCGAGATATTGAGAGTTGTAGTAGTTCTACAAATTCTAAGACTGTATTGAATAACTGAAGGTGCAAGAAACCACTGAAGGGACAAGTGGTCGTTATATTGCTAAATATTTTGTTTTACCTGATATGAAAGTTATTATTTTGGTTTTCTTATTGTCTGGTTTATTTTCTTCCTTTCTGTAAATAAGTTATTTCTTAATAAATATCACACAACTGTATGTTTTAAATCTTAAAACATTGTCCTGGCTGTCTATTTCCCACCCTCTGTGACATGTGGTGTCAAACATGGGATTGGGTACTGGTTATCTAAGGCCAAAAGGGAGAGACCAGTATTTGACACCAGTCCTGGTGTTCAGACTATTGGGACAAACATTTAAGATGGCACAAATGATAGAATCTGTGGATACGATGGAACGTAAGGAGGAAGAAGGTGCCACTGGAGAGCAGACCAGAGCCCAGACCCAGAAGACGGGGGATGATACATTATCAGGACTGGAATTCGGAGGAACCAGAAGGAAAACCACAGAAACAGGATTGGACACAACATTGCCAGACCGACATAGATGGACCAAGGATGGAAACAATGGCTTGGATGAGGCATTGTCGGATTGAAGGAGATGGACCCAGGATGGAAACAGTGGCTTGGACGAGGCACTGTCAGATCAGAGGATGAATGGAAACAGTGGCCTGGATGAGACACTGTCGGATCGGAGGATGAGTGGTCATGGTACCCTGGGCGAAGTACCGCAGGACCAAAGGAACTTGTTACACTGGTTTACGACCACTGCATGGATGCAGAGTGTTGATAGAAAGAGGCAAAGGGGAGATGCCTTGAGTTGTGGAGTCAGAGGGAGAAAACCAAGGTGGTACTGGGAAGGAAAGGACCTGAGAAATCGGGACCTGAGGAAGCCCTGGTAATGAGCTTCATGTTGGACTTACTGATTTTACCTATGTTCCTGGTTATGTACTGGTTGGAGAAGAATGGAGGAAAAAACTCGCAAAAGTTCTCAAGTAAGACTCTTTATAAACACTCAGGGGTGAAGCGTGAGCCTACAAGCAACAAGGGAAAAACTGAAGCGACTCATGCACCTGTCAATGATGTTTGTAATAAACCACCACTTGAATGTTATAACTCCAGCATAACATGGGGGAAGTTACAGGTTGGAAACCCAGACATTATGGAATTACAGGCATCCCTGAAACATCAGGAGGAAAGTAGGGCTGCAGGTACACAAGGGATAAAACCTTTGTGGTGGGTAGAAAATAAGCAGGGGACCTTCTACCATATTATTATTTTTTTTTAATTCAAAGCTTATTAAGGTTTTCCATAAATGCTTTAACATGAAGGCATAGGCAACATTAAGACAGATATTTACATCGTGAGTTCAACCTCATGCTAAAGCCCCCCCCTTCCCTCCCTCCCACAGCTATCCCCCAGCTTTGCACTCCCCATCTCTGAAGCATCAGCAATGTTAGGAAATTTATATCTACTGAAATAATATGGCACAGTGATATACGCATAAAGTATGGAAAATATTCTCCGAGGCATAGCTCCTTATGGTGTTGGGGTCCCAGTCTGGAGAAGATATAGGGTGTGAAGACCTTCCCATATTTTCTTATAGCGGGGAAGGGAGCCTCCAGGGCTCACTTTCATTTGTTCAGTACGGAGATTAAATAGGAGATCCCGCAGCCATTCCTCATAAGTGATATCATGAGTGTCAAGCCAATGATGTAAAATGAGTTTTTTAAGGGTGAGTGATATCATGGCCATATAGTACCTGCAGGTCTTAAGTGGGATCTTGGAGAGATCCCCCAGGAGACATATGTCAGGCATGAATAGCTCTTCAGTTCCCAAGAGAGGGCCCGTCCTCATCCGAATTAACTCCCATAAGGTCTTAATTGAAGGGCAGTCCCAGAATATATGGAGAAGGTCTCACTCAGGCCTTTTACATCTAAAACAAAAAGCATCTGGTGATTTTCCTATTCTTTTGAGTTTAGTTGGGGTCCAATACATATCATTAAGTATTCAGTACTGTACAAGCTTCAACCTATCTTGAGATACATATATGTGTGAATCTAGATGAATAGACTCCCATTTCTCTATAGAGTTTGGGAAGCATGAATTCCAGTATCTAGGGAACCCACTGAGGTTATTGAGCATATTTACTCGTATACAAGAATATATTTGAGAAATTGCATGGGGCTTCCCACAAATTGAGATCAGGGAGTCCATCAAGGTACAACTACCATCAGAATTCCCTGTTTCAGGAAATAGCTTTATCAGAAGATGTCTAAGCTGCCAGACTGTAAATATCTGTTTCCTGTCGATGGAATATAATGTCATGATAGTACCTGAGTCCATACATGACCCTTCAGCAAACAATTCTCCCACCCGTACATTATTAATCATTGGAAGCCAATGTGGAAAAATTATTTTACCCCCTATTTTTAGGTTTAGATTACCCACTAGGGGTTGCCTGGGATCTTTGACATTTCAGTACTTAAGAAAGGTGCAAAGTTGACTATGTGCCTGGAGGGAGAGTAGCATGGGAGAACTAGACAGTCCAGGGGGAAGACTCTTAACAGTGCTTCTTTAGCAATATTCAGGGTGGCAATTAGTTCTCTTTCTAAAAGTAACCACTCCAGTATATAGGAACAGGAGACAACCTATTGGGGTGTAAACCATCTCAAGTAATGGGTTGCCTGACTCGCCCAATAGTACATTCCAAAATGTGAGCGTTTGAGACCTCTGGCCTTTGTAGATGCAGCCAGTTTTACATAAGCCCTTCGAGGATGCTTCCTTCCCCATAGAAAGGAAGAGATAAGAGCATGCAATTTCTTAAACCATGCCTGGGGCAACCATATGTTTAACATATTTAAGGGGGGTAAAATATTCTGGGCAAGATATTCAATTTGATTATACTGATCCTTCCCCAAAGAGATATAGGAAGAGATTGCCACCTGTTAAAATCCTGTTGAATAATTTCTAATAAAGAGTCAAAATTTGACTTTTCCATTATCCCCTCATTTCTAGACAACATTAGCCCCCAGTACTCTATGCTTTTAAAGTTCCATTGTACCCCCATGGAGGAAATATCTTGTTTATGAAATCTGTGATTCAGGGGGAAGACAGTAGTCTTGTTTAAGTTAACCTTGTAGTTAGAGACTGCTCCAAATTCTGAAATAGTAGACAGAGCAACTGGGAAGGATTTAGCTGGGTGTATCAAGTGTAAAAGCACATAATCAGTGTAGGCAGAAAACTTAAATGTGTGATTCTCTATCGGGATCCCTTGTTTCTCTTCGTTGGTCCGTAGCCTATATAGTAGCGGTTCCAGGTAAATATTAAAAAGTAGAGGAGAGAGGGGAAGTCTTGTCTAGTTCCCAAGTATAAAAAAAACTATCTGAAAAAAAAAATATTACAATATATTCTGACCTGAGGCTTTTGATATAAGGATGCAACCCAGTCAACAAACTTAACCGGAAAGCCAAATTTACGCATGGTTAAAAACAGGAATTGCCAGTCCACGAGGTCAGATGCCTTCTTTGTGTCCAGGGACAACAAACCAGCCAGTATATCGGAGTCTCTGGATGCGGAGAAGACATGTGCTAGTTTCCTAAAGTGGTCAGTTGAATGTCTCCCCTGCATGAAGACCACTTGGTCTATGTGAATAATATCTGAAAGTACCTCCTTCAATCTGTTAGCAAGAAGTTTCACTAAAATTTTTATGTTGCAATTCAATAATGATATAGGATGGTAACTACCTGTCACCTCGGGATCTTTATCCAGTTTATGTAATATAGTTATAATGGCTTCCAACAGGGAGCCATCCAATGGGTTCACTCCTAACATCCATTCAAATAATCGGTTCAGCCGTGGGGTTACCTGTTTAATAAACACTTTATAAAAATTTGGGGAATACCCATCCGGGCCCGGAGTCTTGTCTGCTGTTAACAAAGAGATAGCATTCTGGATTTTCCTTCTCTGAGAGGGGGCCACTAACAACTCCTGCTGAATTGGGGTAAGAGTTGGAAGGGCTAGTGGGTGGAGATATTGCTCTACCACTTCCGGGGTGTGTCTATTTAACATAGGCCGGTACAATTCTTTATAGTATCCTGCAAATTCAGCAGTAATTTCTTTGGGGGAAAGACACAAAACTCCCGTCCATTGGGATCTAATACCCTGGACTATTCTGGAAGATTCTGCTTTCTTTAACCTCAAAGCCAGAAGGTGACCTGCTTTCTCTCCCTGGTCAATGTATTTCACTCCTGTTTTCAAAATTGCATATTCTGCTTTCTCCCAGAGGAGTGAGCTATATTGATCTCTCAAACTCACCAGTAGTTCTCTGTCTGCTTTAGGGGTAGAAGTAGACAATGAGGACTCCAGGGTGCGTATTCTAGATAACAAGGAGTCAGCTTTTTATTCCCTTTGCTTTTTTTGGCGAGATGCTACCTTGATAAACACCTCCCATAGTACACACTTTAGGGCTCCCCATTGAAGATCCAGCCTTGTTATGGAATTCAGGTTTATCCTATTAAATTCCTCAATTTCTGCAGCCGGCCTGGTGGCACAGAGGGCTGAGGCGCTGGATGTCTCACCTCATGGCAGGCCAGTGACCTGGGTTTGGGAGCGAGCCTGTGTCATCAGAGTTTGTCACGGGGGGGGACGGGCGGAGCTGGATGGAGCAGCCGGCAAGGCAGCTCTCCTCTCCGGGGAGGTGAGTGGCATCCCTTGCTCACAGCTACCCCCTGGTGGAGGCCAAGGGGCTGCACAAGCAAGGGTGCCAGCAATAGGCTAATGGGGCAGGCGGAGGAGAGCCGTTACTGGGGCTGTAAGGCGCGTGCGTGCCTCCACACACATGCATACTTCTCCTGGGGTCCTTGGGTAAAAATGGGGAGAAAAGCAGAAAAAACACAAACGGCAGGATGGCGACCGACTCTCCGCAGGCACCGCCCCTGGACCCGGCATAAGGTAAGCCCCAGTAATTCGGGGCGGAGCTGGGGTCGGTCAGATAGACAATTATAGGGACAGGAGAAAGATAGATGTGATAAAAAAAAATTCCTCAATATCTTGTGTAATGATTTCCACTATTTTAGGCTCTTTGAGGAGTTGGCTATTCAACTTCCACAGTGAGTCAGGCAGCGTATCTGCTGTTAATACCAGGTCACAGGTCACCACTGAATGATCAGAAATCACTCCGGGAGTTATTCCTGCAGATACAACCCCTTGCAAAAGTGATTGACTGATTTAAAAATAATCGATCCAGGAGAAAAAAATGTGCACACTGGACCTGAAAGTGAAATCTTTAAGGGTGGGGTATAACGTTCTCCAGGGATCGGTTAGTCCCAGATGATCTACCAACTCTCTAATTGCACATTGTGCTGGGGAGAGGCCCTACCATTTGGGGTCCGATTTATCTAGATCAGGTGAGAAAGATAAATTCCAATCCCCAAAAATGCAAGGATACTTTGCAAAAGGTGCTAGGACCTGTACCAGGTTGGTAAAAAATAATGGGGAGTCATTATTATGTCCGTATATACAACCTAGTACTAGAGTAGTTCTCTCCAGCACCCCTTTTACAAATATATACTGCCCCTGTGAGTCCCCAGTAGCCTGTTCAGGCTTGAAAGGAATATGCCTGGCCACTAAAATGGTCACCCCTGGGCTCTGGGTACCATCCCCTGCATTGAAAACTCAGCCTACGTATTGTCTGCGGAGTAGGGTCCCCTCCGATTCTAGAAGATGGGTTTCTTGGAGAAACATAAGCCCTTCTTTAATCAGATTAATATGCTTCAACACCTGATACATTTAGTTGTAGAACATAGCCCGCGTACATTCCAGGACACAAATTTCTTAACCCCTGCCATACATCACCAGTAAAAATGTAAAAGCCAGACATTCCCATATAACTTGCTGCATGATGTAGCTAAGAACCCCTGTGCCAAGCTGTACCCACCTCCTCCTCCCCCCATCCCGCTTGCAAAAAAAAAACCTTTTCCCCCAATACCTATTATCCTTCCTCTTTATCTCAGGATGACATCCTTCCCTTCGACTTCGGCCCTTAAATTCCTCCTTTGTCCCAAACACACATTGCTCCATGGATCCAAAAGGAGGACCCCCTCCCATGAACTTTACAGTGCGTGATTCCTCTCCACTGCTCAGCCTCTCCCTGCTCCTCCATTCCCTCCTCGCTCCCCTTCTTTATCTGAAATTAGAATTACCCCTTTATGCTGCAACCACCCGAATATGTATCTTCCCCCACAACTTAATCTGCATATGAATCCTATTACAAAACATAATGCAGGGGAGGTCTAGGAGCTTGATATGTTAAAAGCCCTTAAACTCCAACAGCCCTTATGTATGTAAGGGGACCACCCCTTGTAAATACGACCCCCTATAATGTCTGGCACTGATTTTTGCCAGTAAGGAGAGTTCCAACACAAGGGAAAGGGAGAAGCTCTCCATATGACTAGCCACTGCCTCGTACTATCTGTTGTCTCTCCTATCTCAGTTAATGATAATTAAACACTGCCCTATGCAAATGAACATTCCCTCCATAATGCCAAACCAATAGCCCCTCAATATTAAATGAATATTAATAGTCAAGGCAATTTAACACAAAATGAATAAGAAAGAGGGACAAAAAAACAATATAAATAACCAGATCATGTGTCTTTAAGTCAGGCCACAAGGATATCCCCTTCGAGGTGCATTCTCAATGTGTCATGCATCTCGAGAAGCCAAAATGTTAGTCCCCATGAAAACAGAGAGATCCTGAATTCCAGAAAGTCCAGGTAACCAGAAAATGGTATCCAATGTCCACATAAAGCACATCCCCCCAGTCCAGCAAAAACGAACAGCAAATTAAAATGAAGCTATCAAACAATGTCCCCCAGAAAATGTCCTGCAAGGCTAATCATACACATTCATGACTCCCATTGAGCAAACTGCAACACAGCACCCCTCGAACATCATATTAGGGCCTCACCCAACTCGAAAGAGATTTGGCAGCAATTTCTGTAAATCCAGCTCTGCAGATTTCGGATCCTTCAGAGGGATCCATTTCCCTTCTATGGAGACTTGCAAATTAGCAGGATAGAGGATCCGAAAATGAATATTCGCAGGTAGTAACTTGGTCACCACATTGTGATAGTTGTCCCTCTTCTGTCGCACTGAGGGGGGAAGGTCTTGAGTAATGCAAATTGCGGATCCCTCCCAGAGCACTTCTTCAACTTTTTGACTTTCAATAACAGGTGTTGACGTTCCTGACAGTTGAGAAATTAAAAAATAAATGTCCTGGGTTGAGCCCCTGGCAGCAGCATAGGCCTAAAGGCCCAATGAGCCCTTTCCACAATATATTCAGATCTGAAAGGAGAGGGGCCTGCTATTTTTTGGACTAACTTCTGGGCAAACATGACAGCGTTGGAGCCTTCCTCACACTCCAGGAGCCCAATAATCACAATGTTGTTGCGACAGCTTCTGCCCTCAAGATCTTCTACCTTTGCTTCCAGTTTAAGTACTCTTTGCCTTACAAGCGCCATGGCTGGTTCTACTTTATCTAGTTTTCTCTCCATAGAAATGATGCGTACCTCACAGTCACTGGTGCATTGTGCTAGTTCTTCTAGTTTATTAGTTGCCACATTTACTTCCTCTATTAGCAATTCGGGCCTCATCCTGAAAGGGTCAAAATTCTTCCAGGAATCACGCCAGAGATAGAGGGGTAGCTTCCCTAGTTGTAGATGTTTGTCAGGCAGCCAAAGTGGTTTGGGGCTTCGCTTTCTTTGCAGCCTTTTTAGGCATGATCAGCAGAGTATGATGTGGCAGGGCTAAGCGCATTTCCACCTCCATAGTGAGCCAAATCTTCGGATTTTCACTGAACTCATGATCTATAAGATTGCAGCAATCCAATTCCACCCGATAGAAGAGAAATTATGCAAAGGAAGCCATTTTCATTATGGGTTAGAGGAGGGGAATATCAGGAGTGCTCGAGATAGCATCTATGCAGTCCAAGGCATCACATGCTCTCCCCCCCTACCATATTAAACCTCACCCTAAACAGAAAGGTTATGTGCAAGGATCATAGTACCACTAGCCTATAGAGAGGTGGTCATGCAAAATGTGTATACGATACATTCTGAACCTCTACAATCTGAGGAAGTCCTAAAAGAACTCACCTCAGCATTCTTTTGGCCAGGGATGTACTGTCAATTTGCTGAATACTTGGAAAGGAGGTGTGTTAGCCAAAATGTAGCTGCTAGATGCTTGAGAGGTAAAACCCGCAAATGGGAGGGCCGTGAAGGATGGCAACCATGGAAAAAGGGGAGGAACCAATGCCTGATAGGAAGCACATGGTAGGGAAAGCACACTCAAGCACAGGCATGGATGGAAAAGGGATCACTGCAAAGCTATAGGGCTAAGGTTCCATAGAGTTATCTCTGGAAGAAACAAATAGTAGCAGTACTCTACTATATATGTACCTGGGTACAAGAGTAGTAATCATACAGTAAAGAAATGATAGTGATGATCCAGAGTATGTGTCTCAAGCCTGGTATGGGGAAGAATGAGTACATGAAAGGATTACTCAGACAAATAGTACGAATGTGCCGATAAACTGTGACAAATTAGCCCTAGGGTGTAAAGACGGATAAAAGATGTTTGGAATGATAACTTTTATGAGCTGTATCTGATTTAAGGGACCCTGGGGTGGAGCTCTATGGTGAGGGTGTGCCAGAGCTCCACCATACCCTCATGTGGGTTGGTATGGTACTTTTGGACAACCATTGGATGGTTGCCCTCTTAAGTGGGGAGGTTTGTGACAGAGTGACTTCTGTCATCGAAGGGTGCTGTGGTATTTGACCCCCCCCCTTTTGTTAAACTCCAAAAGAGAAGTGGTGTGAAAAGAAGGAACTGTACTGTAATACTACAAACATTTGTTGTAGTGTAAGTAATTGTCCTGGTATACATAGGAGCCAGGAAGGAGTGAAATATATGTAAAATGCTGGTATATTGCTGTATTGTTAAAATGCAGGTTGGCCAAAAAGGAGAAATCATTACCTGAGTTTTGTAGAAAAAAACAGTGCTGCTTCTCTGTGTAGGCTTTGGAGTAAAGAGATTTTCCCTAAGGGTGGTGCACCCTCTAATGTCCCTGTTTTATAACATAAGACAGTCTGATTGATTACTGATGATCTTAGAGTAACTAAGGTGGCTACCTCAGAGTTGCTAGGCAATTAGTGACCTCATTATCTTATTTCTTCTAAAATGTCCAGCTATACTCTTGTATAGTGGGAAGCTGGAGGTATAATAGGGAAGGTAGAAGGGATTAATGTACTGAGGACACTTTTAAATGACATGAATCACTACCTTGGAGTAAGAAACATGCTTTTCACGTTAAGGGTCTGGGTCATGTGACCATGACCCGGGGGTATAAATATCCCCCTCTCCTTTACATTAGGCAGTTGAGCCTGGGAAGTGACAAGGAGAGGTCAACTGAATGAGTAGATACAGAAGTATTGAGAGTTGTAGCAGTTCTACAAATCATAAGACTGTATTGAATAACTGAAGGTGCAAGAAACCACTGAAGGGACAAGTGGTCGATATATTGCTAAATATTTTGTTTTACCTGATGTGACGGTTATTATTTTGGTTTTCTTATTTTCTGGTTTATTTTCTTCCTTTCTGTAAATATGTTCTTTCTTAATAAATATCACACAACTGTGTGTTTTAAATCTTAAAACATTGTCCTGTCTGTTTATTTCCCACCCTCTGTGACACACTGCACCGATGGGTTAGGGGTCAGCAAGTGGGGGATAAAGGAGACAACCCACCAATACAGTAGGTTGGTGGGATGAGATGATATATAACGGCAGACCTAATGTACTGTCAATCTCCTTCTGCAAATTCTACATTTCTAAAAGTAACCCCCCTGCAAATGGGGGTTCCCAAAATACTTCCAGGAGCTTGCTTGAATGCTCCAAGCCTGAATGGTGTTTGGCGTTTAAGCCATTTATCTGTGAGTGTTTTTAGAGCCTCTGGTACTGTCTCTTTAAGAGCTGTCTGCTTGCAGACATAATTAGTTTGTATGGGGGGACTGTGTGTTTCTCTGCTTGAGTACCACTTGAGCTGCTGCCAATCCACTCCATTTTTGCAGTCACTAGGAGTGCAAAGGGAACCTATCTAAAAGATGTAACTGTTTGCCAGAAATCATTTAGAGTAATAATGAAATACAGTTTGTCTAATCTGCTTCTTTGCAGTCAGAACTGTGTTTGCCTAGTTCCCATTCTAGTTTTGAACTGCTGAACTGGACCAATCAGTGTGGGTTAAAGTAGCTCTAAAATGGTGCCTTGGACGAATCAGAACTTGGACTCGTAATCTGAGCCAGCCACAAGAGGATTGTAGGGCAGTGACTCTGGGAGATGTAGTTGGACTTGCGCCTTTTTGGACCAACAGGGGCAGTCTATTGTGAGTGACAGCCAATCCAGCCAAGAACTGGGAGGAACTCAAAGGAAGTGCCCGGTTTTGTCTTCTGGAGTTTCAGTTGAGCTCTGGCAGTGAAGAGAGAAGGAGCCCTGTGCTTTTTTCGGTGTGCAGTTTTAGTCGGGAAACGCGTCTAAGGCCCCGAGTTTCCAGTCTGCAGCTTGTGTAACTGCTTGTTAGGACTGAATCCGTCCTGTGAAGAGAATCAAAGGATATCTGAAAAGTAGAAACCAGGCTCACCCTGTAGAAGACTGGAGAAATTGCTGAATTGCGCTTGGTCTGTCAGGAACTGAATCTGCTGTGTGTTCTCCCGGGTATTGAGCAGTAATTGCGATCGGGATAGAGAAGCAGCCTGCCTGGTATAGTACTTTCTTTACCATATAAATGTGAGGAGGCTTGTGTAGCTCAAGTGAATCCTGCTGCCATTAAAGGACTTTTGCCTGTTACTGTTTACCATATAAATGTGTGAGGAGGCTTGTGTAGCTCAAGTGAATCCTGCTGCCATTAAAGGACTTTTACCTGTTGCAGTTTGTCATATAAATGTGTGAGGAGTCTCGTGGAGCTCAAGAGTAGCCCTGCTGACGTTGAAGGACCCTATCTTGTTCGAGGTCGTGAGTACTAATTCAGGGTCGCTCCCTGTTGAATTGCCACATTGAATCCAAATGGAATTACTGTACTGCTGACTGTTTAACTAATTTTTCTTTTCTCTGTGTGAAAGGGCCCCTACCAGCTGCCACGGTTTGGACTAGCCACTAGGGCTTGGGTACCCAGGGACAGTAACTGGTAGGGATAGGCCTGCACAGAGCCATAGGTAGATGAGTAAAGTGATAAGCTAATTAACCTGATTTCCCCGTCCTTGTTATATCCCCCAAATAAATTACAGCAGCTTGTTTCAGCAAAGTTATACTGCCTGAGGTAATTGTCTATGTTAAAGAATTGTACTGTGATTGTTGCACTGTATCTTCTTATTTTACAGGGGGTCCCAGTGCCTGAACCAGTCCTGGGGGTAAGTGTATACTGTGAGGGTAATTCTGATATACTGTGTGGGCCACTAGCGGGAAGAAAGGGGGGTTGCAGTGTCCCAGAGGGCTGTGACCAAGTTAGTTTAACTATTGCAAACCCTGACCTCTGGGTGGAGGCACCCACCATCGGATCCAGGCCCCTCAACCTGTTAGTGGCAAATCAGGCAGGGGTAGTAGCCCCTGGGATAGCGCCATCTAGGGGTTACATAAATACCCACTTTTACAGGTGTCATTGTTTTAATAAATATTTCTGTTTAAAGTACAGGTTTATTCTAGTCATGTGTGCTTTAATTTCTCAATACTGTTCATAGGTTCCACAGTATGTAGAGTTTATCAGCCTTCCTCACCAAACTTACAAAATGGAAGTTACTGTACCAGTTTTTATCTTTCAGTACCAATAATTATGTTATGCTAATCTCTAACATAAGTGTACTTTTCCTTCAAGTGTTTATTTTTTTTTGGGGGGGGGATAGTGCCCCTTAGACTCTTGTTTCACTAATGCCTGGGGGGAGGAGAATTTTTAAAATGATTCAGTTATGGCTGGATTTTTGTTTGGATGACACTCAAAATGCCACAAACTTTAGCTTGCATTGTAGCACTTAATACTTTTCCATTTTAGGCAGGCTTCCTCTGTGGTGCAAAATAATGGCAGACTGTGTGTCAAGGAGTTTTTTTTTAACAGAAACTGTTATTTCCTTCTGGTAGCTGAGCTGAGACCATGTAAGGATTAACCCATGACAGAGCGTGGGTCTATCAGGGATTAATGTATGACTGGGGGGGGGGGGCTGGACCACAAGGCCGAAGGCCAAGTGGTTCCAACCACCCTAGCCATACATTAATCCCTGATAGACCCATGTTCTGGAGTGGGTTAATTCACTTGTAACGTGGGCAAGAAAAAGGCTTTGGCTCCCTGTGTAAAATGTTTTCTTATTCATGTTGCAAGTTGTTATGTGTGTATTCCTATACTGTAATATTGCATGTGTGCCAAACTTCCTGCTTTCGGCCATATCCAAGATTACTAGTTGATGTCAGGTTGCAGAATGATACTCACATTATTAGTTAAGAAAAAATCTTTTACTGTATTTTTCCCATTCACCATTCTCTTGCTCCTGCTGGTCTCACTTCTGCAGAACCGGGAAACCCTCTTTCAGAACCGGGAAACGCTGTTTCAGTTCTAGGTTTCAAGATGGACATGCTATTTATTAGATGTGCTACTATGCAGAAGCAACTACTTTCCGAATGGTTGTGAAATTAACTAGATGACCTAGTGTGGGAAAGGTTGCACCCTGTGTGGGTCTGTTGTTGCGGCTGCATGGTGGATATTACTGGAAATAAATTGTTCGCTTATGTGCTGCAAGAAAAGTGGTAGGCATGATTTGTTATCGAAAAGCAGGTATTTATTTACTGCTGTGTTAAAACAATGACAGCACGTTAACTTTGCTAAAATTACATCTTACATAATGTAATAATGATATGATATTGGCCACTGCTCTGCTTTTTGGGGACTCTTCTTTCAGCGCATTTTGCCTACTCTTGTGCAATTTGTTCACTGTGCAATATTGTTAATTTTTATCTAGCGCAGCGAACAGCAAGGTTAGTGAATGGCCATCTGTAGATTCACCGTTGTCTGTTAACTCTGTTGGCAGGACT
The DNA here is from genome assembly GCA_016271365.2 of Neoceratodus forsteri. NCBI lineage: Eukaryota > Metazoa > Chordata > Ceratodontiformes > Ceratodontidae > Neoceratodus > Neoceratodus forsteri. Next base: position 1,223,571,451 of record CM057459.1, on the reverse strand, counting down.
TGGTACTCCACCATACATTATTGGTAGTGTGCACATATATTAATTGAGAATTGTATGAGCACGCTTACCAAACATGACGGTTTTTGTCCAATCTCCTGTAAGCCTTTTTCTTGCCCATGTGACAACAACAATTGGAACCCAGGGTTTCAGCATCAAAAACAGCACCTTCATCACAAAAGTTTTTTTATTTTTATTTTGCAGAGCATGAATTTTCCACAGTTACGTTTCTAGTCGTTATTATGCCTTATAATGTTTAGGATATTATGCAAATTAAGGGCATGTAGTTTCCCCAAAAAGATATCTGATGGCCATTTTAGTTCATTTTCAAAGTGAAAATGTGGCAAACTTGGGCACTTGTTCCCATGAATGGCAGGCACAGTTTCTTCTGTGTAACGTTTCCGGTCAGATAGAATGAAAGGGTTTTTTAAACTTTTGGGCCCCCTATATTCCACAGGAGACTATTAGACACTCATGTTTTTATTTTAGTTATTTTTAAGTCACTTTTATCTTTACCTGTAAAATGATATGTAGTATATAATACATTTTGTGTATGACAATTTCTACCCGGTTTATTTATTATTTATTTGACAAATCTTTAACCTGGATACAGTAGACAAATAACAGCTTGGATTCTGTAGGTGCAACACTGTCACTTTTCAAATACTCTCATATAAACTCTGGTTTGGTATCTCTGCAAGCTCCATGAAAAGTTATGTTGGTAAACTTCATACTGTATGTGCATACAAATTTAGATGTGTGACTATGGTGATGGGTACAGACAAGCATACTATGAGTGTGGGTGTGAAAGCACTTTTGAATACTAGATTCATAGTTAGAACACATCTACTGTGACAGTCAACATTCAACAAGCATTTGTCAATGCTGAACGTTGTCTTGCTGGCATTGGCATCAGTAGTGCAGGAGTTAGAGAGATGCATAATAGGAATGGCAGTGAAGTATTGCACTGATGCCAACCCCACCCCAACCCTGCAGAGACTGACAGTGTCATTGTGTGCCTTGGGGTCTTCAGGCCTTATGCTCATCCGATTCCATATGGAATTACATTGAGATAGGTGCAGTATAGGAGAATGGGGTGAACATTGGCACCAAAGACTCCAAGGCACACCTTGATGCCTGTCACTGGCTGCAGGGTGGGGGTGGGGGTGGAATGGCGTGAGTATTATAGCCGACGATCTCAAGTCACACCCCGATGCCTGTCAGTCTCTACAGAGAGGGTCATTATGGTTGGAAACCTGAATGCCCCAGGTGTGTGTTGGTATTTTCACTCCAAATTTTCAACATGGGCTTTTTGTGACCCCTCCTCATGAACAGTGGCACTATCAGTTCGTTAGCCGAAAGGTGATTTTGCACAGTGACTGCACCATTTGGTGCCACAGGTGTGAAAACACATTTTGGGCAGAATGTGAAAAATGTCAGCTGTACTGTTCATGAGGAGGTGTAAAACAAATGACAATGTTGAAAATCTGGAGTGAAAATATGAAAAACTGGTGAAGTCACAAGCGTGCGTAGAAACTGCACAATGCACTCCCGTAATGCAATTATTTTTGGGATTTTTTAACCAAATTTTCAACATAGGCATTTTGGGACCTCATCTCATGAATGGTGGCACTGTGAGTTTGTTAATCTGTCCCAAAAGTTGATTTCCCACAGCGATCACACCACTGTGTGCCACATGTGTGAAAACACATTTCGGGCAGGATGTGAAAAATGACAGCTATACTGTGCATAAGGAGGTATAAAAAAATGGCAATGTTGAAAATCTGGAGTGAAAATATTAAAAATTGTTGAAGATATGAGAGTACATGGAAACTGCGCAACACACGCTTGTAACGCAGTAATTATTTGGAATTTTTTCATCAGATTTGAAAAATGGGCTTATTGGGACCCCACCTCATGAGCAGTGGCACTGTCGTTTTGTTAATTGGTCCCTAAAGGTGATTCAACACAGTGACCATGAAAACACCTTTCGGGACTGAGTGACAAAATGACAGTGCATGTGTTCATGAGGTGGGGTCTCAAGAATTCCATGTTGAGAATGTGGAGCCAAAATTCCCAAAAATGGCTGAAATGTCAACCTAAGTTGATACCCTCCATTGATGCCATTATAAAACTTACCGTGATTTTCTTCATTTTGCGGTCGTCATTTGAAAAGTTCATATGTGTTCCCGGTCCACAAAAGGTCACAGCACCGGACCTCTGGAGGTAAGTATGGGATGAGGGGGGATTGGGGGATGTGGGGTGTGCAGAGGATGGGTGCAATTTGGGGAAGGGAATTGCCGGGCTTGACGAGGAACTTTTTTTTTTTTTTTTTACAGGAACATTGTCTCTCTTTCTCTCACAGCAGACATCAGGGGAAGGTTTTCTTTATTTACAGGTAAAATAAAAAAAGTGTTGGGCACACTGGGGTGGGCTCCTAGTGTGCCCCTTGAGTTTGGGGGGGACTGATGCCACCGGGGATTGGGCCCCCGTTGGCAATAACAGTGTGCGTGTGTGGGGGGACATGATGCTGATGGGGATTTGGCCCCTTAGGCAAATAAACTGTGTGTGCAGGAGGGGGGGGGGACATGCCGACACGGGGACTGGCCACCTCCAATGTCAGCTTTGGGGGGATTGTGTGTGGCAGGCAGTGTAAGCCACCATATTTACTAAAATGTTTCACCAGGAAAGGCATGTAATGGAGCCTTGTCATCTGATGCTTCAATGAGGTAACTGTACCTCATTGGAGCGGCAGATTTCTTTCAAGGTTTTGGCACTCTGTGAAGTTTCACATCAGTGCTAGCATGCTCACTAATTGGGGGCTGAGGGATGCACCCACTAAAGCATCCCATGCATTGGCCAACACAGACACACCTCTGAAATGTGCTATTACCACAAGATGTTGCTTGCGCCTGCACAAGACAACATAAAAATGAAGTGATTGATAGGTGTTGGAGTAAAGCAGGAGTAAAAAAATTAAATTTGCATCCAAAAGTGGTTCAATGAATATCTAACAAAGTCACACTCGAGTAATTTGTTTTGCATTCTGAGACTTTTATTTAACAGCCATCCTAATTGGTCTTTTTATTTCTTTAGGTCTGCTGCTGTTTATCATTTCTTCTTTTTATGTTGGCTTGCCGTGCTTGCACGCAAGTCAACATCTTGGGAAAGTGCAGATTTGGGGGCACTGACACTGTTGGGCAAATGTAGGGCACGCATCAGTAGGTGCGTCCCTCATTCCCCAATCAGCCTGCATGCCAGCACCACACCATGCATGCTAATGTGGTGAGCACATCTAAGGAAAGGTCCGCTGCAATCTGAGCAAAGTTCCTCAGACGCAGTGGACCCTTCCTGTGTGCTGCCACATTAGCAGCATGGCGGGCGGCTGCCCAACTGCTGACTTTGGTGGTGCCCAATCCCCCAGCCGGCTTTCTGTGGCCACACAATTTACGAATGAGGGAGCCTACCTCTGGCCGGCATAGAGCAGCCCTCCCCATTTCCTATATGCCGGAGAGGGGGTGCCCAATCCCAATTCTCGCTCTTGCCTCCTCATTGTGTGCTGACGGGGAGCCCACTCCCCTGTCAGCATAAATCAGCCCCCTTCTGCACTTCTATATGCTCAAGGTGCCTAGTCCCCTCGCTCTGCTCTCCCCGCTGTCATAGTGTGCCAACAGGGTGCCCAAACCCCGCTGGCATACATTCACCCTCCACTGTCTGCCAACAAGGGTGTCCAATCCCTGTCAGTTGCAGCACCCCCAAAACAGTTAGGTGGCACGCTGGAGCCCACCCAGCGTGCCAGTTTCCTGAAAACAAAACTGTCCCATGATGTAATTTTTTTTTACTTCCTGTAACAAAACGTCCCTTGTAGTCTCCTGCCCACCACCCGCACCCACCTACTGCGCACCCTGCCTTCCCACACCTCCCTCACCCCCTCACTCCATACTTACCGCCAGAGTCTGGCACGATGATCTTCGGTGGACCGGGAACACGTCTGCACTCTTCAAAGCCAGCCGTGAACTGAGGAAATGCCAGTAAGCTGTATAGTAGAATGAATAGGGTTTTTTCAACTTTGCTGCGTATCTCAGGCATTTCTTGGAATTTTGGCACCAAATTTTTAACATGGGGTTTTTGGGGCCCCTTCTCATGAATTCTATCACTGTCATGGCATTAATCAGCCTCGAAAGGTGATTACACAGTCACTGCACGAAATCACCTTTCAGGACCATTAACGAAATGACAGTGCCAGTGTTCGTGAGGTGGCCTCTCAAAAAGCCAATGTTCCAAATTTGGTGGAAAATATCCAACAAATGCCTGTTTTACGAGCGTGCATTGCGCAGTTGCTAAGCAGGCTCATAACTTAGCGCATTCGCAATATTTTAACGCCGGGATTTCAGCATTGTCATTTTTGTATACCTCCTTGTGAACAGTACAGCTGTCATTTTCCACATCCTGCCCGAAATGTGTTTCCGCACTTCCGGCGCATAATAGCGCAGTTGCTGTGGGAAATCAGTCTTTGGGCCAGATTATGAAAATGACAGTGACACAGTTCATGAGCAGAGGTCCTAAAATGCCTATGTTGAAAATTTGGTGATGATACTCCATAAAATGACTGTGTTACGAGCGTGCATTGGCAGATTGCACGTACGCTCATACCGTTGTGCATTTGTGATATTTTCACTCTGGATTTTCACCATTGCCATTTTTCCACACCTCTTGATAAACAGTACAGCTGTCATTTCACATATCCTGTCCAAAATGTGTTTTCGCACTTCCAGCGCTGAATAGCATGGTTGCTGTGCGAAATCACTTCTTGGGACACTTTGAGGAAATAACAGTGACACTGTGCATGAGCAGAGGTGCTACAATGCCTATGTTGAAAATTTGGTGCTGAACACCCATAAAATGGCAGTGTTGCAAGCGTGCGTTGCATATTTCCCACCCACCCTTGTAACTTCGCAAATTTGCTATATTTACATGCCACATTTTCAACACTGGCATTTTTTTACACCTCCTTATGAACTGTACAGCTGTCATTTTTCACATCCTGCCCAAAATGTTTTCCCACACTGCACTACCAGACACCCAAAGGGACACCCCAATGCCTGTCAGTCTCTGCAGGGTGGGGGTGTGTTGACATCAGTTCAATACTTCACTGCCATTCCTATTATGCACCTCTCTAACTCCTGCACTACCAATGCCAATGCCAGCAAGTCAACATTCGGCATTGACAAATGCTTGTTTACTTACTGTATAGACTTGAATAGATTCTTGCTTTTATTTTTTACAGCTACATACAAATGTCAGTGGAGCAGTGGGTTCTGATGGAGTGTGTCAGTGCTCTGTGTATCTACCAGACCCCGTCTTCCCTGTGCAGAAAGTAGAAGGGCTGCAAACAACTGCTGAGTCTCCATAGAGACTGAACTTTCCAAGGTAAAACCTCATTGTTTACATGACAAGTCAGTGTTCATATTCTGAATAGCTTCTTTTGTGCATTTCTGTAACAAAATGGTTTATGTGGGAGACTTGGAGAATAAACCATAGAAACATAAAAACATAGAAGCATAGAAGTTGATGGCAGATAAGGACCGCAAGGCCCATCCAGTCTGCCCATTTTTTCTACCTTATGAATGTGCCATAGGCCTGTACTCTGTCAATGGCCTATCTATTCATACTAATCTTTATTGCTCCCTTATGCCTGTCCCATGCCTGTTTGAAGCCCTGCACTGTATCCATATCCGCCACTTCCTGAGGTAGGCTGTTCCATGCATCCACCAACCTTTCTGTGAAAAAGAACATCTTCACATTCCCCCTTAATCAGCCTCCCTTTAATCTCATGCTGTGTCCTCTTGTCCTATTTTTTTATGTTGGCGCACTTTCGCAGCCAACATCTTGGGACAGTGCAACTTTGGAGGGGTGGTCGCTGTTGGGCGAATGCAGGGCATGCACCAGTAGGTGCATCCCGCATTCCCCAATCAGCCTGCATGCCGGCGCCACACCATGCATACATAATGTGGTGAGCACATCTAAGAAAAGGTGTGCTGCAATCCGAGCAAAGCTTGTCAGACGCAGCAGTCCTTTTCTTGTCATGCTCGCCGCCATTATGTACATGGCAGCACACTGGCCACCAAACTGCCGACTCTGGGGGTGCCCTAATCCTTTGTTGGCTGCCCTGTGAATGTGCCAACGAGGGAGCCCACTCCCCATCGGCATAAGCATCCCCATTTGTGATATGCGAGGGGTGCCCAATCCCCCTCGGCTCTTACCCGCCCCTTTTCCTTGTGTGCCCGACGGAGGTCCCTCCCCATCGGCAGAAATAACCCCCCAATTGTTTAATGCAGAGGGGTGCCCAATCCGTCGGATCTCGCCCCCACCCCTGCTTTGTGTGCCGACAGGGTGCCCAATCCCGTCGGCATAAATTCCCATGCTGTTTGCTGGCGGGGTGCCCAATCCCTCGTTGGCCTGAACACCCCACTCAAACAGTTGGGTGACACACTGGTTTCCACCCAGTGTGCCAAATCCTGCAAAAAAACTGTCCCTGATGTTTTTTTCCTGGACCTGTAAAGTAAAGCGGTCCCTTGTAGTCTCCGTGCCCCCTCCCCTACCACACCCACCCACTCTGCACCCTGCCTCCCTACACCCCATACCCCTTACTTACTGCGAGTCTGTGCGATGATCTTCGTTGGACGGGAACACATCTGCACTCTTCAAAGCCAACCCCGAACTGCGGAAATGCCGGTAAGCTGTATAATGGAATAAATAGGGTTTTTTGAACTTTGCTGCATATCTCAGGCATTTTTGCTAATTTTGGCCCACAATTTTCAACATGTGGTTTTTGGGACCCCTTCTCATGAATTCTTGCACTGTCATGGCGTTATTCAGTCCTGAAAGGTGATTTTGCAGTCACTGCGCGGAATCACCTTTTGGGACCCTGTAACGAAATGACACTGCCACTGTTCTTGAGGGGGGCTCTCAAAAACCTATGTTAGCAAATTTGTGGGAAAAAATCCAAAACATGACTGTTTTACGCGCATGCATAGCAACTGCGCAACGCATGCTCGTAAGATAGAGAATTCGCAATATTTTCATGCCAGATTCTCAACATTGGCATTTTACCACACCTTCTTGTGAACCGTACAGCTGTCATTTTTCACATCCTGGCCAAAATGTGTTTTCGCACTTCTGGCACAGAATAACGTGGTCGCTGTGCGAAATCAATTTTTGGGACATGTTACAAAAATGACAGTGATACTGTTCATGAGCAGAGGTTCTAAAATGCCTGTATTGAAAATTTGGTGACAATACTCCATAAAATGACTGTTTTACGAGCGAGCGTGTGTAGCAACTGCGCAACACACGCTCATAAGTTAGCACATTCACAATATTTTCATGCCAGATTCTCAACATTGGTATTCTACTACACCTTCTTGTGAACCGTATAGCTGTCATTTTTCACATCCTTGCCAAAATGTGTTTTCGCACTTTCGACGCAGAATAGCGTATTCGCTGTGCGAAATCAGTGTTCAGGACACATTACAAAAATGACAGTGACACTGTTCATGAGCAGAGGACTTAAAATGACTATGTTGAAAATTTGGTGATAATACTCCATAAAATGACTGTGTTATGAGCGTGCGTTGCGCAGTTTTGCACGCACCCTTGTAACTTCGTCAAACCTCTAATATTTTCACTCCAGATTTTCACCACTGGCAATTGTGCACATCTCCTTATCAACAGTCCAGCTGCCATTTTTCACAGTCTGCCCAAAACATGTTTCCGCAGCTGTGGTGCTCAATGGCGTGCTCGCTGTGCAAAATCACCTTTCGAGACACATTCACAAAATCACAGCACTATGTGTCTCTAGCTCTGCCACTCCCACTGCCAATGCCAGCGCAACAACATTCGGCATTGACAAATGCTTGTCTTATATTGAAACATGTTAGACTTTCGCCTTGTTAATGCTCTTGAGATGTTTGAATGTTTCGATCATATCACCTCTCTCCCTACTTTGCTCTAGGGTATACATATTGAGCTCCGTTAATCTTTCCTCATATGTTTTCTGATGTAGTCCCTGCACCATTTTGGTTGCCGTTCTCTGGACTGCCTCCATTTTGTTAATGTCCTTGTACAGGTGTGGCCTCCAGTACTGCACACAGTACTCCAGATGGGGCCTAACCAGTGTCTTGTAAAGAGGGATTATTACCTCCATTTTATGACTTGTGATACCCCTACTAATACACCCCAACATCCCCCTAGCCTTACCTACTGCTTTAGTGGTGTGCTTGGATGATTTCAGGTCATCTATGATGATGTTGCCCAAGTATCTTTCTTCCCCTGTGATTGCCAGCAACTCCCCTCCCAACCTATAGGTGGCTTCAGGGTTTCTCTTCCCTATGTGCATGGTCGTATTAAACCCCAGTTGCCACTCTTCCAACCATTTTGCCAGTTTATCCAGATCACTTCTCATTCTGCCCACCCCATCTGGATCATCTACTCTGTTGCAGATCTTAGTGTCATCTGCAAACAGACAAACTTTACCCTCCAATCCATCTGCAATGTCACTGATGAAGATATTGAAGAGGACTGGCCCCAGGACTGACCCCTGAGGTACCCCACTTGTGACTTGCATCTCTTTTGACTGTATACCATTTACCACCACTCTCTGTTTTCTGCCCACCAATCAGTTTGCCACCCGGTTGACCAACTTCTGACCTACCCCAAGTCTACTCAGCTTATTAGTCAATCTTCTATGTGGAGCAGTATCGAAAGCGTTGCTGAAGTCAAGGTATGTGACATCAACTGCTCCCCTTGGTCTACCACTCTGGTTACCCAGTCAAAGAAATCTATGAGATTGGTTTGACAGGACCTTCCAGAGTTTAAAATAAAGGCAATGGGGTGAAAAAGCAAAGGCCTGCAGGGACAGATACAGTGTATAAATCATAGAATCATAGAAGCCTGATGGCAGAAAAGGACCATTCTGGCCAATCTAGTCTTCCCCATTTTCCCCATACACCTCGCCCTCCCTGCCAGCCCCTGCCCTCCCCTGATACTCAGTCCTATATGCCTCTCCCATGCCCTCTTGAATTTTTCCACCGATTCATCCCCCTCCACTCCATCTTGCAGTCTGTTCCAGGGCTCTACCACCCTCTCTGTGAATAAATGCCCCCTCACATTTCCCTTATATCTTTTTCCTTGCAGTCTGAGGCTGTGCCCTCTAGTTCTGGCCCTCTCCTTCCTCTTAAGTAAACCCCCTTCTCCTACTTTATTGAGCCCCTCTACATATTTAAAAGTTTCAATCATGTCTCCCCTTTCTCTCCTTGTCTCCAGTGTGTACAGATCCAGCTCCTTACCCCTCTTCTTGTATGTGTTCCCCTGTATACCCTGCACCATCCTGATTGTCCTTCTCTGAACCCTCTTCAGTGCATCTATATCCTTGTGGAGATGTGGTCTCCAGAACTGAACCCCGTTGCAGCCTCACCATGGCTTTGTGAAGGGGCATTGTTACCGCCCTCCTTCTGCTAGTAATGCCCCTGCCTATGCATGCCAACATTCCATTGGCTCTTCCCACCGCCCTACTACACTGGATTCCTACCTTAAGGTTTGAGGAGACTATGATCCCAGAACCCTTTCCTGTTCTGTTTCTTTGATTTCTTCCCTACCTAGGGTGTACTCTGCTCATGTGTTTATACTTCCCAAGTGCATAACAGCACACTTCTTGGCATTAAAGTTCAGCTGCAATGTCCCAGACCACTCCTCAAGTGTCTTTAGGTCCTCCCTCATGTCCTCCACCCCACCCGGTGTGTCCAACCTATTGCCGATTTTTGTATCATCAGCAAATAGGCACACTCTCCCCCTCAACCCCTCCGCAATATCGCTGATGTAGATGTTCAACAGGAGTGGATCCAAAACTGACCCCTGTGGCACTCCAGTCTTCACCCTCGCCATCCTGGAATGCACCATGTTTAGCACCACCCTCTGAGTTCTTCCTGCCAGCCAGGCCTCCACCCAGCTTGTTATTTTCCCACCCAACCCCAGGCTTTCCATCTTGCTCACCAGCCTCTTATGGGGGATGGTGTCGAAGGCCTTCCTTAAGTCCATATAGACCACGTCCACCATCCTCCCCTGGTCAATCATCTGAGTCACCCAATAAGAGAACTCAATTAGGGTAATCTGGCAGGACTTTCCCTTTGTGAAGCCATGGTGTCTGCTGTCCTGCAAGCCATTCTCCTCCGGGTAATCCACCACCCTCCCCTTGATTAATGCCTCCATTACCTTCCCCACAACCGACGTGAGGCTGACAGGTCGGTAGTTCTCCTTCACCTCCATACTGCAGTACCTCCCTTGTGTAAAGGCATTATGTCCGCTGTCTTCCAGTCCTCTGGCACTCTCCCCATATCCAGAGAGAAGTTGAAGAGCCTTGTCAAGGGTGTGGTCAACTCCTCCTTCAATTCCCTGATCACTCTGGGGTGTAATCCATCTGGCCCCATTGCCTTGTCCACCCTCAATCTATCTAGCTTGGCCCTAATCCTATCGACAGTGAACGGGCTCTGATCCACCCATTTGCCCTCCTTCCCCTTTGACTTCAGCGCAGGTCCCCTACCATCCTCCTCCTCTTTGAATACCGAGCTAAAGTACTTATGTAATACCTCTGGTTTTTCACCATCCCTTTCCAATTTTATCCCTCCCTCCCACCTCAGTCTAGCAATCTCCTGCCTTGCCCTCCTCCTCTCCCTCACATATCTGAAAAACATTTTAGCCCCCTTTTGGCCTTTTTGGCTATTTTCTCCTCAGTATCTGCTTTTGCCCTTCTTATCTTCTTCCCTGCCAGACTCCTCTTCTCCCTATACTCTTCCCTATCTTCCTCACTGAGTGTCCTCTTAAATTTTCTGAAAGCCCTCCTCCTCCTTTCCCTGACTGCCCCCACAACCTCCTTTGTAAACCAAAGCGATCTCCTCCCCCTTTTGCTCTTTCTACCATCTTTTATGCACATTTATGTGGGTTCAAATAATCCTCCCTTGGTAGCACCCCATAACTCCTCCACTGCCCCTATATTCACTGTACCCTCCATTGTCTCCCTTACTATCAATTTCATCTTGTCCAAGTTCGTGTGTCTGAAGTCCATGACTGTTGTACTGGTTTTACTTGTCTCCTTCCCTGCCTTGACCCTGAACCTTACTGTGCTGTGGTCGCTGGTGCCCAAGGCTCCTCCCACCTGCACCTCCTCCACACTCTCCCCATTTGACAGGACCCCGTCTAGCAGGTTGTTGCCCCTTGTCAGCTCCTTGACTAGCTGTTGAAGGAATACCCTCTGCAGAGCAGCTAGTTTCTCAGTGCTCTTTGTCGATGCTGCATCTGGGATTTCCCAGTCTACGACTGGGAGGTTTAGGTCCCCTACCAGTAGTAGTTCTCCTTTTAGGGCCAGCCTTGTGACTCCCTGAATTAACTGTCAGTGTCGGTCATCCTCCTCCCCTTGTGTAGGTAACCTGTATACCACCCCCAGTCAGAACTAAGGATTCTCCCATCCTCCTGCCTAGCGTTACCCACAGTAGCTCAGTCTCCCCATCCTCCTCTTGTCCTTCAGTTACACTTATGTCTTCCCTGATATATAAGGCAACTCTCCCCCCCTTACCCTCCCTGTCCCTTCTGAACAGTCTGTAACCTGGAATGGTCATTTCTCAGGTGTGTTGTTCTGCCTAGCAGGTCTCGCTTATTGCTACTATATCTAGTCCTTCATCCCCCATGATGGCCTCCAAATCCACCATCTTATTTCCTAAGCACCTGTTGTTGGCTGCTAACTCCCTCCACTAGGTTCGCTCTCCATCCCCCCTTTACTTGTCACCCTCATGCCCAGCATTTAGCACCATCCTGGGGGTGGTAGCCGGTAACCCCCCCATTCCTCTTGCCTTGTGGTGAGGATTTTTCCCCACCCCCCAACCTAGTTTAAATTTTAGTTTCTTCTATGAACTCTCCAAATTTGATCTTTAGTACTGCCACACCCTCCCTATTCAGGTGCAGTCTGTCTGGTGCAAATAGGCTCTCATCTCCCCATGTGGATCCCCAGTTCCCTACTAATCCATACCTCATTTGCTCACACCACTCCACCAGCCAGTCATTGAACTTCCTAATCCTCAGCCTCCTATCAGTACTTGCCTTTGGTACTGGCAACACCTCAGAAAAAGCCATTGATTTGAACCCCAGACTGCTGCAGTATCTAGCGAGATCTCTGAATCTTGCCTTCACCTCTATCAGACTATTTCCCGTCAGGTAATTTGTTCCCAGGTGGAACATCAGGTGTATTTTCTCATCCTGCTGTTTCCCCCTTGAGGTGATATAGTAAATGACCTCACTGCCATCATGCCTCGCAGGCACTTAACCCCTACTGCGCTACTCTTTTTCCCCCCTGCCCCCCATCTAATTCCTTTTATTATAGAGTCCCCAACAAGTAGGACCCGGCCCTCCCTCACCTTCTGCTTACATTTCCCTTCTATCCTTCTCCCAACCCCTTGCATCCCAGTCTCTGCCCTATTCTCACTATCCCCTTTGCCATTTCATCTCCCGGAGTACTGCCTTCCCCTGCACTCCCCTAGCTTTGTGCCCCCACAGGCATTTTTTGCTAGGCCGCCCACCTCTGCCCCACCATCCGTGAGCTTTTTCCTTCCCCGCTGATCTGCCCCTAACCATGCCATGACTGATTTCCTTGGAGAACTTTCCCATATCCCAGCTCCGTCTAGCCCTAGCCCTTCTGAACCTGAGCATGCTGTCTCCCCCTTCTTTAGATTTTGCCCTTTCTGGGGTGTGTCCACCCCTGCGCCCCTATCCCTATGTTTACTACTCTCTTTGTTCTTTCCTGAAAAGGCATCCCCTTTTCCTATTTTCCTGAGCCTTCTTTTGCACTTGCATCTCCTATTTCCCCTGGGTACTCCTCAACTCCATTTTCATGATTTTCTTGACCATTTAGTGCCCCTAGTGGAGCATATCTGTTTTTCTGCTCTAAATCCACTGCCTGTTTCCCCTCTGGCTGTGGCTCCTCCCCTTGTTTCCTCCTTCCTTGCACTCTGTGCAGGTTTTGGACCTGTATACTTTATCTCCTTCCATTCCCTCTGATTTCCTTTGTGTCTCTTGCCACCTCTATCTGGGACTCCTGTAACCCCACTAAAGCCATCCCATTCGTCATCTTCCTTGCTTCCTTACTCCTTTGATTCTCTCTATCTCCATCCCATCTTCCCTTGCCAGTTGCTGTATTTACTCCTTGTCCCCCTACAGATCTCTCTTTAACTGCTCCTTGTCCCCCCACAGTTCCCCCTCTAATCACTATTGCTCCCTCAGCAGAACACCACCTGTCCTCCCTTCTATTACTTTCCCTTTCCCAGATTAGCATCTTTCTCAGCCTCCTCACCTCCTCCCTTAGCTGTGCAAGCTACCTACATACCATGCAACTCCCCATTTTCCAAACTATATCCAGTATCATGGCCTACCCCACAACCTGTGCACCCCACCACCCTCTCAAAGATGCCATCAGCCCTTGTAGCCTGGGGACCTTGCCTTGGAACCACCCTTACCCTGCTCAAATTGCACTTTCAATTTGTTCTCCCCTCCATTTTCCCTATGGCCTATCACAAGCTTTAGATTTCAGATCCTAGGGTGAAATCCACCCCCCCATTCAAAAATATCAGTTACCAGCCCCTGTGACTTTTAGATTCCAGACCCTGAAACTTCTGTGGCTTAGAAGTTCAGGCCCTGGAGCAACTTCCGAGTTCTATGTACCGGACACCACAGTACCTTATAAATAGTACCCTAAAAAACACAATACTTGAGCTTTTGATTTCAGACCCAGAGATTCCCTTGTAATCAGTACTCTAAAAACACAGTACTTGAGCTTTAGGTTTCAATACTGTACCACCCATTCATTGCTTTCACCCTACTACTGATAGAAACATACAGAGGTAAATCCAAATTGGCAGTACAGTAGCAGTAATAGCGTAATCAGTGATTTCCTCCTACATCCACAGTACTACTGTGATTTACCCCATGGAGTCATACTACATTACCATTAGCAGCACATTCAGTGAATTTTACCCTACATTAGCAGTAGGATTTTATTCAGTACTATGATTTACCCCTACAGTCACACTACATTAGCATTAGTAGAATTAGTACTGCGATTACCCTCTAGAGTCACACTACATTAGAATTTGAGCACATTCAGTGAATTTTATCCTACATCGGCAGTAGGATTATATTCAGTGATTTACTCCTTAGCACCACAGTACATTAGCAGTAGCAGTACATTCTGTGCTTACACACTACACCCACAGTCTCAGTACCTTGTTTTCGACACCAATATCCATCCAGACAAGTAAGTTTCTTTCCCCAGCTGAAGACACCCCGGATGCACAGCTCCTCTGGTGTCTGCCTCCTGCCCGCTCCTGATTGGTGAGACCTCTGGTTTTCACCTCCTAGTTGCATTCCACCTCCTGCCCACTCCTGCTTGGTGAGACCACTATTGGGAGTGGTACAAGCCCATTTAATAAAACACAACGTTATCATGAAAGCATACTATTCATAAAGAGAAAGCATGATTGCAAAGGTGATAGAGGAGATTAAATACTTATATATAACAACAGAATCCTCAGGGGAAACTAACAAAGACATGAATTTGGTTCTTGATGGTGGGAACCCATAAGCTCAAGATTCTTTTACCAGAAGTGAAGAAGACGGTGGTGTTGGGGACAGAATGTAGCCTAGGTTTAGGATGTTATGTAAGTAGTAATGAAACTAGAGAGTTTGGGGGGGCAAGGGGGAGTGAGTTCATGGAGAAGTACTAAAACAAAGAGGGAATATGGATATTGCATATGGAAGTGGATGAGAACCTTTGTGCTTCTTTGAATATCGGGGGTAGTTTAGTCTTAGATAAAGAATAAGGCAGCGAACACAAAGATTGAGAGGTACCAAAAGTAATTATATTTATTATATATCAGGTATTACTGAGGGCACCCTATATATTGGCCAGATTCCCCCCCCCCCAGGTTTCTACCACTTTGGATGGCACCACCCTTGAAGCATTGCAGTCCTTCAAGTACCTTGGTGCTTGCAAGTAAGTGTAACAACTCAGCCCAAATTGATGCCAGCCATGCTAAACTCCATTCCAACCTTTGTGCCCTGTATTGCAGCAAAGACTGCTTATCTCTGCAGGTCCACAAGGAGCTTGTTACCAAAATGGTGCTCCTTGTCTTCAACTATGCAGTTGTAGTCTATGGCACTACCCCCTCCACCTCCATTGCCAGACTGGCACCATCTACAACTCCTTTTGCCACTTTGCTACAACCCCCCCTTTACTCACCATTGCTCCCTCTATTCCTCTCATTCCATGCTCCCTCTGGCCTCACATCACCAGGCTTACAGTACCCCCTTCATATCCAAATACTGGTTTGGTTCCCTTCCCTTCTTCCTTGCCTCTCTCCTCACCCAACTCTCCCCTGCCTACTGTTCCCTCCATTCCAGGGATCATCATATTTTCTCCTCTTCTCACCCCTGCTCCTCTGTTGGGCAATTTGCCTTCTTCTATTGACTCCTCACACTCTGAAATACATTCCCCTCCTTCCTCCACCTCTCTTCCTCCCCTGGCTCTCTCAAGCACCAGTTGAAACTCCAACCCCATGCCACCTGCTCCTGTTACCCTCCCTCCTGACACCTCCCTGGCCTTGCCTCAAACATTCTTGAATAGGCCTCCAGGTGGGTCTCCACTACCTTCCTACTGGTTGCACTTCCTCACTACCACTGCGTTTTCCTCTTCCATAGATTTAGCATATGTTTTTCTAGAGCTCTGTCACTTGCACCAGTTGAGCAACTGCATGCTGCACATTGCAACTTACTTTGCTCTTGTTCTGGTGTCTTGTACTGAGCTGTGATTGCAATTATTTTGTTCTGTAACAATTTTATTTTTGTGCATACTTATTCTTGTACCGAGTTATTTAACAATATTGTTCTAGTGACTTGTTTTGAGTATTGTACTGCTATTCCTCCTGTTCCCTTCCCCCAGGTCACACCTGGAAATGAGCTTCGGCTCAGTGTGTGCCTTGCCTGGTTGCCAGTTTTCAAATAAGTAATTACTGGCACCACAGTTTGAAACCCCAGCCCCTGATAAAACCCTTTGCCTTTGGCAATACATATGGGTTCTTCTAGTGTATGCCTTGTGAAAGGCTCACTTGCTATGAAACAATGTAAGTAATTTTGAGACTCAGCTTTGTCTGTGTGTGTGTTCCATCTTTTTCTTTATCTAATTCAGTTGGTGTGACTAGTAGCACTTTCTGAAGATGGGTTGTGCACCATCACCTACCTTTTATATTTGGTGATATAATCTTGGTTTTAGAAGTAGGTAAGCAACCATGCATCATCAATTTGAATAGCTTGATATGTGGAAAGACCATACAGGAGGGATTTGCTGTAGTAGAGCTGGAAAAAGATAGAAGGATGGATAAGTGGGCTTCAGGTCAATGTAGTGTTGAATGCGGTCTATGTTGCTGAAGTGATAGTAGGCAGATTCACAGACAATGCAGTGGAGAGATAGCACAAAGGTGAGTTCAGGAGTCAGACAAATATCATGGTGTCTACTGATAAAATGGGAGACTAAAGGGGAGACAGAGAGGTGAGAAATTCTTAACATCTTTTAGCCTTTCTTGTTTTCCCAGTTGATGGCCAAAGGAAACAATCTCAAATTATTATATGTGTTAGATCTTGTTCCCCACCTGGAGGCAGCTTGTGGGTTACTGGCTCTCATATTGTATTTTGATAATCATCACCTAAATTGTTTTGTTGATTGACTGAAAAAATGTTATCCACTTGAATTCTTTGCAGCTTGTAGTGGCCAGTAACCCAATGACTGTGGTGGCAGAACAACCAAAAGTGAACTTACTGAGCCATTCTAACAGCAGTCAAACAAACAACAGTGCATCTAACAAGCAGCGGCTTTCAATCTCCAACTGTGTTTATGTTGAGTACTTCGGTAGAACATGAAAGAGTTAGCTGGGGAAGTTGGGTATCAGGGCCTGACATTTAACATTTGGAAAGGGGTTGTAACAAATAATTCAAAATGAAATTTAGAGTAAAATTTGTAAGATATTTTTATTGAGGTACCTAAATGGGTTTAATGAGGCTTTGTGTGAAACAGAAATAAAACAGAATAAGATGATAAGATGGTATTCTATATACCAATCAGAACATCTCAAAGATCACATACCCCCACATTGTAAAAATGAGTTTACAAAAGAGTGGAACCAGTACAAAAAAGGCCTATTATAATTACAATAGAGTTACATAATTATTTTCTAAAGGATCATAGTCAATTACTGTCTCTTCTTTTGATAATAAGTGGTGATATAGAGTTGAAACCGGGACCCCAACAAATTTCATACCTTTTAATAACCAATGAAAATGCAAGGGGCCTGGTACAGAAAGTGGATGCTTTTAGAATTTGGGTAGATGACATTCAGTCAGATATAATGGGGATTTCAGAAACATGGTGTCATGAAGGTAATAAAGACAAGGAGGTGCAGGTGGATGGATGTGGATTAGTAAGGAGAGATAGGGGCAAGAGATGAGGGGGGAGTTATGTTATACATCAAAGTTAACATGGGACCATTTAGAATTGTTTGGTCAGAAAATCTTGAAGGTATGGATTGTGTAGTCATGGAAATAATATCAAATAAATTAATGATTGGAGTAGTTTATGCTCACCCATTGGACCAAACTAGCCTGTTTTGATATATTGGCTGCCAGGCTATTGAATAATGTAAAAAAATGCAGATTTAATTTTAATCGGAGACTTTAACGCTGATTGGTTACAGAAAAGGCGTAAAAGGTTAAAAGAGAGTTTGAGCATCTTAGGACTTAGACAAGTGATTCAAAGTCCAATGAGATGTATGAAAAATGTGGAACAGGGCTCTGTTTTGGACCTCTTGTTTATCTCCCATGATTTACTGGTAAAATAATTTGAAGTGATGCCCATAAACTTGGAGAGTCACTGTCCAATTAAATGTAAATTGGAATGGACTAAACCACAAAAGACTGAGACTATATCACATTGGGTAACATGTTGGAAAAACAATAATATAAAAGCTTTTAGAGATGGTTTATGTAGTGTTAACTGGAATAGAATAACCTTGATACCAAATTTAGACTTGGCTGCACAGGACTTCAATAATACTTTAATGTCAATTGCTAATATGCATGCTCCTAAGATACAAAACACTGAAAATAAAAAACATGTACCATAGATTTCAGACAAAATTAAAAAGCATCTAAGAATAAAAAGGCAGTTATGGACAAAAGCTAAAAATAAAACTAACGAGGATTAGAACACATTTAAACAAGCATTTGTCAATGCCGAATGTTTGTTTGCTGGCATTAGCATTGGAAGTGTAGGAGTTAGACAGATGCAGAATAAGAATGGCAGTGAAGTATTGAGCTGATGCCAACCCCACCCCCACACTGCAGAGATGGACAGGCATTGGGGTGTGCCTTTGGGTCATCACCCATAACGCTCATGCCATTTCACCTTGCCCTACCCTGCAGATACTGACGAGTGTTGAGGTGTGCCTTGGGGGGTTCGGGCTTTACACTCACCCCATTCCATAAGGAAATATGCTGAAATGGGTGCAGTATAGGAGAATGGTGTGAACTTTGGGACTGAAGAGTCCAAGGCACACCTTGATGCCGGTCACTGGCTGCAGGGTGGGGGTGGGGAGTGGAGTGGTGTTAGCATTACTGTTGACAATCCCAAGTCACACCCCTGACACCTGTCAGTCCCTACAGGGTGGAGCATTATGGTCAGAAACCCTAATGCCCTGGGCATTTCTTGGTATTTTCACTTCAAGTTTTCAACATGGGCGTTTTGTGACCGCACCGCATTAACAGTGACACTATCAGTTTGTTAGCTGAAAGGTGATTTTGCACAGCGACTGTGCATTTGGCACCACAGATGTGAAAAAACATTTTGAACAGGATGTGAAAAATGACAGCTGTACTGTTCATGAGGAGGTGTAAAAAAATGGTAATGTTGAAAATCTGGAGTGAAAATATAAAAAAATTGGTGAAGTCACGAGTGTGCATAGAAACTGCTCAATGCACACCTGTAATGCAATTATTTGGGGGACTTTTTATACCAGATTTTCAACATAGTCATTTTTGGGACCTCTGCTCATGAACAGTGGCACTGTGATTTTCTTAATCTGTCCCGAACATTGATTTCACACAGTGATCGTGCCCATTGTGTGCCACAGGTGCAAAAACATATTTCAGGCAGGATGTGAAAAATGACAGCTGTACTGTTCATAAGGCAGTGTGCAAAAATGACAATGTTGAAAATCTGGAGTACAAATATAAAAAATTGGCGGAGTTATGAGCATGCGTAGAAACTGTGAAATGCACTCTGGTAACACAGTCATTTTTTTGAATTTGTTCACCAGATTTGCAACATGGGCTTTTTGGGACCTCTCCTTATGAACACTGTCACTGTGATTTTATTCATCTGTCCCGAACATTGATTTTGCTCAGCGACTGCGCCATTGTGTGCCAGATGTACAAAAACACATTTTGGGCAGGATGTGAAAAATGACAGCTGTACTGTTCATAAGGAGGTGTGGAAAAATGGCAATGTTGAAAATCTGGAGTGAAAATATTAAAAATTCTCGAAGTTACGAGCGTGCATGGGAACTGGGCAACACATGCTCATAACACAGTCATTGTTGGGAATTTTTTCACCAAATTTGCAAGAAAGGCTTTTTGGGAGCCCACCTCATGAACAGTGACATTGTCATTTTGTTAATCAGTCCCAGAAGGTGATTCTGCACAGTGACCACTAAGACCAAATAACAACGACATGACAGTGACTGAGTTCATGAGGTGGGGTCCCAAGAACTCATGTTGAAAATATGGTGCCAAAAGTGGCAAAAATGGCCAAGATATCCACCTAAGTTGAAACTCCCCCCATTTATGCCATTATACAGCTTACTGGCATTTCTTCAGTTTGTGGTCAGCTTTGAAGAGTGCAGACGTGTTCCCGCTCCACCGAAGATCATAGCGCCGGGCTCCAGAGATAAGTAGGGGTGAAGGTGGTGCAGGGAGGTGCAGGGAGGTGGAGTACACAGAGAGTGCATGTGGATTGGGGAGGGGGGGCACCGCAGACAATGAGGGACTGTTTTCTTGTTTATAGGTTAAAAAAAAACATTTGGCACACTGTGATGAGCTCCCAGTGTGCCACTGGGGTGTTTTGTGACTACTGGAGCTGACAGGGATTGGGCACCCTGTTGGCAAAGAAAATGGGCCTGTGTTGGGGGGCATGATGCTGAGGGGGATTGGGCACCCCCTCAGCATACACATTAAACTACAGGGATATCATGCCGATGGGGATTGGGCTCCCCATTGGCAAATGAATTGGGGAGGAGGCATGCCAACAGAGGGATTGGGCACCCCAACATCGGCTTTCAGGTGGGACTGTCAGAGGCAGACGGCAACAGCCACCACCATGTCTACTGAAATGTTACACCAGGCAAGGCACGCCCTGCAATGACGGGTCACTCCCTCACTGGAGCAGCGAAATTGTTTTAAGTTGGTGGCACACTTTTGAGCTGCTGTCATAGACAGCATGCTCACTCATTGGTGCGACACAAACAAGCCCTAAAAAGTAGTGGCGGCATTGGCAACAACACAGCCGCACCTCCACAACCTGCTACTCCAGCAAGTTGTCACAATATGTTTCTTGTGCATGCGCTCAAGCAAACATAAAAATTGTGAAATACTGTAAGTGTAAATGTAAGTGTACAGTATATAAACTATTAGACTGGCAAAAACTCAGTATTTAACATTACCATGGCTAAAGAGCCTAAAAACATTTGGTACCATGTAAAGAAACTCCAAAATCCAGTTAGTTCCAGAACTCCAGTAAACTTGGTTGAGAACAGCTTAATTACTGGAGACCAGGTGAAAGTGGCAAATATGTGAAATTGGTATTTTATAGAATAACCTGACCTGGGACTTGAAAACCCCAGGACAGGTACCTCTGTGTACCTCTGATATTTCCCTGCATGCAATAGTTCATAATGTCGAAATAATGGAAAAGTTTAAAGATAATAATGATTGTAGACCATGGTTTAGATTTAAGGTAATTAAAGTCAAGGATGTTGAAAAAGAACTAAATTGTTTGAAGGTTAATAAATCTGGTGGAACAGACGGAGTTGAAATTAGATTTTTAAAGCTTGGGTCAGACATACTGGCACCAATAATAACGTACATACTGAATATGAGTTTGTGTACCTCTATGTACCATGAGGTTTGGAAAATAGGTAAAATTGTACCAATCTTTAAAGGAGGAGATCCCCTAATAACTACAAATTATAGATCTATAGCCTTGCTCCCCATATTGTCGAAGCTTATAGAAAAATTCTAAAAACAAAATACTTCTTCGTAGGGAAGTAGAAACATAGAAACATGGAAACATGATGGCAGAAAAGAGCCGCCTGGACCACCAAGTCTGCCCAATAGGGGGACTACTACTCTTCAAAAACAGAGATTAGTGCACAAAATACCTCAGAGCCAATTACCAAATGGGAAAAAAGACAGAAGAATTCAGCACAGAGGTTACTTGTAAGTAAAGGGACAGTTTAGCCAGAACTGTTCAAACCTTTATTAATAATACAAGTTAAACATGAATTGCAACATAGTAAAACTGATAAAAAAATCAGAAACTTCTCACCCATACGTGATGTAAAATGGTTGCTCCAAAAGCTCTGTGCAAAACCGCTGACTTAAAAGTGCCTTTCTATTGTTTTTTTGTGCAGATTCGCAATTCCATAAAGTGCCAAACCAGAAGGTAACTAGCAACTGGTGCTTAGCCAAAAACAATATATTGAAAGAAAACACTAGTCATAGTATAAAAACACGAGCATGTTCAAGCCAAACGCTGAGGTAGTGCTAAGGTAGTACACTTACATATTGACCATGTCACGTCATCTTCAGAGTTTGCTACATAATAGTCCACAACCATGTTTTGAACAGGACAAATTAAAGAAACAGTACACTGTGGAAGACAAAGTGCCGTGTGCATAGAAACTACTTTGCTTATTAAATAGTGCAATTGCCAGTGCATATAGTTTTATATGCTTTAGGTCAAAACCTTTTATAAAACTTTTGTTAAAAATCTTATGAATACAGTTTTCTGGATTTAGAGCCAAAAAGTCTAACCTCTATATCGGCAGAGCACAACAAGTCATGCCCACATATTTACAATAGCTAGGCAATGGAAAAGACAGAGATGGAAAGTCATGTCTTAAGCACTAGGCAGAGCATGTCAAGTCATACCTATGCCGGGATGAAAGACAATGCTAAAACAGATGTTAGGAAACATACAAAACCAGAAATTAGACAGTTTAGAAAACATGTATTACAATCATACTAAACACAGGTTCGGGGGAGGGGCGGCTTAGCCTTGTTACAGTGGCATGTATTCAAGTAATTATAATGTGGAATATCTTCTTGAGTCCCAGTGGGGTTAACCTGTTTAAGATAAAAATCCAAAAGCTTCCCATTGTAACAGCTTAAACCCTAAGTCTCCCCCTTGCAGACCCATTTACACTTTTTTCCAAACATACAAATCTTAGAGATGCAGGGGATCCATGTTTGGCATCCACATAATGTTGTGCCATAGCATACTCTAAATTTGAGTTCCTTATTGCTCCTTTGTGCTCTCCAATTCTAGATCTTAACGTTCTTTTTGTTTGTCTGACATATGTCATACCACAAGGGCATGTAAGCATATAAACTATTCCCATGGAGCTGCAGTTAATAAACGAGTCTATTTCATAAGATTTAACCAATCATGGATGATTGAAGGACTTTGTTTCATAAGTGTTCGAACAGTGAACACAATGTCCACATCTATAGTTCCCCTTTGGTGGACCTAGGGGTCAAGACTGCAGTGTCTCCTTAGACAGCATGGTATAGGCATGCACAAGAGAATATTTTAAATTATGTCCTCTCTTAAAAGTGATTGTGGGCTGTTTGTCTGACAAATGTTTCAGTCAAACATCTGATTGAAGGATAGCCCAAAGTGTTTCGATTGTTTTACCTTTTTTTGGGGGGGGGGGGCAATAGGGTTAAATTCTCTCACAAAAGTTATTGCGTTCTTATTTTCTCCCCTTTCCTTCTTTTTTAGTAGATCCTCTCTGTTTAAGGTTTTTACTTCAGTCAGTGTATCAAGTATCAACTCAGGTTCTTATCCCCTGTTCAGGAAGCTTCTTGTTATGTTTTTACTAGCATCCTTGAAACTGTCATCAGTGGAGCAGATTCTTCGTGCTCCAACAAATTGTTCTTTATGGATATTCTTGGTAATGTATTAGAGATGGCAACTATCCCTTTGAAGAAAAGTATTTCTAGACAATGGCTTTCAGTACAGGCTTGACTACAATCTCTGTACTTATCAGAGAGGGCATAATTTAAAAGACTCTTTTGTGCATGCTTTTATCATGCCGTCTAAGGATACACTAAAGACTTGGCTCCCAGGTCCACCGAAGGGGAACTCTAGATGTGGACATTGTGCTCACTGTTCAAACACATATAACACAAAGTCCTTCAATCATCCATGATCGGGTAAAACTAATGAAATAGACTCATTTATTAACTGCAGCTCCACTGGCATAGTTTATATGCTTACATGCACTTGTGGCATGACATATGACAGATGAACAAAAAGGGTGTTAAAATCTAGACTTGGGGAGCACAAAGGAGCAATAAGGAACTCAAATTTAGAGTATGCTATGGCATGTCATTATGTGGATGCCAAACATGGATCCCCTCCATCTCTGAGAGTCATGGGTTTAGGAAAAATTTAAACAGGTCTGCAAGGGGGGAGACTTAGGGCTTAAGCTGTTACAATGGGAGTTTTTTTTATTTTTACCTGAAACAGCTTAGCTCCACTGGGACACAATGAAGATATTCCACTTTACAGTTACTTGAATACATGACACTGTAACAAGGCTAAGCCCCCCTCCCCCCCAAAAAAAAATCTGTGTTTAGTGTGACTGTAATACATGTTTTCTAAGCTGTCTGATTTCTGGTTTTGTATGTTTCCTAGTATCTATTTGAACAGTGTCTTTCATTCCAAGCATAGGTATGACTTGACTTGCTCTGCCTAGTGCTTAAGACATGACTTTCCAGCTCTGTCTTCTCCATTGCCTGACTATAGTAAATATGTGAGCATAACTTGTCATACTCTGTCCATATAGAGCTTAGGCTTTTTGGCTGTGTTCCAGAAAACTGTATTCATAAGATTTTTAACGAAGGTTTTTATAAAAGATTTTCACCAAAAGCATATAAAACTATATACACAGGGCAATTGGACTATTTAATAAGCAAAGCACTTTCTATGCATATGGCTCTTTGTCTTACACAGTGTACTGTTTCTTTTATTCATCCTGTTTAAAACATGGTTGTGGGCTATTATGGAGCACACTCTGAAGATGACCTGACATGGTCAATACTTAAGCATACCACCTTATCACTACCTCAGTGTTTGGCTTGCATATGCTCGTGTTTTTCTACTGTGACTAGTGTTTTCTTTCAATAGATTGTTTTTGGCTAAGCACCAGTTGCTAGTTACCTTCTGGTTTGGCACTTTATGGAATTGTGACTTTGCACAGAAAATAATAGAAAGGAACTTTTAACTCAATGGTTTTGCACAGAGCTTTTGGAGCACCTGTTTTACATCATGCAATGGGTGAGAAGTTTTTGACATTTTGCCAGTTTTACTGTATTGCAATTCATGTTAAACTTCTATTATTAATAAAGGTTTGAACAATTCTGGCTAAACTGTCCCTTTATTTACAAGTAGCCTGTGTGCTGACCTCAGTTGCAGAGTTTTTCTTCTGTGGTCTTTTTTCCTTATGGAAAAATTCTTTCACAGGCAGTTTTGCCAATATTTGAAACAGTATGATTTGTTGACTGACTGTCAGTATGGCTTTAGGGTAGGGAGGTGCATGGACATGGCCCTGTTGGATTATAATAATCTGATTGGAACATCTATGAATTCATGTATGAGTACGTTGGCCATGTTTGTAGACCTTAGTAAGGCCTTTGACTTAGTGGACCAGGGATGTTATTGCATAGATTACATAAAATAGGAGTACATATTGAAACACTACAGTGGTTTAAATTTTGTTTAGCAGATATAAAGCAATTTGTGTTCCTGGGAACAAAGTCATCTCTGTTGAGTGAGGCAAAAAGGGAAGTACCACAGGGCTCCATTCTAGGCCCTTTACTCTTCAGTGTTTATGCTAATGAACTACCTAAGGTTTTGAAAAATAGCAAGGTCCCTCTGTACGGGGGTGACACCATTTTGGTGGCATCGACTGACAGACATACCTCTCTAGAACAAAACTTACAGGAGGATATGTCTAGAATGGAAATGTGGTTTGTTGAGTCAAGATTATTAATGAATCCTGAAAAACACAATGCATTTGTTTTACAGCTGGGTCTAAAGAAGAGTTGGACACACAAAACTAAACATTAGATTTTGAAATAAACAGGAAATTGTAAATGGCACAAGTTTTAAATACCTATGAGTCTTAGTACGTCGTAAGCTGACATAGGTAGATCACATAAGCACAGTAGTTAAGAAGACAAATGAGAAATTGAGGGTATTAAGAAGAATCTCTGTATGCCTCAATAGTGTTGTTAAAATAAAACTTACACAACAACTGTTAATCCCAGTATTGGTGTATGGGGGAACTGGTTTATAGAAATGCACCTAAAACCATTTTGAAAAAAAAATGTTCAAACTTTATTATAAACTGGCAAGGTTTGCCAATTCCAGTAATACTGTGCACATCATTGTAAGGTTTACTTGGCATTGGACTGGTTAGGCCTGGAAGAAAAAAGAGAATTCAGTTGGTTAACGTGGTGCTACAAATTCTTGAAATCTAAAAGTATTCATCCATTGTGCCACCAAGTATTAATTGAGGCATGGCAGAAGAAAAAGAACACATTAATGTTAAGTACAATAAAAATGACTTGGCTGAAAGTTTATAATAGATTCGGTGATTTGGTGATACTGCACTACAGATAAGCACAGCTAAATCTTGGAATGTAATTTCTATGGTATTAAGAGCAAAACATTTCACACATGAATTTCAAACAGTTTTGAGAAAATCTTTTAAAACACCATGCAATTGCTACACTTGAATACCATGAATTGATTATCTATGTGTATTATTGTAATGTTTTTACATATATGTTGTATTATATTGAATGTTTGCTGTACCAGACATTCTTGTTGAAAATAGAGATACTTTTCCCTAGTGTTTATTTCTGTATAAAAATAAAATGTTATCAAGCAAACAAGAAAGCGGACCGAAGAGATGACATTAATGCAAATAATAACAGTCTTTATAGTCACTACCACATGGCAGCAAGGGTGGACAAACGGATCCTAGCGCCATTAATTTATCCATTTTCAAATATGGGCATTTCCATTTTACAAAATTGTAATTTGTTTCTTTCCCCTCCCCGCCCCCCAAACTGAGTGCAAATTAACATATTTAGCACTGAAAATGGGGCTCACAATTGGGGGCTTTTACACACCTTTTGTGCTAAATGTGGTTGTAAATGTGGAGCAAAAAGGTATTTTTACATAAACACTTTACTTTTAAGTGGTGCTTAAATATGACAAATTCTGTTTTTAATCCTGTGTTTTCTATTTTTGTCCCTATGCCCCTAATGTCACCACAGTACTGTTTTACTTTTGTGTAGTACAGTACAATAGGATAGGAATGCGCTCAATGGCAATTTCTTTAGAGGACACCAATTTTTGAATGTTCAAATTTCAGGAACCGCTGAAGTTCAATACCTGCCCTTGAAATAGTAGTAGTAGTAGTAGTAGGGATTTATTTATAGAATTCCAGTCAAAATACTGAGTGTACCACAAAAACAAAAATATCTCAGTTTATGCAAGCAGGGGGCCAGAATGTTTTAAAAGTATTTATTTTCACAAATAATGTATAGTACAGTAGCTGTTGTGGGCAGTTGTGAGATTTAAGCACTGAGGGAACAGTTTTTGATGCTTTTAAAGGGACATTGTCAACCTGTTTTTCATCATATCATTTCTAGTTAAAAACTCACATTTTATGATTGCTTACCTTCCCTTAAATTCGTTGATGTTGCTGTTTGCTTTGTCTGTCTCTTTGTTTAGTAGAACTGAAATGCATGACAATGTATATTTATAAACAAATTTGTTTTTGCTTACAATCCTGGAACTGTTCTTACTGCATACTTCCTGAAAGTTAGAAACAAACCCAAATAGTACAGTCACTCATGACGCAGTAGCCTCCTAAACTCCCATTGCATCCCAAGTGGACAGACTGTGTTATGGGTGTTCCCAAGTCCAGGAAATATGCAGCTGGAGCTGATCAAGGAATGTAAACAAAACGGTGTTTGTGTGGTAACACCAGTATGGTGGGCAGTCCATTTTTCACTTTTTCTAGGAAAAAAAGAGTCAGAATCAAACTGCTAGATACATAAGCAATCTTTACAGAATATTGACAATCATAAAATTGTTTTTTTTTTTACACTAGGGACACATTGAGCCCTAAGGGGGTTGACAGTGTCCCTTTAAATGTAAATACGTACTGTAGTAGCCAGCAAGAGTCAGGAATGAGAAATCACAGCTAGGGTGAAGAGGGAGGATCCTGCCTTAAGTCTTCCTAAGGAGAAGGCTGGGAGGACATGCACTCTGCCATTCTGAGGCGTGATCTTGGGATACTAGCAAAGCAGGTAGAAGGCAGTGGGTTATATGCTGCAGTGTGTGTTACTATTATAGTTATATGGATGGTCAAAAGCAGGATGATGCCATGGGATGGGAATTGTTATTAAGTACATAGGTTGGGGTAGGTATCCGCTGGTGGAAATTGGCAGATATTGGGAGGCATTCCTTTGCATAAGGTATAATTTGGTTAGAACCTTATAGGAGGAGATTTGGGAAATGAGAGACAGCCTGATCACGATGCCCAACATCAGAAAGCTGGAGTCATTTGTGTACCAGCCCCTGGTGATTGTGCATAGAGAGAAGGGGGAAGGGACAAATCCTGGTGGGGGAATACATGAACATGGTCATGGATGACTTCTTGGACAGAAGCAAGCCCCCTACAGGGACGAGCCCCACAGCATCCATAGATAGGAAAAGCATCCTTAGACAAGGTCCTTATTTTAACAGGAGATTTTAACCTGAGAGATATTAACTCAGAAAAAGGTCCAGTGATAACTAAGGTGAGGAAGTTATTACATTAAACAACAAATGACTGCAGCTTGGAGCAGTATGTTTCGAAAGGGAATCTTGGATTTGGTAGTGAACAATATGGGAGATGAATTAAAAGAATCTGAGAGGTAATCTTGGGTTCGTTATTAAGCAATATGGTAGATGAATCAAAATAATAATAATAATCTTTATTTATTATGTGCCTTTCAAATTGTTAAAGTGCGATACATAAAATTAATAAAACAGGGAAGTAAAACAGCTTTATATAAAATATTCAGTGAAAATCCAGTAAATAACATTAATAATTAGGATATGCTTGGTTCCCAAATGAAGAACACAAAAATGAAAGCATTCAGACAGTTAAAAGCAAAGGCTCCATGAGAGACAAAAGATGAGTATAAGGAAAGAGCCAGAATCTGTTAGAAGTAATATTAAGAAAAGGCGATATAGAAACATAGAAACATAGAAGATGACAGTAGAAGGAAACTGTAAGGTCCATCCAGTCTGCATAGAGTTTTTGTGTCTTTCCTACTCCCCTAGCTGCCCTTTAGTGTGAGAGCTTCCTTGTGTCTATCCCACGCAGTCTTGAATTCCCCTACTGTGTTAGCCCCCACCACCCCTGGGAGCAGACTATTCCATGCATCCACCACCCTCTCCGTGAAGGAGAACTTTCTGATGTTAGTAGTGAATCTCCCTGCTTTTAGCCTCAGATCATGCTCCCTTGTTCCACTGCCCTCCTTGAAGTGAAAAAGTTCCTATGCCTGCACCTTGTTTACGCCTTTTATGTATTTGAAGGTTTTGATCATGTCTCCGCCTGTCCCTTCTCTGTTCCAGGGAATACATGTTTAGTTCACTCAGTCTTTCTCCGCATAATATGTGATGCAATCTCCTTATCATCTTTGTTGCCTTTCTCTGCACTGTCTCTATCCAGTCGATTGTACTTTTGAGGTGAGGCCACCGTACTCCAGGTGTGGCCTGACCAGTGCTATGTACAGCATCAGGAGCACCTCCCACCTCCTGCATGTGATTCCCCTCCCAATGCATCAAAGCATTCCACCTCCCTTCAGTGCCGCCTACTCGCATTGTTTTCCAACCTTCAAGTCATCTGAGATCATGATTCCCAGATCACACTCCTGGTTGGAGGAAGCTAGTTCTTTCCCCTCCCAAGTAATACACCATCTTTGGATTTCTTTTTCCCATATGTATGACTTTGCACTTTTTGGCACTGAATCTCAGCTGCCATGCTCTAGATCATTCTTCAAGTTTCTTTTGGTCTGCTTCCATTTTGCCTACTCCCTCTATGGTGTCCACCTTGTTACATGTCTTGGTGTTGTCCGCAAACAGACACACCTTTCTCTCTAGTCCATTAGTGATAACAGCTATGAAAACATTGAAGAGCAGAGGCCCCAGCACCAAGGCCTGGAGTACTCTACTGGTCACCTTACCCTCTGCCAACAATGCATCATTTACCTGCACCTTCTGGGTTCTACCCTGCAGTCAATTTTGTACCCATTTTACTATTTTCTGTCCTTCTCCTGTGTGTAGTCTAGCTTCTTTACCAGCCTTCTGTGTGGAACTAAGTCAAAGGCTTTGCTAAAGTCCAGGGAGACCACATTCACTGCCCCACTGTCATCCACAGCCTTGGTAACCCAGTCAAAAAAATTAGACAAGATTTATTTGGCATGACCATCCTGCCGGGGTCCTGCTGCCCGCTGGCTTCAAGGAATGCTATAATCCTCTGTTTGAGCAATGTCTCCATCAATTATCCCACTATAGATGAGAGACTTACTGGTTGGTAATTTCCTGATTCTTCCCTGTTGCCCAATTTGTGGAGTGGGACTACTGTTGCACTTTTCCAGTCTTCAGGTACCACTCCTCTCACCAAAGATTTGGCAAATAGTTTTGCTATTGGGGCTGTCAGCTCTTTCCCCAGTGCCTTTAAGATTCTGGGATGTGTCTTGTCCAGTCCCAGGGCCTTGTCCACCTTCACTTTATTCAGCGTCTCCAACACTTCGGCCTCCTTGAAGGAGCTAGTGTCAACCCCTGAACCAGGGATGCTGTGTTTTGTGAGTACCAGGCCATTTCCCAGATCCTCCATGGTAAACACTGAGCAAAAGTACCTGTTTTAGATTTCTGCTTTTTCCAGTCCTCTTCTGCTAATCTCCCTTCCCCTGTGGCAATCCCCACTATGCAGCCTTTTGTCTTCCTTCTTTCCCTGATATACCTAAAGAAGGATTTGTCACCTCTCTTTGTCCCCTCTGTAAACTTTGCCTCCATCTGGGCTTTGGCCTTTCTTATCCTTTTGCTTGCTTCTCTCATTTTTTCTTTGTGCTCATCCTAGTCTTTTTCATTCATAGTTTCTTGGTATATCTTGTGCACCTTCTTTTTTCCTTTACTATGGTTGCCACTTCTTTGGAGAACCATAGAAGATTTCTTCTTCTTTTTGCCTTGCTGACCCTCCTGAAGCACTGGTCCGTGGCCGTCATGATTGCTCTCTTGATCCTCCCCCACATGACCTCAACCTTTTCCTCTTCTGCTTCAATTAAGTTATTTTTTTAGGCTGGCTCTCATTTTTTGGAAGCCAGCCTTCTTAAAATCTAGCACCTTCATTTTTAATTGACAGGTATCCCCCGTTATGTTTACTTGGAAACTGACCATACAGTGGTCGCTGTTTCCCATATTGCACCCCATATCAATTTCTTTAACCCTATCACTGTTTGTGAGAACCGGGTCAATAATTGCATCTCCCTTTGTTAAGACTTTAAGAAGCTGACCCAGTCCTGCACCCTGTAGGGCCAGTAAGAAGTCCCTGTGTCTTGCTATTGCCACTGTTGGTGTGCTCCAGTTTTTATCTGGGAGGTTAAAGTCCCCAACCAGTATCACTTCTCCTCTATCTGTCATTTTGTAAATTTCCTCTGTTAAATCTTTGTCCCCATTTTCCCCTTGATTTGGAGGCCTGTAAATGACACCAGTTTTGAAGGTTGTCCCCTTAACTGCATCAGCTGTTAGCCACAGTGACTTGGTCTCCCCTGGAGATCCCTGTGTCTCTGTGGCTTTTATTTCTTTCCGTATGTAAACTGCTATTCTGCCCCCCCACTTTTTTTGCCCTTCCTGTCCTTCCTGAACAGATTGTATCCTTGTATAGCTGTGTCCAACCATGGTTTTACATGAACCAGGTTTCCATCACAGCCACTCAGTCCAACCTTTCCTCTTCCATGATGTCCATGAGATCAGGTAGTTTATTTGCTAGGCTTCTAGCATTTGCAATCACTGCCTTCCAGGACTGTGCCTTCTATTTTGTATGTGGGTGCACCCCCTTCCTAGACTGCTCCAATTTGCTGCTTCCACCGGAGAGATTATGCAATTCACTGATATCTTGGGGAGTAATGACTGACAATCCAGGTCGAGGTGTGTGTTTTCTCCCTTTTCCTTTCAGTGGTTGTATGTGTGTCTGTGATAGACTACTAATCTATTGTGATCTGCATACATGGGTTAGAATCCCACCCTCATCAATTCAACTGTGTTGGGGCTGGCAGTATAGCCTAGAGGTTAGAGTAACAACCTGTGAATGAGCTTGGTACAGGTCTGATTCCCACACCCTCTACTTGCATACTGTGTGACTCTGAGCAAGTCACTTAGCCACCTGAATGTTTCTAAGTCACCTCTGAAAACAGGCACTTGTGCCTAGTGAGTCTTATGTGATTACCACAGAAAAAAGAAAGGTTGAAAATGGTCCATGAGCAAGCCGTGGAGAGGGATGGATGCCTGAAGTAAAGCTCCATTGAACCCTAATCATCCTTAAAGAACAGCTGATGCCTTTGGAAAAACTTTGGAAAATATAATATTTAGGCACAATTCTGCTTGTATTTCATATACATGTGTGTGTGTGTGTGTGTGTATGTATATTATAGATTTCTCCCCTCCATTACTTATTACTGAAGAACTTTCCACAAAATAAAATTTTTATCCCTCAGAGTTTATCTGCCTCTGTAGCTTGTTCCCTACTTAAAATTATAATGCTCTGTTGTGATATCATAGTATGTTGCCATGAGAATAACTATGATGTCATAAGCAGAACATTGTGACATCAGGTTGAGAAGATACAATAGGAGCTGATGAATCCTCAAGGAACAACTCCCCTGTTTTCATGAATATTACCTCAGTAATAAATAATGGGAATAAGAAATACAGAGCTAATGAGAAATATAAGCTGTTTTGTGCCTATATATTATGTTTGTTACAGTTCTTCTTGAGGCATCAGTGGCTCTTTAAAAATCTGAAAGTCAGATCAGCTGAAACATCCTGAGTATGATGAATTTGGTTAGATTAAAGCCTGTTCTAATGAAATCTCAAATTCTTATCATCATTGGTATATCCATTGGACAGTTTCCATTGAACAAAGTTGGTGGCTCCTTTCTCCTTGCAGAATGGCGACAGCAGTGGCTGAGGCAATACTGGCCACAAGTGTAAATGCATTGGAAATAAAAGTCCTGTTGAACCATGTACTGACTGAAACCACAACTTTCACGTAATTTGTTGTGGACCTGGAAGACAAAATGAAAACACTCAGCATGTTTTTATTATATTCAGATGAGAAAGACTCCTGTCATGAAGCCAGGATTCAGAAACTGGAACATCTGATCAGCCTTTTATGGTCGAGGACAGAGGATTCTGAAAATAGAAGCTGTAGGAATAATCTCAGAATACTCTGCTTTCATTAAGGGGGGCAAAACAAATCAGATACAGCAGTCTTTCAACAGAAAGAACTCCGCAGACTCCTAATCAACAACTGGTGGCTGACACTGGAGATTGAGTGTGGGCACACAGGTTGTTGGTGCCCTACAAAGCTGTAGGCCATTTCAGACCTCTACTGGCAAAGTTCTCCACTTGTCTGACAAGTAACAACTACCGGCACTAGCATGAGAAGAAATAATTTACTGAGGCCCAGGGTTCATTCGAGGAGCTGGGGTGCTCTATCAGTTACAATATCCAGCAATGTTTCACATTAATAGAAACAGGCTTCTCAGCAGCTTTGAGTTCCCTGAGGAGGCCACTAATTTCATTCACAGAAACTAGCCAGACAAGTTGAGGGACCTGGTAGCCTTTCATTATGCCTCCATCCCTTGCAAGCAGCATCTAAACAGTGCAGGGCAACTGGCCTGTCAACCCTCTCAAAGCATAACACACCTAGAGTACAAGACAAGTCAAAGTTGGAGAACCAAACTACCATTGTAAAAAAGATCTAGAAGATGGAAAGGTACAAACCCTTTCCCACCAGTCCAGTACACTGAACGAACCTGCACTCAAAGAGATGGAGCCTGAGGCCGACATGCAGCCACTTCCACTGCTACCACAAATAAAGACACAGCAGCATAAAACTCTCCAGAGAAGCCTCAGAAGACAAAATTGTGTGCAGAACAGTGGGCTCAGGTTTGAGAGATCTTGGCAGTCTGCATGCTGAGACAGATAAAGCCGTGCCTGACGGGGCTCTCGTTTCGACAGCAGCAGCAAGCTCTTGAAGTATTTGCACATTCCTTCTGTCCATCATCGTAGAAGGCAGACTGAAAGTGCA
The DNA here is from genome assembly GCA_016271365.2 of Neoceratodus forsteri. Taxonomy (NCBI): domain Eukaryota; kingdom Metazoa; phylum Chordata; order Ceratodontiformes; family Ceratodontidae; genus Neoceratodus; species Neoceratodus forsteri. Next base: position 1,223,537,588 of record CM057459.1, on the reverse strand, counting down.
AAGAAATGGGATGACTATGCATCTTGCTAAATGTACAAACCCTATATCCTAAATCAAACAGTAGAAGCACTCTGGATAGTGGGGTTGATACCAGTCCATTTACAGAAGAAAGAGTACTGAAAGAACTCCTAAAACTCAAGGTGGACAAAGCAATGGGGCCTGACGGAATTCACCCTAGAATCCTAAAAGAGCTAAGGGAGGACCTAGTGACACCACTAACCACACTTTTTAACAAATCATGGGAAGATGGGGTGGTACCTGAGGACTGGAGGAGGGCAGATGTGATTCCCTTCACAAAAGTGGGAGCAAGGCAGAAGCAGGAAACTACAGACCTGTTAGTTTGACCTCAGTGATGGGGAAAATGATGGAATCACTTGAAAGAAAGAATTGTTGAGTACCTTGAGGCCAGTGGGGCACTGGACCCAAAGCAGTAATGGATTCACAGCAGGTAGGTCATGTCAGACAAATCTAATCGATTTCTTGACTGGGTGACCAAAGTATAGATCGGGGGCTGTGATATGGCCTACCTAGACTTTAGCAAGGCATTTGACACAGTCCCACAAAAGATTAATAATCAAGTTAGACAGCCTGGGAGTGGGTCCCAGGTGGTAGCCTAGGTAGCAAACTGGCTGCACAACAGGACACAGAAAGTAGTTAGTAAATGGAACACATTCAAGAAAGGGGTTACTAGTGGAGTACCTCAGGGCTCAGTACTGGTCCAGTCCTCTTTAACATCTTTATAGGTGACATTGCAGAGGGTCTGGAAGGAAGGTATGCCTCTTTGTGGATGACACAAAGATTTGTAACAGAGTTGATACACAAGGGGTTAGAAAGGATGAGAAGGGACTTGGCAAGGTTGGAGGAATGGTCAGACATATGGCAACTTAGATTCAATGCAAAGAAGTGCAAAGTAATGCACCTGGGAAATAAAAATCCAGGAGAAGAGTACACAATAGCAGGGGAGGTACTAACAACAACAATAATGGAAAGGGATCTGGATGTAGTCATATCAGATAACCTAAAGGAGGGTATGCAATGTGAGAAGTCAGTAGGGAAAGCCAGGGAGATACTGGGATGCATAGGGAGGGGCATCACAAGCAGAAAAAGGGAAGTGGTTATCCCTCTATACAGACAGTTGGTGAGACCCCATCTGGAGTACTGCGTGCAGTTTTGGAGACCTCATCTACGCAAGGACATAGACAGGATGGAAGCAGTCAAGGGGGGGGCAACTAAAATGGTGCAGGGTCTACATCAGAAACCATATGAAGAGAGACTGAGAGAGCTTAATATGTATACCCTTGATGAAAGGAGGACGGGGACATGATTGAAACTTTTAAATACCTCAAGGGAATCAACAAAGTCCAGGAGGGTAGCATCTTTCAGAAAAAGAGATGTGTAAGAACAAGGGGTCACAATTTAAAGTTAGAGGGGGGACGGCTCAGGGGTAATGTGAGGAAATTATTTTTCATGGAGAGAGTGGTGGACGTATGGAACTGCCTTCCTGGAGAGGTTGTGGGGTCTAAAACATTGAAGGAATTCAACCATGCATGGGACAGACATAAGGCAATTATAGTGGGGGGTTGCAGGAAATAGGCTGTTGGTCAACTAGAATCTGCAGCTTATCCAATAGGTAGGGAAATGGTCAGACTGGGTGGGCCAAGTGGTCCTTATCTGCCATCAAAGTCCATGTTTCTATCCTTTTCATGCATTTCCTGGGCAATTCCTTATAATTTAACTGGGGTCTCTTTCTTCTCATTTTCTACCAATTTGACTGAGTCCCCCCCCACCTTCTCCCCCTTCTCTGACACACAGCTTGGTATAGATAGCCAACAAACTCACTTCTACTTCACAAGTATTACTTCTCAGTATGGCAGCCCACAGGAAAGTCGAGGAGGTTGGGGGGTGAAGGCATGGTCATTGCCTAACCTTTCTGCCACAGAGAAAGTTTTCCTCGCTTGACAGGCCTTATGTGTCTCAGAGGGCAGTAACATCAGGCTGCAGGTCTGATGAGGTGGCATGCTAGTACTGGGACACGTAGCATGCCTCCACCTCCCCTAGTATTTGTCAGAGCTAAAAATTACCTCAACTTCAGCAGGGAACAGATGAGGGCAGGGAATAAATGGAGTGGTGGCATCCTTTGGCCAGGGTCATACATTTTGGCACTATCCCCCCAACCTTAAAACTCACCCCACAATATGGAATTCATAAAATTCTGGCACAAGGCAGCAAGGCTTGCAAACTGGAACCCAGAACAGTCTGTCCCTTTACCTATTTGATCAAACAAGAAGCTCTGTATGGGAGGTGCCATCATTCTAATGAGGTACTGGCAGGCCAGTGGAATCAGGGTCAGGCAGGATTTGAAGGACAGAGCCACAGGAGTCTTGAAGTCTTTCAAGCAACTACAAGATGAATAAACACTCTCAGCAAAGCACAACTGGGGAGTTATTTGCAGTTCAGGCATGCTTTTCTGCTGTTGCTGGGACATCAATACAAAATACAAGCCCCAACTGCTCTGGAAACTGTACTGCTCCCCAATGGGCTGGTGCCAGTCAAGAGCAGTCAGATTTATATATGGCTCCTGAACATGCAGTCAGACACCACAGAAAAGGTCTTAAAAAAGGAAGTATGAAATTGGGGTGTAACTCCCCACCGTTTAGATAGCATGTCAGAAAGTGCTGAGGAAAGGGGGTTAAGATACTAAGAACTGCAGTACTCAGATGGAAATCATACACAGATGACATAGGACTCCTGAAAAGCTATATGTCTGGGGCTAACTGACTCCAACAGATGCTGAAGGTGCAGGATGGACACTGGGAGTATCTTCCACCTCTTGTGATCATGTCCAGTCTAGAAGTCATTCTGGACAGAAGTCCAACATATTTGTAGGTGACTCTTCCACCCCACCTTCACACTTACACCACAGTGGTGATGTTGGTAGCAGATTACCTACAGTCACACAACAGATCTGGGTTTGGCTAACTAGGGACATAATTACAACAAAAAGGGTAGTCTTGTGGCATTGGGGAGAGACCTCTCTGCCCAAAGTGGAGGGGTGGCTCACAGAGTTAGGGAAAATTGCTAGCTATAAGGGACCTCAGTATGGTTTGGGAGGCAAGATGCAGTCATTTATGGCTAGCTGGTGCAAATTTATATCCTCAGAATTCTGTAAAATATCCACAAGGCATTTCAATCCCAAATATGTGCTAGCAAAATTCTTACTAATTCATTGCCTGATACAATACCAGGCAATGGCCTAGTGGACTAACATTAAGGTAGGACTCCCCTCAGAGCTAGATTCAGCCTTCAGTGCAGTGCACAGAATAATGTTCCTCTGGATGCGTTCTATACATGGTTGAGTTAGTTCAACACAACTTATAATATATGTGTTATAGTACATAGATACATAGATACATAGACAGTGTGGGAAGATAAGGGTCTATGGCCCACCCAGTCTGCCCATTTGAGCTGGTAAGTTCAGTTTATATTTTCCTAGAAGTCTGTTGCCCCTTACCCCTGACCTTCAGAATTCCTTTATGTCTATCCCATGCATTCTTAAATCCCGTGATTGTTTCAGCCCCCACCACTTCCTCTGGCAGGGTGTTCCACTTGTCCACCACCCGTTCTGTGAAGAAATTCTTCCTCACGATTCCTCTGAATCATCCTCCCTCCAACTTCATCCCATGCCCTCTAGTCCTGGAACATCTTTTTTGCTTAAAAATAGTGTATTCCTGCACTCTGTTGCTTTCTGTAAGATACTTGTATGTCTCTATCATATCCCCCCCCCTCTCTGTCTCTCTCCTCTCCTCCAGGGGAGTACATATTCAGTTCCTTCAACCTGTTCTCATAGGACTTGTGATGCAATCCATGTACCATCTTTGCTGCCCTCCTCTGAACCTTCTCTACCCTGTCTATGTCCTTACGTAGGTAAGGTCTCCAGATAGTGTTTAGGTAGTTGCACCACCCATGTTATGTTGGTCTGTTTTGTGTTGTACATCCAAGGGGCCAAGATGTCTGCTAGCAGTTCTATCTAACTGTATCTGCTTCATGTGTTGAATTTGTTTCTATCAATAAAAATTTACAAAAACAAAAGACTGGAAAACATTTAGCAACAAGAAACAATGGACATTTAAAAGACTCCTAAAGGTATGTAAATGACAATTGTAAGATTAAAAATACAGTGGCCTAATAAATACAGATAAGGAAATAATGAAAAATTAGAAAAGCTAAATATATACATCCATGTAGTAGGGAGTATTCCTGGAACATCCTATCTGTTAGTTAAAAAGTCTGTTGCAACAGCATGTCCCTATCCTTTACTATCTATTTTCTCCTTTCTGTGTTTTTCCCCCATCTTACAGGTAGACCACCTGTCAGATGGCTCTCTTGCTCTTTACTGCCTCTGCTTTTCTATGCTATTCCAGGAATCAGGGTAAAAGCCAGGGATTTAGCTTCTAGACTGCCTCTTTAGGTTTTTCTGTGTGTTAGTGACACAGGTGAGGCAGGGTTTGTAAAATAATGAGACGTCCCTTGTGGTAACTTGTGATAAGCAAACAGGCTGCTGTTTAAACACAACTGAGGAAAGCGTTACTATCTGCCTGACTAGGAAAGACTTTTCTGTGTTTTAGGCAGCACAGGTTAGGCAGGGCTTTTAGTAAAGAAAAGTTCAGCATTGCAGCTAGTGCATTCAGGCAATGAAATACTGAATGAATTACTACTGATTGCAATCCAATGGAGGAATAGTTTTCTGATTTCCAAGACATAAATCCAGCAAAGAAACAGAACATAAATGTTTTATCAGGAAATGTTTACCTTGGGCTGGTGTTTAGGTTATAGGTCATTTTAAACATTGTTGTTTAACCCTGCTGTATATCTGACTTAGAAACAAACAATATTTCTGAATTTAAAATGCTTAGAGAGAAAATGTAGCACGGTATTAATATTTAGAAAGAAAGAAAGAAATGTTAAAATAAAGTACCTGTGGTGTTTTTAGTGTTTTTTTACTTAGGCCCTGTCCACACTATGCGTCTGTAATGTTACAGAGGGCTCAAACTGTTACCGCAATGGTTTGCGTTTACATCTGTAACGTTACAGAAGGTGTTTTCGTAACCGTTGTTGAAACCACTTGTGAGGTGGTTTGAACAACTGTTAAGAAAACGGTTGTGCCCCTGTAACATTACCCGCCATAGTGTGGACGCGTGAGCATGTAGCTCCAGTAATCCCCCAGTGCAGCACGAACTGCATTGTGGGATAGGGTGGCTGTAACGTTACAGGGCACCCACAATGTGGACGGGCTGTAATGGTTCCAAACCATTATCGAGACTGTTTGCCGGCAGTGTGGACACACTGTAACTGTTCTGGTCTGTAATGGTTTGGAACCGTTACAGACTGTAAGTGGTGTAGTGTGGACAGGGCCTTAGGCATTTCCTGGTAGTTGCAGTTTGGGGAGTGGCCCTGTTGCTGCCTGATCCTCTCCTGTCCCAGCCTTCTATAGAGCCAACCGGCCTCTGTGTTTCCATCTATATTGGGTGGAATACATGTGGGAGGAACCAAGACAGCAGGGAGCCACCCTCAACAAACATGTTATGCCATAGAATGATTTAAGTATGGTTCTAGCAGTGAAAAATGAAAGATGTTTAAATTCAACTGCATATAGGATGCTTGGTAGTAAATAATAAAGTGTATTTAACAAAATAAAGTTTAACTTTTCAAAAGGGGGTGGAGCTTCATAACACCACCTGACCCATCCATATATACAGAGGGCTCAGTTGAGCTTTGGTAGTGAAGGAGTAGGGAGCAGATCTTATAGCTCAGCAGATGGTCTAGCTCCTCCTAGTGGTCAAATGCTATAATTTTGTCTGTTACTGCATATTTCAGTTATCTCTCTTTATTTTTATTTGGTCGCTGTACAGTTCAATTCTTTATTTTCATTGAGTTCTGTTTGCTGAATAAAAGCTATTTTGAGTTCATTTATGGGTGTCTGCCTCCATCTATCCCCCCACATCTACAATCCGTTCAGAGGAACTAAATATATACATCTGTTCAGTTTATGGAGGAAAAGACAGATCCCAGTATGTTTTCAGATAGACAAGAAATGAGGGTAAGGAAACTGACAAAATAGAATGATGTTCAGTAACAAGAAGGTGCTTAACAACTTATTAAGTGTAAGGGCTGATAATTCAGATGTGCCAGACAAAAGTCACCGGATGCTCTTAAAGGAAATAGCAAGAGAATTAGCTTAACCATTAACTACAGCATCAACAAAGGGAAAGTGCTGGATGACTATATAGAGGCCGCAGTGATTCTAGTGTTTATGAAGGCTGAAAGAGGAAAACTGCCAACCTATATATTAGTCAGCCTAACTACTATCCTGACTACTATTCTGTGCAAAATAAAGACATCCTTCATGAGGGAGAAAATAATGGAGGAACTGAAAGAGTTTAAGCAATGGAATGAAACACTATTTGATCTAACTAGTGGATTTTCATGCTTAACAAATCTATTGCCTTTTAATTAGCCAGTTAAAAAAGGAAATAGGTCAAAACATTGATTACACCAACAGTGCAAACAAAAAGCATGCAGTACAAAATGCCAAAAACAATGGTAGCACTCATCAGAAACACAAAGCACTAGCACTACTTGAAATCAAATGGCTACCCTGTGTGTTCACCTCCAAGTTCCCAATCTATAAAATACCATCTCTGGAGGGGGGAGGCAACTCAGGGATAGGAGGAACTGTGTGGTGGGGGTTATTGAGGAAGGAGAGGAACCCAGCAGGAAATCTGGGATGGGGGCAAAAGTGCAGGGTGGGGGCACACACAGGTAGCACATCAGTCTGGAGGGGGGAGAGAAAAAATAACAGGAATGTCTTGTCCCCAGGAAAAAAAACTAAAGGAATCTCTTGTCCCTGGACCAGGAGTCAAACCCTGGTCCACTGACATTCTGCTGACCTCCACTACCTACATAGATACATAGACAGTGTCGGCAGATAAGGGCCTATGGCCCACCTAGTCTGCCCATTTGAGCTTGTAAGTTCAGTTTGTTTTCCTAGAAGTCTATTTCCCCTTACCCCTGACCTCTAGAATTCCTTTATGTCTATCCCATGCATTCTTAAATCCTGTGATTGTTTCAGCCCCCACCACTTCCTCTGGCAGGGTGTTCCACTTGTCCACCACCCATTCTGTGAAGAAATTCTTTCTCATGTTTCCTCTGAATCGTCCTCCCTCCAACTTCATCCCATGCCCTCTAGTCCTGAAACATCTTTTTCGCTTAAAAATAGTATTTTTCTGCACCCTGTTCCTCCCTGTAAGATACTTGTATGTCTCTATCATATCCCCTCCTCCTCCTCTCCTCCAGGAGTACATGTTCAGCTCCTTCAACCTGTCTTCATAGGACTTGTGATGCAACCCATGCACCATCTTTGTTGCCCTCCTCTGAACCTTCTCTACCCTGTCTATGTCCTTACGTAGGTATGGTCTCCAGAACTGTACACTGTACTCCAGGTGGGGCCTCACTAGTGTCTTGTATAGCGGAATTATGACCTCCCTTTTCCTGCTGATGATGCCCCTGCCTATACATCCCAGCATCTTATTTGCTTTACCTGATGCCTTGTCACACTGTTTCACCTTGAGGTCATCAGAGATGACAACCCCAAGATCCCTTTCCTGCTTGGTGCATGCTATATCCTCACCCCCAACTGATATATTGTGCCAGGGTTTTGTGCCCCATATGCATTATCTTGCACTTCTTTGCATTGAATTTCAACTGCCAAACCCTTGACCATTCTTCAAGTTTCTGCAGGTCCCTTCTCATTCTGTCTACACCTCTGGTGTGTCTACTCTGTTACAGAGCTTTGTGTCATCAGCTTAACGGTGAAATTCTGCCTTCTAGATCCTGTGCAATGTCACTGATGAAGATGTTGAAAGGACCGTCCTAGCACTGATCCCTGTGGTACCCCACTGGTCACTCTTCCCTCTGTGGAGTGACAGCCATTTACCACCACCCTGTGTCCTGCCACCCAGCCAGTTACCTATCCACCACACTACTGTCCTGCCCACACCCATATTCCCCAGTTTGTGTAATAGTCTTCATGTGGCACAGTGTCAAAGGCCTTGCTGAAGTCCAGATAGGCCATGTCCACTGCCCTCCCCTGATCCACCTCCCTAGTCACCCAGTCAAAAAATTCAATGAGGTTGGTCTGACATGACCTCCCCCTGGTGAAACCATGCTGCCTTGGTTCCTGTAGTCCATTGACAACCAGATGTTCCACCAATCTCTCCTTCAGTAGTGCTTCCATGATCTTTCCCACTACCGAGGTGAGGCTGACTGGTCTGCTTCCTCTTTGTTCCCACTTTTGTATAAGAGGACTACATCTGCTGTCCTCCAGTCTTTGGGTACCTCCCCTGTTTCCAGTGATTGGCTGAACAGGATAGCCAGAGGTTCAGCCACCACCTCTCTTAGTTCTTTAAGGACCCTGGGGTGCACCCCATCTGGGCCCATTGCTTTATCAGCTCTTATTACCTCCAGTTCCTTCAGGACCCTTTCTCGTGTAAAGGGACTTGTGTCCATTTCTGCACCATTCTCACCCCTTGTACTCCCTTCAGACCCATTACCCCCCTCTTCCTTAGTAAAGACTGAGCAGAAATACCTGTTCAATATGTCAGTTTTACTGTTGTCATCCTCCACGTGGCTCCCATCCTCCCCTTCAGTCTCACTATCCCTCCCTTTGTCTTTCTTTTTCACTTATGTACCTGTAAAAGGTTTTGTCCCCTTTACCACTGATTTTGCAATGTGTTCTGTCTGAGCTTTGGCTTCCTTACTGACTTCCTGCCTCCTTTGTTTCTCCTGGTACTTCTCCTATCCCCTTCTGCCTGTGTCTTTTGTATTGCCTGAATGCAATCTTTTGGCTTTCACTTTCTTTCTACTCTTTGAAAACCATAATGGTCTCCTCTTCCTTTTCCTCTTGCTAACCTGCTTAATGCATAATTCTGTTGTTCTTATAATCCCATTTTAAATACTGCCCACTGTTCCTCAACCCCTGATTCCTGTCCCATTCCCTTAATGCCTCTTTCAAGTATCTCCCATTTTCCCAAAGTCTGCCCCCTAAAATCCAGGATATGTGTTTTGTGTGGTTTGGTTCTGCTCTTTCTGTGATTTCAAACCACAATGACTGGTGGTCACTGTTACCCAGGTGCTCCCCACTGTTACACTCCATCACACTGTCCCTGTTTGTGAGCACAAGGTCCGTATTGTTTTCTGCGAGTTGGTTCCATGACCAGTTGCTTGAGGAAGGCACCCGAAGGGAGTCCAGGATAAATCTGCTCCTAGTTGATGCTGCTGCTGGGATGCTCCAGTCCACGCCTGGTATATTGAAGTCTCCAACCAGTACTACCTCACTTTGTCTGCCATCCTTTGGATGGCTAGCATCAGCTCCTCATCTGTTTCTTCCTCGCTGGTGGTCTATAGACCACACCTGTGCTGGATGGCTGGCCCCATTTTCCTTTCCAGCTTAACCCACAGTATCTCTCCCCATTTTGTTCCTCCTGGATCTGTGTGTGGCCTTATGTCATTTTCACATACAGTGCCACCTCCTCCCTTCCTGCCTGCTCTGTCTCTTCTGAATATGTTGTAGCCAGGTATGGCCATCTCCAGTGTCATGGTTATCATTACACCAGGTTTCGTGATGGCCACAATGTCCAGGTCTGACTGTACCATGACAGCCTCCAGATCTTCCATCTTGTTGCTAAGGCTCCTGGCATTTGCACATGGCTTTCCATGATTTGACCTCCCTAGACTGCTTCACTGTTCTACTCCAGCCCCTTCCTTGGTTGTCATTTATCCCTGGTTCTCCTTGCTGTCTGTCCTTCTGCTGAATTTTGCCCCTTTTCTGCTTATCCACCTTTTGGACACTAATCTCCATCTTTTGCACACTGCTTTGCAGAGATAGCCACTCCTCTGGTTCACTGGTTCCACTAGTAGCTGTGGGGGCATCCTACCTGTGCCCCATCCTCCATGCCATGGCTGATGCTAAGCAGCACACTTCCCAGCAGACCCTTTCTCCTTTCCCCCGATGGCCAACAGCTACAGGGAAAGTGTTAATATTACTTGTGCTATACTATCCCTGTAGTTGTTTTACATGTTGCTGTTGTTACAGTACAGTTTTTGTCCTCACTGTAATGACATCAACATTTTAACTAGGTACAGTTAAAAAGCTTCAACGGGGAAACCCCAGCAGATGTTGTTTATTTGGATTTCAATAAGGCCTTTGATAAGGTATCACACAGGAAACTGAATTAAATTATAGTCTTAACAGCATAGGAATAAAATAAGTTAACCAACTGAATTGGTAGCTATCAGGAGGAAAGCAGTAGGTAAGTCATAATGGCATATAATCAGATGAGGTAAGTGTGACAAGGGGGTGCCTCAAATTGAGTTAGTAAGTTTGTGTGAATGATACAAAAACTGGAGGAGTAGCTGACACAGGAAGATACTAGAGGCATCAAGAAATATTTGGATAGAATAGCAGAGTGGGCAGGGAGGTGGGCAGTGTTACACATAGGAAAGCACAGCATGAGGGCTAAATACTATTTACATGGAACTGAATTAAGGAAGGAAAATTAAGAAAGAGATTATGTAGTATAATAACAACAGATTTCAAACAGGGCAGAGCATGTGAGATAGCAGCATTAAATGCAGTACAAGTATTATGATGCATCAGGAGAAACTTCATGAGAATGACAAGAGAGGTAAAGGCATCATTGTACAAAGCTTATGAGAGAGAGGCTGCAGTTGAAGTACTCCTGACAGCTCTGGAACCCCTATCACAGAAAAGGCATAGATTGACTAGAAAGTCCAGAGAAGAGCAATTAGACTAATTTCAGCTGGAGGAAGAATGAGACACAAGGAGAGGCCAGAAAACCTTACCATGTTTGCCTTACAGAAAAGGAAATTTAGAGGGGACTTAATTCTGTTGCCTGATTTCCTAAAAGATCTGGAGCTAGGCAAAGAACAGGGGTTAAACATTAAATATAATGGAAATATAATAAAGGACTATAATAGACAACTGCAAGGGGACGTTTTTAAGGGGACAGAAGTACTGGTTGTCACAGAGTGTGGCAGGCATATAGAATGCACTACTGACTATTATAGTTACAGTAGCTTAGAATGTAAGGAAGGATTAAGAGGAAATTTTGATCATTAGTTTCAGGGATCAAAAATGGACAGATCCTACAACTGAGAAGTGGGAGTACAGTCTCGATTCAAAAGCAGCCTCCTTCTATCCTGAAACATGTATAGTCATTTGTTTGAATAGTAACACGAACAGGCATACAGGAGCTTCAGTAACAAGATACAGACATTTCAGCAAACAAAATCAAAATGAATCAAGGGAAATTGTGAAGGTGATGAAGTGCACCTTTAGTTTGCTTGGAAGGTTAAGCTAGGTCATAATATGCCTGCCTCTGCATGTATTTTTGTGGCAACCTTAATTTAAAGGGGATGACAGTAGGGGCATAATGGACCTCCTTTGGTAGAACATTCCACAAAACAGGAGCAACTACTCTTTCTTCTGCTGACTTGAGATGGGAGTGAGGACTTGTGAATAGGCCCTTCTCCAATGCTCTGGTCCTCCTGAGGAAATCAGAGGTTAGGAGATCAGAAAGGTGTGTGTATGTCTCAGCTCATTCATGGATATGTATGTCAGTAAAAGTACCTTGTAGTCAATATTTATTTATTTGAAAAGCTTCACCAGGAAGTATGTATATTAATTTTATTTGTTCAATCATAAAACAGATCATTACAAAAATGTGTTCAGATAGACAAAAAATAAGCAATACATTTTACAATTAGATCACATAAATATTGTGCAAAACAGCAGATAGTTCTAGTAACATTTAAACAGGAGCTTTAGCCCTGAATGGTACATATTATTCATATCCTTATTTTCTGTATGTTACATAAAAAGAGAGCAGTATTTCTTCTAATATACCCATCCTCTGTAGTAAAAAGAATCCTTAATATTATCTCACTCTGGCAGTCTATAAGGGAGACAAGAATCGGCCCCAGCCATGTCTGTCTGGCAGCCCTATACTACTGACATTTCAGAGCTACATGTTCCAAGTCTTCTCTCTCATTGCTACCACAAAAGCAATAAGTGCAGTCTTGGTCATGATTTTTATTAAACCTGCACTCGAGAACATTATACAAGAAAAAAAAAAACATCTGGAGTCTTGCATAGCTCCGGCGCATCTCAGGTTGTTCTAAGTGTTCTAAATAATAATGGCAATAATGGTTACAATCATTTCAAGCATACCAGATTGTAAATTTTGAATCCTGTATATAATGTAGATCATAGATCCTGTATTTCTCAATAATCAAATACTTGAGGCATATTCCATAGCTTTCAGAAATACTAATTCGTTGAATAGTCAGTACAAATAAATTCAAAAGTCCAAGTGATTTCAATATCTCTTTAACCAAGGACAGCCATTTCGATTTTTTTGCAGTCCAGAAGTTCCCATTTCATTTTTTCCAGTAGACATGTTTTTGCATAGTGTTGATCTGGTAAAAGATTAAGCCTAATCCAGAAGTTGACTACACGAGATTCAGCTAAAGCAGTCAAGTTGGAAAGACCCAATTCGACTCTGACAAACTGAGCAGGAGTTGTTTTAGAAAAGCCAATGACTCTTCTAAGCACTTTTATCGCTGGTTTCTCTAATTTAGTAATGTATTTGTGATCCCATATCTCAATCCCATAAAGAACTTGGGAATTATATTTAGCATCAATAGTTCTTAAGAGAGGAACAAGTGAGTTTCCACCATATTTATAGTTAAAACTGCTCAAAGCTTCAATAGTTCTTTCAGTTTTCACTGAGATGGCCTCACAATGCTTATTCCATTTAAAAGAAGAAGATATCACAATTCCCAAATATTGGTATTCATTCACAAGTTCCATCTTTTCAAACTTTATAAACCAGTTAAAATACATGTGGTGCCACCAAATACCATAGCCTTTGATTTATTCATGTTTATTTTAATAAAGTTCTGGTCTGCAAAAATAACCAACTCATCTAGCTTTGTCGGAAGTCCCTTTGGGGTCAGAGATAACAATAATATATCATCAGCATAACCAAGAATTCCACATATGTCTCTTCTGAATTTTGGGGAATCAGCATTTAAATCATTTATACTTTCTAGGAAACTGTTTATATAAATTGAAAAAAGTGAGGGAGCAAGGATACAACCCTGTCTCACACCACAATTGGTATTAAAATGTTCAGTTAATCTCCCCCCACTATTTCTAACCTGAGCCCAAGTATTGATATATAATAGTTTAATTGCATTAATGAGCACAGGATCAATTCCATCACTTCTCATAATATACCACAACGGTTCTCTATTTATGGTATCAAAGGCTGACGAGAAGTCAGCAAATGCCATATATAACTCCTGAACTCTCAATTTAACATATTTTTCTTGTAAATGTTGTAATATATAAATATTATCAAGTGTCAAAAAAGACTCATGAAAGCCAGCTTGTCCCTGGGAAAAATCACCTAGTTCTAGAATGTTCAGAACCAAACGATTAAGCAAAATTTTAGAGAGTATTTTTCCATAATATCAATTAAGCTAATAGGTTGATAATTTGCTGGACTCTCCCTATTGCCTTTCTTGAAAATGGTTACAATAACAGAGCCCCTCCATGAGTCAGGAATATGATTGGTTGCTAAACAGGTATTATAAAAATCTGCCAGCAACTCAACCCATTTATGTTTCAACTGTTTATAAATTTCACTGGGAATTAGGTCAGGGCCCAGAACCTTGTTATTTTTAAGGCTGTCTATTGCCTCACTCCCTTCAGCTTTAGTAATGATTCTGAGCTGCAAAACCACATTTAGCTCGAATTAAGGAGTAAGCTTATGTGTTTCTTGAAATAGAATATGTGCATAATAATTGCACCAGTCCCTATCTCCAGTAGCACTCTCTATTTGATTTTTAGCCCGCTTACATCCATGGGCTACCAACTGCCAGAACGTTTTATCATCTTTGGCTCTGATTGCCTGATTCATTTGTTGCCATTGATATAAATAATATTGTTTCTTTTTATCAATTAATAGTTTCCTATATTTATTTATTTCTATCCTTAATTGAACTAAATTATTAGCAGTAGATGAATTCTTGTACTTCATCAACTGTACACTCAGCAAATGCTTCTGAGTTAAGCATTTGTTATAAAACCAACCTTTCTGTTTTTTAACATTTTTATAGTTAGATACCTCCATGTAAATATTTTGTTGAATCTTTCCCCAAATCTCGTTCATATGCTTATTTTTAACCTCAAAATCTATAGTAGCAATTTTATTGTATTTGTCAAAAAGTAATTCGAAATATAGACAAAAATCTTGATCCAAAATACCTGTCCAAATTAGCCTTTTCCTATTATGAACCTCTACATTGGCCTTATTAACAATTTGTGGTGTAATTAATTCAGATCTAATTAATTCATTGTTAGTGTTCAAGCCAGGAACCACATACTGAGCTGTAATAAGTATTGTTTGGATCAAGACGACAGGGCTTTGACAGAGGCCAGCTCCTCCAGATGTGTACCAGCCAAGGAAAAAGAGTTGAGGTCATGCCTAGTTTCAAATACCTTGGGGTCCACCTAGACCAGGAAATGACCTACCAAGTCCACATCGACTCAATAACCAGGTCCACCCATCAAAAGCTTGGCCTCCTGCACCGACTGGGGAACTCCTTATCCTCTACTGCATGTCGTGCTATCGCTTGCTGCAATCTCCTTCTATCTGTCCTATATGGAGCTCCTCTTCTGAAGTTCCTCCATGAGACATAATTTAATAAGCTCTCTGTACTCTATAACCGTGTGGCCCATTTTGCCACTAACTCCTCCCCTAGGAAACATCACAGTGATGCCCTAAAAGAGCTAAATTGGCCCTCTCTCCAGCATAAGATAGCCTATCCTGTTGCCTGCCTAGTTTTCAAGTTTACTTACCTAGGTCCCCCTCCCCATCTCAGAGGACTTCTTTCCCCCAGAAAACTACCCAGAACCCTGCACTCATCTGCAAGTCACCCTCTCATCACCCCTAGAACATGCTCAACCCATGGCAAACGTTCCTTCAAATTTGCTGCCCCTCACCTATGGAACTCCCTACCACCTGGTCTGACAACTTCAACCACTCTCACTCAGTTTAAAAATGGACTCAAACTATATCTTCTAAATCTTAGTCTCTGTGGCTGTAACCGCCAGCTCCCTAGACCAGTCCCCTGGGCCCTTTCACTGGTTAATCTCTGTCTCTGACTGTACTTGAAATGCTAATGTGGTCTCTGATTTCTGGCTGAACTTATGTACATACTGTATATAATATGTGAGATTTTAACATATTGATTTTAATATGGATCTGTATGTGAACCCTCCTGCTACCCTTGTACAAATGACTTCACTATACTGTGATGTAACAAGTGTAACTAACTTAATTGATGTAATTATTGTTCTCAGTGTCCTTTCTGTAACTAATCCTGGGTCGCCCCTGAAAAAGGGACCTTTGGTCTCAGTGGGCTTACCCGGTAAACAAAATCTAAATAAATAAATAATAGCTTGTTTCCAGATGTGTCCTGGGGGTGGGGATACAAAGGAGGGCACAAGAAACAAGCATTACAGGTATAAATATACAGAAGCATATAACTTAAACCTAGAACATATACAGCTGGAGTTCAGAGTCAAAGACACAAATACACACACAGAGCAAACTATACATTTTTAGATACAAGTGCAAACACAGGCTTTACCATAAACACTTGATTTACAGTGATATCAAATAAAAATACACTCAATGAGCAAAATTATACATTTCCATGCTGGAGAGTATAACAGATAAAGTGCTATAGCCAATCAATTTCTTTGTAATTTGTACAGTCACAAGGGTACAAGTATGGATCAGCTAGAGGAGACAAGAGGTGGGAGGGAGAAAGGTTGACCAAGAGGCCTACTCTCCTTTGGGGTGCTAAGAACCCACCAAGGGGACAGGCACTAGGCATGAGGGGAATGATAGATCATATTGGCTGGACATGTAGAAGGGAGAGTGAGGGGCTAGAGGAGGGGAGTATGAGTAAGGGTCAGTTAGAAGAATGATGGGTAGGAGGGAGAAGGGTCAGCCAAAGTCTTCACTCCTTCAGTATGCTAAGAACCCTGCAAGGGTGCAGTGAATTGGCATGAGGGAAGGGATTGGTCAAAATTGGCTGGGCTTTGTAGAAGGGGGAGAGCAACAAGGGTAGGAGCGGGTGAATTAGGTACAATTGCAGGAAGGGGCTATGTGATGGCAGAGGAGGAGAAGGAGGGCTAGAGATTGTGGGGTCTGTTATACCACATGACTGGCAGCCAGTCCATAGCTTGCAGTGAGGGAGTAATATGATTTGACCTCTGAATGAAGGTCAAAAGCCTTGCTGTTGTACCAGTCTGGACTTGCTGCAGGAGGTGCAGTTAACCACAGGGTACACTTCAATAGAGTTCATGGCAACAATACAAGATGGACAAGACAATGGACTTAAGACTTTGTTAAAATAGTAACATTATGGTGTGCTTTATAAATCTGAGATTTTATTGTAAATATTTTCCCAGTTTCAACTTTTTAAATCAATCAATCAATCAATCAATCAATCAATCAAGTCTTTATTTAACCAGGCGTTCATCGTTGAGCAGAAGCTCATTTGCAAGATGGACCTGGGTGGAGCATGAACAATTGTATATACAGGTCAACACAGGTATTTACAAGGCAATACAGATAATACTCTTTACAGAGAGGAAGAAAAGGTTCATATATACATAGAATTATACAGATATTGTACATATTATATGGTATTTACATACATAGAAGTGTCTATAAGAAGATAAAGCAGGTTATCTAAGGTTGCAGGAGGAAGTAACGGAAGAAAAAAAAAAAAATATACACCAGGTAGAGGTGAAGGTAGTTCCTAGTCTGAATATGTCTATCCTTTAAAAGTTAACAAATATATCATAGAGATGACCCAAAGCCTGAAAAAATGTGTTTGTATAATTTCTGAGAATTTAATTGAAAAATCTTTTGAGTACTGAGCCCAAGTATTAATATTAGTGCATAGGGTACCATATTGTGAACTAATCAGTTTCATATATGAAGCTTGCAGTTCATACATGGACCATTCGGTTCATACATGGAGCACACAATTCATACATGGCAGAGCTCAAACTGAGGGGTGTGCTGGGTATGGCATATAGGTATTATTTAAACAATGCTTCTTCCAGATCTCATGTGCCCACATCAGCTTTCCAAGTCTGATTGGAGCATACCCCCAGTTTTGTTCCACCAGCTTCAACTCCTGAATAAGGGAGTAAGTAAGGGATATGTAGAAAACATGTTATATAAAAAACAGAACTCCATATATAAGGTGGGCCTTTTTAGTTCTAGTCTAAGGGGTACTAGACAGATAGAGGAAAGCAAGTTATTAGCAATGGTCTAGGGGTTATCCTAGGATCAGTACGGAGATGAGGTACAGTGGTGAGGTAGTTAGCTATGGGGACTATGGGGCACTCTTCTCCAGGATTATGCTCTGGGAAGTTATAGAACTGCCCCACCTGCAGGACACTTACAGAAATAAGATATCTCAGCTGTGGCACCAGCTCAGCTGAGGTCCACAAACTACATCCCCAGTCCTCCTAAGACTCATTTTCCCAGAGGGGTAGCGGTGGAGGGGAAGGGTGTCAGAGGCAGTCACAAGGGGTTCAACTAATCTCCCACCACCCAGACAGAAAATCAGTGTGCAACCCTGGAGGAAGTTAATCTATGAAGGGGGGACTCTGAGTTACTCGGGGGAAATGGGAAGGATGTCTTGGTGGCCCCCGGGGGGGGTGAGCAGGAAAAAAAGTCAGCAGGGAGAATCTTAGTGATTGGGGAGTCAGTGATTGGGGAGTAGAGAAGGAGGTGGGGGAAAGAGGAGTGAAATGATCAGATGCCTTCCTGGTGCATCAAATTATTTAGATAGGATGTTGAGGATGGCATAGAAGTGGAAAGGGGAGTTGGGGCTGCTTGTACACTTGGGTATCAATGATCTGGCAAACTAGCTTGTGGAGGCACTGAAGTGGCACTTTAAAAGGCTGGGGGACAGACTGGAGATGCAGTTGGCTTCTTTGTCCTTTTCAAAGGTCCTCCCTGTAGTTTGTTGGGGCACTGCATTTTGCTCAGGGAGTGTTACACCTCACTCTCATGTGTGCAACATTTTTTCTGCAGCTGCGGAAAAACACTGACAGAATAGCCTTCAAGGGGATGTGCCATACTTATCAAGGACTTTTTTTCCTCAGGAACTTCTGCAGCTGCACTGTTTTCCACAGTCCGTAGTGTATTTCTTCCACAGCTGTGAAAGATTTGTGTATAGCACTCAGAGCAATGTCCCCTTTTTTTTCCATAGCTACAGAACTTTTGTGGACTTAGGGAAGATTTTGCACCTTCAGAGTGTTTTGTGAATCTACCCCCCTTTTTTTTTTTACGGACTTCCACATGCCAATTTTTCTTTCAGAATACCCCACATCAGCATTTCTGCAGTGCTGCAGGCCTTTTTCTTGCAACTGCAGGATTTTTAGCTGTCTTTGTGAATCCAGCCCTCTATTACCAACTCCACGCCGCCATGAATCACCACACCAGTGAAATTTGGCATCAAAAGAATTTTAGGAGAAAGTGAGATTCAAACCCAGACTTTCAGAATGACAGCCTAATGCACTAGCCACTACACTATGCTGGGTGCTACCTAGCAAGCCTGTGGTAAGGCACATATGTGACAGTAACTGATTCTAGACCAGTACAGCTGGAAGGGGAAATTGATCTTAGACCAGGTGGCATGGAAACTGGTCTAAGACCAGGCAGCTCAGAAACTAGTCTCAGACCAGGTTGCTTGTAAACTGGTCTCAGAACAGGCTGGTCCCAGACCGGTCATCAGGGGAACAATCTTCCTACACCACTTTTAAACTCTGTTCTTAATGAGACATACATGAATCACCACACCAGTGAAATTTGGCATCAAAAGAATTTTAGGAGAAAGTGAGATTCAAACTTAGACTTTCAGAATGACAGCCTAATGCACTAGCCACTACACTATGCTGGCTGCTACCTAGCAAGCCTGTGGTTAGGCACATATGTGACAGTAACTGATCCTAGACCAGTACCGCTGGAAGGGGAAATTGATCTCAGACCAGGTGGCATGGAAACTGATCTAAGACCAGGCAGCTCAAAAACTAGTCTCAGACCAGGTTGCTTGTAAACTGGTCTCAGAACAGGCTGGTCCCAGACCGGTCATCGGGGAACAATCTTCCTACACCACTTTTAAACTCTGTTCTTAAAGAGACATACAATACAATATACAGTACAATACAAACCATTCAACAATACAAAGTTATTCCAATACACAAATACCTGTCAATACATGAGATGGGGAAAAGGAAAAAATCTAATTCCTGTAAAAAAGCAGCAAGTATTAAGCAAACCCATATTTCATTAGTCTACTACTGTATTACCCCCAATGAATAGAGGAACTGTAATATTATCATGTTTTAATAAATTACACATCATAAGTAATGCAGTCATAAAAACATTCAATGTAATCCTCTATAAAAATCAGGAAATAGAGGAAAGGATGAAGTAGGCTCAATCAGTCCAAGAATAAGAATATATTACTACAATAATCCAGCAGTAGAATTGAGAAAAAAATATCTATTTTTTCCATCTATATGAATCTCAGAAAGCAGGATATGTAACTAATAATGCATAGCTCAAAGAAAGTATAAAATAAACAGAGATACTATTAGTAGTGTAGAATCCAAATCAAAAAGCAAGATATAAAGATAAAAGCTCATTACAGGAAAGGCAAGTACAAGCAGGGAAATAGGGGTAGAGAAATGATAGGGGAGTTGTTTCTGGAGGGATGGCAAAAAAGTTTATGTATCTTATTTCAATGTAATATGATAATAATAATAGTTATTTGTAGAGCACAATTCACAAGTATCAAAGTGCTTTGACAGTAAATAAACAATTAGAATAAGATGAAATTATAAATAATGAAAATGCACTTAATAACAGCTAAAATCATCCAAATCAAGTTAATGAAAAGCAAGACTAAATAAATAGGTTTTCCGTGTGGTTTTAAAGTTCTCCACAGTCAGGCACTCTCGAACCCAACGAGGTAGAGAATTCCACAGGGTAGGAGCTTCATAAGAGAATGCTTGAGTGCCAGATGTCTTCAACCGAACCCTGGCAATCTGTAGAAATCCCTCATTGGTGGAGTGGAGTGGATGGAAGGGGCAATAGGGGCACAGAAGCTCTTGCAGGTAGTATGGTCCCTGTCCATGTAGGGCTTTATTGGTCAGCAAGCCAACCCTGAAGGTGATCCTCCATTGAACTGGTAGCCAATGCAGCTCGTACAGCATAGGTGTCATATGGCTAGACTGAGAAAGCCCAGTTAGTAACCTGGATGCTGCAGTCTGCACTAGCTATAGCCAGTGGATACCAACCCCCAGAAGCCGTAAGTACTGGGAGCTACAGTAATCCAGACAGGAGGTCACAAAGGCACGGACCAGTGTCGGAAGATCATTTGGCAGAACCCGGTGTTTAATCCGGGTGATATTTATCAGATGGTAGAATGAGGTCTTGACAATGGATGGCACCTGAGCTTTCAAGGTCAGCCCCTCTTCAAAAATAATACCCAGACTCCGTACCCATTTAAAGGTCGTCAGCTGGCTGCCTCCCAGCACAAGACCAGTTGCTTATGCTTATTATATACAGATAGCAAACAAAATATACATAATTAGTGTGATGAAAACACACATTTCATTTAGTGAAGATGGTACAGGGCTTGCACCAGAGAACATATGAGGAGAGACTAAAGGACCTCAATATGTACTCGCTGGAGGAGAGGACGGATAGGGGGGACATAAAGGAAGAATTCAAGTACTTTAAGTGTATAAGGTGCAGGGGGGACATCTTCCAATATAAGAGATGTACAAGAGTGAGGGGGCATGATAAGAAACTGGAAGGTGGCAGACTAAGGGGAATATGAGGAAGTTTTTGTTCACAGAGAGGGTGGTGGACACATGGACTAGACTGCCACAGGAGATAGTGGGGGCGAGCATAGTGGAGGGTTTTAAACATGCATGGAACAGGCATAAGAGTACCTTGGGGTGGAAAGGTGGGGTGAATTGACCAGTTAGGGTCAGAGGCCACAAACTAGTGTAGGGCTTTTGGGCAGACTGTATGGGCTTGGCAGTCCATATTTGCTGACAGTTTCTATGTTTCTATATTGAGTTCACATGTACCCAAAAACTCTTAAACATTGCTGTCCATACTCAAAAGTTGATCAGTTTCGGGAGATTATATAAATTGGATCTCTATACCCTGGAAAAAAGAAGAATCAGGGAGATCTGCTAAACATGTACAAATTTTTGAGCAATGCAGAATTGAAGTCAGAGATGGGAATTGGATTACATGACAAAGCCAATTACCTGAGAGGCCATAAGCTTCAGGTTAAATTGAATACAGTCGTTAACAACAACAGATTTAATTTCTTCATTCATCGGACTGGTACAATTTGGAACTAACTACCAAGTGAGGTAGTGCATAGAACCACACTGGAGGCCTTTAAGAAGAGGCTAGACTGTGAATTGTTAAACAGTAATAGAAATAAAATAAGGTCCTGATGGTTCCCGCTAATGCGGGTAGATGATACAAATGGGCATTTGGCCTTCCTCTGCTTACAACACTCAGTATGAAACTCAGTATGAATGTCCCATTTCAGAAGCACCTTCCTTGGTTAAATTCTGGGACATGGAACAATGATGTCTCTGTTTCATTTTTCATGTAAGTTTGAAAGCATCTACCATCAATTTAAAAGTACCTGTATTACCAATAGGAACAAATGACAGTCTCCACTTAAATACTTTCTTCTGATCATTTGTAAGTTCAATGTCAGTCAAATTAATTACTGTTATGTATTGCTTCTCAAAATTCTCAGATTTACATTTGCTGTGGCACTTTCCCCTTCTGCCTCTTTGTGTTTTTATTAAGTTATTTGTTAGTGTTTGCTTTTCTTTTTTTCTCAGATCATTCTGAACAATTTAATGTTGAAATTTAATTTGTTTTACACTGCCCAATTTAAAGCTATTGATGTTAGCTATTGATGTTACCATTCTGGAGATCCTACTTAAGCATGTCCTAGTAGGGCCCTTTATTGTTTGGTCAAGGTATTTTTATTTTCTTTGACATGATGTTGTTTACATGTATTCTCATACTTTGATTTTTTTGTGACCTGTTTTCAGCCATATGGTTATTATTTATATAATGCTTTTATCACACTAATTATGCATATTTTGTTTTGTTTGGTATCTGTATAGCATAATCAAAATAAATTAAGAAATATACAACTTTTTTTGCCACCCCTCCAAAAATAACCCCACATCTTTTCTCCACCCCCATCTCCGTACTTGTACTTGCTTTCCTGTTATGAGCGTTTGTCTTTTGGTCTTGCTTTTTGATTTGGAGTCTATACTACTAGTAGTATCTCTGTTTATTTTATGCTTTCTTTGAAGTATATTTTCTATCATATGTCCTGCCTTCTGAGATTAATATACATGTATGTTAGGCATTATTCTATTAGACAAAGAATCTTTGTGTGCAAGCACTAAGGCAAAGGTTGCCCAAAGGGAATTGTCTGGGAAGCCAAGTTTCAAAGAAATACAAAATCTAACATACTTCAGTAATGCAAATCGCCACAAACTATTATGCTGATTCAACTTTAAGCAGAAATGCATGGTGCTGAAAGGCCTCTCACACAGTCTGCAAAGGGTACCAACAGAAGACACAAACACGTGTTTCATCCTACCAGGACTTATTAGTGTGCCTTGTCTGTATGACACCTTAGTGGGTTAAACCAGCTACCCTAAGTTGGTCCATCTGGGTTGGGTTATGGTGAGCCCAATAAAATAAAAAAACAAGCTAAAAGACAAAGATCCTTAGTGTGAAAGCACTGAGACAAGGGTTGCACCCAAAGGGCATTGGCCAGTAAGCCAAGTTTAAAAGAAATACAAAATCACACATAATCCCATAATGCAAAGCATCATGGGCTGTATATGCAAATCACCACAAACTATTATGCTGCCAACAAAAGTCACAGACAAGTATCTGGTAAAAATGGTAAAAAATGAAGGTGACCTATCTACCTCTAAACCACTCCTAAGAGGTGTACCGCAAGGTTCCAGCCTGGGCCCCATCCTCTTTGCCATTTACATCAACAATATTGTCTCCAATCTCTCACAATCTAATATTCACCTCTTTGCAGATGATACTGTACTATATGTCAGTAATCCCTCACCATCAAAAGCCTGTGAGCTTTTACAGTCTGAGTTCTCCCTCCTACAGCACAACTTACTAGAAAAGAAATTACTACTAAATGCCAAGAAAACGAAAGCTATGTTCTTTGCCACCAAGAGCTGCTCTTCCACTGTCCCATCATTCACCCTCCCACAATTATCTACCATCCTTGGTGAAAATCTGGAATATGTGGACAAATTCAAATATCTTGGAGTCTGGATTGACAATAAACTTGACTATACTAGCCACATTGAAGAGCTCCTGAAAAAGCTTAGACAAAGACTTGGCCTATTTTATAGGATCAAACACTACCTGACAAGAGATTCCAAACAAAGGCTAATCCTGGCATCATTCCTGTCCATCATTGACTACGCTGACTTCCTTTATGGTCACTGTTCCCCTCTCCCATTTAAATAAATTAGACACCTTGTATCATAGAGCTATTAGATTCATTACAGACCTTCCCTCTAGCACCCATCATTGCTCTCTCTACAATGCAGTCAGTTGGACATCCCTACAACATAGAAGAAACAAAAATGCTGCTGTCTGGATCTATAAAGCTCTGAGAAACAAACTCCCTTTCTACATCTCAGATTGTTTCAACCCGGATCACATCCAGACCTTACACCCTAAGGATCAATAAACTCATCATGCTGAAGATTCCTATCACCTGCACCCGGTATGGAAGGGCTGCAATCAGCTACTCCCTAGCACTTATCTGGAATTCTCTTCAAAAGACCTTGAAATTGGATACCCTCATTCCTTTAACATCCTTCAAAAAACTGTACACTAGCCTATTCCCAGAATCATGCAATTGCTCCCATAAGGCCTAGTCCTCTCACACCCCCTCCTTCCCCTACCCCTTTTTATACTACCCCCTATTTCTTTATTGTTCTTCTAGCTTGTTCTCCAACCTACTTCATACAAAAATGCCCCCAAATCCCATTACCCTAGCTTTATCCCTACAATACTGTTTGTTTCTTTCCTTTTAATATGATCTAGGTCCAATGTCATTTTGCCTTGTATATATGTAAATATTTGTATACCTGTCTCATTCATAAATCTTTGTATTTGTGTTCATTCAGTACCATGTTTTTGTGTAAAATTTGTAACCTTATATTGTTATGACCACTCAGGTCCATCTTGTAAATGAGCTATGCTCAATGATGTTCGCCTGAATAAATAAAGATTTTGATTGATTGATTGATTGATTGAAGTGTTTCATCCTACCAGAACTCATCAGTGTGCCTCATCTGTATGACAGCCCAGTGGAATAAACCAGCTACCCTAAGTTCATCTATCTGGGTTGGGTTGTGGTGATCCCAATTAAAAAAACAAGCTAAAAGACAAAGAACCTTAGTGCGCAAGCAAGCTTCCCCGCCAATGCCCTTTGGGGGCAATTCTTACCTCAGTGCTTGCACATTAAGGTCCTTTGTCTTTTAGCTTGTTTTTTGTTTTTATTGGGCTCACCACAACCCAACCCAGATAGATCAGCTTATGGTAGCTGGTTCATTCCACTGGGGTGTCATACAGATGAGGCACACTGATGAGTCCTATTCGGATGAAAAAATGTGTCTATGTCTTCTGTTGGCATTCTTTGCAGACTGTGTGAGAGGCCTTTTGCACCATGTAGTTCTGCTTAAAGCTGAACCAGCATAATAGTTTGCGGTGATTTACATATACAGCCCATGATGCTTTACATTATGGAAGTATGTGTGATTTTGTATTTCTTTGAAACTTGGCTTCTCGGCCAATGCCCTTTGGGGCAACCCTTGCCTCAGTGCCTGTTCACTAAGGTTCTTTGTCTTTTAGCTTGTTTTTTTGGTTTTTATTGGGCTCACCACAGCCCAACCCAGATAGACCAACTTATGGTAGCTGGTTCATTCCACTAGGATGTCATACAGATGAGGCACACTAACAATTCCTGGTAGGATGAAACACGTGTGTGTGTCTTCTGTTGGCACCCTTTCCAGACTGTCTGAGAGGCCTTTCAGCACCATGCATTTCTGCATAATGTTGAAACAGCATAATAGTTTGTGGTGATTTGCATATACAGCCCATGATGCTTTGCATTGTGGGAGTATGATTTTGTATGATTTTATTAATTTATTCTTGCTCTTGGACTGATCAAGCCTATCCCCTCTCTTACTCTTTTTCCTTTTTTTATAGAGGATTACATTGACAGTTTTTGTGCTTATATTACTTATGATGTATAAATTGCTAAAAATGATAATATTACAATTCGTCTATTTATTAGGGATAATAGTAAACTAGTAAAATATGGATTTTCTTATTACTTGCTGCTTTTTTAACAGGAATCAGATTTTTCATTTCCTCCTATTCCATTTTTAGTCATGTATTTGTGCACTGGAATAACTTTGTATTGTTGAATGGTTTGTATATTGCATGCTGTTATGTATGCCTCTTTAAGCGCAAGGTTATAAAGCAACAAATTGCTATGATGTTCAGATCTACCCCCTGAAGAAGATGAGGACAGGTTTGAAGTGCTGGAGTAATAGGCATGTTCGTGTTCCTCTATTGGCTTGCAAAAACTGTATTGAGCACTAGTGCTGTTTTTTTTTATTTGGAGTCATATCCTAAAAGTGCAGGGTTTTTCTACTATTTTGTACTCAGCAGGTTGGCCACTGCCCTGCACCACCTCCCATTTGCCTTTTTTTGCTTTGTGCCTTCATGTGTGGAATAGGGATATGGGAATGACAGAGTAAGAAAGGAAAATATTCAGGAGTTAAATGGGTCAATGAAGGGATAGTGTCAGGAGGTGGGGCACCTCTTTGTGGTGGACTGGGGAGATTTGGGGAGAGGAACCTCTTCAAAGGTGGTTACCTTCACCTGACAAAAGAGTGGGCCAGTGCTCTGGGGCAAAAGTTTGGTGTCTACACTGGACAGTTAAACTGACTGTGAGGGAGACAGAGGCTAGGGGAACCACTGAGAAGGAAGAGTGATGGTGAACCTTGCTAGGGCTCCCTCTGGGGGCTCATAAAAATAAGGTTGGTAACAGTAAGGTAACAGTTTGAATTAGGTTAGAGGAAGGCCAGTGAGAGAGTGCTGACAAAGCCTACATTCAACATGACAAATAAAAATAAAAATAAGAAGACTAGGGAAATAAAAGGGAGAAGAAACAGGAAAAAGCAAGAGGGGTTCTGGAGAAAGATGGAAAGGGTCTGCTAGGTGAACCATGGTAAAGGGAGTGAAGGAGAGGAACCTAGGTAGTACTGTCACTATACTGGGGACTAGTAGAAGTAAAGTGGGCAAAAAAAAGGCAGAGATTCAAAAAGAGTTGTGGGAGAGGCAAAAGAGGAAGGCTCTCAAGGTCTGCAAGCAATAGGAAAACTATGAAGGTAAGAAGAATGGAAAGGAATGTATGTGTAGGATCACAAAACAGCAAAAGAGGATCTAGATCTAGTTGGAAGGGGATCTGCCTTCATGCCAGGAGTCTGGGAAAGAAAATTAGTGAACTCCTGGTAATGGTAGCAGACACGGAGATGGACCTAGTAGCCATCATAGAAATTTGGGCAACATAGAATAATGATTGGGACATGACAGAGCCAGACTACACCATATTTAGATGGGATAGAGGAAATGATAAAGTAGGAGGCACATCCCTATGTCAGTGAAGCATACAGGCAGTGGAAGATGGAAACATCAGGGGAGGTAATGAAGAAACAGAATTGTTGTGGGTTCAGCTCATAGTGGCCTCAGATAAAAAAAATAAATGTGGGGGTATTCTATAGATCTCTAAAACAGAAGGGAGAGAGAGATAAGGAGCTTGGGGCAGAACTAGAAAACAGTGTAGCAATTGGGGAGGTGGTTGCGGTGGGAGATCTAAACCTGCCAGATATTGATTGGGTCATTCCAGCTACCTGAAGCTCCAGAGGTCAGGCCTTGCTGTAAACATTGCAGGGCTGCCTGCTGGTGGAACTGGTTAAGGAATCCTCTAGGCAGGCTGTGGTGCTCACCAGCTCCCAAATGTAGGATGAGTAAATATAGGGCAGCCACAAGGGTCCAGCGACCATAAATCTGAATGGTTCAACCTGGCCCTTTGGACAAGTTAGTCCTCATCAAAGATGATATCCTAGATTTCAGGAGGCAAACTTCAAACAGATGAAGGAGCTAGTCTGGGACAAGATAGAGTGTATGACATCAGGGACATGGAGAAAAAATGTAGAGAAATCAAGGGAGCCATTCTCAACATACCAAAGTCTTGCATGAGAACAGTAATTAAAAGAAACAGGCACAAGAGCCCAATATGGTTATCTGGAAAGGTCAGAAAAGCAGTGAGAGCCAAAAATAAGGCCTTCACCAGGTACAAGGAAAAACAAGGGGAAGAAGAATATGGAGAGTACCAGATGAGAACAAGGGAAACCAAGAGGGCAGTCTGAGAAGCAAAAGCAGACACAGAGCTGCATATTGTGAAGAAGGTCAAGGGAAGGGAAAGCAGTGTTCTAGACATATTAGGCAAAAAAAGAAAGAAAGAAGGGAGGAAGAATTGTTATACTAACAGAGGGAGGTAGGGTTATTGAGGAGGATGGGCATAAAATAGCCAATTTTAATGACTACTTTTGCTCTGTATTCACAAGGGAAGACAAAGGGCTTCTGACAGAGCGTGGCATTAAGGTTGCTGTAAGGGGGATCACTGAGATAAGGCAGCAAGTGTTTACCAGAGAAAGGGTTCAGAAAAGGACTAGCAACCCTAAAGATAAATAAGGCCCTGGGGCCAGATGGGATGCATCTGAGTGTGCTCAAGGAATTGGCAATAGAACTAATGAAACCATTGATAGGGCTACTGAATAGCTCAGTTCAGACAGGGGTAGTTCCAAAAGACTAGAGGGTAGTGGAGTAGTCCCTCTCCATAAAGTGTGGGCAAGGAGCAACTGGGTAACTACAAGCCTGTCAGTCATACCTCTATTGTGAGTAAATTGATAGAGACACTAGTTAAAGAGGACCTCATGGAATACCTGGAGAGCAATGGACTCTAGTATAGTAAAAATCTTTGAGTTTTGGCAGCGAGGTACTGTCAGACCAGTCTTATAGAATTATTTGATTGAGTAACAAGGATAGGGGATAAGGGGCAAGTTGTGGGTTTACTGTACTTTAGTTTCAGCAAGACTTTCAACTCAGTGCCTCACAGAAGGTTGCTGAAGAAGTGAGAGGATCTGGTTGCAGTGAAGGATATAATTAGATGGATGACAAACTGGTTGGAAGGGAAACAGCAGAGGGTTGTGGTTAACAGACTCAAATCAGAAGAGAGGAAGGTCACCAGTGGGGTGCCACAAGGACCAGCATCAGGTCTAGTCCTTTTCAAGATGACCATCAGTGACATGGGAGAATGAATCCAGTGAAAACTGTGTCTCTTTGCAGTTGACACTGAGCTCTTTGGCAGGGCAGACGACGATGAGGGGGTTAGGGAGATGCAGAGAGACTTGCAAAGACTAGAGTGGTGGTCAAAGGTTTAGCAGTTGAAATCCAACACCAAAATTGCAAAGTGATGCATATAGAGAACAAGAACCCCAGGACAAAATACTGGAAGGGGGATAAAGTTGGGCATGACCATTGAGTAAAGGGACCCAGGGGTCATCATCAATGACTCTCTAAAACAATCAAGCCAGTGTGACAAGACCTACAGTAAGGCAAATGGGATGCTGTGGTGTATAAGAAGGGGTACTGACAGTAGAAGTCAGAAGGTATTACTACCTCTATATAGATCACTGGTGAGGTCCCACCTGGAATACTGTGCCCAGATCTGGAGTTCTCACATAAGGAAGGATAAGGACAAGCTGGATATGATGCAATGTAGGACACGCAAAATGATTCAGGGCAGCAGGGCATATCTTTTGAGAATTGGCTCAAGGCACTGAACACATAATCACTGGAGGCCGGAGGAGAGAGGGGAAGTATGCTAGAGACCTTCAATTCCTGAATGGTATAAACAAAGTAAACTGGGAGAAACTATTTAGCATAAGTAGCGAATCAAGAACATGGGGCCATGTGTGGAAACTGATGTATGGGAGGTTCAAAAGGAAAGTGATGGATGGTGGAGCAATGGAACAATCTGCCAGCATATGTGGTGGGAGCCAAAATCATAAATGGTTTCAAAGAGGCTGGGACAGATGAAAGGGCTAAGTGGATGCCCAGAGTGGTAGCAGTAGGGCGTGGGGGGGGGGGCATGAGGTGGACAGTGTGGGTTAAAACTTTTTCTAGACAATATGTCCCAGGTTTGTTAGGGTTATGTGGGAAGACTGGATGGACCAGTGGTCCTTTTCTGTGGTCATTGTCTATGTTTCTATGAATAGAGTATACTATATGTGTTTGGGGGGATTATGGAGCACTTGCCTTATTACGTGGTGCCTATAATAAAAACTCTGCATCAGGTGAGTACAGGGTTACAGTACATACTACATAGGATGCCAAACATACCAACATTTGGCATCAACATAGTGATAACCAAAAACCAAATAAACCAACAAAAAAAATCTTCAGTTGCCTCAATAATGTGACCCATACCTATTTTTTTCCAAAATTCAGGAATATTATAGAAAAGTCAAGTCTTATGAAAGCTAAATTGTGAACCTCACTCAGAAAGTTGAAACCATGGCAAAAACCAACTATATTTACAATGTGTTAGATTCTGAGTTGATAAAACTGGAAATTAAAGAAATGGAGACATTGATCATTTGGCTGAAAGCCACAGTAGGGGGCAGCAATGAAATCATTGACAGTCTGCATTTAGAGGTAAGAATCTTGTTTGCTCTACAGGGTCAATAAGTAACGGGATAACTTTTCATTTAAACAATATGACTTGTACATAGATTGTACAGTGCAATGCTACAAAGTCATTTGGGGCCATGTAATTCCATTTGTATGACTGTTGAGTGTCTACTCAAACCAGTATCGCATGTGCATGAATGTGAACGCTTTGGAAGCATTTCTCTGTCAAGCAAGACCAAATAGTATAGAAACTAGAGATATGGACAATGGTTACATTTGCAAAAGTTGAGGGAAGAAGAGAACAGAGAGGGAACTGGTCAGCTGATTGCAAAAAGACTAGATTAGCATAACAAAACCATTCCAACAACTTCCTACTAGATGAGCATAACTAGAAAAGGGGTACGGTATTTATTTATGGAACACTGCTAGAATCTTCCAATGCAACTACCAATAGCAAGTGTTGCCGCCCACCTTGAAGATGTTTAGAAATATGCAAGCCACTGAGAAACTATGCCATTCTTATGTTTAGAATTAATGTGAACCAAGAATTTGACAAGTATTTTTCTTTTTTTATAAATGTAAACTTTCATTTTCAAATAAACTGGAGGTATATAGCAATTCATTTCAAAATGTCTTGAGGCATCAAATGTTTATTGACATGTATCATCAGTGTTATGCTTATCCTAAGCTTTCATTTTAAAATGGACATTAAAGTAAATGTACAGTATGTTATGACAAAAATTTTGAACCAATTGTTTTATTCCATATTGCGAGAGATCGGAAGAGATCGGAAGAGCCATTCAGTCTTGGTTCTTCTTGACCTCTCATCAGCATTTGACACTGTGGACTAGGGAGTTCTTCTCAAATGCCTGCAGTTCATCTGAGGCCTGTCTAGTACAGTCCTCAGGTGGTTTAGATCTTTCCTCACTGGCAGAACTCAGAGGGTGGTGTCGGAGATTTATTCCTTCGACCCAGTCTCTCTGTCATGTGGGTGCCTCAGAGTTCGGTGTTGTTCCCCATGTTGTTCGCAGTGTACACGCTGCCCCTCAGAGACATTATAAGAAGGTATGGGCTGAGGTTTCACTGCTATGCTGATGATAACCCAGCTCTACCTATCTTTTGCACCCAATCAGGCTAGAGTTCTCTTGGTCTTTAACAAGTGCCTCGCTGAAATCCAGGATTGGATGAATTTGAGATGGCTGAGGTTGAACTCGGAGAAGACTGAGGTGATGGTTGTGGACCCTGGTCACCGGATAGAAGGGGCAGGAGCTGGTTTACCTTCAGGACTCTTCCTTGATGGTTCCCAGCTCCTTACCTTTGAATGGGTGCGAAACTTGGGGGTGATTTTTGATGATGGGCTGACACTGCAGTCGCAGGTGTTGGCAGTTGTCAGATCTTCCTTTTACCATCTAAGGAACATCTCCAGGATTAAATACCTGGTTCCATCTGCTGATCTGCCTACACTGGTCCATGCCTTTGTGACCTCACACCTAGATTACTGCAACTGCCTTTATCTTGGGCTATCTGGTGTTGATATCCACCACTTGCAGCTGGTGCAGAATGCTGTAGCCCGGTTATTGATGGTACTCTTTGGAACTGTCATATTTCCCCAGTGCTGCGTGAGTTGCACTGGCTACTGGTACAGTGGCAGATCACCTTTAAAGTCAGATTTCTGACTTATAAAGCCCTACAAGGACTGGGCCCAGACTACCTGAAAGAGCTTATGGTGCCATACTGCCCCAAGCGATTGCTCCACCTGGCTGACGAGGGGTTGCTAGAGATTCCAAGAGTTTCTCTAAAATCTTCAGGGGCCTGTGCATTTATGTACGTGGTGCCAGTCTTTTGGAATTCTCTACCACGTCAGCTTCTGAAGTGCACAACCATGGAGGGATTTAAACAGGCCCTCAAGACCCATCTATGTTCCCAAGCCTACACTATCTGATGGTCTTTTATAAAATTTTATGAAACCCTGTATTTATTGTATTGATGGTTTTATTGCACCATTTTATTCTCTTGTAT
Organism: Neoceratodus forsteri; assembly: GCA_016271365.2. NCBI lineage: Eukaryota > Metazoa > Chordata > Ceratodontiformes > Ceratodontidae > Neoceratodus > Neoceratodus forsteri. The sequence continues at coordinate 1,223,505,450 of CM057459.1, read as the reverse complement.
CTTATTGTTAAGGTGCCTTGATTTTAGAAAGGCGTGGTATAAATAAAGCATATTATTATTCTATTACTCATTTCCTCCTGTCTTGAAAATGCCTCTTCCCCTGTGTTTAGCATGCTTTAGCAGTTTTTATATTTTAAAAAGTTAAAAGAAGTGTTTCTTTTAATATGACTATACCCTTCATTAGTACTGTAAGCTGCTTTTGAACACCCTTATATAACTAAGTGGACTAGCCTGCCACATACACATACACTGTACCCTGACATTAAGGCATAGTGGGTGTTCCAACATAGATGTGAATACTAATAAAAACCTTAAAACATTATTTGAAAACCTGAAAATAAATGCAAAACTCATTCAAATGAGGGAAAACAGGGCCTCTTACAAGACAGGGGTAAAGGAGTGATCTAAAATGGTAGTAGTGGTAAATGGTTTAAAAATGTTACCAAAACACACACTGCAGCCCTAATAACACCAGCGTTATCCCTTCCTAAATGTAATTTTATTGAAAAAAAAATATTTGGATCCATAAGGGCAAAGAATAAGAACATTATTTTTTTTGTAATGAAAACTTTGAGTCAGCACAGCATGCTCATGTCCTGTTGATATATTTTTCATATATTAAACACACTGAAATGTATTTTACTGTGATGGTTCCATGATGACAAGAGTTACGGGACTGCTCTGGCTTGTTGCCTACCTGCAGTGTTGGGTAAGTTACTTTTAAAAAGTAGTCAGTTACAGTTACTAGTTACTTTCAAATAAATGTAATCAGTTACAGTTACTTATTAGTTCACTATAAAAAGTAATTAGTAACTGTAACTGTAATGCATATTATTTTTCATATTACTTTATATTACTTTTGATAACATGGTTGTATTTACTCATTGAATATAGCTATGTGCTCATGAAACCCCAAGAAGTGTATAAAAGAAATAAGACAGATTCTAAAGATGATGAATATGTTAATTTATAATACAGTACCCATCTGACATTGAGAGCCTCAACAGCCCCTTTACATTTCCATAAATAAGAGCTCTATAGAAGAAACGCTTAAACCACACATCCTGCATCTACTGCTGCCCTCCGTAATATTCCCCCCCCCACAGCTGAATCCTGGCTTTGCCAGTCACTGCTGTCCCTGATCTTTTTCATTCCCATAACACCCACACTCAACTTCCAATACACACACTCCCTGCATCTAATGCCAGTGCCCTTGGTGATCTTTCCCATACAGCTGTATATCCTGACGATGCCAGCCACAACTACCTCTTTACATCCCACCCTTACACCACTGCCACACACACACCCTGCTGCATCTTCTGCAATTGACAATCTTTCCCACATCTAGCCTGTATTCTCCTCCTGACTATGCAAGAGCCACAAGTACCCCTGTAAATCTCTATAATAAAATCCTACCCTCACATAGCTCCCCCTACACTCACACACACACACCCTGCAGATCTACTGCCTTCCTTGCCTTGGTGATCTTTTCCCATTTCCACACAGCAGCCAGAATCCTAACTTTGCTATTGCCAGTCACAGATCCACCCCACCTCACAAACAACAAATTCCACCAGTACACACCTGCTTACCCCAACAAAATTTAAACACTTTCCCACAGCTGAACCTTGACTTGCCACTGCCACTGAGACACAGTTATAATTAAATAACTAAGTCTACCATGATTATTATGCCACTGCTAGTATGCCACAACTGAAGTCAGACAGTGTCACTTACAACAATCAAATTATCACACAACACAAAACACTTGTTGCACTCCAGTACCTACCCCTTTGATGAGGAGTTTCTTTAAGATGGGACTGGTGATGGTGACAGACCTGGCATGTGGGTGGATGGACAATCAGGCAACCTGCTGTGGCAGCTTGGCATATGCATTTTTCCCTACAACAGCTATGCTGGCCCTGATTCCCTCAGGGTTCAAAATGGCAACCATAGAAGGCCATGACTGACAACATGAAGGGGTGTAGCAAGCTATCTATAAATTGAACATCAACTGACCAATTTGTTGTGCCCTCAAACAAATTTCATCAATTCCTACAGAGATTCTTAGCTGTACCATGTAATGGAGCCTAAGTAGTATAATTTGTATATCAAATGCTGCAAAATGATATATTTTAATAATAAACTGACAAATAAAATGATGTTTTCTGACTTGTATTTCCACAGAACATGTTACAGATATAGAACAAAATGATAGTATTGAATGCATGCTGAAAATAGAAAATAGAGTTAGAATCAATGTTTCATCCCTAACTCTTCTTCAGGAATTATCTAAAAGGGAAAAAACAGTAAGGGAAATAAAAGACATATTTGTGAGGAATGAAAGTAGGGGAAGGCTGTAGGAGAAACATAGAATAATAATTGGGTGGTATGTTTAACAAGAGTTTACACACACCCATGGTGTTGGATACCACATAAATCCTGAAAGCGAAGCTCGGAGGGTTTATTTAAGCATCCAACATTGAGGGTGTGTGTAAAATCTTGAGTTAAACACACCACCCCATGTTTTATTTTATATAATTAGTGAGGAGCATTTTTTTGCCACAGCAATTATATAAAATAAAGTTACATCCCCGTGCAGCTGCTATCCAAGGGTTTCAGCGCAGTCTGCTATCTGAGCTTTGCTGCTGAAACATTTTCTTTCCCCCTTTTTAATTTTTTTTACAGCTTAAATATAATAGTAGACAAAGGCCAATGATTTCCTTTTTTTCAGTTAATTTACCACTGAGTGCCAGTCACAGTGAAGTATGCAGACGTGCAGTGCTACAGAAAGGCAGAGAGCGAGAGAAGAGCTGTGGGTGGTGTGTGCTTTGACCAAGAAAAAGCCGGTGTGTGTTCACTGTTATAACCCATGGGTTATAATGGGAAATTATAACCCAGTTTCCCTTAGGGAAAAAACGTTAGCCAGTTATTATAAAGTAATAATTGATAAGGTAAGAATAAAATCTGGAAAATGAAAAGGTGATGATGGGTATGAAAAGGTAGAGTAGAAGTGAATGGGCTGAGGAGTCCTTAAGTGGGGACTAATTAACAAGACCTAGTAAAAAGGCTGAAAGGTGAAAGATATGTTTCCATACTCATTTTCATCTTCTACAGATGAAAGAAATACTCAGACTGAAGGGGCCAGTGATTTACACCAGATATGTGACAATTGGTAGAAGGACACCCATCGCTATGTCACCTCACCAGCTCTATTCAGCATAACAATATGTTCTGTAATGAGACAACTGGCAAGAACAACCCTGACAACCAATGGCAGTGAAGCTGTGACCATGTAGAAAGCAGTGGTATGATAAATGAGGCTACTTTGTAGTTGTAGCCATCATGTTAGAGCCAAGATCTCACAGGGCAAACCAATATTAGGTCAGACTTCCTAGGCTTAATCTTACAAGGCTGCATGTCTTTGTTCCAGTTGCTGTGCCACAGGTTTACACCACCCCATACCTCTGACAGGTCATAATACTGAGACACTGTGACTACTCAAACCTGAATATCAGCAAGGCTACAAAAAATGTCACCTCACAGCCATCAAATGTTGCCTAAACTTTTTATTGTGAAAAAAGACAAAAAAATGGTAGCCAACTTGCATTCAATGTACAAGGTGAAGATAATAAGAATAATAATTGTATTTATGTAGCACAATTCAAGTATCAAAGCGCTTTACATACAACATTTTTAAACAATTCAATAAAATCGCTTAAAACACACACAACGACATCAATTAAAAACTTCCAAATTCACAATATTTCACATGTTAAAAGCCTGTTTAAATAAATACATCTTTAGGATGATGGGTGCTCACACAGTGCTTGTCAGAAGGCAGTTTTTTTTGCCTGATGGTGTAATCAATTGAGCACGCAGTCAGTTGAGCAGCCTTTGCTTACACTGAAACCTGAATATCAAAAGACACCTACACAATCTCTGGATTTCTGTGATGTCATAAACCTCTTGAGCTTCACTCTTGAAGTTTATGAAGTCACAAGAACCCCTTGATGGATTACTGCAACTGTAACAGATGGATGCCCATCTGTTATTCTATTTATATTATAGCAACTAGCTACTTTTAGGGGAAAAGTAATGTCATTACAGTTACTCATTACTTTATTTTAAAAGTAATCAATTACTATTACTAGTTACCTAGAAAAGTAATCAGATTGCAGTTATTAGTTACAAGTAATTAGTTACTATCCAACACTGCCTACCCGGGCTTAAACTCTGAGCCTAGGACTTCCAGAGCAGAGGCTGGTAGTGAGGGCTCAGAGTGTCCATGTGGATGTTATCTGCCTGGGTGGTAGGAAGTATGAAGCACCACTTTGCTAGCATCCCCTGGTGGGGGCACATAGTATGTGCCATAGGTAAAGACATGGTAGAGGCTGTGTGGGTGACCACATACTGCCAGCCCCTCCCCACAGTCAGCTGCAACCATGCTTGTCATAGTGAGCAGTAGCAGGAAGTAAACTTGAAAAATTGTCCTGTCTGGGAAAACTTGGGATGACAACCTCCACGTGCCCTCCTCCCATGCTATTTGACCCTCCATGGCAGCCAGTCATCATACATCCCGAACTCCAAACACAAGATGCTTCTCTATCCTTTCTGTCTAGTAGTAATAGATGGGAGGGGTCCCTGGTGGGGATAGATCATGAGTTCCAGTCAGTGGCACCCTGGGATCTACTGGTGGGCAGTGTCTGCAAGGAAGTGAGTCCAGTGGTCAGAAGGGAGCAACCACTAGGTGGACCCGAAAGAGAGGTGTACCCAAGGGCAAAGAAGGTACAAAAAACACATTTTACCATATTTTTTTAAAATTGAAAGTGTGTTAACACATGCTGATGTGTATCAGTGGTAAAACAAGAACTATAAGTATAGTTACTCCTACGAAGCTGCTTTCTGAAAGGGAAAATACTGTCAAGGAAATGTTTTACAATTCTCTTTAGTCCTAGTGATTTTAAGGAAAGAACTGAAGTGGTACCAATTCCATGGCACATCTTGAGATCCATGACCTGTAAATTGCAATGGAACCCTTGAAAAAATAATGAATGCAGAATGTCATTAGCAGTTAGGCTGTAGGAACAGCTTTACATTAGCATTTATATTACATTAAACTCCTCATAACTCCTCATAATGTCAACAGTTCTAAAACAATTTCTGTTTCACTTAAGGCATCAACTCATTGTGGTCATTAAAATTAAATGCTAAAGTGCAGCTGTTTTATCTTTTTATGAACCCTGTGCAACATGAAGGGTGCTTCTAATAAAGATCTAACTTACAAGGGTAGATACTGCAGCATATCATATTAATCAGTGCAACTGAACGTTACCTTAAAAAGGGAACTGATGGTTTAGAAATGAATCTCAGTTGCAAGTATTTGGGGTAAAACAAGCAGACTAGAGCATAACATTAATGCTAGGGAAGCAAATAAACAGTTTTCCTTATGTTTTACTTTATTTAGTAATTTTGCAATAATGCAAATGGAGATAAAACAAGTACTCATAGCTGAAAGAGATCGATATATCCAAACACATCATGACTATGATAGGTATTCTAGACAAGCCGCTAATTGTAACCCCATCAGAGGGTTCTACAGAATTCGATATGCTGCCTAAGCAGTACAGTCCCAAAAGTCTAGTTTAAATGAACTAATGTGGCAAGGCACTGAATTTGTTGCCCAATTCATGAGGTTCTCTCATGGAGCTGTAAGGTTCAGGAAACCACTATAAAATGTTCAAGGATCCATACTTAGACAAACTCTGTGAAGTAACACTTGTAACTGCCTCTGAAGACCTTCTTATACTGAAAAGAACACTTTCTTGTCAGTATTAATGTCTCAGATGTAAAATATAAACCATCATTTTTAATATTGCTGACCACAAGATCTTACCAGTTCCAGATTCTCGGAAGACAATGTTAAGACTGCAATTGTTGTTACAGTTTTATAATGACAGCTGTCCTGTTAACTAAATAGTGATGCACCAAGGATGTTGATCACTCACTGAATGAGCATTATTGTAACTGTGTAGATTTTGTGGCAGTACAAAGTAATAGTGAATGATATATAACAGCAATTGTCAGTTTCTTGTCATTAATTATTGTCTATTGAGTTACTTCCAGCTGGGTTGTGGCAGCCACTAGAATCACACTTATAGATTGTTAGGCCTCCTTTCTTTGGAACAGTTCGGTGATTTGATCACTGCCATGGAGCCAGCTCAAACAGCTGGGTCAGCTACTTTTGATAAATCCTATTTGTGATTTTGAGGGGATGCCTATGGCAGACACTGGTGCTCAGGACTGGACTAGTGCATGCTGTACTCCTTTTTTCTCTAATGCTTGCCCAGGAATGGGCAGCCTAGTACTGTGTAGCACCATAATGATATTGTCTGACTTGTGCTAGACAGACACCTCAGTGTCTGTGCAGCTTTAAGTCAGATATTGTGAAAGGGATTAATTAATGGGAAAAATGAGGGGAGTAGCGGCTCTTTATGTGAGGAAAAACATAAAAGCTACGGAAATCTGTGGGAAACAGGGAAAAGCAAAGGTACTGTGGGTCACACTGGAGACACAGAAGGGGGTTGCTATTCACACGGGAGTGATCTACTGACCTCCAGTACAGGTGGGGTTGGGGGTGGATAAGGATATGATGGAAGAAATCCAGAGAATGGCATACAAGGAGGAGGTATGGCTGGTAGGGGACTTCAGTCTACAGGATATGGATTGGAGCCTCCCAGCAGCAGGAACAGTTAAAAGTAGGGATATCCTAAACTCCCTGCAGAGGGTAATCCTCAGGCAACTAGTTAAGGAACTCACTCATGGAAGGGCAATACTGGACCTGGTAATGTCAAACGGGGAAAGTGTCACTGACATTATGGTGGGTAACCACATGGGGACCAGTGATAATCATACGGTGTGGTTCAATATAAGAACTGGGCCAGAATCGAATCACACTAGGACAAAGGTCCTGGACTTCAGGAGGGCTGATTTCAAGAAAATGGCACAGTGCCTCAGGGAAGACCTAACAGGGAGAGGGAATCTGGGTGGAGTTGAGGACCAGTGGGCAAAAAGTAAGCGGGGAATTGAGAAGGCAACAAACCTCTGTGTCTAGCAGGTTAAAAAGGGCAAGAGAAAAAGGAGTCTGCTATGGTTCTCAAAGGAAATAGTGGAAAAGGTAAAGGCAAAAAAGCTGCATTTAGAAGGTACAAATCGACTCAGAAGGAAGCAGGTAGGGAGGATTATAAGGAGAAACAAAGGGAGGCAGGGAAAGCAGTTATTTATTTATTTATTAGCTTTTGGTAACCGGGTAAGTACACTAGGCAAAAACACCTGCCTATTTTCAGGTACAGCCTGACAGAATACAAACTGCAAAATACAGCATTGACAACAGTAATGTAACACAGCAATAATCAATTATGACATAATGAGGATATCAGTCGGGACATACCATAAGTCAGCATTAAAGCTCATAGAAACCTTATACAAGACACGGAAACAGTAATAAAAATTAGGGTAAAAAAGACAGTTACAGCATGAAATTTGCCAGATCACATATCAAATAGCCTGTTTAGGGGAGAAAAAAAACATACAGGTAAAACAAAAATACCTAAATTAAAACAATAACAGTCAAGAGCATCTACACATCTAGTAACAGACACATAAGTAAAGCGCAGTTGCAGTTTCCAAGAGAAGTTAGGATGGTGAAGACATAAATGGAGGAGAATATTGCCAGAAAAATAGGGGGACACAACATTTTTGAAGTATATAAGCGAAAAAAGGAAGAACAAGGGATGGATAGTAAGGCTAAAAGCAGAAGGAAGGGTTTGTGTGGAAGAGGACTAGATAAAAGCAAACATAGTGAAGAAGTATTTTTTTTCAGTATTTATGAAAGAAGGGGATGGTGACAGGTCACTGATGTTAGGGGAAAAGGGCATTAAGGGTAGGGAAGTAGACATGAGACCTTTTATGAAGGAGCGGGTCCTCATGGAATTAGTTCAACAAAAGTTGGACATGGCAATGGGGCCAACAGGGTACAGCCAAGGACACTGAGGGAACTTAAGTAGGAGCTGGCTACAGCTCTGACAGCCCTGTTTAATCTATCACTTGATACTGGGGTGGTTCCAGGGGCTGGAGGAAGGTGTGTGTGGTCCCACTTCACAAAAGTGGAAATCCGGAGGAGGCAGGAAAACTACAGACCTGTCAGCCTGACTTCGGTAGTGAGCAAAGTAATGGAAACCTTACTAAAGGAAAGGATTGGGAAATACATTTTGACCAGTGGATTGCAGGATCTGAGACAGCATGGGATCACAGGAAGGAGATATTGCCAAACAAACCTGATAGAGTTCTTTGACAAGGTGCCAAGGTGACCAGGGAAGTGGATCATGGTAGAGTGATTGATGCGGCCTACCTGGATTTCAGAAAGCTCTTCAACACCGTTCCACACAAAAGACTGGCAAACATGCTGGATATCCTGGGAGTGGGTCCAAAAGTAGTTAAATGGGTACAGAGTTGGACAAGAATCAGGAGTCAGAGGGTGGAGGGTGAATGGGGTTTGCCATGAGGTACACAAGGTAACCCAGCAGGGTACCACAGGGGTCAGTACTGGACCCAGTCCTCTTCAATGTTTTTATTAGTGACATTACAGAAGGGATAGAAGTGAAAGTGTGCCTATTCGTGGATGACACAAAAATCTGTAACAGAGTGGACACACCAGAGGGAGTGGAAAAAATGAGGAATGATCAAAAAAAGGTGGAGAACTAGTCAAGGGTTTGGCAAATGGGCTTCAATACCAAAACATGCAAAATTATGCGCATGGGGCACAGAAACCTGAGGCAACATGCCAATTGGGTGGGCAAGTATTGGCAAACACAAAGCAGGAAAGGGACCTGGGGGTCGTCATATCTGATGACCTGAAGGTAGAAGAGCAATGTGATAAGACTGGGAAAAGCTAACAGAATGCTCAGATCCATAGGGAAAAGTATCACCAGCAGAAAGAGGGAGGTAGTGTTACCCTTATATAGATTGATGGTGAGGCCCCACCTAGAGTACTGTGTCTAGTGCTGGAGGCCCCATCTACAGAAAGACATAGGTCAGGTGGAGGCAGTACAAAGGAAGGTGACCAAAATGGTGCATGGCCTGCATCAAAAGCACTATAAGGAAAGGCTCAAGGAATTAAATATGTACTCTCTAGAGGAAATGAGAGAATGGGGGAACATGATACCTTACGGGTATAAATAAGGTTCAGGAGAGTACTATTTTACAATAAAAAAGATGCTCAAGAACAAAGTTTCATGACATGAAGCTGGAGGGGGGAAGACTCAGTGGGGATGTGAGGAAATACTTCTTCATGGAAAGGGTGGTGGATGCCTGGAACAGCCTTCCAGTGGAGGTGGTGGGTAATGGAATGATAGCAGGATTCAAGCATGCATGGGAGAGACACAAGGGAACCATAGTAATAGGGCAAGGGGGGGTAAGGCTGGAGATCAAGTAGGGTCTGCAGTTGCACAGTAGGTAGGGGACTTTAGGGCTGACTAGGTGGGCCAAAAGGTCCTTATCAGCTGACGACTTCTATGTTCCTATGTTTCTGTTACTTTGACATACTGCACCATTTTTTTTCCTGTCACAAAAGAGGTCCCCCTTTCTTCTAGCAAGACATATATACCACTAACTTGTTTGTAATATGGTTTTCATGCATACAGTAACAGTATACTTTTGTGCTATCACCATTGTAAATATAACATTTTTTACTTTTTCAAGTTATTGGCAATCAGCTAAAGGGGAGGTATTCCAGTAGGTTGTTTATGCAAAGGATGGGGTTCCTTCCCTAGTTCATGTCTAGATATTGCATGGGATGTCAGCACATCCAATGGCCCAGTTCTCAGAGAATGACCTACCTACATGCATAGTAGGCTGAATTTCAGTTCACCGATAAGATTTACTAGACTGAACTAAACTGTTATTCTTTTTACTTTTTTTTCTAGAAATCGGAGTTGAAAATAAAAATTAAAATCATCCCATTGTACATACTGTATAGCAAACAAGCCAGGATGCAACACAGTATATTGCATTATTACTACACAATGCTGTAGTATGCTGCAGGAAAGAATGAACATGTCAATTAAGCCTTTCTGTTATGCAATATTTTGTGACGTCAGTTACTATAAGGTACCATTTATTTCAGATTAAATATGATTTATTGAATCATTAGTAAGTAGGTACACCTTGATAGACAATTTGTTAAACAGTTGGCAAGAACCAATGCATAATGAATGTAAACAATAGTTAATGATAAGTGGATAAACAAAACATTAACCATAAGAAGAGAAACATGACCTTAAAGGGACACTGTCATTCTTTTTTGCATCAAATTATTTTTAGGTAAAACCCCACATTTTATTATTGTTTACACAGAAACATATACTTTGACAGCAGATAAGGACCACTTGGCCCACCTAGTTTGTCCATTTCCCTACCTATTGGGTAAGCTGCAGATCCCAGTTAACCAACAGCCTACTTCTTCCTACTCCCCATTAGAATTGCCTTATGTCTGTCCCATGCATTCTTGAATTCCCCCACTGTTTTTGACCCCACAGTCTCCTTAGGAAGGCTGTTCCATGCATCCACCACCTTCTCTGTGAAAAAACACTTCCTCATGTTGCCCTGAGCCATCCTCCCTCTATCTTCAAATTGTGTCCCTTGTTCTTGCACATCACTTTTTCTGAACTTTAACTTTGTTGATTCCCTTGAGGTACTTAAAAGTTTCTATCATGTCCCCCTCTCCCTCCTTTCCTCAAGAGTATACATATTATGCTCCTTTAGTCTCTCTTTTTATGGCTTCTGTTGCAGACCCTGCACCATTTTAATTGCCCTCGTCTGGATTGCTTCCATCCTGTCTATGTTCTTGCAGAGATGGAGTCTCCAGAACTGCACACAGTACCCCAGATGATGACTCACCAACTGTCTGTACATAGGGATAACAACTTCTTGTTTTCTACTGGTGATGCCTCTTACTATACATCCCAGTATCTCCCAGCCATCCCTACTGCCTTCTCACATTTCTTGCTTACCTTTAGGTCATCTGATAGGACTACCACCAGGTCCCTTTCCATTTTTGTTGTTGTTACTACCTCCCCCCATTGTGTACTCTTCCCCTGGGTTTTTGGTTCTCAGGTGCATTACTTTTCACTTCTTTGCATTGAATCTAAGCTGCCATACTTTTGACCATTCCTTCAACCTTACCAATTCCCTTCTCATCCTTTCCACCCCTCCTTGTGTATCAACCCTGTTGCAGCTCTTTGTGTTGTCTACAAAGAGGCATACTTTTCCTTCCAGTCCTTCTGCAATGCCACTTATAAAGACATTAAAAAAGACTGGACTCAATACTGAACCCTGTGGTACCCACTAGTAACCCCTCTTTCTTTGGAGTGGACTCCATTTACTATTACCCTCTGTGTCCTGTTGTCCAACCAGTGTTTACCTTCTACAAAATTCATTGGTGTTGCTGGCTGTTTTATCAGTCTCCTAGCTTATTAAAACTGTAATGCATGGTAATGTATAGGTGTACCCAGCCTTGTTTTGCTTCAAATCATTAAACTACTCTTATTGCATACTTCCTGACCATTATAAACACCCTCAAGCAGTGCAGCCACTCATGATACAATAGCATCTTCTACTCCAACTGCATAATGAGTTACTAGATTTGTTGGGGATGTTCCTGAGTCCAGGAAAGATTCAATGGGAGTTGGCCAAGAAATGTAAACAAACTTGTTTTGGTGTGGTAACACCAGTATGGTGGGCACTCAGTTGTTCACTTTTTAAAAGAAAAAAGGGATCTGAAGCAAATTACCGGCTGTATCAGCAGTCTCTATGGAATGTGAACAATCATAAAAAGTGCTTTTTATACTAGGGACACTTTGAGGCCTCAGGAGGTTGACAGAGTCCCTTTAACAAATGCATCCCCCCACACTCCCAACCAACCAAGCCACCTTCCCCGCCCTCCACCTACAATGAAGAAGATAACGAAGGACACAACGGTGCCTAGAATTGAAACATAGGAATGATAGGGGACAGATCCAACCAAACTACAATAATCAAGGGGTTGATATGATCATCCAAAGCCATAGGACACCAGCATAAAGTGGACCCTTAGCCATTGTACCTTTGCTAAGTGCACACTAAATTAATAGGGGAAATGACCATAACCAGATTGTGATATAGCCCATTAATCCTCTCAAAGGGTCAACTGAGCAAACAGTGGTTCCCAAATCTTCTGGTATATTTCTAGGTGATCCGTTAGACTAGCAATGGTCTTTTCTGCTTGCAAGGCAAACAATATTTCCTTGCACCACTCAGTATAACATGGGATCAACTGATCATACCAATGCCCGAGGATCATGTTTTTAGTACAAGCTGGAATTAGTGTCATGTGATATCTCTGATATTCTATTAGGTCTCCATCCCTTCCCCCTACCAGACAGGTTACAGGGGTGAATTTAGAAGTCAAGCCCAATAAAGGATCTAGTCTTTGCTGTATATCCTGCCAGAATGATTTCACTTTTCACAACTCCAAAGAATGTGATATAATGTACCAGAATCTTTATTGCATCTGGAAAAGAGTCCATAGAGAGTCTACCCATCCCATGTAGTTTTAATGATGTAAGAAATAAATTATGCAGTATTTGGAACTGCATAAATTGGTATTTATCCCATCTTATATACTTAAAAGTGTTTTTACAAATAGTAGGCCAATTATGTATGCCCATCAGATTGGGAAGAGATTGATCGCAAGTATAAAATACTCCCCTCTTTGTCAGTGAAAGCATCACATAGCTTTGTGTAAAAAAAGGAGACAGTGTGAGTGGTAGGCATATGGACCACCATGGGGAGAATCTGTGTACCATATACCTTCCACCAGGGCCCTGTCCCAAAAGGCATCTTAAGCATGTGAGAGAGCTGCCCAAGTTTAAAGCAGAGTGAAGAAAGCCAACCAAATCTCCATTGAGCTTCCAAGAACATGATGGTCTTGCCTTGGTATAGGAGCTGATCTACCATGCCCACATATGCATTGGGCCAAAATGTTTTTGTCAGTAAATGGCCCCAATTTTGAAATTAGGATTCCCCACTATGGGTTATGTGGTATCCATACTAGGATCTACCTGAAATACAGAACAGAGTTGCTTGTGGGCAATTACGGATGCTTCAATAGGGGTTCCTTTCAAAGAGGATGAACATTTTCTCTAGGGGATTTACAGCAGGGACTTGATATCTATTCCTAATGAAGTACAGCAGGACTGCTCCAGTGCTAACCAATGTGGGAGATAGGACTGAGTTGGATCCTGAGGCATAGGTTTCACCATAGAAATGTCTTGGAACAGTGGATAGCCAAGTAATATGACCCATTGGAGACCAAGACGCTCCATACTCACCCTCGTCATGTTTGGATTTAGTGGCATAATCTCTGTTTTAGCAATAATTAATTTATAATTAGAGAATTGGCCAAACAGAAAAATTACATCCAATGCAGTCGACAGGGAGACCTCCGAATGTGTGACATGGAGAAGCACGTCATCAACATATACTGAGAGTTTGTATTTATGAGGACTGATAGTTATACCAGAAATTTGAACCATCAGGTTTATCTTTCTAATTAGAGGCTCCAAATATAAATTAAGCAAAAGGGGACAGAGAGAGCAACCTTGTCTAGTGCCCTGTTGTAAGGTGAGAGTTGTTGAAAGAACCCCATTACATAGGATCCGAGCCCAGGATCGGGCATACAGCATGCTAATCCATTGAATGAATGATACGGGACACCTTAATAAGCTAAGAGGTGAAACAGATAGTTCCACGAGACCCTGTTGAATTCTTTTTCCCCATCCAGGGAAGCCAGAACCACAGGGTTAAGGGAGTCCCTGGATACAGAAAAAATTTGAACAATTTTTCAGATGATCTGCTGACAGCCATCCCGATACAAAGCTGACTTGTTTCCTACTAATGAGGTGGTCCCATACTTAGTTAATATTTTAAGTTCCACATTAATAAGTGAAATGGGTCTGTAACTGGAGATCAACAGGGGATCTCTGCCTGGTTTGGGCAGAACTACTCTAAGGGCTTCAGTGAGGACACTATCCAAAATGCTGTGCATTGAAATGTAATTAAATGTATGCAATAGGACAGGAGAAAGAAGAGCTGTGAACCATTTATAAAAGTTGGGTGTGTAGTCATCTCGCCCAGGAGATTCATCTATGGACAAGGAATTGATAGCATCAAGTACCTCCTTAATTCTCAGGGGGAACCTTCAGAAAATCTGACTGCGCATTGTTTAAAGATGGAGGTTCAATGTCAGTAAGGAAAGATTCCATGAGAGTGGGATTAATTGGGGCCAAAGACAAGGTGTACAGGGTCTGATAAAAAGAGGGAAAGTGTTCCACTATCTCTCTCGGGGTAGTAAGTAGTAGTCCTGACTATGTGCAGAGAGAGGGGGCTATTCGGTCCATGGTTCGTGCCTTCAGACAGAGAGATAACAACTTGCTGGCCTTATCCTCTTGGTCAAAATATTTTATTTTTGACCATAATATTATATGCTCTACTTTCTCCCCTAGTATTTGATTATATTTTGCCTTCAGGACTCTAAGCAAAATCATTCACCATAGGACAACTCTGATTTAAGATGCATTTCAAGGGACCTTTTTTGACTCAGCAATGAGAAGAGTTCACCTGTGATTATTTTTTTGCACTACGCTGCAAGCTGTATTAATTCCCCAAGCAGGGAGAATTTTAGTAGAGCCCATAATACTGTATATCTTGCTTATCCACTGAGGGGGTGTTAACAGCCAGAAAGGAGGTAATACATTTTTGTAAATATACTACCAGGTCCATAGATTTCAACAGCTGATTATTTAGCCTCCAAGTTTTAATACGGTCCAAGGAGGGAGTGATATCAACCTTCAAAAGAGCGGGATGCTGGTCTGAGATTACCTTAGGACCATAATGACATAATGAAATATTAGAAATGTGCTCAATAGCCAGCAAAAAGTAGCCTATCCTAGACTGGGAATCATGTGGGAGAGAATAAAATGAATACTCCCTCTGGTGTGGGTGGAGGACCCTCCAAGGGTCTACCAGACCAAGAGAGTTCATAAGGTCACAAAGTGTAAGCTTCCCCCAGGGTAAGGGCTTGATGAGAGCTGCTGGATCTATCTAGAGTGTTATTTATAGCCATGTTCCAATTTCCTGCCAAGAATATGGGGAGAGGGACCCAAGGCATAAGGAGATTTAACAGAGTGGTAAAAGAGGTGGGGTCATCCCTATTTGGGCCACATATCAAGCCAAGCACCAACTCCACATGTCCCAGCAGGACATGGAGGAACACGTAATGCCCCCTGTGGGTCCCTCACTTCCTGGAGCAGCTGAAAAGGGAGTAGACTGGTATAAAGGATGGCAACTCCCCTCTTCCCAGAGTTGACACACAAACTGCAAACTTACCCAACCCAAGAATGCAAAAAAAGCAATACCTGAGCGGGTAGCAAGTGAGTTTCTTGGAGGAAGGCAATATCAGTTTGAAGCTTATTGAGATGGAGGACAATTTTGGATCTCTTTGCTGGAGATTGAGCACCCCTGACATTCCATGAACAGAACCAATAACCAGCCACCATATTACTAATGGAGTACAATGATATCCCCACCTCTTAGGTCCCCCATATAGGGAAGACCATAATTCCTACTGACTTAAAAAAGTATCTTCTGGGCTAGTACCTACCCCTTCCCCACAACCAGTTAGAATTCAATCCTAATAGCTGCAAAATAGTTCAGTTCTCACCCAAATCCCAAATGTCC
The DNA here is from genome assembly GCA_016271365.2 of Neoceratodus forsteri. Lineage (NCBI taxonomy): Eukaryota > Metazoa > Chordata > Ceratodontiformes > Ceratodontidae > Neoceratodus > Neoceratodus forsteri. Next base: position 1,223,489,616 of record CM057459.1, on the reverse strand, counting down.
CACAAAAAATATGCTACCCCCCATGTACCCAACTTTGTGCAGCAAAAGGCATAATCCCTTCCCCCACCCCATCCCACCTTCTTGGTGCATGATGACCAAAAAAACTGTGATTTAGCTTCCCCTCCAGCTCTCACCCCACACAACATTCCAATAAAATACAAAAATATTCCAACTGTTTCAGTAGTGGACCCATAGTGCATGTAAGACACATATTAACCCCATGGTAACAAATAGCCCACTGTCAAGGGTGAGACCAAGAAGTAAAAACTCTTATGGATCCAAACAGGAATGGTCACCTAAGAAAGGGGAGAGCACCAGCATGTGCCATGTCTATGAGCCATCATTACTCTGCTCAAAACTAAGTATTTCTTCTGCTACAGTACAACAATGGTGCTATCCTAACTACTAGACAGGTACAGGAAGCTATTTAGCCATATTCCAAAATCTAACAATATAACAAATAACTCTGGCTAAAGATCTGCAGAATACCGTCAAGTAAAGATCTGGGAAACCCAACAAGAAGTATTATTTCCACCTGACCAACAATGGAAGCTGTAATATGTGTAATATGTAAACTCCAGCCCTGCTTCCTCATCATCTGGCCCAGAACTTGGATAGGATAATGCAAGATGCCAGGAAAAATACCCAGCAAGAAATAAAAGACAAATTGATGACATTCGGGCTGGGCAGGAACTTCCCAGTCCACAGAAACAGATGACAGCCAAAGCCTGGACTGTGACATCTATCAGTTCAGTACAGGATTATACCTCGATGAACAGTTCAGGCCCACAGAAAGTGTAGTATTGCAGACAAGCTGCTGGGAAATTGAAACTAAGGAGAAGTAGGAGGGAGGGCCATAGGTAAAGCGATAGTACTAAGGCCAAAAAAATTAATCGTCCCATAGGTCCCACCATGGATCCCTCCTAAACAGTCAGGATAGGGAACATAGAAACATAGACTTTGATGGCAGATAAGGACCGCTTGGCCCACCTAGTCTGCCCACAGCATCAAAAGAGTCACTGGAGTTTGGCACAGGATTGTACATCAGAGCTGCTGCTGGACTGATGTAAAATTGCTGGTCGAACTTAGTTACGGCATCGACCAGACAAACTGCTCTGACCAAGGAGCAAGACTCTCATGCATGCGAGCTGGGTGTACTAAAAGAGGTAAAAAGAATACAGACTAAGAAAGTTGAAACATGAATTCTGTACCCCATGGGGTTGTGAGACAGAATCCCACCTCACAGATAACAGGACAAAAAAAGCAAATGTCCCAGTGGCCTGTTCAAAGATCTGAACATAGAGTCCTTGAAGTGCCCCACCAGTAGTCCAAAACTTAAAGAGAGGATAACAGGCGAGAAAAATGGAAACTAGTCAGACCTTGATATCATCTGGATCTGTGCAGGAAACCCCTCCAAACTGATACATAGACAATCAGGTGGTTTCAATGTATGGAACATAAACCAGCTTTGAAGCAGCAGCCGGTTCGATGGAGAATTGTTGTTCAGTCCAGAGTGATGCATCAAACCCTAAGCCTGCTCTGACCAAAGAGCGCAAGTCACAGATCCAGAAGTGACTGAAAACACCAGAGCAAAGAGAAATAAAAGCCATCCAGCACTGGAACCTCACAGTTCAGAAGATAAACAGCATGCTAAGTGATACTGAAGCTACCATATATCTAGGAAAACCATTACAAAGGTGCTCAGCACTTCTTTTTGGGCAGTAGAAGCTTGTTTGAAAGAGTCCCAGGTTTTCCAAGCATCTCTGATCCAAGCTTGGAGGCATGCGGGATGCAGGACATAAAACTTAAAGCCAGCAACGATGATCTTAGTGACAAGAGGGTGATAAGCCACCCAATGTTGTCTAACTGTGGTGGGTAAGACTTGCACAATTCTCAGCTTTGCTCCTTCCAACATCACTTTGTTCAGTTCTTTTATTTTTGAGTTTGTGCATATGCTGCAAACTCCTTAGGATAGTGACTTTTGAGGAGTGTGACAGCGTCTGTCCAATGCAGAGTGCTCTTCAAGGGGATTGACAATATCACACCAATCTTTAGCCAGGCTGGTCCTTATGCTGTTTTGCCTGAAGTGGTCTGCAACTGAAAAGAAAAAGTCACACCAATCATGTGTCGGCTTTTTCCTTTTATCTGCAAATTACCGTGCAGCAAACAGCTGCTTGCATCACGATCAGCCTGGCTGATGTCTCTGCCTCCCCTCCCCCCCACCACCCAATCTGTCCCTTCCTGGAAGGAAGGAGGAGGTGATTTTCTTGCCTGCCTCCTCCATATCCCGCTGCCTCCATTTGCTTATTTTTTTCCACCAGTGCGGAGTAGGCCACAGTGTAAACTCCATACAGGCTGGGAGTATTTAGCGCACAAAGGCACTTTTACTGTATGTGCAATCGAGCTAGTGGATCCCCCATCTGCTGACATCAGGGTGCTCAATCCTCGTGTCAGCATGTATCCCCCCTCCTCCTTTAATGTGGCACACTGGAAGCCCACTCCAGTGTGCCAAAAACTCTAACTCTACGGTGTTTCTGACACGGGATACCTCCAGTGTCAGATGTGCTTGCACCCCCATGCTCTTCTCTGCCAACCTTAGGAGGCCCAGTCCCTGGGTTGGCATTGATTCCCCCAGTACTCTGGCACACTGGGAGTCCACCACAATGTGCCAAAATCCAAGAATAGTTTATCTATAAAAAAGAAAACAGATTCACAATGTCTTTTTTTTTTTAAACTTAAAAAAAAAGAAAACTATCCCTCGTTGTTCCACCGGCCTCCCTCCTCCAACCCACACACTCACTCTGAACACCCCACCTCTCCGCACCCCCTCCTCACCCATACTTACCTCTGGAGGTTGGGAGCAGTGATCTTCTGTGGACCGGGAACACATCTGCACTCTTCAAAAGCTGACTACAAATAGAAGAAAATCACGGTAAGCCCTATAATGGCAATCAGTGGGGGGTTTCAACTTAGGTTTATATTTCAGCCACTTTTTTGAGTTTTGGTCCCAAATTTTCTACATGGGGTTCTTGGGACCCCACCCCATGAACACAGTCACTGTCATTTCATATCTTGATCCCAAAAAGTGATTTCATGGTCGATTCTCAGAGTCACCTTTCAGAACTAATTAATGAAACAACAGTGCCACTGTTGATGAGGTGTGGTCCCAAAAAGCCCTTGGTACAAATTTGGTGAAAAAAATCCCCAGAATGACTGTGTTACGAGTGTCCATTGCCCAGTTTCTACGCACGCTCGTAACGTCATAAATTTTTAAGATTCTCACTCCAAATTTCAAACATTGCCATTTTTTCACACACCCTTATGAACGGTATAGCTGTCATTTTTTGCATCCTTTCTGAAATGTGTTTTTGCACCTGTGGCGCAGAATGGCACAGTCACTGTGTGAAATCAATGTTCAGAACAAAGTAATGAAATTCCAGTGCTACTGTTCATGAGGGTAGGTCCCAAAAAGGCCATTTTGAAAATGTGGTGAAAACATTCCAAAAAATGACTGCCTTACAAGCGTGCCTTGCGCAGTTTCTATGCACGCTCGAACTTTGCTACTTTTTCATATTTTCACCCTGGATTTTCAACATTGCCATTTCTTCACACCTCCTCATGAACAGTATAGCTGACATTTTTCACATCCTGTCTGAAATGTGTTTTCGCACCTGTGGCGCTGAATGGCACACCCGCTGTGCAAAATCACCTTTTGGGACTGAGTAATGAAATGATACTGCCACTGTTCATGAGGTGGGGTCCCAAAAACATAGAAACATAGAAGTTGATGGCAGATAAGGACAGCAAGGCTCATTCAGTCTACAGATTTATTTTTCTACCTTATGAATGTGCCATAGGCGTTTACTCTGTCAATGACCTATCTGTTCATACTCATCTATATTGCTCCCTTATGCCTATCCCATGCCTGTTTGAAGCCCTGCACTGTATTCATATCTACCACTTCCTGAGGTAGGCTGTTTCATGCATCCACTACCCTTTTTTGAAAAAGAACTTCCTCACATTACCCCTTAATCGGCCTCCCTCTAATCTCATGCTGTGCCCTCTTGTCCTGCTATTTTTCTTATATCGAAACATTTTAGACTCTTTCACCTTGTTAATGCCCTTAAGGTGTTTGAATATTTTAATCATATCACCTCTCTCCCTCCTTTGCTCTAGGGTATACATATTGAGCTCTGTTAATCTGCCCTCATATGTTTTCTGATGCAGTCCCTGCACCATTTTGGTTGCCCTTCTCTGGAGTTCCTCCATTTTGTTAATGTGCTTGTGAAGGTGCGGCCTCCAGTACTGCACACAGTACTCCAGATGGGGCCTAACCAGTGTCTTGTAAAGAGGGATCTTTACCTTGTGATACCCCTACTAATACACCTCAACATCCCCCTAGCCTTACCTACTGTTTTAGTGGTCTGCTTGGATGATTTCAGATCATTGCTGATGATGATGCCCAAGTCTCTTTCTTCCCTTGTGATTGCCAGCAACTCCCCTCTCAACCTATAGGTGGCTTCAGGGTTTCTCTTCACTATGTGCATGATCCTGCATTTCTTTGCATTAAAATCCAGTTGCCACTCTTCTGACCATTTTGCCAGTTAAGCCAGATTTCTTCTCATTCTGCCCACCCCATCTGGATCATCTACTCTGTTGCAGATCTTGGTGTCATCTGCAAACAGACAAACCTTACCCTACAGTCCATCTGCAATGTCACTGATTAAGATATTGAAGAGGACTGGCCCCCAGGGCTAATCCCTGAGGTACCTCACTTGTGACTTGCATCTCTTCTGACTGTATACCCATGTTGAAAATTTTGAGCAAAAATACCAATAAACGCATGGGCGTTAGGGTTTCCAACTGTAATGCCCACCCTGTATAGACTGACAGGTGTCGGGGTGTGACTTGGGGTCATCAACCATAATGCTCACCCCATTTCACTCCCACCCTTCAGCAACTGACAGGCACCGAGGTGTGCCATGGGGTCTTCGGCCCTAACGTTCACCCCCATTCTCCTACACAGCACCAATCTCAGCTTATTTCTTTATGGAATGGAGTGAACATAAGGGCTGAAAACCTCAAGGCACACTGAGACACTGGTCAGTGTCTGCAGGCTGGGGTGAGGTGGAATGGCATGAATGTTATGGCCGACAACCCAAAGGCACCCCCAGTGCCTGTCAGTCTCTGCAGGGTGGAGGTGGGGGTTGGCGTTACTTCAATACTTCACTGCCATTCCTATTATGCATCTCTCTAACTCCTGCACTACCAAAGCCAATACCAGCAAGCAAACATTCAGCATTAACAAATGCTTGTTTTTCTAATGAAGTAAACCAGTGCCAGAAGAACATAAAAAATTTGTGTCGAGAGTGATGCCTTAAAATGCAAGGTAGAGGAATACAGTATACACAGAAAAATATGGAAGGCATGTACAACAGCAATGCCAACTGCTTGTTGTTAATAGGTGTTGTTTGTCCAAGAAATTTAAGAACTTGAGAATGGAAGGTCTCGGGGGTGAGCGTTCAGGTGGTGGTGGTCACAGAGATCTCTGCGCCCTCTCAATTACGTAGACAATCCCGTTAGGAGAGGGTGCCACCAGCTTGCTACAGAGCTTTTGAGCAAATTGGGTGGGCGAGGTGCCATAGGCCTTTTCAGGCAAACTGAGGATGACTACATTGCACTGCCTGCTGCAGCCCTCTAAATCTTCCAACTTAGCTTCCATTTTCACCATTTTGTGCTTAAGCGCTGTGATATCCATGTCTGATCTGTCTTTCCATTTCTCAATGGAGAAAATTCTTGCCTCATTGTCTCCCTCTTACCGACTGAGGTCTGACAGCTCAAGTGCATAGTGATTTAAGCTCTTCCAAAATATTGTGCAAAGTGTCTTTTACTGGTGCAAACTCCACCAGGAATTTATCCTTCATGAGAGGAACAGTGCCCAAGGTAGGAGTAGGGCCTTGGAATGCTTAGATTGCTTATCAGGCATGGCAGTTGGAGTGTGTTGGGGAAGAGCCGCCCTCCTTTCCCTTTTCTATTTTCTCCTTCAGTGTTGAAAGTCCAGGAATGACCAGCATATGGAACATATCGTAGATGAAAAAAGAGCAGAGTGTAAGTCCAATCAAAGATTTTTGAAGCACTTTTAATAAGAAGGGAGAGGGAGCAGGAGACCAAAGCTGCTCACAGGAGCCAGACATCACAAGACTCCTACAAAGTACCATGTTATATACTGGTTGGCCCCATTATATTTGACCAATACAGGCTTACAAAAAGTACTGAGTGTAGCTACTGCCATGTGGAAGGAGGGTTGGACAAGATGGACCTAAAAGTGTTTTTTCAGGCTTCTTCAACAAAATTACTGCTGCTTCTTAGGACTCAAATCTTGTAAGACTACTCAAAAATATGAATTTCTGTGTATTTCATTGATTTGCATGAAAACAGGTTATTTTCCTCTTAGAGTTCATCTGTCCTTGCTGGTTGTCCTACTCTGAAGTCATAATCCTCTGATAATGACATAATTTACATGGAAACAGGTTGTGATGTCACAGTGAATGGATTATGATTTCACAGCAGGAACAGACAACTGGAACAGGTGACGTCTAAGAGAAAAAGATAATGTTTTAATGAAAAAATTTGGCAATTTATTTAGTTATTGACATCAAACGTTTCACCACGAAAGACATACTGAGCTTGTAACAGCTTGTTTCCAGGTCGGATGGGGAAGAGAGGTTGTCCCAGGGTCCAGAATACAGAAGGTGGGATGCAGTCCAGAAACCATCCAGAAGATATCATATACCAACATCAGATAAAACTCTGCCCATGAACATGGACTGCTTCTGTCCATCATAGATCTGATACTGTCAACAGATGACAGGCTGCTTGAGGATATCCCAGCCCAAATGGAGGTCACCTTGTCTAGAAAGAACCAGTTAAACTCCTCACATTTATCAGGAGAAAAGACTCTGCAAAACCTGAGAACAAACTGGCTTTAATAGTCTGTCCTAGTGTTGAAGAGCTGAGGTGCCCAGTTCCTTCCAGCAGCAATCACTTGTAACAGGAATGCTGATTTTTCAGACTGATTGCCTGCTGATACTCATCATAATGAGCTCTCAGTGCCAGTCTATCCTCTGCTGATCAGGACCTCCTCTAGCAATGCAACAACCTCTGCCCTGTTGTGTTCATCCTCCTCAGGTCAGCATCAAACTATGGTGACCTGTGGTGGAAAATCAAGGGTGAGACACATACAGTTGCTAGGAAGTTGACTGCAGTTGCAAAAGGCAGGTTATAACCCTCAATGGCCGTCACAGCTCCCAAAGCACAAGCGGTCTCCATGCCCAAGATGTCTAGTATCACCAAAAAGCCCTGAGGATCCAGATTTGTAAGAGTGATATCTGACCATCTTCACCGGGGAGTTCAAGTGAGGAGCCCCACAATGGAATTGTACTACATGATGATCTGACTAAATGACTTGATTAACCCTGATATCACTAATATCAAGATCCAGTAAGAAAACCAGATCCAAGGCATGCCCATGCAGGTGGGTACCAGTGGCAACTGCCTGTATGAAGCCCAGTGAAGACATCACCTGGAGGAACTACATTCCAAAAAGAGATGTTTCATCATCGATCCAAGTGTAAAGGTCACCCAAGACCAAAAGTCTGTGTGACTCAAGCACCAGGTCAGCCATGAATGTCTGAAGTTCCTGCAAAAATTTGCACCTATTTAACACACACAGTAGATTATATGATGGTGACTGAGTGTGTCTGGGAGGATGCCTGCATCCACAGTGTGGTGGGGTGAGGGGAGAGTACACGGTGCAGCAGAGTGTGGTTTAAGGATTTATGATTAAGATAGGTGAGGTCCAAAATTAGTTGGCATATCTGATGGGAATTAACGTTATGACTAAATTTTTTCACTGTGGGGCAAAGTCAGATTGTGTTAAAATCCCCAAGTATCAGCAACTAACCAGAGGAGTGGGAGAAGATGGAGAGTAGTTCAATGACTGAAGCAAGAGGTAGGCTAGGGCAGCAGTGCTCTCCTGCAATGAAGAGAGGGACTGAGTGGGGAGGGACAGTTTGAGGAGGAGCAACTCATAGGCACCAGTGGCTGAGACTGATAGCTCAAGCACAACTTGGATGCTAGAAGAGTGGTAGATTGCAACATATCTGCAGCTCTTGAGGCAATCCTGCCCGGCTGTATTGTAACCAAGTATAGACACTGCAGAGTCCTTGGGGGAGAGCCAGGACTCTGGGATGATGAGAACATCTGGCTGGAGGTGGAGTATGAGGGGATTGTAATAGACTCAGCTTTGGGAGGAGTTTGTGGGTGTGAAGGTCGACAACCCACAGTTCTTTGGGAAGCTGCATTTGTGAGGTGGGAGCAGGACTGAGATTGAGATCAATGTCCCCTGCCACCAAGAGCAACAATAGAACAAAGAGCTTAAGGGAACCACAGAGCTGCTTTCAGGAGGAGGGTGATGGGGGGGGGAGCTGGAAGAGGGGCAGCAGGTGCCAGAGACCTTCTAAGTGGAACCAAGGGTCAGGTAACAGTGATCAGCCAGGACACCAGGGGGAGTGTAGAAAGGAAGGAAAGGAAGAAGATGATGTCCTCTGAAGAACACCTGAATAGGTTAAAGCACTGGGGCTAGTAAGTCCTTATACAGTTTATGTTACTGAACTCTGTTTTGATTTCGTTAAGTTTCAGTTCCAGTTTTCATTTGGTTACAAGGATTCAGATTACTTCATGTTCTCATATTTGCCACAGGTCAGTCACCTTGTCTGCACCCCTACAATATTCCAGAGATGTTCTGAGTTTCTTTTTCTTAGAGGAAGGGGATCGTCAGGTGGGGAAGGGAAAAGGGAGGAAGAAGGACAGAGACAGGAAAGGGGAGGTGGAAGGAGGAAGGGAGGAGAGGGGATGTCTAAAATGAGAAGAAAAATGGTGAATGAGTCCTCCAGGTATTGTGGAAACCTGAATAGTGAATTAGTGTAGATCTAGGCTACACTCAGATAGGGTGAGAACCTAAAGGAACAAATTAGGGAGGGTGTAGGCCACACCCAGATAAGGTGGGAACCTAAAGGAATAGTTTGTGGGGATGCGGGATACACCCAGAATAGGGTAGAAGGCTAAATAACAACATGAGGGGAACGTGGGACTGCACCCAGAGGGGATGGAGTCTATATAATAATGGAGGGTGGCAGTAGGCTACACCCAAAAAGAGTGGGAGTCTATATAACAATTTAGGAAGGATGTGGGCAGGACCCAGAACAGGGTGGTGACTAAATAACAACCTTAAAGGGATATGGGGCTACACAAGGATAGGATGAAAGTCTATATAACAATTTAGGGGATGCAGGCTATACCTACATAGGGTGGGAGCCTATATAGCAATTTAGTAGGGATGGGGGCTACACTCATCTAGAGATGTTACAAAGTTTTACTTCACTGCCAAAGTTCTGGTGAAGTAGTAAAATTCACCTTTGTGAAAAACTTTGTGAATTGCCTACAGATACTTTGCCACTTTGGATTGAGTTTTCCTTGAGGCGTGGTACATTTTGAGGTGATGTTAAGGTTAAGGCAAAGTTGCAACCTCACCTTAACTTATCCTAAACTTCACCTGAAAAAAGTGCCACTTCTACCATAAGCTGTGCAAAATTGACACTTCATACTTGATAAATGTGGCAAACTGCGAATTTTTCACAGGCCAAATTTGGCCAGCTTCACATATCTTTACTCCCAGACAGGGTGGGAACCTGCACTGCAGTTTAAGAGGGATCTGGGCTACACCCTGATAGGGTGGGAGCACATTAAGTCTATTAAAAATTTAGGGTGGCTATGGCTAGACTAAATAGGTAGGACTAGGCAAACGACACAAGTAATAGACCCAACAGCATTATAGAGTGAGCAGTAAGACTTGTCTATTAGCAGTAATATCTAGCACAATACAGTTCATGAACATAGCAGCAGCAACAGTACATGCGTGATACACCTGTGGCAGAAAGGAGTACAACAATAGGCCGCAGCTTGTGGTGAATAGTAGGAAAATACAGTACCTATCTAAAAGGAAGAGCAACACATTAACAGGAATGCAGGGCTATACAGTTAATACTTACAGCATAGCAGGGTGGAAGTCAGGCAGAGTCTCCTGTTGCCCTGGCATTTCCCCATTGGTGACTCCCCTTGAGGATTCCCACTTCTGCTGTGCCACTTACACTGGGACTGCTCATGTGAGACTACATGGAGGCATAGGCATTAAGAGGAGTGCTAAGAGTGCTGGTTGGGCAGAAGTCCCATGTAAGCGTAAAGCAGCTCCTGCTGCTTTCAAGACCAGGCAACTGGCGATCAGACTGGATGCCAGGGGAGTCACTAAAACAGGATGGCTCATGACCCCCCAGGTGGCGACTATGGCATCCTCATCATGGTGACTGCTCAGCAACTGGGAGCTGGCTGCAGTGGTCATTTTGTTGTCCTGCCTCCTGCACAAATGCCAAGAACTCTGACTGGGCAGAAGTCAAAAGCTAGTTTAAAGCAGCTGCAGATACTTTCAGGCACAGATGGCTGGTGACCAGGCTGAATGCTGAGGTAATCACTGGAACAGACTGACTCTTGATCCCCCTGGTGGCGACCATTGTGTCCTCTTCGTGGTGACAACTCAGCAGCTGGGAACTGACAGCATTGGTCATTTAAATAAAAATGAAGACCTTTAAATTCAAACTTTGGTGGAGGTGGGGGAGTCTTTTTATTGTTGATTTCTACATTGCCAGCTGAGAATCTCTTGTCTCTTCTGCCAGAAACAATATAATGTTGATACATTACAAAATACTCCACCTCAACTCCATTTTCTTTTCTTTTATCATCCCCTCAACAATGCAAACATCCTAGAAAAAAAAATTTTTTTTGTAGCTGTGGGAACTGAATTCTATCTTTAACATGGCTACAATTTGTCCATGATAAGTAAGCAATAAGACACGACAGGGTGTGTGTTAGACACTTTAACACACGACTAGGAGGTGTAGTGAGGCATGAGGCCACCGGTTGAGTGCGTCCTGCCTCCTAGCCGTGTGTTAAAGTGTCTAACACACAGACCCTGGAGTGGCGTATTGCACTTATGAAATGGCTATCAAAATTACAGATGTATGTGATAGCTAAAATGTATAGTATTTAAAAGTGAAAACGTTTAATGTTTGTCTTCATTTTTAACAAAATAGTTCCTCCGCCTACTGTTTTTTGTTTTGACTTAAGGAATTTTGTCCTACAAAGGCTTCTGTAGTTTACATCTGGTTGTCACGGCAGTATTCACCCCCCTACACTCAAACACAAGCAAAGAAGTGAATTCTGTAACTAATACAGTAAATACATTATTTTTACATAAATTGGAAATTAGACACTATGTGGTGGAAGTTGTGACCCCGCTGCAAGTTAGCAATTGATCTAAACAGCCACTGAGCAGATGGGCCGGGACAGAGATTGTAGCAGTACTTAGTTTAAATGTTTCACCAGCCGTAATTGGCTTCTGATTAAGATGAGGAGAGCGAACGGGCTGGGAGAGAGAGATCGCTTTTCGATTCGGATGGAGAGCGAGTGAGCGGACTGGGAGACAGATCACAGCACTTTGTTTTTTTTTTCCGCTTTTCTACATGCTACATGGATTTATAAACAGAAACCCTCAAAGACCGAGGTCAAGTGAACAGGCAGTCAGATGTATTTATTTTATTTTTTTACAGTTAGGCTGGCACCACTTCTGGCAGAAACAAGGTGGCTGTGTTTTCTTTTCTCAAGGTTCTGAGTGGGCAGCGTCACCCACATCAATGCCGCTTGCCATAGCTTGGCACAACCTGATCTTTTTCCAATGGTGTTAGACATATTAGCACACTCGTAGCAGCCAATCAGAATGCTGCTTTTCTACCACCCATTTCATAAGCTGCTTTATCAGATATAAACTATTGGCTCAATTTTCAAATGGGCCTTTAGCTCCACATAAACTATGGCAAACAGCAGCTTGCTTCAGGGTCTGGTTTGCCTGGGACCCTGCACCTGATTTTATTACAGGAGGGGTCCCAGTGCCAAAATCCATGGATTTGTCACAGCTGCTCCTGTGTACCACACAAATGACACATGGAAGGGGACTGATAGAGGCTGCCGTCAGCCCCAGCCCTTCGCCTGGCCTGTGATGTGGGAGGCAATCTGGTTAGTGCACCCATCTCCTAAGTGGTAGTGCTGTACACTGTCAAGGATAGGCAACAGAGAAGGACCCGTAGGGACACGATGCACCATCTGTGGCATGGCAATGTTGGCAGCAGAAAACACAGGTGCCACAGTAGTAAAAGTAAGCTCTGAAATGTGTCCTACTTTATGGGGGCATAATGGTGACTCATATTAGCCATACCCAGTCTGGCAGTAGTACAATAGCCATGACCATGCCAGTATGGCACTAGTAGTGTCTGCAGCCCACCATAGTCAGAGCTCTGTGTACATGTCCTGCATGTCACCAGCTGTGTGTGCACAGCTGTGTAGGTATATATCTACAGTATAGTCCAGCTAATGTATGTTGCACTGTAGTTATTAGCGATGGTGGTATTATGCCAGGCTCTTCATCCATGGGGACTACAGTGTGAACAATGTTTTGATGCCCGCAACAGGGAGCAGTTTGTTGGGAGTTCTGTACCATCTCCAATATCCTGCAGTTTACTGTCTCACACATAACACAGGCACTGCTGTACAATGCCTATACTTAGCACTGCCTGCTGTCCTTAGTAGCCCATCCTGATAAACTGCACAGTACTTGCAGGTCAAGTGGTTGTAGAGCCAGCCACATAGTGACATCATCGTGTACCCTGCGACACCCGTCTTCCTCGCCAGAGGGGACATCAGCAGAGGGTGCAGGGATGGGCATAGGACCCAGCTCCTGGGGCACTCCCATGTGGCCACACCATGACTGGACACATGCAGCAGCTTCAACAGTCATTGTGCCTGTCTGGGGCATCTGGTGTGGTCCACTGGCTTGTGGTCAACCACTGCAACAACAGAACATGGAATCCCCTCTCACACATCACTGTCCCATGGTGTGGTGCAAGGGCTGTTAAGACCAGCTCTGGCTGGTCTACACCTTAGCAAGCCTTGTGCCCATTGGGAGGATTTGAACATCCCAAAGTAGAGTGTGATGCAGTGCCATGGTAGCGCAAGCCCCCTTCCACCATGGTGCACTGCTGCATCCATCGCAAGGATGGCAGAAGCCCAGTTGGTGCAGGCCGAGTCTGAAAATCAGGACTGGCACATGGTGTGGTGCAAGGTGCTGTGACAGGGTGGAATAGGACCCTGTCCTAGTTGTTATGGAAAGAGTTTGAATGCAGGGATCTGTTCTATTCTCTACTTTTCTGTCTCTTCTGTCTGGTTGCACAACCAAATTTTCCTGTAAGACCTAGGATTTGATCACCCCGACGGTCTCACACTTCTTTGCCTCTCGCTATCTCTCAACCTTCACTTGTTGTCCTGTCTCTTTTTCCCCCTTGCATATCTGCTGGTATAAAATGTATGCAAATCAATACATGGAAATATAACTGATTAAGATCCTTTTATTAAGAAAGTATATAGTGTTACTGTTGAAATGTATATAATAATATTTTGAGATTATTGCAGAAAGCTATTGGAACTCAAGGGGTTACCAGAGTGCAATTTTTAAGCCTTTTGCAGAAGAGCTGTGGAAAAGGGCCTCAGCTCTGGAACACTGTTCCTGCCAGCACCTGCCTGCACCTGCCTGATACTTACAAGAATATTTAAATAAACAGGATGCTTGTTAAGGATGGGGGTTGCAAGAACTTATAAGAAAGCTGAGCTGCAATTTGCTTGCAAGAAGGACACAGAGACTGAAGGAAAATTCAGATGCATCTTCTGTTTATTCTGTCTTTGTAAATAGTTATTCTGAACAATTTTATTTTTTTATTAGTATTCATTATAAAATTCTTGTTGCAAATGTTGCAACTGCTCCTGGTTCTTCCTATGCTTCCTGACCTGTGCCTCAAATACAGGTGTCTCTTGTGCCATACCTTGGTGCCAGCACCATGCGCCATTCCCAACCTTTTGAAAATTGGGACTTATGTTTTCAAGTTTTACCATATAACTGGAAATGTGGGCATGTTTGGTGTTTGTTTAATCTCCCCATCATGCACTATTTCAAGATGGCATTCAAGATGACGGCCACGCTGGGTCAGTCATTGAACACAGCAGCTTAAGTGTTCTATTTTGTTTGTTCTTTGCGTGGATTATTTTATTGTTTTGTTCATAAGCATTTATTTTATTTTATTTCTTCATTTGTGAATACTTCCGAGTAATTATAGCAATACTGTTTTTGTTTATTTTTCTCAGTCGCAGTGTCCTGACAGACCTCTTACCATTTGGAAGCAGTACTTTCTTTTGGACTATTCTGGATCAAAAAGTTTTTCAGCTGACTTGATTATCTTTATCAGAGACTGTGTCCGTGATGGAGACCAGAGTGGAAGCAGGCTGCCAGAGTGGTATGGGTCTATGGACTCTGCATAGACCATGTTTACAACTGTGGCGGTATCTGGCCTCTTGGATTTGACCAGTGGTGGTGGTATGAAGCAGCAGAACTGAGGGTCTGTTGGGCCATTTTGTTTCAGGTGGAGAGCTGAGTGCCGAGAAGGATCCTAGATAGTGAAAGTAATGAACTGGGCAGGCCAGGCCGACTTGTCCTGAGGTGGGTGCTAAGTACAGCTATCTTCCATTGGGGGGATCGGGTGGTGCCGACTGGAGTGTCGGCTTTCTCTCAGATCGTCCTGAGGTCACCGGGGGCTGCCTGGCTAGGTCAGGTGTGCTCTGGTGGCTTAATTGGAGGTGGGGGGATTTCCTTGTGCTTGGTGCCTGCTTTGGGGCTGGTCTAGCCTAGGCTTGTGAAAAGGAGATTGTACCTTAGGGTTGGATCTAATTTTTCTTGGACATTCGATCTGGGTTTGAAGTTCCACTCACTAGAGCCACCTTTGAAAACCATCTGGATTACCAAGCTGAGGACTGGATGTGGGATCGTTCACCTGATATTGCAAATATAATATGAACTAAGCTGGTACTATATAACTATATGACTATTTAAGGAGGCAGTGAGAGGGCCTCTTTTTGGCTTTTTATTATCATCTAATATCAGTTGAACTGTGGCAGTGAGAGGGACGCATTGTATGGACAGATATCACTGGTGAGTGGGGCAGTGAGAGCTCCTCCTTTTTCACTGCGAACATTTTTGGGACCTTTGGCGAGCTCCCTTTTGAGCAATTAAGGATTACATATTGTGATCATACTGGAACATTGCTAGTATACTGGACAGTAAACTTCTGACAAACTCTGTCTGATTTGACTGGGTTTACTGTGCTATTGCTGTTTTTGCTCTTTGTTTTATGTTATCTGAGTTGATTTAGGCAGCATTTTAGTTGTAATATTTTGGGGGTTAGTATTTTTGGGGGGTTGTTTTACAGTGGGATATCTATAAGTGTGTGAAAGGTGAGTGTATGTGTGAGTGAGTGGGTGTGTGATTTTATAGTTATTTGATTGCTGTTATATTTATTTGTTTTTTAATTTATTGTGTTTGTGGGTTGTGTATTTTGGGCTAGGGATTACGTGGCCAGGAGGGATGTGTCTGAGAAGGTATGAGGGCCTGGGAAGGGCTAGAATAGTGTATGGGGCATCCCAGCTGCTTTATCTATGGCCTTTTTTCAGCCTCCCAGTGTCTGTTTCTACAGCAAGGCACTGCAGGGAGGTTGGAATAGGGAGGCAGCGTATGACTTGAGCAGGGTGGGTTGCTCCATGCACTGTGGCAGGTGGTAGAATTGAGGTAGTGGGGTGCAGAAGGTGCCCTGGGTTTAGACAGGTCCCAGAGAGAGGCCAGACATGCTTCATTCCCATCACCAAGGTTCCCACCAGACTGAGTGGGCAGATAACCAGAGGGGCTGCACTGTTCACCAATCCCCTGAGGGCAGTGCTGTGCAATGCCAGATCGGTCATAAAGAAGACTGCAATTATAGGGAACTTGGTTTCTTCAGCTGATCTGGCTTGTGTCACATAAACCTGGATCGATGATTGCTGGCCTGGTTTTAGAGGCCGCCATCCCACAAGGAATACCATAGTGCACTGCCCCAGAGTGGAACACAGGGGCAGGGGGCAGGGGGCAGCCGTCAGTTTTTGATCTGTGCTGGGCTTTACCCTGCACCCACCCACCCAGCACCAAATTCATCTGAATGTGTGGCCATCTGTGGGGGTCTGGGCACAGGTTGCCAGATTCTTCTGATTTACCGCCCTTCTGGGGTGGCAGGAGATTTCCTGCAGGAGGAGGCCAATTTCATCATCGGTGAAACGTTGAGGGCCCCCAGATGTTTAGTGCTGAGGGACTTCAATATTTGGACTGACAACGAATCTTCTCAGGCTTGGTTGCAATTTCCTCCAGATGATATCATCTGTGGGCCTTGTGCAAGGAGTTTCTTCCACGACCCATCAGGGCCGCCACATGTTGGATCTGGTGTTCTCACTGGGGCTTGAGACTGAGATTGATAGTCTCAGGATTGAGCGGGTCATTTGGTCCAATCACTGCACGATGAAGTTCCTGTTCTAGGCCCCCCTTGAGAGGACTCCCCCTGCAGAGAAGATCAGCTGCCGTCATTTGAAGGGGTTGACCCCTGAGGGTTTTTTTGTGGTGGCTGACCTATCTAGTGTGGACAGTGCATGCTTTGGGGGTGTGTGCATGGCAGTTGATGCCTATAATAAGGCGCTATGTGGTGTGCTTGACTCCCTCGCACCAGTCCATGTATGACCCAGGTCTTCTCACTTGAGGTCCTCTTGGTATGATGGGGAGCCCAAGGCGATAAAGACCTTGGGTCAGAGATTAGAGTGTCACTGGCAGAAGTGCAGCCTGGGGGTAGACAAACTGGCCCTACATGTGCATTATGGCACATACCAGGGGACAATCAACCATAAGAAGGCAGAATTTCTGTCCAGGGAGATTGCCACCAGGAGGAACCAATCAACTGTGCTCTTTCAGACTGTGGACAGGCTTCTGCATCCTTTCTGTCTACAGCCGAAGGTAACCTTTTCGAACACATTGTGAGAGGTGTTTGCTCGGTTCTTCTCAGACAGGGTGTCTGCCATCAGGCAGTGGGGTCTGCCAGCGGGCCAGAGTTTGGCCAACAGTGGTAGCCTTGGGCAACTGGAGAGCACTCTGCCTGGTTGGGGTGAGTTTAGACTGGTGGAGGTGGCTGAGGTCACTGAGATTGCTTCCAAGCTTCGGCACACCTTTTGTAAACTGGACCCGGTGCCAATTTGTTTCTTAATGGAATGTGTTGACTCCATTGGCCTGGTGTTTGCCTTGCTTGTCTGGTGTTCCTTGTCACAGTGGGTCTTTCCTGATGTCTTGAAGGAGGCATTGGTGAGACCGCTTCTGAAAAAAACATCGTTGGACCCTGATGTCAAGGCAAATTACCGTCCCATCTCCAATCTTCCATTTTTAGGTAAGATTGAAGAGAAGATGGTGGCACTTCAGCTTGAGGAGCATCTCATGGCCCATGATCTATATGAGCTATTCCAGTCTGGGTTTTGTGCAAAGCATAGCACAGAAACTGTGCTAGTTCAGGTGCATAATGACCTCCTTAGGGCTAGAGATCGAGGGAAGGGGACAATTCTTGTTCTCCTTGATCTCTCTCTTCAGCTTTTGACACGGTTGACCACCGAGTGCTCCTGGACTACCTAAGGAAATTCTGTGGACTCCCTGGCACTGTTATCTGCTGGTTTGAGTCTTTTCTATCTAACAGGAGGCAGAGAGTAGTGATGGGGAATTTCTCCTCCTCTGGCCTCCTGTTGTGTGGAGTTCCCCAGGGTTCGGTCTTGTCACTGATGTTGTTTGCTGTGTATATGCTGCCCCATGGGAGAGCTCATTAGGAAGTACAGTCTGGGTTTTCATTGCTATGCTGACGATACCCAGCTGTATCTTTCCTTTGCCCCTGGAACATCTTGCGCAGTGGAAGTGCTTAACAGCTGCCTCGCTGAGATCAACAACTGGATGGCCTCCAGCTGGTTGCGACTGAACCTCGATAAGATGGAGGTACTGGTGGTGGAGTCAAACAGAGAGTGTGATAGGTTGGCCTCTGGTGCAGAGACAAGGCTTTTTCTTGGCTGTATACCATTGAAGGCCTCCTAGGGTGCGTGATCTGGGTGTTATTCTTGACAGCGGATTGACACTTGAGTTTCAGGTGGCATCCCTTGTCAGCATTAGTTTTTATCATCTGCAGAATATCACCAGGATGAAGCCCCTAGTTCCACTGCTGGACCTCCCCACCGTGGTGCATGCCTTCTTGACTTCCAGGTTTGACTACTGTAATGCACTGTATCTCGGGGTCTCTGGGGGTACCCTGCACCAACTGCAGCTTGTGCAGAATGAGGCAGCTAGGCTGTTGACAGGACAGCCTAAGTATTGTCACATCGCTCCGGTGCTGCGTCAACTGCACTGGCTGCCGGTTAGGTGGAGGGTCCTCTTTAAGGTGGGTTTCCTCACCTTTAAGACCCTACATGGCCTGGGCCCTGGTTACCTGAAGGACCTTCTTACACCCACTGTCTCGGTCCGCTCCCTCTGCTCCTCCTCTAGGGGCCTCCTTGAGATTCCCAGGATGAGGTTAAAAACAGCAGGTGACAGAACATTCAGTGTCATCACCCCCGTCCTGTGGAATTTGCTTTCTCCAGCTGTCAGGGAGGCTCCTTCTGTTGAGGTATTCAAAGCCCACCTCAAGGCCTTCCTGTATAATCAGGCCTTCCCGAATTGCGTTTTATAGCCCTTTTCTGGTCTCAGAATTTTAGGTTTAAATTAACCCTTGACTATTTTGAGTCTTGTTGCTGCTGCTGAGGGTAGTATTTATAAAATCTTGTTTTAATTATTGGAATACTGTATTTTATGTTTATAGTATGTTGTTTATGTATTCATTATGATTTGTATAATGAAATTTTAATATGTTCAGCACCCGTAGCCTCCAGGATGGGCATTTTCTTAAATAAAATTTGCCTTGCCTTGCCTTGTCTATTTTGTGTTTGCTTTGAAACAGTCCTGTCACTGGGACCATATGATACTGGAACCAGTAGCAAGATTTCGACTGGGACTATTATTACACCTGATGACGATGCCAAATTTCCTATGATACAAATGTGTAGCCTATTTCTTCATGTGCAAACCCAATCTGAGGCATTCTGGAAGGGTCCAAAGTCTTTATTGTAATATAGTACTAACTAAATAGAAGTGGGTCTGGAGACCTGGGTTTGAATCCCACAGCCCCCACTTGCATATTCTGTGTGACCCTGAGCAAGTCACTTAACTTCCCTGTGCTCCCAGGTTGCACCTGTAAACAAGCTTTTAGCTTAGTGTGCCTCGCCTAGTTAAACAATTGGGGGAAAAAAAAAGGTTCAGAACCTTATAGCAAAATTACATGTAGCATAAGATATCCTATATCTTATTCAATAGGGGTAATAAGCAAAATATGTTTCTCATATTCCTAAAAGGAATAAATAAGAATAATCATCTCATGTGCCTGGCTGTTACAGAGTTATATTCTGGGATACAGAACACAGACTGGCCTAACCCAAAGTATATAAATATTCACAGTAGGTACAAGTGTAATTCCTAGATGTGGATCTGCTTGGATATATTATGTGTTATCCTAACAAACAGCATGCACAATGCAATCATTGTAATCTAATATTTCTATCAGAAAGCACTTATCTTAGCTAATCCTAAGTAAAGGAAATATTCCCCCAAAGAAGTAGTCCCTAATGACTTTTCTCATGACTACTGCAAGTCTTATATCTGAAACTAGCATGCGAGAAGCAAAGAGCTGATTCATTCTCTGATACACCCCCACCTATTGTGTCTGGAGAGTCTCCCCATCTAAAATTCCCTGCAAGGTCATCCAAATGAGGGACTTCTCCAAGTTTAGCATACTTTCCTACAATGCAGATCTGAAACACACAGACTGGTCCCCTGTTATAGCCACAAATGACACCCCAGTTGCCCTTGACAACTTTCTCACTATATTCTCATTCCTGCAAGATAAACATACCCTCCTCACAAAAAAGAGAGTGAGGGGCACGGCCACCAAATGGCTTCAAGGTGGCTTATTTTCCCTCATGAAGTCAATGGACAAATGCTGGGCTAAATTCCCATGATATGTCTGTCTTTCAGGAATACAGACAATTCAGAAATGCTTGCAAAAAAGCCATCCACTCTGCCAAGAGAGAATTTTGCAAATCCACCGTACTGTCCTCAGCCAGAGACCTGAGGAACTTCTGGCTAAACATCAGGAATATTGTTAATGGCTCCTCCAAAGTCTATGTAAGTTACTGATATGCTTGTTAGTGGTGTAAACTGCAACAACTCCTCAACAATTGCAAATGAATTTAACTCCCAGTTCTTAGGCCTGTCTGCCTACACCTCCCAGTTCCCTGACTATAACAAACTGGGTCTACCCTGCAGTCCCCAGCCTGAGTCGACATCCCACCCTCCTTTCTATTTCAAGGCCATATTTTTTTTTGCAACCTTCTTTATTAAAGTTATGCAGTGATATACAAGACAAAGACATACACACATACAGCCTGAGACCTATCCCCGGGCCCACCTCCCCAAACTGGAAGTGGAAACTATGTACAGCCCCACAACAATGTACATGCACAGTTACATTAGAACTTACACCAAAATAACGAACCATTCTCAATCAAATTTCCCTCACAACTAGCATATAAGTTCAAATGTTGTTTACGTTTAACCCTAAGTAACTGTGCCCCTAGGAAAGAGAGAGAGAATCCCAACCCCCCATCCCACAAAGCTCAAACCTTTAAGCTTTACCTCGAACCAACTATAATAGATATACATAAAAAGATACGTAACTACTCAACAAATAAGCACTCTTTCAACTAACACGACACTCCCCGAAAAGTTAGTCTTGTGATAACTAGACCAGATACTACTTATCAGACAGACAGATCTGGCCCGAGGCGTCTCACTGCAATGAGTACACTGCCTCCAAAGCTCCCACTTCTTATCAAAAGTTGCTTTTCCCTTCCACCCACATATTCTGCTTTAAGTCTCTCAAAATTTGGAGAAGGTCCCCCAACCATTGGTCATAAGTGTAAATAATATCATCTTTCCAATGCTTGAGGACAAAAGCTTTGACTACCGCTGATAGGAGAGATACATGGCACTTAACGAGATTCGCTGGTATTCTCCCCAAGTCCCCCAGTATACATGTATCAGGGCAGATATACTCATCATAATTTAGTACTGGATCCATTTTTTCTTTAATCTGGGCCCATAATGGCTGAATCTTAGGGCAAGACCACAAAACATGCAATAAATCTCCAGAATCCCGATCACATCGGAAACATCGATCTGTCTGTCTGAGTTTACTAGAACACAATTTAGCTGGAGTGTAGTAGATGTTGGAGCAGATAAAAAATTGCATAATAGCATATTTTGGAATGGGCTGGTATTTTTTATATTTCCACACTTCAATCCAATCAATTCCCAGGAGGGATAACACCCTATCCCAATATAGAATCCTGTTTCCAGTACCGATACTCACAAATTCCAGCAATATCTTATATACTTTAGACAGGGGATGACATGAAAGATCCAGATTTTTAACTGCTCCCATGAAAAGATTGACTCTCCCTTCTGTTAAGTGCTCCTATAAATTTCTGCAATAGTGTGGTTAACTGAATCTTTTAAAGAAGCCCCAATCTCGAGATGATTCCGGCAGGTGGACCCCTACTGGGTCTATACAGTCCACTACTTTAGAGTCCGACAACAAAGGCCTCCATTGCCCACTCAACACCCGTTTTCCCACTCGAAAATTAGGGTTTCCCACTATCGGTTGGTCTCTAGCCCCTCTTTGTACTCTCCTTTGCCCCAGAGATAACTATTCCCACCACGCTTTAACTGATTTATATATTGGAGATTGGTTGCTAATACCTGGCAAAGTCACCGGGTCCACATATAGAAGGGCCTTCGGGGAAAGTTTTAGGCCCTCCAGTACAAGCTTTTCAACCCGCAACCATGTTGGAGTATATCCCTCACTATCCCCCTGTCTACCCCAATGCCCCATATACCCAAGCTGACCTGCAACATAGTATAACATAAGATCTGGGACCTGCAAGCCTCCCTCCTGATGGGGGAGGCGTAACACAGCCTGCTTTCTCCTAGCAGGTTTAGAGCCCACAGAAATTCAGAATAATCCTTTGAATATAAATGAACTTGCTCTTGGGGATACAGTAAGGAGAAAGACAAATCGGATAAAGCAGTCGAGGCAGGAGGTTCATTTTAATTAAACCCAATCTGGCAGTGAAATTTAGAGGAAGCCTCTTCCACCTAGCAATATCTTGCTTTATTTTAAGTACAATCCCATCCACATTTCTTCCACCCCACTGCAGATCTGGACAAATCCATATCCCCAAATACTTAATTTTGTCCGAAGCCCAGTTAATACTAAAATGGTCAAAGTCGGCCTATATATAGCGCTGTAAGTGGAAGAACCTGCATTTGGACAAATTCAATTTGTAATTAGAGACCCTGAAAATTCTCAATGATCTCCACAGCCCTCTGAAAGCTTTCAACGGATTGACTAAGTGAAGCAAAATATCATCAGCAAATACCGATAATTTAAGCTCGAGGTCCTCGACTTCAATCCCTGTACTCGAATCCATCCCCAAAATCTCGACAAGGGCTCGAGTAGAGGTTAAATAAGATAGCTGACAGTGGACAGCCCTGCCTTGTCCCGTTCTGGAGGAAAACCTCCTTAGAGATAACCATTACACAAAATTCGGGCTGTAGGGGCTTTGTACAAATTTCTAAGTCCTACCAAGAGCTCATTGAATCCCATTCTCTCCATTGTAAGAAATAGGAATTGATGGGAGACCCTATCGAATGCCTTCTCAGCATCCAAGCATAAATAAAGCCATAGCAGATTTAGTATCCACGCCCTCTCTAAAATATGGTGAAGTTTCCTCAAAGCATCTTGGGCCCCCCTCCCCGGCATAAACCCTACCTGTTCTTGACTAATCAATAAAGGGGCAACTCTCAAGATCCTATTAGCCAAGATTTTTGTGAGTATCTTCATATCTTGATTCATTAAGGCTATGGGTCTGTAATTACCAGGTAGGTGCCTAGGTTTATCTGGTTTCGGAATCAGCACAATATAAGCTTGATAAAGTGGAGGATGGGGGACCCCTTCACTCATGATAGCTAGAAAGAGATATTTCAGTAAGGGTATAATCGTCTCTGCATGGACTTTATAGAATTTATCCGAAAGGCCATCAGGTCCTGGTGCCTTCCCATTTGGTAAGTTATTAATGACCTCAAGAATTTCCACTTCTGATATTGGGGCAGCCAGAGCATGGGCCTGCTCCAGGGTAAGTCTAGGTAGGGGTATCTGATCTAGGAACCATCTAATCTCGACCACTGACTTCGAGGACCCACCCTGATATAGCGCAGCATAATAATCCGCAAAGGCATCAGCCAGCTGCTGAGGTTCTGAGACCATCTGGTCTCCAAACTGCACTGCCATAATCGTCCTTTCAGCCTCCACTCCTTAATCCGATGAGCCAGTACCCGACTTGGTATATCTCCCTGCAACAAATATTTAGCATTCAGCCTCTCCAACCATCGATCTGCCCTGTAATGCCAGATCCCTTTAAATTCCTCTCTCAACTCTCTTAACTCTCTATCAGTCTCCTCAGAGGATCCCTCTAAAGGAGACAAAGGACTTAATAGCCCCATTATAAAGTCCTCCGAGCCCTAATTAGCTTATTGTATCTAGCAGAGTATTCTTGGGCCCAGCCGCATACAAACCTTGCATGTAGGCCACCCAAATTCCTGTTGCTAAGGGTTGGGATTTGGTCTTGAATAATCTCTTTAGTTTACCTTCCAAACTGGTTGCCAGATTGCCCATCCCAAGTAGCCTATCATCAAGACGCCACCGATATGGTTTAGAGGGGATATGCTCCATCCTCCATACCATTTGTATTGGGAAATGGTCAGAAAGTGTTCTCTCATACGTATGAATCCCTATGACCCCTTTTAAAACTTCCCTATTGACCAAAAAAAAGTCTATCCTCGAAAAAGTCTTATGGACTCCAGAATAAAATGTCATCTCAGTCCCTTCAGCTTTGTGAACCCTATATGGGGTCAGCTAGTGCTGTGACTTCCAAAAACCTGTACAGCGCTAACTGCGATGGAGTAGGCCCTTTGTTGGAAGGAGGTTTTCTGTCAATTCTATTATCAACACAAACATTCCAATCTCCTGCCAAGACTACCGGCCCATAAGGGAAAGTAGCCATGTCCGCCTCCAATGAGGCCAAGAATTCTGGCCTAGCTGGTGCTAGGTGGTGGAGGCAGAGACCAAAGGAGTCCCCAAAAAGGAGCCTAATACATATAACCCTCTAACGTCTTCCCTAACTCGAGTGGACCGAATTGTAAAGGGACATCCTTTCCGAACAAGTATCGCAACCCCCGCCGAGGCTTTCGCATTTCCCAGTCCTACGACTGCACCCACCCATCCTTTCCTGAGTAACTGCGATTCCTCAGTCAGCAGGTGGGTTTCTTGGAGCACCACAGCAACATGTATCCCCAACTGGCCAATATATCGAAGTACTACCAGCCTTTTTTTCCTGTTTCAAAGACCTTTCACATTCCAAGATAAAATTTTAAGTAGCCCCATCTACTACCCCTTCAGCCTTAGCCCCCTTCCCCATATTATCAGCTTTTCTTAAGCTGCCAGTCGTAATTCTCTCTGTCCTCCCCCTCAAAACACCCTTAATACTACCCCGATCCTCCGATCGCCTCCCTAATCTGCCGGGCGTGCGTGAGTTGGCTCGTGAGATGCCTCTGGTCGCCTCCCAAGCCCCATATTGCCCCACACAATCATTACTACCCCCAATTCACTTGATACCGTCCCCCTTCTTTTAACAATCTTTTCAGGAAGCCCAACATCCAAAAGCTTATAGCTCTCCCAATAAAATATACTGCTGCAATAGGTTACTCCACCATGTATCTTCCCCTTAGGGAAGGGAGAAAAAGAAAAAAAAAAAAAAGGGGAAGGAAACTCCAAGTCTGATAAGCTTCTTCTCAGCATTCTCAGGAGTCCGCAGTAATATTTAAGTTCCAATCCTCATCGCCTTCTGGATAGAATCCCAGCCCGATCATCCTCTTCAGGTCCCCGATTTAAACAGATCCGGCAGTTCCACTTTAAGACTCTCGAGAGCTTCCTCCGCTGTAAGGTACCTTCTGTCCCCACTTGTGAGCTTGACCACCAAAGTAGCTGGATACTGGAGCCTGAACTTCAGCCCTGCCAAGTACAACTTTTTTTTGATGTTACTGTATGCCTTCTGCTTCTCCCTCACCGAGGGAACCAGGTCCTGGAAAAGCCAGAGAGAGGCCCCTTGCCAAAATAAATTTCTGTTGGCTTTAGCCTTATTTAAAATGTGTATTTTCTCCTTGTAGTTCAGAAAGCACATTATTATAACTCAGGGGCGAGCTCCTGGCGGAGGGGTCTCTCTCAATGCACGATGGGCCCTCTCGAGGTTATAGGCATCTCCAAACGGGGTGGGCCCAACCAGCTTGAGCAGCTGCTCTTGCATAAACGCCACACAATCTGCACCCTCGGATCTTTCAGGGAGCCCTGCCACAATTAGATTATTCCTACGGCTCCTCGCTTCCTGATCTTCCAGCTGATCTTCCAACTTCCTGACCTGCCTCTTCAGGTAGACCACTTCCTGATCAATAGTGCCCACTTTCTTTTCCTGAGATGCCATTCTAACTTCCACATCGCCAACTCGCTGTGATAGAGCCTGAAGCGCCGGTTTCAAAGCTGAAAAATCCGACACTAGCCCTTTAAGGAGCTGTTTGATCTCACTAATATCATCAGCTGATGAACGATCCTCCTGGCCCTCTGCCTTCCAATCCTCCGAAACCTCCAAGTCTGGTGAGTGGGGTTTGGACCGCTTTGTCGCTGGGGTTCTGGCTGCCAGAGGCTCGAGGCTTCCCTGCTCCATCTCGGCCTCTCCTGCCATGCGCTGCCCCGCCAAACAGATACTGACTCCCCGAACCTCCAAACACCCCGATCGCTTATACCGATGCAGCAGTAAGAAGACGGCTGTTCCCTCGCACATTTCTAGCTCAGTAGGGGATCTAAACAATCGCGTCACTACTAAATTTCACCGCGGGGCTCGGGAGCACCGACCGAGACGTCTACTCCATTGCTCGCTCACCACGTGACCCCCATTTCAAGGCCATCTTAGTGAAATTCAGAGACTCCTTGCTGGCCACTCTCCACACACCAGTGCTGATCATGACAACATGGAGCCCAAACATATCTGCCTTGGGGCTCCTTTCCTTGCCCTATCCATTACCCATATCTTCAACACATCTCTTATTACTGGAACCATCCCTGACATATGGAAGATGGTTAGGATTGTTCCAGTATTCAAACAAGGTGATTCAAAAAACCTTGAGGATTACCGCTCAATTGCTATCCTATCAGCGATCAGCAAGCTGCTTGAAAAAGTGGTAGCTACTCAGCTCACAGCCTACATCCAATGCTATGACCTACTTACCCCAGCGCAACATGACTTTTGAAAGGGTCATAACACCTCCTCTGTCCTGGCCAAGGTTACCTTTGAGATCAGGGTTGCTACTGATCAAGGCAATTTGAATGGGGCAATCTTCATTACTCTCTCCAAAGCCTTTGATCTGGTTGACCACACTGTCCTGTGCGCCGCACTCCAGTCCCTTGGCTTGTGTCTCCCTGTCCTAGCCTGGTTTACTAATTACCTGCAAGGGAAGCAGCAACTCATAAAGTTCAATAAGGTTCCCTCAAAACCCACTTCTGTTAAATCTGGGGTTCCTCAAGGGTCTGTTCTAGGCCCATTCTTTTCTCCCTTTTTGTTAATGATCTGCCCCTGGTCCCCAGTTCATGGTAGTATTACCCTATATGCCAATGACCTTGTGATCCTAACCAACTCCCAGGAAATCAGTGTCATGAACGATTACATACAATCTTAACCAAATGCACATAAGATAGCCATCACTCTAAAAAAAAAAATAAAAAACGGGCTATGCTTTGGATCCCAGGCCAAATCCAAAGCTTGACCTGCACCCCTGAGTTACTGGAGCTGATGGATCCCTTGTGAGGGATTCTGACTGGGTGTTACCCTTGATGCTAGGCTTGACTTTCCCCTGCATATAAAGAATGTATATAAGGCTGCAAATAATTTGTTGGGCCTGGCATACAGCCTTACTGCAGCAGCGTGCCTTGCCTTGGCAAAGATTGTTCTTCTCCCCACACTCTGTTATGGGCTTGTCACATTTGTCCATGCCTCAAAATCCAGTCTAACAAAATGGGATGTTGCATATAACAATATATGTCACTTTTCTCTTTCTGCCCCTCATCTCACTCACCACTGTAAACCATAGAATAAACTTGAATGGCTCTCCCCGGACAACCATCAAACTTTTGTAATGGACAACTTCATTGACAATGTCATCAGAGCAGCCACTCCCCCAGTACTTGCTGAGCTTTTCAAGACTGCAAACCCCACTTATCTATTAAGGTCTAGTCTCTCACAAGTATTCCAAGTTCCCAAAACCCATAACCTAATGGGCGATTGGGCATTCACTGTCTGTGCACCCAGGCTATGGAACTCCCTCACTTCATTCCCATGTTTGTACCTCCTCCACCCACACCTGCTTCAGAAACTCCTGGGACCTTCTGAAACTTGCCTCAACTTGTCACTGTATCTAAGGTATTATGTCCCCTTTTTTGCACTGTGCTGTACTTTATTGTTCTATCCAGTTATCTCCATGAGATCGATGTGTTTATTAATTTATAATCATGGTTGGCAAATGTTTCCTTGTTCTGTGATGTTCTATATCTGACTGTTTAATGTTTACTTTGTCATGTTATGTTTCTTACTTGCCTCCCTTTAAAGTCATGATGCATCTGACTGTTGTTTTCTCTGAAGTTCTGTAATACCTGTTTTTGTTTGTAATCTCCCTGTAATCTCTCAGGTCACACCTAAAAAAGGCATATGATTGTCTAGTTTGCTTACTTGGTTAACAAAAGCTAAATAAAAATAAATAAATTCTTATCCAAACCTCTGTGGCTTGTCACTGGCTTCATTGAAGCACCTGCTGAGACTAACAGCCAAGACCTGCCTTTGGCTTTTCTCAGAGTATCCTCCCGCTTGGAGGGAGACTAGGATAGTTCAAGTGTTGTCTCAGGGTTTTACAGGCCGGAGTGTCCAAGAGGGGCAACATGGAATTTATAGTAAGTAGTTATGCTGAGAAATGGACATATACATTCTAGTAAATGGTAACAAAAACACATGGTTATTTCCAAGTGTCATCTAGCTGGTAATTTCCATGAGACTAAGTTATGAAAAATAAAAATAAAGCATGTCAAGAAATAGTCTCCTATTTTTGATAAAACATTATAGAATATATTTGCACGTTGTAGGTAGAGAGGTGTTATGACTGCAAAAGCTAAGACAGGAGAAATTATAGTTAGAATTTGATTGTGTCATGAGAACAGAAAAAATACTAAATGTTATTAGGTACTTTCTAATGAGAAGGCCTTTAGCTGACTTTAAATAAAGTTGTAAACTATCAGTTTTTTATACTGTCTGTCAGAAATACAAAATATTGGACCTTTGTACTTTTTAATTGGTTCTGGCTGAGATGCTTTGGTCTAGCTGAGATGTATCCAGACTCAGGTCCCTTCTGGCTACTTTGGCCTGTCCTATTTGTCCATATTAAGGGTGACTTGTTACTGGTGCCTTTCTCCTCACCCAATATTGATGTTTTAATAACCTAGTCATATCAGTTGAATAGAATCATGTAGGAAACATTTTCCCTGTAGGCTTCCTCTGAACTGATGTTGGTGGGTTCTGGAAATAATAAATATGAACAAGAAAAAATTAATATGAGCAAATGCCTTGAAATAAAGAAGAAATGCTATTACAAAACAGGCACCAGAAACAATATATGGGAGGGTGGATTTAATAGACTTCTTTTACACATGCCCCCATTTGCAATTAAAATAAATAGGTAAAACATACGATTCATGTTGCATTAAAAATGTCTTCCTGTGCAGCTGGTACAATAAAGGAATGCATCTTTTCTTTTCTTTATGGGCTATGCATTCTGACAAGTTTGAAAGGTTTGTTTCTTGCATGCTTTTCTCACCATTGGGGAAATGTCTTGCAATTAAATCTTTTTTTTATTGGGAATATAAAACTCTGAGTACAAAATATACATATAGGCAAATCGAGATTGTCAAGGAGTATGCCAAACGATAGCACACTGTAGCAAGGGTCATAATTAACACTGAATAAACTAATTGCAAAGAATAAAATAAATAACTACTTGTAAGGGTGTATAATAATAATTTGAATTGCACCAAAAATATCATGCTATAGTAGTAATAGAACTGGGCATTAAATGGTTAACTTTTTGTGTGTAATAGATTCAGAATATAAGGGCTGAAGTAAACAAGCTTAAACATTTTGACAAAAACAATGTCTTTGCAATCTGTCGTGAGATCACTGTATTGAAGCAACAATTAAAGAACTGTGAAGAGGAGAGGGCTCATATCAATAAGGATTTGAATTTGGCTCCAGTATCCACTGAATGCGGTTAGTTCAGTACTTATTGTAATCTTCTGACTGTTCACAGGGCAAAGCCCTGTAGATCTTAGTCACAGGTCTTTCCAAAACAAGGCAGCACATGCCAACAAAAGAGTAATTTTTGTGTCAGCAGCCAGTCACTGTGTTGTTGGGATTCTATGTGATAACGGGGAAGGAAAATGGATGAGGATGAAAAGGGTGAAGAGTAAACAGCAGGGCCACATAGTGTGAGTGGCAAAAACAGTAATCACTAAAATGGCAACAACAGTGCCATAGTGACTTCGATCCACCCTTCCCCCTTACTAAATATAATCATCTCCAGGGAGATGCAACTCAGGGAGGGGGAAAAAAAACATAGGTCACCATTTTGTTGATCACTATTTTTTCCACACTCATCCAATGTGGCTGTGCTGTTTCCCATCCCCCTTTTTGTCCTTACCCTTTTTGTATCAATGTCTTCTAGGGATACCATTGTGGGTGTGTCAAGTTTCACTTAAAAAAGTTCTGCAGAAGGTGGCACAGTGGTATGGAGGGCTAAGTCTTGAATACCTTACCTCCTGCCATGCCAGTGATCTGTGTTCAGAAATGAGCACGGATGCCAAGGGTCAGCAAGGTGGGAGAGGACTGAGCATTCCAGGCACTGCTCTCCTCTCCCGGGGGGGTGGCCAGTCATCTTGGTCTCCGACTGCCATTGAGAAGAGGTCAGTGGTTGTGCAGGTAGCCAGTGGCTCATAGTGTGGGGCCATGGATCTGTAGGATGTGCACACCTCCACGTGCACATATGGACATGACACCATGGTGGGGGCTGAAGGAGAAAAATGGAAAAAGGGATCCAAGAGTTAAATGATGCCCTACACATCTCCTTGGACCCGCAGCACCAACTGGATGCCTGGAGTATTCTGGATTTTGAGCACTTGGGGGGACAACTCTGCCTCAACTCACCCCACCACATGGGGCAATCCTTGGGAGACTCACTCCAGATAAGTCAGGGGGAGGTGGGTGCATGCCGAAGGGAAGTAGGTATAGGAACAGATAAGACACCTGAGGAGTAAAAAGGTTTGTGGGAAAAAAGATCTGCAGCTATGTTCTGGCTCAAACCTGAGAATTTGAAATGCATGTCTTGACCTGCTATAGGGCCTTGTTTCTGTGCAGTATGAGTGATTTAGTGTCATGCAAAGCATGGTGCTGGTTTGCAGTACATTGCATTCTAATATTCATTTGCAACCCTGATGTGTTTTCTGAATAGGCTGACATCAATATGCAAACCAGATTGTTTTCTGACAATGGTGTATGGTTGTTTGAGTAATGAATGGTGTTTTCTGAATGCTATGAATAATAGAATATTCATTACTCAGGAAGAAAAACAATTAATCGGCACTATCTGGGCTATTGGGTGTTTTGCTATTTGGTGGGAGTTGAAGATCTCCCAAGACTTCCTGTCCAATCAGAGGATGCTTTAGAAGCTCACTGAAGGTAGTTCATGTGACCCAGCACTAGTAGAAGCTACAGGGAAGACAGAAAAATGTCCAGGATGCCATGAAAGCTTGAACTCTACTTCTACCTACTTGTTAAAATTAGGCAAAAAGCAGACATCTTGACTGTTTTTGTTACCATTCTAAATCCCAGAGTAGAAGATCAATTTTATTTCCACTTATAGTTTAAAAAATAATATTTTTTCACTAGAAGTACTAGAGTGAGAAGAAAGT
Organism: Neoceratodus forsteri; assembly: GCA_016271365.2. NCBI lineage: Eukaryota > Metazoa > Chordata > Ceratodontiformes > Ceratodontidae > Neoceratodus > Neoceratodus forsteri. The sequence continues at coordinate 1,223,458,210 of CM057459.1, read as the reverse complement.
GAAACTAAGGCTATTTATTTACTAGTGTTTGCTGAGTTGACAAGGCCAAAGTCCAGCAGACCCACACACAGTGTGTGAGAGAGAGTGTGTGTGTGTGTGTGTGTGTGTGTGTGTGTGTGTGTGTGTGTGTGTGTGTGTGTATGAAAGTCAAACCAGATTTAAAGCTGTTGTGTTTTAAACACCTTAAGGGATAAAGGGAAATTTGGAAGAGGATTATTTAGTAAATACAAATGTCACCATTTTTTTTGTAGCTTAGTTGGCATTTTGTCAGGAAAAAGCAAACTTAGAATGATTTAAATTCACTAGTATAACTGAAGTGCAGTGAAGTAATATTAGTGAACTTGTGCACAACTGCAAAAATAAATAATTATTTGTGTGTGTATGTGTGGAGGCCAGAGTTGGCTGACTCCCATCACACCACTGCTTCTGGCTGGCTGCTATTTTATCTTGTATTTTATGCAGTAGTGTGTTCTGTGCACACTTGTGCCCTCAGCTTGTTTGTGGCTTCATGCCAGCAAAGAAATTCAGAAAATAATTTTTAGGGCTGTAGGTGGAGCCTACAGCCCTTCTGTCATCATCAGAATATAGCTCTAAAAATGGCTGATCTTAGGACTTCCATTTTAGACTTTTGCATGCATTCCTCCACCTCCAAAGCTGCAAAATAGTGTACTCCCCACTCTGATTTTTGTTATTTGTTGCTCTATGTTAAAGGCATCTGAAGGAAGGGGGGATGCTACTGTACTGTACCTCAGAACTTCTCAGGATATTAACAAAAAAAAAACGTGTTAAACTGCTGTTTCTAGCATCTGTCCAGCTCAGTCAAATAGAGTTATTCTATTTTCTTCAGCAACCTAGGGGTTAACTCATTACCTTGTGGAATGTACACATAGCGAAAGTTAGACTTCCGTGTCAGATTACAGACTTTGTATCTGGAATTGTAAGCAATTCTATTCCTATGGGCAGGACAGGCTGCATGCAAGCACAGACACACACACACACACACACACACACACACACACACACACACACACACACACACGAAAATAACTGGTCATTTGGTAACTCTTCACAGCCCTGTCAGTTTACTGATTTAAGCTCATTTGTAATGGAGTCCCATCTAAAAGTCCTGGATTTCTCAGGGTGGATTTCTTTTTTGGGTTTGTTGCTTAAAGCAGCAGTATTTATGTCTGTTCCTGATTTGAGGCAGAATGCAGCATACACCAACCACTAATATTTAAAACGTGTCCTTTTAAAGATAGAAGAATATAAGCATTTAATTACTTTTTTTTTAATATTCTTTGGTAACCAGGTATGGCCAACCAGGCACAGGTGCCTGTTTTCTGGGGCTACCTGGGAGCACTGAGGAGGCTAAGTGACTTGCTCAGAGTAACACAGTATGCAAGTGGAGGTTGTGGTACAGTTCATAAATGTTATTTAATAAATATATATATTTTTCCTTTGGTAACCAGGTAAGGCCAACTAGGCACATGTGCTTGTGTCTGGGGACAACACAGAAACACTGAGGAGATTAAATGACTTAATCAGAGCCACACAGTATGGAAATGGAGTTTGTGGGAATCAAACCAATGTCTGAATGCTGGATGTACAAAGCTCATTTACAACTCATTACTCTAACCACTAGGCTATACTGCCAGCCACACAAATAGTGAACAATTTAGACCAGGCTGTTAATATCTCAAAGGAGAACTGCCTTGAATAAGCAGACATGCATTTTTCTAGAAGAAGATGTCATTTTTTAAAGTACCAGTTCTCATTTTGTTACTGCTTAATCTTAACTGGCCTTTTGGTAAATTCAAGTGAGTGTGTCTGATTCGTGCGCTGCTGGCATTGACCATTTTTGAACAGTATGATCTTGTCAAGAACTTACATTGTTGGTACAATGCATCTGTGTTCTAATTTAGGAATTCTTAGGTTCATGGAGATATAAACAACAACATACAATTGTACTGCTGTCTAATAGGATAATGTATCTTTGTGGCTCACTTTTTTAACTTTAAAAAACAAGTTGGAACTGCTATACATGATCTGAACCCTTAATATTACATATTAAATATTCTGATATGGTATAAATGTATTTTAAAAATTACTATTGTCACTATAAATGTGCATTTACTGCATATAAAAACCTGGTTTGGAAAAAATGTCCTTTATAATGCAACAAGTGCCCTTTTTATCTTGGGCAACCTCACTTTTTACAGTCTTACGTCATCCCTGTGGCCGTACGTGCACACACACACACACACACACACACACGCATGCACGCACACATGCACACACCCACCCACCACCACCACCATGTACCCTGACTAAATAAATTTAGGAAGACTGAGTTACCAGCATGCCAGTTTTTGATGACTGTGACTAAACAGCACTATATGCAACCAACAAGAAAACACCTTTGGTCATTTGGTAGCTTTTCACAGCCCTATCGGATCTGGCTAGAGTTTTTTTAGTCAGGCTTAACTATCAGTGACCGTACTCCATCCCAAATATTCTCAAAATGCTGTGGTAATAGAAATAACTCATAGTTTATTTGAGGCCCCCTGATGAAGGGTCACGTTTCAGATCTGAAGTGCCAATGCTAGCCAGTACTGCGCTTTGTTTTTTTATTTCTATTATCACTGTTTTTTGACTATTTGTGGGACTGAAAATAGTCAATCTGTGTTGTTTTTAAGTCTTGATCCATGGCCACAATGGCTGTAGTGCTTTAGTATACATTAAACCAGTGTTTAGTCGAATATTAGTCAGTGAGACTAGTCAGCTCACTGGCATTGTTACAGTGAGTAACTGTATTTCATTATAATATAATTTCAATTTAATGAGACATATTTCTGTGAGGAACTCAGGCTTGAGACCCTCCATGACCACTTGTGCAACTGCAAGTGCACTGCCATATAGAACTGTTAGCTGGCAGGGTGAGACTGGTCAACTGACTCCCACCTCTTCTTGGAGCAAGCTGCCAATTTCTGATCTGTTTGTGCAGTACACACAGTGTGAACTCAGCAAAGACTTTGTAAGTTTGTGGCTTCGTGCCAAAGAAGAAATGTAAAAAAGAAATTGTTTTAGCTCGATTTGACTATTAGTGAGTGAGATGTGTCAGCTCGCTGAAATTGCTGCAGTGACTTATTATATGTCAGAATAATAATAATATCATTTAAATTTGATATCAGACACCTTCCTGTGAAGGTCCTCAGTTTGCAGCAACTTGGCCAACCGTGAGTGCATTGATAGCTGGTAACTGTTAGGGTGGAACATGTCGGCTGACTCCCACCACTTTGAGGCAGCTAACTGCCACGTGGTTCCATATGGGCATACAGTGTGCGCTCAGAAGACATGGTTCTAAGTTTGTGGCTTCATGCCTATGAGGAAATTTAAAAATTAATTATTCAGAGAAGTTATTTACTAATCAGGCTTGACTAGTGAGACTTTTCAACTCACTAGCATTGCTGCAGTGAGTGACTATATTTTATAATAAAACAAACAGAATATCATCTTCCTGTGAAGAACAATCGCAGATAGAGTAGATACTAGCAAACAGTTGATGCAGCCCCAGCACAGCTGCAGCAGGTGAAGAGCAGCAAGTAGCAGGTCTTGAGCATAGTGTAGAGCAATGCTCAAGGTGCACTTGCTACAAGAAACCATTTTACATTACATTTTTCTGACCTAGATATAACTTCCGTTCTTGTAGTTTTAATACATGTCAGTATTGTATATGTTCTGTCTCATGCACAGTGGGCACTCAACGCATTGTTCTAAGTTAGTGACTACATGCCTAAGAAAAATTAAAAAAAATGTTTTTTTCTTCAGAGACTTAACTTGCAGTGATAGGCATCCTAATCTGTTTTACCACAGAGTGCTTCATATTAAGGTACTGCAATACAGCTATTCCCCTTACTCCAGTACTATACAAAGTACCTCGTTAGCTGAAGTGTTACCTTATTGTGATGACTAAGCACAATAAGGTAACACTTCGACTAATGAGGTACTTTGAATAATACTGCTGTAGAGGGAAATATTGTATTGCAGCGCCTTCATATGGTACACTGTTCTGTGGGAAAGCGGAAGATTAGGATGGTTATCACTGTACTAGTCAGGCTTGAGTACTGAATGAGACTTGTTAGCTCATTTGCACTGCTGCAGTAAATGTCTATGTTTAATAATAATATAATTCAAATTTAATATCAGATGACATCTTCCTGTGAGGAACCCAGGCTCAGATCAACAGTCCATGGCGACTTGTGCAGCAGAGAGTGCACTGCCATATATAGCTGTTAGCTGGTAGGGTGGGATTCGTTGGCTGACTCCCACTGCTTTTAGGCAGCTAGATGCCTTTTGGTTGGTTGAGTGTGTGTGTGTATGTGTGTGGTGTGCACTCAAGAAAGACACTGTTCTACGTTTGTAGCTTCATACCAAAGAAGAAATTGTTTTCGTCAGGCTCAGAGTGAAACTTGTCAGCTTACTAACATTCCACAGTGATTGACTAATTTGTAATAATAAAATTCAGTTTAATACAGACTGCGTCTTCCTGTGAGTAACCCGGGCTCGGGTCTTCAGTCCATGGCCACTTGGGGAACTGTGAGTGCACCACTGTATAGTTTATTTATTTATTTATCTATTAATTTATTTATTTATTATTGACTTGGATTACAACCTTTGAGCTGGAAATTCATTTACAAAAGTTACATGTCAGAATGGGAGCAAAACAGGAAAAGCAATTACAGTGAATGGTACAATTACACCACTACTACAGTGAATTGTACAACTACAGTGAATTACATACAATAGGAATGGTACAGTAATGTGTGGGAGTTTTAACATAGAGACAACAGTACAGATACAGATACTGCATAAACATTGTCAGCTGATAGGGTGAGACTAGTTGATTGACTGCCACAGCTTTAAAGCAGCCAGTTGCCATTTGATTCTCTGTGCGTGCACAGTGTGCACTCAACAAAGACATTGCTCAATGCCTGTGTCTTCATGCCAAAGAAGAAATTTAAGAAATAAATCATTTTAGTCAGGCTCAACAAGGGGAATTATAGGCTTTCCTATCCTTAAAAGATCTAGGTTACCTTTGATTAGGCACTATTAAATGATTGGTGTGCTCAACATTATGCATGTCATTTAATACTGCCTAATCATAAGTGGATTAGATCTTATATGGGTAAGAATTCCTTTGTTTCCCCTTGTGCCCTGCTGCTATTAGCCTGGCTTACCAGAAGATCATGTTTATTATTAATATATAAAAATGACATGGGTGACTGTACTAACCACATTCATGATGGAGAAGAGAAGTGAGCACACCAGTTTTTGGTGTGGGGAGCAGAAGAGAAGAATGAATGCCAGAGAAGGACCTGAAGAGGCCATTTCAGCAGGGTACAGCTATATTCAGGTTAGGGGAAGAGAGGAAGGGGGATGTTTAGCAGATCATTGTGAGATCTGAAATGTAGGGCTGCCAGCACCATGATCACTACCTGACTGTAAATGAGAGCAGCCAGCAATGACAAATACTCAATGGCAGGGCTGCACTTGAAGTGTTACTTAAATTCAGTGTAGGGAGATTACCCTCAGGTGGGGGGGGGGGGTTTGATGTTTGTTAGGACAGTATTGAGGAACTGTGTATAGACCATTCAAGATTTAGAAGGCTGGTAGCCAACCAGCTCACATTGTGGAGTAGGACACTAAAAGGTACTGGAGAAGATTTGCTGGGAACTGTCCTATGGGGTTCTGCAGATCACAGGTAAAGGAGTAGACTGGCACTGGAAGTCTGGCGGATTCACTCAAGCCATTAGTATGTCTCTCCTGCTAATAAAATTGTTATCCATAGTAAGTACAGCCCTTATGAGGGCATGAACAGCAGTTTTTCTGGTGAGTCCTGAGGCTTATTACTTGGCCCTCCATGAAGACTCAATTGTTGGTTAATGAGGCGGGACAAAAACACAGCAGGGGAACTGTACATACTGCCTTCACTGTGCAGAAGGGTAGTGATCCACTCAATGTTTACTGTGGGAGCAGAAGTCAAACATTGAAAAAGTGGACTTAAGTGTGATTTGGGAGATATTTTTTAACAGTGCCAGCTGATGATCTGTATCGGTGTAGGTATGCACAACTCTCTGAGGTATACGATTACAGTCGGAGGTGTGATAATTCTCTTCATGAGACTGCAAGCTCATATGCAGCCCCAGGCAGTACTAAGGACATGGTATGGATGGTGGGGTGTTCAACAGAAGCCAGGCTAGGTTAAGGGGGCTCACTTGGAAAAATAATACAAGAGAAGCTTTTTTTGTGAATTAACAAGAATGCATGAGCTTTGGAATTGGACCAGACTGGTACTTCACAGTGTGACCCTTAGCAAGTCACTTCATTCCTTGTGCTGCCAGGCCACATCTGTAAACAAGGTTTCAGCATAGTGTGTCTCTCCTAGATACACAGATACATAGATACATAGATACATAGATACATAGATACATAGATACATAGACAGTGTCAGCAGATAAGGGCCTATGGCCTACCCAATCTGCCCATTTGAGCTTGTAAGTTCAGTTTATGTTTTCCTAGAAGTCTGTTGCCCCTTACCCCTGACCTCCAGAATTCCTTTATGTCTATCCCATGCATTCTTAAATCCCGTGATTGTTTCAGCCCCCACCACTTCCTCTGGCAGGGTGTTTCACTTGACCACCACCCGTTCCGTGAAGAAATTCTTCCTCACGTTTCCTCTAAATTGTCCTCCCTCCAACTTCATCCCATACCCTCTAGTCCTAGAACATCTTTTTCACTTAAAAATAGTGTATTCCTGCACCCTGTTCCTCCCTGTAAGATACTTGTATGTCTCTATCATATCCCCTCTCTCCCTCCTCTCCTCTAGGGAGTACATGTTCAGTTCCTTCAACCTGTCTTCATAGGTCTTGTGATGCAATCCATGCACCATCTTTGTTGCCCTCCTCTGAACCTTCTCTACCCTGTTTATGTCCTTACGTAGGTATGGTCTCCAGAACTGTACACTGTATTCCAGGTGGAGCCTCACTAGTGTCTTGTATAGTAGAATAATGACCTCCCTTTTCCTGCTGGTGATGCCCCTACCTATACATCCCAGCATCCTATTTGCTTTACCTGCTGCCTTGTCACACTGTTTCCCTACCTTGAGGTCATCAGAGATGATAACCCCAAGATCCCTTTCCTGCTTGGTGCATGCTATATCCTCACCCCCCAACTGATATATTGTGCCAGGGCTTTTGTGCCCCATATGCATTATCTTGCACTTCTTTGCATTGAATTTCAACTGCCAAACCCTGACCATTCTTCAAGTTTCTGCAGGTCCCTTCTCATTTTGTCTACACCCTCTGGTGTGTCTACTCTGTTACAGAGCTTTGTGTCATCAGCGAACAGTGAAATTCTGCCTTCTAGGTCCTGCGCAATGTCACTGATGAAGATGTTGAATAGGACTGGTCCCAGCACTGATTCCTGTGGTACCCCACTGGTCACTCTTTCCTCTGTGGAGTGACAGCTATTTACCACCACCCTCTGTGTCTTGCCACCAAGCCAGTTACCTATACACCACACTACTGTCCTGCCCACACCCATATTCCCCAGTTTGTGTAATAGTCTTCTATGTGGCACAGAGTCAAAGGTCTTGCTGAAGTCCAGATAGGCCATGTCCACTGCCCTCCCCTGATCCACCTCCTTAGTTACCCAGTCAAAAAATTCAATGAGGTTGGTCTGACATGACCTCCCCTAGTGAAACCATGCTGCCTTGGGTCCTGTAGTCCACTGACAACCAGATGTTCCACCAATCTCTCCTTCAGTAGTGCTTCCATGATCTTCCCCACTACAGAGGGTGAGGCTGACTGATCTGTAGTTCCTGCTTCCTCTTTGTTCCCACTTTTGTATAAGGGGACTACATCTACTGTCCTCCAGTCTTTGGGTACCTCCCTGTTTCCAGTGATCGGCTAAACAGGATAGCCAAGGTTCAGCCACCACCTCTCTTAGTTCTTTAAGGACCCTGGGGTGCACCCCATCTGGCCCCATTGCTTTATCAACTCTTATTACTTCCAGTTCCTTCAGGACCCTTTCTCATGTAAAGGACTTGTGTCCATTTCTGCACCATTCTCACCCCTTGTACTCCCTTCAGACCCATTACCCTCCTCTTCCTCAGTAAAGACTGAGCAGAAATACCTGTTCAATATGTCAGCTTTACTGTTGCCATCCTTCATGTGGCCTCCATTCTCCCCCTTCAGTCTCACTATCCCTCCCTTTGTCTTTCTTTTTCCACTTATGTACCTGTAAAAGGTTTTGTCCCCTCTATCCACTGATTTTGCAATGTGTTCTTCTGTCTGAGCTTTGGCTTCTCTTACTGACCTCCTGCTTAACAAAAAAAAATTCAGGGCATCACATAACCACTAGATTATCAGTTCAGTTCAGTTTAAGTTTATTGGTCGGCAACATTGCCATTACAAATAAAGAAATAAATAAATAAAAGAAAAACAGTTAAATAGTGAAAGTATTCTGCTTACAGGATGACATAGAAACTTATTACACATTCAAATGCTATCAGCTTATTTCATAAAAGCGGTTATGTTCTTATAGTATTGTGAGTAATACAATCATTTAAAACTTATAGAATCCACAGCAAAAAGTTTAACCCTTACAGTAGTGTCCCCAAAGTTGATGGGCACCCGGTTATTCAGAGGAGATAGTTTGTACAGACAGGTAATGTTCACTGAATTACACCAGATGGTACATTTGCTGACATTCATTGATTAATCATGAGTGATCATCATGCAGTTTTGGTTAGGGCTTGTTGGGATTGTATCTATGATTATTCTTTATGCTCTGCCCTTTTAATAATCAATTCAGATTTATCCAGTCAAATGAAGCCTTCTCTGATCAATTATTTTAAGGAAATAGACCACGGAGCTCAGAATTATGGGGTCTATGTATGTAAATATATATGTCAGTAATTGCATTGGCTGGTAGGATTGTGATTTGAGTATATTGCCCAGCCAAATGGTCCTGTGTTTCTCATAGAGGGGGCATAAAATCACTAAGTGCATTAGCTTATCTTCTCCCAAGCCACACTTACACTTATATTCCTTGTTCTTTTCCCCTAGATATAAGCTAGTTTTTTTGTTACTTTCAAATACCTCAAAGTGGAACCTGGTAAAAAGGGTCCTCCCACGAGGGGAGTGTAGGATATGGAGGTATCTTTCAAACTTGTGTTCTCTTTTGTTATTTGATAACCATGGACATGCTTTAGATAGTCGGCAGGACTCTAAGTCTTTTTGGACAAAATTGCCTTTAATTTTATTGTTTATTATTGTTTTGATGTACTCAAGGGGAAGCCTTAGACAATCGGTGACTATATGTAAAAGCCCATATGGTTTAATGAGTTCTTCCAAGACCACCATACTTGGGAAAAGTATTGTTAAAATGAGGGTAAAGAATGGCTTCTTCCAAACACATTTATGGGAATCCATAAGGAGACATTCTGAATATCTTAATCCAGTAATTTATTTGTCTCTGCACACAAGCACACTCTAAGGGAAACTCTCCAATCTCAGTCCTAACCAAGGCAGAAGGGGCACTGTTCGGTAGGCCCAGTATCTTTTTATAAAATTTGTTTCATCTGAAATCCTTGGGCCCTTTTAGTTCATGTCCCCATAATTCAGCCCCATATAATATTTAGCTTTTAATTTTGGCTCTTGCCACTCTTAGTATTCCATCTACTGATGGCCCCCCCATATTTATATGAGAATGCTGATACAATTGGAAAAAAATCCTTCCAACTTACTTTTAATACTTTTTAGGTGCAGGTTCCAGGAACCAGTTTGGCTTACCATAAGCCCAAGGTAGCAGAAGTTTTTTACCACCTGAATCTTGAAAGAACTGATGTAATAGTTGTAACCTTTCTTGTTACCCCCAAACACTAGAACCTTAGTTTTGTCGTGGTTAACCGACAGATCAGCATTTTTACATTTCAGTTGGAATTTTCCTATGCTTCTGCACATGCCCAGATGACTAAGCGATAGAAGTACAACATCATCTGCATAAGCCACATAAGGTACCATTCTTGTCCCTATTTTTGGTAGATGGAAGTCCAGATTGTACAGATCTTTTAAAACAGTGCTGAAATAAAGATTAAACAGTAATGAGGCCATTGTGCAGCCTTGTTTGGCCCCTATATTGTTTGTGAACCACGTGCTTAATTCTCCTGAGTTACCGAACCTGATACTGGTGTAGTTGTCTTGGTGGATGAGTCTGATCATCTCCAATAGGGATGGGTCAAGCCCCAATTCACCAAGTCTGACCCAGAGTAAGGGTCTGTTAACCCTATCAAAAGCAGATTTGAGATCTATAAATTGTACAATATATTTTTGGTTTTTTAATAATCCTGTATTTTTGGATCAGGTGAGTTAAAACATAAACTTGATCTGTTGTGGAATAGTTTCTGCGAAATCCTGCCTGGACTTCATCTATAATGTTATTTGATACTGCCCATATCATCAGTCTGTTGTTTAAAATTTTAGTGAATACCTTTCCTAGGGAGTCTAATAGGCTAATGGGTCTGTAGCAGCTCAGGTCCTTTTTGTTGCCTTTCTTGAAGACTGGGACAACAATATTTCATTTCCAGCTTTTGGGGATATCCCCTGATCTCCAAATGTAATTAAAGAGTTTGAGTAGAAAAGGGATCCAATATAGTCTGGTTCTACTTATTACATCTAGTGGTACCCCATCTGGCCCAGGTGCTTTTCTTTTGTTGAATGAATTTGAAGCCCCCTCTAGCTCTGATAGTGTGATTTCAGCATCTGTGCTTTGTTTCCTATCTTCGTATTTGGTTTCTGTTAACCCAGCTAAATAGTCTGGGTCTTCCCTGCAGAACAAAGTCTTATAGTGCTTTATCCATGTTTCTGGTTCAATATGTGTATTAATATGAGAGTGATTACCCATTCCGGAGCATACTATGTCCCAGAATGTTTTATTGTCCCTATTGAGAACTGCAATGTGGAGTTCCTTCCATGGTTGTTTAGTGTATTCCTGCTTCTTTTTGTTAAGAATCTCCCTATATTCTTTCCTGACTTTGTTAATTAATTTATCATTATTCTTACTTGGAAACTGTTTTATGGCTCTAAACTTTTTGTTCAATAGTTTCCTTGCAGCTTGACAGTCTTTGTTGTACCATTTTTCACCCTTTGGTTCTTTTATGGTTGCCTCTTTTGTTATTATGTTGGCTGTCATATTTGTAATGGAATTAAATTCATGGTTTAGTAAAGGGCCCATAGGTTGGTCGGCCAATGATAATAATCTTGACAGAATCCCTCTGCTTTCTAAGTGATCCATAACATTTTCACTCATTATTAGATTCCATTCAATACCCCTTCTTTTAAACATCACACCAGGGGCCTTGGTTCCTTTGTCAGTAGAGAAGTCCCCTTGCCCAATTTCTAATTCTAAAGCTCTATGTTCACTTTCTGCTCTGGGGATTAATTTTAAATGCATGCTCCTAGTAAACAAATTAAAGTTAGCCCATATATAATCAATCAGAGATGAGCCCTTTGTTCCTGTAAATGAATATTCTCCTTCATGGTCAGTATTGGACCGACTATTTAAAAGCAGCATATTATTCCTGCACATTGTTCTGTGTAGCATAACTCCTCTTTTGTCAGTAGTTGAGTCTCAGGAATTTCTTTCTATATTCAGAGATGGGTTCTGGAGGGATGCCAGTGCCTCTGACAAGTCTTCGAGCAGCCTTGTAATTTGCCCAACCTTGCATTAAAATCTCTGAAAATCACTATATTTGCTGTTGGGTGATCTGTTTGTATGTTAATAGTTAATTTTTCTAATGACTCTAGGAAATTGGTATCTCCATAAGAGCTTCCTGAAGGGTGAGCATAGACATTTATCATAAACCATGTTTGTTTTGAGGAATTACCTATTATTTTTACTGCTAGGATACTAGAACTGTGGGTTGTGATTTCTTCTGTTGTAATATTGCTATTAAGTTTGATAAATATGATCAGGCCTCCATTTCCCCTCCCATAATATTTATTTTTGGTAGCTTTTTTACAGTATGCCTTGTAACCACTTAGGAGAAGATTTCCCATTGCCCAAGTTTCCTGTATACCGATAATGTGAAATTGGTTCAGGTAATTACATATGTCCGGATCGCCTAATTTTATGCTCAGTTCTGAAGAATTCCAAGATAATATTTTAAATGGATTCTTGTCCAGGATTTTTGCCTTGACTGAGCTGTTTCAATAATATCGTCTCCAGTGGTGATCCTAATTCTAGATTGGATCAGAGGTCTCCCCCCCCCCCCCACACACACAGACACTGCCTGACTTGGGATGTCATTGGTCAGGGGTTGCTGACAGCTCAAATTGATTTGATGTCTCTATTAGGTATTCCCAATTTTTGGAAGCTGTATAGGCACTGCCAGGATTTGTCAAAGCATATGCATCCTCATTCTCTATAACAAAGTGTATTCCAGGTTTATCCAGTGTGCTCTGGTTCTTCACTAGGTCCTTATTTATGAAGGATTCATTGACATGGAATATTACTTGCACATCAAGCTCCAGTCTTATTGCTTTCCATATGTTATAAGAGCTAATATTGATTTCCAAACAGATATTGAGAAAGTCAGTCAGTTTGCCTCTTAAACTGGTTCTGGGGTCTTTTGTTGATAATTTCAGTCCAAAGACAGAAATGACTATGTCCTGTTTGTTGTCTTTTAAACAAGTTTGATTAATGTAATATTCTGGCAAAAGGTCCATTAGAGTGGTGACATCACCCACCCTGATGCCCATGCCCTCTAGATTTACTGTTGCTTTAAGTGCAATTGCTTTTAGTATGTAAAACTGGTCAGTTACAACCAAGACCAGTTCAATCCCCAGTATCGGTCTTATAATACTGACTGAGTTTTTCAAAATACAGCATACCTTTAATATGGAGGTCAACAGTGCAGTTACAGAATCTGCTAGTTTCCTTTGTGATTCATTGGGCATGCAGGATACACCAAATAGCGGTAGTGCAAAGTCAGAGCCCATATTTTTTAGTAGCTAGAGATCAAAAATGGCACTATGGTCAGAATTAATCTTACTAGTTTTTGGGCTGATATTTTTTTTTAGGACCTATCATCACATTTGAGTTAGTGCCAGCACTTTCCTTTTTTTGATTAATTACCTCGAGTGATTCCGGGTTTTCAGATTTTTTTGTCAGATTCTCTATGTTTGCCATACTTGGGTCTTCCTTTGATGTTTGTTTGTCAGTATAGTTTAAGTTTTTGGTCTTGTTTTCTTTTGATTTTTTGTCCTTGGTGATATTTTCCTTGTTTTTTTCTGATTTGTTGTGCTATATCTTGATTTCCCTTTGGGTTGTGTGTTAGTAAAGTTATTGCTCTTATCAGGTGATACTTCATTAATTAGTTTGTTTGTGGGCTTTTTAGATCTATCCTTTTTATGTTCGCTTGTGCGCATGCGAAAGGAATGTCTTGGGAGAATGGGACACTTTGGAGTGTGCCCTCCCTGCAATCCCTGCTCCATTGAGCAGGCATGGCAGTCCTGCATCAGTCAATGTTGGAAGTTAGACAGCCGTGGTCTTCACTTCAAAGAAAACCACCGCTGTCATACACAGCACCACATCACGCCATCCCCCCCAATCTTTGCTGCCACGCTGGGAGCTCACCCCAGCGTGGCAAATGTCCTGCATCGTCTGCTGACAGGGGTGCCCAATCCCCTGTTGGCTCCATGGCCCCCCCAAGCCATCCTTCTGCCACACTGAGAGCCCACCCCAGCGTGACAAACGTCCCACGTAGTCTTTTTGTTTCACCTGTAAAGCAAAAATGGTCCCACTGCGCTTCTCCCAGTCCCCCTCTCACAACCCGTACCCACCCACTGCGCATCCAGCCTCCCCACCCCCCCCTTACCCCATATTTACCTCCAGAACATGGCACGACAATCTTCGGTGGACCGGGAACATGTCTGCACTCTTCAAAGCCGACCGCAAACTGAGGAAATGCCAGTAAGCTGTATAATGGGCTAGATAGGGGATTTTCAACTTTATTGCATATCTCAGGCATTTTTTGGAATTTTTGCACCAAATTTTCAACATGGGGTTTTTGGGACCCTTTCTCATGATTGATTCCACTGTTGTGGCGTTATTCAGGCCCGAAGGGTGATTTCACAGTCACTGCATGAAACCACCCTTCAGGCCTGAATAACACCATGACAGTGACATCATTCATGAGAAGGGGTCCCAAACATCCCATGTTGAAAATGTGGTGCAAAAATTCCAAAAAATGACTGTTTTACGAACGTGCGTTGTGCAGTTCCTACGCAGGCTCGTAAGTTCACGAATTTTCAATATTTTCACTCCAGATTTTCAACATTGCCATTTTACCACACCTCCTTATGAGCAGTACAGCTGTCATTTTTCACATCCTGCCCAAAACATGTTTCACCCATGTGCGCACAATGGCGCAGTCAGTGTGTGAAATCAATGTATGGACACATTAAGAAAATCACAATGACACTGTTCATGAGCAGAGGTCTTAAATGGCTATGTTGAAAATTTGGTAAAAAATTCCTAAAAATGACTGTTTTATGAGCAAGCGTTGCGCAGTTCCTACGCACGCTCGTAAGTTCGTGAATTTTCAATATTTGCACTCCAATGACATCCAAATACCTAAACAGCACATAGAAGCAAGCAACATTCAGCATTGATAAATGCTTGTACCTCTTTGTCACTGATTTTTTTAAGCCATGTCCAAGTGCCAAATACCACTGCAAATACCTGCAAGCGAACGTTCGGCATTGACAAATGCTTGTTTCTAATCAGAGGGTAGGGAGTATCATGTACTGCGTCCTTTCTGCTGCCTGTTTTCTTTATTTTTTCAGAGATGCTAGTCTCCCTGAGGGTCTTATCCTTTCTATCAGATGCTTCCTGTAGTTCTCCTTTGCACCACATGTGTGCGTGTTTGAGGGCAAGTTCCCTACAGATGCTGCTGTCTCTGAGTTCAGCTGTTGGAAGCATGATGCACTCAGAGTTACTGCTATTAGTGTTGCAATAGTCTATTCCAAAAGGGTCCCCTGGGGTTTTTACATCATATTTTAAAGAGTTTGTTGAGCAGTTTGATTTGCTCAGCTCAAGGTTGGTTTGTAAAGTGCAAGGATTGTTTATGTGATTTCCCTTTTTTTTCTGAGTGACTATATTGGGAGTCCAGTTCTTTGTTCATGGTGTCAGTTCTATACTCTTTTTGTGATGGCTTATTTTCAATTAGTCCTAATTTTAGCCTATTTTCCAGACACACTCCTTTAATGAATGAAACATCTTGTTTACATCCTACTAGCTTTTTAAACAGCAAGATATTGGCTTTAACAGGCTCCCTTAATGCTATTAAGACTTCCCTTGATATTCCCTCAATATCTCTACAGAATGAGTCTTCCAGTCCCTCAGGACTCATTGTCCATGAATCTGAGCTGAAATTTCTAAGAGAAGTTCCCTGGGAAGCATTCAGGGGTATCTGGATATTAGGCATCATGGAGCCCTCTCTGGGGGGACTGAGTTTATTGCAGGGGTTATTGTCCTGATTTGGATTTATAATGTGCTGTTTTTTTAGGATGCAGCTTAAGTTATCTTCCTGAGGCTTGGGTCTTAACAAAATGTTGACTTTTTGAAGAGGCAATGGAGCATCAGTTCCATAATTTTCTCTGATGGCCTCCTCTGTTATTAATGATTCTCTTAGGGATTGGACCTCTATATCCAGCACCGACAGATTATGAAATATATGGGAGAAGTCTATCTTTGTTTCCCTACTGGCCTCTGCAACGAGTCCTTTAAATCCAGCTAGGTCAATATTGTTGTTGTTATTGGTTGTGTTTTCCATTTGGGCTAATGGGGAAGCCAGGTCTTGTCTCGATATACCTTGCGTAAGTGGGGTAGGACTAAAAAATTTTCTGATATCCCTGCATGAGGAGGTCAGATTAGGTGTAGAGACCAGCTGCAAAGCTTCATTACCAATTACCATTTTGTCTACTAGAGGTTTATCGATCTTTTTCAAACATTGACCCTTTTTGTTCATTGTGTTTTTGTTTTTACCCAATTGTTTCATGGCCATGGTTTTTAGTGAGAATGGCTCTTTATGCTTTCCTCCTCCTCCTTCTTCCGTTCTGGGCTTTAGTTTACTTGGGTCCATGTCATGTGCACATGAGGTGCCTGAGTTCATGCTACGAGTTGTAGCTGACATTTCCAATAAATGTGTAACACAATGGAAAGAGCAGTTCAGAGAGAGAGAAAAAAAAAACTACAAATACACAAAAGGTTGATGTCAGCAGTCAGTAAAACAATCTGACAATCTATCAAACCAACAATCTACTCGTTTGATTTTTCTTGGATTTGTAATTAACTGTATTATCTTGAGAAATGGTGAACAATATTCATATATATATATATCTATATATATATATATGTGTGTGTGTATATGGGCCTACATGCAACAGCATGCAGCTGCATATAACATATAGGTAGAACTGGAAGATTAGCCTAAACCAACAAGTCCATCAATTCCCAGTCTGGCGGGTATAATACAGTACAATACAATGTACAACATGAAAAGGATGTAAGAGATGTTAACAGCAAAGCTTTTAAATAACAGTTTGATACTGTTTGTGTCTAAGCCTTCTTTGAGGTTAACACTTATTTGTATGAACAAAGATAGATACTAAGTATCCAAGAGATCCAGTCACTGTTCAGGAGAGAAAAAAAAACTGAAAGTGTAGTACCTTACCCATTTTGGTGCAATATATATACAGTATTAGCTAGAGGGTAAGCCAGCAATAATTCCAGGACGTTCAGTTAAAATAAGCCCAACTAGGTTGAAAGGGACTGCTGGCACAATTACAACACAATTACAACATGGCTATCATTTCTTGCGTTATTAGGTAAGGTTTTGCGAGCGATGTATATGCTTTGAGCATAGAAAAAAAGCACAAGGGTAGAGATAAGAGAGCCAAGCTATTAGGTGTTAAATGAACAATCAAAAACTAGGGATAGAAACACAGCTGAACCGACAGTCAAAGCAGACCAAGAAGGTTTCTGGCTACTGGCTAGTCGCTGATCTTGCTGTTTAGACCCCTCGGTCTTGGAGTAGGAAGCTGAAATTGAAGATATGATAAAATACGAAAGTGCAGAGGCACAAAGTTTAGAGCTTAGAGCTTTTAAAAAGTTTCTAAAAAGTTCTGTAAGGCTCTGTGGACTGAGTGGGTATACAGCTTGCAATAAAATCAGGATAAAAGCCTTTAATAAGTAGCGAAGCAGGAAATAGCAGAAGATAACAGAAGGTAGCGAAAGTCCACAGCTCCAGAGTCCAGAGTCCAGAATCACAACCACAGAGGCAAATAGGCAGATAATTAGGCAGATAAGATATACTTTCTTGAATAGAAGACTTGCACTGCAATCGTCGCTGCTGTGTGTCAGCTCAAGCTGCTCTAAGTCTGCAAAGAAGGTGCTCAGTCAGGTGCTTGTGATAACCACCTCACACAACTTGTCAGGGATAGTAGGGAACTTTCTCTTTGGTGTTTTCCTCAACTTCTCGACCCTCCGCAGGGCAGATCACCCGCCGCAGTACCGGGGCTCCCTGCCCACCACTAGGACTCCTTACCAGATTGCTGCAGTGGGAAAAAGCAAAAGAAGGGGAAAACACTGGAGCCAGATAGCACAAGACATACTGGAAAGAGCAGAGAGTTTAAAACAAATGAGGCAACGGTGGCATACCTTAGCTAAAAAGATAAAATGCTTCTCTTTGCTCCTGCTTTGTGAGGCTTCGCCATAACCTCCTAGTGTGCAGCCATCTTGGATCCTCAGTAGCTCCCTCTATCAATATCCCCTCATGAGGAGGCGTAAAAAAAATGGCAATGTCGAAAATTTTGCTAGCAAGGTCCTTAGCATCTGGTGCACTTGTGTATCAGATTATCAGGTATTTGAAGTGTTGTACTGTTTTGCAGTTTGCCAAAGAGAAAGTCAGCTAGATTGCAAAACATTTTCAGCAAGGTAAAGTAAACAAAGTAGAAAAATCATAGCCTAACATGTGTACTGATCAAAATAATCCACATGTTAACACATGATGTTGATCAATCTGGTAAAACAATTCAAAACAAAGAGGGGAAAGAAGAACTAATTAGCCTATAGGAATCTATATTGGTCTCTGGCTCTGTCTCTGGCTCCGATTATGTCATCATGCCTCATCACTTAACACAGCTGGCAGACATCTTAGGAAGAAGGCAAGGCTGTTTTTTGTAAGTGAAAGGTTGATGTTTACATTTTTCAAAAGCTATGAAACTGCATTTATGTTATTTACATAAATGCAGTTTTAGCATAAATGTAAACAGTAACCTTTACTTTACCTTGCAATAAAGCCAAATTCTGGAGCTTGCAGTTTTAAAAAAACTGCTTGTTTAGGTATCCTTTAAGAAAAAAAAGCAATTTTTTTCCTCTGTCTCAGCACAGCAACCCTACAAACCAAACACAGCAACCAGGCACAGAGAAAAAACATGGAAAGGAACTTAAGAAAAAATAAAATATAACAAAACTGAACCGAAAAAATCATGTTGCATAAATCAAATATGCATGGGGCTCCTGTGCGATAACAAAAAATCTGTACAGTTGCCAGTGACCACTCGTAACCCTCACTCATGACTTCGCCACTCGTGAGGTTACTCGAGGTCACAGGCAACTGTACAAATAACTTTGTTATCCCACAGGCACCCCACGCGTATCCCATATACATACATACATACACACACATGTATATATATATATATATATATATATATATATATAGAATATATAACACTATAGTTCTTGACAAACACATGTTTCATAACAATGTAATTTACATTTAAAGCAGTAGTATTTATTAGTCACCATATAGTTTTTTTCAGCAATAATGTTTGCCTGGCAAAAATATCAAGATACCCATTTTACTTTTCTTTTTTTTTCATTCCTGAACCAATAGACAATATCTTGAAGGTTTTAAAAGTTCCTGGTCCTGTGCTGTGTCTGCCATGAAAAAATAAAATACCTTAATGCACTTATTTATTTAAAATTGGTAACCAGGAAAGGCACACTGAGACAAAGTTTTGTTCCAGCTGGTGTGACCCTGGTACAAAGGGGGTTGGGAAGAACAAGTGCATTCTAAGGTAAAGTACAGTCAATGTAACAAACAAAACAAAATGAAAAAAAAACAGCGTAAAGGAATCTGTGAATTACTGCATATGTATTTTTTGTTCCAATGTAAAAACACTGTCATCAAATGTCTTTGATAAATGTGCTTATGGTTATTTCTTCTTTTTTGATGTGGAACCTTTGTAAAAGAGCCTCTGGCTCAAAGGTATTGTAATCTGAGAAATGAATGAATTAAAAATAAAATAAATACCAAGAATATTAATCAGGCTATGTCAAAGAGAATTAGAGTCAGTCAGGAATTTACATAGGTTCATAGGTTAGGTTCTAGTTCAGAGGACAATCGTCCATAAAGGAACTTACCGCCATGTCAAATTGGCATGGTGGAATTGACAAATCTTCTATCCCCCATAAAAGAATCAAGCCTCCTCTTAAAACTGTTTATATTCTCATTTTCAACCACGTTACTGGGAAGTGTATTCCACATACCAATAATTTTTTGGGTATACCATTGACTTCATTTTACTGTTTTAAAAGTATCTCATAATAATTTTATATTATGCGATCTAGTTATGTTATATGTTACAGATTTTTTTGTTAACCCAATTAATTCTAGAAATGCATCATCTTTAAAAGCTCTAAAAGCTAAACACAAATCACCTCTTAATTTCCTATATTCAACAGAATATAGATTCAGATGTTTTAATCTGCTGTTATAATTCAAATATCTTACTGTCCTAATTTTTTTTTGTTACCCTTCACTGTACCTTTTCCATCTTGTTTTTTCCCAAGATAGAATATGGGGCACAAAATGGAGAACAGTATTCAATATGGGGATGAATCAGTGCTGAATATAATGGAAGAATAACTTCAGCCTCTCTGCTTTTAATTGATCTTAAGATACTTCTAATTATCTGGTTACATTTTATTATAGTCCTACTAACATGATAGTCAAATTTTAAATCATTTGAAATCCAGACACCTAGATCCTTGTGGTTTACCACTTCTTGTAAGGGAATATTATTCAATTTATAATGAAAACCTGGGTTATTAGAACTTAATGCATCACTATACATTTTTGTTCATTAAATGATAGTTTATGTTCATCTGCCCAGTTTGCCAAGAAGTTCAAATTATCTTGAAATAATTTTGCTGATGATTCATTATGGACAATTGCACCAACTTTGCAATCATCAGCATATTTACAAGACCACACCCCCGGCAGTGTTTGAATTGATGATAATAAAATATTGTATAAAAAAGGTCCCAAGACCGATCCCTGTGGAATACCACTTGTCACCTCTCCCCACTCTGATTCATGACCCCTTATAGTCACACGTTGGGAATGTTTTTTTAACCAAGAATTGACCCAGTAAATTACATTCAGATGGAACTAAAGTGTAACCAATTCTTCAGTCAGAATGTTATGTGATACAGAGTCAAACTCCTTAGAGAAATCTAAAAATATCACATCTACAGGCATTCCTTTTTCTAGAGCTGCACTAATGGGCTCAGAAAAGCTCATGAGATTAGTAAGACAAGATCTTCTGGATACAAAACCACATTGTAATAGATCATAAAGTGAGATGCTTTTGAGATGATCCACAATATATTTTTGTAACACTCTCTCTAAGATTTTTCCCAGTACACGTTAAACTAATTGGCCTGCAATTTATTATATCATTTTTTTCCACCTTTATGTATAGGGGTAACTTTGGTAACATAATTAAGCACAACAAAAATGAATAAAATAGAGAGGGTAGAAATACTGGACATATAATGAAATGACTAATATGTAGATGCAAAAGCAGGAGAAGGGAAGAGGAAACAGGAAAAATGCATATTGTATCATATAATAACAAAATAGCTAGAAAGGATTGTGTTTATTTTTAGACAGAACAACCACTAGTATCCTCTAACTATTTTCAAAAATAATCTTATATGGTATTTTATAATGCTTGAAATTACATTTTGAAATCTTTAACATTTGAGCAGTTAATAACAGTTCTGTGATGCTACATGCATATTCATGTCAATGCAACGTGGTAAAAATGACAGGCCTTTAAAAATGCAGTAAACCTTTTATGTTTTTTTTTTTTTATGTCAATATGAAATTTTTTTTACATCG
This sequence comes from Neoceratodus forsteri, assembly GCA_016271365.2. NCBI lineage: Eukaryota > Metazoa > Chordata > Ceratodontiformes > Ceratodontidae > Neoceratodus > Neoceratodus forsteri. The sequence goes on along the minus strand of CM057459.1, from coordinate 1,223,436,891 downwards.
ATATATGATCACTATGGCCCAGATATTCAAACCGCGCCAGGCTGTGTCGCAAGCTTGGGCGCTGCTCAACTTGGCTGCGCAGGGGTGTGGACTAAGTGATATTCAAAGGAGCTGCGCCATGGCTCAGCAGCTTTGAATATCGCACCCTGGCCACCCCCAGTGTGCATGGTGCAGTGGCACTGCGCCAGCGCAAGTGGCCAGAGTGGAGCATGGAGATGCGCTAGCGCAAGTTCCATTGCGCCATGCACATCAACCGCGATATTCAAAACTTGACATGCAAATGGGGCCATAATGTATGCAAGGCACACATGGGGCCATTTGCATGTCATTATGGCCCCATTTGCATGCAGGTGCACCAATCCCTGATGACTTGCACCTGGCACCCTGCCAGGCAGCAGCCGTCGAGGACCGACACCCCCTGCAGCCCGATCGCGGGCATCTGTATAAAATAAAGTTCAATATCCCTGGTTGTCAGTGGACGCTTTCTGCCCGATCATGGGCATCTGTATTAATAAAATTCAATATCTCTGGTGGTCCAGTGGACTGCTATCTCCCGATCGTGGGCAGTTGTACAAAAACAAATTCCATATCTCTGGTGGTCTAGTGGTCCCCCACCCCACAGAACCCCACCACCCGCTCCTCCGGTCAGCTGGTGGGCAGCACACCCACCACCTGCGCCTGCCACTGGACTGACACCTTTGTGGGGCTGCGCCCATTGGTTCACAGTGTGAGCCAGGGTGCAGCTTCCATACACATTCCAGATATGTGAATGAATCATTCACATATCTGAATGTGTAGCACAGGTACTGCATGCCCATTGGCTCACGCCAGAACCAATGGTGTCAGCCCCACCGAGGTGCGTCAGTCGGCAGGTGGGGTGGCAGGCGGGTGGTGCTGCCACCCGCCAGCTGACCGGGAGGAAATGGGCGGTGGGGTTCAGTGGGCGGTGGGAGGTACCACTAGAACACCAGGGATATTGGAATTAGTTTTTGTACAACTGCCCTCGATTACGGATAGTGGTCCACTGACCACCAGGGATATTGAACTTTATTAATACAGATGCCCGCTGACACAGAAAGTGGTCCACTGGACCACCAGGGATATTGAACTTCTTATTACTACAGATGCCTGAGATCAGGCAGAAAGCAGTCCACTGGACCACCAGGGATATAAGACGAAGTCTTTTTTTACAAATGCCCGCAATCGGGCATGGGGGGGTGCCGCCGGGTGCAGCCAGATGGTGGCAGCTGCCCTGTTGCGCCCTGCAATAAGGTAGCTCACCTGTGGTTGGCCATCAGTTGTTCCTTTTTTTGGGGGGCTTAACTTTGTGCTGGCGCAGGTAGGGGTTGTGCATGCATGGCTCTGCACATCCCGGGCTGAATATCGGGCTGTGCAGGTTATGCGTGGGCACGCCCCCCCCACCTGTGCCTGCATACATTACTGATACGCTCCAGCGCATCGGGATTTGTGCCGCACACTTTCCCTTTTGAATATCGCTCTGAGGCACATCAGTGGATTGCACCTGGAGCAACACTGTTGCGCCAGGCGCAACCCTTTTGAATATCTCGGCCTATATATTAATGATATAACTACTTGGCTGACTCCAAACTTTCATTTAAAAACATTAAGTCTTGAGCCCTAAAGGTTCCAAAGTTACCACATTTTAAAGACAATGGACCCGATTTTCAAATGATCGGGAAGTGTGTACAATTATTGCACCAACAAGGAATGGTAGAGTGGCATCTTGCACCACACCATTCCTGATTTTCTGACATCACTTGAATGAACTGTGGGGTCACCTGCACTGGCTGAGCTTTTGCTGCCTTTTGTGACAGAAAAAGCAGTGTGCCAAGGTGGACAGATGATTGTCTAGGGCAGCACTGCAGTATCCCTTTAAGTGGGATTCTACAACCCCCTCAATGGGTGGATGAGCTACCAGAGTTAGGACAGGCAGGGGCTGGTCTGACAGCCCAAGCACCATTCTGTGAGCTGTGTCTTGGTGGGAGGTGGTGTGGGCCCCCCTGCTGTGGCTGATGCCAGCAGACTTCAGCAGCCATCCCACACCGAGACACCAGGCCTGGCATCAGTGGAGCCATGGCTGGTGTCCTCCAAATACCCCCCTGGTGTCAGTCACCACCACCCCCCCCATGGCTTAGTCCCTGGCACCACTGCAGCCATGCCCTGTCTCTGCCTGGGTCTGTTGCCATCCCCCACCCCAATCCACCCTGTGTAGCCCTCCACAGGTCCACCAGCCTTCAGGATGCATGACTGGCAGGTCATAAGCCACAGCTGCCACTGCTGCCTGAATGTCTCACAGCTTGCAGCATTCCCCTCCAGTGCAGTGTATGTTCGACGCACAGGATGACTTGTGAAAAACTCGGGGAGTTTGGCACCAGAACCCTGATTCATCAACAGTCCAGTGCAGGATCCGTGGAGCACCCAAGTTTGCTACAATTTGGGGTTCAGCACGTGTTTCTAAGGTGGGTGCTTAGAAATCAGCCCCAATATTTTTTGAAATGTCTCATTCTGGAACAGTTGGGGCTATAAACTTAATTTTTTTTTTCAATTAATGCTTGGAGTCCAGCAATTAAGAAATGGTGTTGATATTTTAAGGGTTATTATGTAATGATAGTAATTATGTTTTCGATATTAAAAACAGACAGTTTTTCTCAAGCTATATCAATACACATATTTACAACATGACAGAACTATTTTATTTGTAAAATAAATGTTATTGGTATACTTTTTCCCTAACAATAAAGTACATGGTATATTTTTTTAACATTGTCATGGAAAATGTCACAATGGTTTTAAAACATAAAATTTTTCGTTTTTGCACTTTTTCTGAATTTTATTAGTCCCTATAATTTAATTGGTATCTATATAAGTGTAATACTCATAAACACTTATCTTATACCTTAAATTGTGTGTTTAACATTTCACTCTCTTCATCAGCAGTACCATTTCATCCTCACTTTTGCAGCCTTCAGCTGGTGAAGTGTCAGAAGATAATAATATAAACACAGTTGCTTTTATATTTTTTTTAAAATAAGCACTTTAGTGCTTTGATTATTTCCCATAGTATTTGCCTGTCTGAGCGCAATGTACCACAGCCTACAACTGCAAGGAACAGATTTGAACTGATACGGCTCCCAGTTTAAAAACTGTGCAAGCAGAATCACTTTTTGACCTTCAGATAATTCAGTACCCTAAAAAATCTCAGTAACCTTTTGTCTTTTGTCCTTACTTTAGCCCCGCCTCTGAATCCAACATTTATAATCTCCCCTCTCTCCTTAGTTACAGGGGTTTCATTCTACGGAGCTGCACCATGGGTCGTGGGGGCTGGAAGAGCCTGCCCTCCCCTGGACCTGACTCGGGGATCGTCCCCCAACCCCCGGACTGCCGTAGGTATGCATTCAAGGGCACAGGAGCAGCACCAGGCTCTTACACAAGGCGTGTTGTTTTGGCCCTGCTGGCACTGCATGCCGGCTCCCCACTGCCCCCACCACCACCCTTGGTCGTCTCTCCATTTTATACACATAGTCACATGTGGTGCAGAACCAATCAACTCACTTTCCCACCAGCAGGTTATATTCCTTGAACACTAGGGGGATCCTGCCTGCCAACACTTATCTCCCTTCCTACATCCCATGCACAAACATGTCCTTAGTAGTACTCTGAATACTTGCTTTACTCCTCACGATCCTATCCCCCCCCCCACAAAGAATCTCTCCAGCACCACCGTAAGTGGACACCTGCCAGAATTTCAGCCTCCTTGGGCACATCACCCCATTGCTCATAGCCCGACCATCTTTTACCACTCTCCATTAATGTACCTCACATACTGGACCACCCCACTACCCCCCACCCACCACTGATGCCCACCCCCTACCCCTGTACACAGTGGAGGGTGGTCCTCTCTATCCTAGCCATACCTGCCTCAACTCTCTACCCATCCCCCGCACTGCCCCCCAGATCCTTGCATCTGCCCAAGCACCACTACAACAACCGCCATAGTCCTTTTCTCCATCTCATCGGGTTACTCCTCATGCTCTCTGGGAATGTCCACCCTAACCCTGGACCAGGACCCACTACCCCCCCGTCGCCCCCTACTGGACATGGCCTCTTCATTGCCTCTATGAATATCTGCAGTCTCCCAAGGAAGACTGCTGCACTCCAGTGTTGAGTCTCACAGCACACGCCCAACATTCTTGCAATAGTGGAGACCTGGCTCTTCCAATCAACTCCAGACTCTGCTGTCTCCCTCCCCAGCTTCACCTTCTTCAGAGAAGATCATGTGGGTAAGCGTGGCTGTGGGTGTGCACCCCAAACTCGACCATGGGGCCCAAGCCATCACCCTAAAAATCACCCGGGACCCGGTCCGTGGCCTGCTTTACCTCACAACCACCTACATACACCCACGGGCACAAAGTCTAGCTATCCGCTCTCTTGCTGACTATCTCTCCACCCTGCCACACAAGGCTGAACAGCTAGTACTAGGAGACCTCAACATCAACTGGCTTGGCTCCACTTCAGCACACATTAAGGACAACTTCACAGCCCTTGACCTATCCCAATTGGTCACTCGGCCCACCAGATTTAACCACTCTAGTAGGACCAGCTCCCTCCTAGATATAGTATTCTGAAACTACCCACACAAAATCAAGTCTGTTAATGTCCTAGCCAACTCCCTTAGTGACCACTCACCAATTCTCTGTTTCTGGTCCTCCCCCACACTCAATCCTGTGTACAGTGCCACCCCCGTCACCGCTTCCACCCCGGGGGCCTTAATTAGCTAAAGCGGTACCTTGCCCAGCTCGATTGGTCCCCGATCTCCCTCGCAATGGATATAGATATTGCTCTAACCTTCCTCACCAGTCGCTTCTGCAAGGCCTGTGACATCTTTGCCCCTGTCACCAACACTCGCTCCAAGAGGCAAAATGCTGCCTGGATTTCCCCCTATCTGATCCAGCAACTGAAGCAGCGGGATAACCTATGGCACACTGCAGTTGAGTCCGGCAGGACGGCTGACAGGCAAGCCTATAAAGCCGCTCGCAACCGATGCACCTGGGCCATAAGACAAGCCAAGGCCAGCTACTATCAAACCACCTTGACCTCATACTGGGGATCTGCCCGAGCTTTCTGGGATAACATAAAGGAGCTTAATGGGAAGACCCACTCCCCCCCAGATGGTTATTAATGGCACAATTAATACTGACCAACCACGTATTGCGGACTGCCTCAACACAACATTTTCTGATCTAAGTGCAGTTCTTCCTGCCCACTTCTTTGACCCTATCCTTGCATCTAACCACCCAGCTATTTCCTGACCCCCATTTCTCTTCAGGACCATCTCTCCCCATGACACCAAACCACTCCTCCTAAAAGCCCTCTCCTCCCACAACCCGAACTGTGACCCCCTTGACTCCAGGATACTCCACCTAACACTTAATGTCATGTTAGCCCCTCTCACGGATCTTCTTAACCGATCCCTATGCTTTGGCCAATTCCCAAGTGCATGGAAATTGGCTGAAATTACCCCTATCCATAAAAATGGAGACCGCACATTACCAAACAATTACAGACCTATCTCCATCCTCCCCCCCCAAAGCCCTGGAGAAAATAATATCCACCCAACTCGTGGATTACCTATCTAAATACAACATACTATGCCCAGAGCAGCATGGTTTCCACCCTGGTCACAGCACCTCTACAGCCCTTTTGGAGTTCTCCCGCCAAATACACTCTGCACTTGATGCTGGGGAGATCACTGGGGCAGTGTTCATTGACCTATCTAAGGCCTTTGACACTGTGTGTCACCCACTAATGCTTGACTCCCTCCGTCAGCTGGGATTCTCATCTGGCCCTCTGGCCTGGTTCTCCAGTTACCTCTGGGATAGATCCCAACGGGTCAAATTAAATGGTATCCTATCAACAGCCCTACCACTATGCTCTGGGGTCCCTCAAGGCTCCATTCTGGGCCCCACATTGTGCAGTCTCTTTTTAAACCCTCTCCCCAGCTCCTGCATAGGCAAAATGCTTCTATACGCCAATGACGCAGTCCTCGTTGCCTCACACCCTGACCCACTCACACTCCAGAGCTCTCTGCAACTCACCTTCAGCCAAGCTGAAAAGTGGTTCCTCAACCATCGTCTGGTTCTGAACCTCAAGAAGATGAAATCTATGATTTTTGCACACCACTAAAGCAACTCTAGAAATGCTCCCATTCACATCATTCCCTGTACTCTTCACCCCCTTGAACAGGTATCAACATACAAATACCTGGGCATCACCTTTGACTCGGCATTCTCCTTCCATGCCCATCTTAACGCTTTGTCCTCTGCCACGAATGCCCGGATTGGACTCATCTACCACCACAAAGACTGCCTCCCTGAGTTTGCCCTATGGCTGGCTATCACTTCCTCCATTCTGTCTTTGGTTGATTATGGACTCCCTACCTATGCAGCTGCCAACCCCACTGCCCTCACCAAAGTCCAGACCTCTATCAACAAAGCCTGTAGGCTTCTGACTGGTGCCCACAGCAGAACTGACACATGCCAGCTCTACTCCACCTCTAACATACTCACGTTTGAAGAACGCCTGCAATACCACACCTGTATACTGGCAAAAAAGGCTCTACTTGGGCTTTGCCCCCCAGGTATCACTACACCCCTTCAATGTGCCTCCCATTCAGTCGTCATCTGCAATACTACCAAAGCCACCGTCCAGGTGCCTAGAGCTAGGACCTCGCTTGCCCAAAGGTCTTTCCACTACAGAGCACCTTCCTGGTATAACTCCCTCCCCATGCACATTACAAACATCCCCAAAATCGGCCCCTTCAAAATAGCCCTACGCAAACACCTCACTGACATTTGGAGGTGTAAATGTCCATTATAGAGCTTTCCTAGAGCACCACTCTGAACCAATCTGTCTCTTTAGTATTACGTATATACTAGCTTACTTAGAATTGCTTGTTATAGTCTGCACACTACGCACAGCACCCTGCGTGCTCCACTGGGACACTAAACAGCATAGTTTTATTTGCTCTACTGTATCACACTTATTTTGGTCACTGAAATGCCTTGCTTTGTATACTCCTTTGTATCTCACCTGTATTGTTCTCCAATGTCTTGCCTCACAAATATGTTGTCCCCCTCCGTGATCTGTACCTTTATAAATGAGTCTTTGACTCAAAGATTTGTAAATCCGATCAGTGAATTAAATAAATAAATAAAATATTAATATAATATATTGTATAATATGTAAAATATAATAAAATAACTGTTTGTTTTGAAGTTAACTACCTATGTCCCCTGTGGATATGTTGCTAAATCTGCACTGTTTCTCATGGTCAATTGTGTTTCAAACAACATTAAGTCTTGCTGTATTCTGACTATTGCAGTTAGCCCCAGCACTCAAACTGCCCCGGAGAGTAGAGGGTTAATTTCTATGCAGAGCTAGAATGTTGAGCTCAAGCTTATTTCAAACCTCTATCTGCTGCACTTTGAAGCACAACTGTCAGATTCTTTTCTCCGCCTAATTGTACGGCCTCTCCGGAGATTTCTCCTTTGCTCACGATTCAAAGTCAGTTAAAGTCCTCGGTTTTACCAATTTTTTTCCCGCAGGTTTCAGTTCAGATCTCTGTCTGTGGCACAGTAAGTACTAAGTAGTGAACTAGACCTAGTAAACTTGTGGAAATTGTAAAAATTGATTTTTCGACCAGTTCAGCTGAACCGGCCGTTTAGTGATTTGTTCTGTCTTTGTTTTTAAAATTAGGGTGTGGTTACCGGTCCTTATCAATTTAAAAAAAACTGCATTTTCTTGTGTTTTTTTCCAATACCAGTGACACGGTTAGAAACTGATAAGGGTGTCTTGCCTGGTTGTTTGCCATAAAAAGGGTAAGTTTGTGGTTAGGATGGCTATGTCTGAGAAACCCAAAGAAAAACTGGGCCCACTGGGTTTCAACACTGCAGTGTGTGTGGGGAGGTCTTTGCTAAGGCTGATCCCCACACCACCTGTGTTTATTGTCTGGGGTTTGACCACTTCGATTCAGACTGCCAAATCTGTAAAAATTTCCCTAAGTCAACCCTGGAAAAAAGATTAGGTAGGCTCAGGGATAAGGAGGCTGTGAAGTTCGCTGACCCGGAAGGCCAGACCGGTTCGATTCTGACTGGACCTGAGGGAGTGCCCTCTGACCAAGGCGATACTTCTTCAGGCAAGAGGAGAGCCGATCCTGAGGGATCAGTTCCTACAAAAAGAAAAAGAAAAGAAAAAGAGCCCGGTTCAGATCCAGAGACCCATTTTCCAACCGCCGAATAGATTGCCAATGCGATAAGGATTGTAGAATTGCTTCACCCGGTTCCATCTGATCTGGCGCCTTCTGGCAGGTGCTTGGTTTGTTGGTTCCTCCGGTTCATGATTATGCCCCTGAAGATTTCTATGAACCGGATTTTGAGGGGGATGAAGATTATGATGATAATGATGATGACGATGATGGTGTGGGAGGTCTGGTTGATCACATTGAACCGGACATCTCCCCAGGCAGGCCTTCTGGTGTTTCCCCTCCAAGGCTTTGAGTCCCCTTCCCACTACATGTTTTACAGGAAAGTAGCAGAAACCCTTCAGCTCCCTGTGGAAGAAGCTATAGAGGAACAAGAGGAACCTGATTATGTGGAGATGATGGACATCCCAGAGTCCACAAGACTGTCTATTCCCCTTCATAAGTCTTTTGGGAAACAGACACAAAAGATTTTAAAAACTCCAAATTCTGTACCTCCTGTCAACAGAAGGATGGATATAAGGCACACCTTATCAGGTTCCTGTACAGAGTACTTGTATCAACAATGCAGTCATGTTGGGGTTGTGCAGGCTGCAGCCTGTGATAAGGCTAATATACCCTTGGCTTCACCCCCTCAAGATAAAGATTCTAGGAAGCTGGATGCCATGGCAAAGAAACAGTACATGGCATCCACCTTGGGACTCAGGCAGGCTAATTATATGGCCTGTGCAGCCGGGTACCAGAAGTCCAGGTGGGACAATGTACTGGCCCTGGCTAAGCCAGCCTCCCCCCAGCTAACCTTGGAGCTGGAGGGGGTGGCTGCTGATGGGATTGAGGCATCTAAGGTACAGTTCCATGCTGCTGTGGACTCCAATGATGTGTTACCTAGAGTCATGGCTAAATTTATGGCTCTTCGGAGAATGGCTTGGCTCAGATATACTAGTCTCTCACAGGACACCCAGGCTAAGACCATAGATTTCCCTGTGGTGGGTAATTCTCTGTTTGGGGAGCAGACAGAGAATTACATGAAAAAGATGGATGAGTATAGGATCACCTATAGGAGTGCACAGGCCAAGGAAAGGCAGGCAATTCCTCAAAGGCAGCAGGCTAGGGGCAGGGGCAGGCCTTTTCATAGGCCTTTCTACCAAGCACAGGCCTCTTGTCCCTTTCCTCAGAGGGGATTCTTCAGGGGGAGAGGCAGAAGGGGGATGAGCAGGGCTGCATCCATACCTCAACCTAAGGCTCCTGCCAAGAAGATACCCTGATGTGTCAGCCCGGGTCAACTCCCCCATTTCTGTAGGAGGCAGGCTGGCTTACTTCATCCAGGACTGGATGTCTATTACCTCAGACAAGTGGGTTCAAGAGGTAGTAAGCCAGGGGCTGGTTCTCAGCTTCAAGAAATTTCCAAAGCTGAGAGCCAGATCTTTTCCACCTGCAAGCATCTCTGAAACCATTGCCCTAGAGACAGAGGTTTCATCTCTACTGGCTCTAAAGGCTGTAGAGAGAGTTCCTACATTGCACAGGGGCAAAGGTCTGTACTCCAGGTACTTCCTTATGCCAAAAAAGACAGAGGAGTGGCAACCCATTCTAGACTTAAGATACCTGAACAAACATCTTTTAAAACCAAAATTCAAAATGGTGACTCTGGGAATAATCCTTCCCTTTCTAAGGCCAGGGGACTGGCTAGCTTCCCTGAACTTAAAAGATGCCTACTTTCACATTCCCATCAGGTGTTCCCACAGAAAGTACCTCATGTTTGAATTGCCTTCAGGCCATTATCAGTTCAAAGCTATGCCCTTCGGCCTGTCATCAGATCCAAGGGTATTCACAAAATGCCTAGCAGTAGTAGTGGCCTTTTTAAGAAGGAAAAATATTTCCATATCTGGACGACTGGCTCATTGTGGGACAGTCCCCAGACCAAGTCAAGTCAGACCTTCAGGTGACTCAGCAAGTGCTCACTTTCCTAGGATTCCTTCTCAATCTTCCCAAGTCAGTTCTCGAGCCTGTGCAGCTCCTCACCTTCATAAGGGCAGAGTTTGATACAGTCAAAGCAAGAGCTTTTCTTCCCCTGGAAAGGGCAAGGGCTATTGTAGAGCTGGCTTCTTCATTCCACCTTTTGGTCTCTCGGCCAGCAAGGCACTTCCTTCAACTTCTGGGCCACATGGCAGCTTCTACAGCAGTGGTCCAAGGGGCCAGATTTCAGATGAGAGACATTCAGTTTCATCTGAGGGCCTTTTGGTCTCAGCAGAAAGATTCTCTAACCAAACTAGTTCCAGTGACCCAGACTCTGATCCAGGATCTCCAATGGTGGCAGGATCAGGGCAACCTCAAGCAAGGAGTCCCATTCATCACTCAGTCTCACTCTGTGGTCCTAACCACAGATACTTCTCTATTGGGGTGGGGAGCCCATCTGGGGGCTCTCACAGCCCAGGGACTGTGGTCCCCTCAGGAATCCCTTCTTCATATCAATCTCTTGGAACTCAGGGCGGTCTTTCTGGCCCTGCAAGCTTTTTCTCAGTCAGTGCAGAACAAGGTGGTTCAGGTCAGGACAGACAACACCACCACCACCATGTGGTACATCAACAAGCAGGGAGGCACTCTGTCCATGGCCTTGTGCATGGAAGCCATGAAATTGTGGTCTCTAGCTTATTCTCTGCAGACCTCTCTGATAGCAGTCCACCTTCCAGGGAAGGACAATGTGCTAGCAGATGAATTGAGCAAGATCTCCCAAGGCCATCATGAATGGTTCCTGGACCCTCTGGTGTTGAAAGTGATTTTTTTCAAGGTGGGGCACTCCAGAGATAGATCTATTTGCAGCCCCAAACAATCACCAACTTCCTCTGTTTTGTTGCAGACCCCCAGTCTTGGGCTCAGTCCCTCTGGATGCTCTGATTTTGAACTGGGAAGAGAAATTTCTGTATGCCTTCCCTCTCTTTTCTCTACTGTTCAAGGTTCTGGTCAAGGTAAGGTCACAACCTTGCAAAGTTATTCTGATTGCTACAGACTGGGCCAAGCAGCCTTGGTACCCCCTGTTGCTGTCCCTAGCAGTCCATCTTCCCCTGTCTCTTCCCAAGAATTACAACCTGTTAACCTCCTCTCAGGGGAGGATTTGGTACCCTAATCTTCGGTCTCTAAATCTCAAGGCATGGCTCTTGAAGAGTTAGAGTATGCAGATTTTCATCTGTCCCAAGGGGTTCTGGATATTCTCAAAGCCTCTCGAAAGCCTGCCACCAGAAAAACTTACAACTCCAAATGGAAAAGATTCAGCGTTTGGTGTTCCAAGAAGCATATATCCCCAGACACTGCTGAATTGTCTACAGTTCTGGATTATATGGTTCATCTTAATGCCCTAGGCCTCTGACCAGCTACTCTCAAAGTACATTTTTCAGCTATTTCTTCTTTTCTGTCAGCAGGAAAGCCTTCCTCACTGTCATCTCACCCTGTATTCTTTAAATATTTCAAGGGATTGCTTCATACCAATCCCACCTTTAGAGATCCTACCCCTGCTTGGGATCTTAATGTTTGCAATGCTCAGCTTATGCAACCCCCTTTTGAGCCTTTGTCTTCAGCAGAGCTTAAGTACTTGACTTGGAGAACAGTGTTCCTGGTAGCTATTACCTCTGCCAGGTGTATCAGTGAATTGCAAGCTCTGTCAGTGGAGCCTAATTTTATCTCATTCCATAGAGATTAGGTGGTCCTTAGAACTAATAGGAGGTTTTTACCTAAAGTGGTTTCAGATTTTCATCTGAACCAATCTATGTCTCTCCCTGTGTTCTTCACTGATCATTCTTCTTCAGGAGAAAGAAGTTTACACAGTTTGGATGTTAAAAGAGCCCTTAGTTACTACATTGAGCGTACTAAGGCTCACAGGTTTGACTCCCTTCAGTTGTTTCTCACTTATGGGGAAGTGGGTAATGGCAAACCTACCACTAAGAGAACTGTTGCCAAGTAGATTATCTCTTGTATTCAATTCTGCTATGAGAAGCTAGGCAAAATACCTCCCTCAGGCCTGCAGGCTCATTCAACTAGAGGTACAGCTGCTTCCCTGGCTTCAGCCAGGGATATTCCTTTGCTAGAGGTACGTAAAGCAGCCACCTGGAAAACAGTCCATACATTTACCAAGCATTACTCCCTGGACATCCAGGCTAGGAGTGATGCTTGGTTTGGTACAGCAGTACTGCAAAGCCTATTCTCAAGGTAGGTTCAATTCCCTCCTCCATGGAGGTACTGCTTGGTAGTCTGCAATAGTCAGAATACAGCAAGACTTCATGTTGTTTGAAGAAAAAATTACTCACCTTAGTAATTATGTTTCTTCTAATGGAGTCTTGCTGTATTCTGACCTCCCTCCCTTCCTCCCCTCTCAGAACCTGTTTTGGGAAGTGTGCTGGCAGGTGCAGTGTTGCACCCCAGGGGTGCATTTGGGTACTCCCTCCTTTTAGAGAGGGGGAGTGGGTTATATTATTTATTTAACAGTCTTAAGTTGTTCACTACCTGGTTTTTGATTTTGGATTTCTTGACTTAAGTCTTTTGGGAACCCAAAATATTTGGCTGCCATTTGGCTAGTAAAAATTTAACAATTTCTACATGTTAGCTAGTATTAGTTCATAAGAATCTGACAGTTGTGCTTCAAAGTGCAGCAGACAGAGGTCTGAACCGAGCTCGAGCTCAATGTTCTATGCTCTGCATAGAAATGAATCCTCTACTCTCCAGGGCAGTTTGAGTGCTGGGGCTAACTGCAATAGTCAGAATACAGCAAGACTCCATTAGAAGAAATATAATTACTAAGGTGAGTAATTTTTTCTTTTGACATATTCATTTCTACTTATGCATACTGATATGTTTATACCTAAAATTGTTTCACTACTTGTTTTTTATCCTGTACCGTACTCTATACTGCATTGTTTTGTATGTCATTTCCAGGATTGTGCCTGAAAATAGGTATTTGTTTGCCTAGTGCAGTTGCCTGGTTAACAAAAACTAAATTATATCATATTGTATCACACCATGTCGTGTTGTGTCATGTCATATCATATCATATCATAACATGTCTCTTGGTGCAATGCTATGCTGTTTACCATCAGAAACAGCAGATAACACCATTCTAATACATCTGCAGTATGAATATAGCATGTACATATGTACATTAAACAGGTAACCTCGACAGAAGAAATGTTTAAAATCTGTGAGTAGTAGCCATCTTTAATGATATTAGTCATTAATTATAAAATTAGTTGCAAAAACGTTTATTAATATCTGAGGAAACTGAAATACATTGAGCATGAGTATGATTCTAAGGATGTAAGGTGTGAGACATACATTTTCACTAAAAAGAACTATATGAAGAAATGTTTTGTCAACTAACAAATACTGTATTGCTGCTTTATTATCAGACATCTTCTTTTGAGGAATGCAACAATGAAAGACAGAGTGGCCAGGTATTAAAAAGTTGGTTTAGCCTCAGCAAAACTGCAGTAGGTGAAAAGCAGCAATCAACAGGTCATGAGTATAGTGTAGAGTGATGCTCACTGTTCAGTCATCACACACAATGATTTGTTTACCCCATCAAAGCCTGTGTGGCTGAGCTGGTAGTAATGTAACTCTGATCCAGAAGGACATGGGTTTTAGTCACACACCAGGACTGGGCTCATACCATAAATATTGGCACTTGAGTGTAGTGTACTAAAGGGGTGCTGTGCTGTACTGTCATGGTGTGCCATCCTTTGAATGAGATGTTCAGCCAAGATCCATTGTACCCATCTTTTGTGCTGTCCAGCTTGAAGTGAAAGAACCCAAAGCACTTTTTGCAAGAGTAGTGGATTTTCTCCAGTGTCCTGGTCAACATTCCCCTCCCATAAAACTGGTTCATGCAGTTGTCCAAGCTTGTGTGTGGGTGTGGATGTATGAAATGGCTGCCACTAAATGTTTACAGTCATTTTACTACCAGCCTCTTATTGCTTGTGGTTTAGGATACAATGTGAATAAAAAGAGCTATAGAAATACTGATTTTTCTTCTTCACTGATACCACCAATGAGAATGTGCCCTGTTCTTCCCTTGCCACTGATGCCAGTAGGGGTGACCTGGGGTGGATCTGAAACAATTACCTACAGGTGAAAGGATTTCACCTCCTACCAATCCCTTTGAGCCATCCATTCATCCACTTCTGCATCATGTTCTGCATTTTTGTAAACAAATTTATGCTCCACATTTTCAACAGATTTCAGTCACATGCCACCCACTACTGGCTGTCCTGTGGTGAATTTAAGGACATTTCCTGGTGTTTTAACAACCCCAAGTCAAAGTCATAATTTTGTGCCCAGTACATGATAGGATCATGCAAACATTTAAAATCCACAACTAAACACATGGGTTGCCATGCTTGTTTTTAAGTTACATTGGTGAGACTCGATCTCTCTTTATGGAAAAAATCTGGAAGGGGAAAGATTGTTTTATGTGGTTATAACATCAGCATTTTTAATGTCAACATGAGTGTGAAAGAAAATGTGAAACAAGGACACATCATTTGTTATGATGATTGCTTCATTTTTCCCCCAAATGCAAAAATAAAGAGTACATAACCAATACTATGACACCCTCTTGAACTGATATTCCCCCAAAAGGGGAAATATTTGTATTTTTTTATACAAAAAACATTCCAAACCCATGTCATTTTCATATAATGTTTCTTTCTGATAGATGTAGAATATGGTTATGAATATAGAAACAAAAAGAAATACAGAGGTTGCCATGTCTCTTTTGGTTATATCCGCTTTCAAAGTTGCAGTTTCAGAGGTGGTCAGCTCATGACAAAATTTATCAAAACATCCCAATAAAAAATAAAACTTACAAGAATGCTATTTATACGATTCAAAAGTACATACAGAATGGCAAGGACTTCAATATAAAATAAACAGTGCAACCAAAGACAGACAGATATTCAGGTAAAGCGCCTTGAATGATACCAGCTGCTGCAATTGTGGGAGCTAAACTCCTTGCTGCCATCCTGTATATATTCTTAGCGGGACATGACATAATATGATAAATCATTATTCTAATAATGCTTCCATATATTCAAGAATGTACTTATGCCAGAAAACAACTTTAAAAACTTTTTTCTGAGAGCATCAGAAAAATGGGAATTTGAAACACCAGGGAAAATATTTAAAATAGTGACCTAAAGGTGAAAGTTTCCCTCCTGCTACCAATCCACTGAGACATCCATCCACTTCCCCATCTCATTCCACATTTTCAAGTGATTCATGTTCCATATTTTCAATAGACTCACATTCCACATTTTCAACATTTTCACCAGATTCCCATTCCACGTTTTCACCAGATTCATGTTCTGCTTTTTTCCACCAGATTCCCATTCCACGTTTTCACCAGATTCCCATTTGTATTCCACATGTTCACCAGATGCAGGAGTTAAATCAGACAAGAAATCACAGGAACCCAGTTCCACCTCCTCTGACGCCTTTCTCCATTGAATATAATTTGGAGTTCAGCCTCCTTCGAAGGACATTTCCACCACCTAGAAGTGGAGAAATTATAGTTCTACCTCCAAAACATTTCCAATTTAACCACTGTCCAGATCCCATCACGTTCCACATTTTCACAGTTTGTGGTGCCCGAATGGCAAATGCTACACTACTCTCAGAGGCTATGGTGGGAGTTTTCCATTGCACAGCAGACTGCCACCTCATGCCTATCTGCCCACTGATTAGCTGCAAACACACTGCACCTACTCCAGAGTAGTCTCTTTCTCCCTTCTCCCCTCTCAGGCAAGCCCGTTCCCAGAGGCCTGCTGCAAGTCTGCAACACTGCTGCTCAACCTACATTTTCCTGTTTTTCTTCTTTTTACTCCTAAATGTACCTTTTAGCAACCTCCTGTGTGTTAAACCTTTGCAGATTTTCTTTGTTTTGAAGAATTTCCTATCTAATCCAACTAGTAGTAAATCACAGTCCTGCCTGAGCTACCCAACAGCCTGATGATGAGCACATGACTGAGCTTTCCCACTGGCTCACTGGTTGAGCTGAGTCAATAGCCAAAATGAGGCTATGACTCACACTGTGCCCTAGTTAGATGTTTCAGGTGTGACTTGTGGATTGCCGTTCAACCGGTTTGACTGGTCAACACCATTCAGACCAGATGGAACCAGTTGAACCAAAAGTCTGCCAATTTCCCCTAAAAGCTTGTCACCATCTGAAAGAATTGAACACCCAATATCTGAGGTTTTCAATCCTTTTGAAGAACTGAACTTGCAGCCCTAATTAATGCCATTTAAATCCATGTGAGGAGGGTTAATGTTCAAATCCTGACCCACAATTTCTTCAATACACTTCCAAAAACAGTAAGGATTCCCAGCATATGTGCTAATTAGTAGATTCCTGCAACAAGAGCTTTTATTGAGGTGTGTGGCCCTTTATGTTTGCTTGCACATTGTTGCACAGCAAGCATTTTGTTACAATAGAACTGCATTTCAGAGGTGTGTTGTTATCGGGTTCAGTACAACTCAAGTTGCAGTGGGCTTGACAGTGACTAGCCAGTGATCAGCCAGCCTGATCATGACACTGTTCTGTGCTTCTGTGGTGGAAGCTTCTTGTAGTTGAAAGGACTGAAGCACTTCTATGAGGGAGTGCCACAGTCTTTTCATCTGCATGAAGTCACCCAGCAAGCAGCTAAGCAATCTGACAATCAGCTCCAAGCATCCCCCTCCAGTGCAGACACAGATGTGCAAATTAGCTCCCTACCACTGCTAGGTATCCTGCCCACCTCTGGATTTTTCCCTGTGCTTCATCCATGAATAGCAACTCCCTCTCACTGCCAAGTATCCTGCTCACCTCCTGACTGTCCCCGTGTGCCCTGTCCATGAAAAACAACTCCATCCCACTGGCAAGTCTCCAGGCCAACCTGTTGACTGTGCATGAAAGCAACTCCATCATACTGCCAAGTAGTCCGCCCACCTCCTGACTTTCCCTCAGCATCCCATCTGTGAAAAGCAACTCCCCTTCACTGCCAAGTATCCTGCCCACCTCCTGATTGTCTCCTGTCCCCAATGCCTCATCATGAAAAGCAACTCCCTCCCTCCCACTGCCAAGTATCCCATCCACCTCCCCATCATACCCCTGTGCACTAGCCATTAAAAGCAGCTCCCACTTATTATCAAGAATACCGCCCACCTCCCGATTGTCCGCTAGTGTCCAGTTTGTAAAAAGGAACTCTCTACCTTTGCAAAGTCTCCTGTCCACCTTCTCATGCCCTTCAGACATCTGAAATAAAGAAAATTGTCCTATATCATCTTTTCTTTATTTACATACTGTAAAAAGATAACAATCCAACACTGTTTATTGCCACCACCCCCGCTGCTGTTACCCTCCTTCCACCTGATCCCCCATCCTCTACTTACTTACTGGGGGTCCAACACCATAATCCTGTCTGAACTGGAAACACATCTTCACTCATCAGTGCCAGACCAGGAACTGAAGAAATCAGGTATGGTGTGTTCAGTGTATTTCAATGTGCTTTGAACTTGTATGCATAACTTTGATATTTTTAATATTTTTCCCCATATTTTCAACATGTCTTTTTTGGAGCCCTACCTTATGAACAAGGTAGGTGAAATTTTTCAAATCTGGCCTGAAAGTTGATTTTGCAGTCACTCCATGAAATCACATTTCACATGGCATTTGAAAATGATCCCCTGATGGGTTCATAAGGTGGGGTCATAAGAAAACTATGTTGAAAATTTGGGGTCAGTATACTGAAAAACAACAAAGTTATGAAGATATGTTGAAATTTCTCAATGCTCACTCATAACTTTGTAGTAATTGTCAATATTTTGACTCCAATTTTCAACATAACCATTTTTTTCATACCACCTCATGAACATAACAGGAGCTGTTTTTTAAATGCTGGGCAACAGCATTCACACCTGTGGTGTAAAATGACATTTCCACCAGTATTTTACAAAGGACACCTGCCACGTTCACAAGGAGGGGTCATAAAAAGAGTTGAAAATTTGGGGTCAAAATATCACAAAACAATGATGTTATGAAGAAATGTTCAATTGTTTCAACGGATATGCAGTAACATTGTAATTTGTGCTGATTTTGGCCCCCTATTTACAACATAGCCCTCTTGTTTACCCCCCCCCCCAATGAACAGGCCAGGTGTAATTTTTCCAATCTCATCCAAAACATGTTTTCACATTTGCTCTGCAAAGTCACCTTTCAAATGACATTTAAAAAATTCCACCAACCATAACTTTAAAGCATAGTCATAAAAATACAGTGTTGAAATTTGGAGTAGAATTGTCAAAAAATAACAAAGTTATAAATAAATGTAGAACTCTGTCAAGGTTTACTCATAACACTGCGATTTTTGAAGATTTTGGCACCAAATGTGCACATTGCATTTTGTTACCCCACCTGATGAATGAGACAAGTGGCATTTTTCTAATCTCTTTGAAACATGTTTTGCAGTCCTTCTGTGAAACCACCTTCTGGACAGGATATTTTTTTTAAATCCACCTGTTTACCTGTCTTGATCATAACATGGGAACATAAAAAGACTGTTGAAAATTTGGGGTCAAAATGTGAAAAACAATAACTAAGTTGGGAAGAAATGTTGAATTGTTCCAGTGTTTACTCATAACTTTATTTTTTACAGATTTCTGTCCCCTAATGTTCAACATATATCCCTTGTGTTATCCCACCTCATGGACAAGATAGGTATAAGTTTTCAAATCCCCTCAGAAACATGTTTTCGCAGTCACACTGCAGAATTACCTTTTGGATGAGATTTTAAAAATTCCACGTCTTGATCATACATCAGATCATAAAAAGTCTATGTTGGAAATTTGCATTCATAATGTGGGAACCCACCAAAAATTAGATATTGCCTTTCAGCAGCCCCTATTCTAGGTAAATACAATCTATAGAAGTGTAAAAGCAGGACACCACTGAAAGTGAGATATTTCATCTCATCTGATCTATGCTGGGCAAATACATAGTAAAATGTGTAAAAGCAGGACCCCCATACAGAAGAGCCCCCCGTGAACTGAACTAGCCTGGGAAAAATACACTACAAAAGCTGGACCTCACTGAAAATATAACTTACCTTCCAGCTCGGCAGTCCTGGGTAAATACATTATACAAATGGGTAAAAGCAGGCCCCCACTGAAAATGAGTTATCACATCTCAGCTATGGTAGCCTAGGTAAATACAGTGTACAAACTGGGGAAAGCAGGATCTCACTGACAACAAGATAGCATCTGAGTTGTGCTACCCTGGGCAAATACAGTGCAAAAAATGTATCAAAGCAAGATCCAATTGAAAATGAGATATTGCAGCTCAGCCGGGTTATCCTGGGTAAATATATTGCAAAACTGTGTAAAAACAGGACCCTACAGCAGAACGTCACTAAAAGGAGATGCTGCATCTGAGATTATCTGTCCTGGAAAAATACATCAAAAGCTGGACCACACTAAAAAGGAGATACTGCATCTCACCTCTACTATCCTGGGTAAATGCAGTATAAAAATGTGTGAAATCAGAAATTAAAACCCCAGTGCAAATGACATATTACAGTTCATTTGGTCTGTCTTGGGCAAATATATATGAAACAAGCATTTGTCAATGCTGAATGTTTGCTTGCTGGCATTGGCAGTGGTAGTGTAGAAGTTACAGAGCTGCATAATAGGAATGGCAGCGAAGTATTGAACTGAAGCCAACCCCACCACCACCCTGCAGAGAGTGACAGGCATTGGGGTGTGCCTTTGGGTCGTCAGGCATAACGACCATGCCATTTCACCACACCCTACCCTGCAGACACTGACAAGTGTCACAGTGTGTCTTGGGGTCTTTGGCCCTTATGCACACCCCATTCCATCAGAAAATACAGTGAGATGGATGCGGTATAGGAGAATGGGAGTAACGTTTGGGCCGAAGAGTCCAGGCACACCTTGATACCCTCTCATTGGCTGCAGGGTGTGGGTGGGGTGGAATGGTATGAGCATTACAGGCAAGAATCCCAAGTCACACCCCTAATGCCTGTCATCTCTACAGGGTGGGGCTATGGTCGGAACCCTAACGCCTTTAGGCATTCATTGGTATTTCACTCCAAATTTTCAACATGGTTTTGTGACCCCACCTCATGAACAGTGGCAATATCAGTTTGTTAGCGAAAACTGCTTTTGCACAGTGACTCTGACATTTGGCACCACAGGTGCAAAACACATTCGAACAGGATATGAAAAATGACAGTGGTACTGTTCATGGGGAGGTGTAAAAATGGCAATGTTGAAAATCTGGTGTAAAAATCTTAAAAAAAACTGGTGAAGTCACGGCGTGCATAGAAACTAGTACCAGCGCACCCGTAATGTAACTAGTTTGGGGATTTTTACAGCAGATTGTTAACACAGGCATTTTGGGACCTCCGATCATGAACAGTATCGGTGTGATTTCTTTATCTGTCGAACAATGATTTCCCCTAGCGACCCACGCATTTCTACGCTGAAAGGTGTAGCATATTCGGCCATGTTGTGGAAAATGACAGCTGTACTGTTCATAAGGAGGTGTGGAAAAATGCCAGTGGTGAAAATCTGGACTGAAAATATTACAAATATATGAACTTACGAGGGTGCTTGGAAACTGCGCAATGCTCACTCAGAACACAATCATTTTATGGAGTTTTGTCACCAAATTTTCAACATAGCCATTTTAAGACCTCTGCTCATGACCAGTGTCACTGTGATTTTCTTAATCTGTCCCAAACATTGTTTTCGCACACCGACTGTACCATTGTGCACTACATGTGCGGAAACAAATTTTAAAGGCGAGATGAAAAAATAGTACCTGTACTGCTCCTTAAGGAAGTGCAGTAAAGTATGCCTATTGAAAATCTGGTGTGCAAATATTACAAATTCACAAACTTACCAGCGTCGTAGGAACTCTGCAACGCATGCTCGTAAAACAGTCATTTTAGAATTTTTCACCAAATTTTCAACATACCCATTTTAAGACCTCTGCTCATGAACAGCATCACTGTGATTTTCTTAATTTGTCCCGATACATTGATTTCAGCAGACACTCGACTGCCATTGTGTGCTACATGAGGCGGAAACACATTTTGGTTGAGATGTGAAAATGACAGCTGTACTGCTCATAAGAAGGTAGTAAAATGGCAATGTGGAAAATCTGGGTAAAATATCAAAATTAGCGAACTTCACGGTGCGTAGAACTATGCAACACACGCTGTAAAACAGTCATTTTTTGGAATTTTTCCACCAAATTTTCAAAATAGGCTTCTTGAGAGCCCACCTTATGAACCCTGGCAGTGTCATTTTATTACTCAGTACTGAAAGGTGATTTCATGCAGTGACTGCGAAATCACCCTTCGAGCCCGAATAACGCCATGACAGTGACAGCATTCATGAGAAGGGATCCCAAAAACCCCAAGTTGAAAATTTGGTGCAAAAATTCCCAAAAATGCCCGCGATATGCAGCAAAGTTGAAAAAACCCTATCTATTACATTATACAGCTTACCAGCATTTCCTCAGTTCGCGGTCGGCTTTGAAGAGTGCAGATGTGTTCCCGGTCCACCGAAGATAGTTGCGTCGGACTCCAGAGGTAAGTATGGGGTGAGGGGGTGTCGGGAGGCAGCAGTGGTGGTGCGGTGGGGCAGGAGACTGCAAGGGACTGTTTTTTTATTTACAGGTTGTTTTTTTTTATTGTTAAGACGACGTGGGACGTTTGCCACACTGGGGTGGTCTCCCAGCGTGGCCGCTGAAAAGGATGTTTGGGGGGTCTGGAGCCGACGGGGGATTGGGCACCCCTGTTGGCCATACGGGCTAGTGCCACGCTGGGGTGGGCTCCCAGCGTGGCAGCTGTAAGGCTGTTTGGAGGGGGCTGGAGCCGATGGGGGATTGGGCACCTCCGTCGGCCATACCGACGTGTGCCACGCTGGGGTGGGCTCCCAGCGTGGCAGCTGTAACACTGTTTTGGGGGGATCTGGAGCCGATGGGGGATTGGGCACCCCATCAGCTATACTGTATGTACTTGGGGGGAGCGCGTCAGCACACAATATGCGTGCGTGCTTGTTGAGGGGGGGAGCTCTGCTCACTGAAGTGGAGCTCTCCCTTTCAACTGTATGCCACTGCATTTTCAACTGTCACAGACAGCTGGAGCAGTGATTGGTGAACTGTGACCGAGCCTGCAAACACACTGACTGAATTGGAAGAGGCTGACACACCTCTGGAAAACTCGGATGATGGCACTATGTTTCTTGCACATGCATGCAAGCAAACATAAAAATGTGTTCAAGCAGTACCACAGTATGCAAACAAACATTTTGCATTAACAAATGCTTGTTATAGTCTGTTCTAGGAATCTGTATTTTTACCAATCAGATTGTAAATTCAAAATGTTGAATAGTGCCTAACATTTAGCCCTAGCCTTATTTATGGATGGAAGTGAACTAGTAATTAATTTAATCATAGTACCTCTCATCCTCCTCTGGATAAGTGGTACATATTTAACTTAAAAGCTAATAAACCTGGCAATAAAGTGGTCTGCTGCACAATTAACATCATTAGAGCTCCAGTGATCTGATAAATTGGTTACATTTGGCTCCTGAAGAAACTTTTCAGAATCAAGCTTTAAGTAATCTCCAAACTGGATTATCCTGGAAGGTACACTAAGAGTTTTTGCCTTTAACACACAAAATATAAGAGTGATCTCTTATAGAATGTGCAAATATTCCAAAACACAAATATTCTGTCTGTTCTAGTGGTAAGTATCCAATTAGTAAGAGAGACACAGGTTCCCTTATTACATAACCTGTTGTTTTGGTTTTTTTAATGACTTGTGTTAAATAGACCTTATGAGCATCATATCAACACCTATAGTTTTCCCACTGACCCAATTTATGTTAGTCTACAGCTAATATATATTCATTATTATTTATCAGCTACGGAAGAGAAGAGTGATAGACCTAAATGGGAAATATATCTATAGAAGTGTAGTGTATGTGCATTTCCCATTAATAAAGTAGATTTGCAAAAATCATAGTATCATCAGCAAAGCTAGATTAATGATATTGCTACCACCTTCTCTTTTAGCCATAGCCAGATCTTTCCTGATAAAATTGTATCTTGGTATTGCAGAACTACTGTTGGAGAAAGTGGGCTTTAACCAGGTTTCAGTAATGGTTTATACTGGGTGGTCCAGGTTGCAAACTCATCTATGTTGGGTAGTGGGAATGAACCATGCTGTGTCCCTTTAAGGCCAGTCAGGAAGGTTGATTATAGTAAGGAGCATGTGGCAAATTACGGCCAAGAGCAAGTTCAATTTCACCAGCAGAAATTAAATGAAGTAAGGCAATAAAGGTTCTTGGGCTAAAATTCATCAAAGGAACTAGAAGAGATTTATGCCAGGCAAACCATTTTAAAAACACAGTGATATCAGCAGGGTTTCAGTTTTTAGAATTGATTTGGCATCCACATAAGTAACATTTGCATCAGGTCTGACATACTAAAATCATCGTTATTAACTCTGGGTGGCTGTGGGATATTATCAGAAAAATAGCATTTGACACTAATAAGGAGATTAGGAGAAAGCATAGAATAGCAGCTGACAGTATAAGGAAAGAATTGTGGAACACCTGGAAGAAGAATCAGCATTTATATAGTGCTTTCCATACACAGTATCCCAAAGCGCTTTACAAGCAGTGCTAGACTGGTAGTGAAGTGACTGAATGTGTGGTGGCAGCCATATCGCACATCATCACCCACACACAGCCTGGATAATTGCATGAACCAGTTTATGGGAAGGGGAATGTTGGCCAGGACACCGGGAATGTTCCCTGCTCTTTACGAAGAGTACCCTGGGTTCTTTTGCTTCCACCTGGACACCCACCAGGACAACACCAGGATGAGCAGAAGGGACCTCAGTTTAACATCTCATCTGAAGGACGGCACACCCCAACAGTACAGCACCCCCCAATACTGCACTCGGATGCCAGCAATTTTTAGGTGCAAGTCCATCCCAGTGTGCGACGAGAACCAGCGACCTTCTGGTCCAGAGGCAGATGTGTTACCAACTGAGCCACGCTGACACCTATCAAATGGAGCACACGAGTCAAGGCAGTATGGATTCACACCTGGAAGGTAATGTCAAACAAATCTGATAGATTTTTTTAGCTAAGCGATGAAGGAGTGGATTTGGGGAAGAGTGGTGGATGTCGCCTACCTTGATTTTCGCAAGGGCTTCGACACTGTTCCAAATAAAAGACTGGTAAATAAGTTGGGTAGCCTGAGGTAGGCCACAAGGTGGTCATCTGGGTTAGAAACCGGTTGGGGGACAGGAAGCAGAGGGTGCTGGTAAATGGGATCCAGTCCAAAGATGGGGGGTTGACCAGCGGGGTACCTCAAGGTTCCGTCCAGGGGCAAGTCCTTTTTAATGTCCTTATTAGTGACAATGCGAAAGGGCTGGAAGGGAAGGTTTGTCTGTTTGCAGATGACACCAAGATCTGCAACAGGGTAGATACTCCAGATGGGGTGGAAAAAAGGAGAGGGATCTAGGGAAGCTGGAAAAATGGTCCAAAGTGTGGCAACTGAGGTTCAATGCTAAAAAGTGCAAAATCATGCACCTGGGGTGCATAAACCCTGCAGAGAGCTACACAATGGGGAGAGGGAGTTGCTGATGGTCACCAGGGAAGAAAGAGATTTGGAGATTATCATCACAGATGACCTAAAGGTGGCCAAGCAGAGTGCAAAAGCTGTAGGGAGAGCCTGTGGCATGTTGGGGTGCATATGAAGGGGTATCACTTGTAGAAGAAAAGAAATACCACTGTACAAAACACTGGTGAGGCCTCATCTGGAATACTGTGTATAGTTCTGGCATCCATATCTTTGTAATGACGTACATAGGGTGGAGGTTGTTCAGAGAAGGGTGACTAAAATGGTTTATGGATTACAACAGAAGATATATGTGTAACTATTGAAATATCTCAATATGTGTAACCTGGAAGAGAGGAGAAAATGGGGAGATATGGTAGAGACCTTCAAGTATCTTACGGGCCCAAACAAGGTGCAAGTTGACAGCATCTTTTAGTATAAGAAAGGAACAAGAATGAGGGGCATGATATCAGATTGAAGGGGGAGGGATAAGGAGAAATGTGAGGAAGTTCTTTTTCAACAAAGGGTGGTGGATGCATGGAATAGCCTACTCCAGGAGGTGGTAGGAATGAGCACAGTGGTATGATTCAAACTTGCATGGGATAGACATAAGGAAACCCTAACGGTGGGAAGGAGAAGCTAATGCTGTTGACCAAGTAGGGTCAGTGGCCACTGATACAGTTAGGGTATACGAGCAGAATGGATGGGACTAGTGGTCCTTATCTGTCATCTATTTCTAGGTTTCTGTGCTTCGATGAGGGGATGTCACTGAGGCCAGTAGCAAGGACCACAAGGCAGAAGGCAGTATGCAGCAAGTGGGGGAGGGCAATGGGAGCTGCAACAGAAATGAAGTAAGGGAGCCAGGAAATGGGACAACAAATCAAGAAGGCAGGTGAAACACAGCCATGAGGATCAGGAACACACATAAGCTGTGGATAACCAGCACATGGCCAGAGCAGGAAGGACAGCTATAGCTTCATCAAAATAGGAGACAAGCATCTGCAGAAGTGGCACAGCAGGTATCCAGAGGCAGTGGGAAGAGGAGCAGCCAAGCAGCAACATGAGAAGGAGAACAGTAGGTAATGGATTTAAATGTATGAGCTGCAGTTATGCATCAAGAAAAATCAGTATCCGAAGGATACTTGGGCGTGCATGCCTAAGTAGCACATGGCAACGGACATAGAGAGTATCTGCTGCAGCCCCAGCAAAGTTCTGGCAGTTCTGAAAGTCTATACATTCCTTGGGTACCACGTACAGTATATCATTGCCCATGAGACATGTAGAGACTATACCTTATGAAGCAAGTATTTAACAGGCAAACCTCCGAGCTGCATGGTACTGGGTTCTCTGTCACTTTGATGAAAATGACTACCCTCTCCTAGAGTGTTGTGATACTCTGGCATTGTAATGCATACTGTAAACACAATCATATGGCAGTGAAATGCTATTCACCAAACAACAAAGAGAGCAGCTGTAACTTTTATTGTGTACAGCTACTCTATCTCCACTTGTGCGTTTTCTGCTCTCTCTTCCAAATTTACTGTCTGTAGTACAGTAAAAGTAACTTGCTAATATTCTGTAATATGCTTTTCACATAGGTTTCACAATAAAGTTCCTTTGTACTGCATGTTGTGTTTCAACTTGCCTTTCTAGGGAGATATCCTGCTGCCTCCACACCACTGCGCCGAAGTTTCAAAACCCATCTCACCTGAGTCAGACCCCAAAATCCTCATCATTAGGTTCATAGCCTCCCCCCCCACACTGGAAAATGCTTTCTTGTTCTTATTTCTTTTTAAACCATCCTATGGCCTCTGCACCACAATGCTGAATCAATATTCCTATGGCTACTGCACCACCACGCTAAATCAACATGGAAGCCACTTTGCTGTGTGCACCCAAAATACAGTATATGAAGGGAAACAGGGGGTATAACCTCAGGAAGAGCAGTGGGGGACCTTTCTGGCATCACAGAAATAGTTTTCTTTTTTCTTTTGCTCCTCCCAAGTCCTTAGCCGGCTACTCCTTTGGGCTGCCAAGGCCCTCGCCCGTCCACCTTGTCCCTTCACCTTCCACCGGCCCATTATTGCTGCAACCTGGGTAACCCGATGTATCCCTTTATTGGGAGGGCCCCTCCCGGTGGAGGGGAAGTGGCAGAGAAGAGTCACCCATGGGCATTCTGACCGCATCCCGGGTCTGGCAGTAGTCAGCACAGACACTTCTGGATTTTGTGACAAACAGGAACCAGCTGCCTTCACCTGGTTGGACGAGCAGCTAGATTTTTTGCCATTTTCTCCCCAGTCTTCCCACCTCCCATGAAATGGTCTGGCCATGGCAGCATGCTGGAGGCATTCATCAATGCATCAAGGCCACATGCCACCAAGAACACTAGCCACTAGCCACCACCAGGAGCTGTCAAACAGTGGTCCAGTAGTCACCCACCACCCCTGGGAGGGAAGCGTCCAATGGATGCTGTAAACTCATTCTCTGCTGGACTCTGCTTCTGACATCTGGCTCGGGGCGCAAATCTGGGTCAACAGCATGCTGAGCGACCACCCATCACTCGGCACCATGGAGCTGGCTAAAAGGCAGCCATCCTCTGCATGAAGGAAGTTAGTAAAAACAAAAGGAAAAAGAGACTATTACGGCACTTTATGGAAGTGGCCATAGTGGTGAAGGAAAAGGGTCGTATTCAGGAGGTATAAGGAAACACAGAGTGAGGAAGACAGGGAGTTATACCAGATAAAACAAAATGAAGTAGGCAAGGCAGGAAGGGGCCCAAAGACACAGACAGAGGAAAGGATAGCCAAAGGGGAAGCAAATGGGGATAAGAATTTCTTCAGATACGTAAGTGAGAAGAGGAAAACAAGAAAGGGAGAGTGAGGATAAGAAGGATGGCAGAGGGAGACTGCACAGAAAGGGACCAATAAAAATATGAGACACTCTAAACAGATACTTCTACTCAGCCTTCAATGTGGAGGAGGGGGGATACTCATTAGGGTGCAACAGGAACAAGGTGGGGGGGGACAGACTCAAGTGCATTTTCAGAGGGAAGAGTCCTAAAGTGACTTGCAGCTCTGAAAGTGAACAAGGCTATAGACTGGATGGGATATATTCAGTGGTACTAAAAGAACTCAGGGTGTTGCTAGCTGCCCCACTGATTTCTTTATTTAGCAGCTCACTGGAACTAGTTGTGGTCCTGGAGGACTAGAGGAGTGCATATGTTGCCCCGCTACATAAGAGTGGCATGTGGGAAGAGGCTAGCAACTATAGACTGGTGAGCCTCACCTCAGTTATGGTGACATTAATGAAAACACTGTTAAAGGAAAGGCTGGTACAGTATCTTGAATCAAATGATGATTATGATGATAAAATATTTATTTGTATACAGGTATAAAACATTAGAAATCAGCTCGATTTCAAGATGCATGGCACAACCCTCAGGCGTATGTGGGTTGCACCATGCGGTGTTATGCCAGGAACCCTGTGCCCTATTCCAGAACAGGCAGGGTCCCTGGCACTTACGTACTCCAACTTGCGGCAGCCACAGGGTTGCGCCATGGGAATAGCGCAATGGAGCTGTGTGCTGCAAGCTACAGACCACAATTAACAGCCCCCCAGAGTCCCCCCACCCCGTAACAAGCACGCAATCCCCTGGGGCCTTGGGGGAATATACTGGGTGGCACAAGTGCAAGGGGAGGCACAGCACAATATGGACCCGGGTGCCACCCCAGATTGCAGGGGGTGGGGGCATCACTTGCTGGGGGGTCTATGGGGCACGGCAATGTGCATTTCACAGCACTGTGGGGGGGGGGCATCCATCATTTTGCCAGGATGGATGCCCCTTAGACCAGCTAAGTGCTGGTCTAACACTGTTGTGCCGTATTGGGACCTGGAATGGCATAGGCGGGTTATGGCAGCTGCTCTTTTGCAATAGGGCACAGTCACTGTCATAACCCCCCTTCCACCATACCATAGGGGCTGCATCTGGCAGTAGATCCCTTGGACACAGGCCACAAGCACCATGGTGCAGGCCACATCTGGGAATAGCAAAAGGCGTAACTAGTGGGGTACCGCAGGGTTCAGTATTGGGTCCAGTCCTTTTTAATGTCTTCATAAGTGACATTGTGGAGGGACTGGAAGGAAAAGTATGTCTCTTTGCAGATGACACAAAGATCTGCAACAGGGTTGATACACAAGGAGGCGTGGAAAGGATGAGAAGGGTCTTGGCAAGGTTGGAGGAATGGTCAGAAGTATGGCAGCTAGGATTCATTGCAAAGAAGTGCAAAATAATGCACCTGGGAAACAAGAACCCAGGGGAGGAATACACAATGTGGGGGAGGTAGTAACAACAACAAAAAAGGAAAAGGACCTGGGGGTAATCATATCAGATGACCTTAAGGTTAGCAAACAATGTGAGAAGGCAGTAGGGAGGGCTAGGGGTATACTGGGATGCATAGGGAGAGGCATCAGCAGCAGAAAACAGGAAGTTGTTATCCCTCTGTACAGACAGTTAATGAGACCCCATCTGGAGTACTGTGTCCAGTTCTGGAGAACCCATCTCTGCAAGGACATAGACAGGACAGAGGCAGTCCAGAGGAAAGCAACTGAAATGGTGCAGGGTCTGCAAGAGAAGCCATATGAGGAGAGACTAAAGGAATTTAATATGTATACCCTTGAGGAAAGAAGGGAGAGGGGGACATGATAGAAACTTTTAAGTACCTCAGTGGAATCAACAAAGTCCAAGAGGGTAGCATCTTTCAGAAAAAGAGACATGCAAGAACAAGGGGACACAATTTAAAGATAGAGGGGCTAGGGGCAATGTGAGGAAGTATTATTTCACAGAGAGGGTAGTGGATGCATGGAACAGCCTTCCTGAGGAGGTTGTGGGGTCTAAAACTGTGGGAGAATTCAAGAATGCATGGGACAGACATAAGGCAATTCTTGTGGGGGGTAGGAAGAAATAGGCTGTTGGTTAACTAGGATCTGCGGCCTATCCTGTAGGTAGGGAAATGGACAGACTAGATGGGCCAAGCGGTCCTTATCTGCCATCAAAGTCTATGTTTCTATGTAACGCATGTCGCAAGATGCGATTTGTAACATAGGGTTTGGCGCAAGTCGCCTTGTGACATACATAAACCCTTTTGGAATTGGGCCCAAAGTCTCTATTTTTAAATTATGACCTGTACAAACACAGAAATACACAACACTGACAATACTTACATATCACATCATCCATAAAACAAAAAAAATACGTATTGTCCTCTAGGGGCATATACATACGTTATTAAAATTGTCTATCCTCTAAAATTCAAGCAGACATTCCATGTTCACAAATACATTTGCAACAATCCAAGTCATCATTAACATTTACATTGGGCTGGAAGACCATAAGCAGCATTGATTCATGGGGTGAGGTCATGCCAGTTGAACCTGACTTATTTCTTTGACTAGGTGCCCAGGGAAATGGATCAGGAGAGGGCTGTGGACGTAGCCAATCAGGACAATAGCACAACCTTTGATAATGTGCCACACAGCAGACTGATTAATAAATTTAGAACAGCAGGGGGTGAGAGTCAAAGTGGTTAATTGGGTTAGAAATTGGCTAGCAGATATGCAACAGAAGGTGGTGATTAATGGCACTCACACTAGGGATAGAAGAGTGACCAGCAGGGTGCTTCAGAGCTCAGTACTGGAACCTGTCCTCTTTAATGTCTTCATAAGTAACATTGCAGATGAACTGGAAGGAAAGGTATATGTTTTTACAGATGATACCAAAATCTGTAACAGGGTGGACAGTCAAGAAGGGATAGAAAGAATGCTTAGGGATCTTGGGAAACTCAATTAGTGGTTAGAAACATGACAGCTGGGGTTTAACACCAAAATGCTCAAAATTATACACCTTGGGCATAGAAACTCAGGAACAGAGTATAGGATGTGGGGTACTGTCAGTCACAAAGCAGGAAAGGGACCTTGGGGTTATTATATCTGATGACCTCAAGGTGGCAGGGCAGTGTGACAAAGCAGTGGGAAGGGCCAGTGCAATGCTGGGATGCACTGGGAGAGATGTCCAGCAGAAGGAGGGAGCTTGTGTTGCCTCTATATGTTCACTGGTGAGACACCCCCCCCCCCCGAGCATTGTGTCCATTTCTGGAGGCCACATCTCAGAAAGGACAAAGACAGGGTGGAGGCAATCCAGAGGAGGGCAAATAAAATGGTGCAGGAGCTGCATCAAAAGCAATGCAAATTGAAATGTCAACATGCACACCCTGAAAGAGAGGAGTGGGAGAGGGGACATGGTAGAGACATATTGTTTATCTCATGAGGTAAAGAGTGCAGGAGGGGAATCTCTGAAATAAGTAAGAGCACCAGGACCAGAGATCATGTGAAGAAGCGGTAAGGGGAAATTAAAGGGGGAGGTAAAGAAATACAACTTCACTGAAAGAGTGGTAGATACCTGGAATAGACTGCCAGTTGAAGTGATGGAGGGGAGAAAATTGGGGGGAAGGGGGCTTAAGTCTTGCCTGGGATAGACATAAGGGAATATCAGTGAATAAGCAGGGAGCAGAGAGAGTTTGTAGAGGTCAGTTCGGGTCTGTGGAGGCAGACTAGGCAGGGACCATTGGGGCAGACTGGGTGGGCCAAGCAGTCCTTTTCTGCTGACAAATTCTATGCTTCTCTGTTTCTAGATGTTGCTGAGCACCCAGTGCTGCAGCATCCCCAGCTGTAGGCCGTGGGAGCTCTCTCCATCAGGACATTACTCTGTGCATCGGTGGCAATATAGCTCTAAGCAACATGCCAAGGGGATGAAGAAAGGTGCAGAAAACCAGGAGAAAGCCCATGTACCATGTATATGATGTCCAGCATTCCCGGACTTCAGAGGGTCCAGTGGGCCTGCCTGGCGCTGGCTTCCGGACCACATAGTGCACTGCCTTGGGGGAAGAGGGCTGTCCCCCTGAGCTCCTGCAATGGAAAGAAAGCTGTGGGGGGACATCAAAGTGGCATTGTACATGGGTTAGCCTGGGGGTGGCAATTGGCCAAACAGTGTATATTCCTGGGATCAGGGTATTGGGGAATTTTAATGTGCATGCTCAATAAATTTTGATATCTGTGAGTCACATTGTGTAGCACTTTCTTTTTGCTCTTTTTGCTTGTGCCAGTTGGTATAGCTGCTCTGTGTCAAGACCAGTTAGGGCACGAGGTTCTTGTGAGTCCTATATCCCTGAAGGATAAATGTGGTCAAGGCAAAAAGCTCTGTATTCAAAAAACACAGATTCTGATTGGTGCGTAATTGAGCTAGGCTGCCCAACAGCAACAACTATGGAGAAATCAAGTATTCAATGAGACCACTGGCGCTGTTAAGAAAAAAAAAAAAAATATTGAAAGTGCTTGTCAATTAGAATAAAGTGCACATAGCAAACAGCAACAACTATATGCAAGTTCAGTACTATACCATCCAGTCCAAAACACACACTGTGACTGAATGCCCCAGCACTTTGAGCTACACTAGTTCTTTGTCAGGGAATGGAGTCCAGTGGAATATCTCATCATTTAAATACAACATATTCAAATGAGTCATATGTATCATATAACATCAAGTGGGCGCGGGACTTAGGGTGAATGAATGTGGGTGAAGCAATTAGGGCAAAAAAGTTCTGGTTGGTAGAGACTTCAGTGCAGCGACAATTGTAGGCGGACAGGAAGATGGGGCCCTAACCGGTCTGCCCCACTTCCCCCTTGTGTGCAAGGTGGGGGATGTTTATATTTATTTTGGGGGGTGCAGATGGGGTCAAAGCCACCCCTCCAATAATAGGGCCATCATGTGGTTCAACCAGCGTGCAGCGCGATGCCATTACCAGTTGCGCATCTTGCTGTCACCCATTTTCCAGTGCGCCGATCATCGTCAGCCAAATTGTTTTTTCCCTGTATTAGCATTTGACATTGTTAAATTATTTACTAACATTATCAAACAAGCATTTGTCAATGCCGAATATTTGCTTGCTGATATTAGCATTGGACGTGCAGGAGTTAGACAGATGCAGAATAGGAATGGCAGTGAAGTATTGAACTCACACCAACTCCACCTCTACCCTGCAGAGATGGACAGGCATTGGGGTGTGCCTTTGGGTTGTTGCCCATAACGCTCATGACATTTCTCCTCACCTCATCCTGCAGACACTGACAAGTGTTGAGGTGTGCCTTGGGGTGGTCGGCTTCACAGTCACCCCATTTCATAAGGACATACTCTGAAATGGGTGCAATAAAGGAGAATGGGGTGAATTCTGGGGTCGAAGATTCCAAGGCACACTTCAATGCCTGTCACTGGCTTCAAGGTGGGGGGGTGGAATGACATGAGCATTACAGCCAGCAATCCAAAGGCACACCCCTGATGCCTGTCAGTCTGTACAGGGTGGGACATTATAGTTAGAAACCCTAAAGCCCCAGGTGTTTGTTGGTATTTGCAGTACAAAGTTTCAACATGGCCTTTTTGTGACCCCCACCTCATGAAAGCATTTGGGACCTCTGCTTATAAACAGTGGCACTGTGATTTTGTTAATCTGTTCTGAACTTTGATTTCCCACAGCGACTACGCCATTCTGCGCCAGATGTGCAAAAACACATATCGGGCAGGATGTGAAGAATGACAACTGTACCATACACAGGGAGGTGTGAAAAGATGGCAATGTTGAAAATCTGGAGTGAAAATATTACAAATTCACGAAGTTACGAGAGTGTGTCGAAACTGCACAATGCATGCTCATAACACAGTCATTTTTTTGAATTTTTTAACCAAATTTGCAACAGACTTTTTGAGAGCCAACCTCATGAACAGTGACACTGTCATTTCATTAATCGGTCCCAAAAGGTGATAGAAACATAGAAACATAGAATTTGACGGCAGATAAGGACCGCTTGGCCCACCCAGTCTGCCCATTTCCCTACCTACTGGATAAGCTGCAGATCCTAGTTAACCAGCAGCCTACTTCTTCCTACCCCATCCCCAGAACTGCCTTGTGACTATCCCATGCATGCTTGAATTCCACCACTGATTTTGACTCCACAACCTCCTTGGAAGGCCGTTCCATGCATCCACAACCCTCTCTGTAAAAATACTTCTTAAATTACCTCTGAGCCCTCTATTTTCAAATTGTGCCCTCTTGTTCTTGCACCTCTTTTTTGAAAGATGCTACCCTCTTGGACTTTGTTGATTCCTTGAGGTACTTGAATGTTTCTATCATGTCCCCCCTCTCCCTTCTTTCCTCGAGGCTATACATATTAAGCTCCTTAAGTCTCTCTTCATATGTCTTCCGGTGCAGACCCTGCACCATTTTAGTTGCCCTCCTCTGGACAGCTTCCATCCTGTCTATGTCTTTGCGGAGATTGGGTCTCCAGAACTGCACACAATACTCCAGATGGGGTCTCACCAGCTGTCTGTACAGAGGGATAATAACTTCCTGTTTTCTACTGGTGATGCCTCTCCCTATGCATCCCAGTATCCCCCCAGCCCTCCTTGCTGCCCTCTCACATTGCTTGCCCGTCTTTAGGTCATCTGATATGACTACCCCCAGGTCCCTTTCCATTTTTGTTGTTGTTAGTATCTCACCCCCCATTGTGTACTCTTCCCCTGGGTTTTTGTTTCCCAGGTGCATTACCTTGCACTTCTTAGCATTGAATCTAAGCTGCCATACATTTGACCATTCCTCTAACCTTGCCAAGTCCTTTCTCATCCTTTCCACCCCACCCTGTGCATCAACTCTGTTGCAGATCTTAGTGTCATCTGCAAAGAGACATACTTTTCCTTCAGTCCTTCTGCAATGTAAGCTTATAAAGACATTGAAGAGGACCAGTCCTAATACTGAACCCTGCGGTACCCCACTAGTAACCCTCCTTTCTTCTGAGTGGACTCCATTTACTATTACTCTCTGTGTCCTATTCTCCAGCCAATTCTTTACCCAGGCTGTCATCTTGGGACCCACTCCCAGGCTGGCTAACATATTAATCTTTGTGTGGGACTGTGTCAAATGCCTTGCTAAAGTCTAGGTAGGCCATGTCCACAGCCCCTCCCTGATCTACTACTTTGGTCACCCAGTCAAAAATCTATCAGATTCGTCTGGCATGACCTTCCGCTGTGAATCCATGCTGCCTAGGGTCCTGTGCCCTCTGGCCTCTAGATACTCGACAATTCTTTCCTTTAAGTGATTCCATCATTTTCCCTATCACTGAGGTTAAACTAACAGGTCTATAGTTTCCTGCTTCTGCCTTGCTCCCACTTTTGTGAAGGGAATCACATCTGCCCTCCTCCAGTCCTCGGGTACCACCCCATCCTCCCATGATTTGTTAAAAGGGTAGTCAGTGGTGTCACTAGTTCTACCCTTAGTTCTTTAGAATTCTGGGATGAATCATCAGGCCCCATTGCTTTGTCCACCTTCAGTTTTAAGAGTTCTTTCAGAACCCTTTGTTCTGTAAATGGGCCGGTATCAACTTCTGTATCCAGAGTGTTACTACTGTTTGTTTTATGTACCTCCCCCTCTTCCTTTGTAAATACTGAGCAAAAATATTTGTTTAGTATCTCTGCCTTTTCACAGTCTCCCTCTGCCCACCCTCCTCCCTTTATTAAGCCTCACTATCCCTCCCTTGGTCTTCCTTCGCTCCCTGATGTACCTATAAAAGGTTTTATCCCCCTTCTTAACTGAGTTGGCTATCTTTTCCTCGGTTTGGGCCTTTGCTGTTCTGACTGCCTTCCAGCCTCCTTTTGCTTTAACTGATACAGTTCTCTGTCCTGCTCCTTCTGCGATTCCTTGTACTTCCTGAATGCTTTCTTTTTCTCTTGAACCTTCACTGCCACTTCCTTTGAGAACCATAGTGGTTTCTTACATCGTCTTGTTTTGTTTATTTGCTTCACACAAAGGCTCGTTACCTCTGTGATGGCAGTTTTTATTATTCCCCATTGTTCTTCCACCCCTCCTTCCTGCCCATTTGCTAGTGCATTCCTTAGGCACTCACCCATTTTGGCAAAGTCAGCCCTCCTAAAGTCCAGTACTTTTGTCTTTGTATGGCTTGACTCTATTGCTGTGTTTATTGTGAACCATACTGTTCGATGGTCGCTAGTTCCCAGATGGCTACCCACTTCTACATCTGTAATCCTCTCACCATCTCCATTTGAGAGAATCAAGTCTAATATTGCTCCCTCTCGAGTGGGCTCCAGTACTAGTTGTCTAAGGCATGCCCCCTGTAGGGCATCTAGAATAACTGCACTCTTCGAAGTGGCAGCTGCAACTGCACTCCAGTTAACATCTGGCATATTCAGATCACCCATCAGCAATATCTCCCCTTTTTCTGCCATTCTAAGTATACTTTCTATCATTTCCTGTCCATTTCCTCCCCTGAGAAGGGTCTGCTCTAACCCTCTGCGTATTGTGGTGCCATTGCCTGTCTCCAAATTTACCCACAGTGCTTCTTCTCCTCCTGTGTACCTTTTTGTTCTGTTGCTTTTATTCCTTCCTTATGTAAAGAACTACTCCTCCTCCTCTTTTACCCTCCCTGTCCCTCCTGTACACAGTGTATCCTGGTATGTTTATGTCCCAGTCATGGTTTTGTGTGTACCATGTTTCTGTGACTGCCACGATATCCAGATGTTCTTCCTCCATCAAGGCCACTAATTCAGGAAGCTTGTTACCCAGACTACGGGCATTAGTACTCATTGCTCTCCATTTTTTGATGGCTTTACCTTCCAGTGCAGCATCCCCCACTGACCGTTCTACCTCTGTCTTTTTCTCATTTAGTACCCTGTTTTGTAGGGAGAGGCTGGGATTTTCCATGCAGTGACCGCGAAATCACCTTTTGGGACAGAATAACCAGATTACTGTCACTGAATTTATGAGATGGGCTTCCAAGAACCCCATGTTGAAACTGTGATGCCAAAATTCACAAAAATGGCTGAGATATGCACCAAAGTTGAAAAAAAAAAATTATGCCATTATACAGCTTACCCGCATTTCTTCAGTTCGTGGTTGGCTTTGAAGAGTGCAGACGTGTTCCCAGTCCACTGAAGATCATCGCACTGGACTCTGGAGGTAAGTATGGGATGAGGGGGGTGGGGAGCTGGGTTGCGCAGATGGTGGGTGCAGGTTGGGGGAGGGGTCTTCAGACTCAACGAGGGACTGTTTTTCTTTTACAGGGAAAAAAACTAAAAAAACCAATGCAGGAAGGTTTTCTTATCTTACAGGTACTTTGGCACGCTGGGGTGGGCTCCCAGAGTGCCACCTAAGTGTTTCTTGGGGGGGTCGGTAGCCGATGGGGATTGTGCACCCCCATCGGCAGAGTGTTGGGGGGCGTGTGCATGAGCAGAGGGTGATTGGGCACCCCCTTGGCACACAATAAATGGGGGATATTATGCTGACAGGGACTGGGCTGCCCTGTCGGCAAATGAACTGGGGAAGGGGCATGATGACAGGGGGATTGGGCTCACCTGTCAGCTTTCATGGGGACTGGAGAGGCAGCGGCTGTTCATCAGCTTCTGTGGGGACTGTGAGAAGCCGATGGAGAAGTTGCTTCCATGTTTTTTTGAAATGGGACACCAGACAATGTAGCTGTAATTGGCTGCTACAATCAGGGACCGCCCCAGCAGCAAAAACAGCTGATTGTTAATGATGGGGCACTCCCTGATTGCAGCAGTGAGTTTCTTTCAAGTTGGTGGCAAGCTACACTATTGCTGTCATGGACAGCATGATCCTCTATTGGCGCCACACAGACCAGCCCCAAAATGGACTGCTGGCATTGGCAACAACACTGCCACACCTCCACAACTTGCTACTGTAGCAAGCTGCCTCAATATGTTTCTTGCACATGGGTACAAGTAAACATAAAAAGGTAATAAAGTAAGTCATAATTATATTATGGAATAACACACAATCATGAAGCTTTTAAACCAAGTTGCAATTAGCAACAATTTATTTTTAAATCTGCATAAAGTTTAATTTTCTGTTTTCACAGAGCAACTAGTCTATCCTATTAATTTTCATTTGTTTTTATTTATTTTTTTATTTTTTTATTATTTCTATTTATTCTCCTCCGGTCGGCTGCCCCATTCTGACCACCCCCCCAGCCCTGTCCCCCCAGAATAGTCGGTGCTTACCTTGTACTCAGCCTGGGAGCAGAGCCTGTGGGGAGTCGGTCATCATCCTGCTGCCGCCGGCATTTTCTACCTCCGGTTATCGCCCAGGAGCCCCAGGAGTAGGAGCACATGCACATGGAGGCACGCATGTGCCCTACGGCCCCAATTATGACTCCTTTCCCCCACCCCATGGCCTAATGCCCACCCCCCTCCAAGCCCGTGCCACTCCTAGCCTCCATTAGGGGTCACCATTGGCCAAGAGGTGCCGCATCCCTTCCCCGGAGAGGAGATCCTGACCTGTCGGCAGGTCAATCCAGCTCAACCTCCCCCCCCACTGCCGACCTCTGACGACCCGAGCTCGTTCCTGAACCCGGGTTGCCAGCGTGCCATGAGGTAAGGCATCCAGTGCCTCAGCCCTCAGCGTCACCGGGCCAGCCATTCATTGTTTGTTTAATTACAGATATTTAATCTATTTGTCCTACAAATGGAAAGTTAAGAGTTGGTGAGCACAGTGACATCAAACAATTATCTTCGCATAAATATTTACTATCTAATTCTACTAATGTTTTCAAGAAAAAGTGTGTACAGTCACAAACATACTTTTTTTCAGGGCATGTTCCCTAACCAAACACAACACTCCATCTCATTTTATAAGACACATAATGGACTACATCATTTGAATTGTGTGCTTGTACAGAATCCTGGTTGACCATCCTTATGCTTTCTTTTGACAACAGAATTCTAGTCTTCTTGCCATCTCTCTTTTTTTAGAGGCACCACATGCTCACAAAAAAACTTTGCTGTGGCAAAGTTTGAGGTATATTTGGCATGAAAGTGTGAACCCATGACATTTGTCATAGTTCCATTAATTATGACTCTCTTAGAATGTACCTTCAAAGGTCTGATGGCCACTCGGTATATGTCAACCACACTCATCTTCACAGACAATAGTGTATACAACAAAAGAGGGTGGTGAATGTAAAAATCTGGTGTACTTTCATACCTAGCCCCTTGTATGGGTTTACAAAATGATTGACATGAAGCTGTAATTGTATACATACACACACACACACACACACACACACATATGCATTACATACACCACACATCTGGATAATGTGGATTTATTTGATAGCCAGCTTTTATATGTATCTACTCTTGTCTCAAAGTGATGTCTTGTTAAAAGGTCAAAGAGATTGCTTATTTGAGTACAGCTAACACAAGGTTTTGGGCCATTTGTCCCTTTAAATGGGGATCACTGAAAAGGACAAGCAAAAATTTGTGAATTACATTCCATATCATGACAGCAGCAAAATTATACTTGGTGTTAAAACTTACTACTGTCCCATTGTTTACATTTCTTGCTTTTGATATTAACAACGTGTTTCTGTCTATAGCTCTTACTTTATTGACTATCTCCTCCAATCATCTTATCATCCCGTATCATTCCCTCTTTACTTGAATCATTAAATTAACTTCTGTGCCTGTATTTCAAAGTCCTTTATATTGGAACAAGTACATCTCATCCTCAGTAGTTGACTGTAAAGAAGAGAGATTAGATTAATTTCTTATGGCATGTTTTATCATCTGTAATAATTATATCGATTGCATTCTCTCAGCTGTAGTCTTTTGTTCCAGTCAGTTCTCCTGATTTGCCAATGAGGGTGAGATCAAAGAAATGTTATTTTAGTCTTATCAACAGTATAGGAAAAGTTCAAATTATAGTTGCTAGTATTAATCATTTCCAAGAATTCTTTAAACTCATCCACTCCACCCCAAATACAGGTGATAGCATCTATAAAATAAAACCATTGGTGTTTCAAATTACTAATCACGCTTTCCTCCCACAAGCCCATGAATAAATTGGTATAGAGGGGTCAACTGAGGCCCCCATTGCTGTGCCTAATTTCTACATGTAGTACTTCCTGTAAAAAGTGTTTTTTGTTCACATACATTCTAGGACCTAAAGGAAGAACAGTACAGGGATATTTTCCTCAGCATATTTGGGTCCAAAAATATTGAACTGCTTCCAACCAATTTCTATAATGTATTGGTATATGTAGGGATGTGGCATCCACTGCGGATCCGATATACTCTAGTTGCCATATCACATGCTAAAGTTTGTAAAGAATATCTTTACCATCTTGAAGGTAGTACAACATATCCAGAACTGATGACTGAAAACAAATGTCAAAAAATATGGATACGTTCTGGGTTAGGGATCACACCCCTGGGACAACTGGAGGTAATTTATTCTTTGATGCAGGTCCGCTATGTCCAGTGCTGTGCATTGGGTAATTTTCTTTAATTCTTGCATCTCCATTAGCAGCATTGTAAACATGTGTTTTATCTACTCCAGGTCCTTCAAGCCACTGGCTCAAGAATAAGTGACATCACTACAATACTAGATGAAAAATTAGAATTTGTGACCAAATTCAAATATATGGGAGTATGGATTGATAACAGACGCTCCTTCACAGAACACATCGAAGACTTGTTGAAAAAGCTTCGGCAAAGGCTTGGACTTTTCTACAGGCTAAACCACTTCCTCACTATTGATGCAAAAACAAGACTGGTCCAATCTACTTTCCTATCTCTGGTGGATTATGCAGATTTCTTGTACAGCCAGTGTCCCATCTCCCAGCTAGCCAAACTCGACATGCTATACCACCTCGCGCTAAGGTTTATCACAGGTCTCCCTAATTTTACCCATCACTGCATCCTGTACGATACTGTGGGATGGACATCCCTTAAACTTAGGCACCACAAAAATGCTGCTCTCTGGACCTACCGTGCCCTTACAATCGAACTACCCCAATATATTTCTGACTGTTAACCCCATGCACAATAAGAAAATATGTGCTCTGAAGCCATTCCTACATCTTCCTTGCAATGCCTAGAGTAAACTTGCATTTCGGTAGAGCAGAAATTAGCTTTATGCTCCCTACCCTTTGGAATAATTTACAGAAGTCCCTAAAACTAGAAGCCCTTGTACCTATGCCCATCTTCAAGGCTCAATACTCGACTACAGTAAGTAAAATCTGCAGATGCTTTGCTCTTCCCGTAACAGCTCCTAAACCACCCATGGCTCATTACCAGGTCTAAACCATGATCACAGCCACCTCTAAACTGCAGCCATGCTTCCCCCAGATAGCCACGACTCCTAGTTCACCGGGGTACATAATCTATATATGCTGCTCTGTAATTTTCCTTGCCTCCTAGTGCCAGCCGGTGTTCAGCCTTAAGCATACATGAGGTCTTTAGTTCTCGAATGTTGTTGCTATTATTTTCTACTAGCCAGACCTACCTAGTATCCTAAACCTGATATATTTATGTATATTTGTATATGAAACCAGTGTTGGGGCATTGCTCATATTGTATACTGTAACTAATGTATGTCGTTTGTATAAACTGTATTCATGTTTCAAACAGGTCCACCTTGAAAAAGAGCTCTGCTCAACGGTGACCACCTGTATAAATAAAGATTTGATTGATTGATTGATTGATTGATTAATTGACATTGGGTCCTGTGTCATGAGGCTTTCCATTTCAGCAGCCTTAGCCAATCATGATTAGTGTTCGACCAAACAAGAAAGGTGTTCTCCAGAATCAAAGGTATTCTCTACACCTTGAACCTTGTAGTAACTAAGTAGATGGCATACTTAGTACAAGGACAGGGTGTGTGTTGTGCTGGGATAACGTCACGCCTGGGGTGGTTAGGCACGAGGCCATAGGCTGGTGCGGCTAATCACCCAGAGTGAACGTTATCTAACTTCTTCCCTGAAGTGCAGTATTGCTATTATACAATGGCTCGTTGTGTTTTAAGATAATGAAAATGTGAAAAATATGTTTCAAATACTTTTTTTCTTAGTTTTTTTGCTAGTGGAGGTATACCTATTGGAAAAAAATCCTTAGTATCTGTGTTGTCCAGCAGGTGGTGCTGCACTTATATAGTTGTGTGTATTCCCTTTTCGGTGTGTTCTTGTGCTTTGATTCTTTGCATTTGTGTATTGAGAACCCCCCTCCCCTGCAAAAAAAACAAAACAAGGGAAGTACTTAGTTGTGTTTCTTTGAGCTGGTCCTGCTGTACATCGTCGATTAGATTAATATTTTTTTAATTATTTATGCAAAAGTCACAAAGTTTTGAAAGTGGATCAGGAACCGCAGATGAGTTTAGTAACCATGATCCTACTTCCTGTATTGTGCGCTATTTCAAATCGGATTAGAGGTACTGTAGTGAGGCATTTTGTTCATGGCTTTGTTTGAATTGTTTTAATTTTCCCCCATTAGGTTACAGTGGGTGAAAGTAGTGTGACAGTTTCTTCAAGGAACTGGGTGGTCTGCGCACTGAGAGACGAGCGGCTGTTTGAAAGTGCTCGTGCAGCTGCCTAATCATGAAAATGCCATTTCAGATAACTGCTTTTTTCATTAAAACATGTTTCTGTGGGGAATACGGGGTGGGGTGGGGTGGGGGTGCAGCTTTGTGCCAGTGTGGTTGTAACTGCTGGTGGCTACTGAGCCATGAGTGGGGAAAAAGAAGTGGGCTCTCGATACGGGATAGCTGAAGTGGACCACAGCATGCGTGCAGTGATTTCCTTAACATTTAATGTGGCCATCAGAGGGCTGGGACTAGACCCGTAATGTTGTGCTGGGATAACATCACGGCTGCAGTCCCAGACGGACCAATTAGAGTCCAAGATTCTTTTATGCTGTTGTATAATGTTTATTAGCTGCAAAAGTTGCAGTATTCAACTCCTAAACAACAAACACAGTGCTATGTAAGGGCAGAGGCACTCTGTCTGAGGTTACTAAGTACTAGCTGAGTTACTTTGGGTCAATCCTATCAAATATCCATTTGACTGATTTTATTTTGAGCCACTATTCTGTATTAGTGATATGT
Source organism: Neoceratodus forsteri (assembly GCA_016271365.2). Classification (NCBI taxonomy): domain Eukaryota; kingdom Metazoa; phylum Chordata; order Ceratodontiformes; family Ceratodontidae; genus Neoceratodus; species Neoceratodus forsteri. The sequence continues at coordinate 1,223,393,927 of CM057459.1, read as the reverse complement.
TTACAGCATTGAGTCACACCCCTTAAAAATAGATGTAGGGGTGATTTTCAAACATTATATATATATATAAAAAAAACAAATTATAGGTGGGTTATGAGTCCAGCACTAGAGATGTTGCAAAGTTAAACTTTGCCTGTGAATTTCATGTGAAGTGCTGAAAATGCATGCTTCACGGAATCTGTAGAATTCTGGCTGACTGGTCAAATTGATTCATGCAATTTGTGCTAAATTTTCTGCAAAATTCATTTTTTTTACCACAAAGTGCGAAATTTGATGCAAAGCACCAAATCTGCATGCGAAATTTCACATTTTGCGGTGAAATCACTTTGCAAAATCCATGAATTACATTGTGGAGTGAATTTTGTGGACTTCGCACATCTCTATCCAGCACCCCTTCCATTTCATTACTGACATTTCAATTCTCCTGAACAGTTACATGACAGAGTCTCTGCTGGGGTGTCAGTGAGGAACAGTTCCCTACACACCTCACTTCAGAAAATCTGACATGCCAGATAGTCACACTGATGACAATAGTTTCCAAATTTTCTTAGGTGGCTAAAAGGTACAGAAACAAAACTAAACCAAAGAACACTGCCAATGAGGAGGCAAGTGTGTATGGGAGATCCCTGTGCTGCTGGCAGTGGCATTCACAGAGCCTAAAATCAGTAGGAGCAGTCAAGAGAAACATGCTGATTAAAAGAAATAATAAAAAAATATAAACGTAAAACACGACTTAATTAAAAGAATTTGAAAATGCAGCTAGGGAAAATGAAAGTGTGTATGGGTGTAGGGGAGGGGTGCATGGGTGGTCCCTGTGCTTCAGAAAGAGTCACTCACTGAGCCCAAAACTTAGTAGAAGCAGTCGTAAGAAACATGCTTAATACTAAATAATATAGCAAGTAAAAAAAATTCAGAGTAAAAACACATCTTTGAAGAAACTGCAGCCAGTGAGAAAACAAGTGTGTATTGGGGGATGTGCATGGGAGGTCCCTGTGCTGCAGACAGTGGCATCAATTGACCCCAAAAGATCAACTGAAGCAGTCAAGAGAGACAAGCTGAATACTGATATCTGTATGGACATAATAAAAAGACAACTTGAAAGAAATTACAGCCAGTGGAGACAAACATGGAGGGTCTGGATATCAGCAGACCTTGAACTGCAGGCATGCTGTTTAATCAGTGATAGTTACGGTAGTCAACCAGACATAGCAATAACCATAACTGTTAACAAAATACCTCTTAACAAAAAAAAAGTAGATAAAGGGCAAAGGAATGTTTTGTTTTTATAGAGTTTTTTTTCCCTCCTGGGTCAGAGTGGGCAGGTAGTCAGCCTCATCTCCCGGCACCGTCAGCTGTCTGTTACCTCCCTTCATGGTGAAGGGCTGGGTTCTCCTGCTAATTGCCGCCCCCTCCCCATGGTAGGGCTGGGGAAGGGCCATACTCCCCGGTGCCTCACATTCAGAATTCACCCTCAGAACTCTGAAGTGGCAGGGCAGGCTGTGGTGCCTCAGGCAAGGCATCACAGAGCCCAGGTCGGCTCGTATGCTGTATATAGAAACATAGAAACATAGACTTTGATGGCAGATAAGGACCACTTGGTGCACCCAGTCTGCCCATTCCCCTACCTATTGGATAAGGTGCAGATTCTAGTTAACCAACAGCCTACTTCCTGCAACCCCCCACTATAATTGCCTCATGTCTGTCCCATGCATGTTTGAATTCCCCCACTATTTTAGACCCCACAACCTCTCCAGGAAGGCGGTTCCATGCATCCACCACTCTCTCCGTGAAAAAGAATTTCCTCACATTACCCCTGAGCCATCCCCCTCTAACTTTAAATTGTGCCCCCTTGTTCTTACACATCTCTTTTTCTTTTCTTTTCTTTTTTTCCAATTTAAAGTTTATTAATACATTTCCCCTTATAAAGGGCAGTTACAGCAAAACAAGGTGTGACATAACACATATAAAGATAAAACTGCCCAGCCCACCCCACCCTTCCCATCCCCCTTACAGCAGCAACTACACCATATAACCCCTAAGTGCAATGACCATTCCCATAGGGCCTGTGAGAAGGACTGAGGTATGACATATTCATAACTAAGACAGTGAGAGTAAGGAGTGGAGGGATCCCATATTTTGTTGTGAACTACAAGTCTATTTTGAAGGCTTGCAATCACCTTTTCTGTTCGAAGATTAGCAAGGATTTCGTGCAACCACTCTTGGAAAGATGGGATGGATTTGTCTTTCCAATGGCGTAAAATGAGTTTCTTAACAGATAGAGCAATCGTGGAAATATGAAATTTCCTAATTTTGACCCTGACAGAGGACATGTCCCGTAAGAGACATATCTCAGGAATAAAATACTCCTGAAGGCCCAGTAGGGGATCCAGAGACATCTTGATTGAATTCCATAAGAGGGAAACTTTGGGACAGGACCAAAACATGTGAAGGAGCGTTCCTTCTCCCCGCATACACTTAATACAGGTACTAGAATTCGAAAAACTCCATTTCTTTAATTTAACAGGGGTACAATACATATTATGTAATATATGGAATTCCGTGAGACGCAATCTGTCTTGGGAAACATATTTATGGCAAGATCTCCATAGAGATTGCCAATCCAACTGGTATTGAGGAAGGAGCGAGTTCCAGAGTCTAGTAGGTCCAAAAGAGTCCCCGTATTTTATATGAAACAACATTCTGTATAATTTGGATACAGTGCCTGAAGATCCAGTGAGTAGGGAGATCTCAGGTATCAGGGCTGACACCGTCTGGGAAGGGGGAATATTCCCCAAGGCTATTGTGAGTAGGTGTCTTAACTGCATAAACTTGAAGTGAGATGAAATTGGAATGAGAAATGTTTCAGTAGTTCCACCTGGGGACAACCAGTGTCCCTCCCCATCCACCAAGGAATACAGTCTTCCATCACCCAACTGGGGCAACCATTTACTGGGAATCTGCTTCCTGTTAATAGTGAAAGATGGGGAGTTCCAAATGGACTGAGCTAAGTCAGTCGGGGGGGGGGGATAGTGAAGAAATGAACATAACTTTGCGAAAACTCTTAATGAGATACCTACTGTGGAACAGTCAGCTATCTTTACCTGTGATATTTTAAGGTAAAATAGGGTTAGGGAGTCCAGGTTTTTAGCTTTAATTGTATCTAATTCAATCCTAAGTCATACCAGTTGTTCCTTTTCAAGGCCAGGGGATACCCATCTCACGCATTTTACTAAGTGACTGGCCCAGTAGTATAATGCCATATGGGGAATCCGTAGCCCCCCCTCAAATTTTGGGGCAGCTAGTTTATAATAGGTCAAACAGGGGTATTTGTCAGCCCAGATAAATCTAGTAAATATACCATGCAATTTTTTAAACCAGCGTATAGGGATAAAAGTGTTGAGAAGGGATAGGGGTTAAAAAAATTTAGGAAAAACATTCATCTTGATTATATTAATCCTGCCCCATAATGATATGGGAAGTTTAGACCATCTGTCAAGGTCGTGGATAATAAACTGTGAGAGAGAGTCCAGGTTATCCTTAAACCATGTTAAGGGGTTATGGGATAGCGTAATGCCCAAATACCTAAATGCTCTGGGAGTCCAACATAAACTTAAGGGACTAATATCATTCTTGAATACCTCGTGGTTTAATGGAAAAAATAAAGATTTACTGGCATTCAGCTTGTAATTGGATAGCTCACTAAATCTGGCTATTTCATTCAGTAGAGGCGGTATAGATGATACCGGATGAGATAGGTGTATCAACAAATCATCTGCATATGTGGTGACTTTAATTTCATGGCGCCCAACCCAGATGCCTTGTATAGAGATACTTTTGAGAATATTTTGAATGAGGGGTTCCAAGTATAAATTAAATAACAGAGGCGATAGGGGGTAGCCCTGCCTAGTCCCTGGATGGAGTGGGAAGGAATTAGAGAAAGCCCTGTTGGCCGAGATTCTTGCTGTAGGGGATTTATATAGTGCAGCAACCCAAGATATAAATATCAGAGGGAATTTGAAAGCTCTCAATACCTTGAACAAAAAACTCCAGTTTACCCGATCAAACACCTTCTCGGCATCCAGAGAGACCAGGCCTGCAGGAAACTCAGCATCTCTAGTAACCGAGAAGACATGGAATAACGTACCCAAGTGGTCGGCTGATGAGCGTCCTTTCATAAATCCTACCTGATTCATGCCTATTAACTCAGGGAGTACCACAGATAGCCTATTAGCTAAAATCTTTGAAAGAATTTTGATGTCTTGATTTAGGAGAGCTATAGGTCTATAGCTTTGGACAAGCTCTGGATCTTTGTCTGGTTTAGGGAGAAGTACTATCAAGGCTTCAAAGAGGTGAGAATCAACCTCTGCCCCAGAAAGAATGTGTTGAAATAATCTATTAAGTAGTGGTAGTAAGAGATCTCGAAACGTCTTCTAGAAAAGGGAAGAGAATCCATCAGGACCAGGAGCTTTATCTAAAGGTAAACCATTGATTACCTCAGCAATTTCCTCCTGTGATATAAAAGAGACTAGAGAGTCTTTGTGACATGCTGGGAGGGAGGGCAAATGGGAGTCCATCAGATACTTCCCCACACTTTCAGGACTGGGGGGGTGCTCCATGTCCCTGTACAGCATTTTGTAGTATAAAGCAAATTCTTGAACTATCTTGGTAGGAGATGTTTTCAGAGACCCATCAGCCGATGCCCTAATAGGAGGGATGAATCTGGCAGATTCATGTTGCTTGATATAGAGTGCCAATAGGCGCCCCGCCTTCTCTCCCTGATCAGTGTAACTAGCTCTGGTACATATGATGGCTAACTCTGCCTTTTCGAGGAGCAACTCTAAATATCTATCTCTCGGCAATAGGAGCTTCCTCCTATCTTCTTCTGGAGTATTGGCTGAAACATTAATTTAGAGTACCCGAATTTGGGATAATAATGATAATAATTCCTTCTCCCTAGCTCTTTTCCTAGTCACCGCCATACTAATAAGAATGCTTCTCATGTAGGCCTTAAAGGCCCCCCATATAATGTCTGGTTTTGCACTGTCTAAGGGGTTGGACAAGAAAAAGGCTTCAATTTGTTCCCTTGGGAGTTTGCAATATTTAGAATCTTTAAGCAGTTGGTCATTAAGTTTCCATCTTGTTTCTCTCTTTGAAACATCCTGAAATGCCAGTTTACATAACACCAAGGAATGGTCGGAGACAGGACCAGGTTGGATTGACGAAGTTCTGACCCCAGGCAAGAGAGTCTGAGAAATGAAAATGTAATCAATGCGGGACTGCGAGCCGTGCGCCAATGACCTGTAGGTAAACTCCTTAGAGTCCGGATATAAGACACGCCAGACATCACAGAGCCCGCATTGATCCAATAGATCTCTAAGAGCCCTCTGACCTGGAGAAAACCCCCCTCCTCGATCCACCACCTGACCTGTCGAGATTTGAATCTATGACTTGATTAAAGTCACCTCCCAAAATAATCCTTATAGGAAGGAAAGGCAGGATTGTGTTTCTAAGTCTCATAAAGTACCCAGGATCATCCACATTAGGGCCGTATATGCTGCCCAGTAGCAGTGGGACTGACCAAAGAGTACCTTTAACTAAAACAAACCTACCCTCAGGGTCCTTGATAACTTGTGTAGAAACAAAGGGAATGCCCCTGTTAATAATAAGCATGACCCCACAACTGTTGGTGGAGCCTTGAGCCTCATATACCATCCCCACCTGTTGTCTCCTCAATTGTAAAGCTTCCATTTCTAATAAATGTGATTCCTGTAGGAAAGTTATCTGTGAGCGTAATAGGCTTAAATGTTTAAGAACCTGATATTGCTTAGATTTTTTCCTGATCCCCTTAACGTTCCACGTTGCAAAAGTCACCTCCTTGGCCACCTGATAATGACTACTAGGTTTAATAGATTCGGCCTTGCGCTCAGGGTATGTAGCACGTGTGATCTGACCCTACCCATTGCTGCTGTAAGGCCCTCCCACCACCCTAACCCCCCCATCAAAAGCCCAGCTTTAAACCCCCTATACACCCCCACCCTCCAACAAGAACCCATAGCTCCCACCCCCCTCCTGACACCCCAATCTGTCACAAGCAATGTTTAGCACAGCACTGGGTCATTTCCTCCCTCTCCCATCCCCCGAAAATATCCTCTGCTGATGAACACCCACATATCTCTAGGTACAAATGTAATTTTCGAACTACTTTGACAGGCCCTTAATTCCTAAAGAGTGGGCTCGGGCTTCCAGAGCCTATGGACACATGGTAGTGAATCCAATAGGACTAGGAAAAATGAAACAAGCTATCAGAGACGTGAATATGACCGGTAACCACGTGACACCAGAATGAGAGTTGAAAGCTGCCTGCCCCCAATAGAAAACTGCACCAAGACCAGAGCCAGGGGGAAAACTAGTACTGAGGGATAGCCCCAATCTTGAGATGAGAGCAAAAAACGAGAAATAAGGTGACAGCTAAAATGAGACCCTGAAATGAGAAGACTACGAGATGTGACTACCCAGGGGTTACCAACCCCTAGTTCCAAAATACCCCCTGCAAAAACTGGAGTGGCATAAAAACTGAAAGAGATCCTTCTTGAATTCAAAACCACCCAGATATATATTAACTATGCAAACCGTGCCCTCTTGTGGTTATATCCCAGTCCAGTAGGCATGCCAAAAATGCAATGAAAGCCCGAAACCCTTCCAAGGCCTGAGAAACTAACACATAGGATCTAATCAGGAAGCCATCGACCCAAAGCCTTCCCCACATGTGCAACTCCCAGAAACTGAAAATGTAATAAACTCCAAATTGCACTCCTAAATGAGCCATCACCAGAACCCCAAAGGGTTTCGCCCTGAAACGAAATTAGCACTAAGAAGCCAGGGCATGGAAATAGTAATAGTCAGGCCATATACTAGTAGCCCAGTTCCAGTTAAGAAAATAAACACCTCAGATCTCAGTCATTGGAAAATGCTTTCTCCACAAAGGAAACGAGTAACAGTTTGAACAGCAGCTGTCAATGAATCCCGATACTCCAGAGGCACTCTCAGGTCATCCGGAACAAATCTGGCAGCATTGATTTAAGGCTGGACAACGCAGCTTCAGGATCTTCAATATTAAGCCAGGAACCGTTTACTAAGACTTGTAACTTGGCTGGGTACCCCATCCTGAATGTTAAACCTGCTGCAATAATCTTAGATACGACAGGATGAAACGCTTTCCACTTCAGACCAACCGAACAGGGAGGTCTGTGCAGTCTCAACTGCCTTCCCAGCGGACCTCTTGTAGGGGCCTTGACTTTCTGCAGGAAATGCTGCTTTTCCAGATAATTCAGGAAGCGGCAGATAATGGGACGGGGGGGAGCATCAGGTGGGGGCTTTGGTCGCAGGGACCGATGAGCATGCTCTATCATGTACACTGGGCTGAAGGGAGAGGGACCAGCAACCCGGTCTACCAGCTTCTGTACAAAAACCACAGCATTCTGGCCCTCTTTCCCTTCTGGGAGCCAGAGTATTACAACATTATTTCTTTGGCTACGGCCCTCTAAATCTTCAAGTTTAGCTTCTAAACAAGATAGTTTTTGTCTCGCTGAGAGCAATTCAGGATCTAGACTTTCCAGTTTCCTCTCGATCAAGACTATTTGGGCAGTATTATCAGAAACCGTAAGAGAAACTTCATCCAATTTTCTGGAGAGAGATTTCAAATCAGTCGCCATATCTTTCATCTCTTCTCGAAATGGCCTAAATTCTTCCAAGAACCTATTGAGTGTTAAAGGCTCTTGCTCCCCAGCTTGACACGGAGGATCAGGCTTGTCTGGGCCACTCGAGGCTCGGGATTTCTTTGAGGCCTTTTCAGGAGTGGCAGGGGGGGTATGTTTCTGCGGGGCTTTCTTCATATAAGACTCCATTTACTGCACTGACACCCGAAACTGGAGCACAGAGTGCTTAAACACTGGAAAAATTCATAGGCAGAGGAATTAGATAGGTTTTAATGATATAAAAGACAAATTTGTATTCGGGAGGTAGGAGCTTAGTGGAGGAGCTTCTACTCAGCACTCTGCATCACGTGATCTCCACACATCTCTTTTTCTGAAAGATGCTACCCTCCTGGACTTTGTTGATTCCCTTGAGGTACTTAAAAGTTTCTATCATGTCCCCTCTGTCTCTCCTTTCATCAAGGGTATACATATTAAGCTCTCTCAGTCTCTCTTCATATGGTTTCTGATGTAGATCCTGCACCATTTTAGTTGCCCTCCTCTGGGCTGCTTCAATCCTGTCTATGTCCTTGCGTAGATGAGGTCTCCAAAACTGCATGCAGTACTCCAGATGGGGTCTCACCAACTGTCTGTACAGAGGGATAACCATTTCTCTTTTTCTACTTGTGATGCCCCTCCCTATGCATCCCAGTATCCCCCAGCTCTCCTTACTGACTTCTCACATTGCTTACCAACCTTTAGGTCATCTGATATGATTACTCTCAGGTCCCTTTCCATTATTGTTGTTGTTAGTACCTCCCCTGCTATTGTGTCCTCTTCTCCTAGATTTTTGTTTCCCAGGTACATTACTTTGCACTTCTTCGCATTGAATCTAAGTTGCCATATGTCTGACCATTCCTCCAACCTTGCCAAGTCCCTTCTCATCCTTTCTAACCCCCTCCTTGTGTATCAACTCTGTTACAGATCTTTGTGTCATCTGCAAAGAGGCATACCTTTCCTTCCAGACCCTCTGCAATGTCACCTATAAAGACGTTAAAGAGGACTGGACCCAGTACTGAGCCCTGAGGTACTCCACTAGTAACCCCCCTTTCTTCAGAATGCGTTCCATTCACTATTACCTTCTGTGTCATGTTGTGCAGCCAATTTACTACCCAGGCTACTACCCTGGGACCCACTCCCAGGCTGTCTAGCTTGATTATTAATCTTTTGTGCGGGACCGTGCCAAATGCCTTGCTAAAGTCTAGGTAGGCCATATCCACAGCCCCTCCCTGGTCTATTACTTTGGTCACCCAGTCAAAGAAATCAATTAGATTCATCTGACATGACCTTCCTGCTGTGAATCCATGCTGCCTTGGGTCCTGTGCCCCGCTGGCCTCTAGGTACTCAACAATTCTTTCTTTTAGAAGTGATTCCATCATTTTTCCCACCACTGAGGTCAAACTAACAGGTCTATAGTTTCCTGCTTCTGCCTTGCTCCCACTTTTGTGAAGGGGAATCACATCTGCCCTCCTCCAGTCCTCAGGTACCACCCCATCCTCCCATGATTTGTTAAAAAGTGTGGTCAGTGGTGTCACTAGGTCCTCCCTTAGTTCTTTTAGGATTCTAGGGTGAATCCCGTCAGGCCCCATTGCTTTGTCCACCTTGAGTTTCAGGAGTTCTTTCAGGACTCTTTCTTCTGTAAATGGACTGGCGTCAACCCCACTATCCAGAGAGCTTCTATTGTTTGGTTTAGGTAACTCCTCCTCTTCTTTTGTGAAAACTGAGCAAAAGTATTCATTCAGTATCTCAGCCTTTTCACTGTCTCCCTCTGCCCACCTTCCCTTTCCTTAATTAATCTTCACTATCCCTCCCTTAACCTTTCTATACTCCCTAATGTACATATAAAAGGTTTAATCCCCCTTCTTAACTGAGTTGGCTATCTTTTCCTCGGTTTGGGCCTTTGCTTTTCTGACTACCTTCCCCACTTCTTTCTGCTTTAATTGACACAGTTCCCTGTCGTGCTCCTTCTGTGATTCCTAATACTTTTTGAATGCAGCCTTTTTCTCCTTAACCTTCACTGACACCTCTTTTGAGAACCATAGTGGTTTTTATTCCGCTTTGTTTTCTTTATTGTTTCACACAAAGGCTTGTTGCCTCCATGATGGCAGTTTTGATTTTTCTCCATTGTTCTTCCACCCCTCCTTTCTGGCCATTTGCTAATGCATTCCTCAGGTATTCACCCATTATGCCAAAGTCAGCCCTTCTAAAGTCCAGTATCCTTGTCTTTGTATGGCTTATCTCCATGGTTATGTTTATTGTGAAGCACACTATGCAGTGGTTGCTTGTTCCCAGATGTCTACTGACTTCTAAATTTGTGATCCTCTCTCCATTTGAGAGTACCGGGTCAAATATTGCTCCCTCCCTAGTAGGTTTCACCACTAGCTGTCTAAGGCATGCCCCCTGTAGGGCATCGAGAATGACCCTGCTCTTGGATGTGGCTGCAGTCCATGTTGTCCAGTTAATATCTGGCATATTCAGGTCCCCCATCAACAGTAGCTCCCCTTTTTCAGCCATTTTGAGAATGTCCTCTATCATTTTCTTGTCCATTTCCTCCCCTTGAGATGGGGGTCTGTATACAACCCCTGTGTGGATTGTGATGCCATTCCCTGTCTCCAAGGTGACCCAGAGTGCCTCTTGTCCTCCCCCTTTACTTTTTAGTTCTGTAGCTTTGATCCCTTCCCTTATGTACAGAGCTACTCCACCTCCTCTTTTACCCTCCCTGTCCCTTCTGTAGATTGTGTACCCTGGTATGTTGACATCCCAGTCATGGTTCTCCATGTACCATGTTTCTGTGACTGCCACAATATCCAAGTGTTCCTCTTCCATCAGGGCTACTAGCTCAGGAAGCTTGTTCCCAGACTATGGGCATTGGTACTCATTACCCTCCATTTAATGTTGGCTTTATCCTTTTATACCCCATCCCTGCTCTTATTGCCCTTGTCTATTTTTCCATTTACCCCTGTTCTGCCCTCTGTCAAGCTCTGTACCTCAGTGTTTACCCTACTACCTGCCATGTTTTGTGGGGGGAGGCTTGAACTTTCCTGCTTCCTATCAGCTCCTCCCCCCTTGGCTAGTTTAAAAGCTTGCCAAGGAAGCATTTAAACCTGTCACCTAGGAGCTTGTTTCCCTTCCTGGACAGAAGCAGACCATCATGCCAGTATAGACCTTCATCTCTCCAGGTGGACCCCCAGTCCCTAATGAAGCCAAAGCCCTGTGCTCTGCACCAGTTTTGCAACCATTCATTAAACTGCATGGTGTGAAATACCCTAGCCCCACCCCTGCCTTAGACTGGCAGTACCTCTGAGAAGGTTACCATGCTTGCTACCTGTCTGAGGCCCCTCCCCAACTCCTCAAATTCATCCTGCACTGCACTGATCTTATGCCTAGCTAGGCCATTTGTCCCCAGGTGGACAATGATATCTGGTTCCCTCTCCTGTGATGCTGCTTCTGCAATCCTGAGGATTTGTTTCCTATCCCTCCAAGCCATGGCACCAGGTAGGTACCTTACTTTCCTCTCCTCTCCCTTCCCCAGGTCTACACCCCTAACAAATGAGTCCCCTATCAGAAGCTGTTTCCTTCTCCTGTGGTGTCCCTTGCCACACTTTTGTGGGTCTCCCTTGTGGATGTCCCCAGCATTCTTCTTGGTCTCCACTGAGGGTATCATCGTAGAGGAACCTTGATTTGACAGACTGACATATAATTTGTGTAGAGGTACAACTAGGGGTCTATGCCTCTGTTCCACCACCCTCACCCTCCCAGAACCCACTGTGGTCCAACTGCTCTTCACACTTGGCAACCTCTGAGGCAGTGGTTGTGGAACTACTGTTCTTGACTCCACGACCTCCTCAGGGAGGCTGTTCCATGCATCCACAACCCTCTCTGTGAAAAAATACTTCCTCACATTAACTCTGAGCCGTCCCCCCTCTATCTTCAAATTGTGCCCCCTTGTTCTCGCACATCTCTTTTTCTGAAAGATGCCACCCTCTTGGACTTTGCTGATTCCCTTGAGGTACTTGAAAGTTTCTATCATGTCCCCTCTCTCCCTCCTTTCCTCAAGGGTATACATATTAAGCTCCTTTAGTCTTTCTTCATATGTCTTCTGGTGCAGACTCTGCACCATTTTGGTTGCCCTCTTCTGGACAGCCTCCACTCTATCTATGTCTTTGCAGAGATGGGGTCTCCAGAACTGAACACAGTACTCCAGATGGGGTCTCACCAACTGTCTGTACAGAGGGATAACAACTTCCTGTTTTCTACTGTTGATGCCTCTTCCTATGCATCCCAGTATCCCCCCAGCCTTCCTTACTGCCTTCTCACATTGCTTGCCCACCTTTAGGTCATCTGATATAGTTACCCTCAGGTCTCTTTCCATTTTTACTGTTGTCAGTATCTCCCCGCCGTTGTGTACTCTTCCCCTGGGTTTTTGTTTCCCATGTGCATTACCTTGCACTTCTTTGCATTGAATCTGAGCTGCCATACATTTGACCATTCCTCCAACCTTGCCAAGTCCTCTCATCCTTTCCACTCCATCTTGTGTATCAACCCTGTTGCAGATCTTTGTGTCGTCTGCAAAGAGACATACTTTTCCTTCCAGTTCCTCTGCAATGTCACTTATAAAGACATTAAAAAGGACCAGTCCCAGTACTGAACCCTGCGGTACCCACTAGTAACCCTCCTTTCTTCACTGTGTACTCCATTTACTACTACCCTTTGCGTCCTGTTGTCTAGCCAATTTTTTATCCAGGCTACCACCTTGGGACCCACTCCAAGGCTGGCTAACTTGTGCATTAATCTTTTGTGTGGGACTGTATCAAATGCCTTGCTAAAATCTAGGTAGACCATGTCCACAGCCCCTCCCTGGTCTACTACTTTGGTCACCCAGTCAAAGAAATCTATTAGATTCGTCTGACACGACCTTCCCATCATGAATCTGCTCCCTGCATTTGCACCCACAGTATCTCCTCCCCATGGTGGAGGTCCATGGGCTGGCCTATTTCCCTTGGAATGGAAAGCATTGTGTTCAGGGAGCTAGCCTGGGTCAGTGGTGGGGTCTGTAAACTTCTGTGTGGCCATCATCCTGCATTGGCTTAGGTGTTTTCCAGTTTTCTGGTCCCACACCCTCCCTCTGGGATGCACACATCTGAGCCTGAAGGATATAAAGCATCTGTATAGCTCAGCAAATCATGTCCCTCCCTGCCCCTGCTCATAGTCCAGTCTGCACTGCCACCTGTGGGCCCCAAGTGGCAGCCACATGGTGGTAGCTGGTTCCCCTTCCTGCCCAGGGAGAATGAGATGCTAAGTCTTCTCCTGTCCATTGACCCGGGATCATTTCCAAACCTGGGCCGCTGGCATCGCAAGCAGTAGCCCTATTTTGTGCCTATAGGCCAGATCCCACAGGACCCTTTATAAAATCCTGGATCCAACACTGTTCCCTACCTGCACAGGAAGCCATCCATCATCGATGGCCCCCTTTGGACTAAGTGAGGATGCATGCATCTAACTTACCTCAGCCTTGTTCAGGGGTCGTTGTGGGAATGGCAGTGTGGTGCCTCAAGACAGAGAGTGCTAAAAATGGCAACACCTTTGTCTCTAGGCTGCCAGAAAAGCAGGAACACAGTTAGGGTGTTCTATATTGTAGTGCAATGCGCAATATGGCTGTGCTGTTGGGGTGGCACTACTGGTCATCATTTTAATGTCATTTGGATATGCACTGCTGTGAGTTTTACCCTATATATATTTTACATTAACTCAGATACAGTAGCTCTGGAATCTGAATTATTTATCTGGCTTCATTTTTGTCTTTCATTTACAGCAAGTGCTTTTTACTATTTTATCAATAGAAACTAGAAATCTTATGCATACTTCTTCATCCAAAATGTGTAGTTATGTTTTATACTTTTATACTAACAGGCAAATGTTCCAACATGTGTGTGTGTGTGTGTGTCTATATTGCTATCCATAAAAAAAAAAAAAGAGACATACACAGTTTTGGATGGATCATTGTATACTGGTGGTCAATATTTGTAGTACCTACTGAAAAGTATATAGGCAATTGGTTATGTTTGAAATACCACTTGCATATTTCATATTGCCCATCATCATTATTCCTTTACACTCCACTGATTCAAATTGTTTCTCTTTTTTGATTTTATACGTCACGTGTTCTCTATCCTTCAGTCCCATAATGCCAAGCTGATACATTATCTTCTCTTCCTACACACGCAAATGTAGGTCTTTTGGTGCTCTTCAAAAAAAAAAACTCTAAGCACTATGAATTTAATGAATATGTCTATTCTGAAAATGATTTCAGTTTTCAAGAAGCATTTTTATTCTTATAGGAAGAAGGCATTAGTAAGAGTGAGGTGAACAGTGTTCTAATATGTGTGTATGTAACCCCCTCCTCCACTGGTGAAGCTTACCTCATGCCATCACTCCATGTGTGTCTGCCTTCTGCTAGTCCTCCAGTCCATCGGGGTCCCATTTTGCTTGCACCTTCTGGTCCCTCTGTTATGCAGTCCATTGGGATACAGGAGGAGCACTGTGCATGCCTCTTTGGAGGCAGCCCCAGCCTGATGCTGCGCAGCTCACAGATGCGCACATCCCTCTTGGACTTGCAAGCTGACAGGTGAGGTCACTTCAGTTTCTTTGCATCTCTTGTAATGGTAGCTTCTTTATCTGTGCTCCATGGTCGACTCTGCAGAAGGAGTGGAGAGAATGAAGGATGACCTGGAGAAGCTGGAAAAATGGTTGCAGCATGACAGCTGAAATGCAGTGCAAAAAAGTGCAAGGTTATGCACCTGGGAAGAAGCAACCCAAAAAATGACTACTATTTGGGGGGAGATAAACTAGCAGCAACTAGTGAGGAATGTGATCTGGAGAACATAATAACTGACAACTTGAAGGTGGGTAGACAGTGCAAAAAGGCAGCGCAAAAAGCTGGAGCCATCCTGGGTTGCATTGGGAGAGGAATCACAAGTAGAAGGAGGGAGGTGGTTTTGCCTCTGTACAGGGCACTGGTCAGACCCCACCTGGAGTATGGTGTACAGTTTCAGAGACCATACCTCAGAAAACACATAGACAGGTTGGAAACGGTACAAAGGAGGGCAACAAAAATGATTCAGGGATTGCCCCAGAAGCCATACGAGGAACGGTTAAGGAATTTAAACATGTACTCCCTGAAACAAAGGAGGGAAAGGGGCGACATGATAGAGACATTTAAATACATTATGGGTGTGAACAAAGTTCAGGTGCAAGAACTTTTTCACTGCAAAGGAAGTAGTAGAACGTGAGGACATGTTTTGAGGCTACAAGGGGACAAGTTCGGGACAAACATCAGAAAGTTTTTCTTCACAGAAAGGGTGGTCGATGTTTGGAACAGCCTGCCTCCAGAGGCCGTCGGGGCTAAAACTATCAGGGGCTTTAAGCCAGCATGGAACAGGCACAGGGGTATCATTACCCAAAGCTGCTAATCAGGGAGGAGGGTAGCAACCTACAAATGGGCAGACTAGATGGGCCTTGTGGTCCCCTTCTGCTGTCACTTTCTATAGAGCTATGTATCAGACACTGTACAAGGCAGCCACAGTAGGGGCTCAGAAGCACTCTGAGAAGGGGGAGCACATGTAAATAAAATAAAATAAAATGAACGTGGGATCTGCTAACTGATGCCATGCACCTTTAAGAAAACAAAAACTGCTTGCCTAGTAAATTACTGTCTGCGTCCTGCAGGAGGGATGCTATGTATCGCAGCTCCTGGCTGGGAGCAGAGAATATGCATATAATTAATTCAGCTGCTGGTTAATAGGGGGCAAGTGTGGCTACTGGGCAGGTATGACTATAAATGTAAATATGTTATTTTTTATTTGAACTGGGACTTTATAGTTTGAACTACATTACATCTGGACTGCGAGTCACCATCTTTATTACTCTGACCTTCTGTTTCGGCCAGTCAGAACTCAGAGGGTCTCAAGGGATCCTTAACTATGGCTTCTGGGAAAAGGGACTGTACTGTTCTTGGCACCCTTTTTGCCACCAATCATCTGTCACATGAAATTTCTGCATACTAATCAGACTGATTGATAACTGGCTTGACCAAACAGAATCTAATACGCCTCACAGGAAAGAAGAGGGCAGATCCTCTCCAAGTCAGTTCTACAACAGAGGAACAGGGAGGTTGTCTCCCACAGTGGAGAGAGGCCTTGTACCCGGGGGCCCTGCCTTCTCCCTGGAGGCCTGCCTGGGGCTTCAGCCACCACAGAGATCCAGGAGGTGCCCCACCAATTTGGCCTGGACTGAGTTTAAACAGCTTGAGCCTGAATTGCTATTTCTGCATATCACCAGAATATCTGCCAAAGTGAAAGACTGAATCCTGTTTGCAGCCTGCTTTATGCCGGGGTGTCTGCAAAGGGTCTGGAGCCTGAATCCTGTTTGCTATGTCTGCACTATGCAAGTGCATCAGCTAAGTGAGAGATTTAATCCAGTCGATGTGTCTGCTTTGTGCCCGAGTGCCTGCAAAGTACCAGAAGGGAATCCTGCTTTCAGCCGGGGAGGAGAGCTGACATGTATCCTGCTAGTGCCACAGCTGCTAGCAGACAGTGTGGCCTGTGGCCGTGTGACCGAAGACTGTGTTCCAGAATGGGGACAAGAATTCCTATGCCATGGGATAGCCTAGTGCTAGTCAATGACTCCCCAGGAGTTTATGCCTGGATGTGGAGGTGAGTCATGTCAGTCCTGGTCCCAAGAACTGATTCCCCCAGAAGTCTACTATGCAACTACCGGAGTCTCCAGCCAGATGACCAAACCAGCCGAGAGAGAGAAAGCAAGAGCCTGTGAGCAGCCCAGCATCCAAGGTCTGCATCCTGTGTCCAGAATGTGTCCAGTCTGCAGACTGACAGATCTACAGCTGCAACAGTCTACAGTATGGACACGAACCAGAGGTGAGAGCTCATAAATCTGGGGATAGTGGAGGCAACCAAAACATGCTGCAAGGCCCAGAGCAAGAAGGCTAGGGCTAAGAAACTGAACTGGTTGAGAAAGGAGGTCATGGAAAAGTTAAGGAGGAAAAGAGCTGCTTTTAGAAGGTACAAGAAAACAGGGAGGGGGGAGGACAGGGAGGAGGAGTACTTGACGGAATCGAAGGAGGTGACTCGGGCAGTAAGGGGAGCCAAGGCATCTATGAAGCTCAGGCTGGCACAAGGCATTAAGAAGGGGGAGAAGGACTTCTTTAGGTACATCAGGGAGAAAAGGAGCTGTAAGGACCACATAGTAACGATTAGGAAGGAGGGGGGTTGGGTGAAAGCAGGGTGTGATAAGGCAGAAGCACTAAATGATTACTTCTGCTTGGTATTTACAAAGGAAAAGGGTGGGGTGACACCCAAGGGGGGAGGAACAGCAGAAACATGGAAAGAGAGGGGTGACAGATGGGGAGATCATGGAGGCCAGAGTTCGGGAGGGTTTGAAGGCACTGAGGGTGGACAAGGTGCCAGGCCCAGATGGCATCCACCCCAGGGTACTGAAGGAGCTGGCAGAGGTCCTTGCAGGACCTTTGGCAGACCTATTTAATGCCTCACTACACTCAGGGTGTGTACCTCAGGACTGGAGGATGGCTTATGGGGTGCCCCTTCACAAAATTGGGCCTAAGGATGAACCGGGGAACTATAGACCAGTGAGCCTCACATCCATTGTGGGTAAGCTAATGGAGACTATCCTGAAGGAGAGGCTGGTGGCCCTCCTAGAGGCCAAAAGACTACAGAACAGCAGACAGCATGGCTTCATACATGGCACATCCTGCCAAACCAACCTGGTGGAGTTCTATGACTGGGTAACTAGGCAACTGGACAGGGGCCATGCAGTGGGTGTCCTGCAGCTGGACTTCAGTAAGGCATTCGACTCAGTGCCACATGGAAGGCTAGGAAGTAAGTTAGAAGGCACAGGGGCAGGTGCAAAGCTAGTGAGATGGGTAGGGAACTGGCTTCAGGGAAGGCAACAGGGGGTGGTGGTGGGTGGGGAGCACTCACACCCAAGGGTAGTGATGAGCGTTCCACAGGGCTCCAGTGTTGGGACCAGTGTTGTTTGGGATATTCATTGCAGACATATCATTGGACATCAAGAGCAAGATCAGTCTGTTTGCTGATGATACCAAGGTAGGAGCAGCATTGGATGACCTAGGAGGATTGCAGGGGTTGCAGGATGATCTGGCAAAGCTTGAAACCTGGTCAGACACCTGGCAGCTGGGGTTTAATACCAAAAAGTGCAAGGTGCTGCATTTTGGGATGAAGAACCCAAGGAGGAGTTACCAGCTGAGGGGAGTGCAGCTACCCCAGACAGAGGAGGAGAAGGATCTGGGGCTACTCATTATAGGGTCAATGAACAACTCGGCACAATGTAGGAAGGCAGCTGCAAAGGCCAACAAAATGCTGGGTTGCATTGCAAGGGGAATATCCTCGAGGAGGGAGGAGGTGATTCTGCCACTGTATATGTCATTGGCTAGACCGCACCTGGTGTACTGCATGCAGTACTGGCGCACGTATCTGAAGAGGAACATTAAGTCACTGGAGGGGGTGCAGCGCAGGGTGACAAATATGATCAAGGGGCTGGGGGACCTTTCATACGAGGGGAGACTGAGGGAACTGAACATGTACTCACTGGAGGAGAGGAGGGATGGGGGGACATGATTGAAACCTTTAAGTACATGAAAGGAATAAACAGGACGGGTACAGAGGGGCTGTTCAAAGTAAGGGAGGGGAGAGACACCAGGGGCCATGATATGAGACTGGAGGGAGGGAGGAAGGTTCAGGAGGGAGATGAGGAGACACTTTTTTACAGAGAGGGTAGTAGATGGGTGGAATGCGTTACCTGCAGAAGTGGTATCTAGTAGAACAGTGGACTGCTTCAAAAGGGGATGGGACAGTACAAGGGGGAGGGTCAATGTAGGGGAAGGGTGGAAGGGAGGGGCAGCTGCAGAATAAGGGGTGCTAGCTGCACATTCGAGCAGACTTGATAGACCTCTAGGCCTTTATCTGCTGGCAAATTTCATATGTTCGTGTGAGAGACCCAGAGATGATATTTTCAAATTCATGAGTAGCTTTTGGGTTTTCCCTGCAGCCTGAGACTTGTGTATACGTATTGCTTCTAAAGTTACCCTTTTGGTCATTAGGCCTGGATTACAAATGTCAGTTTTTAATATTTCAGCTACAAGTTGGGGTTATTAAATATCAATGAAAATTACATGACCAGTTAATAGTTTATCAAATCACATAAAGTGCTCCATTGCCAGCCAACCGGCTCCCATGCAGTATCAAGCCTGCAATGCTTCAACTGCTGGATACCCAGGGACAGAGTGTCAGGTCTCCTATCTAACTGACTGGGAACTGGTACCAGTTGGGGTGTGGTCATTGGGCCTAGGCAGCTAGTTAGATAGAAAGTATTAATCTACATCTACTTAAGTGTTGCTGGGTGGTGGGCACTGTTGCTGAACACTAATTCCAAGTGCTCCAGTTAACCAATGTTTAATCTTCACATTCATATCCATCTACCCTTTCCCATTTAATAAATAGTTTTTGTTGTTTCTTAGAAACTGCTGTGAGCATATTATTAGAGATAGGTAATAGTTGCAATGTTTAGTGAAATGTTATAATTGTTTTGGTAGTCCATGTATGAGATGACTGGTTGGGGAAGTGTGTGTAGATACAGAATCCTGGGGGTTGTATTAGCTTGTCATCAGGTCCACTTTAAATATTACTCTAGATAGAGGCACCATGCAAACTTAATTTATTTGGGAAAGAATCCCAGTTTTAGGAAAACCAGAACCCAGGCCCCTCAACCTTAATGTGGCCAAAAAGGCAGAGGTAGTAACCATTACATCCACAGTGACCCAGTTACATGCATATTGGATGTTGTGCAGGGCACTCCGAGTGACATGTTTGAGGGGACCCAATAAATAAAAATGACTATCTATCCGTCTATCTGTAGAAAATGGGCTTTTTATTTCCTGGCATCTGATTGGCCAGTACCCTTACCAAGGGGGTACATTAACTTACAATAGATGCCCAGGAAATAAAAAGAACCAGCACAAGGTGCCACTTCACTCACCTAGATATTCTTGGGCTCACCTTGCTTCCTCATTGGCCCAAAACACCGCAGTGAATTCAAAATCGACGCCATTGTTTTTCCCTCACTTAGCGAGAGACACCACCTACCCTATGTTCAGTAGTTCACTGCCAGCCACATGCCAAAACGGTCATCACTTCATCCTCCAATGGGCTAATTTATTGCCACACTTACTTTCTATTTTTCTTTTCCTGTACTGCAATGTCCCATACTTGCTGCTGCCATGCAAGCCAATTCACCTCGTTCAGCGAGACAGTGAGGCAAAGCCCGCCCCCGCCCTGCCCCCCATTCAGTCCTCAGAACAGTCCTAGTAGTGCAAAGTATTCAAGCAGTATACTTACAAAGGAAGAAAAAACATCTTTTTTACTTGTTTTGCTGAGCCAGACCTGACACGCGCTGCCATTATTTAAGTCCTGCAATCCACTTCCCGCTCTCGCAAGTGATGCCAACCGGTAGTGCAGATCAATGTCCGGGACTAAAAAGTCCCACTGCTGTCCCTGCCCCTGACCCCAACCACACTAACGTGACTAATAATACTGACGAAGAAAATAAACGTTAATATAGTGCGCAATGAGAAACGAACAACTACATCTGTTCGTGTTTTTATATTTAAAAAAAAAGTATGCTGCATCTCAGCTCCCAGTTTTCATTCTCCCAGTCCTACTTTCACTACCTCGTGATCCAACTTCCAACTGTTCCCTCACTCTCAAAGCTGTCACATGTACCCCAAGGACAAAAGCTTAGCTGACACTAAACCACAAATCGCGGCTCTTTCTCTTCACTGTACCTCACTTTTTATGTCTCCATGGACACGCCAGTCTCTTCTCTTTCATTCTAAACTGAAGACATCTCCACTTCACCCTAATGGTTGCATTGTCCACAACCTCACATATTCTCCCAAACAGCCTGACTTAATTGTTGCTCTGTCTCCTGTCAAACTAGGCGAATCAACTGTGATGATGATCAGTGTGGCACTGGCAGGCAGGTCTAAAAATACCTATCAAACAGTGCTGTGCTCTGTACTAGTAGATAAATCAATAGAGGGACTACCTTACCCCCAAAACACCAAAAAATGCTTTTTTTTTCACTGATTTACTTTATCTATTGATTTGATTTATTAAATTTTTTACAGAAGAGACATGAAGCCCATTTTCTAAGTGTAGTAATACCCTCTAGGGTGGGCAGTATGGGCAATACTGGACCCTCCAGGGGCTATAAGGCCCTCCACCTGTGGCGTCGGGCCTCATTACACCCCTAGGCAGTCTGGTATTGCCCAATACCGCCCATCCTGTTGGGTATTATTGCTTGCATCTATCTATCTATCTATCTATCTATCTATCTATCTAGGAGGCTACCATGATGCAACAAAATACTGCAGAATTCTGTAACAGTTAACGCTAGAAATAAGTTAATTTCAATAGCAGTTGATACCTTTTGTTATGCAGGCATCTGTAACACTGCATTGCATCCTGATGGACTCCAGTTTATCTATCTGTCTGTTTGTCTGTCTATCTGTCTGTCTGTCTGTCTGTCTGTCTATCTATCTATCTATCTATCTTGATCTCCCCTAACCAACATGGCTTTGGGGGTGGGGGAGGACATTGTACTGAGACTGCCTGGGTTGGGTTCATGGACACTGTCCTCAGGGCCACCGAGAATGGTAATTTAACAGGGGCAGTGTTCTTGGATATAACCAAGGCATTCGGCCTTGTTAACCATATAGTTTTACTGGATTGACTATTTGGATTAGGGGTGGGAGGCCCTGCCTTGTCTTAGTTCAGGGACTATCTCACTAACAGGCTGCAGTGTCTTAAACTAAATGGAATATGTTCATTTTATCAAGAAGTCGAGTGTGGGGTTCCCTCAGGGCTCCATACTGGGTCCTCTACTTTTTTCACTGTTCATAGACCCTGTGGTGAAAGTGGTGGAGCAATGTGACCTGTTATTATATGCAGATGATGCAGTTTTATTCTCTCGTGATTCTGATGTCACCAATATTAATCTGTTATTGAGCACTGAGTTTAACAATAAGCAAGCCTGGCTTTCTCAAAACAATCTAGTGTTGAATAAGCTAAAGATCAAGTGCATGATATTTGGCTGAGAACCTAAATTAAAATAAAACATTCTGGTAATTTCACAGTTAGCATGCTGGGGGTGGGGTTATAGAACTTGTTACATCATTTAAATATCTAGGCGTGTATCTACAGCCGTCATTAAAATATAATATACACATACAGTAGATAAGGTTACTGCCAAGTTGCATTCTAAAATTGGTACTCTTTATCGGCTTTCTAAATTTCTGACCAAAGATTCTTATAAAACTATTGCAAAATATTGTTTGTTACCGGTCCTATATTACACTTCTTTAATTACCTATGCTTCATCTTCTGTTTGTATGTGGATTTTGAATGTTAATTTAGAACATTCAGTCTGTGTACTGACAGACACTTGAAATGTGCTTTGGGGGGAGGGGTGTATCTGTGGTGGAGGTAGGTTAAAACTGGGAGAAAAAGGCAATCTTTCTGTTTTGGTTATAGTTTTCTTGTATAACTGTCTTAATGTACACACAGTAATATTTTCAGTAATTCTTGGCATTTTGTTTGCTGATTGTTGTGGTGCAATAGTGCATAAAAACAGTTTGTTTAAAAGATTTGGTTATATTACTGAAGTTTTCAATTTGCTATACATTACTTGTAGTGTATGTGTGTGCGACACATGTCATCAAATCAGACACATTTTATTGTGCCACAGAGTAATTGCAGCAGTGTGAACCTGCTATCCAACGCACCTGCGTGATTTTGTACTGCTTTGTGGTATCTTGGTTTTGGACTGTTTGCAGTGCACCCCCCACACTGGCAAAAGGTATTCTTTTCCAGATTGGATTGTGACTTGTGAGCACTGGTTAAGGTGTTGTTGTGACTTTGTGTCTGCATCTCTTCTTGATTGCACAGTGCAATCTTAATCTATCTGTGCTTTTGCATCTGTTTAGTGCCCAGTCTCCATCTGCAGGCCACAGTTGTTGTTTTTTTTTGCCTTTACATCCACTGGCCCAGACTGAAAGTTCAGAAATCTAAACTTGTTTAGAATTTTCTTGGTGATCCCTCAAAATGCCTGCAAAAAGATGTTCAAGCAAAGCTGTTTCTGGCCATGGCACTGCTGCCAGTGGCAAGATTGTCTGTGAGCATGGTAGTATGCAAAAGTGCATAGCTGATGTCAGTAAAGGGATTTCTCCATCAATGTTTTTTTGCAGTGCAATCTGTAACTTCTCTAACAGTTGGAGAGATGATGTTGTCCCAGCTGGTGGTGTTAGTGCAGTTTCTCCTGGCATGAGTATTACTGCCTCAAGTTCCACTTCTGACCAGTTAACCATTTCGATAAATATAGTTGAGTCTAAAGCTGTGACTGACAAGGTAGATGATGCCATGCTCCCCATTAACATCCCCATGGTAGCTGAACATGATTCTGATCCTGACAACGATAACGCACAATGTCACATTTCTTCCAGCGCTGTTGAGATCATGCCTTTGCCATCCAATGATTCAAAGTATGGTGCAAAAATATCAGGTGATGATGATGATGATGATGCTGTGGTTGAAACATGTTCTCCACATGACAGCATCCAAGCTGAAAATGTAGATGTGGATGATGCTGATGAATATGATAATGATGTCAGTAACCCCTGTTGGGAACCAGAGAAAAAGAAAGTCAAGGTGGCTGTGTCTGGGTCTGTTGGTGTTAAATCCCCGCTCCTCAAAAAAGTTGTGATTTAGCAGTTCCTGTTGATGATAATGATGATGACCCAGTAATAATCATAGGTAGTCGTGGTGGTCAGTTGGAGTCCAAGTATGTCAGGCGTGAAAAATCATGTAGCACACCTCCCATTTCAGGGGTTAAAGAACCAGAGTCCAATAAGCAGCATCATGGACATGTTAAATGTAGGGGATCACAATCCCTTATTTGGGATTTTTTTGTCCAAAATGCAAATGATGAGTCAGTTGCAATCTGCCAGCTTTGCCATGCGTGTGTGAATCGAGGTAAAAAGGAGAGTCATTTGGGCATGGGTGGGCCAGCACACACACATCTTAAGAACAGGCACATGGCACTGTGGAACAGGCACCAGTTGGCAGCTAATGCCATAGTGGGGTGTTCACCCTCATCATCAGTCTTACTGAGTATGTTATCCCCTTCCATGAGTGTAAGACCAAGTAGGAATGTCTGCAGTAGCGATGAAATAACACCAGAAGATTACTACAGGCATGATGAGGGGGAGGGGGGGATTATGATTTAGAAATCTTGTCAAGTGGTGGTCAGATTAGCAGTGGTGGTGGTGGTGGTGGTGAATGCAGTATGTCTTGTGCAAGTGGTACATCAACCCCTGTACATAAAACAGGGAAAATAACTTCATTTGTGGACTTGTCACCTGTGCACCCCTCTTCATCACATGTCCACACCCCACCCCTGGCAATTCGCAGAGCCCAGCCATTTGTCACACCCTGTGCAAAACATGTAAGTCAGCCCATGTTGGGGAGTGTTTTTTCCCGTAACCTCCTGGCTGCCTACCTGAAGCATGTAACCTACACTGTGTAAGCCATGTGATGTGTGTGGACTGCCTGTGAATTCTCACTCCGCCTTAAAGTGGAATAAGGTGGCGTGCACAACACAAATTCATAATTAGAATGCGAAGTGGCAAAGTGAGGGTTTAAAACGGGCACTCTATGTAGTGGAACTCTAACACAAAGTAGCCACTTCATAGCCAGAATTTTACTTTGCTGCATCTCTAAAAATGATGTGTTAACTGTTTACTGTATTTAATGGCTGATTAATGAATTTTATGTTGTTAGTTTGTCTGTTGAACCTATTGACTTCAGGTCATGCCTGAAAATGGGATCTTGAATCTCAGTGTACATACCTACAATTACAAATAAATGAAATAAATAAATAAAATATCAATATTCTATCTATCTATCTATCTATCTATCTATCTATCTATCTATCTATCTGTCTGTCTATATCTGTCTGTCTATATATCTGTCTGTCTGTGTCTGTCTGTCTATCTATCTATCTATCTATCTATCTATCTATCTATCTATCTATCTGTCATTGCCACCATCTGCAAAGGCATCAGCACTTCTGATATTGGCCCCTCTGTATTGTGGTTGCCAGCTTATTCCTGACTCCTAGCTCCAGTCCCCTTTATCTTCAAGCACCAACCACTTCCTCCCTATTTTATTTTGGTATCCAGTGATATTGGCAACTCAAATTGAGTGACTCAATATGAGCAACTTAATTTGAGGGCCTGTGAGAAAAGCAAGAGGAACAGCATAGCGAGACATGGTTGCAGCTATGGGATTCAATAAAACAGCAACAGGAGGGTTACAGCAACTCTGGTAGGGATTTATTTGTGGAACAATATGGGAGGGTGTTTGGCCATGACATTCTGAGCTGGCTGTGTGGTGTAGTGGAGGAAGTAAGTGCCTCTGGTGTAGTAGGCTCTAGGTTTGGATCCAGGTGGGGAGAACTATTTTTATAATACTATTGCTGTTGGACTTGCATTTTTATTTACCCCAGTGACAGCCCCCCATCCCCTCAGAGTGGGTTAATTTAAAATTGGGGGTGCAGAGCCCCCCCGACAAAAAATAATGTGAATGCATGTTGTTTCGTAATGGACTGTTGCCACCCATCGCTTTACATGTGTTCGGCAAAGTGTGCATCGCTGTTGTTGTAGTCATTGATGTGCACTCACTGTAGTTGGACTCACTTATAAATCTTTACTATTATGACGTGGAACCTTTTATTTTATAGCTTTTTAAACTATAGCATTATTATAGTAGTAATGTGAAGTGATTCAGAACCTTAATATAAAAGACTCTATATAACATTGTTTTCTACTGCACTGCAGTGGAATTGCAAGTAAGCAAAGCAAAATGAAAACTAAACAATGTTCCAAAGTCTGTATCAGTTATTTCAGTTTGATCATTGTCCTACTTTGCTGTGGCGGCTGAAACTGATAGTGAAACTACCAATATTAAAAAAGTTGTGCTCAAATCACAAGAAGGATTAACATTTATATACTGTTTTTTATGCATATTTACCCCAATGCACTTTACAAGCAGTAAGAGAAACTGGTTGTGCAGTGGCTATAAACATGTACTGGTAGCCATTCCACACATCAGCAACCACACACAGCCATGGACAACTGCCTGAACCACTTTTACATAAAGGGGAATGCTGGCAGGGCACCAGGAAAATTTCCCATCACTTGCAAAAACTGCCTTAGGTTCCTTGACCTTCATCTGGACACCAGTGAGTCTAGAACCAGAGACACCAGTGAGTCTAGAACCAGAGACTGGCAGAAGGAGCCTCAGTTTAAGGGCTTATCTAAAGGATGGCATACTTTGACTGTACAGGCCTCCCTTGTACTGTAACAGATTACTAGCATTTGGGGCATAGAGCCAAATCCCAGTGTGGAACTAAAACCTGTGACCTTCTGGCTTGGAAGCAAACATGCTACCAACTGAACCATGCTGACACCTGTGGTTTGGTTTGGATGCAAATGTGTAACATTAATGAAAGTTGGACTATGTAAGTAATTATGCTTACTCTTTTCTTTAACTATCATACATGAAGAAACTCACATGGATAAATCACATGAATCTAACTGTATTACCTATTTTCACAGCACATCATAAGCTGAGGTTCCTCCTGCCCATTGCTGATGCTGTACTGGTCACAGTTCTGGTATCTTTAAAAGAAGACAAGGAACCCCAGTTCAATATCTGAAGTGAAGAAAAGCACTCCTGCAGCACAACACTTGCTTGATATTATAGAGTCAGCACTGGGTAAAAACCTGTGATGTCTTTTTGTGCCAGAGTGCTACCTATTAAGCTACACTACATGCTGCAATTTTAAAACAAAGCTTGGAAGAATTTTAATTTGAAACCTAGCTAATAAATTATATAGGCATTCGCTGCATGTATCTCTATCTTTATTTGTTATTTCATTGCAGTTCCTGTAGTTCTAACAGAGAATAATTATAATAAATTGTGTTACAAACACTAAACATCTCATGACATCCTGGGGGCACTTTGAAAAACATAATTTTTAGACACATGTCATCTTATGCTTGAAATATTCCCTGCATTTAGCTTCCCATAGAGACAAATGAGTCAAGCCTGCTGTCTGCCAGGAGCCACAATTAAGCAAATTACCAGTTGTTAGATGGAGGATCAAATCCTGATTGACTTCATTAACATAGTGCAGAAGATTAAAGAGACAAAATCACAAGTCATCTTCCCAGAACTACTGTACTACTGATCGAGAAAAGATGTAAAGTCACAGCACAAAGCGCAAAGGGTGAATGCGTGAATCATGTGTTGGTGCAAGGAACAACAATTTAACTTCCTTCAAAACTGGATGGACTAATGGAAGAAAATAGATTTTCAGGAAGAAGGGACCAAACATTTTGTGAAAGCTACTAACTACTTGAGAAGCCTTTAAACTGATCACAGCAAGGAAGGAATATAGTCTGAAAGAGGGTAGCAAAGCTGAGAACTAGGAGAATAAAACAAATACAATCTTGTTGAAAAATAGAATTCAGAGAAGGTGAAAATACAAGAGAGATGCAAACAGGATGATACCTAGCACTTAAAGAAACCAAATAGTAACTGGAGGTGTATACTGTATATAAACCTCTTATTTATTTATTTGAATTTTGTTAACCGGGTAAGCCCACTGAGATACAGTATCTCTTTTTCAGGGGTGACCTGGAGTTAAAAGACATACAGTAGCAACATTTGTACACATACAGTAGAAATTATAATGAGGCATACAGGAGTAAGAGGCAAAATATGAACACAAGTAGCAGAAATTGTATAAAATTACTCAAGGTGCAGCGAGACAAAATGTTACATCCACATAACAGGGATGGTGATATTTGATATTATTAACAAACAATACAATAGGGGGAATGAGGACTATTCACTTGGTTATAGGAACATTAACTATAGGGATAAAGCTGTACATAAAAGTGCCATAGCAGAAATAACAAAACCATGAGCTAGGAGCAGGCACTCATTATATGCAACCACAAGGAGAGAATGGATAGAGTGAATAAATAAGAGAGAGTATCAGGGAGGTTGTTTATTAAAAACTGCCCAGTTATATCTGCAGTTTGCCGCAATCACTGTGTGGGCTTTTAGATTGTTCTTGAGAGAAACCAATGAGTCACAGGATATGATTGCATTTGGTAGAGTGTTCCAGAGGGATGGGGCAGTGTAGGAGAAGACATGCCTACCAGAGGCCACATGGGATCTGGAAATTTCAAGTAGGGGATTGAAGGAGCATCAAAGGGGTCTGGAATGCACCTTGAACTTGAGGACTCCTTCAAAGTAGGGGGTGGGACCTTTAACCAATTTAAAGGCAAGGCAGAGCAGAGGTAGCTGTAGACAAGCAGCAATGGGGGGGGGGCAACCCAGGGAATTTAATACATCACAGTAGTGCAGCCTAGGGGGCATCAGCAGCAAAGCAACCAATTTCATTATACAAACAAACAGTTCAGTTTATTGTGATAGGTGGTCCACAAGGAGTGCAAAGACTGGAGCACCATATTTCAGTGTAGGCAGCAGAATGTTGATGACAGTGACCAGACAAGCAGAATTAGAGAAGTTGGGGAATAGCCTGTATATTAGCCCCAGCTTTTGATGGAGTAATTTAGACACAACCTTAATGTGGTTAGCAAAGGTTGGCTCATGGTTGAGCATTACCCCAAGGTATTTTAGGGAGCTAACTACTTTGAGATGCAACCCAGCCATAGTAGCTAACTATAGCTATGTCATTTTACTGGTCACCAGCCTTTTGGGGCCAAAGATCATGGCTTTTTTTCACATTTAGTACCAGGTTATTTCACTGGAGCCAGGTTTCAAGCAGTTTGAAGTTGTTTCCCAGTTCAAGGCTAGTCTGGTGGATGTTGGTAGAGGACCTTTACAAGACAGCATCATCTGCATATAGTTGTAGAGATGCTCCACCACAGTGATTGGGCATATTGTTTATAAATAGTGAAAACAGCAGAGGACCCAGGATTGAGCCTTGAGGCACCCCATCCAAGATGTGTCTTAGTTTAAAGAGGCAGCCCTGCCACCTAACCAATTGCTTATGATTAGATAGGTAATGTCAAAACCAGCAGGGGGACAGCTCATCCAGGCCAATGGTACTGAGTTTTTCTATTTGAAGGGAATGGATCACAAGGTCAAAGGCCTTAGTGAGATCTATGAAGACTGCCTCAGTTGCCTGGCCAAGTTTGGTTGCTTGGAGTATGTGAGTTGTTAATCTAACCAGGGCAGAGTCAGTGCTGTGGTGTTTTCTAAATCCATGTTGTCAGTGAGCAAGGATATGGTGAGTCTTAAGGTAATATATCAGTCAATTGGTGGGGCACTAGCTTTTCCTGTATCTATACATAGAAGAGAGATGGGGCTATAATTTTCAATTGGTTCATGTTATCCACCTTTATGGATGGGAACTACCACAACAGTTTTCTACTTTTTCGGGATGACTCCCAGGAGATGTGATTTGTTAATGAGGAGTGTAAAGGGGGTGGCAATGGTTGGGGCCACCATTTTTAGGAATTGGGAATCTAGCAAGCCATATCTTGGGGGGGGCATCCATATTGATCTGTTGCAGCAGCACACAGAATTCCTTTCTAGTGACTAGTCTAAAGTGGAAGTCGTAATGGTGCCATTGGGCCACAGCTGTGGACAGTGAAGGAGCACACTGGGAGTTGGTCTGCATGAGGGACTTAAACCTCTCCAGATAAGTAAAATGTGTATTGAACGAGGAGGCAACTGTGAAGGGATCAGATATTGTTAGACCATCAGCATGAATGGCATGAGTGTGGGGGGGAGGGGTAGGCTGACCTCTTAAGAGTAAATTAATCTGGGCCCAGAAGTTTTTGGGGTTGCATTGGGTTTTGACCTTGAGATTGTGCAGATAACTACACTTGGCATGTTTAAGATTAGCTTTGCAGGTGTTTCATAGCCTTTGATACAATAGCCAATCTGATATTAAACCTGATGTTTTGTATTCCTCCAAAGCTCTGTCTTACTGTCTCATAACAGCTCAGAATTCACTAGTCAGCCATCTCAAGCAGTGACCTTTTGCTCTACATAGCTTTATTGGGGTGTGTTGATTTAAGACACTAGTAAAATTGTGTATGAAGAAGTCCAGGGCACTGTCAACATCCAGCACACCAGCCATTAACATACAGCTGACTTTGTTTAGGCTTGAGAGAAAGGAGGTCATGTCAAAGCTTGAGAGGTATCTAGTCTTGATAGTTATAGAGGGTGGGTTGGGGACATTATTTTCCCAAATAGGGAACACTGCAAAGTGATCACTAAGTGAGTCTGGTAGGATATCAGCTGCTCAGATCCTGTCTGGTCTACTGACTAGAATCTAACCTAGGAGTGAGTGATTACCAGTTCCATTAACAATCCTTGTGGGTTCATCAGTTAGTTGAGATAAGTTTATTTCACCCAGAGCTGACTTACTCCCAAAGTGGCAGTTATGTACCCAGTTGATATTGAAATCCTCTATCAATATTAGTTCATCCAGAGGGTTGTCAGCTAAGCAGCTGATCAACACGGATAGTGCATTTTGTGCCACATTAGGGGGATTGTAAATGTAGTCAATGTGTAGGTTTTTGGCACCTCCTCCCAAGGTAATGGCCACAAAGATGGCTTCACAGGGAGAGTTTTCAAGGGCAGATGTGGCTACTTCTGTGGCTGAAAGGGAAGATGTGACATAAAGGAGGATCCCCCTCCTTTTTTACCTGTCCTATCCTATCTTTGGTTAAGACTGAGTGCCCTGGGAGGTCAGGGCAGAACAGGATGGCCCAGGCTTCAAGCTCATGAATTTTGAATCTCAGACTGTCAGCATCTAGATGAGATGTTTTGAGACATTTTGTGTTGCACCAGTGGGGATCACTGGGAGACTTCACTCTGATATTGGCAGGAATGGGGCTTGGAGTAGTTTCAATATCATGCAATTGTAGTAGGAGTAGAATTGTCTGAATCCCAGGAAGTAGGGATGGTAGTGTATGCCAGCTTTGCATGTAGCAGTGTTGAAGGCCCCAAAATAGCTTAAAGCAGTACTTGTTTCTGAAAAAGTCATGTAAAATAAGAACCGGGGGGGGGGGGGCAGTGGTCCCTGTCATTATAAAACACCACTGAAGGAGGATGGGACAGGTTCAGTGAGGCAGTGTATTTTGTGGTTAATAGCACAATAACAAAGTAGTCCATGCACATGAAGAATATATTAAATGTCATCCTGACACCACATGCCCCAGTTCAGCCCCTGCACTCCGCTTGGACCTTAAAGCTTGCTGTCCCCACACTCATTGAAGACATCATGAAACAGGGTATGCTGTCACTGTGTTACACATGTGGAACACCCTTCCTTTTGAACTTCATTTGTGCACCTCAGTGGAACAACTTAAGAGCACTTGAAAACCTACCTGTTGATTATTCTTTTCAGCACCTCTGCAATTAGATTTTATCTGGCACTGTGATACTTTAAGTACTCTTCTAAGAATTTTTTTAATGTATATATATTTTACTTTTTTTTTTTGCATGTAGCCCTCTGTAAAACCTACTAATCTTTGAGGAAGGGATGCTATATAAATGCATTTGCCTTGCCCGTACACTATTGCAAAAATCCTAACAAACAAACGGGGTGAACTAGAGTCAGTGTTCCTCATGAAAGAACTGAACAAGTAGAAACACAAAATTACACATACCCCCTTTTACAACATCATGGGCAATACATACATACATATCACCCTGAAGGAATTTTGTCTGGCTCTACTTTGAGCAGAACGTCAAGATGCCAAAAGGCCTACTAACCATCTGTAAATGCTAAAAATGGCATACCAGAGATGAGTGATTCGTCATTGTTAAGACTCAGTGTGTTAGAGATATTTATCTCAACCCAGGAAATAGAATCAACTAGCCAAATGATGACAGTGATTTGGGTCCTTGAAAAAGGAAATTAATTTAAAAAAGAAGAGCCTCAATGCAAAGGCATTAAAGCAAGAGTTATCTTGTAAGTGCATGGGTGACAAAGCCAAGTATTAAGGAAGCACAACATTTCGCATACCCACTCATGACAGACATTATGGGAACTGTAATAGAGGGTCGTAACAGAAATAATAGAGATATGTTGGGATGACAATTACCATATGGAACTGAAGATAGACAGATAAATCTATATAGGATATAGATACAGCAGGCAATACAAGAAGAGAAAATAAATTGATGTCAAATCCCAATTGTAGTTAACAAATACAGGACCTTATTAAAGATGAGACTGAGATACTGTGGTTGACAGTCACTAATGTAAGGAGGAGACACTGCTACATTTGATCTCTTCAGGGCTGCCAGGAAGTCCTTTAATGACATGCAACATTTCTGACATCTGGTAATAACTGATCGTAGTTCACTACTTGTGAGATACCGTATGTATCATTGGTCAAAACAATACATTCATTCACAAAATGGGTAAGCTTGGATGGGGTAAGAATGACTTCCTACAGAGTGTCTTCTGCTGCCCTCTTTAATAAGCCCCCAAACCAATGTTCAGTAATTTGATACATTTCTATGTAGAAGAGAACATTGCTTTAGCGACGGTTGGCACACTGAAATGATTGATTTCAGGGCTGAGCACTTCTAAACACATTCAACTCATCAATCAATAAATAAGGTAAATCAGAGATGTAAGAAGATACATGCACCTGCTAGAATACTAAGAGTTATAAAATTGGTAGGAAAATGCTGCTTTCTGAATGGCTGGCACAGATTGACACCAATATTTGTAGCTTACAACAACAATGGGAAACAGTTTCAGTGTCAGCTCTATCCTACTAAAAGTCTTATCACTCTACCTGCCATCTTGGAACAATCATTTTAAATAGCTTGCATTCTTTTTCGGCAACAACAAAACTTTTCCTTACACTTACTTGCAGCCATAAGCCACCTGGAGCATAATTTTTTAACTACCTGTAAAGGCAAAACAGAAGAACTGACCTCCTTAAGGTGCTACAGACAAAAATATGTACTGCTAGAAATAAAAAAAAGACAGCACACACAGACTACAGGAGATTGTGATATGTTTATTAAAGGTGCATATTAAAAAAGTACGCTGAACAGTTGCCCCTATGTATCACCTTGGTTTGAAGCCTTCTCAGGGGGAGTGTCTGGCTTGTGATTCAGTGCATTTTTTAAAGTGCTCATTATTAATTAATACACATTTTGATTGACATACATCACACAAATGCATGTTGTGCTCACAAGGGAAATGAGTTCTAAGTGTCAGTGCAAATCCATAAATACAAGTAAAAAGGTTACAGCAAAACCTCATATTGCTCTTGATAAATATCATCATATTTCAAATGCTAAATGTCAAAAAAGAGAGCACTACAAGGATAACTATATGTCTTCAAAAATGCACACTATTGCAAGAGACCAATCAAGCAACTCAAGAGCATGGCGGTAGAGTAAAAGTAGCCATCACAGTATTGCTTCATTGGTCTCAATGGCACTTGCCACTATTAAATCTTTATTTCTGTGACACAACTGCATCTGCCTAGTGTCTATAATGTGAGGCACACATTTGAAATCTATACCTGTGAAGCAAATACTGTGAATCCAAGATTATTCTGTTTCACTTGAATATTTTCACCATAACGGTGATGGTAGGAGGCAGTATAATGTAGTGGTTAAGAGCACAGAGCTACAAACCTGGAGACCTGGGCTTGAATCCCATCAGACCACACTTGCATACTGTGTGACATGAGTAAGTCAGTTGACTTCCTTGTGCTCCCAGGTCACACCTGGAAACAAGTTCCAGCTTAGTGTGCCTTTCCTGGTTAAAAAATGTTTCGCCTTTTCCCCCATAATAATCTACCTCAGGACCATCCCCCTTATCCCCAGTTTTATTATTATTGTCATGTATGTGCAGACATTGCAAACTGACAAAAATCAAGTATAAGGGGGCAGAAATATAAAATAGTTTCTAACCACAAATTACAAATAGCACAAGGACTGTACACATTGGCCAGTCCAACTGTAGATCAAGGATGAAATGCTGCATTCCATAGATTATGTGAATTTTTATAAGAACAGCTGTTCTGACAGCTGATGATAGTCTTCGAACCCTGGTTGGACCATCCCCCCCATGTAGCATTTAGGAGAGATGAGATGAGATGATATCCGGCCATGTGTCTAACAGTCACTATGTGGCTGATCAGCCTACCATGTCCAGTCAGAGGATGGGCTTTAATGAGTGCAGGTAGTGCAATATATGTACATATGAACATACGGGAAGTAAGTTTGAACACTCTAATACTGACTATGCATATACTGTATGCTGAACATCTACACAGAGTGTCAGATGTCCTTTTATATTTATGTATGCTGGTGCTCCTGCAACATCCTGTATGTGGGATGGACTGTGCACCCCCTGAAGTGTCGTACCGAGGAGCATGTGAGAGTGATAAAATAAATGAAATGAAAATGAAAATAATGCTCTGGATGCTCACCCTTGGGAGGCTCACAGTTTGTCTACAGTGACACTGAAATTTTCACCCTTAGAATATGTCCCACTTCCACCATGGGGAAGTGACAGAGTACGAAATTTACTACAAAGGGAAACTATTTGGAGAGTGGAATTGGATGCATTGAGGCCATTGGATCCCAATGATCAACTTGACTTTAAAACAACCTTACAAACATTCAGATAATATATGGAATTCAGCTTTTCAGTCTTGATCTACAGTTGGACTGGTCAATGTATATAGTTTTTGTGCTATTTGTATTTTGTGGTTAAAAGCTATTTAAGATTGATGTCCCCTTATACATGATTTTGTTAGTTTGCGATGTTTGCACATGCATGATATTAATGATAAAATTAGGGTTAAGGGAGATGATCTTGTGGAACATTATTTGTCAAAAATAGTCAAGTGAAACAAAATATTGTTTCACTGTATTTGCTTGCCCATTTTACATCGATATATGATTTACTTGCTAGAATGCTTGTGCAGTGGAGTTTCACTAGTCCTTTATGCACGTCCTATGCACTGTTGAAGCCAGTCACTGCTTTAGCCTTCACCAGCTATCCTAAGAGGCAGTTCCAGCCATCCTCTACACTTCTGGTGAAGAAATACTTCCTCATGAGCAGGCCCACCAGTGCAGTGGTAGCACCACCACTTGCAAATCGATGACCTGGGTTCAGAAGCGAACTCGGGGCATTGGAGGGTTGGCCGGGGGGAAGAAGACAGAGTGTCTGAAGGACTGTTCTCTTCTTCTGGGGAAGGGGGGTACAGCCCGGGGCTCACTTGCCCCTAATGGAAGCTATGAGAAAGGCAGCCTGGACCTGAGCATCAGAGGTGGGCATGGCAGACGACAACTCACATTACGCGGGAGCACAAGAAATGCATCCTGATGTTGTTGCACATTATGTGTCTCAGGGGCCAAAACAAGGAACAGGCCAGTGCTGGCACTCTCAGGTCCCACACCTAACCAGCTTTTCCCACCAGCCTGAACTTAATCAATGTAGACAGTGTGTGGGGGGAGGGACCCCGCTGACCTTGCCAGTGGGGGTAAGCCTTGGTAGAAGAAGTCAGGGTAACAGGGCTGGAGTGCCCAGTACATGAGCACTGACCAGAGGGGGGATAAAACAAAACAAAAAAAAGAAATCAGTGCAGCATAATATCCAGAGTAAGCACAACAAAATGGTCTCAGTGTTTTGCATGAGGCCTCTTTACAAAGCGTGCATATGAGAAATGCTGAGACAGTTCTGTCGTGCTCGCTCTGGTTATTATGCTGCAATAAAAAGTTTTATAAGAGATCAGCTCTTTTTATGTTGGTGCACTTACTCGGCCAACATCTTGCGGTAGTGCAGATTTGGAGGCATGGTCACTGTTGGGCGAATGCAGGTCACACATCAGTAGGTGCGTCCCTCATTCCCCAATCAACCTGCATGCCAGCGCCACACCACCCGGGTGAGCACAGCTAAGGAAAGGTCCACTGTAATGTAAGCAAGGCTCGTCACACACAGCGGACCTCCCGACATGCTTACCCGGAAACACAAACATGGCGGCGCACTGTCTGCCAAACTGCCAACTTTGGGGCTGCCCAATCCCCCTGTCGGCTTACCCTGCCCCCAATGTATGTGCTGATGGGGAAGCCCACTCCCCGTTGGCATAAAGAACCCCCCCATTTGTTATATACCGAGGTGGGTGCCAAATCCCCCTTGGCTCTTGCCCCACCCCGTCCTTGTGTGCCCGTGACAGAGGGTGCCCAATCCTGTCGGCATAAAAGTAACCCCCCTTTTGTTGTGTGCCAATGGGGTGCCTAATCCCCATCGGCTACAGCTGCCCCACCCAAAACAACAGTTTCGTTGGCATGCTGGGAGCCCACTCCAGCATGCCACGTGCCCCTGTAAACATAAAAACGGTCCCCAATTTTTTTTTCTACCTGTGGAAAAGGAAACGGTCCCTCAGCAGTCCCCCTGCCCCCACCCACAACCAGCACCCACCACTGCGCGACTCTGCCTCCCCACACCCCTCACCCATACTTAACTGGCGGAGTCTGGCGCGACGATCTCAGTGGACCCGGAACACATCTGCACTCTTCAAAGCCGACCGCGAACTGAGGAAATGCCGGTAAGCTGTATAATGGAACAAATAGAGTTTTTTCAACTTTGCTGCATATCTCAGGCATTTTTGGGAATTTTGGGGCCAAATTTTCAACATGGGGTTTTTGGAACCCCTCCTCAGGAATTCTGGCACTGTCATGGCATTATTAGGTCCTGAAAGGTGATTTTGCGGTCACTGCACGGAATCACCTTTCGGGACAGTGTAAGGAAACGACAGTACTGCTGTTCATGAGGGGGGCTCTCAAAAAGTCTATGTTGCAAATTTGGTGACAAAACTCCCAAAAATGTCTATTTTATGAGTGTGCATTGCGCTATTTCTATGGACGCTCATAACATCGGGAATTTGTAATATTTTCGCTCCAGATTTTCAAAATTGGCATTTCTCCATACCTCCTGATGAACAGTATAGCTGTCATTTTACATATCCTGCCCAAAATGTTTTTCGCATGTCCAGTGCAGAATAGCACAGTCGCTGTGCGAAATCACTTTTTGGGACAGTTTGAGGAAATGATGGTGACACTGTTCATGAGCAGAGGTCCTAAAATGCCTATGTTGAAAATTTGGCGCCGAAAGTCCATAAAATGGCTGTGTTGCAAGCATGCGTTGCGCATTTTCCATGCACCCTTGTAACTTCGCAAATTTTCAGTATTTCCATGCCAGATTTTCAACACTGGCATTTTTTCACACCTCCTTATGAACAGTACAGCTGTCATTTTTCACATTCTGCCCAAAATGTGTTTCTGCATCTGTAGCAAACAATGGTGTACTCGCTGTGGGAAATCAACTTTTGGGACAGAATAACAAAATCGCATGGGGCAAGTTATATGCCCTGTACCTCAAATGATACCTGGGTGTATGATGGGCTGCGAGCTCCTCCGTGTTTTC
This sequence comes from Neoceratodus forsteri, assembly GCA_016271365.2. Classification (NCBI taxonomy): domain Eukaryota; kingdom Metazoa; phylum Chordata; order Ceratodontiformes; family Ceratodontidae; genus Neoceratodus; species Neoceratodus forsteri. The sequence goes on along the minus strand of CM057459.1, from coordinate 1,223,356,485 downwards.
CTTTTCCCTTTTTTTTTTATTTTTTTTTTATGTATTTATGTCTAAATATATTTATGCCATTGTTGTTTTCTGGTTTCTCATCTGGTCAACTTTTCTGCGCCCTAGTCTGGTAATAAGAAGTCTGACCGCGGCTGGGGAGTCAGGCTTGATTCTTGGTTTTCTTAAGTAGTCTCATTTCCCATGATGCCAACCCAACATGTACTGCTTCTTTATTTAATTAGTTAGCTTAGCTGTGTGAATAGGAATTAATATGCACCACAGCTTAGGGAGGGGGGAGGTGATTGGGGGGGAAGGTTAATTTTGTTATATTGAGCTCAAATAATCCTTGATTGACGGGTGTGTAGAGTTTTGTTTTCTGTCATTATCTCTGGATATAATATGTAGTCTGGTATAATGGTGTTACTTCAGTACCGTAGATCTTGTATACTGTCACGAATCGTTAATTAATAAAATACATTAAATAAAAAACAAAAAAAAGAATAACAAAATCGCAGCACCACTGTTCGTAAGGGGAGGTCCCAAAATGCCTATGTTGCAAATGTGGCTACCAAACTCCCTAAAATAATTGGGTTACGGATGTGTGTTGCACAGTTTGTATGCATGTTCATTGCTTCACCAATATTTCATATTGTCATTCCAGATTTTCAACGTTGCCATTTTTTATGCCTCCTCATGAACAATACTGTTGTCATTCTCCAAATTCTGCCCAAAAATGTGTTTTCATCCCTCTGTCGTGAAACGGCACAGCCACTGTGCAAAACCACCTTTCAGCTAACAAAGTGATTGTGCCGCTTTTCATGAGGTAGCCTGACAAGCAGCCCATGTTGAAAATATGGAGTGAAACTACCACCACACGCCTACGGTGTTAGGGTTTCCAACTGTAGCACCCCACCCAGTACAGACTGACAGGCATCAGGGGTGTGACTTGGGTCATCGGATGTAATGCTCATGCCATTCCACCCCCCACCCCCACCCTGCAGCCACTGACAGGCATTGTGGTGTGCTTTGCACTGTTCAGCCACAAAGTTCACCCCACACTCCTATACTGCACCCATGTCAGCATATTTGCTTATGGAATGGGTAAGTATAATGCCCAAAGACCCCAAAGTACACCATGACACTTGTCATTGTCTACAGGGTAGGGTGAGGTACAATGGCATGAGTGTTATAGCTGATGACCCAAAGGCACACCCCAATGCCTGTCGCTCTCTACAGTGTGGGTGGGGTTGGCGTCACTTCAATACTTCACTGCCATTCCTATTATGCATCTCTAGCTCCAGCACTGCCAATGCCAATGCCAGCATGACAACATTTGGCATTGACAAATGCTTGTTTATTTTTGTGGTGTTGAGAGTGAGAGGTTTTCTTTCTGTACTTGTAATTTGCTTACTGCCGCACTGCTTTGGACTTTTAAGAAAAAAAAAATACTTCCTTATGTCCCTCTTGAAACTGCCCTGGCAATTTTTATTTGTACCCCATGGTACTGGTATGACTGCAGCTCTTGAATTGACTCCCATGATTTACCTTGTTCATCCCTTACATGTACTTAAAAGTTTCAATCATATCACCACTTTCCCTTTTTTTTTCAAATGAGTACATATTCAGGATGGCTAACCCCTCCTTGTATGACTTTTCCTGCTGACTATTGGTCATCTTTTGACAAAGTCATGGAGGAATTATGTTTTTGGGAGGTACAGGCTCCAGAACTGAACACAGTATTCTAGGAAAGTTGTACTACAGGTTAATGACCTGTAGAAGAGTAGTGCCACCTCCTGTCTACTGCTGATAAAACTCTTCTCTATGCAGTCCAGTATAGTTTCTATTGTCTTGCTAATTGAACTTGTGATTTGAGGCCACTAACGATTACCCCAAATCCCTTTCCTCATTGGTCAGGCAAATTTTTACATCACTTAGCTGACAGTTTGTTTACAGGTTCCTTTTGCCTATAAATATAACCTTACATATTTTGTCATTAACCTTTAGCTGTCACAACTTCAACCACATTTCCAGTCTATTAAGATCTTCTTTAAAATCCCTCGTTGACTTTATTGAGTTCACCCTGCCGCAGAGTTTAGTATCATTTGCCAAGAGAGAAATTTTGTTCTTTATCTCTACACCAGTGTTGCAGATGAATACACTAAACAGGACTGACCCCTGTGTAAGGTCGCTAGAGATATGTCTGATACCAAGGTATTCCCATTTACTGCTAATCTCTGGGTCCAACCCCTCAGCCAACTGTACACCCATCTGGTGGGTGTTTTACCTATGCCCAGATCCCCTAGGATTTTATTTACTAGTCTCCCATGCAGAACCACGTCAAATGCATTGATGAAATCCAGTAGTAGCACATTGACTGTTTGACTTTTATCCACTTCTTGGGTTACAAAGTTGAAAAGATTGATCAGGTTTGTCTGACATGACCTTCCCCTCACAAACACATGCTGGCAACTGTGTTGTAGTCCACTCTTCTAAGTATTCCCTAAAGGCTTCCTTGAAGATTGGAGACAGGGAAAGAAAAACTGGGTGTATCAGGCTAAGTAAGTGCTCTGGGTTTAGAAGGATCCTCCCTGCCATGTCCTGTCCACAGAGAGCCCTCTAGGAGTAGGGGGCAGACTGCAGAAGGGATTACACCTCCCTTTTGTGGTGTGGTGTATAATGCCAGATCACTGAGGAATAAAACAGCTGTGGTGTCAGATTTCATCATGAATTACTCTGGAGATCAGGTATGTTTCACTTACAGTAGTCCTGACTTGGGGATGACTCTGGCAACTCCTGGAGGTGCTGATTCCAGTTGGGTTCTTGATGGTACACTGCTTATGGTGGGAGCATAGTGGAGGCAAAGTGGCCATCTGGTTTAGATCCTGCCTAAAACTAATAGTGTACCTATTGAAGGAGACAAGGGCATTTGGTGGTCGTGAGGGCACAAGGGAAGCCCTCCTCCGAACTGGAACGTGGACCATCCCGGACACAGAAGCGCTACAAGATCAGTTGTTGGTCATGAGGGCACAAGGGAAGCCTTCCCCCGAACTGGAATGCGGACCCCCCCCAGACACAGAAGCACTACAGGATCAGTTGGTGGTTGTGAGGGCACAAGGGAAGCCCTCCCACAAACCGGAATGCGACCCTCCCGGACACAGAAGCACTACAGGGTCAGTTGGTGGTCGTGAGGGCACAAGGGAAGCCCTCCCCTGAACCGGAACACAGACCCCCCCTGGACACAGAAGCACTACAGGTACGGCTCTCTTCCCAGGCTACAGACAGAAGCCTCAGCAGCTGTGTGAGTCAAAGAAAAAGGGCGCCAAATTCAAATCCTGTCGGCAGATGAATGGAGATAGTTTATGTACTGTCTGACTCTCTGTGTAAAGTGCTACAAGTTTTCCCGATCCAGCAGGACACCTTAATTAATTTTTTGCTGCTTTAAACAAAGTTCTGGGGTTTTGCCCTGATTAGCAGGCAGCTTTTATTTTCTGAAGCTGCTTAATCCAAATTTACTCTGCTTGTTGCACCATAGTTTAAACATATGAAGTTCCCAATGAAATTTAATCTGTAGCTTCCACACCCTGCTGCTGTATGAAATGTACCTATATTTAGCCATCTGATTCTCTGTTATTGACGGCCTAGCAGCTCAAACCTGACTTTAACTGTGCTAGCTGCAAATGCATTTTCATACTTGTTTGGTATTTGTGCTAATGCTTGCTTTCTGAACATCTTGGCCCCTCCCTCAGCTTACCTATTTAAAGTACTGTTTCTCCGTTTCTCCTCAGGGTCAGTTGGTGGTCATGAGGGCACAAGGGAAGCCCTCCCCTGATCCGGAATGCGGAGCCTCCCACGGACACAGAAGCGCTACAGGTACGGCTCTCTTCCGGGGCTACAGACAGAAGCCTCAGCAGCTGTGTGAAAGCCCCACCGACGCCCCCACCATCACCCATAGCCAACTCCTAGTTATATAGGGAAGATCACATGTGTGTCTGAACCAATCAGCTCACTTTCCCATCTGCAGGCAGGTTATACAGACCTACCACTAACGGTCTCTCCACTAGGGACACAGCTTATCGTAGCAAAAAAAAAAAAATTGAGGTTTTTTAACCCTTGTTTTGCAGCATTATCCAAGATGCTGCCTCTGATACTATTAACTTTCTTTAACCTCACCCCCTGGGTGTCCCTCCCACTGGCTAGCTTCCCTACCCTGCCGATCTGCCAAGCCATATACACCAGGCTGCCACCGAACTTGGGTAGCTCTGCTACCTCAGCTGTCTCACACCCTGGCTGCCACCTTCATATACTGTCAATTGGCTCCAGTGTCCTCCCACCCACCTTCCAAGCTAGCCATCTAGCCCTCCTGCCCCGTGATTGGCGGTCAACAGCTTCTATCCCCAAGTCACATACTACCCCCAGAATGTTGCACTGGGTCTCCCAAAACTCCAAACTTCTGATCACTCTATTACTACTCCTTGCAGGGGACATGGAGCCAAACCCCGGTCCTACCCTCTACCACACCCCAAACCCTTCCGCTCCACCCCAGCTCCCCTCTGGCCTTAAATTAGTTCACCTAAATATATGTAGCCTTCTACGGAAACTGATCCTACTCCAACCTCTCGCTAAAACACTTAGACCAGATATCCTGATTATCTCCGAAACTTGGCTAAAGCCTCACAACCCTGACAATGAATTTGCTCTACCCAGCTATAGACTCATCTGGCATGACCAGATCAGCAGAAAAGGGGGGAGGCATAGCCATGTACATTGCCTCCACCATCCAGTTCTCCCTGGTTACCCTATCCCAGCCCTCAGACTCCACTGATGCCCTAATGGTCAAACTCTGCATCCCCCTCTCAATTCCAATCATCATTGCAAGTACCTATTGCGCTCCTAACACCAACACTCCTACACTACTGGATCACCTGGGCTCACTGAACTCCCTGGCGGTGGGTGGTGAGCTCCACATACTTGGTGATTTCAACCTGAACTGGCTTGCTGGGTCCACTTCCAAGCTTCAGGATAAGGTGACAGCCCTAAACTTAAAACAACTAATCTTTGAGCCCATATGTTTAAACCACAAAACACAGAATCACACCCTCCTAGATTGGTCCCTCGCCTCGCACCCCCACAGGATCCTCGCCTCTGGCCTTATTCCGGATGCCCTTAGTGACCATCATGGTATCTACTCGGTACGCAAAATTTTCAGACCAAAAGCACCTCCTCCCAGAATCATCCTGACCAGATCCTATGAATGCATGGACCTCCACTCATTACTAAATGATTTAGACAAATCTGACTGGTCACACATTAGTCGGTCCACCACTATAGACGAGGCCCTGCTGGCTTTTAAATCCAACTTCAATGCCATCTGGGACCGCTATGCCCCGCTCTGAAGAACCAGGGACAGAGGTCCTCACCTTCCTTGGATTACGCCAAAAATCCTTGCCCTTCTTAGAGCCAGAGACAAGGCCTGGAAAACCTCTAAAGTGTCCAGTTGTCCATCTACCCGTCAGTACTACCATGAGCTTCGAAACGCCTGTACTAGGAAAATCCGCCAAGCAAAAGCTAACTATTTCAAAAGCACATTCAACTCCTCCTCCCATCTCCCAACCAAATTCTGGAACGTGGTCAAGTCTCTTATCAGCCCCCCTTCACAGCCCCCCACTACATCCCTGCAGATAGGAGGTCTCACCATCTCCAACCATCCAGCTGTGGCTGCTCTGTTTAACTCCCATTCCACAAACAGCCACTCCTCTCCCTTGTCAGCACCTCCCCACGCCCATCACCAACCCACTTTCCCCCTGGGTTGTGACACCCCCCCAGCTCAGTCTTTCCCCTTCTTACAGGTCACCCCAGATGAGGTTTATAATGCACTGGTTGTCCTTAATCCAAGAAAAGGTAAATGCCCTACTGGGCTGGACTCAAAAATGCTTCTCCTTTCCGCCCCTGCCATAGCCAAACCCCTAGTCTCCCTTTTCAAACTTTCCTTCACCCGTGCTGAAATCCCCTCTAAATGGAAACATGCCACCATGATTCCACTTCCTAAGGGTGGGGATTTCTCAAACCCAAACAATTACTGGCCATCTTCCTCCTACCTGTCCTTGCAAAATTACAGGAATGCCTGGTACTCTCTCACCTATCTCCCTTTCTGGACTCTGCCTCTTTTTTCTCCCTCTACCAGTCCAGCTTTAGGAAATCTCACTCCACCACTACCTCCCTTCTCAGGCTTACTGACTCCATCCTTACCGGGATGGATGCTTGCCACACCACAGCAGCCATTTTCATTGACCCAGCCAAGGCATTCAACACAGTCACTCACTCTCTACTCCTAGCCAAACTCGCCAATGCCGGTCTATCCAGTAGGGCCACCTCCTGGTTCCATTCATACCTTGCTGGCAGGTCCCAATCTGTCCGTATCAGTTACTCCACTTCAGCTCCTCTCCCAGTTACCTCCAGTGTACCAGAAGGTTCTGTCCTAGGCCCACTCCTGTACTTGATCGTCCTGAATGACCTGCCCTCTACTTGCCTGCACACCTCAATCCATATATATGTGGATGACACTGTGCTGTATGCATCCGGTCCTTCGTCCTCAGAGGTCATGACCCAACTGCAGCAAGATTTTATCTCAGTCCAGCACTGGCTTCGCTCAAATCATCTCCTTCTCAATGCCAAGAAAATGGTCACCAACCTTTGGCACTAGGCAGATACTTTCTAGGCTCCCCTCTCCAATCATATTTTGCACCCTGGAAGGGACACCACTGGAATCCTGTACCTCTTTCAGATATCTTGGAGTATGGCTGGACCAGCACCTCAACTTTTCCACACATATTGACTCGTTACTCAAGAAGCTTCACCCCAGGCTTGGTGTACTTTACCAGAATCGTGACTGCATCCCTGCAACTGTTCGGAGGGCCATTGTGCAGAAAATGATTCTACCCGTTTTTGACTACGGTGACATAGTCTACAGTGCTGGCCCCAAGTTGACCCTAGCCAGTCTGGACCCTCTTTTTCATTCCTCTGCCACTTTGCACTGAATTTCCCCTACTCCACACACCAGTGTGCCCTTTACCAATCTATGGACCACCCCTCTGTTCATAATCGGAGACAATCCCACTGTGCCAAAATTCCAGCCAAGTTTTGGTCCCTGCACCTCCCCTCCTACCTCTCTGCTGCCCTAGGAAACCCCTCCACCCTAACCTACTCTGTCTGAAGCATGGACTCTCATTCACTCGCAGTCCCACTTAGGTCCTCTACTGCCGGTCAGACTGCTTTCAGCTACCGCATACCTACTTTGTGGAACTCCCTCCCTGCAAACATTCGTCATTACTCCTCCCCGCATCACCTAAACTCCTTACTTCAAGCTCACTTCACCCCTACCTGCTCATGTGTCTAGGATGTTCTGCTCTCAGTATGATGTGACTGTATTTTGACTGCATTTACCTACTGTAACTAAATTATGTTTAACCTACTTTTCACTTTGTCGCAACTACGCTGTCAAACTACTGTATATTCTACTGTTTTCCTGACCTCTATGCCTAGTCACTTGGTCCAAATGTTTAGAGAATTCATTCTATGTATTTTTTCTCCTGTATATATGCTTTCAACTATTGTCTATGTTCTCCCTCCCCCAGGATGCATCTGGAATCGAGCATTTAGCATGCTCAGTATGCCTTCCTGGTTAAACACTTGAATAAATAAATAAATAAATAAATATATAAATAAATGTATTGCAGTGGAGGGGTGAGGAGAGTGTGAAGTGTAGGAGTTTCGTGGTGTACCGCCTTCAAGGTTGGGAAGAGGAGTTATGGTAATTTGCAGATTTCATTATTGACCTATCCTTGAACACCCCTAATCTAATGTGCTGAGGGATGTTGATGCATGGGTTGATGATGAAACCTCACAATTTGTTAAGCAATTCCTCCAGCTGATGGATTCACTGGGCCTCATACAGGTAGTTTCCACTGCTACCCATAATTGAGCCACACCTTGGACATCATCTTCTGCTTGAGGCTGAATGTCATGGATGTCAGGGTGGATCCAGTAGGGTGGTGTGCTCACCAAGCTATGTGTCTAGCAGGAGTTCACAGAAAACAACTCCCCCTGCAAAGATCGTCCATTACTATCTGACATGAGTTGGAGCCTGAGAACCTCCTGGTAATATTGGACATCTCAGGTATGGAAGCAGCATGCAGAGGAGGCATGGTGGTAGCCGTATGGGTAGCTATAATACAGCTGTTATGACTGCAGTTGACTCCATTACACCCACCAACTCATGTCTACTCACTGGCCTCCTGCCACAGCTTGTTCTGACATAATGATCATTTGAGGCAGTTGAAGGAGACAGGGTGGAGGTTAGTGCATTCCTGGAAGAGGTTGGGGTCTGTGGACAACTGGATGACTCTGAGGTTTCATTAAAAAGACTATCAGAGGGCAGTAACTAGAGACATGTTTTTGTGAAACAAGAAATAACAAGAAATTCAAGATACAGTATAAAAAGAAATGAAACAAAAACAAGCACACGAAAACAGTTAAAAACTTGCTTATTTTTTGGCAAAAACTAAATAAATGCTTGCAGCAGTTGCTGTTTAGGTTCCATTGTTACCATAGAGATGATCCGCAAGGAAGCAGCAGCGGAATTGCCTGATTAACAAAACCTTTCAAGACCATAGCATAATGTTGCTTAATACGATGTAGTATAGTAGAATGTGATTTCTGTAATGTATAAGGTCATTTTGAGGTGTTTTATAAATGTTAATGTGATAACAAGAAATAAAACTACATTTTCAAAGACTAAAAAGAAATAACAAGAAATTACAGAAAAATAAAAAGAAAAATGATAAAAAATAAAAATAATTTCATGGGGCTTTAGCAATAACCCTGAAGGAGGAAGAATTCCTGTCCCCAGCTATTGCCTCAGAGGGAAACAGATCAGCTCAACTCTTTTGCACTGTAGATAGGTTAATTAATTCTCCCTGTCTGCAATCTAGAGGTATTTTGCTCCAGAACAGTGTGATGAGTTTGGGTCTTTCTTCCTGAGCAGTGTCCACAATTAGGGCTGTGATCACTACAGGTGGCTTGTCAGGAGCCAGCCATGGTCAGGCTGAGAGGTACAAAGACACTCAAGGTCAGGAGTTAGTTCCAGCCAGTCACTATAGAAGAGGTGCTTAAAATGGTCTCAAAACTGCATCTCACTTGCTGTCTTTCAGACCCCAAGCCTACGCAGCTGTTGGTGGACTGCTGTGTTGCTCTGGTATGGTATTTTCTGGTGTTATCTGGTGCTTCCTTTTGGAGTGTTGTTTCCCCATGGCTCTTAAAAAAGTAATCTTTTCACCAGCCCGCCATCGCAGCAGTAACACTACCACTTTCAATACCGGCAATCTGGGTTCTGAATTAGCTCAGGTCGTCAGAGGGACGGCCGGAGGGAGGATGCTTAAACATCCAAGGGACTGCTCTGCTCCTCTGGGGAGGGAGGGAGGGAGCTGGACTGCTGTGGTGCTTACCTGGTAAGCCCAAGTACAACTCGGTGGGGAGGAGGCATGACAGACACCAGTGAAAGGCTTTGGTGTCAACGCACGTCACGCCTCCGGGGGAGCATACCTAAGAAAAATTCCCCTGGCATGACACCAACAAGAGGGCCTGTATGCAGTCCTCACCCACTGACACTGTGACCAGCTCAATGATGACCCCAACAAAATGTTGAAGATACATTCCAGGAGATGAAGGGGGCTCCCACCATGTCCCTGCCTGGGGGGTATAGCCAAGGCTCCATGGGAGGTCCTTGGGTGGGTGGCGCTGTCAGGTGTGGAAGGTTGGGTGACAGTGCCATTTTGGAAGGGGGCATAAACAGTAATTGCGAAAAAAAAAAAGTAATCTTTAGACCCAGACATTTCTAACCAATTAAAGACTGATGTTGAACCTTCCCTTTTTAAGGAAGGTGTTAGAGAAGGTAGTTGGGTCCCAACTGGAGGCTCAGCTTGAGAAGTTTGACAACTACAAACCACTCTAGTTAGATTTCAGGCCTTGTCACAATAAACATACTCTGCTCTTCATGATGTTTAATAATCTGCTCCTGGCAATAGATAGGGGGTAGTGCTCTATTAGTGTTCTCCTTGATCTCTTGTCAGCATTTGACACTATGGTTCATGGGGTGCTTATGGAATGCCTCGGGGAATATGTGGGATTCAACAGGAAATTGCTGACACAGAAAAACAGTAATGTTGATGTATTGGTCCTTGATACAAAAGATTCAGAAAAAACTAGATGATTTGATATCTTTTATTGGACCAACATAGATATTACAAAAGAAAATAGATGCTTGAACTTTCGGATTACATAGAATCCTCCATCAGAAAAATGTGTGTGTGTGTGTGTGTGTGTGTGTGTGCGGCGTGCTGTGACAGCACAACACATATCCTGTTGTGTCTTATTGCTTACGTATGGCAAGAGTTTTCACTGTTACGCAGATGATACTCAGCTGTACCTACAGTACCTATCCTTTACATCAAATGGGTGAGAGGTAGTCTCTGCAATGGAACAATGCCTTAAAGAAGTTAATTAATTAGAAATCAAAAAATTTATGAATTAGTGTATATCTTTCACACAGAAGCTATTCAGATTTGTATGATAACTGAGACTTGGTGGGCTAGTGAAGATACTTGGGACAGACATATCCCCGGTTATAACTTGTACTGTATGGACAGACCAAATAAAAGGGAAGGGGGGTAGCAATTTATGTGTCAGAAAATATCACATCAGAAAACACTGAAGTCACAAACTTAGTAGGAGTAGAACATATGTGGATTAAAATTACTCCCACAGTAAGTCCTAAAATCATCATGGGGTGATGTATAGACCACAGTCTCTTACCCAACAAGAGGATGAGGCTATTATTGAATTTCTCGAATCCAGGAATATAACAGACAATACTATCCTGTTAAGGGACTTCAACCTCCCAGGCATTGACTAGGTAAATCAAAAATCAGGGTCTATAGCTGAATTACGGTATATGGAAACAATTAATTCAGCAAGGTTGAAGCAGTACATTATACACAAAACAAAGGGGGGAAACATACTCGACCTACTTCTAAGTAACATGGGTGATAAAATACAGCAATGCAGGGTAACCACCTCTCTTGGCTCTAGTGACCATGCCATGGTCAGATTTAATGTGGTTGGGCAAACATCTGAAACATTGGGTACAATTGAGATTAGGAACTATGATAAAGCCGATTTTAGCAAATTAAGGGAAGATATCAGCAGGTGGAACTGGAAAAGGGTCTTTGATAATAAAACACTACAGGGCACGTGGGAGATTCTTGAGGACAAAATTACATTCTTGGTAAACAAACATATAGCCACAAGAAAGAAATACAACAAGACAGGAAGAATCACCACATGGATGACACCTAGGGTCAGAAGGCTGATTAAAAAGAAAAAGTAGGCATCTGCGAGGGGCAAGAGAAGTGGACATTCAAAAACTGGGAAGAGTACAAGAAATTACTAAAGGAAACAAAAAAAAAACAATTAGTAGTTCAAGAAGGAGACATGAGCTGAAACTGGCTAATTAAGTTAAAGACAATCATGAATCCTTTTATAATTGTATCAGTAACAAAAAGGGGGGAGGAAAAACTATAGGTCCAATAAAAGAGCAGGACAGGAACCTAGTAAATGATAAATCAAAAATGGCGGAATAATATAATAATTATTTTACAACGGTATATAATATAAAAACTAAAGGGACTAAAGAAGACCTAGTGGACACCACAGAAAATAAAATTATATTAAATCAAGAGGACATTAAAAATAGATTGCTGAAAATTAACCCTAGTAATCACAAGGCCTGGATGGGATTCACCTGAGAGTACTCTGAGAGCCAGCGGAGGTATTGGCAGAACCCGTGACAACATTGTTCCAGGTATCACTGGACAGGGGTGAAGTTGTAGAGGTCTGGCATAGGGCAAATGTCGTACCTATTTACAAAAAGGGCTCAAAGCAGGATGTAGGAAACTACAGACCGGTAAGCCTGACCACAATCTTGGGAAAGATTCTGGAAGGGATAATAAAGGAGTACATAGTGAATTCCATGGATCAAGCAGGGGATATAGATGATATCCAACATGGTTTCCTGCGAGTCCACTCATGCCAAACAAACCTCATGGAATTTTATGGGAAAGTAAGCAGGGCACTGGATGGGGGTAACTCAGTAGATGTCATATTCCTGGACTTCTCGAAAGCTTTTGACAAGGTACCACATGGGGAACTAATTGACGCACTAATAGTGCATAACATCCAAGGCAATATAACACACTGGCTAGCCTCATGGCTGAGCAACACAATGCAAAGGGTTTGCATCAAAGGGTCATACTCAGGCTGGCTGAGGTAGGGAGTGATGTCTCCCAGAGATCTGTGTTGCAGCCTTGTCTTTTTAACCTTTATATCCATTCTATGACAGGTGGAGGAGATCTGTGGGAATCAAAATTCACTGATGATACCAGGATAGGTACCATTGTAAATAATAACAGGGATGCACGCAAACTTCAGACTGCTTTAACAAAAATGGAGGCATGGGCACAGAAATCGAAACTTTCCTTCAGTACCAACAAATGTACAGTGATGCATTTTGGGAAGAAAAATAACATGAAGGACTATGAACTAAAAGGCAGGCATTAAGGAAGGTCATAGATGAAAGGGATCTGGGCATTAGGGTTTCAAATGATTTTAAGTTTAAACAGCACTGCAGTCAGGTGATCAGAACTGCCAGTGGTATACTGAGCAGCATAAACAGACACATCAAGAGTAGGAAGAGAGAAGTGATTATTCCTCTGTATGGGTCAGTGGTCAGACCACATATGGAATATTATGCCCAATTTTGGTCTCCGGGGTACAAAACAGAAATTAAATCATTAGAGAGTGTCCAAAGGAGAGTGACCAGGATGATCACTGATATTCAGGATAAGGAATATAGTGAGAAGCTATCTGAACTAGGAATGTATACTCTGGAATTCCATAGATAAAGGGGAGATATGTGCATGGTCTATAAGGCACTTACAGATGTGGGGCTATGGGAAAAACTGGGGCTCACACTTAGGGAACAGAACTACCTTACCAGAGCACTCCCCTTATAGCTGGCTGGAGAAAGGTATCAATCAAAAATGTGGAAACACTGGTTTAGTCTGAGAGTGGTGTCCATTTAGAACAACCTGCAGGTCAAGGTAGTAGCGAGTAACAGTATGCACAAATTTAAGCATAGACTTTACAAGTAACTGATAGCAGAGGGAAGATAGGGTTATAATTAGACAGACATGGTGAGCAATATGGACTGGTGTCTTCTTTGCTCTGCATTTACCTATGAAACCTATGAAATTGTGGACAGGATCTCCTCCAGCTGCCTGTGTCTCCATCTAACTATAGCAGAGTTGCTGGAACTAGGTCCTCATGGGTTAGCTGCAAGGCAGAAGGCCAATAGGTTACTATTTTTAAATGACCAAAGTTTAAAAGCCATGGATATGGAAAAATAAATCTGGGAGTCAGTGTGGACTTGAGATTGATGCTTGAACATCCTGTGTTGGCCGTTGTCTGCAGTGCATTTTTCCACTATGAAATATCTCCCAGAATACACCCCATCTGGGACAAGAGGGCCCAGAAGTCCTAGTACATGTTTTTGTGACATTAAGCCTTGACTACTGTAATGTTTTTACATAGGATTTCTGGGGGGAGGTTCCAGGCCGGAGGGGGTTGCATGCAGATTGTGCAGAATGCTGCAGCCAAGCTCATCTCGGGGTCATCATATAGAGATCATATCACTCCTGTTGCTGAATCATCTGCATTGGCTCCCAATTTAGTGGCACAACACTTTCAAGATTACTTTGTTAACTTACAAAGCCCTAAATGGTTGGATCTCTGACTATCTTAAGGTCCCTTGACTTGGCACACTCCCAGTTTTCTTTTTGCTCCACCGAAGAATTATTGTTGGTCATCCTGTGGTCACACTTAAAACAGTCAGACAATATAGCATTCCCAGTGGTAGTCTTGATGATTTGGAACTCCTTGCCAATCCATCTGATAAGTTTCCCCTTGGTATAGGCATTTCAAAGGGGGCTAAAAAGTAATTTTTTTAAATCAGCTTATGGAACTAAATCTTAAATATACAATTGTTGTAGTTCTGTTCTTATTTAATTGTTAGATATTTTGAGAGCTGTTTGTTTATTGTATTTTAAATTGGTTTATTTCCTGTGAAGCGCCTTGAGCCTTTGTGGATCAGGTGCTTTAAAAATACAACTTGCTTTACCTTGTCATGCATAGACTCCATGGGTTTGATTCACAAAGCAAGAGGCTTGCGCCATAAGAAATGGTGCAGGGTGTGGCTTGCGCCAAAAGATGCAACAGGAGCAATTCACAAAAACAGCCTGCGTCAAATGCAGGCTGCGTGCACCAATGGGGGCTTGCACCATCCATGTGGCACAACACGGGCTGTGACATGGCACTAGGGGGCTTGCGGCAGATGCAAGCTGCCATATCCCCTAATTTGGGATTCTCAAAACCCTCTTGGAGGGCAAATTTCTAAGTGTCATTAGACCAGCAAGGGCACTTTAAAAAGTGTCCTCTGGGAGGATTGAGAAACATGCACCAATGTGCCATGGTCCCACCATCCCCTATCCCCACTGTAAGAAAAAATCATGTCTCTGGTGGTCTAGCAGTCTGCCCCCAGCCCCAATCCCCTTTTTGTAAAAAAAAAAAAAAAAAAGTTCCTGGTAGTCTAGTGCCCCCCCCTCCAGCCCTGATCCTGCTAGATGCACTCTGTTTGGTACACAGTCACAGTTGCCTCAAGCTGCAGGACTTTGCCACTGGAACCCTACCCAATAGTGGATCAGGAGCAGGGTCCCTGGTGCACCAGCAATCAACGCAAGCTGTGGTTGGTGCAGCTTGCATCTAGCTTTTTGAATTGAGCCCCATGAGTGTACCCACAGCTAAGGAAAAAATGACTACCCTCTAATTTCCTTTACTATTCTAGGTCCTTTTACTCACTGATTTGTCCAGTGGGATTATGTCTGCCCCTTTCCAGTCATGTGGGATTACTCCTGTCCTCAGTGAGCAGTTAAAAAAATATATTGCCAGTGGTTCTGGTAACTCGTTCCTCAGTTCCCTTGCTACTCTACGTTGCAACCTGCCCAGTTCATCTGCTCTGAGTGTCTTGAGTCCCTTTAACACCCTTGGTACTAATATATTTCCCATTTCTAGTTTATGCTCTATGCCTTCCCTAGGTTTATCTTTGCTGACTAGATGGGGGCCCCTGCTTCAGCCATGAAGACTGAGCAAATGAAGTTTTTATGGATATCAGGTTTACCCTTATTCTCCACACATTGTTCTCTATTTTTCTTAGCCTAGCAATGCTTTTTTTATTTGTATCCATCTGATTTATCTAAGGATGGTCTTGTAATTATCTTTCACTCCTAATACAGTCCTAAACACAGTGACTGACTTTGCTCTTCTGATGACATTCTTGGCCTCCTCTAGCTTTCCTAAATCTTCCTCCCTCTTTGAGCCCATATCATCTGATTTATATCTCTTGAATACTACCCTCTTCTTGCTGACTGCTTTCTCCACTTCTTTAGTGCACCAGTGGCTTTGTGGCATCATAGAAAAGAATCAAGTCTGTTGGTAGAAACCAATATAGACTCATCACATATCAGTGGTATTGTTTAGTGCAGGCTACTCTGAAATAATCATCCAAGGATTTTTTTAAAGCTCCATACTAGTACTATGTACCACAGATTCAGGGAGGCCATTCCATACTGAGCCTACTGTGTTAATTGATTACACCAAACTCCTCCCCTTCTTGTTCTGTAAATCTCTCCCTTTAATTGAAGTTTATGAGTCCTAGTTGTTATAACAGTTGTGTTTCTGCTGAACCATGCACATTTCCATAAGTCCTCACTGCTAAATGCTCAATATAAAAAAAACATAAGTCTCCTCCAAGTCTCCTGTACTCCAAAGAGTACAGGCCCAAATCCATGAGCCTTTCCCCATAGGGCTTATTCCTCACAGTGTTGATTTTTGTACCCCCTCCATCAGTCTAATGCTTCTCAGGTTTTGTGGTGCACTAAAGGGGGGAACAGTACTCAAGGTATGGTCTAACCAAAGCTGAATAGAGGGGAGTCATTACACCAGCCTCCCTATTTTTGATGTGCCAAAAATGCAGCCAAGTATCCAATTGTTCTTTTTAACTGCTTCTCTGGCATGAGTATCAAAAGATAATTTATTGTTAATAATCACATAAGGGGCAGACTCGATGGGCCAGAGAGGTCTTTTTCTGCTGTCAGATTTCTATAATTCATTGATTACTTGTAAAATCTTACCATTTAGCTTATATTCTGCCATTTTATTACCATTGCCAAAGTGCATTACCCTACATTTGTCTGCATTAAATTTCAGTCGATGCTTTTTGGCCCATAATTCTAATTTGTATAAATCCTGCTGAAAGTGTAATGCAGCTTCCTCATTATTAACAATCGCCCCAAATTTTGTATTGTTGACATATTTGCTTATCCAGGAGACTGACAATGTTGGCATGGAAGAAATAAATAAATTAAACAAAGTTGGCCCCAGCACAGAACCCTGGGGCACCCCACTTATCACTGGTCCCCAATCCAAGTAGTACCCCCCCATACATACTCTCTGCTGCCTATTACCCATTTTATCACTAATGGATGAATCTCAAGCTTGGCCAGTCTATCAATTAATTTTCTTTGAAGGACCATATCAAAGGTCTTGGAATAGTCTAACATACTAACATACCAGCAGAGTAGGCCCAAAGGTCTTTCGAGTCTGCTCAAGAATCAGCACCTGGTAGGTGCATTGTTACTGCCCTGCTCCCTCCCCCGTAGATCTCCACAACCTCACCCCCCATTGGGTGCATCTCCAGATCTGGCATTACTCAGATTAACCTTCCCCCATACCTGTCCCAGCCCATCTTGAAGCCCTCCACAGTATTTACTTCCACCAGTTCAACAGGCAGTGCATTCCAAAGCTCCACCACCCTCTCTGTGAAGTAGCGTCTCCCAGTCTCTGCCCTGAGCCTCACATCTACCAGCCTCAAGGGATGCCCCCTGGTGACCCCTACCTCCATTAGCTGGAAAATCCTATCGGTGCTTGCCCTATATACCCCTTTTGGTATTTAAATACCTTAATCATATCCCCCATATCCCTCCTCTCCTCCATGGTGTACAAATTGAACTTCCTAAGTCTCTTCTCATTTAACTTTTCCCCCAGCCCCTGTATCATCCTGGTTGCCCTCCTCTGGACCCTTTCAAGGAGTGCAATTTCCTTTTTTCAAGTGCAGTCACCAAAACTGCACACTGTATTCAAGGTGCAGTCTAACCAGGCAGTTATACAGAGGGAGAATCACCTCTCACTTCCTGGAAGTTATCCTTCTGGCAATGCACCTCAGCATTTTATTTGTTTTGGCCACAGCTTCCTAAACTGTTCGGAGTTGTTCATTTTGGCAGCAACAACTACCCCAAGGTCCTTCTCCCCATCTGAAACCAGCGGTTTCTCCCCTCCAAAAAAGTGTTCCTAAGCTCCAAGTGGAGAACCCTGCATTTCCTAGCATTAAACTTCAGTCTCCAGGTGTAAGACCACCCCTCAAGAATCTCCAAGTCCCCCTGAAGGGCTCTTCTACCCTTCTCCCCATCCACCACCACCCCCAGCTTCAAGTCATCGGCAAAGAGGCTCATTTCACTCCTGATACCACATCTGATGTCTGAGATGTAAGTGTTAAACAGGAGTGGACCCAGTCCTGACCCCTGTGGTACCCCACTAATGACCCTCCTAGGAGAGGAGACCACCCCCTACCACCACCCTCTAAAACCACCCAGTTAGCCAGTTTCCTATCCACCTATCCGACTTCTCCCCCACTCCCATTTCCCCCAGCTTATCCAGCAGCCAAGGATGTGGCACCAAATCAAATGCCTTGCTGAAGTCTAGGAAGAGGACATCCACTGGCCTGCTGTGGTCCAGCTCCTTTGTCACCCAATCATAGAACTCCACAAGGTTGATCTGACATGATCTGCCATGTACAAAGCCATGTTGGAAATCATCCAAGTGGCCCCTTTCCTCCAGAAACACCTCCAGCCTCTCTTTCAATATGGCTTCCATCATTTACCCACCACTGACATCAGGCCGACTGGCCTGTAGTTTCCCAGCTCCTCACATGCCCCTCCTTTGTGGATGGGAATGACGTGGCCATCCTCAAATCCTGAGGCACCCACCCTGTCCAAAGGAAGGAGTTAAAAAGGTCCACTAGGGGTGCAGCCAGGACATCTGCCATTTCCTTTAGCACCCTAGACCACATCCGCCAGAAGGCCTTTCTCTATAGTACTGCTGATGAGCTCAAAAAAGTGTAGCAGATTGGTTAGAAATGATATTCCTGTCATAAAGCCATGCTTGGTAACATCAACTAATCCCTTACCAAATGTTGATCAGTCATCTCTGTAATATACTCTTCCATGAGTCTTCCCAAGATAGAAGTTAAGCTAATTGGGAGATAGTTTCCTACTTCATGTCTGGAGCCTTTCTTAAATAGGGGGTAACATTAGCCTCTTTCAATACTTGAATGACTTTTCCTTCTTTCATGGATCATTTAAATAATGAGGCATTTGAGCAGGCTACTTTGTTGGCCTGCTCTCTTAACCCCATGGATGGGTGTTATCTGGTCCTGCCAATTTGTTAATCTTAATGTTATTAAGCTTTGTCTTAATGCTTGTTTCTGTTATTTCTACTATATGTAGGTCTATAGGACTCGCAACATAAGTGACAGTTTCCAGTGTGTTTTTCTGCTGGAATATTAATAATAAGAAGTTGTTAAAGGTTTTAGCCATCTCTTGTTCTTTCTCTATTAGAGCTACTCTTACTTGTAGGGGACCAATAGATCTCTGACAACCTTTT
The DNA here is from genome assembly GCA_016271365.2 of Neoceratodus forsteri. Classification (NCBI taxonomy): domain Eukaryota; kingdom Metazoa; phylum Chordata; order Ceratodontiformes; family Ceratodontidae; genus Neoceratodus; species Neoceratodus forsteri. The sequence continues at coordinate 1,223,337,564 of CM057459.1, read as the reverse complement.
TTTTCTATTATTTCTTTATTCAGTGCATGCCACGCACTGCGGGACACCCCACCCTACTAGTTGCCCCTTTCACCCACCTATGCCAGCACCGAACCACCACGAAGTGTTGATGAGACTATAGGAGGGACAGCATCCTCCCTGGGACAGGACAGCTGCTGGTAGGTGGCTCAATCCTGCCCCCCCTACCCCCGGCCAGCTCCCCAAAGACCCGAGGTTGTTCCCGTACCCCGGGTCGCTGGCAGGATGTGAGGTAAGGCTAGATACCTCAACCCTCAGTGCCACTGGGCCTTCTGACAACTTTTTAACCCCCCCATGTAGCTAAAAAAATTTTTTTTGTTGTCATTTGCCGAGGAGGCCATTTTTACTTCAATATTGCATTTTGACTTTATTTTTTTTTTTACTTTATTTATGCCCGGACTCCTACAAGGCATCCTTCGGAGGTGCCCACACGATCTAGCCACTTCTTCTCCCCACAGTGACCAGCCACCATCGGTTCACCCTCTCTCAGAGGAACTTTTCAGCATTCCGGATCACTCCCCAGAACCAGGCCTGCCTGCCCTCAGCGGCTTTTTACTTAAGTTAGAGGGTCCATCCCCTTGAGAAGTCAGCCTGGATCCCTGATGTGGCATGGTCCTGCATTGGGGATGAGAGGGAGATCACTGGAGCCCTTGTCATCGTCGCGGAAGCCAGGGTATTTAGTGTTTTTTTTTCCCTCCCCCCCCAGAGCACGGCTTGCAAGGCAACATAATGCCGTGACTCTGCCCACCCCTGGCATTCACCGTGCTTGCCCATTTGGTGCACCCCTGGCCACCACCAGAGGTCGCTCAGAGAGCGAGCAACACTCCCACCCTCCCCGGGAAGAGAGAGCAGTCCTCTGGACGCTCAATCTCTTCCCGCCCCTGCCGACCCCCGGCTACTCTTGGCTTGTTCCCAAACCCGGGTCGCCGGTGTGGCGCAAGGTGCGGCGTTCAGTGCCTCAACCCTCAGCACCACCAGGCCGGCTGTGTTTTGCCTTTTTAATTACTTTTTTAGTTTTCCTTGCCAAATTCTTATACTGATCCCACAATTCAGGTTTTTTTTATTTATTTTTTGTAGGCTCTGATCCTTTATTTATAAATCTTTTAATATTTTTATTGAACCATTGTGGAATTCTTCCGGATTTATTACACTTTTGAATTACAGGAATGAATGGTTGGCTACAATTCATTTTTGTTCTAAAGTAAGTCTATTTAAATTGGTTTTCCAATCCCACATACTCAAATATATTCTCATTCCCTTATAATCTGCCTTGTTGTAGCATTTAATTGTAGTATTCCCTCTTATGAAGTTAGCATAACCTTTAATAGTAAAGTAGACCATATTGTGGTCACAGTTACCTAGCAATTCTGTTACGTTTATATCTGCTATTTGTTCATCCAGGTTAGAAAGTGCTAAATTTAGAATGTTGTGCCCCTAGTGGTATCTATTACATGCTGCTCAAGGTTTTTATGTAGAAATATATCCAACAGCATATTTTCTAATGGTGCAGCTCCTATTAGATTGACCCAAGCAATCTTTTGTACATTAAAATCTCCCATTAGTATTATTTTTCCATCCTGATCCATTCTGTCACGAGCTTCCCATGCCTCTTTGCTTTAACAATCATTTTTGTTTTACAGATTTTAGTTTGTTCCAGAGCATTGTCCTTAATGCAAGATTAACAAATTGGTAGGACCAGATAATATGCATGCACTGGGCAGATTAGGTGGGCTATAGGCCCTTATCTTCCGACAGTGTCACAGTATCTATGTGTGACCCCAATTATACAATTTCTTAATGCCTTCTCTCCTTTTAGCTTGTCTCAGATGTGTTACCACAGTCTTCAAAGTCTGCCCTTCTTAAATCCAAAACTGTAGTTTTATATTTTGATGTTTCTTTTTCTTGGGCAAGGGAGAACCAGACCATCTTAGGGTCGCTCGATCCCTGTGGCTAGTGATGGCCGAAGTGTGAAAAATTCACTTCACAGAGTAATCTGAGAAATTCCACCCATTTCGTGGAGCGAAATGAGAAATTTTGCCCAACAGAATGGCAAAATTTCATCAGGCTGAACGTTGCGATTTCACCTTCCGCAGTGAAATTTCACCTTCCGCAGTAAAATTTCACCTTCTGCAGCAAAATTCCTCTTTCCATGGCAAAATTCCATCTGTGGAAGGTGAAATTTTGCCTTGATGAAATTCTACCTAATGCAGAAAATTTCATGAATTACTCTGCGTGTCAAAATTGGCCACTTCGTGGCCACTTCACCAGTGGAATTTAAATTTGCTGTATCTCTACCTGTGGCTTCCTCACCTCCACTTCCCTTATCATATGATTTACCTGACATGGTCCTGCTGCATCCCTCCTCTGCCCTCCACGTCCATGAATAGGTTTCTCTTCTCCCTCCCCTTCCCCATCCTTGCTCCTCTTGTTTCCTTTTCCATCCCTCTTCCTGGCACTTTCTGCAATAAAGTATATGACCCTATTAAATACATGTTCAAATCTATATCCAGTATATTGTTTCTAGTAAATTAATTGGGCTACATAGTTAATTCCATTTGGTGAATACAATTATAGTGAACTTTTGAGCACTGTTTTATTGAAACTGTTGTAAAGAATTTTCACACCATAGATGCTGTTACAGGTTTTTATATTGAACTGTGTAATATGTCTAAATATACTGACTTTGTCTGTTGCTCCAAGATAACCCTGCTTATAATCTTACAATCTTTTGGAAGAACCATATGGAATAATCCTCTGTTGTACATCTATAAATGTGGATGGGAGTTTTCAGATGAAATTGTCAAGAGCTTTTCTTTGTGGATTTCTCTGTTAGTACAGAGCTCTCACATTTGCAATTTCCTATTATGTATGAATGTTGTCTTAGTTGACAAACGCAACAATTGGACTTCAAAGGATTTTTATTGAATTGTATCAGAGGGCTTTTTTGATACCAATACCTATATAGCTCACTAGGTAAGCAATAATACCTGACAGGGTGGGCAGTACTGGGCTATACCGGACAGCCCAGAGATGTAATGAGGCCCGATGCTGCAGGCGGAGGGTCTTATAGCCCCTGGAAGGTCCGGTATAGCATAATACCACCCACCCTGGAAGGTATTATTGCGCTTAGAAAATGGGCACTGTAAAAAAATAAGTTTAAGAAAAAATGTCAATGAAAAATTGGTTTAAACTAAGTTTTGTAATAAAATAGTGCCTCCGCCTGCTTTAGAATGATTTTTTTTTAGCTAAGGACTTTTGTACTACTGAAAAGTGTAAATGGTTGCTGATTTGAGCCTGTTGCACTGCAGAGGTGAGGATGAGGGACTGATTTCAAATTTAAAAGCAACACTTTGAGACTGCAGAAGGTGTAGAAAGCAGATTGAAAACCACATAAGGCTACTTCTGTTTTGGTACTAGATTCACTAAACTACCTCCTTCTGTAAGTTGTCATACGAAACATACGAACATACGGACTTTGCCAGCAGATGAAGGCCTAGAGGTCTATCAAGTCTGCTCAAATGTGCAGCTAGCACCCCTTATTCTGCAGCTGCCCCTCCCTTCCACCCTTCCCCTTCATTAACCCTCCCCCTTGTCCTGTCCCATCCCCTTTTGAAACAGTCCACTGTTCTACTGCATACCACTTCTGCAGGTAACGCATTCCACCCACCCACCACCCTCTCTGTAAAAAAGTGTCTCCTCATCTCCCTCCTGAACCTTCCTCCCTCCAGTCTCATATCATGGCCCCTGGTGGCCCTCCCTTCCCTTACTTTGAACAGCCCTCTGTACCCATCTTGTTTATTCCTTTCATGTATTTAAAGGTTTCAATCATGTCACCACTGTCCTCTCCTCCTCCAGTGAGTACATGTTCAACTCCTTCAGCCTCCTCTCGTATGATAAGTCCCCCAGCCCCTTGATCATCTTTGTTACCCCTGCGCCTGTACCCCTCCAGTAACTTAACAACCTCTTCAGATAAGCTGGCTCCAGTACCGCACCAGTACTCCAGATGTGGTCTAACTAATGACCCATACAGTGGCAGAATCACCTCCTCCCTCCTCGAGGATATACCCTTGCAATACAACCCAGCATTTTGTTGGCCTTTGCAGCTGCCTTCCTACATTGTGCTGAGTTGTTCATTGACCCTATATTGAGCACACCCAGATCCTTCTCCTCCTCTGTCTGGGCTAGCTGCACTCCCCAGCTGGTAACTCCTCCTTGGGTTCTTCATCCCAAAATGCAGCACCTTGCACTTTTTGGCATTAAACCCCAGTTGCCAGGTGTCTGACCAGGTTTCAAGCTTTGCCAGATCATCCTGCAACCCCTGCAATCCCCCTAGGTCATCCACCACTGCGCCTACCTTGGTATCATCAGCAAACAGACTGATCTTGCTCTTGATGCCCCATGATATGTCTGCAATGAATATCCCAAACAACACTGGTCCCAACACCGAGCCCTGTGGAACACCATTCGTCACTGCCCTTGGGTGTGAGAGCTCCCCACCCACCACCACCCTCTGTTGCCTTCCCTGAAGCCAGTTCCCTACCCAGCTCATCAACTTTGCACCCGGCCCTGTGCCTACTAACTTTCTTCCCAGCCTTCCATGTGGCACTGAGTCAAATGCCTTACTGAAGTCCAGATACAGGACATCCACTGCATGGCCCCTGTCCAGTTGCCTAGTTACCCAGTCATAGAACTCGACCAGGTTGGTTTGGCAGGATCTGCCACGTGTAAGCCATGCTGTCTGCTGTCCTGTAGTCCTTTGGCCTCTAGGAGGGCCACCAGCCTCTCCTTCAGGATAGTCTCCATTAGCTTACCCACGATGGATGTGAGGCTCACTGGTCTGTAGTTTCCCGGTTCATCCTTGGGGCCACTCTTGTGGAGGGGCACCACATGAGCCATCCTCCAGTCCTGAGGTATACACCCCGAATGTAGTGAGGCATTAAATAGGTCTGCCAAAGGTCCTGCAAGGACCTCTGCCAGCTCCTTCAGTACCCTGGGGTGGATGCCATCTGGGCCTGGCACCTTGTCCACCCTCAGTGCCTTCAAGCCCTCTAGACTCTCCTTCCTTCCATGATTTCCCCATCTGTCACCACTTCCCCTGCTTCTGCCATTCTCCCACCTTGGTATCACCCCTCTTCTCTTTAGTAAATACTGAGCAGAGTACTCATTTAGTGCTTCTGCCTTATCGCACCCTGCTTCCACCCAATCCCTCCTTCCTTATCCTTACTATGTGGTCCTTACAGCTCCTTTTCTCCTGATGTACTTAAAAGTCCTTCTCCCTTCTTAATGCCTTGTGCCAGCCTGAGTTCCTGGATGCTTTGGCTCCCTTACTGCCCTTGTCACCTCCTTCGATTCTGTCAAGTACTCCTCCCTGTCCTCCCCCCTCCCTGTTTTCTTGTACTTCCTAAAGGCAGCTCTTTTCCTCCTTACCTTTTCCATGACCTCCTTGTTCAACCAGCTCAGTTTCTTAGCCCTAACCTTCTTGCTCTGGGCTTTGCAACAGGTTTTGGTTGCCTCCACTATCCCCAGCTTTATGAGCTCCCACCTCTGGTTAGTGTCCATACTAGATTGAATTCTGGCCAGGTACCCTTTTGCCACTTCCCCCATCCTCCCAAAGTCAGCCCTCCTGAAGTCCAGCACTCTTGTGCCAGATTCCACTCCTTCCTTGCCCATATCTAATGTGAGCCATACTGAGTGGTGGTCACTCCTTGACAGCGGTTCCTCCACTGTAAGTTCTCTCACAAAGTCTCCATTTGCCAGCACAAGGTCAAGGGTATTCCCTAACCTGGTTGGGTCACTGACCATTTGCAGCAGGAAGCTGTCCTGGAAGGCATCCAGCAGTACCTGCTCCCTTCTGTTCCTGGTTGTTGTTGTGCTCCAGTCCACTCCTGGCATGTTGAAGTCCCCCACAATCACCACATTACCCTTCTCGCAGGTCCTCCTGATCTGTCCTGCTAGTTCCCTGTCTAACTCCTCTGTCTGAGATCGTGGCCTGTACACCACTCCCATTCTAAGAATCCTATTCTTGGAATCTTGGATTTGCACCCAAAGTGACTCTGTACTACCCTTCTCCCCTTCCTCCCTTACACACTTCAGTCCTTCCTTCACATATAGTGCCACCCCCCCTCCTTTCCCTATCACCCTGTCCCTACGAAATAACCTGTACCCTGGTACAGACAGGTCCCAGTCATTGTATTGGGTGGCCCATGTTTCTGTGATGGCTGCAATGTCCACCTCTCCCTCTGCCATGAGAACCTGTAACTCTGCAGTTTTCCTCCCAAGACTCCTAGCATTAAAGGATAACCACCTTCCCTTTTCCCCCTCCCACCCTGCCCCCCTTTTCTAGCACCACCAATAGTACTTGCCATGTGTCTTTTGTCACTGTTAAAGAGGTGAGCTCATATGGTTCCCAACCTGTGATCTCTGCACATCTCTTCCCCAATTGCCACCCCCCACTCCTAGTTTAAATTCCCAGCTTCCTCTATGTACTGCTCCATCCTCTGTTTCAACACTTTCTTTCCCTCCTCACTCAAGTGTAGACTGTCCTTGGCATAGAGACTACTGTCCTCTCATGTCCCTCCCCCCCCCAACAGCCCATACCTTTAGCACAACACCAGGTTCTTAGCCATCCATTAAATTCCTCTATTCTCAGCTTTCTTGTTGTGCTTGCCTTTGGCACTGGAAGTATCTCTGAAAAAGTTACTGATCTTCCTGCCTCCTCACATAATTGTGCTAGTTCCTCAAACCTCCTCTGGACTATATCTACCGACTTGTCAGCCAGGTCATTTGTCCCAAGATGTATAATTAAATGAGGCTTGTCCCTACCCCTTCTAGCATATTTCAGAACAGATTGTCCCACCCTTTCCGCTGTCATTCCTGGCATGGCCTCCACCCAAATGCAACTATGCCTCTCCCCCTTGCTACCCCACCTGACTCCTCTTAGTATTGAGTCCCCCAGAACTAAGATTCCATCCTCTTACTCCTGCTTGTTTCCATTCATCTCCTCTCTCATTTCCAGCTCTTCTTCTTCCTCCTGCACATTATTTCCCCTTTACCCCCTGTTGAATTCCTCCCAGCAGAACTTCCCCACTCCAGTTTGGTCCAGGCATTTATCAATTACTCCTCTAATTTCATCATTCCCTCCTCCACCTTCTTCCTCTCTAGCAGTACAAAACTATTTTCTGAAGACCCTTCACAAATGCCCGCTCCCTCTCTCTTCATAGTAACCTGTTCTCTCCTTTCCACTCCATGACTTTTGCCACTTCTTCACCTCCCCTCACAAGTCCCTATCTCCTCCTTCCATTTGTCTTTTGTCTCCTGACCTGGTTTCCCCGGCAATCGTTCTTCCTGGCCTGGGCCCCTTTGTCTCTGCTTCCGTTCTTCTGACCCTCTCCTCACCACTGTTGGCTTAAATCGCCTCCCTCATCTCCCTTCTTCCTCCTCCCTCCAGTATGAGCTAAACCCACCCCCAATCTGCCTTGCCTGTCTTAGTTCCTCCTGCAGACCCTCAATCTCCTTTCTAAGTTTTTCTATGTGGTTGCACACTAAACATCCTCCCACACTCCAGGCAATTTTTAGAAAGATTGGTGCACTGCAGTTGTTGCAGCCTACCACCCTACCCATTGCTGTCGTTGCCCACCAGCGATCCCCCACCCTTCCAGATGCAGGATGCCAAACACTCCCCCAAGTCTCCCCTCTCCCCCCTCTATCAGTGCAAAACATTTTCTTTATTTCCCTTACCTCCTTTGTTGCACATGTTTAGATATATTGAGCAACTGCTTTTTATATTCCTATCCTTCCTATCCACACTCAAAAAGAGACTTTAAGTAGCCATTGCACAACCTTCTTCAAACTCCTACTCCTCCTTTCTCCACTGCAATATCAATGTGAATAAGTAATAATGAAAGCTCCTAGATTTGCATTTACTTCCCTTCCACTGAGATAGCAGTCACCTCTTCCCTTGCTGCTGTTCCTTTCCTGGATGTCTGCTTCTGCTATGACAGGTGCATATCCTTTGCCTGTTTGAGGAAGTGATGTCAGAACCCCTGGTATAAAGGAAATAATGGACCAGGGGTGGGTGGGTGAGGGTTTGGGTGTGTGGGGCCAGCCCAAGTCTTCCAGAAACAATCAGGTAGCTGAGACCTCTGGTCAGACCATTAGCACCCTTCCCCCACTCTGCACTAAAACTTTGCAGCTAGTGAAGCCAGCAACAATGAATCACCATGCTACTCAAAGCCCCCAAAATAGGTTTGCTACCCAAAGAAACAGGACTCCAATTCAAACAGCTTCACCAACAACACATCAAAATAAGCTTGGAATTAGAAGATATAGGTCTCCCAATTCAAAGAAACAGACCCAGTTAAATCACAATTATGTTTTAAAACAGAAGAAATAGGCCTCTACAAATGCAGCCTGCCACACAGTGAATCAAACAAATGAGCAAACTTATAGCTACCAAAACAGGTTTAAAAATTCCAACAGCCCCAAACAATACCCTGCTAGCCCCTTAGTAGTAAGAAATAAAAGAAATAACCTTCTACCAGTAGAATCCACAAAAACCAATGTAAAAACAACAAGAAGCTACTGTACTGTAGGTCTGATCCTGTCCCCCTTCTAGTTCCTTCTGAGAAGCCAAAGCACCTTGTCCTTCTTACCTCCTGAAACACAGGGACACATATGTTGATTCTACATGTTTCTCTGCAGTTTCCATCCCCCCAGGCTGTGCTCTGTGTTTTTTTTTATGTTCTCGGAGCTCCGTTACCAAGCATCCTCCTCCTCCCCCTGTGCAATTCAAACTGACAGCCATGCAAGCGAAAGGCATAAAAGCTGCAGGACCTTATAAGAACAATGGCTTTTTCCCCCCATTCATGGTTCCTTGTTCCATAAGTGCAATAAAAATAATCCTTAGTGTCACTCTGACACTTGGACTGCTTTGTGTTCATTAAGGTGGTGTTTTTTTTTTTACTTTGGGCATCAGTCGTGAATGCTGAGCACTGTTGCTGACTAGGAAGCAGGCTCGTGGTCTGTGACTTGGGTTTCTTTTTAAAATAAAATTAAACAAATCTCTCAGCAGCAGGGGTTATGTGGTACTGACAATGGGAGAAAAGCTGAGGAGTGGTGGTGGTGGGTGGGCAGCCAAGGAAGAGAGAGACTGCTAGCTCTGGTGCCTCTACTATGTGTGAGGGGAACGGTCATTTCTTCATTTTCCATACCACAAATGGACATTCATCTGCAGTACGGAAAACGAAGAAAGTACCACTGCTCTCATACATAGTGAGCTGCCGGAGTTAGTGCCCTCACTCTCTCTCTCAGCTGATTTAGTTGTGACTGTTGATTTTGTTGACTTTCTTCCTTATTTTAATGTCTGCCTATGATGTTTTTTTTACATTTATTTTACATAAGGGGGGGTGTTGGCTGACTGCAAAGTCACCCACCAAGCAAGAGGAAAAAATGGCAGCATGTCAGATTTGAACGTTCTGACCCCTTGATTTCAGAGATTGGGTCAGTTGGGACTGGCACTTTCTCAGACCCAGGCTCTGTTGTCTGATAGATGTCTACCTTGCCAGAGCTATCAGCCAATCAGAGCCCAAGAATTTCTAAGCCCATTTTCTAATACATGATAAAATCCGAAATTGCACATCTAATATAAGATTTCTCCAGAACAGGTATTTGTTGGTTTTAAATCAGTTTCTGTTATTTGATCCTTTAGTCATTGCACTGTTCTTTTTTACCACATGTGGGGCTGGCATGTTAGTTTGATCACTGTCATGTAATTTGGAAAATCCATTGTTAAAATCTTGAACTGTGTTTCTTATTTATATTTGTATCATGCTGTCCCTTTAAGTACAGTTGAGATGGGGATAACCATTGATTATGGAAATCATATTTAAACAGTGAACCTCCTACCAAACCATGTCTACTGACAAAGCTTGGGAAGAATGAACCGCCGGGGTTAGATGGGTGTACAGGCAATTCAATGGTAACTGTATGCATCTGCATTTATACTGTTTGTACTCTCTTGTGATTTGTTTTGCACAAGTTAAATGATGCCTTCCTTTTGTTTCATCAGGAGACATGATTTAGGTGCAGTGTATGTGTACAAAGATGGCTGCATCATCTGGTAGTAGTTTTAATATAAGAAGTACACTTGCACTTGTGATAACTGCTTCTTTTCACAAGATGATTTGCACTGAAATACTAAAATAAAATTCTGCTATTAAGGTCTATCTTTTCTGTCTAGAACTTCTCTGATGCTGCATTTAGGCACTGCCACTTACTTGATTACCTTTTATTATCTGAGAGCAGGAAATACTCTTTTGCCTTGGACTTGTGTGCTTTTAAAGGGAATTAGCAACCCCTATTATTGTGAACCACCCCTATGAAAATCTTTAACAGCTCACAGTCTTTTACCAGGAGCAGGTGTCACACATCAAACGACTCTGCAAATACAGCAGGTGTTCCTCATCGGACCCAAGCTGTTCTGGGTCCTTCGTGTATGCCTGCATAACAGACGCTGCAGTTGTATGAGTCCCTGGATCTGGACTCTCTTGATCTGGCAGAACAAACAGTTTTCTGGACATAACCCACCTGAGGGAGCAGCCCATGGAAGACTGAAACCAATGCCAGTGGGTGGTTGTTCGGTAGTACCTATGGATAATGTGGCAGATGAGGATCACTTTATGTTTGTGGAGAAAGATGGTGCTGCAAAAATATTATTTTTTGGAGCATGTTGTAGCTTGCTTTCCTTTTTTGTTGGACTGTTTCAATACCTTTGGGTACAAGCTCTGTCAATATCTTAATACGCCTATTTATCTCTCACATTTCCCCATAAGGAATTGACCCAATCCTGTGCTGGTTGCCAAAACAATGATATCCACCTTAGACTATATTATGCAATACAAAAGCTGGTCTGTGGATGCGTGTTTAGTCATTCTGTCTATGAAATAATAGCATGTGATATTACCGTTCCATTCAAACCATGTGAGGATAATCATATGTTCCTGTTGAAGCGTGCACATCAGCTTGATTCGAGTCCTTGTTGTACTAACCACTTGGCTAGCATGCTTGAAAGGTTGTAGGATTTGGATCAGGTTAGCCATCATCCTCCAGTGATAGAGGAATGCTGGACCCAAATCTCTGGCAGTATGGCTAAGCATGTCAGTGCCAGGTACTGCTCAAATACCCAATCATGTAGAAAGTGAAATTGTACTGTCTGATCACCTCCTGCTTTAACCAGTATTGTGGAATTTACTTTTTAATCTGGAGATGTCTCAGCTGATTTCTAGCCTTTGTGGAAAAGCCAAAATGTCCACAAAAGCAACGCGCAGAGGTCAACATGGAATCTACCTATGTATTTTGTTTGAGGCAATCCTGTCTAATCAAATTAAGGGAAAGGTTGTGGGCCAGCAACAGGGAGCAAAACTGAATGTCCCAGAGGATGCTTTCTGCTTCTGGGGAAAGAGGGCAGCATGCTCCACTGTGGAACTGCACAAGGTTATGAAACCCAAAAATACACCTGTGAACCAGGGGGGTGCAAACCAGGTAGCAAATCAGAAAACCAGAGACAAAAGGTGCACTCGCCACTAGTGCTGTGTGGAATTTTCAAATTCCGTTGGAATGAAATTCCACGGAATATTCAAAATTCCGTCAAATTCCACAGGAAATGAAATGGCAGAATTCTGCAGTATAAAAAAGTTGCAGAATTATTTTCTGCAGAAAAATCACTGTTCCATGGAATATTATTCTGCTGATCTCAGTATTTTCTGTGGAAATTGTTGCAGAATAATTTTCCAAGGAACAAAATGCTGTTCCCCGCAGATCACAGTAGGTGGAGTTCCACGGGCGAACAAGCAAACTTCTGACGGAAATTCTGCCCACAGAATAGTCATTCCACACTAATTCCACTGGCAGAATTCCACATTCCGCACAGCACTACTCACCACTACAACAAATAATGGCACAAGCAAAGATTTGCAAGTAAGAAAAGCTTTGAATTTTATTGAGCCAAAAATAAATAGCCAGATACTGCACTTTGGTTGCCACAGAAACCCCAATGTGGAACTGCAACCGGGGTGACCAAAGGTGGCAGTGCAGATCGATCAACCTGTCAGGGTGGAAACCAGCTACCACCATGTGCTGTCATGCAGTTGTGTGTGCATATGTTAATGATGCCCTTGCTAATGCCATCTTAAGGGGATGGGGGAAACAGCAGGAAGCATCCTGGAGTGAGCAGGATGGCACTGCTCCCTCTTGGGCCCCAAAGAACCCACTGGCCAGTCCTCAACCAATGCATAAAGAGCAACTCTGCATTTTAACATCTGCTTTAAAAAATAAAATGTTTCACTTGTTACAATTTATTAGAGAATACGTTTTTTCATTTTCAAAGTTCCTTTCCAAGATTTACAGCACATCTTGGTAGTACATTTATGAAGTCTGCATAGAAAACACTTGAAAACGTTTGTCTCTCCCCTGTTAACCTCGGTAGCACATTAGTGCGGTGACTTAATTTTATCACTGCAATTAGGGCACTGAAACAACAGCAAGAGTGATAGGGGTGATCATGATTTTTGATCGCCTTGCACTCTCATTGTGTTTTGTGCCTCAACAGTTTTCCTCTCTTTTGGGGCATGCCCACCCTTGAGTTGGTTATATTTTGTTTTGGTTGGGTGGAAGTGGTGGATCCCCTTGTATTGGGAGGTGCAGTGGGCAAAGCCCCCCACAAAACAGTGATGTTTTCTCCTTGGCGCTTTGGCGCTCTGGCTTTGAGGAGCTGCAATGCCCGATGTTGCAGAGCCAGGCGCCATATTACCTGCACCCATATTAGTGTTGACAAAATGGTTGCCGCACCGATAGGGGTGAACAGTTAATTTCACAGTGTCTTTGTTCGTGACATCATAGTGTTCACCATGACAGCAAAGTGTGATGTCGCAAACAGCAATTTTGTGGTTAGGATGGGAGAGTCAGATACATTTTCAAAGACTTGGTGAAATAATTGTTGCATTATCTAAAATATTTAGTAGACTAACATCAGGGGAAAGTAATAAAAAAAATGAATAACTGGAATACAATAAAGTTAAAATACAACTGGTGTAAATCTAGTGTTCTTACACATTTTATTATTTATTTATTTTATTTAGTTTTTGTTTACCGGGTAAGTGCACTAGCCATAGCATGACTATTTTCAGGCATGACCCGGGAGAGTAAAAAACAGTATAACATACAGAACCTTTTATAAGTGCAGAAAAATAATACATAGGGTAGGTTAAAAACAGTATCAATGATCAACACACAAGCAATCAAAAAATAACACTACATGGGAAACAGTTTAGAGAAATAACTTCATATAGAGTAGAACAGAATAGATTGTAAGTAGAAATAGCATAAAACAAGAGGTAGACTCAAAGATGCAGTAGTGTAAGGGGGGGGTCAGTGTAGAACAAAGCAGAGGAGGGTAAACAGCTTACTAGAATGAGAGAAAGTAAGCCTTAGTTTGAGGGAGAGACGGTAAATGGGCCAAGGGGCAGCAAGACTAGGGTTATTGGGAGTAGAGGGGAGGTATAATAATGTGGTTTTTGTGGTTAGGGAGTTTGAAGGTGACATGAGTAGGACTGAGAATGAAAGGGCCTAGTGCCATTAAGTGCAGTCAAAACAGGTGCATGAGTCAGCCAGAGACAGATAATGGTGCAGCTCTCTTTTAAAGTAAAGATGGGATTTTGAATGCCTTAGGACAAATGGTAGTGCATTCCATAGCTGGGGTGCCACATGTTGGAAGGCACCAGTACCTTTGGATGTGCGACACCTAGATATGCTGAGTAGAGATTTTTCAGCTGATTGCAAGCCATGGGAGGAAAGAAGTTTGGGGAACAAGCAATATTGCAAGTGAGGATGGGGTTTGAAGCCTGATAATAGAATCAGTGAGAGAGCCAAGATAGTATTGCCTGGTAGCAGAGGGAGAGAGCCATCCCAAGTCCCTGTAGAGTTGACAATGGTACCTGAGTAGAGGCGATGAGGAGGCGTATCGACAAATGTTAATATAAGTAACGTCCCATTTATGGAGGGAGGTTTTATGAGAAGCAGCAGTAATAGAAACACAATATGTGAGGGTGGGGAGCAGGATACCTCTAGCGATAGCCAGCTTAGCAGAGGGTGTTAACATATAGCTGGTCTTGTAAGCAACACCCAGTTTAGCATTTACAGCTTTGCAGGTGGACTGTATGTGAATATTGAAATCCAGGGATTGGTCAAGCATGACAACAAGATAGTTAAAGGACGTGACACACACTAATTGAGTGCCCTCTAAGTCATAAACCATCAGGGATGTGGGACAAGTCCTGAGCTTAGGGGCAGATCCTAGAAACATGGCTTTTGTCTTCTTAATATTTAGTATCAGCTTATTGGCATAAAGCCAGTTTTGAACATTTTTGAAGTCTAAGGAAAGGGATGAGTTAATGCTGTCTATCCTGGTGGAGCTAGTATAAATAACAAGATCGTCAGCATAAAGCAGAGATGAACAGGTTTGAAAAGCATCTGCAACATTGTTTATGAAGAGTGAGAAAAGAAGTGGCCCCAGAACAGAGCCCCGAGGCACACCAATATTGATGATGGTACTGTCAGGCAGGGAGGAGTTAAATTTTACAGTTTGGTTCCTGTTTGATAGATAGCTGCTAAATCAGTTTATGAATGGAGATGAGAACCTCAAGTTACGAAGAGCAGAAAGAAGCAAGGGGGTGATCGACAATCAATCAATCAATCAATCAATCAATCAAATCTTTATTTATTCAGGTGATCATCATTGAGCAAGGCTCATTTACAAGATGGACCTGATAAGGTCAAGGTTCGAGTTGATACACAGCAATTACATCACATACTTATAAGACAGTTATACATACAGAAAAAAATTATGTTTATAACACAATAATATACAGTAAATTCACATGTTGAAACTGGGTTAAGAGAAGGTTAAACTAATATCTACAATATGTACAGTACATATATATCCCAATGAGGGTCATGACAGTCACACACATGATGAGTACAAGGATGGTGAAGGGAATATTGGGTGCCATATACTGGGGTGTCTGACTGGAAGAATATGCCATATGTGATTGGAATATAGTTTTGTGGGATGACTATTCTATCTCTAGTGGTAGCAACTGCATTTCTCTGTGAAGAAGGCTGTACAGTGCTGCTTAAAGGATGTAAATGGAATGATAATGGACAGTTTTAGGGATTTTGTAGGGTGTTCCATGCTATAGCTAGAGAATAGCTGATTGCTGCCCTCCTATTTTGGTGTTGACTTTGGGCAATTTGAGCAGGATGATATTGTTGCTTCTTAGGGCATAGGAGCTAGGAGTGTTCTGGTTGAAGCAGTCCAGGATATAGCTTGGGAGTTTTTTTGATAAAGCTCTGTAGATCCATAGAGCTGCATTTCTGCTCCTCCTGACATGAAGGGAAACCCATCCAATTGCGTCATAGAGAGAACAATGGTGGGTATTTTGGTAATGAACCTTATTGCTCTATGACATAAGGTATCCAACTTTTGAAGGTAGGAAATGGGGCAGTGACTATAGAGGAAGTCTGCATAGTCAATGACTGATAGAAAGATGGCCTGGACTAATCTCATCTTTGAGTCTCTGTTAAGGAAGGGTTTTAATCTATAGAGGAGGCCAAGCCTTAGGCAAAGCTTTTTTAACAGTTGTTCTAGATGCTGAGTGAAGTCAAGTCTGTTGTCAATCCACACACCTAGGTATTTAAAATTTTCAACATACTCCAGATTTTCTCCAAGTATAGTGCATAGCTGGGGGAGATTGATTGAAGAGGATGTGTTGGTGGAGTTTTGAGTTGTGAACATCATTGCTTTGGTTTTCTTTGCATTTAGTAGAAGCTTTTTCTCAGTAGCTGATGTTGTAACAGGGAGAATTCTGTTTGTAGGATTTCATGAGCAACTGTGGTGAAGAGTTGCTGACATACAGAACAGTGTCATCAGCAAAGAGGTGTACTGAGGACTTGGTAAGGTTGAATCAATTTTATTTATATAAATGGCAAAAGGATAGGACCCAGAATAGAGCCTTGGGGACTCCTCTTGACAGTGGTCTTAATGAGGATAGGTCACCTTCAGCTTTTACCTGCTGTGATCTACGGAGAGGTAGCATCTGAACCATAAGGGAGGATGGATCTAGGCCAATGGAGTGTAGGGATGAGAGTAGCAGTTCATGGTCCACGGTGTCGAATGCTTTGCTCAGGTCCAGGAATACTGCACAGACATTGTTCTTTATATCCAATTCGGTTTGCCAATCATTTGTGACCTTGGCTAATGCAGTGATAGTGCTATGTTTGGCTCTGAATCCAGATTGAGCTGGATTTAATAGGTTAGTATTGTCCAGATATTCCCTTAACTGAATACTCACTAATTTCTCCAGCATCTTGGATAACACAGGTAGAATGGAAATGGGCCTGTAGTTATTAAGATCCATAGGGTCCCCTGATTTTAGAAGGGGGACTACTTGGGCTGTCTTCCACAGTGTGGGAATAGAGCCAGAGTTTAGGGAAAGGTTAAAGAGGTGTGTTAGGGGGACTGCAAGCACATGGCATGCAATCTTTAGAAAGAAGGGGTCCAGAAGGTCTGCTCCTGCAATTTTTTTGGTATCCAGATGACATAATAGATCCTCAACTTGTTTCAACAGTATAGGTTTGAAGCTAAAAGAAGAGTCAACTTTTTGATCACCAATGTAGTGGGAGCTTAATTGATCCCTTAATAGGTTAGCTGGGGAGGTGTCAAAGGCAAGGCCAGCTGTTGTGAAGTGGTTGTTGAATGCATCCAGGATTTCCATTTTGCCAGTAATGGGGCCATAGTTATTGTGTAATTGGGTTGGAAGGGTGTTGCTAGCATCCTGGCCCATTATACCCTTGATGGTGCCCCAAAATCTAGCAGGATTATGGTAGGAGGAGTCGAGCTCGGCCAGGTAGTAGGCAGCCTTTGCATCCCTGACTTTCCTGGTGCATTTATTCCTGGCTTTCCTAAAAAATCATCCAGTCACTTGCATTCTTAGTTTTTCTTGCTACTTTCCAGAGTTTGTCTCTCTCCAGCAGTGCAGCTTTGAGGTCAGCTGA
Source organism: Neoceratodus forsteri (assembly GCA_016271365.2). Classification (NCBI taxonomy): domain Eukaryota; kingdom Metazoa; phylum Chordata; order Ceratodontiformes; family Ceratodontidae; genus Neoceratodus; species Neoceratodus forsteri. The sequence continues at coordinate 1,223,320,440 of CM057459.1, read as the reverse complement.
AAACCAGCGACAGGATTTGTTTTTTTATTCAGATACTAGAGATTGGGGCATGGGTATTAAGGGCATTTATTATAATGCTATTTAGCACCTGCTGAGCTTTTTCTACAGAATGTGCAAGGTAGAACTTTTGCCAGTGTGGAGAGTAGGCTAGATCATGCAGATATCCTTCAATATTGATGTTTTTCTTGGATCTCCTCATGAGGAATTTTGCAGGATTTGTTTTAATGCTGTTGGATCTTACCACTTCGATGGGGCAGTGGTCACTTATGTCGCATAGGAGCACTCCAGCATGTGTGAATAGATGTGGTTTACTCACTAGCATGATATCAAGTAGTGTACTGTTACTACTATTCTTTGTATTTAATCTTGTTGGTTCATTAATTAACTGTGTGAGCCCATAGGTATCACAGAATGATACCAGAGGTGTAGCTGCCTGGGTGAGCCAGTTGAAATTCAGGTCCCCCTAGGATAATGACTTCTTCAGCACTGGACTTGACCAGGTTTCCCAGGTGGGATAAGAGCTTGTGTTCAGCAGAGGGGGGTCTGTAGCATCCAATTAATTGGAAAGCTGCTGTATTGGGGGGAGAGAGACTTTTAGGGATAGGCACTCAAATTCCTTGGGCATAGATGTTGCAGCAGTACAGGATACTACTATACCAGCTTTTGCATATATGGCTACTCCACCTCCCCTTGTTTGGCGATCAGCTCTGAATAGCTGATAGATAGGTTAACTTCCCTGTCCATTGTGGTGGGCTTGAGCCATGTCTCAGTTATCACAAGAAAGTCTGGCAAGGTATGGGCAACCCAGGCTTGTAACAACGTAAATTTTTTCAACAGACTGCATACATTAATATGCAGTAAACTGAGGCCTTTAGTTGAGGTTAGGTCTGATGGAGAGGTGATACTTTCAAGAGGTCCAGGGTTGATTTCCACATTACCAATACAGAGCAATAGAAAGATCAGTAGTTTCATGAGGGCTGCCAGTGATAGGGAGAGGGGCTGTCTTTGGTCCTCCTTCTTTTATTCTGTTGCCACTCTTTTTTTTTGGGTGCTCCCTGTGGATTTAAGGTAGAGTATTGGGATACCAATTAGCAGTTGGATGACTAGGCTTAGGGGATCTATATATCCAGCAGTGGGGCCTTGACTGAAACACATATGTGGTGATATGTGTATCTTTATGGTGATTGTACCATTGTAGTCAATGCAGCAATGGCAAGGCATATATGACGGTTTGAGTGTCAGCCGAGGGGGATGTTCCAGAGAAACTGGGTGGATTGATCACTCTAAATTGTATAATGGTGTCATCTTCTTTGTGGAACCCTATAGCTGATAGTGACAGGAGTATCAGAAGTACGCTACCCATTCTGAAGGGGATATTGATAGTTGGCAGTGGGGAGTAGTGAAATTGCTGATTGGTTGGATCAGCAGGCTGGTGTGACTCTCTGTTGGTTTACAGAATAATGCTGAGGGCGGGGAAGAGATTTTTGGCGGAAGATGCCTATAAATTAACACACAAGAAGGGGAAGGGGGTGGGCAAAAATTTTAGCATTTCCTCTCTCCCTCGCTGTTCCTCCGCCTTATGGTTCCCAAGTTTGGCTAGGTGACACTTGACCGCCCATTCATGGAGCTGAGCCCAGCTCAGCTGGGTGCTGTGGGATGGGATGATGGCTGGAGGGAGACAGAGGAGGGTGCAGCAATTAATAAAGGCAGTAGCAAGCGTTTTCTGAGCATCACTGACCAAATCTGCACTAAAAAAGGACTGTGGGGGTCTTGTGGCGCCTCAGCATCTAGCCCACCTACATATACAGACAAGGAGCTGTAATTACATTAAAGAGCAGTGAAAATGGCAGTTTCCTTGCAATACAATAGTGGATAACAGCACTTTTGATGGTTTACACAGACAAAAATAGAAGGAAGTAGGCGCCTCAGCATCTGGCCCACTGCTAACAGGATCCAGCAGAATTCAACAGAATCAACAACAGTTTTCCTCTACAGATGTCTCACCAGAATGGAAGCAGCTCTTCTGGGAAACTTGCAGTAAAACACCAGGGGAAGAGTAAAAGACAAAAAAATATCAAGTCCCACACAGATTTCGGCAATGCAAACTGAGCCAGTGTAAGTCAATGGGGCAGGAGAGCCAATCGGCTGCTGTGCCTGGTGGAGCACTCTGCCAATTGGCTGCACCTTCCGACTGCTCCTCTTGGCTGTTCCTCCGCTGCTGTGGTTCCCAAGTTTGGCTAGGTGTCGCTTGGACCTCCCAGCTGGCGGAGCGAAGCCCTGGCGCTCAGCTGGGTGCTGTGGGATGAAGGATGCAGACTGGAGGGTGACAGAGGAGGGTGCAGCAATTAATAAAGGGCAGTAGCAAGCATTTTCTGAGCATCACTGACCAAATCTGCACTACAAAAGGACTGTGGGGGGGGGTCCTATGGCACCTCAGTGACAAGATCAAAGTCCTTAGTAAGGTGATTGAAAACAGCCCCAGTGATTCATTCAGAATCAATATTAGAAATCATATCCATCGTGAGTTTGAGAAAAGCAGTTGACGTCCTGTGATTTTTTCTGAAACCATGCTGAGTCTCAGAGAGAAGACTGCATTTTGTGAGGTAATCAATTGTTTGGGTGGTGACAAGTTTCTCCAGTATTTTGTTCAGTACCGAGAAAATGGCTATAGGCTTGAAGTTAGTAACCTCTTTCAGGACACCTCTTTTGAATACAGGTGTTATACAAGCAATTTTCCAGAGGTCAGAACTATACCACAAGAGAGAGATAGTGTGTAGATTTTCACCAGTGGAGAGGCAATGAGAGGAGCAGCAAGTTTCAGAAGTCGGGGTTCTAGGGAATCAGATCCAGAGCTAGTGTTGTCAGAGATAGTTTTTTGGAGTTTCAGGACCTCCGATCTAGATATGGCCCTAAAGTGGAAAGGTGGTTCATAGAGAAGGCCATTAGATAGAGCAGCAGGGGTGTCTCGCTGGCTTGAAAGTAGGAGCTGAGAGTGTATTGCAGTAGGTAGGAAGGAAGAAGTATACTGGGACAGATCAGAGAACATATAGTTGAAGGCATTAGCTGTGGTGTTAGAGTCATTACAGTGAGCTCCATTTAATATCATATCCATAGGGGTAACTCATTGAAAGACCCCAAGAAAAGTCTTAACATGGGCCCAGAATTTTCTAGGGTCACAGGCTGAGCTGAATAGTAGGTCTTTACAGTACTTACTGTTAGCTGCTCTAACTAGTTTTTTTACAAGAGTTTCTAAATGCTCTATAGGTGCTGAGATCCAGTTGCAGGCCAGTTTGTTTGTAGTGCTTCCAGAGTTTGTGCCTAAGATGCAGTTTAGCAAGCAATTCTTTGTATAGCCAATGCATTTGTTTTCCTCTGACTCTCCTAGTAACTGTAGGGGTGTGCTTGCACTGAACAGCAAGGAATTCCTTGAGAAAAATCTGTAGGGCATCCTCAACATTGCTGGAGCGATATATACCAAATCACTCAATTTTTGGAAACATCATAAAGGAATGCATTTTCATCCAAGTTAGCAAAGCTGGTAAAAGTGATGAAACGTAGTGGAGGAGATGGAAGCACATCCATGGACCAGATGCAAAAAATTGGAGAATGGTCTGTTAATGCATCAGCCAAGATGCCTGAGGTGAACACATGTTTTAGTCAGTTTACCAGTACCTAGTCAATGACGGTACCCGATTGTGGTGATGTCGGAGTTCTAGGTGGCTCTGAAATCAGCTGGTGAAGTTTATAGCTATGAGTCAGTGACAGTAGAGAGCTGTGAGCTGTCCCTAGCCAGTTGAGGTGCCCCAAAATTTTAAACTCATTTCTGTTGATGATCTGTAAAGTTTGGTCAAGCAGGCTCTGTAGCCCAGCTAAGTCCCCCCGTGTGTGTGTGGGGTTGTAGGTGCAGATGATGTGGAATTTCTTAAGCCCAATGTGAGAGTTGCATATGAGATTCACAAATAGAAGGAGAGGCAGGGGCCAGGACAGTTGTAATATTGAGGTGTTTTTTATGGAAGAGAGCAACTCCACCACCACGTTTGGGTGATAACCTATCTCTACGAATCATGGAGTAGTTAGCCAGGGAGCAAAGAGAGTCAGGTATCCTAGGTTTAAGCCATGTCTCTGTAAGGCATAGAGTGTCTGGGTTGCAGACTTTGACCCATGCCTCAAGTTCAGCAATGTGACAAGTTAAACTTCTAATGTTCATGTGGGCAATGAATAGCCCTTTGTCTGAGATCCCTGATATGTCAGCCGCAGAGAGGTGGGCAGGGGGACCCAGATTTAGTTCTACATCCCCTGATAGAAGAAGAGCTAAGATGACGAGGAACCAAAGCCTGCCATAGTTGAAAATTAATGGAGGAGCACGCCTCCACATCGACTTTCTGTGAGCTGTGTAGGCATGGTAGGTATGATAGGTACAGCCTTTTTGGTAGAAGAGGAATTTCCATACAGGCAAAGGCCAGTGTTCTGCAATTAGGTTGGAGAAATGGAAATCAATAAGCCCAGGCAAGGTGCCATTTGACTTCTGGTTACAGGGGATAGATAGCGAGACCTCATTTAAACAGAGTAGTAGTAGAAGTAAGAAAAGCCCCCCCCCCAAGGTGGCAGCACAGCATTCTTAGTTCAGGTAATCGAGGGGGGCAGCCAGCAGGTAGCAAAGTTACAGATTCAGATCATACCACTGATTGTTTCTTAGGATGTAGGTAATTTGCTTTAGGTATGAAGGACCCAGGACTAGAAGTGTTAAGGCAGAGCAGTGGGAAGAGGATTGCAACCTCCATGAGTTGTTACCCTCTAGTGGCTTTGCAGTATAATTTGCAAATGGAAATGTAGACAAAAAAAATAAATAGCTAGAAATATTAATAATCCTGTTCTACTAGACAGTTGGTACTTTAAAACTCAGCGTTAGCAGTTCTTGTATTAAAAAAAGAGACAGCTTAGGAAAGGTAGAGGCGAGAGCCAATAAGAAAAGGAGGAATAACATTACTCCTAATCAGATCTCAGGAGCAGTGGTAGTGCAGCCAAATAGCCAGAAAGGCAAAAAACATCAAGTTCAATCCTGTTGGTAGCTCTGGGCTGCTCTTCAAAATCTGTACCTGGTTGTAGACTGTGAGGCAGGTGGATCAGCACAGACCAGCTGCTGGGGTCAGAGCAGCTCCCACAGCTTGTAGGAGGAGGCAGCCACCTGTACCGGGCAGGATGCCTGATTGTAGGCTGTGAGGCAGGTGGGTCAGTGCAGAACAGCCACTGGAGTAACAGCAGCTCCCATGGTTAATAGAGTTGCTCTTTAAAGACCAGATAGTGGTTCCCTGCCACCTTAATCAGCTCCTTTATAGCCACAGGAACTCCATGCTATTGACCACCCCCCCCGTGAAGACATAAAACCACACCAGCCAGGATGCAATGCAGTATTTTGCAGTATTACTGCAAAATACTGCAGTATGCTGTAGTGAGCAGTGTAATTCAATGGAAATTAAGTCCTTTTGTCATGCAGAATTTTATGACATATTATTTTGCTATAAGTTACTGCACTGCATTCTGGCTGGCTCCACTGTAAATGCCTGAGACTGTACGGCTAGAGATGGGAGGTATGTGAGTTGATGGGGCAGCATCGGAGATGGAGGATAAACACAATAATAATAAAAAGCATTAAGGCAGTGGGTAAAGCATTGAACATCATAGAATGAATTATCCTCAAGTGGGTGACAAACTGCTACACATGTCATCATTAATTTGTTATGTTAAGTGGGGAGGAGATAACTGAAGAAATAAATTTGTTTTCTGCTGGTTCTGGGAATTTATTTGATATCAAAAATTAATGTAATGAAATAAGAAGAAAGACACTGAACAGCAATATGGGGTCTTTTAAATTTTTGAAACTTGAAGAGTATGAGGTATTACAATAGTTGTTAAAACTGAAAGAGAATAAGAGTGGAGGACCTGATGCCTTACCTCGTGTATGCTAAAAATATTAGTTTGTCAAATTACTAAGTCACTAATATACATGGTTGATTGGTCCTTGGAATCCAGGTACCTTCAGGAGGGTTGGAAAGTGGCCAAAGTGGTTCCTATCTTTAAAGGCAGTGATCCAAATGAAATAATACATTTCAGGTTAATTTCCCTCCTCCTAATAATTTACAAAATGCTAGGGAGATTAGTCATGAAAAAACTTCAGGATTATATAAATGATAACAAACTTTAAGACCCCTATCAGGGGGCATGGCTAGCTGCTCAGCCATCAAGAAACTCTTTCAGAGAGCTCCCAAAGCTTGCTGTATAACTATTAAAAATAATAGACTCATAACCTGTTTGGTGGCACAGAAGTAAACATTTCTGACTACTGAAGGTTTGTGCATCACTAGAGGTGGATTTTGTGATCATGAGGTGGAAAACTTTAGAAAAAAAGCCAACTTCTTTGCGCCTCGTCTTGGGGCTGTGAAGGCACCAACAGCATCCTCAGAGCACGCGTTGGAGGAGCCCAACAAGGAGGACTCCTGCCCGGCATTGTTTGATTCACTGCAGCAGGCTCTTTTGACTCTTACCAAAACGGTCCAACACATGGACAAAAAAATTGACTTATATCATGACCATATGCTGTCTATGGAGCAATGTATGGATGGCATGGTTGAAGCAGCAGCGAGCACTGAAAAAAAATTTGTACAAAGTGATGGCCACAGTGGCAATATGTGTGAAAGAGCATGCCCTGCTAAACAGCCAGCTGTAACATCTAGAAAACACAGTAAGGCCTCGCATGTCCAGTGCTTGGCATCCCCAAGAATATGGAGGGTGATGATTTGTGTGCTTTTGTTGTATCTTGGCTGGATCAGACCTATGCACTAGACCTACACAACGTTATCCTCTGAACTTACTGGATCATACCACAGAGAGCCTGGGGACAGAAATCAGGGCCTCACACTATCCTGGTGGTCACAGTATCATCTGTGATTCAAGACAGAATCCTGCAAGCTGCCAGAGCCAAGAGGAATGTGCACATCAATGGGTCCTGGGTAATGTTATTCCTGGACCTCTCCTATGCAAACTGAACAAAATGAAAGGGTTTGACTCAGTGAGGTGGCAATTCCGTGACCTAGAGATCCCCACAAGCATGCTGAAGCTGGCCCGACTTCATGTGAATATCGGGCAGAAAACAAACATCTACACAGACCCTAAAGAGGCTGGGAAAATGGTTGAAAAACTCGAGGTGGAAAAGGCAGCCTGAGAGGGAGAGATGTCCTCAGAGTCAGAAGATGAAGATGGGACTTAAAAGTGAACATTTGAGTTGGGTCCTCTGCTCAGTTCTAAGTTAGCTTTGCAGGTAATGCTAAGATTACTGGGGACTGATTTTGGGACTATAAAAAAGACATAGCAAATGACACAATGAGACTTTTCCACAGAAATGAATGATTAGTGAATAGCATCTTTTGAACTTTTGGACTGTAGGATTCGATCACTATGTATAATTTTAAAGTTACGTTGGTATTTCCTTTTCTGTGGATGATTAAGTCTCCAGTGTTGTCCAAATAGGAATGGATATAACACCTCTCCAATCGGCACTGTACACAGCTAAAATGGCAGTCCTGATATTATCTTCTCCAAAGGGAGGAACCTCGTTATTTTAAGTAACTGAAAACCTGCTTCTAGAGTTAATACTATAATTCTTCTTGACATGAATTTGAAAAATAAGAAGTTGGAAAGTTATATAACTATGTTGTCTACCAAATAGGCTAAGGGAGCAAACTGAGAGGGGACATTTTTTTTGTTTCACTTATGGGCTTCTACAAACAAAGGCTTATATGGCCATTCCTACTCTTGTATAAAATGTATTATGGTTGTACTAGTGGTTGTACTAGTTTAAGGCTTTTAGCAGCACCTAGCCATTCTGTATAGTTATGGTAACAAGTCTGATATTTCCCCCATATCTTGTAACAATGGTAACACTGACTCATATCACCTAATATCAACTTTGCCTGGATACATGCTGTGTGCTGTGTTCTGAGTCCAATTCTTGTACTCTACAGTATAAAAATATAAATAAAAAGTAAAAAAAAAAAGGGGAAATTTCAAAAGGGGGATTCTTTTGAACCATACAAACCCCCTGGCAATGGCTATGTTCCTTGATGTGCTCTGAGAAAAAGGCTCATGCCCCAGCTTCCTGTCTACAAGCATTGGCAGGGAGGAAGGGGGAGATGAAAAGAGGAGAGACTTCATTATCACATATTTTATACCATCACTGAGAAGGTCAGGCTCCCTCGGGAATGAGCGTGCCTCTGACCCCGACTCTTTGCAAATACTTTGATTTAGATTGTCTACTTTCTGATGCATGTAGATTTATATATTATGTCTGGTCACAGCTGTGGAATTATTGATGTGTACTGTCATCTGAGTGCCTGAAAAATTTTGATAAAATTAAAGTAAAAAAAAAAAAAGACCCCTATCAGTCTGGATTCAGGAAAAAACCACAGCACCATTTCTTCTGAGTCAAAAGTCTTGGATGATGTTGGCAAAGCTATGGACTCCAGACATTATACTGGTGCCATCTTTGTTGACCTCTCAAAGGCCTTCAACACTGTGGACCATAGTACATTGGTTAATAAACTAGCAAACATTGGGTTGGGCTGTATAGTCATTAGTTGGTTCTCCCAGCATTTTCAAAAAAGAAAATGTGCTGCAGTAAATGAACCCATCTCACGGAATCTGGACATCCAGAGAGGGGTCCCCACGGGGTTGGTACTAGGCCCTCTCCTTTTTACAGTATTCTTGGGAAGACTCATAGAGAATATCATCAGTTTTTACTACCACTGATACGCAGATGACAGGGTCATCTAGACCTCTGAGGGATCTTTCTCAGATGTCCAGGCAGCCCTACAAAGTGGATTTGATGTTCTACAGTCAAATTGAAATTAAACTCAAAACTAAATTATTGCTAGTTGGATCCCATGCTAAACTAAAGAAGGTACAAAACAATGTATTTATCATTTCCACCATGGATAGCCAGTCTCTTGAACTAGTGGACTGCTATAAATATTTTCAGGTTCTGTCTCGGACCAAGTGAAACAGGTAACAATCATATGTATTGTATTGTTTAAAAAAATCTGTATGCGTGTTATACTACTGTATAGATACAAGAATTGTTTAACTACTGAGTTGTAGCAAAAGATTATCCAGAAACAAATAATTCCCCTTGTTGATTATGCAGATGTTTTTTTATGGATGCTCTTCTGAAAAATTGAGCAGACTCTGTGATTCCCATGCTTGGTGTCTCTTACAAAACTGGCCGCAATCTGACCCCCCCCAGCTCATATTGCTATTCTCTCTGGAATGCTCTTGCCTAAACTCCTTTGTGAAACGCTTGTATTTGCCACATTTTTGAAAACCTCTCTCTCTAGATGGGATGTTCATGTTGCCTATAATAATATCTACAATTTTTCATTGGCATCCATCGTCTTACTCATCACTATTCCCACTATCATAAGATTGGTTGACACTAATCCCCTCTGGTCCATCACCACACCCGTAGGGGTATAATCTTTAGTATCCTTCATAATCATCTACCTCAGTCCCTACTACTGCACCTGCAACCTGTGCACTGAGTTCTTCCCAGTAGCACGTCAATTCCGTGAGTCAATTTGGGCAATACAATTTGAGCGATTTAAAAAGAACGACCGCAGTATTAGTGAGTGGTGAATTACAGGGACCATGCAATATGAGCGATAATGACAATATGATGAACTCCAGTGTCAATGAGCATCTCGGAGTCATTATATTAGATATAGGGGTGGTACAAGGGGCGCAGCCCTGTGGGGGGTGCAGGGGAGCTAAATACCAATTACAAGTTCTGACAGCTGTATGGAATTAACTACAGGTGTGGTTCAGTGCATGTTGGGAGACACCTCAAGGAACAAATTGTGTCTGGGGCAGTTGCTGGAAACAGCCATCGGAGTGGTTATTTGAGATGTACTGTATGAGAACTTGGAGTATGGTGAGGAGCCCCCCTCTAGTGATGTTTTCAGATGAACGTTAATAATCCGCTGCCTGTATTTCTTATTCAAGTTAGGTTTGATTAACTTTTTCTCCCCTGGGGTAAGGAAGTTAATATTACTCCCAGATAGCTACATGCAGTTGATTTTGAGCATGTTCCACAGGGATGAGCCATGGTACCCCCATTCCTCTATACTTTTCCAGTTACAGATGTGAAAAATTTAGCTTGAATGATGCTCGTTGCAGTAGCTGGTCACTATAATTACACCCGCTATTATAAAATCGCTGAAATTGCAGTCACTATAATAAATTTGTTGAAATGACATGGAACCGTTTTCCCCCCTGTGGTCTGGTGATAATGTCTCTTTGAATGTCCCCACACTTAAAGCTACAGTAGGGCTGGAGTGTCTTCCTTCACTTTCTTAGCTCCAACAGTATGGAACTCAATTGCCCCGTGAGATTTATCCTTTTCTTTTGGCAGCTGTATTCCATAATAGGTATCATAACCATGTCTTTAAATTATCCAGTTGTTCCTGATCTTGAATTGTATGGCTTTGTTAAGTATGTATTAACAGTACAATCCTGTTCTCTTATTTACCACTGTGTTGTATAACTATAACTCTTTAAGCAAAATGTTACTCTGCTTTTACTCAGACGTTTCTTTGTTAAGCTCTATTTAGCTTCAAGTATTGCTTGCTATATTGTATACTGCACTATATTATTTTGATTGTATCTTACATTTTGTGTTTGCTTTGTAAATGCTTTCACTGTAATATATTCTGTATGTAGTCTCTCAGGTCATGCCTGAAAATAGGCATTTTATTGCCTAGTGCACCTACCTGCTTAATAAAACTAAATTAAAGGACAACTACATCCTCATATCATTAAAATGTTATTTGTTTCCATGTCAACAGGCAACTCCTTTCCTGTAGCTGTTAGAGCTATATGTGTTACCTTTAGTTTGTTTTCACTGCTCATAGTAGCCCCCCTGTGACTGCCCTGGGGGTCTCCATTTCATGGTTGTTGAAACCTCATTGTTCATGAGAACTGCATTAGCATATGAGAACATGATGTCAGATCAACCATTTATATCATGTATCTGTTTGCTGAAAGAACACATACCCTGCAAAAACTCTCTGGAAACTCATAAACTGAATGAAGTTTAAAGGGAAAACGCCTGCATTATGACTCAGATAGTTTGCAAAGCTCACCGAAGGTAAAAGTGGTATTTCATACTTTCTTGCAGCTCATTTCTTTGAAGACTAAGCAGACAGACATACTGAGGAGTATAAAGGCTGAATATACGTCCTGTTCTCATATGCTAATGTAGATCTCAGGAACAATGAGATTTCAACAATCACCAAATGGATCATCCCAGGACAGTTACAGGGCCTAGTATGAAGTGTGAAAATAGACTAGGCAGTTACATGCATCTCTAATAGCTACATGGAAAGAGTTGTCTGTCATAGAAACAATTAACATTTAGAAGATATGAGGGTGTAGTTTTCCTTTAATAAAAACTAAATGAATAAGGAAATGGCCTTGACTACATTCTTTCTATTATTACTGGTGATGAACCAAGGTTTCAGGTTATACTAGATGAGCAAGTCCTCAGTTTGATTGTTCAGCTAAGGAAAGATGTTACTGGCATCGTGCTGCATGGCATTTATACTGTACATGTCATGTTATGCGTTCCAGTTGCTGTACATCAGTGGGGGCTTGGGTTTGTCTGCATCTGTGAGCTCCCCCTTGTCCATAGCCACAAACACTGAGAACTCCTCAGATGTCATGAATTCAGATATTGCTATGTCTGCAAGCTTTACTAGCTCTGATTGGGTGTCAGCAAGGGGCTTGTCAGCGCTCACATCAGCTCCAAAGCTGGCTTTTTTGAAGCAGTTGCTAATTGTCAGTTGTTTTCCAACTTTCCAGGCTTTAGCAACCATGTAGATTGCATCAAGAAGATTGATAGCTTTAGCAATTGCCAATGCCTGGGTGTTGCCCTCCTCGTCAATTACAGCCATGATCCTGGTGAACATAAGAGAATGATAATGTCTCTTCAGGTTTCTGATAAAACTCATATCAATGGGTTGTATATCACTGGTGGTGTTAGATAGAAAAAACACAACTTTTATATGGGGGTACATTCCCACTATCTTGGGAGGTGGTGTTGTGCAGTTGTCTAAAAGTAGGAGAGCATGTTGGCATTTCTGTTTGAGCTCATGCTTTCATCCATTAAGCAAGTCCATAAAGATCCAGCCGGACAGCCAAGTATTAGATGAATTGTAATGGGCTACTGGGAGGGTAGTTAAGTCTTCTGGCAGGTACCTTCGATGTTTGCTCTTGCCAGTAAGCAGCAGCTTTCTTTTGCCTGTGCCATCCATGCTAGCACTGCACAGAATCGATACCCTGTCTTTGGCTTTTTTACCTCTAATAAGGTCAGCTTCTTTATGAATGAGCCCATGGTCAGGATGCCCACAGAAATTGAGACCAGTCTTGTCAGCATTCTAAACATTATCAGAGGTGTTGTCTTATAAGATTTGAGGTACAACAGTGCTGATACAATAAGATTTGAGGTACAACAGTGCTGATGCAATCTGTTGCTGCCATGCCATGGCAATCAGTGGACTCAAAGCTGTCATGTCCCAGCTGGGCTGCCAGCTCATTAGCCTTCTTCTTCATTAAGGGTTCTGACAGCCACACACCTTTGCTTACAGCCGTTAAACCAAAGGACCATTGCATCTTTGACCTCCAAAACCTTCCCCTCTTTTTTTCTTTTTCAATCAGGATTGGAGTTTGCCTGCTGCTAAGCAAGAATACTCTGTTTTGGCTGATTCTGCCAGCCTGACTTTTAGAGATGCTGAACTGTTTGCAACCACAGAAAGGGATGTCATAGGCAACTGCAATGCCTCAAGGACCTTCACTCTCTGCAAGAGTGGCAACTCATTCCATTTGCTTGTCATTGCGTGGAAAAGTAGATGAGCAGGAAGCTGAGATGCACAGTAGAATATGTTGAAATATTGTACTGTAGTGTCATGCACAGCATCCCAGAACATCCCAATTAAACAGAATTAGCATACCGCCTATCCATTTTTAGGTGACATTGACTTTAATTGAGCAAAAATTGGTTACTAGGAAAACATCCCACTTAAGTGAACATCTCTATTAACAGCATTCCATTTAACTGGCTTACATTGTATTTGGGTACAGCCTACTCACTTAATGTTGAAACCCAGCATTTATGGCAAAGGTGTAGGTAAGAACATCCACTGCCAGCATTTTTTTAGCTAAACATGCAATCTGTTCCCTATTGACTGGGTCGTTATGATGATATCATTTATATTTAGAAAATGACCCTGTGGTTTTGCATTGCACTAGGAAAGGATGCACAGACTGAGAAGAGTTGGACTGGCCCACCAGGATACCTGGAAATTTCCAGATGAGCCAGCCTATGTTGGGTACCTGCCCACTTCATGAACTCTGGAAATCTTTACATTTATCATCTTTTTTCTAATTAAATGGGGTATTTTGGGCACTGTATGTAAATGTCAGATGCAAGCAAAAGGCTAGTGTATCACATTTAAGTGGAATTAATTTCTGGGTCGACCCTGAAAAAAGGGACTGTACTTGGTCTCAGTGGACTTACCCGGTCACCAAAACTCATATAAATAAAGAAATGAATAAATAAATTGATAAGAGTGTGTCATTTTGGGCCCTCCCCTATTGATTTTTCAGGTGGTCCCCTGTATCCACTTTTGAGGTGGGCCTGCTGTACCCCAATCCCACCCTGTACCTGGGGACTGGTGTAAATTCTTACTGCCAGGAGTAGGACTGTTATAGTGTTCTAAACTTGAAAAAATAGCCAGATATAGAATGTAGTATTTTACTGGAATGGGTGCTTGTGGCGTACATGGATAAGGTGCTATGACCAGCAACAGGTATATTAAAACTAAGCTCTGCAATACTTTGGGTGCTGCTGCCACTTAATAAAATGTTTTGCTTTCATGTTATTTCCTTTGATCAATAGTCCAAAGATGTGCATCAGCTGTGCCATGGCTGACACTAGCTTTGCAGAGCAGACATGTGGCAAAGCTGTTATATTTTGTTTCTTGAACAAAAATGTCTAATACAGTAGTAAGGATAGTAGGGATGATGTGCACTTCCCTGTTGTTTGACCGTGGCGAAGAGGTATGAATGTGCCTGCACCTGAAACTGTGTCAGCATCATGCACCATCAACACTTCCATTGCTACCTCCACTATGAAGGATTTAAAAAATGTTCAAAAAAAGTGCATACCAAATCCCATTCCCAAGTCCTAACCCCAGCACTACCATTGAAAAATCCTAGCTCCACAGCTGAATAGTTTTGCTGAAAAGATGGTTGAAATTTAAGGAAACAAATGATGAAGATGCAAATCTATATTTATCATTGCTGGAACTTTGCAACACATCAAGAGTATATATTGTTGGTTCTTCAGTACAGTGTCTCATTGATAGGTACACCAAGACTTTGATCCCTGTGGTCAGAGACAGAGTGTGGGGGATTAGGGGGAGCACTCACTCCCTTCAGAGTCCTTGGCTGTGAAGTGCCCCCCCTCCACCTTCCTCCAAAGCTGGTGCATTTTGTGCATGCAGGAGAGAAAATATTGCTGCCTATGGCCAGGAGGGCTGGAAAATGGTTCACTATGGTGCCTTACATACAGAGTCCATAGTGCTTTTCAATCAGGACATGGGGAGGGAACAGAATGTCACTGCATGGGGCAGGGCTGCAGGCTGGAAAATAGTTATATATGATCTATTCCACAGTACTTTTAAATCCAAGACATGGAGGAATGAGAATGTTGCTGCCAGTAGCAGAAGTTGGAAGAGGTGCTTGGAAAATTAGAAGCGGTTTTATTTGGCACAGCCCATAGTGCTTTTTAATCCAGGACACGGAGGGAAGATAATGTTGCTGCTGGTGGCCTGGGCCAGGTTAGGAGCTGGAATTGATTTCATATGGTATCTTAAATACAAGTTAATTCCACAGCCCTCCTCTCCATCTGTTTCAAGATCTCATTCCCTCATGCTGGCTCTCAGGTGGGGGAATGGAGGAGGTCGTTACATATTGAGATTAGTGGGAGGAGTGGCTTAGGGGTGCTAGTGATAGGATTCTGTGGTGGTCCCTGTGGTTCAGAGTTCAACATGGCCTCCAGTTTTTCCACCATCTTTGACATAAATGATTGCTGGGTTTTTATCCTGGCCACTGTGGCCTGTTGGGTTTGAATAATGAATGCTGCCGTAGGGCCTATGCACCATTCAGGCTTGTTGGTGCTTCCATCAGTGGGTAGGGCTTTGAGGGAAGATCACTGGCCATTTGACATTTTCCTCAGTGTCACAGGTTGGGCAGATTGGGCCAGTCTGGTGTGGGAGTAGAGGAATGTTACATGTAGAAACTTTCTTACTTTTGACCATTTGCAAAACTGTAATGGACGGGGAGCAAAACAGGTGTACTAGTCAGTATACAATGTGATGGATGGGAAGCAATGTTTATTCCTCCTCTGCACTGCAGCAGGCAGAAGGTTGGTAGACTGTACATTTAGAAAGAAAGTCCCATTCTTCTGCAATCTCAGCTGTTCATAGAACCTAGCTGTTAATGTACAGTAGGATGCTTGACTGAGACACAACTGCTGCCAGACGTGGCAAATGTGAGGCACTTCTGCGGCTCAGTTCACTAGTAAATTTGGGCCAGTGCACGTGGCTGTTCTGAGCATGGCCAGTCATGTGGGTATTGAGGTTTTCTGAGGTTAGGCATCCAATTGATACCTAACCCCAACTCAAACGTTCAAGAGGGCATGGGGTAGATACAAGGGCATCATAGGAGCCAGGTTTATAAAATGTTTGGTGGGGTCCACTGGGGTCAGGGGCAAAGCTCCCAGTGGGGTTCTATGGCAGCAGCACCTCCTATACTAGGGGTCACATAAATATTATTATGCCTTCCACACAACTCTGTCCTAGCCCATATACAGTAAGTAAAGGAGGGGTTGCATAAGATCACACTGATCAAACCTATCCAGGGTACAAGCAAAGTAAAAATTGCCATCATCCACCCAGAGTCCCTATGCAATATAACCCCCCCAAACCAAGATTACACAAATGCACACACCCAATGCCAGTACCCCAAGCAACATATTGCCCCCTTCCCATGAGGACACCATTTCTAATATCATACACTTATCTACCAATCACCGTACTTACTGTATGATAAGCCCCACACCAACACCAATGTCCCCCACAACCATGGCCCTCTACAACCCCCCCTAAAATCCCCCCCACCATCTCCAGAGCATTCCCCAGTATACCCCCACTGAGCCAGAGATCTGTGCAATGCACAGCCAACCCCAGCCTGGGCACATGCAAAGAACTCATCACCAACTATTTAGAATGACATGCAATGTACATGCGTGCACACAAATCAAACCAGGAATCAATGCAATGTCAATGTACACTGCCCACAGCTGGGAGTCATGCAAAGTGTGTATGCATACATGCGCACAAAAATCCTTACCCTCATCCAGCCAGGATTCAATGTAATGCAACACACACACACACACACACACACACACATGCACCAGGATACTGCACAATCCATACCCTAACAAGGGAAAGTGTAACCTGAACACACCCAATGGCCCATGCAATCCCCACAAACACCAGAGGCAACACACATGCCAACACACTGACTCTCTATGCAGTGTATCCCCCAAATAACCAGGATCTGTGTAAACCACAACCTCTACCCTAAAACTGGACCAGAAGCAATTAAGCATAGCAAGGCACCCCCTGAATCATGTGCAATCCACAGCCCCTCCCACCCCCCAAAAAAATCCAGGATAAACAAACCACAACTGCACCCCCAATCAAGACTGCATGCAAAGCATAGCAAGACAACTCACCCCCATATAGTGTGCAAGCCTCATCCCCAACCCCCTTAAAAATCACACACCTGGACCCTATGCGAAGTACCCCCCCATTCCTGAAGTGCATCTCCACAAGAATCACCACATGGATGCACTGCACTCATGGACATGGTGGTGGTGATCGTGACTGTGAGTGCTTGTGCAATAAGTATGATTCCTTCCATCCCGAGCTGAGCAGTGAGTGGGCAGTGCTCTGCTGCAGCATGCTTCCCTGGCACCAGGATCAGTGTCGATGGTTTGAGTCTCGAAAATATCAAAGTGCTGCAGTTCATGTTACAAGAGGCTTTTACTGACTACATGATTCCAGGTCCTTGAACAGTCAAATACTGTTCTACACATCATACCTAGCACTTTCAGGCAGAAATAATTCTAGGGGTTAAATAAATAAATAAACTCAGTTCTGCATCCTCTGGAAAAAATGTATGACAGCTCCACCGCCTCTGTCATCTTTCCTTACTGACTTCTATAGAAAAGCCCAACCACCTAGAAATGACAGTTCCACCACTGAGATGTGAGAGCTCCCCCACCTAAACATTCACAATTTAACCACTGAATGCTTCCAATTATACCATGGACCTCTCAGAACAACCAATCAGAACAGCAGGATGGCACCTTATCACCATTGTAAAATCTAGCATTACCAATGGAAAAGGTGCCAGCCAGCCACATCTTCAAAAAAAAACAATCCGATGGCGACATCATGGAACTGTGACCACCATCTTGTTTCCCCGCTAAGCGGAGACTGTAAAACAGCAGCTCCATGCATCAGTGAAAGAAAACAAAATAAAAACTGCTGTACTACTGACTGGCTTATTTAAGCATTATACCTAGTACTGTTTTGTTTTAAATAATAAAAAAAGCAGTACTTGGAATAATCGCAATGAGCCACTCAGGGGATCTGGGTTATCGGGGGATTTACCATGACTGGTGCGGATTTACCCACTTGACTGCGCCTCGTGGGCAAACCACTCCAGCCGTGGTAAATCTCCCGATAACCCACAACCCCTTTTGGCTTATTGCTTAATTATCAAACAGGAGGATAAACAAGCATTTTTCAATGCCGAATGTTTGTTTGCTGGTATTAACATTGGAAATGTAGGAGTTAGACAGATGCAGAACAGGAATGGTAGTGAAGTATTGAACTTCACGTCAACCCCACCTTCATCCTGTAGAGACAGATAGGCATTGGGGTAAGTGTTTGGGTCGTCGCCCATGACGGTCATGCCATGTCACCTCACCCTATTCTGCAGACACTGACACGTGTTGAGGTGTGCCTTGGAGTGTTTGGCTTTACAGTCACCACATTCCATAAGGACATACACTGAAATGGGTGCTGCATAGGACAATGGGGTGAAGTCCGGGGCCGAAGAGTCCAAGGTACACCTCGATGCCTGTCAGTGGCTGGGGGTGGGAGTGGGATGGCATGAGCAGTACAGTCAGCAATGCAAAGGCACACCCCAATGCCTGTCAGACTGTACAGGGTGGGACGTTATAGTTAGAAACCCTAATGCCCCTGGACATTTGTTGGTATTTGCACTACAAATTTTCAACATGGCCTTTTTGTGACCCCATCTCATGAAAGCATTTGGGACCTCTTCTCATGAAGAGTGGCAGTGTGATTTTGTCAATGTGTCCAGAACTTTGAGTTCCAACAGCGACCATGCCATTCTGCGCCACATGTACAAAAATACAGATCGAGCAGGATGTGAAGAATGACAGCTGTATCATCCATAGGGAGGTGTGAAGAGATGGCAATGTTGAAAATCTGTAGTGGGAATATTAAAAATGCTTGCACTTCCGAGCGTATGTAGAAACTGTGCAACACATGTGCGAAACAGTCATTTTATGGACTTTCGTCACCAAATTTTCAACATAGGCATTTAGGACCTCTGCTCATGAACAATGTCACTGTGATTTTTTTAATGTGTCCTGAACACTGATTTCCCACAGCGACTGCACTATTCTGCACCGGAAGTGCAAAAACACATTTCGGCCAGGATGTGAAAAATGACAGCTGTACTGTTCATAAGGAATTGTGGAAAAATGGCAATGTTGAAAATCTGGAGTGAAAATATTACAAATGTGCAAAGTTACTAGCGTGAGTGGAAACTGCACAATGCACGCACGTAACACAGTCATTTTATAAACTTTCATCACAAAATTTTTCAACATAGGCATTTTAGGACCTCTGCTAATGAACAGTGTCACTGTGAATTTCTTAATGTGTCCTGAACACTGATGTCCCACAGTGACTTCGCTATTCTGAGCTGAAAGTGCGAAAACACATTTTGGCCAGGATGTGAAAAATGTTAGCTATACTGTTCATAAGGAGGTGTGGAAAAATGACAATGTTGAAAATCTGGAGTGAAAATATTACAAATGTGCGAAGTTACGAGCGTGCATGGAAACTGCACAACGCACACCCATAACACAGTCATTTTATGGACTTTTGTCACCAAATTTTCAACATAGGCATTTTAGGACCTCTGCTAATGAACAGTGTCACTGTGATTTTCTTAATCTGTCCCTAACACTGATTTACTTTGCGACTGTGCTATTCTGCGAAGTGCAAAAGACATTTTGGCCAGGATGTGAAAAATGACAGCTGTACTGTTCACAAGGAGGTATAGAAAAATGGCAATGTTGAAAATCTGGAGTGAAAATATTGCAAATTCACTAAGTTATGAGCGTGCGTAGCAACTGCACAATGCACGCTCGTAAAACAGTCATTTATTGGATTTTTTCCACCAAATTTGCAACATAGACTTTTTGAGAGGCCACCTCATGAACACTGTCACGGTCACTTCATTATTCGATCCCGAAAGGCTATTCTGCACAATGACCGCAAAATCACCTTTCAGGACTAAATAATGCCATGACAGTGGCTGAATTAATGAGGAGGGGTCCCAATAACCCCATGTTGAAAAGTTGGTGCCAAAATTCCCCAAAATGCCTGAGATATGCAACAAAGTTGAAAACCCCCTATTTATGCCATTATAGAACTTATCAGTATTTCTTCAGTTCACGGTCAGCTTTGATAAGTGCAGATGTGTTCCCGGTCCACCGAAGATCATCGTGCTGGGCTCCAGAGGTAAGTATGGGGTGAGGGGGGTGTGGAGAGGCAGGGTGCGCAGAGGGTGGGTGCGGGTTGGGGGGCGGGGCCACCGGAATCAACGAGGGACTGTTTTCTCATTTACAGGTGAAAAAAACAAACAAACATTGCAGGGCATTTTTTTCTTCACAGGGACATTTGGCACACTGGGGTGGGCTCCCAGCATGCTACCTGAGGTGGGGGGCTGTGTGGAGGGGGATTGGCACCCCATTGGCACATATGGGAGAACAAGAGCCGAGGGGACTGGGTACCCCTCAGCACAAATTTTTTTGGGGGGACATTATGCCAATGGGAGTGGGCTCCCCATTGGCAAATTACACTGAGAGGGAAATGAAGCCGACGGTGATTGGGGCCCCCGTCAGCAAACAAAAAAATGTTTTGGGGTGGCACATGATGCCGAGGAGGATTGGGTACCCCCCTGCACTAGAGGCATTAAATATTGTTTGTGAACATGGTGGCAGCTTGCTGCTGTGTTCACAAACAATATTACACTAGGCAACATTCCGCTCAGTAATGATGGGTCGCTCCCTCATTGCAGCGGAATGGCTGAAGCCACAATGATGAGGCAGCCCCTGATTGCAGTGGAGAAAACGTTATAACTTGGTGGCACTTTTGGAAGCCAGTGTCATCAGCACACTGTGCCTCCATTGGTCCACCAGTGCCAAGCCCCCAAATGCAGTGCCTCCGTTGGCTGCTACAGTGCCGCACCTCCACAACCCGCTTCTCTCTTAAGCTGCCACATAATGTTTCTTGCACATGCATGCAAACATAAAAAGTACTTCAAATATAAAAAGTAACAAATGATTACTTTTAAAAGCTAATTTCTGTTAGTGTGCTGTCTCTTTAAAGCATTACTTTGGCTGTACTGTATGCTATGACAGGCAATTTCCAAGCCTTTTTCTGGCTGTGATCAAGACATGATGCAAAACTGCAAGCTTCAAAGCTCAACCACTTCAATGATAGAATAGCCAAAAACAATCAGCCCCATCATACCAGCCATACTGTTAATGTATGTACAAGAATGTACTTTGTTTTCTATTTTTGATGGTAGTGAAATTTACAGCAAGAAATGTCTGCACTCCCAGATGTTATCACAGAGCACAAGAAAAATGCACGATTTTACTGTCACATAAACCAGCATGACTGCAATGGATCTGCTCAGCACTAAACTGCATCTGTGATTCATATCTAAAGTGGAAATTTTTAGTCCTTACTGCTCTCTGAGGTTTGCTGCTGGTATCCTCCAAGTGATTATGAGAGGACTACAATCCCGAGCAAGGAGTAACTTAAAAAAATCACTGCTTTGTGTGTGTGCAGGTTGGCATCCATGACTGAGGGAGAGAGTGCAAACCAGAAGATATGTAGTGGACATCACAGCAAAAGCTTTTGTTCTTTGGTGTCTTTATTTTGTTTGTTATTCTTTGGTGACAAGGTAAGGCCCACTAGGCATAGGTAGGTGCTTGTTTTCAGGAGTGACCTTGGAGCACTGGGGTGATTAAGTAACTTGCTCAGAGTCACACCGTATGCAAGTGAAGAGTGTGAGAATCAAACCCAGGTATGCTCGATGTACCATTCTCATTCAAAGCTCATTACTCTAATCTCCAGGATTAACATTTCAAAAAAGCTACCATTTTAGTGTTGTGGAAGGTTCCAAATAAAATATAAATTTGAATGCATGGCCAGGCCAGTGCTTCCTGAAGGAGCAGTACTGGAAAATAAACTGCTTCTATCATTGTGTGTGTGTGTGGGGGTAATTCTAGCCAATACAGGAAGGAGATAAATAGGAAACTGCAAGATTGTCAGTTCTGTTGGTTTTCCAGGCAGGACAAATAAATATTAACAAAGCAGCTCCTGTGACATGTGGTGTTAGGTTATTATTATAGAGAAGAAACAAGCAGGTTTGTAGATGGTAGAGAGTTTGAGTGCATGCATGGTGAGGGGGGAACAGAAAGCAACTGAGTCGAGTGGGGGAATGGCTAGGCAAGCAGCTGAATGGGGGTTACTATACAAGTGGACAGAAGATACCAGCAACAAACCCTGGCTACAACAGGGAAAAAAAAGAAAAAAAAAGTACAAATAATTGCACTACATAGAAAGATAAATTAATAGATTCATAGATAGATCATAGATAAATAGATGAAAGATAGATATGCATATATTTAAAAAATCCTTTTCTTAAAACCAGGGAGGGGCAAATGACATGAGCCTGTGCAACAGCAGCAAGTGTGAGACACTCCAGGCTCCCCAGAAGACACCAAATAAACTTTAGGGAGCTTAAACACACAGTGATCTCACATCTGTTATCGCATTTGCACCGAAAACAGTTGTACCTATTGAATGTTCACCCTCTCGCCGACCGTCACCCTGGGTCTCCAGCTGCAAATAGCAATGCTGACCTGCCTGATGGATGTCCTCCTTAGTCTTTGGCATTTTGTAAGCATGAACGATTTTTCTCTGCTGCGTGGCTGTCCCTCAGACACTTACTCTCTTGGCGAGTCCACTCCGATCGACCACTATCTATGTCGCCGACCCATCACCTTGTCGCCCGCCTTGATTCCTCGAGCCTGCCACTCTATCAGATTCCCTGCTTTCACTGCATGCAAGAGCATTGAATTAACTTTAAAAAAAAGGTGCACATTTCAAAGGACACCAATAGGCGTGGTCCGGGGGTTGCTCACTTCACAGTGGGGTACACGCAGCAAGTCATAGAGAGCACACACTCCTGCCATAGCCCATAGCAAAACCAAAAAGACAAAAAAAAAAGACATTTAGTAAAAAAAAAAAAACAATTATTAGTGGGGCTAAGCCCACATTACAAAGGGTTGTATATGCCAGCATGACAAAAAAGATCGCAACCAGCATTACAGCAATGGGCTCCATGTCGACCGCAAGTTGCAGTCATCATGGAGCAGCACTGTTCGAGACCATTTTCTACATCAGGGGGCTTCACCCCACGAACTAATGAATTCTAACTCCAAGTGGGAGTTAGTTTGGGAAGGGGATGCAATTCGGGGGAAGTGGTTGCCCCTTTCAGCTGCACTTCTACGGCGGCGTGGCACTGTAGTCAATATCGACGCATGTCACTGTAGAAATGTCACTGTTAGGGCTGCATACCCTTTACAAAATATTGCTGGAGCCCATGCCCCATGGGCCCATATAACCCGGCACCTATGAAGGGCATCATAACACTGAAAACAGTTAAAGGAAGAGGTAGGATTATGGGTAGACTAGATGGGTCACATTCTATGTTTAACTGCATGATTGCTCATGGTGTATTAAGATGGCCACAGGGCTGGCTCACTGGCATAAGCAGTAGCACAACTGCTTGTGATGCTGATGACCCATGTTCGAGAATGAGCCCAGAGCATTGGACGGTTGGCGGTCAGAGGAGGACTGAGTATCCATCGGACAGCTCTCCTCCTCTCTGGTAGGTGGGCTGCAGTGTTTGGCAATAGTCCAACCCTTAGTGTTGGCTGGCAATCAGTGAGCCAGAGACTGCGAGAAAAAGGGATTGGAGGAAAGTCAGACACCAGTGTGTCAGATGTGGTAGCATATCTGATGTCACCAGGACTTCTTGTACATCCTATCCTCCAAGGGCCAACACATTAACCTAGAAATCCCTCAACAGCAGTGCAGAATTACACTCCCAGGCCGGTTCCATTCCCACTCTGAAAAGATGCCAAGCCTAAGACTCGGACTGGACTACATAGAAATATAGAAACATAGACTTTGACGGCAGATAAGGACCGCTTGGCCCACCTAGTCTGCCCATTTCCCTACCTAGAAGATAAGCTGCAGATCCTATTTAACCAACAGCCTATTTCTTCCTACTCCCCACAAAAATTGCCTTATGTCTGTCCCATGCATTCTTGAATTCTCCCACAGTTTTAGACCCCACAACCTGCTCAGAAAGGCTGTTCCATGTGTCCACCATCCTCTCTGCGAAAAAAATGCTTCCTCACATTGCCCCTGAGCCGTCCCCTCTCTGTCTTCAAATTGTGTCCCCTTGTTCTTGCACATCTCTTTTTCTGAAAGATGCTACCCTCTGGGACTTTATTGATTCGACTGAGGTACTTAAACGTTTCTATCATCTCCCCCCTCTCCCTCCTTTCCTCAAGGGTATACACATTAAGCTCCTTTAGTCTCTCCTCATATGGCTTCTCTTGCAGACCCTGCACCATTTTAGTTGCCCTCCTCTGAACTGCCTCCATCCTGTCTATGTCCTTGCGGAGATGGGGTCTCCAGAAATGGATGTAGTATTCCAGATGGAGTCTCGCCAACTGTCTGTACAGGGGGATAACAACTTTCTGTTTTCTACTGGTGATGCCTCTCCCTATACATCCCAGTATCCCCCCAGCCCTCCCTAACGCCTTTTCACATTGCTTGCCTACCTTAAGGTCATCTTATATGATTACCCCCAGGCCCCTTTCCATTTTTGTTGTTGTTACTACCTCCTCCCCCATTGTGTAATCTTCCCCTGGGTTTTTGTTTCCCAGGTGCATTACTTTGCACTTCTTTGCATTGAATCCAAACTGCCATAATTCTGACCATTCTTCCAACCTTGCCAAGTCCCTTTTCATCCTTTCCACGCCTCCTTGTGTATCAACCCTGTTGCAGATCTTTGTGTCATCTGCAAGAGGCATCTTTTTCCTTCCAGTCCCTCTGCAATGTCACTTATAAAGACATTAAAAAGGACTGAACCCAGTACTGAACCCTGTGGTACCCCACTAGTAACCCCTCTTTCTTCAGAGTGGACTCCATTTACAATTACCTTCTGTGTCCTTTTGTTCAGCCAATGTTTTACCCAGGCTACCACCCTGGGACCCACTCCCAGGCTAGTTAATTTAACTACTAATCCTTTGTGTGGGACTGTGTCAAATGCCTTGCTAAAGTCTAGGTAGGCCACGTCCACAGTCCCTCCCTGGTCTACTACTTTGGTCACCCAGTCAAAGAAATCTATCCGATTCGTCTGACATGACCTTCCTGCTGTGAACCTATGCTGCCTTGGGTCCTGTGCCCCACTGGCCTCTAGGTACTCAACAATTCTTTCCTTCAGAACTGATTCCATCATTTTCCCTACCACATAGGTCAAACTGACAGGTCTGTAGTTTTGTGCCACTGTCTTGGTCCCACTTTTGTGGAGGGGAATCACATCAGCCTTCTTCCAGTCCTCAGGTACCACACCATCCTCCCATGATTTGTTAAAAAGGGTAGTCAGTGGTGTCACTAATTCTCTGCTTAGTTCTTTTAGAATTATTGGGTGAATTCCATCTGGTCCCATTGCTTTGTCCACCTTCAGTTTTAGGAGTTCTTTCAGAACCCTTTCTTCTGTGAAAGGACTGGGATTGACCCCCCTCTCCAGAGTGCTTCTGTTAATTGGATTAGGCACCTCCCCCACTTCCTCTTTTGTGAATACTGAACAGAAGTATTCACTCAGTATCCCTGCTTTTTCACTGTCACTCTCTGCCTGCCCACCATCCATTCTATTCAGCCTCACTATCCCTCCCTTTGTCTTTCTACGCTCCCTGATATACCTATAAAAGGTTTTATCCCCCTTCTTAACCGAGTTAGCTATCTTTTCCTCAGTTTGTGCCTTTGCTATTCTGATTACCCTCCCTGCTTCCTTCTGCCCTAACTGGTATAGTTCTCTGTCCTGCTCCTTCTGTGTTTCCTTATACTTCCTAAATGCTATCTTTTTCTCCCTCACCTTCACCACCACCTCTTTTGAGAACCATAGTGGCTTTTTCTTTCATTTGATTTGTTTATTTGCACACACAAGGCTTGTTGCCTCTGTGATGGCAGTTTTGATATTTCCCCCATTGTTGCTCCACCCCTCCTTCTGTCCTGTTTGCTAGTGCTTTTCTAAGGCACTCTCCCATCTTGCCAAAGTCAGCCCTCCTGAAGTCCAGAACCCTAACTTTTGTATGGCTTGACTCTGTAGCTGAGTTTATCGTGAACCACACTGTTTGGTGGTCACTTGTTCCCAAATGGCTACACACTTCTAAAGATCTGAGATCCTCTCACTGTTCCCATTTGAGAGTATGAGGTCTAAGATTGCTCCCTCAAGATTAGGTTCCAAAACTAGCTGTCTGAGACATGCCAGCTGAAGGGCATCAAGAATGGCCCTGCTTTTGGATGTGGCTACAGCAAAGGTACTCCGGTTAACATATGGGATATTAAAGTCCCCCATCAACAGTATCTCCCCTTTCTCTGCCATCCTAAGTATGCCTTCTATCTTATCCTTGTCCATTCCCTCCCCCTGACATGGGGGTCTGTATACAACCCCTGTGCAGATTGTGGTGCCATTTCCAGTCTCTACGGTGACCCACAGTGCCTCCTCTCCTCCCTGTTTACTCTTTTGTTCTGTTGCTTTTATCCCTTCCCTTACATAGAGAGCTACTCCTCCCTCTCTTCTACCCTCCCTGTCTCTCCTGTAGGTTGTGTACCCTGGTATGTTAACATCCCAGTCATGGTTCTCTGTGTACCATGTTTCTGTGACTGCTACAATATCTAGGCATCCCACTTCCATCAAGACCACCAGTTCAGTGAGCTTGTTGCCCAGACTACAGGCATTGGCACTCATTACCCTCCATTTCTTGATGGCCTTACCCCTTTTTGCCCCATCCCTCTCCTTATTGCATTTGTCACTTTCTCCATTTAGCCCTGCGCTTCTCCTTAGTGACATCTCTATGTTGGTGTCTACCTCATTTAGTACCCTGATTTTTTTTGGGGGGGGGCTAGGATTTCCCTGCTCCTTTCCAGTGCCTCCCCCCTTGGCTAGTTTAAATGCTTGTCAATGAAGTATTTAAACCTATCACCTAGGATCCTGGTTCCCCTCCTGGACAGATGCAGATCATCATGCCAGTATAGGCCTGCATCCCTCCAGGTGGACCCCCAGTCCCCAATGAAGCCAAATCCCTGAGCTCTGCACCAGTTTTTCAACCACTGATTGAATCCCATGGTGTGGAGCACCCTATCCTCACCCATGCCATAGACAGACAGCACCTCCGAGAAGGTTACCGTGCATGCTACTTGTCTAAGGCCCCTCCCAACTCCACAGACTCTTCCTGCACTGCTCTGATCCCTTTCTTGGCCAGGTCATTTGTCCCTAGGTGGACAATGACATCCAGCTCTCTCCCTTGTGCAGCTGCTCCAGCGATCCTGAGGATTCGCTCCCTGTCCCTCCAAGCCATGTCACCAGGCAGCCACCTTACCTCCCTCTCCTCCCCTTCTTCCCCCAGTTCTACCTTCCTGGTATGGTAGATCTTAGTGTCTCTCCCCTCAGGGAGCACCATCATGAGGGGTAAGTCATGGGCCACATGCCTAGGCAGCTTCTGGGTTTTGTGTGTCTTAGGGCAGACAAGGGGTAAATCCCAGCATGACATGAGAACCTAAAACAGAATAGGAAAAAAAAAAAAAAAAAAAGATGGTCACCGGAAGTAGTCCTTAACCAACATTGTCATTCTGAGTAACCCTAAAATGGTGACCAGAAGTGAGGACAGCAGTGGAGCATTAGGCAATGGCTATGGAATGTAGAGCACAATAAGTAGAGGTGTATGCTCCTGCCACCTGAAGAGCTCTTGTAGAGTCCACAGTGCGCTGCTGTCTCCCTTTGTTGGCAGGTGATGCACTGTTCACAGTAGTGGATGCGCAGTGTCATACATGCATGCTTTGTGGTATTATGCCGGCATGTGCATGTGACATCATCACATTAGTACCAGGCTGACCAATACCTGACAGGTGAATGTGCATACACAGGAAATGGGCCTGTGTCATGTGTCAACTAGTCATGATGTACACATGTATGTGACATTGCAGTATCCACACTCAGAAAGCCAACACCCAAGCATGGCATCCACAGAGGCTCATGCCTTGAAGGTGGTGGGGCTCCTTATGTAGGAGGGAGATGCTCTAGTAATGTGGTGTACCCTCCAGTGACCTTTGTTGTGCATTCTGTCCTTTTGTGAATCCAGGAAGTGATTCATAATTTTGTAGTGTCTCGTCCCACAGCTACTTGTGAGGGGCTCTGGGAGGATGTTGCTAGTGTGTGGCCTAACTTGCTGGAACGCTCTGCTGGTTTGGATAGCATGAAGAATTGAAAGTATACACTCAGGAAATGAAAAATAGATCATGCTTGCAAGATATGTAACCTGAAGTCCATTCCCTGGTCCGTAAGAAATTGGAGTGCAGTAGATAGTCACACAACACAATGGTTTTGTATGGTCTATCCCATGGTACATTTTAATCCAAGACATGGAGGGTAGAGAATGTTGCTGCCTGTGGCAGTGGCAGAGGCAGGGAAGCTGAAAAATTAGAAATGGTTTTATGTGGGGAAACCTACAGTGCTTTTAATCCAGGACATGGAGGGAAGAGATGTTTTCTGCCACTGGCATGGGTCAGGGCAGGAGTTGGAAATCTGCACTATATGGTGCCTTATATATAAGTGTATTCCACAGTATAGTACAAAGCAATTAGTGAGGTTCTCTCCTTCACATGAGATATTAATGAGAGGTGAAACCTGCCCACCTTGGTGACTGTTCAGATGGAAGTTAAATACCCCATGATACTTAGGGGAGTATAGGGCTTTCCTCACTTTCCTCAGTGTTCTGTCCAGTATTCCATAAGTCAATTAAACAGGTCCATATAACCATACAACCCCCCCCCCGCTCTCCCCACACCCACACACACACAGACTTCAGAACACACCTAGAAACAAGTTTAAAGGCTCCTTTTGGCTTTAATAGTCAAACCATTACCAATAAATAAAACTACAAAATAAATAGATTCAAAGCACTTATTCAGACCACATCACATTCTTGAATTGGCACTCACTTGCTGCCATCTTGGAGCCTGCAGTCAATAGACTTGTCCCTCCCCCCAACACCCACCCACCAGTTACCAAACCTGGCTCTGTCACTGCCTGTTGTTCACAAAGTACTTGAGCTCAGCATAGTCTCTCCTCAGCAAAACAGTGGAAACTGTGACCATTACATATGTTCAAGTGGTACTGTATCCAAAACTAGTCACACAGCAACCAGGATATTTGCTTTGTATGTGCCCGTAGTAACAAACACTTAGAGTAGTCATCGCATTGTTAAAATTATATCAGGAGTGCTTAGAACAGCTGCAGTGGCCAGTACGTTAGGTAAAAATCAAAAAAGATGTCATGTGTAGTTTAACACTGATCTAGTGCTATCTAGTGGTGATTCTGAAGAATTCCATGTGTGGCACTGGCAATATAACAGAAAAAATCTTCATACAGTACTGGCTATGAAAATGTTACCATAACCTTTTATTGTAGCAATGCCATATGCCACTTCAACTGCTTCTAGGTAATTGGATCATACTTGCACTGAAAACAATAGCCCTGCTTTAGCACGAGTAAGTCACTTGCTCCTGTATTCTACATCATACTGGAAAACATTCATCACTGCATCTTTGATCCTTACAGAACACCATAGTCACTAGTGTTGGATTAAACCAGTTGCTACTGGTTGTACTGAGTTGCAGTATTGTGTTTTTTGTTGCAAAACAAGTTTGCTGCTGAACTAGACGTGGCTTCTTATCTTTGTACATTTATATATTTAGCTTTTGTTAACCAGGTAGGTGCACTAAACAATAAATACGCATTTGCAGGAATGACCCTGGAGAGTTCAAGTCATATAGAGGTCCAGACAGTTGTAGGTATACAATAAATAAGTATTGACATAATACATCACAGCAAAATGCATACCGTATTACAGGCAATAAGCAGTGAGAAGTTAGAACATACAGCAAAATAATTAACAAATATTGCTAGCAGTACATAGCATATTAGGAGAAGGCAGTATAACACAGAGCTTTAGGGCTCTGAGCTGTGAACCTGGAGACCTGGGTTTGAATCCCACAGCCCCCACTTGCATACTGTGTGACCCTGAGCAAGTCACTTAACTTCCTTGTGCTCCAGATCACACCTGGAAACAAGCTTTGGCTTAGTGTGCCTTACCTGGTTAAACAATTTCCCCTTTCCATTCCCCAATAGTATAACTTTGTAATATTTTACAAAGTAACATGTTATTTATTTATTTTGTTCTTTTTCATCAGGAAAGGAGGACTAGCAGTACTGACTATTTTCAGCCTTATTTTGGAGGTGGTGGGGGTGCAGGGGATACAGCTGCAGATTAAAAGAAACTGAACCAGATTAAGCTGTTGGTGGTATTTTAGTGAATGGGGGAAATCTGGCTAAGGCACCTGAGAAATTCCACTACTCTTTTGGAGCAGTGCCATGAGACCTTCAATGTCCACCTTAACAACCACCAGAAACTGTCAGACAGGACCTTGATTTAACATCTCATCCAAAGAATGGCATACCCTGCCAATAGAGCACTCAAGGACCAGCTTTTATGGTATGAGGCAAATACCAGTGTGGGACTAGAACTCATGAACTTCAGGCCCAGAGGCACATGGGTTACTAACTGAGCCAAACTGACACTATTACACTTCCCCACCCTGACAACCATGACCACCATAACTGTACAAGTCCTCAAGGAGGACGGGTGACTGCTTTCACATCCAATGCCAAATATTTTTCTTGATCATCTGGCAAGTGATGTATTAAACAACAGGCCTTGACAGGGTAGAGGCATTATTGTGGAATAATGACATACCTTGGGGAGTGAGGCATGAGTCAATGCCAAGTCTTTACACACTCAAAAAGTAATATTATCCCACAATTACTTACACCAGGGCCATATTGGTATTATAAAAATATTCCCATTTTAAAACTGAATAATGCAGGCCAGAATGTTAAATATATCCAAACTGCGCTGTTGAGCTGGAATAACCCAAAGT
Source organism: Neoceratodus forsteri (assembly GCA_016271365.2). Classification (NCBI taxonomy): domain Eukaryota; kingdom Metazoa; phylum Chordata; order Ceratodontiformes; family Ceratodontidae; genus Neoceratodus; species Neoceratodus forsteri. Next base: position 1,223,289,568 of record CM057459.1, on the reverse strand, counting down.
CATGTAGTCAGATTCCACCAATCATATCATGGGATGTTCCCTACTCATTTTATATTTAAGCAGTAATGCACTCCATGGAGTGGTATATCATGGGATAATGTCACAACTCAGCATAAGGCCACAGGCTGAGTGACTCCTGCACCCAAGAAGTGATGATATCCAATGGCATTTCACACCCTGTAATATATTATTGCTATTATACAACAGCTTTTAGATTTTAAAAATAGTTAAGGTTCATGATTTTGAATTGATATGATAAAACAGTTCTTTTTAAGTGTGATTTTATTATCCACTAAATAGAGCTGTGGTTCAGTGCAGCTGTAGTAATGGACTATGACAGTCACAGTGTCTTTTTGCCTCTTATAAAATGGGTAGGGATAGTTAAATGCTCTGATCAGCTGAAAGACCATTCCAGCCATGAGTTTTTTCAGTACAGCATTGAAAACAAGCATTTGTCAATGCCGAATGTTGTCGCGCTGGCATTGGCAGTGGGAGTGGCGGAGCTAGAGATGCATAGCGCTGTGATTTTGTTAATGTGTCCCAAAAGGTGATTTTGCACAGCGAGCACGCCATTGTGTGCCTCAGCTGCAGAAAGATATTTTGGGCAGGCTGTGGAAAATGTCAGCTGGACTGTTGATAAGGAAGTGTGTACAAATGCCAGTGGTGAAAATGTGGCTTGAACATATTGCAGATTGACGAAGTTACAAGAGTGCGTGGAAACTGCATAATGCTCGCTTGCAACACAGTCATTTTAGGGACTTTCGGCACCAAATTTTCATCAGAGGCATTTAAGACCTCTGCTCATAAATAGTGTCACCGTCATTTCCTGGAACTTTCCCAAAAACTGATTTTGCACAGTGACTGTGCAATTCTGCGCCGGACATGTGAAAACACATTTCAGCCAGCTGCACTATTCATAAGGAGGTATGGAAAAATGCCAGTGATGAACAGCTGGAGTGAAACTATTACAAATTCACAAAGTTATGAGCGTGCATGCAAACTGCGCAATGCACGCTCGTAAAACACTCATTTTATTGACTTTAGTCACCAAATTTTCAACATAGGCATTTTAGGACATCTGCTAATGAACAGTATTACTGTCATTTTCATAATGTGCCTCGGACATGGACTTTCCACAGCGACTGCGCTATTCTGTGCCGGAACTGCGAAAACAGATTTTGGTCAGGATGTGAAAAATGACAGCTGTACTGTTCATTAGGAGGTGCAGAACAATGGCACTGTTGAAAATCTGGAGTGAAAATATTATAAGTTTGCAAACTTACGAGTGTGCGTGCAAACTGTGCAACGCAAGCTCGTAACAGTCATTTTATGGAGTATTGTCACCGAATTTTCAACATAGGCATTTTAGAACCTCTGCTCATGAACAGTGTGACTTGCATTTTTGTAATCTGCCCCGAACACTGGTTTCCCACAGTGACTGCGCTATTGTGCGTTGGAAGTGCAGAAACACATTTTGGCTAGGATGTGACAAATGACAACTGTACTGTTCACAAGGAGGTAAAGAAAAATGACAATTTTGAAAATCTGGCATGAAAATATTGCAAATTCGCGAAGTTACGAGCGTGCGTAGCAACTGTCAGCCTTGCAGCTGCGTACACAGTCATTTTATGGAGTATCGTCACCAAATTTTCAACATTGGCATTTTAGGATCTCTGCTCATGAACAGTGTCACTGTCATTTTTGTAATCTGCCTTAAACACTGATTTCCACAGCGACCGTGCTATTGTGTGCGGGTGCAGAAACACATTTTGGTCGGGATGTGAAAAATGACAGCTGTACTATTCACAATGAGAGTGTAAAAATGACAATGTTGAAAATCTGATAATAATATCATGAATTAAGTGAAGTTATGAGCGAGCATAACCTTCTACGCAATGCACACTAAATAAAACAGCCATTTTTAGAGTTTTCACAGAATTTGCAACATAGGCTTTTGAGGCCCACCTTATGAACACTGCCACTGTCCTTGCATTAATCAGTCCCAAAGGTGATTCCACGCGGTGACCATGAAATCACCTTTGGGACTGCTTACTTTATCATAACAGTGACAGAATTCATGAGGAGGGTCCCAAAACCCATGTTAAAATGTGGTGCAAAGAAAAAAATGCCCAAGATATACATCAAAGTTGAAAAAACCCTATCTATCCCATTATACAGCTTACCGGCATTTCCTCAGTTCGCAGTCAGCTTTGAAGAAGCGCAGCGTTTCCGGTCCACGAAGATTGTGCGCAAGCTCAGAAGGTAAGTATGGGGTGAGGGGGGTGTAGCGAGGCAGGGTGTGCAGTGGGTGGGTGCTGGTAGTGGGTAGGGAGACTACAAGGGACCGTTTTCTGTTTACAGGTAAAAAAAAAACAAAAAAACCCGTTGTGGGACAGTTTTTTGTATTTCAGGGGGATTGGCACACTGGGGTGGGCTCCCAGCATGCCACCTAACTGTTTTTTTTTGGGGGGGTCTGCAGCCAAAGGGGGATTGGACACCCCTGTCGGCACACAAAGAAAGTAGGGGGGCGCCGAGCCAAGGGGGATTGGGCACCCCCTCGGCATTTCACAATGGGGAAGGGGGGTTCTTTATGTTGACGGGAAGTGGGCTTCCCCGTCAGCACACAAGTAAAGGAGGAATTTGAGCCAAGGGGGATTAGCCACCCCCTCAGCATATAACAAATGGGGTGGTTATTTATCAATCAATCAATCAATCAAAATCTTTATTTATTCAGGCGAACATCATTGAGCAAAGCTCATTTACAAGATGGACCTGAGTGGTCATACAAATGAGGATACAAGTATTATTACATAGACAAGAATAGAATAAATAGCAATACAATGGCATGAAATGATTATATACAACAATTTACATATATACAAGTAACAATAGAACCATTTAGCCTGTAGGAAAAAAAAGAGGACAAAGGGTATAGCAGTCCTAAAATATAAGTTATATGGTCTAAACTAGTTTTTAAGTGAATATAATAGGTGATTCGGAAGAAAGAAATTGAGTTAATGTAATGGATAGAAAAGGGAGGTTTAGTTGGGTCAGATAGGTAGGGATTATGCTTTATAAAAGCAATTGCAGAGCTCTGGAAAAGGGCGGAGAACAATCTTTTGAAGGATGCCAGAGGTAGTAGGCTATCTAGCTTCATGGATTTTGGAGAGAGTTCCATGCAGCTGCTAAGGAATAGCTGAAAGCAGCCCTCCCATACCGGTGCAGGCATTAGGGACCTTTAATGTGATGAGTTTACTGATCCTTAAGGTGTATGGCCTGGTTGTAATTTGGGTAAAGCAATCAGTGATATAGGTCGGTAGTTTGCCTGTTAACGCTTTGAATATCCAGATAACAGCATTCCTATTTCTTCTGTGTTGCAATGATGTCCAGTTGACTGCCATATAAAGGGAGCAATGATGGGTGTTGGAGGAAGGTCAGTAATAAATCTTATGGACCTGTGATACAGGGTGTCCAGCTTATGTAAGAGATGACTTGAACAATGGCAGTGAGAAAATCAGCATAATCAATGAGGGAATGAGGCCTGAATTAACCTTTTTTGGAATCACTGTTTAGGTAATGTTTTATTCTAAAAATAGTCCGAGCCTCTGTCTTAGCTTTTAAGTAACTCTTCAATATGGACAGAATAGTCAAGCCTGTTATCTATCAGACTCCAAGGTATTTGAAGTTATCAACAAATTCAAGTTTCTCTCAAGTAAGGTGGATATATGTAGGGTGTTGGATGCTGGGGTAGTGGTAGTACAACTCTTTGTGGTAAAGAACATAGCTTTGTTTTTTGCATTTAGAAGTAGTTTTTGTCAAGTAGATTGTGCTGCAGAATGGAGAATTCGGATTGTAGAAGTTCACAGGCTTTGGAAGGTGAGGGATTGCTGACATACAATACAGTATCATCAGCAAACAGATGAATGTTAGATTAGTGAGGTTGGCATCAATATTGTTTATATAAATAGCAAAGAGGATAGGGCCAAGAATAGAGCCTTGTGGTACACCCCTTAGCAGAGGTTTTGAGGTGGATAGGTAATTTCCATTTCTAACCAGTTGCGACCTATCTGAAAGGTAATCCTTAAACCAGTTGAGTGATAGGGAATCCAGGCCTAATGAGTTAAGGGAGGTGAGTAATAAGTCATGATGACTGGGAGTGGGCTCCACCATCAGCCGTACAGCGGGCAGGGCAGGGGTAACCGACAGGGGGATTAGGCACCCCCGAAGTTGGTAGTTTGGAGGCCAGTGTACTGCCATGTGCATAATGGCAGTGAGCACGGCAAGAAAAGGCCCACTGCATCTGACGAGCTTTGCTGGGATTGCAGTGGACCTTTTTTTAGATGTGCTCACCACATTATTTATGCATGGTGTGGTGCCCGCATGCAGGCTGATTGGGGAATGAGGAATGCACCTACTGATGCATGCCCTGCATTCGCCCAACAGCGACCGCGCCTCCAAAGCTGCACTGTCCTAAGATGTTGGCTGTGCAAGTGCGTCAACTTAAAAATGGTCCGTAATAGTGGTCTGTTTAGCAACTGGAATTCAGGAGACACAGTTTCAGCTTAATACTTCTCATGTGGCAGTTGTTTTTCTGAACTGGTGGCCACACTTTCCTCATTCCCACCTAAAAAAACCAAAAAAATACCTCTTCTTTCACTCAAAAAACTTGTTCAACATTTTAACTGCTTGTATAGCTCTCTCAGTCAACTTGCAGCTCTTGCAACGTTTGCTGTGAGCAGGCCACTTTCTCTCAGAGTCACTTCAGACCTGCATAGAGTCAAAAAGACAACAGTGTTCTGAAATGTGTTGCTGCAGGTGGTAGTGTGTTGCCAGCAAGATCACAAGAACATCTCAGTTTTGCCAGCAGGCTAGCAAACTGCCGAGGTTGCGCTTAACATTGCTCACTTTTTGTCACTGTCAGGTAAGAAACTGTAAAAAAAAAAGTATATATATCTATATATAAAAAATGGGTAGGGAAATTGCTGCTCTTTTAGTTGATGATGAGCATCACATGACCATGCATAAATTAGAGAGTGACCACATACCTGCACTTTTACCCCCTCCAAAACAATTTTTCCATTTTATAAGATAGATAACCCACGCTGTGGTGTGTGGTCACGCTCTGATATATGCATGCCTTGGGTAGTTGGCCTTTTCGGCCTGTAGCTCATGTGTAACAATACACACTAAAGGCGTGTGTATATCAAGCATATCATACCTTAGATTGGGTTATCTATTACATATATTATACAGTATATATATATATATATTTATTTATTTATTTATTTATTTATTTATTTATAAAATGGGTAGGAAAAATTATGTCTGCTGATTTGTAGGAACACATCACATGACCGTGCATATATCAAACACGACCGCACACCTGCACTTTACCCCTCAAAACAATTTTGACATTTTATAAGATAGATAAACCATTCTGAAAGTGCGGTGTGCGCTCTGATATCCGTACATCTTGGGTGGTTGATGCACTCGGCCTGCGGCTTCATGCGTAACAACGTACACCAAGGCGTGCGTATATCAGAGTGCGACCGCACACCTCAGAGTGGCTTATCTATCACATATATCAGAGGCAAAAAACTCTGTTTAATGCATCAGTTAGGGTTGTTCCACAGCGACAAAAGTGAGGAAATTCGATGTTAGGGTTGAAACCCCCTTTGCACCCCTCCAGCCCACCCCCCAACTGGAATCAGGGTGCGCATTGGGGTCATATCGCCTAACTGTAGCCCCATCACATGTGGAAGAAGGTGAGGAATAGAGAATGGGGTGACAGTTAGGACCGATGACCCCAATGCGCACCCGATTCCAGTTGGGGGTGAGGCTGAGAAATGCAAAAGGGGTTTCAACCCTAACATCGAATTTCCTCACTTTTGTCACTGTGGAACAACCCTAACTGATGCATTAAACAGAGTTTTTTGCCTCTAATTTCCCTTCTTTTTGAGAATAATAATAAGAAATAGTGAATGTAATGTGGCGGTGGGAGCGCGGGGCCCGCCACGTGATGTCTTGTCACATTGTAACATTGTGCCCACAAACGAAAATCGTAATGTGCATGGTGACACAAAGCAAAACAGAAAGAGAAACATTACTGTAGACAGAAATGTTAAAAACAACAGAAACGTAACTGTAAATAGAAAATGCAAAAGTACCACGCACATGGTAGTATAGGGCGTGAGCGGTAAGTGAAACGGGTACGGAACCACAAGCAGAAATGGTAATGGTAACAGTAATGTAAGTGCACAGGCTGGTTTTCCCCAAAAGCTGTATAGAGAAAGACAGTGAGTAGAAAGAATGTATGCAAAATAATGACTCTCGGAACACAAAAATCAGGAGGTGGAATAGTAAATTGCTTATATCTCAGTAACCGTACAACATAGAAAAAAAATGTAAAAGTCATATGTATTATCACTTTCCTGGCTAGTTTTAAGGGCTAATAATTTTTTGACAAAAGCTCCGTATCTTGCACCGTTTTCGAGATACGGGCCCTCAAAGGTGCGGCGAATGCCATAATGTTATCCTATGGGAAAAAAAACAGAAGTTCAGACTGCCATAACTTTGCCTCCCTGTAATATTTTTTCACCAAACCACTGAAAGGCACATCTGTGGGATGTTGGCTGTGTTCCCTGCAAATTTCAGCCCAAAAGACTGAACCGTTATTTTGCAGCAGGGCACCAAACGATTGCTGCAATGCGTAGTACGCCGTAATGTTATCCTATGGGAAAAAGTGTCAAATTTGGAGTACCATAATTTTGCTACCATCTAATATTTATTCAGCAAACCAGTGAAAGGCACATCTGTGAGATGTCGGCTGCGTTCACTCCAAATTTCAGCCCAAAACTCCAAACCGTTCTTTTGCAGCGGGGTGCCAAAGAATTGCTGTCATTTTTGCAAGGACTAGAAAAGTACTGTTGCAATTTGCGAAAGCTTTCGCAAAAATTTGCGACACTTTCGTGAGCACGAAAGTACTTTGCGAAAGTACTTTTTCTAGAAATTTGAAAAACATATTTCTGGGGTGTTTTACCCTAAAATAAAGACATGGCTAGCATCCTCAGGGTCCGACTAGGTGAATACAAAAAGAATTAGGTTGCTAGAGGGTCCCAAATTTAAATGCCAAGCATTTTTCTGATCACTAACTGAAAACAAGATGGCAGATTTGCGAAAGTAAGAGGGCCATTTGCGAAAGTGAAAATGCATTTGCGACACTGTCGAACTTTTTGTTAACTTTTCCCATTGATTTATAATGGGAAATTGTTTTTTGAATAACTTTTGAACCGTGTAATATTTTTTCACGAAATCTTTGAAAGGCACATTAGGGACCCGACTGCACGTTCCTGAAGATTTCGGGCGATTAAAGCACAAACCATCGCGCTCTGTGGTAGCGACCGTGAATTCCAGAAAAAGCGTAAATGCATCGCAGATCACGCTTAATAACCAGCCGTGTATCCGACAGGTACGAAGCTTAGCAGATCCCAAAGGTGTATGGGTCTTGATCGTGTATTCCAAATTTCAGGCAAATCTGTCAAGCGGTTTGCAAAGTTATTAAGGTGCAAAATTTTGGGTTTTAACATGTAAATGGCTCCTCAACCCTAACTATGGTAGCACTACCATGCTACCATAATATATGTATATATATATATATATATATATATATATATATATATATATATATATATACACACACACACACACACGCACAGATATAGCCACTACACTTTGTTGCAGTGAGTCTCCCTCCTTCCCACTAGCACTATCTCTTGTGGAGGGACAATTTTTCAAGAAAAAAACTAAATCTTCTAATATTGTGCAATTTTTTTTTAAATGTTACAAAATGTATCAACCTATACCCATTTTATAAGCACAATAAAACACTCAGGGGTGTGGGCTATGCTCTGATATATACACACTTCTAGGGGCTGTAAGACATTGGGTCTGTGGCCTTGTGCCTCACTTAGGTCTTAGTCATGGATTTATCAAAGCATAGCTCAAACCCCATTGTGTGTGTTACTGCATACTTATTCCCCCCCCCTTACAGTTTTGGTCCATTTCCTGGTGGGTAAAACCTGGTGTGTTTTGTAAGAAAGTGAAGATTTGTCTGGTTTGATCATTGGCAATTGATACAGGTATAGTCAACTAATTGGGAGCAGGACTGGGAGTGGGGGTGGGAGGGAATAAGATTAACCTCTTTACAATGGGAATGAGTGAGTAAGTGAGTGAGTGAGTGAGTGACTCAGTCAGTCAGTCAGTCATTCAGTCAGTGGCCAGAGGAGCAAGTGTTCAAGATGGACTGGGCAGTCACATGTCTTTTTATTTAAAAAAAAAAATCCTTATACATGGGGTTAGGTGGAGTGACTGGAAACAAATGAAATGAGCAAGTCAGCAGGTGGGTAGGCATGAGGTGGGCTGTGATCACTGTGGCAGCACTAAGGAGAAGAGTGTAAATGAAAGGAAAAAAGGGGATTTAAACATGTAGACAAGGAGAAAAATTGTATATAAGATATGTTATTGTTAGCCTCTCAGTTAAAAACAGACTTTCGAATGCGTACGAGTAAGAAACGATGGGAAATTTGTGGTATGATGCCAGGGCAGCCATGTTACTTGTGGGCTAAATATGTGCAGAGGGCTGCAGTGATTCTGCTTTGGTAAAAATTAGGTTGGCAGGTTCTTTTTTTCTTTCTGACTGGAACTTTTATGAACAGTTAGTTTATTGATGATTTTATAACTGTCAACCAATGAAATTTCCTAATTTTTGAATGGTGTTGTATAATACCAGATTTCACATGCCCTCCTTCCCTACCTGACAGCCCACTGCCTCACCTCAATGAAAGTGCACCTCCCTGTAATCAGTCTTAGTGTGGGATGCCAGGACTTACACATGGACCCCCAGTCTCGGGAGTGGAATCGCTATGTACTGTTGCCACCCCACTTGACTGGCCTCTGTTACTGATACACGCTTCTAATTAATTTTTATTTTAAAGGCACTTACTATCTGTGAATCCAGAGGTTCTCAACTGGTAAGGTGTGCCTACCTGGGGAGGCACCAAGCTCTCTTAAGAAAGGTGCGGAGAGATTTGTTTTCCAGATTGCTGCAAGACAAGTGCTGTCTGGCTTTATGTGTGTTGAACACTGAAACAGGCTAGAAGCCATATGCTAGCACCTCTGCTTCTACCATGCACCTCACTGATGTCTGGTGGGGGGCTTGCAGTTAGTGGTCCTGGAACGAGCGGGGGCTTGCAGTCGGTGGCCCTGAAGACTGGGAGAGGTTTTTTGGCCAGGACAGGGACTCACAATCGGTGGGCCCACAGGAGCTGGAGGAGGGCAGTCAGGGAAAGGAGGAACCACCCCACAGGAGGATTTCATCCAATTGGGATGAGTGGCATGAGATTGGAGTGTGCGGCCAGGCCTTAAAAGACTTATGGCCGGGCCACTACTCCAAATCTTGAAAAATGCAGCTGTTCACTGTTGCTGGTGGGGGGCTCACAGTTAGCAGCCCTGGAAGGAGTGGGGGCTTGCAGTCAGTGGCCCTGAAGACTGGGAGAGGTTTTTCATCCCACTCGCCCTCCCCAACCCTGAATGCTATTAAATGTGGAAGGTGGGAGGAGCCTGCAGTCTGGCGGTCTGTGGTTTGCCAGAGGAAGCTGGGCCATCGGTTTGATCAAAAGGGGGCATTCACTGTTAAACGAGTGGTTTGAACTGCAGTATCCAGGGAAGGGAGGCACTCCTGGTAAAGTGGCATTACTCTACCTTTTTCTGCCTAACCTTTAATACCTTAGGAGACTTCACAATAAATTTGCTGGATTGAAACTGAGACATGGGGGTGGGGGTCCTCAATTAGTAACAAATTGGTAACCTCTGGCAAATTGCCAGACTTAAACTGACTATCGGCTGGCTATACTGGACTTTCAAGTCTGTATTGAATCTGAGATGGGGATTTCTCAATTAGTAACCAGTTGGTAACTTCTGGGAAATTGTTGGACTTAAACTGACTAATGGCTGGCTATACTAGAGTTTCAAGTTTGTGTTTTAACCTGTCATGCAGGTCTTAACAAGACTGGTTACGCTAGACTTTCAAGTTTGGGTGTAAACTGTTTTGCAATTTTGGGTTTAAACACTATCATGGTTAGCTTCTAGATCTATGATTGCATGCTGTGCACTGCAACAAACAATGGAACGAGAGTCGGACTAGGGGGGAGTGAGCTCTGGGGGTGAGGCTCCAAGCATTGGTGCAGTAGGGTTTAGGGGGTTTGTTAATTTATTTTAGGACTTGTACCTGGGCTTTGATGTGTATGGTCAGTTATTTTTTTCTACTACATCAGTAAGGGCAGTCTGTATTTTATAGCTGGTCCAACGGGCATTGGTGGGTGGTTCAGATGTGCTCTGGCACTGTTAGGACATTTGGGAATGGGGAAGCCAAATGGGTGAGACATAGGGTACGGTCCACAGAGCATGAGGGCTGGTATCTTTGGAAGGGTAGTGGGGTACATAGGGTGTAGGTCGGCCATTGTGCTAGCCCTGGCCTGGAGGATGGGAGGCTGTATGGTGTGCCAATGGTTGGCACATCTCAGAGAGGAGGTCAAGTGGCTAAGATGGGTGTTGGGGGGAAGGAGGTGAAAAGGAGGCTGGCACTGTGGCGGGGTAGGTTGGGGGCAGTAGGAGGGAAAAATGGTAAAATGGTAGTGGGTTCAGGTGAGGCATCCCAAATGGGAGGGAACAGACAGGAGAAGGATGGCATGAGTGCAGGGGACTGCGCTACCAAAATGGGGTGTCTGGGAGTGGACCCTGGAGGAAGGAGGGGAGCACCAGGGGGCATGGATGGGGTGACCCTGAGCAAAGTAAGGACCAGGGGGACTGGCATGAGGTTAAAAGAAATAAGAAACAGGGGAGCCAGCCCGGTGGCATAGAGGGCTAAGGCGCTGGTGCCTTACCGCAACCCACGCTGGTGACCCGGATTCGGGAACAGACTCGGGGCGTCGGGATTTGGCAGGGGAAGAGAGGATTGAGCATCCAGAGGACTGCTCTCCTCTCCTGGGGTGGGTTATGGGAGTGCGTTGCTTTGTGGTGACCTCCAGTGGAGACCAGGGGTAATGCAGACACACCCAAAAGAGGGAACATACCAGAAAAGTGGAAAATAGCTCTGCTCTCGACTGGATGACAGCCGCCTGGTGGTCTGATGCCTTCAGTGTCCCACCATCCATCCTCCAGCAGTACCCCAGGGCTAAGAAGTGTGCTTGTCGGCCCCACAGGTGCCTCTCCCCTTGGAGGAGGGGGGCCCACCCAGCGAAGGGTTATGTCCGGGTCACCCTGGGGATGACTACAGATATGAGGGACGGGGGTCTGGGAACAGGATGGATTGGGGGTGCCTTGGCACAGCCTGAAGGAGTGGCTGAGAGCGGAAGCATGGGGTAAAAAGGTAATACAAAAAAGAAACAGGGGGCCTGGCAAGAGGGTAGGAGAAGAGCGCTGGGGTATGGGCAAAAGAGAACTGATAGTGGGTGTGAGACAGCAGGGGAAGGCTGGACAAATGGAATAGAGCATAATAACAGATTCACACCCCTGACACTGACAAGTGAGGGAGGGGAATATGGAGAGGTGGTGGACAGGTCAGTGAGGAGGAACACCTGGGGCCGGGGGGGCCCTTTGCTCTTGGGAGAAAAACGGGATTGAACCAGAGTACTATAGCAGGAAGGGAAGAGGCCAGAGAGGTCACGTCAGTGAGAGATAAGGGTTGGAGTGGGAGGGACAGGTCAGAATTTGGCATGAGGGGGAGGGGAGGGGACGTACATGGTAACACGGGGGGAGGGGGTAACTGGGATAGCAAGGAGGTCTAGGGAAAAGGAGGTGGTAAGAGTGCTTCTTCTGGGTGACTCCATGATTAGGGGGGTCAGGTGAAGAGGGAAGGGGGACTTCCTGTGGTGTTAAGTCCAGGAGTATATCTGGCTTAGGTACAAACAATATAGAGGGGAAACAGTGAGCTGGAGATTCAGGCTAGGTTTAGGGAGCTGGCCAGGGTCTGTCAGGACGTGGGGTCTCTTTCTTGAACGTACTACCAGTGCCTAGGGCCAGTGTGGAGAAAAAACAAAAAATAAGCTATGTAAATGTATGGCTCAGTGAATGGCGTGAGACCGGGGGTATGAGTGGGTGAGGGACTGGGGAGCAACCTGAGAGGACAAGGAATTGTACACAAGGGACAGGCTCCACCTGAGCTCAGAGGGAAAAGAGATCCTGTAGCTTAGACTGGCATAATTCATCTGCTCCAGGTGGGGTTTAAACTTGTTGTGGGGGGAGGAGGGGGCTCTCTGGCAGGAGAGGCCAGGAAGGCCCTGGCCTTCTCCCTACAGGTGGGGGCACAGGGCAGGATCACCTGATAGTGCATGAGGGCGTCCTTGTAGGCAGGGAACAGGAAGACCTCAGGGTGGGGGGGGCAAGGGGGCACATTGGAGTGTGGTTCTGATTAATGCCAGGAGCATGTGAAACAAGATGCCTGAGCTTCAGGCACTGTTAGTGGAGGGGGGGTGGATGTGACAGCTGTCACAGAGACTTTGGCCACTTCCAAACATGACTGGGACCTAAACCTAATAAGGTACACCACGTGCAGAAGGGATAGGGTGGAAGGAAGAGGAGGGGGGTGTAGCATTTATCATTAGGGATGGCATAGGGATAAGTATAGTTGAGGAAGCGGGGGATCAGGTGGAGGCTTTATGGGTCACCCTACAGACTCCAGGGGGTAAGCAGGTGAAGATGGGGGTAGTATATAGACCACTCAGACAGGGGGAGGAACAGGAGGAAGGCCTGGTGGCTAACTTTAGGGATCACTGTGGTAGGGAAGAGGGCAAAACTGTGGTGCTGGGAGACCTGAATAAGTCAGGAGCAGACTGGAGCGCTATGGCTCCTTCATCGGGCAGAGAGCAGTGCCTGCTGGATGTCTTCCAGGATGCATTCCTTGCCCAGCTGGTGACTGATCCAACAAGGGAGGGGAGTGTCCTGGATGTGGTCCTGTCAGATGGTGAGCTCATTAGGGACCTAGTTTTTGGGGACCCACTGGTGGGAAGTGATCACGCCAAGGTTTGGTTCTCCCTTGACCTAGGGGGTGGGGTAGAACACACAAAAATGACAGTGGTTGATTTTAGAAGGGAGGACTTCAGGAGGATGGAGCGGATCTTTAGGGGCTACCTAAATGAGATCAGACCAAGTTTGGGCACAGAGGCCTGGTGAGAAATTATTAAAAAGGGGCTCCTGGAGGCTACCAAGGCCTGCACGAGGAAGAGACGCAAGTGGCGCAAAGCTAAGAGGCTGAGTTGGTGGACAAGGGAGGTCCAGGATGCGGTGAGGGAAAAAAAGGCTGCTTTTAGCTGATACAAATTTTCTCAGGGGGGCTATATCCAAGAGGAAGTATGATAAGGTAGCCAAGAGGGTCACCAGGATGGTAAGGTCAGCCAAGGCAGGGGCAGAGCTAAGATTGGCACGGGGAAAGGAGGGGTAAAGGGTTTTTCAGGTATATCAGGGGAAGAAGAAAAGGGAAGGGGCAGATTAGTAGGCTGAGAATGAAGAGTGGGTAGGTGGAGGAGGTGGGGGAGAAGGCAGAGGTACTAAATTACTTTTTTACCTCTGTGCTTACCAAGGAGGATGGGGGGGTGGCACTGCAAGGGGCAAGGGAAGGGGGACCGGCAGATGAAGTGGGGGAAATAGATATAGAAATCCCCAGTGGGAGGGTGTGGGATGCCCTCAAGGCCCTAAGAGGGGATAAAGAAACAGGTCCAGACAGGATCCATCCCAGGGTGCTTAAGGAGCTGGCTGATACCCTGTCTGCACCCCTGGCGGACCTTTTTAACTCCTCCCTGCAGTCGGGGTGGGTGCCTCATGATTGGAGGATGGCCCATATCATGCCTATACACAAGGGTGGCTCGCAAGAGGAGCCGGGAAACTATAGGCCGGTTAGCCAGACATTGGTAGTGGGCAAAGTGATGGAGGTCATCTTGAAGCAGAAGCTGGATGGGTTCTGAAGGCATGGTCACCTAGATGATCGCCAGCATGGCTTTGTTAAGGGCAGATCACATCAGACCAACCTGGTGGAGTTCTATGAAGGGATGATGAGTGCGCTGGATCAGGGCAGGCCAGTGGATGTCCTCTTTCTGGACTTCAGCAAGGCATTTGACTCAGTGCCACATCCCGGGCTACTGGTGAAGCTGGAGGATATGGGGTGTTGGGGGCAGATGGTCAGGTGGATAGGAAACTGGCTAGTGGGGCATGTACAGGAGGTGAGGGTGGGGGGGAGGTCTCATCCTCCAGGAGAGTCATTAGATGGGTCTCATAGGGGTCAGTACTGGGCCCACTCCTGTTTAACGCTTATATCTCAGACATCAGAAGTGGTATCAGGAGTGGGATAAGCCTCTTTGCCAAAGACTCGAAGCTGTGGCAGTGGTGGAAGGGGACGAGGGGAAGCTGGCTCTCCAGGAGGATCTGGAGACTCTGGGGAGGTGGTCAAGAGCCTGGAAGCTAAAGTTCAACCCTGGGAAATGCAGGGTTCTGCACCTGGGGGCCAAAAACCCAGCTCATGTATACACCTTGGGTGGGGGGAGGCACTGCAGGTTTCTAACGGGGAGAATTACCTCGGGGTGGTGGTGGATGCCAAAATGAATAGCTCAGAGCAGTGTAGAAGGTCTGTGGCCCAAGCAAATAAAATGCTGGGGTGCATAGTCAGGGGGATAACCTCAAGTAGAGAAGTGCTCCTTCCACTGTACAATTGCGTGGTTAGACCACACCTTGAATACTGCGTGCTGTTTTGGTGCCCCTCCTTAAAAAGGGACATTGCTCTTCTGAAGAGGGTCCAGAGGAGGGTGACCAGGATGATACTGGGGCTAGGGAAAAGGCCCTATGAGGAGAGACTGGAGAAGCTCAACCTGTACTCGCTGGAGGAGAGAAAGAACAGGGAGGATATGATAGAGGTCTTCAAATATCTCAAAGGAATGAATAGGGTATGCCATGAGGGGGTGATTCAGCTGAGGGAGGTAGGGGTCACCAGGGGACACACAATGAAGCTGGACGGGGGAAGACTGAGGGGGAAACAAGGAGATGCTACTTCACTGAGAGGGTGGTGGAGCCCTGGAATGCTCTACCTGGGGAGTTGGTGGCTGCTGCAACTGGGAAAGGGTTCAAGAAAGGCTGGGATAGATATAGGGGGAGGGTGCATCCCAGTGCCCCACTGGTGGGGTGGGGGACCTTGGAAGGAAGGAGGGGGGCTAATAACGGTGCCCTGGGATTGCACTGATCATTGAACAGACTTGATAGACCATAGGGCCTAATCTGCTGGCTTCTTAGTATGTTACTATGTTGGAATTAAGGACCACTAGGCAAGGGAAAGTTAACAAAAACAGGCCAGTTGGCATCTGCTCTCATCAGCCAATAGTGTACTGGTATTCTGAAATTTGACTGGCATTAGAAAAGGGACATCTGAGCTGCTCTACTCATATAGGACCTCAACCCACACTGAATCTCGGAGAGAACGCTGACTAGACTACAAGGAGACTATACGAAACTTGCCAGCAGAAACAGGCCTCATTATAAGGTCTATCAAGTCTGCTTGAATGCTCAGCTAGCACCCTTGTATTGTAGCTGCCCCACCCCATCCCTCCTCTCACCTCCGGAAACTGCTCAGTGTTTACCCAGTCCTGCCCCCTTACCCTGTGCCATGCCTTTTGAAACTGCCCACAATGCTGCATGACACCACCACCTCTGGTAGAGTGCTCCATTTTGACATCACCTTCTCAGTGAAATAATGCCTCCTCATCTCCCCCCTGAATCTGTCACTCTCCAATCATAGCCTGTGCCCTCTTGTGTCCCTTCACTTCCTCAGCTTAAACAACCCATCTGTGCCAGATTTGTTGATCCCTTTCAAGTATTTGAAAGTTTCAATCATATCCCGCCAATGCCTTCTCACCTCCAGGGTGTACAAACTCAGGTGTCTCAGCCTTTCCTCATAGGTTCTGCCTTCCATCCCCTGTATCATTTTTGCCACCCTAAGCTGCACTGCCTCAATCATCCTGATATCCTTCATCAGATACGGACGCCAATACTGCATGCAGTACTCCAGATGTGGCCTGACCAAGGACCTGTACAGGGGAGGGATCACATCCTTGTGCCTGGACAAGAACCCCCGAGCAATGCACCCCAGCATCCTATTGGCCTTAGCCACAGCTTCCTGCACTGAGCAGAGTTGTTCATACTCCCCATTACTATCACCCCTAGATCTTTCTCTTCTTCAGTGACTCCCAGCCACACCCCACCCAACCAATATTCCCTCCTCAGGTTCTTCACCCCAAAGTGAATAACTTTGCACTTCTTTGCATTAAAGCCCAATTGCCACCTTGCCAACCACTCCTCAAGTCTGGTTAGATCACCCTGTAACTTCTGCCACCCCTCTATGTCATCCACAAGTGCCCCATCTTGGTGTTATCAGCGAACAAACTGATCCTGTTCCCAACCCCATGTGGGATATCCGATATGAACAGACCAAACAACAACAGCCCCAGTACAGAGCCCTGCAGTACACCGCTGGTCACTGGCCTGGGAGATGAGAGCCCCCTCCCACAACCACCTTTTGCAGTCTATCTTGTAGCCAGTTTCTGATCCACTTCGCCATCTTGGCCCCCACCCCTATGTATTTCAGCTTTGCCCCCAGCCACTTGTGAGGGACTGAATCAAAGGCCTCACTGAAATCCAAATGTAAGACATCCACTGCATGGCCCTTGTCCAACTCCCTTGAAACCCAGTCATAGTATTCTATTAGGTTGGTCTGGCATGATCTCCCGGAGACAAACCCATGCTGCTGCCCATCCTGGAACTCACTGACCTCCAGGAAGGTTACCAGTCTCTCCTTCAAGATTGCATCCATAAGTTTACCCACTATGGAAGTGAGACTGACAGGTCTGTAATTACCAGGTTCATCCTTTGGGCCACTCTTGTAGACAGGCACCACATGAGCCAACCTCCAGTCCTGTGGCATGCACCATGTATCCAGGGACATGTTGAACCGGTCAGCCAGCAGCCTGGCCAACACCTCCACCAATGCGGAGACCCAGGTGGGGGAGCTCACAGTGCCCACCCTTAAGTGCAACTCGTGATGGGGGGAACAGAGATACCCTCCTCGTGCTTTTAGAATGCTTGCCGAGGTCACAACTGCATCTCCACCACGAGAATTCAGGGCATCTCTTTAACTCTGGATAAGGGCACAATACTGGTCTTGAGTCTTGTGGCCAAATATGAACCCTTCCTTGGCTATAACACAAAGGAGGAAGACCCAGGCATCACACTCTCTTCGGGGTAGCAGTGTAAGCCTGATTTGGACTTCTCCCTACTGGACATGCAACAGCCTGGTTCAAAATCCCTGCAGACTCATCCCTGAGACTTTGGTATTCTCCCTATCCTTCCAGATCCCTTACAGACCCTTTTGATCAATTTGGTTGCTATGGTGACCCCTCTAAGCATTTGGCAGTTATCACAGATTATTAATTCTATTTCACAATTCACACACAAGAATAGATAATGAATATAGAGAATGCCAAACTGGGCTGAGCATTGCTGAGCTATTTGCTAGTGGCTATTAGCGAACCATTGGAATATGCTGAGTCCTTCAAATATCTGGGGGTGTGGATAGACCCCAAACTTTCTTTTAAAGTACACATTGATGAAATCTCCAAAAAGCTTAGACAGAGGCTTGGGATTTTCTTCAGAATCAGGCACCTGTTGATGCTAGAGGGGAAATTAAGGTTGGTACAAACAACTTTCCTACCCCTCCTTGACTATGCAGACTTTCTGTATGAGGGTAGCTCAAGCACAGCCCTCACCAAACTTGATACCTTGTATCATCGGGTGCTTACCCTACTCAGTGCACCACTGTACCCTCTATAAGAGCATAGGATGGGTCTCACTTAGCCTCAGATGTCATAAGAATGCTGTGCTCTGGACCTACAGGGCCATCTCTACCAAAGTGCCTCACTATATCAAGGATTGTATACCCTTTGCAGCCCTGGCAGCTACTTGGTAAGAAGTCAATCCTGGATCTCCCTTTTCATCCCTAAAGTCAGGACGCGCTTTGGTTGTACAGCGATAAGTCATGCCCTTCCTGCCCTCTGGAATACTGCTCAGAAAAACACTACAACTCATCCGACTTCAAAAAAGAGACATGCAAGAACAAGGGGACACAATTTAAAGATGGGGGGGCGGTTCAGGGGCAATGTGAGGAAGTATTATTTCACAGAGAGGGTAGTAGATGCATGGAACAGCCTTCCTGAGGAGGTTGTGGGGTCTAAAACTGTGGGAGAATTCAAGAATGCATGGGACAGACATAAGGCAATTCTTGTGGGGGGTAGGAAGAAATAGGCTGTTGGTTAACTAGGATCTGCGGCCTATCCTGTAGGTAGGGAAATGGGCAGACTAGATGGGCCAAGTGGTCCTTATCTGCCATCAAAGTCTATGTTTCTATGTTTCACCTCTGCCATTGTCAGCTTTCAAAAACCTTGTGCACAGATCATTCTCAGAGTCCTGCAACTGTTTCAGACATTGACACCTCCTAACCCAGACTCTACTTCTTGCTGCCTGTCCCCACTGACTATTTTGCTCCTATATCCTCCCACCACCCTACACACCTCTTGGACCTGGAATGTCCATGGTGTATAACCATGCCAGGTGTATTACCATGTCACTCACGCAGGTATTTTACCTCTCCCACCCCACCCCAATCACTCTCCACCCCAAACATTGTCTACCTCCTTTAACTTTGAACACCCTGTGCTTACATTGTTTCACTACACTGTCCTACTACACAGACCTACTAAGGTGATGCCTTGCTTTACGTGGTCAAACCTTTTGTTCTTATGCACACATGTACTTGGCTTGTTTAGGAGTTGCACAAACTGTTTTCTGCCTGCCTTTGTACCATGTCTGTACCTTATGCCACTCTGTGCTCTTCTAATGCCTACCATAATGCCACCATGCCTCATTATAAGCAATCATTTGTATTCACTTTATACCGACTGCCAATGTACTTATGTATTTTATGAATTGTTGTTTTTGTTACTTATTGTTGTACTTAACCCAGTTCCACCTTGTAAATGAGCCTTGCTCAATGGTGTTCTGCCTGGCTAAATAAAGATATTAATTGATTGATTGATTGATATTGATTTATTGATTGATTGATTGATTGATAGCTATACACTCATCAGTCTCACACAGAAGCTTCATCTTTCCACCTGCTTGAGTTTAATTACCGTACCGCACCCCCCCCACCCACAATGCACATATTGCCACTGTACACTCGCGCTAACACTGACCACCAAATTTCAGCATCAGGACTCTCCACCAATGCACTGACAGGATGCCAGACCACAGGCAACAGTCACACCAGATTCTGGTAAGATATCAAAAATGAACATTTTATTGCAGTGTGTGACTTGATTTGCTTATTGTGAAGGGAAGCCTGCAAATCAAGTCACAGTTGATGTTTAAGATTTTTTTTACTGATATCATCTTGTGTCAAGAGGTAAAGGTAGGCAGAGAGAGTAAATGACATACCAGAAAGTGCCAATAGGTTGGGGTGTGTGGATCCAGAATTTGCCACTAATTGTGTGTGGGAGGTAGGCAGGGAGTAAACGGCATAGCAGAAAGTGCATTTAGCTTGGGGGGGGGATCAAGAATTTGGCACTAATTGTGTGTGGGAGTGGAGTATACAACTGTGGTCTAGGGGGAGCAACTTTGTTTTTAATGGACTGGTAACAGCAGGTTTTCAACTACCCCCCCAACACACCACCCGTGTGATGTCCCCTCACTTTGTGGCCCTTTTGAAAAAGTGAGTGTGTGTGTGTGGTGGGTGGGGTGAGAGAACTTTGTTTTTAATGGACTGGTAACAGTAAGTGTTCAACTACCCATAATTCTGTGTGATTTCCCTGCACTTCATGGCCCTTTTGGAAAGTGTCGGGAAGAATAATTTTTTTTGTTCTACTACCCCACACTATACAACCACTTTAAAAAAGGGCCATGAGGTGTGAGGATGTCACACAAGGTGGGGTGGAGTTGAAAGTATGTTGTTGCCAGTCCAGTAATAATAAAGTTGCTCTTCCACCCCACCACACACCCATACCCCCCAAACACACCACCACCCACACCCCCACACCCAGACACACACACACACACACACACACACACCTACACACATATATTCACCCTCCCACGCCCACATCCAAACCAACCTAGTGTGGTGGCATCACAACTGGGGGGGGGGGCTAGTTGAAAACATGCTGTTGCCAGTCCAATAAAAATAAGGTTTTTTATAATGGATTGTAAATAAACAAGTAGGTTTTATTATTTTAAAGTGGCATTGTGTAAGCTTGTGTATAACATTTGTTATCATGGGTATTTGTTGTGATGTGCATTACTGTGTGACCAGTGGGAGACCCAGGCTTCTGTCGGGCCCAATAGGGGAGACTCACCTCGACAAAATCTGAGAACCTATGTAGTAAACAAATGCCTGATCTGTATGATCCTCTAGTCTCTGCTACCTACCTAGCTAGTTCAGAGCATGCCTGTAAAGAAGGATTGGCTAACTATCCTGAAACAAACACATAAACAAATCAATCCTTGCTAATGTCTGTTTAAGAAAATGTTTCTGTTTAAGAAGCCAAGTAAAATTTTCAGATATTTAAATGACCTGTGGGATATAATGAAAAGCCTTTTAAAATCTGAAGCAGATACAACTTTTTCATGAAAATCTTGCCATCACAGTCCTGCAAAACAGCTTGACAAGGAATGTTCTCTGAATGGGATATTAATACACATTTAAAAGCTCTATAACGGTGGGTGACTTTTCATAAATGTAATGTATTTCACAAGAATCTTTTATTCTGCAAAATTGCATGGTGCCATTTGAGATTCGATGCAATCCTTTCATTGCTCTGCTATTTACCTTTTGGATTGATGGGGCAATTTTGAAGACGGCTGCCTCTTTTAGTATGCTAATTACTTATTTTCACTTTGATCTTTTCCTCAAAGGAGTGATAATAGCTATCTCTGCAGGGGCTCGTGTATTGATGCACTCTGGTCTGTATGATCTAGTGATTAGAGTTAGGAAACTGGGGAGGAGGGGCAAGATTAAAGCATCAGTTCTCTGCTACAGAACACTATAGTGTGAAGAATGCAGCTCCAGATCTAATAACTTCCAAAAAGAGCAATTATTTTAATAAAAATTAGAAAAGAGATGAAGGTTGAATTCAAGCATACATGGGACAGTCATAAGGCAATTCTAGGGGTTGGGGGTAGAAAGAAGTAGGCTGCTGGTTAACTAGGATCTGCAGCTTATCCATTAGGTAGGGAAATGGGCAGACTGGGTGGACCAAACGGTCCTTATCTGCCGTCAAATTCTATGTTTCTATGTTTCCTTCAAATCCTCAGTAATATATCTCATTTTTACAAACCTGTTGTTGCTTATGCTTTACAAAGAAAAGTAACAAAAAAATAATGAAATTAGACCATGATAATTCACAGTCATGGACTCCTGGTTTATTTTTAACAGTTCTGCACTGAATATATATACTGTGTGTGCCATTCCACTCTGAAAAGGACAGCGTGAGTCTAGGACCAAAGGCGCTGCTTTCATTTGCATTAGCTGGTTAATTCGTTTATTAACAGATTTAACCTGGATCATCATCATAAGCTGGGCATAGCATTTGTTTGCAGAAGAGTCATGGGGGATGGATGGCAGAGCCAAAACTGTTACTAATGCATTAACCTGATAGGAGAATTAGAATTAAAGTGTGGTCTGGGTATTAATTTATTTGTTATATTATTGTGATATTAAAATGCCAGACTTCGATCACAATAATAAACAAGCATTTGTCAATGCCGAATGTTGATTGCATTGGTGTGTTGAGCTCGCTCACTGCCCCCTGTCACTCGTTCAGTTTGTGTCTCCCCGTGCTGCAGGCTGCTGTTTTGTACTGGGCTCCTGCCTGTGTTGGCACCTTGTTCTGCCCACTAAGAAATCTGCAGCAGTCCCGAGCCTGACTTCCCCTCTCTCATTCTGTTTCTGCCGGTGCTGCAGGCTTCGTCTGCCCACAAATAAATTTGCAGCAGTTACAATAGAGCTCCATTGAGCTCGCTCACTCCCCCTCTCTCACTCGCTCATTCTGGTTTTCCTGCCACTGCAGGCTGCCCTTTTGTACTGGGCCCTGCATACATTGCTGTCTTTTTCTGCCCACAAACAAATCTACAGCAGTCCAAACAGATCTCCATTGAGCTCACTCACTGCCCCTCCCTCACAGACTCGTTCTGTGTCTCCTGCCGCTGCAGGCTGCCCTTTTGTTTTATTTAGTTGTTTAACCAGGTATAGCACACTAAGCTGAAAGCTTTTTTACAGGAGCAACCTGGGAGCACAAGGAGGTTAAGTGACTTGCTCAGGGTCACACAGTATGCAAGTGGAAGCTGTGGGATTCAAACCCAGGTCTGGTCTGCTAGATGTCACCAGATTTGCAGCTCAGAGCCTTAGTCCACTGCGCTATACTGCCTCCAAATTTTTACATTTGTACTGGGCTCCTGCCTGCATTGGCGGCTTGGTCTGGCCAGAAAGAAATCTGAAGCAGTCCCGACACAGATCCATTGAGCTCGCTCACTCCCTCTCTCTCACTCACTCATTCTGTTTCTGCCAGTGCTACAAGCTGGCCTTTTGTACTGGGCTCCTGCCTGCATTGATGCATTTTCTGCCCACAAAGAAATCCGCAGCAGTCACAATACAGCTGTGTTGAGCTCACTCACTACCGCGCTGTCACTCACTCGTTCTGTTTCTTTTGGTGCAGCAGGCTGTGCTTGTGTATGGGTCTCCTGGCTGCATTGGCACCTTTGTCTGTCCACAAAGAAATCCACAGCTGTCCTGAAAGAGTTCCGTTGAGGTCGCTCAGTCTCCCTCTGTCATGTGCTCATTCTGTTTGTCCTGGCACTGCAAGCGGCCTTTTTGTACGGGGCTCCTGCCTGCATTGGTGCCTTTTTCTGCCCACAAAGAAATCCGCAGCAGTCCTGATAGAGCTCCGTTGAGCTCACTCAGTCCCCCTGTCTCACTCACTCATACTGTTTCTCCCACCACTGCAGGCTGGCCTTTTCTACTGGGCCCCGGCCTGCTTTGATGCCTTTTTCTGCCTACAAAGAAATCCGCAGCAGTCCTGACAGTGCTCCGGTGAGTTTGCTCACTCCCCCTCCCTCACTCGCTCTCTCGTTCTGATTCTCCCAGTGCTGCAGGCTGCCCTTTTGTACTGGGCTCTTGAGCTGGGGCCTTTTTTCTGCCCACAAACAAATCCACAGCAGTCCCGACAGAGCTCAGTTGAGCTTGGTCACTCCCCCCCTCACTCGTTCAATCTTAAGCTGTCCCAAACACTGATTTCCCACAGTGACCGTGCTATTCTCCGGTAGGAGTGCAAAAACATATTTTAGCCAGGATGTGAAAAATGACAGCTGTACTGTTCATAAGGAGATATGAAAAAGTGCCATTGTTGAAAATGTGGTGTGAAAATATTACAAATGTGAGAAGGTACAAGGGTGTATGGAAACAGTTTAATGCAAGCTCGTAACACAGTCATGTTATGGAGTTTAGTCACCAAATTTTCAGCATAGGGATTTTAGGACCTCTGCTCATGAACAGTGCCACTGTCATTTTCTTAATCTATCCTGAACACTGATTTCCCACAGCGACCGCGTTATTCTGTGCCGCAACCGTGAAACCACATTTCAGTCAGGATGTGAAAAATGACAGCTGTACTGCTCATAAGGAGGTGTGAAAAAATGCCACTGTTGAAAATCTGGCATGACAATATTACAAACCTGCGAAGTTACAAGAGTGTGTGGAAAGTGTGCAACACACACTTGTAACACAGTCATTTGATGGGCTATCATCACCAAATTTTCAACATAGGCATTTTAGGACCTCTGCTCATGAACAGTATCACTGTCATTTTCTTAATCTGTTCCAGACAGTGATTTCCCACAGCGACCGCTCCATTCTGCACCAGAAGTGTGAAAACACATTTTGGCCAGGATGGAAAAAATGACAGCTGCACTGTTCATAAGTAGGTGTGGGAAAATGGCAATGTTAAAAATCTGGAATGAAAATATTATAAATTTGCAAAGTTATGAGCATGCGTGCAAATTGTGCAACGCATGCTCGTAACACAGTCATTTTATGGAGTATCATTACCAAATTTTCAACACAGCCATTCCAGGACCTCTACTCATGAACAGTGTCACTGTCATTTTCTTACTCTGTCCTGAACACTGATTTCCATCAGCGACCGTGCTATTCTGCGTTGGAAGTGTGAAAACACATTTCCGCCAGGATGTGAGCAATGACAGCTGTACTGTTCACAAGGAGGTGTGAAAAAATGCCAATGTTGAAAATCTGGCTAGAAAATATTGAAAATTCACAAAGTTACGAGCATGCGTAGCAACTGCGCAGTGCACGCTTGTAAAACAGTCATTTCTTGTTTTTTTCCCACCAAATGTGCAATACAGGCTTTTTGAGAGCCCACCTCATGAACACTGGCACTGTCATTTTGTTAATCAGCCCTGAAAGGTGATTCCGCCAGTGACCTCAAAATCACCTTTCGGGGCCGATTAATGCCATAACAGTTCAAGAATTCCTGAGGAGGGGTGCCAAAAACCCCATGTTGAAAATTTGGTGAAAAAAGTCCCAAAAATGCCCGAGATATGTACTAAAGTTGAAAAAACCCTATTTATTACGTTATACAGTTTATCGGCATTTCCTCAGTTCGCGGTCAGCTTTGAAGAGTGCAGACATGTTCCGGTCCACCTAAGATTGTCGCGTCAAGCTCTGGAGATAAGTATGGGGTGAGGGGGTGTGGGGAGGCAGGGTACACAGTGGGTGGGTGCAGGTTGCGGGTGGGGGCCAGAGACACTACGAGAGACCGTTTCCTTTTTTGCAGGTAAAAAAAAAAAAAGACTTCATGGGACTGTTTTTCCCTTTACAGGGGCATGTGTCATGCTTGGGAGGGCTCCCAGTGTGCCACCAACAGTTTTCTTTTGGGGGGGGCAGCAGTAGCCAATGGGGGATTGGGCACCCCTGTCAGCACACAAAGGGGGGGAGATTCATTATGCCGACGGGGATTGGGAACCTCATGGAGGCACATAAACATGGTGGGGGGGTTATATTGTTTGTGAACATGGCAGCAACCCACTGCCATGTTCTCAAACAATATCAGGGTTTTTACATCCCGCCCTGCAATGACGGGTCGTTCCCTCATTGCAGCGGATGGCTGACGCTGCAATGATGAGGCAGCCCCTGATTGCAGCGGCGAAATTGTCAGTAGTTGGTGCTAACATTCCAAACTACTGTCACCAGCAGCCTGCAATGGCATTGGGGGAAGCAGGACAAGCCTTTGCAGGCTATGGGGGCATTGGCCATGCCTCCACAGCCTACTACTGAGAAAGCTGCCATGATATGTTGTTTGCGCTGCGTGCAATCAACATAAAAAAAAGAATACCTTTAATTTCAAGATAATGTCAAAGCAGGTGCTGTTGGCTGTGGACATACAGTATACACTACCGATACAGCTACAAGTGCGCAGAGACACACACAGCCATATGTGTGTGTGCACACACAAACAAAGAAAACGTATACTGTGTGTCCAGAGCCAACAGCACCTGCTTCTACTGTGTCTTTTTCCAAGGACAAACATGCTGTGATGCACTATGTCCTTTTCAGTGGGGTTCTGCTGTTACAAGCTTTTACATTGTCTTTTCTCTAACGTTGAGTATATGAGATGCCATACTGTGTCTCATTTTCTTTGTGGTCCTTACTGCTTTTAGTCATTTTTAGAATGTATTTACCCAGGATAGGCCAAGTGAGATGCACTATGTCATTCTCAGTGTGGTTTTGCTTTTTTACAGTTGTTACAGTGTATTTATCTAAAACAGCCTGGTGAATCACAGAAACAGAATTTGTCAGCAGAAGGACCACTTGACCCACCCAGTATGCCCATTTTTCCCTGTTGACAGTATCACTGCAGATCCTACTTGATCTCCAGCCCATTCCCCAACCCCCTTCCTTTTTGCTAAGATTCCCTTATGCCTGTCCCCTGCATTCTTGAACCCCACCACTATTTTTGCCCCCACCACCTCCACTGAAAGACTGGTCCTGGAATTCACCACTCTTCTGTGAGGAAGTACTTCCTCACATCTCTCCTGAATCTACCTCTCTCCCCCCCAACTTCATATCATGTTCCCTAGTTCTTGAGCACCTTTCTTTCTGAAAAAGACTTCCCTCCTGCACCTTGTTTAACCATGTGAGGTACTTCTCCTTTCTGTCTTCCAAGGCGTTGGGTGTACATATTTAGGTCCTTAAGTCTCTCCTCGTAGGGCTTCTGATGCAAACCCTGCACCATTTTACTTGCCCCTCTTGACCTTTGCCTCTCTTTCTATGTCCTTCTGGAGATGTAGATAGATAGATAGATAGACAGACAGATAGATCGATAGATGGATAGATAGATAGACAGATAGATAGACAGACAGACAGACGGATAGATCGATAGATAGATGCTTTATTTATAGAGTGCTCCTTTCTGGAGATTCAGAGCGATGTACATTAAAAACAAATCACTACAGTAGCAACAACAAAATTTGATTTCAGATTCCAAAATTTCACATTTCAGGTCAGCTAGAAATAGAAAACAGCTTTAAACGCAACTATCAATGCATACATAAAATGTTCCATCCAGTGTAAATTACGGGTAGAATGCCAGTTGAAACAGAAGTGTTTTAAGACATGTTTTAAAGGCTTCTACCAAGGCTGCCTCCCTTAAATACCTCGGTAGTGAGTTCCAGAGGGTAGGCGTGGCAACTGAGAATACATGGTCCCCCAAATGCCGCAGCCTAACCATGGAAACCCCTAGGAGAACACCCTCGGCAGAACGGAGAGCCAGAATTGGCTGGTGGAGCACCAGAAGATCTTGCAGATCAACTAGTCCCCAATCATGAAGGACCTTGTAGGTGAGGAGCCCCACCTTGGAGACAGTCCTCCACCTGACTGGCAGTCAGTGCAGTTTGCAGAGGAAAGGAGTAATATCTTCACTTCTTTTCACTCCTTACAATTATCTCGCTGCCGCGTTCTGCACGAGCTGCAGCCTGTGAAGGTTGCCTGCTGCAGCTGGTGCTGTGGTCTCCAGAACTGGACACAGTACTCTAGGTGGGGTCCTACCAGCGATCTATACTGAGGCAACACCACCTCCCTCATTCTGCTGGTGACTACCCTCCCTATGCACCTTAGCATCCCATTAGTGCTCCCAACTGCCTTGCTGAACTGCCTGGTCACATTTAGGTCATCAGATATGATTACCCCCAGGTGTCTTTCCTGCTTGGTGGTCATCAGTACCACCCTTCCCATTTTGCACTCTAGCCTGGATTTCTGTGCTCAAAGTGCATTATTTTGTACTATTTTGCATTGAAACGCAGCTGCCATGTCCTGGACCACTCCTTGGGTTTTTTCAGGTCACTACACATCTTTTCCTCCCCACTCCCGCCAGAGTGCCCACTATATTGCAGATTTAAAAAGAGGTAGACTTTTCCTTCCAGCTCCTCTGCAGTGTCACATATAAAGGCATATAAA
The DNA here is from genome assembly GCA_016271365.2 of Neoceratodus forsteri. Classification (NCBI taxonomy): domain Eukaryota; kingdom Metazoa; phylum Chordata; order Ceratodontiformes; family Ceratodontidae; genus Neoceratodus; species Neoceratodus forsteri. Next base: position 1,223,261,904 of record CM057459.1, on the reverse strand, counting down.
GGGTGTCAGGGTGTCAGCTTGGCTCAGTTGGTTGCACATCCACTTCTGGGCCATTGGACATGGGTTCTAGTCCCACAGCATGACTGGGCTCATACCTTAAATGCTGGCATCTGAGTTTAGTACATGGGGATGCTGTGTTGTTGGGAGGTGCCATCATTAAAACAAGATCCCTTCTACCTATTTCTGGTGCTGTCCTGGTAGGTGTCCAGGTGGAAATAAAAGAACCCAAGGCACTTTTTGCAAGAGTAGGGGATTCTCCCTGGTGAACACAAAGTCTCACAGTATAGAGCTGCGATGCCCCATGCAGGTGGGTGCACAGATTCACGGGGGGCAACCCTACTCAGAAACACCAACACCAAACCAATCTGTACAAACCTGTGGAAAGTAATTCATTAAGCTTCTAGAGCTGTCTTGCTTGGTAGCTCCCTTACTCCTCTCAGAAGTATCCTAATAAGTTGACCTCAGCCCAGTTCAAAATAATGAACAACACTTTTATTGAAAAATAAGAAAAATGTTCTGGGAAACACTCCTCTTCCCATAAAACCAGTTCGTGCAATTGTCCAAGACTATGTGTAGGTGCTGATGTATGAACTGGCTGGCACTACACATTCAGTCACTTCACTACCAGTCTAGCATTGCTTGTAAAGAACTTTGGGATGCAATGTGTATGAAATGTGCTATGTAAAATGCTGATTATTCTGCTCCATTAAAGAGGACCAGTCCTTGCACTGATCTCAGAGGCACCCTGCTGATCACCCTCCCTTCTTCGGAGTGAACATCATTTACTACCACCCTCTGCTGCCTATCCTCTTACCAATTTCTTATTCAATTTACCACCTTTGGACCCACACCTAAGCTACCCAGCTTGCTTACTAACCTCCTATGTGGAACAGTGTTGAAAGTCTTACTGAAATCTAGGTAGGCTACATCTACCATTTCACCCTGATCTAGTTCCTTGATCACTCAGTCAAAGAAATACATACTAACATATTAAATTGCCAGCAGAATAGGCCTAACAGTCTTTCGTGTCTGCTCGTTTGGTTAGCCCCCACCCTGGGAGCTGACCTTGCTGCCCCCCCTCGCCCTCTCTGGCTTCTCCCTTCCCAGTCCCAGATATTCTCATTGGACTGGATTTTGCTTCCAGAACCCTTCCCCTGTATTTGTCCCAACCCCTCTTGAACCCCTCCACCATCTCTGCCTCCACCAGCCCCCTGGGCAGCTTATTCCATGGCTCCACCACCCTCTCAGTGAAGCAGCACCTCCTCCTTACTCCCATGAATCTCCCCCCTCCAGCTTCCACCCATGCCCTCTAGTTGCCCCCCCTCCTTCCTTCGAAACACCATGACTGCTCCTCCCCTATTTACCCGCTTCATTTACCTGAAGACCTCTATCATGTCCCCCCGGTCCCTTCTCTCTTCCAATGTGTACATATTTAGCTCTTTGAGCCTCTCCCCATAGGTCCTGTCCCCCAAGCCCCAAATCATTTTGGTTGCCCTCCTCTGGACCCTCTCAAGGAGTTCAGTGTCCATCTTTAAGTGTGGCCTCCAAAACTGCATGCAGCACTTGAGGTGCGGCCTCACCAAGCAGTTATACAGTGGGAGTATCACTTCCCTCCTTCTGGAGATGATCCCCCTAGCGATGCATCCTAGCATCCTGTTGGCCTTGGCCACTGCCCTCCTGCAAGTCTCAGAGTTGTTCATCTTGACATCCAGCACCACCCCCAGGTCCCTCTCAGTCATCGAGACTTGTAGCATTTCCCCTCCCCCAGGGTGTACACTTGTCCGGGTTTCTGGCTCTCAGGTGCAGTACCTTGCATTTCCCTGCGTTGGCCCTCAGCTTCCACTTTCTAGATCACCTTTCCAGAGCCTCCAGGTCCCCCTGTAGGGCCACCCACCCCTCCTCCCCATCCACCACCGCCCCCAGTTTTGAGTCATCCACAAAGAGACTCATCTCATGCTTGATATCCGTCCTTATGTCAGAGACATAGGCATTGAACAGGAGGGGCCCAAGGATCGATCCCAGCGGGACCCCACTAATTACCCTCCTTGGGGATGAGATTATCCTGCTAACCACGACCCTCTGGGTCTGGTCCTGGAGCCAATTGCCTATTTTATTTCATTTATTTTATTTAGTTTTTGTTGACCGGGTAAGTGCACTAGACAAATCCTGCCTATTTTCAGGCACGACCCGAGGAAGGGGGATACAGATGAATGCCAACTGACCTTGAACCAGATCAAGCTGTGGGTGGTGCTTTTAGTGTATCCATCTGATCATCTGGTTCCCCACTCCCATTTCTCCCAGCTTATCCTACAGGCCCCCGTGAAGAACACAGTCAAATGCCTTGCTGAAGTCAAGAAAGAAATATGTCAGATTTATTTGACATAACCTTCACCCCCATGCCCATGAAAGCATGCTGCTTCAGGTCTTGTAGCTTATTGGATTCAAGATATTCCACAATTCTTTCCTTCAGTAGTGGTTCCATAGAAACACAGAAATACAGAATTTGACAACAGATAAGAATCCCCTGGCCCACCTAGTCTGCTCATTTCCCCACCTACTGTATAAACTCCAGATCCAGCTTGATCTGCAGACTACCTCCTCCTTCCTACCCCTAGTGTTGCCTTCTCCCTGTCCCATGCATTCTTGAATTTGCCTACCGTTGTTGCCCCCACAGTCTCCTCAGGGAGGCTGTTCCAAGCATCCACCACCATTTCCATGAAAAAGGCTTCCTCACATTGCCCCTGAGTCTTCCCCCCTCCAGCCTCATATTGTGACCCCTTGTTCTTGCACATCTCCTTTTCTGAAAGATGCTGCCCTCTTGAACTCTGTTGATCCCCCTGAGGTATTTGAATGTCTCTATCATATCATCCCTCTCCATCTTTTCCTCCTGTGTATACATATTGAGTTCCCTCGATCTCTCCTCATATGGTTTCAGGTGTAGCCCTTGCTCTATTTTCTTTGCCCTTCTCTAGACTGCCTCCTCCCTGTCAATGTCCTTCCAGAGATGAGGTCTCCAGAACTGCATGCAGAACTCTAGATGAGGTCTCACCAATGGTCTGTACAGCGGCATCACCACCTCCTGTTTTCTACTGGTGATACCTCTTCCTATGCACCCCAGCATCCCACCGGCTCTCCACTGCCTTCTCACATTGTTTGGCTACTTTTAAATCATTTTCTTATGACTACCCCTAGGTCGCTTTCCAATTTGGTTGTTGTTAGTACCTCTCCCCCCCATTGTGTATTCCTCCCCTGGGTTTTTGTTCCCGAAGTGCATGATCTTGCACTTCATGGCATTGAATCCAAGCTGCCATACTCTTGACCATTCCTCCAACTTGTCTAAGTCTCTCCTCATTTTATTCACCCCCCATCCCGAGTGTCAACCCTATTACAGATCTTGGTGTCATCTGCAAAGAGGCATAGTACTTTCCTTTGAGTCCCTCTGCAGTGTCTCTAATAAAGACATTAGAGGACTGACATCAGCAATGAACACTGTGGCACCCTGCTGGTTACTCCCCTTTCTTCAGAATAAACTCCGTTTACCACCATCCTCTGTGTCCTGTTGCTAATCCAGTTTCTGACCCAGTTTACCACCTTGTGCCCCACTTCTAGACTGCCCAACTTGTTTACTAACCTCTTATGTGGGATTTTGTCAAATGCTTTGCTAAAATCTAGATAGGTCATATCCACTGCCCCTCCCCAATCTACTACCCTTGTCACACACCCAGTCAAAAAAATCTGTCAGATTCATTTGACAAGACCTTCCTGTTGTGAATCCATGTTTCCTTGGATCATGTGCCCTGCTGGCTTCTAGATATTCCACAGTCCCTTTCTTTAACAGTGATTCTATTGCCTTTCCTACCACTGAAGTCAAACTGACCAGTCTATAGTGCCCCGCTTCTACCTTGCTCTCACTTTTGTGAATGGGTATCACGTTCACCCTCCTCTAGTCCTATGGCACCACTCCCTCCTCCAAAGATTTGTTTAATAGAGCTGTCACTGGTGTCAGTAGCACCTCTCTGAGTTCTGTTAGTATTCTGGGATTTATCCCATCCAGCCCCATTACTTTATCCACCTTCAGTTTCAAGAAATCCCCCCCCCTTCCATATGTGTGTGTGTGTGTGTCTACTGGATAATTCCGGTACCTCCACCTCCCCTTCTTTTGTGAATACTGAGCAAAAGTATTTCTTCAGTATCTCAGTTTTTTCCCAGGTCCCCCTCTGCCCACTCCCCCCTCCTTTATTCAGCCTCACTATCCCTCCCTTGGCCTTTCTTCTTTCCCTTATGTACCTGAAGAAGGTTTTGTCCCCCTCCTTCACTGTCTGGGCTATCTTTTCCTCTGTTTGTGCTTTTGCACTTCTGACTGCTTTTCCTGCCTCCCTCTGCTCTGCCTGATATAGTTCCTAGTCTTCGTCCCTCTGCATTTCCTTATTTTTCCTGAATGCCAGCTTTTTCTCTGTAACCTTCCCTGCCACTTCTTTTGAAAGCTATAATGGGTTCTTTTCTTCTTCTTGCTTTGCTAACTTGCTTACTGCAAAAGGTGCTTTACATTGCTTAGTTTGTATCACTTGTTCTGTTCAGCATCTGTACTGGTGCACAATCTTGTGTTTCCGAGCTACATTTAAACATTCTGTTGATTCCATTAAATCCTAACTTCCATCGTTTTAGTAGATTTTCTGGTCCTTTTTCCAGCCCGATATTTCCAGTGGTTTTAGAAACAGATAGAGCAAACAATACCATTTACATGGCATAGAAAATCGGCACACATCTCAGTGAACCAAGAAAAAGGTGGTTTACGTATCTGACGAGTGTTCGTTAATGTATCAGAACAGATTGCATTTGCACACAAGAACGGGTAACGTTGCAGTGGCTCTGTGATGCTCATTCTGTTGCAGAGCCCACACCCTTACAAAAAATATAAATGTGCTGTGTTCATACAGAATGCATGCCACATGCTTAATTGTGCAATGTTTGCATGTAGTTCGCATACACAAATGAACGTAACCGAACCAGTTCTAAAAAGCAAATCAGGTTTGCATGCTGCAAGCTTGACATATATGTAGCAGGTAAACTGGTGTGAACATCATTTAAAAATCATATCAGATTCACATGCTGCAAGCTTGCCAAGTGTACAGCAACTAAGCTGGTGTAAATCTCAACTAAAAACACATCAGATTCTATTTCTCATGCTACTGGTAGCAATTAGAGCCACTAAAATACCCTTTTCATTGATTTCTCATTAAAATTAGGTAAACTTAAATAATTCTGATCCTTTTGCAAGTTGTTTAATGGCTTTTGATTTTTGTCACTAAGCTGTCATTAATTTGTAAAGTATTGTTTGCTTACTGCATTAAATGCCTAGGATATAGTCAGCCAACATCCCCCATTCAAGATGTGCAAAGAGGGGCCGCTGTGTTGTGAAACCTGACCTTTTTCTTTTGGGCCATTCAAATCCCCTTATGCATATTTAGTGCAACAAATGTATTTCTCCATGACTGATTCAGCTCACTTACTTTCCCTTTGTCATTCTGTATAGATCATATACACTATGGCCATGCTCAGCACTTTTTGTGCTGAGTAGGGTCTTGGAAGCATGCACCATACCTCACATTTTGTCATTGAAATGAGAGACATAGACACTCAAAATGAGGGACAATGAGGAACACTAACCCTCACGATGATCAGGACACATCCTGAATCATAGAGATACAGTACCTCAGAACATTGTAGAAACCATTGTATTTACTTGTACCAATATTAGCATCTGAGAATGAATTTCTACCATAAATCAGGGGTGCCCCTTAGGTAGGCAGAGGGGAGCAGTTGCCCCCCCCCATGCATTTGTGCTTATGTTGTTCTTATGGTGTGGCAATAATGGCATTAAATTTGGATTTAATCTTGTGCACAATAAGCCCCCTCCCACCAGCCTGTGTGCACTCATGCTGCAGGTGCGTTACCAATTCAACTGTATCTGTATTGCATTGTCCAGTATCTCTACCTATTAGCAGCGGCGCCATCACATGTGACATGGAGGAGCTCCAGCCAAGCAAGAACACATGAGTCATGCGAGTACAACACTGTCTTTCCCACCACAGAGTATACAGGCTGCACACTACAGCTTGAAGGAGCCAGTGAGCACTGAACTCTCAATAGCAGTGTTGTGGCAGCATATTTTTGTTGGTTTAGTCTTAGTGAGTTTCCAGCTCCCCTGGTGGCTGAAGGGGCAGAGGGTGATGTAGGAGCTAACTGGAGACTAGAATATCTACTTACTCTACTAGTCTGGCCTCACAAAAAAAACAGCATAGGCCCCCTACTGCAGCAAGCTCAGCCTAGCAGCAGCAGTGACAGCAGTGTGGGCGGTCTTCATAGGCTTTGATCAGTGCAGTGTGGCAGCAACCACAGCAGCAGCCAAGCAAGAAGCAAACAACACAGGTTGGGTGGGTTCATTTGGTGAAGTGACTTCATCGCAGACCATGATGAGAACCTGGGATGGTCGATTCTATCATCCAGCTCCTGGCAGAAGGGTGGAGAAGGAGCAGACTGAAAACTGGGTTGGTGGCACACTGGGCCAGGCTGCAGGTTCTAAAAGTAATCTTTTTTGTTTATAGGGTGGGATTGGGGAATGAGGAAGGACTGAAATGTTTATGTGTTTTTCATGTTTCTATGCTTTTGGGAGGCTTCACGACCCATATGGGAAGGGTATTAAATGGAATGGAGTTGGGGAGAGAAATTGAGACACATTTTTTTGGGGGGGGGTCAGAACTTCAGCCAAGAAAAAAATGGTTAGTAACTAGGTGGGTTTAAGCCCAAATCTGATGCACTACTCCAGGGTATAGACAAATGAATCCTACACATTTGAATTACTGCTGATTTCCATATCACTTTTCAGTCACAACAAATAAGTTTTACCTTTTAGAGATGTTCCAGACATTCTAGAACTTGCCATCTAGGGGCTAACTAGCACCTGGCCTCCACTGGTTGTTGGCTGTCCCCTGCTGAAATCTGAAATGGAGCCCCTAAATTTACAGGACATCCTCTGTGTGAGCAGCATGTTTTCCATGAGGGATGGATGAGGAGCAGAGCAGTTTTCAGGGGTAAAATGAGGGCTGTCCCTTGCATTCAGGGACAGTTGAGTGGTTTGGTATGCACAGACTGTTGGACCCCCACTGTAGTCAGGCTTATTCCCCCCCCCCATTGAAAGTGACCTCCACATCCCCATGCCCAGGCACATTATGACATAGGGCAAGGGAGACTGCAGGAATGTGCACCATAGAAATTAATTTGGGTATTTGTTTTATAACTATTTCATACATTATTGATGGAGAGTTGGAAATGAATGAAGGTGACTAACAAGGGCCTTATTAGTAAAACAGTGACCTTCATTATTCACCAACTCACCATCATAATGTATAAAATAGTAATAAAAAATAACTCAATTCATTTCAGGGGGGTATGCCCCAGCACTCTGACCCATGGACATCATCTCTTAAAAACTCCTGCCTCTTGCTCCCTAGTACTCTGGTATTTCGGGAGTGAAGAGGTCATTTAATTCTAGTAAAGGATCAACCCTCTGTCGAATCACATGCCAAAGGGGGGCTACTCTGGGACACTTCCGGAATATGTGCAGAAGATTCCCCTCTTCCTGATGGCAGCGAGTACAGGTACCAGATGACAGGAGTCCCAACCTAGCCAACTTCTGAGGAGGAGAATAATAGTAAACATAATAGTAGTTGTGCAAGATTTTGAACTGCATTAACCGGAGCTTATTATCGACTTCTGTCTATACTTGGGTTGTCTGTAGCAGCATGACTGCTCCTGCTACAGTGTGTGTGCACGGGGGGGGGCAGGACTGGCCATGTGGGTGCATGCCGAGTTATTACTACTTTTGTGTTTTCCCCTTAAAGTCTGTTTGTGTGGAAGCATTCAAAACTATGGAGAGAAAATAGTAGGAGTACAGGCAAGACAGAAGTAATTACGTAGTTTTTTTGGGGTAAGTGTGTGTGTTGGGGTGGGAAGACCCACATGTGTTTCCATTGGTATGTGTGCTACAGTTCAGCTGTGTAGCTGAGATGAGGGGGGGGCAAGAAAACTAAAGTATAACAGTGGCTATAAGCATGCCACATGCGTGTAGATGTACAGAAGGCAGATTTGTATTGAAGTACAAGCAAGCCATATGTGTGCAGGCAGTATAGCTTAGTGGTTAAAGGCACTGAACTGCAAACCAGGAGACTTAGAGATGCCCTAAAGACCAGGGTTTGAATATCATCAACCCCTACTTATATATGATGTGATCCTGAGTAAGTCACTTAACTTTTATGTGTGCAGTTATCAGTGACTACTTGCTTTTTGCATGCATGCCACATGCTTGCAGTCTGTTCCAATTTAACATAAAAAGTTTGCTTTCCACACTTGCTTGCTGCACGCATGCCACATGTTTTTTTGGGGTAAGTGTGTGTGTTGGGGTGGGAAGACCCACATGTGTTTCCATTGGTATGTGTGCTACAGTTCAGCTGTGTAGCTGAGATGAGGGGGGGGCAAGAAAACTAAAGTATAACAGTGGCTATAAGCATGCCACATGCGTGTAGATGTACAGAAGGCAGATTTGTATTGAAGTACAAGCAAGGCATATGTGTGCAGGCAGTATAGCTTAGTGGTTAAAGGCACTGAACTGCAAACCAGGAGACTTAGAGATGCCCTAAAGACCAGGGTTTGAATATCATCAACCCCTACTTATATATGATGTGATCCTGAGTAAGTCACTTAACTTTTATGTGTGCAGTTATCAGTGACTACTTGCTTTTTGCATGCATGCCACATGCATGCAATCAGTTTCAATTTAACATCTAAAATCATACTTGCAGCATACATATCATATGGGTAGTTTTATGTGTGCAGCATGAAAACATTTCATATAATTATTTCTGTAAGGGTAGTATAAAAGCGCCTAAAGGCTTGTTGCCTCTGTTATGGCTCTCTTGAGGTTCTTCCACTGTACCTCTACTCCCCCTCCCTCACCTTTTGCCAGTGTTTTCTTTTTTTTTTCCATTCAAACTTTATTCATTTTTATACATTTTCGAAGAGAAGCTTTAGTAAGCATACATACAAATGATACAGGAACCAACGAGCAGAGATTAGATCAACTCTTCCCCTTCCCCTCTCCCCCCTCCCTTTCCCCATTTCTTCACACAGGGTACGATATCCGGAGGAAAAGTAGAAGGACGGTAAACCTCTATGATGCCTGTAAGGAATACAATGTCAGTAAAGGGTCCCATGTCTTCTGAAATTTCTGGGACTGATCATGTAGGCTAGCTATCATGTTTTCCAAATGCAGATTTGCCAACAACTCTTGCAACGATTCATTATAAGCACTGTCAGTCGCGTCTTTCCAATGACGCAACACCAGATTTTTAACCGACATAGCTATAAGAGCAATATGAAATTTCCTGCTGTTAACTGTAACAGAGGAAAAATCTCCCAAAATGCAAATTTCAGGAGTGAAGAGGTCATTTAATTCTAGTAAAGGATCAACCCTCTGTCGAATCACATGCCAAAGGGGGGCTACTCTGGGACACTTCCAGAATATGTGCAGAAGATTCCCCTCTTCCTGATGGCAGCGAGTACAGGTACCAGATGACAGGAGTCCCAACCTAGCCAACTTCTGAGGAGAATAATAGTAAACATAATAGTAGTTGTGCAAGATTTTGAACTGCATTAACCAGAGCTTATCATGTCTAATATATTTGTGACAACTCGCCCATAAAGAAGGCCAGTTAATTTCTTGTTGGGGAAAAAGTGAGGCTTGCCAGTGTTTTCTTGAGGCATGCTCACATTTTAGCAAAGTTGGCCCGCTTGAAGTCTAGGACTCTTACTTTTGTGTGGCTTGACTCTTCTACTGTCTTTACCTTGAACCATACTGTATGGTGGTCACTGGACCCCAGGTGGCTGCCCACTGATACATCCGTTATTCTGTCTCCATTTTGAGCACCAGGTCCAATATCACCCCCTCATGGGTGGGTTCCATCACTGCTTGTGGGAGGCATACCACTTGCAGAGCATCCAGGATGATTTTGCTCCTGGATGTGGCTGCAGCATAGGTGTTCCAGTTAATATCAGGCATATTTAGATCCCCTACCAACAAAATACATCCTCTTTCTCTGTCATTTTAAGGATGTCATCCACCATTACCCTTAACCTTACAATCACACCCCTGTTCTTTCTCTTTTCACTTACATATATAAAGAATGGAGACCCTATGAAGTGGGGCAGCTGTAGTGATATGAAACTAAGAGCTACACAATCGGGCAGACTTAATAGACCTGTGGGTCTTTTTTCTGCCAGCAAATTCATATGTTTGTACAGTATGTTTGTACCCTGTCTGTTTCCTTCCCTTGCTCTGGAGGTCTGTACAGTAGATAACCCCTGTGTGGATAGTGATGACATTTCCTGAATACAGGGTGACCCACAGTGCCTCCTGCCCTCCCTTCTTTCCCTTTATCTCAGTTGCTTTGATCCCCTCCTTAATGTATATTGCTACCCTTCCTCCCTTTTTGCCCTCTCTGTCTTTCCTGTAGACTGTGTACCAGGGTATATTAACATACCAGTCATGGCTCTCTGTATGCTATATTTCAGTGACTGCCACAATATCCAGGTCTCCTTCTGCTATCAATGCCACTAGGTCAGGGATCTTGTTACCCAGGCTGCGGGCATTTGTACATATGGTCCTCCATATTTTGTTGGTTTCACCCGTATTTGTTTCCATCCTATCCCTTCCCCCTCTGCCTCCCATGACATTAGCCCCCATTTCAGTCTGTTGTGTATTCTCATCCTTAGTATCCTCTTGTCTGACTACCTTAACATGTTCCATTAACTCTCCCACCACCATTGTCAGGCTAACTGGCCTATAATTACCAGCCTCTTCCCTGATACCACTTTCATGAAGTTGTACTATATTTGTCCTCCTCCAATCCTCTGGAACACTTCTGTTTCCAATAAGCTGTAATATAGGACTGTCAGTGGTATGGCCAGTACCTGCCTGAACTCCCTCTTAATACCCTTGGGTGCACCCCGTCTGAACCCATTACTTTGTCCACTTTTGAATTATCGTCATACTGTCATAATTATCGTCATTATGTTGAATGCAATGATGTTTGTACAGCATCTTGAAATATTTGAAAGGCACTTAATCAAATAAATTTTATTATTATTAGTTTAGCGAGTCCCTTCTAGACTTTTCTCTGAAAAATGAACTAGTGTCCACCTCCCTCCATACAATTCTCATGTTACTTTTTTGTGGCCCTTCCCTTCTCCTTCCACTGCGAACACTGAATAAATATATTTGTTCAGGATGTCTACCTTTCCTGATCTCCTACACAGTTCTCCTCTTTCCTCTGTAACCTTACAATCCCACCCCTGTTCTTCCTCTTTTCACTTACATACCTAAAGAATGGATACCCCTTCCAACTAGGCTAGTCTTTGTTCAGTTTGTGCCATTATGCACCTTACTACTCTCCCAGCTTCCACCTGTTTCCCCTGTTACACTTCCCTATTCTCCTCCCTCTGCATCTCCTTTAACCTTCTGAATGCTGCTCTTTAAGCTTTTACCTTTTCCACCACCTCTTTTGAGAACCATAGGGGTTGGGTCTCTTCTTCCTCTTGTTTTTGCTCACTTTCTTAACACAAAGGAGAAGCAATATCTTGTTTTCAGTTGGGTACTATGTTTTCCCATTTTTTCTGTGTATTTTCTCAGGATAGATCAACTGATATCAACTGAGATGCCATATCTGATTTTGAAAGGGGTCCTTCTTTTACACGTTTGCAATATTTTTTTACTCATGATAAGCAAGCTGAGATGCAATACTTTTGGTATCTTATATAGGTTGCTGAGCAGTACTAACTCACTCCTGTTGTTTTATGCAATAACTCATTTTCAATGGAGTCCTGTTGTTACCATGTTTCACAATGTTTTTACCCAGGATAGCCCATATGAAATATAAAATCTTGTTTTCAGTAGTGTCATGTTTTTACACATTTTTACAATGTATTTTCCCAGAAGTAGCAGCTATGCAACCCCCTAACCAGCTAAAAACCACAATTTTGGGCCCAATAGGTTATCTCTACTGTAGCCCCAGCATAGATGCCCCCTCAGTGGGCTGAGGGCATCACCATAACAGGCCAATGATTTCATGAAAATTTACTTCTTGCCATAACACACATATACACACTGCATGGGTAGGGATTCAGTTTTTTTTTGTTTAGTTTGTAACTTTTTGGTTTTTTAATATTTTTTCCTACTGTTTTCTGTCATGGTCTTTTTTAGCCCCACCCTGACAAACCATATCAGTGTCAACTTTCAAATCCCCCTGAAAGGGGTGTTTGTGGTGAAAACTGTGCTGCAAACACCCATTTGAGGGGATTTGAACATTGGCACCCATAATGTTCATCGGAGTGGAGCTAAAAAAAGACCTAGACAGAAAAAAGTATGAACAAATATTAAAAAAACAAAAATGTTATGAATTAAAGAGCCCCCACATTAAAATTATTTGGCACACACTTTCCATTTATTTCAATGGGATATATTTCTTTAAGTCATAACTTTTTTGTTTCTTTAACATTTTTACTACTTTTTTCTGTCAAGGTATTTTTTAGCCCCACACTGATAAACACCATGGGTGTCATCGTTCAGCCCCAACCCCTGAAATGGGTGTTTGTGATACACATCAGCGTACTCCATAAACATCCATATTAGGGAGGATTTGAAAGTTGACACCCATAAGGTTTGTCAGGGTGGGGCTAAAAAGACCTCAACAGGAAAAAGTAGGTAAACATATTAAAAAAAGCTAAAAAGTTATCAACTAAAGAAAAAAAATTCCTGAAATGAATGGCCCCATTGAAATGAATCGGCCCAATTCATTTCAATACTACCCTCCATCAGAAAAGCAGTGCTTCGAGGGACAGTGAGGATTCAACACTGAGGAACAAGGGGATCCGCTATAATGGACATAGCTGGGCTCTACTGGATGGGGGAGGTGGGTGGTAGGATGCACAGAGGGTGGGAAAGGGTGTTTTCTTTTAAGAGTTTGGGGGATACTGAGATGAACGTTTGTGGGGTCAGGAATGTGCACCAGTGGTGGGACCTGTTACCCAAATCACTGGACTTGAGTGGTGGTAGTGAATGTACAGAAATGAATAGTGGGTGTGCACTCATGCACCTGTATGCAAAATCTGCCTCTGGCCAATTAGCTGGTTACTACAGATCAGAGTAGTTTGAATGTAGAAGTAGGATTTGTAGTAAGTAGGAGAGATAGAATATGGAACTAGCAGAGTTGACTGAAATACCAAGAGAGGTGGAGGAATTTTCCAGCACTTGTTTACGCATTGCTGCCTTAGACAGAGAGGAAGCACGAGTGGGAGAGAGAGAGGGAAAGCACACTGACTTATATAAGTACTAATGTGCATCAACTCCACTGGCCTGAGTGCATGGCAAACATAATGTGATGTGTTCGGTATCTGGTCACGCCCTTCCAGAGCCTCCTTGTTTTCTCTGTTCTCTTCTTTCAGCAGTACAGCAGCATAGGTCTCCCTATGCACTCATAAAAAATATCTCCTATCATCCTTTTTAAATGTCCCCCATTCCAGCTTTACATTGTGCCCCCTGGTTGATAAACTGTGCCGTAATCTGAACAGCTCTGTGGAGTCACCAACCGCTTAATCTGGTTCAATTTCAGTTACTTACCAACTGGATCCTCCCTCCCCCCCATGGTCACCCCTGAAAAAGGGACTTCTAGGCCAGTGGGCTTACTGGGTCAACAAAATTCAACAAACAAACCCTATTATACCAGGTAAGTATTTGAATGTTTAGATCATATCATTCCTCTCCCTTTTGTCCTACAGAGTACATACTGAGACATTCTAGTTTCTCTCCATAGACTCTACCCTGCTGCCTCTGGATCATTTTCATTGACCTTCTCTGTATACTTTCTAACCTATATCTGTCCTTCCTTAAATGTGAATTCCAGACTTAAAATACTCCAGGTGTGGGCTTGCAAGTTTTTGAGCAGTCTTGAAAGTCATGGACAGTTTCGGATGAGTTTATTTTGAGACGGTTTACGTGAGACCAAGACTGCATGTTGTGATAATAGTGTTCTGGTCATGAATGAGCATCACTTAGAACTGGACCAGATGTGAAATGGATGTTGTCGTCTGCGTACATGTGGATGAGGGATCTTGAACAGACAGATGGGAGGTCATTAATAAATAGAGAGAACAGAATGGGGCCTAGAATTGAACCCTGGTGGACAGCAGCTAATTATGGGGGGTGGAGTCTGTAATCCCATCTGACTGGAGCCTATTTTCAAGGTATGATTTGAACCACTGAATTGTAGGAGGGGGCGAGTCAAGGAGCAGGTGGTGGGACATAGAATTGAAGGCCTTTGCCAGATCAATGAAGATTACAGCAGTTAGTTGGCCTTGGTTAGTGGTGGACTGGATGTGTCCAGTGATGTAAAGGAAGGAGGATATGGTGGACTGGTGCTTTCTGTACCCAAACTGATATAAGGAGAGAAAATTTGTGGATGTCGAGAAAGTTAGTCAGTCTGTATTGGACAAGAGCTTCTTGCAGTTTGGCAAGAGTGGGGAAGAGGGAAATTGGTCGGTAGTTTCCAGCTACTGAGGGGTCACCACCCTTGTAGAGAGGGATGACATAAGCAAGTTTCCAAGCTTGGGGGATATTGCCAGAGGAGAAGGACAGGTTTAGTAGGTGAGTGAGGGAAACAGCAATTGCAAGTGCAGATATATGCAGAAGTTTGGAGTTGATACCATCAGGGCTAGATTTTGAGATATTCAGGGAGCAGAGGGCATTAAGGACTTCTTCCGGAGAGGTGGGAGTGAGGAGGAAACTGTTTTGAGTAGGGTTTTGGAGGGGGGTGCGTGAGGGCCTGGGAGGGGGGATCAGGTCAGGAAGGGCATAGGTGGTGAAGAAGTTGTTTAGGGTTTGTGCTATTTAGACAGGGTCAGAAATTGTTTGGCCGTTATGCTTGAGAGTTGGAGTGGTTATCTGAGAGGGGAGTTGATAAGGGAGTGGACCACCTTGCAGTAGGAGGAATGAGGGGCGATGTTTAAATGGGACAAAGTATTCAGCTTTGGTTTGTCTTATAGCCTTGGTGCAGGCATTTCTAGTGAAGCTGTAGGCCTACCTAGTTTGGGGGGGTTTGTGTGGTTTTAAATTGGGACCAGGCCTTGCCAAGAGCTTTACAGAGGGCAATTAATGTGCTGGAGATCCACGGGTTGTGGCGTGTTTCGATTCTAGCTTTAACTTGGGGGCGTGGGAGCTCCAGACATTATTGAAAGTATGTAGGAAGCTGGACAGGGCTGAGTCGACATCAGATGTGGAGCAGACAGGGTCCCAGTCTGCATGTTTTACAGTAGGTCATGCAGATGAGAGCTGGTGTTTACTGAATTTAGAGGACAGGTAATGATGTATTTAGGGGCTGATTTTGGAAGTTGAATTTTTCTGGTGCAGTGTGTAATACAGTGGTCGCTTAGGGTTGTGTCCATTACACTAGCAGTGGAAATTCTATGTGGATGGGAAGTGAAGATCCAATCAATTAGGGAGTAGTTTGCTGAAACATAGAAACATTGAATCTGATGGCAGATATGGACCGCTCAGCCCACCTAGTCTGCCCATTTCCCTACCTAATGTATAAACTCCAGATCCTATATGATCTGTAGCTTACCTTCTCCTTCCTACCACTAGGGTTGCCTTCTGTTGGTATCCCTTGAAAATCACTAGTCAACAATCGCAAATACATAATCGCGCATGAATTTTAATGAAAACTCCAATCGCAATTGGCAAAAAACACACACACACACACACACACACACACACACACTCTGAGACCTAACTCTGCTACACTGCTGTCTCCTGCTCACTGATCAGCGGTGGGAAGGGTTTTGGTGTAGAACTGTTGCTTGAGGTGGCGAGACTCTCAGGCTGGTGTGGGGCCTTGTGAGTCCGATGTGACAGCTAAAACAGTGGTGCCATACATAACCTGTAGATGGCACTGTAAGCAAATTGCAAATGCACATTGGCAGCAGTCTCATTTACAGGGGCAGCTGTGGCTCAGTAGTGAGATGCTCTGTTTTACGTTTATTACTAACATTGTGATAATTAAAGACATTTACTGTTAAGCATCTGTAAATAGAAACAAAGGACCTGATTCCAAGATGGCTTACGCGTGGCGCAAGCCAAGTTATGGCAAACCCCATGGTGTAACCCATGACTTGCACCATGCATTACACTGCTTGCATTTCTGAAAGGTGCCTTGCAACATGCCAAATGCGGATTGCGCCAAATGTGGGTTATGCCACCCACTACACCCGCAACCTGCAATGACATGGCACAAGGGTGGGTTACAGCAGCAACAGCACCCTATTCCAATAGGGCGGCTGTCGTAACCCACTTATGCCATTCCAAGAGCTGCATTAGTGCAGTGGAGTTAGACCATCATGGAGATGGTCTAAGGGGCATCCATCCATGCCAATCAATGGATGCCCACTCTGCAGCGCCACAGCAAAAGTACTGCAGTCTTCCCCATGCCCCCCGAACACAAACATGCCCCCAACCCCCTAAATGTTGGGAACCCCCAGGGTCCATTGGGTAATGTGCCCCAACATACACCTGTGCCACCTGGCCAGCCCCCCATGCCCCCTGGTGCGTGCGGTGGTGTTCTGGGGTGGGGGGGTATGGGGGGCAGTTCACAGCCAGCTGTGACTTGCAGCATGCGGGCCCATTACACCATGCTCATGGAGCTAGTCTATGCCTGCCGCAAGTCACAGGTGCTTGGGACCCTGCCTGTCTTGGAATAAGGTGCAGGGTCCCTGGCGTAGTGCCGCATGGCGCAACTCACATTCACCCGTGAGTTGCGCCATGCATCCTGGAATCGGGCCCAAAAGATCTAACTGATGTTTTGATCACAAAGTGTTCTTCACGACTGATCTATTGGAAAACCCATTCCAGAATGTTAGTCTAACCCTAGATTTAGGGAACTTTTATGGAGCATCCATTTCTCTTTGTGTAATGTCCCACCCCTCCTTGGCCACTATTTTGATTGGGCTTTTGAAGTGCTGATGTCAGAATTTCTGTATCTGATCATTTTATTTACACAAGCTGCACACCCATGGATTGCGATTAATACAGTGACACTTATATGTGTGCTGCGATTATGTGACGATGCGGTATTTGCGCTCACTTTTTTTACCATGCTAATATTGCGATCACAATTATATATTCCTGATTTTCACCCCTTTTGTCTGTCCCAAGCGTTCTTGAATTCACCTATCATTTTTTTCCCCTACAACATCCTCAGGGAGGCTGTTCCATGCATCCACCACCCCTTCTGTGTAAAAATACTTCCTCATGTTGCCCCTGAGTCTTCCCCCCTCTAGCCTCATGTTGTGAACCCTTGTTCTTGCACATCTCCTTTACTGAAAGATGCTGCCCTCCTGAACTGTGTTAATCCGCTTGAGGTACTTGAAAGTTTCTATCATATCTCCCCTCCCTCCTTTCCTCCAGTGTATACGTATTGAGAGCCCTCAATCTCTCCTCATATGGTTTCTGGTGCAGTCCCCCCCACACCATTTTCATTCCATCCTCTGGACTGCCTCTACCATGTCTATGTCCTTCCTGAGATGCGGGCTCCAGAACTGCACACAATATTCCAGATGATGTCTCACCAACTGCTGAGTGAGTATTATAACAGGTGGGCTCAGTAATTGACTGGGTGAGGTTAAGAGCCTTTAATTTGGATGTGGCAGTTAGGAGGGGCATGGCCAAAGAGGAGGTAGCTGTTTTTCGTGGCCTGAATTTACCTCATATTGACCAGGCTACACAATGAGTGACAGACATCAAGCACTGCTAGACATAATGCAAGACTGCTTTTTAGCGCAACAGATCATGGAACCCACAAGGCAGCATGCCATTTTTGATTTGGTTCATTCCATTTCAGAGGTGGTGTAAAGGGTAATGGTCAGAGAATCACTGAAGTCTAGTGGTCAAAACGCTGTGTGGTTTGTATTGATCTAAGGCAATTGTGGACCTTCATCAAAGGTTGTGATTCTGGACCTTAGAAGGGCAGACTTTGGTAAAATGAGGGCAAGGATCAGGGAACTACTGGAGGGTATGGAGGGGATCAAAGGCAAGGAGGAAAAATGGGATGCAATAAATAGGACCATATTGGAGATGAATGACTCATGTATGAGGAAAGGCACTAAGAATAATAATGCAGGAGGCCAATATGGTTTTCCAGGGAAATCAGGAAGGTGGTGATGGTGAGGGCCAAAAGAGGAGCCTTCAAGAGATATTAAGAAAGGAAGCCAGACCAGTGGCTCCACAGTAGTGCTACCACCTGCTATGCCAGCAACCTGAGTTTAGGATTAAACTCGGGTCACTGAAGGCTTGCTAGGGGAGAGGATGGAGTGTCCCAAGGACCACACTCCTCTGCCAGGGAGGAGATGCAAGATGTCTCAGCCTCTGACTGCCATGTGGAGGCTTGGTGGTAGTGCAGGTACAAGTTAATCAGTAGGGAAGGGCTGCGGTTCTGTAGTACATGTGTGCCTCAGCACACATACTCTTACTGTGCATGATTCCATAACAGGGGCTTGAGGGAAAAATGGAAAAATGGAATCAGGTGAGCTTCATGAAGCCCTGCCTTCTCCCTCATGGCCAGTATCATCATTCAGTCCCCGTAGCAATCTGAAGATGTGCACCAGAGATGGGGAGGACAGCCATAGGGGACAAAGCTTCACACCAGTAGACATCAGTTGGGAGGATCAGAGAAAAGGCTAAGAGCCTGCCTGCATGGAATTAGTGGGTACAAAGCTTTATAACAAGGGGAGGAGAAATATCAAAGAAAGTTAAAAGTGGCAAATGGGGTGTTCAGGAGGGCAAAAGCAGACACCGAGCTGCCCATAGCTGAGGTTGTTAAAGTGCAAAGTTGTTTAGGTATCTTAGGGAAAAAAAGACAAAGGGGGAATTTTTCTGACTCTCTGAGGGGGAGATGCTAGTGGAGGGTATGGTCAGAAAGCACATGTTTTAAACCATTACTTCTGCTCAGCATTTACAGTGGAGAATGGGGGCCATTACTGGAAAGGGATATAAAGGCATCCACAAGGTGGGTAAAAGAAATGAAATGCACAATGGTCACAGTTGACAGAGAGAAGAAGAGGCTTTCAGCCCTTAAGTTAGATAAGGCACTAGACTGGATGGCTTACATCGGAGGATGCTCAGAGTATTAGGACCAGAACTACCTGAGACCCTGACTGAGCTGTTCAGATGCTCATTGCAGACAAGTGAGTAGCTGGGGGACTGGAGATCTGCAGATGGGCATCTTCCCCATAAGGAGAGGGTGACAGGAAAGACTCAGAGAACTACAGACCAGTCAGTCTTGTCTACATCATAGGTAAGCTCATTGAGTCCTTGGTCAAGGAAAGCATAGTAGCCTACTAAGAAGCTAATGGGCTGCAGGACTACAAGCAACATGGATTTGTAGGGGCGAGATTGTGCCAGACCAACCTAATAGTATTTTTCAACAGGGTCACAATGGTGGTTAATAGGGGGCAGGTAGTAGATTTACTCTATTTTGATTTCAGCAAAGTCTTCCTTTCAGAATTGCACAGGAGGCTGCTGAAGAAGCTGGAAGACCTGGGGGTGGGAGAAGAATGTATTAGATATGTAGGGAACTGATTGAGGGTAGTACATAGGATGCTAGTTAACATAGTTAACTCAGAAGATGGGAGGTCTCAAGTTGGGCTCTGCAGGGGTCAATCTTGGTACAAGTCCTGTTTGATATGTTAATTAATGACATTGTGGAGGGTCTCCAGGGCAAGATGTGTGCCTTTATTGGATAAGAAAAAAGCTATGTGGCAGGTTAGACAGTGAGGAGAGGCTGTGTGAGCCACATAGGTACTTGGAAAGATTGGAGAGGTGGTAACAAATATTGCAATTGAGATTCAGTGCCAAAAAGTTCAAAGTAATGTGCATTTGGAAGAAGAACTCATGTACAGAGTACTGGATGGGATCAGTTTGGTTGGCCACGACATCTGAGGAAAGGGACCTCTGGGTCATCATTAGTGACTCACTCAAACAGTTCAGTCTATACAACAAGGCATACAGCAAAGAAACCAGAGTGCTTGGATGAATTGGGAGGGGGTTTGACAGTATGAGGAAGGAGGTGATATTGCCCAAGTACAGGTCCCTGGTCAGGCCCCTACCTAGAGTACTGTGCCCAATACTGGAGTCCACACCTGAGAAAAGACAGGGATAGGCTAGAAACTGTACAGCCCAGGGTCACAAGGGTGATCTTAGGGGAACAGAGCAGATCCTATGAAGAACAGGTGGAGGCTCTTTACATGTACACATTAGAGGCCAGGAGGTAAAGGGATGATGTGACAGAGACGTACAAAGTTCTTAAGGGGATCTAAGACAGTGAACATTGAGGACCTGTTTACCAGGAACAGTAGTGCAGTAACAAGAGGATACAAATGGAGGCACATAGGTTGGAACTTCAGGAGGAACATAGGTTCATAGGTTATTTAGGCAAAATTAGACACTTAGTCTTTTGAGTTTGATCATTGCTTTCACAGTTGCTGTGTTGAGTACATATTGTCCATATACATATATAGCCTATTCTTAAACATTGTAATATTCTTACTTTCAGCCACCTCACTAGGTAGTGCATTCCATTTTTCCACTACTCTTTGGGAAAAAAACAGTATTTCCTTCATTCAGTCCTAAACTGCTATCCCTTCAACTGATAACTGTGTCCTCTTAAGTTTAGACTCACTAATTTTGCTCATAAAGTTAAACACTTCTGTAATTCACTATCCCATGAAGATTTATAGATGTAAAGCAAATCTTCTCTCTCTCTCCCTCTCTCTTTCTTTCTCTCTCTCTCTCCTTGTCTCCACTGAGTACAGATCAAACTTCCTTAATATACCTTTCCCCGTAAGTTCCAAATCAGTCTTGATGTCCTGCATTGCACTGCCTCAATACCAGCCACCTCAGTTCTGTACTGTTGACTCCAAAACTGGACACAGTACTCCAAGTGAGGTCTGTGTAATGGTATAACCACTGCCCTCTCTCTATTTACAAGATTTCTCCTTATACATGCCAAAATTCTGTTTCACTTTTTTACTGCACGTTCGCACTGTAATGTATGCTTTAAAGAGTGTAACCAGAATGCCCAGATCTTTCTCACAAGTGTTTTCCCTAAGCTTTATGCCTGTTAAAAGTGGTCAGCTTTAGTGTTATTCTTTCCAAAGTATAGTACAGTACATTTATTGGGTTTGAAATACCTTTTGGCATTAGATGTGAGGAAGTTCTACTTCACTGAGTGGTTGTTGGAGCCATGGAACAGATTACCAGTGGACGTGGTGGGTACAGGGAGGTTCAGAAATGGGCTGGACAGGTATACTGGGCTGGAAATACCTAATGGAGGAGTTAGTGAGGTGGGGGTTAGGGAAGCTGGGTGGCCTACGGTAGATATTAGGGCTAAATACCCCTTTAAGATAGTAGGTCAGGGGGACAGGTAAGAAATTTTCTGGGCAGACTGGATAGACCCATGGTCTTTATTGACTGTCATCATCAATGTTTCTATGCATGCATGGTTTCTACCTGTTTGAAACTTTGTATCCCTACTAGAGTTTGTGTTATGACTAATTTCCTGGAAATACATTTGTTGTCCTGATAGTGGTGAGCTGCCCCTTCCTTTCCTCATTCAATGATTGGTTTCTTTGTTCAGTATTTTAATTTGGTAGGAGACTGTGGAGATTCTGGATGAGACTAAATGGAAGTTAATCCTACTATTATTTGTTTAATATTAATTTATTTGTAAACTGCAGGCTTTTATAGTCAAAATAAGTAAGCTCCTTTGTCATTTCTTATAATTGACTAGTTCTGACAAAAGGAATGACGAGTGTGCAGCTACTGTATTACAGTAGACATGTGCTGACTCCCTGTCAGTCAGACAGTGACTGGCCAAGGTAGTAATCTGCTGGGCTGTGACGGTTGCCATCAGTGGCTTCCCGTTGATTACTGTGATGAGTGGGGGTCATGGGAGTGGGGGTGGAGGGTGTAGAGTGGGCAGGACAGGGAGGGTGGATGGTCAGTCTGGCCTTTGGGGGTATGGGGAAGTTAGGATTGATCAAATGGAGGGTAGAACTGCTAATCCCAGGGATAATAAAACTGTCATTTTTACAGAGGACCGAGAAAGTGATCGGAGAGAAGGGGGAACCACTAGAACCAGAGATAATTGAAACTGTCAATTTACAGAGGACTGGAGACAGCAAATGATGTGGAGTGGCACCACTAGTGCCAGGTATGACATAAATAGCAGTATACATGGCATGGATACAGTGATCGGGGAGTGGGGGTCTGGCACAGACTAGCACAATGCCTTCAGGAAGCTATGTGCAGCAGTTTTGTGTGGCATGTTGATAAGCTCAAAATGGCCTGCAAATGATCCTCTAGTGCCTTGCATGCTTCATGGGCTTATTAGCATACCATAACTGAATATGGCTTACAGGAGTAATTGTACTATCCCATTTGGGTCACTTTATCTGCATTACCTCCTGTGGGCCATATTCCAGTAGAGTGCTGAGTTAGTGCCGAGCATAGTCACTGTGCACTGCACTGGCACAGCCCCATATTCAGGCAGTTAGCTTGCTCTGGTTGGAGCACCCTAACTGTCTGCATATTGCCCACTGGCCCGCCATGTACTATCTGACATGTACCACTAATGGGTGCACAATGCAAACATCTGGCACTGAATATGGAGCCCTTAGTATGTACACTTTATTTCTTATATAAACAAGCACTCTGAAAGTCTTTGGAAATGATGACTCCAACATTCTGCAGTTTTGCACGGGCTCCAGTCACAGCAGTACTCAAAAGTATAGGTTATGGTAGATTAAAGATGATGAGAAAGTTGTTCTCCTATCAGACTGAATTTGTACTCTCAAAGCATACATTATGAGCATGAGATGGGATAAACTGGTATTCTAACAGACTGAAAAAACAACTTAAAATAAATTAGATTTACAAAATAGGGTTGGGGTCTGGCTAATATGACACCCTGGAGGGAGACAGCTTGTGTGATAGTCTTGCAAATGGTCTGCTACATAAAGGGAGAATCAAGGCTTGACAACACTTGGAAGGAAAACAGAGAAGAATGTCATAGGAGATGTGAAGGTGCCAAACTAATCTTAAGTATCTGCTAATTAGCTCTAGTTGCATCTGCTTACACACCATCCCATCTGTTTGCAAGTAAACAGAACAGTAACACTTTCAACTGTTTCTAGTCAGCTCTCCCCTGAGATTGAAACATGTCCTTGAGTTGTCTCTATCAAGAAGTAAGAAATGTTTTACTTCTGGTTGCTGTTTTCTGATTATGTAGTTTTCAAATTATACACCACTGAAACTTTACTAATTTTTTGACAGTAAGTCAAGAAGCCATCTTGCCCAGGAGGTCTAGCAAATGCTTTGTATAGAGGTAGCAAATGGGAAAACTAGGTGTATTTTTTTTTTTTAACCAATTATTTTACCAGGTGAGACACACTAAGCTGAAAGCTTGTTTGCAGGTGCAACCTGGGAGCATGAGGAAGTTAAGTGACTTGCTCAGGATCACACAGTATGCAAGTGGGGGCTGTGGGATTCAAACCCAGGTCTCCAGATTTGCAGCTCAGAGTCTTAAACCACTGCGCCATACTGCCTCCCCGAATCTTAGTCTTCTTTTGTCATCAGCTGTCTGTGTTTCCATGTTTCTGAGTCATCGAGCAGTCATGAAATAAAACTATCTTTCCCAAATAACAAAAGCACCTGTCTGTATCAGTCATATAGCTAAAGAAAAAGATATTGTTTGTAATAAGAGGCCCCATTACTAATGCTTATGGCTTGATCCACAGTGCTTTATATACCCCTACACACCCCTTTGGTTGGGCCCTGAAGCATGGAGCCCTCCACCCCCATATAAACATATAAATATACAAAACGTGTGAGTAGATCTATAGTCCTTATGATTAGGATTGTGGTTTCCAGTTAGTACTGTTGTTGACTGTCTTATGCTGCATGCAAGGGCATTTAGGATAACAATTTCTGTTAGAGGCTGGGCTAGGATTAATTCATTCTACTTGCTGTAGGGACAGTGGCATGGAGAGGCTGTATAGATAGTGTGGACCATGAGTAGGACTGTAGGGTGCAGTGGTTGTGGGGCAGAAATGCAGATGAACATACTGTGGATGCTGGGAGGATGTCCAATATACCACAGGCTAAGGAGGCTTGAGGAACAGGTTCAGTGGCTTGGCATGGAGCTGGGGAGGTTGAGGGAGGAGGGGAGGATTGTGTCGGTAGGAGGGCTGACATCTGAGAGTATTGTGGGGGCACCACAGAGAAGGAACAGAGGGGCAAGGGAGAGGTCAGGGAGAGGAGGCACAGTAGACAGGAAGCCAGTTGATGAAGGTGGGACTCTAGTAGGACTTAGAAAAAGAGGAGCAGCAGTAGGCAGGAGGGAGGAGGAAACACACAATAAGGCAAAGGGAGGAGGGAACAT
Organism: Neoceratodus forsteri; assembly: GCA_016271365.2. Lineage (NCBI taxonomy): Eukaryota > Metazoa > Chordata > Ceratodontiformes > Ceratodontidae > Neoceratodus > Neoceratodus forsteri. The sequence continues at coordinate 1,223,237,308 of CM057459.1, read as the reverse complement.
GTTTGCTGTACTAGCAACACTTGGGAAAGAGGAAGCAGGAGGAGATTGCACAAGGGATAGTACTCACAAAAAGAAGGGAGAGAGGGGCATTACTAGTGGAGAGACTGAGTATGGCATAGCAGGGGGAGGAACAATACTCGGAGAGGTGAGGAGGGAGTGGAAGGTTGGCAGTCAAACAGGAGGAGGGGGAGGAGTCTCAATTGAGAAGGGCAGGGGGGAAGACACTGGGACACACTGTAAAAGCACTGTCTTGAGTGGCCCCAGAAATGAAAACCTGGGTGGGGGTGGCAATGGGCACAAGTAAAGAGGAGGGAGGTGTACTAGAGTTGGGGGACTCCCTACTCAAGGGGATCTGATGGGGTAGCAAGGGGGAGAGGCACAGTCAGATATGGGTGGAGTCCATACCAGGATTAAAGGCAGACAATGCAGGGCAGGCAATCCTAAGATGCATAAAGAGGGGTAGGAGGAAACCACACATTGTGGTACATGTGGGGACAAATGACCTAGCAGGGGAAATGGTGGAGGTAACAAAGGAGAGGACTGAGGAAGTGGGAACGTTGTGTGAGGAGACTGGGGAGTCTGTGACATTCTCTGAAGTGCTCCCAGTACCCTGCGCAAGCATAGTGAGAAATGAGAGGATTAGGGAGTTGAAAATATGGTTGGTAGAATGGTGTCAAACTAAGGGATATGCAGTAGTGGGTGGCTGGGGCAGTATCTGGGATAATAACAATCTATTTACAAGTGATAGGCTGCACCTGAGTGGGGAGGGGAAGGAGGTATTAAAGCAAAGACTGGGGAGGTATATTACGACAAAAGTGGATTTAAACCAGATGGGGGGTGGCAGGTGCACAGCAGGTAGGCAGGGATCTGATAGAGTGGAGCCTACCCCCCAGGCTAGCAGGGAAGGAGTTGGAGTGGCCGAAAAAGGAGGGAGTAGAAGGAAGGAAATGGGGGCCAATGAAGGGAAGGGGTTGGAATGGAGGGTGGTTTTGATGAATGCAAGAAGCTTAGGCAACAAATCTGCTGAGCTACAGGCACTCTTAGCGTGGAGGGTGGATATTGCAGCTGTCACAGAAACGTGGGTAACTGAGCACCGGGACTGGGATCTGGCAATCCCAGGATATAAAGTATATAGGAAGGATGGCAAGGAAAGGAGGAGCAGTGGGGTGGCAGTCTACGTGAGGGACGGGATCAAATGCACAAGGGATGAGGGGGAAGAAAGGAGAACAGAGGCAATCTGGCTGCAGCTCCTAGACTCATGGGGTAGGAAACTGAGGTTTGGGGTGGTATTCAGTCCACCGTCTCAGTCTGAGGAGCTTGACAGGGAATTAGCAGGACAAATCAGAAAGGTATGTAGAAAAGGGAAGGTGGTCATCTCGGGGTTTTTTAACTTGCCGGGGGTTGACTGGAGCAATCCAGTCACCTCCAGCGCTAGGGAGCAAGTGCTCCTGGACGCAATCCAGGAGGGTCTCCTGACACAGTTGGTTAGTGGACCTACTAGGCTAAAGAACACTTTAGATATGGTGTTGTCGAATGGGGAGGCAGTAAGGGAAATAAAGGTGGAGAACCCACTAGCCAACAGCGATCACCAAACGATGTGGTTTAATATCATGAAGTGTGGGGAGTCAGAGAAATCAGTTGCTCAGGTAGTAAACTTCAGGAGGGCAGACTTTGGGAGGATGCAGGAAGTACTGAAAGGGAAACTAGAGGGCATAAGACAGGAGATGGATTCAGAGTAGAAATGGGATATTATTAAAAGAGGGATTACAGAGGCAACAGAAGCCTGAACCAAGACACAGAGTAAGAGGAGCAGAGCAAGAAAACCATGCTGGTTGAACAGCTAGGTAGTGGAGGTGGTGAGAGCAAAACGAGAGGAGCACCAGAGGTATAGAAGGACAGGGAAGGAAGTAGACAGGTAGGAGTATGCAAGACAGTCCAGGGAGGTGACCAGAAAAGTGAGAGAAGCCAAGGCCCAGAGGGAGCTGAGATTAGAGCAGGGAATTAACGGTGGGGGGGGGGGAGAGACTCAGATACATCAGGGAGAAAAGGAAGTGCAAGGAGACAATAGTGAGGATAAAAAGGGGTGGGGAGTGAACAGAAAAGGGTGAGGAGCAGGCAGAAGCACTGAATGAATACTTTTGCTCAGTGTTCATGGAAGAAAAGGGGGGACCGCTACCACCATGGGCTGGGAGGGTGGACACAGGGGGAGAGGAGGCAACAGATGGAAGAATTGAGGCAAGTAGAGTCCTAGAGGGACTGAGGGCACTGAAGGTAGACAAGGCACCAGGGCCGGATGCTATCCACCCCAGGGTGCTGAGGGAGATGGCGGAGGTGTTGGCAGAGCCGCTGGCAGATCTGTACGGCACCTCACTGGAGTCGGGATGTGTGCCACTGGACTGGAGGATGGCACATGTAGTACCGTTACACAAGAGCGGACCAAGGGATGAACTGGGTAATTACCACCCGGTAAGTCTCCCCTCCATAGTGTACAAACTCATGGAGACAATACTAAAGGAAAGACTGGTGTCATACCTGGAGGACAATGGCCTGCAGGATGTGAGGCAGCATGGGTTTGTTTCAGTGAAGTCTTGTCAAACCAACCAGATACAATATTATGACTGTGTGACAGGTAAGCTGGATAAGGGTCATGCGGTGGATGTTCATTACTTGGACTTCAGCAAGGCCTTCGATTCTGTGATTCATGGGTGGCTTGGGGGGGAAGCTAACTGGTGTTGGGGTAGGGTTAAAAATGATGAACTGGATTACAAGCTGGCTGAGTTGGAGGCTGCAATCGGTGGTGGTGAGAGGGGAACTCTCCACTCCAAGGCCGGTGATGAGTGGAGTGCCACAGAGCTCTGTGTTGGGACCAGTATTGTTTGGGATCTTTATATTAGACATTGCACATGGGGTGGTGAGCAAGATGAGTCTGTTCACTGATGACACCAAAATCGGAGCAGTGGTGAATGGAGAGGAGGGACGGAAGCAGCTGCAGGGGGACCTAAGCAAGCTAGAGGAGTGGTCAGAGAGGTGGCAGCTGGGGTTCAATGCAAAGAAGTGTAAGGTTATGCACTTTGGGGTGAAGAACCCAAGGAGAGAATACTGGCTGGAAGGGGTTAAGCTGGGGATCACTGAGGAGGAGAAGGACCTGGAGTAATGATAACAGGGACCATGGACAACACTGCCCAGTGCAGGAGAGCAGCTTCAAAAGCGAACAAAATGCTGGGGTGCATAACGAGGGGTTTTTCATCCAGGCGAAGACAGGTGATCTTGCCCCTCTACAGGTCGCTGGTAAGACTGCACTTAGAGTATTGTGTGCAGTTTTGGAGGCCATACCTAAAGAGTGATATCAGGCTACTGGAGGGGGTGCAGAGGAGGGCAACAAAGATGATACGTGGAATGGAAGGGACAGACTATGACAGCAGGCTGAGAGACCTGAATATGTACACCTTGGAGGATAGAAGGGACAGGGGGTACATGATAGAGACATTCAAGTATCTGAGGGGAATCATTACGGATGGGGCAGATGTTTTTTTTTTAAGTTAAGGAGGGGGAGGGTCACAAGGGGGCATGTGCTAAGAATAGAGGGGGGAAGATTTAGGAAGGAAATGAGGAGACACTATTTCACAGAGAGGGTGGTAGAAAAATGGACCACCCTACCAGAATGATTGGTAACATGTAAATCTGTGAACAGTTTCAAAAGGGCATGGGACAGGGAACAGGGGAGAGTGAGGGTGGGGGAGGTGGGGGGTGGCAGTGGGATGACAAATGGGAGGGGGGCGTGGGGCAACTGCAAACTAGGGGTGCTAGCTGCACACTCGAGCAGACTTAGATAGACCGGGTGGTCTGTTTCTGCTGGCACATTCATATGTTCATATGTTTGTATATACAGAGGTCTCCCTGCATCCTGCATCCTTACCCATCACCTGTAAAAGGCTGGTACCAATCAAAGTGATGGAACCATGCATGTAGGTGGCTCAGGGACCACTGGGGTGGGGTTGGGGGGAGTCTGCACTGTGCAGCAATCCAGGAAACCACCTTTCAGTGACATAGCCTTCAAAGAGGGCACTGGGGATATGGGTGGGGGAACCCCTGATACAAGTCATCAGCAATACCCTGCTGTGATCCTATACAGAGATTGGACTCCTAAATAACTCACCTCAGTAGATGCCCTAGCCTTCCAAAACAGCATGGAGGGCTGGAAGGCATGATAATAATTGTGTTTTTCATTGTTTTTTTTTTCACTTTTAAACACTAAAAAGGGAACACACCAGTCCAAGGTAGCCTGTCAAATCCCTCCATCCACTGTTTGCATGTTATTAATTATGTATCTGACTGCTACCCCCCCACACACACACATCTATGCTATGCTCCTGATCATGACCCCTCAGCATACATGCATGCATGCACTCAAACACACACACACACACACACACACACACACACACACACACACACACACACACACACACACACACACACACACACACACACCACACATATCTATTTTAGTAACATCTGTTTGCTCTGAATCTTTATGTAGGCACCTGCCTGTGTTTGCCATTCCCCCACCAATGCCCTAATAAAGTTCATGGGGTATGCATACTTTCCAGAATCCTGGAACAACCAGGATGCCAGAATCCATACAAGTGGTAAAATCTGGATTGTGTTGCCTGTATAATTATGGCACTCTGCTTCCTTACCTTAGGGTTAAGTATGCATGATAGGCTGCCAGATGCACATGTGACCTAAAATCATATTTCGATCCCTCCACCAAGCCCCCTTCTGGACCCCTATCGTCCTCAGTTTTTTATGTGCATCTGATCAGTCTGCAGCACTTCCTCAAACTCCAATGCACCTGAACAGCGAATTAAGGTAAATTATATACATATCTGCACAGCCAGTCAAGAATAGCATGGATAACAGACCGTTTAAATTATTCCATAGTGCTAGCCATGAAAAGCGAATTTCTTGTATAACTGAAGGAGTAATTCATATTGTGAGACAGACAGTAATTGCAGACTCCTAAATGGTACAGCATTGGGGAACAAGCACAGAACTAAGAATGGCATGATTGAGAACGTCAGCAATCTATTTTCACAGGGTTCATACAGTAAATGCTGAAATGGTATATTGCAGTGTGTGTGGATTCAAAATTACTGCCTGCCAGATTCCTCCATTCTGAGCAAGGACATCCGGCGTCACTACGCATGCAGTCCCTCACTCAGTGACTGCATGGAGTAAAGGGGGGCACATTAAAAATTCTAATATCCACCTTAAATTTAGTACTATGGTTGCACCTCGCTTCCCTTACACAGCGGAGCAATGTTGCATGGTGCCCCGCTCCCTCAATTACAGTACCTCCTTTAGTTTTGAACTGCAGAGAAAATTGAAGAAGTAGCAGCGGTATGAGATGCTGAGCAAGCCCTTGAGCACACACACACACAGGCCCCTGTAATAATAGAGTGGCTGACCTGGTACTCTACCACACGAAATGCTCCAAGATTCCAAGTGTGGTCCATTAAAATATATGGGAACATGGCGGTGGCTATAACTTCTCCACCCCCTGTCTGCTTCTTCTTAAGTGGACCCAGCTGCCACACACATGTGCAAGGATGTCTTCACGTCCTTGCATGCACACTAGTCCCACCACCATACTGAGGATGGCAGAAGCAGCCTTTCTTATCAGATCCCAATCGCTGTCTCCTGAACAGTCACTCTTGCTCATGGATGATGGCTCACTCGTACCCGCATGCCATATTGGGTAGGGAGTCTGAACTTCACATTTCGGAACCAGCCTAGTTAAGCAAAATGGGCAGATTTAAAGAGACAGAGCCCTCAAGCCAAGATCCTTATCAAAGTTAAAATTCTCAAGAGGTCACTATGTGGTAGTATGGAGATTACAACTTCAGAAATACCTATTGTCTCTCAGTTATTTGTTCAGGAATAAGAGGACATATTAAAAAAGGATAATAATATGCTGATATATAGGCATACTGTATATATTATATTCATTGCAAAAAGCTACGTTAATGCATCAGTTAGGGTTTTTCTTAAAGCATCAAAAGCTGTGAAATTGAATGTTAGGGTTACCAACCTACAACCCCACCCCACGCCCCCACCCTCCAGACACCAACAGGTGTCAAGGTGTGCCATGGGGGTCATTGGGCCTACTCTCACCACATTCCATGTGTAAACAAGCTGAGATGGTACAGTATAGGTGAATGGGGTGAGGGTTAGGCCCAATGACCCCACGGCACACCCGACACCTGTTGGTGTGTGGAGGGTGGGGAAGTGAGGGTGGGGTAGTAGGGTTGGTTACCCTAACGTCGAAATTTCCCAGCTTTTGATGCTTTAATAAAAACCTTAACCGATGCATTACTGTAGTTTTTTGCAATTAATTTCTCTTCTTTTTGAGAAAGCGTAATGTAACTGGTATGTGGTTGTGGGAGTGCAGGCCCTCTGGGCCCTGTACTCCCCTCACACTACCCATTGTTGCATAATGATATGCATAAGTGGGAGCACAGGGCCCAGAAGCCCTGCACTCCCACTTACACATAAGTACGGACGTACTGCAGCCCTATAGTCATGAAAAGTAACCCTTGTAACACTAATTTGGCAATATCTCCGTAACCGTAGAAACTATGGAAAAAAATTCCACTGCAATCGTAATCATGACTTTGAAACCTCCATGGGTGCTTAGTCCATGCCATGGGGAGTGAAAAATCCATAATTCAAATCATTTTCAAGATACGGATGCTGAAAGGCACCATGGGTGCCACAATTCAACAGATGCACGTAACTTGGGCATTTTTAGTATTTCTTTCACCCAGTTTTCAACATGGCCTTTTGGGGATCCCGCCTCATGAACACTGTCACTGTCATTCATTAATCTGTCCCAGAAGTTGCCTTTGCACAGCATATGCACCATTCTGCGCCACAGGTGCTAAATCATGTTTTGGGCAGGATGTATCCAAGGAGGTATTGAGCAGGTCTGCTAATAGTCTTACCAGTATCTCAGCTAGTTCCTTAAGTACCCTAGGGTGAATGCCATCTGGACCTATGCAATATAGTTCAGATGTCAGCATCAAGGGAATGTCAATCATGTGAGGTTCCTGTCTTACCACAGCAAAAGGGAGTAATATGTCCATCCTGTTAGTTGGACACCCTAGAACAGGAAATGCATACTCAGGAGTTTACAAGGCCAGGAAGGAGCCATCCTAGGCAGGATTGGCAAGTTGACCCAGCCACTGTAGCCCTCCAGAAAGCCACAGCAGCCGAGATGGAGAACCAACAAAACTTTATGCTCCAGATCCTGGAGCGCATGATGAATATAGGCAGTACCAGACCACTGCCCAGGGTACAGCCCAGACCAGTGACCACAGGTCACAACAAGAAGGTCAATAATGCTAATCAAATACCTGCTGCAACCCCATCCCATTTTATGGCTGCCAACTTAAATGACTTACAGGTTGAGCAACTTCCTGAGGAGGAGGAGGATACATCCCATGACAGCAAGCACGAGTCCAACCAGGGATCCGATAAGGATGAGACTCCAAGTACACCAGAGGTGTCTTTCATAACAACAAAACTATTCCCAGCAGAGAATATCAGCTATCTGGTCCAATGGCTCCGTACCTCACTAGGGTTTGAGCAGCCACCACCACCACCCAAGAGCAAACATGACCCTATGTTACAGCAACCACCAAAAGTAGAACCTTTTTTCCCTGTGTGCCTTACACTGAATGACATAATAACCAAGGAATAGGAAACCACAGATCCAGCAAGAATTCCAGAAAAAAGATCACTAGACAGAATGTACCCACTGAAAGAGGACAGGGTACAGACATGGTGCACGGCACGGAAAATTGACCCCAGAATCGCAGAATTGAATAAAAGAACAGTTCTGCCTGCAGATGGTACCATGGCACTGAAATATCCAGTGGACAGAAAGATGGAAGAGCTACTTAAAAAGATGTATGAAATATCAGGACAAGCGATCAGAACCACAACAGCAGTTTATGCCACCGGACACAAATCAGACAGCTCGAAGAGATTGGTAAAAAGCTAACACCCAAGTCACATGAAGCTGAACTGTTGGAGTACTTACTGCTGGCAGCAAAATACCAAGGGGATATGTCGATTGACTCATTAAGGATGAGCACTAGCTCAGCAACTGTCACAAACAGAACAAGGGAGCTCCCTATGGTTAAAACTATGGGACGTGGACAATGAGTCCAAGGCCTGGTTACTCAAGCTTCCATTCAAGGGACACCACGTATTTGTTGAAGGCCTTCATGAATTCCTGAGGTGCAGGGGTGAAGGAAAGGATATGGAGGGTGATAAGGATTCAGGATACCTACCATCTCACAGAAGCTGCTCACACAACTACTGATCAAGACCAGATAGAAGATCCAACAATACCTTTTGAGATAAGAAAGTACCAAACAAGGCATGTACAACTATCAGAATAGAGGAAAAAACAGCTTCAGAGGAAGAGGAGGTCTATCAAGAGGAAGATTCATGAACCAAAGAGAGAGAACCACTAAGAGGTTCATCCAGTGACTACCAAATGACTCTGTGAAGACATACTCCACTACCATCACCACACATACCACATGACACACCGGTAGGAGGGTGACTTTAACAATTCAGCTCAGTCAGGGCAACAACAACATCAGACAAGTCAGTAAACGAGGTAGTAATGCAAAGGTACTCAATAGAGTTCAGGGAGATACCAAACCGAGAAAGACTGATAATATCACCAGTAGCAAGAAGAAAATGGTCCTCACAACAGATTCAAAGCACCTTAAATGCACTCCTAGTTACCAATGCCATTCAACCAGTTCCATAGGAAGAAGCCAGCAAGATAATTTACTCAATATTCTTTTTGGTGCCAAAGAAGACAGGAGACCTCCAACCAGTGCTGGACTTCAAATATTTCAGCAGATTAATAATGACATGACGCGGAACCTTTGTAAAAGAGCCTGGCTCAAAGGTACTTGTAATCCTAGTTGTAATAAAATAAAAAAATAAAATACAAAAATTCAAAATGGAAACCATAAAGTCGACCGTCCAGTCAATCAGAACAGGTGACTACCTCACCTCAATAGATCTAAAGGATGCATACCTTCACATACCAATGAGACCCACACACAGAAAATACCTCAGATTCCAAAGTCTGGGCCAACAGTTCTAGTACAAGACACTACCATTCATTCTGGCATCAGCACCATAGGTGTTTACAAAGGTTTCAGTAGTTCTGGCAGCAAAATTTTGTGAGGAGGGGGTACACATCATACCCTATCTGGACGACTGGCTAATATGAACAAAATCCAAAACAGAATCAGAAAAGATGACCAAGCAAATGTTGCAAGCCCTGACAGACCACAGCTGGGTAATCAACACTGCCAAGAGCTGTCTAGTTCTATGTCAGTGCATAGCGCATCTGGTGGCAGAAACAGACATGGAGGAAGGGCTGATCAGACCTATTGAAACAAGGATCAACAACCTCATGAACTTGACCCAAAGGCTCACAAGAATGAAAGAACCAATGGTAGATCTGGTATTCCAACTGCTAGGTTGCATGTCATCCTGCATAGATCTGATACCATGGGTGAGATGGCACATGCACCCATTACAAATGCTGCTTCTGCAATACAGCTTCCTGTCCGAGGAGAATATGCAACACAAAGTAAAATTAACAGAGATGGTCAAGACATCTCTAAGCTGGTGGACAGAAGAGCAAAATCTCTCCAACGGCAAACTACTGGAGATAAATCATGATGTCACCATGGACAGGGATGCCAGCCTATGGGGATGGGGAGCATCAATGGGGTACCATTCTGCACAGGGGCAGTGGCCATCTCAGGAGAGAAAATTACCAATCAGTGTACTGGAAATGTGGGCAGTGTGGAATGCATTAATGACATTCAAGGCTCACATATTAGGGAAATTGGTGTTGATATGCTCAGACAACAGGGCAATAGTGGCGTATATAACAAAACAGGGAGGCACCAAAAGTATAAGCCTACAAGGGGAGACAAAGACAATCATGATGTGGTCGCAACAAAACTTAAGACATATAACAGCCATCCATCTAGCTGGCAAGCTGAACACAACCACAGATTGGCTGAGCAGAGAGCAGATACAACCTGGAGAATGGCAGCTTCTCCCTGACATCTTCCACTGAGTCCAGAGGAAATGGGGCAGGATAACCATAGACGTAATCATAACCAACAAAAACAAACAGTTGAGCAGGTTCTTCATCAGATTCAAGGAACCCCAGTCCATGGAAGTGGACATCCTGTCCATTCCATAGATGCACAACTACTCTTACGTGTTCCCCCGCTACCACTGATAATGCAGGTTTTATCAAAGATACATCAATGCAGGTGGATTATAACTCTCATAGCACAGGAGAGCATGGTTCACCACAATCGTAGTGATGGCAATGGACAGCTTGACACTGCCAATACAGCCGGACATAATGCTGCAGGGACCGGTGACACACCCCAGCCCAAACAATCTAAGACTTACAGCCTGGCTCCAGAAATGCAGAGATTGCTGAATGCAGGGTATCACGATACAGTGATAGACACTATGTTACAGTCACGGTGCAACACCACTACCATGGTATATTCCATGCAACTGAACATTTTCAGAACATGGTGTCATGCAGAAAAAATACAACCAGAATTAGTATCAATTCCAGGCATTCTGCTCTACCTTCAGCAAGGCTTAGACAAAGGTCTGGCAACCTCAACACTAAGGGTACAACTACTGGCTATAGGGGCAGCTATGAGCACTGTGCAAGAGGTCATCCCAGGCTGACACCCAGACATTATACATTTTCTAAAGGCAGCAACTAATATGAGACCATGCAACAAAACCGGGGTACCCCCATGATACCTGACATTAGTGCTTAATGCACTCACAAGAACCCCATTCAAGCCAATTGCAACTATTGATATCTATTGGTTAGGACTTAAAACAGCATTCCTTGTGGCAATATGCTAATATAAACAACTACAGGCCCACCTCCATCTTGCCTATTCTCTCTAAAATTTTGGAAAAGCCGATCTATAACCAACTAAAACGTCATCTTGAAACCTATTCATTCCTAAACCCAGCACCATCTGGTTTCAGTTCTAAACACAGCACTATCACAGCATTGGATAAAGTCACTAATGACTGGGTTTCTGCTTTGGACTCCAAGAAGATTACTGGTGCAGTCTTTCTAGACCTCAGTAAAGCATTTGATACTGTTGACCATCACCTTCTAATTACCTGCCTTACTAATTTAGGTGCCACTCCATCTACCGCACAGTGGTTTACCAGTTATCTTTCTGGAAGGATTCAAAAAGTCAAAGCTGATGGTCTACTCTCAGCCTTCCTCACGATTGCCAGGGGAGTCCCCCAAGGCTCCATTCTAGGCCTGATCCTTTTTTCCCTGTATATCAATGATCTTGATTCGTACACAACAAATTCCAGCCTGCATTTCTTCATGAGTGATACAGTATTATATACCGTAGGTACAACCTTATTGGAAGTTAGTGAAGTGTTGCAAGCTGACTTTGCTCAGCTCAAAAGCAATTTCATGAAAGCTAAGCTTCTCTTAAATGCCGAGAAAACTAAGATGATTATTTTTTCATGTAATACCTACCTTGGCACTCTTCCTGCCCTTCCGAAGGACTTTATTGTTACCTCCCTGGGAGAAGCCTAGGAAGTCGTACCTAAATTTAAATATCTTAGCATTTGGATAGACAATAAGCTTTCTTTTAATGAACATATTGAGGACTTATCTAAGAGGCTCAAAGCACGGTTAGGATTCTTTTTTAGAAACAGGTCTGTCTTCCCTCTTGCAACCCGTACCAGGCTTGTCCAGGCCACATTCCTTCCCTTAATTGATTATGGAGATTTAATCTATATCTCCTCTGCAATCTCAAACCTAAGTAAGTTGGATGTTCTCTATCACTGTGCCCTTCAGTTCATCACTAGCTCCCCTTACCAAACCCACCACTGTGATCTTTACGCAGCTGTTGGCTGGACCTCACTTGCCACCAGATGCTTGCTCCATGCTGGTATCTGGACCCTTAGGATACTCCTTCACAAACTACTGAGCTACGTAACGTCTCTTATCCACATCTCCCACAGTGCATACTCCCTTAGCAAATCAAACAACATCCTGCTAGCTGTCCTTAGGACTCGTACTACCTTTGGCCAACAAGCTATTTCGTATGCTCTTCCTACTTTTTGGAACCATCTTCAATCTGAACTGAAACTAACTAGCATCATCTCAATTAATTTCTACAAAGCACTAGCAGTTTCTAAAATAAAAGATATTTGCAGCTGGCACTAAGCCTACCCCCTACTCCAAGTCAGTCACGTGTACCGACTGTCCTTGTCCTCTCTAAGCCAGGAATGAAACTGCCTGACCAGCATAAGGCTTATATTTGCTAAATGATATGACCCCTTTTTACCTGCTCTCACTGCCCTTAGCCCCCAGTTCTCCTACCTACATCTTACTCCCACCTACTCTTCCTAACCCCAGTCTTCCCTACCTGCTAATCTTCTACCCTGCCGTCCTAACTATCCATTCTCCCTTGTCCTTGCACATTAACCATTTTTTATTGCCCCATCTGAGTTATGTGTAAACAATTCTTCCCTTGTATAGCTTAGACAGATGAAACAATGTCTTAACTCGACCTTGCTCTGCTAGGTTGTACCTTATCATGAAATGTCTTTTGTGATCTATGTATGTACTTTATTTAATTATAGCCAATGATACCCTTTATGTAATATCCACATGTCTGTGTAAATGTCTCAGGACCTCCTTGTGAATGAGCTTGCTCAATGGAGTTTTTTCCTGCAATAAACTTGAACTTGAACTTGAATTTGAACATGCTCCACCCGCAGAGTGGGACATTTTGCAGCACTATCATGCAAGGAGCCATTCACAGCATTCACAGCTGAAGGAGTATCACTCCGGACAGTATCATCATTTGTGCCAAAGGTAGATTCTCAGTTCCACACAAGCCAAACTATAGAACTACCCACATTCTATGAGGATCCCAAGAATGACAGAGAATTGGCCCTACATTCACTAGACGTGAAGAGAACACTGAGGACATACATAGACAGAACAGTGCCACTCAGACACACAGAGACTGTTTGTGGGTTTAGTGGGCCACAAAAAGGGATCAGCGGCACCAAAAGGACTATTGCAGCACGACAAAACAGAACAACTACAGAATCATACAAGGCAAGTCATAAGGTGCCACCTGCAGGGATCAAAGCACATGCCACCAGGGCAGTAGCTACATTAAGGGCAGAGTGTAACTCAGCTACAGTGCAGGAAATATGCTCGGCTGCAACATGGTCAACAATCAACACCTTCACGAGATATTACAGATTGGACACTGTCCTCCCTAAGAGACCCTGTTTTGGACAAAAGGTATTATTGACAGCCACCTTACCAAATATTGCATCCTAGAGCTCCCCTCCCACCCTAATATGAAGGCACCTATTACATACCTTCAGGTAAGGTAGTGGAGTGCCATGGATATACAGGCAACACCATGGTAGTTTACTCACCTGGTAAAGGTGATTGTGTTACTGAATATCCATGGCACTCCACCCTCCTTGGGGAGCATGATTGGAAAGTACTTTTAAGGAGGCTATCTGATTCAAGTACACACATAAATGCACATGGTACTTACAAAGAAGTGATCATAGTTTATCATTGGATAGTAAAGCAGAATAAGATGCAAAATTTACAAACATAAATGTAAAAGCCCCTTTTTATCTCACTCACCTGGGCTGCCCCGGAGCCGTCAGGGTCCTCAACATACATCCCCAAGGGGCCAGGCCTGAATCCTGGCCAGATTTCCAATGGTGACGTGGTGCCTCCACTTGGGGCAAGGGTATGGCCTTCTGCGAGCAAGACAGATTGCCCCCCCCCCAGGAACAATGATGTATCCCCTTAGTGACTGACCACTTCTGCACAGTTATATCAATACCCCCACCCCACAATAATGATAATGACCAGACACCAACACTTAGCTACAATGGCAAACAATAATCCTTTTTTATTTAAAACAGCCTTTGACAGGGGAGGTGAGGGCTACTCTTTCATGCCTCCATATAATCATACACACAACCCCATATGAGCTCTCCCCTCTCTCCTGGGTGCACCCAGAACAATCCCTGATGGTGGGTACCTCACCATTCTCAGTTACAGGCCTACAGCCTCACAATGGGGCCCTTGTAGAACAACACAGATTTGGGGAAATTAAGTTTGTCATTGGGGGTGTGGCTCTTCCCCGACAGCCCAGGGTACTCACATTGGTCCAGAAAGGTGACAACACTCGCTGATCGAGGAACAGCACAGAAAGTGAGAGAGGCTCAGTTCTTCACCTGCCTGGCCTTTCCAGCTTTGCCTGAAAGCCTTTATATGCAGGGTTTACCAGCCAGGCCTGTTCATCCTTCTCTGTCTCTCTCCCTCTCTCAGTCACAGCAGCGATATCAACACTGGGGGAAACAGGGTGGCTCAGTTTCCCTCGGCTAGGACTTGGATGTGGCAGCCCAGTGTCCAGAGCTCTCCCCTGGCTGAAAATGCTGGTCCCTGCATGGAGTAGTCCAAGGGGCCCAAGACTGACATTTACTGAGCCTTCCAGTCCAGTCAGTCAACCCCAGTGCCCTCAGGGAAACCTCCCACTCTAATTTCACTGCAGCAGCTGCAGCCTTCCTCCAGCACTTGCTTTTTTCATTTGATTTGGAGAGAGGGAGGAGGGAGATGTAGCCAGAGCGCCCCAACCAAGTGGTCAGCCTTGGTAGCTGCCTATTTTCTTGGTCCCAGTTCATTTTCTTTGTCCTCTCCCAGCTTTCTGCCCCCTCCTCTCGGTCCTCTCTCATTTGTTTTATCCTGGATTCACACTCTTTCCCCTTTAAAAACTCTGGGCACAGCCTCCCCCTGATTGGCTGACACCCCCATGTGACATCTCAGCTGCCTTGGGAATTTTCCCAGCAGCCTGAGGTCATCATACATACAATGGGGCTGCCATCTTGCATGCTCCCCAATCCCCAAAGGATGTTGTCCCCCTGTTATTTATTTAGCCCACTGACAGAGATAATTTACACTGTATTCATGACTGGAGCTTGTCTGGTCATGGTGTGCCCCTTTCCTGGCCCCTCTGCTCAACTGGGGGCCAGGGAAACACTGCTTTTCTGATCGGCTGCATGGTTGTGGGGAAATAGGAGCCTGGCTCCTTTAAATTCCATTGGTGGTCCCACAGTGCATGTGGGACCGCCATCTTTAAAAGTAAAATATTTATTTACCTTCGCGCAGCCACGGGCCTGAGCAGCCTGAATCCCAAACCCAGGACCACGCTCTCGCACCCGGCGGCATTGACAGTTGCTCTGGCACTCGGCCCAGCCCCAATCGGGCTAAGACACTGGAGAAAGTGGCCGCATGCTGCAATGGGGGGTCGCCAGATGCGACTCCCATCAGAACACTCGGAGCAGGACAGCACATGGGGAGAAACCAGGGAGCATGGAGCTTCACTAAAGGTAAGCCCATTTTGGGGGCTTACATAAGCATTAAAATAGTTTTAGAACACTAATATCTTATCTAGAGAATTGATATACTGTTTGTGCATGCAGATTACTTATTTATCTCACAGCTCTGGAAGTATCGAAACTGAGGACAATAGGGATCCAGAGGGGGCTTGGTGGAGGGATTGAAATATGATCTTAGGTCACATGTGCATCTGGCAGCCAATCAGGCATACATAACCCTAAGATAAGGAAGCGGAGTGCCATGGATATACACTTACACAATCACCTTTACCAGGTGAGTAAACTACCAATAGCTGAAACACTAGACTGCATGAAATATTTGTGTAAGTTCCAGTATTCTGGCAGTTCTGGCAGGTCCAGATTTTACCACTTGAGCAAATTCTGGCAGTCTGACTATTCTGGGGTTCTTAGGATCCTAATTAAATCTGGATCCAGCACTACCTTTATGGGACATTGCAATTTCTAGAATTTTGGAAGGGCTGGAATGCTTGAACCAGTCCAAGCAGTAAAGGAGCCACCAAAATACAGGAATCCATGCAACTGTTGCATTAGTTTGCTGTTGTGGTGGTTCTGGATTTTGCCACTTGCATGGGTTCTGGCATTCTGGACATTCTGGGGTTCTGAAAATTACCATATCCCAATTTTCTGTACCCTGAAACAATAACTTTACAGAGAGTGAGATATGTGCACGGGAAAGGCTCACAATCAGCATCAGTTAGCTTGCAAACAAAAAGAATGTGCTTATTCTTAAACAGAATAGCCACTAATATGATCTGACCATTTCCAAAAACTAGTTTTTGTCATAGTTTATAATAATTAACATTTTATTTTGAAAGAAATGCAAGTTGTTGTTTTTTAAATAAAAGCTTGGTGTCCAACCAACATTAACGGATTAAAACAGAACAGTTCTAATATGTTGATACAAGTAAAAGAACACATGGGTCTCTATCTGTTATAGTACTGTAACAACTTTAAGTGACATAGCAGGTAAGAGACCCATGTGTTTGTTTTTTTGTAATACATGATCCTCTGTTTGTCTGCACAGTAAATTCAGTCCGTTTGTTTCAAAGAGTAGTTTTTTTAAAAGTCACGCAATGTTCAGCTGCTGTCTCCTTTTGCTCCACTCATGCTTGGAACCAATTGTAGCCTTTGGGGACCCCTCCATATGACAACTGTGGTCCTAAGGGGCTCCACTGTCACCATGACAATGATGGTTCTTAGAGACACTCCCCTCCCCACCACTGTAATTGTTTTGACTATAATTTACCTGCATAGAAACAGCCTGTTCTTTTCCGAGTTCATCACGGGAATTGAAGCCATGCCTATTACTTTTCCTCGAATAGGCAGGTGATCCTCCCTGTACAGGTCACTGGTCAGACCACACCTGGAATACTGTGTGCAGTACTGGCAACTTTTCTTGAAGAAAGACATCAGATTATTAGAAGGGGTATAATGCAGGGCGACAAAGATGATCCATGGTCTAGAAGGAAAGTCCTACGAGGATAGGCTGGGTGAACTGAACATGTATTCACTGGAGGAGAGGAGGGGAGGGATGGGGGATATAATCAAAACTTTTAAGTACTTAAAGGGGATTAACAAAATTGATACAGAGAGGATCTTCCAGATTAAAAGTGGGAGGTGCACAAAAGGGCATAGGTTGAGATTGGGTGGGGGAAGATTCAGGAGGGAAATCAGGAGACACTTTTTCACTGAATTAGTGGTGGATAAGTGGATTGCCCTACTTGAGGATGTGGTTGCCTGTAGTATGGTGGGGGGTTAAGAGGGGATGGGATAGAGTGAAGGGAGGTGTAATTAAGAGGAGCAGGATGGGAGATATGGTGGGACAGCTGCAAGCTGAGGGGCTAGCTGCAGAATTGAGCAGACTCAGTAGACTGTTAGGCATGTTTCTGCTGGCCTTTTCATATGTTCGTATTATATTTTTCAGCTGCATCTGTCAAGAGGTTGTAAATGCCAGTTTCAAAATGTTTCTCACTTACTTCTTGCAGCTGGATTATAAGTCCTAATACCATCAGATCGATACTATTATGATGTAGAAACAACATATCAGTACTATTATGAGTTTCAGTGTCACTGGAGTGTCTACAGGAAAAAACATGCCTGTGTACGACATGTCTATTCATGTCATTGTAAAATGTTATTCGACATAACAGGATTTAAAACAATTTTTGAACTATTTCATGTTTTTGAATAGCAATATATGGAAGATTTAGCAAAATCACATATCAAAATATCAATTTAGCTGATGCTATTCTTTCATTAAAACAAATAAGTTTTCAGGCATAACAGTTCCAATGTTGTCCATTTTGAAGAAATTTTCTTTTGGAAGTTTTAACTTTATAACCATTATGGTGAGAAACTTTTTTTTAAATGAAACCTTGGAGCCAGGTAATTAAGAACTAGTCCAACCAATCCAGTTTCTATGCAATAGGACTATTCTACACGTATCAATCGCTTTGTTGACTATAATATTGATACATATTTTTCATATGTGACACAGCCATAAAAAAGGAAAACATACTGTACTGTCATAATTTTTTTAGTATTAACAGACTGTATCAGTCCTATTTTTTTTTCCTATCAATACATAATGGTTTTAAAAAGCTGTAACTTTCTTTTTACTTCTTCAGAATTATGGCAATACTACACATCATTCATATTAGAAACAGTGTAGTTAGTAACTTAATTTTCAGTAATCTTATACTGTTAGTCACATTTCAAACACTCACTCTCCCCTCCAGCAGCCCCTAATCATTCACGCTTTTGCAAGCTTCTCCTGCAAAAGCATTTGAAGACAATAAGCAATGTCTCAACACCCTTTTCTTTCCAGAGAGAGAGATGAGAAACCAGAAATAGGATCAGGTTATGAGGGGTAAGGAACTGATTACAACAGTCAGGAGTCAAGGACTCCTATACCTTGAGAGAGATCACACTGGAAGTCTTCATATGCCACACTGCATTTTCTAAATTGCTCATGGTCACACAGTGACCATTTCAGTCTGATGTCAGGCAAGGGCGTAGCTACTGATACTCCAAGTAAGCCATGGCATACCAAGTTTAGTAGCAGGGGGTAGCAAACAAGCTGGCCAGCATTGCTCTGCCCTCTCTAGTCCATCGTGTTTACATTCCTTTGTTTGCTTTGCAGGCTTTTTCTTTTCTCTTTCAGCTTTGTTTTGGGGGGAGGTGACAGAGTGGACCATGGACGTTGAAGCTGAAGGTCTCAATTAGGTCTGCATGGTCTGCCTGCATAGTGATTGGCTGTGGCATCTGGTAGGGGGTGTGGCAAGTTTTGAGCAGTGAGTTGAAATGCCCGAACAAAGTTAGAAGCCATACTATTAGTTCAATTGTACTGGGAGTGAAAGAAGCAATAAAAGATCTGAGGAGCAGCAGATGGAAGAACAGACTCAGAGACAGCTAAAAGAATGAAGACTTCATGGAAGTGGCAAGTGGAGCAAAGCTGCCTACCTGCAGGGGAGAGAGAAGAAATTTCTGCAGTGGTCTTGGACTCATGGTGCAGTCAGTGGAGTTTACCAGTGGGCAGCAAGCACCACACTAGCAGCGCAGACAGACAGCAGGTCTAGTGTGGGAATCATCTGATTGGAGCCAGGAACCTTGGACTCGAGTCGTGAGGGGGCAGGCATGAACAATAGTGGGAGGGGGTAGCAGTGTGGCAGGTTGGTGTATGAATCTGAAATGCCTGGCTACACCCCTGATGTCAGGGCCTGTGATAGCTTGGTTACCACAGGGGGTGTTGGTGGTGGTGGTGGTGGGGATCTGGGAAGGACTAGGGTACAGAGGACCCAGCTGAAAAATCAATAGTCTAGGGTGACATACTTATATCAGTATTCCACCTAGGCTTGATACACTAGCTATGTGCTTGCATCTTACATTTGCGTGCACAGCCCACAATACCCCATGTAACTGGAAAATCAATGATAAAACCAGATTCTCAGCATCTAGAAGTTGGCCAGGTACCCAAGAGAATGGGTCCCATCTGGAAATTTCCTGGTATCCGGCTGGGCAAGTCTGACTCTGGGGGAGATAGAGTACTGTTTTTCCTCTCTTTCCAACCCCACACACACAGCACACTCACACTGGTCACTGTAAAGTTGCTTAAACCACCCAACCACACTTTTCTTACTGTAGTTTGTAATACATATGTGACCACTAGGGTTACCACCTGTCCTGATTTGGGCAGGACAGTCCTGATTTTGGCAGCTGTGCCCTAACTGACCTGTTTACATTATACAGGCACAACTGTATCAAAAAGCTTCCATTCACTTACCTGTACTTGTATTTTTTTTAAAGAAGCATCTTCTATCTACTGGCCAAACAGCAAAATTACATTAGCTCAGTAGGACTATCTTTTCCTTTTTTTCAAAAACTTTTTTTCTTCTTTAAATTAAAAAGGCAAATGTTTTCAAAATTATTCCTCTCCTGATCTTAATGGGCCCATTTCATAATCTCAGTAAGGCATTGCATGGTGTGTTTTGTGCTGGGATAACAGCACTTCATAGGTGGTAGAAGCACTCTGCCTTTGGCCTCCTGATTCAACCCAATCAAGGTGTGCTGCTGTCCCAGCACAATGCATACTTTGTTATGTTTTAAACAATAAGGTATTATGGAGTTTGGGTCATTGCACTGACTGTCTTCAGCATCTGGGAAATGTTCTTATATGTCAACATCCCCCACCCCAGAGTGTCTTATTCCCACAAGTTTGTTTTTTAAGATAAAACAAAATTCCAAAAAAGATGAAACAAAAAGATTTTAAAAATGTGTTTTGTCAGATTTTAAATGTAAAATAGTTCTCTTATTATGGTAAAAGTAATGTATTTGAACTACCTTGGTTAATACTAGAGGGTGACTGTGCTGTAGAGGTTGCAGGGAAATCCCTCATCAAGTGTTGGTTCTCCCCCATGTCTGTGTTTTTCTCTCTCCTAGTACTATTTCCCTTCCAGCACCAGCAGTGTAGTCAGATGTTAATGTAAGCCTTTTTATGTTTGCTTTCATGCATGTGCAAGAAACATAGTGCCACCATACGAATTTTCGTAGGTGTGCCACTTAGCTTTCAATGCCCTGCTCCCTTTTGCAGGCGCTGTCTCACCACACCAATACAGATCAGAGCTGTCTATGACAGCAGTTCAGATGCAGTAGTGTACAGCTGAAGTGAAAAACCGCTGCAATCAGCGGTGGTAATGTGTAAGCAATTTGCATACTGCCGTCAGCAGTATGCAAATTGCCTGCACATCACACTGCATCTGAACTGTCATAGACAGTTCTCCCCCCCACCGTGAACACCTACGTAACACACTGGGAGCCTACCCCAGTGTGTCCATGCACTACCCCCACCCACACACCATATGGCTGATGGGGGGGGTGCTCAATCCTCCATTAGCACCGCTGCCCCCCAAAACAGATTTCCAGGTGCCATGCTGGGAGCCCACCCCAGCGTGGCAAAAGTACATATGGTGATGGGGGTGCCCAGTCCCCTGTTGGCTGCACTGAATCCCCCCCAGCAAAAAAACTTGACTTCCTGTTGCCACGCTGGGAGCCCACCCCAGCATGGCAAACGTCTGTATGGCTGATGGGGGTGCCCAGGCCCCCGTTGGCTCCACTACCCTCCCAAAAAAATAAACTTCCAGCTGCCACCTTGGGAGCCCACCCCAGCATGGCAAAAGTCCCTCATTGTCTTCTATTAAAAAAAAGACAACTGTAAAAGAAAAAACAGTCTCTGATGACTGTCTTGCCCCTCCCCAACCTGCACCCACCCTCTGAGCACCTACCTCCCACACACCCCCCATACTAACCGGAGTCCAGCACGATGATCTTCAGTGGACTGGGAACACGTCTGCACCTTCAAAGCTGACCGCTGAACTGAAAACGCTGGTAAGCTGTATAATGGCATAAATGGGTTTTTTCAACTTTGGTGCATATCTTGGCCATTTTGGGTAATTCTTTCACCAAATTTTCAACATGGAGTTCTTGGGGCCCCACCTCATGAACTCATTCACTGTCATTTTGTTATTCAGTCCCGAAAGGTGATTTTGCGGTCACTGCAGGGAACCACCTTTTGGGACTGAGTAACGAAATGACAGTGTCAAAGTTCATGAGTTAGGCCCCTCAAAACCCTATATTGAAAATTTGGTGAAAAAATTTCCAAAAATGGCTGTTTTATGAGCGTGCATTGCGCAGTTCCTACGCTCACTCGTAACTTTGCAAATTTTTAATATTTTCGCTCCAGATTTTCAGCATTGCCATTTTACCATACCTCCTAATGTGCACTACAGCTGTCATTTTTCACATCTTGTCCAAAATGTGTTTTCGTGCATGTAGCACACAATGGTGCGGTCGGTGTTTGAAATCAATGTTCAGGACAGATTAAGAAAATCACAGTGACACTGTTCATGAGCAGAGGTCTTAAAATGGCTATGTTTAAAATTTGGTGACAGAAGTCCATAAAAATGATTGTTACGAGCATGCATTGTGCAGTTTCCACACACCCTCGTAAGTCACAAATTTGTAATATTTTCAGTCCAGATTTTCTACAGTGGCATTTTTCCACACCTCCTTATGAACAGTACAGCTGTCATTTTTCACACCCTGGCTGAAATGAGTTTTCACACTTCCAGTGCAGAAATGCGTGGTCACTGTGGGAAATCAGTGTTCGGGACAGATTACGAAAGTCACAGTGACACTGTTCATGAGCGGAGGTTCCAAAATGCCTGTGTTGACAATCTGCTGTAAACAATCCCCAAACTAATTACAGTTTCTATGCATGCTTGTGGCTTAACCAGTTTTTTTATATTTTCACTCCAGATTTTCAACATTGGCATTTTTACACCTCCTTATGAACAGTACAGCTGTCATTTTTCACATCCTGTTCGAAAAGTGTTTTTGCACCTGTGGTGCCAAATGGCGAATTTGCTGTGCAAAATCAGCTTTTGGCTAATGAACTGATATTGCCACTGTTCATGAGGTGGGGGCCAAAAAAAACCCATGTTGAAAAATTGGTGTGAAAATACCAATGAACGCCTGGGGCGTTAGGGTTTCCGGCCATAACGACCCATCCTGTAGAGACTGACAGGCATCAGGGGCGTGACCTGGGATTGTCGCCTGTAATGCTCATACCATTCCACCCCCACCCACATCCTGCAGCCAGTGACAGGCATTGAGGTGTGCTCTGGAATCTTCGGCCCCTAAGTTCACCCCATTCTCCTATACTGCATCCATCTCACCGTATTTCCTTATGCAATGGGGTGAGCATAAGGCCCAAAGACCCCAAGGCACACCGTGACAATTGTCGGTGTCTGCAGGGTAGGGTGTGGTGAAATGGCATGGCTGTTATGCCTGATGCCCCAAAGGCACACCCCAATGCCTGTCAGTCTCCGCAGGGTGATGGTGGGGTTGGCTTCAGTTCAGTACTTAACTGCTAATCCTATTATGCTCTCTAACTTCTACACTGCCAATGCCAATGCCAGCAAGCAAAAATTCAGCATTGACAAACGCTTGTTTTTGTTTGTTTTACAAATCACTAAGTCACTCTGTACAGTGACAGTAGGAGCTTTTGGCAGTTTTCAGTGGCCTCGGGGGAGCAGCTTCTGGCTTTGCTGACCTGAGCACTCGATGAATCATATGCTTCTGTTTATTTTTAATACTTTAAAAAAGAAATCAATTTAGAAGGTGAGACATAGCCCCCTGTCTTTCGCTCTCTGAGTACAACAGTGGAACCAGAAATCAGTGCCAGGCATCACTTGCCAGTGCAGCATGGCGGCAGCAACTTCCTGAGCTAGCACAAGGTACTGCAGTTCAATCAAACATTTTTTTGTCTCTTGAAAAAGGCTTTTGTTTTTTTCTGGTCAGAATTTGCAGTCTGTCTATTTTTGGTGGTGGCGGTGGTGGGGTGTTGGTTAGTTGTCAGCATCATGACCCAGAAGTAAGGCTTAGTAGTGTGTGTCTGAAGTGAATAGGAGTGCAGACGATCAGTGTGGGAGGTCATTCACTAGGGGACCATGGATTACAGGCCTTCAACAAAAAAGAGAGAAAACCTAAACACAGGGCAAGATAATGTATTTAACATTTTATTACGTTATTCTTCAACTTGCTAGGTGTGGTGTGGTGGTGGGAAGGAATTCAAAAGTGTAGCAAACCTGTTTTTATATGTTGGAGTAAGGTGTTACTGTTTTGTACTGTACCAACATGGCTGCCAGAATTTATTTTATTGATTTATTTAGTTTTTGTTTACAGGGTAAGTGAACTAGCAATAACATGACTATTTTCAGACATGACCCAGGGGAGTACAACAAATAAATGACAGATACATTTCATAAGCACTGGAAAATTACATATAGGGCAGATCAAACAGTTAGTAAAGATGATACATACAGCCAAACACTTTAACATGAGGTAAAAAATTATGAAAAATTACATATAGGGTAGATCGAACAGTCAGCAAAAAGACACATTCAGCCGAAATACATAACATGATGTAAAAAAATTAGCAGATTCAGTGTAAAATGCACAGTGAAGGAGAACTAACAATGAGGTTCAATAGGTAAGCTTGACTAGGACTGGTTACAGCAATGAAACACTCAAGCAGTGATAAAAGGGGAGGCAAGAGTAGCCAGCAGTGATGGGAAGGAATGAGTGAAAATTGGGGGAGTGAGGTGGTGGATTGTTTAATAGGAGGTATATGGAGGCAGAGGGGAATTAAGTGGAGTCAAAACAAATGCAGGAGTCTACTAAAGATAGGGAGTTCCACAGCTTAGAGTCAGCATGGTGGAAAGCTCCAGAGTCTTTGGATATATGACATCTTGGCATGTTACGTAGAGACTTATCAATCGAACGCAGTCCATAGGAGGAGGTTTGAGTTACAAGCATCACAGTGAGCAAGGAAGGAGTTTGATTTCTGATTACTGAATCAATAAGGGAGACTAAAGAGTACTGTTGGCAGGAAGAGGGAGAGAGTGATCCCAGGTCCCTGTAAAACTGGCAGTGGTGCTTAACATGAGGTGACGAGGAGGAGTACCGACATATACTATTATAAGTAACATCCCATTTATGAAGGGTAGTTTTATGTGCAACAGCAAAGGTGGGAGCACCATATGTGAGGGCAGGGAGAAGGATACCTTTGGCAATAGCCAGCTTAGGCAGAGGAAGTTAGCATATAACTTGTCTTGTTAGCAGCTCCCAGTTTAGCATTCACTGTTTTGCAAGTGGACTGTATATGTAGATTGAAATCCAGGGATTGGTCCAAGAGGACTCCCAGGTACTTAAATGATGTTACACACTCTATTTGTGTGCCTCTTGAGTCGCCTACCATCAGGGACGTTTGACAAGCCCTGAGCCTAGGGGCAGAGCCTATTAGCATGGCTTGTGTTTTATTTGCATTGAGTACAAGTTTATGGGCAGACAGCCAGTTTTGTAGATTCTTGAAATCAGAGGAAAAGGATGCATTTATGCTGGTGACATTTTCGGAACTTGAATAAAGGACAAGATCATCTGCATAGAGAATGGATGAGCATGAATGAAGAACATCAGATACATTGTTAATAAACAGTGAGGAAAGAAGGGGTCCCAGGACAGAGCCCTGGGGGACCCCAATGTTAATGATAGCTCTATCAGATAGGGAGGAGTTAAATTTCACAATCTGAGTACTGTTTTACAGATAGCTACTGAGCCAATCAACTACAGAGGGTGAAAAGCTCAGATTGTGAAGAGGGGTTAGTGTCTCCAAATGTTTAGGGATTTCTAATACCGTGGCAAGAATGGACCCCATTCTTTAGCCAGGGCATATTCAAAACTCAAGAAATTAGTACTGTATTAATCTTTGATGTTTGCTGAGAGCGCTCTTCTCAGCACACGCAACGTCCCCAAAATGGCTTCCTTTTGAAGATCATAAGGTGTCACAAGTATTGGTAGCATATTTAAATGTGCCTGAAAGTTCTTTTTGATTAGTCCCATTGTTCCAAGCACTACTGGAACAATTTGTGTGTCTTTATTCCACATCAGTTTGGTTTCTGACTGCATATCTTGGTATTTCATGATTTTGTGTCTCTCTGTACGCAGCACACTGTATTCACTAGGGGTGGCTATTTCAATCAGCAATGCTACCTTTGTTCTCTTTTCTTGTATTACAATATCAGGTTTTCTTGCTTCCACTTTCTTGGCTGTTGGTATTGGGTGATCCCATGTGATCATTACTTCTTCATTCTCTGTGATTCTTTGTGGTTCATGTTTCCAGTGTCTCTCTGTTACCTGTATGTTATAGTGTTTGCACAGTTTCCAGTGGATCAATCTTGCTACATTGTTGTGTCTTTTCAGTATACAGGCCTTCTGCCATGAGTACTTCACATCCAGCCACGAGATGCGCAACTGTTTCTAATTCTGTACTACAGAACCTGCACTTGTCTGTTTCTCCTGTTTTTTCTATGGATTTTGTGAACCATCTTGTGTGTAGCCCACTTTCTTGGGCTGCCATTATTAGTCTCTCATCTCATGGTCTAAATTCACCTCTTTTTAACCACTCATGGGTCAGGGCTTGATTGACCTGTGGTTGCTCCAGTAGCTCCCTGTATTTTCAACTATAATTATGGGCTTTCCAATTGTTTTTTCTTTTCTGTTGGTCTTTATCCTTATACTCCTTTTTCTGATTCTTTGCGTTTTCTGTTGCTGACAATTCCTTATGTACTTGTGGATTGACATCAATCTCTGCTATCCTTCTGAAGGCTTCTCCTAATTTGATGAGTGAAGTCATTTTAGGCTTATTTTCTTCATGATGCAAGACCTTGTCTATATTTGGGTCCAAGGATGTCAATAAGTATGTATGTAGCCCCACTACTGTGGATCTATATGTGTAATCAATCTCAATGAGGCCCATGCCTCCCTCTGCCCTTGGGATGTATAATCTTGGCATGCACTGATTTTTGTATATTAATTGGTGAGCGTGAAACATTTTTCTTGTTTTTATATCTAGCTGGCTCAACACTTTCTGTGGCCAGTCTATCACACCAAAGCTGTATGATATCACTGGAAGGGTGAGTTGATTTATAGCTTGCACTTTATTTCATGTTGTCAAAGCAGTTTTCAGAATTAGCTTTAACCTTCTAAAATATTCCTTGCTTACTTTTACTCTCATTTGTTCATGTTGTGCTGTTGCTCCTTCATCTATTCCTAGGTATTTATACACTCCTTCTTGCTCAAGTTCTTTTATGTCACAAACCTCCGCCAGATTCATGTTTTCTTTATGAGTTAACTTTCCTGCTACAAATGTTACTTTGGCACATTTGTCTAGGCCAAACGTCATCCATATGTCATCAGAAAAGGTCTTAACAATTTGTAGTTGTTCTTTCAAATGTTTGTCAGATGAACTATAAAGTTTTAGGTCATTTACAAATAGAAGGTGAGATGTTAGCTCTTGATTGTTTTTGTTTCTGGGGTTCAAGCTGTATCCATAGCCTAGGTTGTTGATTAGGCTACTCAAGGGATTGAGGGCAAGGCAAAACAGAAGTGGTGACAAGGAGTCACCTTGAAATATCCCTCGTTGGATGCTTATATTTGGAATGGTGATTTGACCTTTCTCATGATTTAATTGCAGGGTGGTTTGCCACTTTGTCATTGTTGTGATGAAGTTTATCAGTGTGGGATGTATCCTGTAGATCCGTAAACACTCAGTGATCTAGGAGTATGGGATACTGTCAAATGTTTTTTTGTAGTCTATCCATGCTACACTAAGATTTCGGCATTTTTTGCAGCTCTCCATAATGGCTTTGTTCAACAGGAGATGGTTCTTTGTACCATATGATTTTTTTTAATAGCCTTTTTGTTCTATTGCCATGAGTTTATTGCAGTCTAAATGATTGTAGACTCCATCTGCATCGATTCCAGTATATAGTTTATATGTTGTTGGTAAACAGGTTATTGGGCGATAGTTCTTGGGGAGACTGGCAGGCTCAGATTTAATAAGAAGTGTGGTATTCCCTGTCATTAACCAGATGGGTGTCAAGTCAGGATGTGCGTATAAATAGTTTTTTGAGGTAGCTAAATCTTGGTGCAAAGATGTTAGTACTTTTAGCCAGAAGTTGGGTACTGCATCTGGACCTGGGGTTTTCCAGTTGGAGGCCTTGGAGAGTGGAGAGAAGCAGGGGATGATCAATGAGATCAAAGGCCTTTGTAAGGTCTGTAAAAACTGCCCCTGTAAGTAGACCAGTATCCATGTTAGAAAGCATATCAGTTGTGAATTTGAGAAGAGCCGCATAAAAAGCTTCTGGCAGGCATGGATATGTGGGCAGTCCTGGGTCCTGCTTGGCATTAAAAGTGCCAGCAATAGGGTTGTTGTCCTTTAAGAAAAGGGGTCCTGAAAAATCAGGATGCAGGATTTTCTTTACTCCTCCCTTCCCAAGCCAGGCATAGCAGTAGTTGGCAGGCCTTGATGCTTGGACTCACTCCAGGGTCTGGGTCACCTGCATGATAGCATAAGGCACTAGGGTTGCTCAAAAAGGGATATTCTGGCCACATAACAACTATCCTATGAAATGTATTATATCAGTCTGTCTCTGTATCTGTTTGTCTGTTGGTTTGTCTGTCTGTCTATCTAGCTACAGTATTTACAGTATCTATCTATCATGCACAAGTGGGGGACTTTCATCAGATAATTTTGGGATTTGTACTGGCATACAAGAGATGAGGAAACTATTTTTCATAGCTGGATTTGAAATTGAGCAAATACAGATAGTGTCTGGATACACAGTGAACACTGGCATCAAATGTGCCACTTTGAGGGAATCATCCATACACAGCCATCTCAATCCACCATCTTTGCTACAGAAGCAAAATTATTAAAGGGGGCAATGGGGTGGGTGCATTTCTGAAAGGGAGAGTAGATTAACACAGTATCATAGTAATTTATGGTCAGAAGGGACTTTAAGTCCATAATGTCTGCTCCCACCTCCGGTGTCACAGGAACAAATGAACTAAGTATGCTGTAACAGATGTATAACCCAGGAATGTTTATTTTTTTAGTGTGCTATTTTCTTTGTAAAATATTTTTACATCATGTGGGAAATGAGATAACAGTTTCATTCAAATTTGCTGTCCCTGGAAAACAAGTGGGTGTGGGTAGCAGACATCTTTTGACCTAAAAGGTTTTTGTTTTGGTTAAATGTCAAATGAAAGAGTTCTTTTCATAAAATAGACATGTTGTGAACATAAGCAGTGGCCAAGGTAAGGCCATAAATTCCTGCTAGGAAGCCAGCCAAGATAACAAAATGACCAAGCTTTAATAAATCCAGTTTGGACCAGTCTGGCAAAAAGGTGGTCCTGGAGATCAAAGGAATCTCCTGGATGTGATGGCAGAAAGGCATGCATGATGATGCAGGTGTAGTGAGCCAGCCAGCTGAATGTATTTCTGTTGTGTGTTTACAATGACAGTTCAGTCATCTTTGGGACACTGAGTTAGTAGCATCACAGATTTGAGTCTGCCATCAGTCACCACTTTCCAAGGGGAATCTACTTTGGTATACATCCTGAGTTTCAGGTCATGGCTCAAGGAGCTTATGAGGCTCACCAAAGAGCACCTAGCCTCTGCACCACAGAGAGAGAAGATGTGGTTTGACTGTGGAGCAAGAGCCCATGACTATGAAGTTGAGAAATGGGTGATGGTACTCATCCTCATTTGGCAGAATAAATGACAGGTGGCTTGGGAGGGTCCTTACTTAGTGGTCAGGGGGGTGACTGATGTTAATTATGTGGTGGAGCTACACCACGGAAGGTGCAAGCAGTGACTTTACCATGTAAACATGATGTTCTACCATGACTGGGACAAGATGGTCCTGATCCCTGACTGGGTGCAGCTATCCAGGGAGGAGATAGAAGCAGAGTCACTGGAGAAACTCCTGGAGAGGCTAAGGGAGAATCACCAGTGGATGCTGTCACCCTCTCAGAACATCTGACACTGACTCAAGCTACCGAAATGCATGGGGTGCTGAACAGATTTGGGGAAATGTTCATGGGGAAACTGAGTTATATCACACTGGTGGAGGACCACATTGATACAGGGTCACAAGCCCCAATGAGGCAGCCATTCTACAGAGTTCCCAAACATTAGTGCTGTGTGAATACCTTAATTCTAATATTTGGCTGAATATTCGGCATTTGTCTTCCAAATATTCTTTATTCAGCCAAAATATTCATATTTGGCACAGCTCTAAACAATAGAACAAAAAATGACCCCCAACAAAGAATCCCAGCAGAATCATGTATCCCCCACCAGCACACTCTTTCTTACCCAGCACCCACAATTTGTTAATTATTTTGTTCACGGGCAACCAGCACAACCCACCTGCCTCCATGGCCAGCCCCTGTCTTGTAAAATGAAATTAGATAGCCGGAAGAATAATTCTTCCCCACCCCCACACTGCCAGTATCCTTCTCCCAACCAGCAGCACCTACACTTTTTATTTGTTCACCTTATTTAAAAAAAAAAACAAAAAAAAAAATGATAGGGACCGGCATAACCCTCCCACCTCCATGGCCAGCATCCATCTTGTAAAATGACATTAGCTAGCCTGAAGAATAATCTCTACACCTTTTTCCATCCCCCCAACACCCAAGCCTCCTTATTAGGTGATCTCCACCGGTCCAGCACAACCTTCTCTCCTCCACTGCTGAGCACCTTAATGAATGAAAGCACAGCAGCTGCACTCACTATAGTAAACCCAGCAGATCATGTGATCTGCTGGGTTTACTATAGCAAGCAGCTGGGCTTTCATTCATTAGAAGGCGCTCAGCAGTGGAAGAGGGAGGTTGTGCCAGACCGATGGTGATCACCTAATAAGGAGACTTGGGTGCTGTGGTGATGGGAGAAGGGTGCTGATGACTGTGTGGGGGTGGGGAGTGATTATTCTTCAGGTTAGCTAATGTCATTTTACAAGACAGAGGCAGACCGGGGAGGTGGGCGGGTTGTGCCGGTACCCATTATTTTTTTTAAGCAGGTGAATAAATATTTATGAATACTATAAAAAAAAATGAACAAATTACCAAATTGTGGGTGCTGCATTGGTAGAAGTATGGGATTGCTAGAGGGTGGAGGGATGGGAATACAGACTGTACTGTTTTTTTTTTGACTGGTGAGTACAGTTGGGGTTTGTTTTGTTAGGGCTATACAGGGAGCTGTGCCGAATAAGAATACCTCCCAAATTGTCCTCTATTTGGGAAGGGCTTCTGAATATTCAGAAACCCTAATATTCATGGTATTCAGAAATTAATATTCTGCCCCTGCACAACCCTAGTAAACATACCTTTGAGGGGGATATCAAGGAAATGCTGGATTTTTGGGTAATGCAGGAGTCCAGTAGTCTCTGGGCCTCCCTGGTGATAATGATCCCCAAGAAGGATGGGACCTTGAAGTTCTGCATTGACTACCACAAACTCAATAGCTGTACAGAATCAAATCCCAACCCCGTGGCCATGATGGATGAGACCCTAGAGCAGTTAGGAGGAGCCTTGTACCTGACCATGACAGGCTTAAC
Source organism: Neoceratodus forsteri (assembly GCA_016271365.2). Classification (NCBI taxonomy): domain Eukaryota; kingdom Metazoa; phylum Chordata; order Ceratodontiformes; family Ceratodontidae; genus Neoceratodus; species Neoceratodus forsteri. The sequence continues at coordinate 1,223,206,190 of CM057459.1, read as the reverse complement.
AAAGAACTATTGGTAGGCACCTCTGACCCCAGAAGCCTGATAGATGTCAGCCTTCATCACTCCATTTGGTCTATTTGAGTTTTGAGTAATGCCATTCAGGATTAAGAATGAACCAGTCACCATTCAATGGCTCATGGACCAAATTCTGTCTGAGGCTGGAGGCTTTGCTCTGGCATACATGGATAACATTGCCATCTACAGATAGACATGGAAGGACCACATCAGGCATGTGACAAAGGTACTCTGCCTACTGAAGGCTGCTGGGCTGACAGTCAAGGTGGAAAAGTCCCAAATAGGGATGGCAGTGGTGTCATACTTTGGAAACAGGGTGGTAAGTGGGTACATCCTGAGCCATTAAACACTTGACACTGTACATGGATGGACCTTGCCCACAACAAAGAGAAAAGTACAGTACAAGCCTTTCTATGGACAGTATGGTACTGCTGAAAATTTGTGCCACACTTTGGTCAGACCAAACCCCTGTCCAGTCTCACAAGGAAGAAAATACCTGAAAGAATTCAGTAGATGGATCACTGGGGAACAACATTCCACCAGATGAAGGAAGCATTTTGTCTGGCACCTATGCTCCTGAGCCCTAACTATTCTCTGAGGTTCATTGTGCATGTGGATGTATCCAATCTTCAGCTCAGGGTGGTTCTGAGTCGGGTCATGTACATGGTGGAAGAACACAAAGTCTTGTACCTGACCAGGGAGTTACTGCCTAGAGAGGATGCCCACACCACAATTGAGAGAGAGTGTGTTGGTATTCTCTGGGCTCTGCAGAAACTGCAACCATATTTTTACGGAAGGGCATTCACACTGATCACTGATGTCCACCCCTTCACATGGCTCCACAGGACTAACAGGCAAAATCCCAAAATAAAAAAAAATGGAGCATGATGCTGCAGTCCTATATCATGGATGTCAGGCACTACAGTGGGTCATAGCATGACGATGCAGATGGTTTGTCTAGGCAATAACCAATGGCCCAGTAAAGAAAGGGAGGTGCTTTAATGAATTAACAAATTGTTAAACCAAAGACAGAACAGGGCCATAGCAGGTACAGCAAACCTCCAAACATGAAAAGAACATTATTTATGGTTGGTAAAACATTTTTTTTTTCATTTTTTCAAGGGATAGAGATGTAACAGATGTATCACCCAGGATTTTTTTTTAAATTTTACTATTTTCTTTTAAAATTATTTCTAAGTCATGTGGGAAATGAGATTATGGTTTCTTTTATATCTGTGATCCCTGGGAAAACAAGTTTGTGTGGGTAGTGGAAGTCTTTTGATAGAAAAGGCTTTTGTTTTGGTTAAACTTCAAAATGCTGAGTCCCTTTCATAAAAAAAATGCATTTTGAATGTGAACAGTGACTAAGGAAAGGACAGACATTTCCTGCTAGGTAACTAGAAAGAATAACATGATGACCAAGCTATAATAAACAAATCCAGTTTGGAGTAGTCTGCGAAAAGGTGGTCCCCAGAGATTAAATGAAGGTCCAGGTTGTGATGTCAGAGAGGAATGTGTGATAGAGAGGCATGTATGATGATTTGGTATAGCGTGACAGCCAGTCAAAGATATTTCTGTTGCAGGTTTAAAATGACAGTTCAGTTGTGCTTTGAGATGATGAACTGGTTACATTATGGGTTTGAGTCTACCATAATTCATCAATTCCCAGTTGGGGTAAGCTTCTTATATGCTACTTAGAGATATGGATAGTGCTAAGTTGTTTTTTTCTGTGTGACCTTTGCTTTTTACAAATGTGTTTATTTTTATCTCTGTAGAAATACTGTATTCACCATAGTCTTTAGTGTGTAGTATCCTACAACATATGTAAATATTGTGTAGTATTTAATGTTATTTTATATGCTTTATGCTTTATGTCACAGAGTAATTTCAGGAATAGATAACCAGGATTAACTGGCAAGTCTGTGATCCATTTGTGAAGAGACAGGCTACAAAGTTACCATATCCAAAGCAAAGTGTTCTCAGCTGTGACAAAAGAAGTGGGCCATGTCCCCTTTAGGAAAGAGCACTGTACTGTGTTGTGCAGGAGCTCTAGTGGGATTTGGACCTAGAGATATCGTGAGTGAGAGTCATGCTGAGTCATGATGACATACCAAGGTAACCCATTCAGGTGTCTAAAAAGTTCTGAAAAATGGTAGCAGTGCAGAAATATAGTGTGCAAATGCGTTCCAGTTTATTGTGATTCCCTAGTAACTGTATTACTAAGGGGACCCCATAATTCCATTGATAAGATCAGAGGCTGTGGGTTCAGTTCCCTCAGCTGGCACTTGGGTTAATATCCCAATACTGACACTGTAGTGCAGCATGAGGGGGGTGCTGCACTTCTGAGGTGCCGTCTTTTGGATGAGACGTTAAACCAAGGCCCCATCTGCCTGGATTGGTGGTAGTTCAGGTGAATGTTAAAGATCCCATGACACTTATCAAAAAGAGTAGGGGATTTCCCTGGTGTCCTGGACAAATTTCCCTCATTCACTGAAAATACCACCTATAGCTTAATCTGGTTCAATTTCAGCTACCTGTATCTGTATCCCCCCCCCCCGGTCACCCCTGAAAAAGGGACTTCTAGTCCCAGTGGGCCTACCGGTAAACAAAGTTCAATAAATAAATAAATAAGCAGAAATGTATCCAGACTTTCCTTAAAGGCCTATACTATCTTGACATTTCCTGTCTTCATTGGTAGGCTGTTCCATAGGTTCACTGCCCTCTGTGAGAAAAAGTACCTCCTAAGGTTGGAGGAAGACTGCCAACACTAGACAGCCTTCCAGAAGAAGTGATGGGTATGAAAACAATACAGGGGTTCAAGAGTGCATGGGACAGACATAAGGGTACCTTGAAGATGTGCAGAGCAGGAGAGCCATAGATCAAATAAGATCTGGGGCTGCAGCAATGAGTAGGGAAATGAGCAGACTAGGTGGGCCATAAGGTCCTTATCTGCCGACAGATTCTATGTTTCTATGTGGGTGATACAGAGGATGTCTAGTTCATTGTCACATTTCTACTTGGGGTGGAGAGGGAGGATCAAAGTTTATGCATTATTTTATATGACTTACACGTATATCTGGAACATGTCATTCAGTGCCACTGTGACAAACATTTCATTAATTTATTTAGATTGATGACAAGGAAAAGTGGGCTAGGAAACCTTTCCCATTTTGAGCCATCTCTTGAGCAAGAATGCAAGTGAAGGAGACAGGAAACATAAATTACATTTATTTGGTACAGAACAGTTTACCGATAGCTCCAACTTGGTTAAATAAAGAGAGATTGTAATCCTAATGATATTTCCCCGCAGTCCCTAAAAAACAACATACAAGTAACTCATTCAGTCCACAGACCTGGATTGTGAAGTTGTGGCTGATGTTCTGGAATCAAATAGTGAACAGAAATAGATATTAACTACATAATGCAATGAATTTACTAGGTTTTGTTTTACCATTTGGGGGTTATACTGAATCAAACTTTGTAATACTTTAACAGGTTTGACATTCAAAGTTCAAACATTCAAACTTCAGGAATTTCTCATAGCTCTGTTCTGTAGACTGAGGTTGAATGGGTTCATGTTATTGATGAAAATGAGGAGAGGAGAATCAGCATTCTTTGTGTGTTGAGCATGAACATTGGCATTTGGGGGATCCACAAAATGGGTGTTGCAGTTGTCAAGGTGTTTTGCGATAAATGCATGGATAAGGGTTTCAATTAATGTGAGTCAATAACATGATGAACGCTAGCTAGCACTGTCACAGAGATGTCAAAGATGATATCAAAGTTTAAGGCATTGATTGAAAAAAATTGGGATTTAGTCTGTAGGGCAATTCACATTAAACTGTTAACATAATGATTTAGTTTTGCATTGGTTTTAAGATACACACATACATAGATACATTGATTCTGATGGTGGATATGGTAGATAAAGAGTCATTCATACTGTACATCAGGTATGCCCATTTCCTACCTAATTCCATGTTGGACCTGATGTCAGAACAGCGTTGCTGGACCTCTTGACCTTCCAGTACCCCAGTGCACCTCTCACCTGGCTGTCCATCCTCCACTTTCCTTTAGCTCTTACTTTTCCCATGTGCCTAGCCAATGCATGTTTGAAATTCTTCACCAAATTGGCTTCTACCAACACATTTGGTAGATGTTTCTAGGCATTCACCACCCTCTCCATGAAAAAGTACTTCCTAACAACTCTTCCTAATCTCTTCCCCCCCAACCAGTCTCAACCCATGATCCCAGGTTACTGTGTTTTCATTCCTTATAAATAGTTCCCTGCAGTCTACCCTGTTGAGGACCCTTAAGGACTTGTAGGTCTGAATTATAGCTCCCCTCTCTGGACTTGAGACAGTACAAGTTCAGGTTCTCCAGTCTCTCCTGATAAGTTCTCCACTGCTGCCCCTCTATTACTTTTGTAGCCCTCCTCTGAACCTTCTTTAAGTGATCCTCATCCTTCCTGAGGTGGGAACTTGTCACGGTACTTCAGGCGTGGGTTCATCATGAACCTGAAGAGGGGCAGTATCATCATCTTCTTCCTTCTGCTGGTGTATGCGAGTTTTAACATTAGAAATGCTTTGTCAACTCATATTGCTTTGTTTTTTGGCCCTTTACCAGCTCAAAAGTAACTTGCATTAAATGGTTTTGCAACTCAGCTGGAATGCCACCACTGTCCCATCCCAATGCCATGTAAAACTGAGGCAACTGGTATTATAAAGCTTCGTACATTGCTTGATCTAGCAATGCTTATGTAACTCATTCAGAAATGCTAAAGCAATCATGTCTCCACTCTCTGGCCTTGAGAGAGTACATATTCAGGTTCTCCAGTCTCTCCTGATAAGGTCTCTACTGCTGCCCCTTCATCAGTTTTATAGCCTGCCTCTAAACCTTCTCTAAGCTGTCCATGTCCTTCCTGTGGTAGGGACTCTGTAACAGGGCACAAAACTTCAGGTGTGGTCTCATTATGGACCTGTTTAGGCACAGTATTATCTTCTTCCTTCTGTTGGTGTATGCCATTTTATGTTGTCTTGCATGTGCGCAAGCAACATCTTAGAGGTGTGTCAGTGTTGGCAAATGCAGGGCACGCTTTAGTAGGTGCATCCCTCATTCCCCAATTAGGCAGCATGCTAGCGCTGATGCAAGAATTATGTAAAGTGCCACCAACTTTAAAGAAATGTGCCACTGCAATCAGAGACAAGCTTGTCATGCAGTGGCACAGATGACACACCTCCCGTACATGCCTTTCCTGGTGAAACATTTCAATAAACATGGCAGCAGAACCCCAAAGAAAGCCAACATCAGGGGTGCAATCCTCATGTCAGCATGTCTGCCACCCCTTCCCCACATTGTGTGGTACACTGGGAGCCCCCCCACTGTGCCTCCTCTCACAGAAAGCTGACCACATTGGCATGTTCCTGACCCAGCCCCACCTCCATTTCATGGCACACTGGGAGCCCATCCCAGCATGCCCAACATTTGTTTTATTTCACCTGTAAAGAAAGAAAATGGACCCACAATGTTCTTTTTTTTTTTCTGTACCTGAAAAATAGGAAACGGTCCCTTATTGTCCATCGCGCCCGTCCCCAGCCCACCCCATCTGGGCACCCACCTCCCCCCCCCTCACCCCATACTTACCTCGAGGTCTGGTGCTGTGATCTTTGGTAGAGCGGAACATGTCTGGACTCTTCAAAGCCAAACTTCAAAATGAAAAATGCCGGTAAGCTCTATAATGGCATCAGTGGTGTGTGTGTGTGTGTGTAAATAACTGGTGGATATCTCAGCCATTTTAAATTCTGGCTCCAAATTTTTAACATGGGGTTCTTGGGACCCCATCTCATGCACTGTCATCTCGTTACTCAGTCCTGAAAGGTCATTTCATGGTCACTGTGCAGAATCACGTTTTGGGACTGATTAATGAAACAGCAGTGCCACTGTTCATGAGGTGGGGTCCCAAAAAGCCTATGTTGCAAATATGGTGAACGAATTCAAAAAAATGACTGTGTTACGAGTGTGCATTGCACAGTTTCTACACACACTTGTAACTTCAAACAATTTTTAATATTTTCACTCCAGATTTTCAACATTGTCATCTTTTTCACACTTCCTTATGAACGGTACAGCTGTCATTTTCCACATCCTGCCCGAAATATGTTTTTGCACATGTGGTGCACAATGGTACAGTCGCTGTGGGAAATCAACGTTTGGGACAGATTAACAAAATCACAGTGACACTGTTCATGAGCGAAGATCCCAAAATGCCTATGTTGAAGATCTGGTAAAAAATTCCCCAAAATAATTGCATTACGGGTTGTACGTTGCACAGTTTCTATGCAAGCTCATGACTTCACCAATTTTTAATATTTTCACTCTAGATTTGCAACATTGCCATTATTTTACACCTCCTCATGAACAGTACAGCTGTCATTTTTCACATCCTGCTAGAAATGTATTTTCACACCTGTGGCACCAAATGGTGCAGTCACTGTGCAAAATCACCTTCCGGCTAATGAACTGATAGTGCCATTGTTCATGAGTTGGGGTCACAAAAAGCCCATGTTGAAACTTTGGAGTGAAAATACCAACAAACATCCAGAGCATTAGGGTTTCCAAACAAAATACCCCACCCTGTAGAGACTGACAGGCGTCAGGGGTGTGACTTGGGATTGTCAGCTGTAATGTTCACGCCAATCCACCCCCACCCACACCCCAACCTTGCAGCTAGTGACAGGCATCGAGGTGTGCCTTGGATTCTTTGGCCTCAAATTTCATTCCATTCTCTTATACTGCACCCATCTCAGCATATTTCCTTATGGAATGGGGTGAGTATAAGGCCCGAAGATCACAAGGCACACCACAACACTTGTCGGTGTCTGCAGGATAAGGTGAGGTGAAATGGCATGAGTGTTATGGCTGATGACCCAAAGGCACACCTCAATGCCTGTCAGTCTCTGCAGGGTGGGGTTGGCCTCCATTCAGTACTTCACTGCCATTCCTATTATGTGTCTCTGTAACTCCTGCACTACCAATGCCAATGCCAGCAAGACAACATTTGGCATTGACAAAGGCTTGTTAAAGTTAGAAATGCTTTGTCAAGTCATATTGTGTTGTTTTTCTGCCCTTTACTATCTCAAGAGCAACTTGTATTAAAGGTTTTTGAAACTCAGCTGGAATGCCTCTGCTGTCCTGCCACAATGATATGCAAAACTGAAGCATCTGGTTTTACAACAGCTTTGTACTTGATCCAGCAATGAAGCAACTCAATCAATCAATCAATCAATCAAAATCTTTATTTAGTCAGGCGAACATCATTGAGCGTAGCTCATTTACAAGATGGACCTGAGTGGTCATACAAATAAGAGTACAAGTATTTTTACATGGACAAGAAAATAACATAAACAATAGTACAATGACATAAAACGAGAGTATACAAAAATTTACATATATACAAGGCACAGTAAAAATCACTTAACCTGTAAAAAAAAGGAGAGAATACATATAGCAGGCATAGTGTACAAATAATAGGGCCTTTATGGCTTTTATGAGTATAGCAGCTAACTGGATAATAGAAGGAGAACTAAACAGAATGGAATACGGAAGGGGGGGGGGATGTAGGTTGGATGGGAGATTAGGCCTTATGGAAGCAATTGCAAAACTCTGGAAATAGGGTGGAGAATAATCTTTTGAAGGATGATAAGTGTAAGAGGGTATTTAGATTCATAGATTTTTGAAGTGAGTTCCAAGTAACTGCTAGGGGAGTAGCTGATAGCAGCCCTCCCAAACCGGGTTTGTGAGTCAGTTTAACTCATATTGTACTGTGCCTTTTGTAACAGGCTATGTAATGTCTTGGTATGACAAAGGACATATGTCCTCCCCCCACCCATAGTTATTGGCTGACTGGTTCATGTAAGCAAGTTAGAGGGTGAATTTTATTATTTGCACTGGTAAGGAAAAAAGGAGAGAGAGAGAAAAATGGCTGCCACTGGAAGAACAGATGTTTGATAGAATACTGTGTGGGGGGAGTAGAGGATTAAGCCTCATAATGCTGCATCTGTGGCTTTTGTCGTATTTTAGGTGGTAGACAATGAAGCAGTAATGCTTGAGATGGAGAGCATTTATAGGTGGCTAACAAATGTTTGTAAGAGCTGAGCCAGCTAAAGGCTCTTTTATAATTTGTTTTGTTTTACACTTGATAGCCCAGCTCTGTTGTAATGTCATGCTAGAAATGGGGTCCTGCATCTCTAAAATCTTACAGCTGGGTGGATAGAAATAAAATGAAATGAAATAGTTTGCTCAGAGTACCACTGTGAACCAATGGTCATGCTGGCAATTTGAAGCTGGGATCTCCAGATTCACAGTTTTGTGCTCTAGATAATGGACCTTTCCTTGCGAGTGGTTTTTAATGCAGTAGGAAACCCCCTTCCTCACACAGAGTATAACTACTAATAAGAAAACAAATACATTGTAAATATTCAAATTGTTTTGCTAATAGTAAAAATGTTGTCTGTTATATCAAGATAGTTCTAAAACATATTCAGGCATTTAACAACAAGTGTAGTAGTAAACCATGCTATTCACAATATTTGATTCCTTGCATATGTGGTTATTTTGTATGCATGCTGGCCCAGATATTCAAACTGCACCACAAAAGCGCACAACAGCAGGAGCAAGCGCAAGTCCACTGCGCCCATGCGCAACACGTGCAATATTCAAACACTGCACAGGTCAAGATGCGCCTGAGGAACACGACTGAATATCGTGCCAACTGCGCCATAGCGCAACCAGGGATGTGCAGTGGCGCAGGTCAGATGCGCAATAGCAAAACCAGGGACGCCTAGTGGAGCAGGGCAGCAGCACAACACCACAACCAGGGATGCACAGGGACAGGATGCAGGGGCCCACCACCCATGGTAGAAATGGGCAGAGGAGCACACAGCAGAACAGACATCCCCCCCCACACCCCATGCACCTCACAACCAGAGGAGAGCAGGAAGAACCACTGGCCCAGGGACACCAGCAAGAAACCCACCGCCATGGCATGGTGCACCAGCACACCCCCTTGCAAGCTGAGACCGTCACACATGGATGCCCGTCCACCCCATGCCACACCAACCCACCAATGCAGAGCACACCCTGCACCATGATCCCTATACACCCTGCCCAGGAGTAGTGCCCAACAGTGCAGGACACCCCAAGCATGCCACCACACCCACTGTGACAATACAACCCTGTGCACCACAGAACCATGCAAGGCAGCCCCACCACGAGCACCCAACAGTGGGCAGCAGCAGACAGCGAAACAATGTCTGCAGACACAGTGCCACCACGCACATTCCCCCCCCCAGGTACAGCCGTGAGGCCGACCATGTGTCGGCACACGAGGTACCACACATGTGACAGGGCATGCCCTGGACCCCACTACCAGTGTCACAGCACCCTGCACACCCTCCCAAGGACACACCCCATCCCAGCACTGACCACAACAGCCAGCGCAGACACCCACAGTGTTGCATGGAAGCATGCTCCACACAGGATGCAACACAGTGCACAGACAAACAACCACCCATACCCAAGGGCACACCAACACAGGGACACAGTAGCGGGTCAACCAAGCCCCCAGAGTGTGACCACGGCAGCTGTGTACACATGGCCAGAACCCCTCCATGGCACAGGTGTGTCAGCAACCCTGTGCAGGCATCACAACGCTGTACGCCACCAGCATGCGGCTGGAGCACAAATGACAGACAGTGGAGCACATCCCCTGCAACAGGCACAGGTGACAGCATCCAGGTGGGACAACAACAGTGGAGGCAACAGTGCCACCCAAGGCAGACGTGCACCACACCAGTGACAGGAGGCAACCCGGCATCGTGCTGGGTACAGTGGCAGTCCAGCACTGGCAGCCACCACTGACATGCCAGTGGACTGTGCAGGTCACAGACATGCAAGGGTGGCAGCTGCACAGGCCACGGATGGTCTGACAGGTGTGCCATGGACACAGCACATGCACCGTGTACCACTGCACACAGTCATCCATTGCACAGGGAACAACACAGAAACCACAGACAGTGACTGAGAGCTACGCCCACACCACACTTGCCTCCCCTACAGACAGACACACACACACACACACACGCAACCATGATAGCACCACCCCTGACACCATGCACACCACTGCAGCTGAGCACCATTAGCCTGCTGCAAATCAGAGACCACAACAGTAGGCATAACTTAACAAATGTATTAGAAAAGTAGTAACAAAACTATGCACAAATATATACAGTTAAAAGGGTGAGGGTCACAAACTGGGTGGAGATGGGTAAGGGGCAGGGGTGAACAATGGGAGAGGGAAGGAGAGGTGTAAGGGTGGGTCCAGAGGGGTTGTCGAGGTCCATGTGCGGTCTGTCTTTAGCGGGAGCCCCACTCCCCGCTTCTATGGTGCCTCCTGCTATGTCGATGCCTCATGTCATGGCGATCCATCCTCTCTAGGATGGCCAGAGAGGCCCTGGCCACCTGTAGCAGCTCCTGCAGTGCCCACTCCACATGGACCATCCTCCATCCACCTAGGACAAGGGAGCAGAATCAATAGGCATGAATGCACAGCTCCCTGCAGCCCACCCATTGTGCATGGCATACAGCCATGGGACACGCCCCTGTGATGGTGTGAGACCAACCACAGTGATCGTGTCCACAAGACCTGCCCACCCAGGTGCACACAGCCATGCGGACCACCGCACACACCCACCGCCCAAGTCCTGAACAGCACCACCGTGGCTGAACAGTGACATGGCTTTGCGGTGTGAAGGCAGTGGCACAGCCATGTACCTGGTGCATGCATGGACCACCAGTGATGCACTCCCAGACATGCAGTGCCACTGCATAGTGCTGACTGTACTATGTGGCATACACAGCAGTGGTGTCAATGGATGGTGGCCATGACCCGCTGCCTGCCCTGCTACACAGCATGCACAGAAAATCCTGGATGTAAGGCACTCATCATCATCAGGCTGGTCCCGGCGCTGGGCCAGTATGGGTCCTCCAGCATCTGGATGTGCCTCACACTACTGCCTCTCCTCCCTCACATGGCGGCACTCCTCAGGGCCTAGGGTGCAAACATGGAGAGAGAAACATCAGTACAATCCAGTAGCAAAGGCCCCCTGCCCCCGGGTGTGTGCGATCCCACACAGCCAAACGTTTATGCCCCCCAGCCCCATACCACCACCACCACCACTGCCCACACTGGATGGACCACCCCCCCTGTGTGGTGGACACATGCTCACTGCGATACCCATATGGATGTAACCAGTGTATAGATGGGGCATCTACTTGGCCATGGAACTGCGCTCCTCCTGGTGCGTGCCCGCAAGTGGGCAAGCCTGTCTGGGTCCCTCCGCTGTAGGTCCCCATACCAGTGCCTACACTGCTCCGCTGTGTGCTGGAGCCCTGTCGCCTCCTCCAGGGCCACCACCACCTCCTCCCACATGGCACTCCTGGCCCTGTCCAGGGGTGCCTCACCAAAGAGAGCACCAGCATGGGGCTCAACTAGGGACACAAGGTTAGCCAGTTCAACCTGGCTCCAGATAGATGCCCGTCTCCGTGCCATATTTCCACGAGTGAGAATCAAAATGGTGCTCCCTAGCGCACGTCCACCACATGCGGATGCTACGCGGTACTGTGCTGCCATTCCCCATCGCGCTGTCACCGAACAGTGCGATAGAGGTGCACCCATGCGGACGCATGGTGCCTAGGGGGAAAAGGTCAGCACAGGGTCAGGAGTCCCTCATGCACGGACCGCCACAGCGTGATTGGTACTCACTGCATGTAGCGTGGTAGGGCACCTGTGTGGCACTTCCTGTAGTGGCCTACCACGCTGTGGCACCACGGTGCCTACGGCACCACAGGTCAAGAGCGCTATACATGTGAACAGTGCACTAGCGCCACTGGCACAGTGGTGAACGTGCCCTGCACTGCCTCCCATGCTCAGCACATCAGCAACATAGCAGGCGTCAGCGTCAGCACCCCAGGCATGTGCCGTTCGGTGTCTACTGCGCACGTCACAGAGCTGCGCCCCTGCCTGAGCACGTTCAACACAATTGCGCAAGGCACAACAACACGATATTCAGCTGGCATATGCAAATCAGCTCAGCAGCACTTCAATGGCGCAGCTACTGCATTAGCATCCTCTTAAAATTGAGCCTTGCCTCATTTGCATGCGTTGAGCTATATAAATGCGACATGGGGCTGCAGAGGCCATAGTCTGGTATTGCAGTCTATTGTGGTGAGTTGCATGCTGTTTGCCAGTGTGGACTGTGGTGTGTGGGAGATGCATGGGGCTGCACATTCAGAGGTAACATCTGTCATTCCCACAGAATCAATGATGACCGAACGTGAGGTGGAGGAGGAGGAGGAACAGAGACGTGGGAGATGGAGGAGGCCCAACTTCACTCGGGCAGAATCAGATGCCCTGTTTGAGGCCTACCTTGACCAGGAACTGCTGCTCAGTGGACAGCGGGGAACACCACAGGCCCATGCTGTGGCATGGGGTGAGGTGGCGCGCGTGCCGTCAACCAGCATGGCAGCCACCAGCAGTCCATGTAGGAGTGCAAAAAGAAGGTGGACATGGACAGGAGGAGGATAAAAGATATGGTGGCTGCCATCAGGGCAGCATGGGCTGTGACTGGTGGTGGACAGCCAGCTGTGCCACACCTGACACCATAGGAAGAGCGGGTTGCAGGCAGCATGCGGCGTTGTGCCCTAGAGGGTGTTCTAGGTGGTGGATTCCAGATGGGTGGTAGCCAGTCACTGTATGGTAGGTCCTGATCTGTCACTGTGTGGGGGGTGGGGGGAGGGCAGAGACATTAATGCTACTGTGTTCCCTTACAGCTCCTGAGTGTCTGCGTGGGTCAGTGGTGGTGGGCTTATCCACTGAGGGCGATACCCTGGAAACAGAGGAGTGCCCATCCACCTCCACAGGTGTCCTAGGGTCAGGATGACAGTGTGCCCACCTGGCTGTCCGGACTGAAGTTGATGGAGCTGGTGTGGAGGAGGCCCTACCCCGTGTCCCAGCATGACAGCGTCCATGGATGCCAGCATGCTGAGACTCTGACTGGTGCCGGATCCATCACCGATGATGATGGAGCTCACATCATGGACAGTGATACATGTGGGCCGCAGGATGGCCCCACAAGCAGGTAACAGCACGGGCATAACTGTGGGTGGTGCCGCCGTGGAGGCCTGCGTGACATCACAATCCCAGCCTATGCCTGTCTGCACCAGTGGGGCAGCACTGGTGTGCGTCCAGGACAGTGGGGCTGTTGCAGCCGCTGCTGCAGCACCGTTGAGCCCTGGCGAGCGGCAGCTGGAGGGGCAGCGTTAGCAGTCGGCCAATGGCGACAGAGGGACAGTGTCGGTGGGCGGCATCAGTGCACCGCCTGTGGACATGCCCAGGCATGGCCCTGGTGTGCAGCGCCCAACCTCAAGGGGTGCTGCCCAGCACGGCCGCGAACACCATGAGGGGCAGCATGCCAATCAGGTGGATGACCTCTTAGATGAGCACACCCGCATACTCCATGAATCAGTGGATCAGCAGTTGCGGCTTGTGATGGTGGTGGATGCACTCAGTGCGGTCCTTTACCAGGCAGAGGAGCAGTGCAGCAGATACCACTCTCTGCTCCTGGCAGAGATGGCCCGGCAGCGGGAGGATGTGACCGCTGCCATTGACAGGCAGACATGTGCATTCACAGCAGTCATGGCCACATTGGGCACACAGTTTGTTGCCCATGCGCTGCAGACACCGCACAGTGACATGTCTACCCCCCATTCCTGGTGTCGTGCGACACCCTCCATGTCGACACTGGGTTCAGCTGTGGGCATCCTGAGCACGCCTGGCGCAGGCATGTTTGGTGAGCTGCAGACCCCTGCTCAAGCATGATCATGTTCCCGCAGCGGCACCCTTGGGGGACCGTCGGTGCCACCCCATGAGGCCAATGGTCAGCCTGTCATGGCTGGCAGGTCTCGGCAGGGCCGCCCATGCATCTGTGGTGGCCGTGGCACTGTGCCGCGTGACTGACCTGTCTCCCACCATGGCTACTGTCTGACGCTGCCCTGTGTGCAGTGTGTTGTTCAACGTGCAATGCACGGGTGGGGTACCCAGCCCTGCACACACACACGGTCCATGTGCACACCCTCCTGGCTGCTGGCCACTGTGGTGTGTGCATGATGATGCCTGCGTTGTGCTGTCCGCCACTGTGCAATGGTGCCCAGCATCTGAGACATGCACAATGACGGGCACTGGGCATGGTGGTCTATGGACGTGTGTGTGGCAAGGGGTGGAGGTTGGAGTTGGCATGCCTCCTACCCTTTGTGCATGTCTTGTGGTGTGTGTGTGTGCATGTGTGTGTGTGACCGCATGCCATGTTAGGCCTTGCCCATCCCTGACGACATGTGTGGTTCCACGCTCTGCCAATTCCCTTTCCACCATGCCCCCCCGGGGTTTGTCCATGCAAGTTTGTGGGTTGTTCCCTTGCCATTGGTGGTTGCACATGGCCCCATGACTTACCTGGGTTGGTTGAAGTGCTCCTCTGTGATGGTGTCCCGGTGCAGCTGCGACATCTGGTTTAGTCGGGGGTCCCTTCGCCCAAGGGGGGGCTGCCCATCACCATCTGCACCAGCATCCTCATCGTCCCCATCGCTGTCCCCCTCTTCGACCTCTACAGCTATCCCACAGTTGTTGGCCATGTTGTGCAGGATGCAACAGGCCAAGAATAGCCCGCAGGCCTTTGAGGGGCTATACTGTAGGGCACTGCCAGATGTGTCCAGGCAATGGAAACGTACCTTCAGCAGCCCAAACACCCACTCTATGACATTGCGTGTGGTGGCATGTGCCTCATTGTACTGCTGCTGCGATGGGGTGGTGGGCCGCCAGTATGGTGTGAGCAGCCAGGGACGGAGTGGATAGCCACTGTCACCTGTGTGTAGAGGGTGGACATTAGTTTGGTGATCAGCGTCGCCCTGCCATGGGCCATCTAGGCCAGTACCCATGGCACCTCTAACTATGCCCCCCCCCAAGATCCATGTCATCCTGCGTGATTTGCATACTCACCCACTAGGTGGCCAGTGGGGATGTCCCCACTCTCGAACCTGTGGCACAGTGCAGACTGGTGCCAGATGAAGGCATTATGTGCTCCCCCAGGGTGCGTGGCACAGACATTCGTTATGCACCCCCTAGCATCGCACACCACCTGGCAGTTGATGCTGGCATAGCCCTTCTGGTTGATGTACACAGCACCTTCCGGGTCAGGTGGTGTGCAGATGGCCACATGAGTGCAGTCAATGGCCCCGAGCATGCCAGGCATACGTGCTACCCTGTGGAACTCTTGTATGTGTGCTGTGCGCTCGGCCGGTGTGCTGGGGAAATGGATGTACTCCGCAGCATGTGGCAGCAGTGTGCTGAGGAATTGTGTGAGTAGGCATGATGCAGCCGACTGAGTTATGCCTGTTGTGTCCCCTGTTGGTCTCTGGAAGGTGCCCGTGGCGAGCAGGCATATGACAGCTGTTACCTTTGTCTCCACTGACCGAGCATGGCTCTGTCATGTGGGTGCCTGCATCTCATCACTGCACAGCTCACAGAGCCACCTCAGAATCACCTGGTTCAGGCGGTACTGGCCCACAATCTTGGTGTCACTGTAGTGCTCGAAGCTGGTGCGGGCTCGGTACTGCCTGTTGGGGGCATACCGCTGACGGGCCCTTCCACGGCTGTGCCCCCCTGCTGGCTGCCTTCTCACACCCTTCATTACCACCTCCATCTGAATGGTGGCACTGGCCATATCCCTGGCTCGTATCCCCCCCTCGCAGCTGTAATCCCGTTCCCCCTGCTGTCCTTTGTGATACTCCCCCTGCACCGGGAACACCTCCGAGCTTTGGCTGTCCTGCCCACTGCCACTGCCCTCAATCCACTGTGGCACAGGCTCCCCACTCCTGTCCTGTTGCCCTATGTTCCCAGGTGTGCCCTGTCCTGCTCCTTTCCAGTCCCCCCTCACTACCTCCCTCTCTTCTGTGGCTGTCACCTTGCTACCATCTCTGGCTTCCCTATAGCGTTCTTGTGCCTCTCTCTTATTCCTTTTTAGTTTGGATCATTTCCACTATCGCGCAACTTCCGCTTGCTCCCCTATTGCGCATGGCGCATGCTGTTAAATATTGCACTGCTCCATTTATTCATGGTTCCCCCCTTTCGGTTGCACATACATTCATTACCATTGCACTCTTGCGCATTGCAATTTGGGGGCTGCAGCTGCCTCCCGCTGAATATCGCAGAATGGCGCATTTTCGGACTTGCTCTGGTGCATCTCTGTTGCGCATGGTGCAACCCTTTTGAATATCTGGGCCACTATGTATATCTGTGCATAATCTCCATTGCTATTGACAGGGGTGAATTCATAGGTGCAATCTTCATCAACCTTACAAAGGCCTTTGACCTCGTCGACCACACTTTCTAGAAAGCTAAACCAGGTGCTCTGGGTGCCCCCCCCCCCATCCTGGCCTGGTTCAATAGCTACCTGAGCAATAGATTCCGAAGATTAAAATTTGGTCATGCTTTGTCTAATCCTGCTGCCACTAAAGATGGAGTCCCCCAAGGTTCCATGTTAGGGCCCCTTTTCTTTTCCATCTACATTTACTTAGCAAAAGTCTTACTCACTGTACCCTAACCTTTATGCTGATGATCTAGCTCTTTACACTAGCTCTCACAGCATCCCTGAATTAAATCATCACCTCTCCTCTGACCTTAAATCTATACAATCCTTGCTTCACTCGAATAAGCTCCTCATGAATACTGCCAAGACCCAAGCAATGTTATTTGGCTCCTACATTAAGAACATACAATACCCCTCTTTCTGTTGAATGTATAGATAGAACTTGCCCCATGGTAGTCCCTAAATTTAAATGTTTGGGAGTGACACTAGATAGATCTCTAGACTTTTCTGTGCAAATCTGTTCCATGTGTAGGGCCATCAACACAAGGCTGGGACTATCGTATAAGGTCAGTGACTGCCTCATACCTATAGCCCGCATTGCTATTGCCCAAGGCATTCTACTGCCATTACTGACATATCGGGTGGCAGTCTATCATTCCCCCACTATAACCACTCTCCTTAGATGGGACATAGCTTATAAATAATATCAGTAGAGTTGCCCTAGCTACAAACAAGTACACCTATCACTGTGAACTGTATTTCAAGTTAGGCTGGCACCTTCCCTCAGAAGTATGAGAACTTTCCCTGGGATGTTTTACCCACTCTGTTGTTAATACGCAGTCCCCCATGAAACTGTTTGCACTCTACAAGCCTGATAATTGCACTTACCATCTTAGATCCAATGTCTCTGGGGTCTTGCATGTACCTAAAGACAAAGTCTGGCAGTGTGAATCATCAGATGCTTTCAGAAAAGCATATTGTTCCTTCCTCTGTCAGGCTGCAGTATGTTCCTGCCCTTAGGCATTTTCTATGGGTGATTTCTCCTATCTATTATGTGTTCTTTCTTTATCTATTGTGTTAAACTGACCAGGTGTTCTGCTACATAACTTAGTTGTTTGTACACTCTGCCATATGTGTTACATGGCTTATGACTTGCACACTATATGTTTATCTGTTCCTGTAATGCAATTTGCTGTTAGTATTTTTTTTTCTTCTCAGTGTTGTACTGTACATTGTAATCTTATCAAATCAATTGTCTCTTCCCCTGTTTTATTATTCCTATGTTGTACTCTCCCAGGTTGTGCCTGAAAATGGGCAACTGTTATTGTCTAGTACACCCACCTGGTACATAAAAACTAAATAAGTAAATAAATAAATAAATACCTGCCAGTCTGTGTGTCTGTATGTATGTATGTATGTATGAATGCATCCATCTATCTATCTATCTATCTATCTATCTAACTCCTTACCTACCTGTGTGTCTGTTTATCTCACAGCATCACTGCTATTGGTTCTTTTATTATAAAGCATGTGACTTTCCATCCAGTAATCCACTTGAATTGTGAAGAGACATTGGTTGCATAGCGGCTATACAGGGTACGCCATTTCCCTCTTGCTCACAAGCAATTTGGTCTATTTATGTGAGGAAGAAATACTGATCATAGCTTGCAATGTACTCACCATGGTTTTAATATTTATTTTTTTGTAGCTTCTCCTATTTAAAAGTGCAGTAAAACACAGCAGTTTTATTTTTTTCAACGTACTGATTGCAAACACAATCTGGCATTTTGGCAACAGTTAGTGTTGAAACCCAAAGCCTCACAAATTAGGAAAATGTGCAACTGAGATGAGAATCACCTGGCACCTAATGAATGATGGGTATGATGTAATAGAACCTAAGCTATCATGGGTCATTGTTTTGCACTCTAATTACAGGGGTCATCCTGCCATTCAAACTATATCAATACAACTATGTTGTGCCACATGCTATAGAAATAATCATATCCTGCCACTTTCACTGTGGAGGAATAATTCAGTTCATTAGAAAAAAAGGTAAAATTTGTCAGGAAATTCTTCAGTACAGATGTCTTATTGTTCTGTTTGACGTTTTACTGTACAGCTATGCAGCACTTCTATTCAGAAAATAATGAGGCACTAAACATGGCAGCTTGTAAAGCTAAGAACCTGCTGTTGCCTATATGTCATGGGCTTGAACTTATTGTTGTTTATTGAGTATGGATATATGGAGCATCACAACTGTATTTACAAAACAGAGAAAGGCACGCTGCAGCAAAATCTCAGTATCAGGAGCCCTGTCTTCTAGGGACTTGTGCCATAGGCAAAGAATAAGAGAAATCCTCATGGAAACTAAATGTGATAAAGTGCCCTTGAAGTCTTCGCAGTGAGGAAACATAAGCATAACATATACAAGAAATACTGTACCGTGTTTGCCTGTCAAAGAAAATTTCAATGTTATTTTATGAGTCTGCAGTCCTGCGGATTCGAAATTACTTGAATATTTTTTTTTTATTTGATTTACCAGGAAAAGTGGACTGGATCAATAAACCATAAAAATAATTATGGTCAGACACCCTCAAGGCAACTCTTGCAGCTGAGAACTGACCCTCTGTGCCCAAGATCCTTCTTTTCAAACTAAAATCCACAGGTGTTTCCATCTGCTGAAACAGGGGAGGCTCCTAGGCTCTTGTCAGGTGCCAACACTTTAAAGAAACTTTTTAGAGGGTGATTAGGAAACAATGAAGTAGGCCTAGACATTGAAACTAGGCCTGCAAAATCTTCCAAAAAATCTGAAAGTGAGCTTGCTGCTTTTCATATTTATTTATTTATTTTATTTATTTGCTTTTGGTAACCAGGTAAGCACACTAGACAGCCAAGTGCCTATTTTCAGGTGCGATCTGGGAGAGTTACAAGGTATCCTCGAAACAAATACAGAGTCATCATTACAAACTGGAGCAACATGCTCCAACAGTGGGTAAAACAGCATAAGGTACATACGGGCTCAAAGAAGTATATAACTTTGAAAACATAATATTTAGTCACAGTTCTGCTCATATTTCATTTATTGTCTACATTTCTTTTCCCTTTGTTATTTAGGTTAATTTGCAGCAGTTATATAAAGAAGTATGTCTTAGTCAAGCAGGATGGGGATTCCCATTTAGTCACCATCGATAGGGCTGCCCATGCAAGTAACTTGCAATGCAAATGAGTGTTTCCCAATGTTAGCGTGTGCAAACAGGATTTGTGCATGCTGACACCTGAAGTATGGTAGCACAAACATCTGTGAAGGGCATAGAGCCAGTTGCATGGTACTGTGCTGTGGACAGAGCCTGTGGGTTCAGGTGCTACTGCCCTTGTCATTCCCCCAAACACGCAGCCTGTACCATTTGGCACACTTTTGAGACATGGGGCTTGATTTTCAAAGAGCAGCTAGAGTTGTGGTGAAGTCCTGGTGTGTCAGGGACCCTGTGCCCAGTTTTATAAGAGGGAGGGCCTGCACCAAAAACCCAGGCATTACCACAGCTGAAGGCTAGCACCAAACATTTGGCACACCTGTGGGAATTGCCACAGGCATCTGCCCCCTGCATGGCACCACATTAGAGGGGGTCTCAAAGGGGGGTGAGGCTGTACATGGCAGGAAGTGGCCAGGGCAAGATGGAGCAGGGGGTGCTCTAGAGGGCATGGGGGAGATGGCAGAAGACCAGTGTGGTGATGTGCCACTCAGCTGGGGTGCATATTGCAATGACTGTCAGTCAATCAGCTGGCAATCCAGGGAGGGTTGGCAAGGAGAAAAAGTGACCTAGCTCCAGGTTGACAGAACCATGGCATCTGCCCCAGAGGTGCCAAAAGCCAGAACCATGTATGCAGGAGGCAGCCTGCCACAATGCAGAGAGGTTGGGTGCCAGGGGGCTGCTGCGGTAGTTGGAAAAGGTTCCCCTCCACCACTGGCAGTTCTCAACCTGCAGTCAAAGTGTCTAGCATACATGCATCTGACTTATGGCACCTCTGGGGCAGGTGCCACGGGTGTGCACTCCTGGGGCCAGATCAGTTTCTCTCCCTGCCAACCCTCCCCAGACTGCTAGCTGATCAACTGCTAGTCATTGTTACATGCACCCTGGCTGAGTGCCACATCACCACACTGGTCATCCACTGTATCCCCATGCCCCTTAGTGCACCACCTGCACCTTCTTGCCCTGGTCCCCTCCTGGCAGGTACTCCCCAATCACCACATTGTCACACAGTGCTGCAGGGCCCTTAGACCACATCCTGGCTGGTCTAATCAGAGCCCCCTGTTGCATCCATGGCTGGGCTTGCAAAATTCCCCTAAAAAGGGGGATAATGCAGCCCTGCCATGATGCAAGCACGCTTGTGACCTGGCTCACCCTGATTTCAGTCATAAGGTTGGTGCCATGCCAGTCATGCATAATGGCTCCCCTTTTTGATGCAGATCATGTTTAAAAATCAGGATTGCCACATCTTTCGAGGCAAGGTGCCACTTGCGTCAATTATGTTTGATGCAGGCACCTTGCGTCATACATGGGGCTTTGAAAATCAAGCCCATAGTGTTCATATTCATGACAACCCTCTCCTGGCCCTCCTAATGCCTAGTGCCTCTTCCCAAATGTCAGCCACAAAACTGTCCCTAGCATCATGTGAACTCAGTTCAGTTCTTCCAGTCACTGTTTCCATTGCTCTGATCCATCATCAATATTCATCCCACCCTGGTTCTATGGCTCAGGGTCCCACTTTAGTGACACGCCTATGGTAACAGTTCTAAAGCTGTGGCAGTAAAAGCATAGCCTGGTGATGCAGGCTGGTGGGCCACTGTGCCACTGTGCCACTGTGTATCCCTACATCCCAGCTCCATTGCCAAGGCCAGTGAGGTCTGGATTGTGATGCAAAAGCATCACCAGTGTACCCTGGGAAGGGAGGGTGTTGAGTTTACCACTCTCTGAGCGCCACTTGCAGGTGGGGGAAGTGGGATTTCCTTGATGATGTACATGATTGCACACTGTCAACATTTTCCCCACCTGCAGGCTGGTGCTGAGTATGTTCATTGGCCACACACCAGGGAGGTGGGAGAGACAAAACAGAAAAATCCTCAGAGTGAGCAGGATGATAGTTGGGGTGCCTGTGCCCCACTCTCCACTACTAGCTACTCCAATTCTGTGTAGGGTGCCTCCCATCATGTTAGCAGAAGTAGTGGAGGATGATGCTTGGCTATGGCCAGGCACCACTTTGGGGGGGGAGCTGTGGAGTTAGGGTGCAAAGGGATGTTCTGGAGAGGAGGAGGGATGGGGATGGGGCAGGTCAAGATTTGAGGCATGAGGAAACCATGCCCAATGGAGGTAAAATGTAAATTACAGAAAGAAAAGTTGTGACTGCAAAGAAGAGGGTCACCATGAATTGAAATTAGCTGTCTATGCCTCTCCTCAAATTTCTGAAGTGATATACAAATATGCTGGAGAAGTCTGAGACTGCACCCAAGCATAGCTTTGGGGCTCACAAGCAAAGATGGGTTCAAAATGCAGTGAAAGCACTTTTACACCGTTTCCTTGTTATATGAAACTTGGGCATAACATCTTTCATAAGGTTTAAAACAAGGTCAAAAGAATGAACATCACTTTAAAAGAAATAATTTTATACAAATAAAGGAAATTGAATACAAACACCATGAACGAACAACTCTAATGTATAGCAACATGCAATATACTGATGTATGGAAAAGGGGAAAATGCTAACAATGGTGTTTAACACAATGGTTTTCATGATCTCCCTTGTCTGCCAAACAAGATAGTTTCCAAAACGTATTACATTGTTAGAAAGGGAAACTAGTCATTGTTAAATACTGTATATCGGGGGTTGAGGTGTCTATTCATTTAGGATCATGGGAGAGATAAAGGCCCCAAGGGATTGTGACAAGACTGGAATAGAAATAATGGGATGCAGTGGCAAAATGCGAAACTTTAAGGGCACTAAACACCAAGTCTAATCCACCAATGTGATATATAGCTGAAAAGCTATATAATGGGCTTTTGCCAATGGAAATCACTTTAAACAAAGGTTAAAATTGCATAGGAGACAGGGAGCCCTAAATTCTGAAAAATCAAAATGAAAACTTTTTACATTCACTGTAATGGTTTCAGTGACCCTGCTAAACAATCAAATGACATATTTTCTCAACTATTATACTTTGTATTATTAACAGCTGATAAACTACAAAACAACTTAGAGCTAAAGGGTCTTATGTTTACAGTCTAGGAGACCATGGGTCCCAAAGGACACATTGAGAGGGCTTAGAATGGGAATTGTGAGTTACATTGGCAAGATGCAATGCCATGATGTCACCAAAGTCCAGGCCCAATCCACCATTGGAACACATTTGCAGAATCTATTTGTCTTACAGTAGAAGCAACATTAAATGTGGATGCCCTAAATCGGAAAATAAAATCAATATTGCAAAAATCCAGTATTCACCACAGTGGCTTCTGACCCCACCCCACTTGCTGGTTAATAAATATATTGTCCCCAAACGTAATACAGTATTAAAGAAGGCAACTAATGAGCTAGTCTGGTACCTCAGTGGGAACTCCACAACATGCCATGACAGCAACCCAAGTTTGAAAACAAATCTGGGTTGCTCTGGAGTTGACTGGGAGGAGGGAAGCTCAGGCATCCTAAAGGCAGCTCTCCTCCTTCAGGGAGGGCAGAAGCTGCATTCTGCTACTTAACTGCCACCTGGAATATGATAGGTGGCAGCACAGTGGGGGAACATAGAAGGGGAGAGGGCAGCTGCTGGTTGCCAGGCTTGCATGCATGCATATCAGTGCATGCAGGCACCCTCCGGGAGAAAACCAGTATCTGCAGAAAAAAGTCCTGGTCCTCCATCGCACCGGCACCACTGCATGTCCACACATGACAAATGTGGCAGGTCACCCACCACTATCATGGTCCTAGATAAGTGGTAAATAACCAGTTAGTCAATCAGAGGTCAGTGACATGATAAAGGATCCCACTGAGTGAGGCATGGTGCAAGAAAACGCTGAATGGAAAAAAAGAAAGGGAAACTAAAGGTAATAAAATGGAGGGGTTGAGGCCCATCATTTATGATCTAGGAGATACGAGGGCCCAAAGGGGACTTGAGCAGAGCTGGAATGGAAATAATGGGATGAGGTGGCAACTGGATAAAAGGGCCTTAATTGCACTAAATGCCAAGTCTGATTTACCAATACCATAAATTGTAGAAAAAGCTATGTAGATAGTCGATTTTTAGTGGAAGTTACATTGACAAAAATGAGGGAGCACCTATAGATGGGGGACTGGGAGCTGATTACTCCAATTTGTCTTCACTTACTGCATAATTGTCATGTTAATTTCATGATTTCCTAAAATGCATTATTTTCAACATTTTTGGTAAAGAGTACAACTAATTGTTATGACAATCTCTAGTGATTAAAAGATTATATGATATGTGTGTTCAAACTAATTATCTGGTATGCTGTATGCTGGAATGTGGAGTATGCAGGTGTCTCAATGCAATTTCTTAAAGTACTTCAGCAAATACAGTATGCATACGCTATTGAGGAATCCCAACTTTTGTATAATGGTTTAAAAATATATATTTTCTTTTACAAAAAAACATGTTTTTAAATGTTCATTTAGGACAAATATCTAACATGTGTTCACTCTCATGCACTTTAATCTTATTCCTGTGATTCAATTCAGACATTTCATTTCTCCCCTACCCCCAATCTTCTTTACATTCACAAGCTTCAGAGGATATATAATGGTATTTTAATATTCTTTTAAACATCTTCCTAAAAGGGACATACTCACTAAAGACAGCTTTCATGATACCAATCAATCAATCAATCAATAAATGTATTATGTATTTAATATCATGACTACAAATAACCACATTTAAATACCTTGGATCCTGATAAAGAATATTATATACGAACACAGGCAGGGGGCAATGACTCTGGCCAATGACCAGATTTAGATGTCAAAATGGGACAACCATAAACTTCTTTGGCTTTGTCAAAGACCTATATTAACTTTTACATGATAGTTGCAGGGCTTGACCCCCCCTTGTGGTCTTGCCCACCCATCCCCTGCTATATTCCGGCACTTGATGTACAGAGTGCTGTTCATACTACCCCTTTTTTGGTGGAGTTGCTCTTAAATTTATCGTTTATTTAATTTGTTCTCCTCTAGCCACGTATAGTAAGTAGGTCTAAATGGAACATTTAATGAGCTGTCTTACGTGTTGTATGAATGTATTGTAAAGTCAATGGGCCCGATTCATGAAGCCCCTCATAGACTGATGCAAGGTGTAGCAAATCACAGCTAGTGCTGCTCCCCGATGTGTCAGGGACCCTGTACTCCATTCACTATTGGGAGAGGTCCCAGTGCTAAATCCCCACATCTTGCAGAAACTGTGGTCATGCCTCAAAGTCAAGGCACATGGGAGAGGTTTACCACAAGCTGCAGGGCAGTCAGATGGCATTGGGGCCCATTGATGGAGACCACCTGTAGGCTGGCAGGGTCATGGGATGGGACAGGGGATGAGGATTTATTTATTTATTTGTTGTTTGGGGGGGGTGACAACAGCTTCCTGATGGGACATTGCATGGCTGCAACCATGCCTGTGCTATCCAGATGTGCTGCCACATGCCTGGCATCATGGGGGGGAACCCTGCGGGCACTGCACCACTGATGTCTCTGGGTGCTATGGGGTGCAAGATACTGTGGGTGGGTAGGTGGTAGCATCAGGGGCACAGGTTCTCTCCCACCCAGCAATGGCTCCGGGGATGGCGCATGGGCTGTTAGACCAGCCCTGGGCTGGTCTAACTGTCATAGACCATGAGCCCTGCTGGAGAGATTCCTGCAACCCACTGTAGGGGATACTGCAGCATGCATTGGCCACAAGCCTCTTAGTGCCATTGCACCCCCCCCCCGATTGGGTTCAGGGCTGGTACAGGACCTGTTCGCTACGAGGGGACTCAATGTTGCTGCAGCCTATGCACCTGAATCACAGTCAGCACAATTTTTGACACAGTGTGTCCCTTGCGTCAATTCTGTTTTCTGCAGGCACTTTGCATCACTGCTTCAGCTTTTGAATTGGGTTCAATGCCTCCATTAACTTCTATTTAAAAAATAAAAACTAGTCACTCAGTCTCCTGCACCTCCCCCAGGTTGCTGCCCAATAAAAGTAAGTGGTAAAATGGGGTGCAGTATTGTATCGGGCACAGAAGCCAGTTTACCTGACAGGAATTGGGGGAACTCCACTGGTTTAGCAGTAGGCAAGATAGCTAGGG
The DNA here is from genome assembly GCA_016271365.2 of Neoceratodus forsteri. Classification (NCBI taxonomy): domain Eukaryota; kingdom Metazoa; phylum Chordata; order Ceratodontiformes; family Ceratodontidae; genus Neoceratodus; species Neoceratodus forsteri. Next base: position 1,223,180,365 of record CM057459.1, on the reverse strand, counting down.
CTAAGAAAGAGCCACTGGACAGTCATGACTATTAACATTTGTAGCAGCAGGTGGGAGACCACTGTACCACCAGGGCTGTATACTTCTGGATTGGTTAAGGTAGGGTACACTTCTGCGTGGGTTGCCCATGTGTAACACATAGTGACCTGATCACAGCATGTTACCACATAATGTACCTGGTGCTAAATCATACTGTTTCCTGGTCACAAGTGCAGTTCTGTCTGTCAGTGGGTGCAGACTCCATTTTCTCCACTAATAGCTGGATTAAACCTTGACATCATGACTGTCACATGCAGAAATCCTTCCTGCGGCATGCACCACTGTTTGTGAATAGTTTCTATTAGATGGTAATGCAACCAAAATCTTCTTGCTTTCTGTTGACCCCAGTAGTGACTGAGAATGGAACTCCTAGAGTTTTAGTTTTATCTGTACTTCTACTCTGTATTTCTAACCATCATGGACACCTGGGTTACTCCTGTAAAAGGAGAACTTTTATCTCCAGTCAGCATTTATCCGGTAAATGCTAAATAAATGAACATATATCTTATTTTCACTGGGATATCATCAGCTCTCAGGGAATCCCTCATGAATTGGTACAAGGGCTACTGCTCTTCAGCACCATCATAAACAATTTAAAATGTGAGGTCTCTGACAGATTGCTTACATTCATGGGTGGTGGACTCCCTTGAGGATGGGGAAAAACTTCAGAAGCACCTAAACATGCTGGACAAGTGTCCGACTCCTGGAGCCTTAGATTCAATGTAGGCAAATGCAAAGTGCTACTCTTGGGGAGGAAAACAGAGGCTGGACCAACAAACTGCTCCTTTTACTGGAGCTGAGGAAGAAAAGGACTGGGGGGTCATAAAAGACTCATGCTGAACCACAAGAAGCAGTGCATGGTTTCTGTTAAGAGGGCCAGCTAAATGTTGGGGTGCAGCAATAGTGTGTGTGTGTGGGGGGGGGGGTGACCAGCATGAGCAGGGGACATAATCTAACCACTTTATAAGGCCCTGGTCAGTTCCTACCTGGATTATTGTGTCTAGTTCTGATCCCGTCTATATACTAGGGATGTAGGCCCTACCTTGTGAACTGCTTTTATGTTGGACATTCATCTATCTACCACCAGTGGACTATTAAAGTCAATACTTAGAAAATATTGGCTGAGTAAGGTCTTTCCTGAACTGTTATAGGACAGTTACTGTAGTATTTGCATTATGTTTTGGAGATAACATTTATTATTGTAGTTATATCATCATGGTGAATGTGTTTTGGATAGAATATTACTTATTTATTTATATTATCATGGTGAATTAGCACAGTTTATTTGTATTTGATGTTTTATGTGTCAGCATATTTTGTCTGGAGATCTTGTGTCTCTCTCGCTTTGTTCTTCTTATGAAATTATTGCATCTTCAGAACTCTGAGCTCTGGAAGAGTGCTTCCAAAATAAAAAAAAACACCACCACCACCACCACTACAACTACTACTGCTACTACTCCTACTACTGCTACTGCTACAACAACTACTACTACTACTTTTACTACTACCGCTACAACTACTGCTGCTACTACTACTACTATTGCTACTACTACTGCTGCTACATTTACTACTACTACTGCTACAACTACTAGTACTATTGCTGCTACTACTACTGCTACTGCTACTACTACTGTTACTACTACTAATACAACCACTGCTACTACTACTAATACTACTACTTCTTCTACTGCTACAACTACTGCTGCTGCTACTACTACTGCTACAACTATTACTACTGCTACTACTACTACTACTACTACAACTACTACTACTGCTACAACTACTGCTGCTACTACTACTACTACTTCTATTGCTACTACTGCTACTACTACTACTATTACTACTACTACTGCTACAACTACTGCTACTACTACTTCTGCTACTACTACTACTGCTACTACTACTACATACTGCTACTACTACATACTGCTACCACTGCTACTACTACTGCTACTACTACTCCATTTCATGCTGGGTATTCTTGCTTCTTTTGACAATGGTGAATTGCTTGCTCCACATTGTCTTTCTGCACAGTTTCGGATCTGTGGCTTTTCTGGAATTATTCAGTGCACTTAAAAAGGGGAGGTTCTGCTGCTTGGGACATCAATCTGCTGGATATGGATTTGAGCCTCCCAGCTGCAGCTTTGGTTAGAAGCACGGCAATCTTTGACTTCCTGCAGGGGCATTTCTCAGGCAGCTAGTCAACAAACCCACTAGGGATGGGGCACCACTGGATCTGGTGCTCACTGATAGAGACAGTATTGCAGACATCACAGTGGTCCAGTGATCATCATACCATGTAGGTCAGCACTAAAATGGGTGCAGAGGCAAACCACAAAAAGATGAGGGTCCTAGATTTTAAGAGGGTGGATATTAAATAAATGGGAGCCTGCCTAAGCAGAGATGGATTGCTGGGGGGGTGGTTAAGGAACAAAGGAGGAAAATTAAGGGAAGGAACAGTGAGGACAACCAGCCAGTACATGAAGGAAGTGAGCAAAAGCAGGAGGGGAAAAAAGAACATTGTGGTACTCTAGGGAAATGGCCGCAAAAGTGAAGGAAAAAATGGTGGCATTCAGGAGGTACATGGAAACACAGAGGGAGGAGGATAGGGAGCTGTACCAGGTAAAACAGAGGGAGGTGGGGAGGGCAGGGAGGCAAACAAAGGCACAAACTGAGGACTGGATAGCTATGGCGGTGGCAAAGGGGACAAAAGTTTCTTCAGATACAGAAATGAGAAGAGGAAGGCAAGCAGAAGGATAGTGAGAATAAGGAGGATGGCTGAAGGTGATTGCACAGAAGAGGATTAAAAAATGCAGTCATCTTGACCAGGTACTTCTGGTCAGTCTTCCCAATGGATAGAGAGAGAAACAGACCACCAAGAAACAGCAGGAACACTTGGGGGAAGGGATTCAAGTCCATTTACAGAGGAAAGAGTCCTGAAGAGACTTACAAACCTGAAAGTGGACAAGGCTATGGGACCAGGAGGGGTATACTCAAGGGTGTTATGGTAACTTGGAAGAGCTTTCTGCACCACTGATAGCCTCATTCAACAACTCACTTGAAACATGAGTGGTTCCAGAGAACTGGAGGAGAAATGATATAGAATCTACTCCATAAGAGCAGCAACAAAGTGGTGGGGAAATTAGTGAAAACCCTGGGGTTGATTTTCAAAGGACAAGATTGCTGCAAACCCCAGGGGCACCTAAGATATGGTGCACCAACCATGAGGCATTTCTCTGGCTGGTGATCGGGATTTTCTATCCCGTGTGCCAATTTCCACAAGTTAGACTGTCTTCTTGTGGTCTAGCTTGTGGCAGTCCAGGGGCCTTTTTATGGAGCTTGGACCAGATATTTGGCACAAGCTGCTGTTAAACATGGAAACTGTAACAACTGTGCCTGAGATTGTAAACTTGGGTGCAGCTGCAGCAAAGGGGTTCAGCGCACCACCAGAACCTAAGTGTGTTGAGGTAGGGCTTGGCACAAGTCCTGCACCACCCTGTGAAAATCTGCCCTCAGTTAAAAGAAAGGCTAGTGGAAAATCATAAATCCAATGGGTTACAAGACAAAAGGCAGCATGGATTCACATTGGGGGGGGGGGCAGTTATGCCACATGATGCTGATCGATTTCTTTCACTGGGTGACCAGGGAACTAAATTGAGGGCAGTGGACATGGACTATGTGGACTTCAGCAAGGCCTTCAACACTGTGCCACATAGGGGACTGATAGAGATATTGGGCAGGCTAAGGGTAGGTTCCAAAGTGGTAAACTGGGTAAAAAACTGGTTGATGCATAGATGACAGAGGGTAGTGGTAAATGGCACTTTCTGTAATAAGGGGAGAGTGACCAGCAGGGTGCCTCAGTGCTTAGTACTAGGACTTGTCCTCTTCAATGTGTTCATAAGTGACATTGCAGAACAGCTGGAAGGGAAGGAATGGCTTTCTACAGATGACACCAAAATCTGAAATAATAGTGTAATAGATTGGATACTTGGGGGATGGTGTGGAGAAAATGAGTATGGACCTTAGAAAACTTGAGGAGTGATCAATGGTGTGGTGACCAGGGTTCAAAGCCAAAACGTACAAAATATTGCACCTAGGGCATAGAAACCCCGGGGGGGGGGGGGGATACTGACAGTTACTAAGCAGAAAAGAGACGTTGGGATTATAATATGTGATGACCTCAAAGTGGCAGAGCACTGGGACAAGGCTCCTTCCCGCCCCTTCCTGCTCCTGTCAGCCACTAGTGCCCTTTTCACCTCCACCATGGTCTCCCTTGGGGTTATGTCATGTCACTACAACTGCTGCATTTATTTATCTCAACCTGCTCTTGTCATTTTAATCGAATATTCGTACTGCTCATAGAACCAACTTCTGTTCACCGTTTTTTGTTATTTGCACTGGCATCTTGTTAAAATCTACAGATTTAAAAGCTACAGATAACACAGAATGCAATTCTGATAGCTTCTTGTCTTAATCCTAGTTAAAGCAGTTGTCATAACAATGAAAAACCTTAGCACTAAGGGTCTCCTCATCTATTGCGTTACTCTCTTGGCCCTACAACCAGTACCACACGCACAGGAATGGGCAACTTTTCCTCCTGGGCCCCCTGTTCTAGGTCTTACATATTATGTACCCCATGTATCAGGCACCCACAATCTCAGGTCCCCCCTCATCGACCATGGTGGCCAGGCTACAGCACAATAACTGTAGTCACTAAGTCAGTCAGACACTTTAAATCCACACCCACGCTGGCCGGTCTTCTGCTACTACGGATTGACCCTGGACCATGAAGGAGAACCCAAGCTCAGTCCTCGACTAGCCTGGTCACCTCAAGGGCTTAAGTGCCCATATGAATATAAAGTATTAAAAGTAAAATAACCAAGCTCAAAGCATGGGCTAGACATTACAGCCCAGATGTACTATGTATTACGGAGTCTTGGCTAAAGCCCCATATACTCCCCCATGAAACTGCAGTAACTGGATACGCCACTTTTAGGAAAGACTGTCTCACCAAAAAGTGTGGGGGGTGTACTCATCTACAGTACATCAAAAATGAGCTCTCAACTGATGTACAGTACTTCCAACTGTCTCAAACACACCTGAACATGAACACATTATAACCTCGATTACCCTAGATAAAGTCACCAAGTTAACGGTCAGGTATGTCTACCTGCCCACGGACCTTGTTTCCTGAGAGCGTTCAGAATTCCTAACCAGTACAAATTACCCCATGGTGACCTAATCCTAACTGGGGATTTTAATCTGAACTGGCTGAGTGCTAAAAGGACAAACTACCTCTCCATTCTAGAGGATGCAAAGCTAGTACAATTAATCCACCACCCCACCAGAATAAACATGAAATCAGGCAATCACAGTCTCCTAGAGTGGGTTTTAACAAATAACAGCCAGCACATAAAAATTGCAGGAGTATTCCCAGATGCTCTTAGTGATCACTCCCTTACCTACAGTGTCTGGAGAAATAATATTCAGAACCCCCCTCCTAAACTCATTAAAATGCATGACCTAACGAGGTTTAGTGTGGAGGCCTTTCTTGAGCATTTTAAGTCAGTAGACTGGACTCCTATCAATTGCCTCCCTGATGTCAATCAGGGATTAGACTACTTCATAAACTCTTTCTCAACCATCTTAGACTCCCTAGCCCCTATTAGGTCTCAAAGAGCTAAGGGAATAAACTCCCCTGGCTGTCTCACGATCTTAGAGCACTGATATGTTCCCGTAACAAAGCTTGGAAGGAGTTTAAAAAAACAGGACAGGTGTCTGACTGGCAATCCTATTGACGATTGTGCAATGCTTGCAAAACCCAGGCCACAAAGGCTAAATAGACTCAACTCTGCTCTCTACAGGAAACAAATTTCAACAAGCCAAAGACTTTCTGGACCCAAATAAACTCCCTCCTTAAAGGAAAGGACAGAAACATTCCCCAGTCCAGGGTTGCAAATGGTGCCACATTATCGAACCCCACAGACATAGCTACTGGCATAAATCACTTGTTCACTGACCTGGACAAATACAAAAAAGACATGCCTCCCGTCCCAGCTGACTCAACATTGCCTGATCCTGACTGTACCTTCCCCGCCTTCCACCTAAAACAGGCCACAAGGCTAGAGGTCCTCAAACTACTCAAGGATCTCAACCCAGACAGCGCCCCTGGATTCGATACCCTTCATCCAAAATTCTTTAAGATAGGAGCACCTGCCATCACCTACCCTTAATGCTATTAATAAATAAATCTTTCCTTTCTAAAACAATCCTGGACAAATGGAAAACTGCAGTCATAGTCCCTGTACTTAAAAGTGGCCCCACAAACCTGGCAGAAAACTATAGGCCTACATCTATCCTATGCACCCTAGCCAAGACCCAGGAAAGAATTCTTTATAATCAACTCTACTCACATCTCGAACTCAACAATGCCTTAACTATCCACCAGCATGGATTTCATAAACTGTATGGCACAGAATCAGCACTGCTATGCATAACCTCAGACATTTTCAGGGCAATGGATCATGGTGAGGCTACAGGTGCCACCTTTGTGGACCTGACCAAAGCCTTCGATCTTGTCAACCACCAACTTTTCCTCACTAAACTCCATCAACTAGGTCTTGGCCCAGCATCCCACTCCTGGCTAGCCAACTACTTAACCAACAGGCTCCAGTGTGTAAAATTGTCTGGTGCTACGTCCTCCCTGACTCCCATAACTGACGATGTTGCACAGGGCTCCATATTAGGACTACTCCTATTCTCAATTTTCGTCAATGAACTCCCACTCAACTGTGGGGCTGCAGCAGTTCAATTACAGTATATGCTGATGATGCAGTTCTATTCAGGTGTGCTAAAGATATCAATGCCATAAATGCCAACCTTGAGAGTTATTTTCAGGCTTTGGAGGCCTGGTTCAAAGCCAGCCTGTTAGTGCTTAACAGTAAAAAGACTCAAACCATGTTATTCCACCACACCTCCTATAAACTTGATAACCAACCACCTTTGGTTGTTAAAATATCAGCGGGGGTGATGCTGGAATGTGTTAAAAGCTTTAAATACCTAGGCGTCACCTTAGTCGAAAACCTAATCTTCAAGATCCATACCAATAAAATTATAAAATCAGCTCACTAGAAACTAGGTTTACTATACTGTACTGCCCCCTACCTCACTTCCCAATCCAGAAAGACCATCTCTACTGCAGCCCTACTCCCAGGTCTCCTCTATGGTGCATCCTTGCTTTCCACAGTAAAGCCATCTATTCTGAACAGACTTAGGCAAGCATATCACCATATCACCAGATTTGTCGCTTTAGCCCCAGCCCGAATTCACCATTATGCTTTGCTCAGTATCTTAAATTGGCCAGGTTTTGAGGTGAAGTTGGACTACCCCTTGCTGTGTACCACCTTCAAATTAATTCTCCTCCCCTCACCTCCAAGCCTGTCTAACCTACTGACCCATAAACCATGCACCAGGTCCCTTAGAACATCTCACCAACCATTACTAAGTATACCTAAAACTCATTTACCAGTTGGAAAGAGATCTTTCTCATATGCAGTTACACATAAATGGAACAATCTTCCAAAAGGACTTCTGTCCTTCACATCCCTCTCGCAGTTTAAAAAAACAGTACAAGGAGCTATTCATTGCCACTAGCACATGTAACTGTATTTAACCCCCGGCCTAGTAAGCAGGGGCTAATCCTATGTCATGGCTCCCAAGGTTTCTCTGAACCTTGTGTGACCAACGAGTCTGAAAGTTGTTTAAGCCCTAAAGTGTATGATGTTTCTCTATCTTATGTATTTACTGCATCAAACTGTTGAATATTTCTACTTGTTAATGTTACTGCTGTTTTTACCACTGTTGATACTATGGTTAATGTCCATCTACTATGTTTAATGTCTATCATTTGTGGGATGCTTAGATTCCTTGGGTCGCCACTGAAAAAGGAAATGTCTTATCTCAGTAGGCCTACCTGGTCATCAAAATTTAAATAAAATAAAATAATCTTGTTGAGTTGTTCACTGTTTGCACTTTATCTTTGGAAAGTTTGTCTACTGCTGCTTTTGATTTATTGTATCCCCTTTCCCTTTTTCCTGGGCCACACCTGGAAATGAGCCCTGGCTCAACGTGTCTTTCACAGTTACAATTTTCACATCAATAAATAACTGAACAAGGCAGTAGGCAGGACAAGTGGGATGCTGTTGTGCATAGGGAGATGTATCACCAGCAGGAGAAGGGTGGTGCTGTTACCACTGTATAAGTCACTGATGAGCTCCAATCTGGAGTACTGTATCCAGTTCTGGAGGCAGCATCTCAAAAAGGACATTTCATGGTTTTCTCATGGTTTGACAAGATTTAGCTAAGCACCTGCCCCCAGTGCAAAACATTGGCCTGTTGTCATTGCTGCTGTCCGTAAGTAACCTCATTGGCAAAGCCACTGATTTACAGTGCCAGATATAATGACATTTCATTTTCAAGCTTTGAGAATCCATTATTGTGCTAGTGATTGCTAGTCCAATTTTTTGATTTTACCAGGATTCTTCTGTCAATATTTTAGCATATACATTACTAATTAGAATAAAAGAAATATAAACATAGAAACATTGACTTTGACAGCAGATAAGGACCTCTTGGCCCACCTGGTCTGCCCATCTCCCTACCTATTGGGTAAGTGGCAGATCCTAATTAACCAGCAGCCCACTTCCTCCTACCCCCCACTATAATTGCCTTATGTCGGTCCCATGCATTCTTGAATTCCCCCACTGTTTTTGACTCCACAACCTCCTCAGGAAGGCTATTCCATGTATTCACCACCCTCTCCGTGAAAAAAATGCTTTCTCACGTTGTCCCTGAGCCATCCCCCTCTATCTTCAAATTGTGCCACCTTGTTCTTGCGCATATCTCTTTTTCTGAAATATGCTACCCTCTTGGACTTTGCTGATTCCCTTGAGGTACTTGAAGGTTTCTATTGTTCCCTCCTTTCCTCAAGGGTATTCAGTACATACTAAGCTTTTTTAGTCTCTCTTCATATGGGTTCTGGTGCAGACCCTGCACCATTTTGGTTGCCCTCCTCTGGACTGCCTACATCCTGTTTATGTCCTAGCAGAGATGGGGTCACCAGAACTGCATGCAGTACTCCAGATGGGGTCTCACCAACTGTCTGTAGAGAAGGATAACAACTTCCTGCTTTCTACTTGTGATGACTCTACCTATGCATCCCAGAATCCTCCCAGCCCTCCTTACTGCCTCCTCACATTATGTGCCTACCTTAAGGTCATCTGATATGATGAGTACCCCAGGTTCCTTTCCATGTTTGTTGTTGTTAGTACCTCCCCCAATTGTGTACTCTTACCCTGGGTTTTTGTTTCCCAGGTGCATTACTTTGCACTTCTTTGCACTGAAACTAAGCTGCCATACTCTTAACCATTGCTTCAACCTTACCAAGTCCCTTCTCATTCTTTCCACCCCTCTTTGTGTATCAACCCTGTTGCAGATCTTTGTGTCATCTGCAAAGAGGCATACTTTTTCTTCCAGCCCCTCTGCAATGTCAGCTATAAAGACATTAAAGAGTAACAGTCCCAGTACTGAACCCTGTGGTACCCCACTAGTAACTCCCCTTTCTCCAGAGTGTGCTCTGCTTACTATTACCCTCTGTGTCCTGTTGTCCAGCCAATTTGTTACCCAGGCTACCACCCTGGGACTCAGTCCCAGGCTGGTTAACTTGTTTATTAATCTTTTGTGTGGTACTGTGTCAAATTCCTTGCTAAAGTCTAAGTAGGCCATATCTACATCCCCTCCATGGTCTACTACTTTGGTCACCCAGTCAAACAAATCTATTAGATTCGTTGACATGACCTTCCCACTGTGAATCCATGCTGCCTTGGCTTCTGTGCCCCGCTGGCCTCTAGGTACCTGACAATTCTTCCTTTCAGAAGTGATTTCATCATTTTGCCTACCACTGAGTTCAAACTAATAGGTCTGTAGTTTCCTGCCTCTGCCTCTGCCTTGCTCCCACTCTTGTGAAGGGGATCACATCCTTTTTCCTCCAGTCCTCAGGTACCACACCATCCTCTCATGATTTGTGAGAAAGGGTAGTCAGTGGTGTCACTAGGTCTCCCCTTAGTTCTTTTAGAATTTTGGGGTGAATCCTGTCAGGTCCCATTGCTTTGTCCACCCTGAGTTTTAAGAGTTCTTTCAGGACCCTTTCTTCAGTGAATGGACTGGCATCAACTCCCCTGTCCAGAGTACTTCTATTGTTTGGTTTAGGTACCTCCACCTTTTCTTCTTTTGTGAATACTGAGCAAAAATATTCATTCAGTATCTCTGCCTTTTCACTGTCGCTCTCTGCCCACCTCCCTTCCCCTTTACTAAGCCTCAGAATCCCTCCCTTGGTCTTTCTTCACTCCATAATGTATTTATAAAAGGTTGTATCCCCTTCTTAACTGAGCTGACTATCTTTTCCTCAGATTGGGCCTTTGCTATCCCGACTGCCTTCCCTGCTTCCCTCTGCTTTAATTGATACAGTTCTCTGTCCTACTCCTTCTGTGATTCCTTATACTTCCTGAATGCTATCTTTTTCTCACTATATAAGGTGGGATCATAAAAAGACCATGTTGAAAATGTATGGTCAAAATGTCAAAAAAACAGTGAAGTTTTGAAGAAACATTTAATTTTTTCATTTTTTTATTCATAACTTTTTGATATTTACAGATTATGGCCCCAAATATATAACATAGCACTTTTGTTATCCCACCTGTTGAACGAGACAGGTATCATTTCTCAGATCCCGTCTGAAAAATAGTTTTGCAATTGCTCTGCAAAACCACCTTCAGGATGAGATTTAAAGGGATGCTGTCAACTTTTACAATAATTGGTTGGTTCTGTGATACCCATGTGACTGGAACAATCTACATGCCTTCTGAAGGCATGTATACTCCCCAGACTGCCTTTTTTGTTTCTTAACATGTTCTTTGAAAAGCATAAATTCACATGAACTGAGCTGATTACCTGATGGCTCATTTGAAGATCAGCTGCCAGATGCCTGGGTGTGTCCGTGATGCAAAGAGAGTGCGGATCAATACAAGATGGTGACTCAAACAGCTTTGAAACTTGTGCTTGAATGAGTTATGTGTCTCCAAGCCATATGATATTATTATATGGCATGAAAGAGTATCTGATGCTGAATATGAAAATATAAATGCTGGTGGGCATGCCTGGAGTCATGTGGTCCTATTCCAAGAGGAGCTATGCCAGTATAAGCCGAGATGTGCCAAACCCCATGGTGTATCTCGCGACTTACGCCAAGTGTTACATCAGCCCTTATTCCAGTAGGTGCCCTGCACCAGTGCATCTGTGGGCTGCGACAATTGCAAGTTAGGACACTACTTACACCGCAGCTCACTGACACCTGGCACAAATGCGGGTTACGACATGCACAAAGCCCAGTTCCAGGTGGGTGGATATCGTAACCCGTAGTTGCAATTCTCAAAGCCGAAGTGGTGTAGGAAATCTATGACAGCTCAGAGCTGTCAAAAGTGGCATCTGACGGCTGGCACCGTCAGATGCAGCCATGTAGTGCCATGGCAATGGTGCCATGCTGTCCCCCTGGCCCTCACATGTACACCCCCACCCCCAAATCTCCTATCGTGAAGGATCCCCAGGGGTCTGGTCCAGTGGCACCCCTGAACACCTGTGCCATCTGTCCTGGCCCCCCCATGCCCACTGAAATGTGCTGCAGTGGTCCAGGGTGGGGGGGGCTCTGCAGGGCCACCTGTCGCTCACCGCGGGTTGCGACATGTGGCTGTGATACACCATGCATGGGCTACCGCCACATGCATGGCGTATCTCACATGTCACAATTGCTGGGACCCTGCCACTTCTGGAATGCAGCATAGGGTCTCTGGTATAGAGGCAACCAGCATAACTCGCAACTGCATGCAAGTTACACCTGTCATCTTGGAATTGGCCCCATGGTTCCTATTTTTGAATGCCTAAGATGTCATCATGCTCCTTTCATGCAAACCTCAGTCACATCTCTTCTCCTGTGCTATCATCTCCTACACCCCTAACTGGCTGAGCAACAGTAACCTCCTTTTTCAGCCTCCTGACAACCAACAGCCCTGTGGAGGTACCTCACATCAGACCCCACCTTATGCTTCTTTCCCTTTGCCCCCATAAGTAGAATCCCTTTCTGCACAATATCACCCTTCTGCTGTTGCTGGCAAGATATGGGGAGTTAAACCCTAGCCCCCCCTTTCAGTCCTTTCCTGACCTCCTCTCCCAAAGAATCAGAGAGTGATTTTCCTTAATTCAGACTGTGGATACAGCAACCCTCATCAGATATCATCATCATCTCAGAAATCTAATTCTCCCATTGGGTTTCTGAGGCTTACATCTCCATTTCTAGCTATGCAGTTTTCAGACAATATGGGGAAAGGGGTAGAGTTGCTATGTTGGTTGCCAGAGGCCTAAGGTTTAAGGTACTTCTCAGCGCCTCTGTTCCTGCCTCACATGAGCTCCTTGTATGTAAGTTGCCTTTCCCATGTTCCCTTCCAGTTTTTATTGGTGGGGTAGACTGCTACCTTGGTGTGAAACCCAATACACTCATTGACATCCTCTCCTCTTTTCTTCTTTCATCTTCTGGTGAACTCCTAGTCTTGGGCTCTTCAACACTCATTGGTCAAGTCATTCATCTAGAAAGCGTACTCAGCAAATGTAAGCCCTACACCTCACTCAACATTTCACCAAACCCACTAGGTTAAACCTATCCATACATTATCATTCACTCGTCATTCACTAATTGACCAGGTTCTATCATCATATCCCAGATGCACTTAATGACTATCATATGGTCTACTGTGTGCACACAAATAACTGTCCTAAAGTCTCTTCCTGCAAAAAAAAAAATCATACTCCACAAATCATACAGGACTCTTGACTTACCTTCTCTGCTGGCTTACCTAACTATCACAGACTAGTTCCCCGTATCTACATATCCAAATGTTGATGGTGCAGTGAGCTACTTTCACTCAAAATCCATAACTATTTGGGACAAACAGTCATTGTTTGAACAATCATGGTTAGAGCATCCCCTCTCCCCTGGATCTTAAGCAAGCTGATTGATAGTATTATTGATCAAGACACAACCTGGCATGTGCATAAAGTATCTGGATCAGAGGTGGACCTTTCAGGTACAGGCAGCTCATAAAACATACTCTGGTCAGAGCTGACATGGCTGCAGTAGTACTTTGAGTGCTTGCTGAGCTTGTGGCAGAACAGTCCACTCTATACAAGATGGCTGCCGGAGCTCAGGATGCATGTGCGAGCAGTTGGTCATATGTGACTTCACTTCTGCACTTGCTATGATGTTGCACATGTGCACTGAGCTCCAAAGGTCATCTTGAGCATGGTGGACTGTTCCACCATGAGCTCAGTGCATGTGTATGACTTTGCTGCAATTGCAGAAGTCAAATTGAGCATGCTAGAATTAAAATAGTGCACCCATGGAGGGCGGGGGGGCTGCCTAAAGAAATGATGAGCGGAGAGCTTTGCTTGCAGAGGGATTGTAGTGCAGCTCCAGATTTGTGCTTTGATGTCAATCAGGGTGAGTCATTTTTAGAGTTCTCACAAGACAGCTGCAGACTCCACCTACTGCAGCTATAAAAACTGCACACAAGACCTTAAGACTGGCTAAAGTTGACTACTTTCACTCCACCTTCCAAGACAAAATTGAATTCCTTATCCAAATTCTGGATTCCAGTCCATTCTCAATTTGAGCCCCCTGCCAATAGTCCCTCAGTCCTCAAGCTAAAAGGTTCAGCAATCTCTGACCAATTGGAAGCTGAAACTGCTTTCAGTGATTACTTATCTTCCTGTGCTCACTCACTCCAGTCAGCCACTTCTCCATCTCTCACTGCTCTGGCTTATTTTTTGCTCTTATCTCCCATTCAGTCTGACCCTACTTCTCATTCTCTTCTAGCTCCACTGAAGCTGGCCTCTGCCCTTCTTTCTCTAGAACCATCAAAAGGAAACAGCCCTAATGATCTGAACCCTGAAAAACACCTTCTTACAGCTCTGGGCAATACAGTTCCAATCTCCTCACTCCATGATCTGTCTTTCTCTAAGGACCAGGTTTTGGGTACTTGGAATTGTATCAGGTACTTTTTTTTCCATAATGGAGAGGACACTTCCATCACTGGTACTACCAGCTCATCCCCCACTCCTCTGTGTGACAGAGTTGAATAAGGCCCTCTCCCATTTGTTACACAGAAAGAGTTAAAAGCAAGTATCTGTTCTGTCTTCTCCTTTTCTGTCTTTTGTCTGTTTGATTGCACAATCAAATTTTCTTGAGAGACCTAGGAACTGATCTGACAGTCTCTCGACTTGCCCACTCTCGCTATCTCCCAGCCTTCACTTGCTGTTTCTTGCTGTTCCTATATTTTCTTCCCCCTTGCTTATCTATGTTTTCAAATCAGTTTATTTTATTATATGTATGTGTATAAAAAAAAATATGTTGTCACATACAAAAATTCAATAAAACAGACAAACAACATACAATAGTACATCATAGTTTCCCTATCCTATACACTGTAAAATCTGGTTATACATGCCATTTAAATTTCATAGTAATCTTCTGTGCATAACTTGCTATTGCAAATATTTGTTTTGTGCTTTTACAATTTAAAATCAACAGTACTTTCTCCTAATTATCCATTTCTTCCAAATTATCAAACTGTTGATTAATATACAACTCTCTTTCTTGTACAAAAGCTGTGCAATCAAAAAGTAGATGGTTACTAGATGCCACCGCCTCCTTACAGCCCTCACAGATCACTGGGTTCACATTTTTTATCTTCTTATACCTACTAGAAAAAATCCAAAATCTCAATCTAGTCAATGCTTTTCTTTGTTTTACATGTTCACATTTTAACAAATATTTTCCATCTCAAATTTTATCTTTATGTATTTTAATGGATTATTTTCCTAAGACTCGCTTACTATATTAAAAAATCCATATTTTTTGCATTATCTACTAACCTCAGTATAGCTTCACTAGTAAATCTAACAGGGTTTACCAACCCTCTAAGGATATAGTTATATTCTAGAGCATTTTTATTCAACTCTTGATTTAATATTTCCAACCAGGTCAGTTCTCTTTTTCCCTGCCAAGTCTTAGCTTCCAGTCAACATTGTTTAATAAGGTTCCCTTCCGGTGAAGTAGTCATTTTCTGCCAAAGCAGCGGAGCTTTTTTCAATGTTCTAACATAAAATGCTAAAGTTCCAGTTTCTAATCTAATACCTGCTGCTGAAGCATGTCCAGGTAAACCCAATAGATTCCTTAAGTAATTATTGTATATTACTTCAAGTTCTTTTAACTTATAATTATATATTACACCCCATACATTAGCCCCATACATCGTTTGGGCTTCAACCTTCATTCTTAAGCATCTATATTGTGCAATAAAGGATTACCTGCTATGGTGTTAGCAAAATGTCTAATACCATTTAATGCCTTACTACATACCAATTCTCTGTGATCTTTCCATTTTAAGTTATGACTAAAGGTGACTCCCAAATAACAAAAGTTATTTACTTCCTCAGTCAATAAATTACTAACCTTCTAGTTACTCAAACTCCTTGTTTTTTTTTTTTTACCAAAGTCACAGTTTTAGTTTTTCCCTGATTTATTGTCATGTCCAGTTTTCCAAATGTCTCCACAGAAGCAGCAATAACCCTCTTCAGGCCAATTTTAGTCTGTGACAGCAATATTGCATTATTCGCATACAATAAAAGTTGAACACCCTCCCCATTAATTCTTGGTGGAAATGTATCTATCCATTTTAGCTCTTCCACCAATACAGCAATATAGAGGTTAAACAAGGTAGGAGCCAAAATACATCCCTGTTTTACTCCCATATTTACCTTTATTGGTTATGTCATATTCCCTTCCTTATTGTATTTTACATGATTACTTTATTTTTATGCAATAATTTGATAACCTCAAGAAGTATACAATTCATACCTTTAGTTTGCAAAATGGGCCACAATGTTCTGTGATTAACCAACTCGAAGGCCTCGTTGATGTCAACAAATGCTGCATAAATCTTTGTTTCTTTTATAATTGTATATGTTTCAGTTATATGTCTCAAAATAATGATCAGGTCCATAGTCAACCTTCCTATACAGAAGCCTACTTGAACTTCTGACAACATTTTGTTCTTTTCCATCCAATAATTAATTCTCTTCAATATCAAATGAGAAAATATTTTTGATTGATATTCAACAGTGTAATTGGTCTATAGTTCTCTATTTTCCCTGTTGAGCCATTTTTATATATAGGTACTACAATTCCCTCCGATCAGTCTTTTGGTAATGTCATATATTTTATTATATTTCTATATAGACAGAGCAATAACTCTGCCCACCATTCAGGATTAATATGATCTAATTCTGCACCAATATTATTTGTACCTGGTGCTTTATTTTTCTTTTGTGCTTTTATTGCATTTACAATTTCCTCTTTCATGAATTCTAACCATCCATTTTCATTTCCTTTAGTTATATTTTCTATTTCTTTTGAAAATTGATGCCTTTCTCTATTAAAAGGTTCTTCATAATATTTGGTCCATTCTTCTGGTGGAATTATAGCCAAAATATTATTTCTAATATTTTTAGTGCTGTGGGCCACTATTCTCCAAAAGGCCTCCCCATCTTTCTCCTTAATGGAGCACTGTAGTGCATTCCAAAGTTCTTTTTTTTTTTAAACTCTGTTTATTGCACCACCACATCGGGGAACTTTCTTGGACATCCACCTTACTCCCAGATTTACCTCCTAGTCTGAAACTGCTCCTGTTTTCTGGCACCAGCCCAGCTATCCCCCCTGGCTCTGAGCCCCCTGAGGTAGGGCAATCCTATCCACCCAGGGTGCTCTGTCTAGAATTCAGGCCGGGCTGGACTCATCCCAGAACAGGAGGGAGTCCTGCTGATGGAGTGTGGCTGGTGGGAGGTGGTGCCATCTCCTATCCCCGAAGGCAGGGTTTTTTCCTTGTGTTACACCCTCATCCTGCCCTCCCAGTGGAGCCTGAGCATGCAATGACACCAAGGGATGTCTGTTGTGGCTCTGCTTTCCTCTCTACTGATACTCTGAGCATTGAAGTGCTTCCAGTCTCCACCGGGGGCCACAGTGGTGCCGGGCATATCCCTGGATCCCCGAGAGAGGAGAGCAGTCCTCCGGACACTTGATGCTCTTTCTCCCCTACCAACCCACGGTGACCTGGGCTCATTCCCAAACCCGGGTCACTGGCATGGTATGAGGTGTGGCATTTAGCTCCTCAACCCTCAGTGCCACCGGGCCAGCACTAAAGTTCTTCTTCATACTGTTTTTTCTTTCTCACTGTCATATATCTTTATATTCAACTTTGAAGGTTTTTCAAAGCCTTTCAGCTTTCTGCATTATTGTATTTAACTGCACTCCTATCTACCTTTTGAATTAACCTCCTTTTCCGATAACATTCATTATCAAACCACTCAGCTACATATAAATGTTTTTTTCTATTTCCACTGTGTTGTTTCCCCAACTCTTTCATAGTCCTTTGTTCAAATGATTGATATGAGATAACATCTTATCAATATCCCTTCCTGGTAGATCTTCTTCCAAGTATCCCTCAAAATTTATTAGACATTGTTATTTCATAGATTCCATTTCCTTCATCTTTGTAAAATTTCCTACAAGTTATTGGTTTACTTTTTGACACTTTATCTGTTTATTATTTCTAATTTCCATAATCCCATCCAACCATAGGCTGTCAGTCTTGCTTTCTCTTTGTGTCATATTACTTTCTGTCCGTATTTGTATTGGTCTGTGGTCACTATCCCAACTGTTCATTACTTCCAACTTATATATCCTACTATAGGAGTGTATATCTACAATTCCATAGTCTAATACACTCACACCCTTTTTGTAAACAAAAGTGCCCATTCCCTGTCTATCACCATGGCATCTCCCATTTAGAATATGCATATTTAATTTATTCAGCATTTGTAGTAATTTATCCCCCACTTTATTTTTCCTTTTGTCCATTGAGTTCCTTAATGGAATTGAGAAAATGTTATCCAAATTCCAATAGGTACCCTTTTCTTCTGATTCTGTCCCCACCCTTGCATTACAATAACCTGCAATCAGAAACATTTTACCTATATATTTATTCTGAAGTTCTTCCATTATATTAGAAAATGTATCAAAACAGGATTTTATGGGAGATGCCCTGGTGTGCGGGGAGAAATATACATTTATCAAAAGACATGCCACTTTTTGTTTTATCATAATCTCAAAAATGTGCAAAAAGTGTTTTGAATCACTCCATATACAGTTACAGGACAATTCATCACTTATCTTTACAAAAGTACTAATTCCCAAGCAGGTCCACCAAAATAAGTTTTTCTCCAGGCTTTAATATGCCATCCTTGATAACCTTCAAAAAAAAACAATTGTCTAATTTACATTAACAAGGTGAAAGAGTCTAACATGTTTCAATATAAGAAAAATAGTAGGACAAGAGGACACAGCATGAGATTGGAGGGAGGCTGATTAAGGGAGAATGTGAGGAAGTTCTTTTTCACAGAAAGGGTGGTGGATGCATGGAACAGCCTACCTCAGGAAGTGGTGAATATGAATACAGTGCAGGGCTTCAGACAGGCATAGGACAGGCATAAGGGAGCAATAAAGATTAGTATGAATAGATTGGCCATTGACAGAGTACAGGCCTATGGCACATTCATTAGGTAGAAAAAATGGTCAGACTGGATGGGCCTTGCAGTCCTTATCTGGTCAATACAGTGTGATTAGTTTTGCCATATTGATTTATCAGCGCTACTGTATTTCAGCGCGATGACCCCGAATCTATACAGCAAGTCTCAGCAATATCCAATAATGATGAATCTATTACACACCCTTTAGAATTCCTGTCTCTGCATAACAACAATCACTTTTATTATTGCCATCTCTGTCAGCTCACATTTCTCTAGCTCTCCTACATCGCACCCCAACACAGGTCTTTGCTACTGTTGAATAAAAGACTGTAAATTGAAGCTATATGCCAGGTCTCAGCAATATACAATTACGATGAATTAGTTACACACCTATTATTGCCTGCTCTGTCACTTGCTTTTCTTAGCAGATCATTTGCTGTTGTCTCTGCATCATTAATTGTATGCTAATTTTTTTAAATAAAATAGTCTGTGTTTGGCACGGCAACCTACATACAGAAATCATGCCACTGCATTTCATTCTGAGCACCAGAGGGCAGCCGCTCCTCAGTCATGAAGGATACCTGTACTGCAAGGAGAGAAAGTATGGGCAAAAGGAATATTGGAAATGTATCCAATATGATGCATTCAAGTGTACTGCAAGGTTGCAGACAGAGAATGAGGAAATAATAAAATTCATTCAGGAACACAATCATGTGCCAAACCCTGCTGATGCAGCTGTTAGGCAAGTTGTGAATCAAATGAAAGAGAAGGTAGCAACGTCCCAAGATACTACTCAACAGGTACTTGCCAGTGCTACCAGTGGCATTAGCCACTCCATCAGTGGCAAGTTGCCTTCTTTTTTTAGTTTAAAACGAACTGCCCAAAGGGCACATCAGACTGCTTCAGTTGCTCCGACTCAACCTGCAGCACTCAGTGAGCTAATAATTCCACCTGAGTACTGTAAATTGGATCGGGGGGAAATGTTTATGCAGTATGACTCAGGACTGAATGATGCTGAGTGTTTCATTATATTTGCCACAAAACAGAATTTGCAGTACATGAAATGCTCACCTCACTGGTATGCTGATGGAACATTTAAGGCCACCCCAATATTATTTTCCCAGTTGTACACAATACATGGTGTTAGATTTACAGCAGTAATCCCATCAGTGTTTGTTCTTATGTCAAAACATACTTTACAGAGCTATTCCAGGGTTCTATGTCAAATAAAATTATTATGCACAGATTTAGCACCACAAAGCATCATGACAGATTTTGAGCTTGCTGCTGCAAAGGCATTCGTGTCTGAATTTCAAAACGCTGTCATAAGAGGATGCTTTTTTCATCTCTGCCAGGTGGTCTGGCGCAAGGTTCAAGAGCATTGTCACCTAGTTAAAAACTATACCCTTGACACAGACTACGCTCTACAAATAAGGATGCTACCTGCTTTGGCCTATGTGCCACCTTCTGATGTTATACAGGCATTCAAATATTTGAGAAATAGTGAGTTCTACATCACAAATGATGACCAACTGGCCCCGCTGATTGAATGTTTTGAAGACACATGGATTAGGAGGCCAGTTGGTCATCGTGGTCATCGTAGACCACTATTTGCTATTGATTTCTGGAATTGCTATAACGTGTGAGGGAAGGGTTGCCAAGAACAATAAACGCTGTTGAGGGATGGCACAGAGGGTTCAACAGCCTACTTGGTGCAAGTCATCCAACTATATGGAAATTAATTAAGGCACTGAATGTTGAACAGAACAGCAATGAACTAAAAGTTGAACAGTACCTTTCTGGAATGGACCCTCCAGCACCACGTAAAAAGTATAGAGATACATCCAAAAGAATAGCTGCTGTTGTTGCTATGTATGGGAACTCAGATTACACTGACTACTTAAGGGGTGTAACACACAACTTTCAGCTACAAGTGTAACACTGTTCTGTATGAGCTGATGCTATGATGCAATTATCAAAGACATTGTTTTACATTTATTTCAATAAAGATTAACATTTTAAAATGTGATAACATTATGAGCTAATTAACTGAAGTTCTCTAAAGTAACGCCTCCCACAATCAGGAGAAGATGGATTATCCCACAACACTGACCTATGAACTATGAACTGCAATACCACTATGCACTGACACTCTGCAGTGGACCCTGACCTATGAACTATGAACTGTTTTCGGGTGTGATTGAGGAGAGCTAACACTAGGAGCAGCACAAGGAGGTAAGGAAAAATATTTTCAACATAGCAAAGCACTGTTTTCAGATGAAATGTGTTACAGGTTACAACAAATGATTTGTAACATCACGGCTAAGCATTAGGTTGGTAATGTGCTTATTTGATGTGTACGCTAAAAAGCTTCACACTTAATTGGTTACAACGAAATGTTTACGTGTAATTGTTTGCGCTGAAATGACATGCTACCCCTTATCTGCCGTCAACTTCTATGTTTCTGTGTTTCTATGTAATTTGTCTATCCAGGGTTCTTGCAACATAATTACATGTGCTTGTTGCATACATTTAACTATACCATTATCTCTAAATTTAGGTAATGCTCCTGTTATGTTCCAGCTGAGGACTTTTAAGAGTGTTTTTTTTTGTTTCCCCAGATTTTACTTTTGGGAGTCAGATTGACCCCTCTAACTCTTCAGTTACCAGATCAATTTCTTCCAGCTTTCCTGAATCTCCCAATTTTCCCTCAGGAGACCTAGAGTCCAGTTCTATTAAGTAAAGACTCTGTGTGCTTCATCTAATATAATACTATTATTTATCTTTAAACCTCTTTGCTATTTTCCCCTAATCATTTTCCCAAATGTCTCTTCCTATAATAGGGTATGTTCTATTTCTACTGGTCTTATATAGTTAGATATTCTCCATTGTATTTTATTCCCTCCTACCTTCTATGGGTTTGCTTTCTGTTTTGGGAGATCTCCCCTGTTCAAAAGCACGTTGATTATCCTTCATTAAAGGGATTGTTACATATGCATTTATGCCTCATTCCTTTAGTTGTTCTTTGACCTCTAAAATATTTTTCCTCATACTTTTATTTTTCAACACTAAACAGATCCACCCCTTTTACCTACCTCCATGGTATCGATATGTTGAACTTAAATAATTCAGTGTCATTTTGTTTCCCAAGATACCCTTACAAACATTATAGACTGCTAATTTCAGTGTCATGTAATTTTCATTTTTAGCCTTGGGGATATGTTTTAAAAAAAAATGTTGGTAGTATCTCACCATTCTCTATTTGCATTTCTTTCTTTTGTCACTAAATTACAGTTCCTGTCTTCTACGATTTCTCTTCGGTTCATCTCATTAGATTTTCCCTTCTGCTGGTCTGTAGTTTCTTTTATCACTCTATATTTCCTTATCTGTCCCTCTTCAATTGTTTGAATTATCTTAACTAATTCTCTATTAGCTTTTTCTTTATTTATCGCTACCTGATTCTTTTCTATGGTAGCTTCTTTCTTTTTTCGGCAAGGTTTTCCCTTAGTCTCTAGTTTTTCTTCTGTTACTGATTGTTTTTTCCCCATATTCTGTACCTTCCTATTCTGCTGGATATTTAATACAAATGCTTGGGTTTCTTTTAATTCTTTCCTTCCTATTTCCTTAGTTGTTTCCCTGTTTTTTTCTGTTGCTTTTACCAGATCCCATTTCTTTATCTTTACCAATGCTTCCTTAGCACCATTTTTAATCTCTACCTGGGTTTTCTCCTTTTCCATGTTTATTTGTGTACTTAACAGAGTGGTGAAATTAATTAATAGTTCATTATTCAGCACTATCCCATTTCTGATTTCACCTAGTAGTTCTACAATCTTCACATTTGACTCCATCTGTAGACTTCCCTCTATCCCCTGTAACACTGAACTTCGTTCCTGAACTGTATGGAGAATATCCAGTGGGTACTCAGAGGGAGGGTCTGACTTGGGTCTTAAAATATAGGGAGTCAGGAAGGCTTCAAACTCTCCTAAGAAGGATTTGCTTGGGCATTGATGGGAGGCATCTTTCATAGATTTCCCTTCCCCATTTTGTTGCACTTTATTATCCCCCCTAGAAAATTGTTCTGTCCTTGTAGTTTTATTTTATTCTCCCTGGCCTTCCCATTATATGTACTACATCCCTCCACATCATCTGCTATCTCAACAATTGGTTCATTAGGACTTCTAGGCCCTTCTTCAAGCTCATTATCTTTTCCTAAGCCTCTAATCATTTTCAGAAGAGGATGTTCTACTTGTGAAAGCTTTTTCCCTGGGGTTCCTTTTATTGGAGAAGAGCTTATAGGAGTAAAGGGGGCACTTTCAATTCTGAGTACCTCCTTTCTTTCTACCAAGTTCAAGTGACTCCCTGGGGCCAGTATGTAACTAGTAATTTTCCTTTCTGTCTTATTTATCATTCCTTCTGTATTTCCTTTACCATACTTTTTTTCCATTTATAACTAATAGGGTTTGCAGCCCTGTAGTAGTGGGTTGTATGAGTAAAGCACTGACACAAGGAGTAGGTGCAGAAGTCACATGGTAGTGTGAATTTGTTTACAAACAAAAATAAAATAATTTTCAGAGAAAAGAAAACAAAATTCAAATAAACATTACACAGTCTGGACCTGGCATTAGTCCACCCTCTGTGTTACCTCAACCTGTTCCAAGGTTGAACTGATCTGAATTGACTGAGAAAGGGATCCCTTTTATACAATAGAATCACATGATGTAAGAGGCTCCACCTCCTAATCTAATAAAAGTTGCAAAACTAAACAAAAATATTTATAAAGCACATCATAGAAAAAGGCATAATCAAATATATAAATCAGAGGCATTATATACACAAAAGGAAAGCTGATAATCGATTTTTAAACATTTTTCCTCCTGAAGCCCCACCCACCTACTGTGAGTGACAGAAGCTCTTGGATAAAAACAAGAGAGCAAAGGGGTGTTGGCCCCTAGGAGAAGGCCTGCACTGCACAGTTAGGTGAGTTACCAAAGAGAAGTGTTATCTTGGCTTAGTTCCTGGAGCAAAAGACAGTCACAGAAAGAAAAACACAGCACGTTTATTTAGCTTGGCTTTGCTTGTACTGCAATACAGGCTGTTACCTCAATACAGGGCTTTTGTTGCAAGGTAAGGCTTTTTGTTGTTTATAAGGGAGGAGAAAAAGAGAAACCTTCAAAAAGAAATAAATGAGGCAAGCTGGCTGGTCACGGAGGGAGTTTCTCAAGAAAGCAGCATTAATTTACAAGAGAAAACCTCTGTGAAAATATTTACCAGTTTGGGTTGTTTACAAGAATGCTTTGAGAACCTGTGAGTGTTTTTGGCACCAACTAAACACTCTCAGGGCAAACACCATCTCAAAACAACCTGAAAGGTACAACAATAATATGCAAATCACTGAGGAAAATATTTAGCATCTAGCAACTACATTTTAGAACATTTTGCTAGCTTTGAGAATTGTTTTTTTTTTAAAGGCTGACTTTGTGGGAGACAGCATCTGTATGTGCTACAGTGCACAAAACAGAGCTGACAACTGCAATTCAGCTCTTAAAAGGAGCAGTGCAAGAGCACTAAATTACTTGCTTGTAGTTATATTATTCCTAGTTTACCCTGAGCAGAAAGGACACTTATTTGGGAAACACTTTCTTTTAACTCTATGTAACCCCCAGTCGGCGCTAAACTGAGAGGGCTAGCAACTGCCTGTAGGGCTAGTAATAGGTTGAGGGGCCTAGGTCCTATGACACGGTGCCTCCATTTTTATAAGCTGAAACTTGGGGAGAAAGGTGTCACTCGGCATGGTGACTAGGTTTGACTACTCTGCACAGGGGCACCCAAAGTAATCTAGAGACTAGAAGCAATAACATAATGTCCAATACCAGGAGATAAGATTCTAAAGTGTGGCTTTATTCAACAACACTGAATGAAAAGCATAGATGGACCCCCATGGGGCTACACTTCTGGTAGTGCAGATAAGGTTATGACACAGACACAATCCATTCTTGGATCCTAAACTTTTTTTTTGTTTGTTTGTTTTTTGTTATTTAACCAGGTGAGACACACTAAGCTGAAAGCTTTTTTACAGGCGCAACCTGGGAGCACAGGGAAGTTAAGTGACTTGCTCAGGGTCACACAGTATGCAAGTGGAAGCTGTGGGATTCAAACCCAGGTCTGGTCTGCTGGATGTCACCAGATTTGCAGCTCAGAGCCTTAAACCACTGTGCTATACTGCCTCCCTAAATCTTCCATATGTCATGGACTCTTTAACTAGTGGCACACTACCACCCTCTAGTCCATCCCAACATCTGGGCACCCTCTTCAGACACTGGCCAGTACCTGACAGAAAGGTGACTGGTGTCTCAAAGCGAATCTGTAAAGGTGAGCCCTGTCATGCCAGGTGGGGGGTATCCCACCTGTTGTTCCATAGACCCATACCCAGCCATTCCTTTGTTTACACACACACACATCCTTGGCTACTGTAGTGCAGACTGTGAATGGCTTTGTAATGCAGTAATTGTCTTTCTCTGAAGACCCCCCACATACAGCAGTCATTACATCTCACTGTTCCATAAGCCTCTTCCTTGGCTACTATAGTGCAGACTGTACATGGCTTTGTAATGCAGAAACTGTCTTTCCCTTGAAGATCCCCCCACATACAACATTCATTACATCTCACTGTTCCATAAGCCCTGGACTTGGCATCCTGAATGAACCAGAGCCCCAAAGACTTATTTACTCACTATTTTGGTGAGTGACACTGGCCTTTTGTCAAAGCTTCATCACCCTCCACATTGCAGGTGTCCAATAACTCTGAAGGAATCTCATTCCTCAATAACTGTAGTGCCCCAGCACTCTCCATCAGGCAGCTTCTTCCTTTTCCCAGGCCAGGGGGTTGCCCCTGGGAGTTGGTTCCTTGTGCCTCACTTATGGTGGAAGCACACACCCTAAGGTAGCTCTGTGTCAGAGCTAAGGGCAGGGGGACCTGCCCCTGCAGGGCACCCCTCCCTCCACTGCACTACAGGATCTACATACTTCTCTCTCTTGAGCCTACTTCAGGCTTCAACAGACTGACTCAGACCGCAGACTAGACTGTTGACTTCAAGGATCCACTCTAGACTGACTTTGAAATTCCCTAATGTTCTACCTAACTCCCAACTGCAACATTCCATTGTGGCTAATGCTGCTGCAGAATTCTAAATGATGTCATAGCCCCAGCTCAGCAGAGACTGAAAACTGAGCAAGACATAGTGAAATCCATTTAACTGGAGTTTCACTAGCTGCCTATCCCTGCCTGCCACTAGATCTAACTAGGGTTCTAGCAACCCCAGGTAATGGAGGGGTTACATCTACAATAAGGCTAAGGGATAGGAAGGTGAACACCAAATCCTTCTCTCACTGTTAATACAGGGGCATTTTCTTTCTTTATTTTTAAATATCCCAAGGCAAACATCTATTTTATTAGACTTCCTGACAGCCCACATCAGTAGGCAACACAGGTACTAGAATGGCCATAAAGGGGGGAAATACCTGGGTGTTATTTCTAGCCACAAAAGCTGCGCTTTTTAGTATAACAGCTACACAGCACTGTGATCCTGTACATGTTTGTGCAGGAATGTGAGAATGGCTTAACAGAGCAGCTTGCTTCTAGTACTCTAAAACAGGGCTTTTTGACAAGTTTATTTTACTGGCATAACAGCCAGTCAAGCAGGCAAACCAGGTGGTGGTAGGCAGTGCTCTCCCGAGATAAAGGGAGAGAGGGAAAGAGACAGAAAGGAAAACAAGAAGGAAGATTTGTAGGTGGCCAGCCTACATGATCGTAAAGAAAAGGAAAGAAAGGTGCTGTTGTGCAACAGACTTAAAGGAGGATATAAAGAAGACAGTACAGAGTCTCTTCCCTCAAACCCAAAGGGGGGGCACAGTGCTACCACAAGCCCTTTTTTTTGCTGCTCTTGTATACTTTTCTCTCAACAAGATGGAATTTGGACAGATAATCCACAGGAGTAATCTCAGCAAGCAATAATACCTGACAAGGTGGGCAGTATTGGACAATATCAGACCACCCAGGGGTGTAATGAGGCCTGACGCCACAGGCGGAGGGCCTTATAGCTCCTTGAAGGTCCGATATTGCCATACCGCCCACCCTGGAGGGTATTATTGCACTTAGAAAATGGGCACGTGTATATATTGTAATTAAATAATAAAATAACAGATGAAAGCCCAGTGAAAATGAATAGAAGGTGTAGAAAAAATGTTTCTGTAAAGAAGTCCCTCTGTGTGCTGTTCCATTTGCTGTTGCCCTCCCCCCCCCCTCACACACATACACAGGTAGCAGTGACTAAGCTGTTCTTTTCTATGCCCCCCATCTACTTGCAGAACAGATGGAGTATTTTATAAAGTCACCCCCCAGCAGTTTGTTGCAATCAGTTTTGAGCAACAAAAATTCTTCCATGTTGTGAGTGTGGCTGACAGGTGCACGACCTTGCATGACCCTGGTAATGAAACCAGGAAGTGGAGACTGTAAAGTATGCCCAAGGGAACGTATCACTGAATTTTTTTTTGTTTTTGTTATTGAACTCAGCCACAGTATACCGGTATATTACTGTAGCGTGATGGTGGAGGTGAGAATGCAGTCAGCTATGTACTGTGAGCAGGACACGGGACTGAAGGTCGGGACTCAGAGCTGCAGTTAGAGGGAGCTCGAGTGAGGCAGAACCACAAGAGACATGTAAGCCAGGGAAAATTTTTTTTTTTTTAACTGTGACTAGTTGGAATAGAAGGAGCCAAGGAGCAAGTGTCAATATGTAACAGTTGCAATATTTATTGAGAGAGTGCTGTGGGGCAGTTCACTCGCTAAGTGAGAGAAACAAATGATAGCATTTGAAAATGTTTTGTCCAGTGCTTTAGCCAATGATGAAAGAGGCTGGGTGGTAGGATATTACATATGAGGCTGGCAAAGTTGGCATGGCAGGTACTTTTAACTTACAGGGCTCTCACTGTAAGTTAATGTACCCCCTGTCAGCAAATCAGATGCTTTATATTCTTATCCCCATTTTCTAAGGATATATAATATCACCAAGGCCACATATTTACAGTGATTAAAATAATGAAATTCCGTTTTCAAGACTTCAGATTCTGGAATTACACCGGTGAGTGTTACTCTAATTTCTGGATTTTACCGGGATTCTGCTATCATTCTTTTAGTATGTGCATAAGTAATCAGAATTAAAGAAGGCTTAATATACAGAGCATTAAATAGAGCAAATTGAAAATAGTACAGGAAGGAATTAAAAGAAAAACACAAGTTTTGTAGATCTACTGATTGATATAAAATGCCAGATTCCATGAAATCTTTGTTTTTACCGGTCTTCAGGCAGCCCTAATTCCGGAATTTAACCGGATTTTCCGGTAAAAACCGAAAAACAGTGGCCTTGAATATCACCTAATCAGCTAAAAACATACAGTTTCACATTAAAGATTCCAGGGCTTTTATAATCCTTCTGGATCCCACGTATGTCTAATCAAAGGTGTAGTTAAAGAAGTAGTTAACAGAAAAGTTCTCACTGGTCTAAGTATAACTCAGTCTTAATTCTTCTTCCCCTTTCTTCAACATATTCATTCATTAATTCCTCTTTGCCATTGGCCTGACAGCAGCCCAGCACAATGAACAGATAGGGCAGAAATCTTTTAAGTTTATGTGAAAGTCACAGATGGGAAACAAGGCAATAAGTCTGAGGGCCAAATGATAACTACAAAAGCATCCAGTGCCTGAGAACCACCTTCTTTGTTTCCCCTCTTTCCAAGATAAATCAGGATTTAAGGCAATATTAGTCCCAATGCCATCTTTGTTCTTGCTATACTCTCTAATCTCTTTAGTCTTTCTAGAGATTCTCAGATTAACCCTGAAAATATTGATATAAATATATATAATACCCTCTTTGTGGTCCCTATTGGACAGTTTATATGGTTATTAAGATTTTCAATCTATAATCAGTCAACAATCTATAGGGCAGTGCACATTAATAACATTCCCAATGATAAAAATCCCTAAGAATCTGTAAACTAAAACAACAGCTCTCAGATCTCATAAAATTTC
Source organism: Neoceratodus forsteri (assembly GCA_016271365.2). Classification (NCBI taxonomy): domain Eukaryota; kingdom Metazoa; phylum Chordata; order Ceratodontiformes; family Ceratodontidae; genus Neoceratodus; species Neoceratodus forsteri. The sequence continues at coordinate 1,223,151,495 of CM057459.1, read as the reverse complement.
CAAAACCGATAGCCAATAAAACAAAAATCGAAAGCTAAGGATTAAAGTAGAATTCAACAAAATCAAAATAACTTACATGAAGAGAGGCATTTTATGAGCGTGCAGTTCTGCAGTCAAAAGCTATATCGATAAGAGCTTTCCTTCTCATTCAGTATAAGCCCACAAAGCTCTTAACAAAACTTCTTAAAGTTTTGACTTAAAAAGATGCGCTGAGAATACACGCAGCTTACCCAGCTCCAAAAGAGATGGCGATCTGACTAGTACCTCGCTGTACATGTGCAGATAAAGCACTGCTTACGTGAAAGAAAGGAACCAATCATCAAAGCAAACCCTTGCAGTGGCGCGAAAAGTAAAAACAATAATAACTAAAAACACAATAAAACTTTATATTTCCACAAAAAAAAACTTTAAACAAAATACAGCGCCACCCTACTCAACTCTACTCAGCACCTCAGCACCTCCAAAAGCACAGGAGAGCATTTCAAGTAAAATCTTCACTAAAATGTAAAAACAGCAAGGAAAGATACTATCTATGTGTATTTAATGACAGTTCTTGCAATAGTAAGAGTTCAGTGTGGAATAGCACCTAACATCAGGGGGAGGGAAAATCAAAAATACTTTTGTCAAACAATCCCCCCGAAGTAAAATAAAACAGCACAGAAACAAGTCTCTCCTACCACTCCCTCACTAGTTTGGGTTTGTTGTTTAGATTCTTCCCAGCAGATTCTCAACAATCAGCTGAGTAGCACCATGTAGCACCCTAGAGATTTTCAGAAACAGCTCTATCTCCAGACTTCTAGGCAAAAACTTTTCTCAGGGCTTCTTCAGGGCTTGTTCACAGCTCACAGGTCACTACTTGCCACTATTCAAGCCATTCGAGCAGTACATGCTGTTGAGTCGTTCAGGTAATTTGGGCAGTAGCGCTTCCTGGTTCAGGCCTTTCCAAAGTGCTCTTTGCCATCTTACAGTCCAATTTCCACTGGCACGGTCTTCCTCCTGTAGGGACAAAGCACACCAGGGAGCACAGATGCCGGACCAAGGGAGCACAAGAAGATCTGGTAAGACTCACTAAAATTTAAAAACCAGTGGCATACCATTACTAAAAAGGAAAGAGGCATATAGTGAGTCCTGCTAATGGGAGCTCCTCCTTAGCTCAAGCAATGTGCAGTTTATCTATGCTATAAAAACATATGTGAATCTCTGTGTTAAACTGGGATCCTTTGGTTTGAAAATGTATATAGTTATATTGTTAAAACGAATGCAAAAAGCTATTTGAAACTTTGGGGGTTAACTTTGAGATGCAGTTTGACCACCACAAACTCTTTTGCAGAGTTGTCAACAGGAAACTAGTTTTAGGACACCACATTCTATTTTTTTCACCAAAGAAACTGACAAGAACTCATACATTTTGTGTGAAAACAGGATGTCTCTTAATGAGATCTGGATGCAGAAGTTAATTGACAAGCAGACTTCTTATAAAAAGAGCAGCAATGTTTGTTAGAGGAAGAGACTGAAATTTAGAATTATAGACAACCTCAGAAGGACTTTGTTTAGTTTGAACTGCCTATGTTTAAAAAACATTCTGTACAATTTTTTTAAAATGCTTATTGTTATTGGAAATAATGAAACCCTACCTGCAAATTTTATAAAGGCTCCTGGTTTTCCTGTGCTTCCTGACCTTTGCCTCAATGACACCATGCTCTAGTTAAACTTTAGGAGCAGATAGTTTTGTCCAAGCTCGCAGCCTTCCTTGACTTCTCAGCATTACTTAGTCTGTTCTATTTGGGCATCAGAAAATCTCACTCCACAGTCTCCTCCTTTCTCAGATCCAGTGATTAGGTCCTGGTTGATACTGAGCAGGATCTGCTGACCTCAGTAATATTTGTTGACAGAACCAAAGTATTTGACACAGTTGCATACCCTATCCTTCTGTATAAGCTCATGAGTGGTGGACTGTCTATTCTATTAGTTAGTTCAGCTCCAACTTGTTACGCTGCTGTAACACTGTTTTCAATGAATCCCTGTGTTTGTCTCTCCCCCTGTCCCAAGTATCTCTGGTGTTTCTCAGGATCCCATTTTATTCTCCATCTTCCTAAAAGATTTCCCCAAAGCTTGCTCCTCTATATACATACATACACATGTAGTCAGATAGCACACTGCTATTCCTCAGTGGCCAGTCTAGCCCAAGTTGTAACCAAACCTCCAATATGACTTCAAGTAGCATCCACGATTGGTTTCGAGCAAATCATCTTACTCTGAATGCTAAGAGAGCAGTCTTCATGAACATAGGTAGCAATAAGCAGTTGGATAGTCCTCCTGGTCCCCCTGTCTATTCTTTCTTATATAGTGTCCATTTGGAAGTTTTAACCTCATTCAAATACCTTTGTGTTTAGTTAGAACACAATTCTCTAGACACATTGATGCCATTCAATAACAACTCTTTCCTAAACTAGGTATGCTATACTGTATAGGCACACATCCAGTGTTCCCCTCCATGCACATACAGTACAAAGACTGTGCTCATAATGAGTGTCTCTAAATTTCATTATGAGGATGTAGTCTAAAGTGCGGTCCCCAAATTCATCCTTGTCTAAATGGGCCCCTCTACCAGTCTTTCTGTCATTTTGCTCCTAACTACCCTCCCCATAGTCACGACTATTCTCTCTCTACTTCATTCTCTCCCTCTCTTTTCTTGAAGAGAGAATTATTTTTCAGTCTGCTTCCTTCATTTCCATATACTGCTTCCTGGTCCTCCCTTTCTATTGTACCTCTTCTCATTTCATTCTCCCACCATCTCCATACTATATTCCCTCAATCCCTCATCTTGAATCTAATAGAGGGCATGCCACTTTTTCCTTTAGGCTACCTTTTTTTTCTGGAACAACATCTTTCTTCCTTTTGGTCTTCTTGTACTCTTTTTATCCCAAATGTGTACTTCAGTCAGGCGACAGTAAACTTCACTCTATGAGACCCGGAGAGTCCATGAAGGAGATGCTCTAAGGCACAAGAGAAAAGTGTGAAATAGCCAATTGCTAAAAGGCTAGCCTTACTGGTAAACAATAGTAAGATACGGATAGCAAAGCACAGTAATCCAAATGGAGGATTAAGCAGAGCCATATAGGTAAAAAACCTGTATCCAGGAAGACTTAGGGAAAAAAGAGACCTAAGGACAACAACTGTACACTAGCAACTGAGGATATCAGGTCTGTGACATGGAGTGATGAAATCTGGGGAAAGGAAATGGTTGGCCAGGGAGAAGGGTGGCAGGGGAGAATCATGAGGCAGCCAATCCACAGTGCAGAAGAAACAACAGCAAACACAGTCCAAGGAGCACAGAGGGACAAACAGCAAGTGTATGGAGTGCTGCAGACCTAGGAGGCAACAGAGGACAGTAGGAAGGAACATGAGCCATGGAAACAGCAAGCCTACAGGAGATGAGGATGATAGGGGAGCAGGAGCAAAGTGGAACAAACACAGAGAGCATACAGCCACTAGAAAGAATTGAACAAGCAGTGATGCAAAGGGTGCAGCCTCACAGCTGCAGAGGTACAGGCAGGATGGAAGGGAGAAGCAGCCACGTAGCATAATGAGAACCCAACAATCTGAGGAATGTTTGAGCATGCACAATTTAAATACCACTCGGGGAGGTAGTGATTGTTACCCACTGCCCCTATGAGTCCTGGAAAAGCCCTTCAGTTTTATTTATTTATTGAAATGTTTCACTAGGAAAGGCACACTGAGCAACAAGATGCTCATCTCCCGGTGTGACTGGGGGGGGGGGGGGTTACAGATGGAAAGCAGTTATATACATTGATACACAGAGTTGGAGGTACATTGTACAGAGGATTACTATGACATATAGAGATTAGGTTTTACACAAAAATGTTTTCTACAACAAATTGGATCAACAGGGATTAGGTTAGCACTATACTGTGTCTGACAGCTGTCATACTCAATGGAGGTACATTACACAGAAAGAGCAAGACTAGAAGTGCAAAAGAGGGCAAGTGCAGACATTAATGGTATATGCCAGCATTTGTAGGAGTAGCTAAGGCCACTGGTCAGACCTTATGGTATCAGTAGGGGTAGATGGAGGTAACTTAGTGGGAAGTGGGCCAGGGGATAGTGGGGGGAAGGGAAAAAGGGGTGTGTGGGGGATGTGAGTCAGCTACATGAGCAATTTACTGCGAAGAAGTTTGACAGGGCAGAGGAGAGAGAATGCCTAGAGGAGGAGTGACAGATTTGGGCTAGTAGGTCATTCCAGAGTTTGGGGAGATAGTAGGAGAAGGCAGCTTGGCTCACGGAGGTCCGTTGGAGAGGGATTGACAGCAGCAAGGAGTCGGTTAACCTAAAGGCATGGAAGGGGGTTAATGGAGCTGATAGAGAGAGGCAGCAAGGTAGTGTGGAAGGGACCTGAGCCAGATGTTTGAAGCAAATTTTGCACTATGGAGTGGGCACCAGCTGTCAAGGGAGGGGAAGGCCAGCGTGTGATAAAGTTTGCAGTGATGGTTGCAAGGGGAGATATCGAGGGTGAAGCAACAGAAGACATTGAAAAGGGGATCCAGTCTGGATACGGTAGACTTAGGAGTGGCACTGTAAGGCTGGCCTGCCGGCGCAGCGGTTGGATTTCCGCTTTCGACACCGGTGACCCGGATTCGGGAACGGACCCGGGACACCAGAGGGCTGGCTGGGGGGAGAAGGATCGAGCATCTTTGGACAGCTCTCCTTCTCTGGGGGGAGGGCAGGGCAGCATTTGGCGTACGAGCGGCACCTAGCAGAGGCTGGGTTGCCGCGTCATGTCGATGCTCAACAGTACGTCAGGATGGGGCGGACGCAGGTTGTCATTGCACATCCCCATCCTGCTTAAAGAGGGTGGGATAAAAAATCCCGAACCTCGCTGTCTATATGGCGCTCTTCCCCCGTAAGGCCTTAATTAACCTCTAAGAGCTGGTCCCCCGACTAGATATTAGTACCGCGGCTCCGATAATGGGAGGGTCAGTGCCTCGGCCCCACTCTGTGGGGGGAAAGCCAGGGATAACCGTGGGGATGCAGGCATTTCTGGAGGTGGAGGCATAAGGGGGTCCGTGACCAGAGCTGAAAATAATGACAGGAGCAGTAGGGGCCAAAAAGAATAAATAAAAAAAAAAAAAGGAGTGGCACTGTATACTACTTCTCAGTAGTTGAAAGTAGGTAGGATCATTTTCTGCACAATTTCACGTCTTGCAGGTAGCGGGAGGCTACTATGGTTCCTGAAGAGAGCACTGAGCTTGGGGAACAGTTTTTTCAGGATGGCATCTACATGGACAGAAAAGGATAGGTGTTGATCAAGTCAGACTCCTAGGTACCTAAAAGTAGTCATGTCCTCAAGGACTGTCCTGTCTAGGGTGTGGAAGTCTGGGAGGGTGGTGAGCCTGGATAGTCTCTGCCTGGTGCCGGAGGTCATGGAGACTGTCTTTTTGGCATTGAGGGAGAGTTGGTGGGAGCTAAACCAGATGTGTACTTTATTGAAATCAGCCTGAAGACTGGTAGCAACCTCCTCAGGGGTCCGGCCAGAGGTAAATAGCACTGTGCCATCTGTATGCATTTATTAAACAGAAAACCGTAACATTTGATTTTCTTACTTTTCACATCTTTTCCACCAACTGAAATGTTTTTTTAATGTAGTTTTTTTTGTAAAAAAGGTTTAAAGTACAATGGGACCCTCTTATAATGAATATGTTCAGCAGGTTTTGTCCATTATAGGTGGTATCCGCTAGATCCTAAAATCTTAAAATATAAGTTTCCTATACTACAGCTCACAAACCAAAATTAAAATCAGAACATAACCTCTCCTCTGCCAAAGGTGGGTAGGTTAGTCAGGTAATCCCCAGGAGTAGAATGTCAGGTATTAGGTGAGGTGAGTGATGACATGACATGATGATGCAAGACTAACCAGCTGAATGATCAGGTAATGATTATCAGACAGTTAGTGGCAGTTCATAGCATACAACACAGGCACAGAAGAGCTTGCAGTGTGTGCTGTATAAGGGTTGCAGAAAATGATACAAATGGCATTTTTACCATTGCAGGATTAGCTTTTGGCTTTTGGCAAGGTGGATCTGTGCCATTATAAGTGGGTTTCTGCTATAACAGTGTCTGCAATAAATGGGTAGGACTGTAACTGTATTTTAAGATTCATGTTTTTAGGGTTTTAATGTTGTCCTTTCTTACTGCATAAAATGTATTAAGTACTTTATTTATGTGTATCACAAGTATTTGTTGTCAATAATTGCTGCTGTTGTTATGCATTTTTATTATGCATCTTACTGTATTTGTCCCTGAACCCCCAACCCCCTGGAATGCATCTGGAAATTAGCTGTTTCCAGCTCAGTGTGTCTTTATGGTATAACCTTTGAAATCAATCAATCAATCCTCCGAAAAAGCCTTCCATTTACAAGGCGAAGCGCTGGGGCTTTGTGTCATGCTCTCAATAAAGTACTGGATTCCAGAGACTCTTATTGTTTACTTACATTTTATTTTCCTGCAGAGTGTTGCCACAATTGTGCTTTTTTTTTTTGTTCTGTTCTAGTTTTGGCAAGCAGTCTCTCATTCGTGAGTACTTGGCATTGTGATGAGCAGAGTCGACAGGCAACAGCATTCATGCAGGGAACTCTGCCAGTCCAGCAGGGTAAGGTAATGTGTAGTACCTCTTTACTTGCTGCTGTCTATGTAGAAAGTACTAGAGGAGTGTAAAAGGGTAAAATATGGATGTAACAGTCCTTACAAACAGTAAGTGCCTGTTGTGTGAGAAAAGTGAAAACAATCTATCTAGTGTCATGCTACAAAGTGGCTAAGTAAGGTAACAAAGGGAAAAATAGAAACATCCTAATTAGGGTAAGGGTACAAAGTGAATTCAAATAAAATTAGAGTGTGAAAAAAATGGGAATTTTGACAGTGGTGCAGTTTAATGGTTGTGGAGCTGCTGTTTTCAGAGAAACTTTAAGGAGTCGGAGGTTCTACCTCATCTGTGCACACCACTCCAGGCTCAGGGAGGAGATCACTGGACTCCAGGTCAAGTTAAGTAAGATTTGTGGAGACCGCTTCACCTTTCTAGCAGCCATCAAATCTACTACCACTGCTGCAGAGGTTGCCTAGGAGAAGAATGGCTGGCTGGACTGTGGTAGGCTCCAGGAGGGTTTGGTTGGTGGGTCAGGGACACATTTCTCAGCCTGTGGCACTACAAATCTCATTTGGTACTCTGGTAGAAGGGGACTGCCAGGAGGAGGAATCTGTTGCAGTTGCCAGGGAGGATGTGGAGGTCACTAATAGAGAAGGTCCCAAGGTAGGAGGTAGAGGATCCCAGCAAAGAAGGAAGCAACATCTTCTGGGGGGACTTGACTGTGAGGAGGATAGATTTAGGAACAGGAAGGGGGGGACAGAGGGTGGTGAGGTGCCCATCTGGCACCATAGATTGGTGGAATAGAAAGCGTACCCTAAGGAGGAACTGGATGTCAGTGTCCACCTGGGTACTAATGACCTGGCTAAGGACAGGGTTGGGGTTGTGTATGGAGATTTCTGGGAGCTGGGGAAGGGACTTAGACAGTTAGCATGCTGAGTAGCATTCGTTGAGATGCTACCTGTCTATAACCTATGGGAGGATAGGGTTCTCCACACCAGGAGCATAAACTCATGGTTGAAGAACTGGTGCAGAGAAGAAGACTTTGTCTACATTGTGGACTGGGGACCAACCTGGCAAGATATGGATGTATACAGGGGTGATGGCCTGCATCAGTCTGGGAGGGAAGCCACAGTCCTCAATGTTTGGTTAAATGTTACTTTGATGAGCATTTAAACTAACTGTGTAGGTGGCAAAAGGAATAAGGCAGGCATTAACTGCTACCCACAGAGTGAAGCAGACAGAAGGGTAGACCTGAGAAGAGGAGAATTCTCCCAGGGAGCAAGGTCAAAAATGGGGGGGTAGGAACAGGAGTTGTAAAACAAGAGAGGAAAAGGAGGCAGGGCAAAAGGGAAAAGACGGGGTAGAAGGTAGAGTGGGAACAAAGTGTGGAAGACCAGGGGCTGGATTTTCGCAGCAGTAAGAATGCCCCAGGTGCGCTGACTGTATGGCGCATGAAGCTTACGGCATTCTTCTGTTGGCAATCAGGATTTTCTATTCCTTGCTCCAACTGCAGGTCCTTAGACCACATTTTTATGGTCTAGCCTGCTTCTCTCCCTGAGGCCTCTGACACGGAGCTTGCACCAGATATTTGGCCAAGCTACTGTAAATCATGAAAAAATGTCACAATTACATCCTGGAATGGAAAATTGGGCATAGTTGCAGCAATGTGGTGTGGCGCATTGGTGAAACCCAAGTCCTGTGGCACAGGGCAGGATCCAAGCCCTGCACCACAGTTTGAAGATCCTGCCCAATGTGTATAAACATAAAAAGTCTAGGAGATTAAATTCTGGACCTAAAGGCCATCTTGGTGAAGGCAGTCCTGGATATCATGGCCATTACTGGGTCATGTTGCACAGGAAACCATGACTTGGATATTGTCATATCAGGCTATACTCAGTTCAGGAAAGGTGAGGTGGAAAGGAAGAGAGGATGGGTATAGGAGGGTATCAAAACAGTGGAGACATCAGAAATCTAGGGGGAATGGAGGGTCTGGAGGTAGTGTGGGTCACCCTGGAGACTTGAACCAGAGACAATCTTCTTAGTAGCATGATCTACAGACCTCTAACACATGTGAAAAAACTGGATGGGACACTGGTGGAAGCCACTAACACAATGGCAGAAAAATGGATGGTGATTCTGGTGGGGACTTCAGTCTGCCAGATGTAGACTGGAGCTTCTTCTTGGTCGCAGCCTCAGAAATAAGCAGGGACATCCTATACCCCTACAGGGGGCATTTCTTAGGCAGTTAGGGAGCCCACTTGTGAAGGAGCAATACTGGGCCTGGTGCTCAAAACCAGAGACAGTACTGCAGACGTCAAGGTGTGAAGCCACCTGAGGACCAGTGATCACCGTATACTGTAGTTCAATGTAAGGACTGCAGTGAAAGCACACCACATAAGAACAAGGGTTCTGGACTTCAGGAAGGCAGATTTTAAAAAGTGGGTGAAAGTCTCAGAGATGACCTAGCTTGCAGGATGACCTGGGAGGGGGCAAAGGAACAGTCTTCCAAGTTAAGGGATGGCATAATGAAGGCAACAAACCTCTGTGCAATGGGAGTGAGCAAAAACACGAGAAAAAAAGAGACCACTATGATTGCCAAAGGGAGTGACTGAAAAGATAATGGTGAAAAGGGTAGCATTCGGGAGGTACAAAGAAACACAGAAGGAAGAGGTTATGGAGGTGTATCAGGAAAGGTAGGGGGAAGTAAGAAAAGCAGTGAGGAGTACAAAGGCACAAACCAAGGAAAGAATAGCCCAATTGGTAACTAAAGAGGACACTCCTTTTATAGGCACATAAGTAAAAAGAGGAAGACTATGGGAGGGATTGTGATGTTAAGGCTGGTAGATCATAGAGCTGTGGGTTCAGTTCCCACATCTGGCACTTGGGTTAATATCCCAATCCTGACACTGAAGTGCAGCATGAGGGGGGGTGCTGCACTTCTGAGGTGCCATCTTTTGGATGAGACATTAAACCAAGGTCCCATTTGCCTGGATTGGTGGTAGTTCAGGTGGATGCTAAAGATCCCATGACACTTAGTGAAAAAAGAGTAGGGGAGTTTTATTAAAGGACATAATAAAGCAAAATACAAAAATATATACAGAAAAGAACCAGAGATATAACAAGCAAAAAATACAATATCAAAAAAACATAGACAATGAAAACGAGAACTCAAGGTGGTTCATAACACCAATTTTCACAATTCTTTCAAAGTTGTAACAAGTCTGATTTGGAAAGGAGGGCTAACTCTTTTAAATCTAAGACCTCACCTGAGCAATAACAATACAAATGGTATCCAACTGTGTCCACCAAACATGTTGGAAAATCCAAGTACATCTTGCTAACTAAATGTAAGACTTCAAAAAGCCCATAACAACATGTAGAGTACTATTATGATATTTCAGCCAAACAGATTTATAATCACCCAGAACCAATGTATCATAGTCCATAAAATTCAAATTCTGGACTATGCCAAAACGCAGCCAATGTAGACCAAAAATGTCAAAACAAACGGACATTCAAAAAATACAAAATCACACATGCCCCACAATGCAAAGCATCATGGGCTGCATATGCAAATCACCACAGAATTATATACTGTTTCAACTTTAAGCAAAAATGCATGGTGCCGAAAGGCCTCTCACACAGTTTGCAAAGGGTGCCAACAGAAGACATAGACACGTGTTTTGTCCTACCAGGACTCGTCAGTATGCCTCATCTGTTTGTCACCCCAGTGGAATGAACCAGCTACCCTAAGATTTATTCAAAAAATAAATGATGCTGCATTTCAAAAAGACCATTACAAGCATCCCGGGGACAAAATCTATCAGAAAGTTGCTTATATTTATGAGAGTTTCTAACATTCAGCCTACCATGACAAGAAAGCCAAATCATGTCCCATAAATACTCAGGTAATCTGGGTTCAGATAATAAATGAAGAGTAAAATCTAAACTATCAGGAGACCCATAAGGAAAAATCAAAGGGACCCAAAAATTACTTTCAATAATATGATCATAAAATTCTGTTTTGGGAAAGAACATAACCACTTCTCTAATAATGTGCCATTGTTTAATCTTTCTAAAAGTCACTTCCACATAGTTAGAAATGTAAATCTTCCACCAAAGAGTATGAAAAAGCCAATGCCCATTTTCCCATAAAGTAATGAGACACTGTAGGTCATGTGATTGCCAGAAATGCCAATTTTGGATAGGTTTAATATTATAAAAAATAAAATTTGTAAAATAAAAAGCTACTGGGTTAACCATTGCCAGACCACCATTAGCCATCGGGAGGTAGGTAGGTATATAATTGCTCTTAATTGGGTTAAGCCTGGAACCTCATAAGGCTTAAAAAAAAGACTATATAGAAACATAGAAACATAGGGGTTGACAGCAGATAAGGACCTTAAGGCCCATCCAGTCTGCCCATTTCTTTTTCTACCTTATAAATGTGCCATCAGCCCTTGCTCTGTCAGTGGCCTATCTATTCATACTCATCTGTATTGCTCCCTTATGCCTATCCCATGCCTGTTTGAAGCCCTGCACTGTATTCATAGCGACTACTTCCTGAGGTAGGCCATTCCATTCATCCACCACTCTTTCTGTGAAAAATAATTTCCTCACATTCCCCCTTAATCAGCCTCCCTCTAATCTCATGCTGTGTCCTCTTGTCTTGCTATTTTTCTTATATTTAAACATGTTAGACTCTTTCACCTTGTTAATGCCCTTAAGGTGTTTGAATGTTTCAATCATATCACCTCTCCTTCTTTAGCATAAGGGTATACATATTGAGCTCTGTTAATCTGTCCTTATATGTCTTCTGATGCAGTCCTGCACCATTTTGTTGCCTCTTCTCTGGATTGCCTCAATTTGGTTAATGTCCTTGTGAAGGTGTGGCTCCAGTACTGCATGCAGTACTCCAGATGGGCCTAACCAGTGTCTTGTAAAGAGGATTATTACCTCTCTTATGAGTTGTGATACCCCTACTAATACACTCTTAACAACCCCCCAGCATTACCTACTGCTTTAGGGGTCTGCTTGAGATTTCAGGTCATCAGTGATGATGATGCCCAAGTCTCTTTCTTCCTTTGTGACTGCCAGCAACTCCCCTCCCAGCCTATAGATGGCTTCAGGGTTTCTCTTCCCTATGTGCATGATCTTGCACTTCTTTGCATTAAATCCCAGTTGCCATTCTTCTGACCATTTTGCTAGTTAATCTAGATCTCTTCTCATTCTGCCCACTCCATCTGGATCATCTACTCTGTTGCAGATCTTGGTGTCATCTGCAAACAGATAAGCCTTACCCTCTAGTCCATCTGTAATGTCACTAATGAAGATATTGGAGATGACTGGCCCCAGGACTGATCAATGAGGTACCCCACTTGTGATTTGCATCTCTTCTGACTGTATACCATTTACCACCACTCTCTGTTTTCTGCCCGTCAACCAGTTTGCCACCCAGTTGACTAACTTCTGACCCACCCCAAGCCTACCCAACTTATTTATCAATCTTCTGTGTGGAACAGTGTTGAAAGCTTTGCTGAAGTCAAGGTAGGCAACATCAACTGCTCCCCCTTGGTCCACCACTCTGGTTACCCAGTCAAAGAAATCTATGCGATTAGTTTGACAGGACCTTCCTTTTGTAACCCCATACTGTCTTGGATCCTGTGCCCCTATGGATTCCAGGTGTTACACTATCCTTTCCTTAAGGAGTGCCTCCATAATCTTGCCCACTACTGAGGTAAGACTGACTGGTCTGTAGTTCCCTGCCTCCTTTTTGCTACCACTCTTGTGGAGCAGGATCACATGAGCCCTTTTCCAGTCTTCTGGGACCTGTCCTGTGCTCAGAGACTTACTAAACAGTTCTGCTAATGGCTCTGCTAGTTCCGCCCTTAGCTCCTTAAGTACCCTGGGATGTATGCCATCAGGTCCCATTGCCTTGTACACCTTGAGCTTAGCAAGCTCTTGTAGGACCCTTTCTTTCATGAAGGGAGTAGTGTTCACCTCCTTCCCCCCTCTGTCCATGATGCTGAGCTGTGGGCCCTTCCCTACCTTCTCTTCAGTAAATACTGAGCAAAAGTATCTATTTAGGATAGATGCTTTTACAGGGTCCTCCTCCTCCTCACATGCCCCCTTTTCTCCTTTGAGCTTAGCATTACCCCCTCTGGACTTTCTCCTTTCACTAATGTATCTATAGAAAGTCTTGTCATCTTCTTTTACTGTTCGTGCTAGTGTTTCCTCAGTTTGGGACTTTGCCTGCCTTACTGCCTTCCCTGCTTCCCTTAGGTCAGTTTGGTATGCCTCCCTATCTTCATCCCACTGTGTTCCCTTATATTTCCTGAAGGCCAGACCTTTTCTGCTACTGTATTTGAGAATCAAAGTGGTTTCCTTCTTCTTTTGCACTTCCTTTTCTGTCTAACACAATGGGATGTTGCTTCAAGTATTGCATCCTTAATGCTTGCCCACTTTGCCTATACCCTCTCACCTGTGTTTCTTTTTGTCAGGGCTAGCTTAACTCTGTTGGCCATCTTATCAAAGTCAGCTCATCTGAAGTCCCATATTTTTGCCTTGGAATGGGATGATTTAGATGTAGTGGCCAAATTGAACCATACCATGTGATGGTCACTGGCCCCCAGGTGACCTTCTACCTGGAGATCTGTGATCCTTTCCCTGTTAGTCAGTACTAGATCTAGGATAGCCCTGTCTCTTGTGGGTTGTTGTACCAGTTGTTTGAGGCCCTCCCCCTGCAGGGAATCCACGTGTCTAGTTCTGGCAGATGTTCCTGCTGGTATTGACCAATCTGTGTCCGCATGTTGAAGTCTCCCATTATCAGAACCTCCCCTTTAGCTGTCATGTTTTGTATATCTTCTAACAGTAATGTATCTATGTCCTCCCCCTGGGCTGGGGGCCTGTAGACAACCCTAGTTCTTATGGCTGTCCCATTTCCTGTTTCCAGGGTTACCCACAGTTCTTATGGCTCCTTATGTGTATTCTGAATTTCTGTAGCTTTGATATTTTCATTGACATACAGGGCCACTCCACCCCCCCCCCTTTTCTGCATCTAGGTTTCTTCTGAACAGTACATAGCCAGGTACTGAAGTCTCCCAAGTGTGGTTACTGGAAAACCATGTCTCACTAATTGCTACTATGTGCAGTTTAGCCTCTGACATTATTGTCTGCAGGTCTGGGGTCTTATTTCCCAGGCTGTGAGCATTTGTGTACATGATTTTCCATTGGCCAGATTTGGGTGTTTTAGTTGTTGGGTGAGGTTTGGCATTTCCCCTGTGCATCGTATGGGGAGACGGACGTTTTTTCTTACCTGGTGATGCAATGAACTGCAAACATGCTGAATCCCTGTTTGACTACTAGCTGAGGGGGTGAGGGGTGTTCTTCCCATTCAACATATGGGGTGCTGCACCTCTCTCCCATTTGCTAGTTTAAATATTCTGCAAAGATGTCAAACTTCTGCCCCAATTCACTGACTCCCTCCTTAGTCAGATGCAGTCCATCAAATTTAAAGAACTTTTGCTCCCAGAACTGTTGCAAGTTCCCTATAAATCTGTGTCCTTTTTCCTGGCACCAGCCCTTGAGCCACATGTTTAGCTCCCCTATCGCCCCTTCTCTGACCTTCCATCCATCTGCCCCCCTCTCCCAGACTGGTAGGATCTCAGAGAAGGAGATGTCAGACAAAATGGATGATAGTTTGTCACCCAGCCTGGTCAGGTGTTCCTTGGTCTCCTCAACTGACTGGCTGGTGAGATCATTAGTCTCTATGTGTACCAGCACGTCAATGTTTTCTCCTGCTTTGTGAACAGTTTTAGCAATGCGGTCAGAGTCTCTCCATGCTGATGTACCTGGGAGACATCTGACCATTACCCCTGGTGGAGATGGGTGTCAACTTCCTGAATCATGGAGTCTCCTATGATCAGAAGTTTTTTGGATTTCCTTTTTGCTTTTGTTGTTTTGGTTCCTGATTTGGGCAAGTTTTGTTGTTCTAGCTCCTGTGCTACAGTGTACTGCTCTGCAGTGTCCTCTGCCCCTTTGTTTGATTTCGGAGATAGAGGCAGATACCTGTTTGTAGTGTTTATATGGTTTTTGGAGGTAATATATTGGAGAGCACAGAGTGATGGGGCACCCAATTTGCCCCTCCTAACCACCTGCCAACCTCCTGGACCAACTACCCTCTGTGGTCGAGGTTCTTCTGTTGGATGTTGGGGAAATGGCGGGTAGTTCTTATAAAGTATTTCCTCTTGAATATGAAATTTGAGGTGTTCAGTCTCTGCCCATGCTGCCCGGAGCTGAGCCCTAAGATCTCCAATGGCCCAGCATGTAGGACAGTGTCCTAAATCCTGTAAGACTGTCCTTCTGAAAAGTGTTCCGCAGTACCTGCAGTTAATGATATCCATTCCAGATAAGTTGCTGGGTTTATAACCTGGTCAGAGTAATTAGAAGGAAGAAAATGCAAGTAATGGTTTGATTTTGTGTTTTGTTTTTGTGTAACTTGTTATAACAAGCTAAATTACTAGCGCCCCTGTAAATTAGCTCACTTTGTGGATGCCCCACTGATCTGCCCCTTCCTGCTTTGCCACAGGAAATGTTACAACTGTGGTACCCTATAAAAGGAGTGTAGTGTGGGGTGGTTGGGGATGGGGGTGGGTGGCTGGGCCCTTCCCCTGCTGAAAAAGAAGAACCATGGATGAAAGAACAAGGAGGTAAGAGCAGAAGCAATCAGTCAACAACAAATTCAGTAACCCTGAAAGCTTATCCTAATGTTAGATAAAACTGTAAAACCTGTAAAGTACCATCTGTAATAATTTCAGAGAAGATATACCATGTAAGAAACACTTTGATACAGAGAAAAATAAAGCAGTAACAGAAGATATACCTTGCAAAAGACAATTTGAATCAGAAGATTACAGCAGTAATCTGTTAGCACACACCTGTAGGCACACCTTGTAATAATACAGAAGAAGGTATAACAGCAATAACAATTTGAATCAGAGAAAAATAAAGCAATGAAATGTTAGCAACAAACAGTAGTAATCCCTGTGAGTACAAAACAAAAATAACAACACACAGTAAATCTGCTTAGCCAAAAGAAGTCTTAATCCTTTTCCCTTGCTCTGGCAAGGATCTGGTTTATAATTGAGTCCCCAAATCCTGGGGTAAGGGAAAAAAAAATGCACTAAGCTATAGAAACAAGGGAAGAAGCAGAGTTTTGATTAAAACAACCCGCTTTTGCTTAGAGATCTGCATACTCTTCCATTTGGACATCAATGCATAGCCTTCATTCAATTTCATACTCCAGTTTAGTTTACCAGCATCAGAACAACCAAAGAAAACACCTAAAATTTTCAAATTATAATCAGTGATGGGAATGCCCACTATAGTAGTATGTTCTTGCAATGCAGTCCCACGCTTCAAAGCCTTACTTTTACGTATATTAATTTTGGCATTGGAAATATCTGAGAAGGCCTGAAAAATGTGAAGTAAAGTATCCCCCGATTGCTTGTCGGCTAAGAAGATGCAGGTATCATCCACATAATCCAATATTTTTGGTATAGAGGAAAGGGTAGATTTTCTGATAGGAGTAATCTGAGGAGCTAAATGTATCCTTTGTAAGAGTACATCAAGCCCCAGAATGTACAAAATAGGGCTTAATGGGTACCCTTGGCGAACCCCTATAGATTGTTTAATAATTTTACCCTGAAAACCATTAATCAACAGTCGAAAAGTGGCCTTTTGATAAAGTAACTGTATCCAAGAAACACATTTTGCAGGAATACCATGAAATCGAAGGGCCTGATAAAGAAATTGATGGGCAATTCTATCAAAGGCCTTTTCTTGATCAATGGAAAGTAAAAAAAAAAGATAATTTATTGCCTATACCATATTGTATAATGTCATGAATCTGTATGAGATTATCTGTTATGTCCGTAGTAGGGATAGAACAGGTTTGAAAAAGGGAAACAAAGTGAGGTGTGACTTTATTCGACCATTTGGACAAAATTTTAATGAGTATCTTCTGATCAGTATTCAACAAGGAGATAGGTCTCCAATTCTTAAGATCAGTATGATCCCCTTTTTAAAAATCTAAATCATACAAGCCTGTAACCAATCACAGGTAACATAACCAGTATCAAGGATGTCATTATAAAGTTCAGTCAGTACAGGCACCAAAACATGCTGGAATTGTTTATAAAATTCAGAAGGAAGGCCATCAGGGCCTGTAACTTTATGTAAGGGAAGTGCCTTAATGGCTGCCTCAGCTTCCAGTAATGTGATAGGTTTAACCAATAATGAAGTCTCCAAATCAGATAAAGTATGTGGTAATAAATGAGAAAAGAAAGCATCCCCCGGTCTTAGAACTTCAGTATTAGAAAAAGAAGTAGCATAAGCAGATTCAGCATGGTGTCAAATCTCTGCACTAGTCTGCAACAGAACCCCAGAATCATTTTTCGAACCCTGGACAACTTTAGTATTAGTCATTTCAAAATTATATTTAAAAACATCCAAAGAACCCCAATGAAGCTGAGTTTCAAAACGTTGTTCTGTTACTAAGGATTTAGCCTTGTCATAAAGGTAGGTTTTCATATCAGATCTCAATTTATCTATTTGAGGGGCAAAGCTATGTTTAGTGGTGGTTTGCAAAGAAATAAGCTTGAAAAGCTGCTGACGAAACTGTAAAAAAATTAAATAATCAGCCCCACTACATTTCTTACCCCTGGAGGAAAAGAAATATTGAAAATCAAGTTTAGACTGTGTCCACCAATCCAACAGTGAATCATAGAAAACCAACACCGAAAACTGGACTTTAAACAATTCCAAACACTCCTGAAAAAAATCAGCTGTAGTCCACAAAGAAGTATTTAACTTCCATAAACCCCGACCCATGCGTCTGGTATCACCCAAAGAAATTAGAACATTCAACTCCATGTGATCAGAAGTAGCAATAGCTGTAGTCCATGCACCTTTTATGTAACTATGCTCTGAAACAAAAAGAAAATCAATTCTAGTAGAGACGGAATTCCGAAAGTATGTCCCCCTTTAGGATGAAACTGCCTATAAGAGTCAATAATCCTAGCAGTCCACATGACAGAAGTTAAAAAATTCATATCACAAAAAAGTTTGGCGGATAAACCAGTTTTGTCCACTAAATCCAAGGGACAATTAAAATCTCCACCAATCATAACTAATTTAACAGTATGTAGGTAAGGTCTCAAATCCTTAAAAAGTGAAATCCTCAAACTTTTGGTTTGTGGGACATAAATAGTACCAATCCTAAGAGGGACATTACCTAAAAGAATATCCAGCAACAATAATCTTCTGGGTTCTATATCTAAGACTCTAAGAACTCTGAAATCCCAAAACTTGAAAAGTATACCAACTCCAGAACAAGACTCAGTCCCCAATGACCAAAATGAAGGTCCACAAGGCCAAGAATGTTGGGCATGAGAAATGACAGAAGTGGTCTGTAACCTAGTATCCTGCAAAATAAATATATTTGCTTTAGAGAACTGCAAAAAAGAAAATAAAGTATACCGGCGTTTAACATTCCAAATACTGTTAACATTTAAAGTCAACAAATGTAAATCAGTAATAGTCAGGGCAAGAAAAGAAATATTCATACATTTTTCTTTCTAGTTCTTTTATAAGCTTTCCCCTGTTTCCATTCTTCCTCTCCCTCTGACACCTCTTTGTGAGAGGAGGCCACTGAGGACAAATCAGATTCCTCACTCTCGTCAGCCTCACAGGTTTGAAAAGCAGCATAACTGTTTCAAGTTCTAAGAGAGTCCAGTCGGGATATTTTTGGTTTAGGCTGTAATTTGTCCTGTTTCCTCTTGCCTCCCACCACCACCAAGTCATCAGCTGGGAGCGTTGGGGGGGGGGCATAACAGCGGTATCCATAGATGTAATACAGTCCGTCTGGTTCTGCAAAGCAGGCAAGGGCACAACCAGCCGAAATTCAGAAGGATCAGTCTGAAACAAAACAACCACTTCCAAAGGACATGGAGTAGGCAGGTGGACAGGAAGAGAAATCAAAGATCGATTTTTTGAGTTGTTTCTGTTCTTGCGCCTCTAGGACCATTTCCTCTTGGTCGTAAAAGGAGCCTTTGTTATGAGCAGCCCTGGGGCACTGTCTATATGAATGGCCTTTCTCATCACAAAGGTTACCATGGATAGAATTAGGACAATAATGATTGGAATGACCAGTTTCAAGACATAAGTCACAAACTCGTACCTCACAAGCATTGCTTAAATGAGATAAAGAGCCACCTCTATGGCAGGTCTTAGGTTGCCCTGGATAGAAACAAAAACCTCTATCCCTTCCAATGAAAATACTGCTAGGCAAGTGTTGAATGCCTGAATCAGTAGTCTTAAGTTTGACCTTGAGCTGCCAGCCCCCATCCATATATTCTCAGAATATATTCTCAGAATCCAGAATAAGAGGAGGTCTATCAATGGCTTCCACATGTTATTTTATCCAGTGTAAAATATTAGAAACATCTACTCCTTCATTTTTAAACAAAATGTTGACAGTTTTCCAAACCGGTTTTGTTAAAGGAATGATTATAAAGGGAGTCCATGCTGGAGTATGCTTCAGAGAATTATATTTCAGCCAAAACTTATCTAGCAGAATAGGAATACGAAAACTGACATCAAACTGGGAGTCCCCAGAAGTATGGATGAGCGGCAGTAAAAAGCGCGATCCGGTGACCAAGCAGGTTGCAAGGGCTGAGCACTGTCAGAAGACAAAAATAAGCCTTGTCTACTAGAGTGGGCTTCCCAATAATCCATCGGAAAATGTACCTTCGAGGTCTTCAAATGCAGCAAAGCTTCATCTTCTTTGTGCAGTAAGTGCAACAATGCTTCCCTACGTTTCTGAATGGTCAAAAACTGAGGTTCAGGTACCTGGTCTTGCCTCCGACACGTGGCCCGTAGCAGTTTTGCTTTAGGTGAGAGTTGTCTTAGAGCTTGAGCCGTTTGTTGCTGAAAAGCCACAATTTCAGGGTGCAGGTGTCCATGGTCAGTATTAACAGTGGTAGATGATGATAAATACATCCGTTCAGAGATAACAACAGTCTCAATGTGCACAGGTCTGGTTGACAAATTAATTTCAGTATCCATTGCATTAGTAGATTGATCAGAACGCTGAGTTCCATCTCCAGCTCCAACACACCCAGCTCCAAGGTCGGCCATCTTGTCCATCGGAAGACAGACAAGAGTTCCCCCTACTGCAAGAGTATGGGAATTTTCCCAGTGTACTGGCCAAATTTCTCCCATTCACTAAAATTACCACAAACAGCTAAATCTGGTTCAATTTCAGTTGCTTACCATCTGTATCCCCCCTTCCCCTGGTCGCCCCTGAAAAAGGGACTTTAAGGCCCAGTGGGCTTACTGGGTCAACAAAATTCAATAAATAAATATGATGGGCAGGGTGGAGTGTGCAGAGGAGGATCCAGAAAAAGCAGGTATCCTGAGCAAATACTTTTGTTCAGTCTTCACAGAGGAAGAGCACAACCAAAAAAAGGGGATGCTGGCAAGTGCAAATATGAAATGATGCACTTCACAGAGGGTTGGCTGGCCAACAATTACAAATCCAAAAGAATTGTAAACACAGTCATGCATGTGGGGACTATAAAATAATATAGCACCACAAAAGCATGTATATGAAATCACAGAGTTTTATTAAATAAGTAAGCAATGGGTGTGCAATAAACCGATTTTACTGCACACCCAGGGGTGTAGTGAGGTGGCGGAGTGCCTTCAGCCTCTGGAAGTATAGTAAAATCTGTTCAATGCACACCCCCAGAGTGTCTTATTGCACTTATAAAATGGGCTTTTTTTCACACTTCTTACAGTTAAAAAAAAATCATGTTAGACATAGAGTGAGGAACATTAGATTTTTTTATGAGAACTTATGATAAAATAGTCCTTTCACCTGTTAGAAAATGACATGAATGCACTGTACTAAGGTTTTCTTTATCGGCATCAGTATTACTGGATCAGTGCAGGAACACTGCCTCTACACCCCCCTGTTTTGGTGTGTTCTTTTATCATAGGAGAGAGAGAGAGAGAGACAGGGAGAGGATGAAAGAGACTATAATATGTATAACTTTCTTTTTTCGCTTGAACCATGGAACAAAGGCCAGCGCAGCAGGATTGAATGGGGTCTCCAGCAGGAGCAAGCGGGGACTTGCATAAATGGCAGCGCTGTACTAACAGAAAAGGTTTTGGTTGTACACTGACTGCCAACAATAATCTGAAACAATTTTTTTTAAAACCAAGCACGAGTGAGGGCAGCATGGTTGGGGCAGGGAGTCAGACATGTTGAGTGATGAGTCAGGGGGACAGGGCAGCAGTGTTAAGTAAACTGTTGCTTTTTTTTTTTTCTTTTTAATTTAGCTACTGTCATTATCTGGAACAGCAAAAAACAGACCAGCATGCAAACCAGGTCATTCTGTGGATTAGTGCATAAATCAGGCAAAGTCTTCTTCAACAAAAGAAAGGTGAGGTCACTCAGAAAGCTCTAATATTAATAATGCATTTTATTTAGACGGACAGAACAAATTCCCTGGCCCAGACACCCCCCCCCCACTAATGAAGATGGTTATCCCTCGAAGCGCTGGGGAATGTGTTCTGTTCATCTGAATAAAATACATTACTAATATCAGAGCTTTCTGAGCGATCATGCCTTTCTTTTATTAAAGATTATCTGGAACAGCATTTATGTGACAGAGGCAGCTTTATCATTAAAATAGCAGGAGCAGATTTCGTGTAAGAACTGCAGTGCGATCTGATCACGTTGGACAACAGGACATCACTGGAAATAGATTTTTTTTCTTTAAATATAACTGTCCAATTTGTGTAAGGATGTTAGTCTTTTCTATAAGCAATTGAAAAAAAAAATGTCTCCCTTATCAGCCTGCAAGTCCAGGAGGAGCCCTGTTACTGAGGGAAAAAATGGCGGCATTTCAAAATCAAAAGTTTTTTTTTTAAACTTTATTTTAAAAGGTTTAATGATTGTACAGCAATACTGTATCAGACTTAAAACAAAAGAAGACATGTAACACAGCCTTGCACCTTGAGTATACAGAGATTTGACATTAGAACTAAGGGCACAGGATTATAATTCCAGACAATGTGCAAAACTACCAGAATACAATTGAAGGAGTAAACATGGAACTAGTTATCCTGTAGGTCTATATCGCTGTCACCACAGAATTAATAGCTATACAGCAATAAAGCTAGGATAGAAGTTCACTTGCAGAATTGGATTTGTGTGGTGGGCTGAATGACTAAAACATCAAAGGGCAGGATATATAGAAGATTGCCTGGTCTCAGCTAAGTTATAATCAAATCATTTAGTCTATTGCAGAGCTCAATCTACACTAAAGGTACAGGATAGACAGCAAGTAAAATTATTAAGCCCACAAACTGAGTGGTGATCATTATCACCGTTCTAAGTTAACCCCTATTATGTTAGTCTAAACAGATGTAAGGTTAGGTCTATTAACTGGAGCAGTAAAACGTTTAACTTGTACAGGAACCAAATCTTATATTGTACATACAATGGCATGCACACTGAAGGTGGTCCAAAACAGAAGGAGATAATTACAGTGAACAGTGACCCATCTTTAAAAGCAGGACATAATGTCTTGAAAAGTATTTAAACTTTAGCCTTAGTCATTAAAGACCTTTAGTAGTGTTTCTAGTCCCGGTCCCAGCAACTATCGCAGATTTAAATCCAGTAAGGAGAAGCAGTACATCACCCCTCTTCATCTGATGTAGGATCTGGAGGATTCAGACTCACTGTGAGTTTTTCAGCAAATTGAGCAGCTGCAGTCAGATCGAGAAAAACATACGATTTTGAGTTATGCTTTACTTGAAGCCATGCTGCGAAGTTTAATCTGGTTTCTATGCCATGTTGCAAAAGGTCTTTTTTGACATTCTGCAGCTCTTTCTTCCTGCTTTGCCCCTGGGATGAGAGGTCTGGGAAAAATCCCAGGTGGCTTCCCTCGAAACAGTATCTCCTCTGGCTCTGGCCACCTGCAGAAGTGAGATCCTAGCCTCCGGCACCGATAGAGTGGCAATCACCGTTGTCAGTCTCGGCTGTGCGGTCCCTCTCGGTCTGCTTCTCTGAGGAATGGCAAACACCCTCATTACATGAATTTCAGAGTTGGACAGCAAAAGCTTCAAGTCATTGAAGATTAATTGGTTGACTGCAGGTAGAAGTTCGGTGGCTGTAGCGTATCTAGGGGGGGAACCCACAATGCAGACATTAGCTCATCGTTGGGCATTTTCAAGGTTCTTCACCTTAGATTTCAACAGGGATAAGTCCCGAACGTAGGCTGCATTACAGTCGGCCTGATGAATTTGTGAATCTTGTAGGTTTTTTATAGCAGAAGTGTTTTCCTGTATACGGTGATCATTATCTGTGATTTTCGCCTCCACAGCTGCCAGTTGCCTGTTTGTGTCTTCTCCCATCTCTTGTATCTTAGATAATATTGCCAAGATCTGGGTAGTGGGGAGTTCTGAAGCCGAGGATGTCGCCATCGCTGTAGGCCCTGGTTCAGTGGCAGACATAGTAGGAGACAAGAACAGCTCTAGGCTATGCGATGCTTTTTTGCCATCTTTTTTGGGTCCCATCTTCTCGCCAGTACTTTTCTGCAGACTTTTAGCTGGTTTACAGTCAGCTAAATTAAAAAGAAATGGGTTGTTCAGTGTTTTAAATTAAGATGGATTAGGAGCTGTTCTAAAGTGCTGCTGCCATCTTGCTGCTCCACAGCGCACCTCCCAAAATCGAAAGTTCTAACCCCACATTGATTTCTTTTTTTTTTCAATGTGGTCCCGGTTTTAGGTACTTGTTATTACCTGTGCATGGAACAGATTTCATGCACAAGTAATAACCAATAAGAATGCAAGATTTTCTCTCCTCATTTTACAAATAGATGCAATTCATCACTTCTGCACAGCAGTATTAGTAGCATCTATTTAGTGCAGGCAAGGAAAACATACAATCACCAGGCTTGTTGGAAGTAACAATTACTTAAAATGAGCAGAATTAATTGCTCATACCATACATTTTTTGAAGGCATTCTGCCTAAATACCTTGCAGCATGCAGAGCTAGTGCAATAGACTGCGGACTGGTATATATTCTTGGTCAGGATTGCTCCACACATTCTTTTGCTTACTCTGGAGCGGACGTTATACTCATGCTACGTATTTCAGAAAGCATTAATTTCAGTCTAAGCCCACATCAGTTTTCAAGGGCTATAAGATACTAGTCTGCGCAGCCTTGCAGGCCCAGTGTCCTGCTTTGGCTTAAACAAATTGCTGGTAGCTTTTAATATCTGAGCATTTTAGGTGCTTTTTAGTGGTGGTGTACCAGTGCCTGACCACTAGCAGTGCTTTACCATACAAGTGGTAGCAGGGAGGAGGCTGGTAACTATAGGCCAGTCCTTCTGACATCAGTGGTGGGGAAGTTAATGGTGTCACTTGAATCCAGTGGGTTACAAGATCTGAGTCAGCACTGAGTCACAAAGGTGGAAAGGTCATGTGGCCTACCTAGATTTTAGTATGGCAGTTGATACTGTACAGCATAGCAACTCATAAGGAAAATGGGCAGCTGAAGGGTGGATCAGAAGGTGAAAAACTGGTAAGAAATTGGTTAATGGATAATGACAGTGAGTGGTGGCAAATGCACTTCACTCCGGGGAAGAGAAGGTGACCAGCAGGGTTCTTCAGTTCTCAGTACTGGCTCCAGTCCTCCTTAATATCTTTATAAGTGACACTGCAGGTGTTTCTTTGTAGATGACACCAAAATCTACCATGGGTTAGACACTCCAGAAGGTGTGGGAAAAATGTGTAGAGACCTGAGAAAACTCAAGGAGAGATCATGGGCATAGCAGCTATGTATCAATGTTTAAAAGTGCAAAAGTATAAACCTAGGGCACAGAAGCCTAGACGTAGAGTACAAAATGGGAGAAGAGGTATTTATGGTCACCAAGTAGGAAAGGAACTTTGGCGTCATCATATCTGAGGACCTCAAGGTGACAAGACAGTGTGACAAGGCAGTAGGTAGGGTTAGTGGGATGCTAAGAGGGGTATCACCAGCAGGAGTAGAGAGGTGTGTTGCCACTGTATGGATTGTTGGTGAGATCCCACCTAGAGCAGTGTGTCCAGTTCTGGAGGCAACATCTCAGGAAGGACATAGACAGTGTTGAGGCTGTACAGAAGATGGCAACTAAATTAGTGCAGAGTCTGCATCAGAAGCTGTAAGAGGAAAGATTGAATGACCTCAATATGTACACTATGGAGAAGAGGTGGGAAAGGGGTGAAATGATAGAGACCTATGAAACCATCAAGGGGTTGAACACGGTACAGGAGGGGAGTATTTTTCAGAGGAAAAGATGCATGCAATATAGCTGAAGGGGGAACTTTTAGAGAGATGTGAGGAAGTACTTCTTCCTTGAAAGAGTGATGGATGCCTGGAACAGTCTTCCAGTAGAGGTAGTGGGGGCGACAACAGTGGTGGGCTTCAAGCATGAATTGAATAGGTACAAGGGAATCTTAGTTTGGGAGCAAAGGGGGAGGAAGGTGCCATAAATCAAATAGGATCAGTGGTGACAGTATAGGCAGGGATAACTGGGCAGACTGAATCAAGCAATCCTTATCTGCCTTCAAATTCTATGTTTCTATGATTGTCAACAACTGACATCACAATTGCTGTTTTTTGACATCACAATCAGTTGTAAAAAAAAAAAGAATGTGATGCTGCATACAAGTGATACTTGAGCTAGTCTGACAGTGCGATTACATGAAGTGAGATTTCCGATTCAAAATGGTGTTCTTTGTTTTCTGGTTTTTGAATCGGAAATCTAAACAGCATGTAAACCCTGTATTTTCCAATTATATATCTTACCCGATTCAAGTCTGAATCCGATTAGTGCCCCTGGTGTTTCCCCACTAAAACCCAAAAATCTCTGCCATGTAAATTCCTGTAGTCTCTGTTTTCCAATTTGCTGTCTTCGTGCATGCTCTGAACGAGTGGGGTTGGTCAGCATGTCATACTATTTGCTATGTGTGAGAGTACTGCCTTTCTGTGGGAAGTGTAGGCATTTTTTTCTGACAATTTTTGACCTGTCTGTAGTGACTGTGCACTGGCACTGTTCAATCATATCTGGACAGGTGAACATATTTTTTGTTTCACTTTTTTGCTGGCGTTGATAACAGTACAAGTGTTTATTTGTGTGTCATAAAAAGGCTATTGGTTGATGTGAGATTTTATTTAGTGGTTTCATATTACTGACTAGTCCATTGGTCCAGGTGACTTGCCGTGCTCGTACATTAGACATTGTTATGAATATCTTAGTCAAGTTTTAAATAACAAATACCCATAAAAAACAGGTAAACCCTCTGAATGCAGCCTGTATCTACTTGAGCCTGCCCCACTCCCCACCTCTCAGCTGTCCTGGATTTTCCTGGACATTAATTATTTTTGCCTCAAAGTATACCTTTGCCCCACGTGAAATTTGTGGCTTTATGACTGAACAGTGGTGACTGTAAGGACAAAATAATGTAAATTATTATAGTTACAGATTTGTTCTTTAGTAAATGCATTTTATATTGATATCCTTATTCTGTCAGCTTTCGGGGTGAATATTACCAATGTATAGAATGTTTCCCTGATATGGGTTCTTTGTCCCTGATTTTTTAAACCCATGTCCCTGAATTATGAGGTTGTGCGGTATGCTCCCCCCCAATACCTGGCTGATTAATTGGGCAATGTAAGCCAGCAGTCTGTCTCCATCTCATGTAGAGGAACTCTTGACAATTGTTCCTATTTGCTCCCTGTTCCACTTCTTCCTGATTGTAAATGCCAGTCATTTTCTTATTACCTGGAGCAGTTTCTGAGATTTCTAATGTCCCGTTGTTGCTGGTAGTTTATGTTCTTGTATGAAGTCAGAAAGAGTAATGTCTTATGAATTCCTGTTTGTAATACATATATACTCTACAGAACAAACCCTCCCCTTTTTTTATATATACAGCAACTATGTATCTGTAACTACTGATAGTTCACATTGGGGCTCAGTTCTGGTGTCCACACCGCTACAAGGATATAGATGCATTGGAGAGGGTTCATAGAAGGGCTACGAAAGATGGTGCAGGGTGTCACAGTTGGACCACTGATTCTGATCCATGTATCAAATTTTTTTTGTATTACATATCATTTATGTAAGGGAAGGGCAGTCAGAAGATCCACAGTCTTGCTGAACTGACACATCCCAAAACCCCCAGGGATAAGTTCAAAGAACCAGGACATAGCTAAATCTGCAGCTATTTAAAATGCTATTCCTTTGTTAAATTTTCTTTGAAGGCAGGAACCAAAGTATCCACTTTATAATGCCCTCAGGGAGATCCTTTGAGTTGCAATAGTTGCCAGGAAGAACCTGTGTTGGGAGGGATGTCTCAGGGAGCCCTTGAATTACATCAGAAAGACCTTTGATGTGTAGATAACAAGGATCCAGATGAATTTGGAAGGTCCAATACACATTCCCAGGATGCCTTGGAAGGACATCACAGAAACCGTTTATGTGTGTGTGTGGCAGAACAAAAACCAGTTCTGTCCAGTTAACCTGAGGAGAGGAAATTGAGTATGTCACTTATAATTTTTTTTAAATCTTGTTGGGACATCCTGTGCTGTAAAATATAACTTTTAATACTCCAAGTCGGAGTCTAATGACCTCAGAAAGGAGGCCAGCTCAGGACTGCTTTTATCCAACTGAGAAAGCTTTAGAGAGACACATTTTATTTTATTTCTAATGGATAGAAGAAGGACAACATCAGCACTGTAGGAGATAAGTATTATGTGGATAAGAGAGCTTAGTTCGTACTTTAAAAACCTATTTTGTTTTTAAGATTGTATGTGTTTGGGATATTTGTGCTGTATTTATTGTTCTGTTTTGATATTTTAAAGTAAAGATATATTTTACAATGGAAACTGCCTGGAGTGCCTTGACATTTCTTTTTATTTAAGTGGAGCTTTTAAAGGTTACAGTTAACACTGTGTATGGGCTTATTGATATACCAAACTGTGAAATGGATAGAGTTCTCTAAAATCTTGCATAGAGTTCTGAGGGTTCATTTGAAAGACCTGGTTGGGTGCCTATAGGCAAAGATATCTGGCCCCCTGAAGACAGAATTATCTGAGCCTGAGAATTGGGTACGCTAACAAGAGGTTATCAGTTTGAATCCCTCCAGGACTTGAACCCACAAAACAGACAAGAGGGTTACCTTGTTCTGTTCACTGTCCACAAATCATACACTCAGAGGTTGGCACTTTGGGAGTAGATGGCTGACTGGCTGAGTGAGTTTGTGACACAGGGTATTCAGTGGAATACATATGAGCAGAGGTGTGAGGAGCTGAATCTGTACATGGTAGAAACAAGGAGGGAAAGGGGGGGCATGATTGAAACCTTTAAATATGTAAAGGGCACAATAAAGTAGGTAAAGGGGATCAGCTGAGGAGGAAGGAGGGAGCCAGAAGTAGAGGGCACAACCTAAGATTGCAAGGAGATAGGTTGAGGGGCAATAGAGAGGGTGGTGGAGTTGGGGAACAGACTGCCAGATGGAAGTGGGTGCTGAGACGGTGGAGGAATGTAAGAGGGCATGGAATAAACATATGGGACTGAGTATTTATTTATTTATTAGCTTTTGGTAACCGGGTAAGTGTGCTAGGCAACAGACCTGCCTATTTTCAGGCACAGCCCGGGAGAGCACAGGACATTGGTTACAATATGCAGAAATGCACAGACATAATATAGGTATACAGGAGCAAAACAAGATATACATTGGGTAGCACAGTAATAGTTACATAAGGGTACATTTTAGGCATAGATCATAATAAGGATGTAAAATAAAGCAATTAGGTAACCATAAGACAGCTGAGGACAGTAAAGACATCAAGGTTCATAGCCACCTAGACAAGCATATTGCATGGGAGAACATTAGTGTAGTACTGGGTCAGACCCGACAGCCTGCAGGGACAAAGCAAATTAAGAGCATTTGCATTGGCCAGAGGCTAGAAGGTGGGTGAACAGTGAGTTTTGAATTCTCGATGGGAGGCTGAAGTTTTCACCATAAGGGGGAGTGAGTTCCAGAATTTGGGAGCAAATGGCAAATGCCTGTTCACCCATTTTGTCATGCAAGGTCTAGTGGAGAGCATGGGGACAGAGGAAGACCTAAGGGTACGGGTGTGTGAGGCAGGAGTCAGGAGGTTGGCAAGATAGACAGGGCAGGGAGGTCAAGACAGGAGTCGATAAAGCAGCCCAGGAGTAGGCTCGATTATCCTTAGGTGACAGCCAATTTAAGCCAGCGTAAAGGAGACAAATGATGGGTAAGACGGGGGCAGTTAAGGCGACCTACAGATGTTGTTGTAGACAGTGTGTCCCATTTGTGGAGTGTAGCAGAGTTTGCAGCAAAGAGGAGGGGCAGAGCATATATTGGAGCTGGGGTAAGAGAATACCTCACAACAGAAAGTCTAGCGGAAGGAGTGAGGGAGTGGCGCGACGCGATAAGCCCCGCCAATTTTAGCATTGACGGCATCGGCACACCATATTGACATGTTGAGACAGGTCAAGTGTGGATCCAAAGTGACCCCAAGGTACTTGAAGGACCTCAGTGTTTAAGATGAGGGAGCCATCAAGGCATTGAACCTGGAGCCTGTTCGCAGGGGCAGACAGTTTCTTAGAGGATCCGAATAGCATAGCACAGGTTTTTCTAGGTTCAGGACTTGGTGGTTGATAGAGAGCCAGGTCTGCAGGAATTGGAAGTCATTAGTGAGAGTGGAGTTGATGGCAGCAAACCGATTTTGACCCGAGTAGAGAACAAGGTCATCTGCGTACATAAGAGTGCAGCTATGCCGGGACATGGTGGGAATATCATTTAGGAAGAGGGAGAAGAGTAGAGGTCCAAGAGTGGATCCCTGGGGAACTCCACGGGAGATGTTTAGGGGGGAGGAAAGGGCCTTGTGAAATACTACTGCCTGAGTCCGATTGTCAAGATAGCTATGGAACCAGGAGAGGGCTTGGTCAGATGCTCCAATGGATTGGAGTTTCTTTAGCATGAGAGGATGGTGTACGATGTCGAAGGCTTTAGACAGGTCGATAAAGACGGCCCCAGTGAGTAGGGCCACGGTCCATATTATTTCTGATGTCATTTGTAAGTTGTGTAGTGCAGAGGTGGTACTGTGACCGGGCCGGAAACCATGTTGGCATGGGGTTTGAAGATTAAACAAGTCAAGGTGAGCAGCAAGCTGGTGGTGGACTATTTTTTCAAGCAGCTTACTGAGAGTGGGCAGAAGAGATATAGGGCGGTAGTTGGACATGAGTTTGACATTGCCCTTTTTGTGTATAGGGATGGTTCTGGCAGTTTTCCAGGTGGATGGGACAGTAGACATACGAATCGAGAGGTTAAAAAGCCAGGTGATAGGTCTGGTCAGCCAAGGTGCATACTGCTTAAGTATGCAAGGATGGCTGGCCTGTCAGCGCAGCAGTGGGATTTCCGCTTGCGACGCCGGCAACCCGGGTTCGGGAACGGATCCGGGTCGTTGGAGGGCCGGCTGGGGGGAGTAGGATCGAGCG
The DNA here is from genome assembly GCA_016271365.2 of Neoceratodus forsteri. Taxonomy (NCBI): domain Eukaryota; kingdom Metazoa; phylum Chordata; order Ceratodontiformes; family Ceratodontidae; genus Neoceratodus; species Neoceratodus forsteri. Next base: position 1,223,121,194 of record CM057459.1, on the reverse strand, counting down.
TCCGCTGGATAGCTCTCCTTCTCCGGGGGGAGGGTGTGGGTAGCACTCGGTGCACTGGGGACTCCTGGCGGAGGCCGGGAGTTCTCACGTAGCCGACGCTGACATGGGGGGAGGGGGGAGGCAGACGCTGGCGCCATTGCACGCCTCCCCGCCTCCTCTGGGGAGAAAAATAAGGAGGAAAAGATGGCGGGGTAGGACCACACGATGGATGAAGCCCTCCCTGGAGAGCCTCGTATCGCCACCGCCACTGTGGGACCCCAACCAGTCACAGTTCCGGGGTCACGAAGTTGGTCCGCGGCCCCACCCTCCGGGGGGCAAGCCAGGGGTGACCGAGGGTCCTCTGCAGCTATAGGCAGTGGTAGAGGTCTCCGGGGGCCGTGACCAGGCCGAAGGATGTAGCCGGTGGTCCTGCCAAAAAAAAGGTAAATAAAAAAAAAAAAAAGTATGCAAGGATGGATGCCCTCAGGCCCTTGACCCCCGCGTGCCGGAAGGGAGTTAAGTAGCTTGCGAACTTCAAAGTATGTGGTTGGAGCCAGAACGAAAGGGAGGGGTTGGAGGGGCGAGGGAGGAGAAGAGGGACAGTCAGGTTGTGGGCTAGTTAGAGTAGCGACTGGTGGAGAAGAAAAAAGGGCATTGAAGGCGTTGGCAATGGTGTCATGGTTGGTGCAGTGGAACACCTTGAATGTTCGTGTCAGCTGGATTCTGTTGCTTGTCGCTGCGAGAATGTCCTTAATTTTGGACCAGTACTCCATGGATTTGTAGAGGATGTTATTAGTAGGTTCCTATAGTAGGTGCTTTTGGCAATATGAATTTGTCTTTTGCAGTTGTTACGTAATGCACGATAGTCTTCAAAGTCTGCACGGAGGTGGGGAGATCTTCCACCTGGACCAAAGTTTGTCCTAGATTTAGAAGTTGAAGCAGGGGCGTGTTAGCCACTTGGTTACTTCCCTGCATCCTACGGTGGTGACCGGATGTGAAGGTTTTGAAGAGAGAGGAGGACGGAGTTGAAATATTCTGTGGCTATGTTAATGTCCTCTGTTTGGTAGAGAGGGGACCAGTCAACCTGGTTAAGGTCAGTTAAGAAGTCCTCATGACTTAGGCGGGAGAGATTAGGAAAGGTTACAGTTTTAGCAGGAAGGGGAGGAATGACAGTGTTCCAGACACAGTAGATGGGATAGTGGTCACTAATTGTGTCAGGTAGCACAGTATGATGGTGTGTATTGTTGGGGGGGGGCTATGTGCAACATAGAATTTGGTGGCAGATAAGGACTGCTTGGCACACCTAGTCTGCCCATTTTCCTATCTAATGGATAAGCTGCAGATCCTAGTTAACCAACAGCCTACTGCCTCCTACCCACCACTAGAATTTCTTTATGTCTGTCCCATGCATTCTTTTTTTTTTTTTAATTTAAACTTTATTAATACATTTCCATTATAAAGGGCAGTTACAGCAAGTCAGGATGTGACATAACGCATGAACAGTGAGAACTGCCGGCCCGACTCCTCCACCATCCCCCTTACAGCAGCAACGAAATCAATCGCCCTAACGTGCAATGCGTGGTTCAATGGTACATATGGGTAGAGCCAGAATGTGATATACCTTTAGTGAGGTACCAAGAGTAAGGAATGAAGGGGATCCCATATCTTACTATATGCCTGTAGTCTGTTATGAAGACTTGCAATTGCGTTTTCTGTTTGGAGGTTAGCAATGATTTCATGTAACCATTCCTGGAAGGAAGGAGCCGATTGTTCCTTCTAATGACGTAGTATAAGTTTTTTAACTGAAAGCACAGCCATAGAAATATGATATTTCCTAATTCTAGCACTGACCAGGGTCATATCCTCTAGAAGACACACCTCTGGAGTGAAGTACTCCTGTAGGCCCAGTAGGGGATCAAGAAACATCTTAATTGAGTTCCATAAGGAAGAAACTTTGGGACAGGACCAGAACATATGCAAGAGAGTACCCTCTTCTTGCAGGCACTTAGTACATGTACTGGAGTTCGAGAAGCCTCATTTTTTTAATTTAGTAGGAGTACAATACATGTTATGTAGAATGTGGTATTGCATGAGACACAGCCTATCTTGGGAAACATACTTATGACAGGATCTCCATAGGGATTGCCAGTCCAACTGGTATTGAGGGAGGAGCGAGTTCCAGAGACTAGTAGGTTCAAAGGTATCCCCATATTTTTTATAGTACAGCACCCTGTATAGCTTAGATACTATGCCTGAAGATCTGGATAATAGTGAGATTTCAGGAATCAGAGCTGATACCTTCTGAGAGGGGGGAGAATTCCCCAGGACTACAGTGAGAAGATGTCTCAACTGCATAACTTTCAAATGAGAAGAGACCGGGATGAGGAACTTGTCAATAATTCCATGTAAGGACAACCAGTGCCCTTCCCCATCTACCAGGGAGAGCAGTTTTCCATCTCCTAGTTGAGGCAACCAATTGGAAGGAATCCACTTTCCACTGAGAGTGAAAGATGGGGAGTTCCAAATAGACTGAGCTAAATCAGTCTGAGGGGAATAGTGGAGAAATAAACCTAACTGTGTATAAACTCTTAAAGAGGTAGTTATTGTGCAGTCGATCATCTTTACATGAGACAACTTGAGGTAAAATAAGTTTAAGGGATCCAGGCATTTAGTTTTAATTGCGTCTAGCTCAATCTTAAGCCATACTGGTTGTGTCATTTCAGGGCCTGGGGAGATTCATCTCAGACACTTTGCTAGATGACTAGCCCAGTAGTATAGTGCCATGTGGGGAATCCTCAGCCCCCCCTCGGATTTTGGGGCAGCTAGTTTATGATAGGCCAACCGGGGATGTTTATCTGCCCAGATAAATCTGGTAAGTATACTGTGCAGTTTCTTAAACCAGCGTATGGGAATAAAAGAGTTGAGAAGAGATAAAGGGTAATAAATTCTAAGAAATACATTCATCTTAATAATGTTAATCCTGCCCCATAATGATACTGGAAGTTTAGACCATCTGTCAAGGTCATGAATAATAACCTGTGAGAGAGAGTCCAGATTATCTTTGACCCACATTAAGGGGTTACGGGATAGCTTTATACCCAGATATTTAATTATCTAGGAGTCCAACCTAAACCTAGGGGGCAAATATCATCCTTAAATACCTTGTGGTTTAAAGGGAAAAATACGGATTTACTAACATTCAACTTGTAGTTGGATAGCACGCTGAACCTGGCTATTTCATTTAGTAAGGGTGATATTGAAGAAACTGGATGGGAGCGGTATGTCAGCAGATCATCTGCGTACACAGTGAGTTTAATCTTATGACGCCCAACTCTGATTCCTTGTATAGAAATATTTTGAAGAATGTTTTGGATAAGGGGTTCCAGATATAGGTTAAACAGGAGAGGCGATAGGGGGCAACCCTGCCTAGTGCCTGAATGAAGTGAGAAGTAGTTTGAGAAGGCCCCATTGGCTGAGATTCTTGCTGATGGGGATTTATATAATGCAGCAACCCAGGAAATGAATACTGGAGGAAATTTAAAGGCACCCAGTACCTTGAAGAGAAAACTCCAATTCACCTGGTCAAATGCCTTTTCGGCGTCCAAAGAGACCAAGCCTGCAGGGAAGTCAGCATCTCTGGAAGCCGAGAAGACATGGGATAACGTACGCAAATGATCCGCTGAAGAGCGTCCCTTCATGAAACCTACCTGATTCATACCTATTAACTCGGGGAGCACCACAGATAACCTGTTAGCTAAAATCTTTGAGAGGATCTTGATATCCTGATTTAGGAGGGATATAGGCCTGTAGCTCTGGACGAGCTCAGGGTCTTTATCTGGCTTGGGGAGGAGCACTATCAAGGCTTCAAAGAGATGACCATCAACCTCTGTCCCAGTTAAGATGTGCTGAAATAAACTATTAAGTATTGGCAATAGAAGTTCCCGAAATGTTTTGTAGAAAAGGGAGGAGAATCCATCAGGTTCGGGAGTTTTATCCGAGGGTAAACCACTAATAACCTCGGAGATTTCCCCCTGAGTTATGGGAGAGACCAAAGAGTCTATATAATGTACTGGGAGGGAAGGAAGATGTGAGTCCATCAGATACTTCTCCACGCTTACTGGGTTGGGAGGGTGCTCCATTTCCCCATAAAGCGATTTGTAGTATGCTGCGAACTCTTGGGCTATCTCAGTGGGAGATGTTTTCAGAGACCCATCTACAGAAGCCTTTATTGAAGGGATAAATCTCGCTGATTCTTGTTGTTTGATGTGAAGTGCCAGAAGGCGCCCTGCCTTCTCACCTTGATCAGTATAACTGGCTTTGGTGTGTATGATAGCTAACTCCGCCTTTTCCCGGAGTAGTTCTAAATATTTGTCTCTCAACCCTAGGAGCCTTACCTTGTCCTTCTCCTGGGGGTTAACCGAAACATTGGATTCAAGAACACGAATTTGGGATAACAAGGACAGTAATTCTCTCTCCCTAACTCTTTTCCTAGCCACCGAGAGGCCAGTAAGAACTCCTCTCATGTAAGCCTTGAAGGCCCCCCATATAATATCTGGTTTTCCACTATTTAAAGGGTTGGACAGAAAAAAGGCTTCAATGTGCTCCCTTATGATATTGCAGTAATTGGAATTTTTAAGCAGTTGGTCATTGAGCTTCCATCGTGTTTCTCTCTTTGACACATCCTGAATTGAGAGATCACAGAGCACCTGAGAGTGATTGAAGACAGAGCCAGACTGTATCGACAAGGACCTAGCCCCAGGCAGGAGAGTCTGAGAAATAAATATGTAGTCAATACGGGACTGTGAACCATGTGCCAAGGCTGTCCCATGCATTCTTGAATTCCCCCACTGTTTTTGAACCCACAAACTCCTCATGAAGGCCGTTCCATGCATCCACAACCCTGTCCATGAAATAAATACACAGTACCTCTGAGCCATCCTCTCTATCTTCAGATTGTGCCCCTTTGTTCTTGCACATCTCTTTTTCTGAAATATGCTACCCTCGTGGACTTTGTTGATTCCCTTGAGGTACTTTAAAGTTTCTATTATGCCACCCCCCTCCCTCCTTTTCTCAAGAGTATACATATTAAGCTTCTTTAGTCTCTATTTGTATGTCTTCTGGTGCAGACCCTGCACCATTTTAGTTGCCCTTCCCTGGACAGCCTCCATCCTGTCTATGTCTTTGCTGAGATGGGGTCTGCAGAACTGCGCGCAGTACTCCAAATGGTGTCTCACCAACTGTCTGTACAGAGGAATAAGTTCCTGTTTTCTACTGGTGATGCCTCTCCCTATTCATCCCAGTATCCCCACAGCCCTCCTTACTGCTTTCTCACATTGCTTGCCTACCTTAAGGTCATCTGATATAACTACTCCCAGGTCCCTTTCCATTTTGTTGTTAGTACCCTCCCTGTCCTGCATTGTGTATGCTTCCCCTGGGTTTTTGTTTACCAGATGCATTACTTTGCACTTCTTTGCATTAAATCTAAGCTGCCATACTTATGACCATTCTTCCAACCTTGCCAAGTCCCTTCTCATCCTTCCCCCCTGTATATTAACTGTTGCAGATCTTTGTTTCATCTGCAAAAGAGGCATACTTTTCCTTCCAGCCCCTCTGCAATGTCTCCTGCAAAGACATTAAACAGGACCGATCCCAGTACTGAAACATGTGGTACCCCACTAGTAACCACCCTTTCTTCAAAGTGTACTACATTTACTATTACCCTCTGCATCCTGTTGTCTGCCTCTTTTGAGAACCATAGTGCTTTTTTTCTTTTGTTTTGAGTTGTTTATTTGCATCACACAAAGGCTTGTTGACTCTGATGGCAGTTTTGATGTTTCCGCCATTGTTGATCCACCCCTCCTTGCCTGTTTGCTAGTACTTTTCTGAGGCTGTCTCCAATTTTGACAAAATCAGCCCTCCTGAAGTCCAGGACCTTCACTTTTGTGTGGCTTAGCTCTACAGCTGAGTTTATCATGAACCACACCTTTTGGTGGTCACTTGTTCCCAGATGGCTACCCACTTCTAGATCTGAGATCCTCTGTCCATCCCCATTTGAAAGTACCAGGTCTCAAGGGTGTAGGCAGGCATACTCACTATACACATTTGTGTACAGTTTTTTTTTAGTTTTTTTGAGTACCTTTCCCAAACCATATGCATTTTTATTACCATTATCATTCCAATCTGGTGTATTATAGTTAGTGTAAGCTACTGAGTAATGTCTGTATCCGATTAAACGTCTATTGTTTATGACATGGATATATGTACAACCTGTTAAGAGATTAAATGAGTCACCTGCTGTAATGGGGGTGGGGGGCAGCAGTTGTAGAGAATGTATACATTTTTTAAATGGGTGAGGGGGCAGCACAGTGTGTGTACAAAACAGAAATTTCTGCCTACACCCCTGCCTAAGATTGCTCCCTCCCGAGTGGGTTCCAACACTAGCTGTCTGAGGCATGCCCCCTGCAGGGCATTGAAAATGACCCTGCTCTTGGATGTGGCTGTAGCAAAGGTGTAAACAATAAGACATGGCTGGGTGTTGGTAGTACTGAGATACCCACACACCCAGCTGCGTAGTTAGGTACGAAACCGCAAGTCGAGTGCCTTCAACCTCTGGGTGTGCGGGTATCTCAGTACTATCAACACCCAGCCATGTCTTATTGCTTATATAAAATGGGCCCATAGGTAACTTGGAAAAAAGAACATTCTAAAAGTTTTCAAAGTCACAAAAAAATATACTAAAATGTTACTAAATAATGTAGAATAGTCCATCCAGATATGTTTTTCACCTGTCAGTCATCTGTCTTTCTTCACACTCAATAAATTGTGTGATTGTTTACCATGGAATAGAAGAATTACAAGCTCTGCATTATTCCCGTAGTAGAATGCTCCTTCCCTCCCCCCTCCCACACACACAGACACACACAAACAGAATGGTAACATGGAATACATGAAATCGACATTCTTCAGAGCTCAACTGGCATACAAACAAAGACACACACACACGCGCCTGAAGTAGAGCCAGAACCTCAGTTTTATCTGTTGCCAGGTAAGGAGCAGGGAGTTCTCTGGCAAAGTGGTAGGGATAGGTGGGAGATTTTTCATGGTCAAGGAAACACCAGAAATGGAAACCCTGAATAGTACACGGGTTTTTTAAATTTGTGTATGTGTGTAAGGAGGGCTCATGAGTGTAAATACCATTACATTATTTACTTACTTAATTTAATGGACTTTTATTTTTAGGGCCTAGTTGAAGTTTTTTATGTACGAGTAAAGGCTGCCGTCATGTTTGTGATGGAGACTAGGAACTAGGTGGCTTATGAATTCTGTGAGTTGCCCTGGTTGGCAGGGACTTCTTTTAGCCAGTGGTGGCATTCTCTTACTGCAATGGCTAGAACAAAGTGTCAGCCAATCAGGACACAGGGATTTCTTTGCCCATTTTATATGATCCAGTTAATGTCTGGCATATTCAGGTCCCCCATCAGCAATATCTCCCCCTTCTCTGCCATCCTAAGGTTGCCTTCTATCATTTCCTGTCCATTTCCTTCCCTTGAGACGGGGGTCTGTATACAACCCATGCAGATTGTGGTGCCATTTTCAGTCTCTAGGGTGACCCACAGTGCCTCCTCTCCTTCCTGTTTACCCTTTAGTTCCATTGCTTTGATCCCTTCCCTTACGTAGAGAACTACTCCTCCTCCTCTTCTACCCTCCCTGTCCCTCCTGTAGATTGTGTACCCTGGTATGTTGACATCCCAGTCATTGTTCTCTGTGTACCATTTTTCTGTGACTGCTATGATATCCAGGCATCCCTCTTTCATCAAGGCCACCAGTTCAGGGAGCTTGTCACCTAGACTATGGGTATTGGTACTCATTATCCACCGTTTTCTGGTGGCCTTACCCCTTTTTGCTTCATCCCTTTTAAGACTCACTATCCCTCCCTTGGTCTCCCTTCGCTCCCTGAGGTACTTATAAAAGGTATTATCCCCCTTCTTATTTGAGCTGGCTATTTTTTCCTTAGTTTTGTCCTTTGCTATGATGACTGCCTTCCCTATTTCCTTCTGCTTTAAAGGGAAACGTCCATGTTCCGTTGGTCCCCACCTCCGTGTGAAATGTGGCCTGATTAGGAAATGATTAAATATTAGTAAATGTGCCACACACTGTTTAATTAAGCAGTAAGGCACAACAGGGTGTGGGCTATTGGGGATTTACCCACATCTTGTGTGGTGTGTCACACGGCACAGCCGAGAGGAAGGGGGAGGACCCTTACCGATCAGCGGGTCTGGGGAGATGGGGGGGAATCACTGGCAGGAGGGGGAAAGGCAAAGCAGGGGGATGAGGTAGTGGAGGTGGAAATCATGGCAGACAGAGTGAGGGAAGCCCTCAGGTCCCTTAAGATGGAGAAAGCACCGGGGCCAGATAAATTACATCCCAGAGTGCTGAAGGAACTGGTGGATGTCCTGACAAAACCCCTGGTGGAGCTTTTCAGCATCTTTCTGAGGACAGGATGGATGCCCCAGGACTGGAAGATGGCGCATATAGTGCCTATCCACAAGGGTGGATCAAGGGAGGTGGCAGGGAACTACAGGCCCATCAGCCAACATCAGTGGTGGGCAAGGTGATGGAGGACATTGTCAAGGAGAGGCTGGGGGGGACCTGGAAAAGTCAGGGTGCCTGGATGATGGATAGCACGGCTTTGTCCCAGGGAAATAATGCAGACAAACCTTGTGGAGCTGATTGGGTGATGAGTGCCTTGGACCTGAGTAGACTGGTGGATGTCCTCTTTCTTGACTTCAGCAAGGCTTTTGACTCTGTTCCTCATGGGGGGTGTTGGATAAGCTAGGGGAAATGGGGTTGGGGAACCAGATGATCTGATGGATAGGGAATTGGCTCCAGGACCGGACCCAGAGGGTCATGGTTGGTGGGATAATCTCATCCCCAAGGAGGGTCATTAGTGGGGTCCCTCACGGATCGGTCCTTTGGTCCCTCCTGTTCAATGCCTATGTCTCTGACATAAGGAAGGGTATCAGGAGTGAGATGAGTCTCTTTGCGTATGACTCAAAACTGGGGGTGGTGGTGGATGGGGAGGAGGGAAGGGGAGGGTAGCCCTACAGGGGGACCTGGAGGCTCTGGAAAGGTGGTCTAGAAAGTGGAAACTGAGGTTCAATGCAGGGAAATGCAAGATACTGCACCTGGAAGCCAGAAACCAAGGCCAAGTGTACACCCCGGGGGGGGCGGATGCTACAAGTCTCGATTGCTGAGAGGGACCTGGGGGTGGTGGTGGATGTCAAGATGAACAACTCAGAGACTTGTAGGAGGGCAGCGGCCAAGGCCAACAGGATGCTGGGATGCATCGCTAAGGGGATCACCTCCAGAAGTAGGGAAGTGATTCTCCCTCTGTATAACTGCTTGCTGAGGCCACACCTCGAGTACTGCATGCAGTTTTGGAGGCCACACTTAAAGAAGGACATTGAACTCCTGGAGAGGGTCCAGAGGAGGGCAACTAAAATGATCTGGGGCTTGGGGGACAGGACCTGTGGGGAGAGGCTCGAAGAGCTAAATATGTTCACATTGGAAGAGAGAAGGGACCGGGGGGACATGATAGAGGTCTTCAGGTACATGAAGGGGGTAAATAGGGAGGCACAGTCAGGGTGCTCCAAGGAAGGGGGGCAACTAGAGGGTATGGGTGGAAGCTGGAGGGGGGGAGATTCAGGGGAGAAAGGAAGAGGTGCTACTTCACTGAGAGGGTGGTGGAGCCATGGAATGCACTGCTCAGGGGGCTGGTGGAGGGATTCAAGAGGGGGTGGGACAGGGGAAGAGTTCTGGAAGCAAAGTCCAGTGCAGTGAGAATTTCCGGGACTGGGAAGTGAGAAGCCCAAGAGGGTGAGGGGGGCAGCAAGGTCAGCTCCCAGGTTGGGGGCTGACCAAACGAGCAGATGCAAAAGACCGATAGGCCTATTCTGCTGACATTTTAGTATGTTAGTATGTTAGTAAATCACCCATTATATAATGTAGTAAATTAAGTGGCCCAAATCCTGCATCCTGATTGGTTGACTGGCACCTTTTCAGCATGGTAAATCCTCCAGTGTACCCACGGGAAAAGGTACCAGCCACCGGTCAGCTGCAGCAAAGCTTCCCTTTAAATCACTGACCATTTCAAAATCGCCACCATGGACTGCAAACATGATGCACAGCAAGATACTCACTCACCAGCAGGCCAGCAAAAAAAAAAAATCACATTAACTCCCACTAAACTGGAATAAACCAGTATTTTATTAATTTTTTTTTCTACATCGCCCTGTTTTTTTCTCCTCCGGGCAGAGCAGTCCTACACTGACCCTCGGCTGCCGGCACCCCGCACCAGGTCTGGTGTGCAGATTTATACACCTAACCACACTGGTCTGGCCAATGATAGGATCCCCCCCCTTTCAGGGACCTACGGCACAGACACCATTGGCTACGTCTCTCGAGTCTGGGGCTGCAGGGCTCGGCCATCAGCCACCGCAGCCCCCCCCTCACCATTTTCCTCAGTTTTATTGTGCCCAGAGGAGCCAGACATGCAATGGCATCAGCGCACCTATGTGCAGACGCCCATCGCACTCCACCCCTTATTGTGCCTGCAAGTGTAGTGCACCCAGCTTCCACCAGGTGCCACTGCAGCGCAGTGCTCAGCCCACACCCACCCCAGAGGAAGGTGAGCAGTCGTGGGATGCTTGATCCTTCCTCTCCCCTGCCAGCCCCCGGCAGTCTGGGTCTGTTCCCGAACCCAGGTCTCCAGCATGGCGTGAGGTGTGGCGTCCAGCACCTCAACCCTCAGCGCCACCAGGCCAGCCATAAACCGGTATTTTAAATTCCAAACTACATCTTTTTTTTTTCAAAAGTTATCCCTCAACTGAAAACAACACCCACCGAACATTTTGCTCTCTCCAGTTTGCTTGCTCTCCGCTCCAGTCCTCACTGTGATCTACCTATTTATTTATTTATTTATTTTTATTCCGCCTTCCTGCGCTCCCATTCAGACTTCCTTTCAGGTCTCCTAGGTGCTCACGCAGCTCCCGCCACCCTACTTATAGCCTTTAACCCTAGATCACAGCCCCCCAGGTAACCCAGTGTTTCCCTTCGCCGGAGGGGTCCCCCCCCCGGGGGAGAAGGCACCGGTGTGGATAGGCCAGCGCACTCAATTATTGGCCTAGGTGCTGCTGAGGAAGGTACAGGTAGGCTGCTTTTGGGGGCCTTAGAGTCGGCGGAGGACTGGAGGCTGTCATCTGGCTGGATGGGAGCGATTTTCCTGTTTTTTCCATGGTGCGTGGCATCCGGACATCACGGCAAGAGCCGATGTCTGCCACGAACCTCCCCATCGTAAGCCCGACATGTTGTCCTACTCCTGGCCTCCATCAGTGGTCGCCCAACAATGGATTGCGGCTCCCCTCCCTCCCCGGAGACAACGAGCAGTCGCAGGATGCTCAAGCTGTTTCCCCCCGGCTGGCCCTCCAGCGACCCGAGCTCATTCCCGAACCCAGGTCGCTGGCGTCGCAAGCGGAAATCCAACTGCTGCACCGGTGGGCTGGCTTGTGATCTATCTGTTTAACTGCTATGGTAAAAATACAACGGCACCCGTTTTCTGGCGCAAGAATACTGTCATTAAAAAATCATTAAAACTACCAAAAAATGTGCTTTTGTTTTATCACAAAAAAAAAAAAATACTGGAGAATATTGTATAATAGAAATATACCCTTCCAGGGTGTGGGAATACTGGTGCATTTACCACTTTACCACTTCTGGTGTGGTTAAGTCACTCGACTGTCCCTCGTGACAGAACCACACCAGCCGTGGTAAATCCACTAGTATACCCACACCCTGGAGGGATATGTTGCTTAAGTAACTCACACCCTGGAGTGCCTTATTGTGATTATACAGTGGACCTCTATGAAAAATTTTAAATGTGTTTAGTTTTTTATAAATGCTATTTCTCAGTCATGGGTTATGCAGGATTTACCCATGGTCATGTGCCATGTTTTGACCAATGAGGTTACAGGATTTGCACACACCATTGTATAATGTTTTATTTAAATTCATGTCTGGTTGATCCTGCTCCCTCCCCATTGGCATTTTAAGCTCCAGCACCCTTCTCGTCTCGCCCACAAGCACCCACAGCTGTCCCTGTGATGACATGGTAGGCAGGAAGCAGCCAGGGTGTCTCCATAGGCTTGTCATAGTTCCAGATTGCTAAACAGCTCTGGTCTGGAGCCAGTGTGCCTCCATGACATTTGGAGACCAGGTACAGACAGCTAGTGGGCCTGTTAGTCTATACCTGGTCTCGATATTGCAAGGACACCGATAGACTGCAAACCAGAGATATTTTAAAGTACCGCAATACAGATTATATGTTTCTGTAGAATAATGGAGTGGGGGATCAATGCCAACCCCAAAGTCGCTGACAAAAAGGGTGTGTGTGGGGTGCGTCTGACACTGGGAGTGGACATCCCACCTTCTCCCAGATTGTATCCCATTTACCACCACTCTCTGTCTCCTGTTTGATAACCAGTTCCTAGCCCACTTCACCACCTTGTCTTCCATGCCAAGACTACTCATTTTGTTAATCAGCTTTCTACGTGGGATGGTGTCGAAGGCTTTGCTGAAATCTAGATAGGTGGCTCATACTATCCCTCTGTTTTTTTCCCCCTAGTCACCCAATAAAAAAAAATCTATTAGATTCATTTGACAAGACTTTCATGCAGTGAATCCATTTTGCCTCAGTTCCTGAGCACTGCTGGATTCCATATGTGCCAATATTCTTTTTTTTGAGCAGTGTCTCCAGGATCTTACCCACCAATGAGGTGAGGCTGACTGGCCTATAGTTCCCCACCTCCTCCCTACTGCCATTTGCATGCAGTGGGACTATATGTACCCTCTTCTACTCCCATGGAATGAAACCTGTGTTGAGTGAGTATCTGAACAGGGCCTCGGGTTGATGCCATCTGGCCCCACAGCCTTATCCATCTTCAGCTTTGTGAGTTATTCCACATCTAACTTAACTGTTAACACACCTAAAAGATCTAAAGGGCATTATAAGGATGGTGGCTGGACTATTATACTACATATCTGGATTTCAGCAAGGCCTTATACACCATCCCTCAACGGAGGTTGGTGAGCAAGATGGAAAGCATAGGGTTGGGAGGGAAAATACCAGGCTGGGCGTAGGCCTGGCTAGTAGGAAGAACTAAGAGGGTAGTGCTTAACTGGTTGCACTAAAGACTGGCATGGGTAAGGAGTGGAGTGGCACAGGGGTCAGTTTTGGGTTCGCTCCTCTTCAACATCTACATCAGTGATATTGTGGAGGATTTGAGAGAAAGGGTGTGCCTATATGCTGATGATACAAAAATCTGCAGTAGGGATGACACCCAGGTGGAAGTGGATGGACTCTCTACCTTGTTAAATTTGTCCTCAATTTGAGTTAGGTTTGTAGTGGAATATGTATTTCACAATCAAGATTCACCAAGCTAAAGTTATGCACCATGACTGGAATAATGCACTCAAAGTTTTAAACAAGCATTCTTACATGGAGTCACCAAGTTTAATTTAAATCAGATGTGTCCCGCATCGTGTGGTGCCTTACCTCTGCGGCATCCCAGAGGATATTTTAGATAAAAAAAAATTCTTCAGTATTTAAGACTAGAAGGGATCATAAATTTCTGCTCAGCTGATCCCTTCCACTTCCTGGTCCTGGGAAATAAGTAAAGACTCGCCCCCACACCCTTGTTAATCACCTGGTTCCCTTGGTTAATGATAAAATTAATGTTATGATATAGAAAAATATTTTAAAAGTTGCAACCCATAAACTATAATGGTGTGTGCCCCAGTGCTCTCCTGGGACACACATCATTACGTGCCTGAGTGCAGGGGAGGGTCTTTACTTATCTCCCATGATGGGGAAGTGGAAGGGATCAGCTGAGCTGAAATTAATGATCCCTTCCACTCTTGAATACTTTTTATACCCTTGTGTGCCCTCGAAATCTTCCACCTCTCGGACTGAGTGCTTGACCTCTAGTGATGTTGGTTTTGATCAGTCTTAAGATGCTATTCCCATCAGCCCATTCAGTGCAGATGATTGAGGTTGCTTGGCACCGCTCCTTGCATCATGCCATCTGCTATCTGGGGATATAGAGACAAATCCTGGGCCACTAGATGCTTATTTCTCAGCAGATGACATACATAGTATGGCCAAACACGGGCTGTTAATTGCACACTTGAATATAAGAAATTTGATGTGTCACTTCATGGAACTGGAGTCATGGGTCAAACTGTACAATCCTGATATACTCTGTCTCACTGAGACCTGGCTAAAATCATCGGTTACTGACTCCCTCTACTCCCTGCCAAATTACTCTATTATTCGAAGGGATAGGATATCGAACAAACGTGGTGGTGGAGTTGCTCTGTACTACAAAAATAATCTGACCGCTCTCTTCTCGCTATCCTGGATGCTCAATCGGTATGTGAATACTTGCATGCTACCCTTCGTTAGGAGCCAAGAAACTGCATATTATCTCTGCATATAACCCCCCAGTGGGAGGGATTGCGGGTCTAGAGTACCTGTTGGAAAATACCTCTCAGAATTTTAATCATAATGAGGTTGTCATCTTAGAGGACCTAAACTTCAGCTGGCTTGGGGCAGCTCTCAGTTCTCTTCAATCTCTGACTCATAGCTACAACCTGCATCAGATGGTAACAGTGCCGACTAGAAGTCTGTCTTCATCACCTTTAGGCACACTACTGGATTGGGTGCTGGTAAACCGGATCAAACACATCTCAGCCGCTGGTACTCTTGCTGATGCCTTAACTGACCACTCTCCTACTTTCCACATCCTGTCCTTGGGGGCACCTCCATCTCCTCCACCACGTCTCATCACTCTCAAAAACTTCACTCACCTAGACCAAGAGGTGTTTCTGTATGATGTCTCCAGAATTGATTGGTCGGAGATCTATCTATCACACTGTTCTCAGGATGCTCTTAACCTCTTCATCACTAAATTGCTTACGGTTCAATGTAAACATGCCCCAAAGATCACCTGGAGAGTGAATGATAAACAAACAAGATGGCTAAACAAAGACTTGCTCAAAAGTTTGTGCCTTAGAGATAAACTCTGGAAGCGCTACAAAACATCAGGCCAGCAAACAGATTTCAGTGCTTACCATACACTATGGAATTCATGTAAAAGACAAGTCAGAGCTGCTAAGAGCAAGTACTATAAAGACCTACTGATTAACTCGGCCAATGATCCCAGAAAATTCTGGTCACACATCAAATCCTTCCTAGGATCCTCACAGTCAACTACCCCTGGTGATATGCTAATAAATGATGTGCATTGCAATGACTCACAAACCATAGCTAATTCTTTCAACCTGCATTTCTCTGATCTCTTCCATTATACCTCTTCCTTCGATCCCACTGCAGTATCCTCCCACTCCTCATCATGAACCTGTCTGAATAAGTTGGAAGTGTTGTCCCCTGTGCCTTCTTATACTCCTCCATTCTATTTTAAGGCTGTGTCTAGAAAGGAAGTCCTGAAGCTCCTGAGGTCCATCTCTGATCATACCAACTCTGGCTCAGACTCCCTTGAACCCCGCCTCTTGAAACTTGCAGCTCCCCTTATTGCATTACCACTGGCCAAAATTTATACATTATCACTTTCAGGTGGAGTGGTCCCTGACCTCTGGAAAGCTGCTCGGATCACACCTGTACTTAAAAAAGGGGATCCTAAAGTTGTCATGTACTACAGACCAATTGCCATACTCTCAGTACTGAGCAAAATCCTGGAGAAAATTGTTGCAACTCAGACAACTGACTATCTACTTAAGCACAGCCTGCTCTCGGATACCCAACATGGCTTCAGGAAAGGACATAGCACAATGACTGCACTCCTGAAATTCACCACAGGCACTCTTTCAAAAATGGATACTGGCAATCTGACTGGGGCTGTCTTTATTGACCTCACAAAGGCTTTTGACCTTGTTGATCGCACTTTGCTTCTCTCCTCACTTCGACACCTGCATTTCTCCTCCTCTGTTGTTGCCTGGTATGAAAGCTACTTGACAAATAGAACTCAAGTGGTGAAATTTAATTCCTCTCTATCGAACAGTACCACCATTAACATTGGTGTACCTCAGGGCTCCATCCTAGGGCCCCTCCTAGTCTCTCTTTATATAAATAACATTGGAGCAGCTCTAAAATCCTGCTCTGCTATTCTATATGCTGATGATCTTGTCATCTATACAAGTTCTACTAATATAGACACTATCAACACAACCCTTTCCTCTGACTTTAACAATATCCAAAACTGGCTATATGATCACAAACTGGCTGTCAGCACTAGCAAAACTAAAGCCATGCTGCTTGGATTGGCCCCAAAGCTCCGGGCTTGCACAACAGCACTGACAGTGCAGGACTTAGAAGGTCAACTACTGGAATGTGTGACCTCTTTCAAGTACCTGGGCATCCTGCATGATCAATCTCTTGATCTTAATCTTCATGTGCAGTCTGTTTGCAGAGCTGTCAACTCCAAACTAGGTGTTGCATATAAGACTAGTTATATGCTCATGCCATCAGCTAAAATGGCCATTGCAAGGGGGATTCTGCTCCCCACCGTAACCTATGGGGCTCCCTTATTTGGGGCTGCTCATAAAACTGACCTACTCAGATGGGATATTATGTATAACAACATATGTCGCTATGCCTCTTCTGCTCCTCGGCTTAAACACCACTGTCAACTTTATAATGATCTTGGTTGGCTGTCTCCATTAGCTAGTAGGAAATACTACCTTGGCTCTCTTATTGATTCGATAATTCGAAATCAATCCCCTAGGTGTCTTGCAGCTATACTTGTTCCTCAGGACACACTCCATGGTCTACGATCAGCTGATAAATCCTTTCTGAATTTGCCAAGGTGCCGCACTAGGAAAGGAACTGTTGCATTTGAGCATGCGGCGCCACAGCTGTGGAATTCCCTTCCCCTCGACATTAGACTTTCTAGCTCCCACACACGCTTTAAGAGAAAACTGCACTCAAATCTGCTGATTGCTGATACCTGTTCCTGCTTTCACCCTACCTAATGACTGATGTCCCTGGCCATACAATAGTATTTCCTCACCTCTATATAACCCTCTTACTGACTCAGCCTGTCCCAGCTCCCTTTCCCTGCCCATATACAATCTTGCACTGCAGGCATCTCCCTTACACTTACATACATTCATATAATCTAATTTCATGGCTTGCTCCCCTCTTCCTCACTTACCGACCTTTTCCTTAATGACACCCCTGCTCTCAATGGTTATTTCTTCCTTTTGTATTACCTGTTTTTGTTTTTGTGTACCTTGTTCTGTTCATATGATATGTCATCTGATAATTTATTGTCCAAGGTCCTCTCTATTCATTGCATAGGTAGGCACCTATGAACTTATGAATGGTCTACTCTGTATGTCTCTGATATATTGTATCCACTTTAACTCATTGCATGTAAAGCGCTTTACTTTGTATGTTCTGATATATTGTATCCTCTTTAACTTATTGTATGTAAAGCACTTATAGTGTGTTATCCTGTTAAGTTTTTGCATGTCTGTACTCTCCCAGGTCGTGCCTGAAAATAGTCATTTTATGGCTAGTGCACTTACCCAGTTAACAAAAGCTAAATAAATAAAACCCTGGTTCAGGAGTGGATTCACTTTGGCAGGTGAGGGCGAGGAATGAGCGTTCTGGAGGACTGCTGCCTCCTTCCTTGGGTGGTTAGTTAGTATGCGTCGCTCTCAAGTGACAACCAGCAGAGATCGGCAGCACTGTTAAAAATGTGCTTTGCAATTATTGGTGGATCAGTGTCGGATGGCAGCACATTACTGCACACCCGCTCTCCATAAGGAAATAAAGAAAATCCACTGAGGAGGCGGAAAGGTGATAGTGGCCCCAGGGACTGCATCACACATCCCCGAGGCTGGATCATCCTTCATTTCTCTCCATAGCCCCTCGTCCTGGTCCAGGACTGACCCCCTAATGACAGAAAAGGCTGTCAGTTTAGTGGGGCATTCCCTCTCCCTGTTGGGGGGCAGAGTGCCTGAGTGGGGGCTGGAAGGTCCTTGGATTCTGGGAGATGGTGCACAGCAGCTTCACTATCAGATCCATAATGTACTCACAGGTGACAATACAATTAGAATTATCTTACCCAAAACTTGTTTTACTAAAAGAGAAACATTGATACTATGTATGGCTCTTTTGTATATTACAGCTCAGGGTATTCCACATGACTTAGATTGTGGGGAAGCTCATGGAGACAGTCCTAAGGAGAATTGTCATCTTAGAAAAGAGATGAGAAGGATATGAAAAGGCATCGGTTGAGGTTGGAAGGGGTAAGGTTCAGGAGAGATATCAGGACACATTTTACATAGAAAGGGTGGTGGACAAGTGGAATGCTCTGCCTGAGGGTGTGGTGTCCTGTAGAACCATTAGTGGCTTCAAGATGTTTTTTTGTGGGCTGGCATGATGGCACCCAGGGTTGAGGTGCTGGACACCGCAACGGCAACCCGGGTTTGGGAACAAGTTCAAGCTGTGAGGATCGGCAGGGAAACGAGAGGATTGAGCATCTGGAGGAGTACTCTGCTCCCCTTGGGAGGGAACCTGGACTTCACTCTCTCTACAGCCAATAAGCCACCACTTCTGACAGGATGACGCCCATGACAGGGTCCTCCTAGCACCGCCACACAAAGCCCAAGCTTGGGGCAAGGTTCTGGGTGATGTGGTCTCCCTTCCCTTGAGTCCCCAGGAGGGAGAACCCCACTGTGGGGGGACAAACTCACAGTTATCCTGGCTCAAGGATCAATGGTGGAGGCTGGCGGCTGCTTGGGTTGACACCCAACACATCAGGACCTATAATGGGAGAATAGAATAGCTCCCCAGTTGCAAAACAGGATTTAAAGAGAAATGAAAAAAAAAATTTGTGTTTTCTGTCATGGCTAGGAGGACAAAGGGTAAAGATAAAGGGGAGTGCAGAGGGTGGGGTAGCAACAAGTTGAGGGGATAGCACCACAACTGAGTAGACAATAGTCCATAATGCCTGCTTCTGCTGGCATTTTTGAATGTTCGTAAGCCCTTCACCTTCCCTTCATCACAGTGGACAACGTTTACCACTACCCTCTGTCTGAGGAGCTGAAGAACTACCTCCCGAGGTGGAGAGCTTACAGCTGCCAGCCTACAGACATCCTCCCCCCTGCCAACCTTCGATGACCCTGGCTTGCTCCCGAACCCAGGTCGATGGCGTGGCATGAGGTACCATCCAGCATCTTTTTTTTTTTTTCCAACTTTCTTTATTCTCCCTTGCCTCACTGGCCTCTCTCCGGTGAGGTCATTTGGCTCAGGCTGTTCCCATCCTCCTGAAACTTCAGTCCCCTCACTGGTTGGCCCCACCTCCTCAACACAATCTCTGTAATTGCCTCCCCAGATCAGAATCCCCCCAGGAGCAAGGGCTGCCACTCCTCTGGCACTCTATCTGACACTGTCTGGAAGGAGATGTGCGAGGAGGACCAGAAGACTGAGAAACCCAGAACTGGACATGGTGCCAGGCCTCTAGATCCACCTTCACCTACCAATGGGAAAGGAGGGGTTACTTTTTTGCCCTTCCCCCTCCCTACCTCATTGGAGCTCGGACATGCAGTGATGGCTAGTGTCTGCTGAGCTCCATCCTCTGCCACCATCCCCTGACATACGACTTGCGATGCAGTTTCCACTGCCACCCCTGACTGCTGCCAGAGGTCACACAGGAGTGACGCATGTCCCTATACCCTCCTTGGGATGGGAGAGCTGTCCCCCGGACGGTCCATCCCTTCTCACCCCTGCCGACCCCCCAACGACCTGGGCTCATTCCCAAATCCGGATCGCCAGGGTGGCGCAAGGAGAGACATCTAGTGCCTTAACCATCAGCCCCACTGGGATGGCTGCCAGCCAGTATCTTAGCCCTCTGCCACCAGGCTGCCCATTTCATAACTGTTAACATGTGAGATTAAAATGACAGTCTACCTCCATTTGATTTCAGCCGGCCTGTCGGCACAATGGTTTGGTTTCCGCTTGCGATGCTGCGAACCTGGGTTAGGGAGCAGACCTGGATGCCACAGGTACAACCAGAGGGAGTCTGAAAATCAACTGGACTGCTCAGCTTCTCCAGAAGGGGGGGGGGTTCCTTACCCCACAGTGGCCTTGCCTCTGGCATCAGCCAAGAGGTACCACAGTCCCAGTGCCCAACAAATGTGGGAGCGCAACAGAAGCAGGCATCATCCATGGCATTGTGTGGTACATCGTGCTGGGGGGTGTACAATATAAAAAAACTCCACGGTGCAACAGCAAAGTCAGGACCTGTTGGTGGGTCCTTGCCTGCCAGCAAGCTGGAGTACCTCTCTAGCACAGATGAAGATTTGATGCCTCTGGAGGGGGAGGTTTGGTGGTGACCTCCCTCCAACCATGACCCACCTGGAGGGTAAGCCAAGGCTCCATGGGGCAGCTCCAAGAGCAAAATGGCAGCAGCAGGTAATGTTGCTGAGTGACAGTGTCGGGTTGGGGTAGGGGAAAAAATAGAAATAAAAATTGTAACTCCATTTTAGTTCACTGGTTCAATTATATCTGAATACTGCTGATAAAATGGAGTTTGTAACTTCCAAGGTCATTTTCAAAATATAATAACATGAATCCTGGCAGATCCCATGTGCAGCACTGCACACCTCTGCAGCATGGTT
The DNA here is from genome assembly GCA_016271365.2 of Neoceratodus forsteri. Classification (NCBI taxonomy): domain Eukaryota; kingdom Metazoa; phylum Chordata; order Ceratodontiformes; family Ceratodontidae; genus Neoceratodus; species Neoceratodus forsteri. The sequence goes on along the minus strand of CM057459.1, from coordinate 1,223,100,455 downwards.
GCCACATAAGCTCTTTCTCATATCTGACTACAATTGATGAATCTGTATAAAACCCAAGAAAATAAATTCAAATGTCTCCAGTTACAGAGAGGGGTCTATAAACTTGGAAGACACAGGAGAGCAGAGGAAGCAGCATCTTCACTCTAAGCAGTGCCTACTGAGACAGTAGAAAACTCACTCACACACACACACACACCCCCCAATACCACTTCTTTTACAGTGCTGCTGCTGGTGGACAGGGGGCAGTGGCTACCAAACCTTGTATATTGCAGTGGATTTAAAGTGACTAGTACATTGGGGGAAAGATAGCCCTTCATACAATGGTACAATCTACATAGTCACCTCTTTATTTAGCTTACAGCAAGCATAAGGCCACAGCCATAAGACTAAATTGTTTCATTGCATTTCAATTACCAAGTGACATGACAGGGCTGTCACTTAAAATGGGGCTATTTCTTCCAAAAACGAATAACCAAGTTGAATTCATAGCAGACAATATTGTCAACTAACTACTGAAAAACATTACTCGTAGTAAGAAATATTTTAACACAAAGCAATATGGTGAAAGGATACAAAAATCACACATAACCATATGTCACAAAACTGTCCAATTGTATATGCAAACAATGCTCAGCACTCTTACTAACTCGAGTTGTCAGGTGAAGAACAGCTAACTACCAGCATGACAGTCTCACACCAATATCTACAGTGTCATGGCTAGTGCTTACTAACACGCATCACACATGCTCAGGAATGTCTACTAATCGGGAAACCGAGCTGCATGTAAACGCATACGCAAGTTGTCAGGTTATCCATAAAATTCTCAGAAACGTCGTGTAAACGGGCACCTCACCATAATTTCCTGATTACCAAGAAAGCTGACTACAGAAAGAAATCGGAATACTGGCTTCATGTAAACGTGCTGTGAGAGTCAGTTTGGCCTAGTGGTTGGAGCACAGAGTTGTAAACCTGGAGACTAGGGTTCAAGCCAACCAACTGCCACTTCCTTAGTATATGACCTTAAACAAGTCACTTAAACTGCCTGTGCTAAACTTATCTGTTAAATGTTACTCTCCAGGTCAGCCTAATGAGAGGAAAACACCTTGCACTTCCTGCACAGTTGAAATTGATATGACAGGTCCATTTTGGTAACTGCACCAGTACTGTTGAACACATTACTGATCAGGGTTTACTTGGCCCCCACATCAGTGAGGATTATAACCCTCTTAAAGATTTGGAGATAGTGGAGAGTATCGGACCAGCAATGGGCCTACGCTCTTAGCATGGGAGCAAGTTATGCTACTGTCTTAAATCTGTTGTTGGGTTATTTTAAGTAGTTTATTTGAGTTGGTGGGCTTCAGTCCCAACACCCCCCGTTAAAAAACAAATGAACAAGGGGTGTTTGGGGGCAAATCCTCCCAACTCAAACAAACTGACACAACATCATCAACAGCAAGCGCAAGTACGCATTGTATTCACGAACGTTTTACACTACTAGCGTAGCGCTGGTCCGATACTCTCCACTATCGCCAAAGATTTTGTTTAAGGAAACACTTTTTTTAAAAGACTTATTTATGGTTCTGAAACTGTTTATTCTGCCATTTCATTTATCTATTTTAATTGCATTAATGTGTCACGCTAGAACACTGTTTCTAGAGAGTGCCTTGGACATTATGGGAAGGCACTTTGTAGTTAACATATTTATTCAGTTTTTGTTGCCAGGAAATGGAGGTCAAGAAATGACTTCATCAATAATGCATGACTGGGTGTGTGTTGTGCTGGAATAATATCACACCTTGCATGGTTGGGCACAAGGCTGCAGACCTAGTGCATCCAACACCAAGGTGTGATATTATCCCAGCAAAACACACACCCTAGACTGCATTATTGTGATTATAAAGTGTCTACTTTGTAAAAAAAAAAAGATTAAAAAAGTTTGTTGAAATTAAATGTTATGACATTTTTTTCAAGGGGTAGGCATACTTAAAAAAAACAGTAGAGTTAATTATTTCTTTGAGCCAGTAGGTAGAGCTGCTGTGGTGTTACTGTGGCTCTGTGACTCTTCCCTGCCAACATTCTTTCTATTGTGCACAGTTGCAGTATATTGCAGTGGGTTAAGGCTCTGAACTGCAGATCTGGAAACCTGGGTTTGAATCTTACAGCCGCCTAGGCGCATACTGTATGATCCTGCGCAAGTCATTTAACTTCGTTGTGCTCCCAGGTTGCATCTGGAAATAAGCTTTGGTTTAGTGTTCTACTCCTGGTTAAACAATGTTCCCCTGTTGTTTTCTGCTCCTCCCATTTTTCTGTCATCCTGTATCTTTCTCTGTCTGTCTCTCTCTCTGTCTTTCTCTTTCTCTCTGTCTCTTTTCCTGTTTGATTTCCATGAAGGAGAACCCTGGCCACCTGTCTGTACCCCGCCCCACTCGTTGTTGACATTAAGATGATGATTGGTTGACTGTGATTCTCCTGCTACAGTTGACATTTGTTTTGTACTGGGAGATGAAAAAGAAAGAGGAAATAAACAGAAAAGATGGTAAAATTGGTGAGTAACTGAAGCACAGTGTGCTTTTGAACACAGGTGCTCAGTTGTAGGGTTGGGCAGGAAGAGCTGAAGCCAATCAGAGTGCACAGAGCTGAAGCCGATCCTAGTGATGTCTTTGTGGAAATGATGACTTTACTTTAAAAACAAGCATTTGTCAATGCCGAACATTGCTTTCTTGTATGTGCTGTTTAGGTATTTGGAAGTCATTGGAGTGCAAATATTGAAAATTCACAAACTTACGAGTGTGCGTAAGAACTGCGCAGCGCATGCTCGTAAAAGTCATTTTTAGGAATTTTTTCACCAAATTTTCAACATAGCTATTTTAAGGCCTCTGCTCATGAACAGTGTCACTGTAATTTTCTTAATGTGTCCCATACATGGATTTCGCAGACCGACTGCGCCATTGTGCGCTACATGGTCGGAAACACATTTTGGGCAGGATGTGAAAAAATGACAGCTGTACTGCTCATAAGAAGGTGTGGTAAAATGGCAATGTTGAAAAGCTGGAGTGAAAATATTGAAAATTTGCGAACTTACGAGCGTGCATAGTAACTATACAACGCGTGCTCATAAAACAGTAATTTTTAGGAATTTTTCCACCACATTTTCAACATAGGCTTTTTGAAAGCCTACCTTATGAACACTGGCTGTGTCGTTTCATTAATCAGCCTCGAAAGGTGATTTCACACAGTGACAGCGAAATCACCCTTCGGGCCCAATTAACGCAATGACAGTGCAAGAATTCATGAGAAGGGGTCCCAAAAACCCCATGTTGAAAATTTGGGCCCAAAATTCCCAAAAATGCCTGAGATATGCAACAAAGTTGAAGAAAAACATATTTATTCCATTATACAGCTTACCGGCATTTCCTCAGTTTGCGGTCAGCTTTGAAGAAGCGCAGACGTGTTCCCGATCCACTGATGATCGTTGCGTAGCTCGGAGGTAAGTATGGGGTGGGGGTGGGAGGCAGGGTGTGCAGTGGATGGGTGCGGGTGGGGCAGTGAGACTGCGAGGGACCATTTTTTTATTTACAGGTTTTTGTTTTATTTTTAAATTAAGACGACATGGGACGTTTGCCACTCTGGGGTGGGCTCCCAGTATGGCAGCTGGAAAGGCTGTTTGGGGGGGGCTGGAGCCAACAGGGGATTGGGCACCCCCCGTCAGCCATATGGGCTTGTGCCACGCTGGGGTGGGCTCCCAGCATGGCAGCTGGAAAGGCTGTTTGGGGGGGCTGGAGCTGACGGGGGATTGGGCACCCCTGTCGGCTATAACAAGATTTGCCATGCTGGGGTGGGCTCCAGCGTGGCACCTGGAAAGGTTTTGGGGGCGCAGCACATGGAGCCAACAGGGGATTGGGCACCCTGTTGACTATAACATTTTTGCCACGCTGGGTGGGCTGCCAGCGTGGCACCTGGACAGCTTTTGGGGCGTGGAGCCGACGGGTGCATACAGGTGGGGAGCACATCAGCCAATGGCGTGTTGCGTGCGTGTGTGTGTGGGAGCTGGAGAGCTCTGCTCACTGAAGCAGAGCTCTCCCTTTCAACTGTATGCCACTGCATTTCGACTGCTGTCATAGACAGCTGCAGCAGTCATTGGAGAACTGCGGCCGTGCCTGCAAATTCACTGACTGAATTAGAAGATGGGGTGCCACACCTCCGAAAACTCGGATGATGGCACTATGTTTCTTGCACATGCGTGCAAGCAACTTAAAAATGAAGCAGTGTCTCTTGAAATGTATTGCTACATCAGGTTAGACATGTAATTATTTGCAATATATTTTGAGTTGTGACACTGGCACACAGGGAGTTTCATTTACAAAACTTACTGAAGTCCTGGCAGAAGCCACAGTAGCCATGCCAAGTGTAGACAACTTAGACATGGCATGTGGACAGATTTTTCAACATTTAATGCAGTCATGTGTGTGATGGGATAACCTCATGGGTCTAGTCACAGAGTGACCAATCAGAGGCAATGGATTTTTCTTGCCATTTTATAATGTCTATTTTTAACTTCAACCAGGTTGGGGGTTGGGGGGAGAGATGCAAACCAACTGAAACTGAAACAGATTAATCTGTTGGTGGTATTTTAGTGAATGGAGAAAGTTTGGTCAGAACACCAGGGAAATGGGCCTACTATTAGAGAGCAATGTTATCTTTTCCTATTGGAAAGCGCTGACTTAGATTGGTCAGATTTAATTGATTTCTGTATTGTCTTTTTTCTGGTATGGACTTGCTTAAAGGGAAGGAGCAGTTCTGAGTTTTGCTTAGGTCAGTTAATTTGCTTTAATTTTCTTTTTTTTTATTTCAAGTTCTTCTTTACTTTTCATCATGCTTTTGGTATTTGAGTTTGTTTAATTTCATTTTAATGTTTGAAATGTGAAGTTCTTTTCTGCATGTTTGTTTTATTTCTAAATAAAATAATACCCTTACTCTTTTTGAGAAGTGCCATGTGATCTTTAATATCCACTTGAACAACCATCAGAAAAGGCACATGGGACCTTGGTTTAATGCCTCAGCCAAAGGATGGCACACCTTGAGTATATGGTACCTCCAAAATATGGTACTCTGGTGCCAGTGCTTATGGTATGAGCCCAATCCCGTGTGGGACTAGAACCCACAACCTTCTGGCCCATAGGCAAATGTGCTGCCCACTGACCCACATGGATACCTGAATATCTAATCCTGGTTGGTATATTTCACTTTTACACCTCAACAAAAACTAACCAACTAACTAACTCAGAATATTAGGACCTGACCAAGTAAATAACCTTTTCTGATTTTTCTTTTTTGTTAACTTAAATAAATAAATAAATAATCAAATTTGAACTCAGGGTTTGATAAGAAGTCCGATTTACAGAACAATTAGCAGGTGAAACCATGGGAGCAGAATTACATATGATGCAATGAGCAAAAATGGCCACATTCCATTTTATCTTATACAGAAGTAGCAGTATGGCCACATTTTTTATATAGAATACAATTGTACATTCTAAATGGCACCTGAAGCACAACTCAACAACTAACAACTATAATGTAATGTCACTTGATACTGATAAGCATTCATTTATTTTGATCCAACCAAATGAGTAAACTACTATAGTCACTCTGCAAATGTGTCTATTAAGGGAGAGCCCACGGCAAAGATGATTGTGTCAGCATACAGAAGAGAATTGACATTTTGAAAAATATTTGTCAGGTAATGTATTAAATTCAAAAATAAAAAAGGACCCAATACTTACCCTATGATACACCTACAGGCACATCTCTATAATATGATACAAGGGGCCCAATTCCAAAAGAGATATGCCTGACGCAAGGTGCTTACGACAAATAGCAATGTCACAAGTTGCACCTTGTGTCAGAGTTTGCAGATATTCCTTATTCCAGTACATGGTCTGCACTGGTGAGAGAAGCTGCTGTGCCAAAGGGGAGTTGTGCCACCCTTGCGACCTGCATCTGAATACACCAGATTGCAAAGGGGCTTGTGCCATGGTGGGGCTGACATTTCCAATTCCAAAAGCCCCTCCCATGGCCGTCACAAGGGGCTTCACTTACACCTGCCAGGAGGTGGTCTAAGCCCCTTGCAACTGACTGGGACACTATTTTTGGTGGGCTACAAGTGGGATCCCTGGGCAGGAGGGGCACTAAGGGGCATAGGGAGAGTTGTTGTGGCAGCTGGAATTTATTTGTGGGATTGCTTTGGCACCTAGGGAGTGCATATGTGTTTGTATAGCTATAACATGGGCCTTTGCACCTTGCTGGGTGCCGATCCAATACCCAACCACCCTGCTGGCACACAAACCCACTCTGTATCCCCACCCACTCCCTCACTCCTGCTGGGCACGTGTGTACCCTGTCACCATAACCACCATCCACATTTGTGGCAATCCTAGGGAGTTTGGTAAAGTAACCCTGCTTTTTCTTGGAATATGGTGCAGGTATTCCTGGTGCACCAGCTATTGCCGTAGCCCTTGGAGTGGCAGAACTTGCATTGCTCCAATGGATCCTTTTGGAATCGGGCCCTGTGTTTCCAATCATTACTCTTTGGACCCTTCCTGACAAATAATTACACAATCATTAGTAACCATCTCTAAACACTTCTATAACAGACTGTTTCTTGTTAAAATGTCATGATCCAATATATCAACAGCCTTGTTCAAGTCAACAAAAATTGTGCCACTAAGTAGTCCCTTATCAAATCTATCCTGGACAGCACTTGTTAAGCTGGTTAGGCTGTTGATGTGCTGTGATCTTTTTAAATTCTGTGTTACTCTCAAGATTACAAATTATACATGTTCAGATAATGCATAGATTGATAACAGCTCAACCTTCCAAAACACTTTCAAGTCTGGTAGGATTTACATTAGCCTGTAATTTTTATATTTGCATTTTCCCCAGTCATAAACTATGGAAATCAAAAATGATTTTTTCCACATCTTTGGAACAAAACCATTATCATAGAAAGATTGAATAAAAAAAAGTTAACGGTTTTGATATTCTATTAGCTGACATTTTTAGCATTTCCAGGTGCAGAATGGGGAAGGATGAGTTGGGCATAAGGTAATAAATGCATTAAGATTCATTACAAACTACATATAGCTAAACAGGTAAGTACATGTGGCCAAAATAAAGTTAAATACAATGTTTCAATACAAGAAATGCATACAATACTAACTTTGTTAAAATATGTATGAGAGCAAATTAATTAGTTTTCACCTGAAAAGGTAGGCATTACCCAGCAGTAACCTAGCATGGGGGAGGAGGGACACTTGGGGCAGGAATGGGTAATGCAGAAGGTAAGTTAAAGGGGCTGGGAGTCAGGTAGGGAGGTGAACTGGAGTGAAGTGGGGGAAGAGTAAGATAGAAGAAAATGGACAAGGGGGGTAGAAGCAGGTACAGACATGAGCAATGTAGTTATAGAGAGTAGTAGGGGAGTAGGAGGTACAAAGAGGGCCAAGAGGTTAGACCAGAACTCCTGGGACAGTGGAGAGAAAAACAGCAAGAGTTCAGAGGAGTTTCCCAGTACATATGAGGAAGGCAGAGTATAGGTTAGGCAAGAATCACTGTAGCATGGACCACTGCCAAACCAGAAATAAAGAAATGAAGGAGACACTGTGCAAAGATGCCTGCATTGAAGGGAGAGGAGGAGAAGGAGGGGAAAGAGTAGAATGAACTGTGATTTCTATGAAGAGAATAATTTAAGGCACAGTGGCAGACTTAGTGAAACAGGGTACCCAGGCTGGCCAAGGGGGATTTAAAGGAAGAGGCATATACAATATTCCCATAATCAAATAGTGAGACACTTATTTTCACAATAATCTTCCAGTGGACAGGGAAAGGGTGACATGATTTCTTTTGATAGAGTGAGTTGAAGGATATATGTTTTTGTAGCTGGCAACATCAAGGTGATTACCCAACCAAATACCCCCATATTAAAATGTGGAGATTAAATAAAATCGGAACAGGGTCATGAAGTCTGGGTGGACTGGAGTTTAATTAGTCACTGCCTGATGCCAGAGATCATGGAGACCATAGGAGCATATCTGAATTATTAGCACTGCACTAACATGTTTAGTGCCACACAAACCATGGTTAACATGGGTGAAAATCTGTACACCAGTGACTTGGAAGGCATAGTTCACACTAAGCTTTTAGCACTAACAAAGACAAGAAGCACATTTAAATATGGCTTTATAGCGTGCATTTAGCATTGTCTGTCATGTTTAAATAAGAACTACAGACAAAATTTGCAAACAAACTGTATGTTACAGAGTGTTTTGATTTGTGTTTTTATTCCTAGTATGTCCTTCCATTTATTTGTGATTACAAGTTTTTTTCTAAATGTACCTACTAGTTTTATGGCCCCTGGGGATCTCCATATTGGCATTGTTTATTGCTCTTCTTTTTCCTACAATGCCTCCTGTCTCATGTGACAGTGATATGTCCAAGACCACTGATTCAGTGAGGGATAGCTGCTACAGCATCAATCTTCTGTTAGGAGCTTGATGTTATGGCCTCAAGTAAATAACTCTAATTTAGTATTTTTGTTTTCTAAGTTTGTGTCTAGATCTAGAGCTAGCCAGCAGTAGTAAATATTTTGTTTTTAAAGCTTTTTATTTCATCAAACTACACACTGCTATAAAAAGTACACAAATCACCCAGGTCATCAATGCTATAATTAGTGAAGGCTCTAGCTGTTTTCTTACAGAATAACTGACTCAGTTATCCCTCAGCTGTTTGTGCAACTGTACGTGTAGCCTTTATTAGTGCTCACTGGATAAGGGCAGTTACTTAAAATCACAGCTCTTCTACTCTAAAATTGACTCTAAAACAGTACTTACTGAATCTATGGTCCTAGTTGCATCACTTCACATAGGACAGGAGGCATTACATACATACATACATACAGTATATACATACATACATACATACATACATACATACATACATACATACATACATACATATATAAATACATATTGTCAGCAGGTAAGGACTTCTTGGCCCACCCAGTCTACCTTATCACACCCTTACCTATTGTGAGACCGTATGCCCATCCAGAACTCCTGTACATCTTCTTTTTGTTTCCAGGATACCCATGTGTCTGTCCCACACATTCTTAAATCCCGTGACTGTATTAGTCTCTACCATCTCCTCAGTGAGTCTATTTCATACATCCACCACTCTCTCTGTGAAAAAGTACTTTCTCACATTACCCCTGAGCTGTCTCCCCTCCAACTTCATACAGTGACCCCCTGTTCTTGTGCAACACATTCTTTGAAATATACTCCTCTCTTGTACCCTGATTATACCATTACAGTATTTGAATGTCTCAATCATTTCCCCCCTCTCCCTCCTTACCTACAGGAAATACATATTCAGTTCTTTTAGTTTCTCCTCCTAGGCCTTCCCCTGCAGGCCCTTCACCATTTTAGTAGCCGTCCTCTGAACCCCTTCTACTCTGTCTGTGTCACTCTTTAGATGGAGCCTCCAGAACTGAACTCCGTACTCAAGGTGAGGCCTTACTAATGTCCCATACAGGGGCAAAATCAACTCCTTGCTTATACTGGTGATACCTCCCCACCCATATGCATCCAAGCATTCAGCTAGCCTTTCCTACCGCCATTTCACATTGTCTAGCCACTTTTACGTCCTCTGAGATGATGACTCCCAGGCCTCTTTCCTACTTCATGACCATCAGTTCCTCCCCTCCCAGTTCGTATGCTGCCTTCAGGTTCCTGTGCCTTATGTGCATGATCTTGCACTTTTCTGCATTGAAACCTAGTTGCCATGTTCAAGACAATTTCTCCAGTTTATAAGGTCCCCATCATCTTTACAACCCCCTTGGCTCATCTGCCCTATTGCATATTTTCATATCGTCTGTGAATAAGCATAACTTCCCTTCCAGCTCTTCCGTACTATCTCCAGTAAAGACACTGAAGAGGACTAGTCCCAACACCGACCCTTGTGGGATCCCTCTCATCACCTTTCACTTGCTAGAGTGTACCCCATTTACCGCCATTCTGTGGCTCCTGCCAGATAGCCAGTTCTCTACCAATTTAACTAATTTAGGACCCACCCCAAGGCTGCTAAGTTTGTTCATTAGCCTTCTGTGGGACATGGTGTAGAAAGCCTTTCTAAAGTCCAGATAGGCCACATCCACTGCCCTGCCATGGTTTACCACCCTAGTCACCCAGTCGAAAAACTCTATTAGGTTTGTCTGGTAGGACCTCCCTCTCGTGAATCCATGCTGCCCCGGGTCAATCAGGCCACTCCTATCAAGATATTCAGCTATCCTTTCCTTCATTAGTGATTCCATTATCTTGCCCACTACTGAAGTCAGGTTGACTGGCCTGTAATTGCCAGCTTCCTCCCTAACACTACTCCTGTGGAGTTAGACTATATCTGCTCTCTTCCAGTCACCAGGCACCTCCCTGATTTCCAGCGATAGGTTGAACAGTGCCATAAGTGGTGCAGCCAGCTCTTCCATGAGCTCTTTTAGCACCCTGGGGTGCACTACATTGCGACCCATTGCCTTGTCTACCTTTAGCTTCTTTAGCTCATCTAGGACTCTTTCTTCTGTCAAGGTGCTGGTGTCCACTGCTCCACCCTTTATGTCCCTGCTCTTCAGTTGTAGCATTGTAGGAAAAAAAAAGCAATAAAAAATGTGAATATGGAGATCCCCAAGGGCCGTAAACTAGCAGGCAAATTTAGAAATGCTCCTAATAGCAAACAAAGGGAGGGGCATACTAGGACTGCACACAAATGAAAACACTTTGCACAACATAGGTTTTGCAAACTCTGACTAAAGTACAGCTGTAAAAGCTTTTGGAAGCACTAGCCAGTTGTCTGCACAGTGTTAGTCAATTCTTCAGAAACATGTCTTACATCAGTACTGAGTCTGCAGCAGCCCTCCCCACCAGCTGTCTCCTGTCAGCATATCCAATATTTGGGAACCCCCTCTCACCTGATCTGCTTGGTATGAATATCCCTTGTATCTGGTGGAAACCCACTACCATTTCTTGATCCCCACAGTGAAATGATACTTTGCTTCCAGTAACCCACTGTAGCCCTGGTGCCCTGTCTACAGAGGGCTACTATCCCTGCCTGGGTGGCCACTAACCAGATTGAGGGGCCTGGGTTCCCATTAAGCTGTTACAGGGGGTCCTTTCCCAAGATGAATAACACTAACACAGTGCCTCCACCCAGAGTATACTTTTAGTGGGTCTGATTTTCAACATTACAACCACTGGGGATGCTGTACCAACCCACCTCCCCACACAGTCACCCCAACACATGGATTATCAAAATCAAAATTCACATTTTCAATAACTTTGCATTTATTTACTTATGCTAATAATATGCTCACTAAAAACATGCTCACAATTCAGAATTTTCAAAAAAACAATGCAACACCACTTTCCTTACATGGGGGGGGTTAGGATTGGGAAAATGGAGTAGAAGTTAAGCACAACATTTTATAATTTTTCAGTTGGCATTCAGAAGGTCACATTTTAAAACAATCATCTTCCCCTTTAATTTCAGACCTTATTTTAATACTTGCAAAACCATCCCTCTAACTAGCTAACTGCTGCAGATATCCTCCCTTACACTGCCCCAACTGGTACCAGTTCCCCGTTAAAATGACCTCCCAAATGCTCTCTGTCCCTGGGTACCCAGCACTCTGTATGTTGCAGGCCTGTGGTGCAACTAGATGGCCAGCGTTGGTGCACTTTAATTAAATCAATCTTAACTTTTCTTTTCATACATCCACTCACTTCTTTTGACTACTATGCCATTGGGCACAACTTACAGACAACTGTGTACAACCCTTAGGTGCAAGACCATCCCTGCAATTATACTAAGGTTCATACAAAGGTAATTTGAGGAGCTATGGAGCCAAATAGTCCATGGGTGCTCCTATACTAATCAGAAATTATAATAGGAAAGATTATATGCAGAGGTTATTAAATTATCAAGACAATGTTTAAATACACTTTTGGTTTCACTGATTACTACTTTAAGATTGATTTAATTAAATCTATTGCAGGGATTAACAGTCCTTAGTGTGAAAAATAATTTCCTACTTATATGGTTAAAAGACTTTCCAGCCAGTTGTAGCAAGCGACCTTTGGTATTATGAATGTTATTTTTGAATACAAAACCAAGTTCTGTCATCAGATAAGGGTCTTGGATTATATCAAATAAAAATAGAAGATCCCCTCTAAGGAGACATGTGGCTAGGATCATGAGGTTTAAGGACTGGAGTCTTGTTTCATAAGTCTCATGTTGTAACCCCTGTATGTGCTTAGTGAACTTCCTTTGCACTTTCTTCTAATAAGTCATTCAGTTTTATTGAATGGGCACCAAAGCTGGGATGCAAACTCTAAATGTGGCCTTGCATAGGTCCTGAACAGAGGCATCATAACATTAGGGTTTCTAGTTTTGATGTTCCTCTTGATAGTCCAGATAGCCCGATTTGTTTTGTTTATGGAATCATGTATGTGTTTTGAATGGGATAAATCATGTGAGATAATTATACCGGGATCCTTTTCATCAGTAGTTATATTCAGTATAACACTCCCCCTGGTGTATATAAATGATTTAGATTCTGGGGTCCAAGATGCATAACCTTGCATTTAGAATTATTAAGTATCATACCCCATGTGTTTACCCAGTTTGAGATTTTATCTAGATCCTGTTGTATGGTTGAAGCTTGATCTGAATTAATACATGAGCCACCAATTTTGATATCTTCAGCATATTTGATTGAAGGTGTATAACCATTTGTGGTCATGTCCAAAATAAATACCTGAAACAAACAGGGGCCAGAATGGACCCTTACTGGACACCGCTGGTGACATTGCCCAAGTCAGACAGGGTGCCATTAATTTGAACCCTTTTGTGTTGCAAGAACTCCTAAAACTGAAGGTGGACAAAGCAATGGGTCCTGATGGAATTCACCCCAGAATTCTAAAAGAATTAAGGAAGGAACTAGTGAAACCGCTGGCTACTCTTTTTAATAAATCATGGGAGGATGGTGTGGTACCCCGAGGACTGGAGGAAGGCAGATGTGATTCCCCTTCACAAAAGTGGGACCAAGACAGAGGCAGGAAACTACAGACCTGTCAGTCTGACCTCTGTGGTAGGGAAAGTGATGGAGTCACTTCTGAAGGAAAGAATAGTTGAGTACCTAGAGGTCAGTGGAGCACAGGATCCAAGGCAGCATGGGTTCACAGTGGGAAGGTCATGTCAGACGAATCTAATAGATTTCTTTGACTGGGTGACCAAAGTAGTAGACCAGGGAGGGGCTGTGGACATGGCCTACCTAGACTTTAGCAAGGCATTTGACACAGTCTCACACAAAAGATTGATAGTCAAATTAACCAGCCTGGGAGTGGGTCCCAGGGTGGTAGCCTGGGTAAAACACTGGCTGGACAACAGGACACAGAAGGTAATTGTAAATGGAGTCCACTCTGAAGAAAGAGGCGGTTACCAGTGGGGTGCACCGCAGGGTTCAATATTGGGTCCAGTCCTTTTTAATGTCTTCATCAGTGACATTGCAGAGGGACTGGAAGGAAAAGTATGCCTTTTGCAGATGACACAAAGATCTGCAACAGGGTTGATACACAAGGAGGCGTGGAAAGGATGAAAAGGGACTTGGCAAGGTTGGAGGAATGGTCAGACGTATGGCAGCTAGGATTCAATGCAAAAAGTGCAAATAATGCACCTGGGAAACAAGAACCCAGGGAAGAATACACAATGGGTGGGGAGGTAGTAACAACAACAAAACAGGAAAGGGACCTGGGGGTAATCATATCAGATGACCTTAAGGTTAGCAAGCAATGTGAGAAGGCAGTAGGGAGGGCCGGGGTATACTGGGATGTATAGGAGAGGCATCAGCAGCAGAAAACAGGAAGTTGTTATCTCTGTACAGACAGTTGGTGAGACCCCATCTGAATACTGTGTCCAGTTCTGGAGACCCCATCTCCTAAGGACATAGACAGGATAGAGGCAGTCCAGAGGAGGGCAACTAAAATGGTGCAGGGTCTGCAAGAGAAGCCATATGAGGAGAGACTAAAGGAGCTTAATATGTATACCCTTGAGGAAAGAAGGGAGGGGGACATGATAGAAACTTTCAAGTACCTCAAGGGAATCAACAAAGTCCAAGAGGGTAGCATCTTTCAGAAAAAGAGACTTGCAAGAACAAGAGGACACAATTTAAAGATAGAAGGAGGGCGGTTCAGGGGCAATGTGAGGAAGTATTATTTCACAGAGAGGGTAGTGGATGCATGGAATAGCCTTCCTGAGGAAGTTGTGGGGTCTAAAACTGTGGGAGAATTCAAGAATGCATGGGACAGACATAAGGCAATTCTTGTGGGGGGCAGGAAGATATAGGCTGTTTGTTAACCAGGATCTGCGGCCTATCCTGTAGGTAGGGAAATGGGCAGACTAGATGGGCCTAGCGGTCCTTATCTGCCGTCAAAGTCTATGTTTCTATGTGTTCTATTATGGAGCCAGTTACAGATCCAGTCAATCAGATAACTATTAATATTGAGCCTATGTAAGTTAGTCATAAGTGTCCAGTGGGGTAAGACATCAAATGTCTTGCTAAAATCAATAAATATAACATTACAAGGCATCCGATTATCAAGGTGAGAACTAACATGTTCATAGCAACACATTACATTGGTGTGACAGCTTCTGCCTTTTTTTGAACCTGTGTTTTTGGATTGTGACTGTCTAGAGTAAGGATAATAATATCTTTAATAAGATTTTCAAGAATCTTGCAGATGGATGACGTAAGACTAACTGGCCTGTAGTTTTTCCAATTGTTTTTTTGGGCCCTTTTTTATGGATAGGGACAATGTTTGCTTTTTTCCAATCACTGAGGACAACGTTTTTAGAAAAACACCCATCAAAAAGCAATGTAAGGGGGGTCAACTAGGCAATCAACCAGAAGATAGAGTAAATGCCCAGCAATATTATCTGGTCCTGGGCTATATTTGCCTTTTTAGGTATGTAGTTGTTTGATTATTTGGTCTTCTGTAAACCTAATACTGTGTTCATTATTATCAGTGCAATTCAATTTTGTTTGAGGTGTTTTGTTGCACTGAGTTAAAAATATTACAACATTTCTGATTAAACACATCAGCCATAAGTTTAGGATTGTGAATCAATTGCTCTTCCACTAATAGGGGACCCACCTGACAAATGTTTTTTTTTAAAGAGTTTATGTATGAGAAAAATAATTTACTACTAGTTTTTTTTGCTGAATTAGCTAGATTAGTTTCCCTTTTTTGTTTAGATTTTTAAATTTTTTATTTACATTTCTTCTGGATTGTAAAATAAGAGTCCCAATTTGTTTTTGTTTTTGATTTGAGGTATACACTATGGTCGGGATTCACAAAGGACTTGCGCTCAGTGCTTCTCAGCTGCCCCAGCGCAGAGGAGATGTGCCAAGTGCAAACTATGGTATTCACGGAAGATGCATGGAGAAATGCCCCCAGCGTAGCCCCTTTGTGAATACCACAGTTGCGCACAGCCCTGGCTGAGCCAGCGCAACACCCTTGTTTGGCTGGGAATCCACTGGGGCAGCGCACCTCAAGATGCGCTGCACCCAAAATCACTATTCACAGCCACTAACATGCAAATGGGGCCATTAGGCATGCAAGGCACAATGAGGCTATTTGTATGCCATTATGGCCCCATTTGCATGCGCTCCACAGAGATGCACCTGGCGGAATGTGTCTTGCACCCTGCAGGGCTGTCAGTACAGCCAGAGCCAAAGACCCCAACAAGGTGGCATAGCAGACCCCCTTCCCTGCCCATAGCTCAGAACCCTGGCAAACATAACCCAAATGTGCCCTGGTGGCTTAGTTTACCCCTCTCCCTGCTCAAAGCACAACACCACCATAAAGACATCCAGTAACACCCGAGGTGGTATAGTGAACCCACCCATTCCCACCCTGATTGCAGTGCAAATGCTGCATATCCAAGAGCCCTGGTGGTCCAATGGTCCCCCAACCCACTCAACCCCCACCGCCAATCCCACATCCAGACATGTAGCCAAACGGTGGGTAGCACAACCCACCCACACACCGCCACGGTTGCCCGCCGACTGTGCTGTCTTAGTATGACAGTGTACAGTACAGCTTGCAGCAGCGTGTACTGTATGCAATCATTCACAACCTTGTCATTCACAAAGTTGTGAATGTCAGCATACAGTACACGCTGCAAGCCCATTGGTCGACATGGTCTACCAATGTGCTATGAGCTGTACTGTACTCTGTCATACTCAGACAGCACAGTCGGCGGGCGCCATGGCAGTGTGTGGGTGGATTGTGCTGCCTGCCATTAGGCTTCATGTCTGGACATAGGATTGGGCAGGGGGGATGCCTGAGTGGGTGGGGGGACCACTGGACCACAGGACTCCTGGATGGGCAGCATTTGCACTGCAATCAGGGTGGGGATGGGGGAGTTCACTATACTGCCTGGAGTGCTACTGGACATCTTTATGGGGGTGTTGTGCTAAGGACGTGGAGGGGGGGTCCACTATGCCATCAGGGCATATTTGTGTTACATTTACCAGGGGTCTGGGCTATGGGTGGGGTGAGGGGTGCACTATGACACCTGGACACATTTGTGTTATGTTTACCAGGGGTCTGGGCTATAAGCAGGGAGAGGGGTCCACTATGCCACCAGGGCACATTTGGGTTACGTGTACCGGAATTCACAGCTATGGGTGGGTGGGGAGAGTTGGACTGCCAGGGTGTGCAGGCTGCCCTGCTGCTGTCTGCAGTACAGCAGCCTGCCTGTGGGTGGCCATTGACTTAAGTCTACTTCTTGTAGACTTAACTTTGGGAGGTGCATCCCGGACATGCCCTGGGGATGCGCTTCCACACTGGGCTGTGAATGGGTCTGTGCTCCATATGCATGGGCATGCCCCCTTCACAGCCCCTCCAGATGCACCACATATCATTCTGGGTGGTATGCGGTGCATCTGCGATGTGTAGGTGCATCAGGGTTGTGCCATCGCATCAGACCCTTACCAGAATTGCGCTACTGCACAAGTCGGGGATGTGCCAGCCCATCTCAAATGTGCTGGGCACATCCCTTTTGTGAATCCTGCCCTACATTTTTTGTTCTTTTGTTTGAGTAATCTTTTTATTGAGTTGTTCATCCATTTAGGGGCATGTTTGCAGTTAGGGTTTTTTTAGTTTAGATGGTATGTACATATCTCTCAATGTAGTGACGGTATCTCTAAGGGTTTCCCAACTTTCTTGAGCTGGTACGTTATTAAATATAAAGTCCCAGTTTACCTCTTTAAGAGCATTTTTTATTGCATTTAAATTTGCCTTCTCATAGCAATAAGCTGTAGATGAATTAGTGCTGAACGTGTAATATTTTTGCAATGAAAACTGAATGGAGTTGTGATCACTGTTGCAAACTGGGTACTCAATGGTGACATTGTTAAGAACTAGTTTGTCATGACATATAACAAGATCTAATAATCTGTCACCTCTAGTAGGTGTTGAAATGCACTGCTTCCACCAAAGCTGAAAACAGATGGAAAGTAGTTTTTCAACCTTGCTGGATGAAGCAGAATAATCATTCCAGCAAATTTCTCCAAGGTTGAAGTTCCCCATAACTATAAGATCTCCTAGTTAGCCTGCTTGTTCTATTTCAGAGAGTATGGCATCAAACATCTCCATAGAAGAGTTTGGGGGTGGTAACATGATCCTAAAATTAGAAAGTCTGAGTCCGTTAAATATATTTTAACCCAGATAGTTACAGTGAATAACCCGTGGTGTTTTACTTTGTTTGAAATGTTAAGTGACTTGACATTGCTATTGATTAACAAAGCAACACCACCACCACTCTTTCTAGTTTCACGGTTTAATTTATATATGTTATAACCTGGCATGATGTAATCCCATGATGCTTTGTCAGCTCCCCAGGTTTTGAATATTGAGATGATATCTAAGTTTGTCCTGATGTGCCCTTATTTTCAGTTCATAGTGTTTTTTATTTAGACATCTGGCATTAAAACACAGGAATTTTAGGTGGTTGCTAGTGTGGAGGTGGTTGTAACATTGGGACACCTTAAGAGCCGAGGGCAAGCCTCTCTATTTTCCTGTATAGTTAGTTTAATTGACATTCGGTGGTAGACAGTAAATGTTTTCCAAGCAGGGTACTGACTCGTCTGCTCAAATGCAGGCCGTCTTTACTGTACAATTCATGTCTTTCTATGAAATCTTTTTTCCTCACTGTGCAGGTGCTAACGACCCAGAAAAAGCTCTCTCTTCTCCAATGCAGACTACTTGGTTTTACTGGCCAAGCCTCTATGTGTCAGGGAGACTCCTATACCAAGATTCCAAAGACCTTTTTCTGTAAACTTTTTTCCATAAACCTTTGACTAAACTGTCCTTCCTCTTTCCTGTGACGTTAAGTCCAACCGGATACAGGCAGAACCTTTTTCCTTACTTAAACCCTTTAGTCTTGCTTCTCACCACTGTGGTGTAGACAAAATTCATAAAAACATAAGAATATAAGAAAAGTGTCAGCAGATGGGGACCATGTGGTCCATCTAGTCTGCCTAGGTGGCAACCCCTCCCCAATCATATTTTGTCCTGAGTTGCGCATATTGCCTGTTCCAAGCGAGTCTGAATTCACTTACTTTCTTGAATGCCGCCACTTCTTGTAGCAGGCTGTTCTATTGATCTATCACTCTCTCAGTGAAAAAAGTACTTTCTAGAGTTGCTTTTAAACTTGCATCCCACCAGACGCAAGTTGTGCTCTCTTGTACGTGCCACCCTGTTTTCCTGGAATAGGTTTTTCTTCTGAGTTGTGTTAATTCCCTTGATGTATTTAAATGTTTCTATCATTTCCCCCAGTTTCTTCTCTGTTTCAGGGAGAATAAATTCAAGGGCCTCCAGAACTGGACACAGTGCTTGAGGTGTGGCCCCACCAAGTATCTGTAGAGGGGCATGATAACTTCCTGCTTTCTGCTCATAATACCCCTTGCTATGCATCCGAGGATACCACTTCTGCACTGCTTGTTCACATTGTTTTCCTACCTTTAAGTCATTGGTAATGATCACGCCCAGATCCTGTTTCATCTTTCAACCTTCCTTGCACTGAAGACTCTGCAGCCCCCCAAGAAGATCTCCTTGAAATTCCAGATGACCTGTTCTCTCCGGAACCTCTGATAAAACCTTCACCACTGTGGTGTAGCTCCTTCCTACAGCAGCCTGTTGCAGGACCCTGTATCTGTCTCTCTCTCTCTCTCTCTCTCTCTCTCTCTCTCTCTCTCTCTCTCTCTCCCCCTCTCTCTGTCTACAGAACTGCACACCAAGACTCCTTGATCACATTCCTCCATATGTGGGGAAAGGCAGACTCCCAGGCCCTGGGGGACAGGTATCTGGCAACTCTCAGGAAGGCCCTTCCCCGGCCCTGCGGGACCATTTTCTGCATAGTATCTGGAGCCCCCTCCCTCTGGAGGGAATCCTGCCAAACTGACCCAGAACCAAAAAGTCTCTGTGTTTTTAGGAGCTCTCTGGCAGCCCCCATTGGCTAAAATCACTGTCCTTGACAAAGATTAATATGCATTCGGTTTCCTCGATGCCTGATTAGCTGTACAAAAGGGGTGCCAAGTATTTTCCCTACTTTTTCACCAATAACTCTTTGGCACTGTCCCAGAGTCCTCTGCAAGAATCCTGGCCCTTCAATTGGCTGTGCTAAGGTCACAAGGCTGCAATCATGGCTGTCATGTAAACAGTCTATATGCTGCCCCACAACAGTCCCAAATTCAAAATGTCCCTGCAGCCAGAATAAACATTTATCTTTTCTAATAGCCCCACAGAATTGTCACAGTCCCTGTGCCCTGTAAAGTGACTGCACAAGTTAACATTTTTATTTAGTCTTCCTCCTATCACTGCTGCCATTTTAGACTGTCCCCTGGCAGCCCATACATTATCCCAGAGCAGTTCATACACTGTCCCCCTTCCATTTACTGCTGCAGCCAATATAAACATTTTTATTTTTCAATTGTCCCACCGTTTAGCAGCAGTTCCCTTTCCCCTATTAGCCCATGGCACCATTTAACATTTTATTTATTCTCTTGCATGTTACTAGTCCCAGTACACAATGCCTCCCCAGACCCTAGACAGGCTAATCTCATTAATATTCATGCTATCTTATTGTTATTCATTAGTTCTCTTTATTAAAACACTGTTGCAGCTTCCCTAGGACCTCCTCCTGGTCTCCGGTTCCCACTTAACTTAATTTTAGAACTGGGATCATCGGAAAGCCACTCATGTGGCCACAAGATTGGCCAAAAAGTGACATTGAACCAGTGCAGATTCACAGGCTGCCAGAACTGCACCAAAGTGCAAATCAAAGTGGTGGCCCTGTGCTTCAGCTCCTCCAGCTCCATTCAGGATAAAAACAATATGGGGGCTGGACGGAGACATTAGGGACACAACAGGACTGGCCTGGAAAACAGGAGACACTACGAGGGAAATAGGGGAACCAGAATGGGGGAAAACCAGAAGATGGGGCAGTCCCAATGGGTCAAGCAGTTAAGCCCCAACAGGGGGGGTTACATCACTTGTGCTCCCAGTCCAGGTCCTAATATCACTGAAATCTGGAGCCCCACCACCACCACCACTCAGAGCCCTCATCCACCATCCTGGTCTCAAGACAACAGTTAGCAACAAGCCACTGCTCACTGCCATGGCTGTCAGCCACTGCAAGTACTGTAAAGATATGTTAGACGGTATATGGCAACATAAGTTTTGGGATGTCTAAGAAAAATCATGGAGCTTCAGTGATTTTACAGTCATCCTCTAAGTAGTGTATTGCTATACCTGCTTGTATACTGATACAGTGCTTGTGTGCAGCAGATGGCATATGACTGTGGAGGTGAGTGGAGTGTTCTACTGGCTGCTGTCTCAAGACAGGGATGGGGTTGGGGGCTTCAAGTTGGTGAAAGGACCATTAGACACCAGAGACATGTGTAAACAAGGATCAGGTGTAGTAGGGAGCCAATAGATGACAGGAATGTCCTTACCATGATATAGTTAGTAAGTGGATGCTGTCACAAACCCACTCCCGAGGATCAGGTCCACTGAGCTCACAGTGCCCACCCCTAAGTGCAATCCATGATGTTGGGGAACAGGGATATCCTCATCATGTCCTCCTAGAGTTCTCACCAAGTTCATGACTGAACACCCACAAAGAGGTCCCAGGACTTCCTTTTTGGATAAGGGTGCAATACCAATCTTGACTCTTGTAGCCAAATGAGAACCCTTCTTGGTTGCTGCACAAAGGGAAAAGATCCAGGTGTCGCAACCTCTTTGGGGTAGCCTCGTGACCCTGATATTGTCTTCTCCCACAGGGCATGCAACAACCTGGTTCAAATCCCCACTGACTCTTTCCTGAGACTTTTGTATTCTCCCTATGTGTACCCAGATTTCCCTTACAGATCCTTGCTTGATTGGTAGATTATGCTGGCACACCTTTAGCAATAACAGTTTGGTCACAGATTATTTCATAAATGTCCCACAACCACACATAGCAAACAACCTCACTCAGGCAGGTTTTCTAAAAAAAATCTATTTTTTTTTTTTTTTTACGAAATACTTAAATAATTATCATACATTTACAACTAAAGAATTTATAAATTTGGTCACAGAATAACATAAATAAAAGTAGACAGGTACAAGAACATGCACTGTAAAAGTTATCTAATTTCCTCCTTAAGTTCATAGTGAATTGAAGACCAGAAGAATAAGTGGAGTCTGAAAAATCCTTTCCTTCCTTTTCAGCCACTGACTTTAAGTATCTACTGGCAGTTTGTTCTGTGTCTTGTCAGGAAGTGGGTCAATTGAAATGCTCCAGGAAAATGAGGGGATTGCTACTGTTTCAGAGCTCCTTAAATAGTGGCAACATTTCTGGTCTGGCCCTAAGTTTTAGGACAGTAGATGTCACTCTTGCGTTTACCCACACGTTTAGGGAATTATTATTAGTCCTTATCTGGGTTATTATATCACAACTTCCTGGCACATTAATACATTTCAGAATTGGTGCATTTGATGTCTCACTATCTTACAATATAACACTTGTAAGACAACTCACACCAGCCTGTCAGGAATGGTTATTTCCCAGATCCTGGTTCCCAGGCATCCTGCCTTTGAAGTACAAAGGTTTACCTCCTGACTTTGTATTACCTCTGCTTTCCTCAGTTAAGTTTACAAGGCATTTCCACTCCTGTTGGAGTGTAATTTAGCTTCCTGGCAAGCAACTGGTTACTAGGTCACAGATGAATATCAGACATTTTGAAAAATCCATTCTCTCTTTCTATATGACCCCTTTTCTTCACACTGGCCTTTCACATACACAAAATCACATAAGAAATGTATAACAGAATTATATCTGCAAATAATGACTGGCAGTGGCTAGCTCACCACAGATGCCACTAGACACCAGGGATGATCTGACACAGAATGAGGAGGGGGGAGGTATTATACCTCACATGGCCAGGATGAGCAGTAACAGCACAGAAGAATATAGCCCACTACAAATAAGCAGAGCAATTGCACTCATTAATTGGTGTTCATGAGATTTAAAGTAGATAGTAATTGACTAGTAATGCCCTACATGGTGAGTGCAGCCATTGCCCTAATGTGAATGTGTAGTATAAACTGCATTGTATGGTGCAGTGTAGCACATGTGTTGATAACTCAAGTATATGCAAAACAAAGGGTTATGGCTTTACTTTCCTGTGTGCTACCAGGAGGTACATTGGAGACCTTTTTGTACAGCCCACTGTACATCCTTTTGTGCCTTATGCAAATTAACAAAACACAAACTGACCCTTGTGTGGTAGATAGCACAAGATTTCAGTATGCTGCACTGTTTCTTTGGCAGCTGGAGTGAGTTGCTTAGCACAGAATAGTGCTGAATTTTGTCAGATTATCTTTGAATAGGTGCAACAAACTCAGAAGGAAGTAAGTGAGACAGGCAGTAACAATACTACTACAGATATTATTTGACTGGAATACTGGTGGTAGTCATGAAATGTCAGGTGTCCCAAATGACCCTGCTTGCTCACTGGGTTGTCAACCTCTCTCACACTATAGTGGGCTTACCATATTGGTAACTCACATGGAATGTTATATCAGTACCAAAAGACTTGTGTTAAAAATGTAGTTCATAAGTTTAAATCAATTAGGAAAAAGAAGACAGGTCTTACAGACTGCCTAAGAGAGTAGTTTTTTTTATTCATTTACTTCTACTGCTATCAGGAGATGTGCACCAAACCTTTGGATATTTGATAGAATGGGCAACGGGCAGAAGAATCAGGGGAACTTATGTATCATTTTTAGCTTGGCCAGCACCTTGACTTCTCAGGACATATGAATGCTATCATCAAAAAACTGCACACCAAGTTAGGTGCTGTCTACAGAAACTGAGACTGCATCCCTTTGCCTGCCTGTCAGGCCCTAGTCCAGAAAATGATCCTTCCAGTTTTTGACTACAGTGATGTAGTCTTCAGTGCTGCCCCCAAAGTTTCTCTTGCCAGACTGGACACCCTCTACCACTCCTTCAGCCACTTTACCCTTGATAGTCCCCTCGTACTCACCTCTGTAATCTCTACCAGTCCCTATCTTTCATCTCCATTGAGGATAGATACCACTCTCACTGCACCTCCTTCCTTTCAAAATTTTTGTTTGGTTCCCTCCCCTTCTATCTTGCTTCCTACTTATCACCTCTACCCCTTACTCCCTCCGGAGCTATGATTTTCCCACCATGTCAACTCCTCCTTGATCATCTACTGCTGGCCAGTCAACATTCTCTCACCATCTCCCTAAAATGTGGAACTCCCTTCCTCAGGTAATCCACCACACCAGCTCCCCTTCTGCCATCTCATCCCTCCTTCACAATTTTCTCTCCATTACTTGTAACTGCCTTTAACTCCCTTTTCCCCTCACTCTTTTGACACCACTTATGTGTTGCACTTCCATTTGAATTCTCCAGTTTTGTGACCAATTTGTATATATACACTGTATTGTGTTTTTGTATTTTTTCCTAATTTCCTGTATATTATTGCATTGTGTTATCGCTGCATACTGTTGTATCCCTATTCCTGTGCCCACAGGACATACCTGGAAATGAGCAATTTTTGCTCAGTGTTCCTTTCCTGGTGAAACTTTTCAATAAATAAATAAATCTTTCTTCTCAAGCATTGGAAGTCTAAATGTGACCAGTTTGAAGTCTAGATGGAGTCCATAAATCCTAATATAATTTCACTAACTGAATCCTGCTAACCCCTAACATTTTTGATGCTGCTGTCTCCCTCTCTGGATTTAATCACCTACAGGGGATTGATTAGGAAAATGGTGCAGAAACTGTAAAATTTACTTTAGGGTCAATTTACAGATCTCAAAAACAGAAATAAAAGAAAAGTCGAGTTACTATGAGCATTTGACTACTGCACTGATCCTTGGTAGTAGCCAGAAGAATCTTATAGCGTATTGTAGAACATTGTTCTGAATAGAAATTGATGTGAAGCAAAATGTTGTTCTGCTGCAGTAGTGACATCCATAGTGCAGCAGAACGACTTTTCATTCTGCTGTATTAGGGATGTTGCACTGACATGTCCTCGAGCTTCCCATTCACAAAAGAGGACAATCCCAAGTGCATTACATTCTGTTTCCCCATTGAGGAAATAAAAACAGCATTTCAAATTTTAGGAGGCAGTATAGCGCAGTGGTCTAAGGCTCTGAGCTGCAAATCTGGTGACATCCAGCAGACCAGACCTGGGTTTGAATCCCACAGCTTCCACTTGCATACTGTGTGACCCTGAGCAAGTCACTTAACCTCCTTGTGCTCCCAGGTCACTCCTGTAAAAAAGCTTTCAGCTTAGTGTGCTATACCTGGTTAAACAACTAAATAAAAATCAATTTACAGCAGTGTTGGTTTAACAAAAAACAGAATGGTTCACAGGCCTGCAGGCACAGCGGTTGGATTTCTGCTTGTGACACCGGCAACCTGGGTTCATGAATGGATCCAGGTCATCAGGGGGCCAGCTGGGGGGAGAAGGATCAAGCATCCCTACGACTACTGTCCTTCTCCAGGGGGGAGGATGGTCTGCGATCGAACAGGAGCAACACCTGGCAGAGGCTGGGTTCATCACTCTGCACTGACACATATGCAATTCTGGGACGGGACAGACACAGGCCATCATGCACGTCCCCACCCCAGCTTACAGTGGGAAATAACTCTGTGGCCAGCAGTCTCAGTTAAGCCCTGCCCCCGGGCTTTGATTAGCCTCCCAGCTGGCTCTCCCAACTAGTCCCAGTATCGCGGCACTGGTGGCCAGTACAGTGCCTCAACCCTGTCCTGTGGGGGTAAGCCAGGGGTGAGTGGGAGAGCACGGACAATATGGGAAGGTAGAAGCTCGAGGGGCACCATGACTAGGGCAGATACCCAACAGCTGGTGCAGCAAAAAGCACACTAAATATATATAAAAAAAAAACACAGAATGATTCACTCAGTAAATATAACTAGCAGTACTAGTAGTAGTGATGTCAGCTGCAGTGTTATCAAAAACCTGTTTCAGAGCAGCAAAACTTCATTCTCGAGCAAGAAATCAGAAAAGAAAGAAAAGTGGAAAGTGTTTAGCTAGTATGGTAGCGTTTTGTTCTTTGTTCTCGGTAGTTCTTCATTTGCTGTATGTAAAAATGAGTTCCCCACAGGAAACTCTTAAAGTCTTTTTCAGAGTCTTTGCTGTTTCTTTTTCGACTGGGATAGCCAGTTTCCCTCTCTGCTCCTGTTTTGTGTCTCCACAGCTCCAGGCCAATGCGATGGCAGAGAGGACGTCTCCTTAGCAACTAACCAAATGCACAGGACTTGGAACATTTTTGCTTGCTTGTTCCTGTATTCAGTCAATAATGAATGTGTTTTTCAGGCATAAAGAACTTAGTCAAGTAGCAGTGTTTGTTCAAAATAATACCTGTTTGTTCCATGCTTTATTTTGTGGAGGTGCAGTGTCTGGTCATACACTACGGTATATAGAACAGTGTATGCCTTGCTATACACAAACAAATCTAATCTCAATCTTGTGGTTACTATGCCAACTGAGAGACCTCTTGAGCTTCATTCTCGAGGTCATCCAGTCGGCAAAGTAACCATTTGATTAAGGAATAGCCTTGTTGTGTACAACAAGGCATACACTATCCCATATATCTTTATTACTACTTATATCCCACTTGGAAAACAGGATAAGGGCATAGAATCCTTTTTGTGTTATATATTTTAAGCAAATAATCAACAATGGGGAAGAATAGTCTTTGGAAACTTTAATATTAATTGGAATTCAAAAAACCATTAATGACCACTGGGAAAAGATTGCAAGTTTGTTTTTAGAGCATAAAGTTTCTGATTGCACCAAAACTAATCACAAAATGGGTACCCAGATACTCACTGAGCATATACTGGTAAGAAGCCCCCCCACCTGGTTTATTTTTAGCCATGTCCAAAAAGGACAGGGTAACCTAGTTTTCAAACAAGGTGTCCCAAATTGTCAGGAGTTTACTTATGTACATCCATGACATTGACTTGGCTCTAGACTTCCTAATAACCAAATTTAACAAAGTTTTCAACCAATTTGCCTCTGTTAAAAAACACAAGGTCTAATTTACTGAATGTCTTGCCATAGCCTGCCCTAGCATGTATTTCATACATGGTTGCTATTTCTGATCCTATAATACCCTATTGATTGTAACCTTTTTGCTCTCCACTTACATCCTGTCTAGGTTTGTGTTTTATTATCAATACATGTATACAGTGGCGTGAAAAAGTATTTGCCCCCTTCCTGATTTTCTCTATTATTGCATATTTGTCACACTGGATGTTTTCAGGTCTTTAGAGAAAATGTAATATTAGATAAAGGGAACCTGAGTGAACAAATAACACTTGTTTTTTTTTTTAATTTCACTTATTTAATGAAAAAAAGTTAACCAACACCAACTGGCACTGTGTGAAAAAGTAATTGCCCCCTTACACTTAATAACTGGTTATGCCACATTTAGCTTCAATGACTGCAACCAAACACTTCCTATAATTCAATATCAGTCTTTCACATCGCTGTGGAGGAATTTTAACCCACTCTTCCTCGCAGAACTGCTTTTAATTCAGTAACATTTGGTAGGTTTTCGAGCATGACCTGCTCGTTTCAGGTCCTGCCACAGCATCTCTATTGGGTTTAAGTCTGGACTTTGACTAGGCCACTCCAAAACTTTAATTTTACTTCTTTTAGCCATTCTGATGTGGACTTGCTTTTGTGTTTTGGATCATTGTCTTGCTGCATGGCCAACACGCTTCAGCTTCAGCTGATGGAAGGATGACCGGACATTCTCCTTAAGAATTTTCTGGTACAGAGCAGAATTCATGGTTCCTTTAATTATGGCAAGTCATCCAGGTCCTTAGGCAGCAAAGCATCCCCACACCATCACACTACCACCACCATGTTTGACTGTTGGTATGGTGTTCTTATTGTGGAATGCTGTGTTTGCTTTACGCGAGACATTATGGGATCCATGTCATCCAAAAAGTTCCACTTTGGACTCATCTGTCCATAGAACATTTTCCCAAAAGGCTTGTGGATCATCCAGGTGCTTCTTGGCAAATGAGAGACGAGCATTTATGTTCTTCTTGGTTAGCAGTGGTTTCCGCCTTGCTACTCTCACATGAAGCCCATTTTTGCACAGTCTCTTTCTGATTGTGGGGTCTTGAACACTGACCTTAGCTGAGGCAAGAGAAGCCTGCAGTTCTTTGGATGTTGTTTTAGGATCCTTTGAGACTTCCTGAATGATTTTCAGCTGCGCCCTTGGAGTAATTTTGGCAGGCCGCCCACCCTGGGAAGATTCACTACTGTTCCAAGTGTTCTCCATTTGGAGATTATGGCTCTCACTGTGGTTTGATGGAGTCCCAGAGCCTTAGAAATAGCTTTGTAACCCTTTCCAGACTGATAGAGGGCAACACATTTTTTTCCTGATCTTTTCAGGAACTTCCTTTGATCATGGCATAATGTGCTTGTTGAATCTTTGTGCTGGCAACGTGACTCTGATGGTAAGGGTCAAAATAAGTGAGATTTATATTGAGCAGGGCTGGCTGTAATCAAGCCTGGCTGTGTTCAATCAGCTGACTCTAATTATCCTCTAATTGGGTTGATTTAACTAGGGGCAATTACTTTTTCACACAGTGCCCGTTGGTGTTGGTTAACTTTTTTCATTAAATAAATGAAATAAGTAAAAAAAAAAAGTGTTATTTGTTCACTCAGGTTCCCTTTATCTAATGTTATATTTTGTCTAAAGACCTGAAAACATCCAGTGTGACAAATATGCAATAATAGAGAAAATCAGGAAGGGGGCAAATACTTTTTCACGCCACTGTATAAGGCTTCTCCAACATGTTTACCCTAAATACTGTGTTTTGTTAAGTGAGATTTTATACCTTACATGGAGGATAGCCTTCTATTGTATATGATGTGTGCTTTCTTATATACTCGAATTTCAATAAAAAGATAAAGTAAAAAAAAAACACAAGGTCTCAGTGCTACTAATGCCTGGCTCTCTCCAGAACTCCTGGCCCTAATTAAAGAGAGGGATACATGTTGGACAACAGCAAAGGAAATCAGAGCCTCTGGCACACCTGCAGAAATTTAGGGAGCTGAGAAATAAATGCATAAAGAGAATAAGAACAGATAAGTCTGATTTCTGTAAGACACAACAAGCCCTGCACTGGAACAATGGTACAAACTAAGCTCTATGAGAATGTCAACTCTCTCTTAAGTAAAGAAGAAAAAAAGTCTCCAGCAATGCTGAATATAGACAGGGAAGAGGTCCTAGTCCCCACCTATTTAGCTAACAGATTCAATTAAATATTTACAAACCTAACCTCTTTATCCCCACTGGCTGTCTACCTCTAAACCAAAGTGGCTCAGGGTCTGACCTGAACCAGCAAAAATAATCTGTTCCTGATCACCCGAAGGTTTACTTAAGGGCCATTCTGAAAGTGAGACTTTAAAGTACATTAAAAAGTATTGAGTAAAACCACAGGGGGTGATACTATTGACTCTTCTTATTTGGTTTCTTATTCAGTTATATATGCCTTCACAATATTACAAGAACATACAATAAATATGCATGGCAAAAAGACAAATCAGTACAAAAATACTAAGTGAGTGAAAAGCTGCTACATTCAGTGAGTATGTCCAACACTACCTGATAATGAATTTGTTTTTACATGGCAGACAGTTCATAGATTTTTCACCAGTTATAAATAGTTATACAGTGCAATGCAAGGCCAGCCCAGGGGCCTTCCTTTACAGTTATTTGATCTTTACCAATATTTTCAAATTGGTCACAATACAGTCAACAAACTAATCATTTAGGAACAGTTACAGTAAAATCACACTCAGGGTAAATGTAACCATGTACCCAGTAATAATTCTTTATTATTTGGAATAAATAGAGGGACATGTGAGGCTACCCATTTATTTCCCACCAGGAAAACTAGAATAGATTTCCAGGGCATTAATGTCGGGAAGGGAAAGCCAAAAATTCAGGGAGGAGAATCCCAATGAGGCTTTTACTTATCATCAGAAACAATAATTTTTCTGTAACACTTTCAGATTACACCTTGCCAAAGTACTGCTCCAGGCCATATGGGGGCTACACCAAGTGTAGCACCCTACTTATGTCAGCTGAAACTTCAATTAAATAGAATTCTGTCGCCATTTTTAGATGTACTACAGTCACCTAGGCCATCATACTAGCCAATCTTAGTAAAAATCAAGAACCTGGGCAACTTTTCATCAAGGCCATTGTCATTTCCTGACCACCAAATACTAGGGGAAAAGAGCCAAAAATCTAGGCTCCTCTGCAGACAAGATGCAAGACTACTCCTTCTCCTGTGCCAGTACCTGTTTTGCAAACTTATTAGCCCCTCTGTCTTTTATTTTTATAAAGTTTTTTCTCCTGCATGTTGCCATGGGTAAACTCTCAGCCCCGTCCCTGTCCCCGCATGCCTGGCATCTACCTACCCAAACAACCAAGTCCAAGATCCCCCCCAGATTGCCCTCTGTTGTGGGGCCGGGAAGGGCAGGGCCATCCCCCCCACCTAGTTACTCTCATCCAGATTGGGTTGGTGACTGGGTGACAGTGCAGAATAGAGAAAGGCATACAAGGCATACAATAGCCTGAGCCAACCATTTTCTATTTTCTCCCTCAGTCCCCTGCTACGTCAGTGCATAGGCATGTACTTGGCGGCATACATGCTATGGAACCATGGCCCCTCCCTTGATGTCACTCATGCTACTGGTGCTACCCCAAGCCTCCACCTAGGGGCAGTCAATGGCTGAATTGGCAAGCCACCCCACCTCAGGAGAGGAAAGATGTCCTCCTGATACTCGATCTTCTACCCCCCCAGTTGACCCCCAGCAACTCGAGCTTGTTCCAGAACTCAAGTGTGGCAAGAGGTAAGGTGTACAGAGCCTCAGCCATCTACACCACTGGGCTGGTCTATAGTTCCTGTGTTTTATCAGAAAATCCACATTATAAGTGTAACCACCCAGTCCCCTGGGGTTACTAGAATCCCATCAGTGTCAGTGGTAGGTAGGGAAAGGCAGCTGGTGAATAACTAGTTAAATGAGTTTTTCACCTACTCACTCTCTTGTTTACTTAGCTTCAGCTGATATGAGAGAGAGATGAGATCATTTAGAACTCTCGCAGCAGCATAAGCCACAGCTGGCTATGAGTGGGGAGTTTTAGAATCTTGGGTCAGAGTTGGTCAGAGTTGTTCAGAGTTGGTAATTGTAATATAGTAGTAACTGGAAGACAGAAGAGTGACAGCTACAGCTGGGGACTCTGAAATGAGAGCCTACTTTCTCACCCTAGTTTTGGTATTCTCCAGCCTGACAAGAAAAGTGGTGGGAATCATTGTCTACAGCAGGATCTCTTGATTTTCATTCCTGGAGGGGTGAAAAGGATTGCTAGGGAATGGATCCTAGGGGCAATCCCCTATTTGATACAGGACAGTTTGAAGCTACCTGTACAGTTCTGACTGTGAGTAGATCTGACTTTGTGCTTCCTGTAGAGAGTACCTGTGCTTTGGTGTTTCTCTTGCTAGGAGGGAAAGGTACACCAGTTCTGTTCTGAAGTTTGAAACTGTTCTCAACTTAAAGTTGGCTGACAATTGTGGAGTCCCAATGTATGAATAATTCACATTGTTCAGGACTTTAATTTTTCACACTATCAGTGTAGTGTTTCTTAAATGCTGGATGAGAAAGTCCATTCAGTGATGCATTTTCCCAAGTATTTCATGATGTTTTAAGGTGTAGTTCTGAAGGAATGGCTGGGTATGGGTTTGGGAGCAAAGGGTGGGCAACCCTCCATCTGGAGTAACCAGTTCAGGACTACAGGTTCCTTAAGGGTGCCTGGTTACTTTGGACACATTGGCCAATGTCTGACAAGAAGTTTACCCCCAGAGTGGGTTTTGCTAGTAATGAGCCCAAATATGCTCAGTTGTGGCCAGTGCTACTAGAAAATTTTCCAGTTTGAGGCCAGTGCCACTGCAAGAAGTTTAAAGTTCTATGCCATATGGGAAATGTGTGTTCAGTTGTGGCCAGTGCCACTAGAAGTATTTCCAGTCTGAGGCCAGTGCCACTGGAAGAAGTTCAAAAGTCCCATGCCATGTGGGAATGTGTGTTCAGTTGTGGTCAGTGCCACTAGAAGAAATGTTCAAGTTGTGGCCAGTGTGACTGAGAGAGTGTTTAAAGTCCTATGCCATATGGGAATGCCAGTGCAAGAAGTACAATGTCCTATGAAATATGGGAATACAGTACATAGCGTTTTTGTCCATTACAGTCATTTTGTTGTGCTGCCAATTCCTTGTGCCATGATGTGTATACCTTGGGGGTCCATCCTTCCTTTAGAGAACATCTTTTGGAATAAAGTCACACTCTAGAACCCCAACTCTGGTTTGGACATTCACGTTTTTGCTTCCTGTGCGTGGAGTTACTGGATACCCCTCCAGAAGTATAGGTTTAGCATAGCCCTAGCAAAAAGTTCTCGCCACAGGACCTGGGTTATTGGTCACAGTTTTGCTTTTGTACACCCCCACCCCTTTTGACTTCTTGGATTAATGAGTCTGGTATACATTCCCAAAGCTAGGGATGGTACCATTTCCAAAGTTGTCTGTGCCCAGTCAAGGGTGCCAGGGGTAGCTAACTGTGTAAAGTAGTGTTTGTGTGTGTGTGTGGGGGGGGGAGGGTTACATAAGTAATTTGTAGCTGGTTTTGCAAAAGCATATCCTATGGCAATCACCCTGGCTTTAGGCCATTATCCAATCAGGCCTTATCCCATACAGGCCATTCCTGAAAGTCTAGAATTTAATTTAGTAGGGAAATCAGTACCAACTCCTTATTTCTTTTGTATCATGACAACCCTTACCCACCACCAATTACTATTCACCATGACGGCCATACTTAACTGTCTAAGCACCTATAAAGTGCTTATTATTAGGCAAGTCTTGAAACTCATTGGAGTTTGACACTTGGAGATCAGAAAGTTACGCAGCTAATTATTTACAAACCCATCCCTTGTTAGAATAGGGACAGATTTCTATTACATCTATAGAGCCACAAAACTTTTACAGACACATATACGAATGCACAGATCAAAAGTCTTAAAAATCATAAAATGTTCCAAGGTGTTTTTTATAAAGAGAACTGAAAGGAGCACTCACAACCAAATGCTCCTCTCCATGCAGTTTTCTCATGTCAATGAAGCCTTTGAAATAAAAGCATCTTTCCAGTTTAACATTAAGCTGCCCATGACATTATCAAGGTTCATATACACTAAATGTCTCTGGCCATCAGTATAAGCAAACGACTCACATCTTGTACAGTTTCCACTGGCATTTAACCAAAAAATGTTTCCACAGATGATGCCTGACCGAGTCAGTCAGAAATCCAGCACAGCTACTTTACCCCTCTTTCAGGCCATGAAGCACCCTTTTTATCAGTCTGGAAAAACCCTTAGGCATTTGTGTCCTTCAGAGTAGAAAGAATAAACTTTACCTTGACATAGTGCAGCCTACATGTTCCACCTTCCTTCATGCATAAGTTAAATAGCAAGGAGGGATAAATTCACAAGGATTCCAGTCCATCCTCATGGGCTTAATCTCACACCTTAAACAGTAGTTAGGAAGTCAAGAGTTTCTTTACAAAAGAACTCTTCAAGACTTTTCTTTTCCTTCTGCAGAACCTCCAATTCCTGTACTGTCTCCAATATTTAAGGTGGTTCTTTCTCCTGGGGGCCATATCCCATTTCAGTCTGTTGTGATTCTTAGGATCAGAGTGCAGCAAACAAGCAGTGCTGAGTGCACTTCTTTCCTACTAACTAGAGATGCAGCAATATTTTACTACACCCTCGAAGTTAACGTGAAGTGCATAACTTCAAATCCGCATATAATTACACCAAGTTTCCATTAAAAGGTCAAAATTTGCCTTTAATGGACTTCGCGTTATGGACTTCACTTTAACTTCAGGTTACATTTTGAGAAGGCAAAGTTTGTGAGAAACAGACCACAGATCACATGTCTGACTAGGTGACATGATGCAGGGAGGAAGTGAATCAGGCTTAACTTTGACCTTCTGTTTGCTAGATGAGGAGCTGTGTGGAATTGACTGTCTTGTGTGTTTGTATATGGAGGAGGAGTAGTTTTGAGAAAAGTTTAAGCTTTTGATCCTTTTTTTTTCCATCATCCTGACTTGAAACCTCCTTCATCCTAGTGCCCTTTTTGATTTTGGTATCTGATTCTGTTACTCTGTTTTCCTTTTTTGTTTAGTTCTTAAGACTTCTATTATTTTTTGTTTACAAATGGAGAGAGATGAGGTTCCAGCTGGGAGTCATGGCCCAAAGACGCGTGGTGGTGTGAGGTGAACTATTTGCCTCAACCATGGGAGCTTGTTCCCATCCAGTGCTCCCTTCCCTGAAAATGTTTCCATTGGCAGTGGAAGTGAGGTTCCAGAAGCATCGGCAGCAGCAACTGCTGCTTTGGATGTTAGTGGTGCCAGTCAAGCAGCACTGGTGGCTAATACTGACCCCCCACAGCAGACCAAGGAGCAACAACATCAGGAACAACAACAGCAACAGTAGCAGGAACAACAACAACAACAGCAGCAGCAGCAGCAGCAGCAGGAACAACAATAGCAGCAGCAGCAGGAACAACAAGAGCAACAACAGCAGGAACAACAACACCAGCAGCAGGAACAACAACAGCAGCAGGAACAATAACAGCAACAACAGCAGGAACAACAACAGCAGCAGCAGCAGCAGGAACAACAACCACAGCAGCAGCTGCTTGTTCCCCACCTTCCAACTGTGGAGCAGCCTAGTACATCTGGGACCCCCTCCCCACTGCCTGTGCCTGGTCCTCCACATAGCTCATCAGTGTGGCATTTTTTCACCACACTGCCATGTGACCTGACTGTGGTGAGATGCAAGATCTATGGCATGATGGTGCATCGTGGTCACAAAGGAGCCCACTTAGGAAAAGGTGGGCAGAGAACACACCTGACTATGCACCACTGTGCACAGTGGGAGGCCAGGGTGGCTGAACTAGAAGCTACCACTCCTGCAGTGGAGGGTGCAGTGCAAGAGGTGGCAGCACAGCATCAGCCTGCACGGCATCCAAAACACAGCAGAAGGGAGAGTGTTGAACAAGTGGCAGCTCCTGCAGCTGGACGTGAACGCAACCCATCTGAAAATCCAGTCACACAGGGTGATCTTGCCATTTTATTTATTTATTTTATTTATTTATGTCTTTGATAACTGGGTAGGTGCACTGATCCAGAGGACTGTTGTCAGTCATGACCCGGGCCACAGAAAATGCAGCAACCAAAACATACAGGTATAGCACAGAGGTTCATAAACAAATACATGAGATGCAAATCTACAGGTAGTACAGACACAGCAAGCATTATGTTATAACATGGTACAAGCAGAAAAAATTTGTGTGCGATACAGGATAAAGTTCACTGTTTCGTTAAAATAACAAGGGCTGATTTAGGTCAAGGAAAAACAATTTGACAACTAAAGATAAAACAACAATCAGCAATTGGTTCTGGAGGAAAAGAGGAAAGTAAAGCAAGGAGGGGCAAGGAGAAGAGAGGTAGTCATAGTGGAGAAGGAGTACAAGGAGAAGTGCTGTCAGGTTGCAGGACATGGACTAAGTGCTATAGTCAGAGGGGGATCCAAAAGATAGTATACTAGCAGTTGGGAACAGTGGCAGACCACCGACGAGAAAAGCCATGCTTTCATGGCATGCTTGAAAGCTATATGTGTGAGTGATGAGTGAATAGACAGGGGGAGTTTATTCCAGAGCGAGGGGCAGTGACAGAGAAAGCTTGTTTGCCCATGGTGGTAAGAACACGAGGTACTTCCAGTGGTGGAATGAAGGATGCCCGCAGGTTTCTGGTGAGCACTCTGCTTGTTAAATGGGGAGAGTAGGGAGCGATATGTGGAAGGTGGAGGGAGTTCTCCACAATGCAGCCCAGTGCATAGTTGAAACGACCTTGTAGGGTCGGCCACCCCAATGCTTGGTATAGTGAGCAGTGGTGGGAGTGGTAGTGGGCAAGAAGGGTGAAGCGACATATAGCATTATGTGTACTATTTAGTATTTTATACGGAGAGGTGGACAGGTGTGAGTAGACTGGGGAGCAGTAGTCTAGCAGGGGAAGTAGGTTGCCATGTGCTACCACCAGGCATGTTTCTGTGGACAGGTAGTGTTTATAACGGTATGCAGCACCCAGTTTTTGGTGGATCCAATGAATAGTGTGGTTGATGTGCTCGGAGAAAGAAAGTGAGGGGTCTAGGATAGCTCTCAGATACTTAAAGGATGAGACAGTCTCAAGCAGAGTGCCTGTGGGGGTGAGAACTAGGAGAGATGACTTTGCTTTGGTTGCCTACTCTAGGAAGGGGTTTAGACCCGAAAAGCATAGTTTTGGTCTTTTTTCATTAACTAGTAGTTTGTGAGAGAGGAACTATTTGTGAACAGACGCAAAGTTTAGTGTGAGGGTGGAGGAGATAGCGTCTACATTCTTGTCACTGTGATATATAACCAAATCATCAGCATATAGGAGAGCAGAGCAGCTAATGCTGTCCTTAGGAAGTGTGTTGATAAACATAAGTAAAAGCAGGACTTCTGGCAATGCACCGTGCCGTGTAACAGGCTCCCTATAGAGCTCCAGCCACCTTAATAAAACATTAATAATATTAATTTAATTCACTAAATCAAGCTACCTGAGCATCGCAGCACACTCATCTACAAGTCGGAACATCATAGGACCACTCGGGGATAGATTCCAAGAACCAAAATGGAGGTGGATATGAAAAAAAGTCTACCTAAATGCACGCCACCTGTGACACCCGAAAAGGCCCCAAAGAAGCCGCGGGCTGCTAGTCTCAACCTCAGCGCCAGTCCCTCCTATGTAGACAGTGAACCGCTTACCTTGCAACAGTTCCTGAAGGAATTTAAGCCATTCAGGGATGATCTTCACACTCTGGCCTCCGAATTCAGCTCTCTTAATTCAAAACTGGAGGAAGTTTCACAAAGAGCCACAGACAACTCAGCTAGGCTGTTCTCCCTCAAGAAACGTCATGATAAGCTTGACCCCGAACTTGCCACCAACAGACAATGCCTGGCCAAACTTGAATTAAAAGTGGAGGACCTGGAAGGACGTAGTAGGAGAAATAATGTAGTTATCATTGGTCTCCCTGAAGGAGAAAAGGGGCACGACACGAATATGTTTATTCAGAAATTGGTGGGTCCCTCTCCCTTTGGTGCTAAGTACATCATAGAAAGAGCGCATAGAGCGCTGCGCCCAAAACCAGTGCCTGACATCCCTCCTCCACTGTTATTTTCCATTTCCTTAACTTCTTGGAAAAACAGCACTTCTTACAAAAAATTAAGGAGCTTCAAGAAGTAATTTGGGGAAGGAAATGTCTGAGGATAGCCTAGGATCTCCCAGCATTGGTCCACCTTAAAAGAAAGGCATTCCATCCGGTGGTAGTCAAGCTAGTTGCTGCTGGCATTAAGTTCTGTTGGCACCCTTTGCAAACTGTGTGAGAGGCCTTTCGGCACCATGCAGTTCTGCTTAAAGTTGAACCAGCATAACATTCTGTGGTGATTTGCATATGCAGCCCATGATGCTTTGCATTGTGTGGGCATGTGTGATTTTGTATTTTCTTGAAACTTGGCTTCCCAGCCAAATGCCCTTTGGGGTAACCCTTGCCTCAGTGTTTGTGCACAGAGGTTCTTTGTCTTTTAAGTTCCAGATAGTGTATCCAGTGAAGCTGAATGTCCTAATCACGGGAGCCTGGACCGCCTTTGAAGACCCTGAATCTGCTTCTACACATTTAAAATCTGCCTTTCCTGATTTATTCAAGAACCTCTGACTGTAACGCCTTCATGACATGGTTTTGTGCAGGTCAAATAGGGGCTGTTTTTTTTTTTGATTAGGGGCTGTAAGTCCGGTTTTACTTCTAGCAAGTCTTACTAGCCTCTGGCTTGGTAGATACCTCTGCTGGTCGTTCACTGGGCTACTGACTCCCTCTCATACGTCTGGGCACCTTTCCAACTTCTCCAATATGGAGATACGTGCCTGTTCAAAGCTACGGTGTAATTTTTACATCAGTGAAGAATTGTCCCAGTGTAGGATTCTCCCATTGGCATTTCCACACTATCACCACTAGATGGGGCTCTGCGATTACAAATGCAAGCTCTCCACCTTAATTGCGGCTGGTTTATCGAACTGTTTTGATCCGTATTGCCCATTCAGTCTTTCCCAGCCTCAGAGACATGTCAGCGAATTGTATCTTTGCAGCGTCAGGCAGGACCTTCATTTACATTGTAGATAAGTACTGCTTATTTTCTAAAATGTCCTGCTTATTTTATTTTAATTTGTTAAGAAGGTGGACTAAAGAGCTGGGGAAGTTGAGTGCTACATTTGGCACTCGGTTGTTGGGGCATATGTTAATTTTCTCGGTTGCGATGTATTACTAGCACTACCTACTTTTCTTTCGTCTTGTAGATTGGGAACTGCTTCCTTTAATGTTAAAATTAACTGCTGAGATGTAAAAAGCAGGCAAAGCTTATTTCTTGTTTTGTTTTTGCCTCTTAGATCAGCCTAGATCGTCATGTTATATGAGTGGGTTAACTCTACCAGTAGTCTTAGGAAATTGCTGGCCTTTTGGTTTATTTACTTTGATGTATAAATTTATTAATCGATTGGAGAGCTATTTCTCGACTAATAATCTTATACCTTCAACCTCTCCAGTTAAGGTAACTTGCTCTATTAGTTTATTGATATGTAGATGTTAATTAGCGTTAATTGTTATCTTTACAACTTTATATAGTTAGGTTTCGTTAGGGTGGCTGGAGTGGAGGGAAATGTTTTGGGGCATGATGCAGAAGGCGAACTGCAGTAGAAAGGAGGGAGGGTGGGATGGGATAGGGTTTTTATATTGTTACAGTCCAACGAATATCTAGATAGTTCATTTGGGGTTGGAGGTGGGGAGGAGGGGGGTTTACTTCACACAGAGATACCTGTCAGGGAGAAATGTTGGATGTTTGGCCAACACTTCGACCAGTCTATAACTTACCATGGCTGGGACACTGAAAATAATTACTTGGAATGTGAGGGGGGCCAGACATACAGTTAAACAGTATCAGATACTTAAATATCTAAATCTCCTGACTGTGGACATTGTATTCATCCAGGAATCCCACTTACTTAATTCTGAGGCCATGAAATTACGTAGACAGCAGATGGGTCAATACTTCGTGGCAGAGGGCAACACCCAAAGCCGCGGAGTCCTGATCCTATTGCGAAAATCCATACCATTTTCCCCTAGCCAAACTATAGCAGACCCTGAAGGATGATATATTTTTGTAAGGGGTATGCTCTATACCAGGGAAATTATCTTGGGTAGTATCTATGGCCCCAATATTGACACACCCAGCTTTTTCATGCATATTCTTAATATCCTCTCACCATTTTTACATATTCCCTTCATCATACGGGGGTGATCTCAACTTAGTTTTTGACCCACAAATAGACCACGTAGGCAATCCATGACAAGGCTTTCCCCCGCACAGCGGGCACTCCGAGATTTGCTAGATGGTGTTGGATTAACAGATATTTGGCATACCCTTCATTCCCTGGAGAGAGAATTTACTTTTACATCCCCGGTACATCATTCATCCTCCCTTATTGATTATCTGCTTATTTCCTAATCCTTAATCCCTGGAGTCTTAGACTCCACCATTCTCTCGGGCTCATTTTCTGATCATTCACCAGTTTCTTGTTTGATCTCTCTTACATCTCTTCCCAAGGCAGTTGGGAGATGGAAGATCAACAACCAACTGATGCAGATCCTGGATCACGTGACATATATATCTGATAATATTACTTTCTTTACTGACGTTAATGTTGGCTCTACTGGAAAACCAGACATTGAATGGTGCTCCCTAAATGCATATCTCAGGGGCCTGCTGATTGGTCTAGCAGCCAAAAAAAATAGAACTCAGGACGAATGGCTGAAATATTTGTTATCCCAAATTCGTGTCATGGAACATGACTTATTCCCCCCAATCCTTGGACCAAACTAGGGAAAACCTAGTGAAACTCAAAGACTCATTTTCAAATCTATTAAGGGAAAAAGTTGAATTTACCATTTTGAAAACTCAGTCCCTTCACGTAGATCAAGGGGAAAAAGCGGGCCGCCTCTTGGCACTCAAACTCAGCAGCTAGAATCTCATAGACTAATTGTGGCAATTTGTTCCCAAAATGATGATACTCTAAAGATCTCCCCGTCGGACATAATTGCCGAATTTAGGAGTTACTGTGCAAAATTATATAGTTCCATGGATGATCCCTCATCTTTGCCGCAACTAAATTCTTATCTAGAATGCTCTTCTTCACCTTCGCTTTCAGACTCACAGAAAACTTCTTTAGTTGCTCCCATCACTTTAGAAGAGATACTCAGAATTATCCAAGACTTGCCCTCAGACAAGACACCTGGTCTGGATGGATTTTCCTCTAATTTTTATAAAATGTTTGCTCAACAACTAGCGCCAACCCTTCTTTCCCTATTTCATCATATTCTTTCTGGACAGGCCTCGGATGGATCCTTATTCGAAGCCCTAATTACCTTAATACTCAAGGAAGGTAAACCCTC
Source organism: Neoceratodus forsteri (assembly GCA_016271365.2). NCBI lineage: Eukaryota > Metazoa > Chordata > Ceratodontiformes > Ceratodontidae > Neoceratodus > Neoceratodus forsteri. The sequence goes on along the minus strand of CM057459.1, from coordinate 1,223,060,097 downwards.
CGATAGAGTCCAAAGTTATAGACCGATTTCCCTCTTGAATCAAGACCTTAAAATCCTAACGAAACTCCTAGTGAGCCATCTGAGCCCTATCTTTTTAGATATTGTAGGCCCGGAACAAGTAGGCTTCATGCAAGGTAGATCATCAGTTGATCATCTCAGAACCCTTGCACATGTCTTCTCAGCTTCCAGGGATGCTGATTTCCCTGCTGTTTTGGTGTCCCTGGATGCCGAGAAGGCATTTGATAGGGTCAATTGGAATTTTTTGTTCCAATCACTGGCAGCATTTGGATTCCCCCTCTGTTTATAAAATGGATAGGAGTATTATATAAATCTCCTACAGCATGGGTTGTTTGCAATGGACTGCTGTCTGATTCTTTTACACTCCATGCCGGAACTAGACAAGGTTGTCCACTATCTCCCCGGCTGTTTAACATTTATTTAGAACCTCTTATTTGGAGGATCACAGCGAGTCCGGATGTTCAAGGTATAACCATCCATCAGCAAACTGTTAAAGTCTCGGCATACGCAGATGACTTGCTTCTTCAATTATCCCAGCCTGATATTTCTATACCTGCCTTACTTACTATCCTGGACGAATTTAGTTCCATGTCCAACTATAAATTAAATAGGGACAAGACGGTGGTTTTCCCCTTGAATCATGAAGTACTAAAACCAGTTGCCTCTACGCTGGGTCTTTTTTGGCAAACCAACTCATTAAAATACCTGGGGATAAATCTGTCTAGAGACCCGAATAAATTTGCAAAATTAAATCTCGACCCATTAATCTCCACTATTAATCAGGACTTAAAGAGATGGGCGTCACTTCCTCTTTCTCTCTGGGGAAAAATCAATATTATCAAAATGAATATTTTCCCACGGTTATTCTATCCATTAAATCTTATGAACGTCTGGTTGCCTTTGGCATGGTTTGAAAAGATACATCAAATGCTTTCAGCCTTTATTTGGGCCGATAAGAAACCCCAGATAGCCTATGATAAGCTTTCGGCACCGAAATTGAAAGGGGGACTTCGTTTACCACACTTAGGTCTTTACTACTGGGCTAGCCATGCAAATAAATATTTAAGATGGTTGTTGTCAGAATAGCTGTCACTGCTGCATCACTTTACACCAGTATGGCTTAAAATAGAACATACTTTAATACAAATTCATGGACTATCTCCGACTGCACTATTGCATGCTAATTTAAGTTCTTTACCACCGGCATTGAAAAATACACCCCTGGCATTATCTATTAGAATTCACTCCCAACTTTGCTCCTTTTTAAGATATAAACATACCATGGATCTATCCCAACCCTGGTGGGGAAACCCTAACCTCAAAATTGATGGCAAGCCGCTTCAAAGGAGATGGATCTCGCAATTAGGGGATGGTCCCCTCTCCTTCTTTTTGAAGGCGGATGGCTCGTGGTTAACCGCTCCCGAAATTTTAAAGAACTCCCATATGCCGAATTCAGCTATTTTTAAAATATTCCAGTTACGGCATTTAATAATAGGACTCTTTGGATCAGTTCCACCGGTGTCCCCAAATCTTTCCCGCTTGACAGATTTAGTCCCCCTTGCGAGCCTTCCCCATGCTGTCTCTAGACTATATGAAGTACTTCATAACTGGAAATGGCCTGACAGCCTCGGCCCAACTCACTTTTGGATCCCTTTTTTTTCCAATCAAGAATTTTTCTGGCCCTCTTTATGGAAGAGCTGTCATAAGTTTATGATACAAGACAGGCTCTGATTAATGCAATTTAAAATCTTGCACAACCTTTGTTATTCACCTCAGAAGATGGCTAAATTGGGTCTTCTCCCTTCACTTACATGCACTCGATGTCTGCAGGGTGAGGGTAACCTATTTCATATATTTTGGACATGTCCCAAGATAGTTCCCCTCTGGAACGTCATCAAACAGAGAATCAGCCCCCTTTTGGGTTTATCAGATCTATTTACTCCTGAAATTTGTATCCTATGGGAGCTTTCCTCTATTGATGTTACCAATAGAAAGTATCACATTACCCTTATTGCCATGTCAGTTAAAAAACTGGTCTTGAGGCACTGGAAAGATACAGTTGATATTTCTTATAGTGAATGGTTACAGGAACTGTTGGCCAATCTTCACCTGGAAGAGACAGTTGCCAGTCTACATAATCAGTCTCAGATATTTCTCAAGAGATGGGGCCCTCTCGTTACTCTGTATTCTCTTCAGAGACCCTGAGGGTTAATCAGTTTTTCTTAGATAGCTTTCCACTATATAGTTGTGCTCTGTGTGAATGGGGGTGTAGGGAGAGGAGGTGGGGGGACAGTTGATCTGATTTCATAACTATGTATAGTTGTATGTTTCATACATGTGTGTAACAGCAGATCTTCTCTCTATAATTGTGGAAATATTTAATAAACTTTGAATTGAAAAAAAAACATAAGTAAAAGCAGAAGTCTGAGTATGGAGCCCTGGGGAACACCAGTGAGTACAGGGAAGGCAGTGGAGGAGACCTTGTCGATGAGAACTGACTGGTGCCAGTCCAATAGGTAGCTGTAAAACCAGGCAACAGGCCCAGAGGAGCAGCCGAACAGGGCTAAGGTCGAATGGAGGAGGCTGTAGTCAACAAGATCAAATGATTTACATAGGTCAATGAAGACAGCACCTGTATGTTTGCCCAGGTCCACATCTCTTAGCACGGGATCAGAAAAGAGGGCAAGGGCAGAGAAGGTACTATGATGTTTTTGGAAACCATGTTGGAGAAGGCAGAGAAGGTTATGCTTCTCTAGGTGTTCCATTAGCTGACAGTGTATGATTTTTTTCAAACAGTTTGCTCTGGTGGGGGAGGAGAGAAATGGGCCTATAGTTGTCTGGGGAAAGGGGGTTGCCATTTTTGAAAATCGGCACTACATTGGCATGTTTCCAAGCTGTGGGTACAGCAGCAGTAGTTAGGGAGAGGTTGAAGATGAAGGTGAGGGGACTTGTAATTGCATGGGAGATGAGTTTCAGGAAAATGGGGTGTAGGCCATCGCTGCCAGGGCTGCCTTTGGCTGGTAGGGATTTTAATAATTTGATGGTGTCGGTGTGTCCAATGGTTCTGAAATGGAAAGGAGGGGTTGAGGTGTAGGTGGTGGAGAAGGCAGGATCATCAGTCTGGCAGCACGAGGCAGAGGAAGACAGAGGGGGGAGCTTGTTTAGGTAAGGGGATAAGTCTTTGAATTTTAGGTTGAAGGCATCAGCAATTTGAGCAGGGTCAGAGGTGGAGCCAGAGGGGGAGGAAAGTTTGGTTATCCTGCTATTGTTTTTAGGGTTCAGGAGAGAACTAATAGAGGACCAGAAATGATGTCAGTTTCTCAGGTTATTGATTTGTTGATTTTGGAAGTATTTGCTCTTTAGGGATTTGGCAGATTGCTTGCATTTATTTTGCAGTAGTCTGTAGGCATGCCAGAGTTGGGGAAGGGTGATGCCTTATTTTCCTTCCACTTGCGGTCCCAGGTTTTCATTAGTGCTAGCAACTCACTGGTTATCCAGCGATTGCACCCACCTCTCACCCTTTTAGTTTTTAGGGGGAAATACTTGTCTTGGATGAGTGCTAGGGTGGAGGTGAAAAGTGTGACAGCCTCCAAGATATCAGTTAGGCAGTAAAGGGTTGTCCAGTCCATTGCCCATACTTCGTTTAAGACTGGTGTCGGGTCTTGTTTGGTGAATTGTCTGAAAGATAAAAGATTGTGGGGAGCTTTGTTTGATTTAAGTGACAGTATGGCATAGTTTGGTGAGTGGTCACTGATTGAGTCAGACATTGTGCCTGCCTGGAGGATCAAGTCAGCTCGATTTGTAGCTACACAGTCAATGAGAGAGTGATTTTGTGAGCGAGTATTGTGCCTGGTGGTGGAGGAGATAATTTGTTTGAGGTTTTGTTCATTGAGTAGGTGTGCATAATCAGGTGCAGACACATCCAACCAATTTAGGTTGAAATCGCCAAGTACGACCATGTCCCTGGAGGTGGTAGTGCACGCTATGCAGTTCAGGAAACTAGAAAGTCCTGGGATGCTTCCTGAGGGGGAGTTGTAACGGCAGCCTATGTGTAGTTTCTTTGAAGCTCCTAGAGTTAGTTTGATGAGAAACCATTCACTAGGGGAGGTGGAGACTGAGCAGTTTATAATGGTGGCCGAGATTTGTTCTTTCACACAAAAAATGCCACTCCGCCACCCCACTTTCAGCCAGTTCTATCTGAGCACAGGAGGGAATATCCTTGGAGTTGCAAATGAGAGTCAGAGTGTGTGTGCTTTAGCCATGTTTCTGAGAGACCTATGACCTGAGGTTTGCAGAGGGCAACCCAAGCCTTGAACTCATGGAGCTTGGATGGGAGGCTGCAGATATTCATGTCGGCTATTTTAAGCCCAAGGTTTTTTGACCAGCTTGCATCAGTGTGGTCGATGTGGGCATTGTTGGGGCCAGGATTACTTTCAATGTCACCCAAGAGGAGAATTGGTGTGGGAGGGGGGCAGGCATGGGGCAGGCAGAGGAGGGAGATTTGAGGCTGATGGTGCATATAAATAGGCCCAGAAGTCTCTGTTCATAATTTGTTAATAGGTCCAGGAGGATTTCACTTATAAGGGAGGATTCTGGACCCCACACAATGAAAGGAGGGTGCTGGTTTTCATATGAGGTAGACTGAGGGCCAGGGGGGTCACTGGTCAATGACCAGTATAGATGCGCAGAGGTCAGTGGATAGTAGTATGGTTGCTAGGAAGATCAGCACAGGAAGGGAGTAGCGCAAGTACTGGTAAATGGTTAGGAAAATTTGTGATTTGGAGGGGAAAACACTTTGGCAGTCCTGTGAGGGTTTATTTTCAGCTAATGGAGGATTTGATGTCCACCACAGTAGGGACAGCTGCAGGACAATAGAAAGGAGGAGCTAAGAACAGGGCAGAGCCTAGGTGGATTTAATAGAGGTCAGGGCTGGGGTGGATGGGATGGAGAAATTATAGACTGCTGCAGTGGTCAGGCGGCAAAAAATAACCATTTGAAAAAACTGTACCCACTCCAGGGGCAGCCACAGGTCTCAGATTCTCAAAGTTTCCCAGGCTTGGAGTTCCGACCAATAGTGCAGCAGTGTTTTGCGAGGAGACCGATGAGGAAGAGTCCTGGCCTGCTCACTAACCAATAGAAGGAAAAGCCATTGCTGGGGCTTTGGCCGCTTCTATGGCAGGGGAGAGAGCATACCTGTGGGCTAATGGACGAGCAGGGGGACCATGGCTATGGAAGAGCTGCATTCCAAGGTGGCGGCGAATGCCACTTCAGGAGGGGGCACCAATCAGGCTGCTGAGATGGAGCTAGAGAGAAAAAGAAAGAAAGAAATTGGAGATAGGTATTAATACAAAACAGATTTCAGTAAACAAAAGGCTAGAAATAAATCGGTGGGCGGGGGCAGGAGCTAAACAGGTTAGCAATCAGAGGGCAGGTGCAGACAGAGAGGGGACGGATAGCCAGTGGGTTCTAGCTGGAAACAAAGGAAAGGAGAAAAATTAGCAGGTCAAAAGGGAAGGGAGGGTGGTTTCAGTCCTCAGTTAGTGAGGCGGCATAGTTTGGAGAGCAGGCAGGGGAGGTTAGAGGAAAATCAAGAGAAAGAGTGTAAGGGAGAGGAGATTAGGTAGAGACCGTAAAGAGGGAAATTATTTTACCGAGTACTGGTTAGTGTCTGGCAAGGGCTAATAACATATAAAGCAAAACATCATTCAAAAATATGCAGTCCTAGTATCAGACATTCTCAAATTCATTGTCAGAAAAGGGCTATAATCATGTTACTTCACAGAGAAAGTTAAAAACAGGATGCAGTCTTAGCCTTTACATATAGAAATCAGGCAAAAATTACCATGCTGTTCACTACACAAGTTTGAAAGGAAATTATAGGCTGCTGCAGTAGTCAGGAGGTGAAAAATAACCATTTGGAAAAACTGTGCCCGCTCCAGGGGCAGCCGCAGGTTTCAGATTTTCAAACTTTCCCAGGCTTGGAGTTCTGACCATTAGCACAGCAGCGTTTTGTGAGTGGGCCAATGAGGAAGAGTCCTGGCTATCTCACTAACCAAAAGGAGGAAAAGCCATCGTCAGGGCTTTGGCCAATGCTGTGGCCAGGGAGAGAGCATACCCGTGGGCTGGTGGACGAGCAGGGGGACTGCAGCTATGGAAGCACCACATCCCAAGGTGGCGGTGGATGCCGCTTCAGGAAGGGGCACTGATCAGGCTGCTGAGATGGAGCTGTGGGCTGTGGACAAGAGGGGGACCTCGGCTATGGAAGCACTTCATCCCAAGGTGGCAGTAGATGCCACTTCAGGAGGGGGCACCGATCAGGCTGCTGAGATGGAGATGTGGGCTGGTGGATGAGCAGGGGGACCATGGCTATGGAAGCACCGCATCCCAAGGTGGCGGTGGATGCCGCTTCAGGAGGGGGCACTGATCAGGCTGCTGAAATGGAGCTGTGGACTGGTGGACAAGCAAGGGATCACACCTGCAGAACTGTTGCATCCCAAGGTGGCGGTGGATGCCACTTCAGGAAGGGGCACTGATCAGGCTGCTGAGATGGAGCTGTGGGCTGTGGACAAGAGGGGGACCTCAGCTATGGAAGCACCTCATCCCAAGGTGGCAGCAGAAGCCACTTCAGGAGGGGGCACCGATCAGGCTGCTGAAATGGAGCTGTGGACCGGTGGACAAGCAGGGGATCACACCTGCAGAACTGCTGCATCCCAAGGTGGCGGTGGATGCCGCTTCAGGAGGGGGCACTGATCAGGCTGCTGAGATGGAGCTGTGGGCTTGCAGATGAGCAGGGGGACTGTGGCTATGGAAGTACCATGTCCCAAGGTGGTGGCGGATGCCGCTTCAGGAGGGGGTGCCAATCAGGCTTCTGAGATGGAGCTAGAGGGAGGAGTGGTGTGAGATCAACCACCTAGGAAACATTGTTGACACAATGTGCCAGCATTTGGACCAAATGGAGGGTCAGCACTTGCAAATCATTGCTATGCTCTTAAGTCTAATTGGTCAGAACCAGGCCCAGTAGTCTTTTTTTTGTTCCTTCTTAATATGTATTCTGTGTTCTGTCTTTATGTTTCCTCATTTTCTTCCACCCTTAAAAAAAATATTAAAAAAACACCCAAATAAATTTTAAAAGCAAAAAAATATCCTGTCCTGCGCTTTCCTTCTTTTCCTACTTAATAATCTTTTTACATACAGAAAAAGTATAATTTTTTCACATTAATATTTTCTTCCTGTTGAACTGTGTTAAAGCAGCAGTGCAATAATCTAGTAACAATTTTGACCTATACTGTTTTATTCAATTTTCAATTGTCCCTTATCTACTGACTTGTATGATACCCTTCCTTCCACAACAAATTTTATTCTGCATTATAAAATGGGCATTAATGAAAGGTCAAATGATGACTTGCCATTGGGCAGAAAATGTCACCTGACCATCCATTAATGCCCCAGTAAACCAACAGTTTGCATGCCAATTGTAAAAAGCTTTTGATTTTTTTTTTTTGCTTTTTACAGTTAGCTAGCCCGTTTTATAAGTGTGATAACCCGCTCCAGCCCATGGGTGTATCAGGGCATTAATGCACTTTCTGGCTGGCTGAAGTCACTCAAGCAAGTCCTTGTGCCTCACAACGCACCTGGGGTGTGCATTAATACCCTGCTACACCCATGGTCTGTCTTGGGTTATAACGCACTTACTCCCTATTTTTAGATATGAAATAATAAAAGTAGTGCTCCTTTTAATATTGTTCAGATCTGATTTTCATCAGTATACTCAGCTGTTTTTGAACACCTACTGCTCCATAAGGTCATGGTGGTGGACCACTGCCTGCTGCATTGCATGCTAGTTCACTTTAGTAGTCACAGCAGAAATTATTTTAAATACTAGATGTAAAAAAACAGGTGGGAATACTGATGAAAACTGTCTGCAAGCCAAATTAAAAGGAACGCTCTGTTTATTATTTCAGAAGTGAAAAAAAGGAGAACAGCAGCCGTAAACTGTGGAAAGAAGGGTATCATATACACAAGTCAGTAGATAAGTACCAATCGAAAATAGAATACAAAAGTATAGGTAAACATTGCCACCTGTTTAGTGCACTGCTGCTGTACTTGTCATGTTATATTACTTTTTGTTACTGTTGACTGTGTTAAATATAGGATAAAATATGGGGGTGCAGTGTGTTACGAGAATTTAACACACACGCGAGTTGTTGGATGGTACATACGCCCTCGGGGTTTATGATAGCCATCCAACAATGAGGGTGTGTGTTAAATTTGAGTAAAACACACTGCACCCCATACTTTGTTATATATAATTGAAGGGTTTCATTTTTTTCTGGTAGATTTTGAAATAAAAAAAAAAGAAACTGGAGTCTTACCTTGTGGTGAGTAAACAGTTTAATGAGGAACAGAGAACTGCAGATTTAGCACGTAACACTAAATATTTAAGTATTTAAGAAGAAAACTAAAGAAAAAATAACTGTCCTGATCATTGTTGTCCTCTTTCATGAAGCAACTGTTGTCAAGTGCTGACTTCATTTGACCTGCAGGGGAAAGGTGAGGGTTGAAAGGGAGCGTGGTTAGGGAGCATGGTAAAAGTGTGCAGTGTAGCAGTTTGTTGTATTCTAGGAAAACTGAATAACATTAAAGAGCAAGTGTTTTGTTGGATGTGAATTGCCTTATTCGGAGCTGTCTGAGTCGATGACTTGGATTCTTCTTCTTTTCTGCAATTTCTGGTTAGAGTTGTATATATTGACGATGACGGGGCTGTGGAAAATGCAGGCACTCCCAAACATAGCCTTCATATTTCCGGCAGGCATTTCGTTGTGATGGCTACTGAGCTGTGGAGATTTCTCTTGCTGCTGCTGCTGAGGATATTTGGAGGTAGATGACATTTGGTGGTCAGAGTAAGTTAGGAGACTGCTTATTTGCTGCTGTTTTCATTCAGAAAGAGTGGAATAATTATTGATTGATCGTATATTTCTGTGCCCTGATATCTGCTGCACGTCAGTAGGTGGGATGTTGTGATCTACCAGACGTTGAATGGTGGTCTTTCTTGTGCTGCGGTTGGTAATTCTTTTTGATTCGGGTATGCCAGAGTCCAATTTCATGGTGTGCATCCTTGTTCTTAATTTATTCATTCCAATAGTCATGTTCCTAAACCAGGGGGATGAGTTCTTTCTGTTGCTATTGGGTGCTATGTAAAAAGGAGCATCTGGTTTCAACATTTTAGGTGGCCTCTGCGATTTGTAGATATGATATGCTTTAATGGTGTCTCTCTCTCTGGGTTTTGTGTGTTCTGATAAATCCATGGTTTTATGGGTCAGACATCATGGGGGTTTTTCTCCTTTGCGGATTTTGGTCTGACACTCACAATATTCAAGGAAGGAGTTTCCATTTGTGCCTATTCCTTCTTGGATGTCTGCCCATTGCAGATTATAATGTTCTTTTGCACACAATGCAAAGTGAATTCCGAGACTTAAAAACATAAAGTTGAGGAGGCCTGTTGGTGTGGTCATGTTTAAGGTGTTTGAACTGTATAGCAGCTCCACATCTTCGTCAGTTAGTGCCTAGGCTTTGTTTGGGCGATTGCCTTTTCCTGCCTTTCTTAGTTGCTTTTGTTTGGCTGCTAACATTTTCTTTGTGTCCACAAAAATGTCATCAGGGCTTTTAAATATTAAGTTTGGGTATCTGTGTGCAGAAAGATGTCTTTCAATACTAGCCACAATGCCTCGTATAGTGCCTGGTTCGTACTCTGAGCTGTCTTTTTTTTTAGGACATATAAGAAATTTGTCAGTAGTTTGTCTAGCTCTGAAAGTTCAAAAGTTTCAAAATTCTGTGGCTGTCCTACCTCAGATAAATAGGTCTTAAATAATTTGAGGTCACTTTGTGTTTTTCTTATGGTGTTTTGGTTCTCTTGGTCTTGTGCAAAGTTTTGTCTTTCCGTTTCGTCGGGTTTGAAATCTGATGAGCATTTTGTTTTTTTATTTTGTTTAGGTTATTGGACTGTGACAGAGACAGTTCAGTATGGAGTGAATACCACTGAGGAGGTGAGTTGTTGTGGACACTGATTGTGTGAGAAAACGGACACTGTGAGGCTTGCGCTGACTTTCTCTTTCTGTCTCGAGCACATTAGCATTGGAAGAAGCCGCATCAATGCTGTAACACCTACTCAGGTGTTACGGTATTTAACACACGTTTTTTTCCATTTAACAAAAAACGGAACCCAGTGATAATGTTTTCTTAGCACACCCACAACTACAATCAAAATACCCTAACATCACATACAATTACAATCCCTCCCCAAAAAACAACTTCCTATCTTATGTGAATGTAGCATGCTTATACTGCTATCTTGCTACATCATTCAGCATGCAGTAATAGTGTCTTGATGAAGAATAATCACTTGAGAAACTCTCCAGAAAAGTCACAAGTATTTCTTGACACACTGCTTAAAGTGTGCATCTAGAGCCAGAACTCTGCATAACTGTCCCAAGTGTGAAAATGGCTTGCTGGTGCCTGCTGCTGCTGCTGCTGTTTAAATGTCATGAAAAGTCCCAATGAAGAGTAATCACATGAGAAACTGTTCAGAAAAGTCACAAGTATTTATTTATGCACTGCTTAAAGCATGCACCTAGAGCCAGCACTCTTCATAAGTGTCCCAAGTGAGAAAATGACTTGCTGGCACCTGCTGCTGCTGCTACTGCTGTTGTCCCACAGTTTGCTGCTGCTGCTGATGTACAGTGTGTTGCTAAATGATAATTGCAGCAGATGACCATGGGTTGAACTATAATCTGATGTTCTGGAAAATTCTTCTGCTGCTCTAACTGAAACATGCTGCCCTATGTGTGTGTATTCATACTAACAATGGTAAGTTATTTTACGTGTCACTGTAATGTTTTTCCAGAGACACTGCCATTTAATTTGTATTGAATCTTGTTTTTTGTTGTAAGCAGTCTTTCGTGTAGTTCCTTTGCAGGGAATCATCATTATACATATTGAATGTTTCCCCTTCATTGGTGTGTTGGCAATGGTCACAGTCACATGTGATACATAGGTGCCACCATCTAATGTGGTACTGTTAAATTTATCTTTTTCTGGGGAGGGTTACTGCTGTGAGTAAGTGAATTATAAGTATTTCTCATAAATGATCATTTCTTTTACTTTCTCAGGTCACAGCACACAGATTTTACGACTGTAGTGATGAAACCATGCTGCCACCGAACTATTTTGCCTTCTATGGGCAAAATTCTGCCTTCCACAGGTAAATTTTCACTGCAGAAGGTGCAATTTCACCATGGAAGGCAGAATTTCACCATGGAAGGTGCAATTTTGCCACTCTGCCAGGTGAAATTTCTCATTTTGCTCCACGAAATGGGTAGAATTTTGCAGATTACTCCAGGAATCAAATTTCGCTCACTTCGTCCATCCCTACTGGTGACATATAGAACAGTATTATCTGCAAATAGATGAACACTTGCTGTGCTGATGTTGTCATTGATGTTGTTTATATAGACAGTGAATAGCAGGAGCCCCAGGATAGATCCCTGTGGCACATCTCTCAGAAGAAGTTTTAGGGGAGAGAGGGTGCCCTTGGTCTTCACCTGTTGCTGCCTGCTGGTGAGGTAGCAAGAAAAACATTTTAACAAGATAACATCTAGACCAATGCTGCTTAACGTGTCCAGTAGTAACTGATGGTTAACTTATGGTCAACAGTGTCAAAGGCCTTGCTTAAATCTAAAAAGAGCATGCAGACATGATTTTTAGCATCAAGGGATGTTAGCCAATCATCAGCAACTTTTAATAAGGCTGAGACAGTGCTGTGCTTGGGTCTGAAACTGGTTTGAAGAGGGTTCAATAGGTTTTCAGCTTCTAGGTATTCTCTAAGTTAAGAGTTAACTAGTTTCTCAAGTAACTTAGAAAGGGGAGGTTACTGCTGTGTCAGATGCCAGCAGCAGCAGCCGCCCACACACAGCATTCCCTCCTGGAGCAGACAGTCAAGCCGGGTGCCTAAGAGGTAATTAAACTACCTCCAGCAAGAGCACCCTTGTTAGGGGGGTTAGCCCATCGCACTGTCTGCATCGACTGCCCCGCCCCCCTCTACCCACCCACCCACCCACCCAGACTGATCATGTACCTGGCCCCTGGCACCCACCCCTCACTGCCCCCACTACCTATCCTGGTGCTCCATGGCTGCAACTAGTCATTGCCTTCTCGACCCTTCGAACCCTGCCCATTCCCTGTGCTACTGTGGTCTCCCCCACATCCCAGCGTACCCCATGGAAGCTGACATACTTCCACCCCCTGACCAGAGCCTTGGTATTCCTACTACTCCTATCTGGTAACATACACCATAACCCAGGCCCTGCCCCCTCCAGCCCACCTGCTAGGTCCACTGGATTCCGAATAGCCTCCATGAACATATGCAGCCTACTGAAAAAAATTGATGCCCTCCAGGGCTGGGCCATGGTACATGAACCAGACATCATAGCCCTGGTTGAAACCTGGCTGTCCAAATCCACCCCAGACTCCTTTGTCTCCCTCCCAGGCTATACCCTATACTGGGAGGACTGAGTAGGCAAACACGGGGGAGGTTGTGCAATCTATACTAGGGACACAATCATTGGACAAGCACTCCCTGCCCCCATTCTTGTGAATGGGGCCCAGGCCCTTACCCTCAAACTCACCCCTGACCCCTCCAGGGGCCCTCTCTATCTCACCACTGCCTACATTCCCCCAAAGAACCAGAACCCAGCGCTAATATCTGTAATTGAACATCTGGTCACCCTCCAACACAGGGCAGAACAAATCCTAGTGGGGAACCTTAACATAAACTGGTTCAGCGCCTCCTCTTCCACGATCTGAGACTCCTTCGCTGCCCAAGACCTGATGCAACTCATCTCCCAGCCCACTAGAGTAAACCCAAAGAGAGGAACTAGTACCCTTCTGGGTGTAATTATCACTAATCGCCCTCAAAAAATCCAAAACATCCAGGTCCTCCCGGATACCCTAAGTGACCACTCCCCTATCCTATTTCTTTGGGTGGCCCCCACTCCCAAATCCAAAACCCAGACCACACCCTGCAGGTGCCTCCATCCTGGTGGGCTGAAAAACCTTAAACTGTTTCTTGCCCAGATTAATTGGTCCCCCATTCATCATGCCCCCGACATTGACACTGCCCTTGCCTTTTTCTCCCAAACCTCTAACAAGGCCTGTGACCTCTTTGCACCCCTCGACAAAATTCGATCCAAAAAACACAATGCACCCTGGGTTACCCCTGCCTTACTACAAATGCTCAGAAATAGGGATAACCTCTGGCACCTTGCCATGGAAACAGGCCAGATGGCTGATAGACAAGCCTACAATGCTGCTCCAAATAGGTGCTCATGGGCCGTCCGGAAAGCCAAGGCCGACCATTACCAGGCCACCCTCAACTCCTCCTGGGGGTCTGCCCAGACTTTCTGGGACAATATTAAACAGCTAAATGGGAAATCATGCTCCCCTCTCCCATCCCAGCTCACTACTGATGGCACTACCTCCACCGACCCTGCCTACATAGCCAACTGCCTTAACACCTCCTTTACTGACCGTAGCTCTGTCCTCTCCAGTAATTTCTTTGACCCTCCCCCCCCAGCCTACCTCCCCCTGTCCTCCAACACTCCAGCTTCCACCTATGCAAGGTATCGGCCCAGGAAGCCAGACCCCTCCTAATTAAAGCATTAAAAGGCAATAATCCTGGCAGCGACTCCCTGGACCCCAGTATTCTCAGACGGGTGCTGGATGAAGCCCTTTCCCCACTCACCAGCCTACTAAACTGATCCCTCTGCCTAGGACAATTTCCCACTGCATGGAAAACAGCCATAGTCACACCCATTCATAAAGGGGGTGACAGGTCCATCACCAGCAACTACCGAACAATCTCCATCCCCCCCCTCCAAAGCCCTAGAAAAAGTGGTGGCCATTCAAATCACTGAATATCTGACAAAGCACAACATCCTATGCCCACAGCAGCACAGCTTCCGGGCTGGTCACAGTACCAGCACTGCACTAATTGAGTTCTCCAATTTCCTACACTCCTCCCTGGATGCCAGCTCCCTAGCTGGTGCAGTGTTCGTTGACCTTTCAAAGGCTTTCGACACTGTCTCCCACCCTCTTCTGCTGTATGCCCTCTGCCAAACTGGTTTCTCTTCTGGCCCCTTCGCATGGTGCATGAGCTATCTAACCGCTCACCCACAGTGTGTAAAAATCAATGGGACACTCTCTGAAAACTGTCCCATCTGCTCAGGGGTGCCCCAGGGCTCCATCCTGGGCCCTCTTCTCTTCTCACTCTACCTAATCACCCTGCCCATTGCTTGCTCTGGCAAAATTCTTATGTATGCAGATGATACTGTCATTTTTGCCTCCCACCACAATCCCATCTCCCTCCAGGACTCCCTACAACAATCATACAATGATGCCGAAGCCTGGTTCAAGGAACAAAGACTCATCATTAATCTTAAAAAAAAAAAAAACTATGCTCTTTGCCCACCCCCAGAACAGAGCCTGCAACCACCCACTCACTATCCTCCCTATTACCAAACAACCACTTGAACTAGTCTGCTCCTACAAATACCTTGGGGTTACTTTCGACTCAGCCCTCACATCCCACACCCACATTGATGCCTTTGCATACGCCACTAATACATGGCTTGGCATCCCCTACCGCTATAAAAACTGCCTCCCCCCTGATGCTCTCTGACTTGCTGTCACATCTTCAGTACTGTCCCTTGTAGACTATGGCCTGCCAGTCTCTGGCACTGCTGACATGACTGCTCTCAACAAAATTCACCATACCCTAAATAAGGCCTGCAGACTGATCACTGCTGCTCCCAGGCTCACACATACATGTCAACTCTATGACGAGGTTAAACTACTTAACCTGGATGAATGGCTACGCTATCAAACCTGCCTCCTCACAAAAAAAAACCCCACTCGGGCTCCCCCCTCCTGGGGTGACTGCCTCCATCCACCATACTCCACCCACTATCGCAACCCATACCTCCAACAGGACCACTCTACTGGTCCCCAGATCCAGGACCACCCATGGTCAGAGGTCTTTCTGCTACAGAGCCCCATCCTGGTTTAATTCTCTCCCTGCTCCCATCTCCAATGCCCCCAAAATCTCCAACTTCAAAACCATCATCAGGAGCCAACTCTTTAACACCCGCAGCTGCTCCTGTCCCTAAATATGGCCTCGATCCCTCCCCATTTGACAATGCCCATTGGGCTGCACTCCACCTCACCTCCCCACCCTCTCCCCCTGTGATCCATACCTCTGCGATAATCAACCAGTGCCAGCTGAGTCAATGTAATTACCACGAAACTGTAAATGTATGAAATCAATATGTGTAACGCTATTTCAGCTACTTGTACTCTATAACCTAGAATTGTAATGTTTGTAATGCTATTTCAGCTACTTGTACTATGTAACCTAGAATTGTAATGTTTGTCCTCAATGTGATGAGGTACCTTTGGAAATGAGCCTCTGGCTCAAAGGTTGTAAACTGCTTTACAATAAATAAATAAATAAATAAAATTATTAAGATTGCTTTGGTCACCAGATTTAAACAAGGGAATAACATGAGCTGTTTTCCAAATGGAGGACAAGGCACCTTGGGAGAGTGACAAATTGAACACATGGGTGATGGGTGGGGAGAAAAAGTAGTATCCTAGCTTTAGGAAATATGGTTCCAGCAAGTCAGCTCCAGCACTTTTTTGGGGGTACAGAGTAAATAGGAGATCCTCAACCTGTTTGATAGAGACAGGGCTGAAGCTAAATTGCAGAGTGTGGGGGTGAATTTTAGGAGGGGGAAGAGAGGGGTTCTGGCAGGGGGCAGGAGAGATATTTTACTAGCAGAGGAAGAATCGAACACTAATCCAGCAGTAGCAAAATGGTTACTTAACTGATCCATGATATCATCACTCCTTGTAAAAGTAGTGGCCCTGGTTAAAATCTTACTTGGGAGGGATTCCCTAAGAATTTGACAACATTTGGCACCATTGCTTTTAGATGACTCAAGAGCTGCCTGGTAGTAATTAGCTTTTTCAGCCGGAATTAGCCTCGTGCACCAGTTCCTCGCTGCTGTAAAGGCAGCCCAATCTCTGTCGGAGTTTGTCATACGAGCTCACTTCCATAGGTAGCCTGTAAGGTGTAAGGCATTTTTTAATGAATTTGAGAACCAGGGACAGGTTCTTTTCCTTGTTCTGATTTTTATCATTGGCTCATGATTGTTTATTATCTCCATAACAAGGTTAAGGAAGAGGGTGCAAGTTTTGGTTGCAGTGGGGACTAACTAGAGGTCTTGCCATCTAATCATGCTCAGTTCAGCCAGAAAAGTGGAGGGGTGGAATTTATGGAAGTCCCTTTTAAGGGTGAAGTTAGGTTGGTGCAATGTTTTTGGGAGGTGCCTCACACAGGCAATAGCACTGTGATCACTAATGTCATTGTGAAACACTCTGGTGTGAGTAATTTTATGGTGTTTGTTGGTGAAGATCAGGTCAAGGAAGGAGCTAGGCCCAGAGTTTCTAATATTAGGATGGGTAACATCACAAATAAGTTGGTTGAGACCGTAGGTATCTCAAAGGTTTTTTAGGGGCTCAGAGCAATGGGAGTTCCAATCTAGATTAAAGTCACCCACAATAAGGTATTCTAAATTGATGGTTCCTAGGATGCTATGTAGGTGTGGGAGTAACTCAAAACCACCAGACAGGTGTCTGTAGCAGCCAGAAATATAAATAGTCTCATTAGAGGGTAAGGAAATTTTCAGGGTAGGACTTTCAAATTCCTTATATAAGGATGTAGAATAGAAAACAGAGACTGCATACTTATTAAGGACATAGATCGCAACCCTCCTCCCCTAGTTGTTCTATCTGTTCTAAATACACTGTAAGAGGGGATGTTGATGGCCTGATTGGGGTGGATGCTTTAAGCCAAGATTCTGAAACCAGAAGTACTATACATCCAGAGTGGTGTGGTGGGCCCATGTATGTAACAAGTCCAATTTCTTGAGTAGACTACAGGCATTAATGTGAAGGAGAATGATTCATTTTAGCTGGGAAAGGTTTGTGGGGGCCATAATGGGCATAGTCGACCCAGAGTAGTTCAGTATTTCCTGAGCACAATAACAGGTGTAAAAACAGTTTCTTGAGCCCATTAATGAGAAATTTAAAGAGTACTCAGTTTTCATTAATATTTTTATCTTCTTTCCAGGTCTTCAGTGTATCCAAACAGTTGTCAGTCTTCAGATTGGAATGTGCCACCCGTCCACAGTACCTCGATGCTACCTGCAAACAGATAAAGAAGAAATTATTCTGAGTTCTTTCCAGTACCCCATTCAGTATCAATGCCCAGCAGAGCTGTTCCTGTCTTTTGTTATATCCATCATCTGTGTAGAAAAAGAGATATTATCTGGCTTGTATGTCACCACCGTTAAATACTTTACACCTGCAGAAAACAAGGGGAAAAAAAAAAGGAAATAAGACTGATACTTAGCTGTAGATAAAAAAGCTTAGGTGGCCACACTGTGTTGGCGTTGTTGCTGGAATAACAATAGTTGCCATCATTATGGTCCTAGGACTGTACGGCAGCAAGTTTTAACAGTCACCTGTGATGAAAAATTGAACATCACTTCTCTGCATTTGGCCATAATTGTATGTATAAAAAGGTCAAGCAGTGGTTAACACTACAGTTCAAGTCAAAAACATAGTTCATGAGATACATACATACTATAAATTACTGATGTTCATCATGATGATGGGTGTCATGTTTCTGGACTATGTGATGATTGTGCATAGCTGGCTCCAGCCAGACGAGTGGTGCAACACCTTCCAGGAAATAACCAGAGACAACAATCAGCTGAAATTTAAAACAATGCTGGTGAATATTGGTGCCTTATTTCATGATCATTGGGCTATTCTGGTTAATAATGATAATGACAAGATAAACCTAATTTCTGCTATAGTGACTATAGTACCATGGTGGTACATTAAGAACTACATTAATGCATCTTCATAGGACATGAACTCACCATGGATGGCTGTGGGTTTTTTGATTGTGCAAAGGCGCCACATTTGTGTGTGTGTGTTTGTGTGTGTGTGTCTCTCTCTCTCTCTCTCTATCAAGAAGTGAGATGGCTGTGGCTTGCTGCTGGTTCTTACATTGGGCACAGGTACAATGTCTCTCTCTCTCTTTCTCTCTCAAGAAGCGGGGTGGCTGTGGCTGGCTGTGGGTTCTTACATTGGGCACAGGTACAGTGTCTCTCTCTCTCTCAGCAGGGTGGCTTTGGCTGGCTGAGGGTTCATAGATTGGACACAGGTACAATGTCTCTCTCTGTGTCTCGTTGTCAAGAAGCAGGGTGGGTGGCTGGGGTGCGTTACTGTATGTTAGTGTCAGGAGAATACCCGTCATTCAATCAGTTGTATGTCAGTAGCTAAAAGTTGCCATTTGTGTTTAGAAGATTGCGGGTAATAATGACTGCACACATTCTGTGAACTACACTGGCAAAATCCAGAAAGGGAAGGTGAAACACTTAATCATTTACCAATTAATATGGCATGGGAAAATTTAAAGCAATAATTCACAGCTTGGAACAAATGCATATTCCTACTAAGACAATATATACAAAAGAGAAAATCCCAATGTGGCTAATGGATTCTGTATGTAAACAAATTAAAATTAAGGAACGATTATTTAAGAAACAGAAAAACCCAAAGTCCTACTAACTTGTCTAGATATAAATAAGCCCTTTCCACACTTAAACAAATAATCAAACAGACTAAGTTAAAACTCAAATTTAATTTGGCACACTCAAAAAATAATCAAAAATCTTTTTCTTACATTAATTATAAGAAAAGTAACTCAAGAAGGGTCGTACCAATAATTGATAATGGTACAACTTTAGTAAGTAAAGTAAGTAAGTAAAATTTATTTTTAAGCGCTTTTCAATACCAAAGCGCTATACAAATAAAATAATTAAAATACATACATATAACACAAACAGCAACAATAACAATGTAATTACAATAAAATACAGTGAATCACTCCCCATATGCCATTTGAAATAAATAAGTTTTTAATTCTGACTTAAAGCTCTCAACGGTCAGGCAACTTCGTATCCGACGAGGTAGAGAATTCCACAGGGTAGGGGCAGCATAAGAAAATGCTTTAGATACTGATCTTGCATCAGCAAATCATTTTAATAATTATTTCTGTTCAGTTTTTCCAAAAAAAACACCAGCAGTATAATAAATAATAATGATGTCTCTACTGTTTACAAGATGATATTTTTGATGTAACTAAAGTCTTGTCTACTTTTAAAAGGACAGCAAGTCCAGGTTCAGATGATATACATTCAAGATTTCTTATTGAGACTTCTAAATTCTTGGCCCTTCCACTCACAATACTTTTCAATAAATCTCTATCGGAGAGTGATATCCCTGACGATTGGCGATGTGCCATAGTAACACCTATTCACAAAAAATGGAGTAAATCAAATGTTCAAAATTACCCCCTGATCAGTTTAACATCTAAGACTGGGAACTAATGGAATGCCTGATTAAATCACTTCTTGAACAGGAAATCCTAAGGCTGGGTTTGCAAGACAACTCTCAATATGGGTTCAGGCCAGGTTATTCATGTACAACCAATTTGGTATCTTTTTATAACAACGTAAGTAGATGTATTGATGACAATATTCCAACTGATGTTATTCTGTTAGACTATAGTAGGGCATTCGACAAACTGTCACATTCATTATTAATTAATAAACTACACTCCCTTGGTTTCTCTGCTTGTCTGGTCAACTGGGTGTCAAAGTGGTTTTCTAATAGAACCTAAGTAGTTAGAATAAATGGTGTCAAGTCTAGCATTGGCCATGTCACAAGCAGTGTGCCACAGGGCTCAGTGCTTGGGCCATCCTTATTTAATACCTTTATCTGTGATATGGAAATTGCCTCAAGCAATACTTTCTCCAAGTTCACTGATGACACCAAACTAGAAGGTAGAGTTGATAATCCAACTAACGCAACTTTATTGGAAAACGATCTACAATCAGTTGAACTTTGGGCCAAACAAAATTCCATGGTATTTAATGTTGATAAATGTATGGTACTTCATATTGGCAACCATAATCCAAATAATAATTACTGTCTCAACAGTTCTCTTCTTAAATCATCTGTTTGTGAATGAGATTCAGGTATCTTGATTAATAATAAATTCTCCTTTTCTGATCACTGCAACAAAGTAGCAAGAACAGCAAATGGCATTCTTAATCAGGTGTGAAAGAACTTCATTAATAAATCTGAGAATTGTCTGGTTCCCTTACATAGAGCATATATTAGACCCTACACAGACTATGGTTCCCCATTTTGGAGTCCATATCTCAAGGGTGATATCAGTCGTATTGGGCAGGTTCAGAGAAGAGAAGTCACTAAGATGATTTCAAGGTTAGCAACTAAAGACTACAATACAAGACTGAATGCAACAGGATTACACCCTCTGCATCTTAGAAGACACAGATGTGATATTCTCCTTACCTTTAAAATAATTAACTCACCCAGTCTAATGGCACAATGTGGACTTTCTTTCGCACAGAAACATACTGTTGGCTGACTGCACAACCGGCAGCTAATGGTTGACTGGGCAAACACCAACAAGCGCGATATTTTTTTCTGTATAAGAGCATCCAAACAGTGGAATTCCTTACCCAAAGAATGTGTGCATTTAACAAATTCTGAAACTTTTAAAAAGAATCTGGATCTGTGGCTTAGCACCACAACAGTAAATACTTAATGACCCACATATTGTGGGGGGAGGGGGCAATCCTGATGGGCCTTGAGCCTTCTTTTGCCCAACCAAACTCAGTAAACTATAATGACATGTCATATGATAGTGATAGTTATACGTAACAGGAAGAAGTACTTGAATGCAAATTTTTTCTTTATGCACTCCCACCAACATCCTCCTCATCATCTTCATCAAGGAGGAAGCAGTCCCTCACAGTCCTCAATGCCGGAGTGTGACCCACTTGGAAATTCTGTTTCCATGACTGCTTCATCAGCCTCAGTGGTACACCATTTGATGCTGCCACCAGGATGGTCTGCTTCACCCACATTATCAGCACCACCATCATCGTGACTGGGTACAAACGTAGATGTGATTGTCCTACTTGGTATGTGACCTTCATTCATTTTGAAAAATGTCTGCATGCTAACATTTATAGGTGATAGTTTAGTATGACAGTAATGCACTATAGCCCCCAAAGAACTAAATACTGTCCCAACACTTACACTGGAGGGTGGGCAGGTCAGGTACTTCAGTGCTATTGAAGTCAGCTCTGGCCATTCATTCACCTTGCCACTTCAGTACAGCAGAAGATTGTCACGCACTGACAGATGCATGTTTTCTGTTTCTGTCACTCTAAGGTGGTGCTATTTAATTAGTGTGGGCATGTGGTGCATCATCCTCCTGATGACGCACGAGTAGTGCAAAACTGGTTGATGTTGTTCCCTTGTGCTGCAGGGTGGCTGGATTTTACATTGACATATTACATTTTTGTCTAATACCTGTGGTGCCTTTGTTTTGCTTTGGATACTGTGATTTCACTTGTGGCACATGTGCGTGAGTGGAGCTGAGGATCTGTTGTGCTACTTCAGTGCTACTGAAGTCAGCACTGGCCATTCATTCACCTTGCCACTCCAGTACACCAGAGAATAATCCAATATTGTCAGACGCCTGTTTTCTGCCAAATAGGCCTCAACCAAGCTCTGTGATGTGTGCATTCCTGATGAGTCATCCACCTGTTCACAAGATTCATCTAGGTCACAAATTCCTACTTGGGACAAGGCACACCAAAGTGGATTAATGGACAACTGTGCAGCTGACACCACCCCTTGCTGGTCAGCCACCTTACTGGATACACTGGGTCCACAGTGACCTTCACCCTTGTTATGCTGTGGTTTACAGAACTTTGCACATGACTTCTGTGCCCCATGAACCAATCTGACCAGCTGTCCAGTCAGAGTTTGTACCTGATCATGCCCTCCCTCCAGTATGGATGCAATGCCACATTTGTATTGTGGGTTCAGCATTGTGGCTATTCCAAATTCTGGAGATTACTGAATAGTGGCGATGTGTCTATTGCTGTTTAAGATTGTAATTATGTGTTTCAGTAATGCACAACTTGACCTATCTCTGGCCACATCAAGGCTAGGCTGCAGATTCAACAAGGTCTGCCTCAGCACCCACAGCAGTGGAATGAATGGCTTGACTAATGGATGTAGTGTCACCACTCACTGCCTGCGTGGCATGTTGAAACAGCCTCAAAACTGATATTACTGAGTCCATGAGTCGCCATTGTTCAGTTGTCATAGACATTGATGCCCCTGAACTGTCACAGCTAGTGTGCGTAACTAGGTACTTGAAGATTGCTTTGTACTGCTCATACAACCGCTCTGCCATGTAAAGTGAGGAGTTCCATCTCATGACAACTTCAAGCTTGAGGCAGTGCTGAGGGTGACTGTTTTGGATCTGCAGCTGCCTAAGTCTGTCACAGGTCTTTCCAGAGTGTGCAAAGTGGGCACAGATGTGATGTGCAACAGTCAGCATTTGCTTAATTTCCGGGTACTGCAGAAATTCCTGTACCATAAAATTTGAACAGTGGGCCATGCAGTGAACCCTCACAAAGCCACCATTGCTAATACATTTAATGACATTTGATCAATTATCACTAGCTATGAAGCCAGCTTTTAGGGACAGGAGGTGCAGCCACTCATCAATTTCTGTCAGTAGCAAGTCTAGCATGTTTTCACCTGTATGCGACCCTGCTACACTGTGCATTGCAAGTGTGGCATGCTGTCTAATGCCATGAAGGTTTCTACCACTACAGTCTTACTTATTACACTGCTTTCCCATCCCACCATCAAAGACAACCCCAGGTAGCTGTGTCCAGTGTGCAGTAATAAACAGATAGGAACTATCTGCTATTTTGCCACTTGTCCACATATCCATGCTTAACTGAATAGAAGGTGATGAGAAATGTTGAAGGTCATATCTTACAGACTCTGTCATAGTACGATATAACTCAGGGACAGCACGGGTAGAAAAGTATGTCCTGGATGAGATTTTCCATTTAGGACATGTGCATGCTGCAAAGCATCAGAATCCCACATTCTTCACAAAGGAGAACAGCAAAAGGTCAATTGCCAACATTTCTGCTACATCAGCACTGAGTTCACAGGCAACTGCATGATTTGGTGGGTATTTACTGTTCCACATTAAAAGGCTGTGCAATGTGGGCTGCATTTTTTGGTGTTTTGCACATGGGGTTCCAAATTGTTCTCCTCTGCGGACTGCCATGGATGGGGTGCCTTTGAAGAGTGATGGTGGGTACACAGGTGACAAGCCAATAAATGCTATTATTTTACCTGTCTTAAGCACAGGGTTTGATGTAGTAGAATTACTTCTACATGTATTTTATTATGTATTTACTATGTATTTATGTAAAATGTATTATATGTATATTTGTAGCTCTTGTACTAGTGCTTTGTACCATGTAAAGTGTCCCCTTGCTCCTTCTTTTAACGTGGTGCCTTTGTAAAACAGCCTCTGTCTCAAAGGTGTTTGTAAATCCGAGCCTTCAATAAATAAATTAAATAAATAAGACCAACACTGCTACTCTGACCACTACTTGAACATTCAAAGTCATCCTCCTTCTCACGGCTGCAGTAATCCCCTGGTGTTATTTCACAACTTTTACTGGCATGGCTACTTACGCTCAGCTGGAAAGGGGATACCATGCTTACTAAGGCGGATGAGGGTGAGCATCACACTATGGCATTAGTTCCCTTCTAGTGCTGAGTCCACAGTGCCATGTGCCTGCTCTTGAGATGAGTATGCTGGCCCCCAGTGCCAAGATGGCTACCCTTTTTACCACTCCTCACACGTGCTTGGCAAACTGGCAGATTGCCACTGTTTCATCGCTTCCATCTTGTACCAAAAAATCCCAAACTGGCGATTTTGATACCCTACTTTTCACATGTCACTGCTGCTGCTGCTGCTGCTGCATGTGGGGCTGCAGTTTTTGTGGCGGTGAAATGAGGGGTGTACTGCATGATTTCGGGTGTTGTGCACACTTGGACTTGAGTGAACATCACAATCTATGACTATTACTTCAGGGTCATAAACATACACAGCTAAGTCAGAATTTTGAGGAGGGGGTGATTTACTAACAGACTGTTTACAAACAGCCACCTTCACTTTCTTTTTGTCCGGTTCCCAAATGGGTTCGCTAGCACTATCATCATCCACAAATTCACTTTGGATGCTGTCCTGTGGAGATATTCCAACCACAGCCTCAATATGATCATCCACAATTTTTTCATCAACATCTGAATGTTTGGATGGTGCAACCTCAAGAATAGTGGTAACATGAGACTGTGAGTCATCAGCATGATCAGAATCATGTTCAACTACTGTGGGGAGTGGGACATCAACTACACTCAAGTCTTCTGACTCCACAACATTTTTCCCACCTGATAACTTTGCCCATGTTGTAGCAATACTCATGCTGTTATCAACCATGCCATGCTGTCACTAACTTTACTACCAGCAGGGGCAACAGCATCTCCAACCAGCACTGAAGTGACTAATTTTGCTGTAACTAACAGAGTCAGAGAAATCCCTTTACTTGCAGCAACTACTACCTTTCCCTTGTGCTGCGTACTACCATGGCCATGACCACTCTTAACACTGGTAGACTTACTAGCCCCAATGAACCTGCCTCATCATCACAGTGACTTCCACTGCTAGTATTCTTGGCAGCAGCACCACAGATGGAAACAGCTTTGTATGATCGTCTCTTCACTGGCATTTTTTAAGATTACACAAACTATTAACAGCAACTTTATATTTCTACAGTTTTTGGTGGCTGGGAAGCCAAAAAATGACAACTGTGACTTTCAGATGGAGACTGGGCACTGAGAATAATCAACTGCACAGGCACAACAAGACCTTAACCAGTCTTCAGAAATCCAAAAGTGGAAAAACAATAACTTGTTTTGTGGGGGGGGGGGGTATTTATAGCAGTAGCTACACAGAAGCAGAGACAAAACAGGCTAAGCAATTCAGAGTGCTTCTATTGCAGTGGCATAATAAAATGTGTATGAATTGACAGCATGCATGCAGATTAAAGGTCAGGCACAGAAACTTTAACTGTTCAGTAAACTACACAACACAGTCTTTTAAACAGACTGAAAAAATGCCCAGCAAACAGCAAAAACTTATAAAAAATTAATAGAAGTATTACTGTGTGTACCTGAACACACAAATACTAAAACACTAGCCAACAACTGCTGGAAAGACTGCCTTTCTCACTGTGATCTGTGAATCTCCCTTCTACACCACAGAGCCACCCTTCCCCCGAAGCACACTTCTACAGTGTTTATCAGTACAGTAACTGAATGTACTAAATTAACATGCAATATTCACACAAAATCAATAAATGCTCTATGATAAAAACACACAAGGGTTTACTACAGTCAACATAGCAGTTGCCAGGGTGGGTTCGTCTGGTTCGAAAGAACCCCCCTTTTGAAACTCCCCCTTTATTTTTCATTATTTGTAAACATTTTTCAACATTTCTGTTTATTTTTTTTTACTGTTACAGAGTGCTAATGCACACATGATGAACCCCAGCACTTTCTCTCTGCATGCGCCCCCTCCCCCCATCTGCTGCCAATCAGCTCCCTCAGTACCAGTAAGATGACTGGAGCTGCTTTGTGAGTCTTTCTCTGCACCTTCCCCCTATGACTGGCTGACCAGTTGGAGCTCACATCAGCATCGTGAATGTGACCTCAATACAGCACAGCAGCTGCCTACAATTCACACTGTCAGCTAGCACTGGAGGAAGATGGAGCATTATGGCAGGCTCAGAGGTGACGTCACCAGGAGAGCAAAAAAGAAGTAGAGGACCTCGGCTTATAATATTATCAGTCACGGCAGGTAAATTTTGCTAGCCACTATTGCTGAAGATGTGTCCCTTAATAATTGTATATCAAGGATAAGCTATGCAGTTGGCTAAGGAGCTTTTGGGTGGGCGGACTGAACATTTTGAAATAAATTATTTAAATCCCCCTCTATACAAAAAGCAAAGTTGTCTTGTTTCACATGCCTGTTTTAACTTTTCATAAGAAAAGCAAAAGAGGTACCACAGTGGAAAGGCATTGTAAGTGTTTGGAAGGGTCTGGCTGGTATCTGCACTGCCACCTAACTAATTGTGCTGTTCAGAGAAGTCTTCACTGTGGTCCCATTTTCATTGTCATTCAGTTCCACTTTTGTCTGTGTTATCTGTGCCAGATGCCATTAAATCAAATAAGTTGTGATGTGTTTTCTCCAGATGACCACATGTGCCAGCAGAATGACATTTGTTGCTACAGTTCAGTGTTTTGAATAAACCCACTGTACTTTTGGAAGCAAGGTGAGGTGGGGTTGGGGGTAGGCATTTAAGAGATGGTAACTTTGCACTAGAAATCCCCGCCACTGTCAAATTACTTTTCCCCTCACTCCCTTTGTCATACCTACCACATTGGAGAATGGAGTGGGGGCAACAACTGCAGTACTCAATATTGAACTAAGAATTATGTTACACATTATTTTCCAAGCAGGATGCCTAGAATAGAAACATAGAAATATAGACAATGACGGCAGAAAAAGACCAGAGGTCTATCCAGTCTACCCAAGTTCTCTATAATCCCTGGAACCTACAATTTCTCCAGGGCACTAACCCTCCTCATCCTCTCTCTATTCTCCTCCTTGGTTCTGATGCCTCCAGTAACAACTATTTCCTTCATTATGTCCCAGCCTGCTTGAATCCTCTGGCTGTTTTTACACCCACCATTTCAACTGACAGACTGTTCCAAAGTTTCACCACCTTTTCCATAAAATAGTACTTCCTCACATCTCCTGACCCTACCTCCTGTTAATTTCCATTTGTGTCCATGTGACTGCGAATTGGTACTCAGGCTAAATAGTACCCCACAGTTCACTTTAATTCATTTCAGGAACTTGAAGATCTCTGTCATATCTCCTCTCTCCCTTCTGGTCTCCAATGAGTACATATTTAGAGCCTTGAGGCGCTCCTCATAGGATTTGCCCTGCTGTCCCTGAATCATTTTAGTTACTTTGTGTTGCACTGTCTCCAGCCTATCCTTATCCTTTCTGAGGTGAGGACTCTAGAACTGGGCACAGTACTCAAGGTGAGGCCTCACCAGGGATCTATAAAGAGGAAGTATTACCTCCTTTCTTCTGCTATCAATACTCCTATCAATACATCACAGCATCCTGCTAGCCTTGCTATAGGCCTGTTGCACTGACTCAATTACTTAAATGGTATATTGAGTTGTGGATGGTGGGAGTTACAGCAAGGGGTAGAGGGAGTTCAGATATGAGTTATTTAGACTAAAAATAAGACACAAAAGTGCACCACTGAGCATACCACAGCCCATAGTTTCTGGGGCCTATCAGATCCAGACCCCTGCCCTAGTAGCAAGCCAGCACTGCAGTAAGTTAGTAGCGTACAATACCCAGCCAAGATCAGCTGCAGACTCTGCACTGAGGTTCAGTGCATTAGCATTTGCTCTCTCTCTTTATATATATCTATCTATATATCTATACATGTAATAGATAACCTACTCTAAGGTATGCGTTCACGCTCTGATATATGCTCGCCTTGGTGTACGTTGTTATGCATGAGACCGCAGGCTGGGTGTGTCAAACACCCAAGGCGTGTGTATATCAGAGCATGACTGCACATCCTAGAGTGGGTTATCTATCTTATAAAATGGCAAAATTGTTTTTGAACGGGGTAAAAGTGCAGGTGTGCGGTCACACTCTGATATACGCATGGTCATGTGATGTGTTTTATATAATCAGAATGATGGATTTATTTACTTTGCTTCCCATTTTATAAATACACACACATGCACACACACAATCTGAGCCACCCAGATAGTAATAATTGTCCTGAGAGCAGGAAGTGGAGGGTAGCTCACAGATGAGTTATTCTGGTTTAAAATAATACACAAAATTAGCCACAGAGCATCTAGTACCCCAAAGCTTCTAGGGCCAGGTAGACCCCAGACCCCTTCTCTACACACCAGTAGATACAGCTGCAGATATTAAAACTCATAACATAACATATCTGAGACAATGTCTTAGATATATTACATTAACAACATCTTGCTGCCCTCCAGTACTGAATACATATATGTATTCACCCTGCAGCCAGATGGATAATAATTTTGTTTAGAGCAAGAGGTGTAGGAGATCTCAGATATGACTTTTTTAGCTTCAAAATAAGCCACAAAATGCACCACAGAGCAATTCTAGGATCCCATGGCTTCTGGGGTACTGGAGGCCCTAAGACCCAAAGCTTTTTTTTAAAAGTCTCAGACTGCATAAAAAGAACCCCCCTTGTGAAAATCCTGGCAACGGCCCTGGTCGATGTACTAATTTTTTTTTTTTACTTTTTATTTATGTGCTTTTATGACAATACAGCATATACTGTTTTTCATAAGCAACGCTTGAGTTTTGCAAACCTCTACATCACTTGTACAACAATGGCTACAAGTAGATACTAGTCAAGAAAAGTCCAAGTAGTGCAGGGTTTGCCCACTATCATGAAGAAATATAGTCTGAACTGTACATCCTGCAGAGTCTTAATACTCTCACTCCGAACTGGGAAAAACATGGATCTGATAGGCCAGGATGACAGTTCCCTTGAAGGACTAGAGTTAGGGGGGGAGAGGTAAAGGTATTTCGCTGTATACTCTATAACAAACTGAAAGTGCAGTCTCAATTAAACTGAATTAAATGACTCAAAATTTAGTTGTAAAAATGCTTTTTTGAAGGTTTTTGATGGTTTGATTATCAGAGCTCTGGGATCAAACTATCTCCAGCTTTCCACTACACACACACTACACTGAAATGAGGCTGTGCAAGACAATATGGAGTCCATGTGACCTGCCATCCCAGGTATCACTGCAAAATTCACCTTAAAGAGCCAAAAAAAGGTGAAGTAACTCGAAGTCCATAAGAAACAATGAGAACTTTGTGTTACTGTGGAAGGCGAAGTTATTAGCTTCGCTTTGTGGAATATTTAGTGAAATTCGAGTTATACGTGAAATACTCCACATAGAGAAGTTTATGGACTTTGCCCACCTCTACTACTGACATGAAGTTATTATCACTGGCTTTGATTGAACTAACATACCCCATCACAACAATTTTAAATTTCTCCGTGTAGTACTTTCGGTTCCCCAACAAATGGAAGTCAGCACTGGTCATGTCAGTCTTTAACAGTGGAGATATAACTAACATAACAAATTACAGGCTGATCAAAATCCTTTCCCCACTGTTGAAGGCCGCAGGCTGATTTCAATCATCTCCCCACTGTCCAAGGCCCAATGAAAATAAAAGGAAAAGGTAGTAAGTGATCAACTTACCTCCTACCTAGGTAAATATGATGTCCAATGTATTTAACAACGCAGGTTCAGAAAACTACACAGTGCCAGTACTGCTTTGGTTGAATATTATAACTTTCTTCACAAGGCATTGGACAGTGGGGCAATTTATGTTGACATGACAAAGGCCTTTGATGTTGCAACCATAAACTCCTGCAAGGAAAATAGCTGAATCTGTGTCTATATATGGACACTGTATCCTGGTCTGAGTTACCTATCTACATTAACCCAGCAGGTCAAAATTGAGGGTCTGACCCCTGTGGGATTGGACTACCTCTGTTAGGGTGCCTCAAGGCTTTAGTTTGCACCCACTATTATTTGGCCTATTCATAAATCAACTGACTGAAGCCTGTCTGTCTTCCAAAGAGCTTTTGTATGCAAGTGACAATGTAGTATTTTCCAGAAACTGCAACAAAGACAGCCTATCTCAAGTCTTACAATGTAACTTTGAATCTGAAAAAAAAAGGTTCACTAATAGTAGTCTGGTACATAACTAGAGAAAACCAAATTCATACTTATCAGAGTTCTTATCAGAATAAAAAAGTCTTCCCTTTGGATAGTTACAATGCGATGGGCTCCAAATTGGATCAAGTAGAAGTCTTAAACCAGCCCGGTGGCACTGAGGGTTGAGACACTGGACACCACACCTCACGCCACGCCGGCGACCCAAGTTCGGGAGTGGACTTGGATTGCTAGGAGTAGGCGGGGGAAGGATAGGATTGAGCATTCAGAGGGTAGCTCGCCTATCCTTGGGGCGGGTTGCAGGGGCTGCTCGGTGCCCTAGCATCCCCCAGTGGAGATTGGGGGAACTACAGGTGCACCAGCACAAAAAAATGGGGGTGGAGTGTAGCAGACATCTGCCAACAGCCGGTGCCGATGTCATTGCACATTGCACTCTGGCAGAGGGACTTAAAAGAGAAAAAAAACCACCTCTGGGAAGGTGATGGCAGCCACCAGTGACCCTGGCCACACACCCAATGTCGACTGCTTCCTCCAACTCTCCCCCTGGGGACTCTGGTGCCTTTCCATCGGGGATCAGGGCAGCCCAGAGTCCTGACACCAATGTAGCATGCAGAGAAGCAGTTCAGGCAGGTGGTGGAGCCGCGGAGTTGAGAGTGGGATGCCTGAGAGATGCCCCAGTAGGTGGGAGCAAAAATAGAGTTAAAAAAAAATAAAAGTAGCAGTCTTAATTACATAGGACTCTACTTGGATGATACCCTATTATTTCTTCCCCATGTGGAAAATTTGAGGGATGAAGAACTGTGTCAATCTCCATTATATAGATTATTGATTATGGCTTTGTTGTCTACTCTGTTACATGTGAGTCAGTACTGGACAGGGTCAAGGTTATCTGTAGCAAAGCCCACAGATTTGTCCTTGATGTAGACAAGTCTGCCCACAGTTGTGATCTATACACATAAACCACTGACCTACCTTTAAACAGTAGACCCAAGTTCCAGACTTGCATGTTAGGGAAAAATGCCCTGCTGGAACTTACCCCCCTCCCATAGAAACATAGACAATGGCAGCAGATAAGGACCGCTTGGCCCAGCCGGTCTGTCAGTTTTGTCCCTGCCTATATTGTCACCCCAGACTCTACCTGATCTCTGGTGAGTCCCCACTTCCAACAAGATTCCTTTGTGCCTTTCTTATGCATGCTTGAATCTCACACTTTTCATCCTCACCACCTCTACTGGAAGACTGTTCCAGGTGTTTACCACTCTTTTAGTCTAGAAGTACTTACTCACATCCCTCCTAAATGTTCCCCCTATCAGCTTTATTGTGTGCTCCCTTGTTCTCATACACCTTCTCTTTTGAAAAATACTCCCCTCTTATACCTTATTCATGCACATGAGATACTTATAGGTCTCTGTCATGTCCCCCCCCTTTCTTCCAGTGAGTACATATTGCAAACCCTCAGTCTCTCCTCATAGGGCTTGTGATGCAGCCACTACACCATTTTAATTGTCCTCCTCTGGACAGCCTCTACTTTGTCTATGTCTTTCATGAGATGTGGTCTCCAGAACTGGGCACAGTACTCCTGGTAAGGTCTCACCAACGATCGATACAGTGGTAACACTACCTCTCTCCTTCTGCTGGTGATTCCCCTCCCTACATATCCCAGCATCCCACTGGCCCTGCCTATTGCCTTTTTGCACTGCCTTGCCATCTTATTTATTTATTTGAATTTTGATAATCGGGTGAGCCCACTGAGACAAGCATGTCCCTTTTTCAGGGGCGACTGGGGGAATAAAGCTATTCCATATCTAGGTACATCATACAATTAGGAAAAACAATGCAATAGAATGAGTACAATCGGTGGCAGAAGAACAATACGTGTAGTAGTATATTAAGCAGCAGGTGAGATTCATGAACAGGAAGACGGTATTCATGACTACAGTCCGGTGACACCAGGGTGGCCCAGGAAAATCCAGGGCTGATAGGTCTTTGATAAGGTCCAAGGTTGAGTAAGTCTTTGATAGGGCATGGGACCACTGTGAAGGAGGCTGGTGACCACAAAGATCATACAGGGTATTTTGCACAGTCAACAATACATCAAACCACCTGTGCCTAGTATACAATTATTGCAACAATATAATATACAACAGAACTAGTACTAATAAATTTTTTTTTTACATATTTACAAAATATAATAGAGAGAAAAAGAAGGGAGCAGGGGAGGGGTTCAGAAGAGAGATAGGAAATCCAGAGAGGGGGATGTGAAAGGTAAAGGGTAGTAGGAGAAAGTAGAGGAGGGGAGGTGTATTAATAGAAGAATAGATAGGAAAGCTGGGGGGGTGGGATAATTGAAGATATAGTGCTAGAGAGAGCACAAGGACTAAGGAGAAGGAGTAGGTGGAGAGATAGGAGAGATACAGGGTGCTGGTGAATGGCATGGAGAGGTAGCTGGAGGATGTTAATTACGGTTGCCAGAGCAGGCTGTGGGAGGAAAGAAGATTTCCTGGAAGTTTCTTTTAAATAGGGTAAGAGATGCACAGGAGAGTAGACTATGTGGGAGGGTATTCCATTTTTGAGGAGCAGAGAAAAGGAAAGATCACCTGCCAATGGCTAGACGAACCTTTGGAAGTGTCAGAAATAGGAGGTGGGAGTGTCGAAGAGTCCTAGAGAAGGATTTCCAGGTGAGTAGCCCAGAGAGAATAGGTGAAGGAGGAAGGTAGATAAGTTTGAACATGGTACAGTGTACAGAGAAGTCCATTCTAAGCTTGAAGGATAGCCAGCTTAAGGATTTGAGAACATCACAGTGGTGTGCCCGAGTTGGAGCAGCACCAGTGAAGTGAGCAACCCTGTGGTAGGTCTGCTTGATTTTGGCCAGGGTGGTGGTTCTGGATGAATGAATTATGGGTGCACCATAGAATAAGGCAGGGAGCGAGGTAGCCAATGAGATAATCTTCCTAGCACAAGGGGTAAGGTAGGGGGAGATACGATGAAGGAGGCCGAGTTTCAGATTAGTAGATTTGATAATATTGTTAACATGAGTGTCGAAAGATAAGTGCTCATTGACAGTCAAACCCAGTTATTTGAAAGATTCCTCTCCTTCTAGAGGTTTACCTGAGGAAGTATTGATAATCAAAGGAGGCTGAGAGGTTATGTCAAAAGATGTATGGTGGAACAGCATGGACTTAGTTTTCTTTGTATTGAGCATTAGCTGATTTTCTTTGAACCAGTCTTCCAATTACAGGAACTCATTCTCCAGTTTGGCACTAATGGAGGAGACATCTGTGCCATGACGGTACAAGATGGCATCGTCAGCATATAGCTGGATCGATCCTTCCCCACAGTTTAGGAGCAGGTCATTTATAAAGATGAAGAGTAGGGGCCCAAGAATAGATCCTTGGGGATCCCATTCATAATTGGAGATAGTGAGGAGAGGGCCCCAGCCCATTTGACACACTGGAAACAGTTGGATAAGTACTATGAAATCCAGGAGAGGGTGTTGGAATCAAGACCTAATGATTGTAGCTTGGAGATTAGGAGGGTGTGATTAATGAAGTCAAAGACCTTTGTGAGGTCAATGAAGACAGGCCCTGTAGCATTGCCATGGTCCATGGCTTGGAAAATGTCGGAGGTGACCTTCAGTAGAGCCACTTCAGTGCCGTGTGATTTCCTAAAGCCATGTTGATATTTTAGTAAGGGCATTCTTCTGTTCAAGGAAAGAGTACAAGTGATTATATAGGATTCTTTCCTGGATTTTTGCCATCAGGCAGAAGATGGAAATAGGTCTGTAGTTTTTGACAAGGTTAGTTGGGCCTGATTTGTGAACAGGAGAACAGTGGCTATTTTCCATTTGCCTGGGATAGTGTGTGTAGTGAATGACCTATTAATCAACAGGGCAATTGAGTGAGCCAACACGGGGGCACCAAGCCTAAGGAATCTGAGAGGCAGGGTGTCAAAGCCAGGGGAGCTATCTGGGTTGAGGCCCATAAGGAGCTTAAGGACTTCCTTATGAGAGGTAAGTTTTAGGTGAAAGGGGGGGTGGTGAGTGTCAGTATAGGGGGATTGCAAAGTGGGACTGGCATTCAGGAGATCTGCTTTGTAGATGTTGAGGTCGGTGAAGAATGAATGTATTACTGCAGTGATCTCAGGGGGGCGAGGATAGTTCTATGCCCTTCAGGATCATGGTCTGAAGGGTTGACCAATCATGACCCTTTAGTAGGGTGTTTATTTGCTTCCAGAAGTATTTAGGGTTGCCAAGGTTGCTATTTTGTAGGGACTGAAGATAGAGCTGCTTGGATTTGGTTACTTTAGCTTTGCAAACATTACGCAATTGCCGGTAAGAATTCCAGTCAGTAAGGAGTCCAGTCCTTTTATAGGAATTCCATGCCTTATCTCTGGAGTGCATTAGGAGCTGGAGCTCCTGGGACAGCCAGGGGGAGTGAATTCCTTTAGCCCTTCTCAACTTGAAGGGTGTATGGAGGTCAAGAACAGAGGTGAAGGTGTTGATTAAATAGTCTAGGGCCTGATTGATGTCAGGAAGGGTGATGATAGGTGACCAATCAGAGGATGCAAGGCTACTGATAAATTCAGAGGTGTTGAAATAGGTTAGGTCTTTGGTTTAAAAAATTCTCAGATGGGGGTGGGGGAAGTCATTTTTCCAGTTACAGAAAGTCAGGGAGTGATCACTTAGTACATCTGGGAGCATGCCCGCAGCCCTGATGTGGGACCTGTTGTTTGTTAACACCCAGTCAAGTAGTGTGTGGTTCCAAAATTTCATATTTAGTCAGGTTGGTTGGTCGATAAATTGTTCTAGTTTAGCATCCGATGTAGCTGATAGGTAGCGTGCATTTTTAGGGCCATGCCAGTTAAGATTGAAGTCACCGCAGATTACAGTGTCATTATGATGGAGAAAGTCTAGACTGGCAAAGAGTTCAGTATAGGAGGTTGGTGCAAGTCTGGGGGGTAGGTAGATACACCCAATGTTTAACCTTATGGTTTGACCAAAGGTGATTGTGATGAATATATTATCAATGTTTGGTCAATGGTTATGTTGGACAGTTCATTGACCACCAATCCAGCCCTGGTGTATGTCAGTACATCACCTCCTTTCTTTCTGGGTCTGTCTCTGCAGTATGAGGAGTAGCCTGGGAGAGCAACTTCATGGGAATGCATGGAGGGTTTTAGCCAGGACTCTGTTAAGCAAAGAACATCTGGCTAGTATTGCTGAGTCCGACCTTCGAGTTCTGCCATTTTCCTTCTGACGCGTTGGATGTTCATGTGGGCTAACTTGAATCCTTTTATTTTTGTCCATGATGGACAGGGAGATTGGAGGTGGTGTAGGACCTTCTTACCGGGTCCGGGATTTAATTTGATATCACCAGAGAGCATGAGAAGTCATAATTGGGACCGGATGACAGGTGGACATATAAACTGAGACTTATGTCAATTCCTAGACCGTTGCACGTACACGGTTGTTTTTTCATGCAGGGCAATTGCCAGATATCTGAAGTTAAGGGTGGACATGTTTGGCGTGTGAGGTACAGTGTGACAGAGGGGTGAGAGAGAGGACAAGGAAGAGAGGGTGAAAGCAGATGTCTTATCCTTGATGTTTAGATCAAGCAGGGGACAGACCAGGAGAGAGTAGAACAGCAGCAAACTAGTGGTCATAGGAAGGAGCAGGGTTGTTTAATAAGGAGTATGGACAAGGCAAAGGAGATTCTAAGAAAGGCCCTCTTGAGGTCATCAGATGTAATATCCCCAATGTCACATTCTTGTTTAGTGACCATCAATGCCTCTTTCCCCATTTTATACACCACCTCTGAGTTTCTGTGCCCTAAGTGCATGATTTTGCACTTTTTCACATTGAAAAGCCAGTTGCCATACCCTTGAGCACTCCTCAAGTTTTCTCAGTCTTTACTCAAGTTCTCTACCCCCTCCGGAGTATATACCCTACTGCAGATTATGGTGTCATCTGCAAAAAGGCATACCTTCCCTTCCAGCTCCTCTGCAATGTCACTTATAAAGCATAGACAAGAACTGGTCCCATTACTGAGCTCTGAGGCATCCCGCTGTTCACTCTCACCTCATTAGAGTGAGTGCCATTTACCGCCACCCTCTGGCATGCCTATCCATCAACCAGCTCAATAAGCAGATTACTACCTTGGTTCCCACCACCAAACAGTCCAGTTCCGTCATAAATCTCCTTTTTAGTACTGTGTTGAAGGCCTTGCTGAAGTCTGAGTAGATCACATCCACCATACCACTGCGATCTATTTCCCTGGTCACCCAGTCAAAGAAATCAATCAGTTTTGTCTGACATGATCCAACCCCTAATAATGTCGACGTTTTAGTAGAAAATGTTTCAGACTAGTCAAATCTTATTTTGAAGCAGTATATGTTCCTGATGAACACTGATATAGCAATTTTAAAATGTTCCCAACATTATCAACCAATAGGGAGTCAAGATACACACCACTAGTGATTGCGATAGAACAACAGCATTTGAGTTAATATGGGAGTCCACAGGTTGTTGCACCACCACCCTACAGTTCCTGTCTTTCCTGTATTGACTGAAACTGCAAGTATGTGACACTGATCCACTTTGCTGTGGAATTTGTTAATCAGTTTCTAGCACTATTTGACATTTACCTAAAGAGCCCCTCTCATCTACTCTATGATTCGTACAGTCTTGTTTGCTACAGGCTAATATGTGTGACCACTACATATCAGAAAAGAAAAAAAGCAACAAAGATGGGGTAGAGGTAGTTTTTATTGATTTAAGCCTATATATGTAACTCAAATAATGACAAAATGGGTATCAATAAAAAGGTTACATACTCATCTATGACTTTATTACAATTAGAAAAGATTCAGCTCAATGGTAACATCAGTAATGGCATCATATTGACGTATACATGAGTACTTTGCAATGTCATTGAAACTATGGAAATTGGTGGTACGCTGTCAGAATATAGAGTTATGGGAGTCACGTGATGAGCCGGCT
This sequence comes from Neoceratodus forsteri, assembly GCA_016271365.2. Lineage (NCBI taxonomy): Eukaryota > Metazoa > Chordata > Ceratodontiformes > Ceratodontidae > Neoceratodus > Neoceratodus forsteri. The sequence goes on along the minus strand of CM057459.1, from coordinate 1,223,023,073 downwards.
CGGGTAAGACGCATCTCTCGCTCCTCCGAGTCCCAAGCATTTATTTTTAGTCTGATTACCCGATTTTGGTGGCGTTTCGAGCTCTTGTTTGTTTTTGAGCCTAGTTGGCAACACTAAGTGGTGTTTTGGCGCTGTAATTGTCGGTCGGTATTTGTTGAGGAAATTCTTTACTAGTGCACAATAGCATTTGAGGGGCAGGCCGAGCCCGACCTCGAGTGGTTTATGGAGACCGGCGCAGCTCACTCTTCACGAGCGCGCCCCAGCATCTAGAGGCTAAGCCCCACTCACCAGCTGACTTGGAGCAAGGTGAAGTGCTCCCTGTGGAAGGAGGGTGGGAGTCTCTGCAGAGGCCATTAGGAGATTAAGTCCCTGTTGCAGGGACTGGTAGTCGACTTTGCTGAGGTAAAACCGGGCTGCACTCTTTGGCTAAGAGGATGAATGATAGAAGCCAGGATCGCTTCCCAGGAAAGAAAAGTGACCACTTTGGACCAAGAGATGGTGTTACTTGGAAAAAATTGAAAAAATTAGAGGAAAGGCTCGAGGATCAGGAAGCGAAATCGTAGAAACAATTTAATACTGGCGGGGCTTCCGAGAGAGCGGAAAACTCAGACTGTGTCTCCCTTTATTACAAAAAGCTGCTTCTAAAATGTTTGGCCTTCGCCATTTGAGGAAGGATATAATTTAAATGAAGCGCATCGTGCATTGAGAGAGGCCCCGCCACCTGGGGCCAGACCGAGAATAATTATGAGGTTCTAAACTATAAGGAAAAGCTGTATGTTCTCCAGATGTCTAAGCAAAAGAGGCCTCTGCAGTGGAGCAGGGCCTCAATCTGGTTCTTTCAAGATCTGGTTCCTGGGGTCAGGAGAAACAAAAGAGTATAGCGACATTAAGAAGAAGCTCTATCTGGCTGGTATAAAATTTCGACTTATCTATCGGCTACACTCATGGTAGAGGCTGTCCTCGGGGAAAAGAAATTTGTAACTGCAAAGGATGCTTGGGATGGACTATGTGTCGATCTTCCAGACCTCTTCAAAGGGCCAATTGAGAGTTACCCTCCGAGGAGGGCAGGACTTGTTAGGGCCAGTGGCAGAAGCTTTGGAACATTAATATTGCTTGGCTATACTAAGTTGGACTGTGCCAGAACAGGAGGCAAATATATAAAGACTGGGGTTTGATGGTTGAAGGGCCCCTGGGGGGGAAGGGGGGTGGTGGGGTGGGGAGGATGGAGGATAACATTAGGATTCAGGGCTGCCTCAGGGGTATTATGATGAATACAAGGGGGTGTCATGGAATTTAAAGGGCCTGGTTAATATAAGGGTGGGATCAGCTGGATTTACTGGGGGATAGTGATGCAAAAAGTAATTGGGGCCAGGTAATTATTAAGGGGAACCCGAGGCGAGCTATGGACTTCAGCTGGAGCGTTCTATAAGAGGGTTTGTTTAATCTACCTGGATTGATTTTGGATTTGTTGTTTATGGGGCTGTTAGTTTTTAAAGTGTCAGTTTCTTTTTCCCTCAAGGTTAAGGGAATATTTCGGGATTCTTACGTTGCAACTGATGCTGTATAGCTCCTTGGGGTTTGTTATGGAGCTCGGAGGCCATATTTCGGGCTTAGTAATTCAGTTGAGATTCTGGGGGGCCGGGGAAAATGGTTCATTCACGACTCATTTAACTATGGTTGGTCGGTCGTGGGACCGGGGGGGGGGGTGGAGAGAGAGAGAGTCCTAACCCGGGAGATTACGGGAGTGGATCGTGGATAGACTGCGTTCAGGCTTTGATATTTAGGAGTGTAATAGTCGGATGGCATTATTTAATCTCATTTCTTGGAATGTCAAAGGTTTAAGGGGCCGACATAAAAGATTGACAATCCTGAGGTACCTGGAGCAGCAACGAGTTCACATTGCAGCTCTACAGGAAACACATTTATTGTCGGAGGAGGTGGAGTTTTTAAAAAGGCGCTGGTTAAGCCAGGCTTATGGAGTAGGCCTAGAGAGAGCATTAGGTGGGGTTGCAATCTTAATAAATAAGTCGTGTCCCCTTGAGGTCGATCAGGTGGTAACCCGGCAGGATGGTAGGGGAGTTTTTGTGAAGGGCAATCTACATGGGCAGGCAGTTGTGGTGGCGTCTATTTACGGGCCAACTCCTCCAGACCCTGAATTCTTTGCCTCGTTAGAGGAAGATATAGTAGGGTTCCCATCACTTTCATTGATTCTAGCGGGTGATTGGAATCTTTGCTATGATAATAGAAAAGATAGGAAGCCTCCTGGTAGGGGTTCCAGAACTAAAGCCCAAGCAGCGTTGGCTAGGTTTTTGGAAGTGGCAGGATTGAGTGATCCAGTGATTTTGTTTGGTGATGGGGCCTCCAGGATGACATTTTATTCAGCGCCGCACAGGGTTCATACAAGGATAGATTTTTTTTTGGTGAATAGGGAGGCACTAGGGGGGATCAGAGCCTTCTCGACTGAGGGTAGAATTCTTTCTGATCACTCCTTGATTCAGATTCAGTGGGAACCAAGAAGGCTGCCCATAAGGCCTTTTAGATGGAGGCTTCAGGACTGACTTCTAACATCAGAGGGGAGAAGGAAAGAACTTGAGGGGGCTTTGCAGGAAATTATAAGGGTACAAATACCCACGTTGACAAATAAAAAGTTAGCTTGGCCTACATGCAAATTTCTTTATTCTATGGCTGCTAAGAGGCTAGCCGACAAAGTGAGAGTGATTAGAAAGGTGAATTTCTAGAGGCTGCTATTTGCTCTTTATCACAGCAAGAAGGGACTTCAGAGGAAATAGATAGGGAGCTTAAAAGTCTAAGAAGGGACCTCTCAGAGATTCTGTATGGTAAGACTGAATTTTGGCTAAATAAGATTAAGGCTAAATATCTCCTTCAGGGGATGTCCCAGGGTGACTTCTAGCTGCAAGGATTAAAGAGTGGGAAGCGACCAGGACTATTAGCTCGATTACGCATGAGGGGAGGATAAAAACGGATCCTCAGGAAATAGCTGAGGCATTTGCCTCTTTTTGAGAAATTTATCAGGAACTTCCTCAAGAGGAGGGAGATAAGGGTATTTGGATCATATTCAGCTTCCGACTTTGGATCCCATCTTGGCTAAAAAATTGGAGGCTCCAATAACCTCCTCTGAGATTATAGAAGTGGTCCGGTCTCTCCCAATAGGGAAATCTCCAGGGCCTGATGGTCTAACGGCGAAATTTTATCAAACCCATATTCAGTCTATTCTTCCAATTTTAAAGGAATTTTTTCACATTATTATGCGAGAGGGAATTGACCATCTTCCCATATACCAGGCATATGTCACACTAATACCCAAACCTGATAAACCGAGAGAGGTCATGGGAAGTTATAGGCCTATATCCTTGATAAATCAAGATATCAAGATACTTACAAGATACTGGCTAATAGGATACTAAATGTAGCTCCAAATTTAATTAGTCAGGATCAGGTTGGCTTCATGCCGGGACGAGGGGCACTAGATGCACTGAGGAAATTACATCATATTATAAATTTTGCCTCAGACTCTGGGATTCCCTTGGCCTTGATCTCCCTAGATGCTGAAAAAGCATTTGACCGAGTTTCCCACTCCTTTTTGTTCAGCACTATGGAGAAAATGGGGTTCCCGGAGGGTTTGATTAGGAGCATTAAAAACCTGTATGCTGCACCTACGGCTAGGATACTGTGCACTGGCTATCTCTCCAGAGAATTTCGGTTAATAGATGGTACCCGGCAAGGGTGTCCTCTATCACCGATTCTGTTTAATATTTATTTGGAGCCCCTATTAAGGTCGATCAATAGGGAGGTCAGGGTCCAGGAAATCAGGATTGGCAATATAGAGCTAAAGATATCTGTTTTCGCAGATGACATTTCTCCATCTTCAAGACCAGTGTCATCTTTTGGTGTTGTTAGGGAGCTTATAGACCAATATTCGAGAGTGTCTAATTATAAGCTAAATCTTACCAAAACACAAATTTTGCCCTGACCCCGCATGTATTATGGGCAGACTTTTGCTCCTATGGGGATTCAATGGAATAAGGATAAGTTGAAGTATTTGGGCATTTGGATCACTGCGGATTGGACAGAGGGCAGATGTTAATTTGGAGAATATCTCTGAGATATCAGGGGATGTACTAAGGTGGAGAAGGCTACCTCTGAACTTTGCAGCACGATTAGGTATTATTAAGATGAATATTTTGCCGAGGTTGCTGTACCTGATTTACTTGGCTCCCTATGCTATCCCAGTAAAATGGTTTAAGGTTATTAGGAAAATGGTGTTGGGTTTCTTATGGGGTAATAAACCCACTAGGATCAAATATAGAGTGCTATGTAAGAGGCAGCGGGGAACTACAGACCAGTCAGCCTCACCTCGGTAGTGGGGAAGATCATGGAAGCACTACTGAAGGAGAGATTGGTGGAACATCTGGTTGTCAATGGACTACAAGACCCAAGGCAGCATGGTTTCACCAGGGGAAGGTCATGTCAGACCAACCTCATTGAATTTTTTGACTGAGTGACTAGGGAGGTGGATCAGGGAAGGGCAGTGGACATGGCCTATCTGGACTTCACAAGGCCTTTGACACTGTGCCACATAGAAGACTATTGCACAAACTGGGGAATATGGGTGTGGGCAGGACAGTAGTGTGGTGGGTAGGTAACTGGCTGGGCAGCAGGACACAGAGGGTGGTGGTAATGGCTGTCACTCCACAGAGGAAGAGTGACCAGTGGGTACCACAGGGATCAGTGCTGGGACCGGTACTATTCAATATCTTCATCGGTGACATTGCACAGGACCTAGAAGGCAGAATTTCACTGTTCGCTGATGACACAAAGCTCTGTAACAGAGTAGACACACCAGAGGTGTAAACAGAATGAGAAGGACCTGCAGAAACTTGAAGAATGGTCAGGGGTTTGGCAGTTGAAATTCAATGCAAGGAAGTGCAAGATAATGCATATGGGGCACAAAAACCTGGCACAATATATCAGTTGGGGGTGAGGATATAGCATGCACCAAGCAGGAAAGGGATCTTGGAGTTATCATCTCTGATGACCTCAAGGCAGGGAAACAGTGTGACAAGGCAGCAGGTAAAGCAAATAGGATGCTGGGATGCATGGCAGGCATCACCAGCAGGAAAAGGAGGTCATAATTCCACTATACAAGACACTAGTGAGGCCGCACCTGGAGTACACTGTGCAGTTCTGGAGACCTTACCACATAAGGACATAGACAGGGTAGAGAAGGTTCAGAGGAGGGCAACAAAGATGGTGCATGGATTGCATCACATGTCCTATGAGGACAGGTTGAAGGCACTGAACATGTACTCCCTGGAGGAGAGAAGGAGAGAGGATATGTTAGAGACATACAAGTATCTTACAGGGAGGAACAGGGTGCAGGAATGCACTATTTTTAAGCAAAAAGATGTTCCAGGACTAGAGGGCATGGGATGAAGTTGGAGGGAGGACAATTCAGAAGAAACGTGAGGAAGAATTTCTTCACAGAACGGGTGGTGGACAAGTGGAACACCCTGCCAGAGGAAGTGGTGGGGGCTGAAACAATCACGGGATTTAAGAATGCATGGGATAGACATAAAGGAATTCTGGAGGTCAGGGGTAAGGGGCAACAGACTTCCAGGAAAACATAAACTGAACTTACAAACTTAAATGGGCAGACTGGGTGGGCCATAGGCCCTTATCTGCCGACACTGTCTATGTATCTATGTATGTATCTATGTAGGCCCTTTGATGAAGGTGGAATTAAATTGCCTGACCTCCAGGCCTATTATGTAGCTGGCCAGTTGGGTTTGATGGCACAATGGGCAAGGGACTTGGAGGAGGGAGAATACTGTCCTGCCTGGTTACAGTTGGAAAGGAAGGGGTTAAAGGATATAAATTATTCACCTGAATCACTAATTTATGCCAGGCTCAAAGCAGTGCAAGTTAAAGTTAAGGAGGGGAATCCTATTAGGAAGTCTCTGGATGCTTGGTGGGCGTTCCTTACTCCGAAGCAAAGAGACTCTCAGATCAATTCACGGGATCAGCCCTTACTGAGGAATCCTAATTTGACTATCGGAGGCCAGGTGCTTGGCCAGAGGTGGGTTAATTACCTGGAAGGGCTTGCTTTGAGGGATATGCAGCAGGATGGGAGAGTCTCGTTGTCACCACAATGTGAGGCTCTACCCTTTTTTCAAAGGTTACAGCTTAAGCAATTGATTGTGGGAGTTTGAGTGGGAAACAAGGAGTTTACAGATAGCTTTCTCAATTGGGACCACCTACAAGGGGTGGTTAACGGATTTGGTTTACTCTCGAAGGTATATAAGATACTCTTGAACTCCTGTAGAGATAGTGATTTAATTTCTATTTCCTATTGGGATAAAGCATTGACTTTTGAGTTTAATTGGAGCTCTATTTGGAAAGCTACTAAGTATCTGGTTATCTCCAAATATAGAGTTACACAGATTTGGGTAACCCACAATATTTTCTATACACCTGTTAAACTAGCGTTGAGGGGTCTGAGGTCGACTGATCTCTGTTTCAGGTGTGAAAAAGTATCGGGGGATCTGCTACATATCTTATGGAACTGTGAAAAAATTCAGTTGTTATGGGATGAGATCAGACAGGGGATTGACCCTGCCTGGGATATAAGGAATACATTACGCGGAGATCTGTGTATGGGATTTTTCCTCATTGAGGAGTTGCCCCAAGGTATCACCTAGCTCTAATGGGATCAATAGTTAAGCGTTCATTTTAAGTCACTGGAAGGATGGCCAGACATATTTATATGAGCAGTGGGTGAAAGATCTATTGAGGTGGTTGGATAGGATCAAAATCATCTTTTGTCCGAGGGGTAGACAGGAGGTATATATAAGAAGGTGGGCTAGCTTGGAGGCAGCTTACTTATAGTTTGATTGGAGCCTCTGAATGATGACCTCATACGTGCAAGAGGGGCTCCTGTTACAATGGGTGGAGTAGGATAGGAACTAAGGGATTGGCTTATTACATAGAGGATTATAGTCCTTATTATGAGGTACCCTATGGTTTGAGGAATTTCTAGGAGGGAACAATTAGGGGCTTTCATTTAATCTGATTGGGCGCTAGATCTAATGAGGAATGATTGTTGGGGATGGGTAATCCCTTGCAGGACCTCTCTCTCTCTCAGGGTTACTCTGGATACCGATTGGGTTGTTCGGATTTCAATATATTTTGAGGAGTCTTGAGTTTGTTTTTTCTTTTTATATGATGATGATGGGTGTGGGTAAAGAGAGATTTTGAGGGTTGGTAGTATTATGTACTAGTAATTACATTTCTGTTAGCTTATCTGTGTTATTATATATGTGTAGTCAAAGTCTTTGGAGGGGTATCCAGGGGTTTGTAAATAAGGGGTGTATATAGTTTGCACATTCAGTTTTGGAGTGTGCGCCCGGGCTTCCGGGTTATGTGTGTGTCTGTTTTATTTTTTTGGGAAAAGAAATAAATTTTTCTTTAAAAAAAAAAGAATATAGAGTTATAACAATACATGTTGTAAAAGTGTATGATTAAATTGACAAACTGTTACAGTAATATCTTTGCCATTAAAATTTAGTTGTCATCTTCATCCCCACTGTTTTCATCCTCAGCATCAAAGATCTTGTCTGCCAGGCTGGCAGAAAGAACGTCATTGTCATCTTCCTCATCTGACTGATTCAGGGTCTCCTCCTGGGACAAAATGTTCACCAGTTCCTGTGGTATAATGTCACCATCACACCAGTCATTCTCCAGAATTTCCTGTTACATCAAGTTTCCACCCATATGTTTCAGGACTTGGGATGTTAGAATGTGACACATTGACATTTTTCCAGACAAGAGCTTGGTAATTCAGTCTCAATACATGCATTCTCAATGTTGACCTACATGGAGGCAGTAGGTCATCATAATTTGACAATAGTTGGCTGCTTCCTGTGTGAAATCTCTGCCTTGCAATGTCATAGTGAAGTTTGTTGATACCATTATATGATGGCTGCCCATACAAGCAGAAGACAAATCTTTCAAGGTCAGCATTGATGGCATCCAATATACATTCTGTGTCATCAAGTGCTTGGAAAGTTGCCATATACTCCTGTTTTCATAGGATGTTGTAGGGTTTGATTTTCCTTTCCTAAAGTTTATTTGCCACTCCTGCGTCAAAGTAGATGTTCTTCTGTATTTGATTGCCATAGTACAAGAACAGCAGAAATACATCTGTGTCTGGTGATCTGATGATGATGTCAGTTGAGGATGTTGATGCCACTGCCTGAAAGCAGTGAAACAATATTTATGTATCCGCTTCTTCCTGAGATGAAGAAAGCTCAGGTACAGGGTGGCTTTGTGTTGTGATTCCATCAAGGCTTGTCAAAGAGACACAGTTTTCCTCACAGACAAAAAAGATTTGACAACCCATTCATCTTGGCGCATATGTTACCTTTTGCCACTCAATGAGAAGAAGCTTAATCAAATTTGTCTTGCCGTTGTTTGTGAGAAAAGATTTCCAATCTCTTGGCATCTTTGTTGATGGACCTTTCCCCAAGTAAGAATCTGACGATCCTCATCTTCTGCGTTCAGCTGACTTTATGGAATTATATTTGTAGGTGTCTGTTACGAAGTCCTACCTTTGTACCTCTTTTAGCGCACTGAAGACCTTTTCAGCTAGCTTTCCAAATGTGTGCAGTAGACCAGTCATTGGCTGGAGAACTGCATTGCCATTACAGATGTAAACTTTGTCTTCATCCCAATTCATTGTACTGAGTACTGTCTCATCTTCAAGTTTGTGAAGAAGGGTGGATTTTTCTGTCTTCACTGGTAGGCCATCTGAAGTTGCTAATGACCATGGCAGTGGTCTCAATGGATATGAGAGAGCCTTCTCCACGTTAAGATTATTTTGTTCTGAAAGAGGTTTCTTTGTGCAGTCACCTGAACAATCTTCTTTTTTGAGGATCTGAGTTACTTTGACTGCTGAAGGCAAGTAAACACCTTTAGTGACTGTTTTTTCAAGGGCGCATGAAAGGGAACTGTTTTGTCAATAAGCCTTGTTTTTACAAATTGTCAAAAGGCTTCTTTTCCCCATTTTTCAGCACTGAGCAAGTAATTTTCAACATCTCCTGGGGCTCATGCACCTGATGAGAGACAGAATAGTGCCTCTTTGACTTCTATCGAAAAAGGATTGATGAAGTTTCTGAATGCATTGATCGGCTTCTGTACATCCTTCTCACTGTGTGCCATCTCTGCAGGCCTAGCATCTTTGTGAAAGGACTCCTCCGAGTCTACCATTCCAGCAGTTTCAAGTATGGCAGTCTCATAGCTTGCTCAGGCATGCCTTGTTATACACCACTTGTAATAGGCTGGATAATTCCTGCTGAATCCAACAATACCTCCACTGGACTTGGCATGTCAATTGATTGTTTCATGGTCAGATCAACAGCATTTCTTGATGCTGGCACATCAGATCTACACACACACTGAACCCACCATTCCACAGCAAGACATCAGTTCCAGGATGAGTATGCTCTAGGTGCAGGAGTATCAGAAAATAGACATATAGGTACCTTGTGTAGTTTTGGTGATCCAGACTAAAAAGCAGAGGGAAAAGTTGTTCAACACATGCTAGGGTGCAGGTCAACATTGTTCTCCTTGGTGGCATGCAGAAACCTAAACACCTACCAGATTCTCTCCATCTGCTGAATCCCAAACTGTGCTGTCTTCCCAAGTTTGCCATGCCTCACTTTCTCTTTAAACTTGAAGTACTTTTTGCAAAGTTGGTGACAAGAGTCACTGGCAACTGTCTCATGCAGTGTCAGACCCTGGTGTTTTGGAACAATTGAAAATAAGGCATTCAAGTGCCTCAAGGTTAAGCTTATGTGCCCGCATGGCCCTGTTGTAGTGTTTGCCACTCAGTACTTTTTCAGTAGAGCCCCTGGCACACACCTTTGACTCATTGATGATGTCAGCAAAGCTAGTATCATGTAGCAATTTCCCAAGGACTCCTAAGTATGAGCAAATTGTGTGGAAAGCACCAAGTCACACAATGACACCACTGACCTGTCATGCATTCTGCCACACAATAGCATATGCCTTCATTGCAATAGCAAGATCAAAAGTAACAATCATGTACTGTTGGCAAACTTCTCTGGTAGCATTTTGTGATACCTGCAGTACATGCTGAACAGTTTTTATTTTGCATTTTACAGAATTATTTTCTACTAAAATAACCATTTCAATATTAATTGATGCAATAATTATTTCATAGAAAATATCTTTATATATCCCCATCTACAGTCTATTTAATTTCCAAAACTGTTGGATCACCGGCCCAGTGGCGCTGAGGGTTGAGGCACTGGATACCACACCTCACACTGTGCCAGCAACCCATGTTCAGGAATGAGCATTGGTCAGCAGGGGAGGAGATGGATTTAACATCCTACGGACTGCTTTCCATCTCCGTAGAGGGTGGTGATCAGCAGCCACTGCATGCCTGACCCCTAGTGGAGGCTGGGGCTCAGCAACACAGAGCCACTATAATGTGGGGGAGGGAGCATGGCAGACGCTTGAAGTGGGCATGCATGGGAGCATGTGTGACCCTGTCACAGGTGTCATTGCATGCCACACACCCACAAGGGAGCACAGAAAACAGAAAAGCAGTGCAGCAGATGAAGGAGGATGCCTCACAGACCCCACTTCCAGCTAGCGATGGTGCTAGGCACACTGGATCTGGTCTCCAGTGAGGGTTGGAGAACCCTGCTGGCCCCACCAGGGGGGCAAGACCTGGGGGTAAGTGCCAGTGCTGGCTGGTGGATGCCAGGAAACAGGGCTGGGGGCACCCTCCAGATGAAGGATCACACTGGGAAGGAGAGAAAAATAATAGCTAAAAAAACAAGTGTTGGGTCAAAATTGTGCCTTTATGATTACGTTACTATTGATTTCATGAACCTCTACATTATATTCATATGATAAAAAAATTAAACACCTTTTTATTGATAACCAATTTGCCATTATTTTCAGTCACATACTTAGATTTACTGCATTAAAAGCTATCCTTGCCCCTTCATCACTGCCCTTCAGTCCCTATGAAAATTGATATGACACATATGACCCTGTACCAAACAACAGCTACCATCAGCAAATGGCAAACACATAAATTCTAAATTGCTATGGTACAAGCTTTTCAAATATCATAGTCTTTAAAATTTCCTAGTGGGGGGAGGGTTTCACTATCTAGCCCATGGACTACATCTTTAATGGGATGCTTCTTGTAGCAGAGTAATCTTGTGGGCTAGAACACAGCCAAGTGAAGGAGGAGATCTAGGTACAAATCCGAACAGAACCATCTGCTCACACATGATCTAGAGTAAGTCAGTGTGTCAGTCACCCCAGTCATAAAACCCTATAGGAACAGGACCCCACATAAATGAAATGTTCCATCTCATCTGGTCTATCCTGGGTAAACCATAAATAGCTGTGTTTGCAACAGATTGCATGACTCCTGTTGTTCCTTTTTATTGTAAGTGAATATTACATTTTTACTAACACCAGCATAGTCATGCACAATTATCTTTTTTTTGGGGGGGGGTCTGTACAATTTCATTGATCTTTTTTTTTTTTGAGGTTCAGAATGAATATGAGGGTTATCGTTATCATCATAGACCATTAGGCCTTAAGATACTCTCCCATACTCTACCAACCCTCTATCATCATCATTTCCCACATCCCTAACCAAGGACCCAAGACTCCAAATTCTTTTTTGATTATCAAAAGTAATATTAACTTATATTATCTTAGGAAGAGTATTTATTTTTAATAAGATTCCAATAAATTGAGCAAACCAAAATTTCCTTATTACTATTTAAGATTCAACTACTCCTTCTTGGATTAGATTATACAAAGGAAGCTATATTTTCTCATACATTTTGTAATTATCTTGATTCATATAATTTACTTTTTCTAAATGCATTATATCCAATAGAAAATTCAACCAGATATTAAACTGTGGTGGATCAACATCCTTCCACTTTATCAATATGCATTTCTTAGCTACTATTATGACAATTATGATAAAAATTTGCTGAGGACTTTCTAAATTCCAAAATTGTTCTGAAAATGATAACGTCACCATCATTTGATCTTTTTGCAAAGTAACTTTCAATACTTTTCCAATTATGAAAAATATTTTTGACCAAAAGTTGGTTGAAACAGGACAGTCATACATCATATATATCAATGTTCCTGAAGTATGAGCACATCTAGGACACATGGCAGATATAGTACTATTTACTTTATGTAATCTGTATGGAGTAAAATACATTCTATGCAATGTATTTAAATTAATTTGTTGTAATTTACTAGATTTCACATTATTAATTGGGATTGATAAAATATCCCTCCATAATTCTTCCATAATATCTATTCCAAAATCCCTTGACCATTTTACCTTTCATTTCTGCATTTCATCAGATGCAATCATATCTATACTTGCATAGATTTTTGAAATTAATTTTTGATTCATACTCCCTTCTAGAATATCCAAAAAGTTTGTACTTTGCAATATCATACCTTTATTATTTTTATTAATATAGTTTTTTAGTTGCAAATATTGGTAAAGGCTAGAGTTAGGTAAATCAAACTGTTCTTGTAAAGAAGTAAATGGTTGTATTGTCCCATTATTAAAGATTTGATCCGTTTCAAAAATCCTAATTTCATTGATCTTTTAACATTTGCCAAATACTAGGAAAGATTAAAAAGTGCAACACCTCTGCACTGTATATTCATGGCCTCTGCTGTGCTTGCTGGTCTCTTACTAGGAAAAGCTCCTTAATCTAGATTATGGGGTATTTTTTGGAATACCATATGGCTTGGAAAGATAACATGATGAAGATGGAGTGTTGTAATGAATGACTGACCAGAACTGTTCAGTACTTATACAAGCAGATTTATAAAGATCAGTGATCCATAACCCCACAGCCAACTGGGTCTAAAAGGCATTGTCAATCGAACCTATTGCTCCATGGGGTATCCAACTGGTTTGGGGTGTTGAACTGAATCAGGAAAAATGGGTCTGGCAAAGACAAAGTGGGGCTCAGATCTTGCTAAGTGGTATTTTTATCTCAGCACTTATAAGAGATGCTGACTATCACTTGTGTCTCCATGCTTATTTATTGGGCATTGCAGGTTAACACCTAGGTATGCACTTCATCGCATACAGTTTTATATCTTTAAAGAGCTGGTGACACATTCAGGTGAACATTAACAAAACATAATATTTATACACAATCCAGCTTGTATTTCCCATTACTTCTGTATTTTTCCTCCCCATTATTTATTACTAAGGTCATTTGTATGAAAACAGGATTTCTGCTCCTGAAGAGTTCATCTATTCCTGCTGCTTTCTACCTGAAGTCATAGAGCACTGCTTGTGACCTCACAGTTACTCCCATGGCAACAGACTGTGATATCACAACAGAGGATTATGACTTGGAGTAGAGAGTAAGTTATAGAGGCAGATGAACTCAAAATAAACTCTAAGGGACAATGGTCATATATTCATACACATTTCCTTAGTAATAAATGATGGGGAGGAGAAATATATAAAATATAAATGGAATGCAAGCAGAAGTGTATCTAATTATTATGTTTTTTAAACTTTTCTTTGCAGCATCAGCAGCTCTTTAAATACATGTTTTTGATTGACTGCTACATTAATCTTTCAGATGATGGGCATGATATGGGTATACATGGAGGAAAGGGAACACTTCTGGAAGCAACATCACAAAAATGCAGAACCAACAATAATTATTAAGGATTAAAGTCAGGAATGCAGTGGTGAGGAACATGACATGATGTTGGTGTAATGGCCAATGACCCAAGCAGGTTACAGTGCAAGAGAGATGAACAAGTATTTATTGTATATACACTGTATATTCCTAATAACGTGCAACATCTGCATGTGAGTGAACACCGAGGACCCATGCGTTCAAACAATATTCCACATGTAAATGGTAATATCTTTTGATTTGATAAAAACCTGATGCTGAGGTGGATTTGAGTCCCAAACGTTGGTCCCTGCTTCTATGACAGTTGTACAGATGTGTGCAATGAGCTTCAATGCAGGCTGCAGTGTACTTGATGGATTCTTTACTTGAAACTGGTGATTATGTCATCCCCTGTTCTGAGCCAGTAACAGATGTGGTAAATGTATTTGTGACACAAAGGTTCTTGCCAGATGGCGAGAAGTTAGACAAAGATGTACCTTTATGAGACTGCTAACACAAATGTAAACTCAAGATCAGGCTTTAATTTCAAGTGTTTTAAAAGGCATACAGGCAATTGTTGCAGTAATTTTCAGCAAATTAATTATTCGCTAGGTAAGCAGATTTGGGGTAATTGCATACTATGCAAACTACACTTTTAATTAGACAGTATTATAGATAGAGGTTAATTTCTGCCATTGTTTTGAACTAAACAAAAGGTTATGATGTGGCTGTCTATCAGGCTGCTCAATCAGTCTGAGTCACACTTTGTTTACAGGAGAGTTTGTTTGGGGCAAAGACAATCATGTGTCCTTCAGAAACAGGATGATGGGCTGAGCTGACTTTGTAAGAATCAAATCTATACTTCTGGTAACAAGAACAGAGCCTGATACAGGCAGCCATCAGGCACCTCAGTTTCTTAGAGCACAGCAATGCTTTTTTTCCATATTCATTTGCACCTCCATCCCCAACATACCCTCATTTGGCCATCTTGACTGCCTTGTGTCTTCCCTTGTGGCACTGAGCAATCATGGTCTGCGATACATCTCTTGTTTAGTCATTAAAATCTGGGACACGGACATTCAAAATGGTGAAAAATGTGAAACACTGGCCCACAAAATGTGAGACACATCATCAAACATGGAGCTACAAGCTCTGAACACTGTGGAAATGAAAACTTTTTACTAAGGAACTTTAATTTTGATTTAGCATCATTATGAATTTCTGCTTTAAAATCTGAGTTTGACAGTGCGAGACTGCACCATCTCTGTGTTTATAGCTCTTTTTCCATAACTGATATGTTTTATTTTATGATTATTATTTAATAATATTATTGCTTTCAGGAATGTTTTTTAGAGGTAAATTACTTACGACAGGTCCCAGGGCAAATGCAGCAGTAGCTCTACAACATACAGGGAATATGGAATGAACTGAGCAATTCTGAATGATAAAATAAAGAATGCCCCTCAAAAACATGGAACAGTTAAGCAGTATGCCTGGACCTAAACACAGGACTACCGCCACTCCCTGTGTTACAATGGGAATGACCCAAGAAGGGCCCTGACTGTCTGGGTCACAGAAAAAATTAAACCCAAGATTGGGGACAGGGTTAGTCATGGTGCATGAAAACATCCCTGTGACATGGGATGAACTAACCAGAGCTATCATGCAAGAGTGTATGACATTTAAACTTTTGTTGCCCCCAGCATTCTATATAGGTTCCATCTGTCCTTCTGTAGTGCAATGAGGAGCAGCTTACAGCATCTTGTCTCTGATGATTGTTCTCAACCTTGCCATAGCAAGTACTAATGGAGGGCCAGAGAGGAAGCCCTCTCTCTCCAGAGTCAGACAATGCTCCTTCTCAACACTCTCAGAATTCCATGGGAGATCATGGAGGCCATGATGTAAACTCAGATATCCCATTGGTACAGTACCATTATCATGCTACTCCAAGCAACACCAAGCCCACATCCCAAATCTTTAAATCATGATGAATGGTCTACATATAGGGACAAATAAAAGGTTTGTGGACCATGGAGGCCCAAGTTCCAAATCCATATAAGCTTTAGTGTTTTGTTTGCTGGTACCACTGTCATCCTTGAGCTAATTACCTTAACACTTGCTGGATTGTCCATTTTATCCTGTAGTTATATGTATTAATACCTATCACTGTATTGTTATGTTCTTGTCCTAATAGTTAAGTGATTGTTCATTTTTCTCTGTGATTATGTATTCTCCTCTGCCCTCCACCTCCAGGATGCATATGGAATAGAACAGTACTCTGCTCAGTATGCCTTCCTGGTAAAACTTGTAAATAAATAAATAAAATTGCACTCACAGAGGATTGGAGAAAAGCTGACACAGAAAACATCTGATCGGAGTATACAGTAATTGGAATGTGACAGCACAGTCAGCAGCCAGTCGTGGTGATGAGTGGAGAGCTGTGCCATCACCAACTTGGGGTTCAGGCTGGGAAGGGGAGCGGCATGGTGGGCACTACCACCCAGGGTTTGGGTCCACTAGATCACCAGAAGATGATTGCATTAACATGGTAATTTACAGGCATTTCAGGACTGGTGGAAGGGGCACTAGATCATCAGGGAATGGATTTCAGTGAGTTATGGGTGGATCAGGGCGGGGAGGGTGGGATCACTAAGCCACCAAGGCATGTGACAGCAACTATTTTGGGGGACATCGAGGATAGGGGGCTCTAGACCACCATGGCAGCTAACTTTACTGTCCATACATTATGGACAGTATCTATTACAATGCAAATGCACCGCGCAGGGTGCCAACACTCACATGGTTGCCAAGCTGTCTCCACAACTCCCATGACACCTCTAGTGCCTCTTGTCCAGTCAGCTTCCTCCTGTCCAGCAGATTTACCCACCTCCACCACCACCATCCCAGCCCCAATAGTGTTGTGACAGGTGGGAGGGCAGGGTTCCT
The DNA here is from genome assembly GCA_016271365.2 of Neoceratodus forsteri. NCBI lineage: Eukaryota > Metazoa > Chordata > Ceratodontiformes > Ceratodontidae > Neoceratodus > Neoceratodus forsteri. The sequence continues at coordinate 1,223,006,370 of CM057459.1, read as the reverse complement.
GTGGCAATTCCCGCAGGAGGGCCAGCTGTTTGGTGCAGTGGGTGATGTGCAGCAAACCTGGGGAGTTTGGTGCCGAGACTCAATTGTTTTATAGAATTGAGCACAGAGTCCCTGGCACACCTGGGGATTGCCATACCCTAGATCTACAAAGGATGCCTTCCTCGGCATGCTTAGAAGTGAGTTCCAAAGGACTGCATCTGCCGCCTCAAATGCTCAGTCCCCCAAGGTTTTTACTCTTGCCCTGGGTACCACAAGGAGGCTCTCCTCAGTGGAGTGGAGAGGACATAAGGACACACAAGGATGCAAGAGCTCACTCAGGGAGCCTGGACATAACCCATGTAGGGCCTTGTTAGTCAGCAGATCAAACAAAGACTGAACAAATAAATTAAACTGAACTGAACTTCATATATTATTTCCCTTTATGTACTAAGAGTAGGTTTTGTTATTATTTTTAACTCCCGTTACTATGCCTAAATCCATATTTGTTTTCACCCTCCTTATGAAGTCCTTACTTTTTCTTATTAATCTTTGTAAAAATCTGTGTTGATCTCATTTTGGTCCCTTTGCATAACCTAAATGCTTTTTTTATTCCCAGTATTGTAGTCAATACAATATTGTATTGATCGAGTGGGCAGGCAGCTAGAGGACCAACTGCATCCTCTAACCCTCTTCAGGCAGTGCTTTGTAATGCCAGGTTGGTGAGGAACAAGACCGCTATTTTTGAAGACTTAATTTCCTCGGTCAACCTGGCATGCATCACAGAGACCTGACTGGGTGACGATGTTGGCCCAGTTCTAGAGGCTGCCATCTCCACTGAGTACTCCATAGTGCACTGTCTGAGGAGGGATCACAGAGGTGGGGGAGTAGCCATCATTTTTAGATCCAGCCTGGGCTTCACAGTGCACCCAGTTGGTATTACCAGGTCTTTTGAGTGCATCGCTGTGGATGGGGGTCCTGGTGCAGGTTGCAGGATTCTTCTTGTTTACCATCCTCCAAGGTTGGAAGGAGAATTCCTGCAGGAGGTAGCAGACTTCGTCATCGACCAGATGTTGGAGTCCCCCCCCAGGTGTTTCATTCTGGGGGACTTCAATGCCTGGGTCAACGATGAATCCTCCCATTTTGGTTACAACCTACTCCAGTTGATGTCATCACTGGGCCTGGCACAAGTTGTTGCTGCTGCAACCCACCAGCATGGCCACACACTCAACCTGGTGTTCCGGCTGGGTCTTGAGGTTGAGAGCCTCAAGACTGACCAGGTCTGTTGGTCAAATCACTGCACCATGGGGTTCACATTTGGGGGCCCCCCCAATTGTCCTTCCCTGGTGGAGATGGTCAGTTACCACTCTTTAAAGGGCTTGAACTCAGAAGGACTACTGACATTATCTAGAGTTGACGCAGCATGTGCGAGCGGCACCGGTGAGGCAGTTGCCACCTATAATAGGGTGGTCACCGAGGCACTGGATGCCATCACTCCAGTCTGTATATGACCCAGATCTTCTCACTAGAGATCCCTCTGGTTTGATGGGGATCTCAAGGCGATGAAGATAAAGGGTAGGAAGTTGGAACATTGCTAGTGGAAGACCCAGCTGGAGGCCGACAGACTGGTCCTGTGTGCCCGCTACAGTGAATACCAGTAGGCAATCTTCCATAAGAAGACACATTTCCTGTCCAGGGAGATAGCAGCAAGGAAGAACAGACCTTCTTAACTGTTTCAGACTGTGGACACGCTTCTCCATCCTGCCTGTCTTTAGCCAAAGAAGACTTTTTCATCCACATTATGTGAAGAGTTTGCTCTGTTCTTCTCTGACAGAATGTTATTCATTCAGTTGGGGATTCCATCAGGGAGGCTATCACCTCACAGTAGCCGGGCTGGGAGGAACAGAGGCACTCTGCCTGTCTGGGAGGAGTTTATGCCAGTGGAGGTGTCTGAAACAACTTGGGTGATCTTAGAGCTGAAGCACACTTCTTGTGAACTGGATCCAGCCCCAACATGTTTCTTAATGGGATGCACAAAGGCTTTTGGCCCGGTGTTCTCCAGGATTGCTAGGTGCTCAATGCTGGAAGGTGTATTCCCAGCAGCTTTGAAAGAAGTGCTATTGAGACCCCTTCTTAAGAAACCTTTCCTTGACCATGCTGTCCTAGTGAATTACTGTCCAATCTCCAACCTACAATTTTTGGGTAAGGTTGTTGAGAAATTGGTGGCACAGCAGCTCGAGGATCATCTCATGTCCTTTGTCATCCATGAGCTATTTCAGTTGGGTTTTCAGGCTAGACACAGCACAGAAATGGCGCTATTTAGGGTGCATAATGATCTGCTCAGGACTAGAGATAAAGGAAACAGGTCAGTTCTTGTGCTCCTCAACCTCTCATCAGCATTTGACACTGTGGACCATGTCATGCTTCTTGATTGGCTCTGTGAGTTTGGTGGATTCAGTGGTACTGTCATCAGATGGTTTGAGTCCTACCTCTCTGATAGGATGCAGTGGGTAGTAATCGGGAATTTCTCCTCATCCCCAATGTCCCTGTCATGTGGAGTACCTCAGAGTTCAATCTTGTTGCCGATGATGTTCACAGTGTACATGCTGCCCCTGGGTCAGATCATTTGGCAATACAGCATGTAGTTTCACTGCTATGCGGATCACACCTAGCTGTATTTGTCATTTGGACCCAGAACATCCAGTGCTGTTGATGTGCTTAGCAACTGCCTGGCTAAAATCAATGACTGGATGGATTCCAGCTGGCTGAGATTTAACTCAGATAAGATGGGGTGCTGGTGATCGAGCCAGGTCGTGGGCATGATGGGTTGTCACCTGGAGCGACCACAGGGCTTTTCATGGGGTCTGCTCCATTGGTGACCTCCCTGAGGGTGCATAATCTTGGTGTGATCCTGGAATGCAGGCTGACCTTTGAAGATCAGGTATCGTCTGTAGTGAAAAGTGTTTTTTATCATCTCCAGAACATCGCCAGGATCAAGCCCCTTGTTCCACCTGATGATCTGCTGACCCTGGTACATGCCTTTGTGACCTCTAGGCTCAATTAGTGTAACTCTCTGCACTTCAAGATCATGGGAGGGACCCTCCACAGGCTGCAGCTAATGCAGAATGCAGCAGCCCAGTTGCTGACAGGCCTACTCAGGTCCTGCCATATGGCCCTGATCCTGTGTGCTCTGCACTGGCTGCCGGTCAGGTGGAAGGTTCTTTTCAAGGTGGGCTTGCTCACCTATAAGGCCCTATATGGACTGGGTCCTGGCTACCTGTCAGAGCTCCTGCTACCTGTGACCTCTACTCACTCCCTCTGCTCCTCTTTGAGGGACCTCCTGGACATTCCCAGGGTTCAACTCAAGACATCAGGTGATCATGCTTTTAATGTCTGGGGGCCGACTCTGTGGAACTCACTTCCATCCGCAGTCAGGGAGGCCCCCTCAATTAGTGTTTTCAAACTCAGGCTGAAGGCCCACCTCTTCGACCTGGCTTTTATGGAGTGATCTCCCAAACCTACTGTTTTAGTTAGTATTTATCTATTTAAATGGCTGTTCTTGCTGATTTTATTATTGTTTTGAAAGAAATTTACTGTTGTTTTATTTGTGTTTTATATGTTTGTAAGGCTCCCAGAGCCACAGGGATTGGGCACCCTAGAAAAAAAGTTGCCTTGCTTTCTTTAGCCAAAGTTTCTTTCTTTGTTTCTTGATCCTATTATCAAATATTATGCAAGCTTGGGCATGTACCCCTATAGCCCCTTATATTACTGACCACTCCCCCCCCCATTTTGTGTTGGTCTTCCAGCTGTTGTTCCATTATTGACTTCATTTGCCACAATCAACCTTCCTAAAGTCAAGAACAACAGTACCAAATTTCACCTACTGTACTCAGATCTCATCACAATATTGAGCCTGAAGGTGTTTTAGTTGTTCTGCACAACGATCATCTACCATGACCATTCTCATAATGTTTTGGCTAGGCTGTATCAGGTTTGAAGTTTTAACCCTTCTAATTGATTGTCATACCCTTTGTGTGAAGAAGTAGCCCTGAGTTATTTTCTAGAAATGTTTGGCTTTTTTTAAGCTTGCTGCTGCTAGAGTGTCCCAGTCTATGTTTGGGAGGTTGAAATCCCAAGAGTACTGTTCTTAACTGGCTAACTGTTGCCTTAATTTTCCTTCCCATTTCCTTTTTATGTCTGTCCCATGATTTGGCTGCCTATGGATTACTCCAGTCCTATACATGTTCCCTTGTTATCTATTAACTGGAGCCACAGTGGTCTAAAATCCTACCCAGACTAATTTGTATTCTGATACCCTTATGTCTTCTTTTACATGCACTGTGCCCCCTTAGTGCCTTCCCTGTCCCTCCTATCAGAGTATAGCCAGAAACAGTTAGGTCCCAGATGTTGTTTTGCTTAATCCATGTTTCCATTATTGCTATGACATCCAGATCTTCTACAAATGTTACTACTTACAGTTCATCCATTTTATTGCTTACGCTTCATGTAAGAGTGTATATGATCTTCAACATGTTCTCTTAATCCTACCACTTGTCCTATATAAGTTACTGAATACTGAATTCCTACTCTAACCACAACAGGACCCTAAATTGCCTTACATCTGTTCTTATGGTCTGTGTGTGTGATGTGAGAGAGCCAACCTGGCTCTCTTTTAGTGTTTGTGTGTTGCTGCCTAATATCTGTTTCACTGTCCTTCCTTTACCTAGGTCATAATCTGATTAGTTGCTATATACAACTTCTGCTCCAAATCATTGGTTCACCACTAAATTAGATGCATGTCATCCTAAGCGAACAGCTTGCAATCTTTCCAGAAGGCTCTCCATTCCCCAGAAAAGTAGTACCCAGTCTCTTTACACAATCCTTTTAGCCACACTCTGCAATTTTAATTTGCAGACAAATTATGGTACATAAGGAGAGGAAAATATTTTAATTCTGCATTCTCTGAGGAGTTCTTGTCACCTAGAACAAGTCACTTGGATAAGTATTTCATCCTGTCAAACCCTGTTAGGAGTCAGGCAGTGGCAGTGTGCAATTGCCTCCTAAGCTAATACCAGTGAATCTTGTCCAACCAACAGTACTTCTAATGTCATAGACCACAATAGAATGTCTCTGAAGGTTAAAATTTTCACTATGGACCAAAAAGGAAAATTCACAAGAGCCACATGAACAAACCAGCTAGCTGTATTCCAGTGAGAGCGTGGATTGCTGCTTAGAGAAAATAATACAACGGATTGCTTACATTGATCCTGAGTTTGATACTTTAACTGCCTGGATGGATTTTGTACATGGGATCTGAGATAAATCAAAGAGCATATGGCTAAAACTGAGACAAAATTTATTTTAGTCACTAATACAACATAGAGGTTGGAATGTAGAATACAGGCCCAAGAGAATTTCAATCTTTTGAGAAAGGTAGAGTTGCTGGAAAATTAGATAACAGTCACAATAATACAAAGACAAAGAAGAAGCATAAAAAGAAGAATTAGCATTTATATAGTGCTTTTTCATTCGCATTGAACTCCAAAGTACTTTACAAGCAGTGAGAGGCTGGTAGTGGAATGACTAAAAACATGTAGTGGCAGACATTTCACACATCAACACCTACATGCAGCATAGGAAAATTGCATGAACCAGTTTTATGGTAGTGGAATGTTGATCATGACACAAAGGAAAATCCCCTACTGTTGCTTAACGTGCTTTGGGTTCTTTTACTTCCATCAGAATACCCACAAGGACAGCACCAGAGATGGCAGAAGGGGCCTCAGATTAACATCTCATCCAAAAGATGGCACACCTCAACTGTACAGCATCCCCTTAGTACTTCAGTTTGGCACCAGCATTTATGGTATGAGTCCAATCCCTGTGTGGGACAGAACCCATGACCTTCTGCTCCAGAGACAGATGTACATAAAACCAATATCTTCTTCGTTTAACTACTTGTCTTTTGTTTTTTAGCAAAGATATATAGAGAATAATGTATGGGTTACAGTGTGCAACACTTTTGTTTACGCACCTGAGGTATATGATACCACAAAAATATGAGACTGAAGGCTTAGTGGTTTATACTGAAATCACACACTGATGGTGTGTAAAGAATGCGTTACTACACTGTAGCCTACATCTTATTTTATATAATTTCTGTCTGTTTACTCACAACATTTTTAGTTAAATTTGGTCAGCTCTTGACTGCGCTCATAAGTTTTGTTTTGAAACTGTGGGGAGAGAGACAGAGAGAGAGCTGCCTCTGCTGCTCACAACACATGCACGGTTATGTGATTGCAGTTGGGGTGAGTGCCAGCTGTGGCTAAAGAGTGCAAGTTCAAGAGCATTAACAGACTCCAGATTGGTATGGAGGGCAACCAGTAATTGTACAGTAATTGTCTATGTATTGATATTAATTTAGCTGAGCATTGGATGTGTAACATGGGTCAATTACTTACATTAATTTAATAATATATGAAATGTGTAACTCAGTGAAGTATGTATAATTATAATGACATGAATTAATGAGTGGAAAATAGCTGTCAGCCATATCACTTCTTATTTCTTATGGATTTCATTTTGTCTCTCTCTTATTACATGGAGCTTATTTAATTATCTACATTTCCTTTTTTTAAATTAATTTCCTCGGAGATTTACCAGACTGAATGAAAATGCCCAATGTAAAAAAAAAAGAACTGCAATACAAAAATTATCAGAAAAATCCTGATAGCTGATTAACTGAAGCAATGTCTCAGCTGAGATGATAATTTAGAACATTATCATGGGTCAGACTTTTTAGCAAGACCTGCCATATACCAACATGTGTACCCATTTTTCTACTGCAGAAAGTGGTATATTATGACATAACAGGATGCCATAGATGTCAGTACATTATCCATGTCATATGGACTTAACGGAGATGGAAAATAATGTTTAAATAATTAACTGCCCTTCCATATTCCTTACCATGCCAGTTATTTGTTCTGATGAGCACTGACCAATTTTTGCTAAATAAATAATTTAGCTTTGGGGTGCTTGTTGATATACACAGAGTTCCACTCTCCTCATCTAATGCTATTTCTTTTCATATTTCTGAAACAGTCTATGACATTAGTAGCACCATTCCTTGCTATTCATCTGAATGTTACTGATTGCACAGAATGTTTAGGCAGTACTAATGATTTAACAAAATAGGTCAAACTTTTTTTATTTTTATTTAGTTTTTGTTTACCGGGTAGGTGCACTAGCCATAGCAATGACTATTTTCAGGCACGAACCGGGAGGGTACAGTACAGCAATACAACAATACAATAATACAGGGAAACATTTCAATACAAGTACAGACAATGGTTGACAATAGTATATAGACCAATTAGCAAATGTTTCCATAGAAACAAGGAGGCTGCAATGTCAGTGCAGTGCAGAAAGTAAACAAAAATAACACTGGAGCAGTACAAAGAACAAAAACTACACCACAATTTACTATAAGGAAAGTGAACATGTTGTACATTTTAGTGATAATAAGGGAATGGATATGGTACTAGTAAGTGATGGAAGTGAGAGTCAAGAGAAGAGGGATGAGAGTGAAAGTAAGGTGGGAGGAGGGACAGATAAGTAAGGAGAAGTGCATAGTGTATTTGAGGGTACGTATATCAGAATATAGGACAGATGCTAAAAGGACAACATGAAAGCATCAAGAAGTGTAAAAACTGTTTCCTATCACTTTAAATAAGGTTGAGAGGCCTGGGTTGATAACTAGTGTGAGATTCATTACCCATAGATATTATTGATGATAATAACTTGAGCATTGCCTCCACCTACGAAACATTATGTGGGCAAGTTAATCAGTTGTACTGCTTTAGTTTGTCTGAAACCGCTTTTGTAACTCTCCATTATAATCCTTTGAAATAAAAGACATTCTGAAATGACTTTCTTCTTCACAGTTAATTTCATCACTTCATGCAGTTTACAGCTTGCCCTGTTCAGAAGCATTAGCTACAATGTGGTTTTTGTTAGAGGATACTGGGTTAGCTTCCCCTGGCCCAGCAGCATGACCCTTACTGAGTGCACATCTCTCTCTTTGCTTCTCTGCTTATGCTAAGCCACATGGTAATGGTAGGGAAGCTTAAAATACCTAGGTATCAGTTAGCTCTCAGCTGCATTTATTTATATGGGAACTGGTATATTAAATCTTATCATAATCCCATGAAATAATAGAAGTTCTGCAACAGTTTCCTACTTTATAGTGAATTTTATAACTCTAGGCAGTTTTTGACTTTACCTATTTGTAAGTGTGGAAGAAGACTTGGGGCTAGCACTACCGGGTCATAATGCTGCACGCTTAATAGTGTATGACATTATGGCTAAACCTGCACAGTGCTGTAGGTTACAGCGAGTGGTGCAATACTGCAAATACTGCTGTATTTGGTATTGCACCACTTGAAACAGCCCAGGCAGAGGATAAGACCTCTGCTGGGATGGGGTTCCACCGAGCAGCTGCTATGGATCAATGGACTGAGCCACTGCAGTCAGGAACCCAGGCACTGCATCTGGCACCAGGTTTGATTCCCGGTCCCAGTAACTTTTTCCTTTTTTAAACTTTATGCACTCCCTGAGTTGAAACCCTCCCCTCAGAGTTGAGAATCTTTATTTAGAGTCAGAGGCTGTATAAGAGGCGTGCAGGGAAGAGTCCCCCCACAAAAAAGAGTTTTGCCACATGGCAGAAATCACGCTGTATTGGCAGCATGATTTTGCCATGCGGCATAATGTCTTGAGACATTATGACCGCATGCTGGGGCTAACCACCCATCACTATGCCATTTACTAAGTGCATACTTGTTTGTGTTTGTCAATTGAAAGTCTATGCCAGTAATTCAGTTGGGCAGCAAGTGACTCTCACCATGCCCACCCCACTGAGCCATACTAAGGTGCCCACACTCATTGTCCTTTGGATAATTATTTCCTTTTTCCACCATCCTTCCTTCCTTATCTGGCAGCTACCTCTCTTTGCTTCCTAGAATTTAACATCTCTTTCCCTAGGGTACAGTACCTTTACTCTGAGAGTATATTAACCATGCAGAACCTCAAAGAGTAGAACCCTCCTGAAGAGGGTTTCTTTGTCTTTTCGGTAATTTGATAGGGTAGTAGTTCCCATAAGGGGGACAGAGAGAATGGCAAAACCTACTTTTCATCAGCATTCAAAGCTATTTAGAATATCAAGCATCCTACCCACCCAGTTACTTTACCTATGCAACCCAAGTACACTGTACGGAGTTACCCACTAAACCAGTAAAATGTGTGACAATAATTTTGTACTGTTGTTTCTTGTCCACTGAGGGGGTAGAAATCAGGGAAATGAAACCAAAACTGTTGCCAAAGGCAGAAGCAGCTACTCCTGAGAGGTATGCTGAGAGGTATGCGCAATCCTTTTGTCCTGTAACAACAGAATCCCCTGGTCAGTTAACAAAAGAGCTTTAAAGAGCCCAAGGCCTTCCTTGTTAGGAAGCTGTCCTGCCCATGCAGTGACAACCTTAGAGGCAGACATGGTTCAGAATAAAAGATGGGGTTTCTGAGTCCACAAACCTAAGGTTCTGGTTTAGACCAGCTTTCCAGAGAGGTGGTATCCCCAGGATGCAAAGAAAGTGTCAAATCCATGATGCCAGAGTGACATATTTGATGATGCAGCATTGGGGGCTGGCAGCTGAAAGATTCTGCAGTATGTGCTAGACCCTAGCAAGTCAGTCTGTGTCAGGACTTCTTACTTGCACCATCTAAGAGTTGAGGTCTGTCACGACTCACTAAAGTTCCTGTGTGGCAAAATTCTTTTTACTCTGTTAAATTTAAGAAGCAATAGCAAACTTTTTTCTATTTGTTTCTTCTGCTTTGTGCAAAACATTTTATTTTTAATTTCTTTAGTAACCCTGTAATTCCCATTGTCGTGTGTACCATGATATCCAGTAATATGTAGATATTGTGAAGTAGTAAATATTATTTTTATATACTTCATGCCTATGTAACTGACTCTTTTGGGGGAATAGTTAACAGTTGGTATTGACAAATCCATGATCCATCTCTGAAAAGGGAGAAGATGTCTATAGTTACCATATTCTGGAAATGAAGTGTTTTCGCAGGAGTAAGTGACCAGGGAAGGCAATTTGCCTGTAGCCAAAGAGCACTTTACTGTGAGAGCAGTGGCTCTGGTGGGATTCAGAACAAGAATGTCTATCCTGACTCTCTGGAAAAGTGTTGAAGATGAGGAGGAGGTCTATTGAGAAAAAAGCTTTGTATTTGCTACACATGTTGGAAGTCATTACCTAACAGTGCGAGAGTAATGAAGAACATAAACAATTTGAAATATGAATTCTTTACCTATTTGCATATGCTTTCTGACTTCTTGACACATGTCATCATTGTGCTACTGGGGTCAGATGCTAGTCAGGCCAGGAATGCAAGGATCATAGATTTCAACATATGGCTGAAGGGGAGGTTGTCAATCAAAGGTTTGGGTATGTAGGGGCTTGCAAACCATTTGGAGAACAAGGCCTTGTTCATGTCAGATTTATTGCATCTCATTGTAGGGGAATCAGGGCACTGGGAAGAAAGCTGGAGGAGTATGTAAGCAAGAATTTAATCTAGGCAGGAAGAGTGCTATACCAAGGCATACATTCCAAAGCTTTCGTGTGGTCAGAGTCATACTAGTCACCCAGGACAATACTTCTGGGACCTGATGGTAAAAGAGAGGAATAGGAGAGACATGAATGGGATAGTCATAAAACAGGGAGGCATAGCACACTGTACTCTCAGGAGGGGTAGAGACAAAGGGGGGGGTAGCAAGGAGGATTGAGGCCGAGTGGTCATAAAATAGACAGGCATATCAATATACACTACTAGGGAACAAGAATAATGTGGGCAATGAATTCCAGAGCATAGGTTGGACAAGGTCTCAAATAAAAGCAGAAGGAGGCAGCAAGCCTCATGGAAGGTAATGAGCTTTAACACCAGGAGCATGGTTAACAAAGTGGAGGATCTTTGGCCACTGGTTGCAGAAGCCTAAATAGACTTACTGACCATGATAAAAACTAGGGCAACACAGTACCATGATTGGACCTAACATTACTAGGGTACTCACCCTATGGGAAGGATGGGGCTGAGGGCAATGTGGAAGGGTGGCCCTGTATGTGAAGGAGGACATAAAGGAAACAAATGACATGATGCAAGTAAGCAATAAGACATGAGAGGATATGGGTAGTAGTGTGGTCACCACACGTCCAGGATTGTAATGAGGCACAAGGCTTCAGTGCGAGTGTTTCATTGCCTCTGGAAGCATGGTGCTCACACTACTACCCACACCCTGGAGGGTCTTATTGTACTGATCATACAGCATTCTACAATATTAAAAACTACTCAGCCCCAAAGATATGAGTTTATAAATGAAAATAATTTTATTTAGGGTTGTGTATTATTATGCTGGAAAAAGTAGTCCCAAATAAATTTTTTGTCTTTCAGTATTTTTATCACAGATTGTTAGCGATCAATGAGGGACCATTTTCTTCTTTTCAGGGTTAAAAAAAGATCTTTGAGGGACAGTTTTCTTATTTTAAGGGGTACCAACACCAGGGATTGGGCACCCTAGTGTCAGCAGTGTCTTTGGTGGGAGTGGGGCTGGGCACCAGAGTGTTGCTAGCTATGTGTTGGGGGGGTGAGTTGCCCAGGGGGGCAGCTGATTTCCTGAGATCATGTTTAGTGTTTTCAGCACTGTGGGCAGATCTCAATGGTGCTTTCACTAACTGTGAATTTGTCTAACATTGCAGGACAGCTTGGCAGCTTTACACTATGTCTGTAAAAAAAATGGCAGAGTCCGTTTTCTTGTAACAGGAAGGAAACTATTCAAAATTAATTTTAGAATGTGTGGCACATGGATTCTTCACTAATGTGATTGGGCATTTATGATGACACTAGTTCATGTTTTTGGATAGTTGTACCACTAACCAAGGGCAAACAACCAATCATAAACCTGCTTAATTTGTTGCTATATGATTACATGTGAGGTAGCAGTGACTGAGTTACTGTGGATGCAGCTAGAACTGGGAAGAGGCAGGAAGGTGAGACTGGGGGTGACCTATAGGCCTCCAAATCAAAACAAAGGACAGATATGGAACTGGAAGGGGAAATGAAATGGGCAGCAGCACTGGGAGAAGTGATGATCAGAGGAGACATTAATTAATAAAGAGCAAATATATCAAGGACATCAGAGTGGTAACTGCAATCACCTATCAGTATGATTTGCTGTAGAACTAGGCAAGGAATGCACGGACTCTAAAAATAAAGTCCTGGATTTCAGAAAGTTTCATTTTGAGCAGATGAAGGGGAAACATAAAGATCAGGTTTAGGAGGGAGAAGGGGTGGAGAGGAAATTGGTCATCATCAGAAATAGCCTGCAGGAGATCACCAGCTCCTGCCTGAGGCAGGTGGGGTAAAGAAAGAGGTACAAATAACTGACCTGATCTACAGTGGAGGTAAATACTGCACTGTGATGGAAAAGAGAGACATTTAGCAGATAAAATGGGAGTTAGAAAGGGGATGCCTACCTTGAACAACAATGTGAGGATAGCAGGATGGTGAGAAAGGCTAAAGCAGAAATGTAGCTGAGGATAGTGGAGGAAACTGAGAAGGGGAAAATACATTTTTTGGCTTCATTAAGAAAAAAGACAGATAAAGGATTGAATAGTTAACTTGAGACACAGCAAGGGATGGGTGGAAGAGGACAATGGTGAGGTAGAAACCCTGAACTATTACTTCTGTTTGGTATTTACAAAGAAGGAGGGGTCACTGGCACAGGAAAAAGTTAGCTTTAGACTGTAAGGAGAGACCAAACTGAGTATAGAACCAATAGCCATGGACAGAGTAGTCAAGATGCTTGCATCCCTCAAAGTAAATAAATCTCCAAGGCCTGACAGATGGCACCCCATGGTGCTGAGGGGAATGGTGCAGATGCTAGCAGCACCCCTGGCAGGTCTCCAAAACTGATTCCTAGAGACTGGAGAGGTACCTATGGACTGGAGAACAGTAGGTGTAGTAACCTGCACAAAGATGGGGGAAAGAAAGAGCCTAGGAACTACAGGCTGATCAGTTTGATGTCAATAGTCAGCAAACTACTGGAAACTATAATAAAGGAGAGACTTGTGCAGTTCATGATTGTAAAGAGATGGCAAGATGGAAAGCAGTCTGGGTTTGTGGCAGCATGACAGGTTTTGGCAAACAAATCTGACTGATTTTTTTGACTGAGTAATGAAGACTGTTGACACAGACAGTAGTGGGCTTGATTTTACAAGGCAGATACAGAGCTTGCATCAAGCCCTGTGACCACCACAAAGTCCAATGCAGCTGCCCCAAAGCCCTTTGGATGCAGCTCGGTTCAATTTTAGAAAGGCTGGTGCAGTTGTGACACTTTCTCCACTTTACGGCACCTTGTGCCAAAGTTTTGGCACAAGTGGTGCGATCCCGGATGCAAAGTTAGACCAGGGAGTACCTGGTCTAACTTAATGTGTCCCACGTTCTGGACTTACAAGCAGGTGTTTGTGGCACAACTATTCTAAAATTGGGCTTGCCGCAATGTTTGGTGCTAGTCACAACTTGCATCAAACACCCTGCCGCAAGTCTTCTTCACTGCCGCATCCCCTTCTAAAATTGAGCCCACTGTATCTATACTTTATCAAGGCTTTCAACTCTGTTCCTCACAAATGACTAATCAAACAAGCATTTGTCAATGCTGAATGTCTGCTTGCATGTTTTGTCAGGTAGGTTTTGGCTGTGTTGTAGAGACTGATGAAGGCAAAGCAGTGCTGTAGTAAGGAAGAGTTTGCAATTGAGTCAGAGAGTAGTACTATATGCCTTATGCAGTTTCATTTCTGAATCAAGACATAGGATTTTGAAGGTATTAAAAGTTTCCAGCCTTGTGCTATGGGCAGTATGTAAAAATTAAATATATTGGTACAGTGCTATCATATTTACCATTACAATTATGTATTTGTTGCCATAGAGCTTCTTCTCCATTGATGGCAGGAAGCAGCTATTCCATCCCTTCCCATCTCCTCCCAACTGGAGCCTGCTGCTCTTGGGACCTAACTGGTCAGAGAGGCCTCCCACGGCTTTGCCCCCATGGAAGGGCCAGAGAAGTGTAGGCCATCTGCTTCCCCCAGTCCAAATTTCCAAGTTGGACCAGGCAGTTGGTCACCTGTGTGGGTAAAAGGTAGACAGCAGGGCTTCATTAAGCTCCTGCCATAACTTTTCCATTTTCTCCCCATGTCCCACTGTTGCAGCAACACAGAGGATGCATGTGCATGGAGGAGCTCTTGCACTCAGGAACCATGACCCTTCCACCCAACCTGACATAAGTGTACCTCCCAAGCATCAGGGCTACCACCAGGCCTCCACATGGTGGCAGCCAAGACGTGGGACAGCACATTACCCTGATCTGGGAGATGAAAGCTGCCAGGGAGCTGCTTGATCCTCTCCAAGGCCTCCTTCCTACCAACCCCCCAGTGACTCAAGCTCATTCCCGAGCTCAGGTTGCCGGTATGGTAGGAGGTAAGATGCCACAGCCTGTCAGCCCTCTGTGCTATTGGACAAGCTCACAAATATGTATTTGTATTCATTTATTTCACCAGGAAAAAGGTCCACTGAGAAAACTAATTTACAAGGAATTCCTGGGTAGGACAGCATATAAAGTCAAACAGCAATGATATACAACAGGATACAGTTTGGTTCAAAGGCATGAAGCAACTACATAAAGGGAAACAATCAAAGAAATATATAGTACATAGGCAGAAAATATTCAAAGGAGCAATAAAACAATACATTATACTCATTGGCCCCTGTGCATTATGGGGCAGACTGCCACTGCACTGCAGATATGCAGCACATAGGCCATCTTATGTCTGAATGCTATGAATGGTGGTCAAATGACCCCTAAGCCCATTCATGAAAGGGACAAGCATCCTTTCCACACAAGATCATCCAGTAAGCAGCTACGTGCATGGCTGGTCCATGGGCATGTCTGGAGGGCATGTCTCCACACCATTCATACTAACATACTAAAATACCAGCAGAATAGTCCTAACGGTCTTTTGTGTCTACTCATTTGGTCAGCCCCCACCCTGGGAGCTGACCTTGCTGCCCCCCTCTCCCTCTCTGGCTTCTGCCTTCCCAGTCCCAGATATTCTCGCTGCACTGGTTTTTGCTTCCAGAACCCTTCCCCTGTACCTGTCCAACCCCCTCTTGAACCCCCTCCACCATTTCTGCCTCCACCAGCCCCCTGGGCAGTGCATTCCATGGCTCCACCACCCTCCCAGTGAAGTAGCACCTCCTTCTTTCTCCCCTGAATCTCCCCCCAGCTTCCACCCATGCCCTCTAGTTGCCCTCCCTTCCTTCAGAGCACCCTGACTACTTCTCCCCTATTTATCCCCTTCATGTACCTGAAGACCTCTATCATGTCCCCCCAGTCCCTTCTCTCTTCCAATGTGTACATATTTAGCTATTTGAGCCTCTCCCCATAGGTCCTGTCCCCCAGACCCCAAACCATTTTGGTTGCCCTCCTCTGGACCCTCTCCAGGAGTTTAATGTCCCTCTTTAAATGTGGTCTCCAAAACTGCATGCAGTACTTGAGGTGCGGCCTCACCAAGCAGTTATACAGTCGGAGTATCACTTCCCTCCTTCTGGAGGTGAGCCCCCTAGCAATGCATCCAAGCATCCTGTTGGACTTTGCTGCTGCCCTCCTACAAGTCTCCGAGTTGTTCATCTTGACATCCACCACCACCCCCAGGTCCCTCTCAGCCATCGAGACTTGTAGTATCCCCCCCCCCAGAGTGTACACTTGGCCCAGTTTTCTGGCTCCCAGGTGTAGTATCTTGCATTTTCCTGCACTGAACCTCAGCTTCCACTTTCTAGACCACCTTTCCAGAGCCTCCATGTCCCTCTGTAGGGCCACCCCCCCCCCTCCCCATCCACCACTGCCCCCAGTTTTGAGTCATCTGCAAAGAGACTCATCTCCCTCCTGATACCCTTCCTTATGTCAGAGACGTATGTGTTGAACAGGAGGGACCCAAGGACTAATCCCTGAGGGACTCCACAAATGCCCCTCCTTAGGAATGAGACTATCCCTCCAATCACGACCCTCTGGGTCTGGCTCTGGATCCAATTTCCTGTCCATCTGATCATCTGGTTCCCCACCCCAATTTCTCCCAGATTATCCAACAGGACCCCATGAGGAACAGAGTCAAACGCCTTGCTGAAGTCAAGAAAGAGGACATCCACTGGTCTACCCAGGTCCAAGGCACTCATCACCCAGTCATAGAACATGTCATGGAGGCATAGTGCCAGGCAGCTGGGTGCAGGATAGGTCAACAGGAACCCCACTGTAACTTTTGCATACCGCCTCAATTTACATCCACTGGCAGTGGTGGGATGAGTAATACCCCCACTGTGCTGCCCCAGCCCACTGGGCTGACTAGAAGGGCTGGGGACAGCAACTCAGGCACTCACCCATCTTTGCAAAACACAGTTGCCCCACACTCTCCCAGAATCCCCTGCTCCATGCAGAGCAGGGGATTCTCCAAGGCACCATATTGGGCATATGATTGAATGCCCGTCTGTGTCCTCTGAGCTGCCCCCAATGCAGCAGTGCATGAGGGGGGCAGGGCCATGGATATGCACCATGCAGAGGCATGCATTAGTGCATGCTGCACATCTATCTGTGAGTACAGAGCTACTTGGGCTGGGTATGCACTTCTCACACATACCGCACTCACATTTGTGCATAGCCCCTAATATGAGCAGCACAACTTATAAAAAAACACATTGTGGAGGGTAGTAACAAGACAACAAAGTTTAACCAAATGTAGACACATGATTTAGGAACACAGTATGACCCTAGCATGTAAATTGAACAAGTAAGCTCGAGGGAAGAGATTTTCAGAAATTGCAAGTGGTGGTCACATTTAATGAGTAACTAATTACAAAAGAAGATATCGCAAGCACGGCAGCCCTTTATGAGGGGAAGGCTTCCACACCCATCACAAGGTGTCACCTGAGAGACAGAACACTGTTCAGTACCCTTCCAGGCTCAAAATGGTGGTTTGCGACAGTGTTGCCCACCAATCTCATGCTGCCCAGCTGGGTCGCCGAGCTCGTCACTGAACACAAGTCACCAGCATGGAAACACAACACGCTACCCACAGGGACCATGGCTGGCCCTACACACACAATGTTTCCTCATAACTTTATTTTACATATTGACCATAAATTTTTAACATAGTCTTTTTTGTAACTCCCTTCTGAGCATGACAGGTGTAATTTTTAAAATACTGACTGAAACGTTACTTCACACCACAAGTGCGAAAAGACATTTAGGCAGGATTTGAAAAATGACACCTGTTACATTGATGAGGTGGTGTGAAAAAATGGCTATGTTGAAAATTTAGGGTCAAAATATATTAAAAATTACTAAAGGTGTGAGTAAACATTGAAAAATGTCAACACACTTTCATAGCTTTAGTGTTTAAGATTCTGACCCCAAATGTTTAACCTAGTCTTTTTATAACCCTAATTCATAAACTTAGTACATGACATTTTTCAAATCCTGCCTGAAAGGGGATTTCACAAAGCAACTGCAAAATTGCCTTTTGGGCCAGATTTTAAAAATTTCACCTACTTTGTTCATGAGGATGAGTCCCAAAAAGGCCATGGTGAAAATCTGTTGGAAAAATATTGAACAATAGCAAAGTTATGAATGAATATTGAAATATTTCAACTTCCACTCATAAAGTGGTAATTTTACCATATTTTTTCAAAAGATTTTCAACATAGTGTTCTTATAATCTCACCTCATGAACCGAGCAGGAGAACGTTTTGAAACCCCACCTGAAAGGAGAAAAAATTAACATACCTTGTTCATAAGGAGGGGTCCAAAAAGACTATGTTGAAAAGTGTGTGAAAAAGTATGAATAAATGACAAAGTTAGCAGTAAATGTTCAAAACACAGTGAAAATACATTGACTGCACTTACCTTGTTTATCCAGTTCCTGGCCAGTGTAGAAGGAGAAGGAAATGTTTTGCAGCAGAGCACCAGTGTGAACCATTTCAAGGTGACTGAGAATGTGGAGAGTGGGTTGGGTGGTGGATGATTGGTGGGGGGTCGGGCAGGGGGTGGGTGGCAGGTCAGGGGTCATGGTCTGCTTCAAACTATATCAGTAGGTGGTTTTCCGATTTTCAGGGTAAAATTTTAAAAAAAGGATTACAAGGGAGCTTTTTCCTTACAGCAAGTGTGGCACTGGGGATTGGGCAACAAAGTGTTACAGATGTTTGGTGGCACTACGGATGGACACCCCTGTGTCTGCACATTTTAATGGGGTTGTAGGTGTGCTATATTCATGGGGGGCAGTTACATAAAAGAGAGGGAGAGGGAGGGGAGGGGTTTGTACTGTGGGCTCCTCCCTCATGGATGGGGCTTGGATTCAGGGGGCAAGCAGAAACAGAAAGGGAAAGGTGGAGTTTGTACTGTGGGTTCCCTTTTTAGGGATGGGGCTGGACTATTCATGGAAGGTTCTGAATTCTGGATTCCTTCCCCAGTATGGCCTTGTTCCAGACACCCACTCTGCAGCTTGTACAGAACCAGGTGACTGCTCTGGGGCTAGACTTTTACACTCACTGTCTGCCCTAGGGTACACTCACTAATAATGACAACACACAGCTGCTTGGTGGGCAGTGACATGCAAATGAAAGGATTGGGCTGCTGTATGACAGGAGTGGCTTGCTCCATTTATCTACATTAATGTCTGCCCCACAAGTAGAGAACACTGTTATGATAAACCTCATTGATTATTTGCCTATCACTGTCAAGCCCCCTGCAGCCTGAGGTGTGTTGGACCAGTCGGCTCTTATTGTAACAATACATTTGCTTTGCTCATGTGCACATGTGCACAAGCAAACATAAAAACTAGGGGACGTTGGGTGGGTCAAACGGAGAAGGTGAGTAGGAAACTGGCTAGGGAGAGGATACATGGAGTGGGGATAAACAGGGCATTCTTGTTTGTGTGGGATGTTACTAGTTGGGTCCCACAAGGGTCAGTGCTCAGGCCAGCACTTTAGCATCTTCATTAGTTACACAGGACAGGGTATCAAAGGGGCAATCTGTCCTCTTTGTGGATGGCATCCAGCTGTGTAACAGTTTAGGGTGTGAGGAGGGTAACTACAATTAATGGAGGACACAGAGAGGCTTGAGAGACAGTTAGAGATCTGGCAGCTGGGCTTCAGTGTCAAAGAGTGCAAAGTCATGCATGAAGAAGCAGAAATCTTGGGGTGGACTACAGCCTGGGAGTAACAGCTACTGTGACTGAGGGAGAAAGGGATCATGGAGTGGTGATTTTCAATAACCTTTAAACCTCAGAACAATGTAACAAAGCAATAGGAATGCTGTGATGCCTTGGAAAGGGGTGTTTAATAGCAGAAGTAGTAAAATGGTGATCACAATTCAGGTGTGACTGTTGTGTGCAGTTCTGGAACTCACTTGTAATGAAGTACATGAACAGGCTGGATGCAGAGAAGGGCAACATCTGAGTGCTGCAAAGTCAGCAAGGTCAGACGTACAATCAGAGACTGAAGTGGAGAGCACCAACATGTCCTCTTTGAAGACAAGCTGTGGGGGACATGATTTAAATTTACTTTATATTCACACATGATATTAACAAGATGGATACAAACAAGTTGTTCACAGTTAGTGGCAGCACTAGTATCAAAGGGAGTGCAGAAAACTGGTAAGTGTAGGTTTATGAGCACCATTAGGAAGTAACTTTTTTGGAATGGGTTATGGTGGATGGAATAAACTGCCTGCAATGCTGGTCGGTGCAAAAACTGTGAAAGGATTCAAAAAAGGGTGCAATGGACATAATGGGCTAGTCAAGGGACCTGGGGGGGTCAGGATGGGGGAGGAAATTCACATAGGCTAAGAGAGGTTGTACCACCGGTCTGACAACTAAAGGTCTGTTTACGTTGAGCAAAGCACAATTTATAAAGCAAAAGTGCACAAGTGCATTTTAAAGTGCACTTTAGCATAGTAAGTACAAAATGACACCATGAAAAAACTGATCTCAATCCATATTCAAAATCACATGACGCCTCCACACAGACATGTGGGACTACATCTCTCTAGCACTTGTTTTGACTGTCAGAGAAAAGTAGCTCCACCCCCTAAGGAAGATGTCAAGTGATGTTGAATATGCATGGTAAGCAATCTTTCTGTGGTGAGCGGCATTTTGTACTGGCTGTTCTAAAATGCATTTTATTGATTTATTTGAAAATTGATAATTGGGAAAGGAACACTGAGCAAAGGTTCGTTCTCAGGTGTGACCCAGAAAAAGAAGAAGGGGAGTGCAATAAAGGAGCATAACAGCAACAATCGCAAGGGACAAAGTAAAGTGCAAAGTGAATTAGTTAACATAGCAAAAGTGCAAATAATAAATAGGGCTGGGCAAAGGTCACAAATTCAGCTTTAGTGGAACTTTCACAATATTTTGCAACTTTCATGGAATTTTCCAAACTTCCACCTTTGTCGAAATCGGGAATCGTTTGAAAGTGTGTAGTGAATTTTTGCCATGTTCCATGGAATTTTTTCACTGAACTGTGGAATAAAATACATGAAGTGTGGAACTAATACATTAATCTGTAATTCATATGATTGTGCCTCAGTTCAATGATCAGTTATGCGCTGTCCCCATAGGGGAAAAAAAAAAGCTTACCTCATGTCAGTGGCACCCCCCCACCATACAATCACTCACCACTCTATAAATATTGTTCCTCGGGTATCTAGTGGCACCCTCTGATTGCTCACCACAGCCATAATTATTGATTCCTTGGTGTCTGGTGGCACCCCCAAGACTCTGATCAATCGCCCTGGCTGTAATTATTGCTTCCCTGGTGTCTAGTTTCAACCCCATCCTCTGATCACTCACCTGGGCCATAATTATTGTTCTTCTGGTATCTAGTGGCACCCCCCCCATCCTCCGATCTCTCGCACCAGCCATAATTGGAAGGCTTTAGCCTGTCGTTCAATTGGGGGGGAATATCTCCTCCCCATTCTCTACATAAGCAGCAGGCCACCTCCCACTCTGCTTAGAGCATTTTGGTGTAGCTGCATGGTAGGTCAGTTGTGGTCATGCCCCCCTTCCCCTCCCTGCTGCTTCCTTTCTGTTCGTTCCCTTCCTCGCCCCTCACCCTTTCCCTTTCCAGTGCTTCATTCGTTCATTCATTTTCCTTCCCTGGCCTTGCCCTGCCTTCTTTCTCTGTGTTTTCCCCAAGTCTCTTTGGGGCTTTTCCTTTTTCGCTGCCACACTGCCTCCATCGCGCCCTCTGGAATGCTCTAGTTCCCTGCCAGCTGCTCCTCACGTTCACCGCCTGGCTCCTCGTGGCTCCTACACTCGTGCCAAATTCCCTAGTTCCATTTCTGCTGTCTCACCACAGCCAGCTGTGCCCTTATTTTGCATCTTTATACCAGCATCGCCCTCCTACTTTGTACCTCTAGCTCCATCGCCTGTCGAATGGTTCAAGCGCATCATTTTGCAGGCTAGCCATTGCTGACTTTTGCCCTCTCTATGTCCGATCGCATCATCTGGACACCCTGTTCTCTGCCCTCCTGCTGCATTGCATTCCAACCAGCCAGGACAGGAAGGCTGCTCCCTTCATTCACTGCTTTCACTGGAGGTACGGTGTCTACATAGACGCATGTTTGGAATGGGCATTGTCCTTGTCTCCCTTGTCACTTGCCCATTGATGCTGGCTAGTTCAAACTTTAAATAAACTTTTGTTTTGCAACTTAATGAGCCTGGCAACTTCTACAGTATGCCTAAAATCCAAGGAAGCAGTGCTGTAATCGAGCATCTGTTCTGGTATTCCCATTCTGTTCCCTTGTACTGTATCAAACTGTCCCTTCACAGTGATTTGATGACCAGTCCTGTACTTCATGTGTGCCTTCCCCTTCATGACTTCCTGGCTACTTACTGTACTGCTTCCTTAACATGCCTAGCTGCATTTGGGATAATTTTCACTTCTCCCACTTGGCAGCTACAGCCCCTCGAATTCAAAGGTTTCATTGCAGTCCAGCCAGACCTTGTTAGGCTTGGCAAAGTGTGAGTAATATGTTCTTTTCAAGAATCTGTTTAACCTATTACCAGCTTTCTGAGTTATTACTTCTCTGGGATCATACGACCAGACTTTCACTAATTACTCCATGCACCTCGCTTCAGCAGCTCTAAGTGCTTGGATAACTTTGGCTTGCCTGACCTATAGGGTCCCCTTCCCATTGCTGCCATCTCCTTCTAGGGGGCCCTTTCATGCCATCTGCTACTACCCTCAAACTCACCCCCGGATTTCCCCTCCTTGCCTCGGATCATTCATCACTGGCTATGAAGAGGAATTTGCTTAAGGATTGATCTCACAATCTTAAGTCCAGCTGGAATCCTTGGCAATGAAGAAGGCATTTATTTACAGCTTGATCTCGCTATAGCAAGTTCAGATGGTTCCTTGAATCGTACTCTTCCATGATGAAGCCAAACCACATGGGATCTCATCTTCCCAATGCTGTACTGCTCCTGATATGGTGATGGCAGATCACGTGGGGTCCTGCAATCTCTATCGCACATTACTCGATGGAAGAAAATGCATTACTCAGATACGGTGATGGCGGACCATGTTGGGTCCCGCCATCCCTATCAGGCACTATTGCTTCCATGGAGAAGGTAAACCACATGGGGTCTCACCTTCCCATTCATGCTCTACTCAAGTGATACAGCGATAGCTGACCACATGGGGTCCCACTATCCCTATCCTCACTACTCCATGAGGCAAGGGGTCTCGCTTTTCATTCCTGCACAATATCTGCTACTTGATGATCGACTATAGAGAGTCCTGCCTTCCCACTCACCATCTACTCCAAGGGATTCAACTCATTTCAAGTTCCTATACTGCAGATTGATTGACATCGGGTTGTCCTTCCTTAAGAACATGATCCAGTTCAACAGTCAGTGGAGTCCTGCATCTGTTCCTTATTCAGCCTATTTACGGCAATGGCAGACCACGTAGGGTCTCACCATCCCATACATCTATGCCTGCGTAACAGCCCTGTCATATTCCTAGTACTCCTATCCACTTCAAACAGTATATACGGAGGGGCACCTCCATACCTTGGACTGCAACACACACTGGCTTCCAAGGGTACCCCTTGCCTCCTAGGTCGTTCCATTCTATGGCGATGGTGAACCACGTGGGGTCCCATCATCCCTCTTCTCCATGTCCCTCGACATCCTTCCCCTTATTTCCTTATTTCCCATTCTAATTTCTGTGACTTTTGCTTCTCTCCAAAGTCCCTATAGGCCACTGTTGATGGACTTATCGGGCTCAGTTTTTATCAATGATTTCAAGTCATGCAGGTATCTCTGTGAACCCCTTGGGGTCTCATCATCCTTCCAGTGTATTCCCCCTCAACAGGAGCCTATCGTCTACTATAAAATAACAGATTTCTTCTCATACTATAGCAGACCCTAATCGGGGTCTCACCTTCCAGTATTGTCCACATGAGACTCAGTCACTCGTTCGTGACTTCTTCATTCATCAGGACTCCATGAGAATATTATTTCTTAACTAGCCTACCTCCGAGTCTACTATCACCTTCTCAGGTTAATGCCTAACTTCTCTGAGGCAATGGTGAACCACATGGGGTCTCGCCATCCCATTTACGCATGCCCATGATGGGCCTTATCTGGTACCTTCTTCAGTTCAGTCAGCCTCAGTAACTCTCGTCCTCTATGTCTTGCATTATTCCATACTGCTTCAATGGAGGACCATGTGGTTCCCACCATTCTTAAAAAGACTATCGCCTTCCAATCCTTGGATTAAGCTCATACTACAATGAAAGTCAACCTGCTTCAGGTTCCAGCCATCCCAATGAACATTCCCAATCTGCAGCGCTATCTAGTATTTCAAAGGATGTGCTGTGGATTGACAGCAGTCATTCTGTCTCGGACTTGGAGTAACCATTGTTTCAGCATCCAGTCATTATTCCAGTTGTACATTCCATCTGCTTGAACCTTCATCTGCAAGATCTACCCCTTGCTTATCTTGGCCATGGACAGGAATCAACCAGCTACACCAGACCATACTCCTGAACATAACTATACCTAAACCTAGAGCATTTAGGATTATTCTCCTCTTAGAATGCCCAGAGGATGGGCAGGTCAGTAGCATGGGTCCTCGGAGGTTCCCCCTAAAGGGGGTTTTCCTCTCCTGCATGCTATGGATCACACTCTCCAGAGCTGGAGGAGGTAGTTAATTTCGCTACTTCTTTTTGGGTCTTAAGTCTACACCTACTCACTATTCTACCCAAGGTGGCATGTGGAGAAGCACCAAAGCTCATGTTATTAACACCAAGCATGCCAGTCAGTTCATAAGTATACACAGGCACTAAGTTATTTGCCACACATTGAATTGGAAGGCTTTAGCCTTTTGTTCAATGGGGGAAATAGCTCTTCTCCCATTCCCTACATAAGCAGCAGACCACCTCCTGCTCTGCTTAGAGTGTTTCGGTGGCACCCTCCATCCTACCCTGCCTCCTCCTGTTTCACTGGCACTCCAGTCTCACCCTCTCTGCTGGGTCTTAAGTCTACATCTACCCACTATTCAACCCAGGGTGGGATGGGGAGAAGCACCAAAGCTCATGATATTAACACCAAGCATGCCAGTCAGCTCATAAGTATACACAAGCACTAAACTACTTGCCACACATTAAATTAATGTTTCTCTGGTATTTAGTGGCACCCTTACCCTCTGATCGCTTACTCCAGATGTAATTATTGTTTCCCTCATATCTAGTGGCACCCCCACCCTCTGAGTGCTTGCCCCAGACATAATTATTGTTTCCCTGGGGTCTAGTGGCTCCTCTCATCCTCTGATTGCTTGCCCCAGTCATAATTATTCTTTCCCCGGTGTCTCCACTGTCTGAACACTTACCCCAGCAGTTGTTATTGCTTCCCTGGTGTCTAGTGGCTCCCACACCACCCACATCAGTTTGGGTACACCAACCTGCCACTCCCCCTTCCAAACATAGTCATTAGTCAGAAGACTGAGACTACTCAAGTGGGGAGCCCATTCAGTGACTGTTACAGCCTCCTCTTATCACCTCAACCAGCCAATGTATCTAAAGTCAGGCAGCGTGCATCTTAGTTATGCACCCCCTGTCATTATATATGATGGCAGGGCAAGGTGGTGAGAGGAGGGCTGTGCTGGCAACCGTTTGTGCTCCCCTTTTTCTGACCAATGACTGTATATGGAAGTGAGGTGGCAGGTTGTCGTACCCAACCCAGTGTAGGTGGTGTAGGGGGGCCACTAAACACCAGGATAACAATAATTATGGCTGGGGTGAGTGATCAGAGAGTGGGGGATGCCACTAGACACCAAGGAAACAAATTAATATGGTGCCAGTTATACACAGTTTATACTTTCCTTTCACAGTTCAGTGACTCACTGAACTGTGGAATGAATGAATAAACTGCAGAGTAATTAATGTATTAAACTACTATAAGAAATTCAGCAGAACTGACCCCTGGCAGCGATCAGGTCTGCAGAACTTTTTTTCCACAGTTTAATACATTAATCAGCCATTCATACATTTATTCCACCATTCTAAGTTATAATTTCAACCAAAGTTGCTAATTTGATTTATGGACTTTCATATAAGTGAAAGTTTGACTTTCACACAAATTCCACAGGTGGAGGTTTTCTTTCACTCAGCTCTAACAATAAATGAAAATGGAAAAAAAAATGGTGTTACATTGGGTAGCAATAATATGCAGAATAAAGTGAACAGTGTATGTAACAAAACAGCAGTGCTGCAGTTATTGGGAGGATACAAATTCAGATGGGGGTTGAACTTAAGTGAAAGCCCTCTAGTTGGAAGATACAGGCCTCACTGAGGAGGCCATGTCAGGTAGAGAGCAGGGAGGAGCATAATGGTGCATAGTGATGTTTTAGCTGGTGCCTGAGGGAGATAAGAGAGTGGAAGAGACAGAGAGTTGGGGGAGGACAGGTTCCAGATGGAGGGAAGGTGGTAGGAGAAGGCAAACTGCCCAGCAGAGGAGTGTGGGTAGGGAGTGGAGACAATGCAATGATCCCTGAAGCAGAGGAAGTATGATGCAGATGGCATGGGAGAGAGGAGTGAGGAGAGGTATGAAAGGAGTGACCCAAATGAGTACTTGGAGATGAAGTAGACACAATAGGACTGGTGAGGTGATGGTAAAGGGAGGTGGACAGGGAGGAGTAGAGGAAGCAGTGGTGAACCTTGGGGGTAGTTAGTGGCAAAGCAACAAAATGCATTTGTGCACTTTTGCGTAATAAATTAGTTTTTCTCAAAACAGACACTTTAGTGTATCAGGCCTATGAGACTCACTTGTCTGTACCTACCTGTCGTTCCTCTTCAGGTCAGTTTGCATTCTCATTCTGACTCCCATCAATTTGAAACAATCATTCCACCTCCTTTTTCTTCCCCTGCTCTTATCTTGCTTTGAAATTCTCTCTTTGAAATTTCCTCTCCCCCTCCTGCTCTTACACTTGATTCTTAACCTACTCTGTACTATTCTCTGACCTTCAACTACTCTGTGCCCTTTACATACACAACTTGGTATTTATTTGACATTGCAATTTTGCCTTTTTTTTTGCACAATCTAGTTTTTTTTTTCATTTTATCTTTTTATTGAAATTGTATACATAAGAAGGAACACAAACATAAACAGTGAATGAGTATCCTCCATATGAAATACAAAAGGAATCACTTAGAAAAACACATTATGTAAGATAAATACAATGGCGATGCCTTATGAACACATAGTCATGATAAGATTTAGAATTAGCTATATTATAAAAGGTGAATAAAGGGGTTACAGCCATTAAAGCATTGTGGATTTAAAAGAGGGGGTAACCAAGTACAAGATAAATGCTAGAACAAGCTATAGCAATGCACTCAATAAGTTACCAAGAATGATACCTATGGAGATATAAAAAATATATACAGTAGATTGGGAGTAGAAATAAAGAAAGATATACAATGAAGGATAGGGAAAGAACAGGGAGAAAAGAGGATAGAGAAGAGAGAGAGAAGAGATATCTGTGCACAAAAGTATCAGAGAATCCCTAATCTGGGAGCAAAATAAAAGAGAAGACTAGATAAACTTTAAAGATTAGGGTCAGTGAGAACTAGAAGATTCAATGTATTTAAAGTAATTCTGCCAACACCTGTCATATACAGTGAGTCGGTCATGAATAACGTGAGATAAACGGTCTAGTGAGGCATACTGAGAAATGCATTGAAGAACATCGGGAAGGGAGGGAATAAGAGTAGATATCCATTTCATAAGAATCAGATGTTTAACCAAAAGAAAAAGTTTGTTTAGCCATCTAAAATGTGCACTTGAAAGGGAAAGGTTATTCGAAATAAAAATGCCTAGAAGGAATAGTTTGGGATCGAAGGGAAGTTTTTGCCCTGTGACTCTGGAAGCAAATAGATAGACTTTATGCCATAGCTTATTAATGGGAGCACATGACCACAGGACATGAAGTAAGTCCCCATTGGCCTGGTTACAGTGCCAGCTGTTGTTATTATTTAGAAGGCCCATTCGTTGAAGAACGGAGGGGGTCCTGTACTAAAAATGTAGGATCTTAATTTGTATTAAAGAGCTACGAGCATCTTTAAATGTGTTATGTGCAAGAAGCCAGCATTTACTCCATTGATCATCTGAGATATTATAGTTAAGGATAGTACTCCATTTATTTTTAGCTGATATGGAGTGATCAGGAAGATTATCGATAATGTCTTTGTAAACAGAGCTACTTGATTTTGCAGATAAATTAGTCCAATGCGAAATGTATGGGTCTAAAAGAGTATCCTTAAACACATAGTTAGAGATGGAGTTATGAGCAGATCAAATTTGTAAAAACTTCCAAAAGTCCTGTTTAGGGAGTTGCCATGTAACCTGCCAATCTGAGAATATTCTAAGAGTGAGCGAGTTCTGATCTAAGATATCTCTGAGAAAATAAATGCCTTTATTCTTCCACGTATGACAAAAGATTGGATGATTTTCTAGGGTGAGCAGTGGGTTGCCCCATAAGGGGGCATATAACCAAGGTTTTGGATTAGATTTCAGAAATTTGTGGATTGATTTCCAATAGAAAGCAAAGGATGATATAGTTGGGTGAGATTTTAATTTAGAGGAGAGAGGATTATAGATAAAGGAAGTAATAACTCCTCCAGGACACAGCATGGATTCCATTGAAATCCAAAGTGGAGAATGGGAGGAAGGGTTCTGAAACCACTTAATGGTTTGTGCTGTCCAAAAAGCCCAAAGGTAGCATTTGAACCAAGGAAGTCCAAATCCACCTCTTTTTGAGTGTGATCGAAGTTATTTGCGATTAAATCTTGGGGGTTTCCTATCCCATATAAAATTACCTACTAATTTATCAATTTTAGTAAGAAAGATGGATGGTAAAATTAAGGGGATATTGGCCAAAGGGTAAAAAATTTGTGGGGATATGTACATCTTAATAGCTGTGATTTTCCCCATAAGGGAGAGATTAAGAAGCCTCCACCTATCCAGAATTGTTCTGATGTTATCTAATAAGGGATTAAGGTTAATATCCCATATTTTCTTTAGGTTACTAGATATTTTAATTCCTAGATACAATATACCCTGAGACGACCAACAAAATCCAAGAGGTTGGTTCATAACAACTTTGCAATGGTTATTAAGAGGTAGAATTTCTGACTTACCATAATTTAAAGCAAGGTCTGAAATGTTTGTAAATTTGTTAAGCAGATCAACCAGCAGGGGTCCAGCTTCATACAGGGTTTCAAGTAGGATTAGGAGGTCATCGGCATACGAGAGAGAGATAGACATACCTGAGTTTCCCACAGGGATGCCGCTAATGCCAGCAGATTGGTGTAAACAGGCAGACAAGGGTTCCATGGCTAAAATAAACAAGTAGAGTGATAAGGGACAACCCTGCCTAGTTCCTTTTGCCAAGTGAAAGTGGGAAGAAAGGGTGGAGTTATATAGTAGTTTGATCCAGGAGCAGAAGGTATGAGGAAGGCCGAAATGTGATAAAACTTGATAAAGGTAGTCCCAGTTTAAGGAGTTGAAAGCCTTCTCAAAATCAATTACTATGGCTGACGCGGGTGATTTGAGGGATTTGGATTTGTAAATAAGGTTGAATAGGGAATGGAAGTGATCAGATCCAGATCTATGTTTAATGAAACTGGCTTGTGAGCAATGAGTCAGTTTGGGGATTAAGTGTTCAAGTTGGGAGGTTAGTAGTTTAGCGAACATCTTCCCATCCATGTATATCAAAGAGATTGGCCTGTAACTAGCGGGATGTGTGGGGTCTTTATCCTTCTAAGGGATTAGGGGTTATGACTGTTTCAGTACAAGATGGGGGAAGCTTGCCAGTGATGGAAGCTTCTTGATAAACATTACAAAGAAGGGGGCATAAAGTGTCAGAAAGCATTTGATAGAAATCAACAGGGAATCCATCACTTCCCGGAGATTTGACAGATTTCAGAGAGGACAGAGCTTTCTGAATTTCTTGAAGTGAGAAAGGTTTATCTAAAAGATTTGCTTCGTGAGAAGAGAGATGAGTGAGATGTAAAGACTTAAGAAATTGTTGGATTAGTGTGGTAGATGGAGGATTTGTATTAGAATATAGTTTTTGGAAAAAAGTTCTCATAATACAGTTTATGGATGGATTGTCAGAGTGAATTGTACCTTGCTCATTTTTAAGACTTAAAATATGTAATTCCGTTTGTTGCGTTTTGAGCTGGTAGCAGAGGAGTTTCCCATTTTTATCTCCATGTTCCCAGAACTTATGCTTAAGTTTAAAAAGGGGCCAATTCAGTTTTACGGGAGATTAATTTGTTTATTTTGATTCTAAGTTGAAGAATTTCGAGATGTAGTTGAGAACTGGGGCGATGTTTGTTAGATGAGAAATATAGTTTCTCTTTAGCATTGAGAGTTTTTTTCCATATTAGCCAATTATTGCTCTCGTACCCTTTTTCTATGTGCAGCATAGCTGATAATCTTCCCTTGGATTGTAGCTTTAAGGGCTTCCCATACAGTGGACATAGAGGATTCAGTGGGTGAATTGTGAAAGAGAAAGTCTTGAATCTGTGTTTTAATCATAGGTAAAAAATCAGGATCCTTGAGAAGGAGAGGATCTAGTCACCAGGAGGTGGATTTGGGTACTGATAGGCCCCATAGAAGCTACAATTTAACAGGACAGTGGTCCGAAATTATAATGGGAGAAATTGACGAGTCAGTAGTTTTTTTCTAATATAACAGGAGAGACTAACCAGTAGTCAATTCTACTGTATGTTTTATGTAGAGGGGAATAAAAGGTAAAATCTCGATCCCTGGGGTGAAGGAGGCACCATACATCAGCTAGTCCCATGTCCTGCATGAGTAGTGATAGGGCTTTAATACTTCTGGGATGGGCATCTAGAGTGGGGCTGCTTCTATCAATGCTGGTTTCTAAGGCTAAGTTAAATCCCCCTCCGAGAATAACTGGTGTATTATCTGTGTTAAAGAATAAAATTTGTTGAGCTAAATTGTGAAAAAACTCGGGGAGTCGGAACTGGGGGCATAGACATTAACAAGTAGGAGAGGACCAGAATTAGTATTTAATTTAACCATTACCCATCTGCCTTCATTGTCAGAGAGAGAGTCTATAAGGGACCATTTAAGATTCTTATGTATACGAATGACAACTCCTCTTTTTTTTGAAGTATAGGATGACTCATAGATTTGACCGACCCAGTATTTCTCAAGCCTGTGAACATCCTCTGCTAATAATTTTGTTTCTTGAAGGAAAGCAATTTGTGCTTTATATTTTTGGAGATGTGAAAGAATTTGCTTTCACTTACAAGGAGAATTAAGTCCCTTCACATTCCATGTGTATATAAGTATGTCACTCATAATATCAATATTGAGGAGAGGAACTAGTCACAGGAATGGGAAGGGACAGGTAATTGAAGCAGAGGATGGTCAGAGTAAAAGTTGATAGAATATGTATATGTGGAAGGTGGCAGACACATAAACCATAAAAAATAATATATATAAAGCATAGGGGGCACAGATATCTTCCTGAGATAAGAATAGAAAGGAAAGGTGAGGGAAGTCATTAATAACAACAACAGTATCATTAATATATTGATTAACACAGTGAGACCCTTAAGGAAGAAATACAACATTAATTCTTAACACAGTATTTAACCAACTAGTAGTAACAAGGACTTTCGGAGGAGTGAGGGGAGAAAAGAGTCAGCAAACAGAGCAAAAGACTCTCTCACCACACACCGGGGCGTCAGAACAACAGGAACGACCTAGAGGGACCAACAAAAAAAAGGGTGTTGGTCAAGTTTGAGGTCTGAACCAGTAAGTTTAGTACAATTATAACAATTATGCTAATGAAGCTTGACAGAAATTCAGCTATATCAAACATAGCAAGGAAACCAAAAAAAGAACCTCTGCTTAATACTAAAAGCTTATATGATAAAGGTGAAGGGAATCACCTGATCATGCTATTAAACTAATAGTACAATGTTAATAAGAGTGTCAACTTATTACAGTTAAAGGTCTGTAACAATTATGTGGAGGACCAGTATTGTCTGAAGGAAAGAATATCAGGAGAGCCTGATACTTAATTAGTTATAATTATATATACAAAAGGGGGGAGTAGTTACTACACTTAGTCGGATCCTGCATGAGGATCCTAAACAAAATGTCACAGCTTAATTGGTAGTTAAAGCAGCAGTACTACGAAAAAAAAATTGTGCTTTTTTGACAGTTTATTCCCTGTGCCCTGCTAATCATATACCTGGTACTCTTTCTCACCGGCATTTTACTATCGCCAAGTAATTTGCTTAGTTATTCTCTGCTTTTGTTTACATGTCTGCCACCCAGCATGCTGCACTAGAACCCCCTCTGCTGCCAACTGCACATGTGAATGACTTACAGGGATATCGTGAATGGTCAGCAGAGGGTCCCTCTGCTGTTGTCAAAAGATGTGATGCGACCTGAAGATAAAGCGCAGCTGAAATTAATCAGCCGCCATATTTGTTGTAGCACTACAACACTTCAAATAAATTGCAAATATCTAAAAAACTAAAGACGACTGAAAAAAACATTTACAGGTATAGAAACTGGAACTTTGGCGGCATGCTTACAGCCGAAAAACAGAATTTTGATAGGTCACTTCCTGATTTCGTAGTACTGCAGCTTTAAAAACCATCAGGATAGATACTTGTAAATAGAATATTGATAAATAATGTATTGTAATGCTCCACGCTATAAGCCAAATATAAGCGAATGAGTTAAGGAGGATCGCCAACTTTGGTAATGCCTGGTGGACAATGGGGAATCTGAGAGAAGACTAATTCCCCCTACTCGAAAATTGCCTATATAAATGATAGATGGAGTGACTAGGTCTAAATAATAGGCCCAGTGAGCCCCAAATCAGAGAAAAGCATGACAGAAAATCTCGTTTGGTATTATAGGCTTCAAGTATATAGAGTACATATGGAAACTAGTGATTAGATGTCCATTGTACCAGTATACCGAAAATAGCCAGCAGCAGTCATATAAATAAAAAATATATATATATATATATATATATATATATATATATATATGAATGCTTTGGCTCCTTTTATTTATTTCTTTTATATATATATATATATATATTGTAATAATGATAGGAAGTAGAATAGATAGGTGTGGGGAAGCTGGCAATCAGGGAGATTCCAAATTGGTACATATTAATATTCAATCTGAAGCATGATGTATTGTAAGATTATCATATTGCTAGAATATAGCAGAAGGGCAAGATAATAGGATGAGTATGAAGTGAAAAAGAGTATCATAACATCCTGAAGCTGTTGACTAAATGATTACTAGGTGTAAAAAAAACCAAAAAAACAAGATTACCATAGAAGCCATCAGACCAAGTGCAGTAACATCTCACCATATATAGAAATTGCTTAAAAACATAGTAAAATAAAATCCTATTGACTGAGTGAGCCACAAAATGTATATTGCAGCATATGGTACTAATAGAGTTCACTGCGTTGTACAGTCTTTCAGTTTCATAACCTGTTGGGAGCGATAGTATCAGTTTTATGAAGACTGTACAATGCTCAGCAGGGTACTGGCAAAAAAAAAAAGTACTTGTTCTCCACATCATAATGTCCTGGACTTATATGCCAGGAGAGGTAAATGTTGCTAGGTTGCATACTTGGAATCATGTTACCCTTGCTTTGTGTACACTGTTTACCACATTGGGGTTTTTGCTCTTTGTTTTGGCTCTGCGTTTCTTTTTTGGAGGCTCTAGTGACATAAGGGGAGAGCTCACAACCACTTCAGACCATGAGGAATTAACTGAGATGTTGCCCTGAGATATAGCACACAGATTAGTTGACTGGTCGACTGAACATTGTTGGTTTAAATCTTCTTGCGAGGAGTGTATATCATCAGCTAAAAGGGCGTATTTATTGCTCAGTGGGATAGAGGAATTCACTTGAGAGTGGGAGGTCAAAATCTGGGAAGGGTCTGGAGAGATTTCAGTAGAACAACAAGGAGGATTAAATATACAAGGACCAGATAAGAGTTTTTCTTGAATGCCAAGGTGGGGGAACATCAACATCAGCAATATTTGGGACCTTAAAGTCTGTAGAGCATCCTTTATTGGTCTGAGTAGCAGTTTCTTCCATCTGAGTGGAGTCCAAATTATTGGTCAGTTCATCCCCTACAATGGAACTCGGTAAGGTAGGATTACTTGGTGTTATGTCCCAAAAATTAGCTGGAGCTTCAGGGATGCTGAAATCTTTAAAGGCTGATCCCAGAAAAAGGCAGATTGTGGAGGGGTAGCGTAGGACAAATTTAATGTTCCTCTGGTGTAATACTGGTTTCAGTGAATTGTAGGCTTTTTGTTTTATAGACAGATCCTTTGAGAAATCTTTATAAATGGATATCTTGTACTCCTGCCACGTCAGAGTACCGATTTCTCTAGCATGATTCAGAATTAGCTCTGTGTGCATGTAGTTCAAAAATCTAGCTATAATAGGTTTAGGCCGCTGCTCTTGATTTGGCCTGGGACCTAAAGTACAGTGAGAGTGCTCAATGATCAGTTTTTGATCTGGGGATAGCTTTAGCATTGCAGGGAGAATGTACAATAGGAGCGCTGTTGTGTCCCCCAATTTGGATCCTTCGGGGAAACAAAAAAATTGCAAGTTGTTCCTGTGATTGCGATTCTCGATGTCATCAATATTTAATTGCAGGGACTTTATGGTGTGATCGTGGCCTGGAGATCATGAATGGAGGCCGAGTTTTGGGTAGATGTAGTCTCAGTAGTAGTGATTCTCTGATCAAAGGATTTAAGCGTCGCTGTGTTCTGTTGTGTGGAGACTTTAAGATCATTAATATCAGCTATCAGTTTCGAAAACATAGCCTCCACTCTGGCAAGTGTGTTGGATTGCAGATGGGGATCAGCCATGATGAGTGAAATAGAGGCCTAGTTTGGTGCAGTGTTAATGTGGCTAATTTAGAGTGAATAGGTTCAAAATGACTTAGCCTGTATAAGGCAGAATAGTTGAAGATGGATCCCCAAAGTTGACACAAAAGAATGATCTGGTATAGGTAGGATGAGGTTTGATATCTGTATTCCATGCAGAGAGTCAGAACTATGCTGCCATCTTCTGCCTGGTCAGGCCACACCTTCCCCCCACAATCTTGTTTTTGACCAATGCTATCTACAATATGTAATTTGTTTTTTTGGCCCAAGTGCTGCACTAATCTATAACATTTTGTATATTTTATCTGCTAAATGCCTGTACTTAATGTCATGGTTTGTTCAATGTTATGCACTACATTATTGTAAGCTTACTTCTAATGTTACTATGTACCCTTTGTTCCCTCTACCCCTGATCACTCCTAGAAATGAGCACTGGCTTAGCGTACCTTTCCCACTTACCAAATTTCAAATAAATAAGTATTTGTATAGATAATATATTAGGTAACTTTAAATGGGCATTTACTGTTATGTAATGATTGCAGCTGCTGTTTCATTTTGACCCTGGGGCCCTCTTACAAATTAGGTGCTGCACCAAAATGAGGTTATACTGGTGTAGACACAATGTATCATCAATCAATCAATTTTAGTTTATACTGGAGAGTATGTGAGAAAAAATGCCCGTTTTCACAAACATCCAGTTAAGTAGGATAAAAGCAGACAACAAGTCTAAAATTCAAAAATAAATGTAATTAAAAACAGGGCCAGACACAGTGGATTGCTCATAATAACAGCGAGGTGGGGAAATAAATAAAAGGCAGTACAAACAGGGATTATTTACACTGTGGAAGAACAATCATGGAGAAAATATCTTTAAACAAAACATTTGATTATACACTATGACATAGATATGCACAGAGGCCTACCAAATTTCTAACAGATAACACTAGTTAATTAAAACACAGTGGCAAACAGGCAGACAGCACTTCAGAACTGATGGATATAATCAACCATATCAGTTCTTGAGAAAAACAACAGTGGCCTAGGCCAGGGGGTAAGCGTTAGAGGAGGGAGAAAGGAGGGGAGAAGGAGGAGTGTAGAGGGAGTGGGGAGAGGAGGAGAGGAGGAGAGGAGGAGAGGAGGAGTTAAAATGATAGGCGAGGATGAAGGGAGAATAGGTTTATCAAGTTTCTTCCTCAGTGACTACTGATTGGGGCACAAACAGATGGAAGCATTTAATAGGTGGGCCTTAATCATGTTTCTTCCTGAGTGACTACTGACCAGGGCACAAACAGCTGGAAGCATTTAGTAGGTGGGCCTTAAAAGTGAGATTGGAGGAACTGACGCTGCTGCAGGTTTGAATTTCTGGGGGCAGGTTGTTGTAAAGCTTAGGGCACTTATAAGTGATGGGATTCTGAGCATGACAGGTGTGGTAAAATGGGATGTTGAAGATCATGGCACTAGAGTTAGGGCTGAATAGGCACATCTACATTTAACCTGGAAACGGAACAACTTACATCATGACCATCCTTAGATCTGCAGTGTAGCATGTGCCAACATTGTGGCAGATTCTCCAAAAGTCTTGAATTTGAGCAAAATCTGTTTGGTTGTTATGGAGCCACAGAGTGCTCAAATTACTGTTCATAAAAATATCCTTTGTAAAACTTTTTAAGTATAAATAATGAAAAAACTGTTCAGATTTGAAACCTGAAATGTTTA
Source organism: Neoceratodus forsteri (assembly GCA_016271365.2). Lineage (NCBI taxonomy): Eukaryota > Metazoa > Chordata > Ceratodontiformes > Ceratodontidae > Neoceratodus > Neoceratodus forsteri. The sequence continues at coordinate 1,222,970,028 of CM057459.1, read as the reverse complement.
GTTTCAAAACTGTTTGCTTATAATTGGGCCTTTTGATGCTTTGGAAATGAAATTATTTTTAGTGTTTAAATTATTAATACTTAAACTTTCATTACAGGCACAGGCACAGGAGCCCAATGTTCACATGAATAAACTGTTATATTTTGCTGGAGCAATACAAACAGGAAAATATATCATGATAGAATTTGTTCAAGGCTATTGTGCATACAGTAATCATGACCAAGAATTTCAATTTATTTTCCTGTAGGTGAGATGGAAAGTTTTTAAATGGCACCTATGGTGAAAAAAAAATCATGATTTTGGTGTGGTTAGCATAGGATTGCAACCGTACCTTGCCTGGGACAATCTGCTAACATTAGTGCATGCCTTCATCCTTTCCCACCTTGATTATTGCAATGTGTCTGGGTAATCAGTACCAATGCCCGTAGTCTAGGTAAAAGGCTCCCTGAAATGGTGACCTTGATGGAAGAGGGGATGCCTGGATATTGTGGCAGTCACAGAAACATGGTACACAGAGAACCATGACTGGGATGTTAACATACCGACGTACACAATATACAGGAGGGACAGGGAGAGAAGAAGAGGAGGAGGAGGAGTAGCTCTCTATGTAAGGGAAGGGATCAAAGCAACAGAACTAAAGGGTAAACTGGGAGGAGAGGAGGCACTGTAGGTCACCCTGGAGACTGGAAATGGCTTCACAATCTGCACAGGGGTTGTATACAGACCCCCATCTCAAGGGGAGGAAATGGACAAGGAAATAATAGAAGGCATCCTTGGGATGGCAGAGAAAGGGGAGATATTGCTGATAGGGGACCTGAATACGCCAGATGTTGACTGCAGCACCTTTGCTGCAGCCACATCCAAGACCAGGGCAATTCTCAATGTCCTACAGGGGGCATGCCTCAGACAACTAGTTTTGGAACCCACTCAGGAGACAGCAATCTTAGACCTGGTACTCTCAAATAGGGATGGAGAGAGGATCTCTGATTTTGAAGTGGGTAGCCATCTGGGAACAAGTGACCACCAAACAGTGTGGTTCACGATAAACTTAGCTGTAGAGTCAAGCCACACAAAATGAAGGTACTGGACTTCAGGAGGGCTGATTTTGTCAAAATGGGAGAGTGCCTCAAAAAAGCACTAGCAAACAGGCAAGAAGGTGGGGTGGAGCAACAATGGGGAAACATCAAAACCACCATCACAGAGGCAACAATCCTTTGTGTGAAGCAAATAAATCAAAACGAAAGAAAAAGCCACTATGGTTCTCAAAAGAAAGGGCGGTGAAGGTTAGGGAGAAAAAGATAGCATTCAGGAAGTATAAGGAAACACAGTAGGAGCAGGACAGAGAACTGTACCAGTTAAGGCAGAAGGAAGCAGGGAGGTTAGTCAGAATAGTAAAGGCACAAACTGAGGAAAAGATAGCCAACTTGGTTAAGAAGGGGGATAAAACCTTTTATAGGTATATCAGGGAGCGTAGAAAGATAAAGGGAGGGATAGTGAGGCTGAATAGAATGGATGGTGGGTGGGCAGTGAGTGACAGGGAAAAAGCAGGGATACTGAATGAAGAGGAAGTGGGGGAGGTGCCTAATCCAATTAATAGAAGCACTCTGGAGAGGGGGGTCAATCCCAGTCCTTTCACAGAAGAAAGGGTTCTGAAAGAACTCCTAAAACTGAAGGTGGACAAAGCAATGGGGCCAGATGGAATTCACCCCAGAATTCTAAAAGAATTAAGCATAAATCTAGTGACACCACTGACTACCCTTTATAACAAATCATGGGAGGATGGTGTGGTACCTAAGGACTGGAAGAAGGCTGATGTGATTCCCCTTCACAAAAGTGGGAGCAAGACAGAGGCAGGAAACTACAGACCTGTCAGTTTGACCTCTGTGGTAGGGAAAGTGGTGGAATCACTTCTGAAGAAAAGAATTGTTGAGTACCTAGAGGCCAGTGGGGCACAGGACCCAAGGCAGCAAGGGCTCACAGTGGGAAGGTCATGTCAGACGAATCTAATTGATTTCTTTGACTGGGTGACCAAAGTAGTAGACCAGGGAGGGGCTGTGGACATGGCCTACCTAGACATTAGCAGGGCATTTGACAGAGTCCCACACAAAAGATTAGTAGTCAAATTAACCAGCCTTGGAGTGGGTCCCAGGGTGGTAGCCTGGGTAAAACACTGGCTGAACAACAGGACACAGAAGGTAATTGTAAATGGAGTCCACTCTGAAGAAAGAGGGGTTACTAGTGGGGTACCGCAGGTTTCAGTACTGGGTCCAGTCCTTTTTAATGTCTTTATAAGTGACATTGCAGAGGGGCTGGAAGGAAAAGTATGCTTCTTTGCAGATGACACAAAGATCTGCAACAGGGGTTGATACAAGGAGGCATAGAAAGGATGAGAAGGGGACTTGGCAAGGTTGAAGGAATGGTCAGAAGTGTGGCAGCTTGGATTCAATGCAAAGAAGTGCAAAGTAATGCACCTGGGAAACAAAAACCCAGGGGAAGATTACACAATGGGAAGGGAGGTAGTAACAACAACAAAAATGGAAAGGGACCTGGGGATAATCATATCAGATGACCATAAGGTTGGCAAGCGATGTGAGAAGGCGGTAGGGAGGGCTGGGGGGATACTGGGATGTATAGGGAGAGGCATCACCAGCAGAGAACAGGAAGTTGTTATCCCCTGTACAGACAGTTGGTGAGACCCCATCTGGAGTACTGCGTCCAGTTCTGGAGACCCCATCTCTGCAAGGACATAGACAGGATGGAGGCAGTTCAGAGGAGGGCAACTAAAATGGTACAGGGTCTGCAAGAGAAGCCATACGAGAAGAGGCTAAAGGAGCTTAATATGTATACCCTTGAGAAAAGGAGGGAGAGAGGGGACATGATAGAAATGTTTAAGTACCTCAGTAGAATCAAGAAAGTCCAAGAGGGTAGCATCTTTCAGAAAAAGAGATGTGCAAGAACAAGGGGACACAATTTGAAGATAGAGGGGGGACAGCTCAGGGGCAATGTGAGGAAGTACTTTTTCACTGAAAGGGTGGTGGTCGCATGGAACAGCCTTCCTGAGGAGGTTGTGGGGTCTAAAACTGTGGGAAAATTCAAGAATGTATGGGACAGATATAAGGCAATTTTTGTGGGGGGTAGGAAGAAATAGGCTGTTGGTTAAATAGGATCTGCAGCTTATCCTCTAGGTAGGGAAATGGGCAGACTAGGTGGGCCAAGCGGTCCTTATCTGTTGTCAAAATCTATGTTTCTGTGTTTCTAAACACAGAAGGAGCAGGACAGAGAACTGTACCAGTTAAAGCAGAAGGAAGCGGGTAAGGCAGTCAGAATAGCAAAGGCCCAAACCAAAGAAAAGATAGCCAACTCAGTTAAGAAGGGGGATAAAACCTTTTATAGGTATATTAAAGAGCAAAGAAAGGCTAAGGCAGGGATACTGAGGCTGAACAAAGAGGAAGGTGGTTGGGCAGACAGCGACAGTGAAAAAGCAGGGATACTGAACGAATACTTCTGTTCAGTATTCACAATGGAAAAGCAGGGGGAAATACCTAATCCAGCCAATAGAAGCACTCTGGATAGGGGGGTTGATATTAGTCCTTTCTCAAAAGAAAGGGTTCTGAAAGAACTCTTAAAACTGAAGGTGGATAAAGCAATGGGGCCTGATGGGATTCACCCCAGAATTCTAAAAGAACTAAAGGAAGAACTAGTAACACCACTGACTACCCTTTTTAATAAATCATGGGAGGATGGGGTGGTACCTGAGGACTGGAGGAGGGCAGATGTGATTCCCCTCCACAAAAGTGGGACCCTGACAGAGGCAGGAAACTACAGACCTGTCAGTTTGACCTCAGTGGTAGGGAAAATGATGGAATCACTTCTGAAGAAAAGAATTGTTGAGTACCTAGAGGCCAGTGGGGCGCAGGACCCAAGGCAGCATGGATTCACAGCAGGAAGGTCATGTCAGACAAATCTAATTGATTTCTTTGACTGGGTGACCAAAGCAGTAGACCAGGAGGGTCTGTGGACACAGCCTACCTAGACTTTGTAAGCGTTGACACAGTCCGCACAAAGATTAATAAACAAATTAGCCAGCCTGAAGTGGATCCCAGGGTGGTAGCCTGGTAAAACACTGGTTGGACAACAGGACACAGTGGGTAATAGTAAATGGAGTCCACAGTGAAGAAAGGAGGGTTACTAGTGTGGTACCGCAGGGTTGGTACTAGGGCCGGTCCTTTTTAATGTCTTTAAAAGTGACATTGCAGAGGGACTGGAAGGGAAAGTATGACTCTTTGCAGATGACACAAAGATCTGCAACAGGATTGATACACAAGGTGGGATGGAAAGGATGAAAAGGGACTTGTCAAGGTTGGAGGAATGGTCAAATGTATGGCAGCTTAGATTCAATGCAAAGAAGTGCAAAGTAATGCACCTGGGAAACAAAAACCCAGGGGAAGAGTACATAATGGGGGGTGAGATACTGACAACAACAAAAATGGAAAGGGACCTGGGGGTAATCATACCAGATGACTTAAAGGTGGGCCAGCAATGTGAGAAGGCAGTAAGGAGGGCTGGGGGGATACTGGGATGCATAGGGAGAGGCATCACCAGTAGAAAACAGGAAGTTGTTGGCCCTCTGTACAGACAGTTGGTAAGACCACTTCTGGAGTACTGTGTACAGTTCTGGAGACCCCATCTCCGCAAAGACATAGACAGGGTGGAGGCTGTCCAGAGGAGGGCAACCAGAATGATGCAGGGTCTGCATCAGAAGACATATGAAGAAAGACTAAAGGAACTAAAGATGTATATCCTCAAGGATAAGAGGGAGAGGGGGGACATGATAGAAAGTTTCAAATACCTCAAGGGAATCAGCAAAGTCCAAGAGGGTAGCATCTTTCAGAAAAGGAAATGTGCAAAAGCAAGGGGGCACAATTTGAAGATAGAAGGGGGACGGCTCAGAGGTAATGTGAGGAAGTATTTCTTCACAGAGAGGGTTGTGGATACATGGAACAGCCTTTCTGAGGAGGTCATAGAGTCAAAAACAGTGGGGGAATTCAAGAATGCATGGGACAGACATAAAGCAAGTCTAGTGGGGGTAGGAGGAAGTAGACTGTTGGTTAACTAGGATCTGCAGTTTATCTGTTAGGTAGGGAAATGGGCAGACTAGGTGGGTCAAGTGGTCCTTATCTGCCATCAAATTCTATTTTTCTATGTTTCTATGCTTCTAGGGACCTTCCTGTAGGTCAGATCTGCCATCTTCTGGTGGTGCAGAAAGCTGTAGCCAGATATGTTACATCTGTAAAGAGAACTGAACATATCACCCCAACCCTGTGTTTTCTGCACTGGCTGCCTGTAAGATGGTGGATTGACTTCTAAGATGCTTTTACTTACTGTACTTTTAAGGCCCTCAATAGCCTAATACCCCAGTACCTTAGTGAGCTTCCTGCAACTCACCCCAATATCCATGGGTTATGTTCCACTGGCACTGGATTACTGACCATTCCAAAATCCAGGCTAAAATCGGTGGGCAACAGAGTATTTTTAGCAGTAGTCCCTTTTCTATGAAATGTTTACCAGCTGACATTCGTGTTCCCCCCTCTGTCACCATTTTCAAGAGTAAACGTAAGACCTGGCTGTTCTGTTAAGCTTTTGTAGGAGATGGAACTAGGTATTTTATTGTTATTGAGCTACACTGCAATGTTATTGTATGACTGGTTTATTCATTAATGTATATTTGATTTGTTATGCTATGTTTATGTAAGGTGCCTTGGTTTTTAAAAAGACATTTTTAAATTATCTGTCTATCTATCTATCTATCTGTATGTACAGTATCCACAACAGAAAAACAAGCATTTGTCAATGTTGAATGTTGTCTCGCTGGCATTGGCATTGGTAGTGCAGGAGTTAGAGACTCATAGTAGGAGTGGCAGTGAAGTATTGAACTGATGCCAACCCCACATCCACCCTGCAGAGACTGAAAGGCATTGGGGTGTGCCTTTGGGTGATCAGCTATAATGCTCATGCCATTTTACCTCGCCCTACCCTGTAGACACTGACAAGTGTCGTGGTTTGCTTTGGGGTCCTTGGGCATTATAGTTATCCCATTCCATAAGGAAATACGCTGAGGTGGGTGCAGTATAGGAGAATGGGGTGAACTTTGTGGCTGAACTCTCCAAGGCACACCTTAATGCCTGTCAGTGGCTGCAGGGAGGGAATGGGGTGGAATGGTGGGAACATTACACCTTATGATCCCAAGCCACACCCCTGACGCCTGTCAGTCTCTACAGGGCGGGGTGTAACAGTTAGAAACCCTAATGCCATAGGCATGTATTGGTATATTCACTCCAAATTATCAACATGAGCTTTTTGTGACCCCACCTCATGAAGAGCGGCAGTATCAGTTTGTTAGTCGAAAGGTGATTTTGCACAGTGACTGTGCCATTTGACATCACAGGTACATAAACACGTTTTGGGCAGGATGTGAAAAATGACAACTGTACTGTTCATGAGAAGGTGTAAGAAAATGGCAACGTTGAAAATCTGGAACGAAAATATGAAAAATTGGTGAAGTCATGAGCATGCATAGAAACAGCACAACACACGTCCATAACCCAATTATTTTTGGGGTTTTTTAAACCACAACTTCAACATAGGTATTTTGGGACCTCCCCTCATGAACAGTGGCACTGTAATTTTGTTAATCTGTCCCAAAACTTGATCTCCCACAGGCAGTGACCACTCCATTGTATGCCACAGGTACGAAAACACATTTTGAGCAGGATGTGAAAAATTACAGCTGTACTGTTCATAAGGAGGTGTGAAAATATGCCAGTGTTGAAAACCTGGCATGAAAATATTGCAGATTTACGAAGTTACAAGGGTGCATGGAAACTGCACAACACATGCTTGTAACACAGTCATTCTATGAACTTTCACCACCAAATTTTCAACATAGGCATTTTAGGACTTTTGCCAAACTGCCCCGAAAACTGATTTCGCACAGCGACCATGCTATTCTGTGCCGAATGTGTGAAAACACATTTTCAGCCAGGAAATGAAAAATGACAGCTATACAGTTCATAAGGAGGTGTGGGAAAATGGCAATGTTGAAAATCTGGAGTAAAAATATTACAAATTCACAAAGTTACAAGCGTGAGTGGAAACTGTGCAACGCATGCTCATAAAACAGCCATTTTTTTTATTTTTGCCACCACATTTTCAACATAAGCTTTTTGACAGCCCCCCTCATGAACAGTAGCACTGTCATTTTGTTAATCGGTCCTGAAAGGTAATTCCGCGCAGTGACCACAAAATCACCTTTCGAGACCGAATAACACCATGACAGTAACTGAATTCATGAGAGGGTCCTAATAACCCCATGTTGAAAATTTGGTTCCAGAATTCCCCAAAATGGCCAAGATATGCACCAAAGTTGAAAAAAAACCCTATTTATGCCATTATACAGCTTACTGGCATTTTTTTCAGTTCTTGGTCAGCTTTGAAGAGTGCAGACGTGTTCATGGTCCACCGAAGATCATCGCGCTAGGCACTGGAGGCAAGTATGGGGTGAGGGGGGTGTGGGGAGGTGGGGTACGCAGATAGTGAGTGTGGGTTGAGGGAGGGAGCAGGACAGACCGCGAGGGACCGTTTTCTGATTCACAGGTTTAAAAACAGAAAAAAAAAATTGCAGGACTTTTTTTTACAGAGGCATTTGGAATACTGGGGTGGGCTCCCAGCATGCTACCTGAGTGCTTTTGGGGAGGTTCTATAGCTGACGGGAGATTGGGCACCCCCGTCGGCACATGCAAAAGAGGGACAAGAGCAGAGGATTGGGCACCTAAACACACAACAAGTGGGAGGGGGACATTATGCCGACAGGGAGTGGGCTCCCCCATCAGCAAATTAAACTGGGAAGGGGGTCTAAAGTCGATGGGGATTGGGGCCCCCTTCAGCGAAGAAAGACTGTTGGGGAGCACATGATGCCAAGGTGGATTGTGCACCCCCTCAGCAGACACTGAAATGAGAGGGAGGGGGCATTATGCTGATGAGAAGTGGGCGCCCCTGTCGGCAAATGAAGAGGGTTGGGGCATGCCAACAGGGGGATTCAGCACCCCTGAAGTTGGTGCTCTGCGCGGCGGCAGTCAATGTCGCCATGTTAACTGAACTGGTTCACCAGGAAAGACGCCGCCAGCATGACGCAGCTACTGTCATTGCAGCGACCTTTCTTTGATCTGGTGGCCAGTTTATGTGTTGCTGGTGTCAGTGCCTGCAGCTGCACCTCTCCTCTATTTCAGACACCAGGACCCCAACTGCAGTGTCAGACATTATTACATGTTTTTAAATTAAAGATAAGATATAAGTGGCCACTGGGGGCCCAAATCTGGTGGCTCACTAGTCCTCCTGTTCAAATACCTGTTACCCAGTCCTGGTGTTGGACAGTTGAGTAAAGATGCAGCCACTAGGAGCCCTCTCCAGTGGCATGCTTGTCTTGCCCTCTCCCTTTGGACACTGGGTGCCCAGTCCTGATGTCATACATTTTGAGAACTAAAAAATTATGCAGTCAGAGGAAGTCCACATCAGTGGCACACTTCTTACCCTGGCAGGCACAGGACATTCAACTTCAGTGATGCCAAAGCCCCCCTTCCCAGAAGGAGGCTAGCACAAACCCTCCACTAACCTTACTGTCTGGATGCTGTCTGAATCAAAGCCATGACAGATGAAATATATACTTACTGCATGTATTTTATCAGTCCTGGTTTGCAATAAATGTCACAACCGTGGATTTATGAAGTACTGGGCACATGTGTTTCATCAGTAGCAGTTGTAAATGATTCAGACTGCAGCTGGCCAAGGAGATGAGTGGAGAGATTTTACCAGTCACCATCTGTGGGTGGTGGTGGGATTGGTGTGAGTGTATCACTAGATGACAGGGATACTTGACAGTGGGACAAGGTGGATGTGGGGTGTGCCACTGTATGCTAGGGATCCACTGTTTGCTAATAATATATGAACATAGGCTATGGTGTGGGGGCAAGGGATGCCAAGGGTTCTTGAACCTGGGGCAGGTGTAGGATGAAGGTGGGACTGGATGCCAGATACTTGGACTTGGGGCAGGGTATGGAAGAGTTGCCACTGCATGCAATGGATACCTGGAATTGGGCAAGGTATGGTAGGGTTGGATTAGTGTGAGGATTCCTGTGATTTGTGAATAGCCTGCAGGGCCATTGACAAAGCAAGTTAGAGACATAGGACAGTATTAGGGGGTCTCAAGTTGATATGTTACCTTTTTCAAAAAGAAAGGAAATTGATTGAAAAAAAAAAACAACTGTTAACGTATCAGTTATGGTTTAAGTACCAAGAACCCAGTTATGTTTTAATTTTCATGCATGCTTGGTACCAGTTATGGCCTGTTTTCACATTATTGTATAAAAATGACCTTACAGCTTGATGTACCTAAACTATGTAACTGATTGCTGACTACCCCTATTTGCACTATGTATTTGTATAAGAATGTCCTCACAGCTTGATGCACTTGATCTAGTTATCTAATTGTGTATTACCCCCTATCTTATTATGTAATTGTCCTTTCTGTCCAGGACGAACATTGAAAATGAGCTTGGTCAATGGTGTTACGCCTGGTTAAAGCAGCAGTGCAAGAATCTGGTGAAAATTTTAATCTATATTTTTTATTCTATTTTAGATTGCCCCTTATCTACTGACTTGTACAATACTCTTCTTTTCACAATTTAGGTCTGCCTTAGTACTTTTTTTTTCACATCTGAGATAATAAAAGGAATGCTCCTTTTAATATGACTTGGATGAGGTTTTCATCAGTACTCTCGGCTACTTTTATACATCAGTTATTTAAAATCATTTCTGTTGTGACTAAAATGAACTAGCATGCAGCAGGCAGTACTCCATGACCTCATGGAACAGTAGATGTTCAAAAACAGCTGGGAATGTTGATGAAAACCTGATCTGAGCCATATTAAAAAGAGTGCCCCTTTTACATAGAAACATTGAAACTTTTATTTCAGATGTAAAAAAAAGTACTAAGGCAGACTCAAATTGTGGAAGGAAGGGTATTATACAAGCTAGACACACTGAAACATAGACTTTGATGGCAGATAAGGACAACTTGCCCCACCTAGTCTGCCCATTTCTCTACCAACAGGATAAGCTGCAGATCCTAGTTAACCAACAGCCTATTTCTTCTTACCCCCCACAAGAATTGTCTTATGTCTGTCCCATGCACTCTTGAATTCTCCCACAGTTTTAGACCCCACAACCTCTTCAGAAAGGATATTCCATGCGTCCACCACCCTCTCTGTGAAAAAATACTTCCTCACATTGCCCCTGAACCGCCCCCGCCCTATCTTTAAATTGTGTCCCCATGTTCTTGCACATCTCTTTTTCTGAAAGATGCTACCCTCTTGGACTTTGTTGATTCCAATGAGGTACTTAAAAGTTTCTATCATGTCCCCCCTCTCCCTCCTTTCCTCAAGGGTATACATATTAAGCTCCTTTAGTCTCTCCTCATATGGCTTCTCTTGCAAACTCTGAACCATTTTAGTTGCCCTCCTCTGGACTGCCTCTATCCTGTCTATGTCCTTGAGGAGATGGGGTCTCCAGAACTGGACGCAGTACTCCAGATGGGGTCTCACCAACTGTCTGTACAGAGAGATAACAACTTCCTATTTTCTGCTGGTGATGCCTCTTCCTATACATCCCAGTATACCCCCATCCCTCCCTACTGCCTTCTCACATTGCTTGCTAACCTTAAGGTCATCTGATATGATTACCTCCAGGTCCCTTTCCATTTTTATGTTGATTGCATGCATGCACAAGAAACAGGCTCTGAGCTGCAAATCTGGTGACATCCAGCAGACCAGACCTGGGTTTGAATCCCACAGCTTCCACTTGCATACTGTGTGACCCTGAGCAAGTCACTTAACCTCCTTGTGCTCCCAGGTTGCTCCTGTAAAAAAGCTTTCAGCTTAGTGTGCTATACCTGGTTAAACAACTAAATAAAAAAATTAAAAAAAAAATATTGCGGCAGCTTTCTCCACAAGCAGATTGTGGAGGCACGGCACTGTAGTGGCCAATGCCCCCACAGCCTTTAAAGGCTTGTCCAGCGTCCTCCAATGCCATGGCATGCTGCTGCTGACACCAATTCAGCCAGAATGCCACCAACTTGTAAAAATGTAGCTGCTGCAATCAGGGGCCGCCTCATCATTGCAGCGTAAGCCATTCAATGCAATGAGGGAGTGACCCCTCATTGCAGGGTGGGATCTTCACAAACAATATTAACCCCCCACCATGTTTATTTGCCGATGGGGGCCCCAATCCCCATTGGCTTCAGTGCCCCAATGTTTCTGTTGCCAATGGGAGCCCACTCCCCATCAGCATTATATTAACCCCATGCTTATACTGCCTGCCGGCCAGGTACCCAATCCCCAATGGCATAATGTCACCCCTTTTGTTATTATTATTGCGTGGGTGCCCAATCCCTGTCTGCTACAAGCTTACCCCCAAAAGACTCCGGTGGCATGCTGGGAGCCCATCCCAGCGTGCCACATGCCCCTGTAAAACAAAAAACGGTCCTGCAATGTCTTTGGTTTTTTTTTAACTTGTAAAAAAGGAAACTGTCCCTTGGAGGTCTCCCAGCCCCCTCTCACAACTCGCTCCCACCCACTGCGCACCCTGCCTCCCCACACCCCCATTCACCCCATACTTACCTCCGGAGCTCGGCGTGATGATCTTCAGTGGACCGGGAACATGTTTGCACTCTTCAAAGCCGACCACAAACTGAGGAAATGCCGGTATGCTGTATAATGGAATAAATGTTTTTTTCCAACTTTAATGCATATCTTAGTCATTTTTTGAAATTTTGGCACCAAATTTTCAACATGGGGTTTTTGGGACTGCTCCTCATGAATTCTGGAACTGCCATGGGGTTAATTGGCCCCAAAAGGTGATTTTGTGGTTACTGCGCGGAATCACCTTTTGGGGCTGATTAACAAAACAACAGTGCCAGTGTTCATAATGTGGGCTCTCAAAAAGTTTATGTTGCAAATTTGGTGGAAAAAATCCAAAAATGACTGTTTTATCAGCGTGCATTGCGCAGTTGCTATGCACGCTCGTAACTTTGCGAATTTGCAATATTTTTATGCTAGCTTTTCAACATTGGTATTTTTTCACACCTCCTTGTGAACAGTACAGCTGTCATTGTTCACATCCTGGCCGAAATTAGTTTTCACAGTTCTGGCGCAGAATAGCGCAGTCGCTGTGGGAAATTAGTGTTCGGGACAGATTAAGAAAATGACAGTGACACTGTTCATGAGTAGAGGTCCTAAAATGTCTATATTGAAAATTTGGTGATGATACTCCATAAAATGTGTTACGAGCGTGCGTTGTACAGTTTGCATGCACAATTGTAACTTCGCAAATTTGTAATATTTTCCCTCCAGATTTTTAACATTGCCATTTTCCCACACCTACTTATGAACAGTACAGCTGTCATTTTTCCCATCCTGGCTGAAATGTGTTTTCACACTTCCAGTGCAGAATAGGGCGGTCGCTGTGGGAAATCACTGTTCAGGACAGATTAAGAAAATTACAGTGATACTGTTCATGAGCAGAGGCACTAAAATGCCTATGTTGAAAATCTGATGATGATAGCCCATCAAATCACTGTGTTACAAGTGTGCATTGTGCACTTTCTACGCACCCTTGTAACTTCACAGATTTGTAATATTGTCATGCCAGATTTTCAACAGTGGCATTTCTTCACACTTCCTTATGAGCAGTACAGCTGTCATTTTTCACATCCTGACCGAAATGTGTTTTCACAGTTCCGGCGCAGAATAACGCAGTCGCTGCGGGAAATCAGTGTTTGGGACAGATTAAGAAAATGACAGTGGCACTGTTCATGAGCAGACATCCTAAAATCCTTATGTTGAAAATTTGGTGATGAAATTCCATAACATGACTGTGTTACAAGCGTGCGTTGAACTGTTTCCAAGCACCATTCTAACCTCGCAAATTTGTAATATTTTCACGTCACATTTTCAACAGTGACATTTTTTCACACCTCCTTATGAACAGTACAGCTGTCATTTTTCACATCCTGGCTAAAATATGTTTTTGCACTCCTGCCAGAGAATAGCATAGTCACTGTGGGAAATCAGTGTTTGGGACAGATTAAAATCGAATGAGTGAGAAAGGGGAGTGACCGAGCTCAGCTGAACTCGGTTGGGACTGCTGCAGATTTGTTTGTGGACAGAAAAAGGCCCCAAAACAAGATCCTAGTACAAAAGGCAGCCTACAGCACTGGGAGAAACAGAATGAGAGAGCGAGTGAGGGAGGGGGAGTGAGCGAACTCACCGGAGCACTGTCACGACTGCTGCGGATTTCTTTGTGGGCAGAAAAAGGCGTCAATGCAGGCAGGGGCCCAGTACAAAAGGCCAGCCTGCAGCGGTGGGAGAAACAGTATGAGTGAGTGAGACAGGGGGACCAAGTGAGTTCAACGGAGCTTGATCAGGACTGCTGCAGATTTCTTTGTGGGCAGAAAAAGGTGCCAATGCAGGCAGGAGCACCATACAAAAGGGCAACTTGCAGCACCAGGACAAACAGAATGAGCGCGTGAGAGAGAAAGACTGAGCGACCTCAACGGAGCTCTGTCAGGACAGCTGCGGATTTCTTTGTGGACAGACAAAGGTGCCGATGCAGCCAGGAGCCCAGTACAAAAGCGCAGCCTGCAGCGCCAAGAGAAACTGAACAAGCGAGTGACAGAGCGGTAGTGAACGAGTGCAACGGAGCTCTATTGTGACTGCTGCAGATTTCTTTGTGGGCAGAAAAAGGCGGCAATGCAGGCAGGAGCCCAGTACAAAAGGCCATCTTGCAGCGCTGGCAGAAATGGAATGAGTGAGTGAGACACGGGGAGTGATCGAGCTCAATGGAGCTGTGTCGGGACTGCTTCAGATTTCTTTGTGGCCAGAAAAAGTCGCCAACACAGGCCCGGAGCCCAGTACACATAGGCAGTCTACAGTGGCAGGAGACACAGAACGAGCAAGTGAGGGAGGTGGAGGGAGTGAGTGAGCTCAACAGAGCTCTGTTGGGACTGCTACAGATTTGTTTGTGGGCAGAAAAGGGCAGCAATGCACGCAGGGCCCCAGTACAAAAGGGAAGCCTGCAGTGGCCGTAAAACCAGAATGAGTGAGTGAAAGAGGGGGAGTGAGCGAGCTCAACAGAGCTCTATTGTAACTGCTGCAAATTTCTTTGTGGGCAAAAGAAGCCGGCAACGTAGGCAGGAGCCCAGTAGAAAAGGGCAGCCTGCAGCGCCGGCAGAAACGTAATGAGCGAGTGAGAGAAGGGGAGCGAGCAAGCTCAACTGAACTTTGTCAGGACTGCTGCAGATTTCTTTGTGGGCAGAAAAAGGTGCCAGCAGAGGTAGGAGCCCAGTGCAAAGGGGCAGCCTGCAACACCAGGAGAAACAGAATGAGTGAGTGAGATGGGGGATTGAGCTACCTCAATGGAGCTCTGTCGGGACAGCTGCAGATTTCTTTGTGGGCAGCGAAAGGTGCCAACTCAGGCAGGAGCCCAGTACAAAAGGGCAGCCTGCAGTTCCGGGAGAAACACAATGATTGAGTGAGACAGGGGAGTGAGCGAGCTCAATGGAGCTCTATCGTGACTGCTGCGGATTTCTTTGTTGGCAGAAAAAGGGGGCAACGCAGGCAGGAGCCCACTACAAAAGGCCAGCCTGCAGCGCTGGCAGAAATGGAATGAGCAAGTGAGAGAGAGGGAGTGAGCCACTTCAACGGAGCTCTGTTGAGACAGCTGCAGATTTCTTAGTGGGCAGAAAAAGCTGCCAACACAGGCAGGAGCCCAGTACAAAAGAGCAGCCTGCAGCACTGGGAAAAACAGACTGAGCGAGTGACAGAGGGGCAGTGAGCGAGCTCAACAGACCAACGCAATCAACATTCAGCATTGAAAAATGCTTGTTGTTGTTACTACCTCCCCCCTTCATTGTGTAGTCTTCCCCTGGGTTTTTGTTTCCCAGGTGCATTATTTTGCACTTCTTTGAATTGAATCCAAGCTGCCATACTTCTGACCATTCCTCCAACCTTGCCAAGTCACTTCTCAGCCTTTCCATGCCTCCTTGTGTATCAACCCTGTTGCAGATCTTTGTGTCATCTGCAAAGAGGCATACTTTTCCTTCCAGTCCCTCTGCAATGTCACTTATAAAGACATTAAAAAGGACTGGACCCAGTGCTGAACCCTGCGGTACCCCAGTAGTAACCCCTCTTTCTTCAGAGTGGACTCCATTTACAATTACCTTCTGTGTCCTTTTGTCCAGCCAATGTTTTACCCAGACTACCACCCTGGGACCCACTCCCAGGCTGGTTAATTTGACAATTAATCTTTTGTGTGGGACTGTGTCAAATGCCTTGCTAATGTCTAGGTAGGCCATGTCCACAGCCCCTCCCTGGTCTACTACTTTGGTCACCCAGTCAAAGAAATCAATTAGATTAATCTGACATGACTTTCCCGCTGTGAACCCATGCTGCCTTGGGTCCTTTGCCCCACTGGCCTCTAGGTACTCAGCAATTCTTTCTTTCAGAAGTGATTCCATCACTTTCCCTATCACAGAGGTCAAACTGACAGGTCTGTAGTTTTCTGCCTCTGTCTTGGTCCCACTTTTGCAAAGGGGAATCACATCTGCCTTCCTCCAGCCCTCAGGTACCACACCATCCTCCCATGATTTGTTAATAAGGGTAGTCAGTGGTTTCACTAGTTCTCCTCTTAATTCTTTTAGAACTCTGGGGTTAATTCCATCAGGACCCATTGCTTTGTCCACCTTCAGTTTAAGGAATTCTTTCAGAACCCTTTCTTCTGTGAAAGGACTGGGATCGACCCCCCTATCAAGAGTGCTTCTGTTAATTGGATTAGGCACCTCCCCCTCCTCCTCTTTTGTGAATACTGAGCAGAAATATTCATTCAGTATCCCTCTTTTTCACTGTTCCTCTCTATCCACCCACCGTCCATTCTATTCAGCCTTACTCTCCCTCCCTTTGTCTTTCTATGCTCCCTGATGTACCTATAAAAGGTTGTATACCCCTTCTTAACCAAGTTGGCTATCTTTTCCTCAGTGTGGGCCTTTGCTATTCTGACTTCCCTCACTGCTTCATTCTGCCTTAACTGGTACAGCTCTCTGTCCTGCTCCTTCTGTGTTTCCTTATACTTCCTGAATGCTATCTTTTTCTCCCTGACTTTCTCCGACACCTCTTTTGAGAAGCATAGTGGCTTTTTCTTTCATTTTGACTTGTTTATTTGCTTCACACAAAGGCTTGTTGCCTCTTTGATGGCAGTTTTGATGTTTCCCCATTGTTGCTCCACCCCTCCTTCTAGTTTGTTTGCTAATGCTTTTCTAAGGCACTCTCCTATCTTGCCAAAGTCAGCCCTCGTGAAGTTCAGTACCCTCACTTTTGTATGACTTGACTCTGTAGCTGAGTTTATCATGAACCACACTGTTTGATGGTCACTTGTTCCCAGATGGCAACCCACTTCTAGATCTGAGCTCCTCTCACTGTCCCCATTTGAGATCATGAGGTCTAAGATTGCTTCCTCATGAGTGGGTTCCGAAACTAGTTGTCTGAGGAGTGCGACCTGTAGGGCATTGAGAATGGCCCTACTCTTGGATGTGGCTGCAGCAAATGTGCTCCAGTAAACATCTGGCATATTCAGGTCTCCCTTCAACAGTAGCTCCCCTTTTTCTGCCATCCCAAGAATGCCTTCTATCATATCCTTGTCCATTCCCTCCCCCTGACATGGGGGTTTGTATACAACCCCTGTGCGGATTGTGGTGCCATTTCCAGTCTCTAAAGTGACCAACAGTGCCTCCTCTCCTCCCTGTTTATGCTTTTGTTCAGTTGCTTTTATCCCTTCCTTTACATAGAAAGCTACTCCTCCCCCTCTTCTCCCCTCCCTGTCTCTCCTGTAGGTTATGTACACTGGTATATTAACATCCCAGTCATAGTTCTCTGTGTACCATGTTTCTGTGACTGCTACGCTATCCAGGCATCCCTCTTCCATCAAGGCTACCAGTTCAGGGAGCTTTTTGCCCAGACTATGGGCATTGGTACTCATTAGTCTCCATTTCCTGATGGCCTTACTCCTTTTTGCCCCATCCCTGTCCTTATTGCCTTTGTTACTTTCTCCCTTTAGCCCTGCCCTTCTCCTTATCGACATCTCTATCTTGGTGTTTACCTCACTTGCTACCCTGACTTTTTAGAGGGGCTAGGATTTCCCTTCTCCTTTCCAGTGCCTGCCCCCTTGGCTAGATTAAATGCTTGCCAATGAAGCATTTAAACCTATCACCTAGGATCCTGGCTCCCCTCCTGGACAGATGCAGCCCATCATCCCAGTATAGGCCTGCATCACTCCAGGTGGACCCCCAGTCCCAAATGAAGCCAAATCCCTGAGCTCTGCACCAGTTTTTCAACCACTGATTGAATCCCATGGTGTGGAGCACCCTAGCCTCACCTCTGCCATAGACAGGCAGCACCTCCGAGAAGGTTACTGTGCGTGCTACTTGTCTAAGGTGTTGGTAGATAAGTGGCAATCTGAAATAGGATAAAAAAGTATTTGTTAAGATTTTCACCAGATTCTTCCATTGCTGCTTTAAATAAAGTTTTGATTGATTTATTGATTGAAGTACAATGCATAAACCTTAAGGTAGCAAAAAGTTAAGGGGGGCCCTGAACCTTGGTGAATCTGTGGTGTAAGTCCTCCAGGGTGTGAATGGTCATATAATGTGGCATTGGTGTTCTTGTATGTCCACTCTGCAAGCATTGCTCTGTATTTTTATGTGCCTGAAACAATAGTGTTAATGTTTTGTAATGCCCCAAAGTTTGGGGCAACACAGAAAATATTGGAGTTGGATAAGTGCTTTGGGGTCCCCTTTCCTGTCCAGGATGCAGTGGACAGGTAGAGAACCCTGTGGCCTTGGGTCCCCATTTGTTGTGTGTTCCCTCTCCCCAGAGTCCTCAGGCAGGGCACCAGCAAAACAACAAAAAAAAAGAAAGGGTTTTTCTTTCCTCCACTGCTGCTGCTGCTCCATTCTAATCACCCTCCTCCCCCGGAAACAAGCAGCAGGCACCTGGAACAATGGGCACTCACAAGCAGGGCTGCTGTTCTTAGCTTGCACGTGGTGCCCCAGTCAGTTAGAAGGCACAGGCTTGGGGTTCTGGAAAAGAAACCCTGAGCACTTTTGAAAGAGCAGCAGCCATTTGTTTTAGCAGTTTTGGACTGGTCATAGAGTTGAGAGGACGTGGGAGTGCGATGGGAACTTGGCTTACCTGCAGTTGTTGAAGCAGTCCTGTCGACTCCTCCAGTGTCTCTCCTCCAACCAGTGAAGTGGTCTCCAGCCTGCGGCAGCAGTCCAGTGGTGACAGTGCAGTCCTGGTTCCTGGTGGCAGCATGGGCGCAGTCTGACTCTTTTTTATTAAGTTTATTTCCCTCGATTCCCCTTTCTTTGGGTGGACTTTCAAGAGCTGCATCACTCTGGAGAACACTGTTGGCCCTCGAGGCCCCTTGTCATCCTCCGCTGTGCCTGTTGCCTCTCCTTTGCTGGTTCCCTACCTCTGCCAGCAAGACCTCCCTCCTCCCAACAGCAGCCTTTTCCCGGGCCGGGGTGGTCAGTCAGCAGAATTTATTAAAATAAAAGATTTGGGGCCATTGAGCACTATAAACGCTGTGAGAGGATCAGGTAGGAGGACCAGCCATTGATTTACATAAATAATTAGTCAGGGCATGGCGATATCCACAGGGAGGGACATGCCTTTAGGCCCTTAGGAGAAAGACATGAATATTTATAAGGCGGGTGGACTAAAGGTGGGGCAAGCCCTGGCTGAGTGACAGTAAGGCCTTGGAGAGGCTTTTGGAATTAAAGGGGCACTGACCAGCTTAAGGGATTTAAGGGGTGAAGCAAGCCCCAGAGAAGATAAAGAGGCAATGTCAGACTCCCTTAAAAACTGGAAGGACAGCAAAGGCCCAAGGTGGTTATGGGGACCCATTAGATAAGATCATGGGGTTGAGAGATTTAAGGGAGCCCAGCAGTTATGAGGGCAAAAAGGGGAAACCAGAGTGGAGAAGGGCGGGCTACCAAAGAAAAGTCCAGAGGGGTAGTTAGATCCTGATGCAAAAGGGTTCCCCAAGTATAGTGGGACAGAACAAGGGTGCTTAGCACACAACTGCTATTGAATGACTGTCAGCTGATGAACTGTGTATTGCTTAGTACCCAAACTGTTCTGTTGATTGCAAAAGTACCAAGACTGTATTATATCAGGATTATGGTTATTTGCCCCTGCTATGAACAATTGCCCTAGACTTTGATTATTTGCCCCTCCTATGAACAATTACCCTGGATTTCAGCAATTTTCCCCTTTTCTAGGCAAATTGCCCCTGCTATGAACAATTGCCCCAGATGTCAGCAATTTGTCCCTGTTCTAGGCAAATTGCCCCTGTAATGAACAATTGCCCTGGATTTCCGCAACTTGCCCGTTTCAGGCAAATTGTGCCTGCAATGAAAAATTTACCTGGATATCAGCAATTTTCCCCTGTTCTAGGCAAATTGCCCCTGTAACAAACAATTGCCCTGGATTTCTGCAACTTGCCCCTGTTTCAGGCAAATTGCCCCTGCAATGAAAAATTGGCCTGGAAGTGGAACATCCCAGAAGAAGCCTCATCCGTCACTCCCAGTCGCTCACCAAAAAGTCGAGTCCGACATGGTCAGTGTGTGTCCGTGTCTGCTGATTTGTTGTTTTTCTTGTTCTGGACAGTACAGGGTTTTGATCTTTGCCCTGCATCCTCCTCTTCCTGCTTGTTCCATCCTGCTTGTCCAGTTTTGTCATCTGGGATTCAGCTTGATTTTGGTGGTCCTCCTGTGGATCTGTCACCAAAGAAGCTTCAGCTTATCTTCATCCTTGACAATCCTTGCAAGTGGATTCTATGCCAAGTCTTTGTGTTTTTGTGTTCCTTCATCCTTGGCAGCCCTGGTCGAGGGTTTGTGCTGGGTAAGAGTTCAGCAGAGCTCAGTTCTTTTGTAGTATTCTGGCAACCTTGAAGAGTGGGTAAGACAAAGAATTAGGGTCTTTTTAAAAATCTATCCTACTCTCTTTCAAAACTCTCCTAGGTTTTCACAGGTGTTGCTTGTCACCAAGCAGGAGCCCCATTTTCCCTTTTACCCCATTGCTACACCATTCTTCAGTTGTGTGCACAAACACGACAGGAAAAGTTTGGACTTCCTTTGATCCTATGGAATTTTAGAGCTGTTTATGCCACATAATCTTCCAGGATTAGCCCTGGTATCCATTGTGCACTGCAATAATTGTCTCATCTCTTTATAAAGTGTTAGATTTTTGAATTTGTTTGTTAGACCACTTAGAGAAATTTTGCCATAGAGTAGGATAAATAGTGTCCTTAGTCCAAGGTGCAACTTTTAGAACTGGTATAGAGTGTAACTTGCTGTTCTTGTGTGGTTTGGTTTCCCTCTTCCCTCATGACAGTGTCTACCTTTCCCTGTAGTATGAATAAAACCCAATGGGCATCAAACTTATAGATTGTCTCCTGCCTCTCCTTACCAGGTGCTTCCATCCACCCAACCCCATTCGAACCACAGCATTGTCTCACCAGTCTACCTGCTTGAGTTGACACTGGGTGTGCAGCTGGGATAGGTGATCTTTGTGGTCAGCACTCAGTTGAATAGGAACACCACACTGCAAAAAAAATTTCTGAGCGTAGTCGGCAGGATATATTTTAAGGAGTCCAAAGCCGGAGCTTCTAAAGTAAGATGCAAGCAGTACCGGATTGTAGTGGATTGTCGGAAGGGGATAATGCCTCCATAGATAATGAAGCCATAGAGACTGGGATGGAAGACCGAGAGAAGATACCTCCCTCACCTCTGACAATGCCGTACTACTTTGGGGTGCATTGGCTTCCCCAGTTCACTGGAGAAAAGGATGGAAGTGGGACTAGTAATTTGGGCAAATTCCACTCTAAAATGCAAGCCATGTTTCAGCTATACCAAATTCCAGAGAGAAAGAAAGTAGAAATACTTATTGGATGACTCAAAAGTGCTGCCCACAGGGAAGTCCAGTCTTGGCTCGCAGGAGCAAAGACCACGGCTAACCAGGTTTTGCAAAGATTACAACAGATATTTGACACTCATACAGTGTCTAGTTTAAAGATGAAATTCTTCTCACGTACCCAGAGGCCTCAAGAGACTGGTATGCACTAAATTTCCAAGAACTACTGAGGGTGATTGACAGGGTGGATGCCAGGGGGATTACAGATCCAGACCACGTCTTGACAGAAAAATTTGTGGAGGGGACGCATAGTGAAGCCCTGAGGAGAGAACTTCCTATGCTGCAGCTCCAAGATCCTGAAGCAGATTTCTTAGATTTCAAAGAGAAAGTTATCAAGGTGTTAGGACCAGGTAAAGTGGGAGAAGTCATAGTGACCTACCCCCAGATGGTGATGCCCCTAGGTGCAGCATGGCTGGGGTATCCAATGGAAGGATTGGTATGAGAAGACCTGTGGCACAGGTGATCACAGGGTGAGAAAATGTCCAGTAAAGAGTGGGCATATGGTTGAGAATCTCTGGGTGAGTACCTAGGTTATCTCCCAGTCTCCCAACCCTAGTGCGGTCAGATGGCACAGGCACCAGTCCATCCCATAGTAACCAACCCCAGCCTTAATCCGAACTTAGTGGAGCAGATTGCAACCCTGACACGGAAAAAGACAGATGTCTGTCAGGAGGTAAAAGGGCTCAAGGAAGGTTAGAGAAGAGATGCACCTCAGATTCAGAATGATTGAGGGAGACAGTTTGATGGACCTCAGTCCCGACCCAGAAGGGGAGAAGGAAAGCACCCAACTGACCAGTTCAACAGTCAAGACAGACCAATTTGCCAAAGATGTGGTGTCAGTGGCCATAACCAGAGGTGATGCTAGCAGCCTTCAGAACATGCAGTGATGTTAAACAGGGAGTCTTTGGGGACGGGGGTCGATCCTCGAAGAATGGTCGATCAGGTTCACCCACAGTAATGAATTGATCCTGTTTTATAGGAAGGAGTCCAACCATTCCAGTCCTGGTAGATGGGGTAGAGTTAATGGCACTGTTGGATACAGGGTCCCAGGTTATAACCATCCAAGAGAGATATTTCTGGCAGCATTGGAAAATGAAACATCTTCAGCCACCTCCAAAGTCTTGGATGACTTTGATCACCAGCAGTGGAGCTGAAGTTCCTTACCTAGGATATCTGGAAGCGAGCATTCAGCTGGGAAAGAATGTACAGGACGGTCAAGGAATAATAATCAGTGATACAGAGAGCGACAACTTGCCACCACTCATTCTCGGAATGAACTTCCTCCAGCACTGCTTTGAAGATTTGGTGCAGATCCTACAGACTCAAGCAAAAAGGTCTCCTTGTATCAAAAAATTAGTGTTGCAGCAGTAGATTCATCTTCTTCAGTGCCATCAACATTTTGCAAGTACCACGGGTGAGATTAGAAAGCTTTGAGTGGCTGACGCCCAACCTATTAGTCTGAAACCAGGAACAGAGACTACCTTGTGGTGCAAGGCGAAGGTAGGACCTCATGGTCAGGACTATGATACCCTCATTGAACCCTACCCTAACGAGAAAGAAGAACCCATACTGGTGGCAAGAAGTGTGCCTATGTTCATGAAGGGAAAGATCTCTGTCCGGGTCATCAATTACCAGAATAACGATGTGCAACTCCATCACAATCAGCCACTTGCCCAGTTACATGCTGTGTCTCTCCAAGATATTTTGGAACCAGAAGACAGGACCCAGAAGAACCAAAGAACACCAACCATTGGGGTGGAAGAGACTGAAAACCATTATGACTCCAGTGTACCAGCATGGAATCAGGAGATCAACCTGGGTGCCCCCGAAACTACAGCACAACAAAAGGTAGATGGCATCCAAGTATTGATAAAGAATCAAGAGGCTTTCAGTTGACATCCCTTAGATTTTGGGTTGGCTCGACAGGTGCAGTACCATATCCATACCAATCAGCACCCACCAATAAGAGAAAGATTCAGACCGATTCCCCCACCCATGTACCAGCCTGTGAAGAAGATGATTCAAGAAATGAAAGAAGCTAAGGTTATTAAGGAAAGTCACATCCTTGGGCTGCTCCCATTGTCCTGGTCAAAAAGAAAGATGGGAAGATTTGGTTCTGTGTGGATTACTGAAAGCTAAACAATATCACTCAGAAAGATGCCTACCCTTTACCCAGAATCGAGGACTCTCTTACAGTCCTACTGTCTGCTGCAATATTCTCCATTCTTAACTTGACAAGTGGGCATTGGCAAGTACCCATGGCTCCAGAAGACCAAAAGAAAACCACTTTAATAACACCTATGGGCCTGTTTGAATTCACCCGCAATACCCTTTGGCCTATGTAATGCCCCAGGAACTTTTCAAAGACTAGTAGAATGCTGCTTGGGAAGCTGAAACTTTGACATTCTATTGTTGTATCTGGACAATATTATTATATATTCCAAGAGCCACCAAGGGCACCTGCTGCTCTTGGATGAAGTCTTAGCTTGACTGACCCAGTACGATCTGAAAGTAAAACCCTCCAAATGCCACCTCCTGCCGTCTCAAGTAAACTACCTGGGCCACATAGTGTTTACCACCAGTGTGTCACTTGACCCTGAAAAGCTGGAAGATGTGCAAGAATGGCCATTGCCTGTAACAGTGCAGTGTGTCAGAAGATTCCTGGGTTTCATTGGTTACTACCGGTGGTTTGTTAAAGATTTCTCCAAGATAGCTGTGCCCCTAAATGAGCTTCTGTGAGGAACAAAAGGAGGGCAGATACCCAAAAAATGACTGGCCAAGTGGGCCACAGAACAACAAGAGGCTTTTGAAAAGTTAAGACAGGTTCTAACTCAAGCACCTGTACTACTGTACCCTGACTATTCTAAACCATTCAGGCTATATACAGATGCGAGCAATAAAGGATTGGGCACAGTGCTGGTGCAAGAGCAAGAAGGCACTGAGCGTGTGATAACATATGCAAGTTGTGGTCTGAGAGGGTCGGAGTGGAATGATGCCCACTACAGTTCATTCATTGTTGGAAGTTTTGGCATTGGTCTTGGCAGTCACTGAAAAATTCAGGCACTGCTTAGCCGCCACTCTTTTCACTATTTTCATGTACAATAATCCGCTGGCACATCTAAACATGGCCAAGCTGGGAGCTCTGGAACAGAGATGGGCTTCAATGTTGGCTAATTACCAGTTTTCCATAAAATATCGATCAGGCAGGTCCAATGTCAATGTCAATGCTGATGCATTATCCAGAGTACCAACCCAGACAGCGAGTGAGACTGACTATATGCTTTGGAAAAATGCAGAAATGCTGCCTTTTCTTTGGGTACCAACAGAGAGCAAGTACAGGCCTGTTGTCAAGCCAGTGCAGTTGATGGTACAGAAGAAGATCAAGAACCAGAGCATCAAGACAAATTTGCAGAACAAAACAACTTATGGGTGCAGTTATAGGACCAAGACCCAGTGATCAAACAGATAAAGACATATATTTTAACAAAACAGAGCCTGACACTTCAAGAATGTAGACGGATGGATCCTGAAGCAGTGAAGTTGTGGAGGCACAGAATCCACTTGGTCATCAAAAATTCTAGACTCATTCGACAAACTTGAGATCTGACTACCCATTGTGAGATCTCCCAGACAATTGTTCCCAGAGGAAGTGTGCTGGTAGTACCTGAGGCCTATCATGATCACTCTGGACATTTTGGTCACAAAAAGACAGGCCATCATTTAAAAAAGATTCTATTAGATCAGAATGAGAGATGACATCACCAAATGGTGTGAAGAATGCCCGGCTTGTAGTTTGAAATGTCCTAGCAAAAGCAACCAGTGAGCTCCCCTCCATCCCATAGTCAGCAGAGCACCTCTAGAATTAGTCACCTTAGACCATCTCAAGTTAAAACCCAGTGCAAATGGTCAAATGTATATCCTGACAATGGTGGACAATTACTCCAAATTCATGGTTGTCAGAGCAATCAAAGATCTGTCTGCATGAACAACAGCTGAAACGTTTTTGAAACTCTTTGTTCGCCCATATGGGTATCCGACCAAGATCTTGACCGATCAGGGAACTGCTTTTGAATCACGACTCTTTAAAGAACTCTGTGCCTTGTATGGCATCACAAAGTGAAAATCACCGCATATCACCCTCAGTGCAATGGATTGTGTGAAAGAACAAACCAGACACTCTTGGGAATGTTAAGAACCTTTCCTGAATACAAGTGCAGTATTGGCCAACCTTATTCCCTGAACTCACCTACTTGTACAATAATACTGTCCACTGTTCGACTGGATATACCCCTCACTACTTGATGTTTGGTCACCATGGTAGACTCCCCATGGATCTAGTGCTTGAAGTCCAACCAGATGAACCACCTGTTACAGATTGGGTACAAGAACACAGCAAAGGATTGCAAGAAGCTGGTCAGATTGTAAGTCAACGCATGGATCAGGTGCTACTGAAGCAAAAGATAACATATGATATTAAAGCCAATGTGACCCCACTGCAGATTGGAGAATGTGTATTGTTAAGAAGGATTCCGAAATGTCACAAGTTAGCTACCAGATGGGAAAAAGAACCATTCCTCATTGTTGAAATTCCCTACTCTGATTTACCTGTGGACAAGATTAAAAAACAGACTGGTAGTTACACGAAAATAGTGCATCGAAATCTTCTTAAACCTTGTAGCTTCAGAGACAGTGCTTTAACCGACATTACAAGGAACACCAGGTCAGAGGAGAAGCAGGAGACCCCTACCCACAAAATGATGGAACTGGATTCACCAACAAAATGGTGTATAGATCCTTGGTTTAGGTCCTCCCATGTGCGCTCAGTTAATCGCCCTGTAGCTGAACCAGTAGTAAATGCAGAACCTCCCAATTTACTAGAACCAGCAGGTAGTCCTTTAGAGTCAGAGTGTATTCCTGTAGAACCAGTAGCTTTTCAGCCTCGTAGATCACAGAGATCCAATTTTGGTATCCCCCACCAAGAGATACATACTGGAAGCCCTTCAAGTAGCACCTTCCTTTCATAGATAGTACCTAACAAAAAAAAATTAATTAGAAGACACTGTCACGTAGTTTAGCAAATAAGGTTTACAGAAAGTTATAGATGTTTTAAGAGTGTTTAGCTAAAGTAAGATTGTTACAAACACACTCTGCAAGTCAGATCCTCTGCTCCCACAGTGCCAAACCTTGAAGTGCAATATGTAAACAGGAGACAAACAGGGTAACCCTCCTATCTGTTTTGGGTCTGAAACACCACCAGTCTTGAAACTTGAGGTAAAATATGAACCCTTTTTCGCTAGCATGCCAAGCTAACAGGATCAAATATCACACCCTCTTCAGGGAAATGCAGTGCAATACTTAACCCAGCGAGCACCTAGCCTGGTTCACAATTTTCCCCTTTTTGGACTCAATTGAGACCCAGGAATGTTCTGACCTTTTGCACAAAATGGTAACACTATAAGTCCTTTAACAGTTATGCCAGCTTTATCAAATACTGTCCCAGCATTCACATGCAAACAAATGAGAAAAAAACTCAACTAAAAAGTTCACTGAAATTAAAAAAAAGTAAATATATATAAAACACCACTCCTACATACATTAATACTTACAGTCAAAAGAAAAGGGAATTTCAGAAACAAAAATGCTTGTAACTGAATTTCTAGCCTTAGCCCAGTTTCTGCCACCCTGGTGGTGTAGAGGGCTGAGGTGCTGGATGCCATGCCTTGACCCACGCCGGCAACCCGGGTTCGGAAATGGACTCAGGTCATTGGGGGCTGGGTGGGGAAGGAGAGGATTGAGCATCCAGAGGACTGCTCTCCTCTCCTGGGGTTGGTTGGAGGGAAGCCCCACTCCTGTAGCAGCTGCCAGTGGAGACTGGGTGCATTACCACACAGTGGTGCAGGAGAGACAACCAGAAAAGCCGGCAAACAACTTTGGTGCCTGCCAGATGATAGCCTTAGTATTCTCCACACCTCCAGAACCTCCGGGAGCCTGCTCCTCCATAGCAGCACCCTGAGTCAGTAAGGAAATAGAGTGTTAGGGTTTCCCCCTTCCCTGGTGCCTTCCCCATCAGAGGAGGGGGACCCACCCGGAGACGGGTTACTCCTGGATGACTCAGACAGCTGGTTGTGATATGTGGCATGAGGGCAGTGCTCGGGAAGAGGATGGCCAGGGAGTGGAGATACTAGGAGGGCCCAAAGAAGAGGCAGATGCTGGAGCGTCTCAGAAGGCAAAAAGATAATACAAAAAAAAACAGTTTCTAGTTGGTATTATTTAATTGTAACAGAAGTGCCTTTAAGTCCAGAAACACAGCATGTGTTCCCTTAGGAGCTCATAGAAAAAAAAAAAAAGCTCAGTTCCCTCAGACTGCTTGGCAACATTGAAAGTTAATCTCTCCACCTCCTTGTGATGTCACAGCACATGAGGTCACTGTTAGTCCTGTAATTAATTTGTAATACGACCAAGTATATCCAAACGGTGTCATTTTACTGCTTACTTGAAATCTGCATAGATAGCAGTATTAATTTATATAGCCTCTTTAATCAGAGCAATGACCTTTGATCTTTAGAAACACATCCTGACAGCTATTTTCCTTCTAGCAGTGGGAAATGTAACAGGTATCTTTTAGATATTATGGCTTCCTAAGATGTCGTAAAAGATGCAGTCTTCTATGGCTTCCTGGACTTCAAAGTAATTGAAGTTTTACAATGTGTTATAACCTGGTGTTCTTATAGTCTCAGGAAGTCAGTTTTTTTTCAAGGCAGCGGTAACCATTTTCAAAAACCTAATATCCCAGGATACCTTGCTGGCTGCCATATTTTCTCCAGCAGAAATCAACAGAACATACATTAATATCACAAATATGATACAATATAATAACAAGTAGATAGGCAGAGCTTCACAAAGATAACCTAGAGATTTAAGTAAAATGTTAAAGTGTTAAGAACTATTATAGATGCCTATAGAAGTAATAGTTATGTGTCAGTGGCTCAGTAGGTAGCACACTCGCCTCTGAGGCAGGAGATCAGAGGGCTATGGGTTCAGTTCCTACATCTGGCTCTTGAGTTAATATCCCAGTACTGACATTGTAGTGCAGCATGAGAGGGGTGCTGCACTTCTGAGGTGCCGTCTTTTGGATGAGACGTTAAAACAAGGTCCCATCTGCCTGCATTGGTGGTAGTTCAGGTGGATGTTCAAGATCCCATGACATTTATCGAAAAAAGTAGGGGAAATTTTATTGAATGCACATATACAAAAAAAAAATGATCATAATCATAAATCATAACAAAATGATAAACAAATAAACCTAGAAAAATGACTGAGGAAAACAAAACTCAAAAATATAAAAAGAAATAACATGAAACTCCATAAAGGCAAAACAAAATGGAGACATATTCAAGAAAGAAAAAAAACAAGCAATACCTTCTCATTCGTACTTAATGAAGTAACTAAAACCCTTCCACCAGTGCATCACCTTTTGTGAAGAATACAAACTTTGGTCCCCTAAATAAATGTGACCCAACTCCGTTGAGACCAAATTACTTAGACAGTCATATGACATTCCGTGTTGTTGTAAGACCCATTGACATCTTGCCTGCCATAAATAAAATCTAATACAGCAGAGAAAAAGTACCAAAGTATCCAGATGGTATAATTTCAATTTTTTGTCATATTTGCCAAGAACTAGAATGTCGTAGGTTAAGTTTTGGAGCCAACTCATCTTCCATTTGACAGCTAGATATTTCCACATTGCTGTCACATAAGTACATTCCAAAAAAAAATGTTCCATGGTTTCAGTTACAGCTATACAGTCCATATATGGACAGTTTCTTTCTTCAAAAATGTTATGTTTAGCATTTCCCCTTATGTTCAGTTTACCATATGCCATAAGCCATACATTTTCCCACATTCTATGGGGGATTCTGGGATTAGTAAATTGTTTCAGAAGTAATGAATTGTCAACTGTAGGGCAATTTTTGAAACATGGTTCAGATGGATATATTCTGGACATAATGTCCTGATACAGTTGTTTATTTTTCATAGTTAAAATGGCCATTTGTGTCATGCTCCATTTATATAATTTCTGTGCAGCTGGTCTAAAATAGGAAGGAATGTGAATCTGAGGATGTAATTTGGGTGATAGGTTTGTCCACAGTTTAATGTATCTATCCAAAGATTGCCACAACCAAGAAATATGAGTAAATGAAGAGTCAGCAAGAGCCGCCTGTATTGTCTGTTTAAAAAATAAAGTATGCAAAAACACAATAGGGTCTATCATACCAAGGCCTCCTTGCTTTATCCCTAAATATGTATAACACCTCCTAATGGGATTTAACTTACTACCCCACAACATTTGAAAAAATATGCCATAAAGTTTCATCTCATATTTGACAGGTAAAGAGAAAATCATGGCTACATACTGTAAAAGTGGTAGAATAAATTTTTTTAATATCGCAATTCTTTTCACTTTGGATAACTTCCACTGTTTCCAACTATTTATCTTAAACTCTGCTTTAAGAATTGCCCTATCCCAGTTTTCCTCAGGAAGGTTGTGGGACCCAAAAATAATGCCTAAAATCTCAATCAGATCATATGAAAAGGAAATACCGGCTACCACAACAAGAGCTGAAACTCTAGGTCCTATCAAAAGCCCTTTACTTTTAGTAAGATTTAATTTTGCATCAGACACCAATTGGTAGTGTCCAAGTGCCTCTAAAAAAAAAAAAAACCTGGTTTGTATTTAAAAAGAAACCACAAATATCATCTGCATACGCCTGAATTCGTAAAGGCTGCGGGATACTGGAACCTGATAAACTTACCCATTGAGACTATGCCATGATGTGCTGGAGTAAAGGATCAAGTGAAAAAACATATAAAAGAGGACTTAAAGGGCATCCCTGTCAGACCCCTAATTGTACCTCAAAACCCATGCCAATCTGTCCCTTAAGAAAAGGTCATATTAAAAATTTTGAATAAAGCAACTTCTGTTTTATAATACATACTAGTGGAATTTTATATGCTTCCAGAACCAAGAACAGGTAGGGATGATGGACTTTGTTGGAAAACCTTTTCTTGGTCTGCTGTCACCACACACCCAGGTAATCCTAGCAAATTACAATGTTCTATGACATCTTGAATAGTCATCAGTGCATGCTGAATATTCCTCTCTGAAAGCCCACAATACTGTTGAGGGGAGATCACAAGTGAAGCATAACTCTGAAGACGGTTATTTAAAATATGTGCCAAAATTTTTTAATCAGCATTTAATAAAACAATTGGTCTCCAATTATTTATACTAGTTTTATCTCTTTTTTCGTAAAGCTATATTAATAAACCTTCCGTAAAGGAAGAAGGAATTGACTTAGAATTGAAAAAATACGCATATACCATTTCTAGGCTGATTGCAATCTGTTGACAAAAGGACTTATAAAATAAATGAGGAATACCATCTGATCCAGGTGCTGAGTTATTGGGCAAGGAACTTATAGCTTGTAAAATTTCTGACTTAGTAATAGGGGCCTGCAGATTTACGAGTTCAGTCAGAAAATATGGGATATGGACAGACTGTAAAAAAGATTTAATATAATTTTCCGATATTGAACTATGTGGCTGTAGGGAGTCATAGTGCTGTTTTATCAAATCTTCGAACCCTTCCAGTGAATTGACCCTTTTTCCTTCTGAGGATATTAAAAAATCCATGTTCATTTTATCCCGAATTGTTTTACGTGCTAAAAAAGGGTCCACAGTTGGAGTCTTTTGAGTACCATTGTGCAGCAGTGCCTGAAGTATTTTAGCTCTGTCTTGTTGGTACACATTCATCTCATTTTTTATTGCCATAATTTGTGGAGTGTAATCTTTCGTGGACATATTAGCTCAGGTATACAAATGTTGTAACTGTTGCCTAAGAGATAAATATTTTAAAAAATTAATTTTGCCTCATGATTTGCCAAATCGTATACACCAATCCTTAATGTCTTTTTTGTATTGGCCCACCAGTCCCGCTTATCAGTATATAAAAATTCTACTGACAGTCTACCCGATATAAAGACAGCCAGATTTTGAAAACCTTTTGGATCTGATAAAACAGAAGTATTGAGTTTCCACCTACCAGGCCTGGCTGGATGGCTAATTTCATGAGTAAAGGATATTGTTAGCATAAAGCGGTCTTAAAATTTAATGTGGACAATGGATAAAACCCCTTTTGGAAGATTTGGGGAGATAAAAATGGAATCAATAGTAGACATATACTTATTTTTCATAAATGTAAATTTAGGACCACTTGTATGATACTCAAAACAATTAATGAAGCCAGCTGTGCCAACCAAGTGTGCTAAGGCATTATAATCACAATATACTTTCTGTCCTTCATCCCTTTTCCATTTTTTGTTATGAAAAATACTACAATTGAAGTCCCCACAAAGGAAAACTTTATAAGTAGTAACTAAAAAAGGCTGAATTAGTTGTATATGGTGAACCTTTTCTGCTTTTTTTTGTGAGTTGTAAACATTAATAAAATGACAATCAATTCCTTTCTAGATACCATCCAAAATAAAAACCCTCCCTGGAACCAAATCTATTAATTTTCGTAATGTAAAGGAAAAAGAATGGAACAAAATTCCCACCCCATCGGCAACATCTAAACCAAAAGACCAATATGAAGGTCCCCAAACCCATTCTTTTTGAAAATTCCAAGCAAGATCATTTGTGCTCATCCAAGTCTCTTGTAAGAGAGAAATACCTAATGTTGCATCATGCAGATACTGAAAAACTGTCGGTCTTTTAAATGAATTCAATAAACTATGAACATTAACTGATCCTAAAACACCAAAAGCCATTCATATAGGTGTCAGAATAGACAAAATCAACTATTTTTTTTCCTTTTTTCTTTTTCTTCTCTTTGTAAGCCCCTTGCTCTGTACCACAAGTCTCCTGTTCCACTAAGGTTCCGGGGAAGGAGATAACAGAGGAGGTTGGAATATTGGAGATGAGGGTTGTGGGGGGGGGATGGGGGTCAGGAGGTAAAGACTTCTGAAACCGAGAAGATCTCCTAGGAGGTAATGGTTACTGGAAGGTTTGGCCATCTTTTTTGTTATCTGTCTTCACTGGATCAGAATAACAGACAGGGGCAAAAATTTCAGGGGTCAAAAGTGAAGTCAAATTTAAAGATGGCATGTCTGATAGTACAGACGGGTCCTCTGGGGGCAAGGTAAGATCAACAACTTTGAGTACGATAGAAGAAGAAGGGGGGGGTAGGTTTTGAGGGTGGAGCTGACTGATTTGCAACCACTGTAGTTGCTAAGTCTTGTGCTTGTTGAATAAGTAGTTCAGGATTTCCGCACAATGCTTTGTTTCGAGCTGCCCATGGGCACTCCCCAAACACATGGCCATAATCCTCACAAAGATCACACTTTGTGTGATTAGCACACTGCATGGTAATGTGGCCTATTTCCCCACAGTTGTTGCATCTAGGTTTATCACAGGAATTCGAAAGATGAGTCCGACAGCCACATTTATAGCATGCTCGAGGTTGACCCACGTTAAAACATACCCCTTGGTCTCTGCCTAACAAGAAGGAATTTGGAA
This sequence comes from Neoceratodus forsteri, assembly GCA_016271365.2. Lineage (NCBI taxonomy): Eukaryota > Metazoa > Chordata > Ceratodontiformes > Ceratodontidae > Neoceratodus > Neoceratodus forsteri. Next base: position 1,222,937,311 of record CM057459.1, on the reverse strand, counting down.
TGTGTTCAGTTCCAGTTTCATTTTGTCAGAGTTTAACCTTGTACTTCCAACTCCCTGTCCAAAAACATTTACTATCTAGTATGACCTCAGGTTCTCCCAACACTTCACTCCTTTGTGAAATCCAGTAAGTGATGTCATCAATATGTACACTCTCATTTTGAAACATCACCATGGCATATTTTACCAGAGGCTTTGTCAGGGGGATTACCATAGCGGGGAAAATTTCACCTGCCCATATTGCTCCCAGAATAAATCTAGTGAATATGCAGTTCTAAAACTGATGTCAAAGTTATCCTCTCCAGAAATATTTATAAAGGCAAAAACATCTTGAGCAGTAAACTGTAATGAATCTTTCAAAAGAAGTTCCCAACATAATGCCTGTCAGCCCTGTCTGTTAACCCTTCTTTATAACAAATGTGTACTGCATTCCTTCTGGGTGCAGCCTCTTTTTAAACTTTAGAAAACAACTCTGATAACAAGGGTTTAGAGTCTGAGTCATTATTTATGGTGTCTTGTTTTAGTAATGGTTTATCCCCAACACAAGGTTCCTGAATTTTTAAAGGTGGAAAGTCATGTAAAAGTTTTCCTTGGACCTCCTTCCTAGGAGGGGTTGTGGAGGGAGTTGAAGCCATAGATTTAATGAGTACTTCTTTTTTAATCTGAGGCAAGTCTGAAGTAGTGTACTGTCCCGAAACATGTGGTGTCCATTCAGGGGAGGTTTGTGAAAAGGGAAAAGGGGAATCCCAGTTAGGATCAGGAACCCAGTTTCCTTTTAAAGTTTGCTGCCAACCTGCCCCTTGCAAGGCTTTCTGTGGAGTCCATGAGTCGCTTAGAGAAAAATTCTCAGTTCAGGCAGTAGGTGGCACTGAAACAGAAGACTCCTTACCCTGTGTAGTGCTTAGTTTGTCAATACCATCTAAAACAGTCTGATTTAATGGAGCTTTAGAAGAAAGAATCTGCTTCTGGGTGTTATTGGTGAAGGTAAATTCAGTAGTAACTAACTGACAATTCAATTTGGACTAATACATCACAGGGTGTGAAAGATTTGTGCTTTGTGTTGGTTTAACGACAAACCAGCCGTATGGGAAAGTGTAGATGCAGGACCCCATTTCTCAGGCTCCGCTGATGCAGTTTGCTCTAAACTAGCATTCTGGTTTGTCTGAGAGTTATCACAATTTGTAGCTACAGCTACTTTGGGAATTTCAGAAAGTTTAGGCTGTTGGCACACACTGTTTCAGTGTTTCTACTGCCAGCCTGAAACGGGATATCTTTTGAATACTTTAAATCTGACTCACCTGGCCCAGTCAGGGTGATGACTGCTGCAGTTCCCTCTAGACAGTTGACAGGCTGGGCATCAGAAGTGACGGGGAAAGCCAAGTTTGCAGTGCTTGCTGTAAGGCACTCATTCTCCATCCCATTACTCATTTCCTCTGTAAACATTAATGTTCGTCCTCCAAGTTCAGAATTAAAACCACATCTTTGTCAACACAGGTAGAATTACTGAGATCTTCAGCAGAAATATAGACAACACCGATGTCCTCGTCTGAATCTTGCTTTTTAGCCTCTGGCATGTCCATGAAAGGAGAGGAAGCCTGCTCTCCCTTCACACTCACATCCACACTCTCCAACTCTCCAGAGCAAGTGGCCATCCTGCAGGCGGATGGCAGCTCCCCCTACAGCTCAGCAGGGGAATTTCCCCGGTGTCCTGGCCAAATTTCCCTCATTCACTAAAAATACCACCAACAGCTTTATCTGGTTCAAGGTCAGTTGGCATTCATCTGTATCCCCCTCCCCCAGGTCGTGCCTGAAAACAGGCAGAATTTGTCTAATGCACTTACCTGGTCAACAAAAAACTAAAAAAAAAAAAACTAAAACATTTTATAGTGTTAAGAGGGAGTACATGGGGACATGTAGTTTTAGGCAGGCCCCTAAATCTGTAATGCACCAAAGTTTGGGGCACCACAGAAAATATGGGAGTTGGATAAGTGCCCCGGGGTCCCCTCTCCTGTCCAGGATGCCAGTGGACAGGTAGAGAACCTGTGGTCTTGGTGCCCCATTTGTTGTGTGTTCCCTCTAGCCAGAGTTCCCAGGCAGGACACCAGCTAAATAACAAAAAAAAAAAAAGAAGGTTTTTCCTTTTTTCCACTACTGCTGCTTCATTCTAATCACCCCCTGGGAGCAAGCAACAGACAGCTGTAACAATGGGCACCCACGCGCAGGACTGCTGTTCTTAGTCTGCACATGGTGCCCCAGTCAGTTAGAAGGCAAGGGCTCGGGGTTCTGGAATAGGAACCCTGAGCACTTTTGAAAGCGCAGCAGTTGTTTTTTTTTTTAGCAGGTTCAGGCTGATCGTGGAGTTGAGAGGACACGGGAGTGCAACAGGGACCTGGCTTACCTGTGGTCATTGAAGTTATCTCATCAACTCCTCCAGTGTTTCTCCTCTGACCAGTAAAGAGGTCTCCAGCCAGCTGTGACAGTCCGGTGGTGGCAGTGTGATCTTGGTTCCTGGTGACAGCGCGGATGCAGTCCAACTTTAAAAAAAAAAAAGTTTATTTCTCCGGCTTCCCCTTCCTTCAAGCAAACTTTTGAGAGCTGCATCATGCCAGAGAAAGCTGTTGGCCCTCAAGAGGCCCCTTGTCATCCTCTACTGTGCCTGTTGCCTCTCCTTTGCTGGTTCCCTCCCTCTGTCGTCAAGACCTCCCTCCTCCCAGCAGCAGCTTTACCCTGGGCCGGGGCGATGAGTCGGCAGCAGCACAAAAGGAGTGCTGGCCACCAGAATTTATTAAAATAAAATATTTGGAGCCATTGAGTGCTGTAAGCACTATCAGAGGATCAGGTGGGAGGGCCAGTCATTGATTTGCATAAATAATTAGTCGGGGTGTGGTGATGTCCATGGCAAGGGGCCTGTCTTGAGCCCCATAGGCGAAACACCTGAATACTTATAAGGAGGGCAGACTAAAGATGGAGCAAGCCCTGGCTGAGCGACAGTAAGGCATTACCTTACCTTTTTTTTTTAACCTTTGTTTTTACCTGGAGAAACACAGTAAGCTGAAAACTTGTTTACAGGTGCAACCTGGGAGCACAAGGAAGTTAAGTGACTTGCTCAGGGTCACACAGTATGCAAGTCAGGGCTGTGGGATTCAAACCCGGTCTCCAGGTCTGCAGCTCAGAGCCTTAAACAACTGGGCTATACTGCCTCCCTATTCTGCCTTGGAGCGACCTCTGGAATTTATTTATTTAGTTTTTGTTAACCGGGTTAGGTGCGCAAGCCAAGAGTTGACTATTTTCAGGCACGAACCAGGAGAATACATACATAAAAGAGATGAGATTATACAATTACATAGTATATGGTTACATAGTATATAGTAAGTGTAGGTAAAAATACAGATCAATTCAGACAGTACTAGTGATTATACATATGGCTAGGCAGAGATGACACAAGGTGACAGTAGTATAAGCAAATAACAACTGAGACTGGGCTAAGTGGTAGCTATTAAGACAAAAATAAGGCAAAGCTTATTCAGAAGTGCAGCAGTGTCCTGGGCAAGGTAGGGTGGCTAGCTGTGAGGCCTCAAGTGGGATCAAAGCATGTGCAAGGGTCCCGGGATAGGTAGTGATATAGTTCTTTTTTGAATATTGAGTGGGAGTTTGCCTGTCTTAGGGCAGATGGGAGGGAGTTCCAGGTAGCCGGAGCGGTGCAGTGAAATGCTCCAGAGCCTTTAGAACTAAGACACCTGGGTACGGTAAGTAGAAATTTATTTGCCGAGTGTAGTCCGCGAGCAGGTGTCAGTGGAACAAGTAGAGCTACAAGGGAGGAGGGCGATTGGTTTCGGATTACAGAGTCTGTGAGGGTCCCTAGGGAGTAAAGTGAGTAGGCAGAAGGGGAGAGCCAGCCCAGTTCATTATACAGTGTGCAGTGGTGCTTGAGGCGATGTGAAGAGGAGGCATACCAACATATGTTGTTATATGCGACATCCCATTTATGGAGAGCAGTCTTATGGGCATTAACAAAAGTGGAGACACCATATGTCAGGGCTGGGAGCAGAATACCCTTGGCAATAGCCAGTTTAGCGGATGGTGTTAGCAGGTGACTAGTCTTGTAGGCAATTCCAAGTTTGGTATTTGTAGCTTTGCATGTTGACTGTATGTGCAGACTGAAATCAAGGGATTTATCAAGGAGGACTCCCAGGTATTTGAAGGATGTGACACAGTCGATGAGAGATCCCCCAGAGTCATGGACTAGGAGGGGTTCCTTACAGGCCCTAAGTTTGGGGGCAGTGCCAAGTAGCATGGCTTGTGTCTTTTTAGTGTTGAGGATGAGCTTATTTGTATTTAGCCATGTTGCACATTCCTGAAATCCGAGGAAAAGTTTTCGTTGATGATGTCGACTTTGTCAGAGCTGGAGTAGAGGATGAGATCATCAGTGTATAAGATAGCTGAGCAGGAGAGTATGGTAGAATCTATGTTGTTAATGTAAAGCGAGAATTAAAGGGGCACCGACCAGCTTAAGGGATTTAAGGGGTGAAGCAAGCCCCAGGGAAGATAAAGAGGCAATGTACCCCCCCCCCCAAGAACTGGAAGGACAGCAAAGGCCCCAGGTGGTTATGGAGGCCCATTAGATAGGACAACAGGGTTGAGAGATTTAAAGGAGCCCAGCATTTATGAGGGCAAAAAGGGGAAACCAGAGTGGAGAAGGGTGGGCATCCTAAGAAAAGTCCAGAGGGGCAGCCCGATCCTGATGCAAAAGGGTTCCACAAGTGTGGAGGGACAGAACAAGGGTTCAATAGCACACAACTGCTATTGAATGACTGTCAGATGATGAACTGTGTATTGCTTAGTACCTAAACTGTTGTGTTGATTTCAAAAGTACCAAGACTGTATTATACCAGGATTGTGGTTATTTGCCCCTGCTACAAACAAGACTTTGATTATTTTCCCCTCCTATGAATAGTTACCCCAGATTTCAGTAATTTGCCCCTGTTTCAGGCAAATTGCCCTTGCAATGAACAATGGCCCCAGTAAACATTGAATGCCATGGTGAAGTGCAAAGTGGAATGACCCGTGTTCTAGTGCAAAGTGAAATTACCAGTGTTTAGCGCAAAACGTATGGACTCAATTTTCTGCCTAAACACCCCTGGTGGGTTTGTTGACAGCTGATTCCTCACTGAAGCAGACTTCAGCCAGTGAAGAACTTCACAGCATCATTTTTCCCTGCCATCTGCTGTTAGTTAAAGTCGACGTAACCTGGTGTGAGTCATGGCCTCCAGCTTCTAGTCTCCTTGTGGTTCAGTCAGCCTGGGAAGTGAAACATCCTGGAAGCAGCCTCGTCCGTCACTCCCAGTCGTTCGCCATAAAGCTGAGTCCGACGTGTTGTTTTTCTGGTTCTGGACAGTACAGGGTTTTCTTTTTTTTTTTTTACATAGGTATTTATCTCCTTATCTCCTCACAGCTGCCCCATTTTAACTGACCCTCCCAGCCTTGTCACCCCGGTCTCGCTGGGACTTTACCCAGAGCTTGCCTGATCGCCAGGTACGGAGCCTACGAGGGGTGGGTCTTCATCCTGCAGTTGTGAGGTGTTTTCCTCCATTTTATAGCCCTTTCCCCATTGCTGGGGTGCACATGCAGGACGCGCACATGTGGAGGCGTGCGCTTGCCCGCAGAAGTCCCGCAGCACCCTCCCTTCCATGATGCCCACAGTCCCGCACTTCCAGCGGGCCTACACCTGGTGGCAGTCATTCAGTGGGAACACCAGGCCTCCCACTTGGGAGAGGAGAGCTGTCCTCCAGATGCTCGATCCTCTCCCCTTTCCTGCCAACCCCTGATGGCCCGTACTCATTCCCGAACACAGGTTATTAGCATGGAGTGAGGTGTGGCATCCAGCACCTCAACTCTCAGTGCCACTGGGCCTGCTAGAGACAGTACAGGGTTTTGATCTTCACCCTGCATCCTCCTCTTCCTGCTTGTTCTGTCCTGCTTGTCCTGTGTTGTTTTCTGGGATTCAATTTGATTTTGGTGGTCCTTCTGTGGATCTTTTGCCAAAGAAGCTTCACTGTACATTCATCCTTGGCAATCCTTGCAAGTGGATTCTATACCAAGTCTTTGTGTTCCTTCATCCTAGGCAGCTCTGGTCAAGGGTTTGTGCCAGGGAAAACTGCAGTAGATCTTCATCCTTGGCAATCCTTTCAACTGGATTCTATACCAAATCTTTGTGTTCCTTCATCCTTGGCAGCCCTGGTCGAGGGTTTGTGCAGGGGAAGAGTTCAGCAGAGTTCAGTTCTCTTGTGCCAGAGTATTCTGGCAACCTTCAAGAGTGGGTTGGCTGAAGAATCAGGGTCTGTTTAAAAATCTGTCCTATTCCCTTTCAAAACTCTCCTAGGTTTTCACAGGTGTAGCTTGTCACCAAGCAGCAGCACCATTTTCTCTCTTACCCCATTGCTATACCATTCTTCAGTTGTGTGCACGAAGACAGCAGGAAAAGTTCAGACTTCCTTTGATCCTATGTACTTTTAGAGGTGTTTATGCCACCTAATCTTCCAGGATTAGCCCTGGTATCCATTGTGCACTGCAATAATTGTCTCATCTCTTTATAAAGTGATAGATGTTTGAATTTGTTCCTTAGACTACTTAGAGAAAGTTTGCCATAGAGTAGGATAAATAGTGGCCTTAGGCTGAGGTGCACCTTTTAGAGTTGTTATAGAGTGTTACTTGCTGTTCTTGTGTGGTTTGGTTTCCCTCTTCCCTTGTGACCATGTCTACCTTTCCCTGTGGTATGAATAAAGCTCGATGGGCATCAAACTTATAGATTGTCTCCTGCCTTTCCTTACTGGGTGCTTCCGTCCACCTAAACCCATTCGAACCACAGCGTTGTCTGCCTAGTCCACCTGCTTGAGGTGACCTTGGGTGTGCAGTCTCTCCCATCCACAGCTGCTGCCAGGCCTCAACAGTCAGCAGTACCTCAGTGGCACCTGGACCAAAAAGAAATAGTGTGCTGATCACACCTACCAGTGTCTTCCCTTTCGGAGGATGGGGACACGTCTGGCGAAAGGATATGCTGGGTTACCAAGGGAGGCCATGATCTAAGGTAAGTGGCCAGCATGAGGGAGTGCAAGCAGCTGGTGAACTTTGGGAGATCCAAAGGAGAGGTTGACCAGGGAGGAAGGAGGGTTAAAAAAAATGTGACATCTGCAACAGAGTCCATATAATTATAGGTGTGAGCAAGACTCAGTTAGCAGTGCATTCACCTCAGGGCTTGAAGGTCAAGGGTAATAAACACACATCTGGATTGGGCTCATACCATAAAGACTGGCATCTGAGTGTAGAACTGGGGAGTGCTGCACTGTCAGGGTGGGCTGTCCTTTGGATAAAATGTTAAACTGTGATCCCCACTGCCCATCTTGGGTGTTGTCCTGGTGGGTATCCAGATGGAAGTAACAGAACACAAGGCACTTTTTGCAAGAGTAGGAGATTTTCCCCAGTGTTCTGGCCAACATTCACATTTAGAAAATGGTCTGTAAAAATTCTTAAAGTTGATTGGCTAAGACCACCAACCAGCTGGTCTGGTATCAGGCAACAGAGACCGGGAAATAATGAGTCCCCATCTCTGGTACCTGATTATGTTCCAAAATCACTGTGCCAACAGAATTTTCATATCAAAGTTGCCGCCATGTTTTTTTCTCCACTTAAAAACAGACAGAACACCACCGCCCCTCCAAAGTGATCTGTTCGCCTTTTTAAACATAGAATGCCATGGTCAATGAAATTTGATAGAAAACTGAAGTAAATTGTCACACCAAACACCAATGCTTTATGATATTTAACTGAAAAAAAAACAACTTTTGTCATTTCAATCTCAGTGCTCAGCATGCTGAGCACTTCTCCAAGACCGAGACACATTGCTAGCCTTGGCTGCATCCCAGCTTAGCCAAATCAGTGAAAAAATCAATGTTGTTTTTTTTTGTAAGTGACCAAAAGAAAATACCTCACTACAGAATCCTTCAGCCACCTGCCTTCTCAGTCTTCCCCTCTACTATTTCCCACGCTACCACGCTACCACGGAATGCTGGACACTGCATTCTGTGTTCCCACCTGCCATAACAGCTGCCTGCTAACTACAGTCCCACCTGGAAATCCTGAGCAAGTGACACACTCACTGTCAGCTCCAGGATCAGTCTTTCGCTTTTGGTCATTATGTATTTGGTATAGAAGAGGAATGGGGGAGTATGTCAGGTTTTTTAATTACCTATAGTCACAATGGCAATAGTAGGGAGATGGGAAATGTTTACTCTAGAAGCAGAGATGGTACACTGCGGCAGAGGAGACAAAGATGGCTGACAGACGGAGGGTAAAGAGAGTAACTGTTGAAGGGGTTGGGGGGACATTTGACAAATGAAACTGCTGCTTCCTTGTCATGCTCCCCTGCACAGCAAGGGACCACTGGTCCTGACTTTTACTATGATGAATGCCATACTGCTCACTGTGCAGTTTCGTGCAAACATTGATGATCCCCATGCAGTCTACCCAACTATGCTTCCTTCTCACTGATAGGCGGGTGAGATGGCAAACGCAAAGACACAACGCCAGAGACAAAAAACAAACAAATAACAGCATCCTTTATGCAAACAGACCAGTAGAGGGACTACTTTACAAGTAAATAGCTGTTTTAGTCATTTTTACTCACATATGGTGTAAAATAAAATGTAAAGTGTAAAACATTTATAAAAATTTCTACATATACCCATTTTCTAAGTGCAATAATACCCTCCAGGATGGGCAGTATGGGCTATATTGGACCTTCCAGGGGTTATAAGGCCCTCCGCCTGTGGCGTTGGGCCTCATTACACCCCAGGTGGCCCGGTATAGCTCAATACCGCCCACCCTGTTGGGTACTATTGCTTACACACATGAAACTGGTTTATGCAACTGTTCAAGGCTGTGTATGGGTGCTGATGTGTGGAATGGCTGTACTACACATTTACAGTCACTTCAATACCAGTTTCTCATTGCTTGTAAAGCACTTTAGGATACAATGTGTGTATATAAATAATTTTTTTATCACCTCTTCTTCTTTAAATACAACAAAAGTGTTCAGTTTAAGATTTGTTTTAGAAAATTATTGTGTACATTTAAAAGTACAAAATTTGAAAGTTGTTGCACCACTGCACTAACATCACTACTATGTTGCAACAACTTTTAAAAGTTGTTGCAGTGACTACTGAAAGTTGTTACATAACATCACTGACATCATTATTATGGTACAATGACTTCTTTGGTTGTTATAACTGTTGGAAGTTGCTGCACCATAGCACTAACATCACTACTATGGTACAAAATGACTTAAACCAGCAGCAATTCTTGTTTCTTTCTACTTTGATGCTGATAAAGAATTAATTATAAGGCAAACTCGGGCTAAAGATGCAGTATTGCTTTAAAAATTTGAATTATAAATTTCCCCATGTATCCCCACAGACTCAAGACCAGAGGAAGAGGTTTCCACAGTTGCAGGAGGAGATTGAGGAAACTGGGGGGTAAGCTTATGTTTCCTTGTAAAGCTTGAGTCATATTAAACAGTAAAAAAAAAAAAAACACCATTTTTGATGTTGACCAACTAAAGAAATTTATTACTGACCATCAGAAAAAGAAGAGAGAGAGAGCTTCATATGGACTCAGACATTTTATTTGAATTTCTAGATTTGAATATATTGTTCATTACAGCAGTGCTGGCTATCCCCCAAATACCACTTTCTGACACATCTGACCCTTTGTAAATATAGGAAAACAGGAACATAGGAACTTCATATCCCTCGAATGAGAAATCTACCAAAGACCCAAAGAAATGTATACTTCATAGGTGGCCCTCTGTCTGTATCTAGCACAGATGTTCTATCAAAGTCTGAAGTAGACAAAAGCAAAGTGCTGGTAAATTCAACATCTTCAAAAATCGTTGGTTGTACTCTGACTGATCATTAACTGCTCATTAAACAAACAGATAATTGTACTTTGGAATATTAATTATGGTATATCCTACCTTAAGTGTGAAGTGTTTATACTGGAAATTAAATTAATTATGAGCTGGGCTTGGAACAACTATTCCCGGAGTGAACAGAAAAATTGATTCATTGTATTGTATCAATATATAACATTTAGATTGCTTAAACTATAAATATACTCTGTTAAATAATTATTTTTGCTGAATCACAATATTAAAGTCTTTTCCTTTGAATGTAGCCATTATTTTTAAGTTCTTCGAGACTGACTGCCGTTAATTGTAAATGCAGTAGCTGACTGCTGATATATGCAATTTTTCAATTATGTTCCATTTTCCTCTTTAGAATAAACTATTTTGTTGCAGTGCTGTGCTGTTCATACAAAAGATAACGCAGTTATTGTTTTTAGCAAAATGATTTTCCTCTAATAGCAATTGTACCATGAAATAATAACTCAAAAACAAATAGCTTTTTTAGTGTAAATGTAAGTCTATTTGTTCCTTTATTTAGGATGGAATACTCCCCTAATAATTGGAGTTATCGAGTGCTTATTTAATTACTGTTTTATTCTTTTGGTAAATGGCTATGGCTCACTAGGCATATGACCTGTTTTCAGGAGCAACTTGTGAGCTCTGGGGAGGTTAAGTGACTTGCTTGTGGTGACATAGTATGTAAATGGAGAATGTGGGAATTAAACCAGGTCTGCTGGATGTATCAAGCTCATTCATAGCTCATTACTTTTACTCCTAGGCTATACTGTCAGCCCAACTTTTTCTTTGTTTCTTTATTTCTTATGGTGAAATATTTTAACCTTTGTCTTTTTTCTTTTATATTATTAAAACATATGGATTACAATTTCTTTTAGTAGAATATTTGATGCTAATAGTCATAAGCACAATTGCAATTCATGTAATATGAATATGTGATAATGTATTTATGTATAATAAATGTCATACAGAGTTAAAAAACTGTTGTACCCCCATAGCAGTAACATCGCTACTAGTGTACTATGACTTTTGGAAGCTGCTGTACCACAGTACTAATGTCACTACTATGGTACAAAGACTTCTGAAAGTTGTACCACAGCATTAGCATCACTATTATGGTACGACTTCTGAAAGTTGTTGTACCATAGCACTACTGTCAGTACTATGGTTCAATGACTTTTTAAAATTGTTATAATACATTTTGAAAGTTGTTGCACCACAGCACTTATGTCACTACTATGGTGCAATGACTTTTGAAAGTCACTGTAATGACTTTTGAAAGTTGTTGCACCACAGCACTGATGTCACTACTATGGTACAATGACTTTTGAAATTTCTTGCACCACAGCACTAATGTCATTACTATGGTGGAATGACATTTGAAAGTTATTGCACAACAGCACTTATGTCATGACTATAGTGTAATGACTTTTGAAAGTTGTTGTACCAGAGCTCTAATGTTAGTACTATGGTACAATGATATCTGAAAGTTGTAGTACCACAGCTCTAATGTCATTACTATTGTACCATGACTTTTGAAAGTTGTTGCACCACAGCACTAATGTCATGACTATAGTGCAATGACTTTTGAAAGTTGTTGTACCACAGCACTAATGTCACTACTATGGTACAATGACTTTTGAAATTTCTTGCACCACAGCACTAATGTCACTACTGTGGTGCAATGACTGTTGAAAGTTGTTGCACAACAGCACTTATGTCATGACTATAGTGCAATGACTTTTGAAAGTTGTTGTACCACAGCTCTAATGTTAGTACTATGGTACAATGACTTCTGAAAGTTGTTGTACTACAGCTCTAATGTCATTACTATTGTACCATGACTTTTGAAAGTTGTTGCACCACATAACTCATGTCACTACTATTGTACATTGACTTTTGAAAGTTGGTGTACCATAGCACTAATGTCACAACTATGGTGCAATGATTTCTGAAAGTTTTTGTACCACAGCTCTAATGTCAGTACTATTGTACAATGACTTTTGAAAATTGATGCACCACAACTCTAATGTCAGCACTGTGGTACAATTTTTGAAATGTGTTGTACTACAGCTCTAATGTCAGTACTATTGTACAATGACTTTTGAAAGTTGTTGAACCACAGCACTAATGTCACTACTATTGTACAATTACTTTTGAAAGTTGATGCACCACAACTCTAATGTCAGTACTATGGCACAATTTTTTAAATTTGTTGTACTACAGCTCTAATGTCAGTACTATTGTACAATGACTTTTGAAAGTTGTTGAACCACAGCACTAATGTCACTACTATTGTACAATTACTTTTGAAAGTTAGTGTACCATAGCACTGATGTCACGACTATAGTGCAATGACTTTTGAAAGTTGCTGTACAATAGCATTAAAGTCACTTCTATGGTACAATGACTTCCTCTGTCAGAAAAATCCTCATTCCACCTCTTTTCTGAGGGATGCAAGCTGCCCCATGCAATGCTGTATGCATGGTGCCATGCAGTTCTCCTGTCCCTGATGCTGCATGAGAAGTTATTTCAGTCCACCCCTTTAGTGCTTGGTGTCATGCAAAGTACGGCATAGTGCACTATGACCATATGGCCACAATGTCATGTACCACATATGCTCTACTGGAAGAAAACGAGACCAGATAACTGGAACCCTGCATAATTTCTTGCAGTGACCTGTGAGATCATGAGAGGAGCTCATAGTCTCATGATCCCATGGGTCCCCAGTAAATCAGATATATTGTATTTGCAGAAAGCAATGCAATCATATAAACTGTCTGCTTTTACTTTGTCTGTCTTGCTACACACATGGTTTTGTGGAGACAGTGTAGCAAGGCAAATGAATAAGTTTAGAGTTCTGCAGCTTGTGGAATTCTAAACTGTTTAAAAGTTACTAAATGTTGCAAATCAAGGACATATGTACTCCAAAGGGCTTTTCTACTGTTTTGGAGCTTGTTTTGGATGTTTTCAGAACTTTAATTAAAAAGGTTAGCTGTCTTCTTTTTTCTGTTTGTGCCATTTATTCTGCCCATTTTTTTTTCCAGAGCACTATTGTTTGTGTACCCCATTACTTCCTGTTATTTTTGGGGGGCAGTGTTGATATGAATTTTGATTTTATATGGTGCCTTTAATTTACTGTGCCCCAAGGTACATTGTGATCCAGGAGAGGGGTTTTAGGCAGAATAACATGGGAATGTGGCACTAGTGTGATTTACACCAGAGGTCCATATCCATAGCTCTTTGCCTAGTGCCATTTATGCACATAGGGAGATTCAAATAGCAGAGGTGAATTAGTATGCAGATAGTACACCCAGCTACACTGTTAGAAGGTGACAGCAGTGGGGGGTCAAGCCTAGGACACCAGGTGCTCACCTTCCTGTTCTAAGTACTAGGCAAAAACTTTTGTGGCTTTTATTTACACTATCCCAAAACACTTTACAATCCAGAAGTAGTGGTTTGCAAAACTGAACAACTCTGTTACGCTAACATTTTGCAAAAATATGCCATTTTCACAAATTTTGGTCCAATTTCACAAAATGATATATTTTATTTAAAAGCCCAATTCCTACATAGCAATACATTTGTTTTATGAAATAATGTGCATTCTCATTCAGTTTGGACATATTGAATGGTGATACAGATCAGAAACATAGAAACATAGAGGTTGACAGCAGATAAGGACCGCAAGTCCCATCCAGTCTGCCCATTTCTTTTTCTACCTTATAAATGTGCCATCGGCCTTTGCTCTATCAGTGGCCTATCTATTCATGCTCATCTGTATTGCTCCCTTATGCCTATCCCATGCGTGTTTGAAGCCCTGCACTGTAGTCATAGCCACCACTTCCTGAGGTAGGTCGTTCCATGCATCCACCACTCTTTCTGTGAAAAAGAATTTCCTCACATTCCCCCTTAATCGGCCTCCCTCTAATCTCATGCTGTGTCCTCTTGTCCTGCTATTTTTCTTATATTTAAACATGTCAGACTCTTTCACCTTGTTAATGTCCTTAAGGTGTTTGAATGTTTCAATCATATCACCTCTCTCCCTCCTTTGCTCAAGGGTATACATATTGAGCTCCATTAATCTGTCTTCATATGTCTTCTGATGCAGTCCCTGCACCATTTCGGATGCCCTTCTCTGGACTGCCTCAATTTGGTTAATGTCTTTGTGAAGGTGTGGCCTCCAGTACTGCACATGGTACTCCAAATGGGGCCTAACCAGTGTCTTGTAAAGAGGGATTATTACCTCCCTCTTACGACTTGTGATACCCCTACTAATAAACCCTCACATCCTCTTAGCCTTACCTACTGCTTTAGAGGTCTGCTTGGATGATTTCAGGTCATCTGTGATTATGATGCCCAAGTCTGTTTCTTCCTTTGTGACTGCCAGCAACTCCCCTCCCAGCCTATAGGTGGCTTCAGGGTTTCTCTTCCCTATGTGCATGATCTTGCACTTCTTTGCATTAAATCCCAGTTGCCACTCTTCTGACCATTTTGCTAGTTTATCCAGATCTCTTCTCATTCTGCCCACCCCATCTGGATCATAAACTCTGTTGCAAATCTTGGTGTCATCTGCAAATAGGCAAGCCTTACCCTCTAGTCCATCTGCAATGTCACTAATGAAGATATTGAAGAGGACCGGCCCCAGGACTGATCCCGGAGGTACCCCACTTGTGACTTGCATCTCTTCTGACTGTATACCATTTACCACCACTCTCTGTTTTCTGCCCATCAACCAGTTTGCCACCCAGTTGATCAACTTCTGACCCACCCCAAGCCTACCCAGCTTATTTATCAATCTCCTATGTAGAACAGTGTTGAATGCTTTGCTGAAGTCAAGGTAGGCGACATCAATTGCTCCCCCTTGGTCCACCAATCTGGTTACCCAGTTAAAGAAATATGAGATTAGTGTGACAGGACCTTCCTTTTGTAAACCCATGCTGTCTTGGATCCTGTGCCCCTATGGATTCCAGGTGTTGCACTATCCTTTCCTTAAGGAGTGCCTCCATAATCTTGCCCACTACCGAGGTAAGACTGACTGGTCTGTAGTTTCCTGCCTCCTCCCTGCTACCACTCTTGTGGAGTGGGATCACATGAGCCCTTCTCCAGTCTTCTGGGACCTCTCCTGTGCTCAGAGACTCACTAAACAGTTTTGCTAATGGCTCTGCTAGTTCCACCCTTAGCTCCTTAAGTACCCTGGGATGTATGCCATCAGGTCCCGTTGCCTTGTCCACCCTGAGCTTAGATGACTCTTTAAGATGTTAACATGTTATATTGGAGCCGTTTTGTACTAACCATGTGGATTCTGGTGTAATTTGAATGAAACTGTGCAATTGTCATAATAATCTTTTCCAAAAAACACATGCTTTCAAAAATATGAAGTATTTCTAGATAAAACAGGCACAATCTCAATGAAAAGCCTGGGGGGGAAGGTGTTTCCCATGAATCCTTTGTATTTTTGACTGAGCATGCTCCAGTGTTGGTCAGTCAACTCCATGCATTTGAGAGAGAGACAGAGAGAGAGAGAGAGAGAGAGAGAGAGAGAGAGAGAGAGAGAGAGAGAGAGAGAGAGAGATGTAAGACCTATATAGCTGCAGTCTTGTGCAATCCTCTATCAATAGAGCCTAATACATATTAGGGTTAGGAGAACTCTGTGAAGTTCTGCCCCTTATTAAATAAGAACTGGAACATGGTGAAGTTCTGATTAGTTCTGATTTATTGACAAATATTTGAAAAAAATGCAAAAAAAAATGCATAAAAGTGGCCAAAGTTGGTCACATTTGACACAGAGGCCCAAGGGAAATAATTTAATGGATTATTTGTATAAAAATTTATGTAAAACTGCTAAATAAAAAAGCAGTCACTCACTACTAGCCCCTTCTTGACTGGCCTGTAATGGTGGCATATCCTGCTCAGGTCCATGACATGAATGTGCTGGGAGCAATGGAGAGAGAAAGAAGAGAGAGAGAGAGACAGATAGATGCAAATACCTACAGTATATCATTGGTATTCTAGCCTGTTAAAAAACTAAGATCCTTCTAACTAATGTGATGTCTTTCTGATGACTCCCACCCACACCCACAGGCCAGTGACAAATTTACTGTTGTGACTTGTGACTGTACACAGGACACCAACAGCACAGCAGTCCACCACCACTTCCTTCCAAGATTACCTGATTGACTCTTACAGTACAGTTACTGTTAAGTGACCAAATTCAGCAAATGTTAAGTGTGCCTCAGAATTTGAATTGGAGATGCAGACACTTCTGATGCATACACAGCACAGTCTCACACCCGGGGTTGGTTAATGCTTATATGTAATGTAACATGATGTACTATAAAACTAATGATGATAATAAGGAGGAATAATGGGGAATGAGTGATGACACATGTATAGTTGTACTTTACTTGTGTTGTAGTGTAAACAGCCTGCTACAAGTCACAAAGTCAGATTTTATCCCCTGGGCCACCCACAGCCAGAAGCACAGGGACATCATCTTGTATGTTGTTTGTCTGAACAGCATTTTTTTAATACATGAAATCATGAATACACATTACCAAGTTATCATGATTGGATGGCACAAGTCAAAGATTTATTTTGCCAGCCTGCTGCCCATGCCCTGTACACACAGCCACACTGAAGCTAGGAAAAAAATATTTGGGTTTTCTGGGGCTATTACATTTCTTGTGGACCCCCTTGCAATTTCCCTCTCTCCCCTCTGGACAGCACAAGTCAAAGATTTATTTTGCCAACCTGCTGCCCTTGCTCTGTACACACAGCCACACTGAAGCCAGGAAAAAAAAAATATTTGGGATTTCTGGGACTGTTACATTTATCATAAGCCACCCTGCAGTCTCTCTTTCTCTCCCCTCTGGATGGCACAAGTGAAAGATTTATTTTGCCAGCCTGCTGCCCTTGCCCTATATACACAGACAAACTGAAGCCAGGAAAAAAACTTTTGGGATTTCTGGGACTGTTACATTTCTCATGGGCCCCTGCAGTCTCTCTCTCTCTCTCCCCCCCTGGACAGCACAAGTGAAATATTTATTTTGCTAGTCTGTTGCCCTTTTCCTGTACACACAGCCACACTGAAGCCAGGAAAAAAAATATTTGGGATTTCTGGGACTGTTACATTTATCATGGGCCACCCTGCAGTTACTCGCTCACACCCCTTTGGATGTCACAAGTCAAAGATTTATTTTGTAACACTGATGCCCTTGCCTTGTACACACAGTTACACTTAAGCCAGGAAAATAAATTTTATTTGGGATTTCTGGAACTGTTACATTTATCATGGGCCACCCTGCAATCTCTCTCTCTCTCTCTTTCCCCTCTGGAAGTCACAAGTCATAGATTTATATTGCCACTTTGCTGCCCTTGCCCTGTACACACAACCACACTGAAGCAAGAAAAAAAATTGGTATTTCTCAGACTATTACATTTATCGTGGGCCTCCCTGCAGTCTCTCTCTCTCTCTCCCCTCTGGATGTCACAAGTCAAAGATTTATTTTGCCACACTGCTGCCCTTGTGTTGCACACACAACCATGTTGAAGCCACAAAAAAAATTATTTGGGGTTTCTGTGACTGTTACATTTATCATGGGCCCTCCTATAGTCTTCCACTCCTACCTCTCTGGATGGCACAAGTCAAAAATGTATTTTGCCACCCTGCTGCCCTTGCTCTGTACACAGAACCACACTGAAGCCAGGAAAATAAATGTTATTTGGGATGTCTGGGACTGTTACATTTATCGTCAGCACCCCCTGCAGTCTCTCTCTCTCTCCCCCCTCTGGATGAGATAATGAATGAATGTTAATAAGTGATTGTGATTCATCATTGGATGGCACAAGTCAAAGATTTATTTTGCCAACCTGCTGCCCCTGTCCTGTACACATAGTCACACTGAAGCCTGGAAATAAAATTGGGATTTTATGTAACAGTAAAATTTCTCTTGGACCCCCAGTAGTCTCTCCCTCTGTCCTCTGGATCAGGAATGGCACAAGTAAAAGATTTTGCCAGCCTGCCCTTTCTCATATACACAGTCAGCTACACTGTTTGAAGCCAAGAAAAGAAAAAAACTTTCATTTGAGATTTTCTGTAACTGTAAAATCTCTCTTGGGCCCCCAGTAGTTTCTCCCTCTTCCCTCTGGATCCAGAATGGCACAAGTTAAAGATCTTGCCTGCCTGCCTGCCCTTTCTCATATACACAGCACTGCTTACTGAGGCCAAGAAAAGAAAAAAAAAACTTTCATTTGGGATTTTATGTAATTGTAAAATCTCTCTTGGGCCACCAGTAGTCTCTCCCTCCCTCTCTCCTCTGGATCTGGAATGGCACAAGTCAAAGATTTTACTAGGCTGCCCTTTCTCATGTACACACTGCTAAACTGTCTGAGGCCAAGAAAAGAAAAGAAAATCCTTTCATTTGGGATTTTCTGTAACTGTAAAATCTCTTTTGGGCCCCTAGTAGTCTCTTCCTCTCTCCTCTGGATCTGGAATGGCACAATCAAAGATTTTGCCAGCCTGCCCTTATTCATGTAGGCAGCTAAAGTGTCTGAGGCCAAGTAAAGGAAAAAAAAAAACTTTAATTTGGGATTTTCTGTAACTGTAAAATTTCTCTTGGGCCTTCAGTAGTCTTTCCCTCTCTCCTCTGGATCTTCTGCAATGGCACAAGTCAAAGATTTTGTCAGCCTGCCCTTACTCATGTATATACAGTCACACTACCATACTTCCTGCCTTTTGTATCCCCCCACTGGCACCCACCCATGCCACCACTATCTCTCCAATCCCTCCAGATTCCTCCTTTCTCCAGTCCTGTCAATCCTTCCCCAATGATCAGTTTCTCTCCCCCTCCGTCCAGGTAAGTCTCCTTTCTCTGACTCTCCCTAGTTTCTCTTCCCTCCCTTCATATATATATTTTTTTACATTTGTGTTTTGGTTTTTTTTGTTTTGTCTGGCCACATATTCTGGCGGTACCGCTGCTGAGGTGCTCCTGCTGCTCTGACCATCCTCCTCTCTCATCTGGCCTGTGTTGCATACTCAGCATGGTTATATACCATGAGTGCATCATGTGAGAGTCTGTTGCCTGATTGGATGCCACTTGCCACCTGTACGTGATGCAAGTATGCCAATGGCAGCCCCATAGCAACAGTAACCAAAATGGCAGAAATGGCATTTCCACAGACCCTGAACTGGACATCTGCGGCAAAGTCCATATTTATCTGGGTCCATGGATTGCAGATTCAATCCGGGGGTCTAGATCTCCCACAGAAAAGTCCACCCAGCCTTAATATATATATTTTTACTTTTAAAATTTGCAAGGAAAGAGTGGCAATTTTTTATGTTATTGTTTCAGTCACTGTAGTTTATAGTGTTTTACTTAGGAAGGATGAATTTTGTATATTTCAAACATTTAAGAAATGAATTATTTTCTTGTTTTGTGACTTCCTACAGCATTGTATTGATCAGGGTGTCCTGCATACTGCATTGCAATGCCATAAGCTTGCAGAGCTGCAATAATAATTGTGCTGCACTGAAAATTAGCTTTGTATTGTTTGCACCACCTTTAGCAGTCTTGGAATTCAGCAAGTGCAGTAAACAAGGTTAGTTACTTATCACTCCCTTTGTGGCTTGCAGGATGTCAGTGTAATTCTGTAAAGGGAAGGCCTGAGTAGCATTGAGGGTGGTGAGTTGGACTCACTCGTGGCCTGCTGAGTTAAAGCACAGTGTTCAAACATTAACAAACATTTATCAATGCTGAATATTTGTTTGCCTGTATTTGCTGTTTAGTTATTGGCATAGATAGTGCAAAGGCTAAAACTGACAAATTAATAACAAATAGTGAAACTGGGATGATTGGGAAATGAAGAAGTTCCCACATAACCTTTTTTTTCTAAGATTGTGACCCTGAATTTACAAAATAGTAGATTCTAATACCCCAACATATGAATATGACTGGTGTCATTTATCAAAAGTGGGTTGAAATATTACTTTATGGAAAAGGTGCAAAAATATGCCTTGGAGATGGATTTGAAAATGGCACCTGCCATGTTCTAGGACAGTTAAAAACATGACCATCTTGAAAATGTGGGTTGAAAAAGTAAAACTCTTACAGCATTATCAGTCTCTGTCCTGCCTTTATGTTGCACCCCCTTCACAAAACAACCTAAAAATAAAATATCAGTAATAAATACAATACAGAGGAAAAACTCCTCGCACTTGTAAAAGCTGACATTTCAAACCTGAGCATACAATAACTGAGCCAAGAGTAGAAACCACTGTGTGCTGCAATTATAACAAATTGACTTTCACAAGACTTCACATACTGTATAAGGGCATTGCTCGGCCCTTTTCTGTTTTGCCCATCACCACTTCTTTAATGGCATATGCCACACATACCTGTGCTGCCTAATCACAGGGCCACATCAGAGGAACAGGTAATACAGAGCCACTTACATCAGTTGGATGGGTGGTAGGGGTGGTGCTGGAGCTTTTCCATTTTCATCTCACACCCCTGAGGATGTCAGCAGCAAAGATTACATCTGTATTCGAACTTACGCTACTGTTTAGCACTGTGCAGAATCAGCCATTGTCATCCTTCTCTGCTATTTCCATCTTTGATTATGCGGATGTGGTTTATGGTACTGCCTCTCAGTCTTCACTTACCAGACTAGACATCCTCCTGAACTCTTTCTGCCATTTCACCACCCCCCCATCCACCACTGTCTCTTGTATTCCACCCTTGCCCTTGCACCCTTGTCTCACAGGAGAATGGTTCACTGCGCCTCCTTTGTTGCAAAATTCTGGTTTGGAAACCCCCCTACCTATCTCTCTGCCCACCTTTCCTAAGCTGCTCCCTCTACCTACTCCCTTCGACACCAGGATCTGCATACTTTTGTCATCCCACACTCCCTCTCCACATTTAGCCAATCTGCTTTCTCCTTTCGTTTCCCTTCTCTTTGGAATAAACTCCCCTCTGACCTCAAACTATCCTCTTCCTCCTTCTCACTTAAAGGACAATTCAGACTTCTGCCTCACCCACAGTGCTCCCTGTGCACCTTAGCCTCACTTCCTCAGTGGTAGTGAACCAATCCCTTCAGTTGCATACCCCTGACAGCCTTATCTCCATGTCCAGTGGGAACCCCATTGTTGCACTGTGTGCCTTGCTCTCTGTATTTCTTTTTGCTCCTTCCTGAATATTTATTTTGTGCAACAGCCTGTACTGCAACTTGGACTGTGGTGCTTTCTGTGGATAAACCGTTTTTGGTGTAATAGTGCAGTCCTATACCTGGATGTTATGTACTGTTATGGGTCTTGTAACCATGACCTTTGTTTTCTTATTACTGATGTATTTTTGTCTTCTGTAAACCTACCATTTTCCCATGTTACCCTTCCCAGGCTTGCACCTGGAAATGAGACTCGGCTCATTAATGCTTTTCCCGGTTACCAACTTTTAAATGAATCAAATAAATAAATAAATTGTCCATCCTGTACCACCTCATGGTGGAGTCTTCCTTCCACCATCCTCAGAGGAGAGTTTCCTTGGGGACTGTCCACCCTCCTGCCCCTACTGGTCATGGGCTCCCCAGGCTCATTCCTGAATATGGGTTGCCGGTGTTGGAAGAAGCAGTCCTGAAAGAACTTCATTTAAAACATGTATTTAAAAGTTACTTACCTCTTTGGGAGTTTTTAGTGCAGATTGCATATGTTTTTAAAAGTATGCAGTATTCTAAAAGGAAGGGAAAGGATCATATTTTCTTACAGGTGCTGGCTGCCACATCCCTTCCACTTCCAGAAATGCCATCCTTGCACCTGCACCCTGATGTCTTTGGAAAGCACATGGATGCACTCCATGGAAATAAATGAATGTCTGATTTAACATAGATCTTTCTATATTTTAGAGGTCCATTAAGTTTAAATTAAAGCCATCATTCAACTAGCAGGAGTCATGTTAGTTGACTAGTACCTCAGATTTGAACACAACAGACAACTAAAACATCAAAATCCAAGTTAAAAGCTGTCCCAACTTACTTTAATGAAGCCCATACCCCCATGCCCTCCAAACTAAAACAGAAATATCTGGCAGAGTGGAGGTGGCAGACTTCAGGAAGAAGAAGGAACTGACGGATGGCTCCTGTTAGTCAAAATATGATCTCTTATTTTTGGCATAATTTAAAAAAATTATGCAGCCTGCAGTAAAACTTACACAGATGGAAGGGAGTTTGTGGGTTTTGGTTAGTTGTTTTTGATAAAATGAGAACAAATGATGCCCTTCAATGTAGTTTATGGTCTTGTTCGGGTCTTAACATTGTTTTCACAATGCAATCATGTTCTACTATAGCCCATCTTTTGCATCAGAGGGCTGGCCATGGGAGACGCTAAGAGTTTCCCTTTAAAGAGCAGGTGCACTAGGAATAACTCTCCTCTCAAGGAAGGGTTTAAGTTGATGTTCCCATATCAGCCTGTCACTGGGGGGAAGTCAGATGGTCTCACAATAGGGATAGCCTCTGCAAGTCGAGGGCCACCCTTGGATGCTGATATGCATGTCCATGCACAGACAAGCATTCACACATGCACACATGGTGCATCATTGCTTGCTGGGCTGACCTGGGGAAAAGATGCCACAGGAAAAATCCAAACTAGCTACATGACTCCTTTACCCTCCACAAGTCCTGCACCACCAACCAGGCAAGACTCCAAGACACTAGATTGTGCTGGGGGGGATGGATCTCCACACTCCAGCCCCACCATAGGGACAAACCCATGCATGACTTATGTCACTCTGAGCCAGGTAAGTTCTAAGAAAGGTGGGCAATGGGGCTGTGAGACCCAGATATGAAGGATCCAGCTGGCTGGCAGACGGTAGGGATAAACTATGCAACAGATGGAACAAAACACATTTAAATCAAAACTGTTAAAACACAGAAGGCTAGGTTTAGGAAAAAAAAGGTACAGATTGAACACTATTTCCAGAGTTTGCAACTACATTGGGGGCTTCAGCTAGCTTTACCTCTTCCTTGAGTTCCGTGACATGTATATGCACAGATTTAGGAACGTTTTTTACGTGAAACAAATGTGTAACATGTGCACATACTTTTGAAAGATATAACCCTTATGAACAATATTTTATTCAAAAACAAAACATTTGGTGCATTTAAAAACAGTCACTCTGCTCCACCCCCCTCCAAACAATGTGTCCAAGTCAAGCATCCCTATCTGCTGTCTCTTATGGAAACTCAACATTATTCTGGCCGCTAATAAGCAGGAAAATGTTAATGTGAATGCAGCATTGTCTTCCTCTTGAAACACAAAAAGTGGTGAGGTGACTGCTGGGCAACAGTATAATAGGGTAATACTGCTAGCTTTAAACTAATTTGTCTTCCTACTCGGTTGCCTGTCATGCCAGCCAGCCTGGCTGCCCCCACCTGAATCCCAGCTCACACTTTCAGTCACTCCCCCCTCCCCCCCTTAGTGGATATAAACTAAAGTCCAGCTCTGCAGTTTCCTCCAAGCCTACCACTTTTCACTTAATGTAAGGCTGCCTTGGACCTAGGTTTTGAGCTGTTTTAAAAAAGGGGAAGAGACAGGTGTAGTCGCTAACAGTAGCAATTTGCATTTCAAAAAATTGCCATCTGCTCATTGTAATGCTTGCTACCATACCACCTTAGACCTATATATAAAGTTACCTATGTAAAATGATGCTGTCTCATATATTCCAGAGTCAATTGCTTTGTGTACATACTTGCTACCATATGCTCTTTACACCTATGTAAAATGTTCCTATGTACCCTACTTCCCCCTACCCCAGGATACATCTGGAAACAAGCAATTTGCTCAGCGTGCCTTCTTGGTGAAACTTTAAATAAAATAAATTAAAAGTTTAAAAGAGCTTTAAAGTGTCTATATTAATAGCTTACAGGCACACAGCTTTCACAAGCTCTAGAAACTTTGTTTACTTGGTCACAAAGCATTGCCTATCACAGGGGGGCATAACTGCTAATATGCTGTCACCCCTCCTGCTCCCTATATGCAAAATGAAGGGAAATGGTAATCTAGCAATCATGTAAACAAGCCACTAGAGCTAGTGAAAATGGCATGCCTGTAGTACAGGCACTTTAAAGAGCTGCTTACATGCTCCAGGTAGACAATCCATACCAAGAAGATGCTTACACTGGGGGCTATTTTAGCCATATTCTGTTTTTGTTTGTTTGTTTGTTTTAGTGCATGAGATAATCTCAAAGGCAGAAGGGACACCCCCACCCCCACACAGACAATGTGCCAGATTTACATCAGGATCATCAGCCCTCCATAACAGATACATCATGAAGGTCGCCCCCACAATATGCCAGGCATAAAAGATGCCCTCCCAATGCACCAGTTAGAATGGTTGCCCCTCCAGCCCAAACAGAGGGCATGAGGGTCATCCTTCTACATCATGTCAGGAAACAGTGGAAATAGGGTCACTCACAGAGAGCACAGAACAGGGTCACCCACAGAGAGCACAGAACCTATCCGCCTACTTACCTGATAAGACAACCAGCTCCCAGGAACAGAATGCTGCTTGATGAGCATCAAGCTCAGTTTGCAGCTCACGAGCCTTGGCTCCTTGGCAGTGCCTGTGGCTCAGCACACAAATGCACTAGCATGGGGAACCTTATCAAGGGTCCAGGGGTCCAGACTTCAAATTCCAGTCCAAATTAGTGTTCACAGCATTTCAAGTGAGTTCCTGAATTTCACAGGCACAGTGGTCTCTCTGTCTCACACACACACACACACACACACACACACACACACACAAACACATTGCTAGACAGCAGGGTCACCCCCCCCCTCCACAACACATCCATCATAATTGTTGCTCCTACAATACGCCAGGCATAAGAATTGCCCTCCCAATGTACCAGCTAGAAAGGTATACACACACACATACACACACATGATGCCAGAAATGGTCACCCCACAATGCAACAAGGAGCAGAGTCAACACTACCACACTATACCAAATTATTTTATCAAACATTTTGAGCCTGCATTTTGATTTACATGATTATGAAGGAAGTTCAGGAACTTTTCTGCCTACACACCACTTGTAGCCTGAGACAATTACTGTTTTGTCTCTGACTCCCTGAGTAGCTGTCTGACCAACTCCACATGACTGGCTCCAAATTTCACCCACATAGTCACATCAACCCAATGCACTAGTTTTGTACCACCACAATACAGGTGCATGAGTCTTGGTCAGAAAAGTCTGGGTGGTCCTCTGGTCTGGTTCTTCTTCAGAAATTAAATCAGATGGTCTTCTGCCTGCCGTGCTTGCTGGAGTCCAGGTTCTGTGCTGTGAGATCCCCACCTGCTGCTGCACCATATCATTCACTGATTTGCTGAAAGAGTATCCACCTCTCTGGTGGATAAACAAAACTCTATCCATGTTCTCCAAAAGCAGTGGCACTACTCATATCAGTAGCCAGCCTGTTAAATCTCCTGCCAGCTGAGGGACCATACCTGCAGAGTCTCTTCTAGAATAGAAGGAACTTAAAGTTTAGCCAGTCAAGCCACACAGAGCTCACAGAGGCAGAAAATTGGAAATTAAATTGTGGCAGCCAGTCATGTAGAACCTGGACAGAGCTCCAGAGCACCAGTGTAGATGCACGCTTTCCTCCACCTGTCTGACTGACTATTGTTGAACAAAGAAAGATAAGACAGAGACATCGCATACTGCTTGGCATGCTGGCTGTGACACCCCTGATTACTATTCAGCCACGGTTGAGTACAGATTGCATGACTAAATAAAGGAGGCACACATTTTCTAAATATGTAAAGTCTTTGTTAAACTGGGGAATGATTGGGAGGTGGGTGCACAGCACTGGGTGGGATTTCTTCTTTTCAAGAGAGCCTGGCCGTGACTGATGCCACTCAGTTGCTTGCTGGGCAGTGCCATGTAGATGACAATATGCAGCCGTTGTCTCCTAGTCATGGCTGTCTCTTTTCAACTACACAGTTTCCACCCATCAACTGACAGAGCAGTGACACAATCAGCCTCACTGATCCTTGGACTGTTACTGTTGAGCCCATTGAAGCTAGAGCTGCTTTGGCCCAATAGTGACACACCTCTGAAATGCAGTCCTTTGTAACAAACTGCTTGCTGTGCACGCATGTGCATGCAAACATAAAAGTGAAGGCCCATGACTTTGTGTGTGTGTGTGTGGGGGGGCATCAAGGCAGTAGTCACAGGGTGATGCGGGCTGTTGGGGGGGCAGTTACTGCACATATTAAAAATTTCATTGAGAAGAAATAAGGGTGTGGATGAAACCACTCAACCAGTGAGGGACATATTTACTCCAGACATCCTTGGCACTATCACTTTTCAGACCCTTCCAGCACGGGTTACCCATAAGATCACGTAGTTGGAGCCCACATGGTCAAAAAGCGTGCTGCATGGACACTCTAATCTAGCATGATTGAAAACCACACTAGATTAAATAAATGAACTCCAAACTGTTCACACTGTTTTGACTGCGCAGTTTTTGACTGCACGTCTCATCATTCCCAGTCATGATGGGATACCTTCCACCTCCTACGAGTGATACTGGAAAAACAAAACACATGCAAAGACATTTTAAAGAAATGAAATAATTTACATAAAAAGAAAGCTAGCAAAATAAAAAAAAATTTAAAAAAAAACATCGGGCACCAGGGAAATTTTTTTTTTTTATTCTGTTGCACTTCTTACTGTGGGTTTAGTAAACAGGGTGTTTTGGAGATAAAAGCTGTTAACTTCACAGCCTGACACAAACTGGAATCATAACCCCCAACACAAATGCCTCAGTGACCTGCATTTAATTTACTGTCTCTCGGCTGGCACCAGTATGGCAAGGATAGTCTCCAATGTACCCACCATCCATCTCATGCCTTGCCTCAAGTTACATGGGCCACTCAAGAGCTATTTGTGATAGCAGGGGATCCTCTGCTGGGACTGGCTGGGAGGGCCCACAAGCTGCTTCCCCGGCCAAATGTTGCCTTTCCTCCCAATATCTCTCTGTTCTTCTGCTGGCTGGCACAGGCTGCTGGCTCTCTGTGTCAGAAAATGAGGCTAAGGATGCAACTCTTCTCCTTTTTGGTTTTTGATTTTCTTTGTTCTTTTCTGCCTTCCTCTTTTCTGGCCCTTTCTTGTCTTTCTCCACCTTCTCCTTCCTTTTCTTTCTCCTATAAGCCTCTGCCTGTCAGAAGAGTTACTATTCTTCTAAAACTTTGATCTCCCAAGCAATCCTAGTGGCATGGAGTGCTGATGTGCTGGGCACCTCAACTCCTACCACGCCAGAAACCCGGGTTCAGAAATGGATGTGTTCACTTGGGGGCTGGCTGGGTAAGGGAGGACTGAATGTCTGTAGGACAGTTCTCTTCTCTCAGGGAGGGTGGTTGCCGAGATGCACTGTTGACTGCCACCTTGAGGTATCTGGGTGGTGGTGCAAGTGAGTCACACATGTGGAAGGGATCCCACATACAGACTGCCGGGGACATCTCTGCTGAGGCGAAGCATGCACATTGTGCTCATTGTATGTTCATGGGCCCAGGGGAGGAAAGACATGGAAACATTGAGGCTTGGGTTTCATGAAGCCTTTCCTGTGTCCCGATGGTCCACCCCACCACTCTGGTTCCAAGGCTGCAATGAATTATATGCTGATAGGGGAGGATGGCCCTCCCTCTCTCCTCCCCCCTCCCCCACCATGGGTAGAACTCTGCAAGGGTACCTGCTTTATCTGGACCTGGTGGGGGTAAGTGGTTGACTGGTGGGCACAAGGACAAGGGTGATGAGCCACCCAGACCTGCCTAAGAAGGATAAAAACCTTTGTGGAAAAAGACTTTAGCCTCCCTCCACCCCATCATCATCTGTCACCAAGGCTTATCCCTGCTGGACAGACTGTGGGATTGTAAAGGCCCCAGCTGCTCCCCATCTCCTATGTAGAGAGAGAGAGAGAGAGAGACAGGAATATTTCAGTAATTTCTTCAAAACCATACAGTATTGTCTCTCTCTCTCTTTCTTTCTCTCTCTCTCGTTGCAAGATTATATATCATTTTTCATATTCATAATTAAAAATGGTCTCAAAATGGCCACATTCTGATTGGCTGCCACCATTCCGAAGGTCTGACAGTAAAGAGATTTAAGTGTTATAGGGAATGCTTCATCTGTGGGAAAGCTTACAGAGGAAAAATGTACCTAGCAGTGCTTGACTCTTTTTTTCCATGCCCTGTTCCTGTGTGAATGGATATAATTTTTGCCCTGATGTACCATCCAGTTGATCCCTTCCTTTCTTGGTGCCTGCCTTGGCCTCACTCTAGCATATGTTGTTATGTATGCATATATGTATATATGTTGTATATGTATGTATGTTATTTAATCTGTACTCTGTTTGCAATGTCCACATTTTTGTAATGTCTGTCTTGATGTTCCCCATAATTTGTATTTCTCTGACGTGGAACCTTTGTAAAAGAGTCAAAGGCTCAAAGGTATTTGGAATCCTAGACTTGATAAATAAATGTATGCAAAGTGAGGCATGGGACTCTGTGCTCCATAGGTAATGTTGCAAGTTTTGGGTGCTGATTTACTTGTGTTAATAACAATTAACAATTGTTAAGTGTGTTGATTAACAATTGCTAATTAACATAAAAAAATCTACATTGAGAACTTTCACCACTAACTATTAGGAAGTGTGGAACCCTGTGCCTCGCCTTGCATATGCCACAGCATATTCCAGTGTGGGGCCAGGGCAAGAACCATGAAGGAGGGAGCAGCTGGGTGGTTCATTGGGCTCAAAATAGTATCCTTTCCTACACGATTAGGGTGTGGAAAAAAATTGTCAAGCATTGCTAGGTACATTTTTACTGTTTTAACATTCCTCATAGAGGAACCATAATGAAACATGTTAAAATTCTTTAATCTCTGTTACTACTATCACGTATAGCTTGATTACCATGGTACATGAATTCTTCCTGTTAGCATTCCATTCTCTGTCACTGCTGAATGAGTGTAATGATTCATTCCGACTTTGAGCGAGCATTATTAAACAGTTAGTGATGAGCTATTTTATTAGAGCTCTCTCTCAGTGAGGCAGTGGCTGTCAAGGGACACTTTTAACACTTTTTTTTCTTGAAATCATTTTTTTATAATAGCAATAAGGCACTGCCCAGTGTTATATTATTGTTCTGATAAGCCCTCACCCCACACTTGATATGCTAGCTGCACTTGCACCACAAAGAGTACTTATCCAGGCAAGATAACGGAAGAGAAGACCAGGCACAATCCCACTCCTGACGAGACAAGCATCTACTAGGATGCTCCATTATCCTCTCCTAGCCAGCTCTTCAGTGGCCCAGCTCATTCCATAACCTGGGTCATTGGTTCAGAAAGACACAGATTTGCAGCATCAGTAGACCATGGGATGTTTAATAAACTGTAGAAGAAACAAGCATTTGTCAATGTCGAATGTTGTCTAGCTGGCATTGGCATTGATAGTGCAGGAGTTAGATGCATAATAGGAATGGCAGTGAAGTATGGAACTGACGCCAACCCCACTCCACCCTGTAGAAAGTGACAGGCATTGAGGTGTGCCTTTGGGTCATCGGCCATAACGCTCATGCCATTTCACCTCACCCTACCCTGCAGACTCCAACAAGTGTCGCGTGGTGCCTTGGGGTCATCAGACCTTACGCTCACTCCATTTCATAAGTTGGCTTCAGGGCAATAGTGGAGAATACCGGACCATGATGCACACTGGGGTGGGCTCCCAGTGTGCAACACAATCTTGAGGAGGGTTTTAAACATGCTGACAGGGGGACTGGGCCCCCCATAATCGGCTTTCTAAGGACTGTGAGAGGGTGATGGTGACAGCTGCCGCCATGTTTATTGAAATGTTTCAGCAGGCAAGGCACACCCTGCAATGATGGGGCACTCCCTCATTGCAGTGGCGAAATTCTTTCAGGTTGGTGGCATGCTTCTCAACTGCTGTCATAGACAGCGTGCTCATTTATTGGTGCCACACAGACCAGCCCAAGAAATCAGTGGCACCAATGGCCACAACACTGCTACTCCACAACCTGCTACCAAACAAGTTGCTTCTTGCACTGCATGCACAAGATAACATGAAAAGAGGGAAGAAAAAAGGAACTTAAGGAGACTTATGGATCAAATTTCTGTTTAGCAACTATTAGGGAAAAGGAAGCGTATAGCAGAATTTTCATATTGTGATATTTGATAGACTCTTTATTGCAACTGGGTGGGCAGCATTAGGGTTTAAATTCTCCAACACTTAAACAACTTGGGCTTATGTGACTGGCTGTTGAAAAAAGCCAAATCATAATGTTGTATGAAACATCATTAGAGATTCAGTAAATGATGTTGAAACCCCCTTAAGGACAGAACACCTCCCTTTGACAGTTAATGGTCCTTCCCAACAGGGTGTGTTGGGACATGTTACAAATGGAAAAACAGAAGGTTTATTCTGTTCTTCCTTGTGTGCATCACTTGTCATGAAGAAGCACAGTCTGAGGCTTTATATTGTAACATCTTATAACTCTTGTATTGAATCTAACCGCAGGATGCCCTCCCACCGAGCTCTGGTGCATAATGTCCCCTGGTGCATCATCTCCTGCTGATGTGGTGGTCCATCGCTGGCAGTGATGAGTGGTGGGTTTCAGGACGTGGCACTGTGATTACAGGCAGTGACTGGGATGATCCATAGCAGCCATCATCTCAGAATCACACAGTTTGCCCATTATTTCTTAAAAGCTTTAAACTTTCTTTGCTTTATGAGGAACTCCGGAGAAACTGCTAGCACTGAAATAAGGGATGGCCAAGTTCCAAACCACTGGGGGCTCAGCCTGACTCAGTTGGCACCACATCTGTCTCTGAGCCAGAAGGCTGGGGGTTCTAGTCCCATGACAGAACTTAGGTGTACCCCACACACTGGTGTTTCTGTGCAGTGCAAGGGGGTGCTGTACTGATGGAATACACAGTCACTTCAATAAGACATTAAGCCCAGGTCCCATCTTCCCGTCTCCTGTGCTGCCCTGGTGGGTGTCTAGGTGGAAGTCCAAAAATCTTTTGCAAGAGAAAAGGATCTTCCTTAGTGTACTGGCCAGTTGTCCTCTTCACAATAAAATCAGCCCAGGAATTGCCCTTGGCTCAAGTTTATTCATCTCCACTGTGGCAGAACCCACTTGAAACATCATACAGAACCAAAATAAATAAATGCAGTTGCATTAGCAAATTAATAAGGTACCTTCTTTAACTAGCCCTAATGCTTTGACTCTTCTCAGTCTTCCTCAGAGTGCAATGAAGAGATTTATATGGAGCGAGATTGAGAGTTAGGTGGTAGGTAACAATAGGTATCATAGGTAAATCCAAAGCAAAGTAGACAATAGTCCATTATGCTCACCTTTTTTATTAAAAGTGCCCTCTAATATTATTGCTGGCACAATAACTGTCACATTTCATTTTAAAATCAGTCATGCTCGCACATCCAACCTCCTCATCAGAAAGCGAATTCCATATTGCAACTACCATCTGGTTATACCAAAACTCCCTTTTTCGAGATTGGCACACTTCTTCTCTTATTTGTAATATTTCCCAGAGATCATGATTAGTCAAGGCTTTAAATAATAAATGCATATCCCCCCGTCATCTCCTATATTCAAGAGTAAACATACCAAATTCTTCTAGCCTATCCCCATGTTCAAGTCCTTTTGTATCCCTGATCATCCTAGTGGCCCTTCTCTGCACCCTCTCTAGAACCCTGGTTTCTCCCCTTGTGCTTGGTGCCTAGAACTGAGCACAGTACTCCAGATGGGGCCTCGCAGGCACTCTAAACAATGGCACTACCACATTCCCTTCTGTGCTTGATATATGTGTAGTCATGCTAGTTAGTATTCCATTAGCTTTTTTGGATACTACATGGCAAGGATAGATCATTTGTAACCATTATGCCCAAGTCCCATTCCTCAGTTACCACCCTCAGACTTCTGTCCATTAATTTATACTCTGCCATGCTCTTTGTTTTACCAAACTGCATAATCACGCACTTCTCTATGTTGAACTCCGATGTAGTCCTATGAGCCCACTCTTCCAATTCAGTTAAAGCTCTTTGCAGTATTTCACTATCCTCCCTATTTTTATGTTGATTGCGCGCATGTGAAAGAAAAATATTGCGGCAGCTTTCTCCACAAGCAGGTTGTGGAGGTGCGGCACTGTTGTGGCCAATGTCTCCACAGCCTTTAAAGGCTTGTCCAGCATCCTCCAATGCCGTGGCATGCTGCTGCTGACACTAGTTCAACCAGCATGCCACCAACTTGTAAAAAATCAGCCTCTGCAATAAGGGGCCACCTCATCATTGCAGCGTAAGCCATTCGCTGCAATGAGGGAGCGATCCATCATTGCAGGGTGGGATCTTGACACACTGATATTGTTTGTGAACATGGTGGCAGTGTGCCACCATGTTCACAAACAATATTAGCCTCCCAACCGTGTTTATTTGCTGACAGGGGCCCCCAATCCCTGTCGGCTTCAGTGCCTCCATGTTTATCTTGCCGACGGGGAGCCAACTTTCCCGTCGGCATTATATAAACCCCTCCTACTTATATTCTCTGCGAAGAATTGCCCAATCCCGCCAGCATAATGTCACCCCCACTCTTTTGTTGTGTGCTGACGGGGTGCCCAATCCCACTCGCTACAGCTGCCCCCAAAAGGAAAACTTTCAGACATGCCCCGCTAAAATAAAAATAGTCCCGTGATGTCTTTTTTTTTTCACCTGTAGAAAAGGAAACTGTCCCTCGGAGGCCTCCCTGCCCCCTCCCACAACCTGCGCCCACCCACTGCATACCCTGCCTCCCCACACTCGCTCACCCCATACTTATCTCTGGAGCTCAGCACGATGATCTTCGGTGGACCGGGAACATGTCTGCACTCTTCAAAGCCGACTGCGAACTGAGGAAATGTTGGTAAGCTGTATAATGGAATAAATGTTTTTTTTCCAAATTTAATGCATATCTCAGTCATTTTTTGGAATTTTGGCACCAAATTTTCAACGTGGGGTTTTTGGAACCCCTCCTCATGAATTCTGGAACTGTCATGGTGTTAATCAACCCCAAAAGGTGATTTCACGGTCACTGCGTGTAATCACCTTTCGGACCGATTAATGAAACAACAGTGCCAGTGTTCATGAGGTGGCCTCTCAAAAAGCCTATGTTGCAAATTTGGTGGAAAAAAATCTAAAACATGACTTTTACAAGCGTGCATTGCGCACTTGCTACGCTAGCTCGTAACTTCACGAATTTGCAATATTTTCACGCCAGATTTTCAACTTTGGCATTTTTTCACACCTCCTTGTGAATAGTATAGCTGTCATCGTTCAATCCTGGTCAAAATGTGTTTTTGCACTTCCAGTGCAGAATAGCACGGTTGCTGTGGGAATTTAGTGTTAGGGACAGATTAAGAAAATGACAGTGACCCTATTCATGAGTAGAGCTCCTAAAATGCCTATATTGAAAATTTAGTGATGATACTCCATAAAATGACTGTGTTACAAGTGTGCATTGTTCACTTTCCACGCACCCTTGTAACTTCGCAGATTTGTAATATTGTCACATCAGATTTTCAACACTGGCATTTTTTCACACCTCCTTATGAGCAGTACAGCTGTCATTTTTCACATCCTGACCAAAATGTGTTTTCACAGTTCCGGTGCAGAATAACGCGGTCGCTGTGGGAAATCAGTGTTCGGGACAGATTAAGAAAATGACAGTGGCACTATTCATGAGCAGAGGTCCTAAAATCCCTATGTTGAAAATTTGGTGACGAAACTCCATAACATGACTGTGTTACAAGTGTGCGTTGAACTGTTTCCATACATCCTTGTAACTTTGCAAATTTATAATATTTTCACACCACATTGTCAACAGTAGCATTTTTTCAGACCTTCTTATGAACAATACAACAGCCATTTTTAACATCCTGGCTAAAATATGTTTTTGCACTCCTGCCGGACAATAGCATGGTCACTGTGGGAAATCAGTGTTAGGGACAGATTAAGATCAAGCGAGTGGGGGGGGTGGGAGTGACCAAGCTCAACTGAGCTCTGTCAGGACTGCTGCAGATTTGTTTGTGGGCAGAAAAAGGCCCCAAACGCAAGAGCCCAGTACAAAAGGGCAGCCTGCAGCACTGGGAAAAACAGAACGAGAGAGCGAGTGAGGGAGGGGGAGTGAGCAAACTTACTGGAGCGCTGTCAGGACTGCTGCAGATTTCTTTGTGGGCAGAAAAAGGCGTCAATGCAGGCAGGGGCCCAGTACAAAAGGCTAGCCTGCAGCGGTGGGAGAAACAGCAAGAGAGAGTGAGACAGGTGGACTGAGTGAGCTCAACAGAACTCTATCAGGACTGCTGTGGATTTCTTTGTGGGCAGAAAAAGGTGCCAATACAGGCAGGAGACCTGTACAAAAGGGCAGCTTGCAGAGCCAGGATAAACAGTATGGGCGCGTGAGAGAGGGAGACTGAGCGACCTCAATGGAGCTCTGTCAGGACAGCTGTGGATTTCTTTGTGGACAGACAAAGGTGCCAATGCAGCCAGGAGCCCAGTACAAAAGTGCAGCCTGCAGCGCCAAGGGAAACAGAACGAGCGAGTGACAGAGCGGTAGTGAGTGAGTTCAGCAGAGCTCTTTTGTATCAGCTGTGGATTTCTTTGTTGGCAGAAAAAGGCAGCAATGCAGGCAGGAGCCCAGTACAAAAGGCCAGCTTGTAGCTCTGGCAGAAACAGAATGAGTAAGTGAGACGGGGGAGTGAGCGAGCTCAATGGAGCTGTGTCAGGACTGCTTCAGATTTCTTTGTGGCCAGAAAATGCTGCCAATGCAGGCAGGAGCTCAGTACAAAAGGGCAGCCTGCAGCGGCAGGAGACACAGAACGAACGAGTGAGGGAGTGGGAGTGAGTGACCTCAACAGAGCTCTGTTGGGACTGCTGCAGATTTATTTGTGGGCTGAAAAGGGCAGCAATGCATGCAGGGGCCCAGTACAAAAAACAGAATGAGTGAGTGAGAGAGAGGGAGTAAGCGAGCTCAACGGAGCTCTATTGTAACTGCTGCAAATTTCTTTGTGGGCAGTAGAAGGCAGCAATGCAGGCAGGAGCCCAGTAGAAAAGGGCAGCCTGCAGCACCAGCAGAAACGGAATGAGTGAATGAGAGAAGGGAAGTGAGCGAGCTCAATGGAACTTTATCGGGACTGCTGCAGATTTCTTTGTGGGCAGGAAAAGGCACCAACAGAGGCAGGAGCCCAGTACAAAAGGGCAGCTTGCAGCACCACGAGAAACAGAATGAGTGAGTGAGACAGGGGAACTGAGCGACCTCAACTGAGCTCTGTTGGGACAGCTACGGATTTCTTTGTGGGCAGAAAAAGGTGCCAACGCAGGCAGGAGCCCAGTACAAAAGGGCAGCCTGCAGCGCCTGGAGAAACACAATGAGCGAGTGAGACTGGGTGAGTAAGCAAGCTCAACGGAGCTCTATCATGACTGCTGTGGATTTCTTTGCTGGCAGAAAAAGGTGGCAATGCAGACAGGAGGCCAGTACAACAGGCCAGCCTGCAGCGCCGCCAGAAACGGAACAAGTGAGTGACAGAGGAGGAGTGAGCAGGCTCAACAGACCCTGTGTCTGGACTGCTGCAGATTTCTTTGTGGGCTGAAAAAGCCACCAACAGAGGCAGGAGCCCAGTACAAAAGTGCAGCCTGCAGCGCCAAGAGAAACAGAATGAACGAGTGAGAGGGAGAGTGATCCACCTCTACGGAGCTCTGTCGGAACAGCTGCGGATTTCTTAGTGGGCAGAAAAAGCTGCCAATGCAGGCAGGAGCCCAGTACAAAAGAGCAGCCTGCAGCACCAGGAGAAACTGACTGAGTGAATGACAGAGAGGCAATGAGTGAGCTCAACAGACCAATGCAATCAACATTCGGTATTGACATATGCTTGTTTATTACTGCATCAGTCCTTGCATCATCCGCAAATTTTGTAATCCATATATTGTCCTCACATCTCATGGAGGTGATATAGTTTTAATAAACAAGGATCCAACACAGATCCCTGTGGAACTCCACTGGTCATTTCTGCCCATCTAGAGACAACACCCCTTAGACAAACATGTTGTGTCCTGTTGTCTATCCATGATGTAATCCATTGTGCTATATTTGCATGAAAACTCATATCAGTCAACTATGCAACTAACTCCACATGAGGGACCTTATCAAAGGCTTTTGTTAGATCCAGAAAGATAACATCCACTGGTTCCCTCATTCTATTTCTTTACTAACATTACCATAAAATGCCAAACGAGTGGATCCTGGAAGACACTGAAGTAGTGCTAGTGGGGAATTAAGCTGTATGGCGAGAAGTCACCACTGTGGGTCTAGTGACAAAATCGGCATTTTGAACAAGGGAGGAGGAAGAAGAGGGAGTCATTTGGGAGCTCGATAGGATTTTCCATTACCGTGCAGAACTTTGATGGGTTGCTCAGACTACTGGATGCTTGACGCAAACTAGCAGGCTGTGGCCACACTTAGCCTTTTCTGACATGAGTTCAAACTGCTGTAGATTTGTTTATTTTTGTTTATTTAGATCTAGGATTGCAATTACCTTTGAGCCAAGGTTTCTTTACAAAGGTTCCATGTCAGGAAAGTTGGAGACTGAAAAGCAGAGAAAAATGCACTCCTACTTCATTTGTGCTCTTAGTTTATTTCTATTGCATATTCATGGAAACAATGAGTGTTAATCCAGCTATCTGATCCCCAAGCCCTCATCTTCCTCCTTGCTTCAGGTCTTTTTCCCACCAGCATCCCCCAGTCTCATCTGTCACTCCCTTTACT
The DNA here is from genome assembly GCA_016271365.2 of Neoceratodus forsteri. NCBI lineage: Eukaryota > Metazoa > Chordata > Ceratodontiformes > Ceratodontidae > Neoceratodus > Neoceratodus forsteri. The sequence goes on along the minus strand of CM057459.1, from coordinate 1,222,900,460 downwards.
GTAGCAGTCAGTGGAATGCCACAGAGCAAGGCTTAAACCCACCACCATCCTCCTTGCCTTATCTACCATTTCCTCTGCAGAAGCATCAAGTAGACAGACACAGAGCAGAGCACAAACCCACCAGCATCTTCCCAGCCCCATCTATCATTCACTGTGCAGTAGCAGTCAGTGGTGATCCACAGACTGGGGCACAAACCCACCAGCATCCTCCCAGCTGCATCTGCCACTCCCTCTGTAGTAGCAGTCAGTGGGGAGCCACAGAGTGAGGCTCGAACCCGCCATCATCCTCCCAGCCCCATCTTCCACTCCCTCTGTAGTAGTAGTCAGTGGGGAGCCACAAAGAAGGGCTCAAACCCACCATCATCCTCCCCCCAGCCCCATCTGCCAGTCCTTCTGTGGTAGCAGCCAGTGGGGAAAAACAGAGTGGGGCTTGAACCTGCCATCATCCTCCCAGCACCATCTACCATTCCCTCTGCAGTAACAGCCAGTGGGGAGCCACAGAGTGGGGGTTGAACCTGACAGCATCCTCACAGGCCCATCTGCCAATCCCTCTGTGATTGCATCCAGTGGGGAGCCACAGAGCGAGGCTCAAATACACCAGCATCCTCCCAGCCCCATCTACAGTAGCAGCCAGTGGAATGCCTCAGAGCGGGACTCAACGACCCAGCAACCATTATTCAGGTGGTTTATAGTGCATGTTTTTCCTTCTTTTTTATTTCCTTTGTGTCCCTCCCACTTCTTCATTGGGGGACAGTAGCCAACCATTACAAGAGCGCTCTGTGGGGAGAGAACAATTTCCAATGCCCTTCCTGCAGATGTTACTGGGAGAACAGAACCCATCCCCAACCCTCCCCAACACAGATGCACTGTTCAAGTGTCGCTGTAAGATCAGAACCCACCCCCACCTCTCCCGGATGGAGATACACTGATCCTTCCCACAGGTGTGACTGTGACAACAGAACCCACCCCAACCCTTCCTGATGGAGATGCAAAGTCCTCTCCCAGAGGTGCCACTGTGACACAGAACCCACCCCAACCCTCTACAATCCCCAACCCTCCCTGATGAAGACATACTGCTCCTTCCAACAGCTGTCGCTGTGAGACCAGCACCCAACCCAACCCTCCCTGACAGAGACACATTGCTCCTTACCACAGGTGTCACTACAACAACAGAACACACCCCAATCCTCCCCAATGAAGATGCAATGCTCCGTCCCAGAGATGTCACTGTGACATCAGAACCCACCCCCAACTCTCTGTGATGGAGATCCACTGCTCATTCCCACAGGTATCTCTATGAGACCAAAATCCATCACAAAGCCTCCCTGATGCAGACACACAGCTCCTTCCCACAAGTGTAGCTGTGAGACCACAACCCATCCCCAACCCTCCCCAACACAGACTCACTGTTCCTTCCCAAAGGTGTCCCTGTGAGACCATAACCTACCGCTAACCCTCCCCAACACAGACACACTGCTTATTCCTGCAGGTGTCACTGTGAGAGCAGAACCCACTCAACCCTCCCCAATGGAGATGGCATGCCCCCTCCTAGAGGTGTTACTGTGAGACCAGAAGCCACCGCCAACCCTCCCTGATGGAGGGGCACTACTTCTTACCACAGGTGTCACTGTGAGACCACAACACACCCCCATCCCTTCCCGATGGAGATGCACTACCACTTCCCACAGGTGACACTGTGGCAACAGACCCCACCCAGACCCACCCCAATGGAGATGCAATTTCCCCTTCAGCAAGTGTCACTGTGAGTTCAGAACTTCCCCAACCCTCTGCAATCGAGAGACACTGCCCCTTTATGCAGGTCTCACTATGAGACAAGAACCCACCCCCAATCCTTCCCAATGGAGATGCACTGCCCAGAGGTGTCACAGTGAGACCAGAACTCACCCCCAACCCTCCTCAACAGAGATGCACTGTCCCTTCCTACAGGTGTCACTGTGACACCAGAACCCACCCCAACCCTCCCCGATGGAGACACTGCTCCTTACCACAGATGTCAATGTGCACCAGAACCCACCCATACCCTCCCCAGAGACACACTGCTCCTTCCTGCAGGTGTTGCTGTGAGACCAGAACTCACCCCAGCCCTCCACGATGGAGACACACTGCCCCTTCCCACAGGTGTTGCTGTGAGACCAGAACCCTCCCCATCCTTCTCCAAAGGCACACTGCCCCTTCCCAGAGGTGTTGCTGTGAGACCAGAACCCACTTCTGACCCTCTCTGACAGAGATGCACTGCTGCTTCCTACAGGTGTCACTGTGACACCAAAACCCACCCAACCCTCCCGATGGAAACACACTGCCCCTTCCTGCAGGGTTAACTGTGAAAACAGAACGGATAGCCAACCCACTCTGATGGAGACGTACTGTTCCTTCCCATAGGTGTTGCTGTGAAACCAGAGCTCACCCCCAACCCTCTCCAATGGAGATGCACTGCACCCTCCCACAGGTGTCACTGTGAGACAACCCCGATGGAGATGCACTGTTCCTTCCCACAAATGTTGCTGGGAGACCAGAGCTCACACCCAACCCTCTCCAATGGAGGCACATTGCTCCTTCTCACAGATGTTGCTGTGAGAGCAGAACTGACCCTTAACCCTTTGTAATGGAAATGCACTGCCCCTTCCCAGTATCCGGTCAAAAGTGTGTCAGAATTACAGCACAGTAAAAACCATTCTGAGAAAATAGCATGAGTGAAAAGATCTACTAAGGAATTATAGCGTGGGCATTATAGCGCTATACATGTAGCTCTTTTCACGCAGGCCAAGCAGCCTAAGGATTCCATTATGTGCTGGGGGACTGTGCAGGCTGCATGGATTAGCAGATAGAGTGACAGGCTGTGATTGGCTGATACATCTGGCTGACCCAAGTTCGAGTCTACCTCTTTCGTTGGACTTTATTTTTTTTGTGGTGTTTTGTGCGTTGTCGATGATGTTTATATATATATATATTTGATTTGGGGAGTGGGGGTAAAATTGTGCTTGGAAGTTTGTTTTTTATGTTGCCTACCCACCCCCAAATTTTCCCTCATCCGAGTTCCTGTACCACCTCTTCCAAGTTTCGTGCCCCATGGTGTGGCGCTGTCTGTAGTGCTCACTGTTTTTTTCTCTAAGTGCTATTTTGTGTGTAGCCCTTTTCCTGGTGCATTTTTTCATCACACTATATTGCAGAAGCTCTTTTGATCTAGAAGCCCCTTCCTGCAGATGTCTCTGTGAGACCAGAACCAACCCCAACCCTCAGCAATGGAAACAAACTGCTCCTTCTCACAGGTGTCACTGTGAAACTAGAACTGACCCCCAACTCTCTCTGACAGAGATGCACTGCTACTTCCTGCAGATGTTACTGTTGCACCAGAACCTACCCCAACCCTCCCCAAAGGAGAAACATTACCCTTTCCCACAGGTGTCATGGTGAAAGTGGAACCCATCGCCAACCCACGCTGATAGAGATGCACTGTTCCTTTCTACAGGTGTTGCTGTGAGATCAGAACCCACCCTCAACCTTCCCCAATGGAGATGCACTGCCCCTTCCTGCAGGTGTCACTGTGACACCAGAACCGACCCCCAACCCTCTGCAATGGAGACACACTTCTGCTTCTCACACATATCATTGTGACACCAGAACTCAACCCTCCCAGATGGAGATGCACTGCCACTTCCCACAGGTGTCACTGTGACACAAGAACCCACTCCAAACCCTCCCCAATGGAGACACACTGCCCCTTCTCAGAGGTGTCACTGTGAGACCAGAACCCACTCCCAACCCTCCCTGACAGAGGTGCACTGCCCCCTTCCCACAGGTGTCACTGTGAGACAAGAACCCACTGCTGAGCAGTAGCTGTTCCAGTCATGGCATGCCCCTGGCATAGCTCCCAACTTGGCTCCTACCGCAGCCATGCCTCGTCTCAGACACAGCTCCCAACTGCACTCCTGACCACATCGATGGCATGCCCCTGATACAGTTTCTGACTCAGACTCCTGTCTCAGCCACAATCTGCCCCTGACATACCTCTCAGCTCCACTTCTGTCTCATCCTTGGCCTGCCACGGACACAACTCCTGACTCGGACTCCTGCCCCAGTCACGATCTGAATCCGAAACAGCTCCTTAGTCCATTCCAGAATCCAGGTCCCTAGCAAGGCATATTATGAGACCTGCCCCTGAAACAGCTCCTGAGTCCACTCCAGTTCCAGCCATGGCCTGCTCCAGACACAGCATCTGAGACAGCTCCTGCTCCAGCCATGGCATGTCCTGACACAGCTCCTGAGCCTACTTCTTCCCCATCCATGGCCTGCCCCTGACACATTTCCCGAGTCTGCTCCTTGCGCAGCCATAGCCTACCCCTGGCACAGTTCCCAAGTCCGCTTGTGTCCCAGCCAAGGCCTGCCCCTGACGCAGCTCCCAAGTCTGCTCCTACCGCAGCCATGACCTGCCCCTGACACAGAACCCGAGTCTACTTCTGCCCCAGCCATAATCTGCCCTTCAAACAGCTCATGAGAGCACTCCTGTGCCAGCCATGGCCTGCTCCTGACACAGCACCAGAGTCAGCTCCTGCCCCAGCCATGACCTACCCCTGACACAGCTCCTGAAGCTCCTGAGCCTGCTCCTGCCCCATCCATGGCCTGCCCCTGACAAAGTTCCAGAGTCTGCTCCTTCCCCAGACATGGCCTGCTCCTGACAGCTCCCGAGTCTCTTCCTGCCCCATCCATGGCCTGCCAAGTCTGCTCTTGCCCCAGCCATGGCCTGCCCCTCACACAGGTCCTAAGTCCACTCCTGCCCCAGCCATGACCTGCCTCTGACACAGTTCTTGAGTCTGCTACTGCCCCAGTCATGATCTGCCCCTGAAACAGCTCCTGAATCCACTCCTGCCCCAGCCATGACCTGCCTCTGACACAGTTCCTGATTCTGCTCCTGCCCTATCCATGGCCTGCTCCTGACACAGCTCCCAAGTCTGCTTCTGCCCTAACCATGACCTGCCCCTGACGTAAGTCCCCAGTCCACTCCTGCCCCAGCCATGACCTGTCCCGATGGCAGAGGTGTCGGCAGGCATACTCAGTGTACTTTGCTGAGTACAGTAAAATCTGGAAAATCCAGGGGCAACATGAGCTTCAGCCAAGGGCAACAACCACTTACAGAGCCTGATGTACCTGAAGAACTGTTTCCATGTCCTTGGATGCTTTAGTGTGAGTTTGTGAATGCTCTTTGGAAGACATTTGGGTGCTAAATTTAGAGGCCATGTTTGTATGAGTGACCCAATCGAGTATGTATGCATGAGTGCTGGTGTGAATGGGCTTCTGTGAGGCTGGCTACCTTGACGTGGTACAGAGACTTATCACAGTGTATCCTAAACATTGTAACTAAAGCCAGCCAACTTCTGTCTGATTGGTAGTGTGTGTGTGTGTGTGTGTGTGTGTGTGTGTGTGTTAAATAAAATAAAATGTTGTGAATCTATTAGGATCCTTGGCTTACTACATATTGCTGACTACAATGGGGAGGGGGGAGCAATGTTTTTGTGGTGGTGCCTCACATTTTCTGGTTTGTGTTTTAAGGGGCGGCATCAGTTCCATCAACTCCCAAGTACAAGTTTAAAATTCCTATTTACACCCCTGCCTGACACAGCTCCGGAGTCTGCTCCTGCCCCAGCTATGGCCTGCCCCTAACACAGTTCCTTAGTCTACTCCGAAACCCATATCCCTAGCAAGGCAGAATGATGTGATGCCGATGGGCCATTGGGCAGCGCCTGTTCATGGAAACAATTTAACCCACTGCTTGCCACCAAAAGGATGCAATGATCCTGTTATTTGATTTCGACTGTAAATCTCTTGAAAATGTAAACAGCATGTGAAAGGTAAAATGATAAAGAGTACAATGGATGGCAGTGACATTTACTGCTTACTGCACTGAACAGTGAGACACAAGGTTCCAGGTCCAAATCCCAGCACAGCCACTAACTCACTTTGACACCCTGAGCAAATTACTAACTGTGAACCATGAGATGTCAGGTTATAATCCCACCACGGCCACTGACACACTGTGTGACTCTGAGCAAGTCACTAACTCTGAACCAGGAGATCCCAGGTTATAATCACACCACAGCCACTGACTCAGTGTGACCCTAAGCAAGTCACTAACTGTTAACCAGGAGATCCCAGGTTGTAATCCTGCTACAGCCACTGACTCACTGTGTGACCCTGAGTAAATCACTATGACCCAGGAGCTCCCAGGTTATAATCCCACTACAGCCACTGACTCAGTGTGACCCTATGCAAGTCACTAACTGTGAACCAGGAGATCCCAGGTTATAATCCTGCTACTGCCACTGACTCACTGTGTGACCCTGAGTAAATCACTGTGAGCCAGGAGATCCCAGGTTATAATCCCACTACAGCCACTTACTCAGTGTGACCCTAAGCAAGTCACTAACTGTGAGCCAGGAGATTCCAGGTTATACTCCCACCACAGCCACTGACTCATTGTGTGACCCTGAGCAATCACTAACTGTGAACTGGAAGATCCCAGGTTATAATCCCACCACAGCCACTGACTCACTGTGTGACCCTGAGGAAATCATTGTGAACCGGGAGATCCCAGGTTATTATCCCATCACAACCACTGACTCAGTGTGACCCTGAGCAAGTCACTAACTGTGAACCAGGGTGCCCCAGGTTACAATCCTACCACAGCCACTGACTCACTGTGTGACCCTGAGCAAGTCACTAACTGTGAACCAGGAGATTCCAGGTTATAATCCTACCATAGACACTGAGTCATTGAGTGACCCTGAGCAAGTCAGTGACTGTGATTCAGGAGATCCCTGGTTATAATCCCACCCAGCTACTAATGCACTGTGTGACCCTGAGCAAGTCCCATGACCTCCCAGTGATTCAGTCCCTCCCATTGTAAAATGGATAGAAACAGAAACCCCCTCCCTGCTGAAAACGAGATACTGCAGCTACTAGACTTGTCACTGGCTGCTGCAGAAGAAAGTGTATGTTTAGAAAGGGTCCCTAAACCGCCTTGCGAATATCTGGTTAATTTGTTGCAATCTCCATTTTCTATCCATCTATCTGATTCAAGAACAACCGACATCTGCATTCTGCAGGGAGCGGAAGTCTTAGAAAACATTGATTGAAAAAGTTAACTGATGGCAGAAACTCTGTCATTACTTTAGAAATTTTTGGCAACTACTGGGAGAGATTTCAGACTATGACATATAATTGCTAGGATGATAGATATCATTCGCCACTCAGAAAAGAGAAACTTTGCATTTTCACAGATAAAACAGCTTTTCTTCAGCAGCTTCATTTCCACAACATAGTGCTGCTGCCTCGAGTGAAATCTGTCATGAAGATGATCAGCAGGGAGCACAGAGGCTGAAGAGAAGTTGAGTTTTCCCTTTTTTTTAAAGCTTCATTTTGTATATCCATATCAAATGGATATCTAACACCCCTGCCCTCTGCAGTGTCTGAGTCCCAGACATTAAAACTCATTTGAACTGCAAAGTTTAAAAAATAACAATTCCATAAATATGCAGATAAGCATGAACATGGGGTTTACATATTTTGCTCCTTTTTAATACCCCCTCCCCATCTCACAGGTGGTAGTAGTGAGCCTGTGACACCAGGGCAGACACTAGACTTTATCTAACAACCACCCTCGCTACATGAACCCAAAGATTCCAGCAATTCAAATACTGTGCCAGTATGCAATGCCTGGTCCAGTCACTAGCAGATTCACTAAGAGCCCTTGATGGGAAGCAAACCTGAGATCTGGGGTCCCAAAGGCAGCAGCTTTAAAGGAAAATTCCTGAATCAGCCCAGTGGTGCTGAGAGTTGAGGTGCTGGATGCCACACCTCACACCACGCCAGTGACCCAGGTTCAGGAACGAGTCTGGGATGCTGTGGTTGGCTGGGGGAGGAGAGGATGAAGCGTCCATAGGACTGCTCTCCTCTCCTGGGAGGGGGGTGGGGGACTATCTCACACAGACAGCGGCACACGGTGGAGACTGTGTGCACTACAGATGCAGAAACCATGCTGGAAAGGGGAACACTGGGCAGCCGTCTTCCAGACATGTGTGGGAGTGCTCACATAGTGGGCTGGATGACATTGTATGTCCCAAATTCAAGGGGAGGGAACTAAGTAGAGAATCCCCTCCCTCAGGGATAGGCAAAGGCACTTCTGCCCCGCACCACACTCCCAGTGCTGGGTGCTCTCCTCTCCTGGACCCCTGTCGCTTAGCCCGGCACTCTATACTATAGATAGAGCGCCCTGAGTGGATAAGGCGGCCCCTCCCTGGGGGGGGCTCAGATCCGGGGAATGTGTTAGGCAGAGCGAGGGAGAAAGAGAAGTGTCTCAGGTGAACGGTAGAGGCCATAGAGAGTTTTCCGAAGGAGGCGAAGAAACAGAATTCGGGGGTGGGGGGAAAAAAAAGGTAAATTCCTCAGCCAGGTGGCACTGGCTGGTAATGAGCTGCACTGCCTTCTAGAGAGACTTGAGATCAAATCTGATGCCAACTCCCACACTGGTGGGGTCCAGGCAAGCTGTGGAGGTCACAGGCACAGGCTCTGGAGAGGAATTTTTGGAACTGCCCATTTTGTAGTGCCTTCTGCAAGTTGTGGGAAACCTTGAAGACATGGCTGACCACACAAATGTTGGCTCCTCCTCCACAGACACATGACATAATTGAGAGAAGCACAGGTATTGATAACAGGAGGAACATCCTGGCTGACTGCCTAAATGATGACTGGTCCCTACACCATTACTGGCTCAGCTGCACTTGGCCATTCCCTTCAAGGCTGGCACACACAGACAAATGTTCCTGTGCCAGTTGCCAGGCTAGTTTGTGCTGCTCTGCAGAGGCACAAATCTTCAGGGCTAAGGCAGAGCACAGGAGATCACATATTGTAAGGTGCAAGTCAGAGTGGTGTCCTGGCTGGCAGAAATGTGGGCCCAGAGCTGTGAGACAAAGAACAGTGGATGGCACTATGGGAAGGTACAAATTAGAAATTAAAATAAATAAATGGCAACCCCCTATTGGCTAGGTGGTTAGACTACTTTTAACCCTTTTTGAGGGGTGGTATGATAATATGGTCCCCACGAGTGACTGACTGAGTGCAGCATTTCCAGCTGGGTTCAACAATCAGTTTGATAATTTTCTTGTGAGTCCAGGGGGATTTTCCTGTGTTTTCCAGTAAATTATATTTGTTTCCTATGAGACCAGATTTGCCGAGTCTTCCTGTCTAAGCAACAAAAGGCCAGTCTAGTAACAGTTGTCCTGTAGACGGGCCTGGATTCCTGTAAAATACAAGAACCTCTACAGCAATGGGGGCCCTGACATGTCTATTTTATATAGCAAGTACAGGAGTAGCAGAGGATCTGCACTCAAACCTGAAGGGTGGGGAGCAGAAAAAGAGAACCATCCAGAAGCTTTACTTCAAGCAAAGGCTAGTTAACATGCAGACAAGCCTGACTGGGGAATTAGTGCAAGCCAACAATATTCAGAGTGGAAGGTGACAGGTTCGTGATTGAGAATAACATTTAGGGTTACACAGCATGCATGCACCAGCACTGACTCAGTAAGACAATGAGTCACAACTATGTGTAGCATCATGTTAACGCTGCACAAAACAAAACATGGAGACTACTACTGGGTATATTACCACTGGCACCATGTGGCAGTAGGACCAGACAAGCCAAAGCCCAAGTCCCTTCCATTTCCACCACTACTCTACATTACTAGGTTACTACGTTAGTATCACCTCCACCTCTCACATCTACAGGGCACTTCTGTTGCCCCATCTCACCTCTAAAGGGACCATGTTATTGCACCTTCTTACCTCTAGAGGGCTCTGCCTATAGACTTCTCACAAATACTACCCTGTTTGACTGATTTGTTCAGAATCTTCCCTCTTCTCCCTCTCTCGGGGATTGGGCCTTTGTAATGTATTTACTGTAGAGAATGAGCCAGTCAACAAAGGGGCCTGAGACAGGGCTCCCCTTCATAAGCACTATTAATATATGGACTGTAATACTTACTTACTGCTTTTTAAAACACTGATTAATACATTGATTTCTTGTAGTCACTGAAATTGGAGACAATCACCTGCTTGGGGTTTTAAGCACCACTCGCCGCTGACAGTGTGCCTGCTTGGGGCTTTAAATGGCAGCAGTGCAGTAATGAATAACCCACTAAAGCTTTTACATATATGGCTGCAATAGCACAGGCCGTTGGCATGCCATCTTTTCTCACCACCCACTGCTTTCCCACCAGCCACTAACATGAATAACAATAAATAATTTCATCCATTTTCAATCATACCTGTACCACTAGGGGCCCCCTCCTTTCTACAAATGAGGCATAGATAGCAATAAACACTCCCTGACACACAGGCAGCTTTCAACAGGGCAAACACACTTTTCATCACAAAAGAAGGAATATCTGTCTCTTCTGAAATATTAAAAAAAATGTTATCCTGTTGCATTTTAAGCCCTTGCTGGATGTATCTGTTTGGACCTAATTTACTTGGATAGGCCATGTACAGAATAACCAACCAAAGACATCACAGCTATTAATTTGTGCAGGTGGAATCATCTCTTGGGGTTCTGGTAGCATGAATTATAAACCTCAGGGAACGTTAAGCATGGATTCCCACTTTCTGACTGGTTCATGAGTAGTCCTTATCCCACCGATAATGGATCACTAGGGTCCATAGAACAGGGAGACGGTCCTCGCACACAGCTCTACAACAGCTGTAAAGTATGTCTTTTTTAGCCTTATTTTCATTTAAAATCCCAGATGGGAGGTTTATAATAGCATTATAAATCACTAACGTGATTTCAGCCAGACAGCACACACGGCTACTGTACGTCTTATCTGTATACAGTGTGCTCTTGTGCAACATTGCTATGAGGGCGCTGTACTTAGTGATGCCCAGCGTTTAAAATTCACAGGCAAGTAGTAGCAGTGCACACTGTGTTAATTCACAGGCGCTACAGCGAAGTGGACATTGAGAGTACTCACTTCGCCTTTTCATAATGAGTTGACTTCACATTGTTATTCCGCCTTAATGCGAAGTAAGGCAGAATGACAGCAATAGGCACTTTAAGCAGCCCCTCCACACACATCACATGGCTTACAGTACTTTAAGTCACATGCTGCTTTAGCCAGCCAGGCAGGAAGTGAGTCATACCAGCAAATACTTTCACTTTCTCCTTTGCAGAGATAGGAGAAGGAAGGATAGTGTAGGAGAGGAGAGTGTGTATTTGTTGTTTAACTTGCTTCAACATCATAAAACCCAACAGCTTTTTTACAAGCTAATTCTTTAGTTTTTGTTGTACTGTTTTGAGTTCTTTTTTTGTGACTGATTTATTTGTTTTATAAGTTTTGTTTTGTGTAAGAGTGTGTGTGTGTCTGTGTGTGACTCTGTGTGTGCGTGTGTGAGTTGGTCTTCATCGCGTGACGTGTCAGAGTGGAGAGAGAAGGAGAGTTATGTACCAGGGATAGTCTGTAGCCCGTTCTGGACAGAGGGGACTGCGGACACGTGGGGGTCAGCATGAGCGGGTGTCACTGGGCCGCTCCAGAATATTTCATTCACCCCCCCCGGAAGCAGCAGCACCACCAGCGCCACCGCCACATCCAGCAAGTCCGCCGCCACCACCACCACCACCATCTGTACCACCAGCAGCAGCACCTCCCACTCCACAGCAGCAGGTGGAGTCCCCCAAGGGGCATGACACTGCTGCTGGCAATACATCTGCCCCTGTTGTGCCTGGTCCCCCCTGCAGCTCGATAGTTTGGCAGTTTTTGAACTGTGTTAGGGGGGACAGGAGCATTGTGGTGAGCCTACTTTGTGGTGTACAGGTGCACCATGACCCCCAGGGGCACTTCTGGGCACTGGGGGCCAGGGGACACACATGCTGAACCACCACAAGGTGGAGTGGCAGGCTGCCACAGAATGGACCAGGCTTCCACTTGCTGGCCCTTCTGTGGCAGTGGCAGTGGCAGTGGCAGTGGGTGCTGCTGCTGTGCATCGCCAGAGCAGAAGGAGGGCCACATCAGCAGCTGCTGCTCCACCACTACCCCAACCACTGCCACCAGCACCACCCTCACCACTACCACTACCTGCCTTTCCTCCTGCAGCAGGGGAGTCCGCCACGCCTGCAATGCAGTCAGAGGTAGCACTGCTGTGGGTTGCGATGGAGGAAAATAATCAGAGGATGCGTGCTGTCCAGTAGCAGATGGAGCGGATCGAGCAAGAGCAGCTACAAATAGTGTTGATGCTTCATCTGCTGCTGGAACATCATGGGATTGAACATTAGGTTTTGTTTTCTGCCCCCCCATGCTGTACTGTTTTGTGTTTTGTTTGTTTCATACCAGACAGAGGGAAGGCCACAGTATTAGTTTAAAGGGAAGCCGTCAGCAACAGGAGTACCTGCATCCTGCCCCCTGCAAGGTTTACCATCCGGTTAAGCCTTTTAAGTATGTTGCGGCATTTTTCTCATGCCTCAATGTACTTTATTATACTAAATAAACATCAGCAACCAGGTAGTATCGCAGATGCTATGGGGGCTCCATTATGCGTAAAGGTGCAACGTCAACGCACCATGCACTTCAATACAAAACTATTTGAAGTGCATGGTGCATCTCCGCAGCACCTTTCCTTTACACATAATGTGGCCCCCATAGCATCTGGCATCCTTCTGGGTCGCTGACCTTTCTTTTTAAAATAAAGTATGTTGCGACATGAGAAAAACACTGCAACATACTTAAAACGCTTAACTGGAGGGTAAGTCTTGCACTGTGCAGGATGCAGGAGCTCCTGTTGCTGACTGCTTCCCTTTAAATATATACATGCACATACAGTCATACATGTTCCTTATATGGGTGACTTACCTCCAGGGTAATCGCTCTTTCTCCACATGTCCTTACATTCCATAGTGCAATACTTTTCTGGCCAAAACACTCATAATTTTGGTAAACTGGGGCCCAGAAGACTTCCAAAGTTCCTGTTCTGAAGATCAGCCCAAGTTCCACCAACTTGCTCAGCAATATTATGACGTGATGCCAGGGAGAGCATGGGGGCGTGCTTTATTATAGTGAATGGCTGGCAGCTTTCCGAAAGTTTCTTTATGTTATAATGGTCAGTTTGTGGTGAAACATGGGCATGTTTCCACTAACAAGGCTCTTGTTAGTTGAAACGTGCCCACGTTACACCACAATGTTGCTGAACGCAGGTGACAGAACTTGGGTGGCTCTTCAGAATGGGAAGTCCTCTGGAACCCGTTTTACCGAAATTATGAACGTTTTTGCCAGAAAAGTATTGCACGATTTAAGGACATGTGGAGCAAGAAAGATTCCCCTGGAGGTTAGGCACCAATATATTGGGTGTAATACCATCCATAACTATGTAATTTGGTGAATCTCTTTAAAGCAGCAGTGCAACAATCTGTTGAAAATTTTGACCTATACTTTTTTATGCTATTTTACATTGCCACTTTACTTACATCCTGACTTGTATGATACTATTCTTTCCAGTATATGAGTCTGCTTTAGTACTTTTTTTCATGTGTGAGATAATAAAAGGAGCACTCCTTTTAATATGGTGCAGACCAGTTCTTTGTCAGTATTTTGTGCTGTTTTTCTCTATCAGTTGTTACATATTATTTCTGTTGTTATTTCTGTTGTCAAATTAACAATTATGCAGCAGGCAGTGTTTTATGACATCACAGAACAATAGTTGTTCAAAACAGCTGCAAATAGTGCTAAGAACCTGGTCAGAACAATATTAAATGGCGTGCTCCTTTTTTATTCTCAGACATGAGAAAAAGTAATAGCAGTCACAAATTGTGAAAAGAAGGTTATCATACAAGTCATCAGGTAACTAGTGGCCTGCACCGGCAGCGGCGCCAGCGGCAATGTAAAATAGCATAAAACACTATAGGTCAAAATTGTCAGCACATTGTTGCAATGCTGCTTTAATTTATAATTTAAGTATGACATTATGTCCTCACAATCACAACACACAAAATACATCTGTCTTCTGTCCAGAAAATTGACACATGCTAAGGAAGTGAAATGGTATCGTCACACCACATGCAAAGTGGTGCTGATGGGGTCACAAAAACAATCCAGTCTGGTAAAAAATACCTTTTCAACGTGGGGGGAGCACTGAATACAGATAGTGTTGATTTTTACGGCACTACAAGCAGCAACACTAAGAACAGAGAACACGATCGCAGTACAAAATCAGGCAGCTGCTGTGGATAGCAGGTTCACACTGCTGCGCTTAGTTGCACTTACACTGATCTGTGTCACAAATTTTAAAAGGTGTATTATATTTGATGCACGCAACACTGCACACACAACACAGAACACTTTGTGTACAATGCTGAACGAGGAATGCGATGCAAATGCAAAAGTTCAGTGTACTCAGTGCCATGTAATGTAAATTTGTAATTTAAACAACCTGACCTTATGAAATGCTGCACCACATTCACACAACAAGCAGCAAGAAAATTTGTACTATCACTGACAATTTTACTATGTGTACAGTAACACAGTCAGTTATATAACAGAAATATTACCAAAACAAGAAAGAAATCATTAGTTCTCCAACTTAAATCAACCTACACACAGATACGCCCCTCCCCCACACAGCACTTCACTGTCTTTCACCACACACACTCAATGTTATAAATTTACATTCAAAATCCACACACAAACAAAAACGCTTGATGATGTGAGCACAGGAGGGTTTCCTACAATCAATGAACTACAGTTGGATTCCCCCCCAAAAAGCAAAAATGCTTTTTGAACCGCTTTTAAAAGATTCCTACAGACAGCTAGCAGAGCACACGGTCTCCTACGCCTTCCTACTCATACTACCTTGAACTGAGGCTGTGCAGATAAATATAGAGCCCATGTGACCTGAACTCCAATGAATCACTGCAAAATCCTTCTTCAGAGCTCAAAAAACAAGGCGAAGTGAGACGAAGTGAACTGCCACCAATGTACTTCGCCTTAAAAATTGAAAGAGAAGTGACCAGTAAGGGCGGAGTAATGTGAAGTTGCTGTTTTCAATGCACTTTGCATTCCTCATTATAATGTGAAGTACTCCGCTTCTCATTATGGAGCAGTCCGCTAATCCGCCTTTGCTCCTCAAATCACTTCTCGGAGCGGATTGAGCCCACTTCTCCTACCACTAGCTGTACTTCAATGCTAGATGGATGGAAGGCACAATAAAACAAAAAGAAAACCTTGTCATAAATCACTCAAACTAAACTTGAGAATGATTTATTGTAGGTTAATAGGGCCTCCAAGGGATGTGTGTTATGGCATAAGAGACTCCTCTCCTGAGGTTTGGGCAGACAGATATGTTTAGCTTCGCTTCATGGTCCTCTCACCCAAACCTCATGCCAGAAGTCTCTTATACTGTAAGAGATGGCCCTATTAAGCTCGTAACACAGTCATTGTGTGCAATTTTATCACCAGATTTTCAACATAGGCATTTTGGGACCTCCACTCATGAACAGTGTCACTGTGATTTTCTTAATCTGTCCCAAACGTTGATTTCCCACAGCGGCCACGCCATTGCACTCCACAGGTGCAAAAACACATTTCAGGCAGGATGCGAAAAAGGGCAACTATACTGTTCACAAGGAGGTGTGAAAAAATGGCAATGTTGAAAATCTGGAGTGAAAATATAAAAAAATTCTCGAAGTTACGAGCATGCCTGGAAACTGCACAATGCATGCTCATAACATAGTCATTTTGCGGAATTCTCTTACCAGATTTTCAACATAGGCATTGTGGAACCTCTGCTCATGAACAGTGTCACTGTGATTTTCTTAATCTGTCTCGAACATTGATTTCTCACAGCGACTGCGTCATTGTGTGCCACATGTGCGAAAACACATTTCAGCCAGGATGTGAAAAATGACAGCTATACTGCTCATAAGGAAGTGTGAAAAAATGTCAAAGTTGAAAATCTGGATTGAAAATATTACAAATTCGTAAAGTTATGAGCATGCGTGGAAACTGTGCAATGGACACTTATACCACAGTCATTTCTTGGAATGTTTTCACCAAATTTGCAACATAAGCTTGCTGGTAGACACCTCATGAACAGTGACACTGTCATTTCATTAATCAGTCTCGAAAGGTGATTCCGCACAGTGACCACAAAATCACCTTCCAGGACTGAATAACGAGATGAACAGTCACTGAATTCATGAGATGGGGTCCCAAGAACCCCATGTTGAAAATGTGGTGCCAAAATTCATGAGAATGGCTGAGATATCCACATAAGTTGAAATCCCCCCATTTATGCCATTATACAGCTTACCGGCATTTCTTCAGTTCACAGTCAGCTTTGAAGAGTGCAGACATATTCCCGGTCCACCGAAGATTATCGCGCAAGGCTCCAGAGATAAGGAGATAAGTATGGGGTGGGGGTGTGTGGGGAGGTGGGGTATGCAGAGGGTGGGTGCAGGTTGGGGGAGGGGGCACCAAACTCAATGAAGGACTTTTTTTAATTTTATAGGTTTAAAAAAAAAAACAATATGGGAAGCTTTTCTTTATTTACAGGTGGTTTGGCATGCTGAGGTGGGCTCCCAGTGTGCCACCTGAGTGTGTCTTGGGGGGGCTGTAGCTGACATGGATTGGGCACCCCCATTGGCACATACAGACTGTTGGGGGCACATGAGCTGAGGGGAACTGGGCACCCCCTTCAGTACACAACAAATGGGGGCATTATGCAGACGGGATTGGGCTCCGCCATCAGCAAATGAACTGGGAAGGGGGCATGATGACAGGGGGATTGGGCACCCCGTCAGCTTTCATGGTGACTGTGGGAGGCAGCAGCTGTCCATTGGCTTCCATGGGGACTGAGGCAGTCAGTGAAGCCGCCGCCATGTTTTTTGAAATGGGACACCGAGAAAGGCAAACTGTAATTTGCTGCTGCAGTCAGGGACCACCCCAGCAGCAAAAACAGCTGAGTCTTAATGACGGGGCACTCCCTGGTTGCAGCGGTGAATTTCTTTCAGGTTGGTGGCATGCTTCTCAACTGCTGTCATAGACAGCATGCTATGCCATTGGTTCCACAGAGCCTGACCAGAAAAAGCAGCGCACCATTGGCCACAGCAGGACTGCACCTCCAAAACCTGCTTTTCCACTCCAAGCTATCACAATATGTTGTCTGCACTGTGCACGCAAGACAAAATAAAAAGGAGACTTATAACCTTCGGGAACTTCACTGGTCTCTGTCCCCTCTGGCTCTGCAGCTGCCTCCTCAGGAGTGAGGCGATGCTCTGTTATATGAAACAATAGAAGTATAAAAAGTACCTTTTTTATTTTATTCTTTCAATAACTGGGTAAGGCTCACTAGGCACAAGGTCTGTTTTAAGAAGTGACCCAGGAGCACTGAGGTGATTAAATGACTTGCTCAGCATTGCACAGTATATTTAAGAATAATTTTTGATCACATGTAAATACATATTTTTAGTGTTTTACTTTTAAAGTCACCCAAGAAAAGAGATTCTGGAAATCAGTTTTGGTTGGATAGAATTGTGAATACTATATTTCTTTTTTATTTGTTTCTGTGCACCAGAGTCACTTGAACAGAGGAATACAAATAGCCTCACTACACTCTGGTGGATAGTGTGAGCCTCGGCCCACTCTCTCTGACTGCCACATAATTGTAGATCCCACAGTGTGCTAAAAACAGCACCCTCTCCCTTCCCCTCTCCTCCCCACACACAGGGCTATGCACATCAGACTGACCTATATTGTAAGTGTGCGACCACCTCCTTTCATTCAGACTGCATCTAGTCTGAGGAGTGACTGAGCTAAGTTTGAATTAAAGTGCTATGATCATATTTCTACTGTCTAATCAGTCATCACCTCACCCCAAAATGAAAAACTTTCATTTTAAGATATAAACAGCAACACAGTGTTACAGGATAGTCAAGGGCAGTGCTACACTACAAGGACATGATGAATTGCAAACCAAAGCAAAAGGATGTGAATGCCCGTCTCCAACATTATGCCCTACAGTGACATTTATTTATTTAGTTCCTGAAATGTTTCACTAGGAAGGCACAGTGAACAACAAGTTGCTTATCTCCCAGTGCGACCTGGGGGGAAGGGAACATGAGAATTGAGTACAGGGATTGGTACAAAAAGACAAATTATCAAAAAGATTACATTTGAACACAAGATCACAAAGATGTACATTTGAACACAGGCAAATACTAATGAGTAGACTGTATATTGTATTACAGGCAAATACTAGCTAATAGACTGTACAGTGAACAATGAAGTAATGAAATGCTAACAGTTGTGAACTAGGGGCAGTGTGAGAACAACTGAAATGAGATACAAAATCAAAAAATGTTTATTTGGATACAAGCACTTGTGACTCCAGCAGAGTATGAAAAGACTGAGTGGAAAACTAGTAGTTAGATCTAAGGTCAAACTAGTGAGGCGTAACACAGACACTACAAGTTAATTAAGCTATACCAGATGTGCAAGCAGTCTAAGTGCAGTAACAATTCAGGGTGGACACACAAAGCTAAGAGGTCAGCCTGGGTCTGCCCCCTCCAGGATGTTGAGAACCCAGAGGTGGAGCACATCAGGAGGGAGGCAGATCGTAGGCTATGAGGGGAAGTAGGCACATCAGGTGGATGTATTAGGCAGTGAGGGGAAGGAAAAGTAGGCACATCCAGAGGGAGGATGTAGGTAGTAGACATTTGGGGGGGGAGTGGGGTAGTAAGGAGGATAGGTATGAAAAAATAAGTTTTTAAGAGAGGGGAGGAGAGAAGGGCGTAATGGGGCTGATAGTGGTAGAGGAGGAGGAGTGAGGGAGAGGGAGGAGGAGAGAGGTCTGCCAGGGTCACCCCCACCAAGATGTTGAGAACCCTGCCTGCAAGGCACAAGGGAGCACATCAGGAGGGAAGCAGGTAGTAAGCAGTGAGGGAGTGAGGGTAGAAAGAGGGAGGGGGTAAGGAGGCATAAGATTAGGTAGGAAAGAAGAAATTATTAGGGAGGAGAAAAGGACATGGTGGGGATACATGTAAGGAGCAGTGAATTGCAGGTACAGGGCAGTGGGGGTGGAAAGGGGATGGGTCAGTGAGGGGATGGGGTGGAAAGAGGGAGGGGTAAGGAGGAAGGGAGTAGGATTAGGTAGGAGAGAAGAAATTATTAGGGAGGAGAAAAGGACATAGTGGGGATACATGTAAGGAGCAGTGGATTGCAGGGACAGGGGAGTGGGGGAAGTTTAAATGCATAAGCAATTTACTAAGAGGAAGTTATGTAAGGCAGAGGATATGGAGAAGGGGGAGGAGTGGCAGATCTGAAGGGGGAATGCATTCCAGAGGTGCAGGAAATGATACAAAAAAGCATTCTGACCAGCATAGGTAGACCTGCGGGGGATTGCCAAGGCACGAGAGTCAATAGATCTTAGGGCATAGAGGTGGTGGGAGGGACTGTCAGGAGGGAAGAGAGGTAGGAAGGAAGAGAACCAAACCAGAATTTAGAGACAAATTTGGCACAATGATGTAAGCATCTATTTTCAAGTGAAGGGAGAGCCAGGGAGTGAGAGAGAGAGAGAGAGAGCAGTGGTGAGTGAGAGGAGGAGAGTCCAATGCGAAGAGGCAGAAGGGATTGAAGAGGGTGTCCAATCTGGCCAGGGGTGACTTGGGCACAGCACTGTAGATTACATCACAGTAGTCAAATAACGAGATGACCATCTTCCAGACAAGTTCATGCCTTGCCGGAAGAGGGAGACAGTTCTGGTTCTTGTTTAACGCACCTAGCTTGGGGAACTAAAGAGTAAATAGGGAGCAGATGAGGCACTCTGGGTCACTCTGGAGACAGGAAATAGCATCACAATCCACATAGGGTTGTATACAGACCCCCATCTCAGGGGGAGGGAATGGAAAAGGAAATGATAGAAGGCATCCTTAGAATGGCAGAAAAAGGGGAGATATTGTTGATGGGGGACCTGAATATGCCAGATGTTAACTGGAGCACCTTTGCTAGAGGCACATTCAAGAGCAGGGTCATTCTTGATGCCCTACAAGGGGCAAGCTTCAGACAGCTAGTACTGGAACCCACTCAGGAGGGAGCAATCTTAGACCTGGTACTCTCAAAAGGGGACAGAGAAAGAATCTCAGATTTAGAAGTGGGTAGCCATCTGGGAACAAGCAACCACCAAACAGTGTGGTTTTATGATAAACACAGCCATAGAGTTAAGCCATACAAAAGCAAGAGTATTGGGCTTTAGGAGGGCTGACTTTGGGAAAATGAGAGAGTGCCTCAGAAAAGCACTAGCAAACAGGCAAGAAGGAGGGGTGGAGGAACAATGAGGAGTACTCAAAACAGCCATCACAGAGGCAACAAGCCTTTGAGTGAAGCAAATTAACAAAACACAATGAAGGAAAAATAAATGCTATGGTTCTCAAAAGAGGTGGCAGAGAAGGTTAAGGAGAAAAGGATTGCATTCAGAAAATATAAGGAAACACAGAAGGAGCAGGACAGAGAACTTTATCATTAAAGCAGAAAGAGACAGGGAAGGCAGTCAGAATAGCAAAGGCCCAAACCGAGGAAAGGATAGCCAGCTCTGTTAAGAATGGGGATAAGACCTTTTGCAGGTACATTAGGGAGTGAAGAAAGACCAAGGGAGGGATACTGATGCTTAATAAAGGGGAGGGAATGTGGACAGCTGGTGACAGTGAAAAAGCAGGGATACTGAACGAATATTTCTGCCCAGTATTCACAAAGGAATAAGAGGGTGAGGTACCTAAACCAAACAAGATTAACATTCTGGAGACTGGGGGTCGATACCAGTCCATTTACAGAAGAAAGGGTTCTGAAAGAACTAGTAACATTGAAGGTGGACAAAACAATGGGGCGTGATGGGATTCACCCAAGAATTCTAAAAGAACTAAGGGTAGAACTAGTGACACCACTGACTATTCTCTTTAACAAATCATGGGAGGATGGGGTGGTACCTGAGGACTGGAGGAGGGCAGATGTGATTCCTCTTCACAAAAGTGGGAGCAGGGCAGAGGCAGGAAGCTACAGACCAATTAGTTTGACTTCAGTGGTAGGGAAAATGATGGAATCACTTCTGAAGGAAAAAACTGTTGAGTACCTAGAGGCCAGTGGGGTACAGGACCCAAGGCAGCATGGATTCACAGTGGGAAGGTCGTGTCAGATGAATCGAATAGATTTCTTTGACTTGGTGACCAAAGTAGTAGACCAGGGAGGGGCTGTGGACATGGCCTACCTAGATTTTAGCAAGGCATTTGATACAGTCCCACACAAAAGATTAATGAACAAGTTAGCCAGCCTTGTAGTGAGTCCCAAGGTGGTAGCCTGGATAAAAAACTGGCTGGACAACAGGACGCAAAGAGTAGCAGTAAACAGAATCCACAGTGAAGAAAGGAGGGTACTAGTGGGGTACCACAGGGTTCAGTACTGGGACTGGTCCTTTTTAATGTCTTTATAAGTGACATTGCAGAGGAACTGGAAGGAAAAATATGTCTCTTTGCAGAAGACACAAAGATCTGCAACAGGGTTGATACACAAGATGGAGTGGAAAGGATGAGAAGGGACTTGGCAAGGTTGGAGGAATGGTCAAATGTATGGCAGCTTAGATTCAATGCAAAGAAGTGCAAGGTAATGCACCTGGGAAACAAAATCCCAGGGGAAGAGTACACAATGAGGGGTGAGATACTGACAACAACAAAAATGGAAAGGGACCTGGGGGTAATTATATCAGATGACCTAAAGGAGGGCAAGCAATGTGAGAAGGCAGTAAGGCAGGCTTGGGGGATACTGGGATGCATAGGGAGAGGCATCAACAGTAGAAAACAAGAAGTTGTTATCCCCCTGTACAGACAGTTGGTGAGACCCCATCTGGAGTACTGTGTGCAGTTCTGGAGACCCCATCTCCACAAAGAAATAGACAGAGTGGAGGTTGTCCAGAGGAGGGCAACCAAAATGTTGCAGAGTCTGCACCAGAAGACATACAAAGAGAGACTAAAGGAGCTTAATATGTATACCCTTGAGGAAAGAAGGGAGAGGAGGGATATAATAGAAACTTTTAAGTACCTCAAGGGAATCACCAATGTCCAAGAGAGTAGTATCTTTCAGAAAAGGAGATGTGCAAGAACAAGACGGCACAGTTTGAAGAGAGAGGGGGGACGGCTCAGAGATAATGTGAGAAAGTATTTTTTCATGGAGAGGGTTGTGGATGCATGGAACAGCCTTCCTGAGGAGGCCAGGGAGTCAAGAACAGTGGGGGAATTCAAGAATGCATGGGACAGACATAAGGCAGTCCTAGTGGGGGGTAGGAGGATGTAGGCTGTTGGCTAACTAGGATCTGCAGCTTATCCATTAGGTAGGAAAATGGGCAGACTAGGTGGGCCAAGCAGTCCCTTATCTGCCATCAAATTCTATGTTTCTGTGTTTCTATGACAACTTTTTCAGGATGGCATCAATGTGTCCAGAGAAGTTTCAGTGTTGGTCAAGCCAGACACCCAGATATCTAAATGAGGATGCGTCCTCAAGAATTGTCCCATCGAGTGTGTAGAAGGAGGGGTTGGAAGGGAGCATAGACAGTCTCTGCCTGGTGCTGAAGGTCATGGAGTCTGTCTTCTTAGCATTAAGAAAAAGTTGATGAGAGCTGAACCAGAGCTGAACCTTGTTGAAATCATGCTGAAGTCTGTCAGCAACATTGGTGGGGGAGTGGTCTGAGGTGAAGATGACCATGTCATCTGCGTACATGTGTATTGAGGCTAAAGTACAGACAGATGGGAGGTCATTCAGGAAGATCGGGAAGAGTATAGGACCTAACACGGAGCCTTGGGGTGCACCATTGTTAATAGGGAGGGGAGGATATGGAATCAGCTATTCTAACTGACCGGATCTGGCCTATGAGGTAGGCTTTGAACCAGTCAGCTGCCTGTACAGATAAGCCTGCAGAGGAGATCATGCTTTGTAGTAGTGAGTGGGAGATGGTGTTAAAAACTTTGGCTAAATCGACAAAAATGGCAGAGGTGATATGGCCACTGTCCATCCTTGAGAGGATGAAGTCACTAAGCCTAATCAGGGAGGTGGTAGTGGAGTGGTTTCTTTGAAAACCAGATTGGAAGGGAGTAAAGAAGTAAGTGGTTGAGAGATAGGAAGAGAGTTGATTGAGGACCAGATGTTCTTGCAGTTTTGCAAGGGTAGGAAGGAGCGAGATAGGACGTTACTTGCCAGGAGTAGAAGGGTCACCTCTCTTGGGTAGGGTAAGAACAACAGCATGTTTCCAGTTGGCAGGGAGAGCAGCCAAATCAAAGGAGAAGTTGAGGAGCTCAGAGAGGGGGTAGCAATGGTTTGGGCTGAGAGATATAACAACTTTGGTCTAGCCCATCAAGTAAGCTGCCCTCAGTGGAGTTCAGAGTGAGCAGGGTTTCTAGGGTCTGGGATAGAGTAAATTTGGAGAAGGAGAAGGAGAAGCCACTTCCCAAGGGGGAGTTATGTAGGGGGTGCTGGAGGGAGTGGCAGATTTTGTAGCAGGAGTGGAAGATAAGATGGCGGAGTCACAGGACATGAAGTAGTTGTTGAATTCGTGTGCAACACTAGGGTGGTCAGTGACTAGGGAATTATTTATTTTGAGCGTGGGGGAAGGAGCAGTGGAGGTAGGGGAGAAAGAGTGAATTACCTTCCAAAATTTAGATGAGGTGTTAATATTAGCTTGAAAGGTAGAGGTAAAGTTCGGCTTTGGCCAAATGAGTGGCCTTGGTGCATTTGTTTCATAGAAATCGATATGCATCTCAGTCTTTTTTGTAGCCTAGAGGCTTTGTGTTTTTTCCAGGCTAGATCCCTTGCTCTTTGACAAGCAATGAGCTCAGAAGAGATCCAGAGGAGGTGGTTTTCTCTGACACGGACACAGCAGATATGGGAGTATCTGTTCCAAATGTCAAAGAAATTGATTTTAAAGAAGTCAGCAGCTGCATCTATATCTGTCACCAAAGCTACAGTGGCCCAGTTTAATTGGTCAAGATCAAGGAGAAAGGGGCAAAGTTTAGATTTTTGTATGGCCGAGTAAGTAGGGTCATGGAAGGGGCCATAACTCAGTGAATTTTGTGCACCAGGAAAGTCATACAGTGGTCACTTAATGCATCAGAGAGTACCCCTGCCTTGATGACTCTGTGCTGGTGAGAAGTGAGAGCCCAATCAATCAGGGAGTGATTATTTCTTTTGTCATTCAACTTTGTGGGTTCAGAAATGAGTTGTGATAGATTATGGGCAGCAGTAGCATTCTATAATTTGTTAAGGGAGTGGGATAACCAGTTTGAGTTAATATCACCCATTATATAAACCTCACCTGTAGCGGTATGGGAGACAAAAGTTCTGTAATGACTGAAGATTGTAGACCAGGATGACAGTAAACACCTGCCATGAAAATTGGGAGAAAGAAAGGGAGAGATAGCCGACATGCTTTTGAGCACTGTTGGAAAAGGCTAGCGCTATTGTGGAGAGCAATTAGAGTTAGTGCTCTGAGAAATTTACTGGACTTCTACAATTAAAGTTGACTTCAATACTAAAATACTGTAAATATATAATAAATGTTAAAATGTAGCCATTAACAAGGGTTCAGTGGCAGTAGTTTCTTCCTCCTTTCTTTCTGCTGCCATACAGGTTAAGGACTGACTCTCCTGGAACTTGGTGACCCTTCTGCAGCTGTCAGGGTCACTGCAATGCACACCGATGAAATGCTTCTTTAGCTGGGAGATTCTGTGCTTCACCCATGTGGCACTTTTCATTTTATTCTGGATCTTTACCCAGATTTCCTCCCAGTCATGAAACTGAAAGGTGCTAATCCCAAATAAGTATAGTGCAGTAGTTTAAGGCTCTTCGCTGCAAACATGGAGGCCTGGGTTTGAAACCCACAGCCCCCACTTGCATACTGTGTGACCCTAAGCAAATCACTTAACTTTCTTGTACTCCCGGTTTGCACCTGTAAACACGTTTCAACTTAGTTTGTCTCTCCTGTTCTTGAAAAAAACAAAAAAGTTATGGTACCTGAACAAAAGGTCCAGGAATAACGTAATCTTCTTTGTGCTGAACACTGAGCTTTTTCCTTGACATTTTTTTAATTAAAGAGAAGTCTAACATAAAAAATAATAATGACCAAAATATGAAATATATATAATATATAAAATATCTATCTATCTATCTATCTATCTATCTATCTATCCATTGCAAAAAACTCCATTAATGCATCAGTTAGGGTTTCTATTATGCAACAGAAGTCTGGAAATTTGGTGTTAGGGTTACTAGCCTTACCACTCCACCCCCACCACCCAACCCTCCACACACCAATAGGCATTGGGGTGAGCCTTGGGGTCATCGGCCCTCTCACCCCATCCCATGTATAAAGAAGCTGAGATGGTACAGTATAGGAGAATGGGGTGAAAGCTGGGCCCAATGACCCCAATGCATGTTGGTGTGTGGAGGTGGTGGGTGGGCTGGTAGGGTTGGTAACTCTAACAATGAATTTCCCAGACTTTTGTTGCTGTAATAGAAACCTTATCTGATACATTTACAGAGTTTTTTTGCAATGAATTTCCCATTTTTTTGAGATAGTATAATAGTATCCTTATTTTACTGTGGGAGGAGCAAGGTCCTTCTGACCCAGCACTCCAATCACTCTGAAGATGCTTATATGTATGTAGGTGTGGAACAACAGTGACCAAATTGTCAGCATAGCCATCTTATTACCCCCACCTCATGTACCCCAAGTACAGAGAAATTGTGAAATGCAAGGCAAAGCATTATTATGTGCAACTGCAATACCATGCTGTGCCACAGCTGCTGAAATACATTTCAGACAGGATGTGGGAAATGACAGCTGTACTGTTTATGAGGTGGTGTGTAAAAATGACTATGATGAAAATTTGGTGGCAAAATATGGAAAAGTAACAAAGTTATGATCTTGCATTGAATAAATTCAATGAGCGTGCATAACTCGGGCATTTTGAGGAATTTTTGCACCACATTTTCAACATGGCCTTTTGTGGACCTCACCTCGTGACAGTGGCATTGTCATTTCATTATTCAGCCCCGAAAGGTGATCTCGCACAAGCCATTATTCTATGACACAGCAGCTGCGTTTGAATTCTGGATATGAAAAATGACAGCTGTATTGTTCATGAGGGGGTGTAAAAATGGCAATGTTGAAAATTTGAGGAAAATATAAAAAATGCCGAAGTTTCGTGCGTGCATAGAAACATGTCAACAACCGCACATAACGCAGGCATTCTTTGGTATTTTTGTGCAAAATGTTCAACATGGACTTTTTTGGACCCCATCTCATGAACACTGGCACTGTCATTTTGTTAATTGGTCCTGAAAGGTGATTCCGCACAGTGACCGCAAAATCACCTTTCAGGACTGAGTAATGAAATGACAGTGTCAGTGTTCAAGATGTGGGGTCCCAAAAAGCCCATGTTGAAAATTTGCTGCAAAAATGTAGAAAAATGGTTGAGATATCAATATAAGTTCAAAATAACATTGACAGCCATTATACGGAACTTACCTTGGTTGTTCAGTTCACGGTTCGGCTTTGAACAGTGCAGACATGTCCTGGTCAACAGAAGATGGCAGCCAAAATCCTCTGGTGGTACGTATAGGGCAAGTGGGGATGTGGGGAGGAGGGTTGCTCAGTGGGAGGGTCAGGATGGAGGAGGGGAGGAGGAGAAGATGAGGGACTGTTTTCTTCTTTCCAGGTTTAAACAAAAAAACAAAAAATGTGGGGGGACTGTTTTCTTTTTTTTTTACAGGTAGCAATATAGAGCAGGACACTGGGAGTGAGCTCCCCAGTGTCCTACAGTACTGGGGGACTGGAGCACATAACTGTGGACACTGGTAGTGCCAAAGTGGGGATTAGGCACCCTGATGTTGGCAGAAAACCTGTAAAAGCAAAACAAATATTTTGGTACACTGGGAGTGGGCTCCTTGGTGTACCACACTGGCAGGGGGGGGTGGAGGGGGTGGATTTCTACTGCCAACATGGGGATTGGGCACCCCAATGTTGGCAGAAGCATTTTTAAGAAAATAATCATTTAGGGACACTGAGAGTGGGCTACCTAGTGTCCCACAGTGGCAAATTTGTGTGTGTGTGGTATTTCTACCACCAACACAGGAATTGGGCACCCCGATGTCGGCAAAAGCATTGTTATTAAATAAAACATGCCTCGGCCCCCTTACAAGCTGTAAAAGGAGAAAAACTCCTTTTATTAGGTAAACACCAACAAAACCAGGGCCAAGGAACAAGATTCCGACATTATTTGGCCCACAAAGTGTCCAGACAAGGTTTTGGGCTTTGTCACTGTATCCAATGGGTTTTTCCCATTGAGGTATTGCCGCAAATTGTGTAAATTTTTGTGAAACATTGGTGCAATTTGCGGCAGTTTTCGTGCAACAGTGCTGTTAGTTGCACAATAATTGCCACAATTTGCAGCACTTTTACAACAGAAGTGTTGCAAATTGTGGCACTATCAATGGCTGAAAGTTAGGAAATCTATTTTAGGCCGCTATTTTGGAAAAATGTCAGGATCTTGTTCCTCGGGCCCCTATTAGGTAAACACAACTGTTGGTGTTTACCAAGGGGCAGCAGTTTTTTTGAATTACAGTGTTTTTGTGCCGTCACTAACTGAAAACAAGGTTGTGGCAGCACGAAAGTGCACAACCCATTTGTGACAGGAAAAGGTGCTTTCCCAAAAGTAAAACATGCTTTTGCATGTCACATATATTTTTTCCCCATAGGCTATAAAGGGAAACTTAAATCTTTAATAACTTTTGAACAGATTAATATTTGTTCACCAAACCTTCAAAAGGCACATCAGTGACCCAAACCCCACATACCCTAAAAATTTCAGACCAGACACCCAAACCATTTTGACCATAGCCCAAGCAAAGAATTGTCCCCAAAAGGGTACAGTTCACTTTTTTTGGCACTCTGTCGCTCCACAACTAAACATCCCACTGAAACAAAACTTGCCAGATCTAGAGACCTATGGGACCAAACTGTGCATGCAAAATTTCAGGTAAATTGGTTGAATGGTTGCAAAGTTATTAAAGTGCACAATTTTGAGTTATACATACTGTAGTAGTGGCCGGGCAACCCTAACTATACTGGCACTACTGTGCCAGTATAATCTATCTGGCTATCTTTCATCTATCTATCTGGCTGTCTTTCATCTACCTATCTATCTGGCTGTTTTTCATCTATCTATCTATCTGGTTATCTGTCATCTATCTGTCTATCTATCTACCTACTTGGCTATCTTTCATCTATCTGTCTATCTGTCTATCTATGTACTGCATTGCTCCTTCACTCTGGTCTCCACCAAACACACACCATAGTTTTCCAAGTCTTATATTACTACTCATACATTGAGTGACAGAAGTGGGATTCAAAGCTGGGGCTCCAGGTTCTCACCTTTGTGCTCTATTCTCTAGGCAAAAACTATAGTGTGTTTTGTTAACACTATCCCAATGAGCTTTCTAATACAGGACAGGCAGAGGAGAGGGCATTTCTGCCATATGAGTAGGGGGATACAAACAGCAAAGGGACATAACTAGATTACAGAAATATTACACAGATGATAAGCAAAAACTTGATTAGTCACATAGTGAGTAAGTGATATTCAATTAAATTTTTATTTTACCAAGAAAAACGCCATTGAGAGGACTCATCTATAAGGTGGTCCTGGAGGGATGCAACATGAAAAGTAATACAAAACAGCAATGAATGCAAAAAACAAGGACAATAATTTTTACAATTTCATAACAACACAGAGAAAACATTGAATATAACTAACAATAATAGATTCTTGTCTCACAGTGAGGAAAAGGGGCAATTAGGACTCAAGGCGACAGGAAGGCAGTTTGAGAAAACAGGAGTAAGGATGCAGCAGAGGGGCTCATAAGTTAAACAATTAGGGAAGGGACATGATTAGTAGAGACAGCTACATTACTGGCAGTAGCTAGCATCAAGAAGACAACAAGTGCTGAAGAGATAGTGCAGCAGGGTACCTCAAGGTTGTGGTACAGATTAAGACTAGCAGTTACAACTTTATTTCAGTAATTGTCTCAGCAAAGTCTTGAAGGTGTGCTCCCTGACCATATGCATACGTTTTAAGGATTTCTGAAGGGTATTCCAGAGGGTAGGAAGGGCATAGCTTAGGGATGAGGTGTTGCAGTGTGTTTGAATCCTAGGTATATCGAGCAGGTTATATGAGTATCTTCTGAGCGAATATACACCAGTGGTACATTTGAGAAGATCAGAGGTATAGAGAGGAAGCTTATTGGTAATGGCTGTGTATGCCCAGAGGAAGGCATTGCTTAATCTCCTAGTACCAAGAGAAGGCCAGCCAAGTTGTGCATAAAGGGAGCAGTGGTGAGTATTGCATAGGGTGCCAGTGATAAATGTTAATGCTCTATGATACAGAGTATCCAGTTTGGCTAGTGCAGCAAGGGATCAATGGCTATACATAAAATTAGCGTAGTCAACAAGGGGGAGAAATGTGGTCAGTACCAGTCTTATTTTTGACTCAAATGTAAACAGGTGTTTGATTCTGAAGAAAAGGCCTAACCTTTGTTTTAACATTTTGGAGAGTTCTTTTATACTGTATGTGTAGTGAAAGTTAGCTTGGAGTCAAGCCAAAAATCCAGATATTTGAATTTATCCCCTACCTCTAATGGTTCCCCAGAAGGGTCAAAATCAAGTGTGTGTGGCACTCATGGAACCCATGCTCACTGCTTTGGCTTGAGGAGAGAGAAACATAACTTTGGTCTTTTTAACACTGAGCAGCAATTTCAATTGCAGAAGGTTTTGCTGCAACAGGTTGAAATTATGCTGCAGCTCTTTGCACGTGAGCTCAAGGAAGGGCTTGATGACATAGAGTACTATGCCATCCACAAAGAGCTTTAGCATTAGCTGTACTGATTCTGGATTCAATGTCATTAATGTAGATCACAAATAATAGAGGCCCCAGGATAGACCCCTGTGGAGCTCCTCTCTGCAGTGTTTTGAGTGGGGAGAGGTCACGTTGGGGTTTTACTTGTTGCTGTCTACCTATAAGGTAACAGGAATACCACTGCAAGGCTGTATTATCAAGGCCAGTGTCGCGCAACATAAGTAGTAATAAATCATGGTCAACAGTATCAAACACCTTGCTCAGGGCCAAGAAGAGCACGCTGACATGGTTTTTAGAGTCTAAAGCAACTTACCAATCATTTGTCACATTAGCCAAGGCAGATACCATGCTGCGTTTAGGTCTGAAGCTGGATTGTAGGGGGTTGAGCATGTTGGAGGTTGCCAGACATTCTCTTAATTGCGAATTAACCAGTTTTTCAATCATTTTGATAAGATTGGAAGTAATGATATAGGTCGGTAGTTGTTAAGATCACTTGGATTACCAGACTGAAACAGCAGGATAATATGAGCAATTTTCCATACAGAAGGGAGTGTCCTTGCGAAAGAGATAAGTTAAAAAGATGGGTAATAGGTGCTGTCAGGAAATGGGAACCTAGTTTTAGGAAGAATAGCTCAAGTTGGTCAGCTCTAGTGCTTCTTTAATGTTGAGGGACAATAAAAGGTCCTCAACCTGCTTAAAGGAGATTGGGCTAAAGCTAAACATAGTTGCTTATTTGGCAGCTTGTGATGGTGGGTGGGGCAGATCATTATTGGAGGTTTTTGCGATGAGTTTGTCTGCTGGGGATGTATCAAAGGCTTATCCAGCAGTGGCAAATGGTTATTTAGCTGTTCCAGAACACATTGTTTGCTAGTGAAGGTACTGTCGCTGGCAATAATCTTAGCAGGCAATGATGAAGCAGGACTATGCCCTTCTATTTCCCATAAGAGTTGCCAAAATTTGCCAGCATTATTTTTGGATGAGTCCAGTGCTGATTAGAAATATTTTGGCTTTTCGGCCCTTATGTGTTTAGTGCATTGGTTCCTAGAGGTTCTAAAAGCTGCCCAATCAGTTGGAAGTTTGGTTTTACATGTTCTTTTCCATACGGCATCCCTGTCTTGCAGAACTGTTTTTAAGGCATTTGTTTTTATCCAAGGGCATGTCTTTTGCCCTGTTCTGATTTTTAGTAAAGGTGCATGTTTGTCGATCACCTTCAGGACCAGGCTCTGGAACAGGGTGCAAGCCTCTGTGACTGTAGGTGCAAGATAAAAATTTTGCCTCAGACACCTAGTGTTGGAACCCACTTGGAGGGGGGGGGAGCAATCTTGGACCTCATACTCTCAAATGGGGAAGGAGAAAGAATCTCAGATTTAGAAGTGGGTGGCCATCTGGGAACAAGTGACCACCAAACAGTGTGGTTCACAATAAACACAGTCATAGAGTCAAGCCATATAAAAACAAGAGTATTGGACTTTAGGAGGGCTGACTTTGGGAAAATGAGAGAGTGCCTCAGAAAAGCACTAGCAAATGGGCAAGAAGGAGGGGTGGAGGAACAATGGGGAATAATTAAAACAGCCATCACAAAGGCAACAAGCCTTTGTGTGAAACAAATCAACAAAACAAAACGAAGGAAAAAAAAACACTATGGTTCTCAAAAGAGGTGGAAGGAAAGGTTAAGGAGAAAAGGATAGCATTCAGGAAATATAAGAAGGAGCAGGACAGAGAACTTTACCAGTTAAAGCAGTAGGAGGCAGGGAAGGCAGTCAGAATAGCAAAGACACAAACTGAGGAAAAGATAGCCAACTCTGTTAAGAAGGGGAATAAAACCTTTCATAGGTACATTAGGGAGCGAAGAAAGACCAAGGAATGGATACTGAGACTTAATAAAGGGGAGAGAATGTGGGCAGAGGGTGACAGTGAAAAAGCAGGGATACTGAACGAATATTTCTGCTCATTATTCGCAATTGAAGAGGAGGGGGAGGTACCTAAACCAAACAAGAGAAACACTCTGAATAGGGGGGTCAATACCAGTCCATTCACAGAAGAAAGGGTTTTGAAAGAACTCTTGAAACTGAGGGTGGACAAAGCAATGGGGCCTGATGGGATTCATCCCATAATTCTAAAAGAACTAAGGGTAGAATTAGTAACGCCACTGACTACTGCCTTTAACAAATCATGGGAGGATGGGGTGGTACCTGAGGACTGGAGGAGGGCAGATGTGATCCCACTTCACAAAAGTGGGAGCAGGGCAGAGGCAGGAAACTACAGACCAGTTAGTTTGACCTCAGTGGTAGGGAAAATGATGGAATCACTTCTGAAGGAAAGACTTGTTAAGTACCTAGAGGCCAGTGGGGCAGAGGACCCATGACAGCATGGTTTCACAGCTGGAAGGTCATGTCAGACTAACCTAATAGATTTCTTTGACTATATGACCAAAGTAGTAGACCAGGGAGGAGCTGTGGATATGGCCTACCTAGATTTTATCAAGGCATTTGACACAGTCTCACAAAAAAGATTAATACACAAGTTAGCCAGCCTTGGAGTGGGTCCCAAGGTGGTAGCCTGGATAAAAAACTGGCTGGAGAACAGGCGCAAAGGGTAATAGTAACCGGAGTCCACAGTGAAGAAAGGAGAGTAACTAGTAGGGTACCGCAAGGTTCGGTACTGGGACCGGTCCTCTTTAAATGTCTTTATAGGTGACATTGGAGAGCACCTGGAAGAAAAAAATATGTCTCTTTGCAGATGACACAAAGATCTGCAACAGGGTTGACACACAAGGTGGGGTGGAAAGGATGAAAAGGGACTTGGCAAAGTTGGAGGAATGGTCAAATAGATGGCAGCTCAGGTTCAATGCAAAGAAGTGCAAGGTAATGCATCTGGGAAACAAAAACCCAGGGGAAGAGTACACAATAGGGGTGAGATAATAACAACAACAAAAATTGAAAAAGACTTACAGTAGTAGCCACAGAAACTACCAGCTATTTCCCGAAATGTCTGTGATATTTCCAGATATATCTAATGCTTTCTCCATTTCTACAGTAGGGGCAGCAGAGAGAAACTCTTTAGAAATTTCGGGAAATATCTGGAAATAGCTGGCAATGTCTGTGGCTACTACTGTAGGAGTAATTATATCAGATGACCTAAAGGTGGGCAAGCAATGTGAGAAGGCTGTAAGGAGGGCTGGGGGGATACTGGGGTGCATAGGGAGAGGCCTAAACAGTAGAAAGCAAGAAGTTGTTATCCCTCTGTACAGACAGTTGGTGAGACCCCATCTAGAGTACTGTGTGCAATTCTGGAGACCCCATCTCTGCAAGACATAGACAGAGTGGAGGCTGAAAGGAGGGCAACCAAAATGGTGCAGGTCTGCACCAGAAGACATACGAGGAGAGACTAAAGCAGCTTAATATGTATACCCTTGAGGAAAGGAGGGAGAGGGGAGACATGATAGAAACTTTCCAGTATCTCAAGGGAATTAACAAAGTACAAGAGGGTAGTATCTTTCAGAAAAAGAGGTGTGTAAGAACAAGGGGCACAGTTTGAAGATAGAGGGGACGGCTCAGAGGTAATGTTAGAAAGTATTTTTTCAAGAGAGGTTGTGGATGCATGGAACAGCCTTCCTGAGGAGGTTGTGGAGTCAGGAACAGTGGGAGAATTCAAGAATGCATGGGACAGACATAAGGCAATTCTAATGGGGGGGTAGGAGGAAGTAAGCTGTTGATTAACTAGAATCTGCAGCTTATCCATTAGGTAGGGAAATGGGCAGACTGGGTGGGCCAAGCAGTCCTTATCCGCCATCAAATTCTATGTTTCTATGCCATCTAATCTGGCTTAAGTCTGTCAGGAAATCAGTGCAATTGAGACTGCGGTGACTCCTTTTATATTTGAAAGTGGAAGTAGATATAGGCTTTAGTAAGGCCCTCACACATGCTATGGCCCTAGGATCACTTATGTCATTGTGAAACACCCTGGTGTGTGCAATTTTTTGAGGGTTAGTAACAAGTAATAGATCAAGAAGGGTGCTGTGTGCAGGAATTTTAGTATTAGGGTGAGTGATGTCAGGTGTATGTTGCGTAAGGCCAAGTGTGTCACATAAATCTTTAAGGGGTTTGGAGCAAGAAGAATACCAGTTGAGATTAAAGTCTCCCATAATAATTATTTCTGAATTGGGGATATTCTGCACTTTGTGGAGGTGGGTTAATATTTCAAGGCCCTTTGACAGAAGTCTGTAGTAACCTGTGATGGGTATAGACTCATTGGATGATGGAGAGACCCTTAATATAAGACTTTCAAATCCCTTTGGTACAGTAGTTAAATCAGTAACCAATACTGTATAGTTATCCAAGACATATATTGCAACACCCCCCCACCCCGGATGGCCTATCAGCCCTAAACATGTTGTATGAGGGGATGTTAATGTTATGGTCAGGGGATCAGCCAGGATTCTGTAATTACTAGCACATCAGGGTTAGAATGACAGATCCAAGCCTGGATCATGTCATGCCCTTTGAGTAGGCTGCAGGCATTGATATGTAGCAAACTTGTACCTTTTAAGTTTGGCAAATCGGAAGGTTCCGCAATAAGTGATGGGGGACCGGGATTTAGTTCAACATTCCCAGAGCACAGTAGTGATAAGAGGAGAAGTTTCTGAAGTATATTGATTAGGTATCTAAGGAGTAATAGACAACTCCATTTGCATGGAATGGGGGTGGTTGGAGATGTACAGGGTGCAGCAAGTTTGTGGAGAAGTGATGATTTGTAAATTGCCACTCTGACATGAAGAATTAAGGGTCCACTACTGTAGTCTGAAGTTATAGGATACGGAATTGATGATGCACTTTCTTGATAATCAGTGCTGAGAAGCATTTGGCTGTACAGTGGAGGGTGTGAAGGTAACATTAATAGTCTGATCCTGTGGGAAAGAGGGGCTAATAACTATTTTCAAGGTGGTTAGCAAAATAAAACAGCACAGTAAATGATAAAACTCCATGGTTCTTATTGCCCACTTAGGGGGGCATTTCAGGGATTGAAGCAACAAGAAACAACAATATTTGAAACAGGGGAAGGGGTGATTATGAAGATTTCTAAAAAAAAAAAAAAGAAAATAAACAGTTTGATATTGGAATGTAAAGGACTCAAAAGAGCAAATGAAATGAGTGTCGGAAGGAGATCCCTCTAGTGGTATAGTAGTATAGGTTGCAAATGGGAAAATGGACACTTAACAATTTTCAGCCTGCAATATACAATATGTCAATATGTCACGTGACTAATAGCAGATATAAATGTAATGCACCAGACAGGGCAGGTGGGTGGGGAGGGTGGGAGCCAGAATGCAGTGCCAGTGGGAATCAGCTTAATTTCTCACACAACAGTCAAACCCTTAAAAGCTGCAGAGATTCCATCTGAAATACTGTGGTACAAACAAAGTTCAAGAGCAAAAGGGTGCCAAATTTAAAAGTTAAGCCCAGAACAATAAGAACATTGGAACATAAGAATTTGCATGCAGAAGGGGACCTCTTGATCCATCTAGTCTGCTCAGAAGCATAGCAAGGCAAGATCTCCATTGGGGTCCTAGCTGCTTACTCCATACCTGTGCAAAGTGTTCTTACAGGCAGGAGGGTGGACTGGCGAGGAACTGCATAGAGGGTTGCAGAGGGAAGGGACTGGGCAGAGAAAAGGGAGACACAATTAATAAATGAGCTGGCTAAGAAGCAGGTCTTCCAGCTCAAGTTACGGGGGGGGGGGAGCAGAGAAAGAGAGAAAGAAGAAAGGAAAATAATGCAGTTTTTAAGCTACAAAAAATTAACTTCAACTATACAATAAACTCTAGTATTAAGCAGTTTAATTATTCACACAGCAGTCAAACCCTTAAAAGCTGCAGAGATTCCATCTGAAATACTGTGATACGAAGTTCAGGAGTAAAAGGGCACCAAATTTAAAAGTTGAGCCCAGAGCAATAGCAGGGCAAGAGCACCATTGGGGTCCTGGCTGCTTACTCTGTACCTGTGCTGAGTGTTCTTGCAAGTGGTAGTGTGGTCTGGCAAGGAGCTGCATGGAGCAGTAGTAGAACAGTAGTGGTAATCAAACCTGGGGCTTCAGGTTCTTGCCTATGCACTCTAGCCACAAGGCCAAAACTTTGGTTTTATAGTGTGCCTTTCAGATACAAATGATCATAAAGTATTTTACAACCCAGAGGAGGACAGATCTTTGCTAGGTGGTTCAAACAACAAATTAATGAGGCACTGCAAAAAAGCTAAGCATGGACTTGTACAAAGCCACATGGCAAGTTGCAGTAATGAGGTTGAGTCTTGGGGCTCCTAGTTCACAGTGCTGCACTCTTAACCCATACTTCCTGTTAATTATGGCAAAGACATACAAAGTATGAGGGATCTTAAGTGATATAATTATCTAGACTTTAATAATTTTTTAATCCATAGTGTGGGAGTGACTACTGCCTGATCAATATTTCCTCTGATGAAACAGTATAGAGCGATGCCAATTAGTATGGTCCATTGTAGTACAGCCTAAGGCCATTTCTAAATCCCCATGTGGATGTAGCTGCTCATATTTACTCAGTAGTGAGCTCCAGCCAAAGCAAGATTCTGTGCCTAAAAGGAAAAAGCAGAAATGCAGGCATCTGTCTGATTCTCAGTCAAAACAAGCATCCAGTCCCAGAAAGCAGAAGCACAGGCATGTGCCTAAGCTTGCAAAGGTACTGCATTCTGAGACAGTACCCCAGAAAGAGACCCCATGTGAGCCTTTGAGAGAGCTGGAGGCCATGCAGCAGGCTGAGGTGAGTCACAAAATGCATAAACGTAAGCACACGCCCCTGTCTGATTTTGAGACCTTGAGCAAGAAGACCCTTATTTGCTTACAGGTGCACTTGAGATAGAGAAAGTAATGCAGGCTGAGGGAAGTTGCAAAACAAAATGCAAGTATAAGCATCTGCCCCAGCCAGAGACATTGCCTGAGCCTAAAAAAGAATTCTCTTTGGAGACTGCATCTGTAACTCAGGTCAAGTGCAAAAATCACAAACATAAATTCAAGGATGTGCCTGAGCTTTTCCATGAGCCCGAGATTCTACTAGAACAAGAAGCCTGTTTTGAGCTTGCACCTGCATGAAGCACTGATAAAAACCAAGGCATAGGCATTGGTTCCAGCCTGAGGCCAGGCTTGAGCCTCAAATGCTGCCTGGGCAATAACCCCCCTGGGAGCCTTTATCTTCAAATTAGATGGTACTTGCAGTTCAAGATGAGGGCCATCACAAAAGGTGCGAAGAAGAAAAAAAAAAAAAAAAAACAAGCATCTGCAAGAGCCCAAACTAAGTCCCCAGCAAGAGCCCCAGCCAAAAGCTCAAACTTCAGTGCAAGCAGTTCCTTAAGTCTGACACACTACCCAGTCCTGGCACTCTACCTAACATATCTAACCCTGCCCAAGCATGATGTCCTAGTTGAACATGGCTCCCTAGCTGAGCCAGGTGTTCTGCCAATGCATGACTGCCTGACAGAGCCTGACTGCTGATCCGAGTCTGATGCTTTGCCTTAGCCTTATTCTCAGCTGAAGCCTGAAACTCTGCCTCACACCTTACTCAGTTCTGTTGCCTTATCCTAGGGAGACCGTCACACACACACAGTTTGAGCAACTCCTTCCATGCTGTGCACTCACCTTGACTGGTGCTGCCAAAATCAGCAAAACATACAGGGAAACACAGAACACTGTACATATGTCAAGTTCATAGCCACTATTCGTTGTTATTTTAAACTGCATTTTAGTGTGGTTTATGTGCAAAAGGCAATACAACAATGGTTGTGGCAACAGACAAGCATTATAGCCCCTTGCACTTTGAGCTATGCTAACTCTTCCTCAGGGTGTGTCTTGCTAAGGTGCATGTCTTCTCCTCTTATACTGCATAAAAAGATCCAGCTGGATCCTCACTTTGTGACATACTTTCAATCATCTAAACACAGCATTTTGGATTGATAAAACACCAGGAACTGCCCATCAGGGTGATCTTTCATAGCAATGCAGTACTAGTAGATACTAACTCTAGTATATGGGGGGGGGGATTATAGCAGGAATGCACATGTGCCAAAACATCATTAAATATTGAACACACCAAAATGCATCCAGTGAATATAGTGATACCATGATAACTACATAATCTATAAGAAAACCAATACAAACATATCATATTTTATATTCATTTCCCAGGATCAGTTTGGTGTTTTTAATTTGTCATAATGTTTTGGCATATGTGTATTCTACTATAACCTCCCCCCCCTTTTCATAATAGTACCTATCTACTAGTACTGCATTGCTATGGGAAATTGCCATGATGGGCTGATCCTTGTGATTTCTTTATGAATCTAAAACACTGTTTCGAAGTTTGAAATACATCATAAAGTGAAGATCAAACTGGATCATTTAACACAGTATAAGAGAAGAGGACATGCACTTTAGCCACACCCCTCCTGAGGAAGAGTCAGCATGACTTGAAGTGCCGGGAGCTTTTTTGCTTGTTTGTTGCCCTACCGCTTTTGTCATGTGAACTATATTAAAATGCATGTTAAAATTAATAAAGAAGGGTGGCATTGAGCTTGATGTGTGCGGTATTTTCTGCCCAACTCAAAGTGCAAGGGGCTTTTGTGCTAGGCTGTTGTCATAACTGCTTTTGTACTACCTCTTGCACGTGAATTTCACTTTGATGCCCTTTAAAATCGATAAAAAATAGTTGCATTGCGTG
Organism: Neoceratodus forsteri; assembly: GCA_016271365.2. Classification (NCBI taxonomy): domain Eukaryota; kingdom Metazoa; phylum Chordata; order Ceratodontiformes; family Ceratodontidae; genus Neoceratodus; species Neoceratodus forsteri. Next base: position 1,222,861,731 of record CM057459.1, on the reverse strand, counting down.
TGATGTGTGCTCTGAAGTTTCTGTGTTTCCCTGCACAGTTTGAGCATGATGCACCACCCAAGCCCGATGCACTTTTTGAGTCTGGCACCATGCTACAGAGTGACTCCATATCCATGTACAATGCTACTTTCTTGAATGAATCTGATCCCTCTGCAAAGCCTAACCCGAAGGTGGCTGTTTAAACGCTAGCTACACTCCACTGCAGGTACCACAGTGCTTATACTACATTTTCTCAATGAAATCCTCCAAACATAAAAAAAGTGTTCCCCCATTAACTGGTAATGTAGGTGTCCATGCTGAAACAAAGGAGTTCACTGAACATAGTATTCTGAGTTATTTTGTGATGGATTACTGACTCATATGGTGTATCAAGCAAATTTATATGCAGATCAGTTCTTGACTCAATATGGGAACAGGTTAAAAAGCATAGACAAGGGTGCACCAGCTGACTCCCACAAATTTAGAGGAAATTAAAAGCTTTGGGTTTGACACTGGAAATGGGGATAGTGAAAAAATGGCATCAGCATGTACTGGTCTGCAGCCATGTTCATTTTCATCCAGGATCCATCTAGAAATTAACTGTTACTGTACCAGCTGAGTATGCTTTTCCTGGTAAAACTTTTGAAGTAAATGAGCATAATAAATTCTACTTCTGTTTTCAGCTACAGTGAGTAAGAAATGGTCTCTGCTTCTGCTGACGTTTATGCACTACAATGGCAATACTCAGGCTTTTTCAAGGGAACATCTAGAAAATGATAGGCTTTTTAAATGAAGCCTATTACTGATCATCTCCTTAAAATGTTTTCTGAGATGTACACCCCCATCTCTAAATGTCTCAGTGGATGAGTTTCTTCTGCTATTCAAGGGAAGAATAATATTTAAACAGCACCTTCCTCTGAAACTGTATGGAACAAAACTGTACAAATCTTGTGAAAGTTCCATGGAGTACACATGCATTTTCAGAATCTACACAGGAAAGGATGCCACACATGATGTTCTAGCCACCCACTCCTACCAATGTCTGAATGCCAAGGAGAAAACAGTGCGGCAACATGCCACGCTGTCAATACAGTGGACACATTACATCGCTCGGTTAAAACACTGAGATGTAATATTAGTGCATTCGAAACATAAAATATTGCTTTTTGCCTGTTGGATCAAATGGTGCCACAAGCTACTGCATTTAACTGATACTGGACATTAAACAGAGGAATCTCAGTCCAGAATTTATCTACAGTATATAGAAGTTGTAGCCAGAGGTGAAGAATTAGGTCCCACACAATTTTCTCCTTGGCGTTCAGACATTGGTAGGGGTGGGTGGCTAGAACATGGAACTTTCACAAAATGTGTACAGTTTTGGTCCATACCAGGCACATATCAGTGTTTTACCTGAGTGATGTTAATGTGTCCGCTGTATTGACAGCGCGGTAAGTTATTGCATTTTTTTTTTCCATGGCATAATGACCCCTTGCCCTGTCAGAAAAGGTATAAAAGAACCAAATAAACAAAAGAAAAGATCAACACACTCATTTGGCACAAAAAAAAGAACAAATTTCAGGAAATTATTTATAAAATACTCTTTACTGCACAAGAGATAGGACCAGTACTAATTCACTATTTTGGTTTTTTACCAGGGACATGCAGTGATAGCAGGCTCAGAGCATGTTGTGCCAAGAATCCTTTGGTAGAGGTACAGGTTTTAGGCACCAGCCCAGTCAGTACAACATGAAGAAGCCCATCATGGGAAAATGTTGTACTTGTAAAATTAAGTAACCAGCTAATTAGATAGAAAAGGGCCAGACTGTTATTTCTTCAGTATTTTCAGCTGTGGAACCTAATTTAAGGGAGGATTGTGGGTAGCAAATATTTGGCAAGGAGGCTTTCTCACACATCCCTGAAGTCCTCAGTTTATACACTTTAAAACAATATACATTATCTCCTGGGTTGCACAAATCTTTGAGATGTTCTGGGGGTGGGAAATGTAGGCACGGAGGTACAAGGTGACAAAATGTAATACTTAGGCATATAGTAATAAGCAGGTGTGATTGGAATTCTGTGGAATAATTGCATGTATGTGGTAGCTGAGTTACCAGAATATTCTGGGAAAATCAGAAATTGGGTAATTTTGCCCATGTAATATAAAATAACCAGAAATGTAGATGGAAATGTTTATAGGGATGCACTCAAGAGGTACAAAGAAATGCAGAGGGAGGAGTACAGGAAGGTGTACCAAGACAAGCAGATGGAAGTGGGTAGAACGATTAGGGGAGTAAGGCACAGACAGAGAAAAGGATGTCTAGAGGGGTGTCAAAAGAGGTAAGACTTTTTTCAGATGTACAAGTGAGAAAGAAACACAATGGGAGGGACTGTGAGGATTACAAGGGCAACATGGGGAGACTGTACAGCAGGGGACCAACAAAAAGCTGACATTTTAAACTGGTATTTCATAGAAATATAGAAACATGGAAGTTGATGGCAGATAAGGACTGCAGTGCCCATCCAATTCTGCCCATTTTTTCTACGTTATGAACGTGCCATAGACCTTTTCTTTGTCAATGGCCTATCTATTCATACTCATCTGTATTGCTCCCTTATGCCTATCCCATGCCTGTTTGAAGCCCTGCACTGTATTCATATCCACCACTTCCTGAGGTAGGCTGTTCCATGCATTCACCACCATTTCTGCGAAAAAGAACTTCCTTGCATTACCCCTTAATCGGCCTCCCTCTAATCTCATGCTGTGTCCTCTTGTCCTGCTATTTTTCTTATATTGAAACATGCTAGACTCTTTCACCTTGTTAATGCCCTTAAGGTGTTTGAATGTTTCAATCATATCACCTCTCTCCCTCCTTTGCTCTAGTGTATACATATTGAGCTCTGTTAATCTGTCCTCATATATTTTGTGATGCAATCCCTGTGCCATTTTGGTTGCCGTTCTCTGGACTGCCTTCATTTTGATAATGTCCTTGTGCAGGTGCAGCCTCCAGTACTGCACACAGTACTCCAGATGAGGCCTAACCAGTGTCTTGTAAAGAGGGATTATTACCCCCCGTTACGATTTGCGATACCCCTACTAATACACCCCAACATTCCCCTAGACTTACCTACTGCTTTTGTGGTCTGCTTGGATGATTTCTGGTCATCTGTGATGATAATGTCCAAGTCTCTTTCTTCCCTTGTGATTGCCAGCAACTCCCCTCCCAACCTATAGTAGTTTCAGGGTTTCTCTTCCCTATCTGCATGATCTTGCACTTCTTTGCGTTAATCCCCAGTTGCCACTCTTCCGACCATTTTGCCAGTTTATCCAGATCTCTTCTCATTCTGCCCACCCCATCTGGATCATTTACTCTGTTGCAGATCTTGGTGTCATCTGCAAACAGATAAACCTTACCCTCCAGTCCATCTGTAATGTTACTGATGAAGATACTGAAGAGGACTGGCCCCAGGACTGTAGCTGAGGTACCTCACTTGTTACTTGCATCTCTTCTGAATGTATACCATTTACCACCACTCTCTGTTTTCTGCCCACCAACCAGTTTGCTACCCAGTTTACCAATCTCTGACCCCGCCCCCCCGAGCCTACCCAGCTTATTAATCATTCTTCTATGTGGAACAGTCCTGTCCTGTTCTGAACAACTACCAACTCATGCACTCACCCCCCCCAGGTACCCTCCCTCTTGATCTCATGTACCCGCCTTGGACATTGCCAATCACTATGAAATGGCCCTCTCTCCCCAGTGGCCGTTTGGTACTCCCTCTGTCCATCACTACTGCTGCCACGCTATACCCCCGCTTCCACCCATTTACCTGCCCTGGTGAATCTTGCTGTCCCCTGGCCCAAAAGAATAGGCGCCAGTCATGGGTATCTCATACCAGTACTCTAAAAAGCGTATACTTCTTCTGCTGTTGTCTGGAAACATTCATCCAAATCCTGGCCCAGCCCCCACTAAAGGAATAACTTATAACAATCAACCAGGATCCCTCTCAATAATCTCACTTAACATATGCAGTCTTCTTCATAAACTTGATACCCTTCAGACATTTGCCTGCCAGCATAGCCCGGACATTCTAGCAGTCATAGCAATCTGTCTCTCACCTTCGATTCCCAACCATGCTATCACCCTCCCTGGGTACAATGTTTATTGACTTGATCGAACATCTAAAAGAGGTGGTGGCTGCGCCCTGTACCTTAAGAACATGATCCAGGGGTACCTCATCAGCTTTACCTCCCAAACCACCACAGCACAGATACTTCCTGTCAAGATCCTCCTTGGTGCTCACAATAAAGCCATCACAATAGTCACAGTCTACATTCCATCGAAAGAACAAGGCAATGGGCTTAACGCAGTCCTGGATTTTACCAAATCTCTCTCACCTGACACAGAAACCATCCTCCTTGGTGACTTTAATATTAACTGGCCTGCTGCAGAGGCAGGGGCATACAGGGACTCGATAGCAGCGGCAAACCTTACTCAGATGGTTAGCTCTCCAACCAGGACAAACTATAAATCGAGTACTAGCACCCTTCTGGATTGGATCCTAACAAGTCACCCCACTAGGATCACAAACACCTCTGTCCTCCCTGACACAGTTAGTGACCACTCCCCTGTTAGCTGCTCCTGGTCCAATAAATTCATTAAGCCCCCTCTCCAAAACTATTACCAGCCAGGTTCTACCTAGAGGATAACTACCCCATCTCAAAACCTTCCTTCGTCAACAGGATTGATCCACAGTCCTCACAGCAACTAATGTGAACACGCACTTGATCACTTCATCTGGATCTTTAATCAAGCCTGCAACATATTTGCCAAAGCCTTATGTAACCCCTGGCTCACTGGAGACCTACTTAGGTGACTAAAAGCTCGGGACCACCTTTGGGAGGTTGCCAGAAACACTGGGAGACAATCTGATATTGCTAACTATAAACGTGCACGAAATGACTGCACCAAATATATCTGGGAAACAAAGATCACCTATTTCAATAATGCCCTCACTAACACATGGGGCAATGGTAAGGACTTCTGGAATAACATTAAAAAAGTAGCAGGGAAGCAGTCTAAATCACCCCCTGTCAGTATTCTATATTAATGGTGTAACTACACTCGACCAGAAATTCATTGCTGATACATTCAATGGCACCTTCACGGACCTCAGTGCTGTACTACCAAAGGGTTTTTTCGATTAGGAGGATCCACCTGGCTCCCCAGCCACCACCGGCCACCCTCCCTTCTACTTAAAAGCAGGAAAAATGCATCAAGTCTGCAGCTATGTCACCAAAGCCATTTGCAACTCCAGAGCCAGCAGTGACTCCTTCAACCTCAAACTGCTATCACTCACCCTTGAAGAAGTACTCCTGCCACTGACCAGGATCTTTAACCTCTCCCTCAGCCTCAGCCTGTTGCCGGACATATGGAAATCTGCCGCGGTAACCCCATTCATAAAAGTGGTGATAAACAGCTCATGAGAACTACCATCCAATTTCCATCCTACCTCCACTCTCCAAGGCCCTGGAACGGATTATGTCAGACCAGCTCACTAACTTCCTAGCAAACACAACATCCTGTGCAAGGAGCAACATGGCTTTAGAAAAGGTCATAGCACCTCCACGGTGCTACTTGAATTCACAGGTGCAATCCATCACTCATTAGATAACAGTCAACTTACTGGGTCCACCTTTATTGACTTAACTAAAGCCCTTTGATACTGTCAACAATTATCTTCTACTTGCCCAGCTTCAACTAGCAGGGCTCTCACCCAACTCGGTGAATTTGTTCAAAAGCTACTTAGACAACTGCTCCTAAAGAGTGAGAATTGCTGACACGCTCTCAGATCCAAGACCAGTCCGGTCCGGTGTCCCGCAGGGCTCAATCTTGGGCCCCCTCCTAATCAGCCTTTTCTTGAACTCACTGCTACAGTCCTGCCCTGAACAGATCCTACTCTATGCAGATGATGCTGCCATCCTGGCATCCCACCATGATCCAGTGCATCTATAAGGAAACCTCCAGCAGGCCTTCTATGCAGTAGAAAACTGGTTCTCAAAACACAAACTTATTCTTAACCAGAAAAAAACAAAGACCAGGGTTTTCTGCAGCTCCCACAATAAATACAAACAATATCAACTCTCCATTAAAACCAAGCAAGGAATCACCCCTGAACAAGTTCATACCTTCAAATACCTTGGCCTCACCCTTGACTGTAATCTCTCCTATGTTCCACACATCAATAACGTGGTAAAAGTAGCCAACACCAGGATGGGCCTACTGTTCCGACATAGGAAACATCTAACCCCTGAAGCTTTGTCCGTCACTGTCCAGAGCTCCATTGTCAGCATCATTGACTATGGTCTCATTATCTATGGATCTGCCACAACATCCTCGCTCAGACGTGTTTCAACTTCCCTCAATCAAGCCTGCTGACTCGTTACTGGTTCCCACCGTCTCACACACTCCTTTGACCTATACTCCAAAACAGGTTGACTGCAACTGAACAACTGAATCAAATACCAAACCTGCATCACAGCAAAGAAGATTATGATGGGCAAGGCACCGCTAGGAGTCAGCACCCTCCTTAAACCCAAAATCAACAACCTCAACACCAGGAGTTCTAAGCCCCAAATCCTTCAAATCCTCTGCTGCCAGACTTCCCAAGGCCAAAGGTCATTTGCATACAGGGAGTCAAGTTGGCTGCATGGTCTCTTTAGTGACATCTCCGCAGCAATGCTTGGTGCACTCAAAACAAAGCTCTGCCACTCCCTAACAGGCACCAACACCTATGTTTGCACCACATAACATCATTGTTCCCTACACGGTCTCTGACCTCGCTGGTGTCTGTTTTTCTCCTCTCCTCTTGCACTTACCTGTCCATTGCAACTTCAAATGCACTTATCCCATGTCTGTCCTGACAAGGCTCCTCAGTTGCCTCACTCTGCCCCTCTGCGCCTATGCCACCCCCTTTTCTGAGCCCTCTCCCCTTCTTGCCTTCCCCCTCCTAGTGTTCTTTGTGTAACGCATCACTTAATCAGATTATGTCAACCAAAGTTACTGTCTAATACTCTGTACCATGTAAACTATTTTATGTTTACTGTCTGTAATCATGTAACCAGCCTGATGATAATTGTCTGTACTTCTGACATGGAACCTTTGTAAAAGAGCCTTGGTTCAAAGGTATCTTGTAATCTTAGACATAAATAAATAAATAAATAAATAAATGAATGAATGAATGAATGAATGAATGAATGAATGAATGAAATAAAACAGTATTGAAAGCTTTGCTGAAGTCAAGGCTGGCAACATCAAATGAACCCCCTTGGTCCACTACTCTAGTTACCCAATCAGTGAAATCTAAGAGATTAGTTTGACAGGACCTTCCTGTTGGAAATCCATGCTGTCTTGAATCCTGGTGCTCCTATGGATTCAGGTGTTGCACTATCCTTTCCTTAAGGAGTGCCTCCATAATCTTGCCTACTACTGAGGTAAGGCTGACTGGTCTGTAGTTCCCTGCCTCCTCCCTGCTGCCACTCTTGTGGAGCAGGATCACATGAGCCCTTCTCCAGTATTCTGGGACCTTTCCTGTGCTCAGAAACTCACTAAACAGTTCTGATAATGGTTCTGCTAGTTCCACCCTTATCTCCTTTAGTACCCTGGGATATATGCCATCAGGTCCTATTGTCTTGTCCACCCTGAGCTTAGCGAGTGGTTGTAGGACCCTTTCTTTTGTGAAGGGACTTGTGCACACCTCCCTCCTCCCTCTGTTCATGGTGCTGAGCTGTGCACCCAGCCCTACCTTCTCCTCAGTAAATACTGAGCAGAAGTATCTATTTAGGATTTTTGCTCAGTCTTTATGATGGAAAGAGGACAGATGGATCAATAAGGAAAAGCAGGAATGGGGGTGTGGGGGAGAGGAGCACAAGTCCATTTTCAGTGGAAAGATACTTGCAGCCCTGAGGGTGAACAAGGCTATGGGACTGGACGGGATACACCTCAGGGTGCTGAAGGAGCATAGGGAAGTGTTAGCTGCTCTTCTTATAGCCTTGTTCAACAGCTAGCTGAAAACAGGAGTGGATTCAGAGGAGTGGAGAAGGGCTGATGTGGTCCCTATACACAAGAGTGGAATCAGGGAGGATGCTAGCAATTACAGACCACTCAGCCTAACTTCAAGCATGGGGAAACTAATGGAAACCCTACTGAAGGAGAGGCTGGTTGAGCATCTAGAATCCAGTGGGCTGCAGGACCATAGACTGCATGAATTTGCAGGGGATGGTCATGCCCAAAAAATTTGATAGATTTCTTTGACTACAGTAGGTGACCAGGGTAATATATTAGGGGAGGGCAGTGGACATAGTCTCGCTGGACATCAGCAAGGTCTTCAACACTGTTTCACAGAGGGCTATTTAGAAAGCTGGCCAGCTTAGGAGTGGGGTCCAACTTGGTAGACTGGGTTCAAAACTGGTTATCTGATAGGAGACAAAGGGTGGTGGTTAATGGCATACACCTGAAATACAGAAGAGTGACCAGTGGGGTACCACAGGGTTCTACAATGAGACCAGTCCTCTGCAATATCTTCACTGCAGATATTGCAGAACAACAAGATGGAAAGTTATGCCATTTTCCAGATGACAACAAAATCTGCAATAGGATGGATACTCAGAAAGGGGTGAAGTGAATACATAGGGATCTAGGAAAACCTGAGGAGCAGTCATGGACATGACAGTAAGGGTTCAATGCCAAAAATGCAATATCATGCATCTGAGGTATAGGATCCTGGTGCAGAGGATAGGATGGGGTAGGAATTGACAGTCACTAGACAGAAAAAGGATCTTGAAGTTATTATATCAGAGGATCACAAGGTGGCAGCACAGTCTAATAAGGCCATAGGCACTACTAGTGGGATGCTATGGTGCATAGGGATGGGGTATCGCATGAAGGAGGACAGAGGTGGTGCTGAGACTGTATCATTCTCTGGTACTCCCCCTCCTGGACTACTGTGTTCAGTTCAGGAGACTGCACCTCAGGAAGGACATAGACAGGGTGAAGAAAGTCCAGAGAAGGGAAACCAAAATGGTATAGGGGTTGCAAGGAAAGTCCTATGAGGAGAGGCTGAAGGATCTTAACATGTACTCCCTGGAGGAGAGAGGAGAGGAGAGGAGAGGAGAGGAGAGGAGGAGGAGAGAGGAGAGGAGAGTGAGAAGCGATATGATAGAGACCTGAATACTGCATAGGGATGAACAAGGAACAGAAGTGGAGCCTTTTCCAGATGAGGACAAGCCCCTGAACTTGGGGGCATGTGATGAAGCTGGAAAGGGGATATTCAGGAGGGATGTGAGGAAATATTCATAGGTTCATAGGTAATTTACAAGTTCAGTAGGCAGTATTGCCTTTTTTGAACGCGCCATCATATTTATCGGTGAAAATGAAATTTTGTATCACCATATATATATATATACATATATATATATATATATATATATATATATATATATACTGGTGTATTACAAAGCAGTAATTCGCCGAGGTTCTGGGGACACAAGAAACCTGGGAAATGACTCAAGAGTTTCTTGTGTCCCCAGAACTGAGATGGAATTTCTGCCTTGAAACACCAGAACCTATTTGTTATTTTTTGTAATATATGGATGCAAGGAATTTCCAAGTTCTTACTTGTGCTGCTGCGGTCTGCAGAGTTCGTCAGACTGAGAGTGTTCCTCGCTTCTCATTTGCACACACCCCCAGCTCCCGATCCATTCCCGCTTCTTTCAGAGAAAAAAACAAACAAAAAAACACACGGTTCACACAGTAGTCGCTTCCGGTAGTCCCAACAATAGTATTACGGGGACCGGAAGTATAGTATTATTGGGCCGGAAGTATAGAATTATGAGCACCGGAAGTATAGTATTACAGGACTAACTAATCTATTACAAGGATTTTTTTGTATGGTTTTTGGGGGTATTATTTTAAGAATCCATATATTACAAATAGAATAATAGATAGGCGAGTGTCTATTACAAGGGAATTATACCATCGAGAGGTTCTGGGGTCAAGAGAACCTCGAGAGTTGGACTCGAGAGGTTCCTTGACCCCAGAACCTCGAGATGGTATAATTCTTAGTCATAGACACTGCTATATTTTATTTTTTGTAATATATGGATGCGACTTTTCTTGGCAGTTTGTGAGGTGCTGTGACTCAGGGCAGGCTGCGTCCGCAGGAAGGACTCAGAAAGTGACTCTCTCCGTCTCACACTACCTCCCCCGCCCCGCCCTCGCCTGCTCGCTCGCTCAGTGTGTCTGTTGAGCTGCTTATTTTAGAGGCAGTCCTACCTTTAATTGTTTCTTGTGATGCGTATGCGGGATTATAGAATCAGTTTCAAGCAAAGGATCAGCAGGAGACAGAACCGGATCACTTTCTCGCTAAGCGAGACAGGCCTCATTTTTTCAAACTGTTTTGCCCGCCCACAGAGACACTGAGTCTAATCAAGAGGCACGATCTGTGAGCACGTCAGCACGCACTGGTGTATGGTATTGGAGGGTTTGAGACTGCGCTTGTTCTGGTTTGGTGATAATACTATCGCTCAGAGCTCGAATGATAGTATACGAAGTTTTGAACGAGATAGTATTATCACTTGGGAACGATAGTATTATCACTTTACCTGCAGTGTATTACAATGATTTTTTTGCATGCATTTTGGTAGTATTATTTTGATGATCCATATATTACATATATATATATATATATATATAATCTGTTTTTAAACACACTAACTGAATTACTGTTTACAATATCTTCTGGTAGAGCATTCCAAGTAGATATAATCCTTTGTGCGTACCACTGATTTCTTCTGTTAGTTTTGTTTTGAGTACCAATTAATTTCTTCTTATGTGATCTTGTATTAGTTTTGGAGGGATTTAAGCTCAGTCCTATGGTTTCAAATATTGTTTTATCAACAAAAGCTTTATAAATTAAATTAGATCTCCCCTTAATCTCCTATATTGCATGGAATAAAGTCCCAGTTTTTTTAATCGTGTGTAGTAATCCAGACTCCTCACAGCTTTCATTTTCTTAGCTTTGCGTTGAACTTTTTCTATGAGTTTATCACCTCTAACTGAGGTTGGGGCACATACTGATGAGCAGTACTCCAAATGTGATCTTACGAGGCTAGAAAAAAAGATGGATTATAGCCTTTCCACTTCTGCTGTTGATGTTTCTTAATATGCAGCCCAGGATATGATTCCCTTTTTTTTATAATATTTGTTGTATGAGTTTTAAAGGACATGTTTTTGGAAAAAGTGACTCCTAAGTCTTTTTCATTTTCTGTTTCTTGTAAAATTGTGTTATTTAGTTTATAGTTGTACCCTGGGTTATGTTTATGAAGATTACACTTGTGTGTATTAAATAGTAGTTTAATAGACAGGTTTCTAAATGTGTAAGATTATTTTATATTTCTTGAGCTGAAGCTAAATCTGTTATAATACGACCAAGTTTACAATCATCAGCCTACTTAACATTCCAACAGCGATTGTTTAGAGGGAGCATTGTTGATATCAGTATATTAAAAAGTACTGGTCCCAAAACAGATCCCTGAGGAACACCACTAGTAACATTCTCCCAAGTAGATAAATGACCCTTTAATGACACCCTTTGTTTCTTGTCAGTCAGCCAGTACTCAATCCAGTTATTATTGATTGGTGCACTTTGGTTTTTGTTAGTAGTTTAATCAATATATCATGAGATACCATATCGAAGGCTTTAGAATAGTCCAGAAATATTATATCCACAGATAAACCTTTGTCCAAAGCCTCACTCACAGGTTCAAAAAAATTCAAAAGATTAGTTAGGCATGATCTACCCATTACAAATCCATGTTGAGTGTGATCTGTCTGCCCTGTTTCAAATAGGTGTTCCATTATTCTATTTTTTAATAGTCTCTCTAATAGTTTACAAAAAATTGCAGTAAGGCTTATTGGATGATAATTTTGAGCCAGATTTCTATTACCATTTTTATGTTGATTGCGTGCATGTGCAAGAAACATGTTGCAGAAGCTTGCTGCAGAGTGTGGAGGCACGGCACTGTTGTGGCCAGTGCCCCCACTGCTTTTTGAGGCTTGGCACACAGTCCCCAATGGGATGGCACACTGCTGCTGACACTAGTTCAGCCAGCATGCCACCAGCTTGAAACATTTTAGCAGCTACAATCAGGAGCCACCTCATCATTGCAGCGTCATCCGCTGCAATGAGAGAGCAACCCATCATTGCATGGCTCCCTTGCATTCCCCGACCAGTTTGCCGATGGGGAGCACAGTCCCCATTGGTTTGTGTTGTTTGCTGAGGTGGTGCCCAATCCCCCTAGGCAGCATGTCCCCTCCCCTGGTTCTTTGCTGAAGGGGGTGCCCAATCCCCATCGGCATGTCCCTTCCCCAGTTCTTGTGTGCTGAGGGGGTGCCCAATCCCCCTTGGCTCATGAGACCCCCCCACACCAGTATGTGTCAATGGGAGTGCCCAATCCCCATCGGCTCCAGTCCCCCCACCCCAAAACATGTAGGTGGCACACTGGGAGCCCACCCCAGCATGCCGAAAGTACCTGCAAAAAGAAAAAAAGTCCCTCTGTGTCTTTTTTTTTTCTTACCCTGAAAAGATGGAAATGGTCCCTCACCGTCTGTGCTCCTCCCCCAACATGATCCCTCCCACTGCATACCCCACCTCCCCACAGCCCCATACTTACCTCTGGAGCTCAGTGCGACGATCTTCGGTGGACCGGGAACACATCTGCACTCTTCAAAGTCGACCGCGAACTGAAGAAATGCCAGTAAGCTGTATAATGGCATAAATAAGGTTGTTTTCAACTTTGGTGCATATCTCAGGCATTTTTTGGAATTTTGGCACCAAATGTTCAACATGGGGTTTTTGGGACCCCTCCACATGAATGCAGCCACTGTCATGGCGTTATTTGGCCCCAAAAGGTGATTTCACTGTCACTGCACAGAATCACCTTTCAGGACCGATTAATGAAACAACAGTGCCAGTGTTCGTGAGGTGGGCTCTGAAAAAGCCTATGTTACAAATTTGGTGAAAAAAATCCAAATAATGACTGTTTTATGAGTGTGTGGTGTGCAGTTGCTACGCATGCTTGTAACTTTGCGAATTTGATATATTTTCTTGCCAGATTTTCAATGTTGGCATTTTTTCACACCTCCTTATAAACAGTACAGCTGTCATTTTCCCCATCCTGTCCGAAATGTGTTTTCGCACTTCCGGCACAGACTAGTGCGGTCGCTGTGGGAACTCAGTGTTCGGGACAGATTAAAAAAATCACAGTGACACTGTTCATGAGCAGAGGTCCTAAAATGCCTATGTTGAAAATTTGGTGATGATAGCCCATCACATGACTGTGTTACAAGTGTGCGTTGTGAAGTTTCTACGCACTCTTGTAACTTCCCAGATTTGTAATATTGTCACTCCAGATTTTCAACATACTGCATTTTTTCACACCTCCTTATGAGCAGTACAGCTGTCATTTTTCACATCCTGACCAAAATGTGTTTTCGCACTTCCGGCGCAGAATAGCACGGTCCCTGTGTGAAATCAGTGTTCAGGAAAGATTAAGAAAATGACAGTGACACTGTTCATGAGCAAAGGTCCTAAAATCCCTATGTTGAAAATTTGGTGATGAAAGTCCATAAAATGACTGTGTCACAAGCGAGTGTTGAACTGTTCCCACGCACCCTTGTAACTTCACAAATTTGTAATATTTTCACACCACATTTTCAACACTGGCATTTTTTCACACCTCCTTATGAACAGTACAGCTGTCATTTTTTACATCCTGGCCAAAATATGTTTTTGTACTCCTGCCACAGAATATCATGGTCACTGTGGGAAATCAGTGTTTGGGACAGATTAAAATCAAGGGAGTGAGACGGGGGAGTGACCGAGCTCAACTGAGCTCTGTCGGGACTGCTGCAGATTTCTTTGTGGGCAGAAAAAGAACCCAACGCAGAAGCCCAGTACAAAAGGGCAGCCTGCAGCACTGGGAGAAACAGAACGAGAGAGCAAGTGAGGGAGGGGGAGTGAGCGAACTCAACGGAGCGCTGTTGGGACTATTGTGGATTTCTTTGTGTACAGAAAAAGATGTGAATGCAGGCAGAAGCCCAGTACAAAAGGGCAGCCTGCAGCACCAGGAGTAACAGAATGAGTGAGTGAGAGAGGGGGAGTGAGCGACCTCAAGAGAGCTCTGTCAGGACAGATGTGAACTTCTTTGTGGGCAGAAAAAGGTGCCAACACAGGCAGGAGCCCAGTACAAAAGGGCAGCCTGCAGAGCTGGGAGAAACAGAATAAGCAAGTGAGAGAGGGGGAGTGAGCAAGCTCAGTGGAGCTGTGTCGGTACTGCTGCAGATTTCTTTGTGGACAGAAAAAGGTACTAACGCAGGCAGGAGCTCAATACAAAAAGGGCAGCCTGCAGCTCTGGGAGAAACAGAACGAGCGAGTGAGAGGGGGGAGTGAGCAAGCTCATTGGAGCTCTGTTGGGACTGCTGCAGATTTCTTTGTGGGCAGAAAAAGGTGTCAATGCAGGCAGGAGCCCAGTACAAAAGGACAGCCTGCAGCACCAGGAGAAACAGAATGAGTGAGTGAGAGAGGGGGAGTGAGCGAGCTCAACGGAGCTCTGTCAGGACAGATGTGAACTGCTTTGTGGGCAGAAAAAGGCGCCAACACAGGCAGGAGGCCAGTACAAAAGGGCAGCCTGCAGAGCTGGGAGAAACAGAATGAGCAAGTGAGAGAGGGGGAGTGAGCGAGCTCAACAGAGCTGTGTCAGGACTGCTGCAAATTTCTTTGTGGGCAGAAAAAGGCACCAATGCAAGCAGGAGCCCAGTACAAAAGGGCAGCCTGCAGCATTGGGAGAAATAGAATGAGCAAGTGAGAGAGAGGGAGTGAACGAGCTCAATGGAGCTCTGCCAGGACTTTACACTTGCCCACCCTCCGCCCAGTGTCCTCCGTGGTCCTCTATTACAGCAGGGTCTCTGGAGTGGAGACAAAGCAATGATTGGATGCTTTAGGATTGCTGTAATAATAAAGCAATAAGGTATGACCAGGGGTTAGATTAACAGTCTGTTAAACACCTCCCAGGGGTGTAATGTGGCACGAGGTGCAGCCGAGTGCCATATTGCTCCTAGGGGGAGATTAACTGACTGTTAATCTAACTCCTGGGAGTGTCTTATTGCTATTATAAAAAAATATTCCAAAAGCAAAGTGTTAAAAGTATACTTTTTGAATGTTATCCTCATTTAGAGAGAGATTTTTAACAAAAAAGTTCTTCCACCAACAGTTTAAGAATGCTGATTCAAAATCAGAATGCAGCATTCCAGTTATTCAGCAATGCTAGAGGATGGAATGCTGACAGAAAGAATCCATGTGCCATGGTGATCTGGCTGTACATGACAGTATAACATGGATTAATGTAAGGGTGTTGGAATCCTAACAACCAATCAGACTGCAGCATTTCTGAGACCCTTTTTATAATGCAGATTTACTTCTTCTGTTTCTTTCTCTAACTGAGCTAAGTACTGAGCTATACTGTTATGATTGCTGTAATAATACATATTTATTTGTTCTGTTTATTTCTCTAACTGAACTGAGTAATACTTGGAGTGCAATAGGATTTCTAACTGGGCTAAGTGAAACTATATGACAGCCGAGAACAAAAAGTATTGTAGCTGAGGGGTGAAAAACGGACAAGGAGACTTTAGGATTGCTAGAAGTAATACAGTGTCTAACAGATGACATTTGAGCCTGAATTACCCCCGTCGGCAAGGGGTTAGTAGGGGGACTAGTGTGGGGGGGCAGGAATTTGAGTAAATGGGGCCTACCAGTTGTAGTATGGTACAGAACTTGGGAGTAAGAGCCCCTAGCATAAGATGGGTCCCACAATGGGGCAGGTGCCACATGTCACTAGGGCGGGCATCTTTGAAAGGGTGGAGGGTTGTACAGGGTGTGGGTGTGCCATGATCCTGGACTGGGCTTGGAGGATGGAGAGGTGTATGGTCTGTAGATGACTGGCTGGTTTGAGGGAGGAACTGTGGAGGTTAGAGAGGAGTGTAAGTGGCAGAACAGATGAGTATGATAGGCATCCAGAGGGGGGGAATAGGGGATGGCAAAGCAGGACAGAGGAAGAATAACTAGGGACTGAAATCGACCCCAGTATCAGAGGCACTAGCAGGAATGAGAGGAGAAGGAAGAGGGTGTCTGAGGTGAGGCCGGGGCTGCCTCCTGATGGGGGGGGAGGAAGACTCCATGAGGAGTACCAGGGGAGAGAGCAGATGGCTGCAGGTAGGGAGACACCAGGAGTGGCACGGAGGGGAACAAATAGGAGGGGAGAACCAATAGGGGGAAGAGATGTAAGACAGGTATCGATTACAAATAGATTCAAACCTCTGCTATGGGACAGAGATGGGGAGCAGGAACATACTGAAGGTGGAAGGACAAGCAGGGTATGAGAGGGATGGCAACAGGTAGGGGAAGTGATAGTGAGGACAAAAGGGTAGAAGGGGGATAGTAAGAAAGGAGGGGGTGGTGACTGAAGGAGAGAAGGCTATGGGAAGGGGGAAGGATGGGAGGGGCATCACTAGCGGGGTAGAAGGGAATGGGGGCTCTAAATCGACAACAGCGAAGATAGGAGAGGGGTTGGAAATCAGCAGGGGAGGAGAGGAGGTCGACATGGGAAGCTCAGTAGGAAGTAGTCAGGCTGGGAAGGGGTTCAAGGGGGATGGGAGGAATAATGGAGAGAAAAGGAGTGAAGTGGAAGTAGGGGACACAGATATAGAAGTCACAGAGGGTGCAGTTCACGGGGCTAAGGGACAGGGAAGAATGAATACTGGGGTGGTGGAAGGGGCATTAGAAGGGAAAGGGGTAAGGGGTAGGGGGTACTCATTCTGGGGGATTCTAAACTGAAATGAGTGAGATGGGGTGGAAAGGGGGAAAGGCACACCAATATTTGGATTGAAGCTGTCCCCAGGTTGAGAGCAGCAGGGGCAGGGCAGACACTGCTCAAGCGTGCAGCTAGGAACAGGAAGAAACCTCATTTACTGTTGCATGTGGCTACAAATGACTTGGGGGACACTGTTGAAGTAGTGAAGGGGAGGTTTGAGTACTTGGGTGGGCAGTGTGAGGGGGTGGGGAAGTCGGTGACATTCTTGGAGGTACTGCCTGTACCACAGCCCACCCCCAAACACACACATACACACTCCCCAAAAAGCTGCTTAAAAGCCTGCAATTCATTCAAATCAATTCCATTTTCTTACTTTCATTTATTTATTTTTTATTTAGTTTTTGTTGACCGGGTAAGTGCACTAGACAAATCCTGTCTATTTTCAGCCACGACCCGGGGGAGGGGGATACAGATGAATGCCAACTGACCTTGAACCAGATTAAGCTGTTGGTGGTATTTGTAGTGAATGAGGGAAATTTGGTCAGGACACCGGGGAAATTCCCCTACTCTGATGGGTGGGGGACCCTTCCCATGAGACATCTGAATCAACCTCAGTATGTCTCAACAGTTGGAGAAGACAGAGGTGTGGAGTGCTGGACTGCAAGACCAGAACAAGACTGCAGAGACACCCCTACCAGTCGCTAATATTATAGAATGTAATGAAAATGAACTACCTGCGATGGAGATGTCTTTAGTGGAAAAAACCGACACCCAGGAAGAACCAGATGGTGACCAAATTCTTGTACCTGAAGAAGAGAAAAAAAGGAAACGACCAGAGAATGGTCAAACAACTCCTAAGAGTACAGTAAAAAGGAGCAGCGTTCATGCAATTACAGCCCCTATGGAAACAGATGCGACGTACCAGTACAATCGGGTAGAGGACCTATTTCCTTTTTTCGCCTGTCTTTCCACATGGTCCCCTGAGCAAGCACAGAGAGAGCAGGCTGGATTAGGACTCCGACTGCATGGATACCAGATCCCAATTTTCCTTGCCTGGGAAAGGATTGAGCGCCAGACGGACCGTTCGGATGTAGTGAGTGCAGCAGGAGAACACTTTTCAGTGACGGACCAAACTACCGCGTCACTTCCGCTGCTAGCTCCCGATTCTCAGCGTGGAGACCTGCCTGAAACGTTGGAGGAATCCAACTCTACACTTCAAACCCCTGCAGAAATAGATATCGTTTAGTCGCTGAGTCAGACCATTGGACTACCACCACAGTCGGAAGGTCAGTACTTTCAAAAGGACATGAACGTTGTTACTGCTTTGCAGAGCCCAGTTACTACTCCTCCTGCAGTTAAGCCTGCTATTAAACCAGCCAGCTACGCTTCTCTTTTTAAACAGTCAGAGGTCCCACTGAGAAAAAGATTTGTAGCACGTATACATTACAAGGGGGATATGGACCTTCCTCCAGACCGGAACTTTGTAGGAAAGACATTAATAATACAATCTTTAAAGCTTAAACCCTCAGAAGTGTATGCTCTTATACACTCCTCAGGAGACTCTAATTTTGATGTTTCTTTCCGTACTGCTGCATTGTTAGATAAATTTTGGTCTGCTTACTATAATGCACGTTGACCCTGTCTGGAAGCATTTTGTGGTTATTCCCATTACTAGGCCTACCGCAAAAGTCATTACTGTTCTTTTTAGGAATGAAGGAGTAAATGTTTTAGATATATTGTATTGGTTGGAACAGCGTTGCACAGTTACTGGCACACCACATGCTTTAATTGATGAAAATGGGTTTTGGACGGGAGGGTGGAAATTTACTGTGCAACTTAAAATTAATGAATTTGGTATTCAGCATCTTCCTAATTGTTTTTTTTCTAGGTCGAGACCATGGTATATTGTTTTACCCAGGGCAACCGAGATCATGCTATAGATGTGGCTCATTGTCCCATCTGAGCTCTGACTGTGATAAACTGAAATGTACTTTGTGCGGTATGATAGGTCATACTGTGTTGGCTTGTACAGTTCCTCCCACTTGTAATTTGTGCAGTGATACTTCACATGTATTCCTAGCCTGCCCATGGGCGGCACATAACACTGCAAGCTATGCAGAACATGATGCTTATATTGCTAAATCCTTTGCTATAGAGACCCTCCCCCCCCATGATTCAATACCACCTGTTAAAAATAAAGAACAACTTCCTTCTTTCACTACCTCCACTGAAAGGTTACCAACTCTTACGTCTACTAAACAAATATCTGTTCTGGATGCCCGTGACTTGCCTGAACCTCCTGCAACTTCTGAACCTCCTAAACTTCCTGAACCCCCTACATCCCTTATTTCCCTTGACCCCACTGATATTTCTGAAATTATAGAACAACCCTCTTTAGACGAATTAGCGGGTGTTTCTAGTACTCCAAAAGATGATGAGGAGCATGGGGAAACTTCGTCCCCCCCCCCACCAGTTGCTCGGAGACTTCGCTCTGCCAAACAGGTAAACGCTGTATCCATCCCACTATCTAACCCGTGTGAACCCCTACAAAGTTGGGGTGAGGCCATGGAGGAAGAAGATGGAGAAGCAGAGAATTTATCTCTTACTATTCCTTCCATGTCGGCCTCCACATCATTACCTTTAGCTGACAGTTCTGGGGCTATTTCGAAAAAGAAGTCTACTAGAATGAAAAAAAAGAAATGAGAGGGTTATCTATACAAAGATTTCTTCCTTTTCTCTTGGTTTTTTTCATGTCAGCCATACGCCTTGAGAGTTTGAATGTAAATAGTATTTGTTCAAAATATAAACAAATAGCAACTTTTTCGGCACTACGTAGTCTGGCCTATGATGTTTATTTTTTACAAGATATTCGGTTATATACAATAGAAGAAATAGCAATGGCTTCAAGGGAATGGGGTTTAGGACCGTCATATTGGTCATTAGGACAAGACCTTTGTTCTGGTGTTGGTTTTTGTTTTACTACCTCTAACTTCATTTTACAAAAGAGTGTGGATTTAATACCGGGCAGAGTTTTTTTTTACTAGATCTTATATGGCATGGGTTTCCTTATAGGCTCATAAATATTTATGCACCACAGCAGAAAGCTGTCAAGATTCAGCTTTTGCGCCAAATTAAACCTTTTCTGTGCACAAATCGAATCATTCTATGGGGTGGAGATTTTAATACTAGTTTAGAAATCCCTTCTGGTAGAAAAACTTATTGTGACACTCATGCTTTACGTAATCTTATTACAGAACTAAATTTAGTGGATGTCTTCGCCCAGTCCCCGCAGCCTACCTTTAGGAAAGGGAAATTGCACTCAAGGATTGATTATTGGTTATATTCACAAACCACTGGCACAGTAAAAGGTCTTACAATACCAATGGCAACTTCTGACCATCTTTTGATAGGAATACAAATTCACCTAGAAGATGTGTTGTCACAGGGGCCCTGGGGTGTGGAGAGTTAACTCGTCTTTGTTGTTACTTCCTGCTTTTATTCAGGGTTTTACAGAGTTAATCACAGACCATATTACAGTAGTTACTATATATGATTCCATTATTGATTGGTGGAATGATACTAAATTATATGTGATCTCATATTTCAAATCATATGCTCGGTCCTTAGCTGATGAAAGGCATCATACCTCCAAATGCCTATGAGCAGAATTTTTGACATTATTTACAGACTCTCATTTATATGGTTTGGATCATTCTGCCCGTATGAAAGAAGTTAAAACCGCATTGGCTAAAGTGCAGTATGACAGACAAAAATCCATACTTTTTGAACAAAAATTCAAAACGACTGGGACTCAGAGTCAATTTAACCCCCTTGGGGTCGGTACTGGGAAAATTGGTGGCAAACAAATATATCAATTATTGGATGAACAGGGCCAAGTTGTAAAAGGGCAAGAAAAACTTATGGCATATGTCACAAAATTTATACAGCACACATTTGACACCCCAGAGGCTGTTACAACAGATATGACATTGTTATTACAAATATTAAATATGCCTACATTAACAACATCACAACAAGAAGGACTTATAAAGCCTTTTTCTTTTGAAGAAGTGAAAGATGTTATTTTAGGTCTCCGGGATAAAGTAGCCCCTGGTTCTGATGGTTTGTCGGCGGAGATTTATAAGTTTTTATGGAGACTTGTACCATGTCAGTTGGTAGCTGTCTTTAATGGTTTTTTACAGGAGGATCGATTGACAGATCAGATGTACGAAGGATTAATGCTATTTTTGTACAAAAAAGGAGATAGACAGGATTTGAGGAATTGGAGGCCTATTACATTGTTAAATACAGACTACAAAATTTTCACCAAGTTGTTAGGGATTAGGATTTCTAAATATTTGCCTTCTCTGCTTTCACCATTTCAATATTATTCAATCTCTGGTAGATCCATTCATGATGCCTTAATACTAATTAGAGAACTATTTTCTCAAGGTTGTCATGGTTCCTTAAAAGGATATTTATTTAATTTTGATCTGTCGAAAGCCTTTGATAGTATTTTTCAGGAATTTATTTGGTTAACCCTTAAAAGCTATGGTTTTCAGCTCATTTTTATAAATTGGATGATTTTATGTTATTTTTTAGCCTATGTTAGGCCGTATATTAATAGGAGACTAGGATCCCCTTGTTATATACGTAGAGGAGTGCGGCAAGGATGCCCTCTGAGTCCTTCATTATTTGCGATAGCTTTGGACCCTATTATTCGACTACTTCATCAATCTCCGAGATTTTCAGGTCTTTCGGACATTTATTCTAAAATAATTTGTTATGCAGATGATCTTTGTGTTTTAGTACCAAACACTGCAGAAGGTCATTTGTTAAGTGATGTATTACCGTTTTTTATCAGTTATTGGGTCGAGTTTGAATTTGCAGAAAAGTGTGTGTTTTAACTTGACCCTTTCTACTGATATGGTGGTTTCTATTCGAGGAATCAAGGTAGTAGACTCCCCACCTAAGTTATTAGGAGTGTATTTTGGAGTCCCAGATGCAGCTAAATATAATTGGGAAATTGCTCTGAATACCGGTAGGGAAAAAGTCAGTAAATGGCATAGGTGGTCTTTGGGGAAAAAGAAACGTATTTTTTTGATTAAAACATGTTTACTACCCATATTTTTGCATATAGCACATATTTTCCCAATATCTAAATGTTTTTTTGTACCTCTTTTAACTCTCTTTTTTTCATGCTTCTGGGAGCCTTAATCTATTCAACGGAATGTTCTATACAACCCTATCGGAAAGGAGGGTCTCTATGATTCATCCAGTTGTATTTTTTTATACACTTTTTTTTACAACCAACTTAAAACCCTTGGTCCAAGACTCTATTCATATTTGGATTCCTTTAGCATATATGTCTATTAAAGATATTCTTCAAGAATGGAATAGTGGGAAATTTTTGCACAAAAAAAAAAAGGAAATATGTCCTGTCGACAGACTGGGGAATGGTATTTGATATGCTAAAGATATGGAACATTTCGACCTCTATGATTAAAAAATTATCTCGGAAACAATTGTATTTAGAGATAGTTGAATCCCAGTTCACAGTAGATGTATTTCCAGGTTTTACACCTGTAGAACAACTACAGATTGGTAAGCGCCTTATGGATCCCGTGATCCCAGTATCAATGTGGGATATTACATGGTTAAGTGCACACGGTAAAATTAATGTACGAGGGAACCAAAAGCATAAACAACTAATGGATAGAAATTGTTTCCGGGAATCATGTGTAGAACTCATGGAAACAATGACTCATTTATATTTTTCTTGCCCTTTTATTTTGCATTTTGGTTTTATGGAAGCAGCCATTTTGGGATAAGGTCTGGTGTCAGTGGGAACAAGAGGCCTATTCTTTGGTTTATTTCCAGAATCCTGGTCAAGATGTAATTAAGTACCCTGAATATTATAGTGGTTGTGATTCTATATTGGGTATGGCAGGTAAGATGTGTTTTTTTGTTTCAGCAACGACGTCTCACTTCCGAAGACTTATTCAGAAGGATTCTACTTTATCTTGACCGATTGAAAGAAGGAGAAAGGAAAATATTGAAGAGAAACATATGGGAACGATACTGGGACTTTTTTTTGATTTACCTCTATTGTACTTAGTTTTCTTTCAGACCTGCTTATGTTTTCAGTTTTTCATGATTTATACACCTATGTAATTTTTTTGTAATTGATTATTGTATATATGATTTTGCTTTCAATAAACATACCCCTACTCTTTTCGATAAGTGCCATGGGATCTTTAACATCCACCTGAACTACCACCAGTCCAGGCAGATAGGACCTCAGTTTAATGTCTCATCCAAAAGATGGCACCTCAGAAGTGCAGCACCCCTCTCATGCTGCACTACAGTGTCAGTACTGGGATATTAACCAAAGTGCCAGATGTGGGAACTGAACCCACAGCCCTCTGATCTCCCAGCCTCAGAGGAGAGTGTGCTACCTACTGAGCCTATGACACTGCTTACTTGGGGTTCAATGCCAACAAGTGTAAAATCATGTACCTGGGGCACAGGAACCTCGATGCTGGGCATAGGATGGGGGGAGGTACTGATGCTCACTAGACATGAAAGGGTCCTTGAGATTATTATATCAGAGGACCTCAAGAAGGCAGTACAGTGCGACAAAGCTACGTGCAGGGCAAATTGAATTCTGGGGTGCATATGGACTGGCATCTCCAGTAGAAGGACGAGGGTTGTTGTGCTGCCATTGTACCACTCTCTGGTATACCCCCAGCTGGAATACTGTGCCCAGTTTCACAGTCCACACTTCAGAAAGGATATAAGGTGGAGGTTTCCCACAGGAGGGCAACAAAAATGGTTCAGAATTTTCACAGGAATGCCTACAAGGAAAGGCTGAAGAATCTTAACATGCACACTCTGGAAGAGAGGAGGCCGAGAGGTGACATGATCAAGACCTACAAAGTATCTCACAGGGGTAAAGGGTACAGTTGGAGAGTTTCCTTCAAATGAGGATAAGCACCCAAACCAAGGGACATACAGTGAAGCTGGGGAGGGGGGGGGCATTCAGGATAGATGTGAAGAAATATTTCTTTACTGAAAGAGTGGTAGATGCCTTGAACAGACTGCCAGGAGAAGTGGTGTAAGTTAAAATGGTAGGGGGCATTTTGCATGCACGGAATAAACATAGGGATATATTACAGAAAGGAGAAGGGGGGGTCAACGGAGATCAATAGGGCCATGGACGTGGAACAGGTTCAGGTTCATTGCTGGAATAATCCATTAAGCAAGCTCATTCACAAGGAGGTCCTGATGGATGCAGGCAGAATAAGACATGCACTAACATATACAGGAAGGAGTTGCACATAGGTAGAGAACACTTGGCCAGACTCGGTGGGCTGAGCAGTCCTTTTCTGCTGATGAATTCTATGTTTCTATCGCATCATGTGTTAATTCAGGTGCAGTATTTCTTTAAAGATGGGCCTACCATACATCCACATGTAAGCTACAGTAAATTACTGAATTAGATGCAGCCCACTTACACTGCAATAAACAGAACCCAGTGCTTCAAGATGCCTTTACTCTTCAAAAGGCTGATTAAAGAGCTGGGGTTCTATTTGCAGTGTCCACACCAGTATGCTGATCTTAAAATCGACACCGCATCTGATTGAGAACTTGATTCTTGCTCACTCCATTTCTTCCCCACTTTGAAACCTGCTTGTCCTGAGTTATTTTTGAACTGGCAGCGCCTCGCCTGTGTTGGAATATGACCAGTAAGCGGCACTGAAAGACGTCAGACTTCACAGACTGTGAAGGCAGCTGCTCATGGACAGACATATGGCAATTCTACTGGGGGGGGTAGGAGGAAGTAAGCTATTGATTAACTAGAATCTGCAGCTTATCCATCAGGTAAGGAAATGGGCAGACTAGGTGGCCCAAGAGGTCCTTATGTGCTGGCAACTTGTATGTTTCTATGTTTCTCGCCCACCTTCTTGGCAAGAAGAAGGCTGAAGCTGTGGCCACTGATGACTGTTTGGGTATGGGGATGGGGGGACCAAAGTGGACAGACATAAGGAGATAAAATCATAATAAAAATTGTGAGACCTTCACCTGCTTTCCAAAATGCTTACCAGTAAAAGAACACTCTATGAAGTTTTTCAAATGGCAACACAATTTGGTGAGCCCTCTGTCTGCCATCTGACACCAGGCATCATCCAGCATAAAATTGGCTAAAGAAGGCAGTGTGGCCATGTGGTTACTGAAATACTAGAGATTGCAGATTTATAAGAACAAAAGAATATCACACAGAAGCTAGAACATATCCCTATAGCAGCTGTCTCCTGCTTCTCAGTACTTCTATTTATACCCTTCAGGTACTTGAATGTTTCGATCATATCTCCTCTTTCCCACCTCTCTTCCAGTGAGTACATATTGAGGTCCCTTCATTTTTCCTCATAAGTCTTGTGTTGCAAGCTCTGTACCATTTCATTCACCTTTCTCTGGACCATCTCCAGCCTGTTAATACCCTTATGAAGGTGCGACCTCCAGAACTGCACACAGTACTCCATGTGAAACCTGACCATGGTTTTATTTCATGGCATCACTACCTCCCTCCTTATGCTGGTGATACCCCTGCCTATACACCCCATCATGTCACTGGCCCTCCCAGATGCCTTACCACTTTGACATTTTCAGGTCATCTGAGGTAAGAACCCCCAGGTCCCTTTTCTTCCTTGTCACTGTCACCAACTCCCCCCTCCCATTCTGTACCTATCCCCAGGGTTTCTGTGTTCCAAGTCCATACTTTTGCACTTTTTTGAAGTACAGTTCAGTTGCCAGTCCTCAGACCATTTCTCAACCTTCCCAAGATCCCTCCTCATTTTCTCCACACCCTCTGGTGTATCCACTGTGTTACAGATCTTGGTGTCATCTGCAAACAGGCAGAACATTCCCTTCACCCCTTCTGCAATGTCACTAATGAAGACATTGAACATGACTGGCCCCAGGACCAATCCCTGCACCACCCCACTGGTTACCCCCTCTCCCCTGACTGCATCCCATTTACCACCACTCTCTGCCTCCTGTCTCTTACTCAGTTTCCAACCCACTTTACCACCCTTTCCCCCATGCCCACCCTACTCAGCTACTTTATCAGTCTGCTATGTGGGACAGTGTTACACGATTTGCTTACATCAAGGTAAGCGTTGTCCACTGCCCCACCCTGATTTACTTCCTTTATCACTCACAGAGATCAATCAGATTTGTCTGACATGACCTCCCCACTGTGAATCCATCTTGCCTATGGCCCTCAGCTCCGTTGGCTTCTACACGCTCCACTATCCTTTCTTTCATCAATGTCTCCATGATCTTCCCCACTACTGAAGTGAGGCTGACTGGCCTATAGTTCCCTGCCTCCTCCCTACTGCTGGATTTCTATAGAGGGACCACATGTGCCCTCCTCTAGTTCTCTGGTATCACCCCTCTGTTGAATGACTCAGTGAACATGGCTGCCATAGGTACTGCTATTTCCCTTCACAGTTCTTTTCATATCCTTGTGTGTATGCCATCTGGTCCCATCGCTTTGTCCACCTTCACTTTACTCACCTTCTGCAGGATTCTTCTGCCTGTAAATGGACTATTGTCCATCTCTTCATGCCTTTGCAACTGTTGTACTGCTGTGGTCCTCCCTCCTCCCCCTCTTCTGTGAATACTGAACAGAAAGACATGGTGGATGCACATAACAGTTCTTAGGCATTGTACTTTCACTTCCAAATACCTAAGCAGCACATAAAAACAATCAACATTCGGCATTGACAAATGCTTGTTATGTAGTGGGATTACTGTAGCCTGATTCCAAATTGGTATAGTAGTACCTGTTTTGAGGGAAATATTAAACATACTAGATAATGGTCTCACAAGTTGATTTGCAGTATATATCTTCACTGAAAGGGTGGTGAATGCATGGAGCTGACTGGCAGTCGAAGTGGTAGATGCTAGAATGATGGAAGGCTCCATGCATGTATAGATGAACACAGGGGTATAATAGAACAGATGCAGAGAGGGAGAGTAGTCTGAGACCAGTTAAGGTGTGCAGAGGCATAATAGGCAGGGGACACTTGGGCAGACAAGGTGGGTGAAGCTGTCCTTTTCTGCTGACAGATTTTTGTTTCCTATGTTATTGTGCCTAACTTGGAGGAGGGGTTTGATTGTAAATATTTGCTTGTGAGTCAGGTTATCTACATAGAAACATGGAATTTTAGAATTTGTCAGCAGCTAAGAATCACCTGGCCCACCTAGTCTGTCCCTCTTTTCCCTGCTTATTCTGCCATAGCAGACTTTACCTGGTCTCCGACCTCCTCTCCCCACCCCCCTGCTTTGACACCAGTTTCCCTTTATCCTGATCCCATGCATGCTTGAAGCCCACCACTGTTTTTTGCTGCTACCACCCTGCTGAAAGTCTATTCCAGACACCCACCACCCTCTCAGTAAAGAAATACTTTCTAACATCCCTCCTGAACTCCCCCCTCTAGTTTCATGGTATGCCCCCAGTTCTTGTACACCTTGTTGTCTGAAAAATGTTCCCTTCCTATATCTTATTCACCCCATGAGGTATTTAAAGGTCTTTGTCTTGTTCTCCCTTCCTCTCTTCCAGGGTGTACATTTAGATCCCTCATTCTCTCCTCATGGAACATTTGTTGCAGCCCCTGCATCATTTTTGTTGCCCTTCTTTGAATGGCCTCTACCCTATCTATATCCTTTCTGAGGTGTGGCCTCCAAAACTGGACGCAGTACTCCAGGTGTGAGCTCACCAATGACTGACACCATTTCAACACCACCTCCCTCCTTCTATTGGTGATATGATAACCTTCCTCAGCACCCCAGCATCCCACTGGCTTTCCCTACTGCTTTGTCACATGGCCGTTCCACCTTAAGGTCATCTGTTATGATTACCTCTATGTTCCTTTCCTGTTTAGTGTCTCTCCATGCCCCTTCCCCCATTTTATACTCTACCTCTTGGTTTGTGCACCCAAGGTGCATGATTTTGCAATGTTTTGCACTGAAACCCAACTGCCATACCCTTGACCATTGCTTGTGATTTATCAGGTCTCTGTTCATTCCCTCCACCATCTCTGGAGTGTCCACCTTATTGCACATCTTGAAGTAATCTGCAAAGATACACACCTTCTCTTCCAGTCATTCTGCAAGGTCACTT
Source organism: Neoceratodus forsteri (assembly GCA_016271365.2). Classification (NCBI taxonomy): domain Eukaryota; kingdom Metazoa; phylum Chordata; order Ceratodontiformes; family Ceratodontidae; genus Neoceratodus; species Neoceratodus forsteri. Next base: position 1,222,833,637 of record CM057459.1, on the reverse strand, counting down.
AGAAAGACATTAAAGCAGACTGGCCCCAGTACTGAGCCCCAAGGTACCTTGTCTGCCACTCTCTCTTCCCCAGAGTGATCATTGTTTTCCACCACCCTCTGTTGTCTATCCATCAGCCATTTCCATACCCAGTGTACAACCTTGGCTCACACCCCCAAGCTTTCCAGTTTATGTATGTGCCTCCTTTGATGCATGATGTTGAAGGCCGTGCTAAAGTCTAAGTAGGCCACATCTACCACTCCCCCCAATATAATTCTCTGGTCACCCAGTCTAAGAAATCTATCAAGTTTATCTGACATGATCTCCCTCCTATGAATCCCTGCTGCCTTTGGTCCTGTAACCGACTGGATGCAAGGTAATCTACCAATCTTTTCCTTTGGAAGTGACTCCTTTAGTTTCTCCACTACTGATGTCAGACTGAATGGCAAATAGTTGCCAGCCTCTTCCCTGCTGCTGCTCTTATGAAACAGGACTACAGTTACCCTTCTCCAGTCCTCTGAGACCACCCCTGTAACTAGCAAGTTATTGAGTAGAGCCGTTAGAGTTGCAGCCAGTACCTCCCTGAATTCCTTCATTTCCCTTGGTGTTCCCCATCCGGACCCATAGCCTTGTCTACTCTTAGATTTGCAAGTCCCTTTGGGGCTCCTTCCTCGTTTAATGGACTTATGTCTCTTTCACTCCCTCCAATGGTTCTGTAATCTATATGTGGCCCATCCCCTTCCCATTGTACTGTGAAGACAGAAGAGAAGTATATTTTCAGGTTATCTGCTTTTTCCTGATCATCCTTTGTATAGTCTCCCTCTGCATCCCACAGTTTTTCAATTCTTCACCTTGTCTTTCTTTTTTTACTTATACATCTAAAAATTGTCTTATCCCCCTTTGTTATCCCTATCTTTTCTTTCCTTAAGTTTAAGCCTTAGCATTTCTCATTGCCTGTTACCAAGCATCTTTTCTTCTCTCAGTTTAAGTCTTAGCATCCCTCGCCACCTTTCCTCTGTTGTTGCTGGTACACCTCTCTATCCTCTTCCCTTTTAGTCTTTTTGTAGCTCCTGAACACTGCTCTTTTGTCCCTTACCCTTGCTGCCACCTCCCGTGAGAACTATATTGGTCTCTTTTCTCTACTGCTTTTGTTCACCTCTGTTGTGCAGAGGTTTGTTGCCTTCACTATTCCATCCCTTAATCTGGCCCACTGTCCCTGCACCCCATCAGGGTAATCCCCCCTCTCAGATTGCCTCTGAGGCATTCACCCATTTTTAAAAAAATCTGCTATCCAGAAGGCCAGGAGCTGTGCCCTTGTGTGGTTTGCCTGCACTGCTGCCCTGATGTTAAACCACATTGTCTGGTGATTGCTGGTCCCCAGATGGCTTCCCACCCTTATGGCTGCAGCATTGTCCTTGTTTGCAATCACCAGGTCTTGTATTGCCCTTTCATTAGTGGATTCCCTGACTAGTTGCCTCAGAAATACCTGCTGTAGATAGTATAGAATAACCCTGCCTCTAGCAGAGGCTGCTGCTGTGAGGTTTAAATCAATATCTGGTAATTGAAGTCTCCCACAGCTGTACCTTCCCCTTGTCTGCCATATTGCTAATGACTTCCCCAGTTTCTTATCTAGATCCTCCTCCTGTGCTGGATGTCTGTAAAATTTGAACGTTATTGGTCTGTCTGAAACTTGGTTAGTAAATAAAGTTTTGGATAATGAAGTAACATTATTAGACTACTACCATTTTAGATGTGACAGGCCCAAAGCGGGAAGGTGTTATGTTGTGTTTAAAACATGAGTTGGGTCATTCTGATCTTCATTACTCAGGGACAATGAATGGAATTAAATTTGTATTAGTGCACATTGTTCATCTTAATATTTGTATAGGAGCAATTTATTCCCCATCCTAAATCTATCCGGATAATTAAGAAAATGTGTCCAGAATCCTGGAAGCATGTGTAAAACATAGGTCAGTTATACTTCTAGGTTATTTTAACTCATCATGGCATGGACCTAGAGGGGAATCACTTGAGTCCACCTTGATTCCTATGGGTCTAAGATAGATAGTGTTCTCCCAACAAGGAAGGGATCTAATTCAAGTAATAGGGACATATTAGATTTGATATTTTTGACATCAGACGTGGAGATAAAGGAAAATAAAGTGCTGCCCCCAAACTAGGGCAAACACAGTCCCATATATTATGAACTAAATATTTGCTGGAAGATGCAAATAGATCAGCAGTATTGCACTAAAAGATGTTTTAAACATTTTAGAATTTAGGTATTTTTAGACCAAGTGAAGATTGAGAAATGGTATAGACTGGATCTTATTACAGACTTGGATCTGGCAATTCAGGAATTTATGAATGTGTTCTTACGTGTGTGCAATCAATGTACTCCTCTAGAAAGTAAAAGGTTTCTAAAAAATCATATGGCTTGGACCACAAATAAAATTAGAAAATGTATTAGACTTAAAAATAGATTATGGGAAAAAGTTTGTAAATCTCTTAAGTAGGGAGGACTGGTCTAAATTTAAGCTGCTCAAAAATCAGTGTAAAAAATTGGCATGTAGAGCTAAAAGGGACTATTATAACAACAAAATAGAATCTACTATGAACCACTCTTCTTACTGGAACCTGATCCAAAGCTTTGACCCAACTAAAAATATTAAGACCACGGTGAACTTTCAGATGAGAATGGTTTAAATCAATCCCCTTGATTCACAGCAAATGTGCTAAATGAATACTTATGTAATTGGCCTAATATTACCATTCCAAATACTGGCAGTAGTAATGAGGGAGAAAATTTGGACTTAAAAAATTTGAAAATTCCAAGGTTTACATTTAAACTAATGAAAGTTAAAGAACTGATACTGTACTGGGTACATTAAATTCTAAAAAAATCATCTGGTCTTGACCAGACAGAGATCTCTTTCTTAAAAATGTCTGCTAAAGTAGCATTTCCAATGCTTCTCAGTTTGTTTAATAGAAGCATAATCGAAGGAAGATTTACTGAATATTGGAAGCGTGCTAAAGTGATTCCAGTTTTTAAAGGAGGGTCACAATGATACATCAAATTACAAACCAATTGTTCTGGTGTCTGTTCTATCTAAGCTGCTGGAATGGTTGGTATGCAATCAATTAAATACTTGGAGCAACATTCACTGTTAGCAAACAAAAAGTCAGGATTCAGAGTTAGAAGGTCGACTGATGCTGTGCTTGCTGAATTTGTAAGCAAGGTGGCTGAAGTGTTGGATGAAGGGAAAGTTGTTGGCACAGTGTACATCAGGGTTGTAGTTGATAACATCATCAACAAAAACATTGCATCACAATATGCAGCAACCATTACATCGCTGGTCAGTTTCAAAGTCGGTAAAAACACTGACTTCACAACTACTGCATCAACACTAAAATTACGTAAAAAACAATGACAGGATTTCTTTTTTTGTGAGAGGCCCCACACCCTCCAACATGGGGGGCTTCACCACCCACACACCCCAGAATTTTTATAATCAACTCCGATGGAGAACAGAACCTCGGGAACAGGGTGAAAGTTGATGGGAGGAGATTACTTAAAAAAATTAAAGGAGAACTAAAGTCAGAACTTGCAAAAAAATGTATTGTGCAGAGTGTTTTGATTAGTCAGCATATTCCTAGTAAGGCCTTCCCTTTATTTTCTGAAAGGAGTTTTTTTCTAAATTTGTTTGCTGGTTTTATGGCCCTTGTGGGTCTCCATATCAGCATTTCTAATGGCCTTTCTTGTTCCTGCAATGCCTTCTGTCCCATGTGACAGTGATGCATCCCAGGAACATTAATTCAGGAAGCAATAGCTGCTGCAGCAGCATCTGCTGTTTGAGGCCTGATATTATGGCTTCAAAATAAATAAATAACTCTGTCTAACTCAAATGTTCTGCTTTCTAGGTCTAGGTCTCGTCAGCAGAAGTGAATGTTTTGTTTTTAAAGCATTTCATTTTTATCAAACTACACACAAACATTAAGAAAGCACACAAATCACACAAGGTCACAAATACTATAATTAGTGAAGACTCTAGTTGTTTCCTTACAGAACAGCCCACTGAATTATCCCTCAGGCATTCGCCATGTGTAAATGTAACATTCATTAAAGCTCCTTGGACAAGGAGACTTAAAGAGATTTACCAGCCTCAGTCATTGCACCCGATATATGGGTGCCTTATTTCAGGGGAATTCTATCTATCTCCAGATGTCCATAAATTGTGAAATATTTTAAGTGTAAAAACCTTCATAATTTAATTACACCGGGTCCCAGAGGACTTCCTGGCATGAAGGGCTGCTCACGTTCTGCTCCCATGCTCAGCAAAGTAATGACGTGATGCTAGGGAGAGTGCAGGGGCATGCTCCATTATAGTGAATAGGCAACAGCTTTCTGAGTATTTTTTTATATTGTAATGGTCAGTTTGTGATGAAACATGGGCACTTGTTAGTTGGTCGGTGCCTACATTTCATCAACAAGTGACCATTATAAAATAAAAAAATGCTTGTAAAGCTGCCACCCATTCACTATAATGGAGCACATCCCTGCGCTCTCCCTAGCATCATGTCATAACTTTGCTGAGTACAGAGGAGGAGCGTGGGTGGCTCTTCAGACTGGGAAGTCCTCCATGACCCAGTGTAACTAAATTACGAGCATTTTACACTTAAAATATTTCACCATTTATGAACATCTGGAGATAGAAAGAATTCCTCTGAGGTAAGGCACACATATATTGGGTGCAAATGAGAATCTCCATAACATAGTAAATCTCTTTAATTAACATAACAGCTGTACTATTGTAAACTTGAGAAAAAACAGCTGTTGTTGAATTAATGGTCCAAGACACATCACTGTCACATGGGACAGAAGGTATTGTAGGAACAAGAAAGGATATTAGAAATGTTAATATGGAGATCCCAAGGGGCCACAAAACCAGCAAGCAAATTTAGAAAAAAAAACTCCCTTCAACAAGTAAAGGTAAGGACTTACTAGGAGTATACCTACAAATCAAAACACTCTACACAACATATTTTTTTTAATTTTGACTTTAGTTCACCTTTAAATAAACCAGCAGTCAGTATTGGGAATCGGGAAACAAAATTCTGGTCCCTGGGTCTCCACTGCAGGAGCCAGATGCCTTGCCACTCTGATACAGGAGCAGCTCAGCCAGGCACCACAACTCTTGCTCCCTTATCCCTCCTCCACTACTACTTTCCTCTCCATGTCCACACATACAGTGACAGGGATAGGTGGAACTTCATAACGATGTAATGCCCCTGTTGCTCTAATACCACACCACGTAATGAGCTGTGATATAATTGCAGTGATGTTATTCCCCCGATATTATCAGTGGATACCATACATCATCCTTTTGAAAGCTTTCAATCTTGTTGATCATGACATTTTGCATAATAGATTGATTAAGATTAATGTAGCATCTAGGACCGTAAATTGGTTTCAGAGCTAGCTTACTGGAAGGTCGCAGTTGGTTATGGTTAACAATGTCCAGGCTAGGGTGGGGCAGCTAGCTAGAGGAGTCCCTCAAGGGTCTATTTTAAGCCCATTCATTTTTTGTATATATATATATATATATATATATATATATATATATATATATATATATATTAGAGGCAAAAACTCCATTTAATGCATCAGTTAGGGTTGTTCCACAGTGACAAAGTGAGGGAAATTCGATGTTGGGGTTGAAACCCCTTTGCACCCTCAGCCCACCCCCAACTGGAATTGGGGTGCGCATTGGGGTCATCGGCCCTAACTGTCACCCCATCACATGTGGAAAGAAGCTGAGGAATAGGAGAATGGGGTGACAGTTAGGACTGATGACCCCAATGCACACCCCGATTCCAGTTGGGTGTGGGCTGGAGGGGTGCAAAGGGGGTTTCAACCCTAACATCAAATTTCCTCACTTTTGTCGCTGTGGAACAACCCTAACTGATGCATTAAACAGAGTTTTTTGCCTCTAATTTCCCTTCTTTTTGAGAATGATAATGAGAAATAGTGAATGTAATGCGGCGGCAGGAGCGCTCCCACCACGTGATGTCTTGTCACATAGTAACATTGTGCCTGCAAGCGCAAATCGTAATGCACATGGTGATGCAAAGCGAAACACAAAGAGAAAGAGTACTGTAGACAGAAATGTTAAAAACAACAGCGTAAACAACAGCAAATGAAAATGCAAAGGGTAACGCACATGGCGGCGTAAACGTGAACGGTAAGTGAAACGGGTACGGAACCGCAAGCAGAAACGGTAATGGTAACAGTAATGTAAGCGCACAGGCTGGTTTTCCCCAAAAGCTGTATAGAGAAAGACAGTGAGTAGAAAGAATGTATGCAAAATAATGACTCTCGGAACACAAAAATGAGGACTTAGAATAGTAAATTGCTTATATCTCAGTAACTGTATGACATAGAAAAAAAATGTAAAAGTCATTTGTATTATCACTTTCCTGGCTAGTTTTATACTTAGCCCCTGTGAGGGGGCTGAGGATTTTTTTGACAAAGTCCGTGATTTCAGACCGCTTTCGCAGATATCGGCCTGAAAGGCCGCAAACACTGTAATGTTATCCCATGGGAAAAACAGAAGTTAGGACTGCCATAACTTTGCTTCCCTGTAATATTTTTCACCAAACCATTGAAAGGCACATCTGTTGGATGTTGGCTGTGCTCCCTGCAAATTTCAGCCCAAAAGACCAAACCGTTATTTTGCAGCAGGGCGTCAAACGATTGCTGCAATGCGTCGTCCGCTGTAATGTTATCCTGTGGGAAAAAGCGTCAACTTTGGAGTACCGTAACTTTGCCACCATGTAATATTTTTTCAGCTAAACACTGTAAGGCACATCTGTGAGATGTTGGCTGCGCTCCCTCCAAATTTCCGCCCAAAACTCCAAACCGTTCTTTTGCAGCGGGATGCCAAAGAATTACTGTTATTCTGGGCATAGTGTCACAAAGTAGTGTCGTGATTTGCGAAGGTTTTCGCAAAAATTTGCAACACTTTCGTGAGTGCGACACTACTTTGTGAAAGTACTTTTTCCAGAAATCTGAAAAGCATACTTCTGGGGTGTTTTACCCCAAAATAAAGACATGGCTAGCATCCTCAGGGCCCGACTAGGTGAATACAAAAAGAATTAGGTTGCTAGAGGGTCTCAATTTTAAATGCCAAGCATTTTTCTGATCACTAACTGAAAACAAAATGGTGGATTTGGACAGTAAAAGGGCCATTTGCGACAGTAAAAAGTGCATTTGTGAAAGTGTTGAACTTTTTGTTAACTTTTCCCATTGACTTATAATGGGAACTTGTTTTTTGAATAACTTTTGAACCGTTTAATATTTTTTTACGAAATCTTCAAAAGGCACATCAGGGACCCTGGCTGCATGTTCCCTGAAGATTTATGACTGGTCATGCAAACTGTGTGACCTGTAAGCGCGACCGTAGAATTCCAAAAAAGCGTAAACGCACGCGTAGATCATGCTTAATAACTCCGCGACTGTATATCCGACTGGTACAAGACTTGGCAGATCCCAAGGTGTATGGGTCTTAATTATGTATTCCAAATTTCAGGCAAATCCATTGAACAGTTGCAAAGTTATTAAGGTGCAACCTTTGGGTTTAACATGTAAATGGCTCCTCAACCCTAACTATGGAGCACTACCTGCTACCATAATATATGTATATATATATATATATATATATATATATATATATATATATATATATATATATATATATATATATGTATATATATATATATATATATAAAGTTATTTAACAAAAGCAGTAATGAAATCAGACATAAAGTTACATGCTGATGACAGTTTGTTTAGTTCATCTCCCCATAAAGCAGATATGAAATTCCAACTTCAGGAACATTTCAACAAGTTAGAAACATGATTCCTAAAATTCTATGTTAGTTTTAAGTGAAAAGAAGACCCAATCGATGTTGTTTTCATCTTTTACTGGTAAAATACAAAATGACAGTACACTAAATATTAAGCTATTAAACAGAGATTTGATTACTACAGTAAATGAATATAAATATCTTGGTGTACTAAATTATCTGTTTTTTAAATTTGACAATCACTTAATAAACATAATTAAAAAAAAACTAAATTGCAGAGTAGGTGCATTAAGAAGGAATTATTTTGCTTTAAATAGGAAAGCAAAAGCAAATGTAACAAAACAGCTTATATTACCAGTATTAGAGTATGGTAGTATAGGATATAGCAACACACACAAACATATACTAGGTTAAGCAGATATAGTTTATAATCGTTAGACACAGGCACTGTGGTGGATAGCTGGAGGTTGGCCATTGTGTTACCCATTCACAACAAAGGGAGTAGGAAAGAGTGCAGAAATTATAGGCCAGTGAGTCTTACATGTGTGTGTTGGGAAAGATCCTGGAAGGAATTATTAAGGATAACATAGAATGATTTGTCAAGGAGTCAACTATGAATGACAAATCACAAAATGGTTTCACCAGGGGTTGCTCATGTCTGACTAACCAATAGGAATTTTATGACAAAGTTAGTAGATCACTGGATCAAGGGGTCCCAGTTGATATTATATGCTTAGATTTCACAAAGACTTTTGATACTGTGCCAGACAAAGAATTAATTGATCTTTTAAGGGACCTGGTGTTAGGTGCTAGCATAATGCAGTGGATAGACTCATGGTGAACAGGTAGGAAACAAAGAGTGAGTTTGAGGGGCATCAACTCAGGGTGGGCTAAAGTGACTACTAGAGTCCCACAGGGTTCTGTACTCAAACCGAGTCTATTCAATCTATGTGTAGCTACAATAAAAACTAAAGCGGGCATATGGATTTCAAAATTTGCAGATGATACTAGAGTTAGTACAGTGGTACAAAATAATGAGGATATTATATTTCTAAATAGATCTTTATAAGATCTGGAACATTGGGCGGTGGCACAAAGGCTAGAATTTAACAAAGGAAAATGTTCTGTAAATGCAATTTAGCAGGAAAAACACCAAAGCAAACTACGTTTTAAGGGGCCAGCCCCTAAAACATTAATAGAAGAAAGAGATCTAGGGATATTAATTGTGATGCTTGGCCAGCTGGTTATGATTGCTGTATGATATCTGTAATCTAAAAATATAGTAGGTGATTGTCTCACATGAGACAGCCTGTGCTCCATGGGAGCCGCCCAGTTTCAGTGAAAACTACAGGATGTAAAATTAATCAGAAGATCTCTGTAATGTAATTAACTTCCTAGAGATATTGCATTTTATGGCCTGTTTATGACATGCTTTGAAGTTGGGAAGCTAAATATATATTTTATGACTTCAGAAACAGGACATCATTAAGCTGATTCCTGCCAGATATCTTGCACCTAGGTGAGAGAATTGCAGGGTTGTAAACTTAAAAGGAACCGGTGGATCAAAAGACTTATAATTTTGGAAATTAGTTTTCGCTGATGTCACCTTATTTAATATACCTCCTGATAGGACATCCTGTTTGTATTTTCTTTATATTCTAGAAGGAGGAGCTAGATGACTCACAGAAGGGGCATGGAGAGACACAGTTTAAACTGTACTGTGTCTGAACTGTTTAGTGACGTATCATTTTGGGATTCAAGAAAGACAGATCTCTGATCTAACTAAGGCACTTATAGAGGAAATACATTAGATAGAAAAGGTCTAATTGTATTGTGGTAGGAGTCTGTTTTGTACTTTGCCCTTGTTCTTTTAAGTGATTGTATGCATTTTGATTGATTGTTCTGTGTTTACATTTTTCATATTTTTATCATCTTGTAGTAAAGTATCTTTTTTTTGAAAAGATACTGCCTGGATTTGTCTCCCAAGTTCTTTTTGCATGTGATGTATATGTGGTTAAGTTTGACAGCTTTTCTCAAAAGTTTGATGGTATTACTAAACTGGGAAAAGGCAAGGCTATACCTAAGGTCTTTTATAGAGTTTTAAAGGTTCATTTTGGAAGCCTGGCTTGGTGCCCCTGGTGAAAGATTGTACCACAATCCCCAAAGAGGGTACGTATCTTAGCCTGTACATTGGATACGATAGCATAAGTTTCACAGTTTGAATCCCCCCAGAACTTGAGACTAAAGGTGATTCAGACCCACAAGCAGACAGGAGGGTCACCCTGTCTGCTACCTGTTCACAATACTACACTCAGAGGTTGGCACCATAGGAGCAGAGAGCCTGACCTACTGAGTGCGTTTGTGACAGATTTGGTTGACAGCAGTGCAAAGAAATTGGTAACACAAGCTTTAACTGTTCAGTGTGTCAGCTTAATACTGTACAGCTCACTTGCAAAATAAGGCAGTGATTTATTTTTAAAAAAGGAAACAGAACTATATCAGTTTGCTTACAGTCAAGTTCCTACCTGTTTTATTTTTTTCTAAAGTACAAGTTAGAGTAGCCGTAGTTAGGGTAGAAGATGGCTTCCAACTACAGTGAATACACTGCAGACTACGTGAGGCAGTTGTGCCAGGACAGAGGAGTCCTGCATGAGGCGAGAGCCACCAAGCAGAACCTTTTGGATGCCCTGATGGCAGAAGATGCCCAGAGCATTGAGTCACAGACTGTGACGGAAAAGGACCAAACCTTGGACATGGAGGGGCAAGCAGCCAGTGCAGTGTCCAGATCTGGTGAGGAGGGCAGCAGGGCCAGTGCAAGCCAAGGGCCACAGCAGCAGGGGAAGGTCACCAGCATTCTGGAGCCAGAAGCAATCAGGCTGCAGACTGAGTTGCGTAGAATGGAGCTGGAGTTCCAGAGAGACACTGAGCGAGAACAGCAACAAGCTGACCTTGAAGAACATGAATGCCAGCGAGCCACAGAGGAGAAGAGGGAGCGAGAACAGCGAGAAGCTGAACATGAACAACGAGAGGCAGACTGTGAGGAGTGTGAGTGCCAGAGGTGATATGAACTGGAGAAGCTACGACTCCAACCACCAGCACCAGAGAAAGTAAATGGCTTGGGTTTATCTGGAACTACAGGACTGGGTTATAAATTGAATTCCAAATTGATAGCTGAATTTAAAGAGGGGAGGATATGGATGCCTTTTTAAATTCCTTTGGAAATGTTTGTATTCAGGCTAAAATTCCTAGAGGGTCCTGGAGCTTCCAGCTATCCCCGCCACTTACTAGGAAAGCTCGGGATGCATTGGGTCAAATAGACAATGAGGACAGTAATGATTACAGGAAACTTAAAGATCCACTTTTAAAAAAGTTTAATTTAACTGCAGAAGCATACAGAGCTAAATTCCATAAACTCAAGAGCAGATCTGACATGAGCTACGAGGAGCTAGACAAGAAATAATGTCAATGTTTAAAATGTTGGTGGGAAAGAATTGAAGCAAACTCTGTAGATAAAATTGAAAATGCTATTTTGTTAGAATAGTTTTTTGGAGCATGCCCAGCAGAACTAAAACCTGGCTGGAGGACTGAGATCTGAAAACAGTTCAAGAGGCTGCTGAACTCTCGGACCGCTATGTCAGGAGTAGACCTGCTCTGAGAGCGAATGGGACAGGCATGGCAGCACAGAAAGGGAAAAGCACACCTTCAGGGCAGCTCAAACTATCACTGCCTCCACTGAAACCGGTTAGCCCCAAGTTTCAAAGAAAAGATTTCTCTGAGAAAATAAATGAATGTTGGGTTTGTGAAGAAACTGGGCATATTGCCAGTGTCCCAAAAGGATGAGCAATACGCAACATGGGGCTAGGAAAGAAGTGGGTTGTTTGTGTGTCCCTGGAAGCATGCCTGTGAACATGAGGGAACACATGCACCCAGTCACGGTGAATGGGATACGGACACAAGGGTTAAGGGACACAAGGGCATCCCTGACATTGGTAAAAGGGGATCTGGTACAGCCTGGTCAGCTTATACGCAATGAATTTGTAACTGTGCAAGGGTTCACTGGTGAGGAGACCACATTGCCACTCACTAGTGTTCTCCTAGACTGGGGTGAAACAGTGGGAACTATGCAACAGGAGCCTGTAGCCAAAACATTAGCAGTTGATGTCATCCTTGGCAACAATCTCAAACAGGGGATGATGTGTGCAGTGACCCATAGCCAAGCAGCAAAGGCAAATTGTAGTTCCTTGGACCCCACAGAAGCTACTGTGGAAACCACTGAGAGGCTGGTTCCCATGCCTGTGTCTCCTGATAGGGAGACTAATGAAAAGGGGGTAGAAATTTCCCCAGTAGCAGTTAACCACACAGCTATAGAGGGTTATTCCAAAGAAGGAGGGGTGACCCATTGTCAGAGGGTTAGGGATGACAGTGATCCTGAGTTCCTTGATGCTAGTGCTAGGGACCCTAGTTTAGAGACTGAAGGGGACCTGTCCCACGCCTTGGGAATGTGTAAGGAGTTGGCAGCTGCTCAGAAAAGTGACCCTAGTCTAGAGAAGCTGAGGGCTTGGGTAGACTCTGATGGAGCACAGGGAGGTGACAGTAAACATAAAGTTTATTGGGAAAATGGACTGATGTATACTCAGGCTGTAAAGACAGAGGGGTGATAGGCAGCAGCTTGTTGTTCCTCAGGAGTATCATGAGCAGTTGCTCAAGATTGCACATGATATTCCCCTTGTCTGGTCATCTGGGAATCATGCGCACTACACAGCAGTTGGCCCAAAATATCTATTGGACCAACTTCACACAGCAGGTGAAGGAGTGCAGGTCTTGTCACCGGTGTCAAGAAATAGGGAAGGCAGGTAAGAAAACCCAAACTGTCCTAATTCCATTGCCCATAGTGGAGAAGCTATTCCAGACTGTGGGAATGGATACTGTGGGGCCTTTAAATACCCCCAAATCCTCCGGGAAGAGGGTCATCATGACTGTGGTGGATTATGGTACCTGGTACCCCAAGACAGTCACTCTATCCTCATTGAGGACAGGCAAAGTGGCAGATGCCTTACTTGGGATTTTCTCCCGTGTTGGGTTTCTGCAGGAGGTTATCACCAATCGAGGGGGTTCCTTCATGTCGGACCTGATGAAATGTTTGTGGGAGAAGTGTGGGGTGGTTCAGAGATGCACAACACTGTATCAACCACAAGCCAATGGGCTTGTGGAAAGATTTAATGGTACCCTGAAGTCAGTGCTCCAGGCATTTGCTGAACAGCATGGGAGGAACTGGGAGAAATACCTTTCCCACCTGTTGTTTGCATACAGGGAGGTGCCCCAAGAGTCAACATGATTTTCTCCCTTCAAGCTCTTATATGGAAGCTGGGTACCTGGGTCCCTAGACTTGATCCGGGAGGACTGGGAAGACAAGCATGCCACCCAGGGCACTCCCATAGTGGATTACGTCCTTAGGTTTAGGGAAAGGCTGAAGGCACTTATGAGGACAGCTCAGAGCCACCTGGCAGCTGCTCAACAGAAACAAAAAGTGTGGTACAACTGCAGAGCCAGAGTTCGCTCATACACATTGGGTCAGGAAGTCATGGTTCTTATTCCAGTCCAGAAAGACAAGCTGCAGGCTGAGTGGGCAGGACCATACAAAGTAGTTAGGAAGGTAAATGACATGAACTATATCATAGAGTTACCTGACAGATGACATACAGAAAGAATGTACCATGTCAACATGATGAAGCCATATACTAATAGGGCTGACATGGTGTTTGCAGTATGTAGTCATGGGAAGGGGACGGATGAAGGAGACCCCCTCCTGGACTTGCTGGAAAAAAGCAAGTGGGAGTCCTCTATGGAGACAGTTAAATTGTCTACTCAGCTGGCCCTGGACAAGATCCAGGAAGTAAGGGAGGTTTTAGAAGACTTTGCCCCACTGTTTAGCACCAAGCCTGGACTAACCCCCTTAGCAATACACGATCTGGAGACAGGGACACAGATGCACATGCGGCAGACAGCATATCAGATGTCAGAGGCTGTCCAAAAGGACATTAGGAGGGAGGTGACAGGAATGTTGGAGTTAGGAGTAATTCAGAGATCCCACAGCCCCTGGACCTCACCCGTAGTCCTTGTGCCCGAGCCAGATGGCTCTACTCATTTCCATGTGGATTATCATGGACTGAATGCAGTCACAAAGTCAGATGCCCACTCGATGCCCCAGATGGACGAACTCTTGGACAAGTTGGGATGGGCGATATACTTTATGACAATTGACCTGACAAAGGGGTATTGGTAGGAAGAGTTAACTGACAGAGCTAGGGAGAGGTTGGCCTTCATCACTCTGATAAGCTTATTTGAATTTAAAGTAATGCCTTTCAGAATGAAGAACGCCCTGCCACTTTCCAAAGGTTGGTGAACCAGGTGTTAAATGGTGCTGAGGAGTACGTCATGGCATACCTGGATGACAGTGCCATCTTTAGTGCCATCTGGGAGGAACACATGTCCCACTTTAGGTAAGTGCTGGACAGGATACAGAGGGATGGGCTCACTGTCAAAGCTGAGAAGTGCCAGGTGGCCATGGCTGAAGTGGCATACCTCAGGCATGTTGTAGGCCGGGGACAGCTCCGTCCTAACCAAGTAAAAATAGAGGTGATCAAGGCATGTCCCAGACCAGAAATGCAGAAGCAGGTCAGGAGTTTTCTCGGGACATCAGGGTACTATAGGAAATTTGTACCCAATTACAGTGCCCTGGCTGCTCCCCTATCTGACCTGGTAAAGAAAAAGATGCCTAAGAAAATTACCTGGGAACCAGCCTGTGAAAAAGCCTTTACCAGACTGAAGGAGGCACTGTGCAGTGCTCCTGTACTGACAAGTCCTGACTATAGCAGATCCTTTATAGTCCAGACTGATGCCTCAGATGTGGGTATTGGGCAGTACTGAGTCAGACATCCAGCCAAGGGAAAGATCACCCGGTAGTGTACCTGAGTAAAATGTTACTTCCCAGGGAGCAGGCTTACTCTGCTGTGGAAAAAGAGTGTTTTGCCATAGTGTGGGCCCTAAAGAAGTTAGAGCCATACTTATATTGGCAGCATTTTGAGATGCAAACTGACCACAACCCCCTGGTTGGGCTGATGCAAATGGGAAGAACTATTAAGATGGAGTCTTGCCTTGCAAGGGTATGACATGACAATCTTACATGGGGCTGGACTGACCAATCAGGACACAGATGGCTTCTTGCATCCATATGAGGAGTAAACTGATTTGGGAAGCTCATCCCATGTGGGGGATAGAGCCCCCAAATTCAGTCTAGGTGGGGAGGATTGTGATGCTTGGCCAGCTGGTTATGACTGCTGTATGATATTTGTAATATAGAATGTGGTATGTGAGTGCTTCACATGAGACATCCTGTGCTATGGGTGCCCCCCCCCCAGGTCAGTGAAGTGACAAGTGACCTGAAACCAGGAAGTAATTAAATGACTAGAGACTTAATTAAGGGTCTCCTGTTTTTCTGTCTTCATTAGAACTGACCCAGCTGCCAGGATATAGGGCTCATAAACTTTTATGATGTCTTAGAGGAAAACATGTTATACCACCATGGGGTGAAAAGTTGTTAAATCTTTGACCTGCCTTGGGAACAGGAAACCACACAAGATCAAAGGAAAGGCTTGATTAAAGGCTCTCATAATTTTGGAAATGAGTTTTTGCTGAAGTCACAGTATTTAAAATATCTTCTGACAGTAAGATCATTGTTTGTATATTTTTTATATTCTAAAAGGAGGAGCTAGATGACATCATAGAAGGGGTGTGAGAGAGATACAGTTTAACTAGGACTTGTGTCTGATCTCTGAGATATATATATTTTTGGGATCTTAAGAAACAAGATCTCTGATCTAACTTAAGCACTGTACATAGGTAATACATTAGAAAAGATCTAACTGTATGTTGGTAGGAGTTTGTCTGTAGTTTTTCTTGTTTTGATTTATATGATTGTATGCTCTTTGATACATTGCTCTGTGTTTACATTTTACATATTTTTATCCATGTTTAAGTAAACCTTTTATTTGAAAGATACTGCCTCGGATTTCCAAGTTCTTTCTTTTGCATGTGACCTATAGAGGGTTAAGACTGACAAAACTGTTCAAGAGCTTGATAGTGTTACTAAACTGGGAAAAGGTAAGAATACACCTAAGGTCTTTTATAGAGTTTTAAGGGTTCATTTTTGGAAGCCTGGCTTGGTGCCCTCGGCATAAGATTGTACTGCAATCCCTGAAGAGGGTAGGAATCTACACCTGTACATTTGGGTATGCTAGCATAAAGGTCACAGTTTGAATCACCCCAGAACTTGAGACTAAAGGTGATTCAGACCCACAAGCAGACAGGAGGGTCACCCTGTCTGTTACCTGTTCACAGTACTATGCTCGGAGGTTGGCACTGTGGAAGCAAAGGGCCTGACCTGCTGAGTGTGTTTGTGACACCATTTATCCAGAGTTAGCTGAAATCCATGACCCCTAGGTTCGTACACAGTTTTATTTTGTTTCAGGCCTAGTTCCTCACATAATGCCCTGTCTTGTAGTGCCCTATATACCATGCACATATCTCCCCTGATTCTCCTGTAGTGTAATGTAAACAGATTTAAATTATTTAATCTTTCTGAATATTTTTCATTTCCATGACCTGTCCTTACTCTTGTTGCCCTTCTTTGGATATTTTCTTTATGTCCCCTTTCTTGTATGGAGACCATACTTGTGCACAATATTCCAGATGGGGACGTACCAATGCTTGGTATAAGGGGAGCAATACTTTGCTTTCTCTACTCCTTTATGTGGTGCAAAATAAAATTTAGGGATTGGTTAGCTTTTTTGGTGATGAAGTTACAGTGCTGGCTGAATTGTAGATTATTTGTGATCCTGACACCCAGGTCCCTTTCTTTCTTTGATTGTGGTAACTTGTTGTTCCCAATGTTGTATGTATGATACAGAGTTTGTTTCACCATATACATAGTTATACACTTCCCCACATTTAGTTCTAGTTTATATTTAATTGTCCATTGGTGTATACTATTTAGGGTCTCCTGTAAGTTGATACTGTCTTCTTTTTTATTTACTTTTGCCCCAATTCAGCAGTTGTCTGCAGACTTCATCAACCAGACATTCTGTTGGTCACATTTAAGTGAGAATACATATATGTTGAACAGGCAGGGATCCAGCACGAAGCCCTGAGGGACCGCACTTGTCACTCCCTCCCATTCAGATAGCACTCCATTTATCATGACCCTCTGTCTCCTTTCTCCTAACCATGCCTCCACCCAGTTAGTTACATTGATATCAACTCTGATATTATTTAGAGTCGTCTCTAGTTCCTTGTGGGGTAGTTTGTCAAAGGCCTTGGAGAAGTCCGGAAAGGCCACATCCACCACATTACCTTCATCTAAGGACTTGCTAACTTTTTCATAAACTATTAACATGTTTGTCTGACATGATTTAGATTTGGTAAACCCATGTTGAGTTTCATCTATTAGATTATATTTTTCCGAGTGAGCTAAAATGTGTTCTTTCAGAATTCCTTCCAGAATATTACCCATGATGGATGTCAAACTTACAGGCCTAACATTTTCCAGTTTGTTTTTTAAAATTGGTACCACTGTGGTCTCTCTCCATCCCTGAACCACTTCTCTAAGGTTTAAAGATTTTTGAAATATGTGAGTTAGTGGTGAAGCCAAAATGTCTGTGAGTTCTTTGAGTACTCTTGGATGTATGTCATCTGGTCCTGGCGATTTGTTTATGTTTATGTTTTGAAGTCTTACTTTTACATCATCAGGGTCTATTATTATTTTTTTGGGATTACAATTTGATTTATCCTCTCTAACACGTGTTACCCTTATTATATACTGAACAGAAGTAATTGTTCTGTATATCTGCCATTTCCTTGGCATTAGCTGTGTTCCCCTAATTATTTAAGTATGGACCTATAATGTGGTGCACTTTTTTATTGTTGTAAGTGTGGAAGGCCTTATAATTATCCTTGGTCCTACAGGCCAGTTGTAACTCATGATCAGCTTTTGCCATCTTAATAACCTTTTTTCGTTTTCTGACTTTCTCTCTATGTACTATTATCCCTGCAGGGTCATCCTTTTTGTGTAACATTTTAAATAGTTTTTTCTTTTCTTTAACCCTTTTTTTAATTTATTTTGGAGTTAAACCATACAGGGGAATGTGCTTTGTATCCATATTTGGGTTTACTGGGTATGTTTGTGTTCACAGCCACACACATCTGTCTAATTAGTGCTCCTTACATCTTCTCTAATGTTTTGTTTGTGAATTCAGTTCTCCAGTTCCAGTCATTCATGTACTTTTTAAGCGATAAGAAATCTGCTTTCCCCAAATTAAATTTTACATGTACTACCTGTTCTGATATCTGTATTATGTTCTTCCTTTATTTTGAAGAACACAGTGCAATGTTCACTGTTTCCCAATGGACTATCAACCACAACATTGCTCACTTTGTCCCCCATATTGGACAGTATGAGGTCCAGAATGTTTCCTCCCCTAGTTGGTACATTTACTTTTTGTTCTACTCCTATCTGGTCCAGTACATCTAGATAACATTTATCATTACTGGTTGAACCGTTTAATCACTGACAGTTGATCCCAGGCAGATTAAAGTCACCTGCTAGAATAATTTTTTCAGCTGGATTAATAAATGATAGAAATGTTAACATTTGGGCTTCATCCATCTCTGAAATCGAGGGGGGTCTGTATATCAATCCCAAATTTATTTTGGTCATAGTTTTTGGTAGTACTTTTACCCACAGTGTCTCAATGTTTGTTTTTTCCATTTCCACCTGTTCACATTTTATAGAGTCCCTGATGTATATAGATATCCCCCCTCCTCTTTGGTTTGATCTAGATTTAGAATATAGGTTGTAACCATTTACATTCTTGTCCCATAGGTCCGTTTCCTCCCACCAAGTTTCGGTTACAAGGACAATGTGTATATCATTGGAAACTAGTGTATGTTGAAATTCATCAAACTTTATTTGCGAGACTCCTGGCATTTAATAGCACCCCATTCCAGTTTGTGTCTGGGTGATTTATAATGTTTTTTTATACCTTTTGTCATTTCTGGTAGTTCCTGACCCATTCTCTCTAGTTTAAATGAAACTTGATGATATTATTTAATTTTCTGCCCAGGATTCTAGTTCCTGTTCTATTTGGGTGTAACCTGTCCCTTTTAAATACTATTTCATTTTGAAAGGTGATGGAGTTGTCCATGAAACCAATATTCTCTGAGAAGGGAAAACGGAGAATGGCCAAAGGAAGGAAGAGGGGTTGCAAGCAGTGGGGGAGAAAGATGCATAACATCATGTGTGCAAATGCAATACATCTTGGAAATAAAATTTCAGATCTTGAGGCTATCAAGGCAAAGGCAGACCAGGACATAGTGGCCATCACTGAGTCATGACGTGCAGAAACCACAAATGGGACAAGGTTATACCAGGATACATGTTCATGAAGGATAGGGAAGGGGGTATTGTGTTATACATCATGAAAGATATCAAGGCAACAGAAATATAAGGGGGCAAGGAAGGGTTGGAGGTACTGTGGGTCACCCTGGAGACAGCAGCCAAAACCTCCATTAGCACTGGGGTGATTTAGTAGTAGTAATACATTGCTTTGTTTCTGTACAGGGTAAAACTGTTAGGATCAGCAGGCCCCATTTACAAATTTGTCCTGTAATTACATCATCAATTTGGTGCAGAATAGTGCATAAAAACAATAATAATGTACATAAAAATTACAAGCCATGAATATTCATAACAATAAATAGTGCACCAGTTTTTTGGTTTTCTTTTTGTTTGTACTTTTTGCCTCCTTTCTGTGTGCCTGGGCTGCTTCCCCATGTCCTGGCAACCACCTAGGGGTTCCAGCCCCTGTCTGGGTGTCCTTACTCCTTCAAGGTCACGCCTGTTCCCCTGCAGCTTATCCCCCCAGCGGAGTGGCGAGGAGCCCCCTATACTCACCCGCTCTTCAAGGATTCAGTTTGGTACCCTCCAGAGCCGGCACCTGTGGATGGCTATCAAGCTGCTCTGTCCCGGACACACACTCCTCCTCTAATTTTTTGACTTTTATGCCCCAGGAGCTGATGACATGCAAGAACACCAATAGAAGGGAGCGTGCACGTGTCCGCACTCACTCCTTCCCGGCATCTGCCCCCCTGACTCCACCCCTGAGAACAGTACAGTGTCCTGTCCCCCTAGCCTCCACCAGGGAGTGACCAGGCACCAACTGTTGTGGACCCCCCTCCCCAGAGAAGGAGAGCAGTCCGACGAATGCTCAGTCCTTCTCCTGCCCTGCCAACACCCGGCGACCGGTGCTTGTTTCTGAACATGGGTTGCTGACATGGCGCGAGGTAAGGTGTCCAGCGTCTCAGCCCTCAGCACCACTGGGCCGGCTGTGGTGCATCAGTTTTAGTTAATGGAACACAACCATAATCTCTTAGTAGAAATACTGACTCATAAGCCATGATGTAGTCAATTCAAACATTTCTGGACAAAAACAGTTGCAAATGTGACAAACTGACTTAGAAATTTGGTTTTGGAAAAGCCTTTGTTTATCCAAAGATCACACTTTAGGTGCTAGAGCATTCCATGTCTTTGATACTCAGTAATTAAGAGTATAATCCAAACCTTGTGTATATTTTTGGAACTTGATTACCCCTGTTAATAATATACATAAAATGATACCTAGTACAAGTATTTAGTGGACAATTGAAGTTGACATCTGATACAAGTCCATTGCCAATTTTATAAGTCATTGTAATTCTATATTACACAGAGAGGGATCCATCCTAGCAAAATATAATAATCACAGTGACGGGTCATCAATGGTTTATTTAATATAAATCGAGCCAGCTTATTATTTATGGGTTTCAATGGTTTGTTCTGAGCAGAGGAGACAAGATATCCATTAAGATCACCATAACTCAATGAAAGTACCCTGTTATATTATTTCTAATACAGAAATCATCTAATGTTATCTTAAATTCGCTCATATTCTTACTACCTACTATTTCCAAGGGTATTGAATTCCAAAGTGATACCACCCGTTGGTTACACCAAAAGACTCTCTTTGTTGTATGGCATAAGTCTCCTCTTAGTTGTAACTTATGGGACCTGGTACTGTATTGCTGATTTTGAAATCTAGTCCCAGACATGATTTGTACATGCCCTATAAACTTGACATAAATCTCTTCATAGTCTGCGATATTCCAGAGTGAACATAACCAGATTATCCAATCTTTCTCTATAGTTCAGGTCCTTCATTTCTCTAATCATCCTTATAGTTCTTCTTTGGGCCCCCTTGAGAGTTCTAGTATCAGTTTTTGTACCCGATACCCAGAACTGGGCACAATACTCAAGGTGAGGCCTAACCAAAGAGACTTACAAGGGAACCATAGCTTCTCTGTTTCTACTGGCAATGTGACTCCCAATATTAGACAAGATATCATTAGCCCTCTTAGCGATTGTATGACAATGCTGCCTAAAGCTGAGGTAGTTGGTTATTAATGTCACAAACACACTCAGCAGGTCAGGCCCTCTGCTCCCACAGTGCCAACCTCTGAGCACAGTAATGTGAACAGGTAACAGACAGGGTAACCCTCCTGTCTGCTTTTGGGTCCGAATCACCTTTAGTCTCAAGTTCTGGTGGGATTCAAACTGTGAACCTTATGCTAGCATTCCCAATGTACAGGTTCAGATACATACCCTCTTTGGGGATTGTGGTACAATCTTTCACCAGGGGCACCAAGCCAGGTTTCCAAAATGAACCCTTAAAACTCTATAAAAGACCTTAGGTACATTCTTACCTTTTCCCAGTTTAGTAACACCATCAAGCTTTTGAGAAGAGCTGTCAAACTTAACCACGTATACATCACATGTAAAAAGAACTGGGAGACGCACCCAGGTAGTATCTTTTGGAAAAAAAGATACTTTACTTCATGATGGAAGACCCATCATAAAATTTTACAAGCCCTATATGCTGGCAGCTGGGTCAGTTCTAATGAAGACAGAAAAACAGAAGACACTTAATTAAGTCTCTCTAGTCTTTTAATTACCTCCTGGTTTCAGGTCAGTTATCACTTCACTGACCTGGGGGGGGCACCCATCACTCAGAATGTCTCATGTGAGACACTCACATACCACTTTCTAGATTACAAATATCATAGAACCATCATAAGCAGCTGGCCAAGCATCACAGTTGGTACCTTCAAAAAAAGAAGATATTGGTTCAGCCAGAGAGTGGTGCCACTGTGGAACAGTTTTCCAACAGAAGTAGTCACCAGCGAAACAATGAATCTATTGAAGCACAGATTAGATAAATTTTACCACAACAAACATAAACCAGATTAGTGACAAATGGCAAGCAAAAATGGATACAAGTCTGCATTGCTTGTAAATACCTATGATACCTATGTTTGACCTTAACCTCTTTGTCCTCAGTTCCTCTTCTTTTGGCCTTGAATCTGTTCCCTGGGAGAGTTTTATAAACTCAATTTCTTATTCCCTACTACTTCATTTTGTTAGGAAGGGCAGTATATGCCTCCCTCTGTCCTTCCACCACTTCCCTAAGCTAGTTAAATGTTCACTGATGAAACATTTAAATCATCCACTGAGGACAGCAGTTTCTCTCCTAGATGGATGCAGACCATTGCCTCTGTACAGGTCCACATCCTCCCAGCTTGGTCCCCAGTCCCCAGTGTAACTGAACCCTGCTCCAATCCTTCAACCATGAGTTGAAGCTCCTGATGCAGAATTCTCTGTCCCCCCCTTGGCTGTTTACAGGTGGCACCTCAGTGAAAACCACCTACACACAACCTGTTTCAGGCCCCTCCCAAGTTCACTGAGCTGTACATGGACCATCACAGCTGTAGCCCTAGGTAGATCATTGATCCCATGGTGGACAATGTCATTGAGTTTCCTTCCCTGCCTGGCTATCCTAGTGATCCTTAGGATCTGCTGACCATCCCTACTAGCTGTAGCATGAGACAGGCACGTTATCATGCCTCTCTGTTCCCAAGTCTATCCCCCTCACAGTGGAATCCACCAGCAGAAGTCACTTCTTCTTCTGCTGTGGTTCTCTGTGAGCCTATGAGGGGTCCCCTCTTCAGTAAACCCCTATACCTTCCACTGCCACTACTACAGGTGTCTCCTCCCAGCAGTTTTGCCCCCCCCAAATGGCAAAGAAGTTATTTCATGGCACTGGTGGAGGAATGTGCCCCTGGACTGTCACTTCCACCTTCTTAGAGTCCACCACTGTCCAGCCAGCCCTCCTTCCCCTAGGCATTCTCTCGGGGCAGCAGCAGTGGATTTGGTGTCCCCTGTGTGACAGACAAGGCCATTTATATCCTGGTTAGCTCAGTCAGGAGTCTACTGACCTCCTCCCTCAACCCAGAGAGATAAGTAGATGTGGAGCAACACCTCAAGCTCCAGAATATCTCCCTGAAGACTGCTTCACTGTACCCACTGCACTGCACCACTCCCATTTCTTGTTATATGTTCTTCCTGCTGCTTATTCTTGATCCCTGTCCCTCTGTTTGATTCTACCCTCTTGAACCTCCAGCAGTCTTTCCTATGTCACTCTACCCCAGATAGGGTGTTACCTTACTTTTCTCTTCTACTCTTGCTTCCCTGTTTTCTGCCTACTTTAAATTCCTCCCTGCTTCCCTCTGCTTGTTTATTATTCTTTGATTTTTCTAATTAGCACCTGACTAGAAACCGTATTTTGCTTTACACTAGAGAAGGTGTTTCTTCTAGTCCCACTAGTGGGCTAGCTTCTAACCTTTACCCTTTTCCCTGCAGTGCATGTAACAACAGAAGTGATCAGTTACCTTTTGTCAACCTGTTTTTCATCATAATACTTCCAGTTAAAAACCTACATTTTATGATTGCTTACCTTCTCTAAAATTCATTGATGTTGCTGTTTGTTTTGACTGTCTCCTTGTTTAGTAGAACTGAAATTCATGCTAATATATATTTATAAACAGCCTTGTTTTGATTACAATCCTTGATCTGTTCTTACTGCATATTCCTGAACATTAGAAACAACATTCAGACAGTGCAGTCGCTCATGAGGCAGTAGCCTCCTAAACTCCCACTGCACCATGAGTGGCTAGACTGTTTTGTGGGTGTTTCCAAGTCCAGGAAAGACGCAGTTGGAGCTGATCAAGGAATGTAAACAAACCAGTGTGTGTATGGTAACACCAGTATGGTAAGCAGTCTGTTTTTTCACTTTTTTAAAGAAAATAAGAATCAGAATCAAACTACCAGCTGCATCAGCAGTATCTATAAAATGTGAACAGTCATAAACTGTGTTCTTTAAACTAGGGACACTTTGAGGCCCAAGGGGGTTGACAGTGTCTCTTTAATCAACCAGCAGAATCCGCTGGTACCTTGTGCTGTCCTGCAGATACCTGCTGACGCGTAAGATGACAGTTACCTGTTCAGCTCCTTCACTGTTCCATTCACTCACTGGGACATGAGCATGCTGGGACACTCTGGGTGGATGGGAATTTATAAAGGAGGTAGGGCTTCCTGGTCAGTCTGGATTGGTCCAGCTTTCAAGTGTCTCCACTTCTCCACTGCCAACTCCTGACCTTGCCTTTCTCCCTCCTGTTCTGCAAACAAAAGAAGGCAAGAAAAAAAGCACAAAATCAGGCTAGTGTTTTCAATTCCCATATTTTTTAACCCCCACTTCTGTAAGTTCTCCTTCACCTCTCCTTCAAGACTGCTTGAGCTGAAGATGTAAATGGAAGTTTAAATCCTCAGGTCCTCACTCACAATTGGTCTAGCTCTTGAGTGTCCCACCTTCTCCATTACCAACACCTGACACTGCCTTTCTTTTTCCTGTGCTGCAAACAGAAGAAACCGAGGGAAAAAAGCAGAAAATTGGGAACAATTATTCTTTGTGGTAACCAAAAATGTTTACTTTTCCTATGATAACATAATGTCCTAGTTTTCTACAGTCTAGAGAAATAATGCTGTGGATTTTCCATTTGGGACTCGAATTCTTAACATTTAAAATTCACTTGGCAACTTGTGTGTGTTTAGGATTCTGGGTTTATTTCCATCAGACTCTTTGGGAAAAGTACATAAATGCTGCACTGGTGTGACCAGTATTCTCTCTGGAATACACAAATGAGATGCTCATGTAAATAAACAACAAAAGTAGCTGCTCCAGAACCAACAAGGGGGAGATAAAGAGGAAACAGCTTCATAGAAACATAGAATTTGATGGCAGATAAGGACCACTTGGCCTACCTAGTCTGCCCATTTCCCTACCTGATGGATGAGCTGCAGATGCTAGCTAATCAACAGCTTAATTCCTCCTACCCCCCACTAGAATTGCCTTATGCCTGTCCCATGTATTCTTGAATTCTCCCACTGTTCCTGACTCCACAACCTCCTCAGGAAGGCTGTTCCATGCATCCACAACCCTCTCTGTGAAAAAATACTTTCTAACATTACCTCTGAGCCATCCCCCATCTTCAAATTGTACCCCTTGTCCTTGCACATCTCTTCTTCTGAAAGATACTACCCTCTTTTACTTTGTTAATTCCCTTGAGATACTTGAAAGTTTCTATCATGTCCCCACCTCCCTCCTTTCCTCAAGGGTATACATATTAAGCTGCTTTAGTCTCTCCTCGTATGTCTTCTGATGCAGACCCTGCACCATTTTGGTTGCCCCTACTCTGAACAACCTCCCTCTGTCTATGTCTTTCTTGAGATGGGGTCTCCAGAATTGCACACAGTACTCAAGGGGTCTCACTAACCGTCTGTACAGAGGGATAACAACTTCCTGTTTTCTACTGTTGATGCCTCTCCCTATGCATCCCAGTGTCCCCCCAGGCCTCCTTACTGCCTTCTCACATTGCCTGCCCACCTTTAGGCCATCTGATATAATTACTCCTGGGTCTCTTTCAATTTTTGTTGTTGTTATTAACTCACCCCCATTGTATACTCTTCCTCTGGGTTTTTGTTTCCAAGATGCATTACCTTGCACTTCTTTGCTTTGAATCTGAGCTGCCACATATTTGACCATTTCTCCAACCTTTTCATTCTTTCCACCCCACCTTGTGTATCAACTCTGTTGCAAATTGTTGTGTGATCTGCAAAGAGACATATCTTTCCTTCCAGGTGCTGTCCAATGTCACTTATAAAAACATTAAAGAGGACCGGTCCCAGAACCGAAATTCTGTGCTACTCTGCTAGTTACCCTCCTTTCTTCACTGTGGACTCCGTTGACTATTACCCTTTGCGTCCTGTTGTCCAGCCAGTTTTTTATCCAGGCTACCACCTTGGGACACACTCCAAGGCTGGCTAACTTGTATATTAATCTTTCGTGTGAGACTGTGTCGAATGCCTTGCTAAAATCTAGGTAGGCCATATCCACAGCCCCTCCCTGGTCTACTACTTTGGTCACCCAGTCAAAGAAATCTATTAGGTTCATCTGACATGACCTTTCTGCTGTGAAACCATGCTGCCTTGGGTCCTGTGCCCCACTGGCCTCTAGGTACTCAACAATTCTTTCCTTCAGAAGTGATTCCATCATTTTCCTTACCACTGAAGTCAAACTAACTGGTCTGTAGTTTGCTGCCTCTGCTCTGCTCCCACTTTTGTGAAGTGGAATCACATTTGCCCTCCTCCAGTCCTCAGGTACCACCCCATCCTCCCATGATAAATTAAAGAGAGTAGTCAGTGGTGTTACTAGTTCTACCCTTAGTTCTTTTAGAATTCTTGGGTGAATCCCATCAGGCCTCATTGCTTTGTCCACCATCAGTTTCAAGAGTTCTTTCAAAACCCTTTGTTCTGTGAATGGACTAATATTGACCCTCCTATTCAGAATTTCTCTTTTGTTTGGTTTAGGTACCTCCCCTTCCTCTTCTGTTGTGAATACTAAGCAGAAATATTCGTTCAGTATCCCTGCTTTTTCACTGTCACCCTCTGCCCACATTCCCTCCCCTTTATTAAGTCTCAGTATCCATCCCTTGGTCTTTCTTCACTCCCTAATGTACCTATGAAAGGTTTTATCTCCCTTCTTAACAGAGTTGGCTCTTTTCCTCAGTTTGTGCCTTTGCTATTCTGACTGCCTTCCCCACATCCTTCAGCTTTAACTGATAAAGTTCTCTGTCCTGCTTCTTCTGTGTTTCCTTATATTTCCTGAATGCTATCCTTTTCTCCTTAACTGTCCCTGCCACCTCTTTTGAGAACCATAGTGGATTTTTCCTTTGTTTTGTTCTGTTGATTTGCTTCACACAAAAGCTTGCTGCTTCTGCTATGGCTGTTTTGATTATTCCCCATTGTTTCTCCACCCCTCCTTCTTGACCGTTTGCTAGTGCTTTTCTGAGGCACACTCTCATTTTCACAAACTCAGCCCTCCTAAAGTCCAGTACTCTTGTTTTTGTATGGCTTGACTCTAAGGCTGTGTTTATTGTGAACACACTGTTTGGGGGTCACTTGTTCACAGATGGCTACCCACTTCTAAATCTGAGATCCTTTCTCCTTCCCCTTTTGAGAGTACCAGGTCAAAAATTGCTCCTTCCCGAGTGGGTTCCAACACTAACTGTCCTAGGCATGTCCCCTGTAGGTCATCAAGAATGACCCTGCTCTTGGATGTGCCTGCAGCAAAGGTACTCCAGTTAACATCTGGCATATTCAGGTCCCCCATCAACAATATCTCCCCTTTTTCTGCCATTTTAAGGATGCCTTCTATCATTTCCTTTTCCATCTCCTCCCCCTGAGATGGAGGTCCGTTCACAATCCCCATGCGGATTGTGGTGTCATTTCCTGTCTCCAGGGTGACCCATAGTGACTCATCAACTTCCTGTTTACTCTTTAGTTCTGTTGCTTTAATCCCTTCCCTTATATAGAGAGCTGCTCCTCCTCCTCTTTTACCCACCCTGTCCCTCCTGTAGACTGTGTATCCTGGTATGTTGACATTCCAGTCATGGTTCTCTGTGTACCATGTTTCAGAAACTGCCACAATATCCAGACTTCCCTCTTCCATTAAGGCCACTAGTTCAGGGAGCTTGTTGCACAGACTGTGGGACTTGGTACTCATCATCTTACATTTATTTTTTATTGCCTTACCCTTTTTAGCCCCATCTCTGTCCTTACTACCTTTTTCTACATTTATCCCTGTCCTGCTACCTACTGACTTCTCTACCTTGGTGTTTACCTCTCTAACTACTGTGTTTTGTGGGGGGAGGCTGGGATTTCCCTGCTCCTTTTCAGTGCCTCCCCCCTTGGCTAGTTTAATTGCTTGCCAATGAAGTATTTAAACCTGTCACCTAGGATCCTGGTTCCTCCCCTTGACAGATGCAGACCATCATGCCAGTATAAGCCTACATCCCTCCAGGTGGCTCCCCAGTCCCCAATGGAGTCAAAACCCTGAGCTCCACACCAGTTTTTCAACCATTCAATGAATCCCATGGTGCAGAATAACCTAGCATCATCCTTGCCATAGACAGACAGCACCTCCTAGAAGGTTACGGTACATGCTACTTGTCTAAGGCCCCTCCCCAACTCCACAAACTCCTCTTGCACCGCTCTGATCCCATTCACAGCCAAGTCATTTGTCCCTTAGGTGGACAATGACATCCAGCTCCCTCCCTCATGCAGCTGCTCCTGCAATCCTGAGGATTCACTTCCTGTCCCTCTGAGCCGTGGCACCAGGCAGGCACCTTACCTCCCTATCCCCTTCCTCCCCCACTTCTACCCCCCAATGATCAAGTCCCCCACCAGGAGATGTTTTCTTCCCCTGTGGGGTCTCATGCCACCCTCCTGTAGGTCTCTGTTGTGGAGGTTCCCAGCATCCTCCTTGGTCTCCATTGCAGGTGCCTCCATAGAAGAACCACTCTTTGCCAGAACAGCATATGAATTGTGGAGAGGTACAACTGGAGGGATGCACCTCTGTTCCATCACCTTCTCCCTCCCTGAGTCCACCTTGGTCCAACTACTCCTCTTTCTTGGCAACCTCTGAGGTAACGGTGGTGGCCCTGGTGGTCCCTGGGTGGGGGAAGAGGTTTCACGAATCCTAGGCAGGTCAGCCTGGGAGATGGGCAACCTTCTCCCTCAGACCAGAGAGGTGCCTGCAAACAGGGCAGCATCACAGCCTCCAGAATGTCTCCCAGAACACTAATGCCCTTCAGCCATTGCAATGCACCACTCCCATCTTGACTTATTTTGTGTCCCCTCTCCTGTTGCTTTGTATGCTTACTGTCTCCTTCCTCTATGTATTTTTACACTTACTTTCCTACTGCCTATGTACCCTTACAACTCTCGCCCTTACTGTTCTGGGACAGGAACTTCCTGTAGTCTTCAGTTGTCTCCTTCTTCCGTGCTTGGATTAAAACCTCCAGCAGCCGGGAAGGGGAGAAAGAGTTATTTTTTAGGTTCCTTCAAGGTTGATGAAACTAATGTGTCTCAGTGATCCTTCCCTTCCTACTGCCAAACAGGAAGTTCCTATTGTCAGTCAAATCCAGTGGCTATAAATCTAGAACTGGCTTTTGGTGGGTGGGTGGAGGGGTAGGAAGGAGGGCAATTAGTAAAAAATCTGTAGTTCTAGACTGCTGCTTCTCCATCTGAAACCAAAGTTCTCCTCTGTAAAAAACATCAGAAAGCTGTAATTGGAGCCACCTGCTTTTGTACTCTTAAGCTGCTAAGCCACACCCCCAATTAAATTCACCCTCTGCACTGACTCAGTAAATTAAGCTGATACAGCCCCCTTCCTTAGACAAACACACAGTGACTTTCTTCTTTTTTTTTACATAAATGAGACCCCCTTCTTCTAATAAAGTATCTGTTTGCGTAATCCAAACAGGTACTGACTCCTGCTGAGATAGAAGTGATTTATCAGTAAAAAATCTATACAGTAGATCTAGACTGCTGCTTCTTGCTCTGAAACCAAAGTTCTCCTCTGTTAAAAACAGCATGGTACAAAAGAACCCAGCACTCACCCACTGATGAAATGTCGCTAGCACAATAGAAGTATTGTGCAAGACTTTGTGACAATTTTATAAATAAACAAGCATTTGTCAATGCCGAATGTTTGCTTGCTGGCATTGGCATTGGTAGTGTAGGAGTTAGAGAGATGCATAATACAAATGTCAGTATAGTATTGAACTGAAACCAACCCCACCACCACCCTGCAGAGACTGACAGGCACTGGGGTGTGTACTGGGGTCATCTGCCATAATGCCCACACCATTTCACCACACCCTACCCTGCAGACACTGACAAGTGTCACGATGTGCCTTGGGGTCTTTGGGCCTTATGCTCACCCCATTCCATAAGGAAATACAATGAGATGGGTGCAGTATAGGAGAATGGGGTGAACTTTGGGGCCAAGGAGTCCAAGGCACACCTCAATGACTGTCACTGGCTGCAGGGTGTGGGTGGGGTGGAATGGCATGAGCATTACAGGTGACAATCCCAAGTCACACCCCTGTTGCCTGTCAGTCTCTACAAGGTGGGGCATTATGGTTGGAAACCCTAACTTCCCATGTGTTCATTGATATTTTAACTCCAAATTTTCAACATGGGTTTTTTGTGACCCCATCGCATGAACAGTGGCAATATAAGTTCGTTAGGCGAAAACTGATTTTGCACAGCGACTACGCCATTTGGCACCACAGGTGCGAAAACACATTTTGAATGGATGTGAAAAATGACAGTTGTACTGTTCATGGGAAGGTGTAAAAAATGGCAATGTTGAAAATCTGGAGTGAAAATATAAAAATACTGAAGTCACGAGTGTGCGTAGAAACTGCGCAACGCACACCCGTAATGTAAATAGTGTAGAAATTTTTTACAGCAGATTGTCAACACAGGCATTTTGGGACCTCCGCTCATGAACAATGTCACTGTGATTTTCTTAATCTGTCCCAAACACTGATTTCCCACAGCGATCGAGCATTTCTGCGCTGGAAGTGTGAAAACACATTTCGGCCAGGGTATGAAAAATGACAGCTGTACTGTTCATAAGGAGGTGTGGAAAAATGCCAGTGTTAAAAATCTGGTCTGAAAATATTACAAATTCATGAACTTACGAGAGTGCATGGAAACTGCACAATGCACACTCGTAACACAGTCATTTTATGGACATTTGTCACCAAATTTTCAACATAGCCATTTTAAGACCTCTGCTCATGAACAGTGTCACTGGGATTTTCTTAATCTGTCCCAAACATTGATTTCACACTAACCATGCCATTGTGAGTTACATGTGCGAAAACACATTTTGGGCAAGATGCAAAAAATGGCAGCTGTACTGCTCATAAGGAGGTGTGGTAAAATGGCAGTGTTGAAAATCTGGAGTGAAAATAGTACAAATTATCGAAGTTATGAGCGTGCATAGGAACTGCGCAATGCATGCTCATAAAATAGTAATTTTTGGAATTTTTTCACCTCATTTTCAACATAGGGTTTTGGGGGGCCTACCTCATGAACTATGACACTGTCATTTCATTACAAAATGACAGTGGTTGAGTTCATGAGGTGGGGTCCCAAGAACCCCAAAAATGGCTGAGATATGCACCAAAGTTGGAAAAAAAACATTTATGTCATTATACAGCTTACCGACATTTCTTCAGTTTGCAGTCAGCTTTGAAGAGTGCAGACATATTCCTGGTCCACTGAAGATCATCGTGCTGGCCTCTGGAGGTAAGTATGGGGTGAGGGGGGGTGTGGGGATGTGGGATATGCAGAGGGTGGGTGTGGGTTGGGGAGGGGGCAAGAGAGTCAACAAGGGACCGTTTTCTTTTGTTCTAGTTGGTTTCTTTTTATAAAGATGACATGGGACTTTTGCCATGCCTGGATGAGCTCCCAGTGTGGCACCTGGAAGTTTGTTGGGGGGCCGTGGAACTGACGGGGGATTGGGCACACCTGTGGGCTACAGACTTTTGCCACACTGGAGTGGGCTCCCAGTGTGGCACCTGGAAGTTTGCTTTTGGGGGGGCATTTAAGCTGATGGGGGATTGGGCACCCCCATTGGTCATACAGTGTGTGGGGGTGGAGGGGAGCACATGAGCATACTGGGGTGGGCTCCCAGAGTGCTACCTAGGTGTTTGTGGGAGGGGACTAGATCCGAGGGGACAGTTCAGATGCAGTGCTGATGTGTAGGCAATGTGCATACTGCCAATGGCAGTATGCAAATTGCCTACACCTTACCACCGCTGATTGTAGTGGTGGTTTTCTCAGAACTGTACGGCACTGCATCTGAACGGCTGTCATAGACAGCTCAGACATTCATTGTTGTGGTGCAGCCATGCCTGGAAAAAGGAGCAGAGCATTGGAAGTGGGGGTGGCACACCTACAAAAACTCATATGGTGGCACTATGTTTCTTGCACATGCATGCAAGCAAATATAAAAAGCACACATGTAAGATTGATAAAATGTCCAAATGGTAGCAGTAGACTCAACATTACGTGCTTGTTGCACTTTTCCAAGAGCAATTTAAAGTGCTCACACTGACAAACTTAAATAATGGTATATTAAATCTATATTACCATGTGCAAAGTGTAGAGTGAGAAGCTACTCTGAGACAGAGTATACCTAATTCATTTAAGAAGTTCATACAGCAGTTTACTACATTATAAAAATAACTACACATTTTGATTTGTGTTTAACAAGATTTAAAGAGCAACTCTCTAGATTTACACCAGTTATGTTTTAATGATTGTGTTCTGGTTATTTGTATTGTTTTTACTTTCCTCTGCTGTTGGTCTACTAAATATTGTAGATAATGAAGCACTTATTTTACTGAGTCTTTCCGAATGTGTCTGACTCTCCCCTTCTAACCAAACAGTTGCCGTTTGTGACATCACAATTTGTTGTCATGGTGAACACTCAGATGTTATAAACAAAGGCACTGTGAGGTTAACAGGAGTGAACCAAATATTTTTATACAGACTTTTTAAGCTAGACTACCAAGATGTGTTGTAAACCTTGGAAAGGAACATTAAAAAGGAAGAATTTTTTTTCTCAAGTAAATTTAAATAGTTCAAACATCTTATTTCTGAAAGTACATACTGAAGTGCAGAGTTGCTCTTTAACAATAGTGTAATTTCAGCAGTACAATTTCAGTCCCATATGAGAGTTATTGCTAGGTGCTGGCAACATTGTAGCACTCATGGCTGATCAACTTTAAAGTTTCTTCATGGGACTTCAAGCTTCTGTTTCAGAAGATTCTTAGGCACTGTGTCATACAAGGGAAAACAAAACATAAATAAAGACACTACAATGATACACTTGATCTTAGCCGAAAGGCAGAGAAGGGATCACTACAATGATATTCTAACGTGGATCAGAGTTAAATATACATCAAAGTATAAAAATATTGTGATATCACAAAGTTTGTTGCTAGCAGCACTCAGAATTACTCCTTAGACATATAACAACAGTGGGACACAGGAGTTAATGAGGGGGCTCTCTTTTCTTATTTCAAAAATGGTGTTAAACTAAATTTATCATTAGTGGCCTGAATAGCAAATGGTCAAAAGGCTCCACACTACAGAAGCCTGAGCCCATGCTGATCTTTTCCAGCCCTACAAACTTGAAACTGTGACCAACAGAGATGTGCGGGAAAAAAATTCCACCAGTGGAATGTGCACGAAAGGCAGACTTTCGGTTATTCAAAAGTTCAGAAACGATTTTGGCAACTGCTGTGGAAATTCCGCATTAAAGCAGCAGAATAAACGTATGGACTGTGGGTTAATGTATTAAACTAAGTGAAAAGAATTCTGCAGAACTAATCACTGTCAGTGTTTAGCTTGGCGACTTTTTGTCCTCCGTTTAATACATTAATCCATTCCCCCAACTGATTGCTGCCCGCTGTATATTGAAATTCTTTTGTGTCTAGTGGTCCCCCCCACCCGCCGATTGCCCACCTGATGTAAAAAAAAAATTCCTTGGTGTCTAGTGGTCCCCCTACAACTGCCAATTATGGGCCAATGTAAAGAAAATTCCCTCATGTCTAGTGGTCCCCCCACCCACTGATCATGGGCCTGATGTAAAAAAAAAAGTATAATTCCCTGGTGCCTAACGGACCCCCCTCCCTATCCCCAATCCACTTAATAATTTAAAAAAGGCAGTCCATTATTCCCTGGTGTTTAGCAGCCAGCATCTCTATCCACAATCCACTGTAAAAAAAAAAAAAAGGTAGTCCCCATTCCCTGGTGTCTAGTGTTCCCTCCCACCCATTGATCATGGGCCCGATATATAAAAAAAACTGTACAGTTTCCTGGTGTCTAGCCCGATTCTCTGGAAGGAATACTGTCAACTTCAATTTTAGTAAAACTTCAACGTCCCATTTTATTTCAGCTTTCATTTCCTACTCATTGTCTGATTGACTCTATATAATTTTGGCAATGAAAGGAGGCGTCATTCTGCTGCAATATTAAAAATAAACTAAAGATGCTATATCAGAGTTACCACACTGGGGCAGCCAGCTTGTTTACAGTTTCTTACATGCACCAGCAATCAGCTGGTTTCTTTCAGCAGTATGCACTCACTGCCAAGTGCTATGTGTGAGTCGCTTTATGGTCATACTCTCAATCAGCATATTTGTTTACATCATGCTATATTCTTTTAGTGAATTAAACAATTGATTATCATGTACTCTAGTGAATAGTAACCACTTTAGTATCTCTATGCCTAGTATCATTATATTTAATAATTGTATTTTCATGTGTGTTGTCTTCTTATTTTGAAATTCGACCACTCCATCATGTCAGGGTTTGATGAATTGCAGTGTATTCTGACGGCTTGACTTCTTGAATCTTATTACTGCAATCATTGTGTATTTGCCTGTTTTGTTACTATTTTTTTCTGTACCATTGATCCAGCTTAAAACAACACCCTGCACACTCTTGCTTACACATTCAGTCATAGAAACAAAACGTTGTGCATTGAAACTAGTAGTGTCAGGTGGTTAATCCCCTGCCCCTCATCCTGCAAATGTCTGTTGTTTACTCAGTGCTTAGGTGTGGTCTGATTGGTAATTTAATGAGACTATAAAGTGGTCCGTATCCAGTCTATTAGTTAATCTGATCCGTGCTGCTCAGCTGCTCAAGTCAGAAGTTAGTATCACTGCTAAAGAAGATATGACATTACCCACGTGGACCTGCATTGCTGTTAAATGATGAATAAACTTGGAGGGAGTGCAAATATGTGATTACAAACCCTCCTTGTTCATTCAGCACTACAGCAGCAATGCCAATCTGAGCTGGTAATGTTATCTGTTCTGCAGCAGTGATACTGATTACTGACTAGAGCAGCAGGGCTCAGACTAACTAATAGGTTGGATGCAGATTACTCTACTAGTTTCATTAAATTACCAATCGGACCAGATCTAAGCATTGCCTAAGCAACAAACCTATGCACGATGCTGGGGTGGTCCAACTGACACTAGTAGCCTGGATGCAGAATCTTTAGCCATTGCTAATCCCCCACCACCACACACACACACAAACAATTGTCAAGCAAAGGAATCTAGAGGGGAAGCTGAAAATAAAAAAAGTAAAATATCAAAGAAGGAGGAGAGTCAGGTTGGATGGGGTTTGAGCATGGAAAAAAAAATGATTTCAGCACATTGCATACTGCCATGAGTCAAAGACTTATCAGCAGACTGAAGTGCTTCTAAAAGATTAGTTTTCTAGTAATAATGGTGGTTGTGTCAGCAGAGGGATGTTCTGTACAGTCTACTTAAAAGCTACAAAATGCTACAAAATGAGACATGCCCATTCTGAAAATAACATATCAAACCTTCAATACTAACTAGATATCATTTGCAGGGGCCATGTATAACTGAGCAGTGACATACCTATAGTTTTTGTGAATAATTAGTATCAGATTCCATCATCTGCAACAGTTTTTGTCAGTGTGTGTGTGTGTATGGTGACACCTGACAGAAATGTTACTCAGTTCATGTTGAAATGTGAAATAAGTGAAAGACAACTGTATTTCTTATAGTTACTAAAACACTCAAGATTAGAAAGCAGTACTACTATCTAGATGCATACCTCAGAATTAGACATGCTCAAAATTGCCTCCAGTGTGGAACACATCAATGACAGCTTGGACAGTGAGCTCGTACATACACAATGTGTGCAAACACAGTTTCATCAATGGAGCTGTGCATGGAGGCATGTAAACAGGTAACATCAGCATGTAGAACGTATCCATTGTCTTGAGTCAAAGTTGGGTTGCTGTGTATCACAAAAACACCAAACCATGTAAGTCAGAACATTATTTATTTCAATTAAGTACAAGCATGGACCACACAGGGTTGCTCAACAAGGTATTTTACAAAAAAAAAAAAGAATGATGCTAAAGTCAGAAAAATAAAAGAAACTGAGGTTGACAGCATCCCTTTAATAATTTGAAAAAAGGCAGTCCATTGTTTTCTGGTGTTTGGCGACACCCCCCATCCCTGATCCCCTATAAAAAAAAGGTAGTCCCTGGTGTCTAGCGGACCTTCCACCACCCCGGTAGGTGGTCCCCCACCACACTGCTGCACCTCACCCCGACACTGAGCAGGCAACCAGCACAGCTCTCCTCTCTCCACAACAGCAGGCCACCAACTGAGCTACATAGAAACATAGACTTTGATGGCAGATAAGTATATAATCACATAGCACATTCAGCAGCCATTTAGAGTGCTGACAGGGGAGGTTTTGGAAAAAAGAAAGACTATTCTAGGTAGGCCATGTCCACTGCCCTTCCCTGATCTACCACCCTGGTTGCCCAGTCAAAGAACTCCATCAGATTTGTTTGATAAGATCTTCCTGCTGTGAATCCATGTTGCCTTGGGTTTTGTGCCCCACTAGCCTCCAGGTATGCCACAATCCTTTCCTTTAGCATGGATTCCATTATTTTCCCCACCACTGAGGTCAAGCTGACTGGCTTATAATTTCCAGACTCCACCTTGCTCCCACTTTTGTATAATGGTGCCACATTTGCCCTCCTCCAGTCCTTTGGTACCACTCCCTCATCTAGTGATTTGTTAAATAGGGCTGTCAGTGGTGCCCCTAGTACCTTCCTGAGTTCTTTCAGTATTCTGGGATCCATCCCACCCAGTCCCATTGCCTTGTCCACTTTTAGTTTCAAGAGTTTCTTTAAAACTCTCTTCTCTGGGAATCGACTGGTGTCCACTCCCCCAATATGTATCAGGAGGGGTGGTAATAGCATAAGAGAAGAGGTAATACTTCTCCTTTATAGATCCTTTGTAAGGCCACTTCTGGAGTACTGCACCCAATTCTGGAATCCTCACCTCAGGAAAGATAAGGACAGTCTGGAAATGGTGCAGTGCAAGGTGACGAAAATGATTCAGGACCACCAGGGCAGATCCTATAAGGAACGCCTCAAGGCACTAAACATGCACTTGCTGGAGACCAGAAGGGAGAGGGGAGATATAACAGAGACCTTCAAGTTCCTAAAAGGAATTAACAAAATGAACTGTGGGTAACTATTTAGCATGAATAGTAGCTCACAGTCATGTGGGCATGAGTGGAAGCTAAAAGGAGGGAGGCTCAGTAGGGATATTGGGAAGTATTGTTTTACAGAAAGGGTGGTGGAACTGTGGAACAGTCCACCAGCTGAAGTGATATGTGCAAATACCATTGGTGGTTTCAAGTGGTTGCCCGGGGTGGCAGAAACTGGGAGAAGAATGGTGGGAGGTTTGGGAGGGCTAAGACCCGGGAAGGACAATAGGCCCCAGGGCTAAATAAGGAACTCAGGCAGACTGGATTGACCATGGGTCTTTTTCTGCCATAACGTTCTATGTTTCTATGTAAAAGGAGTGAGAGGAAGAGAGCTACATTTCTCTGTACAGTGCTAACTACTGTGTGTTTGTTATGCCCTCAGTTTTAATTTTCCTCCTAAATGATCAAAATCAGGACTTAAGATATGTAATGTTTTTATAAATGCACATGTCAGGATATGGTTTTGATTATTTAGTTAGCTTAAATTGCTGAAATCATGTTATACTGTAAAAGTGTGACTCTGCTTTGCCAAACCACTTTACATGTACAACAATGCTCAGGTTACTTATTGTATATATTGTAAATAATAACCATTAGAATGGGATATCTTTTTTTGCTGTTTTTGCAGTATGTATTTGTTATCCTTTATCATGTATTGCACTATGTATTGTACTTGATGTGCATTTGTCCCAAGGACTTCCTTGCAAACGAGCTTGCTCAACTGATATATCCATTCACAATAAACTTGAACTTGAACTTGTAAAAATACCTGGTGATCTAGTGGCGTTGTCCCTTTCTCCACAGCACAGCACTGGTCCAGTGCAAAACCCAAAGTGAAGCAATACTTTGTTGTCCATATTTAAAAGAATGGGTCCTGTATGCCTTCTGATAGCACGCACTGCCACACTAAACATTACTCTCCATTTGCCACCACTGTATGATACAGAATTTATAAAATACCTTGTGGTCCAGTGGCTTTGTACCCTTCTGCAAAGCACAGCATAGCACTGGTTTGGTGTAAAATGCAAACAAGAAAATGTCCTGTATGCATTCTTTCTGATAACAATGACCCCCTCAAACAGCCCAATCACCCTCCCACCCACCAGTCATCACCAAAGTACACTACATAGTCATTCGCACACTGCTTTTCATTAGCACCTTATACCTTCACTGACATGCTTCCTTTCCAGCTGAATGATTTGCATAATGATATGTATGTGCATCATTTAATAGTGCCAGCCGGAATGGAAGGATGTGGGTGAAGATGTCTGCTCTCTCATAGAGATCAGATAATAAAGATGTCTTCCTTTATGGGACCAGCAATTTGTCAGGGACAAGCGGACAAATTTGCAAGTAAGAAGCAGCGTGCATGTGATCACGGAGTATCCTTTGATGATGGCTGGTGGATAGATGGGTGGGTGGGCTGGCTTGGGGATCACTGTTATCAGAAAGAAGGCATACAGAACATTTTCTTATTTGGGTATTGCACCAGACCAGTGCTGTGCTTTGCAGAAGAAGACAAAGCCACTAAACCACCAAGCATTTTACAAGTTTTGTATTATACAATGGTGGCAAATGGAAAGCAACATTTAGTGAGGGGGTGTTTACTATCAAAAGGTATAAAGGACATTTTTTTTTTTAATATGGACAACAAAGTATTGCCTCACTTTGGGTTTTGCACAGGACCAGTGCTATACCTTGGAGAAGAGGACAACACCACTAGACCACAAGGTATTTTATCAGTTCTGTATTGTTCTATACTGTACATCAAGCAGTTTGGCAAAGGAGAGAGATGCTTTTTCGGTATAACATGACTTCAGTAGTTTAAGCTAACTAAATGCCCAAAGTTATAGCCTAACATGTATTTCTAAAAATAATACACTCATTAAGACATGATTTTGATTATTTTGGAGGAAAAATGCAAACTAAGGGCATAAAGAGCAAGCACTACTTAGCACTGTACAGACCAATGTAGCTCGCTTGCCTCTTGCTCCTATTATATAATCATGTACTGTAGCATTTTTGATGGTCATTTTAGGGAGCAGTCAGGGCAGTTCTTTCTTAAAAGGATAGGCTATTATTTACATTTTTCAAATCCTACAAAACTGCATTTGTATTAATTGTATAAATGCAGTTTTAGCATCCATGAAAACAGTAGCCCTTTCTTAACCTCTTTATGAAGCCAGATTTGTGAAAGGTTTACTGTAAAAATAGCTTGTTTATGTGTCCTTTAAGCACCTTGAAAGTCAAGCATTGCAGCACATACTGCATCCAGCCAACTAGGGTGGGCCTAACCACATGGATTTCTACAGTTCTGAAAAGGAATCAGTGCTGTGTATTTTACATTATGGACCCAAATTAGAGGTGGGCAAAAGTTGTTATTTTCACCTTAGCGGAACTTCCACAAAATGTTACAACTTTGGCAGAAGTTTACAAACTTCTGCCTATGGTGGACTGGAAAACTTCCAACTGTTTTGGGCAAAATTTCACCCTGTTCTGCTAGATAGGCAAAAAAAAAAATTTACGCGGTGTCATGTGCCTCCCTGCCCTGCCCGATATAAAAGTTCCCTGGTGGCTAGCGGTCCCTCCCCCTACCCAATCATTCACCTGATGTGTAATTAAAAAATCCCTGGTGGCTAGTGGTCCCTCCTCTACCCGATCACCTACCTGACATGTCCAGTTAGCGTAACCCCATCGCTGTCCCCCATATAGTATTATAAAAATGTTTTCCTGGTGGTCTAGTGAACCCCCTTCCTTATCCTCTAACTCCAGTCCATGAATTAAAATGCTATTCACTGGTGGTCTAGTGTACCACCCATCCCCCCACGATAGCAGGTAGTGTCCCACCACCCTGCTTCCTCCATCCTGAACCCCAGAGGGCGACCGGCACAGCCCTCCTCTCTCTGCCATGGCCAGGCCACCCACTGAACTGTCAATGAATCCGCACATGCTTGTACACTACCTGCTGGGGTGGGGGAGGCAAGGGGTGCACTAGACCACCAGGGAATAACATTTTAATTCGCAGACTGGAAATTGGCGATAAGGTGGGGGGGTCACTAGACCCAAGGGAAAAAATGTTTATAATATTGTATGGGGGGACAGGAATTGGTGGTTACACTTCCTAGACACATCAGGCAGGTGATCGGGTGGGGGGAGAGGCTGCAAGCCACCAGGGCTTTTTGAATTACACATCAGGCAGGTGATTGGGTGGGGGAAGAGACCACTAGCCACTAGGGTTTTTTCTGGCAATCAGGCAGCGATCGGTGACCAATGGAGGGGGTGCCATTAGATACCAGAGATTCAGGGAAGCAAATATTACTGTAGGCCAGGGTGCAGGGCTGGTGGAATTTCTGTGAAAGTCAGACTTTCACTTGAATTCTGCCTGCGGAAGCTTTTTTCGCACACCTCTAACATATATTGTTCCCTTTTAAAATACACTTAGCACTTTATGTGTTTAGGGCTTATTTCAATCAGACCTCTATGGTAAATGTATATGAATGTGGTACTGGTGTAACCAGTACTCTCTCTAGAATTCGCAAATGGGTTGCTCATGTAGGTACAGCCTATGTTACATAGACACTAGGCTGTTAAAATGTGAAAATTATGTTTTGGGTTTCTACAAGCCAGAGAAGCAATGCTGTGTACTTTCCATTATGTGCCCAAATGCATATCCTGCAGATTAAAATGTGGCACCTAGTTTCTATTGAGATAGGTCAAAGTGGATCTGTCCTGGATTCGTCCACACTGTCTCCAGTGCAGACTTTTATGTGGTCCAACATGCTGCCAAGGATCAGACAAAGATTTTCCTGCACCTGCCTCAATAAATGATGCAAGGGGCTATAAAGTCCAGTTACCATCATTTACTGACACAAGGTACTTCAAAGCACTCTGAACTGTGACAAACCAATCATAGCATTTGAAAATATCTGTGGGTGGCAGGGACACACACCCTCAATGCAGACACTGCTGAATCATGCACCTGTATCTGCATCAAGGGACTTTGAAAATCCCTCTATGTGCTCTGTGCTTATTCCTGCATGACCTCTGTGAAAAAGCTACATGGATGTGATACCAATATAGCTAGCCTCTATGTAGAGTCCATAAATAGGGTGTGTGTGTACCTGCTGCATTTGTTACATAGCGATTTGAAGCCACATATTCAAAAATGGGTAAGGGGGGAACATTGTTTAACCAGGAGTAGCAAACTAAGCTGAAGTTTGTTTCCAGATGTGACCTGGGAGCACAAGAAAATTAAGTGACTTGCTCAGGATCATACAGTATGCACCTAGATGGCTGTGGGATTCAAACCCTGGTCTCCAGATCTGTAGCTCAGAGCCTTAACCCACTGCGCTATACTGCCTCCAAAGGGTAAATCGGAGTGCAAAAGTTTACACTGCACTTGTCCATTGCCCATGACACTGAGGATGCTATATTCAGTCAGACAGCACAACAGTGCTATTTGGCAGACTATAGAGGCATGTTGATGCAGTGCTAAGCAGAGCAGTGGTGCCCTGACTTGAACCCTGGCCATACAGGGAACAATGCCCGCAGACCCGATAGTGCCGGTAACTTCTGGCACAATATTCAGATTTATTTAGCTTTTGTTTACCGGGCAGGCACACTAGACAACGAATGTCTATTTTCAGGTGTGACCCAGGAGATTACCGTATAAGGAAAAATGTACCACCAGTATAACAATAACAAGTAAGCAATGTACAGGCAGTGAACAGGCAAGGCAAGTTTTATTTGTATGGCGCCCATTCCCAGTGGCTCTGGGCGCCTCACAGAAAAATAGAATAAACATACAATGCATAGATATAAAATAATATTAATGCAGTTTAAAATAACTAATATATAAGACACTTAAAAGCTGATAAAATATCATAAATAAGGACTGGACAGTATATTAAAATTCAAAATTCATTAAAAGCCAGGCCAAAAAGGTGTACCTTCAACCTCTGCTTAAATACCTCTACTGAAGGGGACTCCCAGACTGCAGATGGCAGTGCGTTCCACAGGGATGGCCCAGAAATGTTAAAAGCCTGATCTCCAGAAGTCTTGAGCCATACCCTTGGAACAATCAGGAGGCCCCTCAAAGAGGCACAGAGGGAGCGGGTAGAGGTCACTGGTGTCAGGAGCTCTAACAGATAGCCAGGGCCCAGTCTGTTTAGGGCCTTGTAGGTGAGAAGCTCCATCTTGAAAAAGACCCTCCACCTGACAGTGCAGAGCACCCAGAACAGGGGCCACATGATTAAACCTAGAAAGGCCAGTCAGAAGCCGAGCTGCTGCATTCTGCACTAGCTGCAGTCTGCGGAGGGTCCCTCCCATGACCCCGAAGTAAAGAGCATTACAGCAGTCTAGTCTGGAGGAAACAAAGGCATGCACTAGCATCAACAGGTCCTTGGGTGGAACGAGGGGCTTAATCCTGGCAATGTTCCATAGATGGTAAAAACCACTACTGACAACAGATGATATCTGATCTTCGAAAGTCAGCCTGCTGTCAAGTATCATGCCTAAATTTCGTACCATCGGGGAAACTGATGGCATAACCAAGAACATATGCACACTGGTAAGGACAATCAGACAGTAAAAGGTAATAAACATTTCATGGAAAACAAGTGCGCAGTGGTAAGGACAATTCCACAGTAAAGAGTAATACACATATTCATGAAAGGCATGCAAGGGCACAAGAGTTGGAACAGGGTGCAGAGACTGCAATACTAGTAGCAGTAAGTGCTAAGGTTGCAAGGATGGATAGGATCCAATGGTCACCCATCCTGGTTTGGCTGGCAGTCATTGTATTGGGTAGAGCACACCAAGACTGAGCAGGGAGATGCCAGGCAATCTAAGGACAGTTGTAGGCTAAGGCAGACTTCAGGTGAGTCCCTAAGTAGTCTAGGGACAGTTACTTGCTGAGGCAGACTTCAGATATGCCCATAGGGATTTCTTAAACTAGGGATGGGTGGAGGGACATCTGATGAGAACTGATGGGGAGTTCCAGAGACGAGGGACACAGACAGCAAAGGCACAATTGTCAGAGAGAGTATGAGTTTTAGGGACAAGGAGGGAGTGCGACTCTAGTGACCTGAGTTGGTATACAGACTGCGCTGGCTGAAAGAGTTTTGACAGGGCAGAAGGGGGTGGCATTTTGGACAGTTTTGTCAATGAAGCAGCCCAAGACATAGGAGCAATAGTTATTCGGGGTCAACCAGTGGAATTTATTATATAGCTCACGGTGATGGGCGAGACGAGGGGCGACAAGGGAAAAGTGGCAAATACTGTTATAGGCCACATCCCATTTTGCAAGGCTAGCTTTAGTAGCAAGAGGAAAGCACATCAGCCCATAACTGAGAGAGGGGAGAAGTATTCCTTTGGAAAGGGCAATTCATGCAGCTGCAGTAAGGGACCCCTGAGCCCGATATACAGGGCCAAGTTTGATGTTTGTTGCCCGGCATACATTTTTAATATGTAGGGAGAGGTCTAACTGGGGGTCAAGTGTGACTCCGAGGTATTTAAAGGAACATGAGAAGCTGGCTGGATCCCCATCAAGACTCAGAACCTTTAGTGGGGCAGGACAGCGATTAAGCTTGGCCGAGGAACCAAAGAGCATGAGTTGAGTATCTTTAGGTTTAGCACAAGCTTGTTTGCCAATAGCCAGTATTGTAGCTTATCAATATCATCCTGTAGATGGCAATTATAGCATGGATATCAGTTGAGCAGGAGAGGATAATCATATCATTGGCATATCTCCTGCCCTCCCCCGAGCCCCGACGTCTGCCGAAAACAGGACAGGTAGTGACCCGCCGGCAAAGGCAGTGCTCCAGCTTGCTTGTTTGCTCTGTCTCCAGTAGGTCATGAGGGCAGTCTAGATCTCCTGCCCTCCCCAGAGCCCCAACATTCACCGAAACAGGACCACTCCAGGAGGTTGTGAGGGCAGTCTAGATCTCCTGCCCTCCCCCGAGCCCCAACATTCGCTGAAAACAGGACAGCTCCAGGAGGTCATGTGGGCAGTCTGGATCTCTTGCCCGCCCCCGAGCCCCAACATCTGCCAAAAACAGGACAGCTCCAGGAGGTCATGATGGCAGTCTGGAACTCCTGCCCTCCCCTGAGCCCTGACGTCCACCGAAAATAGGACAGGTAGTGACCCGCTGGTAAGGGCAGTGCTCCAGCTTGCTCGTTTGCTCTGTGTGAGCATTTAAACTTTGGCACCTTTTTCTTTTAAACAAAAGACTCTTACTATTTTCATCGGCAGAGCAATGCTGATAGTTTTTTTCTGCCTGGCTTACCCCTCTGCCTTGCAGTATTTTAATCCAGGCAGCAGGGA
Organism: Neoceratodus forsteri; assembly: GCA_016271365.2. Lineage (NCBI taxonomy): Eukaryota > Metazoa > Chordata > Ceratodontiformes > Ceratodontidae > Neoceratodus > Neoceratodus forsteri. The sequence continues at coordinate 1,222,788,944 of CM057459.1, read as the reverse complement.
ACTTTAAGGGATTCATTTTGCTTATTTATGCTTTATTTAACCAGGCAAAAGGGAACTTTCAAGTGAACATTTTAGTTGCTGCTGTACTAAGGTTTTAGACTGGATCCTAAGGGCTTATGTGCCTGTATGTTGGTTTCATTTTGCCTTGTTCTGTTGTTTCTGTATTTAGCTGCCTAGTGTGCAGCAGGCTCTTTACTCAGCTTCACGTTTCCTTATATATCCTGCAATCGATGTCCCCTAAATTAATTCGGAAGGTAAAAGAGACTGAAAACTTAATTTCAAATCCCTAAGTAGCCAACGTAATTGTAACCCCTTAGCTGTAATTGAATTCCAGGCAGAACTTATTCATTAAATGTGAGGAAGGTGCCTCATACTGCACGTCATTCATTGTGCCTGTATTCCAGCCCCTCCTCTCCCTACCTGATATAATTACCCCATCTCTTTCTCTCCCCAGCTCCAGGAGGTTGTGAGGGCAGTCTGGATCTCCTGCCCTCCCCCGAGCCCCGACGTCCGCCGAAAACAGGACAAGTAGTGACCCGCCAGCAAAGGCAGTGCTCCAGCTTGCTTGTTTGCTCTGTGTGAGCGGTCCCCACCACACCCACCACCACCCTTGGTGAACTTTCACTTATATAAGCTGACCCTCGTGACTGCCTGAACCAATTAGCCCACTTTCCCCTTTGCTCCTAATACTCTACCAACACTGATGGCCGCCTTTGAGCAGCTGCCGCTCAACTCACTTAAAATGCTGCCACTCTCCCTAGCAACAGTCTGTCAACTCATAACCTTATCATCCCTCCCACCCTTCTCCTACTCCACACAGCAATTCACACTAGCACTCTTCACTGGAATTACCAGGCAACCTCCCCACTCTTCTGCCTTTGCTCACCACCCTCTATATTGCTGGCAAAACTGGGCACTGGGAGTTACCATCCTCCCTCTCTCTTTTCATGCTGGGTTGTCAGCATTAAATGTCTCCTCCCCACACAACTCTACACCATCCTTGAGTACTCCTCTCTACCTTACTATCCGCCGCAAGCCACAATGGGCCATGCGCCTAGTAAAACAGCTCTTGTCTCTACTGCGTTTCATTGCCAGGGACATTGAACAAAACCCTGGTCCAACCACCCACAGTAATGGCCACCCCTCCCCCCTGGCTAACCAACTACCAAGAGGTTTCAAAATAGCACACCTAAATATTTGCAGCATTCTGAACAAACTCACGGCCCAACAAACATGCGTCCTATTCCTGTGCCCTGATATCTTAATCATTACTGAAACCTGGCTGAAGCCCCACAACCTCGATGCTGAGTTCTCTATACCTGGCTACTCTCTCATTTGGCAGGACCGGCAGGGTAAAAGGAAGGGTGGTGGGACTGCAATGTTTATCTTCACTAAGCTCCAGTTCACCACAATCAGGCTTTCCGCACCCACGTTTTCTGTAGACCCCCTTCTAATCAAAATCTCTCTCCCTCACTCAATTCCCACATCTGGCACTTGCGTTAATATCCCAGTACTGACACTGTAGTGCAGCATGAGAGGGGTGCTGCACTTCTGAGGTGCCGTCTTTCGGATGAGGCGTTAAACCGAGGTCCCATCTGCCTGGATTGGTGGTAGTTCAGGTGGATGTTAAAGATCCTATGGCACTTTTTGAAAGAGTAGGGAATTTCCCGGTGTCCTGGCCAAATTTCCCTCATTCACTATAAATACCACCAACAGCTTAATCTGGTTCAAAGTCAGTTGGCATCCATCTGTATCCCCCTCTCCCGGGTCGTGCCTGAAAATAGGCAGGATTTGTCTAGTGCACTTACCCGGTCAACAAAAACTAAATAAAATAAATAAATAAAATTCCTATGTACGTAGCAGGGTCTTACTGCTCTCCGGAAACACAGCTGCCTGATGTCCTAGACCACTTGGGCACCCTGAGGTCCCTTTCGGCCCCGGGAGAGCTACATGTCCTTGGGGATTTCAACCTGAATTGGCTTGCCAGTGCTAGCTCTAAATTATGAAGCCAAGTAAATGCACTAAACCTATCCCAGCAAATAACTGAACCCACTCACCTAAACCACAAATCCAAGAAACATACTCTATTGGACTGGGTCCTAACCTCCCACCCCCATCATATTATTGACACTGGCCTACTACCAGACTCTCTCAGTGATCACCACATGATTTACGTGGTGCAGAAAATATTCAGACCTAAGGCCCCACCACCCCCACTATACACTATATACTAGATCATACAAATCCCTAGACCAGATTATGCTCCTGAACAACCTGACTAACATCGATTGGTCATACATCCCTGAGGCTCCCTCCATGGATTGCTTGCTATCTGGGACTCTCATGCCCCACTCAGAAGATCCAGAGCAAGGGGCGCCCACCTACCCTGGGTGTCCGCCAATCTCTTAGAGCAACTTCTAGTCAGGGACTGAGCCTGGAAAACCTATAAGGTAACAGGTTCTCAATTGGCTCTGCAACACTACCGCTCACTACAAAATGCCTGCACGAGGCTTATCTGGCAGGCCAAATCCAATTATTTCAAGTCTACCTTCCAAAATAACTTTACTCACCCAGCTCAATTCTGGAAGTCAATTAAATCCCTCCTCTCCCCTCCAGCCCAACCCCCTTCAACAACCCTCAATACAGCAGGTATTACTGTCATTGCCCCGAGTGCTGTAGCCACAGAGCTCAACTCCTTTTTCACAAGTTGCATGGCCTCTCTCTTATCATCTCACCCCAGTCACCCAACCCCAGATACCCCAGCCTTTCCCCCCCTCCAACTTCTGCTTTCACCCTGTTACCCCAACTGAGGTATTAAAAGCACTTTGGTCACTCAATCCCTCCAAAGGTAAATGCCCCTTGGGACTCAACTCCAAAATGCTCCATCTAGCTGCCCCAGCCATAGCCAGTCCTCTAACTGCTCTCTTTAACCTGTCATTCAGACTTGGTTCTATCCCATCTAAATGGAAACATGCCACAGTCATCCCCCTCCTCAAAGGCGGTGATCCCTCCTCCCCAGGCAACTACCATCCTATCTGGCTGCTCCTTATCCTAGCTAAAATCCAGGAGTGCCTTGTGCTCGCTCAGCTCTCCAAATTCCTTGACTCCACCTCCTTCTTCACTCCATACCAGGCTGGTTTTAGAAAAACTCACTCCACCATCACCTCTTTTCTTCGACTCACCAACACCATCCTCACGGGTATGGATAAAGGGGAAATCACCACGGCTATTTTCATTGACCTCGTTAAGGCTTTTGACATGGTCTCTCATGCCCTGTTACTGTCCAAGCTCACCCTTGCTGGACTGACTGGGCCTGCCACCAGCTGGTTCCAGGCATACTTGGCAGGCAGGTCCCAGTCAGTCCATATTGGCTCTGCCATTTCTACCCCTCTCCCTGTCACCTCTGGGGTACCACAAGGCTCTGTCCATCTTCCTCAATGACCTGCCTTCGGCTTGCCCTCATACGTCCATTCATATGTATGCAGACGACACAGTACTGTATGCCTCTGGCCCATCCCCCTCCACAGTAGCTGCCTGTCTGCAGCAGAATTTCAACAATGTCCAACTCTGGTTTTGTTCTCATCAGCTATTTCTAAACCCCAAGAAAACTGCCTCCCTAACTTTAAGCACTAGGGCAAATCTTTCCTGTCTTCCCACCACCCCCTCTTTCCTCACACTTGATGGCTCCCCCCGGAGGTATGTACATCCTTCAGATACCTTGGGGTCTGGTTAGACCAGCACCTTGACTTCACTGTGCAAATTGATGCTATACATAAGAAACTACACCCCATGCTGGGTGCACTTTACGGCAATAAAAGTTGTATCCCCCTACCAACGCACCTGGCAACAGTTCAAAAGATGATCCTCCCAATCCTGGACTATGGGGATGTAGTCTACAGTGTAGCCCCTAAGTCCTCCATGGCCAGACTTGATCCTCTCTTCCACTCTTTCTGTTGTTTTGCCCTGGACTGCCCCCCCCCCATAACCCATCACTGCGACCTCTACCGTTCCTTAGACCTCCCATCTCTCCACAATAGGAGATTGATACACAGTGCTAGAACCACTGCAAAATTCTGGTCTCTGTCACTCCCCTCCTATCTTGCAGCCACCCTAGCAGTTCTACCCCCGCTGGCATACTCGCTCAGAAACAATGATTCCCAGCTTCTTCACATCCCCCACATATCCACAGCAGCTGGCCAGGCTGCCTTCAGGTACCGGATGCCAAAACTATGGAATTCTTTGCCAGATGGTATTAGGCACTCCACCAGCACACTTCACCTCAATGCAGTACTTAAGTCTCACTTCTCCACTATTTGCTTATGCAATTTGCAACGCTGAAGCCCAAGTAGTCACTGTCGGCAGCGCCTATTTTTCGTCTGATTATTTTTATTACTTCTGCTGTTGACTACTCTGTATATATGAATGCTGTGGTCAACTCTGTATGTATTACTGCCCCTTCCATTTGTATATTTTTTTTACTTCTGCTGCTGACTACTCTGTATAATAAATGTTTTGCAATGTGTATTTTTCTCTGTATTTCTCCCTCTCCCCCCTCACTCCCAGGGCACATCTGGAATCGAGTGGTACCCTGCTCAGTATGCCTTCCTGGTAAAACTCTTAAATAAATAAATATTGGGTAGTGTTACTCTGGGTAGGGACCAAAGGGAAGTCATTAATGAAAAGAGACAAAAGGATAGGGCCAAAGATGAACCCCTGATGAACATTGACAACAGGAACAGGTGCAGAAAGATCTCTGTTGTACTTAACAAGCTATAGCCTACCAGTAAGGTAGTTGGAGAACCAGTTTAGGGCTGGGCCAGACATACCAAGGGAATGAAGTTTGGTGCAGAGTAGGGTGTGATCTACAAGATCAAACCCCTTGGAGAGGTCAACAAAGATAGCCCCCTGATAACTTGACGTAGTCCGTGGCTGTCATAATTTCAGAGGTCACCTTGGCAAGAGCTGTACCAGTACTATGACCTTTCCAAAATCTGTGCTGTTCAGGGGATAGTAAAGCATAATTAGTCAAGTAGTCTTACAGCTGCTTCTCCACCACCTTTTCCAGTACCTTGCTAACAGCAGACAAGGTGGCTATGGAGCGATAACTTTCTATATATTTCCGATAACCCTTCTTGAAAACAGGCACCACCGTGGCTGTTTTCCAGATAGGTGGAACAACTCCAGTGGCGAGGGATAAATTAATAACATGGGAGATGGGTAGAGCAAGCGAGGGGGCACCTATCTTGAGGAATTTCGGTTCAAGTCCATCATGACTACAACTCATGTAGCGTGAGTGGCTAGTTAGCAATTTGTAAGTTTCCCTCACTGTGACTGATTTAAGATAGAGAGAAGGGAGGACTGGGGGTACAGGAAGGGAGGTGCAGGTGGTGGCAGGTGTCAGGGCATTGTCATTGGTGAACAGGAAGGTATAAGCCGAAAGATCGGAGAATTGACTGTTAAAGGCATTGGCAATGGTAGCAGCATTGGTGCAGTTTTTGTCACCAGCAATCTTATCCACAGTGTCACACCTATTTAAACCACCAACAACGGATTTCATGGTGCACCAAAAGTTCCGTGGATCCTCGGCAGAGGATAGCAGAGCATTCCTGCAGTTCTCACTCTTAGCAGCTCTTATGGCTTTCTTGCAGTTATTTCGTAGTCACAGGTATTTGTGGTAGTCTGATAGGTTGTTTGAGGCTTTAAGTCTTCCTCAGAGTGTATCCCTGGCTTTCAAGAGAGAAAGAGAGATGATCACCATGCAGCCATTTTGTAATGGTACCTCTTACTCGCCTTCGGTTACAAGGGGCTTGCTTGTCCTGTAGAGGGTGGAGGACATTGAGGAGGGGGTCAAGGGCAGCAGTGGCCTTTCAATGAGAGCAAGGTCATGAAGAAAGAGTTCAGGGTTAAAGTGGGAGAAGTCTCTCATTTGTATAATTTTGTGAGGCACTTTGGGTGAGTAGACTCTCCAAATGCAGAAAGTGGGGGAATGTTCGGATGTAGAATCAGGGAGATCCCAGATGTGGAGATCCTGTGGGACTAATTTGTTAGGATCCAGTCCAGGAGTGAACTTTTACCACCTTGCGGGGAGGTTCGCATGAGCTTGTTAATGATCTGAGTAAGGCCAGATGCAGCCAGCAGTGATTCATACTGCTTGATATTGGCTCCACACCAATTTAGGTTGAGGTCACCACATATAAGTCCTTCATTTGAGGAGATTTTAGGGCAAATATTATCCAGCAGATAGGAGAGGCCTTTGACACTCTGTTTAGGAGGGTTATAGAGACAGATGACATAGATTTTTTTTGCATTCCCTTGAAGGAGCAGCCCATGCAGGAATTCACAAGTTACTGAGGGGGGAGCTACCTCATACAAGGCTAAAGATATATTGCAGTGGCTTTTGTAATACATCAGTAGACCCCCCCCACACACATTTTTTCCCAGGATGGTCACGACACAGTAGGCTGAAGTTGGAAACAGCAAGGGCTGAGTCAGGGGTGGCAGGTTTCAACCAAGTTTCCGAGAGGCATAGAACATCAGGGTTGTAGCGGGCAATCCAGACAGTAAGCTCAGCAAGAGTGGGGATGAGACTGTGGAAATTAAGGTGTGCCACTTTGATACCCTTGAGAGAGGACCAGGAGGGAGGGCTAAGTGACTGCCAAGTAGGTGGTCCAGGATTTAGTTCCAGCAAGAAGGATAAGGAGGACAGAGAGCCAAAGAAGACAGTGCATTGGGCCTCTTCTGTTAGTCTTTACAAGGGGGGGTAGTGTGAGCATCTGAGTACATGGCAGGCAATACGGAGGAATTTTGATGGGAAGCACCAGAGGGGACATATATTTTCTGGTCCAGAGGCGATGAGTTTCAAGTGAGTAAAATCATGGAAGTGGTGCAATTTCCAGAGACCTATACATAGAGGGAGGTAGGTAGCTGTGAGATGGAAGGTCCACAGGGAACAGAGTATACAGGCAAGAAAGTATGTCTCAGGGTCTTGAGATGACAGGCATAGTATGGAAGGGTGACCGAAAGGAGCTGGCCTGAGTGGTAAGCCTGTCTAAGAGGAAGTGTAATTGTTATTGAAGAAGCTGGGTAAGTTTAGGGGGTAGGTATCAGGATGTGCGCACAAAACACAGTGTGGTCAGAGCAAGCAAGGGGGGAATTGCATGCTACGGAGAGAGGTAAAGAATTTTTTGATAGAAGGTGACACAGAATAGTAGATAATTCACCCAGAGCACCATGCAAATGATCCCACTGGATATGCAAGGTGTGAAGGGGCCATTTGCATGCCCATTATGGGCACATTTGCATGGGAAGCAGCGGCAGGTTTGTGCCACTCCTGAGGCTGGACCCACCCAGTCTGATCACCCATTCCCATCAAAAGTAATACTTCCTGGCATTCAGTGGTATCTCTCACTCTCTGATTCCCTAGGCCTCAGAAAATAAATTTATACCTAGTTATCCAGTGGTCCCCCCACCCTCTGATCACCAGCCCTAGTACTAAGTAACAATTCTCTTGAATCTAGTGGTCCCCCCACTCTTCGATTGATGGCCCTAGTACTATGTAAAAATTCCTCTTGTCTAGTGGTCCTCCTCACCCTCTGATCATCGTGCCCCATACCAGGCAACAATATTCTGGTGTCTAATTGTTCCTCCTATTCTCCAATTGCTGGATCCATAATATATCAACTATTCCCTGGCATCTAGTGGCACCCCCTCTCACTGATCCATGTACCAAAATACACTGTTGCTGGCTTTAGTGACCCCCACACCACTGGCATCATGCAACCCACCCTACAACACCCTTACCAGTTTTGCTGGTGCTGCACAGATCCACTATGGTGATCAGCATTGCCCTCCTCTCAACACCTCGGCCAGCTGCCGTATGGATTAACAGGTAGCAAGTGTCCTCTGTACTGTAAAGGGAGCATTTGTACTGTACTGTCTAACAGTATGCATGCTCTCTTTACAGTACAGAGGACATACGCTACCTGCTAATCCATACAGCAGCTGGCTGAGGTGGTGAGACGAGGTCGCTATAGTGGATCTGCGCTGCACCAGCAAAACCAGTAAGGGGAGATGGCAGGGTGAGTTGCACAATTCCAGCAGTGCAGGAGGCCACTAAATGCCAGCAACAGCCTATGCTGGTACAAAGATTGGGATCAGTGGGTTGGGGAGGGTGCCAGTAGATGCCAGGGAATAGTTAATATATTACAGGTCCAGTGATTGGAAGGCACAGAGGACCACAGAACTCAAGGGAATTGTTGTCTAGTACTAGGGCCAGTGATTGGAGGCAGGGGGGACAACTGGACACCAAGGAATTGTTGGCTAGTACTGGGGCCAGAGATCAGAAGGTGGGGGGACCACTGGATACCAAGGAATAGCTTTAAATTCATGGGGCCAAGGATCAGAGGGTGGTGGAGGCTCTGGATGCTAGAGAATAATTTTAACTTAATGGACCAGGGATGGGAGAGTTGGGGGGGACCACTGGATGCCAGGGAATAGTGTTAACTTCAAGCAGACATGGTTTGGAGGGTGGTGGGATCACTGGATTCCAGGGAAGACTTACATCTAATGGGGATGGGAAGCACCAGGAACTACTTTGCTTTTAATGGGGATAGAGCCCGGAGGAGGGTGGATCACTAGGAGCCAAGGGCATATTTATTTTCACGGTGCTGGGGATCAGGAGGAACCACTAGGCACCAGGGAGCAGGTGTGCTCCCCCAATCGTTAATATGATTGTTGGCTGCTGTTGCTCTGCCAACCACTAGAGTTACTCAGAGTAAGTCAGGCTTCTTCTCTGCAGTAAGTGCACAGCACTAAGTAGCCTGTGCTATTTCCCTTGCACAGTGCTAATGCGCTGAATATCGCGCTGCACTGGGATTCATGTCCCTGCCCCTCCCTTTGCCCACCATATACATTATATTTTGTACATGCACTAACCCTTTTAGTGCGCACCACAGCTCCCTTTGAACATTGCACTCGGGCACAAAACCCAGGCAAACGGTGCAATTACTTTGCCCACTAGTCCAAGTTTTGAATATGTGGTCTTTGGTTTGCTAAAGAGTGAAAACTGTGATTTTCCATTGTTTTTTTATTGCTGCACCAAATATAGTGTAAGATTATTGGTATAAAACCTTTGAGTAAAGGGTTTTGTCAGCCATTTATGAAATTAGTATAGTGTGCAGTTTCAAAAACAGCATGCTGCTCCCCATCTTATTCTATGGGGCCCAGGTTCTCCAAAGGGTTAAGTTCTCTAAAATGCAAAAGCTCAAAATGCTTTACTACCAAACTTGTCACTTTGCATCTGGGGCCTCAGTCAGAGAGCACCTTTGCAATGTTCTACAAGCACTAAACTGACTCTCACCAGAAGGCAGACTTCAGTGCCCCCTTCTATGTCTGGACTTTAAACTGGTAAAAGACACCACTCCGCCGAGTCTATATGAAGTCTTGGTTGGGAATCCCTACAGAAGGACTAGGCAGTTCTTCATTTACACATTTCTAGAAGTACCTTGGATGAGGTACAACATGGGGAAACAGAAACTGTCCTTTGCAGACTCCACCTCATCCCTGTGGGACACCCTCCCTGCAACCCTACAAGATTGCTTCTCACTTGGAGGTTTCAAGAAACGGCTTAAGGACCTCCTACATGAGTGCAACCAGTGTACCCATTACCGATGACATCTTCTCCCCTTAACTGAAAGGCAGGTTTCTGAAGCGATAATGTTGGTTTGCAAATCCACTTTTTAAAACTGTCATAATTTGGTCTGTATAATGTTTGGTCTGTCAGGCCTATAATGTGTTTATAACAAAGTGCTCTGCCTCTGTAATTCTAATGTAATCTCAATTTATGTAACCTTCTGTATCCCATTATTTCTTCTGTCTTCAGTTAGGGGAGAGGGAGAAGGAGCCTTTAGCTGGTGGCTGTGAGTGTAAGTAGATCTGAAAGTTTTTTTATCTGGTATTTCTGTGTGTTTGTAATTGTATTTGAGGGTTGTTCTTAACTGTTATTTATTGTGCTTTTACATTTAGTTTTGACAGGAGTAAGGGATTCTAGCAGACAAGTTGGTGTTTGTGTATTTAAAAGTTGCTGTCTGGCCTGTAAGTGCAGGCATCATATTATAGGGGAATAGTGCTGTTTGTATGAGAGGTGTAACTGCCATCTCAGTTAGTCTTCAGTTAGGGGAGAGGCAAAAAGAGCCTTTAGCTGGTGGCTGTGAGTGTAAATAGATCTGAAAGTTTTTTTTAGCTGGTATTTCTGTGTGTTTGTAATTGTATTTGAGGGATGGTCTTAACTGCCATTTATTGTGCTTTTACATTTAGTTTGGGCAGGAGTAAGGGATTCTAGCGGACAAGTTGGTGATTGTGTGAGGTGTCACTGCCAGAGGACTCCTTGGCTGATTGTGTTTTGACACAGCCTGCGGTGTACTCCCACCTGCCCACCCTGCAACCCACCCGCCCCAAGGCTTACCCTACATTTATTGGGTGTGTCCCATAAGGCCTTGCAACATCCTACTCCTATTAGAGTGACACTTGGGTAGTTCTGACTACTGCATCTTGGGTACTATTTGTATCGATTGCTCGGACATATGCTGGCTACTGCTGGGAAAAGGGTAGATTGATTGAGTGTATGCAGATTGGAGGGTACTTTTATTTCCGAGAGGGGCCCATATTGCCCACACCTAATTGCGACAATGGGATCGAATGATGCAAGAGCCAGTATCTTCAGGAGGGTGATTGGGTGTACGGGGTGCAGGGTAGCCATAATATTGAATTGGGCATGGAGGTTTGGGGATGTCCAGTGTGTTACCAGTTGGCAGGCCTCAGGTGGGAGGCTGAGGGATCAGGAAGCAGTTGGAGGGAGGAAGGGGGTGGGTTGGAGAGGGAAGAGGGGCAGGAACCATATGATGATAGGTGAGGACAAAATGGCATACCCCAGGGTATAGGGGTAGGAGTGAGAAGACTAGGACCACATGGTCGCTCCAGGGGGAGGAAGAGACATGAAAATACCAGTGTATGGTCTTCACTCCGAAAGGAGGGGGAGGCCCAGAGACAGCCAAGGAAGGGGGAGGGTAAGGGGACAGGAGTGGGCAAGCATGGGGCAGGCATCACACTTACAAATCGCTTAACCCTGCTGTACCAGGATGATGAGGTGGAAGATGCTGGCAGGCAGGGGGTGCAGGATGATGGGGAGGGATTGGTCAGGTGTCTGAGGGGGGCAGGGGATAGGATGGGGGCCTGATCCAAAGGAGGTGAGGGCATGGGGAACATGAGACCAGGGCACCAGATGGATGGAGAGGGGGGTGGGAGCCAGGGTCTGAGGGAGGTAAGGCAGAGGGGGACGCCCAGAACAGAGTCAGGGTGGACGAGGCCAGGACCCAGGACAGGGCAGAGTTGAGGAAGGGAAAAGCGGACAAGGAGGGGGGGTGAGGAGGGGTGCATTCTGCGTAGGCCAGCTCTGAGACTGGAATTTCCAGAAGAGGGGGGTGTAGAGAGCACTAGGGCACAAGGGTCCATTACTGCAGACTCTGAGGGAGGAGGGAGGGAGGGGAGAAGGAAAGCAGGAATAGGAGGCCTGGGTGGAGAAGTCAATGGCAACAGACCAACTGGGGAAGAGTTAAGGGGGGGCGACTAGTGATATTCAGGCTGTGAGGGGTGCGAGAAGCAAGCTAGGAGAGTGAGACAGAAGAGGAAGTCTGGAAGGGCACAATCAAGGAGCAGGCAGGGGGCCATATTAAGGAGAAAAAGTCTGGAAAGGCACATATAGACCTGTGACCCCCAAGTTGCAGGGGGTGAGAGGAGAAAACTGGGGGACATAGGCAGAGGAGGGAGCCTGGAAGGGCACGCACAAAATGGAGACATCCAGGCTGTGGGGGGGGGTGCAAGGAGCAAGCCAGGGGACGTAGACAGAAGGAGTATGGAAGGGCACAAATGGGCTAGTAACTTGGGGGGAGAGGTGAAGGTGCTCCTGCTGGGTGACTCCATGATTAGAGGTATCCAGTGGGAGGGGTTGGGGATGGAAAATGCATCCCAGTCAAGGTTAAATGTATCCCAGGCTATCAGTAAATAAGGCCAAATTCCAGCTATATTCAATGGCAAGGGAATGTGGAGGATCCTCAGACTTTCTAGTTCACCTGGGAACAAATGATTTAGATGGGAACAGTGAACTGGAGATACAGGCAAGATTCAGGGAATTGGCCAGGGTTTTCCACACTATAGGATGCTCAGTCTCCTTTTCTGAGATACTGCCAGTCCCAAGGGCAAGCGGGGGAAAATAAGCAAAAACTTAGGGGGGGTGAACCAGTGGCTCAGGGAGTGGTACAAGTCAGAAGGGTATGGATTGAGGGGGGACTGGGGTGATACATGGTAAGACAAGGGGCTATATGCCAGGGATAGGCTGCATCTAAAACTTTTTGGATTCATTGGTGATAGGTGGGGTTTAAACTTGTAAAGGGGGGAGGGATAGAAACACTGAAAGCCCCAGCAAGGAAGCTTGAGGGTTCAGGACTAGATCATGAAAAGCAGGCTGTGGATAGCATTAAAAGACCAGGGGGAACTGAGGGGGAAGAGAGACGGGGGATTGCGCTAGGCTGAGAAGACTGGAGAGGGTGTTGGGGGTCGGGGTGGAGGACAGTCCTGATCAATATCAGGAGCATGAGCAATAAAATGCCAGAACTCCAGGCAATGCTAGTTGAGGGTGCAGCAGACTTGGTGGCAATTATGAGACATGGGCCACCCAGATGCATGATTGGGACCTATATTTAGAGGGATACACAATGTTCAGGAAGGATGGTGGGTGGGAAGTGGGTGTATGTGGCATTGATAGTCAGAAATGACATGGTAGTTGGTGAAATCGAGGAGACAGAAGGAGATGTGGAGGTAATTTGGGTAACCCTACATATGAAGGGGGGATAAAAGATTAAAAATAGGGGTGGTGTACAGACCCCCTGCAATGGAAGCAGAACTGGAGGAGGATCTGGCTGAGAACATCTGGGGTCATTGTGTCCTCGGAAAGGGCAGGGTGGTGATTATGGGTGATCTGAACATGCCGGGGGCAGACTGGGGCACTATGACATCCTCGGTGGCTGGGGAGCAGAGGTTGATGGATGTCTTCCAGGATGCCTTCCTAGTCCAGCATGTGAGGGAGCCTACTAGGTGGGATTGGATCCTGGACATTGTCTTAGCAGACAGTGACCAGATAAGGGGCCTGGAGGTGAGCAGCCCGTTGGCAGGCAGTGCCCATGCCACGGTCTGGTTTCTTATGTTCCTAGGAGGAGTGGAAATTTACACTAACACAGTAGTAATAGATTTCAGGGGGGTGGACTTTGAGGGCATGGGATGGATTCATAAAGGGTGCTTGGATAAGATAAGGCCAGACATGGATGCTGGTAGCTTGTGGGAGACCATTAAGAAGGGGGTGCAGGAGGTTTTGAGGGCCTGCACAAAGGTAAGGCGTAAGCAATGTAGGGCCAGTAAGCCATGTTGGTGGACCCAGGGGGTGCAGGAGGTGGTGAGGGAGAAAAAGGCTGCCTTTACGGGCTTAAAGCGCTCATGGGGGCAGAGGGAGAGGGGAGAGTATGATTTCCTGGCTAAGAGGGCCACCAGTGTGGTAATGGGGGCCAAAATGAAGAAGGTGCTTAACCTGGCCAGGGATATCCGTAGAGGGGGAAGGGGTTCTATAGATACATAGGGGAGAAAATAAAAGTGAGGGCACAGATGAGCAGGATTAGAACTGGGGGGGGATGGGCACAGGAAGCTGGGGAACAAGCAGAGGTGCTAAATGAGTACTTTGTCTCTGTCTTTACCGGGGGAGGTGGGGGACCTTTCCAACCCGATGGGTGGGTAGTGGATCCCACTGAACCAGGAGGTCAGTTGGTGACTGAAGAACTGGACGAGACTAGGGCAGGGATGGGTCGTATCTAGAAGGGGAGGAGAGGGATGCAAGGGGGAGGGAGGGTGAAATCACAGCGGATAGGGGTGAGAGAGGCCCTCTGGTTGCTAAAGACTGAGAAAGCACCAGGGCCAGATGGACTGCATCCAAGGGTGCTGAAGGAACAGGCAGATATGCTGGCAGCTCCACTGGCCTCACTCTTCAACATCTCTCTGATGACAGGGCGGATGCCTCAAGATTGTAAGGTGGCTCATGTGGTTCCTATCCACAAGGGGAGGTCCAGAGAGGAGATGGGGAATTATAGGCCCATTAGCCTAACGTCTGTGGTAGGCAAGATTATGGAGGGCATTTTCAAGGAGAGGCTGGGGGGGGCAGCTGGAAAGGTTGGGGCACCTGGATGACAGGCAGTATGGTTTTGTTCCAGAGAGGTTGTGCCAGACTAACCTGGTGGAGTTTTATGACTGGGTGACAGGTGCTCTGGGCTGACATAGGCCAGTGGATGTCCTCCATCTGGATTTCAGTAAGGCTTTCAATTCGGTACCCCACAACAGCCTACTAACAAAGTTGGGCGGGGATGGAGGTGGGGGGCAGTTGCTCAAGTGGATGGAAAACTGGCTTATGGGGCAAATACAGTGAGTGGTGGTTGGATGGATAGTCTCCTACCCCAGTAGGGTCATCAGTGGGTTCCCCCAGGGCTCGGTCCTGGGTCCATTCCTGTTCAATTCCTATGTCTCGGACATAGGGTGGGGTGTTAGGAGTAGGTTGAGTCTCTTTGCGGATGACTCAAAACTGGGAGCACTTGCAGATGGGCAGGAGGGGAGAGAGGACCTGAAGGGGGATCTGGATATCCTGGAGGGGTGGGCAAGGAAGTGGGGGTTGAAGTTCAATGCAGGGAAATGTAAGGTGCTGCATCTGGGGCTCAGAAACCCGTGACATGCATACACCCGGGGGGGGGGACTACACTGCAAGTCACATCAGGCAAGAGGGACTTAAGGATAGTGGTGGACAGCAAAATGAATAACACAGAGAATTGTTGAAGAACTGCAGCAAAAGCAAACAGGATACTGGGCTGCATAACCAGGGGGATTACCTCCAGGAGGCGGGGGGAGGTGATCCTCCCTCTGTGTAATGCCCTGGTTAGGCCACATCTTGAGTACTGTGTGCAGTTCTGGAGACTCCATCTTATGAGGGACATAGCGCTGCTGGAGAGGGTCCAAAGGAGGGCAACCAGGGTGATTCAGGGAATGGATGGTAGGACCTATGAGGAGAGACTGGGTGAACTCAATCTGTATGCATTGGAGGAGAGAAGGGACAGAGGGGACATGATAGAGACTTTCAAGTATGTAAAGGGGATAAATAAGGGCGGAGCCAGGGAAGTGTTGAGGCTTAATAAGGGGGAACTACCAGTGGGCATGATTGGAAACTGGAAGGGGGGAAGTACAGAGGGCAGCACAGGAGTTACTTCTTCACAGAGAGGGTGGTGGAACCATGGAACGCACTGCTCAGGAGTCTGGTGGAAGAGACCACAGTGGAAGGATTCAAGAAGGGTTGAGACAGGTACAGGGGAACGCTGAGGCCAGGAAGGGCCACCTCTGGGGCTGGGGGGGGTGGAGGATCAAGCTCCCAGTAGGGGGCTAGCTTCTGAGTAGACACAATAGACCATGGGGCCAATCTTGAACTTAACCCTGGTCCTACAGAAGTCATGTCATCTCTGTCCGACCTTACAAGGCTTAGAGGAATGAACTTTATGCACGTTAATGTTTGCAGACTCTTAAAAAACCTTACATCAATCCAGACCTGGGTCATTCATACCGAACCAGATGTGCTGGCAGTCTCGGAATCCTGGCTCAGATCTTCTATCCCTGACAGGGAGGTTAACATCCCTAACTATGGGCTGTTCAGAGCCGACAGGCAGACTAGGGGTGGTGGGGTAGCCATTTATGTCAAGGACAAATATACGGTCACTAACATTGACTCCTCCTCTATCGCAAATGGCTTCAAATGTCTGTCCCTTAAGGTTGAAATATCCCACTCAATGGCTATCAGGGTTATAGGGTGTTACAGGCCTCCATCTGCTGGGTCCCAGCTCCTGTCTCACCTACCGACTATTATGGGACATGAGACCCTCGAAACTATTCTTCTAGGGGATCTCAATTATGACTGGTTATCCAAGTCTTCCTTACCCCTCAGATTCTTCAGTGACTCTCTTGGGCTCTCACAACTCATTGAAGAACCTATGCGTCCTAACAAGAAAAACCCCAGGAATAGCACCCTATTGGAAGTCTTTCTTACAAGCAAACCACAGTCCTTTTCCTACACTGGAATATTTTTCTCAGATGTCAGCGATCACTACTTCATCGCTGGTATAAGATCTGACTCCAATCCCCGCTCCACATCTAAGTTCTCCACCAGAAGGTCCAGACACAACTTTGACCCATTTGCCTACATTGATGAGCTAAAATTATCTGTACACTGGCAGAACCCTTACCTAGCCAAATCGGTTAGTATGGCATATGACATTTTTCACGAAATAGTGTCTTATGCCCTTATTAATCATGCTTCCTTAGTAAAAGTCCGTATAAAGACCAGAACTTGCCATTGGTTCTCTACTGAACTCAAGGCTGCATTACTAGCGAGAGATAAGCTCTCGAAAAAAGCCCGCAAATCAAAAACTGCTGAGGATTTGTGCCAATTCTGGAAGGCTAGAAACTCCTGCACCAAATTTGTTAGACGCTATGGTCAACTTCTACCATTCTGAGCTTGATTCTGCCTCAAGGTGCCCAGCTAAATTTTGGTCCACAGTCAAAGAGCTGTCTGGTCATACAGCTGGAAATGTACTTCCCTAGAAAATCATCTCTGACAATGTTACTATCAATGATAGCAAGGAAATTCTCCAGGCCTTTAACAACCATTTTGCTAAGGTAGGCCTAGCATTCGACAATTCTCCAGCATCCATGTTACGTTCTCAGGTTAGTGCACAGATTCCTGAACCAAGCACCACTAATGCAGTCTTCTCATTCCTTCCTGCTTCGTTGAAAGAGGTCGAAGACCTCCTTCTACAGTTGGACACCAAGGAAAGTGCTGGTGCTGACTCTCTCGACCCCTACTTCTTAAAGATTGCATACCACATCCTAGCTGTACCAATCACATATCCTATTTAACTTGTCCTTGTCCCAGGGGACTCTTCCATACCTATGGAAAATTGTCCATGTCATTCCTCTGTTTAAATCAGGGGATCCCTGCAACCTAAATAATTACAGGCCGATATCTCTCCTACAGTTTTGTCTAAACTGCTGGAAAAAATTATGAATGCTCAGTTGAGAACCTACATAGATAACAAGAACCTCTAAACCCTATGCAGTCTGGTTTCAGAGCCAAGCACAGTACCATTACGGCTCTGGCCAAAGTGACTGATGACTGGCAATGAGAGATGGAAAACAAAAAATTTGTATGTGCCGTGTTCCTGGACCTAAGTAGAGCCTTCAACACTGTCAACCACTGCCTGCTTCTTTCCACCCTAAAAGTGATAGGTCTGGACCTGACCTCTCTATGCTGGTTCAATAATTACCTTACAGATAGGCTTCAGCAGGTCAAGACCAAAAGGGAACTCTCTCCACTCAAACCACTAAAAATAGGCGTTCCACAGGGATCCATCCTTGGGCCTCTATTGTCTGCCATTTATATAAACAATATTGATGTTGGCATCAAGGAGGCCAATATTCACCTTTTCACTGATGATACGGTGTTGTACCTAAGCTGCCAACTCCAGAAGCCACCTGTAGAGATTTACAAACAGAATTCAACTTGTTGCAGAATCAGCTCCTGAATAAAAAACTCTTACTCAATGCCAAAAGAACAAAAGCTATGCTGTTCTCTCCGGCTACTCATTCGTCGAACCCTGCTATCTCTGGCTTCTTACCTCCCATAAACACCTTACTAGGAGAGAGGTTGGAATTTGTTATGAAATTCAAGTACCTAGGGGTCTGGCTAAACCACAGACTCTCCTTCATGGAGCATGTCGAGGATCTGCTGAAAAAGTTGAGGCAGAGGCTTGGTCTCTTCTTTAGAATAAATCGCCTCCTGACCAAAGATGCCAAGATTCAGTTAGTTCAATCCACATTTCTATCCCTAATTGATTATGCCGATTTCATTTATAGTCAGTGTAATGCCTCCTGTCTTATTAAACTGGACACCTTATACCACAGAGCTTTGAGATTTATAACTGGTCTACCTATCACCACCCACCACTGCTCCTTATACGCAGCTGTGGAGTGGACCTCCCTTCAGTACAGAAGGAATAGAAATGCGGCTCTCTGGACTTTCAGAGCTATTACCAACAAATTACCCCAATACATTTCTGACTGCCATTTTACATGGTAGGCAACTACGCACTGAGAAGCTATTCTCTGCTTCTACTGAAGGTACCTAGGGCCAATACATGCTTTGGGAGAGTGGCCATAGGCTTTGTGTTGCCCTCACTCTGGAACAAACTACAGAAATCTATAAAACTGAGCCTCCCTGTTAGTCTTACCACCTTCAAGACCTTGTATGCCAAGGCTGTTAAGGAGCTATGCAGCTGTTTCTAGCACGCTTAGCGTGCTAGGGTGCCTACTGCTTACCTGCCCACTACATCTCCACCTAACCCGACCCCTTGATTGTCTCTACCTATACCCCCCTTTTTTATGCTAATCCACTACCTTTCTTACCCTCAGACTCCTAGCATATATGTCCCCAGCCCATCTACCGTAGCACAGCTCCTAGAATAGCTGCAGTCCTGTACCCTTCCCCTCCATATCTGCCCCTTAAGTTTGTGTATGTCCTGACCAATGATATGCTGTGCTGTTTGAAAATGTTTTAATATGCTGGCTGTTTCAGAATGTTTTAATTCCCCTTCTCGTGCCATTCTCCCTAACCTTGTTAACCCTATACCTGAAATACTTGTTATTGCTCTGTGTATTTTTTTTCCTATTTCTGTATAATTATGTCTATTTATTATCTGTACATAAAAGTGTTATTCTTGAACTTGTGTAACACAGGTCCACCTTGTAAATGAGCCTGCTCAATGGTGTGCGCCTGGATAAATAAAGACTTGATTGATTGATTAAGATGTATAGCCTTGAGCAAAGGAGGGAGAGGGGGGACATGATAGAAACTTTCAAATACCTTAAGGGAATCAACAAAGTCCAAAAGGGTAGCATCTTTCAGAAAAAGAGATGTGCAAGAACAAGGGGACACAATTTGAAGATAGAGGAGGGACAGCTCAGAGGTAATGTGAGGAAGTATTTCTTCACAGACAGGGCTGTAGATGCATGGAACAGCCTTCCCGAGGAGGTCATAGAGTCAACAACAGTGGGGGAATTCAAGAATGCATGGGACAGGCATAAGGCAATTCTAGTGGGGGGTAGGAGGAAGTAGGCTATTGATTAACCAGGATCTGCAGCTTATTCATTAGGTAGGGAAATGGGCAGACTAGGTGGGCCAAGCAGTCCTTAGCTACCATCAAATTCTATGTTTCTATGTTTTTATGTTTCTATGATTGATTCTGCTGGCTTTTACTATGATACTATGATTATTCGCCTTTGTGGATTCTGAGTCTTGATTGTATGTAACCTACAGAAATTTGCTATTGTTATAGAATGCACAATGTCCCTCTGCTATGTCTCTCTGTAATTAAACCAGTGTCTCCCCTGAAAAAGGGTTTCTTAGTCTCAGTGGGTCCACCCAGTCAACAAAATGTCAATAAATAAAGTTAAAAAATGATATAGTTTTCATCTGGTGACAACATTCTGGGTTTCTGTGGCCAGAATGCCAGTGCTGTTTATTTTCATTTCTAGACCCAAATGTATTCCCTTTTGTTCTGAGCATTTTCCAGAAGAACTCTATGGTAAAAGCACATTAGTGTGATACCTACAGTATGGAATGGGTACACACTCTAGAATTCTGAAATGCACATTTCTGAATTGATTCTTACCTGCTTTGTTCCATTAGAGCTCCACAACTGCAGAGTATTTGTTTGGGACAACAAAACATAGAAACATAGAATTTGACAGCAAATAAGGACGGCTTGGCCCACCTAGTCTACCCATTATCCCTACCTTCTGTAATACCACATACCCTACTTGATTTCCAGTTTACCCTCCTTTTCCTATCCTCTAAGGTACCCTTAAGAATATCCCATGCATTCTTGAATCCCATTACAGTTTTGGCCCCCACCACTTCCTCTGGGAGACTGTTCCATGCATCCACCACTCTTTCTGTGAAGAAACACTGTATTGCCTCACATTTCCTCTGAGCGTACTCCCCTCCAGCTTTGTAGCAGGGAGAGGTAGTAGATGTGGCCTACCTGGATTTTAGCAAGGCCTTCAATACTGTCCCATGTAAAAGGCTAATAAACAAATTGAGCAGCCTGGGAGTCAGATTCGGGGTTGTTACCTCAGTTAGAAATTGGATGAGTGGTAGGACACAAAGGGTGGTAGTGAATGGAGTTCAGTCTGTGGAAAGGGAGGTGACCAGAGGGTTGCCTCAAGGGTCAGTGCTAGGCCTTGTCATCTTTAATGTCTTCATAAGTGACATTGCAGAGGGGCTGAAGGGGAAAGTGTGTCTCTTTGCAGATGACACAAAGAATCTGCAACAGGGTAGACACAAGGATGTGTGTGTGGAAAGAATGACAAGGAACCTGGGCAAGCTGGAGGATTGGTCAAATGTATGGCAGTTGAGATTCAATGCAAAAAAGTGCAGAATTATGCACTTAGGTCACAGGAACCCGAGAGAGGAGTACTCATTGGGGAGAGAGGTATTTTCAGCCACCAAACAGGAGAAGGAGTTAGGAATAATTATATCTGAGGACCTAAAGGTGGTTGGACAGTGTGAGAAAGTGGTTAGAAGGGCCAGCGGGATGTTGGGGTACATTGGGAGAGGCATCACAAGCAGAAAAAAGGTGGTGGTGATGCCACTATACAGCTCATTAGTGAGACCTCATCTGGAGTACAGTGTCCAGCTTTGGAGGTCGCATCTCAGGAAGGACATAGACAGGGTGGAGGCAGTCTAAAGAAGGACTACAAAAAATGGTACAGGGGCTGCACCAAAAGTCATATGAGGAGAGGCTGAAAGACCTCAATATGTTTTCTCTAGAGATTATAGAGATGTATAAATATCTTAAAAGGGTCAATAAGGTACAGGAGGGCAGCATTTTCAGAATAGAAGACGTACAAGAACTAGGGAACATGAGATGAAGTTGGAGTAACGAAGAATCAGAGGTAATGTGAGGAAGTATTTCTTTACAGAGAGAGTGGTGGATGCTTGGAACAGTCTCCCCGCAGGGGTGGTAGGGACAAAAATGGTGGAAGAATTCAAAAATGCATGGGACAGAGGAATTCTGGTAATGCAGCAGACTGTGTAGCAGCTCTTACTCTCAGCTCCCGTTGCCCAGTGCTAATTTTCCTATTTTCAGGCTCCTAAATTAATTTCCCCGATGCTTTGTTGAGATTGGAAAGTGAGCAGACTCTCAGAACAACAAAAATATCCAGGAATGGAAGCCGAAATGCGGCTCACGCTACCCCGACATACCCTTTCTGTTTCACCAGAGAAGATTGGCAAAAGACACATGATCCAATCGACTAGCAGCAGCAAGCAACCTACTACCACACCCTCCTCTACAGCAGTTCCTGCAGCGACTCCCCTCACCCTCGAACTGTTCCTGAAGGAGCTTCAACCTTTTCAGGAAGATTTAAAATCAGTGGTAGTCGAAATGAAACAAATGTCGTCGGCTCTGGAGGACTTGTCCACGAGGATGACGGACAGTGAGTCTCGTATTATCTCCTTGGAAAAGAAGTCTGACCGTACTGAAAGTGAAATTGTAGAGGATCAACAATGAATTAAGAAACTTGAGCAAAAAAATAGAAGATTTAGAGGGGAGGAGTCGCAGAAACAACATTGTGATCGTGGGTATCCCTGAACGAGAGGAGGGTAACAATACCATTTTGTTTATCCAGAAACTGTTAGGAAAATGATCGGGCCCCCTCTCCTTTCGGCGCAACATATACAATCGAGAGCGCTCATAGAGCATTGAGACCGATGCCGGCACCAGGGTCTCAACCCTGCCCATTAATATTTAAGTTCTTGAACTATCAAGAAAAACAATTTTTTGGGGAAAAATAAAAGAACTCGAACATGTTCTCTGGGAGGGGAACAAAATCCGTATAACCCAGGATTTGCTGGTTATTGTGCAGCAAAGGAGGACTCTCTTCCACCCAATAGTCTTTAAATTAATCGCTGCAGGTCTGAAATTCCGACTAGTTTGAGATGGATTCATGGCCCAATAGTATGTTCACAAATGCATCCTCTGCCTTAGAGGAATGGAAAAATTAAAAATAAAGGGAAACTGAATAACTACGAAGGAGCTTTATTTCAAGCTGGATTGCAACTTAGGAAGAGGGATTCCTTGGGAAAAGATGGCTGATCAACCGAGTTTGATGTCTTCTGTTGTTGCTTTATTAATATTTTTCCTTTCTCAGTCAATGGTACAGGAGCAGGATTTACGACAAGATTTGTCGTGCATTAACTTTCTTTCACCCTAGCTGTTGTCTTTGAGACTGACTGCTCCAATATATAAGACCCCATTGCAAGCCAATTGGTGGACAGGCACAACTCCTTTTATTTCTTTCATTTATATGTAAATCCTGCCATGACGCTGAACTAATTTAGTTAATGGTTACTATGGGGAAATACCAGACTAAGCTGGGACAAATACCCATCTTGATGTTGCTTGTATGTTTTATTTCCACTCGATTATACACTCTCAGATCCGAGTATTGTTGTTTATTGAAAATCGGAGACAGTTAACTGCCCAAAAATTGTTTTTTTGGCTCATTGCATCGAGTGAGAGTTTAGGTCTTGGGCAGCAAATGCATTTACCAATGTACTGTACATTAATTTTCTTTTACATTATTTGTTGCAATTTACACTGTCTGTTCTGACATATAGGAGCTCAGGATAACACAGCCATTTGGCTGTTACAGATATGCAGGGGCGCTGAATCACCACAAGAGGGTGCCATTGCCAGGGAATTTTAAGCATAACCTGGGGACCCATTGATTGTGTTCTGTGCTACTGTCAGAAGCTAAGTAATCTCGGTGGAGCACAGTTCTAATTCCTGTGATTAGTTTGGCAGTGACAACTAAACGTCCATCTAGTAATGGCGCACAACATTTATAATTGGAAATATCCCTGTTAGAAAGGGGCTACTACCCTTCTAGTTCCCCATTCTGTACCTCATCTAAAATTGACTGAGCTCCCAGGAAAATCATAATGTGTGTTGTATAAATAACACCTGATTGGGGGGAAAATTTTTTTTTTTTTTTATAAGATCTTCTAATCTGTTTCTAGCCTGGGCAAATAGGGAGGGAGAAGAGAGATAGACACAGGACATGCTGCATAACGTCTTGTCAATAAGAAGGGGGGTTTGTAGAGATGCTAGTTTTGAGGTATTAATAGGGTTTAGATACAACAAGATGCAGGGGGAGAGGAGAGAGGGGGAAATGAAGGTTGCGATCCAACAAGACAATTGCTTTCTAGATTTTCTAGATTGCATTGGAAGATTTAGGGAAAAAGAAATTAGGAAACATGGCTAATTGTATTTATATTGCTACTTGGAATATCAAGGGGGGATAAAAAAAATTGAAACAATATCAGGCATTAAAGCATTTGAAATTGCTGAATATAGACTTCACCTATGTTCAAGAGACACATCTACTGGACATAGAAGCATCCCAACTTTGCAAGCAGCAGTTTGAACAATTTTTTGCAGCAGAGGGGATGACTAATAGCTGTGGGGTAATAATCCTCATACATAGGTGGATCCCTTTCATAGCAATCAATGTGATTCGAGATCCGAAGGGTAGATATGTTTTTGTCCAGGGCCTCCTTTACAATAAAGAGATAATACTAGGTAATGTGTATGGACCGAATCAGGATACCCCAGAGTTCTTCTCACAACTTGCTCAGGTCTTACAACCACTCCTTCCCATCCCATTGATTACTGGAGGAGATTTGAACCTAGTATATGATCCAGTGATGGATAGGTCAGGTCAGATAAGAAAAGGTCTATCTCCCGCTCAAAGGGCACTCCAGAAACTGATGGATCAGACTGGAGTATGTGATATTTGGAGGGTATTTCATCCCTCGGACAGGGAGTATACCTTCATTTCACCAGCCCATTTGTCCTCCTCAAGGACAGATTACATACTCCAGTCTCATTCTCTAATACCTGGAACCCTCAACACTCTGATTCTGTCTGGCCCTCCCTCGGACCATTCCATAGCTACTTGTAAAATCTCGATTCTTTCCCTACCAAAAAGAGGCACTAGATGGAAACTCAATGATTTATTATTGAAGTACCCTTCCTTAACTAAGCTCCTACAGGAATATATTGACAACTTTTATGGGGATAATTATGATCACCAAGGCAGGCCAGATATGTTATGGGGGGCTTTTAAAACATATCTTAGAGGTATTATTATTAGCTTAACCACCCATAGGAAGAAGACTTCCACCTCCCGGATCTCCTACTTACTATCTTGAATCAGGACCCTAGAAAGGGACTTGGTCCCACAGTCACCAGAACCTGTAAAGCAAGAACTGATCAAAGTAAAAATGACACATATGGACCTCCTTTGGGAGAAATCTGACTATACCATCTTGAGAACCCAGGCATCATATTCCGACCAGGGAGAAAAAGCGAGACATCTCCTGGCACTTAGGGTTAAACAAATGGAGTCTGCCCAATATATAGCTTCCATAACCTCTTTATTTGATGGCTCCTTGAAGACCCACCCAGAGGACATTATAAAAGAATTTTTCACATATTACAAGGAATTATATGGCCCTATGCCTACCCCCCCCCCCCCACGGTACAACAATTGCTACCTACCTACAAGAGTCCACTCTTCCCCAACTTACCTTAGAACAGCAAGAGAGATTGCTTGCCTCCATTACAAGTAGGGAAGTGTCTGAGGTTATTAGAGACTTACCGGCAAATAAAACCCCAGGGATGGATGGGTACACAGCCCTTTCCTATAAAACATTCACAGCCCAGTTAGTCCCCATGCTTCTATCACTATATCAACAAATCTTATCGGGAGTAGATACAGACCCCACCTTATTCGAGGCATTGATAGTCCTGATCCCCAAACCTGAAAAATCCCCAGAATATGTAGCAAATTACCACCCTATCTCTTTAATAAACCAAGACATTAAAATCCTAACTAAACTGTTAGCCAACCGCCTTGGTGCAGTCTTGGACACCCTCATTGGACCAGAACAGGTTGGCTTTATGCAGGGTCGATCCTCTTCTGATCACCTAAGAACCCTGTTGCATGTCCTCTCAGTATCCAGGGATGCACCTTTCCCCACCGCTTTAATTTCCCTGGATGCCGAGAAGGCTTTTGACAGGGAGCACTGGGAATACTTATTTCATGCTATGGAAGCCTTTGGTTTCCCATCAGGGTTTATAGAATGGATTAGAGTGCTCTATAAATCCCCTACTGCAAAGGTATCAGGCAATGGGGTGTTTTCAGACAATTTTACCCTCTACTCCAGAACCAGACAAGGGTGCCCCTTATCCCTGCTACTCTTTAATATTTATCTGGAACCACTAATCCGTAACTTGCAAAACTGTCAGGCTATCCAGGGGATCCTCATCCATCCCTGTGAGATCAAAGTATCTGCTTATGCAGATGACCTCCTTCAAATCTCAAATCCATATATATCTATACCCCCATGTTAAACATTATTGAGACCTTTAGCAAGATGTCTAACTACAAATTAAATGTTAATAAAACAATAATCTTCTCTCTCAACCATAAACTGTTTACAACGGATGTAACACCTTTAGGATTCACTTGGAAACAAGATTCCCTCAAATACCTAGGCATAGAATTATCTAGAAACCCCAGGCAAATTGTCAAATTGAATTTGGATTCTCTAGTCTCTACAGTTTCTCAAGATTTAGACCGCTGGGCTTCACTTCCAATATCTTTGTGGGGTAAAATAAATGTAATCAAGATGAATGTTTTCCCACGGCTCTTATACCCCATTTCTATGCTTAACATCTGGCTCCCAGCTTTCTGGTTAAAGAAATTACAATCCTTATTCACCAAATTTATCTGGAGTAAGAAGTCCCCCAGAATAGCTTATCATATCCTGGCTGCTCCCAGATACAGTGGAGGACTGCACCTCCCTCACGTACGACTCTATTATTGGGCCAGCCACATTAATAAATACCTGAAATGGCTATCTCTAGACAATTTACACTCTGCCCTGTCCTGGCTCAAAATTGAACTAACTCTCATGCATTTGTATGGTTTAGACCACGAGGGCCTCTTATATACTAAAGAAAGCCTCCTTCCCCTAAAGCTCAAGAACTCTACAATTTCTATATCCTTAAAGATCCATACCCACATCTGTCATTATCTTAAATATAATCATATTAAGGACCTTCACCAACCCATAGTGGTAAACCTGCAGCTCAAAATAGATGGCAAACCAATCCCCTTAACATGGTTCTCCACTTTACGGAATTTGAACATAACTCATTTTGTTACATATAATGGTATATGGCTCTCAGTTAAAGAACTTATGGCTAAGCTACATATATCCTCCAGGTTCTCTTTTAGGCTGCTCCAGGTAAGACATGTATTAATACACACATTTGGTCAATCACCCCAATTAACCCAAACCTCTCCCTTTTTTAAGGAACTACTGGAGTTCTGTGGAAACTCCAAAGCAATTTCAAATATTTATAATAAAATATACCTTTCGAAATTTCCAGACAGTTATGGGCCAACCCAACTCTGGGAATCCTTTTTTCCAGACCGGAACATAGAATGGCCAACTATCTGGAGAAACTGTCACAAAATGGTTACACAGGACAGACTTAGACTCATGCAAATGTATATCTTGCATAATGCCTATTACACTCTGTGTAAATTAGCCAAACTGGGATTAGCACCTTCCTCATTATGTGTGAGATGTCAACAAAACGAAGGAACGCTGTATCACATCTTTTGGTCTTGCCCTAAAATCTCCCCATTATGTGATACCATCAAACAGCTTTCAGACCCTATACTTCGTCTTAAGGACCTATTTATCCCAGAAATTTGTCTCATGGGAGACCTAGCAGGTATTAGAGTCCATAACCACAAATAACATTTGTCCCTTATAGCTATGTCAGTCAAGAAGCTGATGTTATGACACTGGATTGATCAATTAGAAATCCCCTGTACTGAATGGCTGACTGAAATCTTTTTCACATGGTGAAAGCCATTGCTAATTTAAACAACACAGTGAAAAGATTTATAAAAATATGGGACCCCCTCTATACACTATATTCATTATAACAATGACCTTCGTAGTGTAATTCTTGTTTGCCCCAAACCAGGATGGATCTACAACCAGTCTTAGCAACTTAGATACAGTTATTATTGTTGTTCTAACAAGGGAGGAAGGGAGGGCAGAGGGAGGGAGGGAGAGGGGAGGGAGAGGAAGGGTGGTAAGGGGAGGGGGGAGGGGCAGACTTAGGTATAACCAATGTCCTATGTATCCTATGTCTGTATAGTTACATCTGCCTTTGCTGTAATTTTGTAAAAGATGCTAATAAACTTTAAATTGAAAAAAAAATGCATGGGAAAATCACAAGGGACCCTAGTGTAACCAGCCAGTCCCTGGGGCTACTAGAATCCCTTCAGTATTATTGCTAGGAAGACAGCAGGCAACTGGAAGGGAGCTCATTAGGGACACTTACATATTGATAGCATTGTTTACTCAGCTAGCCTGAGGGAGGAATGATTAGGACATTTAGAACTCTTGGGAGTGTAGAATTCTCATTTTTGGAGTTTTGGTTCTGTGTAAGCTTGAGTGAGGAGCTGAGAGTGGCAGAAGGACTGCCAGTGCGCTCGACAGAGGGCCCAAGATTTCTCACCCTAGTCGTGTGTCATTTCCAGCTTCCAGCTGAAGTGGTGGAGACAAGACTACTGCTAGATTTCCTGATTTTTACTCCCTGTGAAGTGAAAAGATCTGCTTGTTCTCTGTGGACTAAAGGGGCAATCCCCTGAATGTTCTGAGGTGTTTTCAGCAGCCTTGGTATAGGACCTGAAATAGACTTTGTGGACTTGCTACCCAGAAGAGTGCTTTTCCTTTTCTTTTGGTTGTTCCATGCCCAGTAGATGGAACAAGAATCTGTGAGTACTGTAAAGGAGACTAGTTCCCCAGAATGTTCTTAGGGGAGTGGATAGTCTGGGGTGCGTGTACCCATAGATAAGGCTGAATCGCACCTGTCAGTGCTCCTCATCTCACCAGTGTGAGTGAAGAAAGTTAAACTGTGGACCTCAGTGAGTGCAGTTTATTTTCTCTGTGTCACCCCAGTGTTGTGACAAGTACAGTAAGGGACCTCTACCATTTCAGTGGGGAATGGGGGTTTCAATGGTGTAACTCTGAAGAATGGCAGAGACTGTCAGTTGGGGCCAAGGTTGGGAGGAATGCCAACTAAACGCTTACAAGGCAAGGCTTCCTGATTCGTAAAGCGCACCAGTATTTCTACCTGAGTAAGTGGCCAAGCTGCAGGTTAAGGTGTGTGGCTGAGTTTCACATTATTGCACCTATGTCCAAGAAGAGTTCTGAGTGTGTGGCTTAGATTCACTAAATAACACTCATGGGAAAAGAGGGATAGAGGGATATTCACGTGCGTGACCCAGTGTCCACATATGCACTTTTTGGAATTTGGAAAGAAGATGTCTCTGTTGTCATTCATGAACAGTATTTCATGCAAGGATAGTTCTTGAATTTGTACCTGTCCAGCCTGGACCAATCCTTGGGGGTCCACTTCAGCTTTACTTGCCATCTGTTGAATAAAGCCATACTGCACAATCCCAGTCACTGTTACAGACATTCTGATTATTGCTTCTGGTTGTGTGGATTTACTGGGACCACCTCAGCAGGTTAGATCTGGCATATGCCTAGCAGCCTCCACCCAGAACCTGGATTGTGTTATTTACACAAGGTTCATGTTGTTTGTTTCTGTACTCCCACCCCTCTCTTCCTCTAGAAAATGAGCCAGGTATACATCCTAATGCTGAGGGTGGTACCTACCTTTTAGCAAAGTAAATGGTA
Organism: Neoceratodus forsteri; assembly: GCA_016271365.2. Classification (NCBI taxonomy): domain Eukaryota; kingdom Metazoa; phylum Chordata; order Ceratodontiformes; family Ceratodontidae; genus Neoceratodus; species Neoceratodus forsteri. Next base: position 1,222,759,900 of record CM057459.1, on the reverse strand, counting down.
TGCCAGTATAAGGGCACCAGTTTTCCAGATATTTCATGGGGAGTTTGCACACTATTTAAATAAGTGGCCTGGGGGTTACACTAGAAAAAGGGAAGAGTAGGAAAACTGCAGATCAACTACAGTCTGCAGCATTAATTTAAGGTAGAAAAATATGGGCAGACTAGATTCATAGTTTCATAGAAATGTGATGGCAGAAAAGGACCGACAAGGCCCACCGAGTCTGCCCATTTGTCCAGCTATCAGCCTGGACCTGCGCCCCCCTCCCTCAACACCTCCCCCATGTTTATCTCATGCCCTTTTGAATCCCTCCACTGTTTCTTCTCCAACAACCTCCTCTGGGAGTCTGTTCCACTTATCCACCACTCCCTCTGTGAAATAGTACTCCCTAATGTTACCCCTGAACTGCCCCCCCACCTGCAGGCTATGCCCCCTCATCCTCTGATTGTCCTTCATCTGGAAGATGCTTTCCACCAGCACCCTGTTTATACCCTTAAGGTACACGAAGGGCTCGATCATGTCCCCCCTCTCCCTCCTCTGTTCCAGGGAGTACATGTCCAGATCCCTCAACCTTTCTTCATAGGAGAGGTGGCTCAACCCTTTTACCATCTTTGTTGCTCTCCTCTGAACTCGCTCAAGCATCCCCACATCCTTTTTGAGGTATGGACTCCGTATTCCAAATGCGTTCTAACCAGATGGGTGTACAAGGGTACTATGATCTCCCTATTTCTACTGGTGATCCTCCTTCCGATGTATCCCAGCATTCCACCACCCCTAGCCACTGCTCTCCCACACTGCCTTTCCACCTTCATGTCCCCCGATACAGTGATGCCCAGGTCCCTTTCTTGTTCCTTGACCTCCAGATCTCTACCCCCATGCAACACCCTGCCCTCCAGTTCCTGTAGCCAAGATGCATGACCTTGCACTTTTCTGTTTTGAATGAAAGTTGCCACCTCTTTGACCATGCCTCAAGCCTCCCCAAATCTATCTGCATTTTTTCTACCCCTTACCGAGTGTCTACCCCATTGCAGAATTTAATATCATCTGCAAACAGACTCACACCCCCCTTCAAGGCCCTCCACAATGTCCCCTACAAATATATTGAATAGTAGAGGCCCCAACACTGATCCCTGAGGGACCCCGCTTGTGACCTTGCCCTCTCTGGATGCCACCCCATTTATTACGACACTCTGCCTCCTGTCCCCCAGCCAGCTTCCCACCTATTCAACTACCCTCTGACCCAGCCCCAGGCCTGACATTTTATATAGCAGTCTCCTGTGGGGCACGGAGTCAAAAGCCTTCCTGAAATCCAGATAAACCACACCCACCACCATCCCTTGATCCAGCTCCTTTGTGACCCCATCAAAAAACTCTCAAACTTGCTTGACATTATCTGCCCCTTGTAAAACCATGTTGCCTTGGATTCATCAGGTCGCTTTCCTTGAGGTAGCTGGTGAGCCTGCCTTTTATTAGTTTCTCCATTAGCTTGTCTACCACCGATGTCAAGCTCACAGTCCTGTAATTTCCCACTTCCTCCCTCCCTCCCCCTTTATGCAGTGGGACCACATTTGCCTGCCTCCAGTCTTCCGGCACCACCCCAGTCTGCAAGGACTGATTGAAGAATGCAGTCAATGGCACTGCCAATATCTCCTTTAGTTCCCTTAACACCCTTGGGTGCACCCCATCCAGCCCCATTGCCTTGTCCACCTTGATGCAACCTAGTTCTCCCAAAATCTCCTCCACAAGGAATGGCCTCATATCCTCTTCCCCCTCCCCTGCCATTTCTTTTCCTGCTCTGCTGCCTTCACCATCTTCCTCCCTAGTGAACATGGAGCAAAAATAGCTATTTAGCAGGTCTGCTTTCTCTCTGTCCTCTTGTAGCAAGTCCCCCTCATTTGTTTTTAACTGGAGTATCCCCTGCTTAGTCTTCCTCTTTTCACTTACATACCTAAAGAAAGTCTTATCCACTTTTTTGGCCCCTCTAGCTATGCGCTCCTCTGTCTGTGCCTTTGCCCTCCTTACCTCTACCCCAGCTTCTCTGGCTCACCTGGTATTTTCCCCAGTCCACCTCCTCTTGTGTTTCCTTGAACTTTCTGAAGGCCTTCCTTTTTGCCTTTACCTTTTTTGCTATCTTCCTATTGTACCAAGGGGCTTCCTCTTCCTTTTATTTTTACTTGCTCTCTTGGCACAGATGTCAGTGGCCTCTACAATAGCTTCTATTATCTTCTCCCATCTTTTCTCCACCTCTGTCAACTCCTCCACCCCTTCCAAGGCCCTCTCCACCATTTACCCCATTCTCCAGAAGTCTGCCCTCTTGAAATCCAGCACCCTCAACCTAGACTGCTAAACCGCCACAGTGTTTCTTAATGTAAATCTGACCGTGTTGTGGTCACTCGTACCAAGATGTTCCCCCACTGATACATCTCCTACCCTATCCCCATTTGTCAGGACTAGATCAAGGGTATCTCCTGCCCTGATTGGCTCCCTGACCAGTTGATTCAGGAGGGCCATTTGCAGGGAGTCCAATATTTCCCTGCTGCTGGTTGAAGTAGCAGAAAGGGGTCCCAGTCTACGTCCGGTAGGTTCAGGTCCCCCATCAGCATCACTTCCCCCCTTGCTGCCATTCTCATGAACTTATCTGCCATGCTTCTATCCATGGATTCCTGCTGTGCTGGGGGCCTGTAAACCACCCCCATATGCACTGTCTCCCCTTTCCCCACCGCCTACGAGACCCAGAGTCCTTCGGCCTCTCCCTACCTACCCTGCAATTCTGCTGCCTTGATACTCTCCTTTACATAGATTGCAACCCACCCTTCTCTTTTCCATTTTGTCCCTCCTGAACATTTTGTACCCTGGTATCTCCATTTCCCATCCCTGCTCCTGGTGGCACAATGTTTCTGTTACCCCCACAATGTCAAGGCTTTCCTCCACCATTTTTGCTGTTAGGTCTGGGATCTCCCAACCCAGACTTCTGGTGTTTGCACACATGACCTACTACCCCCCTATATATTCTGCCCCCTTAACCTTTAGCTGTGTGGGTATGGCTTTTGGTCCCCTCTTGCCTTACCAACAGGGCTTCTCCCTGCCCTCCCCCACCAGGTTTAGTTTAAATGGCAGTGTTCACAAACATAATGGTACAGTTTGCATCTGAGCACTGCTTTCCCCTCCCCATTTAGGTGCAGCCTATCCAGGGCATATAGGCTATTGTCACTCGATGTTGAACCCCAATCTCCTATCACTCCATACCCCTGCTGAGCACACCAACCTGCAAGCCAACTATTGAACTCCACTATACTTTGCCTCACCTCCATACTGGCCATTGGTGCTGGCAACACCTCAGAGAAAGACAGGGATTTATTGTCCAAGCTGCTGCAGAACCTAGCCAGTGCCAGAAACCTTGTCTACACCTCAATCACACTACTCCTTGCATGGTCGTTTGTGCCTAGGTGGAAGATCAGATGAGTGTTCTCATCTATTTCCCTCCCCCTTGAGGGGATCCAATGCATGGCTTTGGCTGCCGTCATGCCTGGCAGGCACTCCACCCATATTTTATCCCCTCTCTCTCCCCTTCTCCCCCATGTAACTCCTTTTATAATAGAGTCCCCCACTATTAAGACCCTATCCCCTTTCTCCTGTTGGGCACCTCTCACACCGTTGCCATTCTCCTCCTCTTTCCCAAGTTTACCCCCTCCTTACCCTTGCTATCTCCCCCAAACCTCTTGAGCCCTCCTCCCCCCATCCTCCTCCTGATCATTTTCCTGGTCCCATTTCTGGTTCACAGGTTTTTCAGTGCAGCTCTTTTCTCCCTCTGAATTTTTTTGAGCCCTCCTCTCCCCATCTTGCTCATCTCTCTGCCCTAAAACCTGGTTTCCTGGCTCTTCTATGGGTCTACCTTCCCTTGTGCCTTGCTCATTTGGATTAACCCCCCCCACAAAGAGTTCCCCTCTGTTCCTTGTACTCCGAGATGCCCCTGTTCCCCTAGAGTACTTCCATTTCCTCTCCTCATGCCTGAGGTTTCAGCACCTGGTGTTGTTTCATAGGCACCCCCATGCCCCCTATGTTTCACCTCCCCTAGCTGTCTCCAAATTTCTTCCATCTCCTCCCTGAGTTTTGCCAACTGGTGGCACACTGGGCAACCCCAAACTTCCAAACCCAGTTGAGTACCATGGCCACCTCACACCATGTGCACCCAACCACCCTCCCAAAAATGCCTGCTCTCATGACTTGAGGTCCCTTCCCCATCATATCATGTACCTTTGGTCAAGCCCCACACTCAACTCTCAATACTCTCAGCTAGCAATTTCATGCATACAATACGTAACCTAAAATTTACACCAGTTTTCAAAGTTCAAAAGTTCCTGAATGATCAGCTCTTCAGTGCCCTCACCCTGACCAGGGCTACCCTAGTTTACTTGTTCACGTAGCAGTTTCAGTGCCCTGCCAATGATCTGCACCCCTGCCGCCACTGTTCCCACTCCCTGGTCAGATCTGCCCTAGCACATGTACCCATGCCTTATCAGAGTGTTAGTAGTTAACAAGCTTCAAATGTCAAAAGTCAGGCCACTTCTCCCCCTTGGCACCTCCTCCACCATCCATTGTTGTGGCTGGACCTACCTTTATAGCCCAGCTGAGATTTCAAAACCTTGTGCCCTTGCTGTCGATTCATCCACTGCTTCTCCCTGAAAAACCTGTGGCCTGCTGCTGACTGCAGCCACTAGGAATGCCTGCTCTTTTGCCCCTCTTGCTACCGATGTAGCTCTGGCTTCTCCTGCCTCCTAAGCGGTCCTCAGCTACATGCCCTGGCCTGGCTCCACTAGCCACCAGGAAATGGCCTGCTCCACTGCTGCTCTGAATCCTCCTGCTCCAACGCGATACAGCTCCTCTCTGATGGGCCAGGCAGTCCTTATCTGACCACAAATTCTATGTATCTAAGTATCTATGACCCCTTGTTGTTGAACATCTTTTTTTTCTAAAGAATGCTTCCCTCTTTTATCTTATTTATACCTGTGAGGTATTTGAAAGTCTCTATCATATTCCCCCTCACCCTCCTTTCCTCCAAGTTGTACATATCGAGGTCCTTTAGTATCTTTTCATGGGACTTTTGATGCAGACCCTGCACCATTTTAGTTGTCCTCCTCTGGACCACCTCTACTCTGTCTATGTCCTTCTGGAGATATGGTCTCCAGAACTGGACAGAATACTCAAGGTCTCACCAGTGATTTATGCAGCAGTATCACCACCTCCCTCTTTCTGCTCATGATACCCCTTCCAATAAAACAATAGGAATGGAGCGTATACTTATTGTATTTGCAGTTTCCCTCTTTTGCACACTAGAGTATAACCTCATTATTGGAATGTGCTGGGGGACTATGCAATTGCTTGGATAAATTGTTTTTTGGATAAATGAGAGCACTTTACATGGCAATCTATTGAGCTGGGAGATGCATCACAGTTTGGGGTAACATAATTTTGGTTAATTGAGGTTTAGATAACTGGGATTCTACAGTATTTATTTAGATTATCCTGCACCTTACATTTATTTGGCCAGGTTTATGGGAAGTTAACTTAAAAAAGTGGAGCATCCTGTCTGTTTTTTGGGAATTTACTTGTGCAACTCCCTACAAGGAATGTGATGTAGGTAACCTAAAATGCCACAAATCAGCCTTGGACACTCATGATTTTGTAGGAACTGTTTTGGATAAATGTCATAGAAGGGAACACAGGATTTTGCACAGGGTCCTTTCTTGCAGTTGCACATTTAGCATTTAGCTTTCCCAACATTCAAGATACATCTGTTTTTCTAGATTTTGCAGTATTTTATCTAGAAAAGTTTCTTTTTAAAATTTCACCCAAACATGACCCTATACCCGCCCTATTTGTAGATTTGAAATGGTTTTCGAAACTTCAGTTACACTATATGATAAAAACATTAAGAAGCACTGTATACAAAATAATAGCAATAGTTATGTTCTAGGTATCCTGCGCAAGAGGATGACAATACATGTTCTCCTGAATGACATTCAAAACCAAAGGTAATTGCTTGCACGTGAAGTATACCGCATTTCCCTTTGTTTCTTAAACTGCAGTTTAAGTACTATTGATAGCTTTTGGATGAGTGGAAATGAAGGGTATTATGTGCTTTTGTTATGAGACAATAGCTTACTCTGTGGGGGACCCGGCTTTCAGAAATCGGTATAATGCCCTTTTATAAATGCAAAGGCAACCATCTCCAGAAAGTAGCTTGCAGCTCGCGTGCCTTCAGTGACATCCAATGGGCTGTGCTTGCAGTTTGCCAAGTTATAAGCAAAAGAGAGAAACATACCACTCCATCTAAGTGTGATAACACGCCAAAATCTAGGACATAGATTCATCCGCATATTGTAATATCACATCAAGTAGCCTTTGTACAATACGCCGCGTAGTGTGAACAACCTGTTCACATGTTCTGAAGAACAACTGGATTGTGACACTATGTGGGATTTATTTTACATTTGAAATTTATACCGTTTGGCGACAGACGTTGCAAAATTAGAGGGAGGGAGAGGGGGAGGAGAAGCGAGGTCCCGGAGACTGACAAAGTAATTCCCCCAGATATGTAAAGTTCCACACAGAAATTAATTGGGATGTTCAACTGAGTTTCACAACTCTATATTTACAATATTACCCAAGTAGACTTGTGCAGAGGTTATACCCGTGTTACTTTCAATTAAGAACGAAGGTGTCAGGACAACCCGTCATCAATCACTGTAGGTGACTTTATGAGTAGAAGCACAAGAGTATATTTACTTTGTGAGTGTTTGGGTGTCCAAATTAAAGCTTTCGCCCAACTGGGGATAACTTTAAGGCTAACAATCAAAGGCGCCATTCTTAACACCTTATACATTTTTGGAGCTTGAAGCACATTAGCACCTTGCAAGTCCGTGACACCTAACGATTTGGCACTGAATTGGCAGATGGCCAATATATCCCAGTTGTCACCCCCACACACACACACAATCATCGTCAAGCCTTATAAAGTATTTGCATGGAACCGTAAAATGATACAATAAACGTGAAACTAGGATGGTTAGTTCCAGGTTTTTATAGTACAGTGCACTATAAAAACAACCTGGAAACATCTGGTTTAAAGATAAGACAACGGTACATACAAGTCAGGGTTAGAGTATTTCTGCTGCTATGGATATTCCCTCTGTATAAGCACACTGCCTGCAACCGTGTGTGTTGACTCTTTAGCTGTTCGGGGGTGAGCACATCTGTGTGCCACAAAGATCAGGGCAGTGTTGGACGGGGTGGGGTCGGGGCGCCAAAAAGAGTGTATTGGTGCCCCCTTGGTTACTGAATGGGAGCTAGACATTCTGCTTAAATTATGTATAATGGTTCTTTTTGTATGTCGTATTTGCAGTGATCAGAAGATCAGAACCCCTTTTGTTAAGAAAATGGACAGTTGCTGAGGAAGACGAGAGGAATTAGGCTGTGGAGGGGCATTTAGTAATTTCCAAATTCCAGGTATCCCGGTGGGCCAGTGGACACCGGATCAAGCAGCATCATCTTTTTTTTTTTAAATATGACCCATGTAAGGGATGACTTTGCCAGTTAAATGGAGACGTGGGCATATAAAGGGTGGATGCATGGAGTGAAACAAAAATCAGACATGTTTTAATAAACTTAGTGAAATATTGTAATTCTAATGTTTATTAACAGGTAAAGAGGGTATTCAGAAATTGTGCATAGCCCTAATGGGTATGAGGCCAAACAATAAAGGCAGAGCTGACCTTAGGATATAAGTGTCCCCCCGCATTATTTTTTTTCATATGGTCCCTGCCCAAACTATCAGCTTTTCTCTTAAGCATATGGAATATGCAAGCCGTTTATTTTCAGTACAATCTGTGGCTTTGGTGTTTTGTGAGTAAGCCGACTGCTAGTGACTGGAGCCCCTCTACTTATTCTATCAATGACTGTCCATCTGGCTCTGCTTAACTGGGTAGCTTGACAAGTAATTTTAGGGCAGTGTGATGTCATAATTGTGCAACGCAATACACTTTGATATAGAGCATTTCAAACAAACGTTGTGCAATATAAGAACAATGAATAACAGGGACAGCAGAGAAATTAACCAGAAATATCTGCACAGCCCAACAATGGCCTGTATTTGTTTCAGCCTTGCTGATGATAATATTGAAAACTAATGAGGTAAACAGGTTGGGGCACTCCGTAGGCAGAGGGATAGTCATGATCACGGAGAGGGCTAGTGTCTAATTTGTATTAATAAGAATAGAGTAAATGCCTAGGTGGGTAGTGGGACTGAAGCTGAACAGGGCAGTAAACATTTTCCTTTTGTTGAAAAGATTGGACATAAAAGGAGATGCAATTTAAATGTGTATTGTGAAACCCTTGGAAACTGTGGATTTGTATCCCTGACAAAGCAGCTTAAAAGACACAGATGCTTCAGTTTTTTTTTTTCATGATAGGTGCAGAAAAACAATTGGTACTAGGGTTTTAAAATGCAGTGTGTTTTGTAGTTGTATCATTTGCCAACAATGGTTGTATGGTGTGACGAACCATTCATCCAGCGATATGGTTGTATGATCTTATTTGACTGCTCTCCACGAAGTAGGTTTCCTTTTTCCTTTGCTGTTTTATAAACAGACACGGTATAATCGTAGAGGTTGCTGCTGCCGTTAATGCAGCCCATGAAAACCAGGTGATGTACCTAAATGTGTATGTGTGTGTGTGTGTGTGTGTGTGTGTGTTTTTGTGTGTGGTATTATTACGAAATATCTTTGAGCACAGGTGATTGCTGTAATGCAATTACAGTGAGGCATTATCCCGGTGCTGACAATTTCAAAATTAAACAGTCAAAATGTGGAGTAGATCATGATATCTTTGAAATAGATTGCAGAGTTTGCAACACTGAAGACTGATGCGTCTATGAGCATAATGTTTACTGCTGACTGAGAAAGTCTGCTTTAAACTCTTTTGGAACGCTTTGACTGAGTGTTTGTGGGGGGGGGGGGGTATTTTAAACACCCAAGTACTCGCAAGACTTTTTACTATCATCGCATGTATCTTCCTCTAACAATTGCTATATTCACAAACAGTTTAAATGTTCATTTCTGCAACTTGGGATGTTGATCATAAACAGATTAAGTAGAGAGCTTGTATTATAACTGCATACCTGGTACCATGGAAACATTTTATACAGTTCATGCAAGAGGCAGCTGTAGTAGTGAAAATACAAGACAGGAAGGGAAACATATGGAATGCTAAGACGCCACAGAGATATTATCAGGACCCCCACCCCTGCCCTACAAACAACAGGATACTTGTGTCTTGATTTAGGTGAACACGGGTTTTACTGTTCCAAAGTGTCAGCGTTTTGTTAGCATGCAATAATGCCAGTTGTATGAAAACAAAATGTTGTGTTTGGAGATGATAACCACCCATTTGTTTCCCGGTGACCATGCCGGGCGCCATTTGCAACAGGTGGCAAAGATGGTTGGTCAAAAGGGAGGCTCATTTCCATAATCGTGTCCATAAAACCCTGCTGTAGGCTATGCAGACTTCAAGTCCCAAACACATAGAGCAGTATAGCAACAGAACAAGATATTGCTCGGCAACTTGACGAGTCACTGGTTAAAACCGGTAATCATAAGCCTGGTGTATTCTGCGTTATTTGCTACCCAAATTTTATAGGACAAACTTTTCTACGAGAAAGAGCGTTCATGAAGTGCCGAAAAGATTGCGCCCCTTCCACTGCCGCAGGTTTAATGGCTCTACTTGGAAGTCCATGCGTGTTCCTTCTTTTGTTTTCGGTGGCACACTGCACAACGACTAAGTACTACACTTACGAAGAAGATGCCCCCGGTACTGTCATCGGTACCCTGGCAGAGGAACTGATCCTCGGTCCTGGGGGCAAAACAAACTCCAGTTTCCGCCTGATGAAGCAGTTCAATGCATCTCTGATCCGGGTGAGGGAGATTGATGGCCAACTGACCGTTGCCGAAAGAATCGACAGGGAGCAGATCTGCAAGAAGTCCCCACAGTGCATGATCACCTTCGACGTGGTGAGCCTCTCCAGCGAACAGTTCAGACTTTTCCATGTCGAGGTGGAGGTAAGAGACATCAACGACAACTCCCCTTCATTTCCCAACACGGAAATTTTTGTGGAAATGTCTGAAAACGCAGCAGTGGGTACCCGGGTTTCCTTAGATATGGCTGCTGATGATGATGTCGGTGCCAACTCTATTCAAAACTTCCACCTTTCAGTTAACAGCCACTTTGTAATTGATGAGATACAAAGCAGAGCGGATGGGGTTAAATATGTAGACCTTGTACTGGTCCAAGAATTAGATCGAGAAAAACAGGACTTTTATATATTAGAGTTGACAGCTAGTGATGGAGGCGACCCACCCCTGTCTGGCACCCTAACTCTTAATATACAAGTGACGGATATCAATGACAACAGCCCGGTTTTTGATCAAAGTGTGTTTAATGTAGAGGTGAATGAAGATGTCCCTGTGGGTTTCCTATTGCTCGATCTAAATGCTGCAGATCCAGATGAAGGTGATAACGGGGAAGTTGTCTACGGGTTTAGTAGCCAAGTGAGCTCCGAATTTCGTCAGCTGTTTAAAATTGACCCCAAATCGGGCCGTTTAACTGTTTCTGGCCATCTGGACTATGAGACGAGACAGACTTACGAACTTGATATCCAGGCACACGACCTGGGTCCAAATTCAGTCCCTGGACGCTGCAAAGTGACTGTGCACATTGTAGATGTGAACGACAATGCCCCGGAGATCAGCATCACCCCAATCAGCTCCCTCAGCGATGGGATTGCCTACATCACAGAAGCGGCAGCTCCAGAAAGTTTCGTGGCACTAATCAGCACCTCGGACAGGGACTCCGGTGTCAATGGGCGCGTTCAGTGCCGCCTGTATGGCCACAGTCACTTGGGTTTGCAGCAGGCCTATGAGGACAGCTACATGGTACTGACCACTGCCACCCTCGATCGTGAGAGGATCGCCGAGTACAACCTGACCGTGGTGGCCGAGGACCTGGGCTCGCCGCCCTTCAAAACCATCGCCCAGTTCACTATCCGGGTCGGCGATGAGAACGACAACGCGCCCCTCTTCTCTAAACCCCACTACGAAGTGTCAGTCTTAGAGAACAATGTACCCGGGGCTTATATCACCACGGTGGTGGCCAGAGATCCCGACATGGGACACAATGGCAAAGTGATCTACGAGCTGACTGACAAGGAATTAGTGTGGGCAGGGGCTCCTCTTTCCACCATGGTGTCAATCGATCCGGTCACGGGGACTGTGACTGCACTAAAACCTTTCGATTACGAGGTAATGAAGCGGCTGGAACTGCGGATCCGTGCAAGTGATGGGGGCCGGCTGCAGCTGTCGAGCACCACCCTTGTAAGTATTAACATTCTGGACCAGAACGACAATGCCCCAGTAATCACACACCCTTTTTTAAGAAACGGTTCGGCAGATGTGCTGTTGTCCATTAGCGCACCTTCAGGCTACTTATCAGCCCGGGTTACAGCGAAAGATGCGGACGAAAGGTCAAACTCTGAGCTGTCCTACCACATCTTAGCTGACCACTTAAATCTGTTTTCTATCAACACACAGACAGGGGAGCTCTTTCTCAATAGAAAAATAAGCACAGGCTTCGTGCCTTCGGACACTTTGAGCATCTTGGTTGCCGTAAGTGACCATGGGAGGCCTCCCTTGTCTTCCACTGCCTCAATCAACTTCATCCTTGTGGAAATGCCTCCCTCTAGCGTTCAGGCTGGAGTAGTGCAGTCCTCCTCCAAAGGCGCGCAGTCTGACTCGGACGGGTCCATGGTAGTTATCGTACTTCTAGCAGGAGGCTGTGGGCTACTGCTTATTGCCATCGTCACAGTCTCGGCGACCTGCAAAGGAAGACGTGGCAATGATAAGGTCAAAGGGATGACGAAACTCGAAGACAGGGGGCTGGTGAGCTCCGGATCGAATTGTTCAGACTCATCTCAAACACATACAGACTCCTGCAACATGTCGGTCATCACGGTTTCAGAAAGTGCCGAACCGGACGAGACCAGCTCAGAAGACAGCAGCGGCTCACCGTGCCTCTATGGAAAGAAGACGCCAACAGCTCAATATACTGATCCAAAGGTAAGACCTTAATGCAGTAAACTAGCATGCTGTCAGCAAGTCAAAATGTTGTGCCTGTTAAAGTTTCAAAATATTGAAATTCAGGTGTCCACGCACACCAAGGGTTAACACTGTATGTGTTTAATATGAGGCCATACTATAAGAACACAATCGCCAAACAAAATTTATTACTAGCAGGAATGTTCCTACTTATTTAGTTTCATGAATTTGATGGTTTACCACCAGAACGAGGCGCTGTGACCGATTTACAAATACTGTACTTCCAAGTGAGGAACAGATTACAAAGCATGTTTTCAAATTGCAGTGTATTTACTTAGGGTAGCTCAGCTGAGATGCAATATCTAAGTTTTTACTTTTCACTGGGGTCCTATGTTGCACATTTTTACAGATGTATAGATGGGGGCACTGGGAGGCTTACTGGCTCCCTCATATCATTCAGAACTGGGGGTACAGTTAAAGTGCATCAGCCCATTAAAACTGAATACAGTGACCTCAAAGGCCTCACTGCCTGACAGAGTTCCAGGGCAGGGTTGAATGGTCACCAGCAACTCTTTGGTCTACTTCTGGCTTTGGTTTGAAGAGTTTAAGCAAGCTTTTAAGAAGACTTCACTAAAACCAGTCAAAATATATGTAAAATAAAAGGGTGTATACTAAACCAGGCCATAACTACTTTTTTCTTGGCAATCTGTTATCAGAGAACTTTTTAAATACTTGTCTAAACAATATTTGTGTTAAGTTCATTTGCCACAAGTGATATCCAAACACTTTTTGAAATATTCAGCCACAAAACGGTTTTTATAAAGTGGGGTGATCTTAAATCTGTGAAAAATATGTTCTTGTATCCAAAAACAACAAAGGTAAACAAACAGATTGGGACTTGAAACAGATGGTTTTAGAAGTGTGATGCTTTTATACCAGATGTTCTAGTATGGTAAGTGGGCTTCGGTGCATCATAATTATTAGACAAATGAGGTAGGTGGAAAGATACTACACCCACGTTTGGAAAAGTTACTAGAGTGATGCTTTTTTAGCAGATGTTCTTGTATGGTAATTGGACTTCAGTGCATTATAATTATAAAAAAAGGGGTAGGTGGAAAGATATTGCACCCACTTTTGGAAACGTCACTAGAGACTTTGTTTCTTTAAGCAAAATTGAGTTGGAGGAGGTTGCAGTCCTCATGATTACTGATGCATTACCTAGAGTGCTGAACCAAGAATCTAGTTGTCCTCTGTTAAACCATGTAGTTATATAGTGCAACTGAGAACTGTATAATACTAATTTCCAGATCTGTGCAGACTGCTTACATTAACCTAGTTATCACCGGGAATATTCACTGTGCTCTTACACAAACTATTCTTATCTTTGCAGGGCTTTGCACCTCTTATTTACATTCAATCAACATCCACATCATCAGGGGACCAGTACTGCAGTTTAAGGTATATATTTTCAATTGTTCTTTATGGTTAAACATCCCTAAAATGGTTGATTCCTAATGCAGTTATTGTATTTATTACCATTGAACTTGCATAGTGCATATTTAACAAATAATGAATGCCAGCCACTTGTGAACTGTGTGGTTATAACACAGTACAGGAAGCCCTTCTCCAACCAGAAGGCAGAGCTACTAATAGTTTTTATTACAACAAACTCACAACTGTCATTGCATTCTCAATATTGCATAAGGACTATAGTGACATCCTCTTCTTATCTTGCATTCTAATTGGTAAAGGGTACAGAACACATACAAAAAAGAAGCATATTATCAATAGTATGATAGTGTGTCACAATCCTTAAGAAAAATCTATTTGTTAAATGAAGTGCTGAGCTCCAACCTTAGATTTTAAATATCCAGCATATAATCAAATATGATTTCATATAAGGAACACACTATCATATTACCACTTAAATGAATGTTTATTAATGTGGTAGGTACTGTATAGTGCTTTGCACACTTATTATGCACTAAAGACATCATCACTGAACAATTATATGGTTTAACATATGCCTTGCATTTTAATAAGCTTGTAAATGTTAAGTGCTTACATCATTCAGCAAACCAATGGTTGCTCTGTTTAAAATTTCCCCTTCAAAACACATAGTTTTCTCATTTAAAAAATGCATTATAACAAATGAACCATACCCAACTAAACATATGTAAGTGTGCAATGCTATAGCAGAGTTCTGGTGATGTAATAATATAATGTCACAAGAACCCTAGATAGCATTACACCCTTATTCAGTATGTGCAGTTGTATGTGTTTCATTCCTGATATAATTTTTTCTGTTACCATAAATTTCATTATGAACTACTGGGCTTCACATCATCAATGTGTTTTTACATAATGTCTGATTATTGTATAGTTCCAGTATAGGAACTCACCAGTAATAAATAATGCGGTAAACAGTGAGTTCATGGAAACATACAAAATATTGAAAAGTAATTGAGATAAAAAGGCCTGAACAGTCCATCAAGTATATTTGAGGGATTGCTATGTCCCTGCAGTGCAGCCTTGCTCCAGAACACTGAAAGTAAAATGCCACATACTGTTAGTGAAACTGGGGCAGGTAATAGAAAAAAAATGTAAACTACACTAGGGCCCCCTGGTGGCCAAGAGAAAACATGCCATACCTCCATGCAGATGACTTCAGTTTGGGCAGAGTCAGATACCAACAGCCAGGTAGCCAAAGCTGGGAGGAGAGATGTCCATGGCAGCTTGCTCAAGCCTTACAGTGGGTGATGCTTCTAACCCATACCACAGGGACCCCTTGGGATGGGCTCTTGTGATTGGTAGGCAATCTGTGCTGCTGCTATATGCATGTGAGGTTTACATGTAGCTTGCATGCTGGTTGGCAGATTATATAATTGGTATTGGCTGCTTTTTTTTTTTTACCTAATAAATCATATGCACATTTTGTGAGCCTACTGAGGTTTTCATATTGGGGCAAAGGGTGTGCTCCTTTTCTTTTTCTAGGTGGATTAGGGCAGTTAGGCTGTTTCAGAAGTACCCTGTTGCTCTGCACCAGTTTATGTACTTTGTATTTGACCACAAGTAGTAGTGTTGACAGGGAAGTGGCAGGGTCATAGAACTACATGCAAAATAGGCAAAGGCCCCCCAAGTTGAGGATGGTGACTGGTATTCTCAGGATTCATGGCCATAGATTCCCTGGCCTACACTAGATGTGTCTTTAGGGAGGAGAACTGGTAACCATTTCCTGATCTGAACACGGGGTAAGTCACTGAGGAAACAGGCCCAGGAACACATTATTGATGGTACTAGCATGTTGCTGTGTTAGATGGCAAGGTGGAGATGAAGCTTGTAAAAATACACCAACAGTGTACATATATCCAGCTGCTTACTAACCACCCAGTGCCCAGAGTTGTAACTTGGATTTATAAAAGTGTGTGAATTTAATTTTTTATCATAGGGGAGATCCTACCAGTGTCCAGTCAAAACCACAACAACAAATACACACAGTCATGACAATGCCATGCCATCCTGTTTTGGAGTTAGTATATCTAATCTAGCACAATTTTGGATTATGTGGTTTTGCAATGACCAGTTAATCATTGTGCTGTTTTTGACTGCACAGTTTTGACATAGTGCCTATCCTACCATATTAAGTGCTTCCATTTCAGTCAGCATTATTGAAAGGGAGGCACGTAAGGTCACAGGAGTGGTACCTAGCACTGAGATTTTCAACAATACAAAATACATTTACAAAATTCTATACAATTCACAAGCTAAAAGACATAACTCTGTACACAGGGTGGGCAGTAAGCAACTTGATGTGTGGTGAGTTTTTTCATATAAAGAAATAGCTCTTTTTACTTGGGGGGATGCTTCTATGACTCCTGTGTAAAACATATACTGTGTACTATATAAAATAAGGGCATTCACAAACAACCAAACAAATATTTCTATCTTGGGGTTGAGATGACAGTATGCAGCTCTTGAGCTTCCCTCTTGAGATTCATATGCTGTCATCTCAGCCACCTCAGTGGAAACACAGACTTGTGTATAGCTACCCATGCATTATTCCATATATTATGCACACTTGGGTGTATTTGATTCCTTTTGTAATTCCTTCAGTGGACAGGTATCAACCAGTCACTAGGAACCTGCAAGGAAATTAATAGTCTTGTTCACAATTGTCATGTTTTTTTTTAAATACAGTACATGGAACAAAAATAATTGTTACATTATTTCTCTAAATTATTTATTGCACACCATGCATCTTTGTTAAAAAATTGCTAATAATTTATTTTTTCCTACATGTAGCCTCACAAATTCAGATCAAGGAAGTGTGAAGGACAGCGGCAAAGGGGAAAGCGACAGCAATGACAGTGACTCAGATATCAGCAGAAATGCATCAAAGAAATCAACCACACAAGTCGATCTGAAAGAAAGGGGTATGTTGTAATAACCATTTTCATATTAAATTAATATTTTAAACACACTTATAAAAACATTCTGAATATGGAGAATTCTGATTGACTGATTCATATTCTAAAAGTTTATGATAACATTGTAAATCATGACATCATTCTAAGCCAATTGGGATTGTTTATTTCCAAACTTTCAAGGTACTCCTTATATTATTCCTTATAACTATTTTAGATTGAGGGAGCACAACTGACCAGTCAGAGTGCTCCCATTCAGGAATAATTACCAGCACTCCAGGCTAGTGAATAAAATTATTATTTTAGTAAGAAAACCAGTGCACATTTTACACACATGACTCACATAATGTGGGTTCACATACCAAAAAAAAATATACAGCCCAGTGCTTCGAGGTCCCAGCAACCTCTTCATCAGTGGTGTCCCTGCATGTGAGACACTCTTAGATTCTAAAGAGAGTCTTATCCATAGGTGCTCTGCAAACAGGCAGGTTCGGGGAGAATGTTTAAATGTATAGTATATTATTGATTGCATGTGATCAATAATATATTAATATGCTCCTTGAGACCACTCATATAATAAGGATAGTCTCACTTACATTCTTAAGGTAATACATAGACACATAGATACATAGACAGTGTCGGCAGATAAGGGCCTATGGCCCACCTAGTCTGCCCATTTGAGCTTGTAAGTTTACTTTATATTTTCCTAGAGGTCTGTTGCCCCTTAACCCTGACCTCCAGAATTCCCTTATGTCTATCCCATGCAGTCTTAAATTCCGTGATTGTTTCAGCCCCCACTGCCCCCAATACAACTGTTCACCTTTAAGTAAAAGTTCTTATAACCAACAAATAGCATGTGAGACCACTCCTACAACTGTAAGAGTGATCTCAGTGGCCATATTAACAATTAATTAGTTAGTTTTTGTTTATCAGGTAAGTGCCAAAATAATTGCTTGTTTTCAGGTACAGCCTGGGAGGTTACAAAGGTCACCTGCAGGATGTAGTTTGTAGACTAATTAAGAACACAGTCAATAACTGCTGCTTACATGCATAGCACAAAGTTCCATACAAGACACAATCAACAGTAAACACCAGAACATGGAGCCAATACATAGTAGGGAGTATCATAGAAACATAGAAGCTGCCAGCAGAAAAGGACCTCTTTGCCCACATAGTCTGCCTTTGCCCACATAGTCTGCCTTATGTCCCTGACTACTGTGTTACCGCAGACCATAACTGATCTCCAGCTTTACCCCCCCCCCATGCCCTGTTACTAAGGCCCCTTGTGTCTATCTCAAGCATGTTTGAAAACCATTACCATTCAGTACTCACCAACTCAGCTGGGAGGCTGTTCCAGGCATCTACTGCACTTTCTGTAAAGAAATATTTTCTTCCCCAAAGTCTCCCCCAATTTAGCTTAATATCATGTCCCCTTGTCCTTGAGCATCTCTTTCTGTGCAAAATGCTACCCTCCTGTACCTTATTGCTGCCTTTCAGGTATCTGAATGTTTCTATCATACCTCCCCTTTCTTTCCTTTCCTCCAGAGAATACATATTTAATTCCCTGAGTCTTTCCTCGTGGGGCTTTAGATACAGGACATGCACCATTTTGGTTGCTCTCCTCTGTATTGCCTCTACCCATTCTATGTCTTTCCTGAGATGGGGCTTCCAGAACTAGATACAGTACTCCATGTGGGGCCTCACCATTGATCTGTACAGGATAACACTACCTCCTTCTTTCAGCTGGTGACACACCTTCCTATGCACCTCAGCATTCTATTAGCTTTTCACGCTGCCTTATCACATTGCTTTGCTACCTTCAGGTCATCAGATACAATGATTCCCAGATCCTTTTCCTGTTGTGTGGTTGTTAACACCTCCCCCTCCCAAATGATACGTTGCCCTTAGGTTTTTGTGCCCCATGTGCATGATCTTGCACTTTTTGGCTTTGAAGCTCAGTTGCCAAATCCTTTACCAGTCTTCTAGCTATTTCAGATCTTCCTACATCTGCCCCCGGTGTATCTACTCAGTTATAGATTTTTGTGTCATCCATGAACAGGCATACCTTTCCTTCCAGTCAATTGGCAATATTGCTAATAAAGACACTGAAGAGGACTGGTCTCAGTACTGAACCCTGAGGAACCCTGCTGGTTACCTTACCTTCTTCCAAGTGTACTCCATTTATCACCACCCTCTGAGTTCTGTTACTTAGCTAATTTTGTACCCATTTAACTATCTTTGGACCCACTCCCAGGCTGCCCAGCCTGTTTACTAGTTTTCTACTTGGAACAGTGTTAAAGGCCTTACTGAAATCCAGGAAGGCCATATCCACCGCCCCTCCCTGATCCACCATCCTGGTAACCCAGTCAAAGAAGTCTTATCAGGTTTGTTTGGCAAGATCTCCCCCCGTGAACCCATTCTGCCTCAGATCCTGAAATCCACTGTTTTTTAGGTCTGCCCCAAATCCTTTCTTTTAGTAGTGTTTCCATGACCTTGCCCACTACCGAAGTCAGGCTTACAGGTTGGTAATTTGCCTTTCTTCCTATTTCCACTTTTGTGTAGTGGGACCACAGCCGCACTCCTCCAGTCCCCTGGGATTTCCCCCATATCCAGTGATAGATTAAACAGGGCCATTAGAGGCTCAGACAGTTCCTCCCTTAGTTCCTCCAGTATTATGAGGTGAACCCCATCTTGCCCCATTGCCTTGTCTACTTTCGGCTTTGATAGTTCCCTAATGAATCTCTCCTCTGTAAAAGTGCTAGTGTCCACCACCCTTCTCTTTATGCCCTTTTCCCTATCTGCAGCCCATCACCTACTCCTTCTTTTGTGAAAAATGAACAGAAGTACCCGTTCAATAGGTCTGCTTTCTCCTGGTCCTCTTCCACACTTTTCCCTTCCCCTTTTAGCCTAGTGATCCCTGCCCTGCTTTCCTACCTTTCACTTCTGTACCTGAAGATTGTTTTATCCCCCTTTTATGCTGACTTGGCAATGTTTTCCTCCATTTGTGCTTTTGCCCTCCTAGCTGCCTTCCCTGCCTCCCTTTGTTTCTCCTGATAACTATCCCTATCCTCTTTCCTCTGTTTCATCTTGTGCCTTTTAAATGCCTACTTCTTTTCCTTTACTTTTTCTGCTAATTCCCAGGTGTACCATAGTGGTCCCTTTTTTTCTCTTTTTTTAACCTGCTTGGCACACAGGTTAGTTGCCTTCTCAATTGTCTTCCTTATTTCTGCCCACTTTTCTTCTTCCCCACTCATTTTACCTATTCCTTCTAGGGCTTCTTTTAGGCACTCTCTCATTTTCTTGAAATCAGCCCTCCTGAAGTCCAGGACCCTCATTTTAGTGTGGTTTGTTTCTGGCCCTGTCCTTATGTTGAACCACACTGTATGATGATCACTGGTCCCCAAAATGGCTTCCCACTGTAACATCGGTGACAGTATCCCTGTTTGACAGCACCAGGTTCAGTATTGCCCTCTCACAAGTGGGTTCTTTAACTAGTTGCCTGAGGAAGGCCCCCTGCAGGGAGTTTAGGATTTCCCTACTTCTAACTGTTGCTGCAGCAGGGAAGCTCCACGCCACATCTAGTAGATTGAAGTCCCCCACTAGCAATGACTCATCCTTGTTTGCCATCCCTTGGATTTCCTCTATCATATCCTTATCAATCTCCTCCTTCCATGGAGGAGGTCTGTAGATCACCTCTATTCAAACAGTGGACCCCTCCCCCTCCCTGTCTCCAGGGTGACCCACGGTACTTTCACTTTTCTCTGACCTCCCTGTATTTCTGTGGCCTTCATGCTCACTCTGACATAAACAGCCACTCCTCCTCCTTTTTTTCCTACCCTGTCCCTCCTCAATAGAGCATACCTTGGTATGGCTACCTCCCAGTCCTGGTTTTCATTGCACCAGGTCTCTGTAACTGCTATTATGTCCAGGTCTCCTGCTGCTATGGTGGCATATAGGTCTGCCATCTTGTTGCTCGGACTTCTAGCATTTGAACACATGGCTCTCCTTTATTTATTTACTGCCACCTCCCCATATCATGCCCATTAGCCCTCCCCCTATTCCTTCACTATTTTATTTCCCATTTCCCCCTCACTCTTTCTCTTATGCAACTATGCAAATAGTTCTAAAATTCTAAAGTTCTATGCTCACTTGGCATAGTCCATTTCTCACACACAGATTTCTTTAATTATCTACAAAGCAAAACATTTTCATTTTAAATTCAAGCTCCAATTTAAAAAACCCAGAAATCCTCATCGTGATTAGTAATATGTTTATATGTTCAGCTGTTGTTTCTCTTATGGTTGTAAGAGCATCCTCTCCAGTCCTTTGTGCACCAGAACTTTTCAACTTTGAATCACATTCCCCTCACTGAAAGAATGTGATAATGCCATCTTATAGCCACAGGAAACACAGTAACTGTATACATAAACATGTAGCTGGAACCTGTCATATGCAATATGACAATTAACATCTGAAAAAGCATTTTAGTTGAGTATTAATTTTTTTTCAAAGGTTTACCAAGAAAGACATACTGAGCTTATAACAGCTCCACTTTCAGATGCTGTCCTGGCTAAATGGGAAGCGAAGTACAGTAAAACATGACAACAGTGCAATAAATAAGATACAGCAATGCAAAATAATGTAAAATAGCTAACTGCAGTTGAATAGAGGAGTCAAAAACATAAACATGAAAATAAAATACAATTAGTTATTATGACCAATGGACAGATGCAATAATGCAACAATGAGTTAAATAATAGCATTAAAGGGAAAGTCCCCTCAACCTATTTTCTGTGTACCTGTGTAGACTGTATGCATGAACAATGATTCGCTGTCTTACATCCCCCTAATTTCATCCTGATTTAAACATACATGTTTGTCACCATGCCAAAGGCGATGACCACACTCATGCAAGGCATCATGGGAGTTGATGCGTACATGCACAAACCAGCAGAAGTTACACTCTCATTCAGTTCTGTTATATGTCTTGTGAAGTCCCTGAATTTTCTAAAAGCATTGTTTTTTAACTCAGGTACATTTTAAACTATAAAAAATAGTAGGGCAGTTACTTTGCCTTGAACAGTTTCATGGCCCGCATCAGACATGAACACAGGGATTGCAAAGGACAGCAACAGCACTGACTAATACAGTATAATTGGTGCAGACTTTAGCACCAAAACATCATAAAATTCTAGGATGCCTTACATGGGTCAGGTCATGACCATAGCAATGGAGTCAGGCAGGTTTTTGCACCAGGCTTGGTACCTTCATTTTCATTTAAATCCTGATGACATTAGGATGGTGCAATATAGATAATCATTGTGCATGCCTATAAACTACACAGGTAAGCAGAATAAAAGACTGAGGAGACTTTCATTTTAAGCAGAATAATAGCATAAAGGCCATCTGGTTGTTGTGTTATATTTGTTTACCTAACCCTTTTGGGACATAAGTCACTGGATTTTACTTTGTGTCTCATGGTCCATCTAGAGTTACATTTTTTTATATTTATTTATTTATTTATAAATGTGGAAAGTTGGAGACCAGGAAAAGCACACTGAGGTGAGCTGATTTCAGGAGTGACTTGGGGGTGGGGGGTGGGCAGGAGATACAAGATGCATAGCACAGACACAATTCACAGTTACAACAAAGTGCAATCAGAATAACATGATAAATAAAGGTATAAGTGTGGGATGAATAGGCAAGGAAAAAAGAACAATGAAGAGAATCAGCCACACCTATGCCTGATTAGGATAGCAATTGCAGGGGAAATGTCAGGGAGAGGGAAAGCAGAAATGGGTGGGAAGGGAAGGAGTTTCAGCTGATACCTGAGGGAGCCAGGGGAGGCAGTGAAGTATAGGGATGTGCGGAGCTCCTTACAGAGTGTGGGAAGATGATAGCAAAAGGCTTATTGCACAGCAGTGAGGCAGGGATAAGGAATAGCAAAGCAGCAGGGAGCACTGGAGTGTAAGGAGGAGGAAGCAGAGGGGGTCACAAAACAAAGGGGATTAACTGATGGTAACCAACCTCCTGGCCATGCCTTAGGGGCTGATATACAAAGCAGGATTTTTGCCCTCCACAGGTGTGGAGGGGCTTTCCTGGCCCTAGAGTACCCCTTTTTGCATACGCAGGGCACTCCATGGGAATGGTGAACATGTGTGCATGTGCCCCCTCTACACCCAGTCTTGCTTTGTCCATGCATCTACATGGGATATCTGGTCTAGGGTGAGCACAAGGATGGGTACTCTATTCACAGCCTGTTTTCTGCAGTGGGGATGTGGTGCTGAAACTGACAGCATTATGCTACCCAACAGGCAGCACTAATGCTTGCCTTCCCTCCCCCATGTTCTTTGGTTAGTCCTGGTGCCCAACTAGGCCTGCCACCACTTGGCTTCAGCCACCTAAATGGACATGGAGGTCTGAGCAGCTGAATGTTACATTTTACTTTCTCTTGTACTTTTCCAGATGGGATGCACCAGTCCTTGGAAGACTGTCATATCCCATAATCCCTTTCTATATGCACAGCAGGGATCCATTCTGCCACCTGGACTGATAGAATGCCAACCATATAACCCTGCTCCATCCCCCATCATGCCCTATGCTTTTTAGTGCTGCTGTCTGAAAGCAGAGTGTGGTGGATGGGACTTGTTAATGCTGTTATTAGTATGGACATCCAATGGTGGGATGGGTGGTCTGAGGGGTATATACAGGTGATAGTAGTGGAGCAGGTCCTTAATGATGTCACCAGGTTCTGGAACTGAGAAGTAATTTACAAAATGAATATTTTGCAGGTAAAAAGTCTCATTAAAAAATGGCCCTAAAGAATGAAAAAAAAGCAGGAGATTTCAAAACAAACACACAGAGCAACACACTGAGGGTAATAAATAACCTTCATAGATGCTCAGCTTTCCATTTACTTTATATTAACTGTCAGACACGAGGATTATGTTCCCTTTATTTGTTGTAGTCAAGAGCTGATTTTTACCAGTAATCTAATTAAATTACTGAAACCTTCAATGATCCCATTTTTCATCCAGACATGGAATTATCCAATCTGGTGTCAGTGCAGCTAAAATGTTTCAGAATGAAAGATTGGTAGCAATGTTCAACATGCAGCCACATAACCTATTTTTCATGGTTTTCACTTTTTTAATTAAATTTCATCTCAGTTCAAAGCAAGTGAGAAAATCCAACAATGAGCCTCAGGCATTGTCTTTGAGTAGTGAATTCAGTCTTTTTATCGAGTACAAACAATATTGTATGTTTTTTGGTTGTCCTAAAGAGGTATCAGTCCAACAAATTGCAGCCTGAGAAATGACAACAATGGCATAAATCTATGGTGTCACAGAGATGACATATTGTGGAAAAGGATAATTTCCCATCTGCATTTTTCCACCAATGTTATTTGAAATTCTCAGGGTTGATGCCACTTAATCTATGATATATGACTACATGTGATTCTGCCTTTAACTGTAATTCGGTCTTCCCGCTTACGTAAAACTGATTGTAAGAAACCTGTTTTATTCTCCACATCCTGAGCTTGTGGCATATTCAGTTGAACTTCAGTAATAATAACTCACTGCATATTTTATTACTGCTGCAAACTATCAAGTATCTGCATATTAGTTTTGCATCCTTGTTTGCGTGTAACCTTGTCTATAATGATAGTTGCTAAATAGCTCAGATCATGCCTAAAAATTGGAACATTCTTAGCCCAGTACACCTACCCCATTACCAAATAAATACCTACGTAGTAAATAAAAATGTATTTCTGATAACATCATACCAACATAAATTTTTACATAGTGACAAAATGAGGTCATTAAATTGTTCCATATATCTGTCTCTACAGGCCCGTTTACATGATGACCCGATCTGCTCCATTATGAGCAGTGCAGATCAGGTCATGTAAATGACTTGTGGAGAACTGTAGGTTGCTCTGTTGAGGGGAACTGTGACTTCTGTTTTGGTGGGATCGTGTGCAGGTGCAGGCATTTTTTGCAAGTGTGTTAACATGCTGCTTCTCTGGCACAGGTGCAGCCCTGCAGCACACAGCATCATATACCATGCACGGGTTGAGTCAAGCAAAGGATTTGGAGTTTTTTTTTTTCATTTTTCACAAAAGGGAGCACATTAATGAGACTGACCTATAGTTGCAGAATTAACACAGAAATAATTAATGTTTTCCCCGGTGGGTACAGTATCAAACTGTTCTCATGAATGCTGATCTGCTCACTAGAATGTCTTCCAGTCCCAGTGTAAATATGTGTAAAACGTAGGAAGTCCAGTGATGGACACTGCAATGTTGCGCAACGCTTTTTATGTAAATCCTGGTAGACAGCATTGCGGGTGGAGTGGCGAGCAAGCAGCACAAATGAAAATGCAACAGTTTCTTTAGTGTAAACACATCTTTTCTATCTGTCACTCTATCTGTAGAGATTTTGCAAAATAAAATTTTTCCTGTGAAATTGACAATTTCACCGTGCAAAATTTTACACGAAAACTTACAATTTAGCCCAAAAATGTGCCTCTTGTATATTTATATCACTGGTGTCCAGAGGTCCCCCCCAGCTGATCACTGGCCCAAACTGAAGAAGCGTCCCCCCACTGAGATTAATATTAATTTCCCCATCCCCAATTTTACCTCCTCAAATTTGTGTACAGATAAAAAAAATTCCAATTTCCCACTCCCTGTTGTCTAGAGGACCCCCTCACCCTGTTCTCACATAATGTCCCACTCTGCTCCTCCCCAAGTACCCCAAGCAGGCCACCAAATTGAAGAAGTGCCCCACCATTTTAACATTAATTTCCCCATCCCCATAAAATTTATGTACAAATAAAAATAAAAAAATACATTCCAATTTCCCACTACCTGGTGTCTAGTGGACCCCTCCACCCTGTCATCACATAATGCCCCATCCCACTCTCTGCCAGTACCCTGAGTGGGCCACCAGCACTGCCCTTCACTCACCTCCATGGCCAGCAGCCCGAATGAGCGCTTCAATGAATTTGTGTGTAACCGCTCATTCATTGAAGTGCTTAGTCAGGCTGCCAGCCATGGAGGGGAGTGGCAGACTGTGCTGGTGGCCTTCTTAGGGTACTGGGGAGGGGAACAGGGTGAGGCATTATGTGATGACAGGGTGAGGGTCCACTAGACACTAGGGAGTGGGAAATTGGAATTTTATTTTATCTGTACACAAATTTGGGGATGGGGAAATTAATGTTAATCTCGTTGGGGGGGCACTTCTTCAATTTGGGCCAGTGATTGGCCTGGGGGACCACTAGATACCAGGGTAGGGGACTTGGAAGTCTTTGCCAGGGGATGGGGAAATGGGGGGGGTGGATTCTTGAATTTCTGCTGTTGATCGGCTGGGGGGGGCACTAGACACCAGGGAGTCTTTTGTTGCCAGCAAAAATTATGAAATTTCACCCACAAGTGGAAAATTTAGCCATTTCATGGGTGAAATTTCAGGTTCTGGGATGAAATGTCAGATTTTGTGCTCTGCAAAATATTTTGCAAAATGTGAGGAATACACAAAATACTTCGCAGAGTGTAATTTTTCACTTTCGTACAACTCTAATCTATCTGTCCTCATATAAATAGCTTTAAGATAACAGGATGTTGCTAACATAGTTACATATGCACAAAATACTTATAAGAATTAACATACCATGGTGTTTAGATGTGAATACCTGTTTTCATTTTTATAGAATTTATTGAGTTACAATCATGGTTTCTAAGTATTATTTTAGCATAATACATCTAAATAATGCTTTGTGAATTTTCTTAAGTTTTATGTCTAACATCTTGTCTCCAAGGAACTCTAAACTTTTTTTTCTTTACAACTCTTGATACCCTGGGTGGCCATTTTGTATCCGGTTAAGCAATGGATGGTTCAGATTTCATACGGAGCTACTGGGTGCAATGAGATGCTGTACATTTTCTTACACAAAACATATTTTGGCTTTAAAATCTCAAACTGGGAATGCTGTTATGTCTAAATATGTGCATTTATAACAGATTAAGTAGACCCATCATTTGATTCCTAAATATAATGGCTACATTACAGCTACAGTATTCAGGATATTTTTTATTTAAAATGAAAGATATTGTAGTATGCTCAACAACTCTCATTTTAATATCTTAGCTCATTTGTGATTATTATTTTCTCCTAAAGAGATTTCATACAGCAAGGATGGAATAATTCATGGGAGCAAAGAAAGCCACATCAGATGGCCTGTCCAGTACCATGAAGGAGACACCCACTTTTCTTCACAGTATGAAAACAGATACATGATTGCATATTCTTCAGCTCCTGCATACCACCAATTGACCACCTTTAATAGGACACATTTTCATGATCAGCATCAAAGGTTGCGTGAACTTTATTTTCAGACCAGCATTCCAAATATGAAAGAAGTTCAGAGAGCACAACATATGGTCTTGCCACACACACCTGAAAGAAGATCATTCCACAGCAACCCACATGATGGAGCTAACGCTTGCCTTTCTAAAGACCAGCCTTCTCAGTCACTTGAACCCACAAGAAACTTTGAAGTAGCCACCTCGCTTTAAAATGGAAAAGAAACAGAGACTTTTCTCAGGCAATTAGAAAACCATTTAACTGCATTGTGTTCTTTTGTGTACCAAAAATGCTGAATGAGTTTTCTACAGAAAAAGAGAAATACATATCTAGCAAATAATGAAAAAAAGCTGCTCAGGTTCGTTCTAAGGCATAACCAAGTTCCCTAGAATTCCACAATTCCACAGCCTTGGAACTGGTTGCAGAGTATGCAGTTCAACCTAGAATATATGTAGTATAACAGAGTTATCTATTTTTGGTGATTGTTCTAGTACTTTTCTTCATAGTGCCTGTCTCTCTTCCCCTTTTAATTTATCTCAAAGCCTTTACTCCATGGTCACCATGTGACATCATTGTTGACATCACGCAGTATCTTAGCTAATAGCTGGGCCCTATTCCACCAGAGGCACAGACAATCAGTGCTGTAGAAATGAACAAATGTTAACTGCAGAAGCCTAGGAGGCCTACTGCAGAACAGAGAACTGAAGTGTCACAGAAGACTAGGTGCCCTGGACATAATGTAAGATTGTGACACCATTTGTAAATTAGATTATATTTTAATATATACCAAAGAATGTACATGTAAGGGACAGTGAGGTTTATTCTTGACAGGGATGTAATGAGTTCCTTTAAATATGTTAATATGTCCTCTTTTTATTACTTACATAAGGTAAGAAATATGTTGTACATATTTATAACACCTGCAAATTTTATCTGTGTTTGTTTTTTCCTATAAAATGCTTTTCTCTGACTTCTGCATTTTGTAGATGTTTCTTTTTTCATTTGCAGCCATAGTCTGTAAGCATTTTGGTCAAATGCTGCAGAATAAACACCTTACACTTCTTATTCTAAACAGACATTTTTAAAAATGAATGCAATGAGAAAATGCATTGTACATACTTATACCCATGTACCCTTTACCTATGAATGTTAACTGTCAGTGTTTATATTGTTTTCTATAAAATGCCTTTCTCTAACTCTTGCATTTTTGTGATGTTTCTTTTTTTCATAACAACTGTAGTCTGCATGCATTTGGTAAAATGATGCAGATAAAAGCTAAAGTTTATATTCTAATCCCACATCCTTACAAATCAATAGAAAAAGGTAATGCCTTCTGAAAGATTTCTTAGCAGTTACTTATTGCAGTCTGTGAGTGAATGGACCATTTAACAGCAGTATTTGCTAGTTGGCAAAAAAAAAAAGTCTTCTGTATTTTTTTTTTATGATGAACTATTTCTGGCAAAACATCTATATATCCATTTTCTTGTAGCTGTATTTTATTCCTGAACCAAGATATGTGGTTCTAAATTGTATACAGTTTTGTTGCTACAACATAACATACGTGTCATCAGTGTCAACAGGGCACAGGGCCATATGATATAGAAGTAGCAAGGAAGTGGACACAGGCAGCCTAAAATGGACCCAACTAGTACTGGACAAATACTAGGTAGTGTATGCAATGTTTGTAAAATGTATGTATTGGGAGAGCCTATAAAGGACTTCATTTGTGAGAAATATGTACTAATTCAGGTACTACACACAACAATTACTGCACTACAGAAGAGGCTAAAAACATAGGCTGATATTAGTAGCCTGGAAGAGTATATTGACTCTGTTGCTGCAGATGTAAGCACTGGTTTTGGTCAAGACACCTTAGGTCCCCATAAACACTTAGATGCTTCAATAATACAGGACACTGTGCAGGAAGAGGAGTGGTGTAGAATCTCACAGAAATTAAAAAAGGGTAGACGAAATATTGGTGGCACCTCAAATGTATTAACACCTAATAGATTTAACCTTCTTGTGCATGATGTCATGACTGAGCAGGGTGTTCTACCTTCTAGTCAGCAGACCCACACTATAGGCCTGAGTGCAGTTAGTCCAGAGGGGCAAACAAAACAGGAGACCTCAGCACATAACACACCTCAAAGAGATGTCTTGGTAATTGGGGATTCTATGTTGTGATATACTGATACTACCCTATGTAAACACAGAAACAGTAGCACTATGGTAGTGCGCTACCTAGTGCAGGCATTTCTGATATTAGGCACCTTATGCCTGGTCTTCTCGAAAATACTTTACAACCAGTGGTGTTGCTGCACACAGGGGTAAACGAAGTAGGATTCAGAAAAATGGTGGACATTCAGAGGAACTTTGAATATGTGGGTGAAGACTTAAAAGCCAGAGGCTGTGACCTGATTGTCTCAGGCATTCTCCCAAGTCCAGGGGTTAACTAAAAAAGGAGATTAGAAATTGAGGGACTAAATGGTTGGCTGAAGAGGTGGTGCCATAGAGAGGATTACAGCTTCTCAGATAATTGGGATAGCTTTTATGATACAAGGCTGTTTGCATCAGATGGGATACATTTGAATAGACAAGGAAAGAGTCTGTTTTCACAAGCACTGATACATGAAATCAATACATCTTTAAACTACCTGGGGGGGATGGAAGACACCCAGCACAGGTACCAGTACATTGAGGCCCAGCATCACTGGAGAGGTGGAAATGTTTACTAATAAATGCTAGAAGCCTAAATAATAAGCTGGATGAACTTGTGTTTACCTTGAATAAAGATCGCATCAGCTTATGTGCCATCACTGAGACATGGTGGAACCAGGAAGATTCTTGGGATAAACAAATCTCAGGGTTCGTTCTTTATCACAGGGATAGGCCACATTCTAGGGGTGGCAGTGTTGCTGTATATGTGGCAGACAATATTATATCAGAAAGTATAGATACTTCTCAGTACGATCATATAGAATTGCTTTGGGTTAAACTATCCCCCCACCATAAGCCAAAAATAAACGTGTGCATTAAATATAGACCCATCATCCAGCTTTCATTTAGAAGACTCTCAACTTTTAGAGTTCACACAAAACCTAACTTCGGCAGGCAACCCCCTATTAGTAGGCAATTTCAACCTCCCAGCGTTAAGCTGGGACCCCCCACAAGCTGAAACATCAAGCAATCAAAGATGTCTTGAGTCTTTTTTACTGACTGGCATAGAGCAGCATGTTAAGAATTATACTAGCGGTTCTCATATTTTGGACCTAGTCCTTAGCAACATGGATTATGATACCCGGGATTGTAGGGCCTTGCATCCATTAAGTTCCAGCGACCATAATATGGTGGAATTTTGTATTGGCGAGGTTACAACGAAGCCAGCTAGCATTACAGTAGCATATAACTATGGTAGGGCTGACTTTAATAGTATAAGGATATTCCTCGCATCATGCGAATGGCAAGCAGGTTGTTGGGCATTCATTACATCATATGTGGAACTCGCTATGCAATAAAATCAAAGCACTTGTGCAAGAGTTTATCCCTAGCTCCAGGAAATCTACAAACTCCCCAAAAAATCCACCTTGGTTTACTTCTGTTGTAAAGAAAAATATCAAATGCAAAAATAAGGCTTACAGCAAGGCTAAGAAAAGTGGGCCACAGGCAAGCTGGACCAAAATAAAGCAGAGCTTAAAAAGTGTAAATCTAGTATTTGCAAGGCCAAAGCAGACTATGAACACAGGTTAGCTGCAAAAGTCCAGGATAATTATAAATCTTTTTTCTCCTACATAAATAATAAAAAAGGCAATAATAAAACAATCGGTCCTCTAAGTCAACCAAATGGGGAATTAATAACAGACGATAACAAGATATGGCTTGCCACTGTAATACTTATTTTGCCTCAGTTTACAATCCAAAAACCCATAACACCATGAAACATCAGGTTCAAGATGCAGGTCTGTCACTTAAAATTGGGATCAACAAAGTCAGAGACAGATTAAAGGTGTTGGATCAAAATAAAGCCAAGGGACCTGATGGCCTCCATCCCAGGGTGTTGGAAGGAGTTGTCCAATGTGTTGGCAGCCCCTGTGACCGATTTATTCCAGTACTCTATAGATAATGCAGAGGTATTGGAGGAATGGAGATAGGTGGAGGTCATTCCACTATATAGAATGGGGTCCAGGCAAGAGGCTTCCAACTACAGAAGACCAATAAGCCTAACATCAATCTTGGGGAAAATCCTGGAGGGTATTATAAAAACTTATATTACAGAAAAGTTGAGCCTGTGAGGCGATTTAGACCACCACCAACATGGCTTTAGGAAGGGCAGGTTGTGTCCGACAAACTTTCTGGAATTCTATGGCAAGGTTAACCAGGCTCTTGATTCACGCAATGCGGTGGATATTATCTTCTTGGATTACTCCAAGGACTTTGATAAAGTTCCTCATGGCCTTCTTATTGAGACCTTGATCCTACATGGTATACTTGCAAATATTACCCACTGGA
Organism: Neoceratodus forsteri; assembly: GCA_016271365.2. Taxonomy (NCBI): domain Eukaryota; kingdom Metazoa; phylum Chordata; order Ceratodontiformes; family Ceratodontidae; genus Neoceratodus; species Neoceratodus forsteri. The sequence goes on along the minus strand of CM057459.1, from coordinate 1,222,728,466 downwards.
TTGAAAATTGACTGGCGGCTAGAAGGCAGAGGGTGTCTGTAAGGGATTCTTTGTCAGGATGGGCACAGGTGACTAGTAGGGTCCCCCAGGGTTTGGTATTGGGCCCTTGCCTTTTTAATCTGTATATTTCATCTTTGCAAACTTCAAATCCAGCGTGGTTATCCAAGTTTGCTGATGATACCAGGATAGGCGTTACAGCAAACTCCAAAGAGGATGCAACCACTTTACAACTAGCCTTAAGGAGACTTGAGCAGTGGGCAGTAATAAAGCAATCCACCTTTAATACTGATAAACGCAGGGTTATGCACTTGGGGGAAAAATAACAGTTGTTTTAAATATAGCCTAAATGGAGTGAAGCTTCAAGCAGTAGCAGATAGAAAAGGATCTGCATATTTAGATTACTAGTGATTTTAGTTTTAAACCTCATTGTAATCAAGCTATAAAATAAGGCAGTGGGTTATTGTGTTGCATAAATAAGCATATTTAAAGCAGAGACAGACAAGTGATGATGCCCCTGTATAAAGCATTGGTTCATCCACACTTGGAGTATTGTGCCCAGTTTTGGTTACCAGGGGGCAAAACAGAAATAAATGCTCTTGAACAAGTACAGAGATGAGCAACTAAGCAGATGTCAGGTCTGGAAGGGCAATGTTGTCGCCAGAGACTGCAGGAACTAAGTCTTTATACACTGGAATTCCAAAGACTCAGGGGCGATATGTGCATGGTTTACAGAGCACTACTAGATGACAACTTATGGGCCCAGTTGGGATTTGAGCTAAGGATCCAGGCATATGACACTAAGGCACATCCACTTTAAGTAAAGATCCCCACCTACCTTACAAAAATTAGAAAGTACTGGTTCAGTACTAGGGTTACCAAAATATGGTGCAGTCTTCCAGTAGAGGTGGTAGCTAGTTGGACTATGACAGAATTCAAGGCACGTTTGGATGATTATCTGATAGATCAGGGTATTACAGGCTATAGTTAATATATGGCGAGCCATTATTTAATTTGTGTCCTTTGGTTCTGTATCTACCTATGAGATCTATAAGAACATTTCTTGCTGTGTTGCGTTGATCACTACAAAAAAAAAAAATAGTTGGGTGGGGTGTTGCTGATATGCATCAGAAATATATGCTAGCACCATCCAAATAAATCAACAGTATCAGGACATTTTGAACAGTCAAATATAACCTCAAAGCATGAGTTTTTTTAATTGCTGGTGGGAGCATTGTTAGTGATTTGAGTCATTAATTGCAAAACTAATAATGCAAGCTGTTTTAGAAATATCAGAAGGCGTTAGAAACACATTGATAATAAGTCTAATGATGTCAGAAATACATACTTGTTAAAAACTGATTATATTTTTACTGACAAATGGAACTGCTTTAAGAGAAGCTAAGTGGTTATGGCAGCTCTCACATTTTGCTTCATAACATGACACAACACTACTTGAGGGGACAATTGTAGACTGGATACCAAGTTATCTCGTTCTGTACTCTTGCTCCTAATTGGCAGATAAATTAGGATAATTTATTACTATAAAACCAGTTAAACCTCAACTTGAACTTTTATTTTTTAATAAACAAAATTCTACAGGTGGGGGTTGGGCTGCTTAATAGATACAGAACTAGCTTTTTTCTGTTTGAAGTCCTCTTGGTGACACTTTTGACTCCCATCATTGCTTAAAGTATGGGTTGGACTCTTAAGTTCACACCACTACAGAAAACTGGTGTTAGACTCTTAGTTTACACCACAGTGGGGGACCTGGGTTAGACTCTTAGCTTGTTCCACTGCTGGTGATATGAGTTACACTTGAGGAATAAGATATAACAGGGTGTGCATTGTTGTGGTATACTAGCATGCCTTGGGTGCATTGCGAGACATAAGGCATCATCGAGTGCCTTCAGCCACCCAAGAAGTGCTTCATACTATAACAAAGAACTCACAGGACTGGAGTGTCTTATTGTGATAATAAATTAGGTTAAAAATGAGCAATATGTAAACTGAAGATTTAGGCGAAAACATGAAGTTTTATGATAATTTCAAAATGTATGCTGATATCAGTGCAAAGAGCCCCTCCACATCCTATAAGAAGAATTCAGCCAAAATGTATGGATGCCATGGAACAAAATAATTCAAAATTATGCTCAGTATCATGGGTGATATGTTCACCTCCACACACAGACACACATAACAGAAAGCCTCATTTTTAGCCATGTTCTCAGTTTCATCTATGACAGAGTAAACAGCAGATATTTCCCTAGCAAGTTAGTAAGAATAGGACAGTGATATAGTATGCGTGTGTGTGTGTGTGTGTGTGTGTGTGTGTGTGTGTGTGTGTGTTGAAAACCTATCATGAGAAGAAGTAACTTTTAAATATGGGTTTTATGTTTTATGGCCAAGCTGATGGCTTTTAGTGAGTAAAGGTGACAGTCATGTTTGTGTGATGGAAATCAGGGATGAATGAAGTGGCCCATGAAGTTTGCATGTGTTTTGTTCATTGTGCATGTCCCACTGCCTAAACTTTTTACAGCTCTGCATTAACTGGGGATTTACACATGGGTCTCAACTTATTTAGCCAATCAGGAAGCAGGAAACTTCCAACCCCATTTTATAACCTAGTTAACCTCTCAGTTCACATCACTGCTGGAAAGCAGAGTTAGTCTCTAAGTTACTACTGGTGGTAACCTGGGTTAGACTCTCAGCTTGCACAACTGCTGATGATATGAGATAGACCTGCAGTTCCCAGCACTGCTAGAAACAAGGGTTAGACAAATAGTGTAACCACTGGTGGTGACTTGGGTTCGATTCTCGGTTCACACCACCACTGGAAACCGGGAGATTTGACTCTCAACTTGCACCACTGCTGCTGTTATACCTGCAGGTCAGATTCTCAGCTTTATAGTATTTTTTTTATTTTATTTGTACATCGGTTTACAACCTTTGAGCCAGAGGCTCATTTCCAAAGGTACCTCGTCACAAAGAGGACACATACAGTACAACATTTAGATTACACATTGCAATTAGCGTATTTTCAACATTGTGGTTACAGTCTTGGTAGGTAGATGCAGTTATTTATTTGTTACAATATGAGTGTTACAGGTTTGGTATACACAGGCTATTGCAGGACTTGGTAACAGGTTTGAGAGATAAGCATACATAGATAGTGCAGACCAGTAGCCTAGAAACGGAGACAGCAGGAAGTAAATAATACAGGTGGTGAGGGCACAGCTTGTGATAAGTTTGGGCAGGGAGCCACTCAGAGAGTGTTGTCAATTAGTTTGTTGAGGAGCCACTCAGGGAGTTTTGTAAGGGCATGGTGTGCTAGATTACCTACGGACAGGCACAGCTACATGCTAAATAGTTGACTCAATGCGCGGTTTTGAAGCTGAGGCGTTGTAGGTGTATCGGAGATGGCGGAGGGAAGAGTATTGTACCAGGAGGGAGCTCTGTAGCTAAAGGACCTTGACCATGAGTGGTCCTAGACCTAGGGACTAGCAGGGTGGTCTTAGAGGAGGTACTAGTATGGACTAATGGTTGTGCAAGATGGATAGAGTCTGACAGTCCGGGTGGGGAGATTCCAAGGAGTATTTTCTTCGTTAAGTGGCAGGTCTGGTACCTGAGCCATTCATCTAGATTAAGCAGCCTAGCCTCATCATACAGTTGGCAGGTATGAGTGAGCCTAGGGGCTCCCGTAATTAATCTACAGGCCTTATTCAGGGTGAGTCGGGTTTTATTAAGGGCGGTCATGTCTGCGGCACCAGGCCATAGTCCACAAGGGACATTATTGAGGAGGTGATTGCTAGTCGGAGGGCATCGGGGGGGAGGCAGTAGCGGTAGAGGATTCCTAGCCATGCATTTGTTGCTGAGGCTAGGGCATCAATGTGGTCATGGAATGTGAGTGCCGAGTCAAAGGAGACCCCGAGGTACTTGTTCAGGCGGACTTGATCGAGAGGATGCTTAGAGCTAGGGAGGATGCAGAGTGGGAAATTACTGGATTTGCTTTGGGGATGGGCGAAGAGCATGGCTTTGGTCTTTTTTAGATTGATTACTAGTCGGTGCTCTCTGAACCAGGCTTCAGCATCCTTGAAGGCTAGTTGCAATGTGTCTTGAAGGGAGATGGGGTTATGGTGGGAGGCGAAGATGACGGCATCATCAGCGTACAGCAGGATTTTACCAGTGCAGGCTTTGGGCATGGTGTTGAGGTAGAGTGAGAAGAGGACCAAGGATAGAACCCTGGGGGACACTGGATTGGATGGGACAGGTATTGGAGAGGGTCCCAGTAATTTTAACACGCTGAGACCGGTCAGACAAGTAGCTGGAGCACCAGGAGACTGGGCCGGTGGCAAAGCCAGTGTGGCTGAGGGCATCCAGCAGGAGGGGGTGGGAGACAGTGTCGAAAGCCTTCAAGAGGTCAATAAACACTGCCCCGGCTAGTGATCCCAAGTCCAGGGAGGAGTGCAGGAAATTAGAGAACTCAATAAGGGCAGTGCTGGTACTGTGACCTGCATGGAAACCATGCTGTTCATGGCAAAGGATGTTGTATTAGGTCAGATAGTCTGAAATCTGGGTAGCCACCAATTTTTCTAGGGCTTTGGAGAGGGGAGGGAGGATGGAGATTGGCCTGTAGTTTCTGGCTGTGTACCTGTCACCTCCTTTGTGTATGGGCGTAACTGTGGCAGTTTTCCAGGCAGAGGGGAATTGCCCCAGGCAGAGGAACTTATTGAGCAAGCTAGTTAGTGGGATAAGGACCTGATCCAGAACCCGGCGGAGGATACTTGGGTCCAGGGAGTCACTGCCAGAATTATTGCTCTTTAGAGCTTTCAGCAGGTGAGGCCTGACCTCCTGGGGAGTTACCTTGTGTAAGTGGAAGCTGGGATATTGAAGGACCGGGGCAGGTAGGGAGGGAGGGGGGTCAAAGAAGTCTTTAGGAAGGACCAAACTAAGGTCTGTGAAGGATGAGTTGAGGAAGTTGGCTATATGGGCAGGGTCAGTGGAGATACAGCCATCAATGGTGATCTGAGAGGGGGGTGGGGAGTGCACACTCCCATTCAGTTGTTTTATGTTGTCCCAGAAAGTTCTCGCATTCCCCCAGGAGGAGGTAAGCGTGGCCTGATAGTGGTCAGCTTTAGCTTTCCTGATGGCCCAGGTGCATTTGTTTCTTGCGGCATTGTATGCCTGTCTGTCTGCTGAATGGCCTGTTTTGGAGGCCAGGTGCCACAGGTTATCCCTGTGTTTGAGCAGTTGCAGCAGGGATGGGGTAATCCAGGGGGGCATTACGAACTTTGGTACGGACTGCTGTAATAGGCGCGAAAATATCACAGGCTTTGTTGAAGGTTTGGGAGAAGAAGGTAAGGGCAGTATCTATATCCAGGGCATGGTGTATAGGGGACCAGTTAATTTGGGCAAGAAGCTGCTTAAGGCCTTTTAGTCCACCTGGTGCAGTTGCTGAGAGTGGGAAGGGCCTTGGGTATGGGTATGGGGGTCGCCCAACAGAAAAGGATAGGGGAGTGATCACTAAGAGAGTCAGGAAGGACCTGGGAATCATGTATTTGTTGAGGGCGGTTGGTGATGACCACATCCAGTAGGGTGCCAGTACCCGTCCTTCTGTTAACTCTGGTGGGTTGGGAAATGAGATGGGACATGTCAATGGCTGCGAAGGAGTCACGGGTGGTATCAGCGGATGAGCTGAGCCAGTGCACATTCAAGTCACCCACAAGAATTTGGTCAGTTGAGTGAGGGAGGGTTGAAAGATAATTGGTCAGCGAGACCAGTGCCAGAGTTTGGTTTTAAGGGGGAATGTATGCAGTGGTGAGATAGAGGGGACCCCTGGAGGGGTCAGGGGTCAGTTTGAGGGTTAGGGCCTGTGCCCCAAAAGTGAGGACAGGGGCAGGGAGTGTCTGTCCAGTGAGAGAGTCTCTGGTGTATATCGCACAGCCCCCCTCCTTCTACCTACACGATCCTCCCGGGCAAGGGAGTACCCTGGAATGGAGACATAGGAGTCTGGAATGGATTTTGATAGCCAGGTCTCCACCAACATGATGATATCTGGTCTATGCAAAGAGACCCAACATTGGAAGGAGTCAAATTTTTTCAGCAGGCTGCATATATTCATAGATGCTATGCAGAGCCCGGGTGACACTGTTGGTGGGCTAGAGTGGGTTGGGCCAGGGTTCGGATGTATATTTCCTGTCAGGAGTAGTAGTAAAACCATGACCCTGGCCAGGGGACGGTAGAAGGTGAGCTTTCGATAAGTATGTTGAGGGAAGGGGGGGTGCTTCTGGGCACAGGGGGTGGGCAGGGTTTTCCAGGCTGTGAAAGTGAGGATGATAGGTCTCCAGTGAGCACCTGGGGAGACTGTTGGGGGCTGACTTGTGGGAGGGTGTAGAGGGCTGGGGCAGCTGATGAGAGTAGGGTGGGAGTGTACTGGCTCCAGGACAATAGTAGGATCAGGTGCCAGCATGTCTGAGGTGGTATCTGGTAGGCGGGACAGTGGTGTCAGGGTAAGGATGAGAGGGAGGCATTTTAGTAGGAGGTGGGCTAACATAATGCTAGTGGTGGGTTGAAGTTGTTATGTGTCCCTCAGCAAAGTGTGGATGCCACTTTGGATTAGTGGTAGTGCCACGGACTCCGGTGAACAGGGTACCCGGTTCAAGACCAGCTTACAGCAGTTGGACAAGGGACCTGGGAGGGAGCCGTGCTCCATGTTCTGAGGGTAGAAAACAGGGTATGTTAAGACCAAAAAGGGGTTCACAATAGCAACTCCTAGTGGTCACTCGGTGCAGGCTTGGTTGGATGGCAGGAGGTCCAGGCAAGGGCTTAGTACCGAGTAAGGGGAGGGCAGTGGGTAGGATATCTGTAGTTGAGGAGGACAGGAAGGGGGTAGTTTGAAAGTTTCCAGGGAGGAAGTCACTCAGCGCAGGGCTTGGAGGTGAGGGGCAGGGAATCTGGAGTGAGTTGGTTTAAGGGTTGGGTGTGGGAGGTGGTGTGGGCAAGCTAGCTGAAGGAGAGGGAGGAAAAGTAGTTAATGGGATCAAGGGAAAGCAGGCTTTCTGAGAATAGAAGAGCTAGAGGCAGGATTTAAGGGTCCCTCTAGTGGCTGGCAGGTATAACCTGCAAATGGAAAAATGGGGACTTAATATTTCCAATAGCAGGAAGTGATGTCATCAGGCAGGGCCTATAAAGCAAGGGATGACCCTGGGTGGCTGGGGTGGGTGGTGTGCGCAGTGCGTCGATGGGCTAACCCCCCTCACACAGGGTGCTGGCAGAGGTTCTTAAAATGACCTCTTCTGTGCCCCGCGAGTGTTTCGGCTCCTGGAGGGAGCTCAGATGGCTTGGGCCGGTAGCTTGCATGACTGATGGTGATATGGGTTAGACCCTCAGCTCCCACCATTGCTAGGAACCAGGGTTAGATTCTCAGCTTGCACTGCTGGTGACTGTGCTTAGACTCTCAGCTTGCCCCACTGTTTGTGACCATGGTTAAACTCTGAGATTGCACCACTGTTGGTAAATTAGGTTAGGCTTTTAATAAAGCCCACTGCTGGTGATCCAGTTTTGACTCTCAGATCATGTCACAGCTGGTGACTTAGGTTTTAGGTTTTACTCTCACTTTATGCTGTTTCTTGTACTCTGGGATTAACTCTTTATCTTCCCTTACTACTGGTGATAGTGCACTTACTCTCAGTTTACGTTCAATGCTACTATATTCCTGGGTTTTACTCCTAACTCACAGCACTGCTACAGATCTTGTTTTCAGTTAATTAATTAATTTATTTATTTAAAATGTGGTGACTGGGACAGGTACACTGCACTGAAGCTCCTTTCCAGGTGTGACCTGCAGGGAGGGGGAGCAGGGGAGATGATCCAGAATACAACAAACTGAGTACAAAATATTCAGTGTAGTAACAACAAGACAAAATGCACAAAACTACACAAAAGTAAGGATATACAAAAATGATAAATATAACAAGTAAAACTAGACAACATATGGAAATGCAAGAATCAAGAGCAGGTGTGCCTTATGTAAATATATATCTATCTATATCTATATACCTATATATCTATGTCTATATCTATATCTATGTGGCAGAGCCCCTATAATTAGGGTTGTACAGCACTACCATGTTAACTTAAAAATGTTGTACCTTAATAACTTTGGCATTTTTTGATTCTGCTAGCATCTCAAGATGTGGAAATTTTCATGAGGGCATCTTGTATGGTTTTTGAGATATGGCGTGGTAAAAATGAAAAAAAAAATTTTTTTCTTATTGGTTAACAAGGGGGGGGGGTTGCCCTCATGTACAGCCCAGCCAGAATAATTGTTTTTCTTTAAATTTTCAGGGATGATGGTATGTGTGCCAAGGATGTGCCTTTGGATAGTGTGGTGAGACGATATCTCACCATTTTTTAATTATAACAGTTTTTGTGATAGCCACTTAACAGGCAGGTAAATGAAAACTGTTCAAACAGTTAATTGTTAAGGATTTACTGTTCGTGCTCAGAGAAATACTGTTTGTGCTGTCTGCCATTTGTTTTTTTTTTTGTTTTTTTTCATTTTAAAAATTGATTTCTAAAAAAATGCTACTTAGCAAGGAATGACCAAGACCTCTATTTCGGTCTCAGTCACATGCTTAGTTTCATTATTGTATTATTATTTAAAAAAAATGATGGCAAGTATGTGTTTTTGGAGCAAGGATAATATTGCCCATCACTTTAGATAAGGATCAATCGATGTGAAAATAACCATTCTCAGTTCTTTACAGTTTGAACTTTACTGTTCCAACTGAAAAGATTGCAAACAGTAAAGGTCCATTACAGTTCGAACTGTCATAGGTCTCTGGTGTCTAGTGGCACTGCCTACCCAATGATTTTCAACCCATGAAGATAAAATAATGTATCCCTAGTAGTCTAAAAGGCCCTTCCTATTCTCTGATGGCTGTCCCTGTAGTAAAAATTATTGCCTGGTAGTTTAGGAGTCCCTTCCTCCTCCCCATTCTCAGATCGCTGTTCCCATAGTAAAACTATATTCTCTGGTAATCTAGTGGTCCCTTCCCCCTCCCCCATTCTGCAATGTCTATCATCATAGTAAAATTATATTCACTGGTAGTCTAGTGGTCCTTCCCCCTTCCCGTTCTCTGATCGCCGTCCCTGGTTAAAAGAATAAAATCTCTGGTAGTCCAGTGTTCCCACCCTCATTCTCAGATCACTGTTTCTATAGTAAAATAATATTCCCTGGTGGTCTAGTGGTCCCTCCTCCATTGTCTAATTACCATCCCCTGTTGTAAGAATAAAATCCTTGGTAGTCCAGTGGTCACTCCCCCTCTCCCATTCTCTGATTGCCATCCCCAAGTAAAAATAATATTCCCTGGTAGTCCACTGGTCCCTTCCCCCTTCCTTGTATTCCAATCGCCATCCCAATTTTGTTGTTGTTGTTGTTGCCAGCCTGCAAAAAAAAAGGTCCCTTGCTGATCAGCCCCATGCTAACCCCCTCCACCCACTCAGCACACAGCACCCCACCCCCAATACACCCTCACACACCCTCACTCACATGAACAGGTTCCAGGTTCAAGAGCCACTCTCTGATTGAGGACACGTCTTGCTGCTGGAACTGGCAACTGCAATATAAGAAACTAAGGTAAACATGGTTCAATGTATTTCAATGGGGGTTTCAACTTACATGCACACCTCAGCCATTTTTAGACATTTGACACCAAATTTTCAACATGGCCTTCTGGGGACCCCACCTCATGAGCAATATGACTGTCATTACGCAACTCCTGCCCAAAAGGTGATTTCACGGTTGCTTGGCAGATTCACCTTTTGGGCAGAATTTGAACATTTTTACTGCCCTTGTTCATGAGGTGGGGTCATAAGAAGGCTATGCTGATAACTTGGAGTCAAAATATGTAAAAATGGCAACGTTATGACCATTTGTTGAAATTTCACTATACACACCAGTAACTTCACAAATTTTAAATATTTAAATATTTTGATTCCACATTTTCAACATAGACATCTTATTACCCCACCTCATGTATGTCACAGCTGTCATTTCTGAAATCCTGGCCAAAGTGTGTTTTCACACCTGAGGTGGAGAATGGAATTGCAGTTTCACAACATTATGGTTCGACCAGGATTCGAAAATTTTCTCTCCTGGGTACATGAGGTGGAGTAATAAGATGGCTATGCTGACAATTTGTTCACTGTTGTCCTTCAAATGGAAGTGAAGGGCCCTTCCACGGTGACATACATATACATATCTATGGAGGGATGAGAGTGCAGAACCCAAAGGGCCCTGTCCTCCCACAGGCAAATAAGGATGATTACTGTATCTCAAAAAATATAAATGGGTGGGAGGAGGGCCCTGTGCTCCCACAGGCAAATAAGGCTACGAATACACTATCTGAAAAAGTAAGGACATTCTTTGCAAAAAAATATGCTAATGCATCAGTTAGAATTGAGGATAAAGCAACAAAAGTAGGGAAATATGATGTTAAGGTTTCCAACCCTAAAAATCCTGCCCAACCTCTGAAGCAAATGAGGGGTGGAGTCTTCCTTGGGGTTCTGAACCCTACCGCTTGCCCCATTCTATGCACTCATGAAACATACACATCTGCCTCCATCACATCTCAGTTTTTCTGTTACTGCAGTGGGGTGAGAGTTAGGATTGACAACCCCAAGGAAGACTCCACCCCTTATTCACTTTAGGCATGAGGCAGTGGCTTTAGGGTCGGAAACACTAATGTCATATTTCCTTACTTTATGAAGGAGAGACCTGATGGAGGGAATAGAGTAAGAGAGACAAATATATGAGGGAGGCTGTTCCACAGAGTAGTGAAGCAAACACAAATTATAAAATGGATAGGAAATTTGCTGCATCCAGATTGCTTGAGAAAATTCTAAAGTTGCAGCAATAGGGACACTGTGCATTCAGATATCAATGCATCTTGAAACATATTTATCAAAAATATTTTTGCAACCATATTTGTATGGTATATATCAAAAGCAGTCCCAATATTGTTTTTTATTAACTTTAAGTTTATTCAGATTTTGAGTGTTACATCCAGGGTTATGACAGTACAGCCCATAAAAAATAATATCAGTAATCTGGTAGCTTGTCATCTGTTTACAATCTTATTCTTTCATATCTAGTATCTGGGATCCATTGGAAGAACAAGGGGTTACTAGAGGGAGCATATATCTAGCAGTCCCAATATTGTAAAACTTAATAAAAATGATTTTGGCCTCACATTGATCCACAAAACCACATTCCAGCAATTGATGCACATTTATAACCCTAACAATGATAATTCACCTGTCCTTTCATTCATTTTTTTTTTGTTGCATATTTTGTTTTATAGGCTGTGGTGCATTGTCCTAAGTGAGATGGGGGGGGGGAGGTGTGGGAGCAGGGTGGCCATCTGCTTTAAATCTGCATTGGATTCCCCAGGAATTATTTCCTGTAGTAACTAGGGGGTCTTCTGTTTGATCTGGTAGTGGAGTGGTGTAGTCTGTTAGTGCTTGGTGACCTTATCACCTGGATCAATGATGAAACCTCTGTTTGGAAAACAGTTCCTGCAGTTGATGAAGTCACTGAGCCTGGCACAGGCAGTTGCTACAGTTACTTATCAGCATGGCTTGCCTTGGACCTGGTCTTTTTGTTGGGTCTTGACATTCACCATGTCAGAGTTTATCTTGTTGTTTGGTTGGATCATCATGCCATGTTTTTCCTTTGCAGGGGCCCCTGTTTACTTACCCTCCCTTTGGAGATGGTCAGTTGCTGCCATGTATGAAATCTAGAACCTGAGCAGCTTCTGGCAGTTCTGAACACCTCGGGTATTGTGATGGCTTTTGCTTAGGGTTCAGAGAAAGCTATGGAGAGCTATAATCTGGTTTTTATGGCTGCCTTTGTTTCCTTAGCAACTTTCAGTGTTTATTGCTTGATTTCCTGCTGCCAGTCACCATGGTATGATGATGACCTGAGGCAGTTGAAAACAAAAGGAAGGCAGTTGAAGCATTCCTGGTAAAGGTTTAGTACAAGAATGACAGACTACACCTGAGAACTCACTATGGTTAATATCAGTGAGCAATCACCCTTAAAAAGTCAGTATGCCTGTCACGGGTGACTGCTGCTGGAAAGAACCAACAGGCTGAAGTCTTCCACAATGTAGAAAGGGTGTTAAATCTGACTTGTCCACAGTCTAGAACAGTCTTTTCTGCAGGTAAATGCAAGGGGTTCAATCATTCCTTTCTGGATAAGGTGTCCTCCATTCAGGCTGGAATCTCATCAGATGGTCTGTTGTGACCCAGCAGGATTCAGTCAGGGGTGAGCAAGGCCACTCGGTTTCAATAGCATGAGTTTGAGCCAGTTCTGGTGGAAGCTGTCTTTCAGGTGGCTACAGGACAGCACTGTACATACTATATATTTGATCTGGGGCCTACTAGACTTCATTTGGAGTGCTGGAAGGAACTGGGTCTGGTATTTGTGGAGATTGTCAGGTGTTCTTTGAAGGAAGGGGTTTTACCCAGGACTTTGTAAAGGATGGTGATGAAACCCTTACTGATGAAACCATCTCTTGACCCTAATGTTCTTGTGAACTACAGACCCATTACGAATCTCCCCCTCTCAGGGAATGTTATTGAAAAGGAGGTAGTGGGACAGTTGGAGCATCACCTGGAACAGTACAACATCTATGTGCCATTGCAGTTGGGTTTCAGTCCTTGTTATAGCAGTGAGACTGCACTCATCAAGGTGCACCTTGATCTTCTCCTAGCAAGGGATACAGGTCAACATTTTATTTTGATCCTGCTTGACCTCTTCTCAGTGTTTGACACAGTGGACCTTGGGGTGCTGTTGGATCAACTAAAGTATTTTGCAGGACTCTCAGGGGTGTTAAGGTGGTTTGAGTCCTACCTGTCCAGCAGGGTGCAGCAGGTGGCATTGGGGTCTTAAATCTCAAATAGTGCTGTACTCACCTGTGCAGTGCCTCAGGGTTCAGTCCTAGCCCCCAAATTGTTTGCCATGTACATACTGTTGTTGTGAGAGATTATTAGAAAATATGGGCTGGGATTTCACAATTATGCTGCTTATATCCACTTGTATCTGTTTTGTGTGCCTGGCTGGGATTCTGTAGTGTCGAGACTGAGCAAGTGTCTTAAGGAGATCCAAGATGGGATGGCTGCCAGCTGGCTTAGTCTTAACCGTGCAAAGATGTAAGTGTCGATGGTGATACCTGGTCAGGGTGGCTTGGCAATTGTTTTATTTAGTTTTTGTTAACCGGGTAATTGCACTAGACAAATTCTGCCTATTTTCAAGCACGACCCAGGGGAGAAGGATACTGATGAATGCCAACTGACCTTGAACCAGATTATGCTGTTGGTGGTATTTTTAGTGAATGGGGGAAATTTGGCCAGGGCATTGGGGAAATTCCTCTACTGTCCTGTAGGGGGATCCATGCTGCAGGTCTGAGTTCTGTCAGATTACTGCAGAGTTGCTGGAGAAAGGACATTCTGGAGGCAGGGGTCTGGGCCTTCACCCCTGTCTCGGCATAGTGCGAGGAGGTCCCTGAAAAGCTTGGAAAATGTCGGTTGCAGAAGAAGAAGGAGTTGGTGTAGTGATGGAAGTACAACGCGATGTATGGAATGAGCCAGAAGTTGCAGTGCTGGAAAAGCAAGTTGAAATGAGCAGTGCACATTCCGAGGAGTCGGGGAGTGCAGGTAAGAAAGAAATGATCAAAGTTGCCTCGGGGAGAAAAAAGTCTGTGAAAAAGTGTAAAGGAAGGTTAGCTGCTAGAAGTAGAGTGGAGCAAAACAGAAGAGTTGGGCAAACTGAAAATACTGTGATGGACTGTCAGAGTCAGCTGCTTGAGGCTGACATGGGAACATCAAAGAAAACTGAGCTTTAACGGGAAAAAAACGTTTTAAAGAGACATCACGCAAAAAAAAAATGAAAAAGAAGCCCCGACATGAATAGCCATAAAAAGTCAGAAACAGCTTGGCCTAAGAAGGGCTTCTGGTGAAGGGACTTCTGGCATGCAAACCAAGGAAGTGAAAGAAGAAACAAGTGTAAAAGATTAAAATAAAATGAGGGCTGTGCAGATAGTACCTGACATTGAAAAGGCCCTGGAGAATGCAGATGACTCTGGAGGTGGCAAAACAGATGCAGTAGACCTAAGAGACACCCCAGATTGGGTTGCACAGGCCCTGTTAGACACAAGGTGGAAAAAATCTGAGGATGGGAAGGGCTGGGACCCTAATAGGCCAAGTGGATCAGCGGCCCGAGAAAACCCTATTCCTGAAGGGACTGATATAGAGAGTACATGAGTAAAAGAAGGAAATGGAGGAGCTCAGTCTGAGCAAATAGTTATTAATGAAGGGGGCAAGAAAATGTAGAAGAAGAGAGGAAAAAAGTGGAAAGTGAGGGCATGCAACCTGAAGAAGATTTAAATGCAACAGTGGAAATAGAAGAAGGGTCTGATTCTCTTGGAAATATACAAGGGGAAAATGAGGGGGGCAATCAAAAAGTAAAACCCACTGTTTGGAGTGAAAATGTTAAAGAGAAATTGTTCCTAGAAGCCATGAATTGACTAACAGAGCCGGCCAAAAGGAGAAATGCGGTGAGGCTAAAATTTTGAGGCCTAGCTGAGGATGCCCCAGATAGGTTGTTTGTGGGACGACAGCTCTTTAAAGCCAGTATGAAATACTATGCATATGAAATCTATGCATTGATACACTCCCCATGGGGAACCCACATATGATATAAGTTTCAAACATCCCTCAGGTCTTGACAGGTTTTGGAAGCTGTATCATCAAATCAAAGCCACGCCTTTATGGAAAGATTTTCTTGCAATCCCTCTGACCAAACCTGTATACAGAGTGGTAGCCATTTTATTTAAAAATGAAGGTGTTAATGTTGCAGACATCTTTTACTGGCTTAAGCAAAGATGTACCCTAAATGGTCCTCCCGAACAAATTCTGAATGATGAAAGTTTATGGACTGGTGGATGGAAATTTAAAATAACTCTTAGTCAAAAAGATGGAGAAATGCAGCACCTCCCGAACTGTTTCTTCTTGGGGAGGAATGGGGGGTTGTTTTCTATGCTGACCAACCAAGGGCATGTTATAAATGTGGGGGAAAAGGTCACCTAAGTAATGTCTGTGAAACGATTAAATGTGGCTTATGTGGGCAGCTGGGGCACCATGGGGCCATATGTAGAAACTCTATTAAATGTAGCCTCTGTGAGGAAGCAGGCCATATATTCAATAATTGTCCATGGGTGATGCACAATAGCATGGACCCCCTGGAAAAAGCTGAGCAGGATGTTCATCTTGCTAGAGCTCAGAAAGAAAAAGCAAAAAAAGAAAGGATTATCACAGAAACAGTGGAAATGGAAAGCCTAACTACAGAGAAAGATGGAACTTCAATAGTAAAAAGGAATGCAGCCAATGGGAGAGTGAGAAACCAGGATGAAATAGAAATCTCTATTCCAACAATACCCCCCCCCCACCAAAAACAAAAGAGAGGAGAAAAAGCAAACAGAAGATGGTTACACAGTGGTCACAAGATCTAAGAAGAGAGGTAACACTCCACAAAAAACCCTGGAGGGACATGCAAAGAGGACATAAAGCTAACTAATAAATATACAACTTTACAAGATAAGGAATGGTCCACAGTAGATGAAGACTCAGGCTCCACAATATCTGAGCACTCTGAGGGAGAAGATACCTTGGATTATGAAACAACTGATAAGCAAGCTTCCAAAAAAAGAAAGAAGATTCCTTAAAGAGACTAAATGACTAAGGAATGATTTTGAACTTTACCTACAAATCCAAAAATGGCAGTCTTAAACTGCATCACTAATAATGTGAACATCATTAAGAATAGAGAAAAGCAGATGGTTGCCTTTGCCTCTTTAAGGGATTTGAAAGGAGATATTTATTTTCTTCAAGACACCAGGTTGCACACTTTAAATGAACTAAAGCAAGTACAAAAAGACTGGAGGTGGGGTCCTTCGCTTTGGTCCATAGGGGAAGAGACTTGTTCGGGAATTGGAATTGGGTTTGGAACATCAGCTGTCAAAGTTATTAAAGTAGTAGATTTGGTGCTAGGCAGGGTAATGATACTTGATGTCGAAATAAAAGATACAAATGTTAGACTAGTGAATATTTATAACCCACAAAGTAAAGCTTCCAGGTGTAACACTATGAGTCAAATAGAACCCTTCTTGCACAGGTCCAAATTAATATTGTGGGGGGGGGACTTTAATTGTGGCCTTTCAAAAAGAGACTGGGGAAGGAAAACGACTAAACTATTCTGTGACACTAACTGTTTAAAAAAATATTGGCAGGGCATTTCTAGAGGATGTTTATAAAATTAGTAATACAATTCCTGTACATACCTTTTGTAAAGGGAAATTATCAGCTTGGATTAATTTTTGGTTTGTGCAAAAAAAGAGAACAATTAAAGAGGTTAAGGTAATACCATTAGAAACATCTGACCACATGGCTGTGCACTTAGAATTAAACCTAAAAGACAGCTCCTCCTTTGTTAGGGGACTGTGGAGAATGAATACAGAAATTCTACAAGAAAAAGATATATTAGAAAACATAAAAGATTTATTGGCAGCAAGAATTACAGTATTAGATATGTATGAGGATACTCTACAGTGGTGGGAAGATACAAAGAGAGACATTAAACAAATGATGATCACAGAATCTCAGAATATGTGCAAGACAAAATATCACAAATACCTTGTTCTTAGAGCAAAACTATATAAGGAAATAACAAAGCAAAATGAAACTGGACAGTACTGTACTGAAATTATATTCAATTTGAAAATGCAGATGTGGGAATATCAGTATGATAGAGAAAAATCATTGCAAATGGAACACAGATGTGGAACGCAAGGGACAAAAGCCCAAACCAATCCCTTGGAGAGTAATAAGGAAAGACTGGAAAATAGAATAATGCACAGTCTCAAAGGTGCAGAAGGAATGCAGTATACTGACATAGATAATATGAAGCAGATAGCCCAAAACTTCCTGAAAAGCAAGTTTCAAAAAGGGGAAATAAGTGGGAGAAACAAGCTATAGGGCAAATTAAGGTCCCAAGAATTAATAAGCAAGACAAAGAATATTTTAAAGAGCATATTAGAGAATATGAAAGTAAAGAAGCAATTACCTCACTTACAAACAATACAGCCCCAGGGGTGGATGGTATACCAAATTGCTTTTACAAGCTGTTGGAGGAGAAGATTACTCCCATGTTGTGTATAGTATATAACTATATTTTTGAAGGAAAGGATTGTCCGAGAGTATGAAGCAGTGGGTAACCATATTTCTCTACAAAAAAGGTGGTAAGGAAGAAATTAAAATTTGGAGGCTAATTAGTCTTTTAACAACAGATTATAAAATTTTGGCAAACATTATAAATAGAAGAATGATGGAACATGTACACACCTTGGTACTTCCAACACAGACATGTGCAGTACCAGGGCATGACATAAGACATAATTTGATATATATAAGGGAAGTCTTAAATAGGGGGAAAGAAGGTGACCTAAATGGGTTGCTGTATATAATAGACCAAGAAACTTCATTTGACTCAGTTAAGCATGAGTATATTTGACAAGTACTAGAACAATATGGGTTCCTGGAGGAATTTGTAGGATTAATTAAAAACCTATATTATGAAGTGCAAATCTGGCCAATGATAAATGGGCATATGGGCATTCCAATGTATATCTATAATGGGATGTGTCAGGGGTGCCCCTGAGCCAGCTCTTGTATGTGTTATGTTTGGACCCAATGCTAAGGAGAATAGAGGCAGAGGAGAGCATTAGAGCTATAAAAGATGGTAAATGTGTCATTTATAAGACTCTGGCATATGCTGATGACTGTATTTTTTTTTAAGGGATCAAAGCTCAGGAGAAAGAATGTTAGAGCTGTTTAAGGAAAATGAAAATCTGACAGGAATAAAGGTGAACAAAAAGAAAAGTAAAATTTTAGCAATGGGGAAGGGGCAGAGATTCAGAAGGGAAGTATAGAAATCATAAAAGGTAGTACAGAAATTCTAGGGGTAATGTTTGGGGAGTCAGACCCTATGCAAGAAAATTGGGAAAAGAAATTTAGTATAGCTCAGAGGAAAGTTGAAAGATGGAAAAACTGGAACATGACCAAGCAAAAAAGGATCTACATGATAACAACCTTCATAGTACCCATATTTTTATATATAGCTTATGTTTCCCCTATTTCTCTTCAGAATCAGACAAAAATATTGGGATTATTTTTTCAACTTTTGTGGGGAAATAGACTGAATCCCATTAAAAGGAATCACATGTATAGGCCAATAGCCGGGGGGGGGGCTAAATATGTTAAACCCCATAGTGTTTTTTTTAAGCATTTTCACTAATGCTAATATAGTGCCTATGTTGCAAGGTAAAGATAATATATTGAACTCTTTGGTATGTAAATGGAAGGATGACATATTGGAAAGATGGGGGAAAAAGAAAATGAAAGAAGATGCTGGGAGGATACCAGAATATTTTAATATAGCAAAAAAAGTATCTGGAGGGGGTGGAAGGTAATGGTAATGGTAGATATGCTTTTAATAAGTAACAGGAAGCAATTGTACAAAGAAGTCCTATGGACGAACTACTTTGAATCACTTGTTTTTAAAATAAAACTAGGAATAGATGAGAAATTTATTCTAGAGGCCACACTGGAAAAACGAATACCACATAAAATGAGAGAAACCATCTGGTTATGCTGTCATGGGAAGTTAAATATTAAAGAGAATCTTAAGCATAAAATTTCAGAGGAAAGGATGTGTTTAGAAGCTGCATGTATGAATGAAGAGGAGACGATGAGACATTTATTTTTTGAGTGTGAATATATCAAAACCTTTTGGAAACTATTGGTAGGAATGTGGGGCATCAAATTGTTTGAAGGAATGACATATGAAATATTAATATATGGGCAATTGTCAACAGAATGGAGTAAGTGGGATAAGGCACATTATTTGTAATATTTGCAGTAGTAAAATGGGCCATTTGGCAAGTAAGGTGTCAGAGATTCATCCACAGCAAAAAACAGACAATCCATGAACTGTATTTTAAGATTCAAGCAGAATTGGATGAAATATATCAAAAAGAAGCTCAGTTATATGGTGAAAATCACATTGTGTGACTATGGAGAAACCGAGAGTCTATTGGTTAGGTACAGAGAAATTATATGGAATGTTATGATGTAAATATTGTAAATATTGTACATAATTTCTGTCTTGTAATTCTTTTTTTTTCCTTCATTTTTTGGTGTACGGTATTGTCTACTGTGAAATGTAGTTTGTTTTTGGTTGTAAATAAAAACTTCCCCTATTCTCCTGTAGGAGAACCTCTGTACAAGATGGCTGACACTGACCTGGAGAGAGAGGAGGAGACAGCAGACTGTTTTCACCTTGCTGGTGAATCCGTGATAAATATTAACATTTTTGAAGTGATGGATTCGAATGTGAGAAAAGCTGGAGTTATGGAACGTTCTCAGGTAGCGCAGCAGCTGAGTGTTTCCTCCAATGTGATGAACACTGGCTCATATTCTCATGGATCATCTGGGGGGTTTTCCTCATTGTAATTAGCAGCTGAAGAAGCTGTACTGGCAGGAGTACATATCTAGAAGTCTGATATGCCTAGTGCCACTGAACCCTGTGAGAAGGCGGGTAAAGGCAGGTAAAGCGTAGGTATGCAGTATGGGTCAGAAGGAGCAATCAGGGAACAATGCGACTCAGTCAGGTGGTGATTGTAATATTCCATAAGGAGGCTCTGAGAGGAGTGAATGACTACAGGATGGACCGATTGATTTTGAATCCTGGTCACTGGAGAAGGCACTCAGTGGGGCTGGTTGGAAGCAGGTAGCTGATGGGCACTGGTTGCCAGATTCACAATGGCTGGATTTTTCCTCGCAGCAGGTCATGGGCCGTGTGTGGAACAGTGGCTGCAAAGCAGGGACTTGGGATCTGCTACAATGAGTTCCCCAAAAGACATTAACTCACTGCAGAATAATTCTTTTCCTGTATCACCTGACATGCTACAAGCTGAGGAGACAGGAACTTGGAATGCTGACTCTGTTCCCTCCACTAGCTCTTTGGAACATGTAGGCATTGTGCCTTCTAGTCATATACAACAGGGGGAAGTGAATGCAGAAGGGGTAAAGCATTATATAGCCAATACTAGAAACTCTCCTTTTGAGACATGGCCTGAACAAACCGTTGATGACTTGGAACCTGTGCCTTCTGTCTCAGGTGCTCAGGAAACAGCACTGATGGCTCCAGAGGGTTCCGATGAGGAGTCTTTTCCCCCTCCCCCTAGGGATCAGGGCAGATCCTCCACTAGATCTGGATCAACCTTTTCTGAACTGTCCTGTAATAAACTGACTCAGTCACCCAGAAAAATGCAGTTCACCTCAGATATAGAGGAGGTTTGCCTGAACATTCTGACCGGGTTTTTATAGCCTATAAATTTTTTCAACCTACAGAGATCTATGCCCTCATTCATATTTCAGGGGAAGACACATATGCCATCAGTTTTTTTTCAGCATTCTGGTCTGGACAGATTCTGGACTGAATATAAAATGCTGAGGTTTACCTCATTGTGGGCCAACTTCATGGCCATTCCTTTGATGAAACAGCAACTGTCATGTTCAGAAATGAAGGAGTGAATATTAATGACATTCTTTTCTGGCTACAGAAAAGGTGTACTGTCATGGATCAACCAGATCAAATAATTGATACAGAAGGAATCCGGACGGGGGTGATTCCAAGTAAATTGTCTCAATCTTACTTTGAAATACATGATCTACATAATAGTTTTTTCCTAGGGTGGGGGGGATGTTTTTATGCAGGCCAACCTAAGGCCTGTGATAAATGTGGTTTTCGTACTCACTTGAGCAGCTCCTGTGATTGAATGAGGTGCACGCTCTGTGGAGATTTTGGTCATGTCAGTATGGCATGAACGAATATTTATAAATGTAATCTCTGTGAGGAACTCGAACATGCCTATCACCAATGTCCATGGGTGGGGAAAATAGGGCCGAAGGCCTGAACCAGGAGAACTTAGTCAATAAGGCACAAGAAACTGCTGGGTCACAACACTCCTGTGAGCAGGAACCACAACAAAATGCAGCCCGTCTATACACACACACACACACACACACACACACACACACACACACACACACTGCTGACTCAGCACCACAGGAGCAGCACAATATAGAGAGTCAGGCAAATCCAGAGGCACCCCATACACAGGAAATTGCCACAGGGTTACCAGAATCTGTACAAAACACTGATTAGCCTTGCACTGGGGGATTCACACCCACAGAAATGCCCCCCCCCCCACAATTTTCAGCTTCCCAAGGCCAAAAGGTTTACATGGGCCTCCTTAATGGAATTAGGAAGTCTCCCTTCTATTCCCCTTGCAGAATACCTTCCAAGTACTGCAGAGTACTAAGGAAGGTGAATCTTACATGGTGTCAGATGTTTCCTCTAGATCAGAACAAGTTTCAGATATGTAGGAGGAACAAGTATTGGGCCCTTTGGAGATGAAGAAGAAGAAAGGGAAGAAATGGAAAGTCCCCGACAAAGGAGGGAGTCCACAATAGTTTGGGGTCACTGTTTTTTTATCTCCTTAAATGGCAACTTTTCGAGTAGCCTCTCTTAATGTGTGCAGTGTTAAAAATTATAGGAAAAGGTTGACTGCCTTGACTTTTTTTCAGCACCACACATGATATTATTCATTTGCAAGAAAATAGGCTTGACTCTCTTTTCTATATGGAATAGGCCAGGAGGGGATGAATGTGGGGTCCATCCTTTTGGTTCTGTAGATGGCTTGGGAGTATTGTTTAGAGGGACTAATTTTATACTTCATAAGCTGGTAGATATATTACTAGGGAAGGGTTTCCTTTTGGATTGTTCTTTCCAACTTTATTCTCTTAGAATCATCAACACATATGCCCCACAAACTAAAGCTGCTAGGGTGGAGCTTTTTGAATGTATTAGGCAATATCTCTGTACAGCACAGCGTGTCATTTGGGGAGGGGATATGAACTGTGGTCTTGATGTTATAACTAAAGATAATGTACAGAAAAAAATTTACTGTGATTCACACTCTTTACAAAACATTGTGACAGTGGCTAATTTAACAAATGCTTATGGGAAATTACATAAGGATCCAGAGTACATTTATTACAGGAACAGATTTTCTACCAGGATAGATTTCCTTTTCTGTTCCAGATTGTTGACTCCACAAACATTTACATTACAGCCATGTGAGTTTTCTGACCATGTTATTTTAAATTGTACTTTTTATTTAGGGAATATACCTCCAAAATGCTTCTCTTCCACAAAAAGATGGATAATGAATATTTCAATTTTAGACCAGTCAAGTATTGTATTAAAAATTGCATACGTACTTAAAATGTAGGAATCTGTTAAGTGTATGTATGAACCTTACTGGAGTTGGTGGCTAGATACTAAAGTGAATATCAAAAATCTAATTATCCATTTAGGGCAGGTTAAATCAAATTTGGAAGTTTTTCAACATTTGGAACATAGAAATAGACGTTATAAATATATGTCAGTTTCACAAGATAATAGACACCATTTTTTGACACAGATTGCTGCACTTAAAAACAAAATGTTCGAGTTTCTGTATAATAGGGCTGCTTCTTTAGAGGCAGAAACGAGGTTTGGAATGGAAGTTCAACTTAGTTCGGACCCATTTGCAGCATGCAAACAGAGGTTGGATGCTACCTTGATGACAGAATTACAGGACACAGATGGTATAGTTAATACTTTGGACATGGACATTCTTGCAGTTGTAAATAAACATTTAATTAACACATTTTGGACTACACATAACCCCTCTATGTTATTTCAGGATTTCTTACAAAATTTACCCCCACAATTAACTGCTTTTCAACATGATGAGTTAAATGCTCCAGTTCATGACAGAGAGGTTAAGACAGCCATCAATTCATTACAAGATGACTCATCCCCAGGCCCTATTGGTACAGCGAGTGCTTTCTATTAAAAATTCTTTATGGACTTAATAGTTCCATTGCAGTTACTCCTTAATGAAATACTACAACATGCCTCTGATACCACTAATTTTGGAGAGGCTGTCATGGTTTTCTTACACAAACAAGGGCACAAGAAATATCTCAGCAAATGGAGACCAATCAGTTTACCTAATACTGATTATAAAATATTATCCAAAATTTTATGTACCAGACTTCAGTAGGTGAGTATTGTTCTAATTCATTCTGCTCAGACATGTTCTATCCCACACATAAATATTTCCACCAATTTATCTTTGGTAAGAGATATGTCTGAATATGGGAGACAAAATAAATTTCAAGACTATCTACTTGCCATTGATCAGGCTAAAACCTTTGATGAGATATCTCACAGTTATTTGTTTCATATACTAGCTGCATATGGGATCTTCAGTAATATGCTGACTTAGATAAAGGGATTATACAAGGGACCTAAAATCACACCTTACATGAATGGGATAATGGGAGAATCAGTAGTTATGAATATTGATGTATGACAGGGCTGCCCAGTGAGCCCACTAGTATACACTTATGCATTAGAGCCACTCATTAGGAATATTATGCAGAAGCAGAGAATAGTAGGTCTCACACCAGCTGAAGGGGTGACGTATGCTTTTTTATATCATCAAATGAGGCAGGATTAGAACTGCAACATATGCTTAGTCAGTACTTTCAAGTTTCAGGAGCAGTAATTTATCAGGGCAAAAGTAAGGTGCTATGCATAGGCCCCTCCCCCCCATACACCAGGAGTCAACAATGACGATTGCAGGCATTCCTATTGCTTCTTCTACTGTGCCTTTTCTAGGCATTCATGTTGGAGAAGGGAATTTGCAGGTTATTAATTGGGAAACTAAACTGAAAATGTGTGAAACTAAAGTTCAAATTTGGAAATCTTGGAAGTTTTCAACAAAATAAGTGGGTTCTGATTATAAAAAAATTCTTACTGCCCACATTTACATATCTAAGTTTTGTTTATCCTCCACCAATATGTTTTGAAACTAATCTGTTCAGTTGCTTCTTTCAGATATTCTGGGGAAGCAAACAGAATCCCATTAAAGTGAGAATATATGGTGAGGCAATGCAAGTTTTATTTGTATGATGTTCATTCCTGGAGGCTCTGGGCAGCTTGCAGAAAAATAAAATAAACATGCAATGCATAAATATAAAATAACATCAATACAATATAAACAAACGAAAACATAATATGAACTTGTCAGTCAAATCTGGAGGTCTTGGGATGATTAATCCCTCAGTGTTTTTTTCATTCTTTTTTTTTGTACCTCCACTGTAAAGCTGGGTTGGGGAGATGGTGTACTACCTTGGAAACAATGGACAACAACTCTATTACATGTTTGTTTGAAAAATGGGATGTATACTCCCCCGAAACTATTGAAAACCTTTAATGTCCCTGAATACATTGACTCATCATTGTGAAAGATGAAACAGTAGAACATTTGCAAACATTCCTTAGTAACCTTTACAAGGAAACAACTATATGTACATATTCTGAACACACAATTTGTACAGAAGGTGGAATTCCCTAAATGTTTGCCTTCAAAGATCCCTCTCACATTAGCAGTATTAAATGATAAAAGACTCCCACTAAAAACCTGAGATATTCTTTGGTTACACTGTCATGGGAGATAAGAGGTAATTTAAAACATAAAGCTTTGGAGGAGGGATATTGTCCCAGACCAGAGTGTATTCAACTGGAAGAAACACAGACTCATTTATATTTAGAATGTCCTACTATTCAAAATTTACTATTCAGTTTGGCCACTCGATGGCAGTGGCCTTATCTTACTCATTTAACTTATGAGAGTTTTGTTTTAGGTGATTATACAGGATGTCTTAAATGTTATCACCCAAGTACCTTAAATGTAATTTTTGCCTGCATTAAATTCTACTTATGGCAGGCAAGATGTCAATACTTGACACAAGAACTGAACACATTTTCAGGTGCCTTCATAACCATGGTAGAAAATCTGCTGAAACAAGTTAAAGCATTGGATTATAGAAGACTTCCTAAGTGTAGAGCAAGTGTATTGTGGTCAGAATAGCATAACTGAATTAACCTACCTCAGGGCTTTCTGTTTAACTGTGATATGAGGTTATTGTTATCCTTTATTGAGAGATAGGGACAGTTATGATAATTAGTGTTCCTGTGTAATTCTTAATTGTGTTTAATGTCTTCCTGTTTATCCCCACTAGTTGGATTCTGTGATTCTTTTCTTTTTTTATTTTTCTTCTTTGTTGCAAAGATATATAGGGTAGGGACTACTGTGCATGAACATGATTTTCTTTCTTGTTTCCTTATTATTTGTAAATATTATGATACACTGTACTGCCTTTTTCTGATTACTTATTTTGTATAACTTGTGGAATTCTTGATTTTCTGTCTCTGTATGTTGTATTTCAGTTTGTTACGTTTTCTTTTATAATAGAATTCCTCTACTCTTTTCAAGAAGTGCCCTGGGGAGAGCTACAGGTTGGAGGGGGGAGCTGACTGTTATCAAAGAGGAAAGGGACTTGGGGTTATCATCTCTGATGACTTTATGGTATCAAAGCAGTATACAAAGGTTACAGGGAGGGCTAGTGGCATGCTGGGGTACATAGGCAGGGGTATCACTAGCAGGAGGTGGGAGGTGGGGATGCCATTGTATAAAACTTTGGTAAGGTCTCACCTGGAATGCTGCATGCAGTTCTGGAGGCCACACCTGTGCAAAGACATATATAAGATTGAGACTATCCAGAGAAGGGCAACAATGATGGTGCAGGGATTGCAAGACAAAATATATGAGGAGAGATTAAGGGACCTTTATATGTACTCACTGGAGGGGAGGAGACAGTGGGGGGGCATGATTGAAACTTTCAAGCACCTCAAGGGCATAAACAAGGTGCTGGTGGGGACCTTTTCCAATGTAGAAAAGTACTAGAACAAGGGGGCACAATATGAAATTGGAAGGGGGTAGATTAAGAGGTAATGTGAGGAAGTTTTTCTACACATAAATGGTAGTCAGTGCTTGGAACAGTCTGCCACAGGAGGTAGTGGGGGCAAGCACAGTGGAAGGGGTTTAAGCTTGCCTGGGACAGACACAAGGGAAGCTTGAGAGGGGAGGGAGTAATGAAAAGCCATTGATCACATAGGGTCAGTGGTCACATACAATGTATAGGGTCTACAGGCTGACCGGATGGGCCTAGTGGTCCTTATCTGCTGACAATTTCTATGTTTCTATGTAAGTGCCATGGGATCTTTAACATCCACCTGAACTACCACCAGAACAGGCAGATGGGACTTCGGTTTAATGTCTCATCCAAAAGACGGCACAACAGGAGTGCAGCACTACAGTGTCAGTATTGGGATTTAAACCAAGTGCCTGGTGTGGGTACAGAACCCACAGCCTTCTGATATCCCAGCCTCAGGGGTGAGTATGATACCTGCTGAGCCATTGACACTGATAACACTGATAACTGATGACAATGAATAGCAGTCATGGCGTTTTACTATCATTAAATGACATCCCACTAGGAACTCTGGATAGGGTGAGAAAACTGGGAGTCATCATTGACTCCAAGCTAATGCTAGAACACCATGTGCTGGTGGTTATCCTCAGTGACTTTTTGCATTTGTGAAATGTCACCTTTATCAAACCCTTCTTAGTTCCCACTGACTTGGTGACACTGGTGCACACTCTCATTACACCTAGACCAGGGTTTCTCAAATTGTGAGGTCAACCTCCCAGGGGAGGCCCCATACTGTTCCTGGGGAGGCTCAAGCAAGCCTTAAGATGTACTGCAGTACAACCTCGATGATCTGAAGCCCAATTATCCAGATCTTCAGATTATCCAAACTCTGACATTGTCCTCCAACTCTGGCTTGTGTAATGTGGATCCTCAATTATCCAAACTCTCGATTATTGGAACAAAGCTGATGTCTCCCATAACATTTGGACAATTGAGGTTGTACTGTATATTTAAATGTTAAGTTTTGGATGTTTTGCGTGAAGGGACGAGGCAAACTGAAAGCGAATAATGGCATGTAAATTTATGTACAAATTGGTGACCAGGAAAGGCACTCCAAACAAACACTTATTTCCCAGTGCAACATGGGGAAAAGTTGAATGGAGGAAATACAGTTCGGGATACTGTACAAAATAAAATGCAAAATAATGCAAATCAATAGGAATAACGATAACAAATGACCCATTAGACTAGTTGCAAAAAAGTGCAAATACTGAGGCTAAGCAGAGAGTTACTAGGAGCAAGAGCTGGAGGGAGCAAAATGATCCCTGAGAAGGGGTTTAAGAGCAGGGTAAAACTGACAAAGAAAGTAATCTGACTCATGGAGGTATTAACAGGCTCCAATAGTCTGAAGTGTCGAATGAGTAGGCTGACCTGGGGAGGGGGATTACTGAGGGGGAGAATAATAACTTCAATAAAATGAAAATAAACTCAGACAACTACTGAAAGGCATTTCACTGTATTTCTTGTGTACTGTACAAAGTATGATAGTTGTTCTAACTATGGGGAGGCCCAAAATTATTTCCATATTATGGGGAGGCTCAAGATCTTTTCCAAGGCTTGGGGAAGGCTTACTGTAACAAAGCCTGAGAACTACTGATCTGGACTGGATTACAAAAATGATTTTTACCTGGGGCTCTCTGCAAGGCTAGTGTGTTGCCAGAAGCTTGTGTAGAATGCAGCAGCTCAGCTGATTGTGTTGGGACTTCTCTGTTTGAGCAAATCACACTGGGTGCTCCATGGGCTGCACTGACTGCCAGTTCAGTGGTGTATCACTTTCAAGGTGTGTTTGTTAACTTACAAAGCCCTACATGGTCAGGGCCAGGGCTACCTGAAAGACCTTCTGATCCCATACACTTCCAAAAGCTTTCTCTGGTCTTCTGAGGTGGGTGTCCTGTCTACCAAAGAATCACAATTAAAATCTTCAGTGGATAGTGTGTTCAGGGTTGCTGGGTCAAGGCTGTGGAAAGCACTTCCACCAAAGATTAGAGGAGTCCCTCAGTAGACACTTTAAAAGCAAGTATTTGTCAATGCCGAATGTTTGCCTGCTGGCATTGGCATTGGTAGTGCAGGAGTTAGAGAGATGCATAATAGGAATGGCAGTGAAGTATTGAACTAATACCAACCCCCACCCCCACCTTGCAGAGACTGAAAGGCACTGGGGATGTGCCTTTGGGTTGTCATCCATAATACTTATGCCATTCCAAATCATCCCACCTTGCAGACACCAACAGGTGTCACGATGTGCTTTGGGGTCTTCTTCGGCCCTTATGCTCAACCCATTTCATAAGGAAATAAGCTGAGATGGGTGCAGTATAGGAGAATGGGGTGAACTTTAGGGCTGAAGACCCCAAGGCACACCTTGATGCCTGTCAGTGGCTGTAGGGTGGGGAGGCACAATGGTGTGAGCATTACGGCTGACAAACCCAAGTCACATCCCCAACATCTGTCAGTCTCTTCAGGGTGGGCATTATGGTTGGAAACCTTAATGCCCAGGTGCTTGTCGGTATTTTCTCTCCAAATTTTCACAATGGGCTTTTTGGGACCCCACCTCATGAACAGTAGCACTATCATTTCGTTACTCAATCCTGAAAGGTGATTTTGCACAGCAAGTATGCCATTCAGTGTCACAGATGCAGAAACACATTTTGGGAAGGATGGGAAATATGACAGATGTACTGTTCATGAGGAGGAGGGAAAAAATGGCAATATTGAAAATCTGGAGTGAATATACGAAACGTGCGTAGAAACTGCGCAACACATGACCATATAATGGCCATTTTTTAAAATTCTTTCTCCAAATTTTCAACATGGGCTTTTTGGGACCTCCCCTCATGAAGAGTGGCACTGTGATTTTGTTAATCCATCCCAAAAGTTGATTTCACACAGCGACTGCACCATTCCATGCCACAGGTGCAAAAACACATTTTGGGCAGGATGTGAAAAATGACAGCTGTATTGTTCATAATGAGGTGTTAATAAATAGCAATGTTAAAAATCTGGAGTCAAAATATTAAAAATTGGTGAAGTTACAAGCATGCGCAGAAAATGTGCAATGCATGCCCATAATGCCATAATTTTTTGGAATTGTTTCACCAAATTCTCAACATGGGCTTTTTGGAACCCCACCTCATGAACAGTTGTACTGTCATTTTGTTATTCAGTCCCAAAAGGTCATTCCGCACAGTGACTGCGAAATCACTTTTCAAAGCGAGAAACGAAATGACAGTGACATGTTCATGAGGTGAGGTCCCAAGAACCCCATGTTGAAAATCTGGGGCCAAAATTCCTAAAAATGGCTGAGATATCAACCTAAGTTGAAACCCCCCATTGATTCCATTATGCAATGCTTACCCAATTCCTCACTTCATAGTTCAACTTTGAAGAGTGCAGACGCATCCTGGTCCACAGAAGATCACTGCTCCTGAGCTCCAGAGGGTAAGTATGGTTGGGGAGGGATGCAGGGAGGTGGGCACACAGAGGGAGGGGTGGGGTGGGGAGGGAGACTGGGGAGACGACGCTGCACGGTTTTCTTTTTACAGTTTAACAAACAAAAAGACTCTGAGGATGGTTTCTTTATTTATAGGTTAAAAAAAAAAAAAAAATTTGGGCACACTGAGGTGGACTCCCAGTGTGCCCACATGAAGACTCCAGAGGACAGCAGTCCCCATGGGGATTGGGCACGACCCTTGGCAAGCTTGGGGTAGGAGGGGAAACATGATGCCAATGGGGATTTGGCACCCCTGTCAGCAAACAAATTTGAGTTTGGGGGTGAGGGGCATCTGACACTGGAAGTGGGCTTCCCAGTGTCAGGAAAAAAAAATGTCTAGGCACACTTGGATAGGCTCCCAGTGTGCCCCAATGTTGCTGTGTGTGTGTGTGGGGGGGATACATACTGACATGGGGATTGGACACCTCCAATGTCGGCTTTACTGGAGTGTGTGGCCAGTGGCAGGAGCCGCCATTGTGGAAAACGATGCCCTGGCTGTTTTATTTACTGAAATGTTTCACCAGGAATGGCACACTGAGCAACTGCTAGTAACTCCAGCCATGTGCATTTCTGTGCACTGTAATGTGCATGGCTGGAGTCTTTTCATCTGCCACTGCAATGACGAAACTGCACCTGATTGCAGTGGCGGATTTGTTTCAACTCTTTGGCTCCCTTTGAAGTTTGCTGTCATCACCAGCATGCTCACTGATTGGTGGCAGAGGGATGCACCCAGTAAATTATCCCCTGAACTGGCAACACCACTGACACCTCTGAAATGTGCTACTACCACAAGATGTTTCTTGCACATGCATGCAAGCAAACATAAAAACAGTTAAAAAAACATCTTTACAATGTTTGTTAAGGGTCTAGTGATATTTAGTAATGTTAACTCTGTGCTTGTTTTAATATGCTGTATTGTTATGCTTTTATTTATGTATGGCACTTAGAACCTTTGGGATTCTGCACAGTAGAAATAAAATTGCCCTGCCTTGTCCTTACTTTCCTTGATTAGAATATGACTCACCATAACCATTCAAGCAGATGATGATGTTCGCCCCCAGTGTTTACTTGTG
The DNA here is from genome assembly GCA_016271365.2 of Neoceratodus forsteri. Classification (NCBI taxonomy): domain Eukaryota; kingdom Metazoa; phylum Chordata; order Ceratodontiformes; family Ceratodontidae; genus Neoceratodus; species Neoceratodus forsteri. The sequence goes on along the minus strand of CM057459.1, from coordinate 1,222,697,773 downwards.
GTCCCTGCTCTGTTCTTTCTCTCACTTTCTCCCTACCCTGTCCTCCTATAACAGACTGCATTGTCTCTCATCCTCTCTCTCTCTCTCTCCCTTCCCACCCCCACAACAAGCTGCACATCTCTCTGCACTTTGCAGTTTTACTTCACAATCCCAAAAGTGATCCATATGTTGCAGTCCCATGATGCTTTCATTTGCCAGGTACAGCCACATCAATCCTGACCATAATTCGGTTAAGCATTAAAAAAAACAATAAAACAGAAGTGCGTCTTCCCAAACGAAAGTGAGATTGCTGGTTGGACAACCATGTGCAACCAGCTAGTGCTGCCTCAGAGCGGTTTTGAATACATCAGACCTCAAGTGTGAAGCTTGAGAGGTCTGATATAATCAGAAGTGTGCTATGGCAACACAGGCTGGATGAACATATGGTTGACCATCTGGTATTTTATATATTGTATAGTTTGTAAGTTTTAGTTTTAATTAAAAAAAAAATGAAAGTGGCCGGCCTGGTGGTGTGGAGGGCTGAGGATTCATGCTTTACCTCCTGCCATGCTGATGGTCCATGTTTGGTGTGAGTGGGCTGCCAGAGGCCGGCTGGAAAGGAGGAAGGCTGAGTGTCCCAAGGACAGCTCTACTCCACGGAGGGGGGATCAGTGGTCAGTGCTTGCCTGACCCCTAGCAGAGGCTGGGGGCTGGCACACCAACACTGTACATGTAGGGCAGTAGCAGGGCACCCTCCCAAGCAAGGACCATCATAGAGGCAGAAAAAGAAGAAGAAAAAATAAATAAAACAAGCATTTGTCAATGCCGAATGTTTGCTTGCTGGCACTGGCATTGGTAGTGTAGGAGTTACAGAGCTGCATAATAGGAATGGCAGTGAAGTATTGAACTGAAGCCAACCCATCACCACCCTGCAGAGAGTGACAGGCATTGGGGTGTGCCTTTGGGTCATCAGGCATAACGGCCACGCTATTTCACCACCCTACCATGCAGACACCGACAGAGTGTCATGGTGTGCCTTGGGGTCTTTGGGCCTTATCGCACCCATTCCATCAGGAAATATTGTGAGATGGGTGTGGTATAGGAGAATGGGGTGAACTTTGGGTGAAGAGTCCAAGGCACACCTCCATGCCTCAGTGGCTGCAGGGTGTGGTGGGGTGGAATGGTATTAGCATTGCAGGTAACAATCCCAAGTCACAGCCCTGATGCCTGTCATTCTCAACAGGGTGGGGTGTTATGGTCGGAAACCGTAACGCCTCAGGCATTCGTTGGTATTTTCACTCCAAATTTTCAACATGGGTTTTTTGTGACCCCCACCTCATGAACAGTGGCAATAACAGTTTGTTAGCCGAAAGCTGCTTTTGCACAGCGACTACGGCATTTGTCACCACAGGTGCAAAAACACATTCTGAACAGGATGTGAAAAATGACAGCTGTACTGTTCATGGGGAGGTGTAAAAAATGGCAGTGTTGAAAATCTGCAGTGAAAATACAAAAAAAAAACTGGTGAAGTCTCGAGCGTGCGTAGAAACTGTGCAATGTGCACCCGTAATGTAATTAGTTTGGGAATTGTTTACAGCAGATTGTCAACACAGGCATTTTGGGACCTCCAGTCATGAACAGTGTCACTGTGACTTTCTTTATCTGTCCCGAACAATGATTTCCCACAGCCACCACTCATTTCTGTGCTGAAAGTGTGAAAACACATTTCAGCCATGTTGTGAAAAATGGCAGCTGTCCTGTTCATAAGGAAGTGTGGAAAAATGCCACTGGTGAAAATGTGGACTGAAAATATTACAAATTCATGAACTTACGAGGGTGCGTGGAAACTGTGCAATGCTCAGTCATAAAACAGTCATTTTTAGGAATTTTTTCACCAAATTTTCAAAATAGCCATTTTAAGACCTCTGCTCATGAACAGTGTCACTGTGATTTTCTTAATGTGTCCCATACATTGATTTCGCACACCGACTGCGCCATTGTGCGCTACATGGGCAGAAACATGTTTTGGGTGAGATGTGAAAAAATGACAGCTGTACTGCTCATAAGGAGGTGTGAAAAAATGGCAATGTTGAAAATCTGGAGTGAAAATATTGAAAATTTGCGAACTTATGAGCGTGCGTAGGATCAGTGCAACAAACGCTCGTAAAACAGTCATTTTTGGGAATTTTTTCACCAAATTTTTAACATGGCCATTTTAACACTTCTGCTCATGAATGGTGTGACTGTGATTTTCTTAATGTGTGCCATACATTGAGTTCACACACCAACTGCACCATTGTGCGCTACATGTGCGGAAACACATTTTGGGTGAGAAGTGAGAAATGACAGCTGCACTGCTCATAAGGAGGTGTGGTAAAATGGCAATGTTGGAAATCTGGTGTGAAAATATTGAAAATTAGCGAACTTACAAGAGTGCGTAGGAACAGTGCAACACATGCTCGTAAAATAGTCATTTTTGGGAATTTTTTCACCAAATTTTTAACATAGCCATTTTAACACCTCTGCTTATGAACAGTGTCACTATGATTTTCTTAATGTGTCCCAAACATTGATTTCGCTCACCGACTGTGCCATTGTGCGCTACATGCGCGGAAACACATTTTGGGTGAGATGTGAAAAATGACAGCTGTACTACTCATAAGGAAGTGTGGTCAAATAGCAATGTTGAAAATCCAAAGTGAAAATATTGAAAATTCGTGAACCTACAAGCGCATGTGAGGAACAGCGCAACGCAGAAAGAACAGTCATTTTAGAATTTTTTCACTCAATTTCAACATAGGCTTTTGAGAGCTCACCTTATGAACACTGGCACTGTTATTTTAATCAGTCCCAAAGGTGATTTTGTGCAGTGACTGTGAAATCACCCTTCAGGCCCGATTAAGCCATGAAAGTGACAGAACTCATGAGGAGGGGTCCCAAAACCCCATGTTGAAAATGTTGTGCCAAAATTCCAAAAATGCCTGAGATATGCAGCAAAGTTGAAAAACCTATTCATTACATTATACAGCTTACTGGCATTTCCTCGGTTAGCAATTGGCTGAAGAGTGCAGACATGTTCCCGTCCACCAAGATCATCGCGCCAAGGTCCAGAGGTAAGTATGGGGTGAGGAGGGTGTGGGGAGGCAGGGTGCGCAGTGGGTGGAGCACGGGTGGGGCAAGAGACAGCGAGGACCGTTTGTATTTGCAGGTTTGTTTTTACAAAGGAGGAGATGACGCGGGCGTTTGCCACCTTGGGTGGGCTCTCAGGTGGCACAAGGATGGCTTGTGGGGGAGCCGTGGAGCCGATGGGGGATTGGGCACTCCTGTCGGCAACAGCATCTGTTGCCGTGCTGGGGTGGGCTCCCAGCGTGACACCCTGTACTCTGGGGGGGGGAGACAGTGGAGCCAGCGGGGATTAGCCACCCCGTCGGCTATACATGTGTAGCCACGCTGGGTGGGCACCAGCATGGCCTGTAAAACTCTGTTTGGGCGAGGGGTGCAGCACAGCCGACGGGGATTGGGCACCCATTACGGTGGCAGTAGAAGGAAGACGCAGTATGCGTGGGCACGTATGCGCACTGTGTGTATGTGTGTGTGTATGTGTGTGTAGGAGAGCGCATGAGCAGGCGATATCTTATCGCTGCTCACTGAAGCGTAGCTCCCTCTTTCAACTGTACGCCACTGCATTTTGGACTGTCATAGACAGCTCCAGCAGGCATTGGAGAACTGGGGCCGCGCCTGCAAACACACTGACTGAATTGGAAGAGGGCTGCCACACCTCTGAAAACTCGCATGATGGCACTATGTTTCTTGCACATGCGTGCAAGCAAACATAAAAATGAAAGTGGTCTCACAATGCTCTGCAGCAGCAAAGAATCTACCAGTGGGTTAATTTCAGAAGTTTAACTGATTGCTGTGCATGTAGCAGCAAAGCATAAAACACCAGGTGCCGTGAGGATTTCCGATCAGCTGGAATGTTGTATTACAGAATGGTACAACAATGTTTCATGACATTTGAACTTTGGTACAACAGCATTTCATCTGAGATGGAAATCCATACAGAACAAAGGCCAGCTATACACTCTTTATCTTTTTTGTCTGCATGTTCTGGCACAAACAAACTTGTTGAGTCAAACCCAAAGTGGCAGTGACCTGCAGCTATTAGGCAGACACAGACATAAGAGGCAGTGAGTGAATGTGGAGTGATGGCCATTCTGTATCAGTGTGGTAACAGTGCATTACTGGAGACAGACAAAATATTTAAAACCAAAAAGAGAAAAAAAAAAAAAGAGTCAGAGTTTTTTTTTTGTCTTTCAGTCTGTAGCTTAAAGGGAAATGTCCACAAGCTGCCTAAAAAAGCATTGGTTAGCAAGGTGCCATGGTAGTACAACCGCCACTCCTAACATAAAACACATCTAAAGATTACCTTTATTTTTATATTTGCAGTGGTTCTTCAGACCCTCCTCCATTTTGCCGTGTCTGTGACCCCTGCTGATCTTTGGTGACCCACTATGACCAGGAAGTGACGTGCGATACGGGGGAAGCAACTCATTGAAGTTTGTACTTCTGCACTTGCTATCACTGCTTTGCTGCTCTCTTGTAAGGGAATTGCTTGAATTCAAATTAGAGGTTCGTATTTTTGTTTTGCAGCTGAAGCAGTGATTACATATGTACTCCCAACATGGCTGCATGCAGTTTTATAGTCCAGATGCCTGCGCCAGTTTTATTTGTCTTGTCCTGCTCCCGTCCCACTGTGCTGTGAAGTCCTACTCTCATTGACGTTGGTTCTGAACTTGGGCTTCACTGAAAGGCTGTCTTCTACCCAATAAAATACACAGCATGGCTCCAAACAGCAAATAATTCCACCCAGATCACGCTCTGTCACAGGATACATCCTAACTTATTCTATCATTTGCCAAACAACTTGATAGCCTACTGAAGTTTTGCATATGATCACTTTGTGAAGGTATACCAGACGCAATGCTGACTGCTACTTGTTTTGAGCCATACCTATACCATGCGCTGTTTATGTTAGAAATCAGCATTCGTATATTGCATATTGATACTTATTATATATTTCATCTATTGTCATTCACTGTTGCCGTGCAGTTGTCATGGCAACAGTCAACATACAAACACAGGCAGGTGGCAAGTAAGAACTGCGGTGAAACAGTACCATGCAAAGAAATAGGACGGTCATTGCAGTTCAGCTGACTAAGTATGACACTTCCTGATGCTTTCTTGTTATATGGGGATGTAGGTTGTACAAACACAAAGCAGATGTTAGTACAGTGCAGGGAATGACCAAAAACTGGAATGTTGTGTCAATAAATCTACTAGTGTTTGCAGCGCTTCCTTGGCAATATTAACAACTGAAAGGTGAATGAACAGCTGAAGCACAATACCTGAAACAGGACAAGAAATCAATGGGTAGTGAGCTCTTAACTGTGCACTGTGCGATTTTTACAAAGCCATTGAAAAGCTGTGTCCACTAAATAGACACACGTAGCTGGACATTTCCGGAGCTCTCTGCATTACCTTTAAATTGTGCTTGTAACTTTCTGCAGAGAAATGCAAAGAACACACAACAGTATTGTGGCTCTGTATATCAGGCAGATTGTCTTGCTTGATCCATGCTGCCCACACTGATGATAGTCGTAGTCGGTCATCATGGGGCAACATGTGAAAGGACAACTCGCAGCACTCGACTTTGCAGCTGTCACTATGGCAGCCCACCACACAGCAGTACACTATTTTTGCGATTGTGAAGGTCCAAAAAGAAAAGGACCAGCACAAGACAATAGTGGCAATAGTCGAGAAGAAATAAACATACTCAGATGTAGCAAGAGGGACTGTGCCAGGCAAAACTAAGGCAGCACTTGGAATGTAGCAAACTGCGTCTCTAACTGTATGTTTAACGGCTGACAGTATTTAACGGCGAATTGTCACGGAGGAAAAAACAGGGCAAACAATACAGACACAACAAATCTCTTCCTCACTAGATGATCTGACAATATCTAGCTGATTTATAACTTAGAAAATAAGCACTACAGGCTTTATAGTAGTATCCTCGAATCCTACGTCACACTCCAGAAGTGTACTAGGGCGCATATGCATTGTAAGCCTTCACAGCATGTTGTGGTTGAGGGCAGGCAAGAACATGAAAAATGCATTTTTACGAGCAAAATAGCAAAAACAGGGCTAAGGTAGGAAAAATCTTCTTTGAATAAACTGTAAATTTGTGCCTATTTCTACGTGACTCTCCTGGCCGTCAGAATGTGGAGATTTCCCCCCCACTCCCCTCACACCTCCCACATACTGAACTTTGGCCTCTGACCTCTCCCTTATCACCTTCCCTCCTGCTCGTATAGGCACCCTCACCCTATTCCTCTTAGCCTCCTCGGCTGCTTTGCCCCCTTTTTACCCCTGTTGTTTTCTCCCTTGCAGCACTTAGACTATCCCTCAACCCCTACCCTCTGCAAGGAGCCCCCTCACCTGACTTACTCATTAGCTCCCTCCCTTGTGGCACTTAATGAACCTTCAACTCCCTTGCCCCTCCCTCTGGGGCTCACAACTGTAGGGCTGCTCTCTCCCTGCAGGCCTAGCCAATCATATCACGGTGGTCCTCCTGCCGCCCCTTCCCTTCCCTGAACTCATCAGCTCCCTGTTGATCTACCTCCCTGCCTACTCTCCCCCCTTGCCTACTCTCCTGACCACCATCTCGACCCTGCTCTGCCTGCCCCCTTCCTTGTCTACCTGTCAGTCTCCCCCTGCTCCCATCTTTGGACTGCCACCTTCTCACTTGCACGGACTAGACGCACCAGTTGCCATATACTCTCTACTTTTGTCCATTCTAGCTGTTGTTGAACACAAGTCTTGACTCTGTACCCCGGCCCCTCCCTGCGAGTGGGCTTGCATGCCACCTTGACAGTGTACCATGTTCTCTGTATTGTAATATTTCGCTGGCTCACCTGTTTAATGGGCGTGTCTGCTACCATGTCTATGTACCATGTTTTCTGTATTGCGCTTGTTTGCTACCTTGACTCTGTACCTTGTTTTCTGTATTGTAACCTCCCGGGTCGCACCTGAAATTTGGCATTTGTTGTCTAGTGTGCCTACCTGGTTAACAAAAACAAATAAATAATAAATAAACAAGCACAAACCACCAACTTGCAGTGGTGGTATATTTAATTCTAATATGTGATGCTTTTTCTCCCATACAGCTTCAGGGCCCTCCCCACCTAACCACAAGCCAGAACAAGAAATGCACACTGTAATGTAGTGTAAAGTATTTTTTCATACCAAAACTGAGTGTTCTGTAGCTGCAGTCCCTCTGCTGTTTACCTGATGATGCAGTGGGGTCATGATTACCAGTATAAAGAAAATATCAGTCAGTTTAAAAACAAATTGCAGTGTCTCTCACAGTGATGGTGTATGTATATGAGGGGGGGGAGCTGGTAGAGGGATACAGCTATCAAATGTTTAAAAAATAGGAATGAAAACAACAAAAAGTGAAGTTCACCTCTATCACACTACATTGGTATTCAGAGCTATAATTCAGCATTTATGTTTGACCATGATTTACACATAACTTTTATAGCTCAGGAAACACCACTATCTGGTCAGCTAGGGAGCCATAGGGCAGATCAGTCACATTATCACCACAAGAGCAACAATGAGCTGCAGAAATGGGGATATTCACAGTTTGGTTGCTTTTAAAAAGAAAAAGAGAGATACAGGATGGGGTTAAAAAACTGCACAATAGGGCCTATTCAGAAAGGTGTGGGAAGTATGTGGGAAGGCAACATAAGTAGGGACACACAACTCTGCACTGCGCAGAGTCTGGTGAACACACAATATTTTTTTTTTTTAGTTGTTTAACCAGGTATAGCACACTAAGCTGAAAGCTTTTTTACAGGAGCGGCCTGGGAGCACAAGAAGATTAAGTGACTTGCTCAGGGTCACACAGTATGCAAGTGGAAGCTGTGGGATTCAAACCCAGGTCTGGTCTGCTGGATATCACCAAATTTGCAGCTCAGAGCCTTAAACCACTGCGCTATATTGCCTCCTCACCATTTCACCAACCATATTCACCAACAGGTGCACAAGGTGCCTGAAAGGCAGGGGTGGGGTTCAGAGAGGTGCTCAGGCATGTGTAGGGGCAGGCTGAAGGATGTGTGGGAACAGGTACCCACCCCTTAATTAGGCCATATAAGGAGGTGAGGACTAGCTATGCTTGGGAAATAACACATTGTGTGAAACTAAGTAGGAGGTGGAACACATGCAGGAGAACCAGGTCCCAGAACAGCCGGTGGCTGTCATGCTACCGCAGCCCTCACTGGCTAGAGTGGGAGATAGACAAGAGAAGAGGGAGAGGGAGGCATCCATGGTCCACAAACTTTAGAGGTGCACAGGTAGCCATGCTAGTAACAGACATCCGGCAACACTATGATGTCCTGTATGGGACACTGTTCCTGTCCAGCCCCATAGAAATAAAAGCACAGATAAGGCTGGGCATCCAAGTGGCAATCAATGCCGTGGTACCAGAGGTGTGCACAGTTGCTGCAATCAAGCACAAGTGGTGGAACTTCCGGTCCCAGGTCAAGAAGAAGCTGAGCCTGGCACAGCAGTCACAGGGCACCACAGGTGGTGAACCACCTCCACCAGACCCCCCATTGATCCCAATCGAGAAACTAGTGGCCAACACCATAAGTGATGTCATGAGGGACAGGGTGTCTGACAGTGTGGACAGCATGACAGGTAAGAAACACGCACATGGCACATGCCACACCACCTACGCAAAGTACACACAGAGCATGCTGACCATGTGAACCTCTCCCCACAGTGCATGATGAGGACAGTGCTGGAGAGGGGCCATCAGGCCACAGCACAGGAACATTGCAGATGGCCACAGTGGATAGTAGGTCATGGGACAGCAGCCATGCATGGTGCCATGCAACCACTGCCAGTGCTGTAACCAATGGCTGCCTGTTCACCCCAACAGGTAGCATGCAACAGGACACACAGCCAGTACCAGAGGATGCCACCCTGCCGGCATCACACAGTGACCCCAGGCAGTGCAAGAATACCCAGCAGAGCCACATACCTGAGTCACAGGGAGATACTGGAATGGAGAACACTGAGTCACAGACAGCCCTCAACAAGGACAGCCAGACATTGGTGGACACAGTGGTGAAGGACCAATGCGCACCACTGCTGGCCACAAGCAGCATCAGACTGGGCCACCAGGACACCAACACAGCCCCCAGTGAGGCCTCTGACACACAGGTCTAAACCACAATTCCCCCGGATGATGCACCAGGGACATCAGCGGACCCCCGACCACCAGAGGGGAATGCCGAACACCACCCAGCAGCCTGCTATAGACAAACTACCCTGTCCAGTGGAGGCTAGAGCATGAGCACCTGCAGGCCATGAAGGAGAACATGCAGGCCCTGGAGCAGCTCACAGAGGTGGTGTCAGGTGCCGTACATGCCTAGGAGAGGATGGCCGATGAGTTCGCTGCTGGTGTCCATGCCAAGGAGAGGATGGCCAATGAGCTTGCCACTGGTGTCTGTGTCCAGGAGAGGATAGCCAACATGATGGTGGCTATCGCCACCAACATGGGTGTCGGCCGACCGCAATGCAACTGGACAATGAGCATTGACGCCACCCTACAGCACCCAATGCCACAGACCCCAAATGGCCAAGCCAGTCCACCAGCACAACTGGCCATACCAGCAGCACACCTGCTGATCAGCATGAGAAGGTGGCTCCATGGGGTGTGCAGTGCTCAAGACGGGCTATGCAGCCAATGGAGGGTGCCATGGCACATGGCCAGGCACGGCACATCTGCACAGGTGCTGCTGGATGTGCCCATAGAGAGCATAGGTTATAACATGGACAGCCCCATGCACACCCTATCAGGACCACACAGACAGCACATGCACTCCCCTCACACCACGCACCCTGGGAAATACATGGCATACACCACACAGTGCAGTGTACACACATGTGGCATGAACCCTGCAGCACACAAACGCAACATACCACACATACACCTGTTTGCACCCTATCATCATGCATTGTAGGGCATTGTAGGGCAGCTGTGCACTGACACAGTATCCATGCACTAATGCCTGTGACACACAATGGGCAAGTACATGGATGGGTATGGGCACATGTGCACTCAGCTGAGCAGTGTCATCATCGCACCCATGGTACCATACCCTACTGGCCAAATGTCCCATGCACCACATGATGTCAGACAGCACATGCAGCCATACAGCCCAGCGTAGGCGGACACCATGGGCATCGATGCCTGCCGCCATTGGCATGGAGTACCACAGGGTGTGGTGCATGAGGGGATTCAGGGGACAAGTCTGGGGGAACAGGCAGTAGCCCATCAGGGGCCACAGGCATGCAGATGTTATGCAGTATGGCACAGGTGGTGGACACTCTGCATGCCTTGCCTGGTGACAGCATCATCATGCCACCGCAGTGGTCCAGGCAATGGAACCATATCTTCAGGAACCCTATGGTTCATTCCAAAAAGTTTTGTGTCTTCGTATGTGCTTGGTTGTATGCCTCCTCTCCAGGGTGCTGTGGTGCCAGGTATGGCGTCAGGAGGTATGTCTGCAGTGGACAGCCACTGTCCTCTGTGGAGGTGAGGGAAACATCATTAGTACAGGGCCCGTGATGCACAGTGACACATGTTGCAATGACACCCGTGGACAGTGCTCACCTATTGTCCATCCATATTCCTCCACACATGTGCAAGATGTCGCTTGAGTTCACTAATGTTGAAGATGTAGGAGTCATGGCATGACCCAGGATACTTCATACACACTTTCATCAGGATGCGCATGGCATCGCACACAACCTGGGAATTATACTGTGGAACCCTTTGCGATTCCAATATGCCTCCTCATCCACCGCTGGCATGAGTATTGCCAGGTGTGTACAGTCAATTTCCCCTACTGTGTTTGGCATGCCATGCAGATCATAAAATGCCTCCTTTTCCACCATGATATCCCTCTTCATTATGGGGAACCAGATGTGGTCTGCCACATGTCGCAACAGTGCATGTGGTACCTGTTGCAGTGCCCTGGACACAGACGTCTGGCTCACACCTGTGACATCACCTGTCACCCTCTGGAATAAGCCCATGGCATAGTACTGCAGGGCACACATGACCTTCATCTTGACAGATGTTGCCATGGACTGCTGTGTGCATGGCTGGATGTGTTCCTGGACCAGGCCACATATGAAGCGAAAAGTGGCATGGTCCACACGGTACCATTACAGACAATCTGTGTCCCACAGCTAGAGATGTGCGAAGTCTGCAAACTTCACTTTGCAAAAAATGTAGATTCCACTCAATCCACAAAGCGCAATCCGCAAACTTCACAGATCCGCAGAGCACCAGATCAAATACAAAGTCCATATTCTGCCCCATGGTTCACTGGCCTGTCGGCCCACAATATAAAAAATGTTTTTTTCAATGAAATCCCTGGTGTCTAGTGGTCTCCCCGCTGCTGATCGCAGGCCACAGTTGAAATAAAGAAAATTACCCTGGCCATTGTTGGGTGAGTTACTTTTCTATTACTTTCTATTTTGTTTGGAAACTTGTTCCAGGAAGCTCTGTGCAGTCACTAGCAAGGATGGATAAGTACTAGAAAAAGTAATACACCTTACAATTATAGTTACTTATTTCTTTTTATACAAAAATAATAAATGACTATAAAAGATTAAATTTTTTGAAAGTAATAGGTTAGTTACTAGTTACTGTCAAATAAATGTAATCAGTTACAGTTACGTATTTCTTTTGTATAAAAAGATATAAGTAATTGTAACTGTATGGTGTACTACATTTTCCAGTACTTCTCCATCCTTGCTAGTGACTGCACAGAGTTTTCTGGAACAAGTTTCCAAAAGTAATAGAAAAAGTAACTTACCCAACACTGCCCCTGGCACACACACACCCGCCAATCACAGACCAGTCAGCCACAATGTAAAAATATAACTACATTTTTTAAAATTCAGTCCCTGGTGTCTAGTGGACTCCCCACCCTGTCAGGGAGTGCCCCGCCACCCCCCCACTCCCTATCATCCTGATCCTGAGGGGGCCACTGCCACAGCCCTCCACTCAGCTTCACAGCCGGCAGCCCGACTGAGCTCTTAATGAATGAGCACATGCTTGTGCAAGCACGCGCCTATTCATTGACAGCTCATGGTCATTTTAGGCACATTTTAGGGGGTAGAGAATGGGAGGCGGCTCTGGTGCGGTGGGGGGAGGGACTGCATTGTAGCAGATTTAGAAACATATAGAGACATTGAAAAATTATGGAAGATAAAGACCCATGGTCTTGATAGTCTGCCCCCCAAAAACAGGTAGACCTTACTGGCTTATTGCCAGATTAGTTGATTACCTTATGTTTCCTACCCCTCCTCAACTCTACCCTTTCCAATCCCTGGACTAAACCCTCCACACTGGGACTACTAGCCCTCTGAATTTTTCCCAGCCTTTCTTGAAGCTGCGAGTAGATAATGTCTCCATCATCTCCTTCCTAATTTTTTCCATTTTTCCACTTTTTGTCAGTGACAAACAATTTCCTGATATCCCTTTTAAATCACCTTCCTACCCATCTACACCAAAGACTCCTCATCACTGTTTTAACTGGTGAATTGAACTCTGCTATCTACTTTGTTTATTTCCCTTAGGAACTTGCAGATTTCAATCATAGCAATCATATTATCAGTAGGCTTACCCAATGGCATGGAAGACTAAGGTGCTGAATGCCTTACTTTCTGCCACACCCGCGACTCATGTTCGGGAACAAGCACAGGTTGCCATGGGAGGTTGGTAGGAGAGGATCAAGCATCCCAGTGATAGCTCTCATCTCTCAGAGAGGATGGCCAAGCCATCTTGGCCCTTGACTGCCACTGGGTGGAGGCATGGTGGTAGTGCAAGCACGAGTGACTTGAAGGGAGGGAGCTGCAGTGATGCAGGATGAGTGCATCTCCACTTATATGTGCTGGCGCCAGAGCACAGGGCAGGGCAAGAAAAGAGGAAAAAATAAGGGCCTGGGCTTTTTGAAGTTCTGCCCATACTCCGGTGGTCTGCTCTACCACTCCAGTCTGGGAGTGAGAAACTTGAAATGTCTGCTGGAGGACGGGGGAACTGTTCTCTCTCTCTCCCTCACCCTGCCTCGGAGGAAATCCATGGGGGTATGTGCATCCTGAGGAGGCGGAGGAGGAGATAAGTGATGACCACTGGAGATGGGGGACAGGGCTGCTAGCCACTCTGGTCTGCCATGGAGGATAAAAACCATTGTGGGGAAAAAAAGCATATTATCAGTGCTCTCATACTATTGAAAATCACCCTTCCCCTTTAAGGCTGAGCTTAAACAGTACCTCTCTGGAAGCATGGCCTGTTGCTGTAGGCAGTAATTGCATTCCCAGCTCTGCAAGTCTTAAGACACAATCGCCTAGCTAGCCGACATGGATCAAGTCACCTCCAACACCCTTTTTAACAAAGCCCCCACAGGGCCTCTGCTCACATCACGGATCCCCAACCCCCAGCACTCTACATCAGTTCCATTACGTAGCTGGATCTAGCTCCCTGGCTACTGAACATTATACCTTTGTGCCTAGCCTTTGGCTGTTGTAAATTATACCTGTGTACCTGACAATGTTTGGCCTTGTCATGTTTCTTTGCACTTACCAGATTATAGCTTATGTCTCTGTTAGCAATGTTTCACCCTTGTAATTTGCTTACATTGGGGCTCCACCCTCCTTTGTTTTCTTGTTCTCAGTTGTTCACACTTTGTTGTACCTGATAAGGAACCTTTGTAAAAGAGTTTTTGCTCAAAGGTGATATCCGAATATCTGGTAATATCCGAATCTTGAAATAAATAAATAAAGTTCAGTACCACAGCCTAGGATGATGACCTGGGACTCCCTGTGGCTATCACAAAACACACTGAGCCATCATCCCTGGACCCCCCACCAGGGACCCCCAACCCTAATTTTCCCCACTGTCTCACTGTTAGACTGTACCAGGTCTAGAATAGCCTCCAGTCTGTTAGGCTCCCTGACCCTTTGCACTAGGAAGCAGTCCTGTATGATGCCTAGCAGTGACTGACTCCTCCCACATTTGGCTGCAGGAGCCTCCTGGTCTATGTCCTGCAAATTATAATCCCCCACTGTCACTGCTCTCTCTTCTACCCCTAATCTGATATAATTCCCATGCTCCCTATCAGCCTCCTCATTTTATTTGGGAGTACACCACTGCTTGTCTGATTTCTTTTCAACCAGTTCTTATAATTGTACCCAGATTGATTTGACTTCACCTCTATTCCTTCCCTTATGTATAAGGCATCACCTCCTCTTCCCTCCACCCAATCCCTTCTGAATTTGGCATAGCCCAGGTTTTCAAGATCCCATTCATTTCTGCCTCTTGCCTGTGTAACCCCTCCTCGGAATGAGGTTTACCTGGACACTGGTTGTGCTTGTTCTTTCCCCAGGAGTGCTGCTGCAGTAAGGGGATCAGAGGAGCCTCAGGATGACCATTGCATGATTGCACAGACATTGTGTGCACATTCAAGCAGTCACCTGCTCTAATGTACGAGCTGACTCTGCCCCGCCCATTCACAGATCTAAAAGCCACATTGGCAGCACATCAAAGACCCACCTCTAGTGTGCTCTGGTGCCAGGGACACCAGCAAGCACCAGGAGCCTTGAAGACACTGGGAGGGTGAGAAAGAAGAAAGGTGAGACTGCCAGATGTTGTGACTTTGGCTGGCTTCACCTTTAAAAAATAAAGAGGTTGCTTGCTGAAAAGAGGCTGCCTGTCTGAACAGAAGGGGGGAGCAGATATCAGAGCTTATGACCGGAAGCTAAAAGCACTTTTCCATGCAATGTTTCCACAAGAATAACAGGCACAAGTGTGCCTATCAGACCATGGAGCTAGTAGAGAAAGAAGCAGGATAGCTGCCCCATAAAATAAACTTTAAATTGCAACAACCATTTGCTCTGGGGACAGCCACCATATTGATGACTCCTGACCTCGCTGTCAGCCAATTGGAGATCAGGGATTTTGGCAGCTAAGCCCAGAGAGGATTGTGGGAAATAATGCAAGAGGATCCTCCCCAATGCTCTGCTGGGCTGGAGGAGCCAATCAGAGGACAGGATGGAGTAAAAAGACTGATGGACAGCCCTGCTTGTCAAATAGAACCCTGAATGGAGGGAAATAGATTGCCAGGCTATTGAGGTAATGGGACAGTCTGAAAGGGATTGAGAATGGTGCAGACTTGCTGTTGGTGAAGCTCAAAGCACTTTTCCATGCAATGTTTCCACAAGAATAATGGGCACAAGTGTGCCTATCAGACCATGGAGCTAGTAGGGAAAGAAGCAGGATAGCTGCCCCATAAAATAAACTTTAAATTGCAACAACCATTTGCTCTGGGGACAGCCACCATATTGATGACTCCTGACCTCGCTGGCAGCCAATCGGAGATCAGGGATTTTGGCAGCTAAGCCCAGAGAGGATTGTGGGAAATAATGCAAGAGGATCTTCCCCAATGCTCTGCTGGGCTGGAGGATCCAATCAGAGGACAGGATGGAGTAAAAAGACTGATGGACAGCCCTGCTTGTCAAATAGAACCCTGAATGGAGGGAAATAGATTGCCAGGCTATTGAGGTAATGGGACAGTCTGAAAGGGATTGAGAATGGTGCAGACTTGCTGTTGGTGAGAGAGAGCAAGAGACCTAGTCAGGCCAATATGTCCTGGCAGTCCACTCCAGGGTCAATCAGAAAACCCCTTGTGAACCCTTCCCTGGGTTCATCAAATTCAGAGACTGTTCAAGACATGCCTTGACTGGGAGAAATGGTTGAAAGTGTGACCCAGTGGGCCACTGCTGCATTCAAATGTTGCTAAGCTATTCCAAGTGTGTACAGAGGGCTGCATCCTGACAGCTAAGCCAGAAGGCTGCATCTTGAGAGTGAACACCCCCTCTTACTTGACTCTATAATTTGATGACACACCGATTCTGCTGGGAGTCTAGTATTAGTTTAGTATTATTTTATGTAAGGTGAGTTTTGAAACCTTCATGAGTGTTTTCTGAATCCTCAGCCAACCCATTTGTAGACTCCTATGGACATGCTGAACATGGTGGCAGAAAGCACACACAGCATTGTATGGGAACCCCCCCCCTCCCCAACGTGGTTGCTGCCTGTGTTTTCTTTGGTTGCTTAGCAACACTCCAGGCTCCACAGTGGGGATGGGCTCCAGCAGCCCTGATAACATTCCATCATTCAGGGTGGGGGAGTCTGATTGGTGGAGCTCAGACCACACCCTCATATTTCAGCAGTATAAAACCTTGACAATAGCAGCATGCAGCTCATTTGACCATGAGACCCCCTGTAGTGAACTTCAGCCTGTAATGTGAGCTTTAAACCTCCTGAGTTCCATTTAGTTTTTTTGTTGACCAGGTAAGTGCACTAGACAAATCCTGCCTATTTTCCGTTACAACCCGGGGGGGGGGGAGGGACACCCCAGCATTCCACTGGCTCTCCTCACAGCCTCCTGACACTGTTTGGTAACCTTCAGATCATCAGATATGATTACTCCCAGGTCCCTTTCCTGTTTGGTGGCCGTCAGTACCTGCCCCCATCATGTACTCTTCCCCTGCATTTCTGTGCCTCACGTGCATGATCTTGTACTTCTTTACACTGAATCTTAGTTGCCACTCTTCAAGCTTGCTTAGGTCCCTTCTCATTTTCTCTACCCCTCCTGGAGTGTCAACCCTGTTGCAGAGCTTCATGTCATCTGCAAAGGGACACACCTTTCCTTCCAGCCCCGCTGCAATGTCACTTATGAAGCCATTAAAGAGAACTGGTCAAAGCACTGATCCCTATGGGACCCTGCTGGTCACCCCCCTCTCTTCAGATTGAATGCTGTTCAACACCACCCTCTGTGTCCTATCACTCAGCCAATGTCTGATTTAGTTTACCCCCTGGGATCCACTCCCAGGATGCTCAGCTTCATTACTAGCCTCCTATGTGGGATGGTGTCGAAGGCCTTGTTGAAATCCAGGTAGGCCACATCCATCGCCCCTCCCTAATCCACCTTCCTAGTCACCCAGTCGAAGAAATCTATCAGATTTGTTTGACAAGATCTTCCCACTGTGAATCCATGCTGCCTCGGATCCTGTTCTCTGTTGAATTTGAGATATATCACAAACTTTTCTTTTAGTAGTGATTCCATTAGTTTCCCCACCACTGAGGTCAGGCTGACTGGACTGTATTTGCCAGCCTCCTCCCTGTCTCATTTTTCAGGAGAGGGATTGCATTCATGCTCCTCCAGTCCTCTGGTACCACACCTGCTTCCAGCGAACTGTTGAATAGGGCTGTCAGTGGTACTGCCAATACCTCCCTGAGTTCTCTTAATACTCCGGGATGTATTCTGTCTGGCCCAATTGCCTTGTCCACTTTCAGATTAGTGAGTTCCTTTAAGACTCTCTCCTTCTTAAATGGACTGGTGTCTACCTCCCTCTCAGTGGTGCATCGGTCACCTAACTTTGGTTCCTCCCTTTCCCCTTCTTCTGTGAATACTGAACAAAAATATTTGCTCAGGATTTCTTCTTTTTATTGGTCCCCCCTCTGCACACTTCCTTCCTTCCCTTTTTAGTCTCACAATCCCACACTTAGTCTTTTTTCTTTCACTAACGTACCTAAAAAAGTTCTTGTCCCCTTTTGTTATTGCCTGGGATATTTTTTCTTCTGTTTGCACCTTCGAGCTTCTGACACCTTTCCCCACCTCCCTCTGCTTTTCTAGATACAGTTTAGGGATGGGCGAACTGATTCATTGAAAATACGAACTGACCCAAACATGCCGAAGTGTTCAGAAACAAATGGCTTCCGAATACTTTCGGCTGACTGGATCGGTTCAGATGGCTCCTATTGTGGGAACTGCAGCGCAAGAAGTGCCAGAACAGAAGGAACCCACAGGAAGGACCAGAGACAATACTCTGGTCCCTCATTGGATGGCCGAGCTGTCCATCTCTCTAAGGTGGCACCTGATTGGGTTGCTGCTCTAGCAATCCATGTGATCCACCTCAGAGCTACGCAGAGGAATCAGGAAGACTGAGAAGGAGCAGCAGCTTCTCTTGGCTGCTCCTTGCATTGTGGATCACCAAATCAATTGTTTTCTTCTGTGCATGTGCTGCTTGCATATTTTTTGCCCCTTGGGCAAGCTGAGAAGTCCACTGCCAGTCTGCCACAACTAAAAAAAAAAAAGCAGAATTTTTTAAACTGAAAGAAGAACTTAAGGGAGGAAGGGATTTGGAACTTGGGGAAGTTGGGGTTGGGGCGTCGGGGACTGGGAGTTGGGAACTTGGGAGGGAACTGCCAGCAAGGACTGGGTGTGGGACTTGGAAGGGACTTGGGGATGGGGGTAGGGACTGGACTGGGACTGGGGAGTACAATGTATGGGAAAGAAGACTTGGACAGGGGATCTTCATGAACATGAACATTGAATGATGAGCCAGGATGGAACTTGGAGAGACAGACTGAGGGCAACTTATGAAAACTAAAGTGCTGTGTGTATAAAATCTGCCAGCTAGCCATCAGTGCACTAGTGCCACTTCTTGCATACTGTCTGTGTGAACCCCCCTCCTGTGTCAGAGAAGGTTAGGCCAGGCAGGGTCCCCCAGAATCTCTGTGGGTATACTAGCAGCAGTACCTGCAGCATCACCCTTAGCATAGGTGGTGTGTGAAATAAATTCCATCTGTGAAATAAAATCTGTTAAGACTTCCAGCCAGTCATCAGTGCACCAGTGCCACTTCTTGCATACTGTCTGTGTGACCCCCCCCATATAAGTCAGTCATCTGTCATCTTCCTCCCTGTGCTCGCTCAGTAGGGTATAAGTTTGGGATCAGTGGTCAGGGCAGTCCGACACATCACGTGTAATAATAAATGAAAAAAAATTCCTTGAAGGGAAAAAGTACTGTGTCAGAGAGGGTTATGCCAGGCAGGGTCCGACAGAATCTCTGTGGGTATACTTGCAGCAGTCCCTGTAGCATTGCCCTTAGCATAGGTGGTGTGTGAAATAAATTCTGTGTGTGAAATAAAATCTGTCAGTCAGTCATCAGTGCACTAGTGCCACTCCTTGCATACTGTCTGTGTGATCCCCCCTCCTGTATCAGAGAGGGTTAGGCCAAGCAGGGTCCCCCAGAATCTCTGTGCATATACTAGCAGCAGTGCCTGCAGCATCACCTTTAGCATAGGTGGTGTGTGAAATAAAATCTGCCAAGACTGCCAGCCAGTCGTCAGTGCACCAGTACACCAGTGCCACTTCTTACATACTATCTGTGTGACCCCCCCCCAAGAAGTCAGTCATCTTCCTCCCTGTGCTCGTTGAATGGGGTATAAGCTTTGGCTCAGTGGGCAGGCATTTCATCATATCACATCACATTGAACTAAATAAAAAAAATCCTTGAAGGGGAACAGTACTGTGTCAAAGAGTGTTAGGTCAGGTAGGGTCCCCCAGAATCTCTGTGGGTATACTAGCAGCAGTGCCTGCAGCATTGCCCTTAGCATAGGTGGTGTGTGAAATAAATTCTGTGTGTGAAATAATCTGCCAAGACTGCCAGCCAGTCAACAGTGTGCCAGTGCCACTTCTTGCATACTGTCTGTGTGACCCCCCCCACCAAGAAGTCAGTCATCTGTCATCTTCTTCCCTGTGCTCACTCAGTAGAGTATAAACTTGGGCTCAGTGGGCAGTGCATTCCATCACATCATGTGGAATAAAGAAAAAAAATTAAAAAAATCCTTCAAGGGGAAAAGTACTATGTCAAAGAGGGCTAGGCCAGGGAGGGTCCCCTCGAATCTCTGTGGGTGTACTAGCAGCAATGCCTGAAGCATTGCCCTTAGCATAGGTGGTGTGTGAAATAAATTCTGTGTGTGAAATATAATCTGCCAGTCAGTCACCAGTGCACCAGTGCCATGTCTTGCATACTGTCTGTGTGATGTCCCCCCAATAAGTAAGTTATCTTTCATATTCTTCCCTGTGCTCATTCATTGCATACAAGTGATATGTCCAACTTGCTTAAGAGGGAGATTTGGGTCAAATTAGGAGGGAGACTGGCCTGCCAACTTGCTTAAGAGGGAGATTTGGGTCAAATTAGGAGGGAGATTGGCCTGCTAGTAGGGAAATGCCATAACGTCATGAGTTTGTCCTTAAATGGCATCAAAAAAATAAGAAAAAAATCATTACAAAAATGTAATGTATTTCATTTTGTCAAGAATAAGCACTAAAAAGAATAAACAACTAGTTATATAAAGTTATCAGATACATTGTTCATCACTGATTTAATTTTTGTGTCTTTATCTGCCCAAAGACCATGGATATTTTGGACAGAATTTTACTTAAGCAGGAGATTTTGTTTCCCGGGAGGGAGGGAGTTCAGTCAAAAAAAACAGGAGTCTCCTGCGTAAAGAGGGAGCTATCACATGTATGCACTGGGTTATAAGCTTTGGCTCAGTGGGCATGGCATTCCATCCCATCACATGGAATAAATAAAAAAATAAATAAAATCACGTTCACAGTCATCATGGTCATGAATTTCACATTTGGCACCTATTACTGGAAGCTCTGTTCCATCCAGTATCTGAAGCTCCTGGAAGCCCTGCTACTGTAACACAACTCCTCATCCTCATGACGAATTACATTCACGGTCATCACAGTCAAGAAGAAGCTCAGTTCCATCCAGTATCTGAAGCTCAGGGAAGCACTGCCACTATTACACAATTCCTCATACTCTTGAGGAATCACATTGATGGTCATCATGGTCACAATCACATTCACATTCACGGTCATTACGGTCACGATTTTTACATTTGCCAACTTTTTCTGGGAGCTTGTGTTTGTACAACCACAGCAGTGTCAAACCCTTCTAGTAGGGATAGTATCCTAGGCTCTGAGATACAAAACACTTACATTTTGTCTTCTTCAGAAAAATCATACATAATTACAACACTTGAGTTTTTGTTGTCACATCTGGGACATTACAAAAAAAAATATCCATTCTTTAAACATGTACTTTGTTTTGTTCTGTTCTTATAAAAGAGACTTTACTAAGAAAGTATATAAAGGCTGCATAACAAAGTTTACCTCTGATTGTACTGACATAAATATCCTACAAAAATACACCTACAATACCTGTTCCACACTTTGTGATTACAGAAGAAATAACTTTTTTTTGGTGCAACCTTTTTATTTTTCTAATTTTCAATTTCATCACAAATCAGGACACCAAATTATGTCACGTGACTCATGTGCCTTGGTCCAGTTCAATGCTTCTGTTAGTGTTCATGTTCTGCATAATGCCCTACTAGCAGATGGACTCGAATCTTTGTACTCACAAGCCAGCTGTACTTAACCTAGTAGCTATAATCTTGGATTGAACATTGTTTGTATCATGTGTCTTTCTCAGTCAGACAGTTCAGGGAAGTACAGCCATAGGTATTTCAAATTTTTTTGAATGGCGACTATTTGTAGAAGCTCAGTTCCATCCAGTTTCTGATGCTCTGAGAAGCATTGCCAGTGCCAACACAACTCACATCACATCGTGATGAATCACGTTTACAGTCATCACGAATCACACCACTTCAACTTTTTTTTAGTGCAACCCTGTTTTTTCTTCTTTTTTAATCTTCAGTTGCATCATGAATCAGGACACCCAGTTATCCTGTCATGTCACTCATGAGCCGTGGTCCAGTACGAGGCTTCTGTTAGTGTTCAAATTCTGCAGGATGCCCTACCTGTTGTGTTCCATACTGAGAGCTGTTGCCAAACATAATTAGTGACATACATTACAAACACATTGCCCAATCTACAAAAAGTCAGACTCAGGAGACTGGTTTAAAAAAATAGAGATCTGGGACTTGCCTGCCTTTGGACCATATCATTCTCATCTTCCAGTAGGCACATCCACAGTCACATTATTCATGCCTCATCTCATTTCACCATTAATGCATTTTAGTACTACTGGACAGTGGTTTAATTGCCCTTTTCTATAGATATGTTGATTAAAAGCTGTTTAAAATTATTTTTTCACGTACTGTACAGTTACCATAAAATAAATGTTTTAAAAGGTTCGGATAAGGTTCAGATAAGTATCCAAACCTTTTTTTGCTTATCAGAACCTTTTAGAACCTCAGAACCATTTGAGGTTCTTCCATCCTTAAAACAGTTCCCTGTCTTCTTCCCTCTGTGTTTCCTTGTACCTCCTGAATTCCATCCTTTTGCTCTTACTTTCTCTTCCACTTCCTTTGAGAACCATAGTGTTTTTTTTTCTTTCTATTTGTTTTGCTTACATGCCTAATGCAATGGCTTGTTGCCTCCACTATTGCTCCCTTAAGATGCTCCCATTGTTTCTCCACCCCCCTCTTTTCTCCTTCCCTGCTAGTTATTTCCTAAGACATTCCCTCATCTTTGCAAAGTCAGCCCACCTGAAATCCAGGACCCTTGCTTTCATGTGGTTTGACTCTTCTGCTGTTCTCACATTGAACCACACCATACCGTGATTGCTTGATCCCAGATGGCTCCTCACTTTTAGGTCTGTAATTTTTTCCCCATTGGTGAGTACCAGGTCCAAAGTCACTCCATCTCGGGTGGTCTCCATCACTAACTGTCTTAGGCATGCCCCCTGCAGGGCTTCCTGCATGTCTTTGCTCCTGGCTGAGGCTACAGCTTGGTTGTTTCAATCCACATCTAGCAGACTGAAGTCTCCTACCTGCAGCACCTCCCCTTTACCTGTCATTCTATGAATGGCTTCTACAAGTACCCTGTCCAGCTCTTCTCCTTGTGTGGGAGGTCTGTAGATCAAACCAATGTGGATGGCAGTGCCATTTCCCATCTCCAGGGTGATCTACAGGCCTCCACCTTTCCCTGCATTCCCTGTTCCTCAGTTACCTTAATTCCTTCCCTGATGTAGATAGCCACTCCTTCTCCCTTTTTACCCACCCTGTCCCTCTTGAATAGAGTGTAACCTGGTATTGCCATATCCCAGTCATGGTTCCCCATGAACCATGTCTCAGTAACATCAACAGTGGAATTTCCTACAGGAATTTTCAAAAACTTTAAACAATATAACTTGGAATTTTTTTAAACAAATATGTCGAAAAAAGGTGTAACCCTTAGCCAAAAATATAAGACTTTTTTTTTTTAATTATTAATTTGTTAACCAGGTAAGGACACTGGACCAATGGCCCTTTTTCAGGCCCAATCTTATTAAAAATAAGATAGTAAACTTTCATGTCAATGATGATCTGGAAAGAATCAAACATTCCAAATATTCCCCATGGCTTATACAGAATGATATCAGACATTGTTTAAGATACTATCTGGATTTCCTGACTGAACCATATAAAAGAAGATTATTCACTCTTCATAGATTTGAATTGTTTTACAGTGATTCATTAAAGGCCAGGTACAATAACTTGGTTAATACCAATGATTAAAAAGTGCAGTTGGTGAAAATTTGTTTCATATAATGTTTGAGTGCACTTGCTATAATAAGGCTAGATGTATATGTCACACTCCAATATGGAATGGTATACAAACTATTAACAAGCGTGAACTTTTGGTAATGATGTTTACTGCTGAAGGTGACTAAAGATAAACTTGACAAAAAATATGTTGTGCAGAGTGTTTTGATTTACAGGTGTTCTCCTAGTAAGTCCTTCCATTTATTTGCTGAAATTAGTTGCTCCTAAATTTGCTTGCTGGTTTTATGGCCCCTGGGGATCTCCATGTTAGTATTTTTTATGATTCTTCTTGTTCACACAGTGCCTCCTGTCCCATGTGATAGTGATGCATCCAGGACATAATAAACTTGGGTATCATCACTTAAAACATCAAGGAATGTATTAGCAGCTTCAATTCTATGAAGGTGGTATCATAAAATCCAGTCAGTAAGTGAATGATTGGAGGAATGAGGGTCATGCAGGATTGGATTGGATAGTAATAAGAAACAATTTAAAGCCTTAAGTTCTGATTGGATGGAAAAGGCATGTGGGCACTATCAGTTCCTTTTCATGTCCCCAAGACAAATGCTCTCATTTTAGCATGCTGAGTATAGAGAGAAGGCATTTTATAAGAACCACAGCATTAGAGCTTCTTCCCATTGAGCAGTATATCCCTATAATTACAAAAGGCATGGAATGGGTAAAGGGAATTATGCTAATAAAGATATAATGGGAGTGTGGGACAGCATTTTGGAAGGTAGGCTCATTGGCTACTGTACTAGCCCACAAGAAAGATTAGCAAGCTAAAATCAGGGTAGAACATATCAGGTGGTGAAGACTTGTCTCCTTTACAGTATGTGGCTGCACTGGCAGTGATGGCAGCTGCAGCAACTTCTAGCAGAGGTCCAGAGATCAGCATTGTTTGTGTGATGGCTCTGAAGATTGGGGGCTGATTTAAAGGCCTGGATCCACTGCTTTGCAACAGATTGGTACCTCTGGGCTCAGGGAAGCCTCTCAATTGGAGGAACAGTGTAGGAGTGCCTGATCCTGATTAGCTACTGTACTAGTCCACAAGGTAGTCTAGCAAGCCAAGGTAAGGGCAGGATTCAGCACAACAGGTGACTGCTGAATGACTCCTTTGTGTGACAACACCAGTAGTGATGGAGGCTCCAGCCACTGTTGGTACAGCACAGGCAGAGGTATGTACACTGTGTATCTATTAAAGTTTTCCTACTCAAACACTCCTTCTGTTACCTGTCACTGGCACTTTAATTATCATTCTTGATATTCCATGTCTTGTAGTCTTAATTCTTTTATTATTCAAATTTTGGTTTCCCATAAGGTGCTCATCAGAATAATTACCATTTGTGACAACTTGGGGATTAAGCATTGTAAATTCTATGGTGTGAGTCTAAACATGATATCATACTTCTTCAGAAAAGATAACAAACACAGCAGTTTCAGTGGCTCAGTAGGACACATGCTGGACTCTGGTGCTCAAAGATCAAGGCTGCCCACCTGGACTTCACCAGACAGCTCTATCTGTCTTTTGCACCTGACCAGGATAGTGCGGTCTCAATGTTTAACAGCTGTCAGGCAGAGATCTATGACTGGATGAAGGCTAGCTGGTTGAAATTGAATTCCGGGAAGACTGAGGTGTTGGTAGTGGATCCGGGGCGCCGGCTAGAGAGGCAGATGGTGGGTTTTCCATCTGAGCTTTGGCTTGATGGTGTACAACTGCCTGCCTCTGAACAGGTGCGTGATCTGGGGGTGGTTCTTGATGATGGGCTAATGCTGCACATGCAGGCGGCAGCAGTCATCAAGTCCTCCTTTTACCATTTTAGGAACATCACCAGAATTAAGCACCTTGTTCCATCTGATGATTTGCCCATGTTGATCCATGCCTTTGTGACCTCATGCCTTGATTACTGTAACTTCCTTTACCTGGAGCTTCAAGGGGTTGATATCCGCCACTTGCAGCTGGTGCAGAATGCAGTAGCTCGGTTGTTGACTGGGTTGTCGCACTCTAGTCATATTACTCCTGTGCTGCACATTCTGCAAAGGCTGCCTATACAGTGGCAGATCATCTTTCAGGTTGGTCTGCTGACCTATAAAGCCATGCATGGACAGGGACCGAGTTATCTGCAAGAGCTCCTGGTTCCCTACAGCCCTGGCCATCCTATCCACTCGTCTGACGAGGGGTTGTTAGAGGTTCCCAGGATGCGTTTAAAAACATCTGGGGCCCGGGCATTTATGTTTGCGGCACCATCACTGTGGAACTCTCTACCTCATCAGAACAGAGAGTGCAGAACTGTGGAGAGCTTTAAAACCAGCTTGAAAACACATATTTTCCAATAGGCTTTTAATGATTGATATTTATGAAGGTGAAAGTTTTAAACGGAAGCTGAATTTGTGTAAGATCTTTTAAATTATTTGTGATATGTTTTTATGTGCAGTGTTTTGATACTGGAATTGTGCTATATAAATAAAAAATATTATTATTATTATTATCAGTTCCTGTGACTGGTACCGTTTCTTCCTACATCTCTCTTCTCTCTCCCTCCAGGTCCTACCTCTCTCCATCCTCCTCCAATCCAGCTTCCATGTTGTCCACCTCCTACTCTCTAGAAACATAGAAATGAACCCTGGCCCCACTGCCACACCTCCCTCAAACACTCCTCTATCCCACAGTAATCCATTATGGGATATTAAGCTCAGCCTAAAATTTGCACATTTGAACATGAGGAAGCTTCTTTTTAAAATGGTTGAGCTGGAAGCCTGGGTCTCTCTGTATAATCCTGATATTCTGAGCATCTCAGAGACCTGGCTAAAAAGCTCCACCCAATACCAAAGCTGCTCTCTACTTGGCTATTCTTTCCTCCACCGTGATTGCTCTGCCTCCCGCTGTGGTGGTGGTGCACTCCTGTACTACCACAACTACTATACTGCCAAACAACTTGGCCAGTTCTCTAGTGACCTCCCTTCTGAATGGCTGGCAGCTGGACTAACCATTGCCACCAACAATAAACTGCTTGTTGGGTGCTGCAATAACCCACTGAGGGCTAGTGTCCCTGAGCTTTCAGCCCTTCTGAACCTCCTTGCCCCTCTTTTCCCCTCTAGAGACTCCATTTTTGCAGGTGATTTCAACATTGACTGGGACACAAACCCTCTCTCTGACTGCAACTCTATTATACAACAACATAATATCACCCAGCTAATTATCTCCCATACACACCACAACAATAGGACCAACAAATACACAACCCTTGACTGGATCCTGATGACTTAAGCTGACAAAATTGGCCATGCAAGCACACTGCCTGATGCCATTAGTGACCACTCCCTCATCTACTGTGTCTGGTGTATCAACCCCCCCATCCCCTAGTTACCGATCTGATGGTCCACAATTACTCTTATTATGACTCACTCAGGCTTCAGGATGACCTCAGAGCCCTTTACTGGACTTCCCTCAATGCTGCCTCCAATGCTGACCTTGTGCTAGACATCTTTGTCTCCACCCTCTCACACATCCAAGACAAGTATTTCCCACTCATTATGCATAGAGTGCATGGGGGTGACACTCGCTGGCTCACATTGGACCACATCAAGCTCATGAAGGAGTGAGACTCTGAGTAGGCCACCTATAAAGCTGCTCCATCCCCTTCCCTTTGGACTGACTAAGGTCACCTGCGAAATCTCTGCAAGCACTGCATTCACTCTGCAATCCAAACACCTAGGAAACCGCAAGTGTTTCTGGTCCACCATTAATGCCTTGCACCCCCCACCCAGCAGTCACCTTCCCCCCTAAACACACAACAAGGCTCCCTCACTGACCCTACCGACATTGCAAATGAACTTCTCTAACCTTAGCAGCTACCTGGCTAAACTCCCCCACCCCATCCTCTTGCCCTCACCACCACCTTCTCCTTCCAACAGTCCCCCTTTTTATTTTAAGACCATTGCTCCTCCTGGGACACTTAAGTTCCTCCTCAGTCTTCCATCTAGAGGAAGTGCTGTTAGTGACGGTCTCTCCCCCCTGCTTCTTAAAATTGGTGGCCCAAGATATAGCCTATTCACTTACCTTCATCTTTAACCTCTCCCTTACTACAGCCTGTGTCCCTCCTGCCTGGAAGCAGGACAAAATTGTCCCCTTTCATAAATCAGGTGATGCTAGTCTTATGGACAACTACCATCTCATCTCCATTCTGCCTCATCTTGGAAAGCTCCTAGAGAAGGCAGTAAACTACCAAATCACTGAACATATCACCAAATATAATCTTTTTTTGCCCTCAACAGCATGGTTTCCAGAAGGGGCACAGCACTACCACATCCCTTGCCCTCTTCACTGATCATGTGCTAAGGAATATGGATAAAGGGAAGCTAACTGATGCAGTGTTTGTAGATCTGTCCAAGGCATTTAACCTTTTCAATCACAACATCCTGATACAAAACACAATGCCCTTGGTTTCTCCCCTGCCTGGCTCACTAACTATCTCTCTGGTAGAACACAAATGGCCTACCTTGGTGGTGCCACCTCTCCCCTCTTGCCTGTCTCAGTGGGTGTCCCCCAGGGTTCTGTCCTTGCCCCCTCCTCTTTTCCCTCTTCATTAACTCTATCCCATCAGAGGCCCTCTCCTGTAAATCACTCCTCTACACTGATGACCTAATACTATTCAGTTCAATGAGTGGTTTGTAGAGTGGCGTGGTGGGAGAGGTTTTCGTATAGTGGGGAATGGGGGGGGGGTGACTTGGGAAAACAAAGAATTGTATGCTCAGGATAGACTACATCTGAGCAGTGAAGGAACTAGAATCCTAAACCAAAATCTGGGAGAATTTATCAAAGAGGCATACAATTTAAACTAGAATGGGGTGGGGGGCCCTAGGATTCAACCTAAGGTAAAGGACAAGGGAGAGTTAATGCCTCTCCCCCCAAAAAAATTGTACTGCAAAAGGAGCAAAACTCAGAAAAAGAGAGGGATAGAGGGAATGAAGGTGGTAAAAACGGCAAGGGGAAAACTTGAGGGTGGTATCCCTAAATGCTAGGAGCTTAGGAAAGAAGATTTCAGAACTCTAGCCAGTGATGATGGATAGGAGGGTGGACATTGCTGCCATTACAGAGACCTGAGTAAACCAGAACCAAGACTGGGAGCTAAATATCCCAGGGTATACCTTATATAGAAAGGACAGAGTTGGGAGGAAAGGTGGTGGGGAATAGCGGTCTACATTAAGGAAGGAATAGTATGCAATCAGGAGGAAGGGAAGGAGGGTAGGGCAGAGATCTTGTGGGTAAACATCCACAATGGAAGTGGGGGAAAAAACAGACTAGTAGTTGTATACCAGCCTCCTACCCAAGCAGAGGACATAGCCAATAAACTGGTGACAAACATCACAGAGCATTGCTGAAAGGGCAGGATGGTGGTGTTGGTGACTTCAATCTCCCAAGGGTAGAATGGAGCACAATGACCTCCACTAGCTCTAGAGAACAGGTCCTACTGGATGGGTTCCAGGATGCATTCCTCATGTAGACGGTAAACGAAGCAACAAGGGAGGGATGCATTCTGGACTTGATCTTATTGGAAGGGGATCAGATACAAGATGTAACAGTCGAGGACCCCCTGGCAGGGAGTGATTACAATACAGTCTGGTTCACCCTGGATGTGGGAAAGAAGGTGATTAGGAGCATAACCAGTGTAGTGGATTTCCAGAAGGCTGATTTTGGCAGGATGGCAGACATAGTGAAGGAGCATGCAGCCACAATAAGACCTGACATGGACACCCACCAAAAGTGGGAAATCATTAAGCTAGGCCTGTTGGAGGCAACAAACACATGCACCACTAGTGTCAGCAAGAAAGCGAGGTTCAAAAAGCCCAGTTGGTTGACTGAGGTAGTGCAGGAAAGAGTACAGGAGAAGAGAGCAGCCTTCAGGACATACAAAAGGACTGGAAAGGAGGCAGATAGGGAGGAACTTGTAGCAAGATCTAGGGAGGCGACCAGGATTGTGAGAGCAGCATAAGCCTCGAAAGAACTGAGGCTCACACAGGAGATGAGGAAAGGTGAGAAAGAATTTTTTTAGGTATATCAGGGAGAAAAGAAATGTAAGGCAGCAGATAACTAGAATCAGGAATGGAGGAGGGTGAACAGAAAAGGGTGCTGAAATGGCTGATGTACTAAATGAGTACTTCACTTCAGTTTTTACAAGGGAAAGTGACAGACCAACTCCACAGACAAAGAGAAGGATGGGGGGGGGGGGATAACTGATTGTGACATCCCAGTAGATAGGGTACTCAAGGGCCTGAAATCAATACGGACAGATAAGGTACCTGGGCCAAATGGATTACACCCTAGGGTGCTGAGGGAGCTTGCAGAGGTACTGGCAATACCCATGACTGATGTTTTCAACACCTCCCTTAGGACAGGATGTGTTCTGATGGATTGGAGGATGGCTCATGTGGTACCAATTCATAAGAGTGGGCCTAGAGATGAACCAGAGAATTACTGGCCAGTCTGCCTCACATCCATTATGTCTAAACTGATGGAGACCATCATAAAACAGAGGTTAGTAACATTCATGCAGGAGAACTGCCTGCAGGATTACTGGCAGCATGAGTTCATCTTAGGGAGATCCTGCCAGAAAAACCTGATAGGTTTCTTTGATTGGGTCACTAGGACACTGGATGGAGGCCAGGCAGTTCATGACCTGTACCTGGACTTCAACAATGCATTTGACTCAGTACCACATGGAAGACTGGTGGGCAAATTGGAGTCCTTGGGGGCTGGGAAAAGATTGACTGGATGGATAGAAATTTGGCTGAAGAACAAGCAATAGACAGTGGTGGTTGGAGAACTCTTGACACCATGTGCAGTCATAGGTGGGGTACCACAAGGTTCAGTTTTGGGGCCAGTACTCTTTAACATCTTCACCACTGATATAGCAGAGGGGGATGAGAGCAAGTTGAGCCTGTTCATGGATGATACCAAAACTGATGCAGCAGTGAATGAGGGAGGGGAGGAGGTGAAGGTGCTCCAAAAAGATCTGGACACACTGGAAAAGTGATCAACAACATGGCAGCTTGGATTCAATGTGGGAAAGTGCAAAGCCATGTACTTAGGGTCAAAGAACCCCAGGTACAGCTACCATTTAGGTGGCAAAAGATTGAAGGTCACAGAGGAAGAATAGGATCTTGGGGTAATGGTAACAGGGAACATGCATCACACAGTTCAGTGGAGAAGGGCAGCTGCTAAGGCCAGCAAGTTGTTGTGATGTATAGCAAGAGGAATCACCTCAAGGAGTGAGGAAATGATACTGCCCCTGTACAGACCACTGGTGAGACTGCACTTGGGGTACTGCATGCAGTTTTGGCATCCCTATTTGAAGAGGGACATCAAACTCCTAGAGGGGGTCCACAGAAGGGCAACCAAAATGATTAATGTGATGAAGGAAAAGACCTACGAGAATAGACTAAGTGAGCTTAACATGCACTCCCTGGAGGACAGACGGGACATGGGGGATATGATTGTGATCTTTAAATACCTAAGAGGCATAAATACTACTGGTACAAAGGGCATGTTCCGGCTAAAAGGGGAGGGAGTCACAAGGGGGCACAGTACTGGTGGGGGGGTTCAAAAGGGAGATGAGGAGGCACTACTTCACTGAGTGACTGGTGGCAGCATGGAATGTATTCCCTGAGGAACTGGTCTCTCAGGATTCAGTGGACGGCTTCAAAAGGGGTTGGGATAGAGTCAAAGGCAAAATAACTGTAGATAGTGGCTTGACTCAAGGGGAGAGCTCAACCCAGATGAGGAAAATGAGCTGAGGGGGGTGGGGGTGGCAGCAGTGGAATAAATCATGCTGCAGTTTCAAGTAGATGACATAGACCATTTTGGCCTGTATCTGCTGGTTTCTTTCGTATGTTTGCATGTTCGTATATACTATACCACAGTGACCCCTCCCCCTCCTCACTATCTGCCACCCTTACCAATGATTTCTGCAAGGCACATTGTTGGTTTTCCCCCAAAAAACTGTTGGTCAGTGCTTTCAAGATGAAGGCCATGCTATTTGGCTCCAAACCAAAACTCTCTGCCCTTGCCCACACTTGCTGCTTTCTCACTGTCCCATCCCTGGATGGATCTCCCCATGACACTGCTTCCATCTTCAAGTATCTGAGGGTTATACTGGGCCTATCCTTAACCTATTCTGACCACATTGCCTCACTGATCAGGCACATTAATCAGAAGATGGGGCTCTGCTATCACTTAATCTATCACCTCATGCCTGAAGCCCACCTTGCTGTTGCCGGTGGCAACCTCCTCCCCCTCCTTGACTATGGGTGCCTGGTGTAATCCTTCACCTCCACTACCAACCTGAACTTCCTGGACACTACCTGTAATTGGATATGCTGCTTTGCTCTCTGTGACCCTCTCTTCACTCACCACTGCTCTCTCCACCAGTCCCTTAACTGGCTTCCCCCACAAGAATGGCACTCCTACCTGCTTGCCTGGACAGTTGGAGATTCCTTGCACAATCCCTCCTACTCTTCACTATCCCTTCTTATTAGGCCTAGAATCCTCAGTCACAATCAACAACAGCCATCTCACCTCCAACTCGAACGTCATAACATAAACACCAGGATGGGTCAAAGAGCCTTCTCCATGGCCGGACCCTGAATTTAGAATGACCTCCCCCCCTACATTCCCCCAACCCCCCTCCAAATCTAAATACCCTATTGAGAACCCACTTTCTGTCCTTCTCTACCTATGACTGCCCACAGGCTGCTAGCACTGCTGTGCCTCCCATGCAGCCCCCCTTACCTCCTCCCCCCAATAGTGCTCCCTCTCCTCTCCTACCGAATACTGGCTCACTGATCATCTTTCCATTCTGAAAGATGGATAAGTTTATATCAATTTAATGTTCATCCTGTTGATCTCTGTGTACCTCGTGATGCTTTCTGACTCTGCTGATGTTTAGCATTTCTATTGTTGGATGTTGTAGCTACAATACCCTAATTACATAAATGTTATATACCTTAGTATGCTCAACTGTTAGATGTGTTTGATACTGCTTCCATGTATTACGCCGCCACTGTTTGTTTGCCTAACTTACTCTGGATTTCCTGTTATGACCCTTGTGTGACTTCTGCTATATTCACACTGTGTTTTACCATTGAGTGTGCCAGTCTCTGGTACAGGCCATGCCTGAAAAAGGTCCTCAGATCAGTGCACCAACCCGGTTAATGAATGAATGAATAAATAAATACATACATACAAATACCATGGGTTATAGTACCTCGGTACGAATTTATGATAATGCCTAATATTCACAATGCACTGCAGCACTAGCAGAGTGCTGCTCTGCTGAGATGTCATCCTTCAAATATGAAGTTAAACTGAGGTTGTTTCTTCCCATTCCTGTTGGCTGTCCAGGTGGAATTTTAAGATCCCATGGCACCTACTGTGAAAGTAGGGGACTTTGGGGGTGGCCCAGTGGTGTAGCAGTAGTGCTAGTGCTGCCAGGCTGCAACCCAGATCAGAAGTGGTCTGGGGTTGATGGGGGATGGCCAGAGGGAGGGGGATAGAGCAACTGATGGACAGCTCTCCTCTATTGGGGAGGAGAGGCTGCCAGCCTCACTGCATGACTGCCACCAGGGGGAGGCCTGGTAGTAGGATGGTTAAGGAGCAGCAAGAACAGGATGAAGCTGCAGGACTTCTGTGGCACATGCATGTCTTTATGTACTGTATGTGCATCAGTGTGCACCCTCCAGCAATGGGGAAGGAGGAGAAATAAGGAGGAAAATCTATGAGCCTGGGCTATATGAAACCCTGCTTGTGTCTCGGTGGTCCACCCCACCACTTCAGTCCCAGAGTGATCTGAATGTGTGTGTGTCAGGGAGGAAGACATACCTTCACCCCTGCCCTGCTGTGGGGAGAATCCATGGGGGAACTAGCTCTCAGACCAGCAGTGAGGTAAGGGATGGCTGCTGAGCACGGGGACAGGGCTGATTGCTGCCCAGGTCTGCTATGCAGGATACAAGCCTTTGTGGAAAAAAGAGTAGGGGAAGTTTTTATTAAAGTGAACATCAAACTGCAATATAACCATTATAACAGTATGGTAGTAATCAAATGAAATATAAAAAAACGAAAAGAAAATGAAAGAAATCATTTAACGGCTTACTAATAATAGGGAGACAGGGATCAAAAAGTAAAAGTAAAAGAATCTGTGGCCAAACAATAAAAAGTAATAAACATATCAGGCCTAAACAGTGCATATCAGAACAACATGTCTCAGTTAACTAAGGTAAAGTAAAAGAAATCAAGAACAGACTGTTATGTACAACTAAGAAATAATAAAGAAATACTATCTTGAAAAAAAAATGCATTAAAGACCTGAGAATAGTGGAACAAAGAAGTGCCACCTACGTGCCAAAGCCAGGGGAGAAAGTGTCCTACTGTCACACCAATAAATGGTCATGAGCTCAGTCACAGTGATTCGAATGAGGGCCTCAGGGGGGAATATCTTTCTATTGGAAAAGGCATGTGCACTGGGAGTAGTGGTGGGCGAAGTCCCTAAACCTTCACATGAGAGAACTTTGCATATAAATGTGGAACTCAAGGTGCACTGCTCCACATTGGGCGGCCGCATTACTTTGCCTTACTTATTGGATGCAAACTCCCACCGGTTACAATGGACTTTGCGATAACTTTGCTTTTTGTATGACTTCTCCCTTATTTTTAAAGTGAAGTGCCATTGATTTGAATGGGCTTTGTGTTAACTTCACCTTGTTAATGCTTTCTAAGGTGAATTTTGTATTGATTCATGGGATGACAGGTCATATGGGCTATATATTGTCTTGCACAGCCTCAGTTCAGCATAGTGTGTGTAGTGGAAAGCTTGAGACAGCTTGTTCTCAGAGCTCTGAGATTCAGACACTCTAAAAACCTTTAAAAATGCCTTTTTGCCACAAAAGTTTGTGTCAAAATTTAGTACATCGATTGCAGGAAACAGTAATAGCACTAGCAGCTAAAGAAAGATCACACCCATACAGGTCAGGAGAGTGCACTCACCATTCATTTTCTATCATCACAAAATTGACATGGGGGTGCCTGCCTGCATGGTGGCATGTCAGCAGGTTCAGGAAATGCCGTTTTAATGTGGGTACACATTCAGGGTGCTGCAACTGTTTGATTGGAAATGGAAGACCAGTCAATAAGGCTCTCAGTCACTGTCCACAGCTTAATGATCCACAATCATTGCAGTAGGATAAATTCCACATCACATTATTTACCACCTCAGCCATGACACAGCACGGTTACCGCACATCAAGGTTTGGATTGCTATGTAGGAAGTGGCACCTCTGTCTGTGTGCTGGTAAAATAAACTTTTGGGAAATGTATTCTACTGCTATTGATGTGCGTTATTAAGCTGTGGATAAGGGATTGAGAGCCATAGTGACTGTTCATACTTCAATAGATGGGACCACATGGTATATTATTAATACCATAAACACTGGACAAAGTCATCTGTCATATATGTTTGCAGGGGGCTGGGTACCTGACAGTGTGCACCAGTTCTTTGACAGATTATTGCACTGCTGCTTTAACACAAACAACAAAACAGGAAAAAAACACTACTGCCAAAAAAAATTCTGTTTGTAAACAGAGATTATTAACTAGGATTAGGAATATAAGGAAGGGAAGGACAGCATTTTTTTACATTACTTTCTTTAAACTGGTTTCAGGGGGTGTTTTAAAAATGTTTTTTGGGGGAAACAAGATAAGGACTGAGAAAGAAAGACAGAACACAAAATGAAAATTATACAGCAGACAAAAACTCTGGATTCTAGGTTGTGGTGAGAACGCAGCAGTTACAGCATGGACATAATCTGCAATTGGTGATCCTCCATATGCTCCAACCAGTCCTCAAGGTTCTAAACCCTGTTGGTAAGGTGGTCTACCACACTCCACGTAACACCCAAATCAGCCTGGCTAGCAGGCATTGTTGTAGGGTTTCCTCCAGAGCCATCACGTGCAGGTACAGGTTCTGGAGCAGCCACTTGCTCCCTGGTCCTTCTATGTTTTGCACCCCATGCAGGTGGAGGCCATACTGCTACCTGTTGCCCAGCAGGTGCATTCTCTCCAAGTTCTGCCACCTTGGCCTCCCACTCAACACAGTGATGGATAGTGAAGTGTGTGCACTGCCCATCTGTCCCCAGATGACTACCCCATGAGCCCATGATGCACAAGAACATCCCATATCTTACACTTCACAACACTGGTGTCACTGGGCAGTGAAGTGAAGAACTCCCACACAACAGAGCTGTGGGGAGGACTGGGCACAGGTGGGGGGCCCCAGGTGTTACAGTTATGGCCTGCTACTTGTGCATAATTGGGGGGGCAACCTGCTGCTGCTGTGGCTCCTGCATGACTTCCAGCTCCTGCTGCTGATTCACAGGGGTGATAGCAGGTGGTGGGGGTGGGGGTTAGTGGTAGGTACCACTGGTGGGGGTGCTTGCATTGCACCAGTGCATCATCTTTCAGG
Organism: Neoceratodus forsteri; assembly: GCA_016271365.2. Lineage (NCBI taxonomy): Eukaryota > Metazoa > Chordata > Ceratodontiformes > Ceratodontidae > Neoceratodus > Neoceratodus forsteri. The sequence goes on along the minus strand of CM057459.1, from coordinate 1,222,661,727 downwards.
GAGGGGACCACTACTAGTAGCACTAAATACAGTGCTGCGATTGATATGCGGGATGCCGTCACGCATTTGTGGCCCCACACGCTGTCTTCTGTGTGCGCCAGAGGAAACAAAACCACCTCTCTCCATTTTACACACACCCACAAACAAAAAAAATCACTATTAAGATTAACTACTGATACAAAAATAAAAAGACATAAACTAAGGAATCAGGACATGGAATAAGGAATCAAAATCAAAAGGGGCACGACTAAAAGCAAGAAATAAACAACTAAACTACCAAAAAAGCTCTAAATTTGAGGAAATGTTCAAGATAAAACTCTCACTCTCTCTCTGCTACAGACAAAAGCTCCTTCACCAAGTCTAGCCAAGGCAAAAGTGAAGTAAGTAATAATACCCGACAGGGTGGGCGTTATTGGGATATAACGGACCACCCAGGGGCGTAATGAGGCCCGACGCCACAGGCGGAGGGCCTTATAGCCCCTGGAAGGTCCGTTATATCCCATAATGCCCACCCTGGAGGGTATTATTATACTTAGATAATGGGCATTGAAAAGAAAAAAAAAATTAAATAAAAAGGTAAAAGATTAGTTGAAAATAAGTTGTTTGATAAATTTATAAGAAAGTAGCTCCTCTGCCAGTATGGTTTTTTGACCTACTGGGGACACCGTTGGGATGGTGTTGTGCAGTTTGTGACAGGAAGTGAGAGTTGAAGCGGGCCAGGAGCGTGGCTGAAGTTGTTGTGCCTGAAACCGTCATTTGTGTGGAAGGGCGCCACAAAAAGAAAAACGCGGTTTAATGTTTTATTTTTTTTACTTGTGTAAATGAGAAGGAATGGGCTATGAAGCTTATGTGGAAGTGTGGGTTTTTACCCGGTAGTTGAATCGGACTGCATTGGAATGCTGGCGGGCCGCCTGACTGCAGCATGGAGAAAAGACAAACCGTATAAATCAAGAGCTGCAGGGAGCGAATGTCGTTAGAGAAAACGGAAAAGTCAGTTCTGAGTTTGATGTTGTTTTTTTTGTGAAATAAAGGAGGCTGTGGATCGGTGACAGGATTGGGGGGATGAGACGCTAGTGAGGAGAAATAAAAATGTCGGCTTCTCGATATCAGCATTCAGGGTGCCCAATAATACTGTGGGTAATGTGGCATGTTGAATTGGTACTTGTTCTGAAGTGGGCCGTTGTTAAGAAATAACAGCCCGGCTGGCATCCTCTTTCAGCCAATCAGGATGGTAGTTTGAGTTTACCCATTATCTAAACTATTTTACTGTCTGGCTGATTAACGTCCTGCCTGCAGCATGTGACCTGCAGACTGTGAGTCTGCGACTCATGTGATCTGTGGGCTGTTTCATTATCACTCACTTTGCCTTTGTGCAAAAATAAGACAAAATCAATGCGAAGTTGGTGGCGCAAAGTCGCCCATTATGAGGAGGACTTCGCGTAGACATAAACAAATGTGAGGTGGCCACTTCATCTGCACTTCGCCAAGGAATTTAAACTTCGCTGCATCTCTATCCGGGAGTGCCATAGGAAATATTTAATCATGGTAATGACTAAACAAAGGGTATTAGCATTATGGTGACATCTGAAAGTGGAAGTATCAGGTATAATGTTGCTATATGTAAGAGTAGTCCAAGAGGGATCTCCCCATTGGACAGCCAAAGTTGCCCAAAAAGTGTGCACATAGGGACAGGTCAACAAAAAATGTGTCATAGTTTCCAAGTGCTGGGCACACCCAACACATGGACAAAACTGTTCTTCCAATCTCTTGTGTTTAACATTCACCTTTACATTAAGATGGCCAGAACAGCTCAGCCATAGGACATCCCACATTTTAGAGACATTCAGAGGACTGAATGCCAAATAAATTAAATAAGTATGTGTATGGGAGCCATAATGCCCTCCTTGTCCGTGACCTCAGTGGCCTCCTAGACAGTGACCTTTATCACATTTCTATGGTGCACCCGCTCCTTACAAGATGAAAAGCGATCTCCAAGTCTCTTGGTACCCTGAGTGCCACTCATGTGCTCCATAAGAAGGGAGTGACATCTATCATATTGGAGACACTTCATGCATTCCTTAAGGGTTGCTGTTAGGGGGCCATAGTTCCCATTGTCAGAATAAAACAGAGGCAGTGCCTTAGTAAGTTTTATCCTGAGGGAGAGATACTCAATAAAGTAAGTCTTACATTTAGTGCAGGACAGATGTTTAAATATTTTTGTGATGGCGAGCTTTGTATCATCCCACCAGTCTCCTAAGTTATCCTCCATGCAAGGGAGAGTTTGGCTAACTTGGAGATCCCCAATCTTGTGGTGGATATGCACATCTCCTAGTAAGGAGTCATTTAAGCTCCAGTACCCTCTGCTAGGTGGAAAAGTTGGAGTTTCAGTAAAAGTGCCACCAAGCAAGAAGTGCTCCGAGGTTTCAACAGGGATCACCTCAGCAGCTTGAATATGTAGGTGGGCCAAAATGAACAAGTAGTCATTTCTAGTTGCCAGGTTAGAACAATAATAGGTGAAACCATGAGTGGGATGTTGTGTCCTATAGGCTTCCACCAAGTTGGCTGTGTGGAGAAGGGACTGTAGGGAATAGAGTATGCAGTTAGAATAGCGTGTCCTGAACAGGGCCATCTAAACAGCACTCTCAGGACCACTTAGTGCCTGAATAGCGACAGGAGTAGAATAGCATATAGCAACTACCACTATCCCTGTAGCTATTCATGAACTGTTGAATGTGCACAAGTACAGAAAAAGTGCACCAGCTGGCTGAGCTGCTCCCTTGGCGGAGCAGGTTAAGCCATCAACAGCTCAGGCAACATACAGTGGGAGACCAGGGTTCTGTTCCTGGTCTCCCAACACATGCAGGTACACGTCCCCCCCACCCAAAGTATATTTTTTTACATCAGCCCTGCAGCAAAAATCCTCCCCCAAAAATTCTCTTCTTTCCCGAGATCTGTGCCCCCTCAGAGTTGGATTCATAAAGTTGGAGGTGTATAGGGGGCACAGTCCCCCACAAAACAAAAGTTAATGTGGGTTTAAGCAGTGGTAGCAGTCGTCAGTGTGGTTTACAACCTCTACCATTGGCACTGTTTTCCAGGATGGGATTGTTACATGGCACTGTTCTAGACAGCACTGTTCATACTGCATTGTTATTGACAGCACTGTATTTGTCATCGCTATTTGAACCTAGTGCCAGAATGGGTATCACAAAATAACTTGTCAGTTTAGGCACTCCTATCAGTTTGGGTAAGACAACAATTGAAGTCAACCCCAAAGATGACGTGTTGGGAAGTGTGTAAGTAGGGTTGGATCCTGTTCAGAAGATCCACCAGGGCCTTTTTCATCTGTGGGGCACAGATGTTAATAAAAAGGAAGGGGGGTCCTTGAAACTGAATGTCCAACAAGAGTGCCCTACCCAGGTCAGTATCAGCCAGATTAGTCATTGTTAGATAGGGGTTCATAAATAAAATACCCACCCTGTCACAGGCTTCTGAGCCAATCAACCAAAAAGAGGGACCCCAGCACCAACGGTGTTGTGCTTGGGACATTTCTCCAGAAGAGGTCAATCAGGTTTCCTGGACAAAAACAACATCAAAGGTCAACTCTTTAAACAATGCAAAAAGCATAGTCTCTCTTGCCACATTCTTTATGCTATTTGTATTAATGGTGGCTAGTCAGAATGGAGAAGCCATAGTAGACAGAAAGGAAAGAAAATAAACCAATAAATCAAGACACATAGTCCATAGTATGTTCAGAAACACTTCCTGTAACCATTTTTAGTTTTTTTCAGTGTTTTAGCTTAGTCTGAACTAGTTGGTTCTTCAGTGTCAGAAGAAACTGGCACAACAGTGGAAGGGTTGGAGGAGGTCTCAAAGTGGGAACCAATATCAGAAACTGTATGATCCTCTCCCAAAGCTGCAAACATGTTCACCAACAGAATTGAAGATTCAGAGGAAGAACCTTTTAAAGGCATAAGTCCAGTTCTATGACAATGGAGGGAGCATTTGTGGCTCACAACAGCCATTTCAGGAGGTGGCATAATATCAATATCCAGCTGTGGTGGAGGAGCTGAAACTGTAGCAGAAGTCCCCATCTGTGAGGGGAACTCAAGTGGAGTGTGATTCAATGGAAGCTGAAGCAGAGGCTCAGTCAAGGAGAAAGGAGCCATCAATAGAGATTCAGTGTCCAGGAGTGGATGGTCTCGAAACAGTGAATGGGCCTGAGGAACATTATCCTGATGTGCCAGTGTAGCCGCCACTTCCTTGTGGCATTTTTATTGCATGGTCATGCGGGCTTTAGTCAATAAAGCATCCTGGGTATTTATGTCATCCTTGTTATATGTGGCCCATTTACAATTTCTGTAGGAATGTCCAGGTTCCTCACACAAATTGCAGTAACGTGCATTAGTACAGAGAGCGTTGATGCATCCCAGGGTTAAACACAAATTGCAACATACTTTGTCACAAGTGTTACTGAGGTGAGCATCTGAGCCACAGCAGAAACAAGTTTTTGATTGCCTTGGGTAGAAACATTGGGCTCTGTCTCTGCCCAGACAAAAAACGATTAGAATGTGTTGCAAACCCTCATGGGAGTGACTGAGTTTCACCTTGAAGTGCCAGTGACCTGTTCAAAACAGCTCAGTGTCCAAAATTAGTTCTGGGGTACCCAGAACACCACATCTCTGAGATAACCAGTAATGTACATCTTGCACATTGACCTCCTCATTTTTTAACATAATTGTGACAGTACACACCGCAGGTTTAGCGAGCGGTATAGCTTTAAATGTAAGTCAGCGAGGGTAATCCTTCACCTTATTGTAGGTAGTTCAGAATCTATCAAGGTAAACTGGAGTCTGAAAATTAAGGTCAAAATACCCATCAGTGGGGGAATGCAGAAGAGCACACAATTCATTAAGGGTAAGAAGCAGAGACTCCTTGAGTAGGATCCTAATGACATAAGCTCTGTTGTGGGGAGAGGATCAAGGACCCCAGTGTACAAGAGACGCACTGCATTCTGTCTTTCAGCTGGGGTCTGAGACTGTGGGAAAGCAGCTTTTTGTCGAAAATGGGACCAAATGTGAGCAGAAAGAGGGGTCAGAGGGATGGTAAATGATGAATCTCGGTGGTCAACCTCCACCATCTCCACTTGATCAGCCCATGTGAGGGACACATCAGATTCTTGTTTCCCAGCCTTCAAAGCTGGTTCAGGTACATCGAGTCAGACACCCTGTGTGGCATGAATTGTCTCAGCAGAAATGGGCTGGACAGGCAGGTCCGCTGTAGCAAAAAATGGTTCAGGTAGGCAAGCAATAGAGGTTGTAATGCTGGTCACAGGAGGTGTGGTCATGTGGGGCAGGGGAGCCAGGAACATCCAGGTATTGGGCAAGGTTGAAACTCTGTTGGAAGTCAGGGCAGTAGGAGAATGGGAAATCAAAGCAGGAGCAATAGTGCCCAAAGGAGGGGCATCTAGGTGTTGCTGATCCATAGCAAACAGGGTTGTATCCGGTAGAGAAATCAGAAGAGTAACATCCAGCAAGTAAGAAAGTGCAGGAGGTTTTTGCACTGTAAGGGAATGCCATTGGCCAATGGCATCCCATGTCCAGCCCACCTTGGTAAGTGCCCGAACCAGCGACCAATCCTTGGGTGGGTAAGTTGTCAATTCTGGGTGGCGGGGGCAGGAAAAGACACAGGAGTAGCTCATTGGTACAAATAATCTGGTGGGGCAGCATGACAATCAGCCAGACAGGAGAAAGAAGTGCTAGCAGTTCATTGGACCAAAGCACCCAGAATCACTGTGCAGAGACTCAGAGATGCAGATGGAAGCATCGGAGGGACCGTTGGAAGTGTCCTGAAAGCACATCAATGGCCATCGATATGGTGCTTGCATCTGGTAGTACAGGAGCTCGTCCTGAGTCTACAGTAGTTGAGGGGAAAATGGGGGCAGGCACCAGGGGTGACCGAGAATCCTCCTCGGATGTTGAAGTTGCAGAAGGCGGAGCTGGAGTGGTACCTTGATCATCAAGAATGGCATCCACAGAATCCAGTGGCAGTACAAATGAGCCCTGTCACAAAAACAGGGAGGGACTTTGCCTGCAAATAGTTGTTCCTTCTGGTGCAAGTAGGCTGCATCCTTGTCAGTCAGCAAACCAAGCAAGTATAGTTTTTTTGAATGCAGAGCATCTTGTAGGCAAAGGTCCACAGCATGTAAATGCGAATCCAGTTCAGCAGCAGTAGGTAAGGGTTGAGTGGGAGGCTCAGCAGCCTCAGTTAGTTCAATGCCAAACAAGTTGACATTATTAGAATCCTTCCTTTCTTCAGCCACAGTCACAGAGGCAGCGGGGAGAGGGGCCAGCTATCCCTCACCCGGAGCACTCCCAGCTCCAACTGACACAGGATCAGCCATCTTGGAAAACAAGACAGCAGTGTCCCCAACCAAGAGCAGGGAATTTTTTTATTGAAGGAGTCATAAACATAAATTACATAATATATATAACAAAAGAAAATGTCAGATACAATCTATTATATCAACATAGATTGACTTTGAAACATTATGTATATTTGATACATGCATCAGCGAACACAAGTGCCTAAAAATGTTCATATTAAACATTGTGTCATCCACTATAATTGGTCATTATTTATATTTTATGAAAAAGGTTAAGCCTTTCCATCACATTTGTACTGCATGGTATGGGTTTTTAGATAAATCTATGATATACATATCCCATAATCCTTTTTCACATAGTAATTTAAAAAGGGCCAGAGTATCCTTTGTTGTCTGAACACCCATTGAACTCTAGCCTGCCATAAACAAAGCTTCAGCATAGCAAAAAACAACATTAATGTTCCTGTATGGAGTTTTGTCAATCTATTGCTATAATCACCTAACATCATGTTCTCATAAGCAACGTTTTTTAACCACCCTAGGTTCCATGTTGAAGCTAAAAAAATCCATAAGTTTCTAGAGTAGGAACATTCTAGGGAAAAGTGTTCTATGGTTTCTACTGTATTAAAACAATCAAGATATGGGCATGATGTTTCCTTCAGGGTTTTATGTTTGCTATTACCTCATACATTTAACCTTCCGTATGCATTTAACCAGATTACATCCCACATTTTGGGTGGGGTGGGGGGATTCTTTCTCATTCAGCATGGTTATTACTTTGTTGTTTTAGGGGTGTACAGTTCTTGAATTTTGGCTCACTTGGACCTGTTTTTTTCTATGATATGTAAATACAGTTGCTTTCTACTGAAAGTTGATTTACTGTGTCTGGGAATGTCCCATTTATATAATTTTTGGATTATTGACCTGAGGAATTCTGATGCGTGTAGATATTTAGAAAATTATGGGGGGTTATCTGTCCATTTTCGAGAAAACCTTGCAAGTTATTTAAAACCTAATTGTGCATTAGGGAATCAGTGGTGTCTAAAATGGGTTTGATGGATTGTGATATCAACAAGGTGTGGAAGAACACTATAGGGTCAATAATTTCTAGACCACCCTTATTTTTGGGTAAATAAGGCAAGACAAAGGCAAATTTTATTTTTCAGGTGCCCAATCCCAGAGGCTCTGGGTGCCATACAACAACAACAAATCTACCATAAGAATTACTGTACAAAAAAATACAAATTTTCGCAGTCTACAAATGATCACTTTTGTATATATAAGTGAACCCCCATTTAATGAAGTTAAGGTGACTGCCCCATAACATGTGAGAAAACAAGCTATAGATTAGGGTTTCTAATGCTAAGGGGAGTGGGAATAGGGTTACAATGTATAAGAGGCATAGAATTAAGTATTGTTTAATAATGTGGATGCATTTGAGTTTGGATAGTTTTCAATTCTTCCATATGACCACCTTGTTTTCACAATTTCTCAAGGCAGAATTCCAATTTGAATGTACTGCATTGTCAGTTCCAAAAGTGAGACCTAATATTTTGACTGAGTTCCTATCCACAGGAATTCTGCAATAAGGAGGGGAGATCACCTCATTAACAAACAGGGATTGCACTACATTTGCCCATATTTAGCTGAGCATTGGATATTTTGGAATAGGTTTTAAGGGTTAATTATGCACTATGCACACTATTCTCATCCTTTAGTAAGAGGCATGTATCATCTGCATATGCAATGATTTTAAGGATATAATTGGGACTACTACCAGAAATACCTTATATAAGTGGATTGATGGAAAGTTTTTCTAACAAAGGATTAAGGGTGAAGACATACAATAGAGAACTCAGGGGACATCCTTGTTGAAGCCAGTTTTGGCTGTATATTTTCTCTTTGTCCTAAAATGATGGGACTAAAAAATGCATTTTCATAAAGTGATCGTATCCAAGATACAAAAGTGGGAGGGATGCCATAGTGTAGTAGCGTTGTAAATAAAAAGTGGTGGTTGACTCTATCATGTGCTTTTTTTTTGGTCTAATGAAGCAATCCATCCATTATGTTGTGATTTTGTGAGGTATTACCAAATTTCTCTAATGATTATTATGGCTGGTAAATAGTTTTATCAGGTAGTCCACAGAATTGTGTTGGCTGTATTATATGGACTGCTAATTTCCTGAGTCTTAAATGCAATATTTGTGTGAGAATTTTAAAATCAGTGTTTAAAAGGCTGATTGGTTTCCAGTTATGAATATGTTGTCTATTTCCTGATTTAAATTTAAAAAAATGACTAGACTTTTGGAAAATAATTCAGGGAAGGATTTTTGTGAGAGAATAAAGGAAAAAACTTTTTGGAAGCATAGAGCCTGTTTCATTAAGAACTGTTTGTTAAAACTCATAAGGAAGGCCATCACAGCTTGGAGAGGCTCCCAGCTTCCTAGATGTAATGACTTCAAAGATTTCTAGTTGTGATATTGGGTTCAAAAGGCAGTTTAACTCATCCTGTGGGAGGTGGTGTGAGGGAAGGTCTGAGAAAACTTATTTAATGTCAGTCTCTAGGTTAGTGTCATGAAGATCAGGTGGTTGCAGGGAGTGTGCTGCTATTCTAGTTAATTCTTCTGGGGTTGACACTTCTTCCCCTGCATCATCTAACAAAGATTGAAAGGTGGCATTGAGTCTTCTGGTTTTACAAGCCTCACATGGCTCAAAACACAGGGTTTTTTGAGTACCATAAGTTAATTATGCTCTGATTGTGGCAACCCTATCATATTGAACAGATCTCATTTCAGTTTTTATATTGTTTATTTGAGTTGCAACATCTGTATTTTGGGAGGGAGGAATAGATAGACAGTATTGGAGCTGGGAACAAAGTAAAAAAATGCTGTCTGCATTTGAGTTTTCCCAAGGCCTGAAAGTATAACTGAATACCAGTTTTGGTATCTTTTCACCACTCACCCTTATTGTCATATAGGTCATATACTGTTGCTCTGGTACTAAAAAGCTATATGATATAATGCTGGGTGTTAGGGTCAGAAAAGAAGGTGGCATTTAGTTTCCATCTAGAGTTAAACTGTGGTCATCGTGAGTCATGTCCTAATTTGGAAAAAAACATTAAGTGGTCTGAAAATTTCATTGGGATGATGGTAGTATTAACAAACAGGTTGTAGTAGCTCTTATGTAATAGTTGGGTTCGTGTGTCAAGGGTGGTGACCCCCATTTCATCATGGATTACAGTGATGTCATCCTGATTTTCTTGAGGCTTTGATGTAGATGGCTGTGTATCAGAAAATGGGGTTTCCATGTCCGCTTGGGCTTTATTGATGAGGTTATCCAGGCTGAGGTCATGGGGTTTATTGACATCTGCCCACGGGCAATCTTTATAGATGTGTACATTCTCTTCACACAGACTGCATTTAGTATGGTTCATACATTGTGAGATGATGTGACCCACCTCATTGCATAGGCTGCAATGTAGTTTATTGCAAATGCTTGACAAATGGGTGTGGACCCCATACTGGCAACATGCTTTGAGTTGCCCGGTGTAGAAGCATACACCACGGTCACAACCAAGGAAGAATCAATTGGATATGTGACAGATACCTTCATTGTATTCTCTGAGCTTGACCTTAAAACTCCAACCTCCAGTCCAAAATCAATCACCAGATAAAATGGCTTTGGGTGCACATAATACTGTATGACACATTTTTGTTGCAACCAATGGTAGATATCTCTGACTGGTACACTTTTGTTCCGGAACATTATGGTTACCATCTTAATGAGAGGTTTTGTTAGGGGGATTGCTACAAACGGAGTCCAAAGGGGGGAGAATTTGAACTGGTTGTATTTATACCAAAAGGTTTCCAGTAACTGTGATGATCTGAAGCTGATGTCAAATGTGTCTTCCCCTGATATGTGAATGAATACAAAGACATCCGCAGGAGAGAAGTGATGAGTATCTATTATCAATTTTCTGCCTACATATTGGTGATCAGGTCATGGGTCCAGGTCCCCTTTGTATTTGAGGCAGACTGCGTGCTTTCTAGGTAAGGGATCAGTTTTATTGGCTTGAAACAGTTTGGAAAGTAGAGGTCTGGAGGTTTCTTGAGCTGATGTTTCATCTTTTTCAGGTTGCGGAGTGGTCTCAGCAGTGTACACTCTAGGATCCTGCCCTTCTTGTGAAGTGCCTGCAGTGGGTTGTATTTTGGGATTGGTTTTGCTTAAATCATCAAGAGGTGCAATGTTCAATATTGTCAGAGAGTCTTTATGGGTTTCTATAATACTAGCAGGTTGAGATGATTATAGAAGTTTTTCTGTTGTTTATTGTGTTCCATAGAGAGGGGAGGAATGCATGGGCCCGCCACTGATCACCATTCCACAGATGAAGAAAGTTGCAAAATATTTCCAGGATCTCATGCTGGGTCAGGTAACCAGTGTCCATCCCCAGTTTGTTGTATGCCCTGCTCATTGTTAGATATATTGGCCACTTCTTTTTTATTGTCCATCCTAGTTTTTAGTTCAGAGGTAATATTCCTGTTGGACAATGTTATAGTGTCTCTTTTCCTTCTTAAATCATCTTTTCTTTTTATTTTGGGTCTCACCTTCTGCCATTAACTTAATCAGAGCTATTTTTTTATTGCGTAACTCAGTGTCCAGTATATCAGTTGTCCTCTCTGGGACTTGCACTGACATCTTATTCATTCCAGCAGTACCATTTGTAAAACTCAGGGAGAGTCTTAGGCCAGGGTTTGAGTTCCCTGTAAATGCCACTTCCGACTGATTCCCTGTATTACCTGTGGTCTCTCTTATGTTATTCAAGGTGGGACCCAAGGCTGTAGAGAAATTGACAAATTCACATTCCAGCCCATCGTCCATTCCATCTGGGGACCAGACAGATGGTTTACCGTTTACTGTTTTGGTGGCTTGGGGGACGCATCTCCTGTAAATGCCATTCCAGACAGCATCCCAACATTTGTAGCTGTCCAGGTCATATTTACTGACTTTTTAGTGCAAGAACTGTCAATTGCAAGCTCTGATGATTGTTTGTGCGGCATGTTTGATGCTGGCCACGCCCTCTGTGCGAGATGATCACTTGACAACGTTTCAGCAACACAAGGTATTTCATTATTGTGGGACACAGAAGGGTTAGAAGATGCAAACATCCAGGTTTGTGATGGAAAATGTACACTGGGTTGTTGAACCAACAATTTGATATTTACATTGTGGTGTTCAGAAACAATTCGGTTTTAATCAACACTAAACTGAAAGATAGTCACTTTACTTTGATCATTTGGTTTTGTTTGGAAAATAATCATATTTTGATGTATATGAGTTTGAATAGTTTCCTGTTTATTCTTGAGGTCAGAAGCTGGAATTGTGCTGGTGGTTTCCTTATGATGTAATTTTTCCAGATCCTCCTGTAATTGCCTTTGGGTTGCTTGATATTTCAATTGTTCAGCTTGCCAGGTGTTCCTGTAACTCCTTTACTTTTGTCTGGTGAATTTAAAGCAATCATTGTGGGTATCTGGTTATTGTTCATAGAAATGGTCATATCCATATGAAATTCTTCGTTCTCTTTGTCTTCTAAAGCTCCGGTAGTGTCAACAAATTCTTCAGTCTCATGGAATAAGGAGGTTGGGGTTGAAGTCAAGCCCTGAATTTTTGCCAACTCACTGCATTCACCTCCTCCTCTATCTGGCTTCAAACTGGGCTCCTCCTTCCTTGTTCACAAGAAGAAGAGCCTCCTGTTGCAATAGCAGGGGAATTTCCCTGGTGTTCTGATCAGTACGTCTCCCTGCTCTGCAGTGGTTAAATTGGACATTTTTCTTGGTGGAGGAGCTGTTCTGTATAGATTTCTATGTGGCAGAGCTTTGGCGGTCAATGGAGAAAGATGAAACTGTCATACAGTTTTTCAAGAGGAGGTAGGCCTGCATTCCTGTGTAAAGATGTTGTGAAATTTTCCCCGTGAAACTGGCAATTTTGCCACATGAAATGTTTGCGAAATTTCACATTTTCACCTGCAATTTCACCTGTCACAAATGATTGCCCTGCCTTGGTGGTGTCTAGTGGTCCCCCCCCCGGCTGCTCACTGGCCCACATTTCCATTAAATTAAACCTCCATGGGGTCTAGCGGTCCCCCCCCAGCCAGTCACCGGCCCAAAGTTAATAAAACAAACCCCTCCCCAGTTAATTCATTATTTTCCCCGATCCTCCTGGATCCCCAATCCCAAAAATAAATTTCAATCCCCACTCCCTGGTGTCTACTGGACCCCCGACCCCTCACCCTGTCATCAGATAGTGCCCACTCTGCTTCCCCCGTACCCCAATTGGGCCATTGGCACAGCCTTTCACTCACCTGCATGGCTGGCAGCCTGACTAAGCACTTCAATGAGTGAATGTATGATTGTATAAGCATGTTCTCATTCATTGAAGTGCTCAGTCAGGCTGCCAGCCATGGAGGTAAGTTGATGGCTGTGACTTTGGCCCAATTGGGGTACTGGGGGGGAGCTGGATGGGTACTACCTGATGACAGGGTGGGGAGGTCCACTAGACACACCAGGGAGTGGAGATTAACATTTTTTTAGGATATATAAAACAGAGCAGAAAATTGTAAATATTCCAATATTTGGCCAAGTATATACTGTGTCATGCAACTACAACATAAAAGCAGTGAAGGACTTTCCTTATGGCAAAGTAGCAGAATAAGAAAGGAATTAAACATGCTGAAGTATGTTTCTATGCCATTAGTGTCCTATAGCAAGTGGTGGGTTGATTCCTGAGGTCAAAGGCTGAGGAAAGTCAATCAAAACAAGATATGCTGACGTGGTATAACTCGTAGTTTGGTGTGCCCTTTTCCACAGATAAAAGGTTTTTTTGGTGCAAAATTAGTGTTGTAAGGGTCTTTTGAGGTCAATTCTATAGGATGCCAACAGAAGTGCTGCTGGTTCATTAAAGAGCAGCTGACGCCCCTGGTCAGATAACTCATGGAAAGGAACTCTTTGCCTGAGGACCTCAGTCAGTGATAATTTGATTTTTTGAGGTTCTTACTATGTTATTTTACTTACTAAGTCCTCAGAAAATTGTCTCAGATTGACCAAGTTCCTGCTGCAGCCCTGTCTCTGAAAACCACATTGTGATAACATGAAGTAGAGAAGAGGCTGCAATGCAACTGCTGTACATAGCCATATAATGAAACTGGGGTCAATGCCAGCCTTTACATGCTTTCATTTTACTTTACTGGCAATAGTACATGTTAAAAGGATCATGTACAGGTAGTACTATCCCAAAGACATGTACTGTACAACTGCCAGTAAAGTTAGAACAAAGTATGTAAGGTCGACACTTCCCTAGAGCACATTATATGGCTATGCATAGTACTGCAGTCCCTTCCCTACTTTCCATCATCAGAACACAGTTTTGGGAAGCAGGCTGTGGAAGACACTCTGGGATTCTGAGGGGGACTGGGAAAATAATGAGTTAACTGGGGTGAGGGCTTGCTTTATTCACTTTGTGCAGGTGATCAGCCGGGGGGGCACTAGACACCAGGGAGAATTAATTTAACAGAAATTTGGGCCGGTGAGCAGCCAGGGGGTGACCACTAGACACCAGGGTGTCATTACATAACATTTCACCCACGGGTGGCAAAATTTCACCTGGGAGTGACAAATTCCACAGGCTTGAGGCTGAAATTTCACTCACTCCATGGTCAAAATTTTGCATTTCACCCGGTGAAATATTTTGCGAAATGCGCAAAATATGCGAAATATTTCACTGGGCGAAATTCTCCAATTTCACACAACACTACTCTTGTGGGCTCCTGCCAAATTTAGCTCCTGTGCCCCACTTAATAATACAGGTCTGTGTAACTCAACCCCCAAAGATGCACCTGGATATGAGCTGACAGAGCTCTGTGTTCCTCTCCTGGTCACAAATTACAGATAAAGACAAATAGACTTAATAAATGCAGGATTAACATCTTGACAAAATGAGCATACTTGTCATTCATGTAGTGATTAGAAATAACTGAAAGGAAAGCTCAGCTAGGTATTTCAAAAGCTGAGATGACATGATGCTTCCCACTTGCTATTGCAGTCACAGGAATCTAGCTCAAGGCTTCCTTCTTATCCAGATCTGGATAAGTAGGTATAAATTGCATGTCTAGTTCATGCAAATCCCGTATGTGCAGAAGAGTGTTTAATTTGTTTTAAGATGGAATTTCTCAGAAAAAAAATTTTGAGATGTAAAACTCTTTTTGTTGTTGTGGTATAACAGCTCCTTGAAGTGTAATAATTTACCAAAAATCATCTCAGTCATTCGACACAAGGTCCATATGTGTCAGCCTGTGAAAGCAAGATTACAATGCAAATGCTTCTGTTCCCAGGAACCTTTTTGTAATCCTTTTAAAGGTGCAGTGGATTGGTGACTGATGTCTTCAATGAAATGTGTCAGGGATGTGTACTCCCGTGTACCATCTCATGAATACATCAGCTGACAAAGCGTCTAAGTGTATTGTACTGGGAGCATCATTTCCCCATGTATAAGCCAATGTCTTGGATTGCTACTTTGTTAAAACCTCTGTCTATTTACTCAGCTATGTGATATGAGTTGCATTTATCTTGTATTCTGAATAATGAATGTGTTTAGTTTTTGTTTCCTACCAGAGGCAGAGGTTAAACTGAGATGTGGAAGTATCTAGGAATTCATTACTTACTGCTATCTATTTACAATCTGCAGGCAAGCAGGCACAACAAATTCCTGCTTTTTGATGCAGTTCACTATAAATTAAATGTCACTGAAATATGTAATAGGATTTACTGTGTATTGTGATTGTACTAAGCATCAGTTAGAGATATGTTTTGTTTAGATATGAAATATTTCTGCAGATGGAACCTTTCTTGCAATGTTTCTAGGCTTAGCTGTCCTAATGATCCCATCTACAGCCCCACAGCTCCAAGATACAAACTTATTTTTATTTCTGCAGTTTTCACTTATGTACAATAAATGAAGAATAATATCCTTTTAATCTAATTATAAGACTTGGAGCCCTACATTGTAATATGGTCAAAAGCTGCATGCAGAGATATGTGCTGCACTGCGCTTGCCCTTGCACCCCACCCAGAGATTGTTATATTCAGTTGGATAGTGCCCCAGCCCTCTCCAGCTGAATTTAGAGCCATACTGACACAGCACTAAGTCAAGTAGAGCTGCCCCAACATGGGTATGTGATGAATGCAGTCCATAGGGAACTGCACCCCCAGAACTAATAGTACTGAGAGCCAGGGCACAATAATCAGCCTAGAACATACAAATGAGGCCATTGGGCATGCAAAGCACTAAGATGCCATATGTGCTCCCATTATGGGCTCATTTGCAGTGGAACCAGCAGCAGGGTTGTGCCCTGACCTGTGGCAAGCTGCCATATCAGGCATGGTGGTTATCAGCCCCACCCACCCAATCACCCATCCCATAATATCCATGATTTCCTGGTGTCCAAAGGCACTCCTTACCCTCCAGTCCTCATCCCCATAATCATATTGTTTTTTCCAGGTGTTTAGTGGCTCCACCCCTGCCCTCTGATCACCCATCCTGGTACATGTTTGTTTTTACCTGATTTCTAATAGCACCCCCACCTCACTGCTCACCTATCCTGGTAAATGTTTGTTTTTCCCTGGTATCGCATAGCACCTTCCCCTAACCCTCTGATCCCCATCCTGGTAATAACATTAGTTTCCCTGGTGTCTAGTGGTGGCCCCCACCCCAGAACTCCAACCCCATAAAGGTTGCATTGTCCCTCATGTCCAGTGGCACCACTCACCCTCAGATTGCCCATCACCATACTAATAGTGATTACCTTGGTGTCTAGTGGTACCCTCCATCCTCTGATCACCCATTGCCCTACCACTGGTGAAGTCCCTGGTGTCTAATAGTAACCCTTACCTACCATGCACCAGTTCTGGATGACATCCTGTTCCCCAGTGGTTAGAAACCCCCCCACCACCTGTACTGATCACACCACTCTGCCACCCCATTCTTGTGTTGCTGGTGCTGCATTCAGGATCAAATACAGTGACCAGCACAGCCCTCCTTTCACCTCTCAGTCAGCCTCTGTATGGAATTACAGGGGGCACACATACTGTCTACAGCCTACAGTTGTGATTTCTTTTGTGAATTGACCAAAGTTTGCTCATAAAGTGGTGAATTCACCAAGAAACAGCCACTTTGTGGTAACACCTTTGTAATTCTAGTGCAGTTGAAGTTCCTAAAGTCCATGGAAACTCAGCAAAGCTTCCCAAAGGCATCATTTGGCCAATTAATGGCCATTTCAATGGTAATGTTTAAATGATAAGTGGCTTAGATGGCAAAAGCTATGAGAATGTGGCTATATGGTACTCAAATTACTATTATTAATTATTAAGGCTAGGGAACAGGCGGCTGGGAGAAATAGGATCA
This sequence comes from Neoceratodus forsteri, assembly GCA_016271365.2. NCBI lineage: Eukaryota > Metazoa > Chordata > Ceratodontiformes > Ceratodontidae > Neoceratodus > Neoceratodus forsteri. The sequence goes on along the minus strand of CM057459.1, from coordinate 1,222,644,893 downwards.
CTGTATTCTGAATACTGTAGGTGGTAGACTGTAGAGTATGCACAAGTGTTTGCAAAAGGGAGTGCATGCAGAGATGTGAGACAATGTAGTATAGCGGTTAAGAGCATAAACTGCAAACCTGGTGAACTGAGTTTGAATTCCACAGCTACCACTTATATACTGTGTGACCATGAGCAAGTCATTTAACTTCCTTGTACTCTCAGGAACCACCAGGAAACAGGTTTTGGCTTAGTGTGTCTTTCCGGTAACACCCTAAATGATCACCTATTATTGAGTGAATCAATATGAGTGACTCAATAATAATAATAATAATGCTTGGAAGTAAAGCGAGTAGCGAAAGAAGTCGCTATATCCTGTAGAGTAAGGGAAGCAGGGAGCTACATTCGCTAGAACGGGATATAGCATGATGGTTGGGTTAGCACTGCTGAGCTGGCCTTGTAGTGTGGTGGTGTACGCTACCACCCCTGAAGTGAGTGACCTGGGTTTGGTTCTAGTGTCCAGAAAGGAGATATTTTTGTTTTTTAGATCTTTATGTTTTCCCCTAAGTCCACGCCCCCCCATGGAGTTGATTATCTTTATTTTGGGGGGTGCGGTGGCCTTGTTCCCTGCAGAGGGGGGTGTGGGAGGCCTTGCCTCCCACAGAGGGTGGTACAGGATGCATAGCCCTGGTATAAAAATACTCATCTTTTCTTTTTTTTCAGATGCAGCATGCAAGCATCACTATTTGCGGTGGTCGCTCTACTGTCTGTTGCCTTTTGTCTGTCGAGCAGTTCTTGTTTCGCTGTTTGTAGTCTGTGCTCATTAGGAGTCACTGTTGTCACATAAAACCATCTTTCCTGGCCTAACATTGCAAAATAAATAAAAATAAAATGCAGAGCTGGAGGATATGCACTCAGACTGGGATGGAAGGCAGGATGGGGGAGACAGTAGAAAGTACTGCTTCAGAAAAAGAGTAGTTACCATGTAGAATAACCTACCTGTTAAGGTCATGGAATTTTACAATACTCATGCATTCAAAGCAGGACTAGATGGATTCCTGAAGGAGAATCATATTGAGGGTTACTCAGCATGAGCAGAGGTAGTAAATCAGCTGATAAACTTGGATGTGTGTCCATAATCAAATTGGACATAGTCTGTACTGTGCATCTGGAAGGACAGTCAATATGGACACAAAGTTGCTTCCATCAGTACAATACTATGCTTTTTATGTTGTGTAACCCCCTTACAAATTGGGGTTCCTTAAAAGTCTTCCATGAGCTTGCCTAGATGTTCACTGCCAGGCTGGTGTCCTGCATTTAGCAGTTAATCGTTATTGCCAAAGAGTGCCTTTGTAGCCTCTATGTACTGTCGCTTTAAGAGCTGCCTAGATTGCAGTAATAATTAATCTGGGAGAGGGCTGAGTGTTGTCATGCTCGAGTCCCACCTGGGCTGCCAAGTAATCGCTCCGTTTCTGCCATCTCTAATTGCTCAGAGGGAGCCATGTTAACAGATGTAACTGTTTGCTGATCATTCATTACAGTAGTAATAATAATGTAGTTTGTCTAACCTGCCTTCTTTGCAGCAAGGACTGTTTTGTTTATCCCCACCATTTTGGCCCAGAACTGCCGAACTGGACCAATCAGTCTGGTGGGTCCTAAAATAGAGCCGGACTATAGGAGCTGTCTGGAGTCAAAATCTGTAGGAATTATAGTTTTGAGCTTTTGGTGCCTTTTTTCACCTGAAGAGGGGCCTTTGTTGTGACTGATAGACAGATCAGCCAACCAAATCTTTTAGATCTGAGGGAAATCCCCAAGCTGCCTGCTGTTTCAGTCAGTTCTGAGCTGGAAAGTGAGATGAGAACAGCTCAAGTGATTTGGGCAGTAGATCTATGTAGTTTTGCATGGGAGAACTGTGAAAGGGCTGAGTTTTGGCTTGCATGTCTGCCTGCTGCCCCTGAGACGGAGAGAAGAGAATTATTTTGGACTAAATCCAAATTTGCGAGAACAAAATAAGCCACTGATTTTTCACCAGGTTCATACCTGAAAAAGACTGAAGATTTTGCTGAATGCGATCGACCTGTCAGGATTTCCAGCTGCTTTTGAATCCCCGGTTTGTGCAAAGACTATGCGATCATGACTGGAGAGCGGTTTGCTTGGTACAGTAGAATTTCCTTACATGTAAATGTGCTGTGTATTGAAAGTGGGTCGTGATTTGGTCCCCCACTGTGTGAACTGTGTTCTGCTTGCTGGAAGCTGTATCCAGCCCAAATGGACTGTATCCGAATTTGTCTCCATTTGGCCTGGGCCTTGCCACACTGGCCCAGCCAGACTACCCGCTGCACAGAGAAAGCCATCGACAGGAGACCTGCCTGGGGATCAGCCCCTTGCTCCACACTTGAACAGGAATGACACTTCGGCAATTCGTGCGGGCCCTGCTTCTCCTGGCACTCCAGATTAACCACCTGCTGTCTTGATTTTCATCCAGCCTGTGTCCAGTCTTGGATATCATGAGTAATCATCAGGGTAGCTCCCTGCAACAACAGCCTAATCTAAAAGTGTGTCATCTGATTGTCTTGTTGTTTCTTTTCACGAACTAAGCCTCCAGCTCCGGATTACAAATAGTGTGTGTTGTGCATGTTGTTTTCTTCCATCACAGGGCCCCAACCAGCTGCAACATTCCTGGCTAGCGCACCATTCTCCATCTGGGTACCCAGAGTGCGTGACTGTTTATGGACCCTGAAGTGCATGCATAACTGTTTGATTGATACAGTCTTTAAGCAAATTAACCTGATTACGCCCCTCCCTTGTTCAAATCCCTTAAATAAATCAGATCTAACTCTTTTTTGCATTTACCCTGACTGTGGTTCCAGTTTGTGCAAGTGTACTGTACTGCTGTTATTTTCTGTGTATAACCTTGTTTTACAGGGGATCCACAGGGCCAGGCCAGAGGAAAGCCCTGGTGGTAAGTGCAAACAGTGTGGGTACTTATGTGGTGTATCAGGGGTATTGTGAAAGTGATTATTGTGTATTGTTCTGGCCACTAGTAAGGAAAGAGGTGGATTACAGTGTCCTGGAGGGCTGTGCCCAGGTTAGCTTGACCACTACCAACCCTGACCTCCGGGTGGAGGCACCCATTTCAGAACTCAGACCTCTTAACCTGCAACTAGCCAAGCAGGCAGGGTAGTAGCCCTTGGGATAGCGCCACCTAGGGGTTACATTTTGTATACAAAAATGTTGATCAGTCTTAATTGTTTAATTTCTTATTTCACAAAACTATTGAGAGAGACCTGTGCATTTTAATTTCATTCTGTTCTTGCCATGTGGAACTCTTTTAAAGACACTCAGTGACTTTGGTGTATTCAGTTTATTACTGCTACGAATTTTGCATTAATTGCATAAGTTCAGTTGAATATTAGGTCCATGTTGGTTTTGCAAATAGCAAACAAAACAAAAACAAATTCTGCACGAGTGAAACAAAGGAACCCCACATAATAAAGAGGATGTTTTTTTTTGCCATCAACCAAATTCTGTAAAGGCCAGGCCAGTTACCAGTGACTTGGCACCACTTGTATGAAAGAGTAAAAAAAAAATAAAAATAAATAAATAAAACACAGGTAAGAAATCATAGGCTGTCTGAGCACAAGTGGAAGTGAGTGAAACAAAGGAACCCACCAAATAAAGGGGATGGGTTTCTGCTATCTGCCAGTTCTTCTCAAGGTCACACATTGTACAAGCGTCACATCACCACTTGCTTGAAACTCTAAACAAAAGTCCACCCAGATGACTGAATACAGGACAAGCACAAATGGAGGTTAGTGAAACAAAGGAACCTCATGCAATAAAGGAGATGGCTATCTGCCATCTGCCACTTTTTATAAGTCAGGCACTTTACAAGTGTCATAGCACTACTTGCTCAGTGCAGTTTATAAAAGTCTCTACAGGTAACTGAATATTTTCTTGCTTGCAAATACTAGTTCTAACAGAAGGGGTCAGCCTTTAACTGCTAAGTACAGAAATAACAAAGGCTGCTGACAATGAAATATAAGACTAGACTGCTTTTATTTCCAAAGTCTGGAATACTAAATATGTTGCAGTCCCCACAAAAAGCCAACAACATTTGGATGTTATTACAAGCACTGTAGTAATATCAAATTAAATTTGTACATTGCATTCAATCTGGAATCTCTTTTCTATCATTTGGTAATTAATGAGATTTACATTAGTCAGTATTGTTTACTAAGTGCAGTCTCCAAAAAACATGTGTTAATATTTAAGGGGGGGGAGGGGTGAGGTTAAAATGTTAGTGTGTTAATCAAAACTGCAATGCAGCATATTTTGTCCCACCTTATCTTCCTTGCAGCAGTTTTTTTTCAAGTAGTAACTACATTGGCACACTACATCCATTAATGTATTTTGATACAAGACAAATGTTACAGATACCAAATGCTAAAATATCAGATAAGATTTAACTTGAAAATTGTGGCAGTATGCATTGCATTTTGTATCTTTAAAATGCTTGCCTTTAAAGCATGTCCTCAGGGTAGACGTGATCCAGAGGGCATCAAAAAGGGTGCCTAAGTTGTAAAGGAAGTTGTATGAAGAGAGACTGATGGATCTTAATGTGTAAACCCTGGAACAGAGGTGAGCAACACCTACAAGTACATCACAAGCATGGACAGGGTGCATAAGAGGAGCCTTTTCCAAATGAGGAGGAGCTCCTGGTCTAGGGGACATGCAATGAAGCTGGAGAGGGAGAAATTCAGGAATGATGTGAGGGAATATATCTTCACTGAAAGGGTGGTAAATGCATGGAACCCACAGCCAGTTAAAGTGGTAGAGGCTAGAATGGTGGAGGACTTCAATCATGCATGGGGTAAACATAGGGGTATATTAGAACAGAGGCAGAGAGGAGGGACCAACAGAGTAAACTCAACAGTATCAACTTGCTTTTTCATATGCTGTGGTAAAAGAATGGAATACTTTACCATTTCATGTTACAGTTGCTAATAACATTTCTACATTTAGACAACACTACTAGAATTTCTTGTTAGCCAATAATGTGTGCAAATGTTTCACATGATGTCTTATATTGTAGTTGTATTTTATTTAGCCAGTGTTTTTATTGTTCTATTTGTATTTGTTTCTCCCAGGTTCCCCTTGAAGAAGGACAGACTGTGTCCTCGGGTTCTTACCCAGTTAAAAAAATAAATGAAATGAGGAGGGAGGGTCACTGGATACCAGACAGAGTCTGCAAAGGTTGAATAAGAAGGGAACACTTGGGCAGAGTGGGTGGGCAAGCCATCCTTTTTTACCAACAAATTCTATGTTTCTAGGTTTTTAATAGCATGACCTAAAATGGAGAAAATTGACTTTGTTTCGTTTAAATACTCTATAATGTAGAAAATGCTGCATAAGGTACATGCTTATTCAATCACAGTGGTGGATTGCAGAGGAAGCTATCTCAATGAATAAATAACAGAAATAATTGACTACATATAAGACTCAAACCCTGGCTGAAAATTGACAATATGTAATATTTTGCACTCCTAAATACATTACCTGAAGCTGTAAAAGAGTATTTTCTTGCCCAAACCTGATGCACTGTACATTTCTCTGCCACCTGATCTAATGCCTCACATCACATTTCTCTTCTTTTATTGCATTGGAGTAGTCTACGGTATCATAAAATAACTCACGCTTTACCAGTCTGTTGTACTGAAACTGTGTGACTCAAGTACTTATACTTCTTGCTGAAGGGAAATATTCATGCAGACAATCTCACTTTAATTAAACCCTGAGGAATTGTGCAGGTGTCTAAAATGTCTCTCCACACTGATTTCTGTGCTTTTCATTCTTTCTTTCTTTCTTTTTTATTTGAACAGCTCATATTTAGATTTATTTTTAGAAATAACCCCATGGTTTTCTGTTAGTAGTGCTATAGCAGAATTTACAGATTTTATTTGTTCAGTGTTTCCCACCCAACCACCACCACAGCAGAACTTGCTCAAAGTCATACACTTAATATGTGACTCTGTGGGGATCTGAATCTGACATGTCCAGGTTCACAGTTTTGTAAGCTCAAGTCAATGAAAGACAGTGCATTCTTGGATTTATGGTCAACTTTCAGAATAATCAGATGCCCTTCAGAATGCTAGGCACGGGGCTTGAGCAGGAGTATGAACAACAAAAGGTCATTAAGACATGCAGAGTCAATCGAGGTAATGAATGCCCATGTGGGAGAGACCGAGGACTTTACATTCCATTGTGCCACTAATTGGTGACCAATGCAGTGACCTTGGCAAAGGGGAAACATGTTGGGTCAGACTGTTTGTTTATTTTATTTATTTATTGAATTGCTAGGATTACAAAATACCTTTGAACCAATGGTTCTTTTACAAAGGTTCCATGTAAAATCAGAGAAAAGTACAGTGATAATACAGTGGTTACATCACATTGAGGTTACAAAGTCATTAAAGTTACAGTTAACTCATTGTTTACAAGTAGAGTTGACAAAAAGGAGGCACAGTACAAACAACAATTAAGGGTCTAAATAACCGCCAAAAATGACTTAGTCAATGTAAGTGCAAGTAGAGTACGGAAGAGCTTGGTAGAGAAGGGAGGGAGAGGGGAAGGAAGAAGAAAGGGGAGGGAGGGCAGGAACCGATTTGAAACAAATATGCATCAGAGAAGGTAGATGGGAATGGGGAAGGTGAGTTAACTGAGAGAAGTGGGATTGAAGAAAAAGAAATGGGAAGAAAAGCTGGGGGGGTATACCTCCCCAACGGTGACACCAATACAGCAACGTACCTTACTGCTGACGAAATCGACAGTTCGTTGACAGGTCGCTGTATTGGTGCACCTGAGACAGGGGCACACTGTCACCTGGTCCTGCGCCCCTTCCCTGAATCAACTCCAACTCGGAGTTGATTGTATTTAGAATGGGGGGTGAGGGGGCAGAGCCTCCTGCATGGGGGGTTCAGAGGGTGAAGCCCCCCAATAGAAACAGGATGGTGAGGTAATCAGGATTTATGCCAACCACAACTTCAGGTAGACATAAATTCCATTGCTGTGATGCTGGTCAACAAAATTATTGTTGAACCGGTGTCATAGAACCAGCTGGGGCATCCTATTTCCAAAGTAGCTTCATAGAGGGCAGGTGGAAGTGCTGGGTGGTCGATTAAGTGAAGGGGGGTGAGAGTGGGAGAGGAAGAGAGGAGGTAGAGAAGGTTCACAGACCTAGGTTTTACAATCACAACTACTTAGAGCAGTGAGGTGGTGACACAGTTTAGAGTTGAAAGGGGCCAAGGTTAGCCTCATCAGCAATGTTAGGAGGAAATCCATTGAGCCATGTGGGTGCTCTGTAACTGAAAGTCTGCTGAGCCTGTGAGGTCCAGCAGAAAGTGACAAGGTACATCAGTTTGGAGGTCCTAAGAGTGCAGCGAAGGTTGGGCACCGCCATGAGAACAGTTTCTGTGGCAGGTTAGGTAGACCTAAGCAGAACTTTTTGGCAGGTAAGCAGGTCTGGTAAGTAACTCTCGCCTTCAAATTAAGCCAGTTTGTATGTTTGTAGAGTTCACATGTGTGCGCTAGTTTAGTGGTGCTGGATACAAGTCGGCAGGACTTGTTCAGGGTGATTGTTTGCCTTTTAAGGGTGGTGGTGGTGGTGGTGGCACCATATATGACTATACCATAATCTATGATCAATAGGATTGAGCTGGTCACTGCCAATTTCAGAGCCTCAGGAGTTAGACAGTGGCAATGCCTATAGAGGATCCCTAGCCTAGTGTGTACAACCCTGGCAATTTGGCTGACGTGCAGGTTGTAGGAGGTATCTGAAGTCCTGTACTTGTTTGAGGGCTGATTAAGGTTGTTGCGAATGATTGAGCTGGCAGATTTATGTCTGTTTTGGGAGTTGGAGAAAAGCATGACCTTTGTTTTTTTGTAATTCATGAGAAGTTTGCATTGTCTGAACCAGGTTTCTACTGAGTTGAAATTACATTGTAGTTCACTGGCCAGAGGGAGTGGATCAGAGTCAGTTGAAAAAAGGACAGCATCATCTTAATATAGGATCATACTGTTTTTGCAGACTTTTGGGAGGTCGTTAATGAAAAGACTAAAGAGTAAGGGTCCAGGAATGGAACCTTGTGGGACCTCAGCTTGAACAGGAAGGCTATGAGAGAGGTTATCACAAATTTTCACCTGTTGGGTACTACTCTCTAGGTAACTTTTGAACCATCAGGTGACCCCATGTGAGAGATCAAGTGCAGGGAGAGAGTGAAGGAGCAGGAAGTGGTTAATGGAATCAAATGCCTTAGTTATGTTAATGTAAATTGATCCAACTAGGTGGCCATACTCCAGGGTTTTATGAATGTGGTCAGTATACTCAAGAAGGGCAGTGGTTGTACTATGTGCTTTTTTAAAACTGTTGTTGTGGGCATTGAATATTATATTTGCCTAGGTCTTCTGTTAATTGGTCTGAAACAGTACGTTCAAGGGCTTTTGAGAGGTGGGGAAGATGGATGTTGGGTGGCAGTTGTTATATTGTGCCCTGTCACCACTTTTGCAGCCGGGTGTGACAATGGCCACTTTCCATTGTTGGGGGAATTGCCTAAGGGATAGAGATAAGTTTAGGAGTCTGAAAAGGGTTTAAGAATATAATCAAGAGAGAGACAGTTTAAGAACTTTAAGGTCCAATGTGTCACCGCTAAACCTGGATTTCCCGAGAACTCTTAGGAGGTATCTTTTGATCTCAGCAATAGTAACTCTCTGAAAGTAGAATGGAGGGAGGTGTTGGGGGGTGGGTGTGAGAGGTCTTCCTGACTTATCGGCTTCAATAAAATAGTCAGGGGGAGAATGCCACTAAGATTGTTGAAATCATTGTTGAGAGTATCCGCTATTTGTTTGTGGTCTTAGTTCACCCCTATAATGTTTAATTTTGGCCCTACGTACTTCATGGGTGCACAAGTTTCTTACAGCTCTGTAGTTCTGCATGTCAATGTATTTTCCAGTGGCAACTGCATGGTGCCAGAAAATGCCCCTATTTTTCATCAAGTTAAGTAAGGCAGAGGTGATCCATGGAGAGCGGCAAACAGGTCACATACCTTGTTGAACTGGGTGATAATGTAGTTCAGGGCATGTTCCATGTTATTGGATGTGTATAGAGTGGACCAATCACACTGAGTAAGGTATGCTCAGAAATTTGCTAGGTTACATTTTTTGAGGACATGTTGGTAGATGATGTTAGCTGGGATTTGGGTACCTTATTTGACCAAAGGCACATAACTGGGGAGTAGTCGCTCAATGAGTCAGGGAGAGTTAGGGTGCTGATGATTCTATTTGGATGGGTGGTAAAGATCAGGTCCAAAAGGGAACTGTTGCCAGTCCTTTGGTTGACTCATGTGGAGGGGAGGTGGTAACCATTTGGGTAATATCAAGGCCTGCTATGGTGTCTTTATAAGGGTCAGCGTCTGCAGCAAGCCAGTTAATGTTGAAGTCACCCATTATCAACGTCTCTGTGTGATGAGGGAGGGATTCCAAATAGCCAAGGACCATTTTAAATCTGAATGTCAGGTCCCAAGGGGGATGTAAACAGATATCATAATTAGAGATTTACCTTGTTTTCCAAGGAATATTTTGATAGCAAGGGCCTGAAAAGTTGTTGACTGGGGTCACTTGTGGGAGGGCTAAACCTATTAAGGTGTCTTTAACATATATTGCACATCCCCCTCCCCTTTTACCAAGTTGATCTAGGCTAAAAAGGGTATAAACAGGAAGGGAGATAGCAGTGTCAAGGACATTGGGTGAGAGTCAGGTTTCATTTAGTGAAAGGAAGTCAGGTTTATGCTGTGTTACCCAAACTTGTAAGTCATCAAGCTTGGGTAGCAGGCTTCAAATATTAATGGATGCAAGCTTTAGGAATTTATTCTCACTGTTTGGGTGATTTGGTAGCTGTGGCAGGCCAGGGTTAGGGTGAATATTGCCTGATAGAATGAGGAGAAGCAGGATCATCCTGGTAAGATAGCACTTAATTAATCTGAGTATGGTGTAGTGCCTGTGACTAGCAGCGATTTTTAATTTAGGACTGTAGTTGGTGATAGAGAGAGATTGGAGGAAAGGGTACATTAATAAAATGGCATTATGCGTTGAGTTACTGCTGAGAGAGAAGTGATATGTAACATTGGTATGATGTGTATTCAGGTGTTCAGTGCCCTGTGGAGTAGTCATAAGAGTTGCATATTGGAGACATGTTGTGGTATGGGGGACCAAGTAACAAGTGGGCAGCAAAATACAAAGAAAAAGAGTGAGCATGGCCATGATGTTAGCTAATGACCAAGAGGTTGGGTGTGGGGGAAAGGTGTGTGATTATAAAAGGCTGTTAGTTTATATGTGTGTGATTGGGAGGGGTAGTAGTGGCTAATGTGAGAGAAGGGGTAGAGTAGAAAAGTTAATGGATGGCAAAAAACACAGAGTAATGTAGCTACCCTGGTAATGCAGTGGGTAAGGTGTCTGCCTCAAGAGTAGAGGGTCATGGGTTCAAATCCAGGGATAAGGCATAGGAATTCACATGGGTGAGCAGGGTTGAATGGAGTTGCAAGGCAGGAAAAAATAGATGGCAAGATAGGGATGGTAGATGCTGGGTTGTACTAGTAGAGGAAGGGACTTTGGGGTTATCATCTCTGATGACCTCAAGGTAGGGAAACAGTGTGACAAGGCAGCAGGTAAAGCAAATAGGATGCTGGGATGCCTAGGCAGGGGCATCATGAGCAGAAAAAGGGAGGTCATAATTCCACTATACAAGACACTAGTGAGGCCACCCCTAGAGTACTATGTACAGTTCTGGAGACCTTACTTATCTAAGGACATAGACAGGGTAGAGAAGGTTCAGAGGAGGGCAACAAAGATAGTACAGAGATTGCATTACAAGTCCTATGAGGATAGGCTGAAGGACCTGAATATGTACTCCCTGGAGGAGGGAGAGAAGAGATATGATAGAGACATACAAGTACATTACAGGGAGGAACAGGGTGCAGCAATAATTTTTTTTCCAGCAAAAAAGATGTTCCAGGACTAGAAGGCATGGGATGAAGTTGGAGAGAGGGGAGGGCAATTCAGAGGAAATGAGAGGAAGAATGTCTTCATAGAAAGGGTGGTGGACAAGTGGAACACCCAGAGGAAGTGTTGGGGGGCTGAAAAAAATCACGAGATTTAAGAATGCATAGGATAGACATAAAGAAATTCTGGAGGTCAGGGGTAAGGGACAACAGTCTTCTAGAAAAACATAAAGTGAACTTACAAGCTCAAGTGGGCAGACTGGATGGGCCATAGGCCCTTATCTGCTGACAGTGTCTATGTATCTGTGTAGACAACCTCAGCAGTGACTCCTAGTGGTCACACAATATAAAGAGCATTAAGGCAAGTGAGCAGATAGATTCTGGCCTGGTGATCACATGACTGGTCATGTGGCATGGACAGATCTATAAATTGATGGCCGGACCAGGGTGGACAGGGCAGTTGCCACACTTGTGCGGCAGTGGGCTAGCACAGTTAAACAATAGAAGAGACTGCAAATCTTATACCTTGTTGCTGCAGCTGGCTAGGCTATGGCAGGAATGCTGGTGCTGAGAGTCTTTTGAGAAGGGGACAAAGAAGAGAATTCAGAAAGGGGAGTGTATTACACAGACAAAAGATCGCAGAACTCTTGTGTGGTAAAACTGAACAGAGCAGAGAGCTGGATGTGGGGCAGGAGGGGGCCAATCTGTGCATGAGAGGGCCCTCCTTTAAGGAAATGGCATCTAAAGGAGACAAAGGAACAGAGAAACAGGGCTGCAGACTGTAAATCAAATTAAAGTACAAATGAGAGGAGATCTCCGGTAAGCACCACAGTCAATACTTGCTGGCAAAAAACAATCACTAGTGCTCTGCCAACACTTAGTTAATTAAAGCAACCTACACAAGTAAGACTGTTGTGTGCAAAGATCCTGCTGAAAAACATCTGAATAAGGTACAGTCTATGTAGGAAGTACATATACTTTTTTCGGTAGTGGTAGGCTCAATGACGTAATATTTTTGCAAGGAAAATGCAATATTTTAGTGAAGTGACTGAGGTAACTCGTGGAGGACAGATCGAGGTCAAGGATGGCACCAAGATTTCTTACCATTTTACTAGAACTGATCCCACTCCAATCAACTGAAAGTACAAGAAGTAAGGACATATGTTGGTGATGTTGACCAACCAAAAACATCTTGGTGTTATCAAACTTTAAATCACTTGAAATGATCAAGACTTGGACACTAGATAAATATTGAGTAAGTCAAGGGACTATCTTAAGAAAGTCATTCAGTACCACACTCTCCATAACGACAAAGAAAGTGGTGGGTACTGAATATCTTAGAGAGTTGGAAGTGTGTTAAAAGGTTTTTTCACTTATCTGTGGCATAAATCCAGTTTAAGTCAGTAGTGGTCAAAATTAGTTATCGTCAGATGATGTTGCAGTGGCCTATTTTAAATGGCATGTGCACTTGCCACTGGACCATGCTACCACTTATTTGCACAGCAGTGTAGGGAAACTTGCATTGCCGCAACTTTTGCTGAACCTTTGTACTTAAACAATGACCTTCAGTCTCCCAGTGCTATCAATTTGTCACACTTCATGAGTGCTAACAATTGGTTCTATGTGATAATAGTGCCTGCAAAACAGTGCTGACAAAAACAAAGAGTGCACATTACTGAAAAGCAAAATGGTGATGAATACTACAGCAACTGCAACAGTGTCCAGTGCTTACATTATCTGCGGGGATGATGTGAAGGTACTTCTTATGCTAGGGGGCTACACCCCCGCACCCCCCATTTATAGTATAATCATCACCTGGAGGATGATAATGGGGGACAGGGGAAAACTCAAGAAGGGGTTGGGGGGGGGCAACCTGCAGGTCGGAGAAACAAAGTTGGAAGGGTAGGGGGAGAATGGGAATTCATCAAGGTAAAAACACATTAAACAACAACAACAACAAAAAAAAAATCCCCACAGACAGTCCTGAACTCGAGTCCTCCAGACACTATGGCAGTGACTGTAACCACTACACCAGACAGCCAGCTCAGAACTGGCCTGATGAACAAAACCCTATATGCTCTGCAAGATAAGTACTCCCTATGACAACGAAAGCGCTGAAGTTGCATTGAGCTATTAAAAGCACATAGCTGACTTTATATTCGCTATTTTCATGTCACCCAAATTCAATCACTCAAAATGACTCACTGGCCCAGATATTCAAAAGAGCTGAGCCATGCGCAATAGAGTTGTGCCTGTGCAAGTCCGAAATGTGCCATTCTGCGATAATCAGCAGGAGGCAGTTGCACCCCCCAAATCATGCTGAGCAACAGTGCAATGCTAATGAAGGCATGCACAACCGAAGGGGGAGGAACCATGTATAAACTGCACAGCCCAATATTCAGCTGGGCTGTGCAGAGTTATGAGTGATAGAAAGTATACTTAGAATGGCAGATAAAGGGGAGATATTGCTGATGGGTGATCTGAATATGCCAGATGTTAACTGGAGTGCAGTTGCAGCAGCCACTTCTAAGAGTGGGGTTATTCTGGATGCCCTACAGGGGGCATGCCTTAGACAACTAGTATTGGAGCCCACTCGAGAGGGAGCAATCTTAGACCTGGTTCTCTCAAACGGAGATGAAGAGAGGATCACAGATGTAGAAGTGGGTAGCCATCTGGGAACTAGTGACCATCGAACAGTATGGTTCACAATAAACACAGCAATAGAGTCAAGCCATACAAAGACAAAGGTACTGGATTTTAGGAGGGCTGACTTTGCCAAAATGGGTGAGTGCCTAAGGAATGCACTAGCAAATGGGCAGGAAGGAGGGGTGGAAGAACAATGGGGAATAATAAAAACTGCCATCACAGAGGTAACAAGCCTTTGTGTAAAGCAAATAAACAAAATGAAACGAGGTAAGAAACCACTATGGTTCTCAAAGGAAGTGGCAGTGAAGGTTCAAGAGAAAAAGAAAGCATTCAGGAAGTACAAGGAATCACAGAAGAAACAGGACAGAGAACTGTATCAGTTAAAGCAAAAGGAAGCTGGAAAGGCAGTCAGAACAGCAAAGGCCCAAACCGAGGAAAAGATAGCCAACTCAGTTAAGAAGGGGGATAAAACCTTTTATAGGTACATCAGGGAGCAAAGGAAGACCAAGGGAGGGATAGTGAGGCTTAATAAAGGGGAGGGAGGGTGGGCAGAGGGTGACTGTGAAAAGGCAGAGATACTAAACAAATATTTTTGCTCAGTATTTACAAAGGAAGAGGGGGAGGTACCTAAAACAAACAGTAGAAACACTCTGGATACAGAAGTTGATACCAGCCCATTTACAGAAGAAAGGGTTCTGAAAGAGCTCTTAAAACTGAAGGTGGACAAAGCAATGGGGCCTGATGGGATTCATCCCAGAATTCTAAAAGAACTAAGGGTAGAACTAGTGACACCACTGACTACCCTCTTTAACAAATCATGGGAGGATGGGGTGGTACCTGAGGACTGGAGGAGGGCAGATGTGATTCCCCTTCACAAAAGTGGGAGCAAGGCAGAAGCAGGAAACTACAGACCTGTTAGTTTAACCTTAGTGGTAGGGAAAATGATGGAATCACTTCTGAAGGAAAGAATTGTTGCGTATCTAGAGGCCAGAGGGGCACAGGACTCAAAGCAGCATGGATTCACAGCGGGAAGGTCATGCCAGACAAATCTGATAGATTTCTTTGACTGGGTAACCAAAGTAGTAGATCAGGGAGGGGCTGTGGACATGGCCTACCTAGACTTTAAGGCATTTGACACAGTCCCACAAAAGATTAATATACAAGTTAGCCAGCCTGGGAGTGGGTCCCAAGATGACAGCCTGGGTAAAGAATTGGCTGGAGAATAGGACACAGAGAGTAATAGTAAATGGAGTCCACTCTGAAAAAGGGGGTTAGCAGTGGGTACCACAGGGTTCAGTATTAGACGGTCCTCTTCAATGTCTTTATAGCTATACTGCAGAGGGACTGGAAGGAAAGTATGTCTCTTTGCAGATGACACAAAGATCTGCAACAGAGTTGATGCACAAGGTGGGGTGGAAAGGATGAGAAGGGACTTGGCAAGGTTAGAGGAATGGTCAAATGTATGGCAGCTTGATTCAGTGCTAAGAAGTGTAAGTAATGCACCTGGGAAACAAAACCCAGGGGAAGAGTACACAATGGGGGTGAGATACTAACAACAACAAAATGGAAAGGGACCTGGGTAGTCATATCAGATGACCTAAAGGTGGGTAAGCAATGTGAGAGGGCAGCAAGGAGGGCTGGGGGATACTGGGATGCATAGGGAGAGGCATCACCAGCAGAAAACAAGAAGTTATTATCCTCTGTACAGACAGCTGGTGAGACCACATCTGAGTACTGCGGCAGTTCTGGAGACCCAATCTCCGCAAAGACATAGACAGGATGGAAGCTGTCCAGAGGAGGGCAACTAAAATGGTGCAGGGTCTGCACTGGAAGACATATGAAGTGAGACTTAAGGAGCTTAATATGTATAGCCTCGAGGAAAGGAGGGAGAGGGGGGACATGATAGAAACTTTCAAGTACCTCAAGGGAATCAACAAAGTCCAAGAGGGTAGCATCTTTCAAAAAAAGAGGTGTGCAAGAACAAGGGGGCACAATTTGAAGATAGAAGGGGGCTGCTCAGAGGTAATTTAAGGAAGTATTTTTTCACAGAGAGGGTTGTGGATGGATGGAACAGCCTCCAGAGGAGGTTGTGGAGTCAAAACAGTGGTGGAATTCAAGCATGCATGGGACAGTCATAAGGCAATTTAGGGGTGGGTAGGAAGAAGTAGGCTGCTGGTTAACTAGGATCTGCAGCTTATCCATCAGGTAGGGAAATGGGCAGACTGGGTGGGCCAAGCGGTCCTTATCTGCCGTCAAATTCTATTTTTCTATGTTATACAGGCGCAACCCCCTACCTGCGCCTGCACAACTTTGAGCCAAAAAAAAAAGGATCAAGTCGAGGGCCACCCACAGGTGAGCTGCCGCATTGCAGGGCGCAACACAGCAGCTGCCACCTGTGGGTGGCCCTCGACCTCTTCCCGGTGCCCCCCCTGCAGCCCAATCGCTGGCATGATAGTAACCCCGTGCCTGATCGCAGGCAGCAGAGTAGTCCCCTCACAGCAGCCCGATCGCTGGGCATAATATAATGTACCCCACCTCGGACTCAGCCCCGATCGCTGGCAAACGTATACAACCCTCCCCGACTAGGCCCGACAAGTGGACATAACTTCAGACCCCACCCTCGACTAGCCTCGATCATGGCATAACCTCAACCCCCAAAGACCACTTAATATCCCTGGTGGTCCAGTGGACTGCGAAGCCTGACTCCGCATAAGGTCAAAACCACCTCCCCAAGTCCATATCCCTGGTGATCTAGTGGCCCCCACCCCACCCACTCACCGGAGCCCCACCACCCCGCCTCCCCCGCCAGCTGGCGGTGGCAGCACCCACCCGCGTAGCGCCCCGCCACCCGCTGATTGACAGTGTGTCGTAGCACGTGTTATTAGTTCACAGCAGCCGGTCGGGCGCAGAGTTTTACACAGACAAGGCATTCCAGATCTGTGAATGAATTCATTCATTCACATACGAACTGCCTTAGATGGTATGGGCTGCACGCCCATTGGTCTTGCTCTGAACCAATGGGCATGCAGCCCTACCGAGCTGTCGTCGGCGAGGGCGGGCGGCAGGCATGTGGGTGCTGCCACCGGGGCCACGGGGGTTGAGTGGGGTGGTGGGCCTGCAAGGTGGGTGGGGTGGGGCCACCAGATCACCAGCAACATTGTACTTGGGGAGGGTGGATTGACCCTATGCCCGTGATCGGGCTTCATGTCCACTGGACCACCAGGGATATTGGTCTTGGGGGGGTAGTTATGCACGATCGGGCTAGTCGGGTTGGGTTATGCCCACGATCGGGCTAGTCCGGGGTTGAATTACTTTATGCCCATGATCGGGCTGCGGGGGGGGGTTGAATTACTTTATGCCGGCGATCGGGCTGCAGGGGGTGTCGGTCCCCAACTGCTGCAGCCTGGCAGGGCACCAGGCACAAGTCATCGGGGATCAGCGCACCTTCATGCTAATGGCATGCAAATGGGGCCGTAATTAGACGCAAATGGCCCCCCGTGCACCTTGCATAAATTATGGCCCCATTTGCATGTCACCTTTCGAATATCGCAGATTTGCGCATGGCGCAATGGAACTTGCGCCACCGCATCTGAATGCTCCACTCTGACCACTTGCAGTGGTGCAAGTTCCATTGCGCCATGCACAGTGGCTGTGGCCGGGGGGTGATATTCAAAGGAGTTGCTCAATAGCGCAACTCCATTGAATATTGCCCTGGCCACACCCCTGCGCAACTTTTTTGAGCAGTGCAAGGGCTTGTGCCACAGAATGGCGCAGTTTGAATATCTGGCCTACTGTATTCATGGGATACCCTAACAATTCACTGCTGAAAAGGGACAGTTAATGTACTAGAGTTATGTCAGAGGAAGTGAAGGAGTGCTTCTTCAGGATGTGAATATCAGTGCCAACTTCAAAGCTTTAACAGGGTTCAGGAGAAGAACTAATAGTTTTGATACATAATTGACTAGTTAACATGAGTCAGGCAGTTGAGATGGTGAGGGGACAAATGTCAGATTGGTTGGCAATGACTAGTGAGACACCCAAGGAAACAGTTTTAATTGTTTATTGTTCAATTTGCACACTAACAATTAAGAATTTGTGATTAGCAACCAGCTGGTGAAATTTACAGATGATATGAAATTAGCAATTGTGGCAAATATTGAGGAGAGCTATGAGCAATAATAGCAGGACCTGATTGGTTACCAGTCAAATAGACTGGAAAAGCAGGTCAGTATAAAGAAGTCCAAAATAATACACCTAGGGCCAGATATTCAAAACTTTGCCTCGGGGCTAAATTAGTACTGCCTGGCAGGCAAACTTAGCCAGGAGCACTAAGCAAGCTATATTCAAAAGGAAATAGCCCGGTGCTAATCCTGCTGAATATAGCAGTCTAAGGAAGCCGGATAAACTGATCTGGGAGTGCAGGGCAAAAGTAGCCTGGGAATAAGACAGCACTGAATATAGCAACAGGGAAGTGCAAACTTCAACTGCAACTGCAGCTCATTAGACTCTGTAGCAAGCCAGTGTTGCAGGTGGAGAACATTGTGTGTGATTGCACAGAGATGTCTCACAGCTACTGCTAACACACCTCTCAACCCCCTGCCTCATAAATCAGGGACAAGGCTTAAAACAAAAAGAGACAAAGGTTTAAAATCAGACACACCTTAAAAATTGGTGCTATCCACTCAGGAAGCTGGTAGAATAAGTGGTGTAGTGTAAAATGCATTGTTTAAGGAATAACACATCTGTAACATTAATGTCTGACATTATGCTATGCCTAAAACTCCCACTGTTTGGTCCTGGAAAAACAATTTGTAGGAGGGACAGATTAAAAGTTTGAGTTAAATCCAGGGACATCCCTGAAAATCAGGGACAGTTGAGAGGTATGACTGCAAACAACAATGTAATCCACACACTGCAGAACTGTGCTTAGTGTGCTATGCTGAAGTGAGGTTTGCCCGGGGCTAACCTGATTGCACAGTGCTAACACATTAGCCCGGTGCAAACTGGTTAGCCAGGGCAAACAGGAGCTATATTCAAAGCTCCCATGCAAATGAGCCTACTTAGGAAATCCATGGGCAAACAAGTACATTTGTATCTCATTAAGTGTTGTTCAGCATACATTACCATTCAGTTTGCCCAGTGCTACTGCATGGAGCAAAAAGCTCCCCCTTTTGGTCGGAATGGAAGTACAGGCTGGATGCTGCAGGCCAAGGCATGCCCACAGCATTCCCTGTTGGTCGGAATGGAAGTACAAGCTGGAAGCTGCAGGAACTGTGTGCTGGCAGGCACAGTCAGTGCATACAACACACCCATTCAGTTGTGCAAGCAGGACCTGTATATATATATATATATATATGTATGTATATATATATATATATATATATATGTATATATATAGATATATAATATATATATATATCTATATATCATATATATGGATACTGACTGATGATCATATTTATCTTCACAGAGGCCAGTGATATCTTGATGTCACTGGCCTCGAGTGAAGATAAATATGATATCTTCAGTCGGGCCATGTCATATTCGGTTTATACAACGTATGCTTTGCCCCTGCCCCAACACAACTCACTACGTGCCCCTCTCAATGCAATGGGTAACATAAAGGTGATGGCCCTAGCAATACAACCCCCCTTTACAGAAACGCTGCCAAAACAGCAGATGTCATTTATTGCTTAAGAAATATTTAGTGGATTATGCTATTTATGGTTAGTTTTAAGAAGCATTATCTGGTTTATCATGCCATGCCCCCCCCACACACACACAGGGCTCCACATGCTTCCCCAACATAATAGATTATATAGGGTTTTAAATATCTGGTTGATCCTGTCAGTTTAAAGTTAGTAAAATATCTGGTTGATCCTGCTTTTATTTGGGGAAAAAGTGACGCTTATATGGTTATCTGGTTGATCCTGCCACTCAGAGCACTTTCACTTTCACTAGAAGTGTAGCTTGACCGAGCGCTATGAAGACTGACGATTTGTAGTTTAGTAAATATTTTTTAGAATGTGCCCAGACTTCAGTAAATTAGAATTTGTCTGTATTTTTTGTAGTTCCTTGTTAAAAAGCTTCAAACTGCACACAGAGTGCAGCATTGACCGAGCCGGCGGCTTTTCAAGAGTAAAATGAACCGCGAGCGTCTGTTGCACAGACAAATTCTAATTTACTGAAGTCTGGGCACATTCTAAAAAATATTTACTAAACTACAAATCGCCAGTCTTCATAGCGCTCGGTCACGCTACACTTCTAGTGAAAGTGAAAGTGCTCTGAGTGGCAGGATCAACCAGATAAGTTTCGATATGACGTATAGGAACGTGGAGATAACATATGACGTATAGGAACATGAAGATAACAATGTTATCTTCACGGCCCATGTCAGATATGATGATTTATACTCTCATTTATCTGACAACATACATTGTATAAATATATATATATATATATATATATATATATAGATATATATATATATATATATAGATATAGATATATGTATATATATATATTTATATATATAAATATATAGATATATATATATACATATATCTATATATGTATATATATATATCTCTCTCTCTCTATATATATATAGAGAGAGAGAGAGATAGATATATATATATATCGATAGCTAAACAGACACACTGCCCATGGCCATACATGCCCTGGAGGATGCCTCCCCCAACAACACAGGTACCCCACTGCAGTGGTAGGTGAAACACAGTGGGGGGACGCAATGCAATATGCAGGCATAAGACAAACCTGCTGGGGTGGGAGGATGTCAGCTGTAGGGTCACTGGGCTGTGCAGTGCAGCCATCCAGTATATAGGGACCTGGGCAGACAGACTGGGCCAGGCAGCCCTTCTCAGCCGTCATGGTCCCTGTTCCCACATGTGTGGGTTCCACTCCTGGTAGTCTAGTGATCTCTCACCCCCAGCATGTATCCCGACCCCATTTCAAATAAAAAGAATACGCTTCCTGGTAGTCTAGTAGTCCACCCACCCCACCCCTCGGCATGTATCCCAACCCCTTTCAAATAAAAATGATCTGTTTCCCTGTAGTCTAGTGAACTTTCACCCAGCACGGTTCCCGATGCCCATAGCATTAAAATAACTGTATTTGCCCTGGTAGTCTAGTGGTCCCCCACCCCCAAACATGGCTTCCGACTCCCATAGAATTACATAATTGTATTTGCCTGGTAGTCTAGGAGCCCACCCCCAAGCTCGGCTCCTGTCCCTATTGAAAGTCAATATATAAATATTTTCCCTGGTAGCTCCAGTGGTTCCCCACCCGGCAGTGAAGCCCCTACTCATTCCATGAGACTCCAGAACGGAGCCAGTGATTGGTTTCAGTCTCTTCCTTCCGCACAGTTACGCCGACTGAGGTACAAATGAGCACTAGCCTCATTTGTACCTCTGTCGAGCGCCGTGTGTTGGTGAGAGGAGGGCTGAGCTAGTCGCTGGCACCATTCTTGGAGTCTCACTTGGATGAGCAGGGGCATCACTACCGGGTGGGGGGAACCACTAGACTACCAGGGAGATTATGTATATATATTGATTTTCAACGAGGGACGGGAGCTACGCTTGGGGGTGGGGGGGACCACTAGACTACCAGGGAAAATACAATTATTTTCATATCTTTGGGGGTTGGGAGCCCTGCTTGAGGGTGGGGGGACCACTAGACTACCAAAGAAATTATATTTCATTTCTACGGGCGTCGGGAGCCGTGCTTGGGGGTGGGGGAACCACTAGACTACCAGGGCAAGTACAATTATTTTACTTTCCACAGGCGTCAGGAGCTGTGCTTGGGGGTTGGGGGACCACTAGACTACCAGGGAAAATACAATTATTTTCATATCTACGGGGGTCGGGAGCCCTGCTTGGGGTGGCAGGGAAATTATATTTAATTTCTATGGATGTCAGGAACCGTGCTCGGGGGGGGGGACCACTAGTCTACCAGGGCAAATACAATTATTTTAATTTCTATGGGCATTGGGAGCCGTGCTTGGGGTGGGGGACCACTAGACTACCAGGAACATTATATTTAATTCCTACGGGGTTGGGAGCTATGCTTGGGGTGGAGGACCACTAGACTACCAGGGTATCATATTTTACTTTATGGACAATGGGGTTTGGATTTGTGTGTGTGTGTGTGTTTGTGTGTGGGGGCACCGCTGCATTACCATCAGCTTTTCCTTGCGTGTTGGCGCCTTGCTTGCTGGGTCGCTAATGCCTGTAGCGCAGCACTATACTCTGAATATGTTGGTGCGCTGGCATGCAGGGCCCTTCCCCTCAGTCCCTTCCCTGCATACATTATTATTTAGCATCGGTGCTAATATGTCCTTTTGAATATTGCAGGCGGGCGCAAATTCGGTGCTAATCCAGTGCAATGGATTTGCGCCTGGCGCTCCCCTTTGAATATCTGGCCCCTAGGGTCCAGCCACAGAAATTAAGTTTATGAAGTAATGACCATAGTCATATCTGAGGCAGTACATATAAAATTTGCATGTCGAGTGCCTATACGACTCTTTACTCCAAAGTTACTCTGCAAGTCTGGTTCACCGGAGGCATTCACAGATCTTGGTTACCTCTATGCACAGTTGCAGATCTCCATGTGGAAAGCGAGGTAACCCCATATGCAGAGCTGAGATAGATGCTTGGCATCCTGTTCGAAGCCAGGATCTGTCACCTGAGTGATCACCTGCTCAGTGGAAGTATACAATTGAGTGATATTGCAGAATTGGACTGCTGTACAGTATCTCATTTGGCAACAGTATGTTGTAAATTATGCAGTGGCTGTTTGACCTATCCCAACACTCCATGGCATGAAGGAGAGCTGGGAAATACTACTCTTTTCTCACACAAGGATACTCTGGCCCCCCAAATGTTGTACCATGGGCATACAAAGTGGCTATAGCAGTCTCCCTGGCACAGGTCATTGACCCCATCCAGCTGGCAAAAGCCACATTAAGGTGGCATTCAGAATGTCGCATGTCAGAGCCCTGCTACAGCTGTCCCATCCCACCCAAGTGCATAGCTGTACAGTGGTAGCTGGACTGGGCCAGAGAGGCCATACATATACTTCCAGGTGTGGGGTTGATGAAGAACACAAGGATGTTGCTGGCCCTCTGTTGGATAGCTTTTTACATCAGCATAACTTGTGTATCATGCAGATGTAGCATGATGATGTAGTCTATAGGAATAGCACTGTAAGTGGTAAACCATTGCATGCTATAGAGAGGAGAGTGAACTGATCATTATTATAGGCTTCACATTGAAAATGTCCAAGCAGTGACCATGTGTAGTAAATAGGGTTAACAGGATTTGCAACTGCATTAAAATGGACTAAATCGGGGTGGAGCTGACAAAGTGGATAGAGGACAGTTGGGAGAGAACCCAAAGGGTAGTTCTAAATGGTATATACTGTACGCTGAGGTCAGTAGTTCTAAATGGTATGTACTGTAGTCTAAGGTCAGAAAGATGATGGGGGGGACACATGCCATCAATCCTGGATCCAGTACTCAAAAATCTGAGGTTAATTAAAGATGCTTGTAGCAGCTGTGGAGGACTGCATCCCCATAAGCAATAAGGAGAAAAGGAAGACAAAGTTTCAGGTTTCACATATTTCCCATTGTTCAGAAATCTAGTTATAAAACAAGTCCTAAGACACTTCTTTTTTCCAGCCTCTAGCTTTAAAGCTACAGTGTCTGGCCTATTATTACTAACTATACAGAGCTTCTAGATCCAAGCTCAAAGGTTGTGCATGTATACTGTAATTTCAGATCCCACTCTTCAAAGTTAACTGAGTTATAAATAGCCAAATAAAAATTGCAATTTAACACTGAAGTGTTTACTGGAACCAAACTATACTTATAAGCTGCTAGTTACTATCATTTTTTGAGGATGATCTGGGTGGATGCTAATTCCTTTATATTGTTTTTTGTGTCACGCAGTTAGGTAATTTGCATAATTGTTGATGATACTTTTCTTGGAGTGAGTAATGATGGTTTAATTGTATTGAGGACTACTGATGGTGGCCAGTTGTAGAAATATAATTTGCTTAGGTTTTCTGAAATGCTGATGATCACCCACTGGGTTTAATTATGCTTGCCTTTTTTAAGACATTATGTGTAGTACGCATATTTGCTTTTATAGATGTTTGACCTGTTGTTCATGGAGTTTGGGAGTTTTGCTTTAGCTGCACTAGTTTTCCATTTCCATGAGTTTAAGACAGATTTTCTGCAGTTTTGAGCATTACAGTTGGGTGAACTTTACTTGTTGGCATTCACAATTGAACAAATTGCCTTGAATGGTACTTATATGTACTTCTTCTCTACAGAACTATCTTAGAAATGTATTATATTCTTCCCTAGTAGCAGACATGATCTGTGCATAGCACCCAGCCCACTGTTTTGAGAAGCTAGTTAGACCTATGAATTTGAGTGTCTTTCATGAATGCTGCAATATATAATTTTTCATTGTCATCATACTGAGATCCACTGTACAGTAGACCAGTAGGACTGCAAGTGGAGATGATCAAATAGATATACATGGAAGCCAACTAGAAGAGTAACACAGTAACACAATACTGGTGTGGCACAAAGGACGTAGGGCCCATGTCATGTCACATGGTGATGACTCTATCAAGTTGTCTAGTAGCACACGTCCAAACATCTCAGTCAGACTGATATTGTATAATCCTCAATGCTATTCTCCCTAATTCATCTGTCTAGCTGTACTTTTGAAAGCCTCAAAAATACTAGCTTCTACAACGTCACCAGATAAGCTTTTCTACATATCTCTGTATGAAATAGTATTTTTAATGTTTCCCTTATCCTTTGAAGTAGTGTTTTTTAATGTTTCCCCTTATCCTTTCTCCCACAGTGTGAGTTCATGTTCTCTGATTGTACTAGCACTTACCAGCTTGAGCATCTGTGCATACTCTGCCCTATCCATCCCCTTTCGTATTTGTAATACTGTGATCTTTTTTGTACTATGATGACAGCACTCATTGCACTACACCAGGTATGGCCTCACCAAAGAATTGTACACAGGGAGGATCTCATCCCTTTACCTGCTTGTTATGCTTCTCTGAATGCATTCTAACATTGCATTTAGTTTTTTGACTGCCGAAGCACATTGGCTGTCTGACCTTAGGTCTGTAAAGAATTATCCTCTACTCCTCCCACCTGGTTTTGATAACCACTGTTGCTCCATACAGGGTGTATTTATGACCCCTATTTCCTTCCCATAGGTTTTGAACCTTGCACTACTTCACATTAAATATGATCAACATTTCTCAGTCCATGCCATGTTCACTTTTCTAGCCAAACCAGTGTCATCAAGAAACTTTAGCAGCCTACTGCTAACCCCTTCCTCCAAGTGAGTAATAATGAACAAAGGATTAGAAGTGATCCCTGGAGAACTCCACTTTCAACATCCTTCCACTCTGAATGGCGACCATCTTCAATCACCAATCTCTGCCTCCTATCTGTCAGAAAATTGGTTACTCACATTGTCTACACTTTGCGTACTCTACATTTTGCTACTTTATGCATGCGGTGTTTATATAGTATGTGGTGTTCATGAGGTACACTGTTAAAGATCTTGCTGAAGTCTGGTTAGATTATATCCACTGCACAACCCATATCAACCTCCCTTGTTACCCCCTTGAAGAAGGCAATCAGGCTAGTTTTGCAGGAGGAAACATGTTGGTCTAGTGATTGGATGAAATACTTGCAACCATGCTGCGTTTTATGTTTTATTGAAACTGTGTGCCATAAAGCTTACTTCAAATCAGCATTTGCTTGTTTGAAATCTGAATAAAAATCAAACAAATGCAAAACAGCCCCATGAAATGCAAAACCTCATTTACTTGTGGTCCCATGGTACAGCATAGCGCAACACAGTACAGAAGTATTCCTAAAATGGGCATGGAAAATCCTGTTTTCTGACTGAGTGAAGCAAGTTGGCACCCTTACATTTTACCTCAGCATAATGTAGCTGAAAAGGCGTACCAGTGCCAGCCTGCCTCATTACAACATAAATCATTGTGCCAACCTCAGGATCTTAACTGAAAACTGTCAGCCATTTTTTCTGTAGCCTTGGGTAAAAACTGTAGAAAACAGTACTTTAAGCATAGATTCACTTGGTTCCTTTCTGTACATTCCCATTTATTCTGAATCGTGAGTCTTCTCTCATCATCCCAGAATTCTAAAAGAACTAAGGGGAGATCTAGTGACACCACTGACTGCCCTTTATAACAAATCATAGGAGGATGGTGTGGTACCCGAGGACTGGAGGAGGGTGAATGTGATTCCACTTCACAAAAGTGGGAGCAAGGCAGAGGCAGGAAACTATAGACATGTTAGTTTGACCTCAGTGGTAGGGAAAATGATGCACTCACTACTGAAAGAAAGAATTGTTGAGTACCTAAAGGCCAGCAGAGCACAAGATCCAAGGCAGCAGGGATTCACAGCGGGAAGGTCACGTCAGACAAATCTAATAGATTTCTTTGACTGTGTGACCAAAATAATAGAACAGGGAGGGGCTGCAGACATGGCCTACCTTGACTTTAGCAAGGTATTTGACACAGTCCCACACAAAAGATTAATAAACAAGTTAGCCAGTCTGGGAGTGGGTCCCAGGGTGGTAGCCTGGGTAAAAAATTGGCTGGACAACAGGATGCATAGGGTAATAGTAAACAGAGTCCACTCTGAAGAAAGGGGGTTACTAGTGGGGTACCACAGGGTTCAGTACTGGGACTAGTCCTCTTTAATGTCTTTATAGGTGACATTGTGGAGGGACTGGAAGGAAAAGTATGCCTCTTTGCAGACAACACAAGGATCTGCAACAGGGTTGATACACAAGGGGGAAAAGATGAGAAGGGACTTGGCAAGGCTGGATGAATGGTCAAAAGTATGTCAGATTAGATTCAGTGCATTGAAGTGCAAAGTAATGCACATGGGAAACAAAAACCCAGGGGAAGAGTACACAAAGGGGGTGGCGGTGGTGGGGGGGAGAGGTACTAACAACAACAAAAATGGAAAGAGACCTGGGGTAGTCATGCCAGATGACCTAAAGAGAGGCAAACTATGTGAGATGGTAGTAAGGAGGGCTGGGGGATACTGGAATGCACAGGGAGAGGCATCACCAGTAGAAAAGAGGAAGTTGTTATCCCTCTGTACAGACAATTGGTGAGACCCCATCTGGATTACTGTGTGCAGTTCTAGAGACTGCATCTCTGCAAGGACATAAACCAGATGGAGGCAGTCCAGATGAGGGCATCTAAAATGGTGCAGGATCTGCACCAGAAGCCATAAGAAGAGAGACTAAAGGAGCTTAATATTGTATTCCCTCGAGGAAAGGAGGGATAGGAGGGGCATGATAGAAACTTTTCAAGTACCTCAAGGGAATCAACAAAGTCCAAGAGGGTAGCATCTTTGAGAAGAAGAGATGTGCAAGAACAAGGGGGCACAATTTGAAGACAGAGAGGGGATGGCTCAGGGGCAATGTGAGGAAGTATTTTTTTCACGGAGAGGGTGGTGGACGCATGGAATGGCCTTCCTGAGGAGGTTATGGGGTCAAAAACAGTGGGGGAATTCAAGAATGCATGGGACAGACATAAGGTAATTCTAGTGGGGGTAGGAGGAAGTAGGCTGTTGGTTAACTACAGTAGGATCTGCAGCTTATCCAATAGGTAGGGGAATGGGCAGACTGTGTGGGCCAATCGGTCCTTACTTGCCATCAAAGTCTACGTTTTTATGTTTCTCCTCCTTGCAAATTCTTTAGCAAACTAACATGAGACAAAGCAAGCTTAGTGCTGCGGTACTAACCCTCAAGCTCCTAGTCACAGAGAAAATGACCTTTAATAAAACACTCCCAGTTATCTGGAAAGGCAGTGTGAACCAGAAAAAAAAGCAACAATTAAAAACATTCCTGATCCTGAGTGTAGACAGCAGGGACCAGGAAACACCAACAAAACAAACACTCCCATTCCTCAGGACAGGCAGTGATGACTGAAGAGAAAAT
Source organism: Neoceratodus forsteri (assembly GCA_016271365.2). Classification (NCBI taxonomy): domain Eukaryota; kingdom Metazoa; phylum Chordata; order Ceratodontiformes; family Ceratodontidae; genus Neoceratodus; species Neoceratodus forsteri. The sequence continues at coordinate 1,222,617,173 of CM057459.1, read as the reverse complement.
GATCATAAAAAAATCCCAGTCCAGATGGAAGGCAGCAGGAACTGGGAAATACAGATAAAACAAATACTCCTGGTCTTCAGAGTAGGCAGCAGGGACAGAATAGAAAATTGTCAATAAAAAAAACAACAACACTGCCAGTCCTCAGGCTAGGCAGCGGGGACTGTGAAAACCAAAAACCAATAACGTTGTGTGTGGAGGTGGGGGGAGGGCACAGAACACACTAACAGTAATGGTGTTTACCCGCCTGGTAAAAGTGATTATTTGAGTAACCTTTATAGTACTCTGCAGTCAGAACCCATGGGTATTCTTCATCCATCCTATAGGTTGATGCATGATCCAATCAAATTCAAGCTGGCCAATGCCTGCCCCTCTCTCCCATCCCAGAATCTCCAGTAGATACTTCCTTAGCTGTCAGAAACTATGGAAAGAAAAAATATGAGACCAAAATATAGACAAGGAAAGACCGGAGAGGTGTGAAGGCCATGGAATGGTGTCCCTCTATGTGATCCCCCTGCCTGGTAGCCTATGGCAGTTATGGAAACTGAATCTTAATGACTGCAATGAATGACCCACGATGAGGTATGAAAAAATGACACTTATGTAATCACTATAACAGAGTACATACAAGTATGGATCTGATTCCTCATGAATAAGAAAAAACACTGAAGAAATGACATTTTCTGTTCTGGTATAGTCAATACAGAGTCTTGTATCATCTGTCTGCCCAGGTGGGTCTGAGGATTACTATAAAGGATACTCAAATATCACCTTTAAGAAGTGAGTAAATACCATTATGTCTCGTATCTTTTATAGTACTCCGCAGTCAGAACCTGTGGGACCTGAAAAGCAGTGTAGTCACAGAGATCCAAGCATGGGAGGGTTAGGGGGCAGAGAAGATTGCCTGTTCCAGGTGCTCTCCTGCAGAACTGCTCTACCACATATTGCTGTTTCAGCAGAGAGAACATCCAAGCGGTAGTGCTTAGTAAAAGTGTGTAGAGAAGACCATGTGGCCGCTGAACAAATGTCGGCAATGGAGACTTGGCCTCTTTCTGCCCAGGAAGTGGAAACTGCCCAGGTTGAATGGGCTTTGATGTCTGGGTTGGTTCTTGACCTGCTACTCTGTATGACTCCTGTATGGTGTGTTTTAGCCACCTGTCTATGGTGTCTTTGGATGCTGCTTGACCCACCCTTTTTCCAGAAGTGAGGACAAATAGCCTATTGTTTTTTCTGGTGGAGTCAGTCATGGAGAGGTATGCCCTCAGCTGCTGCCCAACATCTAGTGCCTGTGGTACTCCACTTGTGGTGTCCTGGCTTGCAGGAATGATAGGTAGTTTGACTTCCTGCTCCATGTGGAAATGGGAAACTACTTTGGGAAAGAACAATGGAACCATTCTCAGGGTGACCCTATCATAATGGAATGTTAAAAAGGTTTCCTGACAGGAGAGAGCCTGCAGCTCCCCAAGTCTCCTGGTGGAGCAGATCACCACCAGGAAGGCCATTTGTAGGGTAAGCCATTAAGGTGAGTCTTGAAGTAAGGGTGGACCTTGTAGCGCTTTTAGGACTGTGTTCAGTTACCATGGGGAGCATACCCTTCTTACCTTGGGATTTGAGATCTCAACAGCTCAAAGAAGCCTGATTACATCAGGATGTGAGCCGATGGCTCCTATCAATGGTAATGGGCCCCTAATGGAGGACAATGCAGATGTTTGTACCCTCAGAGATGATGGGCTAAGGCCCTTGTTTGCTCCATCATGCAGGAAGTCCAAAATTTGTGGAAGTCCAGCTACAGATAGTGAAGTTCCCCTTTCTATGCACCACCTGGAGAAAATCTTCCAGTGTCTTTGATATGTCAGATTGGTGGAATGTTTTCTAGACTGCATCAGTCTATTGACTACTTGGGGGTGGCACCCTAATGTCAGCAGTCTGTGCCTTTCAGTAGCCATGCTGTTAGTTTGAGGGTCGAAGGATTCGGGTGTAGAATCGGGCCCTATCTCAGGAGGTCAGGCCATCTGGGGAGTGGCATCGGGGAGTCTATTGTCACCATTTGAAGGAGCAAGTACCAGGGTCTCCTTGGCCAGTATGGTGCTATTATCACTACTGTCTCTCTCATGGTCCTTACCTTGTGCAGTATTTTGTGTATCATTGCCATAGGTGGAAAGACATGTGCACTGTGGAATGACCATGGTACAGATAGGGTGTCCTCCGCTTGGGTCATGGGATCTATGAATCTGGAGTGAAAAGTTAGCAGCTGTGTGTTGTGGCATGATGCCATCAGGTCCACTTGAAGTGGGCCCCATCTATGCTGTGTCCTTTGGAATGCCTTCTTGTGGAGCATCCATTCCGAATGGTTCAGGGTAGACCTGCTCAGCCAGTCCGCCTTTGTGTTTTCTTTCCATGCCAGATATATGGCTGATATTTATATCAGGTTCTTCCCTGTCTACTGTAAGACTTTCAGGGACTCCAAAATCATGCCGTGCTGCGTGTGCCCCCTTGCTTGTTCAAGTATGCCACTGTCACTTGATTGTCGCATCTCACAAATAAGTCTTAACTGGTGATTAGGGGTCTGAAGAAGAAGACCAGGGCCAGGTACACTGCTCTCATTTCCAGTATATTTATTGGTAGTCAATTCCTCCTTGGACCTGAGACTCTGAGTGACATGGCTCGTATAGATTGTCCCCCAGTCAGCCAGGCTGGCATCGTTCATGAGGGTCGACCGGTTCAGTTGTGATAAGGGGCGCTCTTTTGTCAGATTCTTGGTGTTTGTCCGCAAGTGAAGTTCCTTCAGAACCTGCGTTGGGGGACATACTTGAAATTGTAAATTTTGTGTGGTCTGGTCCCATGCTTCTATGAGATAGTGTTGAAGTTGCCTCATGTGGAGCCTGTCCCAGGGGATCATGTCTATGGTAGAAGCCATGAGTCCCAAGATCTGAAGGTAGTCCCAGACCAGTCTGACTGGTTGACTCAGGAGGCTGTTGGCTTGTGTAGTCAGGTTGAGGATTTTGTCCTCCATAGGCGTGACTTTGTCACGTCTGGTGTTGATCCTTGCCCCCAGGTGGGAGAGTGACTGGGCTGGGTAATGTTGCTTTTGACTTTGTTAATCACCCATCCGTGATCCTGGAGACATTTGACTGTAAGGAATGTGTTGCACTGAGCAATCTCCAGGGTCTTTCTCTGAGCAGCCAGTCATCAAGGTAGGGAATTATGTGGACTCCTAACTTCCTCAGGTGCGCTGTCAGTACTACCAGTGTTTTAGTGAACCCTCTTAGTGCTGAGGATAGGCCAGATGGTACGCACATGTACTGGTAATGCTCTCCCTTGATTGTGAAATGGAGGTATTTGTGGTGTGCCTGGTGTATGGGAACGTGAAGGTATGCATCTTTGACGCCTATAAAAGTGAGATAATCTCCTGGTTGAATGGCCAGGAGAGTGGAACGTAGAGTTTCCATTTTGAATTTCCTGTATACTACGAACTGGCTCAGGTATTTTAAGTCCAGAATTGGGCTCATTCCCCCTGATTTCTTTGGGACCACAAAGAATAAGGAGTAGATGCCTGTGTTCCTCTCCTCTGGTGGGATTAGGGATATTGCACCATTTTTCAATAGGTTTTGTGTGGCCTGATCTATTGCTTGTCTTTTTACTGGACATGAAGGGGTTGGAGATATTAGGCATCTCATTGGGATCTGTGTCTTTGACAGTTCTATTGTATAACCCGATGTGACCGCCTCTCTCACCCATTTGTTGGATGTTGTGTGGGCCCACTGGGATGCATACCCTCTCAACCTCCCTGCAATCTAAGATGGGCTGGCTGGTAAGTGTCCTTTTCTCCCTGGGATTGTTTCCCTACTGGTCTGTTCTTCAGATAAGAAGTGAGCTCCTCCCAAAATAGGTTGTCTTCCTTGAATGGTAATCTCATTAGGGTGGACTTTGATTCATTGTCCGCCTGCCAGAGCTTCAGCCAGAGGGCTCTTCTAGCCCTGTTAGCCAGGACTGTGGTCCTGGATTCGAATTTCAGGATGTCTGAGGAGGCATCCATTATATATTTGACTGCCTGCAGCATTCTGCTGCATTGGCCTGTGGCGAATCCTCTGGGATAGAATCTGTGACCGTTTCTGTCCAGTGCAGTAAGGCTCTGCTTGCCAAGCAAATGGCAGTGTCCGTGGCTTTTGCCATGTCTGCTGACTCATGAATTCTTTTGAGGCATTCCTCAATGTTTTTGTCCAAGGGATCCCTGAGAGCTGCAGTGCTCTCAGTGGGAATGGTGGTCCATTTAGAGAGTTCAGAAACTGGTTGGTAAACTTTTGGGGCCTTCCCCATGCTTCTTTCCTGGTTTCAGAAAGCAGGTACCAATTTGAGACCATGTTCTTTTCCAGAAGCCTGGTTGGTTCCATGGACTCGTATTCTCTGGATATGATCATTTTGATTGTCTAACAGGTTGGGAAGTGAATCTTCTCTTCTGGCTGGCCCATGGAGAGTAGATGGTCCTCTGATGTAGAGGGTGCTCCGGGTCCTTGGCAATGCCCAAAACCACCTTGATCATCCTGATCAGCTGTTCAATATTTTCCCCATGGCACATTCTCTATGATTTGTCCTGGATCTCCATGTCCAGTACTGTATGCGCTTCTGTGGAGATACTCTCTGTATCGTCCCTCAGTCTTTTGATAGGAGTTCTTCCCATTCTGTCACTGTACTTAGTGCCCTCAGAGGTGGGGGCAGGTTGGCTTTTAGTGTTTCCAGCAGTTGGAATAGAAGCTGAGCCTGCCCTGTGTCAAGGGCTATTGGGGTAGTGGGTGGGGTCTTCTCCTGTGTGAATCGATGTCCACTTGACTCCTGGAATCCCCACATTCTACCAGGACACAAACTGTACATGTATAGTTGGCGTCATCAATTTCCCTGAAGGAAGTGCTACATTCTTTGCAGTTCCTCATGATAATGCTTTTTTCTATCTTTCTGTGGCAGGGGGACAGAAAAAAAACGAATGAGGTATGGGTTCCTTAACATTACGCTCTCTTCCCCCCAAAAATTACTGCAAGGCTTGAATAAGTACTTGTCCCTGAACAAATAAATGCTTGTGCCCTTCACAGCAGTCCACCTGGTGAAACAACCTGTGCGGCATCTCTAGAATAGGGCGATGAGGGCAAAGAGACATCCCTTGTTGAGGCAAGCTGACCAGGGCCAAAACATCTCAGGTAAGATGGCTGCTGAGAATCTCACAAGATTAGGCTTGACTTAGGACTCTCATATCATTCAAATGAGTCCCACGTAAAATGGCAGCCACAAATCTCACAGGATTACCCACAAAAGTGTAGAGTCTCCGGAAGTGATGCCCGGGTCCACGAGTTTTGGTACTCCATGTAGGAAGGAGTGGATCAGCTAAAAGGGCAAGAAAAAAAGTCCCCAAGAGAAAACTGGCATGGGAAAAGTTCATGGGGTCAAGATGGCCACCTCAGGACATGGAGGACTGAAAACTTGCATTAGAGATGGCGTCTTGACAAAAAATGGGTGCTGAGACTCTCAGACCAGTGGAGGTGAGCCTGAGAGGTCAAAAATCCAAATTTAGTTCAGGGAGGGAAAGTGGGAACTGCAGGAGGTCCAGCTTGCTAGCAAAGGCAACTTGAATGTGTCATGCTACAGGAGGGTAGCCACAACATTACAGGGGACTGTAAGTGCTTGGAGAGAATGGGAGGCAAGCTGCACAGGGAGGCTCTCTGTCTGTACTGAGTGCACTCTCGGGCGACTGGGGCAGGTGGAATCGATGGCCTGAAGACTCGCTATAAGAGGGTTTTCTTAGTGACTGTCAGCCCACTAATAACAAAAACAGAGGGTGGAGGAACAGTTACGTGATGAAGGGGTTGCTGCAAGAGGGGGTCCCTTCTCCAAACATATTAGGAAGTGTGGAGCTCTCCATAAGGAGAGAAGGGGTTGCTGCTAGATGGAACACTTCCTCCCATGAGATGCAGTTTCATGCCATTAGCACTCAGGCAGTGAAAAAGATGCCTGTTATATGAAATGAATATATACTAATCAATTGCTGTTAGTAGTAATAGATAGACTACCAGGAAATGCTGTTAGTGTCAGATAAGAACAAACTTGTACCGGAAATAGATGAATTGAATTGCTGATTGTTGGGAGTGATGTGGATCATCACCAATCGCTGCAGATGCACGAAATAAACTGCAGATTCAGAGATGGGACAGAGGAGCTGGCCTTGGCCAGCTTGAAAGTGATTGGATCATGCATCAGCCTATAGGATGGATGGAGAATAACCACAGGTTCTGACTGCGGAGTACTATAAAGGGTATGAGACATAATAGTTTCTGCTGCATTTTTGTACTGCCCCCTAGTAGCAACAAATCTGTGGAGGGATTATTTTACTTTAAATTGCACACTGTTTTTTTTTAATCTCCTTATTTCCTGGTAATAATTTTAGCATTTATCCAGTTTATAAGTGCAATACAACACTCCAGGTTTGGTGTTATGCTGAGGTAGCCTCTGTAAGGCACTCAGCAGACAGTATTGGGCCTCACTGTGCCCCTAGAAGTGTGGTTATCTCAGCACAAGGACCATCCTGTCACATCTTTTTGTTTTCCTAGTTCATTGTGCAATGCAGCAAGATCTGCAATAGGACTTACAACTGATAGGTACAAAAGAAAAAGTTGGACTGGAAGTGCTGTGTACTGAAATTTCTATGACTTTCAAAGGATATGCACATTGCAAGGAAAGCAGTGCTGTAGAGCAACAAGATACAGTTTCTTAGTCTCATCACAATACAAAATGAATTTCAATGATAAACAGCCACTTAGGTGGGTTTCTCAAAACAATACTGTTGCAGTGCTTCGATGTCAGTGCTGCTCAAATGAGTGAGTTCTGATTTTCACCACTAAAATTAGGGAGATTTACACAGGGATCTAATGTATATGGCTAACTGAATATAAGGTTCTAGAAATGCATTGCTAAAGTCATTTAAATGTAGGAGGAACATTTTCTTCTTTGATTTTGATGATCTTAAGGCCATGCACTGGAGTCACAAAAAGCAGGGTTAGTTTACAAAAAAGGACAAAATCAGGAAGACTCCCTGAAATTAGGGAAACCTGGAAGACATGCTGTTGTAAATGAAAAAGGCAGACTATGTAAAGCTGTACCAGTTTATCATAAAAGCAATCCTGCCACTTTATGGTGGTCTATGGGACAGAATGTACTGTAGAACTGTTTATTCTCATGCGTTATATTTAGGCATGACACTAATCAGCTGCAATTGCACAAATATAATTTTGCACTCTGCAGTTAGGTCATAATTTATGCCCTTCGAAAATTTGCAATTTTGGTCAGTTAGCACCATTTTATTTTACCACAATTATCACTTAAACGAATATAGCTATAATTATTTTATATCAAATATAGCCTGTTCTACAGTATATTAAAGTTAAAAGCATACTCTAACCCTTAGTGCAAATGTAGAATTCACTTTAGCTGAATGGGTAGAGTTGCTGCCTTCAGATGTAGGGTCCCTGATTTGATACCCAGCAAGAGGGCTGGAGGTTCCTCTTCCCAAAGTCAAAGTGGCAAGGTTACCAAACACAATCTAAGGCATTATTATTTTTTAAAGTAGTAAACGTAGTAGTAGTAGTAAAAATCTTTATTTTTATACAGAAACAAGATGGAACTTACACACCATTAGGACTGAGGTCATTATTTTCAAGGTGGTCCTGTTAATAATATAAGTACCAAGAATATATAAAATACAGTTTACATTTGTCACACCTAATTAATAAGTAGACATAGTAAAATTCTTGTATTCAGGGTATTCAAAGACACTGTAAAATCTATAAAGTATAGAAATTTTTTTTTACATCAGGTATGCTTAAAGGATAGACAAAACAAGTATTACATAACAAACTTTATCAAGCTTTACTAGAGGACTGTTGAACTATCTACCCTAACTGTCATACCCTTACAGTCATGGAAAAGGACAGAACTATATAACAGTTATATCTAGAAGCTAATACTCCTGCTTCTTCTAATTGTCTTACCTTATCTGACTATTCAGCTGTATTCAAACAATATAAGTTAAAATGAAATACAAATATAGAACATATCTCATGAAAGATTAATTTTTTAAGCAGTAACTTTCATATAACCATCACAAAACATTATTTTGAAGGCATCAACCAGGCAAAAAAGATACAATGTCAAGGTAAAAATGTAATATACAGTCCCATACAACAAAAGAGAGCTCAGTGCAGCATCAATAATATAGCAGCAGAGCATAAGATATTACATAGGTTGACAATACGCTAGCAGTAATAGCACAAGGAGTACAGAGGTATTAATATATTTTTATTTATGAATTTATTTATTGAATTTTTTTAATCAGTTAGGCCCACTAGGCCCACTTAGACTAAGGGCTTGATTCTCAAAGGTTGACACAGGTGAGCAACAAACCCAGCACTGCACCAAACACATTGACACACCTTGTGCCCGATTCTCAAGGGTCGAGTGCATTTGCAACTTTTTACCCCCTTTACAGTGGCTTGTGCTAAATATTTTGAACAAACCCCATAAAAAGGTCCCATGATTGATGCAAAGTTAGACCAGCAAAAAGCTGGTCAAACTCATGGCATGTGGTGCACAGGATCAAGAATCCCGATTGCCAGACAGGGAATACCGCAAACCCCATGTGCCATTTGTCTGGAGCTCCTGGGGCTTGCAGCAGTATAACACTTTTGAGAACTGAACCCTAAGAGTCTCTTTTTCAGTAGTGACCCAGAATTAATCACACATATGAAAACACAACATAATAAAAACAGGCAGCTCAATTTTCAGAGGGTGACACAAGGCTTCCATCAAGCCCTGTGTCAGCCCCATGTTTTGGTGCAGCTGCACCAAACCCCTTTGACACAACTGCACCAGATTTTAGGACATCAGAGGCAGCTGTGTTTTCATTTTATGGCAGTTTGTTCCAAAGCTTTGGCACAGGCTCTGTAAAAAGGACCCCCCAAATGGTGCAAGTTAAATCACAGAAAACCTGGTCTAATTTGCGACATTTGGCACTTGGGATTGAAAATCCCAATCAACATATGGGAGAATGCTGCAAGCCTGTGTGTCAAATGATCAGCACACCAGGGGCTTGTTGCATTCTTGGAGCTTTGAAAATTGAGCCCATGAAGTCAATAAGAAGTACAAGTTATATGAATACCAATATAAACATAGAGTCGCATGATTAGAAAACATTGGATCATAGGGAACTTGGGGGCTAACATACAGACAGACAGGTCTTAGGTTATTAGGATATAGTACAGCAGGTACATTTTGATCAGCAACAAGAAGTAAGACAAAATGCATACCAAGTAGGAACAATTCATGTTTGCAAGTACATAGACTATGCTGAAGGAGAAATATATATCAACAGTAGGATGGCAGAAGCATATTCAGGATGGCAAAACAAGGGGGGAGAAAATGAAGATACAGAGTGGGTTAGTATCTGGATCCTTATGCAAGAGAAGAGAAAATGTTTTTAAGATAAGATCTGAAAAGGGCAATCAGTGTGAGGGAGGTAAGGATGCTACTTTAGACAGAGGTGTTTGATGAAACTGAAGTATTGGCCACCATAGTCATAAAACAGGGAGTAGAACAATGAGAATAGTTGAGTTCCAAAGTCATAGGGAGCAGCAGGGAGAACAGGTAAAAAAGCAATGATAAGGTGGTACACAACCACAGAAGTATTAAAACTAACCTGAGATGTTGAATTGGATCCTGAAGGTGATGGAGAGCTAAATAGAGAATACTGGATGGGCAACTATGCAGAACCACTGTCTTCTGCCACAGAGGGATTCTGATTCCCTCTGACCTCGAGAGAGAATCTCGAGAGGTCCATGGGAATCAGAGCCCCAAGGTGGCAAAACACACTGGTTGTGCATAAAGTTACTCATCCTGTATTTTTTATAGTGTATAGTATTGTGTGAAAAATGTGTTTTGTGAGTTCTTTTGCTCTCTAAATGAAACTGACTCATGCAGTCTCTAGAGGTTCTAGAATGCTGTTCTACCGCAGTAGGGTAGAACAGCATTCCATGACCTTGGAACTGTGGTAGAACAGCATTTTGAAAGGGATGGAATTCTATACAGCACAACACTCCACTATACACTATAGCAGTATCTCAGTATGGAGTTATTGTAATGTTTTTTGTGTTTGGTTAAGGAGGCAGGCAGCAGAGTTCTGAACACACTGTAACTTGGAGCTCTGGATGTTAGGCGGGTCATAGATGAGGGAATTAAAGTTCTCTAGGTGGAAGGAGATGAGGGCACACAATGATGATTTAGCAGAAGCAGGGCTGTGATAGAGATGGGAATAGCCTATGTTGCTGATGTGGTGATAAGTAAGTTTACAGATATTGGCAGTGTAAGAGATGAGGTTCAAGGATGGCTCTTAAGATTTCTAACCTTGCTGGCAAAGGTAGTCTGTGAGCTTAATGAATGTGAAAAAAGTGTGGTTATGAATGCTTCTCATTTCCAAGAGAAGAATTTGAGTATTGCAAATGCTAAACTGAAAATTGTCAAGAGATATCTAAGTATTAATAGAGGCATCACTGAATCAGATGGACCTAGTGGTAGGAGTATCAAAAGAGTAAACAAGCATTTGTCAATGCCGAATGTTGTCTTGCTGGCATTGGCATTGGTAGTGCAGGACATAGAGATGCATAATAGGAATGGCAGTGAAGTATTGAACTGATGCCAACCTCACCCCCATCCTGCAGAGACTGACAGGCATTGGGGTGTGTCTTTGGGTCGTCAGCTAGAACGCTCATGCCATTTCACCTCACCCTACCCTGTAGACACTGACAAGTGTCATGGTGTGCTTTGGGGTCTTTGGGCCTTATTCTTACCCCATTTCACAAGGAAATATGCTGAGATGGGTGCAATATAGGAGAATGAGGTGAACTTTGGGGCCGAGCACTGCAAGGTACACCTCGATGCCTGTCACTGGCTGCAGGGCAGGGGTGGGGGTGGAATGGCATGAGCATTACAGCCGATGATCCCAAATTACACCCCTGAAGCCTGTTGGTCTCTACAGGGTGGGGTGTTACAGTTGGAAACCCTAATGCCGTAGGCATTTGTTGGTATTTTCACTCCAAATTTTCAACATGGGCTTTTTGTGACCCCATCTCATGAAAAGCGGCACTATCAGTTTGTTAGCTGAAAGGTGATTTTGCACAGTGACTGCACCCTTTGGCACCACAGGTACAATAACACATTTTGGGCACGATGTGAAAAATGACAACTGTATTGTTCATGAGGAGGTGTAAAGAAATGGCAACATAGAAAATCTAGAGTGAAAAGATAAGAAATTGAGGTCATGAGCATGCATAGAAACTGCACAATGCACATCCGTAACCCAATTATTTTTTGGATTTTTTTAACCGCATTTTCAACACAGGCATTTTGGGACCTCACCTTATGAACAGTGGCACTGTGATTTTGTTAATCTGTCCCAAGAGTTGATTTCCCACAGCGACCATGCCATTGTGCACCACATGTGCTAAAACACATTTTGGGCAGGATGTGAAAAATGACAGCTGTACTGTTTATAAGGAAGTGTGAAAAAATGCCAGTGTTGAAAATCTGGCATGAAAATATTGCAAATTTGAGAAGTTACAAGGGTGCGTGGAGACTGCACAAAGCACACTTGTAACACAGTCATTTTATGGACTTTCATGACCAAATTTTAAACATGGGCATTTTAGGACCTCTGCTCATGAACATTGTCACAATCATTTTCTTAATCTGTCCCTAGAACTGATTTCCCACAGCGACCATGCTATTCTGCGCCGGAAGTGCTGAAACACATTTTAGTCAGGATATGTAAAATGACAGCTGTACTGTTCATAAGGAGGTGTGGAAACATGCCAATGTTGACAATCTGAAGTGAAAATATTCCAAATTCACAAAGTTACTGGCGTGTGTGGAAATGCACTGTCTTGGCTATATAACAGTAATTTTTGGATTTTTTCACCAAATTCACTAACATAGACTTTTAAGCCCACCTCATGAGAACAGTGGCACTGTCGTTTCGTTACTCGGTCCTGAAGGGTGATTCCACGTGTGACCAAGAAATCACCTTTCAGGACTGAATAATGCCATGACAGTGACTGAATTCATAAGGAGGGGTCCCAATAACCCCATGTTGAAAATTTGGTGCCAAAATTCCCAAAAATGCCCAAGATATGCACCAAAGTTGAAAAAACCCTATTTATGCCATTATACAGCTTACCGGCATTTCTTAAGTTTATGGTCGGCTTTGAACAGTGCAGACGTGTTCCCGGTCCACCGAAGATCATTGCGCCGTGCTCCAGAGGTAAGTATGGGGTGAGGGGGGTGTGGGGAGACAGGTTGGCGGAGGAGCCACCGGACTCAACCAGGGACCATTTTCTGTTTTACAGGTTTAAAAATAAAAGAAAAACATTTTGGAAAGGTTTTTTTTTTACAGGGTCATTTTTCATGCTGGGGTGGGCTCACAGCATGCCACCTGAGAGTTTTTTCGGGGGGTTGTAGGCAACAGGGGATTGGGCAACCCTGTCAGCACATACTGAGTAGGGAAGGGGCAAGAGCATAGGGGATTGGGTACATCTCAGCACACAACAAATGGGGGGACATTATGCCGATGGGGAGTGGCTCCCCATCAGCAGATTGAACTGGGAATGGGGACTTAAGCTGACAGGGACTGGGCCCCCATCGGCAAAGAAAGACTGTTGAGGGGGGTGCATGATGATGCCAAGGGGGATTGGGCACCCCTCGGCACACAAATGAAATGGGGGGGGCATTATGCTGATGGGGAGTGGGCTCTCCAATCGGCACATGAACTGAGTTGGGGCATGCCAACAGGGGGACTGGGCACCCCTGAAGTCAGCATTGTGGCAGGTGGTGGCAGCAGTCATCGCCACCATTGTTTATTGGACTAATTCACCAGGAAGGGCATGTCAGGAGGTGTGTTATTGTGCCACTGCATGACAAGCTTGCCTCTCATTGCAACAGCACTTTTCTTAGATGTGGTGACCACTTTACATATTATGGGTGTCAGCGCCTGCATGCTGGCTTATTGAGGAATGAGGGACGCACCTATTGATGCATGTCCTGCATTCACCCACAGTGACCGCACCTCCAAATCTGCTACTACTGCAAGATACTGGCTGACATGCAAGCGTGAGCCAACACAAAAAGGGCCAGCCCAGTGGCACAAAGGGCTAAGGCATTCATGCCTCACCTGCTGCCATGGCGGTGACCAGGGTTTGGAAATGAGCCTGGGCCACTCGGGTGTTGGCCAGGGGGGAGGAGGACTGAACATCTCAATGGATGCACTCCTCCTCTGGAGAGGAGAGCTGACTGCCACCACAATTTATTTATTTATTTATTAGCTTTTGGTAACCGGGTAAGTGCACTAGGCAACAGACCTGCCTATTTTCAGACACGACCCGGGAGAGCACAGGACATTGGTTACAATATGCAGAAATGCACAGATATAATATATGTGTACAGGAGCAAAACAAGATATACATTGGGTAGCACAGTAATAGTTACATAAGGGTACATTTTAGGTATAGATCATAATAAGGATGTAAATAAAGCAATTAGGGTAACCATAAGACAGCTGAGGACAGTAAAGACATCAAGGTTCATAGCCACCTAGACAAGCATATTGCATGGGAGATCATTAGTGTAGTACTCAGGGTCAGACCCGACAGCCTGCAGTGGGACAAAGCAAATTAAGAGCATTTGCATTGGCCAGAGGCTAGAAAGGTGGGTGAACAGCCAGTTTTGAATTCTCGATGGGAGGCTGAAGTTTTCACCATAAGGGGAGTGAGTTCCAGAATTTGGGAGCAAAATGGGCAAATGCCTGTTCACCCATTTTGTCATGCAAGGTCAGTGGAGAGCATGGGGACAGAGGAAGACCTGAGGTACGGGTGTGAGGCAGGAGTCAGGAGGTTGGCAAGATAGACAGGGCAGGGAGGTCATGGCAGGAGTCAATAAAGCAGCCCAGGAGTGGCTGAATATCCTTAGGTGACAGCCAATTTAAGCCAGCGTAAAGGAGACAATGATGGGTAAGACGTGGGGCAGTTAAGGCGAATCTACAGATGTTGTTGTAGACAGTGTCCCATTTGTGGAGTGTAGCAGAGTTTGCAGCAAAGAGAGGGGGCAGAGCATATTGAGCTGGGGTAAGAGAATATCTCTCAACAGAAAGTCTAGCGGAAGGAGTGAGGGAGTGGCTGACGCAAAGCTCTGCCAATTTTAGCATTGATGGCATGGCACACCATATTGACATGTTGAGACAGGTCAAGTGTGATCCAGTGACCCCAAGGTACTTGAAGGATTCAGTGTTTAAGATGAGGGAGCCATCAAGGCATTGAACCCGGAGACTGTTCGCAGGGGCAGACAGTTTCTTAGAGGATCCGAATAGCATAGCACAGGTTTTTTCTAGGTTCAGGACTTGGTGGTTGCTAGAGAGCCAGGTCTGCAGGAATTGGAAGTCATTAGTGAGAGTGGAGTTGATGGCAGCAACCGATTTTGACCCAGAGTAGAGAACAAGGTCATCTGCATACATAAGAGTGCAGCTATGCTGGGACATGGTGGGAATATCATTTAGGAAGAGGGAGAAGAGTAGAGGTCCAAGAGTGGATCCCTGGGGAACTCCACAGGAGATGTTTAGGGGGGAGGAAAGGGCCTTGTGAAATGCTACTGCCTGAGTCTGATTGTCAAGATAGCTATGGAACCAGGAGAGAGCTTGGTCAGATGCTCCAATGGATTGGAGTTTTTAGCATGAGAGGATGGTGTACCATGTCAAGGCTTTAGACAGGTCGCATAAAGACGGCCCCAGTGAGTAGACCACGGTCCATATTATTTCTGCTGTCATTGTAAGTTGTGTAAGTGCAGAGGTGGTACTGTGACCGGACCGGAAACCATAAGCTAAATGGGTTTGAAGATTAAACATGTCAAGGTGAGCAGCAAGTCAGTGTGACTATTTTTTCAAGCAACTTACTGAGAGTGGGCAGAAGAGATATAGGCGGTAGTTGGACATGAGTTTGACATCGCTCTTTTTGTGTATAGGGATGGTTCTGGCAGTTTTCCAGGTAGATGGGACAGAGGCGTATGAATCGAGAGGGTTAAAAGCCAGGTGATAGGTCTGGTCAGCCAAGGTGCATACTGCTTAAGTATGCAAGGATGGATGCCCTCAGGCCCTTGACCCCGGGCGTCGGAAGGGAGTTAAGCAGCTGATCAACTTCAAGGTGTGGCTGGTTCAGAACGAAAGGCGAGGTGGGAGGTGCGAGGGAGGAGAAGAGGGACAGTCAGGTTGTGGGCTAGTTAGAGTAGCACTGGTGGAGAAGAAAAAGGCATTGAAGGTGTTGGCAATGGTGTCATGGTTGGTGCAGTGAACACCTTGAATGTTCATGTCAGCTGGATTCTGTTGCTTGTCGCTGCTAGAATGTCCTTAATTTTGGACCAGTACCCAAAGCGGATTTGTAGAGGATGTTATTAGTAGGTTCCTATAGTAGGTGCTTTTGGCAATACGAATTTGTCTTTTGCAGTTGTTACATAATGTACTGATAGTCTTCAAAGTCTGCACAGAGGTGGGAGATCTTCCACCTGGACCAAAGTTTGTCCCTAGATTTGAGAAGTTGAAGAGGGGGCGTGTTGAGCCACTTGGTTACTTTCCCTGCCATCCTAATGCGGTGGTGACCGGATGGAAGGTTTTGAAGAGAGAGGAGGGACTGAGTTGAAATATTCTGTGGCTATGTTAATGTCCTCTGTTTGGTAGAGAGGGACCAGTCAACCTGGTTAAGGTCAGTTAAGAAGTCCTCATGACTTGGACGGAGAGATTGTGGAAAGGTTGCAGTTTTAGCAGGGAGGGGAAGAATGACAGTGTTCCAGACACAGTAGATGGGATAGTGGTCACTAATTGTGTCAGGTAGCACACCGGCTGAGGCAACATATTCTGTCCTGTTAGTAAGTATCCAGTCAAGGAGAGTGGCACAGTTGCCCCCACGTGAGACCCTTGTGGGTTCCTGTATGAGCTGGGATAGATTTGCCTTGCTAGCTAAGGACGATAGGTTAGCTGAGTTTTTCTTGGACCAGTCAAGGTTAAAATCACCAAGGCAGATAATGTCATTCTTGCCTGTAACTGAATACTCCTACCTTGGTGACCATGGGTGGTGGTGGTGCACTTTGGGGCAACAGTTCCAAGTGGAGGATTCTCCCTGATGGAAGATGTTGACACATCTTATGACATCAGGCCATCACCTCCACAGAGTGTCCATGAGTCAGGGAGCAAACAGAATAAGGAAAACACTGCCAGTAGCAGGATGATGCACCACAGCACTACACAGACCCCACACTGCCTACCCGGCACAGAGACCACTGAACTAAGCAAGGTCATCTAGAAGGGGGTTGGGGGACCCTCAATGTCCCCACCACAGCGGGGGATTCTGTGGAGGAACAGGTTGCCTCCACAGGTCAGTCCCAGAGATGGTGGGCAATGGGGTTGTGGGTGCCATGAGGGCCAAAGGGGGCTTGCCTAGTGGGGGGGGGGGGAGTAAAAAAGAAAACATGTATAGTCAAATATCATACTTACTGATGTGTAACCCTGGATGGAATTAATAAATTGTTAATAATAATAACAATAATAATAAATTAAGTTTATTATATATAATGCTTATTAAAATACCAAGATAGTGTACAGAGTCAGAGAGTAATCAAGAAGTATTAAAAGCTTGCTGATAAAGAAAAATCTTTAGTTTTCCTTTATAAAGCTCTGTGTTATCACAATCCCAGATCTCCAGTGGCAGTCCATTCCAATGACGAGGGTCACAGACTGGAAAGACTTGATCACCTAATGTAGCCAGTCTGATTTCCAGAAAATTGTAAAGGTGTGCCAGAGGAACAAAGTTGATGAGTTGATAGGTTGTGGTACAGTAGTCCAGATAAGTAAGAAGGAGCAAGTCCATTTTGGTATTTAAATGAGAGCAAACATATTTTTAATTAATCCTGTGTTCAGTTGGAAGACAGTGGAGTGTAGCCATCAGTGAAGAGCTATGATCAAACTTCCTAGCATCATAAGGTCTGGGGCTGCAGCATTTTGAACTAACTAGAGGGTATGTAAAGGTTGCCCTGGGAGACCAGATAGGAGGAAGTTGCAATAATCTGGACAAGACAAAAATAAAATAATGTACTAGTACAGGGGCATTCTCTGAACTTAGAAAAGAACATATTTTTAGCAATGGTACAAAGATGGTAAAATGCAGAGCTGACAGTAATACTGACATGGGATTTCAAGTGCAATGACTGGTCTAGAATAACTCTAAGATTACATACAACAGTAGTAGGATGAATAATGGAGGAACCATCATGCAAACCGAGATGTCGTAGGCTGGGATCTAGTTTTGCCCTTGTGTGCATACAGTAAGTTTCATCTTGTTGATGTTTAAATGAAATTAACTTAAGGTAATCCGTAATGGATCACTGGTGCGGCAAATAGACACCTGAGTTAGAGTGCCTCGCAAAGAGTCAGTGATTGGGGCATAAATCTGGGCCTTATCAGCATAACTATGATAAGGCAGGCCATGAGCTTTTATGATGTCTGGCAAAGGTGCCATATATAGCACAAATAAAAGGGGCCCCAGGACACAGTTTTGCAAAATACCAGTGGTCACTGATTTATGTGAAGATGTAATGGGTTTGACACTATTAGACTATGCGCAACCAGTCAGATAGGAGCGGAGCAAAGATAGGACTGTATTAATATTGAACATGAATTTTAAGTGTATAAACATGATAGATGGTTGATGCTGTTTTAGGGAGAGACTATCATATTATTAATATGTCTAAGAGCAACAGTATAGGGGAACTCCTTTGTAGATAGATAGTAGGATGTCGATCATCACTTATAACAGAGCTGTTTCTGTGCTGTGTGCACTTCAAAAACCTGACTGGAACTGAGGCAGAAGATGATTTCAGGTAAGACAAATTGTCAGCTGATGGGCCACAGCTTTCTCTAAAACTTTGGAGATGAATGGCAGCTGGGCACTGGGTCTGTCGTGAGGGAAGATGTATGGATTTAAATAGTATTTTTTTCTTAGTAAGATGGACAAAACTAAGGCTGTCTTGAAAGGGGTTGAGAAACATCAATAGATGAGGAAGAGTTAATGAGTCTGGTGATAAGTGGAATAAGAATATGGAAGAAATTTTGATTAGCCAGGTTGGGTGGGATTTAGAGGGGATGACTTTGAACCATAGTTTTTCAATGTAGTTACTATATCAGCTTGAGAAAGATAACTGAAGAATGAAATAGCTGATGAACAGTTGTCAGTTGGAACCAGAAGATGCGGAGTTAAGCAGGTAGTGAACTTAGTGACTGTTCTCAGCTTGCTTTTGAAAAAGTTATGTAGACCCAGAGCAGTGAGTGATAAAAAGTGGTAAGCTGTGAGATTTGGTAAAGTGTGTTTATGGTTTGAAAGAGCTTCCCTGGGTTTGTTTTTTGATTAGTGATCAAGTCTTTATAATCAGTTTTTTTTGGGGGGAGGGGCTTCCTTTAAGAGTTTGTTGTTCATTGCAATGTTTATATTATAGTTCAAGAGGCACAATTAATAGGGCTTGGCAAAATTAGCAAATTCTGATTTTGTGGAAGTTTTGTGAAATTCCATGGAATGTCACAACATTGAAAAAATATTTTGTGGAATTTTATGAAATGTTTTAATCACTTATAACTCAGTATTACAGCTAGTGGTCTGAAATGTGACATGCATGTTGTTTGGAAGATGCTCTACAAAACACATTTGGTTGGGCCGGGGAAGTTATGGGGCACAAGGTGTGGCAATTATTCATGTGAAAATTTCTGAAAATATTTCTATGCCAACAACTTAGCCACCTTTAGAGCTAGATAATAGAACATTTATTTGCATACTTTCTTGGAAAAGTCAAAGAAAATGTTAAATAGAGAGGTGATTGGTTGTGTAAATTGTAAGTTACAGGAGTTTAAAAATTTCAGAGTTTATTTGCTAAATTATGTGAACATTTTCAGAATATTTGCATGTTTATAGTTCTACTGGTATTGCAGGTATACACTGAAGATTTGGCATTCATACTGAAGTAAATATGTCCCAGAATCTAATTAAAGGGACACTGTCAACCTTTTTACATCATATTATTTCTGGTTAAAAATCTACATTTTATGATTGCTTACCTTATCAAAAAATTTTTGATGTTGCTGGTTGCTTTATCTTCCTCCTTTCTTGGTAGAACTGAAATTCATGCTAATGGTATGGTTGTAAAGATTCTTATTTTGTTTCAAATAGTTGATCTGTTGTTTACTGTATACTACCTGAAAACTAGGAACACCCCCAAAAAACTGCAGCCACTCATGATGCGATTGTCTGCTCTCCTCCTAATTCATAATTATCGGATAGATTGTGTTGTAGGTGTTTCCAAGTCCAGGAAAGATGCAGTAGGAGTGATCAAGGAATATAATCAAACATGTTTTAGTCTGGTAACACTAGTATGGTAGGCAGACTGTCTTTCACTATTTAAAAGAAAGAATCAAACTACCAAATACATCAGCAATCTCTGCAGAATATGAACGATCAGAACATGTGTTTTTTAAACCAGGGACACTTTGAGCTCTTAGGGAGTTGACAGTGTCCCTTTAATCTGGATAAATGTGGTTTAGTAGATGAACATGTATTGTGGATACTTTAGAAATTACTAATTGGCAAATTTGGCTCACAAATTCATGGATGCATAATAGGTAATGCCAGTAAAATTTCACTTGAGGAATTTAACTTTCATAAAGTACTTATCACCACTGAGTCACCTTATCTGCACTGGCATCATGGCTCTGCAATACTCCCCAACACTTCTGCCACAATGATACCCAGCATCATGCTCCATCATTAATAAACACATCCAGATACTTCTGTCACAATGCTGCAAGTCTCAACTAGTTGTAAGGCTTGTTGTCACTTGATGCCACTGTTTTCAAATAGTAGAAATATACATTTTTACCTGCAGAGTTTTTAAAGAGTCAGTAAGTGGCACTGTACAGAAATAATGTGGCATGTGCATATGCTTCCACAAGTCAGTCATTATGACAATGAATTCTAGTGGCTATCTGGAATATTGCAAGAATGAAGGCTAGTGCACAGTGATGTCCATGCCTATTCTTTGTGGTTCATCACTCAAGATCATGACCTGGCACTTGGTACCACTATACTTTTACTATGGAACTGCCTACAAGTGCTACCTTATTGCTGCATTTCCCAGCCTTTACCTTCCTCTACAACAACTCAAGTGTATTACTGGGAAAAATGTACAGAAATGACTCAGACAAAAATATCACAACATTCCACAATTTCACAAAGGCTTATGAAATTCAACTTTAATTACTGATGTTATTTTGGAATCTTTGGCTGCTTATAACTTGGCTAGCCTTCAAGCAAGAGATTAGAGAGCTGACACACACAGTCTCTCCTTTTTTCCATGTTGTTTTTTTTTCTACAGGCCAGCAGCTCATCTCTCAGGGATATACCTTGTTCATAGGGTTACACCCTTATCAGGCTGAACCCAGCCGTCATTCATTGGGATACTGTCTTTGTTTTTCCAACATTTTGTTCCCTCCCATCTCTCCTGGTGGGGGCAGGTCATCTGTTAGCCTTGTACAGCCACATCTTCTGCTGTGGCAGGAGCACACTCCCTGGCCCAGCTGCAGGGTTCATTGTGTTGGTGGAACCTGTCAACAACCCTCCCCCTCCCCAACTGAGTTGCACTGCTGAGCAGCACCTTTCTCAGTCATGGCCTGCCTCTAGATGTGACTTCCAGGGCTCACTTCTCAACCCAGGTCCTCAACATGGCAGCACAACTCTCTACTGCAACAGGGGTTGCCTCAAAGCTTAATATTTAGGGTCAAAGGAACTAACAAAATTTAAGATATTTTGTTCTGTAGTTTTAAAGTTAGAAGGGCTTACATTTCTGCTGTTTACATACTTGCAAAATGTAATTTTAAAATTTCCAAAAGAGTGAAGTCTTATAACTCAGTCACCTATAAAGACAGCAATCTCAAATTTGGTACACTTCTGTATGAATCCTGGTGAAGTCATCATTCCAAACTTGGTAAAATTTGGACAAAAACATCTCAAATTAAATGGAAACAACCAAAATCACAATGTTTGGCAACATTTCGTGAAATTTTCATGGAAATTTCATTAAATTTCACAGAAGCAAAATAGTAATTTCACCAGAATTCTGCTGGCAGCTAATAAATGTCACCCAGCCCTAGCAAGTTACCTTTTTTCACCAATTTCTCTGCAGCTGTCTAAATATTTTCCTGTAATTGGCTAGTGAAAAAACAGGAGATTGGTGGACAAGTGGAAGCCCTGTATGCTCTAGGGGAGTGGTTTATCTCATATGCTGATTGACTCTTTACACCTGTACCATGAACAACAGTATAGTAACACAGTGACAGGTCATTGTACTGTTGCCGTGGGATCCTGACTCTGCTTTCTTGGGGTCTTGCACCACTCCCCTGAATCAACTCCAACTTAGAGTTGATTATATTAAGTATGGGGGATGTTGAGGGCAAAGGCCCCTGAGGAAAACATAGTGTTCTCAGATGGATTTATGCTGACCACAATTATGGTCAACATAAATCCATCGCTGTAATGTTGGTTGACAAAATATTTGTCCAACCAGTGTTGTAGAACAAGTTTATCTAGGACTGAGGTTAGGGTGTTGTTGTACAGATTGCTAAAACATTGGGACACTCAAAGTTTTGTGAATCACTAAGAAGACAGATTAATACACTGTTAAATCTCAGATGATTTATTGCACTGAAGAAGCACTTAACCTGAAATGTATCCAGGGTGGAGTTAACAGATGAAATGAGAGAAGAATCAACATCAATGTGGAGTAGAAAATGATCAAAGAGTGCCCAGTCATGATGGATTATTGGTGAAATAATAATTCCTTGAGAGGTAACCAGATCAAGGCAATGGCCTTTGTTGTGAGTAGGAATGTTGTAAATTTAAAATTCACTTTCAAACTGCAGCAGATTTGGCCACTGCATGCTATGCATAGCATTTGTAAACTGTGCACTATGCAATTCACCGTATTTGTGGCAAATTTTACTATGTTAACTGTCACAACTGACAATTTGCAGCAAATGTTTCATGTGAAATGTGATATTTTGCATAAGAAAATCTGCCCTCAAGGTGCATAGTGTGGCAATTTACAATAGTAAAATGCATGCAATTGGTTGAATTTCAATATGCATATTCGTACACTGCATTTTGCGCTATGCAATATGTGTTGTTTTTTTTTTTCGCTTCACCCACAGCTAGTTGTGAGTAGGGGCACTGATGTACTGAGAAAGATTGAAAAGGTGGAGGAGATTGGATAAGCACTTGGGGGTTATAATTCTGTGGTAGGTCAAGATGGAAATTAAAGTCCCTAAGAATTAAAAGGTGTGGTGACTGAGGTGACAGAACGATCATGAGTCCTGAGAAATCCTCAAAGAAAGTCATCAAGTGCTTTGGAGTGTGATAAACCAACACAATAATACAGGATAGAGGTTTAGGGAAATGTATAACCAAATGTTCAAACAAGTCAAAAGAGGAAGTGTCAATGTTGATTGCTGTTGGATGGTTTCTCCAAATCAATCCTAGTTCCCCACAATGGTGCAAGGAAGGAAGGAAGTTTGAATTAAAGGATTTTGGCACAAGCTGTTAATGATCATGGTATCACTGCTGTGGAGGCAACTTTCTCTGTGGCAGAAAAGACCAAGATGCAAGTTCAGAACATGATCATTTATATTTAAGAGCCTTATTGATTATGGACCCAAAGTTCAAAAGATTGATTTTTTTTGTGACAGAAGAGACAAGAAAAGATTTAGGATTAACAGCAGTTAAGTTTGAATGGTTTCTGTTTTGCCAGTGAATGGAAGGTACAGTATGTTTGGCTGAGGTCTGTGGCCAGCAATAGTGATGATTTGCTGAGGGAGATTTTGTCATTTGTATTAGTTACTTGGAATCAACTGAAAGAGAATTGTTAGAATGCATTCACAAAAATGCTCCATGTAAGGCCAGTCTAAGTATGCCCAGGTTTTTACATAGAAGAAAGATTTCAGCAGGACATTTGTACAAAGATCTTAAGGGCTGCAAGGCACGTAGCAGCAGTAAATTATATAACAAAACATTTGACTTCCTTTCTGAACATAATAAAGACACAACCACAGGGGAGAATGCTCCCACCTTGTTGCTGGGGTAAGTAACAGTCACAGGGAAGACAATGTTCCCAAGTAGATGTTATAGAAGATGAAAACCATGACAGAGGATGATGAACCATGTTGAAGTGGTGCAGGTTACAGCTGCAGTGGAGGAAACACCTCAGCCTAGATATTATATGGAATAACAACCACAAAGGAGACAACACTCCTAGCAGAATAGGAAAGCAGATAGTGACAAGAGACAGCTCACTATCAGATGCAGTAAGAGGTGTCAGTTGCAGGGGAAACAAAGCTCCCATGTAGATGTTATAGAAGGTGAAAACAATGAAAAAGAATAATGATCCCAGATGAGGTGAAGCCAGTGACAACCACAGTGGAGACAACTCTCCAGGTGAGGTACTGCAGGAAATAACAGATGCAGGGGAAAAAACACTCTCTGCAGAGCAGGGCAGTGAATAGTGACAAGAGATGAAGCTCTCTGATTGATGCAGTAAAAGGTTTCAGCAGCTGTGGAGATGATGCTCTCAGGATGGTATACAGGATATCTACTGCATGGCAGCAAGCTAAGGGTGAGACTGCAAACTAAAAGGAGAGTGCCAGCTCTGAGATATTCATGTGAAAAAGGTATGGAAATCATTACATAATCACGCTCATACCTCCAAAAACCAGGTTCATAGCTACAAAAGCCAATATCTGAAAGGAGTTAATTTTCCCGACACAGATGGAACAAGCAGTGGCAGTCCAGAGAAGGAAGTTAGCAGCCCTTGCAGTGATATGCACTCAAATCATTGCCCAATGAAAGTAGGCAAGTCGAAAGTAGGGTCCAAAAGAGGACTTGGCAGGCAGGATTAACAGGCAGCTCTAGAGGTACACAAAGAGTGCCAGATGAAAGCAGCTCCACAGCAGGGACAGGTAAAACAGTTAGTAGGACCATGAGCAGACCATGTGGGCCTCAAGGCTGGGGAGCAGGAGAGCTGCTGGCTGGTGACAATGCAGATGAAGGTGAAGGTGAAAATAAAAATAAAAACAGAACTATAAAAAGATAATTTAATGGTGCTCTTAAAAGATTAAAATAATTAAAACAAGCAATAAAATCCTACATTGTGTATTGTGTGCACAGAGAGAGAGAGAGAGAGAGAGAGAGAGAGAGAGAGCAGCACAGCAATGCAGCAGCTCTCTTAGGTGCTATCTCTTCGTGCGTGTAAATAAGGTGACCAAAGGGCAAGGATACATACTGAGAAAAAAAGAGTACCAAAAATGAACCTTTTGGGACACCTCTGTGGAGGGTCTGAAATAGGAGAAGAGGCCACCAATGGAGACAGTTTTGTAGTGATTTAAGAGGTAAGAATGAAACTAGAATAAAGGAGTAATGAGACACATGTGCTGCTTGGGATTAATGAGGAGGGTGCTGTGATCAACCATGTGACATGCTGCACTAGGGGCAAAGATGAGGAGGGAGAAACCAATGGCCACTGGAATTAAGGATGTAACTGGTTATCGGGGTGGAAGCAGTCTTTTCATTGTGACTAAGACTGAAGCCTGACTGGAAACAGTTGCAGAAGTTAATGTAGAAAGGGGACTGGAGAATTGGATGACTATTTCTCTTTCAAGAACCTTGCTTAGGAAGGAAAATTGGAAATCTGGGTGGTAGCTGCGGAAAGAGTCAGAATCTAAAGATTTTTTCTTAGGAAGGCAGATAATAGCAGCTATTTTTAAATGCTAATAGATGAGAGTGAGTGCTTGACGGCAGCTGTTATGTTTGTGGCTATGGGTAGGAGACAGGGCAAAACACAGGATGGGAGTTGGTCAATGGGTAACATGCATTTTTCATATGTTCATTAATGTCAGACCCCATGGATAGTGATTGAAAGGAGGAAGAAAGGGTGGAGAGGAGGCAGTGATTGGAAGGTAGGCTGGGGTAGGAGAAAAGACAGGAGCTGGTTATTTCACATTATCAAAGGGTATGACAGCATGACTGAAAAGCCTTGAATGTAGACCTGTAGCATAGCAAAGCAAAAGGAGCTTGAACCATTCTGGAACCAACTGTATACTTCATTCACAACTGCATGAGGCAAATACAAAACATAATTCATTTTGTGTTAGAAATAAAGGATTGCTTTATCTTTAGCATCATCTTGAAATATTTTAGTACTGTAATAAAGGGTGATTCCCTGTCACTTTGCACAAAACAATGTTTATTATAGGTTCTGTAATTCATTTTTTATATGAAACTCACATGTTTACTGGCAGTGGAAAAAAAACCTGCTTAGATAAAACTTGGTTTGCTTAATGTTAAAGTTACAAGCCAGGATGTGAAAAGTTAATAAGTAATACACAAGGTTCCCTTGAGATTCATATGTGGTAAGCTGTAAAATCAGATTTAGAACACTTCACTGGAGATAAGTGCTTTGTTGCCTATAAGGATCACTGTAACTGGATCATCAGGTTATGAAATAATGTAAAGACCTACATCAGGATATCAAGCGAAATAAAAGACTGAACTATCTCTTTGTGTGAGACACAGGTGTTTTTGGGTAAAGGAAAATGGGAATGGTGTCACCTGGTATAGTGTAGAACAACGTTGAGGCATAACTAGCCACATCAGTGAGTTAAAAGACTATGCATAATACATGTCCTACAACTTGTAGTACAGGGGTTTGCTATTTAAAAGAACACTGTCAAACATCTTTGGTGTCAAACTGTCCTTATTAAAAGGAACAGTCAGTTTTTTTACATTTTAAATCCCATGTTTAAAAGGTACCAGAATCCTGCTACGTTGTTACAAATTTGACATGTGGGCCTACATTTTTCTTAACTAGCCATATCTTGTGATTTCATACCTTTTTACATTTTAATCTTCCCGACTTAATCTCCAGTTACCTGATGATCTTGTGTGCTCCCTCAACAACATGACACTGACCAGACAGTAAACTAATGCATGGACACGTTTTTGACTTTCTATGCACTGTTAGATGAAGACATATTACACAATGAGCTAAGCTATTTAAACTAAATTCTGTTTTTAAATGGGCACTGGGACCTGGTTAAATGTCTGATTAAAAAGTGAAGCTTTAAAGCTTGGCATGTGAACCCTG
Organism: Neoceratodus forsteri; assembly: GCA_016271365.2. NCBI lineage: Eukaryota > Metazoa > Chordata > Ceratodontiformes > Ceratodontidae > Neoceratodus > Neoceratodus forsteri. The sequence goes on along the minus strand of CM057459.1, from coordinate 1,222,590,827 downwards.
GCAGGCAGTGTCCCACAACCCCATTCCCCCCATCCCAAACCTGAGTGGGTGATTGGCACAACCCTCCTCTTTCTGCCATGGCCAGCTGCCCCCTGATCTGTCAGTGAATGAGCATGTGCTTTTACAAGCACGCGCTCATTCATTGACAGTTCAGTGTGTGACTGGCTGTGGCTGATAGAGGAGGGCTGTGCCAGTCGCCCACTCAGGTTTGGGATGGGGTAGTGGGGTGGTGGGACACTGCCTGCCGAGTTGGGGGGGCAGATGGTGCACTAGACCACAAGGGATATTATATGAATTCATGGACTGGGGATTGGTGATAGGGAGAGAGGTTCACTAAATCAACAGGGATGGGAAATGTCTATTTTTTAGACTATATGGGGAATTGGGATGGGGGTTGCACTGGACAGATGTCTTGGTTGTGTGGGTTATTGGGTGGGGAGAGGGACCACTAGCCACCAGGTATATTTTTTTAAAATATGGGACAGGTGATTGGGTGGAGGGAGGGACTGCTAGCTACTATGGAATTAAATTTTAACATCAAGCAGTGATCAGCAAGTCTTGTGACTGATGGGGGGGGGGTAATTGTAGGGTTCAGGGCACCTGGAATTTCTGCAAATGTTTGGAAATTGATTTCCAAACTTTCGCAGATGCAAAAGTCTGACTTTTTCTTTAATTCCACCAGCAGAAGTTTTTTTTTTTCAAACACCTCTAATGGTGGAATCTTTCTTGGGGTTGTCAACCCCTAATGCCTACCCCATTCCCTGAATAAACAACATCAGACATGATCACCTTTCTTCATGCAGGGCCCACAGGGCTCTGTGTCAAGAAAGATACAGCAGATTTGTGTTGGTGACATCTTGTGAGACACAGTTCTCTACTTTTGAAGAGTGTATCACTATGAGGCACTGGCTTGGAGTTGTACCTTGTGCTTCAGACAGAAGGGTATGGGCTGGGGGAGAGGGGTGAGCATTAGGGTTTACAACCTCAAGGAAAATCCCACAACTGATTTGCCAGTATTCTGGAGACACAAAACCCTAATGTTTTTTATTTTTGCTGCTTGGGTTGTGGGGGAAGGGGGAGTTAGAGCTGGAAACCCTAATGATACATTTCCCTACTTTTGTGGCATTAACTTAAACCTTAACTGGTGCAACAATAAAGTTTTTTGCAAAGAATTTATGGAGGGATAAATAATGGGTAAGGGTGGTATACAAGGATGAATACCCAACAAGTATGCTAACTAGGGCTATAAGGCCACAAGCCCAAAGGGAGAGTGGATTTATTGCCCTAATTAGTCCCTGACATATGTATACTTCTGAGTGTTCCACCCTTGGTGTCGTTGGGCCAAACTTTCACCCTGTTCTCCTATGCTATATCATCTCAGCTTGTTTGCACATGGAATGGGGTGAGAGTTAGGACTGACACCCCAAGGCACACCTCAATGCCTGTTGGTGTGTGGAGAATGGGGAGGGGTAGTAGAGTTGATAACCCTAACATTGAATTTCCAGACTTTTGTTGCTGTAGTAACAGCTCTAACTGATGCACTAACAGAGTTTTTTTGCAATATCTATCTATCTATCTATCTATCTATCTATCTATCTATCTATCTATCTATCTATTGGCGCAGTCACTTGCCTATAGGTAGGGTTGAGTAGGCAGTTCAATGTTAAACTCAAAGTTTTGCACTTTAATAACTTTGCAACCATTCAATGGATTTGCATGAAATGTGGTATGTGCCTTCCAGTGGGGTAGATCTCATAATTTGGCAAGTTTCATTCCAGTCAGATGTGTGGTCTCTGAGCTGTGGAGAGGTGACAAAAACATGTTTTTGCTCATTGACTTTGCTGGAATTTTTCTTTGAACTTGCCTGCAGCCTAGAGGGTTTGGTTTTTGGGTGTGAACATTTAAGGATAGAAAGGGACTACCCCACAGATGTGCCTTTTGCTAGCCTGGTGAAAAGATATTAAGCAGTTTTCAAGTTATTGCAATTTAAAAACTTGAAAAAAAAAACATTTCTGAGCATGCTCAGTAAGCACTTCAAGATAGTTGTATGAAATGAAGTAGGAATGCTGCTTCACATGGAGAAATTCCTACTTCATATGGCCACATCTTGTTTTCATTTTGGCCCCCCCCAAAAATTGGAAACCTCTCGAAATGATATTCTGGGGAGGAAACAGCACATGTAGCTTGCTTATCAGGCCACGTAGGTGCATTCTGCACTTTACTGGACTAATTATGCCCCTAAAATGTTCTTTATTTAAAAAAGAAAATCCTAATTCATAGTACGACCTAGGATCCTACTTTGTATAGCGAGATACAAAGTAGGATCCTAGTTCATCAGCTGAAAATCCCAAAATTAAATGTTTATGCTGACATGGGGTGCCCAATCCCTGTGTCAGCACTAGACACCCACACCCCATTAAGTGACACTGGGGAGTCCACTCCCAGTGTCTCCTACATAAGAAAACCCTTTCTTACATTTCTGACAATGGGGTGCACAATCCCCACACCGGTAGTTTCCCCCAAGATGGGACACTAGGGAGCCCACTTCCAGTGTCCCCAGTAATACTGACCTCCCATCACCTCAACCAGTACTGATACTTGGGAGTTCTCTCACAGTGTGAAAAAATTGTTTAACAATAACTGTATGTCTGCAAAAAAGAAAACAGTCCCCCAACGTCTTTTTATTTTATTTTTTTCCCCTGTAAAAAGAAAACAGTCCCTCATCATCTCCCTGTTCCCCATCCCCACCCTCCCTCCCTCTGCAACCCACCTTCCAGCACCCTACCTTTCCCCGTACTTACCTCTGGAGGTCAGGCGCTGTCATTTTCTGTGGACTGGGACATGTCTGCACTCTTCAAAGCTGAACTGTGAACTGAAGAATCAAGCTAAGTGCCGTATAATGGCAGTCTATGGTGTTTTGAACTTAGGTTGTTATCTCAGGCATTTTTCAAAATGTTTTCACCAAATTTTCAACCTGGGCTTTTTGGGACCCCACCTCATGAAAACCTCATGAAAACAGTCACTGCCATCTCATTAATTAGACCTGTAAGGTGATTTCGCAGTCACTGCACGGAATCATCTTTTGGGACTGATTAATGAAATGACTGCCAGTGTTCATGAGGAGAGGTCCCAAAAAGCCCATGTTGAAAATTTGGTGCAAAAATGTTGAAAAATGCCTGTGTTACAAGCATGTGTTGTGCTGTTCCTACGCATGCTCCTAACTTCACCAATTCTTTATATTTTCACTCCAGATTTTCAACATTGTCATTTTTTCATACCTCCTCATGAACAGTACAGCTGTCATTTTTCACATCCTATTCAAAACATGTTTTCACACCTGTGGAGCAGAATGGCATAGTCACTGTGCAAAATCAACTTTAGGGATGGATTAATGAAATGAGAGTGCCGCTGTTTATGAGGTGGGGTCCCCAAAAGGACATGTTGAAAATTCTGTGAAAAGATTCCTGAAAATGCCAGAATTTATTTATTTATTTAGTTTCTGATTACCAGGTAAGTGACCTAGGCAAAGAAATTATCTATTTTCAGTCCCGATCTGGGAGAGTAACAGACATAGGTAAAAGCACAACACATCATACTGGTTACAATTACATAATACAGACTTGGGTCAAACACATTACAGTATAGACAGTCATGGTGATACCTACTGTATAGGAGAAATTAGACATTGCACCAGGCTATCCATAGATACAGGGGAATACACAATACAGTTTCAAGGAGCTAGACCATATGGTATAAGTAAACAGAGAAATTATTCCAGACAGTCTCACGGTGGGATGACTCACAGCCTGTCCTTCCCTGCTATGTAAAAGTGGGTGAGAGTGAAAAGTGCCTAATTTTGTGTTGAAGGGACATGCAAAGGAAGCCTAATTAGGTGTACTCCCAAGGGATTAAGTCACAAGTGCATCTGTCAGAGGCCAGGAGGCAGGCATGGAGCTCATTTTTAAAGATCAGGTGTGTAGTGGAGTGCCTAACAGTTGAAGGCAGGGAGCCCCAAAGCTTTAGGGCAGACACCGCAAATGCCTGCTCACCCATACTAGTGGCACATTTGGGTGTATTAAGGAGTGACCTTTCGGTAGATCTCCATGGGTAGGTCTGATGGGCTGGGTTCATCATGCATGCAAGGGACACTGGTGTTCCAGTTCAGATGATACTGCCAATTGTGCATCCTGTGGTATAGACTCAGTAAGAGGTGGGAGAGTGCCAGCCCAGACTGGAGTAAAGTACGCAATGGTGGATGCACCTACATACTGATAGTGCAAAGTGATAGATACTATTATAACAGGTGTCCCACTTCTGCAATAGTCCCTTGTTCACATCTTTATAGGAAGTGATTCCATAAGTCAGGCTGGGTCACAGTACCCCCTGTGCGATAGCTAATTTTGCCTTAGAGTTTTAAGGATGCTCTGACTTTGTAGGCCAGCCCCAGCTTGATATTGACTGCCGTACAAGTGTTAGTTGTATGGAGGTTGAAATCCAATGAAGGGTCGAGGGTTATACCCAGGTATCTGAAATAGTCCACCAAATCCAGGAGCGAGCCATTCGAGCCATGTATGGCCAGTGTTGCAGAGCTGGCTTTGACCCATAGTGCTGCTCCAAACAGCATTGCCACCATTTTTGGGGTATTCAGAAGAAGTTTGTTTTGAATTAGCCACACGTAGACAAGCAAAGTCTGACTCAAGTGTGGTAATAATGGAGGCAATGTCCTTGGTGCTGGTGTATAACACCATATCATCCACGTATAAGATGGTAGAGGTAGTGCTTGACATGTGAGGCAGCCTATTCACAAACAGTGAGAAAAGTAGTGGTCCGAGAATTGAGCCTTGTGGTACACCGATGTTGGTAGGAGAAAAATCAGATTTGCAATTGTCAAGCTGAACAAATTGTGTCTGCCCAGATAGGTAACTGCTGAACCATGTTGATGATCCTTGGAGAATCTAAGTGTGGCCAGCATATCTAGTAGCAGTGTATGATTCACCAGGTTGAATGCTTTAGTTAAATCCATGAAAATTGCTCCAGCCATATTGGGTAGGGATGCGAAGGTTGTTTTGTTGAATGTAAACTGTGACCTGATCAGCTACTAGTTTTTCAAGAATTTTGTTTAATGCCGATAATATTGCAATTGGGCGATAGTTGTTCATGTCTTTTGTGTCCCCTTTCTTATAGATGGGGACAACTCTTGCTATCTTCCAGAGAGATGGTACTTCTTGTGTACTGATGGAAAGGTTGTAGATCCTGGCAGCTGGTGCCATTGTAACAGGGGCTGCTAGTTTAAGGAATCTTTAAGGAATCTTGGTAGTAGGCCATCTGATCCAGCTGATCCATGCTCGGGTAGTTTCCTCAAAAGTCTCAGAATATTAAACGTGGTGACCTGCTTAAAATTAAGTAAAGTGGAGGCCTGGGCTGGGGACACAGTTGGTGAGACAAAGGATTGACTGGTCAGCCTCTAATAGTCTGAGAGGTTGGAGAAGTGGATGTTAAGGGTGTTTGCAATGGTATAGGTGTCATTGCAGTTGACACCATTAACAGTCATATCAGTGATTGTCGAGCAACCACCTTGTCCCAAGAAAGTCTTAATATGGTTCCAGAAATCATGTGCATCATTGGCCGAGTTCTGCAGTAGCTTAAGAGAGTAAGCCCTTTTTGCTGCTCGAATTTCTCTCTTGCATGTGTTCCTCTGCCTCCGAGTTAAATGCGTCCATTGAATTTATTCTACACACATGCATAACTTTGCTACTTTTTCTTTGTAGATTATGTTTATGCTCCCCCTAGGCTGGGCATCCTTCCAGGGTGCACACGCAGCGAGGACTGTTACTCCCTGCCTGAGCCCTGCAGTCTAAGTGGAACTCCCCTGACAACTAGGTAGCCCTAGCACACCGGATCACCCCCCCAGGCTGGGTCTGCTGTCCCTCAGCAGCCTATCTGAAATTAGAGAGGGCTTACAACAGTTGCCGGGTTGGCTAGGAGTCCATCAGGGATTGGGCCAATGGTGGGATGTGCATCCTGCCTCTGGTGCTCCTATCATCTTCACTGTCCCAGGCATGGTTTTTCGCGGTGTGTATTTGCCTCCTCAGGAGTGTGGCATGGAATGATGTCCATGCATGGCTCACCTGCTAATGTCTGCCGTACTCCCACCCCCTCTCATTCTGGCTGATGTACCTGTGTTGCCCCCAATCTCCATTGGGGGTCGCTAGGATGCCGAGCAGCCCCAGAACCCTCCCCAGAGAGATGAGAGCAGTCCTCCAGATGCTCAATCCTCTCCCACCCCTGCCTAGGCTTGTTCCTGAACCAGGGTCACTGGTGTGGCGCAAGGTGTGGCATCCAGCGCCTCAAGCCTCAGCACCACCGGGCCAGTACTTTTTGATCTTTTGACGCCAAATTTTCAACATTGCCATTTTTTCACACCACCTCATGAACAGTACAGCTGTCATTTTTCACATCATGCCCAAAATGCAATTTTACACCTGTGATGCAGAATGGTTTTGCAGTTGTGCATACTTATGTTTTGCCTTGCATTTCACAATTTCTCTGTACCGGGTTACATGAGGTTGGGTAATAAGAGAGCTATGCTGACAATTTGGTCACTATTGTTCAACACATAGCGGTACAAGGCCAAAAGGGCCCTGCACTTCCACATCTACATACATTTGCGCACCTATGGAGGGACTGGACCTGCACTCCCACAGTAAAATACAGATACTACTATACTATCTCAAAAAGAAGGGTAATTCATTGCAAGAAACTCTGTTAATGCATCAGTTATGGTTTGTATTACTGCAACAAAAGTATGGAAATTCGGCATTAGAGTTTCCAACCCTACCACCCTACTTCCTCCCTCCACACACTCAACAACCATTGAGTGTGCTTAATAATATCCGGCCCTAACTCTTACCCCATTCTCCTGTACTGTACCATGTCTGCTTCTTTACACATGGAATGGTGAGAGTTAGCTGATGACCCCAATCACAACCTGGCTTGGCTGTTGGTGTGTGGAGGGTGGGGTAGGGGTGGTAGGGTTGGGAATGCTGATGCTGAATTTCCATACTTTTGTTACTGTAATAAGAACCCTAACTGATGCATTAACAGAGTTTTTGAATGAATATATATATATATATATATATATATATATATATATATATATATATATATATATATTATAGTGGCACGGTCACACCACTATAGTTAGGGTTGAGCGGCCAGTTACATACTAAAGTCAAAAGTTTGGATGTTAATAACTTTGGACCCATTCAGTGGATTTGCCTGAAATTTGGTACACACATTGGGACACACTAGCCCTCTTGATTTCCCAAATTGCATTTTGGTAGGAGTGCCAGTCTTTGTGTACGAAAGTGCTGAAAAATGCAAAATTATCCATTTTTGGAGGCACCTTTTGGCATTCTTAATGTGGTCCTGCACGGCCATCGTGTGGTATGCCACTCTGCAAGATGGCTCATTTGAAAGAACTTTGGTGGCTGAACATACAGCTTTTTGTTTGGTGAAATATATTAAGATATTCAAAAGTTATGGCACTTTTAAGTTCCCATTATAAGTCAATGGGAAAATTTATATGTGTATCTTGCTATCAAAGAATGGGGGCTCTGACCATCTCATCCGACCTGGCAGTCAAAGAATTTGCAGCCTTGCGATTCAGGAATCTTTTGATCCCAAGGAATTTCAAAAATTCTTTGACCTTGAGGTCCGCCATCTTGTTTTCAGTTTTCCAGTTGTGCAAACACAAATATCTCGGCTCAGGGGTCACTTCTGAAGCAAAACTTAGATGGGTTTTACTCAGAGAACACCGATTTATCGAGCTATGGCTTTGGTTCCATCAAAATTGGTCAAAAAATAGAGTTTTTAGCTTTTAAATTCTTCATTCGTGGCTCACTAACGATCTTTGATTGTGAGCCAACAAATTCTTTGATCGCAAGAATCTTTGATTGCAATCATGCACCATGAGTGAGGGATGAGATGGCCAGATTTGAAAATTGTTTTTTGTAGCCCAGGGGTGCCCTACAGTGTTACAGCATGGTAAGTTTTGCTCACGGGGCTTTGTTGTGCCCCAACTGGATACCCAAAACAATGTAGTACCTATCCCTGGTAGTCTAGTGGCCCCTCCCATCACAATAAAATATTTACATCCCTGGTAGTCTAGTGGCCCCCCCGAGCTGTATTGTTTTATTATAAATATATTTTATATCTCTGGTAGTCTAGTGGCCCCCCCAGCATAATGAAATAAATAATGTTTTATAATATACCTGGTAGTCTAGTGGACCCCCACCCCTATCCACCCATTCCAGCCCACCCAGCACCCCCCACCCTTCGCCAGCAAAGTGACTGGCACAGCCCACCTCTCACCTCCACTGCCAGCCACTGACTGTCTGCATTACGAGTGGTAATGCAAAGAGGCACTCTGAAAATATTTCCTCCCACCAACTTGTGCAACTTTCTACTTTTCTATTCTTTCTTAAAAAGTAAGGAAATTCTATGCAAAAAAAACATTGTTAATGCATCTGTTAGGGTTCTTCTATGGTGACAAAAGTGAGTAAATTCAATTTTAGGGTTCCCACCCCTTGCACCCCTCCCCAGCCCACCCCACCAACAGGCATCAGGGTGTCGTTGGGGTCCTTAGCTCTAACTCTCACCCCATTCTCCTACACTGCACCACCTCAGTTTGTTTACACATGGATGGGGTGAGAGTTAGGCCAGGACCCTAAGAACGCATACCTGTCGGTGGGGAGGCAGGTGGGGTGAAAGGGGTGGGAACCCTAAAATCGAATTTCCTCACTTTTTCACTGTAGAAGAACCCTAACTGATGCATTAATGAAGTTTTTGCATGTATATATATATATATATATATATATATATATATATATATATATATATAACACACACACATATATGAAAAAACTGCAATTTAATGCATCATTTAGGGTTAAAGTAAAAAAGACAGGAAATGAGACACTAGAATTGAGCCTAACCCCCCACACACACCCAGCACCCCCATCCTCCACAGACTGTCAGACACCGGGGTGTGCCATTGGGAATGTGTGGCCCAACTCTCACCCCATTCCATGTGTAAGCAGGTTGACATGCTACAATAAAGGAGAATGGGGTGAGATTTAGGCCTCACGACTCCAATGGCACACCCCAGTGTCTGTCAATCTATGGAGAATGGGTGTGTGGGGTGTGAGTGGGGGGTTAGGTGCTCAACCCTAATGTTTAATTTCCTGACTTTTTTCACTTTAACCCGAAATGATGCATTAAATGCAGTTTTTTGCTATGAATTTCCTTACTTTTTGAAAAAGTGTAATATAACTACTCAAAAACATGTATTGGTGGGAGCATGGGGCCCTTTGGACCCCACGCTCCCACCAACTTACCAATTTTTTTTTTCAGATTGAATATGTTTTGTTGGTAGGAAGAGTTCACATATCACTCATTACAGACATTTAATAAAGAAGATTGCATGTTTCATTATCACAAGCCAGTAATGTAGGTTAGTGAGCTATTACAATGCTGAGTAATTACATAGAAATCTGATGAGACATTGATTATAAGTATACTTTCCTCTGCAGATCCCTACTAAGCTTAGAAGACATGCACTTATTCTTCCTCCTGTTTCCCCCATACACCCCCTATGCCCTCTTCCCCAACCCCTAACCCCTCAGGTATGCAGTGATATTTGCCTATAATTTCATTAGCCCAGGGTGCAATTACTAGAGAAGACCTAGGATATTATTTGATATTTTACTAATAAAAGTTTTACAAAAAAACATTTTTTATATTCTGTGCTATTTAACCATTAAATGGTTAATAAAGTATGTACTGTAAAGGGTCCCATACTTTCCGGTAATATTGTGGCCTTTTCGTTATTCAGGCAATCGTGATTTCTGCTTGTAGAGCAAAGATCATCTCTTTTAACCACTCTGTGTATGTTGGAATGTTCTGATCCAGCCAATGGCGCATGATTACTTTTTTGGCACATAGGGATGTCAATGTCATGTGTTTTCATTGATTACCAATCAGAAGATCCCCATAATCCCCTATTATACAAATTTCTGGTCTGAAGGCTTTGGATAGGCCTAATAGGGGGTCCAAATTAGACTTAATGACAGACCAGAAGGGTGTGACTTTATTACATTCCCATAGAATGTGCAGTAATGTGCCAGGACATTCCTTACAGCGAGAGCAAAGATTTGAGGGAAGCCTCCCCATTTGGTAAAGCCTAGCAGGAGTATAGTATATATCACATATTACATAAAATTGTAGAATGTGGTATCTAATCCATTTCACATCTTGATATAATTGTGACCGGATTTTAGACCTTGGTCATGGTGTTGGGGATTCTGAGGGTAGTACCTGGTCCCAGACATAGTATGGCGCTCCTCGTAGTTCCTCTATGCCATCCCTTAGGATGCAGTAGAGAAAAGAGATAAGATGGGATGAGGGTAAATTGGAAATAGCCAGGAGAAATGGGCAAGTTAAGTACTGTGTCCAATACCCAGTTCCAAAATGTTGTAGAAGCAAGTGTTGTAGTTGGATGTACTTAAAGCAAAAAGAGTTAGGGAGGTTGAACTGTGTACGGGACATTTGGAATGATATCAATTTGTGTTCCTGTAATAGGTCTATGACTTTAAGCTAAGTATTCCCTGGCCAAAAGTTATATGGAAGGGGCAAACCCCCGATCTTGAAATTGAGATTACCACATATAGGCTGGGAGACATCCTTTAACAAGGATATCTGGAAGGTATTGCATAGTTAGGCGTGCACACGAAGTGTTATCCCTATGGGTAAACTCCTAAAACTTTTAATTAAATTCTTAGAGGAACAAAAAATGAGAGTGTTGAGAGATATATTATATGGGGAAACAAGGGAATCTTTTCTATTTGGAGCCACAGGGGTAGATATTGGGTCTGCTCGGCAGGTGGCCCAGCCTTCATCCAATATGTAAGAATTGAACATGTAATGGAGAACTGATAAAGAAGCAAATCTGGAAGTTGTAGACCTCCATTAACTTTGCTTCTTTGCAGTTTAAAGAGAGCCCTGTCTTATCACCCCATAGGAAGTTAGACATGAGTTTGTTGATTTGGGTAAACCAGATTTTTGGTAGGAAGAGACACGTCATCTGTAGGGAGCACAAAATTCGAGGAAGAGCATTCATTTTCAGTACATTTACACGCCCCCGAGAGTAAGTAGATGCATAGCCCAATGGGAAAGATCTATTTTAATTTGAGTAAGAATTGTATCAAGGTTATATTGCTTCATTTTGACTTCTGAACAAGAGAGATATATCCCCAGATATTTTAATTTATCTTTAGTCCAATGAAACCCTAAATGGGCAACCTCTGCAGGAAATATGTGGACATTTAAAGGTATCAATTCTGTCTTCACTATATTAAGCTGGTAGTTAGAACATTTGCAGAATTCCCTAATGAGTTCGAGTGTGGCAGTAATCGATTTTGAGGGGTATGTTACGTGAAGTAAGATATCATCAGCATACACCGAGATTTTATACTGATTAGATCCAACAGAAATGTCAGAGATGTTGGGGGAGTTATTGATATGTCTAATAAGTGGTTCCAAATATAGATCAAACAAGAAGGGGGAAGTGGACATCCCTGTCTGGTACCCTGTTGCAAATAAAAAGATTGAGATAGATGCCCATTACAAAGTATGCATACGGAGGTTTGAGTATAAAGAATCTTAATCCATCTGATATACTGCGCTGGTATGTTGTAGTGCTGTAGCAAATAAAATAGATAGTCCCATGAGATCCTGTTGAATACTTTCCCTGTATCCAGGGAGACCAAGGCAGATGGAATTTGGGACTCTCTGGATGCAGAGATCAAATAGACCAATTTGCACTTGTGATCGGAAGACACCCTGCCCACAACAAAGCCAACTTGCTCTCGACTTATGAAACTTTGCCACACTTTAGTTAACCTAGTGGCCAGGATCTTTGTGAGTATTTTCATGTCCATGTTGATTAAAGAGATCAGGCAATAATTAGTAATTTGAAGAGAATCCCTGTCGGGTTTAAGAAGAACCACAACTGTAGCTTCAGATAGGGAGGGGTCTGAGATACCTTACTTAAACATATAATTATAAGTATCTAGAAGAACTGGTACCAGTTGCGCTTTGAAAAGTTTGAAGAATTCTATGGTGTAACTGTCTAGTCCTGGGGATTTATCTGAAGGAAGAGAATCAATAGACAGGTTTATCTCTTCCTGGGAAATTGGTGCCTTAAGTGAATTTGCTTGACTAACGTTAAATTACGGAAGTTGAAGTGGTTGCAAAAACTGGTCTACCATTTCTGGGCTGAAAGGAGAGGAAGACTGGGAGTATAAGGTTTTATAATATTCCTGGAAACAGCTAACTATATCTCTAGGGGAAGTAACAATTCATCCTCCGGGCTTTTGAATACTTGGAACAATTCTGTCAGAGGCCTGTGCCTTCAGTCATAAAGCCAAGAGTTTTCCTGCCTTATCCCCCTGATCAAAAAAGTTAATCTTGGAATGTATAAGGAGATATTCTGCATGTTCAGTTAAGATTGAATTATATCAATCTCTTAGAATTTCTAAGGCCTTAATCTCAACTGTGGTGGAGTCAGCAGAGAGTGCCAGTTCCAAGTTCCTGATATCTTGTAACAGAGCAGAGGTTACATTGGAGGTCGTCTTTTTTTTAACTGTAGCCATACGGATTATTTCTCCCCTCATTGAACATTTAAATGCTCCCCATAATATATCTAACTTGGACATTGTGGGGGTGTTAAGATTTAGGAAATTGGTGATGAAGTCTGCGAGTTGGGTTTTTAGATAATCTGATCAAAAAAGTTGGCTGTTAAATCTCCATACCTTATCGTTAGAGAGGGGCAGGCCAGGACTCCAACATAATAGGATGGGGTGGTGATCAGAGATCACTTTAGAAAGATAATTGCAGGATACAACAGATGAAAGATGCCCCGTGTCCAAGAGAAAGTAATCTAGGCGAGAGAATGAGTTATGTGGAATAGAGTGGAATGAGTATTCCTTTTGACGTGGGAAAAGAGCTCTCCAGGGATCTATTAGACCAACAGAGTCCATCATTTCTCTGATGGCAACTTGTGCAGGGGAGAGGGACGAAGGACAACTGGTGGAACGGTCCAAGATATTGCAGTAGACTAGATTCCAGTCTCCTGCCAACACAATGGGAAGGGAGGACCATGGAATCAGGTCATTTATGAGGGAAACAAAAAAAGAAGGACCCTCTGTATTGGGGCCATATATGGAACCAAGCACCACCACTGACTGACCTAGCAAAGCCTTGATCAAAATGTATCTATGTTGCAAATCTACTGTAGTGTCCACAAGATGGAAAGATACTCTCCTTTATGTGTGTCAGGACCACTCCCTAAGGCTTGACCTACCCAGGATCTTCTTAACTGTAAGACCTGGGGGGGGGGGGCAAATAGGTTTCTTGAAGAAACGCTATGTCAATATCTAGTTTTCAGAAATGCAGTAGTACCTTAGCATGTTTAACCGGGAACTGGGACCCTTTCACATTCCATGAATACACTTTGTAGGACATTATCGTATTAGTGCATTTTACTACTTTTGAACAATAGGCCTGAAATGGTAAAGTTTTCTGGGTTAATGAATAAAGAACATGTAACCAAACTTTGTTTCACTGCATACCTGAGCCCTCCACCCCATCTTGTCCTTAACTACCCACCTTCCCTTCCCATCCCCCTTAATTAACACCCACACACCCCTACTCACAGCTGTTTGAGTCAAATTACTTTGAGAATGTCCTTTAGCATGGCTTACTTGTAAGCCCTCCAATGAGAAAACGATTAAGAAATAGGACAATTCAAGAAGTAGCAGGATGAAGAGCTGTGAGTACCCCCCTCCCCTTACTCTGGTTCGTAACACCCTTCTTGAGTTGCAGTGTTCAGATTACCCTCTCCCACCCCAACTCTTATAACAGCTTTATAGCATCTTAAATTATAGCTCTAATGTATTAAAACAATAATGTTGCACTTGTCAGTGCTGTTGATTGACATTAAAGAACAATCACCATGTGACCATATACAAAGACAAGGTTCTTCTTTGTATAGGCCCACAAAATACATGTCCAGAACTTCGGGACATTTGCTCCTTGCTTAATTTCATCAGAAAGGAGGAAAATAAAGATCCAGTGAAGAAAAAAAACAAAGAGATCTCTTACTGGATTCCACCCGTAGATCTGGGCTATGTTAATTAAATAAAGAATGTCATAACAGATCCAGTTCCTTAATTTTTTATGGAGGGTTACTAGATTAGCTAGATAAAAAGGCAAGAAAATTAAACTATGAGTACATACACAGAGTTCTGGTGTCCTCATGTAAAGATAGTGGGTTCTAGATTTTTCTGTACATACTACTGTTGTCTAACATCGGACTCCGTACTGTTGGAACAATAGGGATGTGCTCCTTTATATTAAAAATCTACTCTATAGAATATTAGCACTATAGCAATATAAAGTAACAGAATCCCCCTTGTGAAGCCATATAGAATAGATCTCCAAAAATGTGGAGACCTTTTCTTCCCTCCTTACCATCTTGAGAAAAAAGGGGGAAAAGTAAGAAGACAAAGGTGTCACTCTCTGGATTGCACTCATGGATCAAAGCTTCCTAATTGACTCATGTCAATTACAGCAAGACTACTGTCTTGTATCTGAATACACAAAAAAGGAAAAAAAAATACTGCCTTAACAACTAACCATAGGTATTAAACAATTGGCACAAACGTGAAGCTTTGATGCCCACTTGTGGTAATACACCGAATAACAGTTGAGCACAATGTGACTATGGCTATATACAGCTGCAAAAATACCCTCATTAATATAAGGAGGCAGTATAAAACTTAATCAGCTTGAGCCCATATTGTTCCCTCCTTGGCTTCAGGAGAGAGAGGGAGGAGAAGAAGAAAGGAAAAAGAAACCCAAATGTAAAAATCGGGGAGGTCTCCCACTGGATCGCACTCTCATAGTGGGTTTTGGCATTTTCTATGTTTATTACTGTGTTATAGTGCCAGGCGTTACTCTGTTAGCACTGTTGGGATGCGCTCATTGTATATTAGTAAACGCCTCTATATAAATGCTGACCCAATGACGATGCAAAATAACTGAATCCCCCTTGTGCAGTCATATAGGATGGGTCACCAAAAATTAGAAAACTTGTTATTCCTTCTTTAAACTCAGGAGGGAGAGGGAGAGAGGTAAAAAGACAGGGGTGCCTCTCGTAGGATCGCGTTCATAGATCATAACTTTATTAGTTAGCTCCTGTTGAATACAACAAGACTAGTGCCTTGTGTCTAAATACAAAACAAGCATTTGTCAATGCCGAATGTTTGCTTGCTGGCATTGGCATTGGCACTGGTAGTGTAGGAGTTACAGAGCTGCATAATGGGAATGGCAGTGAAGTATTCAACTGAAGCCAACCCCACCACCACCCTGCAGAGACTGACAGGCATTGGAGTGTGCCTTTGGGTCATCAGGCATAACAGCCATGCCATTTCACCACACCCTACCCTGCAGACACTGACAAGTGTCATGGTGTGCCTTGGGGTCTTTGGCCCTTATGCGCACTCCATTCTGTCAGAAAATATGGTGAGATGGGTGCGGTATAGGAGAATGAGGTGAACACTGGGGCAGAAGAGTCCAAGGCATACCTCAATGTCTCTCACTGGCTACAGGGTATGGAATGGTATGAGCATGATAGGCGAGAATCCCAAGTCACACCCCTGATACCTGTCATTCTCTACAGCGTGGGGCATTATGGTTGGGAACCCTAACGCCTTAGGCATTCGTTGGTATTTTCACTCCAAATTTTCAACATGGTTTTTTTGTGACCCCCACCTCATGAACAGTGGCAATATCAGTTTGTTAGCCAAAAGCTGATTTTGCACAGTGACTATGGCATTTAGAACCACAGGTGCAAAAACACATTCTGAACAGGATGTGAAAAATGACAGCTGTACTGTTCATGGGGAGGTGTAAAAATGGCAATGTTGAAAATCTGCAGTGAAAATATTAAAAAAACTGGTGAAGCCACTAGCGTGCACAGAAACTGTGCAACGCACACCCGTAATGTAATTAGTTTGGGAATTTTTTTACAGCAAATTGTCAACACAGGCATTTTGGGACCTCTGATCATGAACAGTGTCACTGTGATTTTTTTTATCTGTCCCGAACAATGATTTCCCACAGCGACCACGCATTTCTGCTTGAAAGTGTGAAAACACATTTCGGCCATGTTGTGAAAAATGACAGCTGTACTGTTCATAAGGAAGTGTGGAAAAATGCCACTGGTGAAAATCTGGACAGAAAATATTACAAAGTCATGAACTTACTAGGGTGCGTGGAAACTGCACAATGCTCACTCGTAACACAGTCATTTTATGGACTTTTGTCACCAAATTTTCAACATAGCCATTTTAAGACCTCTGCTCATGAACAGTATCACTGTGATTTTCTTAATCTGTCCCAAACATTGATTACGCACACTGACTTTCCCATTGTGCGCTACATGCGCGGAAACACATTTTGGGTGACATGTGAAAAATGACAGCTGTACTGCTCATAAGGAGGTATGGTAAAATGGCAATGTTGAAAATCTAGAGTGCAAATATTAAAAATTTGCAAACTTATGAGGGTGCGTAGGAACTGCGCAACGCACGCTCATAAAACAGTCATTTTTAGGAATTTTTTCACCAAATTTTCAGCATAGCTATTTTAAGACATCTGCTCATGAACAGTGTCACTGTGATTTTCTTAATGTGTCCCATACATTGATTTCGCACACCGACTGTGCCATTGTGCACTACAGGCGCAGAAACACATTTTGGGTGACGTGAAAAATGACAGCTGTACTGCTCATAAGGAGGTAGGGTGAAATGGCAATGTTGGAAATCTGGAGTGCAAATAATCAAATTCCTTCGAACTTACGGCGTGCATAGGAACTCTGTGCACGCTCATAAAACAGTCATTTTTAGAATTTTGACCAAATTTGTAACATAGGCTTTTTGAGAGCCCACCTTATGAACACTGACACTGTTAGCTTGTTAACGCCCCAAAAGGTGATTTACACAGTGACTGCAAAATCACCCTTCGGCCCGATTAATGCCATGACAGTTCAAGAATTCATGAGGAGGGGTCCCAAAACCCCATGTTGAAAATTTGGTGCCAAAATTCAAAAAATGCCTGAGATATGCATTAAAGTTAAAAACCCTATTTATTACATTATACAGCTTACTGGCATTTCTTCAGTTCGCGGGCGGCTTTGATGAGTGCAGACGTGTTCCCAGTACACGAAGATCGTCGAGCTGTACTCGGAGAGTAAGTATGGGGGCTGGGGTGGGGTGTGGGGAGGCAGAGTGCACAGTGGGTGGGTGTGGGTGAGCTGGGAGACCACCGAGGGAACGTTTTCTTGTTTACAGGGTTTTTTTTTTTTAAGGAAGACGACGCGGGACGTTTGCCATGCTGGGGTGGGCTCCCAGTGTGGCAGCTTGAAGGCTGTTTGGGGGTGGGCCTGTTGCCGATGGGGGATTGGGCACCCCGTTGGCCATATGGACTTGTGCACACTGGGGTAGGCTCCCAGCTTGGCAGCTGTAAGGCTGTTTGTGGGGGGTGACCTGGAGCCGACGGGGGATTGGGCACCCCCGTTGGCATATGGACTTGTGCAGCTGTAAGGCTGTTTTGGAGGGGCCTGGAGCCGATGAGGATTGGGCACCTCGCGGCCATACCGACGCGTGTGCCACGCTGGGTGGGCTTCAGCATGGCTCCTGAAAGCTTTTTGGGGGCATGGAGCCAACGGGGATTGGGCATCCTCATCGGCCATACAGTATGTGCGCACAAGGAGCAACATGCGCATGCGGTGGTGGGGGGCTCACTGAAGCGGAGCTCTCCTTTTCAACTGTGTGCCACTGCATTTTCAAATGCTGTCATAGACAGCTGCAGCAGTGATTGGGGAACTGGGGCCGTGCCTGCAAACACACTGACTGAATTGGAAGATGGCTGCCACACCTCCGAAAACTTGGATGATGGCATTATGTTTCTTGCACATGAGTGCAAGCAAACATAAAAATTAGTGGATCTACAAACTGGAAATCCAGAGTATTAAACAGTAGGCTCATACGTGGGGCTTTGACGCCCTCTTGTGGAGATACCCATTAATGACATTTGATAACAATATAACTGTAGCTGTGTAGAGCCCCCAAAAAACCATCCTAGTGTGAACATGTAAAATTAAACTGTCATACATATTCCAATATTGTCCCCTCCTTATCTTCAAGAGAGAGAGAGAGAGGGAGAAGAAATAAAAAAGAAAAAATCAGGGAAATTTCCCTTTGAGTCGCTCTCACAGATCAGGGCCATACAATCTACTGCCCCTACAAAGCTGACACCCTGGTTCCACAGCAGAAAATTGCTAACTTTAACGATTGAGGGACAGAGCGACTGAATACTAAGCATAAGTTCAGCATGGTGGTGACCTCTAACGAAGATCGAAAGCACCGTTGACTTCCTCACATGTTCCTTCTATTTTCCCAGAAATCCAACTCTAGAGTTCAATGTGGCTTAAACAAACCTGGTATTAGTGCCTGAAGCTCAGATAGAGCTTGCTCCATGGTATCAAAGCTTTTCCAGGTTGTCTGGTGGTAGACAGACAGTTTAGATGGGTACAGGACTTTATACTTTATACTGGCAGCAATTAACTTAGTAACAATGGGGTGGTATGTAGCCCTTCACTGTCGTATGGCAGCTGGAAGATCCTGCGCAATCTGTAGCTGCTGACCCTCCCATGAGATTTCCTGGAGACCCATGACCTGTCCCAATACATGCATTTTGTTCAGATAATTTAAGAATTTTAATATCAAAGGCCTTGGTGGTTTTCCTGCAGCCAGCTTAGGTCGAAGTGAGCGATGGGCCCTCTCTATTATGTATATAGTGTTATTAGGAGAGGGTCCAGCAATTTTAGTGAGCATCCTCTGCAGAAAAATGATCAGTGCTGCTCCTTCTGATTCTTCTGGAAGGCCGAAGATAAAAATGTTATTACGGTGACTTCGGCCTTCCAGATCTTCAAGTTTAGCTTCCATCCAATGAAGCTTTTGGCACAGTGCAGGGAGCTACAGCTCCATTGAGGCTTTCCAGCCCTCTACAGATGTCGTCCTGGCCGCCACATCTGATATTGCTCTGTTGGTGTCTGTAAGCTCTGCACGCATAGATTTTAACTCTGAGGTGAGTTACTACAGTGCAGTACAAAAAGGTTGCAGTTCCTCCATAAATTTCTGCTCTGTTAGAGGAGCCACAGTTTGTTCAGTAGTCGAGGCTGTGCTAGTCTTAGAAGTAGTACCCGGTTGCTCCCTTGATCATTTCAGGGTTTTTTCTGGTGTCTGCTGCGGTGTGTGTGGGGGAGGTGCCTGGTGCATTTCTGTCTCCATGCCAGGGCTAGGCCACAAACGTAGATTGGTCCAATCCTCCTGAAAAGTACTGCAACACATTTTGTTTTCCTTCTCAGATGATGCAGGGAGCCGTCGGGAGCTAAATGGTGAGTAGCTCTTTGTGTTTGGTGCTATAAAGCCGGAGAATTATCTATGAAAGTAAGAGCTGAGGCGGAGGTGGGTTTTCCAAGCTGCTATCCTTTCCATGGCATTACATGATCCCCCAACTTTTGAATTTTTGCATAATATGCATCTGTGGGCCCACGCTTCAAGTTACGCAAAGCTACAGAGCCATACAGTAGCTGTAAAGGGCAACAAACCCTTGTAACAGTAATTTGTAGATATCTTGTGAATTGTAAGAGCTAGAAAAAACCTCAAGCATCATTATAATTGTGACAGTGAGTACTTCACACAACAGCCTAAATTACCAAACCTGTATCTTGCATCGTTTCTGAGATATGGGCACCGAAAAGCACTGGACAGGCACTCTTTAAACCCTTCCAACAGTAATTTCACAATATCTCATGAACCATGCAACATTTGAAAACAATTCCACTGCAGACTTTCTCTACAATTTCAAATCTCTTTCCAGTGGCATAGATCACCTATAGGTGATCTAAGCCATCAATAGAGAAAGGTCTGTAGCTCGCTTCATTTCCGAGATTACAGCGCTGAAAGTCATGACACAGACTGCAATGTAATCCTATGGAAAAAAATGTCAACTTTGTCATTGAATACCTCTGCAACCAATTAATTTCCCAACACCTAAATAGCATAATTCACATATCTAGGACATCCCCTCAAAATCCTGCAAATTTCAAGTAAATAGACCAACCCATTATGGAGATATGGTTGTCCCAGTTTGGCCCATCTGGTCTTCCCCATGGAAATTGCAAAATATACATATAAATTTTCCCATAGGATATAATGGTAACTTCAAATTATAATAACTTTTAAATGAATTAATATTGTTTCACCAAACAAATGCTGACATGTTCCTTGGCCCAAGCTCTTTCTACGTTCCAAGTTTTGGACCAATAGACCACACGGTGGCTATGCAGCGCCACAGACAAGAAATGTGCAAAAGAGGCGAAAAGTGAATTTTTGGGTGCTTCGCTGTGCAAAAACTGTATGTCCAACTGAAACACATCTTGATAAATCAGGAGATCTACCTTACCAGACTGAGCATTCTTAATTTTGTACAAATCTGTTGAACAGTTGTAAAGTTATTAATGCACAAAATTTGAGGTTTAACATCAAAGTGTCTAAAAGTGCATTTTGATGCTTCTCTGCACAAACACCATATGTCTGACTAAAATGTAACTAGGTAAATCAAGAGACCTGCCATACCAGACCATGCATTCCAAATTTTTGGCACATCCATTGAACAGTTGCAAAGTTATTAATGTGCAAAATTTGAGGTTTAACATCAAAGTGCCTAAAAGTGCATTTTTTGCGCTTCACTGCACAAACACTGTGGCCGGGACATTCAGAGCAGTTGCACAATGCACAACAGGGATGCGCTGGTGCAAGCGCGCCAATGCGCCGGAGAGTGATATTTAGTGGCAGCAAACGCGCAGCACAGATTCCAATGCGCAATGGTAATGAATGCATGTGCAAGTGCAGCGGGCGTAGTCATGAATATGCGGCACAGTGTGATATTCAGTGGCAGGTGAACGGCGCAAGTGTGGAGCAAACAGGACTTGCATGGAGCAGACTTGAGCACATAAAAAGAGGGAGCAAGCCACGGAAGGAGGCTTGTGCCACAGGGGAGCCAGAAAGAGGGAGAGCGAGGGGGCAGCCTGAACAAGTGAAGGGGAGCGACAGAGTGACAGGCAGGCTGGGAGAGGCACAGAGTGTACATCAGGGAGCCTGAAACAGCCAGAGACTGGGGTTGTGAGTGTGTGTGTGAGAGAGTGTGTGTGTGTGTGTGTGTGTGTGTGTGTGTGTGTGTGTGTGTGTAAGTGAGACAGGGTGCAAGACAACACACAGCGAGTGCCAGTGACACCCAGCACAGGATGGGCTGCCCAGGAGCACAGAGAGGTGGGAGGCAGAGGCCACAGACTGCTGGCCAGGCAGCAACAAACAGGGGTGTGCCCAGTGTAGGGGCACAGACAGCAGCCCACAGCCGTGGGGGCCAGGGGAGAGAGCCACCCAGGGGGGAGGGGATACAACCCAGGACATGGCCAGTGCCATATTCCAGATGGAGGCAGTAATGAAGGGTGTGAGGAGGCAGCTCACAGACCAGCGCAGCAGTGGAAGGGCCCATCAGTGATATGCCTGGAACAGGTGGTACTGTGTCCACATCACATTTGAACAGTATAGTGATACAGAGATAGTGGTCCAGTACTGCCTGAACCGGGCAATTCTGAGGCAGCTCTGTGACCTGTGCAGTGAGGAGTTGCAGGCACTCACAAGACAAAGCCACGCCCTGTCGGTGGAGATGAAGGTCACGGCTGTCATGTGGTTGCTCACCATGGGTACCTTCCAGAGAAACACAGGCATAACCCAGTCGGCCGCGTCACGGTTCCTCACAATTCCTCAGTGCACTGCTGCCACATGCTGTGGAATACATCCATTTTCCCAGCACACAGGCAGAGCATACAGCAAACATGCAGGGGTTCCACAGGGTGGCATGGTTGCCTGGCATGCTAGGGGCCATCGACTACACCCATGTTGGTATCCATGCACCACCTGTCCCAGTGGGTGTAGCCTACATAAACAGGAAGGGCTACCCCAGTGTCAACTGCCAGGTGGTGTGTGATGCCAGGGGGCGCATAATCAATGTCTGTGCCACACACCCTGGAGGACCACATGATACCTTCATCTGGCACCAGTCAGCACTGTGCTAGAAGTTCGAGAGTGGGAACATCCCCACTAGCCACCTAGTCAGTGAATATGCTGTGGATGCGATATGCCCGGAATAGCAGGGCAGGGTGTGGGGGGTTGCCAGGGCATGGGTGCCAGGGTGCATGGCCAGGATGGTGGGTGGGTGAATTGACTCAGTCCACCATGCTAACCAGACATCTCTACACACAGGTGACAGTGGCTACCCACTCCGGCCATGGCTGCTCACCCCATACCAGTGCCTGTCGACCCCAGCACAGGAGCAATACAATGAGGCACACACCAGCACACGGAACATCATTGAGCGGGTGTTTGGGCTGCTGAAGGCTTGGTTCCATTGCCTGGACAGGTCTGGTGGTGCCCTACAGTACAGCCCCTCAAAGGCCTTTGGCTTATTCCTGACCTGATGTATACTACACAACATGGCCACCGACTGTGGGATAGTTGTCGAGGTTGAAGAGGGGGACAGCAGTGGGGATGATGTGGCCGCTAGGCCTGGTGGTGGGCAGCTCCCCCAGGCGAAGGGATCCCTGGCTGACCAGGATGGGCCAGCACTACAGAGACACAATCACTGAGGAGCATAATGGAGCATGCAGGTAGGTGAACATGGCCACATGCAAGGGCTAGGGCCCAGGGCACAGTGGACAGGCAGGCATGGGCATGTCCCATGCCAGGAACTGCAGGAGGGTGCATGGAGAGGCATAGGGAACAGACACCGTTGCAGCACAGGCCTGCACAACATGCACACATACACCCATGCACATGCACACACACATGCACACAGGACCCATCATGCCCCTGCCCAGAGGCGGGCACCGGGCCTGTGTCAGTCACTGAGTGGCACTGCACAATGGCAGTCCGTGCTGTGCTAGCATCATCATGCACACGCCACAGTAACCAGCAGCTGGGCGGGTGGGTACATGGACCATGTGCAGCGTTGCCCACAGATGCCATGGCCATGGGACGCACACGCCGCACCAATATGCACACAGGGCAACAGCATATGGTGGATGTGGAGGTGGGCTGCTCAGGGACACTGCACAGTAACACAGCTGCTGCAGACATGTGGATGGCCATGCCAAGAATGCACAGTGGATGCAGGCTGTGTGTCAGTCACAGGGGGTGTCACAGATGGTCCCCCAGGGTTGACACTCTGGGACCGCGACTGGGTCCTCGCAGGTGTCTGCAAGCCCCCAAACATGCCCACACCAGACATGCTGGGAATGCCCACAGCAGACCCTGGCATTGACACCATGGGGGTCGCACGACGCTGGGACCGAGGGGTAGAGAATGCACTGCACAGTGTAAGTAGTGGACGGCCATGCACCAGGGAGGCCAGTGGTGCCAGTCTAGCCATGACCACAGTGGTCAGCAGATCCATGGCTGTGACCGTGTCCACCTGCATTCGCGTGTTCTCAGCCAAGTGCAGGGTGAAGTCCCTGTCCCGCCGCTCTGCTGCCTGGTGCAGCTCCGCATGGAGCGCACATTCCCCTGCTGCAACCAGCACCTGCTGCTCAACAGAGGCCCAGAGCAGACGGGTGTGCTTATCCAAGGGGTCAGCACCCTGGGGCATAGAGGCACTGTGCTGACCCATGGGTGTATCCTGGCCCTGCGGCCCAACACCCCATGAAGGTGAGCGCTGCACAGCTGGTCCCCCACTCAACGCCATCCATCTGCTGCTGCTGCCCCTCTGGCCACTGTGTGCAGGGTAACACTGCCACAGCTGCACCACCACCAGCCATTGCTGCACCACTGGCAGCCCCAGCTATGCTGGCCACAGTGGCTGGTATTCAGGCAACCATTACCGGATCACCGTCTGCGGTGTTGTGGTGGGAGTGTGGTATGGGTGTCTCCCCTGCGGCCACAACATCACTGTCCTGGATGAAGGTCTCGTCATCATTGGAACCAGACCCTGCCCCAATCAGTGACTCAGCACACAGGACACCATGCCTGGCGTCCTGCTGAAATGCAGCCAGGGCCTCATCCACAACCGTGTCACTGGCATCTGGACAGACAGCGGTGCTGACATGCAGTCGATCTGGGCCACGGTGTCTGGTGGAGGTGTATGGACTGTCCTCCGGGTCCAGGACCACCCCCACAGTGGACACCCCCACCACTGCTACTGCATGCAGGTGCTCAAGAGCTGAAAGGGAACACAGTCGCATTAGTGTTGCTGTCACCCACCCCTGCTCCCAGCCCCCTGCCCCTGTGCCCCCATCACAGCCAAGCCTACCATGCAGTGATGGTCTGCCACCTGTCTGGAATCCTCCGAGAGGCACACCCTGGACCATGCTGCACTGCATGGTGGCCACCATCATCTCCTCCTGCATTGTGGGAGTGGGCACAGCAGGCTGACCCCCACCTGTGGTGGAACATGCTGCCCGGATGGCTGCCACCTTCTCCTTGATCCACCTCCGGTCTGTGCCTACATTCTTTTTGCACTCCTGCACAGACTTTTGGTGGCTGCCCTGCTGGGTCACAGCAGGGGCCACACCCTCCCATGCTGCTGCCCGGGCCTGTGGGGTGCCTGTGGAGCTGCTCAGGAGTGGCTCCTGGTCCAAGTATGCCTGGAATAGGGCTTCTGACTCTGCACTGGTGAAGTTGGACCTGCACTTGCGTGCAGGGCCATGCTCCTCAGTCTCCTCTCATTCGGACATGCCTCTTCCTGTGGAGATAGACATGTGTTAGTATGGCCTGGTACATCCCCCCACCCTCCCATTACACCATCCGGCCAGCCCCGCAGCGTGTGTCATACCTCTAGGGGATGCAATACCGGTCCATACACTCTGCATTCCCCTGGCACTTTTATAGTGTATCGCATGAAAATGAGGGGTTGTGCAACTGTAATAACATGCAAATGCAGCTGATGCACCACAGATAGGCTAATCAGCTGATTTGTATATAACGGCTGAATATCACGTGGTTGCACATTGCGCAATGGAGCTGCGCATGCACAAGTCAAGATGCAACACTGTGACATGCTCAACAGCCCATGCTGCATGCATGCGTGTGCCACCGTCACATACGCCAGTGGCGCAGCATTCACAGTGTGCACAATAGGCAGTACAGTGCCCATCCACTATTGCACATGTAGTGCTCATGCGCTGTATGGCCTACAGTGCCAGGGCGCCACACAGCTTATGGTGCTCTGGTGCCATGCCATCGATGGTGCCCCTGTGTTATGGGTACCATGGTGCCTGTGTGCAATGGGGCCGTGTACTATAGCTACCACATGGCCCTACCACGTAGCATGCCTGTCATACCCAATGGCGCTGTGGCACAGGTTGCATGGCCTGACCCTTCACCCCATGGGTGTCCTTTGCCCTTGTAGGCACACTGTGATATGTGGCAGCACTGCATTGACCAAGTCGTGCATCTCCGTGCCTGCAAGATAGGCGGTGGCTGCGCATCACGGTGCTAGGCGTGCAACCCCAGCACATGTGGCATGTGTGCTACTGGGCACCATATTGTTTTTCAGAGTGAGCTGGAAACATGCCATGTGGTACAGCACCCAGGGCCCCGAACTGGACTCAGGTTGAGTTAGTCAACCTCATGGCCCTTGTGGAGCCACTTGCTGGCTCTCTGTTTGGACAGGTGCCCCTCAACAGGCCTCAGTCTGAGGTGTGGCAGGAGGTGGAAGATGCTCAGGAGGAGGCCACAGGTGCGCAGCGCACTGGGGAGCAGTGCAGGCACCTCTACTGGGACCTGCAGCAGAGGGATCTGGATCGGCTACAGAGACAACAGGCACACATCTGGAGGGGTGCCGTGCTATGGCCAGGTAAGTGCACAGCACCTGTGCCCATTCCCATCCAGTGGTCTTTGGGGCGGTGCTGTTGGATCACCATGCTGGGGAGGCTGGGGCTGTGCGCCTTGTTGGGAGTGGTGGTACAACATGGCTGCCCTGTGATGCTGCACCACTGGCACGCTGTGCAGGGTGTCACACTGTGCTGGGGGGGCCTATGGTGTTGCCCAGTACTGATGTGTCCTTCTCCATACTTTCCTCCTAGGCCCTGAAGATTGGAGGTGTGCTCGCCTCTCTGGCACTGCGGCTGGGCCAGGTCAGGCCACTGCAGGGGGTGGTGTACCAGTTGTAGGATGCATGGGTATGGCAGCAGGACAGCCACAAGGTGTGCCTTAGCATGCAGGTAGGCATGTATACATGCTTCTTTGTTGTGTAGGGTGGGAAGCAGGGGAGGGAGTGGGGCATGGCCCTCTGTGTGCATGGCTCCCTCCAGCTGTGCACTGCCTGCAGTGCCCATTGCACAGCACTGTGGCTATTGCACATGTCGGTGGCTGCTGCAGGTGGGCTGTGGGTGCACCTGGGTCCTGGCTGTGCCACTGCCAACCACCTGCATGGCCATGCCACCTGCCTGCCATGGTGGTGGTGTGCTGCACATGGGCGGTGTTGGTGTACAGTGTTCTGCATGGCTGTGGGTCTCCGGGTAGGTGGCTCATATGGGTGCACTCACTGTGGGTGGTGGATTGCCAGCCCAGGGGCGCATGTCACCAATGCCTGCTATGCACACTGGGTGGGCTACAGCATTCTGGACATGCACTCATATGGTGTTCACTCCTTTGTCCTAGGTGTCAGACCCAGTGATGCACATGCACAGCTCTTCAGGCAGATCCTGCGAGTCTTGACTGCCATGCTCCAGGTGGTGCAGCAGCTGGCACTGTCACAGCACAGATGGCGGCACCAGCACCAGTGTCGCCTGACAGTGGGACAAGGACGGCCATAGGGCCCATGTGCCAGAGTGTTTCCCCTTCCCTGAGCACCCTCCCTTGCCCTCCCTTGTCTCATTCTATTGCCCTTGCCCCTGCCCTCTGCCTCCCTTCTCTGACCTCCCTGTCTGTGGGTGGTCCCTCCTTTCCCTGTATCTTGTAGATATCTGTATATAGTTTTTATCTGCCTGTTGCAATACATTACTTTTGGTAACCCATCTGTGTCTGTGTCTGCTTTGCAGCTGGCGTGTGGAGCCATGCTGCAGTGGTGTACATGGCTGCTGTGTGTTCCATCTGGGGTGGATGGGGGATTGTACCTGGTGGTGTTCCACCATGGGTTGGGTGGGGTGGCTGTGGCCTGTCTTTCCAGGTAGTGTGGTGTGTGCCTTGTTTTCTTTTTGTCTGTGTGTTGCTGGCTGTGGTCTGGGTGGCATGTCCCCAGCCTCCCTGTAGGGGTTGCCAGTGACTGTGCATCAGGGGCAGTTGTTGGCACCCTGCCACTGTGCCCCACTGTGATGCACCTGGTCAGGGGCCTACTGCCTCCACATGCTCACTGGGTGGTGTGCCCACGTGTATCTACCCTGCCTCTTACCAGGTGCTCTCTGCAACCTGGTGCTGGGACCTTCAACCCCTGTGGCATGCCACCTGCTGTACCTGTTGCCTTTCCATGTGTGTCCTGGCACATGCTCCCCTCCACCTTGCACATCAGTGGCTGCTGCTATTGTGCTGCTTGGCTTGCTCCCCTGCGCATCCCTGGTTGCACTATGGTGCTTCTTGACATGCTTCCTGGTGCATCCCTGGGAGTGCTATGGTGCATCTGTGTGATATTCAGCCACATTGTGCAGGTGCATCCTGTCATGCGCGACCTTTGAATATCACACCCGATGCACCATGGTGCACTGTATTTGTGTTGTGCCCCTCTTGCACCTCCCTCTGGTGCATTTCTGAATATCCTGGCCTGTATGTCCAACTGAAATGCAACTTGGTAAATCAAGAGATCTAGCATACCAGACCGTGCATTCCAAAGTTTGTGCAAATCCATTGAACAGTTGCAAAGTTATTAACATGCAAAATTTGAGGTTTAACATTAAAGTGCCTATTCAACCCTAAATATAGGGGCATGACCATGCCCCTATAATAATTCCCCAACACCTAAACAGCTTAATTCACATCTCTATGTCATCCCCTCAACACCCTGTAAATTTCTAATAAAAAGATCAAACCATTAATGAGATATGCAATTCTAAAGTTTTTACACCTTTAAACATTTTTCAGTCATGAGATGGCAAAATTTTCAGCTGCAAGAAAATCTTCTACCATGAGCTTGCAAAATCTTCAGCTGTGAAGGAAGATGAGATAGCCAGATTGCCATTCTTCTTTTGCAAAATATACATATAAATGTGCCCATAGGATATAATGGGAAATTCAAAGTTTAATAAGTTTTGAAAGGATTAATATTTTTTTGCCAAACCAATGCCGACATGTTCCTTGGCCCACGCTCTTTCTACATCCCATGTTCCGGACCAATAGACCACACAGTGTCCGCAGAGTGCCATGTGAAAAAAATGCACAAAAGTGGCAAAAAGTGCAATTTTGGGCACTTCGCTGTGCAAAAACTGTACGTACAACCAAAACGCAACTTGGTAAATCAAGAGATCTAACATATCAGACCATGCAATACAAATTTTGTGCAAATCCGTTTAACAGTTACAAAGTTATTAAAGTGCAAAATTTGAGATTTAACATTAAAGTGCCTACTCAACCCTAAATATAGGGGCATGGCCACACCACTAAAATATATATTATTGTGGTGCATTCGCGCCACTGTATTTAGGGTTATGACGGCACTTCTATGTTAAAGTCAAAATTTTGCATGTTAATAACTTCGGACCTGTTAAACGGATTTGCCTGAAATTTGGTAGGGATGGTGGGGCATGGTAGATCTCTTGATTTGCTAATTTTTGTTTCGGTCAGACTTATGGTCTTTGTGCACGAAAACACTGAAAAATGCAAAATTATCCAGTTTTGAAGGCAGTTTTGGGGATTTTTTCTGTGGCCCTGCATAGCCGTCGTGTGGCATGCCACTCTGCGAGATGGCTCTTCTGAAACAGCTTGGCTGGCCGAACATGCCGCTTTTCATTTGGTGAAAAAATATTAAGGCTTTCAAAAGTTATGGCACTTTTAAGCTCCCATTATAAGTCAAAGGGAAAATTTATATGGTTGTTTTATAAACAAAGAATGGGGTTTGGGCCCTCTCATCCCACCTGGTGGTCAAAGAATTTGCAGCCTCGTGGTCAAAGAATCTTTGTCCCCCAGAATTCTTTGATTGCAAGGTCTGCCATCTTGTTTTTAGATTTCCGACTGTAAAAACACAAATATCTCGGCTTAGTGGTCACTCCTGAAGTAAAACTTGGATGGGTTTTACTCAGGGGGCTCTGACCTATCGAGCCATGCCTTTGGTTTCATTCAAAATGGTCAAAAAATAGAGTTATAATGTTTTAAAATCTTTGATTGCAGCTCGCTAACAATCTTTGATTGCAAGCCTGCAAATTCTGTTGACCGCGAGATTCTTTGATTGCGATCTTGCATCTCAATATAAAAACACAATTAGCTCAAGGGTGGGCTAGGGATACAAATGAGGGTGGGTTTTGCTCAAGGGGCTTTGTTCTATTGAGGCATGGCATTGGTTTAATTTAAATCTGTCGAGGGGGAGCAGCAAGATGGCCGCAATGCTTTTCCACTCCTCTTGGCTCCATCCTTGAAGCGTTGTTCATTATTTCCTTTTTGGCAGCTTTGGCATTTAGCTATTTTTAAAATGATGAATGAAACTCACCTTGCACTGCTGTTTGGTTTGTTTCACCAATGCCACCTTTGACCTGTTGCTCTGCGGTGTGGCAGTTTGGGTGCCCGGTTGGTGTTGGACAATGGATGTTTTGAGTTGGCGAGCCAATGATGGAGCAGGACATGTAAAGGAAAAGAAGTGAGAGAGAGGCAGGAAAGATAGGGAAGCCCCCTCTCATCTCTCTGAACTAAGCCACTGCCATTGTATTTAGGCATCAAGTTCGAGAAATACTGGTGTGTGGTGCATTCCGGCACTACGGTTTGTGGGGCTGCAGCTCGGCACTCCTGAGTGGAAAATGGGAAGAAACCTGAATGAAGCCTTGCAAATTGTTCATGTGGATCAACTGAGATGTCATCTCAATATCTTGAGAAAATTAAAAAGCAAAAACTCACTGATAAAAGGTATGCCAACTAAGCCTGATGGTGGTACGAGTTTGCTACTGTATGTGAGTTTAATTTACTACGCTCAGATCGAGCAACGTTGTTTCCTTTTCTAGGTGTTCTAGGTGTTGGCCTGAAGCTCTATGGATTTAATCTGATGAAGACTACAAGGACTGCAACATAATTATAGTGAGGAAGATAAGGAGCATTAATGAGAAGGAAGAGAAGTGATTTCATGGGGCAGTACAAACTTAAAATTTGAGATGGCAAAAGAAGGAAGAAAATGCTAGCTTCTATGGTTGTTCCACTAACTGGAAATGGTGCCCCCAGTTTGGTTTTCCGAAGCCTGAAGTCAGCATGAAAGTTAGGTCTGTGTGTTACTTATTTATTATTCAGAATTTTATGAATGGCTGGAAAACAATGAAATAAAATAACGCTATTCCTGTCTTCTGAAAATGGCCCTTAAGGAATGGTGCTTTTTCTGTGTGTGTGTGTGTGTGTGTATTTATTTATGCGCCTATCCCTGGGAGCCCCCATCGGCGCGACCGGCCCCCCCAGCTCCGACTCCCGGAATTACTGGAACTTAGCTTATGCCCAGCCCGAGAGCGGTGCCTGCGGGAGGGCAGGCTTCATCCAGCCACTGGGGAATTTTTCTCCACTATTTTTATCCCTTGTTAACCCGGGGCCCCAGGAGTAGAGACACATGCATGTGGAGTCGCGCATGCGTACTACAGCCCCGGTGACAGCCCCATACACCCACCTTATGGCCTAATACCTGTGTGCTCCCTTGTCTGTTCCACTCCCAGCCTCCACCAGGAGGCAGACCTGCACCGAGGGATGCACCAGATCATCCCCAGAGAGGAGAGTTGCCTTTTGGCTGCTCTAGCCAGCTCCATACCTTCCCCCCGGCCTCCGATGGCCCAAGCTCATTCCTGAACTCGGGTCGCTGGCTTGGTGTGAGGTAAGGCGTCCAGCACCTCAGCCCTCTGCGCCACTGGGCCGGCTTTGAATGGTGCTTTTTAATAAGGCAGGGTTCCCTTTAGTTTTGAAAATGGGCTGAATTCTTAAGTGCACAGAGAACTTGCTATGGAATCTTAAGATTAATTTTAACTATATGAACATTATTCTAAGGATGGTGCACAGTTTTGAATTAAGACTGCCAGCTTAATTTTAAAGTCACATTTAAAGGTCTATAAGGAGTTTACCACTCTAATAATTTATCTCACATGGGAGAACTTTAACAAAGCCTTGGGTGAAGTGGTGAAGAGGCATAACACTGTTAGTTGCCTTTAGTCCTTTTTCTCAGAGTTCATGACATAAAGTATACAAGGAAAGAACTTCAAGGTGATTGAAGTGGGACTTCTACTTGGAGACGACCATTGTGCAGAATTTAATTGGACTGATTACAGTTGTTTCACCTGCAGTATTGACTTGATTTATTTTGAGTTCAATCACCACATGATTTTAAGTTGTTACATATACGTGTAATTTGTGTATTCTGTACATGCATCTGGCTTCATATCCAGAAAGACAAATTTCTAATGTATTAGTTTAATCTGTTAATTCGTATTGAAGTATTTTTTATGCGATCATTCAAACTGGCTATTCTCTGAAGTTTAAACAGCAATACTCCTCAGCAAAAGGAATACTGTTTCTCTCCAGCAAACCTTTTATCAGGGCATTAAATTGGAAAATTGACTAGCAGAAAGACTGCTCGAAATGCAGCTAATTTTTTTAACTTCTGTGAACATGATTCTAGATTCCTTATGAAGGACCTGATTAGGGCACCACTGGGATATTTTATTCAGTATTCCAGTATTTTGTTTACTCAGTTTTTGATTCTACAGAGTGGCAGAACAATTAAAAGTGCCACAGAATTATCTGGGATAATTATTTAGCCAAGTGCACGTTAATGCCTTCGACTTAGTGGTTTTCTACCATCAATAGAACATCTCTCAGAATGAGGACACTATTTCTTTCTAATTATTGTCTGTACAAATGATTCCAGTGAAACTGAGTGAACCCGCTCTAGTTTATTTTTAAAGTGTTACTTTATTTTTAGCTCTGTGATAGTTCGAATTGGTCTGGATTAATATCTTATATGAAATGCTCACATTACTTATGGATGCACTTTAATTCATGCTATACTGTATGAAGCTGCTCAAGAAGATTGATTGGAAATCTGTATGCATATAGCATATTTTGCTGTTTTATGCCATTTTATGCATGCTGTCTACTTCATAATGACTTATTGTTGAATGAATAAACTTGAAAACATTTAAATCTGTCAAAAAAATGGTGTTTCACCATTTTTTATTTTTTGATCGCAAGCAAGCAATTTTTTTGATTGCGAGCCTGCAAATTCTTTGATCACGAGATTCTTTGATCGCGATCGTACATCGCGAATGAGGGACAAGATGGCCGAATTTAAAAATTATATTTCTCAGCCCAGAGGTGCCCTAGGAAGACAAATGAGGGTGGGTTTTGCTCAGGGTGCTTTGTTCTGTCGAACCATGGTGGCGATTTACCGGAATTCCTTTAAATTTTTGATTTACAGCATTTTTTATTCTTTGATCGTGGGCCTGCAAATTCTTTGACCACAAGTCTGCAAATTCTTTGATCACGAGATTCTTTGATTGGAATCTTTGATCACAAAATAGGGACAAGATGGCCAGATTTTTTTATAATGAAATAGATAGGGCAATTTTACTAATCTTTAATATTAAATATCTTGAAAATGGTTAGGTCTTTTTACTTGAAATTTAGAGGGTGTTTATGGCATGTCCTGTAGATGTAAAGTACAGTGTTTAAGTGTTGGAAAATTTTTCTTTTAAGGAGATATTGCATGGCACAGTTTATGTTCTGTGGACAGCATTTTGCATTGTGGTGGTGGCTTGAAATTGATAGGATACCTAGCCTTAGTGTCATGGATGTGGTTTTCAGTCATTGTGTCTGTTAAATGTCAACAGGTGCAGAACTCTGCCACTCAGACGAATGAAAATCTCAAACTTTAAAATGTTCTATCATGGACATGGTTTGGTCTTTTCACTTGATATTTGGAGGGTGTTGACTGCATGTCCTGTAGATGTGAGTTGTGGTGTTTAAGTATCAGAGAATATATTTTTTGCAGAGATATTGTGTCATGCAGTTTACATTTTGCAGACAGCGTTTTCCATTGTTATACTAGCTTGACATTTGTATGGTAGCTGGCCTTGCTGTTGTCAATGTACTTTTTAGTCATTAGGTGTGTAATGTAGCTCGGCATCTGCAAGTTGATGGGAGCGCGGGGCCCCATCAACTTTGTACTTTTCTATTCTTTCTTAAAAGGTGAGGAAATTCTATGCAAAACTATGTTAATGCAATATTTAGGGTTACACCACAAAAGTCAGAAATGAAAAATCTTTAGGTTGCCCTCCCTCCCTCCAGGCCCACCAATCATCCTAAGATTGACAGATGATGGGTGTGTCATTGGGGTCATGAGGCTTAAAATGTCACCCCATTCTTTTTGCTATCCCTTGTGAATATGAGTAGACATGGAATGGGGTGACATTTACGGCTCATGACCCCAGTGACACACCCCATCATCTGTCAATCTTGGAATGATTGGTGGCTCCGGGGGGGAGGGGCAACCCTAAAGATTTTTCATTTCCTGACATTTTGTGGTGTAACCCAAAATGATGCATTAACGCAGTTTTTTTGCATAGAATAGATATATAGATACATGTACATGCACACACACACATATATACATATACACATACTGTATATAGACACACACATTTATATTTAAATATATACACATGTACGTATATATATATATATATATATATATATATATACATATACATAAATATATACACATACAGATAGAAATATATATATATACACACACATACATACAGATATACATACACATACATATTTATATATATATATATATATATATATATATAAAAAAATCCATTTAATGCATCAGTTAGGGTTGTTCCACAGTGACAAAGTGAGGAAATTCGGTGGCAGGGTTTAAAACCCTAACTGTGCATTCCCACCGAACACCACCACCACACACACACATACATGCAAGTAGAGGAAGGACCAAGGCAACACAGCCAATCACACACAGCCAGCAGGAGGTGTATACCTGTGTTACTGTAGAAAGTGGAGAAATCCAACTTCAGATATCATGCATTATTTACAAAGTTGTTTTACAAGGTTAGTTCACATAAAGGTGAACCAAGCTGGCCTTAGCGAAAATGGTGTACCTTACTTTGTTTTCAACATATGGGTGACAAAAGGCATCATGGGCACCACAATGTTAGTCTATGGCAAATTGCTCAGTTTTGGAACAGTGTAACGTTTTCATCCTTAAATATTTTAGCACAAAAGCAGGAAAAGGCACATCTGTGGGACAGGTCTTGCCACCCTGCAAATTTCAGCCCAAAGGACCCATCCATTTGCTTGCAGAATGATGGCAAAGATGTGCAGTCATTAAGAGCATACTTTTACAAAATACTTCCTGAAACATGAAAGTGTCACAAACGGAAGACACGACAGTGTCACATTTGCAAAAGCATGCAAAATAGTGTCACAAAATACTGTCACAAACACGTAAGTGTCTCAGATGCATAGTATGACACTGTCGCATTTGCGAAAGTAATATTCAAAAGTATTTCAGGGAATGTGTA
Organism: Neoceratodus forsteri; assembly: GCA_016271365.2. Lineage (NCBI taxonomy): Eukaryota > Metazoa > Chordata > Ceratodontiformes > Ceratodontidae > Neoceratodus > Neoceratodus forsteri. The sequence continues at coordinate 1,222,555,876 of CM057459.1, read as the reverse complement.
AAATCCTCTTTTGGATCTTGCGAAACCCAAAATACCATATGTGTACTCTGTATTATGTGTTGGTGGCAGCGTGTGGCCCAACATGCCCAGTTGTCTGTTGTGATATGTGTTTTGCGGTGCGTGGAATGTCCGGGTTTAGATTTAGCAATGACTTCCCCATGCCACAGCCCGATGGGAGTATGGGTGTGTGGTTTTGTGCTTTAGATAGTTGTATGTTATTCCTGTTACCTAATGCTGGTTGTGTGTGATTGGTTGTGTTGCCCTGGTTCTTCTCCTACTTGCATATGTGTGTGTGTGTGTGTGTAGTGGTGGTGGTGGGGGTGGGGGGAATGCGCAGTTAGGGTTTTTAACCCTAACCAAATTTCCTCACTTTTGTTGCTGTGGAACAACCCTAGCTGATGCATTAAACAGAGTTTTTTGCCATGAATTTCCCTTCTTTTTGAGAATGTGCACTATAAATAGTGAATGGAATGTGGTGGTGGGAGCGCCCACCATGAGATTTTTTGTCACTGTGCTGAGCAAAAACTGTATGTCCGAGTGAAATGAAAATTGGTAAATGAAGACATGTACCATTGCACACTGTGTGTCCAGAACTGCCTGTTCAATGACTGCACAGCACCACATGCAAACAACATAACATACACAATTCAACAACTGTAAGAGCCAGCAACCCAAAAATTGGCACACTGAAAGATGAATTATTAATCTTTGTACATTATAAATGCCAGGCAAATCAAACACACAGTTCGGAAGTTATTGAAGCATAATGAACCAAATTTTCATTTGTTGGAGTGGCATAATTCCACATCTGTTAATGTTTTACACACAAAACCACTGCAAGGCACCTCCTAGCTACTAGGGCTACCTACACTATAAATTTAAAGGCAGTAGCACCATGCAGAACACTATGCGAAAAATGTTAACTGTGTCATGCAGTATCTCTGTATCAAATTAGTTTTAGAAAATGTAAACAGCATAATTCACATCTTCATGACATCCACTCAACACCCTCCAAATTTCATGTGAAAAGACCAAACTGTTCCAGAGATATACAGTTTTTATGTTTCTGTACCTCTAAAAAGTCTTTCAACACAAAATGGCGGTAATCGCGGCCGAAAATGCACTAAAATGGCAGACTGCGTAGTGGGGCAACTTCAAATGGCCATAACTCTGGAACAGAACAACATCCTTTCACCAAACAACAAATGGTATGTTCCTTGAACAATGGTCTTTCTACCTGCCAAGTTTCAGACCAATCAACCACACACTGGCTGTGCTATGTGTCGCGGAAGACAGTGCAGTGCACTACGCAAACACAAAAACACAGACTGTAATGTTAATGCAAACGGTGACTGAAACAGTGAGGTAAAATAAAATAGTAACGCTAACTGTAACGCAAACACAAGCGCAAATGGAAACGTACATGGTGATGCAAATGTAAACAATAACGCAAACAGTAAGAGAAATGCAAATGCAAACATTAATGAAAACAGAAATGGTAACGCAAACAGTAATGCAAATGCTCACGGCAACAGAAACACAAATGCAAATGGTAACGAAAATGCAAACGGTAAGAGAAATGCAAAAAGAAATGCAAACAGTAACGGCAAAGGTGATGCAGAAGAAAACAGTAATGCAATCGACAATAGGAATGCCACCAAAAACACGAACGCTAAGACCAACAGAAATGCAAATGCAAACGGTGATGAACATGCAAACAGTAATGGTAACGCAATTGGAAATGCAAATAGCTATGGTAACACCAACAATGACGCCAAAGAGAACACTAACACAAACAGAAACGCAAACACAAGCATGTACGCAAACACAAATGGTAACGCACACAGTCAAGGTAATGCAATTGGAAATGCAAACACTTATGGTAACACCAACGATGACACCAAAGGAAACACAAATGCAAATGCAAGCGTGTACGCAAATGCAAATGGTAACAAGCACGGTCATGATAATGCAATTGGAAATGCAAATGCTTATGGTAACACCAATGATGTCACCAAAGGAAACAGAAACGCAAACGGAAACGCAAACAGAAGCTTGTATGCAAATGTAAATGGTAATGCACACAGTAACACAAAAGTAAACGCAAACAAAAACAGTAATGGAAACACAAATTTTAACAGTAACACAAACGCAAAGGGTAATGCACACAGTGACATAAATGGAAATGCAAACGGTAATGGAAATGCAAGCGGAAACACTGACTGTAACAGTAATGCAAAAGCACATACTTTTTTCCCCAAAAAGGTGCATTCAGAAGCACAGTGAATACAAAGAATGTATGCATAATAATGGCCCTCAGAGCAGAAAATGAACACTTGGAATACTAAATTGCTTATATCTCAGAAACTGTACGAGGTAGAAAAAAAATTAAAATCTCATATTATTTATGACTTTCCTGGCTAGTTTTGTACTAGCGGGGGGCTAAGCATTTTTCTAACGAAAAGTCCGAATCTCGATGTGTTTTCGAGAAAATGGGCCCCGAAAGGTGCGGCGTATGCCGTAATGTCAGCCTATGGAAAAATCATCAAATTTGGAATACAGTAACTTTGCAGCCCTCTAATATTTTGTCACCAAATCACCTAAAGGCACATCTGTGGTATCTTGGCATTCTTCCCTCCAAATTTCAGCCCAAAAGACCAAACCATTCTTTTGCAGCAAGGTGGCAAAGATTTCCTACTATTTTGGGCATAGTGTTGCAAAGTAGTGTCACAAATCACGACATTTTCACAAATAAAAGCACGAAAGTGTTGCAAGTGTGACACTACTTTGCGACACTACTTTTTACAAAAATTTTTAAAACATATTTCTGGGGTGTTTAACCCCCCAAAAAAGACATGGCTAGCATCCTCAGGACTCAACTAGGTGATCACAGCAAGAATTGTGTCCCTAGAGGGTCCCAAATGTAAATGCCAAGCATTTCTGTGACCACCAGCTGAAAACAATATGATAGATTTGTGACACCACAGGGGTAATTTGTGACGCTAAAAACTGCATTTGCGACACTGTTGAACTTTTTGTTAACTTTTCCCATGGACTATAATGTGAAACTTATGTTTTGAATAACTTTTGAACCATTTAGTATTTTTCCATGAAATATTCAAAAGGCACATTGGGGACCCCAGCTGCATGTTCCCTGAAGTTTTTGGACTAGTCATTCAAACCATGCAACCTGTAGGCGTGAGCAAAGAATGCACAAAAAAGCATAAATATGACTTTCTATGGTGCTATGTAGCTCCACAACTGTATATCTGACCATTACAAAACTTGGCAGATCCAGAGATCTATGGTACCGCTCCATGCATGGCAAATTTCAGGCAAATCCTTCATATGGTGGCAAAGTTATTAAGTTGCAAAATTTCACATTTTAACCTTAAATGGGGTACTCAACCCTAACTATAGTGGCACTACCATGCAACTATAATATACATATATATATATATATATATATACATACACACACACACACATATAGCATTATAGCTGCATAGTAGTGCAGCTATAGTTAGGGTTGCCCAGCCACTTCTATGTTAAACCCCAGAGTTTGCACTTTAATAACTTTATAACCGTATGACGGATTCACCTAAAATTTTGCACGCACGGTATGGCACCATAGGTCTCTGGATCGGGCAAGTTGTGTAACGGTCAGATTAGCAGTTGAGGAGCTGTGGAGTGCCAATAACTGCCCTAACAATTTATCTGTCTGGTCTGAAATCTTCAGGGAAGATGCAGTCTGGGTCACTGGTGTGCCTTTTGAAGATTTGGTTAAAAAAAATATTAATCCGTTCAAAAGTTATTCAAATTATAACTGTCCCATTATGGTCAATGGGAAAAAAATATATGTGCCTCACGAAAGCTGCCACTAGTACATTTTACTGTTGCAAATGGCCCTTTTACTGTTGTGCTGCCACCATCTTGTTTCAGTTAGTGGTGAAGAAAAAGTCTGTAATTCAAATTCTACTGCCCCTAGGTAAACACCGACAGTTGTGTTTACCTAAACGGGGCCTGAGGAACACAATGGTGCCATCAGTTTTTTTCTAGGACCCCAAAAAATACCTTTTTTAAAATTGGTTCCCCAGTAATGTCACAAATCATGACAGTACATTTGTGACACCTTCTCAAATCACAACACTGTTGCATCTGTATTGTCGCAATTTGCGGCACTACTGTACCAAAAAATACCATTTCTTTGCCACACCGCTGCACCTAAATGGTTAGGGATTTTTGGCTGAAATTTGCAGGGTGGCAAGCCCCACAGATGTGTCTTTTGATGGCTTTGTAAAAAAATTCAAAATGGTTACAAAGTTACAGCGCTCCAAAGTTGAGAAATTGTCCATAGGCTAACATTGCAGTGCCCGTGGCACGTTTTTGCGTCTGTATCTTGAAAATGGCTCGAGATATGGATTTTTTTGCTTCAGGTGAACTAAGGCCACATGGAGGTTTCGAGGTCATGATCACAATCGCAGTGGAATTTTTTTCATAGTTGCTACGGTTACTGACATATTGCCAAATGAGTGTTACGAGGGTTCCTTTTCAGTAATATGAAGCTGCTGTATGGCTTTGTACTTATATGTAAGTGGGAATGCAGAGCCAAGAGGACCCATGCTCCCGCATATACATACCATTATGCAAAAAATGGGTAATGTGAAAGGAGCGCAGGGCCCCGAGGGCCCGTGCTACCACAAACACATAACATTTACCAGTTACATTACACTTTCTCAAAAAGAAGGGAACTTCATTGCAAAAAACTTCATTAATGCATCAGTTAGGGTTGATAGCACAGCAACAAAAGTATGGAAATGTGATGTTAGGGTTGCCACCCCTACCACCCCACTCCCACCCCCCCCTCCACCCTCCATACACCAAAATACATTGGAGTGCACCATGGGGTTGTCAGGTCTATCTCTCACACCATTCCATGTGTAAACAAACTGACATGCTACAGTATAGGAGAATCCTAATATCACATTTCCATACTTTTGTCGCTGTGCTATCAACCCTAATTGATTCATTAACAACGTTTTTTGCAATGAATATACATATATACATATGCACACACACACATATATATATATATATATATATATATATATATACACACACATACTTATATATACACATACATATATACACACATAAACAGTATAGATAACAAGTAATTTCAGAGCACTATAAAGACTTTCATCCATTTGGCTCACCTATTTAAGAAAGAGACTACCTAAACTTTGAAAATACTTCCTAAATCCCTTTCATATTTGTCCAGTTTTAATTTAAACATGTTGGTAGTTGTGCTGGTTACTACCCCAAGGGGTAATTTGTTCCAGTGATATACAGCTCTCTGACTGAACCACATCTGGCTTTTCAAGAGTTTTGGTTTTCTGTCATTTAGCTGTAAGGGGTGGACTCTAGTGTTTAGTACCTGTTCCCTTGACTCTAAGCCCAGGTCTTCCCACAGTTGATTATCTGTCCAGGCCTTATGCACCAGCCACAGATCTCCCTTCTTCTCTTGTATTCCAAGGGGTATAGTTTGAGGGTTCTAAGTCTGTCTTCATAGTTCAGTCCTTTTAGGTTTTGCATTCCCCTTGTAGCTCTTTTATAAATTCTCTCGAGCATGGCAATCTCACCCTTTCTGTATGGAGACCATACCTGAACACCATATTTGAGGACTGGCCTTACCAGAGAGGTATACAAAGATAATATCACATCCTTATTTCTGTTACTGATGTGTCTAAAAATGCAGTTTAAAATGTTTCCATTTTGAGACAGATTTTTACAATGAGAGGGAAAAGTTCATATCTTGTGAAATAAGGATCCCCAGGTCTTTCTCTTCTATCACTGTTTTTAGAGTGTTTCCATTTGTGTTATATGTTATATGAGAGTGTCAGATTTTTTCTTCCCATGTGCATTACTGCACATTTATCCTTATTTAAATATAATTGGGATTTTATAGTCCAATTGTATATGCAGTTCAATGCTTATTGTAGATGCCCTGATCCTTCTCTTTCTTTTATTACAACACCTACGCGACAGTCATTTGCATATTTTGTAAGCCATACCTTATTGTTTTGATACAGTACAGATGTTACATAAATATTAAACAAACGGGGTCCCAGAACTGACCCTTGGGGCACCCCACTAGTCACTTCTGCCCAAACAGAATAGACCCCTTTGAGGGAAAATCTCTGCTTCCTAGATGTTAACCAAACTTTAATCCATTCTGTTATTGATTTAAGAATTCCCATCTCTCTCAATGTATCCAAGAACTCACCATGTGGTAGTTTATCAAAGGCTTTTGAAAAATCTCAGAATACTACATCCACGACTCCCCCTCATCTAAGTATCTACTCACTTAATTATAAAATTGGAGCATGTTAGTTTGACATGATTTCCCTTTAGTGAATCCATGCTATGTACTGTCTTTCAAACCTTTTCTGTCTAGATAGTCAGATATGATGTCTTTTATTATCCCTGCTAGGATTTTGGACATAACAGATGTTAATCTAACCAGTCTATGGTTTGAGTGATCTGCCTTTGATCCTTTTTTGAATAGGTGAATTACTGATGCCTTTTTCCATTGCTCTACTACTTCTCTACTGTCCAAAGATGTTTGAAGTAAAAATGCCAGGGGAGGGGCAATTTCCTCACTCAGGTCATTAAATACCCTTGAGTGCAACCCATCTGGACCTGGAGATTTATTGGTTTTATTTGACTAAGTCTAGTTTTAACATCCTTAAGCTCTATCTGAATGCAGCTATCTGTCATCGGGAGACCACTTTTAGTAGAACAGGATATATTCTTTAGCCCAGATATTCAAAAAGGTTGCACATGGCACAACAGTGTTGCACCATGCGCAACCCACTGATGCACCCAGGCGCGATATTCAAAAGGGAAAAGTGCGCGGCACAAATCCCGATGCGCCGGAGCGTATCAGTAATGTATGGTGGCGCAGGTAGGGGCCGTGTCCATGCATACCCTGCACAGCTCGATATTCAGCCTGGGATGTGCAGAGCCATGCATGCACAACCCCTACCTGTGCCAGCACAAAGTTGATCCAAAAAAAAAAAGGAACAACTGATGGCCATCCACAGGTGAGCTGCCGCATTGCAGGGCGCAACACGGCAGCTGCCACCTATGGGTGGCCACCAGAGCTCCAGCTGCACCTGGTGGCACCCCCCATGCCTGATCGTGGGCATTTGTAAAAAAAAAATTAATAAAACTGTCCAATATCCCTGGTGGTCCAGTGGACCGCTGTCTGCCTGATCGTGGGCATTTGGAATAAAATAAATCAAACACCTGTCCAATATCCCTGGTGGTCCAGTGGACTGCCATCTGCCCAATCGCGGGCATTTGGAATATAATAAATCAAACACCTGTCCAATATCCCTGGTGGTCTTGTGGACCAGCTATCTGCCTGATCACGGACATTTGTTAAAAAACAGATCGTGCTTCCAATATCCCTGATGGTCCAGTGGACCAGCTATCTGCCTGATTGTGGGCATTTGTAAAAAAAAACATATGTCCACTATCCCTGGTGGTCTAGGGGTACCCCCTCACCGCCCACTGGCCCACCGCCCCACCCCCGGTCAGCCAGCGGGTGGCAGCACCCCCACGCCTGCTGCCCGCCGCCCGCTGACTGACACCATCGGTGAGGGCTGCCGCCCATTGGCTCACGGTGCCAGCCAATGGGTGTGCACCCATACCGTACTACACATTCAGATATGTGAATGATTCATTCACATATCTGGAATGTGTAATACAGATAGAGCTGCATGCCCATTGGCTAGCGCTGTGAACCAATGGGCGTGCAGCCTACGGTGTCAGTCAGCAGGCAGCGGGGCAGCGGGAGGATGGGTGCTGCCACCGCTGGCTGACCGAGGGGTGGGCAGTGGCTCAGTGAGGAAGGGGCCCAGTAGACCACCAGGGATAGTGGACATATGTTTTACAATACGCCGATCGGGCAGATAGCTGGTCCACTGGACCACCAGGGATATTGGAAGCATGATCTGTTTTTTAACAAATACCCGCGATCGGGCAGATAGTGGTCCACTGGATCATCAAGGATATTGGATTTATTTATTTCTACAGATGCCCGCGATCGGGCAGACAGTGGTCCACTGGACCATCAGGGATATTGGAACTTTTAATTTGTTATACATATGCCTGCGATTGGGCAGATAGCGGTCCACTGGACCACCAGGGATATTGGATTTATTTATTTATTTATACAGATGCCCACAATCGGGCAGACAGCGGTCCACTGGACCACCAGGGATATTGGATTTATTTATTTATACAGATGCCCGCGATTGGGCAGACAGTGGTACACTGGACCACCAGTGATAATGGACAGAATAGTTATTTTTTTTACTACAAATGCCCATGATCGGGCTGCAGGGGGCGTCGGTCCCCGACGGCTGCTGCCTGGCAGGGCGCCAGGTGCAAATCGTCTGGGATCGGTGCACCTGCATGCAAATGGGGCCATAATGACATGCAAATGGCCCCATGTGTGCCTTGCATACATTATGGCCCCATTTGCATGTCAACTTTTGAATATCATGGTTGCTGTGCATGGCACAATGGAACTTGCGCTAGCGCATCCCCATGCTCCACTCTGGCCATTTGCGCTGGCACAGTACCACTGTGCCATGCACTCTGGGGGTGGCCAGGGTGTGATATTCAATGCTGCTGAGCCATGGCACAGCTCCGTTAAATATTGCCCAGTCCACCACCCTGCGCAGCTAAGTTGAGCTGTGCCCAAGCTTGCACCACAGCCTGACGCAGTTTGAATATCTGGGCCCTTGTGTTAAACGCAGATGACAAATAATTATTTTGTGTGCTTGCCATCTCTTTTACGTCTGAGACCATATGGCCATCCGAATTTCTTAGGGGGCCTACACTATTGTTTGCTCTTTTTTTCTGTTTATGTAAGAATAAAATGTTTTATAATTGTCCTTTGATTTTAATGCCAGATTAAGTTCATGTGATGCTTGGGATTTTTTTTTTTTTTTTTTTGGCCATTTCCCTATACTGTACCCACCCTTTATACATCTTGTTTTTTTATATCTACTATATAGTTTATTGTTCTTGTTTATCATTTTTTTAATTTTTTGTTATATTTTATTATATACACACACACGCACACATACATATACACACATATCTATATTCATTGCAAAAAACTCTGTTAATGCATCAGTTAGGGTTGATGTCACAGTGACAAAAGTTTGGAAATTCGATGTTAGGGTTACCCCCACCACCACCACCTCCCCATCCTCCACCCACCAACAGATGTTAGGGTGTACCATGAGGTCCTCAGGCCCAACTCTCACCCCATTCTATGTGTAAGCAATCCTAACATCAAATTTCCAAGCTTTTGTCACTGTGACATCAACTCTAACTGATGCATTAATGGATCTTTTTGCAATGAATTTCCCTTCTTTTTGCGAAAGTGTAATGTAAGTGGTTAGTGGTATGTGTTTCTGGGAAAACAGGCTCTCCAGGCCCTGTGCTTCCTTCACATTGCCCATTTCTTGCATAATGGTATGAGTATGTGGGAGTGTGGGCCCTCTGGGCCCTGCGCTTCCACTTACACTTAAATACAGAGCCATACAGCAGCCACATAATACTGGTGCCTGTAGGGTGTGGGGTGGGGTGGTCATCCCAACATCGAATTTCCAAACTTTTGTTGCTGTGACATAAACCCTAACTCCATTAACAGAGTGTTTTGCAATGAATTCTCTTCTTTTTGAGAAAGTGTGATGTAAGAAGTTTGTGGTATGTGTTTGTGGAACTGCTGGCACTGCAGGCCCTGCACTCCCTTCACATTGCCCATTTCTTGCGTAATGGTATGGGTATGTGTGCGTGCAGGCCCTCTGGGTCCTGCACTCCCACTTACACTTAAAGACAGAGTCATACAGCAGCCAACTAGTATTGAAAAGTATCCCTTGTAACACTTATTTGGCAATATCTTAGTAACCATAGTAACTATTGAAAAAATTCCACTGCAGTTATAATCATGACTTCGAAACCTCCACACGTGCTTAGTCCACTAAGCAGTGGGTAGCGAAAAATCTGTATCTTGAATCGTTTTCAAGATATGGGTGCTGAAAGGCACTGCAGATGCCTCAATGTTATCCTATGGGAAATTGTTCAACTTTGAAATGCTGTAACTATGGGCCCATTGAATGTTTTGGGAGCAAAAGGCACTTCTGTGGGACCAGGGCTTGCCACCCTGCAAATTTCAGCCCAAAAGCACAATTTACCTTGGCACAATGAAGTAACAAAGAAAACAACACATGGGAAAATATGTTCATGCAGTGTTTTCACGATACGTTTAATGCATTTAAAGCACTCCTATCTTTATAATGGAAATGTTGTCATGCACAGAAAAATGTTGTCTAGGTTCCTTTTTTTTGGATCGCTGTCATTGCTGCGACAACAAAAATGTTGTTGTGACAATAAAATGGCAGAACGGTGGAAAAACTTTGAAAAACATATTTCCAGACCACCTGCTGAAAAACTAATGTCAGGGTCATGTTCCTAAGGGCCTAATTTGGTAAACACAACTGTGTTGTTTACCAAAATGCATTATTTTTTGAGTTATGAAATGTTTTTGTCTCTTGCTAACCGAAATCAAGATGGCGGCAGCACAAAAACAAAATTAGAGAGCATGACAACAAAAATGTGATCGCAAAAGTTTTTGCAATGCACATATAGGTTACAATGAGACATGAAAAACTTGCATAACTTTTGAACGGATTAATATTTTTTCACCAAATCTTCAAAAGGCACCAGTTTCACCCAGGCCACACACAGACATGCAAATTTGAATTCACTCAGACTCATTCTTCAGTCCTTTAATCCCAACTAAAAAATGCACAAAAGTTGTTTTCTTTTTTCACTTTCTGGATGCTCTAAGGTTCCGTAACCGTACATCTGACTGATATGAAACTTACCAGGTCCAGAGATCTTTGGTTGGACACTACACATGTTAAATGTCATAAAAATCAGACAAACGATTGCGAAGTTATTAAAGTGCAAACTTTGGGGTTTAATATTAGAGTGGCCCGCCAACCCTAACTATACACACACACACACACGTATATATATGTATATATATATACATATATATATATATATATATATATATAACATATTGCAAAAAAAAAAAATGTTAATGCATCAGTTAGGGTTGAGGCAACAAAAGAAAGGAAATGGGATGTTACATAGATACATAGATACATAGACAGTGTCGGCAGATAAGGGCCTATGGCCCACCCAGTCTGCCCATTTGAGCTTGTAAGTTCAGTTTGTTTTCCTAGAAGTCTGTTTCCCCTTACCCCTGACCTCTAGAATTCTATCCCATGCATTCTTAAATTCCGTGATTGTTTCAGCCCCCACCACTTCCTCTGGCAGGGTGTTCCACTTGTCCACCACCCGTTCTGTGAAGAAATTATTTCATGTTTCTCTGAATCGTCTCCTCCTCCAACTTCATCCCATGCCCTCTAGTCCTGGAACATCTTTTTCGCTTAAAATAGTGCTTTCCTGCACCCTGTTCCTCCCTGTAAGATACTTGTATGTCTCTATCATATCCCTCTCTCCTCCTCTCCTCCAGGAGTACATGTTCAGTTCCTTCAACCTGTCTTCATAGGACTTGTGATGTAATCCATGCACCATCTTGTTGCCCTCCTCTGAACCTTCTCTACCCTGTCTATGTCCTTATGTAGGTATGGTCTCCAGAACCGTACAGTGTTCTCCAGGTGGGGCCTCACTAGTGTCTTGTATAGCGGAATTATGACCTCCTTTTCCTGCTGGTGATGCCCCTGCCTATACATCCCAGCATCCTATTTGCTTTATATATATATATATATATATATATATATATATATAGCAAAAAACAGCATTAATGCTCTAGTTAAGGATAAAGCCACAAAGTAGGAAAATGTGGCATTCGGGTTTTCAAAGCTAACACCCCACATCCACCCTGTATACAACAACAGGTGTCAGGGAGTGCCTTGGGGTCATGGGCCCTGTGGTAGGGAGCAGGTGAACCAGTGGACAATACTGGTAGTCTGACACATGAACAGTCTTTAAGTTTTCAAATTTATTTTTCTTCTTCAAAAGTTAACTCAAATCAGGACACATATGTTACAGCGAACTGATACGACAGTAGAAATCAAAGATTACTGATAGTTTCATCCAACATCTTGGAGCAATTTGCAGAGCTCCCTGGAGTCTGCCTCCAGACCCAAAACCTATCTGAATTCACAACCCAAAGAACAGTGCTTTTATACAGAAGAAACCAATCAGGTGATGAGCTAACTCCACCCATTAACATTTAACTTATTAAATTAATTTAGAATTGTTTTAAATTTACTAGGATCACTGTATTCATTATCCAGCACATAATAATAACTATACAGTCTAACAGATTTATTTTAAACAGCTTTTAAATATTGTTGATACAGGGTTGATACACAAGGAGGTGTGGAAAGGATGAGAAGGGACTTGGCAAAGTTGGAGGAATGGTCAGAAGTATGGCAGCTAGGATTCAATGCAAAGAACTGCAAAATAATGCACCTGGGAAACAAGAACCCGGGGGAAGATTACACAATGAGGGGGTGGAGGTAGTAACAACAACAAAAAAGGAAAGGGACCTGGGGATAATCATATCAGATGACCTTAAGGTTAGCAAGGAATGTGAGAAGGCAGTAGGGAGGGCTGGGGGTATACTGGGATGTATAGGGAGAGGCATCACCAGCAGAAAACAGGAAGTTGTTATCCCTCTGTACAGACAGTTGGTGAGACCCCATCTGGAGTACTGCGTCCAGTTCTGGAGACCCCATCTCTGCAAGGAAATAGACAGGATAGAGACAGTCCTGAGGAGGCAACTAATATGGTGCAGGGTCTGCAAGAGAAGCCATACGAGGAGAGACTAAAGGAGTTTAATATGTATACCCTTGAGGAAAGAAGGGAGAGGGGGGACATGATAGAAACTTTTAAGTACCTCAGTGGAATCAACAAAGTCCAAGAGGGCAGCATCTTTCAGAAAAAGAGACGTGTAAGAACAAGGGGACACAATTTAAAGATGGGGGAGCGGTTCCAGGGCAATGTGAGGAAGTATTTTTTCACAGAGAGGGTAGTGGATGCATGGAGCAGCCTTCCTGAGGAGGTTGTGGGGTCTAAAACTGTGGGAGAATTCAAGAATGCATGGGACAGACATAAGGCAATTCTTGTGGGGGCTAGGAAGAAATAGGCTGTTGGTTAACTAGGATCTGCGGCCTATCCTGTAGGTAGGGAAATGGGCAGACTAGGTGGGCCAAGCGGTCCTTATCTGCAGTCAAAGTATATGTTTCTATGTTTATTTTAAACATCCCCTGAAGCACCACCCATCAATCACTGTAGCAGTATATAAGGGGTTAAGTTATGGCTGGACAGCACTATAGATCACTACGGCATGGGAGAGACATGAAGCAGCAGCACTTTCCAAACCTACTTAAACACAAAAACAGGTCATTTCAAACATGCCTCTCTGTGTTTTGTTATTACTTGAGCAATTTTAATCTATTATATGTTTTAACTGATTTCAAGCAGGAAGTAGTTCAAAATAATCTGCCTTTTAAAATCAGCTTTACAGCCTGCTACACAAAGCCTAAAACCATTACCCCAAACAAGTGAGTGTACTTAAGGACAAGAAACCACTAGGGCACAGCAAAAGTAGAGAAACTGATACAGAGCAGCTACATTAAAGTGTTGCTTCTTTTTAGTTTTTTTAATGTGGCTACATTACTCTTTGTTTCCTAGTCCTTTACTATCATTTCCTAATACCAGGACTGTGACTTTTAAAATAAAGAAATAAACCTGGAGACGAAACATGGTTTTAAAGCACATTCATGAATGCACATTTAAAAGTACACAAATGGCTGAATTATACAGCGCCTTTTCTGTGTGACAATGCGCACACTCACAACTTCATAGGACAGCCAGCAAGGAACCTATAACTACCTGCAGGGAATGAAGATAGGGAAACCCACCACAGCTTCAGCCCCCCCTTCCCCTCGGCCTTTGCCACTTGCTGTACTGTGCTATTTAAATCAGGATCCCAACACTGTTTTCTGTTATTTTTTTTTTACATATTGGGGATTTCCTACCACAGAAAGCTTTAAATGCAGTGACAATTACAAGAGTTCAAAACGCTATTGAAATACATTATACAGCTCTTACCTTGATTCCTCAGTTTGCGGTTTGGCTTTGAAGAGTGCAGATGTTTCGCGGTACACAGAAGATGACAGCGGGAGACCTCCGAAGGTAAAGATAGGGTAAGGATGTGTGTGGGGTGATTGGTACTCAGTGGGAGGGTTGGCATGGAAGAGGGGAATGGCAGAGATGACAAGGGACCGTCTTCTTTTTTTCAGGTAAAAAAAGACATTGGGGGATTGTTTATGCCTGGTTAAATAAAGTGATTGATTGATGGTTTTCTTCTTTACAGGTATTAAATAATTATATATTTTGGGACACTGGGAGTGGGCTCCCCAGTGTCCCACACTGCTAGGGGGGAGAGGAGACATCTTGGGCACTGACAGTGGGCTCCACAGTGTCCCACACTAGCGGGATGGGGCTTCTAGTGCCAACACAGGGATTGGGCACCCCACTGTTGGCAAATTACTCCTACATTGGTGAATTGTTTTCTTCTTTACAGGTATTAAGTAATTTTATATTTCGGGACACTGGGAGTGAGCTGCTCAGTGTCCCACACTGGCGGGGGGGGGCTTCTACCACTGACACAGGAATTGGGTACCTCAATATCGGTAAATATATATTTGATAGTAACATGCCTCAGCCCCCTTCGAGGCAGTAAAAGGATAAAAATATCCTTGTTTTAGGCAACCACCAACAGGTGTTTACCTAAACAGGGGCAGAGGAATTGGATTTTGTGGACAGTTTGGCCAAAAAAGGCCAGAAATGTTTTTTTTTTTTCAGCAGCTGGTATAATTTCTTTTAAAGTAGTGCCACAAATTGTGGCAATATTCGCAAAATGGTGCTGCAATTTGCAATCCTTTTGCACAAAAGCAAAAATTGGGATGATTCAAAAAAACATACTTCTGGGTACTTTTCTTCAAAAAGAACCAGAGTATCTGACTCCTTGGGCCCCAATTAGGTAAACACAACTGTTTGTGTTTACCTAGGGGCAGTATTTTTTAAACTATTTAATGTTTTCCACCTTCCTAACTGAAAAGAAGATGGCAGAATCTCAACACTACATCTCACATTTGTAGCATTATTTATGCTTCCTTGAAAGCATAAATAATGCCAAGAGACCCTTTTTGATGCCGTGACAGCAAAAAAGCACAACACAGAAAAAAAGTGTCATACAAAAATGCCTACTGCGCATGCGCAAGTCAGAAAACACTACACTTTAAATCCTTATAACTCTGGAAGCCCTTCATATTTTTTCACTGGATTTGTCAAAGGCACTATCTTGTGTACAACACATGTACCCTGAAAGATTGGGGCAATAATTCCTTTCCATGTAGGCTGTAGATGCAAGCAAAAAAAAAACCAACAATGTTAAATATAAGAAAATATTTAGTTTTTTTTCTAGAAATGACACAACTGTATCTCAGAAACCACACAATCTGCTGTCACAAAAACGTCTACACATCAAGACCTTGCCTCCTAGACCACACATAAAAAACTTCAGCTTATTTTGTCAAAGGAGGGCAAAGATATTAATGTTTAAAATTTTAGGTTTAACATTAAACAGGCTACTCAACCCTAACTATAGGGGCACTATCGTGCTCCTATAATAAATATCTAGCACGGTAGTGCCAGTATAGTTAGGGTTAAGTGCTCAGTTTAATGTTAAAGCCCAATTCTTGTACTTTAATAACTTCACAACAGTTCAACTTATTTGCATGCGCAATCTCCTGGGGTAGATATCATAATGTGGCAAATTTCATTCCAATCAGTTATGTGGTTTCAGAGATATAGAATGTGAACAAGTGTACAATGTATGTAATTTTTGCTGCTTCTTTGCCCACCTGTATCTCCAAAATTGTTTCAAATTGTGGTTTGCCATGTTCAGGGTATGTAGGCTTTGCCTCACAGATGTGCTTTTTGCTGGTTTGGTGAAAAAATATTAATCCATTCCAAAATTATTTCATTTTGAAGTTCCCATTATTTTCAAAGGGAAATTATAGATGTTCAGCTCGAAAAATGATAATTTGTCACAGGCACAGAACCCTTTTTGCAGATGGGTCATCCTGTGTCTTAGGTGGGAAATCCTTTTTCAAGCTGCCACCATTTTGTTTGAGTTAGCGAGGGAAACTTATTTAAAAAAAAACTAAACAAAATGATGTGTTTAGTACAGAGCAACACATGTACTGCAGCTTGTGTATCGGACCCCACTCAGCTGGACTCTGCAGTTATGTGCTGTGGAAATGGCCGTAACATTTTTTCCTTTTACAGTATACATTTATCTAGTGGCACCCCCCCACTCCCTGATCACCATCCCCATGGTTTTTGTTTTCATTCCAGGTATCTAGTGGCACCCCCCACCCTACAATCACCTACCCCATTTTTTTTGTTATGATCCCTGGTGTCTAGTGGCACCCCCCACCCTCCAATCACAATCCCCTTGGTTTTTGTTATGATCCCTGGTGTCTAGTGACACCCCCTACCCTCCAATCCCTATCTCAATGGTTTTCCTTATGATCCCTAGAGTCTAGTGGAACTCCTCCACCCTCTGATCACTGTCCCTCTGGTTTTTCTTATGATCCCTGGTGTCTAATGGCACTCCCCACCCACCAATCACTGTCCCCATGGTTTTTCTTCTGATCTCTGGTATCTAGTGGCACCATCACCCTCCGACCGCCATCCCAATGGTTTTCCTTATAATCCTTGGTGTCTAGTGGCACCACCCACCTGCTGATCACTCCCTCGCCTGCAGAAAAAGAAAACAGTCCTCATTGTTTTTTTTTTCAGAAGGTCCCTCGGCAATCTGACCCCCCACCCACACCTTCCACTCAGCATCCACCACCCCACACCCCCAGTACACCCCCAGACACCTTCACTCACCTATTCATGTCCCAGATTGGAGATTCACTCTCCAATTAAAGACACGTATTTCTGCTGCAACCAGTGACTGCAATATGAGAAACTGAAGTAAATGCAGTTCAATCTATTTCAATAGAGGTTTAAACTTTTATTTATAACTCAGACATTTAGGTAACATAGGTAATACTGAGCATATAAAGACAGAAGTCCATTAAGCTTGCCATTATTATGTTAAGAATAACCTTGGATACCCTTGCTTATAAGGTAGTTATCAAGCTTGTTTTTAAATTCAGTCATAGTCTTAATTGCCACAGCCTCACCGGGCAAGATGTTCCAAATCTCTGTTACCCTTACATTAAACCAATATTTTCTTTTTTTGGTATTAAATCTATCCTTAACTAATTGAAGCGGGTGAGCTCTGGTGTTATATAGCTGTTCCTTTAACACCAAGCCCAGTTGTTCCCACATATGTACCTCTGTTAAAGCCCTGTAAATCAGGCACATATCACCCCATAACCTACGGAACTCTAAGGAAAACATACCTAAATCTTGCAACCTCTGTTCATAGCTCTGGCCTTGGGTTTCCTTAATCCTCCTTGTTGCCCTCCTCTGAACCCTCTCCAAGGCTTTAATGTCCCCCTTATTATTTAGAGCCCAGAACTGTGTACAATACTCCATGTGGGGATGCACCAGTGAGGTATAGAGAGGAATTAAGACCTCTTTATCTCTACTTTTAATATGCTTATGAATGCAGTGCTGTATGCTGCTTGCTTTTTTAACAACTTAACTGCATTGCATTCTGAAATTGAGGTCATTGCTTACTCTTATACCTAGATCTTTTTCATCATGGACTACTCTAAGTGCCCTGCCACCCAACATATACTTGAATTGTTTATTTTGTTTCCCCAAATGCATAACGGTACACTTGTCTACATTAAATGTGGATTTCTTCTTTAAGGTCCATGTCTCTAGGTTGATAAGGGCTGCTTGTAAAATATCCTTATCATCCGAATTGTTGATAGGGTAACCAAGATGAGTGTCATCGGCAAATTTTGAAAGCCATACCCTCGACTAAACATACATTGAAGAAATGTATAAGTTAAAGAGGCACGGGCCCAAAACAGAGCCTTGAGGTATCCCGCTAGTTACATCCACCCAACCAGAGTATTCACCCCTTATACATACCCTCTGGCTTCTTCCACTCAGCCATGACTCCACCCACCGAGATATTTTAATGTGGAGCCCCGATTTAATTAGGGCATTTACTAGCTTCTCATGTGGGACTTTGTCACATGCTTTGGTAAAGTCCAGGAAAATAGCATCTACGGAATTGCTTGTGTCCAAGGCTTTAATAACCTTGTCATAAAACTCCAAAAGGTTTGTTTGGCATGACCTCCTCCTGATGAACCCATGCTGTATATAATCAATATCTCCTGACGTGATTAAAAAGTCAGTGATGCATTCTTTAACAATGCCTTCTAGAATTTTCACCAAAACTGAAATTAGGTTGATAGGCCTGTAGTTTTCAACCTCCTGCCTACATCCCTTCCTATGGATATGGACAACCACAGCCTGCCTCCATACCTCTGGGACTTCTCCCTCATCTAGAGATTTCTGAAAAAGACAGGTGACTGGACTATCCAGTAAATCTGCCAACTCTTTAATTACCCTAGGGTGCATACCATCAGGTCCTTGACATTTACATAGAAACATAGAAACATAGAATTTGATGGCAGAAAAGGACCACTTGGCCCACCTAGTCTGCCCATTTCCCTACCTAATGGATAAGCTGCAGATCCTAGTTAACCAACAGCCTACTTCCTCCTACCCCCCACTAGAATTGCCTTATGTCTGTCCCATGCATTCTTGAATTCTCTCACTGTTTTTGACTATATGACCTCCTCAGAAAGGCTGTTCCATGCATCTACAACCTCCTCTGTGAAGAAATACTTCCTCACATTACCTCTGAACTGTTCCCCTCTATCTTGAAATTGTGCCCCCTTGTTCTTGCACATCTCTTTTTCTGAAAGATGCTACCCTCTTGGACTTTGTTGAGTCTCTTGAGGTATTTGAAAGTTTCTATCATGTCTCCCCTCTCACTCCTTTCCTTGAGACTATACATCTTATGCTCCTTTAGTCTTTCTTCATATGGCTTCTGGTGCAGACCCTGCACCATTTTGGTTGCCCTCCTCTGGACAGCTTCCACCCTGTCTATGTCTTTGCGGAGATGGGGTCTCCAGAACTGTACACAGTACTCCAGATGTGGTCTTACCAACTGTCTGTACAGAGGGCTAACAACTTTCTGTTTTCCACTGGTGATGCCTCTCCCTTTGCATCCCGGTATCCTCCCAACCCTCCTTATTGCCTTCTCACATTGCTTGCCCACCTTTAGGTCATCTGATATGACTACCCCCAGGTCGCTTTCCATTTTTGTTGTTGTCAGTATCTCACCCCCCATTGTGTACTCTTCCCCGGGGTTTTTGTTTCCCAGGTGCATTACATTGAATCTAAACTGCCATACATTTGACCATTCCTCCAACCTTGCCAAGTTCCTTTTCATCCTTTCCACCCCACCTTGCATATCAACTCTGTTGCAGATCTTTGTGTCATCTGCCAAGAGACATACTTTCCCTTCCAGTCTCTCTGCAATGTCACTTATAAAGACATTAAAAAGGACCGGCTCCGGTACTGAACCCTGCAGTACCCCACTAGTAACCCTCCTTTCTTCACTGTGGACTCCATTTACTATTACCCACTGTGTCCTGTTGTCCAGCCAGTGATTTTTAATTTTTTTATTTTAAAATTTCTGAAGTAACGAGCGTGCAAAACAACATTGCAATGAATGGACATAACTTTGCTATTTTCACATATTTTGACCCCAACTATTCAACATAGCCTTTTGGGGACCCCACCTCATGAACAATATGTCTGTTATTATGCAACTCTCACCCGAGAGGTGATTTTGAGTTTGCTTGGTGAATTCACCTTTGGTCAGGATGTCAATTTTTTTTCTGCCCTTTTTCATGAGGTGGGGTCATAAAAAGGCTATATTGAAAATTTGGGGTCAAAATATGTAAAAATGGCAAAGTTATGTTCAGTCATTGCAATGTTGCTTTGCACGCTCATCACTTCAGAAATTTTAAAATATTTTGACTCCATATTTTCAACATAGCCTTCTTATTACCCTACGTCATGTATGTCACAGCTGTCATTTTTCACATCCTGGCCAAAACATGTTTTTGCACCTCTGGGATGGAATGCCACTGCAGTTACGCAGAAACACGTTTTGGCAGGGATTCAAAATTTTCTGTACCAGGTACATGAGGTGGGGTAATAAGATGGCTATGGTGACAATTTGGTCACTGTTGTCCTATAATTGGAAGTGCAGGGCCCTTCCACACCTACATGCATATACACCAGAGGATCCTACACTCCCATAGCAAATAAGGATATGGTTACTCTATCTCAAAAACTATGGATGGATTGGAGGGCCCTGCACTTCTACAGGCAAATAAGGCTACAATTGCATTAAGCAAGTTTTTTCAAAGGATACAATAATACTATCTCAAAAAGTAAGGAAATTCTTTGCAAAAAACTTTGTTAATGCATTAGTTAGGGTTAAAGTGACAAAAGTAGGGAAATATGATGTTAGGGTTTTCAACCCTAACACCCCACCCTCACCCTGGAGGCAGAAAATAAGGCATGAGGTACACCCGGGGGGGTCTCAACGCTAACACACAGAAACATAGAAATTGATGGTAGAAAGGGACCTTAAGATCCATGTAGTCTGCCTGGTATGGGTAACTACCCCTCACCCCTTCTATCCATTCTGTGTAATGATACCTTTGTGCCTGTCCCAGGCATTTTTGAACCCACTCACCATATTGGCCTACACCAATACCTGAGGCAGGCAATTCCACTCACCCCATTCTCCTTCACTATACACATCTACACTTATTTAGTGATGGAATGGGGTGAGCATTAGGACTGAGACCCCCAGGACACACCTCACACCTCATTTTCTGCCTCTGGGGGAGCTGGGATGTTATTTCAGTCTAACACCATATTTCCCTACTTTTGTCACTTTAACCCTAACTAGTGCATTAATGAAGCTTTTTGAAAAGAATATATATATATATATGTGTATCTATATTCATGGCAAAAAACTCTGTTTAATGCATCAGTTAGGGTTGTTCCACAGTGACAAAAGTGAGGAAATTCGGTTAGGGTTGAAAATCCTAACTGTGCATTCCCCCCCCACCACCACACACACACATACATGCAAGTAGGGGGAGGACCAAGGCAACACAACCAATCATACACAACCAGCAGCAGGTAACAGGAATAACATACAACTATCTAAAGCATGAAACCACACACCCATGCTCCCATCGGGCTGTGGCATTGGGACGTCATTGCTAACAATAAACCCGGACATTCCACGCACTGCAAAACACATATCACAACTGACAACTGGGCATGTTGGGCTACACGCTGCCACCAACACATAACACAGAGTACACATATGGTATTTTGGGGTTCGCAAGATCCAAAAGAGGATTTTGCACATTCCCTGAAATACTTTCAAAAATCACTTTCGCAAATGCAACAGTGACGTACTATGCATTTGAGCCACTTTCATGTTTGTGACAGTATTCTGTGACACTATTTTGCATGCTTTTGCAAATGTGACACTGTTGTGTCTTCCGTTTGTGACACTTTCGTGTTTGAGACAGTATTTTGCAACACTACTTGATATGCTTCCACAAATGCAACACTTTCATGTTTCAGAAAGTATTTTACGAAAGTATGCTCCTAATGACTGCACATCTTTGCCATCATCCTGCAAGCAAATGGTTGGGTCCTTTGGGCTGAAATTTGCAGGGTGGCAAGACCTGATGCACAGATGTGCCTTTTCCTGCTTTTGTGCTAAAATAGTTGAGGATGACAAAGTTACACTGTTCCAAAACTGAGCAATTTTCCATAGACTAACATTG
Source organism: Neoceratodus forsteri (assembly GCA_016271365.2). Taxonomy (NCBI): domain Eukaryota; kingdom Metazoa; phylum Chordata; order Ceratodontiformes; family Ceratodontidae; genus Neoceratodus; species Neoceratodus forsteri. Next base: position 1,222,533,806 of record CM057459.1, on the reverse strand, counting down.
CAGTGCCCATAATGCCTTTTGCCATCCATATGTTGAGAATGAAGTGAGGTACACCGTTTTCGCTACTGCCATCTCGGTTCACCTGTATGTGAACTAACCTCATAGAACAACTTTGTAAATAATGTATGCTATCTGAGGTTGGATTTCTCCGCTTCCTACAGTAACATAAGTATACACCTCCTGCTGGTTGTGTGTGATTGGTTGTGTTGCCTTGGTCCTTCCCCTACTTGCATGTATGTGTGTGTGTGATGGTGGTGGTGGTGGGGGGATGTGCAGTTAGGGTTTTCAACCCTAACACCGAATTTCCTCACTTTTGTTGCTGTGGAACATCCCTAACTGATGCATTAAACAGAGTTTTTTTGCCATATATATATATACATATATATATATATATATATATAATATTGGCACGGTAGTGGCAGTATAGTTAGAGCTGCCCGGCCACTTGTATGTTAAACCTCAAATTTTGCACTTTAAATATGTGGGCACCGTAAGATGGATTTGCCTGAAAGTTTGCATGCACGGTCTGGTACCATAGATCTCTGGATCTGGCAAGTTGCATCACGGTCAGATGAGCGGTTGCGGAATTGGGTTTCTGCAAGTTTCTTTGCTCATGGCTACAGCAGGCACAATTTGTCCATTTGGTCTGAAATCCTCAGGGAAGATGCAGTCTGAGTCATTGATGTGCCTTTCAAAGATTTGGTGAAAACATATTAAAACCTTCAAAAGTTATTCGAAAAACAAGTTTTCCATTATAGTCAATGGGGAAAAAAATACATATGTCTCTCAAAAGCTGCTGCCACTGCATTTTACTGTTGCAAATGGCCCTTTTACTGTCGTGAAGTGGCCATCTTGTTTTCAGTTAGTGAAAGAGAAAAATGACTGGTGTTTAAATTTGGGACCCCCTAGGTAAACACTGAGTATTGTATTTACCTGTTGGGTCCTGAGGATCACAGCACTGTCTTTTTTGGGGAGAACCCCCTCCCCCCAGAAATGCCTTTTTGAAGATCAGACACCCCCGTAGTGTCACAAATTGTGACAGAAATGACCAAGACACTTTAGCAAATCACAAAAGTGTTGTGCCTATTTTTGTGAAATTGTCGCAATTTGCGACAGTACTTTGCCCCCCAAAAAACAATTCTTTGCCATCCCACTGCACCAAACGGTTGGGGCTTTTGGCCTGAAATTTGCAGGGTGGCAAGCCCTTGTCCCACAGATGTGGCTTTTCATGGTTTGGTCCTAAAACATTCAATGGGCCCATAGTTACAGTGCTCTGAAGCTGAGAAATTTCCCATAGGCTAACACTGAGGCGCACGTGGTGACTTTCAGCACCCATATCTCGGAAACAGTGTGAGATATGGATTTTTCATTCTCCACAGCTTAGTCTGAAGTCATGAATACCACTGCAATGGAATTTATTTAATAGTTGCTACAGTTACTGAGATATTGCCAAATACATGCTACAAGGGTTCATTTTTGAGTACAATGGGGCTGCTATATGGCTCCATACTTATGTGTAAGTGGGAGCCTTGAGCCCAGAGGGCCTGCACTCCCACATATTCATGCCATTATGAAAAAATGGACAACATGAGGGGAGCGCAGGGCCTGAAGGGCCTGCACTTCCACTGCCACATACCAGTTATGAGTTAGATTACACCTTCTCGAAAAGAAGGCAAATTCTGTGCAAAAACTCCATTAATGCATCGATTATGGCTGATAGCACAACAACAAAAGTATGGAAATGTGTTGTTAGGATTACCTTTCTACCACCCCACCCCCACCCCTACCCTCCACTCATCAACAGACATTGGGGTGTGCTATGGGGTTGTCAGGCCTAGCTCTCACCCCATTCTCTTATACTGTAGCATGTCAGCTTATTTACACATGGAATGGGGCAAGAGTTGGGCCTGATGACCCCATGGCACACCCTAATGTCTGTTGTAGAATGGAGGTTGGGGGGTTGGGGGGAGTGTTGGTGGGGTAACAGTAACATCACATTTCCATACCCTAACTGATGCATTAACAGAGTTTTTGCAATGAATATATATATATATATATATATATATATATATATATATATAAAATAGGTGCTAGTTAGGGTTGATCAGGCACTTCAATGTTAAACTCAAAATTTTGCACTTTAATAACTTTGCAACTGTTGAATGGAGTTGTATAAAATTTGGTATGCAACTTCCTATGCTGCAAGTCTCTTGACCTGGCAAGTGTCGTTCATGTCAGATGTGTGGTCTCCGAGTTACAAAGAGGTGAAAAAACATGTTTTTACCCATTGACTTTACTGGGATTTTTCTTTGAACTTGCCTAGAGCCTCTGCAATTTTCAGAAAAGAAAGGAACTACCCCACAGATGTGTCTTTTGCTAGTCTAGATAAAAAACAATCAGCCATTTTTAAGTTGTTGCAATTTAAAAATTAAAAAAAATAATTTCTGCGCATGCTCAGAAGGCACTTCAATATAGCTGGTTGATACGAAAAGGAATCCTGCATTATATGAGAAAATTACTCTTTCATATGGCTGCCATCTTCTTTCCAGTTTGCCTGAAATTTCAAATTTGGAAACCTCAAAAATGATATTCTGGGGAGGAACCAACAGATGTAGCATGCTTATTGTGACTCCCTAGGTACATTCTGCACTTTACTGTTCGGAAAATGCCCTTAAAATGTTTGTTATTTAGCATTTAAATTCTTTGTTTGTATCTGCGTCATACGACGTAGGATCTTAGTTCATATAATGATACGAACTAGGATCCTACTTCATATGATTCTGATACAAACAAAGAATTTAAATGTGGATATCTCAGCCATTTTTTGGTATTTCCTCTCCAAATTTTCAACATAGGCATGTTGGGACCCCACTTTATGAACAATGTCACTGTTATCTCATTACTTTGTTCAGAAATATGATTTCATGGTCACTGCATGGAATCATCTTTTGGGATGTGTAATCACTTTTTGGGACTGATTAATGAAATGACAGTCCCAGTCTTCATGAGGGGAGTTCCCAAAAAGCTGACATTGAAAATTTGGTGCAAAGAATCCCAAAAAATGGTTGTGTTACAAGCGTGTGTTGTACAGTTTCTATGCACGCTTGTATCTTTGGCAATTTTTAATATTTTCAGTCAAGATTTTCAACATTGCCATCTCTAAATACCTCCTCAAGAACAGTATAGCTGTCATTTCTTACATCCTGCTGGAAAAGTGTTTTCACACCTCTTTCACAGAATGGCACGTCACTGTGCAAAATCAACTTTTGGGATTGATTAACTAAATCACAGTGCCAGTGTTCATGAGGGATTTCTCAAAAAGCTCATGTTGAAAATTTGGTTAAAAAATTCTGAAAAATGGCCACGTTATGAGCGTGCATTGTGCAGTTTCTATGCGTGCTCATAACTTTGCCAATTTTTCATATTTTCCCTCCTGGTTTTCAACATTACCCTTTTCCACACCTCCTCATTAACAGTATACAGATGTCATTTTTCACATCCTTCCCAAAACAATGATTTTGCACCTGTGGTGCAGAATGGCACATTTGCTGTGCGAACTCAACTTTTGGGACAGATTAATAAAATGACAGTGACATTGTTCATGAGGTAGAATCCTCAAAATGCCATGTTGAAAACTGGGTGGAAAAAATCCTAAAAATGCCTGAGTTAATCAGTTGAATTGTGGCACCCATGATGCCTTTAACTTGAAAATGATGCGAGATACAGATTTCGTTGACCACGTCTCTCCTGGAGGTCTCGCTGTCATGATTCCAATGACACTTGAATTGTTTTCATAGCTGCTACCGTTGCCTTGATATATTGGCAAATAAGTGTTACAAGTGTTCCTTGCCCTATAGGGCTGCTATATGGCTCCATAGTTATGTGTAAGTGGGAGCATAGAGCCCCTAGGGCCTGCACTCCCACAGATGCATATCGTTATGCAGAAATGGGCAGCATGGTGGGAGCACGGGGCCCACCAATACATGCCATTTACTAGTTATATTACACTTTTTCAGAAAGAAAGGAAATTCATTGCAAAAAATGTTGTTAATGAATCAGCTATGGTTAAACTGACAAAAGTGGGGAAATGAGATGTTAGGGTACAGCCCCTAACCCCACCACCACCCAACCCCCCATCCTCCACAGACCGAAACAGATGCTGGGGTGTACCATAGGGTCATGAGGACTAACTCTCAACCCATTCTCCTTTACTATAACATGTCAACCTGTTTACACATGGAATGGGGTGAGAATTGGGCCTCATGATCCCATGGCACACCCTGCCATCTGTCAGTCTCTGGAGGATGGGGGTTGGGGTGGTGGGAGGTTAGGGGCTCTACCCCAGTGTCTCATTTCCCCACGTATGTCAGTTTAACCCTAACTGATGCATTAACAAAGTTTTTACTAATGAATATCAATTATATATAGAATTTGAAGATGGTGCAACCTCTAGTGTGTGGTGCTGATAAACTGCAGATGGGAAAGTGGGCTGATAAAAAAAGAAAGAATGCAGGCAATTAAAGTGATGCTAATAAAAATGATACACATCTTTAGTGGAACCCAGAGACAGAAGAGATAAAAAAAAATCAGTGCATTGGCTAGGATTTGATCCCAGGCTACCCAGAATTATGTTCAAATAATAAATGAGCAATACTCAGATATTGTGCTGTGGTTATACTCATGCTTTTAACAGCTAGCAGCCCCTTCCCATTTTAACTTCCTATGCTATATGCACTTATTACCAAACTGCAAGCTCTTAAAGACTAGACCAGCTAATTAACCTAGCTCCTCAGGTGGTGCCTGGATGTGTCTTGGCTTTACAAGCAAAGAGTCAGGGGTTTGATGCTAGATGAGGGCACTTATGTGCTGCCTTACCAAGGACACTCAAGAATTATGCAATCACTATCATCATGGTTTCACCATGCCCTTCCTGTTTTTACTTCCTTTTCTGTTTATACTTAGACCCCAATGATTACTTAAAAAAAACAGAATGACTGCTTGCTAGGGTCTGCAATATAGCAAAAAGGTCAGAGCACTGAGTTATGAACCAAAAGACCTCATAGTCCTAGGTTTGAATGCCACAACCACCAAATGTACATTGCCCCTGAACCAGCCACTGCACATGTCAGAGCATCTGATTTTGCCTCAGTCAGCATGCAAGCCACACCTCCAATCTCTCCCCATTTAGTCCTGTCTCAAATCTCACCCCATGTAAGCCCCACCTCCAATATCACCCATATAAACCCAACTCCAATCTCACCACATGTAAGCCCTACCTCCAATCTCCCCTGTGTAAGCCCCATCTCCAATCTCACCCCATACAAGCCCTCCTCTAATATCACCCTATGTGTGCCCTGCTTCCAATCTCACCCTATGTAAGTCCCACCTCCAATATCATCCATACAAATCCTGCCTTCAATATCACTCTATGTAAGCCCAGCCCCCAATCTCACCCCATCTATGCCCTGCCTCCAATATCACCCTATGTAAGCCCCACCTCTAATATCACCCTATGTGAGCCCTGGCCTCCAGTCTCACCCCATGTAAGTGCCACCTTCAATATCACCACATATAAGCCATGCATCCACTATCACCCTATATAAGTCCTGCCTCCAATATCATCACATATAAGCCACGCCTTCAATATCAACCCATGTAACCCACATGTCCAATATCACATGTAAGCCCCACCTCCAATATCACCCTATGTTATCCCCACCTCCTATCTCACCTCATATAAACCCCACCTTCAATATCACCCCATATGAGTCCTGCTTCCAATATCACCCTATGTAATCCCCACCTCCAGTCTCACCCCTTATAAGCCCCACCTTCAATATCACCACATATGAGTCCCATCTCGAATATCACCCTACATAATCCCTGCTTCTAATGTCACCCCATGTAAGTACCACCTCCAATATCACCCTATGTAAGTCACATCTCGAATCTCACCCCATATAAGCCCCACCTCCAATATCACCCCATATAAGCCCTGCCTCCAATAGCACCACATATAAGCCCCTCCTCTGATATCATCCATGTAACCCCACCTCCAATATCACCCCATGGAACCCCTGCCTCCAATCTTACCCCATGTAAGCCCCACCTCCAAATCACCCCATGTAAGCCTGCCTCCAAATCACACCATGTAAACCCTGGCTCCAATATCACCAAATGCAAGCCCTGACCTCTGTTCCCAGCACTCACATAAAAGCCTGACTCCCACTTCTCACATAGAAGTGCTGCCTCCAATTGCTCCACATAGATGTCCCACTTCCAATCCCCCAAATGCATGTTCTGCCCTCAATCAGCAATACTCACAACTTTATGCAGTCGCTACACTCATGGTTTACCAGCTACCAGCTCCTTCACCATATTTGTTCCTATACTATAAGTAGTGAGTAACAAGTTACATGCTGTAAAAGTATTAGAACAGCATTTTGAACAAGTGACTCATGTGTTACTGTGGATGTATCTTGGCCTTGAAAGCAAAGGATCAGTGGTTTGATTCCAGGTGGGAACACATATTTTGTTGTTGTATCTTTAAAAAAAATATGGGGGAAAAATTAGTTCATTCAGAGCAGGCATTTGCTACTATAAAATATATGTTATATTATAGGGGCACGGTCATGCTGCTATAGTTATGGTTGAGTAGGCACTTCAATGTTAAACTCAAAACTTTGCACTTTAATAACCTTCAGCCATTGAATGGATTTGCACACATTTGGTAAGCATCTTCCTGTGGTGTAAATCTCTTGATCTGACAAGTTTCGGTCTGGTCAGATGTGCGGTTTCCGACTTATGGAGAGGTGAAAAAACATATTTTTATCCATTGACTTTACTGGGATTTCTCCTTGAACTGTCCTACAGCCCAGAGCATTATTTTGTTTGGTATGCAATTTTCAGGAGAGAAAGGAACTACCCCACATATATGCTTTTTGCTAGTCTGGACAAAAAACAATAGGCCATTTTTAAGTTATTGCAATTTAAAAATTTGAAAAACTAATTTCTGAGCATGCTCAGTAGGCACTTCAATCTAGCTGGTTGATACAAAAGAGGAATCCTGCATTGTATGAGTAAATTCCTCTTTCATATGGCTGACATCTTGTTTCCAGATTGCCTGAAATTCAAATTTGGAAACCTCCCAAAATGATTTTCTGGGGAGGAACCAATACATGTAGCTTGCTTATTATGACCCCCTAAGTGCATTCTGCACTTTACTGTTCAAACAATGCCCTGAAATGTGTGTTATTCAACACTGATATTCTTTGTTTGTATCCGCATCATACGCATAGGATCTTAGTTTGTATGATGATACGAACTAAGATCCTACTTCGTAGGATTCTGAAATAAAGAATTTAAATAAGGATATCTCAGCCATTTGTTGGTATCTTTGTCACCAAATTTTCAACATAGGCATTTTGGGACACCACCTCATGAGCAATGTCACTATTAACTCGTTACTTGGTACAGAAAGGTGATTTCGCAGTCGCTGCATAGAATCACCTTTTGGGACGTGAAATCACCTTTTGGGACTGATTAACAAAATGACAGTACCATTCTTCATGAGGGGAGGTGCCAAAAGGCTGATGTTGAAAATTTGGTGCAAACAATCCCAAAATCGGTCGTGTTACAAGAGTGCGTTTCGCAGTTTCCACGCACAGTTGTAACTCTGCCAGTTTTTAATATTTTCACTCCAGATTTTCAACATTGCTATTTTTTTACACCTACTCGTGAACAGTACAGCTGTCATTTTTCACATCCTGGTGGAAATGTGTTTTGACACCTCTGCCACAGAATGGTGCTTCGCTGTACAAAATCAACTTTTGGGATGGATTAACAAAATCACAGTGCCAGTGTTCATGAGGGGATTTCTCAAAAAGCTCATGTTGAAAATTTCATTAAAGAATTCATTAAAATGGCCATGTTACGAGCGTGTATTGTGCAGTTTCTACGCACACTCATAACTTTGCCAATTTTTCATATTCACCCTCCTGGTTTTCAACATTACCTTTTCCATATCTCTTCATGAACAGTATATAGCTGTCATTTTTCACACCCTGACCAAAACATGATTTTGCACTTGTGACGCAGAATGGCACATTCACTGTGCAAACTCAACTTTCAGGACCTATTATAAAATGACAGTGACATTGTTCATGAGGTGGGGTCCCCAAAATTTAATGTTGATAATTGGGTGGAAAAAATCCTAAAAATGCCTGAGTTATGTGTGTCCATTGAATTTTGGCACCCGCAGCACCTGTAACTCCAAAACAATGCGAGATACAGATTTCGTCGACTGTGTCTCGCCTGGAGGTCTCGTTGTCATGATTCCAACGACACTTGAACTGTTTTCTTTGCTGCTACAGTTGCTGAGATATTGGCAAATTAGTATTACAAGTGTTCCTTGTCCAATAGGGCTGCTGTATGGCTCCATAGTTATGTTTAAGTGGGAATGCAGAGCCAGGAGGGCCCGCACTCCCACAGATGCATATTGTTATGCAGAAATATATCTCAGTGACCTGAGTTTGGGGTGAGCTCAGTGACCAAGCTGGATGGGTTGAGGGGTGGATGGCACTGTTATGCAACCCCCAAGCCAGGGAATGAAAGATGCAGGGTTGCTTGCGCAGACCCAGGTGCCACATAGTAAAGATAACTCTTCTATTGGCATAGGTGCCTGCATGTCTGTGCCCTTTGCAGCTGTATCTGAGTCAGATGGAAGAGGAGAGAACACAACACTGCTTCTGTGTGCAGAAGAACATGCCCTTGGAAAATGGCAAATATATTTTCGTGATTTTACAAACAGATCTCGATTTGGGACATTACTTGTTTAGTCAGGTAAAGCTCTAACAAACAGGCAGTAATAAAGTTGCAAGAAGTTTCTTTTTAATTTTATTTCATGAAGTAGTACACTGTTTCCTTTCATTGGTAATAGACTGCTGTGTTGGTGCATGTATTTGGAGAGGGTTGTAAGTTGCTGGTGGAAAATATGTTCAGTTCCAATGAGAAAAGTTTTATCCTTCTTTTGCCTCCTGTACTATTCCAGAACAAATTATTTCACAGCCATCTCCGAACTATAATAACTCATGTTAACTTAAATACATTTAGGATCCACTGTGAGTGACACTACAGTAATTGAGCAACTATGTTGAGGGGTGTATGTGGAGAGGGTGACAGAGGATGGGTGAGTGTTTGGAATGTAATATTGTAAAACCCAGAATTCAAGAAAATAAGGGTTCAATCGCTAGCAGTGTGGCACAAAGAGCAAACCTGAATTTTTGCAATGAAGGGATGGTTGTGAATATAATTTACTGTGTAGCAAAACTGGAAGTAAAAGGAAAGATAAAACTTTGATCAAATTGGAACTAGAAGGCTACAGTTTCATTGCCAACAACTTTTATAACAAGTCCTCAAATACCTGTAAGAACACGACAATCTATTGCAAATGAAAGAAAATGCGTGCTACAGTACTATGTCTGAGTCTAGGTAGTCCCCTCAAAGTAGATGGATCCGGAAAAAGTGGGAATTATTTCTTTTTAGCTAATCAGCTTGAACGTGGATCTGAACGTGGTGTTTGTAGCTATACTTTATACATGTGTGTATGCTGACAGACAGTGTTTGTGCAGTGAGGGCATAGCATCAAGGTTATAACATCAGACTTGGTGACTGGTGTGGGTAAGGGAGTACTACAGAAGTAGAAGAGAATATAAACAGCTGTTCTTAGTTAAGAGCAATCACACAGCTTTATTTCGAAAAGCAACTTTGCTTGCTGTGTCAGTGTTATTACGGCATAACACTTTGTGTGCTGGTTTTGCCCTGCACAATTACTCATCAGATTAGGCTACATAGACTGTGACAGGACCACACAACTGTATTTAAAAAAATCACATAAATATATACTGTGTTAAACTTTGCCAACATACGTCATGCATCAAATACGATTAACATTCTTATTATATTAAACTAAACTACTAGATATTGTTCATGCATTTAAAAAATATGTTTGTATCTATATCTGTATAGTTTATTTATTTATTTAGTTTTTGTTGACTGGGTAAGTGCACTAGACAAATCCTGCCTATTTTTAGGCACGACCTGGGAGAGGGGGATACAGATGAATGCCAACTGACCTTGAACCAGATTAAGCTGTTGGTGGTATTTTTAGTGAATGAGGGAAATTTGGCTGGGACACCGGGGAAATTCCCCTACTCTTTTTCGATAAGTGCCATGGGATCTGTTAACATCTACCTGAACTACTACCAATCCAGGCAGATGGGACCTCGGTTTAATGTCTCATCCGAAAGATGGCACCTCAGAAGTGCAGCACCCTTCTCATGCTGCACTACAGTGTCAGTACTGGGATATTAACCCAAGTGCCAGATATGGGAACTGCACCCACAGCCCTCTGATCTCCCGGCCTCAGAGGCGAGTGTGCTACCTACTGAGCCACTGACACTGACAACTGTAACTGGTGATCTCCTATAATGACTGGATATTGACTCCTGATAAAATGCCATAATAACCCACTGAATTCCATAATAACTCAACAGCAGTTTATTGCGGCGTTTTCTTCCTTGCACTCTCACTTTACTGAAGCTTGAAAGAAAACACACTGTATTTGTATGACTACAGGGGCTGCTCAGAGACATGTTCGCTCACACAAATACAGCTTATAGTTTCTGTCTCTGTCAAATCTTGCACCAGTTAATATAAAAATAATGCCTGTGCAAGGTTTGTGTTATAAGGATTTTTCACACAACCTCATTGTGTGATAATGTCTTAAACTACTCAAAGTTCTCTCTCAGAATTTATACATTATCACACACCAAGGGTGTGTGAAAATTGGTCACTACACACCTGCACAGGCATTATTCTGTATATATTTGGCAAGTATACAAATAGTTGTAACAATTCTCTCTCTTATATATAGTAATCAAGATTAACATATATTATTTAGAAATCTAATTTCACTGTTGACTGCTGTATAAAAGCTGTTACTATATTACACTAGCACATTTGCTGATGCTACTGTATGTACTTGTTATCATGTTATGTAATTCTGCATCTGTATTTGTTCTGTAAGTTGTTACTCCCCACAACCTCTTCCCCGGGTTGCACCTAGAAACAAGCCTTGGCTCATGTGCCTTTCCCGGTTATCAACTTTTAAATAAATAAAGATTTAGATGCAGTTGTTCATATATTCAGTCATAAAAATGAGAGCTATGATCTGACTGAGGTAAACTGCTCTGAGCATAAGCAACTTAATATTGACTATCTGCTTGATACACTGGTATAGAAATTCTACTTTTCCACAATAATTTACAGTGACAGACTATTCGACAGACTATTAATATTGAATGAAGAATATACAGATCGCTATGTTGGGACCTACAGTACTTTGATGGTTGGGATTGGGAGTAGAAACACATTGAACAGATTACATTTCTCAAGAAGTGCAATGATGGTAAAAGACATAAGAACAACATGATATCCAACTGTGCTGAGAAGACAGCCAGATACACTGAAGGACTGCATCTGCACATTGACCATTTTCACTTACTTGGTAATTATTACACTCCCACAGCAGAACAAGGATCAGGATATCAAGTCTTGTATTTTGCAATTTTTCTCATTTGATACCTCGACCCTGAGACATCAAACAATAAGTTGCTGTACCAGCATTACAAGAAATCAGCAAGATTCTAGTGAATTTATATTTGTGTATTAGAGCTGATGATTGGGGGTAGATTTGGAATTCACATGCAAATATTCCAACTATGTAGGACCGCAAGTATGTGGTGTGCCCCTGAGCAGAAATGTATGTTTTATTTTTATTATTATTATCATTATGCCCTAAATAGTGTACCCCCCCGACAGTGACACCAATACAGCGACCTACATCACTGCCAACAAATCGACAGCTTGTCGACAGGTCACTGTATTGGTGTGCCAGAGACAGGGGCACACTGTCTCCTGGTCCTGCACCCCCTCCCCAAATCAACTCTGACTCAGAGTTGATTATAATTAGAATGGGAATGTGGGAGGCAGAGCCCTCCACATGGAGGATTTGTGGGGCAAAGCCCCCCTTATAGAAAAATAGACCAGGAGTCCATCGGATTTATGATGACCACAACTTGCGGTGAACATAAATTCCATTGCTGTCTTGCCGGTCGAGAAAATTGATGTTGAGCCAGCATTTTAGAGCCTTTTTAAATACAGTTGTGTGATTGCTCTTTCCTGAGAACATCCCTTTCCATTCTGTTCTCTTGCTGTAGTACTCTCTACACCACACCATTTGCTCAGTCTTGTGATTAATATATTGGCATTGATACAGTGCCCTCGCAGCACATAAACTATCTGTCAGCATACACACAAGCAGGCAACACAGTGAGTTTAACTACAAAAGGCAAGTTCAGAGCCATCTTCAAGGAGATAAGACAAAAATAAATTTTTCACTCTCGGCCCCAGTGCACATACTTTGACAATACTACATGGGGGGGGGATGATTGAGCATCTGTACGTGTGTGCTTTCTACTTTGGCCAGCTGCTGCCTCACTGTTCTTATATTACTATAATCTCTGCCCCCATGCCTTCACATCACATGCATTGCTTGTCAACACGCACGCAAGTATACACATCACAGATAGTGCAGATACAAAAGCGGAGTTCTGAGCTACGTTCCAGGTAGTCAGCCAAAAGGAAGATTTCACACTGTCCCCATGCAGGTAGATTGAGAGTACTACATATACTTGGGGAGGGGAGTGTAGGAGTGACCAGTTGTGTGTGTTCTCTTTACTTTGGCCAGCTGCTACTTATCTGTTCTCTTGTTACTGTCCCTTCCCCCATGCCCTCACATTTAATATGCTGTTTGTCAGTATGCACAAGAGTATTCTGCAGCACAGAAAGTGAGACTACAAAAGCCGAGTTCAGATCCACATACCAGCACATCAGCCAAGAGAACTTAGTTATTCTCATTCCTGATGCCAGTAACTTCAGATCCCTATAGAATCAGATGGGATTGGATTAGGAAAGGGAATGATTGACCAGCCAAGGTGTGCTAAGATTATTTATGCAGAGACTGCAGGCATGATTATGCATAATTGAATTCCTTAGGCAGTTTAGCACAGTATTAGCTACCTAATATACCCGGGTTGGAATCCTAGTTGAGCCATTGATGAAATGCATCTCCCTGAGCTAGTCGTCCTCAATCACAGAGCTTTATTTAACTAAGTTGTTATCATGGTTAAAATTCTGTCTCTTACTGAAAGTACGATTTTATCTTTAATGTTAGCTATCCCATGTAAACAGATTGTAAGGAATCATAGCTTGGTCACCAGACCATACAGGGAAGAAGTCGTTCAAAAAACGATGTAAAATTCTCATGCTAAACCAAAACATCAGATTAGTAAAAGATTTTATTGTGCATTGTTATGTTCAGCAAAAAAAAAAAAAAAACAAGAAGAATTTTTCCTTGGCTATGGGTATCTGTACACTTTTAAATATGTTTGGGAATTTTGTGTGTGTGGTGGGGGGTAATAGAAAGTGACAGCATGTAGTAAGATCATGTTATGAAAAACATAAAAAAAAGAATGACAATATATTTAATTCAGATGGCTCTGATCCATAAAAAAGCATACGGGTTTGCCTTTATTCTATCACATGTGAAACACACACAAGCCCTGTGGGTGACCAGCTCTGTTAGCGGAGTAACTCGAGGAAAATGTTTTCTCATATGATACCTCAACCCTGAGACATCAAACAATAAGTAGCTGTATCAGCATTACAAGCAATTAACAAGATGTGGGCAAATGTATATTTGCGTATTAGAGTCAGTGATTGAGGGGGGTAAGTTTGAAATTTACATGCAAATATCCCAGCTATGTAGGACTGCACGAGTGGTATGCCTCTGAGCAGGAACACAGGTTCAGTTATTATTTTTTTAAATACAGCTGTGTGATTGTTCTTTACTAAGAACATCCACTTCCACTCTGTTACCTTTCTGTAGTACTTTCTTCCCCACACCATTAGCTCAGTTTTGTGATTAATATATTGGCATTAATACTATGCCCTTCACAGCATATAAACTATTTGTCAACATGCACACAAGCAGGCATCACAGTGCATTTAACTACAAAAACTGAGTTCAGATCCATGTTCAAGCAGATCAGACAAAAATAAGTTTTTCACAGTCTGTCCCTGTGCACGAGTTTGACAGTACTACATAGCTGGTGGTGGGGGGGGGGGGGAGTGATCGAGCAGCTGTATGTGTGTGCTTTCTACTTTTGCCAGCTGCTGCCTCATTGTCCTCATGTTACTATAATCTTTACCCCCATGCCCACACATCACATACACTGCCTGTCAACATGCATACCAGCGTGTATCACAGCTAGTGCAGACACAAATGCGGAGTTCTGAGTTACGTTCCAGATGATTAACCATAAAGTTTTACACCCCATCCCTGTGCACATCATTTAAGAGTACTACATATACTCAGGGAAGGGGAGTGTTGGAGTGACCAGCTGTGCATGTGTTTTCTTTACTTTGGCCAGCTGCTGCATATCTGTTCTCCTGCTGCTGTATCCCCCCCCCCCATGCCCTCACATTTAATATGCTGGTTGTCAAAACTTACAGGCGTATTCTGCAGTACAGCAAGTGTAGCTACAAAAGCAGAGTTCAGATTGACATTCCAGCCAAGAGAACATAACCATTCTTGGTCCTCATGCAGGTAACTTGAGATCTCCTTATAGAATCAGATGGGAATGGATTAGGATTGGGAATTTAATCGACCAGTCAAGGCTTGCTAAGATTATTTATGTAATGAACAGAGGCAGGACTATGTGTAATTGAATTCCTTAGGCAGCTTAGCACAGTATTAGTTAACTGAAAGACCCAGGCTAGAATCCTAGCTGAGCCATGGGTGAAATATGTCTCCCTGAGCAAATCAGTTTCAGTCTCAAGGCTTTATTTAACTAAGTTGTTATCATAGTTAAACATCTGTCTCTTCTGAAATTATGATGTTACCTTTAATTTTAGCTGCCCTGTGTAAACAGATCATAAGGAATCATAGCTTGATATCACCAGACCATACAGGGAAGAAGTGGCACAAAAACTGATGTAAACTTCTCATCCTAAACTGAAGCATCAGGTTAGTAAAAGTTTTACTGTGCTTCGTTTTATACAGCAAGCAAATTATATGTGTCCTTGGCTGTGGGTATGCATACAATTTTGAATCCGTATGGGGATTGTGTGTGTGTGTGTGTGTGTGTGTGTGTGTGTGTGTGTATTAATAGAAAGTGACAGCATCTAGTATGTGGATTGTGTTATGAAAAAAAAGAATAACAGTATATTTTATTTACGTGGCTCTGATACAAAAAATAAATAAATAAAATTATAGTTTTGTCTTTCTTCTATCATATCTGATACACATGCAAGCCCTGTGTGTGACCAGCTGTGTTAGTGGAGCAGCTTGAGCAACAACTGTGAAAAATTGTGAGAATCTTAGGAGCAGAGAAACAGTTTTAAATATCCAAATTTTACATGCCATTGTACTTGGGACTGTAAAGGCAAACTTCCCTAATCTCCTAGCAGAATGGTTAGATGGATGGATAGATAGATAGATAGATAGATAGATAGATAGATAGATAGATAGATAGAGATAGATAGATAGACAGACATACAGACATACAGACAGACAGATAGATAGATAAGAGTAGAGAAACAGAGAGAGAGAATGCAGTGACCGGCTCACTGCTCTAACTGAAGCTGGCAGCACATCTGCAGCGGCAGCTTCACATTTCAAGAAAATCCCACTGTTCTCATGCAGAGAACATGGGTGAATGGCTCCTCTTGCAAAGCTGGGTATCCACTATTTTCGGGTGCTGAGAAATGTTATTTCCAGGGCAATTTTCAAAAAAACAAACACCAGAATCAAGCTAAACAGGTCCCATTTACTTAGGATCAGGTGTTTGTTTTTCAAAACTATAATTTTTATGTATTTTGTTTATGAGTTAAAAAAACAAGATGGTGGCCATCACTATTGGTATTTTCTTTTCTACATGACAAGTAAATAAAATAAGCATTCGCAATATTTTTTTTTGCTACCTTTCTTATTTGTCGGTTGTCCAAAACATCCTTATAACTCTGGAACTGTATAATATTTTTTCACAAACCCTTAAAAAGACACACCCTTGGCAATGTCCCCTTCAACCTTGAAAATTTCATGAAAAATTTCCACACCATCTAGGCTGTAGGTGAGAGCAAAAAAGAACATGCAATGTTAAGTATAAGGGAACCCAGATGTGTTTTTTCCCATTTTTTGGCACTCCATAGCTTAAAATTCAAACAAGATACCTTTACAAATCTTTTCACATCTTGAGACTCTAACAGCCTGACTGCACTTGTCAAATTTAGTGCTATTTCATGAAACAACACAAAAGTTATTATGGTGCAAAAATTGGAGTTTAACATTAAACCGCTTACTCAACCCAAACCATAAGGGCACTACTGTGCCCTTGTAATAAACACATGTGGATGTTACATATTATAGTGGCTCAGTAGCAACCCTATAGTTATGGTTCAGTAGGCTGTTTAATGTTAAACTCTAATTTGTATACCTTAATAACATTGGCATTGTTTGATGCAATAACACCAAATTTGGTATGTGTGGTCAGGCTGTCAGGGTCTCAAGACTTGAAATGTTTTGTGATGACATCTTGTTCAGTTTAGAGATATGGAGCACCCCCAAAAAAGGAAAATATCCCTATACTTAACATTGCATATTTCTTGCTCTCATCTACAGCCTAGGTGGTGTGGAATTTTTTCATGAAAATTTCAGGGATGAAGGTGCCTATGCCAAGGGTATGCTTTTGGAAGGTTTTGTGAAAAAACTATTATATGGTTTTAGAGTTATAAGGATTTTATTGAATAACCAACAAAGGCAAATGGTTAAAAAAAATCATGCATGCTTATTTTCATGATTTGTTTTGGGAAAAAAATGCTGACAATGTGGAGAAACATACCATCATGCTGAAAAGCATACCGATCATGACGGCCACCAGTTTTAAATCACGTACATTAAAAAAACAAAAAAATGATATATTTTCAAAGATTGAGCACATGAACCCAGCTAAACAGGACCCATTTAGCTAGATTCTGTGTTTGCTTTAGAAAAAATTGCTAGAAATATCTTTTCAGGGAACCACAAAATCTAGGGTGCCAAACTCAGTGAGACAAGCTGTTCACCCACATTCTCTGTATGAGAACAGAGGGATTTTTTTGAATGCTGAAGCCACAGCTGGAGTCATGCTGCCAGTTTAAGTTCAAGCAATGAGCTGGCAATCCTCAATTCTCTCTGTCTCTATCTCTCTCTCTCTTTGTCTGTCTGTCTGTGTCTTTGTCTCTCTGCCTCTCTCTTTGTCTTTCTGTCTATGTATTTATGTATGCATCTGTCTGTCTATCTATCTATCTATCTATCTATCTATCTATCTATCTATCTATCTATCTATCATTTCATAAGTGGAGTGGGGTGCCCACCCTGTACTGCTTCTTTCTGCCCCTCCCATATCCAGGTCGCCTACCCTTCCTAATGTTTATATATTTTAATATGTAAGAAGACCAGTTTGCCTATCCTGGTACTGCTTCTCTTGACCTCACTCATCTCCAGGTCACCCACCTCTGTCCCCTATGTACCCCTATATGCCAGCACCAGGGTGTCCATCCCTGGTGCTGCCAAACACTATGGATGCCCAGTGATTGGCTGCACATCACAGAATGCCAGGGGGTGCTACTAAGGGGTCAGCTTTCCCAACACTACAAACAAATGCAAAGACAGAAGCACTCTGTACACACAAAAAAGGACTTGTTCAGAACACACCCTGACCTCTCACTCAGCATCCTCACCCCCAAAACACTCTCTCGCACCTATACATGTCCCATAGCATAGATCCACTCTCTGATCAAAGACATGTCTTGCTGCTGGAACCAGCGACTGTGATATGAGTAAATCAGTAAGTGAGGTTTAATGAATTTCATCCAGGTTTGAACTTTGATTCATAACTTTGCTGTTTTTACATATTTTGACCTAAAATGGCCTTTTTTGGACCCAACATCATGACCTGTGTTGGTAGAATTATGAAAATGTGACATAAAAAGCAATTTTGTGATTGTTTTATGAAATCCCCTTTCAGGTGGGATTTAACAATTTTCACCACCCTTGTTGAAGAGGTCAGGTCATAAGAAGACTATGTTGGAAATTTGGGGTCAAAAAATGTAAAAATGTGGTTCCATTTGACCTACACCTGAAACAAACACAAGTCCTGTGGATGACTGGCTCTGTTAGTGGAGTAGCTTGAGCAACAACTGAGAAACATTTTGAGAAGCTTAGGAACAGAGTGACAGTTGTAAATGCCCAAGTTGTACATGGCATTGCACTTGAACTGTAAAGGTGAACATCCCTCACGTGCTAGCAGAATGGATGGATGGATAGATAGATAGATAGATAGATAGATAGATAGATAGATACGAGGAGAGGGAGAGAGATTGTGATCAATGACTCACTGCTGTAACTGAAGATGGCAGCATAACTGTAGCTGTGACTTTACATTTCAAGAAAGTCTCACTGTTCTTATATAGAGAACTTGGGTGAACAGTTCCTTTCACTAAACTAGGCACCCTGGATTTTTTAGTTTTCAGAAAAGGTATTTCTGACAATTTTTTAAAAAAGCAAACACCCGAATCTAACTAAACAGGTCCCATTTACATAGGTTCAGGTATTTGTTTTTTTTAAATATATCATTTGTATGTATTTTCAGTGATTATGAGTTAAGAAAAAAAAATTTGGTTGCTGTCACGATTGATATATTTTTCCACATAACAAGTAAATTATGAAAATAAGCACTCGCAATCTTTTTTTTACCATTCACATTTGTTGGTTATCCAAAAAATTCTTATAACTCTGGAGCTGTACAATATGTTTTCACAAAACCTTCAAAAGGCAGACCCTTGGCACAGGCCTCTTCAACCCTGAAAATGTTCATGAAAAAATTCTGCACCATCTAGGCTGTAGGTGAGAGCAAAAAAAAAACAACAACTTAATGTTAAGTTTAGGGAACCCAAATATTTTTTATTTCCTGATTTTTGGCACTCCATGTCTCAAAAACTAAGCATGATACCATCATGAAACTTTTCATATCTTGAGATTCCAAAAGCATGACTGAACTTGGCAAAGTTAGTGCTAGTTCTTCAAATGATAACAAAGTTATTAAGGTGCAAATATTGGGGTTTAACATTAAATAGCATACTCAACTTCAACTATATGGTATCCTGATAATAAAAACACATTTGTATGTTACAAACACATCATATATTTATATATATATATATATATATATATATATATTAAATGTGCTACCATAGTAAGCGTTGAGGAGCCATTTACATGTTAAACCTAAAATTGTGCACCTTAATAACTTTGCAACCATTCAATGGATTTGCCTGAAATTTGGAACACACAATCAAAAACATACATCTTGGGATCTGCCAACTTTTGTACTGTTTGGATATACGGCTGCAGAGTTATTAAGCATGATCTGTGCATGCATTTACACTTTTTTGAATTCTTTGTTCATCTTTACAGGTCGTACAGTTTGCGCGATTGGTCCGAAAACTTCAGTGAACGTGCGGCCAGGATCCCCGATGTGCCTTTTGAAGATTTCATGAAAAAATATTAAACGGTTCAAAAGTTATTCAAAAACAAGTTCCCATTATAAGTCAATGGCAAAAGTTAACAAAAAGTTTGATAGTGTCGCAAATGCACTTTTTAGTGTCGCAAATGGTCCTAGTAGTGTCGCAAATCTGCTATTTTGTTTTCAGTTGGTGATCAGAAAAATGCTTGGCATTTAAATTCGGGACCCTCTAGCAACACAATTATTTTAGTGTTTACCTAGTCGGACCCTGAGGATGCTAGGCATGCCTTTATTTTGAGGTTAACCACCCTAGAAATATGTTTTTCCAATTTCTGGAAAAAGTAGTTTAGCAAAGTAGTGTCTCACGCATGGCACTTTTGCAAATGCTTGTGAAAGCTGTTGCAAATCACGACACTACTTTTTCAGATTATGGCCAAAATGACAGCTGTTTTTTGCCATCCTGCTGCAAATGAACAGTTTGTTCTTTTGGGCTGAAATTTGAAGGGAAGGCAGCCAAAAGCTCAGAGATGTGCCTTTTGGTGGTTTGGTGACAAAATATTGCATGGATGCAAAGTTACACTACTCCGAATTTGACACTTTTTCCCATAGACTAACATTGTGGTGTCCGCTGCATGACAGGAATTCTTTGCCACCCTGTTGCAAAATAACAGTTAGGTCTTTTAGACTGAAATTTGGAGGGAAGAAAGCCAACATCCCACAGATGTGCCTTTTGGTGGTTTGGTGAAAAAATATTACAGGGAGGCAAAGTTATGGCACTCTTAACTTCTCTTTTTTCCCCATAGGATAACATTACGGCATTCACCACGCCTTTCAGGGCCCGTATCTCAGAAACGGTGTGAGATACGGACTTTTCGTCTGAAAAATGCTTAGCCCCCTAATAGTTGCTAGGTACAAAACTAGCCAGGAAAGTCATAAAGCATATGACTTTTAAATTTTTTTTCTATGTCATACGGTTCCTGAGATATATGCACTTTAGTATTCCTACTCCTCATTTTCTGCTCCGAGACCCATTATTATGTATACATTCTTTGTACTCACTGTCTTTCTCTATGTAGCTTTTGGGGAAAACCAGCCTGTGTGGTTACATTACTGTTACCCTTACCGCTTCTGCTTGAGGTTCCGTACCCATTTCACTTACTGTTCCCGTCTACGCCACCATGTGCGTTACCCTTTGCATTTTCATTTGTGCTTGCATTTACATTATTTTAACCATTTGTGTCTACAATACTGTTTATCTTTGTGTCTCACTTTGCAGCACCATGCGCATTACCATTTGTGTTTGCAGGCACCGTGTTACTATGTGACAAGACATCACGTGGCGGGACCGTGGGACCCAAAGGGCCCCACGCTCCTGCAGCTGTATTACATACATTATTTCTCAGAGTAATTCTCAAAATGAAGGGAAATTAGAGGGAAAAACTCTGTTTACTGCATCAGTTTGTGTTGTTCCACAGCAATAGAAGTGAGGAAATTCTGTGTTAGAGTTCAAAAGCATAACTGTGCATTCACCCCAACCCCCCCAAGCACCACAGACACACAGAGACCCACACATAGATGAAAGTAGGGGGGATAACCAAGGCAACAGGACCAATCACAGACAACCAGCAGGAGGTGTCAGAAATACAATAAAACTGTCTAAATGTACTACAAGAGATCCCCAGTCCTTGAGAGTACATACTGCATGTTCGGCATACATCCTTAGCAAAATTGAGGCCATGTACAGCAACTGTACACGTTCCTGATTCAAGGTGCACACAAGTTACCACAGTTAGGAGTTGTATGGCCTTAGGTAGTGATGTCCCACACTTCACTACACCAGCTAATACACCCTGACTGGAGAGCCACAGGAAAACTAACGGTGATACACACTAGTTTACACATTTAGGAATTACAGGACCTCTGTGAGGTAATGCCTCACCCCCTAGCCCACATACTGCATACTGAGTGGAAAGCCACAGCAAAAATACACCTATGGACATGAATAGTGTAGCTCCATCTCTGCAGCTGTAGAGAAGTTAGCACACTTAGGAGTTGAATGGTCTAATGGGTGGGGGACTGCACCTCCAGAGACCCACAGCATAGCTGAGGATGTGGACATCAATGGTACAGCTCAGTGATTGTAGTCACAGTCAAGTTAGCACAGTTAGGATTTGCATTCTATGATATAGGCAATGCCCCCCCTGAATACATACTGCATCCTGAGTGCTGAGAAACAGCAAAAGTGAGGTGACGGACATCAACGGTACTCCTGCGTAATTGTAGGTACACTCCAGTTAGCATAGTTAAGAGTTGCATGTACTTAGCCAGGCAATTCCATCACATATAGCAGTTACTGCATCCTGATTGTACAACCACAGCTGTATTGCTTTAGGTAGCGATGTTGCACAGTTCAGCATGGCAGCTACTGCACCCTGACTGCAGAGCCACAGGGAAAGTAAGGGTGGTACATAGTAGTTAACACAGTTAGGAATTAGATGACCTCTGTCAGTTAATGAACCAGCCCCTAGCCCACATATCTATACTGAGTGGAGAGCCACAGCAAAAATAAACCTATGGACATGAACAGTGTAGCTCTGTCATTGCAGGTGTACAGAAGTTAGTACACTTAGGAGTTGCACTTTCTCATGGGGTGGGGGACTACACCTCCAGACCACTTGCTGCATGCTAAGTGAAGAGCCACAGGCAAAGAAGGGTGATGCAGATCAGTTGCACACCTTCCTGATTACAGGTACAGTGTAGTTAGCACAGTTATCATTTGAATGGCCTCAGCCAGGCAATGCCTTTCCAAACTGCGACATCAGGTACTGGATCCTCAGTAGAGACCCACAGCACAGCTGAGGCTATGGACATCAATGGTAGACATCAGTGATTGCAGGGACACTCAAATTAGCACAGTTAGCATTTGCGTGGGCACAGACAGGTAATGCCCCCTCCCAAAATTCGTACTGCATCATGAGTACTGATGCACAGCAAGACTGAGGCAATGGACATCAATGGTACACCTATGTAATTGTAGGTAGACACAAGTTAGCACAGTTAGGATTTGAATGGGCTCACCCAGGCAATTTCCCCACATATACCAGTTACTGATCCTGACTGTACAGCCACAGCTGCATGGCCTTAGGTAGAAATGTTGCACATCTCTCTACATCAGCTACTGCACCCTGACTGGAGACTCACAGGAAAAGTAAGGGCAGTACATACTAGTTAACTTAGTTAGGAATTACAGGACTTCTGTCAGGTAATGTCTGAACCCCTAGCCCACATACTGCATAGTGAGTGGAGAGCTACAGAACAAAAAAGCCCATGAAGATGAACAGTGTCATGGGGGACTGCACTTGCAGACCACTTGCTGCATCCTGATTGAACAGGCACAGGAAAAGATAGGCAATGCAGATCAGTTGTACAGCTCCCTGATTGCAGGAACAGTCCAGTTAGCACAGTTATCACTTGAATGGATTCAGGCAGGCAATGTGTCTTCAAACATGATAGCAGGTACTGCATCCTCAGTGGAGATACACAACACAGGTGAGGGTATGGACATCAATGTTAGACATCACTGATTGCAGGGATACTGAAGTTAGCTCAGTTAGGATTTGCATGTACTCAGACAGCTAATGCTGCCCCCCCCAAATTTGTACTGCATCATGAGTGCTGCTCCAAAGCAACAATGAGGCAATGGAGATCAATGACACACCTCTGTAATTGTAGGTACAATGAAGTTAGCACAGTTAGGAGTTGCATGGGCTCAGCCAGGCAATTGCAGCACACATAGCAGTTACTGCATCCTAAGTGTATAGTCACAGCTGCATAGTGTTAGATAGCGCTGTACCACACCTCGCTACAGCAGCTACTGCCCACTGACTGAAGAGGCACAGGAAAACTGAAGGTGGTACAGACTACTTAATACACTTAGGAATTATGGGACCTATGTCAGGCAATGCACCACGCCCTAGCCCACGTGGTGCATACTGAGTGGAGAGCCATAGCAAAAATAAGCCCATGGACCTGTATGTGTGGCACTACTTCTTCCAGTTGACTGGCATACTTAAAAGGAACAACAGTTACATTCTAATGTTATAATGTTATGGTTCAGTAAAGACTCAACACAGGTGGTTAAGTTTAAAAAAATTTATTGCCAATTGGTGAAACTGAGAAAGGGCCAATTAAGATTTAAATTTTTTTACAAAATCAGTCTCACAATACAATCCTTGCGTGTGTGTGGTCATTACTTGGAATATATCTAAATTTGTGTCATGCATAGTAAGTAGATGATATGGATTGGAATAAGCATGTACATACAGAAATATGAGCATAGAAAGAAGCCTGCAGAAAAAGGCCATTTGGTCTATCAAGTCTGCTCGTATTGCAGGGTCCGCATCTTGAGCTAATGTCTCTGCTATCCTTCCGCAGTCCTCCCATCCTCCCTAGGCATGATTCTTATCTTCCCCCTATGCCTATACCAGGCTCTTTTATAGCTGCTCACTGTCTTTAATTAGGTGACCTCTTCTAGCAGCACATTCCAAGTGTTCACCACCCTTTGTGGGAAGAAGTGCTTTCTGACATCCCTCCTAAACCTCCCACCTTCCAGCTTAAGACTGTGACCCCTCATGATGTGGTTGCCACTCAGCTTGAAGAGACTTTGGCTATCAACATTATTTATCCCTTTTAAGTACTTGAATGTTCCAATCATGTCTTGTCCCTCTCTCCTGTCCTATGTTAATGAAGGTATGTCAGGAGCTCCTAAGCAGTGATTACACACATGAAACAGTGATGATTTGTTGTTATTGTGTGACTGATGATGTGTATGTTCCTGGACTGGGTGAAAAACCAGATGCTAAGTGTTCAAGTAATAGAATATAAAAATTTAATGATTTTAGTGACATTAGATAACTGGTATGTTCAGTGAAATATTTTAAGATATATCACTGACTAGGTGCATATGGAAAATTCCCACCCAACCCCTCAATAGAGGCAATCATAAACATTGCCAGGAACAGGTATGAAGTGCGTTGTTATCAGTAAAAGTGTCTGATTTACAATTTCAAGTATTATTAACATAGATTACATTTACTTGTATGACAAGTACAACACATTTCATATTATTACAGGTACAATATACATTTCTTTCAATGGTTACATTAGTTACTGCATCAGTTCTGAACTAGCAAATAAATGTGTGTAGTATGTTGTTTTTATCAAAGATAAACACTGACCATCATCGCTGAACAGTTTGGTCAGTACCCATATATCAGCTTTTACAGTCGAAATGGACATTTCAAACTGTCATACTATATGAAAAAAGATGAATTGTCATGCACTGCATGCAAAAAGAAACAAACGCTGGTAAAACAATTGTTATTCCTTTTTATTTTTCTATAATCAACAGTTTTTAAAACATTAGCATGAAATTCATTTGCGTACTTTGAGAGTGACACATACTTTCAAATGTGCCAACTTGAACCTTCATGCGTGCAATTTTAATTCAATAACCACAGAAATAGTAAGTTGGATAAGATAGTAGAATAAACAGCAAATACTATCATTAAATGTAATCAGGGCATAACTCTTTCAACCTGTAAAATATAAATGTTTCATTGATTCATCTTTTATTTTACAGTACCACTTACTTCATGACTGATATGATGTCTGTCTTTCTACTATTTTATCTATAGTAAGCCTTGATGTGTAGTGCAAATGACTACACATCTCGGAGGTGGGCCGCACAAAGATAGGTGTGTTAGAAACATGCATAACTGGCTACCACCAACATAAGGATTGTTGTACTGCACACATCATCTCATCCACCATCCCATACTTATAAAGCTGAATACTTGTAGCACACTCCATGGTAGTCTAGAGGCACCATCATCCCATCCATGACAACACCATCACGGTAGCCTGCAGAATGAACTGGATCTAAATGGCATCATACTGTAAGCCAGTGGTTGTTGACCTTTTTTTGGTCTGAGGCCCCCCTGGTGACTGTTTGTCCTTGTCAGGGACCCCCAACAAAAAACACACATTTGTTATACTGATGCGTAACAAACAGCAAGCAAATTTTATAAAAAAAAATTAGTTTTTAATAACGTCTTTGCGACTATACAAAAAATATAAGATTTGTCAGGTATAAAGTGCACAATTTTCAGTTTTCACAACATAAGGTCTCAGGCTCGGGGGGTGGAAAGGTAAACTAACCGTACATAAAAAAATAACTTAGTAGTAATGGCGCTTCTGGGGGGGCACTGACTTATCTGTAACACAGAATAACTACATTCTAACGCTGTCCTTAGTTGTTACTGTTTATTCAAGCACTTTACTGCTCTGTCAGTCTCTATTTAAACACCACAATCACCCCCTAATCATTGCTGCTAAATATCAGCTTTATTAATGTTTATATGCTCTGTTAGTGTATATTTAAGCACCACTGTTAGTGTATATTTAAGCACCACTATTAATGTTTATTACTGTTCATTGCTGTAACACAGACCACACAGACCACGGAATACATTGGATATACATAGTGTACATACCAGGACAGAAAGAGGTGAGGGGAGCAAGGGCAGCCAGAGGAAACAAAGGCGCTAGGTTGGAGCTTCAGGCAGCATTCATCGGGTCACTAACTGGGATCAAAGGAGCGAGGGCAGCCAGAGAATACAAATGCACTAGGATCGCTCAGTACTTCAGAGCTTCATGCAGCTCTAATCTGGTCAATAACAGGGCAGCCAGAGGAAACATGCGGTATTCGTCGGGGCAGTAACTGCAGAGGATACAAACACAGTTCACAGGAGGCCAAAAATATATCGGCACGTAGAGAGAAATAATTTCAAGCAGTCAGGCAAGTGATTAATACCTAACAGCTGAACAATCAAGAATGAGCTGAGAAACTTGCTTTATTGTGAAGGGGTGCTTTATTGTTAGGCTAAGGATATTATGCAGCTAGCATAGCGATCATTACATTCCTGTGTTGCGAGTCATGTGATTGACTAATAAAAAAAACCTTCTAATCAGCTGCAAATCAAGAGAGTACCTGATGTTAGTATATCACAGTGATAGAACGAGCTGCAAATAGGTAGGTGATTGTAGGAGGCATAGATAGATGTAAGACAGAGAACAGTCAATGAGTGATTCCATTACTAGTGCTTAATTACCAGCTTGCTCGTGGTTGAAATTCAAACCGCAAATGTAACATAAGAAATATGCAATTTGCGTTTGACTTTACAGGCTGTTCTGCGGACCCTCTGGCATGCGCTCGTGGACCCCTTTTGGGCCATCGACCCTGGTTGACAACTACTGCTGTAAGCAATACAAGCACATTGAGTCAGGCTGAAAAACAATGAGCTTGTGGTGTGTACTGTATGCTGTCATTCACAATTTTTCAGTACACAGTGCAATCCCATTGGTTGTCAGGAGCACTTTTGAATCATTTCAATTTATATGATGCAATGGGTGTTTGTGGATGGGAGATAGGTGCCAGTACAGTACCATATAGTTGGCTACAATTATTCCTATTTATAAACGTTGATCCATGATTGGGGAAGTAGTGTTGGTACACAGCATGGGACTGGCCTGGGTGAGTAGGATGAGTGTGCACGCAACCAGGTGCATCATGCCGTTCACATCACTGTTAAAGGAATGCAAATGGTGTCCTAATGAAATGAAAATGACCTCTATTGCTCTAAGCATGCATAATGTCAACATTAGCATGTTTCGGAATGATTATTTACAATTTGCCAATGGTGCATCTATTAATGCAGGGTGCACACCCATTTAAGGTATTTAGGGTGACCACTGGCTTTAAACATGGTGGTTATTGTGGACTACAGCTTATCATATAAGCTGGAATGCCATCTTTTAAGAATCTTTGTGGGTGCTCACTGCTAGTAGGTAGTAATTTTCATGTGACCAGGTTCCCTAGTAATCTTTTTTTGCAGGCTGCCCTTAAAAAATTGAGGGTGCTTATGTCAACTTTGTGGGTGCTTGAGCACCCAAGCACCCATGGAGTCAGCGCCTATGCATACAAGTCATAAAAGCAAGTTGAAATGTAAACGTGCATAACAAGGTAAAGGTAAACATTGTAACAAATGTTATGCAGTAAGATTCACTAACGTGCACTACACGGATAATAGGAACTGCATGAACTTCACTCAGAATAGTGCAGATGTGCTTTCCATGATGAAACCCAATTCTGCATCGTTTTGCAGCATAATGCATCATGTGCTGCAGCAAAGTTATCATGGCAAACAGTGTAATTTCAATGGTATTAGTCACTTTTGTCATGTAGGAAACTGGAATTCACTTCATCCTGGCAGTGTCACATTTTTCTGCATGACAAAAGGGATTAATTCCCATTGAAATACATTGATTAATGCAGTAACTGTGCTGCTGCATACTGCATAATGCTTTAAAAGTGGGTTTCATCCTGGACAGCACATTTGCATTTTAAAAAAATATTTCAAATGATAACTTAGTGCAGCCTGTGATCATGCAATACATAACATTGAAAATATAATGCGACACAACACATTGGCAAACTACAGTTCCAAAACTAGTAATACAAGTGTCTTTATATTACACTGTGTGTTATGGTTTATGTAGGACTTCAGACAGTAATCATTTGACTGCTGTGCTTTGGTGTTTTGTCACATATCATGTTATGCTGTTCAGGTGACAAGGATTTGAACCCTCCGGCAGAGGTCATGGCAACTGTTTTGTTTTGGGGATATTCTGTATTGGTGCTTGGTACTGAGACTGTGGAAAAAAGTATAGCAGTTTAGACCATTAGATAACTGTTTACATTCAGTGCTGTGTTGTTCTGCACTTGTTCTATATTGCAGTGTATGTAAGGGTTGACTGGTTTGTTCTTGTTCATGTACTGTTGAGGGAATGGTGTACATTTCACTGCCATGGTTGTTGGTGGTGAGGGTGTGGGGGGGAGGGATTGGTTCACACAACAGTTACAATTTAAAAACAAAACATAAATAAAATAATTTCTAATGCATTATAATTTGTGTCATATTATTACATATTATAATTCATGAATGTGTTATAAATGTGGTTGACTGGAATATTGGTAACTCAACAGATCATTGTTTAAACATAAATGTCCAAAAGTTGTACTTGCTTGTTGTTTCTAAATATGACAGATGCAGTGTTCTTGACTAAACATGTAACAGTCAATATTCATAATACGGTTTGTAAATAAACAACCTTTATCGAACGCAGACAATGATGTGACTATGTAACAAAAAGCAACCTTTAGTAGTTCCTATACATAACTCCAGTGTTCACTGTGCAAATACTCATGGATGTCATGTTTTCATACTGGAAAACAGCATGAAATATCTAAAACAGTGCACACAAACTATCTAGTGCTTCCTGTAAGCTATAAAGCAAATATGATCTGTTGTGGAAGTCAAAAACCATTTCTGCATTAACTAGTGTCTCAACAAGCACCACACTTCAGAGACATAAATCACTACACACGTTAGATGAAACTCAATGGCATCATTGAAATATAGATTGTAAACTGTTATTTCATGGAGCTGTCACAAAACAATGTTAAATGCATTTTTTATACTGTAGGAAATGTAATGAATAGCTACAATGGTGTAACATACTTGACAGTATGTCATGTGACACTTGAAATGCTCTATCAACATATCTGGGCCTTACAAGTCCGGATACTGAAATCCAATGTAGTTATCCAATGGGAATCTTTGACGTGTTGCTTTAATGACACATGATGGGATTGGGACTCTCACATGATGTTCAAGGAAGCCCCAGCACCAGAGTACAAATTGCCTGTATGCAGCATAACGATATTTCCTGTTGGACATTATGGAGAAAACAATATGCAGAATTTTAACGTAAGACATATAGCAATAGTGATTATAAAGAATGGCAAGAAATGCACCATGACATTAAGAGATGAAATATTCATGATCAAAGACCACGAATTCATGCAGATTATTGTGGCTCAACAATACCAAAATGAAATACAAGCTTGATTGCATCTAAATCAAAGGTGGTAGGGAAGATATGAACAGACTGGGATGGAGTGATGAACAGGAAAATCACAGAAAGCAGGGTCCTACAAGGATGAAGGGCACTGAGGGTAGACAAGGCACAATTTCCAGATGATGTACAACACGTGGTACTAAAATAAGAGAGCAGAGTTCCTGGCGGGACACACTGAATGTATATTTTTGGCCTCAATGAACTACTGTAAGGGTGTGTACCTCAGGATTGGAGGATGGCTCATGTGCTTCCCCTTCATAACTGCGGTCCCAAGGATGAACTGGGAAACTATAAACCACTGAGTATCATGTCCTTAATGAGGAAATTATTGGAGACAATCCTGAAGGAGACGCTGATGACCATGCTGGAGGTACATTGTGTACATACAAAAAAATAGACAGCATGACTTCGTCCATGGCAAACCCTGCCAGACCAACCTAGTAGAATACTATGATTCTGGGACTAGGCAAAAGAACAGGGGCCATACTATAGATGTACTGTTCCTGGTATTCAGTAAAGCACTTGATCCAGAGCCACATTTTAAAATTGGAAGGAAGGAAGCAAAAAGGCACAGGGACAGGAGACAAATTGACAGGATGGTCACATAACTGGGTGCCTGTACGGCAGCAGATGGTGGCGGTGGAAGAAAATGAGAGGGTATTTTTTTTTTTACAGAGATGGTGGTTGCAGATTGGAAATTGCCATCAGTGGAGGTGGTGGCCTGTAAAACAATTGGATGCTTCAAAATGGTCTTGGACTTTGTCCGTATGCCATGGGCAACGAACAACATTTACAAAATATTAAAACATAGTAACAACTGTAAAAACTCCAAACCACTTAATAAAAAGAAAAAAGGAAGACCTACATTGCAAACAGGAGAGCCTGCCAAAACAATTATCAGTAACACCCTGCTACGGAATTAGCAGGACAGATCCGGGAATGCTTGTGCAAAAAAGTGGGTCTTGAGGAGGGCTTTAAAGACCTCAGCAGAAGTAGCCCCACTGATGACTGGAGAAAGTGAATTCCACATGATGGGACAGGCGACACTAAAAGCTCATTCAAACAGCATTTTTTAGCCTTGTCCTGAGAATTGCAAGGAGGCCCCTAGAAGAGGAGCAGACGGAGCTGATCGTGGTGTCAGGTATAACAATCTCAGTCAGGTATATAGGGCAGAAGAAATCAAGAGATGCATCGGCACAGGGGCCAGAGCACAAGATGTGTGCTTTAGTTTGGAAGCTATTTCTATGACCTCGGCTACCTACTCCAGTTGAAAATCAACACATAAAACATTTTCTGGCTGTAGGCAGGCAGGGTTGAGTAGCCTATCCACAGGCTAAAAAAGCATGGTTTGTCATTTATTCCCTAAGGCAGTCTTCCTGGACAGGAACTCTGCCATGTTATGGTACATTGCTCCAGGATGCACCAAAGGCAATCTGTAATGTATTAGTCACAACTGGAGGGGGCTTGCCCATGAATATTTAGCGCATACCTATGTTAAGTCAAAATGGGTAGAGAATCTTTGGAGCATCTCCCAAGACGATTCCAACTGAGTTATGACTAAAAGATGTATTCACAAGTGCAATCCCCAAAGAGGCAGCTACCAGGATAATAGGCATTGTGAGCACCATTGTGGTTGATTAATGCACTTATGAACAGTAAAGAAATTACAATTATCAGTGTTTGCTATGGTGCAGCGCATATATATACATAGATACATAGATACATAGATACATAGATACATAGACAGTGTCGGCAGATAAGGGCCTATGGCCCACCCAGTCTGCCCATTTGAGCTTGTAAGTTCGGTTTGTTTTCCTAGAAGTCTGTTTCCCCTTACCCCTGACCTCTAGAATTCCTTTATGTCTATCCCATGCATTCTTAAACCTTGATTGTTTCAGCTCCCACCACTTCCTCTGGCAGGGTGTTCCACTTGTCCACCACCCGCTCTGTGAAGAAATTATTTCTCATGTTTCCTCTGAATCGTCCTCCCTCCAACTTCATCCCATGCCCTCTAGTCCTGGAACATCTTTTTGCTTAAAATAGTGTTTTCCTGCACTCTGTTTCTCCCTGTAAGATACTTGTATGTCTCTATCATATCCCCTCTCTCCCTCCTCTTCCAGGGAGTACATGTTCAGTTCCTTCAACCTGTCTTCATAGGACTTGTGATGCAATCCATGCACCATCTTTGTTGCCCTCCTCTGAACCTTCTCTACCCTGTCTATGTCCTTGTAGGTATGGTCTCCAGAACTGTACACTGTACTCCAGGTGGGGCCTCACTAGTGTCTTGTATAGCGGAATTATGACCTCCCTTTTCCTGCTGGTGATGCCCCTGCCTATACATCCCAGCATCCTATTTGCTTTACCTGATGCCTTGTCACACTGTTTCCCTACCTTGAGGTCATCAGAGATGACAACCCCAAGATCCCTTTCCTGCTTGGTGCATGATATATCCTCACCCCCCAACTGATATATTGTGCCAGGGTTTTTGTGCCCCATATGCATTATCTTGCACTTATTGGCATTGAATTTCAACTGCCAAACCCTTGACCATTCTTCAAGTTTCTGCAGGTCCCTTCTCATTCTGTCTACACCCTCTGGTGTGTCTACTCTGTTACAGAGCTTTGTGTCATCAGCAACAGTGAAATTCTGCCTTCTAGATCCTCAGCAATGTCACTGATGAAGATGTTGAATAGGACCGTCCCAGCACTGATCCCTGTGGACCCCACTGGTCACTCTTCCCTCTGTGGAGTGACAGCCATTTACCACCACCCTCTGTGTCCTGCCACCCAGCCAGTTACCTACCCACCACATTTTTGGTGAAATTTGGAATGCATGGTCCTGCCCACACCCATATTCCCCAGTTTGTGTAATAGTCTTCTATGTGGCACAGTGTCAAAGGCCTTGCTGAAGTCCAGATAGGCCATGTCCACTGCCCTCCCCGGATCCACCTCCCTAGTCACCCAGTCAAATAATTCAATGAGATTGGTCTGACATGACCTCCCCCTGGTGAAACCATGCTGCCTTGGGTCCTGTAGTCCATTGACAACCAGATGTTCCACCAATTCTCCTTCAGAAGTGCTTCCATGATCTTTCCCACTACTGAGGTGAGGCTGACTGGTCTGTAGTTCCCTGCTTCCTCTTTGTTCCCGCTTTGTATAAGGGGACTACATCTGCTGTCCTCCAGTCTTTGGGTACCTCCCCTGTTTCCAGTGATTGGCTAAACAGGATAGCCGGAGGTTCAGCCACCACCTCTCTTAGTTCTTTAAGGACCCTGGGGTGCACTCCATCTGGCCCCATTGCTTTGTCAACTCTTATTACTTCCAGTTCCTTCAGGACCCTTTCTCGTGTAAAGGGACTTGTGTCCATTTCTGCACCAGTCTCACCCCTTGTACTCCCTTCAGACCCATTACCCCCCTCTTCCTCAGTAAAGACTGAGCAGAAATACCTGTTCAATATGTCAGCTTTACTGTTGTCATCCTCCACGCGACTCCCATCCTCCCCCTTCAGTCTCACTATCCTCCCTTTGTCTTCTTTCTTTTTTCACTTATGTACCTGTAAAGGTTTTGTCCCCTTTAACCACTGATTTTGCAATGTGTTCTTCTGTCTGAGCTTTGGCTTCCCTTACTGACTTCCCTGCCTCCCTTTGTTTCTCCTGGTACTTCTCCCTATCCCCTTATGCCTGTGTCTTTTTGTATTGCCTGAATGCAATCTTTTTGGCTTTCACTTTCTTTGCTACCTCTTTGGAAACCATAATGGTCTCCTCTTCCTTTCCTCTTGCTAACCTGCTTAATGCATAATTCTGTTGTTCTTATAATCCCCATTTTAAATACTGCCCACTGTTCCTCAACCCCTGATTCCTGTCCCATTCCCTTAATGCCTCTTTCAAGTATTTCCCATTTTCCCAAAGTCTGCCCCCTAAAATCCAGGATACGTGTTTTGTGTGGTTTGGTTCTGCTCTTCTGATTTCAAACCATAATGACTGGTGGTCATTGTTACCAGGTGCTCCCCACTGTTACCCCCATCACACTGTCCCTGTTTGTGAGCAGAAGGTCCAGTATTGCCTTCTGCCGAGTTGGTTCCATGACCAGTTGCTTGAGGAAGGCACCTGAAGGGAGTCCAGGATAATCTGCTCCTAGTTGATGCTGCTGCTGGATGCTCCAGTCCACGCCTGGAATATCAAGTTCCAACCAGTACTACTCATCCTTGTCTGCCATCCTTTGATGGCTAGCATCAGCTCCTATCTGTTTCTTCCTCCTGGGCTGGGGTCTATAGACCACACTCTCGGATGGCTGGCTCCATTTTCCTTTCTAGCTTAACCCAGTATCTCTCCCCCATTTTGTTCCTCCTGGATCTCTGTGGCCCTTATGTCATTTTTCACATACAGTGCCACTCCTCCTCCCTTCCTGCCTGCTCTGTCTCTTCTGAATATGTTGTAGCCAGGTATGGCCATCTCCCAGTCATGGTTATCATTACACCAGGTTTCAGTGATGGCCACAATGTCCAGGTCTGACTGTACCATGACAGCCTCCAGATCTTCCATCTTGTTGCTAAGGCTCCTGGCATTTGCACACATGGCTTTCCATGATTTGACCTCCTAGTCTGCTTCACTGTTCTACTCCAGCCCCTTCCTTGGTTGTCATTTATCCCTGGTTCTCCTTGCTGTCTGCCCTTCTGCTGAATTTTGCCCCTTTTCTGCTTATCCACCTTTTGGACACTAATCTCCATCTTTTGCACACCGCTTTGCAGAGATAGCCACTCCTCTGGTTCACTGGTTCCACTGCTAGCTGTGGGGGGTGAGCAAGTAGGTACCCTCCTTGCTCCTCCCTCCTATATATATATATATATATTATGGTAGCACAGTAGTGCTATTATAGTTAGGGCTGAGTAGCACTTTTAAGGTTAAAAGGTCACATTTTGCACCTTAATAACTTTGCCTTCATTCAACGGATTTACCTGAAATTTGGAATGCATAATTGGGCATCGTATATCTTGGGATCTGCCAAGTTTCATATTGGTCGGATATATGGCTGCGGAGTTATTAAGCGACAACCAATTGGGCAATTACGCTTTTTTGTGATTTCTTTCCTCTCACCTACAGGTTGCATGGTTTGCGTGACCGGTCCGAAAACTTCAGGGTCTCCGATGTGTCTTTTGAAGATTTTGTGAAAAAATATTAAATGGTTCAAAAGTTATTCAGAAAAGAAGTTCCCAGTATAAGTCAATGGGAAAAGTTAACAAAAAGTTCGTAAGCATCGCAAATGCACTTTTTAGTGTCGCAAATGGCCCTAGTAGTGTCGCAAATCTGCCATCTTGTTTTCAGTTGGTGATCAGAAAAAATGCTTGGCATTTAAATTTGTGACCATCTAGGGACACAATTCTTTCTGTGTTCACCTAGTCGTACCCTGAGGATTCTAGCCATGTCTTTATTTTGGGGTTAAACACCCCAGAAATATGTTTTGCAAATTTCTGGAAACAGTAGTGTTGCAAAGTAGTGTCGCACCCGTGATACTTTCGCTAATTTTTCCAAAAATTGCCGCAAATTGCGACACTACTTTTTTAGACTTGGCCAAAATGACAGGAATTTTTTGTCACCCTGGTGTGAAAGAATGGTTTGGTCTTTTGAGCTGAAATTTGGATGAAAGATAGCCAACATCCCACAGATGTGACTTTTGGTGGTTTGGTGAAAAAATATGGCATAGCTCCAAAGTTACAGTACTCCAAAGTTGACATTTTTCCCCATAGACTAACATGGTGGCGTACACCGCACCTTTCGAGGCTCGTATCTCGAAAATGATGTGAGATACAGATTTTTTGTTGCGAGTTGCATAGCCCATCAGGCTATGTAATAGCAAAATCCTAGCCAGGAAAATCATGATTTCTGTGAAATTTAAATTTTTTTTCTGCATCGTGCAGTTGCTGAGATATTAGCAATTAAGTACTTCCAATGCTCGTTTTAAGCTTTGATGCCCATTACAATGCATACATTCTTTGAACTCACTTTGTTTCTCAAGGCAGCTGTTTAGCAAAAACAGGGTATGCGCTTCCGTTACTGTTACAGTTACTGTTTCCATTTGCGTTTATGTCTCCATTTGAGTTACCGTTCCCATGTACACCACAGTGTGTGTTACCCTTTGTGTTGTCATTTGCACTTGCATTTTCGTTATTGCTACCATTTGCATTTCCACTACTGTTTCTGTTTCTGTTTTTGTTTGCATCACCGTGTGCACTGCCATTTGCATTTCTGGCAGCCCTTTCATTTGCGTTTCTGTTTCTCTTTCGTTTTGCATCTTCCTTGCTGTTACTGTTACCATTTGCATTTCTAATTGCATTACTGTGCCCGTGTACATTACGGTTTGCGTTTCTATATGTGATTGCATTTTCTCTTGCGTTTCTGTTTCCTTTGCTGTTATTGTTGCTGTTACTGTTACTATTTGCATTTACAATTGCGGTACTGTACCCGTATGTGTTTCGGTTTGCGTTTCCATACGTGCTTCTGTTTCCATTTCCTTTGGCATTATTCTTCATCTTAACTTTACCATTTGCATTTACAATTGCGGTACCATGCCTGTGCACGTTACTGTTTGCATTTACGTGTCTGTACCCTTTCGCGTTCTTTTTGCTGTGACACTTAACATTTCCATTTAAAATACCACTGCCATCACTGTTCGTGTTACCAGTTGCATTTTCGTACACGCTGCAATGTCCGTTTGTATCACTGTTCACTTCGGTGTCACTTTACGCTTGCATTTCTATTAACGTTTCCTTTACCATTTACATTTGCATTACCATGTAGGCCACTGTTGGCACTTCTGTTTGCATTGCTGTTCCTGTTACTATGTCACAAGACATCACGTGGCGAGAGTGCCACAGCATTACAATCACTATTTCTCGTCATCATTCTCAAAAAGAAGGGAAATTAGAGGCAAAAAACTCTGTTTAATGCATCAGTTAGGGTTGT
The DNA here is from genome assembly GCA_016271365.2 of Neoceratodus forsteri. NCBI lineage: Eukaryota > Metazoa > Chordata > Ceratodontiformes > Ceratodontidae > Neoceratodus > Neoceratodus forsteri. The sequence continues at coordinate 1,222,497,122 of CM057459.1, read as the reverse complement.
TCCACAGTGACAAAAGTGAGGAAATTCGGTGTTAGATTGAAAGCCCCACTTGGACCTCTCCAGCCCACCCCCCCCAACCGGCATCGGGGTGCGCATTGGGGTTGTCGGTCCTAACTCTCACCCCATTCTCCTATTCCTCAGCTTCTTTACACATGTGATGGGGTGAGAGTTATGGCCAACGTCCCCAATGTGCACCCCAAAGCCGGTTGGGGGGTGGGCTGGAGGGGTCCAAGTGGGGATTTCAACCCTAACACCGAATTTCCTCACTTTTGTCACTGTGGAACAAACCTAACGGATGCATTAAACAGAGTTTTTTGTCTCTAATATATGTGTGTGTGTGTGTGCACGTGTATACTGTATATATACCCACGTTATATGTGTGCATCAGCACAATGGTCATTTTGCTATGCAGTATTTTTATCATAAAGCAGCTATCCTAAACCAACCTATTTTTTATTTATTGAGGTTTTAAGATTACACCAGTGAGCAGATGCTCATCTATAGGTTCCAAGTCAGTTATATAGACAATACAATACAGATGACAGGTTTACATATAAGCTATGCCATAATATTCCCCTAAAACAGTTGTTTTAGTGGCCCATAGCTTTTGGCTACTATCTTTTAAATGAGTAGCTTATCAGTACTTGAAGCAGAACTGATTCAGTTTCTTACCCCTTCATGGCCTGTCAGCACCCTGCAGCAAATGTTAAGACAACTAGCAATCATTTCCCAAGAGTCCGCCTGTACTCTGCTGGCTTAACAAAAGTTTTGGATTTTATACCCTTTTGTGCCGGGGCTTTCCAGTGGGGACTACAAACCACATGCTAATTGGAAGTCAAAAGGGGGACCCGGCAACAGCATATATCCAAGAGATGGTCATATGGTTGTTAGTAGCTCCAACAGCTACATGGGTCATTTCCATTTTACTGCTTTTGTGGTTGGAGGAGATTTTATTTTACTACCTTGTGGTTAGATGAAATGTTATCTGTCTTGCAAAATGGAGCTGTTTCTTTACAAGACAGTTTTAATGAGTTCTGCTAGATGTTAGGTGGTAGAAACTACTATGCTTTTTACAATAATGTCTGCTAAAATGCTTTTTATAATGGCTTTCCAGATAGCTAACCTCAGATCACCCTAAGTGAGTCTGTAATATGCCTGTTTTTATATTTCAAAGCTGAAGCTTGGCCCTATTGATGTTCAAGGTCATTTTAGCTGGGTCTTGCCTGGCATGCTTTGGCCTGGCTGCTCCAGGTCTTTGGGAAGGACTTCTGTGGTATCTGGTTGACAGTGTCTCTTTAATCAGTGGCCTGCAGCCTTAGCAGTCAAGCTGCTTGCATAAATCAGTGACTGAGAAGGACACCTGTACAATATTTAACCCTACTCCCATGAGAATGTAGGACAGACCTCCTTCACCAGGATGAGCAGGCAAAAAAGCCAGTCTAGCTCTGTTCCTATGAAACTGGCCATCTTGTGGTAGCATAGGGAATGTATGTTTAGATGCTGGCCTATATCAAATAATGGCAATATTTTCTTTTTTGGTGGCCAACAACCCAATAGATGGCTTGTATTGGCCCCATTCAAGGTGAGGTTATATGTTCTTTTCTGACATGTATCCCCTCCCCCCAGTAGAATTATAAATGATGGCCATTGTCATCCCTTTCCACATACCTGTGTGTTTAAATAGATCAAATGCCTGGCTTATCATTTATTCCATATCTAATGGTCAAATGGCTGCAGAAATGATATGGGTTCTCCATACATACTGACAGACATCCCACACCAACAGCATATTGGTGGGTCTATTCCTTTGTTGCACCTGGCATGCATCCATAGGTTTATCTGATCCCTGTATGCTCTGCTCTGGCATGAACAACTCTTGCTGCTCATGCTAGGTGAACTGGAAAAACACATTATTAATAGGGGTTGGTTATGCAGCCCATTTTGCTTCCACATAATGCCCTTGTGCCTGATAAATATTAGTCCCCATGCACGAAAACCCTTTACAATCTCACATTGGGCCCAATGTAAATGTGGTGTGCACCTGTGCTGCATGTAAACAGGCATGACCAAGTAGCGTGACAACACAACAAGTTGTTGTAGAAGCAGGGTGGGCAGGCTTTGGAGACACATGCAGATACATGTCGAGCCCTGAAAGAGAGTTTCTGGAGACCAACGCAACACTCCATGACCCTGCCGAACTGTGGTGCTTGCACATGCTCACAGCATAGTGTGCACTAGTCATAGTGATTACAGAAGTCCTAGCAGCGAACACACCATGCACACCAGAATGGCAACACTACTGAAGCCCCAGCCAGATGTGCAGCATGAGGATGTGACTGACCCTGGCCATCTGGGGAGTGCGGACAATCACAGATCCGAGGCATTCACCAGTCCCACTACCCCAATTTTAGCATCCATGAGGTAACCACCATGGAGGCTGAAATAAGGGAGAATCGTGCCACCCTGTATGGCAATAACTCCCTGAAGGCCTCCGTGGAGACAAGGGATTTGATTTTCAAAGGTTGATGCAGGGCTTGCATCAAGCCCTGCATTAACCCCATTGTTTGATGCAACTGCACCAAACTCATTTGACGCAGCTGCACACAATTTTAGTACATTGGGTGTAGTTACGACACTCTCCGCACTTTACTGCAGCTTGTACCAAAGATTTGGCACAAGTCCCATAAAAAGAGTCAATCAAATGGTGCAAGTTAGACCAGAGGGGAACCAGTCTAATGTGTGGCATTTGGAGCACAGGACTGAAAATCCAGATCGGCACCAAGAGAATGTTGTAAGCCCCATGCACAGTATATTCGGTGCACCAGAGGCTTGCAGCATTTTCAGGGCTTTAGAAAATTGGGCCTCAAGTCTCATATTTAGCTGGCCATCTGGGTGGCTGTCAATACCAGTGAACAGGAGGCAAGAACCCTTGTGGCCATCAAACATAAATGGGACAACCTCCATTCTGCCATAAAGAAGATGTTAGGTGGCCAGTAAAATGTCCACTACAGCAATGGGCAGTGGTTATCCCACCCATGGACTGATCCTTAGATCAATAATTAATTGCCCCATATATTTCAGGTCCCTTGTGTACTATTTTTAACTTAAGTTTAACTTCTGGCTCTTTTCCCTCTAAGTGAAATGTTCCAGAGTTGTTCCTATTCCTAAGAAATCGGGGGCATCTGAGTTGGATGAATTTCACCCAATTTCCATTCTTAATCCATTGAGTAAACTCCTTGAAAAAACTGACAAGCAAATTACTTCTTACTTACTGAAGTATGATGTACTGTGTCCTCAACAACATGACTTTCAGTTAAATCACAGTACTGAGACTGCCTTGGCCAGGTTCACGGATGTCGCCCTCTCTGGTTTTGGTAATGGCCTTTTGCTTTGGGCAGTGTTCATGGACCTGTCCAAGGCATTCAATTTAATAAATCATTCACTTTTATGTGCTAGACTGGGTGAATTAGGATTCTCTGATAATGTAGTTGCATGGTTTAGGCACTACTTATCTCATAGTTCAGTTTATGTTCCTATAGGCTCTTCAATTCCTTCTACGTATCATATTCACTCTGGTGTTCCACAAGGGTCTATTTTGGGCCCTTTTTTGTTTTCTTTGTTTATTAATCCTTTGCCTTCCATCTGCCTATCCTGCAACAGTTTACTTTATGCAGATGATTTCATACTTTTTACCCAATCTCAGTCATTAGCATCTTTAACTTGTGGTTTGGAGTGGGGCTTTATTTCAGTTTGTCATTGGTTTGGTGAGAATGCTTTTGTATTGAATTCCTCTAACACCAAAGCCATGTTGTTTGGGACTCAATTTCATGTGCGCTGTAATCCCTGTCTAGTGGCTTGTGATGTTCTTGGGGTTTCTCCTGAGCAAGTTTACAAATTTAAGTACTTAGGGGCCTTATTGGACCCCGGTCTATCTTTCAAGCTCAAATTAGAACTATTAGTCATAAGATTAATCAAAAACTTGGTGTAATGTATAAATTGAAACTATATTTCACTCTTGAGACTAGAAAGGCCATAACCGTTGAGGTGCTTTTACCTAATTTCGATTATGTTGGAAGCCTCTACTATAAATTGTCAGTGAGAGAAACTCAAACTCTATCAGTAGTTTACAATAACATTTGCCATTTTGTACTAGGAGCTCCCCCACATATGTACCACTGCTTGCTCTGTTCCTCCCTTGATTGGTTACCACTAAATGCCTGTTTTATTTATTTTGTTAACTGCCTAGTATTTAAATCCCTTTATGGGACAGTGAAGTTTCCTCTAACTTATTTGCTGGGTGTCCAATGTTCTACAATGAATATCAGATCTTTTAAGGGTACTCTTCTTCTCAAAACAAATTTTCTACTACTAAAGCTGGTGCTCGAGCTTTTTCTTTGGAACAGTTTGTCTGAGGATTTGAGAACTGACTGCTCTCTTGTTAGTTTTAAAAATAAGTTGAAAGTTTGGCTGTCTGTTTTAAATGAATGCAGATGTTTTTTATTGTTTGTTTTGTATTGCTGTAATTATGTGTTCAGGTTGGAACTGAAAATGGACCTGTCCCAGTGTCCTTACCCGAATAACAAAATAAAAACAAACAATAGGCAAGGGAAGGCAATTTTTATTTAAAAAGGACTCCTAATCCCAGAGGCTCTGGGTGCCATACAAAATGAATAAACAAACAAGAGACACAGCAAAAATCAGAATAAATAACAATATTCCATAGATTATAAAATAGAATAAATTTGCCTAAAAAATTTAAAAACACAGGTGGCCGGGAACTGAGATCAAGACCTTAGCATATGGACCTCACTTATAAAGCAAAGTCAGGGAAAGCCTGGGTGAACTGGAAGGCCTTGAGATGGGCCTTGAATACCTCCAAAGACAGGGCCTCCCTAACTATGGAGGCTAGCGAATTCAACAGGACGGGGCCGGTGACACTGAAAGCCCTGTCGGTGGTCGTTTTTAACCTTGTCCTGGGAATTGCAAGGAGGCTCCTAACAGGGGAGAGGAGGGGACGGACCAAGACAGCAGGTGTAAGAAGATCCATCAGGTAGCCAGGTCTCTGGCCATATAGGGCCTTATAGGTGAGGAAACCTACCTTGAAGAGGATCCTCCACTTGACCGGCAGCCAGTGCAGCTCACGTAGTACTGGTGTAATATGGCAATATTTAGGCTGCCCCATAAACAACCTGGCAGCTGCGTTCTGTACCAACTGCAGTCTGCAAAGAGAACCTCCTGCAACCCTGAGGTAGAACGCATTGCAGTAGTCAAGCCTTGATTTCACCAAGGCATGCATAAAAGTGGAGAGGCCCAGAGGCAGCACAAGGGGCTTTATCCTGGCAACATTCCTCAGATGGAAAAATCAGGAGCGGACAGTGGAAGATACTTGTGCCTCCAATGTTAAACCCCTATCCAGGATGACACCAAGATTCTGCACGTCAAAAGAGGTCTTCAATGGGACCAATCCCAGAACAAGTCCAGTCTCTGCACCAGAGGCCATCCTATCCAGCACTCTGTTTGACATCACCAGCAATACCTCTGTCTTATCAGGGTTCAACTGGAGACCATCCAGTCATTGATCTGGGCAAGGCAGCTGCTTAGCACATCTGGGGCAAAGGACAAGTAAAGCTGGGTATCATCAGCATATTAATGATATCCCAGACCATACTTCCTAATGATCCCCCACAGGGGCAGCATGTACACTGCAAACAACATTGGGGACAAGACTGAACCCTGGGGAACTCTGTACAGCTGGAGACAAGGGTGGAGGAGAAATTCCCCATCACAACCCTTTGCCTCCTGTAGGTTAAAAACAACTCAGATCAGCAGATGATAGTACCGGTGTTTCTGCAGAATTCCCTAAGGATGTCCAGCAACACACAATGGTCCACAGTGTCAAATGCTGAAGAGAGATCAAGGAGAACAAGAATTGTCATTTCCCCTCACTCTCTGGCTCTGAGAATATCATTCTGCACCCAAACAAGTGCAGTTTCTGAGCTATGCCTCACCTGAAACCCCAACTGAAGGAGTTCGTATAACTCATGGGTCACAAGGAGCTCCTCCAACTGAAGTGCCACTAACTTCTCCACAACCTTCACCAAAAATGCAAGGTTGGAGATAGGATGGTATTTTGCCTTGACCTCCAGGTCCAAAGATGGTTTCTTTAGGAGTGGTCTCACCAACGCCTCCTCCAAGGTGTCAGGGAAGACCCTCTCTGACAAGGAACACCGGATAATCAAGGCAAACACCGGGCCAACAGCGTCAACTCATCTCATCAAGAAATGTGTCGGCACAGGGTCCAGTTCACAAAAAGTGTGCTTCAGATTGGTCGCTACCTCAGTGACCTCATTTACCTCCACTGGTCTAAACCCTCCCCAACTAGATGGAGCACACTCAGGATACTTCAGGTGTCCATTGTCAGTTCTGGTCTTGCTGACTGAAGGAATTCCTTGCCCGCTATCGGACACCCTGTCAGAGAAGAAATGCACAAACTCTTCACATTCAGCATTGGAAAAAAACTTCTTCGGCTGTAGACAGGCTGGATGAAGTAGCCTGTCCACAGTCTGAAAAAGTGCAGCTGGTCAGTTCTTCCTGGCAGCAATTTCACTGGACAGAAATTCTGCCTTCTTTACAGTTGATTGCGCCCTGGAACGCATTATAGTGCGCACGCAGGGACAGTTTAGTCTTCCTCCAGCAGCGCTTCAGTCTATGACCCTTCTTGTTCAACTCCTTGAGCTCCCCATCAAACCAAGGGGATCTCAAGTAGGAAGATTTGGGTCGTACATGGAGAGGTGCGAGGGAGTCGATAGCATCCGATAGCACCCTATTATAGGTGCCAACTACATCGCCAATGCCTTCGAAGCATGCATTGCCTGCACTAGATCATACCTCTCAACTGTCCCTGATTTTCAGGGATGTTCCTGATTTTGCCTCAAAATTTTACTCTGTCCCTCCTAAGAATTATGTTTCCCTGTCCAAACAGTGGGAGTTGTAAGCACAAAATATAATATCAGACATTAAAGTTAAAGGTTTGTTCTTCCTTAGAAAATACATTTTACACTAAGCCCCTTATTCTGCCAGCTTCCTGAGTGGATATCACCAATTTTGAAGATGTGTCCCTGATTTTGGTCCTTTGTCCCTGATGTTTTTTAAGCCTTGTCCCTGATTTATGAGGCAGGAGGTTGAGAGGTATGCACTAGATAGATCGGCTACAGCCAAAAAACCCTCTGGGGTCAATCCCCACAAAGAGCGGTAGCTCATCATCTATGTAGGGGAAGGGAGATAGTGCATGGTGGTGGACACAATCAGTCAGGAAGCCATGCATGGTCAGGAAGAAGGCATGCATACCCTTCCAGGTAGTTACTGTGTGGCACATGGTGTATTTACAATTCCATGGACCCAGTAACTGTATATGTACCTCTCCATACAGAACAGTGTATATCACCAAACTCAGCATGGAACCAGCTGTGGAGCCAGTGGACCACACCACTGACCTTAGGGACAGCACAGCATGGTCTGACCCAGACATCCCCAGTATGTAGCACAGCCCAACAGAACAGTAAAAGCTCATACTGCACTGCTCAGTGATTGCCAGGGCCAGTGCCAGTGGGTACCCACTGATGGAAGGAGCCAGTAATGGAGGACACTGGATGGGAGGACACCATCAGTCAGGTACTTGATATGAAACAGGTTGAAAGATAAGTGACAAGAATATCACACCAGGCCACATACGCATTGTGTCATAATGGCTACACCCCACAGCAATTCCACAGACACAGACAACACCTTCTAAGACATGCATCCAGCCACCCCACAGCCACCCATGCCTGAACACAACAGACCCAGGCAACACACAACACCAAATACATAGGGCATGCAGGCACATACAGGACCAGGGCAATGGAAGGAACACTGCACCCACATGGATCTGCCCAGTTGCAACAACTGACAAAATGGAGGGACCAGTCAGGGGCACACCAAGAGGGCTTGGTGCCCACCAGGCAGACAGCAAGACACCACTCAACTGGGTGAGGGTAGCGGGTATGAAGGCCCATCAGTGATGAGTAGACAGAGAGGATCGAGAGCTACTCACAGAGGTGTCATGAAAATGTATTACCCTGAGATGCTGCGCCTCAAGTAGAAGAGGGTAAAGGCACATGAGGAGTACATAGCAGATGAAGAAGCCAACATAGAAACATAGAAAGCATTCGGCAGTAAAGGACCAGTAGGACCAACTAGTCTGCCCTAATTTCCCTTCTTAACGCTACATCTTGGACTCTATTTGGTCACAAGTGTCCCTCCCTCCTCTCTTTATTTATTATACTCATGTGCCTGTCCCATGCATGCTTGAAGCTCCCTACTTTCTCTACCCCCAACACCTTCTCTGGCAGGCCATTCCAGATATCCACTACCCTTTCTGTGAAGAAGTGTTTCCTCACATCCTTCTTAAACTTCTAGTCTCAAGCCTCATGACGTGACCCCGTGTCTTTATGCTTCTCCTCCTATTTAAGAGACTCCCCTCTTGCACCTTGTTCACCACCATGAGGTACTTAAAGGTCTCATTCATGTCCCATCAAGCTCTCTGCTCCTCTAGGGAGTACATGTTGAGCTCCCACACTCTCTCCTTCTACAGTTTTTAGTGCAACCCCTGCATCTTTTTTGCAGCTCTCCTCTGGACCACTTCTACCCTGTTGATGCCCTTGTGGAGGTGCTGCCTCCAGAAACAGACACAGTGCTCCAGGTGGGGACTCACAAGTGAGTGACACAGAGACAACACCACCTCCCTTCTCCTGCTAGAGAACCCCACTCCCTATGCACCCATAATCCTGTCTGCTTTGCCTGCTGCTCTGTCGCACTGCCCTGTTACTTTGAGATCATCAGATATGATCATCCCAAGGTCCCTTTCTTGGTTGATAACTGTAAGCACCTCCCCCATCTTATACACAGCCCCGGGTTTTCTTCCTCAAGTGTGTGACTTCGCACTTTTTGGCATCGAAATCTGGGTTTTGCTCCCTAGACCAGTCCTTTAGTTTCCCAAGATCTCTTTGCATTCTCTCAACACCGTCCTGGGTGTTCACCCTGCTGCAGATTTTTGTGTCATCTGCAAAGAGATACAACTTCCTCTACAGTTCCTCTATAATATCACATATGAAGACACTGAAGAATGCAGGACTCTATACTAATAACTGTGATACTCCACTTGTCACTCTCCCGTACTCTGAGTGACTGCTGTTTACCATCACCTTTTGCCTCCTATCTTTCAATCAGTTTGATACCCAGTACACCAGTTTCTCCCACACACCCTGGCAACCTGCTGTGTGGAACAGTGTCAAAGTCTTACCAAAGTCCAGATAGGCCACATCCACTGAACTTCCCTGATGCACCTCCTTCATTACCCAGTTGAAAAAAATCTATGATGTTTGACCCGACTTGCCCCCTGTGAAGTCATGCTGCAGATGGCCTTACAACCCATGTGTCTCCACATACTCCATCAGTTTCTCCTTCAGCAGGGACTCCATTAACTTCCCCAGCACTGATGTGAGACTAACTGGTCTGTAATTACTGGTCTCCTCGCAGCTGACGGTCTTGTGCAGAAGGACCACATCAGACCTCTTCCATTTTTCTGGAACCACATCTGTCTTCAATGAGGCACCAAATAGCATTGCCAGTTGCCACTAGCACCATGTTCAGTTCCTTAAATACCATTGGTTGAATCCCATCTGGCCCCATTGCCTTCATTTCAATATGGGCTTCTGACCTCCGGTGGACTTGTGTCCACTCCCCCCCTCCGCTGGTGTCTATTAATGCATGACGGCCAGTCCCCCTCTTCCACTGTGAATAAAAAGCAGAAGTATTTGTTCAAAATTGTAGCTTTTTCTTAGTCTTCCTCTACACATTCCCTGACTCCTGGTCTCCTGATCTTCACTATTCCACCCCTTACATTCCTTTTTTGATCACTAATGGCCAAGATGAGGGCTATGCGTGGAGACATAGGTCACATACAGGACATACTTGAGCAAATCATAGACAGCATCAGCAGCTGTGACCCTACAGGTATGGCGGCTGGCATCACCAGCCTAGAGGCAATCCACACATCAGAGGAGATGACCAGTGGACAACCACAGCCACAGGCAGACACACAGCCAACCACAGGCACGTCCAGACCTACAACCAAACACTGGGTACTGTGGGGCGGGGCAAGAAGGCTGTGGTAAAAACACACTACCAGAAACATAGAAACATAGAAACATAGACGTTGACGGCAATAAGGACCGCAAGGCCCATCCAGTCTGCCCATTTCTTTTTCTACCTTATAAATGTGCCATCGGCCTTTGCTCTGTCAGTGACCTATCTATTCATAGTCAGTTGTATTGCTCCCTTATGCCTATCCCATGCCTGTTTGAAGCCCTGCACTGTATTCATAGCCACCACTTCTTGTGGTAAGCCATTCCATGCATTTACCACCTTTCTGTGAAAAGAATTTCTCACATTCCCCTTAATCGGCCTCCTCTAATCTCATGCTGTGTCCTCTTGTCCTGCTATTTTTCTTATATTTAAACATGTTAGACTCTTTCACCTTGTTTATGCCCTTAAGGTGTTTAAATGTCTCGATCATATCACCTCTCTCCCTCCTTTGCTCAAGGGTATACATATTGAGCTCCTGTTAATCTGTCCTCATATACCTTCTGATGCAGTCCCTGCACCATTTTGGTTGCCCTTCTCTGGACTGCCTCAATTTGGTTAATGTCCTTGTGAAGGTGTGGCCTCCAGTACTGCACGCAGTACTCCAGATGGGGCCTAACTAATGTCTTGTACAGAGGGATTACTTCCCTCTTACGACTTGTGATACCCCTACTAATACACCCTAACACCCCTAGCCTTACCTACTGCTTTAGAGGTCTGCTTGGATGATTTTAGGTCATCAGTGATGATGATGCCCAAGTCTCTTTCTTCCTTTGTGACTGCTAGCAACTCCCTCCCAGCCTATAAGTGGCTTCAGGGTTTCTCTTCCCTATGTGCATGATTTTGCACTTCTTGCATTAAATCCCAGTTGCCACTCTTCTGACCATTCTGCTAGTTTATCCAGATCTCTTCTCATTCTGCCCACCCCATCTGGATCATCTACTCTGTTGCAGATCTTGGTGTCATCTGCAAACAGACAAGCCTTACCCTCTAGTCCATCTGCGAGGTCACTAATGAAGATGTTGAATAGGACTGGCCCCAGGACTGATCCCTGAGGTACCCCACTTGTGACTTGCATCTCTTCTGACTGTATACCATTTACCACCACTCTCTGTTTTCTGCCAGTCAACCAGTTTGCCACCCAGTTGACCAACTTCTGACCCACCCCGAGCCTACCTAGCTTATTTATCAATCTTCTATGTGGAACAGTGTCAAAAGCTTTGCTGAAGTCAAGGTAGGCGACATCAACTGCTCCCCCTTGGTCCACCACTTTGGTTACCCAGTCAAAGAAATCTATGAGATTAGTTTGACAGGACCTTCCTTTTGTAAACCCATGCTGTCTTGGATCCTGTGCCCCTATGGATTTCAGTGCTGTCTTGGATCCTGGGCCCCTATGGATTCCAGCCTGTGCCCCAATGGATTCCAGTACCAGGGCACACATATCTCACATGCAAGGGCCACCCAACAGGAAAGTGAGAGTGGCCAGTAGAATACTGTTCAATACACCACATAACCCCCCCATACACCAACCATGCCCCCTTATCATGCCCCTCTGTACAGCACAAGCAGATGTCCACACTGCACCCTGCAGTGCACATGTTACTGTTAACAGTGGCATGCTTCCACTGAGAACAGAACAGGTGAGTATAGTGCTCAGAGGGGCATCTTCTCATGGTGCATACAACACATACCACCCACACCCCCATGATCACTACACCTCAACACCACATCGCTACTCAGTGAATGACCCCAGCACAATACCATGGCATACAGCCCTCCCCAAAAGGATGTCCCATGGTGGTCCTGTTATGGCCCCCCCCATATAATCTCAGTCACCATAACCTTCCCCACCATCTTCAAAATCACAGGGCAGTGGGATGCTCCTCCGTTGGGTGATGTTGCACAGCATCGCACATGTGTTGAACACACTGCATGCCTTCCCTGGGGAAAGCATTATCATGCTAACTGTCATGTGCAGGCACCAGCACCTCATCTTCAGGAGCTGTATCATCTTCTTGATCATGGAACATGTCTACCGGTGTTCCTCGTGTATGCCTTTTCAACCTTGTCATGTGACATCAGGTATGGGGTTATCAAGTACAGCCATAACAGATAGCCATTTTCAACTGTTAGCAAGGAGAACATGTGGTTAGCATATGTGATGCATGGCAAGTGAGAGTTTGTCATACCATGAGCAAGCAAACTCTTTTCAAAATGATATTAGTATACTGGAAAAATGGTCTTTAAACAATAAAATGTTTTTTAATAGTGACAAATGTGTCATTATGCATTTGGGGTTAAGAAATCATTATAATAAATATTACCTAAACGGTCTGGAGATTAGATCAGTATCTTCAGAGAGAGATTTGGGCATTCTGATAACTAATCAATCAATTATCATCAGGGGAACATTGCAGACATATTACTTTAAGAGCAAATCGAATTATATCTGCTGTCAAAAAATAATTTTTCTGTAAACAGGAAGCATGTTTAATTCCTATCTATAATTCATTTATTAGGCCACACTTGGACTTTGGCGCCACCTTTTGGGCACCTTATCTTAAAAAGGATAAAATCCTTCTTGAGAGGGTACATAGAAAAGTTACTAAACTTATCCCTAAACTACAGAATATCAGCTATAAGGACAGGTGTATTGCACTTAACCTTTACGACCTGGATACACTGAGAAATAGAGTAGATTTATTAGTATTATTTAACATCTTAAAAGATAATATTTTGAAAACAGACTGTGGGTTTAAGTTTGCAGATAAAATAGGTATTCTTAGATGTAACAATAGACAACTATTTGTACCTATGGCACATAAGGATAAAAGGAAACACTTCTTCACTATCAGAGCTGCAAACCTGTGGAACAAGTTACCACAACATATAGTTGAAGCTTCTAATATAGAACTGTTTAAAAGTTATCTGGATAAAAACCTTTTGGGTAATTAGATGTTTTACTCCACAGAGTGTGGAGAGGTAGTCTCGATGGGTCTTCGGACCTTCTTCTACCTAATGAAACTGAGTAAACTGAGTAAATACCAGTGTGATGTACGATACTCACGTACAAGCCATCTGTCCTGCCTTCCTATGCTCAGCGATGCATACTAAGGTGTGATCTGTGGAAAATGTAGGCATCATGGCATGACCCAGGGTATTTGGCACACACATTCATGATCAGGCCTGCAGTGCTGCATATTACCTGACAGTTGATACTGTGGTATTCCTCGCGGTTGTGATATGCCTCCTTGGCATGTGATGGTGACAAGATTGCAACATGAGTACATTCAGTTGCACCCAGGGCATCTGACAGGTCATGTGTGGTGTAGAAAGCCTCCTTAGTTGTCCATATGTCCTGTGACATGGCTGAGAATGGGAAGTGCTCCTGTACATGCAGGAGCAGAGCATCCATGACCTGCTTCAGGGCCCTGGACACAGATGATTGACCTGGACACAGGTGATTGACTAACCCTTCTCACATCCCCTGACAGCTGCTGGAATAATTCTGTAGCATAATGTGCCAGCATGCTCAGCACCCTCATCTCCAATGACATATCATGAGAGTGCCATGGGGGTAGGAGCCACATGACCATGGACCATACCCCATAGCTGGCCGACGGTGACTGAATCAAGGCAGAAATGCTCAAGGCAGTGTGTGTCCTAGACAGCATAGGCATTCAGCCTCATGCAGATCACCCATGGCTGGGGATGGGTTTACCATGCCTTTCCTCTTCATGCTCACCATCCAGTAGGAAGCAGTGCATGAGTATGGAGTGACACATAACACCAGGACCTTCAGTCCATGTAGCAGTGGGCACATGTTTCGTTGTGTGCACCCTCCTCTGGTCTGTGCAGGCAATGAGCCCAGAATTGACAGACCCCTGCAGCACTTATAGTTGGGGTGCCACACCCCACCATGGTCACTGCCATGAATGGCCCATGTAGTCCTGTGGGTAAATTGGTCCTTTAAGGGGGTGTGTAGGCAGCATGCTGGAGGGACACATGGGCATGGTCACTTGATATTTGCAGACCCTGTAGTGACACTAGCAGTGGCAGTTTCATCTGGTTTGACAGGTGCTGTGTCAGTGTGGGCTATATCCTGGAGGCTTCAGAGGGTGTCTACACTCTCCTTCATGGATGACCAGGGCAGCCTGTGGAACATGGAAGAACTGGCAGTGGTGAGTGTTGTCTGTACTACTATCAGTGGAAAGTCACTGTCTGACACATGTGCAGTGTCACTCATGGCACTCCCCTTTATTGTTTCTCCACAGGACTAACATGGCAGGCTGCACTGCATTGCCCTAGTCCATCAGGAGAGACCGGACAGTGCTGTAAATGTAGTGGTGGCCTGTCAATCCAGAACAGACTTCAAAGATCCCTAAGTGGCTGATGCAGAGGGGAGGAAGTAAAAGAAGGATGTGGGTGTGTTTGGGGCTCTGCTGGAGCCCTCAGAGATAGGGACATGTGTGCTATTAGTGTGCTGTGGGAGGGGCTGGCTGTGTACACATTGGAGGTCTGTGTACCTGGGCGATGGAATGCAGGACGGCTCATGGTATGGGCTGCTGTGCCACGGCAGCAGTGGTCACAGTGGAACTGTTTAGGTGAGGGTCCTCTCATACCTAAATGTATGGGTTGCGGTACTGACATTTGTAGGTGGGGACCCTCCTACAGTAGTCAAAGGGTATGGATGACTGTGGGTATCACACTGTCATACACTATCTTACAGGGTGGTGGACATGAGTTCCAGTGGGCTCCTGCACCATTCTGTGCAAAGGCAGTGCAGTCCCACTGTGGCACAGCTCAATTGGGTGCATATTTCTCTTGTGGAGGGGACCTGTGCAGAGTTTACAGCAGGGTGCCTTGTAGCACACTGTTGTGCCTGGTTCCCTATGCCATTTGACAATGCAACAAATGTTGTGCATGCATTCTGTGCAGGGGCACACATGCTGTTAAGTGGTCCCACCCACACAGCTGTATGTAACCCTGCTGCTGTGCACATACTCATCACATATGCATGCGTGGGCTGCATATGCCTAGGTTTTAGGTTTGTGTATGCCAGAAGACCATGGGTAGTATGGATTCCAGACATACCCCCCTATGTAGGGACACTGCATGCCGTGTTTGCAACATGTCCAATAGTGCATAGGTCCCATTATTTTTATTTAGCAATTGCATTAAGACATTATCCTGTTGGTTACTATAATCATCGGATATAGAAGCATTTCAAAACTAAGCCCAGTTTTCATAATTTTTTCCATATAGATTTTCTCTTGGCCATGCACATCCTGAGCTATATACCCTAGTCAAAAAGAAATCCCTTGATCATACTTGGATACCCCAGCCCCTCCCAAGGCCTGTGTCTCTTCCCCCATTGACTTCTCCCACAGCTTCACCTCCATAGAAGAGGTTTTGGGGAGAGCTGTCCTTCCCCTAGACGCAGTCCACTGTGCAGACTATTGTCCAGTGTTAGCAGGCATTAGGACCCAGGGGAGTCCAGGGACCCAGTCCATAATAGAAATGGACATGTGATTTTTCTCCCTGTTGTTGCTCCTCCCCTGATATGAGCACAGCTTTCTTGATGGCCTTGTGCACACACACAACATTCCCCTGAATCAGGAGCATGCTGCCTGGCACAGCTGCAGGAGTCCCTGTTGTGGCAGAGCTTGCCATTTAACCTCCCTGGCAAAGGCACACTGTCATGCAGCAGCTACCTCAGCCTGGCACACCTCCAGATGCAGCAGCCCAAGTCCATCCCAAACCCAGGTTGCTTACACAACAGTGTGACACACTGCCGCTGAGCCATCGGGGCAGCAGGTTTTTATAATTTGAATAAAAACAATATTTCTTAACATAAAGATTTTTTTTCAGTTTCTGTTAAGAATGGCAAAATGGGCTGGTTTAACAGAAAAGGCACAACTCTTTTTTATTAAAGGTTAACATACCATTCACACACACACACACACACACACACACACACCTTGTGCTACTTCCACACTCACTCAAGTTGAGTGTCAAATGTCCCTTTATGAATATCTTCAAGAAAATGTGGCAGCTAATTAGATTTCTTTTATATGCATATTAATAAAGCTTGTGAGATGGTTCTTTGCTGTGCATATTAATAAAGTGTGCGAGATGGTATTTACCTCCCTGCAGAGGATTAGTGAAGGTATAAACTATCCCCTTATGCCTTGGGCAAATCAAACATAATGTTCAATAACTTCATCAAATAAAGTCTAACTCTGTGTGGTGCAAATGTCAGTTTTCACAGCTCATTGAGCTTTTTTAAATGGTACACAGGTTGCTTATATTAAATTTGTAGAAAGAATTGATTTTTTTCTGTTAAAAAACAATCATGTGAGTCAAGCTGTAGACAGAAATTACCACTTGATTATTAAAAAAATAAATAGCTTACCATTTTTAAGGGTTAGCCAATTTAGTGCATCTTAACATATTTGTAATGTAAATATGGATTAACATTTTCAAAGTTTGATTGAGAATTGTTGACTCAAGTCACTTCTAGCTTAGATAAACTGCTGAAAAGAAGAACCACACAAACACAATTATATTGAGAAATAGTAATGTCCTGTTCATATTAAGGCTATATTTTCAGAAATGTCACCTCCAGCCACTTTTCTGAATTATTATTTTGTTTCTGCCCCATAACTCCTCTTCACCATAAAATGATTCCTTTGATCTTTCCTACATATTATTCTTAAGGAAAATGAAAACAGCTAACAGACCAATATTTTGTAAGTTTTATTTTATATTGGTTCATATGCCATGGTCATATTTTAACTTTCCCTTTACCCACTATTATTTTCTGGGAATGTCTAAGATCTCCTTTGTTCACCCTTATGTTCCTTTCCCATTCAAGAAAACGTCTGGCATATTCCATAAGAACCCTACCTCCCTACTCTAAGCCTCTGTAAGCTTTCCCAGCCCAGCTGGAGCAGGCACCAGCTGTCCTGGACCTGTCAGCCATAGTTACAATCTGGTAAATGGAGACAGCACAGCCCCACCTCCAAGAAGAGGGCAGAATAAGCCCAATAGACATGAGCCTCATAGGGATATCATCTACTAGAAACATAGAAACATAGACTTTGACGGCAGATAAGGACCGCTTGGCCCATCTAGTCTGCCCATTTCCCTACCTACAGGATAGGCCACAGATCCTAGTTAACCAACAGCCTATTTCTTCCTACCCCCCACAAGAGTTGCCTTATGTCTGTCCCATGCATTCTTGAATTCTCCCACAGTTTTAGACCCCACAACCTCCTCAGGAAGGCTGTTCCATGCATCTACTACCCTCTCTGTGAAATAATACTTCCTCTCATTGCCCCTGAACCCCCCATCTTTAAATTGTGTCCCCTTGTTCTTGCACGTCTCTTTTTCTGAAAGATGCTACCCTCTTGGACTTTGTTGATTCCACTGAGGTACTTAAAAGTTTCTATCATGTCCCCACCTCCCTTCTTTCCTCGAGGGTATACATATTAAGCTCCTTTAGTCTCTCCTCATACGGCTTCTCTTGCAGACCCTGCACCATTTTAGTTGCCCTCCTCTGGACTGCCTCTATCCTGTTTATGTCCTTGCAGAGCTGGGGTCTCCAGAACTGGACACAGTACTCCAGATGGGGTCTCACCAACTGTCTGTACAGAGGGATAACAACTTCCTGTTTTCTGCTGCTGATGCCTCTCCTATGCATCCCAGTATACCCCCAGCCTCCCTACTGCCTTCTCACATTGCTTGTAACCTTAAGGTCCTCTGATATGATTACCCCAGGTCCCTTT
Organism: Neoceratodus forsteri; assembly: GCA_016271365.2. NCBI lineage: Eukaryota > Metazoa > Chordata > Ceratodontiformes > Ceratodontidae > Neoceratodus > Neoceratodus forsteri. The sequence goes on along the minus strand of CM057459.1, from coordinate 1,222,479,150 downwards.
CCTTTTTTGTTGTTGTTACTACCTCCCCGTTGTGCATTCTTCCCTGGGTTCTTGTTTCCCAGGTGCATTATTTGCACTTCTTTGCATTGAATCCTAGCTGCCATATTTCTGACCATTCCTCCAACCTTACCAAGTCCTTCTCATCCTTTCCACGCCTCCTTGTGTATCAACCCTGTTGCAGATCTTTGTGTCATCTGCAAAGGCATACTTTTCCTTCCAGTCCTCTGCAATGTCACTTATGAAGACATTAAAAGGACTGGACCTAATACTGAACTCTCATGGTACCTCACTAGTAACCCCTCTTTCTTCAGAGTGGACTCCATTTACAATTACCTTCTGTGTCCTGTTGTCCAGCCAATGTTTTACCCAGGCTACCACCCTGGGACCCACTCCCAAGTGGGTTAATTTGACTATTAATCTTTTGTGTGGGACTGTGTCAAATGCCTTACTAAAGCCTCAGTTTGGGCCTTTGCTATTCTGACTTCCCTCCCTGCTTCCTTCTGCCTTAACTGGTACAGCTCTCTGTCCTGCTCTTTCTGTGTTTCCTTATACTTCCGGAATGCTATCTTTTTCTTCCTGACTTTCACAGCCATCTCTTTTGAGAACCATAGTGGCTTTTTCTTTTGTTTTGATTTGTTTATTTGCTTCACACAAAGGCTTGTTGCCTCTGTGATGGCAGTTTGATGATTCCCCATTGTTGCTCCACACTCCTTCTAGCCTGTTTGCTAGTGCTTTTTGAGGCACTCTCCCATCTTGCCAAAGTCAGCCCTCCTGAAGTCCAGTACCCTCCCTTTTGTATGGCTTGACTCTGTAGCTGAGTTTAACATGAACCACACTGTTTGATGGTCACTTGTTCCCAGATGGCAACCCACTTCTAGATCTGAGATCCTCTCACTGCCTCCATTTGAGAGTACAAGGTCTAAGATTGCTCCCTCATAAGTGGGTTCTGAAACTAGCTGTCTGAGGCCTGCCACCTGTAGGCCATCAAGAATGGCCCTGCTCTTGGATGTGGCTGCAGCAAATGTGCTCCAGTTAACATCTGGCATATTCAGGTCTCCCATCAACAGTATCTCCCCTTTCTCTGCCATTCTAAGAATGCCTTCTATCATATCCTTGTCCATTCCCTCCCCCTGACATGGGGGTCTGTACACAACCCCTGTGCGGATTGTGGTGCCCTTTCCAGTCTCCAAGGTGACCCACAGTGCCTCCTCTCCTCCCTGTTTACTCTTTTGTTCAGTTGCTTTTATCCCTTCCTTTACATAGAGAGCTACTCCTCCCCCTCTTCTCCCCTGCCTGTCTCTCCTGTGGGTTATGTACCCTGGTATGTTAACATCCCAGTCATGGTTCTCTGTGTACCATTTTTCTGTGACTGCTACGCTATCCAGGCATCCCTCTTCCATCAAGGCCACCAGTTCAGGGAGCTTGTTGCCCAGACTACGGGCATTGGTACTCATTATCCTCCATTTCCTGATGGCCTTACTCCTTTTTGCCCCATCCTGTCCTTCTTGCCTTTGTCACTTTCTCCATTTACCCCCGCCCTTCTCCCTATCGACACCTCTATGTTGGTGTTTACCACACTTACCACCATGATTTTTTGGGGGGGGCTAGGAGTTCCCTGCTCCTTTCAGTGCCCCAGGCTAGTTTAAATGCTTGCCAATGAAGCATTTAAACCTATCACCTAGGATCCTGGTTCCCCTCCTGGACAGATGCAACCCATCATGCCAGTATAGGCTTGCATCACTCCAGGTGGACCCCCAGTCCCCAATGAAGCCAAGTCCCTGAGCTCCACACCAGTTTTTCAACCACTGACCATGAGCAGCACCTCTGAGACGGTTACTGTGCGTGCTACTTGTCTAAGGCCCCTCCCCAATTCCACAAACTCTTCCTGCACTTCTCTAATCCCTTTCTTAGCCAGGTCGTTTGTCCCTAGGTGGACAATGACATCCAGCTCCCTCCCCTGTACAGCTGCTCTGGCAATCCTGAGGAATCGCTCCCTGTCCCTCCAAGCCATGGCACCAGGCAGGCACCTTACCTCCCTCTTCCCTTCCTCCCCCAGTTCTACCTTCCTAACAATGGAGTCCGCCACCAGGAGTTGTTTCCTTCCCCTGCAGGGTCCCCTGCCACTCTCCTGTGGGTCTCCTTTGTGGAGGTTCCCAGCATCCTCCTTGGTCTCCACAGCGGGTGCCTCCGTAGAGGAACCACACTTTGCCAGAATGGCATAGGGATTGTGGAGAGGTACAGCTGGACAGATGCGCCTCTGTTCCACCACCCTCAACCTCCCTGAGCCCACTGTGGTCCCACCGCTCCTCTTTCTTGGCAACCTCTGAGGTAACGGCAGTGGCACTTGTGGCCCCTGGATGGAAGAGGAGGTCCCACAAATCCTGGCCAACTCAGCCTGGAGATGAGCAATCTCCTCCCTCAGCCCAGAGAGGTGCCTGCAGATGGGACAACACCGCATCCTCCAGAATGTCTCCCAGAAGACTGCTGCTCCACAGCCACTGGACTGCACCACTCCCATCATGTCTTATTTCTGTCCCCTTAACTGTTTGCAATCCTTAATCTTTCCTCTTTTTTTTTTCTCTCTCTCCTTACTTTCTGCCTGTGTGCCCTTTAAGCTCCTGATTGTCCTGTTCTGAGACAAGAATATCCTATATTTCTCAGTAGACCCCTTACTTGCTCAGAGGCAGACCTCCAGCAGCTAGAGGGGGCTGGAGAGCTACTCTTGCCCTTCTAGGATGGTGAGTCTTTGGTGGCTCTGTGATCACTCACTTTCTGCTCCCAAACAGGAAGTCCCTGTTGTCAGCCAAATTCTGTGCCTATAAAAGTAGAACTAGCTTTGGGTGGGAGGATGGAGGGGAGGGAAGGAGGGCAATATAGTCCCAGTAGAGAAGTCCAGTCACACAGCAGTCCTTTCTCTTGGTGTCTTCTGCCAAGCTACTGTCAAAATCTTTCTAAGACAGTCTTTAAATGTAGCTTCCTTCTAGCTAAGCCACTCCCCCTACTTACTAGATCTTTCTACAAGTAATTTAAACTTCACAGCTATCAAGTCCTTTCAATCACCTGAGATTTACACCTAGATAACTGTTCAGATAATCATTCAGTTCAGCTAACTCAGACAAACACACACTTTTTTTTTGTTTTGTTAGTTAGTTTTTTTTACCCTAAATTAAAGTTCCAAGTACAAGAGTTCTACTTCTTTAGTCCCAGTAGAGAAGTCCAGTCACACAGCAGTCCTTTCTCCTGGTGTCTTCTGCCAAGCTACTGCTAGGAATAATTCTCTTCTTTTTTCCTCTAGATGTCTACTACTTCCAGACCATGGGGAGTTGTTTTGGCACTGGAACATCTGATTCACCTCTAATATACCCTTGACCTGCCCTGCTAGCATGCATTGCCCAGCTGCAACACCACCTGTGGTCACCCTGGTGGTGGTAATGTAGTAGGTGTTGCTGTCCTCTGAACTGTCCTCCAACTGGACCACATGTAGACTTGACACAGGTAAAAAAAGTAGTGAAAAAAAAGGACAGACCAGGTTCACAGTGTTCAAGGCTTTAATGTCATGTTAGTTCCATCTAGTTCTGGGCAGAAACTGTGAATTCCAAAATCACAGAAATGTTGTGAAATGTTTGCAAATTTTCTGTAATTTCTGGAAACTCCAACTTTGGCAAAATCCGAACCCTCTGAATGTGTTTGGTGAGTATTCACCCTGTACTGTGAAATTTTCTGGCTGAACTGTGGAATAAAACATATGAACTACAGAATGACAGCTCTGCTGAATTACATAGAAACATAGAAACATAGAATTTGATGGCAGATAAGGACCGCTTGGCCCATCCAGTCTTCCCATTTCCCTACCTAATGGATAAGCTGTAGATCCTAGTTAACCAACAGCCCACTTCTTCCTACCCAACCCCCTAGAATTGCCTTATGACTGTCCCTTGCATTCTTGAATTCCACCACTGTTTTTGACTCTACAACCCCTTCCGGAAGACCGTTCCATGCATCCACAACCCTCTCTTTGAAAAAATTCTTCCTTACATTACCTCTGAGCCACCCCCCCATCTTCAAATTGTGCCCCCTTGTTCTTGCACACCTCTTTTTCTGAAAGATACTACCCTCTTGGACTTTGTTGATTCCCTTGAGGTACTTGAACATTTCAATCATGTCCCACTCTCCCTCCTTTCCTCGAGGCTATACATATTAAGCTCCTTAAGTCTCTCTTCATATGTCTTCCAGTGCAGACCCTGCAACATTTTAGTTGCCTTCCTCTTTACTGCCTCCATCCTGTTTATGTCTTTGTGGAGATTGGGTCTCCAGAACTGCATGCAGTACTCCAGATGGGGTATCACCAGCTGTCTGTACAGAGGGAAAATAACTTCCTGTTTTCTACTGGTGATGCCTCTCCCTATGCATCTCAGTATCAACCCAGCACTCCTTGCTACCCTCTCACATTTCTTTCCCACCTTTAGGTCATCTGATATGACTATCCCCAGGTCCCTTTCCATTTTTTTGGTTGTTAGTATCTCATCCCCCATTGTGTACTCTTCCCCTGGGTTTTTGTTTCCCAGGTGCATTACCTTGCACTTCTTAGCATTGAATCTAAGCTGCCATACATTTGACCATTCCTCCAACATTGCCAAGTCCCTTCTTATCCTTCCCCCCCACCTTGCATACCAACTCTGTTGCAGATCTTTGTGTCGTCTGCAAAGAGACATACTTTTCCTTCCGGTCCCTCTGCAATGTCACAAATAAAGAAATTGAAGAGGACCAGTTCTAGTACTGAACCCTGCGATACCCCACTAGTAACCCCTCTTTCTTCAGAGTTGACTCCATTTACTGTTACCCTCTGTGTCCTGTTCTCCAGCCAATTCTTTACCCTGGCTACCATCTTGGGACCCACTCCCAGGCAGACTAACTTGTATATTAATCTTTAGTGTGGGACTGTGTCAAATGCCTTGCTAAAGTCTAGGTAGGCCATGTCAACAGCCCCTCCCTGATCTACTACTTTGCTCACCCAGTCAAATAAATTGATCAGATTCATCTGACATGACCTTCCCACAGTGAATCCATGCTGCCTTGGGTCCTGTGCTCCTCTGGCCTCTAGGTACTCGACAATTCTTTCCTTCAGAAGTGATTCCATCATTTTTCCTATCACTGAGGTTAAACTAACAGGTCTGTAGTTTCCTGCTTCTGCCCTGCTCCCACTTTTGTGAAGTGGAATCACATCTGCCCTCCTCCAGTCCTCAGGTACCACCCCATCCTTCCAAGATTTGTTAAAGAGGGTAGTCAGTGGTGTCACTAGTTCTACCCTTAGTTCTTTCAGAATTCTGGGATGAATCCCATCAGGCCCCATTGTTTTGTCCACCTTCAGTTTTAAGAGTTCTTTCCAAACCCTTTCTTCTATAAATGGGCTGGTATCAACTCCTGTATCCAGAGTGTTTCTATTGTTTGGTTTAGGTACCTCCCCCTCTTCATTTGTGAATATTGAGCAAAAATATTTGTTTAGTATCTCTGCCTTTTCACAGTCACCCTCTGCCCCTCCTACCCTTTATTAAGCCTCACTATCCCTCCCTTGGTCTTCCTTCGCTCCCTTATGTACCTATAAAAGGGTTTATCCCCCTTCTTAACTGAGTTGGCTATCTTTTCCTCAGTTTGGGCCTTTGCTATTCTGACTGCCTTCCCCGCTTCCTTTTGCTTTAACTGATACAATTATCTGTCCTGCCCCTTCTGTGATTTCTTGTACTTCCTGAATGCTTTCTTTTTCTCTCGAACCTTCCTTGCCACCTCCTTTGAGAACCATAGTGGTTTCTTACATCATTTTATTTGCTTCACACAAAGGCTTGTTGCATCTGTGATGGCAGTTTTGATTATTCCCCATTGTTCTTCCACCCCTCCTTCCTGCCCATTTGCTAGTGCATTCCTTAGGCACTCACCCATTTTGGCAAAGTCAGCCCTCCTAAAGTCCAGTACTTTTGCCTTTGTATGGCTTGACTTTTCTGCTGTGTTTATCGTGAACCATACTGTTCGATGGTTGCTAGTTCCCAGATGGCTACCCACTTCTACATCTGTAATCATCTCAAGAGTACCAAGTCTAAGACTGCTCCCTCTCTAGTGGGTTCCAATACTAGTTGTCTAAGGCATGCCCCCTATAGGACATCTAGAATAACCCCACTCTTAGAAGTGGCTGCTGCAACTGCACCCCAGTTAACATCTGGCATATTCAGATCCCCCATCAGCAATATCTCCCCTTTTTTAGCCATTCTAAGTATGTTTTCTATCATTTCCTTGTCCATTTTCTCCCCCAAGAGGGGGGTCTGTATACAACCCCTGTGCGGATTGTGGTGCCATTGCCTGTTTCCAAATTGACCCACAGTGCTTCCTCTCCTCCCTGTTTACCCTTTTGTTCTGTTGCTTTGATTCCTTCCCTTATGTAGATAGCTACTCCTCCTCCTCTTTTACCCTCTCTGTCCCTCCTGTAGATAGTGTATCATGGTATGTTTACATCCCAGTCATGGTTCTGTTTGTACCATGTTTCTGTGACTGCCATGATATCTAGATGTTCCTCCTCCATCAAGGCCACTAATTCAGGAAGCTTATTGCCCAGACTACAGGCATTGGTACTCATTGCTCTCCATTTTTTTTTGATGGCTTTACCTCTTGTAGCAACATCCCTCACTGACCTTTCTACCTTGGTTTTTCCTCATTTAGTACCCTGTTTTGTAGGGGGGAGGCTGGGAATTCCCTGCTGCTTATCAGTGCCTCCCCCCTTGACTAGTTTAAAAGCTTGCCAATGAAGCATTTAAACCGATTGCCCAGAAAACTTGTTCCCTTCCTGGACAGATGCAGACCATCCTGCCAGTATAGGCTGGTATGCCTCCAGGTGGAACCCTAGTCCCCAATGAAGCCAAACCCCTGTGCTCCACACCATTTTTTCAACCATTCATTGAATCGCATGGTGCGAAGTACCCTCACCTCACCCATGCCATAGACAGGCAGCACCTCTAAGAAGGACATTTTGTGGGCTGCTTGTCTTAGGCCCCTTCCCAACTCCACAAAGTCCTCCTGCACTGCTCTAATCTCATGTTGAGCCAAGTCATCTTCCCTAGGTGGACAATGATGTCCAGCTCAGTCTCCTGTGCAGCTGTTCTCGTGATCCCGAGGATGCACATCCTGTCCCTCCAATCCATGGCACCAGGCAGGCACCTTACTTCAGTTTTCCCTGCTTGCCCCAGTTCTATCCCCCTAATAATTGAGTCCTCCACCAGGAGCTGCTTCCTTTCTTTGTGGTGTCCTCTGCCTCCTTCCTGTGGGCCTCCGTTGTGACAGTTCTCTGCAACCTCCTTAGTCTGCTCTGCGGGTGCATCCATAGGGGAACTATGCTCCCCCAGAATGGTGTATGGATTGTGGAGTGGTGCAACTGACTTGGTGTGCCTCTGTTCCACCACCCTCACCCTCTCTGAGCCCACTGCAGTCCAAATGCTGTGTTTTTTTGGCACTTTCTGGGGCAGTGGTGGTGGCCCTAGTACTACCTGGGTGGGAGAGGTTCCCTTATTACTGTCCAGTGTGGCCTGAAGATGGGCAATTTCCTCCCTCAGGGCAGAGAGTTGCCTGCAAATATTCCATTATGTGGTACATCTGCAAATCATACAACCATTCCATAGTTCAGCATTTAGTTCTGTGGAATTGTCTTTCAATGTGTAATACATTAATCCACAATTCATAAATTCACTCTGCCATTCTAAGTCAGGATTTTCCAAAAGATGCCAAAGAGTATTCTGAAATGTTGCAGAAGCAAAGTTCCAACTTTCACATTCCATTATTTTTTCACAAATCACTGATAATATCACTTTGTGGAAATGTTATGGAAAAGCCACATATACAGTAGCTGAGTGCTAGTAACATGGTGCTAAAATGGTAGTGGTAACAACCTGACCCTTTGTAATCAAAATGGCTTCATTAGGGTTGTCCCTCCTACCCTGAAGAAGAACAGTCTCATGATTACGCAATCCTCTCCTGCCAGCTCTGGCATCCAGCAATATACTTACATGGCCAGCAATACTTTGATCTTACTTAGAATATGTATTATTCTGAATGAGTATCCCAGTCATGTAAACAATAATAGTCCGCATATGGTAGCAGTACCCTGAATATTAGTATTCTGTATAACACGGCTGGTTTATATCTGTAGTATTCTGAATGTGAGTGGAATACTCGGCCATGAAGACATTTTCAGTATTTAGACCTAGCACTGTTCAAAGCCCTTCATGTATTAAAAAAAACAGTAACATACTGGTCCACCTGGGTACAAATGACATTGAGGGAAATAGCGATCTAGAGATACAGGCAAGGTTCAGGGAGCTTGCTAGGGTCTGTCATGACATAGGATGCACAGTTTTCTTCTCAGAAATCCTGCAGGTGCCAAGGGCTAGTGGGGACACAAAAGGAAAATTAGGGAGATAAACCAGTGGCTCAGGGAGTGGTGTGAGGCCAGAGGGTATGGGTTGATGGGGGATTGGGGAGAGACCTGGGAGGATAAGAGCTGTATGCTGAGATAGGCTCCATCTCAATTTGGAGGGAGGGAATCCTTAAGTTGAAAATAGAGGTTCATTGGTGAAAAGTGGGGTTTAAACTTGTGAAGGGGGGAGGGATGGGAGAAAAGGCTGTTGTAGGGGGGCTGATAAAGGAGGGACTCTGTCTCCACCCCCCTGGGGAGCTGAAGGAATGTGGGAAAAGGCCGACTGGTAAAGTGCAGACCAGGGGAAAACAGAATCCCCATGGGAACACAAGCAGGGGAAATGAAAGTATAGGGAAAGGGTGGAAGGTAGTCCTGATAAATGCCAGGAGCTTGGGCAATAAAATGCCTGAGCTCCAGGCGATGCTAACTGAGGGAGCGGTGGATGTGGCAGCAGTCACTGAGACCTGGGCCACCGCAGAACACGACTGGGACCTGAACCTGGAGGGTTACACTATGTTCAGGAAGGACAGGAGGGAGGGATGGGGAGGAGGGGTAGCAATGATAGTCAAAAACTGCATTGGCATAGGGGGAGTAGAGGAGGTGGAGGGAACTGTAGAGGTGGTTTAGGTCACCTTGATAACAAGGCGGGGGTTCAAGAGAGTAAAAATAGGAGTGCTGTATAGACCCCCTGCACTGGCGGAGGAGCTGGAGGAGAGTCTGGTGGCAGATGTTGGGAGACACTGCAGACTGGGCAGGGGAAGAGTGGTGGTGTTGGGGGACTTAAACATGCCAGGAACAGACTGGGAGACTATGACATCCTCAGTGGCTAGGGAACAGAAGTTGTTGGATGTCTTTCAAGACGCGTTCCTAACTCAGCAGGTGGCAGAACCGACCAGGGAGGCACGGGTACTGGATGTGGTCCTGGCAGACAGTGACCAGATTGGGGGCTTGGAGGTAAGGGACCCATTGGCGGGGAGTGACCATGCCACGGTCTGGTTCTGCCTGGACCTAGGAGGGGTAGAAGGCTGCACAAAGACAGAGGTAACTGACTTCAGGGGGCAGATTTTAAGGAAATGGGAAGGATCCTTAAGGAGCATTTGGATGGGATTGGGTCAGACATGGACGCTGATAGTAGGTGGGAAATCACGAGGAGAAGGGTGCAGGATGCTACCAGCACCTGTGCAAGACTAAGACAAAAATGCAGTAGGGCCGAAAACCCTGCTGGTGGACCAGGGAGGTCCCAGGAGGTGGTGCAGGGAAAGAAGGCATCCTATAGGTAATTCAAGTGCTCAAGGAGTGAAAGGGATCAAGGGGAGTATGAGCTGATGGCTAGAAGGGCCACTAGGGTGGTGAAGGTGGCTAAGGCAAGAAAGGAGCAGAAATTGAGGCCACTAGCTTTTGAACCCAAAAGCAACCCGACTGCACAAACACCCGTCAGTTAACCAAATAAATCATACGGAGCACGGCTTACCGTATCTTCACATTTTATTCTGGTCACAACTGTTTCACAGCACAGCATAGATAAGAGTGTGGTGGCGACTAACTCGATAGAAAATTAATTAACAACTTTCACCATCTAAGTGCACATATATTCCTGACCGGGTCAGCCGAGCAGAGAGACCAGCCCACATGCGTGATATTTGCCCCAAAACAAGTTATAAATAACAATGTAACAATAATTCTTCATTCAAACCCTTTGGTTGCAAGGTTTTGAGTTTAAAAATCCAAAAGCATTCCCTTTGGTCCAGTTTTTTTGCTAGATTCCCACCACGAGGTCCAGAATGCACCTTTTCAATACCAATAAATTTAAGCTTTGCTGGTGGGGCAAATATTAATATTCATGAGCTGTGTATGTTTTTAATTGGTTCATGGGTGTTTGCATATGTATTTTTTCACTATAAATGATTGATGTGTTATCTGACCTATCAGCTCTGAGGAAGGCGTTAGCCGAAACGTCAGCTGATTCCCGTGCGTCATCACGCATGTGGGCTGGTCTCTGCTCGGCTGACCCGGTCAGGAATATGTGTGCACTTAGATGGTGAAAGTTTTTAATTAATTTTCTATCGAGTTAGTTGCCGCCGCACTCTTATCTATGCTGTGCTGTGAAACAGTTGTGACCAGAATAAAATGTGAAGATACGGTAAGCCGTGCTCCGTATGATTTATTTGGTTAACTGACGGGTGTTTGTGCAGTCGGGTTGCTTTTGGGTTCAAAAGCTAGTGGCCTCGATTATAGTTCTCTCTGATTCCGATTTTGCACCAGGTCGAATATATTCACATTTAGTGAATTCGAGCTCCTCAGCTGTTGGTTTGTTTGTTTCGCTAAAGAAAGGAGCAGAACCTGGCCAGGGAAATTAGGAGAGGGAACAAGGGGTTCTTTAGATACATTGGGGAAAAATGAAGGGTGAAGAGGCAGATTAGCAGGATTAAAACAGGGAAGAGATGGGCACAAGACCCGGGGGAGTAGGCTGAGGTACTAAATGAGTACTTCACCTCAGTTTTCACCAAGAAAAATGTGGGTGCTGCATCATACATGGGAGGAGACAGTGATACTGAGGAGGGAGGGGACCCTTACCAATCGGCGGGTCTGGGGAGAGGGGGAGGCATCGCTGGCAGGAGGGGGGGAAGACTAAGCAGATACAAGATGTAGCGGAAGTGGAAATCACAGCAGAGAGAGTGAGGGAAGCCCTCAGGTCCCTTAAGATAGAGAAAGCACCGGGGCCCAATAAATTACATCCCAGACTGCTAAAGGAGCTTGCGGATGTCCTGACGAAACCCCTGACGGAGCTTTTCACCATCTCTCTGTGGACAGGGTGGGTGCCCCAGGACTGGAAGGTGGCGCATATAGTGCCTATCCACAAGAGGGGATCAAGGGAGGTGGCAGAGAACTACAGGCCTGTCAGCCTGACATAGGTGACGGGCAAGGTGATGGAGGGCATTGTCAAGGAGAGGCTAGGGGGGATCTGGAAAAGTCAGGGTGCTTGGACGATAGACAGCATGGATTCGTCCCAGGGAAATCGTGTCAGACAAACCTTGTAGAGTTCTATGACTGGGTGACGAGTGCCTTGAACCTGGGTAGACCAGTGGACGTCCTCTTTCTAGACTTCAGCAAGGCATTTGACTCTGTTCCTCACATGGGCCTGTTGGATAAGCTGGGAGAAATGGGGGTGGGGAACCAGATAATCAGATGGATAGGTAATTGGCTCCAGGACCGGACCCAGAGGGTCGTAGTTGGTGGGATAGTCTCATCCCCATGGAGGTCATTAGTGGGGTCCCACAGGGATCAGTCCTTGGGCCCCTCCTGTTCAATGCCTACGTCTCTGACATAAGGACAGGTATCGGGAGTGAGATGAGTCTCTTTGTGGATGACTTAAAACTGGGGGCGGTGGTGGATCGGGAGGAGGGGAGGGTCGCCCTACGGGGGACCTGGAGGCTCTGGAAAGATGGTCTAGAAAGTGGAAGCTGAGGTTCAATGCAAGGAAATACAAGATACTGCACCTGGGGGCCAGAAACCTGGGCCAAGTGTACACCCTGGGGGGGAATGCTACAAGTCTCGATGGCTGAGTGGGACCTGGGGGTGGTAGTGGATGTTAAGATGAACAACTTGGAGACTTGTAGGAGGGCAGCAGCCAAGGCCAACAGGATGCTGGGATGCATCGCTAGGGGGATCACCTCCAGAAGGAGGCAAGTGATACTCTCTCTGTATAACTGCGTGGTGAGGCCGCTCTTCGAGTACTGCATGGAGTTTTGGAGGCCACACTTAAAGAGGGACATTAAACTCTTGGAGAGGGTCCAGAGGAGGGCAACCAAAATGATTTGGGGCTTGGGGGACAGGACCTATGAGGAGAGGCTCGAAGAGCTAAATATGTACACATTGGAAGAAAGAAGGGACCGGGGGGACATGATAGAGGTCTTCAGGTACATGAAGGGGGTAAATAGGGAGGAACAATCAGGGTGCTTTGAAGGAAGGAAGAGGGGGCCACTAGAGGCATGGTGGAAGCTGGAGGGAGATTCAGGGGAGAAAGGAGGAGGTGCTACTTCACTGAGAGGGTGGTGGAGCTATGGAATGTGCTGCCTAGGGGGCTGGTGGAGGCAGAGATGGTGGAGGGGTTCAAGAGGGGGTGGGACAGGTACAGGGGAAGGGTTCTGGAAGCAAAATCCAATGCAGTGAGAATATCCAGAACTGGGAAGGGAGAAGCCAGGGAAGGCAAGGGGGGCAGCAAGGTCAGCTCCCAGGGTGGGGGCTGACCAAACGAGCAGGCGCGAAAGACCATTAGGCCTATTCTGGTGGCAATTTAGTATGTTAGTATGTTAGTAAATACTCCTAAAGCCATGCTTATTCTGAATACAGAGCTACACATAGAACAGAATACCAACTGAGCATGTGTTTAAGATGATGTAAACACAGTACTTAGAATATTTATTCAGAATAGTCAATGTTCAGAATGTTACAGTATTCAGAATACCATGGTCATTAGGGTTTGGTGTGTGAACCTGGATAATAGCACCATGAGTGGTGCCCACCACCACCTTATCATGATAGCCTAGAAGTCATGTTTAATAGATTGCATTAGTAGTTGGACATAAAGAAGCCCTTCTTTTTTTGCACTTTATTTACTTAACTGCAGCCCAACCAAGATGTACAGTAACACTGTATATACTGCATAGAACTGCTTTTACCTAATTTTACAGTTTAGAAGATTAATGCTCAGTGATCATCTCAATGATACACAGTGAGACACTTGATGTGGAGAGCTAAAACCTGTCATCTCCTGTTCATAGCTCTTGTGCTCTAACCACTAATCAACACTGATATGTCCGGATATGGTCTGATCTACCTGAAATGATTCATCTCTCAAATGTAATACAGAACTTTTTTATCAGTGAAATCATTTAACATATAAATTTGTATATATTTTTTTACATTTTTTTACTAATAGATAACTTTTAACTTGCCATACACTTTTCCTTTCAAGTTACTCAAATCCTTGATACAAGTAAGACATTCTTATAACAATAGCTAGTTCTAACTCTTTTAAGTTAATTTTGATTTGAACAATGGACGGTAATTTGGGAGGAAGTTTGGCTGTGCAGTTAGAGTGCAGAACTGTGACTCTTGAGACTTAGGATTGAATCCCTAAACAGCCTTTTTCTTAGTAAAGGCCCGAAGCACCACAAATAATATTCCCAACAGTTCTCCTGCTTTCAGAAAAGAATGATGAATATTTACATATTTCACTATCTCCTGTCTTTTTTCATGGAGATTTAGTGAGTAGAATGCCCAAGGCCATTATGCTGACATTTGTTTTCTTAGAGGGGCTCTGGTGTGCTAGTATATCAAACCAGATGTGGAAAGCAGGAGCTGGTTTATTATCATAAATGCATGTTCAATTTTTAATACATCTATTGATAAAAGGGTTTATCCTAGGTGTTTGAAAATTAACTAACATAATCTCATTTTCCAATGGAAATATGCAACTAAATATTTAGATAGATTGTTTGCCAGTTGCCCTGACATCACTTGTGAACATGTGGAAATAATTTATCACAAAATGGTTAGTGGAAGAATTTGTTAATGTTTGGTATTTAAATTAATTTGTTCTCTCCCAGGGTGATCTACAGTCTGTGTAATAAAATACAATTACAGGTGAGGGCTAATTACAACCTGAAACCAGTATCTGAAATTTTGCATTATACATACTGCATAAGAGAATTGTCTTGCTATCACATGCAGCACCAAGCATGAGAAAACCACTGCACACAAATGCACTTTTTTTGATAGACTCTGCTACTACATGCTTACTATGGTTCTGTTATCAATAATTATAAAACATAAAGAAAGAACAACTGTGAAAGCTTATTTGGTTAAACACTCAGAGTGTGTGATAACATTACAAATCATTAAGCCTTCAGTCTCATGGTTAATGTTCTATCGCACACCTTGTGTGTGTAGAAAAAAAAAAAAACTCATTACACACAGGTTCCCATACATTATTTTCCACACATACATTGCTGCCACACATTTGTTGATGAAGGAAACAATGGAAGAACGGTCCTGTTAGGCTTTATCAAAGCCTTGGAATAGGTATTGTTAATTCATGTTATTTTGACAATGAAGAATGGGATGCACCTGATTCTAATTAGAGGGGTTTCATTTTCATTTCATTTTTATGACTGTGGTTGAGCCTACTGCTGTTTTGGCATGTCTTGCCTTAAAATGGCCGATCGTGGTACCTTCTGTTGAACTTTTGGAAGTAACCTTTTGAAAGCCCATTGTAGCTTGAAACACTCTGCCATGATCAGCTGCAATGAAGTAACAGCTGCACTATTTTGCTTATTACGTCCACATTCCGGGGCAAGAACTGCGCATGCACAACTCGCACACATGTGCAGTTCTGCTGGCACTACCATCTTGTGAATAGCACAATGCTATTCATCGCAATTGCGTATGTGAGTGCCACACATATGCAGTTGTGTTACCACTGCCATCCTTTGGATGGTATTCTTCCTGCACCCTCTCACTGCTCCTGTCCTCCCCACTCCCTCCCAGCACTGGTAGCAAATAAAACCCTCCTGCTCCCTCCCACTGCTGCTGTCCTCCCCACTCCCTTCATTCTCCATCCTCCATCTCCCTCCAACATCATGGTGCCCAATCCCCATGTTGGCATCATGTACCCCTCCAACTCATGTGGCACACTGGGATCCAACCCCAGTGTGCCCAAATTCATGCTTTTTTTTTCTCCTGTAAATAAAGAAAACCATCCCCTGACATCTTTTGCTTTTTTTACCTGTAAAAAAGAAAATGGTCACTTGTCGTCACCGCAGTCATCCTCCCCCATCCTCACCCTCCCAGTGAGCACCCACCTCACTGGTCATCAGGCCTAACTCTCACCTATTCTCCTATACTGCACCACCTCAACTTCCTTACACATGGAATGGTGGGCACGGGGGCAAGGGGTGGTAACCCTAACACTGAATTTCCTCACTTTTGTCACTGTGGAACAACCCTAACTGATGCATTAAATGGATTTTTTTGCCATAAAAAATATATATATATATCTATATATATATTACAATGGCATGGTCATGCCACTATAGTTAAGGTTGATCGGCCAGTTACATACTAAAGTCAAACGTTTAGACGTTAATAACTTTGGACCCATTCAATGGATTTGCCTGAAATTCGGTAAACACATTGCGGCTCAATAGATCTCTTGATTTGCCAAATTGTGTTTGTGTCGGCAAGCTGGTCTTCATGCACAAAAGTGCTGAAAAATGCAAAATTATCCATTTTTCAAGGCACCTTTTGGCATTCTTAATGTGGTCCTGCACGGCCGTCATGTGGTATGCCACTCTGTAAAATGGCTTGTTCGAAAGAGGTTTGGTGGCCGAACATGCCATGTTTTGTTTGGTGAAACAGTATTAAGGCATTCAAAAGTTATGGCACATTTAAGTTCCCATTATAAGTCAATGGGAAAATTTACATGTACATCTTGCAATCAAAGAATGGGGGTTCTGGCCATCTGGTCTCGCCTGGCTATCAAAGAATTTGCAGCCTCACAGTTCAAGAATCTTTGTTCCTGAGGAATTTTCAAAATTCTTTGACCATGAGGTCCGCCATCTTGTTTTCAGTTTTCCAATCACACAAGCACAAATATCTAGGCTCAGGGGTCACTTCTGAAGTAAAGCTTTGATGGGTTTTACTCAGGGGACCCTGATCTATTGAGCCATGGCTTTGGTTCCATCCAAATCTGTCACAAAATAGAGTTATAAGCTTTTAAAATCTTAATTTGCCGCTCGCTAATGATCTTTGATCGCGAGCCTGCAAATTCTTTAATCGTGAGATTCTTTGATCTTGATCTTGCATTGTGACCTAAAACACTAATATCTCAGCTCAGGGGTGGGCTAGGGACACAAACGAGTGCTTGTTTTGCTCGGGAGTGTCTGTTCTGTTGAACCATGTCATTGGTTTGGTTCAAATTGGTGACTACATCAGGTTTCACCATTTTTTATTCTTTGATCGTGAACCTGCAAATTCTTTGATCTTGAGGCTGCAAATTCTTTGATCATGAGATTCTTTGATCATGATCTTGCATCATGAGTGAGGGACAAGATGGCCAAATTAAAAAATCATTTTTCTCAGCCCATGGGTGACCTAGGAAGTCAAATGAGGGTGGATTTTACTCAGGGGGCTTCGTTCTGTCGAACCATGGTGGTGGTTTACTGCAATTCCTTCAATTTTTTGATTTATTAATTTTTTAATTTTTTGTTCATGAGCCTGCAAATTCTTTGATCATGAGGCTGCAAATTCTTTGATCATGAGATTCTTTGATCTTGATCTTGATCACAAAATAGGGACAAGATGGACAGATTTTTTTTAATGGAATAGATAGGAAAATGTTGCCAATTCTTGACTTTGAATATCTCAGAAATGGTTTGGTCTTTTTACTTGAAATTTAGAGGGAAGGAAGGCAACATTCCACAGATGTGCCTTGTAATGGATTGGTCAAAAAATATTACAGGGTGGCAAGGTTATGGCACTTTGAAGTTGGCCCTTTTTCCCATAGGATAACATTACGGCATCTGTCATATTACAGTAATTCTTTGCCGCTCTGCTGGAAAATAATGATTTTGTCTTTTGGGCTAAAATTTGGAGAGAAGAAAGCCAACATCCTACAAATGTGCCTTTTGGTGGCTTGGAGAAAACATATTATAGGGTGGCAAAGTGACAGCACTCCAAAGTTGACGGTTTTTCCCATAGGATAACATTATGGCATCTGTCTCATCTTTCAGGATCCGTATCTCAGAAACAGTGCAAGATACGGACTTTTTGTCAAAAAAAAAACCCCAGATGCTTAGGTCCCCAAATGGGGGCTAAGCACAAAACTAGACAGGAAAGTAATAATTCATACCAAATTTAAAATTTTTTCCTACATCGTATGGTTCCTGAGATATAAGCAATTTAGTATTCCAAGTTGTACTTTTCTGCTCCGAAGTCAATTATAATGCATACATTCTTTGTTTTCAATTTGTTTTTTCAATGCAGTTTTTGGGGAAAAGAAGGGTGTGCCCTTTTGTTACTGTGACAGTTAACGTTTCCGGTTGTGCTTCTGCTACCATTGAATCACCGTTCCGTCTATGTTACCGTGTGCGTAACGGTTTGCATTTTTGTATGCGCTTGCATTTCTGTTTCTGTTGGCTTTACTGTTGCTGTTACTGTTACCATTTATGTTTACTATTGCGGTACCATGACCGTACGTGTTACAGTTTGCGTTTTCGTATTCACTTGCATTTCTGTTTTTATTGCCTTTATTGTTGCTGTTACCGTAACCATTTGCATTTACAATTGTGGTTCTGTGACTGTGTGCATTACGGTTTGCATTTTTGTATATGCTTGCGTTTCTGTTTACTTTGGTGTTATTGTTGGTGTTACTGTTACAATTTGCATTTACAATTGTGGTACCGTGTGTTACCAGTTGCATTCTGTATGCACTTCTGTTTGATGTCTCTGTTTACGTAACTGTCTGCTTCGGTTTTACTTTACACTTGTGTTTCTATTAATGTCTGCTTTGCCATTTATGTTTGGTGTGCCATGTGCATTACCATTGCCGCTTGCATTTGCTTTGCAGTTCCTTTGGGCCCCGTACTTCTGCCACTGCATTCCTTTCATGATTTATCATCCTAATTCTCAAGAAGAAGGGAAATTAGAGGCAAAAAACTCTGTTTATTGCATCAGTTAGGGTTGTTCCACGGCGAAAAAAAAAGCTAGGAAATTCAAGGTTATGGTTGAAAGCCCCCTTGGACCCCCAGCCCACCCCAACCCGGCATCGTGGTGCCGTTGGGGTCATCAGTCTAACTCTCACCCCATTCTCCTATACCTCCAGCTTCTTTATACGTAGCAGTGGGGTGGGGAAGTTAGGACAACATTTAACAGCGCACCCCGATGTAATTAAAGGAAGTAGGCTGAGAGAATCCAAGGACACAACCAACCTGGCTTTTCACTAGTGCACTAACGATCAAATTGAATGATTTAACCGTCTAATATATATATATATATATATATATTTATATATATATATATATATATATATATATATATGTTGATGAACCAGTTAGAGTTCAACTTAACACCAAAAAATCAGGAAATGTGGTATTAGGGTTTCCGCTAACTCCCAACTCCACCCTCAAAGCAGCAAAAGGACAAAACATTAGGGATTTGAGTCTCCAAAGTCTTGATGAATCAGAGAGTGTGTGTGTGTATGTGGGGGGGGGGGTGTCTTTCTTGAATGAAGAAAGGATATCACATCTGACATTGTTTATTCAGGGAATGGTGTGGGCATTATGGTTGACAACCCCAAGGGAGATTCTACCACTGAATCGTCAAGACTCTGGAGACCCAAAACATAATTTTTGTTTCCTTTTGCTGCTTGAGGGTGAGGAGTTAGGGTTGAAATCCCTAATGCTGCATTTTCTGACCTTTTTGGCATTAAGTTGAACCCTATCTGGTGCATTAACATAGTTCTTTGCAAAGAATATCCTTTCTTTTTGAGATAGTGGAGTCATATCCTCATTCATGCTGATATAGGTGCACAGGGTCCTTTGAGCCCTGTGCCAGGGGAAGACTCTGTCAGCCTATGGAAGTGCAGGACTGATGAGGGCCCCACATTTCCATGCAACAACAGATGTGAATAATTCATGGGACTATCTGGAAGGTAGCAAAAGTGCAGGGCCCTCTGGACCCTTCATTTCTATGTGGCCAGAAATACATATGCATAGGACAAACAGTCCATCTGGCTACCAATGTACAAGCCAGAGGTGGAGAGCACTATATCAAGAGAAGAGCTGTCATCACTATGTGGTACCCAGGTCCATGCAGAAAACTCTGCAGCTTTTATTTCCATGCTGGGAGGGGGGTGTTACATAACACTAGCATCCCAGCACTCTCACCCTGTGTTGCTGGGTCACTGAGCTTGCCGTCAAACTCAGCTCACTGCCATGGGATCACAAAGCATAGCTGCCGGGGTGAAAACTGGCACTATACACAAAATTTAATTATATATATATACATATATATATATATATATATATATATATAGTCATTTTATGAGTCCCCTTATAAACATGATGTGGCATTTATACTACATTGTCCAAAATGTAATTTCACACCACAAGTGTGAAAAACACATCTCACCTAGGATTTAAAAAAATAACACCTATCATGTTTAGGAATAGAGATGTTGCAAAGTTTTAATTCATAGGCAATGTTAAGGTGAAGTCACCAAATTCACCTCCACAAAGGTACAATATGTCACACCCAGAATAGCATGGCAATAACCATGCAAGCTATACTGCATGAGCATGTAGAGAGACAGGAGTATGACAATGAAAAGGAAATACCACTACCCCTGTCACTCTGCATGCAATTCATGAGCTGTTATATAGCCATGTGCAGGGGACCTGTTTGAGCAGCTCCAGTGGTGGAGTGGCTAGGTCACCAGTACACAGTGTAATCAGGAGACCTGGGGCCATGATTTGGTTCCTTCTCCACATGCCTCCCCTACTAACATAGAAACATAGACTTTGACTGCAGATAAGGACCGCTTGGGCCACCTAGTCTGCCCATTTCCCTATCTACAGGATAAGCTGCAGATACTAGTTAACCAACAGCCTATTTCTTCCTACCCCCCACAAGAAATGCCTTATGTCTGTCCCATGCATTCTTGAATTCTCCCACAGTTTTAGACCCCACCACCTCCTCAGAAAGGCTGTTTCATGTGTCCACCACCATCTCTGTGAAAAAATACTTCCTCACATTGCCCCTGAGCAGTCCCCCCATCTTCAAATTGTGTCCCCTTGTTCTTGCACATCTCTTTTTCTGAAAGATGCTACCCTCTTGGACTTTGTTGATTCCACTGAGTTACTTAAAAGTTTCTATCATGTCCCCCCTCTCCCTCCTTTCCTCAAGGGTATACATATTGAGTTCCTTTAGTCTCTCCTCATATGGCTTCTCTTGCAGACCCTTCACCATTTTAGTTGCCCTCCCCTGGACTGCCTCCATCCTGTCTATGTCCTTGCAGAGATATGGTCTCCAGAACTGGACACAGTACTCCAGATGGGGTCTCACCAACTGTCTGTACAGGGGGATAACAACTTCCTGTTTTCTGCTAGTGATGCCTCTCCCTATACATCCCAGCATCCCCCAGCCCTCTCTTCTGCCTTCTCACATTGCTTGCTAACCTTAAGGTCATCTGATATGATTACTCCCATGTCCCTTTCCATTTTTGTTGTTGTTACTACCTCCCCCCATTGTGTAATCTTCCCCTGGGTTTTTGTTTCCCAGGTGCATTATTTTGCACTTATTTGCATTGAATCCAAGCTGCCATACTTCTGACCATTCCTCCAACCTTACCAAGTCCCTTTTCATCCTTTCCATGCCTCCTTGTGTATCGACCCTAATGCAGATCTTTGTGTCATCTGCAAAGAGGCATACTTTTCCTTCCAGTCCCTCTGCAATGTCACTTATACAGACATTAAAAAGGACTGGACCCAGTACTGAACCCTGTGGTACCCCACTAGTAATCCCTCATTCTTCAGAGTGGGCTCCATTTACAATTACCTTCTGTGTGCTGTTGTCCAGCCACTGTTTTACCCAGGCTACCACCCTGGGAACCACTCCCAGGCTGGTTAATTTGTTTATTAATCTTTTGTGTGGGACTGTGTCAAATGCCTTGCTAAAGTCTAGGTAGGCCATGTCCACAGCCCCAACCTGGTCTACTACTTTGGTCACCCAGTCAAATCAATTAGATTCATCTGACATGACCTTCCCACTGTGAACCTATGCTGCCTTGGGTCGTGTGCCCCACTGGCCTCTAGGTTCTCAACAATTATTTCCTTCAGAAGTGATTCCATCACTTTCCCTACCACAGAGGTCAAACTGACAGGTCTGCAGTTTCCTGCCTCTGTCTTGCTCCCACTTTTGTGAAGGGGAATCACATCTGCCTTCCTCCAATCCTCAGGTACCACACCATCCTCCCATGATTTGTTAAAAAGGGTAGTCAGTGGTGTCACTAGTTCTCCTATTAATTCTTTTAGAATTCTGTGGTGAATTCCATCAGGCCCCATTGCTTTGTCCACCTTCAGTTTTAGGAGTTCTTCCTGAACCCTTTCTTCTGCGAAAGGACTAGGATCGACACCCCTATCCATAGTGCTTCTATTAATTGGATTAGGCACCACCCCCTCTTCCTGTTTTGTGAATACTGAGCAGAAGTATTCATTCAGTATTCCTGCTTTTTCACTGTCCCTCTCTGCCCACCCACTGTCCATTCTATTCAGCCTCATTATCCCTCCCTTTGTCTTTATGCACTCCCTGGTGTACCTATAAAAGGTTTTATCCCCCTTCTTAACTGAGTTGGCTATCTTTTCCTCAGTTTGGGCCTTTGCTATTCTGACTTCCCTCCCTGCTTCCTTCTGCCTTAACTGGTACAGCTCTCTGTCCTGCTCATTCTGTGTTTCCTTATACTTCCTAAATGCTATCTTTTTCTCCATAACCTTCTACGCCACCTCTTTTGAGAACCATAATGGCTTTTTCTTTTGTTTTGATTTGTTTATTTGTTTCACACAAAGGCTTGTTGCGCTGTGATGGCAGTTTTGATGTTTCCCCACTGTTGTTCCACCCCTCCTTCTAGCCTGTTTGCTAGTGCTTTTCTAAGGCACTCTCCCATTTTGCCAAAGTCAACCCTCCTGAAGTCCAGTGCCCTCACTTTTGTATGGCTTGACTCTGTAGCTGAGTTTATCATGAACCACACTGTTTGGTGGTCACTTGTTCCCAGATGGCTACCACTTCTAGATCTGAGATCCTTTCACTGTCCCCATTTGAGAGTACAAGGTCTAAGATTGCTCTCTCATGAGTGGGTTCCAAAACTAGCTGTCTGAGGCCTGCCACCTGTAGGGCATCGAGAATGGCCCTGCTTTTGGATGTGGCTGCAACAAAGGTGCTCCAATTAACATCTGGCACATTCAGGTCGCTCATCAACAGTATCTCCACTTTCCCTGCCATCCTAAGAATGCCTTCTATCATATCCTTGTCCATTCCCTCTCCCTGACATGGGGGTCTGTATACAACCCCTGTGCAGATTGTGGTACCATTACCAGTCTCTAAGGTGACCCACAGTGTCTCCTCTCCTCCCTGTTTACTCTTTTGTTCCATTGCTTTTATCCCTTCCCTCACATAGAGAGCTACTCCTCCCCCTCTTCTACCCTCCCTGTCTTTCCTGTAGGTTGTGTACCCTAGTATGTTACTTCTAATTTTTTTTGGTCTATTTAAAAAAAAAACTTCCCTCCTCCTGAGTTTCTCCCCATCCCTGAAGTCCCCCCCCAGGTTAGTTATTTAAGTTCCCAGGGGGGTGGGGGTCGAAGCATACATGAACATAAAGTCCCATTGTTGTCAGTGGGAACGCTGTTCCTGACAGGTTAGTGTTTTGCCCAACTCTGTTTGTGTTCGGTGCTGTTTCACTGCAGCATTTTTAGCTGCACTGTTTTTGCACGCAGCATAATGACCCCATGCCTCCACAAATCATTTAGTGAAGTTTTTCTATTTAATAGGACATTTGCCACTGGTAACTTTGCCTTGCAACTTTGCCTCTAACTGCTCCTCGGGATACACAAAGGCAAATTTAGGTCAAAATAACTTCCACCAACTAATTCTTCTGGGTTTGTTAGGCATAACTTGGTCAAATGTTGTCAAAGTTGTCTGAAACATGATATGGTTGTAGTCCAAGATGAGGTGCATATGTGGTGTTCTGTTGATGATTCTAGGACTTTAATTTTTGATTTGGCATCATGGTGAAGTTGGGAAGAGATTTTGGGGTGTTGTACACACCCCATGAAATTTTCCAGGGATATTATGTGTTACTATAGTATTACACATTGGAAACCCTTGTTTGGATGTATAGAGTGTTCCTTAACGCCAAAGAGTGGTGGAGTTATTACTTGTTAAAGTTGCAGTGTTATTGTACAGGACATATAGGGTTAGGGTTAGTGTTGTCACTTGCAACCTATGCAATAAACATCCCCTGGAGCAAGCAGATGACCCACTTGGTACTGGTGGCCAGAAGATACATTTTATGGCAAATCAGGCTGAGTAGGAGGAAAAGCAGAAGGGACTGGTGAATGAACAAGTTTTGTTACTATTTTTTGCTTACATTTTACTGTTTTATTATTCTCTGATTCAAATTGCTGTTGCAGGGTATACTTTCTGCTGCATTGTTACAGGGTGTGCCTACAGGTTTGTTACAGTTTTATGCTTACAGATCACTGCTGTAATCTTCTCTGATTCAAATTGTTTTTTGCAAGGTATGTCTTCTGTTAAAGTGTTCAGCAGGTTGTGCTTACAGGTTTTGTTACTTTTTTACTGCTTTATTTTTCTCTGTAGCAAAGTGTTTTTTGCAGGGTATATCTTCTGTGACATTTTTACAGGGGATGCTTACAGGTTTTGCAGTTTTATCTATCATTAGGCTAAGCTTTCAGGGCTAATTACAGGAGCACATATGAGATACAGACTGAGGGATAGTGATTGTATTTGTTGTTAGTTGATTGTTTCTGTTCTTACCTCCTTGTTTCTTTCATCTGTGGTTCTTCTTTTTCGGCAGTGAAAGGGCCAAACTGCCCACCCCCATCCCCAACCACCCCATGCTACACTCCTGTTATAGAATAGCACAGTCATAACATTTCCTGTAGCAAAGCAGGAAGGGGAGGATCAGAGTAGTATCCACACAGTGACCTCACTTACAGGGGCACAATTCTTTTAACTTGTTATAAAAAGTTATACAAAAATAAACAAACAAAACAAACTATATATATATATATATATATATATATACACACACACATATATATATATATATATATATATATATATATATATATATATAGATAGATATAAAAATATCAAACTTTTGCTTTAATTTTCCTTCTCATTTCTCGGACCAGGTCATAAACTCGGCAACTCAACTGGAATGGATATTATTAACTGCAGGTACTGCAGGACACTTTTCAAAAGGGTAGTAATACAGACTTTAGGACACTGTCCTACATGCTGGACTATTGGAGATCTAAGGACTCAGCTCCGGGCAGCATAGACAGAGATTGTGCACCTCAAATCACAAATTCAGAAGGAAATACATTACAATAATTGCCCACCATTTCCCCAACATCCAAATGAAGCACCTCAACCACAGAGGGTAGTTGATCTGGAAGGTTGGCAGGTGGTTAGGAGGGGCAAATTGGGTGCCCCATCACTCAATGCTCACCAGTGTATCACCTCCACAAACCATGTAAAAACTATAAACAGGTATCTGCCTCTATGTCCGAAATGAAATAAAGGGGCAGAGAACACTGCAAAGCAGGACACTGCAGCACAGTAGCTAGCACTACAAATCTCCCCCAAAATAGAGACCAAAACAAAAAAAAAAGGAAATCCAAAACACTTCTGATCTTAGGAGACTCCATGATTCGGGGAGTTGATACCTACATCCGGCCGGGGGTAATGATCAGATGTCTACCAGGTACATCAGCATGGAGAGACACTGACTGCATTGCTAAAACTGTGCAGGAAGCAGAAGAAAACATCAATATCCTGTTCACATAGGGACTAATGATCTCGACAGCTGGTCAGTAGTGGAGACCAAGGAACACCTGACCAGGCTAGGAGACAAACTGTCTTCCATTTTGTCCAGTATCTCCTTCTCTGAGTTCCTGCCAGTCTGGGCGGGGCAGATGGATGGAAGGTCAGGGAAGGGGAGATAGTTGAGCTAAACACGTGGCTCAAAGGCTGGTGCCAGGAAAAAGGACACAAATTTGTAGGTAACTGGCAACAGTTTTGTGAGCGAAAGTTCTTTATTTTTGATGGACTGCATCTGACTAAGGAGGGAGTCAGTGCATTGGTATAGAAGTTTGATGTCTTTGCAGAATATTTAAACTAGCAAATGGAGATGGGGTGCAGCACCCGATACATTGAATGGGAAGAACTCCCCTCCACCCTCAGCTAGTGATCAAACAGGAGTTCAGCATGTTTGTAGTTCATTTGCATCATCAGGTAAGGAAAAAGGTCCAGCTCCCCATACTACGCACAAGGGAAAAGCTGTACCTCACCCCACAACTAACGCACTGAAATCTGGCCAATGGAAAATCATGTACACAAATGCCTGCAGTCTGTGAAACAAGATCCCTGACCTGGAGGCAATAATGACAGAGACTAAACTGGACATAGTAGCCATTAGGGAGAAATTGTTCACCAGTAACCACACTTGGAAGACTTCAACACCCGGCTACGTACTGTTCAGAAGAGAACAAGGTGCAAAAAGGGGGTGGGATGGCCCTTTATGTCAAAGAAAATATCAAAGCTACAGAAATTCAGAGTACACATAAGGAGCCAGAAGAACTGTGGGTCACCCTGGAAACAAGAAATGGGCCAACCATATGAACTGGGGTTGTCTACAGGCCTCCAGACCATGGGAAGGACATAGACACATTATTGTTAGAAGATATACAAAACATGACAGCTAAAGGGGAGGTTCTGATAATGGGAGACTACAACATGCCAGATACAGATTGGTCAATGCCAGCAGGAATATCACCATAACTAGACACATAGAGAATTCCCTGCAGGGGGAGGGCCTCAAACAATTTGTACAACAACCCACAAGAGACAGGGATATCCTGGATCTAGTACTGACTAACAGGGAAAGGATCACCGATCTCCAGGTAGATGGTCACCTGGGGGCCAGTGACCATCACATGGTATGGCTCAATCTGGCAACTAGATCTAAATCATCACATTCCAAGGCAGAAATATGGGACTTCAGAGGAGCTGACTTTGATAAGATGGCCAACAGAGTTAAGCTAGCCCTGGCAAGAAGAAATACAGGTGAGGGAGTACAGGCAAAGTGGGCAAGCATTAAGCATGCAATACTTGAAGCAATATCCCATTGTGTTAGGGAGAAAAGCAAGAGCAAAAGAAGGAGGAAACCACTTTGGTTCTCAAAAACAGTAGCAGAAAAGATCAGAGCCAAAAGGTTGGCCTTCAGGAAATATATGGGAAAGCAGAAGATATGAATGTATACCTAACTTCTCTAAGTGAAGCAGGGAAGGCAGTAAGGCAGGCAGGGGCCCAAACTGAGGAAACACTAGCATGAACAGTAAAAGAAGGGGACAAGACCTTCTATAGATACATTACTGAAAGGAGAAAGTCCAGAGAGGGTATTGCTAAGATCAAAGGGGATAAGGGGGAGTGTGTGGAGGATGATCAAGGAAAAGCACCTATCCTAAATAGACACTTCTGCTCAGTATTTACTGAGAAGAAGGTAGGGCAGGGCCCACAGCTCAGCACCATGGCCACAAGGGGGAGGGAGGTGTGCACAAGTCCCTTCACAAAAGAAAGGGTCCTACAAGAGCTCACTAAGCTCATGGTGGACAAGACAATAGGACCTGATGGCATATATATTTTCAGCCGGTCCTGCCCTCAAGCACCCAGTGACCGTAGGGGCTCCGAGCCGCCAGCAGGTGGGCGGCGACCGCCAAGCCTAAAAGGGAACCAGAAGGCTGGGAGAGACAGCCAGAAAGCGGGTCCTGCCCTCGAGCACCCAGTGACCGTAGGGGCTCCGAACCGCCAGCGGGCGGGCGGCGACCGCCAAGCCGAAAAGGGAACCAGGAGGCCAGGAGAAACAGCCAGAAAGCCGTTCCTGCCCTCGAGCACCCAGTGACCGTAGGGGCTCCGAGCCGCCAGCGGGCGGGCGGCAACGCCAAGCCAAAAAGGGAACCAGGAGGAAGGGAGAGACAGCCAGAAAGCCGGTCCTGCCCTCGAGCACCCAGTGACCGTAGGGGCTCCGAGCCGCCAGTGGGTGGGCAGTGACCACCAACCAAAAGGGAACCAGGAGGCCGGGAGAGACAGCCAGAAAGCCGGTCCTGCCCTCGAGCACCCAGTGACCGTAGGGGCTCCGAGCCACCAGCGGGCGGGTGGCAACCGCCAAGCCGAAAAGGGAACCAGGAGGCCGGGAGAGACAGCCAGAAAGCCGGTCCTGCCCTCGAGCACCCAGTGACCATAGGGGCTCCGAGCCACCAGCGGGTGGTCGGCGACCGCCAAGCTGAAAAGGGAACCAGGAGGCCGGGAGAGACAGCCAGAAAGGTACGGGACAACCGCAGCCAATCAGAAGGTGACCGCCAGCTGAGCCTTGCCTCTGATTGGTGCGCCTTCCCCATAGACTTTTGCTTTGCTTGCACCTCCAAAACTGGCCGGGATTTCTGCCCTTTTTTAGCTAATTTCTCCAAAAAGAGCTGTTTTTGCCTTTATCTTTGTAATAATTGTAAAATGTTTGCCTGATTACTGTTTTCTGTGATTACAGTCCTTTGGTGGGACTTGTGCTGGGTTAGACGCATAGGCGCCAACCCCCCTCCAGTCTTTGTTGTGCAAATCTATTTTAGCACCCGTTGCAGAATCTTTTGATTGCTGCAATCTAAGTGCTTTTTCTGACTGCTCTCTCCTCTGTCTCCTCCTTTTCAGCGGTCCTGCCCTCGAGCACCCAGTGACCGTAGGGGCTCAGGCACAGTAGGCGTGTACCAGACGAAAAAGAAAGGAACAGGAAGGCCAGGAGAGACAGCCAGAAAAGAGGAAAGCCGTAAAATTTTGCCCACCCCCTTGGGTGTTTCTTTTATACACTCCTTCCCGCCTAAACTCCGATCTCCGCCCATAACTAATTCCGAGCCAATACTATGCGCCACTCCTCACACCACCTTTAGTATTTTAACCCTTACCTATCCTCCACCATGCTGCTGTTACTCCTAATGCTGCTCTGCCCCTCACCTTCCTCATTTCCTGAGAAGGAGACCGAAACAGCCCATGCCCTGGTGCCTAAAGCGGCTATTCAAGCTGGCCCCCCTCTTTTTTCCAAAGTGGATGTCTTCAATTTCCTCAAGTATACACTACCGCTTCTACACAATAATCCTTGGGGTATCCCACAAAAAGGCTCATATCCAGTTCCATATTTCATAAGCCCCCAACTCCACTCTTGGCAGTACAGAGCCCCCCTATGCCTGTCCATTAAGCTGGTATTATTTGGCAATTTATCTAACTACACAGCAGGCTCAAGACCCTCTAAACACTGGACCCCAAGCAAGAAGAGCAAATCCTCTGGCTATTCCTTCCCTTTATCACTTGAAGCCCTTATTAAATTAATTCTCTTCCTGCTGATCTGTGCTGGCACTGTTGAAACCAATCCTGGACCCACAGAAAGCTCTATCTCCCCAGCTGACTTGACCTCCATAAAAGGCCTGAGTTTTCTTCATATCAACGTCTGCAGCCTCCTAAAAAAGTTCTCATTAACACAGGCCTGGGTTGCACACACCTTACCGGACTTTCTGGTAATCTCCAAAACATGGCTCAAATCTGCAACAAATGACAGAGAAATAAATCTTCCCAACTATCAGCTCTTCAGATCTGATCGTCCATCCAGGAAGCGGTGGGTAGCCATTTATGTTAAAGCAAATATCTCTGCATCCAGCCTCAAAATTACATCACAGCCAAAGGAATTCGAATGCTTATCCTAAAATATCTCTTCCCAATATGTCAGCTTTTCAATTGATTGGTTGCTATCGGCCCCCTCAGCAGGCCTCAAACTCCTATCCCACCTGGACACTATAATTAAATTAGGCCCAGAAGACACCATCATTTTAGGCGACCTGAATTTAAATTGGCTGCCAATGCATCCACTCACTAGTATCCTTTTGTGACACTCATGGCCTCACTCAATTAATTAAAGAACCAACAAGGATTAACCCAAAAACAAAAATAACAGCACACTTCTGGACATTATGCTGGTCAATAAGCCTCACCTTATTCTCATGCTGGAGTGCTATTTAGTGACATAAGCGACCATTGTCCCATAGCTGGTATAAGATCTTCATTCAAGCCATCCAACCCAGCAAAATTTCTCCCAAGAGGTCTAAAAAGAACCTTAATATCACAAGATACCTCCATGATTTGTGTCACACCGCTGGCAAGATTTCTATCTCACAGGTTCAGTAGAGATAGCTCTACAAGTCTTAAATGGCATTATCACTAGTGCCCTCAACATACATGCACCTCTCCAGTGTCAGAACCAAGCTCAAAACCTGTCGATGGTTCTCTGCTGACTTAAATCCGCATTGCTTGCTAGGGACAAGCTCTGGAAAAGGGCAAGAAAGACCAAAGACCCAAATGATTGGCTTCTATTCAGAAAAGCCAGAAACTCCTGCACAAATAAAGTGAGAAATGCCAAGGCTGCCTTCTATACAGCAGAACTGGATGCCTCCTACCATAACCCTGCCAGATTTTGGGGGACCATAAAGGGGATCTTAGGACAAGATTCTACCCCTGTCTTACCACCCAAAGTGCACCTAAACAATGTGGATATCACTAACAAGCAAGAAATCTTGAATGCCTTCAACAGCCATTTCACTACAGCCGGCCTAGCATTCGACTCCTCTCCAGCAAATCTATTGCGGTCACAATTAAACTTCCAGACTACTGAGGCACATAAGGCTACTTCCACATTTTCCTTTAAGCCTATACTTCTAAAACAAGTAGAAGACCTACTCCATTTGGATACAACTAAAAGCGCAGGTGCAGACTCTCTGGACCCTATTTTCTAAAATTGCTCTGCACACCTTAGCAGCCCCCTAACTCACCTTTTCAACTTGTCACTAGCCACTGGATCTATTCCTGCAACTTGGAAAACAGCTCAAGTGTTTCCTCTACTCAAGGCAGGTGACCCCATGGACCTCAATAACTATAGGCCCATATCCATCTTACCAGTATTGTCCAAAATGCTTGAAAACTAGTGAACAGCCAATTAAGTGCCTATCTAGACACCAATAATCTCGCTTAATCCAGCTCAATCTGGTTTTAGATCCATGCACAGCACCATCTCTGCCTTAGCAAAAGTCACTAATGATTGGCAGACTGAATTAGACAAAAAGAATAATATCTGTGCTGTATTTCCGGATTTAAGCAAAACCTTTGATACTGTGGACCATGAACTACTAATCTCCTCTCTACACTCCATAGGCCTTGACTCAGTCTCTCTTCAATGGTTCAGATGCTACCTCTCTGGTAGATTACAGCATGTAAAAAATGAAGGTGACCTATCTAACTCAAAACCACTCCTAAGAGGTGTACCACAAGGTTCCATCCTGGGCCCTATCCTCTTTGCCATTTATATCAATAATATTGATTCCAACCTCACCACATCTAATATTCACCTTTTTGCAGATGATACTGTCCTATATGTCAGTAGTCCTACACCATCAAAAGCCTGTAAACTTTTACAATCTGAGTTCTCTCTGCAGCACAAACTACTAGAAAAAAACTCCTACTGAATGCCAAGAAAACGAAAGCCATGTTCTTCTCCTCCAAGAGCATTTCTTCCACTCTCACCAAACACCCTTCCCCAACTATCTACCATCCTTGGTGAAAGTCTGGACTATGTAGATAAATTTAAATATCTTGGGGTTTGGATTGACAATAGACTTGACTACACTAGCCACATTGAAGAACTCCTGAAGAAGCTCAGGCAGAGACTTGGCCTATTCTACAGAATAAAACATTACCTAACCAAAGACTCTATAGAAGAAACAAAAATGCTGCTCTATGGATCTACAAAGCTCTAACAAACAAATTACCATCCTATATTTCAGATTGTTTTACCCAGGTCATATCCAGACCATATGACCTAAGGAACAACAAACTCATCATGCTGAAGATACCTATTACCTGTACCCGGCATGGGAGGGCTGCAATCAGCTACTCTCTAGCACTTATTTGGAACTCTCTTCAAAAGATCCTGAAGTTGAATACCCTCATTCCATTAACATCCTTCAAAAAGCTATATACTAGTCTCTTTCCAGAGCTATGCAACTGTTTTCACAAGGCCTAGTCCTATCACAACCCACTTTTTCTCCCACACCTTTTTCCTCCATTTCCACCCTTAATTTGTTTTTGTAGCCTTCACCCTCAACTCATACCTGACCTTATTCCACAATCCCACCTCCCTCGCTTTAATCTCTCATTACTGTCTTATTTTACTCCTTTTTATTATAACCCAGTTTCTTTGGCTCATTGCCTTGTATATATGTAAATATTCTTGCTTTTTGTTCATTTATAATGTCCTTGTTTTTGTACTCAATCTATATCTTGTATTTGTGTAAAGAATTGTACCTTTATATTGTTATGATCAATCAGGTCCATCTTGTAAATGAGCTATGCTCAATGATGCTCGCCTGAATAAATAAAGATTTTGATTGATTGATTGATTGATAGATATCCCAGGGTACTAAAGGAGCTAAGGGTGGAACTAGCAGAGGCATTAGCAGAATTGTTTAGTTAGTCTCTAAGCACAGGAGAGGTCCCAGCAGACTGGAGAAGAGCTCATGTGATCCCACTCCACAAGAGTGGCAGCAGGGAGGAGGAGGAGGAGAACTACAGACCAGTCAGTCTTACCTCAGTAGTGGGCAAGATTATGGAGGCACTCCTTAAGGAAAGGATAGTGCAGCACCCAAAATCCATAGGAGCACAGGATCCAAGACAACATGGGTTTACAACAGGAAGGTCCTGAAAAACTAATCTCATGGATTTCTTTGTCTGGGTAACCACAGTGGTGAACCAAGGGGGTGCAGCTGATGTCACCTACCTTGACTTCCGCAAAGCTTTCAATACTGTTCCACATAGAAGATTGATTAATAAGCTAGGTATGCTCAGGGTGGGTCAGAAGTTGGTCAGCTGGGAGGCAAACTGGTTGGTGGGCAGAAAACAGAGAGTGGTGGTAAATGGTATACAGTCAGAAGAGATGCAAGTCACAAGTGGGGTACCTCAGGGATCAGTTCTGGGGCCACTCTTCTTCAGTATCTTCATCAGTGACATTGCAGATGGACTGGAGGGTAAGGTCTGCCTGTTTGCAGATGACATCAGAATCTACAATAAAGCAGATGGTCCAGATGGGGTGGGCAGAATGAGAAGAGATCTTAAAAAACTGGCAAAATGGTCTGAAGAGTGGCAACTGGGGTTTAATGCAAAAAAGTGCAAGATCATGCACATAGGGAAGAGAAACCCTGAAGCTGCCTATAGGTTGGGAGGGAAGTTGCTATCAATCACAAGGGAAGAAAGAGACTAGGGCATCATCATGTCTGTGTGAGAGGCATTTTGCCACCATGCATTTCTGCTTAAAGTTGAACCAGCATAATATTTTGTGGTGATTTGCATATACCGACCATGATGCTTTGTATTATGGAGGTATGTGCGATTTTGTATTTCATCATCACAGATGACCTGAAATCATCCAAGCAGACTTCTAAAGTAGTTGGTAAGGCTAGGGGGATGTTAGGGTGTATTAGTAGGGGTATCACAAGTCTTAAGAGGGAGGTAATAATCCCTCTTTACAAGACACTGGTTAGGCCCCATCTGGAGTATTGAGTGCAGTACTGGAGGCCACACTTTCACAAGGACATTAACCAAATTGAGGCAGTCCAGAGAAGGGCAACCAAAATGGTGCAGGGACTGCATCAGAAGATATATGAGGACAGATTAATGGAGCTCAATATGTATACCCTTGAGCAAAGGAGGGAGAGAGGTGATATGATCGAGACATTCAAACACCTTAAGGACATTAACAAGGTGAAAGAGTCTAACATGTTTAAATATAAGAAAAATGGCAGGACAAGAGGACACAGCAAGAGATTAGAGGGGAGGTTGATTAAGGGGGAATGTGAGGAAATTATTTTTCACTGAAAGGGGGGTGGATGCATGGAACGGCCTACCTCAGGAAGTGGTGGCTATGAATACAGTGCAGGGCTTCAAACAGGCATGGGATAGGCATAAGGGAGCAATACAGATGAGTATGAATAGATAGGCCACTGACAGAGCAAAGGCCGAGGGCACATTTATAAGGTAGAAAAAGAAATGGGAAGGCTGGATGGGCCTTGCAGTCCTTATCTGCCGTCAACTTCTATGTTTCCATGTTTCTATACATGTGTCTATTATAAATAGGAATAATGGGGACACACTGAATATTTCAGACTATGAGGACAGTTTTATTATAACTACCTGATGGTTTGAAGTAGTAAAGCCTTATTTTTAAACACTGGGAGCTACTGTATCTTGTAATTTAAACATTAAAACTAAGGTTACTGTAATTCAAATGTCCAGTAACAGAGTTTGCTAGAGAGGCATAAGTCGGGAAGCATAGGAAAACTAGGAAAAGAATAAAAAGAAAAAGAAAATTGTTCATGATAGTGAAATACAAAGGCACTACAAACAGAGAAAACTAAAGTCCTTAATCTGAGGGTTTCTTTCCCGTTTCCAAGAAGCCTCTCTAACAAAAATATTGCTGCTCTTTTTATAACAAGTTTTTGCCTGGCAATTAACTTCATCCTGAGCTCATTAATGAGACATCATGTTTCTCACAAAATGTATGAGAGTTCTTGTCAGTTTCTTTGCAGAGCAGGTTACAGATAGAACATTGTCCCAGGCTGGTCTCCAGCTGATAGCTCTGCACAAGAATTTGCAACAAGCCGGAGAGGAGCTCAAACTACATCTTAGGTTAACCCCCTGATTTCCAAATAGCTTTTTGCAATCATTTCAACAGTTTAACTATATACTTTTCAAACCAAGGGATCCCAGTTTCACATAAAGATTCACATAGATTTTTATAACCATAGATATGCAAGGGGGAGAAAAGACAGAAACAGCAAGTTAAGGCACAGAGATAGCGAGAGGCGGAGAATCACGAGACTGTTAGAGTGATGAGTTCCTATCTCTCACAAGAACATCTGGCTGTGCAACCATACAGGCAAATGACAGAAAAGAAGAGGACAGAACAGATCCTTGTGTTTAACTCTTTCTGCATAACAAATGAGACAGGGCCTTATTCTGCTCTGTTACAGTGTTCAAGCAATAACCTTATTAAAAAGAATAATGACTTAGCAATGAACTAAGACAGATAACATTGGGAAGTTAAAATGCAGGCACTGTCATGTCTAAGTTGATTAATTAATATTACAAGAAGTTACTGATTGGTTCTGTTTTTGTTGGAGCAGGTCATTTGGACAGCGAGAAATTACAATATTTACCATACAGTAAATCTTGAAATTGGGCATTGAGATAATAAAATCCTTTCAGCAGTGTGCCTCTGAATATATATCTAAGATGTACAGACTCTGGTTGGAGTGTGGGGAATTTTTTTATTTTCGGCAAAGCAGATCATCAGCAAATTGACTGTCCAGCCTTCACTGAGAATACAAATGAAAGACACCAACACCATCACATACACCATGCAAGAAAACATTCAGCATTGAAAATGCTTGTTCCTTCTGGAAGTTGCTGTGGCTAAGCTCTCTTCACTCCAACAGTACTGCTTCACTACACAATATAAAAACCAAAATGAAAACTTTTAACTAAATCACAAAAAAATACCAAAAATAATTAGTGATCTAGAGGCACAAGGCACAGTAGACATTTAACAGAGTGATTTGTTGGAAAAAAACTGCTTGTTTTAAATGCTTTCTAAACATTTCTAGCACAAAGATACAAAGCACACCTAACACCAAATGTCTCTTCCTCACACTGCACTGAATTCAGCCTGTGCATGGCAATACAGCTCATTTCAGCACCATGTGACCTTCAATCCCATGGATCCTTGCAAACTTCACCTTAGAGCCAAACTTTGCAGGTGAAGTTCACAAATTTTGCCATTCACAAAGTTCTCCTTAATGCAAAGTAGAACTTTACCTTAAAGGAGAATTTCATGAATTCAGTAAAATTCATGAATTTCTCCACAAAGCAAAGTTTTATGACTTGGCTCACCTCTATTTATGAAGTGGTCTGGAAAAATGGCAATGTTGAAAGTTTGTAGTTAAAATATTGAAAATTAGTGAAGTAATGAATGAATGTTTCGATAGAAGCACTTGCTCTACCTCTTCCTCCTTTAGTGCTTTAATAGAAATGCATTTACTATACATATATTCCAGATTGGTTTGGCCATCAACATTCATTATAATCATTCTACAGCTACCACACTATAAAACTGAGAGATTGCCCTCCATGGTCCAATGTAATAACAATCCAGTTAGTATATGTCAGGCTGTTGAAACCTAAGGAGATGCAGTTGCAGTTATCTAAAAGTTGCCTGCCTTGAGGTACCACTGAGTTACCATAGAGACACTCAAGTTACAATCTACATTGGCTGTAATGTGATTCTGCCTCATTCTGCCACTGTATACCCAGGTATACCTCAGCACTGAGAAACTTTTCTACGACTGCCACTGTAGCAAGTACACAATTAGATGAATGAACCAGCCTGCAGAGTGTCCTCACCAGACCCATGTGACCTGCAGACATTGACCTCTGCCCATGTCAGCTTTCACTCCTTTCTCACCGATGCTTGCAGGCGGCCTTGAGTAAATAATGAGTAACCTGGAAGTGCTTGTCTGGGTTTACTTGCCTTGACCTATTTCTGCAGGTTGAAAATATGCAATTAGCATGCCACTGTGTTGAAAACTAAATCTAGTGATAAACCTGCCATCAGTTATTAAAAATTGAAAATATTTAACACTAATTTGCCATCTTCACCACACAGTGCTGTGAAGATGCCTTGGAGCTATATAGTTCTCCAAAGCCTCCTTACACTGCACTTTCCTAGTGGCTACAAAAATTGAAAAAATAAATAAATAAATGCCTCACATTCTCAGCACTACCACACAGTCCAGAATTCACCTACTCTGCCTCCTATTCTCCTTGTCAATACTTGCAGGGGGCCTCAAGTAAATAGTGAATAGCCTGGAAGTGCTTGTCTGGGGTTACTTGCCATGACCCATTTTTTGTGGGTTAAAAATGTGCACTTTGCTTGCTACTGTGTTGAAAATTAAATGTAGTGAGACATCTGCCTCTAAATTATTAAAAAATAACAGTATTTAACATTAGTTTGTCAGCTTCACCCAACTTTGCTTGCAAGATGCCTTGGAGCTGTAGTTTCCCAAACATCTCCATGAACTACAGATCCCAGCATCCCTCTGACAATATGGTGCCCATTTACACTGCTCTGCCCCAGTGGCTACTAAAATTGAAAACACACGTAAATTAAATGCCTAAGACACTCAGCACTACCACACAGACGAGATTTCACCTAGTCTGCCTCCTATTCTCCTCAAATATTGTAATGTTCACTCATAA
Source organism: Neoceratodus forsteri (assembly GCA_016271365.2). NCBI lineage: Eukaryota > Metazoa > Chordata > Ceratodontiformes > Ceratodontidae > Neoceratodus > Neoceratodus forsteri. The sequence continues at coordinate 1,222,442,450 of CM057459.1, read as the reverse complement.
CTTGGTCATTGTACTATATCTGTAAACCAAATTTTCAGCTTTGCCTTCTTATTATCCCACCTCATGAACCTGGTGGATAAACATTTTCAAATCCCTGCCAAAACCTAAGTGTACCACTCATGTGAAAACTCATTTTGGCCAGGATTTGGAAAAGTATAGGTATCACATTCATGAGGAGGTGTGAAAATATGGCTTTGTTGAAAAAATGTGGGTTAAAAATATTGAAAATTACCAAAGTTATGACTGATTGTAGAAAAATCACAGTGTACCTCATAATTTTGTTTTTTCTACATATTTCAATCCTAAATTAACAACATAGCCTTCTTATGATACCTCCTCATGAGCAAGGGTGGTGTAAATGTTCAAATCACATCCAAAAGTTTGTTTCACAAAGCAGACACAAACTTGCCTTTTGGGCCTGATTTGCATAAATCAACCAACATTGATGATGAGGTGGGGTCCCAAAAAGGCCATGTTGAAAATTTGGGGTCAAAATATGCAAAAATGGAAATGTTATGCATCAAAGTTCAAAACCTAATTGAAATACATTGAACTGCACTTATCTGATTTTCTCATATTGTGGTCATTGGTAGAGATTTTATTTTATTTTATTGAGGATTCAGAAAATACCTTTGAGTCAAAGACTCCTTTTCAAAGGTTCCAGGTCAGTACAGGCATAACATAAAAGAACAGTACAGTACAGAGCAATACAGAAATGGGACACAAGCAAACAGGCATGATACAAGATATACAATTGGATGAAGTCACTCAACTTTGCTACATGACGTATTTTGCATATAACTCAGATTTCGTGAAATTCTCCACAGTGCAAAGTGAATAACTTTGCCTTTTTGGGTATCGCAAAGTTGCCATTGGATCGTATGGACTTCACGTTACTTTGTCTTTTTTTTTTGCTCCTGAATGCAAATTTTGCAATGATTCATGGGATGACAGGTCACATGGGCTCTATATTGGCTTGCACAGCCTCAATTCAGTGTAGTATGTGTTGTTTAAAGTTGGAGTTAGCTTTCAGAGCTGTGAGATTCAATCCTTCAAAAAACATTCAAAAAACTAATTTACCTTTAGACTTTTGAGTCCAAATTTAATACATCAAGTGTAGTAAATCCTTGTGTATTTGTATCATCGATCATTTATTGATTCAGTGTAAATTTTGCATCTTAAATTAGTAGTTTCAGTGTCTGTACTTTCAGACAGTGCAGAAGTGTGTTTTAGGGGAGGGGCAGATCTGTGGTGTAGAGGGGAGAATCACAGAGCACAGTGTGAAATGCAGTCTTGCCAACTGTTGCTGGCTATCATTTAGTATTGGTGTGTTAAGTTCTGTACACAGTTACACACATTAATACTTCTAGTAAATTTTTATAATTTTTGACTTTTCTCTGTGCATTTTTTCTATCCGTTTAGAAGACTGCGTTTTATTTTACTGAACTATTAAATTTTCTGCGCATTACCTTTAGTCTGTGTGCTTGCTGTCAACTCATTTGCATTTCATTGCATCACTGTAATTGCAGTACTCTTAATTTCTGAGGCTGTCTGTAGTATTTTTTCCTGCTTCTGTCTAGCTACTGCTGTAAATACTCCCCCCTCCCCAAAAAAAGAAGGTATTGTTGTTCCACTTTTGGATTTGTGAAGAGTGTGGTTAAGGTCTTGTTGTGTCTGTGTGGCTACATCTCTTTATTACCAAATAACTGTCTCAGAGTCACTATTGTTGTTTTTGGCTCCCCATCCACCCAAACCAAAGAAATATAACCTTGCTGTTAATTGTCTCTGTTCAGTCTGTTGAAATTGCTGGCACCGTACCACTGTTGTGTGTTTCCCCATAGTACCGTGAAAACTCTCTCTCCAGTGCATATTTTAGGGCTGAAATGAACAAAAACAGACATAATGAAAAATGTACCTATTGCTGTACTTTTGGCATTGCACTGTTTTGTGAATTCTGTTGAATTTGTTACAGCAACCCAAAAATTGGAAAAATCACTTTTTGAGGTGCATGTGTTTCTTTTCTTGGTGACTGTCTGTATAATCTAAAAAAATACCCACAAGGTCACGGTCATGCTAAGATGTTTCTGGCTGTGGTACTGCTGCCAATAAGACTATTGCTTGTGTGCCTCCAAATACTAGCAGTGAAAGTTGTTGTGATGATTTTTATTTATTTTTTTTTATTTATGACTTTGATAACTGGGTGAGTGCACTGATCCCAGGGACCGTTTTTCAGGCACAACCCGGGCCATAACACATGGCGCAGGGTGACAGTGGAGTACAAGGTAACAATAATAGACATGAAACAGATTTGATACAAGCAACAATAGTAAACACAATATACAGGTTTGATGCATAGGTCCATTTGAGAACAGTGAATACAAGGTTTCAATATCAGACATGAGAAGACTTGGTACAAACAAACAAATCATAGGCACAGTGTACAATGTGAGACTGCATTGTCTAGTGAGCAAGTAATACACGGAATACACAGTAAAAAAATGTATATACAATACATACAGGCAAGGAAGTCAAATATTACTGTGAAAAATGCAATATAACAGTTGTAGGCAAGAGAGTTGACTAGTGTGGGTAGGTGTAAGACCCCTGGGAGCATCGGCAGGATGAGTTTTCCAGGAACCAGACTTTAAGGTGGGACTTGAAACTGGAGTGTGTGTCAATGTAACAGAGTTCAGCCAATAGTTTGTTACACTGCAAGGGGGCAGCTGCAGACCAAGCTCTGCTATCCATGTTGGTGGATATCCTAGGAACAGCTACAGGGGAGTACCATTTGAGCGGAGGTTGTGGAGGAGTGCTCGGGGCAGGTTCATCAGGGGCCAGCAATGTTAAGTATGGTCATGGATGTGGTACTATGCAGCAGAAGGAAAATGCAGTAGTTACTGCAAGTAGAGGGATTTCAGTGACTAAGTTATTCTCTGACAAATCAGTGGCAGCAATGCTGGTTGGAGATGCTGGTGGCACTTGTAGTAAAGCGAGAGTCGGCATTGTGGATAATAGCATGAGTATTGCTACAATCCAGGAAAAGTTATCAGGTCACAAAAATGTTGTGGAGTCAGAAGACTTGAGGGCAGTTGATGTCCCACTCCCCACAGCAGTTAAACATGAGTCTGTTCATCATGAGTCACAGTCTCATGGTCCAACAGATCTTCACATTAGGCCATCCAAAGAATTAGATGGTGGTGAAAAAAGCGTGAATGATCATAGTGAGGCTGAGGTTGTAATATCTCCACAGGATAGCATCCAAAGCGAATTTGTGGATGATGATGATAATGATGCAAGCGACCCTATATGGGAACCAGACAAAAAGAAATTTAAGGTGGTCGTAGATAAACAGTCTGTTAGTAAATCTCCCCCACCCCAAAGTTCTTCTGATGGAGCTGTGTCTGTGGATGACCCTGAAGTCATACTAATAGATTGTTAAGATGTTTAGGCAAAGTCCAAGTTTGCATCACACCAGAAATCTTGCAGTACACCCTCCATTTCACCTTCCAAAAAACTGCAGTCCCATATGCAGCAGCAGCAGCATCCCGTAAAACATAGGGCAGCCAAATTGGTAGTTTTGTATTTTTTCATACAAGAAGAAAAAGATGAAACAGTGGCAATCTGCCAGCTTTGCCAAGCACATGTGAGGCATGGGAAAAGGGGTAGCCACTTTGGCACTGGGGGGGCAGCATACTCATCCCAAGAGCAGGCACATGGCACTGTGGACTCGGCACCAGATGGGAGCTGATGCCATAGTGGAGCATTCACCCTCATCAACCCTAGTGAGCACAATATTCCCTTCCCAAATCAGTGTAAGTAACCATGTAGGTAAAATTTGTGAACTAACACCGGAGGATTACTACAGGCATGAGGAGAAGGGTGACTTTGAATGTTCCAGCAGCGGTCAGCATAGCAGTGGTGGTCCATGTAGTCATTCTACTACATAAACCCCTGTGCTTATAACAGGCAAAATAACGTAATTGTTTGGCTTGTCCCCTGTGCACCCACCCCTCATGGATGGCACCCCATCTATGGCATCTCACAGAACAGAGACGATTGGCACACCCTGGACAAAACACCAAACAATGCAACCCACATTGCAGAGCCTTTTTAAGCGGCACTGTATATACCCACCAAATTATGCAGTTGCATGTGAACCCAATACTGCCGCAGTGCAAAAGCTTGCAAATGAGCTGTTGCCATTCTTCTTTGTGGAGAATGCAGGATTCCGATGCTTTGTGTCCTGTGCGTCTCCATTTAGGACCTATTTTGCCACCCGTGCTGTCCCTGAGTTATATTAGACTGTGACAGAGTCTGTAAGAAATGCCCTTCAGCATTCCTCATCACCTTACATTCACTTAGGTATGGATATGTGGACAAGAGGCAAAACGGTGGGTAGTTCTTATCTGTGTATTACTGCACATTGGGCACAGCTACCTGGGGTTGTCTGTGATGGTGGGATGAGAGAGCACTGTATTGCCATAAGTCAGACTATGGTGGTAGTAACCTTCATGGCATTAGACAGCATGCCACACTTGCAATGCATAGTGTAGCAGGGTTGCATACAGGTGAAAACATGCTAGACTTGCTTTCCTATGGTCTTAATTATGTTTTATTAGTTGTTTTTCTTAATGACCACAACTAGTTAAGGGTACAGCATATTTTATTCTTGTAGTACCCATTGAGAGGTTCGTGACCATATATAGATTGTCACATAACTCCAAATATTGACAGAGTTAATGCCTGTTGAATTTGCAGTGTTATCCTATGGACTTAATTATGTTTTATTAGTTACTTTTCTTAATGGCCACAACTACTTAAAGGTACAGCATATGTTATTCTTTTTTTTTCATATATGTTTCTACAACCCAATGAGCCTGGCAGGCAGCTCCGGTTCCTCCCTCGGAGGGACTCAGTCTCCAGCCGCACCATTCCGCTGACCTGACACCCCCCTATTTCCCCCGTGGATTTTCCCCTTGTGGTAGGGCCAGGGTAAAGGGGCACTGGTTTACCCCCCAGCCCCAGAGCAAAATCCAGACATTGGTGGACTGGTCAGGGTGCTGGTGTGGCCATCATGGAGTCTGCCAACTCCTTTTCCTTTTTCTCCCATCCCCCCTTCCCAACAATGTAAGGATCCAGGCGCATGCCCTCCCAACATGTACTGCCCTCCGACCACCACCAGAGGGCAGTAAGCAAACAGAATGACTAACCTCCCTCCCCAAGAGAGGAGAACAGTCCTCCAGATGCTCGATCCTCTCTTGCCCCTGCCAACCCCCAGTGGCCTGGGCTCATTCCTGAACCAGGGTTGTCAGCATGGCATGAGATGTAGTGACCAGTGCCTCAACCTCCAGTGTCACGGGGCTGGGTGGCACATGTTATTCTTGTAGTACCAATGGAGAGATTTGTGGCCATATGCAGCTTGTCACCTCACTGCAAATATTGACAGAGTTATGGCCTGTTGAAGTTACAGTGTTATCCTATGGGCTTAATTATGTTTTATTAGTTGCTTTTCTTAATGGCCACAATTAGTTAAGGGTGCAGCATATGTTGTTCTTGTAGTACCCATTGAGACCTTTGTGACCATATCAATCAATCAATCAATTAATCATCTTTATTTTACCAGTCGAGATACCATTGAGGCAAGTTCATTTACAAGGTGGACCTGGGAAGGTCAACAGTATCAAGGTACACAATTATACCATAATAAAGTGCAAACACAAGTGATAACAAAGGAACTGGTAATAGACATAGCAACTTGCAGTCAATGCATAATATTTTTTACATGACAATATATACAGGGACAGGAAACCTGTCAAGAGTAGATAAAAAAAAGAAAATAAACGTAACAACTTATAGTGACAATGCACATAAAGAAGGGTAGGGAGTCAATTTTAGGCAGGGTAGATGTACTCACCATGAAACACACTGGAGGCCGAGTGCAGGTGGAGGTAAGAAGTGCAGGGAATACGTATTTGGAATGCTGGAAAATAGACCTGAAGTGCTATTTCAAGGGGAAGTGGTAGATGGTTTCATGGCCAAGGGGTGTAATAGGCCAAGGAGAGGAGTAATAGGGAGAGCTTAGAGGACTGAGGAAGGTGCAGGGGGGGAAGAGGTGGAGGGGTGGAGGTGTGAAAGAACACCCCCACTCACACGCTGGTGGGACTTAAGTAAGGATTATGCTTAGGTATGGCAATTACATTTCTCAGAGAGGTTACGATTGAGCAATGACTTGAATAACATCAAACTGACTGGTGCTTCCAGCTTCAGCAGTTTTTGGATGTTATTCCAGATTTCAGGAAGGGATTGACTTATTGTAGCAGCCCCCCCCCCCCGTGGGTTCTAACCTTTGGGATTACCAAGGATATATAGGATAGGTTCCTCAATGCATAACTACATGCCGGGGATATTGGCAAGCATTTTGATATGTACTGTGGCAGCTTGATAGTAATGGTTCTATAGGTCCAGAGTACTGCATTCATATGATGCCGGAGGCCTAATGAGGACCATCCCGTCATGTTGTATAGCAGGCAGTGGTGGGTGCGGTATGGTGCTCCAGTAATGAATCTGAGCACCCGGTGATACAAAACATCCAGTTTAGATAAGGTGGAGGGAGAACATTGCCCATAAATAAGGTCTGCATAGTCCAGAAGTGGTAAGAATGTTGAGGAGACTAGCCTAAACTTTGCTTCCTGTGTGAGTAGGTTCTTTATTCTGAAGAATATCCCAAGTCTCATGTTCAGTTTCTTGGTCAGTTCATCCACGTGCTCCTTGAAAGAGAGTTCGTGGTCTAGCCACACTCCCAAGTATTTAAATTTAGTCATTGACTCCAGAAATTCCCATAATAGGGTAAGTATCTGGGGGATCACGCTACTGGAGTTCAGTTTAGTTGTATTAGCAGGGAGTGAGAACAGCATTGCTTTTGTTTTCTTCATGTTCAGTATCAATTTTAAGGAGAGAAGGTTGGATTGTAGGATGTTAAAGTCTGTTTGCAAGTCCTTGCATGCTGCTCCAGAGGTAGACCTTTCTAGGTAAAGGACTGTCGTTGGCAAAGAGGTTCATGTTTGCTGATTTAATCCCGTTGTCGATGTTGTTTATATAGATGGCAAAGAGTAAAGACCCCGGAATTGAACGTTGTGGTACACCTCTTGATATGGGTTTTGAAGGGGAGAGGTCTCCTCCCGCCTTAACACAATGCTGTTGATTTCTGAGATAGCTTGAGAAAGAGGACGTAGCCAGTCTGTCGAGGTCAATGTTCTCAAGGGAAGTGAGGAGCATTTTCACATCCAAGGATGCTAACCAGTCATTTGATACTTTAGCTAAAGCAGAGGTAGTGCTGTGTTTAGGGCTGAAGCCAGATTGGATTGGATTAAGAATATTGTTTGATTCCGGAAAATTCCTGATCTGGGCGTTAACCACCTTTTCCAATAGTTTGGATAAAATGGGAAGTAGTGAGATGGGGCAGTAATTATTTAAATCCTATCTGCTACCGGATTTGAACAGGGGTATTATGTGCGCCATCTTCCAGTCGGATGGCAGGGTACGCTGGGATAAAGATAAATTGAATATGTGAGTGAATATAAAGATTGTCACTTAAGTACAAATATTGATGGAGTTATTTCTGCTTATACTTTCAATGTTATCCTATGGTGAACTACATGCCCATGAGAAACTCTTTTCCTCTGTATCCTCCTTCTGAAGCAGCAGCACCACAAACCATCCTGTGACACCAGTGTACAAGCCAAAGTGCTGTGAGCTCTGCTTCCTCCTCCTGAAGTACCAGCAGCACAAGACAGCCTCTGGAACCAGTGCACATGCGAAAATGCCGTGACCTTTTCATCCTCCTTCTGAAGCACCAGCAGCACAAGAGAGCCTCTGGCACCACTGTACTAGGGATGAAACTGGTTTAAAATAAACTCACAAATCTGGAAAAAAAAGAATGAAAAGCAGAAAACTCTTTCTTTTACTAGTTTTGACTAGCACACAGCTAGCCTACACAGCTCCTGCTCTAACAAAGCAAAAGTCAAAGTGAAACTAGTTCACTGACTTCCTGCCTGATTCCTTCCTGCCTGTATCATGTGACCTGTAGAAAGTCAGACATGTGAACTGCGGCCTGTTTCTCACAAACTTCGCCTTTTCACAATGTAACCCTGAAGTTAACATGAAATTTGGAATGCAAAGTTAATTAATGGTGAATTTTGACCTTTGAATGGAAACTTTGTGTACTGCTATGTGGATGTGAAGTTGATCACTTTGCATTATATACCAGGTGTAGTAAAACTTTGCTGCATCTCTAGTCGTTGGTTTCAGCAGCAGGACGTCTTCGATCGGAAATTGGCTCTGCACTATGGGGCATTTTTAAGTGAGTAAGGGTGTATGGGGGTAGTGGGTGCAGAGTGAGAGGTTGGAGTGGTGTGGATGAGGGGCATGAGTTGGGGGTCAGACTGGCAAGGGGCCATTTTCTTGTTTATAGGGTTTTAAAAAAACATTAAGGGATTTTTTTTTATTTCAGTGATATTCTGACACTGGGTACTGGGCACCCCAGTGTTGAGCTTATTTTCATGGACCCGGGTTTGGGCACCCCAGTGTCACCACCTACATAAGGTAAACAAGGGTGGGCAACCTGGAGGGGAAGAGGTCAAGAGAAGTGGTACCCAGGGTGGGCACTCCAGTTTGCTTATATATGAAAAAAAAATAAGTAAAAGATTGAGAAGGGTGGGATGGGTGACCTGGAGGTGAGATGGGAGGCAGAAGTGGTACTGGGGGTGGGCAATCTTGAAAATGTTTCTAGTTTAGCCTGATGGTATCGCGTTCAGTCATTTTCACCAGTCTTTTTATCATGGAATGAGCTCTCCTGGAAAAAAAAATCATACATACTGTGTTTATGTTCCTTGTGAAGTTTGGTTCCCTGGTAAATGCTGTGCCATTTCTCTCAGTTGTGGTTTGTGAGCCGCTAGTTAGCAAATGACGTTATTTGCTTTTTCTCTAGCACAAGCGTGCACCTGTCAGCTGGTGCTCTCAGTGGGCTTGCACTACATTAATAAACTCCACTAGTCTCAGTCTGCACCGAATGATCTGTGGGTAAGGGTTCTTAAAATAGAACTGCACTTTGCCACTGACTGCACACAAATTCTATTTGAATGTGCCTGACACACTGCCCTGTGACAGATGTGGTATTTCTTGTCTGGACAGTGGCAGGAGCCTGGGCACTTGGTGGGGTGGTCGACAGCCTAATACCATATACACTGACTCTTGTGCCGCATGAATTTTATCACAGTCTTGAGTACATTTAAAATATATTACCTTTTTTGCTGTGATGATGAACAAGAAGCAGCAGGTGTGGATTTATAGGTGGGGGCTAAGGGGGCTGCACCCCTGCTATTTAGCACCCATGAGGACTAAAACAATGAAGCTGCACAGTGCTAAAATATTGAAGCTGCAAGTGCTTTTATTTGGAAAAGAACCAGTTAAGTGCAGCTCAGAAAGAACAGCACTTTGCAGCACAAACGTGGCTGTCTCTAATGGACATCTGACCTTGCTGTTGTTTGTGCACCCACCTGGCTGTGTGATTCCCAGCCCTTTGTATCATGAACTGTTCGAAGAAGAGCCCTAAAATTACAGATTTTTTCCATGCGGGTCCTGGTCGTCCTGCTAACGGTGCTGCTTCATGTTCATCATCACAGCAGAAAAGGTATTTGCACTGGGTCAGGAGTCAGCGTATAGGGTAGTAGGCTGTCATCCACCCTGCCGAGTGCCCTGGCTCCTGCCCCTGTCCAACAAGAAATATGTCTGTCACAGGGCAGTGTGTCTGGAAAGTTCAAATAAAATTTGTGTGCAGTCAGTGGCAAAGTGCAGTTCTATTTTAAGACCTCTTACCGGCAGATCATTCGGTGCAGACTGAGACTAGTGGAGTTCATTAATATAGCGCAAGCCCACTGAGAGCACTGGCTGACAGGTGCAGGCTCACACTGCATAAACAGCAAATGATGTCATTTGCTAACTAGTCACTCACAAACCACAACTGAGAGAAATAGAACAGCATTTACCGGAAACCAGACTTCACAAGGAACATAAACATGTATGATTTTTTTTCCTGGAAATGCTCATTCCATGATAAAAAGCCTGGTGAAAACAGTTGAATGCGATACCATCAGCCTAAACTAGAAACATTTGCCATTGATCTTTAAGAAGAAATTAAATTAGGTAGGTAGGTAGGTAGAAAGAAAGGAGGACAGAGAGGCAGACGTATAGATAGATAGATATGATGTAGATATGACACCAATAGATAGATAAATAGATAGATAGATAGATAGATAGATAGATAGATAGATAGATAGATAGATAGATAGATAGATAGATAGATATGATGTAGATATGATATTAACCAATATCAGATATGATTTCAGACATCGGGAACAGTTCTCAGAAATAGTTCTCTATTATATTCAGAACTGTTTTCGAGAACTGTTCCTGATGTCTGAAGTCGTAGCTGATATCATTGATTTCATATCAGTCCATCATTCATGAGGGACTGCCATGTGGTAAAAACAAGGCATATAGTCTAATTCCCTACACAATAAAAAAAGCTTGTCCATTGAAGTGACCAGGAGTGTCTGCAATTCCCATGCATGCATACATACTGTAAAAGATAAGTTTAAAATGGAGGCAGACCATTGTTTCTGAAGTATGGACAGTGAGTGGCGTAGGCAGCAGAGTGAGGTTAAGGGATGTTGGGGGGGGGGTGACGTGAGCCAGACTTACTGCAATAGTGGTCAATGCCAACATTTTGATGTTGATATGAAGATTTGCTTACATTTAGTAAGGCATGTGATTGCTGTTGTAGGCTGGTGATGGTTTCTTTAGAGATCAATTAATTTAAAGGAATATATGGATGTTTTCCTTTATTGATTTGTTACACAAGTGTCCACAAACTGATTCACAAATACAATAAAAGTAATCCACATAAAAATTCAGCAGTTCCCTCACTGTCAAGAAATGACAGCTCGCATTTTATTGCCAAAGAGGGAATAAGCTGAGTGAAAAATGTCATTACCTATTCGAACTGACTGGATGTTTCACTTTCTAAAAATTACATCCATGACTGTTCTTTTATCATTTCACAGGTTCCCACACACTGATTTACAGATACGATACATCAACATACCATAAAGAGACAGCTGTTCCTTTGGTGCCGATAAATGACAGATCTCTTTTACTGCCAACCTAAGGAAATGCTGAATTTTAAAAATACACTATTTGCTCTTCAGTCTGTCAGCAAAAACACACAGTACCATGTACAAATGCTTACAAAAAAAAACACTTAAACATAGAAGTAAGTACCAAATGGATAAAAGTTAATTTATTAATTAATGCAAGACAGGATCTTCAAGTACACAAACTGTGGACTTTTGTGCTGCAGAGGTTAGACTGACTGCCATCTATACAGTGCAAACAGGGGCTGTGATGAGTAGACATGTGGTCAGCTTAGTGACAGCATCTCGCTTCAGTCCTCAGTCCACTCCACTCTAACCTGTAAGAAACAGAGTGGTGTTCAGTAAAATTTAGATTAAAAAGAAGCTGAAAGGCACAGTGCCGCATAAATTAGTTAAACATGTAAACTTGCGTCACTCACCCACATTTCAAACAAATGGGAATAACAGAAAACAGCTAATACTATGTCATCTTCAACAGGCATACAGTATAACTGATAGAAAATGTTTTCTGGTTCAACTACAGTAATTTGGGACACGGGGGGTTCGGGCATAAAATTGAACCATGCTTATAACTGAAAGGCATAATTGAATAGACTGTATACATAAAATCAGCAATCAGTCCATTTAGAAAAAAAAACAAACATAAAAACACATTTTCCCACAGTCAAAAGGGATGCTCACCAAAGTCTTGTAGCTTATACCTGTCAGCCCTCGTTCAAGTCTATGCTTCCCGCTAGCGAAAGATAGATTGCTTTTCCCCATAAGTCCTCTGCACATGCAGTACATAAACTACAATCCAACTCCTTTCACTTTTCCCATTACTATTCAACAGCACTAAAACTGTTCTGTGCATGGGGTACATTTACTTCAAGCCTGACTGATGGAATAGACTCATAGGGCCAGATTTTCAAACAGGGACACAGAAATTGTGACCAAGCCCTGTATCCCTGCAAAGTTTGCCGCTCCTGTGTCCAAGAGTTTGATGCAACATGCACCAAATTTTATAACCATGGGCACAGGTTGTGATAGTGCCCTAATTTTATGGCAGCTTGCACCAAAGCTGTGGCACAAGCCCCCGCAACATGGGTCCCCCTCGGACACAAAGTTGCGGCAGGTGGCAGCGGATGCAAGGGACTTGTACCAGGGATTTGTGGCAGCTGCAGTTCATAAATTGCAAATTCCCCCCAATTTGATCCAAGTCAGCAACTGTGGCAAACTCTCTGTTGCAGGTCCTCTGTGTCCCTTTAATTGCATTGGAAAAATGGGCCCATAATATGAAAAACCCAGTTTTTCCAATCTAAATATCATATAAAATACAAAACTTTAAAGCATCAGCCCCCTCCCAGAAATCCTCCCCACAAACCTACACAACCATGCAAAATTTCAGAATTTAATGATTTATATTTTTTTATCTAGACAAGAGCAGGAATTCAGAAAAAAAAACACAATTGAAATCAATGGAAATGCTACATTTTTTACACTTTAATATCTTTACAAATACTACACTGATTTTTATGAAACTTTCAGGGATTGTGGATTTTGCCAAGTAAAGCAAATCCTGTAAATTTCATTGAACTCTATTAAACAATCTTTCTGCAAGCAGCAAACAAAGAATTGTGTTTAACATAAAACTTGCCAGCCAGCCTAACTATAGGGATGCTACCGTGCCCCATAAAACATCTAATCTGTGATGTACGTCAGCTGTAGCATATTCGTAAAGAAGTTGGTAAAATCAAATAAGAGAAATATTTATACTAGTTTCTTTTTTCAGTTAATCTTTTTATTGAGTAGTTCCAAACTTATTACAATCAAGTACATACAAAGAACAGTTGGGACAAATTTTCAATACCATGTTTTCAAATATTAGCAAACAGTATTTCTATCACTTCAATCGGCACTGGATCATAGCAAGGAAAGAAAGACAAGGCTGTACACTTACCCTGTAGAAACAGGACCATCAGGATGCCTGATAGTCTGGAGATAATAATTCACTTTTATTCATATGGGGGATGTGTGGTTCTATACACACTTCTAGATCAACACAGGCATAGTGGCTGTCCACAACACCAAATTCACGGTACCTGGAAAATACCATATATCCAAAACCAAGTTATCTACCAATACCCTAAAATGTGTTCATTGGGGCTTTAGCCTATCTTTCATGTGCTTACTAAGCATTCCCTGGCTGCATTCTGTAATGTATTTCAGGTAGTGGGATCATATCTCCTCATAGTCACTTAGGTTCCCCTTGTTTTGATATGTCATTCTGGTTAGGCTAACAAGTGCCTCCATAGCTGTAAGCCATTCCCCAAAAGTCGGTATGTCTGTTGACCTCCACCTTTTCAATAATAACCTCTTCACTTAGACTGAGGCCTGTATGAGCCACAGCTGCTGAGATTTGGTCAGGTGGATGGTCCGAGGGAAGAGGCCTAGTAACCACAATCCAAGATCTAGCAGGATATGTGTCCTATAGATCATTGTACAGTATCGTGCCATAGCCGACCATAAAGGTCGAATAGGTGAGCAGGATCATAATATGTGTGGTAAATCATCTGCGGGGGCCGTGTACCTCCAACAGTCGTCCATTGATAGTACACCCATTATCCTCCATTGTGAGGGGGTGAGATAACACAAATGAATCACCTTGTTCTGGGTAAGAAGGCTCCTCTGATCTTTACAAGCTTGGTGAACTTTTACCCCACCCCTTTGCCATTGCCTTTCAGTGACCATAATGTTCAACTTAGTTTCCCATTTATTCTTTGCTATTAGAGAGAGGTCTGGGGCACTGTCCCTCATGAGTTTATGTATTGTGCCTGTCAGCCCCCCTGGGTTGCTTTAACAGCTGCCCCAGTAGCAAAAGCTTCAGTTTCATGATTTTGATTCTCCTGCACACCTTGCAGGAGCATTTCTGCTTTCCCCAGTTATTATACAGGCTTCTAATCTGAAAGTATCTCCAGAAATTCCTTTGTGGCAGATTGTATCTTATTTTTAACCCCAGGAAAGACTCTAGAGTGGTGCCATCTGAAGTTTCAAAGCCACCTAGCCAAGTTATTGATCTATTTGCCCAACCGGTCCACTGGAGTTTCTTGTTGTCAATGCATAGATGGGGATTGTTCTATATGGGAGTAAAGTGGCCCGGATTAAGGCATAGTGTCACCCATCGGCCTACTTTTTGCATGCTAGGTAGGATTGCTGGATTGTGATTCAGTTCCTGAGTTGTCTAGGTAATGTGTGTCCTAGGTATGCCGGCATGGGTCTCCCTTTCGTTATCTTCTGTTCTAACACGATCCAGGCTGAGGGCACTGTGGGGAGTTTCTGGAACCATTTTATTGTTTTCACTGTGATAAAGGCCAGGGAGTACTGTGTAAAGTAGGATATATTCCAGCCCCCTCTTGTCCATGGGGCTTTTAGTTTGGCTCTACTGTACCACAGCTGGGAAGAGCCCCATAAAAACTACTCATTAATTTACTCAGTTTTTGGGCCCAGAAATCAGGTAGGATGGTTGGAAGGTGAGATATCAATTAGTATACTCTAGGGGCTACAATTAGTGTGATTGCGATTATTTTACCTGCCATTGACAGTTTAAGATGCTCCCATCTGGCCACATCCTTCTGGAGTTTCTCTAGCAAAGGTTTGAAATTGATGTCAGGTACTGTTTTCAGGTTAAGGGAGATTTTAATGCCCAGATATTTTATATCTTTATGTGCCCATGAAAGCACTAGGTTGAATAGCACCCCCCCCCCCGGGACGTTAGCTTATTAAGGGGTAATATCTCTGATTTAGAGATGTTTATCCTAAGCCCCAAGAATTTCCCAAATACATGTAATGTTCTTAGTACACGTGGAAGGCTCTGTTGGATATCCTTAGTTAGTATCAGGCAGTCATCAGCATACAATTTTGTGCTGTACTGCACTTCTCTAATTTTTATCCCTTCATCCCTTGGTGGGCTCTAATGGCTGCTGCTAGTGGCTCCATGGCCAGAACAAACAGAAGGGGGGACAGTGGGCATCCCTGCCTTGTATCTCTGTGCAGGGAAAATGGGTCTGACAGATTGCTATTGGTAAGCACCCTTGCCTTAAGGCACTTATAGATAGTTTTGACCCAGGCCGTGAAGCGTGGGCTGAAATTATAGTCATCCAGTACTGTGTGCAGGTACTCCCACTCTACTGAGTCAAAAGTCTTCACAAAATCTACTGTCACTGCAGCAGCTGGGGTGGGAAGAACTGCAGCGACTTGCATTATGGAGAGTATGGCCCTTATATAGTCTGAACCTATTCTTCCCTTAAAAGACCCTACTTGGGAGGGAGAGGTAATTTCTGGTAGGATTTTCTCCATGCGTGTTGCCAGATCTTTAGACAAGATCTTGGCATCTGCATTTATCAATGCTATTTGCCTGTAGTTGGCTGGGAGGGAGTGGTCCTTCCCTTCCTTAGGGAGGACTGCGATGATGGCTTTGTTCAGAGTGCGAGGAAGTTCCCTTTTCCTGTGAGCCTCTCTTAGAATATCCTCTGGGGGGGCTATTATCTGAGGTTTAACTACTTTATAAAAGTCCACCGGGAAGCTGTCTCATCCTGGTGCCTTATGTGGAGCCATGCTTGTTATGGCTTGCTCAATTTCGACTGCTGTTGTTGGGGCCTCCAGAGACTCCTTTTGTAAAGTGGATACTTTGAGGAAAGGTAGGTTAGCCATGAATTGGCTGTAGTTCTCCCAGTCCCGTTTGGCATGTGATGGGTAAAGGATCTTGTAAAAGTCTGCCATAATCTCATTTATCGCCTTCGTATTCTGAAACATCTTGCCAGATCCATCTTTCAGTAGGAGGATGGATCTCTCAGCCTGCCTCTGTTTCAGCCTGAAAGCTAGGAGTTTTCTGGCCTTATCTCCATCTGCCTAATATTTATATTGGACCCTCTGGAGGTATAACTTGGCTTGCCTTGTGGCTAGACCGTTTAGTCAAAGTCACAAGTTAGTGAGCGCTGATATTAATTTAGGGTTAGTTAGGGCCTTTGGGTTTCTTTTGTACTGGTTCTCTAACCTTTTAAGTTTGCCTCAAGCTGTGTATATTCATTTTCTCTCTGCTTCTGCCTGTTGGTTGCAAAGCTAATAACTCTGCCTCTAATAGAGGCCTTATATGCCTCCCATACATTGGCTGCTGACACCGATCCTGCAGTGTTTTCTTTAAAATACATCTGTTTCCCTTATAAGTCAAGGGGTAAACCATCCTGCAGGAGGAGGGGATCCAGTCACCATATGAGGGATTTATTAACCATGGGAGTGATCAGGAGGTTCAGAACTACAGGGGCATGGTCTGATATGTATAGCTGAGATATATTTACCCTGGTTGTGGCTGTGGTCAAATTAGGGGTACTGAACCAGTGGTCCAGTCTGCTAGTCATAGCCTTAGGGGTGGAGAAATATGTGTAGTCTCTTTCTGTGGGAAGTGATAACCTCCATATATCTGATAGCTGGCGTAGGGTGATTAGTTCCTTTAATGCCTGCAATGAGTGGTTATGGGGTTTGGGGTTGGCATTGGATCTGTCCAGGAGACAGTCTATTGTCAAATTCAGGTCTCCTCCTAGTAGTATTTCTGGATTGTCATACGTGACATCCATAATTTTCTGGGAAATTCACTAGTACTATTGGTCCCATGGGGGTAGATACCTTCATGATTATCCAACTGCCTTCTACGTCTGTATGCACCTCCGTGGGTTGCCATTGTAATTTCCTGTGGAGCAAGATTGAGACACCCCTCTTGGATGAGCTTGACACACTGCGAGCCTCTTTGCCCACCCAATCCCCCACTATTTTCACTGCCTCCGTTGATTTTAGTTTTGTTTCTTGTAAGAATGTGACTTGTGTCCCCATTTTTTTTAGCCTGGTCAAAATCTTTTTCCTTTTAATTAGCGAATTTAGCCCCTTTACATTCCAAGATGTTGTGATTACATCATGTAATCATATTTGGGTTGTCTCCATCTTGCGTCCATAAGAATAGGTAGCACATATATTAATACCATGAATGTCTACCTATGAAATCTGTATTTTCCTTCTTTTGCAGCTCTTGTCTCTCCTTCCCACCTGTCTAGTCACTATATGTTTGGTCCTTTGTGTGTGTGTGTGTGCATCTACCCTTCCTACCACTTCTATTAACCTTTAAAAACATTAAGCACAGTAGTTATATGGGCCCCCCCTCCATACTTGCAGAAAACGTTCACCGAATCTTGTGCTTTGTAAGAGGTAGCAGTCCTAACAGTTTAGAACTTGCATTATCTTTTACACCCCGGACTAGTATTTCTAACAGCCTTATAGGAACACTTGTGGATGTTACTAGTCCAACTATGTGTACCAGAGAATGGGCTTCCCACTGAGACCCAGGAGCTGTTTCTGGGTTCCAGCCTCTAATGGTCAGGTGGCCCTTCTCCGGTAGGGTGGTCACACACATGACCGTGGCACCCATCCAGACACCCCTTCTAGCCAACCCCTTAGTAAGTGCTCAAAAACAGGGGGTGTAGCAGGCCCAGTGACCCCCACTCACTGTTACCTATGCCTTTCCTATCCCCTCAGGACACATATATGCATCCAGTCATCCAGCATTCTTGTTTCCCTATGGTAAGCCTTATGTGGGGAGGGGGGTAGCAGTAACCTGTGGTGTACCTGCAACATATGACTACTGGGGTTGTGATGTGGCAACTCCCTCCTGCCACCTTATTTTTTTATCACCACTGTATTTTTTCCTCCTATGCAGCCACCACTCTGCCCTACATCCAGCCAATGCTCCACTTCCCCCGACGACCCCCCGGGGTGCCCCACACACACCAGCTGGCATATGCTGCTGCACCCATGAGAGGTACCCCTGCTTTGGTCCCCACGCCAGGCCAGGATCCAATACTGGCATGTCAGGTCACCCCTGGGCCACCGCCGGGCTCAGGAAGCTATGGCCATCAAGCTGCTGCAAGTGATGCTGCTGTTTTTTCCTCCGATTATTCCCCAGGAGTGCAGACGTGCAATGACATCTAGCACTGACGTCCACTGAACTCATTCCTCCATTGCACCAACTCTAGCAGTGCCTATGGGCTTCCCAAGGGGCCACTGCAGAGCAGTGGAATCCCACATCCCTCCCCAGGATAGGAGAGCAGTCCTCCGGACGCTCAATCCTATCCTCCCCTACCGACCCCTGACAACCAGTGCTCGTGTCCGAACCTGGGTCACCAGCATGGCGCGAGGTGTATAGAGGAGACCCCTCCATTGATATAGTTTCCCCAATTAAGGACTAGATTTACAAAAACAAAACTTTGCCCCAGCACAAACTCAGTTTTGTGTAGCGCAAACTGGGTTTGCTACCAGTTGGTATTCACAAAAGCCCAGTTTACGCACGAAAACTGGGTTTGTGCAGGGGCAAAGTGGGGCAGGGCAGCAATACAAATGAGGGGGAGGGGACATGAATATCAGCACTGTTCAATTCACAAAGCAGTTGGTCTATGCAAGGACCTCTGTGTGATCCCCTTGCATGGAGCAAATACCACCAACTGAGATCTTACCTTAAACCTAGTCAACCCCAGGGGTTGGTGGAGGTACTGCGGTGGCACCCCCCCACCACCACCACCAATCACTGGCCTGACAACACCAAGAGGTTACCCTGGTATCTAGTGCTACCCCCGGCTGTTCGTGAATTGCTGACCCAGGAAAACAAAGCTGTCTTCCTGCTAGCTCATGGTCCCTCCACCCCACCATTCACCAATTGCTGGCCTGAGAAAAAAAATAATAGTTCCTGGTAGCTAGCACCCCCCCATGATCATTGATCGCTGGCCCAATAAAAACAAAACAAAACAAGCAGTCTCTAGTGGCAGTGGTCCCCCCACCATGATCACTGATCTCTGGCCTGAGTAAAAATAAAAAAGTTTCCCTGCCTGCTAGCGGTCCCTCCCCCACCTGATCCCTCACCTGACATAGTAAAACCCATTCCCTGGTGTGCAGTGGTCCCTCCCCCACCTAATAACCCATCCAATATATAAACATGTTTCCATGATGTCCAGTGTAACCCCCCATCTTATCCACTGTATAGTACAGTAAAACAGTTCCCTGGTGGTCTACAGGACCCTTCTCCCTATCCCTGATCCACAGTAAATAAATGAATATCCCTTCTCTGGTGGTCTAGTGGACCTAACCTCCCTAGCAGGTAGTTTCCCACCACTATGTTCCCCCCATCCCAAACCTGAGCCAGCAACTGGCACAGCCTTCCTCTCAACACCACATCGGGTGCGACACACCCGCCATGATGTACCGTATGCACATGCCTGGCCACAGCCTGTGCTAGTGGCCAGACAGGGTGATGAGAGAAGGGGCTCTGCCAGCCGTCAGCCCGGTTTCCAGATGGGGGGAGAGGGGTGGTGGGTACTACCTGCCAGGCTGGTGGACATTGGGTTCACTAGACCACCAGGGAAAGGATATTCATTTATTTACTGTTGATCAGGGAGAGGAAGGGGGGTCCACTAGACCCCCATGGAAATTTTTCACTGTATTTTACAGGAGATTAGGTGGGGGGTTACACTGGATATGATGACATCTTGTTTATATGGTGGGTGGGTGACTTCTAGTCCCCTATAACTATATACAGTCCATTTCCCCAGTCCCAGGGACCACACTCCTCCCATCTTCCTGCCCATGATAAAACAACAAACCATCCTATGGTCTGTACCCCCCAAGCTCCACAACTGAGAAATAAATTAAGAGTGACAAGTCTGCACATTTAACTGGTAAACACTCTAGAAACACATACATTTATGAGAAGGAGTCCTTCTGTTTCCTAGCATCATATACAATCTAATCAGGTGTAGACATAATAATAGTTAACAATAAATCAAACAATAGCTAGGTAACACCTCAAGGAGTATGCCAACTATATAGTGAGCAGTGTCCCCATAACCTGCACACACTCGTTCAGACAGAAATATCTATGAGTGCATACAAGTCCACAAATTGCTTAACCAGGTGTATAGACATGAAAGTAACTACTCCCAAACAAGGCTGTGTCTTGAGAATCAAGGGAGACTAATAATGTACAAGATGGGACAGCACTTAATTTGTAACAGGCTTCACTCCGAGAGGTGGGGTAAAGTCCAAAAAATTATCCAAATCAAAGATCCAGTCAGCGCTCCCTATTGGGTCTGCAGACATCCAAAAAACATCAGAGGATTAAGGCTCATCTATATGTCGTAGCCCAGAATAGTAGATGCATAACTGATGGCAGGAGATTGGAAAGTCCCAGTACCAGGATCTGTTAAAACGATACTGCCTGAGGGCATGGAAGCAGAATGAAGGCAGAGAGCAGATAAGTAATCCCCTGGGGCAGCTAAACAAATCCCTCACCCAGAGTCAATTAGTGAGAAACCATGCAGCAGAGTAAGAAGATGTGGGGAGATGAAAAAACAAGGTACAGTAACACGGGGAAAAAGCCAGAGATACTCCTATTAAAGAGTCAGAGTTCCACTGTCTCTCCATGGGCCCAATTCTCAAAGCTCTGTGTCTGAGGCAAGGTGCTTGCATCAAACAGATATGGTGCAAGGTGCACCTTGTGTCCAGGGTTGCCTCCACACAATTTACAAAGGTGGCCTGCATCAACCACAGGCTGCCTGTCCCAAACAGGTCCTGTGCCACCCTTGCACCCTGGGTTGCGATAAGGTGCAAGGGTGCCCTGCGCTAGATGCAAGCAGCCACACCCCAGAGGAACGATTCACAGACAGCACCCAGAGAAGCAGAAACTAAGTCCCCATAGTCCAGCCTGGGCTGTCATAAGGGGACTTAGAAACTGTTGCCATGTGCGCACCTGGGTGCATAGTGAAGCGGGTACCCACACTCCAATCTCTGATGTGCCCCACAACAGCAGTCACAGTGTGAACCCCCCGCCAGACCCCGGATGATGCCGTCAGTGGCATACAGTGCACTCCTCATTGGTGGTCTGGTGCCCTCCAACCCCCAACACCTGCCAGTAGTACCTCCATCATCCCCAGCTCTGGACACAGCCAGAAACTGGCGATGCCCTCCACACACCTCCACGGCCCCAACTGGACTGCATGTGCAGCAGTCTGTTCTGTGTGCAGTATGCCTGCCAAGCAGAATGGGTCTCATAGGTTTGGGGCACATCTGTTCTGGCATGGGGCACACTGGGTTGCAGTGCTGCAAAGGGCCTGTGGCAACCCCTGTCCATGCATCATGCAGTCGCCGCAAGGGAAGGGTTACCACAAGCATGGGGACTTAGGCGCCAGTACCCCTCCTGGATGTGAATCGGGTGCAGGATGTCTGGTGCACAGGGCTTTGGTGCAAGCTGCTGTTTGCCGCAGCTTGTGCCAGACATAGACCCCTTTGAAAATCAGGCCCCATGTCTATTACAAAAGGGCCATAAACACCATCCATGAGTTGGTAAAGAGAGCATGGCTATAAGCCCAAAAACCTGTCCTCTCTAGTCCGTGGAGCAAAATTAGGTGAGAGCCATGACTCCCTCACTTTTTTTCCTTAATAACCTGGTTGTGAGAAGAGAGCTTTTGTCTGGATTGCAATCAGCACATGGCCCACAATATGTAGTTCCACAGTATAGATTAAAGGTTAGTTCAAGAGCATTCTCAATTGCTGCCCCTATGTATTGGAATGCTCTCCCAGTTAATGTTAGACAAGCTACGTCAGTCCCTCAATTTAAACTTAGGTTAAAGAATTATTTTTGGGAAAAATCTATCTGTAATTGTTGTTCCTAAAATGTTTTTGTACTTATTTGTTTATTGCTTGTTGTATGTTGTTGTTGTTGTTGTTGTTCTGTTATTTGTCCGGGTTGGGCCTGAAAAGGGACCATTGGTCCAGTGTCCTTACCTGGTTAACAATGAATAAATAAATAACAAAGAATAAATAAATGACTGAAAAGTCCATCTGAAAGAGCTCTGGGCGTAGCACAATGTCTCTGGTAACCCTCGGTCTTGGATGTACCCAAACTATAAACCAGGCCAAGGGATCCACAATCAGTAAGGTAGAACCAGCTTCAGCAGCACTTAACAAAAGGAAAGAATAATTAATTTCAATTAGGCCTTGTACTCACATGCCAACACAGTAAGTCCATCTGTTCTTGAGAACCTTAGACTGCCTTGAACAGGTTCGGGTACAAAACGCCCAGTTCTTTAGTGGGTTGCGCAGGCATCTTGAAGCTTCTCCACTCTCCATGATGTGAGATTTGTAGGATTGCTGGGTACTTCATACAGAACTGGATCCCAGCCACCAACAATTTAGTGACCACAGGGTGGAAATCCTTTCTTCATTGTCGCAAAGTGAGGGGCAGATCTTGAGCGATGCAGATCCAATTTCCTTCCCATAGAACTTCCTTAAGATCCCAGACCTTGAGAAGGATGTGCTGCTTGTCTATGTAGTTAAGGCATCTGAAGATCAAGGGTTGAGGTGCTGCTCCCTCTAGCAGCATGGGCCTTAAAGAATGGTGGCCACTCTCCAGCATATATGCTGGCCCATTCGGTGAAGGCCCTGCTTTTTTTCACACAGCCGCTGTGTAAACAACAAGATGTTTCTACCTTCAGCACTTTTGGGAAGGCTCAGCGCCACCACCAAATTGTTCTGTCTGCTCCGCACTTCTAAGTCCTCGAGATATTCTTCAAGTTTCTTATTCTTTTGCCACAGTTGACAAATGTCTGGTTCGAGTCTAGTGCACCAATCCTCCGGGGGGGGGGATGCACGGACTTTGTTGTCACTCCCCCTCCATGATAAAGAATCCATAGAAGCCTGGATTTTTCGAATGGAGTCCATCAGAGTTTGCAAAGCAATGCACAAAGGACCTATCTCCTCCAAAAACCATTCATCTGATAAGGCACCTGATCCATTTTATTTATTTTTTTTTATTTATTTTATTCTAGGATTACAAGTACCTTTGAGCCAAGGCTCTTTTACAAAGGTTCCACGTCAAGTGGGGAAACAAAAACAAACATGACAGTAATGCAATTGGCAGAACCGAGCAGTTGAATACATACATTTGGGGAAGGAAGGTAACAGCACAGAGCATTGTATAAACAATGCAAGCGTGGGATTCTCAAACAAACTCAATGCTTTGAGATACAGATAGTTGAGGGAAGGAGTGTACAAAGTCAGGACACAGGAGAGAGGAGCAGACATCGGCTTTGTCAGACTTAGAGAAAGTGCTAGTGCTGGGGGGGATTAGGG
This sequence comes from Neoceratodus forsteri, assembly GCA_016271365.2. Lineage (NCBI taxonomy): Eukaryota > Metazoa > Chordata > Ceratodontiformes > Ceratodontidae > Neoceratodus > Neoceratodus forsteri. The sequence continues at coordinate 1,222,419,042 of CM057459.1, read as the reverse complement.
ATGGAGAAGGGAGTGAAAGTCAGGGAGAGGTAAATGCTAGTGGGAATAGCAGATTATGAGTGACAGTCACAGGAGCTGGAGGCAGAGAGGTGGAGGTGGAGGTGAAGGTTGGTTTTGAACTGGCCCAGCTTTTGAAGAGAGGTGAGGTCTTTGTTGAGTCCATTGAACCAGGAGGGTGCACGGTGAGCAAAGGACCTCTGTTCCTGCATGATACGGCACCTGGGGATGTGCAGTATTTGATTTCCAGACTCCCTAATGGGGCGGGGGGTGCGAGCTGGGCATAGGAGAGTTTGGAATCCAGGGGGTGCGAGGCCTAGCATGATCTTCTTTGTCATTAGGCAAGTGTGGTATTTTATATGGTTGGATAGTTGGAGCCAGCCCATTTGCATAGAGTGCACATGAGTGGGTGAGACAGTGGGATCCTGTGATGAGACAGCAGGCTTTGTTTAGGGTCAAGGACAGGCGCCTAAGGGCTGTGTCAGTAGCAGAGTCATAGACAATCAGTCCATAATCGATTAGTGATACCACAGAGCTCTGCACAGCTATCCTTAAGGCATCTGTAGTGAGGCATTGCCTGTGCCTATAGAGAAGACCTATGCACTTATTTAACATCATTGGCAGCAGTGTCAGTGTGGATGCCATAGGATAGGTGACTATCGGGAGTGATTCCAAGGTACTTAAAGGTGTGAACTTGGTCAAGGACAGCACCAAGGCAGTTTGTAATGGAGATGGGTTGAGACTTATGTTTGTTGTGGGAGCCGCAGAAAAGCATTGATTTTGTTTTCTTGTAGTTGAGAACCAGCTTTTGTTTATTAAACCATTTTTCAACAGAGGTGAAACCCATCTGGAGTATTTTTTGGAGTAGGAGGGGGTCATGGTGTGTGGCGTGAATGACTGCATCATCCACATAAAGCAGGATTTGTTCAGGGCAGGATTGTGGGAGAGTGTTCAAAAAAAGTCTGAAGAGGAGTGGACCAAGAATGAATCCCTGCGGGACTCCTGAATGGATGGGTCTTGCATCAGAGAGGATGTGAGCAATTTTCACTCTTTGGTAGCAGTTTTCCAGGTAGCTGTTAAACCAAGATATAGCCTTTGGGGAAAGGCCAGTATTTTGAAGCTCTGTGATAAGTAGTCAGTGATGGACAGTGTCAAAAGCCTTAGACAGGTCAATGAAGACTGATCCAGTCGGTTTATTGTTGTCAAGGAAGCTGTGGATCGCACCAGTGAATTCTAGGAGGGTTGACATAGTGCTGTGACCTTTCCTGAATTTGTGCTGCTTACAAAGGATGTCATTCAACCTGTATCATGTATGTATGCACTACACGTACCATATCTGTGATGTATTTTATGTTTATGTAAATCCCAGGTCACCCCTGAAAAAGGGACCTCTGGGGCCCAGTGGGCTCACCCAGTTACCAAAATTTAATAAATAAATAAATAATGCTTAGTCAAGTATTCTGTCAGCAGGTCAGAGACTAAACGCTCAATGGCCTTTGAGAAGGGGAGTAGTATGGATATAGGCCTATAGTTCCTGTGATGGGCCTTGTCCCCACTTTTGTGAACTAGCGTAAAGGTGGTGGATTTCCATCTGTTGAGGAATCAGGCATGGGCGAGGGAGAGGTTGAAAATTCAAGCAAGTGGGGATAGTACTTCGTCAAGCGTAAGGGACAGTAGTTTAAGGTCGAGTGTATCTTTCCAGCAGGAGCCACTCATGCAGTCAGCTGCTCCATGGGCAGCCACTGGAGCAGCTCAACTTTTAAGCCTGAAGGAGTTGGGACTTCCAGTGATGTCAGCACTAGGAATGGAGGGTTAATTCAGAGCTCCTCTTTGGTACCCAGCTAAAGCAGCCAATATTCTTCCTATCCTACAGATTTTGGCTACAAATCTTCTGCCAGGGCACAGAGCATTTCATAGGGAAGTGCTCTGTCAGTTTAGAGGTTAATTATACCACAGATGCCAGCAGATGGGAAACTGATGGATCTACCAATGAGGCATTCACCTCCTGAGACATGGCGTTAGCAAAAAAATCAATTGGGGGCCTTACCGGAAAACATTCCTAAAAAAACAGAAAGTGGATGTCATTTTAACTGAATTGCATGCATTGTACACAGAAACTAAGACAGAATTTTCCAGAATTAGAGCAGAGTTGGCTGAACTTAAGAAGACCACTTCTAAACAACAGGCTGATATAACTGAATTGGATAGCCACAAAGATCTCATAGACCATGTCATACTGGAGGCCCTGACCAAGATTAAAACTTCTGAAGCCAAATGTGTCGAGTCGGAGGGTATTTGTGCTGCAAAAGCATGAGACTCTGTGGTGATGGATATTATTATGTTTTGGTGAGTTATTTTTTTAAACTAAACTGGGCCTTGCAGAAGATTTTCCTTTTGTGATCGAACAGGTCCACCGCATGCTCATGATCCCCCCCCACAGACAACAACCGGCAACACCACCACTCTACAATACTTCAATTTCAAAGTTATGTGACCAAGCAGAAAATTCTCCATGGACTGTGGCAACTTAAGGAGGTATCCCATGAATGGATTCACATTTATGCTGACTATGACTACTCACCTCATGTCATGAATCAGAAAAAAATGAGGAGCTAGTTCTTGCAGTTCTTGGAGCCAAAAACCTCCACTTCCAAACTCCCTTTCCAACTAAACTTAGGGTATTCTACCTGGAGGGTCCCATGCTACTCAATACCAATTGATACCTGCAGCCACCGAAGATTTGCAAGTTAGGGGAATTTTCATAGTGAAACTAGAGTGTCTCCCAGCAAGCTACCTGGCTGTCAAAGCTATAGTTGGACAAACCATAGCACCAAAAAGCACAAGATGCTGCAAACATAAAAAAACATACAAGCACTGCTTAACTCCTTTCAGAAATGACTGCACCCAGAGCTACTTGACTGCATCAAGCTGAACAAACCTGTCTCTTTTACAGAGGTGCTCTGTTGAGTATGGACTAATAATATCAAGTGCCCTTTTCTCTTACTGCATTCTAGTTTGGGCAATGCCTGAATGCACTGAGAACATGAAACAGCCCCACTGAAGGTATAATCAGCTGCAAGTGAAGTGGTGACATTGCTGAGGCCTTTTCTCACAAAATCCCAAAACACAAAAAATCTTCAGAAATGTTCATTTCCTTAAACCACAATGTTTCCCCCATTGATTGCATACTTTGTCCAGGGGAATCTCTTGTAAAATCTACAAACAAGAATATATATAGCTATTCAATATTATATATTTTATTAATAAGAAAAGGTATGACAAACTAATAAATATGCTGTTTATATAATTTGTTTTACCTTAGTTCATAGCAAACTGTTCCAAATAGTAAAATCAGTTTCTTTGCTAACAATATCTCAATGCTCTAAAAACATTGACAAGTTTTAAATATTTTTAAATATGCTGTAGCACTTCATGAACTGACAATGACAATGGATGTCCTTGCACATTGACATAGCACCATTGTGCTCATACCCTATCCACTGAGTCTGTCATGCCAACTATTAAAAACTTCAGAGATTAATTTCTCACTGGACGTTTCTCGAACTTAAGAAGGAGGGCATCATTTCTATGAGTAGTCTGTTTCAGCATCCAACAGTCCCACCTAATGGGCTTTCCCCAGACCCAAATACATTAGCCACATTCATCCACTGGTCCAAATCAGAGGCACAGAAGGCTGTACAGCATACTCGATTTTTGATTACACCCTTGGCACACAATGCCTCCTTCCTCCTGGGACACCTGGACCATGCTTACTGCAGAGCGGGACATATTGGATTAGTACTGCCTTATCAATTCCTACAGGGTAAATAACTCATTCCATTTGTGGAACTCCAAACACAATTTTCACTGCGGCATTCCACTTATAGCTTTCTGCAACAGCTCAATTGGGACTCCCTTGAAATTCAGAGAAAAAAAGTGGATAGGGTTAAAAGCATATGTAGAATTTGGAGGTGAAAGTACAAATGAAGTCAAAAATGAACAGAATTCAAATAAATATAATCTGAGAGATCTAAAATACAGATGTTTAGCGATTCCCTTTGAGAATAATGTATACAGTAAGATGCAAAGAAACTACTATCTTTCAAAAACTTGGAATGAGATAGATCCTGAAATCCATAATGCAAAAAATGTAGGACAGTTTAAAGTAGGAATAAATAAAATATGGAAAGATAAGTACCTTTGCTTAAGGTAGTATAACAAAGAATATTTTGTAATTTTAGGGACGATTGCAATAAAATATTGCTCTTTTTGTAACTTAGATATAATGTCCTAAACAAATATCTATATGCCCATGTAGAAACAGTAGAAACTGAGGTTTATCTTGTGCTACTTAATGTTTGCTCCACACGTTTAGGGGAGTATGGTAAGGTATGGGATGACTGCAATTAACTATTGCAAATGTTATTTTTTGGGGAGGTAATGGTGAGGTGTGGGATGATTGCAATAAACTATTGCTCTTTTTGTAACCTAGGTGTAATGTCTTAAACAAATATCTTTATGTCCTTGTAGAAATTGTAGAAGCTGAGGCTCACTATGTGCTACTTAAGCTTGAAATTTTCCTGTCTCAGCTGTGCTCCTCGAAATGCTCTGGCCGCCTGTGCGGTGGAAGATCACCTTCAAGGTCACTTTGCTGATCTACAAGGCCCTATATGGACTGGGACTACATTATTTGCAATATCTCCTTTGTCCCTACTGCCCCTTCCCCTCACTCCGCTCCTCCAACGACGGATTGATAAAGATTCCCAGGGTCCTTTTAAAGACCTCAGGGGCCAGGGCTTTTACGTTCATGGCCAACCCTGTGGAATTCTCTACCTCATTTGATTAGAGAGTGTCTGTCCACTGAGACTTTTAATTCCATGTTAAAAACCTACCTGTTAGAGTTAGCTTTTGTGGATGCTGTCTAACATAACTTATTCATGCTGCCTGTTTTAATCAATTTGTGTGTTTTTAATGGTGTAGTTTCTGTTTTTATGTCGTACAAGTGCTTTGGTATTTGAAAAGCACTTCTTAAAAATAAAATCTGACTTGACTTGACTAATGTAACTGTAATGCTTTCAACTGGGTAACTTTGTAAAACAGGGCCTTACAGTTCTAAAAGTTACTTCCTGTCAAAAAATGTAGTTTCTATTTATCTATCTATCTATCTTTCTATCTATCTATCTGTCTGTCTGTCTATCTATCAATCTCTCTCTCTCTAGTTATCATGTATGGGGAGCCCTTATTATTAACTGAAATCAAGCAGATTACAACCTTGTTATGCCATAGATATGACATCACTCTGTTGTTAACCCTTCTTGAGTATGTCATATCAATGGTATAACAAAATGGAATGCTCACAACAATCAATGTTCCTTAAAGTCATTCATTAAAGTAAAGTAAAGTGATTCAGTCCATGATTACACAGTCTTGGTAGCCCATACACTATAAAATATAATGTATAGTTTTTGATTAACAACAATGCTAAAAACACTTCTTGAGATTGCCATGACATCTGAAAACCTCTCCAGCTGTGCTCTCGAGGTTTACACTGATGTCATAGCAACCTCTCAAAGTGTTTACAGTGTGGTTATTAACCAAAGGCCATACATTATCCTTTATAGTATCACTACCTACAGGTGGTTCATTAGCTAAAACTTTCTCTGGAGGCCTGGCTGAAGGAACTTGACATCCCTCTTCTGCATCAATTGCTAATCAGAATTTATAAGGAACAGGTTGGCACCCTTCTATCACAGCTCTACTAGGTATTGCTCCAGGTGGCCAGGTAGACTCTAGAACATATTAAAATTTGCTTGGAGGAGGACTTACAGATTCAGGTATAAATACCAAAATGGGGAAAATAATTACCAATATACACAAAGTAACCTCCTTCCATCAACAACACAAAAGAGGCACTGCTTAACACATTCTTGGTTTTAAGGCTTTTAAAACAGTTACGAATATGTAAAAGGAGGGTGCACCGTACCAAGACAGTCAGTTGTAAAGCACACTTCCAAAGGGAAAAAGGGGGTGAGCACTCCTCAAAGTTGCAAGGTATAAGCATTTTTATTTTAAACAATCAAATTGTGCAGCAGCAGAAGAACGTAGACAAATTCAGGTTCAAGACAGAAAATCACATTAAATTCAATAAGCGATTACAGCATACAAGTTTAGCTCCATGGATTTTCTGGCCTGCCAAATGTTCAACACATGTAGTTTACATGTTCAGCATCACCAATGATTCCTTCCTCAGAAATTGTATGCTGTAACCTCTTATTGGATTTAATGTGATTTTTTTGTCTTGGAGACGAATTTGGCTACGTTCTTCTGCTGCTGCATGATTTGGTTGTTTAAAATAAAAATGCTTATAGCTTGCAACCTTGAGGCATGCTGACCCCCTTTTTTCCTTTGGAAGTGAGCTTCATAACCGCCTTCCATATCTGAAGAGAATTCTCCTGGAAGACTTACAGTATATTACATTTTTCAGAACACTCCATATTGTAGCTAAGTTTAAAACTGCCAACTGTTGGAGGGGCTGTGGTTTTACCGCAGTGACCCATGCCCATATATATTTTGATTATGCCCTCTCCTCCAACCCTTCATGTCCTAAAATTTATTTTGGGTGATGACTTCCAACTCTTTGACAGGTCTCTTATTCTCCTAGACCTTCCAGTGGGATTCCAATGACCTAACACTAAAAAACTATTTAGCCTCTGTATGGTGGTTGCTAAGAAATGTATCACTAAATTGTGGCTAATGAACCAGATTCATTCCATGCAGCACTGGCAAGAGATAATGTGGAAGAACTATGACATGGAGAGACTTACAGTAAAACTTAACCACTCAATACCTAAATTTGACATGGTATGGTCCAGATGGGTCTAATATATGCTGGAGCACAGAGAGGACTTTGTATCTTGAGCTTGGACTTTAGCCAGCAGAGATACTGTAGCTGTTTCTTAGCATACTGCTGACTTATAATGACCTCAGGCTGTACAGCAAACTTGAAAGCCCTGTGATTGTTCTGTGTTGTATGGTTCATATTTGTAGGTCTGTATCAAAAACATTTTGAATAAAAATAAAAAAAAAAATAAAAAAGCCTGAAGGAGCACATCTCCAAATGATGTAGCCAGATCCACCCCACCTCACCTCCCAGTAGCCACCCTTGCTTAATGAGACAGGTGGGTTCACTGACACTGGAGTGGGACCAGGTCACAATACTGGTAACGAGAGCACAGCTAATGGAATCACAGTTTTGCTATAAAGGTTGTTACTGGCTCAGTTCCTTTTGAAGAGTGGCTCTGCTTTTAAGCCTGAATGAACCCACCCCTAATGATGTAGCTGGACCTGCCTCCACCTCCCGATAGCCCCCCTCACTTACCAGGCAAGGTGAGTTTGCTGCCACTAAAGTGGGACAAGGTCACAGTGCTAGTAAGGAGGGCTGGGCTGATTGCAAGTACAGTCTTGCTGCACACATTGCTGCTGGCTCAGTTCCTTTAATGGAGTGGCTCCACTTCTAAGCCTGAAGGAGCCCTCCTCACAAATTATGTATCCAGACCCGCCTTTTTGACATGAAATGTCCACAAAGTAAAAATCTGGAAATTTTTTAAATTAACACTACTTAGTCATTGAATGTTGTTTGAAACATTTGTTGAGGATGTGATATGTTTTGCTGCTGTTTTATGATATATTAATACAATATGATATTGATATGTATTATATGTTTTCATAGATGTGAAATTTTGTGTTTGCCATCTGAAGTATATAATGAACAGGATACCATTGTATATGAGACTGATGTGCAACGATTATATTCCAAACTAAAATATAGAATATAGACTAATTAACCCCGAACTGTGAAGAACAAGCTGGAGTGAACACTAAGTGGGTGCAATTATGTCATGTAGCACAAGAGTGAAGCTTGAGTGCTTGATATGCCATTACAGTAGCCACTAGCCACAAGGTGTCAGACCTAGCTTGTTCTTCACAACTGTGGGTAAGTTATTATTTTATAAAAGAAGGTTCTCATGTTTTATACAGATAACACATCAACTAAATAGAGATGCATCTGTCATTTGAAATAGTTCCCTATTCCCAACTACAAAGTTAAAAAAAGTCAGTGAGGTAGTTCTCTTTTTCAGGAACAAAGTTGGTAAAAGTCAGTCATAGTAGTTAATCCAAAAGTAACACTTAACAATCAGTTACTAGAAAAATGGCAGTACTAGGCACAAATGAGAGGTGAAGGATTCCATATTCCATAGGTGCAGCAGAGTGCAGTGTGACATGGTGACAACTTTTGTAAATTTCTGCAGTTCGCAATCAGTGTCCTTGTGTTACTGCCAGTCACACAGCTGCTTGTGCTCAACGTTCCAGTTGTTCAGCACAGTCTAAGTTGTTCTTCACAATTCTACATGAAAAAGAACTTTTGGGAAAACACTAATGAAACATGAAAATCATCTATCATATCTGAATTATTTATAGGCCACCTAATGCTTAGTTGTAGTGCGCCGTGTTATGATGCAAAAACCTCAGTCCAGGATTAAGCCTCGCTTATTTGTTATTGGGCAGCTATGACTAAAGAGCACTAATGAAGTTACTGCGCCCATGAACAGGGAACCACTGCAGTCTGTGGTCACAGTGACCCACCTCCCCCAATCTGGGCCATGGAGAATTCAACCACAATGGCAGGGGGAACTCTGCATCTGCAAAGCCATAGTATGATTTCACAGCGCTGCTGATCAAGATGGCAATGGGAGCAGTGGGAGGTACAGAGAGAATAACCATGGCATCAAAAGCCCCGTAACTGTCATAAAAACACAGAATCTGTCAGCAGAAAGAGACCAATGGTTCATCGAGTCAGGATGATATCTGGTAATCTTGGGCCCTATGTCTCTTGAAGAAGTCCATTCTAAGACCTGTGGTGTTGGGACTGTGAGGCAGCTGGCATAGAGAGGGAAACACATCCACTGGAGGTCAGAAGTGAAAACCCTCTATAGATTGTTTTGTTTTTAATCATATTATTTTCAATAGAAATGTAGTTTAACCTATACAAATAGCCATGTTTCTCACAATGTGACTAAGAGGCAATAGCCTCTATTCAAGATCTTTTGGTATTCATGAAACACCTCATATTTAATATTTATTTTACTCTGCAATTTTAAAGTCCTAGTTTGCATTGTTTGGCTGTATTTTACACGTTGTCATTTAATGATACTCCAGAAGGGCAGTGCAGAATCAATAGAGGTTTAAAACCACAACATGATGGCAAGGAAAGCACAAATCTAATTACAAAAATGCTTCATGAATAGCACAGTAAGAAAACCCGTTTAATGCCTGTTAAACTGCTTCATAAATATAGCACAGGCTAGGTAACTAGAACAGCCAGGTTCAAATCCCACCTCAGCCACATGGACACTTTGCTGCCTTGAGCAAGTCATTTAATCTCTCAGTGCTTCAGTCTGCTCATCTGTAAAATGGATACAAGTAGGTTCCCACTGAGAATAAAAGATTGCATCCCACCTGGGCTATACTGGGTAAATAAACTGAAAAAAAAACCCTACCCCCAAGCTAAGCAAATATAGGAAAATAAATATTTGCCAGACTTAAGTATCAATATTAGACAAGAGTGTCAGATTGTTTTAAATCCTTAGTTCAGGAGAACAAGCAGTCATAAGCTACAGAAACTGTCAGATCCAACAGAAATTTAAATTCCTGTAAGACCTCAAGCACCTGGTCATGTTCTGTACTAACTTCCCCCAGGCCAAAGATATAGTTCTAATGTGAATATGCTATGGTCTCATCTACTGGGAACTGTCTCATCCCCTGTTGTGCACTGTCTTGATTGTTAATCAAATGTTGTCTGCCACTCATGTACTGTATATGCAACATGTTGTTTATAATAACTGGTCATCAATTTTTTCCATTGCTTGACCCAGTTATAATTTGCTGTTATTACCTGTGGGTTATAATGGCAAACACGCACCACTTCAATCAACTGAGAAATGCATCCTGATTGGCTCAGCACTCCACCTGGGTGGGCTAAACTATTGATTAAACATGGTGGCTCCTCATCTCATGGAGCGAGGGGTCACCAGACTGAGTTGTCTATTCATTTTTGTTTGTTTTTTTTACTGTAAAAAAAGTTTCATTTTCACTAGCTTAATAACAAGCTCCCTGAACTAGTGGCCTTGATGGAAGAGGGTTGCCTGGATATTGTGGCAGTCACAGAAATGTGGTACACAGAGAACCATGACTGGGATGTCAACATACCAGGATACACAATCTACAGGAGGGATAGGGAGGATAAAAGAGGAGAAGGAGTAGCTCTCTATGTAAAGGACGGGTCAAAGCAACAGAACTAAAGAGTAAACAGGGGCAGATGAGGCACTTTGGGTCACCCTGGAGACAGGAAATGGCACCTACAATCCACATGGGGTTGTATACAGACCCCCATGTCAAGGAGGAATGGACAAGGAAATGATAGAAGGCTTTCTTAGAATGGCAGAAAAAGGGGAGATATTGTTGATGGGGGACCTGAATATGCCAGATGTTAACTGGAGCACCTTTGCTGCAGGCACATCCAAGAGCTGGGTCATTCTTGATGCCCTACAGGGGGCATGCCTCAGAAAGCTAGTATTGGAACCCACTCGGGAGGGAGCAGTCTTAGACTTGGTACTCTCAAATGGGGACAGAGAAAGAATCTCAGATTTAGAAGTAGATAGCCATCTGGGAACAAGCGACCACAAAACAGTGTGGTTCACGATAAACACAGCCATACAATCAAGCCATACAAAAACAAGGGTACTGGACTTTAGGAGGGCTGACTTTGGGAAAATGAGAGAGTGCCTCAGAAAAGCACTAGCAAACAGGCAAGAAGGAGGGGTAGAGGAACAATGGGGAGTGATCAAAACAGCCATCACAGAGGCAACAAGCCTTTGTGTAAAGCAAATCAATAAAACACAACGAAGGAAAAAAACCACTATGGTTCTCAAAAGAGGTGGCAGGGAAGGTTAAGGAGAAAAGGACAGCATTCAGGAAATATAAGGAAACACAGAAGGAGCAGGACAGAGAACTTTATCAGTTAAAGCAGAAAGAGACTGGGAAGGCAGTCAGAATAGGAAAGGCCCAAACTGAGGAAAGGATAGCCAATTCTGTTAAGAAGGGGGATAAGACCTTTTATAGGTACATTAGAGAGCGAAGAAAGACTAAAGGAGGGATACTGAAGCTTAATAAAGGGGAGGGAATGTGGGTAGAGGGTGACAGTGAAAAAGTAGGGATACTGAATGAATATTTCTGCTCAGTATTCACAAAGGAAGAGGAGGGGGGGAGTTACCTAAACCAAACAAGAGAAACACTCTGAAGACAGGGGTCGATACCAGTCCATTTACAGAAGAAAGGGTTCTGAAAGAACTAATAAAATTGAAGGTGGACAAAGCAATGGGGCCTGATGGGATTCACCCAAGAATTCTAAAAGAACTAAGGGTAGAACTAGTGACACCGCTGACTACTCTCTTTAACAAATCATGGGAGGATGGGGTGGTACCCAAGGACTGGAGGAGGGCAGATGTGATTCCTCTTCACAAAAGTGGGAGCAGGACAGAGGCAGGAAACTACAGACCAGTTAGTTTGACCTCAGTGGTAGGGAAAATGATGGAATCACTTCTGAAGGAAAGAATTGTTGAGTACCTAGAGGCCAGTGGGGCACAGAACCCAAAGCAACATGGGTTCATGATGGGAAGGTCATTTCAGCCGAATCTAATAGATTTCTTTGACTGGGTGACCAAAGTAGTAAACCAGGGAGGGTCTGTGGACATGGCCTACCTAGATTTTAGCAAGGCATTTGATACAGTCCCACACAAAAGATTAATACACAAGATAGCCAGCCTTGGAGTGGGTCCCAAGGTGGTAGCCTGGATAAAAAATTGGCTAGACAACAGGATGCAAAGGGTAGTTGTAAATGGAGTACACAGTGAAGAAAGGAGGGTTACTAGCGGGGTACCGCAGGGTTCAGTACTGGGACCAGTCCTTTTTAATGTCTTTATAAGTGACATTGCAGAGGAACTGGAAGGAAAAGTATGTCTCTTTGCAGATGGCACAAAGATCTGCAACAGGGTTGATACACAAGATGGAGTGGAAAGGATGAGAAGGGACTTGGCAAGGTTGGAGGAATGGTCAAATGTATGGCAGCTCAGATTCAATGCAAAGAAGTGCAAGGTAATGCACCTGGGAACCAAAAACCCTGGGGAAGTGTACACAATGGGGGGTGAGATACTGACAACAGTAAAAATAGAAAGGGACCTGGGGGTAATTATATCAGATGACCTAAAGGTGGGCAAGCAATGTGAGAAGGCAGTAAGGAAGGCTGGGGGGATACTGGGATGCATAGGAAGAGGCATCAATAGTAGAAAACAGGAAGTTGTTATCCCTCTGTACAGACAGTTTGTGAAACCCCATCTGGAGTACTGTGTGCAGTTCTGGAGACCCCATCTCCGCAAAGACATAGACAGAGTGGAGGCTGTCCAGAGGAGGGCAACCAAAATGGTGCAGTTTCTGCACCAGAAGACATACGAAGAAAGACTAAAGGAGCTTAATATGTATACCCTTGAGGAAAGAAGGGAGAAAGGGGACATGATAGAAACTTTCAAGTACCTCAAGGGAATCAACAAAGTCCAAGAGGGTAGCATCTTCCAGAAAAAGAGATGCGCAAGAACAAGGTGGCACAATTTGAAGATAGAGGGGGGACAGCTCAAAGGTAATGTGAGGAAGTATTTTTTCACAGAGAGGGTTGTGGATGCATGGAACAGCCTCCCTGAGGAGGTCGTGGAGTCAAGAACAGTGGGGGAATTCAAGAATGCATGGGACAGGCATAAGGCAGTCCTAGTGGGGGGTAGGAGGAAGTAAGTTGTTGGTTAACTAGGATCTGCAGCTTATCTGTTAGGCAGGAAAATGGGCAGACTAGGTGGACCAAACAGTCCTTATCTGCCGTCAAATTCTATGTTTCTATGTTTCTATATCTGTCTGATCCTACCATTCTGAAGCTGCAGAGTGCAACTTGCATGAAGAATGGCCACAAAGTGTCTTCCAAAGGTAGGCGCGATTTGCAATCTCCATCACCGCAGCAACCTAAATACAGTGTTTCACAAAAAAAATAGTTAACAAATAAAACAAGAAATAAAAAAAATGTAAGAAGAAGACTGTCTCTTATAAAGACTGTGTGTGTGTGTGTGTGTGTCTGCCTGCATCAGTCAGACAGCACGAGGAAAACCAAAGTGGAAAAAATTGCTGCCCAGCAATTATAAGTAATAAAAGATGGGGAAGTGTGCTTAAATTTGAATTGCATGGTTTCCCTCAGTGTGGGATGCTTTAATAAACCCCTTGGGGTTTATGTAGCATCCCACACCTCAGGCATTCATTAATTTCTCATTAAGCACACTTCCCATCCTATTATTGTATATATTTTGTGCAACTAATTCCGGGTCACTCCTGAAAAAGGGACCTTCGGGGCTCAGTGGGCTTACTCGGTTATCAAAATTGAATAAATAAATAAGTGTCTGTATGGAATATAAATACAATTTGTTTCTAAGAAGCCACTGAGTATATTACTATCTGCAGTACTGATTAGGCTTTTTCATTGGAGCCTAAAGGAAGAATTTTCCCCAAAAATATAACCATTCTGAAAGGTGGGAAGCATGCAAACCCTGTTAATTATAGACCAATTGCATTGTTTCCTGTACTGTCTAAACTGTTGAAAAAACAAGCCCATTTTCATCTGTATAACGATTGAAATGGTAATGCACAAATTACACATCAACAATCAAGCATAAACACTGCTCTGGCAGATTTTAAAAACTTGATTTCATAGGCATTAGAAAATAAGTTACACATAGGAGCAGTGTTTGTGGACCTCTGTAAAACCTTTGATTTTGTGAATGCCTCTCTCTTGTTAACTATGTTAACTACAGTACTAGTCACATTAAACTGTCATACCACTAAATTGGTTTAAAATTGTTTTTAAAAGTTAGCAATTCATCTGCAACCCATGTCATATTGTCGTTCAACACTTAACCACTGCAAAAGCATCTTTTATAAAATCTATGTGCAGCTCAGCTGGAATGTGTCTGCAGTTCAGTCACAGTGCAATGCAAAACAGATGTTGCAGCTCTCATGCAACAGGTTTACAAGGCTTTGTGCTGGATCCAGTAAACCTTATGCAACTCAAAAAGAAATGCTAAAATGTCCTTTTGGTGACACAATGCAATATTAATTTTAGCATCATATAGGGTTATCTTCTGTTACTATTTCTTGATTTAATTCTAATTTGAGTGGTCACTCAGGGTTTTGCTGGATGATCACCTCTCTAAATCTTGCTCAACCAATATAGGTGCACCACAGGATTAAATTTTGTCTCCATTTTTGTTCTTAATCTTTGAAAATAACTTATCTCAATGTGTAAATCCAACCCACATTAAAAAATGGGTTGAAAAGATCCTGAAACATGATTGACTGTCAGCAGTCACAAGGCATAAGTTTATCAGGCAACAGAGTCTTCTAAAAAGAAGAGTCAGCCCTATTGCTGCATCAGGACCATGTTATTTACAAAATGTGCTCATTAAGCTTGCAAAATACTTTTTTTTTTTAAATGTCATTACTGCAAAGCCCATTTTCTAAGCGTAAAAAGATCATTCAGGATGTGGGGTATTGGTGGATACCCACACTTCCAGGAGTTATAAGAACTGCCACCTGCAATGTCAGGCCTCACTGCATCTAGGGCATGTGGATATTCCCCATACCCTAGCCGGTCATTTTGCTTACTTAGATTATATGTAGATGAGACAGTATTTCTGCCTGCTGAAAATCCTTGGTATTAAATGCAACAATGTGCAGGAGGATTTCATGTTGATGGATAGATATCTTATAGTGTTGTGTGAAATTAAGAAATTTCGTTATGTGAAATATTTTGTGAAATTCACGCATTTCATGAAATATTTCAAGGGATGTGAAATGTGAAATTGTGCCCGAAAATGGTGAAATTTCACCCAAAAATTGAAAAATTTCTCCTATGGAATGGCAAAAATCACCGCTCACAGACAAAATTTTCCCATTTTCAGACAAAAGTTTACATTTTGCTACTAAATTTCACAAGTTTGCACCCCACAAAATATTTTGCAGAACAGTGGAATTTCGCAAAATATTTTGCCCTGCAAAATTGCTGATTTCATGGCAATTCCACCTGCAAAATTTTATTTCACAACATCTCTAATGTCTTATTGGTCCAAAACTAGAAATTAATTTAAAGTCTCAGTTTATGTATTTCCACCACCATTCTAAATGAAGACATAGCAAACTGAAGACATGCAAAGTGAAACTGTGCAAGAGCATCAGAGTGAATTACTTTTGGAATAGAAATACAAGGCATTATATGTGATTCTACATTGAGGATAGAATTGCAAATCACTAGTTTATTTAAAAAGGTCAATGTACAGAGGGAACATTAAGAAGAAGGGTGGCATACTGACCACTCAAGGCAGCTAGGTATAAAGTGGGAAAGCAAATGCATTTACTAGTTATGCAATATGGCTCTGCAGTTTATAGGCATGCCAATAAAACTACACTTGCTAAACTAAATGTAATTTTATTGCACATTTTGTCCATCTTTGTCCTCACAACACCCACCATTGCTACATGTTTAAATAACAGAATCAATTGAAATGGTTACCCTTAGATGTGAGATGTTAAAAGGCATGGCTGACAAAGATATTTAAATTTTTAAGATAAACACACCTCAGCATTTCATGAAAATTCTTACACAACCTATTTAATACTACAACCTGAGGAAGGTAAGATATCCAAAATATCAAAACTAGATACTGACAAATGCCTGTGAAGACTGAATCTGCAAGGTCTTGGGGCAGATTATCTCCAGAAACCAGATTACCAAACACATAAAAAGTATTTTTTATAAAACCTGAATATAAACTTATTTACCAATGCAAGTGTTTTAACTAATATGAATGTTTTTGAAACACATCTTTACATGTTCTTTACATATCATATTACATAATGTACAGCAGGACAACTTTGAAAATAGTATTTTCCATCCTGGATAAAAATAAAACTTTTTTCTTTACTAACATACTATAAACAGTGTCAGTGGCTCAGTAGGTAGCACACTCGCCTCTGAGGCTGGGAGCTCAGAGGGCTGTGGGTTCAGTTCCCACATCCGGCACTTGGGTTAATATCCCAGTACTGACACTGTAGTGCAGCATGAGAGGGGTGCTGCACTTCTGAGGTGCCATCTTTCAGATGAGACATTAAACCAAGGTCCCATCTGCCTGGATTGGTGGTAGTTCAGGTGGATGTTAAAAATCCTATGGCACTTATCGAAAAGAGTAGGGGAATTTCCCCGGTGTCCTGGTCAAATTTCCCTCATTCACTAAAAATACCACCAACAGCTTAATCTGGTTCAAGATCAGTTGGCATTCATCTGTAACCCCTTACACTGGGTCATGCCTGAAAATAGGCAGGATTTGTCTAGTGCACTTACCTGGTCAACCAAAAAAAATATCAATAACAGAAAAAACAACAACAACAAATTACTACATGCCGATATCTATCAGAGGAGCATTTCCAGTTCAGGCAAATTGTATTCTGATTGGTGATGATGGGGAAGAATGGGTTGCCTAAGATTCATATGGTTTTTAATCTTAACTAAAAAAAAATTAAGTAAATGGAGAACTATGGCAATGCCCTGCATCAGTTTCCCTAATGTAATGTTGAGTACAGAACAGCTGAAATTAGTCAAGGTCATCACTTCACACTTGCCTGTCCTCTTGCAATTTGCCAGCTGTGTACTAGATCCTGCAGACTAAAGGGCTTGCAAAAGTGTACATGTCCATAGGACTGCTTCCGTACAGTGCTACCTGCTGACTCTTTGCACCCCTAACTAATGCAAAGGGCAAGGGGGGCAAGCCTAGTGCAAATAACCAACCTACTAGTCTTCCACAAAAAGTAAGCAATGCCAGCACCCTAAAGGATCAAAACACCAGGAATAACAGGACAATTGTTATCATCAGGGATTCCATGATTCAAGGAGTGGAATCCCACCTAAATCAGCACCCTAATACTCAAGTGACAGTCAGGTGCCTACCCAGAGCATCTGCAAAACGGGAAACTGACCACATAGGCCATCTCATATGCAGAGAAGGAAGGTGTGCTGGTAGTTTTGTCCATCTAGGTACACATGATCTGGCAGATCAGTCAATTGAGAAGACCAAAAAACATCTATCTCAGTTGGGGGAAAATCTATCGTCACACTCACCGACCATAGCCTTCTTGGAGGTCCTCCCAGTATGGAACAGAAGAGGCAGCACACAGAAAATCTGCAAGGAGGAAATTGGGAAGCTGAATGTTTGGCTCCAAAACTGGTGTCTGGAAAAAAGGATACATCTTCATTGGGAACCGGAGAGACTTCTGGGACATGAATCTCTGCTGTTATGATAGCCTGCACCTGACTATGAAAGGTGTTAAAGCCTTAGGGCAGAAATTCTACATTGTCATGGACCATTTAAACTAGGCACTGGGGAGAGGGTAGCAACACAAACAGAAACTGCTGCCCTTCCCCAAAAATCCATCCTATCAAGAGGAACTAACAAAGAACCTAGCAGGAAATGGTTTAGGTTGCCTGCAGGGGACAATACTAAATGAGGATCAAATGTGCAGTGGGGCCCCCAAAAGGGGGATAGCCAGGCCTGGAAAGCCATATACACAAATGTGTGTAGCCTAGCAAACAAAATGACTGACCTCACAGCTGTTATTGCAGAGGCTGATCCAGACTGGGTCACCATCACAGAGACATAGTTCAAGGACAACAATAACTGGAAGGTAGCTATTCCAGGGTACTGCCTTTTTTGAAGGGACCGACCTGGCAAAAAAGGGGCTGGGGTGGTAAGGTATGTTAAAGAGGGAATAAAAGCTACCATAGCCCAGATGGTAAGGTTCCAAGTTAGAATGGAAAGAGAAATCAAGCACACCAAAACTAAAGCTCTGTACTTCAGACATGAGGATTTTGATAAAATGAGGGAAGAGCTCTGACTTAATATAGCAAAATTAGCACGGACGGAGGGGGTCGACAAGTACTGGGCATCTCTAAAGGAAGCTATCATAGCAGCATCACAACAATGTATGAAAACTGCGAGTAAAGCTAAGAGGAGAAGAAAACCCCAATGGTCCTCCAAGGAAGTGGCCACCAAGGTCAGGGAGAAATGGATAGTCTTCAAAAGGTACAAGTAAACAGGATGTGAAAAAGACAAAGGCACATACAAGGAGAAACTGAGGAAAGCAGGCAAGCAAATAAGAGCAGCAAAGACACAAACAGAAGAGACGATTGTCTTGGAGGTCAAAAAAGGAGATAAGACCATCTTTAGATATATCAAGGAGAAAAGGAAGACAAGTGGAGGCATAGTCAGACTTATGAAAAAAGATGGAGACCGCACAGAGGATGACAAAGACAAAGCAGAAATCCTTAACAGATACTTTTGCTAAGTATTTACTAAGGGAGAAGAAGGTTATGGCCCCACCTTGGTGGAAAATAGTCCAGATAGCAGCAATACGGATTCAGCGCCATTCACAAGACATAGTGTCCTGAAGGACCTAGGAAAACTCAGAATTGACAAGGCCATGGGACCTAAAAGAATTCACCCCAGGTTACTGAAGGAGCTAAGGGATGATCTGGTAGCACCACTGGCTGAGCTGTTCAGCCTCTCGCTAGAGGTCAGAGAAGTTCTTATGGACTGGGAAAAGGCCACAGTTGTCCCATTCCATAAAAATGGCATTAAGGAAAGTGCTGGCAATTACTGCCCGGTAAGCCTCACCTCAATTGTGGGCAAAGCAATGGTAACCCTAATTAAAGAAAGGATTATATCCTTTCTCAAAGAGAATGATAGAATGGACCCAAGACAGGATGGTTTTACCACTGGAAGATCATGCCAGACAAACCTAATAGATTTCTTCAACTGGATAACCAAGACAGTAGATCAGGGCGGCGCTGTGGATATAATATACCTGGACTTCAGCAAAGTCTTTGACTCAGTCCTGCAAAGAAGACTGTTGAACAAACTTGGCAGCATGGGATTAGGGCACAAAGTGGTAAACTGGGTATGGTGTTGGCTTAGTGGAAGAACTCAGAGGGTACTGGTTAATGGCTCATTATCAGATGAGAGGGAAGTAACTAGTGGTGTGCCTCAGGGACAGGTACTAGGGCCTATCCTCTTCAATGTTTTCCTCAGTGACGTATCCGAGGGCCTTGAAGGCAAGGTGAGTCTGTCTGCAGATGACACAGAGATATGTAATAGGTCAACACTCCCAGTGGAGTGAAAGGATGAGGACTGGCCTACAAAGACTAGAAAGGTGGTCAAAAACTTGGCAACTAAATCTCAATGCCAAAAAGTGCAAAATCATGCACCTAGGTAGGAACAAGCCTTGTGAGGAATTTCTGTGTGGAGTAAAACTGGAAGGCACAAAGCAGGAAAGAGATTTGGGTGTAATTGTAACAGATGATCTGAAAATGTCCAAACTGTGTGAAAAAGCAGCATTAAAGGCAAGTGGTATGTTGGGCTGTATAGGAAGAGGAATTGCAAGTAGAAAGAGGGAGGTCATTATGCCATTGTGCAGATCACTGGTGAGGCCTCACCTGGAATACAGTGTGCAGTTCTGAAGACCACACCTTAGAAAGGACATAGACAGACTGGAGACAGTACAAAGGAAAGCTACAAAAATGATACTCAGACTCCACAACAAGACATATGAAGAATGACTGCATGATCTTAACATGTATTCCCTGGAACAGCGTAGAGAAAGGAGGAACATGGTCGAAACCTTCAAGTACCTGTAGGGAATAAACAAGGTTGAAGTTCAGGACCTGTTTCAGGTCAAGAATCACACAAGAATGAGGGGCCAAGGCATGAAGCTGGAAGGGGGCAAGTTCAAGAGCAACACAAGAAAGTTCTTCTTTACCAAGAGGGTGGTGGACACTTGGACCATCCTTCCACCAGGGGTTGTTGAGGCTAGATCAGTTGGAATGTTCAAAAAGGTCTGGGATAGGCACACACATATTATAACACTGAATAGCAGTTAAGAAAGGGGGGGTTAGGCTCATGGGCAAACTAGATGGATCTTGCGGTCCCCTTCTGCCATCACTTTCTATGTTTCTATGTTTAACAGTCCTGCAGATGATGATGTATATTTATAATATTTAAAAACAGTGGCTTCAAGTGTCACCAAATATCACAACTTGTTACGACTGCAGACATTACCACAGGAGTATCTGGATGGCTTTATTCATGATGTAACCCGATACTGGGCACCATTGCAAGAGACAGGAGAGAACATACCATCTTGGTTCTCCTTGATCGCTTGGTGGCATTAGACACCGTGGACCATGAGGTGCTGCTGGACTGCCTGCAGTACTGGTATGAGTTAACCAGAAATGTCATCAACTGGTTTATATCCTACCTCATATGCAGAGTGCAAAAGCTGATGATGGGGTTAGCCTCATCTATCCCGATGCCTCTGCTCTGTGGAGTTTTACAGGGGTCTGTCTTGTCACCCATACTGTTCACGGTGTACATGCTGCCATGGGAAGACATTATCAGGTGGTATGGGCTGGTTTTCACTGCTATGTTGATGATACCCAGCTATACCTGTCCTGTGCACCTGGAAAACAGATGGCGGCTTCTGTGCTTAACAACAGCCTGGAGGAGATCCAGAACTGGGTGACTCGCAATTGACTATGACTCAGCCCAGACAAGATGGAAGTACTAGTGGTGGATCCTGGTCATCATTGGGATAGTGGTGGAGAGCTTGGAGATCCCCTTGGTTTAATTCTGGGGGGTGTTCTCCTGACCCCCTCCATTCGGGTTTAGGATCTGGGCATGATCCTCGATGATGGATTAACACTTGATGCACAGGTGTCGGCCATCTTCAAAAGTGGTTTACACCATTTGAAGAACATTGCTCATATCAGGGCCCTTGTACCAACTAAGTACCTGACCACCCTGGTGCATTCCTTTGACGTGTCCAGACTGGATTACTTCAATGCCCTGTACCTGGGGCTATCTGGAGGCAATGTCTGCTGACTGCAGCTGGTGCAGAACGCAGCAGCTAGATTGCTGACAGACGCTCTGAGATTCGATCATATCACATCTTTCCGCCGTGAACTGCACTGGCTGCCAGTTAGGTGGAGGATTTCCTTCATGGTAAGATTACTCACCTATAAAACCCTGCACAAAAGGGGACCAGCCTACCTGCAAGACCTTCTTGTTCCCCACTGACCATCCCATGCTCTCCATTCCTCCAAGGGTTGCCTCCTTGTGGTTCCCAGACTTTGGCTGCGGCATTCTGGTGACCGTGCATTTGCAGTGGCCATGCCAACCTTGTAGAACTTTCTGCCTAGACATCTAAGGGAGGCACCCTCGGTGGAAATCTTCAAAAGGGGATTAAAAACATTTTTATTTAAACAGGCTTTTGATACATAAGAGCAGAATTCACTGACTGTTATTTTATTTTAGTATTTTAAATGAATGATTGATAGAATTTTTATTGTACTCTATTGCTTGCTCTGTTGTTTGTATAAAGTATTGTGTTATGGTATTGTGTATGTATTGCTTTTATTTGTTTTTAAATATTTCTGTTTAGCACTTGCAGCCTCCGGGAAGGGGTGCTATATAAATAAAGTATCTGTCTGTCTGTCTGCCTGCCTGTCTCTCCATCTATCTATCTGTCTATCTATCTACATTTACATTTCAGCAAGGGGGCCCAGGTGCAGAGGAGAATAGCTGGAGATGCAATGTAAGCCTCCTGGGGGATGTCAACTTTAAGCTGTTGCTGTGGCGAGAGGTCAAGCACTACCTAGCAGATAAGGATAAGGTGGGTGGTGGAAGATAAATGAGTCTGGAAAGGACTGAAGGCACACCTTTGGGGGCATATACCAGCCTATGCCTCAGCAAGGAAGAAAGAGAGGGGTAAGGAGATGGGGTACAAGGTCAATACTCCACTGCTAAAACAGCATGGCAATAACCACGCTGTGTAAAGCGCAGAAACATTTAGAGCAACAGGGGTCTAATAGTGGTAGAGAATTATAGCTCCCCCTGTCCTCAGCTTTGAATCTTGAAATGGATCAAATTGCTCTGCGTGTGGTGCCTGGTCGAGCCGTTCCCATTGTGGAGAAGCTAAAGCAGCAGCACACGGCAGGGTTGGAGACCTGGGACCATGGTTCAGTTCCCCACAGGTCTCCTGGTGTTTCACGGCATTTATTGCTGCACTGTTTTTGTGTTCAACATTATGACTCCATACCAAGAGACGGAGACCCATGGGCAGAGATTTAGTGATCTAGAAAAGAAATACAAAGAAGGAGGCATAGCTCCCATGCTGTTGCAAGACATGAGAGTAGTATAATACTAAATAAACACATTAAAGACACAGCAGGTTAAATTTGGCCTTTACCACATAAGGCAGGCCTTGAAGGCAGGGCACCTACATGCTTATGGCTTTAAGACGATGGTAACAGAGAGAAATATCCCTGAGGTCAGGAAGAGTGCAGGGGTAACCATTGGCATGGAAAGGATTGATAGAACTCTCTGGGACTACTACCAGGGTCTCAACTCTTCTAGAGTGCATAAGGGGGATGGAAAAGTGAGCACTATTGAGGAATTTTTAGAATCGGTCACACTATCCACATTGACCACAGAGCAGAGGCACTTTCTAGAAGGGCCTATCACATCACAAGCAGTACTAGAGGCAAGAGGTCAGATGCAAGGAGGGAAGCTTCAGGGCCAGATGAATTTCTGGCAGCGGTGCACAAGGCCATTGGTGACCTGAATAGCTTCTTGCTGGCAGTCATAATCCAGGGCTCATGGGAAGAGAAGATGCTACCAAAGACAATGAATGATGTCACCACCATCATGGTCCTTGCCTAAATAGTAAAGGATCCTTACCACTGCTTCAGCTACCCCCCATCTCTCTTTTAAATGTGGGCTACAAAATTCTTGCCAAGGTTTGGCAAGGCAGCTAAATGCAGTGCAGCCACTGTTAGTCCATCCTGATCAAGTCGGATTTGAGGCAGGGAGGAAGGGGTGGACCACATTAGGTGACTGCTCAATCTGATGTGGGACGCAGAATCCTCACCAGACCCTGTGGCAGCTGTGGCACTGGACATGGAGAAGGCATTCGACTCTGTTGAATGGCTTATCTGACGGAGGTTCTGAGGACATTCGGACTGGGGCAACATTCTTAAGATGGATTCAGACTATATAGACCATGCCATAGACAGCGGTTCTGACAAATGGGAGGCTGTCCCCAAAGTTCCAGCAGAAACAGGGAACTAGATAGGGTGCCCCCTGTCCCCTGCATTGTTTGTTCTGGCTCTAGAGCCCTTGGTTCAGAAACTTGGAGAATCCAAGGACATACGTGGGGTGGTGATTGGGAGGGGGATCTACAAACCCTTGTTAGTTGTGGATGACATCCTTATCACCTAAGAGACCCTTAAACTTGTATACCAGCTCTAGGAACACTTCTTAACCATTTTGCTGAACTGTCAGGTCTAAAGAATACCAAGTAAAATGGAGGCCATGGCCTTAAACTTCAAATATAGGGGGGTGAACCTGATAGGGATGGGGTTGCACTGGGCTACTAATCCAATAAAATATTTAAGAGTCCTTATATCTACAAGCTGGAAGGATTGCCCAGCTACAAACTTTGACCCACTTATGAAAATCTGATCAAAACCTTAAAAGAAGAAATAGCCAACTGGTGACATCATCACCCCACCCTACGAGGGAACCAAAAATCCTACAAATGATGGAACTCCCAAGGGTCTTCTACCTTGTCCGGTAGCTCCCACTATGCATAGCAGACATGATAGGGAAGCAGTTATCAGCTCTACTACAGGACTTCTTATGGGAAAGAGGAAAGGCTAGATTATCAGCAGTTAGGATGGTAGCCCCTGATCCAAAGAAGGGTCCAGGTTCTTTGGTTTCAGGGGTAGCATCTTGCTACAGGGTTGAGGTAGATTTAGATGTGGCTTCATGCAGACATACTGAAAGGAGTGGCTAGGCGGACAGCCCTTGAGATGCAGATGGGGAGGCCACACAACTACAGCTTCTGTTGTGGGACTCATCCAGGGAAATAAAATGCACTCTATCTATGCATTTATTCTATGAGTGTAGAAGGAGATCAAGATAATAATCAAAATCCAGCTGGCCCAGTGGCATGGAGGGCTAGGATGCTGCTGCCTTACTTCCAGCTACATGGGTGATATGGGATGGGAATGGAGCAGGGCTGCTTAGGTGCAGGCCAGGTGAGAGAGGATTGAGTGTCCCAGGATGGCTCTCCTCACTTGGGCAGGGGGCGCTTTGAGTCCCATGGCTTGACTACTACCTAGCAGAGGCTGGGTGGCAGCACCAGTAAGACCAGCAAACCTTGGGGGGACGCATTCTGATGCAGCACATATGTGCATCAATACACACATGTGTCACTCACAGATGTCTGGAGGGAGAAAATTGAGGAAAATGCCTCAGCTCCCTCGGCATCCCTGCAGGCACTGCACGACCCTATGTAGCTGGTCACCTACTGACACAGCTCTGTTTAAGTGGTGGTTAACTGGTAAATCCATGAGATGCATCAGTGATGGGGATGAGGGGATGCCATCAGGAATGGGGGATGCAGGGGGTGAAGCAAACAAAGAAAAAAATAGAGAATAGTCAAAAACTCTGAAGATATTTCCCTGTATTTGTAGCCCCTGTGCACAACCCAAAACTTCATAAAAGGGGTGCACAGCAGCTCAACAGGAGACATACAGAGGGTGGTAGACTTGTTCTCTCCTCTGAGTAGCTCACTTAAAGACTTCTCAGAATTGAAGTCACAGGCCTCCCTCCCACAATCGCATATGCGGAGTTATATGCAAATACAGCATTTAATGACATCCTACATAGAGTCCCAGCTTCAAGTGCCTGCAAGGGGCATCTGAAATGAAATAACTGGACTTGCAGGAGATGACAGTTTCAGGATTCCCAAAGATAGGTTTCATAAATCAAGGGCTGTTAAATGAGTACACACCCTCCAAGAAAAGGGTACAAGGGAGCAGCTTCTTGGCCACAAGCTTACAGAGGCAGAATGGCAGTGCTGCTGGGCAAATGCTTATGGAGTCTGCAAGGACACTGGGGGAAGGCAGATCCAACTAAAAACTGTGCACTTATGGTATCACACACCAGCAGTTTTGGAAAAAAAAAGAATTTGCTGTCAATCTCAAAATGCTGCAGATACAAGCAGCAGGAAGGCACACTACTACACATTTTGTGGCTCTGCCCCAACCTGCACCACTGGTGGAATCAATTGTTGGCCTGAATAGAGGAAACCATGAAACTCATAGTGCCTAAGGATGCCTCACTCATTATTTTGGGGAGTACTATGAGACTACTTATGCAGCATAAGCCCCAGCACCTCTGGTTCATGGCTGCTATTACTGAAGCCAAAAGTTTGCCACTTAGACAGTGGAGGTCAGAAGCGATACCCAAACTCAGTGATTGAGAGGACAATATGCATAAACTGTCCGGGTATGAGCACCTGGTATATCTTTCAATAGGTAGGAGAGTCCTCTTTGATAATATCTGGGGACTGTCTCCAGCAGCACTGATAGTGCCATCACTGGGGGGAGAGCAACCCTGGAGCTGACCATGAGAAATAATAAACCAAAATTCACACCATTGCCAACAATACTGATTTTTCTCCAACCTCACAGGATGCCAGCATGACTGACGAGAAGGAAGGCCAAAGGGGCCCAACCGCATACCATACACCAGCTCCTATTGAATTTGGTTCTGCTAGATGTTACTTGTTATTTATTGTTCATGTTTTCCTCTATTTATTGTATGTTGTTATGAATTCCTTACTTGAGGTCTGTGTATCTTAGAAGCTGTTGAAAAGCTAATACTGTGTTGACACTAATGCAGGGTAGTGGAAACGGGCTGCACTGAGGTGAGAAAACTGGTTCTGAAGAACCTCCCTGTAGAATATGTGAGTAAATGTCTGTCACATGCTTTAGCCTGCAATCCATGGAGCAAACATTCTGTGTCAGCTCAGGTTAGGATGGCAGATTGCTTTGATGAATCAATTGTATGTTTGTGACTTAAAGAACGAACCTCAATAAAATACAAATAAAAAAAAAAGACTTCACAAGTTCTATTTTAGAACCATCAGTAAATGACACCACTAGAGAATCCTAAGTGTGGACAACTTCAGTTTGACTCCAAAAAGCAACATTTTGTTTTGCTAGAATTAAGAATAAAATGACCACAGGCTGTGATGCTTGGCCAGCTGGTTATGATTGTTCTATGATATTGTAATGCAAAAATATAGTGTGTGATTGTCTCGCATAAGACAGCCTGTGCTCCTGGGTGACCCCCCCCACCAGGTTTCAGTGAAATGACAGGATATATATTAAGCCAAGAGATCTCTGTAATGTAATTAACTTCCTTGAGACATTGCATTTTATGGCCTTTTTATGACGTGTTGCTTCTTTGAAGTGGAAACCAAATGGGACTTTATGAGTCTGCCAGAGGATGAGAATCATAAACTTTTATGATGTCTTAAGAGGAAGAACATTTAATATCAACTGGTGCTAAAAAGCTATAAAACCCTTTGAAATGCCTTGGGAGAAGGAACTGGGAAATCAAAGACTTATAGTTTGGGAAATGAGTTTTTGTTGATGTCACCTTATTTAAAATACCTCCTGATAGGACATCCTGTTTGTATTTTTTTATATTCTAAAAGGAGGAGCTAGATGACTCACAGAAGGGGTGTGGAGAGACACAGTTTAAACTATACTGTGTCTGAACTGTTTAGTGATATATCTTTTTGGACTTTTAAGAAACAAGATCTCTGATCTAACTTAAGCACTTAAAAAGGTAATACATTAGACAGAAAATATCTAAACTGTATGTTGGTAGGAGTTTGTCTGTTGTTTTCTTTGCTTTTCTTTTAAGTGATTTTATGCTCTTTGATATATTGTTCTGTGTTTACATTTTTCATATTTTTATCATCTTTTGGTAAAATACTTTTTATTTTAAGGACTGCCTGGGTGTCTCTCAGCTTTTTTTGCATGTGATGTATAGAGGGTTAAGACTGACAAAAACTGTTCAAAAGCTTGATGGTGTTACTAAACTGGGAAAAGGTAAGAATATACCTAAGGTATTTTATAGAGTTTTAATGGTTCATTTTGGATATCTGGTTAGGTGCCCTTTGGCAAAAGATATATTGCATCCCCCTGAAGAGAATATTATCTGAACCTGTACATTTGGGTACGCTAGCATAAGGTTCAAAGTTTGAATACCCCCAGAACTTGAGACCAAAGGTGATTCGGACCCAAAAGCAGACAGGAGGGTTACCCTGTCTGTTACCTGTTCACATTACTGCACTCAGAGGTTGGCACTGTGGGAGCAGAGGGCCTGACCTGCTGAGTGCATTTGTGACACAGGCAAACCAATTTTGAGTTAATTCAACATTTTATCAAGAGATAAATTAAGATCAGACAAAAGGCTAGAATACTGAAAAATTATAAGAGCATCTGCATAAAGTAGCATACTACAGTCAGAGCTAACTGAAGGCTGGTTATTAATAAAACATTTAAAATAAGAAGGTTCCTTTTGAAGCCCAGAAAAACACTTTATTTAACAGGAGGTAAAACAGAAGAGGAATTACATCATTGTATTAGTTACTGCCTATCAGTAAGATAATTCAAGAATCACTTTAAGACACTGAATGAGAAGCCAGAGCTAGACAATTTGTTAATATGAAGGCCATAATAAACTAAATCAGAGACCTTGGTCAGGTCTATGAAGATGGATCCAGCTCATTAATCTTGATAAATAGCAAAACAACATCATTCTTGAACTTGACGAAGGCTGTAGTACCATGACCAGATGCAAGCCTATGCTGTTTGGACAATAGCAATCAATACATAGAAATGTAAAGATATCCCATTATATGCAAAAACACTCAAGAATGTTTTCCAGTGAAAATGAGATGAAAATATGTCAATAGTTTTCAAGAAGCTCAGGTGTGCCTTTCTTGAAAACTGGTACAAAATTGGCCACTTTCAAAGGAGTAGGAATGCATCCAGTAACAAGGGATGTGTTATATAAATATGTTAGTGGTTTCACTGTCAACTAAGCAGATAATTTAAGTCACCTAAGTTCTAGATTGTAAAAGACAAGTTTTTTGGAATAATCCAGTTCAACAAGTAACTTGCAAACATCACACTTTACCAAAAATAAAAAGATGTTTGAGAAACATTTCCACAGTGGAGAAGTAACAGGCCAGTAGAGAAAAAAACAAAACATGAACTGTATGAAGACAGGTCTGTGAATTTAAAGTTTAATGCAGTAGCAATTCTTTTCCACCTTGTGTTTGTGCCTGGTCTGGCCCCTCAGGCCCCATCACCTGAATTCCCTGAAACTTACCTTCTCTGCTGGTATCTGACCACAGACCTGTCTGAGGTGCCCAGTCATCAGTGTGGGGGTCTGTGAGGGACCAGGCCATCACTGCACAGCATTCAGAGAGTTCTTTCTCCATTTTCTGTCTTGGGGCCTGCATGCATGCAAAGATGCAATGTGTTCTCTGCCTTTGCAGAGACACCGCTGGTGTTCAGTCCTGGGATCCTCCCTTCTTGCTGTACCACAGTGCTCCACCTAGATTCCTCTAGGTGGCAATCAAGCTGAGGAGAGCTGTTCCATGGATGCTTAATACTCCCTCCTGAGCCTAGCCCACCCCACAGCCCATGTCCATTCCTGAACCAAGGTTACTGGTACAGCAGGTAATAAATCAGTCAATGCCTCAGCCCCTCATTGCACTGGGCCAGCATAGAGTGCATTGCTGCAATTAGGCAATGTCTCTTCGGTAACAAAAAAAAGTGAAAAATATTTTTTTTTTAGATTTTATTTACATGATTTCTGTAAGGGCAGGGGTATTAAAAAGTCCACAATTTCTCTGGTATCCTGTAGGTGTTGCTGTTGTTACATGCTTTATCTCTGTCATGGTACTGCTCAACCTTTTCGTGTTGTTTTTTGTCTTATTTATGTCTCCTCCCCCGGTTTCTGGGTGTAATGTAACCCAGCCTGCTCCCATGTACTGTTTTATTTTTGTTTTATTTTTGCTTAACGTTGGAGTGTATTGCCAGTGCAAATGATGTCCTTTGCTGATGTAGCGATCAGGAAGTGTGGCACCACCAGGTGAATTACACTTTTGAAATGAATATGTGCTTCAACATGTATAGCGGCTGATCGGCAAGAAAGAGAAGAAAAGGTGGCATGTTTCAGCATTTTTTGCTTATATGTTGTGTACCAGTTGGAGAGTCTGGTGACTGTGCTGTTTTTATTTAATTTAGTTGGGGGAGAGGATCCATGATGAGGAGGCTATAATACTTCTGCCAAGCAGGGGAAAGTGAAGCTGGCTGCCGAGTGGGGGGCAGTGACACATCATGTTGACGGTTTCACTTTCACTTTTTCATTTGGGTCTAAATCAGGGGAATATGCACACAAATTGTGTGGAATTGTTGAGAGGGGAAATAACAAAGGGGTATTTAGTTGTTTGACACAGTGGGTGGGAAGGATTTAAGTTTTATTTTTAAATGGGAAGTACTGACAAATTTCATGGCAGACATGTCAAGTGGGGCAACTTGGACATGACCAGAGGAGTGATTTATTTAACATTCCATGCAGTCATGTGTGTGCTAGGACTTGATCCATGATGTCGTGCTGGGTTAAACATCACAGGTCAAGGCCTCAGCTGACATAATTAGGTTTCAACATTTCTTGTTTATTTATTTATTTAAAAGATTCAGATAATACTTTTGAGCACAAGTGCTCTTTTACAAAGGTTTCACATCAGAGTGACATGTTTTACAACACATGATACAATGGAATTACAGTAGATGTTACAGTTAAGTAAGAGACAGGGCTAATGAGCACATTCCAAAGGAAAAGCTTGTCAAAAACAAAAGAAACATCAAGTTGTGTAAGTGCAACACTGACTGAATGGGAGCAGATTCCAGCACCAGGTTACTAGAGAGACAGCAGAGTATAACAATGATTACAACTATTCAATGACAAATTACACTTGCACTTAACTGCTAGGGCAGCCCACAGGGATTTTTTGAACTGCGGAAACCTGGGGAGGTTCAGGATGGATTCCAGCAGTACATTTAGCCAGCCTGTATCCCTGATGGCAAAGGAATGCTTACCCAGCTGAGTTCTACAGAGAGGTAGTGTAACCCCCCCCCACTGGCCACTTGTTTAACTAGTAAGCACACCTCCCATACCATTTTCTGTCTAGGGGGATTAAGAAGGGTTGGGGGTACAAAGCAATGCTGCAGGTGTGTACAAGACACAAACAGACCTTTACCAAATCCCAGGTCCTGAGGAGAGAACTTGTGCTAAGGGCTATGCTAGGTCTGCACTTCTGACAGAGGTACCCAGTAAATCCACACAGGAAGCAGTAACTAGATTGTCCATACCAGGTTGGGATTCTAGAGTGTGGCTTTATTCCAAAACAGTTGGTGCACAAACGCAAAGATGGACCCCCAAGGGTTTACACTTCGTGGCACAAGGCAATTGCAGAACACATCCTCTGTACACTGACAGAAACGTGCTACTTCCCATATTGCATAGAATTTGGATTCTTTTCAGCGGCAAGCTTGGGCTGAAAATAACACATCTTCTTGTGGCAGTGGCCACCATGGAGCACACAAACTCTTCTTCTAGTGGCACTGGCCACAACTTAGAACATATTCCTATATGGCATAGGCATTTAATGTAGGAAATGTGGCAACTGACCATGACGGATCACACTGGTGCTCAAGACTAGAACAACAACAACCCACACCAGGGGGTGAACTTTACTCTTCAGGCATGGCCACATGCACTGAAATAATAGACACCCTTACAGAACACAAAGTGCTGAACTGGTCACTGCAGATGGGGGATTGCCCACCTTTTGCTTCTTTGTCCATACCGAGCCATTCTTTCAGTTACACCTCGACATATAAGCAAACTGTAGAACTATGCATCTTGGAATGTTTGGCACATTCAGCATTAGAAAACACTACATAGGAGGGTAAAAGTAATGTTCTATACAAAGTGCTAAGTCACACCTGGGACTCCACTATTGTCAGCCAACTTTGGGAAAACTTATTGAGAACAGTCTTAAACAGAACATAGGCCCTCTGTCAGAGTAACACCCCAAAGAAAACAAGGCAGGTACATTTCTTCCTGGGAATCCAAAGTCAAATTTACTCACAGTTGTACACAAAAGGGACTTCAAATATCCTGGACCAAAACAGGGCATTGCCCCATGGATCCACTTTGCAGTCCTTCCCATCCCACTGGGGATGAGAACATCAGGAACTCCTGAAAGATGGTTTCCACCACTTCTACAAGACAGGCAAATGGTTCTCAGACTAGGGTGAGAAAAAGTAGACTCTCCTCAGAGCTCACACTGCAGCACTTCACTCCTTCAGTGCTCCCTCTCTGAACACAGAACTAAGACTCACTGAAAATTCTAAAACTCCCCACTCACATCAAGCTATGTGGCTTATGATGCTGCGAGAGTTCTAAATGACATCATGTCTCTGCTCTCAGCTGAGACCAAGCAAGCAGAGAGGGATCAGGTGAAAATGTATTTAACAAGTTATTCACCAGCTGCCTTCCCTACCTAACACTGACACTTATTGGAGTCTAGTAACCCCAGGGAACCAGGGGTTGCACTTGCCCTATGCCAGGTAAATGACTGTCTGTAGTCATTTCTCTACCTGGCACTAGACCATCCTACCCTCTGTGTTATCTATGGGGAGGGGTGATCAGGCCCTCTCCTACCATGTGTCAGGCACAGGGAGTCAACACTAAAGTCATAGAGGCCAGCTGATGAAACTTCAGCCCCTATCCTATGATCTATCTATGGAAAATCTGTGGCTCCAAGAACTACCTGAAGCATGCCCTAATATACCAGAACTGAGGCCGCTACTGCAGGTCAGGACCACAGCCTGTCTATCCCCCTAGCCCTCTAGGGAAAATCTATCTGACCAGGCTGCCCCCTAGGGAACCTCCCCCAAGCCCAGGGTACCTGCAAACAAAAACACCAGGAAACAATACATTACAATGCATACATTTCCCACACTTTCCACACACTTCACACCTTTGAAGAAAAACATGTTCCTAAATCTCTAAGAAAAAAGAGGAACTCGGCTGAGCTCCCACATCCTCTTCTTTTCTTCCTCAGGAACACCTGTAAAAGAAGGAAAACAAAACACCACATTCTGCATACCCACAGTGTCTAAACCTCCACCTGAGTACTACAGAATCCCAAAAATATTTTTCTAGAAAAGTACAAAAGAAATAAATGGAAAACAGACATTTAGACAACACATTTTGGGGGGTGGAATGCCCTTAATGTCCCATACTAGTGACAGAATGTTGTTGCCCGAGGGCAAGGTCCATAAAAGAGTCTCTCCTGGGCCAGAACCCACTGAAGTACAGTTTTGGGACAGGTCATGGCCTGAAAAGCACTGCAATCCATGGGGAGAGTCTTTGAGGACAGTTCAAAAAGTTTGTGGTAGTCTGCATGTGTAAGGTGTGTTGTGCAAAGTCAGTAAAACATAGAAAATGGGTCTTACCAGTTCCTTGAAGACCAAAAACAAAGGATCACCTTACTTCTCCAAACTGAAGACTCTCTCCCACCAGGCGGCATCTTCTGATACAGCTGGCATGATGTCATCTTGGAAATCAAACGATGGAACTGGAAAACAGCTGGGCTGATGTCATCCAGGAATCCAGTCATTGCAGTTGATGAAACAGGAAAACAGCTGGAATGATGTCATCTGAAAGGCCAGGTGATGGAACTGGGAAAACACTGCTGGGCTGACAAATCTGGATGCACCTGAAGAATCCTGGAATACCAGTAGAGCTGCATCATCCTCCTTGGATACTGCTGCAGCTGGATGACAGACACCACGCTGCCACTGCTTTGCTTCCCTCTAGGCATGCAGGGCATATTCACAGGGAGTGGCACCATTAAGGGTAATACCACTCAGGGTGAGGTGCAAGAACTAGGACACCATCTGGGTGTTCAAAGTTGATGTTGTGGAATGTCTCTTTCCCTGCCTTTTCCACAAGTCGCACAATGTCCATAAACAAAGTTCTGCCCAATTTCCAGAAGTTCAGCCTATCATTGATGACTCTGTCTCTGACACAAGCTGCTGCACCTGGATGCAAATTTTTGCTTGCCTCTTCCAATAACCAGGACTTCCTGTTTTGTTAGATTTCCTCCCAGACTCTAGGAGGAAAGATAGGAAAGGACCTCCCATATATGGCATTGGCCCTTCTATGTACCAGTCTCTCCTCCTTACTACTCTTCATAAGCGTGCAGTCCATGGCTCAGCTTGGGGGTGGCCAGTCCTGGTTAAGCCAGTGCCGCATACTGAACAAAAGAACCTGTCCACGGCAGGATACTGGAGCCTTCTTTTTCTCTGTCTGGCTCCTCTGAGGCAAGAGCTTGAGGCGACTCACGGGGACCCTCAACATGACAATGCATTTCTTCATCCTCCTCTTCCTCACTCAGGATCTGAGCCCAGGAGTGAGCAGATGTCCTCACTCCCGAGACAGTCCACTCCTCACGGGGTGTGGAGGTAGACACCTCCTAGTTCAGTGTCTCTTGCAATTCGTCCTC
Organism: Neoceratodus forsteri; assembly: GCA_016271365.2. Lineage (NCBI taxonomy): Eukaryota > Metazoa > Chordata > Ceratodontiformes > Ceratodontidae > Neoceratodus > Neoceratodus forsteri. The sequence goes on along the minus strand of CM057459.1, from coordinate 1,222,385,283 downwards.
CCCTACTAGGCTAGGACTAGGACCCTCCTTCCATGGGTCTACAGATCCTTCCATCGCACTGTCCATCTGAGACACAGGCATGGAAACATCTCTTTGTGTCTGCCCTTGCAGTAAATCCATACTCTCTCCTTCTGTGCCACACTTTATAGGGCCTCCACCAACAGATTCTACCTTGTGCAGTGTGCTGCTACTTGCAGGGTTTCCTACTTTGGTCCAAGTGGGAGACAAACTGTGGCAGGGTGTGGGAATACAACAACACAGCCAGAGGTATTTGGCTTTAAAACACACTTTACATCAGTGTGAGTTTTATTATTCTCTTAATTCTTTTTTCAGAATTAGAATAAGCCAATGAAGCAAGAAAAATAAATAAAACAAAGAAAATAAACAAATTAATCAAATCCAAGCTTCAGCGCTGCTCTGATTCAGCAGTGCTGCCACAGAGTGAAATATCTAAAACTTCAAACAGTTTCTCCACAATCTTCTGTGCTACATACTTCTGCAGTATTTGTTGTCCTACTGCTATCTGAGAGTCATCTGTCTAGCTGAGCATCTGAGGTGCTTATATACTAGCAGTCTCTGATGTCACCAGATCAGCTGATCCGCCCCTATTTTGTTTAACAGAAATAAAACTATTCTAATACAGGCAGTTGGGGGATCAGCTAGACCAAATCATGCAAACATTTCAACTGAAAGTTTTCATCTTATTCCCATATTGTTGTGCCCTTATAGTCCCAGGTTTAGCAATAAAATAGCTTAAGGGGCAACTGAGTGTCTTAGCTCCACCCCCAGGACAGTATTATGGACTGTCCATGACCTTTCATGTCCATAGAAATAAGCCTCAACTTGGGCCTGCTGTTTTCTAAGGGCCATTTTACCAGAAGGCAACACAGGTAAGGACTTGTAGGGGCAGGCAACCTTCCCTAAATAGTCATTTTCAATACCAGAATCAAAAAATGCTTTATACAACCGTCTTTATATAAGACTTCTTATTTTATTTAATTATATAAACTGAGAGTGAACAATTCCTTTTGGAAAGGTTTGAAATTTGGCAACTGTTGATCGACTTTTTATTTGAGCCTATTATTAGGTCAGCAGGATTCGCCTTGTGTCTATTTAGAGACCCACCAAGAGGAAGAAAAAGCATTTAATATATGCCCCTTCATTATTTTGCAATAGTCTCTTGATTAAAACACTGTCAGGAGCATATTATGGTGTCCTGTTCCTCCTCGGGAGACAAGCACTGCATCATAAGCAACAGCGCCACCATCGGTAGAGGTGGGTGAAGTAGCTGAAATTTGCTCCACTGAATGTTTTGCAGAGTAACGCGGAATCCGCAAATGCTCCGCAACATGAAGCGAAGTACTTCACATCATAATGGGGAAAGCGAAGTCCATTGAAACTAATGAATTCATGTTATTCCACCTTCCCAAAGCCACTTCTCCACCAATTTTAAGGCAAAGTACATTGAAATCAATGTACTTCGCCTCACTTCACCTTGTTATTGAGCTCCAAGGCAAATTTTCAGTACTTCATGGGGTTGTAGGTCACGTGGGCTCTAGATTGTTCTGCACAGCCTCAGTTCTGTGTAGTGTGTGTGTAGTGGAAGATGGAGACAGTTTCCTCTCAGAGCTCTGCAATTCAAATCCTCTAAAAGCTGTTAAAAAAGCCTTTTTCAGAAAATTTTTTGCTCAAAATTTAGTGCATCGATTGTAGGAAACCCTCCTGTGCTCATATCATCGAATGTTTATTGTTTGTGTGAGGATTTTGAATGTTAATTTAGAACAGTCAGTCTGTGTACTGTGAAGTGTGCTTTGGGGGAGGGGCATATCTGTGGAGTAGGTAGATTAACTGGGAGAAAATGGCAGTCTTTCTGTTTTGGTTATATTTTTCTTGTATAACTATGTTAATGTACACATAGTAATATTTTCAGTAATTCTTGGCATTTTTTGCTGATTGTAGTGGTGCAGCAGTGTATAATTTCAGTTTGTTTAAAACATTTTGTTATATTGCTAAAGGTTTTCAATTTGCTATGCAATACTTGTAGTGTATGTGAGTGTGTGTGCGATGCGTACCATTAAATCAGACAACTTTCATTGTGCCAGAATAATTGCAGCAGTGTGAACCTGCTATCCACCACACCTGCATGAATTTTTTTATACTGTTTTGTGGTATCTTTACTGGTAGCGGACTGTTACTGCCATGCACTACCCACCCAACTGGCAAAAGTTATTCATTTCCACATTTGGATGTGTGACTTGTAAGCACTGGTTAGGTGTTGTTGTGCCTTTGTGCCTGACTCTGCATCTCTTGAGTGCACAGTGCAATCTTAATCTGTCTGTGCATTTGCAGTACACACCATTAATTCTGGGAGACATTGCATTTCTTGTTACACTCTCATTTCACTTCGCCAGCACTGGGGAATTTTCTGGACACAAGACAGTAGCATTTTGGGGATGCAAATTAATTCAGCATGACGGAGAGTGCCATTAATTCTGGGAGACTTTGCATTTCTTGTTATGCTCTCATTTCACTTCATCAGCGCTGAGGAATTTTCTGGACACAAAACAGTAGCATTTTGGGGATGCACATAAATTCTGGTGACTGTGTGTGGCCACTGCTTGCATGATGGAGTGCACCATTAATTCTAGGAGAACTTGCATTTCTTGTCACACTCTCTGGGGAATTTTCTGGACACAAGACAGTAGCATTTTGGGGATGCAAATTAATTCTGGTGACTGTGTGTGACCACTGTGAACATGACTAAGTGTTCCATTAATTCTGGGAGACTTTGCATGTCTTGTTATGCTCTCATTTCACTTTGTCAGCACTGGGGAATTTTCTGGACACAAGACAGTAGCATTTTGGGATGCAAATTAATTCTGGTGACTGTGTGTGGCCACTGCTTGCATGACGGAGTGCACCATTAATTCTGGGAGACTTTGCATTTTTTGTTACCCTCTCATTTCACTTCGCCAGCACTGGGGAATTTTCTGGATACAAGACAGTAGCATTTTGGGGATGCAAATTAATTCTGGTGATTGTGTGTGACCACTGCAGACATGACTGAGTGTGCCATTAATTCTGGGAGACTTTGCATTTTTTGTTACCCTCTCATTTCACTTCATCAGCACTGGGAAATTTTCTGGACACATGACAGTCACATTTTTAGGATGCAAATTAATTCTGATAACTGTGTGTGACCACTGTGCATATGACTAAGTATGTCATTAATTCTGGGAGACTTTGCATTTCTTGTTACGCACTCATTTCACTTCATCAGCACTGGGGAATTTTCTGGATGCAAGACAGTAGCATTTTGGGTATGCACATTAATTCAGGTGTCTGTGTGTGATATGACCATGTCCACTGCATGCATGAGTGTGCCATTAATTCTGGGAGACTTTGTATGTCTTGTTGTGCTCTCATTTCACTTTGTCAGCAATGGGGAGTTTTCTGGACACAAGACAGTAGCATTTTGGGATGCACATTAACTCTGGTGACTGTGTGTGTGGGGGGGGGCTCTGGGGGGACTGCCAATGTTGTTGTCACTCTGCCTTATTTCACGTTAAGGTGGAATGACAATGCAAAGTAATAATTACAAGTTGAAGTGAGCCTTTTCTATTGGCCACTCCACATAGCGGAGTGACAACATAAAGTGGCCACTTCACATTCACTTCACCAGCGGAATTTAATTTTGCTGCATCTCTAACAGTCAGAGCTTTTTCTTCCACTCCAGTGCAAAAGGGTGGAACACTGCTTGCGAGTTTCATTTACTTCTCCTCGCTCGCTAGCTAAATGCATCCTTCTGCAAATGCATGGCCATGCAGTGCAGAGAGGAGTTAACCATCATTATTTTTACAGGCACTACCAAGGGGAGTAAAGACTGTTACCTTTTTAAACAATTTGTCCAGGGCAGAAAACACCGAATACTCAAGACTCTAAGCTTTTATTTCTTTGGGGAATCCCAGTCGTCGTGTTTATGGACAACACTTGAATAACTGCTTCCTTACATGGAATCACAGGGGGTCCAGTCTTTCTGCGTACAGTTACTTTTACTTTTGTACTGCAACATATACCTACAGTATTACTAGCCGATTTGTAGTACCCACTGGAATAACATTTCCAGAAATGTTATGTACAGGCATCCCTGTGTGCATCTATTATTTGTTTTCTTTATCTGGCCAAATTCTGTTCCCTTTTTCCCTTTATGAAAGGGGGGGTTATGATCCTTCAGCATCAGGTACTAAAAGGTATTAATTAAGACTTAAACATTTAGACCAGGATCATCTACACCCTAGGAGGCATACTATAGCCACCTTATTTTCATAATCACCACCAAGGACTTGAAAATGAAACAAGCAGAAGGGAAGAACAGATAAAGAAATTATGATGGGAGGCCACCCTACTGTAATGGAAAATAGGAAATAGGTCAAGAGAGACCCATAGGAAAGTAAGATGCTACTGCAGTAGACTAATAAGCAGGGGAAAAGAAGAGGATTTGTCCTGGGATGCACTTTAAGTTCTGGGGGGGGGGCAACTTTGCCACACAATCATATTCATGATGCCCACTCCGGTGCTGCACCCCTGCTCATACCATACTTCACTAGGCAATCTGAATAATGGGGTATCAAAAACACATTCCTTCCAGCCTTGAGGCACATAATGCATAGTCTCACTGGATAGCTGGGTATTGCTATGTGTGGAGGCAACCCTTCACTATAGAAAGTTTTCTCTATGTCCCTTAGTGTGGCCACCTCCTCTGCTATCATAGCTCAACCATGATCTGGGTAGCGGGAAGTTAATGAAGCTATGTCTGCAAGTAAAACACATAAAAGTTCATTGTTACTTATTTGTTTACCAGTTTCTTTACACTCTCACAAAATGGCTCCCTGCTGCTGTGTTTACATTTGCTAACCCCACCCTGTAATGGTGACGGTAGCTCTCCTCATGCATCAAATCTGTTTTTGACTCAAAAAAAACGTATTTCTGACCTTTGTTGCTACTGATTTTGCTCAAAACTGTGGTCGATTACACTGCTTGTATCTCTCAGCACATTCATATAATTTTACACTCTGACTTTGCAATCAGCATCAAATCAGACTATTTACACATGCTCAAAGTCACTTGCAAGCCACAGTATTTCCATCACACAGGATTGCCTGTTTGTTGCAGCCTAATATACAAATTGCAAAAAAACAAAGACAAGGCGCTGCATCAGCATGTGGTCTAAAAGCAAAACAAAATGGTTATATTAAATGCATGCTGAAAATAGAAAATAGAGTTAAAAATCTACGTTTCGACCTTAGGTCTTCTTCAGGAAATATCTAAAAGAGAAAAAAAACAAGTTAGTGTAGAGGAGAGGTAAAATGAGAGAGATATATATGTGGAGAAAGAAGAAAGGGGAGGCTAAGGGAGAAGAAGTGATAAATGGTAAGGTTAAGAGAGAATCTGTGAAACAAAAAGGTGATGATGGGAAAGATAAAACATAATGGGAGAGAAAGAGCTGGGGAAGTTCCCAGATAGAGACTGATTAACAGGGCCTTGTAAGAAGGCTGAAAGGTGACAAATGTGTGAGAAGGAGACAGAAATGGAGACATATGGTGAAAATGAAAATAAATCAGTACAAAAACAAATTGACTTTAGGAAAAAAGGGAGGCTGAAAGATGTTAGTGGAAAATAAGTCTATCATTTAAACCAGAGGGCTGCTGGGAGCCAGCGGATGATCAGCTTGGCTTCCATGTTTTTCTATGGTTAGGATCCCGGAAGCCCTGCTGAAGGACACAAACAGAAAGGTCATTGACATTGTGGTCCCTGGAGATAAAGTGGGATACAATGGGTTTAGCAGTTTCACCATTCCTGACCGCTCTGTAATGTTCCCTGAAACGGTCAGCAAGACGCCTACCAGTTTCTCCGATGAAAATAGCTGAACACCTCCTGCAAAGAATACAGTACACTACATTAGTGGAGGTGCATGAGAACTCCTTGGTGATGTGAAAAACACCTGTAGGCCCCTGAATCTCAGTTACACTGGAAATAAATTTGCAGGTGTAGCAACGAGCCCTGTTGCAAGGTTTGGTACCTGGGGGAGGAACTGTTAGGAGTGGGTAGGCTGCTTTTTACCAGGAGATTGCGCAGGTTAGGTGGCCGTCGGTAGGAGGCAATAGGTGGTTCTGTAAAGGAAGCACCAATGTTAGGGTCAGTTTGCAAAATGGGAAAGTTACTAGTGATGATCCTGTGAAGAGAAGGTGTGCTCTGATGGAAAGGAAGAACTAGTGGAATTCGCCGTTGTTCTTGTGTGACAGTATCCCTCCTGCGGGGGTCAAGGTTATGGGGCATGTTACTGACCCGGGAGAGTGCTCTGTCCACTGTGCTTTTAGGGTATCCCCTGTTGATAAAAACTATGCATTATTTGGGTCTGCTCAGCAAAATCATCCTCTTCACTGCATAACCTGCGAAGTCTAAGAAACTGTGAATAAGGCAGGCCATTCCTGACATGTTTAGGATGGAAGGAGCTATGGAGGAGGAAACTGTGAGAGTCAGTGGGTTTGTAATAGACTGATGTCTTCAGACCAGTGTTCTGGACTGAGAGCTGGATATCCAGGAAAGGCAGTGTAGAGGAGGATACTTCAACAGTGTACTGAAGGGAAGGATGAGCCGTGGTGAATTTGTCAAGGAAGACTTGGAGGGTCTCCCTGGAGCAGGAGGTGGCCCCCACACAGTCATCAATGTAGCGTTTGTAGAGTTCAGGCACAGTCCCTGTGAATGAGAGAAAAAAACATTCCTCCACCCAACCCACAAACAGATTAGCAAAGCTGGGACCCATCTTGGTACCCATGGCAACTCCACTGACCTGCTGAAAAAAACTGTTATTAAAAGAAAAAGCATTGAGTGTTAGAACCAGTTCTTCCAGATGAGTTAGTGTGTGTGTGGGTGGCTGCTGGACTTCCCGCTTGTTCAAGAAATGCTGCAAAGCTGTCAGACCATCATCATGGGGGATCACTGTGTAAAGAGATTTGATGTCCATGGTGAAGATGAGCTGATGAGTCACTGAATCTGAACCTGTCAAATAACTGGAGAGCATGGTTAGTGTCTTTAACATAGGAGGGCAGGGACTCAACAAGGGGTCTCATGAGGCCATCCAAAAATGCGGAGATGTGGGATGTGGGGCAGGAGCAGGCAGACACTATGGGACGACCCCGGTTACCTGTTTTGTGGATTTGGGGAAGAAGATAAACCTAGATGTCTGGGGATGCTGGACTATGAGTCTCTTAGCAGAAGCAGGAGCTCATTGTTTTCAATAGCAGAGGTGATGGTGGTGGTGACCTCCATCTGATAGTCAGCAGTGGGGTCCTGTGGAAGAGAAGAATAAAACCTGGTGTCAGAGAGTTGCTGTGTGGCTTCCATGATGTATAGCTCCTTTTGCCAGACCACAACAGCACCTCCCTTATCAGCTGGTTTAATAACAATGTCATTCCTACATTGTAGAGATCTGAGGGCTGCAAGTTCACCAGGTGTCAGGTTGGAATGGTTGTGCCTGCAATGAAGATTAAAGTTAGTGGTGTTTTCCATGCATTGGTTAACAAAATAATCAACTGCAGAAAAATGTCCTGGAGGGGGTGTCCATGCACTTCGCTGGGGATTGATGTCATTGATAGTTCTGGTGATACCGTCATCATCTGTGGGAAGAGGAATCATATTAGAAAAATGAGCTGCAAGGCGTACTCTACGATAGAAGCACTGCAGATCAACTTGAACCTGGGGTGCATCAAGATATCTGGGTGTGGGCACAAAACAGAGACCTTTGCTAAGGAGTGAGTCCTCATCTTGTGTCAGGGGAAGGTCTGGAGGAATACAAAATACCAAATTGTTAGGTTGTGTCTGACTCGAGGGCTCATGCTGGTTGTTGATCTGCTGGGTGAGAGACTGGAGTTTTGCAGCTTTGGTATCCTTGAGAAACTGAAAGAGAGTGGAGTTAAGGTTTTGGATGCAGTGCTTAATAAAAGGAAGGTTATGTGGAGCTGTTCGCTGCAGGAAATCCTTTTGCCTCTGAATGGTTTTGTCCACAGAGATCAGCTGTGTTTTGATGGAGAGAATGGTGTGCATGATAAGTTTCCTAGAGAAAGTTTTCAAACGCTTGTTAGTAGAGGAAACATGTGTCTCAGATCCAAATGAACAAGGATGAAATTTCAAACAGAAACCTTTAGGAATAATACCCAGGTGGCGGCATTTGGAAAGAAACTGTAAGTGACTGCAGAGTTTAGTCTTAGAGCAAATGGCAGAAAATAATTCAAGAGAAGGCTTAGAAATATGAGAAGGGAATGCAGACATAGAAGAAATGAAGGAGCATCGCAGAGAATTCAGAAGAGATTTCAGATTAGGCATAGGTCGCAGCAAATGTAGCATACAAATTGTAGAAAAACAAAGACAAGGCGCTGCGTCAGCATGTGGTCTAAAAGCAAAACAAAATGGTTATATTGAATGCATGCTGAAAATAGAAAATAGAGTTAAAAATCTACGTTTCGACCTTAGGTCTTCTTCAGGAAATATCTAAAAGAGAAAAAAAACATAAAACATAATGGGAGAGAAAGAGCTGGGGAAGTTCCCAGGTAGAGACTGATTAACAGGGCCTTGTAAGAAGGCTGAAAGGTGACAAATGTGTGAGAAGGAGACAGAAATGGAGACATATGGTGAAAATGAAAAATAAATCAGTACAAAAACAAATTGACTTTAGGGAAAAAAGGGAGGCTGAAAGATGTTAGTGGAAAATAAGTCTATCATTTAAACCAGAGGGCTGCTGGGAGCTAGCGGATGATCAGCTTGGCTTCCATGTTTTTTCTATGGTTAGGATCCCGGAAGCCCTGCTGAAGGACACAAACAGAAGGTCATTGACATTGTGGTCCCTGGAGATAAAGTGGGATACAATGGGTTTAGCAGTTTCACCATTCCTGACCGCTCTGTAATGCCTAATATACAACTCACAGTCTCTCACTTGTTTAGAACATTTTACGGTTGCTGAACTCATCATAAATCAAATCAAATCAGTGTTTATTTGTAATGCGCTTTTCAAAATACCAAAGCACAAATACATAACAAAGTTAACAAACATCAACAATAAATAAAAATATGAAAACAATTAAAAGGCAACAGGATAAACTTACTCAAAAGCTAATACGAATAAGTAGCTCTTCAGTGAGGCTTTAAATGACTCTATGGACAGGCACTCTCTAATCCGATGAGGTAGAGAATTCCACAGGGTTGGGGCCACAAAAGAAAAAGCTCTGGCCCCAGATGACTGAAGATGAACCCTGGGAATCTCTAGCAATCACTCATTGGTGGAACGGAGTGGGTGGAGAGGGCGGTAGGGCTGAAGGAGATCTTGTTGGTAGCCCAGTCCCTGTCCATGTAGGGTCTTATAGGTCAACAATGCGGCCTTGAAGGTGATCCTCCATCACACCAGCAGCCAGTGCAGTTCACACAACACAGGTGTGATATGGCAGGTTCTTGGAAGCCCAGTCAACAACCTGGCTGCAGCGTTCTGCACCAGCTGCAGGTGATGGAGATCCACCCCCGGCAACCCTAGATATAGAGCATTTCAGTAGTCAAGGCGCGAAGAAACAAAAACGTGAACTAGCACGGGAAGGTCACCATGCAGAACAAGGTGTTTTATCTGGGCTATATTCCTCAGATGGTAAAAGGAAGACTTGACAATGGCTGACACCTGTGTCTTAAGCGTCAGCTCACTGTCAAATATTACGCCCAGATTCCGCACCTGTTCAGAAGTTCTCAACTGGTTACCCCCTAACACAAAGCCAGAGGGAGAGCCAGGAGTCAATTTCTCTGCAAGGTGACCTGGGTCCACCACCAACACCTCAGTCTTGTCTGGATTCAGTCTCAACCAGTTAGCACTCATCCAGTCCTGAATCTCAGCGAGGCAGTTGTTAAAGACCGATAATGCATCATTCTGTTCGGGTACAAAGGATATATAGAGCTGAGTGTCATCTGCATAGCAGTGAAAACTCAGCCCATAATGCCTTATAATGTCTCCCAACGGCAGCATATACACCATGAGCAACATGGGGGAATGCACAGAGACCTGCGGCAACCCACAAGGCAGAGCAAAGGGAGCACAGAATTCCTGATACTACCCTCTGAGTTCTGCCCATGAGGAAAGAATGGAACTGACAGTCCACAGAGCAGCCACAGGTGTTCTAGCAATATCCCATGGTCCACGGTGTCAAACGCTGCAGAGAGATAAAGGAGAACCGAGATCGAATGGCTCCTCTGATCTCTCACTATTAGGAGATCATTCAGTACTCGAACCAAGGCCATCTCGGTACTGTGCCTCTTCCTGAAACTGGACTGGAGAGGATCATAGACTTCATGGGTGGTAAGAAAGTTATCGAGCTGCAACATGACTACTTTCTCAATAACCTTGCCCAGAAAGGGCAGGTTAGAGATCGGTCAGTAGTTAGCGAGACAGTCTGGGTCAAGGGAAGGTTTCTTCAAAAAGGATGTCATGACAGCCTCTTTCAGAGATTCTGGAAACATCCCTTGGTCAAATGAGCACCAGACTATCTCAGCAAGGACTGGTCCGATTGCATCCACGCACTCCAAAAGGAGGCATGTGGGACCAGGATCCAAACTACAGCAAGCTGGCCGCAAGCCCTGCACAATCTTCATGATATCCATGATTGCTGGCTGGTTGAAATCTGTCCAGGCAGGCTGAGGGCCTGTAACCTCACATCAATCACTGCCATGCTCATTTGAATGCATTTTGCGGATCTCCGACCTGATTGATGACACCTTATTATCAAAGAACCGAGCAAACTCATCACACTTTATCTGTGAAAAAGCTCTGCCACCCCGCAAACAGGTTGGATTGCACAGCCTGTCTACGGTCTGGAAGAGCTGAGCTGGTTGCTTCCTTGATACAGGTATCTGCCTGGACAGGAACTCTGCCTTCTTACAAGAGACTTCTGATTGATAGTCTGTATAACGGGCAATCAATCTAAGCCTGTCACCTTCCAGGCTGGATTTCTGCTAGCAGCATTCCAATCTACGCCCCACTCTCCTCAACTCCCTCAGTGTCCCATCAAACCAAAGGGACTGAGGGCAGAGGGAGAGGGGGTGAACGCGGACAGGTGCTATGGATTCCAGAGCCTTCAGCACCATATTATTATAGTGCACTACTAAGACATCCAGTTCCATGCACTCCATAGGCCGACTCGATAGGTCCAACACTGCCATCAGACCCTCAGGAGTAACACCCCTCAAAAAGCGGTACTGAACCATCTCCAAAGGGGTAGGTCTCATGGGGGCGGGCCACAAAATTGAACCTTATAGAGTGATGGTCAGACCACCCAACTGGTTCCTTCACCAGTTCCGTGATCTCCATCCTCAGGGTGAACACCAGATCCAGAGAGTGACCCTGAATATGGGTTGTAGTGGTAACAACCTGTGTAAAGCCCAATGAAATCATTAGTTGGAGGAAGTTTTGACCAAAATGTGAGAGTTCATCATCAACCCAGGCACTGAAGCCCCCCAGGACCAACCACATGGAGGGTTCCAACACCGGGTCGACAATGAAGTCTGCAATTTCCTGCAGAAACACTTTCTCATCACCAGGTGGACAGTAAACGAGTAAGATTCTGCTGCCCACACCTGCTCCCATGATATACTCAAAGTATCTAGGGGTCACCACTGGAACCTCTACAAGGTCCAATTCTGATTTAAAACAAATAGTGACCCCCCCTTCAATCCAACCTCATGCGATGTATCACCGAGTACCCGTTTGGAATAACTGACTCCAATATGGGACCAGCATTCTCATCCAGCCAGGTCTCGGTGATGCAAACCAGGTCAGATGACTCAACAAGATCAGTAATAATTGCTGTCTTGTTCTTTAAAGACCTGGCATTGCATAACACCGCCCAAGTTGGATGAGAGGCCTTGGAGGAGTGGGCCACTTACCCACTATCAGTGGAACCCTTGGGTATGGGAACCAGGCATCGTAAAGCCCTATCCTGGACCAATTTCGCCTGAGGGCATCTCCCTAACCTCACCACCCTTATCCGCCCACTCCACTCCTCCCCCCCAACTGAAGATCCACCCTTTTCCTCCGCCTTCTCCATGCAATCCCCAAGGCACAACAATGCCTATATACCTTGGGTTGCAATGAGGGGCTGTCGAAGGGGCGCAGTTCCCTCAGCCTAGAGGGGGAGTAGTGCCTGCCCATAGATACTTGGTCCCAACACATGCTGCCAATATTAAAAACTACTGTCAGTCAACAGATCTAATTACACCATCAATGCTACTAACTTATTTAAAATAGCTTATATATGCAGCGGTTCACTAAAGCATATTAACAGCAGTCACAACAATCACCCCCAAAACTTAAATAATAAACAAAATAATAAATAAAACTAAAATGAAACCCCGAAATTACACAAAAACCTACTCTAAAGATAGAGTCTGTTTATAAATATCACCCTATCCCACAGTGCTGAATCAGTTCCCAGTACCCTCAGTTCTAGAAAAATACTGCATACCTTCCACAGAATATGATTAATAACAGTTCCCCCCCCCCACCAAGTCCACTTACGGCCCGGGGGATGGGGCTGCAGGCCCTCTCACAGCCCATGGAGTCTAAGCCCACATAGGGGATCTACTGATATTTCAGTCCCCTCTTATAATTGATCCAGATGATATTATGGACAATAAAATTGTTTCCCCCCCTCAAGTCCTCTCACGACCCAGAAGGGAAATGTTCAGGCACTCTCACTGACTAAACCAAAGTCAAAATCCCCGAAAGGAAAATAAAAATGCAGAAAAACTATACAATACAGAAAATAAAAACTAAAATGAGTCAAAGAAAATTTGTGGACCACGGATCCTCTCACCACCAGGGAGTCAAAGTTCAGTCCAACAAAAGGGATGAAATGCAGTTCATTCTTGCTGTTACCCTTAAAGAGCCATTAGTCCCATAATCCAGCATAGAAGAAAGGGAAATAATTCCTTTTATGCAGCAAAAACCACAGGATATAGATCTCCAACTGTCCTGGGCTGCAACCGGCTCGAAATCCTGGGCCAGATGTGAGAATCAAAAAGCAGGTTGAGGAAAAGGGGACCACCCACACCGCCACAAACAAGACCCGATCACACTCATCCGCAACCCACAGCTGCAGAAGCCTCAAGGCTAGGCCAACACGACCAGCCATGAGGCCCCTTAGGACAAGCTCCAGAGAATGCCTCCAGCTTCCTGAGGCAAACCCGGACAACTCCCGCTATGTCACGGAAACCGAGATCGAGTATAACTCTGAGACTGGTGGAGGTCAGGAAACTCCCCTACCCCAACACTGCCCTTGGTCTCTAGCAATCCTAAATCAGTGCTCCACAGAACTTGTCAGCCCTGTCAGGCCCTGACAAAAGCATGCCGGCGTTGATGGCAGTACCTGCAGCAAACAACCGCTACAAACACCAGTTCTCCACCCTCGATCTCCACGCTGCAGTCTCCACAGGATCATAACCACTTCGGTGATTCTGCAGGCAGTTTCACTCCACAGCCTTCCACCAACACCGGTACTCAGAACCAATCCACAGGGATAAGGTCACTGCCAGTTGCCGCTTCAAATCTCATAGGTTCCCACTGCAACCATGGGGAAATACTCCAAACAGCCTCAGAAAAATACTCCAAATGAAAATAAAACAAGAATAAAAGCATAAAAGCATAAAACATTCAAACTCTACAAAAACTGCTGTGATGGCTGGCTCAGCGTTGCTCACAGTCTATGCTCAGAATTTTTTTTTGTTGTGTCACTACTTACGAATCACAGGCCTTCTTTACAAAACAATCTCACTGCTTGCACACAGATTCAGCTGGCTTGAAAATCACAAGTTTGATGCTCAGTATTTTGGACTGTACTCACTGAAATCAGTAGTTGGCTTTCTCCGGTGGAAATTTTCGGCCTGCGGCCGATTGTGGAAAGCCTCTGGGGTGAAACGGGCTGGCGATCCTGCTGATCGTAGCCATGAATGTCACACTCACTTTCCAGTCAGTCAGATAATGGGTTGAGCCTGCATTTGTACAGCAAATGTTTGATTTTACAGATTAGAACATTTACAAGTCCCTCGGTGGTTATCCTGGTCTGACCAGATCGCATGCCAATCTCTCTCTCCTTCTTGAACACTCAGCTACACACTGAAGCTGGCTAGGGGGTGGGACTGATTGCAGTCACACCAATCACTCAACACCATGCAAATGAACCTCTCTCTCTCTCTCTCTCTCTCTCTCTCACTCTCTCTCACTTGCTTTTCCTTCACAGTGATCGCTGAGCAGGGAAAAATGTAAACTGCAAACTGCAACTTTTTTTTTTCTCAGCTGCAATTTCAGCGATGTGAGTGCCGTTTTGACCAGTTTCTCCTCAGATTTTGGCAATTTCTTTAACGACTCCCCCAATTTGCATGCAAAGTACATGAAACACTCAGGGCACATTTCTTTTTGTTTCCCAAAGTCCACACTTCTTTTGTTATTTTAAAACTTGAAATTTAAAAACTTCTGTAAAATGTTCTATATGCAAGGACAAGGACATACAGTCTCAGGCTTTACTGTCCATTGTAAGTTGGCATACACACACACACACAGCAGCACTCTACTGGCAGGCACACAGTGGCATATATGGATGGCACTCTGCTGGGTAAAATCCTTTTGTGCTAAGCTTACCTTCCTGTTTTGGGCTACCATGCTACCAGACAGATAAACACTAGCCATACACTCAGCAAAAATCTCTTGTTATCTCCTCAAATTCAGCAATATCCTTGGACGAGTCCCCATTTTTGTAACCCCCCACCGGACACTTGTTTAACTAGTAAACACATCTCCCATACCATTTCTGTCTAGGGGAACTAAGGATGGGTGAGTGTACAAAGCAATGCTGCAAGGGTGTGTACAAGACACAGACGGATCTTTACCAAAACCCAGGTCCGGAGGAGAGAACATTTGCTAAGGGCTATGCTAGGTCTGCACTTCTGACAGGGGTACCCAGTAAATCCACACAGGAAGCAGTAAGTAGATTGTCCATACAAGGTTGGGATTCTAGAGTGTGACTTTATTCCAAAATAGTTGGTACACAAAAACAAAGATGGACCCCCAAGGGTTTACACTTCATGGCACAAGGCAATTGCAGACGCATGCTCTGTACACTGAAAAAAACTTGCTACTTCCCATATTGAATAGAATTTGGATTATTTTCAGTGGCAAGCCTGAGTTGAAAATAACATATTTTGTGGCAATGGTCACCACAGAGCACACAAACTCTCCTTCTAGTGGCACTGGCCATGACTTAGATAGAACATATTCCTATATGGCATAGGCATTTAAAGTAGGAAATATGTCAACTGGCCATGACGGATCACACTGGTGCTCGAGACTAGAACAACCACCCACACCAGGCGATGAACTTTAATTTTCAGACATTGGCCACATGCACTAAAAAAATAGGCACCCTTGCAGAACCCGAAGTGCTGAACTGGTCACTGCAGATGGGGGATTGCCCACCTTTTGCTTCCTCATCAATACCCAGCCATTCTTTCAGTTACATCTCAACATTTAAGCAAACTATAGAACTATGCATCTTAGAATGTTTGGCACATTCAGCATTAGAAAACACTACACAGGAGTGTAAAAGTAATGCTCTATACAAAGTGCTAAGTCACACTTGTGACTCCACTATTGTCAGCCAACTTTGGGAAAACTTTTTGAGAACAGTCTCAAACAGAACTGGATGCATAGGTCCCTTTGTCAGAGTAACACCCCAAAGAAAACAAGGCAGGTACATTCTTAAACCTGCATGAAACCTTGTCCCTGTTTCACTTCTGCTTCTGTGCTTCTTCCCAGTGCTTTCAATTCACTCTGTACTATGGTTAACACACTAAATGGTGTTTTTTGCTACTTTACATTTGCCACTTAGTGGCACTTCTTCCTTACACCTGTCCTCAATTTCTGATGTTCCCCCTTGTGAAACATATGATCCTCTCTTTTCCACTTGCCCTTAATCCATCTGTGATCTTTGACCCCCTCCCCATAACATGCTGCCATGGTCTGCATCCAATTGCTGCTCTGCAGCAATTGCTCTCTCCCCAAGCTATATGCCTTCCCCCCAAATACCTCCAGTCCATTATCTTTGCCCTGTACAATGTCCCATCATTCCTGCTATGTCACATTATCCACTGTTTGCCATTTGTTCTTTATCCTGTCCCATACCACTCTTTGCTCCCTCCAACATGCTGAATCTAAAAAGCAATATAATATTACATTATTGATACCTATATTGAACACAATGTGACATTTATCTAGAAAATCTTTAAGGCAGCAGCAGCAGTAATGAAGCATCAGGACTCCTTTTTGCCCAATTACTGTATACCAACATAATTATGCCTAGCAGTATTATTATAACGTGCTGAGCTTTATCATCTAATCCTAAAAAGGGCAAAGGGATTGCTGCTATATTTTCAGGAAGGGAAAACTAAAAGACAATGAACATATCTACCTAATTGTATGGAAATTATAACAAGAAAATATGTAAATGTGCTCCTTATTAATTGTAAAAATGCAAACTCTTAAGGAGGATTAATCTGTTCTAAGTCCCTGTAAGAAAATTTTTTTTTTTGCTCTGAAAGTGGTGGTTCTCACTGTAATTTTTTTCATTTTCACAGCTAGTCACCAGGCCAGAGCAGTAGAGTTGTGTTCTATATAATCAGCTATAGCACTGATGATTTATTTAAGTATTGGAAATCTCATCTGTGAATCACAAAAGGCCAATAAGAGCTTTTTCATAACTGCATATGTCCTGAATTTTGTGAGCTATGTAAAATCTAAAACCAATTTCTTAAACAAATACATAATAAAAGTAGATTTGCATCTGAATAATCATTTACATTTTCCATTGCTTGCTATTCAAAGTTTATATGCATTTAAAATAATTTTGTATTTTGCATTTTGAAGATGAATAATGTCTGTAAACTGGATTAGCATCAGGAGATTAGTATTGCCATCTTTAATGATTTTTAATAAGGATTGATGTGAGTACTCCCAAACATATGCATTTTGCATCTTGAAAGGATTTAACCTCGGCTTCAGCAAATGAAGGATGGTAGTGAAGGAAATGATGAGGACCATATCTCTTCTGCAAAGCCTACCTCATTGAGCTGTTTACTTTTTCATCCTTTGCCACAGTCATGTAATCTTAGTGTATAATATTCCCATATAGCAGAAGCCTGCAAAACAATGTGCATCAAACTATGATGCCATTACGCTTTTGACACATTTCCTGAAAAGGATGACATGTTCACAAGATAATTTCACATCAGATCAAAGCCGGTTTATTAGCAACTATGACAGGGGAGACTGAAGTTAATACTGATAAACACAAATATGATCACATATACAGTAACAGAGTTCAATAATGTAGCATCAGCCAAATGCCATCTTTGTACAGGTGTGCACACACAGGACAGTCTAAATACTAACATTTATATGCAATCTTGCAGAGGTATGGTGTATTTGCAAACTTCTCACTCCTATCATCCCATACAAACCCATGCTTATTTCTGAACTTTAATCAAATTAGTAAATACAATACATTGAACACCAAAAATGTCATTCTCATTTAGAAAAAATTAAGTATTCCATTAATAGGGTTAGGTTTCATACATAGTTTCTTTCCTTTTTTAGGCTATTATTCAATCTATGACAAAAAAAATTCCTTAATGGAAACTGCAACAAACAATAACTCTCACCCAGATGAACTCTACACATGCACTTCTATTTACATCTGTGGACTTACCTAGTGGAAAAATATTCATAAGTACAGCATGTCTGTACCACATCTGTAATTATGCTGCTTCTTGTCAGTGCCTAGTATTATCTGCTGTTCTCTCTTTGTCTATTCTGCTTGACAGTGCTTCTTAAGGCTGCCACGATTGTCCAATTTTAATTGTAAACTTCATTGTGTATAATTGTACCTCATTGCTTGTTATTGATCAATATAAATTGCAAACCTCACTGTGTATGATTCTACATCATTGTTTTGTTCTTTCTATTACTGATTTGGAACCTTTGTAAATGAGCATTCTGCTCAAAGATGTATATATTTTAATAAATAAATAAATAAATAACAAATAAATAAACTGCTGAGAATCTTTAATTTTACTCAAATTCCCATTTTTCATCTTCTTGTGATGACAGCGCACACCCACACAGAAATATATGAAGTTCGGAAGATTTTGATTCACAATAACTTTGCACAGTCTCACAACTTTGTGAAGTTATTTGCGCTTCACAAAATTTAACTTTAAGAATCTGGCAACTCGGTGAAGTTGAGAAGATGCAACTTCACTGGTGAAGTCCATTGCAACTTCACAATATGACTGAGTCATTCATTGCTGTTGCACCATGTGACCTGCAGATCACATGATTACAGTGCAGCAGGAAACAGCTGAGCTGAGCTGTGCTATGTGCGGTTCCAGGAGGTGTGTTCAGGAGATAGGATCTACTCTGTAGTTAGAGCACAATTTTGATTCTATTTCTACTGCTATCATTGCATAAAATAAACATTTTCTTGTAAAAACCATATTGTCCTTTTTGTTTTGCATTGGCTGACTTAATTTTGAAAAATGTTGCCAACAGTTTCTTTTTTTTTTTTTCCTTTCCACTGCTGTGTTGTGCTGGACTAGTGCTGTGTGTAAGGGTATGGGCAGGCTTTTGTTTGCAGCAGTCAGCAACAGCTTTATTTTCAGTGCATTTTCAGTTTTCACTGCCACATTCAGGAAAGTAATTTTTCTCAAGTCTCATAATTTCTGTACACTGTCAGTATTCCAGTGCTGTTAAAATACTAATGTCTGTCCAGAGCTCTGGGAGGTAGTTATTCATATTTTTGATTATTATTTTTTGTAATACTTTAACCCATTCTTGTCATTGTAATATTTTTATTTGATCTTAACCATTTTACTACTATAACAGGGTGACCTCTGTCTTGGGTGTGTACCCCAGTAGGGAGATAAAGGTGTTCCCTTGACCCCACCCCCATTTAGTGCTTATAAATAAAGTGCCTACTGAGAATGCAGAACTTTATGATTAAAGTGCCTCATGCCCAACATGTTGGTTGGCTGGTTATAAAATATAAAATATAGAAAAATAAAGTGCAGATATGCTTTAAAAGTATAGTAAGTTCAAGAGTGCTTATATTTATAAAGTGCAGACGTGCAATAGATAGTGCAACTGTACAATTAAAAAGCTGGAAATAACCATATGCTAAAAGGTGGACAAGCAAGGGAATAGGAAGTGTAGCTGCTTAGGAGAAATATACTTTTTATGTTGATAAGAAACTCTAGGAAACCTTATAAAAATGTATTCATAGGTATATCCTGCATGTATACGAGTGAATTGATACACGATGCTGCAGAATTGTGTTAATTGAATAAATTAGAGAAATTACAGAACTTGTACTGCATAAAAAGATTTGAAGTACTACCCAGATAACATGCTTCTAGTACTGTAAAGAAATGTATAATGCTTACAGACAGGCTAAGTAGCAATTTAAATAATACGGGTGAAACTGATGAATTGGTTAAGGAGGAAATCCCTCCTGTCAGATTTAATACATGCTTAAATGTAGCATGTGTATTAAGTTTCCCTGTAGTTCTACTTTGTAAGCAGATGAGGGAACTAGAAAGCAATTAAAAACACATCCTGAACTGGAGCAGGATACTGACACAAAGCTGCATTTACTCTTATTTTGGAGGCTGCTCCATGTGTCTGAATTTCTCCCCTGAACCCCTTTTAGTGAAATGTTCCTCCAAGTTAAGTAAAGAATAAAATGAAGAAAGACTCAGCAGGGTCTAAACAAGAAGAGAAGAGAGGAGAGAGATACAGTGTAAATGTATTAAAATAGGAGCGCACTCGCTCCTTGCCCTCTCTCTCCTTTAGCTTTGGCACAGTTAAAAGCAGGACGGCAAAATAACTTTCACTTTTCAACAAAAGCCATCCACCCTACTCATTCCTCATTGCAAATAAGCACCTGAACAATGGAAATGGGACAGTGAAGTCCCTATAATTTAAATGTTGTGCCTCTAGTAATAAAATAAAACAGTTGTTCGGCCAACGGCCAAGGTAAAACTAAATGAAAAACTGGGCCAAAATGAAACATTACCCGATGGCTGACAATTGCAGCCATTGTAAAAGTAAAGGGGGATTAAAATTTCTGGGAAACCACAATAAAATAACAAGGGACAGGAATGTCCCCAGTAGAAGTTGTAGTTACTGTTGCCCTCAGATAGGAATAGAGTAGAGGGCTAATAATCTAAAAAGGTTTAAATAAAAGATTGAGATGCTGTGTGTGTCTCTCTCTCTAAGGTTCCCTCCCTGTGAGAAATGCTTGGAGGGTTGTTTATTATATATGTATTAAAAATACTGGTACTTTGTGCTTCTCAGAGTATAAAGCTAAGCCAGGAAAGGAAAAGCTTTGTGATCTGCCTGGCTCCAAGACTGCATATGATTATTTTCTATAGGGAGCAGTGACCTCTGCAGTCCTTTCTTTATACAGCCCTCCCTGTCACTCAAAGGTACCTAAGGAGGGACACTATGTTGGTTACCAGGCAATTAAACATCCTATAGGTGATTTTAGCCCTTTATAAAACATTTATGATGTTGTGAAGATGACAATCAATGTGGAAGGCTGTATTACAATGTGTGGTGGATCACCTTGTGATTTTAGGCTAACCTAGCTAGTTTTTTTTTTGTATTTTTACTTAAGGGTTTGGTCAGGAGACCCCACCAGAATGAAATAAAAGTCCACCACTAGGGCTAGTTTTTACATAGGAGTTAGGGAGTCAGTAGGAGACTGACAGAGGTAGGAGGAAAAAACTCCTAGTGGTGTGGGCTCATACCAGTCGATTACTGGGCAGGCTGATGTAAGCCTAGAGTCTGCTAAGGCAAAGCAATAGCCTTTCTGAGTATAAATGAAACTTACTTACTTACTTTTATTTTCATTATGTTTCTGGATTTCTGTAAATATATTCTCTCATGTTATGACTAAAATAAAATGATAAATGTCTTTTGGCATTTTTTTATGCACTGTAATCTAAGTCTGCCTTGTATTTGTTATCCTGAATACCCACAGCTGTCCACATATGGTGCCAGTGGTGGGATACTGGCTGAGTGTTTGAGGGATACTTGGGAGAGCTCAGTCAGTGGTACCTGACCTGGTACCCTGGATAACAGGCAGCAGTGCATGGTGCCAGAAATGTCAAGGATGGACAGAAATGCTGACCTGGGCAAGGCACCATGACAGAACCAGGAGGACCAGGTCGCTGACCTGATGAGGCTTGTACATTTTCTGAGTGGGCACTGTTTAGATGCTGATTGATGCTGGAGAGAGTCAGAGCACAGATGCCAGGAGCTGCTGGAGAGGATCCAAGTTGAGAATGCCAAGGAATAATCCAGGGTAGAGGAACTGTGGACTCATGAGGAGGAGGAGGAATCCCTACTGGAGTGGTCATGTCCAACTTTGGAGATGGAATATCCTGAACTACCTGTGTTTCCAGGGTGTTATTGGATCAAGAATGTCAGAGAAGAGACTTCATCAGATAAGTCCCCAGGTAAGACTGTTGCAGACCTTGTGCCTCCTGGGGTGAAGACTACAAGCAAGTCAGAAGAGGCTGAGGTGGTGGAAGCAGTTAAAGGGACTTATGATATTAAAAGTAATGCCAACTCTTATACCATGTACTGGCTGGAGAGAATTATAGGCAGGGGATCCTGAGGTAGCCCAGATCAGTACATATGTAACTATCAAGGATGGCAGAATAACTAATGAAGGGAAATAGGTGAAACTGTAGTGGTACAAGTTAAAGGAAGGCATACTGTATCATATGAAACCCAACCCCCGTACCTGGCATGTAGACGTCAGGATAGTGGTGCCCAGTACCTATAGAAGGGAAGTGTTGGAGTCTGTTTGCACCAATTCTAGACCATTAAGTCATGGGGAAATTTTGGGATGAATTACCCCCTATTATTGTGGGCCAGGAATGTACCAGGAGGTAGCAGCCTATTTGAAGGACAGGGCTGTGAGCCATCAGGGAGAGGTTACAAGACATGTTAGAGGGGTGTCCCAGAAGGTGTAGGGCCATAAGAAGTGGCACCAGTGGAAATATGGGAGACTCCCACGTAGGGTAGTAAGCTCCAGGTGGTAGCTATGGCTAACCTGGGTACACCCAAAGAATGTAGAGAGGTGCAAGTTGTTTTTCATCCAGCTTAGACAAACCCTGAAAAATAAATATGTATGAACAGGTTACATGAAGGTTATAAAATATAAGGAACATTTATACTATCTAAGTTAGTATCCTGAGAGACCTAGATATGGAGCCCCAAAAAATCTTACAAAATGGTTCAGTGAGGTGGGAGTTGGGTCATATACACCCTGATCTCACTTAGGGTATGGGCCAATACGGCCACCCAGATATTTATGAAGAGGAAGCAAGGGAGTGGCATAAAACTGTTGTTAATCTTCCTTTCTGTATTTTTTTTCTCGGTTCTGTTATGACTGTATGGAAATTGAATGTGAGTACTGATCTACTGTTGGGTATGGTGTTAGCCCCAGGATAAAGTATTAAGTGTGGGTAGTTATGATAGACCTCACAGTAAGCCAGTAGTTTAGCTATTTAAAAGACCCTGGGGTGGAGCTTCAGGTGAGGGTGGGCCAAAGCTACACACCCTTCCAGAGCTCTAGTTGGGAGATAAACCCTCCCAATTTTGTTTTCTCTCTGTCTTCCTACGTAACCTCATGGTTTAGATCCAAGCTAGTATTTTGAAAATGTAGATTGCCTGTTGTGGTATTAATAATGTACCTGAAGTTTTTTTTGTTGAATAACTTAAAGGGGACATCCCTGCCACTGAATATGGACCACTTTTCTACTCTCCAAAAATTCTGGTTGCAACCATTCTTTCTTTTCTGTTACTATTCTTATTTTCTTATAGTCTGATAGGTTGGCCACCTTCATGCGAATTCCTCGCCCTCTTCTAATTTTTTTTCTTTCAGCTGATCTGTTTATTTCTTCTTATAATCATGATAAAGGGGGATTACAGAGTATGACCTCTGATAGCATATCTTTTGAATAGGTGCCTGATATTTCATGTGAAAGGGTTGGGTGCTAGTACCCAGAGTACAATGATTATGGGGTAGCCAGTATTACTGGTAGAGACTAATTATGGTATGCCTAGAGGAATACTATGTTGAATTTTTCACTAGCCCCAGGGTAAAGAAATTAATGTATTGCTGTACGGCAGAACTATTGTATGGTAGACATTATTTCAAAGAATGAATTTAAGGGATCATGGGGAGAAGCTTCATGGTGAAGGAGGACCAGAGTGCCATACTCTTGTAGAGTATAACTTAAGGATTGGACAGCCATAGGATGGTTGCCCTCTTGTGTGGGGGGAATGTGTGACAGGGTGACTCCTGTCTTGTGTGTGTACCCTGGTAGGGAGACA
This sequence comes from Neoceratodus forsteri, assembly GCA_016271365.2. NCBI lineage: Eukaryota > Metazoa > Chordata > Ceratodontiformes > Ceratodontidae > Neoceratodus > Neoceratodus forsteri. The sequence continues at coordinate 1,222,361,744 of CM057459.1, read as the reverse complement.
AAGGTATTCCCTTGCCCCCCCCCATTTAGTGCCTACAAATAAGGTGCCTACCTGAGTATGTAGAATTTTATAATTAACATGTATGAGTATGAAGGAATAAAATGTTCAACATGTTGATTGAATGGTTTTAAAATATAAAATATCAAAAAATAGAATGCAGGCATGCTGTAAAAGTACAGAAAGTGCAAGAGTACTTATATTTATAAAGTGCAGAGGTGCAACTCTACAATTAAAAAGTTAGAAATGATATGATAAAAGGTGGATAAGCAAGGAAATAGGAAGTGTAGCTGCTTGGGAGAAATAGACTTTTTATGTTGATAAGAAGCTCTAGGAAACCTCTTAAAAATGTATTCATAAGTATATGCAGCACCTACATGAGTGAATTGTTACAAGAAGCTGCAGAATTGTGTTAATTGAGGAAATTACAGAAGCTGTACGGCATAAAAAGATTTGAAGTACTGCCTGGAGAACATGCTGCTAGTCTGTAAAGAAATGTATAATGCTTACAGACAGGCTGAGTAGCAATTTAAATAATACTGGTGAAATTGATGAACTGGTTATGGAGGAAATCCTTCTTGCTAGATTTAATACATGCTTAAGTGTGGTATATGTATTAGGTTTCCTGGTAGTCCAAATCTGTGAGCAAGACAAGCAACTAGAAAGAAATTAAAAACATATCCTGAGGATACTGACACGAAGCGGCATTTACTCTTACTTTTGCCGCTACTCCATGTCTCTGCATTACTCTCTTGGACCCCTTTTTGTGAAATGTCCCTCTGGGGTTAAGTAAAGAATAAGCCAGCAATAAGACACAGTGAGGTGTGGGTTATGGCCTGATAAGAGCAGGCCCCAGGTGCATTACAAGGCACGAGTCGCCTACGCCGAGTGCCTTTAGCACCTGGGAAGTGCTCTTATCAGACCATAACCCACACCTTGGAGTGCCTTACTGCACTTATAAAATGGGCCTCCAAGTAATTATTAACAGAAAAAAAGTCAGAAAGATAAAAAAGAGGTTTTAATAACTGAAGTACAAAAAATAGTCCCCATATTAATGTCTTTTCACATGTGTTTATCAGCAGTACATGTCTCCCTATGAATTTCTGTGTACTGTGTTGTCTTTAATATCACACCATCTAGTCCATTTTTTTCATTTTAAGTGAAGCCTGAACTGTGTTTTTTGCTTCAAATCCCCCAGCAGCCATTTGCCTTGCACTGATCATCAGTTTGAGTGAGAGCGAGCGTGTCTCACTGCAGCCGCCGTAGTTAGCGCTTTTCTCACAGCACTTCTTAGATTCCCCTTGTAATGGCAGACTGGTTTGTAATAGAGGATTTTAAAAAAAGTGTTTTGTAGTTCGGACAAGAAAACTGGCGGACAAACAGGGTCTAATATTATTTTAAGACCGCTAGACGACAAGGGCTGTAGTCACATTTCAAAACCACAATACTGGGTTCGCTGAGTACTGCATTTGGTTTAAACTACAGAGGGGAACCACATGAAGAAACAGGGGTGAAAGTTTAGTAAAAAAAAATGTTTAGGGTGTCTTTTCTTGTGATGTTTCAGTTTTGTTTTTTTCCAGATCTCACTATGAGTTTGTTGCCGTGGCTCACTTTCGGTGCTCTGCGACTGTGACTTGTTGAGATGGCTTGGCTGAGGAGATTACCGTTCTTGATAGTGGGTGCGAGGGAACATTGATACTACAGCTGTGCTGCATCAGCTTGCTTTGATGTAGTGCAGGTTGTGACGATATGGCTGTATAAGGACACAGCTCTGACACCTACTTAGCCAATCAGAGAAGCTTACATTTTTTCCCCATTTTATAAAATGAAGAAGGACACAGCAGGGTCTAAAGGAGAAAGAGGAGAGAGATACTGTCTAAATGCATTAAAATAGGAGCGCGCTCACTTCTAGCTCTCTTTCTCTCTCCCTCTCTCTCTCTCTCTCTCTCTCCTCACACTGTGGTGCAGTTAAAAGCAGGACAGCAAAAGAACTTTCACTCTTCAAGAAAAGCCACCCCAGTCATTCCTCATTACTAATAAGTGCCTGAACAATAGAAATGGAACAGGGAAGTCACTATAGCTTAAATGTTGTGCCTTCTAGTAATAACATAAAACAATTGTTTGGCCAACGGCCAAGGTGAAAATAAAAGAAAAAATGGACCAAAATGAAATGTTACCCAATGGCTGACAATTGCAGCCATCGGAAAAGCAAAGAGGAATTAAAATTGCTAGGAAACCATAATAAACAAGCATTTGTCAATGCCGACTGTTTACTTGCTGGCATTGGCACTGGTAGTGTAAGAATTACAGAGCTGCATAATAGGAAAGGCAGTGAAGTATTGAACTAAAGCCAACCAGATCACCACCCTGCAGATAGTGATAGGTTTGGGGTGTGCCTTTGGATCATCAGGCATACCGGCCATGCCATTTCACCCTCCCACCCTGCAGACATCGACAAGTGTCACAGTGTGCCTTGGAGTCTTTGGCCCTTATGTGCATCCCATTCCATCAGAAAATATGGTGAGATGGGTGCAGTATAGGAGAATGGGGTGAACTTTAGGGCTGAAGAGTCCAAGGCACACCTTGATGCCTCTCAGTGGCTGCAGGGTGTGGGTGGGGGTGGAATGGGATGAGCATTGCGGGCGACAATCCCAAGTCACAACCCTGATGCCTGTCATTCTCTACAGGGTGGGGCATTATGGTCGGAAACCCTAATGCCTCAGGCATTCATTGGTATTTTCACTCCAAATTTTCAAAATTTGTTTTGTGACCCCCAGCTCATGAACAATGGCAATATCAGTTTGTTAGCGGAAAGCTGCTTTTGCACAGCAACTATGGCATTTGTCACCATAGGTGTAAAAACACATTCCTAACAGGATGTGAAAAATGACAGCTGTACTGTTCATGGGGAGGTGTAAAAAATGGCAATGTTGAAAATCTGCAGTGAAAATATTAAAACAAGCATTTGTCAATGCCGAACGTTTGCTTGCAGGTATTTGCAATGGTGTTTGGCACGTATGGTGCTTTACCCTAATGCCCTGTGCGATTGCTGGTATTTACACAACAAATTTTCAGCATGACCTTTTTGTTACCCCCATTGTGTGCTACATAGGTGGAAACACGTTTTGGGCAGGATGTGAAAAATGACAGCTGTACTGCTCATAAGGAAGTGTGGTAAAATGGCAATGTTGAAAATCTGGAGTGGAAATATTGAAAATTCGCAAACCTACGAGTGTGCATGGGAACTGTGCAATGCACGCTCATAAAACAGTCATTGTTAGGAAATTGTTCACCAAATATTCAACATTGGCATTTTAAAACCTCTACTAATGAACAGTGTCACTGTGATTTTCTTACTGTGTCCCATACATTGATTTCGCGCACTGACTGCACCATTGTGCACTACATGGGCGGAAACACGTTTTGGGCAGGATGTGAAAAATGACAGCTGTACTGCTCATAAGGAGGTGTGGTAAAATGGCAATGTTGAAAATCTGGAGTGAAAATATTGAAAATTCGCAAACTTATGAGCATGCATAGGAGAAGCGCTGTGGGACCGTTTTTGATTTACAGGTAAAACAAAAAAACAGATGATTGGACATTTGCCATGCTGGGGTGGGTTCCCAGCATGGCAGAAGGATGACGGGGGCCGTGGAACCAGCGGGATTAGGCACCCCATCGACAGAGACGCGACATTCGTCACACTGGGGTGGGCTCCAGCGTGGCAGCAAAGATTTTAGGGGGGGTTCTGTGACGCGGGGGGCAGCATGACACAGTGCTCTGTACGACAGCAGTGGTTTTCTTTGAAGTGAAGACCACCGCTGTCATCCACAGCTCCCGCACCCATTGGTGCAGGACCGCCACGCCTGCTCAACGGAGCAGTGGATTGCAAGGGAGAGGCACACCTCCAAAGTGTGCTACTCTCCCAAAACGTTCCTTGCGTGAACGTAAAAACTGGTGAAGTCACAAGCATGCATAGAAACTGTGCAACGCACACCTGTAATGTAATTAGTTTGGGGATTTTTTTACAGCAGATTGTCAACACAGACATTTTGGGACCTCCAATCATGAACAGTGTCACTGTGATTTTCGTTATCTGTCCCAAACAATGATTTCCCACAGCGGCCATGCATTTCTGTGCTGAAAGTGTGAAAACACATTTTGGCCATGTTGTGAAAAATGACAGCTGTACTGTTCATAAGGAAGTGTGGAAAAATGCCACTGGTGAAAATCTGGACTGAAAATATTACAAATTCAATGAACTTACGAGGGTGCATGGAAACTGTGCAATGCTCACTCATAACACAGTCATTTTATGGATGTTTGTCACCAAATTTTCAACATAGCCATTTTAAGACCTCTGCTCATGAATAGTGTCACTGTGATTTTCTTAAACTGTCCCAAACATTACTTTCGCACACTGACTGCAGCATTGTGCGCTACATGTGTGGAAACACATTTTGGGCTAGATGTGAAAAATGGCAGCAGTACTGCTCATAAGGAGGTGTGCTAAATGACAATGTTGAAAATCTGGAGTGCAAAATATTAGAAATTTTTGAACTTACGAGCGTGCGTAGGAACTGCAAAATGCACACTCATAAAACAGTCATTTTTAGGAATTTTTTCACCAGATTTTCAACATAGCCATTTTAAGACCTCTGCTCATGAACAGTATCACTGTGATTTTCTTAATGTGTCCCATACATTGATTTCGCACACTGACTGCACCATTGTGCGCTACATGTGCATAAACACATTTTGGGCTAGATGTGAGAAATGACAGCTGTACGGCTCATAAGGAGGTGTGGTAAAATGGCAATGTTGAAAATCTGGAGTGCAAATATTAAAAATTCATGAACTTACAAGCATGCGTAGGAACTGCTCAATGCACGCTCATAAAACAGTCATTTTTAGGAATTTTTTCGCCAAATTTGCAACATAGGCTTTTTGAGATCCCACCTTATGAACACTGGCAATGTCATTTCCTTAATCAGTCCTGAAAGTTGATTTCACACAGTGACCACAAAATCACCCTTTGGGTCTGATTAACGCCATGACAGTTCCAGAATTCATGAGGAGGGGGTCCCAAAAACCCCATGTTGAAAATTTGGTGCCAAAATTCCAAAAAATGCCTGAGATATGCATCAAAGTTGAAAAAACCCTATTTATTCCATTATACAGCTTACCTGCATTTCCTCAGTTTGCAGTCGGCTTTGAAGAGTACAGACGTGTTCCCGGTCTACCGAAGAACATCATGCCAAGCTCTGGAAGTAAGTATGGGGTGCGGTGGGGGTGTAGGAAGGCAGAATGGGCACGGGTGGGCAGGGAGACAGCTGAGGGAACTTTTTTTTGTTTACAGGTTTATTTTCTTTAGGAAGACGATGTGGGACATTTGCCATGCTGGGTGGGCTCCCAGTGTGGCAGCTGGAAGGCTGTTTGGGGGGTGCCTGGAGCAGATGGGGGATTGGGAACCCCCATCAGCCATAACAATTTTTGCCACGCTGGGGTGAGCTCCCAACATGGCACCTGGAAATCTTTTTTTGAGGGGGGCGTGGAGCCGATGGGGGATTGTGCACCCCCGTTGTCCATACAGTGCAGGATGAGCCTCTTTGCTGATAACTCAAAGCTGTGGGTGGTGGTGGAAGGGGAGAAGGGGAAGCTGGCTCTCCAGGAGGACCTGGAGACTCTGGGGAGGTGGTCATGAGCCTGGAAGCTAAAGTTTAATGCTGGGAAATGCAGGGTTCTGCACCGGGGGCCAAAAACCCGGCTCATGTATACACCTGGGGGGGAGGCACTGCAGGGTTTCTAGAGGGGAGATGAACCTTGGGGTGGTGGTAGATGCCAAAATGAATAACTCAGAGCAGTGTAGAAGGGCTGTGGCCCAAGCAAATAAAATGCTGGGGTACATAGTCAGGGAGATAATCTCAAGGAGTTGAGGGGTGCTCCTTCCACTGTACAGTTGCCTGGTTAGACCACACCTTGAATACTGCATGCTGTTTTGGCATCCCTACTTAAAGAGGGACATTGCTGCTACAACTGTGGGGGGATTCAAGAAAGGCTGGGATAGGTATAGGGGGAGGGTTCATCCCAGAGCCCCGATGGGGAATGGGGACCTTGTAGGGATGGAAGGGGGGCTTAAAATGATGCCCTGGGAAGGCACTGATCATTGAGCAGACTCGATAGACCATAGGGCCTAATCTGCTGGCTTCTTAGTATGTTAGTATGTAAACAGAAGGGAGGGCAAATGGGATGCTGGGGTGTATAGGGAGGGGTATCACCATCAGAAGGAGAGAGGTGGTGTTACTACTTTGTAGATAGTTGGTGAGACCTCACTTGTAGTACTGTGTTCATTTCTGGAGCCCACATCTCAAAAGAACATAGACAGGGTGGAGGCCATCTGTAGGAGAGCAACGAAAATTGTGCAGAGGAAGCATCAGAAGCTCTACAAGGAGAGACTGGGGGATCTTGATATGCACACCCTGGAAGGAAGGAGGGGGGCCATAATAGAGACTTGTAAATATGTAATTCAGGAGAATAAGGTACAGGAGGGGAGTAATTTTCAGAGGAAAAGGGTGCACAAGAACAAGAGAACCTGGAGGGATGTGAGGAAGTGTTTAATTCAGTGAAAGAGTGGTGGATGCCTGGAACAGTGTTCCAGTGGAGATAGTGGGGCTCGAAACAGCAGATGGCTTCAAGCAGGCATGGAATAGGCACTAGGAAATCTTGAATAGGAAGTGGGGGGAGGAGTAGTCAAAGATCAGGTAGGATCTGGGACAGGTATGGGGGAGGGTAAGAGTCATCTGTAGGGAGGATGGGGATGTGGGGAGAGGGGGCAGGGACATACAGTAGCTCAAGCTGTGGACCCTGCAACACAAGCAGACTTGAGAGACCAAATGGCCTTCTTCTGCTGGCTTCTTCATATGTTTGTATGTTTGTATGTATGTCTGTGGTAATAGAATAGCCAGGGACAAATGGGAAGACTAGGTAGACCAAGGGGTCCTTATGTGCTGAAAAATTCTGTTCTTATGCAATCTGACTATATACAATATCTTTAGACCCACTTTTAGAATCATGAGCATATTAGTACCCATGTGACCTTTGAAGACCTCCTATTATCCAAACTTTATGTTTTGATCTAAACAAAACATAGATTGTGGATGCATATTATAAGCTCATCCATTGTTATGCACTAATGCACCAGATGCATTTCACAGGCTTTGTTATGCACAAGTGCTTTTTTTTTTCTCTTTTAGGTATCCTGGGCCACTAATCATAGTTTAACATGAACTCAGTTTGCCCTGGATCTTCTTCTTGTACTGTGGCTGTTGCCTGCTAATAAAATAGAATGCTTTGTTTGTATGCAATGCCAAAGGATTGCAGACTTAGGCAGGTGTTAGCACAGGCAGATTTCTGTGATTATTTATTAATAGACATTATGAGCAGCAGTACTTGCAGATTTGGAAGTATAGAGAAATTAATCTTCTATCACAGCTGCCTGGTGCCTTTACTGTTTTTTATCCAGTGTGCTTCACATAGTAATATATTTGTATTGCTACCAATTGTATGTTGCTTTAATTGAGGCTTATAAAATGCATGCGTAATGTGAACCAGTCTGCTACAGGAAGCAGGCATGCACAAAACCAGTTGTGCCTGTATCAGGTCCCTTGGCTTTGTTTTTTATTTGGGCCCTCTGACACACCTTGCTAAGCTTTTTTTTTTTGCTGTTGTTGTTAAAAAATAATTTTTAAGCGCTTTTGCTGGATTGTGCCATTTTCTTTGCAGTGTTATTTTAAACTCTACCTAACCTGAAACTTTCAAGTTTCAATTCACAGCCCGCCCGTTTATGCTATTGAGAGAAAAAAACAAAAAGTACTTAAAACGATGCATGTATGTTATTTTAACCTTCTAGGATATTTAAACTCTGAAGCGATTATTACTAAATATTCAGGATCCACAGATCCTAGCATCAGTAATGTACCTGCTAAATTTCAGAATAGTGATACATAAATAATGACAACGCAGAGAGGCCCACAGGCCCATTTCATTCTGTCCAGGGACTGTTGCTTTTTAAGGTGCAAAAAATGGCTCCATAGAACAGAATTTGTTGCTGTAATGATGGGGACACTGTTTGTTCATTTTATGTTAAATTGCTGTGTTACACTGGCATGATTTACATGCTAATGATGCATGTAATCATCATTCTTAATAAGTCGGCAACAGAATGCAAGTGGATCAGCAGGCAGTACTACTAGGACCTTTATATACACCCCACTGTTGATGTTGCCGACTTCGGCCCTGATCCACATAGGTGGACGGGAAACACTATAGTCAGTGGACTTGCCCCCCCCCCACATCCCCAATGCCCATCCGCATAGCATTCTCAACCCACTGTCTCCCTGTCCCACTGGTGCGAGCAGGGGATGGCAGGTGTGAGCAGAGCAGTCCCATAGCATCCTGTTGGATGCCTTGCTGGTTTGCAAGTGGATGCAAGCAACCGCAGGGTGCAGGGCACGTGGTTGAAAAAGCAGTTCACCTGGACTGCTATATCCCCACCACAAATGCCTTAATATTCAGAAATCACAGGCCTGTGCCACTGATGCCTTCATCCCATTCAGAAGCTCCTAGGATTAGAGGAGACTGGGGCAATCAGTTCCAGAATCATAGTATGTGGCTGGGCAGAAAGGGGCATATAGTCGCTACTAGTCCTAGGCAGGCATAGATCTGCACCACTGAGGTTATTTGAAAGATGGGGCACCATAACAGCAGCAACTGTTGCATGTGACCTACAGCCTCTTTCTGAGGAAACTTGGCCTAAATTTGCCACAAAGCAAGATCTAAAGCAAAGTTACATGCAAACATAGAAACGTAGAAACACAGAAGCTGCTGGCAGAAAAGAACCATTTGGCCCACCTAGTTTGCCCTTAAGTCCCTACATACTGTTCCACCATAGACTCCAATTGATCGCAGGCCTTTCCGGCAAAGTTTTCGAAGTTGATGTTGCCGCAAAATGGCCAACTGCAGCAAGAAATTGAAGTTGGTGACTTCGTAGGAACTTCAGATTCAAAGTTAATCTGTGCTGCATCTCTACACACTCACAGAAAACCTTGCTCTGAACAGGAATATGTTTCAAGGTCAGATACAATGTTTGCGTATGCAGTTTAACTATATTCTAAATCTTGCCAATGGAGGCTAAATAATAACACTGACATTCCAAAGGTTTTGATATAAATTCAAAAACATTGAACCTTTCTGAAAATGTGTGATTCCATGGCAACAAAAGTAATTGCTTAGTTTTTTTTCACACAGTTAAAATAATGCTCAAAGAATACCTATATGAAAGTATTTACTAATACTGTAAACACTACAAACACACGTTAAAGCCATCTAAAAAGTTTTAAACAATGTCTTAAAATACCCAGGTCTCTGCATGAACAGATTTAAATAGGCAGAGACTGAATAGCTGGGACCTGTACTGTAATAATGAAAAGGTTTTACTTATACTCTGACTGTGACTTAGCAGTCTTCGTTTTCAAGATCTGCTTGCTGTGAATAAATCCAGAACAGCAATTGGTGTTGATAATTTTAAAAGGGAACACATCTTTCTCATCATTGTGAGGGTATATGTAATTTATGACTGTTTATAGTATTAACTCTGCCCTCAGGGACAGAGGGGTCAGAATGTACCAAAATATGGGGTGTTAGAATAAGGGTTGGGCGGTATGTTCCATGGGAGATCCAGACCCCTGGATTGAACCTGCAATCCACAGACCAGGATAAATATGGACTTCACCACAGAAGTTCGGTTCTGGGTCTGTGGAAGTGCCATTTGTGCCATTTTATTTACTGTTGCCATGGCAATGCCGTCATCACACTCATTCCACATACAAGTGGCTGTTGGCATCCAATCCGGCAACAGATGGTAATGTGACACACTCACAGTATATAACTGTGCTGAGTGTGCAACGCAGCCCAGACGAGAGGAGGATGGTTGGAGGGGCACCGAGCTCACTCACTGCAGCAGAGAGCCGCCAGAAAAAGTTGGCAAAAGGAAAAAAAATATATAAATATACAAAATATATAAATTTTTGAAGGGAAGGGAAGAGAATTTAGGAGAGAGAAAGGAGACTTAGTTGGGAGGGGAGGAGATACTGATCATCAGGGGAGGATGATGGGTCGGGACTGGAGAAAGGAGGAATCTTGAGAGAATGGGGAGATAGTGGTGGCCTGGCTGGTTGCCATGGGGGGAGAGGGAGGCAAAAGGCAGGCAGTGTGGCTGTGTGACTGTACATGAGCAAGGGCAGGCTGGCAAACTCTTTGACTTGTGCCATTGCAGAAGATCCAGAGGAGAGAGAGGGAGAGAGGGAGAGACTACTGGAGGCCCAAGAGAAATTTTACAGTTACAGAAAATCCCAAATGAAAGATTTTTTTTCTTTTCTTGGCCTCAGAGAGTGTAGCTGAGTACATGAGCAAGGGCAGGCCAGCAAAATATTTGACTTGTGCCATTCCAGATACAGAGGAGAGAAGGAGTGACTACTTGGGGCCCAAGAGAAAGTTTACAGTTACAGATGCAGACCCTCTCCAAACTGTCCTGGAGAGGGCCACTGTCCCTGCTGTGCAGGCTTGATCGTGGTTAAGGGGTCTGCATTCCCATAGCTGTCATAATGAGGGTCCTTTCCCAAAAGATAAAATAAAATGGTGGTGCCTTCACCCAGACTACATATTTAGTGGGTCAGATTACCTACAGTACAACCCCCTGGGATGTTTACCAACCCACCTCCTCAACAGTAACCCCAAACATGGACTTACCAGTATTTGAACCTCCCCACATTCAATTAAGCATTTTGCATTTCACATTTTAGATAGCATGCTCACTAAAATTAGGCTCTGGAGCCAGACTTGCTGCAAAACAGTAATATCACAACTTATTTATATGGGAAGGGTTAGGATAGGGGTAAAGTGGAATGGAGGTTATGCAAAACAGTTTAAAGATTTGCATTTGTATTTAGCATTTGCATTTCCCCAGAATCATTTCCCTTGGAATTCAAAGCCCACATTTTAGAACCATGCAGCCACCAGTATCTAGCTACCTAACTGCTGCAGGTGTTACCACACCCAGGATCCCCAACTGGTACCAGTCCAAAATGATGCCCCTAACTCTGTCTTTGGGTAACCAGATCCCATAGTTGCAGGCCTGAGGTGCATCTGGTTGGTCAGCGTTGGTGCGCTTTGCTGATTTTAGGAAACCTTTTTTACATTTGGCTTGATTACTGTCCTGCCTTCCTATGCCAGAGGGCATATCTGAAATATTTATAGTCCCCCGAATATTGCAGGACAATCCCTGCTATTACTCACTGTTCTGCAGAATCAGTCATTGGATGGCATAGATGACTGGAGTCCTCGGGGTGGATGGAGACAGCACTTGCAGAACCAGGCTCCATGCTTGAACAGGGGGCACAGAGGCTGAAGTTGGGTCTTCGGCTTGTTTGCAGTTCTTGCAGCTTGTCCCCTTCAGCCTATTATGGGCCTGTTGCAGGGCATGTGTGCAAGGCCTGCCACCCACAACGGACCCAGACCTGGGAGTGGGCTTCTCCCATGGATCAGATTGCGGGTGCACTCGGGAGCAAGCCCTGTGATCCCCTGTAGGCAACAGACCTCACTTGATGTGGTTAATGAGTTTCCCACCTGGCCCCAATATCCTAGTGATCATTCAGCACATTTCTCCTCTTCTTCTCTTGTTCTCAGTTACCAGCTAAGGAGTGTAGCCAAAGAAGTTTCTGTTCTTTCCTGCCTCCCAGACTTCAGGGGATGGAGAGTCTGAAAGCCCAGGATTACCACAACAGTCTATTTCTTTCTGCATCTCAGGAGCATACAATAGGCACCCTGCCCCAATAGGCACCTGTCCATCCTTCTGCTTTCACAATCTGTCAACTTTACCACAGCCATATTCTCACTCTGGCTCACACATAATTCCTGTGCTCTTTTTCAACAACTTTTAACAACTCTTTTCTCACCATGCAGGTGCATAGCAATTCTTCAAGTTGAAGAGGCTCACTCTTCGTTTTCTTCTCTTAGTACATCTATTCTCATTCATCAACATCGCATCTTTTCCCAGGCTTAGATGCAACCTGTGTCCTTTTACCAGGCTCAAGACACAACCTTAGTCTTTTCCAGGAATCAAGACACAACCTTTGTTCTTTTTCAGGCTCAGGACACTTTTTCTTCCATCTCACCACAGTGTTGCTTCTTCAAATCAACACAGAATCCCAGTAACCTGCAGATTTTCTCTTTTCCATCAAAGCTGCCTTTATCTCACCACTATGGTGCAATTTCAGAACAACACAAATTTCCAGAAACCTGCAGCTTCTCCCTTTCTTAGCAAAGCTGATTCTTCAACAACTTTTCTCTCCCCTGCTTCTCATAATGGGGGGGATGGCACTTCCTGCCCTGGGAGACAGATTGCTGGCAGCCCCAAGGCAGGCTCATTTCCAGCCTTACAGACCCATTCTCTCCCTGGGGCAAGAGTCCCTTCCCTGTCGAGGGACTCTCCCCATACTGACTCAAAGTCTAAAAGTTCTTGTCTTTTGGAAGCTGGAGGCTCCCTATTGGCTGGAGTTACTGCCCTCAAGAAAAATTAGTATGTATGAGGCTCCTTTGATGTATCATTGGTGCAGAAAAAGGCTCCTAGATTTTTCACGGTATTTTCCCCCAAAAGTCTGCTCACACAGTCCCAGAGTCCTTGGCAAGAATCCTGGTGTTCTGGTTGGTTGACTGGTGTCATATGGTTTCTAAACATGGTGGCTGGAGTAAATAGTTCCACTGAAGGTTATACAGTGTCCCAAGCTTTAATCCTTATGCAGCCAAACCCTTCACTTCTATTACTGTATATATTTCCCCACCATTTGGTAGCCACCTCGTGCCCTGCAAAGAGGCTGCACCTTTCAAGAATTCCCTTTAGCCCTATTGCTTTTGCTGCTGCCATTTCACATAGCCCCTAGGCAGCACACATGAAACCCCACTCTATTTCCTTCCTACAGCCAACATATACATCCTTTTTTATTTATTCCCCCAACAGAACCACAGTATCCCCCTCTGCATGTGCACACCAGTGCACTCTTTACTATTTTATTTATTTTGTTTGCCTGTCGCTAGTACCTTTTCTCTTAGCCCCTAAGTGCTGGACAGGCTCCCAGCTCATTAATATTCGTGAGCAGCCACATTAATATGTATGAGGCAGCACAGAAACTCCAAGTGCGATTGGCGCTCACACATCTTGCTTTTCTTGCCTCTCTGCCACCTCTCCAGTTCAGCTAATGGTCCCGGTCCCTCTGTTACTTAACCCAGGAACCAGGACTAATGGAGAGACTGCTGGAATGGCCACAAGAATGGCCAAAGAAATTGTATTTATTTATTAGCTTTTGTTTACTAGGTAAGTGCATTAGGCATGAAAGCTTTCCTATTTTCAGGCACGACCTGGGAGAGTACAAGACACAGAGATTACAAACTGGTGTAAGAAACATACGATTCATACAGCAACATCAGGTATCCCTGAGAGAGAATCATTTTCACATTTTGTGCATGAGCAGAGCATCACCCAGTACCAGAGCACCACAAATGGGTAGTGGCTCCAAACTTTAGCTCCCTCAGACCTGCTCCCTTACTAAAAAAACATGTTTGCAGCCGGAGGGAGATCCAGGGTCCACAGGGCTATAAGGGGGAACCAGGACCTGAGGAAGAAAAAGAATAGGGGTGGACCAAAACCCCAGGGACATGGGATCCCCAATGTGGGCATTCAGGTAAGTCATTGGGATAGAGGGTTTACACAGAAAATCCCAAATTAATGTTTTTTTTCTTTTCTTGGCCTCAGACAGTGTGGCTATGTACATGAGCAAGGGTAGGCTGGCAAAATCTTTGACTTGTGCCATTCCAGATCCAGACAAGAGAGGGAGAGACTACTGAGGACCCAAGAGAAATTTGACAGTTACAGAAAATCCAAAATGATTTTTTTTTTCTTTTCTTGAACTCACACAGTGTAGCTGTGTACATGAGTAAGGACAGGCTGCCAAAATCTTTGACTTGTGCCATTCCAGATCCAGAGGAGAGAGAGAGAGAGAGAGACTGCAAGGGGACCAAGAGAACATTTACAGTTATAGAAAATCCCCAATATTTTTTTTTCATGGCTTCAATGTGGCTGTGTTCACAGGGCAAGGGTGGAAGGCTGGCAAAATAAATATTTTGCTTGTGCTGTCTGGAAAGGAGAGAGGGAGACTGCAGCGGGGCCCATGAGAAATGTAACAGTCTCAGAAATCCCAAATATTTTTTTCCCTGGCTTCAGTGTAGCTGTGTGTACAAGGCAAGGGCAGCAGGCTGGCAAAATAAATCTTTGACTTGTAGCATCCAGAGAGGAGAGAGGGAGACTGCAGGGGAGCCCATGAAAAATGTAACAGTCCCAGAAATCCCAAATAAATCTTTGACTTGTGCCATCCAATCATGAATCACAATTACCTGTTAACATTCATTCATGATTTCATTTGGGGGCAGAGAGAGAGAGAGACTGAAAAACAGAGAGAGACTGCGGGGGGAGGGGATCCACGAGAAATGTAACTGTCCCAGAAATCCAAAATAAAATGTTTTACCTGGATTCAGCATGGCTATGTGTACAGGGCAAAGGCAACAGGATGGCAAAAAAAAAAATCTTTGGCTTGTGCCATCCGGAGAGAGAGAGAGAGAGACTGCAGGGGGGCCCATGAGAAATGTAACAGTCCCAGAAATCCCAAATAATTTTTTGGGGGCTTCAGTGTGGTGATGTGTATAGGGCAAGGGCAGCAGGCTGGCAAAATAAATATTTGACTTGTGCCATCCAGAGGGGAGAGATGGAGACTGCAGGGAGGTGAACGAGAAATGTAACAGTTCCAGAAATCCCAAATCAAATGTATTTTCCTGGCTTCAGTGTGGCTGTGTGTACAGGGCAAAGGCAGCAGGCTGGCAAAATAAATCTTTGACTTGTATCATCCAGAAGGGAGAAAATGAGACTGCAGGTGGGCCCATGAAGAATGTAACAGTCCCAGAAATCTCAAATAAATAAATCTTTGATTTGTGCCATCCAATCACAAATCACAATTACTTGTTATCATTCATTCATGATTTTGTCCAGAGGGAGGAGAGAGAGAGAGACTGTGGGGGGGGGGGGGAGTCCACAAATAATTTAACATTCCCAAAAATCCCAAATAATTTTTTTTCCTGGCTTTAGGGTGGCTGTGTGTACAGGGCAAGGGCAGCAGGCTGACAAAATAAATCTTTGACTTGTTCCATCCAGAGGGGACAGAGAGAGACAGAGAGAGAGAGAGACTCTGCAGGGGGCCCATGAGAAATGTAACAGTCACAGAAATCCCAAATAACATTTTTCTCCTGGCTTCAGTGTGGTTGTGTATACAGGGCAAGGGCAGCAGGCTGGTAAAATAAATCTTTGACTTGTGCCATCCAGAGGGGAGAGAGGGAGACTGCGGGGGGAGGCACGAGAAATATAACAGTCCCAGAAATCACATATAAATAAATCTTTGACTTGTGCCATCCAATTATGAATCACGATTACTTAACTTCATTCATGATTTTGTCCCATGCATGTAGTCCCACTGCACAAAAGTGGCAGTAGGGTGTAAGCAGGGAACTACAGGCCAGTCAGCCTCGCATCAGTGGTGGGGAAGATTATGGAGACACTGCTGAAAGAAAGGATAGTGGCACACCTGGAATCCATTGATGCCCAGAATCTGAGGCAGCACAGATTCACATCAGGAAGGTCTTGTCAAACAAATCTGATAGATTTTTTTGATTGGGTGACAAAGGAAGTGAATCAGGGAGGGGCCATAGACATCGCCTACCTAGATGTCAGCAAAGCCTTCGATACTGCCCCACACAGAAGGTTGGTTAACAAGATGAGTAGTTTGGGCATGGGGCATAAGGTGATACAGTGGGTTAGAAATTGGCTGATGGACAGAAGGCAAAGGGTGGTGGTAAATGCGATCCAATTTGGGGAGAGGGTGACCAGTGGAGTGCCACAAGGATCAATACTGGGACCAGTCCTGTTCAACATCTTCATTAGTGACATTGCAGAGGGGGCTGGAAGGAAAGGTCTGCCTATTTGCAGATGACACCAAGATCTGCAACAGAGTGGATACTCCAGAAGGGGTGCAGATAATGAAGAGGGACCTGGGGAAGCTTTAAAGATGGTCAGAGGTGTGGCAACTGAGGTACAATGCAAAAAAGTGCAAGATAATGCAACTGGGTAGGAGGAACCCTGGGGAGACCTATAGGATGGGGGGAGGTGCTGACCGTCACCAAAGAGGAGAGGGACCTAAGGGCTATCATATCTGATGATCTGAAGGTATCAAAGGAGGTTGCAAAGGCTGCAGGGAGGACCAGTGACATGCTGGGGTGTATAGGCAGAGGTATTACTAGTAGAAGGCAGGAAGTGGTGATGCCATTGTATAAAACACTAGTAAGGCCTCACCTGGAGTACTGTGTGCAGTCCTGGAGACCACACATGTGTAAGGACATAATCATGGTGGAGGCTGTCCAGAAAAGGGTGACAAAGATGGTGCATGGTTTGCACCACAAAACATATGAGGAGAGACTATGATACCTCAGTATGTATTCACTGGAGGAGAACAGAGAAAGAGGCAACATGATAGAAACTTTTGAGTACCTCAAGGGCATAAACAAGGTGCAGTTGGGAGATCTTTTCCAATGTAGAAAAAATACCAGAACAAGGGGGCACAATATGAAATCGGAGGGAGGTAGATTAAGACAAAAGATAAATAAGTTTTTCTACATGGAGAGAGTGTTGAATGCTTGGAATAGTCTGCCACAGGAGGTGGTAAGGGCAAGCACAGTGGAGGTGTTTAAACATGCCTGAGACAAGCATAGGGAAACCTTGGGTAGGAAGGGAGTGATGAAAATCCATTGACCACTTAGGGTGAGTGGATGCATGCATGTATAGGACCTATGGGCAGACTCAATGGGCCTAGTGGTCCTTATCTGCCAACAATTTTATGTTTCTATGTTTGTCAGAGGAGGGAGGGAGAGAGAGAGAGAGAGAGAGAGAGAGAGAGAGAGAGAGAGAGAGAGAGAGAGAGAGAGACTGACTCTGTAGTGGGGCCTACGAGAAATATAATAGTCCCAGAAATACCAAATAATTTTTTTCATGGCTTCAGTGTGGCTGTGTGTACAGGGCAAGGGCAGCAGGCTGCCAAAATGAATCTTTGACTTGTCCATTCACAATCACTTGTTAACGTTTATTCACGATTCCATGTATTAAAGAATATACTGTTCGGACAAACAACATACAAGTCGATGCACCTGTGCTTCTGGCTGTGGGTGGCCCAGGGGCTAAAATCTGTCTTTGTGACTCATAGCAGGCTGTTTACACTACAACACAAGTAAAGTACAACTACACACAAGTGTCATCATCATCATCACTCATTCCCTATTATTCCTTCTTATTATCATTAGCTTTATAGTATACCAAGTTACATTATGTATAAGATTTAACCAACCCCAGTGTGAGATTGTGTTGTGTGCGGCTATGCATCAGAAGTGTCTGCATCTCCAATTCAAATTCTGAGGCACACTTAACAGTTGCTGAATTTGGTCACTTAACAGTAATTGTACTGTAGGAGTCAATCTGGGAAAGAAGTGGTGATGGACTAGTGTGCTGTATAAAGTCTCGAGTCATGACAATAAATTTGTCCCTGGCCTGTGGGTGTGGGTGGAAGTCATCAAAAGGACATCACATTACTTAGAGGGATCTCAGTTTTTTCATAGGTTAGAATACTAATGGCATAGGTATTTCCATCTCTCTCCCCGAGCACAATCATATCATGGACCTGAGTAGAATGTGCCACCATTACAGGCCAGCCATAACGGGTCTATTAGTGAGTGACAGCTGTTTTTATTTAGCAGTTTTACATTAATTTTTATACAAATAATACATTAAATCATTTCCTTTGGACCTGTGTGTCAAATGTGACCAACTTTAGCAACTTTCATACATTTTTTGGTTTTGCATTTTTTCAAATATTTGTCAATAAATCAGAACAAATCAGAACTTCATCATGTACCTGGTTCTTATTTAATAAGGGTCTAAACTTCATCGAGTTCTATCTACCCTAGTTAGAATTACATGAGTCAGACCCCTTCACTTAGTCCAGAGCACTTGGCAAACTATTGTTTTCTTGAAAATACTTACAGTATGTTAACCTACCAGATTGTACAATCGTGATTATAAAATGGTTAAGAGAAATTCTGTATTGTAAATGGTGGAATGCAGTTACATGACTATGATGACTATGTAATTATTACAGTATTAAAACTGCACAAATCAGTTAAAATGTCTTTTATTTTGAGCTTTAAGTGCCCTTTTTACAATTTTATAAGTACAGTACCACACTTCATGATGGGTATTTATGCTGCATGAACAATGCTTCCTGTCTGGCTGGAGGCACCTAGCTGTGCCTAGTACCTCACAGCCCATCTGGGCAAGAAGTGATTTCAATATGACTGCACACCCTGTCATGTTTTAGTTTACTTATATAACCTTCACCATTGTATGAATGGTCTATGGGTTTTCACAGAAATACATAAATTATTAAAGGAATAATGCACGACAGGGTGTGTGTCATGCTGGGATAATGTCACAGCAGGGGTGGTTGGGTCCAACATCTCAAAAGTGGTGTTATCCCAGCATGACACACACCCTGGAGTGCATTATTCCTATTATACAATGGCTGGTTTCTGTAAATGTAAGAAACACACTAGGTTTTAGTGTTTTAAAATAATTTTAATGAAGAAAATTGGAAAATAACCTTCCACCACATAAAATAGTACTTTAATTTTTGTGAACTATTGGTGTAGAATTCATAACATTGTATCAAGTTTGCATGAAATAAATAGGTATTTCAGTAGAGAACAGGTTTTTTTAACTAGATAACAGATTTTACTGATCTGTATTTAAGTTTATTTGTTAATCAGACTAAGAATAAGAAGCAATTTTTTGAACACTTAAATATGAACATGGAACTGAACTTTGAAAGTAGAAGTAGTAGTAGTAGAGTTTATTTCTTTTGGGCACCCTTACAACAGAGTATAAAAATACGAATACACATACAGCAATAAGGAACAGACAGCATAAATACATACAATTCCGCAGACACGCTAAAGAACTAAAAACAGACTAATTTCCATGCCGACTAAGGTCCCACAATAGATTCCTCAGGCCCCAAAGGCCTACTTAAATAGAAAGGTCTTAAGGTGCTTTTTGAACAGCTCCATGGATGGCACCTCCTGGAGGAACCCCAGCAATGAATTCCAGAGGACTGGGGGCTACTACTTCAAACACCCTGTTCTTGGAAGATTTCAGCCTCACCATGGGAACCTCCAGGAGGACCTCTCAGGCCCAATCTGAGAGTGAGATGAGGTGTAGGGATGTAGAAGCTCCTGCAGGTTGCCCTACCTGATACCATTTAACTATGCATTTTTGTTTTTTGTATTTCTTTTTCTGTCCTTAGGGTTTATAATTGTTAACTACGCACAGCGAATTTCCCTATATAATGAATTGAGTGTTGGTGTTTTTTTGCCATGCTGTCTGACTTTCTGTAGTAGAGAAACTGTTGCTGCTTTCATTTTGCTGCACTGTACTGGTTACTGTAGCCATGGTGTCAGGTGTCGCTGCTGATTCTGTGGTTGATGCGGAGGCAGTAGAGGTTGTTTTTTTAAATGTCACATCCAATGTGTTGACGTTCATCACAGGCGCTGCATGTGTTTGAGTGGGAGTGGTGATGCTTTCTGATGTACCTGAGAGGACTGCACTCCATCTTCCTCTTCTTCTTTCTTCTAAAGTCAGACCCCAGTAGCTTCTGTGGGAGGACTCCTGTTTGTGGCTAGTGACTGCAATAATTTGGTGACTTTGAAGACTTGCATTACTTAAAAGTTGAATCGTGGTGGCACTCAAGCTGTGATTAGTGTACGTGGTGGTGAGTCCAGCAGCACAGCAGATCTTCGGGAACATGCTCGCCAGGATGTTTATTCCATGAGGTTTCAGAGTGTACCATATTGTTTCTTGTTCCCAGGGTTTTTCTGATCTTCTGGGATGCATGAAGAGACATGGGGTATTGGGAGGCAGCTTTTCTATATATTTTCTGAGTGCTGCAATTTGGCAATGCGAGTATCCTGATAGCGCGAACATGCGGCCCTTGCACTTGTCTCTGTCCTTTTCTAGTGGATCACTGTGATTTTTAGTTATTTCATTAAAATTTAATGTGACATAGTGGAGCCTGGTTTCAGATTGGTTAATGTCGAAAGATGCTGACTTAAGTTGATGCTGTCTTCACAGCCGTGTTTGATGAAGCGGATCTACAGCTCAAGCCAGATATGACACAGCAGCCTCTCAGGTGTTTCTGTACACAGAGGCAGGGATTGTCTGAGCAGTTGTAGGTCTGTGCTCAGGAGTGTAGGATGGTGCTCCATTTAGTTTCTCCCTTCTCACTGCAGATTTTTTATCTGAGTGGAGAAAACATTGTTAGCACTATGAAACTCTGGGCTGGTTAAGATGTTTTTGTTGCGCCTTAATGGAGGTTTGTGCAGTACCTATTGATGCCAGCCCATAGCCCAACGAAGCTACTTATTCCATACCATTTTCCTCATTGGTGTTTCTCACTGAGCCATAACATTTTCATAATAGATTGTTTAATTCAGTTGCACTTACACTTTGGAAGTTTACTTCAGTTGTGGTTTCTTTCAGCCAGTCTTTTACTGCTCAGACTGTTTGACGTTTTGTGGAAGGCTCATTTCTGTCACATTCCAACTTATCTAACTGCTGTTATTTGAAGTGTACATGCCTTCCTTTCTCTATTTTTTTCTTTTTTTGATTGTTTGTTTCATTATTTTCTTTTTCTCCAGTAAACCACTTGTGCACTGATTCCATTGTTAAACAGGTAAAATCAGTTTTGGGGAATTTTGACATGTAGTTCAGTTCCAGTCAGACTTGCTGTCTTCCATCTGTGGCATAGGAATATGCAGTTGTTAGTGTAGCTGGTGATGAGGTTTTGGATTTGCTGGGACTTCATCTGTGATGTTATGCCAGGATAACATCACAGGTCCAGTCCCTGACTGATCAATCAGAGGCCAGCATTCTTTCTTGCCATTGTATAATTAAGCAATAACACTCAACAGGGTGTGGTATATCATGACATATCACCACACCGTGGGTGCATTGTGAGGCACGAGGTGAAGCCAAGTGCCTCATGCACCCGAGAAGTGGCGCTATCTCATGACATACCACACCCTGGAGTGTGTTATTGCTATTATGAACTAGCTCCATATATTTTTTCATTTATAAAATACATAAAAAAAAGTTTCACTTTTTTTTACTGTTTTAATAAGAATGTATGCATACATTTAAAAAAAAAAAGTTCCCATGAAAATGTTTTGCTACATGTTATTTTAACCAGAAGGTAGTGCTGTTGCAAATTGATTTGTAGCTCTTCATATGTAGTCTCTCTACTACTAGAGTCCTGGTTGGTTTGTTTGTTTACAATGCTATTTAGCTCCCCCCTCTGGTTTTCATTCTTGGATAATGAGGAATCTGAATGAGACAGACTGCAGTCAATAAAGATAAAACTTAGGTGCTGTGGTTTTCATTTTCCTGTTGGGTGGAGTTATATGGTATGAGATGAGAGGGAGAGCACGGCTCAGCTTCAGCTGCTTGGCGCCTCTTGCGCTATGTCATTTAAGTAGGTGCTACCACAAGTGTTCACTCCTGATCTTATGGTTCTGTCAGAGGAGGCTGGGAGCAACAAGAACACCAGTTTCCTTAGTTGCTTTTGAGGTGAATGCAGTCAGGTTTTGGCTGGCATATTTCTAGCGGGAGTGGATTGCTCCTCCCGTTCTCCATAGTCGTTTGAGGTCTGTAGTTGTTGGCACGGCCGGCTGTGCGAGTGCGACTACATAAATACTATGATCAACTTTAGTAGCCCTGAGAAACTTTTTATGTGCTGCACTTTAACGAGCGAGAGAGAAATAGTAAGTGAACGGGAAGGGGGAAGGGGCAGTTCCCAGTCAGTGGCAGTTTAAACTACACAATAAAGCCAAGGCAGAAATGGTGTGTTTGGAAAACTGCGGGCACTCTGTGGGGAGGAATTTTTATTGGTTTGATGTTAGTGAGGAGACTAAGTGGCTGGAGTTTTTTGAAGCCATGGTTATGTAGTGAGATATAACCATGGCTCCAAATAGCTCTCAGCCAATCAGCTTTTCTGTTCAGTCCTAACCAGTTCATAATCATAAGTATACAATGGATATGGAATTTGTGTGGTATCCTAATTGGGTGAGAGGCACCCTGGACTGTGTCCTTTTGAAGTCATGCACTGTACTCCAGGTAATTTTCTGGAAAGCAGGATACTGTGTACCTTCAAATCAAGGCACCCCACAAACTTTTGACTGAATATTTTTGGCAACCATGTTTGTAGTATACAAAACACCCCACTTTCATATGCTATAACTTTAAAGAAAAAACAAAATACCTTATTGTATAACCTCCCACCCCCAATCAGACATCTGGTTCAATATGTAGAATAAATATTGAAAAGCAGCTGACACCATCAGGAGATTTTGTATTTCACATTAGTTTCATATTTCTCCTCCCCACTGTTTATTATTGAGGTTATCTGCATGAAAACAGGATATTTGCTGCTGAAGAGTTCATCTATTCCTGTTGCTTTCTCCCTGCCTGAGGTCATAGTGAACTGCTCGTGACATCACAGCTTCTCCCATGGCAACAGACTGTGATGTCAGAACAGAGGATCATGACTTGAAGTAGGGAGTAAGCTATAGAGGCAGATAAAGTCTAAGGGAACTCTAAGGGAGCAAGATCATGTATTCATGCAAATTTACTAAGTAATAAGTAATGGGAAAGAAAAATAAATAGAATGTATTTTGAATGCAAGTGGAATTGTACCTAATTATTGTTTATCAAAGTTTTCTTTGAGGCGTCAGTAGCTCTTTAAAATTCTTCCATCACCATATTTTATTTTTATCTCTTTCTTTTCTAACAGGCCTTATACAGTACCACTGATTTATTCTGCTCTCCAGCTTCACTTGGAGCTCATGTCAGTGCAGCAACTCACTCCTGCTTCCTCTCACCCTACTTACACACACACACACACACACACACACACACACAGTCTCACACACATGCAGTTACCACACATACAGTCCACACACACATACACTAAGCTTCCCAGTCTACCCACTGATGTTCCTCTCAACGATCAAACTGCTTTCTTCCGGTTCACATCATCGCTACTTTTTTTCAAACATGATTCTCATGCTTGTGCAGTCTGTCCAGTGGCTTCCAGCATGCAGAGTCGCTTCTTTACAGGTGGCATTTTAAATAGTCACAAAAAGTACCTGATGGTGTCTGATGTTCTAATTACACAGCATGATTTATGCTCTTGATCACAAACACTAAAATACATTGGGGCCCGGATATTCAAAGCAGTTGCATATGGTGCAACTGAGATGCACCGGCGCAAGTGCGGACTTGCACCAAGCAGCGATATTCAGTGGGAGCCAGTGCACAGCGCAAATCCCATTGCACAAATGAGCAACAATAATGAATGCAGGCACAAGTGCAGGGGGCATGCTCATGAATATTCGGCGCAGTGCGATATTCAACCGTGAAACCATGGCGCAAGTGCAGAGCAAATCTGAAATGCACCAAGCAGACTTGTGCCTATAAATACAGGGCACAAGCACACAGACAGAACTTGCACCAGGTGAGAAGAAGAGAGAGAGAGAGAGAGAGAGAGAGACAGAAAAAATGAAAGAAGGAAGGAAAGACAGACAGAAAGACAGACAGAGAGAGACAGAGCGAGTGAGAGACAGACAGACAGACAGACAGAAGCAGCCACAGAGGGAGAGGGGCAGAGGTGGCAGTGGGGAGGGAGACAGGGGCAGAGAGAGCGAGAGGGACAGACAGGCACAGTGCGAGGCAGTACACCAGGGTGGCACACAGCCCAAAGCAGCCAACCACTCAGGTGGATAGTGGACATCAGGGACCACGGATAGTGCGCCCTTCATGATGGAGGCTGTAATGAGGGGTGTTAGGGGGCAGGAGGAACAGCGACATGGCTGAGGAAGGGCCGTCAGTGGTATGCTCGACACAGGTAGTACTGTGCACACACCACCTTCGAGAACAACTCCAATGTGGAGACTGTGGGCCAGTACTGCCTGAATAGGGCCATTCTGAGGAAGCTCTGCAAGCTGTGCAGTGAGGAGATGCGGGCACCCACAAGACGGAGCCACGCAATGTCTGTGGAGACCAAAGTGACAGCTGTCATGTGCCTGCTCACCAAGGGCACCTTCCAGAGACCAACAGGGGACACCACAGGCATAACTCAGACAGTCACATCATGCCTCCTCACACACAGTTCCTCAGCGCTCTGCTGCCTCATGCTTTGGAATACATCCATTTCACCAGCACACAGGCGAAGCATACAGCAACCATGCAGGACTTCCACAGGGTAGCACATATGCCTGGCGTGCTTGGGGCCACTGATTGCACCTACATGGGCATCCGCATGCCACCTGGCCATGAGGTTGTGGCCTACATCAATAGGAAGGGGAGCTCGAGTGTCAACTGCAAGGTGGTGTACAATGCCACTGGGCGATTCACCAATGTCTGTGCCACACAACCTGGGAGTGCACATGATGCATTCATCTGGCACAGCTCTGCGCTATGTCACAGGTTCAAACATGGGGATATCCCCACAGGCCACTTAGTGGGTGAGTATGGGATGGGCAAGGGGTGATGGGCAGAGCAGGCCATGGGATGGGGAAGGCAGGGTGGTCATGCTGGCGAGGGCACCCAGAGACAGGCAAGGGGTACAGCAAAGGATGGCAGGGAGCTAACCATGCCATTATCCACACAGGAGATAGCGCCTATCCACTGAGGCCCTGGCTGCTCACCCCCTACTGGCGCAGATCGTCCCCAGCAGAGGAACACTGCAACGAAGCACATGCCAGCACATGCAACATCATTGAGCGTGTATTCGGTATGCTGAAGGTACACTTCTGTTGCCTAGACAGGTCTGGTGGTGCCCTACAGTATAGACCCTTGAAAGCCTGTGGCATATTCCTGGCCTGCTTCATACTGCAGAACATGGCCATTGACCATGGGATAGCTGTCAAGGCTGATGAGGGCAACAGTAATGGGGACGATGGAGGGAATGGGCTGGAGGGTGGTGGAGGGATCCCTGGCTGCAACGGATGGCACGCCAACATCAGGACACCATCGCACTGGAGCACTATGATGCACGCAGGTAAGTGGCATGAAACCCATGCATGGGCCACACACACAGGTACAGCACACATGCAGGGGCATGAGTGGCAATGGGCATGCACACACAGAAGGGTGGTGCAGGGCTAGGGGAGTCAGTGGCACACAACCACACAGAACTGCACACAGCAACACACAGCAACACACACACATGCACCCATGCACTCACACACCTAGGCGTTGGCATGCAGTGGGGATCAGATGCATTGCATCAATGCACAGGTGCAACTGGTGCTGAACTGTCCTCATCATGCCCATGCCACACAGCCCAGCAGCTGGGCAAGCACTCACACAGGCAGCGTGTGGTGCAACACACAGGTACCACACCAATAGTATGCACACACACGCCACCCATGGATGCACAGGGCAGCAGCTGCAGACTGCAGTCAGGGCAGGATGCACATCAGGGCCACCGCATGGAACCATGGCCCAGCGGCCATGGGGGTATCCACGCCAAGGCTGATGAGCAGCCACAGGCTGCTCATCAGCCACAGGGGGTGTTAGCATCAGCCCCCCAGGGGTTGAACTTCAGGACCATGACCGGGTCCGTGCAGGGGCGTGTAGGTGCCCAAACAGGCCTGCCCCAGGTGTGCCCAGGATGCCTACATCAGAGCCTGGAGTTGACAGTGTGGGTGTCACCTGACGCCGGGATTGTGGGGTGGACAGTGCACTGCATGGGGTCTGTGGTGGCTGGCCATGCCCTGTGGCAGCCAGCATCGCAAAGCCATCTGTGATCGCATTGGCAATGCAATCCAGGAATGCAGTCGTAGCCTCCTGCATGTGCTGCATCCCCACCAGGAGCTGTGCAGTGCCCCTGTCATGCTGCTTGGACAGCTGGTGCACCTCCGCATGCAGTGCATGCACCCCAGCAGCAAGCTGCACCTGTTGCTCTGTGGAGGCCCACAGAAAACGGGTGTGCTCTGCCAGCAGGTTGGCATCCTGGGGCTCCTAGGTGGGACGCTGACCCTTCTGTGGTGACTGGCCATGCTGCACAGCTCCCCTCTCAGGTAGACACTGCACAGTGGGGTCCTCATGGGGTATGTCCCTAGCTGGCACCCTGGTGGAAGATCCAGTGTCTGGCCACCCTGTGGCACCTGCTACCTGCTGCCATTGCCCATCCAGCTGCTGAATGTTGCCCAGTGCCTGTACGGCTGCACCACTGCCACCACACGACACAGCCATGTCAGTGCACACAGCTGCACCCGCAGTGGCGGTAGGCAGATGTTCCCCTGCTGTCAGGTCACTGGGCATGTTGCCTGTGTTGGCATCTGGGAAGGGTATCTCCCCCACAACATCACCCATGCTGTCCAAGATGATGGTGATGTCGTCATTGGCGTCGGACCCTGCCCTGATCTGTGTCTCCATGCAGAGGACACTGAGACTGGCATCCCACAGGAGCTCATCAAGGGCCTCGTCTGACCCCATGCCCAGGACATCCGCCTGGACTGTGGTGGTGTGATGCAGCCTATCAGGCCTCCAGATGCCTGTGGAGGTGGATGGCTGTCCTCCTTGGGCTGGTCCTGCATCCACGGTCACTGCCGGCACCCCATCCTCTCCACACAGGCATGCTGGTGCTGAAAGAGAATATAGGTGTGTTAGTGATGTGATGCGATGCCCACATGTGCCCCCCCAAACAGCCACTGCATGTGGCCAGCAGCATGGCATGTAGACATGCACAGGACATGCAAGGCAGCAGCATGCACACCAGCATGCCCATGTACGCACCCTCCATGCCACCGGCTGTGTGTGGCTGACATACATACCATGCAGTGATGGGCTGCCACTCATCTGAAATCCACCCACAGGCACACCCTCCATGGTGCCACAGCACATAGTGGCTGCCACCAACTCCTCCTGCATCGTGAGCTATGGCGCATCTGTAGGCCTCCCCTCTGGTGGCATTCCAGGAGTCACAGATGACCAACACCTTCTCATTTATGCACCTCTCGTCCATGCCCACCTTCTTGTGGCACTCCTGTGCTGACCGCTGGTGGCTGCCCTGCTGGTTCACACATGCTGCCACCTCTGCCCAGGCACCAGCCCTGGCCTGTGGTGTGCCTGTGACACTATTAAACAGAGGCTCATTGTCGAGGTAGGCCTCAAACAGGGTCTCTATCTCTGCCTTAGTGAAGTTGGGCCTGTGTTTGAAAGCAGGACCCCACTCCTCACCCTCCTCTCATTCAGACATGTTGCTTCCTATGGACATGGACAGTACAGTGTGTCAGTGGCAGCAGCTCCCTGTTCTGTCCCCCCTGCTGTGCTGGCTGCATCCAGTGTGCCACAGCAGCATGCGGAATGCACCTCAAAAGGATGCAATACCAGTCCATGGCCTGTGCTGAGGTGTGGCATTTTTATAGCGCATCTCTTGTAAGTGAGCTTTGGCGCAATGGTAATGACATGCTAATTCCCCCAGTGCGCCATGCATTGGCTGATGAAATCATTTGCATGTGGCGGCTGAATATCACTATCTTGCTCTGTGTGCAATGAGTTTGCTCCAGAGCAAATCTCGGCGCAATGTTCACGCATGTACCATGTGTAGGACCGCAGTGCGCATGCGCCAGATGGTGTACTGTCACCAATTGTGCACTGTGAACAGACTGCACGATGTGGACCATGGCACATGCTGTGCCATGCCAGTCATTGCCCATGTGTGCACTATGCAGTGGCCGACCTTTGACCCCTGTTGTGACCCTTGCTTCTGGGTGACCCCGCACCCATGACCCCCCCAGCCACGTCCATGCCACGCATCTCCGAGGCTGTGCGATGAGTGGGCACAGCGCATGTCCCCTCGGCATGCACATCTGGTGCATGCTGTGGCCACGTGCACCTACCACCACCATTTTGCTCACCGGATCACACCTGAAGCATGGCACAGCAGCAAGCACCACAAATGGCCAATTGGACACAGGTTGAATTGGTCAACCTTGTCACCTGCATCCAGCCCCACGCACCCCAACTGTTCGAGCAGGCACCACTGCAGCAGCCACGGGTGGATGTGTGGTAGGCCATTGCTGCCTCACTGTGGCAGCGCACAGGGGTGGCCAGGATGGGGGAGCAGTGTCACCACCGCTATGGTGGCCTGGCTCGGAGGGACATAGACTGCCTCAGGAGACTGGAGGCACACGTCAGGCATGGGGCTGTGCCACAGCTAGGTGAATAGGCCCATAGTGCATGTGTGCCCTGGTGCTGTGCTGTACTGTGGTGTTGGCTAGGCTGTCTGGTATGTCCTGCAGGGTGGTGTGCAGCCATTGTGTGAATCGCATGGTGGCATCACCCTCTGCCGCTTGCGTTGTGATGCCACTGTGCAGGACATGTCAGGCAGGGGCTCACCCTGTGCACAGGGGTAGGGGTGGTGGGCAGCTGCTGTGGTTGGTTATTGATGTGTACCTGTTTCTGTTCCATTCCCAGGGCCTGAGGATAGAAGAAGGGCAGTGATGGCAGGATAACAGACTACAGTGGCCTAGGATGGCGGAGTGGCTCCTGTACCAGTGGGGCCACAGAGGGCAGGTAGGCACTGACATTGTCCTTTGCACCATCCATGGGGGTGGCAGGTGCATGGGTGCAGGCATGGCCGCCTGTGCTGTGTGCCATGGCAGCTGTGTGTGTGTCGCACTGTGCATGGTGCCCACCACTGTGGTGCATCCATTGGACTTGTGTGCCAACTGTTGGTGGGGTGAGTGTGCACCTGGCTGCCACTGATGTTGCTGTGGTGCTGCCAGAGCACTGTGCCATGTGACTTCCATGGCACAGTCAGGTGGCCACTGTGCGGCGGGGACCACCGCTGTGCACTGTTGTGGTGTGCCGTGTTGCTGGCAGTTGTTGGCACATCCTCTGTGGGTGGCCTGTATGGGCCCTATGGGGGTGTGTGATCCCACTGCCCATTGCACGCTGTGGATGGGCATGGTTCCTTGGGATGTTGCAATGACAACCTGTCCTGTCCTTTCACCTAGGTGTCCAGCGGCGGTGAAGGAGGCCACTCTACTGCTGACTCCTGTGCCAGTTGATACTGATGATGTTGACGACCATGGAGGCGGTGCTGCAGGTCTGTCGGATGCTGTTAGCAGACAGGAGGCAGCGAAGACTGCAGGGGGCGGCAGGCCGTGGCCACCACTAGTTGGGCACTGATTTCCCTGGTTTCCCCAGCCATATCACCCCCTCCAGTCCCCCTTCTCATTGTACAGTCCCTTTTCCCTATCCCTTCCCCTTGCTTTCCTACCCTCCCCCACACCCTTCCCTTGTAAATAGTTGTTTTCCACAGTATATATCTTTTGCCATACCTGCCTTTGTCTGTGTCTGCTTTGCAGGTAGTGTGAGGAGCCATGCTGCAGTGGCCCAGTGCCTGTCCTGGGTGGTGTGCATGTGTTGGGGTGCGTGTTGTGCTTCAGTGGATCACTACTGTGTGCTGGGGTATGTCCCACTGTGGTGGTGTCCCTCCCCTCAGTCGGTGGCTGTGCCTGGCTCTGTCCCTGGGTCACCTCTATGTGCCATGCCCCCCTCTGTTGCTCTGTTGCTCTGCTCCCATGGTTGCCATGGGGCTTCTCTGTCTGCCCATGGCATACCTGTGTTTGTGACATGGTGCACCTCTGGTTGCGCCAAGGTGCATCCACAGTTGCACCATGGTGCAACTGTGCCATATTCAGCTGAGTTGTGCTGGTGCAGTGCAGCCAGTGCAACCTCTAAATATGGCTCCTGTTGCACCGTGGCTCATTCGATTTGCACTGCGCCAGACCTGCGCTGGCCTTTGCCGCATTTCTGAATATCTGGGCCTTAGTGTTTCAGTACTGGTAGAGATGGCAAGAGTCATGATGAGGAAGGGAGAGGGATCCTATCAACAATATCATAAGTATGCAGCACCACATAGGGGCACAAAACTAAAACTCAGACTGAAGGAACTATTTTGTTTTCTCTTAATCATACACCTCATGTTGTGCGTTTTCTTTTTAAATTGTTGAATAAGGACCCTTTTTTTTTAATTCTTATCTGTAGTTTGTGTAACCCTCCTCTGGTTGGTGCAGTGACCAGGTTTACACCCCTAGCTTGTGACTGTACAGGACACAATGGGTAGAAGGATGTGGGTTTGTTCTTTTTCCTGTGGTGGTGGTGGGGGATCATCCCAGTGCAGACAATAAGTAACATGGTGCCTCCACCCAGAGAGAATAAGTGGGCCACACTTTATGTGCCGTACTGCCCTTTAGGATGCAGTACCTACCCATCTCCCCACACTGGACTGAATCACCCCCTGGGGACCACAAACAGTTATTACCTTCACCAATAAACACATTCAATCAGACTGCACAAACTGAAGGCATGCACAACAGTGAAATTCAACAAGTAACAGTGATTTTTGGACACCGGGCTGGCAGTTGGAGAAGGAAAACAGGTTAAGCGGTTGCAAGTCACCTCAAACACCTTCCCCATATATCCAAACGCTATAAACCCCTCAAAAAAATGTAATGCCCCACACAGCTAAAGATGCACCCGTCCAATCATGGGACACAGGCAGATGAACTAGTTACACTGGGTATAGCATACTCATACTGGCACCAGAAGTAGAACTATAAATTCAAGTATAACACGAACACCAGACAGACTCTGGGTACCTAACATTCACAATAGAGTCCCTGTGCAGGCCTGGTAGTTACATTGCTCGGGTTATTTCTGAGGTGTACTTAAAGAAAGCTAGGAAGCTTGCAATTTAACACCCCCCCCAACAGGTCACAGCGTGCTAACACAATTTAGAGAATTTGCAATTCCGAATCGAAGACTTGAAAACCAATAATTGTAATCCAAATGGAGAAGTACAAAAATCCAGCCAGCAATGCCAGCACTCACGTGACCCTCTTATGCTGCAGTTCAGGCAAAGCAGTGAGCAGCACACAGGATCAGGATGAATGGTAGTCAGGAGCTTCAGATTTATTTGAACAGGCAACAACAGCTCAGCCCTTCTGACCTCTCAGGATGCAGCACTTCTGGATGACTCAACCCCAGGAGCACTGCACAGTGACTTCCTGGTTCCCAAGGGGAGCCCAGTCCCAGGAGCAACCCCCTGGTCTGACTCCATTGGTCTGGATCAAGAGTACACCCGCGCTCATGCATGCACCCGTGGCTCCTGTTCCCTGATCCACTCAACTAGATAATGGCTAGCTGGCCGCTTACTTGGCTCCAGTGTAGTCTTGGCAGGATGCAGGACTCTGTACATGCTTAGATCAGCTCAGAAATATTTGAACGCCATAGTGGCCCACTGGTTCACACTCTCAGCAATTTCCTCCACACAGGGCTTGCCTGGAACTGTCTCTAGATTGGATGAACCCAGGGAAATGTTCACAAAGGGGTTTCTGCTTGACTCCTTGAGAGGGCTTACTGAAGTCTTTGGCCTGGTTTGGCCTCTTTCTTCCTCTAACCAGCAGTAGGTCTGAACACCTCTTGGATCTCTTCTGACTAGCCCCAGCTTATCATTAGCTCAGCAACCTCTTTCCCTTCTTACAGGGTCTCGTTGGACAGGCAGGGCCATCCATCAGTTTTTTTGCCCTGTCCTGCCATCTGATTGGATCCTCACAGCCTGGCAGTCCATTTTGGAGGGTTCTAGTACATTATTTTCCACATCCCTCTGTGGGGATAGCTGCAGAGATCCCAGAACTCTGATTGGCTGCCAGCAAGGCCAGGGGTCAGCAAAATGGTGGCTATCCTCACAGTAAGCAGCTACTGTAGTTTAATAATACTGGTTTGAGGCAACTGCCCTGTTTATTTTTTTGTTTAATTGTTGCCATGGATCTGTAGGCACACTTGTGCCTATTATTTCAATGGATAGTGGTACTGATTAGGACTTTATGCTCCCAGTCAGGAGCTCAATTTCATGTTCTCCCCTCTCACCAGGCATTCTCTGTGTGGTATAATCTTCATGTTTTGTAGATATGAAACAGAACGAGTTGGGACACAAAAAGTGCATTGAGCATTTAAAGCATAATTTATACAAATGACATAGTATATAAATGTTTTCAAGTTTTTACTGTTTTATCTAAAATAATTTGTGATGTGATACAAATATACAATTGGTGTTTATATTTTTGCTGATTATAGGCACAGTACTGAAATGAGTTAACATTTCATTGAAACATAGAAACATAGACTTTGACGGCAGATAAAGACCGCTTGGCCCACCTAGTCTGCCCATTTCCCTACTTACAGGATAAGCTGTAGGTCCTAGTTAAGCAACAGCCTATTTCTTCCTACCCCCAACAAGAATTGCCTGATGTCTGTCACATGCATTTTTGAATTCTCCCACAGTTTTAGACCCCACAACCTCCTCAGGAAGGCTGTTCCATGTGTCCACCACCCTCTGTGAAA
Organism: Neoceratodus forsteri; assembly: GCA_016271365.2. Taxonomy (NCBI): domain Eukaryota; kingdom Metazoa; phylum Chordata; order Ceratodontiformes; family Ceratodontidae; genus Neoceratodus; species Neoceratodus forsteri. Next base: position 1,222,329,019 of record CM057459.1, on the reverse strand, counting down.
AAATACTTCCTCACATTGACCCTGAGCCGTCCCCCCTCTAACTTCAAATTGTGTCCCCTTGTTCTTGCACATCTTTCTTTCTGAAAGATGCTACCTTCTTGGACTTTGTTGATTCCACTGAGGTACTCAAAAGTTTATATCATGTCCCCCCTCTACCTCCTTTCCTCAAGGGTATACCTATTAAGCTCCTTTAATCTCTCCTCATATGGCTTCTCTTGCAGACCATGCACCATTTTAGTTGCCCTCCTCTGGACTGCCTTCATCCTGTCTATGTCCTTGTGGAGATGGGGTCTCCAGAACTGGACGTAGTACTCCTGATGGGGTCTCACCAACTATCTGTACAGAGGGATAACAACTTCTTGTTTTCTGCTGGTGATGCCTCTCCCTATACATCCAAGTATTCCCCCAGCCCTCCCTACTGCCTTCTCACATTGCTTGCTAACCTTAATGCCATCTGATATGATTACCCCCAGGTCCCTTTCCATTTTTGTTGTTGTTACTAACCCCCCCCCCATTGTGTAATCTTTCCCTGGGTTTTTGTTTCCCAAGTGCATTATTTTGCACTTCTTTGCACTGAATCCAAGTTGCCATACTTCTGACCATTCCTCCAACCGTGCCAAGTCCCTTCTCATCCCTTCCACGCCTCTGTGTATCATCCATGTTGCAGATCTTTGTGTCATCTGCAAACATGCATCCTTTTCCTTCCAGTCCCTCTGCAATGTCACTTATAAAGACATTAAAAAGAACTGGACCCAGTACTGAACCTTGTGGTACCCCACTAGTAACCCCTCTTTCTTCAGAGTGGACTCCATTTACAATTACCTTCTGTGTCCTATTGTCCAGCCAATGTTTTACCCAGGCTACCACTCTGAGACCCACTCTCAGGCTGGTTAATTTGAGTATTAATCTTTTGTGTGGGACTGTGTCAAATGCCTTGCTAAAGTCTAGGTAGGCTATGTCCACAGCCCTCCCTGGTCTACTACTTTGGTCACCCAGTCAATGAAATCAATTAGATTCATCTGACATGACCTTCCCACTGTGAACCCATGCTACCTTGGGTCCTGTGCCCCACTGGCCTCTAGGTACTCAACAATTCTTTTCTTCAGAGGTGATTCCATCACTTTCCCTACCACAGAGGTCAAACTGAAAGGTCTGTAGTTTTCTGTCTCTGCCTTGCTCCCACTTTTGTGAAGGGGAATCACATCTGCCTTCTTCCAGTCTTCAGGTACCACACCATCCTCCCATGACTTGTTAAAAAGGGTAGTCAGCGGTGTCACCAGTTCTCCCCTTAATTCTTTTTGAATTCTGGGGTGAATTCTGTCAGGCCCCATTGCTTTGTCCACCTTCAGTTTTAGGAGTTTCTTCAGAACCCTTTCTTCTGTGAAAGGACTGGGATCAACCCCCCATCCAGAGTTTTTCCTGTTAATTGGATTAGGCACCTCCCCCTCCTCCTCTTTTGTGAATACTGAGCAGAAGTATTCATTCGGTATCCCTGCTTTTTCACTGTCCCTCTCTGCCCACCCACCATCCATTCTATTTAGCCTCGCTATCCCTCCCTTTGTCTTTCTACGCTCCCTGATGTACCTATAAAAGGTTTTATCCCCCTTCTTAACCGAGTTGGTTATCTTTTCCTCAGTTTGGGCCTTTGCTATTCTGACTACCCTCCCTGCTTCCTTCTGCGTTAACTGGTACAGTTCTCTGTCCTGCTCCTTCTGTGTATCCTTACGTTTTCTAAATGCTATCTTTTTCTTCCTAACCTTCCCCACCACCTCTTTTGAGAACCATAGTAGCTTTTTATTTCATTTTGATTTATTTGCTTCACACAAAGGCCTGTTGCTTCTGTGATGGCAGTTTTGATGTTTCCCCATTGTTGCTCCACACCTCCTTCTTGCCTGCTTGCTACTGCTTTTCTAAGGCACTCTCCCATCTTGCCAAAGTCAGCCCTCCTGAAGTCCAGTACCCTCCCTTGTGTATGGCTTGACTCTGTAGCTGAGTTTGTCATGAACCACACTGTTTGGTGGTCACGTGTTCCCAGATGGCTACGCACTTCTAGATCTGAGATCCTCTCACTGTCCCCATGAGAGAGTACAAGGTCTAAGATTGCTCCCTCATGAGTGGGTTCCAAAACTAGCTGTCTGAGGCATGCCACCTGTAGGGCATTGAGAATGGCCCTACTCTTGGATGTGGTTACTGCAAAGATGCTCCAGTTAACCTCTGGCATATTTAGGTCCCCCATCAACAGTATCTCCCCTTTCTCTGCCATCTTAAGGAGGCCTTCTATCATATCCTTGTCCATTCCCTCCCCCTGACGTGGGGGTCTGTATACAACCCCTGTGTGGACTGTGGTGCCATTTCCAGTCTCTAAGGTGACCCACAGTGCCTCCTCTCCTCTCCTCCCTATTTACTCTTTTGTTTCATTGCTTTTATCCCTTCCCTTACATAGAGAGCTACTCCTCCCTCTCTTCTCCCCTCCCTATCTCTCCTGTAGGTTGTGTACTCTGGTGTGTTAACATCCCAGTCATGGTTCTATGTGTACTATGTTTCTGTGACTGCTATGATAGCCAGGCATTCCTTTTCCATCAAGGCCACCAGTTCAGGGAGCTTATTGCCCAGACTATGGGCATTGGTACTCATTATCTTCCATTTCTTGATGGCCTTACACCTTTTTGCCCCATCCCTGTCCTTATTGCGTTTGTAATTTTCTCCATTTACCCCTGCCCTTCTCCCATCAAAATCTCTATCTTGGTGTTTACCTCACTTACTACCCTGATTTTTTTTTTTGGCGGGGGGGGGCTGGGATTTCCCTGCTCCTGTAGAAACACCACACTTATTCAGTAAGTATGTAGTTATTGGGAGACAGATCCTCTCCAAGTGGAATGTGAGATCATATTTTGTGATGCATTAGCAAAATGTATTTTATTTGAAAATTTAATTTCCTATTTATTTATGTTTATACCACATTTCCCTGATGAAGTGACTATATCATAGAGTTGTTATTTTGATGGCTGATACATGAAATGAACTCTGAAGTGCTGAGTAGAGACTATCCACTCTGTTTTTTCTTTGGCTTTATTAAGGTGGATCCATTTTATAAGCATACTAAGACATTCTGAGGATATGGTTATTGTCTGATAAATGCACTTCCCAGGTGTGGCAGTCACTTGGAGCAAGTGCCCTAAGCCTCAATATGTACCTGAGATGTACATCTATCAAACAGCAACCCACACCCCATTAAATCTTATTTCTTAATTATCAAAACAGAATACGGTCAGGACGTGCACATTTTAGAGAGTTCTGAGAGGAGGATGGATCCCCCCAAAACTACAGTTTACAGTGCAGCCATATCAACAGTAGGACAAAATGTAATATTTGAGGCCCCATTGTCATTTGCAAAAAATTGTGGCATAAATTGGGGAAGGGAAGTAAACAGCCCCCCCCCCATTGTTTTCTGAACATTTTGGACTGTATACAGAAAGAAGAAATTTGATCAGACTTACTATCAATTCTTGTTTTGTGAGACCCAACACAATAGTCACTGGGATTAATCATAATTTATAGGTAATTATGTCATTCAACCACAAAGGCTAGCATACAAATACAGCTGCAATATCATCACAGAACCCTGGCTTTCCCTTTGTTCCATTGACAGTTAGAAGCCAGTTTTCAATATTGCCATGCAGTGCATGTAGGCATACAATTTAACCTCTTAATTTACAAAATGTCAGTGCCTATCAGGCTATGATTTGAGTATTCATAAACAGTCCTTGGCCCCAGACATTTGCATGGGATCTTCTATATTACTTCAAGAACTTTTTGTTAACAGATAAACAAAAACATTTTAATGAAACAGCAAAGAGTGCTTAACATAACAGTATAACATGCATAAAGCATAATGTAACTTGCCCAATATAATCTCACACTGCTGAGAAAAAAACATTCTCCTAGATAGAAAAGACAGGTCTGTTGGAAAGGATACAGCGACAATGTTGGAACAAACAGAAAACAAAATTACAGCAAACTTGGTATCATTGTTTTTCTTTCCGTTTCATTTTACATTGTCAATAATACTAGACCTAACTGCTGGTATGAAAAAAGGCAGTGCTAAAATACCTACTGGGAAGAGAAAGATACCTTTCTTGATAATTACTTTCACCTTTAGATCACTGTTCATTTCATAGTAACAAAACCAAAGTCAGCCACATTTAAAAAATATCTCAGTGCTCTTAACCACTACATTATACTGCCTCCCCAGTTAGACAGGCCAGCGCCCAACAAAGCAAATAACAAATAGTCACACAGGACAGAGTGAGAAGAGACACACGGAAATGTGGAAGGGGGGGTTGGAGGGAGATCTGGATATGACATAGGGTGGAAAGGCAATGGAAAACAAAGTGGAGTTTGGGCAGGGGTGCAAAATATGGAAGGGCAGTACAGAAAGAGAATAATCACCTGTACAGTGAACAAAGATACAAAGATACACAAATCTCAGCATTTAAAAATTCCCATCATGAAATCATCATCGGAACTTGTAAATCATCACTCACAGCCATGCCTTCAGAAATTCAGAGAAATGTTTCAAGCTCTAGTCTGCATACAGACCAGAAGGTTTTAGAGACTAGATACTGAAAATCCAGAAACATTCTCTTTGTAGGAGTTTGACAAGCCTGTCACCTCCTCTATTTTTAGGTCTGACCAACTCTAAACCAATAAATTACATTTATTGGAATCACCCATATGGTGCACATTAAAGGATTGTCCAACAGGAGTATCACTGACTGACTACATTATATTCCTGATGTGCTCCTAGATGCTACGTTTCAAGGGTCTTATGGCATGGTCATCATAGAGCTTTGGACATGTGCAACATAAAATCATTAATCTGGATTCACAAAGGTTGGATGTAAGCTGCGACAATGCAGCTTGCACCAACCAGCCCTGTGAGCAGGACCCTGTGCCTGATTTAGTATCGGTCAGGGCCCCGGAGCCTGCATCCTGTGGCTTGCAGCATCTGTCCAAGGAAGGATGCAGCCCCAGGAATGCTGCAAGTTGTGGGAAAGGCAGGCGGCAGAGTCGTCCGCTGAAGGAAGCATGGCATGTGTTCGTGTCCCCCATGCCCTCAGATCCAACAGTGCCAACAGCCCAATGTGGGCAATCACACCCCCAATCCCAATAGTGCACACCTACATGCCCCAGTGGGCACTCATAACACCCCCTTCCCAACTGAAGTCTACTCACACACTCCCCGAAATGCCAAACCCCTCTTAATCATTGTGGCATGGGCATCACCTGATAACTCTCTGGCAGTCCAGTGGCCCCCCCACCCGACAGTGCCAGCCCACCCAGCTTCTCACATGCATGGCAGGCAAGTTGATGTCTGGCACAGCCCACTTCTCACCACCACGGCCAGCCGCTGACTGAGCATTGCCGAGAGCATGTACAGTTGCTGCCATTCACAGAGCACATATACTTACTGTATGTGTTCTCGGCAATGCTCAGTCAGCAGCTGGCTATGGTGGTGAGAGGTGGGCTGTGCCAGTCATTGACTCACCCGCCTAGGGTATGTGTGTGTCTGTGGGAAGCTGGGTGAGCCAGCACTGTCGGGTGGCAGGGGCCACTGGACTGCCAGGGAGTTATCCAACGATGCCCGTGCCACAGTGGGGAAGTGGGGTTTGACATTGCGGGGAGCGTGTCAGTGGGCATTGGTTGGGGAGGGGGGTTTTGAGTGCCCATTGGAGAATGTAGGTGTGTACTATTGGGATTGGGGGGGTGTGATTTCCCACATTGGGCTGTTGTCACTGTTGGATCTGTGGACATGGGGGTGCTGGATGACTGGGGATGGGGATTCTGGGAGGGCTGTAGCCCATGAGGGCTCTCTGGTGCTCCAGTGGGAGCACGGTGCTAACCCCCGGTGGATGCAATGACCACTTATGCCAGCTTTTATCTGGCGTAACTGGTCTTTGACAGATGTCCAAGGGTGGTTGTCTCTGAATCCTGATTTGAGTACTTAGCAGCCACCCTACCTGAATCCGGTGCAAATGCTGCCATAAACTGCCTTACACCATGTCACAAGGGGGTTTAAGGTGCATAGGTGCACTTGGGTGCAGGCAGCCTACAGCATGTCGCAGGCTGTCTTTCTGAGTCCCACCATGGCGCAACTCATGACGCAAGTGCTACTTGCACCATTTTTGTGGATGCAAGTTGTCTTGCGTCCTGGGTTGCCTTTTGTGAATCTGATCCATAGAATTTGACAGCAGATAAGAACCACTAGGCCCACTTCGTCTGCCCATTTTCCCTACCTGTTTCATATACCACAGATCCTAAATGATCTGTGGATTACCCACTCTTTCCTATTGCTAGAGTTTCTTTACGTCTGTCCCATGTGTTTTTGAATTCTGCTATTGTTTTTGTCCCTACAACCTTTGCCAGGAGGCTGTTCCATGGATCCACCACCCTTTCTGTGAAAAAAATCTTTCTCCTGTTACCCCTAGGTCTATCCCTTCTGTTTTCATATAATGGCCCCTTGGTCTTGCACATCTTTTTTTCAAAATATGTTACCCTTTTGTACCTTATTTATACCCTTGAGGTATTTGATAGTCTCTATCATATCTCTCCCTCTCTCTCCTCTCCCCCAGGGAATACATATTGATATTCTCCAGTCTCCCTTCATATGACTTTGGATGCAGCCCCTGCACCATTTTTGTCACCCTTCTCTGAGCTGCTTCTACTCTGTCTATGTCCTTCTGGAGGTACAGCCTCCAGAACTGAACACAGTACTCTAGATGTGATCTCACCAATGTTCTATACAGTGGCATCACCACCTCCTTCCTTCTGCTGGAGATACCTCTCATTTTGCACCCCAGCATTCCACTAGCTCTCTTCACAGCCTTCTCACATTGTCTGGTAATCTTTAGATCACAGATATGATTACTCCCAGGTCCCTTTCCTGTTTGGTGACTGTCAGTACCCCCCCTCCATCATGTACTCATCCCCTCCATTCCTGTGCCCCAAGTGCATGACCTTGCACTTCTTTGCATTGAATCTTAGCTGCCACACCCTTGACCACTCCTCAAGTTTGCTTAAGTCCCTTCTCATTTTTTCTACTCCTCCTGTAGTGTCAACACTGTTACAGATCTTTGTGTCATTTGTAAAGAGACACACTTTCCCTTTCAGCCTCTCTGCAATGTTACTTATGAAGACATTAAAGAGGACTGGTCCAAGCATTGATCCATGTTGACCCTGCTGCTCACCCTCCTCTCATTATATTGAACTGTGTTCACCACCACCAACTTAATGCATGCACTACAAAGCTGGCATTAGAATTTATTAATTTGTAGACATCAGCTGTCTGATTGTCACCCCCCAGCTGTAGTGTATGTGATTTTCTGCAGTAGATACAGATACTATAATGGGCACATTAGGTGGTGGTGGCAACCAGTTAAGGTATTATGGCTTCTTTTTGCTGGTATGTAACTGGCTGTGAACAAATTTGTCCTTAATGCTTTGTACACTAGAAAACAAAATTGGATTTTCTCAAAGTTCTGCAGTCTGTTTAAGAGAATAGACCAGAACTATTTAATTATGCCATCAGTTTTGCTTGATATATGTGTGCATTACATTAGCTGTGTTCTAACGCTATATTCTGACCATATGCACATACCTGAATTATGGAACTGCTCTTTCTCAGTAACCAGCTTTGGGCAGAGGGGTGGGAAACTAATTTCTTGGTTAGCATGAAAGGCTGATGGATTTTTTGGAGAAAAGAAAGTATAAAGAACAATGTTGTGACAGCAAAAGATATAATAAGGTTTGCTACATGAAAAACCTGGTAACTACTGAACAGATAGCTATCAAGAAGAAAGTCTTGATGGAGAGAAATTCTTTGGACTCATGAGATAATGGCGCATTGACAAAAATATTAAGGTAAGATAAAGAATTTATCTTTATATAGCACCCCATCCATATGGCTAGGTGCATTTCATAGTATTAAAAAGAATTACAATAAATAAATATACAAAACAGCAATATAAATTAATACATTAATAATATTTCTAAAATGACAAGCATGTGCTAATTATCAGTATCTAAATCATGAGCTAACCTAAATAAATATAATTTCAGATCCTTTTTAAATCCCTCCCCAGAGGTCAAACTCCTCAATTGCTAGGGTGTGGTAATAACATCCCATGATACTAATGGGAACATTTTGACTGATCTGGACCTGCTGACACAGGACACATTTTTTTTACATCTGGGTGATAGCTCAATGGAGTTTCCTCAAAATTTGTCAAGTCTGTCCCTATTGCAAAGACTTTTACTCAAAGCATATAGTGAGACAGGTCTTTATCCACACCTACCTGGAGAAACTCTGAGATGGGCTGTACTGAAGCTTTTTTTAGGTTGCATCCCTGACAGACTTGCCCAATCATTAAAGTGCTATCAGCACTACTATTTCATGCAACAACCCATATATTCCTCCTGAAACATAAATTCATTACTTGCACTGTCAAAGATTTGTATAATTCCCAATTTCTCTCTGTGCATACAGTCTTAATGTTAAAGCTTCTGCTTATAGCAGTGCTTACTGTTGCTTGGAGTTAGTGATTGTACATGCTGCTGCAGGCTCCCTAAATCAATGGGCACAGCTGCACAGGTGCATGCATGCTCTTGAAATAACTGGTGTGTGGGGTGGAATGATGTCAGGAATGTAATTTCTCAATGTGTCCACCCACATTGCTGCTGCCTTTCATGATATGCCAGGGGCTGTCCCATTATATCTCTTATGAATCATGCTATCACAATCACCTGAGTGGTGGTTCATGTGGAATAACAGTGCCTTCTAGTTCAGGAGCTAAATAGAGCTGACAGTGATTTTCCCCCTTCATATAGCTCTTGTACTGACAAGTTAATTCTCTTGATATTGTATGTGATTGTGCATAAAGGATAACCACTACATGAATAGGAAGAAAAGTGATATGGAAGGGAAGTTATGTATGCCTTTACCTAGAATGACTAATCTTATGATGAACGTTATGTGGTACAACAATAGTCAGAACATCAGTTGATGCACTGAATTGGCTTGATCAGTTTATTTAATCCTATCTAAAGGCAAAATAATAACAAATTAACCTATCAGTAGCAAGAGTTATAAAGAAGGGGAAAATGCTATTAGCTCTGATTAGTTCATGCATTAATGGGCATTGTTACTCAGCACAAACCACGTCTCCAGTGCCTGTGCTAGTGGAATTCTCCAGAGCTATGCTGGGACAGCCCAGCAGCAGTAATGCAGGCAGACACATTGAGATGCTGACTTTCATGACATCAATCTCCCTTCCTCTTCCCTACAAGCTATTTAAAGAGCATGCACGTGTCAGTGCAGCTGCTCCCATTGGCTTAGTGTGCCCACTATACTGGCATGCAATCATAGGATTCATGCAATGGTAAGCAGTGGACCAGCAGAAGCTTTAGCTTTTAAATTTAATGCACATAGAGAAGTTGGGAATTATGTAAAACCTTGGCAGTGCAAGTAATGAATTCATTTTTCAGGAGTATCCAGGTTGTGACAAGAAAGGTAGCGATGATAGCAGGGTAAAGTCATTAGACATACAGGTTATGAAATAGCTGTTGAAATTAAGTTGGGGAAATCTACTGAAACTAATTATCTTTGTGCTAGAGAATGTCTATGGGTAGAAATTTTAATTGATGTAATGCCTTTATGAATGGTGTTTCTTTTTAACAGCTTTAAAAGGAACTCTGATGTGCAAGAAAATTAATTGGAGAGAGAATGGACATATATATGAGGTACAGGTTATTGTGACTTGAGTGATTGTAACAGATTTCAAAACCCTTTAATATTGACTCATAGCATATGTGGAGAGAGCTATAGGTTTCACCTATATTAAGGCACTGCATATCAATTTAAGTAAACATTAAAATGTTCTATAAAACTAGTTTTGGTTATGGAGATATCACTTCCTTAGGAAAGCGTTTAAACTGAATTGTTAGATTGTTATAACACTAGGAAAGAAATAGCAACCTTTATTTTTTCTTTTCCTTTCACTAGACTGCACCTTTAAAGGAGCTAGGAAATGATGTTTACATAGCTAACTGCCCTTCCATCTTCCTTTCCATGCCAGTTATATACTGTATTTTGATATGATCTGATGATTTTTTGATAAATCAATAACCTAGCTTTGGTGTTCTCTTAGATATACACAGAGTTCCACCCTCCTCACCAGCTGCTGTACTTTCTTTTTATATTTCTAAGACATTCTATGGCATTGATAACTCACATTTCATGCTATTTATCTGAATGGACTGGAATGGGAGTTTGTAATGTAATAGAATGTTCAGGCAGTATGAAAAGAGAGAGTAGCATTAATTGAGGAGAAAGGGATTCAGGATAGTTAAAAAAGCAACAAAATTAGATTATAAATTTAACAAAAAAAGTCAAAAGCATATCAAAATACTGGGTTGCCAGTAAAAGAACTGGAAGGCATCGAAAGGTGTAAAAACTGTTTCCTAGCATCTTTAAGTGAATACAGAATGTTGAATATGGACAAAATATTGGTTCAGGATAGTTAAAAAAGCAACAAAATTAGATGATAAATTTAACAAAAAAGTCAAAAGCATATCAAAATACTGGGTTGCCAGTAAAAGAACTGGAAGGCATCGAAAGGTGTAAAAACTGTTTCCTAGCACCTTTAAGTGAATACAGAATGTTGAATATGGACAAAATATTGGTTCTGGAGACACTACAGATTTATGTATATATTTTTATAAACTAGACAAACACTGTAATGGCTAGGTTGAAGTGGTGCAGTGGGCCATGAAATATCACTGAGGAGTAGGAGGCTAGTGGTGCTTGACTAAATAAGAGAAACTGAAAACGTTTCAGTGTGACATGAGCTCTTTCTTGTTTATTGTTGCATTTGTGGAGTAACAGGCTGCTTAAGGGAATTCCAGAGGCAAAGTACCATTATTTCCCTCATCAGGGTTTACCTAGAACTACTGTACCTTCTTGACTGTGCCACTTTTTGAAGGCAAAATGAATAGGGTATATGCACTGGGGACCTGCGTGATACATGATTTAGCTACACCAGAACAGTTTGACCTCTGGTAACCTCATGAGTGATGCATGCCACGAGTGATGTGCTCAAAGTTAAACTGCTCAAGTGTAGATAATGCATCACACAGGTACCCACTGCATGTCCTGTTTATACAATAGACTGATGTTTTATTTGAGGGGATGATCAGCAGGCAGTGTTTATCCAACATGTATGTGACAAATTCTGGGTTCTAAATTTTATCATGCATATATGGAGATAACATTTTTGATTATATTGGATTTGTGTCCACACATATTGTATACACCTTGTTTGTTTTACATGTTTTAATATGATGAGAAGTATGGTCATGTGTGAAGTCTGTTTCATGCCCTCAGTGTATTGGATTGTTTTGTGTGTTTACTTTGAAAAAGTCTTACAATGAATGATTATCTCATTTTTCTGGTGTTTCCAAAAAGTCATTCTTCATATACTGTAGAATTATGAAGAACAACTTTTTTAAGTTGTGAAGAATGAGAGAGAACATGAAAAATGGATATCCATAGAGACAAAGGAAGAGTCAACAGAGACAATCCTATATTTTCCAACACCACTTTTCCCAGCTTCATGGCAATGACTGACTGCCCAGGGCTATAGGTGTATATAGTGTCATCTCTGATCCAGGGCCTTATGCCATGAAACCTGCACCTCAAAACTCACTGCACTGCCACAGGTCTGGGAACATGTGGACTGCTAATAAGCTATGTTCCTAATTGCAGCTGTGATCAAGCAGGTAGCGTGCTTTTTGCTTTCAAGAAGGTACACAGCTTTAAAGGGCACCACACTCACCAGTCTCATGACTTTTACTATGACTTCATCATTACTGCCAGTGTCACCGTTGGCACTACTGCTCTTCAAATGGAACAGCACTGTTGAACCTATAAACAATTTATTTAAGCCCTATCTCCCATAATGGGTTCCATGAGTTCTTTTACCCAGAAGATGGGTGTATAGTGGCAGTCTCCCCAGGCAGTGTGAAACACCATTCTTGAGAGCAATTATGCCTGTGCATTGCTGTATGCCAGACAGTGGCATCATTGTTAGTTTAGCAATCAAAATATGATATGCTCCTAAGAACAGAACAGTTATCCAGCCATGTGAGCCTTATTTCAGTCATTACACTGATAGGGCCTAGTGATCACATTGCAATGGACTCCCTCATCCAGCCAAACATTGTGGGACTTAAAACTGGCCCTGAATCTTGCCAGGTCCCTTATCCTGACAAACCATTATCATTTACATATACTACACCTATTCATTCAATATCTCAGGGGTATCTGTTCACCTCTGGAATGTCTCATGAAGGTTGCCTTGCAAACTGCTTCCTCCCTTACATACTTCTGTGAGAGTGATTTTGCAAGGATCAGAGTGACCTCCTTTGAAAGGAGGCCCACCACTACTCCACAGCACATATTAGAACAGATTGTGGTTCTTTCCCTAGGGGCAAAGCTATCCAAGCTCTCCCTCTGCTTGTGATCTCCAGATGGCCATCTCTGTGCCTCAGGAGGGGATGAAAAGAGACAGGGCTCCCTCTAAGTTTCTGTCTCTGTCTCTGATAGTTCTTCAAGTTTTCAAGTGGACGCCAAGCCAGGCCAGCCTAGTCTGAGCTGTCAGCTATCCTCCACTGTTTATGGTGCACTGTGGGAGGGCTAGGCCATGAATATTCATTCCAGGACTCCACTGGCTGAGACAAAAAGCACAGAACATCAACACCTAGACACCCTGGACGGGATTCATATAGGGCCCTCCTTTTTGACACAAAGTGTATCAAAGGACAACCTTGCATCAAATTCTTGTGTGCAACATACTATATGCTGTATTCAGAAAGAAGATCAGTATCTGAGGCATAATTCACCAAACTGTTGCAAGAGGTTCGCTGCATCAAAAATATGATACATGTGGGGAGAATGCCGCAAGCTGAGGCATAACAGTGAGGGGAGAGAATGCCTCCAGGTGAGCCACAAAGGTGATTCAGGGGGGGCAAGAAAGACCATGATAAGGCTCAACAATGATGCAGATGGCAGGAATGTCCCAAGGTGTGTGAAAACCAAGAAGGATGGTATGGAGTAAGAAACAATGTAAGCTGCATCAAAAAGATGATGCAGTAGATGAGAACTGATGGAAGTTGTGGCAAACCCACGGAACAGGGCAAGATCTATGAAAAGTCATACAGTGGATGAAATGGCCACAGCAATGGCATGTGCAGCACCCATATCATTCTACAGGAGTGTGAGGGCTGTCTCACCCTCCCTGTCTGTGCTGCATCTGCTCTATTCAATGTGCCACTGTCAGTTAGATTAGCTCCACCCTGGTCTACAGGGATGCCTTCAATCACTGGAACAGTGTCAAGGCTCCAACCTTTTGAATCCCAGAAAAGGGGACATTGCATAATTTTTGTGATGCAAGCCACACTGCAACATGTTGCATCCAGGTTTTGGACACAAGCATGGTGCAACCAACTCTGGTGCAGGCAGGACTATGTTTGACGCAAGGTACATACCTGAACAGCATTGAAACATACTTTGAAGCAAGCCACAATTTGCATCAAATTGTTTTGATGCAATGCTTATAATTCATTTTTGGACCTTTGTGAATCAGACCCCTCCATCTCCTAACTGAAGCACAGCAGGAAGTCACTCTCATGGTCTGATGTAACCCATCAAGCACTCCAAAGTAACTTGCCTTGAGCTTGGGAAAGGGAGAAGCTGGTTACACTTTCCTCTTTCAAAAACCCTTGCAGTCCCCAGCAAGGGCAAACCAATTACAGGTACCAACTCCTTGTTGGGACGGTACTGCCCTCCTGGTCTTCTTTACCTGTGACTAGCACTGGCCAGAACCTACAGAATGCCTTACTTATACCAATCAGACATACATACAAATGGTCCTAAATGTAGGAGTGGCGGACACACTCACAGTAATTATGCTACACATAGTATTTCACAATAACCCACAATTACTGCATGACATTTCAATTTAGAACATGTAACCAGTTTAGTGCCTTAGGGCTGGGATGGCACCCAGTCACCCTGTGGCAGCCTTCACTATAATGAAGCCTTTAGCCTTCTTTTGCCATCCCTATTCTGTCTTCTGCATGGGCATGATGATAAGGCCCAACTCCACCTGCAAAAGAACAGAAGAGAACAAAACAAAACACTAAGCACTGTTAAACTCCCATTTTGTTTTCAAAAATGCAAAACTGTTTTGGATGGTAAATGCAAAAGTTTGTACTTTAATAGTCTGTGGGAGAAATCTCCCACTTCCTGATGTGGTGGGACTTATGCAGGAGATCTGAAGTGCAAACTTTGAAGTACTTCAAATTGTATCACAGTGCCCTCTGCTGTATTGTTCAGCACCAGGAAAGCCATAGTCCTTTGGAACTGAGGTCTCTGAGTACTCCCATTGTGGAGTAGCAATATTTATCTACTTTGTGTTTACCAGGTAAGGTGCACTAGACAAACATTTGCCTATTTTCAGGCATGACCCATGAGGGTACAAACCATTATAACAATACAATGCAAGACGATGACTTCATCAGTGGAGTACAAGATAATCTTTTTTTATTATTTTGTTATACTTTATTTTTATTCCTTAAGACAAAAAAAAATACATTCATATTTAATTACATCAACATAGTAATTATCCTTAAGAACATTAATTTTCAAATGTTACTCATGTAACTAAACAAAGCACAAAAAAATTCCCATTGTTTTAGGGGGATCAAAAAGAATATTTTAACCTAGTATTAAAATTAATCAGAGCCACTTCATGAATTAATCACACACACAAAAAAAATCTTCATTTATGCTGGATTTGATGCAAGCTACACTAGAAAATCACGTTTGATGCAAGTTGTAATACAAGTCACCTCTTGAGTCAGACTCTTTTGATTTAAGTCTCATGCGATGCTCTAAGTCTTTTGAAAATTAGCCCCAAATTTCCCAAAGTATTTTATGGCCTTGATGTTATAATAATGAAGGGTGGAATTTTTTTTTATTTTATCTGAGAGGTGATTTTGCAGTGCAGCTGGGAAGACAACTTTCAGATGGGATTTAAAAAATGACACCTGTCACCTTCAGAAAGCGAGGCAACACAAGGAATATGTTGAACATTGGGGACCAAAATCTTCAAAAATAAAGTTATGAGTAAACATTTGAACAATTTAGCTTTTCTTCATAACTTAGTTGTTATTCACATTTTGATCCCAAATTTTCAACATAGTCTTTTATGACCTTTCCTTCTTAACATAACAAGTGTCATTTATAAAATAGTAGCCGAAACGTCATTTCACTCTACAAGTGTGAAAACAAATTTTGGCTTGGATTTGCAAAACAACAGCTGTCACTTTCATGTGGTGGTGGTGAGAAAAAATTGCTGTGTTGAATTCTGGGGTCAAAATATTGCAAGTTACCAAAGTTACAAGCATGTGTTAAAAAATTTAAATGTTCGCTCATGACTTTGTTGTTTTGCAATATTTTTACCCCAAATTTTCAACATAGCTTTCTTATGACCTCATCTAATGAACAAGGGTGGAGAAACTTTTCAAATCCTGCCCAAAAGGCAATTTCAAGTTTGAAAACACATTTTGGTCAGGATTTGAAAAATGAGAGCTGTTGTGTTCATGAGGTGGTGTGAAAAAGTGGCTATGTTGAAAATTTGAATTTAAATAGTAAAAATTGCCAAAGTTACAAGTGAGCATTTAAAATTTTTAAAGTAAACTCAAAAATGTATTGTTTTTGACTATTTGTATTCCAGATTTTCAAAACAGCCTCCTTATTAATTGGCCCCACCTCATGAACAAGGGTGTAGAAAATGTTCAAATCCTGCCCAAAAGGTAATTTTGATCAGAAATTGCAAAATCACCTTTTGGTATGGATTTGCATAATTGTTTCACCCTTGTTCATGAAGTGTGGTTCCAAAAAGGCCATGCTGAAATTTTTGGGAAAAAGTATTCAAAAATTACCAAATTATGAGGACAAGTTCAAACCCATTGAAATACATTGAACCGCATACCTGGTTTCCTCAGTTCCCTATCTGGCATTGAAGATTGAAGACATGTCTGTGGTCCAGACAGGATTATGGTTTTGGACCCATGGTAGGTAAGTAAGAGGAGGGGGTGCTGAGTGGAAGGGTCAGGTGGGAGGAGGGTAACAGCAGTGATGTGCCTGCAGCACAACAGACATTGATGGATGGTTTTCTTTTTTATAAGGTGTATAAAAATTTAAAAAAAGACTACAAGGGATGTGTTTCTTTATTTCAGGGACCAAGACTGGGGATTGAGCCCACTAGGGTCAGTGTTATGCCTTGCAGAAATGGGATGGGCTCCTCGGTGTTGCACAGTGAATGTGGGTGGGGTGTGGTGAGGGTATTAGCTGGCACCAGGGACTGGGCACCCTGGTGTCACTCAATTCAGAAGGAGAAAGCAACAGAAGATGGGAGGAATACTTGGCAGAAGGTGGGAGGGATTGTTTTTACATTGGCGGGACCACAGCCAGCTCATCATGATGCTGATCAGCTCTACTTGCTGGGTGGCCTGATGCAGATGAAAGGAAAGTGCCACTTCATGATTCAGCTGGCTCTTTATTTTGAACTACACAAAGATTTTGCACAGCAAGACCAGAAAAATTTCATGATCAGCCTGGCTGATGATTGTCTGACACTGATGAGCCCCTTGCAAACCGCCTTACTTTGGATTGACAATGTCACACCTCTTAAAACCCACTATCATACTGAAATATTCGCTTTGGCAAATGAAAGAGCAAATACAAAAAAGTACTTTAACAAACAGAACTTCCTGCTCCCTCTCTTTTTCTCCTGCTGCACACTTGCAGCCAACATGATCTGTCATCCTCTGCCAAAGTGTCAGCTCTCAGTCAAAACTACCCAATTAAAAAACATTTACAGTCACAAGAGTGGGTGTGCATATTTTAAAGAAC
This sequence comes from Neoceratodus forsteri, assembly GCA_016271365.2. Classification (NCBI taxonomy): domain Eukaryota; kingdom Metazoa; phylum Chordata; order Ceratodontiformes; family Ceratodontidae; genus Neoceratodus; species Neoceratodus forsteri. Next base: position 1,222,311,984 of record CM057459.1, on the reverse strand, counting down.
AAATATACAGAGAAGAGAGAGAGAAAGAAGTAAATGTCTCAGCTGGGACTTGCACTCAGGCCACCCAGAATATAGTTCTGGTGGTGCTACCACTTACCAGCTGAACCACAAAGGCAACTGGAAACTGGGCCACCTGGATCACATCACACTTTCTCCAATGCAGAACCTGGTGCTGCACAGATAATTACATTTACAATCTCAGGAGTGCAGTGTGCATATTTTATGGAACCCATACAAACTGAAGAGAGAAGGAGAAGTAAGTGCCTCAGCTGGGACTACAACCCAGGCCATTCAGAATACTGTTCCTTTTACACTACCTGTGCAACCAAGGCAACTGGAAACTAGGCTGCCCTGATCACATTACACTTTCTTCAGTGCACAACCTGGTGCTGCACAGACTATTACATTTAAAATCACAAGAGTGCAATGTGCATATTTTAGGGAACACATACAAACAGGTGTGAGAGAAAGAAGTAAGTGCCTCAGCTGGGACTTGAACCCCGGCCACCCAGAATATCATTCCAGTTGCGCTATGTGTGCCACCAAGGCAATTGGAAACAGGGCAACCCAGAGCACATTACACTTTCTCCAATGCACAATGTGGTGCTGCACAGATAATTACATTTACAATTACAGTTCCATATAGTATGCACACTGCACATTTGTGACTGTAAATGTAATTATCTGTACAGCACCAGGTTTTATTTTGGAAAACTTATAATGTGCTCTGGGTGGCCCAGTTTCCATTTGCCTTTGTGGTGTAACTGGTAGTACAACTGGAACAGTGTTCTGGGTCGCCTGGGTTCAAGTTCTAGCTGAGGTGCCAGGTTGGTAGTGCTGCGGGTTGAGGCACTGGACATCACACCTCGCACCACACCAATGACCTGGGTTTGGGAATAAGCCCTGGTGCTGGGGGTCAGCTGGGAATGGAGAATAATCAAGAGTCTGGAGGACTGTTCTCCTCTTCCAGTGGAGGGATCCAGGGTCTTCCTGGTGCAGTAGAGACTCCCGATGGAGACCGGTGGTACTACTAGCGCAGGAACAACATTGGGAGATGAGCGCGGCTGACATCTACGGTAGCCATGCTGACATCACATAAGGCTGCACTCAGGGGCCAAAAAAGAATAAATCCCCATTGCCATAGATAGGTGATAGCACATCCATCCTCACTAGGCCACACTCCCAGCACCCGACTTTCCTGTCCTCCAGGGTCAATCACCCCTGGCCTGGCACACTAGATTATGAGATAGAGCACCCTGGGTGGATAGGGTGGTCCCACCTTGGGGGACTCAGAGCTGGGGGGTCCGCCTGGCTGGGGCAAGGAGGGAGAGGAGGTAACAGTAAGAGGTAGAGCACTGGTGTGGCAGCAGGATGCTGGAGAGAATTTGGTCAATGGTGTAAATAATGTTGAAAAAAAAAGTCCCAGCTGAGGCACTAGCTTCTTTTTCTCTCTTCTGTTTGTAGGTGTACAATTATAAAACAAACTACAAGCATGGAGGCCACATTAGGACAAAAGTCTTAAAGCAAAAAAAAGCCATTAGCCTAAAGAACTACTTTAGGGAAAATTAATTCAAGCATTTAACTGTTTTAATATTTTAATCTTTTTATATTGATTTTTCCATGCATGTAAATTACAGACAGCTATTTTATGAGCACAGTAAGACACTCAGTGGTTACACATTGTTCTAATCTAACTGCACTTCCAGAGGCTAAAGGTACTTGACCTGCAGCCTTGTGTCCTACTACATTCCCTGGGCTTGTGCTTAGATCAGCAAAATGCACACCACATGTTGTCTTGTTGCTTGCAACTGTACCATGCCACCTAGTGGCAACGTGAGCATTCTACAAATATTGGGCCCTATGCACAAAGGTGCAGAGTGGGTATGCACTGCGTAACCCTGGTGTGTAGCCCGCTGTGCACCCGCCCAGGCCCACTGTGCCCTCTGCACGGCATTCACAACCCGGCCAGATGCCCCCCTCCATGCCAGATCCCCTGCGGCATGCGGACCTAGGCATGGGGGGGTGGCCCAGAGGAGGCACAGGGGGCATGCCAGCATGCTGTGGGATGCATGTACGTGTGGAGTACTGGTGTCAGCATCCCCAGCAGGTTGGGGCAGCTGTAACGGCAGGGGGCCAGTTATGTGGCCCCCCAGGAGCGACAGCTGTGGGCTGTGGCTGTGAGGAGGGGTCCTGTGCACTCCCACTGAGGAAGCCTCAGCATGTGGGGCACACTGGGGGGTCTGCAAGTGATCGTCCAGGCACCCACCCCCACACCACATGTGGCACTCTATGCACTGGCACCCTGCCCACCACACACTGGTGCAGGTGATTCACTGTGGGATCTAGGATGGGCAGCTGATTGGCCACCCACCAGATTCATGGTTCTGCACCTGACCACCCCAGCAGGCCTGCACGCCGGGGGGAGGGGCTATATATGGGTGTTGTGGTGTGGTCACTGTTAGCGAATGTGGCCACCTGTGGATTTCCTGTGGGCATGGAGATGTGCGGACGGGGTATGCACCTTAGGCATGTATTTCCTGCCCCATTGTGCATAAGTTCCATTAAAAGCTAGATTGCATTACAGTAGTTTATAAAGTGGTACAAAGAATGCTGGCAATTGATTGGTTGACACAGGATGGCATATGCACTCTTACCTCAGCCTAAATCATAGGGAAAAAAGTATTATACAAGTGCCAGCCTGCTTATCCAATTACCACACATTAGAGGTTACACCTGTGGATTTTTACTCTCACATTTGCTTGTTTTGGACAATTTCTACCTTTAAAAATAACATTTATGTTTAAATAAAGCATTTATTTAACTGTAATTCTTTAGTCTGTGATATTTCTTAACATACAATCCATTTTATAAGTAAAAGGGATACTCCATAGTGTGAGTTAAGCTGAGATAACCACACTTCCAGTGACTATATGGCCCTATACCTGCAGAGTCTGGCCTCTCTTTGTATCCTGGGAATGCAGTTATCTTAGCTTAATTTACACACTACAATGTCTTATTGGCTACCTATTCTTCTGAAAGAAATGAAGTGAATGTGGAGCTACACGTGGTGAGCACTGCATAGGCCCTACCAGTGGTAGAACAGTTGGGACTTGGGTAAGGACTGAGCAGGCTCGATGGACCAAGAGTCTTTTTCTACCTGTAAAATTCAGTCTATCTATGCATGCTTCTGAGTCTATTCCAGACTCTAACTGATACAGGGTGGCGATTTTTATAGTATTACATATTACATTGATATTGTGGGCTCATTTAAAAATTACTGTATAATACAGGAAGTGGACCATACTTATTCAGACTGCAAATCACATACTACCATGCTGGGCTCTTTGATACAAGATGAATTCCATGCTCACAAATGGTAACACTCTTTCCAACTAAACATTTGGAGGGATCAGGGAAGTAAATTTTCAAGACTACAACAAAGAACTTTGATACTATACAAACCCAAAGAGCCCGTTTGATCATGTAGAGTGGTAGATACTGCTCTACAATGGTATCGTAGGGTATGGCCTGCCACAGCCCCAAACTATTGTTCAAAAGCACATTCATCTAAATGCAGCATTTCTGGTATTGGGACTTGCAGTTTTGCACCATTTGTGTGCTATCTTTGAAAGTGGCAATAGGTACCACTGTATTTGTCCTTGAAGAACACCTTTTTAGAAAGACTGAAGTACGAGCACATGATGTGAGAAAGAAATCTGAGAATGGCACTACCAGGGATATAAAGAAGAAACAAATAATGCAAATGAAAAAAACAGTGGCTTGAAATGGAGCTCTTTGATTGGTTGTAAACATTTACATGCAAGAAAATAGTTGATACTGAAACAGCATTACAAAAAGACAGCTGAGGGACAGCTTTAAAAAAATATGATTGCTCATCAAATTTAACATATATTTCTTATACTTAACATCCTCAAATACTAGATAATGTTCATGAGCACACAATCTCTGTGACTTGGCCTTTATCTGCTCATAAAACAAAACAAAATGTAATGTTAAATGCACACTGAAAATAGAAAATAGAGTTAAAATTGACACAGAGCAGCTGATCTCAGAAACCCTAGGGCAGACTTGATGGACCATTGGTCTCCTTCTGCAGTCACTTTCTATGTTTCTATGTTTCAACCAAAGTTCTTCTTCAGGAATTATCTAAAAAGAGAAACAAATAAAAGTAGTGGGACTCTGCTCTTGCTGCCTGTTTACAAGTGACAGTATAATCCTCTGCTTCTGACATCACAATGGATTGCTATAGAAATGATTATGTTGTCCAAAGCAGAAGATTATAACATGGCTAATCGACAAGCAGCAGGAGTAGGTGGAGATTAAGCAGCAGAGCTTCTTAGTTTCATACTAATGTCCTTTGAAACAATGAAAAGAAGGAAAATAAATTCCCAGAAATATCTCAATTATATGTTGAATTCTATGTGTTACAATTTTCATAGTTTGCCCTGTAATCAGACAATTTTGATTATGAAAACATTATTAAAGGAGATAAAACTATTTTAATTTAATAATAGCATTATAGGGGTTGGTTTATTAAGCAGTAAGGTACAACAGGGGTTACGTTAATGTCCTATTAATCACCCTCTGTAGGCATGATGTGGCTCAAGATAAAGCAAAGTGCTAAGTGCCCAAAGGAGGTGATTAAAGAGGTATCCCATTGTAACGGCGACTGAAAAATGGTGAGATGACACTACAGTGATGAAATATAGTGCTACTGCAAAGAGAGACTGAAAAGACAGCATTCTCAGAAAACATCGACCTATGGATTTTTCCCCTCCATGAGTTCTGTCCCCCCCTAGATATTGTTCTATTTAGTAAGGGGGTGTGGGGTGAAGTCATTCTGCCACTGGCAATGTTTTCTGCGATCGCTGTCTTTTCACGGTCGCCCTTTGTATCACGGCAACAGACTGCAAGGTCATAAGCAGAACCATGATATCAGGTGTAGGCAAGCAGCCAAAAAAGATAGGCCAGTGATCCTGTTCATATGCCAGTGTCCTTACTAATAATGAAGTAAGGCTGTTTTTTAAAAGCTGTCAGAGTGCCATCAAGGGCTCTTTAACTTGACATTAACATAACGCCTGGAGTGTCTTATTGCTATCATTATAATTTTATACACACATTCTTGATCATTAACATGTTGTTGAATACAATTTCTGTCATGTTAGGTGTTTTAACATAAAACAGTCCTTCTCCCTTAGATTTTCTTTTTATTTAGGTCTTTGTGTATATTATTTGGTTGACAAGTGAAGGGTTGCACATCAGCATCTGAATAAAGAATCATTACGGCCCATTCGATACCAACAGTATCATGTGGGGTTACTGCTCATGGCACTGGATACAGATGCTTGGGTTGTATCCGTTATTTGTGGTGGCTATTGTTTCCAGGGCATGGGTTGGGATCAAGCAGCTGTCCAACACAGACAGACAAAAATAGAAGAGGAAAAAAAGTAGACTCTTTGGTGTTCCAAATGCTGCTGTTCAGTGACAAAAAAATAGAGTGATGGCAGGGACTACTACTTTTGGTGCATGGATGCTGCAGTGTGTTGGGGTTGGGGTGGAAATCTTTCCTATACAGAACCTGCAGAGGGGGAAAGAGTGATGCTGGAACCATGCAGAGATCACATTAAATGACAATCATTAGTTTAGTTTTGTTTTTATTTCACATAAAACCCTTTAGGTAGTATCTATTTACAAAGGGTTTAGAGTCAGGTGCAACAAAAGTTACACAAGTCAGGTACAACATAGTTATGTAATACATAACATATTATAACTATAGCTATAAACTGCAATGTACATAATATACATTTAATTAAATATTTTCATTCCTTGAGGCACATTATAAGTCTGTTGAGTCCTCCCTCAGACAATAACTAGTTTGGGCATCCTTCCAGATTACGTGTATTCATGAGCCTCGTATTTTATGTGCCAAGGTCCTACATGCACACTTATCTAACAGTAACATAGAGGACTGTGCATGATCGCTCATACACAACAAGGGTATTTTTCACTCAAGAGGTTTCCATGGTAACTGGAGACCTCAAGAGCGCAGCTCGAGAGGCCTTGTTACCATGGAAACCTCGAGAGTTGAAAAATACCCTTGTTGTGTATGAGCGATCATACAGTCTTTTATAGTGTATGGTCGCTCATAACAAGACTGCCCTTTCTTTCCTTCACATTCTTGTGTGGTTTTCAGTTCCTCCGGCCTGTTTCACCACCATGGCCATTCTTAGTGCATCGCCGGTCTGCCGATCGCGCATGCGCACCCCAGCTTCCAAGCACACACACACACACACACACCTACTAGGTGTTATGATGCACTGGCTATATAGCTAGTGTAGCACAACAGCTACGATGATGTAGCTAGTGCAGCACAACAATGCTGTTGGGAGCATGGATTTCCATGTTCAACAGCGTTCTACCATACACTATATAGGTATGTAGAATGCGACTGACCAATCGTATTACAGGATTTTACTCACCATTATAATAATTAGGCAATAATGCATGACAGGGTGTGGGTTGTGCTAGGATAACCTCACACCTGGGGTGGTTGGGTATGAGTTCACAGGCCAAGTGCTTCCAACACTCCAGAAGTGAGGTTATCCCACTACAACCCACACCATGAAGTGCATTATTGCTATTATACAATGGCTTGATTCTAATCAAATAAAAAAAAGCAGAAACACTTGTTTTAAATAAGTTTTTCCTTTATTTTTTCTGTGGAGGATGACGTTTTATAGAAAAGTCTGCTGTTTGTGTTTTGTCCACTAGATGGCATGGCCAGTATCTACTGTGTTCTGTTTATCTGGCCACAGGTTTTTTCTTTCTGTCCCCATGGAGGGTGCTGTGCCTGTGCATGCATGTTGGGTTGTGTACACCCTTGTAATATTTTTTAAAAGTGTAAGAAATTGAGGGTTTGTTTGCTGATGTGTGGGGCCACAGAGCTGATGGCAAGGATTGTGGTTACTGAGGTGGTTAGCGAGAGACGCGCACATAGCTCTGTTCCTGGGAGCAAAGAGATCAGACTGAGGTATGGCTACAGTTTCTGTGGAGCAGGGGAAGAACTGGAGATTTGTGGCAGTTCAGCTAGATAAAATATATTTAATTTTTATGGTACCATTTGATTCCCGAAGTGAGCATTGTCAGTGAACTGCGCGACTAGTAGTTACGGTGTTGGGGGTTCACTGAACGTCTGGGCTCGGGGTGGAGATCAAAATGGACATAAGAATTTAGTGTCTTTGCTGAAATGTTTGACTCTTGCATTTAACATTGCAAATTACTAAAAGAGGACTATTTGCAGAGCCACTTAGCTGTGCGGGTGACGGGGGGAGCTGGAAGTGTTGACTTGTTCTGAGAGTGGGAATGTGGAAAACAGAAGTGTTACTTCTGGGAGTTACAGGACTTAGATAGGCACTGTCTTGTTTTGTTTTACTGCTGAAGGTATTTTTTTTACAGAGTGAGAAGAGCAAAACAGAAATAGGACAAGGAAACTGTTACACCATGGGGGGGGGCGATAGTGAAGTGGCAGCTTGGAGCGTCCCTAACCTCTGGAGAGGAGGCATGATTTGAGAACCTGTCATGTGGTCATGTGTGTGCCTGGACTTCATACAGTGAGGTTATGCTCAGATAACCTCACTGTACCAGGCACACACTGATCAATCAGAGACCAGGACATTTTCTTGCCATTGTATAATTAAGCAATAAGGTACAACAGAGTGTGAGTTATTGGGGGATTTACCCACACCTTGTGTGGTGTGTCACGAGGTGCAGCTGAGTGACTTAACCACACAAGAAGTGGGTAAATCCCCCAATAACCCATGCCCATTAAAATGTGTTTACAGGTAAATATGTTTTTTTATAAGTGCCATTCCTCAGCTGTGGGTTATTGCAGGATATACTCATGGTCATGTGATGTGTTTTGACCAGTGAAGTTACAGGATTTTCTAATCCCATTCTGTAATCTCTATTAATCTAACCTTAGGGACATAAGGCAAATGGTTTCAACTAATTAAACAATAAAGTATGAAAGGGGTTATGTTAAGGTTCAGGTTCTACTTAACATCCCCTGGCAGTGTGATATGGCATGAAATGCAGCCAAATGACAGAATCCCCAAAGGATGTCTAACTGAACTTTAACATAACCTCTGTGAGTACCCTACTGTTATTTTACATTTTTTTAATCTTGTATGTTTTTTGTAATCTTGAATCTTTTGCTGTTTTATATTTTTAATTCTTCCTAGGCCCCATCTGTCACATGCACCTGTGCCTCCCTCATCGCCACTTACCTCTGAGCTGCACAGGAGCCATCATGAAGCCTTGGTTTGCCCTACCAGGTGGGGCTGAGAGTGGGACACCCTCAACAGGATCTGCATCTTGGCCTCCATGTCAGGATAACTGGGTATAGGGTGGGGGTCAGATATATATTTGGGCTGCTAGCCACTTTTTCTTGTTCTTCATCCCCCTTAGATCCTCATGAGGCATGGTGTGATGTCACCACATGCCTGAGCCAAGTACATCAGCAAGTCGATGTCTGCATCTGTCTCTTCCCACCTGTCTTCCTTCCAGTTGCACTGCCACCTGTGGTCACCCAGATGGCAGTGTTGTGGCAGAGGACACCACCATCCTTCCCTGGAGGAGGAGGAGGAGGAGGAGAGAATTCTCTGGGATGTTCAGTCCTCCCCCCCATGACCTGAGACCATTCCAAAGCCTGAGTTCTCATTGATGTGCATGGTAGCACTACTGCTGCACTTTTAAGCTAGTTTCATTTAAATTTTCAATAATTTGTGTGGCTAAGTGGTTCCCTCCTTGCTGTGGGAAATGGTTAGAGAGGCTGGATGCTGCCTCATGTGCCCAGTGCTGCATAGGCTGATTACACTCATGAGTGGCATTTCCATGATGACCAGGTAATGAGGTTAGTTTATGAACTTAAATAGACCCTGTCAAAATGTTCAAGTCCCTTAAGTAAGGAAAAGGAAAGTAAAAACATTAGCCTATAGTGCTAACCCACAAGATGGTATTGCTGTTGAAATATGATTGTTATGCTGCAGGTGCTACTCGGACTAAAAAGTGATAAAAATGGCTATGATTCCACACACAGTTATGTTTATTTCTTCATTACTTCCCTCAGACTGACTTAACTCAGTCCATTTGGAACTCCCCATCTTTCACTCTTAGTGGAAAGTAGATTCCTTCAAACTGGCTGCCTCAACTAAGCGATGGAAAACTGCTTTCCCTGGTAGACAGGGAAGGGCACTGGTTGTCCTCACATGGAATTATCGACAAGTTCCATAGTCCAGGCTCAGCTCATTTTAAAGTAATGCAGTCAAGACACCTTCTCATTGTAGTCCTGGGGAGTTCTCCCCCCTCCCAGAAGGTATCAGCTCCGATTCCTGAATTCTCCCAATTGTCCGGTTCGTCTGACATAATATCCAGGCTATACAATGTGCTGTATTATAAGAAGTATGGGGACACCTTTGGACCTACTAGTTTCTGGAATTCACTCCTCCCTCAATACCAGTTGGATTGGCAATCCCTATGGAGATTCTGTCATAAGTATGTTTCCCAAGATAGGCTGCGTCTCATGCAATACCACATCCTACATAACATGTATTGTACCCCTATCAAATTAAAAAAAATGGGGCTTCTCGAATTCTAGTACATGTACTAAGTGCCTGCAAGAAGAGGGTACTCTCTTGCACATGTTCTGGTCCTGTCCCAAAGTTTCTTCCTTATGGAATACAATTAAGATGTTTTTTGATCCCCTACTGGGCCTACAGGAGTACTTCATTCCGGAGGTATGTCTTTTAGGGGACATGTCCCTGGTTAACGCTAGAATTAGGAAATATCACATCTCTATGGTTGCACTCTCTGTTAAGAAACTTATACTATGTCATTGGAAGGAAAAATCAGTTCCTTCCTTCCAGGAATGGTTACATGAAATCACTGTCAACCTTCGAACAGAGAAGGCAATTGCAAGCCTTCATAACAGACTAGAGATATATAGCAAGATATGGGACCCCGTTCATTCTTTACTCTTGTTACCTCACTGAACTTATATCACACCGGTTTTATCCATATGTACCATTGATCCATGCACTGCATGTTAGGATGACCCACTTTGTTGCTGCTGTAAGGGGGATGGGGTGGAGGGGTGGGCTGGGTAGTTTTTACTGTTCTAGAATTATGTCTCATCATCTCGATTTGCTGTAACTGCCCATTATAATGGAAATGTATTAATAAAGTTTAAATTGTAAAAAAAAAAAAATGGCTATGATTCCTCCAGCTACAGCTAAGAAGCTCTCTATTTACTAGCAGCAAGCACAAGCCACAGTGTCTATGGATGTGCAGACCAGGGAGCATGCTCATTTGTTCCAAACAAGATGGTGACAACTGTAACAACAAGCAATTATCAATGCCGAATGTTGACTTGCTGGCAATGGCATTGGTAGTGCAGGAGTTAGAGAAATGCATAATAGGAATGACAGTGAAGTATTGAACTGACACCAGCCTCAACCCAACCCTGCAGAGACTGACAGGCATTGGGGGTGTGCCTTTGGGTCATCAGCCATAACGCTCACTCCATTTCACCTCACCCTACTCTGCAGACACTGACAGGTGTCACAGTGCCTTGGGATCTTTCGGCCTTATACTCACCACATTCCATAAGGAAATATGCTGAGATGGGTGTGGTATAGGAAAATGGGGTGAACATTGCAGCCGAATACCCGAAGGCACACCTTGATGCCTGTCAGTGGCTACAGGGTGGGGGTGGAATGGTGTGAACATTACAGCCAATGATTCCAAGTCACACCCCTGATGCCTGTCAGTCCCTACAGAGTAGGACATTATGGTTGGAAACCCTAACACCTGGGCTATTTGTTGGTATTTTCAGTCCAGATTTTTTAGTCCAGATTTTCGTGACCCCACCTCAAAAACAGTGGCACTATCATTTCATTACTCAATCCTGAAAGGTGATTTAGCACAGTGACTGTGCCATTTGGCTCCACAGGTGTGAAAACATATTTCTGGCAGGATATGAAAAATGGCAGCTGTACTGTTCATGAGGTGGAGTGAAAAAATGGCAATGTTGAAAATCTGGAGTGAAAATATGAAAAATTGGCGAAGTTATGATCTTTGAGAAACCGCGCAATGCACGCCTGTAACGCTATCATTTTTTGGAATTTTTTCGCCAAACTTTCAACATGAGCATTTTTTAACCTCTCCTCAAGAACAGTGGCACTATGATTTTATTAATCTGCCCTGAAAGTTGATTTCCCACAGCAACCGTGTCATTCTGCGCCAAAGGTGTGAAAACATGTTTCAGGAAGGATGTGAAAAATGATACCTATAATGTCCATAAGGAGATGTGAAAAAATGGCAATGCTAAAAATCTGGAGAGAAAATATAAAAAATTGGCAAAGTTATGAGTCTGCGTAGTAACTACACAACACAAGCTCGTAAAGCAATCATTTTTTTGAATGTTTTCACCAAATTTGCAGCAAGGGCTTTTAGGAACCTCTCCTCCTGAACAGTAGCACTGTTGTTTCATTAATCAGTCCTGAATGGTGATTCCACACAGTGACCGAGAAATCACCTTTCAGGACCAAGAAATTAAATGACAATAACAAGTTCAGAAGGTGGGATCCCAAGAACCCCATGTTGAAAATTTGAGGACAAAATTCCAAAAAATGGCAGAGATATCAACCTAAGTTGAAACCCCCCATTGCCTCCCATTATAAAGCTTACCGTCATTTCTTCAGTTCACAGTTTGGCTTTGAAGAGTGCAGACATGTCCTGGTTCAGAGAAGATCATGGCTCCCAACCTCCAGAGGGTAAGTATGGGTGAGGGTGGTGGTGCAAGGAGGTGGTGCACAGAGGGAGGATGGGGGAGGGGGACGAGGGCGACAATGGTGGACCATTTTCTTGCTTGCAGGGGAAAAAAAAGACTGCAAGGGAAGGCTTTTTCATTTACAGGTTACACAAAAATAAAAATAGGCACATTGGGGTGGGCTCCCAGTGTGCCACAATTTTGGGGGGGGATGCCAACATGGGGATTTGCTACCCCGATGTTGGCAAGGTGTATAGACGGGGTGGGGCATGCATCCGACACTGGGAGTGGGCACCTCGGTGTTGGAAAGGAAAGGGGAAACTGTTTAACCAGGAAAGACACACTAAGAGGAAAGATACACTAGTTTAGTTTAGTTTAGTTAGTTTTTGTTGACCGGGTAAGTGCACTAGACAAATTCTGCCTATTTTTAGGCATGACCCAGGGGGGGAGGGGGATACAGATGAATGCCAACTGACCTTGAACCAGATTAAGCTGTTGGTGATATTTTTTTAGTGAATGGGGGGAAATTTGGCCAGGACACCGGGGAAATTCCCCTACTCTGATGCTGCATTGCAGCCAGTAGGTGGACCAGCCGTTGAGATGGCCACTTGGTACTCGGACTCAGAGCAGGAGGATGTCTTGGAGATAGGGGAGTTGGTCTCCCTCCCTATCTCTGTTCAACAGGAGACTGACAAAGAAAGGACCGGAGACCTACCGGGAGGAGCTCCGCTACTGAGGGCTACAGGAGGAGTATTGCAAGAGGATCATTCCGTTACCTCAGGTATCGCAACCGGAATTATGGCAAGTCAGGATTTGGTTTCTTTGGAGGCTTTGACTGCTCCTTTGGGGTTGCAAACGGCTTGTGTGCAGGCTTCCCACATGGACAGTGAAGACGGGGCTTTGCTCTGCCTGGCTCCCTCGAGTCCTGTCAGTCACGGCATGATGTGGACTGACAGGACGCTGCAGTGCATTCTGGAGCCGGGAGCAGATGCGGAAGCAGCCGGGGCTCCGGTGCAGTGTGTCTCTGGGTTACTGGGAGCAGGGGAGACTGGCAGTGTTTCGCTACTTCGCGAGTGCCAGGAGTCTCCCCTTTGCTCCTCCATACCGGCAGCAGGATCTGGTGCTTTGCCTCCAGGCGTGGAGCATGATGGAAAGGTGATGAATTTATACTTCGGGGCTGATGTTCAAGGGTCTGTTTCTTCAGGACAGTTGGGAGAGCCGACAGCACAACACTCAGGTACTGTACATGTTCCGGTTGTGGAGAGTGGATTACAGGGACCCCAACAGCAAGTCACGGTGGGTCATGCCGTACACAGCCCCCCTGGTCATGGGTTTGATTCCCACCTGTCTGCTTCAGGGTTAACTATTGCTGCAGCTCTTTGGGGCGCAGGGTAAGAGAAGTCCTCATTAGATGATTCCTGGACCTCCCCTGCACGACCCGGCCCCACTCCTCAAGGTGACTTATTGGATATTTCAGACCCTTTGGATGTACCCTCGGGCTTAAGTCTTTCCCAGCCCCCGCCCTGGTGGGCAGGAGGGGCACAGGGTTGTGAGCAGGGGTCATTGCTGCATGAAACTTTGCCTATTTTCACTACAGAGCCTAGTGTTGGGGATGTGCCTTCGGCCCCTATTTTACCCGCTTTGGTTTCTAATTTGCCTCTGCCTAGTACGTCTCCTATAGGCATGGTGGGGACAGGGGGAAGCTCTCTTCAGGCAGGTGTGCTTAGTAAGACCCCTAGGCCTCCACCTACGAATGCTTCCATCCGGGGTACGAACTCTAAGTTTGCTACTTCAGCACCTGGACCATCTGTTGGCCCTCAGCGGCCTAAAACTTTTGCCGGCCTATTTCATTCCCCCCCTGAGCAGGCCAAGCAGCATAATGCTGTCCGGCTTAGATACAGGGGTGGGTTGGACACATTTCCAGATCGTCTCTATGTGGGGAAAACATTGATTAAATCCAGTCTGCAATTTGCTCCTTCTGAGATATATGCCTTAATCCATATGTCTGGTGATAATTATTTTGATATCAGCTTTAAAACTGCTTTAGGTTTAGATATCTTTTGGCATCGTTATCAGGCTGTCCGTCATACTCCATTATGGTCCCCTTTTTTTGCTATTCCCCTTACTAAACCAACTATTGAGAATGTTACTGTTTTGTTTAAAAATGAGGGGGTGGCAATAGAGGACATTGTACGGTGGTTGTCTACTAAATGCACAGTGCTGGGTTTACCTGATCCCATCATTGACTCTGAGTTTTTTTGGACAGGGGGGTGGAAGTTTCAGGTAAAATTACCTATTGTTAATGGGAGTATACAGCACTTACCAAGTTGTTTTTATCTAGGTAGGGATAGGGGTTTTGTATTTTACCCAGGACAACCAAAATCTTGTTTACGGTGTGGGGCCCATACCCATCTAAGTAGTGCTTGCGACCAACTTAAATGCTCCTCATGTTTGGGTTCTGGACATGTGAGTCTGAATTGCCCTCACCCATCCTACTGCAATTTGTGCGAAGCAACCTCACACTCCTTTAAAGATTGTCCATGGGCCTCACATAATAATCCAGTGATGCCTGCTGACTCTCAGAATGAGACTATGACTCAGGCCCAAAGATCTGCTCAGGCTAGGCCGCAATTTCGGCCTTTTGCTTCTGCACCAGTCCCTCCCCCTCTGCTCCTCCTTCTTCACGGATTGACCCGGGGTTGGAGCCAACACCCCTGACAGTACCCACGTCTAGTCCAGACTTAGTGTCTGGAGACTTGGGTTTAATACCTCTTGATACTGCTTCTACCCCAGATGTTGCCAAGGAGCAGTCCCCAGCCCCTAGCACTTCGGCTCTACCCTGTGTTAAAGACAATATGCCACCACCTGTTGATACGGATTGGGTTCCGGTGGGGAACAGGAGGCAGACAAGAAGCTCTCTTCTGAAAGGAGTTCACCTTCCTTCTGCCTCTCCCCCTGCTGATGTGGTAATAAAAAAATGTTTTGCTGTCTTAAATAAACGTAAGCAGGCGGTGGATACTGAGGAAGATTCTGATGCCTCCTCTGTTGCATCTTCCCAGGTTGAGATGTTGACTGATTCCGAGCAGGTTTCTGGGGACATCCAGCTTAATAAGAAAAAACATTGTAAGTTGAAATCTTCAGGCAAGGGACGAGGTAGAAAAAAATCTTGAATTTACCTATGTCTGATATGGGGGATGTCTTATCTTTTGGTAGCTTAAATGTTAATAGCCTTAAAAATGTTAAACAGAGATGGGCTATTTTTTCCTTTCTTTTGTCCTTGCCTTTACATACTATTTTTTTACAGGACACTAGGCTCCACTCATTGAGAGAGATTGGGCAGGCCTCCAGGGATTGGAGGGATGGGCTGTCTTTCTGGTCCTTGGCTGAGGATGTGTGTTCCAGAGTAGGGATACTGGTGAAGGGGGTTGACATTCATGTTACCAGACTGATTTAATTCAGGGTTGGGTTCTTATTTTAGATGTCATTCTCCAACAACAAGAATGGCTGTTTATTAATATTTATAACCCTCAACTTAAAACTCAGTGGATTCAGACCTTAAAAACTATCCAGCCATTTCTTCATTCATCCAAATCAGTTATTTTTGGAGGGGATTTTAACTGTATTTTGGCCTTGTCTGACAAAACTGGAATTACCCAAAAATTATATTCAGATTCTAGCTTCCTTAACACTTTGTATGTCACTGCTGACTTACGTGATGGGGCTTCTTTTGGTGTACACCCGCTGGAACACACTTTTCACCGGGGTAGATTTACCACACGGATTGATTACTTTTTTCTTTCTCATTGGTTGGCTAATGTTCAGTATTCAGTTCTTCCATGTGAGTTTTCAGATCATTGTGTGTTATTGTTGCACATCGGTTGTCCCAGTAACAAACCTGTGTCTCAAACATTCTGGAAGATGAATATTTCTGTTTTGGGGGAGGAAGGTGGGTGGCAGGAATTGTATGGGCTTCTCCAAGACAAGGTTTCAGTATTTGACTTATACAATAACCCAACCTTTTGGTGGCAGGATACTAAATCTGTTATTAAACAATTTTGTAAACGATTTTCTAAACAAAAATCCTCAGATCGCTATTTCCAGTACCTTAAGTGCCATCAGCACTTACAAAGATTAATGTCTTGGCAAACTGAATGGGGCCTGGATTATTTGGCACAGATCCAGCAGGTTAAAACTGAGATGCGTTCCTCTCAGTATGAGAGGACGACATCACTGTTTCTTGAACAAAAGTACGGGAAAAAGGGATCTACTAAAGTAGTTAATCCCTATGATAGTAGCCACCAACAGGTTGCGTCTAAATACATTTCCTCTTTGATCTCCCATTGTGGCACCTGGATTACTGATAATCATACCATTTTGGAGGAGGTTTCATTCCATGCTCGGTCTTTATATGGGCAAGCTTACGAGCCAGAGGCCTGGGATGGGTTTTTGGGTTCCTTAGATGTTCCTACCTTGTCCCCTGATTGTATTAATGTTTCATGTCAGCCCATTACTAATGCTGAAGTGGACTCTGTTATTAGCCATTTGAAAACTACCATCACCTCTGGTCCTGATGGCATTCCCAATGAGTTTTATAAAAAAGCTAAACCTTTATTGTTACCATATTTAAAGAAGGTATATAATGTCATCTTACAAGGCCTCTTGCCTATTCCTCTCGCATTTGCCAATAGTTATTTGATTTTTTTATATAAACAGAAAAATGATAAAGACAAGTTGGACAACTGGCATCCTATTAGTTTGTTAAATTCCGATTGGAAGATCTTGTGTAAGATTCTCTCCAATAGGCTCTCTCAGATTGCTGCCCAGGTAATTTTTTCTAAACAGACTTGTGCGATTCCAAGTCGTTCTATGCTCTCCAATTTGAAATTTTACTGGAAGTATTTGATGGGAGTGCCACACAAGGATATGTTCTTAGTTTAGATCAGACTAAGGCTTTTGACCAGGTTCCCCATAGTTATTTATTTACAGTCCTGGCAAAGTATGGGGTACCTGCGGAATTGCTGAGCTGGATTAAGAATTTGTATCGGTCTGCCTGCACAATGCTGTTAGTTAACAGATTACAAGGCTCCCATATCCCTATCAAGAAAGGGGTATGCCAGGGATGTCCTTTAAGTCCCATGTTGTATGTTTTTCCCATTGATCCTCTGCTCCGGAAATTGAATGGGGAGGGGATCATTAGACATATCTCTGTAAACCCAGATCTCGCATTTCCCAGTGCTCTTGCTTATGCAGTTGACATTTGCATTCTAGTAGCAGATCAAGCATCTGGTGAGAGGGCAATTGAGATCATCCATTTCTTCTCCCTAATTTCTTGATCTGAGTTAAATACCCAGAAGAGTGTGGGTTGTGCATTCCATCTTCCCCCACAGACGGCATCTCTGGATATTGGAGGGGTTATTGTTCACTCTCAGAAAACTTGTATTTTGGGGGTTACTTTTGGCCTACCTGATGTGGCGGCATGTAACTGGATTTCATCTATGGAGGTAGCTGAATCCAAATTTTTTTGCTGGAAGCAGTTCCCTATGTCCTGCAAGAAGTGGATTTTTCTGCTCAAAACTTGCATTCTGCCTATTTTTTTATTGATTAGTTATATTTTTCCCCTTCCATTACATCTTGAGGCCCGTCTTTATAATTTGCTTTTTCAGTTGCTTTGGGGTAGTAGACTAAACCCTGTAAAGAGATCCATTACATACTGTCCTATTAAACAGGGTGGTCTTCAGATGGTAAACCCAGTGTTGTTTTATTTTTCCATTTTTGTCTATGCTAATATTTTCCATGTATAGTCAACCGATGGATTGTTGGGCCCTTAGCTTTACTCCTGCTTCAGTATTTTTGGATAAATGGCAAGCCCTGTGTGAAACCATTTATGAATTCGACCGGACGCCTGATACCTCATTGAAATCTTTAAAAAGTTAAATTATGGAAAGTGTCTTATGATATAGATTTGTTACAGCATAGAAAGCTCTTATATTCCTCCGCATGCAAACCATGTTCTTGGTGTCGCCCTGTTTTGATGTACCATGTGATACTCAATGTTTAACAAAACAATTGCTGGAAAGCAGGATTCTGGAGAAAATGTGGGATACCCTGTGGTTGTGTTGTCACAACAAATTAAATGTTAAGGGAAACCAAGAGCACAAGCAATTGTCTGAAAGGTATTATGTTCGGATCACTTGTACATGTATGCTTGAATCTATGTCGCACCTGTTTTTTGACTGTCCATGTATTGCTCCACTGTGGACTCAGTTGAGTCAGACATGGGGTTTACCCACATTCTCTGATTTAACTTATTCAGAGTTAGTTTATGGGGAATTTGGACCTGGTTGGAAAATTTTTTTTCCTGGTACATTGCGGGTTCTGTTTGCAGTCTGCTGATTGTGTATCTGGCACAACCGATGTCTGTTTGTGTTGCAACAAAAAATAGTTTATTTGACTGACCTAATGGAGCACATTAGGAAGGAAACTTCTAGTATTTACTGTTCAGAAAAAAAACTTTACCTGCACCTTTAGTGGCATTTTGGTGGAGAGCGTTACCTTTAATTTTATTTGAAGGGGTTACTTGAATTATTTTTTCTGAGGGGGGTGTGAGTTGTGGGACTTCTTTTTAGTACTATTTTCTGTTTTTTTCTGCTTCTTTATTAACCTGTATTGCAGATATGGTTATTTTTCTTTTCTACTCACTGCCTGTATGTATAATGATGTAAATATTTTTTGATTTGTCTTGAGTTTTTGTTTTCTTATATTGTTTTCCAATAAAAAATTCCCCTACTCTGTAGGCAGGTGGTGCTGTCCATTTGTCTGCAGGGATGGAGGTCCCCATTCAGCTTCAGGACACCAGAAGAGGAGGATGTG
Source organism: Neoceratodus forsteri (assembly GCA_016271365.2). Lineage (NCBI taxonomy): Eukaryota > Metazoa > Chordata > Ceratodontiformes > Ceratodontidae > Neoceratodus > Neoceratodus forsteri. The sequence goes on along the minus strand of CM057459.1, from coordinate 1,222,293,266 downwards.
CTGCTATTTCTGGTCCAGAGCTCTTGCAAAATTCTGAAAGAAATACTGACACAGAAAAGGTTCAAGAGATGGCTTTGGATATAGAGGCAGTACCTGATCAAGACTCCTTAGACGCTGGATTTATGGAAACAGAAGATGAGTTACATACTGAATTGGAAAAGAAAAAAAGGCATTTACTGGATTTAATAACTATGGCAGAACAAGACTTCCAGTCTTGTAGACAAAAGCTAGAAAAAGAGAAAAAACTTAAAAGGTCTATGGCTAGTCCTGGGACATCAGGTTAAAAAAGAACTTCTACAGACTCTGGAAAAAATATTTTACCTGATTCCTCTAGGAAAATTGTGGTTTCCCAAAGTTCTGAAAAGTCCATTCTGCCTGTTAATACTGCTAATACTGATATAGATTCTTCTGACTTTTTGGCCCCGAGGAAGCTTTTTCCAAAGCAGGATGGGTGAAACAGACAAATATATGGGTGTCAGATTCTAATATCCCCCTTCCAGGCTCTTCAGAAAATCATTCACCCATCAAGACTAGACCAAGTTACTTGGATTTATTGTTATCTGAGATGGATCCACAAAAAATTTCTAAGTCTCCCTTTTTGGAAACTGCGACTGTGCCATTCGGAAGCGAGGCTTCAGATTTGACTACTACGCCAGATGCCTTTCAAAGCCCTGATGATCTTTTAATTTTGGAAAAAAACAGAATTGCATCAGACTTCCAACTAATGAAAAATCCCTGACATCACAAGCTAAGCCCTATTCCATGGTTGAGGGTATGAATTTAAAGATGAAGGAAAAAGTAAGATGAGAAGAAGAATCTTCAGTTGCCCCCCCCACAAGTAAACAACCTCCTAAGACTTATGCAGGGCTTTTCCACAAACCCACAGAGGTGGCTAAAAGATGGTTCTTAGTTTGGTTGCAATATACAGGCCCTGCTCCCATTGTACCGGACAGGCTATGGGTGGGGAAACATTTAATATTGGATTCAATGGGATTTACTCCAACAGAGGTTTACACATTTATATATATCCTCCAGGTGACCATATTTATGATATCAGTTTTTGTATGGTTACATCTCTGGATAAATTTTGGTGCCTATATTATGATGTGAAGCACACCGAGGTTTGGAAAGACTTCATAGCTATACCCATTACGAAACCAACTATTAAAACAGTTACTATTTTGTTTCAAAATGAGGGGGTAAACCTAGATAATATAATATTTTGGCTGGAAAAACAATTTACAGTGTTTAATACTCCAAGTCCTATCATGGACGATAATGGATTTTGGACTGGGGGTTGGACTGTGCATGTACAGTTACAACAGACTGAACTTGGGATTAAACATTTACCTAGTTCCTTTTTTCGGGGTCAAGACAGAGGGATTTTATTTTATGCAGGGCACCTGAAAAGCTGCTACAAGTGTGGTTATCTCACGCACTTAAATGTTGACTGTGACCAGATAAAATGCTTTAGATGTGGAGTGTTAGGACATTCTATGGTGAATTGTAAAGCTTCCCCTAAATGTAACCTCTATGGAGAAGAGAAACACTCATTTGCTGATTGTCCCTGTGCCACCCACAGCCCAGATGATTTATTAGATCATGATTTTTTCTTTGCTAAAGCCAGGAGATCCTTTTATACTCCCCCGAATCCTGAGAAAGATACCTACATTCGTGGTGGTCAATGAGGAAGGGGTCATGGTAGCTTAGGGAGAACACAACCCTATGACTCACGAGACCTGACACTCCCGACACCAGAAGTTCTTTGTTTAGGGCCAACGATATTAGTAGCCCAAAAGGAGCAAATTGCACCTGAAGAAACCCCATTTGTAACTCCACAAAGTTCTCCACAACATCCTAGTAATATGTCTCAGCACACCCCACATGAGACCAAAACTGAAGTAGCCAATAATTTTACTGATCAAGTCAGTGTACAAGTTTTAGCAGATCCCTTAAAAAACCCTCCTTTAGTGACCAAGTAACTGCATCCATTTGAGGTTCCCCTGTCTCCCTTACCCTTGTCAAATTGCTTTGCCCCTTTCTCAACTTGGGCAGATTTAGTAGATGACAAAATTCCTATAGAAGAAGCTGATCAGACTGTTTCTGTTGAACTGTCTTCCCAGGATTTGCCCACTACTTCAGTTGGCAAGACTTTATCTCAAAGAACTTGTAAAAGGGTGACTAGATCCAGTGGTAAACAAATCCAACCCCTCCTTGAACAGTTTAATTTAAAATTTGCGAGTTTAAATGTGAATAGTATCAAGTTGGTACAGAAATGGATAACTACTTTTGAGGTATTACAACAGTTAAATTACAATGTAGTTTTTTTGCAAGATACTCGATTGCATACCTTGCGGGAAATAGCCCAGGCTTCCAAAGATTGGGTATGGGGGTCCTCTTTTTGGTCTATGGAGGTAGATAAATGTTGTGGAGTTGGTTTTTGTTTTAATATTCATGGTATTGTGTTTTCTAAACTAATGAACATCAATCCAGGTCGAGCATTTTTGATAGATGTAGTGATTGGCGGAATTCCTTGTAGACTGATTTCTTTGTATGGACCTCAGACAAAGGCTTTAAGAATAGATTTATTGACCAAAGTGCAGCTGTATTTATATTCATCACAGCAGATTTTTTGGGGGGGAGATTTTAATATCAATTTCCACCCAAAAGAGGGAGCAGGTAAACAATATTGTGATAAAGCTTTTCTTAAGAATATACAAATGGCTGGATTAAAAGATGCTCATAATATAGAGAAAGGACGGGTTAAACCCACCTTTTTCAAAGGTTCATTGTCATCTCGGATAGATTTTTTGTTTATACACCAATCATTACAATTATCAAAACTATGAATATACCTATGGAAACTTCCGACCACTCTTTGATAGGTATTGAAATTTTGTCTTCAGTACCATGAATTTCAGGTAAAGGGATATGGCGTATGAATACCTCTATGCTAACACAACCCATAATATTGGAAGACTTGCGGATTGTAATAGCAGATAAATTATCCACATTATTTTTGTACGACGAAATAAGACTATGGTGGGAGGATTTCAAAGTATGTTTACAAGGTTTTTTTTCAAGTTAAGGGAAAATATGCAGCATTAGATAAACAAAAACAATATAACTACAGGAGAAATTGGGGGTATTAAATATAGGACAAATGAAGGATACTATTGACTATAGTAATGAAATCAGGGAAATAAAAAATGCCATGTTACAGTATCAATATGATAGATTATTATCGCTACATAGGGAACAGATATTTGGTATGAAGGGGACAGCAGAGCAGGTTAACCCATTTATAGCATGTCAGAAAAGATGAGAACGTATGAAATTTACTGTATTAAAGTCTATATTGGGACTAGAGGTTACAAGTAATATTGATATTATGAAGATTATAAATTTATATATTTTAGAACACTTTGGTGAACTTGTTCCTGATTCAGAATTTACTGCTCAGTTTTTACAAGCCGCAGATCTTCCACAGCTATCTATGTCCTTGAGAAATTCTTTATTAAAACCCATTTCTCTTTTGGAACTCCATACAGTCATAACTTCCTTAAAAAAAATGTTTCACCAGGGTCTGATGGGATTCCAAATGAAATTTACAAATTATTATGGGATTTTTTGCCACAAGAATTATTGACCTTATATAATTTCTTTTAACAGAAATAATATTACCAAGCTCTATGTATGAGGGATTAATTATCTTTCTTTTTAAATGAGGTAATCGAAACGAAATTGGGAATTGGAGACCCCTTTATTAAGTACAGATTTTAAAATCTTTTCTAAATTATTGGGAAACAGACTCAGTACTACAATGCCGGAACTGATAACTTTAATACAACCTTGTTCAGTGGGTGGGCATAGTATAACAGGAATTTTGCACCTATTAAGAGAATTAATAGCACAATATAAAGATAAGAATGAGGTGTTGGAAAGAACAGGATATTTGGTGAGTTTGGATCAAGCAAAAGCTTTTGATGTTGTGTCACACTTGTATTTATGGAAATGTCAGGAGGCTTATGGAATTCCACCTCTTTTTATACAGTGGCTTAGATTATGTTATTCCTTGGCATACGTTAGGCCTTTGGAGAATTGGTGGTTGGGCATTAGACAACAGATACATAGAGGGGTTCGACAAGGATGCCCACTAAGCCACCTGTTATATGTCTTTGCGTTAGATCCTATGTTAAGAATTTTAATCAGATCCCCAGGTATCAGACAAATATCAGGTTCTTTGGGTAAAAAATGTAAAGTGTTGGCATATGCGGATGATTTATGTATGGTGGTTCCAGATGGAGAATCTATAAGTATGGCTTGTAATTTGATTCAGGTATTAGGGAACACTATAGGAGCACGTTTAAATAATGAAAAAATGATATTTTTATGTTTAAATGGATCCACACAAGTTATGACAGAGGCAGGAGGTTTCCAAGTGGCTATGGAACCTTGTAAAATACTAGGTATATATTTTGGGGTTTCAGATTTGGCCTTATATAACTGGTCTTTGGCAATAGAAAAAGGGAAATTAATGGTGACACACTGGAATAAATGGAAGATGTCAAAATTAAAGCAGATATATTGTATTAATACATATCTTATTCCCATTTTTTTTATACATTAGTGCAGTATTTTTTTTGCCAAAATCCTTAGAGGTAACACTGATGAGGGTCTTCTTTTGTGGGTTTTTGGGAAGCCGCCTCAATCCCATTAAAAGAGCGGTACTATATAAATCCCTGGCTGAGGGAGGGGTTAATATGATAAACCCTTATTCTTTTTTACAATATTTCTTTATAATAATCTAGTACCATTGCTGAGGAAACAGGGGCACTTATGGGAAAGATGGGGTATAATTACCTTGAAAGATGTGCTTTCAGAATGGGAAAAGAAAACTTTCCTCCATAAAAATAAACGTCACCCAAGATTAACAGAAGATTGGGTAGGAGTATTTGATAAGATCCAAATTTGGAAGGTGAAATATGAGATGGTTACATGATCCCGTAGGAAAATAGTTTACCAAGATATAATATTGGGCAATTTTTCAGAATTTCCATTTTCAAGATTTTCGATAAGCGAACAAAAAAGTATCTCAGAATATATTACTGGAACATGACTTCCAGAGAAATTATGGGATATTGTATGGTTGGGGATACATGGTCGTAGTAATGTAAAAGGGAATCATAAACAAAAAGTGTTACCAGAACATTATTGCCCTAGGGTAGGTTGTGTAATGAAGATAGAAACTATGGACCATCTCTGTTTCCACTGTCCATTTGCAATGCAATTCTGGGACATGGTGAAATAAAGATAGAAAGGGATGATAGTTACCCCTCCCAGTGTGGATGTGTTATATCATGGGATTTGCACAACTATAGATACGATAGGAGATATTGATACATTTCGTATTATACATACCCATACTTTGTATTGGCTATGGATCTGTAGGTGTTGATTGGCTTTGTAACAGCAGTTTATATCAGTACAAGAACTGTTTTTATTGTAATAACAGATTTATTGAGTTGCAAATGAAAAGAAATGGACACTTTTGGGGAACAGAAGTGGACTGTTTTATGGAAAAATGTTGAATGTATTCAAGGTTTTTTATGCTACAAGGTAATGTAAGAGTTATGGGTTAGATAAGTAATTTGTATTTTTAGGTTATGTAAATACTAGCTAGTGGATAGGGATCGATGTCCACAAAAAGTCAGTAATATTAATTTTTTGGACTTTAGGATTTTAATGTTGTATGAATTAATTATTCTTTTTCAAAAATTCTATTTCTTATTTGTATGTAACAAACTGAAATGTATACATTTTGTCCTGTATATTTGTAGATTCTAATACCCCCCCCCCCTTTTACTCTTACAATGGGGAGGAGGTAGGGAGGAAAAAAAGGGGAAAAAGGGAAAAAAAGAAAAAAGGAAAAATGTGTTTTTCTTATGTATTAAGGTTATTGTATTGTATGCATTATTATTTATTTCTGGTTTTGCAATTTTCTTTTATATGATTTTGTATGGAAAACTACAAGCTCATATATGTTTTATTGTTTAATTTATGTTTGGGGTTATTGTATGAATTGTTACTTATTTATGTTTTTTATGTTCTTCCTTTTATGTTTTGGTATGACGTAATACTGAGTTGTATATATTTTGTTATGATCTTGTTATTTCAATAAAAAAAAAAATTCCCCCTACTCTTCAATAGGGGGAACCTCTGGTCATTCTGCATGATGGCCAGTACACTGGAGACTGTGGAAGAGATGGTTGTGCTTTTGGAGGGAGAGAAGGTCTTTCCCTCTGCTGCCTCCTTGCATGATGGATCTATTGACTTACCTACGGAGACCATGGAATGTGTGCTGTTCAACGAGCCATTGGACGCTGCCTCCCTGTCAGTTTAAATTTCTCAACTGACCACTGTTCAGCCTGGTATTTATATGCACCCTTCTGGAGCGGTTTCCAGGGACCAAGTACTGTCTTGACTCTCCATTTTGAAAAAGGAAAAAGCCAAACAGCTGTAAAAACTGCAAGACTTGGATGTAGCTCTTGATTTGTTTACTTCCGTGCAGGACACTCTTTCTGAGACACCTGTTCCACAGAGTGTGGGGGTGACTAACCAACTGCTGATTGCTGCAAATTGTAACCCGGAGGCACCAAGTACAAGTCAGCACACGGAGGATCTCCTGTGTGAAGCTGACAGTAAAACCGGGTTGGAACCCATGTGCCTACAGCCTCTGGAGTTGGATACTGCTTCATTGCAGCAGCTGCTTGTTGGGTGGCATCCCGGGCTGGGAAAGCCGGTGATTCCACACGTCACGACATCGGATGGGCTACATTGTGCAGACACAGCAACAGCATACCTTCAACTAGGGTGATATCATGTATTCAGACATTGGTTCAATAGACTGGACACCTGAGAAGACTTTGAATGGCGCAGGCTGGGTTCAGGCATCTTCTGGATCTTGGACCCCTGATGCACATGATCGTTCCTATCAGGAAATGACTGAAACTTTTTCTTCCCCAATGGCCACCAACACTACGAGAGATCTGAGCTCCAACTCTCCTCGGGGTAATGACACTGATTCTGCTTTACTTAAAACCTCTAATACTGTGGAACCACAACATGCAATTGTTCAGAATGTTATTACAGATTTGCCTCCTACTGCTGCTCTGGCTGCTGTCCCTGAATTGATAGAGCCTGTTAATATGTTACCTAGAGATCCTGTTCCTAATCCTCTGTTTAAGTTGTCTGACCTCTTTTCGACTAGGGGCGAGCCGGCCCCTAGGCGAAATGCTGTCCGTCTTCTCTACAAAGGGGGCTTGGAGGATCCACCTAGTAGGGTGTATATTACCAGAGATTTATTGATAAAATCCATGCATTATTTTCCTCTGAAATTTTTGTCCTTATTAGTTTAGGAAATGGGAATTTCAACATTAGTTTTAAACATGTTTCCAATTTAGATAGGTTTTGGGCTCAATATCACAGCCTGAAAAACATGCCTGTCTCGAATCCATTTCATACAATTCCCCTTACTAAACCTTTGGTAAAAACAATTACAGTAATGTTTAAAAATGAAGGGGTACAGGTAGAAGATATAGTCTTCTGGTTGAGGCAGAGTTGTGAGATTCTTGGTAAGCCAAACCCAACATTAGATAGTGAACAAATCTGGGATGAGGAATGAATGATAAAGGTGAAGTTACATTCTACTAATGTGGGTCCAGTGCACCTGTCCAGTACTTTTTTTCTAGGGAAAGACAGGGGTTACATTTTTTACAGTGGGGAACCCAGGTCCTGCTTTTTCATGTGGATCCAGAACACACCTTAGTTCAGCCTGCGATACTTTAAGGTGCAGCCATTGCCTGGACTTTGGCCATATGTCCTCTGCTTGTGTGAATTTATTTAAATGTAATTTGTGTGAGCAAACAGGGCATGCTTATGGCCGTTGTCCCTGGGTTGTGCATAATAGAGATGATTATCCCAACCATGAAGGTCTCATTAACTTAGCTCAACACCAGCAAGCTACATGAGTGGCTGAAACTGAGAACAGGTTACGATCTCCTGACCAACCTAAACCAGACTCTGGCCCCACCATCACTCTGGCATCTGACCCAAGTGGGGATACTGAAAGGACCCCTACAGTGTTAGCATCTTCCACAGTGTTGACAGCCCCTGTTCCAGACTCTATAGTTCCTCCTAGGGTTGTGGACACCATGCCTCCTCCCCCACCTCCTGGGCCTGTGGCTGCCCCTTTTCAATTAGTAACCCCAAAGAAAGGACCTAGACAGGGGAGAAAAGGATCACAGAAGCTTAGACACACAGGAGTTGCAGTGGGCACTGACTCTTCCTCTTGAAAAAAAGGGAATAAATATTTGGCTCTCCCATTAGAGAAAACAGAGGCGGAGTCTGAGGATGAGGGGATGGACACCTCTTCTGTGGCCTCTAACACTGATACAGAACAGAAAGGTGCAGATTCAATTGCAAAAAGAACCAGACAACATTGTAAGCCTCCTTAAACTGATTATTTCAGGTTAAGTTTGATTTACATTGCATCCCCCATGCATACACTCACTTTCAGCACTATCAATCTTAACAGTATTAAAAGTGTGCAGAAGCGAGCCAGAGCTATGCTTTTTTTTACATCACCTTGAAAGTGATATAATTTGCTTACAGAACACTCATCTTAAAACTTTTTTGGAACTACAACAGGCTTCCATGGATTGGACCCTGGGTCCATCATTTTGGTCCATGGGTATGGATACATGTGATGGAGTAGGTGTTTTGTTTTCTAATACAGACCTACGTGTGTCCAGACTGGTGGATATTCACCTGGGTAGAGCCCTTTTATTGGACATCACTTATGTTTCTGTTCACTTCTGTATCATAACAGTCAATGCTCTGCAGACTAAGGAACTGAGGGTTGCTTTGTTTAAAGAAATTCAGCCTCTCTTGTATATCTCTTGTCTTCTTTTTTGGGCAGGAGACTTTAATTGTGGCCTCTCTAAAGCTGATAGGGGCCTGCAAACTAACTAAATATTTAGTGACTCTACCTTTCTACAAAATGTTTTGTGCTTTTCAGGATTAGCAGATGCCTATATGGCCATTCACCCTTCGGGAGGGTACACTTTTTTCAAGGGCCCTCTCCGGACACGTATAGATTTTATTTTTGTGTCCCCAGCTTTAGAGGTTTCTGACATAGCTTTGCAGCCTTGTGAATTTTCTGATCATATGACTATCAGATTGCAATGCACTTGGGAATCTGCACCGAGATGCAATAAAAATCAGTGGAGGCTGAATGAGTCTGTACTTTCACAGGCCTCATTACAAAAGGCATGGAGAAAGGAGTTTATGGCTAGACTTTCAGTTGCTGACTGTTATTCAGACATATTGGAATGGTGGGAGGACACCAAACAGTCCTGGTGTGTGTTTTTCCAACGTAAAGCACATCTCCAGGTCACTGTTGATTATTTACGATATCTGCAACTACGACATCAACTTCAGCACTTAATCTCCTTGTCAGACAGTACTTCCTATGATTATGGGGCACAGATTAATATTCTTAAACAACAGATGACAGCCTTGCAATATGATAGAGCTAAAACATTACAGCAAGAACTTCGGTTTGGGACTAACACTCAGAAGGGTTCACTAGACCCATATAAGGAGAGTAAGCAAAGGACACAGAATAGGGTTATAACGGCATTAGCCACAACATCTGGGCGAATAGTTAAGTCCCCCCAAGAGTTAATAGATGTTGTAGACTCACATGTTACATGCCTTTTTGCCCCGCCCCCCCCGGAACTAGATGTAAAAAATATTTTCAAATCTTTACAGCTGCCTCAAGTAATGGATGAAGATGCAACACTGCTTATTGCAGAGGTTTCTTTGGCAGAAGTGGAGTTTGCAATAACTCAGCTTACCAGTAATACTGCCCCGGGTCTGATGGAAGCAGCTCAGGATTCTACAAAACTTTTAAAATGGGTCTGGCACTGGTTTTAGTGGTTCTGTTTAAATATATGTTAAGCTCCGCTAAATATTCCGAATCTGTGTTGGATGCTATATTGATATTACTTCACAAAAAGGGTGATCGACAGGATATTAGTAATTGGAGACCCATTAGTCTTTTGAATTCTGATTTTAAAATTTTAAGCAAAATCCTGTTAAGCAGATTAGCTATGGTAGCTCCTTATCTGATCTGTCCATTTCAAACTTGTGCTGTGGTGGGTCATAAACAACATGACAACTTAGTAGTTTTGAGGGAGTTGTTTTTTCAGAGGGAACATGATAGAGTTAAGGGTTATGACATGAGTTTAGACCAGGAGAAGGCTTTGATAAGCTTTCTCATCGATTTTTATTTTCCACATTATTGGCATTTGGTGTCCCACATGCATTTGTGACCTGGATTCAAGACATGTATAGTAATTCCTTCCTCTGCCCCAACATTAATGGATGGTTTGGTAGGAAAGTTAAGATACGCAGGGGGGTGAAACAAGACTGCCCCTTGAGTCTGCTTCTGTATCTTTTTGGTATAGATATCTTACTGAGACTTCTTATAGCAAATGAGACCTTAGTTGGCATACAGGTTTCTCCAGATCAGCCTCCCATTAAAACACTAGCTTATGCAGATGATTTGGTCCTGACATTAGCCCCTGAATCCTAAGAAGACTCCTTCATGGCCATATTAGTTCAATTCTCTCACATTTCTGGTTCGAAGATTAATTTATGTAAATGTAGAGGAGCAGCGCTTGGGAGTACCCCATTGCCTGCCACTGGACGAGTGGCAGGTATTTCTGTGTCAAATGAACCCATCCTTGGGAGTAAAATTTGGTCCTGGGGGGTTGGCGATACTGAATTGGGAAGATAAGTTGGAAAAGGCCACTAGATTAGTGAATAATTGGAAAGGGCAACAACTTTCAAAAAAGAAAAGAGTACTCCTAATTAAAACCTTGCTCCTTCTGATCTTCCTTTATTTATGTTATGTATATCCTCCTCCACAAGTAGTCGTCACTATGTTATTCAGTTTATTTTTTCAGTCTTTTTGGGGCTCTCGATTGAACCCCCTTAAAAGGGAATTAACTTGTCTTTCCATTAACAAGGGGGGGGGGGTTAATATAGTACATCCTGTGACTTTTTACTTTAGTTTATTTATTTCCTATAATATTTACTGTTCCTTCAAACCAGGTGATAGGATTTGGAAACAATCGGTTCTTGCGTGTTTGTCCCCTTGTTTGACCCCTTGGGAACATAGGGCTGTCAGACCACTACCACATTCATTGTCTATACCACAATATAGTAAAGATTTTATTTAAATATTATTAAGTGGGGCATTTCCCTGACCCAATTGTTAACAATGACTAGGAAGCAGATTTATAAGGCTATTCTGGCTTCAGAACAGCGAGTCAACCCAGTATTTTCAGGGTGTCCTGAGGAGAGGGTTCCTTTTGTACTTCGGCAATTGAGTAACCCAAGGCTTCCCCCATTTGTTGGGATTTTACATGGCTTAGTAATTATGGACGTCTGGGGGTTAAGGCAAATAGCAAGCATAAACAGGTTACAGAAAGGTATTGCCCTAGGGATTCCTGTATACAAATTCCGGAGACCCAACTACATTTGTTTTTGGAATGTCCGTTTGCATGAGCCTTCTGGCAGTATCTAACTGTCCAGTGATCAGAACCTAATTTTTCTTAGCTGACATATCAGGAATTGTTGTATGGGCCTAACATGAATATGTTTTCTCAGTATCATAAAGATACAGTTTATCTACTGCTAGTTGTTATTAGATATTTCCTCTGGCAAGCTCGATGTACGTTAGTCATCCAACAGCAGACTGTACTGTATACTGAATTATTACATAACATTCAGCTTTCTCTGCAGTGCATCAGGCTCTTGGACTTACAGCGTTTTTCACCTGAAAGGACTAAACATCTATGGATACAATGTGATGTCTGTTTTTTATTCCTGTTTAATTGGATGTTATGTTCTTTTTGTATATCATCTGACTGTTTTCTTTCCTTAGCTAGAATTCCCTTGTTATGTGAGGTTGCAGTTATGTACCTTATTTATGTTTGTTTTGTTATGAAGTCCAATCTTTTCAATAAAATTCCCCTTCTCTTTGTGAGAGGGCGCTATGTCCATGGAGGAGGATGTTTTGCATGTTCATTCTGCTGGTGTACCTATGGGTGTGCAGGTCTCCCAACCCACAGGTCCAGCTCAGGAGACTGAGAAAAATATGGAGTTTAGAGAAACGGTGATTGAAACTGCAATGCGAAGTGTGAGCACACCTATTGGATTATTCTCTGCAGATGAGGTCTGGTTGGAGCATTTATTGCTACAAAACAGGGTACTGGGACAGGAGCTGTTGAATATTAACCCAGAAGCTGGCCCTGAAGAGGAGCACAAATCCACTGAAGTCAAGGAGCTGCTGGCTTCATAAACCACAAGAAATGCAGCACATGTTTTGATTGAACTGGCTGAAGACCGAAGTGCTATGCCGGCTGTAGAGGCGGCTTCTGTGTTAACGCCCTATGACGCACAATCATCAAAGCCATTCCTTTTGCCTGAGTCAGCGCTAGTGGGGAAAGAACTGTCAGAATAGGCTATGCAGGGATCAGAGTCTGAAACACTACCTGATGTGGGAGCTGCAGTTTGTGTCCTAAGTACAGAACATATTTCTCCAATTACTGTGGAATACTCTGAAAATGCAGGATTTGCTTTACATAAAGGAAGAGAGAGTGAATCTGCACTCCCTAAATGGCAAGGGAGATCCCCTAGTTCACTAGCTCGTTCATTGTTAAACGCAGGGTGGAAGAGGGGTGAGGCTGGAATCTGGATCCCTGACCCTGCTCACAGCCCGTTACCTGGCCAAAATAACAGTTGTGGCACTACAAATTGGGAGGTTGGGAGTAAGAAGATGAATGTTGAAAAAATATTAACTGAGACAGTTCAACAGAAGGGGATGCAGGAAATTAAGGACAAAGAAAGTTTATTCAGAGACTACCTCTTGATCTGGAAATGAGGAAACTGGTAATCAGCAGATAGAATGGGGAGATAGAACTGAAGCTGAATAGGTTCCCCCACAGCTGAATTTAGACTTTAGGGAGCAGTCTAAGACAAAATAGGAAGAATTTAGAAAAAAAAAATATCCTTTTGTTGCCCCCCCCCCCCCCATTGCAGAGACATAATGCTGTACATCTGGAATATCTAGGAGGGCTCCAGGTTGCACCAGACCATTTATACATGGGCAGGAACTTGCTGAAAAACTCTTTGTTTTTGTTTTCTAATTAGATACATGCTTTAATACATATTTCTGGGGCAAACTACTATATCAGTTTTAATGCTCCTCAAGGTTTGGATCATTTTTGGACCAAATTTGAAATGTTAAAGTGTACAGAAATTTGGTTACCTTTTAGAGCTATTATTTTAACTAAACCCACAATTAAGTATGCTACTGTGTTATTTCGAAATGAAACTGTGTCTGTGCATGACATCACTTGCTCGATGCAGTAGAGGTGTGATGTATTAGGTCTACCCCAGCCAATATTTGATGATGAGCACATATGGAATGGGGGTTGGAAGTATAAAGTGCGTTTAAGAAATAATAGTTTGGGTACTGTGCATTTGCCTAATAGTTTGTTTTTGGGGAGAGAAAGGGGGCACTGTTTTTACATTGGTCAGCCAAAGGCCTGTTTTAAGCATGGTGCCTATACGCATCTCAGCTCAGCCTGTAATAGGCTGAGGTGCAACTTATGTCTTACATTTGGGCACAACAGTGCAGACTGTTGTGAGGAACTGAAATGGAATTTGTGAACGGAGGAAGGGCATACTTTTTGAGCCTGCCCCTGGGCCACACATAACTGCACTGATCTTCTGTGTCAGGACACCATTATTAGAGAAGTCCAGAAGAAGGATTTGGCTGCACGGAAAACCTCTGCAGGTCAGTCGAAAAAAGCTCATTCTGATCAGGCCCCAGCAGATACAGCTCCTTCTACCCCCCAACCCCCATCTCCTTCAGTAGTTAACATTGTTCCTGAACCAGAGAACACCAGTATTACTCCTGAGATGCCTGTTGTTCTACATGAAGAGGTCATTACAGCAGGAGTCCCCCCTGTAACCCTTGAGACACTGCAAGAACATGTTGATATGCCCCCCCCAGCTGTTAACAGCCTGTCAAAGAAAAGAGGCGTCAGGCAGTCTAAGCCTTGATCAAAAGTGGCTAAAGCATGTGTGCTTGGAAAGGAGATTCCCCTGGCAAATAAATATGAAATTTTGAGCAGGAGCTCCCAAGAGACAGAGCAGGGTGGCGATTCTGAAACCTCCTTACTGGCCTCTCTTTCCTCTGAGTCAGAGGAAGATTCTCAGTGTACCATATCAAATGAGGAAAGGAGGAAGAAATTAGGGGTTAGGACTAGGAGGAGTACCAGATTAAAAAAACCTCTCTAGATGATATATTCTGTCTTCTAACCAAGGGTCTAGCACAAAATTAAAAATTGCCACTATCAATGTTAATAGTATTAGAAATGCAAATAGAAGGCTGGTTATCTTTACGGTCCTAAATGATTTACACTGTGATATATATCTTCTACAAGATACTAGGCTCAGTATTATTTCTTTGGTAAAAGCAGTACAGAAACTATGGTATCGGGGCCCTTCCTTTTTTTCCTTTGGGATTGAAGTGTGTGAAGGGGTTGGAATTCTGTTGCGGGGAGATGGGTTCAAAATTTCTAAATTTGTGGATATTATGCCTGGGAGGGCCTTATTGTTGGATTTTTTGTATAAAAATAAGGCCTGGAGACTCATAACCTTATATGCTCCTGCAAGTAAAAAAGATAGGGTAGGTCTCTTTAATGAGTTCAAACCCTTCTTGTTCACAACCAAAGAGGTTTTATGGGGCAGTGATTTTAATTGTGTGGTGTTTAGGCAGGTTAGAGGGGCTGTTACATCTAAGTTGTTTTGTGATTCTAACTGTCTCACGTCCATTTTATCCCAATTTAATTTACAAGATTCCTTTACGACCCTACATCCCTAGGAGGGTTATGCATATCACGGGGGGGGGGGGCTTTCCACTAGGATTGATTTTTTATTCACACAAAGTCATATTAATATACACAATGCAGATACAATTCCTCTAGAAACATCAGATCATGTAATTCTTGTGGTGGAGTTGGGAGGAGTAACTGGACCTCAGTATGGGAGGAGTTATTAGAAGCTCATCACCTCCTTATTAAAGGAAGATAAGTTAGTTAGACATATCAAAGAATTTTTAAAGGCAAGGATGACCATTGCTGGGTTGGTGGAGGATCTTAGTTTTTGGTGGGTGGAGACTAAAAGGGGACTGCAATCTTTATTTCAAGGGTTCTCTACAGGTACTAGGTTAAATACTTATAAAAAGTATCTCTGTCTTCGAGCTCGATTAGCAAAATTGTATTCTGTAATCAATACACAAAATATTAATTTAACAGCTCAAGTTAATAACCTTAAAAAAGAGATGGAAGCATTGCAGTACTCTCAAGCCACTTCCTTGTTGAATGAATGTAGAATCTGGTCTCCTGGCAAAACAGGTTTTGGAGATGCTTTTAAAAGTTTAACACAATGAGGTTTGGATATGTTTTTGTCAGTTGCAAAGAATGTAAATGGACTTCAGACTTCCTCTGGTCCTGAAATTCTGGACACAGATACTGAGTATCTAGTAGAACTCTATACCGCCCCCTGCATGGAAGAGCACACAGTCAGCGAATTTTATTTATCTCTCAATATCCCTAAAATTCCAGAATCAGGTGTATCTGGTCTTACAGACCCCATTACTAAAGTAGAGGTTGATCTTGCAATTAATAAGTTAAAAGGAGCTCCTGCACCCGGGATTGATGGATTACCCTCAGAATTTGATAAAATCTTTATATAGTTATTAAGGGATATATTGGTGGTAGTTTTTAATTGGGTACTGGACCATTTGGAAGTAGATTTTCACTTTTGTATTGCAGTGCAAATCCTTTTACATAAACGTGGGGATAAGTCTGATTTAGATAATTGGAGGTCTTTGAGCCTATTGAATGTTGATTATAAAATCCTTATGAGAATTCTAACAAATCAGTTAGCAAATACAGCTCCTGTTTTAATTTCTGTGGCCCAGACTTGTTCAGTTGCAGATCGCTCTATTGAACAGAATCTGTTGCTAGTGAGGGAACTAGTTGAACAAGTAAAAGAAGAGGCCCTTAGTGGGTATATCACGTTATTGGATCAAGAGAAGGCCTTTGATAGGGTTCCTCATCAGTTTATTTTTTCAGTGTTAAAAAGTTATGATATTTCACCACAGTTAGTTGCATAGGTTAAATTAATTTATGGGAAGACCGCAGCAATTCCATTAGTAAATGGGGGCTTAGGGTCATATATTAACATTACGAGGGGGTGAGACAGGGGTGCCTGTTTAGCCCCATGTTGTATGTATTTTGTTTGGACCCTTTGTTAAGGCTCCTTCAACAAGATATGCATATAAGGGGTAGTAAACACATTGGAGGGACTTTGGAAGCCAGAGTTGCGGCCTATGTGGATGACATTTGTATATTTGTAGCTGATCAAGGATCAGGAGTTCAGGTTCTGGAATTAGTTGAGCAGTATTCAAAAATATCTGGGGCTAAGGTAAACAAGGAGAAGACTGTAGTTTATCCCGTTAGTGAGAATACCTCACAGATGAGAGGTTTACAAGGGATAAAAGTGTCTAAAGATCCATTCAAGGTTTTAGGGCTCTGATTTGGGAGGGGTGATAATGGGATGTCAAATTGGTCAGAGAGAATGGAGGTAGCTTCTTCCAAAGTGGCCCTTTGGAGAAATTGGCAACAATCCAAAAAGAAAAATGTAGCTGTGGTGAAAACATTTTTTTTTCCCGATTTTTTTATTTATTAGTGCTATGTACCCTGTTCCAGTGGCTTTGAAAACTTCTCTGTTAAGTTTAGTTTTCAAGTAATTTGGGGGAATCTCTTAAATCCAATTAGGAGGGAGATTTTATATTTACCAGTTGAAAAAGGGGGTCTGAATTTGTTAAACCCTGTAGTTTTTTATTATAGTATTTTTTTCTATAAAAATTTGCTGGACCTTTCCAGGGCTAGTATAACTATATGGACCCTATTCACAAGGAAATGGCTTGACCCTCTTTATCAGGTGTGGGATAATCAAGGGGCACTAAAGGCTCAGGTTAGGATGGAGTGTGTTTTCTTTCGACCAGCTTTGGTGAAACTAAAAAAATGGAAATTGACACCTCACATCGCACAAATACAAACCAGTAAAAGTGTATATGATACAGTACAGGCACCAGCATATATCACCCTGGTTGATTTAAAAAATATTCCTCATAATTACCATGTTAGGGTGCTGGATTCATTAAAGGATCCCTATATCCCACCAAGGTTGTGGGATGTTATGTGGCTTTGTTTCCATGGAAGGCTATATGTAAAGGGGAATGCCAAGCACAAAATTCAATAAGAATGTATGTGTCCTAGAGTTTGTTGTATCACATAGGAAGAAACTATGATGCATTTTCTCATCCAGTGTCCTTTTGCTCAGGAGATGTGGGTGCAGTTGGCACTAAAATGGGATAACTCATGTTGGAAGACTAACATATCTGGAAGTGGTTGGGGGTTTCAGCCAGGGGAGGATGGGGTTGGATGGGGGATTGATTAGGCTTATATTTGCACTCATAAAGTTTATTTTATGGCAGTCTCATTGAAAGTTTGTTTTGCAACAGAAGTATCAGGACCTTGGAAATGTTATTTGTATTATTGAACAGGAATTATTTAAACAATGTATGTCTGAGAAACAACATATGTATCAAGAAGTTTGGGCAATTTGATGGAGTAATGTCCCATTTATGAAAGATAAAATTGGATGATTTTCCTTTCTTTCTATTTTTATTTCAGAAATTAAGGATATTTGTATGGATTTTTTCTTTCCCTCAAGTTATATTATTTGTAGTTATTGTATGATGTTTCATTGACTGTATATTGCTCAGTTTCTCAAATAAAATTCTCCCCTACTCTTTTTGAGAAGTACCATGGGATCTTTAACATCCACCTGAACTACCACCAGAACAGGCAGATGGGACCTCAGTTTAATGTCTCACCCGAAAGATGGCACCTCAGGAGTGCAGCATCCTCCTCCTGCTGCACTGCAGTATCAGTATTAGGATATTAACCCAAGTGCCTGGTGTGGGGATAGAACCCATAGCCTTCTGATCTCCCAGCCTCAGAGGCAAGTGTGCTACCTGCTGAGCCACTGACACTAAGAGGGGGAATGCTGACATGGGGATTGGGCACCTCGATGTTGTCTTTCTGTGGATTGTGTGCTAGATGCCAGGAGCTGCCATATTTATGGAAATGTTTCACCAGGAAACACACGTAATGGAGACGTGTCATCTGCTGCTGCAATGACGAGCCTGTCTTCATTGCAGCAGCAGATTCGTTTCAACTCCATGGCTCTCTCTGAAACTGCTGTCATCGGCAGCATGCTCACTGGTTGGTGGCTGAGGGACGCACCCACTAAAGCATCCCCTGCATTCCTCACAACACTGACACACTTCTGAAATGTGTTACTACCACAAGATGTTGCTTATGCATGCATGCAAGTCAACATAAAAAGTTAGAAGGAGCCAAAAATAAAAATAAAACCACTAAAAAAGAAACATCACCTAAAAAAGAACAACTGAATTGGTGATCAGCAAAGTATGATGGGACCCCAGCAGTACAGGGTAACTGCCAAAACAAACAGGTGGAAAAGATCACAAATTCAGTGTTGCCATGGCAGTTTTCAGTCTTCATGAGGCTTCAGTGCTCCTGACGCGAGACAGTCTTTACAATCTAAGAGTGTCTCACATGCAAGGAAAAGAGCTGTTTGATTGGTTGACAGCAATCCCTGACTCTGTCATTTCAGTACCTTGCCTGCCCACATGTGATGTGCCATACTCCCTAATTACAAATAACGTATTTGTGTACTTATCTGCTGTACATATATTATTTAGCATATTGCTTTGCTGACATAAGGGTACCTAAGTTTTAACTGCTACACTTGCTCACTGTACTTGCGGTATATAGACATTTTGTGTATCTTCATATCAGTTTTTTTTATTGGCTGTGTTCTAGCCACCATACATTTTTGCTAATTTTAAAATGTGTTTCTTTTTGTTCGTGGCTCCACCTTTAACTACCTCCTTGGTTGACCATGTTTTCATAGACATACAAGGTTGTCCATAGATATCTATGATCATCTCTTCCCTGTCCCTGATCTTTGTCTATGATAACTCTATCCGTGAACACTGGGGACCATTCAAATTGTCACATGGTTGAGGAGCATGCAAAAATGCCTGGAAGAAGACATAAAATCAAGAGAGACTAATCAAGAGAACTAAATCCATTTTCAATTTGGTAAATGAGAAAAACAAACAAAGAAAAAAAATCAGATGAAGTAACAATCAAAATCATTTCAGGTAGCAGACATGATTGCCCATGAGCTAAATATGGTTTTTGGTGTCCGGGCCTGATAATGGTTCTCCTGGTTTGGTTTTTATTTATGATATTAAGCACATTTATTCTCTGTATCTCCTTTTTATGATTATCTCATGGATGGTACCCTTGTTAAAATCTGATCATTGATTTTCACATGAGTAATTCAATCATTTAAACTACATATGGTATAGATCCTACAGTGCAATTGTGTAGAATATTTGTGGTTATCATATTAACCTTATTTTGAGATGGGTCAACTTAAGCCCTTTACAACAATCTAGATAGCTTTAAGCAGTGTTATAGGTATCAACCCCAAGTGTGAATATTATAATTAAATCTACAGCTCTCTTGATTTATTTCATTTCTGGTTAGCTTCATGCTTTAAGTTTGTGTAGTCTCTTATTTCAGCTAATCATAATCCAACCAAAGCCTCACCATAATCAGTTAAATTTCAAACTAAATGTTGCCATCTATTATCGTAGCTATAAATGACACATACCTAACATAGCATTTTTGTTTTCAACTAAATGTTTTTCAAAGTATATGCAAGTTGTAGCTGTATTCATGTAATCTACTGTTCATCAATAGACCATGTTAACTAATAAATTGTTTGGTTCCATTTAGCTACTGTTCTTGGTCAAAGTTGCTATAAACGTCTTTAAGCATGAGCTCCAGGTATTACGGTCATTCACAGTAAATTTTTGGATATGATGGGCATACAATGTTATACAATGGGGTCTAAAATATAAGCATTTTGATTGGCTGGCTGACACTTTATGCCATGGGGTAAATTTTGAATAACCACCGCATAAAGTGCAAGTCAACTGCAAAACAGTAAAATCATTCCATGCCAAACGCTAAGCGTTCTAATACACTCTCACAAAGCCACCATTTGTTTTCTCTCGCTAACTTCCCATTTCACAAACTCAAAAGCCATTAATGAAAACATTATGAAGTATCAGATCTTACCTGCAGTTTATGAGTGGGTGACTACTGACAGTTAACAAGCATGTTTTCAGTCTAAATCACTGTCTCACAAGGCTTAACTCACTTACCTTGCTGCCAGCTGGCTTTAGGGATATGAGAGGGCTTTTGCCCAGCATCAATGGACTAATTTGTTTACAGAGGAAGGACATTTTATTAAAATCGGCATAAAAACAGTAAAAGCTTTCCCTTCACTTTTTGTGTTACTGTTGTATTTTCTAAATGTATAATTGGAATAATCACTGACTGGGTGCGGGTTGTGCCAGAATTTACCAATGGCTGACACGGTTGGTCACTCGGGCTATGTCCTCATGACCAAACCACTCCAGCTGTGGGTAAATCCTGACACAACCCACACCTGATCGGTGATTATTCCTTAAATCAACCATGGTACATTCTTGTCTGGCTATGTTTTTTTCATTATTACAAGAGCATGGGGTAGTAACCAAATTTGCAAATCCTATTTGCATATCAGAAGGCAGAATTTATTTTAACAGATTTTATCTCCCACTGTCAGTGGGGCTTGGTGACAGTTATTTCGACCATCCATGCTCCGTTCTCCCTCCGACTGTCAGGCATCATACTGCACAGCAGTGGGGGCTTGTTTTTGTAACAATTTCTGTTGTTTCTTTCCCCACTGAATCCCCATCGCTGAGGATGCTAGCATGAAGGATGTAAGTCCAGGCTCTAGACATGCTAGCACATGTCCCAGGCAAGTGCCTAATGGCATCCTTCTCTCCCCACACCATGAGTCCTGTGCAGCCACCCATACATCCACAGGTGGCAGTAATCTGGTCATGTGACAGCCCTCCCCCTGCCCCAGAGGAGGAGAACATACTATGGGAAGCTCAAACCTCCTCCCCCCCCCCACCAGCCCCAATGACTCAGGCTAATTTCCAGACTCATGTTGCAGGCAGTAGCGCTACCACTGCACCAATGGGCTGGTCCTCAGAAGTCAGAATTTGACACAGTAAATAACAGTAAATTAATATAAACAATCACAATATTAACATGGTTTTGCAATTTATGAAGAAATAAAATAAGATTTACACAGAGAAATTAATTACATGAGCATAATGATTAATATGATAACCTACCACATCTTAACAGAATTTCCTTTTAGGGTGCTGTAAATAGTAATTATCTCATTCTATCAGTTATGAATGAGAAGAGAATCCATTTGAAAGAGGAACACCAACAGCAACAATGGATACCTAAATGAAAACTATCTCAAAAGTAAAGTATGTGTGGACAATATGTATTTATTGTACATTGCTAAGATTGTTGAAAAGAAATGGCATATACTGAGCAGTGTAGAAATTTATTTTACTACATAGAAAACTTCAGAAATCAAGAACCATTCATATCTTCAGATGATCATTGTCAACCTGAATGTTTCTCAAAATGTGTTGACCATGGACATCCATAATCTGTTCCTGGACCACTTACCATTAGTGATTGTCCATGGATAATCATTATTAAAATCACGGACAAACCACAAATGACCATGAATAACCATGGTTTAACCATGTACAAGCATGGTTTATCCCCGATCCCAAGAGCAGGGTACATAGTAATCTGAGAGACAAACAGCTCTGTTCTAACTACTGTGCATTTTCAATCTGTTTTAAAAATTCTTTTTGTGAGTGGCATGGCCTTTAAAAAGCAGTTGGAGTGACACACAGCATAGTTTTAACTGCTAGACCTTTTATGTTGCTGTAGTTTTACTATAGGAATCCTGGTTGCAGCTGCTATGGCTTTTTTCTGCTAGATTTGTACAGGTAATATTTATTTTCTTTTAAAAAAATTTTACTAGGAAAAGCAATTGGGCTGGGTGCAACTAATTTGTTTCCAAATGTGTCCTGGAGAGGGTAGAAGAAGAACAGGACAGTGAAATAATGACATCAATCAACAAGGCATGGAATATCAGACTTCAAAAAGTCACAGTGAAACGAACCACAGCAAACAATAATATTACTTTACAACAGCATAAAAAACAAGTTACAGAGTATTGCACTTAAACATAGAAACATAGAAATATAGACTTTCTTAGCAAAAAAGGAACGGTAGGCTCATCCATTCTACCCTACTTTTCCCTGCCTATTTTGACAAATTGGACTCAGGAAACAGGAATGGTAACTCACAGCAAATAAATAAGTAAATGCAGGGGCAGAAACAACAGATATACAGAATAACATACTAATGTAATGACAGAAGAGACTCCAGGTCCATCAGGTCTGCCCCCGTCTGCTTCCTAAGCAGGGATGAATAAGTATACTGTGTAAACTTGTACTAATCTGCAGGGATTCTCTACCCACTCTACCACTCAGGGTACCCTGTGAGTCCTTGGTAACCGAAATGTGTGCTGGCTTATTTTGAAGACCTCTACTGTTTTCATATCCACTGTCAATGCTGCAGCCTGTTCCATATGTTCACCATTCTCAGGGAGAAATGTCTCCTAATGTTATCTCTAAATCTGAACTGCTGAGCATTAGGGGCATTCCCTACATCCCACTGGAGGACACCATATTACACACTACAGTCTGTTCTATCTTGTTGATATCCCTACATATGAAGAAAACTTACATGATGTACCCTCTTAGTCTCCTCTTTCCCAAGGTGAACATGGTGAGGACCATCCACCATTCCTCAACGTGTTTGTCCACATACTCCTGATCATTTTAGTGGCTCTATGTTGCACCTTCTTAATGACATCAATATCCTTTTTGTACTGAGGAGCCCAGCACTACATGCTGTTCTTCAGCTGGGGTCTGAAGGTCCCTACTTTCCTTGCCTGCTAGTCACACCACCTCTTAATGCACCAGTGTATTCTGCCATCCCCCAGTGCTTGCCATACAGTAGTAGCCACAGACATTGCCAGCTATTTCCAGATATTTCATATCCAGAAGCAAATGATTTGATACCTTTTAATGGACCAACATAGATGTAACAACAAGAATGAAGTGCTCTAGCTTTCGGAGCAACCAGTCCTTCTTCAGAGGCGCAATGCAGTTATTTAGAAAAAAACAATACTGTTAACAGCTAGATCATGCAGAAAAAAAAACAATGGTTTAAAATACTCATTAAAAAAAATGGAAGATGATGTCAGAGAAGTTTAACAGTACCATGTTACGTTAAGCTGGGAGGGTCCCTGGGTCAAAGGTGCTTGGTGCAAAACACATACAAAGAATCCTACTGCATATAAATTTAATTGACCAATTACCTAACTTGTTAGGGTCCTCCAGATGTTTGTGCCCATCCACAAGTAAGTCCAAAACCCTGACCAGCTTACTTAAAATTTGTGTGGCTGTAAGAACTAACATAGCAGCCTAAATGCTGAGTGACACAGTTTTAGTAGCCGATTTGTCACCTTCTGCAAGATTTATATAGTGGCCAGTATATAACAGGTAGACATGTGGGCAGCTATAGCTACTGTGTCTTTTCTGCATATTTTATATTATGAATACATTTTTTGAGTAATGCCACAAGCATAATGTAAGCATTGTGGCACAGCAAACATAATGGAATAAGTGAGGGGTATCAGTTATAGTTACTGCTGGTTTTACTCTATGACTGTGTTTGTGAGTGGTGCCCCAACATATAGTGTGGCTGAGTGATGCACAACATGACTGTAGCTGCTAGCTGCTGTCCTGGTTCTAATGGATTTTGATTGAATGAACCTTTAGATGAGTGGCACCACAAGCAAATAGCTTACTGAATGGTGTAAAGCACTGTTGTAGTAACTGCTGTGCTTATTGTGTTAACAGTATATAATGTATGGTAGAACGTTATCTGCCAAAATCTATCATTTCACAGGGTTGTTAACCCATCAATGGTATATCAACTTAGAACCCCCACGTGCTGCAGTCAACTTGGCAGTGCAGCTGACTGCACATTCCTCCAGTTTGAGATGTGCTATTCACAGTTCTCGAACAGAAAAGGTAATTTTTTTTTCTCAACATCCACACATTCCATACAGTTCACACTCAACCTCTCTTTCCAGTTGCCATCAACCAGTCTGTCAAAAAGAGGTAAATATGTTTTTTCTTCTCCCTGTATAGAGATGTGAGAAAACCTGAGGAGTGCTCAAGGATATCACATCTAGGGTTCAATGTGAAAAAGTACAATATTATGCCCCTAGGGCATGGAAACCCATAAAGGAGTATGATATGGGGGAAGAGGTAATGACAGTCACCAAATAGGAAAGAGACCTGGGAGTAATCATGTCTGATAACCACTAGGTGGCGAGGCAGTGTGACAACATAGTAGGCAGGGCCAACAGGATGCTGGGTTGCATAGGAAGGGGAATCATGATTAGAAGGCGAGAGATGATTTTGCCACTGTATGGATTACTGATGAGACCTCACCTTGAGTGCTGTGTCCCATTCTGGAGACCACATCTCAAGTATGACATAGACAGGGTGGATGCTATCCAAAGGAGGGTAACTAAAATGGTGCAGAGGCTGCACCAGAAGCCCAATGAAGCAAAACTAAGGGATCTTAGTATGTACACCTTGGAAGGTGGGTATGCTAGAGCTCTATAAATACCTCATTAGGTTAAACAAGGTACAGGAGGGAGTATCTTTCAAAGGAGAAGTTAATGAGAACAAGCGGACATGCAGTGAAGCTGGAGGAGGGAAAATTTTGGAGGGATAGGAAGAAGTACTTTGCTAAGAGTGTTGGATGCCTGGAACAGTCTTCCAGAAGAACTAGTGGGAGAAGACAGTGGTGGACTTCAAGCATGCATGGGACAGACATAATGGAATATTAGTTGGGGAAAGGGGGGGTAGCCTGAGATCAGGGAGGGTCTGTGGTTAAAGTATATGCAGGAAAAAATGGGCATACTGGGTAGGTTTCTATGTTTTTATACTATGCCTTTTTTTTGTTTGCTTGCTCTTGTGCAAAGCGAACATATTGCTACAGTAATGGGTTTGAGAGGTGTGTCTCTGTTGGATCCAAAGCAGGGCAGTCTGCATGGGCTCAACAGTGTCAAGCCAATGATCAGCTAGGCTGATCATGACACTGTTCTGTGCTTGCTTGGCAGAAAATTTCATGCACATGAAAGAAAAGAGCCACTCGTATTCCAGGGTGACTCTGTGTTTTCATTTGCATGATGCCATTCAGTGTCATGGTCAGCCTGCACCTCATCCCCCATCACCACCTGTAGCAATCTCTGGCCCATCTGCTACATATTGCAAGGTGCCTACAGTAGTATGCAACTGGTAAAACTGTGCTGGTGCTTATTTGCACAAATCTTGCAACAGCTTCACAAACAAAGAATCCCACCTGCTGCCAATCATCTCACCCTCTCCCAAATGAAACTTCTTCCCAGCTTACTGGCCTGCTGCGAATCATCCCACCCCCTCCTAAATGAAACCACATCCCAACTTCACAAAAAATCCCACCCACTGACAAAGATCCCACCCCTCCCAACTGTATCCCATGCCTGTTCCTACACAAAAACAAACCTGTCTGCTGGCATAGATCCCACCTTTTCCTTGATGACATCCTTTGCCCATTCCTTTGCAAAAACAAACCGGCCAGCTGGCACAAATCCCACACCTCTGATTGCATCCCATGCCCATTCTTTTTCTTGTCCAGTTTCCCCTATCCTCAGATGTCGGAGGCAGTGGTCGGTGGGATATAATGGGTCATCATGCTGGGGAGCTGGGTTTTTTCAGTGCTTGCTCCCTGGAAGCAGGGACATGCAATGACATCCAGCATCCACCCCACCCCCCTAACATGATGGTGCCGGTCAAGGTGATACCCCTAGTCTCTGCCAGGGGTCTGTAAAGCACTGGACACTCTTCCCCTGGGGAAGGATAGCAGTCCCCAGGATGCTCGATCCTTCTCCCCCTGCATGCCTTCCAACTCCCTGGTCCATTCCTGAACCCGGGTCATCGGCGTCACAAGCGGAAATCCAACAGCTGCCCTGGTGGGCTGGCTCATCCATGCCCATTCTAGCAACATGCCCACCCACTAGAAAACATCACCCCAACACCCTGTGGTTCCTGATTCAACTTTGCTGTTCCATCTTTTCATCTTCCTATGCTGCACAAAAAATTCTGGAAGACACAAACTGTTGGAGCTCCAGCACAATTGTGTTTGGAGCAGATGGTGCTGCATATTAAAGGCCAGTCCTGAAAGTGTTAGTGAGTGATTGTGGCTGGAAGAGTCAGTACTGTACTGATTTTCTGGACAAAGAGGAGTGATGTGAGTGAGGAAGAAGGGCCTTAGGTGTGAGCCCCAATAGACTTCCCTGACTTAAAAACACTTGGCCTTGGAGTTTCTTTACAACTGTCCTTCTTCATATAGTCCAACATTATGTAGCTTCATGGCCTAAACAGAGGCAATAAGCATTTCCTTTAAGGAGCAACATTTTCCTCTGCTTAGTGCTTGGAATGAAAGAGAGAAATCACAGGATGCTCTGGGTGAAATTTTTATCATTTGCAGTCTGTTGCTCAAGATGGTTGGCAGTATGTCATTTACAAAAACCTCCATTATTGACAACAAAGAACATAGATTTATGAAAAACCAAATCACTGCAGCGACAGTACTCATAAGTGGTGTCCACTTACAGTTTGGATTTGTGCATTTCATTTACAAGATGTTTCACACAATACAGAAGCAGTTATGCTCTGCAGTGAATTTGTTTTATTAAGATCTTGAAGCAGCTTAGGGATTCAGCTGTAATCTATCAACCAGAGTTCATTTACATCCTACATACTATCTCTTCTCAGCTCAATGGCCTACTCCATTTTCAAGCCTGTTCCTCCTTAACATGGCTATGAGGTGCCTGTTGCCTTTTAAAAGACCCCCTGCCTAGGGGTAGTTAGTGCAGAAGGGACATAGGTTTGTGCACGTGCACGCTCCATCAAACTGCTGACATTTTGGCATGTTGCAGGAAATCTGTTTAAAAGTTAAAAGGTACCTCGTAGCCATGTTTAGGAGCAACAGGCTTGAAAATGGAGCAGGCAGTTCAGCCAGGAAGAAACTGTACGTAGGAGCTGAATGAACTTTGGTCAGTGGATTGCATTGTCTGTAGGATGTGATGAAATAAAAATGGTAGGATTGGTAAGAATGAGGACATCCTGTTTGTGCACAGTACGTGTCAATAGGCTTGCTTATCCTGCCATGGTGGATGAATACAAACTATCTCTATGCTATTTGGATGCAACATTCTCTCTCCCTCTTCTTAGTGAATGTAAATTAGTCCAGGATGCAATATGCTTAAAAGTAACAATATAAATCAGATTCCTTTCCTAAATATTGTAGGTACAGCATATTCATATATACAGTAATGCACAAATACTGTATGCACTAATGATCTGGTCCACAGGCACAATCTTGTGTGTGTCATGCACTTTCATATATGCATATAGACACAAGTAAATGTGCAGCTCTACTGTGTCTCCTGGGTGAGTAGCTTTACCGACACTGCTTGATGTGTAGCTCTACTGATGCTCCAAGATGTATGTGTGTGAGTGACACAGCACACTTAGAGGTACTTTACAGGTATGTGATAACAGGACCAATTCTCCATCTTTTCCTGCACCTTTTCAATACAGGAGTGACACCATTTTGCCAACTAGGTCAGTGTTTTACAAAGAAAAGGAGAAGTGTGTTTGCTGATTCATTGCCCATCTGCGGGCTTCCCAAGCTGCTCCTGTAGCCTTGGCTCTCTCCGAGCAGGCCACAGCTAACAGACCACCCAACTGACCCCTGGACAGATTCAGACAGCCCATCTGCGGGCTTCCCAAGCTGCTCCTGTGGCCTTGGCTCTCTCTGAGCAGGCCACAGTTAACAGACCACCCGACTGACCCCCGGACAGATTCAGACAGCCCATCTGCAGCTTCCCAAGCTGCTCCTGTGGCCTTGGCTCTCTCTGAGCAGGCCACAGTTAACAGACCACCCGACTGACCCCCGGACAGATTCAGACAGCCCATCTGCGGGCTTCCCAAGCTGCTCCTGTGGCCTTGGCTCTCTCCGAGCAGGCCACAGCTAACAGACCACTCGACTGACCCCCGAACAGATTCAGACAGCCCATCTGCAGGCTTCCTGTTGCTCCTATGGCCTTGGCTCTTCTGAGCAGGCCACAGCTAACAGACCACCAGACTGAGCCCGGACAGATTCAGCTGAGGAACTGTCACCCAGACTGCCAGCTCTAAGCTGCAGGATTCCTTGGCACCAGTGGTCGGCGCCCCTCTGGCCGCATGCCGAGACCAAGAGACACGGACCCAAGGCCCTACAAGGTACCTACAACTGCCGCAACTTTTCAACCGCCCCCCTCCCCCACCTCCACTGATTATTAAATACAATAGCTCCTGCCAAAATATTAGTCCACGTCCCCTGGCGCAGTACCTCACCAATAGAGACTTAGCTCGTGATCCCCCTCTTCTCTGTCCAGCCTATGGGATCCAACTCTCAGGGCCTCGCCTTACTAAAATGCATAGGGTCTCCTTGGCTGTGCCTTCACCACTAAATATTTTTAAATGCTATCAAATTCGGGTCGACCTGGATTGGAAAGCTACTGATAAGCTGTATTAATCCAGCAACCCCACTGGCCCCTGGGCTAATTGAGTGGCTCCTTTTTGAGGTACCATCATGTCGGGCCCTATATGGCTCCTTATACTGCCCCTTCTTCTGCTGATACCAGCTGCCCAGCATTGGACACCTGAACTACCATCATGTTTGGTCTACAACGGCACCTTGTGCTGTATACCACATGGCAACTTATCCTTTAATTGCCTCCGTGATTCCAAGTACCAATACCTCGAACCCTGCTCTTGGACCACACATACCAGTAGTACTTATAACACTCCCCCACCACAAGGCCCACCTCCCACCACGCAGACTTCTATCTCCTCCTCGCCTATTGTGGTAGGGGTACTAGCTCTTGCTACAACAGATCAGCTCTTCTATGGTGGCTACTTTCCAGTCCCTAAAAACATCAGATCTACTAGACGGGAGAAAGGCAGGAATTACAAGCTTATAATTAGCGCTCTTAGAAAAATCCTACTTATCCTCCTGCTATGTTCAGGCAATGTAGAACTCAACCCTGGCCCCCCAGAAGCTATTGCTTTGCCAGCAGAACTAGCAAATTTAAAAGGAATAAGCTTCTTGCATATTAACGTATGTAGCCTCCTTAAAAAGATAACCTTAATACAAACCTGGGTAAATCATACCTCTCCTGACATACTTGTGATTTCCAAAACTTGGCTTAGACCCAGCACCACTGATAGAGAAGTAAACATACCCAACTATGCCTTGTTCAGAGCTGATAGGCATGCCAGAGGAGGAGGGGTAGCTATCTACGTTAAAGACAAATTTTCTGCCTTCTGCTTATCCTCGGCATCTGTCGCCAGTGAATTTGAATGCCTAATTCTCAAAGTGGAAATTACACAGACTACTGCACTCTGCATAATAGGATGCTACAGACCACCGTCTGCTGGCCTACAGCTTGTGTCATATCTAAGTGACAAGTTGGGACAGAGGCTGCCAGAAACTATTATTTTAGGAGACCTCAACTTTGACTGGCTCTCTAACACAGCTACCCCCCTTGCATCCTTCTGTGATGAACATGAGCTGACACAACTTATTACTGAACCAACACGCCCAAACGTGAAGAACCCCAGTAAAAGTACACTTTTGGATGTGATAATGGTGAGCAAACCTCATCTCTTCTCCCACGCTGATGTCTTCTTCTCAGACGCCAGCGACCATTGTTTTATTGCGGGAGTAAGATCCACCAACAACCCAGCACCCATCAGCAGGTTCTCTATGAAGAGATCCAGGCGCAACTTCAATGAACATGCCTACCTAAACGAGCTTAAGTACTCCTCTCAGTGGCAAGATTTCTACCTGGCCAAAACGATTACGTCAGCTTACAATATCTTCCACAACATTCTATCAAGGGTCCTTAATAAGTATGCTCCCCTGATTAAAGTTCGAACTAGGGCCAAAACCTGTAAATGGTTCACCCCTCAGATCAAGTCCTTGCTTCTAGAAAGAGATAAGCTCTGGAAAAAAGCGCGCAGACTGAACACTGCAGAGGACTGGAACCAGTTCAGGATACTACGAAATTTATGTACCAAAACAATCAGAGAATCGAAGGCCACCTTCTTCAAATCTGAACTCGACTCTGCCACAAAGAGCCCAATCAAGCTCTGGAACATAATCAATGATATGCTAGGCCACTCCCCAGGAAAATCACTCCCAACCAAGATTACCTCTGGCAACTTGACAATAACCAAAAAGATGGATATACTTGACGCATTCAATAACCACTTTGCTACTGCAGGCATGGCATTTGATAACTCCCCTGCAAACATACTTCGCTCCCAGACTGCCAGCCAACTGCCTGAAACTCCGATAGCTTCGCCACCTTTCTCGCTTCAACCTGCCCACTGAAAGAGGTAGAGGACCTCTTGCTTTAGTTGGATACTAGAAAAGTGCTGGGTTGACACCCTGACCCTTACTTCCTAAAATTGCCTACCACATACTAAAGTAACACCACACCACCTTTTTTAACTTATCCCTGTCTCAGGGCACCTTACCACCTATATGGAAGACAGCACATGTCATACCACTCTTCAAATCAGGTGACCCTGGCGATCTAAATAACTACAGGCCAATTTCTCTCCTTCTGGTCCTGTCCACGCTCCTAGAGAAAATTGTAAATGCACAGCTGAGGACTCACCTTGAGTCTAGGGAACTTCTAAATCTTATGCAGTCCGAATTCAGAGCTAAACATAGCACTATCTCAGCCCTCGCCAAAGTTGCGAATGACTGGCAGCGTAATCTTGAGAGCAAAAACTTTATTTGTGCTGTTTTCCTTGATCTAAGCAAGGCTTTTGACACCGTCAATCATAGTCTGCTCCTCTCCTCCCTTCAAACCATAGGTGTGGATCCCTCCTCTCTGCGTTGGTTTACTGACTATCTTACAGGGCGCCTTCAACAAGTTAAAGCCGAAGGAGGCCTGTCCCCCTTAAAAACTCTGCAAAGAGGGGTACCTCAAGGTTCTATATTAGGGCCCTTACTTTTTGAATCTACATTAATAACATCGACTACTGTATAAAAGAAGCCAACATCCATCTGTTTGCAGATGATACAGTTCTCTACGTGAGTTGCCCAACACCAGAAGTTGCCTGCAATGACCTACAGTCAGAATTCAACCTTCTGCAAAGCCAACTCCTCCAAAAAAGCTACTCCTTATTGCCAAAAACTTAGCGATGGTCCTCTCCCTTTTATCCGGTGACAGCTAACCCTGTGTCCAGTGGGACAGTTCCCAAATTACCACAGTTCTAGGTGAAAAACTAGAATTTGTTATAAAATTCAAGAATCTGGGAGTTTGGATAGACCAAAGACTCTCCTTCATTGAACATATCGAGGACTTGCTAAAACGACTTCGACAAAGGCTTGGACTGTTTTTTAGAATCAACCAATTTCTCACCAGAGATGCCAAGAAACAACTGGTCCAATCCATTTTCCTATCATTGGTTGATTACACTGATTTCCTCTACAGCCAATGCTCCAACTCTTACATGGCTAAACTGGACACACTCTACCATCAAGCACTGAGGTTTATAACGGGACTCCCCTTCGACACGCATCACTGCACCCTATATGCGGCAGTGGGGTGGACATCACTAAAGTTCAGGCGCCACAGAAACGCCGCTCTCTGGTCCTATAGAGACATCTCTAATAAGCTACCTTACTATATCTCCTGCTGTCTTCCCCTGAGAATAATTGGGAAATAAGTGTAAAGAAGTCACCCAGCTATTACACTTAAAGTACCCAAAGCAAAATCCCGCTTTGGCAGGGCAGCCATAAGCTTCGTGCTACCTACCTTATGGAATGATCTACAAAAAACCCTCAAATCAAGCACTCTAATCAGTATAAATGCCTTCAAGATGCTTTATTTCCGTGCAATCAGAGAAGTATGTAACTGCTTCACCCACTCAGACCCAGTACCAGTGTCTGCACTGGTATATAGCCACGCATAGACCCAATTTTAAGTACTGACCCCCCAGCTTGCTCCTCACCAACCTAATTGTTCTCTCTCTTATCCTTCTGTCTTATCAACACTAGGCCCGTCCATCCCCTTATTCTTCCTTTCCCAACCTCGGATAG
Source organism: Neoceratodus forsteri (assembly GCA_016271365.2). Lineage (NCBI taxonomy): Eukaryota > Metazoa > Chordata > Ceratodontiformes > Ceratodontidae > Neoceratodus > Neoceratodus forsteri. Next base: position 1,222,260,663 of record CM057459.1, on the reverse strand, counting down.
GAGCTCACTACCCTGGGTTGTGACATCCTACCATGCCCCGTACTTTATAGCATTCAATCCCGGGGCTCACACATACTCCTTTTCTCCATCCACCTTCTCTACATCTCGTTTTACCAACTCCTTTCTGTGCACCGTGCCCTCCTAGCCTTTCTCCCCCTACCTCCCTCCCTTCCCCCTACCTTCACCTCTACCTGGTGTATATTTATTTTTATTTTTTTCTTCCGTTACTTCCTCCTGCAACCTTAGATAACCTGCTTTATCTTCCTATAGACACTTCTATGTATGTAAATACCGTGTAATCTGTACAATATCTGTATAATTCTATGTACATATGAAATTCTTTTCTTCCTCTCTGTAAAGAGTATTATCTGTATTGCCTTGTAAATACCTGTGTTGACCTGTATACAATTGTTCATGCTCCACCCAGGTCCATCTTGCAAATGAGTTTCTGCTCAATGATGAACGCCTGGTTAAATAAAGACTTGATTGATTGATTGATTGATTGCACCTCTTAGTACAAAGAAATATTGATAGTGAATGTATCCTCATCGGGCTGCACCAGGTCTGGTTATTGGCTTACCAATGAGAGATGACTGTACAATGAGCAGGGTTGAGTCAGTAATGTGAGAGAGGAAGCACGTCTTTCACCTCTTTTCACTATGGTATTGCCAGCATGGCTATGTGGGTCAGTTGGTAAAGCACAGATGAATGAACCAGGGGTTCCCAGATTTAAATCCCACCAGAGCAACATTTGATGATACAGAGCTTACAGTGATTTGAAATATCCCATGACAATGTTAGAGATAAATATTCCAAAAAGATACTTCTGCTCAATTGTAACTGTATGGTGGGCTAGTTTTTCCACTTCATTTCACCATAGTATTGCTCAAATCACTAGAGGACACTGCATTTTTAGGTTTTGTCAGTGTCCTAGAATCATGTTTTGAATCCCATCCTAACTTAAAAATGAACTGCTCATCAGCCCTTTTTACATATGGTTTCATATATGGTTTCAGGGCATGTTATTCATCTGAATAAAGTTCAATTCAGGTAACCAATTTGAAAATTAAAAAATAAATCCCTTTACTTTGTCTCCATTTTGTACCCTTATTAAAATGCTTGGTGCATTTACCATGATCTTAATCCTAGTCGCACTATCCATCATGGGTTGCCACGATGTTTCAGTGCTAGCCCAAGCTGTGTGTATGCCTGCTGCCTGTTGAAACTCTTACTTCATAGGTTATGCACAAGCTGAATTCACACAACATTCACGTTTTTATCATTTAATAAATGCATGTCAGAATTTATAAAATGCGCTCAGTGTCTGTTTGATGGTGGAAGTGAGTCAGGACTAATTTTATGAGCTGACTCCCATTAGGTGTGCATTTACATGCTGGAAAGAGAAACCTAGTAAGTATGATTTCAAGGAAGAATAGAGAGGAGAAAATATCTTTGCATGTTGCACTAAATGTTTTTTCCCTTGCTGTGCCCAAGTTGAAGTCTCACTACATTTACATGCTCAAAATTAGAGATGCAGTGAATTTAAAATCCGCTGGCAAAGTGCACGCGAAATGGGCACTTCACGTTGCCACTCCGCTACGCAGAGTAGGCAACGCAAAGTGCTCACTTCGCCTTGTCATTACCACTTCATGTTGGGCTGAATGACAACGCGAAGTAAGGCGAAGTCATTGATTTCAATGGACTTCGCGTTCCTGATTATGATTCTAAGTGATCCACTTGGTGTTTCAGACATGGCAGCCCCCCCACACATCACATGGCTTACAGTACTGTAAGTCACATGCTCTCTAGCCAGGCAGGAAGGAAGTGAGCCACACAGACAGTTTCACTTTCTCATGTGCAGACTGAGAGAGAGGAGTGTGTACTAGAGAGAGGAGTGTTTTGATTGCAGAGGAGGAGAGTTAAAATTTGATAGTTAACACAACAGCTTTTTTAAAAGCTACATTATTTTGTCTTTTCTGTATTGTTTTTACTTAATTTGTTCTTTCTGTAAATTTTATTTTTCTTACCTACTTACTTAGTTATTTGTCTGTGCATGTGTGACTGTGTGTGAGTTGTGCTTGTGTTGTGAGATGGAGCAGGGTGAGGAAAGTCTAGGGTGGGGGCAGCTCTGGGAGTGCGTGGTAGTATGCGTCGTCATACCATGTGCATGTGGGGGGGAGGGAATGGGTGCCCATTTGTGTTGGACCGCTCTAAACTTGTGAGTGTCCAACTCACGGATGTAGGACCAGCACTGCCTCCTGACACTGAGGCAGTTCAACCACCATCACCACCAAGTCCAGCACAAGATCCTTTGAAGCAGGATGTGCCTGTTCCCCCAGGCCCAGATGTGGATCCCATCTGTACTGTTGAGCAGTGTGAGCAGCCTACTGCCAGTTCATCTGGCCCTCCTCTGCCTGATCCTCCCTGCACCTCAGTTGTTTTGTGGTTTTTTGACTGCGTCGCGGGGGGACAGCAGTGCGGTGAAGTGTCACCTATGTGCAGTGGAGGTGCGCTGTGGCCCCAAGGGGAGTCACCTGGGGACTGGGGGTCAGTGCACCCATATGCTTAATCACCACTAGTTGGAGTGGCAGGCTGCCACAGAATGGACCATGTCTGCACCTGCTGGCCATTCCGTGGCAGAGGGTGCCGCTGTGCATAGCGGCATCCCTAAGTAGAGGAGGGCCACAGCAGCACCTGTTGCTCCACCAGCACCCCCCCAGCACCACCACGAGCAGGTCAGCCTGTCGAAGGAGTGGACACCAGAGAAGTGCATGTAACGCTGTCTGACTTGGCAGTTCTTTGGAGTGCTGTTGAGGAGAACAGCTAGAGGATGAGTGGTGTGGAGCAGCAGCTGGATAACATAGAGGGACATCAGCTTCAAATGATGTCCATGCTGGAACTGCTGCTGGATCACCATAGGATCCCACACTAATTTTGTTTCCTCACACCATGTTCCCCTGCCCCCACCTTCCTTGCTGTGTCGTAAAATGTTTTCCTCCACCATCCCTGACCCTTGTATGTAATTATGCCCTTTTTCTGTTGTCTTCAGTATTCGTTACACTTTGTATTTTGGGGCCCCTTCCTTCTGTTAAGTGTCTGTGTGTTTTGTGTGTGTGTGTGCTGTTTTGGTGCCTAATTTTTCTGCATCCGTAAAAGGCATCTGTCTTGTGTCCAGAAAATTGACAAGTGGTAACACAGTGAAATGAGAGTGTTTCAGCATATACAAAGTCCCCCAGAATTAATGGCACACTCAGTCATGTGCACAAAAGTGGCACAGAGTCCCCAGATTTTTTTCTGCAGCCCCAGAATGCATCCTCCATGTGTCCAGAAAATAGACAAGTGGTAATACAGTGAAATGAGAGTGTTTCAGCACATATGAAGTCCCCCAGAATTAATGGCGCACTCAGTCATATGCACAAAAGTGGCACAGAGTCCCCAGATTTTTTCTGCAAGCCCAGAATGCATCCTCCATGTGTCCAGAAAATTGACAAGTGGTAACACAGTGAAATGAGACTGTTTCAGCACATGCAAAGTCCCCCAGAATTTATGGTGCACTCAGTCATACGTGCAGAGGTGGCACAGAGTCCACAGATTTTTTCTGCAGGCCCACAATGCATCCTCCTTGTGTGCAGAAAAGTGAAAAATGATCATCTCAACTGGATTGAAAGGTGCCCTGTGGATATACAGTAATAGTAGCCATGGTGAGTAGATATACTGTATATATATATATATATATATATATACATGGTTGTGTATTTTGTAGGTGATGATGAGTGGGGTTGAACTTGACATGGACATGTACTCATGCTATTGTTCTGCATCACACACAGGTGACTCCATCTCCGAACTGTTGCTGTGCACCGTCCAGTGCTCAATGAGAATTTTTTGCACTTAAATGGAACTGGATAATTCTCAAGCACATGAAGGTAAGTATTACTTTTTTTTGGGGGGGGGATCATATTTCCAGTTTTGTCTGTAATGGTTTCTTATTTTTTTATTTCTTCACAGGTTTCATCAGCATCCTTCTGGAGTCCGGTTCTTAATGATGGTCATGGTCATCGAATGAAACGACTTCTGCATGTTGCATGTGTGCCCAAACTCGGGTCGGGAAGGGGTGTGCCTGATCATGTTGACAAACTTTTTTGGATAAGGCCACTTTGACAGAACAACAACATATCGCAAATTTTCCTAAAAAAAGAAATTAATGACTTCTTAAAAGTTACGACTTCATTGTTAAGTGTCCCTCCCTGGTTCTTAAATCTCAATCCCCATTGTCAACTAAGTTACATTTCAGAGACACATCTTGTCAACTATTAAGACAACCTGTTGTTTGCAATATTTGCAGCAGTCTTTACAAAGCAATGAAATGGATGAAATAAAATCTTCATACTTACCAGAATGGATTTCACATGGACATTACATCACTTCCTTTCTGTACGGTATAGCTACAGCATCTTTCCCAATGAGTAATATTAGCGATGGAGCCTGTTTTTGTTCTCCTGTAAAAGAAACAAAATAAGTGTACTGTAGGGCCGGGATATTCAAACTGCGCCAGGCTGTGGCGCAAGCCTGGGCGCAGCTCAACTTTGTTGCACAGGGGTGTGACCTGGGCGATATTCAACGGAGCTGTGCTATGGCACAGCAGCTTTGAATATCGCACCCTGGCCACCCACACTGTGCATGGTGCAGTGGCACTGCGCCAGTGCAAGTGGCCAGAGTGAGGCATGGAGATGCGCTGGCACAAGTGCCATTGCACCATGCACAGCACCTGCCATATTCAAAAGGGGACATGCAAATGGAGCCATAATATATGCAAGGCGCACAGGGGGCTATTTGCATCTCATTACGGCCCCATTTGCATGCCATTAGCATGCAGGTTCACCGATCCCCAACGACTTGCACCTGGCGCCCTGACAGGAAGCAGCCGTCGGGGACCAACGCCCCCTGCAGCCCAATCACGGGCATTCCTGTAATATAAAAAAAGTCCAATATCCCTGGTGGTCCAGTGGACCTCTATGTGCCCCGATTGCGGGCATCACTATAGTCCCCCCCTCCAATATCCCTGGTGGTCCAGTGGACCGCACTGAGCCCGATCGCGGGCATCATTAATAGGACCCCCAAGTCCAGTATCCCTGGTGGTTTAGTGTACCCCACCCCCCGCCCACTAGGCTCCACCACCCCCTCCCCATCAGCCGTAGTGGCGGTAGTACTCACCTGCCTGCTACCCCATCACCCGCCCGACTGACAACCCGGTAGGATTACATGTTCATTGAGTTCTCAGCTGCATGCAGCTCCATATCAGACGTATTATCGGTCCAGATATGTGAATTAATTCATCTCATATCTCGACTGAGTAGTACAGTATACGGTAATGCCCATTGGCTCATGCTGTGAACTAATGGGAGGTAGTCTCTACTGAGCTGTCAGTCGGCGGGTGGCGCAGGCAACAGGCGGGTGGGTGCTGCTGCCCGCCGCTGACGGAGGGAGCGGGCGGTGAGGCTTCAGTGGGCGGGTGGGGTGGAGGGTACACTAGACCACCAGGATATTGGACTTGGGGGTTCCTATTAATGATGCCCGCGATCGGTTCAGTGCGGTCCACTGGACCACTGGGGATATTGGGCATGGGGGGTCTCATTAATGATGCCTCACGATTGTCTCAGTGCAGTCCACTGGACCACCAGGGATATTGGACCTGGGGAGGGCTATAGTGATGCCTGCGATGGGGCATGGGGGCACCCTAGGTGCAGTGCAGGAATTGTGACACCCACAGGTGGCAGCTGCTGCGCTGCCCTGCAATGCGGCAGCTCACCTGTGGGTGGCCATCACTTGTTCCTTTTTTTGGGGGCTTAACTTTGTGCAGGCGCAGGTAGGGGTTGCGCATGCATGACTCTGCACATCCCGGGCTGAATATCAGGCTGTGCAGGTTATGCATGGGCACGCCCCCCCTACCTGTGCCTGCAAACATTACTGATGTGCTCCGACACATTGAGATTTGTGTGGCGCACTTTTCCCTTTTGAATATCGCGCCGGGGTGCATCAGTGGGTTGTGCATGGCTCAACACTTTTGAATATCTGGGCCTATGTGTTTTGCCACTGCAGCTCTGAAAAGCTACAGAAAACAAAACAGACAACTTAAGGAAGTGAGGCAGCATAACAAACATGACTGCACATACTCACTTTATGGTTTAAATATTAAGAAGCTGATGGTGGTGGTGTACTGGTAGACTGTTGGTCCGTGGTGGGCAGACAGACTCATGGTGGCAGCAGACTTGGATAACATCAATCCCAGTGGTGGTGGTCTGGGGTGGGCAGACAGACTCATGGTGGCAGCAGACTTGGATAACATCAGTCCTGGTGGTGGTGGTGGTCCATGGGGGGCAGACAGACTCATGGTGGCAGCAGACTTGGATAACATCAGTCCTGGTGGTGGTGGTCTGGGGTGGGCAGACAGCCTCATGGTGGCAGCAGACTTGGATAACATCAGACCCGGTGGTGGTGGTCCATGGGGGGCAGACAGACTCATGGTGGCAGCAGACTTGGATAACATCAGTCCCAGTGGTGGTGGTCCGGGTTGGGGGGGCACACCGCCTTTTAAATACTGCAGTTAAAACCTGCCAACATTAACCACATCATCATCCTCATAAAGAAAACTGCCCTCACAGTCATCGATGTCTGAAGTCTGACCACTGGGAAATTCTTTCTCCATTGTGTCATCATCTACGTCAGTGGTGGGCCGTTTCAGGCAGCCACTGCCAGTACCACCAGGATGCTCCATTTCCACATCAGTAAGACCACCATGACTAGGCCTGGGTATGAATACCGAGGTTGCAGTCTGTGCTGGTATGTGCCTCTCATTCATTTTAATGAATGTTAGCAAACTAACATTTGCAGGAGACAGGTTTGTCCGACGATCCCTGACTATTGCACCTGCTGAGCTGAATACCCTCTCAACACTAACACTGGAGGGTGGGCATGTGAGGTATTTCAGTGCCACTGCAGTCAGCTCTGGCCATTCACTGACCTTTTCACTCCAGTACAAAAGAGGATCTCCACTTATTGTCAGATGCCTGTTTTCAGACAAATATGGCTCAACCATTCTCTGTGCAGCAATAAGTCCGATTGTTGATGCATCAGCCTGTTCCCCGGAATCATTGATGTCACAAATACCCACTTGGGACAAAGCCTCGCAAAGCGGGTTGATGCCAACCACTTTGGATGGTGACCACCAGGAACTACAGTCCCCTTACCCTTGCATGATATGCTTGCTGGTCCTCCAGCTACACCATCAGCTGGATTATGCTGCTGAGGTTTGCAAACCTTGGCACATGACTTCTGTGCCCCATGAACCAAGCGAACCAGTTGACCACTGATATTTTTTACCTGTTCAGGCCCTCCCTCCAGTACTGAAGCAATTCCACATTTGTATCGTGGGTCCAGCGTTGTTGCCATGGCAAAGTTGTCACTACGCTGAATGCTCACAATGTGACGATTTTGGTAGAATACTGTCAGCATGTGTTGCAGCAACATACTGCTACCACCGTCTCCGACAACATCAAGGCTATGCTGAACATTCACCAATGTCTGCCTCAGCACCCGCAGCAGTGGAATTGATTGGCTAATGGAGGCAGACTCGCCACTCACTGCCTGTGTGGCATGTTCAAAAGGCCACAAAATTGTTATTACAGAGTCCATGAGGCACCACTGTTCAGTCGTCATAGACATGTAGGTCCCAGAACAGTCACGGCTAGAGTGCATAACAAGATATTCTGTGATAGCTTTGTATTGTTCATACAGCCTCTCTGCCATGTATAATGTGGAGTTCCATTGAGTGACAACTTCCAGCTTCAAGCGGTGCTGAGGCAGGCTGTTTTGTATCTGCAACTGCCGCAGTTGGTCACGGGCCTTTCCAGATCTTGAAAAGTGAAAGCAGATACGTCATGTAATGGTCAGCATTTCCTTTATGTCAGGGTGCTGCAGAAACTCCTGAACCACAAGATTTAAACAGTGGGCCTTGCATGGAACACAAAAAAAAAACACCATTCGTGATGCATTTCACCACATTTGACCCATTGTCACTTGCTATGAACCCAGCTCTCAGGGACAGAGGGTTTAGCCATCTGTCAATTTCAGTCAATACCATGTCCAACATGTTCTCACCAGTGTGTGAACAGGTCACACTGTGCATAGCAATTGTTGCATGCTGGTGAATTCCAGGAAGATTGCTACCATGACAATCCACCTTCCTGCACTGATTATTCACACTACCAGCATCACAAACAACCCCCGGCACCTGCGCCCAGTGTGTAGTTATACACAGATATGAACTCCCCGCTGTTTTGCCACTTGTCCACATATTCATACTTAAATGGATGAATGGAGAGGAGGAATGTTGAAGGGCATGTCTTACTGAGTCTGAGACAGTGCAGAACAACTCGGGAACAGCACGGGTAGAAAAGTAAGTCCTGGATGGGACTTTCCATTTTGGACAGGCATGGACAGCAAACTGCCAGAACCCAGAATTCTCCACAAAGGAGAAGGGCAAAAGATTGATTGCCAGCATTTCTGCTAAAGCTGCATTAAGTTCACGTGACACTGTATGATTGGGGGGTACTTCAGCTTATGCTCAAAAACACTCTGTAACGTGAGCTGACTTAAACGTTTTACATGGTGTGTGTTGTTGGTCACAAATTGTTGTGCTCTGTGACGAATGGCATTGGCAGGGGGTGGAGTGTGGACATTTGATGAAGACGGTTGCACAGGTGATGATGACAAACCCAGAAATGATGTTATTTTTCCGGATTTGCCAACCGGGGTTGATGTACCACTTGCACTAGACATACTGCATTCACCACCACCACCACCACAAAAACTGCTACTCTCACCAGCACTGGACAACATTTCAAAGTCATTATGGTCCTCCACCTCATCATGCCTGTAGTAAAATTCTGCTCTTATTACCGCACTACTGCACACGCTTAATTTCCTACTGGGCTTGACAGTCATGGAAGGGATAACATGCTGGCTATGGTTGCCGCCGGTGATACAGGTGAACGCCCAAGTCTGGTATTAGAGTCAAGTGCCTATTCTTAAGATGCGTATGCTGTCCTCCTGTCCCAAGATGGCTCCCCTTTTTAGCTCGGCTCACACGCACATGGCAAACCTGGCAGACTGCAACTAAATCATTTGCTTCTTGAACAAAAAAATCCCAAACAAGCGACTGTGATGCTCTGCTTTTAACATGTCCATGATGATGTGGCTTATTTAAGTCTGTTATTTTAAGCACTGAAGTGGGGTGGGGGGCACATGATGTTTCTGACACTGCACACCTGGACTGGAACTGACCACCACGACTACCAATCATATTGAGTACTGGGTCATCATCATCACCATCATCCACTAAAACCGGTAACAGTAAATCACAAGTTTTTACGGGGGGGAGGAGATTCCTACAAACATATTCAGACACAACCACTTTTAATTTATTTTTCTCCGGTTGCTTACATCATCATCATATTCATCAACATCACTGTCACACACATCCACATCTTCTGCTTGGATGCTAACATGTGGACTACACGTTGCAACAACAGCAACATCATCATCATCAGCATCATCACATTCATCATCAGCATCTACACCACCATCACTGATATTTTTTCACCACACTGTGAATCGCTGCATGGAAAATGAGTGACGTTAAGTGCCACGGTGGATGGAATATCACATTGTATGCTATCGTTGACATGATCATCAGAATCAGGTTCAGTTTATGGGATGTTACTGTGAAGTATGACATCATCTACGCTGTCACTCACTTGTTCTGCTTCACACTCTATATGTTTGGATACGGTACAATGGTCGGAATTAGAGCTTGACACAGCAATGCTAATACTGCCTCCACCACCATTAACACCAGTAACACTAACACCACTGGCTGGGAAAACATAATCTCCTCCAACTATCAGTGAAGCTACTGATTGGGCTGAGAAATACCTTTCCTCACATCAGCAATGCACTTCTCCATCCGTGTACTACTACCAAGCCCACAGACCTTCTTACTGCCAACATTGCCATGGCCAGAAACAGCTTTACTTGCACGTCTCTTTGCAGTCATTTTGGTGGATCAACCACAAATATTATTACCAAATTCAGATTTTGATACATTCACTTTCTGACTGGAGGGTCGCTACTCTCTAACTGGATGTGAAGCAAAATAAACAACTGTGGCTTCAGCAACAGATAAGTGACTTCTGTGTTGTGACACTGGCATGGAATTAAAACAACTTCAGTAACCAATGGTGCTGATGGGGTCACAAAAACAATCCAGTCTGGTAAAAAATACCTTTTCAACGTGGGGGGGGGGCACTGAATACAGACAGTGCTGATTTTTACGGCACTACAAGCAGCAACACTAAGAACAGAGAACACAATTGCAGTACAAAATCAGGCAGCTGCAGTTGACAGCAGGTTCACACTGCTGCGCTTAATTGCACTTACACTGATCTGTGTCACTAATTTTAATAGGTGTATTATATTTGATGCACGCAACACTGCACACACAACACAGAACACTTTGTGTACGATGCTGAATGAGGAATGCGATGCAAATGCAAAAGTTCAGTGTACTCAGTGCCACGTAATGTAAATTTGTAATTTAAACAACCTGACCTTATGAAATGCTACACCACATTCACACAACAAGCAGCAAGAAAATTTGTACTATCACTGACAATTTTACTATGTGTACAGTAACACAGTCAGTTATATAACAAAAATATTACCAAAACACAAAGAAATCACTAGTTCTCCAACTTAAATCTACCTACACACAGATACGCCCCTCCCCCACACAGCACACTTCACTGTCTTTCACCATACACACTCAATATTGTAAATTTGCATTCAAAATCCACACACAAACAAAAACACTTGATGATGTGAGCACAGGAGGATTTGCTACAATCGATGAACTACAGTTGGATCCCCCCCAAAAAAGCAAAAATGCTTTTTGAACAGCTTTTAAAATATTCTTACAGATAGCTATCAGAGCACACTGTCTCCTACTCCTTCCTACTCATACTACCTCAAACTGAGGCTGTGCAGATCAATATAGAGCCCATGTGACCTGAACTCCCATGAATCACTGCAAAATCCTCCTTCGGAGCTCAAAAACAAGGCAAAGTGAGGCGAAGTGAACTGCCACCAATGTACTTCACCTTAAAAATTGAAAGAGAAGTGACCAGTGGAGGCGGAGTAATGCGAAGTAGCTGTTTTCAATGCACTTCGAGTTCCTCATTATAATGCGAAGTACTCTGCTTCACATTGTGGAGCATTCCGCGAATCCGCCTTTGCTTTGCGAATCACTTCTCGGAGCAGATTGAGTCCACTTCGCCCACTACTCAAAATCAGGCTTAAAGGCATTTTATGGGATGTAGAGTATGCCGTATTCCCTAAGTCAACTTCACTGCAGTGTGCTGGGAATTAGGAAGAAAATGGATGTACTGAAATGCCATTGAACATAGTGCATTATGGGTGGTAAATGGAACAGTGGGTAAAAATTTGATGCAGGGCAGAAAAAAATGGAGTATGATTAAATTATTTTTTTTGACAATCTGACATCCAAATAATTATGGCATCACTGTGTACAGCTAAATTTAGGTTTAGCTTGCATGAGACAGAAGAACAAATGTATGAGCCAGTCATAATACTTCAATCTCCAGTCTGTCCCCTTCCAGTCATTAGTTATATGGCCTTAGTTGTAGAGCTGTGAGTTTGGTTCTAGAAAAGAACTGAACACCTCGAACTTTGGGTGTTTGGTTCTTTTGGACCGTGGTGAACTTTTAGGGGAAATAGGCAGATTTTTGATCAGACAGGTTCACCCCGGTCCAAATGCAGTGTGCCAGGTGAACCAGTTGAACCACATACTGCTGTTTGCACCTTAAGCAATTCACTTGGGTACAGTGTGAGTCACAGCCTCGTTTTCAAGCTAGACTCAGCTCAATAATGTGAGCCAGCGTGAAAGTTCACTCACGCCCTTGTCGTCGGGCTGTTAGGTAGCTCAGGCAGGGCTGTGATTCACTCCTAGCTAGATTAGCTAAGAAATTTTTCAAAAAGCAAAAGAAAATCAGAAAATCTTTAACATGATGAGAATGTTGATCTGTACTAGTCCTGCAAACAGCAGGGCTGCTGAAGGGGGTGGGGATATTTAGGAGGAAAAAGAGGAAGAACAATGAAAATTCAAGGTGAGCAGTGTTGCAGCAGGACTCTGGGACCAGCGGCTTGCTTTGAGAGCTGAGAGGGAAGACACTTGACTTGGAGGAGTGTGTTTGGGGTTGTACAGTGGGCAAAGGGGGCATGAGGTAGCAGTCTGCCAGTGCCCAGATGTTACCTAATCATGGCAGTGCAGCACATATTTTTTTTTTTATTGCAGAAATAGCATTCTAGCAGGGCAGACAAACAGAATTGACTGAAGGCCCTGGCGGAAGCCTGCGATGTGATATTTCCTGGGAGTTCATTTTATTTACTAATTTCACTGGGCAGTACATGTGTACCAGCTAGCAGCAGGACAGTGCCTGTCCACTGGTAGCTGGTACACTGGAGACAACCCATAAAACAAATTGAATCATTCATGTTCATGTTTCTTTTTGTGGCAGATTCAGACTCTTTACATTCACCTAAGTTACAGGCTGATTTGCAGTAGTTCCAGTTTTTCGTCTTCCTGAATCCTGAAGCAGCCTTTTGCATTGTGATCTGGGCAGTGGGCAGCAAGTGTGTGCCAGCTCTGGTAGTGTGCCATGCCCTGTCTCATAAAAAAGGAAAAAAAAATAAACTAATTCTTCACATTCCCTCAAGTTGCTGAAGTTCCTTTCTCCTGAGTCCAGATGCAGTGTGTGTGTGTGTGTGTGTGTGTGTGTGTGTGTGTGATCCTGAGCTGTGTTGTTGCAGTGTGATCTTTGCAGTGGGCAGCAAGTGTGTGCCAGTTGGCAGTGTGTTGGTTTCTTGGCCCCTTGTGGTTGGCACCTTGGTGGTATCCAATAAAAATAAATAAATAAATAAATAAATAAACCTCCATATTCCCTCAAGTTGCTGAAGTTCTTTCTTCCTCCACCAGACTCCTGTGGCAGCCTGTGAGTGGGCAGTAAGTGTGGGTCAGTTGGCAATGAGTCAGCCCTTGACTTCTGGTAGGCCTTGATGGCATCCCATATAATAAAAATAAAAAAATATATAAAATAAAAAATCTGATTATATTATGCAATGGATAAGTGTTGTACACATTGGTTTCATGGTCAGCGTTGCTCCTGAAATTATTTATTTGACCTGTGTAGACCTGGCAAAAATTCACAAAGCATTAATCTGAAGAATACTGGTAAAAACAACAGTGCAGCATCTCACAGTGTGTTCCCCAAAAAATTAAAGGACACAGAATCCCTCACCTTCTACTTGTCAGTGTCAGTGGCTCAGTAGGTAGCACACTCGCCTCTGAGGCTGGGAGATCAGAGTGCTGTGAGTTCAGTTCCCACATCCGGCACTTGGGTTAATATCCCAATACTGACACTGTAGTGCAGCATGAGAGGGGTGCTGCACTTCTGAGGTGCTGTCTTTCAGATGAGATGTTGGTGTCCTGGCCAATTTTTCCCTCATTCACTAAAAATACCACCAACAGCTTAATCTGGTTCAAATTCAATTGCTTACCATCTGTTCCCCCCGGTCGCCCCCTGAAAAGGAACTTCTAGGCCCAGTGGGCTTACCGGGTCAACAACAAACAACAACCTTATCATCCACCTCTGCCTTTAGCCCAGTTGGAAGTAAGTGTAGGAGATTCATCATCCAGAAACCATGGCAAGAAGGGCTTTGGGAAAAGGGACAAGGTTTTTTTTTTTTTTTTTTTTAAGTGAACATCTCTATATTTTGGGTCAAAAGGCATGTTCTCCTTTTGGTGACACTGTTGCCTGCAGCACTGAAAATTCTCTCTGAGTATGTTCTAGCAGGTTGGCAATTGAGGTGTTCAACAGCTACCTCTGTCAAAGAGGCCTAAATGGTCTTTTTTTGGTACCAGTATACCAGAGGCTCTTCTCCTTCTTTTAGTGAAATGTTCTCATCTATATAATCCTACACCATTTTGTTTGCTGGCATATTAGGCAACACTATGTCATAAAGTGATCTGCCATTCTTTTTCATCAAGATATAGTCAGATAAGTGTTCCCAGAGTGGTTTGCCATCAATGGCTGTATTCCTGCAGGGTACAGCAGCAGCAGTTGTAGAAGGTTGACTTAGAGACAAAAATGAGTAACTTCTGTGACATTTAGTAGTTGCAGTGGAAACACATTGGGATACTTCTTCTAACCTTTCCTCCACCTGGTCTGTGAGTGCAATTGTAAAGGATGGTGATGAGTGTTGTTCTTCTGCTCTGTTTGTATTCCTGGTTTTGTTTTGTTTTGTGTCATAAATACAGAGACCAGATGGATAAGCCAGGCTCTATAGGACTGCTGATCATTACCACATTCATGTGCATCAAAGAATGTCTCAAATGTGTCTTTGAACTGATGGTGCAAGAGGTGGCCACCATGTAGTGGTCATCTGTATGCATTTTTGGAATGCATGTTTCATTATAGACAAGCGATCTTATCCTTTCTACTAGATTAAGAGTAGTGGTATCCCCCTTGTCCTCATATTGAGTTTTTATATGAAGAAGTTGCAGGTTTATGATGGCAATGATGAGGAGTACCTCGCTTAAACCAGCTGTATCAACACTTACCACCCTTGTGGCCTCCTTAGTGGGCTTCAGCACAGTGTAGAGGGTCTCTGTCAGACACCACTTACTTGAGCTGATGTTTACTTCTCCCTTGCCAATATCTCAACAGCATAGTGGTGGATAGCCTTCTGTTTTTCTAACAGCTGTTCCATCATGTAATAGGTTCCATCTTGTTGCCATATCTTGTTTTAGGTTGTGTGGGGGAAGGTGGTTCCACTGCTGAATGTTTTGTAATAGCTTCTGTGCCTTGACTGAATGGCTAAAATGACCACACACTTTTTGGATCAGACCTACACTTGTCTGTATAGTGGTGCCTTATTCATCTAGACATTCTTGAACTACCTGATTTATACAGTGAGAAAAATGTGAACTGTGTATAATCCCCATCGACAACTGCTTTTACAATTTTCTTTGCAGTATATGATACTATAAAACAATGTTAATGAGCATGGGGTCAGCCACTCATCAAACTTTTGTTGAAGGAATTGAACAAGTTTTCTGCATTATGGCCATTGTCAAAGACAGCAATACATAAAGCTGCCTGCTTGCAGATGCTGGAGGGCCCAGTGACTTGCAACTACTGCTACATCTGCTGCTGGCATTAATCCAGAGGAGGAGGAGGAGGAAGAGGAGGAGAATGAAGAGGAGAAACTGACCAGTGGGCAGTCACTGCCATGTAATCACTAGTCTGACCACTGGTCAACATGTCAGTAGTGATGTGAACCACTGGAACAAATGTCATGCTTTCAGGGCATGATGTGACACAGTCTTGTAAACACTCTAATACAAATCAGGAAGAGCTACTGTGGAAAAGTAAATATGGCTGGGCATTTGATATCTCAGCACTGCAACTTGCATTAGCAATAGAAAATCAGAATTGCTCACAAAGGAGAATGGCAGCAAGTCAGGGGCTAACATTTCCACAATTGCTCTTGTTAACTTTTTTGTCTCTGGTCTATATATTTCTACCCCATTTCAGGGGACTCAGTCACTGAGAGTTGAGTGCTTTTTCCCTGGATGTGACAGCTGGTTCATATTTTTGACACTACTGGGAGTGGAAGTGGCTGGGATTTGCAGCCACTCCAAAGTGTGGTAGTCAATGCGCTAAAGAACTGATGAATGGAAGATGTTGGACTTGTGCATTGTCTACCACTTGAAAGACTTTCTTCCTCCTTCTCTCTACCTGGTCTCATAATGTTCTCCTCCCCCTGGCCATCATCATTATCATTGTCAGCTTCACAGCCTGGTAGTTTGGTTTGCTTTATTTATTTAAAATCTGGTAATTCCATGATCAGTTCTGCCCATTTTCATGGGCAACAGATATAAGTAACAAACAAAATACATCATAAAAACAAGATGCAACAAACATACAAAATAACTTATAACAACACAGAGCAAATGTTAAACAGACCCAAGCAATAAAACTTAATCACAGTTATATTGCTCAAGAGTTGATAAATAATTTGCAAGTTTTTTATATTAAAAGCAGGTAGGATCAGGGTTTCATTAATAACATTTTGTGGAAGAGAATTGTAAAAACCAGGTAACTGAAACAACAGAGAACTCTGACCTAAGCTAGTTTTTACTATAGGAATACTGAAACAAATTCTTGTCAGATCCACCACGGCTGCATAATGAAGTTTGTGAAGAAAATGGGCAGACTGATTTTTTTTTTTTGCAAATAACTTTATTTTTGGAAAAATAAATTACAGAAACTCATAAGTAACACAGGTCTCAAACCAACAATCTGTCTTGATTGGACAATCACAGATTTGTTCATATACCATGAAATAAAAACAACATAAAAACACAAGAAAACCTAAATATAACCAATAAGAAAAACAACCCCCGCCTAACCCACAGCAGCCCTTTTAGCCTACTCTAGATGCTTATACAACTGATAATGTACGGACCATAAAGGCCCATACCAAAGTCCCTGAGTAAAAACAAATAGGGGTTCATGGCACAACCCTTAACTAATCCAACACAGAAAACAAAAACTATAGTGAAAGGGAGGAAACAATGAAAGAAAGGTGCCACACTAGAGGAACCAATATATAAAAGAAGAAAAAAAAAGAAGAAACCTTAAACTAAAAGAGACATGTTGGAAGTTACTATTTCCCCCTAAAGAAGCTTAAAAATATAAACCTATCTCAACAAAGAGGAATCTAGCACAAGAAACATCTATAACAATTTTATAGCTGAAGAATATTAGGCCTAATAGAAGGAAAAGGAAAAGAAGCCGGCGGGGATTAATTTAATAACCAAACTTGTCTTTAAGAATTGGAAAAAGCTCACCCCAGCATTCTTGGAATTTCTCGCCAGAGTGGGAGGACCAGGCTACACATCTTTTTACATTTAGAGTGGTAAGAAATTCTGCCCACCATTCCCTGAATGAAGGTTCCCATTCCTCTTTCCAGTATCTAAGTATTACTAACTTAGTGACCATAGCGACCAAAGCTAATTGCGTTTTTTGAGAATATGTAGGGATCATTGAATACATACCTAGCAAGCATGTGTCTTCATTAACATATGCAGCAATTTTAAGGTAAGACGCCACCCATTGTTTAACCGAATTCCAGAATTTAACAATTTTTGGGCACGCCCATAATTTATGATGTAAAGTAGCGAGCTCCGAACCACAATCCCCACATTCTGCTGAGGCTAGCCTCCTAATCTGGAATAATTTAGCGGGCGTAAAACATAAGTTATGAAGAATGTCAAACTGGGTGTTCCTTAACCGGTTCTGTTTAATTAAAAGATAATTATCCATCCAGATCTTTTCCCAAGTTTTAACTGAGAAGTCCTTGTTGTGGTTGTTTTTCCAATAGTAGGCTATGGGAGAGACCTTTGACATAATATGGTTCATGATTTTCTTGTACAGTCTAGCTATCGCTTTCCGCACCTTAGATATTGACCAAAGGTTATTTAATAAAACCCTCGCATTATCCGACCATGGAAGTTTACCTAGAAAGTGATTAATATACTGCCATATTTGATATAACTGAAACTGATTTTTTTGAGGCACTCTAAACTTTATTTGCAGCGTAGAGATAGATAGGACCGAGTTACCTGAAACAAAATCGGCTAGATATAATTTATTGTGGGATCCTCCAAAAAAAGTTTTCAGTGATTTCTTATCTATTTTTAAATTTGGGTTATTAAGCAGGGGTTGCTTCAGGTCTTTTATAGTGGAAATTTGGAGCAAAGAGCATAGTTGCTGTAAAGCTGTCACATCCCAGCTGAGGGGGGAGTTCCTAAGTTTCCCAGGGATATTTGACCATGGATTATATAGGAAAGCCTCCAGGTCCATATTACAGGAATCTGCCTGTTGAATATCTAAGAGCAGCCAAGGTGGGCTATCCAATGTAGAGGCCGTAGATAAGAACCAATGTAAAAATCTATTAGCATGAATTGCTAGATAATAAACATAATAATCAGGTAATTGAAGCCCCCCCAAAACTCTAGGGCGAGTAAGTTTTCCATAAGCCCTACATGAGAGCTTTCCCTTTCCAAAGGAAGCCTGAGCAAAGCCTTTGAAGTGGTAAAAAAAGGACTTGGGGAGATAAATATTAAGGTTGCTCAAAGGGTAAAATAACCTGGGCAAAATTGACATTTTAAGAACATTAGCCCGTCACCAAAAGGATAGCGGTAGATTTTTCCACCCTCACCAAGTCTTCTTTAGTAGATTTTATCAGTGGGGCTAAGTTGAGGTCCTTAAAGTTAACCATGTCTTTAGAGATTTTGATACCCAGGTAGGTTAGATATTCTTTTTCCCACTGGAGGCCCATATTTACAATTAAGTCTCTCGTGAAGAGAGGAGATAAGGAATATACCATAGTTTTATTTTTATTAAGTTTATAGCCTGAAAATTTACTGAACTGAGAAATAATTTGGAGAGCTCGGGGGAGGAAGTGTCTACTACTCGATATATGAAAAAGTAAAGCATCGGCAAAGAGGGATAACTTAAATTCAAGATGTTCCAATCGGATACCTTTTACCTCTTGATCCGAGTTAAGAACTCTGGTTAAAGGTTCTATGTATAGATTCAATAAGTAGGGGGAAAGAGAGCAACCCTGATGGGTACCTCGACGCAGAGGGAAAACATCAGAGATAAGATTATTACATTGCAGTCTTGCTGACGGACAGCAGTACAAGACCCGAATTTGGTTAATAAAGGGTTGCGGTATATCAAATTTTTGAAGAACCTCAAACATATATTTCCACTCTACTCTATCAAATGCTTTTTCTGCATCCAGGGACACCAGCGCCACTTCCAGCTCAGGATCCCTGGAAGAAGAAATCAGGTGGAACAATTTCCTAAAATGATCTGCTGAGGAGCGCCCCACCACGAACCCTGCCTGTTCAGGACTTAATAGACATTCCCATACTCCCCCCAACCTGTTAGCCAGAATTTTTGCATATATTTTGACATCAATGTTCAGCAGTGAAATAGGTCTGTAATTGTTGATCACTGACGGGTCTTTCCCCGGCTTAGGTAGAAGGATTATTCTCGCTTCAAATAATGACTGATCCAAGGCTGGGAAGGAGCTCCAGTAACTGTAAAGCTGGAGTAACAGAGGGATTAGACATTTTTTAAAGGTTTTATAAAATAGGCCTATGAACCCGTCTGGGCCCGGTGCCTTATCCGGTTTTAAAGAATAAATCACTGCCGAAATTACCTCTCCAGTAATTGGGGCTACTAAGAGGGTTTGACTATCAGTGGGCAAAGAGGGTAAACCTGCTTCCTCCAAAAATGCTGACATTTCCTCAGTATAATCCCCCAGCAACGGGTCTGGAGAATACAGTGCCTTATAGTAATCCCGAAATAGGGTTAAAATCTCCGGAGGACTAACCACCAAAGCTTTTGATTGGGGATGTCTAATAGCTGTAATCCATTTAGATTCAAACTGCTGCTTTAGTTGCCAAGCAAGTAGTTTACCCGCTTTACTACCTTGGCCAATATAAGATGCTTTTAATAATGAAGCTGACCTCTCCACCCTCTCGAGTAAAATGCTAGCATAGTGTGCTCTTAGCCTAGTTAGTTCCTGGTCCTCTAAAGATGAAAGTTTGTCTGCCCCTTTATTTTCCAAACTTTTAATTCTCTGCAGGCAATTGTTTATTTGACTGATCTTTTTTTTCTTTTGTACTGTAGCAATACGTATAAGTTCCCCCTTCCAAGTTGCTTTTAAAGCTGCTCAAACCTGGTCCACAGCAGGAATTGAATTATAATTAACCTTAATGGAATCTTGCAAAAAATTTTGGAATTTTGAGGTGCTTAACTTGTCTTTTAATAACCTATTGTTTAATGACCATGTGTGCGACCTGATAGGGATGTTATGTATTTCTATCTGAGTTAGTATTGGAGAGTGGTCAGAAACCACTCGAGCTAATATTTTGGAATCAATCATACATGAAATTAGCTGGTGACTTACTAAGAAGTAGTTGATATGGGAATAGTTTTTATGTACTAGGGAAGCAGAATGATTTTTTTAAATTTTAAACTGGGTTGAGCAATGGGCTTCCCCCCCCCCATGTGCTGGTGTGCTGCACGCCATGGCAAGTCAGACGTATCGGTAGCTACGCCCTTGCTGTTAAGGGGAGGGGACAGAAATGGCAGGGATGCAGAAATGTACAAAGAAAAACACCCATAAAAAAAAAATCCCACTGTGATATAGCTCAGTGCTGCAGTTCATAGGGACAACATGGGCGGATTGCTTCTTGGTGGAGGATCAGGCAGAGGAAAAACAATTCCACAGACAGAAAACATGACATCAGCCCTTTTCTACATGCAAAACGTCTGCAGTGCTCTGCCCATGCAGCCGTAATAAATGAGCACGTATCTTTTGTGAAGTAAGGTATTTCTATTCCAAATGTCCTTTCAAGGTGGTCAGAACACAACCAACAGAAGAAGGGCCTCTGGGCCTCAATGGTGCACCCCTTCAGTTTCCAGCAACCAGAGTCTAGAATTGTAGTGTTGCTGTACCTAGCCACCGTGTGATGCAAAACACCCACAAGCCTCCCTAAGTGTCAGATTGAGTAAATGGCACTCATTTAGTACTCTAAAATGTATTAAACAAGATATTGCTTAAGTGTTAATAGGGACCAATTAACGGACACACGTTTTCCTCAGCAAAAAAAGTCCTATTCCTACCCATGTAGTGGAAAGCATTTCTGTAGGGCTTCAAAGCACACATAAGAAGTATGTATTTACCTTCAGAGCTGCAGTGTTTTTCTGTTGGAACTCTATTGTGAATCCCCAGTGGGTTAAAACTACTGTAAACAAGCCTTGAGGTGCGCGAACTTCACACAATAGTTGGAATAAACAGATGCCTGCAGCACTGAGAAGAATTGATTTATTTATCTTAATGCGTGTAAGAAAAATGTGAAACAAATGTGCCCTCATGTTTGTGCATAAGTTGCAAAGTGCATTCAGTTCTCACAGCAGTATCAGTACTGGAGCTTCAGTATAAGACATGTCAGTATTTGCTTGATTAATCTGGAGTCTCTGTGTTTTGCAGACTCCTGGGGCGCAGTCCATGAGGGGGAGTTTGCTGGCACACCCACTGAGGAGGACGCTATGAAAGGGAGCGAGAAGCACTGTCAATTGCCTTCTAAAGAGAAGGGTGTAAGTATTAGCAACATCAAGGCCATTGTTGAGATCAGATATCTGCAGTCCGGCGACTCCATGGTAAGTAATCATTTGTAAGCCGTTCTGAAATTTATAATGAACATTTGAGGATCTTTTTCAATTTATTTTTGGAGGAGTCGCATATGGGGGGTGTTTGGAAGCATCAGTTCTTTTACTTCATAGAATCGGACTGGGTCCCATTAGTATAGCTGGAGCTGGCTGAATGTCTTGATGAGGCTCAAAGTGATCCCACCATATCTGCATGGCCTGATGGGTGGAGATTTTCAGATGCTAGACCTCGAAGTTCAGTAGATGTATGTGTCCCTCGTCTGGTTGGCCATAATTCTGTGTAAGCCCTGGCAATTTGCAAAAAGGGGGCTGTCCCTATTTTCCATGTTACCAACCCATGTTGCAACTTGCAGAGGTTCTCTCTACCATGGTATGAAAAAATGAATCAATAAACTATATCTACACATGCCCTGGTACCTGCAGTTATGTATAAGCGCTGGTCCTATTACCAGATTGGTCTGGAGCTGCCTGTTTATTTAAGTTCTGTGTATATTGGCCGGCTTGTTGAGTTTTCACTGGGACAGCAGCCTTATGCACTGCTCAGTACAACTGTTTATAATGGGGAAGTACATATCTCTTGGAATATATAAACGGTTGGTTTCGGGGTTGCAGTAGTTTAGTAACGGTGGAATTGACCGTTTGACGAGTGCTATTAAGCTGATTTTTTTCCCCAGTCCAAACTACAGTATTTTACATAGGATGCGGAATACAGTATATTGCTTGTACCATGTTTCAGTTTCCTTGGTTTAGCTCCACCAGAGCCTCATACCCAACATCAGTTTAAAGTAGGAAGGGTCTGTACTTCAGTTATGCCACCGTTCCTTCATTTAATTTTATTTCATAACTAGGGATAACTAAATGTTCTCTACCCCTGTGGATTGGTTAATTACCTTCCCTCAGCAGCCATTTGCACCTAAATCCCATGGGTGTCCTAGAAGAATGCCCCCCTCCTGGGCTCAATTAATCAAGCTGCCGTTGTTGGTAACAATAGGCCTGCACCTGTAAAAGCCCAATAAAAGGTCATAGAACATCATCACTATTCACCTGTTCAAGTCTAGTTCAAGGCAATAGTGGCACCATTGAAATTACAGGGGGGGGCACGCTTGCCTGGCCTTGCCCCCTCCCTCAGCTCACTCATCCCTGCCTTTCATTTAGAATGGTAAGGGGGGTTACTCAATTTAAAGTTAGTGTCCTCATGCCCCCCCCCCACAAAAGTGTAATTCCAAGAGTTAATAGTGGTATGGGTGGGGGCGTAGGAAGGACATTTCCTAACCATTGTGGGATGCTGAATAATTACAAATGAGTTTATAAATCCAACCTCCTAGCCAGGAAGAAGCAGCTGATCAATTTCACTTGTGGCTGTCTCACAGACAGAGTTATCTGGTTTTTGAACCAGATGCTGGTACTTACTGTTTCAAAGATGACTTTACAGCACCAGCATAATGGGGACTACTCCTCCCTGCAATGTATGACCCCCCCCGTCTTCCATAACTGCCATCCTTGAAGGCCACCAACAAATAAAATAGTAAATGTTAAAGATCGAGTTTGTGAAATAGTATCGTTTACTCCATCCTGAACTGAAACTGTTGCCCCGCAGTTCACATAGCTACCCAAGGCAAAAAACGCAGATGAGTCTAGTGGGGGGGTGGTGGTGGGGGTGTCACTGGCTCAGCAGTATGGGCCGCTACCACCCCCAAGCACTGGTGTGCTGCACACCATGGCATGCCAGATATATTGGTAGCTACACCCTTGCTGTTAAGGGGAGGAGACAGAAATGGCAGGGATGCAGAAATGTACCAAAGAAATGCCCCCCCCCAAAAAAAAATGCCCACTATGATATAGTGCAGTACTGCAGTTCATAGGGGCAACATGGGCAGATTGCTTCTTGGGGGATGGTCAGGTGGAGGAAAAACAGTTCCACGGATGGAAAACATGACGTCAGCCCTTTTCTACATGCAAAACGTCCGCAGGACTCTGTCCATGCAGCCATAAAAAGCAGACAAGGATGACCTAGTATGTGACAAAGATACTTTTGCTTGAAAATAATGATTAAGAATGACCAGTGCCTTTTTTAACATTATTTTCCTAGCAATTGTACCAAGTTGAATCTTTGTACTGAATGGTGAGTGTGGACTGGCAGTTGAGTGGCAAACCTTGCAACCTGATTGTACAGAACTTTGACCCTAGTAGTCTCAGCCTCTGAAACTGCAAAGTATAACAGTAGACCATAATCAATTAATGAAAGCAGAAAACTTTGAGATAACAAAAGTATTGTAGATAGTAACAAAAATGAATTGATCCTGTACAATGCACCTAGTCTATGATGAAGAGTCTTGCTCAATTGTGTAATAAGAAATCTAAATATTAAACAGCTGTCAGTGCACATCCCAGCATTTTTAAAAACAGATACTTGTTGAATGCAAATACCATTCAAGATTGTACTATAGGGCTATATCTCTGGTAGCAGTGACATTTTCTTGTCTACTCCTCTGTTAGCAGGTTATATGCAGCTGCCACTAGGAGCTCCTGTCATATCTAGCACATCACACACTCTGTTCCGCAGATTTTATCAGCTCAAATGTATCAACCCCAACCGCCGCAGCCCACTCCACAGACTTATCACCTTACTTCTTCTGCTCTCCGGGAATGTCCACCCCAACCCTGGTCCTGGATCTTCTACCCCTTCTCGCACCCTGCTGGGTGTGGCCTCCACATTGCCTCAATGAACATCTGCAGTCTCCCAAAGAAAACTGTTGCACTCCAGTGCTGGGTCACACAACACAGGCCCAATATAGAAACATAGAATTTGATGGCAGATAAGGACCGCTTGGCTCATCCAGTCTGCCCATTTCCCTACCTAATGGATAAGCTGCAGATCCTAGATAACCAGCAGCCTTCTTCTTTCTACCCCCACCCCCTAGAATTGCCTTATGACTGTCCCATGCATGCTTGAATTCAACCACTGTTTTTGACCCCACAACCTCCTCCAGAAGGCCATTCCATGCATCCACAACCCTCTCTGTGAAAAAATACTTCCTTAGATTACCTCTGAACCGCCCCTCCTCTATCTTCAAATTGTGCCCCCTTGTTCTTGCACACCTCTTTGTTTGAAAGATGCTACCCTCTTGGACTTTGTTGATTCCCTTGAGGTACTTGAAAGTTTCTATCATGTCTCCCCCCCTCCTTTCCTCGAGGCTATACATATTAAGCTCCTTTAGTCTCTCTTCATATGTCTTCTGGTGCAGACCCTGCACCATTTAGTGCCCTCCTCTGGACAGCTTCCATCTTGTCTATGTTCTTGGAGACTGGATCTCAGAACTGCACACAGTACTCAGATGGGGTCTCACCAGCTGTCTGTACAGAGGGATAACAACTTCCTGTTTTCTACTGGTGATGCCTCTCCCTATGTATCCCAGTACCCCCCCAGCCTTCCTTAATGCCCTCTCACATTGCTTGCCTACCTTTAAGTCATCTGAAATGACTACCCCCAGGTCCCTTTCCATTTTTGTTGTTGTTAATATCTCACCCCCCATTGTGTACTCTTCCCCTGGGTTTTTGTTTCCCAGGTGCATTACCTTGCACTTCTTAGCATTGAGTCTAAGTTGCCATACATTTGACCATTCCTCTAACCTTGCCAAGTCCCTTTTCATCCTTTCCACCCCACCTTGTGCATCAACTCTGTTGCAGATCTTTGTGTCATCTGGAAAGAGACATACTTTTCCTTCCAGTCCCTCTGCAATGTCGCTTATAAAGACATTGAAGAGGACCGGTCCTAATACTGAACCCTGCGGTACCCCACTAGTAACCCCCCTTTCTTCAGAGTGGACTCTATTTACTATTACCCTCTGTGTCCTATTCTCCAGCCAATTCTTTACCCAGGCTATCATCTTGGGACCCACACCCAGGCTAGCTAACTTGTATATTAATCTTTTGTGTGGGACTGAGTCAAATGCCTTGCTAAAGTCTAGGTAGACCATGTCCACAGTCCTTCCCTGATCTACTACTTTGGTCACCCAGTAAAAGAAATCTATTAGATTCGTCTGGCATGACCTTCATGCTGTGAATCCATGCTGTCTTGGGTCCCGTGCCCCTCTGGCCTCTAGGTACTCGACAATTCTTTCCTTCAGAAGTGATTCCATCATTTTCCCTATCATTGAGGTTAAACTAATAGGTCTGTAGTTTCCTGCTTCTGCCCTGCTCCCACTTTTGTGAAGGGGAATCACATCTGCCCTCCTCCAGTCCTCAGGTACCACCCCATCCTCCCATGATTTTTTAAAGATGGTAGTCAGTGGTGTCACTAGTTCTACCCTTAGTACTTTTAGAATTCTGGGATGAATCCCATCAGGCCCCATTGCTTTGTCCACTTTCAGTTTTAAGAGTTCTTTCGGAACCCTTTCTTCTGTAAATGGGCTGGTATCAACTTCTGTATCCAGAGTTTTTCTATTGTTTGTTTTATGTACCTCCCCCTCTTCATTTGTAAATACTGAGCAAAAATATTTGTTTAGCATCTCTGCCTTTTCACCATCACCCTCTGCCCCCCCTCCCTTTATTAAGCTTCACTGTCCCTCCTTAGTCTTCCTTCGCTCCCTGATGTACCTAAAAGGTTTATCCCCTTCATAACCGAGTTGGCTATCTTTTCTCTCGGTTCTGGCCTTTGCTGTTCTGATTGCCTTCCCAGCTTCCTTTGCTTTAACTGATACAATTCTCTGTCCTGCTCCTTCTGTGATTCCTGTACTTTCTGAACGCTTTCTTTTTCTCTTGAACCTTCACTGCCACCTCCTTTGAGAACCATAGTGGTTTCTTACATAGTTTTGTTTTGTTTATTTGCTTCACACAAAGGCTTGTTACCTCTGTGATGGCAGTTTTTATTATTCCCCATTGTTCTTCAACCCCTCCTTCCTGCCTATAGCACATCATTGCCATAGTGGAGACCTGGCTGTCTGCATCAACCCCTGACTCAGCTGTCTCCTTCCCTGGTTTCACCCTGTTCCAAGAGGATCAAGTTGCTAAGCATGGTGGTGGATGTGCAGTCTACTTGCGTGACTCCCTCCTTATCCATGCTCTCCCTGCCCCCAAGCTTGGTCATGGTGCCCAAGCCATCACCTTAAAAATCTCCCCTAACCCAGCAGGGGTCCTCTCTATCTTACCACTACATACATACACCAACGGGCCCAAGGACCAGCAATCCACTCCCTTACTGACTATCTCTCTACCCTGCCCCACAAAGCTGAGCAGCTTGTCCTAGGTGACCTCAGTGTCAACTAGCTAAGCTCCACTGCTGCAAACATAAAGAACTCCTTCACTGCCCTTGACTTAGCTCAATTAGTCACTCTTCCTACCAGATTTAACCAGTTAAGTGGCACCAGCTCCCTCCTTGACATAATACTTTCCAACTGCCCCCCACAAAATCAAGACTGTTAATGTCCTAGCTAACTCCCTCAGTGACCATTCCGCTATCCTCTGTTTCTGGTTCTCTCCTACGCAAAAACTCACATGAGAAGTCACCTCCCACCACCGCTTTCACCCAGGGGCCTCAGTAAACTGAAGCGGTACCTAGCCCAACTTGACTGGTCCCCGATCTCACTTACGACTGATATAGACACTGCACTAGCCTACCTCACCAGAGCCTTCTGCAAGGCCTGTGACCTCTTTGCCCCCTTTACTAGTACCCGTTCCAAAAGACATAATGCCGCCTGGATTTCCCCTTCCCTTATTCAACAACTGAGGCAGCAAGACAACCTCTTGCACGTGGCGGTCGAGTCAGGCAGGACAGTGGACAGACAGGCCTATAATGCCGCTCATAACCAATGCACCTGGGCCATAAGTCAAGCTAAGTTCAAATACTACCAAACCACCCTGGCTGCCTCCTGGGGCTCTGCATGTGCGTTCTTGGGTAATATTAAGGAGCTCAATGGAAAAACTCACTCCCCTCCATCTCAGATATCTGTCAATGGTGCTATTACCACTGACCCCCCACATATTGCTGACTGCCTTAATACTGCTTTCTCCAACCTAAGTGCAGTCCTTCCTGTCCACTTTTTTGACCCCATCCCTACCTCAACCCCCCCACCCTGAATTGCCCCCCTTTTCCTCCACACTATATCTCCCCATGAAGCCAAACCGCTCCTACTAAAAGCCCTCTCCAGCCACAGCTCCAGCTGTGACCCCATTGAGTCCAGGATTCTCTGTCTAACTCTAGATGTCATGCTAGCCCCTCTCACCAACCTGTTAAACCAGTCTCCGTGCCTCAGTCAATTCCCAAGCACCTGGAAATCAGCTGAAATTACCCTAATTCATAAGAATGGAGATCGCACATTACCAAATAACTACAGACCGATCTCCATCCTCCCACCACTCTCTAAAGCCCTGGAAAAAGTAGTATCCACCCAACTCATGGAATTTCTAACCAAATACAGCATACTATGTCCAGAACACCATGGCTTCTGCCCTGGACACAGCACCACCACAGCCCTCCTAGAGATCTCACAGCAAATACACTCTGCACTTGACTCTGGAGACGTTGCTGGGGCAGTGTTCATTGACCTATCTAAGGCCTTTGACACTGTGTGTCACCCCCTATTACTTGACTTCCTCCATCAACTAGGCTTCTCATCTGGCCCTCTTGCCTGGTTCTCCAGTTACCTCCATGCCAGATCCCAACGGGTCAAGATAAACGGTACCCTATCAGCTGCCCTACCTGTTCACTCCGGTGTCCCCCAGGGTTCCATCCTGGGCCCCACATTGTTCAGCCTCTTTCTAAACACCATTTCTAGCTCCTGCTTGGGCAGTATGCTCCTATATGCCAATGATGCGGTTCTTGTCGCCTCCCACCCCGACCCCATCACCCTCCAGAACTCTCTGCAACTCACCTTCAGCCAACCAGAAAAATGGTTCCTCGACCATCGTCTAGTTCTGAATCTCATGAAGACAAAATCTATGCTTTTTGCCCACCTCCAGAGTAACTCCAGAAATGCCCCCCTTCTCATCCTCCCCAGCACCCTACAACCCCTTGAACAGGTGTCTGCATACAAATATCCGGGCATCACCTTCGATTCTGCTCTCTCTTTCCACTCTCATCTTCATTCCCTGTCCACTGCTGTAAACACTCGGATTGGACTCCTCTACCTCCACAAAGACTGCCTCCCTCAGAATGCCCTCCAGCTGGCTATCACCTCCTCCATCCTGTCATTGATTGACTATGGGCTCCCTATCTATGTGGCTGCTGACCCCACCACCCTCACTGAAGTTCAGACCTCGATCAACAAGGCTTGCAGGCTCCTGACCGGTGCCCTCAGCAGAATGCACACATGCCAGCTCTACTCCTCCTCGAACTTACTCACCTTTGATGAGCACCTGCACTACCACGCCTGTATACTGGCAAAAAAATCACTACTTAGGCTCTCCCCCTAGGGGTTGCTGCATCCCTAAAATTGGCCTCCCAATCAGTCGCCACTTGAAGCACAACCAAAGCCACCTTCCAGGTCCCGAGATCCAGGACCTCTCTCGCCCAAAGATCATTCCATCACAGAGCCCCCTCTTGGTACAACTCCTTCCCCACTCATATCACAAACATCCCATAAAATCGGCCCCTTCAAAAACGCCCTCCAAAACCACCTCACTGACACTCAGAGCTGTAAATGCCCCTGACTGGCCCATACCTAGAGCTCTGCCTGGCCCAATTTACAGACAACGTCCTTCCAGACTGCCTTCTCCCCCAACAACCACCCCTGCCCCCCCCAGGTATCGCTCTCTAGAACCCCTAGCGGTACATTATTATTTATATACTAGATTAATTGTAACTAATTGAAGCCTTTGTACACCTTTGTATTACTGGAATTGCTTTGTGTGTTCTTTTATTGTATCTCACCTGTAATGTTCTCCATTATTGTACTCCACCACCAATTGTTGTCTACCCTCCCTGCGACGAGGTGCCTTTGTAAATGAGTCTTTGACTCAAAGGTTGCAAATCTGAATTATGAAAAAAAAATAAAAATAAATAAATAAATAATAGCAATGTTGGTAATAATGGGCATTTTTTTCTTTAAGTTATGAAAAAACATAAATTTTGTTTTTTATGCGATCAAAACAATCTTATGCAATAAGAAAAATTGCTGTACAAATTCAAAATCAGATTGAATGTTACCCTGCAATTCTGCAAGACCATCACCACTAGCAAAAATCACCACATCTGCTTAAAACAATATATTTTTTTATAGACCTTAGGAAGAGTGTTTAAAAAAGAAACTGAAAAACAGGGGACCCAATATTAAACTCTGTGGAACCCCCATAGACACAGGGGGCACGGAAGAAAAAAAAATAGCAAATTCAGTTTTCTGGAAACAATCATTCAAATAATTATGACACCAGCCCACCATGGCCTCAGAGCAACCCAATTCACACAAAACCTTAAACAAAAGCTGATGGTTGATGAGATTGAAAGCCTTGGGGAGACTCACATACACAGCCATGGAAATTGGCCCTTACCCAGTGCCTGGTGTAGAGACTGTGAATCCCACCAGGGCTGTCTCAGTGTTATGTCCAGGGTGGAAGCCGTGCTGGGCTGGAGTTAAAACCTCATACTTGGTGAGATATTTGAGACTTGCAGTGCAACCAGATTTATGTACGGGAACCACTGTCACTATCTTCCATAGTCTGGGAAATTGACCCAGACAAAGTGATTGTTTAAACATTTTTGCTAAGGGATAACACAAAATGTCAGCAGTTGCCTTGGCCAACCTATAATCATGCAACACAGTATCTGAAAATGTTTTCCTAAATTCCTTTCACTTCCTGTCTTTCAGCCTCATAAGTTCAGTTAACTGGGGAGCCACCCATTCCTGCATGTTACCTCTAATTCTAAGTTGTCTCAAGGGAGTGAACTGATCACAGATTGTATTAAATTGAGAAAACACACCGTCAATAGGGGCTGAGAAGTCTGAACAGGACCAGTTAATATATTGAACAACTTCCAGGAATAGTGAAATATTTCACTTTTTAAGGTTCCTGGAAGAAATGTGCACAGGAGGGACTGTTAACCTTTTTGCAATCTGTAAACAA
The DNA here is from genome assembly GCA_016271365.2 of Neoceratodus forsteri. Classification (NCBI taxonomy): domain Eukaryota; kingdom Metazoa; phylum Chordata; order Ceratodontiformes; family Ceratodontidae; genus Neoceratodus; species Neoceratodus forsteri. The sequence continues at coordinate 1,222,230,154 of CM057459.1, read as the reverse complement.
ATAACAACACAATGGTCACTTAAACTATCAGCAAGAACTCCTGAATGCTTGATTTTAAAAATACCAGAAACTAAGATCCAATCAATAGTACTGGAACTCCATGTATTATAATTGTACAGTACCTAGTTGGTTTCTCAATAATCTGATTGAGTCTGCATTAGTAAGGGATTCTTTTATGTTGGAGTCAGTTTTACCTTTCCAGTTTAATTTGCATCTCCCATAATTAAAACTGCCCTATTTTGTGGAAGAGAGTTTCTAAATTTACAAATAATATCAATAGCAGACAAGTAGGAACCAGGGAAGCATAAATAACTGCCAATGAACTAATTATTTTCATTCCCCAAAACAATCTTTAGTGGTAGAAACTCACAAGCTGATGAGTTGACAAATTCACACATACTAACCTTATATTGATATTTTGCATATAGTATGTAACCTCCACCCTTCTGCCCCTGCCTGCCTTCTCTAAATATATTATAACCCTTCAGGTTATTTGAATAATTTGAGATTTTGTCTGATAACCAAGTCTCCAAAAGGGCTGCTGCTGACCCAGTGCATTGGCATGCCTTCTCATACTGTGACCTACGGGACATCAGCAAATGTTTTTTCATTGTAGTTGTTCCTAGCCGTGTTCCTTCTTTCCTTACCCCAACTCAGCCTGTCTTTACATAAAAGACACACTACATATGTCCATGATTCTTTGTCTACTCTAAAGAAATCCCACACCACTGATGTCACTGGATTGGTCCTTCTTCGTGGTACTCTTGGCTGCTGCCCAATAGGTGGGCTACTGTGGCCTGCTCCACATTATCACCACCCACCTCCTCTTCCTCTACCAATTCATCACAATTCATCAGGGTCAGGGAATGGTTCTCTTCCTCTACTATGTGTCCTGGGTCAGCAGTTTTGCCAGTGCCTTCTTTATCTGCTATTATTTCAGATGCTTGTTGTATTTCTCCTTGTTGTTTTGAGGCCTTTTGTTTTTCTCCAAACACTTTTGGTCTTTTTTTATCTATGTGAACCTGCCCCAAGCCAGATTCCCACCTGTTCCACCTCCTTTTCCTCCTCCCCAGAGCTGCTGTTACTGCTACTATCACTTTTATTGGGCATATAATCACAGTCTGTATCTCTGTCCCCAAACTTAGCCAAATCACTTTGCTCCTCCACTGCCTGTGACATTGCCTGTCACATGCCTTTGTTATTCCTTTTTTCTACAATGATTGCTCGTATTGCAACATTTGTAGTGTCACTGCGAGTGTTTACTAAAAGATGTAATTCTTTAATAACTGTTTGACTACTACTGTCATCTACCTCTACCCTGGTAGTTCCTATTGATGCAGACAGTCTATAGCCAAGGCCATTCTGTTTGGTTTTTTTCTTTGATGTGACTGGATGATTCCATGCCACCATCTCCTTGGCCTCTCTGCTGCCCCATTTCCTAATGCTTGCTATGGGACTCAGACACTTGGGTGATGAGGGATCAATGTTTTGTGACTTTTTATCAGGTCTACACAGAATGAATAAATAGTTTGTGGGGCAATGTTGCCCATGAAACCAGTGTGTGTAACACATAAAAATATCAATGGCATTATAGTAAGCCTTGTCCACGTGTGGTACTGTCCTAATGGACAAACAGTTTTAAGAAGAAGTAGCCTACACTGTGGCATTCTGTTCTGATATTGTGTGGGCATACATAGGCCTTACAATAGCCATTTCACTCTGAACTTTGTTAGCCGCATACTGTTGATTACTACTAGCATTGTCCATGTTTTGCACTGACTAAACAGACACAATTTTTGGAACTAGTACCCCTCAGTATGGGCCACTGCATTATCCTGCTGTTTTGCATGCTTCCTCATTCAAATGCATTATGTTATTTCATTTTATCCCAGTTCTTAATGCTTTTTAATGGTTGAACCAGTGTGAACCACTCTGCCAGTAAGAGAACTTTGGAAAACTTTACATGGTTTGAAGGTCAAAGTTCACATGGTCAAACTTTGGGAGGGTCACACTGCCCTAGTATTCTGAGTACTGCAGTATTAGTATTCTGAATCCAGTATTCTTTATAAGTATTCTGAATACTGTGCTTACATAAACTGGAATATAGATTCCAGTTCAAATTCTTTTACATGTAACTCAATATTCTGAATTAGCTTGACTTTGGGTACACATAGCACACTGTTTTGTCAATTACTGGTAGTCTTTCTACAGTTCTCATTCTCAACAATGAACATGATGTGTTTATATGATCCAGTATACCACCAGTATATGTGTTTACATTGCCGAGTATATCCTTGGGCATACTGGGGAGGGGACTGACTAGCTAGTGGTTACTACCATACTGAGAAGAGATAAAGGACAACTAGGTCAGCAGGATTCTGAAAAAGGGAGTGGGGATAAGGAACCAGCATAGGGGGTGGTGTCACTACAATTCTGAATCTTGTGGAATGGGGCGGGCAACATATGCAAATTGGCTGACCATAGAAGAGTTGGGAGACCAACACATACTGCTAAAAACAGAGAGAACTGTTTAAAAGTGAGTGCTATGTATTTGTAACAAATCCACACAGTTCTGTGTTTAACTCAAAAATCCAGTTTTGGACCAAGAACCTGGTACCAGGAGCTGGCTGCTGACACAGGCAGTGGAGAACCAAAACCAAGGCTGGCATGTGGGGAGAGGAAGTGGAAAGATTGATTTCCTGGATTAATTTGCTGTATGCAGCTACAGTGGTAAAGTACTACTTTGAAAATTCGACTCAATTTAAGAAAACAATGTTATCTGTGAACCTATTCATTTTTCAGTCATGACAATTACACTATTATAACTTGCGATATCAATGTGTTAATGTTATGCTCTGTGCTATCTATGCCCAACAACTATGCAGCAAATATAAGCAAGCAACTATTCAACATTGACAAATGCTTGTTAAAATAGTTTTGTATTATGATTCTTTCTGTGAATTATACAAACCAACAGCAGCCAAATAGAACAACCAAAAGTGTCACACTACCTTTTTATGGCTGTGGGCAGAGCCTACAACCATCCTGCTTTCCCTTGAAAAAAGGTGTTTCCGTGGAACACATTTTTAAGGAGTTTTCATTGTATCCTTCCATTCTGCAAATCTCCATGGAAATTAAAGAAATGCTCCCTTCTTTCTGTTTAAACTTTTTTTTTGTTAATCCTATTTTACCTTGGCTCCCGGTCTGCCTGCATGTCCTTGCATCCTTCTCATCCGGCCACTGCCCGGTCCTCTTCCGTCCTCCAGTGGAACCCTCGCTGCCAATTACCCCTGTGGCTTACCCCCCCATGGTGGGGTGGCAGAGAATTCCCCTCACTCTCCAACTGAGTCTGGATCCAGTAGTTCAGTGATGCCCAGGATGCTGGGTATCCCATAGATGGCCATCAAGCCGCCATGACCATTCGCCATTTTCCCCTATTCTGTGGCTGCATGAGTGGGGCATGCAATGACACCAAGGGGGGAGCACGCACACACATTTGCATGTGCTCCCTCCTGGCATCATGCCCCAACTGACCCCCCAAGCTCAGTGCCAGCATGCCCTGCCAACCTTCACCAGGGGCTGCAAGTGCACTGAAAACTGAAGACCCCCTCTGGAGAGGGAGAGTAGTTCCTCGGATGCTCAATCCCTCCCCTCACCTGTGAACCCCCGGTGGCCTGAGTCCATTCCCAAATCAGGGTCGCCGGCATGGAACAAGGTGTAGCATCCAACATCTCAACCCTCAGCACCACTGGGCTAGCCACCTTCTTTCTGTTTAATTAGAATGATAGACAAAGAACTTAAAGCTGTTTTCCTCTGACAGCAAATGTGCAGACCTTCCAAACAAATCTAAATATCTTTAAAACTATTCAAGGTGCACAAAAACAACCAATGTGCAAGTTGTTCAGGTCAAAAAGACCTTTCTCATGAGTGTAGTCTCTAATCTGAATTCTTTATATTTTGTAAAATATGGTCTTCCAAACAACCTCATTTGTTTCTCTCTCAGTGAACACAGTAGGAGTCATCCCAAATAAATGTAAACACCTCAGAAATTATACAACCAACATGAAAGTAGTGCAGGACAAAATGACCTTTCAAATGAGGGTAGTCACTTATCTGACTTCATTAGATTTGTTTAAATATAGCTATTTGAAAGGTGAAAATTGTGATGAAAAATGAAAATTCAGGTAATCAGATGGTCATAATTTAAAAAATATAATTAGTGCAGCTTAATGAATAGGCCCATTTGAAAGGTCTTGTTGTCCTGAACAATATTCATAAGGTTTATTATCTGTAAGTTGTATACGTTTAGAGATATTTACATTTGTTTAGCATAACTCTTGATAACTCCTATCGTACTTCTAAACAGCCTCAGCCTTGCAAATTACTTCACCAAGACAGGACTAGTTCCATCAAAAGAAAGCTATCCCATGGTCAAATTTCACTGACTTGAAAGTTCGCTCCCTGACACAAGCTATAAACCAAATGAAGCTTCATTTTAAAACCCTCTGTGTGTGTCTGTGCTAGCATTAGTAAATGACAATGATTAAAAACACAAGGAAAAATAAGCTGAAAGAGCAGCTGACACTTTCAAGAGAACTTTAACAACACATAATAAATAGAACAATAGATAGATAAGTGTGTATTACAAGGCAGTAATACCATTGAGAGGTTTTGGGGACATGGAACCTCGAGAGTGAAGCTCGAGAGGTCCTAAAGTCTCCAAAACCTCGAGATGGTATTACTGCCTTGTAAAACACTTATTTTTCTGTTATTTTTTGTAATATATGGATCCATTTATAATACTGCAGTCAGACATGACCTTTGAACTGTAATATTATCAGCAAAAGCAATAGTATTATCACTTTTCAGGACAGTATTATTGAGAGTAGTGATGTATTACTGGGAAATATTTGTATAACTTAGTATGGTATTATTGAGGCTTATCCAAAGATTACATTTAGATAAAGTTCATCTTGTATTTCACATTAGTTCTTTATTCCTCCTCCCCATTATTTATTGCTGAGGTCATTTGCATGAAAACAGGCTTTTGCTCCTGAAGAGTTCATTTCTTTCTGCTGCTGTCTTCCTACCTGAGGTCATAATGCACTGCTTGTAGCCGGAGCGTGGTCTAGCTGGGTTCAGTGATGCAAGCTTAGTTTGAGAGCTCCACATCCATTGACAATATTTTTAAAACATCCTGCCTCTGAAATAGCCAGAAAGTTACAATTTGGGGTTAGAAGACCTTCAGGATGGCCAGTATGTCTAAATCGTCTAAATCCCAGGCTAAACTTCCATTCAAAAACAATGGAGAGAGCCAGAAGCATTTAGGCCTCGAAGCACCAGCCACTCATGCTAACCTGAAAGCAGGGGGGTGAGAGATCTGAGCACCTGGAGGGAGGCAGAGGAGAAACCAGGAATTCTTCTGTCCTTATGCTAGAAAAACTCCTGAAAGAGCTAAAATATGATCTCACTATGAAGATGCAAGCAGGCTTTGACAAAATGTTCTCTCAGATACAACACCTTCAACAAATGGTAAACAACATCTCTGAAACCACTGAAAATCATGAGACGAGGCTACAAGAATTGGAGACCCGCATCGAAAATAAAGAAGATAATGTTACACAAATTTTGTCAGATCTGCAGCAAGCTAAAAAGGACATTACATTTTTAAAACAGGCCCTGCATGATCACAAAAAACGGGAGTGAAGATGTAATGTCAGATTGGTGGGGGTTCCGGAGGGTTTGGAAGGAGCAGACTGCATAAAATTCTTGCAAAAATGGCTAAGAAATAATTTTAAAATACCTGATGAGATCTCCCAGGAGTTACAGCATGCTCATCGCTCCCCAGGACCCAAACTGTCTCCAGATCAGAGGCCCAGGCATATCATCGCTAAGTTCTTGAGGTTCTCCGACTGCCAAGCCATGCTGGAGGCGGCAAGAAAAACGGGTACTCTCATGCTCAAAAACTCAAAAATCAGCATTTTTCCTGAACTTTTCCAGACTATTACAGGGGCAGAGACAGGCCTTCCAGTAAGTAAGTAAGTAAAACTTTATTTTTTAAGTGCTTTTCAAAACCAAAGCATTGTACAAATTAAAATTAACAATTTAAGACAACAACAATTAAAACACTAATAAAATCATTCTCCATATGCTTTATAAAACAAGAATGTTTTGAGCTCTGATTTAAAACTCTCGATGGTCAGGCATTCTCATATCCAGCAAGGTAGAGAATTCCACAGGGCAGGGGCAGCATAAGAAAATGCACGCACCCCAGATGTCTTCAAATGAACCCTGGGAATCTCTAGCAATCCCTTGTTTGCGGATTGGAGTGAATGAGAGAGGAAGTAGGGAGTAAGGAGATCTTGCAGATATTGGGGTCCCTGTTCATGTATGGCTTTATAGGTCAGTAATCTGACCTTAAAAGTGATCCACCACTGAACCAGCAGCCAGTGCAGTCCACATAGCACAGGCGTAATATGGCTGGTTCTAGATGTCCCAGTCAAAAGCCTGGCCGCGCATTCTGCACTAGCTGCAAGTGGCGGATATCAACCCTCAGAAGCCCCAGGTAGAGAGTATTGCAGTAATCAAGGCGAGTGGTCATGAAGGCGTGGACCAAGGTAGGAAGGTCAGCCAGAGGAACTAGGTGTTTCACCTGGGCGATATTCCTAAGATGGTAAAAGGAAGACTTGTCAATGGCAGACACCTGCAATTTCAAGGTCAAACTGTCATCAATAATAACGCCCACATTACGAACCCAGTCTGAGGTCAAGAGCTGGACACCATCAAGCCAGAAGCCTGATGGAACCCCAGCCCTACGACCCACCTCAAGGTGACCCGAGTCCACAGCCAACACCTCGGTCTTATCCAGATTTAACCTCAGCCAGCTAGCACTCATCCAGTCTCTGATTTCAGATAGATAGCTGTTAAGCACAGAGATTGCATCAACCTGTCCGGGAGTAAAGGACAGATACAGCTGGGTATCATCTGCTTAGCAATGAAAACCCAGACTGTTTCACCTAATGATATCTTGTAATGGCAGCATATAAACTGCGAACAACATGGGTGCTAAAATGGAGCCCTGCAGCACCCCACAGGACAGAGAGATAGTGTCAGAGGAATAAATTCCAGTGACAACGCTCTGTGTCCGGCCTGTGAGGAAAGATCGAAACCACTGTAGAACTGTACCAGACAGTCCACAGAGAAGCCACAGGCATTCCAAAAACACACCATGGTCCACAGTATCAAATGCTGCAGAGAGATTAAGAAGGACTAGAATAGTACAAGCCTTTCGATCTCTCACAATTAAGAGGTCATTTAAAACCCTGACAAGAGCGGTCTCGGTGCTATGTCTTTTCCTAAACCCTGACTGGAGAGTATCATAGACATTGCAATTTGTAAGATGGTCATTTAGCTGTATTGCAACCACCTTTTCAATAACCTTACCCACAAAGGGCAGGTTAGAGATAGGTCTGAAGTTAACTAGACAGTCTGGGTTCAAGGAGGATTTTTTAAGGTGTGGTCGGACGACCGCCTTCTTTAGGGGACCAGGAAAGATCCCCTGCTCCAAAGACTTCCAGATAATTTCAGCAAGGATCAGGCAGATAATATCTACGTAACCTAGTAATAGTGGCATAGGGCCCGGATCCAACGTATAGCTGGTTGGCCGTACAGTCTGAACAATCCTCACAATGTCCGTGAACTCCGGCCTACTAAAGTCAAACCAGGTAGCACGAGGGTTGTTTCCTCTCACCGATCTCCACAATCCCTTAAAGAGGGGGCTAGACTGATGCCCGACATAATGCTGGCAATTTTATCTGTGAGGAACCGAGCAAGCTCATCACACTTTATTTGTGAAAAATCTCTTCCAGGCTGTAGACAGAGTGGATTGCACAATCTGTCGACAGTCTGAAAGAGTTGAGCTGGTCGATTCCGCACAGCAGCAATCTTCCCAGACAGGAACTCTGCCTTCTTATGAGAGATTACTAATTGATAGACACCATAATGGTCCATCAATCTAAGCCTGTCAGCATCTAGGCCAGATTTCCTCCAGGCCCCCTCTAGCCTTTGCCCCACTCTTTTCAGCTCCTTCAAGGACCCGTCAAACCAAGGGGCTTTCAAGCACTGAGTGAGTGGGTGAACACGAACAGGAGCAATTAAATCCAGGGCATCGCCCACCACCTTATTATAGGCAAGTACGAGGTCCCCAGGACTCATGCACTCACTTTATATACCCGATAGGTCCAGTACCGCCAATAGGCCCTCTGGGGTAATTCCCCTCAAAGAGCGATACTGGATCATCTCCATTAGGGCAGGCCTATCTGGGGGTTCCCCAAAGCTGAATCTTATGGTGAGATGGTCCTTCCAAGCATTTGGTTCCACCCCCAACTGCATGATCTCCATCTCCAGGAAAAACACTAGGGCCAATGAATGACCCCCTATATGGGTAGCAGAGGTAACTATCTGTGTAAGGCCCAACATAGTCATAAGTTGGAGGAGGTTATTCCCAAACTGCAAGAGTTCATCGTCGACCCAGGCATTGAAGTTGCCCAGTATTAACCACCTGGGTGACTCTGCTGTCATGTCGACAATGAAGTCCGCAAACTCCTTTAGGAATTCTCCACCAACACCGGGTGAATGGTAGATGAGGAGAATCCTGAACCCTACACCTGCCCCCAGGATACGCTCAAAGGATCGAGTGCAACCCACTGGTACATCCTCAAGACCCAGCTGTGTTTGAAAGAAAATGGCTACACCCCCGCCCCTACGATCCAACCTCGGGCGGTGTATCACCGAGAACCCAGCCAGAGTAGCAGATACCAATATAGGGTCTGCATTCTCATCCAGCCAGGTCTCGGTGATGCATGGCAGGTCAGAAGTTACAACAAGATCAGCTATAATAGCAGTCTTGTTCCTAATTGACCTGGCATTACACAACACCACCCAGGTTGGATGAGTTTTCAAGGAGGATCCCAGTATCTGCCCACAACTTGCGGAGCCCTTGGGTATGGGAATCAGGCAGGGAGGACCCAGATCAGAGGCCCAGGCATATCATCCATTTCTCCCTAGGGCATCTCCTAGTCCCGACTGTCTCTATCTGCCCACTCTTCTCCATTCTCCCACTCTGCCCAGTCCATCCACCCCTCAGATGTCTCTTTAGTATCCCCAAGGCATGACATCTTCCATAGACATCAGCTAATAATGGGGGACAGTGAAATGGGCAAAGATCCTGAAGCAGAGTGGGAGAATAACACCCGACCATCTTAGAACCCTCCCAGCACATCTTAATCGAACAATCAATAAATAACCTACCAATTTGTAAATAACAAAATTATATTATTACATTTCCACAATATAATTATCAATCATATGCATATATCAACATCCAACAAACACAGCCACACAACCACACAAATCCAATCAATCAACACACACACTATAACAGATCAGCTTAAATTTAAATAAAATCAATTATTGACACATAACGAAAATAAATAAATGTATATTTATAGTCTGATTCAATCCTATGAGTCATGTAGAGGAACCAGACCCTTTTTGTCCAGATCATTTCATACAGGTCACGACAGTAGAAAATACTATTTAGAGGATGACCATTTAGTGTTCTTTTTTTTGTAGGCTAAAGGACCTCTCACTTCCCCAGCCACACCAAACTTTATTTTGAGACTCTGCTCTCACCAGAAATCTCAGAAGTACTATTAATTTATGGCCAGTCCAATGTAATAGCCTTTCTAGGCCTGGAGAAGTAAAACCAATACCAGGACCGCGAGGGAAAATAACTAACCATACAGGAAATCGCTGCCCCCAACTGGGTCCAGGACAGCGGCCCCCAGCAATGAAACCACCCACCAGTGGATCCCCCTGGTAGGCCTAGGAGGCACTGATTACTCACGCTCGCTCTTCAGCAGGCCTAGAACCAGCGTCACCCACCCCGGGCCCAGCCAGAGCAAAGAAATACCCTAGGTAGCTCACCCCACACTCACGATTACAATTTTCCCGGAGTTCAGGTAACAAAAAATGAAGTGTAATAATAAGTCCAAAATGCTGGCAGAAAATCCATTTAAATGTAGACTCCCCACAAATTCAAGAGCTCACCACACCATATCAGATATTTCGGAATTTAACATCTGAATACTCAGTCAAAACTTCTCCACAGTAATCAGAGTTTAAATCCTAGATCCTCAGTAAAATTTCTCCACAGTAGTCCGACCAAGGAATAGCAGCTCTCCTTAATCCATGTAGACCATCGTTTTAATCCAGGGCGAGTGCTTTCCCAAATAAAGGAACATATATCGTGCAGATCTGGAGGCGCCAATCGATATAATTCATACACCGCTCATAGGACCAGTAAATCCATTCCTCCGCAGGGTCAAGTTTCACTTTGCACACTTCCAAAGCATACAAAAATAAAATGTAGTGTGCAAGCTGCAAAGATTAAACCACAAAGTCCATACATTCAAACGCTGCTACTAAAATCTTCAATGAAGATCGTTGGAAAGAGTCCAGTGCATCAAAACATACATGGAAGCAGCAGCGGTGTAAGCAATAAAATATACATATAACTATGAGGCAAACTAAAACAAATAAAAAGATGATAAGATGTGCGGGAAGGAGCTGACAATATCAAAGGAGCTGAAAACAAACGGACAGACCAAAAAGACATGCAGAGGCAAGCCCAGCATGGCTGCCATCTTAAGAAAGCTACTCCCTGACATTTATGGTATCTTGCAGCCTGTAAAGAGAAAGTTGCATGAGATGGAATGGCTATTCACACTGGTATACCTGGCAAGGCTGATAATATGCAAGCCCGCAGAGAAGCAATGCACTTTTTCCTACCCCAAAGCCGTGATGTCATATGTTGTTTCAGAACAGAGGAAATGGGTGGATCGGCCAGACCAAGAGCAAGATGTCTGGGATGCCTGATTCCATTAAAGGTACTGTGTACTTGCTGAACTCCCATGAGGGAGTGATTTGGGGGGGGGGGGCACACTAGCAAGGGTCTGCAACACTTTGGTGGCCTATAATGACAAGGCCTGGTCTCCTCTCCTCCCTGACCTGCCCTTCACAGTGCAGATTTCTCAGTTTGATCTTCAAATGAGAGGCCTAATAGAAAGGATATGGGTCAGACACTGTGAAGTAATGGATGAATTTGGGCAGCATGATTTTTGTTACTCCATCTGCTACACTTGAACCTCCCGCCTCACTGCACTGATTTGGGAAAATGTATCTTCTTCTTGTCTCTGTTCCCAATTGCTTTCTTTTTTGGGCTTCCAATGTAAAAAATTTATAGAATTCATATTGTTAAGGGGAGCAATGAGGAGCGGAGATACTGGAAGGGTTCTTGAGAGTCAAGCTTGGACAATTTTTCAGGATGGCCTGGGCATAAGAGACTGAACCCAATGTCCTGCCTGATTCAGTTATTTAAATCTACCAGGAGGCCTATGCGCTGCCTTCCTTTCTTTCCCTTTAGCCACTTAGAGATACTTAATAATTTCGGCAGTGATGAGGCTCTCACATGGGAACTAGAGATGCGGTGAATTATAAATCCGCCCGTGAAGTGGACCCTGTAAAGTGCTCACTTTGTGTTATCATTACCACTTCTCATTCTCATTATGTCTTAATCCGAAGTAAGGCGAAGTGAGAAGAAAATAGTCAAATCACATGGTCTGCAGTACTGTAAGTCACAAGCTTTAGCCAGGCAGGAAGGAAGTGAGTCAGAGAAGCAGTTTCACGTTCTCCTTTGCATTTGTACAGGGAGAAAGCAAAATTGTGAGAGGAGAGGAGTTTGCTTGGCTCTTGGAGTTGTTTCTTGTTACTGCCAAAACAATCAAACAGCTTTTTTAAAAGCTATTTTATTTAGTGTTTGTATTGTCTTAGTGTTTTTTTGGTTAGTGAATTTTTTTGTATAAGTTTTGTTTTTGTTTTGTGTGTGTGACTGACTGTGTGTGTGTGTGTCGTCCTGTGGACCCAGGAGGATGGAGGGTCACGTTGGAGTCAGAGAAGGCAAGTCGCTGACATGTGGGAGCGTTAGGAGGGGAGGATTGCGGACCCGTGGGGGGCAGGGCGGTCGTGTTATGTTGGACCGCTCCAGAGTCCTGGCCAGTGTTGCTTCCCTTGTGGAATCAACGGGAGCAGCAGCACCAATGCCACCTGTGGCTGTTGCTCATCCACCTTCTCTGCCATCGCCACTAGCAGAAGCTGTTGGGGCTCCATCAGCACCCCCCTCCACCACCTCCGCAGCCACAGGAGGTGGCCCTGGCAATTGTGGGTGGTGGTGAGACTCGTGCCCAACAAATGCGTACTGTGTCTGGTCCCCCCCCCGCAGCTCCCCAGTGTGGGAGTTTTTTAATTGTGTGGGAGGAGACAGCACAGTGGTACAGTGCCATGTGCGTGGTGTACTGGTGCGCCGTGGGTCCCCTGGGACACATTTGGGTACCGGTGGCCAGCGCACCCACATGATGAATCACCACAGGGCAGACTGGCAGGCTGCTACGGAAGGGGCCAGGTGTCCACCTGCTGGCCCTTCCATTGCAGTGGTCGAGGGTGCTGCTAGGGTGGGAGATGTGCCTCACAGCAGTCATCGCCGCAGCAGGAGGAAGAGGGCTACATCAGGTGCTCCACCACCACCACCACCATCGCCAACACAGCCACCAGCACCACCCTGTTCATCACCAGCCCCACTACCAGGATTACCCACTGCAGTGAACCCTGGCACAGTCCCTGTTAGCCAGTCTGACCTCTTCCTGGTGTGGGCAGCACTGGAGGAAAACAACAAGCGTTTCACTGCTTTGGAGCAGCAGGTTACCAGAGTTGAAGCACAGCAGCAGCAAATACTTTCAGTGCTGCACCTGCTGCTGGACCACCATGGCATCCCACGGCCATAGTAAGTCCAGGTATTGTTTTCTGCCCCCCACACTCACCCCCAACCCTGACCCCACCCCACTACTGTGTTGTACTTTTGTTGTGTGTTTTTTGTTTGTTATTATTAAATCATGCACATTTTCCCTTCCGGGGGAATCTTTCTTGCACCACATAGTGCAATACATTTTTTTGAAAACCAGGCATAAATGCATTACAGTGAGTCATGTGACGGAGGCATTCCCATTCTGGAAATCTGACCACATTCTGCCTCCCTTCTCAGCAACATTAGGACGTGATGGCAGGGAGAGCATGTGTGCATGCTTCTTACAGTGAATATCCGATTGTGCAGGTTTGTCAATGTTTCTTTAAGTAAATGGTTAGTTTGTTGTGAAATGTGTGGCCATAATTGAAGTAAGAAGATCCTTGAAACATCCCACATTTCACCACAAAGTGAACCTTATAACATTAGGAAACATTGCTTGGGATAGCTGCTGGACATTCAGTATAGTGGAGCATGCACCTGTGCTCCCCCTGCCATCACGTCTTAACGTTGCTGAGAAAGTGTGGCACAAATGTGGGTTGCTTTTCAGATTGTTAATTCCTCCATCATGTATCTCACTGTAATGAAATTATGGGTGGTTTTCACAGACATATATTGCACTCTGTGGAGCAAGAAATATTCCAGTGGTAGTAATGCCCCCACATATTAGATTATGTGCATCACCATAACTATGTAATTTGGTGACTGTCTGTAAAGCAGCAGTGCAACAATCTGTTAATAACTCTGACCAATATTTTTTAATGCTATGTTACAATTTCCTTTACTTACATCGTGACTGACTGGAATGATACAATAATTTGCAGTAGTTGAGTGTGCTGTACTACCTTTTTTTCATGTGTGAAATAATGAAAGGAGCATTCCTTTTAAATTGGTGCTGCTGACAGTGAATGTGACCAGGTCTTTGTTATTGTTTTCCTCTGCTTTTCTCCATCACATCAAGTAGTTGTCATATATCACTTCTGTTGTTAACTAACAGTTATGCATCAGTTAGTGTTTTATATGACACCATGGAACAATAGTTATTGAAAAGCGGCTGCAAATAAATACAAAGCTGGTCGGAATAATAATGGAAGACATGCTCATTTTGTTTTCATACATGAAAAAAAAAGTAGGAGTAAGAGAAGCAGACATAAATTGTGAGAAGAATCGTATTATTCAAGTCACTGATGACTCGGACGTAAGTAATGGTTGCTGTGGCAATTTAAAGTAGCATAAATAGTACAGTTCAGAACTGTGAGGACATTCTTGCAATGCTGCTTTAATTGTAAAAATGTCACTATGACATCATGACTATGAGCTCACAGCAGCAATCACAGAACACACTTAAGTGGCACAGAGTCCCCATATTTTTTCTGCAGGCCCACAATGCATCCTCCTTGTGTGCAGAAAATTGACAAGTGGTAACGAAGTGAAAAGAGACTGTTTCAGCACATACAAAGCCCCGCAGAATTAATGGCGCACACAGTCATGCACGCAGTGATGGCAGAGTCCCCATATTTTTTCTGCAGGCCCACAATGCATCCTCCTTGTGTGCAGAAAATTGACAAGTGATAACGAAGTGAAAAGAGACTGTTTCAGCACATACAAAGTCCCCCAGAATTAATGGCGCACTCAGTCATGCGTGCAGTGGTGGCACAGAGTCCCCAGATTTTTTTGCAGGCCTACAATGTGTCCTCCATGTGTGCAGAAAATTGACAAGTGGTAACAAAGTGAAAAGAGACTGTTTCAGCACATACAAAGTCCCCCAGAATTAATGGCGCACTCAGTCATGCGCGCAGTGGTGGCACAGAGTCTCCAGATTTTTTCTGCAGACCCACAATGTGTCCTCCTTGTGTGCAGAAAATTGACAAGTGGAAATGAAGTGAAAAAAGACTGTTTCAGCACACACAAAGTCCCCCAGAATTAATGGCGCACTCAGTCATGCACGCAGTGGTGGCACAGAGTCCCCAGGTTTTTTCTGCAGGCCCACAATGCGTTCTCCTTGTGTGCAGAAAACAGACAAGTGGTACGAAGTGAAAAGAGACTGTTTCAGCGCATACAAAGCCCCCCAGAATTAATGGTGCACTCAGCCATGCGCGCAGTGGTAGCATAGAGTCACCTGATTTTTTTTTGAAGGCCCACAATGCATCCTCCTTGTGTGCAGAAAATTGACAAGTGGTAACGAAGTGAAAAGAGAATGTTTCAGCACATACCCCAGTATAAAATGATGACTGTGAGGTTTGTGTTGCTGGTCCATTGTGTTGTGCGAGATGATTCCACCAAATGAAATGTGATCATCTCAACTGGATTGAAAGGTGCCCTTTGGATGTACACAAATAGTAGCCTTGTTGAGTATATATAAATATATATATATATATATATATGGTTGTGTATTTTGTAGGTGATGAGGAGAGGGTTGAACTTGACATGGACATGTACTCATGCTATTGTTCTGCATCACACAGGTGACTCATAAACAGTTGGTGTGCACATTCCAGTGCTCAATGAGAATTTTTTGCACTTGAATGGAAACGGATAACTCTCAAGCACACGAAGGATAAGTATTTCTTTTTTCTTGGGGGGGTGGGGGGAATCATATTTTCAGTTTTGTCTGTAATGGTTTCTTATTTTTATACTTCTTCACAGATTTCATCAGCATCCTTCTGGAGTCCGGTTGTTAATGATGGTCATTGTCATCTAATGAAACGACTTCTGCGTGTTGCATGTGTGCCCAAGCTCGGGGAAGGGGTGTGCCTGATGTTGAAGAACTTTTTTTGGATAAGGGCCTTTGACAGAACAACAAAGCATCTCGAAGTTTCCTAAAAAAGAAATGAATGACTTCTTACAAGTTACAACTTCATTGTTATGTATCCCTTCCTGGTTCTCAAATCTCAATCCCTGTTGTCAAGTTATATTTCAGAGCCACATCTTATCAACTACATAGACGACCTGTTGTGTGCAATATTTTCAGCAGTCTTTACAAAGCGATGAAATAAAATCTTCATACTTACCAAAATAGATTTCACATGGACATTGCATGGGTTCCTTTCTGTACGGTATAGCTATAGCATCTTTCCCAACGAGTATTAGCAATGGAGCCTGTTTTTTTCTCCTGCAAAAGAAACAAAAGAAGTGTATTGTATGTGTTTTGACACTGTGGCTCTGAAAAGCTACAGGAAACAAAACATACAACTTAAGGAAGTGAGGCAGCATAACAAAACATGAGTGCACATACTCACTTTATGGTTTAAATATTAAGAAGCTGTGGTGGTGGTGCACTGGTGGACTGGTGATCCGTGGGGAGCAGACAGACTCATGGTGGCAGACTTGCATCACATCAGTCCCGGTGGTGGTGGTGGTGGTGGTGTCCATGGGGGGGACAGACAGACTCATGGTGACGGACTTCATAACATCAGTCCCGGTGGTGGTGGTGGTGGTGGTCTGTGGGGGGCAGACAGACTCATGGTGGCAGACTTGCATAACATCAGTCCTGGTGGTGGTGGTCCATGGGGGACAGACAGACTCATGGTGGCAGACTTGCATAACATCAGTCCCGGTGGTGGTGGTGGTGGTGGAGGTGGTGGACTGTGGGGGGCAGACAGACTCATGGTGGCAGACTTGCATAACATCAGTCCCGGTGGTGGTGGTGGTGGTCCGTGGGGGGCAGACAGACTCATGGTGGCAGACTTGCATCACATCAGTCCCAGTGGTGGTGGTGGTGGTGTCCATGGGGGCAGACAGACTCATGGTGGCAGACGTGCATAACATCAGTCCCAGTGGTGGTGGTGGAGGTGGTGGACTGTGGGGGGCAAACAGACTCATGGTGGCAGACTTGCATAACATCAGTCCCGGTGGAGGTGGTGGTGGAGGTGGTGGACTGTAGGGGGGCAGACAGACTCATGGTGGCAGACTTGCATAACATCAGTCCCGGTGGTGGTGGTGGTGGTCCGTGGGGGGCAGACAGACTCATGGTGGCAGACTTGCATAACATCAGTCCCGGTGGTGGTGGTCCATGGGGGACAGACAGACTCATGATGGCAGACTTGCATAACATCAGTCCCGGTGGTGGTGGTGGAGGTGGTGGACTGTGGGGGGGCAGACAGACTCATGGTGGCAGACTTGCGTAACATCAGTCCCGGTGGTGGTGGTCTGTGGGGGACAGACAGACTCATGGTGGTGGCAGACTTGCATAACATCAGTCCTGGTGGTGGTGGTGTCATCCGTGGGGGGCAGACAGACTCATGGTGGCAGACTTGCATAACATCAGTCCCGGTGGTGGTGGTGGTGGTGGTGGACTGTGGGGGGCAGACAGACTCATGGTGGCAGACTTGCATAACATCAGTCCCTGTGGTGGTGGTGGTCCATGGGGGCAGACAGACTCGTGGTGGCAGACTTGCATAACATCAGTCCCGGTGGTGGTGGTGGTGGTGGTGGACTGTGGGGGGCAGACAGACTCATGGTGGCAGACTTGCGTAACATCAGTCCCGGTGGTGGTGGTCTGTGGGGGACAGACAGACTCATGGTGGTGGCAGACTTGCATAACATCAGTCCTGGTGGTGGTGGTGTCATCCGTGGGGGGCAGACAGACTCATGGTGGCAGACTTGCATAACATCAGTCCCGTGGTGGTGGTGGTGGTGGTGGACTGTGGGGGGCAGACAGACTCATGGTGGCAGACTTGCATAACATCAGTCCCTGTGGTGGTGGTGGTCCATGGGGGCAGACAGACTCGTGGTGGCAGACTTGCATAACATCAGTCCCGGTGGTGGTGGTGGTGGTGGTGGACTGTGGGGGGCAGACAGACTCATGGTGGCAGACTTGCATAACATCAGTCCCTGTGGTGGTGGTGGTCCATGGGGGCAGACAGACTCGTGGTGGCAGACTTGCATAACATCAGTCCCGGTGGTTGTGGTGGTGTCTGTGGGGGGGCAGACAGACTCATGGTGGCAGACTTGCATAACATCAGTCCCGGTGGTGGTGGTCTGTGGGGCACAGACAGACTCATGGTGGTGGCAGACTTGCATAACATCAGTCCCGGTGGTGGTGGTGGTGTCCATGGGGGGCAGACAGACTCATGGTGGCAGACTTGCATAACATCAGTCCCTGTGGTGGTGGTGGTGGTGTCTGTGGGGGCAGACAGACTCATGGTGGCAGACTTGCATAACATCAGTCCCAGTGGAGGTGGTAGTCCATGGGGGGCAGACAGACTCATGGTGGCAGACTTGCATAACATCAGTCCTGGTGGTTGTGATGGTGTCTGTGGGGGGCAGACAGACTCATGGTGGCAGACTTGCATAACATCAGTCCTGGTGGTGGTGGTCCGTGGGGGGCAGACAGACTCATGGTGGCAGACTTGCATAACATCAGTCCCAGTGGTGGTGGTGTAGGTGGTGGACTGTGGGGGGCAGACAGACTCATGGTGGCAGACTTGCATAACATCAGTCCCGGTGGTGGTGGTGGTGGTGGTGGACTGTGGGGGGCAGACAGACTCATGGTGGCAGACTTGCATAACATCAGTCCCTGTGGTGGTGGTGGTTTGTGGGGGCAGACAGACTCATGGTGGCAGACTTGCATAACATCAGTCCCGGTGGTTGTTGTGGTGTCTGTGGGTGGCAGGCAGACTCATGGTGGCAGACTTGCATAACATCAGTCCCGGTGGTGGTGGTGGTGGTGGTGGACTGTGGGGGGCAGACAGACTCATGGTGGCAGACTTGCATAACATCAGTCCCTGTGGTGGTGGTGGTCCGTGGGGGCAGACAGACTCATGGTGGCAGACTTGCATAACGTCAGTCCCGGTGGTGGTGGTGGTCCGTGGGGGAAGACAGACTCATGGTGGCAGACTTGCATAACATCAGTCCTGGTGGTTGTGGTGGTGTCTGAGGGGGGGCAGACAGACTCATGGTGGCAGACTTGTATAACATCAGTCCCAGTGGTGGTGGTCCGTGGGGGACAGACAGACTCATGGTGGTGGCAGACTTGCATAACTTCAGTCCCGGTGGTGGTGGTGGTGTCCATGGGGGGCAGACAGACTCATGGTGGCAGACTTGCATAACATCAGTCCCGGTGGTGGTGGTGGTGGTCCGTGGGGGCAGACAGACTCATGGAGGCAGACTTGCATAACATCAGTCCCAGTAGTGGTGGTGGTCCATGGGGGCAGACAGACTCATGGTGGCAGACTTGCATAACATCAGTCCTGGTGGTTGTGGTGGTGTCTGTGGGGGGGCAGACAGACTCATGGTGGCAGACTTGCATAACATCAGTCCCGGTGGTGGTGGTGGTGTCCATGGGGGGCAGACAGACTCATGGTGGCAGACTTGCATAACATCAGTCCGGTGGTGGTGGTGGTCCGTGAGGGGCAGACAGACTCATGGTGGCAGACTTGCATAACATGAGTTCCAGTGGGGGTGGTAGTCCGGGGTGGGGGGGGCACACCAACTTTTAAATACTGCAGTTAAAACCTGCCAACATTAACCACATCATCATCCTCCTCATAAAGAAAACTGCCCTCACAGTCATCGATGTCTGACGTCTGACCACTGGGAAATTCTTTCTCCATTGTGTTATCATCTACATCAGTGGTGGGCCTTTTCAGGCAGCCACTGCCAGTGCCACCAGGATGCTCCATTTCCACATCAGCAAGACCACCATGACTAGGCTGGGGTATGAATACCGAGGTTGCAGTCTGTGCTGGTATGTGCCTCTCATTCATTTTAATGAATGTTAGTTAGCAAACTAACATTTGCAGGAGACAGGTTTGTCCAACGATCCCTAACTATTGCACCTGCTGAGCTGAATACCCTTTCAACACTAACACTGGAGGGTGGGCATGTGAGGTACTTCAGTGCCACTGCAGTCAGCTCTGGCCAATCACTGACCTTTGCACTCCAGTACAAAAGAGGCTCATCACTTATTGTCAGATGCCTGTTTTCAGACAAATATGACTCAACCATTCTCTGCTCCACTATGTCCAATTGTTGATGCATCAGCCTGTTCTCTGGAATCATTTATTTCACAAATACCCACTTGGGACAAAGCGGGTTGACGCACCCTGACCCACTTTGGATGACAGACCACCTGGAACTACAGTCCCCTTACCCTTGCATGATATGCTTGCTGGTCCTCCAGCTATACCTTCAGCTGGATTATGCTGCTGAGGTTTGCACACCCTGGCATGTGACTTCTGTGCCCCATGAACGAAGCGAACCAGTTGACCACTGATATTTTTTACCTGTTCAGGCCCACCCTCCAGTACTGATGCAATTCCACCTTTGTATCGTGGGTCCAGCATTGTTGCCATGTCAAAGTTGTCACTACGTTGAATGCTCACAATGTGATGATTCTGGTTGAATACTGTCAGCATGTATTGCAGCAACATACTGCTACCACCGTCTCCGGCAACATCAAGGCTATGCTGTACATTCACCAATGTCTGCCTCAGCACCCGCGGCAATGGAATTGATTGGCTAATGGAGGCAGACTCACCACTCACTGCCTGTGTGGCATGTTCAAAAGGCCGCAAAATTGTTATTACAGAGTCCATGAGGCACCACTGTTCAGTCATCATAGACATGGAGGCACCAGAACTGTCACGGCTAGTGTGCATAACAAGATATTCTGAGATGGCTTTGTATTGTTCATACAACCTCTCTGCCATGTATAACATGGAGTTCCATTGGGTGATAACTTCCAGCTTCAACATCACAAACAACCCCCCGGCACCTGTGCCCAGTGTGCAGTTATACACAGATATGAACTCCCCACTGTTTTGCCACTTGTCCACATATCCATACTTAAATGGACGAATGGAGAGGAGGAATTTTGAAGGGCATGTCTTACTGAGTCTGAGATAGTGCGGAACAACTTGGAAACAGCATGGGTAGAAAAGCATGTCCTGGATGGGACTTTCTATTTTGGACAGCTACGGACAGCAAACTGCTGGAACCCAGAATTCACCACAAAGGAGAAGGGCAAAAGATCAATTGCCAAAATGTCCACTACAGCAGCATTAAGTTCACGTGACACTGTATGATTGGGGGGGTACTTCAGCTTATGCACAAAAGCACTCTGTAATGTGGGCTGACTTAAACGTTTTACACAGGGTGTGTTGTTGGTCACAAATGGTTGCGCTCTGTGATGAATGGCATTGGCAGGGGGTGGAGTGTGGACATTTGATGAAGGCGGTTGCACAGGTGATGATGACAAACCCAGAAATTATGTTATTTTTCCAGATTTGCCAACCAGGATTGATGTACCTCTTGCACTAGACATACTGCATTCACCACCACCACCACCAGCACAAAAACTGCTACTCTCACCAGCACTGGACAACATTTCAAAGTCATTATGGTCTTCCAACTCATCATGCCTGTAGTAATCCTCTGCTCTTATTACCACACTACTGCACACATTTAATTTCCTACTGGGCTTAACAGTCATGGAGGGGGATTACATGCTGGCTATGGTTGCCGGTGTTACGGGTGAATGCTCCAGTCTGGTATTAGCTGCCAGCTTGTGCTGGGTCCACAGAACCAAATGTCTATTCTTAAGATGCATATGCTGTCCTCCGGTCCCAAGATGGGTCCCCTTTTTGCCTTGACTCACACGCACATGGCAAACCTGGCAGATTGCAACCGAATCATCATTTGCATCTTGAACAAAAAAATCCCAAACAAGGGAGTGTGATGCTCTGCTTTTAACATGTCCATGTTGATGTGGCTTATTTAAGTCTGTTATTTTAAGCACTGAAGTGGGGGGGGCACGTGATGTTTCAGGCACTGCACACCTGGACAGCAACTGACCACCACGACTATCTATCATACTGAGTACTGGGTCATCATCATCATCATCATCCACTAAAACCGGTAAATCACAAGGGGGGGGGGGATTCCTGCAAACAGATTCAGACACAGCCACTTTTAATTTATTTTTCTCCAGTTCCCAAGTGGGGTCAATTACATCATCATCATATTCATCAACGTCAATGTCACACACATCCATATCTTCTGCTTGGATGCTAACATGTGGACTGCATGTTGCAACAACAGCAACATCATCATCATCAGCATAATCACATTCATCATCAGCATCTACACCACCATCACCTGATATTTTTTCACCACACTGTGAATCACTGCATGGAAAATGCGTGACGTTAAGTGCCACGGTGGATGGAATATCACATTGTATGCTATCGTTGACATGATCATCAGAATCAGGTTCAGTTAATGGGATGTTACTGGGAAGTATGGCATCATCTACGCTGTCACTGCTTCACACTCAATATGTTTGGATATGGTACAATGGTCGGAATTAGAACTTGATGCAACAATGCTAATACTACCTCCACCACCACTGACACCAGTAACACTAACACCACCGGCTGGGAAAACATCATCTCCTCCAACTATGAGTGAAGCTACTGACTGGGCTGTAGAAAATATTGCAGGAGAAATACCTTTCTTCACATCAGCAATTCACTTCTCTGTCTGCGTACTACTACCACGCCCACAGACCCTCTTACTGTCAACATTGCCATGGCCAGAAACAGCTTTACTTGCACGTCTCTTTGCAGGCATTTTGGGGGATCAACCACAAATATTATTACCAAATTCAGGTTTTGATACATTCACTTTCTGACTGGAGTGACGCTGGCTGGATATGAAGCAAAATAAACAACTGTGGCTTCAGCAACAGATAAGAGACTACTGTGTTGTGACACTGTCACGGAATTAAAACAACTTCAGTAACCAGTGGTGCTGATGGGGTCACAAGAACAATCCAATCTGGTAAAAAATACCTTTTCAACGTGGGGGTGAGGGGGGAGAACTGAATACAGACAATGCTGATTTTTACGGCACTACAAGCAGCAAAACTAAGAACAAAGAACACGATCGCAGTACAAAATCAGGCAGCTGCAGTGGATAGCAGGTTCACACTGCTGCACTTAGTTGCACTTAGACTAGTCTGTGTCACAACTTTTAAAAGGTGTATTATATTTGATGCACGCAACACTGCACACACAACATAGAACAGTTTGTGTACAATGCTGAACAAGGAATGCGACACAAATGCAAATGTTCAGTGTACTGCCACGTAATGTAAATTTGTAATTTAAACAACCTGACCTTATGAAATGCTGCACCACATTCACACAACAAATAGCAAGAAAATTTGTACTATTACTGACAATTTTACTATGTGTACAGTAACACAGTCAGTTATATAACAAAAATTTAACCAAAACACAAATAAATCACTAGTTCTCCAAATTAAATCTACCTACACACAGATACACCCCTCTCTCACACAGCACATTTCACTGTCTTTCACCACCCACACTCAATGTTGTAAATTTACATTCAAAATCCACACACAAACAAAAACACTCGATGATGTGATCACAGGAGGGAGTCCTACAGTCGATGAACTACAGTTGGATCCCCCCTAAAAAGTAAAAATGCTTTTTGAACAGCTTTTAAAAGATTCCTACAGACAGCTATCAGAGCACACCGTCTCCTACTCCTTCCTACTCATACTACCCCGAACTGAGGCTGGGCAGATCAATATAGAGCCCATGTGACCTGAACTCCCATGAATCACTGCAAAATCCGCCTTTGGAGCTCAAAAATGAGGCGAAGTGAGGTGAAGTGAACTGCAACCTATGTACTTCACCTTAAAAATTGAAAGAGTAGTGACCAGTGGAGGCGGAGTAATGCGAAGTCGCTGTTTCTAATGCACTTCTCGTTCCTTTTTATAACACGAAGTACTCTGCTTCGCGTTGCGGAGCACTCCACGAATCCTCCTGTGCTCCGTGAAATGCTTTGTGGAGCGGATTGAGCCCACTTCGCCCAACACTAGTGGGAACAGAGGCCTCTATGCAGGTTTATTTCCTCCTTATTTTTCTGAACTGAGTGGCTTTGGAAAGGAACTGCATATTGGACATGAGGCACAGTCAATGCTTACTGATATAAAGGACACGGCCAATATGATGTTATTTTCCTTTTTCAGTGTCCCCTATCAGCTACCATATATTATATTATATAACATCAGCTATGAAGGATATAAGGGGAGGTCTGAAAATTAGTTAGTACTTTGGGAATGTGGAATGAACACTCTGGGTTGATGGCTTTTTTACTTTATTATGATCTAATATGCTCTACTATATTTTAAGTCTTTTTTTTGGTTTTACTAAGTATCCATTGGGGACTTCTCCCTTTCTAATGCTTGGGGATACCGGAAAGGGATCTTCTCATGACATATTTGAGTTTGGAGGGGGGGATGAGCACATTATGAATTGGTTATAGAGATGTATTTAAGGCATAAGAAAGAGGATGGGTTCATTTGCCCTGAAGCAATCATATGCAGTACCGATGTTTGAGCAATTGAGACAAATCTGAGTAACGCATGTGAAGGTCAGCCAGGATTGGAAAGACACCTCTCAGGGTGTGAATGCACCTTGGCCAACTTCATTATGTCCACAATGGGGACACGGTTTCACTGGAGATAATAAAACAACATGTCTTCTCCCCAGTTCATGTATATAGTTGACCCCTTTGTTTGGAGGGCTTGGGACGTGGCCTCCATTCTCTGTCTCCCACTGTCTTGTTCCTGTGCAACATCAAGGATGACTAACAGATAAAGGAAAGAGACTAAGGAATGGATGGCCCAGCTCTATCCACGAGACACAGGAAGGTAAGATAGGTGGGTTTAGAATACCCACCAGAAGGGGGGGGGAGGAGAGAAGTTCCCTTTCCTAGAAAGTTGTGGTGGTTTGGTGCACTGTTTAGGGAACTGGTAAGGGGGGGCTTTAAAGGGTGGGGGGTGTTTTTTTAGGTTAGTCGGGGTGGAACAGTTTCAGGGGGTAATTGGCGAGTTAAAGTTGGAAAATGTTTTATTAGGAATGTTAGAGAAGTTAAAGTTAGAGAAGTTGCTTTGGGAGGGGAACAAAGTTGGGGTTTGTTTAAAATCAAGGTTGGTGCCTCGGGATCCAATTTAGTCTGAAACAAGCAAATTGAGAAGACACGCTGGGTATTAATAAAATCTATGCACTACAATTGTTGGGTTTTAAGACCTTCACTTGGAATGTTAATGGGCTTAAAACTGTTGTGAAAAGAACAAGCATTGGTCAATGCCAAATGTTTGCTTGCTGGCATTGGCACTGGTAGTGTAGGAGTTAAAGAGCTGCATAATAGGAATGGCAGTGATGTATTGAACTGAAGCCAACCCCACCACCACCCTGCAGAGAGTGACAGGCATTGGGTATGCCTTTGGGTCATCAGGCTTAATGGCCACGCCATTTCACCACATCCTACTCTGCAGACACCGAGAAGTGTCACGGTGTGCCTTGCGGTCTTTGGCCCTTATGCTCACCCCATTCCATCAGGAAATATGGTGAGATGGGTGCAGTATAGGAGAATGGGTGAA
Organism: Neoceratodus forsteri; assembly: GCA_016271365.2. Lineage (NCBI taxonomy): Eukaryota > Metazoa > Chordata > Ceratodontiformes > Ceratodontidae > Neoceratodus > Neoceratodus forsteri. The sequence continues at coordinate 1,222,204,817 of CM057459.1, read as the reverse complement.
CTTTGGGGCCGAAGAGCCCAAGGCACACCTCCATGCCTCTCACTGGCTGCAGGGTGTGCATGGGGGTGGAATGGTATGAGCGTTACAGGCGACAATCCCAAGTCACATTCCTGATGCCTATCAGTATCTACAGGGTGGGGCGTTATGGTTGCAAACCGTATCATCTCAGGCGTTTATTGGTATTTTCACTCCACATTTTCAACATGGATTTTTTTGTGACCCCACGTTATGAACAGTGGCAATATCAGTTTGTTAGCTGAAAGCTGATTTTGCAGAGTGACTACGGCATTTGGCACCACAGTCGCGAAAACACATTTCAAACAGGATGTGAAAAATGACAGCTGTACTGTTCATGGGGAGGTGTAACAAATGGCAATGTTGAAAATCTGCAGAGAAAATAGTAAAAAAACTGGAGAAGTCACGAGCGTGTGTAGAAAGTGCACAACGCACACCCGTAATGTAATTAGTTTGGGAATTTTTTAAGCAGATTGTCAACACAGGCATTTTGGGACTTCCGCTCATGAACAGTGTCACTGTCATTTTCTTAATCTGTCCCAAACAATGATTTCCCACAGCGACCACTCATTTCTGCGCTGAAAAGTGTGAAAACACATTTCCGCCATGTTGTGAAAAATGACAGCTGTACTGTTCATAAGGAAGTGTGGAAAAATACCAGTGATGAAAATCTGGAGTGCAAATATTAAAAATTTGCTAATTTATGAGAGTGCGTAGGAACTGCGCAACGCATGCTCGTAAAACAGTCATTTTTAGGAATTTTTTCACCAAATTTTCAACATAGCCATTTTAAGGCCTCTGCTCATGAACAGTGTCACTGTGATTTTCTTAATCTGTCCCAAACATTGATTCCACACACCGACTGTGCCATTGTGCGCTACATGCGCGGAAACACATTTTGGGTGCGATGTGAAAAATGACAGCTGTACTGCTCATAAGGAGGTATGGTCAAATGGCATGATGAAGTGCAAATATTAAAAATTCACAAACTTATGAGCGTGCGTAGGAACTGTGCAATGCATGCTCGTAAAACAGTCACTTTTAGGAATTTTTCACCAGATTTTCAACATAGCCATTTTAAGACCTGTGCTCATGAACACCATCACTGTAATTTTCTTACTCTGTCCCAAACATTGATTATGCACACCGACTGCGCCATTGTGTGTTACATGTGCAGAAACACATTTTGGGCAAGATGTGAAAAATGACAGCTGTACTGCTCATAAGGAGGTGGGGTAAAATGGCAATGTTGAAAATCTAGAGTGCAAATATTAAAAATTCACAAACTTACGAGCGTGCATAGGAACTGTGCAATGCACGCTTGTAAAACAGTTGTTTTAAGGAATTTATTCACCAAATTTGCAACATAGGCTTTTTGAGAGCCCACCTTTTGAACACTGACACTGGTGTTTCTTTACTTGGTCCCAAAAGGTGATTTCACACAGTGACTGTGAAATCACCTTTCGGGCTCAATTGACGCCATGACAGTTCCAGAATTCATGAGGAGGGGTCCCAAAACCCCATGTTGAAAATTTGGTGTCAAAATTCCAAAAAATGCCTGAGATATGCATCAAAGTTGAAAAAAAAACTATTTATTGCATTATATAGCTTACTGGCATTTCCTCAGTTCGCGGTCAGATTTGAAGAGTGCATACGTGTTCCCGGTCCACCAAAGATCATTGCACAGGACTCCGCAGGTAAGTATGGGGAGAAGGGGGCTGTGGGGAGGCAGTGTGCACGCGGGTTGAGGGTGGGGGCCAGGGAGACCACCGAGGGACTGTTGTTTTGTTTAAAGGTTTTTTTTTTCTGGAAGATGACGCAGGACGTTAGCCTCGCTGAGGCGAGCTCTCAGCGTGGCAGCTGGAAGGCTGTTGGGGGAGGGGCCATGGAGCCAACGGGGGATTGGGCACCCCGTTGGACATAAAATTTTGCCATGCTGGGGTGGGCTCCCAGCGTGGCAGCTGGAAAACTGTTGAGGGGCCTGTGGAGCCGATGGGGGATTGGGCACCCCGCCGGCCATAAGAATTTTTGCCACGCTGGGATGGGCTCCCAGTGTGGCAACTGGAAGGCTGTTGGGGGGGCAGGGATGGATCGCTTCAGTTATCTGATCGTGCTCACTGAAGCTGCTCTCTCCCTTTCAACTGTACTGCACTGCATTTTCAACTGCTGTCATAGACAGCTGCAGCATTCATTGGCGAACTGTGGCCGCGCTTGCAAACACAGTGAGGGAACTGGAAGACAGGGTGCCACACCTCCAGAAACTCGGATGATGGCAATATGTTTCTTGTACATGCATGCAAGCAAACATAAAAATTGTATGGTCATATATAAGGAAAATACAAGGGGACATTGTCTTTCTCCAAGAAGTACATACGGTTCCATGTGAGGTCTCACGGCTGGCCAATTCGTGGAGGGGGGGACTTCTGGCAGCTCCCTTTTCCTCTAAGGCCAGAGGGGTGGCCATCTGGTTTAGGCCTTCATTTAGGATAGAGATTGTCTCGACCAAAATTGATCCCCAGGGTAGGTACCTGATTGCACAAGTGGTTCTGGATAATGTAACCTATATGCTTGTCAACCTGTATGGCCCCAACTATGATTCATCTGAATTCTTCCTTCAATTATCGGTGGAGTTGGCTTTGTACAGAGGTCAACTACTAGTTGGAGGAGACTTTAACACCTACCTGGACTCTGCCTTAGATCACTCGGGCAAACGCAACAGATCAGCCCCTAGATGCCATAAAGCCCTGATGGTCCTGATCTCAGAATGGGGCCTAAAAGAAGCATGAAGGCATGCACACCTGGGGGGGGGTGGTAGGGTAGCCAGTTAAAATAGTGACTACAAAATAGCGAAAGTCAAAATAGCAAATGTCAAAACAGCGAATAACACAAAGTAGTGACTCATATTTACATTACTCCGAATATGTCATTCTCTCCACCATCAATGAGCGACGTGGCGTTAGAATATTTAAAATAGGGGTGGTGCGCATATGTCACAAGTGATCATACTAAGAACAGTTGTTGAGAGAGCTGGTAGTACTAGCTGTTATGTGTGTTGGCATTCGCTATTTTGACGTTCACTATTTTGTATTTGCTATTTTGACATGGAACCAGGGAAGGTGTACTCTTTTTTTTCCCCATGTCCATATCATCTATACCAGAATAGACTTTCTGCTATTCTCTCATTCCCTAGTGAAAGGAGTGGTGGACGTAGAGTATGATCCTATCTTGGTCTCCGACCACACTCCCCTGCTGATGTCATTACAGCAGGCTGCTGATTTTCCCAGGGCTGGAAATTGGAGAATGGATCCCTCTCTGATAAATGGCCTGCTCTATATTGATTATATATCTTCAAAACTTAAAAAATGTATGCAAATAAATGATAATGGAGAAACCTCCATTCAGATACTATGGGACGCTATGAAAGCCTTCATAAAGGGTGAAACAATTGCATATGCTGCTCAAGTGAAAAAGAAACTAGTACAGGAAGAGGGGACATTATTTTATTTTATTTATTTATTTCATTCTCGGATTAGAAAATACCTTTGAGTGCAGAGCAGCTCATTTACAAAGGTTCCAAATCATTTTGGGAGGGGGTAACAATACAGACAAAGAAGAAAAAACAACTTAATGTACAGCTTACAGCAATGAAGTTATAATACATAGGTTACATTATTATTAGCATTCTGATTACAGTAGTGGAAACATAGGAGAGACATATGAGTAGGAGATAGCAAGGGCAGGTAGAGGTTCAATGCTAAAATTAGCAGTAGGTCAGTAAATAGGGAAAATGGATTGCAGCCAGGAGGCATTTTGGTAGGAAGGAGTAGAAGGGTTAAGGGGGAAAAGGGAGGCAGACACCAGGACAGGATAGGGTGTCCAACAGGTAGGTAGGGTGTGTTAGTGGGGGGTAGGTAAGGAGTAGGAAGGAGGGAGGAAGAGTGGCAGGGAAAATGAGGCAGATGGAGGCATCAAAGGTGAGTATTAAGGACAGATTGAGAGGGTGTAGGGCGTGGAGGATGGGTGAGTGGATGGGAAAGGGGTAGTGAAAGGGGAGGAGGGAGGCAGCCAGGGGCTTTGTCATAGATGTATGTAACAGCTGAGGGGCTGATGGAGGGAAAGTAGCTTGATTATTTGAGGCAGTCACATGCGCGTTCATTCATGATGTGTTGCTGCAGGTGACACTTAAACTGGGTAAGATGAGGTATGTTAATCAATTCGCAGCACAGCCATTTATCCAGTTAGGGGCTCTGTAGAGGAAAGATCGCTGGCACTGGGTGGTCTGAGCCCATGGCACTTGAAAAAGTTCAGTGTCAGAGGACTGAGTGTGGTGAGACTTGATAGATTTCGATAAGAGATTGGCGGTGCCTGATGGTAGGACTCCAAGTAGCACTTGCTTGACAATTATGTACAATTGGCACTTGATCCAGTCTTGTAGTTTGAGCCACCCAGTTAGGGTGTATAGATCACATGTGTGAGTGTGGGGATCAGCACCAGCGATAAGTCTACAGGTTTTATTTAGAGTAGTATTTAGCCTTTTGAGAGATGTGGGTGAGGCAGCACCATATATTACCAGGTCATATTCAATAGTGGATAGTACTGAGATATGGATGGTGAGTTTAAGTGCTTCTGGGGTCAGACTCCTTCTGTGTCTGAAAAGCAGACCTAGCTTTGCATTAAGTTTCTTGGTAAAATTTTCAATGTGTGGTACATAGGTGAGGTGACTGTCCAGGGTAACTCCAATGTATTTGAAATGTTAAATTTGGTCAAGGGGGGCTCTTTGGTTATTTTTGACTGTCAAGGCATGTGACCTGTGTTTATGGTGAGAGGATGAGAATAGCAGAAGTTTCGTTTTTTTGTAGTTTAGGATGAGTTTGTGCGAGTGGAATCATTTTTCAATTTCCAGGAACCCATGCTGTAGGTTGTATTCAAGCACGGTAAAATCTGAGTGGCTTGCAAAGATGACAGCATCATCTGTGTATAGGAGGGTCCTTAATTGACATGCATTTGGCAAGTTGTTAAGGAAGATACTAAACAGTAAGGGGCCTAGAATGGATCCTTGGGGTACACCTGATCTGATAGAGTACAGCTCCGAGACAGAATTTGATATCTTAACCCTCTGTGACCTGTCAGTAAAGTAGCTTCCGAACCACTTCAGTGCATTTGGTGAGAAACCAGTTGTTACGAGTTGACCAAGGAGGAGTTTGTGATTCACGGTGTCAAAGGCCTTCATGAGGTCTATGAACACCACTCCTACCAGGTTGCTTTTATTGAATGACTGTTGGATGAAGCAGGTAAATTCTAGCAGAGCTGTGGTCATGCTATGTTTTTTTATGAAGCCATGCTGTTGAGGGCATTGAAGGGAGTAGTTATCAAGATAGTCCACAAGCTGGTCGGTGACTATGCATTCCAGTACCTTTGATAGTGGGGGCAGGGTGGATATAGGCCTGTAAATGCTATGCTGAGTGTGGTCACCCGACTTATGCACAGGTGTGACCAGCGCAGTTTTCCAGACTTCAGGGAACTGGGATAGAGTGAGGGATAAGTTGAGTATTTTGGTTATTAGCAGGAGAACTTCTTCTAGGGTAAGTGCAATAGGTTTGGGGTCAACAGAATCCCCACTATGCCTGGTTTTCCCCAATACATTAGACAGAAGTTTTCTGACCTGGGCAGCGGAAACCCGTCTGAAGTAAAATGGTGATGATCTGGCTTATTGTCATTCGAGCTCCAGGCAGTCAATGAGGAAACATCGTCAAAGAAATTTTTGAGAAGGACTCCTGAAAGATTCATGAAGGCAGTATTAAAACTATTTGCAATTGAGCGTGGGTCGGTAATGGGGTTGCTGTCTAGGTTTAGCATCGTCAGAGAGACCTTCTGTTCTTTTCTAGTAATGTCTTGTATGTTTGCCCAGAATTTCCTACTGTCACCCCATGAGTTAAATAGGAGCTCTTTATTGTGGTTTCATTTAGCCTGCCGAACAAAGGATTCTGGCTTTGGAAAAGCAGGAAATGTCACAAGGAGGGGCAGGCCATATTCTGTCCCTCACAAAATTAAAGGGAAGACTAAATCATCTGGTATCACACAGGATAGAGAGGGACTTGCTGCTCACACAATCCCACACTTATTTTGAGGGGGACAGATCAGGCAAGTTCTGGCTTGGCAAATTCAGAAAAAAAGAGTGGAGAGAACTAGGTATGAGATAGGAAAAGGGGACGGAACATATACTAATATCCCACAAGAGATAAACTCAGTGTTCTGCTCATTTTATTAGGACCTTATACGACTCAGGCCCCTAGAGATGCCTCCCCATCCAAGTTTCTAGACAATCTGACACTTCCATCTCTATCCCAAACAGAACAGGATAATCTGGACGCCCCAGTTGAGATGGCAGAAATACACCAGACAATATGGTTATCTAAGTGTGGAAAGGGCCCTGGGCCTGATGGAATCCCATCAGAGTCCTACAAGGCCCTTTGGGAAGTGCTAGGTTCCCTTATGTACAAGATGGTGCAGCTGGCATTATCTGAGGGAAAACTTCCCCCCTCTCAATGTGTTGCAATGATCATGGTGCTTCCCAAGCCTGGGATAGATCCCCAAAATTGTGGGTCATATAGACCCATTTTGTTATTAAATGCTGATTATAAAATTATTGCAAAAATCCTGGCAAAATGTTTGGAAGGGGTCCTCCCAGGCTTTAACCATCCGGATCAGGAGGGTTTTGTGAAGGGAAGACAGGCTAAGCATAATCTTAGATGTGCCATTAATATAATTTTTATTTATTTTATTTATTTATTTAGTTTTTGTTGATCGGGTAAGTGCACTAGACAAATACTACCTATTTTCAGGCGTGACCCGGGGGAAGGGGATACAGATGAATGCCAACTGATCGATGGAACGACAGGGTGGAGGGAGGGGGGGTCAGGGCCTTCTCGCTTTAGATGCAGAAAAGGCCTTTGATCACATAGAATGGTCATTTATGTTTGCCACCCTACAGAGATTTAACTTGGGCCCAAAAATCAGATCATGGATTGGGAGCTTATATACCTCACCTAAGGCACAAATTCTGACGAACGAGGACCTTTCCCAGACCTTTTCCCTCACGAGGGGCACTAGGAGGGGTTGCTCTCTCTCATCACTTTTGTATGTTCTTACTTTAGAGGCCCTGGGGGTTGCCATTTGAAGCCATGTGGATTTGGATGGGTGTAATTGGCAGGGGTAAAATCATGTAATATCATTATTTGTGGATGATATTTTCCTTTTTCTAAAAAATCCAGAAAAAGCACTTCAGGCACTTTCACAAATTTTTGCAGTCTATGGTCCAATTTCAGGGCACAAAATTAATTGGAATAAGTGTGAGTGACTGCCTTTGAGGAAAGACACAAATATGATTAGATTTGGGGATGTCACAATTAAGCCGGTTAAGGAACTTAAATACTTAAGGATTAAGTTTACCAGTGGGTTGGCAAAATTATCAGAAGTTAACTACAAGCCATTGGTTCAGAAAGTGAAAAGTGACTGTCAGAGATGGCAGTGTCTCCCCCTGACATTAGTGGGTAGAGTGAACCTGGTTAAAATGTACATCATACCCCAATGTTTGTATATATTCCAGTCAATTTCAACTCAGGTCCCCCTGACTTATAAAAAAACAATAGAGAGCACAATTACCTCCTTGTAGTGGCAGGGTAGAAGGTCTAGAATCAAGAAAGAGGCTCTCTGGTCCAGGATTGGGAAGGGAGGGCTTGGCTTACCCAATATGAAACTTTATTAAATAACGGCTCAGCTCGCATTTATGGAAGATCAGACCCAAAAGGGTACAATCAGGAAAGCGTGGCTGTATGTGGAATCTGAGGAGGGGGAGAGATCTCTCTACTCGGCTACCTTGGTCCCTAGTTTGAAAAGTAAACTTAAGCCTCAGGTTAAAAACCCATGGACTAGGACACTGATTAAGATGTAGAAAAGAGCCCATGATATTCTGGGGGGTGGTGGGGTGGGACTCCCTATCACCAGATGCTACAATAGCAGATACATTGATTAATCACTGTGCTTTACATGCAACAGATATAGCAATTTTGAGACATTGGTCTAAAAGACAACTGTTACTTCCCTCCCAACTTTATATGGGGGATGAGTTAATGGAGTGTCCCACCATCCTCAGAAAGTATAAACTGAAGTCTACCTGTTACTGTTAGAGGCCTTACCAGACCCCAGAGAGAAACTGAAGAGAACATTGGAGGCTGATATACACCGGAGACCCTGACAGGAGGAAACTGGGATAGAATTTTTAAAGAAGGTATGGAGTGTTCAATTAATAATAGAATAAGGGCCATCCACCTAAATTATGTGTACAGAACATAATTTACTCCATCGGTAGTACATAAGATAGATCCCACAACATCAAAACTCTGCCCTAAGTGCAGATCTCAGGTCGAAACTTTTTACCATGTGATCTGGGAGTGCCCCAAAGCCAGGAAATTCTGGCACAAAGTCTCTAGGATACTTTCTAGAATGGTAGATCAGCAGGTAATTCCAGAGATAGATCCTGTGGAGATTTTGTTAGAGGAAATGGCCGAAATTATGCAATATACCCTCTGAAAAAGTTAGGATATGCAGTGGGGAAGAGAGCTATTCTTCTCCATTGGAGACTAGAGTCATGCCCTACAATAGCCCAATGGGCTCTATCTTTGTTATATTCCATGAAAATGGAACACGTACAGTATTCAGTGAGACAACAGTTGATAGGGCCATATGGGTACACCTGGAGGAGGTTCTGGAGAAGGAATGGTTCCCAAGCCTGTAATGGGTTTAAGAGGTAGTGCTACATCTCTAAAAGAAAATTCCCTTTTTGCTCTTTTGATTTTATTATTAAGTAGAAGGCTTAAAAAACTGGAAGTTTATCATAGTAAATGTAATGCAGCAATACTTCTCTTCAAAGATACCACCAGACTATATAAATAAGATTTTAATGTATGATCAATTCATAATTATAGAAACGTACGGTTCAGGTGTGATTTCTTGATGAATTAAAAAAACTTCATGTATTGTTGCTTTGGACATGCTGGAGCAGATGTAACTGACCTTTTTGATAAATAAAGTTTGCAAAAAAAATATAATGCACTGCTTGTGACATCACAGTTACTTTCATGGCAACAGACTCTGATGTCACGACAAAGCATTATGACTTGAAGTAGAGAGTAAGCTATAGAGGCAGATTAACTTTAAAGTAACTGCACGGAATAAAATCATGTATTCATGCACATTTCTCAGTAATAAATAATGAGGAGGAGAAATCTAGAATATATATGGAATACAAGTAGAATTTTACCTGATTAGTTTAGTTTAGTTTATTGGTCTAGGAATTAATACCTTTGAGCCAGGGCTCTTTTACAAAGGTTCCACGTCACATAGAACATCAAACAAACAATACACATTACAAGTAGTACCAGAAGGAAAAGTTACATAATAAATATGTTATTAACAGTTTCAAGGCAGTAAAATTTAGAAGCTACATAATAAATGTGCTTTGAACAGTTTCAAGGCAGTAAACAATTTAGGAAACAAAAAACTTCCAGGGAGAGGGACATAAGTAGGAGCCAACAGGGAGGCGAGAAGGAGGGAAAGTGGTGGGCAGTAGAGCAAGTGAGAGGGGACAGAAGGGGGAGAAGAAGAGTGAGTTAGGAGGCAGACAGGAGTAGTAGTAGTGGTACGTGCGGGTTTATTAGACTAGGAGGGTAGGCCATGGATGTGAGGATGGTCAGGAGGAGGAATAGCCTTTATCGAATACAATCACAGTTGCTAGTGGTAGTGAGGTGGGCATAGAGCATGGTTTTGAAAGCTCCAAGAGAGGTTGAGGATAGAGTAGGTGGACTTAGAGCATTGAACCAGGTCAGGGCCCTGTACACGAACGTTCGTTGTCCCTGTGCGGTCCGACATCTGGGAACCAGAAAAGGTTGGTGTTCAGATCTGGTGGTGGGACGCATGCCATGATTCAGACTGAGTAGGTTTTGGATACATAATGGAGTCAGTCCCAAGATAGATTTTTTTTCCATAATGCAGGTGAGATATATAAGGCGATTTGATAGTTGCAACCAGCCTGTTTCATAGTAGAGCTCACACGTGTGTGTCAGTCTTTGTGCCCCCGTGAGGAGCCGGCAAGCCTTATTTAGAGTGACTGAGATACGCCTTAGTGCCGTGGTGGTAGCTGAGCCATAGATAATAAGGCCATAGTCAATGATTGAGATTATGGAACTCTGTATATCTATCCTCAGCGCAGCTTGATTTAGGAATTGTCGGTTTCGAAATAGTATTCCTAGACGTTGGTTCACTGTTTTCGCCGTGTTGTCAATGTGGGTTGCAAAGGTAAGCCCTTGGTCAAACGTGATGCCAAGGTATTTGAAAGTATTTACTTGTTCCAGTGTATTTCCAGCAGAGGTTTTTATGGTGAGTGGAGTATTTCTGTTTTTGTTTTGGTGATTGGTAAAAAGCATGGCTTTTGTTTTATTGTGGTTAAGCACAAGTTTACTATCCAGGAACCACTTTTCAACACTAGAGAAAACAAGTTGTAAGCTCTGGCGTAGGGAGTTTGGCTCTTTGTGAGAAGAGAATTACAGCATGATCAGCATATAAGATTATTCTTTCCAGGCAGAATTCTGGGAGGGAGTTGAGGAACAGGCTAAAGAGGAGCGGGCCTAGAATTGATCCCTGCGGTACACCCAAGAGGACTGGTTTGGAGTCAGAGAGTTCATCAAAGATTTTTACAGCCTGTGACCGATTTGACAGGTAACTTTTTACCCAAGCACTAGAACCTTCAGCCAGGCCTTGGCTGGTCAATGAGGAGATAAGTAGGCCATGATGGACTGTATCGAAAGCTTTTGTGAGGTCAATAAAGACCACACCGGTTTGGTACCCTTTGTCCAGGGCTGAGTGGACTTCTCCAGAGAAGTCAGGTAAGGCTGTTGTAGTACTATGTCCTTTCCTAAAGCCGTGCTGTTGATTACAAAGTAGATTGTATTTGTTCAGGTAGTCAGAGAGTTGGTCTGCCACAGCACGTTCAAGTGCTTTGGAGAGGGTGGGAGTATTGATATAGGTCGATAGTTACCTGTTGAGGCTTTGTCCCCCCCTTTGTGCATTGGCGTGACTATGGCCGACTTCCATTTGTTGGGAAATTGACTTTGGCAAAGGGACAGGTTAAGAATTTAGGCAAGGGGGTGGATCACTTCGTCCAAGGTGAGAGACAGGATTTTTAGATCTAAGGTGTCACTACTTGTTCTGGATTTGGAGCAGGCCTTTTTTATGTATTTGTAGGCTTCGTGCACTTTGACTTTCTTGAAATAAAATTGTGGTTTGTCACGAGGGGTGTTTTGCGATACTAGGTTAGGCACAGGTAAGTCCAAGAAGAAATCTGGGGGGAGGACCCCACTGAGGTCTGTGAACGTCTTATTTAGAGCATCTGCAATAGTCTTTGGGTCAAGTGTGGTGGATCCATCAACTTTCATAATGGTGGGTGAGGATTTTGATTGCTTACCCATTATATTTCGGATGTTGTCCCAGAAAGCTCTCCCGTCACCCCAGGTGGATTCAAGGGTGTTTTTGAAATAGGCGCTCTTCACTGACCTAATTTGTGTGGTGCATATGTTTCGTGCCTGCTTGTATTTTAGGGTATCATGTGGTGAGCCTGTGACCCTGGCTATGGCCCAGAGGTGATCCCGAGCCTTGAGCTGGGCAAGTAGTTTGGCAGTAATCCAAGGATTTGATAGTGCTTTGACTTTACGCTTTTTTACTGGGGCGTAAAAGTCACATGCAGTATTGAAAGTTGTGATGAAGTATTCTAGTGCAGCATTAACATCAGTCATTTTGAAAATTGGTGTCCAGTCATGTTGCAGGAGACAGGTCTTTAATTTGATAAGATTCCCTTGTGGCAATATTCTGCTTGAAATAACTTTGGGGGGCAGCTTGAGAAATTTATTAGATACTGGGGAGTGGTCACTGAGAGAGTCAGGGAGAACTTTAATGTTTTTTATCCAGTCAGGGTGATTAGTGAGAACCCAGTCAATAAGGGTGCTTGTTCCAGTTTTGTAATTTTTCCGGGTAGGGGAAGTTACCATCTGCATCAGGTTGGCTGCTAGGATGTCATCTTTGCAGGACCCAGTGTCGAAGGCGAGCCAGTTTATATTGAAATCCCTGAGGAGAAGGAGCTAATTTTCAGGGGGTTGCAAGCTTACAAATTCAAGCACTGACTTGAGACTGGAACGTTGGTCTTTTGGAGGGATATAGACTGCGGCCACTGTGAGTACTTTATTTTGTGCACCGAGGAGCAATTTGATAGGGAGAAGTTGCACCTGAGTATTTGTGGAGGTGAAGTTGCCATGTTGACTGGATAGGTTGTCCTTTATGTAGATAGCACAGCCCCCACCCTTCTTGCTTGCCCGGTCGAGTCTGAAAAGATTGTAGCCTTCAAGCCATAATTATTATGTTTTTCAAAGTTTTCTTTGAGGCGTCAGTAGCCTTTAAGCAATACATAGTAAATAATGTTAAATGTCTTATAAATATGAAAATATATATGTGTTAAGTAAAAAATAGGTTAGAAGACAACCTGCTATACTGCAAGTTAAGCATTCACCAGCTGCTTCACACAGTGGTGTCAATCAAATTTTACACAGTATACTGTTCAGATACATTTTTCTTTAACTCTATGTACAATAAGTCCATATTACTCATGAACAGTCAAACATATACTATCTTAAACATAATATATATGCAATTCTTTAACAAGTGACTAGTGTATGTGTACATTCAAAACCCCAACCTAACACAAACCCCTTTGCAACTGAGATGCTGTTATCCTAGTATGTCCATGTATCAACATGTGTCCATGTGTACCTAATCTGCTGTTGTATTAAATAACAGTTCTATAAATCTAAAACCAAAACAAAACACAACTGACAGCTTCGGCTTTTATTCAGGCACAGCTAAAATAGGGATCCTTTAGAGGTATGAATACAATTTATTACAAGCATTTGTGAATGCCAAATTATTGGCTTGCTGGCATTGGAATTGGTAGTGTAGGAGTTAGAGAGATGCATAATAAGAATGGCAGTGAAATATTGAACTGACGCCAACCCCACCCCCACCCTGCAGAGACTGACAGGTGTTGGGGGTGTTCTTTTGGGTCATTGGCCATAATACTCATGCCATTTCACCTCACCCTGCCCAGCAGACACTGACAGGTGTCATGGTGTGCCTTGGGGTCTTCAGGCCTTATACTCACCACATTCCATAAGTAAATACACTGAGATGGGTGCGGTATAGGAGAAAGGGGTGAACGCTGTGGTTGAAGACTCAAACGCACTCCTCAATGCCTGTCACTGGTTGCAGGGTGGGGGTGGAATGGCATGAGCATTATGGCTGATGCTCCCAAGTCACACCCACAACACCTGTCAGTCTCTACAGAGTAGGGCGTTATGGTCGGAAACCCTGACGCCCTGGCCATTTGTTGGTATTTCCACTCCAAATGTTCAAAATGGGATTTTTGTGACCCCACCTCAAGAATAGTGGCACTATAATTTCATTACTCAATCCCAAAAGGTGGTTTTGCACAGCGACTGCACCATTTGGCGCCACAGGTGAGAAAACACATTCCTGGCAGGATGTGAAAAATGACAGCTCTACTGTTCATGAGGTGATGTAAAAAAATGCCAATGTTGAAAATCTGGAGTGAAAAATATGAAAAATTGACGAAGTTATGAACATATGTAGAAATGCACAGTGCATGCCTCTAAAGCAATCATTTTTTGGAATTCTTTCCCCAAATTTTCAACATGGGCATTTTTGAACTTCTTCTCATGAACAGTAGCACTGTGATTTTGTTAACTCTGTCCTGAAAGTTGATTTCCCACAGCGACCACACCATTCTGTGCCACACGTGTGAAAACATGTTTCAGTAAGAATGTAGAAATGAAAGCTATACTGTTCGTAAGGAGGTCTGAAAATATGGCAATGTTGAAAATCTGGAGAGAAAATATGAAAAATTGGGAAAGTTATGAGCATGAATAGAAACCGCACAATGCACATGTGTAACACAGTCATTTTCTGGAATTTCTTCACCACATTTGCAACATGGGCCTTTTGGGACCTCCCCTCATGAACAGTGGTACTGTCATTTCATTAATCAGTCCCAAAAGGTAATTCCATTCAGCAACAGCAAAATCACCTTTTTGGGACTGAGAAACTAAATGGCAGTGACATACTCATGAGGTGGGGTCCCAAGAACCCCATGTTGAAACTTTGTGGCCAAAATTAAAAAAAATGGCTGAGATATCAACATAAGTCGAAACCCACCATTGCCTCCCATTATAAAGCTTACCATCATTTCTTCAATTTGCAGTTTGGCTTTGAAGAGTGCAGATGTGTCCCGGTTCAGAGAAGATCGTGGCTCCTGACCTCGGAGGGTAAGTATGAGCGAGGGGCGGGGAGGTGGGTGTGCAGAGGGAGGGTGGGGATGGGGAGGGACAAGGGAGACAATGGTAGGCTGTTTTCTTGTTTGCAAGGAAAAAATGTTTTCTTCATTTATGGGTTACACACAAAAAAAAAAAAAAATAGGCACACTGGGATGGGCACTCAGTGTGCCACAATTCTAGTGGGGGTGTCAACATGGGATTGGGCACCCCAATGTCGACAAAGACATACAGATGGGTGGGAGGCGGGCATCCAACTCCGGGTGGGCATCCGGTGTTGGAAAGGAAAGGGAAACTGTTTAACCAGGAAAGACACATTAAGAGGGGAGATGCCAACACAGGGATTGGGCACCCCGATGTTGAGTTTTTGGGAGTGTGTGGCAGATGGAAGGAGCCACCATTTTTCGGTATGCCACATAATATGGGGGGGAACATGCTGACAATGGGATTGGGCACCCCATGTTGGCTTTCTGGGGATTGTGTGGTGGACGGCAGGAGCTGCCATATTTACTGAAATGTTTCACCAGGAAAGGTATGTAATGGAGACATGTCATCTGCTGCTCCAATGATAAGCCTATGTCTGATTGCAGCAGCAGATTCTTTTCAGCTCTGTGACTCTCTCTGCAACTGTTGTCATCGGCAGCATGTTCACTGGTTGGTGGCTGAGGAACGCACTCACTTAAGCATCCCCTGCATTTGCTACAACACTGACACACCTCTGAAATGTGCTACTACCGCAAGATGTTGCTTGTCCATGTGCACAAGCCAGCATAAAAAGAGACATTTCAAGCAGCTGCACATAAGCAATCAATTTCTGTCCCCTGTAACTCAAGGAGTCATGTCTAAAATGTGCAGATGAGCAAGGGGACCACATTTTTCAGATCATGCCACCACTGGCAGCAACCAGAGTTTGGTTGCAACAAGTTGCTACTAGGCCCCCAACGTCAAGTCAACTTCCTAGGTACCAACTGGCCCTCTACTTATTAAGCTGAAATGTGTTGCATAATTTAGGGCAAGGTTAAAGCTGGAATGTACTGCATATATAGCATAAGGACTTCTATTGTGTATACCTCTTGTATTATATATATATTTTTTTCTTTGTTGTTCTACATTTTATATCTCCTGTCTATGTAATTGCAAACTGCATGTGTATGTGCCTCATGACCTCCTTGTGAATGAGCTTGCTCAACAGAGTCTTTCCTGCAATAAACTTGAACTTGAACTTGAACCACTTCAAGACTGCTACTATCTTCTCCTAATACAAAAAGGGGAAAACCAGTAGTAGTCTACCAGCACAGAGATCAATATGGTTAAAGGTACAATTACCAGAAATGACTGCTTAGAAAAGAATGAGAAAGTGACTTGATGATGAACAAATCCAAGACCAGATCTCTAGTTTGTTAATAGTCTCCTCCTGAATCTGATTTTTACGGTTGTGTGGGCCAGTCTCCACAGATGTTATGCCATCATCAGATTTGTAAAAGAGCATTATGGAAGTACATAACTGGACTGCTGTCTTATGTTCTGCCCCAGTGTTCCAGCATAGTTTCCAATGATTCTGTTTATACAGCCCTTCCCTTCTGCGGTCCACATAAACATACCCACTTCCTGGCACACTATGTTTCCTTTCCACAAGTGTGGACATGACGGCTACCGTGTGCAATATGGTGGCACAGACTTAAACTGTGCATGCACAAGTATCATGCATACAGTATGTATGTAACCCCCACACCACCTTTGGCTAGCTGGCACCCCCCTTAAAAGAACTACTGACAACTATGTGGCATACAAGTTTCTTTTGGCAGAGCTACACTCATGGTACCACCCCTAGCATTGGAGATGGGAGATGGGGGTACATATAAAAATGGACTTTTTTATTTACAACCAGGTCCAGGGGAGAAGATGCTAGGTATATGCTAAACCCAACTGCTGAGGACCCCCAATAACATTCACACCAGAAGCAATAAGTGGAATGTCCAAAGTAGTAACTGGGATTTTGCAGTATGGCTTTATTTACAGATGTTACATAAAGCAAGGGTGGTCCACAAAATGTTTATCACTGCAATACAGGCACATTCTCTTTTGCAGGACACTTTGCTAGGCAGTAGTGTTTTCCACCAAAAAACATCTCTATCTCTCTTCCAAAGTGTATATCTGCGGGATGTGCCACACACTTTAAAATCCTCCTGGTGTATGATCACTGCCCAGGGAACACTGGTGCCCATCCATGAACCACTTAGTCCTGCCTGAAACTCCAGATGGTGTTCCTCACCCTTTGCCCCAAACAGCCTCTGCCATTCCTTCAGAGTTACACCAGATGAGTCTCCATTCCCCACAGAATTGCTAAAGACTCCCAACTTTAACTTTAAATTCAACACAGTTGTGTTGAAAGGGGTCCTGACTGGTGTGATCTAGCCTTATCTAGGGCACATCCACCTCAGACAACTCCTCAGAGAACAGTCTCAAATTCTGTACTCACAGATTAGTTGTTCCTTCCTCCTAGTCATGGAAAGAACAAAAGGCACCTTTCTTTCTCTGGTAGCTGTCAGATTCTACTCATTGTTCTTCCTTGAGGCAGCTGTGAACTTCATGTAATCAATAGGTGGCACTATCCCAAGGGCTACAACCCCTGCCTGCTTGGCTAGTAGCAGGTTAAGGGGCCTGAGTTCTGAAATGGGTGCCTCCACCTGGAGGTCAGGGTTGGTAGTGGTCAAGCTAACCTGGGCACAGCCCTCCAGGACACTGTAACCCCCCTCTTTCCCTTCTAGTGGCCTGAATACTGTACAATAATCACTTTCACAATACCCCAGTACACCACACAAGTACCCACACTGTTTGCACTTACCACCAGGGCTGGTTCCTCTGGCTTGACCTTGGGGACCCCCTGTAAAACAAGGTTATACACAGCAAATATCAACAGTACAGTACTTTGAGCACAAACAGGAACCACAGTCAGCTTACATGCAGAAAAAGTTAGATCTGATTTATTCAGGGGACTTGAACAAGGGAGGGGCAAAATCAGGTTAATTAGCTTAAGGGTTATATAAATCAAGCAGTTATACATGCGCTTTGAGTCCCCCACACAGTCACACCTCTGGTTACCCAGGTGGAGAAGAGATGGAATAGCCAGGACTGGGATTGGCCGGCGTCGCAGTTGGTTGGGGCCCTGTGATGGAAAACACAACATGCACAGTACACAATATTTGTAATCCGGAGCCAGAGGGCTCAGTTCGTAAAGGAAACAAAACAACAAGACAATCAGATGACACACTCAGATTAAGCTGTTGTTGCAGGGAGCTACCCTGATATTTACTCACGATACCCAAGACTGGACACAGGCTGGATGAAAATCAAGACTGCAGGTGATTGATCTGGAATGCCAGGAGAAGCAGGGCCCACACGAGTCACAGAGGCGTCGTTCCTGTTCAAGCATGGAGCAGGGGGCTGATCTGCAGGCAGGTCTCTCGTCGATGGCTTCTTTGTGCAGTGAGTAGTCTGGCTGGGCCAGTCTGTCAAGGCCCAGACCGCATGGAGACAAATTTGGATGCAGTCCGTTTTGAGCTGGATACAGCTTCCAGCAAGCAGAACACAGTGGGGAACTAACTCACAACCCACTACAGCTCAAAGCACATTTTCGTGTAAGAGATTCTACCATAGCCAGGCGACGCTCCCGGTCACAATTGCGAAATCTCTGCACACACCGGGACTTAGGGGTAACTG
Source organism: Neoceratodus forsteri (assembly GCA_016271365.2). Taxonomy (NCBI): domain Eukaryota; kingdom Metazoa; phylum Chordata; order Ceratodontiformes; family Ceratodontidae; genus Neoceratodus; species Neoceratodus forsteri. The sequence goes on along the minus strand of CM057459.1, from coordinate 1,222,186,635 downwards.
GAACTCCTGACAGGCCGATCGCATTCAGCAAAAATCTTCAGTCTTCTTCAGGTTGAGCCTGGCCCACTTCAGTAGCTTCCTTTAGTCACACAAACTTGGATTTAGTCCAAAATAATTCTCTTTACTCCCTCTCAGGAGCAGCAGGCAGACATGCAAGCCAAAAACTCAGCCTTTTCACAGTTCTCCCATGCGAATCCACTCAGGACTGCTGCTCAGAATTATTTATTTATTAGCTTTTGGTAACCAGGTAAGTGCACTAGGCAACAGTCCTGCCTATTTTCAGGCACGACTCGGGAGAGTACAACAAAAAGAATACAGTGATGACATCCGGACAATACAGTAACAATAAAAAGAAAAACAGGTACAGTCACTAACAGTCTGGGTGGACATATATGATATAAATAATAAACAGTACAACTTATACAATAACAATATCTTGATACACCAAGATAGATAATTCCTAGAACTCTATGAAAATAGGAGAAATAGGAAGGGGACTCCCAGTTACTTGCAGTTGCAGTTTCCTAGTGCATAGAGGTGAGAGAACAGCGAACGCTTAAAGGAGAATTGGGAGGGGGAGTGTTTAACCAGGGGGAAGTGAGTTCCAGAATTTAGGGGCAAAATATGAGAAGGCCTGTTCCCATTTTTGTAGAGCATGGCTGAACTGATAGCATGGGGACGGATGAGGACCTGAGCGAGCGGACGCATAAGACCGGGTTAAGCAAGTCTCTCAGGGAGGACGGACTGGGTGGTCTGGTGAGGGAGTCGACAAAGCACCCTAGGGAGTAAGAATGGAGGTCTTTGGGAGACAACCAGTGTAAGCCATAGTAGAGCAGGCAGTGATGCATAAGTCGAGGAGCTGATAAGGCAAACCTACAGATATTGTTGTAGGAAGTGCCCCACTTGCTGAGCACGCTAGTATTGACATTGAAGAGAACAGGGAGAGCATAAAGGAGTTGAGGGAGTAGCACGCCTCTAGCTACTGCTATCCTAGCAGAGGGTGAGTGAGTAGCATACACTAGGCTGTGCCACTCTGAGTATTACAGGCCCAACACACCTCATTTACATGCAAGGAAAATCGAGGGCAGGGTCAAGCGTAATCCTAAGGTATTTGAAAGTCCCAGTGTTAGTGACAGCTTTGCCTTCCCGACTGTGGACAAGGAGTTTAGAGGATTCCGAGAGCACTTTTTTAGATGATCCGAACAGCATAGCCTGAGTCTTACCTATGTTAAGGATTTGCTGGTTAGCCGAGAGCCAGGATTGGAGGGATTGAAAGTCATGTGAGAGGTTTAGGTTAATGTCAGCAATAGACTTGGCAGAATGGTAAAGCACTAGATCATCAGCGTACATGAGGTGGCTGCTGTGAAGGGAAGTACTAGGAATATCATTTAGGAAAAGGGAGAAGAAAAGAGGACCAAGTATAGAACCATGAGAAACACCACAGGTAATAGAGATGGGGAGGAAAGAACCTTGCAGTAGGAAACAGCCTGGGAGCGGTTGTCCAGGTAGCTACCAAACCAAGATAGGGTGGAGTCAGAGGCACCCATGTCTCGTAACTTGGACAGTAGGAGAGGGTGGTGAACCATATCAAAAGCTTTGTATAGGTCAATAAACACAGCACCTGTGAGCAGGCCGTTATCCATATTACTTTTGATATCACTCGTAAGAAGGGTCAGTGCAGTGGTAGTACTGTGCCCCACCCTAAAGCCATGTTGGGAGGGGGATTAAAGATTAAACTTTTGGAGGTGCTCAGAGACCTGATGATGGACGATTTTTTCCAGAAGCTTGTTAAGAGTGGGGAGTAGAGAGATAGGGTGGTAATTGGACAGTAGTTCTTAAAGACTGGGATAGTTCTAGCCAATTTCCAGATCAAAGGGACAGTGACAGTGCTAATAGAAAAGTTGAAAAGCCTAGTTATAGGCCTAGCAAGCCATGCCGTAAACAGCCTGATAATCCCTGGGTGTAATCCATCAGGGCCAGGGCTGCCACTTGCAGGAACAGTTTTGAGTATGTCCAGAACATCCAGGTACGTGACCTGAGCCAGCTCCAGAGTAGGTGGAGTAGGGGAACTTGGAGAAAGGGCAGATCCAGACTTGGGGAGCACAAGGGGGGGCAAAAGTAAGTAGGGAGGAGAAGAGGGAGTTGAAAGCATTTGCAATGGTGAGAGGGTGGTTGCAGTGGACATCATTTATGTTCATATTAGTGGGAGTAGTAGGATTGCTGTTCCCAAGAATTTCTTGATTTGAGACCAATACTTTTTAGGACATGTAGTGGAGGAGCTTAGGAGGTTCCTGTAGTAGGAACTTTTAGCCAGATGAATCTCTTTTTTGCATTTGTTGCGTAATGATCTATAGACAACGAAATCAGTGGGAAGACGGGAGGTCTTCCAGACGGACCACATTTTATCCCTGAGTTTCAGAAGGTGGAGCAAGGGATGTTTTAGCCATTTGGTAATTTTCCCTTTAACCCTTCTCATGGTAACAGGGATATGTTTACTGCTACAGACTTGTGACCTTTGCCCCTGTACCTAAATCCACCCTCTCGAAATGGGATACGGCCTATAACAGCATCTGCCGCTTCGCTCTTTCCGCCCCTCCCCTTACCCACTGCTGGGACCTCTACTCTCGTCTCGAATGGCTCCGCCCTGAGAAGCACCGCATCTTTGCAGTAGGTAACTTCATCGACAACATCGTCAGGTCAGCCACCCCTGCTGCCCTTACCCTTCCTCTCAACCTCGACCCCTCTACCTACCACCTTAGGTCTAGGGCTGCACTCAACCATCCAGTCCCTAGAACTCGCACCCTTGCGGGGGATCGGGCCATCACCCACTATGCCCTGAAACTGTGGAACTCATTCCCATCCCTAACACGGGCCACCTCCTCTCATACTGGATTTAAAACCTCCCTCTGGCACTTCCTGAAGGGCCCCTCCACCTGCCCCTGCACCCCGTAGCCTTGCCCCTACTCTATGCTGACACGGGGCCCTGTGCCCTCCGGGCCCACCGCACTTACCCTCCTGAAACTACAACATACTGGATCACTCTTACTGATGTCGTCTGCTCCCCCCTTGCAGGCAAACTTAACTCGCCCACTGCCTATGTTGGCCATAGCTCTTATCTCTCCCAGGTCATCTGTAACTACCCCCGGGCTCATGTGTTTTTTACTGAACGTCTCCACTCTATGTATTCTTATATTTCACTGCATGGAATAGTCGTATTAGTCTCCTCACTGTATGTAAAAGCTGTATTAGTTACTGTACCTGTAAAACTCAAGTTTGTAACTCTCCCGGGTCGCACCTGAAAATAGGCACTTGGATGTCTAGTGTGACTTACCCGGTAAACAAAAGCAAATAAATAAATAAATAAATTTTGTAGCGAGAGTAGAGAACTGTTAAAATTGTTTGTGTCAATGTTTATGTCATCAGTGTTGTAAGGTGGGGACCAGTCAACTAAGTTAAGATCATGAACAAAGTTATCTATATTTAGGTTAGAGAAATTGGAGAAAGTTAACACTTTAGAAGGGCAGGAGGGGGCAGAGGTATCCCATATACAGAACACAGGGTAATGATCGCTTATGGTATCTGGAATAACACCGACAGAGGTAAAGGCGTCCTTTCTATTAGTCAGGATCCAGTCAAGAAGAGTAGCACTAGTACCTCTGTGGGAGATCCTAGTGGGCTCCTGAACAAGCTGTGACAGATTAGCCTTACTAGTCAATGAGGATAGGAGGCCAGAGCAGGGGCCGAGCCAGTCCAGATTGAAATCCCCAAGACAGATTATATCATTTTTCTCAGTCACGGATAGTAGATAATCCATGAATTTCTCAAACCCAAGCCTGGAGTTTCTGGGAGGAATATATGTACAGAATATTCGAAGTTTCTTTATACCCCCAAGCAGTAGGAGGGAATGGAGTACTTCACAGTTGGCGAGAGGGGGAGCATGCAATAAAGTGATGTTAAGTTGCGGTTTATAGTAGAGAGCAAGTCCACCACCTCTTTTTGGAACAGGGCGACCAACCTGTAACAGGTTGTAACCTAGGAGGGAGCACTGGGAGTCATCATTGGAAGGCTTAAGCCAAGTCTCAGAAATGGCTAGGATGTCTGGGTTGTTGGCACTAGTCCATGCTTTCAGGTCAGGGAGGTTGGCCAGTAGGCTCCTAGCATTAATGTGAGCAAAAGAGATGCCAGAAGATTGGGGCAGACGATGAGAGTGGAGAGACTGGGAGGGATTATTAACCAGAGTAGGACATGGATTTGTCTCAACATCCCTGGCAAGAGTAAAGGATAGGGTAACGATCCAGAGAGATGCAGTAATATAGGCCCAAGTTGCACACCCAGGGGAAATAGAGAACCTGCCCAGGATGTATTTGAGAAAGAACCCCAGTTGTTTGCGGACAAGCCCATATTTAGGGAGAGAATTAGGTATAGGTATTGGGTCAGATAGGACGTTAGAGATGTGGAAGTTATCCAGAGAGTATGATGAGTAGGGTGACGTAGGCAGTATTGGACCAGAGAGAACAGAGAGTACCCATAGTAAGAGAGCAAGAGAGAGAAGGGAGAGTATAGGTAAGTGAGTCATGATTAGCAGGAGTAAAGACAGGAGAACAATATTGGGGGGTAGAGAGTGGACAGCAAGGAGGGGAGGAGCAAAAAAAAATGGGTTAATAATTAAACAGAACAGTGAGTTGCCAGAGGATATAGGCAAGGAGGGCGACCTCTAGTGGCTGGAGGAGATAAGCAGCAAATGGGAAACTCTATACTTAGAAATTGGAACGTTCGTCATTCCCACAACAACTACACTAACACAAGATCCTCCTGCAGCTATGTATCTAACACCAACAAAGGGTGGGAGGGTATTGGGAGGTGGGCAGGGAGCAGTCACGCAGCGACTGCAGGGTGAGCGCGATCTGGGACCAGCTCTGATTCATGCGGCACGTGTTCCAGCTACTGTGCAATTCGTACCTGAGACTTTGCTTTGGGGGGACTTCTCCCGATACAGCCCTCATGACCTGCAGCGATCCCACGGACTGAGGAGAGAAAAACAGGTAAGTGTATTTAAGCCAGCCTCAACGAGATTTAGTTCTAACAGGGAAATATCGTGGAGCCCTAGAACTGAGTGAGATTTCAGCAGACCATTTAACAAGGCAGCATTAAATGCGGTTTAAAATTAAAGTGAAGCCCTAAGCTAAAAAGAGCAACACACCCAGCACATTAATCCCCTAGACAGCACTTGGACATGAAATACAATTCAGGCTGAAATACAAATCAGGCTGAAGTTTATATACATTAACTCCCTCTCAAGGTTCATGCACAGTTAAGGGTAAAACAAAGTTCAAATAGGGTTGAAGTTCATATACATTAAATCCCTCTTGAGGTTCACGTGCATGCGAGGCTAAAACACATGCTATGTATAAAAAAACATTACAGCCCTCTTAAGGATCATGTGCAAGTAAGGCTAAAACCCATGCTATGTATAAAAAATGCTCAGTGAAAAAACATTCTCCATAGTTGGGTCGACATAATTTCAGTTTGAAAAATGGTGCCAAAGCGCGATCTGAGACCAGCTCTGATTCATGTGGCACGTGTTCTAGCAACTGTGCAATCCGTACCTGAGACTTTGCTTCGGGGGGGAGGACTTCTCCCGATACAGCCCTCATGATCTGCAGTAATCCCACGGACTGAGACTTTGCTCCGGGGGGGGGGTGGGCTTCTCCCGATACAGCCCTCACGACCTGCAGCGATCCCACAGACTGAGACTTTGCTTCGGGGGAGGGCTTCTCCCGATACAGCCCTCACAACCTGCAGCGATCCCACGGACTGAGACTTTGCTTTAGGGAGGGGGAGCTTCTCCCGATATAGCCCTCACGACCTACAGCAATCCTACGGACTGAGACTCTGCTTCACGGGGGAAGAGCTTCTCCCGATACAGCCCTCATGACCTGCAGCGATCCCACAGACTGAGACTTTGCTTCGGGGGGGGGGTAGCTTCTCCCGATACAGCCCTCATGATCTGCAGCAATCCCACGGACTGAGGCTTTGCTTCGGGGAGGGCTTCTCCCGATACAGCCCACACGACCTGCAGCAATCCCACGGACTGAGACTTTGCTCGGGGGCTTCTCCCATACAGCCCTCACGACCTGCAGTGATCCACGGACTGAGACTTTGCTTTAGGGTGGGTGGGGAGGGCTTCTCTCGATACAGCCCTCACGACTGCAGAGATCCCACAGACTGAGACTTTGTTACAGGGGGGAGGGCTTCTCCCCATACAGCCCTCACGACCTGCAGCAATCCCACGGACTGAGACTTTGCTTTGGGGGGGGGAGCTTCTCCTGATACAACCCTCATGACCTGCAGTGATCCCATGGACTGAGACTTTGCTTCGGGGGGGAGGACTTCTCCCAAAACAGCCCTCACAACCTGCAGCGATTCCACGGACTGAGACTTTGCTTCGGGGGGGGTAGCTTCTCCCGATACAGCCCTCACGACCTGCAGTGATCCCACGGACTGAGACTTTGCTTCGGGGGAGGAGGGCTTCTCCCGATACAGCCCTCACGACCTGCAGCAATCCCACAGACTGAGACTTTGCTCCGGGGGGGTGGGCTTCTCCCGATACAGCCATCACGACCTGCAGCAATCCCACAGACTGAGACTTTGCTTCGGGGGAGAGGGCTTCTCCCGATACAGCCCTCACGACCTGCAGCGATCCCACGGACTGAGACTTTGCTTTAGGGTGGGGGGCGGGCTTCTCCCGATACAGCCCTCATGACTGCAGAGATCCCACGGACTGACACTTCGTTTCAGGGGGGAGGGCTTCTCCCCATACAGCCCTCACGACTGCAGCAATCCCACGGACTGAGACTTTGCTTTGGGGGGGAGCTTCTCCTGATACAGCCCTCATGACCTGCAGCAATCCCACAGACTGAGACTTTGCTTTGGGGGGGAGGGCTTCTCCCAATACAGCCCTCATGATCTGCAGCAATCCCACGGACTGAGACTTTGCTTCAGGGTGGGTAGCTTCTCCCGATACAGCTCTCACGACCTGCAGCAATCCCACAGACTGAGACTTTGCTTCGGGGGGTGGGCTTGTCCCGATACAGCCCTCACAACCTGCAGCGATCCCACAGACTGAGACTTTGCTTCAGGGGGGAGGGCTTCTCCTGATACAGCCCTCACGACCTGCAGCGATCCCACGGACAGCTCTTTCTTCTTTAGCTTCCAGCTTAGATGTAACTAAAAACTGCAAGCAGCCCGGGACTTCCCCAAGATCCAAAAGGTTTGGTTGGCTGATCTGGTTGTCAGTCAAGGCAAAAGCTCCCCCTTTAGTTGCAAAAAAGGCACAAAATGTTCAAAACTACAATTCCTACAGATTTTGACTTCAGACAGCTCCTGTAGTCCGGCTACGTTTTAGGTCCCACCAGTACTGTTTAGTCCAATTTGCAGTCCAGGACCAAGATAGTGGAGACAAACAAAACAGTCCTTGCTACAAAGAAAGCAGGCTAGACAAACTACACTATTATTTTCACTCTAAATGATTTTCAACAAATAGTTACATCTTACAACAGAGCTCCCTCTCAGATTACAAGATCTGCAATCAGGCAAGCTCTTAAAGAGGCAGTACACAGATGCTATACAGGCTCTGGTAATCACATTTAAACTGCTAAAACGCAGGACCACCAGCCTGGCAGTGAGCATTTAGGCAAGCTCAAGGAAGACTTTTTGGGAACCCCCATTTGTAGGGGGGTTACAGCCTTCCTGCCTGGGAAAACTTGGCGTCCGCGTCAAGTCTGTACCATCATAATATTGAAAATGCAACATATACAAGACATTTATACCATTAGCATGCTATATAAGTACTATCTGATTCATCGATTGGCATAACTTGTCACTTTACTATGCATTTCAATGTGCTCCACTATATAATTTCCATTCTGACAATACACTATGCATATTTCACACAGGTAAATTGAACATTACTATACAGAATTATGTAATAACTTCTTGTACTCTAAACAATGCAAGAAGGGGCCCTTCCCTATCAGCTAACTTTAGGCTGAATGGGGCAGGGGCACCATGGTGAGAGGGCAGAACAAGTAACCTGGAATGGGACATCAAGCTCAATTTGGGCAGTGAGCTCTGAGAGACATAAACACCTTTGTGGCCTACATTGAGAGGCAAATCCACTGGCCTCCAAGGGGAATCGCAACTGAAGCGTACCACTGGTTTGACAGCTCAGCTAATCTTTCTGGGGTGAACAACCACAGTCTCTGTATTTTCAGCAAAGGTCTTGGAGCTTTCATCACATGTGAGGGGTGCCTCTGCATGAAGGGGAATGTCCAAGTTGGGAGCACTGGCAGCCGCTTGGTCTGTAGTCTCTGTTTCTACAACACTTGGCTCATTTTGAAGACACTCTGGCACTGAAGGGGGGTTGTCAGCACTCTCATACTGTTTCTCAGGTTCTGGTGTGTCACCAGAGAGACTCATACCATCAGTCTCTCCTTCAGGCAAATCATACAGTTCCACAATACACAAAGACTCAGCATCCTCAGATGTAATACTTTGCACTTCACTTTCAGGGAGCATTGGCTCCAAGGATGATGCCGGGGGGTTAGGCAGTCCAGAAGTCCCAGCTTCATCCCCATAATTCAAAATAGGATTTCCATGAAATAACTGACTCAGTTCATATGAGGGGTAATAGGCATTATCGCACTCACTGTCATCCGAGTTAGACTGGCAGGCACTATCATTCTGTGCCTGCTGCGGGGGAAGTCTTAAATCGGCAGTCACGGGGGCAGGCTGACTTTGTTTTTTGCAGCAGCACAAGTCACTGGTCTAGGGGAATCAATCTCTGTGGGTTCAGCCTCAATTATAACTTGACCAATAGGTAGCAAGTGGTTACAGTGCATGGTCTTGACAGCTTTGGAGTTATTCTCTGGGCGCACTTTTTACACTGGCAAATCATCCAACTTTCCAACTATGACATGGGGAGGATGGTGCCATCGATCAGCAATTTTGTGTTTACCATGCAATCCTAAATTTCGCAACAACACATGGTCTCCAGGCCTAAGCTCTTGAGCCTTTACTTTTCTATCATGTCTCTCTTTGTTGGCTAGATTTCTTTTGGCAGCCATTGTCTGGGCCAGTTGATAGGCATGGTTCAATTGAGCTTTCAGTTTTTGTACATATTGCAGGTAATCTTCGGCTCAGACCCCATCGGGAGAAATCCCAAAACAGACATCAACAGGCAGCTGGGCCTCTCTCCCGAACATGAGGCAGTAGGGAGAGAACCCGGTAGCATCATTCTTAGTGCAATTGTATGCATGTACCAAGGTACTAATCTGCTAGCTCCATTTATGCTTATCTTTTACTGTAGGTGGAGGGTACCTAGCATGTGTAGCAGGGTGCGGTTAAAGTGTTCTGGTTGAGGATCCCCCTGCGGGTGATAAGGGGTGGTTCTTGACTTTCACACCCTCCATAGAGAGAGCATTTCTTTGATTAGCCAACTCTCAAAGTCCCGGCCCTGATCAGAGTGAATTCTCTAGGGGGCACCATAGTGGACAAAGAAATTTTCCACTAGCACCTTGGCCACGGTAGATGCTTTTTGATCTTTTGTTGGAAAAACTTGTGCATACCATGTGAAATGGTCCATAACCACTAACACATTGCCAATGTTTCGCTGATCAGGCTCTAAACTCAAGAAGTCTATGCAGACTAGTTCCATTGGGGTGCTCTTAGTAATGTTGACAAGGGGGGACAGCCCTCTGAGGCAGGACTTTTCTTTGCAGGCAACGACTACAAGTCCTTACATGGTGCTCAACATCAGCCCACATCTTAAGCCAGTAGAACTGAGATCGTACTAGGTCAAGGGTCCGGTCGATACTGAGGTGGCCCATATGATTGTGAAGAGACCTCAGTACCAAATCTTTGAAGGCTGTGGGCAGGACCAGTTGTTGCTTGTCTATTTGGCCACCCTGATCTACTGTCTCTCTATATACAACAACTGATTAAACAGCTTCAACCTGGAGCCTTCTTGAAACAATAAAGTAATTTGCAGATCAGATGAACACAACTTGGACACATCTTTTCCTGAATGAAGGGCGTCAAGTGCTGGCTCAATCATAGGATCTTGGGATTGAGCCCATTGAATGCTGTCATTGTCAAACTGAGGTAGTGCACTAATATCTAGAGCAGAAAAGTGGCAATACACAGCCGGCATGCAGGTGTCAGAGGGGCCCAAGCAATCTGCTAAGCAGTCCGCTGTGTCCGTAGACATCTGTTCATTTCTATCAAACTTTTGGCACAACGCTCGGATGTCAGTTTCAGACAGCCTGACCTAGTCACTCTTGAAAATGGGCCTCCGGGATAGGGCATCAGCATCAATATGATTCAGGCCCGGTCTGTATTCGACAGCATAATGATATGTTGACAATGCAGAAAGCCACCGTTGCCCCATGGCGTCTAACTTAGCTGAAGTCTGTACGTAGGTCAATGGGTTATTGTTAGTCCTCACCAATATTTTCACCCCATAGAGGTAATCATGAAACTGGTTGACAATGGCCCATTTTAATGCAAGGAACTCCAACTTGTGCACAGGATAGTTTCACTCTGATGGGGTCAAGCTCCTACTGGCGAATGCCACTGGTCTCAAACCATCCTCATGGTCTTGATACAGTACAGTTCCTAGACCCTGCAGGCTGGCATCAGTATGCAGCACATAGAATTTTGGTGGGATCAGCATAAATGAGGATAGGAGCATGGGTGAGCTGATATATGACTTCGTGGAAAGATGCTTCACAGTCAGGCGTCCAACGGGACCTGAAAAGTTCACCTGGGTGGAAATGTGCTTTGTCTGGTTCTTTGACGGACTCTTTTTTTTGTATTTTCAATTGGTAGGAGGGTAACCCTGGGTAAGATTCAAGAGCGGCCAAATCACTTTGGAATAGTCCTTTATGAACTGGTGGTAGTAGCCACAGAATCCCAGGAAACATTGTAGTTCTTTCAAATTGTGGGGTTGGGGCCAAGTAGTCAAGGCTTCAACTTTACTAGGATCAGTCTCTATCCCCTCTGTAGACACTATGTGCCCCACATACTTCACAGAGGTTTGGAAAAACTGGCACTTGTCAATGGACAACTTGAGGCCGAAATCTTCCAGTCGGTCAAGTACTTTGAACAGTCGACTCTCGTGTTCCTCTAGGGAGCTCACAAACACAATGACATCGTCCAAGTACACCAGGCATTCTAGCAAATTCATGTCTCCCACCGCTCGTTCCATCAGTTGCTGGAAGGTGGCTGGGGCGCCCGATATCCCCTGTGGCATTCTCAAGAATTTGTAGAACCCCAAAGGACAGATGAAGGCTGTCTTCTCATAGCCCTCCGGAGCCATGGGAATCTGGTAATATCCGCTGTGAAGATCTAACACCGAGAACCATTTGCTCCCATTCAAACAATCCAGAGCATCTTGTATACGGGGCATGGTGTATTGATCAGGGATGCTCCGCCTGTTGAGGGACCGATAATCAACACACATTCTCACAGATTCATTCTTCTTACACACAACCACAATGCGAGAAGCATATGGGCTCCTGGATTCTTGTATCACACCAGCCACGAGCATTTCCTGCAAGTGTCTTCTCTCATCGTCTATGTCTGCAGGGGCTAGGCGTCACGACCTGTCTCGAAATGGCTGTTCATTTAGCAGGCATATCTGATGCTCCACACACTGGACACATCCCACATTCCATTCTTTCAATGAAAATACTTGATCTCTCTGGGCAAGTTTCTGACTAATTCTAGTCTTCCATTCAGCTAGCAATGGGGAGTCACCGAAATCAAACAAGTCGGGAGTCACTCTATCTGTCTTGCCAGGGTACTTGTTGCTGGGCAACACTGCAGTGTCTGCACAGTGTACCATAGCTAGGATGCATCCTCTGTTCATCCGGATCTCCCGATCTGACACATTATCAATCTGGACCATCACTCGTCGTGCATAGGCATGAGCACGAGCTGACAAGATGCTGGGCTTAACCAATAATCCCTCCTTGAATTTTCCATCACCTGGCATGTCCAACATCAGTATTTTGTTCTTGACTTCTTTGCGGAGGTGGACCTCCCCTTGAATGGTACACTGGGCATTAGGGGCTAGTACCATTGAATCGGGATCCTTCTTCCACACGACACCTACCGGTTCATCCTGGTCCACTCCCTTGGGGTTCTGTTGCAAATCATAGGCCCTCTTGATCAGAGTGGGAATTCTTAGGGACCTCCCAGTCTGTCACCCTTGTGTCTCACGACAGAGTTGTGCCAGTCTCCCAAACATATGGGTGTTGGTCCCAATTAACAGGGGAACCCCATCATACAGTCCAGTAGGGGGACACACTAAGGCCAGTGTCTCGACTTGCTCCTCCACACCAGTTATACCTGCAGGAAATGACAACCAGAGGCAGACATATCCTAGGTAGGGATAAGACTTGTCGCTCAGCCTCCACACATGTAGGCCTTCCAGGGATTGTAAGGGCACAGCAGGTAAGTGTTTGTCATACTAGTCCTTAAATACAATGGTCACTTACGACCCACTGTCCAGCACAGCCTGAGTAGGAATACCATTCACAGCCACAGTAGTCTCCATTGAAGGGCCCACTATTTTGGACCAGTCTGGAGGGACAGCAGCAGGGGCCTGAACAGATGATTAGGCCACATAGGGATTTGAGTTACTACCTCTTGAACCCTCACTGCAGTCATTTTGGGCACTCCTCGACCGCTGATTTGTTCTCCGAAGCTCACCTTGAAGCCTATATACAACTTTATCTAGGTCTTTTGTGGACCGGCATTCTCTCTTCCTGTGCCCATCCTTTCCACAATTGTGGCAAAATATGTTTTCTGGGATTTGGGGTGGCTGAGGCATCACACTGGGAGCTGGGGCAGTGGTACTACCAACTGAAAACTTTGGTGCCATCTCTGTCTACTGTGTGGTGAGCATTTGGAAACATCTCATCAATTCTCTTACTTCCATAGTCAAGACATTGAGTTTCGAGCTGCTGCCAGCAGGAGATGCCTGGGTGGACACCCCAACCCCCATAGCAGATGCAGTTGGATAAGGGTCGGTGCCTGTACTTGCAGGAGCGGCCTTTATAAAGAGACTGTTTTTTGTTTCACTGAACTCCCTCAGCACTTCATCCCATGGTGGCACACCCTCATTGGTCCCCACTTCAGAAGGACCTTCTGATGCTGTGATCACTTGGGCTGTGCTCACCCTAGAATTACCATCCCCCTCTTCATCTTCAACCTCCTGGAGTTCTTTTATCAAGTCACAATAGTCCGGTCAGTTACCCCTTCTATCTGGGAGGCTTAATTGAAGGAGCTGCAATTTAGAATGCTTTGCATGTTGCAGTATGTGCCCAAACCTCACATGGTTTAAGTCACTGGTGGCTACACCACCTTTTCAGTAAGCCTGCTGCAGCACTCTTTCCAGACGAGTAACATATGCAGACAAACTTTCCCCCGGCCATTGTTTTGTACCTTGAAATTTCCACATCAAGTTCTTCCCAGACTCAATGCTCCCAAAATTGCCTTCAAGTGCAGATATGTACTTCTGAGCAGATGCATCAGGGTTTGTGGACCTCAGAAATTTAATGACCTCTAGGGCAGGATCCCTCAAACTTTCTATGATCCTTTTCTGTTTCTCAGCCTCTGCACACTGCCATTCAGGTACTAAAGGGGCAACACAATCTATCCAGGTCACCCAATCATCTTCCCCTTGGGGGGTGGGGAGGGTGCCAGAGAAGATTCTCAACCTTTGGTAAGAGTCGTGACTAATGGCTGGTACAGACATAGGAGAGGCATTGGCAGGGGCACAGAAGGAGGGGAAATAACGGGTGCTGGAGTGGGAGGGGGTGTTGGGGGAGGAACACCCCCAGGTGGCAGGAATAGTTTCTTTAAGTTCTCCACAGTTTTCCCTTCCTCCAGCAACAATTTAGCAAATTTCTCCTCAAAAGTCTCAGATAGTAGGGGGGCTCATTCTCCCCGGGGTCTTTACTGTCTTTAGTTATCACTCTCCAGGCAGTGAGGGCTCCTTAGGGTGTGATAGTCCATGGCACTTTGGAACTGTCTACTGGGTCCTTACACTCTAGTAACACCATGAAACTTTGGGCGAGCAGATTAGCCTGTCGACCCACCACCACAGGGTTTTGTAAACATTCAACTTTGGAAGGTATTCCCTCTACAGTGTCCTTATTGGTACCCATGGGAATATCCAGGATATGTTTAGCATTTTGGGGGTCGATCTCCTGCCCAGTGCACCACCCCACCAACTGGTGTACAGCCACTTCTGTTGGGGTAGCCATTTTTTTTTAACAGCAATTTGAAAATTTGGCCACTAGGGGACGCTAATCCCAGTGGTGAGCCTCCAAGATGTAACCAATAGGTGGTGCTATCCCAAGGGCTACTACCACTGCCTGCTTGGCTAGTAGCAGGTTAAGGGGCCTGAGTTCTGAAATGGGTGCCTCCACCCAGAGGTCAGGGTTGATAGTGGTCAAGCTAACCTGGGCACAGTCCTCTGGGACACTTTAACCCCCTCTTTTCCCTCTAGTGGCCTAAACACTGTACAATAATCACTTTCACAATACCCCTGGTACAGCACACAAATACCCACACTGTTTGCACTTACCACCAGGGCTGGTTCCTCTGGCTTGACCCTGGGGACCCCCTGTAAAATAAGGTTATGCACAGTAAATGGCAACAGTACAGTACTTTGAGCACAAACAGGAACCTCAGTCAGATTACATGCAGAAAAAGTTTGATTTATTCAGGGGACTTGAACAAGGGAGGGGCAAAATCAGGTTAATTAGCTTAAAGGTTATATCAATCAAGCATGTATGCATAAACTTTGAGTCCCCCACACAGTCACACCTCTGGGTACCCAGGTGGAGAAGAGATGGGCTAGCCAGGACTGATGCCCGGGGTTGGCCGGCGTCGCAGCTGGTTGGGGCCCTGTGGTGGAAAACACAACATGCACAGTACTCAGTATTTGTAATCTGGAGCCAGAGGGTTCAGTTCGTAAAGGAAACGAAACAACAAGACAATCAGATGACACACTCAGATTAAGCTGTTGTTGCAGGGAGCTATCCTGTTATTTACTCATGATACCCAAGACTGGACACAGGCTGGATGAAAATCGAGACTGCGGGTGGTTGAGCTGGAATGCCAGGAGAAGCAGGGCCCACACGAGTTGCAGAGGCATCATTCTTGTTCAAGCGTGGAGCAGGGGGCTGATCCCCAGGCAGGTCTCTCATCGATGGCTTCTCTGTGCAGTGGGTAGTCTGGCTGGGCCAGTCTGGCAAGGCCCAGACCACATGGAGACAAATTCGGATGTAGTCCGTTTTGGGCTGGATACAGCTTCCAGGAAGCAGAACACAGTTCACACAGTGAGAAACTAACTCACAACCCACTAGCAGCTAATAGCACATTTACATGTAAGGGAATTCTACCGTACCAGGCAAAACGCTCCCCGGTAACAATCGCAAAGTGTTTGCACACACCGGAATCTTAGGGGTAGCTGGAACTCCTGACAGACCGATCACATTCTGCAAAAATCTTCGGTCTTCTTCAGGTTGAGCCTGGCCCACTTCAGTAGCTTACTTTAGTCACACAAACTTGGATTTAGTCCAAAATCATTCTCTTTGCTCCCTCTCAGGAGCAGCAGGCAGACATACAGGCCAAAAACTCAGCCTTTTCACAGTTCTCCCATGCGAATCCACTCAGGATTGCTGCTCAAAATTACTTCAGCTTTTTCTTCTTTAGCTTCCAGCTTAGATATAACTGAAAACTGCAAGCAGCCTAGGACTTCCCCAAGATCCAAAGGGTTTGGTTGGCTGATTTGGCTGTCAGTCAAGGCAAGAGCTCCCCCTTCAGTTGCAAAAAAGGTGCATAAAGTTCAAAACTACAATTCCTACAGATTTTGACTTCAGACAGCTGCTGGGGGTTAGACAAACTACACTATCATTATCACTCTAAATGATTTTCAGCAAATAGTTACATCTTACAACAGAGCTCCCTCTCAGATTACAAGAACTGCAACCAGGCAGCTCTTAAAGAGACAGTACATAGAGGCTATGCAGGCTCAGTTAATCACATTTAAACTGCTAAAACGCAGGACACCAGCCTGGCAGTGAGCATTTAAGCAAGCTCAAGGAAGACTTTTTGGGAACCCCCATTTGTAGGGGATTACAACTAGGAATGTCAGGGGATTGCCCCTTGGATCCACAAGAACTGCATTCTCTCTCACACCCCCTGGAATGAAACTAAACAGTCCTGTAGGCAAACTGAAGATTTTACCAAACTAGGGTAAGAAATATCAAGGCTCCCTTTAACACAGCCCCAGTGGCAGACCTCCTGCCGGACTAACTGCCACGCTTGAACTTACTGATGAACATTCTAAGCTCCCCTAGAGCAGCTATCTCTAAAATGGTTATGCTGCTGTGAGAGTTCTAAATGACATAACCAATCTTCTCTCAGGTTAACTGAGTAAACAATGATGTCATTATGTAGAAAGCCCCTAATGACCTCCCACCAGTTGCCTTTTCCTACCTGCCTAAGACTAGTACTAATGGGATTCTAGTAACCCAAGGGGACTGGGTTGTTACACGTAGTTATATCAGCACTGCCATGTTGTGCAAGGCTGGCTCCATGGCAAAGTGCACATGTGCGAGTATCACGCATGTGCAGTACTATAATCGCTGCAGTATTACGGCTGACTCATGTGCAGTGAGAGCACAGCATATTCTGTTCACTGCTCTTGCCACTCCTAAAAGCTCTCCACAGCCATATTGGCTCTGTCCAGAGTTTGTTAAGATCTGCTGTGTCTTTTTCTGATACTGTAGTTGTATATTGTGAATTGTTTTGTGAGTAGTGTCACAGTTCTATGACTTTTTGGTGGATTTTATATTGTGGATTTCTTTTTCATTTGCACCACAGACATATACAAGGCTGAGTGGTATGCAGAACAGAAGTAGTAGCTGCTGTGCCCTTTTCTGCTACCTTTATCATGTGAATATTTTTTGAGCATCACATAGCATTTTATTGGCTAGCAAATCAAACAGATATAATATGTTCAAATCTTGTGATACAAGTCAGCCTGACAGCAGCAATTTTAACAAGTCTGACTCTATAAAACTCAAGAAACAGATTTCTCTGAAATACCATAATCACATTTATCAAGCATTCTAAGAACAAAAGCAGGGGTTAAACAGCTTAATCAAAAGCAAGATACTGAAGATTCTTAACCCGTAGGCTGCCAGAAGATTTAGAACGTATAGGTTTTTACATGTCAGTGGCACAGCAAAGGTTACATGCACCCTGTACAGTCCATGCAACTGTCCACATTCCCAAAGGCTCTTCAATGGAGTTACTATACCATTCCAAACAGTCAAAACAGATATACTATCCACAGTGGTAGCCAGTGCAGTGACATGATGCAGAACATACACATTTATCATACGATATCACAGGAAATCCCCATTATTTTAATTGAATTTCTATGTTATTTTCTGAACAATAGTACATCTTGTTAGTGGCTACCAGAGTAATATTAACAGATGGAGAAATCATCATTTAAAAAGTCCAGCTTATGCTGGCCCAGTGGCATTGAGGGTTGAGGCGCTGGACACCACACTTCATGCCACGCCAGTGACCCGCATTTGGCAATGGACTCAGGTGCCAGAGGTTTGCTGGGGAAGGAGAGGATTGAGCATCCAGTGGACTGCTCTCCTCTCCTCTCCTGGGGAGGGTGGTTGGCACTCCTCACTGCTTTGGTGGCTCCTGGCAGAGGCTGGGAGACTGAAGCATGATGATGAGCTTGCAGCATGGGTATGGGAGCGGCAGCGGACGTCCTGCAGGTGGGTGTGGAAGCATGCCCGCACTGCTCTGGATGTCATTGCATGTTCCTGCTTTTGGGGACTAAAGGAAAAAACCCTGCCTCCATGGTGGGCGATGGTGAGACCACTGGCCATGGCCACATGCCCAGTGTTGGGCTTTCCTCCCAAGCACATTCCTGGATTCTCTCCTCCTCCCTGGTTGCTCGTCTAGATTTTAGATAGAGTGCAGGAAGAGATGCTGGTCCTGCCGCAGGGGGCTCAGAGCTGGGAGGGTTGAGTGGCCGTGAGGAGGATGGAAAGGGTGGACTCATCCGGGAGGTGCTGGGAGGTGGCATCAGCTGGAAAGCAGAGCCATAAGGACTGAGTGTCTACACCTAAGAGAAGACACACGAGGTAGGAGTTGGAAAACTAGTTAAAAAAAAAAGTCCAGCTCATCAGGGCAGAGACACAAGTACATTTCATGTGTCCATTTTTGGATCTTGAGAAAATTTTGGATGACTCATGAGACTTTGAAAAAGTATTGTGAATCTGAGAATCATCAGCATATCAGAGAATCTTGCCTCGTGGTGGCCACATCCAAAGGAAACATTAAAAAAGGACCCTAAACTGGATCTTATATGAATCTGTAGAATGGGTAAGAATCCCTATTTGGTCTATGTTTGCACACACAAAAAAATGGCATTCCTGCCTTTGAAATGAGGGGAGAATAGACATGACAGACCTGGTGTCCCTTAAGGTCTTGAATTACTAAGTTACTATGCTAGGAGAAAGCCGAGATAAAAAGTTGCTATTAAAAATAGGGATCTACGGACAAATGGAATCCGTTCATTTTCAGATATATTGAATAGCAACACTGTCTAGATTTCTGGAGCGAATTTGAATCATTCACCCTCACTACTGTTCCCCCACCACAGTATTTACCTAAACAGGGTCAGAAAGACAGTGACAATCCAATCAAAATTTTGAATAGTGCAGGATCCATCCTGTTCCTCCAGTCAACTATGTTATCTCTACCTCTCAGTAGGGGGTGCCTTTTTTCCTTATCCAAATAAAATAAGCAGACTAACATGCACAGTGCAAGTAATGAAAAGTTACTCTCTACTACAATATGCCTTAAGGTACATTGAGATAACTTGATCAAATTACCTTTGAGCACAGTGGAGTTGCTGCAGCTTGATTACCTCACCTACTGCAGTATTTCAAGGCAATGGGAATCTTTTGTGAGTACCGCTTGGATCACATCACTCCCTGCTAGTTGCTGACCCAACAGTGGGGAACCTTTAGTATCTTAGCAAAGAACGGGTCCAGATCTCTTAGATGTACCCCTTTCTAGTTCACAATGGACAGGAAACTTACCTTAAGTGGTCAGTTAGTGACTGAGATCCAAAGCCACCTGTGCCGATGCAAAACCTAGAAACAAAACAGAGCTCACTCAGTTCCATACAATTACTTACTCAATTTCAGTCGAAAGTCAATAATTTATTGAAAAGGTGTCTGAGACCAATAAAGTGGGCATTAGCAGACCAAGAAGTAACTCACCAATGTTTGGCATCATTCTGACACTTTATCAAGGAGTGGACTTACAATTCACTGCTGCAACATAAACACTAATATTCTTAATGGTATAGTACATGTAACAAACAAAAAACATTTTTATCTTGTATGCATATGCACATCCTTGCAAGTCTGTTGAGCAACAGAGTGTGCTCTAAATGGAGCTTAGTAAAGCAAATCCAGATAACATATAGGACAGCGCAAGATGATTTTAACCAAATGGTTGAACGGAAAAATACTGATAGGAAAGGAAAATGGTGGTTTGTAAAAAGAGACCAAAAATCCCTGAGATTCCCTCAGTAACATAAAATATATCCCATTCAAAATTATACAAACTATAGAATACTCATCATCAATTAAAAAGCTTACCACACATTGTGTGATCATATTAAACACCTAATCATGTACCCAACTAATTTTTTATGGAGAAGAAGCAAAATGTGAAAACACTTGAAGTGCAGGGAGGGGATACAAACTGAATGGATGAAAAGAGAAGGATGGGTTGGAAGACATCCTAAATTCTCAATCTCTAAAGCAGGTCCATAAGTATACAAAAGATAAGGGATTTAAAACCAATCAATAAAAATAAGATACATGTAAACATATCATTTGTAACGATCCTTTTCAGCAAAAGATAGCCTTTACCAATTCATTTCAAATGGATCATAGAAAATGTAAGTCGGACTCCCACAGATGAGTGTAGGTTAAGTTCTAGCACTTCACCAGAAAGGCTTTCTCAGTGTCCTCAATTAAAGCAACAGAGTCCAATACTCTGCACAACCTGTGCTGTACCCCACTGCCGATCACTTGGCTTGTTTAGGTAATCCTGATGAACTCTTTTTTGTTGTTATATATGTAGAGTTTTTCTCCTTTTAATACTCATTGTCAAGCATACACCCTGGTCACAGGATATAACCTGTTCAGGCCTAGTGTTTTCCTATCACCCAGGTCTAGCTGCCACCTGATGTCTCCCACAGCTTCCCCTCCATGGGTGTAGACTCTGAGGCGAAAGCTGTCCTTCCCCCAAGGCAGCACACCAAGTGGACAGGATCCAGTACTGGGGACACTAGGACCCAGGGTTACCAGAGACATCACCTATCATGTAAATGGTTGTGGGATTTTAGCTGCTGTTTCTTACCCTGTCCTGCAGCAGCCCCAGTGCCAATCCTTGGGTGATGCTGGTGAGAGCTCCTTCCACTCAGAATAGTTCCCTTTCATTACCACCCTCTGTTTCTTACTCCCAAGCCAGTTAGTAAACAACCTTGAGCGTGTATCATGTATACCACACTGGTTTACTTCCCCAGAGGCTTTTCATGCTCCACAGTATTAAAAGGCTTGCTGAAGTTCAGATGGGGTATGTCTCTTGGCCCTGCTCCAGTCCACCTTCCAGGTCAGCCCCTCAAAGTAGATCATATGGGTGGTTCAGCATAATCTGCCCCTCATAAAGACATGTTGGTGGGGGGGAGGGGGCAAGAATCCTGGCCTTAACTAAGTGCTCCGTTTTTTTCATCCTTGATAATGTCTCCAGGACCTTGCCCAGTACTGATGTGAAATTACCTGGCCTGTGTATGTGTGTGTGTGTGTGTGTGTGTCTAACCTTGACCTCTTCATGACCACACTTACCACTGTTGGGCCTCTGTAACCATGCCTTTCTGCACAGATTTGTTGAAAGATTATAGCATGTGGCACCACAGTTGTTCCTATATCCCTACTATGATCCTTTGGTGTACCCTAGCCACCTCTTGGGATTTACCTGATTTAATCTTTGCCAGGCTGTCATCTACCAGGCAGGTGTGTTGTCAAATGGCTGCATTAATTTATGGTTACCCCTTAATGTTATGCAACCTTCCAAAGAGACCTCTCCTCCCACCAGGGGCTCTTTTTTAAACACAGAAGTGAAGTATTTGCTAAGCAAGTCAACCATCACCTCAATCTCCCACACAGGTTCCACCCCACTCCTGTTTTCAAGAATACAGTCACCTCCATCACCTTTCTCAGTAGGTATGGAGGGTGATGTGTCCTTATGCCGAAAGGCTAGTAAACAAAATGTGTGACCTCCAGGTAACAGTGGTGGAGACCTACTTAGATATGGTAGCTGTAATGGAGACTTGGGTGACCCAGCATCATGACTGCGATATGAAGGTTTGAGGCTACACATTGCTCAGGGAGAACAGGATAAAAGGGGGGGGGGCTGTGTATCATAATATGTGAAGGAGGTATCCTTGCCTCAGAGATTCAGTAAGATGAGAGAGCTAAAGGGGCAGACACCATCTGAGTACAAGTTAGAGTGGGGAAGGGTAGTAATTAAGACTTGAGTTGTCTACAGGCCTCCAGCACAGAGGAAAGAGGCAGACAATAAGCAGGAAAAAAAGATGAACAGTATGGCAGAGCAAACAGAGGTTTTTATATTGGGGAACTTGCATCTGTCTGATGTGGACTTGAGCACCCCAATTATCGCAAATAAAAGAAGCCAGGCCCTAGTGGACATAATACAGGGGCATTACTGAGCCAAAATGTCACATGAACCACTCAGTCAAAGGGACATACTGGGTATGTCCCACTTATGGTGACACCAACACAGCAAAATACACACCTGTCAGCAAAATCAACACTTTGCTGACAGTTCACTGTGTTGCTGTGCCCGAGACAGGGGCATGCTGTCTCCCACTCCTGCACCCCCACCCTGACTCAACTCTGACTGGAGTTGAGAATCTAAAAGATGGGGTTGGGGGCAGAGGCCCCCACATAGGGGGTTCTGGAGTCAAAGCCCCCTGATACAAAATACGGGACCGGGAGACACACAGGAATCATGTAGATCACAACTTGTGGTCGACATGATTCCTGTCGGCTAAGTGCCAGTCGACATAAAGAATGTCGAACTGGCATGGTAGAGCCAACATACTGGATCTTGGCTTTAAAACATTGATAGCACTTGGGAAGTAACAATGAGAGAGCCAGTGGTATCAAGGGATCACAGAACAGAGTGGACTGATATC
The DNA here is from genome assembly GCA_016271365.2 of Neoceratodus forsteri. Classification (NCBI taxonomy): domain Eukaryota; kingdom Metazoa; phylum Chordata; order Ceratodontiformes; family Ceratodontidae; genus Neoceratodus; species Neoceratodus forsteri. The sequence goes on along the minus strand of CM057459.1, from coordinate 1,222,164,224 downwards.
AAGTTTAAGGTTGAGAGGGTGCCCGCCAGGACCAAAGTCCTGGACATTAGAAGGGCTAATTTCAAGAAGATGAGGAAGGTGCTGGGAGACAAATTAAGGGCTTTATCTACAAAATATGTTTGTCATTGACACACAAAGGGAGCAACTGTTTTGTGGATAGGGTCCCAAGACAGGTAGAGAGAATGGTAGGACTAGCCAGAAAATGGGGATTGATCAAAAATGTTGTACCAGAGGCAGCAGTCTCTGTGCAAAAATGGTAGGAAAGAATAAGAGAGGAAAGAAACCATTTTGGTTCTCAAAGTGTTATGCTGAGGCAGTGAAGGAGAAAAGGAAGGCATCATTAAGTATAAGGGAAGTCAGACAGATGAGGACAGAAGGCATACCTGGAAATGATGACAACAGCTAACAGGGCTGTGAGGAAGGCAAAGGTAGTAGCAGAACTAAGGCTGGTGGAGGACATCAGGGAGACTGGCAAACCATACTTTTACTATACTGAAGAGCAATAAAAAAACCAAGGGAGGCGTGATCAGGCCGAAACAGGAAGAGAGGTCGATAGATGATGAGAAGGGCAAGGCAAATCTGTTGAATTATTTTTTCTCTTTTGTATTCATGGTATTTGACATGGGGGCTGTACCAGACTGTAACACGGTTACCAGCAGGGGATTGTTAGTAGGTGTGTCGGTCAAGGCAGGATTATAGAAGACAACATAATTACAGAAGATTATATATGCACCTTATTCATTTATTTTTATATTTGCTTGCACGCATGTGCAAGAAACATAGTGCCATCATCCGAGTTTTCCAGAGGTGTGTCAGCCTCTTCCATTTCAGTCAGTGTGTTTGCTGGCACGGTCGCAGTGCGCCAATCACTGCTCTAGCTGTCTATGACAGCTGAAAATGCAGTGGCATACAGTTGAAAGGGAGAGCTCCGCTTCAGTGAGCAGAGCTCCCCCCTCAACACGCACCTGCGCATATTGCATGCTGGCGCCTCCCCCACGCACATACTGTATAGCCGACGGGGTGCCCAACTCGTCAGGCTGCATGCACCCCCAGCGATCCAGGTGCCACGCTGGGAGCCCACCCAATGTGGCAAATGTTCTATGGCTGACGGGGTGCCCTAATCCCCGCCGGCTGCACACCCCCCTCCCAAAGCATCCAGGTGCCACGCTGGGAGCCCACCCCAGCGTGACAAATTGATGTTATGGCCGACGGGGGTGCCCAATCCCCCGTCAGCTCCAGCCCCCCCAACAGCCTTCCAGCTACCATGCTTGGAGCCCACCCCAGCGTGGCAAACGTCCCTCGTAGTCTTGTCCTCGTAGTCTTAGAAAAAAATCTGTAAATACAAAACTGTCCTCAGCACTTCTCCCTGTCCCCTCCTACAACCTGCACCACCCACCGTGCCCTGCCTCCCACACCCCCACCCCATACTAACCTCCGGAGCTTGACACGTTAAGAAAATCACAATGGCACTGGTCATGAGCAGAGGTGTTAAAATGGCTATGTTGAAAATTTGGGGAAAAAATTCCCCAAAATTACTGTTTTAGGAGTGCACGTTGCACAGTTCCTATGCACGCTGGCAAGTTTGCGAATTTGTAATATTTGCACACCAGATTTTCAACACTGCCATTTTACCGCACTTCCTTATGAACAGTACAGCTGTTGTTTTCCACAACATGGCCAAAATGTGTTTTCACACTTTCAGCACAGAAATGTGTGGTCGTTGTGGGAAATCATTGTTCGGGACAGATAAAGAAAATCACACTGACACTGCTCATGATTGGAGGTCCCAAAATGCCCGTGTTAACAATCTGCTGTAAAAAAAATCCCCAAACTAGTTACATTACCGGTGTGCGTTGCACAGTTTCTATGCACACTCATGACTTCACCAGTTTTTTTAAGAATTTCACAGCAGATTTTCAACATTGCCATTTTTTACACCTCCCCATGAACAGTACCGCTGTCATTTTTCACATCCTGTTCGGTATGTGTTTTTGCACCTGTGGTGCCAAATGCCATAGTCGCTGTGCAAAAGCAGTTTTCGGCTAACAAACTGATATTGCCACTGTTCATGAGGTGGGGGTCACAAAAAAAACATGTTGAAAATTTGGAGTGAAAATACCAATGAATGCCTGAGGCGTTAGGGTTTCCGACCATAACGCCCCACCCTGTAGAGAATGACAGGCATCTGGGTGTGACTTGGGATTCTTGCCTGTCATGCTCATGTCATTCCACCCCCACCCACACCCTGCAGCCAGTGAGAGGTATCAAGGTGTGCCTCGGACTCTTCAGGCCCAAACTTCACCCCATTCTCCTATACCGCACCCATCTCACTGTATTTTCTGATGGAATGGGGTGCGCATAAGGGCCAAAGACCCCAAGGCACACTGTGACACTTGTCAGTGTCTGCAGGGTAGGGTGTGGTGAAATGGCGTGGTCGTTATGCCTGACGACCCAAAGGCACACCCCAATGCCTGTCACTCTCTGCAGGGTGGTGGTGGGGTTGGCTTCAGTTCAGTACTTCACTGCCATTCCTGTTATGCCGCTCTGTAACTTCTACACTACCAATGCCAATGCCAGCAAGCAAACATTCGGCATTGACAAATGCTTGTTTTATTTCATTTTTGTTGACAGGAAAAGGAGGGAAAGGCAATTCTATCTATTTTCAGCCTAATCCCAGAAGGTGAGGGAGATACAGATGGAAACCAACTGAAACTGAACTAGATTAAGCTGTTGGTGGTATTTCTTAGTGAATGGGGAAATCTGGCCAGGATACTGGGTAAATTCCCTTACTCTTTTTGAGGAGTGCCATTGGTTCATTAAAGCCCACCTGAACAACCACCAAAACAGGCAGATGGGACCTCATTTTAACAGCTCATCCAAAAGACGGTACCTCAGGACTGCAGTACCCCCCCCTCATGCTGGGGATTTTACCCCAAATTCCTTGTGTGGGGTTAGAACCCACAACTTTCTGATGTTCCAGCTTCAGAGGTTAGTGTATAACCTGCTGAACCACTAACACTTTAACAGCACCATAGAGTCCAAAGAATTATTTTGTGGGGTCAATAAACTGACAAGCTCCTTAAGCAAGTGCAGATAAGTGCTTTATCCCATTTCAGGTTTCAGTACTAAAGAAAATGTTTGCATCTAAGAATATTTGATTGGATGGCATGGCAGAAAGTGAAACTACAAAAATGGAACCTGACACCAGTACAAATGACTCATTTAGCACTGTAGCCAAAACTAATACCAGCCGCTCGGACATTGTTCTGATATGCCTGTAATGCCAACCACTAAAAGTGGTAATTGCACTGTTAAACAAAAATAGTATCAAGATTAGTTAGCACAGTTACACTGCCTTAATTTACTTGATCTTATGCAAAAAAACAAATATGTGTTCTATAGTGTAATATGTTTTAGCACCCTCTAGTTGTGAGTAACTTACTTAACTTACTGCTTGTAAGACAATTTTGATATGCATAGATGCTCTCTAGGCCTCCCCCGTTGACTCTTTTCTTCTACCTAGTGCAAATCCCTGATATGTATAATTCACTCTTCATAGATGTACCCCTCCTGTCTTCTAATGTACTACTGCTTGTATAACAGCTGCTTGTATAATAATTGTACCCACTTGTTGAACTGTACTACTGCCACCTTGTGCTCTTGTGAAATGTAATCTCCTGAGTTGTACCTGAAAATAGGCACACTATCGTATAGTGTACCTACCTGGTTACCAAAAACCAAATAAATAAATAAAATAAACACAACTCACTGTATGAAAATATAACCTGAACTGTTTATATGTTTGGTTTAAACTGGTTGTATCTGGTTGCAACGCTGTGTGCATGTGTTGCAGAATAATAGTTTGTTACTGAACTACAAGCGGCCTCCTGTCTGTAGGTCTTCTAATACAAAGTTAGGCATGGCAGCACATGTCACATGGCAGAAATGATCAAGCTGAGTGATCTCCCCTGTACAAGGCCTTGGTCCAATCACACCTGGAGAACTGTGCCCACTTCTAGGTACTGCAGCACAGAAAAGACACTGAAGAAATTTGGGGGGTACAGCACAGGGCCACTAAGCTGTTTCGCTACTCTGGAAGCAAGAACTGGAAGAAAAGATTGGACATACATTATTTTGCCTAGAAAACAGAAGGCTGAGAGTGGACAAGAACATGGTTTGCAGAATACTAAAGGGATAGACAGTGGGAGTATACACAAATGTTTGAACTGGTGCATAGAAATAGAACCTGAGGACATGCCCTTAAACTGGAAGGGTGGCAGAATGATAAGAAACGTTAGAAAGCATTGCTTCACACAGAGGGTGGGTAGCACTGTTCAAGCTTTCAAAGCAGAATGAGAAAGATTGCTGAAAAAGCTATTAAGGGTTAAACAGCATGAACAGGGGTAACATTCTGCCCTGTAAAGTGATTTTCCAGTTTCTTGCAAAAGAATTAAAGGGAAACAGCACTGTGAACCCCACACACAAGTGTGGGTCTGATCCCAATTTGCAACTTTTGTGCAAAAACATGTTTTTTACTTGCTGTTTCCTGCAGTATAGTAGATTGTATCAGGTTGATTCTGCTAACTCTAAAGCTGACATTTGCTGTAACCAGAAATCCCAGAATCCCCTACAGCTGATATCAGAGCTGGGTTGCAGCAGTGGGAGATTCAAGTAAGCAATAGTACCCTACCAGATGGGCTGTACTGGGCTACACTGGACTGCCAAAGTATGTAATGATGACCAACGCCATATGTGGATGGCCTTAGAGCCTCTGAAAGTTCTGGTATAGCCTATAACCCCACCCTGGAGGGTATTATTGCATTTAGAAAATAGGTTACATGTTCAGTATGAAAGAGTTTTAAAAGTGCTTTAAAAGCTACCGAAAATGTAAACTAAATGAACAAAACAACACTTCTTTGTATTTCTTCCACTGTTGGAATTGCCACAAGAGGGCACAGCTGTATTAGTTTTCTAAATAGCTGTAATAGCTGTACTCATTTTCTTTGTCCTCCCTCCAAGTAGCAGTCCATTTTTATTTAGATTGTTCCCAAACCCTCTCCCGCTCCCCCAGAGGTCCATTTTACACCCCCGAAAACAGGAAATTGTGCCTAGGGGGCTTTACCTGGTTACCAAAGACTAAAATAAAATAAAATAAATAAATAAATAAACTTCTGTATTTTTGTGAAGTGACAACAGCTCAGCTTGAGCACTACTGAAAGCATAATTCAAGCCTAAGTAACAGTGGGGATCCAGGTACTGACAACATTTTCAAATGCCATCTTAAGACAAGGTAGTGCTATATTGAAAATTAGCACTGAGAAGTGCTCATTTTTGTCAGCCTGCTTCAGCATTCTGGTGTTTCTGTGCTTTTGTGCTAAGAGTGAGTCACAGAGGTGAAAGGTGTGCTGCTGGTTTGATTCTGTTTGGGTTGAGCGGGGGTGGAGCCAGGGAGAGCCTGGCAAGCTGTCTCGAATAGCAAGGAGCATGTGACGTGCTAGGCTAGCATTATTAGTTTAAGATAGAAAAACCGTTTTTGTTTTGGAAATGTCAGAAATGTTATAAAACTGAAATAGTACACGCCAGACTTTCTCTATGACACCAGTCAATAGAAGCACTCTGGATTGGGGGGTCAATATCAGTCCTTTCGCAGAAGAAAGGGTTCTGAAAGAACTCCTAAAATTGAAAGTGGACAAAGCAATGGGGCCTGATGGGATTCACCCCAGAATTCTAAAAGAACTAAGGGGAGAACTAGTAACACCACTGACTGCCCTTTTTAACAAATCATGGGAGGATGGTGTGGTACCTGAGGACTGGAGGAGGGTGGATATGATTCCCCTTCACAAACGTGGGAGCAAGACAGAGGCAGGAAACTACAGACCTGTCAGTTTGACCTCAGTGGTAGGGAAAATGATGGACTCACTTCTGAAGGAAAGAATTGTTGAGTACCTTGAGGCCAGTGGGGCACAGGAACCAAGGCAGCATGGATTCACAGCAGGAAGGTCATGTCAGATGAATCTAATCGATTTCTTTGACTGAGTGACCAAAGAAGTAGACTAGAGAGGGTCTGTGGACATGGTCTACCTAGACTTTAGCAAGGCATTTGACACAGTCCCACACAAAAGATTAATAAACAACTTAGCCAGCCTGGGAGTGGGTCCCAGGGTGGTAGCTTGGGTAAAACATTGGCTGGACAACAGGACACAGAGGGTAATAATAAACGTCCTTCCTAAAAAAACACACTCTCTCCTTGAGCCAATGTCAGTGCAACTGCTAATCCTCCTAACTGGCCTGCACAGAGCTGCACTAGGCCGCTCCCCATTGACATTGCTATCAATTGTATAGGACTAACTGTATAGGACATCTTTGCTGCTGATCTCTGTCTCTGCTATATGACAATGCCCTAGAGGCTGCACCTACACTGCAACTATATCTCCTGTACCCTAGCTACTAAAAGTATAGGTCAATAGCCACCCAGGCTATTATATGTGAATACTTGCTTAAACTGTGTTGTCTCACTAATGTATTGATCACTGTCCTACTAAACAACAATGCCTCAGAGGCTGCACTTGCTGTATAATTGTTCCACTGTAATAATATCAATACCCTATCTACTACATGTATAGATCTTCAGCAACCTTGGCTATTATATGTAAATACTTGAAATGTGATGTCCCACTAATGTACTATCTCTGAATGTATGACTATGCTGACGCAGAGCCTTTGTAAATGAGTCTATGACTCAAAGGGTTGTAATTCCTATGACTGACGAAAGAAAGAAAGAAAGAAAGAAAGAAAGAAAGAAAGAAAGAAAGAAAGAAAGAAAGAAAGAAAGAAAGAAAGAAGGGGGTTACTAGTGGGGTACCGCAGGGTTCAGTACTGGGAACGGTCCATTTTAATGTCTTTTTAAGTGACGTAGAGGGACTGGAAGGAAAAGTATGTCTCTTTGCAGACAACACAAGATCTGCAACAGGGTTGATAAACAAGGTGGGGTGGAAAGGATGAGAAGGACTTGGCAAGGTTGGAGGAATGATCAAATGTATGGCAACTTAGAATCAATGCAAAGAAGTGCAAAGTAATGCACCTAGGAAACAAAAACCCGGGGTAAGAGTGCACAATGGGGGGGTGAGATACTGACAACAACAAAAATGGAAAAGGACCTGGGGATAGTTATATCAGATGACCTAAAGGTAGGCAAGCAATGTGAAAAGGCAGTAAGGAGGGCTGGGGGGATACTGGGATGCACTGGGAGAGGCATCCCCAGTAGAAAACAAGAAGTTGTTATCCCTCTGTACAGAGAGTTGGTGAGACCCCATCTGGAGTACTGCTTGCAGTTCTGGAGACCCCATCGCTGCAAAGACATAGACAGGGTGAAGGCTGTCCAGAGGAGGGCAACCAAAATGGTGCTGGGTCTGCACCAGAAGACATATGAAGAAAGACTGAAGGAGCTTAATATGTATACCCTCAAGAAAAGGAGGGAGAGGGGGGACATGATAGAAATGTTCAAGTACCTCAAGCGAATCAATAAAGTCCAAGAGGGTAACATCTTTCAGAAAAAGAGATGTGCAAGAACAAGGGGGCACAATTTGAAGATAGAGGGGGGACGGCTCAGAGGTAATGTGAGGATGTATTTTTTCACAGAGAGGGTTGTGGATGCATGGAACAGCCCTCCTGAGGAGGTTGTGGAGTCAAAAACAGTGGGGGAATTCAAGAAAGCATGGGACAGACATAAAACAATTCTAGTGGGGGAGTAGGAGGAAGTAGGCTGTTGGTTAACTAGGATCTGCAGCTTATCCATTAGGTAGGGAAATGGGCAGACTAGGTGGGCCAAGTGGTCCTTATCTGCCATCAGTTTCTATGAAACCGGGTAAACCTATCATTTCACTCAGGGAGGGTGGGAGGCACTCTTTCTTACTAAGTGAGAGAAAAATCTGGAGGCAATTTAAAACTGAGTTCTGTTTTGTCTCAAAAAAGGTTAATGTAAATAGGCAAGGAAAAATCAGGACTCGTTATTTTCCAGTCTCTGCTGCCTGATAATGGACTTAGTGGTTGTTGACCTTACTCAATCAGGTCCAGTGTAAATGTTATTTTTCTAATAGCCTGCAGTGAATGTTAGAGCTTTTTTAAGCTCAGAGAAGATGTTTCCCAGTCCTGCTGGAGTCCTGGGCTAACTACAGTCTTCTGTGACTGTACTTAGCCCTGGAAGGACAGTAGCACCAGCAAATAAAAGATCAAACTGCGCTCTTGTGAATAAAATAGAGAATAATAGATCGGCAACTGTGTGTTATAGATTTTTTTTACGCACCTGAGGTGTGTGATGACCCATAAACCTCGAGAGCGAAGCTCGAGAGGTTTATGATGTCATCACAAACCGAGGGTTTGTAAAAAAAATCCATAAAACACACAGTTGCCTATTTTTTATTTTTTATGATTACTTGTGCAGAGTTTGCTCAGTGTGTTCCCTATGTACAGACACTCACACTGTCACACACACACATACACACACACACAACCTCACACTGTCACACACACACACTGCCTCACAGACACTTTCTCTCTCTCTCATGCTCTCTCACACACACACACACACACACACACACACACTTATACACACACACACACTCTTACACTTTCCCTTTCTCCCGCTCTGCTTATATTTCATTTTTTTTTCTGTTAGGTGTCAGCCACATCTCGTGCTAGGTAGGGTCCACCCTGGATTTCAGTTGGAGTCGGCGCATCTGCCGATTCGGGGGCAAGGCAGGATCAACCAGATATTTATTTTGTGCTTGAAAGGTAGGATCAACCAGATGATGATAAAAATGAATAGGGAGACTGAAATAAACAAAAGCGGCTCCTCGGTAAACGGAAAACCGAGCCACCATTTTTGCAATACGGCTCGGCCCGCCCACAAGCAGAGCAGGAGCCAATGAAGTGGCTTGATATTCTTGAATGACAGACAATGGACACTAGTGGTGAAAAAAAGTTTAGCAAATGCCGTAATAATTACATTTTGGGTTGTTACGGCGTTTGTACTGTGCCTGAATTCAGGTTATTAAAGGGGGTCATCAGTAATTATAATGTAATTAACTGTGCAGCAGCAGATTATACAAAAGAGGAAGAGGAAGGTGTTTTTAGGAGACCTAGGTGTCCACTTTCCTTGATGGAGGAGCTGGTAGCAAAATGGAATGGTATTCAAGGGGGAACTTTCTTTTTCTTTTTAGTTTCTGTCACTTAGCCAATTTTTCACCCAGTTGTGATTTTACTCCTCACCAGCAGGTCCCCTAAGAGCCTTAACCAGCTTGCCATGTTGGTGGTTTTGAAAGCTTTACTGAACTCAAGGTAAGGTATGTCTACCACCTGCCCCTGTTGCACCACCTTTGTCACCCAATTAATGAAGTTGATCATGTTCGTCCGACAGGACTGCCCCTTTGCAAAACTATGTTGTGTGACATTGAAATTTATTCTCCTCCAAGAAATCCACCAGCCTCTCCTTTATTATGGTTTCTAGCATCTTTTCCATTTTGTATTATAAACTGATAGGTTTGTAGGTCTTTGGATCATCCTTACTTCTGCTCTTTTGCAGGGGAACTACATTTGATGTCCTCCAGTCCCTAGGTACCACCCTCATCTCCAGTGAGCAGTTAAAGAGCTCAGCCTATGGTTCAGTTAGAACAAGCCACATCTCCATTAGCACCTGGGAATGCACCCTATCCTAGCTGTAGACTTGTTCACCTTCAGTGCCTTCAGGCCCCTCAGCACCTTTCTCTCTGCGATCAGAACCATGCTGACACCTCCACCCCTTCTTCCCTTGCCGTGACTACATGGTCTGGTAATGTCCCTTTATCCTCCACAGTAAGTACAAACCAGAGAAACAAATTCATCATGTCCACCTTTCTTTTATCTTCTTCCTCCCATCCTTCCCCCTTCCTCAGTCTGACTATTTTCTTGTTTTGTGCTTGTCACATATGTAATGAAAGCATGTTTTATCCCCCTTCCTCATCCCACTGTTAGCCTAGCTCTGTGTCAGAATTTGCCCTCCTGACAGCCTTGCTGGTTTCCTTTATCTTGTTTAGATTCTCCACTCAATATCCCTTGCCCTGGCTATCATTGTACTTTCTGAAGGTCTGCTTACCCCTCACAGCCTCTCCCACCTCCCATGTGAACCACAGTGGTTTTCTGCCCCTCCTGGTTTTCCCTGCTAATGTGATACAGTACTTTGTGACCTCCAGTACAGCATCCTTTATCACTTCCCATTGCTATTCTATCCCCTCTACTGCCCTCAGCCCTTCTAGCTTCTTCTGCACCAAATCCTGCATCCTGCCAGTATCTACCCTCCTGAAGTCCAGGATTTTGTTTTTGACTTCTTTTTCACTGCTTCTAATATGACAGTAATCCATTCTGATTGATGGTCACTGCTCTGGATCCTGCACTTCAATCTCCCCTATTATTTATGTTCATAAGGACTAAGTTGAGGATGGTCCATCCCTTGTAGGCTCCTCCCTCAGCCCTCTGGGTCAGGAATGCTGCCTGGAACACCTCTACCAGCAGTCTATTCCTTTCACTTGCTGCTACTTGAATCCTCCAGACCACATCTGGCATGTTGAACTCGCCTGTCAGCAGCACCTCCCCCTGCTTTGCTGGCCTTCTAATTTCATCTCTTAGTTCCATGTCTGCTACCTCTTTCTATGATGGTGGTCAATATTCCACCCTATCCTGATGTTTCTCCCCTTCTCATTCGTAACTATCTGTGCCTGCACTGTCTCAGTTCACTCCCCCTGCACTATCCCTGACCTCCATGGCTTTTATACTCTCCCTTATGTACTCTGTATTTCTACTCTTCCCTCTTTACCCACACCATTTCCCTCCTAAATAGTGTAAACCCTAGGATGGTCAGATCCTAGTCATAGTACTGGAAGACTCATGTCTGTGTGATCACTTCCAGGTACAAGCATGCTTTTGCCACCACTGTCTGCAGGTTACCAGTATTGTTCCCAAGGTTCCATGTCTTTTGCTTTTCTTATCTTCCCATGCTCACATCTTTAGTCCTTCACCTACCTCCTGCACCTTTCTGTCTCTCATGGATAGCCCATAGCTCCTGTACCATAACTTGTTCTGTTATCTCACTGTCTCCACTGTGCTTCCTCTCTGTTTCTCCCATCCTTTCTACTAGTGCTGGGAAAAGCCTAGTCAGGCCTCCCATTTTGAGTTGTTCCACCTATCGGTAACTTATCTGCCACCTCCCTCTTGAATTTTAAAAACATTTTAATGTGAACTATAAACTTGTGCCCTAGCATCCTGTCCCCTTCTTAGAGGAATATAAGCCATCCTGCTTGTATAATTATTAGGCATGGGTGGGTACTAAAATACCCAACCGTGAAGACTACCCATGGGTACCTCTAAAGTACCCTAAAAATACCAAGCTGAAAAATGAGTAGTTGGTTTGGATAGGGTGCTTACTACCCAACTTGTTCAACTACCTGATTACCTGACCCTGACCAAAAGAAAAATAAAGTGAAAGACTGTTTTTGACTATTAAACTGTTTGTTAGGTGCCCCGAGCCATTATACCCATGGAAGATATTGCTGAGGCAGGTACAAGAGGCACAGCAGCTCTTAGCAAGCCTGCTGCTGTTTCCAAAAATGGTACCCATGGTGGGCATTGCTAAGGCAGGTATGAGAGATGTAGCTGCTCTTAGCGAGCCTACTGCTGTTTCCAAAAATTATGCCCATGGTGGGCATTGCTGAGGTAGGTATGAGAGGTGCAGCTTCTCTGATTGAGCCTGCTGCTGTTTCCAAAAACTACACAGATGGCAGGCATCACTGAGGTAGGTATGAGAGGCACAGCTGCCCTGATTGATCCTGCTGCTGTTTCAAAAAATTACACCCATGGTGGACATTGCTGAGGCAGAAAGAGAGACACAGCTGCTGTGAATGAGCCTGCTGTTGTTTCTAAAAACTATACCCATATCAGGCATTGATGATGTAGGTATGAGAAGCACAGCTGTTGTAAGTGAGCCTGCTGCTGTTTACAAAAATTATACCCATGGCAGGCATTGCTGAGGTAGGCATGAGAGGTGCAGCTGCTCTGATTGAGCCTGCAGCTGTTTCCAAAAATTATACCCATGGTGGGCATCAAAGTTACATAAATATAAAACTAATGAGTGACACAAGAAAACTGAGAGTAGTGTGGCACATGTGGTTGGCATGGTGGCAGTGGTGATGGTTCTACTTGCTTCGTACACAACCTAGTCATCATATCCAGTATCACTGCTTGCAGGCTGTTGTTCATGTTCAGGGTCAGAATCACATAATTCAGTGTTTGGGACAGCTGGGGAATTGTCAACATTAATTCTGAGAAATGTAAGCCATTCCACATTTACAAGATTTAGTAGTGTTCTGTGGTCAGTGACTATTCCTCCAGCTGCACTAAATAAGCACTGTGAATATACACTTGAAGGCAGACAGCTGAGTGACATTATGACAGGATTTGCTAGACCTGGCCATATTGTTCTCTTTTGTTTCCAATAGAGTAATGAATCTTCCTCAAGACCAATCACAGTATGGTCTGCAAAATACTCCAGGATCACTGTGCTGTGTGAGACAGTTACCAGTCTAGCAGATGAGCCATCTGCACGTTCTTTACAGGATACTAGTCCATGTCATTGCAGGTGACTCAGAAGTGATTTGCCTTTCTGACCATGAACACAGGATGCCCAAGAAGTAGTTGTAGATGTCCTTTCCCTCGCTGATGACACTTGTGATTGTGAAGAATTGATAGATTTCCTGTCGTGTGTGCCAGAGTCACACAATCTCTCCAATAGTCAATGTCTTCCCCTGCAAGAAGGGTGGCTTCAATGTTCCATTTAACGCAGGGATCAAGCAACTTAGCCAACACATAAGTGTCATTCTTAAACATGGCATTTATTTTCTGCTCAGTCGACAGTCAGAGACTCAAGTCATCTGCTATCATAACAGCTGTGGTGTCTACTTTTGACTGAAAGTCTTTCTTTATGTCATCAAGAAAAATGTGAAGACATCTTATTTGAGGAAGAACTTGACTCAGAGTTGTACTGTCTATACTGATATCATGTGTGGCAGCCTCAAGTGGCTCCAATAAGGTGACCAAAGATTCAAGAAGAGTCCCGCTGCAGGAACTGAGAATGATGTCTACTTTACCTATTTGGTTCTGCATGGTGTAGCCATGTACAGCTTTTTTTGTTCAAGAAGCATTTCCAACATGCAAAATGTTGAATTCCAGTGGGTTGGAACTTCCTGCTATAATGTATGTAGTGGTAAGTTGTTTGACCTCTGCAGCCCCTTAAGGATGTTTTGTGCTTTCACAGAGTGACTGAAATGACCACATATTTTCCTAGCAAGACCTAACAGGTTTTCAGCATTTCTGTTTCCATTTAAAAAACTATGGATAAGAAGATTTAAACAATGTGCAAAACAAGATATGTGTTAGTAGTTTCCACCTCTTACAGCTGTGACTATGTTGGCATCATTATCTGACAGTATGAACCCTATAAAAAAGAAATAGAGAGTAAGTAATTTCTGGAATTGTTCATCCAGCTCCTGCAAAATATTCATAGTAGTGTGGTTTTCCTCAAAGTGGTGACACTTAATATAGCCTGCTTCCTACTGCATATGGTACACAAGGAGTTATTAGTTTCTGACTGAAAACTTGCCCAATGAGCTGTAACAGTCATGTTGTCAATTGTTTGGTTGCTGGTCCATGTATCTGTGGTTATGTGAACCCACTTCAACTTAAAGAATTTCAACTGCTTAATGACTGCAGTACACACCAAGTCATACAAATGTGGAACAGCCTGTTTCGAGAAATATGTTTGACAGGGAACAGTGTACCATGGTTCAATCGAGTTCATGAACTTGAAGAAACCTTTTTGAGCAACAAATCAAAAGGGAGTTGAGAATTGGCCAACAGTTCTGCAATGGCTCAGTTTAACAGTTGGCATGTTGGATGTTTGCTGGAAAAATTTTAATGGTCTCGCAACACTTTCTTTTAATGTTAGTTGATGAGAATCACAAGCTATTTTAAATTTGGGGGGGGTGTATTTTTCACACCTTTTTCACGTGGAATACTATTTTGAGAGTTTGCAGTACTTGATGGCATCAGAAGAAAACAATCTATGTTTGTCTGGGAAGACTGCAAAGACACATCAAGTGATTCAATGTCAGTTCCTGCTTCAAGTTCATTGCCCTATGGTCATGCCACCACACTGCCCCACTCAACTGGATGTTTTGCCTTTGCATGTCATATCATTACTGATGCTCCAAAATTTCTCTCTTTGCCAAGACAAATGACATTCCTTTTTGCACAGACTTCATGCAGCTCAAGAGTTGTTTGCAGGGTGAATATCAAATACATTCCGCACTAATGACTTACCTTTTTTGTTTTGTATCATGGTGCCTGGCACTATTTCTTGTGAAGTCAAGGGACCTGGAGGAAACCCTACACTGCCATTTCCTTGTTGACATGAACTGTTCTCATTCATGCTCATCTTCTTATTCTTACGTTTATCATATGATTTTTTTTTCTTTCACTTGCCTCTCATGCCTTATAGTGTCATTGTCTCCAACACCCTCATCAAAACTACAGACCTCATTGCCATAACATTCAAAAGAACTGGATGTGCTGTCATCATCAGGTGGGACATAGCCTGGGCTATCCCAGTCACAGTCCCCACTATTACCACAATCTCTGTCAGCATTCACTGCCTCAGCATCTAAGCCTGTATTTGAGGAGGATGCCTCCCTGCAAGCTGCTTCAGCAGCTGTAAGTATCCTGGCACATGTGGCAAAATGTTCAATACATCTACGAGTAACTCCAGTCAGTTCTTTCTGAAACTCTACTGTCATTTCATTGCTAACATGTTTTTTTGGTTCAGAAGCACATTTAGTGCCAGTCCTGGTGATATTCTTATTATTGTTGCTATGTTCTTCATTAGTGGTATGATTCATATTGTCCATATCATAAACAGTTGCACATGCATCAGCACTCTGCTTCCTATTAGTAGACTTAGACTGGGAAATATCAGACACGGTAGACATAGTCATGAAAGGAATGGATATTGTTTTACTAACTGTTGCAGTGACAGTGTAGCTGATTAGGTCACAGTAATAAATGACAGGGCTCAAGGTACCTAACAAACAGTGTAATACAGCCTAAATGGTTTTCACTATGCTGCAGAGACATGCAGTGTAGCTACTGTATAGCAGGTATTATTTGCGTTCCGTTTATTTTTGCTCTAATCACGCTCAGCAAAGTTGAGTGAAAATAAATGGAACATGAATATTATCTGAGTATCGCACCTATGGTGACTGCAACCATGAAGTAATGTGTAAACTGTGTTTTCCAGTGCACCCAATAAATAATTGTCAATACAGTACTACATGTTATAACTGGCTCTTTATTATAACACCACCAACACCACCACCAACAGCTTAATCTGGTTCAAGGTCAGTTGGCATTCATCTGTATCCCCTTCCCCCGGGTCGTGCCTGAAAATAGGCAGGATTTGTCTAGTGCACTTACCCGGTCAACAAAAACTAAATAAATAAATCAACAAAAAATAAAAGCAAGCATTATGACAAGTATCTAAACAAAAAAATAAATAAACAATCTTCTCAGCATGAGTGCTCCATTCGTAAAGTAACTCCTCTGACACTAGCTTCATTTGCATCTGAGTAGGGTCAAGAGATGTAAAAAAAACTCTTAGTGGCCACTTAGCTAAACAATGAAAACATGCCATATAACAAAACAAACCTGATAGCTGTGAGAAAAACTTAAAGTACTCACATTTAGGCAGTTGTAATGGGCTTCAGTAATCCCTGCTTCAGAGAAGCCACATCATATATTAGCGCTTTGAGATGTCAGAGCATTAAAGCTGTACTCAAGCCACTGGGCATGTTGTTCTTTCAGGGTTTGTAAACGTAAATCCATGTTATGTTTTTCATTTGCTGCTGCCATAAGACAGTCTGAAACCAGTTGTGCATACCATGAAGTAAACTGGTTCTTGAGATAGTCTTTGAAAATTGTGTTCACAGCCACATGCTGTAGGGCATCAGTGCATGATGCTGGGACGTAAATGGGTATACCCCCCATTGTCTCCATATGTTTAATTACAGACTCAGTCGTATGCACACAGTACAGATCAAGTATCAAAACTGCCTTTTGCTAATTAGGCAGTCCATGAGCCTGTTTAGTGGCCAGTACATAGGGCATCACAACTTTGTCTAAAAACTCGATTATGCTAACCTCATTCACCCATTGGTTATCGGTATATGTCACGTTCCACTCTGATGGGAATTTGTGGACAGGGTGACACACGGAACTCTTTCCTTTGTAAATTAGCTGGGAGAGCAGCATGTCCCCAGCAAGGGTGCAGGCAAGCACTACCAAAATTTGTCTTTTATCACCGAGGCCTGTAATTGACACCTGCTTGCACCCTGTTACATCCATGGTTCATTCAGAGACTGGTACCATATTCACACCAGTCTCTTCCACCTTGATGATCAGTTGTTCTGGGACCAATTCCTGGGTACTGGGTTTAGCAATTCTACCCATAAAAGAAGCCTTTAAATTTACAAAGTTGCTGGGGTCTTACGACCCATTTTAGTGCCCTTTCATTTACTGTAGCCAAGCTGGTTTAGAAACCCCCATGCCCACTTGCTTGTTAGGTTGGGGTGGCCACCATTCTTAGCTAGGGCTTGCGGGCTGTGTGCTTTGACTATTCTGACCACAACAGCCTGAATGACCCCAGCGTTTACTATGGCACCTTCAGTTTGCAAAGATCATATGATCTTTTTTGCTGCTCCTCAAGATGTTCCCCGAGGTGTGTGAGTCTGCCACAGGGTTCTTTTGGCAGCACTGGAGACATGGTTGAAGGGTCAGAATTTTTAGTTGACTGCAAAGGAAGTCTGCCTTGAATCTGCGGATTGTACTCTCATTAATTACAAGGCCATAGGATGAATGATAGTGCCTGACTGCTGACATCATGCCGTGTTCAACAGCATACTTCCCAAACTTAATTCGTACTTCAGGAGTGTAAGTTGCATAGTTTGATGGCCGGCTCTTTTTTGTTGGAGGTGGACAGGCAGCTGCTAGCTCCTTCATGACTGCTTCAGCCACATCCAGCTCGACACCAGCAGATTCACTAAGGGCAGCACTGTCCAAGTTATTGTGCTCTGCTGGATACTTGCGTTTGTTTTGAGAAGAGCGTATCCACTTTAGCAAAGCTATCATTCTCCATCAACTCCTGCAATAAACTGAAATGACAAAGCTTGAAATGGTGAGTGAAGCTCTTAGTGAGGCTGGATATACTGTAATTATGCACTTGCAGGTGGACTGCTGGAGACTGGATTTGGTTTGTAATTAGTAGCAGACCTGATTCATACCCGATTCCCTGTGAGTGGCATGTACTGTATTTAACAGTACACAGCAAGCGCAAAAATGAAAAGGAGCGAAAACGTACCACAGGTTGAAATCCATGAATACTATATGGTGGGATTTCAACCTGCTACACAGTATGTAACAGTAATAAATGACAGGGCTTGGTGCACCTAACAAATAGTGTAATACAGCTGAAATTGCTTTTACTATGCTGCAGAGACAGACAGTGTTGCTAACTGACTAATACAGCAAATGACAGGACTGGGGCAGCTATACTTTTTAAAACCAGCTACCAGTGCCCTGCCTTCTGTGTTTTTCTGTCTTCCCCTTGCTCCTTCTCTCCCCAGCACTGCTCCATCCATCTCCTCGACTGAGGATGATCCTCTGATTCCACCCTCCCTAAGATTGTTTCAGTCCCCAACCCCGACCCCTACTCCCTTTGCTCCTTTGTGGAGGTTATGCGTTTTTTTTTCAAAGTTTTTGTGTTCACCATGATTTAGCTCTAGACTGCAGATCGAGTGCCTGATTCCTCCTTCCATTTCAGAATCTGGCTGTTATCTGCACAACAGGGCATGCAGTAGATGTAGTACGGACACCACTGACCAATCAGGTTGTTCACCCGGTATTGTGCTCCTAATTCTCCTGTGAGCTCATGAAGGACCCCACCAGCTGCCCTATCATTCCTGTTTCCAGACTAGGAAGTCCTGGCAGGAGTCCCAGGACCCCACATGCTGTCTGTACTGCCTGCTTAAAAAATTATCCATTACCCGTTACTTGTTACCCGTGTCAAAATTACCCAACTGAAAAGAACACTGGTATGTCAGGTAGGGTACTAATTTATCTGAACTACCCAACCCATGCAAAAATTGCTGGTACCCAACCTATTTGATCAAGCTACCCAACAGGTAGCACATACTCGAAACCATTTTCTCTGCACCACACCTTCAGCCAGGCTTCAGTCAGTGATTTCATAAGCATAGGATTATCATTGCACAGCAGGAATTATTAATGTTAACAGATGAAGTCTGGAAACATAGAAATCGAAGTTCATGAACAGAAAAATATTAATGGTCCAGCAAGTTTGTTCAGTTCCAACCTAAGTCCCCACCAGTCTAGCAGTGGCAGGTCATTATGTGGAGCATTTATCCTGAGATTCAACTTGGCCAATCTCATTTCACCATTAGAACATCCCTCTCCCTAGTCATGTTCCTTAATTCCAAGTTCTTCTTCCACCCACTCTTGAAAGTGGCAACCTTTTTTTAAAAATAAAACAGTGTACTTTATTGAATCTTATATACAGAACAGACAAAAACAAACAGACATACAATTTGCCCTCTCCAGCCACCAATATTCAGGGGAAGAAGGGTTTGTGTGTGGTGATACATCATGGATAGGAATGCAAAATCTTGTTACATGACATAGAGATAGTATTGCCATACAGTGGATATTTATAGCAATACTGTAGATACGTTGAATCAATAAGCAATAGAGCGTCCAGGGCACCCCACCTTCTCTGATACACTGTGTGTTGACTTTGCATGTTGCCAGTCCTACATGTTGCCAGTCACCTTCTCTAGTCTTAGTTCCTCTGAATTGCATTATAAAATTCAGTATAGGAGGGTAACATGTAATCAAGCCAATGTTTTAATATCAGTTTCTTGGCTATGCTTGCTATTAGTGGTATGTGCTATCTCCTTTGGCCAATCACTTGGTCTGAGTCTAATCCCAGATGACAAATCCTCAGAGTAATGGTTGAATTGAGGCCTAGCATAGGGTCCAGGTGAGTCTGAATTTCTTTCAAGAGGAGTTTAGCTTTACTACAGCCCCACAGTATATATTTGAGGATGCCTCATTCCAGGTGGCATCTGGAACAAGTGTCAGATTCCAAGTAGCCCATTTTGTGGTGTTTAAATGGAGTATAGTATAAATTTTGAACAACCTCGTATTACAGTATGTCAGTCTGAGTCCATCAAATTGAGTGTACCTTTGTAGACTAAGCCAAACTGTGTTTCTTATATCAGGGTCTGCCAGCTCTGGGAATTCATTTTGCTAGTACTGGCAAAAGTCACCATTTACTGGGGTGGTAAGGCAGAACATCTTTCTATAGATCAGAAAAGTGAAGTGCCTCTGTGTAGACAACAAAGTGAGTTCCTCCCATGCTTGCAAGTGGGTGAAAACCCAATGCTGTGGTCCTAAGGCGGCGACTAGCATATGTTGCAGTTGCAAGAAAGGCAATACCAGTGTAACGGTGCTGTACTCGTAGATCTTGGGGTTCTTCACTCAGAGTGAAGAGGCACATTCATAAGGTAGAAAAAGAAATGGGCATACTGGATGGGCCTTGCGGTCCTTATCTGCTGTCAACTTCTATGTTTCTATGTTTCACTCTTATTGCAGCATTGCTCTGATTGATTCTTTTAATTTCTCTCTTGGTGTCTTCATATAGCCGGCACCTTGCCCTTTCAACCTCTTGCCTGTCTGGTGTCTTCCTAAGACCTCATTGTTGCTCGTGTCCATCAACATCACACCTTCTTTGGGTGAGTCTCTTCTGGCCATCAAATGTATCCATCAGGCATCTTCTTCCTCCTTCTGGTTGTACTTTAAAGATCCCTCTCTTCCAGCCTTCTTTAAGGTCCTGCACCTCCTGGCAGACCTCAGTCACTTTACAGGCAAGAGTTTTTATCTGTTCCATCCATTGCTGGCTTAGATTCTTTTTCATTTTCTAGTGAGGCCCTAGGGGCTGAGACGACTGGGTGTATGCCTTGTTGGAGTCCAGAAAATGGCTCTGGTAACTCCCTAACGATGCTCCCTCATACTTGGACCTTGTGTGAAGTAGCCTTTCAAAACATGCCTCCTGCTGCCATGAATCCTCCCGTACCTGACCTTCAACAGGATATTCAGGCCATGCCGCACTCTGGGGCATCATCTTCTCTTGACTGGCTGCCACTTCCTCTCCCGTCCTCCCTGATCCCAACATCCTTATAGCCTTTTCTTTAAAATCCTGGAAACTTGCCAATGTAGCAAACGGAGTTCTCTTTTTAGGGACTTGCTATTCACTCCCTCTGTGAAATTCTCCATTAAGGTTTAATTAGGGTCCCAGACCTCCCTTGGGTAGATCTTCTTCTCAATGTCTCTCAATGCCTCCTGCAGACTTAATGCATACTCCCGGAGCATTTCTTGGGGCCGTTGAGTGTGTGACAAGAATTGAAACTTTAGTTTGGAGATTGTTCATGTGTCAAACATGTACTGCAAGTGACAAAAGATTTGGTCAGCAGTGGCTTTCTCCTTTTCCGTCCAAGACTGGACTTCACAATGGGCAATTCCTCTCAACTGCCTGAGCAGTATCTCTATCTTTTGGTCATTGGAATCTGATCAATCTACAGCCAGAACATGGACTGCATCCTGGAGAAAAACTTTTTCAACCTACTGGAGTCTCCACTAGCCTGCTCCCCAGTGTACAGCAGAAGCCAGGGTGCTCCAAAGTAATACAGTTCTGCTATGGTCAAAGGAGGCATGCAGCTCGAGTATTCTTCCCCGACTTCCCCTAACAGCCCACTGTCACCTTCCGACCACACCGACATTTTGCTCTGTGCCTTCTCTGGCTTTGGACTCCTCAGAACATTTTCTGTATCCTGCTGACTACATCAATTTTTGTAACAGTGCTGTACTGGTAGACCTTGGGGTTCTTCGCTCTGAGTGGTGGATGTAACTGTCTTACTACCAGCAGCACCGATGGCACCTTCAGCAGGTGGAATGGTGAGGGCCACTGAAGGATCGAATGGGGGTGGGTGAATGGAATCAACCGACAAGGAGAGGCAGGAGTAGTACACAGAGGTCAGATGAAGCAAAGATTTTTTTTGACAGGAGGAGAAGGATGTTGACCCTTTAACACTAGGGCCTAGATCACCCTTTTAACTATTTGGCCTGCTCAAGGCCTGGCTGTCACTTGTCGGGGCTGTCCTGACCCTGATTCACCCCCTTTATAATTATTTATGGTGCCCTATGGATCTTTATTGCTGGTCACTCACCGTGGGAGTCACTGCACCCCGAATAAATGAATACTTAATTTTACTCTAGCTTTCCCTTCCAATCCTATGATAGCACTACAGCGCTACACAAAATAAAAACATTTATTTTAAACTCTTTCTGGTGGCCAGCACTCTTCTCCATGCTGCCGCCGACTCACCGCCAAGGCCAGGGGTGAAGCTGCTTCAGATGGGAGGAGGGAGGTTTGCTGGCAGAGGGAGGGACTGACAGCAGCAGGAACAACAGGTGAGTGGAGGATGACCAGGGGCCTCTTGAGGGCCAACAGCTTTTCATTGTGATGCAGTGGAGAAAAAAATGGAGCACTTTAACTCCAGGCACCAGTGCAACCGGACTGCCAGGACACTGCTGACCTCTTCACTGGCCGGAGGAGGGCACCAAAGGAGTCATCAGGACCGCTTCAATGTACCAGGTAAGCTGAGTCCCCGATGCACTCCTGTGCCCTATCTCACTCCATGGCCAGCCCAAACTGCCACAAAAACAGCTGAATTACTTGCAAAAGTGCTCAGGGTTCCAATTCTTGAAACCTGAGCACCGGCCACCAACTTAGCTTTTAAAAAAAAAAAATAAGCTCCACGTACTGGACCAGGGACAGCAGTCCCAGCTCGTGGGCAGCCACAGCTCATGCTGCCTGCTCTGGTGGGGGGAGGGTCTGTGAAGGAGCTGGCAGCAAGGAAACAAAACTTTTTTTTTTTTAAACAGCAGCTGCTTTTGTGATGGGGAAAATGCTGAAGGGGCCCCTAACACACTGCTCTTTTTCTGCCCACATATGAGGTGCCTGGGAAACCTTTTCTTTATTTCTGTTGTGCCCCCAACTTTGGGGCACTACACCAGTATTCTAGAATTATCACTGTCTGCTTTCAGCCTGTCATAGGAGGTCCTAGAGTGGAAATATTTGCTGGGTCTAAAAAGGGTAAAGGCATGGATTTGTTCTGATTCCTGAAGGTAGGGTTCCCTATAAGTGGTTGGTCTGAATTATACTGGAGTTTCATGCCCAGGAGTCTATATAGCTATTTGGCTGTAAGAATTGAGGTGCCTATAGGTGTATATTTTCAAGGCCTGAGGCAGTTTACTGTATGGTATGTAGTGGAGGGCTTTAATATTAATTTCATCTTTGTGGCATAGGTCCAGCTCTATTTGCTTCCACTGGAGGATGTATGTACTGCCATCTTGTAGCTGAGTCCCCTTTCCACCATAGGAATTGTCACCCATAGAGATCAAGGTAGTAGAGCCTAAAATCAAGTAGTTGGAGGCCCCCCATTCTTTAGTGGAAGTAAGTTTGTGATAAGCTCTTTGGAGTGGGGTGTTGTAGTCCATAGAAATGCTGATAGAGTGGACAAGAGGTGAGTGAACAAGCCATATGGCACTACCTGTCCTATCATCAGGGGTTAAACCGGGCAAGAGCCCACAGGAACTCAGTTCCACTACTTCTTAAAAAACTGTCTGACAGTTCCACCACCACTGTCATCTTTCTCCATTGAATACTATAAGTGTTCCATCACCTAGAAATGACAGTTCCACCTGCTAGAAATCTAGATGTTAGGGTTCTCCCACCCAAACATTTTCAATTTAGCCACTGCCTGTCATACCCAGGGGTATAGAATTCATGGTAGGATATTAATTTTTTTTTTTTGTGAACTTTATTTATGCCCCTTTTTTTACTGGCCCAGCCTCTCTCCAGTGGGGACTTCCACTCACCGGATTTCTTCCACTCACTGAGATCCCCCTGTCTGTACCTCCATGCCCACATGCTCCCACTTACTTGCCCCAACTCACTGTCCCCCCAGCTCTGAGTCCCCTGAGGTGGACCCACTAGCTCCTCCAGCACTCTATAATCTAGTGGGTGGCCAGAGGGAGGGAGAGAGCTGGAGGCAGGCAGGGAGGATCCAGCACTGAGCGTGGGTAACGGTCATGGATCCCACCCTTCACCTTCCCGGGTGCCAGAGCTTTTCCTTCCTGTTTTCTTCCCGAGGTGCAGATGTGCAATAATGTCACTGCACAGATGGCGCGCTCCTGCCCCCTTCCCACAGACGTCCGCTGTTACCTCCCCCCTTTCAAGTCCCCGCTGGCATGTAGTGCTCCCCGGTCTCCACCGGGAGCTGCTACAAGGTGAGGAATCCCCAGCAACCCATCCCAGAAGAGGACAGCAGTCCTCCGGACACTTGATCCTCTCCTCTTCCACCGACCCGAGTACACTCCCAAACCTGGGTTGCCGGTGTGGCATGAGGTGTGGCATCCAGCACCTCAACCATCAGTGCCACAGGGCCGGCTCTAGGATATTCATTTTAATAATGTTGACATGGGCCCATAAAGTCAGGGGGAGGGCTGACCATCTGGTGAGGTCTTGCTTTATTTGAGCTAGTAGTTTTTCAAAGTTTTTGCTGAACATGTCCTTTTTGCTCCTAGTGAGTAATATGCAAAGGTATTTGAATGCATCTTGGTATCATGGAGTACCCCACTGCATCACTTCCTCTTTATGCTTGATGTAGTTAAGGGACATCAAGCAAATTTTGGAAAGGTTCAGTTTATACCCCAATAACTGACTGAATTCATGCCGGAGTTCTAGTAACATAGAAACATAGAAATTGATGGCAGATAAGAACCGCTAAGCCCATCTAGTCTGCCCATTTTCCCTGCTTACCGTAAAAGTTGCAGACCCTACTTGATCTCCAGGTTTACCTCCTCGTTCCTATTGCTAGGGTTCCGCTATGCCTGTTCCATGCATGCTTGAATTCTCCCACTGTGTTTGCCCCCACCACTTCTGCTGGGAGTCTATTCCATGCATCCACCACCCTTTCTGTGAAGAAATACTTCCTCACTCTACCTCTTAGTCTACCCTCTTCCAACTTCATGTCATGCCCCTTGTTCCTGGACATCTCATTGTCTGAAAGATGCTACCCCCTGGTACTCTATTTATGCCTTTTAGGCAAGGCAAAGTTTATTTCTTTGGCGCCCATTCCTGGAGTCTCTGGTACCTATCATCAAAACATATAAAAAAGTAAAGCATACATAATTACACATTTAAAGCATGATAAAACAATAATAAAGCAGAAAGTATCACAAAATCTGTAATAATAAATAAATTCATTTCAGCAATTTCTGTAACATATTAGATAGCTAAGTCTGGAAAGGCCACCGAGAAGAGATGGGTCTTAAGGCAGCTCTTAAACACCTCAACTGAAGGGGCCTCCCTGATGACTGGAGGAAGCAAATTCCACAGGACGGATCTGGCAATGCTAAAGGCCCTGTCACCAGCAGTTTTAAGTCTCGTACTGAGAATTGCCAGGAGACCCCTAAAGGAGGAACAGAGGGAGTGGACTGAGGCAGCAGGTATTAGGAGATCAGACAAATAGCCAAGGCCAAGTCTATGTAGGGGTTTAATCGTGAGTAGATATTCGTAGGTTTCTGTCATATCTCCCGTCTCTCCTCTCCCCTAGGGTATACATATTGAGGTATCCCAATCTCTCCTCATATGACTTTTGGTGCAGATTTGGTAAGATTGATTGTTGAGGCTTATCCAGGTGCAATAAAACATCATCTGCATAGGTGGAGATTTTGTAATGATGTTCTCTCATGTGTATGCCCTGAATGCAGTCATCATCTAGGAGCAGTGTTGGGTAAGTTACTTTTTCTACTACTTTCTATTATGTTTGGAAACTTGTTCCAGGAAGCTCTGCAGTCACTAGCCAGGATGGAGAAGTACTAGAGCAAGTAATACACCTTATAATTATAGTTACTTATTTCTTTTTATACAAAAACAATACAAAAATAATAAATAACAGATTACATTTTTTGAAAGTAATAGGTTAGTTACTAGTTACTTTCAAATAAATGCGATCAGTCCCAGTCTATCATATTTCTTTTGTATAAAAGACATAAGTAATTGTAACTGTAAGGTGTATTACTTTTTCCAGTACTTCTCCATCCTTGCTAGTGACTGCACAGAGCTTTCTGGAATAAGTTTTCAAAAGTACTAGAAAGTTATAGAAAAAGTAACTTACCCAACACTGTCTAGGAGCCATCTGATAAGGGGTTCTAGATATAAAGAGGTACAGGGAAAAGGGACACCTCTGTCTGGTTCCTTTTTGTAAGGAAAAGGGTTGGGTGTGTACACCCCTACAGGAAGTTCTGGCTGTGGGGTAAGAGTATAACAGCTTGATCCAATTGATAAAGGAGGTGGAAATGCTTAACTCCACTAAAGTGAGATACAAAAAGGACCCAAAGACCATGTCAAAAGCTTTCTCTGCATCTGGAGACTTCAGCACTTTCTGTGTCTTTGAGTCACTGGATGCGGAGATAATATGACACAGTTTCCGTAGGTGGTGGATGGAGAGTCTGCAGTACATAAACACCATCTACTCAGGTTCTGTTAAGGCATTCCAGACTTAGATTACCCTTAAGTCCATAATTTTTGCAAATATTGTAATGTCTATGTACAATAAGGATACTCACCTATAGCTGGCTAGAAGCTCCAGATCTTCATCAGGTTTGCAATAAGGGTAATAATTGTCTTTTGCAAGTGCAGGTCTAATTCTTTCCCCTCTTCCACAGCATTATATAGGGTGACCAAGGGTTCTGAAACCATCTGTGCAAGGGCTTTATATGAGTTTCAGGAGAATCCATGTGAAACTGGTGCTTTGTCAGCTGTGATGAGGTTCTTGATGGCTCACTGTACCTCGAAGAATTACAGAAGAAACTAAAGCAAAGATTAGGACTATTCTACAGAATTAACCACCTGCTCACAAAGGAGGCCAAGATTCAGCTGGTTCAGGCTACCTTCCTATCTTCAATAGATTACGCAGACCTGCTCTACAGGCACTGCACTGCCTCTGCACTGGCTAAGTTGGACACCCTCTACCACAGAGCTATCAGGTTCATTACTGGCCTTCCACTTTCCACACACCACTGCTCCCTGTACTCATCATTAGGCTGGACTTCCCTTCACTATAGAAGGAATAGAAATGCCGCCCTGTCAGTCTTCAGAGCGGTGACCAACAAGCTCCCCCTCATATGTCTCAGATTGTATTCCCCGGAATGTGTTAGGCACCTACACTCTAAGGAGCTATTCCCTAATTGTCCTCCAAGTTCCAAGGGTCAAAACTCGTTTTGGCAAAGCTGCTCTAAGCTTCTCTTTACCCATGTTGTGGAACGGTTTACAAAGGAACTTGAAGCTGAGCTGCCCTGTTAGCCTGAATATCTTCAAGGAGCTCTACGATCACTACATGAAAGCAACTTGCAAATGTTTTCTTCACCGCTAGCCCACTAATTCCGCAACTCCCACTTTCCATCCTGATGCTTGCCATGTTTCTACCCCTGGCTCTCACTCTTTCCCTATTAACTCTTCCTGCTGCACCCACCCTTCCCTGTCCACTCCAGCCTGGCTAAAGACCTACCCAATCCATAGTAGTGTCCCAATTATCTACCCCTCCTCCGTCATTATCATAATAAACAAGTACACGACAGCCATCGTCACTTTCTGTGGTTTTAGCTCAATTTTCCCCCAGTCATCGGTAATGTAGCCCTCCTCTTCTTTAGCTCTCTAACCTGCCATCCTATACACGGCCTCTTTCCCCTATAAGTGTAGTTGCCGGCTGCCTCACTCAAAAGATCTCTGCTTATAACCCCTGTATGCCTATGGTTGATTGTACATCTGCTGACTTCTTCAATTGTAAAATAATGCTTTTTTTTATTTATTTCAACCTTGTACTGTACTGTATACACTGTATATCCTTTTTTTCCTTGTATATTATTGCTTTTTGTATACCTGCTTCTGTACTGTACTTTGATGTATTCATGACCAGGTCCACCTTGCAAATGAGCCTTGCTCAATGGTGCCCGCCTGGATAAATAAAGATTTTGATTGATTGATTGACCTCACTGTTGGATATAGGGACCCAAATGCCTTCTAGTTGGTCAGGAGTCAATTTGGGCAGATGAGCTCTTAGAGGAAGTCATGTATGAGTGCTTCTGCCTTGAGCAGTTCACTAGCAGTAGCACTTACCAAATGCTGCCACTGTCTCTCTAGGATTGTTAACCAGGGGGCCTTGCCATGCCTGAAGAACTGCCTTTATCATTCTGGCCATTTCTTGCTGCTTAAGCAAGAGGGTCAATAACCATCTAATTTTTTTTCCACCTGGTAGACATATTTTGATTTTGTTTTGAGTACTGTGAATTCGGCCTGTTCTCTAAGCCTTTTCTCATATTTTACTGAGTTTAGTTTTAAACAATCTTCTTGGCCTGAGGAGGCTGAGATGAACTTATCCCTGGCTTTAATCTCCACTAGGGAAGGGAACATTGTTTAACCAGGAGTAGCACACTAAGCTAAAGCTTGTTTGCAGATGCGATTTGGGAGTATAAGGAAGTCAAGTGACTTGCTCAGGATCACACAGTATGTACTTAGGCAACTGTGGGATTCAGACTCAGGTCTCCAGATCTGCAGCTTAAAGCCTTAACCCACTGCACTATACTGCCTCCCTAAGATGGGTATTTTCTGGCTCCCTTTTCTTTTTTCTAGCTGCAGCCCTTCTGATAAGATCTTCTTGCAGGGTACATTTAGCTCTCCATGGGTGGGTCTGGCTATCCACAGTGTTAGTATTAGTCTGTAAAAACTGTTCAGCATACCCTCTGATCTTTTCTAAACATATAGTGTCCTTAAATAAATTGTTGCTAAACCTCCATACTCTGTCTTTATCAACCTGGTCTAGTGGGATGAGTAGTAATTGGACTGAGGAGTGATCTGAGATGACCTATAATCTCACAGTGAGTGGTAGCTCTCAATATGTATGTCTAGACTTACTAGGTAGTAATCTAGTCTAGAGGCAGTACAGTGGACTGGCGACCAGAATGTGTGTTCCTTGATTCCAGGGTGAATGATGCACCAAAGATCAACTAGACCCATGATGTTCTGCAGTTCTTTGCAGGGTCTCTAGTTGGATGAGAGTCCCGTGTGCCTAGTGCCCCACATCTCCAAATAGTTATCAAGGACCACATTCCAGTCTCCAGCCAATATTATTGGTAGTTAAGAGAAGCTCCCAGCCTGGAGAGAACTGTGGAAAAGACCTGTGGGTTCTCCCAGATGGGCCTATACACTGACCCTGGCACCAATTCTGCTCTGTCTAGGGTACCCTTAATAATAATAAAGCAACCCTGTGGATCAGCAATCTGTTTTAACGGCTGGACAGGAAAGTTTGTATGTATGAGGATGGCTGTCCCTGCTCTTTTGTTGTGTCACTAATCACAAAAATATGTCCCACCCACTCCCTTCTCCACAAATTACCTTGTGAGATATTGTGTGCATATTTTGTTAGAACGCAATCCGGGACCCCACTGTTTTAAGGTGTCTGACCATTTAGTGCCATTTTGTTTTGTTTGTGCTCCCCTTAAAATTCCATGTGACAAAACCCAATGAATTATCAGTCATCTTAATAGTCAGGGGGTTGCAGCATTATAGGCTGCAAAACCCCAGTGTCTAGGTTCATTTGGTTCAAAGTCAACCATCTGTATTGGTGACCCATGGGGTATGATCCCCTCAGTGGATGGCTACACACTGCTTTAAGAGAGATATATTTTATAATCTGAGATATAAAGATGGGCTGCAGATGATTTATCACACAGTTGTGTATAGGGTAAAAAATATGAACTAGAACAACAGTGAACAAATTGGTATGAAAGTTAACACTACTTATACCTACAACACATAGAAAAAACCTGCAGAATCCAAACAAGGTAAAATGCAATGAGTGAGTGAAGTGGCACAGCAGATGTCTGCTGTTGACCTGACCTTGGGCCAGCAAAGGCTGTGACCAAATCAGTCAGTCCATTCAGGGCTCTTACAATGGTGTCCCTCCACCCCTGGACCATTGAATTCTTTGTATGGGCAACCTATTGTTGATGTTTTGTGGTAGTGGTCTCCCCTGAACCCATCATGGGGCAATGCTTTTATAATCACAATGGTCTAAGCCATTGCTAAATACTTTTCCCCTCCCCCAAAAAAACAAACATGCTTTATCTATTTGATAAATGGCAGTTTCTTCTGGATTACCTGGTAGCAACCCTTCAAGTGCTGTGCACTTGAAAGTTCCTGGAGTGGACACAGGTAAAGTGTTCAAACTTACCCTGGTCCAGGACAAATCACAGAAGACAGGAAGCTTTTGGGGTTATGACTCTCTTGTGCGACTTGATAGTAGGAGAGTTGGTTAGGTCAAGATGATCATCTGCCATGGCATGCAAGTGCAAACCCATTTCTGTGTCCACTTGATGGCTACAAGATCTGATCCTCTAGCAGTGAGTGTTCAAACTGGTCACTTCACGAATGTGCGACAGTGTGGTATTTCCCTCTCATGTTCCCTGATTGTGCATTCCTGACATCTGGACACTCTTTGTAGTTGGATATGCTGTTGCCAAGGGGCATTGGTTGGGGATGACATGGTTACATCTAGAGAGTTTGACACGTTTGACAGCTCCTGTCAGACCTCTGGACAGCAGCAGTGCAGTTCAGTATTGATTAGGGCTTAAGGCAGGAAAAAACTGTCACTGCTGAGAAGTCTATGCCATCACCATCTTGAGTGATGCCCTGTGTGCAAGCTGACCGGACATCTTAAAGCACCTGGCTAGTCAGAATCTCTTATGTGACAGCCTTGAGGCAGTTTGCAGTCAAAAGTCCAAAAACAGTACTTGTACGAATCATAATCACTAACTTGGGCTGTCCTACTAGCTGATATGACACTTATAGAGAGGGGAATGTTCAGTCAAGTCATAACCAAGATTGCACACAGCAATTACAGGCATGGCCCTGGTAGGAAGCCCACACACCACACAGCTCTTTAAAACTGACTTGCCAAGCTCTCTTTTGGCCAGGCCATGACTTTGCTCTCAGATTTTTCTCAGTAGCTCTAGAGGAGTGGACAACTCCTGACTGGAGTTTGACAAGCTCTCTGTGTTTTGGCAAACTCATTGGTCCCTGCAGCGGTGGTAAATACCATATGTGGTGGGTAAAGCATCCTAAACTTTATTTGGGCAGCATGACGTGATCTTTTATGATGTGCTTGAATGCAATCTGTCACTCTCTGACAATTGGGGTGATATAACTGAAAATGTAAAACCAAGTGTCATGTCAGGAGAGGGTACCTTGCCTCCTTGCTTGATCCTGGATATACTGTATAATTTCTCCTTGAAGTTTAGGCATTTGAGAATAATTGCTCTCAGTTTATCTCCCTGCTGTGGTTGAGTTCATAAGAATTGGTGGGCTTTTTCAATCATCCACACCATACCCAACTTTGATGGCCCTACAACCCCCTGTTGTTGCTTCTGTACAAACATGAGCATGTTATCCCCTTTGGCTTTTTTAAGAATAGAAACATAGAAACATAGATGTTGATGGCAGATAAGGACCGCAAGGCCCATCCAGACTGCCTGTTTTTTTTTCTACCTTATAAATGTTCTATAGGCCTTTACTCTGTCAATGGCCTATCTATTCATACTCATCTGTATTGCTCCCTTATGCTTATCCCATGCCCGTTTAAAGCCCTGCACTGTATTCACATCCACCACTTCCTGAGGTAGGCTATTCCATGCATCCACCACCCTTTCTGTGAAAAAGAACTTCCTCACATTACCCCTTAATTGGCCTCCCTCTAATCTACTCATGCTGTGTCCTCTTGTCCTGATATTTTTCTTGTATTGAAACATGTTAGACCCTTTCACCTTATTAATGCCCTTAAGGTGTTTGAATGTTTCGATCATATCAGCTCTCTCCCTCCTTTGCTCTTGGGTATACCTATTGAGCTCCATTAATCTGTCCTCATATGTTTTCTGATGCAGTCCCTGCACCATTTTGGCTACCCTTCTCTGGACTGCCTCCATTTTGTTAATGTCCTTGTGAAGGTGTAGCCTCCAGTACTGCACGCAGTACTCCAGATGGGACCTAACCAGTATCTTGTAAAGAGGGATTATTACCTCCCTCTTACGACTTGTGATACTCCTACTAATACACCCCAACATCCCACTAGCCTTACCTACTGCTTTAGTTATCTGCTTGGGTGATTTCAAGTCATCGGTGATGATGATGATGTCCAAGTCTCTTTCTTCCCTTGTGATTGCCAGCAATTCCCCTCCCAACCTAAAGGTGGCTTCAGGGTTTCTCTTCCCTATGTGCATGATCTTGCACTTCTTTACATTAAACCCCAGTTGCCACTCTTCCAACCATTTTGCCAGTTTATCCAGATCTCTTCTCATTCTGTCCACCCCATCTGGATCATCTACTCTGTTGCAGATTTTGGTGTCATCTGCAAACAGACAAACGATACCCTCCAGTCCATCTGCAATGTCACTGATGAAGACATTGAAGAGGACTGGCCCCAGGACTGATCCCTGAGGTATCCCACTTGTGACTTGCATCTCTTCTGACTGTATACCGTTTACCACCATTCTCTGTTTTCTGCCCACCAACCAGTTTGACACCCAGTTGACCAACTTCTGACCCACCCCAAGCCTACCCATCTTATTAATCAATCTTCTATGGGGAACAGTATCAAAAGCTTTGTTGAAGTCATGGTAGGCAACATCAACTGCACCCCCTTGGTCTACCACTCTGGTTACCCAGTCAAAGAAATCTGTGAGATTTGTTTGACAGGACCTTCCTTTTGTAAACCCATGCTGTCTTGGATCCTGTGCTCCTATGGATTCCAGGTGTTGCACTATCCTTTCATTAAGGAATGCCTCCATAATCTTGCCCACTACTGAGGTAAGATTGACTGGTCTGTAGTTCCCTGCCTCCTCCCTGCTACCACTGTTGTGGAGCGTGATCACATGAGCCCTTCTCCAGTCTTCTGGGACCTGTCCGGTGCTCAGAGACTCACTAAACAGTTCTGATAATGGCTATGCTAGTTCCACCCTTAGCTCCTTTAATACCCTGGGATGTATGCCATCCGGTCCCATTGCCTTGTCCACCCTGAGCTTAGCAAGCTCTTGTAGGACTCTTTCTTTTGTGAAGGGACTTGTGCACACCTCCCTTCCCCCTGTGTCCATGGTGCTGAGCTGTGGGCTCTGCCCTACCTTCTCCTCAGTAAATACTGAGTAGAAGTATCTATTTAGGATAGATGCTTTTCCTTGGTCCTCCTCCACACAGTCCTCCTTATCCCCTTCGATCTTAGCAATACCCTCTTTGGACTTTCTCCTTTCACTAATGTATCTATAGAAAATCTTGTCTTCTTCTTTTACTGTCCGTGCTAGTGTTTCCTCGTTTGGGCCTTTGCCTGCCTTACTGCCATCCCTGCTTCCCTTGGGGAAGTTTGGTATGTCTCCCTATCTTCATCCTGCTGCATTCCCTTATATTTCCTGAAGGTCATTCTTTTGGCTCTGACCTTTTCTGCTACTGTTTTTGAGAACCAAAGTGGTTTCCTCCTTTTTTTGCTCTTGCTTTTCTCTCTAACACAATGGGATGTTGCTTCAAGTATTGCATCCTTAATGCTTGCCCACTTTGCCTGTACCCCCTCACCTGTATTTTTTCTTGCCAGGACTAGCTTAACTCTGTTGGCCATCTTAACAAAGTCAGTCCTCTGAAGTCCCCTATTTTTGCATTGGAATGGGATGATTTAGTTCTAGTGGCCAAATTGAACCATGTCATGTGATGGTCACTGGCCCCCAGGTGACCTTCTACCTGGAGTTCTGTGATCCTTTCCCCGTTAGTCATTACCGGATCTAGGATAGCCCTGTCACTTGTGGGTTGTTGTACCAGTTGTTTGAGGCCCTCCCTCAGCAAGGAATCCACTATGTGTCTAGTTCTGGTGGATGTTCCTACTTGTATTGACCAATCTGTATCTGGCATGTTGAAGTCTCCCATTATCAGAACCTCCCATTAGCTGTCATGTTCTGTATATCTACTAACAGTAATGTGTATATGTCCTCTCCCTGATCTGGAGGCCTGTAGACAACCCCAGTTTGTGTGGCTGTCCCATTTCCTGTTTCTAGGGTGACCCACAGTTCTTCTGGCTCCTTATGTGTATTCTGAATTTCTGTAGCTTTGATATTTTCATTGACATAAAGGGCTGCTCTCCCCCCTTTTGGCACCTCGGTCTCTTCTGAACAGTACATAGCCAGGTACTGAAGTCTCCCAAGTGTGGTTACTCATGAACCATGTCTTGCTAATGGCTACCATGTCCAGTTTAGCCTCTGACATTGTTGCCTGCAGGTCTGGGATCTGTGGGAATGCCCACAAGGACCAAGTTGTTCTTCTAGTTTCTGCCCTCCTGGTCCTTTTTTGTGATTAAAGATTTTATTGAAAGAACATAACAATAACGCTCAAAAAACAGATACAAATTAACAGCCCATACAAGATCAACACATTTTGACAGTTTTGTAGGGTACAAGCATTGCAAAATGCCAATGAACATTCCCTGTTAAATGAGACATCTGCTGCTTGGGTTGTTAATGTAGTGAGTATGGTAATACCTTCCTTTACTAATCAGCTGCATATGAATATACGGAAGTTGCCAACAACAAAAGGCCGTCCTGGTCATTCTAGGCTGCTCAAGATTGCAGCTAGCTCCCTATTCTGCAACTGCTCCACCCCCTCCCCTTCCCTCAATTTACCCTCCCCTTTGCCCTGTCCCACCCCTTCTTGAAGCATTCTACTGTGTTACATGCCACCACCTGAGCCGTTAGTGCATTCCATTTTTGCCACCACCCTCTCTGTAAAAAAATGCCTCCTCACGTCCCTCCTGAATCTACCGCTCTCCAATCTCATGTTATAGCCCCTAGTGTTTCTCCCCACCCTTCTCCTGAATAGACCCTCTGTGTCTGTTTTGATTATCTCCTTCATGTATTTGAAGGTCTCAATGATGGTCCCCCCCTCTCACCTCTCCTCCAGTGTGTACATGTTTAACTCTCTTAGTCTGACCTCATATGGCAATTCCCCAGGCCCTGAATCATCTTTGTTGCCCTACACTGCACCCCTCCAGCAGCCTAATGGCCTTTTGTAGGTATGGGCACCAGTACTGTATGCAGTATTCCAGGTGGGGTCTAACCGACGATCTGTAAAATGGTAGAATAACCTCCCTTCTCCTCAATGTAATGCCCCTTGTAATGCACCCCAGCATTTTGTTGGCCATTGCTGCTGCCTTTCTGTACTGCATGGAATTGTTCATTGCTCCCATGATAAGCACCCCCAGATCCTTCTCTTCTTCTGTTACCTCCAGCCGCACCTCCTCCAGATGGTAGCTTCTCCTCTGATTTTTTGTTCCAAAGTGCAGTACCTTGCATTTTTTTGTACTAAACCCTAGCTGCCAGCTGTCAGACCATGCCTATAGCCTTGCCAGATCCTCCTGTAGCCTCCGCCACCCAACCTGGTCATTCACCACCACTCCCATCGTGGTGTCATCTGCAAATAGGCTGATTTTGCTGCTGATGCCCTCTAATATGTCTGCAATAAATATACCAAACAGCACTGGGCCCAACACCAACCCCTATGGAACACCACTTGTCACAGGCTTAGGGGACGAGTGTTCTCCACCTACCACCACCTTCTGCTGCCTATCTTTTAGCCAGCTCTCCACCCACCCCACTAGTTTTGCTCCTGCCCCTGTGTCTCATAGCTTGCTTCCAAGTCTCCCATATGGTACTGAATTGAAGGCCTTACTAAAGCCTAGTTACAGAACATCCACCACATGGCCCCCATCAATTTGCCTAGTCACCCAGCCATATTATTCCACCAGATTGGTCTGGCATGGCCTGCCCTTGATGAAGCCATGCTGCCTCCCGTCTTGCACCCCGTTCACCTCCAGTAGTGCCACTAGCCTCACCTTTAGGATGGTCTCCATTAGCTTCCCCACTATGGATGTTAGACTTACTGGCTTATAGTTCCCTGGTTTGTCCTTCGGTCCACTTTTATGGAGGGGAACCACTTGAGTCAGTCTCCAGTCATGGGGTACACATCCTGTGTCTAGAGATGAATTAAATAATTCTGCTAAGGGTCCTGTCAGGGTCTCTGCCAGCTCCTTCAGCACTCTTGGATGTACTCCATCCAGTCCTGGTGCCTTGTCCACCCTCAATGCCCTTAACCCCTCCAGCACCCTCCTCACTGTGATTTCTCTGTCTGTCATCCCCCCATCTGTCTCTACCCTCCCTCCCTCCTACTATGGGTAGCACCCCATCCCATTCTTTCATAAAGACTGAACAAAAGAAGTCGTTAAACACTTCTGCCTTTTCACCCCCCTCTTTCACCCTTTCCTCCTCCTTCTTAATTCTTACAGTTTGGCCCTTACAGCTTCATTTCTCCCTGATGTACCAAAATAAGTCTTTTTCTCCTTTTTTATGCCCTGCGCCGGCCTGAGTTCTCTTACCACCTTGGCTGCCCTTACCTCCCTGGTCACTTCCTTTGCTTCTTGCAGATATTCTTCCCTATCCTTCTCCCTCCCCAATTTTCTGTATCTCCTGTAAGCTGCCCTTTTCCTCCTCCTCACCCTGTCTAGCACCCCTTTGCTTGTCCAGCTGCGTTTCTTTCCTCTAGCCTTCATAGTCTGGGTGCTACAGCAAGTTTCTGTTGCCTCCACTATCCCCTGTCTTATCAGTTCCCACCTTTGTTGTGTGTCCATACCTGGGTTGAATTGTGCACAGGAACCCCTGTACCACTTCCCTCATCATCTTAAATTTGGCATTCCTGAAATCCAGCACCCTTGTGCCAGATGCCCCCCTCTCTTTACCCATCTGTAACTGGAATCATACTGTCTGATGGTCCCTCCCTCCAGTGGTTCCTCCACCCTCACATCCCTCACCCACTCCCTGTTCATAAGTACGAGGTCAAGGGTGTTCCTTTCCCTGGTTGGTTCCTTGACCAACTGTACTAGAAAGCTTTCCTGGAAAGTGTCCAGCATTACCTGTTCCCTTCTGTTCTTTGTGGTAGGTGTGTCACACTTGGGTTTATGTGATAATGGCAATCGTGGAAAGGTGATCGCCATTAGGGTGACTGTACCTTGATGAAAATCCATTTTGCCAATGTACATTCCCAGCGCACGACAAAAGGGCGCCAGGAACTTGATTTGTTTTTGTTTAGGGGGGCTGTGCCCCACGTACCCCCCTACTAAACATTCTCAACTCCAGCGGGGTCATGTCGGCAGGGTGTAAAATAATAAAAAAGTAAATTCTCAGCCAGTACCAAAATCTCAACGTGCCCAGCACTGAACTCGGCACCCTCCCAACCATATCCTGCATTGAACCCGCCACACCATGCGGCCAGCTCGGCAACCCACCATCGCGCTACCCCTCACAAACTCTCCCCTTCCGCCCATCGCATGGTGTGCTCGCCCCCGTGAGTGTATACATATAGTGACAGGATGCCACTATACCTGTATTCACCCCCCGCTACTAGCCCTGGGAACAGGGTGCTGCTATTGAGCCACCCTTTCGGTAAGCACTCAATAGCAATTGCCTTTCTCATGGGATACCATCACACTCCACTCCAGGCAGATTGCAACTGCATTCATATCTATAGTCTGTTCACGTACGGAATTATACAAATCAGTACCATATGGAACATTTCCTCTAATACTCAGGATTACAGGAATGAAAGATTATCCTCTGATGAGAGGCGTCATGGAGGGCCGAAGATGTTTACCCTTTTATGTAACAATGTTCTTCTGTCCCACCTGGGCTACCTGCAGTACTGGCAGTAATACACGAACTATGTTCAATCATGGCAGTCGTAGCATTGTCAATGAATTCTGGAGGGTTACTTCAGGGGACCAGTATGGGGGAAGTACAAGGGGATCGGGTGGTGTGGGTGTACGCTCATGCTTATCATCTAATGGGGGGTTGTGACAATAGTCTGAGTCCAGGAAGGTTTGCCAGCATCTGCAGTAGTTGGGCAGAGTATCTGCAGCAAAATGTGAAAGCCACTCATATGAGGCCACCTGGCCTATAGTAAAAATCAGTTCAGCCATGGATGGGCATTCTGTTGTGTGCCACCTAGTGAGCAGCAGTCTTTTGGCTGCCATATCTACTACCATGGCACATTGTGAATTTTGTCACATTTAGTGGTTTCTTCAGGGTCACATCCCAACAGCAAGAGGGGCGTCTCTCTGTTAGTGCAGGGCATGACTCAGTGTCACGTGTCTAGAACTGCCTGCCAGAATGATTGCATCGTAAGGCAGGACCACAGAATGTGATATAGGTGGGTTTCAGTCTGCCCACAGTGTCAGCAGGTGTCTTCTCAGAGGAGATTTAATCTTTGCAGTTTTGCGGGGGTGTAGCACCACTTTAGAAGTGTTTTGTTCATGATCAGGTGTGCTCTCCTATCCCTGCATGCCTGATGAATTATGTACCAGCAATGGGATCATTGCATCTCTGAGATAGGGACCCCTTCTCCTTTTCCCACCTGCTTTAGCAGTGATCATCGGGTCTGGGAGGGCATCACAAAAAGCTTTGTACAACAGACTTGCACAGTCTTTGGTTTTTATCATCGTAACACTCACTAAAATGAGGTGGTGGGTAAGCCGTATCCCTGTCAGGGGTGGACCCGTACTGGTGATGGTGACCCGAATTTGTAAGTATCTCCAAAAATGGCTAGTGGGGAGTTTATATTTCACCTTTAGAGACTCAAAGGAGTCAATTATTTGGGTGCCTGGTACTAGCAAGTCTTTCACTAAGTTAATGCCCTGAGCTTCCCAGATGCACCACAAAATAACTTTGTTGTCTATAGTGATACAGGAGTTATTCCATAATGGTGCAACATGCCAAGGGTGGGATTATTGCTTGAGAGCTTGCATAATTTCTTCCAGTATGTGAGTGATATGGTTATGGTTGAGGAAAGGCACCTGGGGACTCCGTTGTTTGAATAAATCAGAGAAGCTGGTGTTGGTAATCCCACCAGACAAGATTCTTATGCCACCCATGTTGGAGATGAAGTTGTTATGGGAAGCCACCATTGTACCGTTTGAGCTGAAATATAGGACATGTGGTATCCCTGGAACCATGGCAGTCCCCTTCCTCCTCAGCTCCAGTGCTGCCGATGGTTTTGTCTGTTGAATCTGGGGGGGGGGGGGTGAAGTTCTCATAAGAAGCTCCCCCATGAGAGAATCAAGCTTCTGAAACCACTTGGGGGGATGCGTACAGGGAGGTGAGCTAACAGGTACCATACTCAGAGATCTATCATTAGTTTATGCTAGTCGATATTCCCTGCTAGTGATAGATGTAATACTTTCCATCACTCTAGGTCTGATCTCAAGGAGTGCATTAAGATGGAGAAATTAGTATTAATCATTCTGGTAAGGTTTGGGTGAAGTATGACCGCCAAATATGTTATGCCCTCAGGGGGCCGTTTAATGCCCCGGGAGGTGAAAGGCTGTCCTGGACATAACGGGTTTAGGGGCATGTTGGCTATCTTGGTTTGATTAATGTGCAGACCTGAAACTGAGGGAAAGTGGGAAAGAAGGTCTAGGATAGTTTGGAGGGCTTGTGGAGAGTGTGTGGTTGTAATCAGAAAATCGTCGGCATACAGGACTGTTTTGATGTGGTATCCTTTCAGCTGTATGCTGGGTATCTTCCTGGATTCCCTCAGAGCTATGGCCAGAGGTTTGATCATCATGACAAACAAGAGGGGAGACAGGGGCACCCTTGTCTAGTCCCTTTGTGGAGTCTGAAGGCTGGAGATCTCATTTTGTTAGTGAGTACTGTGGCCATCAGGAAGGATTAGAGGAGTTTGATCCACCCCCTAAAGCTTGGCCCAATGCCCAGTTTTTTCCATGGTATGCATCAGATAGGTTCATTCAACTGAGTCAAAGGCCTTTTCAAAATCTACTGCCAGGGTAACCATAGGTGACCAGCTAGTTTGGGCTAAGTGCATAGAGAGATTAAGGTCCAATGATGGTCAGAACCCAGGTATCCCTTTCGAACTCCACTTGTGCTGGGTGTATTAATTCTGGAAGGCACTTTTCCAGGTGGCTGGCCAGGATCTTGACGTTTGCATTAATGGGGGAAATAGGCTGGTAGCTAATCGGGTTCTCCGGGTCTTTACCCTTTTTAGGAAGCACTATAATGACGGCTTCCCTCAGGGTGGGTGGCAGTGTATTTTGTCTTAGAGAGTCCACAAATACAAGCGGCAAGTACCCCAATAGTTTGAGTTCCGATGTCTGATAAAATCTATCATGAGGCCATCACACCCTGGGGATTTATGCAGGTTAATGGCATGTATGTCCTCAGTAACCTCGGTTTCAGATATAGGTTCCTCTAAGACTGCACTCAACTGAAGTTGAGTCTGGGGGAGGGGTAAGGATGATAGAAAGGCCTCAATATTGAGCAAGTTGGGGGGGAGTGGAAGAGTATAGCTTTTTGTAAAATTGTGCCAT
This sequence comes from Neoceratodus forsteri, assembly GCA_016271365.2. NCBI lineage: Eukaryota > Metazoa > Chordata > Ceratodontiformes > Ceratodontidae > Neoceratodus > Neoceratodus forsteri. The sequence continues at coordinate 1,222,124,439 of CM057459.1, read as the reverse complement.
GATTTGAGTGATCCCTCCCTGAGAGTTGGTCAATGGACCACGTCCGTCTTTTAGTGCCCTAATGGTTCTGGCCTTCTGTTTACTCTTTAACCAATATGCCAGCAGCTTTTTGGTCTTTTCTCCTCCTTCCCAGTAGGCATGTTATATCTGCCTGAGGTGTATCTCTTCCTGCCTAGTAAGGTGGGCATCCAGTTGGATCCTAGTACTATTAAGTTGCACTAAGAGGGTCTGTGGTGGTGGTCTATTGCTTATGTTTTTGTATTGGATCTAACTCAGCCAGTTTCTTTTCCAAGGAGACATGGGTAGCTATTCATTGCTTATACCTGGCAGAAGCAAATGCTGTGATTCTGCCTCTGACTGTGGCCTTTAAATGCTTCCCAGGGGACTGGGTCTGATACTTCCTTGTTGTAATTGTTGCCCTAGTATTCTGGGATTTCGGTTCCTAGCCAGGATAAAAACTGCGTGTCTTCCAAGAGCAAGGGGTCTAACCACCAGAAAGAAGTCTGGGGAAGGTCTGGGCCCCAGAGTAGGTTAAATTCAAGGGGAGCATGATCTGAAATAATAATGGGATATGATTATACCTGCACATCATGTCATACAAGGAGGGGGAAAGCAGCCACATGTCTATCCTGCTGGATGATCTATGTGTGGTGAAAAGTATGTGTAATCTCTTGCCCCTGGGTTTTTGGTGTGCCAGGCATCTGAGAGTGTATACTCATTTAGGCAGTGATTAAAGAGTGGGGGAACTCGCCGGGGGGGGACTAGTCCCCCAAGCCACTTCATGGTACGCATTAGGGGTATAGTAGTAGAAGGGGTAGAGTTCCCCATATTATAAATGTCTGCATTAACAACTGCCTTTAGCAACCTGTGTACTGCTTCAGCAGCAAGCTTGTGGGCTTCCATATTACCCCTGCTTCTATCCAGAGAAGAATCAAGGGTCAAATTAAAATCTCCTTCCATTAGTACCAGTGCTTAACTTGCATTGAACTCAGCCAGCATCTAATTGATTCCATGAAACAATACGGGGCAGCTTGGTTGGGTGCATAAATGTTAAGGAGGATCAGGGGCCCCTCTGGTTTGGCCCCTACTCACCAGCCTCCAAGGTCTTTCTTCCAGCATACCACTTGATACCCTAAGTATTTGTGAAGCAGTATAGAGACGCCTCCCCTTTTTTTTAGATGGGGCTGTGCCGTGGATTTCATCTCCCACCCAACCCTGTTTAAGTTTAGTGGTTTCAAAGGAGGACAACTCAGTTTCTTGCATGAACACTATCCTGGGCCTCAACTTTTTCAAATGTGTACATACTTTTTTCCTTTTTATGGGAGAATTGAGGCCCTGAACATTCCGGGAAATAAAGTTAGTCTCCATATCAATACTCTTGGGTGATATATATATGGGATTTACAATGGTGAGCTGTCAGATAAATGATTTATCTACACAAGTGCTGTTTGACCTCGGGTAACTTCACGAGTGGCGTAAGCCACAAGTGAGGTGTCTGAGGTCAAACAGCACAAGTGTAGATAAATCATTTATCTGACTGCTCACCATTGTATATTTCATTTATGCAATATGGATGCTTCTTATCAGCGTAGGAACATTTGATTTTGACTGTTTATCTTCTTTTTTTTTAATTATAATTTCTGGGACTTTCTGGGACTTTCAGTTAACTTTCCTAATGTATGTCCACCTAGCATGGTGGTTGCTATTAAATGAAACACCACTCATTTTGTAGAGAACTTCTTGCTGAACAAATGTCATGGTCACAGTATCATGCTACCTTTTTTGTTTTAAAGTTATTCACATTTGTTTGTTGAAAAAGTGAAACAAAAATTTAATTTTATGCTGTTTTTTGCTAATTATAAAAAAAACTAAAATGTATGTATTAATGAAACACCACTCATTTTGTAAATATTTTTGTGCTGAACATTTTTCGTGCTCACAGTACCATGCTATTGTTTTTAGTTTTAAAGTGATTCACATTGTTTGTCGAAAAAGTGAAAAGAAAATATAATTTTATGCTGTTTTTTGCTAATTATGAAAAGACTAAAAGGTATATATGAATGAAACACCACTCATTTTGTAGATATTTTTGTGCTGAGCATTTTTTATGCTCACTGTACCATGCTATCATTTTTCATTTTAAAGTTATTTACATTTGTTTGAAAAGTGAAAAGAAAATTGGATTTTATGCTGTTTTTTGCTAATTATAAAAAAAAAATGAAAGGTATCTATAAATGAAACACCACTCATTTTCTAGATATGTTTGTCCTGAACATTATTCGTGCTCACAGTACTATGCTATCATTTTTCGTTTTAAAGTTATTCACCTTTGTTTGTCAAAAAAGTGAACAAAAACGCTTTGATTGACAGTTTGCATTTATCCCACATATGTGGGATAAATCTAGGGTGGTTAGATTTATCCCACATATGTGGAAATAAATGGATTTATGCAATTGCTTTTGGTTCCACATCTATTGCATAAATATATTTATGCCATACCCGTGAGGCTAAAAAAAGGCAAATATTTTCAATGTTCTCAGGGTGGTCGGACCTTCAGTGAGAATATCACATTTATCCTCACTGTAGGTAAATTTATCCACACAGTAGGTAGAGATTGGCTCATTTTGAACTCATTTGCTTATTCAGCCGCAGTAGCAGTAGCAACTGTATTCAAATGCGAATAGCTTAAAAACAAAAAGTGATACCATGGTAGTGTGAGCACGAAAGTTGTTCAGCACAAAAATATCTACAAAATGAGTGGTGTTTCATTTATGGCTAATGTTTATTTTTTTATATAAATAGCAGAAAACAGCAAAAAATGCATTTTGTTCACTTTTTTCGACAAACAGATGTGGATAACTTTAAAACAAAAAATGATAGCATGGGTACTGTAAGCAAGAAAGTTGTTCAGCACAATAATATCTACAAAATGAGTGGTGTTTCATTGATGACTAACTTTAATTTTTTGTATAATAAGCAAAAAACAGCAGAAAATGCAATTTTGTTTGCTTTTTTGACAAACAAATGTGAATAACTTTAAAACAAAAATGATAGCATGGTACTATGAGCATGAAAGTTGTTCAGCACAACAATATCTAAAAAATGAGTGGTGTTTCATTTATAGATACCTTTTAGTTTTTTATAATTAGCAAAAAACACTGCAGAAAATTAAATGTTTTTCACTTTTTGCAACAAACAAATGCATATAACTTTAAAATGAAAAATAATAGCATGGTACTTTAAGAAAAAGTTGATCATGACAAAATTACCTACAAAATGAGTGGTGTTTCATTTATAGATTTCTTTTATATTTTTATAATCGGCAAAATGGCAAGAATTTACTTTTTTTCACTATTTTGGAGGTATGGCATAATGAATAGATCTCACGGAACTTATATTGTCGATATTTTTGTTCGCAGTTAGTTGACCTGATGACATCAATGGTGGCTTCTCCACTCTTGATGTTATCGGGTTAGCTACACTCGAACAAAAAAAATATCGACAATATTTCCAGTAGGGGGTTATGTATCCTATATTCATATATATATATATATATATATATATATATACTGTATATATCAAATATGTGCTTCTTGTTCCCATAGGAGCAGATACGGGTTAGGGGGAGGCAGTATACTCCATGCACTGTTCCCTTTTCCCTTCCCTTCCTCTATCACCTGTAGATATGCTAAGTTGCCATAGTAAAAACATTTTCAAACAAAACTAGAACTAAAAACAGTAATACAGAACATATTTCAAAAGAATGTATTAGAAGTAGAATTAGAAACTCTCCCCTCCTCTCCCTTCCCCTTTCCATGGTGTTTAGACTAACTGTCACTTTGAGCATCAGCTGGGTGCCAGTCCAGATGCAAGTGGTAGTTGCTGGGGGTAGTTACCACCTAGCTGTGTGCAGGGATTTCTACAAGTGTAATCCGAAGAGTGCATCTCTGCAGACCTTCTTTCCCCACAGTGACCAGTGATCATCCTGCTGTCGTTATCCACCAGTTAGTGATCACCTTGTTCCTACAAATCAATCTAATAAATTGAGCAGCTGCAGGGATGGGGTCCCAGGTTCAAACCCTCCTCAGCTGTAAGAATTGTTTTCCAACTAAATAAACCAAGTAGCTATATAAAGGTGTTGGCGATAGGGCTATTACATCCTGTTGAGAACTGGGTGTTAGGGGGTATATTAGTTAAGGAGTGTTCCCACCTATTATCTTGTCAGCAGGAGCTCAAACTTCTATGGGCACCAGGGGCAGGCCTAGGACGCTATGTGGTTCAGGGTGACTCTGGATGCCATAACCAAACCTGCCCCATAAAATCCAGGTTGGGGTAATGTGTCAAGTTCCCCTTGAGGGCCATTTTGGTGTCCATTAATGCTAGTCATCTCTGCCCTACCATCTCGTGGTGTAGTCACTATGTGAACCCATTTGCAGTTTACGTTTGAGGGCTGCAGTAAAAAGTTAAACAGAAGGGTATTACATATGTCTCAAGCAGATTGCAAGGCAGTCCTCTGGAGACTGATGCTCAGATTAGAGATTCACATATATTAGCCTAAGGTGGAATAGGCAGATCTGGAGTTCAATCTGCTTTTTTAGAAAGGGTGGACCTATTATATACATTAAAAACTATGTAGCACAGCCCAAAAAAGAAAAACACATGCCTATGTAAACAGAGTATACCCCCCCCATGGACTAAACCATCAAAGCGAAAAGGTCAGTCTCTAGGGGGTGGGTAACACTGTCCATTAGGCTTACCCAAACCTCCAATACGGCTGGTCAACAAGAATTCAAAAGTGTATCATTTTCAGCATGCACTAGCCCCATGTCCTCCTAGAGTTCAGATGCAAGAGAGGTTGTTTTTGTTTTAGGTGGAGTCCCTACCACTCGTTCCACCCACGAGTGCGGTTCCCACTGGAGGGAGCCAGTCTTTCTGGGAGGGTCAGCCTTGGGGTCGGGAGCCAGCAATGAAAATTCCTCCAGTAAGTTTTGAAGGGCCTCATATCTGTTGTTACCAGCAAGAGGGTCCACCAACACTGAAGAGACCTGAGAGTCTCGGCTGTGGCTGCAGGTCCATGAACAGAGCCATGGAGACTTATCTAGATGGGTCCCTTCCTCAGATTTTTCTCCCTCTGTTGTATTGATGGCTTTTTGGGGCCGGTGTCCAAGGCTCCAGAGCCAGTTTGAAGGTTGCTAGAGCTTCAGGTGTCATGGGCGAGGGAGACAGGCCCATCTCCCTGGAGGGGGATTACTCCATGTTGTTTGTCCAGGCATGCAATTTGTTGGCCCAAGCACCAGAGGAATATTTGTCCCAATTTAGCTATGTGGCATACGTCACCAGGAAATGCTCAGCGGATTCCAGGGAGTCAAAGGTGCGGGAAGCCTCGTTCACTGTAATACACAGGACAGCTGGGTAGCAGAGGGCATACTCCATCCCAAGGTCTGCACTGGCCCTTCTGGCAATGGTGAAGACCCACCTTCTTTCAGACAGTTCTTGTGAAAAAACAGCAAATATGTGTATTCTGTGGCTGTTCCAACACAGCTGTTGTTGAGCTCTGGTGGCCTGAATAATGTGTGCTCTGTCCTGAAACCTTAATAACCAGGCCAAGATAGGGTGTGCTCTCACACTGGGTGCTGGCTTATGTGCAAGCGAGTAATGGCCCCTATCAATCTCTAGGGGGCATTTAGAGGGTAACCCAGCATGGCAGGTAAAATGGATTGTAGAAAACTGATAGTATCGTTCCCCCCCACAACCTTCCGTGAACCCCATGAACCACAGATTGTTGCAGCAGCTATAATTTTCTATATCCTCCACCCAGTTCCATAGCACTCTAAGAGCATGGTCCTGTCCATTATTCAAGCTTCCATGAATTGGGTCTTATCCTCAGTGTCAGCCATTCATTGTTCAGTGATGTTGTTCTGATGTGACAATGAAATAATGTCCTCTGCATTGTTTTGTTCTACTATCTCAAGGTTTCCAATTTGCTGTATCAGTAGGAAAACATGCCTCTGATCTCTTGTAGGCTCTGATCTGCATTTGGAGTGGCAGCGGAATCCATGTCAGGGATCCAATCTGGGGCAGGCCCAAAACTCGTGGCAGGAAGATTCCAACCAAACTTCTACCTCTGAAGTCAGATCTAAAAACAGCTCACCCAATTCGGAAAGTAACCAGTAGAATTTTCTTGTAAAGTTGCACTGTTGTTAGCAGGACACAGCCAGATTATGTAGGCAGGGTAGAAAGAGCTAAGGTGTTAAGCAGTCACTCTTCTCAGTGGTAAGCTCTTCCCCCTGCCCTCCTGATCCTTGATTCTATCTTCAAGTTTAGCCACTTTTCTCCTTAATTCTTTGAGCTCTGTACTCTTCTGCTCCTGCCAATGTTCAATGGAGTTAATGCAGGCTTCTGCATCACCAGTCCTCCTTGTCGGAGACTGAAAGGCAGGCTTGAATGCCTTAAAGTCGCAAGCCAGTTCTAAAAAGGTGACTTTGATTAATGGTAATTCTGAGAAGACACAATCCAACTTGTCTGCTGGATCCTCGTGGCTACTGGGGTCAGGCCGTGAGTCTAGAGGAGAGCCCTGCTTGTGCCGCCTGTGTGCTTGGGCATGTGGTGGCACAGGGGGTGCTTCAGGTAAATCCATATCTTGTGGTTCTCCTTTTTCCATTTTAGCCAGTACAAGATTGTTTGACTCCCACCACTATGATGGAACTGGTTGCCAGGCTGAAAATAAGGTCAAGTTAATTTTGTAGGTTGTAGCTGCAGTTTAGTTTCCCAGTCCACAGAGTTGACAGGGAAGCTACCACTCACACTAAGTGCATCACGTGACTCCCCAGTGGCAGCCATCTTAAGGCTGACTTGCTCCTCTGGTAGACTGTTCATTTTTCCACCATTGTCTTCTGTGAAGAAGTTCCTCCTCATGTCTCTCCTAAGCTTTCCCTTCATCAGTTAAACATTGTGGCTCATTGAAATGGAAATCTCAATAAGCCAAAACAATTATTGGTTATCCACCCTGTTCATACCCCTCAGATATCTGAATGATTCAGTCATGTTAGCAATCTCTCTCTTGGCCTCCAGGGAGTACGTATTGAGGTCAGCTAATCTTTCCTCACAGGTCTTCCCCTGCTGGTGGTAAATCACTTTGGTCACTCTCCTGTGGACCACCTCCAGGCAGTCTTTATCCTTTTTTGGAGAGGATTTCAGAACTGTGCACAATACTGCAAGTGCAGCCTCACAAAGGACCATTACAAAGGAATAAGCACTTATGTCTACTTGAAAAGGCCCTCCCAATGTTTCAAGTTTCAAGTTTATTATTATTAAAAGGTATAAAATCCAAACATTTTCAACATTTATCAATTAATACAGGTACAAAGAAACTCTCGTAAACATAGAGACACACATACATATCTAAATAACATAATAACAATCTGTCACATAAACTCATTAAGCTTTCAGTAATCTGTGCATAACTCTGTTACCTAACTGAGCAACTGCATAAATTACATGAGTTATATGGAATGTGAGCAGGTATTCCAACTTCTTTACATTGTACATGAAGTGTTTCTTGTTTAATAAAGGGGCTATTCACTATTCTCTTTTCTCTTTCTTCAATAAAGGCCGAACAGTCAAAGCATAGATGTTCCATAGAAATGAAGTGAGCTTCATTACACAGACATTTACCAACATAATGACAACTATATATATATATATATATATATATATATATATATATATACTGTACATATATGTATAATTTATGATTCCAAACTGATCTTTAATACTTGAACATACTCTTAGGACAATCTATATTATGAATCCTCTCAAGATCTTTCTGAACCAAAACATATCTGATTCTCTATATCAATTCCCATATATAATTTGAATTTGCATACTGAGAAGGGTTATACCATATGTTATTCCTTATTAAATGGTATTTAAAACTTTAAACCAATTATTAAATGTCCTTAATTGGGAATCAGCCCAGCACAGTTTAGACAGCCTAGAATCATTCATGTTAATAATCCTTTTTAGCATCCAAATTGCTCCCTTTATTACATTAAACTCCAAGTTTAGCAAATTTAATTCCACATGCAGGAAAGCTGAAGGAGTATCCCTTGGTAAACTAAGTGTAGTTCTAATAAAAAACACATTTGTGTAACTTCAGTCTCACGCAATTTCTTGGAAATGCCCCATACTTCTCTTTATACAACACTTGGTTTATAACCTTGGCCTTGTAGGTAGTTTTTAAAGTCTTAAAAGAATGACAGCAAATTTGGGGGCAAACCTGTATAAACCCAAACATGTTTTATTTACTGTATTTCTTACTTTTTTTTATACAGTATGTGGGGTCCAATTTAAATTGTTATCAATGGTTACCCCAAGGTAACAAAATTCTAAAACTTTTCCAAAGGTTTCACCTTTAACCACTCAAGCTCTTTTTCTGAATCTACCTCCAAAGGCTTTCATTTTTGTCTTTCTCACTCAAGATCTAATTCTGAAAGGTGTGTCCTAATACTGGCAATACCTATTTTAAGTCCTAAAGGAGTTTATGATAATAAAATTACATCATCCGCATACATTAAAATCTTTACCACTTCGTTATTGATTTTAGAGTGAAACATCTTTATTTTGTCTAAGCACATTATTAGACTATTTATATATAAATTAAATAAACAGGTGGCCAATAAGAAACCCTGTTTGACACCCCTTAGAACATGAATTGGGTGAGTCGGTTCTCTGTCTCTGCTGTATCTTAATCTTGCTTGGGTATTATTATACAATATTATCCAAACAGACAGTAATCTCTCCTCAGTATCGTAGTCCTGAAGATTTTTTCTAGATAATTTTTCTGTCGATTGAATCAAACATAGCCTTAATATCAATAAAACAAATATATAGCTTCAAAGAATTACATTTCATATATTTATCTAGAATATACAGTAGTTCAGGGTAAACACCAAGTCCATGGTAGAAAACTAATTTTGAAAATCATATTGAAATTTACAGATGAGGTTGTTTTGCAGCACTCAGACTTCTAACTTATCTAAAATAAATCTAGTAAAAATTTTTAACCCTATGGGTAGCAGGGTGATTGGTCTGTAACAAGAAGGATCTAGGTTATTTCATTTTTTAAGCAAAAAAACAATTTCCCGTCCTATTTAAGTGATGGTTCGGTGATGGGTCGGATTAATCTGCTGAGACTGCTCTCAAAGTTTGTGTGACTTTCTTTATTTACTAGCCTAATGGTTCAGCATGGTGAATTGAGTTTGCACAGCCCTTGGAATTAATGGTGGGTTGATTAGCTGACTTTAATTTGATCCTACTTCCTGCTGCTACCAAGCCTCTTTTCTGCTTATTTCCAACATGGCAAATATCTGCTGGGGAAACAGTTGCACTAATATTTTGTGGACTGTTTAATGTCCCTCTTTGTGTTGGAGGCAGAACTACTGATCTTCGTTGGTTCTGGACCCTTTTTAGTTTATGAGTGCCTGGCTTTGATATACTGTAAGTGCTACACACTGGGAGCCATTCATTGTATTTTGTTCAGTACTGCTTTTCCACAGACTTACTTGATTGGCCAGATTACAAGCATGGTTTGGGTCCGACTTCTCCTGTTTTTCCTCTTCTGTTTTCTACTCTGCAAAAGTTTGATTTGTGGGGACGTGGACAGGCTCCTCAAAGTCAGACCGGGTACTGCTACAATTTTCACCTCTAGCTGTGAACATTCCCTGATTTTATTGGAACTGAATATGCGGCAAGATACTTCATGGGCAGTCCAGTGGGACAAGAATTTTTTCAGTAACTGAATACTTTGCCTGCCACAACGTTGCTTATTTCCACGGACTATAGCCCTTGTCAGGTTTTCTTTCATTTTTTGCTTCTCCTACTATGTGTATCTCTATTTTGAATGCTGTTTTGAGGGATTTGCATTTTAAATTTTTTGCAGGATAACTTACTGCCCCTCCTTTGTTTTATCACATATGGGATCCAGCTGAAGCATCTACGGTAAAATTCATAACATTGTTGCTTGTTTTTTTTGTTCAAGATGTACCTCTTTTGGTGAACTGGGGGTGGATTTGTATCTTTACCTGCTGTGGTGATGGGAGGAGGGGGGTACAAGCTGTGGGTAGTGATGGTTAACATCATGACCCTGAGGGGTAGTGGAGTTCAGTTGTTTGGACTGGGGGTTATAGTTGGGTTGTTATTATGGAGGGATTTGTTTTTGGAGGGAGGAAGGGGAGTTTTCCCCCTTTTCAATTTTGGAGCCCTTTCCTTGTTCTGGAACATATCTATTTATTTTGCAACTATGGCTCAGTCCCGTATATATGTTTTGCTGTTTTGTATATTGTGGGGAACTCTTTTTTTTTATTTTGGGGGGGTGGGGTATGAGAGGTTCAACCCCTAATACCCAGTTTAGTGGTACTGGTTTTTCTGTTTCACCTTTTTGCTTATTCTTTTACCACTTATCAGTACTTAGATCATTTATGCTTGTTCTTGGTACACTGGGGGTTGATCCCTCTTTGGTGTTTGTTTGGGAAATTACTCCATGGGGACTTGCATGTTATGATTTAAATAGCCTACCTTATCTGATAGAGGTCATTTCAAAGCTCATGCCAACTGCTCCATCTGGGTAGCATGAAATAAGTTACTTGGAATATTAGAGGTGCCCATTCCAGGGTAAAGCGTTTCCAAATTTTAAAACATCTTAAACTTTTGCACTATCAGATAGCTTTTCTCCAGGAGATCCACTTACTTGCCTCAGAGAGGCTTCTCTTTTATAGGCAGGCCATGGGCCAGGTGTATGCTGCTGAGAACTCAACCACTCAGAGGGGAGTAGCAATCCTGTTCTCAAGAGAGGTGAAATTTCAATTAATACAGAGTGTGGAAGATCCGCAGGATCGCCACCTTTTATTACAATGGGTTCTGGACCATTTGGAAGTCCTTTTGGGCTGTATTTATGGGCCCAATAGAGACTACCCTGACTTTTTCACAGATTTGTCTAACCTGTTAGCCACCTTTGTGTCCATTCCCATTGTTTTAGCCAGGGACTGGAACCTAACTATTACCTCTGACCCTGACGGATCTGTCCGTAAGCTCCTAAGGTTATCCCCTGCTCAACATTCGCTTCATGAGCTGATGGATCTTGTGGGCCTGTGCGACCCCTTGTGAATCTTAAATCTTTCAGTTAGGGAATATACTTTTTATTCGCTGGTCCATAAATCCTACTCGCACCTGGACTATTTTTTTAGTCAGTTGCACTTCCTTATCTGGAGTTTTGAGTGGGGGGATCACTTCTAGAGTGCTCTCTGACCACTCTCCCTCTTGGCTAGAATGTACCTTGCTACCTGATATCCAAAAGGATATGGTATGGGAGTTGAACACACAACTTCTTAAAGATAAAGAGGTTATAAATAGGATTAAAGAACAGATAACCCACTTTATTGAACAAAATGCTGGGACTATTCCTGAGGTAGATAAAGTATGGTGTGCTCTCAAATGTGTATTGAGGGGAGAATTCACTAGGCTGGCATCTATGAGGAAATGCAAGCAGGAAGCTGAACTGTGTTCCCTCTTAGATCGTATCTATGACACTGGGAGAAATCAATCCCCTGAGGCCTCTGAAGAAGAAATCATGGCTTTAATGCTTTTGAGGGATAAGTATGCTGAGGGCCTGAGGGAACGTGCTGAATACACCCTCCTCAAAATCCACTCCCATTATGTTGAACAAGGCGAGAAGGCAATTTGCCTCTTTGTCTTACATTTACAGAATCAGGAGGCATACTGTAGTGTGTTATCCATCTCCTCCTAGATAGACAGTTCTCTCAAAACCTCCCCTAAAGACACAGACTCTGAATTTGAATTGTATTACCGTCAGCTGTACAACTCCCCTACTAACTCACCTTCTCTTTTAGAAATTTATAATTACCTTGCTGACATTCCACTTCCTCTGTTAACAGAAGACCAGCAGGCTTATCTTAGTAGGGCTATTACCCACCAAGAAATTCAGGCTGCCATCAGCTTTCTTTCTTTAGATAAGGTCCGCTGGGCCTGATGGATTTCCATTGAATTTTTATAAAGTTTTTCTTAAAGAGTTGACTGCCCTGCTTCAAGAGCTCTATTCCTACTTTTGTAACTTGGGGCTTTCAGATCCTTCCCTGTTAGGAGCCATAATTGTTGTTTTGCCCAAACCAGGTAGATCTCCAGATTGAGTCACTAACTACCGTCCCATATGCCTTATGAACTATGATGTTAAAATCTTTACCAAGATTTTTGCTAATAGAATACTTCAGGTTTGGGAGGGATTAGTTAGCCCTGAGCAAGTAGGTTTGGTGAGGGGTCACTTTTCAATGGACCATCTGCAGAAGTTGTCCCATATTTTCTCCATGTCCAGGGAAGGCAACCAACCTATGGCTTTGATCTCCTTGGATGCAGAGAAAGCCTTTGACAGGGTTGGCCTTTTTTGTTTTTGGTATTAAGCACATTTGGTTTCCCCTCATTTTTTGTTTCCTGGATTCAAGTTCTGTATTCGCAACCCAGTGCGAAGATATATTGCAATGGAGTGCTGTCATCAGCCTTCCCACTATAGAAAAAGGAGAAGGAACTCAGAACTCACAGCCACAAAATACTCGTAAACTCAAAGGTCACTTCATTCTTTTTATTCAGAAGGCAAGTTAGGCAGAGAAATTAAACCAGTGTAGCCCTGGGTGACCACCACAAACCAAGGTAACATTTCACACTCAATCAGAGTGCTTTGTCAAGGGCTGCCCTTTGTGCCCACCTCTACTTTTTAACATATATCTGGAGCTGTTATTGCTTCACCTTAAGGCATCTTCCCTCAAAAAGGGCATACAAGTTGGCCTTTCAACCTCAGGCTCTCTGCATATGTAGATGATGTTTTGCTACATATTTCTGACCCTACCACTTCCATCTCTGAAGCCCTAGCACTTATCCATGAATTTAGTAGTTTATTAAGCTATCAACTCAGTCTGGATAGGATGGTAGTGATGCCCCTAAACTCTAGGGTATTTAAATCAGAGATTGTTGCTCTAAGCCTTACCTGGGTCTCTCAGCTTAAATACTTGGTGGTAACCCTTGTCCAAAACACCACTCTTATGAGGAAGTTGAACCTCAATGATCTGCTAGTTACCATCCAACAGGATCTTGACAGATGGTCCTCTCTATATCTTTCTCTCCAGGGCAGGATTAGCATTATTAAAATGAATGTACTTCCTTGGGTGTTCTATCCCTTACATTTGTTGGGCTTATTTCTCCCCCTTAGTTGATTCAAGAAGGTCCATAGTCTGATCTCCCATTTTATTTGGGGGGAGGAAGATCCCCAAGATGGGCTTACACAGGTTTGGGGGCACTGAAGAAACTGGGAGGCCATAAACTGCCAAATTTGTCCTTTATTATTTCACCAGCCACATGGTCAAATACCTCAGATTGTCAAATACTCCTTTGGCAGAAGGAGAACCTCCCTACATTCCACTTTGGCTCTGAATAAAAAGGAATCTAATTAAGGAATCTGGTCTATCACCTGAGAGCCTTCCTTTTGTAACCCCTAAATCGATACCTCCCCAGATTTGAAATTCGGTTATATTTACTTCTCTGAGAGTGCATGCTCAATTTTGTAAAGCTTTATGTTACGATAACCTTAGGGATATTTCCCAGCACTTATGTCATAACCCTAATTTTAAACTGGGTGGGAAAATGCTGACCCTTGGGGAAATTCCACAATTAGCAGGTAAAAGGGTATGTGATCTTCTCCTTAATGGTCAGTTTAAGACTAGTCAGGAACTTTTTCTGTTACTTAATTTATCACCTTGACATATTTTTAAGATTTATCAAATTTGACATTTGCTGATTAAATGGTTCGGTATGGAGTCCTGGTCCATCAACCAAGGGGACTTTCTCCATACACTTCAGGCTCTAGCATGGCAGCCACATACAGTGTCCCAAATCACAATTACCCTGTACACTAACCTCTTCCAGGACAATACAGGGTACTCACATTACTGGTCATCTCTGTTTCCCACTATGACCTTTAATTGGGACCATATCTGAGAAGATCTCTACCTTTACATAAAAAATGATAAATTATGACTTACCCAGTTTTACAACCTACATAATATATATTTTACACCTATTAAATTGTATAAGATGGGACACCTATCTTCCCCTCTTTACATCAAATGTGGACAAGCCAAGGGGCCTTATTCCACATTTTGTGGGATTGTCCTAAAATTGCCTCTTTTTGGGACATGATAAAAAGCAAGGCAGACCCTCTTCTTGGTCTGTCAGATCACTTTATGCCTGAAATCTGCCTCAAGGGTGATTATTCTGGGGTTCGGGTTACAGAGCGGAAATATCACTTGTCCATGATTGCTCTCTCGGTTAAAAGAGTGGTGCTTCACCACTTGAAGGACCAATCAGACATATCACTGAATGGCTTAATGAGTTACTGAGTAACCTTCACCTTGAGAAGATGATAGCTAGTCTTTGTAACAGGATAGCTGTGTTTAATAAGAAATGGGGTAAATTATAACCCTTATTTTCCCTCTAATCCCTCCTTGGAGTGGTGTATTAGAACAGACCTAGTGTTTATTTCTTTTGGACTTCTACTATTTATGGTATATAGGTGTCCCTATATTATTAACATAATGTGGACCCATTTCTCCTTTTGTTTTGCTGCTGTTTTTGTTTCTAGGTAGATTTTCTTGTAACAGCTAATGATCTCCATTGGGGTTGGGGAGTGGGGAGTGGGTTATGGGGGGCTGTTTCAATTGTTTTTGTAGTAGCTGTTGTGTTTGTTGTCATTGTTAGTTTGTTGAATGTTTGTTGTTTGTCACTTGTACACTTAAATTCAATAAAGTGCCTTCAATTCAAAAAAAAATAATAGTAAAAATAGGAACAAAAACTATAACCCAATATTCTATATTTTCCAAGAAAACCTCTGCTGATATGGAATAGAAAGCCCACTGCTTTATTTCTATGCTGTGCCAAAACTGCAGATCTCACCTCATCCCAAGTAAAAGGAGGCCATGCTTTCATGTTTATCAATTTATTACATTGAAGACAGGTCTCAAAGCTATCACCATCATTTATGTTAGGAACAGAAATTCTATAAATATGTTTAAAGTGAGACATCCATTCATTAGCTGTTACATAACATGATTGATTATATATTCTACTATTTTCAGAAGACCTGTATGCCACAAGAGCCCAAAACACAGAGTTATCCTTTAATTTAATACCTTCTTATAGTTTATCCCATAAGGCTGTTTTGAAATTTTTAGGGCTGTTTTGCAAATTTTTCTTTTCATTACACAGTAAACACCTACAGTATATTCTATTTTCAAGTTTTTTCAGACCTCTTTTAATTAGGATGCCATTATTCCTGGTTTATAATCTACCCACCTTGTTAATTACCTTCTTTAAAGAGGACAGGAATTATGGTTGCTTATGACTTAGTGCTGTTCCGCCTTTAAAAAAATCTAAATAAAGTTGTTTTGCCTCAAATGCAGTGTTTTTTAGACATTTGTTCAGGTTTTTGTGAATGATTTTGAAACAGCATACTGTTATGGCAGCTACAGTTCTGATGTAGCACGAGAGTGACTGAACGGAGGTGCTGAGATACTGCATCTTTGTTCCTGCTTTCTGTGCTGCAGCCAGTTTATCTTGATGAGGGGCTAAAAGCGTGAAGATTCTGTAAATGTAAAATCTTATTAAAATTAATGTAAGTTTCAAGGTGTATGTACTGGTATCTAACTACAATTGTGTTGGTATTTATATTCTCAGTGACAGTTTCTACATTTACTAACATACTTAGCGGTAATCATAACTTATCACATGCTTGGATTTACGTGTTTATAGCCACTGTTATCCCCCCCCCAAAAAACAAAATTTAAAGACAACAGTCCACACAGCATTCCTTTCATATGCCTTGTACCTGCCTACTGCTTTCCGTTATTTTTTTCACTCTTCAGAGTAATGAAGAAGGCTAATTGTTTGGGTAATTTCCATGTTCAGCACTGCACACACAGAGCATTCAAACTGGAAAGTGTTATGTCTAATTGGTTACCATTCTTCCAACACAGATCGGTGTGGGCTGTTCAGTTTTGCTTCATCTGATTATAATACCTATTTTCCTGGCTTTTTCAGCTTGTCTACAGTTCATTCAACCCCCCCCCCCAATGTCTGTGCAGATGTCAATGATACCACAGCAAACCTCAGTTTAGCACATACAGTATCTACCTGGGATGATTCCAGTTCCCATACAAGAACAGTGTCATCTCAGAAGTCAGGTCAGCAGCTTTTCATTCAAGTCCCATACTAGTAGTAAATCTTCAATGCGGCACCTATAAAAATGTAAACACTTGATTGAAATGAGGACATGCAGACAGCCTCATATATCACTTCTTCAAGTAATGATCTGCTTTGTGATGCTGGTTTTGAACAGATTACTCATTTGGTACTTGACGAAAGATAGTTTTTAATTTTGTCTTTATTCCAAAGCATCATAAATGTTGATTCTAGTTGATGACAAGGCAGGGGTGTCGAAACATTTTCTGATTTGTTTTGTGTTGTGTTAGTAACCCTGTGGAGTATTGTATAGTACCACTAACACAGATCTGTCAGTTCTGTGATACTCCTTGTCCACTCCCCTAAGTGGGAATTATTTTGTCTGAGCCATCTACCATGTGCTTGGGATGTTTCACTCCTAACATTCTGGAACTGTTGGATGGTACTGAGAACAGCATAGAGAGTTACAAACATAAATCCCTATTTTTATTTTCAAAATCACAAATAAAATAGAAAACTAACAAAAAACTACCTGTTTCTGAAAAACATACAACTGAAAGTAACTAAACAGGACCTGTTTAGCATGATTCTCCTTTTTATTTTCAAAACTTGCCAGAAGCAAAAGCAGAGAAGTTAGGAGGTAGCCACATGGACCTGCAACCATCTACAAAAACTCTGATGATTTAAACATATGAGTGTTAAGTTTCACCATTTTATGAAAATATTTACACATAATGGTGAAATCATGACTATGTCTTATATAACACAATAATAAAATTCAGCACCAGATCCCATAACAAGGGCTGTTTGAACTGCGGTAAGCATACACACAGGCAGTGCAGGCCTAAGGGGTAGACAACTGAAAGTTCCTCAGAGATTAATACCCAGTAAAGACTTACTCTGATGTGTGATCAGTACCTAGGTCTGTGCCTCATGGTCAGTCATCTCACCTAGGAGTAGTGGAAGGATTGATCCAATTTTGGTTGAAAAGTACATACTTACAATAGTTTGCAAAAAAACTAGTTACAGCCCACAGCAGAGTACTTCATTATGTGCTGTGCACAGCTTGAGTCTGGTGAATCTGAGGATGCACACCTTCATGCTGTCGAGCAGGATTTCTTCAAATTAGTCCCTATCTTACCACAAAACAATGTATTCTGTATCCAAAATCAAAACCAAATCAATTCAAACATCAGGTGCCTTAACGGTAATGAGCTGATTATCAAATTGCAAGTTTGTTCTTAGTTGCCTCTATATCCATCTTTTTTAAAGCAATTTCAGACATCAAGGTATGAAATACAGAATAATAAAATAAATAATGCTTTCAGATTGTGTGATGCTCACTATTGCCGTGTTAAGATGAAAAGTTTGAGTTCCTCGCTCAGAGGTACAGGTTTTGTCAACTACTCAAGTCAAGTTTAAGTTCTCTAAGCACCACTACCCACCATGACCCTACATACAGTACTTGGTGCAAAGTAATAGTTGACGCAGAGATGAAATATGCATAGGGTAATAATGATAGCCAGTCTCTGGTGCTTGCAGGTGTTGGGCTACTGGCTATGGGCTGGGGATGGCACCAGACAGTTGGGTACCTTATTAGTGTACAGCAGGCATAGTTTGGTCATGTGAATGGCCCTAGACTGCAACATCCTAATTACCAAGAATGTTTCATCTGGTTGTGGCTGTCTGAAGAATCTTGCTGGTAAATGCTGCACCACAGTTCTCCTCACTGTGCAGATGAAATATATTCAGAGTACTGTGACAAAACATCATCAATGAGCACCATTTATAGCTGTTTAAACAAAAATTACAGATAGCAGGCTTTTGTACCTCTGAAATTATCAGATGGATTACTCAAATAACTGAGTAGACTTCCCAGGAATTGGAGACTGCTGTGCATTACTGTGAAGTCTGCAATTTGCCACAGAGCATCTCATTGCAGTCCAACATTATAAGTGCATATTTTATTTTACCTTGCAATTCACAAAATGGAGAATATAACTACCCCTCACTAAATCAGAAGCATGCAGCTTCTCTGGGAATAATACATGTAGGTTGTGTATGTGTAAGAGTATTGAACAGTAAATAAAATGAAGTTCTAAGGGGTAACAGGCAGTTAGACATTTGGGGCTGGATATTCAAACTGCACCATTCTGTGGCGCAAGCCCTTGAGCTGCTCAAAATAGTTGCGCTGGGGTGTGGCTGGGGTGATATTCAATGGAGTTGCGCTATTGAGCAACTCCTTTGAATATCACCCCCCCCCGCCACAGCCACTGTGCATGGTGCAGTGGAACTTGCACCACCGCAAGTGGTCAGAGTGGAGCATTCAAGATGCGGTGGTGCAAGTTCCATTGCGCCATGCGCAAATTTCCAATATTCAAAAGGTGACATGCAAATGGGGCCATAATTCATGCAAGGTGCAGGGGGGGCCATTTGCATCTACTTATGGCCCCATTTGCATGCCATTAGCATGCAGGTGCACCGATCCACGACGACTTGTGCCTGGCGCCCTGCCAGGCAGCAGCCATCGGGGACCAATGCCCCCTGCAGCCCGATCACAGGCATGTAGTAAATCCCCCTTCCCCTCGACTGGCCGGATTGCGGGCAAACCCATATTAAACCCCCACCCCTGACTGGCCTGGATCGCTGGCAAACCCATAGTAATCTCCCACCCCCTCTAGCCAGATCGCTGCAGAACAGAGTTCAACCCCCAAGAACAATATCCTGGTGGTCCAGTGGACCGCAAAGCCCGATCGTGGGCATTAGAGTCAACCCCACCCCCAGGTCCAAGTACCCTGGTGATCTAGTGGCCCCCACCCACCCACCCACAGAGCCCCACCACCCGCTCCCCATCAGCCGGCAGCATCCCACCGCCTGCCGCCCCGCTGCCCACCGACTGACTGCTCAGTAAGGCTGCACACCCACTGGTTCAGAGCAAGAGCCAATGGGCGTGCAGCCCATACCATACAAGGCAGTCCAGATATGTGAATGAATTCACCACAAATACTTTTTTTTTAATTATGATATGCACAGGCTCTGCACCATGTTTTAATTAAAAAATGGAAAACTTATCTGTTCATAGGTAACTAACAGTTGGGTAATGTATGCTGTTTCGACATGCAGAGGCAAAGGCTGAGAATGAATAAACGAGAGTGTGATCTGACAAACTAGTTGCAACAGATCTGACTGCTCTTAAAAAATGTCATCTACTCAATAAAATAAAACAAAGGCAACAGTAGTATCAGCATGAACAAAATTTTATTATTTTTTTTAGTTGTATTTATATCCTTGGCCTGGGGGTTGTACCTTTGGTTCCCCCATCAGGCCAGCCCTCATGGCCCCCACCCTGGCCATGGCCAGAGCTCATCTCCCCACCACAACCCTTCCCTGGTCTCTTCACAGTGGGAACTTACCCCACCACCTTGGAGATCTGGAGGGAGGGTGCAGGAGGGAGCTGACTTGGGCGCATCTGTGGCAGTGTCGTCGGAGCAGCCATCATACCACCAAGGGGTTTTCTCTGTTTTAGTGGTAACCCTCCCTCCAGTGCTGGCATGCAATGGCATCAATGATGCTGCAATGCATGCTCCAACATGCAGCATATCAGACGCCACCAATGCCATCCCCTTCTGTTGGCCCCGAGACTGCACAGCCTCCAGCCACCGCCAGGAGCTGGCACCTCATTTGTCTTCCCCACCCACCCTCCCAAGATGAGAATAGCTGTCCCTGGGATGCTCAGTCCTCCTCCTTCTCCTGGCTGACCCCCGACAGCCCGTGCCCACTCCTGAACATGGGTCGCCGGCATGGCGTGTGATGTGGCGTCCAGTGCCTCAACCCTCAGCACCACCGGGCCGGCTCAACACAAACAAACTAACTGTTTTATTTCTTTATCAGCAGGCTGCAGCAGTTCCTATTGTGCCATTTTGTTTTGCCATTTTCTGGTCCTTCAGTATAGATAAGCTAGTGACGACAATGGCGACAAACATACTCTCAATTTTTGATGGATAAGGGATTTTGTGAATGCACTTAGGTTGCTTACATTGTCTGCTGCTGCAGTGCTGCATCATAATGTGTATGAATAGGCATTAAAAAATAATGTTTTACTGAAAGCAGTGAGGTGGGGGGGGCTGCCTGGGGAGATGCGCAGTGTTCTATTCATTTTCCTATGAAGCCAAGTGATCTCTGGGTGTAGGCTGGTGACAGCTGAGCAGTCAGAGCTGCAGGGTGCCCAGCCCAAGGCAAGAGGCTGTTGCAGTGTTGTGGACTGGCTGGGAGTTAATTAAAAACCTGTAATGCACACGGGACAGGAGCGTCCAGTATTTCTCCAAACCAGCAACATCAGGATCATCCAAAAGATATGAAAAAAAAATCTCTGGGACTTTATATGCAGTAGCATGTGGAACAGGGTTCCCTCCTTGGTCTGTCTGCCCTGCAGCCCTCCACTATGAATCCAAAAATCATATGCACACCACCATTTCAGCAGCTGACTCAGACTGTAGCAGCTGCTGAAATGTTAAACTCCCTTCTGCCAGGGCCTTTCGAGACACTCAGGTTTATTTATTTGTATTTATTTTTTTATTTATTAGAGTCTAGGATTACAATTACGTTTGAGCCAAGGCTCTTTTACAAAGGTTCCTCATCAGGATGAGAACAAACAAACAGGACATTAATTACTACAGGATAACAGGTTACAGTTGTTTATCATCACATGAGTACATACAGATTAGGCAGTACTAGGGGCATGCACAGGACAGGGATAACTTGGTGAGACACGAGAAGAAGATGCTGCCAGAGGCAATTGTCAAAACACAAAGGAAGTGCAAGTGGAAAGTGCAAGTAAGAGGAGGAGGGGGGGGAGGTAGAGGGGGAGAGTAGGGAGGTGGATGAGAAGGGACAAGTGCTAAAAAGGGAACCGCAGGTTACAGAAGACAGTCACATGTGCTAGAGGTTATCTCCTAGGGGGCCAGGATTCCCTCATGGGGGGGTCACTGGGACTTAAATATAAATGTAATAACTGGGGGTCATTGCTTGCCAGTGTTGAGGACTGGAAGCAGATGAGGCTCCCCAAGCCATGGCTGGCTCATTTCCAGATGCAGCATGGGGAGGGGGGTCCAGGAAGAATACAGACAAAATGGGTCCTAAATGACAGCAGCAAGCTACAAACCAAAATATTTTTCTAGCACAGGTGGACAAGTAAGGTGTCACACAGCACTTCCTCTTACTCACACTGGGACAGATGGCTTTGCTTGCCACTTTTCAGTCCTTTTCTTTTCTCGCTCTCTCTTTCTCAGTCAGTCATTTGGTTCGCTCGGCACTGATTTCTTCTTTGTCACCACTCAGCAAGGATCCGCAGTAGGAGTGAAGCCTGATCAGTAAAGTTGACACTGTGTTTTTTTTTTGCTTTTCAGGGGGGTTGGAGCCTCTCCCCTTCCCCCTGTGGGACCCCCGTTGGTGTTGTGCCCCTGGGCAGCTGCCCATGTATCCCCGGTGCTGACGCCTGCACTGAGAAACAAAAACTGTCTCCTCAGGTGAAACTTCAACATGATGACCAAATTACACATTTTTTGTTAAAGCCTGTTGGTGTGACACATTTTATGTGGGCTTGGTAAATCAGTGTAGCGATGCCGTGTACAGTTGCTATGGTGAGTCATTGTACTGTTTATGCCTGTCAAACTTGCAGCATCACCCAATCTCACTGTGGTGAGCATGCTATTTTTATTGTTAACAGAACCAGAATGCCATGGATCTCTTGTAGTGGCCAGCTTTTGGGAGATGATTGATTCAGACTGACTTAGCATAGATGACATAAAACAAACATCATCTGTTAGAGAAGGGACTGTGCAAAATCATACAGGGGTAACTGATCAGGCAATTATTCATTTTCAGGTAATGGGAGGGCAATATATAACAATAAACTCTGCACTCCACACTGTACACCACTGGATGTGGGGCATCAACGAGAAAGTCTTTAGGAAGGTGCTAAAAAGTTAGAGAGGGGTACTAGATAAACATTGATGTTGTCCTAACTTTTCAAAACAAGAATACTAGTATGATATCCATTACTTTACTAATTTTGCCCACCAAATTGGCACAATCCTTTTTAAACCAATCTCGATTGTCACCGTTCTTACGGCAATCAGGACTTTCAAAAATGGAACAGATCAACACATGGTTATGATTGCCCCGCATTAATCAAGCTGTCCGCAGTGTTTTATTATCAAAACAAATTGTTGATACTGCTGTAAGAATTGCCATGTCAACATAAAAAAACACTAATATGCAAGACAGTACTAACGTGATTAGGATGGTATGTACTTCCTGGATGTGGCCAGTTTCATATTGCAGCATGCAAGTTTATTACAGTGCATGAGACATAATGTTGTCATGGAACTTATGAATGACAACGTCACCATTAAGCAGGCTCGCTCACATTAAATGAGTAGAAACAGGAAACAAGGAACAGACACCATCATTATCCACTGTGCTCATATTTATGGCTTAAAAAAAAGAAAAAACTTAAACATTAACTTTCAGTGACACTAAGGAGACAAACAGCTACTCTGTATTATAAATAAATACTAGACACACAGCAACGGTTTCAGTTATTTGTTTAATTTCCTGTCCTCTTTAAATTATAACAATAATTATCAAACCATGGACATGGTTTTCCTATGTGAACTGCTCTTTTTTGTCTCTCCTTAGGTGCTAAACTTGATCTAATAAAGACTATTACTATGAATAGTCCTCTAATATGGCATGTGGATCATTACATTTATTAGAATGATCTTTATTCTCCATAGCTTCTTTGAAATCCAGTGGAACATCTGAATTCATAATTTCATGTAATTTCTGTGTTGCATAGTCATTCCATTTTATTTTTTTACAGTGCATGATACACCTGTTGTTTCCATCATCCATTGTCTCCATCTTAATTGTTTTAATCTCTTCTTTATCAAATCAAATCAAACTTTATTTGTAAAAGGCGCCTTTCCAAAACCAAGGCGCCTGTACATAACATAATAAAAATCAGTAAATAATTAAAACAATGTTAAAATTTATCCAAGGCGGCAACATTAAAAATCATTATATGCATGGCTAAAAAGAAATGTTTTTAATGCCCCCTTAAAACTTTGGACAGTCAGGCAATCTCGCACCTTCACATGCAGATTTGCTCCATAAGGGGAAATGATCACTGTCCTTATTTTCAATACTTTCAAATATTTAACCTTATGAAATAAGTATATATATATATATATATATATATATATATATATATATATATATATATATCACTCAACCACATATCTAACAAGCTCCTTCCATATTCTGAGGGGAAAGTAATTTCTCCATAAAGGTTGCTTCTAATTCTACTATTTAATATTCTAAAATTGAACTGATTTAAATATTTCATCAATACAGACCCTCTTTTATTTTTCATATCCATTGAACTTCTTATTGGTAACCCTATAGTGTAATCAATTGTCCAGAGTGGGGATGCATTTTCCATACCCGGCCATAAAAATAGCAGTATTATATTTGTTTTAATAGTAACAATTATCTCAAAAATTACTTTGAAGGAATTTTTTAAAATTTATTAATTTTTCTTTGCTGAAATATATACATTTATAAAAGCAAAAGTTTTCTTTGTTGAGAGTCTAATAATGATCCCAATGAAAAATGTATTATCTCTAACCAGCTCAATACAGTTTGAGTCCAACAACACATTTACTAAAATTGCAATTCCCCACTTTGAGTGGCCATAGTTATTTTCTTTAAAGGTTGGAATTGACCAAGCCTGGAAACCTTCAAGGTAATTTGGGTTTTGTTTTGGATCCCATGTTTTCTGAAATAGGATAACATCAACATTTTGTAAATTCTTTATCCATTCACAGTCCTCCAGTTTTGAATAAATTCCTGCCACATTTCAACAAAGAGCATCAAGGTTACCGTTAGTAAGTCTTCTTTTATTTTTGGTTATAGCTAGTTACTCAATAGACTCTGAAATAGTTAAAGTTCAATGTACTAATCATTCCCTGTGATGACTCTAAAGAGTATACTAAGACGGCATCACACTCTTGTGCTTCATCTTCCTCTGACAAGACTTCACTAGAATTAATTCTTATTCCTCTCTGTTTTCTACCTCTAAGTTCTTTTTGCATCATTTGACTTCTTCTCCTAATAAAATATGCTCTTGTTCTACTGGTTTTAAAAACGTTGTTATTCTTTGTTGACTACAGTGGGAGACTTCCTTAACCTTTCCATTAGTTGTCTTCAGTTCCATTGACACATCACTTTTTTGAGCTATCATAATAGTTGCATCCAGAGCAACACCTACAGTATCTGTACTAAAAAAACAAATCTCTAGCATTAATTATTGTATTTATCATCTCACGTGTTCAAAACAACACAGATACAACCTTTTGTCAAATTCTTTGTCATGCTACTGCACAGAAACATTGTGGAATTGTGATCTGAAACTTTCAGGGTAAATGGGGAAAAGGTCACAGATGTGCCTTTTGAAGGTTTAGTGAAAAACTATTAATCTGTTCAAAAGTTAATAAATCTTAAAATGTTCCATTATTTTCAATGGGTGCAGTTTGATGTCCCATGTGAAAAAGGATCCTTTGTCGCAAATGGATAATCTATTGCCACAAATAGGTAATTCTTTCTCACAAATGGGAAATCCTTTTTTTGTGCTGCCATCATTTTGTTTTCCTGTTAGCAAGAGAACAAACTCAAATCATCCAAAAAGGTTATGTCTTTGTTACAAACCTACAGGTGTAGCTTCCTGATCGAGATTCCCCTCTGCTAGACTATGCACTTATCCAGTGCAAGAATGCTGTTGCAGTGTTTTTTTTAACATTATAAATCTTTTTTAATGACTTGTGATACGAAAAATGATTTTTTTTTGTATTACGAGTCACAAAAAAGGATGCTTTTTCATGATGAAAAATCCTTTTGGTACTGTGGGGATCACATGGACTGCAACTAAGGTCCAAAGAAGGAGGGGGTGAAGGCTCATCAGCCCACATTTTCCTTTCCATATCTACATCTAAATAAGGGTGTGAACATATCCACTGGATTGATGGGAGACCATTTTTACAACTTTTCAGTGTTTTCCAGCTTCAGCACAAAAATGGTACAAAATAGAAAAGCCTTTGATAAACCAAAAGCAATGATCCATGAAATGGGTATCCGATTTTTATTGTTACCACCTGAAAAGCTCCAGTTCTTCTGGCATGAAGAAACACACTTTTTCAAGGATCCAAGAAAGGTAGAAGAATTTTTAAAAACACAGTTTAATCCCAGCAGAACACTCAACACTTCTGCTATATTTCAGCCTTCACAAAGCAGATTACACACCATATCAGAGAATTCAGAAGACAGCCTCGGTTCCACATACAAATGAAGATCTAATGATGTTCAATACTGAGAGTTCTCTGGGTGATTCTACCTTACCTACGTGAACTGTGGTGTAAGTGAAAAGTTTGGACCCATTTCAGTGTGGCACCTCATTATTACAGCAGTTGGGAATGAACCATTGTGAAGAACAGAGCAACATAAATATTAGAAGAAAAAAAAGAAGCCGAAGAAGGGAAAGGGAAAGAACAGATTGATTGGACAACAATGACACTCCTAAACTCCTTTAATGTTTTTTTTTTTCCCTCTCTCTCTCTCTCTGTCTCTCTTTCTCTTTCCCTCTTTATTTTATATTCTTCTACAGGAATGAAGACCAAGAATGAAGAAATGAAAGCTCTCAATAATTGAACTCAGATTTGGGGACATATATAACCTAAAGCAAATCAGGTTTGGTAAATAACTTTGCTAATTGTAAGCATAACATCCAATGGCAAAGAACAGTAAGCAGTGCAATACCCCATTGCAGCCACCTTTCAATGACTTTCTTTGTAGGTGTACTTGGGAAATGGGGGATGTGTGGGAAGGGTGGTCATCAGGGAGAAGGAAGGAGGGTAAGCACAGGGGAGGTAATTGGGTACAAGGGTTATTTTTTTGTATGGGACACACATAATCACTTTTCACCAGCACTTGAGGGGATGGGGCGGCTTCTCCTCTGATTTGTGGTTTTTGTCAATTTATATTTATCCTATAAAAAATTGAATTACCTCTCCCTGACTTATGAAGTCGGAGGTTGAGATGAATGTTGCTGGCCCCATTGTTCCTTGGTGACTAGTGGTAGCTCCACCCACTGATCACTGGCCTCATTGTTCCCTGGTGTCTAGTGGCACCACCACTATCTGATCACTGGCCCTGTTGTTCTGTGGTGTCTGGTGGCACCCCTTCACTCTCCTATTGCTCTCCTCTTCTGCCTGCAAAAAAAGAAAATGGTCCTCATTGTTTTTTTTTTTATGGAGGTCCCTCTGTGATATGACCCCCCCACCTCCAACTCAGCACCCACCACCCCACACCCCCCAGTGCACCCCACACACCCACTCTCCTGAACTGGTCCTAGATTCAATACCTACTATCCAATCAAAGACACATCTTGCTGCTGTAACTGGTGACTGCAATATGAGAAACTAAGGTAAATGTGATTCAATGTATTTTAGTGGGGGTTTCAACTTTTTGGCACAACTTAGCCATATTTTGACCCCAAATTTTCAACATGACCTTTTTAGGGACCCCACCTCATGAACAATTTGACTGTCATTATGTAACTCCCACCCAAAAGGTAATTTCGCAGTAGCTTGGCGAATTCATCTTTCAATTGGGATTAGAAAATGTTTCCTGTCCTTCTTCATGAGGTGGGGTCATAAGAAGGCTATGTTGAAAATTTGGGGTAAAAATGGCAAAGTTATGGGCATTCATTGCAATCTCGCTAGGCACGCTCGTAACTTTGGTAACTTTAAATATTTTGACAAAAGATTTTCAACACAGCCTTCTTATTATCCCACCTCATATATGTCACAGCTGTCATTTTTCAAATCCAGGCCAAAATGTGTTTTTGCACCTTTGGCACTGAATGGCATTGCAATTGTGCAGAATTACATTTTAGTGAGGATTCAAGAATGTTCTGTACTGGGTACATGAGGTGGGGTAATGACATAGCTATACTGCCAATTTTGTCACTGTTGTCCTATGCTTCCACAGTTACATACATATATGCATCTATGGAGGGATGGAAGTACAGGGACCCAGAGGGCTATGCACTCCCACAGCCAAATAAGGATATGATTATACTATCTCAGAAAGGAAGGAAATAAATTGCAAACAACTTCATTAATGCTCTAGTTAGGGTTAAAGCAACAAAAGAAGGGAAATGTGGCATTAGGGTTTCCAACAGTAGCACCCCACCTCCACTCAGCACACACCAACAGGCATCGGGGGTGTGCCTTGGTGTCATCAGCCCTAAAGCTCACCCCATTCTCCTATACTATACCCATCTCAGCTTATTAACTTATGGAATGGGGTGAGTGTTAGGGCTGATGACACTAAAGGCACTTTTACACACAGGTTTTTAAAATGAAATGAGCGTTACCTGTGTGGCACCGTTGTATTCTGTTCCGTTCTCATTTCCTTTTACACCCTGCGAGTATTCCGGCCAACCCTGCCTCCATTTCTTTCAGCTCCTCCAGAGTTTGCTGCTCTAATGGCTGTTTCTGGAGTGCTACCGGAATGGCTGTTTTACACAGCCAGATGAAACGGAACACGTCGGTGCAAACCGCGAGAAGCAGAGATTGCGGTTTGGACGAATGTTTACCAAGTGAACGAAACAGATGCACTTTACACACAAGGGATGTAACGGAATACTGTTTCCGTAACAGTTATTCCATTACATAAACCTGTGTGTAAAAGTGCCTTAAGACACCCCCCCACACCTGTTGGTGTGCAGCATGGGGGTGGGGTGTTAGGGTTCAACACATTCACATGAAAATTTGCATGAGCCTTTGGGGACCAAAGATTTATTTATGTGGCAAGTGTTGTACATTATATTTAAATATAAATATACAACATTGATACTTTTCTCACCTGCATGAAATTTCATGACACAATGCCAGGATGTCCTTGACAAGGAGCACCTGGACCAACTAAAACCTTCACTAGTAACACTAATGAGGAATCAGAATCAACTACAATGCCTGAATTCTCTTCACTGGTATAAACAGGTTGCTATAGACAAGATGTCATCATTTCCCAGACTGTTACTAAGCAGCTACTCTTGTTATGAATGTAGCTTTTTAAAGCCCTTTTTGAAAAGGTTAGCATGGAAACAAACTAGAAATTAAACAAACTGGGCACTTGTCCAAAGCTAGGCATCCCAAGCATATGACACCAGCAGGGATAAATCCAAGGCTTCAGTAAACCCCAGGTGATGATCCAGAAAAAAAAATACACAAAATATATCAACACAATTCAGGCAAAAACTGCAGTTCAGAGAGGTTAAATAACAAAACTAAGGGTATATAATCTTGTTTTAGTTAAACTGTCTTCAGTTATAAAAAAAAAAAAAATGGAATATTTGAAATTTAAACTTTAAGAAAATTTTATATAATTTTGTACTGTTAATGTCACCTGTGAATTATTTGCTGGAAACCAGAATATCTCTTTACACCTAAATGTGCATCCATATCTAAACTGTGTAGTGTCCCTGCTATACAGCAGGAGGGGCAGACAAGATGGACCCTAAGCTCCTTTCATCATCACAGTACTATGTTACAATACTCATAGTTACCCTGTGGTACCAGGAGTCCAAAACAGGTCCAAAAGTGGATTAAATGTTACCCCAGTGACATGTTAACATACTGTACAAAACGAGAAAATAGTCTCTTAAAAAAACAAACAGGGACATTAATAAAATGCAGTTTGGCATTGAACCATCAGACTGCATCACTCAAACAGTCCTTGGAATGAATATGGCCGAGTTGCATTTCATCTTTTGGGGAGGCTGCAGTTTACTAGCAATCGTCAGACAAGGATTTAGAGTAGTAGTTGTTGGCCTTACCCTTTATTTTTAATTTTTTTGCCAGAAACCTTCCGATGCAACAAATCTCTTTTGGCACAGTCTACTGTAAATCAAGTGTATGCTGCTTTTCCTTGGAAATTAATTTCCCATTTCATAAGGTTGGGAACTCATATGAGCTAACCCCCCATAACAGTGGCAAAGGACAAATGGCAAATACTGTTGGTGATGCTAGGAAAGGAGGGCAGGATGGAGGGGGAAAGGTGGAAGGTGAATACCCTTAATGCTAGGAGCCTTGGGAGGAAAACTGCAGAGTTACAGGTTCTCATGGCAGAGGGAGAGTGGACATTGCAGCCATCATGAAACATGGGCCACCAATACAATGACTGGGTCCTGTCTGTACCAGGGTACAGGTTATTTCGTAGGGACAGGGTGATTGGGAAAGGAGGGTGGCACTATATGTGAAGGAAGGACTGAAAGTATGTAAGGAGGGAAGGGAGGAGGTTAGTATGGAGTCACTTTGGATGCAAATCCAGGATTCCAAGAATAGGATTCTTAGAATGGGAGTGGTGTACAGGCCACCATCTCAGACAGAGGAGTTAGACAGGGAACTAGCGGGACAGATCAGGAGGACCTGCGAAAGGGTAGTGTGGTGATTGTGGGGGACTTCAACATGACAGGGTGGACTGGAGCACCCCAACAACCAGGAACAGAAGGGAGCAGGTACTGCTGGATGCCTTCAGGACAGCTTCCTGCAATGGTCAGTGAACCAACCCGGTTGGGAATACCCTTGACCTTGTGCTGGCAAATGGGGACTTTGTGAGAGAACTTATAGTGGAGGAACCACTGTCAGGGTGACCACCACTCAGTATGGCTCACATTGGATATGGGCAAGGAAGGAGTGGAATCTGGCACAAGAGTGCTGGACTTCAGGAGGGCTGACTTTTGGAGGATGGGGGAAGTGGTAAAAGGGTACCTGGCCAGAATTCAATCTAGTATGGATACTAACCAGAGGTGGGAGCTCATAAAGCTGGGGATAGTGGAGGCAACCAAAACCTTCTGCAAAGCCCAGAGCAAGAAGTCTAGGGCTAAGAAACTGATCTAGTTGAACAAGGAGATCATGGAAAAGGTAAGGAGGAAAAGAGCTGCCTTTAGGAAGTACAAGAAAACAGAGAGGGGGGAGGACAGGGAGGAGTACTTGACAGAATCGAAGGAGGTGACAAGGGCAGTAAGGGGAGCCAAAGCTTCTACGGAACTCAGGCTGGCACAAGGCATTAAGAAGGGGGAGAAGGACTTCTTTAAGTACATCAGGGAGAAAAGAAGCTGTAAGGACCACATAGTAAGGATTAGGAAGGAGGGGGGTTGGGTGGAAGCAGGGTGTGATAAAGCGGAAGCACTAAATGAGTACTTCTGCTCAGAATTTACTAAAGAGAACAGGGGGGTGACACCCAAGGTGGGAGAAATGGCAGAAGCAGGGTGGGAAGTGGTGACAGATGGGGAAATCATGGAGGGCAGAGTTCGAGAGGGTTTGAAGGCACTGAGGGTGGACAAGGCACCAGGCCCAGATGGCATCCACCCCAGGGTACTGAAGGAGCTGGCAGGGTCCTTGCAGGACCTTAGAACCTATTTAATGCCTCACTACATTCGGGTGTGTACCTCAGGACTGGAGGATGGTTCATGTGTGCCCTCCACAAGAGTGGCCCCAAGGATGAACCGGAAACTACAGACCAGTGAGCCTCACATCCATCGTGGGTAAGCTAATGGAGACCATCCTGAAGGAGGCTGGTGGCCCTTCTGAGGCCAAGGACTACAGGACAGCAGACAGCATGGCTTCTACGTGGCAGATCCTGCCAAACCAACCTGGTCGAGTTCTATGACTGGGTAACTAGGCAACTGGACAGGAGCCATGCAGTGGATGTCCTGTATCTGGACTTCAGTAAGGCATTCGACTCAGTGCCACATGGAAGGCTGGGAAGGAAGTTAGTAGGCACAGGGGCGGGTGCAAAGCTGGTGAGATGGGTAGGAAACTGGCTGCAGGGAAGGCAACAGAGGGTGGTGGTGGGTGGGGAGCTCTCACACCCAAGGGCAGTGACGAGTGGTGTTCCACAGGGCTCGGTGTTGGGACCAGTGTTGTTTGGGATATTCATTGCAGACATATCATGGAACATCAAGAGCAAGATCAGTCTGTTTGCTGATGATACCAAGGTAGGCGGTGGTGGATGACCTAGGGGATGGCAGGGGTTGCAAGATGATCTGGCAAAGCTTGAAACCTGGTCAGACACCTGGCAACTGGGCTTTAATGCCAAAAGTGCAAGGTGCTGCATTTTGGGATGAAGAACCCAAGGAGGAGTTACCAGCTAGGGGAGTGCAGCTAGCCCAGACAGAGGAGGAGAAGGATCTGGGTGTGCTCATCACAGGGTCAATGAACAACTCTCGGCACAGTGTAGGAAGGCAGCTGCAAGAGCCAACAAAATGCTGGGTTGTATTGCAAGGGTATATCCTCAGGAGGAGGAGGTGATTCTGCCACTGTATAGGTCATTAGTTGGAGCCACACCTGGTACTGCGTGCAGTACTGGCATCCGTATCTGAAGAGGGACATTAAGTTACTGGAGGGTGCAGCAGAGCGACAAAGATGATCAAGGGCTGGGGACTTATCATACGAGAGGAGGTTGAAAAGAGTTGAACATGTACTCACTGGAGGAGAGGAGAGACAGGGTGACATGACTGAAACCTTTAAATACATGAAAGGAATAAACAAGACAAGTACAGAGGGCTGCTCAAAGTAAGGGAGGAGGGACACCAGGGGCCATGATATGAGACTGGAAGAGGAAGGTTCAGGAGGAGATGAGGAGACACTTTTTACAGAGAGGTGGTGGCTGGGTGGAATGCGTTACCTCCTGAAGTGGTATGCAGTAGAACAGTGGACTGCTTCAAGCGAGGATGGGACAGGACAAGGGGGGGGGGTTAATGAAGGGGAAGGGTGGAAGGGAGGGGCAGCTGCAGAATAAGGGGTGCTAGCTGCACATTCGAGCAGACTTGATAGACCTCTAGGCCTTTATCTGCTGGCAAATTTTGTATGTTCGTATGTTCGTAAGGTAAGATGTTGTTAGCTCCTTTATATTTTACCTAGGTCTCTGAAGGCCTCTATAGTCACACAAAATTGTGCTGGAGGTCACAGTTGAAAATGTTGACTTACAGAACCTGAGAACTGCCTGCATTTTTCATTAACAGTAAGTGTTCACTTCTGTTTTGTAACACCTTACAGGGTTAATCCTTCCACCAGACATCTATAATAATGGGCATAAGCCAGATAGAATAACTTTCCAGATTCATCACTATCTAGCAGAAAACTCACTGCTAGCTAATTTCTGGTAAACAGTATCCACATCTTAACAGCTTCTGGATGAGTAGTTGGGCAGTGGAATTTTGTACTGACTGGTGCTTGCCAGAGAAGATTTAGGGAAGCTCATATGTGAAGAAATTTTGGAAATATCTTTTAGGTGGGAAGTGACAGTAAGTTTGACTTCACGAGAGATCCTGAGATCTCTGAGAGGACAGTACTGTTTTGGCTGTAGCCTTATTGGAAAAGTAGTGTGATCTAGTGCTTAGGATACTGGCGATCACGGGCCCAATTCCAAGGTGAATGTCACAACTCACAGGCGTATGAGAGTTGTGACATTTGCCACTATGCTGGGGACCCTGCACCCTATTCTAGAACAGGCAGGGTCCCCGGCACTTATGCCCTGCGACTTGTTGCAGCTGCAGGGTTGCACCATGAGAATGGCACAATAGACCTGTGTCCCACAAGCTGCTGACCATGGGGAACAGCCCCATGAGTCCCCCCAGCCCCAAAACAAGCCCGCACTCCCCTGTGTGCCATGGGGGGTTGGCAGTGTGGCACAGGCGCAAGGGGGCACAACAAAAAATGGACCCGGATGCTAATGGGTGGCACCCTGGTATTGTGAGAGGGGCTTCTCAGTGTTGGGGGGTCCATGGTGCACAGCTGTGTGTGGTTTGTGGCACTGCGGGGGAAACCACTGTTAGGCCAGGACAGATGCCACTTAGACCAACTAACAGCTGGTCTAACCCTGAAGTGCCGCAGTGTGTCTCAGAATTTTGTCACTGAGTTACAGCAGCCACCCTCTCAGAATAGGGCACGCTTGCTGCTGTAACCCCCCCCAATTCTGCCGTGCCATAGGGGCTGTGGCCAGCAGATGTCCCCTTGGGTGCAGGTCACCCACGCCATGGCGCCAGCTACCTCCTGGAGATCCCGATCAGCGTAACACATGTCGCAAGGTGCAACTTGCGCCATTGCGTTTGGCACAAGTTGCTTTGTGACACATGTAATCTGACTTGGAATCAGGCCCCACAGGTTCAACCCTCCCCCATAACCAGGGACTCATTGTGTGACCTTGAACAAGTAATTTGACTTCCTAGTGACTTAATTCACTTGCCTGTAAAATAGGGTAAAATCAGGAACCCACTGCAAGTGAGATGTTATGTTTCAGTTGAGCTATGCCATCCTGGATAAAAAACTTGTGAGGGGAAAAATTAGGTCAGTGAAAGAGATGGAGTTATACTTCAGTATGCCTTTCTTGCCTAAGAGCAGGACCCTGGACTAGGAGATAAAGACAAACTGATACCAATTACTAAGATAAGACTGCAAGCCATTAACTTCTGAAGTCACAGTCTGACATGTACAAAGTTAAGGATGTAAAGGTGTGTAAAGGTGTGTTTCCCAGTGTGTGCTCATGCCCCATACAGTTTTTCTTAAGGCACTGACAGTGGAGATGTGCATTGTGAGTATGCATCAGCTGTATGAAATATGTCTCTCATTGTACTTCAGTGCTGAGGCCTGGTATTGAGTTTGCATGCATTCTATTATGTTGCATAATTAAATAGAAATAAAGTTATTATTTTTTTCCTTTGGCAACACACCAACTTTGTCCCATTCCAATTTTCAACCTTATAATTACCCTTATCCTTTGGGTTCCACAGCAGCACCTAGACCTCCAGCTGGGGGAGGGAGGGTGGTAGCATGAAGGTCAGCTGGCAGGATATATAAAAATACCAAGTGGAACATTCCAGGATTCTGCGTAATAAAAATCTCACAGAATTCATGGAAATCTGCATATTCTGTTTTTTCCACAAATATCATTTTGAATTCCACAGGATTTTTATTGCATTTCATGTGATGGAAAGTTTGTGTATTTTTCTTTTTTTTGGTGGTGGTGGTGGGGAGGGGGGGATTCCACTGAATTATTACAAGGCACAGTAACAGTTTCACTGAAATTTTCACCCACCCAATAAAATGTCCCCTCACTTTCATAATTCTCCCACCACAAAGCAGACTTTGAACCATTGCCCTTCCTTCCTACCTGGCTTTCTTTCACCCAATACTTTAACTCACTCCCTAAAGTCTACTGCAGAAGGGCTCTTAGTAGTTCTTTTTAACAAGCTGTGATCTGCTGGCAACAAAGCACTAGCATCGGCTATATTGGAGATTATCGGACCAGTGCTACGCTAGTACCGTAAAACTTTCTTGAATACAGTATGTGGTTGCGCTTACTGTTGATGTTTGTTAGGTCGGTTTGTTTGAGTTGGGGGGGTTTTCCCCCCTACACCACCTTGTTTTTTTGGAGTTTTTTTACAGGGAGTGTTGGGGGTGAAGCCCACCAACTCAAACTACTAAAAATAACCCAAGGACTGATTTAAGACAGTAGCGTAACTTGATCCCACACTAATAGCGTATGTCCGTTGATGGTCCGATAATCTCCACTATCTCCCTAGCATCAATTGTTCTCTGCTTAAGGAAAATCATCCAGTGTATATATCAAGACCACCCAACCCCAAAATGAATAATTTTAACCAACTTTAAAAAATCAACGTACTGTATATGATTGGGCCTTTGAACATATTGAGTCTGTAAGTTTATTAAGTGTATAAGGTATAAGGTGTAGGAGACCCCAAGTCTTAGGTTTGGGTGAGAGGACTTCAAAACATAGCTGAGCAGTTCTGTCTCCCCAAACCTCACAAGAGGAGTCTCTTATACCATGAGATACTCAACTCGGAGGCCCTGTTAACCTATAATAAATCAGCTGAGTTTAGCTCAAGTGAGTTAAAATAAGTTTATAGTCTTTTTTTTTTAATTTTATTGTGCCATCTTCCCCCCATGGCACTGAAGTAGAACACACCCTCCAAATGCTCCCGCATGAGAGCACACTATACACAAGCTATGAGGGACAATGACTCTGCATGCTGATTGGCTGAGATAACATTACTGATTTATAATACAACATATTAATTTGTTTATAAGCTCCATAGGTTGTGAACTTGTGCTATATAATATTAAGCATTTTATAGTGCTTGCAATTTTGTGCTAGTTATTTTAGTAATGTAAGGAGTCCTAATTGGGGCTTCCCAGAAGTGCATCTGCAAAATAAAGGCATGCTTGATTGATTGATTGATATAGTGTCATATCCTACAAAGTGTAAAGAGTTGAACATTTTAGTATACTGTTGCACTACACAGGAGGCACATACTTTTCCAGCTCCTGTATCTCATAATACAACTTCACAGGTTTAAGGATCTGAAAAAAAAAGATTTTGTTAAGAGCTGGAGACCTACACAAGCCAGTCTATTTAGAGGAGCAGAATTCTAAAACATTTATAAGGAACTGTACCACAAAGGTTGCTGGGTGTTATGAATGAATTATCAATAAAATATGATAAAATATTTTTAAAAGTGTTCTTAAATACCCTCTAATATTTTCATTTACTAACATTTGGAAAAAAATGTTCTATGTATTACCAATATTACCAATACTTTATTGTAGTGTTCTACGAATTAATAAGGTTAGCTTGTCCTGATTGTTGAAAACAAATCTCCCATATGACAACAACAAATACACATGTATTTTCCTGCCTGTCAGGTCCTTCAGATTTCCCCCAATGTGTTTTAAGAGATGTGGGACCTAAATTCCCAAATTGCAACTGTAAGATTGCTCAATATATCATCTGACTACATCTAAGGCTGACAGGACATGTAATAGAGTAGGGATCAGGGAAATGAGAACAGGTGCTACACTAGGAAGGACCCACTTCAGTGCATTTAAAGTACAACAACTACCCTTTAACTTTAGCAAACATTTCTGATGAAATATTTCACTTGTATTTTACTTGTAAGATAATAACAGCAGAAAATTCAAGGGTCCACATAAGTTGCCCTTCACTTTAGTGATAATAATCTCTTAGTTCTTTCCTTATCATATGAATACCCAATTTATTTTTAAATATATTAAATGTCTCCCTTTGCACTATGTCTGCTGGTAGCTTGTTCCATATTCCTATTACTCTATGCATGTAATATAGTTTTCATCTGCTGGTTTTGAATGTACATGTGTTTAGCTGTGTTTTAGGCCCCGCCCCCCTTGCAATACTGTTTGGTTTGATTTATACGTTCATACATTCCATTAAATTATTGTTGTTTACATATATTGTACATACAAAGTAGATCTCCCCTTATTCTTCTTCTGTGCAATGTATGGAGGTTTAAGATGTTCAATCATTTTATATAGCTTTTATTTTCTAAACCCATTACTGTTTTCATGACCCTTTTCTGTATTTTCTCCAGTTTATGTTGCTCTCCTCAATTTAGCCATCTCCACATTTATGAGCAGTACTCAGTATGAGGCCTTATATAACTCCAACACAAGGGACTTATTATATTACTTCATTTAACTGATGCCATTTCTTATTCTTGCTTCAGATGTTCTTATCCCCATTCTATACTTGTTGTTTTCCAGTAGTTACTCATTTATTGAAATCTTTATTTAGCCAGCAATAATATAACACATTCAAGAAATACATGTTCTTTTTCAAGATGCACCAAGCAAGAGGGTTTACAATATAACATTAGTATTATACTAAATTGCTGAAAATATAATAAACATTGGAATGACAGGTTACAAATAATGGCAAACTAGAAATGTGAAACCAGGTAGGTGCTAGCAATGAGGATAGCAATATTAACTGCAGATACCATTTTTTTTGTTTATTTTAACCATAAAAACCTTATTCCAATATAAATATAAGGAGGAGGATGAAAGAAAAGATTGGGCTCAGGAAACAAGTGTGTGTGTGTGTGTGTGTGTGTGTGTGTGTGTGTGTGTGTGTGTGTGGTGGGGGGGGCATGAATCTAGGAAAGGTCCAGGGGAAATGGCTGAGATACTGAATGAATACCTCACTTCAGTGTTCACATAAAAAGGCCCCCAGGGAGAGGTGCTGAAGGTGCTCACTGGGAGGACCCATGGCATCAGGAGTAGCCAGGATACAACCTGTGGACATTACAATCACCCTGGTAGCTGTCCATGAGGTGGTACAGATAGGAGGCATCCCATCAACCCACTACCCATCCTGGACCCTATCTTCTTCATTTTCCTGAATGACCTCCCCTCTGACTGTGCCAACTCACATAACCACATGCCTGCTGATGACTCTGTCATCTTTACCTCCAGTCCCTGCACCGCAGCTGTAAAAATCCTGCTCCAGCAGAACTTCAGCAACATTCTGCACTGGTTCCAATCCAATCAACTTAAAGTCAACACCAAAAAAAATTATGTCCATGACATTTGGTACCAGCCAGAAACTGGCCAGACTCACTGCCCTCTAGTCTTCACCACACTGGATGGCATGCCTTTTGAAGCAGTTCAGTCCTTCAAGTACCATGGTGTGTGGATAAACAGTAAACTTGAGTTCTCAGCCCTCACTGATGCCAGCTATGCAAAACTTTGTCCCAAGCTTGGTGCCCTGTACCACAACAAAAAGTGCTTTCTAATGCATGTGCATAGAGAGATTTTTATCAGAATGGTACTCTCTGTCTTCAGCTATGCAAATGTGGTCTATGGCACCACACCTTCCATGTCCCTTGCCAGACTGGACACCCTTTGTAATGCCCAATGTCATTTTGCTACAACCCCCACCCACCACTTCTCCCTCTATTCCTCCCTATTCATCCTCCCTCTGCCCTCAAATCACCAAACTCACTATACCTCCTTCATAGTCAAATACTAGTTTGGTTTCCATCTTACCCTCTCCTTTCCCAACCCCACACTCTCTTCCTGTTCTCTTTATTCCAGGGACCATAGCAATTTTGCCACTCCTCACCCCCGGCTCCTCTGTTGGGCAATCTGCCTTCTCCTATTCACTTTCTTCACTCTGAACCAAAACCCTTCATCCCTCTGCATCTTCTCTTCACCTGGCTCCTTCAGGCATCAATTGAAACTCCAACCCCACACTATATGTTCCTGCTACCCTTCCTACAGACACCTCTGCAGCCTTAGCCGTAATTGTCCTTGGTAAGGCAAACAGCTGTGCCCCTGCTACCTGCCTTCTGGTTTCATTTCCTCCATACCTCTGTTTTCACTCCATTGTGAGGCCAGGAAATAACTCACCCTATAGGTCATTTGCTTGTTGCCAGTATTGTCTTGCTCACTATGCATTTGGTGCCACTTTTACATTGGTCCTGTATAAGTGCTTATTTTTGAGACTTGACTGCACTTTATTCTCTGTGCCCCTAATTTTGTACCAACTTATTTTATCAAATGTTGTTTCACTGACTTGTTATTATGTATTGTACTGCTGTTCTTCTTCCATTACTCCCCTCTCCCATGTCACACCTGGAAATAAGCCTCAACTCAGTGAGCCACCCCTGGTTACCAGTTTTCAGACAGATAAATACAGTACATAAAGGGAACAAATAGCAGGGCCATTTGAGTAATCTTTCAGAAGTTTGTCTTGGCAGGTATGATGCCTGAACTGGAATGCTGCCAGTGTGGTCTTTATCGACAAGAGGGAGGCAAGGTTGTACTCGAGCAACGGCAGGCCAGTCAGCCAAAAATCAGTTATAGACAAGGTCCCGGTAGAGCTTATCAAGGATGGACAAATGGAGCATAAGTCTATTAGGTCTGTCCTGAGTCTCTATCTCACATTATTCATTGTTAGCCATCCTTATTCCATCCCTAATTAACCTCAATCACCAGTATTTACCCTCCCTTTGCAAATGGTCCCCTTAAATTATCCATTGTCTACTCCATCTCTAATTGGCGCTGGGTCCAAAAAGTGCCGACAAGAATAGCTTTGTCATGGTGCACGGTAAAAATGGTGCCATTTCTTTTCTTTATGAGCTCTGACTTCGCATCTGCGTCTTGATTCTCACTCCAAAAGGGAGCAGATACCGGAGAAAGTTAAAATTTGAGGGGCCATTACAGCTCGATGTAAAAAAAAAAACCTAAGTCCCAAGGTGTGCTAAAAAGGCTGGAGGCCAGAAATAGAAATCTGGTCTCCACTGCTGCTTGTCAAGCTGCTCAATGCCCCAGCCCTCCACACCACGGGAGCAGCTCAGTCAGCCTTTTGGCTTCTGGTGCTCTCATCTTCTTTCAGCACCCTGGATAGTGACCAGGGGAGCACTTACAGCAAGTGCTGTAAATTCCCTCTCACTGTCCATGTGAGTGCTTACCAGACTAGCACCGTATAGTGCTTCACTATTCTGGTAGCACTCACTTTATGGGATACCTCTGAAATGACTCTCTCTCCAGTATTTAACTTTCCATTGCAAATAATTCCCTAAATTATCTACCATGTCTTGAAACCATTTATGGCTTCTGAATTGACTACAATACTATTTAAATGGTTCCTTTTATTAACCATCCTCACCCTAAAATATTTCCGAATGTCATTTTTATGAATGCTCACGCTTACGTGCCAGCCAACATATTGCAGTAGTAGTAGATTTGGAGGTGCAATCACTGTGGGCTAATGTAGTGCACACATTGGTAGGTGCATCCCTCATTCCCCAATAAGCCAGCATGCAGGCGCTGACACCAGCAATATGTAAAGTGACCACCAGATCTAAGAAAAGTGCCACTGCAGTAAGAGCCGAGCTTGTCACGCAGTGGCACAATAACATGCCTCCTGACGTGCCTTTCCTGGTGTGTACTGACTTCAGAGGTGCCCAATCCCCCTGTCAGCATGCCCTGACCCACTTCATTTGTTGAGGGAGCCCACTCCCCATCAGCATAATGTCCCCCCTCCCATTCTAATTGTGTGCCGAGAGGGTGCCCAATCACCCTCGGCATCATGCGCTCCCAACTGTCTTTCTTTGCTGATGGGGGGCCCAATCCCTGTCAGCTTCAGTCCCCCCTGCCCAGTTCAATTTGCTGATGAGGAAGCTCACTCCCCATTGGCATAATGTCCCCAACCCCTGATTTGTGCTGTGTGCGGCATCATGCGCATCCCCCACCCATTACTGTGCAGATGGGAGGCCAAATCCCTGTCAGCTGCAGTCCCCCTACCTGTAATGCAGGTGGTACACTGGAAGCACACCACAGTGTACCAAACAAATACCTGCAAAAAAAGAAAACCGACCCTTATTGTCTTTTTTTTCCCTGTAAAACAAGAAAACGGTCCCTCACAGGCCTCTCCTACCCCCTCTCCCAACCCACATTCACCCCCTGCATACCCTGCTTCCTCACCCCCCTCACCCCATACTTATCTCCAGAGATTGACACAATGATCTTCGGTGGACCGGGAACACGTTTGCCCTCTTCAAAGCTGACCGTGAACTGAAGAAATGCAGGTAAGCTGTATAACGGCATAAATAGGGTTTTTTCAATGTTGGTGCATATCTCAGGCATTTTTGGGAATTTTGGCACCAAATGTTCAACATGAGGTTATTAGGACTCCTCCTCATGAATTCAGTCACTGTCATGGTGTTATTCAGTCCTGAAAAGGTGATTTCGTGGTCACTACGCAGAATCACCTTTTGGGGCTGATTAATGAAACGACGGTGCCACTGTTCATGAAGTGGGCTCTCAAAAAGCCTATGCTGCAAATTTGGTGAAAAAAATTAAAAAAAAATGACTGTTTTATGAGTGTGTATCGCGCAGTTTCAACACACGCTCGTAACTTCGTGAATTTGTAATATTTTCACTCCAGAGTTTCAACATTGGCATTTTTCCACACCTCCTTATGAACAGTACAGCTACCATTTCACATATCCAGGTCGAGATATGTTTTCACACTTCCAGCACAGAATAGCACGGTCACTGTGGGAGATCAGTTTTAGGGACAGATTAAGAAAATGACAGTGACGCTGTTCATGAGCAGAGGTCCTAAAATGCCTATGTTGAAAATTTGGTAATGAACGTCCATAAAATGACTATGTTACAAGTATGCATTGCGCAGTTTCCACGCGCCCTTGTAACTTCGAAAATTTGCAATATTTTCATGCCAGATTTTCAACACTGGCATTTTTTTCACACCTTCTTATGAACAGTACAGCTGTCATTTTTCACATCCTGCTCAAAATGTGTTTTCGCACCTGTGGTGCACAATGGCGTGGTCGCTGTGGGAAATCAACTTTTGGGACAGATTAACAAAATCACAGTGCCACTGTTCATGAGGGGAGGTCCCAAAATGCCTATGTTGAAAATGTGGTTAAAAAATTCCCAAAAAATAATTGGGCTACAGACGTGTGTTATGCAGTTTCTATGCATGCTTATGACTTCACCAATTTTTCGTATTTTCACTACAGATTTTCAGTGTTGCCATTTTTGTGCACCTCCTCCCTGAACAATACAGTTGTCATTTTTCATATCCTGCCCAAAATGTGTTTTCATGCCTGTGTCACTAAATGGCATAGTCGCTGTGCAAAACCACCTTTCGGCTAACAAACTGATAGTGCGCTCTTCATGAGGCGGGGTCACAAAAAGCCCATGTTGAAAATTTGGAGTGAAAATACCAACAAACGCCTATGGCGTTAGGGTTTCCAACTGTAACACCCCACCCTGTGGAGACTGACAGGTGTCAGGGGTGTGACTTGGGATTATTGGCTATAATGCTCATGCCATTCCACCCTCACCCCCACCCTGCAGCCAGTGACAGGCATCAAGGTGTGTCTTGGAGTGTTCAGCCCTAAAGTTCACCCCGTTCTCCTATACTGCACCCATCTCAGCATATTTCCTTATGGAATGGGGTAAGTATAAGGCCCAAAGACCCCAAAGCACACCACGATACTTGTCAGTGTCTACAGGGTAGGGTGAGGTAAAATGGCATGAGCGTTATAGCTGATGACCCAAAGGCACACCTCAACGCCTGTCGGTCTCTGCAGGGTAGGGGTGAGGTTGGCATCAGTTCGATACTTCACTGCCATTCCTATTATCATCTCTAACTCCTGCACTACCAATGCCAATGCCAGTGAGACAACATTCGGCATTGAAAAATGCTTGTTTAAAATTCCTCCAGTAATTCTATGAGTGTGTCCACTGATGGTTGAACTTCTCTTTATTCTTTTTTTTATTCTTAACAGTTCACTGTAATATATGTCTCGACATATCATACATCTTTTTCCTGACACCTAGTGAGTACAAAGAGATCCATTAACCTCTCCTTATAGCTTCTACCTTGCATTCTTAAATAAGTTTGTCATCCTTCTCTATAATGTCTCCAATTCATCATAGTCCGTT
Organism: Neoceratodus forsteri; assembly: GCA_016271365.2. Taxonomy (NCBI): domain Eukaryota; kingdom Metazoa; phylum Chordata; order Ceratodontiformes; family Ceratodontidae; genus Neoceratodus; species Neoceratodus forsteri. Next base: position 1,222,081,705 of record CM057459.1, on the reverse strand, counting down.
CACAAATGAACATTCTAAAACTGCACAACATTCCAGATGTGGCCTAACTGGTCACCTGCACAGTGGCAGAATCACTTTCCTACAAGAGGTAGTATACTCTTTCCGATACTGCCTGACATTCTATTTGCTTTCTTATACATTTTGATGCTCTGAGCTGAAAAGTTAAGACCATCACTAATAATTCCTTCCAGCAGTTCAATTTTCTCTTTTGTATGTTCTACCTTTACCCCATAATTATCATGTATTCCATCAATGAATTTCATCACCTAATAGGCATAACTTTGCGCTTTTTGTTATGGAATTTTAATTGCCATGTGCTTGAGCACTTTTCCTGTGACTCTGCATCCCTCCTCTTAGTGTAAATGCCTTCATCTTTATATTCATGCTCCTGCAAGATTTTGTATCACCCACAAATAAACTTACTTCACCTTGTAGCACAAAAACATCACCACTAATAAATGTATTAAACAGAAGACATCCCAAAACTGACCCTAAGGGACCCCACTGGTAACATTCTTTACCCCAGAGAACTTGCCATTCAGGCCTACTGATGGTTTCCTTCATGAAAATCAGTTTCCAATCCATGTTGTGACCTTCACCTAACCCCAAGTGGCTCATCTTCTTAACCAGTCTTGGATGTGGCACTAAGTCAAAGGCTTTACTGAAATCCAGATACAGGATAACAACCTCTGTCTACTTACTGTGTCCCATGCTAAAAATGTTCAAATTTGTTTGACACATTCTTCCTCTTGTGAGCCCATGCAATTACCAAGTAAGGGTTTCTCTTCCTCTGAGAAATCAGCAATGTATTCCTTGATTATTGTCTCCAATAATCGACCCACAATGGGTGTTAGACTTTGTGATCTTAAATTTCCTGGATGTTTCATGCTCACATACTTGTGCAGTGAGAATATGTTTGCCACCCTCCAATCCACTGGCACTTCACCTTTTAAAAGGGTTTCATTGAAAAGGGCCATCAGAGTTGCTGCCAGTGCATGTCATGTTACCCTAAGTAACAAAGGGTAAGACACATTTGACTCCGTGGAACTGTTCAGTTTAATATTCTGCATATGTTTAAAAACACCATATACTGGCATTCTGCCAGACTCCATATTCTGTCCCTCTGGACTCTCAAATTTAATTTGGCTCTACAACATCTTGTCAACAACTTCGTTGCGACAGGACCCAACAGTCACGACTTTATGTCGACCGCACTTTGCAGTTGCCATAAAGCTGTCAGGAACACTGTGTGTGTTTACATCGGGGGGCTTCACCCCCTGAACACCCCATGTGAGGGGCTCTGCCCTCACACCCCCTGTTCTAAATTATTCAAATTCTGAGTTTGAGTTTCTTTGAGGAGGGGATGCAGGATGGGGGAAGTGTTGCCAGGTCCTGGGCGGACTTTTACAGTGACTTGTTGATGCTGTCGGCATCAACGTATATCACTGTAAAAGTGTCGCTATATGGGGGCCATACCATTTAATTCTACTATCAAGAAATAGATCTACAGTAACTTCTGAACAGAAAATGCTAAACTAAAGTTCACATTTAATACATCTACCTTCCCTGTGTCATCTTCCACCCCAACTCCATTCTGTTTTACTGTTTCCATGCTGTCCTTTGCCTATCTCTTCTCTCTGGTATCCCTGAAGAACAACTTATCATTTTTCTTATCTCCCTGTGCTATACTTAATTCACTATTAGGTTTTACCTTCTTAATAAGCTATTTTTGTTTCACTAGCTCTTTATTATAGACATATATTGGCCTCAGATTGATCCCCTTTTTAAGTTACGAAAGATTTCTGTTTACCGTTATTGCTTCACTCACCTGTCCATCAAACAAAAATGGCTTTCTGAGCTAGTCTAACTTGCTAACATACCTAATTCACTTATTTGAAGCATTCTGTAGTTCTCCTTTTACAGCTGCCCATTTGTTTCCACACCCTTCATTTCATCTATGTTATCTAGCTTGTCAATTAATATTGCTCCTATTTTCCTAAACACAGTTGTATTAAAGTTAGGAACCATGATGCTGGATTTAACACATTGTACCTCCAGAGCTATTTTAAAACTCAAAGAATTATGGTTGCATCAACCTATAGGATTCTCAACTACAGCACTAAGCTGTACAACTGCACATACACCAGTCCTGGGTTTGAAACCCACTACAAGCCACTTGCATACATTGTGACCCTGAACAAGTCCCCAAACCTCATTGTGCTTCCCTGTTGCACCAGAAAATGAGCCTCAGCTCAGTGTGCCATTCCTGGCCAGAACGTCTTCAGAAATATCACTGATAATATCATTGCTGGATATAAGAAGCTCTCAGATATCATCCCATCTTGTTGCCTCCCTAAGCCATTGCTTGAGAAAGCAGTTCTGCATAACATCCACACATATCTGACTCCTTTGAGATCTGACCACTGGTACAGTGTTTCCCAGTCTATATCAGGAAAATTAAAATCTGCCATTAGTATTAGGCTATCATGCTCTGCTAATTTATTATTTCCCTTAATCATTATTTTAACCATCTCTACTAGTGGATTTTATGGCCTATAAACTACTCCTATTATTAGTTTTCTACACCTCTCTCAGTCACCAAAGCCACAATCATGCCACACCCTCCTTATGTATAAACATTTCCTCTAACACTGCTGAGGTTCCCATTGTATTAACTGTCTTTCCCAAACAATGCATAATCTGAATAATGAAGATCTGGGTTGTTATTTTGATTTTCTCATATTTCAATAACTGCCACTATATCCAGTTCCTCACAGACCAAAGTTGCCTACAACTCATCCATTTTGTTTCCTGAACTCCTTGCATTCATGTAAAATACATTCCATTTTTTATTTTCCTCCTTTCTGTATCCTGTTTATATTTTCCAGCTATTTCATTTCCCCCTTTACCACCCTCATATGTGTCACAATCTCCCTTTCATGCACTAATTGTGTTGGGGAGAGCCTATTTGAATCTTTGTTTGCATGTGAGTGTATATCTGCCAATTAGTACTGGTTTCCTTCATTCCTAGTACAAATTTTTACCAGTTGCCACATCTATCTTCAGGTTTAACAATCTATTACCTTTTCTTGATAAATGCAGACTATCTTCTCTGAACAAACTATCCTCCTCCCAGAAGGAGACATTGCCCCCAGTACAACAAAAGCCTTCCTCCTCACATCAAACATTCAGCCATCTATTACATTACTTATTTTCTCTTGATCTTACTGTTCCTCACATGACACTAGTAACACCACAGAAAAAATATCTGCTCTATTGCTATTCTCAGCTTACTACCCAAAATCAAAATGGTATCTCTACATAGCAGATGTCATAGAAAAGATATTTCAAAATGGGGAATGCAGTGGACAAATGAGTCTCACATACTTGGGTATTCAAATACACAGATTAATAAATAGGACAATAACAACAAATTTTGAAAGATTTTATGTTAAACCTGAGATGATCTACTGAAATGGAATAAGTTATCACTGGGTCTCTGGAGCAGCTTGAAAACAGTTAAAATGATGGTGTTACCTCGGGCAGTATTTCTGCTTAGTATGACACTGAAAGTAATCCACAGAAAGTGGTGTCTCACAGTTCGAAGCTCATTCAGTAAATTAATTTAGTCTTTTAAAAAACTAAAATGTTCCTCCCACAAATTAATTAGGTCACTATGGGTCATCAGGTTCTCTCAGGTGCCCCTCAGGAATCAATTCTTGGGAACCTTTTATTCAGCCTTATTATTAACAAACTTCCCTCACTCTGCAAAGAGTAAATTCTTCTTTATGCTGATGATGCTGTCATCTTTTCCAAAAACCCAGACCGGCTCCAACTTGAATCTCACCTTCAAAAGGACTTTACTACTGCAGAAGCTTGGTTTTCCAAATACAAGCTTCTAATGAATTACAAAAAAAAACTAAAGTTATGCTGTCTGTAAACCCTCACAATAAGCATAAGAACTTCAAGATAACAATCCTGAATAGCCTATATGCCCACATTGAGCAAGTACAAACCTTCAGACATCTAGGTATCACCCTGGACAGTGCTAATCCCAGAATTGGCCTACTATACAGGCACCATCATTGTGTGACCCAAGAGACATTGTCACTCACCATAAAAAGCTTCATACTATCCATTATTGACTATGGGTTAGTGGTCTATGGTGCTGCCCCTGACTCCACCCTCAAAAGGATTAGTATTGCCCTTAATAAATCCTGAAGGCTTCTTCTTGGTGCTAATAGACTAACCCACACATGTGACCTATATGCACAGTCTACTTGGCTTACCCTACAAGGTAGAATGCGGTACCAAGTGTGTCTTCTAGAGGGAAAAAAACCTGCCTTGGCCTATATCTGCCTGCCATCCAGAACCTCCTGTCCATAGCTCCCAACTCCCCATGGTACAAAAAGCACTGCCAGACAATCACTTTATGTCCCTTTTTTCTATACCTCACAAGTGCAAAGATCTTTTGCATACCATGCCCTGCTATGGCTTAATGAACTCCCACCAGATATATTCAATGAGTCCAAGCTTGGGCCTTTTAAGAGAAAAATCCACCTACACCTCACCTGTTTAAGCAGTTGTGACTACTAGTACATGTTCCATTCTTTGACCACCCTCCTGCCCACTACACCCTCTGCCTCCCACTCCCTTCCCCACCCCATTACCTAACCCACCCACCCTTTTTAACATCCTTTTTCCTTCTTGAGGCACTTAATACCCCCCACCTCTCTTTCTAATCCCCCTCTCTTGGAGCCTGACAAAGAAATCCTTATTCTGCTTGTAACTCTGGAGCTTGACAAAGAACAACTTATTCTGCCTATTTACCTCATGCTTTGTAACCTTGTAATCTAATTGTATGTTTATTCTTGCATTCTCTGTTCAGTCACTGTTGCCCTGTAGCACTACACTTATACTGTCTCCAGTGTTCCAATCTTGAAATGTTTATAATGTGTTATTGTTCATTTGACATGGAACCCTATAAATGAGCTTCCAGCTCAAAGGTGTACTTTCAAGATTGCAATAAATAAATAAATAACTAAATAAAATAAAAGAAGAACTGGACTTAAAACACCAGATATTAACCTTTACTGTCTGACCTGCAGAGTACAGTAATTTGTCTACTAGGCCAGAAGTGTGAATACGGTGGAATATACTGTACACTGGAATGGCTGATCTTGGAGTGGCGGGTAACTTCTAAATATTCCTTTGAATTACAAACTATAATCTTTGCAAAACTGGTGAGGAGACTAGCTAATGAGATTATTGGTCACAGCATGAGGGCTATCTCGCAGTGGCTACGCCTTCTAAAATTTAAGTTGCCTAATTCTCCAGACCAGCCTTTGTGGAACAACCTTAATGTGCTCTTGAATGGATCACCAATTAGAAAAATAGAGAGTGGGGAGAAAAAGGGATAAATACAGTAAGGGATATAATGAGAGGGTCAACTATTAAAACATTTCAGACTGTAATACATGAATTCTCATTGAAGTATCTGATAGAAATGTTTATGAGACACCTAAATAGATTGCCACTGAATGTTACAACAGGGAAGAGCTAACATTCATGAATGGAAACACTGCTAATTTCTTTAAAGTATTGATGGACAAACCAACCATTTCTAATTCCTACAAACTCCTTACTGAAGTGTGTAAGTCAGTGGCAATGGATTTCACTGTGCAGTGGTCCACGGCCCTAGCGTATAGTACTACACAGTGGAATTGGGACAGAATATGGGACAGAGCCAAAAAACCTATAAATCTCTAAATCACAAGACCAGACAGTCTAAAATTTCCAGCAATCTTTATTTCAGTCTGGCCAAAATGAATGAAACTAGGTCAATACCTTCTAAAACATGTTGTAAACATAAACAGAAACAAGCATTTGTCAATGCCGAATGTTGCTTGCTTGTATGTGCTGTTTAGGTATTTGGAAGTCATTAGAGTGCAAATATTGAAAATTAAATGATTTGGCGTGCATAGGAAGTGCGCAACGCATGCTCGTAAAACAGTCATTTTTAGGAATTGTTTCACCAAATTTTCAACATACAAACACTGGCAGTGTCATTTCATTAATCAGCCCCAAAAGGTGATTTCGCGCAGTGACTGCGAAATTACCCTTCAGGCCCGATTAACACCATGACAGTACAAGAATTCACGAGGAGGGGTCCCAAAAACCCCATGTTGAAAATTTGGGCCCAAAATTCCCAAAAATGGCTGAGATATGCAACAAAGTTGAAAAAGCCCTATTTATTCCATTATACTACTTACCGGCATTTCCTCAGTTCTCGGTCGGCTTTGAAGAGTGCAGACGTGTTCCCGGTCCACCGAAGATCATTGCGCCGAGCTCCGGAGGTAAGTATGGGGTGGGGTGTGGGAGGCAGTGTGCACAGTGGGTGGGTGTGGGTGGGGGCAGTGAGACTGCAAGGGACCGTTTTATTTACAGTTTTTTTTTTTTTAAGATGGCGGGACATTTGCCATGCTGGGTGGGCTCCCAGCGTGGCAGCTGGAAAGCTGTTTGCGGGCTGGAGCTGATGGGGATTGGGCACCCCTGTCGGCTATAACAAGATTTGCCACACTGGGGTGGGCTCCCAGCATGGCACCTGGAAAGGTTTTGGGAGGGGCATGCAGCCGTGGAGCCAATGGAGTTGGGCACCCCACTGGCGATAACATTTTTGCCATGCTGGGATGGGCTCCCAGCATGGCATCTGGACAGCTTTTGTTGGGGGGGGCATGGAGCCGACGGGGGATTGGGCACCCCCATCAGCCATATAGTGTGTGTGTGGGGGGGGTGCGTTTCAGCATGCAATATGCGTGCTTGCGTGTGTGTGTGTGCATGGGGGGGAGCTCTGCTCACTGAAGTGGAGCTCTCCCTTTCAACTGTATGCCACTGCATTTTGACTGCTGTCATAGACAGCTACAGCAGTCATTGGAGAACTGCGACCGCGCCTGAAAACTCACTGACTGAATTGGAAGAGGGGGTGCCACACCTCCGAAAACTCGGATGATGGCATTATGTTTCTTGCACATGCATGCAAGCAACATAGAAAGTGATCTCCAACATGTGTCATGGAAGTGCCACAAGATACAGCCCTTCTGGGTCTAAATAAGGGAGTTCTTTAAAATCCTTACAGTTGTGTGTGATGCCCTCTGTTAGTTGAAACATGTATAGTTGGACATTTTAGTTACAGTATAACATGAAATTCAATATTTACATTAAAAATGCCACAAATTTAACATCAATTGCAGCCAAAACTGTAATATTCAGACTATGGATAGAAAAAAGAGCTCCATCACTAAATGAATGGAGCAAAAAGTTGATGGAAGCCTTGAAAATAAAGAAACTGTCACATGGAGTACTATGTATATATATATTATACAATGCTGATGCCAAATGTGGATACATACAGGATTGGATAACAACTGAACACATAAACTATTCAATTACCTATGGGCTACTCTGAACTCAGCACTCTTATTGAAGCATTCTATTCCATTGTGTAGAATAGTGTTGCCACAAATAAATGCAGTAACAGAAAGTACTGTATAATCTGCAGAATTCATGTACCTTGCACTGACTGTAATAGTATTCTGATATTCAAGAACAACATTATAGACATTTGATGTCACTGCTATTCCTAACAGGGGAGAAATGTATTGTATAATATTGTATAGGGGTTTTAGAGATTGCTCATTCTCTGTAAACTTCCCTAGAATGTGAAGTAGGGGTATTAAGAGATTATTAAGCATAAGTATTAACAATTCTTTTTGGGGGGGGCAGTGTCCCTTATACTCAGGCCTTCCTACCTGATTCTGCTCCCCTATCATGACCACCCCGGCAACCAAACACCCTGGCTTTTCCCACAAGGTGGGGCCACTGAGATGACCCCCTCTTGTGCATTCATATCCAGATCACCAGTGGCATCACTGCCACCAGCAGGGCTCCCTGGACTTGTCCCCCCAGGTGGGGCCATGAGGCTGACCAATAAACCACACATCTCAGTCAGAACAGGGAGAAGCGGCAGGTACGGCAGGACCAGAGGCAGACTTCATTGTGGGATCTGGCCATTTTTTTTGCTTGCCTTGCCCCCAGGGGCAGAGCATGCAATGATGTTCAATGACTACTCTGCCCTCCATGATGGATGGCGTTGGCTGCAGCGGAACCCCCAGCCTCTGCTAGGGGTTCATAAAGTGCTGGATACTCTACCCCCAGAGAAGGAGAGCAGTCACTAGGATGCTCGATCCTTCTCCCCCGCCAGCCCTCCAACTCCTGGGTCTGTTCCCAAACCCGGGTTGTCGGCACTACAAGTGGATACCTTGCTGCTAGCCAGCAGGCTGGCAACATAGTATTCATTATTCGTGTTACAAAACTAAGTAACGTTTGTATGTTTTTAATACTAATATTGTAAAGCAGAATGTATGTGTATTGTGGTTAATTTTTTGAAAACAATAACATTTTATTGATAAAAAAAGAAATCTCAACTTACTACATAGTTACTGGAAATGTTACATCTCTGCCATGGTTTGCTAATTCATTTGTAGCTGAATATGTTTCAATATCAGTCTTATCCACTCCAAAACTGATGAGTTCTTTCAAATCAGGAAATACCTGGGAGTCAGTGAATAGTTCTTTCACTCTGATTTTCATTTGTTTATTTTTATTTTATTTGTAATTTGTCAACCAGGTAGGATCCAAGAGCATTAGATGCCCATTTTCAAGTGGACCTGGAGATGTAAATAAGAACAACAATACAGAATAAATGTGCAACACAGAATATGTATGCAATACATCAGTGTACACAGTAATTAAGTGACATTACACTTTCACAGACAAGCCCAAGCAGTACTTTTAAGCACCATATTAAACATATTTTGCAAACTCATGGAGTGTAACGAAGCAGGTAAATTATTCCAGAATGTAATGGTTTTTAACTAAAAGTACATAGGCCTGGAAAGAAACAGAAGCGTGGAGGTCTTATGAAATGAGTATAAGCAGATCTAGTATTCAGGGAGCCAGCACTGGGACCAGCATCATCTTGAAACAAAAATCTAACTGGGCCTTTAGGAAATGTCTCAAACTGATGAAGATAAAATAAGAAAAGAGTGAGTCAAAAGAAGGGCAGCCAAGATGCCTGTGAAGTGATGAGGAAAATTTGGGCTGGAGGCAGCAAATCTGCATATGGATTTGTATAGAATTTTAATTCTTTTCAACTCAGTGACATTAGAAGTGGCATAGACTGGAAGCCCATAGTCCAATAATGATATGAGTAGAAACTGAGCCAAAATTATTTTAGAGTGAGTAGACAAACAATATTTTAGCCCAAAAAGCTGACAAAGGCAAGCATGCACTAACTTATCCAATGTGGAGATATTTAGCAGGATTTTGCAATGGGCTTGCGGCATTTACCCACCGGCAATCAGGATTTTCTATCCTGTGCAGCAATTTCCACAAGCTAGACCAATTTTGTGTGGAACCCACCAGGTAGACTGCAATTCTTGATATGGTGATCCCCAACTTGGAGGTGGTAGGAGCTGTGAGAATAGGGGAGCCACTGGAGAACAGTGATCATAGCTCCATTTGGTTTGAACTGGCCCTTGCGTCCAGAAAATTTCTGCTGATAGCTGAAGTCCTTGATTTTGCAGGTGCTTTGTTAACATGCTGAGGGAGTTGGTCAGGAAAAAGTTAGTCATGGTAGACTACATTGGGATGTGAAAGAGAGATGGAGAACAATAAATTGAGACATTCTTAAAGCATCTAAGTTATGCATGAGAACGGTAACCAAAAGCACAGGTGCAAGAGACAGTTATGGTTCTCAGCAAGAGTCAGGGAAGCAGTGAAGGCCAAGAAAACAGCCTTCTACAAGTATAATGAAGTATGTAGAAAAGGGTTCCATGTTAATAACGCGCAGGGAAATACAGCACAATAAATATTAGTGCGGTCAATTAATTGCAACTCAAAACCACACATTACAATTTCAACTCATGTCAGTACATTGCGGTAGCAGTGCACTGTATTTAATATAAACTAATTGTACTTGTTTTGATCCACATGTATACTGCACCTTAGGTACGGCTATCTCTGTTAAGTGCATTTAGCCAGTTTCTGTTGGAGCCTTAAGGAATAACTGTTATAGTGTTTTGTAGGCATTAACTTGTGAAGAGATATTTCAGCACTCTGACTGTGCGTCAGTGCTGTTACAGTGCTCAGGGCCCCCTTTACTGTAGTGTATTTTAATCCTGCTTCTTGCCCCTTCAGGCAGAAGAATAAAGCTACATTGGGTACTTAGGAACATTTGTATGTTTTCTATGTAGCTTTGAGGAGCAACATATCTCGGACAAACTTAGGCATTGAATGAAAGGTGAGCAGACCATAGATTCATAGAAGTGATGCACGTGTGGAGGTCATGGACCTAAAGAAAAACTCGCCACTATTTCTAGTGGATATAATTATATTTACTCTTATCTATGTGTCTATCAAGAACCAGTTTGAAGACCTCCGTAGTTTCACATGTCACAACCCATCCTGGTAACAAATTCCATGTGGGTATAGTTACTTGTGTAAACCACTTAGTTTTTTTAGTTGTAATTGACACTTCCCCCTTTAATTGTAAACTGTGAGCCCTAGTTGTTCTAGATACTGTTCTCTGTGTTAATCCGATGCTTTCCATCAGTGCCTCATTGTTTATTGCCCTGAAGATCATACATAAATCTCCCCTTAGCCTTCTGTACTGCATAGAGTACAATCTCAGGTTTTCCAGTCTTTCTTCATATGTTTTGTCTGTGCATTTTTTTTTTATTCTTCTTTGTATTCCCTCTATAAGCCTCTGACCCTTTATACTTTGAGGGGCACAGAAGGCAGAGCAATATTCAAGATGTGGTCTGACCAATGATGAAAACAATGGTTCCATCACCTCAGGTTGCCTACTCGTTATATGTCTTAGTATACATCCCTGTACTCTGTTGCATTTCTCAACCACATTTCTAGTATGTGTGTTAAATGACAAATCTTTTGCAACAGTAACACCCAGATCTCTTTCATTTTCTGTTTCTTAAAGAGTAACATTATTTATAGTATACTTTGCCATTGGATTGTTCCTTCCAAGGTGCATCACCTTGCATTTATCCATGTCAAATCTCAACTTCTGCAGTTCTGTCCACCTTTCCAACTGTTCCAAGTCCTGTTGTAGATAGTTTATACATTCGTTATTAAGTATGATGGCCCCTATTTTGCAGACCAGAATCAGCAGTTTTTGAAATGTGCTTGAACTGAACTAAAGAAAAGGTATGATATCACCAATGTAACTGGAAAAGAACTGCATACAGTAAAGGACATTGTTGTAGTTAGTTACATCACACTATATTTAAAAAGATTTATGTGCACTTGCACTGTAAATATTCCGTGCTGTTGTGTGGTGTTAACAGTTATTGTTCAGTACGGATTCCATCGTGCTTAAATGCTTGCTCTTACTTGCTTGCTCTAACTTGATGTGATACCATAGAAAAGCAGGGGGAGCAAGAATGGAGAAAATATTTACTGAAAAATAGGGAAGCAAAGGGGGCAGTTAGGAGGCAAAAGCAGACACAGAGCTGCGTATTGTGGGGGGGGCTCAAATGCAGAGAAAAAGTTCTGATATATGAGGGAAAAAGGGAAGGGGAAATGTTAAAACTAGCTGAGGGTGGTAGGGTAATACAGGAGGACAGGCAAAAGGCCACCATCCTTAATGATTCATTTTACTCAGTTTTAACTAGGGAGGAGGGTGGGCTCTTTCCAAAGGGTGGTATCAAAATGGTCACTAAGGGGGTCCTGGAGATGATACAGTCAATATTTACAAGTGAAAGGGTCCAGAAAGGTCTGGCAGGCCTAAAGATTGATAAGGCCCTGGGACAAGATGGGTTGCATCTGAGGTTACCCATGGAGCTATCAGTGATACTAGCTGAACCCCTAGTAGGTCAAGTCAATAGCTCACTAAGGATGGGGGGTAGTTCTGAGGGATTGGAGGGAGGCAGCTATAGTTCCGCTCATTAGACGGGACATGGACGAGTGGGGAACCACAGACCTGTCAATCTTAATTCAATTGTAGGGAAGCTGATGGAGCCACTGGTAAAAGAGGACCTTTTGGACTACCTGGAGAACAGTGGTCACCAGGATAGCAAACAGCATGGATTCATGGCACAGATGCTTTGTCAAACTAACCTTATAGTTTTCATTGACTGGGTGATGAGTGAATTGGTAGGGGCCACGCTGTGGATTTGCTCTACTATGACTTCAGCAAGCTGTTTGATTCGATGCCTCACAGTCACTTGCTGAAGAAGATGAAGGATCTGGGTGCAGCTAAGGTCAGAGTGAACTGGGTAGGTAATTGGCTAAGGGGAGGCAGCAGAGGGTTGTTATTTAATGGGGTCAAATCAAAAGAGTGGGAGGTCAAAAGCGGTGTACCACCAGACTCTGTCCTGGGCCCAGTCCACTTTAATATGTTCATGTCCCTTCGCAGATGACACTGAGCTCTGTGGGAGGATGGATAAAGATAAGGGAGTCAGGGAAATGCAGAGCGACTTACAAAAGCAAGAGGGGTGGTCTAAGGTTTGGCAGTTGAAATTCCGTTCAGTTTCAATTTTATTTTTCAACTTGAAGTCTTTACAATATGAAATGAGTAAGACCAACCACAAATATTTGACATAAATGCCATTTCATTACAATACATTAAAAATTTATAAATCAGCTAAAATTATTAGGTCCTAATTTTAAAATATCGATTTCGCTTATTAGTAATTCCTTATAGACTGGATTTGCAGAAGTGCAAATATGCAAAATATGTAATACATAATGTGACTAGTAATTTCCAAATAATAACAAAAAAAAAACAGGCATAACTTAATATGTAAGGTCCTCAAGTTCTTATCCTTGTATAACGGTTCTCTAACAAAATCTCAAATAATCATTTAATTCTTACTCAGGAATACACAATTATTTAAAAAATGTTTACCGGTAATATAACAACGGTAATAATGCATTAAAGTAAGTCCACAAGGATAGCCCTAAAAGGGCTTGACGAGAATGAAAAAGTCATTATTCAGTGGGATATTCCTGATACTCTTTTCTCTATTAGACAACCGAAAACCTTTCTAAAGGCCTTTTTGGGGAATCCCCATTGTAATGCTTGTGTGTCCAACTTATGGGTTCCACCAGACTTAATAGCTAGTTGTAACATGACTAGAGCTCCGCATACCACCATAAATCTATCTGATGGGGACAATTAGGGTTACTTGCCATCCCATAAATTGGATATGCTTTCCTTTAGCCAAAACAGCCATCTGGGCCCATAACGAACCCCCATCACTAGTAAATTACATGGGGGAAAATTACATCTGAGGCATCCTGCCTTTTAAAGTGCCTTTTACTGCCTTTTTGGGAGGCAGTATAGCGCAGTGGTTTAAGGCTCTGAGCTTCAAATCTGGTGACATCCACCAGACCAGACCTGGGTTTGAATCCCACAGCTTCCATTTGCATACTGTGTGACCCCGAGCAAGTCACTTAACTTCCCTGTGCTCCCAGGTTGCACCTGTAAAAAAGCTTTCAGCTTAGTGTGTCTCACCTGGTTAAATAACTAAATAAATAAATAAATGCAGCAGGCATCTGGTCCTGCCCTAATTCTGGGCACGTATATCATGAACGATCGGTTTCTACCTTGAAGCACTATACCGAGTAATCAGTGCCCAATATTTAATTGGTTTATCCCAAATCATCCTCTGACTTTAACCAATTTAATTAAAAAAGCCATTAATATTTTCCATGCCCTCCCTGAGACTCTCATCCAGATCATACCCCAGTTCAATAAAACCTTAGAGGTACCATAAGCAAAAACAGTCTAGTACTGTTCATTGTATAAAGGAATTGCAAAATTAATGAGTCATTTATCTGACCTAGGTGTCAATAGCTAAAACAGGCTATCTGTCATATTAAGAACAAAAACATCATACAGTTGTATGCACACATAAATAAAATGTACAATACAATTATGTCTAACAATTTAAGGTACAATAAAAGTTTTTAAAGCTCAGGAATAATTCATACACTTAAACTGTGGCAGCTATGTTCAGGCTGAGTTCAATCTCAGTTTGAGACTAACTCAATCATAGAAATGATAATAAAGATGCTACTTTTAAATTAAACACTTACAAGGCTGGGTTTAAAAGACACCAAGGCTGTGCAAAAGGCAGGAGTTCAAACTCCAGAACCTCTTAATGGGTGTAGACCCCACAGACTGTTTCCACTATTTGCCTACTCAGCTTACTAGCTCAGTGTCTTTGAGAAGTTTAAAAGTGAACAATCTTTACATAGAGGACCAAATTACTGAGGCTTAAAAGATTAATTTTATGGTCACCAGATATTTAAACTCCCCATGGGGGTTCCAACTGTGAAGTGCTGGCCATGGCGACCAAATCGAGGTAGCCAAACCCAAATGTCTTTTATCATTAGTTAATCTGGGTATTTAGAAAGTATCTGGGAAGAGAGAAAAAAGCAATGCCTCTTCTGGGAAGTTACCCTTGAAACCGATTTCTACTATCGCTGAAACAGTGTCTCTTACACTGGTCGGCTAAAAGTAGTCAAGACACTGCAACCAGATTTCAGCAAACTTATTTTTCCATTCATGGTGCGTTAGTCAAAATTCCAATTTTTCACAATAGCGATAAAAAAAACTCAAAAATCAAGCAGATTAGACACCAGTATCCTTTACCAGTTTTTCAAATAACCTCCATTGTAATCTTTCAATTTTCCACTCCTTGAGCCACAGAACCATTCGCACACCTGCAATTAAACAAAAAATTGTGCACTAAGAACAACAAATTTCATCTATTATAAAATTGATTCCCCAGGTCTCCTAAGCAAGGTTAGCATACCTAAAAAAAAAAGTGAACTCACATGTTAGCACTCCATGGTGCAAAATAGTCTTGCAAAATCTCAGGGCTCGTTCATCGATCTTCGGTCCAAAGCATCTGGAACTAGCTTTCTCCTGATCTGAACACTTGACTGGCCTTACATGGGAGATGCTATAGTCTGTGGCCACTTATTGTCATATTACCGGAGACAATTTCTACTTCTGTAGTGTAATATTGGCACCTTTGTCTGTTTTTAAAATTTCAGAAATTTAAAAGTGCAGGACGCCGACACATTGTTCCAAACAAAAAACACCAAAATCAAGGACAAGGAGAAACACTGCTAATATTTTGGCTCAAAGCTTTAGAAAACAGGCTGGCAAACTATCAAATATTTAAAATAAAACTTTAACAGATAAAAAAGCAACATTCAAAGGAGAGCTCAGGTGCAGTGTGGAGAGGAGTAGTAGTGCAGCCATTTTGCTGCTCCACCCCCACCCACAGTTGAAATTCAAATACAAAATGTGCAAGGTAATTCACCTAAGTAACAGGGACCCCAGACTGAGTACTGGATGGATGAGGTGAGACTTAGCACTACATCTGAGGAACAAGATCTCAGAGTTATTGTTAGTGACTCCCTCAAACAACTGAGTTAGTGCAATAAGACAAATAGCAAAGTGAGTAGTATGCTGGGTTGGATCAGGAGGGGTACTGACAGCAGAAGGGAAGCAATGATACTTCCCTTATGCCTTACCTCAGGAAGGATAGGGATAGACTGGAGACGGTGCAGCACAGGGTAACAAACAGGATTCAGGGCCAACAGGGTAGGTCCTATGAGAAATGCCTCTAGGTACTGAACATGTACATGTAGATGGGCTGTCAGTATAAACCAGAGGTTAGAGTAACAAGCTGTGAATGAGCTTGGTGCATCCAGCAGACCTGGGTTTGATTCCCACAACCTCCACTTGCATACTATGTGACTGAGCAAGTCACTTAACCTCCCCAGTGCTCCCAGTTTGCCCCTGAAAACAGGCACTTGTGCCTAGTGGGCCTTACCCGGTTACCAAAAAAGATGAATGTACTCACTGCAGGCCAGAAGAGAGAAGTGAGATATGAAAGAGATCTTCAAGTTCCTAAAAGGAATTAACAAGGTAAATTGTAGGGAACTATTTAGCTTGAGTACTAGTTCTCTTTCACATGGACATGAGTGGAAACTGACAGGAGGGAGGTTCAGGAGGGACATGAGAAATTGTTATTTTACTGAAAGGGTTGTGGTCCTGTTAAACAGTTTACTAGCTGAAGTGGTGGGTAATAAAACCATTGGTGGTTTCAAGTACAGCTGGGACATAATGAATGATATAGTGGTTGCTTGCAGCAGTAGAAATTGGGAGGAGAATGGAGGAAAGGATGGAGAGGATTAGGATCCTGGAGGAACAGTAGGTCCCAGAGATAAATAGGGAACTTGGGCAGACTGAATGGACCATTGGTCTTTTTCTGCCATTATTGTCTATGTTTCTATGTTTCAAAGGTGCCGCTCAACTCATTAATTAAGTCAAAGGGGGCTAAAGCCTTATATTTTTTTGACACATTTCATATACTTTCTTTACCAGCATTTAGTAGAAGACTTTTTTTCAATAATCATGTTTATACCATTTCCAGAGTCAGTTACAAATATCTGGTTATGTCAATGACATGAGATACCCTTCAGTACAAAGCAATATCATCCATGTACATAATAATATGGGATTCAGAGCTATGTAAAATATCAGCTAGATCATTCAGGAAAAAAAAACAAAAACAAAATAGGCCTTAGGGCTGATCCCTGTGATACTCTGGTAGTGATTTTGATGAGTGGAGAAGAAAAGGAATTCAAAGAGACTAAATGAGATCTGACAGTCAAATAATTCTGGAACCAGGATATTGCAGAAACAGAAAGATCAAAGGCCCAACATTTGGTATGCAGGCGACCATGGCATACAAGATCAAATGCTTTGGAAAGATCCAGGAGGAGCTCAAGAACTGTGTCCCCATAGTCCAAGGCTCCATGAAGATCATTTGTGACTTCAAGTACAGCTGTGAGCACACTGTGGTTATCTCAAAAACCATGCTTGCAAAGTGTTAACAAATTACCAGTATCCAGGAACTCCTTAAAGTGGTCAAAAACAATTCTTTCACAATTCTTTCAAGGACCTTGGACAATGGGGTATGTATGGATACTTGCCGATACTTTTTGGTTGGGATTCACTGTTCTTGTTTAAACATAGGAATCAAAGTTGCCTTCTTCCACAGATTGAGAACCTCCCCAGTAGCTAATGAATGGTTGTACAAAAGTGTGCCATGGAGTAACCAGTGCATCAATAATCAAAGAAAAGCTTTCTTTTTATATGCATAATGTACTTTAAAGTTTTACCTACAGTTGGTGCTCTGCACTTAAAACTAGCATCTGAACCACTGCAGCTAGTCCAAATCTAATCGAGATCTGAAAGCTCAACCAACAGAGTAGTTTTTGTGGCTCCACAAACAGTGGAATTGAGCTCCATGGCAAGTTCATTCAGATTTGTCAAGTTACCTTGTTCGGTAGTAAGAAGTGGTATTGTTGTGGAACTAGACTTTCCCAACCTTTTTCAGTAGTAAGAAGTGGTATTGTTGTGGAACTAGACTTTCCCATGAGATTGGTTAGTATTTGTTAATTTGCCTGTTGCCCATTTGAAAATTGAAATGGGAGTTTAACTGCTATTCAGTTTTTGTCTTTGTAACTAATTGTTTACATTTATTCATTAGTTTTTTATATTCAAGACATTTTGGATTGGTATGTTTTTCCTAAAAGCTTTTCAAGCCCTGTCTCTCTCATGCAGTAATTGTACCAGACAAGGGGTTACAAACCTTACTAAATTAATGTACTATTTAATACAATCCAACATCAACTCTTCGGACAGAATGACGTCAAAGAAGACCAGTTGATCTGTGAAACAGCCTTCCTGAATTAACTAACATTCAGATAAAAAATGGATCTGGAGGTTACATGTAGAGGAAGGAGCGAGGCCTGCTAACACTCCAGTAGCACATAACTGGAGAATGGCCACTTCTGCTGTCCGATAAAGGATGGGCTTGATGGACAGAATCTGGCCTAGAAATGACTGTTCTCAATCTACTAGGGACTCTGTACCAGCCTTGTAATTTTAGTCTGGTAACTGAGGAAATCAAGCTCTTGAGGTGGTCTCTAAATCTCCAGTTTGCTTTATCATTCCAATTAATTTTGGCATCTACCAAGAGAAGGTTTTCTTTTGCGTCACTTTTCAGCTGCCTTAACCCAGACAATAAAGCAAGACCATCCTCAGAATTATCCAGAGGAATGCAAAAGTAGCTAACAGTAGGTGCTTGGTACCTCCAAACACAAAACAACACAAAGAAAATCAGAGGATGAGAATTATTGAAATCATCAGCCACCATAGAAAAACAAGACTTCTGATAGATTAGGACCCCACCCCTATGTTTTCTGAGCATATCTTATCTTAATAAGCAATAATTTGAAATCACAATTTCTGATCCAGATATTCTGTTTGATAACCATGTCTTGGACACTGTGAACAGATCAGAATTATTCCCCAACACCCATGTGCTGAGTTCATCTAATTTTGGTAATAAATGTTTAATGTTTACATGAACAATGGGTAAAGTGTGTTTGGGGGCTGCAGTGTCTGCATCATGCTCACCCTCAAAGGACCAGGATTGGGTTGCATGTTACCAGCTTGATACAAGAGCAGCAAAACAAGACCCCATTTTCTAATAGCTAAATTGGAGCAAAACAGTTAATTTTTAGTGGAACATGTTGCAAGAAGTCAAGGGGACTTCAGTACCATTGCCTCAGCGAATTCTGTAGTATGATTGACACAACACTTAACTCTCTCAACCCCTCTGACTATAGAATTCTCCCATAATCATAATATGTCTTTTCTTCTTATCATCGTTGCCATACCTTCCTCCATGTACCTCACCACTGCTTGTTGTAGTGTTATATGTGAACTTCTGAATCCTCACTGGAGTCAGCAGTGTGAACCATTTTCACCAGTGGTCCAAACTGGTTAATTATTTTCAAAGTGCAGAACCCTCATTGTAATCAGACATATAACAAAAAAAAAAAAACAGCAAGGAGTTCTGTTCCTGCTGTATAAGATCCACAGATAGGAATACAAATACACTCAGTCTAGTTTAACTGTATTCTTAATGTCGCCAATGAAATGACCAGACATACAAGACTAAGTATGTGTTGTAATTTCATTGAGGGCATTAAGTATATTTTGAAATAAGGGTCTGTGTATAGGCTGGACATATATTAAAATACTGATGTCTAAAGATTGATTACACTATTTGTAACCACCCCCACCCATGAAGTTTGCTGACTAAGTCTGGAGATTGTAAAGGGCAAAGTCTGTTATGCCTTCAGTAGAATGGTTACGTGGGTAAAAATGGGCTTGAAAAGTGGCATTGTGCCTCCACCTAGGGGGATCCTGTCATTCTTATGACAGAGCACTGCCAGGGTGTTTCCCCACAGGAGAGAAATACAACTCCCACCCTCTGTGACAGAGAACACAATAATAGAATCCCCTCCCTAATTACCATTCTAAGCATGCAAAGAGACAGCAAGGCAATAATGGCAAAATACATCAGCAGTTGCAAGTAAATAACCCGTGGGTTTGTTTTTGTAGTTGAAAAACAAGGTAGAGGACAAGGGAAGCAAAGGTAAAAATAAACAAATACAACAGTTTGTATTCACCCCCCCCACACACACACACTGTAAGGTGTCTCAGCACCTCCTCCCTCAACTGTGCACCAGGTAACACTTACAGTCCCTCTGGGAGCTCAAAATTACAGTCTGAGCGTGCACACAGATGCAGAGTTGCAGGTCTCTGATGCTTGGAGTGCAGTGCATTGCCATGTAAATTTGATTGTTAGCTGCAGTTGCTTACTGGCGAATTATATCGTTGGATGGACAGCACAGTAGTTGTTCCTTGCTATAAGCTGTAGCTGTGGGCTTGATTCTAAGGTTGTGCAGGAAAGCCCCAAAAGTATCTAGTTAGCTAGCTAAATTGCACACAAAAGATTTAAAGCACCCATGGCAAGGACTACAGAGTAGATGGTATTAAATGCAAATAGGGCTTACTGTTTATTAAAAACTGTATTAGCTTCAATAAGTTAGTTACACTCCTCCACCATGTTGCTGGTGAGACAAATGTGCCGGTAGCAACTGCCACATCACAATTTTGTGACATTGAAAACAAATGATAAGGCATATACAAGTCTACTACAAAGCAGCTGATGAGGCTATGCACTACAAAACATGTCTGCACAATATCTGACAAACAGACTCAGCTGTACAGTGGATTTCCTTTTACTCCCATGCCAGGGAAACCTGTGCTGCAGGCAATACACACCAAGAGACACTAAAAAAGCAGCAGGCTAACACCGGGATGTAGTTGTAGTGCTATAAATAGAGACCAAATTCACACAAAAGATTTAAAGCACCCATGGCAAGGACAACACAGTAGACAGTATTAAATGCAAATAGAGTTTACCATTAAACAAGTGCATCAGCTTCAGCTGCTTTGTGGTGGATGTGTATAAGGTTTACCTTTTAATAATACTTCAGACTAATAATACTTCATATATAGGGCAACAGCAGGCCAAGGACTATGTGGTTGCCCCAACCCCCAACACTACTTAGTGGAAGTTGCAAGTTCATTATTATTTATGAATGTATCTAATTTGTGCTTAAATGCCTCTAAATTATTTGCATTAACTACTTCCTCATGGAGCTGATTCCACAATCTAATGGCTCTTGGAATAAAGGAATATTTTCTGAGTTTGGTTCTTAAAGTTGATTCTATAAGTTGTCGCTTGTGCCCTCTGAGATTATAGTTAGAGTTTGTATATTTTAATCCTAGATCTAAACATTGTATTGGGTCTGCTAAAATTCTGTATAAAAGTAGCATGTCTCCCCTTAGTCTTCTTAAACCTAAATCCCAGAGTCCCAAACTCCTTCAGTGTTGCTCATATGGTAAGTCCCTAAGACCTGGCAGAAATTTAGTGAACATTCTCTTAACATTCTCCAGCATACTCTTTTCTCCTTGATCTAGAACCAAAGGACCTACATATGCAACTTAGGCGATATCCTGTTTTGAATTCAATATCTTTACAGTGCGCTCTTGACTTAAGGTCATTGCTAATTATAACTCCATGATCTCTTTCGGAGGTCTTGATTCTTATTTCGGTCCTATTAATAAAATAGGCTTGTCTACTGTAATATCTCCTGAAGTGCATTACAATGCACTTCTCAATATTTAGCTGTATTTTATTGTGTATTACCCATGACTCTATATTTGCAAGGTCTACAGGCAACTGCTTCCTTTGTTCAACCATATCTACTATTCCACTCAACTTGGTATCGTCTACAAACTTCATCAATATGCTGTTCCTTGAGATGTCAAGACCACTTGTAAATAAATTGAAAGCAGAGGTCCCAGGACAGAGCCCTGGGGCACCCCCACTGGTCACATCTCCTTCTCTTGGTATCACACCATTAACTGTTATAACCTGCTTCCTTTTAGCCAGCCAACTCTGGAGCCATTTAACAAGGCATAGGTCTATACCCAGCTCAATCAGTTTGTTTACCAAGATGTTATGAGACAACGTATCAAACACTTTCCTGAAATCCAGGAACAACACATCAATACCCTTACCCTGGTCCAGGTTATTTATTTATTTAGTTTTTGTTAACCGGGTAGGTGCACTAGCCAATAGGTGACTATTTTCAGGCACGACCCGGGAGACACAATTACAGTACAAAATAGATCATTTTAGTTAACATAATACAGGCAAAGGTACAGTGGTACAAGTACAGACATACAATTTTCAAAGGCAGGCATACGGTTTCAAACAGGCAGAGGGTACTGGCGGAGATCACATTTAGGGGAGAGAGAGAGAGAAGGAAGGGAAGGT
Source organism: Neoceratodus forsteri (assembly GCA_016271365.2). Taxonomy (NCBI): domain Eukaryota; kingdom Metazoa; phylum Chordata; order Ceratodontiformes; family Ceratodontidae; genus Neoceratodus; species Neoceratodus forsteri. Next base: position 1,222,059,833 of record CM057459.1, on the reverse strand, counting down.
GAGGATTTCAGGACAACAAGAGGGTGTGAAACTGATGAGAGGTGGAGGGTAATGAGCGAGGGAGACGGAAGATAGCAGCTAACGCCTTGTGGTGCTGGGCAAGGACGGCAGAGCAGGGGGAAGGGGATGAACAGCAAGTAGGAGGGAAGAGTGTTGCAGAGAGCAAGAGGATGAAACCAGAGGGTAAGGGGCAAGGAGGAGTCGAGGGACACAGTTTCAAAGTGCAGCATTTAGTGGGAAGGCACAAAGGGATCAATAGCAATGGGGCCGGATCAGGAGAGGTGGCTAGGCTGAAGCACGTATGGCAAGGGGCGGCGTAATTACGGCTTTAGCGGGAAAAGGCACTAGGAAGACCCGGGGCTGTGGAGCTAATACCCGGCTGGGCTCAGGAACTCATGCGGAGAAGTACAGCTAGATAACGTCAGGTAGGGGGGAAGAGTGTTGCAGAAAGCAAGAGGATGACGCCAGAGGTTAAGGGGCAAGGAGGAGCTGAGGGACACAATTTCAAGGTGCAGCATTTAATGGGAAGGCACAAAGGATCCAATAGCAATGGAGCTGGATCAGGAGAGGCGGCTAGGCTGAAGGCCGCATTACAGCAAGGAGGCGGTAGCGATTCGACTTTAGCCAGGAAAGGGCACTAAGAAGACCGGGGCTGTGGAACTAAAACTCGGCTGGGCTCAGGGACTCGTGTGGCAAAGTACGGCTAATTACAGCTTTTGCGGAAAAGGGCGCTAAAAAGACCCGGGGCTATGGGACAGTCATAAGGCAATTCTGGGGGGGGGGTAGGAAGAAGTAGGCTGCTGGTTAACTAGGATCTGCAGCTTATCCAGTAGGCAGGGAAATGGGCAGACTGGGTGGGCCAAGCAGTCCTTATCTGCTGTCAAATTCTAGTTTCTATGTTTCTATGGAACTGGAACTTGGCTGGGCATAGAGACGCATACGGTAAAGTGCGGCTAGTTACGGGTTGGCGGGAAAGGCGCAAAAGGGGTTTTGAAACTGAGACCAGGTAGGACTGAGGGGGAGAGGAGTGAGAGAGGAGGGGAGATGGAAAGCAAGAGGGACCCGTACCCATTAACAATAAGATACATCTTATGGTTTAGTACTACACAGTAGAACTGACAAAGGATAAAACAAAAGAAGGATTATGTCATAATTATACACAAAGTCAGAAGAGAATAAACAATGTTGGATAGGCAGTAAAAAAGGTCAGAATAATATACATATTACAATGGTAAAGCAATTAGGCAGCAAACATGATTGGAATAGAGTGTCCATATGAGAGGTTTGTAAGCATTACATTGTAAGTGCAGGCAGTCTTATAGACAGTTCATTAAAGTGCAATCAGACAAACCAGGTGACAGAACAATCGAGGGGAGGTAGGCTATTGAGTATATGGCAAGGGAGGATTGATTTAGACAGGTTACAAAGCTTAAGTGGGATCAAAACAAGTGCAATGGTCCTTAGAGGAGAAGAAGTATGAGCAAGTCTCCACTTGAAGGCTAGGTGTGATGGAGCACTTCTCAGATCCATAGGCAGTAAGTTCCAGGCGAGAGCGGCAGCACACCTGAAGGCACCAGCACCCTTGGAGGTATGGCAGTGGGGAACTGATAAAAAAGACTTGTCTGATGACCTCAGGTCACGCGATGGTACTACAGGTTGGAGTAGTTCAGACAATGTGGCAGGTTTCGACACTCTGATTATGGAGTCTGATAGGCTGCAAAGGTAGTATAGCCTCATGGAGGAAGGGGAAAGCCAACCTAACCCTTTGTATAGTTGGCAATGGTGCGTCAGACGTGGAACTTTAGCTGCATATCTACAGACATTATTGTAAGTGGTGTCCCATTTCTGTAGAGCAGTTTTATTTGCCATAGTGAGGATAGGTGCACAATAAGACAGAGTGGGTAATAGGATACCCCTGGCAATAGCAAGTTTGGCGGTGGGTGTGAGCATAAAGTTCGTCCTGTAGGCAGCACCCAGCTTACAGTTGACATTCTTACACGAATCCTGGATATGCTGCTTCAGATCAAGATTTTGGTCTAGCTGTATCCCAAGATAGCGGAAAGAACTTACAATCTCAAGGGTGGATCCATTGATATCAGGAATTGTCAGTGGAGATGTGCAGGCTCTAAGCTTACGCTTTGATCCAAAGAGCATGGCCTTAGTTTTGCTAGCACTAAGTATAAGGCGATGAGCTTCAAGCCAGTGCTGTGTAAGGTGGAAGGCTGATGACAGTGTGGAATTCAGGTGAGAGATGTTGTCAGAGTGAGCATATATAACAAGATCATCAGCATAGAGTAGTGAGTTGCCTGACGTTATTACGGTGGGCAGGTTGTTGATAAATAATGAGAAGAGGAGTGGACCAAGAATAGAGCCCTGTGGTACGCCAATATTGATCGTGGTACTGTCAGAGATGGCTGAGTTAAGCTTTACAGCTTGAGACCTGTTGGTGAGGTAGCTACTGAACCAGGACGTTACTGGGGGTAAGAAGCATAGGTTATTGAGGGTAGCAAGCAGTAGTGGATGATCAACAAGGTCAAAGGCCTTTGTAAGGTCGATGAACACAGCACCTGTAAGCTGCCCTTTGTCCATATTTGAGAGAACGTCCAATGTGAATTAAGTCAGAGCAGTTGTAGTACGGTGGTACTTCCTGAAGCCATGCTGTGCTTCACAGAGTGCATTAGTGGAGTCAATAAATTCAGTGAACTGGGTGGCTACTATCTTTTCGAGTATTTTACTCAGTACCGAGAGTATGGCAATGGGTCTGTAGTTTGACAAGTCATTTTTGCTCCCTTTTTTGAAAACTGGCGTGATTCTGGCAGCCTTCCAAATCTCGGGGACAGCACCTGTAGAGAGAGATAAGATGAAAATCCTGGCAAGTGGGCGGGATATGAGGTGGGCAGCTATTTTCAGGAGTCGAGGTTCCAGGGTGTCAGAGCCCGGGCTAGTGTTCTCAGATATCCCCAACAGTAGTTTGCAGACTTGATTTCCAGTAACCCTTTTAAAGTAAAACAATCTTTTAGAGGCTCAAACTTGTTAAAAGTAATCAGATTAGTGGTACATGACCTACTATTAGTGAAACCTTGCTGCGTTTTGTCCACTAGCCCTCTACTCTTTAGGTCTTTAATTAATTCATCCCTATTTATACATTCTATTATTTTACCAAGTATGTATGTTAAACTTATGGGTCTATAATTACATGGCTTATCTTTAGTGCCCTTCTTGTGGATCAGAATTACAATGGCACAACACCAGTCAGCAGGCCCACAGGCATTTGGTATAGATATTTTTCCAATGTCTGCTATCCAGGGTACAAGATCCAATACTAGGTTTTTCAAAAGTCTTGGATGAAGGCCATCAGGTCCAGCTGATTTATTGATATTAAGATTTAAAAGTTTTTCATAAACCTTATCAGCTGTTAATAATACACCACTCATATTCACAATGGGGTTTGGGGGCTCTGGAACATTGATTTGTTTTCCAGTGTCGCAAAACCGTGACATGGTAGTCATTGCCGGTGTGTCTGTCTTGCCAGCAGCATAGTGGAGGCCTGTAAACAACTTGTTGAAGCTGATGCACTTTTTTAATTTCAATGGCTTATGCAACCAGGATAATGTTATGCTTGTGCAAATGAATCACATTTGTGGCTGTTCACACTCTCTGTTCCATTAGGAATTATCACCCTGTAGGGGTACTGAAGGTAAGGAACCCGGTAAGAGGGTTTCACCCCTAGAGATGCCATGGGAAGGGTCCCTTGGCTAAAGGTACCTTAGGAAGGAACCCCCTGGGAGTAGAGAGGTGAGCCACTGGAGGAGGAGGGGAGGATGGTGGGGAAATGAGAAAAGTGCTTCAGAAGGAAGCTGACAGGAACTGCTTGTATAGCTCAAGAAGTGAACGTGGCTGATTGCTCACCCACTGAACCAGAGGCTTAGCCTTTTAATTCAATGGGTCACGCAACCAGGATAATGTCATGCTTGTGCAACTGAATTACATTTGTGGCCATTCACAATCTATTCTATTAGGAATTACCACCCTGTAGGGGTACTGAAGGAAAGGAACCCTGTAAGAGGGTTCCACGCCTAGAGGTGCCATGGGAAGGTCCCATTGACTCAAGGTACCTTAGGAAGGAACCCCAAAAGAATTGTAGCAGCGATTGATGACTAGGAGTTAAAGAAGCAAACTGACAGCGGCAGGCAGCTTAATGAAATGAAATGAGACTCACAAGTAAGCAGGATAGCTTGCACTGATAACAGCAAGGGGCTTCCTAAGGAGACAGGGAATGGCCAATAGGGCCACCATCCATCTCCATTCAACAGTGAAAACTACCTAAATAAACTAAGGGTATAACTAAAACTAAATAAGTATTGTGATCTACGAATGGGGGAGAGAAAAAAAACCTTTGAGGAGGGACTCTGGGGATCCATGGCCAAGATCACCTTCCCTCCAGGCTTGGGCTATTTTATTTCGTGATGGCTCAGCTGCTACACCTGAAAGTCATTTCATGGGGATGGAAAATATTCCATTTTGGTGGAAGGCTCTCACTTTTTTACTGTAGATGAAGCAAGGCACATGCAGCCTGATCATAGATTGGCAAAGGCCAAGCACTGTAGATGAAGAAAGGCACACATGGCCTGATCAAAGATTGCCACAGGCCAAGCACTGTAGATGAATCAAGGCACACAGGTGTTAGAATGGCTCAGTTGGTAGCACATCCACCTCTGGACCAGAATGTTGTGAGTTCTTGTCCCAGACCGGGATTGGACTTGCACCTAAAATGCTGGCATCCAAGTTCAGTATTAGGAGGGTGCTGTACTGCTGAGGTGTGCTGTCCTTCAGATGAGACATTAAACTAAGGTCCCTTCTACCCATCCTGGTGCTGTCCTAGTGTGTGTCCAGGTGGAAGTAAAAGAACCCAAAGCACTCTTCGCATAAAGCAGGGGACATTCCCGGTGTCCTGGCCATCATTCCCCTTCCCATAAACCGGTTTATGTAATTGTCCAGGCTGTGTGTGGGTGTTGATGTGCAATATGGCTGACACTACACATTCAGTCACTTCACTACCAGTCTGGCATTGCTTGTAAAGCACTTTGGGATACACCGTGAATAAAAAGCGCTATATAAATGCTGATTCTTCTTCACACATGGCCTGATTAAGGATTGGCAGAGGTCAAGCACTGTAAATGAAGCAAGGCACACACAGTCTGATCAAAGATCGACACAGGCCAAGCACTGTAGATGAAGCAAGGCACACATGGCCTGATCAGAGACTGGCACAGGCCAAGCTCTTTTAGATGAAGCAAGGCACATGAATTTAAAAGTAGTACCAGAGCGTTCAATGAGTGCCAATAAAAGGTGACATAAATACACAGAGGATTTTAGCAGTGAAGGCAGAATACGACTGTTAGGTAATTGAACCACAAGGGGCTATGACTGTCCACTATAACCCCCCAGTCCTCTGCCGTAGGACAAACAAGGAAGCCACGGTAAAGCACCATGACCAACATGCAGATTTTAAAACTAGTTTACTGTGACAGCTGTAGCTGAGCTGACCTCCAGAGTATAATGAAGCAGTGTATAAAGAATGAATAGTGTCCAGCAGTAGCTGAGCTTAACTGCATAGGACTTTGTAGGCATGGACAATAATGCACTGAAACAACAAATTAATTGCTTGGTACTACTGCATTTAAGCAGGTTTGAATCATAAGGTAAAAATAATATAGAATTGCATTAGATTCTGGTTTGAGTCCCACTGAGTACCAATATGCATGTTTGAACAGATAAAAAAAACAAAGGGACTGTATGCAAGCTGAGCTCCAGAAGACCAAAGCAAAGGCACGGTAAAGCAACAAAATGACTCAAGCCAAAAAATAGGGAAAGCAGAAACATACTGCTAAAAGGACTACAGCTGGAGCTGAGACCAGGGAGCCATGAGAACAGTGTAGAGCTTTGGAATAGAAATACAGGAAATGGGCCTAGCAGAGCAAATACAGAATAAACAGAGCAGAGCACACTAAACTCCAATGGTTTAAATCACATGGACAAAGTAATCTAGAATTGCAGCAATGCACTGAAACAACGATGAGAAAAACTTGGTACAGCTGCATTCAAGCAAGTTGGAATCACATGGAAAACGCAAGATGAAATTGCAGGAGATTCAGGTTCGATTCCCACTGAGGGCAGATAAATATGTTGAGCAAAATGTAAATCCCCAAAAGGGCAGGAGAAAAATGGAGAACAGATGGAAAAAACTGCCAAGCAAATAAAAGAAATGCTGAGGTAATAAAGCAGGAAAGAACCAAAGTGGAATGCAAGGTTGCTGGCAGAATCACAATGGAGCAAACACAGAACTGAAAGCAAGCAGCAACAGTGTGGGGCAGCAGCTCAGAGCTGGAGCCCCGGAGCAGAGGCCAGGTGCAGCAAATTAACAGAAGCAACTGCAGCAGAGAAGGTGCAATGGGAGCTGAAACAAATAACAACAGCAAGAAAACTGTGGGTTGAATGATAGGCAGGAAGCAGCAGGCAGAGCTCAGCATACAAAGAACAATGCAGTGAACTGAGGGCCCGCAAATCCAGTGAGCAAATGGGGCCAAAGCAGGCTTAGGGCTGTATAAGGTAAGACAACAAGAAGAAGCACCTGCAGCACAAACAAACAATGTAGACACAGGGCACTAGGAAATAAAAAGCCCAAAAGAAAGAGACAAAGTAAACACAAGTACAGGAACAGGAAGGAAACAAGTACACAATGAAGCACTAGCAACTGGAGGCAAGCAATACAAACCAAGAGCAGGAGAACACGAAACAGAAGTTCAGAACACACCAAGCAGAGCCCAAAGCACAGCAATACTGGAAGGGGGCCCAGCAGGACCCAGGGGTGAAGACTGACCAACAGAGCCTCTGACAAAGAAAAAAGTGCTTTAGAGGGAAGCTGACAGGAACTGCTTATATAGCTCAGGAAGTGGGAGTGGCTGGTTGCTCACTCACTGAACCACATGCCTAACCTTTAAAAAACAGTAAGCCCATTTGCATTTAATACCATCTCCTCTGTTGAACTTGCCATGGGTGCTTTCAGTCTTTGTGTGTGAGTACCCCCCACTCGCCTCTCCAACATCTATGGGCAAACAGAAAAATGATCTTTCCGGGGAAGGGGCTGGCAGCCCAATCACACAGAAATCTTACCAGACATAATCCCACAGGTTCAGAAACTTGGAAGAAAATTGGGGCCTACCTGAAGACGTCTTCAAAACAGCTGCGAAAACTTTAACGATAGTGGCCACGAAAACACACCAGGCACCCTAACTCCGCACAGAGATCCTAGCTTCTAGGCTCCTTTCTTCTTCAGCCGCAGGGCTCCCATGACCCCAAAGCCACAGAGGTGCAAGATTTTAAACTAAGCCCCCTGAAACGGAACTTATTTGGAAGGTTAGAAACCTTTAAGGATTTACGTAGGATCCCATTCCTCATTCACAAACTGAGACCCACTCTCAATGCTTTACTAAAACAAAATCACTTTATTTCTCCGGAGCTCAAATAATTTAGACGGGCTGCAGGAGTATGCTTTTTGACTTGAAATGAAATTTCAGCTCCATGGGGCTAAACTTTTATACAAATAGGGATGGCAGAAATTAAGGCAGAGCAAGATCTTTTACAGCTCACACATACAGGAAATTAGATTTTTGCCCCAGGAACCCAATTACTTACTTAACCTGGACTGTGAAGCTCCAAAGATCCCTATGGCACTGGCAAGTACCTGACACTTCACTGATCAAGCTAGCTGGGGTTTTATCCTTTTTTTTTTCCTCTCTATGGGAAAGCATACAGCTTCTCCTAACCCATTCCCTGGCCCTTTCTTCCAGCCTTACAAAGGATACAGATGGTGCAGTACCAGCATAACACACTGCACCATACCCCAGTGCTCCATCACACAGGTCACTCTCCTGGCCTGCCCAGTCTCCCAACATCTCTTATCTCTCCAACCAGCATCCTGGCTCTTCTGTGGGCCTGACCCAAAGATTACTGCTGCCCAACCATCCCTTCCTCACCAACCACTTGCTGTCCAATATGTGTAAACCAGTACTCAGGGGATACCTCCAAGACACTCCATGGCCTACTCAGCTAAAGACTGGCAACCCTGAGGTCTATCCCTCAAAACAGGCCCTTTAAAATAGGTAGAGGCTCCCCCATGGCCCCCACACCAGTGTCCCTGGGTCACCTTGCCACTCAAGCTGCAGTGGTTCTGCCACAACCAGCTGCAGCCCCGACAACCCAAGACCACTTCCAATCTACCGGGGCCTAAACCCAACCCTACAGCCTACCTATCCAGTGCCTCCATTACTCTACCTACCACCTCCCAGAGCCTGGGAACCCACAATAAATGGTCACAGCTACCTGACTTTTGGAGCATTCCTACGGATGCTCACCCAGGGGACCTGATGCATCGCTGCTGTAGAAGTTGGCATTCCTAAAGTGGGGGGGGGGATCCCCACCCTGTACTGCAAAGCAGTGCCTGTTAATATCCTGCTCTCTCCTCCTTCCCAAAGAAAAAAAAAATGTTCCTCTTCCTTTCCTGCCTATTTATATCCCTAAAACCCTACTCACTGCTATCACCAGTGGTGGCCAACAGAAATTGTTTACCCAGCAGCCTGCCAAGTCCTGGATCAGTGCAAAATGATTAAAGATGGTAAGCCCTGTCCAAGGGGCAGTATGGCACATGGTCCAGCTCTTCTGGAACAGTTCCTGAGATGGACGGTCTCCCAATCCAGGTCAATGCTTTAGCCTCTCGAGCTGTTCCCTGAAGATCCACTCCTCTCGCATCTCCTCAATAATATCCCAGAATCTTTCAGAGATATAGGGATTATCCAGTTGCAGATACTTGACCTTCACCCTTTGCTGCACTCACCTTTCAGCTTGACTCCATTCCAGCAGATTCCTAACACTGGTTCTGTGGGCTTGTCTTGATAACAGTCAGCTTCCCTGATGATAGGCTAGGTTCAGAGGATCACTGAGGTTTAATCCATCCATCCTGGATCTAAAGGCCTTAGAGTGTGGTGGTATTTGTGGGGTGCAGTCCCCAGAGGCAATCACAGGACAATAGAATGGTTTTGGAATAGCATAGTATACTTCATAGTCTGTAAACTGGAACTTTCTGGCAACATACTTTTCACCATTAAAGTCTTCATCCTCTGCAATTAACCCTTTGTCCTCCTTCTTGTCAGGCTTCTCTCCTACAGGCCTCAGCATAGCCGACACAGTTCTTGGTCGCACAAATGCTGCGTCCACTGGCATACCTTCCAGGGCTGGAGGGCTGCTCCCAGGCAGGGATCAAGATGTGTACCACCTGGGCTCTGAGGGGCTGCCCGCCAATTGCTTGAGACCCCTTCCTCTCCCTCTGCCACTGGGATAGTTAGCAGTCAGTGATGAGGGACTGTGCAGACATCAGTGCCCCTCCTTGTCCTCAGGATCTAGTCCTGTAGCACCACTCTCCTCTTCCACCATTTCCCAAATTTTGTCAGGAAAGTTCCAGCAACTTCTCTTCTTTGGTTGGGGACAGGTCTCCAAGGGAGAGTTTCTCGAATAGTCCAGACCCTACACTTCCCTGTGACCACACTGAGGATGGGCCTTCTGAAATGCTGAGAGGGTACACCCAATAGAAGACAGGTGGGGCTCGATCAAATATGCCTCCAGGGACAGAGCTGGAACAGATGCTGCATACTGGCAATCTAGCTATGCCTTCCTCCTGAAATCCACAGTGGACACACCATTCATCTGGCTGTCCTTTCTCTCCATTGTTCCACAGCCATGCCAAGAGAGATGCAGGCACCTCTGACATAGGCTTCTTTGAGAGAGGCTCATCCTCTGACTTAAATCCTCTGATCACCATATGGTCTCGTAAGTTCATATAATCAGCACCCCACACTGTCTCTCTCCAAAATCGGGACAAAACTTTGGCTAGTCCTTGGTTACTGATGGCAAACTTTCTCTCCTCTCACAGCCATGAGCTCCCAACTCACACCTGCTTCCATGCTCTACTTGCTGCAAAATGGCACTGCCTCATAACACTGCTTCCCCTCCACAAGCCGACAGCCAGTCAGAAGACAGGGATCCCTCCTTGTGACCCACAGGTTACATGTGAGCTCTCCAGAAGGAGTCTGCGGCTTAGCACCAGGGAAGGCCTGCCACCGCCACACCACCAATAAATGTAAAAGTGAGCCATACAGTTTAGCAGGTGGAGCAACCCTCTAGCACCTCCACTCCATAGAATATAGGGTTCTTGGGGTGCGAGAAAACATCTCAGATAAGCCCCCATGTATGAGTTCCCCCACTCTCCTCCCCAGCATCTAGGGGCAAACAAAAACACGATCTTCCCAGGAAGGGGGCAGGCAGCCCAAATACACAGAAATCTCACCAGACATAATCCTACAGGTTCAGAAACTTGGAAAAACATTTGGTCCTACCTGAAGATGTCTTCAAAACAGCTGGGAAGACTTCAAGGATAGTGGTCACAAAAACACACTGGGCACCCCAACTCCACACAGAAGTACTCGGCTTCTAGGCTCCTTTCTTCTTCAGCCACAGGGCCCCGCTTGATGCTGAAGCCACAGAGGTGCAGGATTTTAAACTAAGCCCCCTGAAACAGAACTCATTTGGAAGGTTACAAATCTTAAAGGATTTACATTTCATTAGGATCCTCATTCACAAACTGAGACCCAGTGATGAAAGTGAACAGGAATGCACAGGAACTCAGTTCCTGTACCTTTTTTGCAGCAGGAACGGAGTTCCTGTACTTCTTCCCACTGACACTGAAAGTGAAATTCTTAAACCAGTGACATAATGACAGTTTCTGGACCTGTGACCTGAAATCAGGGTTTCCATAACAACATTTGACTTGTACAGAAGTGCTATTTTCCTAAAAATACTTCAATATCTCTAAGAGAATCTACTAGTGTCTAAACAGATAGATGTGTGTTCACACAGATATCCTTCAGATTGAGAGTCTTCCTTCTGAATTTCATATTTGCCAATGCCAGAGTTCCTGTACTTCTTGTCTACCACTTGCACCACTGCTGAGACCCACTCCCGATGCTTTACTAAAACAAAATCTCTGTATTTCTCCTGAGCCCAAATGATTTAGAAGGGCTGCAGGGGTACACATTTTGACTTGAAATCAAACTTCAGCTCCATGGGGTTGAACTTTTATACAAACATGGATGGCAGAAATTAAGGCAAAGCAAGATCTTTTACTGCTTCCACATACAGCAGATTAAATTGTTCCCCCAGGAACCTAACGACCTATCTTACCTGGACTGTGAAGATCAAAAGATCTAGATGACACTGGCAAGTACCTGACACTTCACTGATCAAGCTTGTTGGGGCTTTATCCTTTTTTTGCACTGTCTATGAGAAATCATACAGCCTCTCCCTAACCCATTCCCTGGCCCTTTTTCCAGCCTTACAAGGGACATGGATGATGCGGTACCAGCATAACCCACTGCACCATACCCAAATGCTCTCTCGCCCAGGTCACTCTCCTGGTCTTCCCAGTCTCCAGTCCCAACATCTCTTACCTCTCCAACTAGCATTCTGACTCTTGTGTGAACCTGACCCAAAGATGATTGCTGCCCAACCATCCCTTCCTCACCAACCACTTGCTGCCCGATATGTGCAAACCAGCACCCAGGGGACACCTCCAGGGCACTCCGTGGCCCACTCGGCTAAAGATCGACAGCCCTGAGGCCTGTCCTTCAAAACAGGGCCTTTAAAACTGGTAGATGCTCCCCCGGCCCCCTCACAGTGTCCCAGGACCAGCTTTGCCACCCGAGCTGCAGCGGTCCTGCCACAACCAACCACAGCCTTGATGACTCAAGACCACTTCCAATCTACCGGGGCCTAAACCGGACCTAGGAGCCTACCTATCCTGCAACTCCATTACTCTCCCTACCACCTCCCAGAGCCCGGGAACCCACAATAAATGGTCACAGCTACCTGACTCTTGGAGCCCTCCCATGGATGTTCACCCAGGGGACCTGATGCATTGCCGCTGTAGAAGCCGTCCTGCCTAAAGCAGGGGCGGGTCCCCCACCACGCATTGCCCTGCAGTGCCCGTCTATGTCATGTTTTCTTCTTACTCCCAAGAAGAAGAAAAAGAAAGTTCCTCTTCCTATCCTGCCTATTTATATGCCTAAAACCCTACTTTCTGCTACCACCAAGTGGCATCTAACAGAAATTGCACCCCCAGGGCATTAAAATCCCTAAACCCTGGGGGCAACTGAAAAGGAAAGAGGGACCTAAAGGAGGCCTAAGCTTCTCTCAAAATGTGAGGGGATTACACGTGCGTTTGATGTCTGATTGCTTGTAGCACCACGGCTATATCCTGGTGCTAGCCTGCTGTTTTTTTGGGTGTCTCTTGATGTGCATTGCCAGCAGCAGAGGTTTCCCAGGCATAGGAGTAAAAGGAAATCCACAATGCAGTTGAGTCTGTTTGTCAGATATTGTGCAGACATGTTTTGTAGTACATAGCCCCTCTAGCTGCTTTGTGGTAAATGTATACACCTTACCATTTGTTTTTCAATGTCACAAAATTGTGACGTGGCAGTCATTGCTGGCGCATTTGTCTTGCCAGCAGCATGGTTGAGAAGTGTAACTAACTTGCTGAAGCTGATGCACATTTTAAATAAATGGTAAGCCCTATTTGAATTTAATACCATCTACTATGTTGTCCTTGCCATGGGTGCTTTAAATCTTCTGTGTGCGTTTGATCTGTAATTGTTGCACCATGGCTATATCTTGGAACAAGCTTGCTGTTTTTTGGTGCATCTACCTAGGTAAAAAATTGGAATGATAAGTTCTGTGGGAAAGCCCAGTACTCATGACCTTTAGATGACAGCCTGGTGTTCTTTCAATTGTGACATCACCCCTGCCCAGGCAGATAATGGTTGGCTGGTCTTTTCTGTAGGATGGATTTAGGTGTGGTGGACCCAAAACACTCCCAGTGCCAAAAGTTGGGGGCTGTGATACTCTAGACAACGATGATCCTATTCACCCCACAAGGAGAATTACCATCACCCAACCCGACTGGTGAGCAGTCACTCAGGACCTCAACTGGTTTGATCTCCTGCCAGGATAAAATCCTAACAGCAGTAGAAGGCAGTAGCTTAATACCTTCCCAGATAAGAAGCAGCTTTCAAGGCAACCCCTGCTCTAATTTGGTGCTAGATCCCAGGCTTGGCACTCTAGCTGCATCAGTCTCTTTTTTCTAAAGGTCTGAAATCTGCTTTGACAAATGTTTTAGCCAGACAGGAATAGCAAGTGAGAACAATCACAAACGTTCTCCTCTCCTCTCCTCTCCTCTCCTCAGAGGTTTTGTTTCAGACAAATCTGCTCTATTTGCACATCTCTGCCTTGTGCAGAAATCCAGGGATTAAATAACAGTGACTAGCATCTCATATATTATTCATTATACTGAACCCCTGGCTCTCAGTGGCTGTCAGTTTCAGGCAAAAAGTATGCACACAAGTGCTGTCCCAGCTTGCAATTCAGAGCTGTTTTGCAGAACTGAGTTCCAAATAAACATCAGAGTCACATGGACAGGATGTACTGTACTAATTTACTTGTTTTGCAGAGCTGAACTAGTCACCAAACTAAAGGTCAGTTTCACAGGGACAGATGTACTCATTTAGCAGTTTTGTAGAGCTTAAATAGTTTTTAAAGTTCATGCTCACAGGGGAGGAACAGTTGTGTACTTTGTGCAGCTTTAAGAGCTGCTTTAAACTGAGCAACCTCCTTGCTGTGAGCTCCCCGGCACTGAAGGCTATCTATAGCCCAGTTGAGCAAAAAGAGGTCAATCAATCAATCAAATCTTTATTTATACAGGCGGTCACCGTTGAGCAGAGCTCTTTTTCAAGGTGGACCTGTTTGAAACATGGATACAGGTTATGCAAACGACATACATTAGTTACAGCATACAATATGGGCAATGCCCCAACACTGGGTTTATATACAAATATACATAAATATGTAAGGTTTAAGATACTGAATAGGTCTGGTCAGTAAGAGATAATTGCAACAACATTCGAGAACTACAGACTCCATGTATACTTAAGGCTGTACGCCAGCTGGCGCTAGGAGGCAAGAATAATTTCAGAACAGCATGTAAGGATTATAGACCCTAAGTGCACTAGAGGCCATGGCTGTCTGACAGAAATACAACCATAGTTTAGAGGCAGCTGTGATCATGGTTCAGACCTGACAATGAGCCACGGGAGGTTTAGTTGCTGTTTGGGGACGAGCAAAGCAGTTGCAGACTTCGCTTACTGTACGCGAGTATAGAGCCTTAAAGATGGGCATAGGGACAAGGGCATCTAATTTAAGAGACTTTTATAAGTTATTCCAAAGGGTTGGGAGCGTGAAGCTAATTGCCCCTCTACCAAAACGCAAGTTTCCTCTAGGTATTGCAAGGGAGATGAAGGAATGGCTTTGGAGCGCATATTTTCTTATTGTGCATAGGGGTAGGCAGTCTGAAATATATTGGGGTAGTTTGTTTGTGAGGGCACAGTAGGTCCGGAGAGTAGCATTTTTGTGGCGCCTAAGTCTAAGGGACATCCATCCTATGGTATCATACAGGATGCAGTGATGAGTAGAATTAGGGAGACCTGTGATAAACCTTAGTGCATGGTGGTACAGCATGTCGAGTTTGGCTAGCTGGGAAATGGGACACTGGCTTTACAAGAAATCTGCATAATCCACCAGAGATAGGAAAGTAGATTGGACCAGTCTTACTTTGGCATCAATAGTGAGGAAGTGGCTTAGCCTGTAGAAAAGTCCAAGCCTTTGCCGAAGTTTTTTCAACAAGTCTTCGATGTGTTCTGTGAAGGAGAGTCTGTTATCAATCCATACTCCTAGATATTTAAGTTTGGTTACAAATTCTAGTTTTTCACTGAGTATTGTAGTGATTTCCGGAGTGGACCCATCGTCTGTAGGGCTGAGTGGGCAAGTGGAGAAAAGTGCATTGCTTTTGTTTTCTTAGCGTTCAATAGTTTTTTGTGGATTAGCTGACTTTGCAGGAGGTCAAACTCATTTTGGAGGTCGTTACAGGTGGCCTCTGGTGTGGGTCTGCTGATGTATAGGACGATATCATCTGCGAACAGGTGGATATTGGCATTTTTTTTATGTAGTAGTCTATGTCATTTATATATATTGTGAATAGGAGCAGACCTAGTATAGATCCTTGAGGGATCCCTCTTAGGAGCGGTTTAAGAGGGGACAGCTCGCCCTCTGCTTTAACTTGCTGAAGAAGTCCTGAGAGGTAGTCAGTGAACCACAGCAGCAAGGTAGAGTCCACTCCTATGTTTTGAAGTGAGGTGTGGAGAAGGTTGTGATCAACGGTGTAGAAAGCTTTGCTTAAGTCCAAAAAGACCGCACAGGTGAAGTTCCTTGTGTCAAGAGCTCGCAGCCACGCATCGGTAACTTTGGACAGCGCTGTAATAGTGCTGTGTTCGGCTCTAAATCCTGACTGCATCGGGTTCAATAGATAGAGGTGATGGTGCACCAGACAGAAGGGCACTGAATAAACTCACCGAACAAATGGTACTGTTTCCAGTCTAGCCCCTGGTCCCACAGCTGAAGTCTGGTCTGGGACTGGGGTGAAGGAGTGGTGCAGGGAAGGCAGCAGCAGTGCTTTGCAGAGAGCCACAGCCAAGCCCCTTTTTGGGAGGGGGAATTGCACTATATATACTGTTTTACCTTGGCATAATTTCTTTTGGAACCTGCTGCCCTGATGAAGCAACTCCAACTGTGAAATGCTGGTGGTTTACTGCAGCTCTAGTTGAAATTATTATATTTACTAATACAATAATATGCATTGTTCTACATTTGACTGACAGGGTTCTTTATGCTGGTGGTTTACTGTAGGTCTAGTTGAAATCCATATATTTACTAATGAAAAATACATATTATTTTACATTTGGCTGAGTGGGTTCTTCATTTCTACTGATTAGTTTTCACTTCATTTTCCACCATTACTGGCTCTCTGCACCTGTACTATTTCCCCTTATACTACAGTCCATCCTGCTGATTGGAAATGTTGAGTTTGCTGAAACAATGGTGCTGCAGTCCCCTTGACTTCTTACATCATGCTACTCAACAGGATCACAAAGTCATTCCTAAGGATAGCCAATCCAGCAATGAGCGTACTGAACCCTCTGCACCCTGGGCAACCCCCTTACATACAGAGCACCTTGTGAAAGAAGGTTTAGGTTGAGACCAGGTTATTACACCCTGTCAGCATGGCTTCTAAGGGGCAGATCATGCAAAAAAAAACTAATCACTTTCATCAAGGTGGTGACCAGGGAGGTGGACTGGGGCAGGCCAATAGACATTGCTTATCTGGACTAGCAATGTTGCAAAGATAAGGTGGTGTGAAGGTGGTGCAAAATGGGAACTCATCACCTTCACAAAGCTTTGCAAAGTTCCCATCTCCAGTGCCAACTTTGCGATACTTTTCATGGTGGAGTGGTACTTTTTCAAATTTTTTTTGTTTGTTTATTCATTTATTTATGTATTCATTCCATCAAAAATCATCACCAAAGTGGCAACTTTGCAAGGAAATTTAAATGACCTCACTGTAAAAAGTGCCACTTCGCCTGCCCCCACCAAAACAAATTAATGAAGTTGTCTCTTTGCACTTTATGAAGTTTTCAATCTTCTTCATTTAATTCACAAAGCAAAGATTGTCAACTCTGCACATCCCTAATCTGGATTTAAGTAAGATCTTTGACACTGAGGTGCATAACAACTTTCTAGGTGGAAAGGGATTTTCAGCTATATTTTTCAGGGAGCAGTACTGGTGTTTTACTGTGTATTTGTCAATAATCTTGAAGCTGGGGTCTTCAGTAGGCTGTTTACGTTCACTGATGACACTAAGCTGTTCAGGATGGTGTACCTCTTTGAAAACTTCAAGAAGGCCTAAGCAAGCTGGATGATTGGTTGGAGTCCTGCAGTCTCAGATTCAATGTTCCCAAATTCAAGACACTACACTTGTAAAGGAGCAATACTGGTAAGACCTGCAGACTCCGTGTGGCTCCTTCTGCATCAGTAGAGAAGGAAAAGGACCTGGGTGTCTTAATACACAAATGGTTGAAGCATGTCAAGAAGTGTATGACTGCTGTCAAGAGTTATGGCAAAATGCTGGAGCATATTAAAAGGTGGTTACAAGCATGGCAGGGGAAGTTTTCCTGCCTCTTGAAAAGGCCCTGGTCAGGCCCCACTAGTAGTACTGTGTGCAGTCCTGAGCTCCTCAATACATAGACAAGAAACATACAAAAACAGAATTTCACAGCAGATAAGGACTGCTTGGCCCATCCAGTCTGCCCATTTCTCCCTATCTTCATTATTACCCCAGACTGTGCCTGATCTCCAGCTATCCTCCCTTCAATTTAACTATGATTCTCTTGTGCTTATCCCATTTTTGAGCCTTTTATGTGAGATGGCAGCCATGCTGGGCTAGCCGTGTGTATAGCTCTGTATAGTTTTGTAGTGCTTCATGCCTTTTAGTGTGTATTTGTTTTTGTTTTTGTGTCAGTATTTCATTCGTTTGTTTTTAATTTTATTTTATTTTTATCTACATTTGGAGTCCTTCCTGGAGTCGGGAGTCGGGAGTTGGAGTTGGGAGTCGGGAGCCGAGAGATGGCAGCTTATGGATTTCGGTGGTTTGGAGGATTTTGAAGCTTACTGCCCTTTTGTTTGGGAGATCATGATCTATGGTCCTGGATTTGGTGATTTGGATGACACGGCATGATTTTTCAATATCCCCTGGAAGCTTTGAAATTTGCCGGTTTGGGTGAACACTGTGAGTACCTGGAACTGGAAGCTACTTGAGTCAGCTTTTTGGGGACAACAATTGGGGGGGTTGTTTGGAGTGCAGTTGCTTCCTGCCTCCTGTTTTCTGCCCGTTGGATTTATCTGAGTCACCAAGGTACATTTTTGGGGGCTTTTGTGGGTGCCGACAGTGGATTTATTGATCAGGCTGCTGATGTATGGAAGACTCCTGTGCATATATGGGAGTTTGGTCCTAAACAGCAAACTTTCAGATGCTTGAGAGACCACCTGCTTGGACGTGGTTTCTGTTTGAGCCCTGCTTTGGAGAAGGAAGAGAAGTTTAGCCAGTCCAGTTGGCCTGAGGTGAGTTGCGGGGTACGGCCATTTGTCCCTGGGAGGGTCGGGTGAACCTACTGGAGGGTTGGTGTCCTCGGGGCCTCCAGGAGTTGCTGGAACTGCCTGGCAGAGGTTGGGCTTTTTCCTGCATTCCAAGTGGGGTTGAGCGGTTGTATATACCGTGACCTGCCCTGGGCTGTTTTGGAGCTGGCTATACTTGAATTGAGGGAACTTTATCTCCAAGTGTAAATTAACTACTATTCCAGGAATTTTCATTGTGAACAAGAACTGGACTATTGTTTGATAGCCTGCTGGTTCCCGATTCTTTATGATTCTTGTATTATCTGGTTTTGAAGCTGTTGTTGGACTCATCAGGACTTCTCCTACCACTGATTGACTTCTTCCCCAGACTTTTTATTTTTTGGTCTCCTGGTTGGTGAGAGAACCAGGACACCTATATTTATTTTTCTTTTGTTTTATTGTGTTGTTTTTGTTTATTTTTATATTTTTATTTATTGTGTGTATTTTGGGTAGTGGGAGTGCCCAAAATTCTCCCTTTCCCTCGGCTGTGAGAGGGTGGGGGGAGTTTATATTTGTATATGTATTTTATCCTGTGAGAGAGGATTTTTATTTTTTATTTATTTTATTATGTTTTGTTTTCTGGGTTTGAATTCTTTCTAGTTGGGGAGGAGGATGGGTTTGTAGACTTTGTTGGGTTGGGTTTATTGTTTAAGTTATTATTGTTTTGGAGGATTTTTAGGATTTTAATTGTTAGAAATTCTGTTATAGGCTTTTATAGTTTTTGGACTAGTTTAGTTAGATATTTGTTGTATATTGTTTAGTTTGAGCTAAATCATGTGCTGGCCGGCAGGCTTCACGTCGGAACGCTATTCATCCTCCTCTCTTCGTGCCCTCCGCCCTTTTTATACTCCTCCCCTACAGTTCGAGATGTACCAGCACTGTAGAGCGCTGGGAATTGTTCGTAGGAGAGTGAGGAGGGTGGGAGTGGGCGAACAGGAGAGGATGAAAGAGCGGGGCCACCGTATCGGGGTTATTAAGTCCAGAAGGCGCCCTGGGATGAAATGAAATCCAGACCGGGGTCTCCCATGTCTGGTGCCCATACCCAAGGGCACTACTGAATTTGGTGGGCAGATAGGCCGGACAGCTTCCGAGGTTTGTCCAACTCGGGCAGTGTTATGTAATGCCAGGTCTGTTAAGAATAAGACCGCTGTTTTAGCTGATCTTATTAGTTCAGCTGACCTGGCTTTCATCACCGAGACCTGGCTGGATGAAAATTCTGGCCCCATTTTGGAGGCCATAATTCCAGCTGGGTACTCGGTGATACACCGCCCGAGATTGGACCGCAGGGGGGGGGGTTGCAGTCTGTTTTAAGACTAAATTGGGCCTCACGAATGTGGTAGTAGGTGAGACTGAATCCTTTGAGTGTACAGTTGTAGCAGGTGTAGGCGTTCGAATCGTTCTCATCTACCGTCCACCCGGAGATGGGAAACGCTTCTTACAGGAAGTAGCAGACTTCCTCATCGATATGTCGTTTGAGTCACCCAGATTGATGGTTCTGGGTGACTTTAACGCCTGGGTCAACGATGAACTCTCACAATTTGGTAATTACTTCCTCCAACTTATATTTTCTTTGGGCCTTACACAGGTAGTTTCCACTGGTACACATAAATCTGGGCACTCTTTGGATTTAGTCTTCCTCTTAGGGATCGATTCATCCGACGTGGGGGTGGAACCAATCGCCTGGTCCGACCACCACACTGTGAGGTTCAATTTTTATACCCCCCTGAGAAGATCTCCCCCTGTGGAGATGGTCAGGTACTTCCCATTAGGGAATATCACTTCCCAAGGCCTGGTGGTGGTCCTTGATCTCTCATCCCTTGTGTTGACTAGCAGTAATCCAGAGGCACTGGTGGTGGCCTATAATATGGCTGTTATGGGGGCCCTGGATTTTATTGCTCCTGTTCGTGAGTGCCCCCATCCCTTCACCCCAGGTCCCCTTGGTTTGATGGGACACTGAGGGAGTTGCGGAGACAGGGGCAAAGGTTAGAGCATTGTTGGCACAAATCTGCCCTTAATGTCGACCACCTTAGATTGATGGAACATTATTCTATCTATCAATCTGCAGTCACCCATAAGAAGGCAGAATTCCTGTCCAGGGAGATTGCAGTTGCACGGAACCGATTGGCTCAGCTGTTTCAGACTATAGATAGACTGTGCAACCCAGCCTGTCTGCAAGTCCGAAAAGCCTTTTCGCAAGTAGGGTGCGAGGAGCTCGCTCGGTTCTTTGCAACTAAGGCGGCTGATAGCAGTGCGGGCTTGCATCCAGCAATCTCTAAGGGTGATGTTGTGGAACAGTGCAAGTTCACAATACCTCAATTCTCTTGGAGTTCCTTTTGCCGACTGGAAGTCATGGATATTATGAGGATCATCCATAGTGTGCAGCCTACGAGCTGTAGTTTGGACCCTGGACCAACTCCCCTAATCTTGGGTTGTCTTGAGACCACTGGTCCAGTTATGGTGCAAACAGTCTGGTGCTCCTTAGAGTCTGGTGAGTTTCCTAACTCTCTGAAAGAGGCTGTGGTGACGCCCCTCTTGAAAAAAGCTACTCTGGACCCAGACTGTTTTTCAAACTACAGATCTATCTCTAACCTTCCCTTTATTGGGAAGGTTATTGAGAAGGTAGTGGCAGCCCAATTGGAGGACCATTTAACCAACCATAATGTCTACGAATCCTTCCAATCCGGTTTTTGAAAAAGACATAGCACCAAGACTGCGCTGGTTCAGGTGCTTAATGATCTTCTGAGGGCGAGAGATCAGAAGAGACATTCCATTCTAGTTCTTCTTGATCTCTCGTCAGCTTTTGACACTGCGGATCACTTGGTGTTGTTAGCATGCCTGAGGTCAATTTGTGGAATGTCATTAACTGTTTTAAAATGGTTCACTTCATTCCTCACTAGGAGATCACAAAGAGTTGTGTCGGGGCTTTATTCCTCAGGCTCAACTCTTTTGTTGTGTGGGGTACCTCAGGGTTCGGTGATGTCACCCATGTTATTCACAGTGTACATGCTGCCCCTCGGAGATATTATAAGACGGTATGGGCTGAGGTTTCACTCCTATGCAGATGATACCCAGCTATACCTGTCTTTTTGCACCTGACCAGGATGGAGCACTCTCGGTGTTTAATAACTGTCTGGAAGAAATCCAAGGGTGGATGGATTCTAGTTGCTTAAAGTTGAACTCAGAGCAGACAGAGGTGTTAGTGGTGGACCCGGGTGGTCAGATAGCGAGGTCGCATGATGGCACGCCCTCTGGAATTTTTCTTGGGGGCGTGTCACTTTCGACCTCTGAACAGGTGCACAACCTTGGGATTGTCCTAGACAGTAGGCTGACTCTTAAATCTCAGGTGTCGGCCGTTGTCAGGACTTCCTTTTACCATCTTAGGAATATTGCCAGGGTGCGTCACCTTGTTCCGTTTGACTCCCTACCAACGTTGGTCCATGCTTTTGTTTCCTCGCGCTTAAACTACTGCAAACGCCCTTTACTTTGGGCTTTCTGGGGTTGAAATCCATCGCCTTCAGCTGGTGCAGAATGCTGCAGCCCAGGTTTTGACTGGGGCAAGGAGATCCAGTCACATTACCCCGGTGCTGCGCGAACTGCACTGACTGCCTATGTGGTGGCGGATCACTTTTAAAGTCATTTTATTGACTTTTAAAGCCCTTCATGATCAGGGTCCGACCTATCTAAAAGAACTTCTGGTGCCTTACTGCCCCGGCCGATCACTCCGCTCGGCCGACAAGGGGTAGTTAGAGATTCCAAGAGTGAATTTAAAATCTTCTGGTAGTAGAGCATTTTCATATACCGCACCCACTCTTTGGAATTCTCTACCACGCCGGTTAAGGGAGTGCACCTCCGTGGAGGTATTTAAGAAAGATTTGAAAACTTATTTATGGGATCTGGCCTATCTAGATGATTAATGGTAATTATCTGTAAATATTTGTTGATAATATGGATGACCGTATGGTTTGTTTTTAACTGAGTGATGTTTTAATGTATTTATTTTATATGTTTAAATTTGATATTGTATACTGTGTTTTGATGTAAAGCGCCTTGATATTTTTGAAAGGCGCTTTAAAAATAAAGTTATTGTTATTATTATTATTATGTATTCTTGAACCCCACCATTGTTTTTGTCCCCACCACCTCCACTGGAAAGCTGCTCCAGGAATTGTCCCATCTCTCCTGAATCTACCCGCCTCCAGCTTCATAGCATGTCCCCTTGTTCTTGAACACCTATTCTTCTGAAAAATACTCCCCTTCTGTACCTTATTTATGCCTGTGAGTTATTTAAAGGTCTCTATCATATCTCCCCTCTTCCTCCTCTCTTCCAGGGTATACATATTGAGGTCCTTTAAACTCTCCTAATAGAGCTTTTGATGCAGAACCTGCACCACTTTAGTTGCCCTCCTCTGGACCACCTCCACTCTGTCTATGTCCTTCCAGTGATCTGGTCTGCAGAACTTGACACAACACTCTAGGTGGGGTCTTACCAGCAACTTATAAAAAGGCAACACTACCTCACTCTTTCTGCTGGTGATATCACTCCCTATGCAACACAGGATCCTATTGACCCTCTGTACTGCCTTTCGCACTGCCTGGCCAACTTTAGCCCATCTGTCAATACCACTCCACCCATTTTGCACTCTGCTTCTTGGTTTCTATGCCTGAGGTGCATTATTTTGCACTTTTTTACATTGAAACCCAGCTGCAATACCTCCTCTAGTTTTCTCAGGTCTCCTTTCATCCTTTCCAGACCCCTGGGTTATCCACCCTATTGCAGATTTTGATGTAATCTGCAAAGAAGCAGACCTTTCCTTCCAGCTCCTATGCAGTGTCACTTATAGAGACATTTAAGAGGAATGGTCCCAGCACTGATACCTGTGGCATCTCGCTGGTCATCCTCCCTTCCTTGGACTGAGCTCTGTTTATCACCACCCCCTTTTGCCTATCCTGTAACCAATTTCTTAACAAGTTTATCACATTTGACCCACTCCTAAACTATGCTGCTCAAGGGTGTAAGCAGACATACTTACTGTACATTTTTGTGTACAGTTTTTCTGAGTACCTGTCCCAAATAATATGCCTTTTTGTTATCATTATAACCTGTAGTATTTGAGTTAGTGTAGGTCACTTAGTGTCTGTATCTGTATAAACTTCCATTGTTTAGGACATACAGTATACATGTCTACAACCTTTTTAGAGATTACATGAGTCATCTGATAATCTGATTTGTTTTGCATGGGGAGCACCAGCTTGAGAAAATGTGCATATTTTTATTAATAAGCAAAACAAAATGGTTATATGAAATGCACGCTGAAAATAGAAAATAGAGTTAAAAATCTATGTTTCAACCTTAGGTCTTCTTTAGGAAATATCTAAAAGAGAAAAAAAAACAAAGTTAGTGTAGAGGGGAGGTAAAATAAGATATGTATATGTATATGTATATATATATATATATATATATATATATATATATATATATATATATATATATGTGGGGAAAGAAGAAAGGGAAGCTCAGGGAGAAGAAGTGATAAATGGTAAAATTAAGAGAGAATCTGTGAAACAAAAAGGTGATGATGGGAAAGATAAAGCATACTAGGAGTGAAAGAGCTAGGGAAGTTCCCAGGTGTGGACTAATTAACAGGGCCTAGTAAGAAGGCTGAAAGGTGAAAAATGTGTGGAAAGGAGACAGAGTTGGAGACTTATGGTGAAAATGAAAAATAAATTAAATGAGTACAAAACAAATAGACTTTAGGGAAAAAAAGGGATGGCTGAAAGATGTTAGTAGAAAATAAGTCTATCATTTAAACCAGAGGGCTGCTGGGAGCCAAGGCGGATGATCAGCTTGGCTTCCATGTTTTTTCTATGATCAGGATCCCAGAAGCTCTGCTGAAGGACGCAAACAGGAAGGTCATTGACATTGTGGTCCCTGGAGATAAAGTGGGATACAATGGGTTTAGCAGTTTCACCATTCCTGACTGCTCTGTAATGTTCCCTGAAATGGTCCGCAAGACGCCTACCAGTTTCTCCGATATAAATAGCTGTACACTTCCTGCAAAGAATACAATACACCACATTAGTGGAGGTGCATGAGAACTCCTTGGTGATGTGAAAAACACCTGTAGGCCCCTGAGTTTCAGTCGCACTGGAAATAAATTTGGAGGTGTAGCAGCGAGTCCTGTTGCAAGGTTTGGTACCTGGAAGGGAGGAACTGTTAGGAGTAGGTAGTCTACTTTTAACCAGGAGATTCCACAGGTTAGGTGGCTGGAGGTAAGAGGCAATAGGTGGTTCTGTAAAGGAAGCACCAATGTTAGGGTCAGTTTGCAAAATATGAAAGTTACTGGTGATGATCCTGTGAAGAGAAGGTGTGCTCTGATGGAAAGCAAGCACTAGTGGAATTCACCATTGTTCTTGTGTGACAGTATCCTTCCTGTGGGGGTCAAGTTTACGGGGCATGTTACTTACCTGGGAGAGTGCTCTGTCCACTGTGCTTTTAGGGTATTCCCTGTTGATAAAAAAAACTATGCATTATTTGGATCTGCTCAGCAAAATCATCCTCTTCACTATATAACCTGCAAAGTCTAAGAAACTGTGAATAAGGCAGGCCATTCTTGACATGTTTAGGATGGAAGGGGCTGTGGAGGAGGAGGAAACTGTGAGAGTCAGTCGGTTTGTAATAAACTGATGTCTTCAGACCAGTGTTCTGTACTGACAGCTGGATATCCAGAAAAGGCAGTGTAGAGGAGGATACTTCAACAGTGTATTGAAGGGAAGGATGGGCCGTGGTAAACTTATCAAGGAAGACTTGGAGGGTCTCCCTGGAGCAGGAGGTGGCCCTCACACAGTCATCAATGTAGCGTTTGTAGAGTTCAGGCACAGTCCCTGTGAATGAGAGAAAAAAAACGTTCCTCCACCCAACCCACAAACAGATTAGCAAAGCTGGGACCCATCTTGGTACCCATGGCAACTCCACTGACCTGCTGAAAAAAAAATGTTATTAAAAGAAAAAGCAATGAGTGTAAGAACCAGTTCTGCCAGATGAGTTAGTGTGTTTGTGAGTGGCTGCTGGGCTTCCTGCTTATTCAAGAAATGCTGCAAAGCTGTCAGACCATCATCATGGGGGATCACTGTGTAAAGAGATTTGATGTCCATGGTGAAGATGAGTTGATGAGAGTCACTGAATCTGAACCTGTCAAATAACTGGAGATCATGGTTAGTGTCTTTAACATAGGAGGGCAGGGACTCAACAAGGGGTCTCATGAGGCTGTCCAAAAATGCAGAGATGTGGGATGTGGGGCAGGAGCAGGCAGACACTATGGGACGACCCGGGTTACCTGTTTTGTGGATTTTGGGAAGGAGATAAAACCTGGATGTCTGGGGATGCTGAACTATGAGTCTCTTAGCAGAAGCAGGGAGTTCTTTGTTTTCAATAGCAGAGGTGATGGTGGTGGTGACCTCTGTCTGATAGTCAGCAGTGGGATCCTGTGGAAGAGAAGAATAAAACCTGGTGTCAGAGAGTTGCTGTGTGGCTTTAGTGATGTATAGCTCCTTTTGCCAGACCACAACAGCACCTCCCTTATCAGCTGGTTTGATAACAATGTCATTCCTACATTACAGAGATCTGAGGGCTGCAAACTCACCAGGTGTCAGGTTGGAATGGTTGTGCCTGCAATGAAGATTGAAGTTAGTGGTGTTTTCCAAGCATTGGTTAACAAAATAATCAACAGCAGCAAAACATCCTGAAGGGGGTGTCCATGCACTTCGTTGGGGATTAATATCATTGATTGTTCTGGTGATACTGTCATCATCTGTGGGAAGAGGAGTCTCATTAGAAAAATGAGCTGTAAGGCATAATCTACAATAGACGCACTGCAGATCAACTTGAACCTGGGGTGCATCAAGATATCTAGGTGTGGGCACAAAAGAGAGACCTTTGCTAAGGAGTGATTGCTCATCTTGTGTCAAGGGAAGGTCTGGGGGAATACAAAATACCAAATTGTTAGGTTGTGTCTGACTTGAGGGCTCATGTTGGTTGTTGATCTGCTGGGTGAAAGACTGGAGTTTTGCAGATTTGGTATCCTTGAGGAAATGAAAGAGAGTGGAGTTAAAGTTTTGGATGCAGTGCTTAATAAAAGGAAGGTTATGTGGAACCGTTCGCTACAGGAAGTCCTTTTGCCTTTGAATGGTTTTGTCCACAGAGATCAGCTGTGTTTTAATGGAGAGAATGGTGTATGTGTGATAAGTTTCCTAGAGAATAGTTTTCAAAAGCTTATTAGTGGAGGAAACGTATCTCAGATCCAAATGAACAAGGATGGGATTTCAAACAGAAACCTTTAGGAATAATACCTAGGTGGCGGCATTTGGAAAGAAACTATAAGTGACTGCAGAGTTTAGTCTTAGACCAAATGGCAGAAAATAATTCAAGAGAAGACTCAGAAATATGAGAAGGGAATGCAGACATAGATGAAATGAAGGAGCATTGTAGAGAATTCAGAAGAGATTTCAGATTAGGCATAGTGGGTCGCAGCAAATGTAGCATACAAATTGTAAAAAACAAAAACAAGGCACTGCGTCAGCATGTGGTCTAAAAGCAAAACAAAATGGTTATATTAAATGCACGCTGAAAATAGAAACTGGTTGACAGCAGTTAGAGACAGTGTGTACAAAATGGATATTTCTGGCTACACCCCTCATCTAGCTTGCTTACTAGTCTCCTACATGGAATGGTGTCTAACACCTTACTGAAATCGAGGTATGCCACTTCCACCATTCCAACCTGATCTAGTTTCTTGGTCACTCAAAGAAATCTATCAGATTCATTTGACATGACCTCCCTCCCTGCAAAATCATGCTGCCTTGGATATTATAACCCACAAGGTTCAATATATTCCACAATCCTTTCCTTCAGCAGTGATTTAGTTAACTATCCCACCACCAATGTCAGGCTGATTGACCTATAATTGCCAGCCTCCTCCCTGCTACCACTTTTGTGTAGGGGAACTGCATCCGCCCTCCTCCAGTCCTCCAGAACCACTCCTATTTGCAGTAGGCTATTAAACATAACTGTCAGAGGTGCAGCCAGTATTTCCTTGAGCTCCCTTAATACTCTTCGATGCACCCTATCTAGCCAAATTGATTTTTTTCACCTTCAGATTAGCAAGTTCCTTCAGGACTCTCACCTCCAAAAAAGGACTAGTGTCCAACTCCCTCCCAAGCTTTTGTTACCTTTTTGTGGCCCCTCCCCTTCTCTTCCTCTGTAAACACTGAACAAAAGCATTTGTTCAGAATATCTACCTTTTCCTGGACCCCTTCTGCACAGTCACCCCCCACCCTTTTTTTTTTTACTCCTATTTATATCTGGTGTGCTGTCGACAATCCACGTCCTGTCATCTGACTCTATCTGGCTGCTGTCTGTCCCAACTCAGCCCCCATTGAAGCTCCCACTGTGTGTCCCTATGGATCTCTCCCCATGGTGGGGTGATGGAGAGCCCCCCCCCTGTACTCACCACCAAGTCTGGATCCAGTTCCAGTGGTGTTCCGAGGCCGGGCAAACCAGAGCCAGCCATTAAGCCGCATCGATGGTGTGCCATTTTTGTGTATTTCAGTCCCCTCGGAAGTGTGGGCATGCAATGACATCGAGGCTTACTTGCCAACGTTTGCCGCACTCTGCCCCTTACTCTGCCACTGCTTCTAGTGGAGCCTCCAGTCGTCACCAGAGACTGCCACAGAGCAGTGGTTTCCTTGGATCCCACTCTGGGACAGGAGTGCAGTCCTCCAGATGCTCAATCCTATCCCTCACCTGCCAGCCCCTGACACCCCGGGCTTTTGTCCGAACTCAGTTTGCCAGTGTGGTGCGAGGTGTGGCATCCAGTGCATCAACCCTCAGCAGCACTGGGCCCTCCCCTACCCTTTTTAACCTTACAATCCTACCCCTGGTCTTCCTCTCTTCACTTACATGCTTTAAAAATGTCTTGTCTCCTTTCATTACCACCTGGGCTATTCTCTCTTCAGTTGTGCCTTTGTGCTGTTGTAACAATAGGCTAGCTTATAAATTATTTATTATGGGCACTCGGCTAAGCCTTCAGCCCTGTGTCATAAAATATATATAAAATCATATAAGACTGGCTCAGATCCTTACTTCACAGCCTACTATACAAAAAGTTCTGATAATTACAAATAACGTTTCTGTCACACCCTTGTAGTATATAAAAATAGATTTTATACATATATGTAAAATATAACTAATCACTAATAACTGTTACATAGATATAAAACATTGTAAACACTGTAAAAATCGGCATAAATATAAAACAACAAAGGTTTTAGAAAATAAACAAAGATAAAAACAAGCAAAATTAAAAAAAAATGAACAAATATAACCATAGACCACATAGTATTTCAGCATGCTTTTTTGCACAGTAACTTTTTCATGCATAGGCACTTAGAGGTTTCTTTGCATTAATATTTTGGATTGTTTCTCTGTATAAAAACTTATTAGAATACTTTTTCTTATGCAAAATGCTTATATACCTTTACATGTATTTCAGCTTTCCTATATACCCAGCATTCTAGCATTCAATACATTATTTTTCCCATGCAACCTCCCAGCTAAGTCCAGTTAGAACATCATAAAAATTGTTTAAAATAATACTAAAGACATCTGGTTAGCTGTAGAGTCTGGATTTTCTTAATTTCAGAATCTTGGTGAGAGTTCTTCCCCTGGATAGTAAAAATCATTTTAGTGGCTGGATATTGTTGTTCCTATTTTGTGTGTCCACACCCAAACCCTGGACCACAGACCCCATCTGGCATCAACATAGAAATGCAGGCTTGCTTCTTGGCCAATAGACTTCAAGAATTAGTCACAGTCATTTGTTCAGTTTTGTTGGGAATTTAAAAACAGTACTTAATCAGCAAAAATGTCTGTTTCACAGTCTTAGGTCTTTACTGCATCCCAGTTGGAAGTCAACTAAACCAGCACCTCAAGGATGTGGCTTTTATTACCTCTGGGCCAGAGCAATATCACTGTTTGCTCTGACATCATTTCACCACTTCTGATTGTTTTTTGCAAATAAGGTAGGCATGGTTAGATTTTTCTTCAGGTGCTCCACCTCTCTCTGCACTGGAACAATTTTCAGTCAAAAGTTAATTTTTCTTATAACTTTGGAATGCAATAAGATGCAACCTTCAAACAAACATTTCCAAGCCCAGCTCATCAAAAGCAGTCATTCAAAATGTCTCTTACGTCTGTGAGACAAATAGTTCTCGAGATAAGCTAATAAAGATTATAACATCAGTTCTCAGCAGAATCTTTAAAAAAAATAATAATTTCACTTTCCATGTCTCAAGCTTTCAAATTAAGTAGGTCTCTTTCACATTTCTGGTCAGGAAAGTTTTTAAAATCATTGAATTCCGTTGATGATTAGTTTGTCTTTTGTTCTCTGAGAAAGAACATTCATCAACCTGTCAGACTAGTTTACAGAAAAACATTTTAAGATGGTATATCTCAGTCCTGTTTCAACTCACACACATAGCAGTTATATCTTTGAATTGGTCATGAGCTAATCTCTCCAGAGATTAGTGGTGGGTGAAGTGGCCGAAATTCGCTCCTCAAAGTGCTCCACAACCTGAAGTGGAGTACTTCGCATTATAATGGGGAAGGCGAAGTCCATTGGAAACAATGAGTTTGCATTATTCTGTCTTCCCCAAGCCACTTCTCCACCAATTTTAAGGCAAAGTACATTGAAATCAATGTACTTTGCCTCACTTCGCCTTGTTCTTGAGCTCCATAGGAGAATTTTGCAGTGCTTTATGGGATTGCAGGTCACATGGGCTCTATATTGTTCTGCACAGCCTCAGTTCTGTGTAGTGTGTGTGTAGTGGAAGACGGAGACAGTTTCTTCTCAGAGCTCTGCGATTCAAATCCTCTAAAAGCTGTTAAAAAAGTCTTTTTGAGCTATTTTTTTTTTGCTCATGATTTACTACATCGAGTATAGGAAACCCTCCTGTGCTCATATATTCAAGTGTTTATTGTTTGTGTGTGGATTTTGAATGTTAATTTAGAACAGTCAGTCTGTGTACTGTGAAGTTTGCTTCGGGGGAGAGGCGTATCTGTGGTGTGGGTAGATTAACTGGGAGAAAAAGGCAGTCTTTCTGTTTTGGTTAAATTTTTCTTGAATAACTGTGTTAATGTATGCACAGTAATAATTTCAGTAATTCTTGACATTTTTTTTCTGATTGTTGTGATGCAGCAGTGTATAATTTCAGTTTGTTTAAAACATTTGGTTATATTACTAAAGGTTTTCAATTTGCTATGCATTACTTGTAGTGTGAGTGTGTGAGTGTGTGTGTGATGCGTGCCATTAAATAAGACACCTTTTATTGTGCCACAGAGTAACTGCAGCAGTGTAAACCTGCTATCCACTGCACCTGCATGAATTTTTTATACTGCTTTGTGGTATCTTTACTGGTAGTGGAGTGTCTGTTACTGCTGTGCACTACCCCAAACCGGCAAATGGTATTCTTTTCCAGATTTGGATTTGTGACTTATGAGCACTGGTTAGGTGTTGTTGTGCCTTTGCATCTGTGTCTTAAGTGTGCAGTGCAGTCTTAATCTGTCTGTGCATTTGTAGTACACCATTAATTCTGGGAGACTTTGCATTTTCTGTTACCCTCTCATTTCACTTCGTCAGCACGGGGTAATTTTCTGGACACAAGACAGTAGCATTTTGGGGAATTAAATTAATTCTGGTGACTGTGTGTGACCACTGCACACATGACAGAGTGCACCATTAATTCTGGGAGAATTTGCATTTCTTGTTATGCTCTCAGTAGCATTTTGGGGATGCACATTAATTCAGGTGACTGTGTGTGACTACTGCATGCATTACATCTTAGTGCAGTATTAATTTTGGGAGACTTTGCATTTCTTGTGCTCTCATTACACTTCGTCAGCACTAGAGAATTTTCTGGACACAAGACAGTAGCATTTTGGGGATGCACATTAATTTTGGTGACTGTGTGTGACTACTGAATGCATGACGTCTGTGTGTGCTATTAATTTTAGGAGACTTTGTATTTCTTGTGCTCTCATTACACTTCGTCAGTACTGGGGATTTTTCTGGACATAAGACACGAGCATTTTGGGGATGCACATTCATTTTGGTGACTGTGTGTGTGAAGGGCTGCCAAATATTGTTGTCACTTTGCCTTACTTCGAGTTAAGGTGGAATGATAGCACAAAGTAATAATTACTAGGTGAAGTGAGCATTTTGCATTGGCCACAGAGCGACAACGTGAAGTGCCCACTTTGTGGGCACTTCACTGGTGGAATTTAAATTTGCTGCATCTCTATTTGTGATACAGGTCATTGCCATCAGGGAACTACAGCCATAGGCATTCACTTTCTTATACAGCATGTGAGTTACAGTACTGTAAGCCATGTGATGTGTGGGGGCCCAGGGTCTGCCAATATTGTTGTCACTCTACCTTACTTTGGGTTAAGGTGGAATGACAATGAGAAGTCACAATCACAATAACAAGGGAAGTGGGCATTTCATGCTGGCCACTCTGCGTAGTGAAGTGACAATGCAAACTGCCCACTTCACGGGCCCTTCACCTGCAGAATTTAAATTTGCTGCATCTCTAAGATGTGAGACTTTGCATGTCTTGTTACACTCTCATTTCACTTGGTCAACACTGGGGAATTTTCTGGACACAAGACAGTAGCATTTTATGGATGAACATTAATTCTGGTGACTATGCCTGACCACTGCCCAGATTACTGAGTGTGCCATTAATTCTGGGAGACTTTGCATTTCTTGTTACGCTCTCATTTCACTTCACCAGCACTGGGAAATTTTCTGGAGACAAGACGACAGCAGCATTTTGAGGATGTGCATTAATTCTAGTGACTGTGTGTTGGGGGGGCTGCCAATATTGTCACTCCACCTTACTTCACGTTAAGGCGGAATGACAATGAGAAGTCTCAATCACAATAATGAGGGAAGTGGGCATTTCATGCTGGCCACTCTGCGTAGCAAAGTGACAACGTAAACTGCCCACTTCGTGGGCACTTCACCTGTGGAATTTAAATTTGCTGCATCTCTAAGATGGGAGACTTTGCATGTCTTGTTACACTCTCATTTCACTTGGTCAGCACTGGGGAAGTTTCTGGACACAAGACAGTAGCATTTTGGGGATGAACATTAATTCTGGTGACTACGTCTGACCACTGCCCGGATGACTGAGTGTGCCATTAATTCTGGGAGACTTTGCATTTCTTATTACTCTCTCATTTCACTTCATCAGAACTGGGGAATTTTCTGGAGACAAGATGACAGCAGCATTTTGGGGATGCGCATTAATTCTAGTGACTGTGTGTGGGGGCTGCCAATATTTTTGTCACTCCGCCTTACTTCGCGTTAAGGCGGAATGACAATGCGAAGTAATAATAACAAGGTGAAGTGGGCATTTCATGCTGGCCACTCCGCAAAGTGGAGTGACAACGCGAAGTGCCCACTTCGCGTTCACTTTGCCATTGAAATTTAAATTTGCCGCATCTCTACCAGAGATATTAAACACAGATATGCCAGTTCTTAGACTTTTGACACAGAACATTCTTGCAAATAATTAACTTCCTCCAGCAGTTGCAAATATCAAACTTGATCATTTGGTAGGTTAATATGTTCTTTATCCATTGATATAATTTTTCACTGGCAGCATCAAAGATAACTTTGCAGCATATGAAAGTCTTTTTCAAGAGTAAAAACACATCGGTCTCAAATCTGTATCAACCCTAACAGGTGCCCCTTGTTTTGAGATCCTGAAGTCTATCATATGTGGTTGCTAGGCAACTTGATCTAGTGCCAAGCACTGTTAGCTCGTCTCTCAGTCTTGTAAAGGCACATTTATTCACTAGGGCAAAAAGGTGAGATTTTGAACTGTGCTTTACACCACATTTTTTTTCTTTTACACAGCCTATCTACGCAGTTTATTAAGGCAGATTTTTTAAAGTTGGAAGCTTTTTTCTTGTTCAGAGAGCTTATATAGGCAGGAGTTTAAAGTCAAACCAGGTGTCTTGTATTACCCAAATTACTTTTCCTGTTTAATAGTATAAATAAAAATTAATGATTTGGCATTATAAAGAATATTGATTGATTGATAAAAATTAATATTTTTCACAGCAGAAACATTTGTTGGGACGAAGTTCCATTTTCAACAAAGTCCTGCATTCCAATTCATTCTACAATACACTAAACAGCAATACAATATATTACACAAAAAAACAAAAGACACAGTTACAACATTTACATTAAAAACATGTGCAAGGAAGCCTCAAATAATTAAATAAAGTAACTTTAAAACTGAAAAAGTTTGTAACAGACTTCAGGTCATCTGACAAGTTATTCCAACTACGTGCTACACTGTTCTTAAGTGTGCTATCACCTAGTCTGTTGTAACATCTGTGCACTAAAATGCTGTTTGTTGATTTCCTTGTTTTAATATATGTTTCCCTATTAGATTTTCTTTTCACCTGATTATGTAACAGATGGTTAAATTTTTCATGCAAGATCTTGTGACATGTGAAAAGTCAGAGATAATTTCTATAAGCCTCTGGTTGGAGCCAATTTAAATCTTTATAAATTACTCAATGATGTAACTTCCTACTACTACCAATAGCAAATTTTCCTTTCCTAAAGTAAGCTCGATTAATCTGTTTTAAAGCTTGCTGAGTTGAATTCATATAAAGTATAGAACCATATTCCATCACTGGTAGGGGCATCTGTTTTGCCAGCTGTTGTTTTGCCATTAATGGCAAACTTCTTGCTACCCTTCTGAGGGCCCCTAGTCTCTGGTGTACCTTTTTTGTTTGTACTGTTATGTGCTCAGTGTATGTCATCCTTGAGTCTACCTGAAAGCCTAAATAGCTATAACTAAATACACTTTTGATCATGGTTCCATCTTGAAGGTGGAGTTGCATCTCTGGCCTGTTTCCCTTATCATATAATAGAAATATAAAATAGTAATTATAAAATAATGCAAAATAATAAAAATATAATAAAATATTTTTGAAATCTAGGATTTGTTTTCACTGTCCACCCCCCCCCCTTTGAATGAAAATGGATTCTAAAATAATATCTTTTCTAATTCAAAAACTGTAATCCTACTATATGGGTATATAGTCTAAGCATCACAGGAAAAACAGATCAAGGAACATAAAGTTGCATCATCATGTGGTAACTTATGACATCATCAGTGCATGACATCATCAGATGTAACATCATCAGAGATCTACATTTTTGCATAGAAATATGTACAGCACTATATGATTAAGCAGGATTACAACTGTTCACACTTTTCCTTTAACTGCTTCAACATTTTTCTTTCACATTATTTCAGAAATTTTATACTTTACAATAAATTAACGTTTTGTTAAACATTCACAAATATCAGTATTACAATTAAACTTTTCAGTGTGACTTTTGTTCATTGTCTTTACTTTTACATAATCTTGTATTTTTTAATCTTTAGTATCACTGTATATGTCGGGCCAATAGGCTATTTCTTTCAACATTTTATAAGTTCTTTCCCCCTTATGTGCAGAAGGTACTACTCATTTGGGCTTTTGTGACTTTTTAATAGTTTAACAGGCTATCATTTCTTGATTGGAATTTATCTTTTTGGTAGTACATGGATTTAAGTTCATGGTCCATTTGTAGGTCACTTTCAGTAATCATAGTTACATTGGGATCCTTAATGAAATTACAAAATGTTCCCACTGTTTTGTTATCTTATTGTAATTTCACTAAATCAGAATCAAATTTATGACCATTTCTTGTGGATTTTCTTTAAATCAAAATCAGGCTTCTTCAATATTTCTTGTATGTGTTTTTAAGATACTCATGGTGTCTTGTACTAGCGTACATAAACTGGACCTTTACTAGAGTCTGTGGGTACCCTGTTGACATACAGGTCAGTTTCCCCACAATCAGGGGTGTCTTTTTTCTATTACATTTTTATCCTCCTGTGGAGCCTGGCAAGCAGCTCCGGTCCCTCCCTCAGAGGGAACTCAGTCTCCAGTCACACTGTTCCCCCGTCCAACACCTCCTAAATCTCCTGTGGGTATTCCCCCCATGGCAGGGCCGAAGTGAAGGGGCACTGGCTTTCCCCCACCCGAGAACGAAATCCAAACATTGGGAGCTGGAATAGGGTGCTGTTGTGGCCATCATGGGGCCTACTAGCTAATGTTTCCTCCATTTTTATTCCTGACCCCTTCCCCATCAATGAAGTACATTGGCAATGTGCATCCCAGCTCACATCTGCCCTTGGCTGATGCCAGAGGATGATCGAGGAGCAGGATGGCAAACCCTCCCTCCCTGAGAGAGGAGAGCAGTCCTCTGGATGCTCAATCCTCTCTCTCTCTCTCTCCCCTGCCAACCCAGAGAGGCCTGGACTCATTCCTAAATCTGGGTCGCCAGTGCAGCATGAGGTGTAGTAACCAGTGCCTCAACTTCCAGCACCACTGGGCCGGCAACTCGGGCATCTTTTGAAAACATGTCTTTCAGTTGAGAGAACATTTTACAAACAAGTTTCTTTCCTGATTTAGTTTAACAGGTACATGCTTGTTTAACTTGTTCCTTAAAGTTAGAAAAAGGTAAGTTTTCACCTGAATCTATCTAATTTTTAATAATTTCAGAAACCTTTCATATCAACTACATATACTTGTTTTAAAACTCTTTAGCTCCATTTTTTTGTTAGGTAATATTTTCTGGCAGTCCCCCAATAACTGGAACAACAAATTCCAAATCATAAAGGATCCTTCCCCCCATCACTATTCCTAACCTACAGTTAGGTTTTTAAGTGATAGGCTTTGCTTTTGGATTATGTACCTAAATATGCATTACTTTAGTGCTCATATCCAAGCAAGGTGTGGATTGGATCTTTAAATCCATATCACTACCACAGGTTAGGCACACACAATGCAGTTTTGTCAGGCATTTCTTTTGGCATTTCTTTACATTAATGCTAAGAGAAAATTCCCTGACTTTACCTGGAATTGTTGTAGTGAACTCACTCACTACCTGGCACATTTGAGAAATAGTTTGTTCAGACCTCAAGGCCTGTGACATTACTTTTATTTGGTAAGGGTCTCCCCTTACTTGAGACCACAGAATATTATTTGCTAGGTCTACATACACACCCAGTTGTACAAGTACATCTAACCCAAGACACATGGGAGATTTCAAACCTTTCATTACATACAGGATGGTGTACACTCTTTTGCCCTATCTGAAGGTTCAAGGCACAGATGCCTATATTCAATCCTTACTACTTTCCCTGCTTCCTTTTGTTTCAAAGCCAAAAGAGTTGGGCAGCCAGTCTCTGGCAGTACATATGGGTCAAACAGGCAGCCAAATTAAACAGAAAAGAAGACTCCGCACCTGCTCTTCACACCACAAGTTGAAGACACTCCAAATTTAAGGAGCAAAAAATCTACTATATCAGATGCTAAATTCTAAAAAGCATCAAATGCATATCATATCTTGATACGTCTCCCCCACAGTGCATAAAAAGTTCCTTGTCAGCGTTCCATACCCTTGCGGATGCTTTTTCAAGCGTTAGTTAAACACTTCTTCCGTACTGGTATTTATACTGGCAAACCATAAACTCGCTTACAATTGGATGATGTAATAATTAAATAAAGTGTGCTCATTTCTATCCCCCACAGCACATAACCAATGGTTATTTAAACACAGTTCAATTCAAACTTATTAAACAATAATGCCCCTTCTATAGTAGAGCCTAGTTTTACTATATAAGACAATGATTTCAATGAACCAATATTTATTAAAGTCCTTAATCAAGTTCATTATTAGTCTGAATATCAATTGCTTTTCTTGATTATATGGTTCTCTTGCATCCATACGTATTGTCTTGATGATGGTGCTAATCTGGGGGTTATTATTTATACAATGAGCATGTACCATTCCATTCTGCTTTTCCTTCAGCAGCCAAAATGAGCTTGTATCTAATAAAGGGGTAAGTGCTGGCTGGCATACTGGACTAGGGTAGGTCTTACCATTTTTTAAGGTAGCTGTGATTTTATTGCACTTGCATTTAGAGCTGCAACTGAAGAATCTTGTAACAAAATACACTGAATAAAATCTGTTCATGGTGTTGGAAATATATTGTGTTGTTACTCCTGTTATCTTTCACTACCTAACCTACCCCTGTTTGCACACCTTTGTGTTTCATGTTTTTCCATGATTGGGACAGTTTAGGCCCTGATTTGACACTGCCTGTATGATATGTGGATGCAAAGCCCAAGAAGAAGACACCCATAGTTAGTGGGGCCATAGCAGCCACTATGGACAATGACACATTTTCAGTGACTCCTGCTGTCAGGACTCAGCATCAAATGTTTAAGTGTGTGTTGCCTCCATGGAGTGCTGTGTTATTAATTAAATGGATCCCCTGTTGTTTGACTTCTGCATGGATGTAATTCATTTTACTAAACTGTTTTTTTTGTCTAGTAATCAAGATTTATTGCAGCCGAGCACCAGAAGCAGACTGGGACCCTGCCCATTTGACCTCCAATCACAGTTTGCCATCCCAGTAAGTAATAACTGTGGTTTCATGCTGTGAGTGCTCCCTCCCCACCTATTTACCAGCTGACATACCCCTAGACAATGGGGAGGTGGGCTTACGCTTATCTGATTCCTCCCCTGTGCTGGAGGTCTGTAGATCACTCCAGGGTAAATAGTGTCTCCATTCCCCATCTCCAGGGTGACTCACAGTACCTCTGCCTCCCCCTGTATGCCCTGCATCTCTGTGACTTGTATGCTTTCCCTCACATAAAACACCACACACCCTCCTTTCCTTCCTACCTGGTCCTTCCTGAACAGGGTATAGCCAGGTATGGCCAGGTCCCAGTCATGGTTTTCAGTGCACCATGACTCAGTAATGGCCGCAATAACCAGGCTGGCCTCTGCCGTGATAGCCTCTAGATCCAGATTCTTATTTTCTTGACTTCTAGCATTCACACACTTGGCCTTCCAGATTTTGCTTCCACTCTGCTTGTTTCCCCCTTGTTTCCTTTTTGCCCTCCATCATTCCCAACACTCTTTTTAATGTTCCAATTTCTTTCCCCTTTATCTCTCCCACACTGCTCCCTTTATTAATTTGCACCTTGTGGGATTCCTTTCCCCTCATGTTCCCTTCACTCTGGGCAGAAGCAGGCAACTACAGACCGTTAGTTTAACCTCAGTGATTGGGAAAATGATGGAATCACTTCTGAAGGAAAGAATTGTCGAGTACCTAGAGGCCAGAGGGGCACAGGACCCAAGGCAGCATGGATTCACAGTGGGAAGGTCATGTCATACGAATCTAATCAATTTCTTTGACTGGGTGACCAAAGTAGTAGATCAGGGAGTGGCTGTGGACATCGCCTACCTAGACTTTAGCAAGGCATTTGACACAGTCCCACACAAAAGATTAGTAGTCAAATTAACCAGCCTTGGAGTGGGTCCCAAGATGGTAGCCTGGGTAAAACATTGGCTGAACAACAGGACACAGAAGGTAATTGTAAATGGAGTCCACTCTGAAGAAAGAGGGATTACTAGTGGGGTACCACAGGGTTCAGTACTGGGGCCAGTCATTTTTAATATCTTTATAAGTGACATTGCAGAGGGACTGGAATGAAAAGTATGCCTCTTTGCAGATGACACAAAGATCTGCAACAGGGTTGATACACAAGGAGGCGTGGAAAGGATGAGAAGGGACTTGGCAAGGTTGGAGGAATGGTCAAATATATGGCAGCTTAGATACAATGCTAAGAAGTGCAAGGTAATGTACCTGGGAAACAAAAACCCAGGGGAAGAGTACACAATGGGGGGTGAGATACTAACAACAACAAAAATGGAAAGAGACCTGGGGGTAGTCATATCAGATGACCTAAAGGTGGGCAAGCAACGTGAGAGGGCAGTAAGGAGAGCTGGGGGGATACTGGGATGCATAGGGAGAGGCATCACCAGTAGAAAACAGGAAGTTGTTATCCCTCTGTACAGACAGCTGGTGAGACCACATCTGGAGTACTGCTTACAGTTCTGGAGACCCAATCTCTGCAAAGACATAAATAGGATGGAGGCAGTTCAGAAGATGGCAACTAAAATGGTGCAGGGTCTGCACCGGAAGACATATGAAGAGAGACTTAAGGAGCTTAATATGTATAGCCTCGAGGAAAGGAGGGAGAGGGGGGACAGGATAGAAACTTTCAAGTACCTCAAGGGAATCAACAAAGTCCAAGAAGGTAGCATCTTTCAGAAAATGATGTGTGCAAGAACAAGGGGGCACAATTTGAAGATGGGGTGGGTTCAGAGGCAATGTAAGGAAGTATTTTTTCACAGAGAGGGTTGTGGATGCATGGAATGGCCTTCCGGAGGAGGTTGTGGAGTCAAAAACAGTGGTGGAAATCAAGCATGCATGGGACAGTCATAAGGCAATTCTAGGGGGTAGGGGTAGGAAGAAGTAGGCTGTTGGTTAACTAGGATCTGCAGCTTATCCATTAGGTAGGGAAATGGGCAGACTGGATGGGCCAAGTGGTCCTTATTTGCCATCAAATTCTATGTTTCTATACTTCAGCCTGTGGGGGAAGGCAGTTTCTGACTCCCTGATTTCTTCTGCCAACTCCCCCCCTTTGCTATTTTAAATGTTCATGGAAGTAACATTTAAACTGTCTACTGAGGACTGTGGTTCCCCCCCCCAGATGGATGCAGGCCATCACTCCTTTATAGGCCCTTATCCTTCCAGGTGGGTCCAGGGCTGCAGTTAAGAATTTTGAGCCCAGGACAAATAATTTGAGATGGCCTCCACCTCCCAAACCAGGTAAAGCTGGGGGTCTAGTGGCCCCCAGGCCCCCAGTAGCTCTGGGGTTTATGATGCTCTGTGGTGAGTTTTGGGGCTTTTATTGAAAATAAAAGGACACTTTTGTTATGTCTTCCCTACCCATGACTCCAGAGAAAATATTTTCCCCCCTGGAGTCAAGGTCTGGTAGTCTCTGGCTAGCCTTAGACTCTGCAGCTGGAATGGGGGGGGGGCTGGCTGACAGAGGGAGGCTCACTGCTACAACAAGCATTCAGCTATTCAAGAGAATGGTGAAGCCCTCTCCATTCTGTGAGGTGTTTAATTTGCCCAGTGGCCAGATGGATTGGTAGCTATAATATCCTCCCCACTTAACCAATGTCAGATAATGTGGTTGGTGGTGTATACCTTTTGAACTGGAGTGGAGTCTGGAGAGGTTAGATTGCTGGCACTCACTGCCCCCTCGCCCCCTGCTCTTCCTTCAAATCAAGAATAAGATTTTTTTCTAGACTGAATTCCAATTAGGGAAGAAAGTTGGAACCAACCAGGGAGGCCAGCAGAAGAGTGAGCGCAGTCAGTAGGAGCAGAAGGAGGTGGTCGATAAAAAAAAAACAACAGTGCTGCACTGATTTTTTTGATTTGAAATAAAATGTAATCAGTGGTGTAGTGGAACCATGGAAACAACCAGGAAGACCAGCAGAACAGTGAGCACAGTCAGCAGGAGCAGGAGTAGTGTGGTGGAACCGTGGAAACAAATAAATCAATAATGCCATTCAATTCTTTCTCAATGAACAACAAGTTCAACCCAATTACCCCACTCCCCCACAGCCCATCCCCACACCCTGCCACCGCTGTGTCCCATACCATGCCCATTGTGCCAACTTACTACTCACCAGCTCAGGCAGACTTGAGACTTTCAGTTGCACCCTGAAGTTTCCTCCTAATCCATTTGGCTGTGGCTGGAGATTTCGGCTTAGCCTGCTCTCATCATCATCTACAGACTAGCAAACAGGACAGTCCACAGACAGAGCGAACAAAATTCAAAAACTTGAAGGCCGATCAGCAACCGAACCATCTCACTGACCACAGCAGCAGCAGCACACACTCCTGATCTCTTCCACTCCTGCACTCCATGTGACTGTGATGTGTACGGTCCTCCTCCTCCTGGGCTCGGCTCCACCCTCCTCTCCTCAGTCTTTTTGGTCAGCCTCTATCCTGCTTGCTCCATTTCACAAGGCAAAGGTTAGCATTCTATTGATTGGTAGCCAGCATTTGGGGGGGGTCATGCCATGAAGAGGAATGGGAATTAAATCCCTATGTCCTCCTCTGGGCTGGTGAGGCAATAAATGCGGGAGGGGAGAAGAAGAAGAAAAAACAAACAAACACTGGCTTCTCGGGCAGGCCTCCCACAGCTCGGGGCCCAGGACAAAAGTCCTAGTTGTCCCCCCCATGACTGCGGCCCTGGGTGGGTCCACAGCCCTGAATGTAGCTGAATCCTTCCTATCTGCACCATTCCTTCAGCCATGAGTTGAAGCTCCTGGTGTGGAGTTTCCTCTCCTGTCCCCTGTCGTAGACAGGCAGCACCTCAGTGAAAGCCACTGAGCAAGTTTCTTGTTTAAGACTCCTCCCCTCCCCAGCTCCTAAATTCCCCCTGCACTATCCCAGCCCTGTCCCTAGCCAGGTCATTATTCCTCAGGTGGACAAT
This sequence comes from Neoceratodus forsteri, assembly GCA_016271365.2. Taxonomy (NCBI): domain Eukaryota; kingdom Metazoa; phylum Chordata; order Ceratodontiformes; family Ceratodontidae; genus Neoceratodus; species Neoceratodus forsteri. Next base: position 1,222,018,045 of record CM057459.1, on the reverse strand, counting down.
GACATCCTGCTCTCCTTCCTGTCCTGCTACCCTAGCGATCCTCAGGATCCGCTTCCCATCCCTCCGGGCCATGGCACCGGGTAAGCCCCTAACCTGCTTTTCCCCTCTCCTTTCCTAGTCCCAAATCTATACCCCTCACAAGTGAGTCCCCCACTTGAAGTTGCTTCCTTCTTCTCTTCTTGGGTTCTCTACCACCCTTCTTGGGGTCTTCACTATAGAGGCCCCCACATTCCATTTGGTCACTACCAGGGTTGCTTCCTCCTGCAGTCCCGCCACACCAGAGTGGTGAAGGAATTTTGAGGTGGTACAAGTTGAGGAATGTGTCTCTGTCCCACCACTGTCACCATTCCAGAGCCCACCATAGTGCAGTCATTCCTCCTCCCTGGCATTTTCTGAGGTAACAGTGGTAGACTTGGTGGCCTCTGGGTGGGGGGGAGAGATGCCCCCCAAATCCTAGCCAACTCAGCCTGGAGTCTCAGAACTTCCTCCCTCAACCCAGAGAGGTGTGTGCAGATGGGACAGCATTGCAGTCTCCTGAAGGTCTCTCTGAAAACTGCCACCACACAGTCACTGCATTGCACCACTACCAGCATTCTCAAGCATTATTCTCCCTGTCTTATCTAGAGATACTTTTGTACTGTTACACCTGATATAGTGATTCTGGTTTCCACTTTTTTCTTTATTTTTAGTTGTGTTGCCCTGTGCATTTTTTAATTCTTTATATACTCATACTTTAGTAGGGTGTTGGTCCTAGTGACAGTTTTGACCTATTTTTGACCTTCCACCCTTCCCAACAGTGACTATTACACAGTAGTGAACAGGTGCCTTGCCCTAGCTGACTGGCAGAGTCCCTGCTTCTCAACTTCCTTCCACTGATGCCAGTTACCTGTTCCATTCCTTCGCTGTTCCACTCACTTGCTGAGACACCTACAGAAATACACAAAGGACATACAAGCAGTCAAGAGAGGGCTTCATAGGGCTACCAAAATGACCAAGGGTATGGAAAACAAAAGCTACGAATAGAGGCTGGTAGCCTTTAACATGATGATCCAATGTCTTCCAGCAGGACATAGGGACATGCCCTTAATCTCAGAGGTGGTAAATTCAAGGGTAACAATAGGATGTAGTTCTCCCTGCGAGTGGTGAACCTGTGGAAAAGCTTACCAGCACAGACTATAGACATAAAGACAATGTACGGTTGATACACAAGGTGGAAAGGATGAGAAGGAACTTGGCAAGGTTGGTGGAATGGTCAAATGTATGGCAGCTTAGATTCAATGCAAAGAAGTGCAAAGTAATACAACTGGGAAACAAAAACCCAGGGGAAGAGTACACAGTGGGGGGTGAGATACTGACAACAACAAAAATAGAAAGTGACCTGGGGGTAGTTATATCAGATGACATAAAGGTGGGCAAGCAATGTGAGAAGGCAATAATGAGGGCTGGGGGGATACTGGGATGCATAGGGAGAGGCATCACCAGCAGAAAACAGGAAGTTGTTATCCTTCTATACAGACATTTGGTGAGACCCCATTTGGAGTACTGCATGCAGTTCTGGAGACCCCATCTCTGCAAAGACATAGACAGGGTGGAGGCTGTCCAGAAGAGGGCAATAAAATTAAAATGGTGCAGGGTCTGCACCAGAAGACATACGAAGAGAGACTAAAGGAGCTCAATATGTATACCCTTCGAGGAAAGGAAGGAGAAGGGGGACATGATAGAAACTTTCAAGCACCTCAAGGGAATCAGCAAAGTCCAAGAGGGTAAACTCTTTCAGAAAAAGAAATGTGCAAGAACAACATGACACAATTTGAAGACGGGGGGGGGGGACGCTCAGAAGTAATTTGAGGAAGTATTGTTTCACGGAGAGGGTTGTGGATGCATGGAACAGTCTTTCTGAGGAGGTCATGGAGTCAAAAACAGTGGGGGAATTCAAGAATGCATTGGACAGACGTAAGGCAATTCTAGTGGGGGGGTAGGAGAAAGTAGGCTGTTGGTTAACTAGAATCTGCAGCTTATCCATTAGGTAGGGAAATGGGCAGACTAGGTGGGCCAAGCGGTCCTTATCTGCAGTCAAATTCTATGTTTCTATGTTTCTACGTGTAGGCCTTCAAGGTAAACTGGAACACATTTTTGCTTACAAAGGGAATCACTAGATACCCTTGGCAGAAGAGTGGGTAGGCAGCCCCTTTAAATTACTACATGTTTGCACAGTATCCTTATTTATACCTGCTGGTGACATGATTGAGTCCCTTCTGACTTTAAATTAATATATACTATGTATGCTACCATGACAGTGAAGCTCAGTATACAAGGACACACACACACACACACACACACGGTTGTTACACTCAGGCAAACTGTCAGTATTGAAATGCATAAACATTAATCTGCTCAAAAAGCCCATAAATGAAACAGCATGAAGCAAAGCTAGGATAAGCCTCAGGAAAGCAATATAAGAAGACAGGTACAGACTTCAGCTAAAATGCCCTAACATTTATATTGAATAAGCCAGAAATACATGTTATATACCTGTACTACTGAAGTATTGTCTAGTTTAAATCATTGCTTTATTATTTGTCTGTCTGTCTCATCTATGTTCATCTATATTCATCTCGGGGCACATAATGCTGCCTCCACCAGTTCTACCCGCTCTAGCATATGGCTCTAGCATATGGCTCTGCTATCTACCTATCTGCACCTAAATCCTCCCTCCATAAATGGGATACCACTTACAATAGCATCTGCCACTATGCCTCTGCATCACCGCGTTTCAAGCACCACTGCCAACTCTATATGGACCTAAAATGACTTAGCCCCTCCGCCTATCGTCTCCAGTCCTTTGGATCATTAATTGACTCTGTCACCAGAACAGGCCTCCCCTATCCCTTTCTCTCTGTGATTTCAACTTCTCACCCTCGAACTACGGTCAACTGAAAAAGCCCTTCTGCACATCCAAGATGCTGAACAAACATGGACGCAGCTTTCTCTCATACAGCTCCTAAATACTGTAACTCTATACCCTTCTCTATCCGTCAAGTGACCACCCATACTACCCCTATGAGGAACTACACTTGAACACTTGCACCATAAACCCCTGCACTTGCTTTTAACCCACCTTGAACCTTCACCCCTCCCTGCTCTCTTCTATATCTCCATATAATCCACCTCCTTGATACTTCTTCCCCCTCCTCTCTTAGTCCTAGCCTGCCCACTCTCTTACCCCCCCCCTCTCTCCTACTGTTCTCTCCCTCCCTCTCCACAGTCTTTGCACTTATTGTACTGTACCTCGCTACCTTTTCTCCTTTTGAACTATTCTCCTGTGTTACCCATTCCAATCTGTATCTTGATTTCACAGTACTTTTACTTTTACTTTCATCTTTCATTTTGTCAATGCGCTTGTATCTACTATCAAAACATTGTTTTACTCTGATTTGTACTACCTTCATGTGCTGTGTCACATGTATATTGGATGACTGTAAACTGTCTTCTCCCGGGTAGTGCCTGAAAATAGGCAATGTTTGCCTAGTGCACTTACCTGGTTACCAAAAGCAAAATAAATAAATAAATAAAATCAACTTGTAAGCCATGTGCATTCACACACACACAGACCTCTATGTCTGTCTATCTTGGTAAATAATGTAATAACATTATCTAGGTCTGTGACATGTATGTTGTTTTGAGGTTGGGTTTCTCAAAAACACTTTCTCTAATGCCGGTTACATCTGCAACTTCTATTAGTGGTCAAGTTAGGGTGCCAGTCACCTTGACTGATTGCCACACAGACTAACCAGCATTTCAATTTACTTTTTCAACCAATGGAAACAATTGCTTTGTTAATTTTCCAATGTTAGAAACCATAATACAAGAACTTTTTTTATTTAAATTTTTTAATAGTGTCTCATATACATTTTTTAATAGTGTCCGATTCCATTGTAGGCAACATCCCTTTTAAAGACATGAGAATGACTACTCCTAGTTAACGCTCATCATACAGTGTGGTTTGGTATATGGATCAGGCAGGAGAAAAAACACATTAAGACAATAGTCCAGGACTTGAGTAGAGCAGATTTTAAAGAAAAGGTAGATTGCCTTAGTAAATACCTTAAAAGAGAGATGGCCTGGAGGGACTGGAGGCACAATGGAAAAAGGATAAAGGAGAGAATGACTAAGGCTAAGGCAAGCTGCTTGAAGGAAATAAGCAAAGGTGAGAGAGAAAGAGGACACTATGGTTCTCAAAGGAGGAGGCAAAGGCGGTAAGGGAGGAAAAACAAGCGTTTGTCAATGCCACATGTTTCCTTGCATGGTGTATGCAAAATAAGTATAAGAGAAATGAGCGGCAAGTAAACTGCAATGCCTGGAGATAATAGCATGAAATGAGTAACATGGTTGAAAAGGAAACTTTTTGTTAGAGGTAGAACAAATACCAATAGTCAGAGTAGGAAAGAAGCCAGATGTATCATACAGTGTGTAGCATAAACAGCAGCAGAACAGGGGTCAGGGCCGCTGTTGTCACCCAAAAGGATTACTAACCTACTAATTGAGCAACTCATGCAGATTCAGTCTTTCACGAAATACAAAATAAAGCCATGTGCTGGAAAACAAAAACCACACATGCCATTATATTGACTTTTTGGGTGTGTTTGTGTGTGTGAGATTTTTTGGTGTGTTGAAAGCAGATGTTAGTGAATGAAAGACATCAGTTTCTATAACGTAGATCTAGTTACATAGTGTTAATTTGGGGTGAGGAGAAAATCATAAAAGGCTTGTTGTGGTCGCAGGCCTACTGAGTCTGTAATAGTCGCGGTTGCTCTTTTATAGTCAACCCACCAAAATATAGGTAACATAAAGGGACTTACCTGAGTGCAGGGGGCCAAGGGTTAGTCCTGAAGAAATGTCATCTGCCACACCTGTAAAAAAAATAGAAAATGGGTTACAAAGGATTTGCAGCTCTTAGGGGTCCAACAAGGTGGAAGGGACAGGATAGAAATAAAAGTACACTTATCTGATGAAGGTAGGAGCACTCCTCAAGACAGACTTGCAAAATAAAAGAGAAGTTAGGTTAGTTGGGTTAAAAAAAAGTAAAAGAGAAGAAATAGAGACAAAAGGGAGTGAGGTTAGGGGAAGGGGGGCTCAGCTAAAAGCCCATTGCCCATAATGGTGGCAGAGTGGCCAGTAATTTATTTAGTAGCCCAGGTGGCTATTGATGACAAACAGGGGGAGGGCTAGTAGCCCTTTTATTTAATGAAAGAAAGCTTTGGTGGTCTTATGGCTTGGAAATGCCCTGGGGAGGGGGAACCACAGTGTAAATGTTAGCCATGGTGGTCTAGAGGCTAGCATCAGGTGACTGGGGCCAGTGTTTTTCTTTATTAGGGTAATCCCATTCCCTGGGATCTAGTGTGGGCTCCCTTAGCCCTTTTATGCTGTGAGCATTCTTGGAGGGGCCAGAGTTTATTTGTGGCAGTGGCAGCAGAAGGATTATACTGGGCTGCAGTTTTAGCCAGCCCTGCTAGCATGATCACGCTTAAGTAAAGTGCCTTTGGGCACTGTAAACTCCCAGCCCATATGGAGGTTAGGCTATACAGCCTACTCCACAGGGGTGGGAGAAGAGGAACAAAAGGGAGTCAACAAGAGGTAGAGGAGGTAGTGGAGGAAAGCGCCTCCTCCCATTTTCCCAAATCGCTGCTCCGGTGCAGTATTTTCAATTTATTTATACCCAGTGGGGCTTAAGGAAGCAGCCAGGGTTGGCAGGGGCTTGAGCAGGAGCTGCTGTTTAGTGAATCTGCCCAGCAGTAGTGCAAGGCGGGGAGGGAGAATGTGCAGGGCAGCAGGAGCTGCACTGCAGCAAAAGTAAAAGCCTGGGGGGGAGGAGTTCAGAGCAAGGAGGCAGTAGCAGAGTGACAAGTGCCACATAGTGAAAGCTGCACTGCGGCTTAAATGCAATGGCCGGTGGGCTAATTTTTAAATGTAAATTAAAAGCCTGCAGGAACACAGGCATGGGCAGAATACACCCCGAGGGGAGACAAGAAAATCAAAAGAGTCGCACCGTGGCTGTGATTTAAGGTGCCATGCCAGCTCCACATCAATGGGACAAATACAGCATATGGGGAGAATGTGTGCTGTTTGAATCAGCACACTCAGAAGACTTCCTCTTTTTTATTGCTATGGGCAGAGCAGACAGCCATCTTGCTGTCTGTAGCTGGAAAATGGAAGAACGTGGAAAACTTTTTTTGGACATTTCAATGTATCCTTCCACATCTATAAATCACTATACCAATGAAATAAAACATTCCCTTGTTTCTGTTTAAAATGTTGGAGACATCACTAAAGCTGCTTATCAGATGGCCGTTAGGAAACTAAAACAGCTTGTTAAATATTAGTTGCCTATCAAACTAGAGATGTATTTACCCTTTGAAATGCAAACAACTTGCACATTTAAATATAGTACTTAGCATTTAAACATGGTCTTGCTACAAGCTTCTGCTGGGCAAGTATTGTCTTTCAAGAAAGATTCATACCTTATAAATGTCACCTTTTCCCAGGAACAAATGTACAAAGATTTACACTATTGTTTTAACCTTACTATCTGATAAGCACTGTCTTAAACATGTGCCAGATCCTATGTGAACAATCTGAGCTACAGTAATTATATAGCAATCAGCAAGCAGTTTTTACTATGTTTTCTGGGTAAAAAATATATTGCGCTACATCACATACACACACACACACACACACACACACACCATCCTCATGGCTACAACATTCAAAATAAATACTGCAATCTAATACATTATAAAACAATAAAGAAACTGTTTATGTCAGTGAACACAGTGAAGTTCCTTTAAAGAGCTAGTGTACTGCCTTAAACTAATATTAGATTTTAAACGCAGCCAAGCATTACCTGTTAGATTGTTTACCTGATGTTAGTAGGTGTGATGTGTGGAACAGCTCTTAGCATGGAAGCTGACATGTCTTACTCTACTGCTTCACATTATATCAACAACACTGTGACCGCAATGTCTGTGACGTCACTGCTACTTAGGAACAGAAAGTGAGTGACTGCCAGGTCTTTCTCCTGTGATGTCACAGTCAGTGAGATTACAATGCTGATGATGTAGTGTGGAGCAGTAGAAAAAGCTATGTTAGCTGCCAGGCTAAGAGCTGTTCCACACATCCAGCACAATATTATCACATAGAATACTTTCTGATGAGGAAAAAGAAAAATACTTCAGAAATAAAAAAATTACAACTGAATACTACTTAAAATTTGTAATATTTTCCTGTCTGCCTGTTTTGGCTCCATTAGCTCTTTAAATGTCTCTTATCTTACATTTTGTATCCTGGGTAGAGTTGGGGAGATGCTACATCTCATTGTCATTGTGATCTCCATTTTACACATTTTTGCACTGTATTTTCTCAGGATGTCCCAGATTAGATGCAATATCATGTTTTCAGTGGGGTCATGATGTTGTCATGTTTCTAATGTAGCTTTTCAGGGTAGCCCATTCCAGATATAAAATATTGTTTTCAGTGTGTTCTGATTTTACGCAATGCAGTATAATACTGCGTAGACGCAGAGCCCCACTGAAAATAAGATGCCATGTCTGCTGTGAACCATCCAGGCTAAACATATAGCAATCAGTAGGCATAATCTAGGAAAACACATTGTAAAAATGTGTAAAAGGAAGACCACATTAAAACTGCCTCTCAGCAGATCTGCATTGTGCAAATTCATTAGAAATAATGAGTAAAGGCATTCCAAAAACTCTCCACAGCCATATTGGCTCTGACCAGAATTTGTTTTAAAGGGTACCTGAACAAGCAGTTTTTTAAAACTGCAAACTCCAAAATTTGGCTTCATTACGAGGTAAAGTAAAGGCTGCTGTTTATATTTATGCTACAACTGCATTTATGTAAATAACATAAATGCAGTTTCATAGCTTTTGAAAAATGTAAACATCAGCCGTTCACTTTCAAAAAACAGCCTTGGGTTCTCCCTAAGATGTCTGCCAAGTGTGTTAAGTGATGCGTCATGATGGCAACATCAGAGCCAGAGCCAGAGACTCACATATATTTGTATAGCGCTAACTAGTTCTTCTTTCCCTCTTTGTTTTGAATTGTTGCAACAGAATGATCATCACCATGTATTAACTCGTGGATTATTTTGATCAGTACACATGTTAGGCTATAATTTTGTTTATTTTGTTTACTTTAATTTGCGGAAAATGTTTTTCAATCCAGCTGACTTTTTCCTTGGCAAACTGCATTACATTACAACACTTCAAATACCTGATGATCTAGTGGTTATATGATGCACTGAATTTTGTTTTTTTGTTAACCAGGAGAGACACACTAAGCCGAAAGCTTGTTTACAGGTGTGGCCTGGGAGCACAATGAATTGTAATGACTTGCTCAGTGTCACACAGCAAAGTACCGGTCTGGTTCAGTTCCAAAGCTCATGCTCTCTTGTTAATCCACAAATAAGACTTTCTTTTTCCATGTGAACCCCCTGCACCAAGTCTGCCTTCTGTTGAACACCCCACCATCCATACCCTGTCCATAGTGCTGCATGGGGCCGTATATGTGCTTATGGTCTCACAAAGAGAATTTTCACACCTCAGATTGTAATCTTGTACCTCAGAGAGTTGTGCACACCTATACCAATATACATCATCAGCTGGCACTGTTGAAAAATGCCTCACAAATCACTCTTTAGTCCACATTCTCAATGTTTGATTCTACTCCCACAGTAAACATTGAGTGGATCACCACCCTTCTGCACAGTGAAGGTAGTATGTACAGTTCCCCTGTTGAGTTTTTTTCCCACCTCATTAACCAACAACTAGGTCTTTCTGGAGGGCCAAGCAATAAGCATCATGACCCACCAGAAAAACTGCTGTTCATGCCCTCATAAGGGCTGCACTTACAAGAGATAACAATATTATTAGCAGGTGAGGCATACTAGTACCTTGAGTGAATCTACTTGACTTCCAGTGTCAGTCTACGCCTTTATCTGTGATCTGCAGAACCCCACAGGATAGTTCCCAGCAATTCTTCTCCAGTAATTTTCTGCACTCTTCTCCACAATGCAAGTTGGCTGGCTACCACCCTTCCAAATCTTGAATGAGCTATACATAACTCCCTCAATACTGTTCTAACAAATGTCAACACCCCCCCCACCCGAGGATAATCTCCCTACACTGAATCCAAGTAACAGTTTAGGTGCAGCCCTGCCAGTCTGAGTATTTGTCATCGCTGGCTACTCTCATCCACAGTCAGGTAGTGATCACAATGCTGGCAGCCCCACATTTTAGATCTCACAGTGATTTGCTCAACGTCCTCCTTCATGTCTTCAACTAACCTGATTATAGCTGTACCCTGCTGGAATGGCCTCTTCAGTCCCTCTCTGGCATTCATTCTTCTCACCTCCTCCCTATCACACTTGGACAGCTAGTTCTGATCCATGTTCACTGTACACAATTCGACACTCAGAGGTTGGCACTTTGGGAGTAGAGGGCTGATCTGCTGAGTGAGTTTGTGACACTTCCCACACCAAAAACTGGCGAGTTCACTAACCTTCCGCATCATGAATGAAGTTAGTACAGTCTCCCATATTATTTTTACATATTAATAATAAACTTGATCTTCTGGTAAACCAGACTGATAGCAGAATGGCACAAGGGGAAAATAGGCTTTCCTAGCCATATAAGATCTAAGCCACCTATGATTAGGCACTATTAAATGACGTGCATAATGATGTGCACACCCATCATTTAACAGTGCCTAATCAAAGGTAGCCTAGATCTTCTAAGGATAGGAAAGCCCATCATTCCACTTGTTCCCTGCTGCTATCAGCCTGACTTACTGGAAAGATATGTTTATTTTTGATATGTCAAAATAAAATGGGGACCTTACTACTTGCATTCATGATGCGAAGAAAAATGATGAAACTCACGGTTTCCGATGTGAGGAGGAATAGTGAAGAATGAATACCAGAGGAGGACTGAGAAGACCACACTTGCAAGGTGCTGCTATATTCAGAGAAGGGGGAAGACAGAAGGAGAGACATATGAGCAGATTACTGTGAGAAATAAGATGTGGGGCTGCCAGCACCTTGATCACTACTTGACCCCGTTGTCCTGGCCAACATTCCCCTTCCCATAAAACCAGTTCATGCAATTGTCCAAGGCTGTATGTGGATATTAATGCATGAAATGGCTGCCACTACACATTCAGTCACTTCACTACCAGGCTAGTATTGCTTGTACAGCACTTTGGGATACAATGTATATGAAAACCACTATATAAATGCTGATTCTTCTTCTTCTTATTATTATTATTATTAATCCCCATGGAAAAAGAAGACAAGAAAAGCATATATTTGAGGTTCAAGAAAGTATAAACTGTAACACTGGACTGCACAAGAACTTTGCCACAAAAAAGTGGTGGCTGTAGCGGGTGGTGAAGGGTGTGGCTGCACCCCCCCCCCCACATAGCATAGTAAAGTACTTGCTTGCTGCTGCTGCTGCTGCATTTCACTTTGTTGAAGAAGTCTGATTTATCGATTGTACAAATGTTTACATTCAAGCTAAGGATTACATTTGTAGGTTCTGTCAAAAACATGCTAGAAAAGAATAATAGCAGAAAATATAACGGTTTAATAAAAATTTTAGAAAAGTGCATATTAAGCATGCATACCACCTCAGTACCCCCATTGTAGCATCCTGGATCCACCATAACCACTAGACCACCAGGTTATTCAAGATTTGTATTGCACTGTGGTTTGCAGCAGAGAAAGTTGGTTGGATTAAACAACAATTTTAGCATGTTAAAGTAAACAAAATGAACAGAATCATAGCCTAACATGTGTATTATACAAAATAATGCACATGGTTTTGACCATTTGGGTGAAAATTCTATACAAAGGGAAAAAAGAAGAACTAGTTAGCACTATAGAAAGCCATATATCTCTCTGAGTTTGGCTCCAATGATGTCATCACATAACACATTTGGCGGCCATTTTAGGAAGCAGGTAAGACAGTTTTTTTTTTTAATTGGAAGCCTGATTTTACAGTTTACAAATGCTCTGGAACCACATTTGGGTAAATTATATAAATGTAGTTTTAGCATTATTGAATACAACATCCTTTCCTTTAGTCACCTAAGGAGTCAGCTTTTTGAATAGTTTGTTGTCAAAATGTTGTTTAGGTATCCTTTAATGTGTTGTCTGTAAAATATTGCAGCTACATAAGTAAATGGGATGCTATGACTGTTACCCGGAGGGATCCCTTCCCATTCTATAAAAAGCTCAGCTGCTTGCTGAACAGTTTTGTGCAACTGAAAGCACTGAAGCACTCTTTCATTGGAGCGCTTCATTCGTTTCAAGCAGACAAAGTTTACGCCTCTAAACTCTGAACACTGTCATATCCAGCCATACCTCTCAACTGTCCCTGATTTTGCCTCAAAATTTTCCTCTGTCGCTCATAAGATTTGTGTTTTTGTGACAGAACAGTGAGGATTAAAAACACAAAATGTTGTCAAAGATTAAAGTTACAGACTTGTTCTTCTCCAGAAAATGCATCTTAACACAAATCCTTTCATTCTATCAGCTTTCTGAGTGAATAGTACCAACTTTTAAGATGTGTCCCTCATTTTGGGTCTTTGTCCCTGATTTTTTTAAGCCTTGTCCCTGATTCATGAGGCAAAAGGTTGAGAGGTATGTATCCAGCTCCTGTGGTCATTTGTCTGTCAGGGATGACACCAATGTAGATTGCTCTGCATTGGGCTAGTCTGTGACACACCTCTAAAATGTTGTTCTCTGAAACAAAAGCAAAATGTTTCTTACGCAGCCGCAAGGAAACATAAAAACAAACCGCTTTTAGGAAGTACAAGGAAACCCAAACAGAGGGGAACATGGAAGTATATCTGGATAAACAAGGGGGAAGGAGGGTGGGGACAGCAAAGGCTGAAACAGAGGAGGTATCGCCTGGGAGGTCAAAAAAGGGGATACGACTTTCTTCAGGTACGTGAGTGAAAAGAGGAAGGGAAGGGGTGGAGGGTGGTATAGTGAGGATCAGGAGAGCAAGAGAGGGACTATGCAGAGGAAGTTCAAGAAAAAGCTGACATTTTAAATGAGTACTTCTACTTGGTCTTCATAGTGGAGGGGGAGGGGCTGGACTGTCATGCATCAGCCGGTGCTGGGGAAGTGGACACAAGTCCATTTTCAGAAGAAAGAGTCCAGCAGGAATTAGAAGCACTAAAGGAAAACAAGGCAATGGGGCCTGTCAGGATCCAACTAAGGGTACTAAAAGAACAGAGAATGGTGCTAGCTGCCCCTCTGGCAACACTATTCAGGACCTCATTGGAGATGGGTGTAGTTCTAGAGGGCTGGAAGAGGGACAATATGGTCCCTCTGCACAAGACTGGCAGCAGGGAGGACGTCAGCAATTAGACCAGTCAGTTTCACATTTGTGCTGGGGAACTTAGTGAAAACCTTGCTGAAGGAGAGTCTGATGGAGTACCTGAAGGAAAATGGACCAATGGTAGCACGGCTTCATGGGGGAGGTCTCGTCAAACAAATTTCATAGATTTTTTGAGTGGTAAACTAGAACAGTGAATCAGAGGAGGGCAGTGGATGTGGCCTATCTGGACTTCAGTAAGGCCTTCAACACTGTATCACAAAGGAGGCTGATCAAGAAACTCAGGAACCTGGGGTTGGGAAAGAAGGTGGTAAACTGTGTACCCACCTAGCCAAAGGATAGAAGGCAGAGGGTGGTGGTAAACAACAGTCACTCAGGGGATGGGAGAGTGACCAGTGGAGTACCACAGGGATTGGTGCTGGTCCAGTCCTCTTCAGTTTTTTCATAAGTGACATTACTGAGGAACTGGAGGGGAAGTCACATTTCTGTGGACAACACAAAAATTTGCAAAAGGCTGGATTCCCAGTCGGGGGTGGAGAGAATGCAAAGATATCTGGGGAAACTAGTGGAGTGGTCTAAGGTGTGGCAGGTGGGCTCTGATGCCAGGAAGTGCAGTCATGCAGCTGGGGTGGGGGGAACCTGGGGGCTGTGTACAAGATGAGGGAAGGGGGTACTTGCACGTAGCAAGAAAAAGAGAGACCTTGGGATAATCATATCTGATGATCTGAAGGTAGCAAAGCAGTGTGACAGGGCAGCAGACAAAGCTAGTCAGATGCTGGGGGTGCATAGGGAGGAGGATCTCTAGCAGGAGAAGGGAGATGGTGTTGCCACTGTATCACTCACTGCTGAGATTGCACCCGGAGTACTGTGTCCTGTTCTGGAGGTTTCACCCCTATAAAGGCCTTAAGGTATCCTGCTATATTACAAATATAGTAATGTGGTACCAAAGGTGGTACTCATTTCAATCCCCTCAGGAGGCAGTGGCATTATTGCAAAAGAAGGGAAGGAGAAGCCCAGGACATATTAATTAAACCACACTGCCCAGCATCAGGAAGAAGCGGGGGGTCACCCAACAGGCCAGAGAATAACAAGCCTCCTAACTGATCCAGCATCCTGTCAGCACATCATTGAGCAAGCCAGCAGGGACCTAGGGAGCAGTGGCAGTCAGTGAAGCTGAAACACCAGAGGCAGTGGGGCAGAAACAGGGACAAAATTAAATGAAGCCAGCTACCCCCACCCAATTGGCAAAGAAGCAGGAGCAGAGGTTCAGATATTCCTCCACTGGATCCAGCACTCCAGCCAGGGAGCAAGACCCACCTAACAAACTCACTTAGGGACCCAACCACAGGAAAGAAAAAAACAAGAGGCAACTTGGGCAGAGAAAGCCTCAGCTCCAGCAGAGATGGAGACAGTACAATGCAGCACTTGAGGAGGAGATTTCTATATGGTCTAGCTGGGCTACCATCATAGAGGGAGAAACTGCTGGGCCAGATCTAAGGAAAAATAGATGGTTACTCACACTCCAGACCGACTTGCACCATGCTGAAGTGGAGAGTAAGATGATTGTTTTTTACAGGGACTGAAATGGGCTAATGTGGACTGATGCTAGAACTCTTTTCCAGGAATGCCTACACTTGTGCATCCTTTTTTTCTCTCCCTGGTGTTTTGTTCTCTACTATCTTGACTGTTCATCCTAACTCTAGACATTGGAACCGACATCCTAACCCTCAACCTGAAGTCCATCCATTATCTGGTGTTTAATTAACGCAGATACTAATCATTTAATAAGCTTCGAGTTTTGTGGGTGTCACTGGAATGGATGGCATAGACAAATAACAGACTAACATTTACTGAACGGCTGTTCTGTGAGGGGCAGGAGAGGTTCCCCTAGGCTCACCATCTGAAACAGGTTAGACTACATAGAAACATAGAATGTGATGGCAGATAAGGACCGCTTGGCCCACCTAGTCTGCCCATTTTCCTACCTAACAGATAAGCTGCAGATCCTAGTCAACCAACAGCTAACTTCCTCCTACCCCCCACTAGGACTGCCTTATGTCTGTCCCATGCATTGTTGAATTACCCCACTGTTCTTGACTCCACAACCTCCTCAGGGATGCTGTTCCATGCATCCACAACCCTCTCTGTGAAAAAATACTTCCTCACATTACCTCTGAGCTGTCCCCCCTCTATCTTCAAATTCTGCCCCCTGGTTCTTGCACACCTCTTTTTCTGAAAGATGCTGCCCTCTTGGACTTTGTTGATTCCCTTGAGGTACTTGAAAGTTTCTCTCATGTCCCCTCTCTCCCTTCTTTCCTCAAGGGTATATATATTAAGCTCCTTTAGTCTTTCTTCATATGTCTTCTGGTGCAGACACTGTACCATTTTGGTTGCCCTCCTCTGGACAACTTCCACTCTGTCTATGTCTTTGCGGAGATGGGGTCTCCAGAACTGCACACAGTACTCCAGATGGGGTCTCACCAAATGTCTGTACAGAGGGATAACAACTTCCTGTTTTCTACTATTGATGCCTCTCCCTATGCATCCCAGTATCCCCCCAGCCTTCCTTACTGCCTTCTCACATTGCTTGCCCACCTTTAGGTCATCTGATATAATTACCCCAGGTCCCTTTCCATTTTATTGTTGTTGTCAGTATCTCACCCTCGCTGTACTCTTCCCTGGGTTTGTTTCCCAGGTGCATTACCTGCACTCTCTTTGCATTTAATCTGAGCTGCCATACATCTGACCATTCCTCCAACCTTGCCCAGTCCCTTCTCATCCATTCCACTCCATCTTGTGTATCAACCCTGTTGCAGATCTTTGTGTCATCTGCAAAGAGACATACTTTTCCTCCCAGTTCCTCTGCAATGTCACTTATAAAGACATTAAAAAGGACCGGTCCTAGTACTGAACCCTGCGGTACCCCACTAGTAACCCTCCTTTCTTCACTGTGGACTTCATTTACTACTACCCTTTGCATCCTGTTGTCTAGCCAAGTTTTTATCCAGGCTACCACCTTGGGACCCACTCCAAGGCTGGCTAACTTGTGTATTAATCTTTTGTGAGGGACTGTATCAAATGCCTTGCTAAAATCTAGGTAAGCCATGTCCACAGCCCCTCCCTGGTCTACTACTTTGGTCACCCAGTCAAAGAAATCTATTAAATTCGTCTGACATGACCTTCCCATCGTGAATCCATGCTGCCTTGGGTCCTGTGCCCCACTGGCCTCTAGGTATTCAACAATTCTTTCCTTCAGAAGTGATTCCATCATTTTCCTACCACTGAGGTCAAACTAACTGGTCTGAAGTTTCCTGCCTCTGTCCTGCTCCCACTTTTGTGAAGAGGAATCACATCCACCCTCCTCCAGTCTTCAGGTACCACCCCATCCTCCCATGATTTGTTAAAGAGAGTAGTCAGTGGTGTCACTAGTTCTACCCTTAGTTCCTTTAGAATTCTTGGGTAAATCCCATCAGGCCCCATTGCTTTGTCCACCTTCAATTTTATTAGTTCTTTCAGAACCCTTTCTTCTGTAAATGGACTGGTATAGACCCCCATCTTCAGATTGTTTCTCTTGTTTGGTTTAGGTATCTCCCCCCCGTCCTCTTCCTTTGTGAATACTGAGTAGAAATATTCATTCAGTATCCCTGCTTTTTCACTGTCACCCTCTACCCACATTCCTTCCCCTTTATTAAGCCGCAGTATCCCTCCTTTGGTCTTTCTTCACTCCCTAATGTACCTATAAAAGGTCTCATCCCTCTTCTTAACAGAGTTGGCTATCCTTTCCTCGGTTTGGGCCTTTGGTATTCTGACTGCCTTCCCAGCCTCCTTCTGCCTTAACTGATAAAGTTCTCTGTCCTGCTCCTTCTGTGTTTCCCTATATTTCCTGAATGCTATCCTTTTCTCCTTAACCTTCTCTGTCACCTCTTTTGAGAACCACAGCAGTTTTTTCCTTTGTTGTGTTTTGCTGATTTGCTTTACACAAAGGCTTGTTGCCTCTGTGATGGCTGTTTTGATTACTCCCCATTGTTCCTCCACCCCTCTTTCTTGCCTGTTTGCTAGTGCTTTTCTGAGGCACTCTCTCATTTTCCCAAAGTCAGCCCTCCTAAAGTCCAATACTCTTGCTTTTGTATGGCTTGATTGTATGGCTGTGTTTATCATGGACCACACTGTTTGGTGGTCACTTGTTCCCAGATGGCTACCCACTTCTAAATCTGAGATTCTTTCTCCATCCCCATTTGAGAGTACCAGGTCTAAGATTGCTTCCTCCCAAGTGGGTTCCAATACTAGCTGTCTGAGGCATGCCCCCTGTAGGGCATCAAGAATGACCATGCTCTTGGATGTGCCTGCAGCAAAGGTGCTCCAGCTAACATCTGGCATATTCAGGTACCCCATCAACAATATCTCCCTTTTTTCTGCCATTTTACGGAAGCCTTCTATCATTTCCTTGTCCATTCCCTCCCCCTGAGATGGGGGTCTGTATACAACCCCCATGCGGATTGTGGTGCCATTTTCTGCCTCCAGGGTGACCCAGAGTGACTCATCTGCTCCCTGTTTACTCTTTAGTTCTATTGCTTTGATCCCTTCCTTTACATAGAGAGCTACTCATCCTCCTCTTTTACCCTCCCTGTCCCTCCTGTAGATTGTGTATCCTGGTATGTTGACATCCCAGTCATGGTTTTCTGTGTACCATGTTACTGTGACTGCCACAATATCCAGGCAACCCTCTTCCATCAAGACCACTAGTTCAGGGAGCTTGTTATACAGACTTCGGGCATTGGTACTCATCACCCTCCACTTTTTGATGGCCTTACCCCTTTTAGCCCCATTCCTGTCCTTACTGCCGTTGCCTTTTTTTATATTTACCTCTGTCCTTCTCCCTAATGTGTTCTTTACCTTGGTGTTTACCTCACTAATTACCATGTTTTGTGGGGGGAGGCTGGGATTTCCCTGCTCCTTTTCAGTGCCTCCCACCTTGGCTAGTTTAAATGCTTGCCAATGAAGCATTTAAACCTCTCACCTAGGATCCTGGTTCCCCCGGACAGATGCAGACCATCGCACCAGTATAGGTCTGCATCCCTCTAGGTGGCTCCCCTGTCCCCAATGAAGCCAAAACCCTGAGCTCCACCAGTTTTTCAACCATTCATTGAATTCCCTGGTGAGGAGCACCCTGCATCACCCTTGCCATAGATAGGCAGCACCTCCCGAGAAGGTTACTGTATGCGCCTACTGTCTAAGGCCCCTCCCCAACCTCTACAGACTCCTCTTGCACTGCTCTGATCCCATTCCTAGCCAGGTCATTTGTCCCTAGGTGGACAATGACATCCAGCTCCCTCCCTCGTGCAGCTGCTCCCACGATCCTGAGGATTCGCTTCCTGTCCCTCCAAGCCATGGCGCCAGGCAGGCACCTTACCTCCCTCTCCCCTTCCTCCCCCATTTCTACCCCTTAATGATTGAGTCCCCCACCAGGAGTTGTTTCCTTCCCCTGTGGGGTCCCATGCCACCCTCCTGTGGGTCTCCTTTGTGAAGGTTCTCAGCATCCTCCTTGGTCTCCACTGCAGGTGCCTCCATAGAGGAACCACTATCCACCAGAAGAGTGAATGAATTGTGGAGAGGTACAGCTGGAGGGATGCAACTCTGTTCCACTACCCTCTCCCTCCCAGAGCCCACCCTGGTCCAGCCTCTCCTACTTTTTGATCACCTCTAAATGTGCCCATGAGGTAGATGATTCTATGATACTGTACATCCCATTGTGCTGGCAGATTGCTTCCCGGTAATGATCATGATAATGCTGACACAGCTGCAAAGTCCCCAAGGTGGAGGACTAATCCTCTTCTCCTGTAGAAAGTAGATTTGGTGCAGAGGCTGGATATGGAAATCAAGACCTATTTTAACCTGAATGTCTTGCTGGATATGGCTGAATCAGTAGTATGGGGTGCTTTTAAGGTTTTATTAAGGTCCAGATTATTAGTAAGGGCTCACATTTAAATAAGAAATGATGGGAGGAGGTGAAATCCCTCTCCCTGGAACTGAG
This sequence comes from Neoceratodus forsteri, assembly GCA_016271365.2. NCBI lineage: Eukaryota > Metazoa > Chordata > Ceratodontiformes > Ceratodontidae > Neoceratodus > Neoceratodus forsteri. Next base: position 1,221,999,595 of record CM057459.1, on the reverse strand, counting down.
GACAGCAGAAGAGTAGCACTCTGCACAGGCGGACAGGTCTGATGAAGACTTTTGATCCCTTACACTACTTAAGTAACATAGAAACATAGAATCTGTTGGCAGATAGGGACAACCTGGTCCACCATGTCTCCCCATTTTCCCTACCTATAGTATTACTGTAGACCCTATACGATCTCCAGCTCTTTCTCCTTCCCCTCATTCTTTTCTATTAAAAGTCCCTTATGCTTGTACCATGCATTCTTGAACCCCCACCACTGTTTTCTCCCCCAGCCACCTTGGCTGGTAGGTTGTTCCTTGAATCCACCACCCTTTCTGTGAAGAAGTACTTCCTCACATCTCTCCTGAAACTGCCCTCCTCCAGCTTCATAGCATGTTCTTGTTCATGTTTTTTTCTAAATAATACTTCCCTCCTGTACCCTATTCACACCAGTAAGTATTTAAATGTCTCTATCATATCTCCTCTCTCTCTCTCTCTCTCCCTCTCTCTCTGTCTCCTCTCTTCGAGGGTGTACATATTTAGTTCCTTTCCTCTTTAAAGGGCTTTTAATGTAGACCTTGCACCACTTTACTTGCCCTCCTTTGGACTGCCTCCACTCTGTTTATGTCCTTGCAGAGATGTAGTTTCCAGAACTGTAACACAGTATTCTAAGTGAGGTCTTACCTGTGATACTAGGCTGCAAAGACTACGTCCCTTCGCTACTCAAACTCCGAATGCCGCGGAGCAAGCAAAAAAGGCCAGAGCGGCCAGCAGCCACATTCAAGGTACTGCAGCAGGACTTCAGAAAATCTATGTGCCCTCTGAACTGGACTGCTTGTTTTCCAGGGGTGTTGGCCTGTCGACTGTTCACATTGACTGCCCAGTCCACTCACCCTGAGCCATCCCGACATTTATTGGAAGGCCTTGGTCAAGTGACCTATCATGTGACTCCACAGGAATTTTCCTAAGTGTCCAGAGCTCCATCTCTAAGCTATTCTCCATGGCCACTAGGAGTCAGTACTGAGACCCTAAACTTTCCCCTTCTACCTAAGTCCCCTCTCCTGCTGCCATCTTACTTCTCTCCTCTGCCACCTTGTGCTATCCTCCAATATCAGCCTTGTCTCCCTCAATCTGCCTTCTGCCATCAGCCACTACTGAACCCCCCAACCTCCAACACTGAAGGCAGGCTCCCTATCACTGCTTTATTCCGGTGATCTCACTTCCCTCAGAACACTTGCACACCCACTAATCACAGACCATCAATAGCAACTTCCTGTCTGTCTCCAGCCCCTCCCCCACACCTACCTTTGTAACACGTCACTTAGATCTTCTTCCTTCAATCCCTAGTGGTGTGTGTTGTCTTCTAGTGGGCAATTCCAGTAAGATAATCAATATGAGACCCCTACCCATCATGACTGCATACCCCTCACCACTCAACCTGATCTTAAATCACCCTGCACTCACACTCTTGAACCAAATCCCCCTTTGAATGTAATACACTATATCTCCCTAGTCCTGCTACTAATGCTGCTTTTGGGAAGGCATGCCTGTTAAGAGGTCCCCTAATAACATACCTCCACTGCCCCCTCCACCCGCCACAGCCAAGCCTGCTCATCATAGTAGGAAATTCTGTGAAAGTAACTCTGCAAAACAGTACCTGTGCACATGCTCTAAAACACCTGAAATGGCAGGTAATAAGACTTACTTGGTTACTGCTACTATTATCTGGCAACAACCACCCTAACCCTGGACCTCATCCCGCACAACCTAAAAAAGATGGGGCTCTAACTATTGCCTCAAAGAACATTTGCAGCCTCCTGAGTAAGAGGACTCCCTTCAGGTTTGGATAACCCAACATAAACCCGACATCTTATCGATCATGGAAACATGGTTAATACCAGATGAGTATGAATAGATAGGCCATTGATAGAGCAAAAGGCTGATGGCATATTTATAAGGTAGAAAAAGAAATGGGCAGACTGGATGGGTCTTGCGGTCCTTATCTGCTGTCAACTTCTATGTTTCTATGTTTCTAACCCCAGGCCTGGTCATCCAAATAGAAGGGTACATGTCCTTTAGACAGGATAGACTTGGTAAATGTGGTGGTGGCTGCATCATTTACGTCACAGACACCCTCCAGGGTCGGGCACTATCCAGCCCAGCTGCCAGCAGAAACTCCCAAATTCTCCCAATCCAGGTCTAACTTGGCTCCCAAAGAAAATGTCTCACCATGGTCACCATTTATATCCCCCCAAAAGAGCAGGCAGTGGGACTTGAAGCTACCCTGGACTACCTTACCAGTTTCTGCAAGGATATGGAGATCCTAGTCCTCAGGGATTTTAACCTAAACTGGCTGTCTCCTGAGGTGGCACCATATAGGGAAGCCATCTCTTCCCTTGGAATGGCCCAACTAGTTGAGTCCCCAACCCATGTGAACTAATGCACTGGTACTAGCACCCTACTTGACTGGTTGATCACCAATCACCCTGATAGGATATTCAATATGGTAGTCCTACCAGACAGTTTAAGTGACCACTCACCCATCCTCTGTACCTGGATGAACAAGACTCCCAACCCCACCCAAAACAATCATGACCAGAGGCCTAAAGGAAGGGCAACTTGAATCACTCAAATCCCACCTTAGGCACCAAGACTGGTCAGCAATGTAGCAAACGAATGATGTTGACACAGCACTTGAGTGCTTTGTGAACATATTCAATGCATCCTGCAACATCTATGCCCCCCTTTAAAAAATGGAAAGTGAAGGACACAAACAAATCCTGTGTCACCCCCTCCCTTATCCAACTAATGAAAGAAAGAGACCACCTCTGGTATAAGACTCAAAGTACTGACTTTCACTCTGACATACAAAACTACAAAATTGCTTGCAACAAATGCACCCATGCCATTCGTATTGTGAAAAGTCAGTACTTCAGACAGGAATTAAAAAATTCCTGGGATGATAGCCGGAATTTTTGCGAAAATATAAAAACTTTAACAGGGAACCCCAACAAAACACCCCCCTCAGTGCTCAAAATTAATGGTTCTAGTGTGCTTATGCAACTGGATGAGATGATGCTTGTGTGACTTGACTTATGTTGTGAATATGATTTATGTTGTGGCTTTCCGCTTCTCTATCCGTGGGATATACCACCCTATTAGGGTACGAAGCGAGGAACCCTAGAGGAGGGGCCCCCCCCATTGATGCCGCGGTGATGATTCCATTGGCTAAAGGTAGCTTAGGAAGAAGCCCAAAAAGAATACCCTATTAGGTGTTGAGCATCGAAGAGGTGAGGATGATGAATGAATGCAAACTGACAAGATGATTAAGGTGGACTTCCTAAGGAGAGAGGGGAAAGCCGGTGCCACCATCTGCCTCCTTCCAACAGTGGAACCTAACTAATTAACCTAAGACAACACATTAACCTAAGGAAGCACTAACTCTAGCTAATATTATGACCATTGGCATGGAGGAGAGGGGAAAAAACCCTTTTGAAGGAAGAAACCTCTAGGCATCCAAGGCCTAGGTCGCCTTCCTTCCAGGCTGACAACGTTTGATTTAAGGACGTACGTGTTAAAAAGAAGGATTCATTAAAGAGAAGAATGAGTAGGGAGGATGATGACGGGATAGGGGAAAACCCCAAAAGAAAAGCACAGATCAAAGAAAGATCATGAGGCAGCAAGGACCCGAGAGGGGTATGCTCAAGTAGGAGATGGGAAGGAGTTGATCCACATAGAAGTCAGAGGAGCAAGGGGTATTCCAGACGCACTCATGAGAAGACTGAGAATGAGGCAGACTGATGATGATGATCACTGCAGGAGTGCAGCAGTCGAACATGGGAAGACTGGGGAAGAGGAGACAGGAAGGAACTCGAAGATGAACTGAATGATGCTGGAGAGCAGCCAACCAGCCCTTAGGAAAGGGTGATGGACAGGAAGGCATGGCCTTGAGTGGAGTTAGAAACAAATTGAGCAATGTGATGAAGGAGGCTCCTCGAATGGAAGTAGATTCAGAAATGAACTGGAAAGGAACTTGGAGGGAAGCAATGGATGATGGATAAAGAGGAGTGACGCCATGAGTGGATTGAATCCCGATGGCTAGTACAAAAAAAGACAGATATCATGAGATAAGGAGTCTGGAACCTGAGACATGCAGCATGAGGGCCTCGGGTCACTGAGCAAAATGGATGATGGACGATGAGGCATTGAGTGGATTGAATCCAGATGGCCAAGCAGGTACAGTATGGATGAGGGAATACATAATGAAGTCATGAACCTGAATGCACGTGGCAGGAGGGCTGTGGGTTGATAAAGTGGCATAGGAACCATGATAGGCAAGCCCAAAAGAAATATGGAATGCTGGCCGAGCATGGAATGAATCCTAGATGGCCAGTAGGGAAGGAGAATGGCAGGAGGGTGAGTCGGACGAATGCCAAAAATAAAAAGAACGAAAGCAGGCCAGGAGTGGATCAAATCTAAGATGGCTGGCACGGAGGGGTGAGGAGAACTGCAGGATGTTGAAGCAGAGGAGGAGGTCAAATCAAGTTGACAAATACTCTGAGGAAATTTGGCGGCGAGGCAGGAGTTAATAATAATAAAGCTATTGTAACAGCCTGAGCAGGAGTTCAGGTGGCTGACTTCAGAGTTGTAACTGCAATAAAACATGGAGACAATGCCCTAAAACAGGTGTAACAAGGCAGCGCAATGAAGCTGCAAGTAGAATGAAACCATGAACGAGCAACACAGCTAGGGTCAGAGTAAACCCGTGTCAGGTGAAAAGAATCAAGTATGCAACATGGAGCAGCTATGGTTGAGCTGAAACACAGATATTGATTGCAGGTGCATTGTAGCAGTTTGAGGGAGGTGAGCGACAATGTAAAAACACAAGCACTGGGTACAATAGCAATAACAGAAAACAGTTGTAGGTAACCGAAAGCAGTAGTATGAGCTCTGAGTAGCAGAATACTAGGAACTTAGAAATAAATCCCCAAAAGACAAAACCAAAATACAGCAAAACAGAAAACAGGGAACATGGCCCAAAAATTAGAGACACAAAACACAGAGAAGGACACAGCCGGAGGAAAGATACAGACCGGAAGCAGGAAAAACAAGCACCGAAGTCCAGCAGAGACACACAGAAACAACAGAAGCTCCAAGGGTCGTGAGGGCTGAAGAGGGCTGAGCAGGTGCCTGCTATCCCCTTGCAGCACCTCGCACAGACACCCCCCACCCCCCAGAACCAAGAAAAGAAGCTCCGAGTGTCGTGAGGGCTGAAGAAGTGCCTGCCCTTCCCTCACAGCACCTGCACGGATGCCCCCACCCCCAGGACCAAGCAAAGAAGCTTCGAGGATCGTGAGGGCTGAAGAAGTGCCTGCCTTCCTCACAGCACCTCGCATGGACGCCCCACCCCCAGGACCAAGCAAAGAACCTCCGAGGGTCGTGAGGGCTGAAGAAGTGCCTGCCCTCCCTCACAGCACCTCGCATGGACACCCCCCCCCCCCAGGACCAAGCAAAGGTACAGACACCGCAACAGCTTGCAGGAGCAGCACCAGCCTGCTGCACTGGGCGCTTTGTCTTTTTGGTGCCAGAACATTTTTTTGAATTCTCAAAAAAGAACCTACCAAACAGTTTGCCTTTAAACAAGTCGGGAAGTCGGTGCAGCACTACAGATAGTTTTTCTGCACTGTGTTTTTCTCCCATAGCCACTACTTTCAAGTGTTTCACCACAGTACTTTAAGAAACTTTAACAGCCTACAAGTAATTTGCTTGCTTAGTATACAGTCGATACAGCTGTAGTTAAAGTATTACCCTGTGTTAAGCACAACAGTTATTTCGGCTGCAGTTGTAGCTCTGCTTTCCCCTTACCTTAGCCCTGCCTCCAGAAGCAAGCATTTAATTCTATGTTCCTCTCTCTTCCATCCACAGAAGCTCCGAGGGTCGTGAGGGCTGAAGAAGTGCCTGCCCTCTCCTCACAGCACCTCGCACAGACGCACCCCACCCCCCAAGACCAAGCAAAGATACGGACACCGTGAACACGCTTGCAGGAGCAGTATCAGCCTGCTGCACAGGGTGCCGAAGTGTTCTGCCAAGCGCCTGTGCTACCGTGCCCCCACCACCCCCCACCACCTCCCTTGGTCAGCTCTCTATTTTATACGTGGTGTCACATGAGGCTGCAGAACCAATCAGCCCACTTTACCATCTGCAGATTATACTGCTTGAACACTAGGGGGATCCTGCCTGCCTACACTTATCTCCCTCCCTTCATCCCATACACAAACATGGCTCTAGTAGTGTTCTCAGTACTTGTTTTATTCCTCATGATCCTGTCCCCCCCATTCCTGCACAGAATCTCTCCAGCACCACTGTAAGTACACTCCTGCCAGAACCACAGCCTCTTCAGGCCCATCTCCCACTACTCCTAGCCCTACCATCTGTTCTCCACTCACCACTAACGCACATCACACGCTGGACCACCTCACCGCCCCCCCACACCCACCACCGACGTCCACCCCCCTGCCCTCAGTACACAGTGGAAGGTGGTCCCTCTCTGTCCTAGCCATTCCTGCCCTTAACTCCCTACCCATCCCCTGCACTGTCCCCCCAGATCCTTCCACCTGCCCAAGCACCTATACCACAACCGCCGTAGTCCTTTTCTCCACCTCATCACCTTACTCCTCTTGCTCTCTGGGAATGTCCACCCCATCCCAGGACCGGGATTCGCTACCCCACTGTCACCCCCTACTGGACATGGCCTCTACATTGCCTCTATGAATATCTGCAGTCTCCCTAGGAAGACGGCTGCACTCCAGTGCTGGGTCTCCCAACACACGCCCGACATTCTTGCCATAGTGGAGACCTGGCTGTCACATTGAACTCCAGACTCTGCTGTCTCCCTCCCAGGCTTCACCCTTTTAGGGGAAGATTGTGTGGGTAAGCGTGGCGGCGGGTATGCAATCTACCTGTGTAACTCCCTCTTAGGACATGTACTACCTACTCCCAAACTCGACCATGGGGCCCAAGCCATCACCCTAAAAATCACCCTGGACCTGGGTCGTGGCCCTCTTTACCTCACCACCACCTACATACCCCCGCGGGCACAAAGTCTAGCTATCCACTCTCTCACTGACTATCTCTCAACCCTGCCACACAAAGCTGAACAGCTCATCCTAGGAGATCTCAACATAAACTGGCTTGGCTCCACTGAAACACACATTAAGGACAACTTCACAGCCCTTGATCTATCTCAATTAGTTACTCGTCCCACCAGATTTAACCAATCAAGTGGGACCAGCTCCCTCCTAGATATAGTACTCACAAACCGCCCACACAAATTCAAGTCTGTTAAAGTCTTAGCCAACTCCCTTAGCGACTACTCACCAATTCTCTGCTTCTGGTCCTCCTCCATGCTCAAGCCTGCATACAAAGCCACCCACCGTCACTGCTTCCACCCCGGGAGCCTTAATAAGCTAAAGCAGTACCTTGCCCAGCTCGATTGGTCCCCAATCTCCCTCGCAATGGATATAGATACTGCCCTAACCTTCCTCACCAGTGCCTTCTGCAAGGCTTGTGACATTTTTGCCCCGGTCACCAACACCAGCCCCAAGAGACACAATGCTGCCTGGATTTCCCCCTCTCTGATCCAGCAACTGAAGCAGTGGGATAACCTGTGGCACACTGCTGTTGAGTCTGGCAGGACAGGTGACAGGCAAGCCTATAATGCCGCTCGCAACCAATGCACCTGGGCCATAAGACAAGCCAAGGTCAGTTACTGTCAGACCACTTTGACCTCATCCTGGGGCTCTGCCCAAGCTTTCTGGGATAACATAAAGGAGCTTAATGGGAAGACCCGCTCCCCCCTTCACAGATGATTATCAATGGCACAATTAATACTGACCTACCACGAGTTGCTGACTGTCTCAACACAACATTCTCTGACCTAAGTGCAGTCCTTACTGCCCATTCTTTGACCCCATCCCTGCAGCCAACCACCCAGCTTTTTCCCACCCCCCTTTTCTCTTCAGGACTATCTCTCCCCATGACGCCAAGCCACTCCTCACAAAAGCCCTCTCCTCCCACAACCCGAGCTGTGACCCCCTTGACTCCAGGATACTCCACCTAACACTTGATGTCATGTTAACCCCCATCACTGACCTTCTTAACCCATCCCTATGCCTCGGCCAATGCCCGAGTGCATGAAAAATGGCTGAAATTACCCCTATCCATAAAAATGGAGACTGCACATCAATAAACAATTACAGACCTATCTCCATCCTCCCCCCCCCGAAAACCTTGGAGAAAATAGTGTCCACCCAACTCGTGGATTATCTATCCAAATACAGCATAGTGTGCCCAGAGCAGCATAGCTTCCGCCCTGGTCACAGCACCACTACAGCCCTATTAGAGTTCTCCCACCAAATACACTCTGCACTTGATGCCGGGGAGATCGCCAGGGCAGTGTTCATTGACCTATCCAAGGCATTTGACACTGTGTGTCACCCACTAATGCTTGAATCTCTCCGGCAGTTGGGCTTCTCATCTGGCCCACCGACCTGGTTCTCAGGCTACCTCAGGGATAGATCACATCGGGTCAAATTAAATGGTATCCTATCAACGTCCCTTCCTGTATGATCTGGGGTCCCTCAAGGCTCCCTCCTGGGCCCCACATTGTTCAGTCTCTTTTTATACACCCTCTCCAACTCCTACACAGGCAAAACGCTTCTATATGCCGATGACGCAGTCCTCGTTGCCTCACACCATGACCGACTCACACTCCAGAGTGCCTTGCAACTCACCTTCACCCAAGCTGAAAAATGGTTCCTCGACCATCGTCTGGTTCTGAACCTCAAGAAGACGAAATCTATGCTTTTCGCACACCACCAAAGTAACTCCAGAAATGCTCCCCTTCGCATCATCCCCAGTACCCTCCACCCCCTTGAACAGGTATCAACATACAAATACCTGGGCATCACCTTCGACTCGGCTTTCTCCTTCCATGCCCATCTTAACTCCTTGTCCTCTGCAATGAATGCCCGGATTGGACTCCTGTACCACTACAAAGACTGCCTCCCTGAGTTTGCCCTACGATTGGCTATCACTTCCTTCATCCTGTCATTGGTTGACTATGGACTCCCTAAATATGCAGCTGCTGATCCCACTGCCCTCACCAAAGTCCAGACCTCTATCTACAAAGCCTGCAGGCTCCTCACCGGTGACCCCAGCAGAACTCACACATGCCAGCTCTACTCCACCTCAAACATACTCACTTTCGAAGAATGACTGCAATACCACACCTGTATACTGGCAAAAAAGGCTCTATTTGAGCTCTGCCCCCCAGGAGTTACTGCACCCCTTCAACAGGCCTCCCACTTGGTTGTCACCCACGATACTGCCAAAGCCACCTTCCACGTGCCCAGAGCCAGGGCTTCGCTCGCCCAAAGGTCCTTTCACTACAGACCACCTTCCTGGTATAATTCCCTCCCATCGCACATTTTAAACATCCCCAAACTCGGCCCCTTCAAAGTCGCCCTGCGCAAACACCTCACTTACACTTGGAGCTGTAAATGCCCCCTGTAAGGCTCTCCGTGTGCACCGTTTCTGAACCAATCTGCCTCTTATAGCATGACATATGTACTAGTCCACTTAAAATAGCTTGTTGTAGTCTGTACAACATGCACTGTAACCTGAGTGCTCCACTGGGACACTAAATAGCTTAATTTTGTATGCTCATCTGTATTGTGCATATTTTGCTCTCTGAAATGCCTTGCTCTGTATACTCTTCTGTATCTCACCTGTATTGTTCTCTACTGTCTTGCTGCACAAATATGTTGTCTCCCTTCCCTGTGACGAGGTACCTTTGTAAATGAGTCTTTGACTCAAAGGTTTGTAAATCCGATTTAGTGAAATAAATAAATAAATAAATAAAATAAATAAAGAAGGGGGGGTATGCCCCAGCCAGCTCAGAGGACAGACCAACAGAGCCTCCAGCTGCAAAAATAAATGAATCCTGGGAAGGCCCCGGGGTGAGCTAATTAATAAAGCCTGGTGGGGGAGAGACATAGTTGTTCCACCCAATCGAACCTCAGGCTTATAGCTTTCTGTTAAATTGGCCCAAGACCCCAAAGTAGTTTCTAACATCTTCAACAAGTCCTTCACGGATCTCAGCGGTGTGCTTCCCCCCAATTTCCTTGACCCCCCCCTTGCGAACTTTTGCCGCGTATGCACAGCCCATCCTAGCAAAAAATACATCACTAAGGCCATTGGTAAAACAAGATCTAGTAGTGACTCTCTGGACCTAAAATTAATCACTCTCATCCTCGACAAAGTAATCCATCCTTTAACCCATATCCTTAATATATCACTAACTACCACCAAGCTCCCCACAATCTGGAAAGGGGCCATAGTCAGTCCTGTCTTTAAAAATGGAGATCACACCAACTTCTCTAACTACCCGGCCCATCACTATACTCCCACCCCAATCTATGGTGCTCGAAAGGATCGTCAGCGACCAGCTAGTCTCATACCTGGACAAGTACAAGCTTCAATGCCTGGAACAACACGGTTTTAGGAAACAGCACAGCACCACCACAGCCCTGGTGGAGTTTATTAGCTTCATTCATGACACTCCAGACCATGGGTAAATGGTTGGGGCCACATATAATGACCTAATGATGTCCTTCGATACAGTCAACCATGGGCTCCTTCTATACCAACTGTCCGCAACTGGAATGTCCCCCAGCGTCAGTGAGGTGGTTCCACAGTTACCTCTCCGATCATACTCAGCAAGCAAAAATTCTGTCCATCCTCTCTGGCCTTTGTAATGTTACAACCAGGATCCCCCGAGAATCTATCCTGGGTCCTCTTCTATTCAGCTTATTCCTAAATAAGCTTCCCATGGCCTGTCCAGGCCAAGTCTTCCTGTATGCCGATGATGCGGTGCTGTTTACAAGTCAGTCTGACACTGCTGCCCATGAAGAGCAAATGCAAACCTGTTTCTCACTCATAGAATCATGCTTTCAAAACCATAAGCTTCTTCTCAACTAAAAGAAGACCAAGACCATGATCTTTGCTGCACCTCAACATAAACACAGATCCCACCAACTGCAAATACACAACAACTGAAATGAAGTACTAGACATAGTTTACACGTTCAAATATTTGGGGGTTCGCACTAGACAGCTCCCTCTCCTATGTGCAACACAGCAATCTGTTCACGAAAACTGTCAACTCCAGAATCGGCGTATTATATAAACATAAGCACTGTTTTACCAATGAAGCCCTTAAACTTGCAATGAGCAGCTTAGTCCTGTTGGTTATCGACTACTGTTTGGTAGTCTATGGAGCTGCCACAAACACAGCCCTTCAGAGAATTACGTTGGCCATGAATTATGCCTGTAGGCTTCTCCTAGTACTCCCCAGCAAATGCATACCTGTGAGCTCTACTCACATATGGGGTTGCTCAACCTGCAGTGTAGAGTCAGATACCAAGACTGCATGCAAAGCCAAGAAGGCCACCCTGGGCCTCAATACCCCTGGGGTTCTGGGCCTCCTTCTTCCCCATAGCAGTAACAGAAATACCAGAAAGGTTTGTAGTCAGTCACTAAATATTCCCTTTCGCCAGACCTCACTAGGTCAGAGGTCATTTGGTTATCGAGCCCCAAAATGGCTAAACTCCCTTAGCCCCAACCTCCTGTCTTGCACCAAACTCAGTCAATTTAAGCCAAATCTGAAGGCCCATATAGTGAGCAACAACCCTAAATGTGATTGTGGTCTTTAATCTCCCCAGCCTACTGTTCTGGTTCACTCTCGCTCCCCAGTCCTCCCCAGTCTGGCCTCTACCCCTTCCTCTAGCCCTCTTCTAACCCCCTACTCTTCTTCCCCCTTTTTTTATCTTCATCTACACCTCCTTTCCCCTCTATCCTCACCATTGACAATGCTTGACTTAAGCTGCTATCCTTCCACCTTGCCAACCTCCCTTACCTCTTCCTTCTAAGTCACTCTCCGCCCGACCCTCCGGGTACTCTGATTAAGGCACAGCTCAACTGCTACATTTTAACTCCTTGTTTTTTTTTTTCCTTTTCTTTTTTTCTTTCTCATTTTATTTTCCATAAATTATTTTTTGAACTACACATTTCTATATTTATTCATTGTTTTTATAGCCATGTTTAATAAGTATAATCTTGTCTGGTGTGTTTATTTACTTGTCTGCAGTCTGCTGCTTGAAGCAGAACCTTTGCAAATGAGCTTTTAGCTCAAAGGTCTTTTATGCAAGTTACCAATAAATAAATAAATAAATAAATAAATTAATAAATAAAACATGATAGAAGTGGAAGTAGAAGCTCAACACTCTACATACCCAAAAGGTGGAAGGGTGCTCTTTTTCCTGAAGCAGCAACACTGGGAGCAGGGGTAGAAAGCAGACAAACTCCTGGCCTACACTCAAAAAGAAACGAGAGGGGGGCTTTGATCCCACACCTGAAATTGCTGGCTGGCTCATTGTCTGTCAACTCTACCCACAGAAATGCCACATTCTAAGACTTCCATAAGAGTCTGTACTCCTCACAGGGGACCTCGCTGGAAAGTGTGGTAAAGAGATTCCTTCCAAAGGCAAACCTGCCCCAAATACCCCCAGAGGTGGTATTTTAGATTGAGAAGCCACTCTTGACCGAAGACATTTCACAGGCTGTTAAAGCTCCAGCCAAGAGGAAAACTCCAAGCTCTGATGGGCTCAGTTCTGAATTTTATCAGATTATAGAGTCTGTGTTAACATCTCATCTGGTTGAACTGTTTCAAGCCTCACACCAGTAGGGCACTCTGCCTCCATCCATGCAGGAGGCAGTAATCACAGTCCTCCTGTAGCCACATAATGATAGAGAACAGTGCACTAGCTATCACCCTATTTCCCTCGTGAATGTGGACGTTAAGATTTTAACTAAAGCAATGGCAACTAGGCTTGAACAAGCCCTTGCCCTTCAGAGCTCACAGGTACCAGATGGGCCTTTTGAAAGGCAGAAAAGGTGTGGGCAATCTCCGGCTCCTAGTGAATGTCTTAGATCAAGCACAATGGGGGCCAGGATTCAGCAGCTCTTGTCATTATAGATGTAGAAAAGGCTTTTGACTCAGTGGAGTGGGAAAACCTTTTTGAGGCAATGCAAGTGGTGGGAATTGCGCTTAGTTTTATTACCTGGGTTAAAACCCAGTCCTTCTCACCCCAAGCCAAGGTCCTCACTAATAGCCTTTCATCAGCCTCTTTCCCACTCCACTGAGGAATGAGGCAAGGCTGTTTACTATACCCCCCTGCTATTTCTACTTGATATGGAGACCCTGGGGACCAAGGTTCACCAAGACAAAGAAATCTCAAGTGTAGACCTGGGGGGAATGACATCTAAAGCTCTGATATATGCAGATGACCTCCTCCTCGCCATCATGAAGGTGAGTGAATTGTTGACAACAATCCTAGAAATTTTGGCAAACTTTAGCCACATTTCAAGGCTCAGGGTGAATTGATCTAAAATGGAGATATTTCTATTAAGGGATGTACACAGGATAACTGCCAGGCAGGTGATAGATCTCTGGCATGGGTGGCACAAGGTATTAAATACCTGGGACTGACTATCACCTCAAGGTGGCAGGACCTGGCCTCAGCAAATCTTATCCCCCTGATATCCACGCTGTTTCGGGACACAAACAGATAGAAAAAAAAATATCCCTGTTGCTTCCTGGGAAAGTATCAGCTTTTAAGATGATGATCCTCCTAACGATAATATATTGCCTGAACAACTTACTTCTTCAGCAACCCGGTAAAGTATGGAATAAGATGGTTAGACTTATCTCCTCCTTCCTGTGGGACAGTAAGCCCTGAGGCTTAGCAAATACAGTATATTCTCCAGACATCTCCTATATGTGATGGGTGGAACCACCCCTAGTTGTGAATAGAGATGTGCGAAATTAGAAAATTTCGCTCAGCAAAATATTTTGCAAAATTGGTGCATTTTGCAAAATATTTTGCAGGTGCAAAAAGTGAAATTCTGCAAGTGAAAAGTGAGAATTTATTTTATTATACAGGGACAGGGATAGGAGCACGGGGGAGGGACCACTAGACTCTCATTTTCCCAAAGTCAGCCTTCCTAAAGTCCAATGCTCTTGTTTTTGTATGGCTTGACTCTATGGCAGTGTTTATTGTGAACCACACTGTTTGGGGGTCACTTATTCCCAGAAGGCAACCCACTTCTAAATCTGAGATCCTTTCTCCTTCCCCATTTGAGAGTACCAGGTCTAAGATTGCCCCCTCCTGAGTGGGTTCCAGCACTAGATGTCTGAGGCATGCCCCCTGTAGGGCATCAAGAATGACCCTGCTCTTGGATGTGCCGGCAGCAAAGGTACTCCAGTTAACATCTGGCATATTCAAGTCCCTCATCAACAATATCTCCCCTTTTTCTGCCATTTTAAGGATGCCTTCTATCATTTTCTTGTCCATTTCCTCTCCCTGAGATGGGGGTCTGTACACAACTCCCAAGCTGATTGTGGTGCCATTTCCTTTCCCCAGAGTGACCCATAGTGACTCATCAACTTCCTGTTTACTCTTTAGTTCTGTTGCTTTAATCCCTTCCCTTATATAGATTGCTACTCCTCCTCCTCTTTTACCCACCCTGTCCCTCCTGTAGACTGTGTATCCTGGTATGTTGACATCCCACTCATGGTTCTCTGTGTACCATGTTTCAGTGACTGCCACAATATCCAGGCATCCCTCTTCCATCAAGGCCACTAATTCAGGGAGCTTGTTGCACAGACTGCAGGCATTGGTACTCATCACCTTCCATTTATTTTTTATGGCCTTACCCCTTTTAGCCCCATCCCTGTCCTTAACATCTTCTTCTGCATTTATCCCTGCCCTGCTCCCTACTGACTTCTCTATCTTGGTGTTTACCTCTCTAACTACTGTGCTTTGTGGAGGGAGGCAGGGATTTCCCTGCTCCTTTTCAGTGCCTCCCCCCTTGGCTAGTTTAAATGCTTGCCAATGAAGCATTTAAACCTGTCACCTTGGATCCTGGTTCCCCCCCCCGGACAGATGCAGACCATCGCGCCAGTATAAACCTGCATCCCTCAAGGTGGCTCCCCAGTCCCCAGTGAAACCAAAACCCTGAGCTCCACACCAGTTTTTCAACCATTCATTGAATCCCATGATGCAGAATACCCTAGCATCATCCTTGCCATAGACAGGCAGCACCTCCGAGAAGGATACTGTACATGCTACTTGTCTAAGGCCCCTCCCCGACTCCACAAACTCCTCCTACACTGCTCTTATCCTATTCACAGCCAGGTCATTGGTCCCTAGGTGGACAATGACATCCAGCTCCGTCCCTCGTGCAGCTGCTCCCACGATCCTGAGGATTCGCTTCCTGTCCCTCCAAGCCGTGGTGCCAGGCAGGCACCTTACCTCCCTATCCCCTTCCTCCCCCACTTCTACCCCCCTAATGATTGAGTCCCCCACCAGGAGTTGTTTCCTTCCCCTGTGGGGTCTTGTGCCACCCTCCTGTGGGTCTCTTTTGTGGAGGTTCCCAGCATCCTCCTTGGTCTCCACTGCAGGTGCCTCCTTAGAGGAACCACTCTTTGCCAGAACAGCATATGAATTGTGGAGAGGTACAACTGGAGGGATGCACCTCTGTTCTCTCCCTCTCTGAGTCCACCTTGGTCCAACCGCTCCTTTAAAACTTTCTTTAAAACGACAGAGAGACATGGTTAGAGCAGGTGATTGTAACTGATAACTGATAAAGCAGCCCCAAGAAAAAAGGCGTCTTAAACAAAAAAGAGACACATATTTTCAGCATTAAGTAAATGAGAATGGATTCCCATTGATCAAATATTTTAAATGTAATGAAATCTGGTATATGAATGTCCAGGTGTCTGTCATAGTGTTTACAGTGGTGATCGCCGTACTTCGGGTGCCATCTAGTGGGGTTTTGCTGAAATATCAGCAACTGATGTTTTCAGATTTGTTTCTGTAATTGTGGAATGTGCTCCAGCAAACTTTAATTTCATTATGAATATCATAAAGGGATTTACAGCAGTAATAATGATTATATGAGAAAGGATTAGGGGATATTATAGGATACCTGGTGGTTTACCGTCATATGGGTGACTGAGACTGAGCATGTCAAATATGAGCAACTCAATCTCAGCCCCTGTGTTTTGAGCTACCCTGAAAAGGTAGCGATGGGCAAAGGGGAAGGTGACCAGAACAACTGTGTGGAACAGAAAAAGAGGGAAGGTATGTGGGAGGCAGTGTAGTGGAATACTGCCAAGCTGGCTGTGTGGCGTGGGGGTGAGGGTGGCTAGCTATGGTTGGGAGGGTACAGGGCTCAGGTCTGAAGAGTGGGAGTAATTTTGCAGCTGGCAGGAATTTTATTTTTTTTGCAAGTTTCACCCCCTCCCCAACATACACCCCCCTGGAACTGAGAATCTGTAGTTAGGGAGGTGCGGGGAGCAAATACACAGAGATGTATGTCAGTGCAGTTGTTTTCGCCACGAGTGTACATCACCATTTTTTTTTTCGGTGATGTACACTTGGCCATTTGGCGATCGCTGTTATGACATGGAACCATTCCTGGCACTGTTACTTGTATTGATTAAGCATTTGTGACCAGGGTCATTAATTATTAGGTTATGTGATTTTAATAAGTGGAAATTGATATGTAAAAATGTTTTTGATTCCCAGATCATTTTCCCTGAAGAAGCCTATTGGTGAAACGTTAAGTTAAAGGAGGACTGGAATGTGAATCTAATTAAAGAAGATGTGAAAAGTACAAATCTCTTCAGGAGTGGCTGGTGATTCTAATGTTCTGGATTTTATTATTTGTTCACTCAAGTGAGTGCTGGCCAGGCCATTGGCAGACAACGTGTGACTGAATTTGTTATAAATTAAAGCTTATCTGCTCCTGAATCAAATAGTGTGCACCGGTACTGGGTCAATACAGCACCACAAAAACAGCACAGCAATAACTGCACTGTGTAAAGTGCTAAAGCATTTAGACCGACAAGGTATAGTAGCGGTAGGGAATTACTGGTACCCCTGTCACTCTGCGCTTTTACTAGTAAGGATTCAAGTTGCCATGTGTGTGTGGTGCCTAGTCAAGCCACTTCCATGGTGGAGTGGCTAAGGCACCAGCACACAGCAGGTGCGGAGATTTGGGACCATGGTTTGGTTCCCTCCGGGTGTTGCTTCTTTTTTGGGGGGGATTACATTTTTCTCCCTCCTTGAGTTTTGCCCCATTCCCGAAGTCCACACCCCCTCAGAGTTTGTAATTTAAAGACCGGGGGTGTGGGAGGGCAAAGCCCCCCATGTCGGGGGGGTGCTTGTGATGAAGCCCCACCGGAAAAAAAAAAGAAAGTCCCATTATTTTCAATGGGGTGTGCAGTTTGTCTTGTGGTCAGTGTTTTTTCTGACCTTATTTCGGTGCACGGCATGTTGCTTGTGACATTTATTGCTGCACTGTTTTTGATGGCGACATCATGACAACATGCTGTGTGCACCAACCTGATTAAAGCTGCACTACACTGAAAAAAAAAGCTAGCTTCAGCGACTTTTAATAAATATATTTACCATCCCAGTAAAATTTACTTTTCTGGGTACCTCCCATGCTGTGCAGGTGTGTGTGTATATATATATATATATATATATATATATATAGAGCAAAAATCCATTTAATGCATTAGTTAGGGTTGTTCCACAGTGACAAAAGCGAGGAAATTCGGTGTTAGAGTTGAAAGCTGCCCTTGGACCCCCCCCACCACTCTTAACGGGCATCGGGTGCTGCTAGTTGCCAGCCCCAACTCTCACCCCATCAGATGTGTAAGAAGCAGAGGTATATGAGAATGGGGTGAGAGTTAGGACCGACAACCCCAATGCGCACCCCGATGCCGGTTGGGGGTGTGGGCAGGGGGGTCCAAGGGGGCCTTTCAACCCTAACACCGAATTTCCTCGCTTTTGTCACTGTGGAACAACTCTAATTAATGCATTAAATGGATTTTTTTGTCTCTAATTTCCCTTCTTTTGAGAATGATAATGAGAAATAGTGAATGCAATGCGGCGGCGGGAGCCCAGGCCCCGCACTCCCGCCACGTGATGTCTTGTCACATAGTAACACGGTGCCGCAAACACAAATGGTAATGCGCATGGTGATGCAAAGCGAAACACAAAGATAAACAGTACTGTAGACACAAATGGTTAAAATAATGCAAACGCAATCGCAAATGAAAACGCAAAGGGTAACGCACATGGTGCCATAGACGGGAACAGTAAATGAAACGGGTACGGAACCGCAAGCAGAAGCGGTAAGGGTAACAGTAAAGTAAGTGCACAGGCTGGTTTCCCCCAAAAGCTGCATAGAGAAAGACAGTGAGTACAAAGAATGTATGCATAATAATGGGTCTTGGAGCAGAAAATGAGGAGCTGGAATACTAAATTGCTTATATCTCAGGAACCGTACGACATAGGAAAAAAATTTAAAAGACATATGATTTATGACTTTCATGGCTAGTTTTGCATTTCTTTGATGAAAAGTTTGTATCTCGCACCACTTCTGAGATACGGGCCCTGAAAGCCGCGGCGAACGCCGTAATGTTATCCTATGGGACAAAAAGAGAAGTTCGGAGTGCCATAACTTTGGCTCCCTGTAATATTTTTTCACCAAACTACTGAAAGGCACATCTGTGTGATGTTGGCTTTCTTCTTTCCAAATGTCAGCCCAAAAGACCAAACCGTTATTTTGCAGCAGGGTGGCAAAGGATTCCTGTAATGCGGCAGACACCGTAATGTTATCATATGGGAAAAAGCATCAATTTTGGAGTGCCGTAACTTTTCTGCCCTGTAATATTTTGTCATTGAAACAATGGAAGCACATCTGTGAGATGTTGGCTGTGTTCCCTCCAAATTTCAGCCCAAAAGACCAAACCATTCTTTTGCAGCAGGGTGGTGAAGAATTGCTGTCATTTTCCCACAGCCTGGAAAAGTACTGTCAAACTTTGCGAAAGCTTTCACAAATTCATGTGACACTGTTGCAAATGCGAAAGTACTTTGCCAAAGTACTTTTTCCAGAAATTTGAAAAACATGTTTCTGGGGTGTTTTACCCCAAAATAAAGACATGCCTAGCATCCTCATGGTCCGACTAGGTGAATGCAAAAATAATTAGGTTGCTAGAGGGTCCCAAGTTTAAATGCCAAGCATTTTTCTGATGACCAACTGAAAACAAAATGGTGGATTTGCCACAGTAAAAGGGCCATTTGCGAAAGTAAAAACTCCATTTGCGACACTGTCAAACTTTTTGTTAACTTTCCCATTGACTTATAATGGGAATAACTTTTGAATCATTTAATATTTTTTTCACGAAATCTTCAAAAGGCACATCAGGGACCCTGGCCGCACGTTCCCTGAAGTTTTCAGACCAGTCACGCAAACCATGCGACCTGTAGGCGAGAGCAAGGAAATCGCAAAAAAGCGTAATTGCGCAATTCATGGTCGCTTAATAACTCCGCAGCCGTTTATCTGACCAGTACAAAACTTGGCACATCCTAAGCTCTACCAAGCTCAATTATGAATGCCAAATTTCAGGCAAATCCGTTGAACGGTGGCAAAGTTATTAAGGTGCAAAATTTGACCCTTTAACCAAAAGTGCTACTCAACCCTAACTATGGTGACACTACTGTGCTACCATAACATATATATATATATATATTTTTCATTTTCTCGATCCTACCCCTTACCTGGTTTACAATGGTATTTCTAAGTCAAATGTGGTAACCATCTTTTTTTCTTGAGAAAAATTATGTTCAAATATTTTTATAAAATACTCAAATTTTGGTGGAACTAGAAAATGTTACCACCAAATAAAACCGGAAGATGCCTGGAATCTTTTATAGTGAGAAAAAAGGTGGGGTCATATTTTTTACTTCATTTCATCGCACTGCTGCTTTAAAGAAGTTATCTTCTACTGGATCTGGGACTCAAAGCCGTTGTCATTGAACTCAGGAGTTTATCCTCCTCACTTTTTATTTCTATTGTATAGGTATGTGATAATTTAGGTGTTTAACACGTGCAAACAGTGTGTGTTTATATGTTGTGCATTTGATGATCAGCAGGTTTTCCCTTCCTGATGCTCATTGATGTGTACCATCCCCCTCCATGTCTGTCATATTAGGCTGCTACTGTATATTTTTTTTCCAAACTCTATTTATTCACCTCCTGCCATTGGCCTATCTCCAGCATGGACTCACGGTACTGCGACTCTGCCCATCAACCTGAGCCTCTGGCCGCTTGTCTCCAGTGGGGACACCCTTCCTCCAGCCCGGCTAGCCCAGCCCCCCGGATCTGAGTCCCTGGGGAGGGACCGCCATACTCCTCTGGTGCTCTATCTATAGTGTTGATGGCTGCTGCACTGGGGTAGGGTCCAAAGCGAGCATCCTAGTGCTGGGCATTGACGTGGGGTCCTGATCTCCGGACCCACCTTTGCCTACAAATGGCGAGAGAGTTTTTTCCTTACTGTTCCCAGTAGTGCGGAAGTGCAGTGATGTCCAGTGCAGCTCAGGCATGCTCTGCACCTGCCTGTAGGATGTCGGCCACATCCAACATACCCCAATGCTACGTGCACTGTTCAGCTGAGTCCCTGACCACTAGGGGTCACCAAAGACACACAGTGCATGACAGTGCATGCCCACCCTCCCCAGGAAAGGAGAGCTGCCTGTTGGCCATTCCATCTGAATCCATGCCCTCCCACCCCTGCCGACCCCCGCGCCCCGAGTCCATTCCAGAACCCAGGTCGCTGGCATGGTGCAAGGTGTGGCGTCCAGCACCTCAACCCTCAGTGCCACCGGGCCAGCTTGCTACTGTCTATTTGATAATATTTGAATCCAATGTCTTCTCTTGGTCAGACCTTCCCTGAAAAAGAGATTGCAATTTCCAAGGGCCTTCAGCCTATTAAATAAAGGTACTATTATGAATATTATTATTATCATTATTACCTTCCAGTTTTGAATCATTAAAACAGCTATATGTCAGAACTATTATGGGGTTGCTATAGAAGATTTTTGTAATTAAGTTAGGGCAATGTATTATGCTAATACATGAGTCATATCACTAAAAGACACATTAATTATGCATGAAAGTAACCCAAGATCATAGAAATGTAAAATAATTTTTTTTTATATTTATTTTTCTTGTGTGAGTGATTTTTTAAAAATGTGTGTGAGGTACTGGAACTTGAGTTCTCTGCTCATCCACATAACAGGTATGACACGGTTGATCACAGTGCATGCTTCCCCACACTGCCCCATCAACGTGCTTCAGTTCTGCTATGGAAGGACCACCTTCTAAGTGAGAGGGTAGTTCAGACTCCATGCTCATTCAATCATTGACCTCTCATGTAAGATTACCAACAAGGGTGCCAATTAGTGGCAGTTGTTTTGGTGGTTTTGTATTGTGGACACCTGCCCCCTGGGAACTGGACTGAGCCCACTACAACTCATTTCAGACAGGCCACTGAACAGCCATCTGGTGATAATGGCTTTCTCCCACTGCTGACCTACACTGGATTTGAACCAGTGACCTAGAGGTGAAAGGCTACATATCCTCTGAACTATCCCAATCCCTTTTTTATTTATTTTGCATTGTTTATAAGAGCAGCAAGTTTTCCCTAAATGAAATGAATAGGGGGCTTAGCATCTGGTAAACCATCAGGTCTCGTGTAGTAAACTTCATTTTCTATTTCAGCATTTAATGGTGGAAAGGGGCTGCAGTTTTTATTCCATGTCGCGGACAGCTCAATCCATTTCACTTTGTGGTATTGAACCCTGCCCCAGTAGTCAGTCATGCATTGTGTGACATCTTTGTTTAGAGAGTACTGCATAGAAGTAAATGGGGTGTATTTTTTTGCATAGATTTTTAAAACACATTATATAAAGAACCTTTATTTTACATTTCTATTTTACTTTTCTATGATCTTGGGTTACTTTCAAGAATACTGTGTCCAGTTCTGGAGACCCCATCTCCGCAAGGACATAGACAGGATAGAGGCAGTCCAGAGGAGGGCAACTAAAATGGTGCAGGGTCTGCAAGAGAAGCCGTATGAGGAGAGACTAAAGGAGCTTAATATGTATACCCTTGAGGAAAGAAGGGAGAGGGGGGACATGATAGAAACTTTCAAGTACCTCAAGGGAATCAACAAAGTCCAAGAGGGTAGCATCTTTCAGAAAAGAGACTTGCAAGAACAAGGGGACACAATTTAAAGATAGAAGGAGGGCGGTTCAGGGGCAATGTGAGGAAGTATTATTTCACAGAGAGGGTAGTGGATGCATGGAACAGCCTTTCTGAGGAAGTTGTGGGGTCTAAAACTGTGGGAGAATTCAAGAATGCATGGGACAGACATAAGGCAATTCTTGTGGGGGGCAGGAAGATAAAGGCTGTTGGTTAACTAGGATCTGCAGCCTATCCTGTAGGTAGGGAAATGGGCAGACTAGATGGGCCTAGTGGTCCTTATCTGCCGTCAAAGTCTATGTTTCTATGTTTCTATGTAACCATTTGTCTAATTTCCAAGTGACTGTTCAGTGCCATAACCTATCTGAGCATGGGAGTGGGGCTTCCCACTGCAAAGTGAAAGTAATCAGGCTGAGTGGGCTGACAGCTCCATTGAGTCAAAATACAGTCCTTTCTCATACTTAAATGTTAAAAGGGAAAATTAGGATTACTATTCCTGGTGGTGTACTGGGAGTCAAGGTTTCTGGTTGTCTTTTTCCTGTTTTTAAGGTTGGCCATGATTGGTGCTTTTTACAAGCTAGCATTATAAATATGTCAACAGGTTTTTATTAATATGCTGACTGTTGACATGTTTTGGAATATCTATCCTCCCTTTTTATTTTTCCAGCTTCTGTTTGTCCCTTGTTCTCCTGAGCAGCCCCTTACTGATGATGTCTCCCAATCCTGTCTCTCACCAATCCAGGCCTTACCCCACTGTTTACGTACCTCAGTGGGTGAATGGATGCCACAGATAGTGGAGCAGAGCCTGCAGAGTCACTGGCCATCATTCTGGCACTCAGGAATCTTTCACCATAGCATTTCACTCTCTGTCCCTAAGGTCGGAAATGCGTGCTATGGTGCTGGTGTACATACTTGAGTGCCTGCCCTCCAACCCTCTAGGATGCTGCCACTGATGCTGTGCCACCCTGGCTCCACTGGGTGGCAGGCAAGCATCAGATCTCTGTGTCCCCCCTCCCCAAAGGAGGAAAGCTTTCTGCAGATGCTCAGTTCTCCTTACCCTGGCCGACCCCCAATGATCATGGTTTGTTATCGAACCAGGATCACCAGTATGGTGAGTGGTGTGGCACTTGGTGCCTCAGTCCACCGCATCACTAGACCGGCACCTAGTCTCTCTTTTGACATTTTTCTTAATAGTATAAACTCTATCATGTGTTCAAAAGCAATACCATACTATGTTCTTAAATTTGTCCACTCTGTTTTCATGTTTTTTATAAAATATAGTGACTCTGAATGTTAATTTGCATTTACTAGGCTGGCCTGGTGGTGCTGAGGGTTGAGGCTCTGGAGGCCACACCTCGCGCCACACCGGCAACCCTGGTTCAGGAATGGACTCGGACCACCTGGGGTTAGAAGGGGAGGGAAGAGATCGAATGGCCGGAGGACTGCTCTCTCTTCCTGGGGAGGATCTTGTGGGATGTGCTCCACAGAAGCGACCTCTGGCGGTGATTCCAGCACTAAGAATGCAGCATCATGTAAGTGGGGTGGACCTGCGGCAGGCGTCGGCACTCTGTGCCCTGATACCATTGCATGACCGAGCTCCAGGAGAACCTAAGGACAAAAATCCCTGACCTCAGGGATAGGCGACGGCACCTCACCCCACCGAGCCACACTCCAATGACGGGCTTCACTCCTCACCTGGGCTGGGCCACTCAACCGACACACTACATTCCCAGATAGAGCACCCTGGGAGGATAGGGTGGTCCATCCTGGGGGGTTGCAGAGCCAGAGGGGGGTCTGTCGAGCTGAAGTGGAGGTGAGGAGATTGCAGCTTCAGGCAGGAGGCAGAGCTTGCTGGCAACGAGGATGCCTGAGAGAGTTCCCTGATGGTCGAGGAATAAACAGTCAATAAAAAAAAAATTTGCATTTACTATATCTTACATTTTCATTGCTAGATTAAACCATAAATACATTTTTATCAGCCAATAGATAGTGAAATAACCCCTTTGGAACAGCACTACTGTGTGATAGTGTTCCCGCTACCCATTCAATATAATCTTATGATTTGACTATGATGCGTCAAGTAGGGGAACTAATTGTAACATGCTGTGAAGTAAAAAAAAAAAAAAAAGATCTTATGGCTTGCCTTGATGCATTTCAAGGCATGATGGGTATCCATACAGTGCATAAGAGAAATGCTATCAGATGCTCTGTGGATACTTCTGTTCAAAGTAGATAAATATTGCTTTCTTGGGGGAAGGATGCACAGGATAATAGTACTGACTGAAAAAGAAGGAGCCTGCCCTTTTCTAGTGTGATTGTTATGGATGTGATGTGATGGATTAAGCAAACATATATTCCAAAATAACATTTCTTTCTCTTTAGTGATATATGAAAGCGCACACTGGCCTTTGTTATGTTTTTCCTGACAGACACCTGCTGCAACATATCATAGTTTTGCCTGGCTAGTTAGGGGCCCAAATTGGATCTAAGTACAGAAACATCCTATGCAGAATTTAAATGTGCCATTACACTGCATGCTGTTTCATAAAAGTGTGAAATCCATAATCTGAAACAATGTCTGTGTCTAAACAAAGCAGCTGTGCATGTTTTCTGTTACTCTTTTTACCTCCCATGGTTCTCCAGCTGGAGTCTCCTTCAGCTGCTGCCGACACCACCTACCTGACCTGGAAGAGCTGCTGGCACATTATTGTCCTTAGGGCAGGCAGCTTAAGCAAGAAGCTGCCTGCCCCAGGACCTGAATTAGACCCCCAAATAATGTTTTTAATCCAAGGGGTATTTAGTTAAATTACTGTATTTAAAATAACAGCACTCTCACTTCCTCATTTCACTGAAGCTGCTGGGTGCCTGCCACAGACCCGTCCACAAAACCACGTTTCGATGACCCAAAGTAGGGAAAGGGTTACAGGGCTATATATAGTGTTATAAAAATGGGTCACCTGGTCCATAGTTTAGGTGGGATTTTACTCACAATGTCTCATTTGATATGTCTGAACCAATTTATCTTTAATAAAGCTCATGAGTAATTCAGCAATATGTGTCTGTGAGTGTGATTGCAGAGTGAAACTGTGACCCGGTTTTGGATAGCTGCTACTTCCTTGCTTTGCTGCATCTATAGACAGCATTATAATGCTGTCTGGGGAAGCACAGCCTTTAAGTGATACGTCTACTCATTACAGGCACTTATATACATGTTGGGGGGGGTAGTACATGTAATACAGCATGACTTCCACAGTATACTGCGCTAGTTCCACATCAACCAATTCAGGGTCAACACCAAGAGGACTGTGACCATGAGTTTCAGTACTAGTCTGTTATTTATTTATTTATTTATTATTTGTTAACCTAGTAAGTCCCACAAGACACAGGTGCCTGTTTTCAGCGGAGACCCGGGAGCACTGGGGAGGTTAAGTGACTTGCTCAGAGTCACACAGTATGCAAGTGCAGGTTGTGGGATTCAAACCCAGGTTTATCTGCTGGATGTACCTAGCTCATTTACAGCTCCTTACTCTAACCTCTAGGCTGTACTGCCAACCCCCAATCAGACACTGGTCAGGCTCTCGCACTCTCCCATCTTCTCCACACTGGATGGCACCCCCCTATATTTTTTCCCTGCCTTCAAGTACCTTGGTGTGTGGCTTGATAGTAAGCTTGTCTTCTCTGTCCACATCAATTACATCCATGCCAAACTTCGTCCTAAACTTTGTGCCCTGTTCTGCAGTAAGACTGCCTCTCCCTTCAAGTCTGCTGGGAGCTGGTAAACAAAATGGTTTTCCTGGTCTTCGACTATGCGGATGTGGTCTATGGCACTGCCCCTTCCTCTTCCCTTGTCAGACTGAATACCCTCTGCAATGCCCTCTGTCATTTTGCTTTCAACTCTCCCGTCCATACTCATTATTGCTCCCTCTATTCCTCACTCTCCAGCCTCCCACTACCTTCATGTCACTAGTCCCACTGTGCCTCCTTCATTGCTAAATACTGGTTTGGGTCCCTTCCCTCCTACCTCTCCTCACTTCTCTCCCTTGGCCCTTCCTCTTCTTACTCTCTCCACTCCAGGGACTCCAGCACCTTCTGCATTCCTCACCCTCACTCATCTGTTGGGCAAGGTGCTTTATCCTACTGCCTTCCTTCCCTCTAGAACCTACTCCCCTATCCCCACAGCTTCTCCCCCTCTCTCCCTGCCTTTAGACACCAGCTAAGGCAACTTCCTGCTCCTTCTTGTCCCTATCAGCTCCCCTCTTGACTGTTGTTCCTCTCTTTCTTGACCTCCCCTCCTGCTTAGGACCCTGCCTCACTTGAAACTAATTGTGTCTATGCCCATGGTCTATTTATTGCTCCCTACAACTAGCACTGTCAACTTCCACAAACACTGTGCACATCATTGTATGCTTGGATAATTGCCCACATATCATTGCACTACCCATGCTGTTGTAATAAACTTGTTCCCACATTGTTTTTACATCAATAATGTTACCTAGGTACCTGCAATCTGACGTCTTGTAATTTTATTTCTGTCTGTGCTCCCCTTTCCCCCTCCCCCAGGTCACACCTGGAAATGAGCCTCAGGTCAGTGCGCCTTTCCCAGTTACCAGTTTTTAAATAAATAAATCAGTAAAGTGCCTAGAGTATGAGTATCACCTAAAGGTCATCACTACCCAGCAGAGGGCCTCCCAAGGCCATGCCAGAAGCAGGGAGGGAGAAAGGAGCCCGACATGGCATCATTTTTACCACTTTTTGCCCACCAACTGAGAGTGCACATGTGTCTTCAGGTGCTGGCAAATCTGAAACACTGACATGCAGTGTTGAAATTATGGCGGGGGGGAGTTGCCAGGGCTCGGCCCCCTTTGCTTTGAAGTGAATCCTGGTAGTTCACACAGCATTGCCATTAACTTATAATGGAAAGGAGGCTCAATTTACAGATATGGCTCTTATGGGTCCCCCTATCTCTAAAGTTTAATTCCTGCATTGCTGACATGTGTTCTCTTTCCTCTCTGTGCACTCCTCAAGCACCAAAACTTCCCCCACTCCCTTGGTCACCAAGCTGGTGGTAATGTAGTTAACTACACAACCTGCCCTCCCTGGAGAAGTATATCATCAGGGATGTGCAACCATCCTCCCCAGTAGGTTCTTCAGAGATCCTGGGCTGGTCCCTGAGCCGGAGCCACTGCTACATCACAAGCAGCAGCCCTGCCACAGTGCCAATGATCTGGCCATAGCAGTGCATGTCACAGTACAAATTATGAACTTATACACTTTTATTCTAGTCTAGAATACAATTATTGAGTCTGGTTTAGCTTTTTTTTTAGATTAGAAACAATTATAGTAGTGTTCAATTACACACAGCTATTAGGGGTGCAGCGAACTTAAACTTTGTCGGGGAAGTTGCCACAGAGTTGCAAAAATGTGACTTTATGAAGCTTTGTGAAGTTCCCATTGTCAGCACCAAATCTGACTTTGCTGACTTCACAACATTTTTCAGGTGAAGTTGCACTTTTTTCTTGCAAAGTTTGTTCACTTCTCGGTTGGGAGTGCCCCTTCACTATTGGCCAACTTTACGAAGTTTCATCCAAGTGAAGTTTTTTCAACTTCACACATCTCTAATGGCTATCTCCAGGTTTTCCTTAGTATTCTTAACTATTTTTGAACACCTACTGCTCCATAAGGTCAAAGAGCAGTGTCTGTTTCAGGCTAGTTCACATAAATCACAAAACAATTTATACTGATCATTATCCAAAAGCTGCTGGGAATTCAGATGCAAATCTGGGGATAGCCTTATTAAAACAAGTGTCCCTCTAATTATTTCAAATCTTAAATTCTAAAGTAGCCTGAAAACAGAGACAAGGGCATATTATGAGACAGAAGAAAAAGGACAATCTAAAATCAATTAAAACTGTACACAGTGGGTGCAGGATTTTCACTGTAACATGCACTGCTGCTTGTACATGTTTAGTGCATATAGTTGCTGCCTCTAAAGAGGTTTCTCACACCTCTTGACCCTGTCAGATATGAGTATATCTTGTGCACTAAACATATCTGATATGCACAAACAGGCAAGAATTCTCCAAAAACATGGTCTTTATGTGTACCGCCTTACCATAGCCAGCAGACTAGACAAGCCTCTGCAGAGCACAGTATCAGAGACGGCAGTGAACAACATGAGACACACATGGATGTGCAACAACCCAGCAACTATGACTGCTTTGTATCATCACATACTGTGCCTGCAGCACCACCCCCAGTGTATCTACCAACCCCATACTACCCCTGGATGTATACCTACATCATCAGAACACCAGCCCACCCACCATCAAAGGGAACACATGCCAGGCAACAGCCAGTACACTTTTCTTTGGTCCATGTGACCAACATGACTGGGGCATAGCTACCAGTCAAAAGTGATGGCCCCCAGAAACAGAGCTCTGAGTTGGCAGCAGCAAGACGTGACACCTGGCACCCTGAAGTACATGCAAACACCAGGGAAGTAGTGGGGTGGTAGGCGCTGTGTTGGCATGCTGTACTGCATTAATTATTATTGTGACCCAGTCCTAAATATGGCAGAGAAAAACATCTGTCCTCCAATGTCTACCTGGCATGCCTGTTTAGGGAAGGAATCAGATGAAGCTCATGGTGTCCCTGGTGTATGTCCTCACCACACCCAAGGTTTCCTTGAATTGTAAATATAAGATTGCAGCAGAAGAGTGTGCTCAAAAGGTGGCAGCAGTGCTGGACCCTTCACAAGACAACGTTCATCTATAGCTGACTCATTCATACATTCCTCCCTTTTTGTTGTATAGTTGTATATTGTTAGGGACCTAGCTGAGGCCAAGGTTACATGTGTCTGACTCTGACCCACTGTCACACATGTCATAAGTGTTACTAGAGCATATTTGCTACAGGTACTGTTTATGAAGAGAGAGGAGACATGGTTAGAATGCAGTCAATGTGACTTTTCCATGCAGTAAAAGTGAAGAGAAGTACCAGCTCCTAGGCTCTAGAGGAGCATCAACGGAAGAAGGGGACAGGTATAGTCGCCAAATCTGTCAGTCCTGGAAAGTGTAGTGCATGGCTATTTCAGTGAGCACACTAGCAATGGCTACTGCTCTACCCACGCAGGGGAATATTATAGCATATGTACTGAATTTCTCATCTCCCTGCCATTCTCCAATGATGTGCTTATGGCCCTACCTTCTCACGTTTTGCAAAGTTGTGAGTAGGCTCAGCCTGGTATCCTGGTCCTATCCTGGGGACTGCTGGCATGAAGGATGCGTCCTGTAGTGTAGAAAGCTCAGATGTAGCAAGGGGAGCCGAGGGCATAGTCAATGCCTGGTATGGAAGAAGTGATGCTGATTGTAGCAATAAATAGAATTACCTAGGGGCACTATTTATTGCCAGTCCCCGTGCCATGATGGGCCTTTTACAGTCAGGTTCAAGGCAAGGGACTAAATGCATGCATATTCAGCAAGCAAGTTGTAGAAGTTGTGTGTAGCACGTGCTCACTGGTATGCCATTCTTTGATTGGGCTGCACATGCTAGCCGGCAGAACATTTAGTCATCCTTCTGGTGATTGGGTGTGCTGGATACTTAGTTGTTAAGGGGACACTACATGTTTAGCAGATAAGGCAATTTGCATATACAGAGCACTCAAGGCAACCCTTTCGGGTGCATAGTGGCTAGTATATTTCAAGATGTAAGTGTGCCCATCTAGCCTTGCACATATTTTGTTGCTTCCCATCTGCCAGCTATGCCTCACTCGACCCTATGCTGGTGCAAAAGGTCAAAGCAAGGAGGCGGGGTGGTAGTTCTAGTGTAGAACCAGTAATCTGGTTACTGCACTCAAGCATACCCACCATGTATGCATCCTTTATGTGCCAGAAATGCACACACAGCTATTGAATAGAACCCTATGTTCCTAGAAGACTTGCAACAACAATGTAGGTCACAGACTAGTTATTTGAATACAAAGCAAAGCAAATACATAGTCAGAAATACACAAGGTGCTTATGTAGCACACCTAAACTGAAACAAGGAATTTTGGCATAGTATGACCACACTGCTGTACCAGCAGCAGAATTGGGTATTACAAATAAATTTACCTCAAACAATTACATAGGAGGCTATCAGTTTCAATAAACATTTCAGAACTGGACTGAAACAGGTGATAGTAGATGTAGCTCATGACTGTTTTACTACATTTCATATCACTTTTCTATAAGCCATATGTAAGTTTATATTACAGCATTTGCACATTTATCACAGCACTCTATTATGATATAAAAAATGCCTTTTAATGCAGCCTCTGCTACAGTGGCCCTGTTTGAAACTGATTTTCTTTATATTCACAGATTAAAGTGATTTGCTGCTATATTCACCACGTTATATCACCAGCCTAACCTAGCTTCTGTGTACTACTAAATTGTAGTTTTGAATGTAATTATTGAACTCCGAATTTTATGTTACAAGGTGCTGATTACATAATTGTATTTGAGACGTAAGTGAGCCTCGCCTCAATGGTCTATATAGTATTATTAATATTGTTAATATTATTAGTATCATTAAAATTGCAGCTCAGTGAAGCCTATTTTAACAACATCTCAGCTTTTTAAGCAGCTGTTCTCATGAGCATACCTACTATTTAACCAGTAGGTGGCACTGTGGCACAATGCATGGAAAATGCACCCCCATGAAGACAAAAACAGCATGAACCACTAAAGTAATTTAAAAAAAGATTTATTTCCTGAGATGTTCAGGGCCTAGGGAACAGTAAGGGACAGCAGGGGCCAGTGTCAGCAGAAGCAGCGGCAGCCTGGAGTGTGGAGCAATCAGATCCTCAGTGATTTTTAGTAGTTCTAACAAGTAAAAGGTATTTTTTTAAAGACTTGGGCACTATAAGCTTAAAGGGGACTTTTTGCTGAAGTTACTTACTAGCAGATACACTTCAGCTTTACTTCAACCAAAGTCCAGGCAGTTATTTACAAAATTTAGGGTACAGAGGACAACATTTAATGAATCTGAGCCATGCAGGAGAACTGGAGAAGTTTCTGCCACAGGTCTGCATGTGTGTACCCTTCATTAAGTGGATCTGAAGGCTGTCTCCTCATATTACAGAAAACAATAGAAGGCAGACACAGTAGCTGAACTGCAAACAAGTGCTAACATTATCTAATATAAAATGATGGAGAACTTCCCAGGACAGTAACTGGGACACTCCTACATATTGCTGTTAGGCTTTATGAGGTGGAGCTGTCCTTTAACATATGGTGAGTTTACCCAGCACCATATGCATATCATTAGTACAACATGTGACCTCATAAAAATTCACACCATATGACTACTGTACCAGAAAGTGCAAATTAGAAAGCTGCAATGTGCTGGCACAAAATACATAGTGATACAACTTACATATCTGCAATTTTAAAAGCAGGCAGATCATTGCATTGCACTATACATTCATATTTGTAGACTGTATGTATACCCGTTAAAGTGCAAAATGTGTTTAAAAAGAAGAAGAAGAAAATGGGCTTTGTGGCGTATAATTCCAATAAATCGGAGGTTGCTAAATGCTAATGGGACCACGAAAAGATCCAATATGCCACGGGGGTTAGGGTGCGCATGTCACCTAAGGTTACCAGAGAAGCAAATGGCACAACCAGAACAGCTTACAGAACCCCATGTGCACAAAAATAATTATCAATATACCTATGTTTTAAATGATCATGTACAAACACAGTGACCCAACACTTTTATAAAAGATATTTCCATAGTCTGATTAGAAACCAGCAACCTCTGATTTATTGGAACTATATGCCTAAGTACCTGTTTTCTTCTTTTGTTACGGGTATTTCCTGATTTTTTTTAATTCATTTGAAAGTTGTGGTATAATTGCTTATAATATCATATGCTAGTATTTCTTTTAGGTAATACTTGCCATTGCTAAAGAGCCATGGTGGGGGGTTGAATATGGATTTGCCTGCAATCTGTGATTTGTAGCCAGTAACTTCTGCTTTCTTGGAACTGTATGTTTGTCTCCTACTTTCTTCTACAGGTATTTCCTGATTTTTAAATACTTTCAGAAGTTTGAGGCATATTTACTTGTATCATTCTATGCTGGTACTGTATTACATGCTGGAAATGTTTGCCACTACCAAGTGGCTGTGTTGGGAGTTGAACAAGGATTTGCATGCAGTTTGTTAGTTGCCCAACATATAGCCATTCCTGTTTCTGGATTTAATTACATGGGTCATTTTGCTGTGTGGCTACTGAGATTCATTGAGAATTTTAAATACATTTTACATTATAGTGAGTATACATCGAGTTTGGAGTCCATGATTTTTACCCAGCATCTTCTGATTTATTGGAATTGTATGTTTGTGTGCTTCCTACTTCCTTTAACAGATATTTCCCGACTTTTAAATGCTTTTTTGTAATTCGAAGCATACTTACTTATTTGACTATATGCTGGTTTTACATGCTGTAAATGTTTGCTGCTGCCAAGCGCCCGTGGTGGGAGTCAAACACAGATGCACATGCAATTTGTGATTTTCCCAGCATATAGCAGTTCTTGTTTTGGAGTTTAATTACCAGGATCATTTTGCTATATGGCTGCTGTGAGATTCACTGCTAATTTTAAACACATTTCCTACTTTAGTGGATATACATACAGTTTGCAAATAGGAATGAATCGTTAAATGTAGTGATCTGCCTGTTTTTAAACTTGCAGATATGTAATTTGTACTGATATGTATTTTGCATTTAAACATTGCACCTTTATGTACAGTTTCTGATAGTCATGGTGTGAGTTCTTATGAAATAACATCTTATGAATACGCAAATGGAGTTGGGTATTTAAACTCATCATACTGTATTTTAAAGGACACATCTCCCTGTTTAAACCTTACAGCAATATATAGAGGTGTCCCAGTCTGTGTCCTGGGCAGCTCTCCGGCACTTTAAGGTAGCACCTGCGTGCAGCATGAGAAGGGTGCTGCACCTCTGAGGTGCCGTCTTTCGGATGAGACGTTAAAACCGAGGTCCCATCTGCCTGGATTGGTGGTAGTTCAGGTGGATGTTAAAGATCCCATGGCACTTATCGAAAAGAGTAGGGGAATTTTCCTGGTGTCCTGGCCAAATTTCCCTCATTCACTAAAAAAATACCACAAACAGCTTAATCTGGTTCACAGTCAGTTGGCATTCATCTGTACCCCCCTCCCCTGGGTTGTGCCTGAAAATAGGCAGAATTTGCCTAGTGCACTTACCCGGTCAACAAAAACTAACTAACTAAACTAACTATGGTGTGCGCACCATTTTTGCACAGAAGCATAGAATGTGTCGGCAGAAAAGGACCAGTAGGCCCATCTATTCTGCCCTGTTTTTCCTGCCTATTACAATGTCCTGCACCTTATTTGTTCACAGGTGTCCCACCCTTCTCCTTTTCCTCTACCTATTATGCCCATGTGTCTATCCCACATATGCTTGAAGCTTCCTGCTGTCTTCACCCCAACCACCTCTCCTGGTAGGCTGTTCCAGGTGTCCACGACCCTTTCTGTGAAGAAATGTTTCCTCACATTCTTCTTAAACTCCTCCCCATCTAGCTTATTACCAAGCCCACATGCTTCAGTGCTCCTCCTTTTTTAAGAGACTTCCTCCTTCACTTTGTTCACTCATGGGTCTCAGTCAGGTTCCTTCTTGCTCTTCTGTCTTCCAGAGAGTATATGTTTAGCTCCTGTAGCCTCTCCCTGTATGGTCTCTTGTGCAACCTCCACACCATTTTAGTAGACCTCCTATGGTCTGCTTCCAACCAGTCAATATCCTTGGAGAGGTATAACTGGACACAGTACTCCAGTTGGGGTCTCTATAGTGAGTGATACAGTGGCAAAACCACCGCCCTTCTCCTACTAGAAATATCCTCTCCCTATGCAACCCTGCATTCGGCTAGTCTTGACTACTGCCTTGTTGCACTGCCTTGCCACCTTGAGATCATCAGGTATGATTGTCTCACTGTCCTTCTCTTGCTTGGTGACTATAAGTACCTGCCCTCATCTTATACACAGCCTCCTGGTTTCCACACTCCAGGTCCATGACTTTGCACTTTTGGCATTGAAACTTAGCTGCCATACTCTAGATCACTCTAGTTTCCCTAGATCCCTTTGCATTCTCTCCACCTTCTCTTGGGTGTCCACCTATTGCAGATTGCTGTGACATCTGCAAAGATTGAGACTCACCTTCCCTTCCAGTTCCTTAGCAAGGTCACTAATGAAGACATTATAGAGAACAGAACCCTAAATGACATAATGGCTGACTATTATAAGAAGTTATACACCTCCACTCATACCCATCTGAACAAGGAGATACAGCCAATCCTGCCGACTCCCCAAACTTACTGATCAACAAGCTCAGTTACTTGAGTCCCCAATATCTGCAGAAGAGGTTAGTACTGCGATTAAGTCTCTCAAACCGGGCAAATCTCCCAGAAACGATGGATACACTGCAGATTTTTACCAGGCTTTAGCACCCACTCTCACTCCACTGCTAACGGCAGTATTTCAAGATATTGAGCTCAGAGGTGATCTTCCTCCCTCACTAAGAGAGGCAACCATTGTACTCATCCCGAAAAAAGGCAAGGACCCCACCAAGCCCAGCAATTATCGACCGATATCCTTGATTAATATTGATAGTAAGATTTATGCTAAAATCTTAGCAACCAGGCTAAATCCCATTCTGCCAAGTGTCATCCATCCATCCCAAGCGGGTTTTATCCCCAGGAGACCCAGCTCTGATCATTTAAGGACATTAATGAATCTCATGCACATAGCAAAATATCTCCCTACACCTGCTGCAGCAGTCGCAGTGGATTTTGAAAAAGCTTTCGACTCCGTGGAGTGGGACTATTTATATTTGGCTTTGGCTTCATTTGGAGTTGGCCCAAAATTCCTGTCAAGAATTCAAGCTATTTACACATCTTCCTCAGCTAGAGTTAATATGAATGCCATACTCTCCGGCCCTATTCACATTGAATGGGGAACAAGACAAGACTGCCCACTGTCCCCCCTTCTTTTTGTGTTGGCAGTGGAGCCTCTAGCTCTGGCACTCCGTAGTCACCCAGGTATTAATGGTATCTAAGTGGGTAATACAGAGTACACTTCCCTTATATATGCTGATGATTTGCTTCTCCCCTTGGTAGACGTGCAAAGATCTGCTCCTCTGTTATTGGAATTGTTGGATTTATTTTCCCAATATTCAGGACTGAAACTGATTCAGGCCAAGATGGAGGTATTCCTCCTGAATGGGAAATGTTCCCAAGAGATAGCTCAGACCGTAGTCCTTATATGGGCACCTAAGGGGAATCACATATCTGGGTATTAAACTCACATCCTCTTTAGATATTCTCTGGCAGACAAACATCCAACCCCTTCTTAGCTCTCTAAAAACAGAGTTTGATAGATGGAAACCTCTGCAAATGACATTGGCAGGCAAAATTGCTGCAATTAAAATGGTTTCTGCACACAAGATTTTTTATCTGCTAATGCATATCCCCATTCCCCTCCCTAAACAATGGTATCTGGCTTTGGCTAGGCTTATTGGAGATTTTCTATGGGAAGGCAACAAACCCCAATTTAGCAGTTGCCAACTGAGAGCTCATTGGAGCAAGGGAGGGGTGGAGCCTTCCATGGGTCGAAGGATACCAGCAGGCATTCCTTTTGGCACAAACGGTTAAAGGGCTGCACCCCCTAACATCACTTTCCCGACAATGGGTACGTATAGAGCTTGACATTACTGAGTCAGTACATTTCTCATCCCTTCTGATACCCCATAGGGCTCATAGAGTTAGCCCTTCTGTCAGAGGTAGGTCCCCTTGCACTTCTCCATCTGTCAAGGCAGCCAGATCCAACTGGCTGGGTGTTCACAAACGATTGAACCAGACTCCTCTTCCCCTGTCTTATATCCCTTTATGGTTTAATCCAGATATTACTGTTGATGCACAATGGGTATATTGGAAATCCTGGGCAGACAAGGGTATTCTCGTATTAAAAGACTTGCTAGACCTCACTCTTAAGACCCTTTATACATTTCAGTCCCTTCAGCGTATCTGGAACCTTTCTCGTGCAGACTTTTGGAAGTATCTTCAGCTCAGGGCATCACTCAGGTATATATTGCATCCTTCAAAGCCCCAAACATGCAACTCAGAGCTACAGATCTGGATACAAAAGCCGAAAGGTCTAGCAGGGCGCATCTATGCTAAACTAAGAGATACCCTTCCCCAATACTCTGAGAGGGTGAGACTCAAGTGGGAAAAGATGCTCCGGACCCCTATCTCCTCTATAGCCTGGGAACAGTCATGAAAAGATACCCATAAATGGCTGATGGATGCTAGGTCTAGATTAATACAGAACAAAATAGCCCACTCTTGGTATAAATCACCAGCTGTGCTTTATACGGCTAAGATTCTGGAGTCCGACGCTTGCTGGAGATGTCAGGGCTTGGGTGCGGCTATTCTGCATATACTATGGTCATGTCTGCAATTCAAATCCCTGTGGCAAGGCATCCATGATATTGCATGCAAAGTGTTAGAGAAGAAGCTCCCATTTAGTCCACTTTTTTACATATTGGGTATCCTAATGGAGCTCCCACAAATGACCCCTCATGAGACCAGATGGCTGGCATTGATCTCGCTTTAAACTCAGAGAGCTCTATTATGCAAATGAAGGTCACCTCTGATGCCTACAGTGACAGAGGTGTTAGTATCTCTTTCCTCTTTAGCCAAATTGGACAGGATTTCACACCTGCAGAAGTACAAAATGCCCAAATTCAATCAATGTTGGACCCTTTACCTCAACTTTCTGAAGCTCCAGAACTGGAACATCCCACAGGAGGGTATTGGTTGACCTTTCTTATTGCCAGCGGATATAGCTACATATATCCCATGATACATTACAAGTTGGGTGGGTTGTATGCCCCATAAGAAATCTCCACTGGGCATATGGCCTTGTGAAGACACAGATTACACTCTTAACACTTTTAAGGTGCCTAATTTCCCCCCTTGAGGCCTCGAAGGGAGCTTGGTGGGTCATTACAGCTCTCTAAATGGTCCCATCTCAGTAATACACTTTATGAGGTCAACATCTTTGGGTAGGAATGACAACATGTCAGCTATGAAGTCACTGCTGCTATAGGTAATTATATTATCTTATTTTACCATAATTAATTTGTTCTAGGAGATTGCTAGTCTTGAACCTTGTATTAATTAGCTTTGCTATCACTAATAGTTATGTCATCCCATGTCCCTTGTCTCTTCCCTCCCCCCTTCCTTATTTGTCTCCCCAACCCTTCTTTCCTCTCCTACCCTCCCCATTTTTGTTTCCCTGGGGTGTTAAGTACAGTAGCACTGTATTGCCAATGAGTTTTGATCTGCTGTTCCCTCCACTCTGTGTATCTGTATTTGTTGGAAAACAATAAAAAATTGAATCACAAAGAGAACAGAACCCAGTACCAATCCCTGTGGTACTCCACTAGTCACTTTCTTGTCCACCGAGTGACTGCCATTTACAACCACCCTCTGCCTCCTATCTTTCAACCAGTTTGATACCCAGCTCCCCCATCCCCAGGTTGCTAAGTTTTTTAATCAGCCTTCTGTGCAGTACAGTGTCAGAGGCTTTGCTGAAGTTCAGGTTGGCCACATCCACCTCCCTCGTAACCCACTCAAAGAAATCTGTGAGATTTGTTTGACATGACCTCCCTCTTGTGAAACCATGCTGCAGGTGGTCCTGCAGACCATCTGCCTCCAGGTACTCCATCAGTCTGTCCTTCAACAGGGTTTCCATCAATTTTCCCACCACTGATGTGAGGCTGACTGATCTGTAATTGCTAGCCTCCTCCCTGCTGCCGCCCTGGCTCTCCTCCAGTCTTGTGGAACCACCCTGTCTCCATTGAGGTGCTGAATAGTGTTGCCAGAGGGTCAGTTACCATTGTGCTCAGTTCCTTTATCACCCTTGGGAGGATCCCCTCTGGCCCCTTTGCCTTGTTTTTGTTATTTCTCTGCAGTTTGTTCTTTGTTGTTTTTCTGCAGTTTGTACTTTGCTGAGGGCACCTTCAGACAATGGGGTGCACTCCTGTGTGTGTGATGTCGTCTCCTCATAATCGCCACACTTTCACTCTGTTTCTTGCTAGTCATCATAATTTTGATAATACATAGCCCTGTGGCATACTTACACAACATTCAGCACATGCATACAATTACCACTGTGTTAAATTGAAACCGTATCAGCCATAAATAAAGTAAGATAAGGGGGCAGAAAGGAGATTATTGCCAGCTTTCATAGCTGTAGCATTGTTGTTCGATTGCCACGTGATGCAAATGGATACAATCTGCATTGGCAATTCATGTTTTATTATTTCAGTCATCCATGGTATTCCATTTCTAGTACAGAATCTGGTGACAATCACGGAGCATACTGTACTTAGACAAAGTAGCTACTTTGTATTATTTCTCTGCCATTATTAGCAATAAATACTGCCCATCTACAAGGATAAAAAGCACTAGAAGAATTGCAAGTAATAATGTGTCAAACAAAACTGATCACTGCTGTTGTACAGGGACAGTCATTTTCTAACCAACAGAAGATACAGTGGCCTGGAATTGCACTTCTGTAGCTGCAGAAGCACTAGACTATTTGCAGACCATTTTCAAACATTCTGACATACTTATAACACTGCTCAGTTTATGACCGCAAAATGACTCATGCCTCAAATATCTGACATATGCAACATTTTCAGTGCACAACTCCTGGCACTTGTGACAAGAAGTCAGACCACATATTCTGATGTCTAACAGTCTTGTCACAAGCATTGCATGTGCGGTCAAATTGCACCACAAATCCAGCTCATTATGTTTAGTTTACCTTTATTTCTAGAGGAGGCCGACTCCTTGCTTTACTAGCTGACCAAAGAAGATCACTGAGAAGATTAAAGTTTGTTGAGAAGATGGTCACTTTACCCAACAAAAGTTTAGAAAAATGTTATGTGACCCCCAGACTTGACAGATATCACCTGTGTAATTGCCTTTTTTTATGAACGAAATCCCCCCACCCCTCTTGGTTGGGAAAACTTTAAAATACCAACAATCTATTTACCAGAAGTTTGCCTGAAGTTCTAGTTTAGTGCCTATAAATCAAGTCCTACATTCAACTGTACCTCTTACAGAAATCAGAAAAAAAATACAACACTAAAATGAGTGAAAAAAGGCAAAGAAAGGATTCATGTGGCTCTTTATGGCTGTGAGTTTGTAAGTTGGCACTTAAGTCGTAGCAGTGGTAGTGTGCCTCTGATCTCAAGCTGATGCCAACCAGGAAGGGGGCACTTTTCAAAGAGAGAGGTCACCCGGAGGACCACTTTACACAGAGGACAGAATTAAACAGGGGTGGGCAATTATGAGTGACCTAAGCATACAGAACTGGGCTTGCACAGCTCTATCTTGGCAGGAATCAGCAGGAGACCACTGTGAGGAAATTCACAGTGGATTTAAGGCTCAGTAGCCAACAGGGGACGTTGCAGTGTATTAGTGGTGGGTGAGGGGGTAGCAGGAGGAGAGAAAGGGATAAAAGGGGATGGAGAAAATACAAAAGAATGAATCTCAACTGAAGAAGCCATAATACCATGTAGTAAGAATACTGTCTGAGATAAATATCCTCCCCTACAGTAGACATTAAAACAAGACAGGTTATATTTCTTCTGCGGGTTGTGTTATCTAGAAATGAAAATAGAATCTCAGCTCTAATATAAATTCCAAAACCTTTCACCATTTGAATAGCTACCTGAATGAGCTGCTACAGATAGCAAAGACTATATTGGCAAGCATGTACAAAATCACTCTGTCTACCATCCATGCAGTCAGAACAAGTACAATAGAAATAAAATAAAAACCAGGTCAAAGAACCAACAACAGAACTGTGTAAAGCTAGTAAGGTTTCTCAGTGCAGAAAAATACTGCATGGCAGTAGGGCCTCTGACTAGCAATAAGGGCTTAGCATTCAAAAGCATTCAGTGCATTTTGTAGTGTTTTAGAGAAATAAATTTGGTAAGAGCAGTGGTATTCCATATTGTTAGTGCAAACTTTTTAATTAATTGTGATGCTAGAATAAAAAAAGCATTGGCCCAGATAGTCAATTATTTAGTGCCACACTAACAGGCAGTGCCATGCTAAGTGTTAATAGTGCAACCAACAGTCAGTGCAGCCACTGCTACATTAAGACACTTCACATGGCGCTAATCCATTATCATGTCAGTATACATATACCATGCTTGAATGCAGATCAGTTCATACTGTGCACTGTGGTGTTTTCAATGGTTCCTGGCAACGCTAACAGGCTGTCAGAGCTAGTTAACACTTCCAGGGAACCATGTTTTAACAGTGCACTAATGTATTATGCTGTCAGAAAACGGATTCTGGTATCCATACCCCATCCATCATCCAAGCCCCTTTCACAAAATATCCCTTGTGCCAGTGGTGCCTCTTCTCCTATCCAGTCTTATTTAAAAAAATATCCCAAGTGCCAGTGCTGCCTCCCTCACTCAGTCTCCTTTGACAAAATATCTCTGGTGCTAGTGGTATCCCCTCCTTTACCCAATCCCCTTTTATAAAATATCCCTGATGCCAGTGGCTTCCCCTCCCTCATTCAATCTCCTTTGATAAAATATCCCTGCTGCCAGTGGTACCCCCTCCCTTATCCAATCCCCTTTTATAAAATATCCCTGATGCCAGTGATACCCCTCCCTTACCCAATCCCCTTTTACAAAATATCCCTGGTGCTAGTGGTACCCACTTCCCTCAACTAATCCCCTTTTTCAAAATGCCCCTGATGTCAATGGTCCCCTGTAGCTGATCTCCCTGCTGATCAAATTATCTCTCTTGTAGCCAAGTGACCCACCCCTTGCAATGCCATCATCTGTTGCCTACCCCTTTCCAGCATGGATGTGAAGGGAGTTGCCAGTGTGAGGTGTAGTATTTTCCAGGTTTACTGCTGTCTGTGTCAGGAATAGGTGTTCCCACAAAAATCTGGGAATTTCTTTGTTGATTTTTCATTGCATGCCCCAAACCTGATTGTGTTGGCAGACTTCAGTGTATGGGTGGCCAATGAAAACTTACATTTTGCTTGGCAGTTCTTTCAGTTACTGAAATCACTAGCTCTTAGGTTGGTTCCCGTGCCACCCATAAACTTGGCCACACCTTGGACCATGTCTTCTTCCTGGGGCTGAACATCTGGGATGTTAGGGTGGATCCAGTTGGTTGGCTGAATCACCACACAGTTCAGTTTCTTGTGGGCCCTTACTGAAAAAATACCCACCCCCCATAAAGATGATCCACTATTGCCCCAAATTAGATCTTGAGCTTCAAAAGTTCAAGGCACATTGAACAACTTGGGCACTGTGTCAGCATGTGTGTGATGTACAGTTGTGGCTGATGATCACAATAAGAAGACAATCCTGACTGCACTTGACTACCATGCACCATTTGTGTTTGTGCATTAATCTCCCATCACAGCCTTGCCATGGTATAATAACAAGCTGAGGCAGTTGAAAGCAATTGGTCTGAGGTTGGAGTGTTTCTGGAAGAGGTTTGCCTCAGTAGATGACAGGATGGCTCTGAGGTCACAATATAAACACTATCAGAGGGCAATAATCCTGAAAAAGGCAACATTTCTGCCATGGGATATTGCTTTAGGTCAGAATAGACCAAGCTGGCTGTTCTGCACTGTAGATAGGCTAATTCATACTGCCTGTCTGCAGTCAGGAGGAAACTTGTAAAAATAGGTGTGATGAGTTTGGTAAATTTTTCTTGGACAGAGTGTCTTCCACAAGCACTGGTAGCTCCCCAGTTGGCCTGTCATAGACCGGCAATTGTGGAGAAGAGAGGAAATGGGGCACTCCATGGATCTGGAGTGAATGTCACCCAGTTTCTTTGGAGGAAGTGCCAGGGTTATCTCAGGGCTGTTTCTCACTGGCTGTGATTTGGATCCTGGGACTATGCAGCTGTTGATGGAATGCTGGGAGGCCCTAGGTTTTGTGTTCACCAGCATCATCCAGAGTTCCCTTTCAGAGGGATATTTCCCTTTGGATCCTAAAGAAGTATGGCGAGACCCCTTCTGAAGAAACCATCTTTGGACCTGAAGAAGGTGGTAAATTACAGACCTGCCTCGAACCTGCCCTTCTTGGGGGCCGGGGGGTTATAAAGAAGGTGGTGGTAATGATGAAGGTCAAGACTCACTGTGAGAAATTTAACATCTATGAAACACTGGAGTTGGGTTTTCCACCTTGTAATAGCACAGTAAACAACACTTGGCAAAGTGTTTGGTGATCTGCTCCATGCCAGTGATAGAGGGGATTGGTTAATTATTGTTCTTCTCAATCTTTCATCAACTTTTGACACTGTGGATCATGGGGTGTTGATGGAGTGACTTTGGGAGTATGGTCAAGACACTGGGATAGTGCTGAAGTAGTCTGAGTCCTTCCTGTCCTGCAGATCACAGTGGTTATTGTGGGATCTTTCTCATCACAGCCAGCTGAAGTCAGCAGTGGAG
The DNA here is from genome assembly GCA_016271365.2 of Neoceratodus forsteri. Taxonomy (NCBI): domain Eukaryota; kingdom Metazoa; phylum Chordata; order Ceratodontiformes; family Ceratodontidae; genus Neoceratodus; species Neoceratodus forsteri. Next base: position 1,221,956,792 of record CM057459.1, on the reverse strand, counting down.
TTTCCAGGGTTCATTTCTGTTCCCAGTGCTTTTTGCAGTATACATGTTGCTCATGGGGCAAGTCATTAGGAGGCATGGAGTGAATTTTTACTGTTACACAGATGATACTCAGCTGTACCTGTCCTTTGCATCAGATAGTCAAGAATCAGTCTCTGTGCTGGAGCAATGCCTTCCAGAAATCATTGGCGGGATCATCTCGAGCTGGATGAGTTTTAATTTAGCCAAAAATGAGTTATTAATGGTGCAACCAGGTCCTTGCAGAGTGAATGTTAATACTAATGGCATCACTTTGCAGTCTCTAAAGGGTACCACACTGGCACCTATGGATAGGATAAAGAATCTGGGGGTGGGGGGGCACTGTGGATTCCAGGCTGATGCGTGAACACCATAAGCTTGATTTTCAAAAGCCCATGTTTGCCACAAGCCCAGGGTGCACAGAAGTTATGGCACATGGAGCTTGTGGCAATCACCTGGCTGGCGACGGGGATTTTCTATCCTGTGCGCCAAGTGCCGCAAGTTAGACTAACTTTTTCTGGTCTAGACTGCAGCAGTCCCAAGGACCCTTTTTATGGTGCTTGTGCCAAGAGTTGGCACAAGCTGCCATAAATTGTGTAAAGTGTCAGAACTGCGCCTGACCTACCAAAATCAGGTGCAGTTGTGGCAAAGGTGTTTGGCAGAGCTGCGCCAAAGAAAGGATTTGATGCAAGGCTTGATGCAAGCCCTGTGTCATGCTTTGAACATTGAGCCACATGTGTCAGCTGTGGTCCACGCTGGATTTTTTCTGGCTTCAGAACATCTTCTGGTTTAAACCTTATATGGTGCAACAGGATCTGGTGACTCTGGTACATGCCTTTGTTACCTCGAGGCTTGACAACTACAACTCTCTATACTTAGGGCATCATGGTGGGAGAAGTTTGGTGCATCACATATAGCTGGCACAGAATGCTACAGCTAGGTTGATCTCCATAACATCATCAGGACCCATATACAACTATTGACTAGCTATGGGGAGTGACATCTAGGGACTTGTGGACAGCAGACTTGATCCCTCTACACAAGAGCAGAGGCAACGATGAGCCAGGGAACTATAGACCATTCAGCTTGACATCTGTAGTGGGAACAATTATGGAGTCTTTACTAAGGGAAGAACTGGTGGACTTTCTGGAGAGAAATGGGCTACAGGACCCCACACAACATGGGTTATGAGTGGAAGGTCTAGCCAGGCAAATCTGGTAAACTTATTTGACTGGGTGATCAGGGCAGCAGATAGGGGACAGGCAGTAGATGTGGCATACTTGTATTTCAGCAAGGCCTTTAACTCAGTAATTCACAGGAGGCTAATCAAGATGATAAGGGACTTAGGTGTGGGGGAAATTAATAACTTGGGTAGAGAACTGGCTGAAGGGAAGAACACAAAGGGTAGTAGTTATGGGAGAGTTTTCAATGGTAAGGGGGAATAAAAAGTGGACTACCTCACGGGTCAGTGTTGAGCCCAGTCCTTTTCAATGTATTCATCTGTGACATAGGGGAAGGCATCAAGGGCAAAATCTACCTCTTCACAGATGACACAAAGACCTGGGCAAGGGTGAACATGGAGGAAGGGACTGGGGAACTCAGAGAGGAAATGGGAAGGTTGGAGAGCTGATCAGAGATCTGCCAGCTGGACTTCAATGCAAAGAAATGCAAAGTGATGCACATTGGGAAGAGGAACAGAAGAGTGTAATATGAAATGGGACAGTTGTGCGAAAAAGCACTACAGAGGAAAAGGAACTAGGGGTCATGATATCAGAGATCCTAATAGCAACAGCACATTGTAATAGAGATATGGGCAAGGCTAACAGGATGCTGGGTTGCATAGGGAGGAGGATAAGCAGTAGATGTTTGAGGTGATCCTTCCATTGTACAAGTCACTGGTGCGACCACACCAGTAATACTTTGCAAGGTACTGGAGTCCACACCTGAGGAGAGATTGTGACAAGTTGAATGTTGTTCAGAGCAGGGCGATGAAGATGGTCTGTGAACTAGGGAGTAAGACATACGAGGAGAGGCTGTTGGACTTGAACATGTACATCCTTAAAATGATGCATTCTGACCCGAGGAGGCACTCCAACCAAAAACAGTCAACCAAAGTAAATTACAGACTCCTGAAAGGTTACCTATACAGCATCATTCTCATCCTACTACTAATATCCGGCAATGTTTACCCCAATCCTGGCCTAGGAAGTGTTGCCCAACCCATGGGCCAAGCAAAGACAGGATCCATCAAGATGGCGTCTGTCAGTATCTGCAGCCTATTAAGTAACCTAAACAGCCTCAAAGTCTGGATCAACCAGCACAACCCTGATATATTATCAGTGGCTGAGACATGGCTCTCCCCAAAGATTCAAGACACTGCAGTCACCATACCAGGATATACCATTTTCTGACAGGACAGACTAACTAAGCGTGGTGGTGGCTGTGCCATATATCCCAACAAGACACTTAAGGGCTTTACCTTACTCATGACCAACCTTGGATGCTCCACCCAGGCACTTGCAATTAAACTTCTCCTCGGTGCCCATAATAAGGCCTCATGATCTTATCTGTCTACGTCCCTCCCAAAGAACACTCGACTGGCTTTCACAGCATCATGGACTACATCCGTAACCTGAAACCACACTCTGAAATCATAGTTTTTGGTGATCTCAGCGTCAATTGGCTGTCCCTTAACATTGTCACGTTCAAGGACTCTGTCTCTGCACTTCATTTATCGCAGCTCATTCCCTCACTCACCAGGACAAATTACAGAATGGCAACAAGTATCCTTCTTGACTGGATCCTCTCTAACCAACCGGACCATATTTCAGACTTGACAGTGCACCCAGATACACTAAGCGATCACTCTCCCATTACCTGCAGCTGGACAAACAAATTCCACAAGCCAGCCCCTCAGACAATATATTGCAGGGTGCTGAAATTTGGGTACCTTCAGCCCTTCAAACTACACCTGAATAATATAGACAGGTCATTACTGGACACTACTAAAGATATCAACCTAGCCTTGGACCATCTCATAAAGCATTCCAATACTACCTGTGACATACATGCTGTCTACAAAAAGATGAAAGCTCATGGCACCTCAAACTCCTGGATAACCCCTGAGCTCATCTCCAGGATGAAACACAGGGATCACCTCTGGCACTGTGAAAGAGAAATGGGTAGACGGGCAGACATGCAGGAATATAAAAAAGTCAGGAATGAATGCACATGGGCAATCCGCCACGTGAAAGCCAAATTACACTGGGAAGTGCTTACAAATTCTTGGGGGGACAGTAAGAATTTCTGGAGCAACATTAAAGATGTCACTGGCAAAGTATCAGAAATCTTGCCCTCAATGCTAAACACTGATGGTACCCCTACTTTGGACCCTCTTACCATAGCAAATTCTTTTAACAATGCTTTCACGGATCTGAGCAGCATCCTCCCCCCCAGATTTTTTTGAAGATTCTACCACTCCCCCTACACACAGTACTAAGGAGAGGACAATAATTTCTCCCCCCTTTTACTTTAGGAAGGTCTCTTTGTTAACAGCCAAGAAATACCTGTGCAAAGTGCTTGGGAAGTCTAGATTCAGTGGAGACTCTCTGGATCTTAAAATCATTGCCCTCACACTAGATGAGCTACTGAATCCCTTAATTTAGATTCTTAACCTCTCGCTGAAGCTGGCCCGATTCCCAAAAATATGGAAGTCTGCCCTGGTGACACCCTTACACAAGAGTGGAGACCGGGCCCTACATGAAAATTATAGGCTCATATCTATACTCTCGCCATTATCCAAGGTGCTTGAGCACATAGTTGCAGACCAATTAATGGATTACCTTAAAAAATACTCAATCCAATGCCCGCAGCAACATGGATTCCAAAACAGTCATAGTACCACAACAGCACTACTGGAATTCACTGGCTACATCCGTCAATCTCTCGCCAAAGGCAATTTAGTGGGAGCAGCCTTCATAGACCTTACAAAGACCTTTGACACTGTTCACCACACTCTTCTTCTTCTTTAGCAACTAGTCTCCATGGGTCTCACCTCTGACACATCATTAGATTGGTTCAAGAGTTACCTGGATGGTCGGTCCCAACAGGTGAAAATTGCAAATGTTACCTCGGTCAAACTGCCCATCTGCTTAGGTGTACCACAGGGCTCTATTTTAGTGCCTTTACTTTTTAGCATCTTTCTGAACAACCTACCACAGGCCTGCCACCAACAGTGGTTACTGTATGTAGACGATGCTGTGATCTTTACTAGTAACCCTGACCTAGAAACATAGAAACATAGACACATAGACTTTGACAGCAGATAAGGACCGCTTGGCCCATCAAGTCTGCCCATTTCCCTACCTACAGGATATGCTGCAGATCCTAGTTAACCAACAGCCTATTTCTTCCTACCCCCCACAAGAATTGCCTTATGTCTGTCCCATGCATTCTTTGAATTCTCCCACAGTTTTAGACCCCACAACCTCCTCAGGAAGGCTGTTCCATGCATCCACCACCTTCTCTTTGAAAAAATAATTCCTCACATTGACTCTGAGCCATCCCCCCTCTACCTTCAAATTGTGTCCCCTTGTGCACATCTCTTTTTCTGAAAGATGCTACCCTCTTGGACTTTGTTGATTCCACTGAGGTACTTAAAAGTTTTTAGAAAATGGGCAAAGTGTGTTCACGTTCCTGATTGGCTGCAAGAGCCAATCTGCCGGTCCGGTATGAGACAACAGAGACTGGGAAATAACTAGTCCCAGTCCCAGTCTCAGTTGCCTCATATAATTCTAAATATTAGTGGGCTAGTAGAATGTTCAAAAGGCAAGTGCCACCATGTTGATTGTTCATTTAGTGAGTGACAGTCCCAGAGTGTGTCTCAGTCTGTAATTGAAATAGACGAACGCTTCCTCGGCTGTTTGTCATATACTGGCCACCAATATCTTTCCTAATAGAGCCCCCAAAACAAACAAACAATATTTTTTTAAAGTAAACAGCCAGCATATTCACGGCTGTTACTGTGCTGCAGTCTCGTGCTCCTCATATACATCTCTTCCTGATGTCCAACCCATGCAGCCACTTTCACTGCAGCCACAACTTGCCAGTGTGAATCTATCTCCGGAGGTGGTATTCAAATAAAACAAGTCCTGTCATCCAACGACTATATCTCATACCTGAAACCTGCTCCATCCATCCGTACTTGTCAGTTTCAACAGAATCCCTTGTTTCCTAGACCGCAGATGTACCGCCATCTCTCTCTCTCTTACTCTGTCTCACTCGCTTAACTCATTTTAAATCGTGTACTGAGTTGAGAGAACAGTCCCCTTAGGGCTGTTGTGACAGTAACTCTGTGCCACATAACTGTCACAGGATGGGGGGTTCAGGATGGGATTTTGTGGGGGGGGCATGTCTTCAAATTAGTGCTGCCGTGGGATATGACTGAGGTTGGGAGAAAGGAAAAATTCTCTCTCTCTCTCTCTCTCTCTCTCTCTTTCTCTGTCCAGGACTACAAAAGTAAATGCTTCAGTGTTTCTTTTTGCCACAAATGAGATGGGGGGATTGCAGTTTTATCTGAAAGTTGTGGTGTGGGGGGTAACTGCAAAAGAATGTCTCTTTTGGGAGGAGACACACAAGATGGAACAGCATACATAAGGGAGGGACTATTTTACCAGCAACATGTATTTTCTAGTCTTTCTATTAAATTTAAACGAATTTCCTTTCTTATTTTATTACTTAATCAAACATGACACAGATGCCCATTTTCTAAGCGCAATAATACCCAACAGGGTGGGTGGTATTGGGCAATACCAGACCTTCCAGGGACTATAAGGCCCTCCGCCTCTGGCGTCGGGCCTCATTATGCCCCTGGGTTGTCCGGTATTGCCCAATACCACCCACCCTGTCGGGTATTATTGCATACCTATCATGTCCCCCTCTCCCTCTTTTCCTCAAGAGTATACACATTAAGCTCCTTTAGTCTCTCCTCATATGGCTTCTCTTGCAGATCCTGCACCATTTTAGTTGCCCTCCTCTGGACTGCCTCCATCCTGTCTATGTCTTTGTGGAGATGGGGTCTCCAGAACTGGACACAGTACTACTTCCTGTTTTTTGCTGGTGATGCCTCTCCCTATACATCCCAGTATCCCCCCAGCCCTCCCTACTGCCTTCTCACATTGCTTGCTAACCTTAAGGTCATCTGATATGATTACCAGCAGGTCCCTTTCCATTTTTGTTGTTACTACCTCCCCCGCACTATGTAATCTTCCCCTGGGTTTTTGTTTCCCAGGCGCATTATTTTGCACTTCTTTGCATTGAATCCAAGCTGCCATACTTCTGACCATTCCTCCAACCTTGCCAAGACCCTTCTCATCCTTTCTACGCCTCCTTGTGTATCAACCCTGTTGCAGATCTTTGTGTCATCTGCAAAGGGCATCTTTTCCTTCCAGTCCCTCTGCAATGTCACTTATAAAGACATTAAAAAGGACTGGACCCAGTACTGGACCCTGCGATACACCACTAGTAACCCCTCTTTCTTCAGAGTGGACTCCATTTACAATTACCTTCTGTGTCATGTTGTCCAGCCAGTGTTTTACCCAGGCTACCACCCTGAGACCCACTCCCAGGCTGGTTAATTTGATTATAAATCTTTTGTGTGGGACTGTATCAAATGCCTTGCTAAAGTCTAGGTAGGCCATATCCACAGCCCCTTCCTGGTCCACTGCTTTGGTCACTCAGTCAAAGAAATCAATTAGATTCGTCTGACATGACCTTCCCACTGTGAACCCATGCTGCCTTGGGTCCTGTGCTCCACTGGCCTCTAGGTACTCAACAGTTCTTTCCTTCAGAAGTGATTCCATCACTTTCCCTACCACAGAGGTCAAACTGACAGGTCTGTAGTTTCCTGCCTCTGTCTTGCTCCCACTTTTGTGAAGGGGAATCACATCCGCCTTCCTCCAGTCCTCAGCAACTGGAACGTCAACTACAGCATAGTTTTGCAGAAGCTGAGGACTGGTTCAATGCTCACAAACTGATCCTGAACTACAAAAAAACTCAAGTTATGCTGTTCAGTGGCACCCGTAGCAAGCACAAATCTCAACCACTTATAATCTGAAATTGTATAGGAGTACCTCTGGAACAAATCCTACACTTTAAGTATCTGGAAGAAACCCTGGACAGCTCACTTTCTTATGCTCAGCACATCGACAACATTGCCCGGGCTGTCAACATCAAGATTGGTCTGCTCTACAGGCATAAACACTGCCTGACACCCAAAGCCCTCAAAACTGCAATTAGCAGCTCTGTCCTACCTACTGTCGACTATGGCTTGGTTATCTATGGTGTTGCTACTTCTTCTGCACTCCGTAGAATATCCATTGCACTAAATAAGGCATGCAGACTCCTCAACAGTGCTGCACTCCTTACCCACACATGCGACCTATACACCCAATCTGGGTGGCTTCAACTAAGTGGAAGGATACAGTACCAAACATACCTGCTAGCTAAAAAAGCACTTCTTGGCCTTTTGTCCCACGGAACTGTGAACCTCCTTAGCCCTCACTCCAGCTCCTAGCACACTCGAAGCTCAACCCATCAATCTCTGAAGATTCTTAGGTGCAGAACATCTCAAGGGCAGAGGTCATTTGCTTACAGAGTCCCACTCAGGTTCAATGCACTTCCCAATGAAATCCAATCCATACCAAGATTAGATCCTTTCAAGCACAGGCTCCATCAGCATCTTACGACAAATAGTTCCTGCGACTGCTTCACCTAATGATACTACTACCTGTGTGCACTCCAGTTCCCTCTTCTCCGCCTCAAAGCTTTACTTTTCCAACCCTTGCTATATCCTTCTACACTCCCCCCACTATCCCACCCCCACCACCTCACCTCCTACCTACTACCTGCACCCACCATGCTTTCTACTCCTACTGACAAAGCCTTCTGGCTGCTTACCCCTCTTCTTTGCCCCGCTCCTTTCTTCTCCACTACTAAAGTTATTAATTCTGGATAATTAAAGTATATACGTTATAGTTTTTAAACCTGGTCTTTGTATTACTGCCTCTATATGTTTGTTCACCCCTCCCCACTGATGTGGAATCTTTGTAAATGAGCACCTTGCGCTCAAAGGTATTGTAATTAGAGACTGAATAAATAAATAAAAATAAATAAATAAATAAATTCTTGAAAAAAGAAGGGTAAGGGGTGACATGATGGAGACATACAGGTACCTGTATAGGATAAATAAGTTGTCTGCCAAGGAACTTTTTGTCCTTGAGTTCACTACAAGGTCGAAAGGAAACTTATTTAAACTCATGGGTGGGGGATTCAAAGGGACATCCATAAGCACTGTTTCACATAAAGAGTAGTGGACATGTGGAAAAAGCTGCTGTAGGATGTAGTACAGGCCAAATCAGTGAACAGCTTCAAGCAGGGATTGGACAGGCATATGGGGGTGGTTAGAAAAGGAGGGGTCAAAAACAAAGGGGTAGAATGGCCTCAAGGGCCACTGAAGAGTTGTTAGCTAGGGTGATCATACTGGATGGGCTGACAGGCCTTTTTCTGCCATCATTATCTATGTAGCTATGTATCATATTCAGGTCATGTAACACCTGTGCTGTACCATCAGCACTGGCTACTTATTCAGTTGTGCACCACCTTCAAGATTGCACTGGTAATGTACAAAGCTCTGCAGTTTGGGCACTGGGTACTTCAAATATCTATTGGCCTGGTATACTCCTGGACACCCACTGCACTCCACTGAGGAGTTATTAATGATCGTCCCAAGATCTAACCTGAAACAGTCAGGTGACAGGGTATTCTCAGATAGCCCTATGCATCTGGAATGCATTACCTTTCCATATTAGGAGTCCCTCCTCAGTGGGTGCAGATAGAAAGGGGCTAAAGTGCTACCTTTTCATACAGACTTATGGTACTGACTAATTTATTTATACCAAAAGTTGTACTTCTGTAAAACCTGTTTATTTATTGATTTTATTTATTATTTTTATGATAAAATTGTTGTATTGTCCCATCTTTATGATGTGCCCTGAGCCCTTGGGTTAGCGTGCTATAAAAATTAAACTGCATTGCCTTACTTACCCCCCAATCACAAGATGGCAGTCAGTACTCACCCTCAACTCACTTCCATTGCCAGCCACCGTCTCATTTGTGCAAGTTAGTGACTTGAGTTATAGAAGTAACTGTATTGATGTTGTGCACAAACAATATCATAACACTTACTTTTATAACACGAGTGTCTGACTTGTGTGAATGAGACAGCAGCCTTCGGTGAAGGCAAATAAACAGTGAGTACCTGCCATTATCTTCGGGCTAGGGGAGGGAGTGAGGGAAGGGATATCACTGGTACCTGAGATATTTTTTTAAAGTGGATTGGGTGAGGAGGTGGGGTATCAATGGCACTGGAGATATTTTGTAAAATGGGACCAAGTGAAGGTGTGGGACACCAGTAGTGCCAATAATAGTTTTCATTACGTACTGGGATCAGGGTAGTGGGGGCTGGGGACTTCGCTTTTTTTTTGTTTGTTTGTTTCTTTTGATGTAACACCAGTGCTGACTACAAATTATAGTGTAGACCCCATAGCCAGCATGAAATCCATGGACCAAAGGAATGCACCTCACATTATAATAAGGTTGTAATTAGATGCAAATTACTTCTTAGCACTCTGCATAGGCAACTAAGTTATTTGCATGGGACCTTTCAAATACAGCAAGTTAGTACAAGAGCAGCACCAATTAGTTTAGGATGTCCTAACTCAGTTTGCTCCTTGAGATTTAGGACTGTACCTCTCTACAGCCAGGAGGGGCATGCTTTGTGACAAGCATACCATTTAATGCCTTTGTTTGGGCTTTGCTCTTGGGGTTATACTCAGACATGTTTAGGGCATACACAGTTTGCTCCAAATGTGTTTGAACATAGAATATTCAGGGCAACATGTTAGTTTACACTCAGGATAGGGAATATTCTTTCTTCAAACCGTTCCTCTTTACCCAGCTAGCTGCTGTCTCCAAGACTTGAATCAGATGATCTCCCACTTTATTTGGGGAGGATAAAAATATAGGCTCTATCTACCATTGTTACATCTCTCACAGGCCCAAGGAAGAATTAACCTACCTAATCTTTGTTGGTACACTATTGCTTGCCAGTTACGATTATTTTTACAGACCTTAGAATGTTTCCAGGCCCACTGGAAAGACGCTGAGCTTACTCTCAATGATCTTCATGATGTAAGTCATATTCTGTTTTCTTTTCCCCTAGGTTATTTTCCATTCTCTAATTTTTTCCACTATACTCAGATGCCTTTATTGATTTGGCATAAAGTGTGTTTGCAATTTATAGGGAAAGAGGTCCTATTTTTGACTGCTCTGGCCTGGAATCAACAAATACCTTCAAACACGTTTGATCCTTTTTTGCATAGGTGGGCTCAACTTGGTTTGCATTATCACCATCAGGTTCTCAACTCTCAGAGAGTCTGTTCTTTTTCAGATTTACAAGTCACTTATGGCCTACCTAGTTCCGATCCTTATAGATATTTATAATTCCCACCTACTTTCAAATTGTTACCTTCCGAGGGTCGGTATCTCCTGGACTCTTTGTCAGCACTCACCACTTTAATTCTTCCCCAGCAAAAGGGTGGCCTCCAGGCACATCTCATTAGTACCATCTATTCTATACTCTATTCTTATCAACAGATTCTACTCTTTTTATTTTCAAGCAGTGGATGACAGACCTGCAAATATCATGTGATTTAGCTGAGTGGGAGAAGTCTTCCTTGATTATGTATAAGCTTTCCATGTCAATCTACCTGAAGGAGTTCACCTGGAAATGTAGGATGTGCTTTTTTAAGATTCCGGTGCCTTCTACCCTCTATTTGGGTCCTGAGAGTGTCTTCAGTCATATCCATCCCCCTCTCTATTCTTTATAATAAATCCATTGAAACTGGTGAGGTACCCTGGGACTGGAGAGCAGTAATTGTGGTCCCCATACATAAAAAGGGAAATAGGGAGATGGCTTGTAATTATAGACCAATTAGTTTAACTTCACTTTGTTGTAAAATCATAGAATGACTTATTAAAGAGAGAAGTGAACTTGAGTACTCCTAGAGGCTAATGGACTGCAGGACAGCAGGCAGCATGGGTTTGTCTGAGGCGGATGCTTTCAGACCAACCTAGTGCAGTACTATGACTGGGTAACTAGGCAATTAGACTGGAGCCATGCAGTGGATATCCTGTACCTGGACTTCAGTAAGGAATTTGATTTGGTGCCACATGGGAGGCTAGGTAGTAAGCTGAAATACACAGGAGCGGGGTCGAAGACGGTGGGATGGATAGTCAACTGGCTGCAAGGGAGACTGCAGAGTGTGGTGGTGGGAGGGGAGCTTTCATTGCCCAGGGCAGTGACAAGTGGAGTGCCACAGGGCTCTGTACTGGGGCTGGTGTTGTTTGGGATTTTCATAGCAGACATCTCAATAGGCATCAAGAGCAAGATCAGTCTGTTTGCAGATGACACCAAGGTGAGAGCAGTAGTGGATGACTTGGAGGGGTGGCAGGGGTTGCAAGAGGATATGGCAGTATTGGAGGACTGTTCAGACACTTGGCAGCTGTGGTTCAATGCCAAGAAATGCAAGGTGCTACATTTAGAAGCAAAAAACCCAAGGAGGAGCTACCAGCTAGGGGCGATTCAGCTAGCCAAAACAGGGGAGGAGAAGGATCTGGGGGTGATCATAATGGGAGCAATGAACAACTCCACACAGTGTAGAAAGGCAGATGCAAAGGCTAAAAGGATGCTGGGTTGTATTGCCAGAGGCATAGCCTTCAGAAGGGGGGAGGTGATCCTGCCGCTATATAGGTCACTGGTTAGACCACACCTGGAGTACTGCATGCAGTTCTAGCATCATTACCTGAAGAAGGACATTAGGTTACTGGAGACTGTGCAGTGCAAAGCAAAGCAACAAAAATGATCCAGGGGGCAAGGGGACTTGCCCTATTAAAGTAGGCTGAGGAAATTGAACATGTACTCCCTGGAGGAGAGGAGGGATGGGGGACATGATTGAAACCTTCAAGTACATGAAAGGAATAAATAAGGGGGGCACAGAGGGGCTTTTACAATTAAGGAGGAGGAGGGACACCTGAGGGCACAGTCTGAGATTGGGGGGGTGAGGTTTAGGAGGGAAATGAGGAGGCACTTTTTTTACAGAGAGGGTAGTGACAGTTTGGAAAGCACTAAAAGAGGAAGTGGTATCCTGTAAGACAGTGGGCTGCTTTAAAAGGGGATGGGACAGGGTAAGGGGGAGAGCCATTGGACGGGGGGAGGGGAGGGGGGGGTAGCTGCAGTATAAGGGCTGCTAGCTGCACAATCGAGCAGACTCAATAGACCAAAAGGTCTTTATCTGCTGGCAAGTTCGTATGTTCAAAATCAGAACAAAAGGACTAACAGATACTCACCAACACAGGTTCACAAATGGACTAAATAGCAATACCAACCTAGATAGTTTCTATAATGTCATTAGTACTAGTTTGGGTACTAATACCCCAACTGATGTCATCATGTTAGATTTTGCCAAGGCATTTAACACCATTCCCCATTATGAATTAATTGTCAAACTATCCAAAATGGGACTTAATCATGAACTGATCAGGTGGGTAAACAACTGGTTAACAGACAGAAAACAATTTGTATGTATTAATGGAGTACTGTCTGACATGGGCCCTGTCAGTAGCGGAGTACCACAGGGTTCAGTCCTCAGGCCTACCCTGTTTAATCTTTTCATATCAGACCTAAACACCAACGGGCAGGATTTTCAAAGGTCCGATTGTGATACAAGGATCTTGGGTCAAAGAAGAATGACACAAGGGGCACCTTGCGACACACATTGCACCAAACCCGATTTTCAAAGGAAGTGTGCAGCATTACAGGAGTCCCTGCACTGGACCAGCTTGCACTGTGCCTGCGGCACAGACCTGGGTGCACCATAGTGGAAGGGGGCTTGTGGCAGCCTCAAGCTGCCACATCCCCTAAACTTGAATTTTCAAAACAAATCCCAAGGACAAAGGTCCAAGTACAGTTAGACCAGCCAAGGACTGCTCTAATGGTACTTGGACATGCTCTGGGAGGGTTGTCAGCTTTGTGCCACTGTGATGCCCCCCCAGCCCCAATATGCCTGTAAAGTATAATATAAAATGAAATTACAGTCCTGGTGATCTAGTGCCCCCATCCCTAACCAGATCTGCCCATAAGTTGTTATACAACATTTACTCCCAGGTGATCTAGTGCCCCCACACCCTGATCTGCTCGTTAAGTGTGGTATGAAATTAACTGTAACCCCTAATGATCTAGTGGCCCCCCTCCCCACCTGGATCCCCTGGTAAACTGTAGTATGAATGGACAGTAAATCTTGGTGATCTGGTGGTCCCACCCCCCACCCTGAGGTGGTGCCCACCCGCCCCCCATCCCAATGCCAGATCAGGTGACTGCAAGCCCTCCTCACACCAACATAGCTGGCACATGAAGAAGTCAGAGCACGTACTGTAGGCAATACGTGTCTGACAGTTCATTCAGTGGCCGGTTGTGGTGGTGTGAGGAGGGCTGTGCTGGTCACCGGATCTGGTGTTGGGATGGGGAGCGAACAGGGTGGTGGGCACTACCTGCTGGGGTGGGGGGCCACTAGATCACCAGGGATTTCCTGTCCTTTCATACTACAATTTACTGGGGGATCGGTGTGAGGAGAGGCGGCCACTAGATAACTGGGGTTTCATTTAATTTCAATTCAGATCACATTTTAAGGGCTGATCCAGTCTGGGAGGGGGAAGAATTGATCACCAGGGCTTAATTGGTTTTTAAACTACATTTTACAGGCAGATCAGGGCTTGGTGGTGGTGGGGGGGCATGAGCCAGTACCAAGCTCCCATCCAAGGGCGCAGCTGCCACCCCACCACCCTGCAGCTGTTGTGGCACACCTTCTGGGTGCACCGTGTATTCAGCGCACTGTCTCAGTTGCCGTAAGCTGCAAAACTTATGCACCGGGATCCTGTCCCATTGAAAATGGGACGCAGGGTCCTGGACACAGCAGCACTCAGCACAAGCTGCCATTATCGCAGCTTGCTTCCTAGCATTCAAAATCCTGCCCCAATGTGTCCAACCTACTTTCCAAATTCTCCATTGACACCAAATAGTGTGTGTGGGGGGATTAATACATTGAAAGTAAATATCTTTCAATGGTCCATGATCTTCAAGCCATAAAACTCTGGATCAAATCAAATAAAATGGTTTTCAGTCATGACAAATGTGTGGCATTACACTTCAGCAGTAACAACCCACTATAATCTTATTCATTCAATAATGTTATGTTAAAATCAGCTAATAGAGAGAGAGATCTAGACATTATTGTAAACAAGAAATTATCATCAGCTGACAACTGCAGCAAAATCACACTTAGTACAAATAGAATTCGGAACTGTGTCAAACGTTCATTTGTGAACAGAAGTGAGTTGAGGATTTATAACTGGAGTTGTTTGTGGTCTCTGTCTGCTGAGACTGAGACAGAGAGAGTGAGAAGGCAGCCATAGCTTCCTTGAATCAAGGAGGTTATTTTCTAGACTACACTGAACTAAATTATTACTTTTTGGACCTGTGTAAGTAACTAGCATTGATTCTGTTTTTGGGGTGGACTTTTCTTAGCTTTAACTTTAATTTGCCAGGGAGGAACTGTAGCTGGGAGATATTTGCAGTCAGTTGTGACTAGACCTGTTACTTAGCCTTTGTGAAATAGGTGTTTGAAAGGAAGGAAGGCACGCCCAGGGGTGGAGGGTAAGAGTTGTAGGTGATTATTTCTGGATGGCATAGGTTTGCTCCCACCCTCCCTTCCTCACCCCACCCACCCCAAGTGCATAACTTCCTTTATAGCAGGGGCTCTGACATCACTTTCCCAAAACTGCTAACAACATACACCCGTTCATATCCTTAAAGGCACAGCACACGGAATAGGGGTAGAGACACCACAAGCTACACACACTAAAACAAGAACAAAAAAATGCATCTGTAACTGGAAGGGACACAGACATGTGGGGAGTGGTGCAATGCACTGGCTGTGGAGCAGCAGTCTTCCAGGAGACATTCTGGAGACTGCATTGCTGCCCTATTTGCAGGCACCTCTCTGGTCTGAGGGAGGAGGTTGTTCGTCTCCATGCTGACCTGGCAAGGATTCAGGAAACCTGGTCCCCCACCCAGGGACCACCCAGGCCACCACCACTACCTCAGAGGTTGCCAAGAAAGAGGAGTGGTTGGACCACGGTGGGCTCAGAGAGGGTGAGGGTGGTGGAACAGAGGTGCATCCCTCCAGTTGTGCCTCTCCACAATTCATTCACCACTCTGGCGAAGCATGGTTCCTCTATGGAGGCAACTGCAGTGGAGACCAAGGAGGATGATGGGAACCTCCACAATGGAGACCCACAGGAGAATGGCCCAGGACCCCACAGGGGAAGGAAACAACTCCTGGTGGGGGACTCAATTGTTAGGGGGGTAGCACTGGGGAAGGGAGGGGAAAGGGAGGTAAGGTGCCTGCCTGGCACCAAGGCTTGGAGAGACAGGAAACTAATCCTCAGGATCGTGTGAGCAGCGGCAAGGGGGAGGGATCTGGATGTCATTATCCACCTAGGGACAAATGATCTGGCTGAGAATGCGATCAGATCAGTGCAACAGGAGTTTGTGGAGTTGGGAAGGGGCCTTAGACAAGTAGCACACATGGTAACTTTCTCGGAAGTGCTACCTGTCTATGGCATGGATGAGGCTAGGGTACTACGCACCATGGGATTCAATAACTGGTTGAAAAGCTGGTGCAGAGCTCAGGAATTTGACTTCATTGGGGACTGGGGCTTCACCTGGAGGGATGCAGGCCTATACAGCTGTGATGGTCTGCATCTATCCTGGAGGGGAACCAGGATCCTAGGTGATAGGTTTAAATGCTTCAATGGCAAGCATTTAAACTAGCCAAGGGGGAGGCACTGAAGAGGAGAAGGGAAATCCTAGCCCGCCAAAAATCAGGGTAATTAGTGAGGTAAACACCAAGACAGAGCAGTCAATAGGGAGAAGGGCAGGGGTAAATGGAGAAAAAGACAAAGGCAGTAGGGACAATGATGGGGCAAAAAGAAATAAAGCCATAAAAAATGGAGGATAATGAGTACCAATGCCCGTAGTCTAGGTAAAAAGCTCCCTGAAATGATGACCTTGATGGAAGAGGGATGCCTGGATATTGTGGCAGTCACAGAAACATGGTACACAGGGAACCATGACTGGGATGTCAACATACCAGGGTACACAATCTACAGGAGGGATAGGGAGGGAAGAAGAGGAGGAGGAGTAGCTCTCTATGTAAGGGAAGGGATCAAAGCAACAGAACTAAAGGTTAAACAGAGAGGAGAGGAGGCACTGTGGGTCATCCTGGAGACTGGAAATGGCTCCACAATCTGCACAGGGGTTGTATACAGACCCCCATCACAGGGGGAGGAAATGGATAAGGAAATGATAGAAGGCATCCTTGGGATGGCAGAGAAAGGGGAGATGTTGCTGATGGGGGACCTGAATATGCCAGATGTTGCCTGGAGCACCTTTGCTGCAGCCACCTCCAAGAGTTGGGCCATTCTCAATGCCCTACAGGGGGTAAGCATCAGACAGCTAGTTTTGGAACCCACTCAGGAGAGAGCAATCTTAGACCTGGTACTCTCAAATGGGGACAGAGAGACGATCTCTGATCCTGAAGTGGGTAGCCATCTGGGAACAAGCGATCATCAAACAAGTGTGGTTCATGATAAACTTAGCTGTAGAGTCAAGTCACACAAAAGTGAAGGTACTGGGCTTCAGGAGGGCTGATTTTGTCAAAATGGGAGAGTGCCTCAGAAAAGCACTAGCAAACAGGCAAGAAGGTGGGGTGGAGCAACAATGGGGAAACATCAAAACCGCCATCACAGAGGCAACAAGCCTTTGTGTAAAGCAAATAAACAAATCAAAATGAAAGAAAAAAACACTATGGTTCTCAAAAGAAGTGAGGGGAAGGTAAGGGAGAAAAAGATAGCATTCAGGAAGTATAAGGAAACACATAAGGAGCAGGACAGAGAACTGTACCAGTTAAAGCAGAAGGAAGCGGGTAAGGCAGTCAGAATAGCAAAGGCCCAAACAGAGGAAAAGATAGCCTACTCAGTTAAGAAGGGGGATAAAAGCTTTTATAGGTAGATTAGGGAGCAAAGAAAGACTAAAGCAGGGATACTGAGGCTGAACAAAGAGGAAGGTGGTTGGGCAGAGAGCAACAGTGGAAAAGCAGGGATACTGAACGAATACTTCTGCTCAGTATTCACAATGGAAAAGCAGGGGGAAATACCTAATCCATTCAATAGAAGCACTCTGGATAGAGGGGTTGATATTAGTCCTTTCACAGAAGAAAGGGTTCTGAAAGAACTTAAAACTGAAGGTGGATAAAGCAATATGGCCTGATGGAATTCACCCCAGAATTCTAAAAAAACTAAGGGAAGAACTAGTAACACCACTGACTACCCTTTTTAATAAATCGTGGGAGGATGGTGTGGTACCTGAGGACTGAAGGAGGGTAGATGTGATTCCTCTTCACAAAAGTGGGAGCAAGACAGAGGCAGGAAACTACAGACCTGTCAGTTTGACCTGAGTGGTAGGGAAAATGATGGAATCACTTCTGAAGGAAAGAATTGTTGAGTACCTAGAGGCCAGTGGGGCACAAAACCCAGGGCAGCATGGATTCACAGTGGGAAGGTAATTTCAGACAAATCTAATTGATTTCTTTGACTGGGTGACCAAAGCAGTGGACCAGGGAGGGGCTGTGGACATGGCCTACCTAGACTTTAGCAAGGCATTTGACACAGTCCCACACAAAAGATTAATAAACAAAATAGCCAGCCTGGGAGTGGGTCCCAGGGTGGTAGCCTGGGTAAAACACTGGTTGGACAACAGGACACAGCGGGTAATAGTAAATGGAGTCCACAGTGAAGAAAGGAGGGTTACTAGTGGGGTACCACAGGGTTCAGTACTGGGGCCATCCTCTTTAATGTCTTTATAAGTGACATTGGAGAGGGACTGGAAGGGAAAGTATGTCTCTTTGCAGATGACACAAAGATCTGCAACAGGGTTGATACACAAGGTGGGGTGGAAAGGATGAAAAGGGACTTGGCAAGGTTGGAGGAATGGTCAAATGTATGGCAGCTTAGATTCAATGTAAAGAAGTGCAAAGTAATGCACCTGGGAAACAAAAACCCAGGGGAAGAGTACACAATGGGGGGTGAGATACTGACAACACCATAAATGGAAAAAGACCTGGGGGTAGTCATATCAGATGATGTAAAAGTGGGCCAGCAATGTGAGAAGGCAGTAAGGAGGGCTGGGGGAATACTAGGATGCATAGGAAGAGGCATCACCAGTAGAAAACAGGATGTTGTTGGCCCTCTGTACAGACAGTTGGTAAGACCACATCCGGAGTACTGTGTACAGTTCTGGAGACACCATCTCTGCAAAGACATATACAGGGTGGAGGCTGTCCAGAGGAAGGCAACCAAAATGATGCAGGGTCTGCATCAGAAGACATATGAAGAAAGACTAAAGGAACTAAAGATGTATAACCTCGAGGAAAGGAGGGAGAGGGGGGACATGATATAAACTTTCAAATACCTCAAGGGAATCAACAAAGTCCAAGAGGGTAGCATCTTTCAGAAAAGGAGATGTGCAAAAACAAGGGGGCACAATTTGAAGATGGGGGGCGGCTCAGAGGTAATGTGAGGAAGTATTTCTTCACAGAGAGGGTTGTGGATACATGGAACAGCCTTCCTGAGGAGGTCATAGAGTCAAAAACAGTGGAGGAATTCAAAAATGCATGGGACATACATAATGCAATTCTAGTGGGGGGTAGGAGGAAGTAGGCTGTTGGTTAACTGGGATCTGCAGCTTATCCATTAGGTATGGAAATAGGCAGACTAGGTGGTCCCAGCGGTCCTTATCTGCTGTCAAATTCTATGCTTCTATGTTTCTAGGCATGAATTCTAACCTTATGCAGGTTTTACATCAGACCTCACCTTGAAACAGGCTTTCCCTTTTGGTGCCCTTACCTGAGACAGGATGTTGATATGATTGAGAGGATCCAATGAAGATCCATCAAAATCATACCTAAATGAAACCATCTTAGTTATAAGGAAAGACTCTCAAGCACAGGGCTGGCTAGCCTTGAGGAAAGAAGAAGTAGAGGTGACCTTTTGTTACTTTACAAAATTTTGCAAAATCCAGAACTCAGTACACAATGCACCTTCAAATATAACCAGCGTACTCCATACTTAAGAACACGCAATAAGCAATTAATAGAACCCAAGGCCATCACCTGAAAAAGAGATGGATACTTTACAGTCAGGGTCACTAAAGCCTGAAATAAACTCCCCCAACATGTGGTTGACTCAAACAACTTTGACGTGTTCAAAGCCAGACTGGATAAATATCTCAACTGGACACCAAACAAGAGGTAATTTACCCAAACTGCATGGGAGATGTTCCTGATGGGCAACTGCCTGCTTATGTCTACACCAAACTGAGTAAACCCAGGCCAGGGCTTGTTGGAGAGCGTGCAGTGTGCCCCAGGCAGACCATGTACACATTTTTTGTCTTGTCCCCTTTTGCGGCCATACTGGGAGGCTATTTGTCATGTGATAGTTTTGTTTGATATTCCCTCATCATTATCTCCATTGTTAGTTCTATTGCATATTCCTCCTGCTGAATTGTCAATACAGGATAGACATTTAAAGTTATTGTTGATTCGTTTGGTTTGTGCTAAGAAAGTTATTACCAAATTATGGCTAACAACACAGCTCCCACAATTTTCACATTGTATAGCATTGGTTGACTCTGTTAACTACTGAGACAAATGTAGTTATCAACACTTAAATCATTTACTGATCTTTGATGAGAGTTGGAGACGTTGGTTTCTTACAAATTACAATTGAATTCTGATTTTGTTCCTTGAGTTGCCTAGCCATTCTTGGATTTGATTCTTTAGTGAGAAAGCAGCTTTAGATAAACATCTTTTCATTTTGTATACCCTCCTTTTTTTTCCCTTGCTAGCGGAGCCTGTTTAGCCTTGGAGCCTTTTATGCTTTTCAATGTTTTGAGTAGTCATTTTTTTGATGTACACTTCACATGCTGCTTAGTATTCTTGTTCTAGGTGGTGCCCTATGAGCCGCCATCCCTTTTGGTTGGTTTATCTTAATGTTTACTCTTTTACTGTTTCTGCCTTTCAAATTGTGTCACTTGTATTGGTTGTTTGATAGTTTGTGCCTGTGTTGGTTTTCTTCTTTACTTTTTTAATACAAATGTTACTATAAAAAAAAAAGAATTACCTGCCCTTGCTGGCCACCAAAATTCTTCACTAAGCCCCTGGAAACCAATGAATTCGTTAACACTGTTGAAGCTGCCAAAGAATGGAGATCTCAGCCCAGTAACAACCTGCCTGCCCACTGCTCTCATTCCCTCTTTGGAGATGGAGTAATGGGAGGTTTTGAGGCTAGCGGCAGATGGCGCAGTCAGGGTCTTGATGTTTCCTAATGTTCTATTCTATCCATGAGGAGCAGGAATCGACATGGTGCTTAATATCTTTGGATATGGTTGGCAATGCAACAGGCATGTACATTTTTACTAGGTATCATGGGTATTAATCCTCCAGTCTATTTGTGTTTTGATTTGCCCCCTGCCTAATAGCCCACCTTGCTACTGCCTACTGACTACAGCAAAACAGATAATGTTGTCCATTTGCGCATAGCTTGCTCCAGTAGAGGTTGGAGAGAAAGGGATGGATAATAGCTTTATTAATTTGTGCATTCAGGTGGTGTGTTTGTGCCTGCCACTTTAAGTAATTAATCTGCCTCATCCACACCATGCAAATCAGCCTGGGCAACCCTGTTTATGTCTCTTCTCCATGAAGTGATACTCATGATTGTGCGAACTACATCACCATAGAGACGGGGCTGCCACCTTGTGACACTAAGCTGTAGCATGTTCGTGTCAGCTGTGATGATGGGGAACCCTGCAACCCTGCATCTGCAGAGAACTCTTGTCATTCTAACTAGGCAGGGTCTGGCTGCCACAGTATAAAGTCATGTTTCTCCTGTGGGATATATGGACACCCAGCACCAGGCACTTTGCTCTCATCTTAGTTTTTTCAGCACTGCTCTGGATCCTTTTGTTCGACTTCCACTACTCTCCCCTCTGACTATTGCTACATGGGGGAGATTTTTCAGTAGGTAATGATGGGGGAGGGGCTCAAGCATGAGGTACAAGATCAGGGGACAACAGAGCACTATTTCTGCTTCTATCTACCCTCTCAATTTTGCATTCACCAGAGTGACTATGTAAGTACTTGTGGCAGTGCTGCATCTGATGCTGTACATTATGGGTCACCAGTAGCTGCAGCATGATTGCTTCTTTCTGGACTGGCATTTGGTCCTCTTTGACTTATGTGTTTGCCTCCTGTCATGCCATTCTGGGACCTAGAACCTCTACCTTCCAAGCTGACACTGTGTGTGTTCCTCCTGGTGGAGAATGTGGTGGTTTGATATATTTATGCAGACAAGGAAGAGTGGCTTCCTGGGCATCTGAAAAGTAACATAAATACTACTGGGAGGGATCAAGCTTCATATACTTCAGTAAGAAGTCATCAGTACTAGAGACAAATGACCCACTCACCGGTTTATTTAATAAGCATTTATTATAAAGACAATCAACTCATCACCACAATGATCAACCTTTTGTAGTGATCCCATTGCTTCACCAGGATCTGGTAATGAAATATATATGTATAAAATATTAGATTCCCCAGTTCAAATTACAGAGTTTACCTCCAAGATGACTGTACAACCTATTACCAATCCACTCTAAGTTGAAGACTCATAAATACATTATGGAAACTGACACATCCCTATTAAAAATTAATGACGTACCAAAGCAGAAAATAGTAACCAATAAAATATAGCTCCCATGTGCATACAGTGTGAGCTCATTTCTCAAAGCTCCCGGTGTGGCGCAAGGGGCTTGCACCACAAAGAATGGTACAATATGCCGCCTGCACCAAAAGATGCACCAGAAGTGATTCACAAACATAGCCTGCACTATCTGAGGCTGCATACAACAAAGGGGGGCTTGCGCCATCTATGCACCACAAAATTGTCTATCATGGCACTAGGGAGCATGCGGCAGGCCCAAGCTTCCACATCCTCTAAATCAGGATTCTCAAAACTCTCTTAGAGGGCAAATTTCTAAGAACCCTTAGACATTTGCCCTCTGGGAGAGTTGAGCAATTTGCGGCAATGTGCCAACGTCACCCAACCCCAACCTCATTCCCCCTGTTAATGCAATAAGTCCCTGGTGGTCTATCAGACCTATCCAAATCCCAGATCCCTTGTAATGAAAATTAAAGTTGTCTCTGGTGGTCTAGTGGACTGCCCAGCCCCGATTCCCCATTATGAAATATTAAAGTCATTCCCTGGTGGTCTAGCGGACCACCTCAGCCCCGATCCCCCATTATTAAATGTAAAGTTGTCTCTGGTGATTTAGCAGACTGCCCCAGCCCTGAACCCCCATTATGACAAGTAAAGATATCCCTGGTGATCTAGTGGACCCCACAAGCCTTGATCCCGCCATATGAAAAATTAACACATCCCTGGTAGTCTAGTGGACCCCCACCCCAGCAGGAAGTGTCCCAGCCCCCTGCTCCCCATCCCAAAACTGAGCTCGTGGCTGGCACAGCTCACTGCTCACCACCATGGACAGCCACCGACTGAGCTCTCAATGAGCATGTATTCAGTAGGGGCTCACTGATTGACAACTCACTGTCAATCAATGAGCATGTACTGAATACAGTACATGCTCATTGAGAGCTGAGTTAGTGGCTGGCCGTGGTTGTGAGTGGTGGGCTGTGCCAGTCTCTGGCTTGGTTTCAGGATGGGGAGAGTGGGGAGTGGGACACTGCCTGCCAGAGTGTGGGTCGTGGGTCCACTAGACCACCAGGGATGAATTAATTTGTCATAACAGGGGATCAGGGCTGGAGCAGTCCACTAGACCACCAGGGAATGATTTTTTTAACATTGTAATTTACAGCCAGATCAGTGCTGTGGGGGGGTGGGGTGCCACTAGTCACTAGGGATATGCTAGAGTGGTGCACAACTGCCACACAGCTTGCAGCAAACCTTCTGGATGTGCTGTCTGTTTGGCATATAACCAGGGTTGCTCCAAGCCAAGAGACTTTGCTGCCTGGAACTTGCCTGATAGAGAATCAAGCGCAGGGTCCCTGGTGCACTGGACTTTGATGCAAGCTGCCTTTTTCCACAGCTTGTGTCAATCTAAGGGTCCTTTGAGAATCAAGTCCATGTGAATTAAACTTACTAGTGAAAACTAGCCCATTTATAAACTGCATTCCCTACCTTTTGTGGTGTATGAATGAATCTTCATGTATTTTCTCAAAAAAAAAAACAAAGGCAAAGAGACCTATTTGGACGAATACAAAAAAAAAAAACCCTACATAAACAACACATATGCAAATGCAAAGTTCTTGTTATTGATATCAAAACACAAAATGCTCATCATACTATATCATGAATATCACAATTAAACAGCTCCAAATGTTTAATCTCTTGCATACCAATGAGCTACAAAAGAAATGTATAATCAGTTTAGTATACATTGTACCCTCAAGGCTTCAACATGGATTAAATCAGTATCTTCTGCATTTACAGTTTTATTGTTTGAAACTTGACTATACTGTAATTTATCTGTTTTACTGCTTCCAACAAACTAAAAAACTAGAATAGCTGAAGCTGTCTCTTACGGAAACATTTTGTCCACAGTATTTCCTTTCTAACAGTGGTAAAAACCACTGAAAATATTCTGTTTAGAAGTTCATAATTTGATAGGAAGTTTAAATGTTAAAGACACTCTAATGGAATAGCTCACTGTTAACTTGCTCTGTCAAAGCTGACTCTGTTGCAGTGGAGTAGCTCATGCTAGTAATATTGAGTTTTTTTTTAAAACTTTAATATTCTTTATTAAATATTTTGAAATTCACAAAAAAACATACAGGAAGCACAGGGTAAAGCAAAGTAAATCTTACATCTACTGTAAATATAAGAACCAGAAGTGAGAAGGCACAGGGATACAACAATGAAGTTCATCTAATCCACAAAATTATACCATCTTATACAATAACTTATCTAGGGCATTGAACAATAGGTCACATAATAATAACAAGGCAGTAAATAAAACAAAAGTAGGGAGAACCAGCTGTTGACTTGTACATACATAAAAAGGGTACAGACTGGAAACCTGTAAAAAGGAAGAGAAACAAAAAAAGGTGGACATACTGTATGTTAAGACAAATTGACATTGAGAAGAATATCCAACCTCTCCCACCTTCTCTAATAAACAGAAATGTTATGGTGTAAGCTAGCTATGAACTTCTCCATCTGTAAAATAGTTAAAATTTCTGCATGCCATTCTTTATAATTTGGAGATTGAACGTCCAACCAATGTCTTAAGATGACCAACTTAGCTACAGCAGCAATAATGGACATATGGTATCTCTGTGGGCCCAACAAATGTGTAAGACCTACACCAAGAATGAAAAGTTCAGGATTAACACTGTTCTGTAAGCCTAGAAGGGGATCTAAACATAGTTTAATATTGTTCCAAAAATTCTTAATAAATAAGTAGTCCCATAATAGATATTTTAATGTATCTTCTTGAACAAGACATTTCAGACACATCGGGGACCCCAGTCTCCCTATCGAAAAAAAGCATTGAGGAGTAAAATAAATATTATGCAATATCTTATATTGCATCAGCCTTAATTTATCCAGTTTAATATATCTATAAATATATTCTCTGGAGGCTGTGATCTCCAACATGGCTTTAACATCCAGCAACTCCATCTCCCAATATCTACATCTTAGGTGAATTATAACACCCATGATGTCCCTTAATGTTTTGTAAAGAAGAGATACAACATGAGGCTGGGTCACTAAGTCTTTCAGTCTTGAGTAATTCAAACTGTCAAGAAAAAGTGAAGGATGGGGGCTAAAAAAAATCTTTAATAGCATCTGTAACTTGAAGAAAAGTAAAAACAGAAGGGCAAGGTGGTTGGAACCATTTACAATATTCCCCATATGAAATAAGCCTATCCCATAATAAACATCTGAGATAGAGTGAACACCAGTGACGGGCCACAAAGAATGGGGTATAGGTTTATCAGCAATTTTATGGTTAGGATTCAATCTAAGCAGTTGAAGGGGGTCTTTTTGTGGAGTGTATTTAAGAAGATGGCAAAGTTGCATATTGATTCGCATTGACCAACCAATTGGGGGTATTGCGTAAAGCCATAGGGAGGTTAGACCAGTATAAATGAAGCAAAGCTTTAGTAGAAATGCCAGAAGTGGTACAATAGTAAAGCTCAATTTCTTTTCATGGACGGTTAGGTTGGTTACCACTAGCTCCAAGGTCTGGAATGCACTAGCTCAAAAATTTGCTTGCCTGAGATAGTAAATAATTCCAGCAGAAGTTAGGTAACTGGAGCTCACCATGATTTTTTGGCTAAAACTAGCTTGGAATAAGTAATGCGAGGCTTGTGACCTTTCCAAAGGAATGTAGAGATAATACAGTGCAGCTGTATAAACCAGGCTTGGTGTAGTGGAATACCTATCATACACAGGGGATATAACTCTCAGGAGAATGTTCATATGAACAACAGATATTCTACTCCAGCAAGACAAGAGATGGAGATGCCAAAGTGTAGTATCTGTTTTAATACATACATAGATACATAGATACATAGACAGTGTCGGCAGATAAGGGCCTATGGCCCACCCAGTCTGCCCATTTAAGTTTGTAAGTTCAGTTTATGTTTTCCAGGAAGTCTGCTGCCCCTTACCCCTGACCTCCAGAATTCCTTTATGTCTATCCCATGCATTCTTAAATCCCGTGATTGTTTCAGCCCCCACCACTATCTCTGGCAGGGTGTTCCACTTGTCCACCACCCGTTCTGTGAAAATTCTTCCTCACGTTTCCTCTGAATCGTCCTCCCTCCAACTTCATCCCATGCCCTCTAGTCCTGGAACATCTTTTTACGCTTAAAAATAGTGCATTCCTGCACCTGTTCCTCCTGTAAGATACTTGTATGTCTCTATCATATCCCTCTCTCCTCCTCTCCTCCAGGAGTACATGTTCAGTGCCTTCAACCTGTCCTCATAGGACTTGTGATGCAATCCATGCACCATCTTTGTTGCCCTCCTCTGAACCTTCTCTACCCTGTCTATGTCCTTATGTAGGTAAGGTCTCCAGAACTGTACAGTGTACTCCAGGTGCGGCCTCACTAGTGTCTTGTATAGTGGAATTATGACCTCCCTTTTCCTGCTGGTGATGCCCCTGTCTATGCATCCCTGCATCCTATTTGCTTTACCTGCTGCTTTGTCACACTGTTTCCCTGCCTTGAGGTCATCAGAGATGATAACTCCAAGATCCCTTTCCTGCTTGGTGCATGCTATATCCTCACCCCCCAACTGATATATTGTGCCAGGGTTTTGTACCCCATATGCATTATCTTGCACTTCCTTGCATTGAATTTCAACTGCCAAACCCCTGACCATTCTTCAAGTTTCTGCAGGTCCCTTCTCATTCTGTCTACATCCTCTGGTGTGTCTACTCTGTTACAGAGCTTTGTGTCATCAGCGAACAGTGAAATTCTGCCTTCTAGGTCCTGCGCAATGTCACTGATGAAGATATTGAATAGTACCGGTCCCAGCACTGATCCCTGTGGTACCCCACTGGTCATTCTTCCCTCTGTGGAGTGACAGCCATTTACCACCACCCTCTGTGTCCTGCTGCCCAACGATAACCTACCCACGCACTACTGTCCTGCCCACACCCATATTCCCCAGTTTGTGCAATAGTCTTCTATGTGGCACAGTGTCAAGGCCTTGCTGAAGTCCAGATAGGCCATGTCCACTGCCCTCCCTGATCCACCTCCCTAGTCACCCAGTCAAAAATTCAATGAGGTTGGTCTGACATGACCTTCCCCTGGTGAAACCATGCTGCCTTGGGTCCTGTAGTCCATTGACAACCAGATGTTCCACCAATCTCTCCTTCAGTAGTGCTTCCATGATCTTCCCACTACCCGGGTGAGGCTGACTGGTCTGTAGTTCCCCTTCCTCTTTGTTCCCACTTTTGTATAAGGGGACTACATCTGCTATCCTCCAGTCTTTGGGTACCTCCCTGTTTCTAGTGATCGGCTAAACAGGATAGCAAGAGGTTCAGCCACCACCTCTCTTAGTTCTTTAAGGATCCTGGGTTGCACCCCATCTGGCCCCATTGCTTTATCAACTCTTATTACTTCCAGTTCCTTCAGGACCCTTTCTCGTGTAAAGGGACTTGTGCCCATTTCTGCGCCATTCTCACCCCTTGTACTCCATTCAGACCCATTACCCTCCTCTTCCTCAGTAAAGACTGAGCAGAAATACCTGTTCAATATGTCAGCTTTACTGTTGTCATCCTCCACACGGCCCCCATCCTCCCCCTTCAGTCTCACTATCCTTCCCTTTGCCTTTCTTTTTTCACTTATGTACCTGTAAAAGGTTTTGTCCCCTCTACCCACTGATTTTGCAATGTGTTCTTCTGTCTGAGCTTTACTGTTAATACTGTTAATAATGGGCTGCAAATTAAGGTGAATTAGCTTATTGGTGCCTTGAGTAAGTTGCACACCCAAGTAATTAAGTTTTGTAGTAATCCAGCAACCTTGTAACTCTCGGGGAATGCTCCTTTTATAGCGCACAGAATTGAGGGGCAAAATAACTGTTTTAGACAAATTAAGTTTGTATCCTGATAATCGGCCAAACTCAGTAAGAAATTGAAGAGCAGGGAGTAGATACACGAAGGATTAGTGAGGTGGAGCAAAATATTATCTGCATAGGTAGACAATTTATGAGAACAAAAACCAATAGGGATACCAAAGACTGAGGGGTGTTGCAAAAAATGTTTAGTGAGAGGCGCTAAATAAAAATTGAACAAAAACTGAGTTTTTTCCAAGACCTGCCTTGTACCTCTTTATAAATCAAAGGTCTCAGAAAAAAACTCCATTGCAAGAAATATAGGTGAATGGGGATGAATAGAGTAGACAAATCCATTTAATAAAAGTGTCTGGGATCCCAAAGGCTGCCAAAGTACAGAAAAGAAAAGGCCAGGATACACGATCAAATGCCTTTTTGTCATCCAGGGAAACCAACACCGCAGGGGTGTCAGACTCCCTGGAGGCCAAAAGTAAATAAAAAAATGTTCTCATGTGATCTGAAATTAACCTGCCCTGCATAAAACCTGTTTGTTCTCTGCCAATCAGAGGTTGCCAAATCTGCGCTAGTCTATTTGCTAAAATAGTAGACAAAATTGTTTACATCTACGTTTAATAATGAAATGGAATGATCATTGCCTTCCTCCAATGGGTCTTTATCTGGTTTAGGAATTAAAGAAATGAAAGCTTCTAGAAACTCACCAGGGAAGGCATTATTACAAAAACAAAAATTGTAAAAGTCCATCAAAAATGGTGTCAGCTCAGCCTTTAAAATAGAATAAAAATTAGGCAAAAATCCATCGGGACCCAGCGTGTTATCTAAAGAAAGGGAAGAAATTGCCTTATCCACTTCTGTATCACTGATAGGGGCATTTAAAAGTGGAATAAATTCAGGTGCCAACTGAGGAAGCTTAGCAGAGGATAAAACGTTCTCTATATGGTTTTCTAAGTCTGGTGGTTCTGGATCAGCACTATGCAAGTTTGCATAAAATTGTCTAAATTCCCTTGCAATGTCTCTGGGCGCTGTCAAGACAGCATCACTGGATGAAGAGCGGAAGCTTTTTACCTGCCGAGACATCTCGAGCTTCTTAAGCCTCATTGCCAAAAGTTTACCACCTTTTTCTCCATGCATCTCATACTGACATTTTGAACAAAATAAAGCATATTCAGCCTGGTCTCTATTCAACTCTGCATAGGCAGCTCTGAGTTGATTCAAGTGTATCCAGTTTTCTTCAGGATTAGTTGAGCTAATAGTTTTTTCTAATCTGCAGATGGACTAAAGCATCTCCACTGCCTTCTTCTCCTTGCGCTTAATTTGCGTGGAGGTCATCCTAATGATCTCCCCATGAATTAGGCACTTATAAGAATCCAGCATACTGCAGATGAATCTACAGATGGAGAATTTGTGGTAAAATAATCTGTGATGACCTTTTTAAGCTTATTGCAGAGCCATTCATCTCTTAAGATGTGATTGTTGAGCCTACACCTTTTATCTCTCTCCACCTCAAGCGACAGACCCACCGAGAGGGAGACCAGCGCATGATCAGAGATTAAGATACTATGAATTTCACAGTGTTGGGCAGTTTGAATAAAATTTGAACTCACCAAAGCATAATCAGTATGAGAGAGGATGTAATGAACAGGTGAAGAAAAAGTATATTTCCTTTGTGATGGATGGAGAATATGCCAAGATCCACAATCCCACAATTGTCTAAAAGATTGCATAGTGCCCTTTGTGCTGGAGAAAGAACTCTGTGAATATTACCTGATCTATTTAGCGTATTGTCTATAGTACAGTTCCAGTCTCCCAATAAAAGTTTAGGTAGCAGCTCATGGACAGAAAGGATGTCCTTAAGGTTAACAAATAGGAGAGGAAGTCTGAATTAGGACCATAAATGCTACCCACTAACAGTCCAGACATACCAACTAACGTGAAGAAAAGGTACCTACCCTCTGTATCAGCATATTAATTAATCAGGTGAAGTGCTAGGTGTTTACAAATAAAATTACTGCCCCTGCTCTACAAGAGCAGCTCGCAGCACCAAATGAGTGCTTCATCCCCAATCTATGGAAAACATGAGTATCTTTTGCAACTAGATGCATTTACTGAAGAAGCACAATATCAGGCTGAAAAATATCCAGGTGCTTCAAAATCTGAGTTTGTTTCATAGGGGAGTTGCTCCCTTTGATATTCCAAGTAACACAGTTTAAGAGTGAGACAGCCATTGAAAAGATATTATACTAAAGGACCAAATGTATTGAGGAGAAACTCTGTAGCCAAACCTATCTAATACAGATTCCATGTCCAACCCAAAACAGATATTCTCCCTAAAAAAAGTAAAATCCCACTGCAAAAATCCCTTGTACCTTAAATGCCAGCAGTCCCTGTGTCCCGACAAAACAGAGATAAACAATGTAAAATAGATATAGTAGAACAAGGCTTAACCAGCCAACATTATCACCCAGTAGCAAACACCAAACCAATTGAACACAGCTCCCCTGAGGACTCCATTCAATCATTGGAGGAGAAACCTCCCACCGTATTAAAGTAGGCCATGGTGGTTCAGATGAACATATCATTCAGCCCGACCAGTGATATTCAGCCAGTAAAAAGAGAGCCAGGTAACCTGATGCAGCCAAAAACACACAACTAAAACAGCAAGGAAGGATAATTACCACTCTGCACCTCTCACTTGAGGATGTATCAGGGACCCCATAATAATGAAATCTTAATATTTCAAAAGAATAAAAAGAAACATTCCATTTCTCTATAAAACAAGAAAAGTAACAAAACAGAGCACAAATCATGTACTCCCAATATATTAACATGACCACATTCAGAACGTAAACAAGCAGTCCAGCATAGGCTGTTGCCATAAAAGCAAGTTAACATGAAGGATATATTAAAAGGAAGCATAAAAATCCTATATAGATCAAAGAACAAAATATGAATTCAAACACCTGTCAAATCTGCAAATACAAGCAGCGTACATGAATTGAAACTAACATAGTAGGTCTATTGTACATTCTATGTGTTAGGAGATGAAAAGATATAACATATGAGCTGGAAAACAAAAAAAACAGCCAAACACACTTATATATGAATTTGAAAAAGTCCAGTTTAGAAGCAGCTAAGTTTTTAGAAATAAAATTAAATTAAGGAGCCCCTTGTCTCTACTCAGCCCAGCATCTCTAACCTAAGGTCACTTCTATGCTCCTCTGAGGAACTGAATCCACCAACAGCCTAGTGCACTTATATAGGAGCTCAAAAAAGTTTGATTTGGAAGCTGTTAAGTCATAGAAGTGTAGTAAAATGAAATAGCTCCATATCTCTGCTCAGCCCAGCACCTCTAACCTTAGGTCACTTCTGTGTTCCCCCAATGAGCCAAGCCCTTCTAATGCAAATAAAGCCAGACAGACTTTATCAAGTAGGTATGCTGGTCGTAATATAACAAAATTTTAGCTGCATTCATATAAAGATCAGACCGAGACAAATAAGAAAAAATAACCATCCAGCTGCAATTCAGCCCATGATAATAATTGTTAATATGCACAGTCAAAACTAGCATAACCGAAAACTGAAGCACTCTAATAACAAAGGAAACAGTCTTAAATATTGAAAAATGTAACAAATCAAAACTTTCAAAGACATAGTTTAAGCAGACAATATGTAGAAGTCAGATAACTCAGAGGAATCTTTAATATCGGAAAAGGCTCTGTTGATCAACTCCGGCCGCCAAACTGTTAAAGATAGGAAAAAACAATCTGGAGAAACAACTTGCCTTTTTAGTGCAAACAAAATCAGACGAGCCTTAACAAATAAGTATGCTGGTCAGAATATAGCACATTTTAAGCTGCAGAGACAGAACACTCTGGCTGGACCAAAGAAAAAAGATTAACAGACCGACCGTAGGTAGGTCTGTGTTAATATTTTCTGATATACACAGCCTGAGCCAGCATAACCAATAACTCAGGCGCTCAAATGATATAGAAAAAAAAAATGGGCAAATAAAGATGTAAGACAGTTCAAACTTTAAGTACATAATTTGTGCAGTCAGATGTAAAGCCCATTTAGCTCAGAGTAATCCCCAGTGCCATAAAAATCTCTAGAAGTCAACTCAGGTAGCCGGACCTTTAAAGATGCTTTTCCCAGTTGCAAAATAAATATTTCCTCAGAAAGGAATATCATTATAGATTATTGCAAATCCAACACTTTTTATGAACTCCAGGAATTCTCTCCTGGATTTGCAGGGAAAGAACAACATTAGAATCTTTTTTTTACTTTGCTGCTGACATCAAGGTCCTCTCCAGGTATCTTTCCAAATTATATTCATTACTCTCCTGTTCTACCAACCCACCATTGGTAATTCAGAGGCAGAGGTGGGAATGAGATGCAGGAGTCAGGATAGAACCTGATCACTGGCCAAAATGTCTAAAACTAGGCTTGGAGGTAACTTCACCCCCCACTTGGAGAGAATTTAATTAGAAAGTGCTGGTCAAGTTTTTTTGTCAGCCTAGAAATAACTAAACACTTTCGAGCTACATATACGGATATATGCTGGAGAAATTGTGGTAATAAAGGAATCCACTTCCATATCTTTTGGGATTGCCCCAGAATAAAAGGATTCTGACAGACAATACATTTTGAAATCCAGAAAATAACATGTCTTTTAATTCCATATATTTTTACGGATTTGGTATTTGGGTTCCCTACGCTAATAACTTGCCCTACAAAAGTGGGACAACTGGGCCACATTTTGAGGGCTGCCACCCTTAAATGAATTACTTCTAGGTGACTTTCTCCCAAACCACACACTTTGGCCTGTTGGAAGGCCAGAATGACAGATCTAGAGAGGATGGAGAGTATTATAAGCCATATTAGATTACAGAAATATAAGTTCCTAGAGATATGGCGATCTTGGCATCTTGCCTACCAACATACAGATCCCTAAAAAGAGTGGTTCTACTTGGGGGGCTGTGGGGGAATAGGTGCGCCTGAAATGTTTTTATTCTGCTATTTAAAAAAGTGAATTTCTGAAGTTTGAGCTAGTGCTAAAATAAAAAACAGCCATTTTGCTATATTTCAATGGGTCTCATTAATAAAAATAATAATATAATAATATCTTTATTTTTAAGACACCTTTCAAATGCCAAGGCTGTACAAATTAAATCAAATAACAAATTTGAATAAACAATCATCAAATCACACATCATCAAATCACATTAATCAATTAATTATTCACTATATGCCTGGTGCCACAAAAAGGTCTTTAGGGCCAGCTTAAAACCCTCCACCATTGTGCACTCCCATAACCAATGAGGTAGAGAATTCCAGAGTGTGGGAGCCACGAATATAAATGATCTGGCCCCTGAAGATTTCAGATGTACCTTAAGGATCTCTAGCAACCCCGTGCCGGCTGAGCACAGTGACTACCCAGGGCAATAAGGGACCAGGAGCTCTTTCAGGTAGTCTGGGCTCAGTCCATGTAGGGCTTTGAAAGTCAGCAAGCCAACTTTAAAGGTGATCTGCCACTGTACTGGCAGCCAGTGCAGTTCACGCAGCACCGGCGTAATATGACAGGACAGAGATGATCCCGTCAGAAGCCTGGCCGCCGCGTTCTGCACCAGCTGCAAGCAGCAGATTTCCTCCCCAGGAAGCCCTAGGTATAGGGAGTTGCAATAATCTAAGCATGAGGACACAAAGGCATGGACCAGGACAGGAAGGTTGCTGGACGGAACAAGATGTTTAACTCCGGAGATATTCCTTAGATGATAAAAGGAAGCTCTGATGACAGCCGACACCTGCGAATGCAGGGTCAACCCTTCATCAAAAATTACCCCCAGGTTTTGCACCAGGTCAGAGGTCAGGAGAAAGACACCCCCGAGAACAAGTCCAGAGGGTGACCCATCCCCTGAACCCTCTGTCCGGTGACCAGGGTCCACAACCAACACCTTAGTCTTACCAGAGTTCAACTTCAGCCAGCTCGAATTTATCCACTCCTGGATTTCTTTAAGACAGCTATTAAAGACCGAGAGAGCTCAATCCTGGTCAAGTGCAAAAGAAAGGTAGAGCTTGGTGTCATCAGCATAGCAATGAATCTTCAGCCCATACCATCTTACAATGTCTCCGAGGGGCAGCATGTACACCGCGAACAGCATGGGCGACAAAACCGAAACCTGAGGGACCCTACAAGACAGAGAAACTGGGTCTGATGAAAACACCCCAGACACCACTCTCTGAGTTCTTCCCATGAGGAATGATGTAAACCACCTGAGGACTGTTTCCGACAGTCCACAGATGCACCTCAGGTGGCTAAGTAACACCCCATAGTCCACGGTGTCAAACGCTGATGAGAGATCCAGAAGAACAAAGATGGAGAGGCTCTTCTGATCTCTAGCCATCAGGAGATCATTGAGCACCCGAACCAGTGCTGTCTTGATACTATGTCTCTTTTGAAAACTGGACTGGAGAGGCTCATAGATGTCATGGATGGTCAAATGGTCATCCAGTTGTGCTGCCACTACTTTCTCAATCACCTTCCCTAAAAAGGGAAGGTTAGAGATTGGCCTATAGTTGGCGTGGCAGTTTGAGTCCAAAGTAGCTTTCTTCAAGAGCAGTATCACTACTGCCTCTTTCAGAGAGCTAGGAAGCTCTCCAGATTCCAGGGAGCACCTAAATATCCGCACTAGGACCGGACCGATAACATCAATACAACTCAAAATCAGGGAAGTTGGTCCAGGGTCCAAACTACAGCATGTTGGGTGCATACCCTGGATGATCTGCATGACATCCATGAAGTCCGGGTGGCCGAAGGTACTCCAGGAAAATGAAGGAGTAGTGATCTCATGCTGATCTAAAGCAACACCCATAGAGTGTGCTGGTTGGAGCACTGCCCTGATGTCAGCCACATTAGCAGCAAAGAATCGAGCAAGATCATCACACTCTGTTTGTGAAAATGCTTTCAGAACTTGAAGACAGGTTGGGTTGCACAGTCTGTCCACAGTTCGGAACAGCTGAGCTGGTTGATTCTGAGCTACCGCAATCTCCCTGGACAGAAACTCTGCCTTCTTAAGGGTGATTGTGGATTGATAGACTTGATAATGGCCCATCAATCTAAGGCGGTTGGCATCAAGGGCAGATTTCTGCCAGCAATGTTCTAACCTACGTCCTAGTCGCTGCATCTCCCTCAGAACCCCATCAAACCATGGAAATTGAAGGATGAAGGGAGAGAGGATGAACATGGACTGAAGCAATAGAGTCCAGGGCCATTGAGATGGCCATATTATAGGCCATTACGAGGGTCTCTGGATAATTGCTTGCCACAGAGAGGGACGATAGGTCAAGCAACACAGTTAGGCTATGAGAACTTATGTCTCATAAAGGGCGGTACCTGACCAACTCCTCAGGGGGAGGCCTACAAAGGGGGGTGCTAAAACTAAACCCCACAGTGTAATGATCAGACCACCCAAGTGGTTCAACCCCCAAGTTAGAGGCTTCGATCCCTATGAGGAAGACTAAGTCAAGAGAGTGTCCGTGTTTATGAGTAGCAGTGGTAACCACCTGTGTAAGGCCCAGAGATGTCATCAACTGGAGAAAGTGTTGTCCAAATTGCGAGAGTTCATCGTTGAAGTCACCCAGAACCATCAGTCTGGATGACTCAAACGCCATGTCACTGACGAAGTATGCCACTTCCTGAAGGAATCT
The DNA here is from genome assembly GCA_016271365.2 of Neoceratodus forsteri. Classification (NCBI taxonomy): domain Eukaryota; kingdom Metazoa; phylum Chordata; order Ceratodontiformes; family Ceratodontidae; genus Neoceratodus; species Neoceratodus forsteri. Next base: position 1,221,921,179 of record CM057459.1, on the reverse strand, counting down.
CTTCTCATCACCGGGTGGATGGTAGATGAGGGCGATCCGACAACCTGCACCTGTTACTACGGTACATTCAAACGACTCCATTTCCTCAACTAATACACTTGTGAGGTTCAGTTCAGTCTTAAAACAACCCCCCCCCCAACGATCCAATCATGGGCGGTGTATCACCGTGTACCCGGCTGGAGTTAAAGCCTCCAAAATAGGGCCGGAGTTTTCATCCAGCCAGGTCTCGGTGATGCAAGCCAGGTCCGCTGTTTCAACAAGATCCACAATAATTGCATCCTTGTTTTTAATGGACCTGGCATTGCATAACACCACCGAGTTGGACAAACTTATCGGGCCACCCAAACCATCTACCCACCACAATCGGTAGTGCCCTTGGGTATGGAAACCAAACATGGGACTCGATGCTCTGGGTTCCATTTCACCCCAGGGCATCTCCTGGATCTTGCTACTCCAATGCGGTGGCCCCCATCATTCACCCTCCACTGTTCACACCCCTCACCTCCTCCTACTCCTATGTGCAATACCTAAGGCCCTACAGCATTGATAAGTAGCAAACTGGAGAAGAGGAAGAAAAAAAAGGGCGGAGGGGGTGAAGAGCAGAGGGCTAATAGTGCACAACCTATATAAGTACTTTTGTGGTTTCATAGAAGTGACTGATAAGATAATAGACCTGATACTATACTGCCACATCAGGAACCATATTTTATGGTTCCAAGAACTCGGATTATCAGTTTTTAATAAGTAATTCGGACCAGTGGATTTGCAGGCCTGGTGATAACCAAAGACATTTTCTCATAAAGGACTTCAACAAGAACTTGAGAGACTTGATATCATAGATGGACTCTTGGCTCTATGTATCTTGGTAGCTAGAATGCAGCAGAATTTATGGACAAATAATTTAGCCAGAGTCTTATGGAAAGTAATTTGAGAATAAGTATTAACAGTAGCTGTATGGTTTTCCTTTGTTCTTACCTTGTTATATCAACATGAATCAATTAAATTAATCTGAAGTTAAAAAAAAGAACCTTCAAAGATCATAGGAACCATAGGTATCACAGGTGTTTACAAGCTTTTGTAGAATTGTGTTCATTATTGCATGTCATTTGTCCTAATCTAGTTTATGTTTGTTGTGGTAGAATTTATCCAGTCTATGTTTAAATAGGTTCATTGTTTCACTGGTGACTATCTCTGTTGGAAGACTCTTCCACAGTGGTACCACTCTCTGGCAGAACCAATATGTTCTTTTTTGAAGGTTCCACTTATCTAGAGTTAGCTGGAATGCATGACCCCTAGGTTCGTACATAGTTCTCTTTTGTTTTAGGCCTAATTCCTCATATAATGCCCTGTCTTGTAGTGCCCTATATACCATGCACATGTCTCCCCTGATTCTCCTGTAGTGTAGTGTAAACAGATTTAGATTTTCCAATCTTTCTGAGTATGTTTTATCGCCATGACCTGTCATTACTCTTGTTGCCCTTCTTTGGATATTTTCAAGTTTCTTTATGTCCCCTTTCTTGTATGGAGACCATACTTGTGAGCAATATTCCAGATGGAGACATATCAATGCTTTGTATAAGTGGAGCAGCACTTTGCTGTCTCTACTCTTTATGTGGCATAAGATACAGTTTAGGGATTGGTTAGCCTTTTTGGTGATGAAGTTACAGTGCTGGCTGAATTGTAGATTATTTGTGATCCTGACACCCAGGTCCCTTTTTTCCTTTGATTGTGGTAAGTTTTTGTTCCCAGTGTTGTATATATGATACAGATCTTGTTTACCCATGTGCATAGTTATACACTTCCCCACATTTAGGTCTAGTTTGTATTTAGTTGTCCATAGGTGTATACTATTTAGGGTCTCCTGTAAGTTGACATTATCTTCTTTTTTATTTACTATTCCCTCAATTCGGCAGTTATCTGCACACTTTATCAACCAGACATTCTGCTGGTCACATTTAAGTGAGGATACATATATGTTGAACAGGCAGGGACCCAGCACGGAGCCCTGGGGAACCCCACTTGTCACTCCTTCCCAGTCAGAGAGTATTCCACTTATTGTAACCCTCTATCTCCTTCCTCCTAACCAGGCCTTCACCCAGTTAGTTATGTTGACATCAACTCTGATATTATTTAGGGTAGTTACTAGTTCCTTGTGTGATAGTTTGTCAAAGGCTTTGGAGAAGTCCAAAAAGGCTACATCCACCACGTTACCCTTGTCTAAGGCCTTGCTAACTTTTTCATAGAATGTTAACATATTTTTTTGACATGATTTAGATTTGGTAAACCCATGTGGAGTTTCATCTATTAGATTATTTTTTTCCAAGTGAGCTAAAATGTGTTGTTTCAGAATTCCTTCCGGAATTTTACCCATGATGGACATCAGATTTACAGGCCAAAAATTATCCTGTTTGTTTTTAGAGCCCTTTTTTAGAGTCGGTACTACTATGACCTCCCTCCAACCCTGAACACTACTCATAGAGCCAATGATTTTTAAAATATGTGAGTTAGTGATGGAGCCAAAACATCTGTGAGTTCCCTGAGTACTCTGGGATGTATGTCATCTGATCAAGGTGAGTTGTTTACGTTTTTGTTTTGAAGTCTGATTTTTACATCTTCAGGGTCAATTATTATTTTCATGGGATTAGAATTTAGTTCATCCTCTCTAACACATGTATTGCCCTTATTAAGTACTGAACAGAAGTAATTGTTCTGCACGTCTGCCATTTCCTTGGCATTAGCTGTGTTCCCCTGATCATTTAAGTATGGACCTATATTGTTCTGCACTGTGTTAGTTTTGTTAATGTAAGTATAGAAGGCCTTATAGTTATCTTTAGTTCTGTAGGCCAGTTGTAACTCATAATCAGCATTTGCTGTCTTTATTACCCTTTCTAATTTTCTGACTTTTTATCTATATACTATTTTCCTAGTGGGTCATCCCTTTTGTGTAACATTTTAAATATTTTGTTCTTTTCTTTAACCATTTTTTTATTTTGGAGTTAAACCATACAGGTGTGTGTGCTTTATGTCCATATTTGGTTTTACTGGGTATGTTTGCTTTCACAGCCATATCAATTTGTTTGATTAGTGTTCCCCACATTTCGTCTAATGTTTTGTTTGTGAATTCAGTTCTCCCATTCCAGTCGGGGAAGCAACTTAGAAAGATCTTGCCTGGTGTGCTCTGCTGAGGAAAATTCCAGTACTCCAGAGGATATGGTAACAAACAGGTGTGCAGGATATCTTGTATAAAACTTGATGCCCTCTTGACATAGTGTCTGTTTAATATTTTTTATAGGCCATTTGCCGTTCTCACACCAAAGTGGTGACATCGCCAAAAATCAAAATCCATCGGCCCTGCCACATCAAAGGATGTTTAGCCCACACTTGCTTTAAAATATGAATCTTGTCTTGGTTATTTAAGCAATATATGATAATTGCTCATGGTCTCTCTTGTGGCGATGGCTGAGTGGGAAGGGAGCAGTGCACCCATTCTATCGGTAACCCGTGAGGTGGGCACATGAGGAAGGGCACCATCTGTAATGGTGACACCTTCCTGGCGCAATCCCTCACAGTGATGGGAGGGTAGGGTGACCAGATGAGGGGTCAGGTGAACTGGGCGACAGGATGTCGCTATTTGTACATGCACTGGGGGGAGCGAGCACTGCAAGCGTGGGCTGGAAGGGGTGGAGGGGCTGTAGGGGGTGGCACTGTGGTGGATGGCCAAGCTGAATCATGGCATCGGAGGTTAGCTAGTGGCTGGGGTGGGTGAGGTACCGGGTTCGGGTCCAGACGCTGGTGCGATTTTATTGCGCCCGGCCGGAACCGTTATTTTTTTTAATGCTTTCACACCCCCTAACATGCACCCCCCTGGAGTTGAGAATCCTTAAGTAGGGGGGTGCGGGGGGCAAAGTCCCCCCTTGAGGGTGTGTGTGTGGGGCAACTCTTCCACAGAAAGCATTAAAAACATCTCCTGGTGCTGTTGTCCTTTGCGCCAGGGTTGTCAGAGTGCCGAAAAGCTTTTTGGTAGTTTGACTGTGCGATAACGGAGTTCACCTTCAGGTGTTCGCCGTTATCACATAGACCCCATTCTATCAGATAATCCATGCCCAAGATGGAAGGACCAGCAATATCTTTCAGTAAACCTTGGACAAATCCTAGCATATCCGAACCTTCTTGGGATTCAGGAACTCCAGCAATCACCATGTTATTGCGGCGACTGTGCACTTCTAGGTTGTCCATTTTAAATTCTAATTTTAGCATCTGCTTCTTCAGGTCCTGGAGTTCTTGATTTTCTCTGGAGTGTGTATCTTCCAAAGAATGAATACAGACCTCAGCATCTTCCACTCTGATGTTGAAAGCTTCCAGTGTGGGATGCAGAAGTTGTATGTTATGTTCTACTTTATTTAGAGTTAATTTAAGTCCTGCCTTGTCAGCCAGGAGAAGGTTTCATTTATTGGGTTCCCTGTCGGGCTCTGGGGAGTCCAGTGTAGGCCATTTGCTTGGGGGTTTAGGCCATGGGGTAGAGGATGATGCAACTTCAATTGAAGTTGAAGTATCAGTATTTAGAGTTGTCACTATGTTGGAAGTCTGAAAAAAATGTTTGCTGATTAGAAATTTGCCGCTGTTTTTTTAGCAATTTATTCGCACTCCATTTGGAGGCCTTTTGAACGAGATAGTGGTAAAGAAAAATCTGCCCTTTCTCTGGCTGTCGATTTATGGTGACCTCAGGTGCTTCAGATTCAATGTTTTCAAATCCTTATGGTGAACAGGAGAGAAGGAACTGACTATACCAGACTTCGAGCCAATGAAATGTGCTTCAGGCGGAATATGGAAGGAAAAGGAAACATGAAGGTTTTCGTTTTATTGTGCTTTTTATGCTTTTTGTAATTTATAAAGGTATGATGTTGTTGCCTCGGGAAAGGGGGTAGTCCTTTAGCCTGGTAAGGACTTTGAGTTACTACGCTCAGTTGAGCGATATTTGTTCTTTTACCCATCCAGATTTCTGCAAACAAGAGACAAGAGAAGACGTGCAGCCAGAGTTGTGCCTGTGATTGGAATAATTAAGATCTAAATGGATGGAATGGGGAGAAAAGGCTACTCTGTGGGGTTGGTTCTCCTGGAGTTTTGAGACCCAGACTATTGTGGCCTTTCTTGGTGATGATTCAAAGTCCCCTCTAGATGCCGATTCAAGTGACATGGAAGTTGGACTGGGGTATTCCCCGTAGAGAGGTACCTTTTCCTAAAATTTTGGCAAATAATGGCTAATTATCTCGCCCGTCCCACACTCAAAAAATTTTGTTTTGAACCCTCTGTTACCATGGGTCCTTGAACGCTATATGAAAAGCTGTAAATAATGGAACCTAATTGAGGGCAACATTTTGTAGCACCTTGTTAAATTTGTTTTAGTATTTTTGTGACTCTGACTTGTCCTATTCTACTTCTGAGACTTTAAATCATATTGACCAGAGTTGCTGATTGTCTGTTAAATTTGTTGAATATATGTGCTGGTCTCTCAACCATTCTCTGAATTTTTGAAGTAAAGGTGCAACACTGATGGGGAAACCTCTATATACTAGGAGCGGTTAGAATCACTATATTTGATTCTTTAAACAAACTTCTTAACCTCATTTATAAATTTTAGGACTCCAGAGTAATGGGAGCCTCCATTAAAAAATAAACATAAAATGAATGGACTCCAACCAATTTGGGAGCCACAACTATGCTCACAGACATGCAGGGATCTCTTTAAAATATAAACTCTCCTTATAGAGTTATTAAAGTGTTTCCTTTACTGTGTGCTATTACAATCTAATAGGAAAAATTTTAAAACACAGTTAACTCATTTAATGAAATCAGTCACAAGATTGAATTTAAGTGAGCATCCTTTTTGAGCATGTTTACTCTTAGAGTTCTAGGATTATTATAAGAGTATTTAGTGGTTGTAAGTTGCCCTTTGGTTTGTGGAAAGGTACAAATTGAGAATTTCTGAGTTAATGGAGCTCTGAATGCTTGTCTCTTAAGCCTATGGACTCTTAATTGTAATGGAGCCGTTAATCGATATTATATATAAGACTGTGCAATGAGGATATATGTTTTTATAAGTAGTTATGCCCTGTTTAATTATTGAATTATTTTTAGACATTCTTGGATGCTGACAAGAATTCATATAAGAACTTTTAAGTATAAAATTGTGCAGTGGTAAAAGCTATTAAAAGTTAGTAGCTAAGAAGGTGCATATAATCTAGATTGCAGTATAAGTTAGTGTGTGTCCAATGGGTATCAGTTAGGACAAGATGACACAGCATGGGTGATCCCACCAGTGACATGGAGTTCCATTATGTACCTAAGGAGCAGTCAATGGGAGTGGCTGGATTGGGAGTAATCAATGGGGCTTGGAGCAGTATGCATTGCATGGTGCCTCAATAGAAGAGCCTTAATGCCGGCATGTCTGGTCAGTCATCGGGGAGGCATAGTTGTGACATGATGTAGAAGGATAGGACCAAACTGCAACACAGAACTCCATTGTATGCCTCGATAGTAGTGGATAGGAATTGCTAGATGGGGGTGACCTTTGGGACACGGAGCAGTATGCACTGCATTGTGCCCCAATTGGATATACCTTAAAAGCCAGAAGGTCCAACTGACTTCTGGGTAGTATTGGTGGTGTTATGGTGTAAGCAGATGGGTCCTTCTGGATACATGTAGTCTTATTAAATGCCTCTGGTATGGCTGATGGGAGTAGTCAGATAGTAGGTGGTCTGTAGGGTATGGAGCAGTGTGTGCTGTTTGATGCCATAGATGGATATCCCATAAATGCAGCATGTCTATTTGGCTGCAAGATAGGCATTGTTGGGACAGGATGTGAGTGGACAGGGTAAACTCAGATGGGAAATGTTGGACCGAAATGGTGCCATTTGGACTCATTGTGGCCTTTAGATCTGTTTTTAGAAACGTGGTTTGGATTAAATGCCACCTGATTACTAAAAGCAAAAGTTAATTTTAAGAGTGTTGCTGATATTGTAATGGATACGATTTTGCATCTTTGTATTTGTATTAATGTACTTTTTATGTATTATGTTTGTAATGACCTTTTTGAGGTCGAACAAATAAATGACTACTACTACTACCAGTATTTTGAGTCAAATCCATCTCATTTGGAGCATCATCCAAATCCACCACCATGGTGTGGGATATCACCACCAGTAAGGTAAAAATCAATAGGTCCCTAAATATCACAAAACTTTAGAAAATTAACTGCTGAAAGTGCAGAGCCGGGCTAAAGACGACCACTCACAGCTAGGATGTCACATGACTCCTCGTAATCTGGAGTTTTAACAACACTACAGCCTCAGGTAATGCATATTTGAAGTCTGCACTCTGTTATTACCTCTTGCAAGCATCACATTACCTAATGGGCTAAAATCTCCTGTTAAACAAAAGAGGGTGCTAGCAAAAGTTAAAGCTCAGAAAACTGATATCGTTTGTTTGCAGGAGAGGCATATTGGGGACAAAGAGGATAGCCATATGGCAAAGAATGGGGGAGTGGTATGGGTCGTACTTCTTATCTAAGGTTTGTGGTAAGGCTATCTGGTTTCATCTACATTTCCCTGGTGTGGTAAACAAAGTGTGTGCTGATCGGGAGGGTGGGGGGTATATTTTGGTAGAAGGTCTGCTCAACTCTGCCATAAGGTGGTTACTGGTTCAATATATGGGCTGAATATTGACTGCCCTGATTTTTTCCATTACCTATCAGTACAGATGGCAGACTTTGAGAGGCCTTGGATACTTTGTGGGAATTATAATTGTGCAAAAGACACAACTCTAGACAGGCCCTCTAGAACTGTAACCCCCATTTCTAGGAAAGCTAAGGTTCTCATGTATTTAATGTCAGATCACATTTTAATAGATGCATGGTGGCACTCCTCCCCAACTGGGACAGAGTACACATGGGACCTGATCTTATAATGGCCTGCGAATACCACAAGCCCCTGGTGCACTGAAAGTATGGCGCTGGTGACTTGTGGCATTCTCACGGCGACAATCGCATTTAGGCACAGGTGGGCCAAATGCCACAAGTTAGACTAGCGTCCCCCTGGTCTAACTTGAGCCATTTGGGGGTACCTTCTTAATGGGGCTTGTGAAAAATATTTGGTGCAAGCTGACATAAATTGTGGAAACTGCTGTAACTGTGCCCAATGCACTAAAATTGGGTGCAGTTGCAGCAAGGGCATTTGGCGCAGTTGCTCCAAACCTCGGGGCTGGTACAGGGCTTGGTGCAAGCCCTGCATCAAGCCTTTGAAAACTGGGCCCATATTATTCTCATTCAGCTGTCAACTATAGCAGACTGGATTCAATCTTGGTATCTCAGTCCCTGACTCCCTCATCCCTTTACTCCACTTGGTATTGCGTGAATCTATTAAAATCACTGACTGTGGTCCTGTCCTGTTCAACCTGCAAAGATGGGGGTCTCCCCAGTTAACGACACTTGGAAATTAGATCCTGTTCAGTTGAAAAAAGCTGATATTGTGTCACACATTGAGGAACAGATACAACAGCATCTCAACAACAATAAGAGGGGGAATACGTACACAACTATCAGTTTGGAGACCCTAAAGATGGTGCTAAGGGGTGTTATCCTTTCATACTCTAGCAAAGAAACAGCTTGAAGCTATGGAACAACGAATTTCTCAGGTTGAAAAGCAGCATATGTCTGAACCCACACGTGCTGGAGACCAGCAGTTATAAAAACTAAAGTGGGAATATAACCGTCAAACTCCAAAATAGAGTGAACTAGTCAACTGAACCAAGTGACTAATTACTTTGAGGGGGTATAATGACCCACCCACTACTGTATTAACCTCTGGCCACAGGTGGGACCATTCTACAGAGAGAGAGAGAGATGACATCAAGGAGTCTTTGTTCCTTCCCCTGTGAAAACCCTTTCCCAGCTGATTGCTACCTGAGTACAATGAAGACCAAAAGAAAAGCAAGGTGGCTACAATACAGTAAGGAATGGGTTAGGTACAATTGCCTGACAATGATATTCCTGGCAGAGATTTGACCAACACCTTAATCCCGACTTTCAAACTGCTGACACACATGAAAACCCGATTTGCTGACATCCCGGCATTTACTGTGTTTACTGTGTGGTATACTGCTCATAATGTTTTTCCACTGCTAGCCTCTGGAGCACACAGCGCAGCTGCAAACATCAGGCTTTGATAGGTTTTGTCATCCTTTCAAAATCAGCTGGTGTACCACACACACAGAGTGAAACCCATGGCAACTACTTCACCAATTGGTGGTAATGCTTCACACAGTCATTGGATGAGATATACAGTGGTCACAGAAGAAATCCAGACATTGACGCAAAATGAAGGCTACCCCAGTATCAGGGGAAGGGAGTCAATCACAATGAGAAACTTGCCACTCCAGTATATTCATGGAGCCTGCTACACCAAAGACTATAAAAACATGTATGCGATGTTGTGCTAGATCGATGCAGCACACTGAAAGCCGTTTAGACAAGTGCCGCTAGAGTAAGTGATGTTGGTTCCTCAAATACAAAACACAGATGTCAGGATTTAAACAGATGGTTAGATTAGTATACAGGAACTTAAGATATGGGATTTAGAATGTCAGGGTTGTAAATGAGTTGGGATTTTGGTGTCGGATTTGTGTTTGTCAGAGTTACTCATGTTGGGAATTAGTACGGATCCCTATGGGACAATGCAACAATAAACTGAAATGTACTAACACTAGTAGTTGGCACATGCTCCCCATAAGCTCCAGATATTGCTTGATTTTGGAAGAAATGCTGCTGGACTCCAAGAAGCTATAACCCCACCCTACTGGAGGTATCCCTGGGTTATCCGCCAGTCTCTGTGGCCTAGGACTACTCTCTCCTACCAGGGACACTGTATTGCTTGGGGACTTTAACCTTAATTGGTTAAGTTCCCAGGAACCCAACTATGCAAACCTCCTGAAAACACACAACCTCAAGCAAATCATCTAATTCCCCATGAGGCACAAAGCCCATATGCTCAGCCACTTGCTGCTTGACTGGATAGTCACAAATTGGGTGGACATGGTCCTACAGGCGGGTACATTGTCAGACTCTATAAGTGATCACTCCCCTACCTACATCATATTGACTACCAAAATCAACACCCCCCCCCCCACCAAGTACCTGTCTTTCAGAAATTTTAACTGCCTAGATCACACAAATTTCCTAAAGGATGTAAGAGTGGTGAACTGGTCTGCCCTCTACCTCATCAACAATGTGTCAGATGCAGTTAGCTTCCTCACAAATGCCCCCATTCAGGTACAAGACCTCCACTTCTCACTCACTACTAGGAGGGTGAGGGGCACTACACCTGATGGATATCCAAAGAGTTACTGTCCCTAATGAAAGAGAGGGACAGTAAATGGTAAGCTTGTAAAGCATTCCCTTCCCCCCTACTCTGAAACGTCTGTAGGTGGTTATGCAACACATGTCAGCAAACTGCCAAATCACTAAAACACAGTTTCTGGGGGTGCTGCTGAGCATCCAGCATGGATGTAGCTTAATTGTTTAGCTCTCATCTCGTCAGAAACAAAAAGTTTTTTACTCTGCGTACCATCTCTGGATTAGATGTTTAAAATAACGAAGTCCGTTTTTGGAAGCCCTGGGAATTACAATATGAGTCCTAAAAAGGACCACAGGCACGCTACTCAAAATTTAGATGCCTTTCTTTCCTCTCCACAAGCCTCGAGAGGGACAGGACCGGGGCCATCTTCCTCTACATACGCAAAGACAAGCGAAGCCCCGCACCCCCAGATTATGGCTTTGCTTCAAAAAATACAAGCTACCGGAGAAGAAACAAATTACTGACTAGCTGCAGTTGAGGCACGGTTTACCGAAATGGATGACAAGATGCAAGCGCATGGGGTGGATATCTCGGAGTTGAAAGTGGAGAGAGAGCTTCAGTGCACCAGGATTGCCAAGTTCCTGCAGGACCTTACCTTTCTAAGGACCAAAGCGGAAGTGCTTGAAAATGTTCCGAGGCAATCTAACATCCGTATAGTGGGCTTTCCACCGAGGTTTGCATCTACTGCGGAGATTCTATCAGCTGTTAACAGACTGATTTTTTCTGACCTAACACTACTGCCTGCAGATTCTGGAATTACTGTGCTTAAGGCCTTCACCATCCCCATGCGGTCTAGAAGAGGACCAGGGAACAAGCGCCCTTTAACTGCAATTGTTACCCTGTCGGATCCTGAGGCTCATATAGGCCTTCTACGAGCTGCGAGACTTAGGGGTGACACAATCTGGGAAGGTAGCAGGATAGCATTCTTTCCAGATATTTCGTCACAATCCTAAATAAGAAAAAAGGCCTTGCAGGTTACGAAGAAATTGCTCCTTGAAAACGGTATAGAGGCCCAGTTATTGTTTCTTGCGAAGCTCCAGGTTAAACATGTGGGCAAACACCATGTTTTTACTGACCCTGAGGCGGTGGCTACTTGGGCAAATACTCTGATAGACAACAGCAACCAAACAAGTGACTGCTCTGGACTCAGGTTCTGAATCGGACACAAATGACTAATTTGGATGTTCCTAAGGGTTTTTTTCCTCTCTCTGGGCAAGACTTGCAGAGGATAACTGTTGCCTCTGGTTGAGACTTACCGTCAAGATTGTTTATCATGCTGTGTTAGCCATGATGGGGTTCTTAAAATTATAGCCTGTTATTAATCCACCTGCCTAGTGAGGGTTACTTTATCTTTTGGGGACCCCACTCAATTTGTGAACTGTTTGAATTCCATAATTGATATCCTGTCTCCCTGTCAATTAGCTAGGCTAATAATAAGGGCGGGGGTGATACACAACTTAATTGAGCCAAGGCAATCTTTTTAATACCAGTTTGAGTTTTTACTCATTTGGATTTTTTAGCCCTCCATTATTATTTAGGTATCCTACGAGGGGCAGAAATAGTGGTAAATTGGTGGTGAAATATATATAGGTGAGAGTGTCATAACCTACATTATTATCTAGCCAGTGAATTAATCCTTCAATAAACTAGATGTTGTGAGTCACATGGACTGAATATATAATAATGGTACTCCCATATATACTATCCTGAACCTAAATGTGAAATGTGATCAACAACAAAAGTTGCATACTGTATTGTATGTTATATGGTACATGCTGTATTACATACTGTATAATCTATAAATAAAAAGTAAAAAAAAAAAAAAACACAGTTTCTACTTAAACCTTCGAAGGAACAACCTTGGCGATCCCCATTGCTTCTGGGGCTCAGTCAGGTCCTTGCTTAACCCCAAGACCCATAGCCAAGTTACTCAGCTCACCTCCCCCTCAGGCCCCTTGAATGATCCCTCTGAGATTGCACAGATTTTTAACAAAGTATTGTCTGACCTCTCCGCCTATCTTACCAAACTACCCTCCCAGCCACCCACCAGCCCTGGTAGTCAGGTTAACTACTCCCCTTCCATCACTACCCCCTCTGATACCCTACCCTTCTACTTTAGAGTCACTGGCCCAGGTGTTACCACCAAGCTCCTGAAGTCCCTCCCTGCCAGTGGTAGCCCTGGCAGTGATGGGCTTTTTTCCCTTGTTCCTTAGGCTCATCTCTCCAGCTATTATTGAACCCTTTCCCTTCATATTTAACCTTGCCCTCTTCTCATCCACAATGCCAAACTCTTGGAAACATGCTAACATTGTGCCTATTTTCAAATCAGGCAATCCCCTTTCTCCTGATAATTATAAGCCTATCTCCCTCCTCCCCATCTGAGCAAGCTACTGGAAAAAATCGTGCACTTCCAACTCTTGGAGCATCTTGGAAAGTATAATCTGCTGTGCACTCAGCAACATGGCTTCCATAAGCACCACAGCTCCACATCACCTTTAGTCCATTTCTCTAACCATGCACTCAGAAACATGGATGCAGGTAAGGCCACTGGTGCTGTATTCATGGATCTGACTAAGGCCTTTGACCTCATGGCCCACTCTCTCCTCCACTCCACTGTCCTACACCTTGGCTGCTCTGCCGAGACAACAGCATGGTTTAGAAGCTACCTCAAAGGCAGGTCCCAGTCTGTTACAATTGGTACAGCCTCCTCCCCTGCCCTACCAGTATCCACAGAGGTTCCCCAAGGCTCCATCCTTGGTCCCCAACTTTTTTTCCATTTTTAATAATGCACTCCCAGCTGAAAGCCTTACATGTGAGGCTCTCCTCTATGTGGATGACCTTGTCCTTTACCATAGCAACAAGTCTTTTGCAAACATCTCCTCCGCTCTTACACTTAACTCTGGTGCTGCCCACAATTGGTTTCTTTCCAACAGACTCTTGATAAATGAAAAGAAAACAAAAGTACTGCTATTTGGATCCAAACCATTCCTCACAAAGATCTTCAAGACTAACGTCTCCCTCCTTTTACCCTCACCTACTGCCCCTCCCCAAAAATGTCACTAGTTTTAAATACTTAGATGTCACTATGGACCCCTCCCTTACATTTTCAGTCTTGGTCAATAATTCTGTGCACCGAGTTAATCAGAAGCTAGGTGCCATCTACTGCCTAAATCAATTCCTTTCTTATGAGGCACGCCTAGCAATTGCACAATGAAACCTTCTACCACTCCTTGAATACTGTTCTCCTGTCTATTCCCTCATATCCTCAGGTCTGCGCTTAGACTGAACTCAGTCTACAGTAGTATCTGTCGCTTTGTCCTCCATGCCCCCTTTTCTACCCATCATTGTGTACTGTACCAGTCACTTGGTTGGTGCCCACTGCAAAGACAGTTCAACTGTGGCCTTGGTTGCTTAGTTAACAATACTCTGAAAGGCGGATACCCTTACTCATCCCTCCTCATGGGCAGAGTGGCAACTAGGAGCCTCTATGAATCATCCACCCCCCCAGTAGTTCCACAAATCTCCTCTACCATGGGTAGTAAAGCCTTTTCAGTCTCTGCCCCATCCCTATGGAACAGACTCCCTACATCTCTTCTCTCTTCCACCTCCCATCTCTCCTTCAAAAACAATTTCAAAGAGTGGCTGCTGTCTGAAGCCAAATGCCACTGCTCTCCTGGGTAATCTCTGGCATCCCCTCCCTCCATCTTCCCCGACATATTAACAGTGTCTCATCCCTGCTACACTCACCACTACCACTCCTGCCCTCTTCCCCACTTTTCTGGGCTTCTGCTGTTGCCTCCATTTTCTAAGTCCTATCACCATTTGTTAAGGGTAAGTGTTATACTCGATTTCAGAGTTCCAATCTGCTCATTGACCTGTGCACTACTAGTGTACCTGAATGCATTTTGCACTTTATGTATCATATCTGAGACTTATGTTTGGTCTCTGTGTTTTGTGACTTATATTTCAGTCTGTTGCCTGGCCTGTGACTATATATTTTTGACCTGTATGCTGGCCTTCTTTGACACCTTGTATTCTTATGTAATTGCATTTTATGTAATGACCCCTTGTTCTGTAATTTCCTGCACCTCATGTTGAGGCCTGTGTTTACTGTTATTCTCCACACCTGTATTGCTTAATGTGCCACGCTGTAGCTCAGGTCATTCCTGAAAATGATCCTTTGGATCAGTGCACCCACCATTTATCAAAGACATACATAAATAAATATATATATATATATATATATATATATATATAATCCAAAAGTGCTTTATTCATAGTTACAATCAACCAAAAGCAAGAAAAAACAAGCAAAAAGTAACCACAATGGTGGGGTACTACCTCTTTTATTTAAAGGGCAATTCTTAAAGACACAGTGTTGTGAAATGTGTTAAAGTGACTAGTGCAAAAGATTGCAATATAAATTGCAATTTTACATTACAGTCTTTACACTAGTCACTTTAACACATTTCTGCTACTAATAATCTTAAATGCACTAAATAGAAAGTGTAATACCTAGTCTCACCAGTCTTGAGAAAGAGCGAGAGCTCGAAAATGTTTGACTGTGAGACTACTCAGTCAATGGGAAGGGGCTACCATTGTGGTTACTTTTTGCCTGTTTTTATCCTGCTTTTGGTTGATTTTAACTATGACTGAAGCGCTTTTGAATTATATGTTTTTTGGAGTCCAGCACCATTTCTTCCAAAAACAAGCAGTATCTGGAGCTTATGGGGAGTGTGTGCCGACTACTAGTGTGAGTAGCTACCTAAGTATAACACCTTACCTCCCCAACTGATGTAGCTAAGAGCTGCCAAGAGTAGGGAAATCTGCACCGGACTGACCTTGAGACCTTCAGGAATATGAGCCAATGGTACTGCAAGTAAGGAGTCTAACACTTGGATAGATGAGCAAAAAGGTGAAAGTTTACTAAAAATGTTTGAGAAATGTTTGCAAATATAGCCACGAATGGCACAGTTAAAATTCAGATAAAATCAACAATTCTTATATATCAATCACTTTTCTTATATTCAAAGTATCCCAGTAGGGTACTTCCATGCCACTATTCACTTCTAAATCACCCCTGGAGACTGCAGACACACACCTCTCACAAACCCTCCAGATATCACACTTTCCCAGGATAAGGCAAGGCAACTTTTATTTAAAAAGATGCCCATCCCAGAGGCTCTGGGCGCTGAACATATTAAAATTTCATATAAAACTCAGTAACAATTATATATACATGAACAACACACTATTAGAAATACAGAATTACAGCAATTACTATAACATTTATAAATACTGCCCTCGGCAACAGCTGCTAACCTAGAGACAGCCAAGGACCAATTGAAGCATGAAATTCAGGAATCCAGGTAAGGCTATAAAGCACAGTCCAGAAAGGCCTGATTATACAAGAAGACCTTGAATTCCTTAACAGAAGGGGCCTCTCTAACTGCTGGAGAAAGTGAATTCCACAGGACAGGGGCGGCAACACTAAAAGCTCTGTCGCCTGCTGTTTTTAGCCTCGTCCTGGGAATCGCAAGAAGGCCCCTAGAAGAGGAATGGAGGGAGTGGACCTAGACAGCAGGTGTAAGAGGGTCCTTCAGGTAACCAGGGCCCAGGCCATGTAGGGCCTTAAAGGTGAGCAAGCCCACCTTAAAGAATACCCTCCACCTGACTGGCAGCAAGTACAGTTGACGCAGCACCAGAGTAATGTGACAATACTTAGGATGTCCTGTTAACAGCCCAGCCACCACTTTCTGTACCAGCTGCAGTCAGCGAAGGGTACCCCCAGAGACCCCAAGATAGAGTGCATTACAGTAGTCAAGCTTGGATGTCACAAAGGCATGCACCAAGGTGGGGAGGTCCAGAGCTGGAACTAGGGGCTTTATACTTGCGATATTCCTCAGATGATAGAAACTGGTACAGACAACAAATGACACCTGAAACTGAAGCGTCAATTCGCTGTCTAGAATAATGCCCAGATCACGCACCCATGAGGAGGCCTTCAATGGAACAGAGCCAAGAAAAAGTACTGTCACTGCACCAGAGGCCAACCTATCACACCCTCTGTTCAACTACACCACCAGTACCTCCATCTTATCGGGGTTCCGTCGCAACCAGCTGGAGGCCATCCAGTCATTGATCTCAGTGAAGCAGCTGTTAAGCACTTCCACTACACAAGATGTTCCAGGGGCAAGGGAAAGCTACAACTGGATATCATCAGCATAGCAATAAAAACCCAAGCTGTGCTTCCTAATGAGCTCTCCCAGGGGCAGCATGTACATGGCAAACAACATCAGCGACAAGACCGAACCCTGGGGAACTCCGCATGACAGGACGCTAGGGGAGGAGGAGAAATTCACCATCACTACCCTTTGCCTCCTGTTAGATAGAAAAGACTCAAACCAGTAGATGACGGTGCCAACAAGTCCACAGAATTCCCTTAGGTGGTCAAGTAACACACAATGGTCCACCGTGACAAATACTGAAAAGAGATCAAGGAGGACGAGAACTGTCCCCTACCCCTTGATCTCTTGCCCTGAGGAGGTCATTATGCACCAGAACTAATGCAGTTTCTGAGCTATGCCTCGCATGAAATCCAGACTGGAGTAGCTCATATACATCATGGGCCATGAGATGCTCCCCTAAAGCTGAAGCACCACCACCTTCTCCACAATCTTACCCGAAAATGGAAGACTGGAGATGGGATGGTAATTTGCCTTGGCGTCAGGGTCCAGCAATGTTTTTCTCAAAAGTGGTCCTACCAATGCCTCCTTTAAGACATCAGGAAAGACCTGCTCCAACAGGGAACACCTGACAATCAAGGCAAACACAGGCCAATGGAGTCGGCACATCCCATTAAGAAATGAGTCGGCACCGGGTCCAGTTCACAAAAGGTGTGTCGAAGCTCGGAAGCAATCTCAATCACCTCAGCCACCTCCACCAGTCTAAACTCAACCCAACCAGGCGGCGTGCTCTCCGGTCACCCATGGTGACCACTGTCAGCCACACCGTGGCTCACTGGTGGAACCCCCTGCCTGATGGCAGACACCCTGTCTGAGAAGAACTGAGCAAACTCCTCGCATAATGCGTTTGAAAAGGCTAGTTTCGGATGTAGACAGGAAGGATGGAAGAGCATGTCCACCATCCGAAAGAGCACAGTTGGTCGGTTCCTCCTGGCAGCAATCCCCCTGGACAGGAATTCTGCCTTTTTATCGTTGATTTCCCCCTGGTACACACCATAGTGTGCACACAGGGCCAGTTTGTCTACCTCCAGACCAGACTTCCACCAGCAGCGCTCTAATCTCCATCCCAAAATCTTCATCGCCTTGAGCTCCCCATTGTACCAAGGGGACCACAAGTGAGAAGATCTGGGTCATACATGGACTGGTGCAAGGGAGTCAAGCACACCAGACATCGCCTTATTATAGGCATCCACTGCCATGCACACACCCCCAGCACATGTAATGTCCACACTAGATAAGTCAGCCACCGCCAATAAAAACTTGGGGGGGGGTCAAACACCTCAAAGGGTGGTAGCTGACCATCTCAGCAGGGAGAGGGCTCTCGAAGGGGGGGCCCCGACCAAGAACTCCACTGTGCAATGATTGGACCAGGTGACCCAATCAATCCTGAGACTATTCATCTTAAGCCCCAGTGAAAACAACAGGTCCAACATGTGGCCACCTTGATGGGTCATGGAAGAAACTACTAGCGTCAGGCCCAGAGATGACATCATCTGGAGGAAGTTGTAACCAAGCCGAGAATATTCATCATCAGCCCAAACATTGAAGTCCCCCAGCACTACACATCTGGGGGCCTCCAATGTTTCATCAATGACAAAATCGGCCACCTCCTGCAGGAAATCGTCTGCCACCCCAGAAGGGCAATAAATAAGGAGAATCCGGCAACCTGCACCCAGACCCCCATGGACTGCCACACATTCAAATGAATGTGGTGCTCTCTCAGGGTGCAGGGTGAAGCCCAGATCTAAAACAGATGGCTACCTCCCCACCCCCCGGGTTCCGCTCTGGGGCAGTGCACTACAGTATACCCGGGCGGGATGGCAGCCAAACCTAGCCAGCATCATCACCAAATCAGATCTCCGTGATGTAAGCCAGATCAGCCCAAGAAACCAAGTCCGCAATAATTGCTGTCTTGTTTCTGACTGATCTGGCATTGCAAAGCACTGCCCTCAGCGAATTGGTGAACAGTGCAGCCCCTCTGGCTACCTGCCCACTTGGTCTGGTGGGAACCCTGGTGACGGGTACTAAACATGTCTGGCCTCTCTCTATGACCCATGTAATCCCAAGGCGTCTTCTGCACCTAACTACCTCAATCCTACCACGCCCCCATAGTACATGGGGCACCCCAACCCGATCAAAACCTATGATTCCTCCCTATCCCAACCTCCCTACAGTGCCTCACTGTAGTAACAGACACTGGGAGGCAGAAAAAAGGTGGTAGATTGAGCAACTGGGTTGTCCCATACACTATCCTGGCCCACCCGAGGCCCTCACACCTTCCTAGACACATCCCTCCTAACTACACAGTCCCAGGCCCCCAAGATACTAATCCCACCAACACAACACACACACACACACACACACTCCACAAACAATATAACTGAAACCCAAAACTACCCCACCCAAACCCAGCTGAAATCAGGTATCTAAATTATAAAAGTCCTGGAGAGAAGGTTTCAGTTTCAGCTCACTTGGAACAATTATACTGCCAACCACTTTGAGAAAAGGGCACTCTCACTGCTCCAGTCCCGTCATAGTCACAGTTCGATAGTGCAGTAATAAAGCTCATTAATTGCATGCAGCCATACCAGGAAAGCAACCTGTATATCCTCAGTAGATCTTTAGCCCCCTTAACGATAGATCCATAGGGGCAAGGTATCGAGTCCCAACAAGCGATTCTCCTCCTGAATTCACCAATAACTGAGTACAGACTATGACACTGCCCAACAATTCGGGTCAGACTCTACAAAGGTGTTCCAAAATAATCCAAAGAAGATAACATCAGCAGACCCTTGCCCCGGTTACACTAGTGCAGAAGAACCCTCTGGAACCGCATGTCCCGGGAATGTAGTCCCCACTGCTCCAAGGAGGAAACTGTCGATGGTCCTCTTGTATGATGCAGACAGAAACACCAGCAAAGTGCACAGTTCCAAAACCCAAGAATCCATGACCAGATCCCCCACAGACCAGATCAACCTTCCCCTAAGGCGGAGATTTTCAAGCGATGGCCCCTCCGATAATTCACGGGAACACCCCAACAAGATGCTGCATCAGTCCTGGCCCCAGTCGGACAAAATGGCACGGAGCCTCAATGTTGGAAAAACATTGGGAAAAGCCTACTTGAGCGACCAGGAGCTGCAAAACAATTAGAGGTGAGCCAAAACTAACTCCAGAGAATCCCCACAAAAGAAAACTAAATAAACTACGCTACCTCACTACTCAGCCCTGCCTATACTAAAACCCTAACTAAACCCACTAAAATAATATCTTTTGAGTTCTCTCTGTCAGCGCCACTGCCGAGGAACACACGCTACAAAATGCTGCTAAATTCTCTCCAGAAAAAGTGTTTTTTTAAGAAGAGAAGGATGCTCTGTTAAAGAGAGCTATGCTAACCACCGCACAGTGCTGCCGCCATCTTGCTCCTTCACCTTCTGTCAGTCTCAATACTTGATAAGTACCCACTTAGGCCTTCATCCCTGAGCTTTCTGTACTATAAAACTAAGGCAATCAGTATCTACTGGGCCGTACCTCCAATCAGTCAGTCCACCAACTCCTTCTGCCAGATACCCCTGGTATAACATTTACTGTGACTTTAAGGGCATGCAGTGACTACTAGGCCTACCTACCTCAGTTAGCCCACCTACTCCTTCTGCCAGATACCCCTGGTATCCAAATTCTATTGACTTTACTGTATCTTATACTCTAATAATTCATTTAAAATCAGTTTACACATTTCACATTCATTACTAGTCACATTTAAACTGAAGTAATGGCATTAAACAATGTTGCATACTGGTACATTAAAAGTAGTGACATAATCCCCCTCCAGTCTCTTTAGGTTCAGTCCTTCACTTTGACAGAGTCTCTTAAAATCAGAAGGATTGAGGTAAATTCTCTTTAAAACAGTGTCACTGAAACATTTAAAATAGTCCCCAATTTTGTAACAACAAGGGTTTTACTATACCACACTCCTTTGGAAATTACTGAGGAAAATCTGTAGAGATGATGCATATTGATATAGTTGAAGGGCCCTGTGTTGAGTCAGCAGGTGGTTGATGAGAACAATGATTTCTTCAGATTCGCAGATGCTTTTCCGGGAGGAACTGGTTACACAGGAACAACAGGCCTTTGAACCAACAGGCTTTCTACACTAGGCCCTGTTCTCACTTACTGCCCTGCACTGTCCCTAGTCTGGGATACAGGTGATTCCCCTATCCTTACACTGTATTTAAACTAAACTGGTTCTGTCATGTTCTTCTTTCCTTTGTAGGCCTCTTCAGACAGACACCCCTTGGCAAGGGCACCTTCCTTGCTGGTCGGTCTCCGTGCTCAGACTGACTGCACACTGGCTGTAAAGCTCTTTTTATAGTCAAAATCTCATTAGCATATTTAAATCTGTGGTCACTGAGTGGACACTGACCTATCCAGCAGCTAAGCACTAATCAGATTCCTCCCTGTAGCAGCATAAGCCCCAATGAATTAAATCCTTAGTTTTAAAGCCCAACTGCCCTCCGGAACATTCAAAGACTTTCCCTGTTTCTTCTAACTTTTGGTAATTTTAAAATACATTTTTTTGTCACACAAAACAAACATTTTCTCAATGGTCAATCACTTTCTTATCATAAGGGTTGGACTGCTGATTTTCTGAGCTTTCTATTGAATTTTTTCTGTTCACAATAACCCCCAGGAAAGCAGTCACTAAGATTTCTATTATTTTGACATTAAACCATTTAAATACTAACTGCTGAACAGTTTCCTATGCTTTTTCTTGTCAAAATAGTAATTTCCCCTTCAATTGAACTGATCACAAGTTTTTTCTCTCATAAATTATTCATTTTTCCTCGCTAAGCTCCGCCTCTAGAGTAACTGCCTGCATGGATTAGCTACACTGAAGGACCACTTTCCCTAAAAAGGTTAGCTACTCCCTTGATTTACATTCTGCACATCTCAAACTATTTTCCCAATGTGTTGGACATCCTTCCAAACATGTGCGCCAAGTTTGATTCAGTTTCATAAAATTTTGGCGTGGCAGCACGTTACTAAATATGTACATTGTATTCTGACTTTTGGGGTTCACTAGTGGCTGTCCTCATGTTGAAAATGCTCCTTTTTATGTTGGCGCATTTGCGCAGCCAACATCATGGGACAGTGCAGCTTTAGAGGCGCGGTTGCTGTTGGGCGAATGTAGGGCACGCACCGGTAGGTGCGTCCTGCATTCCCCAAACAGCCTGCATGCTGGCGCCACACCATGCATACATAATGGGGTGAGCACATCTAAGCAAAGGTCCGCTGCAATCCGAGCAAAGCTCATCAGACGCAGCTGTCCTTTTCTTGCGTGCTGCTGCCATTATGTACGTAAGCGAGACACTCGCGTTAGAACTGCAGGCGTCGAAGTGCCCAATCCCTCTGTTGGCTGCCCTGCCTCCTGTGAATGTGCCGATGGGAGACCACTCCCCATTGGCGAAATACCCCAATTGTTTAATGCTGATGGGGGTGCCCAATCCCATCGGCATAAACTCTGCCCCCGTGTTGTTTGCCGACAAGGTGCCCAATCCGTAAGGCTACAGACACCCCCAAACAGTTAGGTGGCACACAGGGCCCACCCCAGCATGCAAATCCCTGGAAAAAAAAATGTCCCGCAATGTTTTTTTTTTCTTTTTAACCTGTAAAAGAAAGCAGTACCTAGTATTCTCATGCCCCCTCCCCACCCGCACCCACCCACTGCACACCTGCCTCCCCCCCCCTCACCCCATACTTCCTCGGAGCTCAGCATGCGATCATTGGTGGACCAGGAACATGTCTGCACTCTTCAAAGCTGACTGCAAACTGAGGAAATGCCAGTAAGATGTATAATGGGATAGATAGGGTTTTTTCAACTTTAGTACATATCTCAGGCATTTTTGTGAATTTTGGCCCCAAATTTTCAACATGGGGTTTTTGGGACCCCTTCCCATGAATTCTTGTACTGTCATGGTGTTATTCGGTCCCAAAAGGTGATTTTGCAGTCACTGCATGGAATCACCTTTTGGGACTGCGTAAGGAAATGACAGTGCCACTGTTCATGAGGGGGTCTCTCAAAAACCCTATGTTGCAAATTTGGTGGGAAAAATCCAAAACATGACTGTTTTACAAGCGTGCGTAGCAACTGCGCAATGCATGCTTGTAAGTTAGTGAATTCGCAATATTTTCATGCCAGATTCTCAACACTGGCATTTTACCACACCTTCTTGTGAACCGTACAGCCGCCATTTTTCACATCCTGGCCGAAATGTGTTTTCATACTTCCTGAGCAGAATAGCGCGGTCGCTGTGCAATATCAGTGTTCGGGACACATTACAAAAATGACAGTGATACTGTTCATGAGCAGAGGCCCTAAAATGCCTGTGTTGAAAATTTGGTGACAACACTCCATAAAATTACTGTTTTACGAGGTGCATAGCAACTGCGCAACGCACGCTCGTAACTTAGCGCATTCGCAATATTTTCACACCAGATTCCAAATTTGACATTTTACTACACCTTTTTGTGAACTGTACAGCTGTCATTTTTCACATCCTTGCCGAAATGTGTTTTTGCACTTTCTGCGCAGAATAGCGCGTTCGCTGTGCGAAATCAGTGTTCGGGACACATTACAAAAATGACAGTGAAACTGTTCATGAGCAGAGGTCCTAAAATGCCTGTGTTGAAAATTTGGTGACAATACTCCATAAAATGACTGTGTTATGAGCGTGCGTTGCGCAGTTTGCATTCACGCTTGTACGTTCGCAAACTTCTAATATTCTCACTCCAGATTTTCTACAGTGCCATTGTTCTGCACCTCCTAATGAACAGTACAGCTGCCATGTTTCACATCCTGACCAAAATCTGTTTTCACAGTTCCGACGCAGAATAGCGTGGTCGCTGTGGAAAGTCCGTGTTTGAGACACATGATGAAAATGACAGTGACACTGTTCATTAGCAGATGCCCTAAAATGCCTATGTTGAAAATTTGGGAACAAAAGTCAATAAAATGAGTGTTTTATGAGCATGCTTTGCACTGTTTGCACGCACGCTCATGACTTTGTGAATTTGTAATACTTCCATTCCAGTTGTTCATCATTGGCATTTTTCCATACCTCCTTATGAACATTGCAGCTGCCTGAAATGTGTTTTTGCACGTCCAACACAGAATTGCATGGCCACTATGCGAAATCAGTTTTTGGGACAGTTTGAGGAAATGACGGTGACACTATTCATGAGCAGAGATCCTAAAATGCATATGTTGAAAATTTGGTGCCAAAACTCAATACAATGACTGTGTTGCAAGCGTGCATTGCGCACTTTCCACGCACCCTTGTAACTTCATCAATCTGCAATATTTTCATGCCACATTTTCACCACTGGCATTTGTGCACATCTCCTTATCAACAGTCCAGCTGCCATTTTTCACATCCTGCCCAAAATATGTTTCTGCAGCTGTGGCACACAATGGTGTGCTCACTGTGCAAAATCACCTTTTGAGACACAACACACAAAATCACAGCACTATGCATCTCTAGTTATGCCACTCCCACTGCCAATGCCAGTGCGACAACATTCGGCATGGACAAATGCTTGTTGAATTCTGTATATTTCTGTGAGCAAACAATGACTGTACTGGGCTCAGGACTCTTCTAGCCCCCGCATGCCTATTTGTTTATTCATTTAACTAAAAAATCAGTGTAATTTCTGCCTGTGAAGCCATGAGCTCCAGTACCTAATCGCACCCTTTTTTAATCACAAAATGGCTCCTGTTAGTTTTTATTTCCTTCTTTGAACTTTACTGTGGAGTCTCCTTGAGACCCATGCCAGACTGTGCTCTGTACATTTTTATTGTTATTCACTAAGAGCCATCCCTATATTTTACATTCCCTGACAACTATACTGATGGAAATGTTTATCTAGTTGATCTTGCCACGAGAGGAGCACATCATGCTGCATCCTCTCAATCCTGTGTGTAGCAAGCATCACTGGCAGGCCAAAGCATACTTTCTGGTCAGCTGCAGAGTGAGGCGGCTGCCCAGAGAAAGCCTAGGATTTGGTCAGAGTGAGGAGCGCTCTGCTGTGGGACAGACACTTGGTCTCCCACTCTCCTCTCTCTCAGTTTTTGGCACCAGTAGCACCTGCGGCTGCCACTCTGCATTCATTTACTGTACTCAGAGCAGCATAACTTCACTTAGGAGCGATTATTAAATAAATAAAATATAAGTAACTTTAAGAATGGCACAGGCAACTCAGGCAGCACAATTATTCACTGGCTGTCCAGCAGTAGTGTCAGTAGCCAGGGTGATCCATTAGCTAGCCCACTGGCCATCAGAAAAATCAATCTCTCTTTCTACCATTAAAAATTACTATTTTTCTCACAGAAATGTTGCCAGTCACTATATCTAAGTGTCAAACTGTGTGTAGGTGAGAAACAACAGGGCCAGGAGTCCTTCCCTCTTCCCCCCTTCGCTGCATCCCACTGTCTCAATTAATACTATGCCCACAATGTATTTTTTAAGGAAACTCATTTTAAACTGCTGATGTTGACTATACTATAATTATGAAAGCTAAATTCAGTCTTTTTTATTACTACAGGGACTGCCCCCATATCTCTGGCAACTCCTACCAATTCTGGGTTTTGAACCTGCATCCTTAACTACTAAATTTATATCTACAAGGAAACTATTTAGGCTGTCCCTATACTCTTGGTGGAACAGGCTACCTGAGGCTGTTACAGGGACTTAGGCTTAGCAGCTAAGGCATAGAAAAAGTATATATAATGTCACCCAAATTAAAGGATAGCAACGGAGATGTTAAGCAATCAGATGCTGACATAGGGGAGTGCTTCCAAAGACTTTATCAGGATCTGTACACCTCTGAAGTCCATCCCTCTGAGGCTGATATTCAGAATTTTTTTTACCCAGGCTCCAACTCTGGTTATTGAACCGCAAAGTAGAAGCAGTATGGAGACTTGGGGTGAAATCTGAAAGGCCATACTGCACCTCAAAGGGGTGAAGGTGCCAGGCCACGACGTATTTCCAGTAGACTTCTATAAAGTCATTATTACAGAGTTGTGAGAGCCACTCTGCAGTATGATCTCTAAGTGCCTGTTGTCGAGCCTGCTGCCCCTTCCATGTGGTCTGCCACTATCACAATCCTTCCCAAACCGGGTAAGGACCTGATGCTGTGTGGGTCCTAAAGGCTGATTTTGCTGCTTACAGCAGACTATAAAATAATAGCCCATGTAGTGGCCAGATGGCTTTAGTCTGTACTGCCCACAGTTATCCATACAGACCAGGTGGGTTTTGTTATGGGACACCAAGGTAAACATAATATGCAGAAAGCAATGATCATATGGTGATGGGCAGGAAATAGAGTCAGAGATGGAGCTGCAGTTCTGGCCCTTGATGCTGAAAAGGCCTTTGACTATGTACAGTTGGGGTACATGTTTGCTGTGCTTAGGAAGTTCGACCAGGAAGAAAATATGTTGAAAAGGATTTCAACTTTATATCAACAACCCACAGTCCAAGTACTGGGTAATAGGAAACTATCAAAAGTTTTCACCCTCTCTCGGGGAACTAGGCAGGGTTGTCCCCTGCCCCCATTATTATATGTTTCATCCTTGGAACCTCTGGCAGTGGCAGTCAGGGCTGATACCCAGATAAGTGGGTTTCAAGCAGGCAAACAGCATTAAAAGATATCTCTGTTTGCTAATGATCTTCTCAGGAGCTGGGACCATCGTGGGTGCCGAGAAGTGGTAATTTAAAGAACCTCTAGCAGCACCCTTGTGAGGGGGGTTAGCCCGTCGACCCCTTAAAAACCAAACTCTGGCACTGGTTTCGCTAACTGATTATCTCTCAACCCTACATCACACAGTGGACCAAATCCTTGTGGTTGACCTGAATGTTAGCTGGCTCAGCTCATCCGCCGCCACCACCTGTGACTCTTTCGCAGCCATAGACATGACCCAAATAGTTTCCCAACCCACCAGAGTTAACACAAAGAAAGGTACCAGCACCCTTCTAGATGTGGTCATCACCAACCGCCCTCAACAAATCCATGATACCCAGGTCCTTTCTGACTCTGTTAGTGACCACTCCCCTATCCTTTTCCATTGGGCAACCTCCACACCCAAACCCACGGCCCTTCCCACTCTACGTCGGCGCCTCAGACCAGGTGGACTAAAAGGCCTTAAGCAACTTCTTGCCCAAATTAACTGGTCTCCCATACACTATGCCCCTGATATAGATACTACCCTAACCTTCTTCTCCCACACATTCAACAAAGCCTGTGACATTTTCGCACCCATAACGGTAGTCCGAACCAAAGTACGTAATGCCCCCTGGGTTACCCCAGCCCTGCTGCAACTGCTCAAGCACAGAGATAACCTTTGGCACTTGGCCTCTGAAACAGGCCGGTCGGTGGACAGACAGGCTTACAATGCCGCAAGAAACAAATGCATCTGGGCCATCAGAAAAGCTAAAGCCGATTACTATCAGGTCGCGCTTACCTCCTCCTGGGGGAGTGCAAGAACATTCTGGGACAACATCAAACAACTAAATGGGAGCGTGCGCTCCCCACCCCCCCTTCCAGATCACCATTGAAGGCTCTATCTCCACCGACCCAGCCCGCATAGCCAACTTCCTCAACTCATCCTTCATGGACCTTAGTTCGGTCCTCCATAGAGATTTCTTTGACCCTCCTTCCTCTCTACCTGCCCCAGTCATTCAACATCCTAGTTTCCACTTACGCAGGGTAACTACCAAGGAAGTCAGACCACACCTAATTAAAGCTCTAAAGAGCAGTAGTACTGGCAGTGACTCCCTGGACCCCAGTATCCTCCGCCGGGTTCTGGATCAGGTCCTTGCTCCGATCACTAGCCTTCTCAATAAATCTGTCTGCCTGGGGCAATTCCCTTTGGCCTGGAAAACTGCCACAGTTACGCCCTTACACAAAGGAGGTGACAGGTCCATAGCCGGGAATTACCGGCCCATCTCCATTCTCCCACCCTTCTCCAAAGCCCTAGAAAAACTGGTGGCTACTCAAATTACGGATTACCTGATCAAACACAACATCCTCTGCCATGAACAACACGGTTTCCATGCAGGTCACAGTACCAGCACTGCCCTCATAGAGTTTTCAAATTTTCTTCACTCCTCCCTGGACTCTGGCTCGCTAGCCGGGGCAGTGTTTATTGACCTCTCAAAGGCATTTGACACTGTCTTCCACCCCCTCCTGCTGGATGCCCTCAGCCGCACCGGCTTCACCACTGGACCGGTCTCCTGGTGCTCCAGCTACCTGTCTGCCCACTCTCAGTGTGTTAAAATCAATGGGACCCTCTCCAGTACATGTCCTATCCACTCAGGTGTCCCCCAGGGCTCCATCCTAGGACCTCTTCTCTTCTCGCTGTACCTCAACACCCTGCCCAAAGCATGCGCTGGTAAAATCCTGCTGTATGCAGATGATGCCGTCATCTTCCCCACCCACTGAAACCCCATCTCCCTACAAGATACCTTGCAACTATCCTTTAATGATGCTGAAACCTGGTTCAAAGAGCATAGACTTGTAATCAATCTAAAAAAAAAAAAAACTATGCTCTTTTCCCATCCCCAAAACAAAGCCAGCAATTTCCCACTCCGCATCCTCCCTGGTTCCAAGCATCCTCTCGATCAAGTCTGTTTGTACAAGTACCTCGGGGTCTCCTTTGACTCAGCCCTCACATTCCACAACCACATTGATACTCTAGCCTCAGCTACAAATGCTCGGCTAGGTATCCTATACCACTACAAGAACTGCTTCCCCCGCCGATGCCCTCCAACTAGCAGTCACCTCCTCAATAATGTCCCTAGTGGACTATGGCCTGCCAGTCTATGGTGCTGCGGACACGACCGCCCTCAATAAAATCCGACTCACCTTGAATAAGGCCTGTAAGTTAATTATGGGAGCCCCTAGGCTAACTCATACCTGCCAGCTATATGACATGGCTAGGCTGCTTAACCTGGACGAACGGCTCAGTTACCAAACCTGCCTCATAACAAAAAAAACCCTCCTTGGACTATCCCCGCCTGGGCTGACAGCCTCCATCCACCTAGCACAACCCTTAGTCCAAATTCGTACCTCCTCCAAGGCCACCCTGCTAGTCCCTAGGTCCAGGACCACACATGGACAAAGGTCCTTCTGTTACAGAGCTCCCTCCTGGTACAATACACTCCCCACCTCCATCTCTGATACCCCTACAATCTCCTGCTTCAAAACTTAATTTCGGAGTCAGCTATTTAACATGCATAGCTGTGCTTGTCTCTAGGTGATCTAGCTCACTATGCCCTGACAAAACTCACTGAGTGGCTTCTCACTCAAACCAATCACCAACCATGTCCCATAGCCCTCTGAATTTTTTACCTCCGGCAGTCTCTGCTCAAGACTACGTGTCTGTCTTACCAATGTATGCTTTATCTGTCACTCTGTATCCAAATAACTGTAATAGCTTGTGAATGCCAAACCTGTAACATACATGTTGTAACAAAGAAATAACTGCTTGTGACTGCCAAAGCTGTAACCGCAATGATGTAACTAAATGTTGTAATGTATTTGTCCTCTTTGTGATGAGGTACCTTTGGAAATGAGCCTCTGGCTCAAAGGTTGTAAACTGGTGTACAAATAAATAAAATAAAAAAATAAATAAATAAAATATTTTTGGGCAAGCCTGAGGAGGGTATACCCAAGGTACATCAGATTTTGTCTAAATATAGCATGAAGTCCTGCCATAAGATTGACTGGTCCAAAAGTGAGAATTTACCTGTGGGGTCGGGTCCCCATACACACTTAATCCACAATTTATGATGCAGGTGTAATTCAAGGATACCTGCTGCCTGAGGGGATGCCATTCCTGTCAAAGGTAATCATTACACATGACAGTTGGCTAGGATCTGGTTGGGCACCAACAAATTAATTAACCAGCTGCAGGAGATTTCAACTCAAACAGCCCTGGTCACCACTTTCAAACAGATGATACGGTGTAATGTTCCCTTGGATGAAGACCAACTAAGATGGAATAGCAGGGGGTTAAAAGATGTAGAAGATCTCTATGATGGAGAAACATTGAAATCTTTCACCTCAATTAGGCATGCTTTCTTATTGCAGCCAGTAGTTTTCTTTTTCTCAGAGTCAGGCAATACCTATCAAGTCATCTCCTGTTAATGTCCCCTATAGAAGAAATTCATAGAAACATAGACTTTGATGGCAGATAAGGACCACTTGGCCCACCCAGTCTGCCCATTTCCAAACCTACTGGATAAGCTGCAGATTCTAGTTAACCAACAGCCTACCTCCTGCCACCCCCCACTACAATTGCCTTATGTCTGTCCCATGCATGTTTGAATTCCCCCACTGTTTTAGACCCAACAACCTCCCCAGGAAGGCGGTTCCATGCATCCACCACTCTCTCCGTGAAAATTTTTTTTCCTGACATTACCCCTGAGACGTCCCCCCTCTATCTTTAAATTGTGCCCCCTTGTTCTTACACATCCCTTTTTCTGAAAGATGCCACCCTCCTGGACTTTGTTGATTCCCTTGAGGTACTTGAACATTTCTAAATGTCCCCCCATCCCTCCTTTCATCAAGGGTATACATATTAAGCTCTCTCAGTCTTTCTTTATATGGTTTCTGATGCAGACCCTGCACCATTTTAGTTGCCCTCCTCTGGACTGCTTCCATCCTGTCTATGTCCTTGCATAGATGAAGTCTCCAAAACTGCACACAGTACTCCAGATGGGGTCTCTCTAACTGTCTGTACAGAGGGATAACCACTTCCCTTTTTCTACTTGTGATGCCCCTTCCTATGCATCCCAGTATCTCCCTGCTCTCCTTACTGACTTCTCACATTGCTTACCAACCTTTAGATCATCTGATATGACTATCCCCAGGTTCCTTTCCATTTTTGTTGTTGTTAGTACCTCCCCTACTATTGTGTACTCTTCTCCTGGGTTTTTGTTTCCCAGGTGCATTACTTTGCACTTCTTTGCATTGAGTCTAAGTTGCCATATGTCTGACCATTCCTCCAACCTTGCCACGTCCCTTCTCATCCTTTTTACCCCCCTTGTGTATCAACTCTGTTACAGATCTTTGTGTCATCTGCAAAGAGGCATACCTTTCCTTCCAGACCCTCTGCAATGTCACCTATAAAGATGTTAAAGAGGACTGGACCCAGTACTGAGCCCTGAGGTACTCCACTAGTGACCCCCCTTTCTTCGGAATGTGTTCCATTCACTATTACCTTCTGTGTCCTGTTGTGCAGCCAGTTTGCTACCCAGGCTACCACCCTGGGACTCACTCCCAGGCTGGCTAACTTGATTATTAATCTTTTATGCGGGACTGTGTCAAATGCCTTGCTAAAGTCTAGGTAGGCCATATCCACAGCCCCTCCCTGGTCTATTACTTTGGTCACAATTCTTTTCAGACCACAACCCAACATTAGGCATCAAACAGCCTTCTATAAACTATTGATTGGTGCAACCCCATCTCCCCACATCAGAGTATAGAAGCATTGGGGTGGTGACTTATACATAGTATTGGGTGCTGGGGAATGGCAAGCAGCCATTAAGCATGTGCACGTGTTCCAGCTCAAATTAGCTGAGAAGAATTCAGTTGAATTTCCTATACAGAACTTATCTTACTCTGAAATGTTGCATCAGTATAAAGCCTCCTACAACCTGCATTTTCTTAAATGTGTGGTAGCGGAGGGTGATTTCATACATATGGCACCCACATGTGCAAAAATAGCCTCTTTCTGGGCAGAGAAGCAAAACATCACGGGGTCAATACTACTGTGCCCACTGCCCAGCAAACTCTCAGAATTTATGCTGGGCCTAGGAGGGGTTCTGAATTATTAGGGCAAAAGAAGGGAGAATCACAGGTTATGGGGTGTCACTCTGATTAATGCCAGAAAACCTGTTGCACAGCACTGGCTCAGTTGCTTTCCCCTTACTATAGCACATTGGTTAAATAACCTTTTACTATGTATGAAGTTGAAGAGCTACCATCTTAATGTTACTGGATAGGAAAACATCTTAATGGCAGCCACAACTCTGTGCCATTGAAAACAATGACATTTGATTCTATGCAGCATAATGCCTGATAGGTGTGTTCTAAGGCTATATCCAACACTGAATAGCCATTTACCAGTGTTAGCCAGCTCACTACCCTGGCTTATCAACTTCTTACATACTTTGTCTGTGATTATAAAAATAAGGATCGCTATGATTTGTCTTAGAACTAAAATTTATTAACTTCTCTTTAAGTGAAAGTATTAAATATGGAGATCTATAAGCAACGTCTTTACCTTGTCTTGATATGTTATGAATGTATTTTATCATTTTGTGGTATCTTAATAAAATATGTTAACAACAAAAAAAATAACCTCAGTGGAGGAAGAGATTTTAAAAAATTGCTAGCAGTTGCCACCTTTAATTACTTGTGTCATTCCTTTCAAAACTAATAATAAAAACTGATTTTAAAAATATCTGTGGGAAATGAAAACTACGCAGATGATGAACCCAGTGATGTTAGAAATGCATTACTGCTAATAAGCTATACAGTGTTATTTCTAACCTACAAATACTGCTGCTTTATGAAAAATAAAAATTACTCAGACTTACCATGTGGTTGAGTCAGTGTTTGCTGTGCCAGTCACTTAAACAAAGACCAGATTGTTGTTTATAGGCACTGCTGCATTATGCCATATGTGTTCTCATGTAGGGTAGCCTACCAAGGAAATCTTAAATCACAAAAGTGAAGCTTGAATTAGGGATGAGGAATCCAAGTCACACATATACCTAGTGTGGTGTGTCAGGTGACAGCAGATCACTGCAACAGGATCTGGGGATTAATGTGGAAAGTAAGCCGAAGTGAGCCAGGCAATGTGCTGCCACTGTCAAGAGACCAACTGCAACATTGTGGTGCATTAGGTGGGGATACTATGGAGGTGATCCCCTTCTGCAAGGCCTTGGTTATATTGCACCTGGATTACTGCCTCCAGTTCTGTACACTAGAGTACAGTTAGGACTTTAAAGAGGTTCAGTGGGTCTGGTACAGGGCCACCAAAATGATAAGTGAATATGGGGCAACAGTGATAAGAATGATTGGATGTAAAGTATTTAGCCTAGAGAGAAGATTAAGGGGGACATAATCATGGTCTCTGAAATACTAAAGGATAGACAGGATGGCGTATACAAACTGCTTCTGTCATTGAGTGCAAGTATACTATAGGGCATGTTTTTAAACTGAGCACAGCAAGATAAAGGGAACATCAATAAGCATTACTTCACACAGAGGGTGAAATAACCTACCCAGTGATGCACTGGAAGCTAGCACCATTCAAGTGTTCAAAGCAGAACTAGACACATTCCTTGGGTAAAATAACATTGAGGGTTTTACAGCACAAGTGGGTCAACATACTGATAGTTTAGCTTGGATGTGCGACTGCTCAAACTGGGGTATAGTCACTGTCATCCAGGAGGAGAGGCAGAATAAATGGATCCTAATTTCTTTCCTTTTTATACTTTTTATTCATAGGATTTGAGATTACATTAAAGAAAGAAAAATAAAGTACTTCTATATCATCTTGATTAAATGTTAACACAAACAGAATTCATTTCACACAGGAATTTTAGAATAATATGTTAAGTTGTGCATTATGCTAAGAGTCAATCTAAGTGGTTATATTCAAAGTTAAACAAAAAGGAATAACATAAATGATCTTCAAAATCAAGCTGAATGATGCAATCTATGATAATTATTCAATTCCAGGAATGTTTTTTGCATTTTTGACAAACTCAAGCATCTGTGATAATACAGTAGTTGTATGAATTTAGCTGTATATATTTTGTATCTAAATGTTCCAATGTTAAACTGCAGACAGCAGTATTTTAGCATTAATATCTTGTTCCCCTTCCTAACACAAGATTTGACTTAACTTGTAAGTATATGAAGCATGCAGATGCATCCTGAGAAAGAACAAAGTAGGGCTGAATTTTATGGATTAGAAAGTCCCAGTGAAAAAAAATGTTGACTTCTACCTTTGGTTATAAGAGGACGTATAAGCAGAAAATACTAGTGATTCTCCAAGCGGCATCCAAGAAAGTTATCACTAGGAGGTGGATGAGAAAATACCTTCAGTACTAGATTGGCAGGGGTTGATTATTCCTCTGTATTGGATGGAGGAGCAATTAACAGCACACCATCAACTCTCCTTGGAGAATTTTAATCATGCTGGGATTATGGTACAATATTATAGGACTCTCATCAGGCATTTGTTCCTTGGTTGGAGGACTTGAAAGTTGCCTGATTATCATCAAGGCCCCTGGAATTCTGTGATTCTGTGGTTGCCAAATTTTCCGCAGCATTTGCAACATGCCACAGAATTCATATAGTGATGCAGAATTCATTGTTTTTGGTGAATTTTCATTCAAATATATAGTTTTTCTATAGTGCCAGGCTCCCGTACCCATCTTGTTTATCCTGAAGCCCCTCCTCTATGCTTGGCATGTGATGTCATCAATGACATCGCATCATATTTTAGCCAATAGCAGGACTGCATTCTGCCACAGAAATGAATAAATCATGCTGCAGAAATCAGAAAGTGCTGCCACAGAAGCCTAGTAGACCCTCTGCAGAAATCAGAAAATGCTGCCGCAGAGCACTAGAGGATCCGATTATCTTGGGACCCTGCTATGCTCAGTCTAGCCCTTAGGGTCTTTTATTCACCCATCATCTTGACAGAATGTGGCTAGATACCCCTTACAACATTCTGTGTTTGTTTTTCTGGTTGTCATCATTAAATCTTAGTTGACGTGTTTTGCTACATCTAAGGTAGATAATTATTGCTGGTTGAAATTCTGATGTTGAGTGGTACAGCCTGAATATAGTTTCTATATCCATAAGGGGGGCAGTCTATGATTACACAAGTGTTACGTGAGTTTCACTGAACCCCCACAGACAGGGCTGGCTTTAGGGTTTTGGGGGCCTCCAGCAAAATTAGTGAAGTCATGGGAGCCCCCTACTTTGCCCATCTTCGTGTGTTTGACTGTTGCCCAATGGGCATAATTTTATTTTTTTTGCAGTGCAGCCAACAGTATATTTACATTTTTAGGGGGAGAAATCAGTGTTAATCCTTGAGTCTATTCTTCCCAATCCCATCCATTGCTGCCAGCTGCATCTTATCGACTGGCTTACAGCTAGGTGAGGCAAGGCACTTCATGACATCATGATGCCACATCAGAAGGAGCTACGCATCCCTTCTTGCTGTTTTAAAAAGACAATAAAATGAAAACATAAAAAATAATGAGGTCAACTGCTCTAGATGGGGGCTCCCCATGAGCAGGGGTCCTTCAGCGACTAAAGGGTCCACTAGTGCCTAAAACTGGCAATGCCCACAGTCCCATTAACTTGCCTTCATGGCCACCCTATTGTTGTGAGGTATACAACCATAACTACAGTAGGACAACTAGATGCTGTAAAATGTTTTTGGTGGTCCAGTAAACTGATGGCAGGTGCTGTGATGTACTGCTGTTTATCTTGAATTTTTTATTAAAATTCATGTGGAAAAAAATCCTACACTTGGGACTAATCCAAGTGAATCAAATAAGTCAGAGGAGGAGTTTTCTGATTGTTCCTGAAGTCTGTTTTGCCCTTTCTTCTCCTTAATAAAATTCAGCAACTTATGAGAGTCAAAGGAAATGGTCTAAATGTTCATAGCTTCTGATGTTGCAGTTCACAATTTTGAGTTGCGACTGTGTCAAAAACATTAATGTGCCCAAATGGTTGAATGCCATTCACAATTGGTTTGATGCATTTGTGTTTTGACCTACCTTGGTTTCAGATCCCCACTCCTTCAAACTCTCATGCTGGCCCCACGCACTGCTGCCCAACAGCTTCACTGCACGTATAACCCATTAGGGCATTTCTGAGCTGTCTGACCCATTAGGCATGACCCAAGCTGTTGAACTGTTTCTGAGTGGTGGAAGAAACTCAGAGCAGTCCTCTTGGGGGGGCAGGAACAACATGCTTTGCAGCCGGGTAACACAAGGAAGCCTACTTGAGGCCATCATCTGGTGCTACCAGCAGGCATTTTTCCAGTTTTCTGGGGCCCCACCCACCTCCCTGTTCTGAGTGGCTACACCAGTGTCCTGTGAGCAGGGTATTAGGCAGCATATGGCCACCCATGCTGCCAAGAATACCTCTGCTATGCCACTGCCAGGAGCCGCTATGCGAATGGCACACAACAACTCCCAGGAGGGAAGTAGCCAAAGGATGCTTCTAGCTCCCTCCCTGCCAGCCTCCGCTCCTGACATCCTGGGCACAGGGTGCAAACCCAGGTTACTGGCATGCCAGAGTGATGCCCCATCGCTCGATACTTTGGAGCTGGCAGTTTGCTGCATTTGTGGCATTTTCCCTATTTGATGGCACATTGTGTCACTTTTGATGCAGGCATTGCCCAATAATGTTGCCACTATTTTCACTTCAGCAAATAAGTTTGATCACCTCTTAGTAGTCTAATGTATTGGCACAAGTGTCTGGACATTGGAAAACTGCGCCCCACATCCCTGATGCACACCTGAAAATCCTTCTCAATGTATTTAGTGTTGACAATTATTACTTTTGCTTTACATGGGAAAGGGGACTAGAACTGGCACCCAGCTCTAGCACTTCAGATTTTATTTTTAAGTTACATCTATTTATTACCATGTTGCTTGTCTTTGAGTGGTGCCTTGCCTCCAACTCCCAACCAGGGTCTCCTTCTAGTCATATTAATACTCCATCAACCATGGTGCCTTGCCCTGCCACCTTACCACCCCAGGGGATGGGTCTCATTTCTAGTTGTCTCTGTTACAACATACTCTAAGTGAACATGGATCACTGTGATGTGGTCCCAGGAGGCCCAACCTTTTGGAGTGGCTGGTGGATGTGGGTAGTAAAAGGCTCAACTCGTCATTCTGTCACCAATGATAATTATTTCTGCCTTTGTCTCCACCCACCACCCTCTGAGTAAGAAAGCCTGCTCACACTGGTCATGGGGGATGCAAGGCAGCGTGTGGTCATCCATGGTGGCCAATAGCACTTCAACCGAGCCTCTGCCTGGTGTCACTGTGTGAGTAGTGAGAGGCCTCACTCAGGAGGGTAGTGTGAGTCCTCCCTGCTAGCATCTGCTGCTGACATCCAGGGCTCAGGATACAAACTAGGTTGACATAATGCCACAGAAGTCCCCCACAACTCAGTGCCACAGTACAAACTTAACACATCTGATTTTAAATTATATAAACATCTTCAGCATGCCTGTGCTGCAGGGCAAACATCAAGGACACTCTGTAGCCTGACTCCATTGAACTGGATTCCCCCCATAATCTGCAATGTTCTTTAAATTGCACTGTGGTCTGACTCAACTACTAAGGTGAACAAAATCATGGCTGGTCTTGCCTGTGCCATTGGACCTGGCAGTTTGGTTCCTGGGCTCGAGCTCAGAGCACAGTCAGATGGTCTACTTTATGTCACTGAATTTGCTGTTTGATCAGCAAATTTCATGGCACCACTCATGATATTTTGTTGTTTACTTTTTGTAACTCTCATTGAGATTGTATATGTTTTGATCAGCAGTGGGATGTTATCAGGAGGAAAGTCGAGGGCTGGTCCCAAAAATACTGACATGCATTCAGTAAAGTCTGAGACTTTCTTTGGTGGGACTGGAACTCTCAGAGCTCTCAGGTTGTCAAATGTAAAGAAGTGTTTTCTTTAATAAAATGGAGGGCTCAAATAATCTATTTAATTTTTTAGAAACTGGTACCCAGGAAAGGCACACTGAACAAAGGCTCGTTTCCAGTTATGAATTGAGGTGGGGCAGAGGTGGTAGCAAGGTAGTACAGTAAGTAGGGGAGTGTGAACAGTAAAACTCAGCAATGTATATGGAGTATTGCAGAGAAAAAATGATGAGATGGTACAGAAAACTACATGAGTAAAATTAAACACTGGCTGTATCTAAAAGTATGATTAAACTATCCAGTAAAATTACAGTAACTATAACAGAAACAAAATATACAGAACATAAAACCACCCAATCAGTGACAAAAGAAAAGTGTGAGAAGGCAATTAGGGAAGGGAGGATATACATGGCAGGAGAAGGTGAAGTAACAGCATCAAACAGGACAAGAGGAAAAGCAGAAAAAAAGGTTAAACACCTACGAAAATGAGTTCAGTGCAGTGATGGATGAAGCAAGTGCAAAAAACAGCAGTTTTTTACATTTTTAGAATATTCATCCAAGAAATGCACACTGAGCCACAACTCATTTCTAGGTGTGCCCTAGGAACACAGGGAGGATAAATAACTTGCTCAAGGTCACACGGAATGCATGTGGTGATTGTGATATTCAAACCCAGGTCAGCATGTTCTCCAGATTAATAGCTCAGTGCTGTTACCTCTAGGCTATACCGTCTCCCAATACCTAATAGCAGCAATATCTAAGGACTAGGAGGGAGAGGGGAAGGGAAGCCTCCTAGGAAAAGGGAAGGGGATAGACTGGCAATAGGTAGTGGAAGAAGGTCATAGGGTGGTAGGGGAGCAGGAGGAGGGATTAATTTAGGTACTGTGGTAAACATGCCCTTGTTTGTGACTGATATGTGGTAATGCTGATTTAATGGGCTTATGTAACTTAGTGAGGGTTATATTTGTGCAACTTTGTTGATAGTCTGAAGGTGTTTGAATGAAGGTTTTGTTGATTGTCATTGGTGAATACTTTGGCACTCTCTGTTCCATGGGGAACTACCACCCTGTTGGGGTACTGTGAAGGCAAATGGACCCTATTGAAAAGGGTTCCACCCCTAGAGGTGCTATGGGAACATAATTCTTTTAGGCTAAATGCACATTAGGAAGGAGACCCAAAAAGCACTGACCAGCAAGTAATGACCACAGAGCCTGAGTGAGGACAGATTGCCGGTAACTAGTGATGACTGGAAACAGACAGACTGAACTGAGTAATGACTGTCAGATATCAAAATTGATTGCAGATGAGACATGATTTCCATAAGGAGGGATGGAACAGCAATGGAAAGAGGGTCATTGTCCAACCCCAACTCACAGCAGAAACCTGCCTGGATAAACATGTGTTGGGTGATAAGCGCGAACGCTTAAGGGCGCAAGCAAATAGGGCAACATCAAAAGGGTAATGGCAATATGGGTGACCTTGACAAATACAGCACTGTGTCAAATGAGTGCCGGTGTCCTTCTGATACCCTTCATGAGGTGGCTGCTGCAGCCCCAAGGATTTTTTTTAGAGTGACGGGGGGGGGGGGGAGTACAAATGCTCCTGTGTTTCTGTTCACCCCAACTTGTCTTGCCCTTTTCACAGTCACCCTTTTGCTGCTTTGCCCATCTGCCATTCACACTAGTGTTTGTCACTGTTATTGCTTGCACCCTTATGCATTTGCCCTTATTGAATAGTACCAGATAAACATTATACTAATATAAATATACTACATTGTTGACCATCTGTTGCAGAGACTACCTAACTTTTGTGACCTTCAGCAGGGAAGAGAGGAAAAAAAACCCTATCAGGGCCAAACCTTTTGGGATCCAAAGCGTTGGTTGCCTTCCCTCAAGGCTTGGGATAAATTAGCAACAGCTCAATTACTGCAATTTAGAAAATGAATTTGGGGGAAGATTTTTAGAGGAAGGGCTGTCATTCTATGCCTCTAATGGACAGGCATGGGGGTACTGTGAGCTGATCTCTGTAGCTAAATTAGGTTTCCCACAAAGGTGGCCCACCCCCCAAGGCAGGAGAAGGAGAGCAACAACCACTGAAAGGCACTCACCTGGCCTCCACGAGGGGATGCCTAGAGAGGAAGCTGAACCCTTGAGGGTTAAGGCATAGGAGTTGAGCCCTTGAAGGGCTGGGACCTGGAATTGTATGATCTTCACCTTTGAGGGGCAGTGGAAGGGAAGGAGGTAGAGACCAGGTGCACCTTAGGTGGTTGCAGGGGGAATAGCTTTTGAAAGTGCTTCCGATGAGGTCTGCACAGCTAAAGAAGGACCCTCCATATTTAGAGGCCCCACTGTCTGGCTGCTGAAGTCTTAAAGGAAAACATTGGAAAAGACACAGCTTTCCTCAGATACTACAGAAACTCTCAATTAGTGTTATCAGACAGTAACAACATTTTTAGTAATTAAAACAGCAACCCACAGCTTCCACTTTCTGTTGCTGGCAGCCACCATCTCATGAGCAGCAGTAAGCTTCCTGAGCTCACTTTATGCTAATATGCCTGTTTGACCACCACTATTGGTTGGCAGGACATATTAGCATAAATTGAGATCAGAAAGCTCACTGCTACTCATGAAATGGTGGCTGCCAGCAATAGAAAGTGAAAGTTGAAGGCCAGCATTTAAATCACTAAAAAAGCAACTAGAGGGAATTAAAAAAAAAAAAAAACTGTCTGAAAGCACTAATCAAGCATTTTTGTTACTCCTGGGTTAAGCTGTGCCTTTTCCAGTGTTTCCCTTTAAATGCTACATCAAAAGGTGCTGCTGAGTCAATACTCATGGCCAACGCTTCTTCTGAAGCATAGGACATCCCCATCCAAAGGGCAGAAAGAGAAGGACCCCGTCCAAGTTGAGTGTCCCACCCTCAACATGCGGACTTCAAGGGGCAGAGAATGACAATTGGCTTAAAGGGGAGAAGCCTTGGAAGCCATGCTATGGTGGTGGCTGGCATGCATCTAAATGCAGGAGTAGTGGGAAGCTGATGGAGAATCCTGATGGCCATGAGCACATGGAAGAAATGAAACATAGGTATGGTTGAATGGCTGATTGAGACATCAAATGAGAACTAGGACACTGAATGAGACTGAATGATATGAGCCTGGACTGAACAATGAATGCATGCCAGCCAGTTCCATAAGGGAGGTTAGAGTTAATCGTTGATGCACTGCAATTCAGGAAGACTGAGGCAGTAGAAACAACAAATGAAACTGCTAGGAGAAGCAGGAGCACATGTGAACAATAACTAGGAAGCAGTAGCTGCTGAAGTGAACAACAGCAGAACCCAAAAGGGAGTGGCTGCTTGGCTAGGAGCCAGGTGTAAACATTTAGGGATTGCAGTTTAATTGAGAGATTTTGAAAGGTGTGGAACAACAGCAAAATTGGAGCCTGAATAGCACAAGTCAAAAGAAAATGTTGAAGGCAGGATGCTGGGAAAACTAGAAGGCCCAAAAAGAACCAAAACAAAAATAAACATGAGGCACATGAGAACAGGAGTGCAGCAGGAATAGGTGACAAAGAAGCACAAATTGCAGCCAGTAAGGTAGAAAGCAAAATACTGATCTAGAAAGCTGGAGATGTATAAACCAAGCAGAAAGTTCAACATCACAAAGGGAAAATGGTAGACAAAAACTGGGAGAAGGTGGGGCAGAGCCCTGGCAGAGCCTCCAGCTGCAGCAAAGAAACAATGCTTTTGATTGAGGCTGGAAGGAGCTGACTTAAATAGCTCTGGAGGGGGCATGGCTGGTTGCTCCTTCCCATTGAATTGCAGGCATAGTCTTTGAATTGACAGGCCTTATCTGGGTCCTGGTTTTGGTGCTTTCAGATTTGGACTAGAAAATGATCCATTCAAGCATATCTCCCTTTCTCCATTCCTTCTGTCTGCTGCAAACACTGTCTGAAGTTTATCTTCTACAAACATATACTTTAATTATATTTTAGCTATTTAGAAATGATGAAACATGTACAAGGAATTACACTTGCTAATATGCAGGCTGCATCCTGGTGCAAAATATTTGTCTAAAAGTATGATAGAAAGTTCAGTAATTTATTTATATTATTTGTTCCTTAAATCATATTAATATTAGACATACTGAGACTAACCGAACCAGATATATTATGCAATCAAAAGCAAGTTTACAGAAAGGTATGATATGTTTAATTTATTGCTAATGATAGATACAAACCATTTATGCAGCAGACCACATCACATGTTCAAATTTACATTCACAGGCTTCCATCTTGTTGCCCATGGCTAACTACTGTAGTTGTGTCTATAGGCTGCCAAACCTGACTTCACCACTGAACTGAGCTATATATTTGGTGCAGTGTAAGCATATGAACACACCAACCCATGAAGTGAAGGACTAAACCTGTTCATTGGGAGGATGGGATAGGCCATTAGGACTTTGGGTGGATAGAGACTAGGTTTGGAAGCTATTGGGACTTGGATGTGACATGGTGCCTCTACCACTGGGGATGATTCCAACAGATACTGCCAGGGTACATCCTCACAGGAAATGGAACTTCCCAGACACAGTGACAGGGAACTCAAATAACATGCTCATGACCAATGTTATTTATTTATTTATTTGATAATTGGGTAGGTGCACTGGTCCAAGAATTGTTTTCAGGCATGACCCAGACCATGGAGAATGACACAGGAATACAACAAATACAACAGCTTAGGGTACAAAGCATATGGAGACATCAGTAAGCACTGAGAAGTTAAGAGACATTGTACAAATAGAAAAATAAAATTATAGCACAATGAAACATACAATGAAAAAAATAAATGACACTATAATTAGCAGGCAAATTCAAATAAAATGTAAAGGCATGTCAGGGTGGATAACAAGAAAGAGATGGATTACATAAGGTTGTATGGGCATTGGTCTGGAAGAGGGGGGAGTAGGGAGCATGGATCAGCCAGTGGAGTGGGAGCAAGTAGTAGAAGACAGTAGGTGAGACCTGAGGAGAAAGTAGAAAAGCCTTCGGTAGTCTGAGGTCCTAAGGGTAGGAAGCAGGCTATTCTAGAGGGTAGGGGTAGTGGATGGGAAAGCCCATTTTCCCATTAAA
This sequence comes from Neoceratodus forsteri, assembly GCA_016271365.2. Classification (NCBI taxonomy): domain Eukaryota; kingdom Metazoa; phylum Chordata; order Ceratodontiformes; family Ceratodontidae; genus Neoceratodus; species Neoceratodus forsteri. Next base: position 1,221,878,652 of record CM057459.1, on the reverse strand, counting down.
GACGAGACTTGAGGACAATCTAGCATGAGGCCCACGGTGAAGTGGAGTTCCTGGAGAAACACTTTAGGCCAAAGGAGGGAGGTGAGAGGAGAAGTGGTTTGATTTCGGATGGCCTTTTCAATGGTACTGGCTGGAAAATAGCTAAGTTTGGCTGGTGGAAAGAGCCAGCTATGGACCTGGTAGAGAAAGTAGAGGTGTGTGGTGTATGGGGCCATGACAGCAAACCAGCAGATGTTGATAAAGGTTGTGTTTAGCCTAGCCAGGTTTGAAGAGGAGGTAACGGTGAAGATCAGCACACATATTAAAAAAGGCTAAAAAGAAGGTAAATGAAGTTTCCTGAGAAACGCTTATACAAGAATAAATGTAACAAACTTCATTGGAGAAAAATAGAATTTTTACTTTCAGTACAGTGCACTGTGAAGAAATGCCAAAAATCAAAAAAATTATTTTGAAACACTGGAGTATTCTGCAGAATAATCCCAGCACAAAACACATATTTAATAAAAGACCATTTGTTACATCTAAAAAGGCCCCTACTTTAACAGACAAATTAGCTAAAACAGTACATGATTCAGGGGAACAAAGGAATGGACAGCTATTACTTGGTCCATTACAAAATGGTATGTTTCCATGCAATAGATGTATAGCTTGTGGATATACATTTAGAAAAACAGTATTTAGACATCCATACACACATAGAATTTATGAAATTAAACAACATATTAACTGTAACACAATGGGTGTTATTTATGTAATACAATGTCCTTGTGATAAATTGTATGTTGGCCAAACGTCCAGAGAACTAAAGAAATGGATTTCGGAACATAAAAGCTCTATTAGATTGAATGATGAAGGCTCCTTAATAGCTAGGCATTTTAATGAAAGAGATCACACATCACACAGTGATGCAGCTAAGATTTTGGGAGTTAGAAAAGTTTCAAGAAACAGAAAGAGTAGGTAATTTCCAGAAAATGTTGGAAAGTAAAGATACAAAGTGGATTTATAAACTGGGAACCTATGATAAATATTGGAGTTTAAATGAAGAAATAAACTGGCAGTCATGCTGGTAAACTAAAATAAGATGTATACTTAATCCAGTGAAATTCTCCTTTGTGGTTGCAACTGGACTTTTCTTCTACCCCGTCTCTAAGTTGTGATGAAATGATAGTTCACTATAACTTTAATTTTTGTATTTTTCTGTATTAAAGTCTTAGGGCAATTACTGATTTTTCATCAGTGAACACATAGCGATGTATGACAGAAAACAGTTCAAATATTTAACTAAAAGCAAAAGCACAATGAATAGAAGTAGCTGTTCATTTCATTGATAGACTGTGATTAGTGTTCACACTAATTTTGCCAAAGCAAAGGCATTTCTTAGCAACCATTAGTTGCCTGGTTACAACTCATTGGAAAGCAGATAGAAATATTAGTGCTCATTGAGAATGAGTATAGAAAGGTAAAGGCTGCTGCCAATCTCTTGCTGCCTCATTTAAGAATTGGAACAGAACAAATGCCAGCTTTATGTGAGTACTATTTTTTGCACTAGTAGAACTCTTAGAATGTCATTTATTTATTTCGTTTTTGTTGACCGAGTAAGTGCACTAGACAAATCCTGCCTATTTTCAGGCACGACCCGGAGGAGGGGGATACAGATGAATGCCAACTGACCGTGAGCCAGATTAATCTGTTGGTGGTATTTTTAGTGAATGAGGGAAATTTGGCCAGGACACCGGGGAAATTCCCCTACTGTGTTGCTGCCTGTAGGGGGACAGGCCGTTGTCAGGATGGCCACTCTGAGTGCAACACCGCAGGAGGAGGACATCTGTCTGGTGGGAGAGCTTGCCTCTGCTCCCACCCTTTGCAACATGGAGGCTCCCAGTTTACAGTGGGTAGAAGTTGATTCTGACTTAGAATTTCATGATGCGTCTGTTTCTCTGGATGTTTTGGGCACTTTATGTGAGAAATCAGTGGATTGCAACGCTACCAGTAACCCTGTTTTTCCGATGGATTTACCGTCTGTAGTAGCGGCAGGATGTGTCGCTACACACCCACTACCGACTTCAATTCCCCCTGTCAGCAGGGCAGCGGCTGCTGTCATTCCTACAGAAGAAACTACAGTAATGGGAGGGCCCGCAAAAAGCGGTGAGTGTATGCTTTCCTCTTCCAGCAATGTTTGTCATATTCATGACTTCCCTACGGTTCTACAGGCTGGCAGTGTTACTGAAAATCCTTGCAGCTGCCTAAAGCCTTCAGGGGATTTGTTACACCCTTCAAAACTGTCAGCATTGCATGCCGCAACAACAGAGCTTGAGATTCACCCTCTCGCACTGCAAAAGCAGAAGGTGGATGTCATCGCAATGGGAGGGGCAGCTCAGTGCATGGAACTTGTCTCAGACAGCTGCAAACGCAACGCGGTGTCCATTACTATGGCTACTAAGACCGCTAACAGTGTTAAAGAATGTGGAAAGGTGCAGCTTAGTAATCCCCCCATTACACCGGTACAGAGTGATTTAACTACTGCATCTCAGGCTGGCAATCTTCACGCTAGTTATAGCGAGTGCCTACAGCCTGCAACAATAATGCCTATGCCTTTGAAACTTGCTCCCATTTCTCTTTGGCCACTGGGACATGGAGGGCCTTTTGGACAGACTTTTTCTAATGAGTTGCCACCACTCAGTAAGGTGGCAGGTTTTGTGTTCAAACAGCCTGAGTCTCACACTCAGCCTAGCGTGGTTTATCAGTCCACGGCAGTCTCCCAAGCTGGGGTGACTGAATTATTTTTTCCTGGCTCTCTTTCTAAACCTCCAGTTACCACACCAGGGAACATTGGGGGGTCAGGGGCTTTGCTCCCTATTTCAGGGGATGGCTCTGGAGATTGGTCACCAGGCACAGCCCTTAAAGGGGCAGGATGGAAACAGGCCTCCACAGGTGTATGGACACTTGATCCAGCCTGGGACACAGATTTTGCATTATCTCAACATTCCCCAACGTGGAAACCTGACTTACTACTTTTGATTTCTACTGAAGGCTCTACAAGGGAAATTGATTTGCCTTCTTCAATTCCTACCTTACCTACTACTATGGCTCCTAAAGAACAGTCTCCCCCATCTGCTCCCCAAAAATCCATTCCTGATCCTCCACTTGTGGACACTTTCATATCCATTCAGAATTCTTCTTTGGTACAACCCCCACAGCAGAAACCTTTGATGTCTGACTTATTTTCCTCAGCAAAAAGGGAGACAGCTCCTCATAGAAATGCAGTTCACATTCTCTACAAAGAGGGTCTGGAGAACAGGCTGGGCAGATATTATGTGGGGAAACTTTATTAAAAGAGTCACTCCATTTTACCCCTAATGATGTTTTTGCTTTTATTAACATTTCTGGAGAGGACAACTATGATGTTAGCTTTCAGACATCTTATGCTTTGGATTTGTTCTGGGAGCGGTATGGCCAGGTGAAGTTTTCTTCTACATGGACCCCCTTTTTGGTAATACCTTTAACTAAACTATTAATTAAGTTTGTTACAGTAATGTTTAGAAATGAGGGGGTCCATGTAGAGGATATTACCTTTTGGCTATCCCAGAAATGTGAGGTTTTGAGTGCTCCTGATCCCATCTTGGATTCAGAGCAATTTTGGACTGGGGGATGGAAGTACAAAGTGAAACCATGGCAATCTGATTCAGGGGTAGAACATATCCCCAATTCCTTCTTGTTAGGTAGGGATAGGGGTGTTTGTTTTTATGGCGGGCAACCGAGGGTCTGATATAAATGCGGTTCTAGGACACATCTTTCTAGTGTTTGTGATCAGCCATGTTGTGATAATTGTGGGGAGGTGGGGCATGTAACAATGCAATGTGAAAATCATTCCAGGTGTGATCTTTGTGAGGAGTATGGTCACATGTTCCGAGACTGTCCTTGGGCCGCCAAAAATAAAGCATCTTGTATAAGCCTGGACCTCTTGATACAGAAGACCCAGAGTGCTGCTAACTCCGCACCTCCTCCCCCTCCCTCTCCCTCTTCACCAATTATCACCAAAGAACAGATAGAGATTAATCATCCGGATCCTGCTGTTAGGTGTTCTTCTTCTGAGCCTGATAAGGTAGCACAAACTACTTGCTCAGGCCCTCTTAAGGATAAGAAGCCCAGCAAAGGTCCCCCGGGTATTTTGGAACTCCCTCCAGTGTGCTACACTGATGCTGTTCCTGGTGCTCCTGAGACAAGCATCAAAGTTTTGGCCCTGGGGTCATCACTACCATGATGTAGATCTGCCAGAAATGTGCACCCTAAATCTTCACCTTCTGTCCCTGCTGTAGAGACTAGTAACTCTTATGCAGCATTGTTTACCCCATGGGGTGATACAGAAATGGAGTTGGGAGATTCAGACTCCCAGAAATCTTCTGTGTCTACCATTTCACAATCAATTGACAATTATAAGGAGAAACAAAAGGAAAAAAAAGAAAGAAATGATAGTTTAAGTTTTTTCAATATCTGATTTATCATGCAGTTGTGTTGGGGCTCTTTAAATGTCCATAGCTTGCTGAACACAGTTAAGGGGCAAGCACTGTTCCATTATGTTCATGAGCAGATTATTTCAGTTTGTTATCTACAAGAAACCTGGCTGCACTCTGTTGAGCAATTAACCTCTTTTAAGCGGGATTGGGTTTGGGGGCCATCTTAGTGGTCTTTTGGAATGGATAAGGCAGATGGGTTAGGCATTGTGTTTAATTTCTTTTCTTTCTCTCTATATAATTTAAATGTTTTAATACTGGGTAGAGTTTTGATAATAGATGGGAAATGGCATGACGTGTGTTATAGTTTCATTAATATATATAATCCCCAGTCAAAGGCAGATAGAGTGGCCTGTTTGAAGGCAGTTCAACCCTTTTTAGTGACATCAGTCAGGGTGCTTTGGGGTGGAGATTTTAATTGCTCAATTATTGACTCACCTAAACAGAAAAATAAAAAAGTATATTGTGATTCCCATGCTCTAGCACATATTATTAAGGTAGCAGAACTGTGTAATTGCATGTCTTATGCAGATCATGGGGCACATTATTCCTACGTGAGAGGGAAATTTCACTCCTTAATAGACTATATGTTAGTCTCCCCTTCCGTACAGGTAAGCTCCTTCAGAATGGTTCCTAGTGAATTTTCTGATCACTCCCTTTTGTTATGTTATCTGCCTATAATTGGTCTCCCAGTATATCGGCAGGTACGATGGAAATTAAATGCTTCTAGTCTGGAGTTTCCATACATACAGTCAGGGGTTAAATTTATTTTACAGGCTAGACTATAAGTGGTTTTTCTTTATTCTGACATTGGGGATTGGTGGAGGCAGACTAAATAGGACTTGCATACCTGGTTTAAAAAACAAGGAAGTAAGACTAAAAACCATAAATTCTTGAAATATTTATCTTTGAGACAACAGCTTCAGAGACTCATGACATTGGCACATGGTTCTCGGTATGATTAATCTGCACAAATATATAATCTTAAAAGTGAGATGAAAGCCTTCCAGTATGACAGGGCTAAGACTCTGCAAGCTATCCTCATTAATGGGACAAAGAAATCTCCTATCGGGGATCCTTTTGAAGTTTGTAAAACTTTGAAAGATTCTTCTTCTATGGACTCATTACAACAAATTGATGGGTCTATAATTACCTCAAGCATGCAAATAAGGGATTTAATTATAGGTCATTATCAATCACTGGAACCCTCCCTTCCTATTTCAGAGGAATCTATGCTTTCCTATTTAAATTTCATTAATGTTCCTTCAAGGACAAAAGAGACCTTAGCATTATTGGAGCCCATTTCTGAAATGGAAATTCAGGCTGTCATTCAGAAACTAAAATCAAACATTTCCCCTGGAACAGATGGTCTTTCAAATAACCTATATAAAGCCTTTTCTGTGGAGTTGAGTCAATGTTTGTTTTTTTTGTTTCAATATTTTAGCAAAAGTTCCACCATTTTTTCTTCTTTTTCAGAGGGTTAATTGATTCACTTATTTAAATCAGGGGATAAACAGAATATTAAGAATTGGCGGCCTATTACATTGTTAAATTCCAATTATAAAATTTTTACAAGTATTTTGAATACCCAATTGAAAAATTATGCTAGACTGGTGATATCTCCTTATCAATTTTGTGGGATTCCAGAGAAAAGAATTCAATCCGCTTTAATGATTATATGTGATGTCATCAAACATTTATCTTTATCCGGTACTTCCGGTTGTATGATAGTGGCTGATTTTGAGAAAGCTTTCGATAGGGTGTATTTACCCTTTTTGTTCTTAGTTTTAGAATGGTATGGAGTTCCGAGTCAATTTGTTAATTTAATTAAGATGATTTATGAATATAATATGGTTTTTCCCTTTTTAAAAGGGAATACAGCACAAAGCTTTTGTTTAAGGACTGGAGTGTGTCAGGGATGCCCATTGAGTCCTCTTCTTTATATTTTTTCATTAAATCCCTTGTTGCAATATGTAATCGCCTATCAATGTTGGGTTGGAATTCCAGATAGGGTTTCTAGAGATCAATATTTGATGTTACAGGCTTATGCAGATGACCTATTACTTTATTTTTCTAGCCAGTTTGAGGTGTACAAATTTTTGGTGGCTTTTGACACTTATGCCACAGTTTCTAATGCCAAGTTGAATATTCACAAAACTAAAGGGTTATTTCTTGGAGCGATAGGCCCAGTTGATATGATACAGGAGGGTATCTTTTTTTCTAGATCCCCACTTAAGATTTTGGGTATTTTATTTGGGCCTCAGAATCTGCCAGTAGAAAATTGGGATTCAGTTGAGGCTAAAGTTAATCGATGGAAATATTGGAAATTTTCAAAATTGAAACGTGTTCATATTATTAAACAATTTTTGGTACCCAGTTTACAGTATGTAGCCATGATTTTTCCCCTTCCGATTCATTTGGAAAACAGAATATATAGTTTGTTTTTTCAGATGTTATGGGGCAACCGCCTTAACCCAGTAAAACGATGTTATACTTATTTAAGCACAAAATCAGGAGGTCTAGGGATGGTAGATCCAGTTGTGTTTTTACATTCCTTGTTCATTATGTGTTCCATTGAGTGTGGGTTGACCCCATCTGAAGATATTGGAACAAGATGGATTGTCCGGGTTTTTGGCAAATACCTTGCCACTTGGCATAACTTAGCTCCTAAATTAAATCCTCGTGTACATATCCCATTATACTTTCGGCTGGCTGTCCAAAAATTATATAAATGGAATATTACTAAAGAAACTATTCAGAATAATAAGGTAAAGAGATTTTACTCACTGATAATGGTGCAGTTATATCCATAGGACCCATGCTTTAAAAATTGCCCGTCTACCCGGAATCCTAAGGTCTTGGCTCAATTAAATAATAACAGATTGCCTCAGTTTCAATGGGAAGTCCAATGGTTGATTTTTTATGGTAGATTGAATGTTCGAGGGAATGCCAAATATAAAGTAGTGGAAGAAAGGAATTGTCCTTACCTAGAGTGTATTAATGTTGAGGAAACAATAGAGCATTTTTTTCTGCAGTGCTCCTATTCGAAGGGGCTGTGGGTTTTTTGGCAAACTCCTATGGGTTTTAAATGGCTTACTTTTTATTTCTTATGACATATTGATCCTTGGAATATATCCTGCAACTTTCTCCCGATTTCATGATGAGACTTTATCTTTATTTTTTTGTTGTTTACGATATTATTTGTGACAAGCTAGGTGTCAGTGGGTTCTCTATCAAAGGAAAATGCCATATTATTGTTTTAGCATTTTAGTTTCAAATGAGCTTTCTAGAATATATTCTCAGGATGCACGGAAAGTTGCACTTGTTGAGTTGCAAAAGTAGTGGAAAGGGTTCCTTCACTTTATAAAGTTTAAGTAATTTAGGAATGTGATTTCTTTCCTTTTCCCCCCCTTTTTTTTCCTTTCTTTCTTTTGATTACTGTTGTTATTATTGGCATGTTTTGTTTTTTCATTTTCCTTGTATACTGATTGATTTATCTGTGTTGTTTCTACATTATTATTACAATAAAAACTCCCCTACTCTTTTCGATAAGTGCCAGGGGATCTTTAACATCCACCTGAACTCCCACCAATCCAGGCAGATGGGACCTCGGTTTAACGTCTCATCCGAAGGACGGTACCTCAGAAGTGCAGCACCCCTCTCATGCTGCACTACAGAGTCAGGACTGGGATATTAACCTAAGTGCCAGATGTGGGAACTGAACCCACAGCACTCTGATCTCCTGGCCTCAGAGGTGAGTGTGCTACCAACTGAGCCACTGACACTGCTCATTAAAATGATATTAACTTTGTTTTTTGTATTTTAATACTTGAGGTAGAAGAGACATTATGCATGAAATGTGCTTACTAACGTAAATGTCAATTTGAAGTTGAATTGAGCAGCAACTAGTAGGTAAATATTTTAAGTTAAAACCTGTTCTAAAAATGTAGCATACACTGTGAACAAGTGGTAATAAGTAATCTTTGTATCTTGAATAGGAAACAAAAGCAAGAGATTAGCAGACTTGGCAAAAGAAGAGCCTTTAAAAAAGATTTGAATAGGTGAATATTTTGAAACGTATTTAAGAAATGGTTAGCATGAGTACAGGTTATAAATGAAGTCACTTCAATCAATCAATCAATCAATCAAATCTTTATTTATTCAGGCGATCATCATTGAGCAAGGCTCATTTACAAGATGGACCTGATAAGGTCAAGGTTCGAGTTGATGCACAGCAATTACATCACATACTTATGAGACAGTTATACATACAGAAAAAAGAAAATGTTATTTATAACACAATAATATACAGAGAATTCACATGTTAAAGCTTGGCAAGAGAAAGTTAAACTAACATCTACAATATGTACAGTACATATGTATCACAATGAAGGCCATGACAGTCACTCACATAATGAGTACAAGGATGGTGAAGGGAATATTGGGTGCCATATACTGGTCATGTCTGGCTGGAAGGAATATGCCATATGTGATTGGAATATGGTTTTGTGGGATGACTATTCTATCTCTAGCGGTAACAACTGCATTTCTCTGTGAAGAAGGCTGCACAGTGCTGCTTGAAGGATGTAAATGGAATGATAATGGACAGTTTTAGGGATTTTTGTAGGGTGTTCCATGCTATGGCTAGAGAATAGCTGATTGCTGCCCTCCCTATTTTGGTGTTGACTTTGGGCAATTTGAGCAGGATGATATTGTTGCTTCTTAGGGCATAGGAGCTGGGAGTGGTCGGGTTGAAGCAGTCCAGGATATAGCTTGGAAGTTTTTTTTTACTTTTTTTTTTTTTCTACTCACTTGATATTGAGTTTGATTTTATGTTTTACTATTTGAGACAGCGAGGATTGGCAAGGGGTCAGTTAAAGAAATATGTTAAAATAAAAGTAAAATCACTTCGTGATAATAATATAACAGAAGTTGTATACCTATAATAAATTGAAATATATCTGTGATACTGAGTAAAAGAAATGTGTATGATTATGTATTTGATATATTTTGAAAAGTAAACAGTGGTGTCAAAAAACTATTAAAAAATGATAGAAATATGTATACATATACTGTATTAGAAAAAATTATTATTTTTGATTTAACACTTCCCCAGAAGAAGCCAGATTTCATTTTATTTATTTAGTTTTTGTTTACCGGGTAGGTGCGCTAGCCAAACAGGTGACTATTTTCAGGCACGACCTGGGAGGTACAGTAACAGTACAGAGTTCATTTACATAATACAGGGTAGCAGTAACAATACAGAGAACAGTTTTCAGTAAAAGGCAATAAAGGAGTACAGCTTCAGAGACAATCAACAGGTCAAGAGAAAAACAGCAGATTTACAGTGTACAGGTAGCATTTAGTGAGTGGGTAAAGGTATACAGGGCAGATCCAAAGGACTGGTGGGTCAGGGGGGAGAGAATGGGGAGGGGAACTGGGTGAGCAGGTAAAAAGGGGATGCAGGAAGGCAACCTGCGGCTATGGGTTAAGGTGACAGCAGGGATGAAGGAGGCAGGACGGGGGGGTCTGGGTGTGGGGCAGTGAATGGATGGTGGCGGTACATGGTCGAGGTGGTGGGAGAGAGTAGGTCAGGCAGAGCTGGAGGCAGGGGAGACACCACCTGCAGTGGGACTATAGAGGGGTAAAAGGCGGCGTGAAAACAGGGCAGGAAAGGACATGATAGGCATCGGCGGCCAGAGGAGGAGTGAAGCGGGGGAACATTTGGACGTGGCAGGGGGCTTATGGAATACGTCTGGGTGAGGGGGATATGGTAGCATAAGCGGTAGAAGGCTACGGGAAGAGACCGAGTCCATGGAACCGTGCAGCAGCTAGAGAGAGCTGAAGGGGAGGGGATCGGAGGTGAAGATGGCCACGGGGCGGCTTTAGCAGCAGAACCACTCAAGAGGAGCCCGGATTCATGGAACCGAAGTCGGCAGGTGAAAGTGGTGAAATGTTGGGGTATGCTTAATAAATATAAATGAAAATAAGAAGAATTTGATTTGCGTATTTTTTTTTACCAGAGTTGGTGCGATTTGGAGTATGAGAAGTTTTACACACACAGCACTGTCTCCACAACAGAAACTTTCTTGATAACAGTGAGCAGATTTCCTGAGGGACTTTTTGTTGTTCAAGGGTGAAGATAGGGGGCATAATCCAGTAATGGGAGGAGGTTACATTGGGCAACAGCAAACTGGGCTTCTGGAGTGAGATACCTGAATAGGAGGTTGCTAACCCCAGTTTCTGATTAACATGGTGGATGGTGCTCTCTATATGGTTGGAGAAAGTAAGGGCAGGGTCAAGGGTAACGCCCAGGTATTTAAAGGAATTTGACAATCTCAAGGGGTGTGTCATCAGGAGATACGATGTTGAGAGTATTTTGGGCTTGTAATAGTTTGACTAGCCTTAGTTTAGAGCTAAAGAGCATTAATTTTGTCTTTTTGGTGTTTACCAGCAGTCAGTTTGCTGTGAACCATTTATGGGCTTGAAAGTAGTTGGAGGTAAGTGATGTAGAAAGGTCGGCCAGGGATTTGTCTCTCAAATAGAGGATAAGATAATCTGCATATAGCAAGGAGTAGCAGGAGAGACAATCTTGGGGGCAAAGAGTTGATAAAGAAGTAGAACAGAATGGGCCCCAGTATGGATCCCTGAGGTACTCCAATGGAGACAGGTAGGAGAGAGGAGGCAGCATCACTAATACATACCATTTGGATGTGATCAGAGAAGTAGTTGTGAAACCAGTCCATGGTGGCAGGAGCAGTCCAAGGCAATGGAGTTTTTCAAGGAGGATGTTAAGGTTCACCAAGTCAAATGCCTTGGAGAGGTCCACAAAGACACTTACAGTTAGCATCCCATCATCCATGTTGCGGAGGACATAATCTGAGAAATAGGCCAGAGCAAGGGTGGTGCTGTGGCCCTTTCTAAACCCATGTTGCTGGGGACAGAAAAGATTATATTTAGTAATGAAGTCAGAAATTTGATGGTGAACAGTCTTTTCCAGTAACTTGCTGAGGGGGGAAGAGTATGGATATAGGATGGCAGTTGCCCTTGTTACTGGGGTCTCTGAATTTAAAAACAGGGACTACCTTCACCTGTTTTCATACCGTGGAAACTGTGGCAGTGACGAGGGAGAAATTGAAAATCTTGGTGAGGAGTTTGGCAGTTTCTTGAGTCATGACTTTGAGGAAGCACAAGGAGAGGCCATCGCTATTAGCACTGCCATTGTTGGGGAGGCTAAGGAGTAGCTTAAGTGTATCTCTGGGAAAATAGTCCTGAAGAGGAATGATGGACTTAGAGGGCAAGAGGTAGGCATAGACTAGATTGGGAGGGAGTGCTGGGATTTAGGGAGGGTAATTTGCGGAGGTATTCATCCAAGTCAGTAAGCTTGTTATTGAGAGCATCTGCAACACCTGCTGGATCAGTCAAAGGGCCTTTTGAGGTGAAGAGTTGGAGTGGAGGCATTTTGGCCCCAGGAGCAAGCAGTGAGTGGATTGCTGACCAGAAGTGATTGGGGTTACCAAGGCTGCAGGACTGTAGGTTACAGACATATCTGTTTTCTAGGTTTCTGTAATCATTCCACAGCCGTGTGGAGGAGGAGTCTTTAAAGGATGCCCATTTAGCATCACGCTCCTTCATCAGCCTTAGGAGGTCCTTTGTGAGCCAGCAGGTATGCCCCCCTATACTCTTATAGTGGTTAAAGGGAAATGCTTTTCCTGGATATTAGTAAGGGCAGTGAGGAAGAAACTAAGTGCAGCAGGGGCATCTTTCATCATATACAGGGGAGCCCGGTCGATAGCCATGATGTCATTGTGAAGTTGTACAGGATTAAATTTGGAACAGTCCCTTAAGGTCAGGTACTTGGGAGGGGGGCGAGGAGTTTTAGTGGACCAAATACAGGTTGGTAAATGGTTGCTGATGGAATCAAATAAGATGGCATGGGTGATCCTTTTTCTCAGTTTGTTATGATCCATTCAATGGTGGAGTGGTTTAAGGAAAGGCTGTTGAGCCAAGTAGTAGAGGTGATGAATTGGGTGAGATTGAAATACTTAAGAAGGTTGTATGAGTCTGTGTTGGTGCTGTCTTGCTAGTTAATGTTGAGGTTATCTAGTATTATGGTGTCCCTGGGGGGAGAGGGACCCAAGCTAGACAGCAGGTGAGAAAGACCAGTTGTGCCGCATTTAGGTAAACTATAGCAGCAACCGATATAGTTTTCTAGTGGCCCTGATGGACAGTTCAACAAATAGCTATTCTGTAGGGGATTCAGTAGCAGATCGACTAGTGAGAGTACCAGTAAAAGAGTCCTTGTAGTACAAGAGGACCCCACAACCCTTGCAAGCACCAGGACGGTCAGCTCTAACAAGGGAGTATCCGGGAAGATAACAGAGGGAGTCAGGGGTGGAAGGTTTTAGCCAGGACTCTGATATTCCAGTGATGTCGGGTTTATAAAGGGAGACCCAAGCCTCTGGCTCCAAGAGTTTAGGCAAAAGGTTATGGATATTTAAATGGGTAAATGTTTGCCCATGTTTTAACCCCAAGTTGGGTTGTTATGAGAGATGGAGGAGGGAGTGTTGGGGCTAGGGTTCAATTCGACATCTCCTGCAAGGAGGAGGAGAGCAAGGAATGGTGGTGAGAGATGGCAGGGGGTGAGAGGAGAAGGCCAAGTGATATAGAGGATGCAAAATGGAACAGAAGACATTGGTCTTATTTAGTGATAAGAGCAAGGGGGAGAACAGGGTTGGTGAGCAACAAGTAGCGGGTGGGTAAGTGTATATCCCCATTGTCCAGACCACAGGTATAACAGGAACTTCAGTATTATACAATGGTGTCAGAATGGGGCACTCTTACTGGCTGTCTGGCACCTTTGAGCCATGGTAAATCCTAGCATAACCACTGCAAAAGGTGCCAGTCAGTCACATCATAAAACAAAAATAAAAGCAGATCGCTATGACTGCTCCAGTGTTCTAATTCAAAACCAAAAAATGCAGCATTGTTTTAATGCTAAATGACGGCCGCCAGCAGCACACTCACAACTCCACCCAGGAACCCTGTTTTAAACTGTTTAAAATGCCATACCTAAGTTTTGTTTCTGGATGAAACAGTATTCGCTGAAACCACTCAAGTTTGCTCCTTCTGCACTTGAAAACTTTCACCTCAGCAGCAATGACAAACCCAGTATGTGAATTCCAAATAATTCCAATCTTCTACATTCTGACTTTTTTCCATCCTTGTCAGCTCTGTGGTTGTAGATTTATCATCTCCCCAAGTTCCTTACACAGGGTTTTAAGTTTAACTCTCAACCACATCAATAGCCTTCCCGGTTTCCAGAATGCCCAGCTGCCAACCCAAACCCCGTAGTACATGTGTGCATGACTGTGGGTACCATGGAGCAGCCTGAAGTCATCTTTACCTTAAGCCTTGCTGGTGTTTGCTGTCTGCTTCATCCTCACCCCAGTGAGTTTCACTCTGGGGGACTTAACAGTATGTACTAACCTTCTGTTGGGGGGAAAGGGAGGGTAGCAAGGACTCGCTGTGCAGCTGGAGACTTGAGTTAGTCCTGGTAAAGTCTGAAAGTGGTGGGGGTCTTCTACAACCCTAATCTACCCAGCAACAAGACACTACTTAACATAAGGGAAGATCATTTCAATTAAAATCAGTGACAAGATGTGAATGAGCTTGGTACATCCAGCAGACATGGGTTTGATTCCCACAAACTTCACTTACATACTGTGTGATGTTGAGCAAGTCACTCAACCTTCCCACTGCTCCTAGATCATCGGTGGAAACAGGAACTTGGGCCTAGTGGCCGTTACCAAGTTAACAGAAAAAAAGCTTGAAAAATAGTAAATGTATCATTTTTAATAACTTGTTTAATCTTTTAATTAAAACTCATTGTAATTTGCAATAATCCACTCCAGGATACGGGTTTTACTAGGATTTACCCACTTCTGGTGTGGGCAGTCACTCAGCACATGGCCACATGAAAGAACCACACCAGTAGTGGGTACATCCCACCATAACCTACACCGTCATACTACATTGCTTAAAATCACACATTTTAGTATTAGAAATAGAAACAGTGGTACGGTACAAATTAAAGTGGCTAGTATTAGGGCCAGTGTTTACTATGTTCACCTGCAACATAGGAGAAGGGATCAAGGGAAACTTGTGCCTCCTTGTGGATGACTTATGTGGTAGGGTTGACTCTGAGAAGGCAGTTAGAAACATGAAAATTACAATTTTTTAGGGGCGCTCCAAGATGTAGCAGCTGAAATTTAATGCTAGTACTGTACTGTAAGTGCAATGATTTATACAGTACATCGGCAAGGGAAATCTGAAGATAGAGTACTGGTTTGGGGTGCAAAATAATTGGTCTGTCTACTAAGAAAAGGGACTTACAGTCATCACTAGTGTAATGTCAAGTCAATGACCACTTGCACCAGCATATTCAGGAAGGCAAACAGGATGATGGGATATAAAGAGAAGGGGATCTCCAGCATAAGAAAAGTGGTACTATTGCCCCAGTATGGGTCCTTGTTGAGACTCATCTGGAGTACTGTGTCATAGAAACAGAATTTGATGGCAGATAAGGACTGTTTGACCCATCCAGTCTGCCCATTTCTCCCTACCTACACTATTACTGCCGACTGTGCAAAAGCTACAGCTTTCTTCCTCCCCCGTTCCTTTCCACTATGATTCCCTTGTGCTTATCCCATGCATTCTCGAACCCCACCACTGCCTTTGACCTCACCAGCTCTGCTGAAAGTCTGAGCCAGGAATGCAGCACTCTTTCTGTGAAGTTCTTCCTCACATGTTTCCTGAATCTACTCCCCTTCAGCTTCATAGCATGCCTCCTTGTTCCTGAGCACCTTTTCTGAAAAATACTGCCCTGCTGTAGCTTGTTTACCCCATTAAGTATTTAAAGGTCTATCATATCCCCTCTTCTGGAGCAAACACCGGAACAAAGGATGATGACCATATAGAATCTGTCCTGTGGTGCACTACAAAGATGCTACAGTGTAAGCAAGGAAAATTATATTAGGGGTATCTGGTCAGTCTGAGAATGAACTCACTGATGGCAAGAAGAAAGAGGACTTTATGGAGACCTTTGAATGTCTAAGAGGGATTACTATGGTAGTGACCTGTTCAGGGATAGTGAGGGATAAGAAACTGGGGGGCACAAGTGTAAATTAGTGGTGGGCAAATTCAGGAAGGGCATGAGAAAGTACTTCTTCACTGAAATGGTGGGGAACATATTGAATGGCCTGGCAGAGGAGGTATTAAATGCCAATATGATGATAGGATTTAAGAAAGCATGGGACAGTTGCAAGTGGTTGTTGACAACAGGGGCAAAGGAGGGGGTAAAGAGTGGGGGAAGGGGGATAAATGCCTACTGTACATTCAGCCTATGCAGGGCCAGTGTAGGTTGGTATGACTCAGAAAGAAAAATTAGTAGACATGATGGAATACTCGTTTGTTTCTGCTGACACCTATCTATTTTTCTACAAATAGACAGGACTTTATTGGGGGATGTGAACAGGATCTAAGGGGTGGAAAGGGTAAGATTAAATGCAATTATCAAAAAACTACCTGTTTACCTCAAATAAGAGTAATTCACCACCCTCCAGCAGGCAGTATGGTACCAATGGATCCTCCTCATTGTGCACCAGTAGTTCCATGCCCACAGTCCCTATTGGGAGCTTCTGCAGTCTTAAACTGTGCACACTATTGGTGACGGTTGTAGGCCTGATAGAGTTCCAGAGCCAGAGTGCAGTACCAGTTGATGCTTGAGACTGGATCCCAGATAACTTTTAAAAAACAAAGAATGGCTAATTACTGAAGCACTGTAGAGAGCTGGCTGCTAGGGATATTTCTATGTTCACTCAGTACTTGCCCAGATGTCTAACTATATATCCCAAGACTAACTTGAAACATTGTAGGGGAGGGCACTTGCAATCTGGAATTTGATGCTGCTCTGGAGCATCCTCATCCTTGAACTTGGTGGCTCAGCGGCTGTAAAGACTGACCGGCAGACATACTGCATTGCTTGGATTGCAGCTATGCAAGCTATGCAGATATTCTTATGATGGAAACCTCCCTCTGATTGTCCTCTCCCTAAGGGGTTTTTCGTTACCTTCCCCAAAGACAGGCTATTGTTGAGGATCTAGGTGACTTGTCTCTTAGCTAGGTGACTTAGCTCTTTACCAGAACAAATTCTGGCAGCAGGATCTGTACAGAGTGGCGAGGCAGATCACCTTATAGAATCAGAGCTTTAGCAAGGAAACCCCTACTTAAAATACCAAAATCCTGTGCAATCACTTTAGTTGTAGCTTCAGAATTTCTTTGGCTTTACTCCTAGGCAGAGATATCAGGCTGGCTTATCCAAATATCGGAGCAGCAGAAAGCACATCTGTACTCTCTACTGGATCAGGCAAATCTGAAATGGCAGGCTGAGCATCTTGGCAATCCACAGCTGTTTGAGGCCAGGGCTACTCGAGCACTTTAAACTATATGTGACACATATGGATTGGTCTCCATTGGCAGGGGATATTGATGGCAATGAGGCTCTTAACTACTTCATAATGGTCTTCAATCGAGCTTGTGATATTTTTGCACCATATAGAATGAAAACAATTAGGGGAACCACCAGTCCTTGGCTTTCCAAAGCCCTGATTGGACTCGTGTGGAACAGACAATCTTTGGCATATAGCAAAGGCAACTAGAACACCTGCTGTAATAAACTCCCACAAGGCAGCCAGAAATGCTTGCACCAAACTCATCTGATAGGCCAAAGGCTCCTACTACAAGGATCTACTTAACAAAATATGGAACTCTGGCAGAGACTTTTGGGGGACCTTGAAATCCCTGATGGGCAAGGCCACTAAGGCTACCCCTGACTTTCTTGTTACCATAAAGGGGCCCTTGCAGGAACCCATCAATACTGCCAATGAGCTCAACAACACCTTCACAGACCTCTCAAGTGTACTCCCCAGTGACTATTTCATGGATACACAAGCACAACAATGACAAACTGCCCCTCATGACCCATTAAGAAAAGAGGTACCACCATTTCACTTTAAATGTGTCACCAAGGCCAAAACAATTAAACACAATAAAGGGGCCCTTGGCAAGACCAGGATGGGAGTGGATATGCTTGAAATGAAGCTGGTTGGTCGTTTCCTCAATGAACTCTCTGGTCCTCTTACCATAGTTTTCAATGCCTCTCTTAAATCGGGAGTGTTCCCAGATTTGTGGAAGTCAGAAAACATCATACCTGTCTTTAAAGCAGGAGACAAGACACTAACATCCAGCTACAGACTCATCTCCATCCTCCTTCCCCTATCTAAAGTGCTCAAAAGAATGGTCTCAGATCAACTTACGGAGTACCTAGATAAATGTAATCTACTCTGCGCACAGCAGCATGGCTTCCAAAAAAAGCACTCCACACTCACCGCACTAGTGGACTACTCATTCCACTTATACAACGCATTGGACAATGGGCATGCAGTTGGTTGTCTTCATCAACCATACGAAGGCCTTTGACTCTGTAAATCACAACTTCCTCCTAAGCTGCCTTCTATTCACAGGTCTATCCCCTGAGACGGTAAACTGGTCTGGCATCTACCTCACCAACAGGACACAAGAAGTCAAAATAGATGATACTCTGTCTGTAGCTAATGAGGTGACACTTGGGGTCCCGCAGGGGTCAATCCTTGGTCCTCTACTCTTTAGCATTTTCATCAACTTCACCCCTACAGCATGCTCAGCAAGCACAGTTCTCTATGCCGATGGCACAGTAATATCAGTAAGTGGTAAAGACCTCCACTCCATCACAACAGTTCTCCAAAGCAGCTTCCTTAAACTTGAATCATGGTTCACAGAAAACAAACTACTATTAAACATAAAAGAAAACGAAGAGTATGCTCTTCACCACTTCCCAAAGCAAAAAGAAATACCTGCCACTGCTGATACATAACCAAAAGGGCGAGTTTCTAGACCAAGTCACCAAGTTCAAATATCTCGGCATCATGTTTGATGACACCCTCACCTTCTCAAGTCATATAGACTCAGTTATCAAGAACGCAAATGCAAAGCTGTGCGTGCTTTACTGTCATAGACGCTCTGACTCCTGATGCTCTCAAAATAGCCACTAGTAGTTCAATGTTGTCTACCATAGACTATGGATTGCCTATTTATGGGGCGGGCACAAAAACAGCCCTAAACAGGATCAACACACTCCTCAATAAAGCCTGCCGCCTAACTCTGGGGGCTGCCATTGACACCCATACCTGCATGCTCTATAAAGATACTGGGTGGCTCCCACTCAGTCTTTGAGGGCAATATTAAGCCTGCCTGCTTCTAAAAAAGGTGCTGCTGAGTCTGTCATCTTCCACACTGGGAGGCCACTTTAGGCTGGCTGTCCCTACAAAATCGACCCGAAGTACGGCCACTGACAGGATGATAATTCCCTTCAAAAGGACTAAACTTGCCCAAAACTACATCCTGTATCAGGGACTGAAGTGGTACAATGAACTACCTACTGACCTCTCTGAGACACCCAAGATTAATGCTTTCAAAACTGGGCTCAAGACCTTCCTTAGCTCAAAAATGACCTGTACCTGCCAGTGCTAATTTGGTAATAACTCGGCCGACAGTCTCCCAGTACCTACCCCTTTCCTCAATTATCACTCCACTGAATATCACCTTCCCCAGGACCCCCCTTACCCTATCCCCTTGTAACTAATGATGTCTCCTCATGGCTGAACACTCCTGCCCCCCTTCCTCCTGATGCCACCTTGCCTGACCCCCACCCCTCTTCTTTCCTTGAATGAAGCTTGTGTAATTAAGTACTAAATTGATGTGTAAAACCTCAGACTTGTTCTATTACTGGTTATGTATATGATTCAATGTTCCTTTTACTGTTAACTCTGTATTTTATACTGTTATGTCTGTTTTTAACAATTGACGTGGAACCTTTGTAAACAAGTCCTTGACTCAAAGGTATTAATCCCAAACTGAAATAAATAAATAAAATGTTCCACTTCACAAGTTTCAGTATCTGTTGAAAGCTGAAATCACAAGGGGCAAGTGGAACACTCCTATTGGTTCCAGTTTGATACCTTATCCCATAATGCATCCAACAGTCCACTTCCCCTCACCAGTAGGGCAATCTCTTCTGATGCTCGTACATGAAAGTAAATCTGTCCTGAGGCCTTGGGGAAACTCCTGACTAGCTCCTCTCAGCTCTGATTCATTCTGTGACCTCTTATTTTCACAAGTCCCAGTGGCCATAGTTTCATAAAAGGCCAGTCAGGTGTTACTATAGGGGAGGCTGTCATTGTTTGTTCTACAGCTGGATACAGAAGAGAGCGTCTTGCTACATTACTGGGCGGCTTTTATTTTGTACAGATCATGAGCTCATATATCATTATTCTAGGCTGGGGTGAGCGAAGTCAGTGAAAGGGGGTGGTGGTGTCGGGGGGGGGGTTTGCTGTGATTGATAGGATTCAGTGGACAGCCACTGGGTATGGGGAGGTAGTAGGTGTGTTCTACTGATGTGGCACTGGTGAGGGAAGGGATACTTATTATATTACAGTACAATCTCAATTATCCACAGTGCTTGGGAGACATGAAATTAGGTCAGATAATAGGAAGTCCATAAAATTGGGATTAAAACGTTCAGAGTTTATTTACTTGAGAGACATGCCACCAGTCTGTTAGCCGGGGATGTCAATATAATGGGGGTTCATTAGATTGATATTGCACTGTACATAAAAACTTTACCTGGAATCTTGGTAGGGAAGGAGGTGGGTGCTACTGGGTGGCAGGGGAGTACTTCCTTTAAAAGGATTGGGGTGGTAGGAGGGGTTGGAAACTTATGTCACTGTGGGTTGGGGTGGATGGAGGATAAAAACCTATTAGAAAAAAAAATATTTATAAAAAAAAAAAAAAAACTTAGCCATGCACAGTTGGGATGAAAGCAGGAAAGTTTGACCTGCTCCATGTAACATGATGTCCCTGACTTTGCACCACCATTGCCAGTGAAGTTTGATTTCGCTGCATATATATATCAGTTTTACAAACACTTCTGGCTCTTCCAGGAGAATCTGAACTGGAATGGACTTTGGCTGTCGGCATCTTTCCTTCCCCCAGCTGAGCAGAAATATCCCTACTCCCTTCCCTGCCACATCCCTGGCCTTATGTTCAGACATCCAAGCTGGCCTCAGCTGGGAGAGGGGAGAGCTGGCTGTGGCCAGCCAGAGTGAAGGGTGACAGTAATAGTATTTATGGGTCAGGGAGCCAATCTGGGATAGTTACTAGAGTAGGCCAATAGGGAAGAAGAGTGCTATATAGAGGGTAGATAGGCTCTGGCATCTTGGGAATCCAGGCTTTTCAACCAGGGATCCTGAGGAGCCTGAAATAAGATCTCTCCTACTGACCTTCCTGAAGGATCCATGCTAGGTCAGGTAGGAAAAGGGCTTGGGGCATTGGTTCGGGTTTCCCCCAATGAGTGGTATAGTTAGGGACTGAGAGATAACATAGTATGGGGAGTTGCAGCTCAGTATCAGGAAATCTTTGCAAACCCCCATAGAGGTCTGTAGCATGGAGTTCTCCTACGTTGGGTAGTCTGCAAGATTCCAGGGCCTGACAGAGACCAAGCTCAACTAGCAGGGCACTTAGATGGTGGTCCAGGGAAATGCATTTCTCAGATGCACACTGCTCCTAGAGATGAGCATCACTGGGAGGCAGGGATTGCAAGCAGCAGTAATCTCACAGATTTCTTTGACTGGGTAACCAGAGTGGTGGACCAAGGGGGAGCAGTTGATGTCACCTACCTTGACTTCAGCAAAGCTTTCGACACTGTTCCACATAGAAGATAGATAAGCTGGGTAGGCTCGGGGTGGGTCAGAAGTTGGTCAACTGGGTGGCAAACTGGTTGACAGGCAGAAAACAGAGTGGTGGTAAATGGTATAGAGTCAGAAGAGATGCAAGTCACAAGTCGGGTACCTCAGGGATCAGTCCTGGGGCCAGTCCTCTTCTATATCTTCATTAGTGACATTGCTGATAGACTAGAGGGTAAGGCTTGTCTGTTTGCAGATGACATCAAGATCTGTAACAGAGTAGATGATCCAGATTGGGTGGGCAGAATGAGAAGAGATCTGGATAAATTAGCAAAATGGTCAGAAGAGTGGCAACTGGGATTTAATGCAAAGAAGTGCAAGATCATGCACATAGGAAAGAGAAACCCTGAAGCCACCTATAGGCTGGGAGGGGAGTTGCTG
This sequence comes from Neoceratodus forsteri, assembly GCA_016271365.2. NCBI lineage: Eukaryota > Metazoa > Chordata > Ceratodontiformes > Ceratodontidae > Neoceratodus > Neoceratodus forsteri. Next base: position 1,221,856,862 of record CM057459.1, on the reverse strand, counting down.
TCAGTCACAAAGGAAGAAAGACTTGGGCATCATCACCGATGACCTGAAATTATCCAAGCAGACCTCTAAAGCAGTAGGTATGTTAGGTGTATTAGTAGGGTATCACAAGTCGTGAAGAGGGAGGTAATAACCTCTTTACAAGACACTGGTTAGGCTCATCTGGAGTACTGCGTGCAGTACTGGAGGCCACACCTTCACAAGGACATTAACCAAATTGAGGCAGTCCAGAGAAGGGCAACCAAAATGGTGCAGGGACTGCATCAGAAGACATATGAGGACAGATTAACAGAGCTCAATATGTATACCCTTGAGCAAAGGAGGGAGAGGTGATATGATCGAAACATTCAAACACCTTAAGGGCATTAACAAGGTGAAAGAGTCGCAGGACAAGAGGACACAGCATGAGATTAGAGGGAGGCCGATTAAGGGGGAATGTGAGGAAATTTTTTTTCACAGAAAGAGTGGTGAATGCATGGAATGGCCTACATCAGGAAGTGGTGGCTATGAATACAGTGCAGGGCTTCAAACAGGCATGGGATAGGCATAAGGGAGCAATACAGACGAGTATGAATAGATAGGCCACTGACAGAGCAAAGGCCGATGGCACATTTATAAGGCAGAAAAAGAAATGGGCAGACTGGATGGGCCTTGCGGTCCTTATCTGCTGTCAACCTCTATGTTTCTATGTTTCAGTAAGCTGCATTTGTAACCCTGCTGCCTGGATCTTAATCGTCCTTTCCCCCTTCTGTGTTGTCTCCTGTGTCAAAACTGAGATCTCTGCTCAGCTGCATGTTCTTGTAGGCAACACAGGTCAGCTCCATAATGCCAGCTGGCCAGCTGGCTGCACCCTCTCCCCCAGCTTGCCGCAGTAATACTAACTGATGTCAGAGTTAAGATGTTGGGCACATCCATCGCAGCAGAGGCAAAGAGCAAAGTGGTAGACCAGCCGGAGGTTCCGCTCATTGCTCATGGTGTGCAGCATGCTGCGATAATTGATAGCAGTCAGGAGGCTGCATAATTGGTGGAGCACTGAGAAATAGCAGGGTTCCAGAGGGTGGTCACACAAGTTGGATCAGAGGGAAGCATTTGGGACCCTGGTCCCTGACAATATTCTTGTCTGAGAGGCAGGATTGTGTTTGGGGGGGGGGGGGGCTACAGTTGCAGGATAAGGGGAGTCACCACTGTGCTGTATGTTTGTGAGATTGTTCTAGACACAGAGTGCGGCATGTGGAAAGACAAGCAAACCCCCTCATCTTAGCACCAGCTGCACAATCCAGGTTTGAGAGGTGGCCACAATCCAGGTCATGGATCTACCATTGCTCCAAGATCAAAGGTAGATGACTGTGAGCCTGACTGTGTGGCCATCTGGGAACATCAGCATCACAGTGGCAAGGAAGCATGGGTGGGTCAGATTTGGAAACCGACTGGCAGTATGGTGTGAGAGGTGCACTAAAGTATGGATGAGGCAGGGTAGCTGACATGCAAATTAAATTCTGTGGATATTTTTAGCATCAGCACAGCTTCCCAAGACAGCGTTGTGCTTCTTGGATATTTCCCCAATGGTTCTGTTCTTGTGCTACAGTCCTGTACAGGATCCTGTGCTCCCAATTTTTTTTTTATTCTGGGACCTTGCATCCTATGCCATGGGACAGAAACAGAGGTGTACGATCATCTCAAAAGTTGATGTGGTGGGTTAAAGCAACAGCCAGCCACACATGTGGCAGGCTCATATCCTAACCATACATCACACTTGGTGAGGTCTGCAGCCACTTATCTTGGGGCTGCAGAAATAAGCAGTGCACCTCACTTCTGGCCACAGCAGTTAGGACATCAACTATTCTCAGTGATCGTCACAGATGTGTGACTTGCTCTAGTTAGAATTTAAATAATAAATGAATAAAAATAAACTAAAAAGCAGCAATACTGTGCCCCCCCCCACCATGTCACTTCCATGGGCACTGCCACAGACAATGCTGCACATGAATGTTTAGGGGTTCACAGACATATAGGATGCTGGGTCACCATTGCAGCAAGGCTAGCATCCTCATCGGCTCCCCCAAGGTGTGTTCATTAGCTGCAGGGAAGTGAATGAAAATGATCTGGTGTGGTGGTGGGAATCACTGCAGTGAAGTTTGCTCAGCAAATGAGGTGAGTGTAAGTGGGTTAGGATGGGACTGTCAGGAGGAGCAATGCATGCAGCTCGAATGTCTGAACACAATGTAACGTAGGTTTGCTTCTACTGAACTTTCTGTACATCATGATTTGGAACTTGCTGCAGCTGAAAGATGTATTGTTTTTAATCTGGATGTTTGCTACTGGTGTTACTGTGGGGCAGCATGGCCAGAGCAAGCAGCAGAATTTTATTGATTGTGTGCAGCGTTGTCTGTGGCAGTGCCCGTGGAAGTGACACGGTGGGGGGAGGGGGACGGGCATGGTCAGGATGGACCCTGTCCCAGTTTTAGGCCTCGGAAAGTTAGTAGCTTTAGCACTGACAGGATTCACTGTCATAATGGGGTTAAATAATTTACTTCTCTGTCCCAGTGGCTGTTGACCTGCATGGCCTGTAGTAGACCTTGGTCACCAGCTGCTCCAGCCTGACTCCTAATCCAATTGGTGAAGATACCTGGGACTGCGAAAGTGGCTTCTTTCCCCTCAACAGGTGTTTCAGTCTAGCAGTCCATGTTGTGGTCCAGTGCACAACACAAAGAATATCAGCCTGCCAGAGGGAGTCGGCCTGAGGAGGTAGCCAGCAACCAGCCTTGCTGACTATACATTATCCATTTTGGTAAAAAGATTGTAATCTGACAAGATCATCTTCCTGCAGCAACCTCCTACTTGTGTAGTGAATACTGCTCACTATTTATTCCATTCAAAGTTATCAGCTAACTTAAGCATCATCCCATGTTGCACAGTGCTGTTCTTGCACAGAGGGCCAACTAGGCTATTGTACTGATGTGTACCTGATTATTCTATTTATTGCTCAGCTATAGATCCCAGGTATTACAAAACTAGGTTCATGTCCAGCATTACTAGTTGTTGCATTTTAGGGCCCATTACATTTTTGTATGCTGTGTAATTGTTACTACTTAGGGTCCATTAGATTGCAGTATGCTCAGTATTTGACTACTGTGTTGATGTGCTCCTGCTCATTCTTTGTTGCTTTTCATAGGTCTCAGGAATCGGAAAGCTTGCTTAATATATTGCATCACTACTGATGTCTCATAGGGGTTGTAGAATGCTGTATTTCTGAGTACCATGCTATGTTTCATACGCCATTCATTATATAGCTTTCAGGATCCTGAAAATAAGGTTTATGTCCTGTATTAGTAGTTGCTACTTTCTAGAGTTTGCTAACTTGCTGTGTATTTTTGGGTAAACTGGACAGTATCCTAGCTATTGCTCCCTAGCCAATTACTGGTAATTTGCCTTGTTGCCCATGACAAATTAGGTGTCTACATATTCCCTATCTGGGTAAACATTAAATCTCATTAAGCTGATGCTGATCCCATTGAGACTAGAAACCAGCTCTTTAATTGCTGTAAGCTGGATAAGCTATTTTCTAGCTCTACCCTGGATGGGTTTATCTATAAATCAAGCTAGCTGTGGTCCTGACAGAAGTATACCACCTTTATTTGAACAGACCTACTCTCAAAGATGTGTGTATTAAGTTTATTATTGGTGCTAACCTGGGTTGACTCCCCCATCTCAGAGAAATTATCTCATACCCTGTCTTACTGTGCATCCACAGTCGACAGGGACAAGGACACATACCCACAAGCATGGTCTCTTGTGGTCCCATAACTGCTCTAGTTTTACTGAAGTTCTGCTGTCCCCCTCCCAATTGGTCTGTAAACCTCTTATACTAGTACTGAAGCTGCACAGTTCCTCCTGCCATTGTATGGGATCATCTAATCTAACTACTCAGGTGTACTGGGATGGGGCAATAAAATTATATTTAAGAATAAGTTCCACCTCATTAAACAAACCATCGCATTGCTTATGTTTTCCAGCAATATTGAACTAAATCCAGGTCCACTAAAGTTATGCCTGACTACTGCTAATTTTGCTGACCTCCCAGACTTAAAAATTCAGACTATCAATGTCTGAAGTCTAATTAATAAACAAGATAGCATACCGATCTGGACATGCCTATTCAACCCTGATAGACTTTGAATCACAGAAACTTGGCTTAAAATTTTTATGGATCCCAGTGTCTCTGTGATCCCTGACTAAGTCCAATACCTGTTGGATAGAGCCTCGAGAGGTGGAGGCATAATCTTCTACATACAACACAAGTTTTCTACACCTATCACTAACTTCTTGTCTATGCCCCTTGAATATGAATGCCTTGAAGTATCTGTAGCCTTGTTCCAAAAGGAGACCATCAATATTGTTGGGTGCCATAGATCTCCTACTTGTGGCTTACAGCTAATTCCCCATCTGGCTACATTCCTCAGCAGACATAGCAACAAAACTATAATTCTTGGGGATTTGAATCTGGATTTGTTCCAATCAAAATCTAATGAACTTAAATTGCTGTGTGACAAATTTGGCCTGCAGCAGGAGGTTAATGAACCCACCAGACCCAGTTGTGAAAGTCCATACAGATCTTCAGTACTGGGCATAATATTTACCAACAGACTGCAAAACAAATGTGAGGTACCACCACATTTGACAATGATTGCAGTGACCACAATGTGGTGGGTTGTGTCAGAGGCTCAAAGAAAACTTTTGTGAAACCCACCTTCCACTTTAAAAGGAGATTCTCATACTTCCATTATCTCCTTGATTTGGCAAACATTAATTGGCAGGACTTCTATCTAGCTCACTCTGTGCACATAGCTGCAGAATTCTTTAATCATCAACTTTTATCCATTATAAACTATCATGCGTCCTTAGTGAAGCTGAGAATTAAGAGAATACTGTCCTTGGATCAGTCAGGAACTTAAGCAGATAATAAGGGACAGATAACCATTGGGGCAGAGTAAACAAACAAGCATTTGTCAATGCCAAATGTTCACTGCTGGTATTGCTGTTGTACATGCCTCCCATATTTTTCTGTGTATATTCCTCTGCATTGCATTTTAAGGCATCACTCTCAACACAAATTTCTTATGTTCTTCCAACACTGGTTTACTTCATTAGACACCTGTCAGTCTGTATGTGGTGGGCATTAAGGTTGGAAACCCTAATGCCCAAGGCATTTGGTGGTAATTTTGTTCCAAATTTTCAAAATGAGCATTTGGGATGCCACCTCATGAACAGTGGCAATATCATTTCGTTACTCAATCCCAAAAGGTGATTTTGCACAGTGAGTGTGCCATTCAGCGCCACACATGCAAAATCACATTTTGGGCAGGATGCGAAAGCTGTCAGCTGTACTGTTCATGAGGAAGTGTGAAGAAATGGCAATGTTGAAAATCTAGGGTGAAAATATGAAAAATATGTGAAGTTGTGAGTGTGCTTAGAAACTGTGCAACACATACTTGTAACTCTGTCATTTTCTTGAATGTTTTCACCAGATTTTCAACAAGGCCTTTTTGAGACCTCCACTCATGAACATTGGCACTGGAATTTCATTAATCTGTCCCAAAAGTTGATTTTGCACAGTGACCGTGCCCTTCTGCACCACAGGTGCAAAAACACATTTTGGGAATGATGCAAAAAATGACAGCTATACTGTTCATAAGGGGGTGTGAAAAAATGGCAATGTTAGAAATTTGGAGCGAAAAGCTTAAAAATTGATGACGTTACAAGTGTGCATAGAAACTGAACGGATGCTCGTAACAGTCATTTTTGGGAGTGTTTTCACCAAATTTGCAACAAGGGCTTTTTTGGACCTCACCTCATCAACAGTGGCACTGTTTCATTAATTGGTCCCAAAAGGTGATTCCGCACAGTGACCACAAAATCACCTTTCGGGACAGAGAAATGAAGTGACTGTGACTGTGTTCATGACATGGGGTCCCAACAACCCCATGTTGAAATTTGGGACCAAAACTCCAAAAAGTGGCTGAGATATCAACCTAAGTTGAAACCCCCCATTGATTGCCATTATAGGGCTTACAGTGATTTTCTTCAGTTTGCAGTCGGCTTTTGAAGAGTGCAGACGTGTTCCCGAGTCCAGAAGATCACTGCTTCTGACCTCTGAGGTAAGTATGGGTGAGGGGTGTGCGGGGAGGTGGGGTGCACAGAAGGAGGGTGCAGGTAGGGGGTGGGGGGCCGGCGGGAACGACGATGGACAGTTTTCTTTTCTCTTCTTTTTTTTTAGGTTTAAAAAAAAAAGTTGTGGGTCTGTTTACTTTTTTACAAGTAAACTATTTAAGGATTTTGGCACACTGGAGTGGGCTTCCAGTGTGCCAGAGTACTGGGGGGATCAATGCCGACCCTGGGATTGGGCACTCTGAAGTCAGAGAATATAGGGGCATGGAGGGGGCGCATCCGACACCGGGAGTGAGCATCCCTGTGTTGGAAACACCAGTTAGTTTTTTGCACACTGGGGTGGACTCCCAGTGTGCCACATTAAAGGGGGAGTGGATAACATGGGGGTTGAGCACCCTGATGTCAGCAGGTGGGGAGGATCTGCTAGCGTGATCACGCTTACAGTAAAAGTACGTTCTGATGCTGAATATTCCCAGTCTGTACGGAGCTTAGGCGGTGGCATGTTCTGCACGGGGGGAGAAAATAAGGAAACTGAAACAGCAGGACATGGAGGAGGAAGGTGAGGAAAGCACCTCCTCCCACCTTTCAGGAATGGACTGGTGGTGTTGGGGGGCAGAGACGTCATGATGCAAACAACTGTTTGCTCTGCGGTGACCTGCAGATGAAAGGAAAAAGTTGCCACATGATTGGTGCAGCTTTTTCTTTTCAAGTACAGACCACTTCAGACAAAACAGTGTCAGGACCAGCCTGGCTGATTGGTGTGATACTGTCAAGCCCCTTACAGAGCACTCTGCATTGAACACACAGTGTCACACCGCTCAAAATTCACTATTCCAAGAAATTCACAGTACGTGTGTGAACTCAAAAAAAAAAAAAAAAAAAGCTACCTCAGGACTGGGCAGTGTTTAGACAGAAATGGAATTTATGCACTAAATTAATCCATACATCCAAGTCAAATTCTAAACCTTATGGAAGCTAACAGAAGGGATCCTTCTAAATTCTGATGGACAATCACATCACTAGAAGGAGTAATGCCCCTTCGCCCTATAGCACATTGCGGTAAAAGGTAAAATTATTACTGATAAGCATCAAATTGTCAGAGTTTAACTCACACTTTGCATCCACTGGACTGGTCTTCAATCAGTCAGCTGCTGTTGAGCTGCTGCTCCCAATTTTGAACTAACCTCCACCTACTAACAACATGCACCCCCTTTCTGGTTCCAGACCATCACCTACAAACAGGTAGAAGAACTGCTCCTAGTCTTTGACACAAAAAAAGAGCCCAGAGGCAGACAAACTGGAGCCATTTTGCCTTAAAGCTGGGCCCCCAGTGCTAACAGCACTTATAGCTCACCTTCTTTATCTTTCCCTGTCCAACAATGAAATTTATGGTTGACATACTACCACTTTACAAAGCTGGGGAAAAATCTGTCGCAAGAAACTACTGGGCCATAGCCATACTACCTCTTCTAGCTAAGGTCTTGGAAAAGCTAGTCAATGACCAAGTTCAGGAGTACTTCACCAGTAATAATTTAATTAACTTATCTCAATCTGGTTTTCAGGCTCTGCACCGTACTAATACTGGGTCTATCAAAGTGACAAACTACTGGTTCATGGCCCTTGATCCAGAAGCTAGTAATTGCTGTTATCTTTCTTGCCCTTTGCAGACCTTAGCAAGGGTTTCAGTACAGTAGACCCATCCTACCCTGCTACACAAATTGTCATTAATTGGTATTAGCCATTGTGCCCTGCCCTGCTCCAGAAACTGTTTACTGCATAGACAACAACTAAACTAAATCCAAAAGATTACTTTCCTCCTGTTTACAGATCTCTACATGAATTCCACAGTGGTCTGTACGCTACCCACTACTATTCACAAAATATAGGAATGATCTAGGAGATGATATTAGGGATGTCATACCTGGCAGGCAGGTCCCAATCAGTCCGAAATGGCTCTTCCACCTCCTCCTCCCTCCCTGTCACTACAGGGGTCCCCCAAGGCTGTCCTTGGCCCGATGTTGTTCTCCATCTTCCTAATTGATCTGTCTTCGGCCTGCCCACATACTTCCATTCATGTGTTTGCAGATGATGCAGTACTGTATGCCCCAGGTCCATCCTCTTCTGAAGTAGCAACCAGACTTCAGCAGAACTTTAACAATGTCCAACTCTGGTTTTGTGCTAATCAACTCTTTTTTTCTAAATCCTAATAAAACTGTCTCCCTTACATTCAGCATGAGGGCAAAACACTCCCGACTTTCCTGATTTCCCACCACCCTTATCTTCTGCACCCTTGATGGCTCCCCCCTGGAGGCTTGTACATCATTCAGATACCTTGATGTCTGGCTAGATCAGCACCTTGACTTTTTTGTACCCAATGATGTGATTCATAAGAAACTGTACCCTATGCTGGGTGCTTTATGCCACAACAGAAGTTGCATCCCCCTACCAATGCGCTCGGCAATTGTCCAAAAAATGATCCTCCCAATACTGGACTACAGGGACATAGTCTATAGTGCAGCCCCCAAGTCCTCCCTAGCCAGACTCGATCCTCTCACCCACTCTTTCTGTTGTTTCACCCTGGACTGCCCCCCCCAACCCATCACTGCAACCTATACAGGTCTTTAGACCTCCCTTCTCTCCATGATCGGAGACTGATCCACTCTGCCAGGACCACAGCGAAATTCTGGGCACTGTCCCTCCCCTCTTACCTTGTGGCCGCCCTAGCAGCTCTATCCCTGCCTGTGTACTTGCTCAGGAACATTGATTCCCAGCTTCTCCATGTCCCTCACATGTCCACCGCTACTGGCCAGGCTGCCTTTAAATACCACATGCCAAAATTATGGAACTCATTGCCGGAAGGCATTAGGCACACCTACAGCACACAACATCTCAACTCCCTCCTCAAGAAGCACTTCTCCACTACCTGCTCATGCAACTTGCACTGCTGAGGGCCTAGTATCATGCCTGTCACCAATTTCTGTCCAATTTTACTGAGTAGCACTGCTCCACACTTGCATTTGACGGACCCCTATCTGTGCCTTAACACAATGTTTGCTGTCTTACAACTCAGAAATGCAAATACTGCTATGCATATAGGCCCCTCAGCTAGTAGCTAGTGGTTCTGCACAACTGTACCCTCTGTGTTTGTTGATACATGTTGCATTGTCTTCTTCCTCAGGGTAAAACTAAGTTGTACTTACTGTACATTTACTCCATTGTATTTGGTACTGTTGCCTAACTGTACATTTGACTGTATTGCTATTTACCTGCTCAGTATGCCTGCCAGGTAAAACGCTTAAATAAATAAATAAAATGTCAGTCTTTACTGCTATGCAGGACACCAGGTCCAAGGAGTGCCAACAAGAATGACAACTAGGAGCACGCTGTAAAAATAGGGCCAATTTTCCTTTTGTGGGAGCTCTTCCCCTGCACCCCTCATCTATAGAATTCTCACTCAGAGGGGGAGCAGATCCCTGGGAAAGCTAAAATTCATGGGGCCATAGAATACTGTTTCCACGGCCCCATGTGAGGGAAAAAAAACAGTCTCAATATGTTAAAAAATGTCTGAGACTAGGATTTGAGCCCTGGTCTCGATAGCCACTGGCCGAGCTGCTCCATGCCAAAGCCCTCCATGCCACAGGAGCAGCTCAGCCAGCCTACCATTCCTTGCAGCCCTTGGCCTTTTACAGGACCATGGACAGAGACCAGAGGAGCACTTACAGCAAGTGCTATAAAACCTCACTTGCCGTCTGTGTGAACTCTTACCCGACTAATGCCATATAATGTGGCGCTATTGTGGTAGCGCTCACTTAATGGTGTACTGCTGTGCTAATGGCACAGTTCTATATGCAGCTAGATCTAGTGTGCTGGAAGTGCTAAATGACCTTCAGAATGACTTTGACACTCTTATTGAAAATATGTGCATCTAAACTCCTACCTAATGCTGAAAAAATTAAGTATGATTTTTACTCCAACAGGAAGTGGCCAACTAACGCCTCCCTTCCTGGAATCCATACCCTTCTGGGGGATAACCTGGAGTTAGTAGACAATTTCAAATATTTGAGTTTGGCTAGATAGTAAACCTTCTGTCAGTACTCACACTGAACACTTATGTAAGAAACTGCACCCAAGGCTGGGCTTCTACTATAGAAATAAATTAAATCTCTCTATGGATGCCCACAAAACCCTAGTTAGTGCTATGCTCTTACCCTGCTTGATTGCAGGGACCTAGTATACAGAGGTGCTGTGGTTGGTCAACTTGCCAAATTAGATGTCTTATCATAGGGCTTTGAAATTCATTGCTGGACTGCCTACAAGGACCCTCAACTGTACCATTTATTCATCTGTTGGCTGGCCTTCTCGCACCACTAGATGATTGAAAAATCTCTATTTATAGTCCTGCAAGTCTCCCAGATGCAATGTACCAAAACACATCTCTGGCTTTTCCGCAGAGCCTCTAGCTTGTGTAATCTGAGAGCATGTAACTGTATTTTACTAGGGAGACGTGGCTTGACCTTAGCCAAGATAGTTGCCTAGATCCTTCTCTCCTCACACTTAAAAATTTAATGTATAATAATCTGCAATTACATGCGCTTTGAATTCAAAACTGCTCCCAGTGATGGTCTGTTATACTTGTACCAACATGACATATTTATTTCTCGAATATCCTGCCCCTGTTGTTGTACGCCTCCTGAAGAAGGGGAGTTAGTGCCCTGAAGTGCCGAGGCTGGATGTGGGTGGAGGTTCTTCATTTTTAGTGTTTACTTTATCACTTACATTTTGTAAGTATTTATTCCATTTTTAAATTAATAAACTTTCTATGAATTCTTTGTATGAGTCTGGAATGCTGGAATTTCTTTTAGTATACCCTGTTGTTGTACCACTGACTAGCGTTTTCTCTCTCAACTTGGGCTTCAACAGCACTAAAATGGAGGTGGGCAGGAAACAGCAGTATGGGTTGTTGGTGGTAGAAGTGATGATTACAAGACTTCTACAACAGAAGAGTGAGATGACTACTCTCTATTAACAAACCACACAGGCAATCTAGAAAATAGAAACTCTGCTTTTATACACAGAATGGAGAGCCAAGGCCCACGATTCAGCCATTCAAGACCTTAGGGCAAAAGTCGAGGAGCAGGGCCACCTTATACTTTTCCTTGAAGAAGAAATGTGGCAAAGTTTTAATTTGCCAGTGAAGCTGCCATGGAGTGGTGAAAATTTGCATTCACAGATCTTCGTGAAGTTTCCCCAGACCTCAACTTCACCTTCACTTGAATCGTGAAGTTTTTGCTGTGGAGTGTGAAGTTTTTGCCACAAAATGCGGAATTACACCCTCAAAATTCCACATGTAGGGGTGAAACTTTATACTTTGTGGACCAATCCAAGCTGCATGAATTGTGCAACATTCACTGAACAGAGCAAATTTTGCCGACTTCGCCAATTTCTACCTTGGAGATAATTCAGTGACCAAAAACAAAATCACAGCTGTCACAAGAATTTCTTTTTGGGCTTTCCACAGGGAATTGAAATTAAACATGTGGCTGCATTTCTCCAGCATGCTCTCCCAACAATCATAAACCTCAAGGAAGACCACCACTTTAACATCAAGTGGGCACACTGTTCCCCAGGCACCGCCACCTCGGAAGGGCGAGTGCCTGTGCCCTATCCTGGCAAAATTCCCTCAACTTTGCTACTAAGGCAGCAATCATCTGAAGGTCCAAAGAGCTGGGAAAATTAATAAGACAGGATGATGAGGTACATGTGCAGATGGCTATAGTGCTCACTTTGCAAATGCCCTGCTGATATGTTTGCTTCCTTGGCTGCCTCCCATGGTTGGAATGCCTTTACACAGTACTTGCCTAACTTGTTCTCTGCCTGTATCCTGACTGTAGCTACATGCCTATTCCTGTCTGTACCTTGTTGGTTGCTATTAACTATTCTCTGAAAGTGTGATTGCCTGAGTTCTTTGCATGTACCTGACTGTACCTTGTTGTTTTGCTGTTACCATGCCTCTGTCCAGTGTGCTTACCTAGTAAACAAAAGCTAAATAAATAAACATATAAGACTGTTCTAAGGATTTGTTGAACAAGAAGAGGGCTTATACAGAGGCACAGCATGCAATGCACAGGAATGGATTACAGTTCTCTTTGACATATCCAGCAGTTATGGAGGTCATTCATAATGGGGTTCCACTAGCATTTGCTACTCCTATGGACTTTTTGCACAAGTTTTGGCCCAAGGAGATGAGAGCTCCCAACAAATGTCAGTCCCAATCCACCAGTCAGTCCTAGAAGATATGAAAATCGGAGCTCCCCCATCCCAGATACAAAAGTTGGGAATCAGCAAGGAGAAACTGAAGCCTCCTGCTGAGAATTCAGAAATGCCAGCTGCACCACCATCACAACAAAAAAGACTCTCTCACCCAGTCTTTATGCTCTTGCAGTCACAGCCATGAGGAAGAAACAGATGGCTCCTCTGATGAGCTGGGAGCCCTTCTCAACAAAAACAGGCACTCCTCCCTATGGCCCTATGGCCCTCCTCACCTGCTGAAGTTGTGATTGAGACCCCTGATGATGCCATCTCAACTAATCCTGCACCATCCTTAGAAAGGACCACAAGAAAATTATGGGCTGCCATACTGATCAACACAGTACTTCTCCTGACCTCCAGCTCCTCAGGGCTTTATGATGCTCCACAGCTTCTGAAGATGATGCAGGCCCCTCCAGAACAACAGCATGACTTTTTTAGCTCAGGTAGAAAAGAGGGGCACACAGTGTCATGGTGAGACCTCAGAACTGTTGCACGTGCCACCGTAATTTCTCTCCTGAACTACATCTTCATCAGGAACTTTAGACTTTACTCACATGGACTTTTATGCCAGTTTGTCTGTTAGTAAAGCTTGCTTCCTTTCACAGCAATTTTATTGGATGGAATGTTTCATGTACATGCAATTAACATGCCTTAGATGGATACTGGGTACCCCAGTACAGACAGTAGTAGCCTTTAGGGTGTGTCTCGTCATGTATGACTAGTTCATCAAAATCCATCTAGTCCCTCAGTGCCCTGACAGCTAACCTCATACACTCCCACCCAGCATTTGCACTGGACCCAGGGATATGTGGGGAGGCTGCACTATGATGTGGGTGGGTCTACATTGTGGGTAATAGATTTAAAAGATTGCACTGCCCTTGGAAGGGCCCACTATTGTGTGCCCAGGACACTGGAAGTCTCCTAGGATGCCCGCTGGGGCTCTATACCAGCCCACTTTGATGTTACCTACAAACCTACTGCTTACATTACTGTCACAGGTAGTGTCCATCTCCCATCTGTTTAGTTCTCACCCCCATCCAAAGCATCTGAGCACAAGGATCTTGGTCTCAGGGTCTATCACACTAGACTGGACCCCTCACATGCACTAAGCTTATTGGTGTTGTACAGTATTCTTATGGACTTCGGGGGGGTGCTGCATTGACAGGCTTTAGAATTCACTACCAGTTCAAGTTCAAATCAAAGTTCAAAGTTGTTTATTGTTTGGTTAAAAACCATTACAACACTGCATAATTAGAATTAAAGAAAATTTGAAAAATACATAAAAATTACATCACATATAAACTTTTTGTGTTTTTGGGACTGTAACCCCTCTGTTAATTATATCCTGCAAATGATATTTACTAGGATTCTTCAGGTGCACTTGTAACCATAACACTGGATAATGCCGTTTATGATCTTATAGGCCCTCATACTTTAGTTTTTCCTTTTTAGCAGAGAACAGATGCAAGGTTAGTTTTTTATAAAGGTCACAATGATGAACCTGTCGTCTTCTTAAAAAAAGAATCGGGCCAGCTTGTTAAACAATGTCCAGTTGATCAAGGTGCTCTTTGTTGGCTTTGGCTTTGTTATACATTCAGTTGCTGTATTCTAACACTGGCAAAATTAGCTGTGTGGCAATATTTACTCTATCTTTTCTAGGTAAGGCAAAAGCACTTTTTTGTGGTTCCTATGAATTTGGAGTGCTGTTCAGCCTCTCCTGTGCTCCTTAAAAACCCATGGCACCTAACCTGCCACTGTCACAGTGGTTGCTTCTCTATAGGAGACTAGCAAGGAAAATCTGCTCTGCCATTAGAACAAATATACCCAGTCAATCATTGGTGTCCAAGGCTAAGTGGGACAAAGCTTTGTAAATAACTTTGAACAGGACTGGAAAGACTGCTAGAAATTTGGGTATGAGGCATTTGAAGGCACTAGAAGCAGACTGATGCAAGATAAAATCCTTCTTTTCTTGTATAGGACACCAGCTGTGCTGCACAAAAAGCAGCTACTACCTACAGCACACTGTTGGTGGTGTGGGGCCTAAGGTGGAGACCTACTTCATATCCTCTGGACCTGCCCTCCTTTCAGCCCTTTCACAGCAGGTATGCTGGACAGATATTAGAGTACTACATAGGTTTTTCTGAGTTATGTTTGGGTTTGTTAACCATTGGTCAAACTCGCCACCATCATTGGTGGATCATTTGCTTTGCAGAGCCCATGTAATGATCCAATAGAGTTTTAAAGAGTTTAATGGTCTCACTAGAGACTACATTAACTGGTAATGAATTCCAGATGTTTACAACTCTGTGTATACCAGTCACATCTTTTACTTGTCCTGTTAGTTTCTTCTTTCAGCTTATAAGTATGTAACCTTGTATTTCTAATATAAACTCTGAGTAGGCCAATCTTATCTAGTGTTGCTGGTTCTTGAAAAGCTCTAAAAGTTAAGCACAGGTCTCCCCTAATTATTCTATAGTCTAGTGAGTATAGACCAAGTCTGCTTATTCTTTCACCATATTTCAGATGTTGCAGTCCTTTTATTCTTCTCATTGCTTTTCTCTGTACCATCTCAACCAGATGTTTTCCTCTAATTGAATGAGGGGCACATATAGGGGAGCAATAATCCAGATGGGGTCTAACTAGGCTGCTATACAGTGGGGTGATAACCCCAGGGTCTCTACTTTTTATATTTCTAAATACGCACAACAAAATTTTGACACTTTTGTACTGTTTTTTAGTATGCAAGTCAAAAGTTATCTGATATTGTTATTCCCAGGTCCCTTTCACTAGATGTTATTTCTAAAACTGTATTATTAAGGATATATTGCTTAAGATTGTTATGCCCAAGGTGCATGACCTTACATTTTTTTTCTCATTAAAGGTCATTCCATTTAGTTTTGCACAATTTTCTAATTTGGTTGTTATCTTTCAAATCTTTTCTAGCCTGGCTATTGTTAACTATGCTACCAACTTTGCAGTCACCTGCATATTTACACATCCCTGTACTGCTGCCAGTCTGCATTGTTGATACAAATATTTTGAACAAGGTTGGTTCGAAGACTGACCCCTGCGGGACTCCGCTTGTAACATTCCTCTATTGGGATAGATTTCCTCTAATCACTACTCTTCCGTTGTCTTTCATTAAGCCATGACACTATCCAAGTAATGATATTAGGATGAAGTTGTATGTCCATAAGATGTTGAATTAATATTTTATGGGATACGGTGTCAAATGCTCTTGAAAAATCCAAAAAACACTGTCAACTGGCAAACCCTTATCCAATGCTGCACTTGCTGGTTCAAAATATTGTAGCAGGTTGGTCAAGCAAGATCTTCCTGATTTAAACCCATGTTGTGTTATGTCCTCTCTACCTGAAGCAGAAACATGAGCTATAACATGTTGTATTAGTCTTTCAATTGATTTTCCCAGGACAGAAATGAAACTTATCAGCCTGTAGTTTACTAGATCTTTTTTGTTTCCACCTTTGTGTATTGGGGTGACTGTGGCCATCTTCCATTCTTGGAGGCCTTTTTCTTCTCTCATTGAGGCATTGAACAGTAAAGTTATAGTACCCTTTAATTCATTTACTAACTCTTTTTGAGTAGCCTGGAATGTATCCCATCAGGTCCTGGTGAGCTGTATATATTTTATTTGTTTAATGGCTTATTCTATATCTTCCATAGTAAAGGGTGTTATAACAGGTGTACTTTTATTTGTGTTCAGAACCATTGGTTCCTTGTCTTTATATATGCTTAAAAAATAAAATTCTATGGCCATCTCATTACAATTATCTATTACTCCTTTTGCTGTTTCAAGAGGTCCAACTTCCATCTGTCCCTTTTTCATGGATCCAATATAGTTATAGAACTGTTTCTTGTTATCCTTAGTTAACTTTGCTAAATGCATTTCCTTTTTGTGTTGCTTGCAGGCATGTGCAAGAAATGCATTGCGTCAGTCAGCAGTTAGGGAGCAGGCCACACTGCGTCGAGAAATTCAGCCATGTCACCATGCAATTAGCTATTTTGATGCATTATAAGCTACCAAAACAGCTGATTGCATGGTGTCCCCATGGCGATGGCTTCTGTCGGCCTCTCACAGTCCCCAGAAAGATGACAGAAAGCCGACGTCCACCATTCCGTGTGTCTTCCTGGTGAAACTTTTCAATAAATAAAATTAAAAAAAAAGCAGATGTGCCCATTCCCACTGTCTGCGTGATCCCTCCCCAGTTAATTTGCTGAGGGGGTAGACCAATCCCCATTGGCATTATGCACCCCCCCTTGGCTCATGCGTCCCCCTCCCTCCAGCACACTGTATGGCTGATGGGGGTGCCCAATCCCCCATCAGCTCCACTGCCCCCCAAAAAAACTTCCATCTGCCATGCTGAGGCCCACCCCAGCATGGCAAAGTCTCCTTGGACAGAGGTGCCCAGTCCCCGTTGGCTCCACTGCCCCAAACAAACTGCCTGGTACCACATTGGAAGCCCACCCCAGCATGGCAAAGTCCCCTGTCATCTTTTAATAAAAAAGACCTAGAAGAAAAATCATCCCTCGTTGATTCTCTTGTTTCCCAACCCACCCTCTGCATACCCCACCCCCATCTCATCCCATACTTACCTCTGGAGCCCATGCGACAATCTCGTTGACCGGGAACACATTTGCACTCTTCAAAGCTGACCGCAAACTGAATAAATGCCGGTAAGCTGTATAATGGCATAAATGTTTTCAACTTTGGTGCATATCTCAGCCATTTTTGGGAATTTGTTCACCTAATTTTCAACATGGGGCTCTTGTGACCCCACCTCATGAACTCAGTCATCTTATTTGGTCCCGACATGTGATTTCACGGTCTCTGCACAGAACCACCTTTTGGGACTGATTAACAAAATGACAGTGTCACAGTTCATGAGGTAGGCCCCCAAAAACCCTATGTTGAAAATTTGGTGAAAACATTCCCAAAAATGACTGTTTTATGAGCATGCATTGCGCAGTTCCTACGCACGCTCATAACTTCGAGCATTGTTAATATTTTCACTCCAGATTTTCAACATTGCCATTTTATCATGCCTTCTTATGAACAATACAGATGTCATTTTTCACATCTCACCAGAAATGTGTTTTCTCACATGTAGTGCACAATGGCACGGTCGGTGTGCGAAATCAATGTTCAGGACAGATTAAGAATATCATCATGACACTGTTCATGAGGTAGGACCCCAAAAACCCTATGCTGAAAATTTGGTGAAAAAAATCCCCAAAATTACTGTTTTACAAGCTTACGTTGCGCAGTTCCTATGCACGCTCGTAACTTTGAACATTTTTAATATTTTCACTCCACATTTTCAGCATTGTCATTTTACCACACCTCCTTTTTCCAGTACAACTGTCATTTTTCACAACTCACCCGAAATGTGTTTTTGCACATGTAGCACACAGTGGCGTGGTCAGTGTGCGAAATCAATGTTCAGGACAGATTAAGAAAATCAGTGATACTGTTAATGAGCAGAGGTCTTAAACTGGCTATGTTGAACATTTGGTGACAAAGAGTCCATAAAATTACTGTTACGAGCGTGCATTGTGCAATTTCCATGCACCCTCATAAGTTACATATGAACATACAAACACGCCAGCAGAAACAGACCACCCGGTCTATCTAAATCTGCTCGAGTGTGCAGCCAACACCCCTAGTTTGCAGCTGCCCCACCCACCTCCCCTTTGTCATTCCACTGCCACCCCCTACCTCCCCCACCCTCACTATCCCCGTTCCCTGTACCATGCCCTTTTGAAGCTGTTCAGATTTTAGATGATACCACCCATTCTGGTAGGGCATTCCATTTTGTTACCACCCTCTCTGTGAAATAGTGTCTCCTCATTTCCTTCCTAAATATTCCCACCTCTATTCTTAGCCTGTGGCCCCTGGTGACCCTCCCCCTCCTTAACTTAAAGACCCCATCTGTCCTATCCTGTTTGATTCCCCTCAGATACTTGAATGTCTCTGTCATGTCCCTCATGTCCCTTCTGTCCTCCAGGGCGTACATATTCAGGTCTCCTAGCCTGCTGTCAGTCTTTCCCCTCCATTCCACATATAATCTTTGTTGTCCTCCTCTGCACCCCCCTCCAGTAGCCTGATATCACGCTTTAGGTATAGCCTCCAAAACTGCACACAATACTCTAAGTGCGGCCTTACCAGCAACCTGTAGAGGGGCAAGATCACCTCTCCTCTCTTCACCTGGACAAAAAAACCCTCGCTATGCACCCCAGCATTTTGTTCTGTTTTGCAGCCACTCTCCTGCACTGGGCAGTGTTGTTCATGGTCCCTGTTATTACCCCTAGGTCCTTCTCCTCAGTGATCCCCAGCTTAACCCCCTCAGCCAGTATTCTCTTCTTGGGTTCCTCACCCCAAAGTGCATAACCTTACACTTCTTTGCATTGAACCCCAGTTGCCACCTCTCTGACCACTCCTCTAACTTGCTTAGGTCCCCCTGCAGCTAGGCAAGGCAAGACAAATTTTATTTGAGATGCCCATCCCAGAGGCTCTGGGCACCAAACATTTAGAAGAAAATAAATAGTATACATTTGAAATAAAAACATAACAATATCTCTGATAAGACTATATAAAAAATATATATGTGTGTGTGTGTGTGTGTGTGTATGTATATATATATATATATATATATGTATGTGTATGTGTGTATATATATATATATATATATATATATTATACTGTGTGTGTGTATATGTGTGTGTATATGTGTGTGTATGTGCTTGTATATATGTGTATATATGTATATAGCCTCAGTGTTTGCGCACAGAGGTTCTTTGTCTTTTAAATTGTTTTTTATTTTAATGGGTTCACCACAACATATCCAAGACACACTGTCTTAGGGTAGCTGGTCCAGTCCACTGGGGTGTCAAACAGACGAGGCATACTGATGAGTCCTGGTAGGACGAAACACGTGTCTATATCTTCTGTTAGCACCCTTTGCAAACTGTGTGAGAGGCCTTTGGCACCATGCAATTCTGCTTAAAGTTGGACCAGCATAACATTCTGTGGTGATTTGCATATGCAGCCCATGATGCTTTGCATTGTGTGGACATGTGTGATTTGTTATATATGTGTATATGTGTATACATATATATATATATATATATATGTATATACATATATATATATATATATATATATATATATATACGTGTAGTACGGTAGTGCTACCATAGTTAGGGTAGAGGAGCCATTTACATATTAAACCTAAAAGTTTGCACCTTAATAACTTTGCAACCATTCAATGGATTTACCTGAAATTTGGAATACATGATCAAAAACCCTAGATCTTGGGATCTGATGACTTTTGTACTGTTTGGATATATGGCTGTGGAGTTATTAAGCATGATCTGCGCACGCGTTTACGCTTTTTTGGAATTCTTTGGTCATCTCTAGAGGTCACATGGTTTGTGTTACTGGTCCAAAAGCTTCAGGGAATGTGCAGCCATGGTTCCTGATGTACCTTTTGAAGATTTTGTGAAAAAATATCAAACGATTCAAAAGTTATTCAAAAAACAAGTTCCCATTATAAGTCAATGGGAAAAGTTAACAAAAAGTTCGACAGTGTCGACAATGCAGTTTTTACTTTCACAAATGGCCCTTTTACTGTCACAAATCCACCATTTTTTTTCAGTTGGTCATCAGAAAAATGCTTGGCATTTAAATTTGGGACCCTCTAGCAACACAGTTCTTTTTGTATTCACCTAGTCGGACCCTGAGGATGCTAGCCATGTCTTTATTTTGGGGTAAAACACCCCAGAAATATGTTTCATATTTATGGAAAAAGTACTTTCACAAAGTACTTTCACACTTGTGACAGTGTTGAATGAATTAGGGAAAGCTTTCGCAAAGTCCAACATTACTTTTCTAGGCTGTGTGAAAATGACAGCAATTCTTTGGCACCCTGCTGCAAAAGAACGGTTTGGTCTTTTGGGCTGAAATTTGGAGGGAATGCAGCCAACATCTCACAGATGTGCCTGTAGGTATTTCAGTGAAAAAATATTACAGGGCGGCAAAGTTACAGCACTCCAAATTTGACACTTTTTCCCATAGGATAACATTACAGCGTCCGCCACATTACAGGAATGCTTTGCCACCCTGCTGCAAAATAACGGTTTGGTCTTTTGGGCTGTAATTTGGAGAGAAGAAAGTCAACATCCCACAGATGTGTCCTTTACTGGTTTGGTGAAAAAATATTACAGGGAGCGAAAGTTATGGCACTCCAAACTTCTCTTTTTTTCCCATAGGATAACTTTATGGCGTTTGCCGCACCTTTCAGGGCCCGTATCTCGGAAACGGTGTGTGATACGGAATTTTCTTTGGAAAAATTCTTAGTCCCCTAACTAGCCAGGAAATTCATAAATCATACGACTTAAATTTTTTCTCTATGTCGTACGGTTCCAGAGATATAAGCAATTTACTATTCCAACTCCTCATTTTCTGCTCCGAGACCCATTATTATGAATACATTCTTTGTACTCACTGTCTTTCTATATGTAGCTTTTGGGGAAAACTAGCCTGTGCACTTACATTACTGTCACCCTTACCGCTTCTGCTTGTGGTTCCATAACCGT
Organism: Neoceratodus forsteri; assembly: GCA_016271365.2. NCBI lineage: Eukaryota > Metazoa > Chordata > Ceratodontiformes > Ceratodontidae > Neoceratodus > Neoceratodus forsteri. Next base: position 1,221,835,775 of record CM057459.1, on the reverse strand, counting down.
TTCACTTGCTGTTCCCATCTACAGCACCATGTGCGTTACCATTTGCGTTTCCATTTGCTCTTGCGTTTGTGTTATTTTTCCCATTTCTGTCTACAGTACTGTTTATCTTTCCATTTTGCTTTGTGTCACCATGTGCATTACCATTTGCATTTGCAGGCACCGTGTTACTATGTGACAAGACATCACGTGGAGAGAGCGCGGGGCCCAAAGGGCCACATCACATTTACTATTTCTCATCATTCTCAAAGAAGGGAAATTAGAGGTAAAAAACTCCATTTAATGCATTAGTTAGGGTTGTTTCACAGCGACAAAAGCAAGGAAATTCAGTGTTAGGGTTGAAGGCCCCCCCTTAGACCCCCCACTCACACCCCCAACCAGCATCAGGGTGCGTGTTGGGGTTGCTGGCCCTAACTCTCACCCCATCAGATGTGAGAAAAAGCAGAGGTATAGGAGAATGGGGTGAGTTAGGACCGACAACCCCAACACGCACCCCGATGCTGGTTGGGGGTGTGGGTGTGGGGTTTAAGGGGGGCTTTCAACCTTAACACCGAATTTTCTCACTTTTGTCGCTGTGGAACAGCCCTAACTAATGCATTTAAACAGAGTTTTTTGTCTCTAATTTCCCTTCTTTTTGAGAAGTATAATGAGAAATAGTGAATGTAATGTGGTGGCGGGGCCCTGCACTCCTGCCACATGATGTCTTGTCACATAGTAACACAGTGCCCGTAAACACAAATGGTAACGCGCACGGTGACGCAAAGTGAAATGGAAAGATAAACAGTACTGTAGACAGAAATGGTTAAAATAACACAAACGCAAGCGGAAATGGAAACGTGAAGGGTAATTCACATGGTGCCATAGACTGGAACAGCAAGTGAAACGGTTATGGAACTGCAAGCAGATGCGGTAAGGGTAACAGTAATGTAAGCGCACAGGCTAGTTTTCCCCAAAAGCTGCATAGAGAAAGACAGTGAGTACAAAGAATGTATGCATAATAATGGTCTCGGAGCAGAAAATGAGGAGTTGGAATAGTAAATTGCTTATCTCAGGAACCGTACAACGTAGAAAACAAATTTAAAAGTCATATGATTTATGACTTTCCTGGCTAGTTTTTTACTTAGCCCCCAGGAGGGGGCTAAGGATTTTTCCAAAGAAAACCCATAGCACACCGCTTCGAGATACGGGCCCTGAAAGGCACGGCTAATCTAGTAATGTTATCCTTTGGGGGGGAGAAAAGAGAAGTTCGGAGTGCCATAACTTTGGCTCCCTGTAATATTTTTTCATCAAACCAGTAAAAGGCACATCTGTGGGATGTTGGTTTTCTTCTCTCCAAATTTCAGCCCAAAAGACCAAACAGTTATTTTGCAGCAGGGTGGCAAAGCATTCCTGCAATGTGGCGGATGCAGTAATGTTATCCTATGGGAAACAGCGTCAATTTTGGAGTGCCGTAGTTTTGCCGCCCTGTAATATTTTTTTCACTGAACCACTGAATGTCACATCTGTGAGATGTTGGCTGCGTTCTCTCCAAATTTCAGCTCAAAAGACCAAACCATTCTTTTGCAGCAGGGTGCCAAAGAATTGCTGTCATTTTCACACAGCCTGGAAAAGTACTGTCTAACTTTGCAAAAGCTTTTGCAAATTCATTTGACACTGTCGCAAGTGCGAAAGTACTTTGCGAAAGTACTTTTTCCAGAAATTTGAAAAACACATTTCCGGGTGTTACCCAAAATAAAGACATGCCTAGCATCCTCATGGTCCGACTAGGTGAATACAAAAATAATTAGGTTGCTAGAGGGTCCCAAATTTAAATGCCAAGCATTTTTCTGATGACCAACTGAAAAAAAATGGTGGATTTGCAACAGTAAAAGGGCCATTTGCAAAAGTAAAAACTGCATTTGTGACACTGTCAAAGTTTTTAACTTTCCCATTGACTTATAATGGGAACTTGTGTTTTGAATAACTTTTGAACCATTACACACACATACATACATACAGTAGCTTAGGTAAAGAAACCAAAGCCTGAAAAGCCAGTACTAGCCTGACATAGTTTCTGAAGCAGCAAGGACTATAAAGCGCAATCCGGAAAGGCTTGATTATATAAGGCCTTGAGGTGGGCCTTAAAAACCTCCACAGAAGGGGCCTCCCTAACAGCTGGAGTAAGCGAGTTCCACAGGACAGAAGCGGCAACACTAAATGCTCTGTCGCCAGCTGTTTTTAACCTCGTTATGGGAATCGTGAGTAGGCCCCTAAAGGAGGAACAGAGGGGGCAGGTCGGGAGAGCAGGAATGAGAAGATCCTTCAGATAACCAGGGCCCAGGCCATATAGGGCCTTAAAGGTGAGTAAACCCACCTTAAAGAGGACCCTTCACCTAACTGTTCAGCCAGTGCAGTTGATGCAGGACCAGAGTGATATGACAGTACTTAGACTGTCCAGTCAACAACCTTGCTGCCGCATTCAGCACCAGCTGCAGTCGGTGCAGGATACCCCCAGAGACCCCAAGATAGAGCACATTAGTAGTCCAGCCTGGACATCTTGAAGGCATGTACCAAGGTGGGGAGGTCCTGCGGTGGAACTAGGGGCTTTACCCTGTCGATATTCCTCAGATGGTAAATGCTGGTACGGATAGTGGAAGACACCTGAAACTCAAGTGTCAATCCACTGTCTAGAATAACACAGAGATCATGCCCCCTAGAGGAGGCCTTCAATGGTACAGAGCCAAGAAAAAGCCCTGTCTCCACACCAGAGGCCAACCTACCATGCCCTCTGTTCAACTCCACCACCAGTACCTCCGTCTTATCGGGGTTCAGTCACAACCAGCTGGAGGCCATCCAGCCATTTATTTCAGTGAGGCAGCTATTAAGCACTTCCACTGCACGAGATGTTCCAGGAGCAAAGGAAAAATACAGCTGGGTGTCATCTGCATAGCAATGAAAATTCAAGCTGTACTTCCTAATGAGCTCTCCCAAGGGCAGCATATACACTACAAACATCGGCGACAAGACTGAACCTTGGGGAACCCCGCATAACAGGTGGCCAGGGGAGGAGTTGAAATTCCCCATCACCCTCTGCCTCCCATTAGATAGAAAGGACTCAAACCAGCAAATGACTCTGCCAGCAAGTCCGCAGAATTCCCTTAGGCAGGCAAGTAACACCCAATGGCAAACCGTGTAAATGCTGAAGAGAGATCGAGGAGAACAAGAATTGTCCCCTCTCCTTGATCTCTAGCCCTAAGAAGGTCATTATGCACCCAAACCAGTGCAGTTTCTATGCTATGCCTTGCATGAAACTCAGACTGGAGCAGCTCATATAAATCATGGGCCATGAGATGATCCTCAAGCTGAAGTGCCACCACTTTCTCCACAGTCTTACCCAAAAATGGAAGATTGGAGATAGGATGATAATTTGCCTTGATCGCAGGGTCCAAAGATGTTGTTTTCAGAAGGGGTCTCACCAATGCCTCCTTCAAGACATCAGGAAAGACCCCCTCTAACAAGGAACACCAGACAATCAAGGCAAATACCAGGCCAATGGAGTCAACACATCTCATTTAGAAACAAGTTGGCACCTGGTCCAGTTCACAAAAGGTGTGCTAAAGCTTGGAAGCAATGTCAATTACCTTAGCCACCTCCACTGGTCTAAACTCACCTCAACCAGGCAGAGCTCTCCGGGCACCCATAGCAACCACTGTTGGCAAAACTTTGACCCAGAGGCAGAACTCCCTGCCTGATGGCGGACACTCTGTTTGAGAAGAACTGAGCAAACTCTTCACATAATACATTAGAAAAGGATAGCTTCAGCTGCAGACAGGAAGGATGGAGAAGCCTGTCCACAGTCCGAAAGAGCATAGCTGGTCAGTTCATCCCAGCAGCAATCTCCGTGGACAGGAATTCTGCCTTCTTAGGGTTGCTTGCTCCATGGTATGCACTATAGTGCATACTCAAGGCCAATTTGTCCACCTGCAGGCCAGACATCCACCAGCAGTGCTCTAATCTCTGACCCAAAGTCTTCAACCCCTTGAGCTCACCATCATACTAACGGGACCTCAAGTGAGAAGACATGGGTCGTACACAGACTGGTGCGAGGGAGTCGAGTGCACCAGGAAGTGCCTTATTATAGGCATCCACTGCCATGCACACACCCCCATCACATGCACTATCCACACTAGATAGCTCAGCTACCACCAGAAAACCCTCAGGGGTCAACCCCCACAAAGGGGAAATAGCTGACCATCTCAGCAGGGGAAGGGCTACCGGGGGGGGCCGAATGAGAACTTCACCATATAATGATTGAACCAAATGACCCTATCAGTCCTGAGACAATTAATCTCAAGCCCCAGTGAGAGCACAAGATCCAACATGTAGCCACCCAGATGAGTTAGAGGAAACACCCTGTGCAAAGCCCAAGGAAAACATCATCCAGAGGAAGTTGGAACCCAGCCAAGATGATTGATCATCAGCCCAGATGTTGAAGTTCCCCAGCATTAAATATCTGGGGGCCTCCAATGTCTCACCAACCACAAAATCAGCCACCTCCTGAAGAAAGTCTCCCACCATCCCAGAGGGGCGATAAATCAAAAGAATCAGGCAGCCTGCACCCGGACTCCCATGGATGGCCACACATTCAAATGAATGTGGTGTTCTCACTGGGTGTAGGGTGAAGCCTAGTTCAGATCTAAAACAGATGGCTACCCCCCTCCCCTGCATTCCACTCTGGGGCAGTGCACCACAGTATATCCGGACGGGACGGCGGCCTCTAAAACTGGGCCAGCATCATCACCAATCCAGGTCTCCTTTATTCCAGCCAGATCAGCTGAAGAAACCAAGTCTTCTATAATTGCAGTCTTGTTTCTGACTGATCTGGCACTGCAATGCACCGCCCTCAGGGGATTGGTGGATAGTGCAGCCCCTCTGGCTTCCTGCCCTCTCAGTCTGGTTGGAACCCTAGAGACGGGAACTAAACACTTCTGGCCTCTCAGCTGCTTCCATCCCTCCTCTCCATCCACCAAGTTCATGAATCCATAATCTTTTTAGTCCATGTTTTCAACATTGGCATTTTTACACACCTCCTTATGAACAGTACAGCTGTCATTTTTCACACCCTGGCCAAAATGTGTTTTCACACTTCCGGCGCAGAATAGCATGGCCGCTATGGGAAATCAGCATTCGGGATAGATTAAGAAAATCACAGTGACACTCATGAGCAGAGGTCCCAAAATGCCTACTTTGAAAATCTGCTGTAAAAAAAAAAAAAAAAAAAATCCAAAAACTAATTACATTACAGGTGTGTGAGCAGTCTCTACGCACACTCATGACTTCACCAGTTTTTTTATATTTTCACTCCAGATTTTCAACATTGCCAATTTTTACACCTCCTCATGAACAGTACAGCTGTCATTTTTCACATCCTGTTAGAAATGTGTTTTCACACCTGTGGCGCCAAATGGTGCATTCGCTGTGCAAAATCATCTTTCAGCTAACAAACTGATAGTGTCACTGTTCATGCGGTGGGATCACAAAAAGCCCATGTTGAAAACTTGGAATAAAAAGACCAAGAAACACCCAGGGTGTTAGGGTTTTTGACCATAATGCCCTACCCTGTAGGGACTGACAGGTGTCAGGGGTGTGATCTGGGATTGTCAACAGTAATGCTCATGCCTTTCCACCCCAACCCTGCAGCTAGTGGCAGGCATCGAGGAGCACCTTGGACCCTTTGGCCCCAGAGTTCACCATATTCTCCTATACTCCACCCATTTCAATGCATTTCCTTATGGAATGAGGTGAGTGTAAAGCCTGAACACTTCAAAGCGTACCTCAACACTTGTAAGTGTCTGCAGGGTAGGGTGAGGTGAAATGTTGTGACACTTATGGCAGAATGACCCAAAGGCTCACCCCATTGCCTGTCCATCTCTGCAGGGTGGGGGTGGAGTTGGCATACGTTCAAAGCTTCACTGCCATTCCTATACTGCATCTGTCTAACTCTTGCACTTCCACTGCTAATGACAGCAAGCAACACTTAGCATTAACAAATGCTTGTTTTGTTTTGCAGCTCTGATTAATTTCTTGGTTTTATTTAATGCTGTTCTGTATCACTTGAAATTATTTTCATTCAACAGCCTTTTATATTTAATGTATAATTTTTTCTTTTTCCTGATACTTTTGCTTATATTTTTGCTCCACCATGGAGGAACTCTCTGATTATTACTGTATTTTTTAATTTCTGGTACCCAATATTCAGTACAGTGACATAGCCTCTGTTCTAGCATTTCCCAGATTTTTTTTTATCAAGATGCTCTAACTCATTTTCTCAATCCCAAATTTGAAGGAATGTTTTCGTTTCTGCATAATTTACCTTATGATAGTTTTTAATCAATGTTATTCCCTTAGTTGGCTCAGTGATGCTAATAAACTCTGCCTGTGTTGTGCAATGATCACTGTTCCCTAATGGCATCAAGACTTTTACTTCTTTAATTTCTTCTTCAAAATTATAAAATACCAGGTCCAGGATATTTTTCTCTTGTTTCTTCTTTAACTAGTTGTTTTAAATTATGCTAAATTGTTAGTTCTATGAATTTATTTTCCAGCTGGCCAGTTCCATGGAGGGTATCCCAATTTATAGGGAGGAAATTAAAATCATCCATTAATAAAAATAATCCCCCTTTACTTCAACTTGTTCCAGTTCAGTAAGAAAGCAAACATTGTCTTCAAGATTTAAATTAGGTGAACGATATCCAACACAAACAGTTAAAGATTTGGATGGGAACTGAATCTGTGCCCAGATTAAGTCATTCCTCTTTATTTCCCCTACATGCTGGCACATTTCATGAGCTTTGTATGCTTAATTAATGTATAATACTATACCTCCACCTCTTTTACCTGACCGGTTCTTTATGAATTTATTGTATCCTGGTATATCTGTACCCCATTCTTTTTCTCTAAACCAGGTCTCAGTTACTGAAAATATGTCAATATTGTCTTTATATAACCTGTTTGAGTTCATCAATTTTATTGTGAAGACTATGAGCATTAAATAGTAGTGTTCTAATGCCTCTGCTGTGTGTATTATATTTGCTAGGATTAGTCTTATGGTTCTTATTCCTTAAATGATTTTCTATTGTCACCAAGGAGTTTGGATTTGGTTTAGTATTTGTTATTATGCCAAGAGGTGCAGGCAACCCATGCTTCTCCCCCTTGCTTTTAGTTTAAAGTATCATTGATAAATTTGGATCCTTGTTTTCCCAGCAGTGCACTGCCCCTTCTGTTGAGATGCAGTCCATCCCAGCAGAATAATTCTAGTCCTCCTTCAAATTCTTCCCAATGTGTTAGACATGATGTATCCTGTCCAAAACATCACTCTCGCATCCATTCATTGACCTTCTTTATTTTAGTAGTATAATAATCAGATTCCCTAGGGGTTGGTAATATTTCAGGCAATGCAACATCAAAGCCCAGGTTTATTAAATTGTGAGAGACATAATCCTGTTTGATCCCCTGCAAGGAGTCCTGCTTAGTATTATTTATACCTGCATGGATTATGACTAAGGGGTTTTCACCAAAAGTATGTAATATGTCAGAAAGCATATGAGTAATGTCAGATGTTTGGTCCTCTGTAACTAGACAGTGTTCTTGTCTCCTTATCAGAGTTACAGACTGCCCAGTCTAAGTGCTTTACTATGGAGTCTCCTAGCACAAGGACTTCCCTTTTATTTATTACATTTATATTACCAACTTCCATTTGTTCTTCCCTGTCATTATTTATATTGCTTATCTCCTGATTTGCTTGGGGGAAAGTATTTACCACAGGTTCGTCTTGCATCGCTGAACAGTGATTGATGGCATTTGCATTGTTATTGTTTGTATGAATATTAGGAGTGGTGTGCTGTATTTCACAGCCTTGTGAGGTGGATGCCACTGGTAAATTTTCATTGGTTGGGGTAGCTAGTGGATCATAATTTGTCATGGGCAATATAAAGTTATTTGCTTTATGTCCATGTTTTGGTAATCCTGGATTTCGTTATTGCATACCATTCCTCATGTGTATCATCCAATATTTCTTCCTCTCTTGTTGTTGTTCTATTTATTTGCCCTGCCTGTTGATCCTCTAACCTGGTGATAGATTGATTTGATAGTAAATCAGGGGTAACTGGTAATATCTTAGTTACATAGGCCGACTCCTCAGTCTACTGCCTTGATGCTCCTATGCCTCACCTCTAAGGCTCTTCATCTTAACATGGCTGAACACAGGTGGCTTGCCTTCCTTTTGTATGCAGGCTACGAGGCTCATCCTTTGCAGATGGCGATCAGAGAAGCATCCCTCTCAATAAGAACATTTATTCTCCCTCACACAAATCTCAACACTGGACCACCTCTCCCTATTATGTATGAGGGGTTATTCAGAAAGGCTCCAGCTATTTTTGCCAGCAACTTTTGGAAGAATAGAATAGGGGATGCTCCTTCGGTTTCTTCAGGAAGGCCAAAGATAACAATGTTATTTCTCCTACTTCGGCCTTCCAGGTCTTCTAGTTTGGACTCAACTTTGTGCAGTCGTTGTCTTAGAGTCACCACTTCAGGTTCCATTTGCTCTTCCAGTTCTCCAACAATGTAGCATGGGCTGAGACATCAGAGAGGCCGATTGTGTCGGAAAGCTCCCTCTGAGAGATTTAATTTCTTTAGTTATGTCTTGCAGAGGCGATCTTGAATGGCTGTAATTCCTCTAAGATTTTGCTCCGATAAGCGGAGTCATCGCTGGTTGAGACATCATGGGTGTGAGGGCTTTTGCGAGCCACGGACTGGCCTTTGGGTCTTTTCGGTCCCTTCTCCGGGGTTTGTGGGGTGTATGCAAGGAAGGCCTGAAGTGATTTCAGCTTCCATGGTTCTGTTAGGCCTTAGTTTTAATAAGTCTGCTCCTTATCGAAAATCCCAAATTGCTGGAAGCACAGCGGTTGTCTGTTGGAGACCGATTTTCTTTTTAAATGAAATTGAATGCCATTTGGAAACTTATTTTTAAATATTTACTGGAGGATCGAGATGGGAGCTAGCCTCCAGAGCTGCTCGTCTCACAGAAGCTTCAAGTGACCTCCCTGGACCACCTCTCCCATTTAGTGATCAGTACCCTCCCTTCATACTTCAGTTGCTGGCAACCTTATTTAAAGCAGTAGTGCAATGAAACTGGGCAAAGAATTTGACCCTTTTTTTCACACAACAGATTCCAGGCATCTTCCAGTTTTATTTGGTGGTACAATTTTCTAATTTCACCAACATTTGGGTATTTTGTAAATGTTTTAACATATTTTTTATCAAGAAAAAAGATGGCCACTGCAGGTTGCTCAGAAATTGCATTGTAGACCTGACAAGAGTTAGGATGGAAAAAATAATGTGCAGCACAGGAGGTACCTAAACATGTACATTTTACAGGTATGCTAATTTTCTAAATTGTAGCTCAAACTAGCTTGTTTGGAAAATCCCTAGAACAGGAACTTGGTAATTGAGTCAAGGTCAAAATCTCCATTTATGAGAAACTACAAATTAAGCTAATTAAGTTTGAGTGGGAGGTAAAAGAAAAAGAGCTAAAAATAGAAAGAGATGAGAAAAACCTTTAAGGAAAGTCAACATATAATTGGTCAAAATTTATTAAACAATATATCAACAAGCAGAGGAGGATCACAGAGGAGGTCAAAATCACAATCTTGGAGAAAACAACAAAAAACAAGTTACTTTACATCAGACTAAAATGAATCATCTTCTCCAGAGAATCAAAACCAAAGTAGGAATAATTCAAGGCAAGGCAAGAATAAAAAAATGCAGGTAAAAATAACAAATAAAAACCAAAGTAGAAAAGCAGAGAACATGATAAGATGGGAGTCACAAAAAATCCTTAAGAGGAAATCAGACAGTCTTCAGAGTCAGAAAAGTAAATCTATTTGCCATCACACTTACACATTGAAAATCAAACAATGATCTAATGACATCATCTGAAGTTTGGATCAACTCCTGCTGTCAGTAGATTCAAATCTGAAATAGAATTATACATGCTGTTTCATAAACCAAGGTTAAAATATAATTTTTCTAATCAAATCGACAGTGTCCATTGTAGTAGATGTAGAAGATGACATAGAAAACATCACTGCAAAAATCTTCCATACTTTAAATCAAGAGGAGATTGTCAATTTAATAGACACAAATATAGCAAATCTGCTACACTTACAAAATGTATGATAGACATTATGATTATGGAACAAGAAAAAGTTAAACCATAAAACAAAACAAGTTAAAAAAAAAAGAACAAATGTTTAAACCAAAGACTACATCTGACCCAGTGCTTAACAGATATGTCACCACTGAAACTTTTGAGAAAGTAGTTCATGCAGAAATTGATCAACAGTTTGGAACTAAAGGGAAAACATTCTATCCAAACATTACAGCAGGAAAGAGAAATGCCTTGGAGGAAATTTAAAATAAATAGGATGACAACATCATGAGGCAGGCTGATAAAGGAGGAAATATAGTGATCTGGCCAGTCCATCAGTACAAACAAGAGGTTGTACAACAGTTTCAATATTTGAACTATTAGTCACCTCAGGAACAATTTGACAGAGACATTCCAAAAGGAACTGTTCATCTATTGATACTGTGTTGTATGAAGGTTGGATTTCTAAGCATGAAAGTGAATTTCTGTAAGTTAACATCCTATACTTACAACCTTCTATGCAAATCCCAAAGTGCATAAGAATTTAACCTCTCCCCCAGGACATCCAGTTATGTCTAGCATAGGTTCAGTGACAGAGAAATACAGTATCTACATTTGTAGTTATCATCTTAAAAGATCTGGTCACAGTCCAGCCTTCCTATGTCTGGAACACATTGGATGTTCTGGGGACATTAGATGAAATCAGAGTTCTTATGGTTCACTGACATCAAGGCACTGTACACTTCAATTGATCATGATGTTGGTATGTTTGCTATAGAGAATATGATACAGCAACATGATCTTGATGATGTCATACATACAAGGCATTTGGTAAAGGGGCTTCAGTCCATGCTAATTTTAAATTTATTTTGTGTTTGATAAATTTTAGCATCAACATCATTGCATAGCCATGAGCATAGCTCCTTAATATGCAAACTTTGTTCTGGGCTGGACAGAGTAAAGATTCATCCTTTCTGATAACAATCCACTTAAAAATCAGTTGTGTAACTATTACTGTTTTGTCAATCTTATTTTGATTATTTGGGAAGGGAAATACATTATCTCAGATTTCATATTTTGGCTGAATAATAATACATGAGTTCTTAAGTTTAGACATAGCTCAGATCCTAACACAATATCCTTTTTGGATTTTAAAACTTTATGGAACTTCAGACAAGTTAATTGCGACATCAAACAGTAGAAGAGAAACAGCAGGTAACTGTTTACTTCAGACATTAAGTGCTCATCCAAAAACCTCTTGGACAGTACTCCATATGGCCAGATGTTACACCTGTGCCACAACTGATCAGAAGAAACAGTATTTAGGAGTCAAATATTGGATTTAATAACTAGATTTCAAAGTAGAGGATAGTGTTTTGAAGATTCTGTTACAGTGCTTCAACAGAGTAAAAGCTATAGACTGTAAAAATATTAACTCCAAAGTCAAAACTAGAGGGGGGAAGGCAGGAATTTTTGACCTACAGCCAATCCACAGCCAAGCTAGGGGTCAAGTTTGACTCTCCAAGCCAAAACATGAGTTGAGCTATAACTACTGCAGGTTGTTCTCAACACAGGAGTTGAACATTTCAGACACTATACTGACTGCTCAGTCTGACAAATGCTTACATTGATCATATCTGACTTGGCTCTCAATTGCTTTTGTAGGTCAAAGTGAGCCAAGCATTTAGCATGAGCCAGGCTCAAACCTGTTCTGGCTTGCCCACTTCTAGTCAAAAAAACAAAAGGTACCGATAGAGGTGATAATGTCTGCAAAAAAGTAGTGTGACAGAATATAATCATATAGCAAACAATGTGGCAAACATACTGTCTAAAAACTGGAGAATAGTGAAAAAATGGCCCAAAATTCAAAGACACAGTTGGTGAGAGTCCTAATGGCATTTTTGAGATGTAAGAACCTATTGGATATTTTAACAAAATTCCACTTTGCTTATTCCAGAAATAGCAATTCAAGACATATAATAGATCAGTTGGTTACTTTTGCTGTGGCAATTGTTCTACCTGAAAACATTTTTACATCAAGCCTTCAATAATAAGAAAGTTGAAGATAGATGCCTACTCAGCTGTTATAGCTCATATGTAATGTATGGGATTTGATATAGTTCAAAATAAGATACTGGTAAGATTATTAGAAGTGTGAAAATACAAACACAAGGACACATGAGCTATACATAGTGTAATGGGGTGCTAGTGATGCTGCTCAGATAGACTTCTAAATTCTTCACCCTGAGCTATAGATGAAACAGCCTCACCACCAGCAGCACCATCGTCACCCTCAGCAGGTGTGATGGTGAGGGGACGCTGAAGGTCCAAAATATGTGAGGGTGGATGGAATCACCCGACAAAGAGAGGCAGGTGTTGTCCGATAAGTTTAATGCCCAACTGGCTTTATTCCAACGGGGTAGATTGACATGGTCCCAAGGGAAAAGTGGGGTAGTAAAGATTATCAGCAGATAAACATAACAAACACTATGTTCTAAATACTTCACTCCTACAAACTAACCCAAATTACTAAATGTGATTACTAAACCAGATTATTACCCAGGATCCTGGAAGGTCTATGAGGTGCACCTCGGCCTAGTGCCAATATATTTTAGCTCTACCCCTAGTACTTCGGTTATGGTACCATGGTACAGTTACTAGCCCTGAGAGGACTCTTACAGCATTGAATTGCACAGTACAATTTCCACACCATGGATTCACACACATCATTCATACAGAGTCTGTTTTCAGCAGAACTCTTTGTGCACACAGGTGAGATGGTGATGAAGCAGAAGGAAGGAGAAGAAGGGAAATTACTGCTAAGCACAGAATGGTTACCACAGTGCAGACCTATAAGAGGCCACTGGGGTCATAAGAGGTTTGAAAACAGACCATATGTTTATTGGCACAAGCCTACTCTCTCCTTGGCTGCCCATATGAAAGGACCAAATGAATATGCTCCTGGCAACAGCCCACTGGAAGACTACTAGAAGAAATGAGATGAAGGACGGATACGGGCACCAAACCCTCAGAAGGGCTGCCAAAACAAAACAAGCTGCTGAAGGTTCCCTGGCACAAAATCCACTTGGGAGCTGCCAAGGACAGAACAAAGCCACTGAAGATTCTATGGAGCAGAGCCCACTGGAGGGCTACCGAGGACAGGGTGCAATGGTTGAAGAGTCTTCAGTGAAGAGCCCACTGGAGGGCTGCCAAGGATTGGATGAAGTGGATGAAGATTCTTTGAAGAGCAGGAACAAGGAGAACTAAGATGAAGATAGGAGGTTTTAAAGTGTCCCAAACTGGGAGCAAGAAAATAAGAAAGCGGTGGCTGAGAATCACACTGGGCTTCGACTACGACTAGCGGCTAACGACCAGGGAGTATAAACAGGGTTGTTCCAGGATAAGCACTCTGAGTACTGCCAGCTTTGAAGCATGCAGACCAAGAACCAAGAAAACAAGAAATGCTGACTGTGATTCCACACTAGGCTTTGACGGATTACAACTTGCGGTGAATGACCAGAGACTGCAGCTGCAGTTCTTCCAGGATAGGCACACTCTGGCAAAGAAGATTCTTATGGAGACCACTGGCATGAAGCTGAAAGCTGGTGAAGAATGATGCTGTAAGTTTTCTTTCTCTGGATGGAGACTAATCCTGTTAAAGTACTGTTGCAGCCAACACTATAGGGTAGTGTTGTGGCAGAAGAGTGAGTCCATACACACAAGTCTATAACAATTGAGGCTGGTTGATGTACTGACAATCTGCACTGGGGCAATTTGTCAATACCCAGGGCAAGTGTTCATTGCTGGGGCAAGTGTACAGTTCCAAGGGTAAATTTGCCAAGAGCAGGGGGAAATAATCCAATCTGGGGCAATTGTTCATAGCTGGGGCATTTGTTCGTACCTGGGTCACATGGCCTTAAGGCAGTCCAGGAAATCAGCCAACAATAAAAGTCTCGGTACTTTGCAATTGGCAATAAAATTTAGAGGCTTTCATGCAGTAAACAGTTCAATGAATTAACCATCAATAAACAGCACAATCAGTTGCAGATTTATTGGCGACTAGATTATCAGTTGCCCTATTCCCCACAAAAGGTACTGGCTATATTTAAGGAGCAACTAGCCATCCATATGGAGCAGTCCAAAGATGGGAAATATTTTAAAACACCCTTCCCCACCTGTGCGACCATAGTCGCTATCCCAATACACAGACAAAAGACCAGGGTTCCCAGGAACACTTTTTCAAACCCCTGGACTAACAGAAACCCCACTAAGTTTTTTGTGCCCCTTTAACTGCTGGGCCTTTTTGCTGGACCTATACTGCTGCCCCTTTTAGGTGGGGCCTAAGTTGCCACCTTCAACTACTTTGAGGCCCCTTGAACTGGTGGGCCTATTCTGTTGGGTCACTTCCTGGCTGAGCCCCCACCTTTGTGCTATGGCCTAGGTTACCCTATTCATCTAGGGCCTGGGCATACCCCTTTAAATATCTGTGCCTAACATTGCCCCTTTAACTCTGTAGGGCCTAAGTACTGAGGTCTGTGTTGTCCTCTTAAAAACATCAGTATGCCTGACTGTGGCCTCCCTGTCACTCTTATGGTGTGCCCTGTCTCTACTCACCCCATTTATGAATATTTAGTTAGTCCCTGATGGGCTTTTATTTTGGGCAGCTTCCTGTGGGCATCACTGTGCCCGGAATAGTTATTTAAATCAGGGTGGCCCCTTGCCCACCCATCCACTAGCGCTCAGAGCGCTAAACACTTTAAAACTTTTTAATTTTTTTAATGTTACAGGTGGCCAGTACTCTTCAATGTGCTGCCTCCAACTCACTGCCCCAGCTCGGGGTGAAGGAGCTGCAGTTGGGAGGAGGGAGGTCTTCTGGCAGAGTGAGGAAACTGGAGGAGGAGGAACAGGCACCATGGAGGATGGCAGAGGGCCTTAAGAGGGTGACTGCTTCTGTGGTTGCAATGCGGCTCTTCAATGCCACCGACGAGGGACCCATCAAACACTTCTTGGGAAGCACAAACAAAAACAATAAAAAAGGCTAAACAGAGCCCACACTGAACAGAAAGGAGCAGAGTCCTTTGGTACTTCCATCCACCATACTCAACCGCAGCAGGACCAGACACACACAGCAGGAGCTGCAGACTTCTTCACTGGCTGGAGGAGGGCACCAATGCAGAGTCGACAGGACTGGCTTCAACACCTAAGGTAAGCCCAGGGTCCCTGGATCACTCTCTTGGTCCTCTCAACTCCATAGCCAGCCCAAAACTAATGGGATAAAATGGTCTCCTGTTTCATATGGATGCTCGGAGTTCTGATTCTCGAACCCCGAGCCTGTGCCCAAGCCAATGGCAGGAATTTTGAACAGGGCACCACGCGATGAACAGGGACAGCAGTGCCAGCGGTGGATGCCCACACCTCATGCTGCCTGCTGTAGTGGGAAGGGGGGGAGTTTAGACCAGAGCAAAGCAGCAGGGAGACAAATTTTTTTTTTTTTTTTTAAACTTTGCCCCTGCTTGGCACTTTTCTAAGGGGGAAACACACTGCAAAGGGCCCCTTTACACTACCCCCTTACTGCCCACATGCACACTGATGCCCACAACATGTAGGAGTCCTGGGGCACTCTATTTACTGTAATTACCCCCCCCCCCATTTTCTGTGGTGCCCTCATACTTTGGGGCACTACAGATTCAAGCCTGTCTAAAAATACATGTCCCCATGTATTACCTCTTAACAATCTATGAAAACTTCTTAACTATTACTTCTATAGGTGTTCATAACATTTTTTAATGCTTACATTACACTTAAATCTCTATGTAATCTTACTTTAGTTAAAAACACTCTTAAAACATCTATAACTTTCTTATTTGTTACTATAACTTCAAGTAGGAAATTCTGATTTTATAAATTAAGTGACTGTGTCTTCTAGTTACTCTTATTGGGACTATCAGTAAAAGGAAGGTTCAACTTAAAGGGCTTCCATTATGTATCTCTTTGGAGGGATACCAACAGTAGACCTCTTGGATCTACAAGGCAGAAAAACTTCAGGTTCTAAAGGAATATACGCTGGTTCTGGAAGGTCTGGGAGTTCAAGGATCTTACATGGGATGAATAAACCCATGGATCTGTACACCATTTTGTTGGCAATTTAAGTCCTATCATTTCATCTGTCTGGTACTCCTACCTCTCCTTTGGTGTAGAGTCCTTCTTGGTTTCTTTCAGAGCAATGTCTCTAAAGGTACAAGCTTTAAGATATTGATGTACAATCTTGGTAGCACTTCCTGTTTCTTCTTGAATCCTGTACACAGGTAAATCGGGATAAGGGATTTCAATGATGTGGAATGTTTCCGTTTCCCATTTGGTAGCTAATTTATGGCATTTCAGAGACTTTCAATAATACTCTTTCTCCAGTTTGCAGCTGGGTTGTCTGAGCCTTAACATCATATGTTGCCTTCTGTTTCTGTCAAACTTGATCCATTTGTTTGCTTATGATCTGTCCAGCTTCTTGCAGCCTTCAGTTGTGCTCTAGAACCCAATCCATAGTTTGCTGCTTAGCTGCTCGTCCATCAGGTTTTACTTCCATGGGGAGTCTACCATGTTGACCAAACATTTAATAGTGTGGGGTGTATCCCGTTGAACAATGAATTATATTGTTGTACAGATAATCAAGTTCTGGAAGTAAAACTGGCCAGTAAGGGCATTTATACTTGGGTAGCGCTCTTAACATGCCAAGTAGAATCTGATTTGTTCTTTCACAAAGTCCATTACTCTGAGGATGCTGTGCAGTAGTATGTAACTTGTGACTGCTATAAAGAGTACAGAATTCCTGAAACAGCTGGGATACGAAGGAGGTTCCTTGATCCATTAAAATCTTAGTCTGGTACTAATACAGTCACACAAAGAATTTCTAAAAGGTTTCTGCTGTGGTTTGGCCAGAGATCTTTTACTGCACTGGCAGTGATGAACTTTGAATAGTGGTTGATCATTGTCAGGACGTACACATAGCCATTCGCACTCGGTTCTGACTTTAGATGATCCAGAGTGACTAACTCTAGTGGTTCACTGCTGACGACTGGGTGAAGAGGAGCTCTCTGTTTCTCCCATTGCATTTGAGACTACATGCTGGCACTCTTTGCACCATTTCATGATAGCCGTTCTCATTCCCACCCAGTAAAACCTTTTCCGGATTACGGCCTTTGTTTTTCTGTAACCAAAATGTTCCAGTTTGTCATGGTAGGCCTCAGCTGCTACAAGTGCACTCCCTTTTGGAACAATTATCTGAGTCACTTAACAATAAGAGGAGAGGTTGAGGGCACTGAACATGTACTTCCTGGAAGACAGGAGAGAGAGAGGGGACATGGTTGGGACCTTCAAGTACTTGAAAGGGATAAATAAGGTTGATGAGGAGAATCTCTTTAAGCTGAGTGGTAACCATAACACTAGGGGCACAGTATTAAGCTGGAGGGTGGGAGGTTTAGGAGGGAGGTTAGGAAGTACTTCTTCACAGAGAGGGTGGTGGACACTTGGAATGCACTGCTGGAAAAGGTCATCTCATTGAAGACAGTGGCAGCTTTAGAGGCTGGGATAGGCATGGGGAAAGTAAGGATCATGGGTAGGGAGGATAGGAGAGATATGGCAGGAACATTAGCTCAAGCTGTGCACCCTACAACACGAGCAGATTTGATAAACCAAATGGCCTTCTGCTAGCTTCTTCATATGTTCATATGTACAATGGGTGGTAGGATCTCGGCTCCATTTGATTATCCAAGAGTCCTCCAGAGTAAGGCATGTTCTATGCCTCCACAGTTTCATGGCTTCTGGGTCTAGTTTCTTTCATGCCTGTGTGGACAAACTATGTCCTTCTAAAACAAGTGTCTTTACTTGTCTTACAACTGGGTCTTGATCTTGTAGTTGCATCCAAAAATGTTTTTGCTCCACAAACTTAGAAGATTCTGGTTCTGTCTCAGCACGTGTGTCGGAACAGATTTGGCAACAAGCCTGTACTATCTCTGTTGGTACCTGGATGAACGTCCTAACTCCACCCCAGGTTATAGGTACAGAACAAATTATGATTTCATAATGAATATCTGTTGGTGATTATCTGATACTCTACTGTGTACTATCCTGATATTAATCAAATGTGGTCTTATCTTTTGTACTATAAAAGCAAAATGTTATTACTTTGTGTAACTAATTCTGGGGTCGCCCCTGGAAAAGGGACCTTCGGGGCTTAGTCGGTCTACCTGGTTACCAAAAATGAATAAATGAATCTCCACATTCTCAAGAGAAGCATCATTGATTTTTGTTTCCATCTGATTGGGTGCTCTGAACAGCACATCCGCATTTGCATTTGACTTGCCAGAATGACACTTTATGGAGAATTAGTAGTTGGCCAACCTGGACACCCGCCTCTACTCGAGAGTCTCTAATCTTGTAATATTCAGATGTTCCAGAGGGTTATCAGTGAGGATGATGAAGGGGGTAGCAGCCAGATAATGCTGGAACTTCTCTGTGATGGTCCATACAAATGCTCGAAACTCTAATTTGAAGGAACCGTAGCAGGCATCGTTCTGCTCCAAACCTCTCAGACCACGGCTTGCATACACTATAACTCGTTCGATGCCATCCTGCTCTTGAACCAGCACTGCACCCAATCCTTTATTACTTGCATCTGTGTATAGCTGGAAGGGTTTGGAGTAGTCTGGATAAGCCAATATTGGTGCTTCTGTCAGAGTCTGTCTTAAGTGGTCATAAGCCTCTTGTTGTGCTGTGGCCCACATGACTGGACATTTTTTTGGGATCCGACCCT
Organism: Neoceratodus forsteri; assembly: GCA_016271365.2. Lineage (NCBI taxonomy): Eukaryota > Metazoa > Chordata > Ceratodontiformes > Ceratodontidae > Neoceratodus > Neoceratodus forsteri. Next base: position 1,221,816,786 of record CM057459.1, on the reverse strand, counting down.
CTGATCCTCAGAGAAGTTCATATAAAGGAGAAGCTACTTTGGAGAAGTTCTTGACAAACTGTCTGTAGCATCCCATGAATCCCTGGAATTTGCCCACATTTCTGACTATCACAGGGACAGGCCACTCTTGGACAGCTTTGATCTTTTCCAGATTTGGTGACACACCCTTGGCTGAAACTGTGTCCCAGGTAATTTACTTGTGACTTTAACAGGTGGCATTTCGATTGTTGTATTTAGAGACCATACTGAGTCAGATGAGCGAACACTTCACCTAGATGTAGCAAACGTTCCTGATGGGTTTTTAGAATAGATGTCATCCAGATATAGTAACAGGATATCAACATTTTGGCTCCCCAAGCAATGCTCTAACAATCTCTGGAATGTCTCAGGAGTGTTGCAAAGTTTGACTGGCATTTTTGTGAATTCAAAAAGACCCATCAGTGTGATAAAGGTGGTTTTCTCTTGATTCTTAGAAGCCATTGGAAACTGCCAGTACCCACTAGTCAAATCAAGGGTAGAAAACACAGCAGCAGACTGAAGTTCAGTCAGCAAGTCTTCGATTCTTGGTGAGGGATAAACGTCTTTGTGTGTGATATTATTTAACTTTCTGTAATTGACACAGCACTGTATTTTGACATCTTTTTTTCTTTACTAAGACAATCGGAGCGGCCCAAGAACTGTGACTCTCTTTGATCACCTTGGCCTCTTTCATCTCCTTTATCATTTCTTTAACAGTCTGATACAATGCCGGTAGGATTGGTCTGAATCATTCTGTCATTGTTGGGTGTTGGTTGGTAGGGATGTAGTGCTGCACATCAAGAGCCAGTCCAAAATCCAGTGGATGCTTGCTGAAGGCCTCCTCATGTTCCTTCACCACACGAAGCATATCCACCTTTTATTGTTTGGTGGTTTCAGCGGTACCCAAGTTAATCTCCCATGTACATTCTGGTGTAACTATACCACTGAGGCTTCTCTCTTCTTCCCTCATGGTCTGCGGTCCTTCTGCCACTCTGTTCTCTTCTTCTGGTTCTATTATGTCCTGGAGATGCCCAGTATGAAACTGACCAACTGGCTGATTTCAATGGAGCTGCACTTCATGATTTCCATAATTTATTACTCGGATAGGGATTCATCCCTTGGTTACTGTAGCCATGCTCCTAGCCACCAGTATGGGTTCCTCTTTTCCGCTTGGATATGGCTTGACTAAGACATCATAGTCTTGACCTCTGGGCCCCACCTTGGCCTTGCACCACAAGGTGGTCTCCGTGCCTGGTTTCAGGGTGACTGGCCTGACATCGGTTACTCTGACCTTACCAATTTCTCCATCCACATTTGCAAAGCATTGGTGACACTGGAGAAGATGGATTGTCTGTAGTGCAGGTCTATTGACAGGAAGACAGTTTAGCTTTGGTCTGGAGGATCTGTACTAAGTCCTCGAATCAATGCTGAAGAAAGTTCATACCCAAGATAAGCGGTGGCAGATTATCACTCTGTGTCACTGATAATGCCCTGTCGCTCCTGAATGTTCTTTCCCAGCTGGATGCTTGCCTCTAAGTAGCCCAAATAAGGTACCTCAGCTCCATTGCTGGCTATAAGCATAATCCATGATCTTGGAGGTGGCTGGAGATCTTTGGGCAGCCAGTATCTTCAGAAATATCACCCTAGCATGGTTATAACCAGGGCCACTGGAAAATCATGGCCACGATTTTGTCGTGGAAAGCGTGATTTGACCCTCCCTAAAATATGCGCTCCCAAAAATATATGCTGCTGACATTTGTTGTGCCCCAGCCATCTGTCTCACTACAGGCCTCTGAACTCCCCATCTCCCAAGTACTGCCCACTGACCCTCAGTCCATTATCATGTCTCTTGGAGTCCCAAAGAACAAGGGCATCGCATGGGTTTGCTGGCGTGTGATGCACTACTAACATCACTACAGCGCGTCACTCCAGCAAAACCCTCCTTTGTTTCTTTGCACCCTTTCTGTGCTTTGTCCCACCTCAGGTCCACCAAAGTAATCAAAATAGACAATAAATACAAGCAGACAGGTGAGGAGGGAATCTGAGTAGAGCAGCCGTGAGCAAGGAGTGAGTGAAAGAACAAAAAAACGAAAGAACGCGAGAGAGACTGAGAGAGAGAGAGAGAGCGAGAGAGGGAACACGAGAATCAGTCAGAAGCAACAGAGGCTGGTAGCCCTACTCTGCTGACTGCTGGCTGGCTGGCAACACTGTTCAAAAAAGAGCAAATCACTCCAGTTACAAGAGTGCTGCCAACCTGCTACTGGGAATTGCTGTTGCTGAACCTTTCTCAATACTGCTGATGTTGCTGAATCAATACAGGTAAGCTGCAATTAACCAATTCAATGTAAGGGAGAATATGCTGGGGGGGAGGAAGGGATTTGAAATGGTTCAAAATTGTGTTGCTTTTTTTTGGGGGGGGTTCTCTGGGGAGCCAGTAGCAAAAAAAAATGAAGAGGAATGATGGGAGCAGAGGGTCCGACTTCAGGCTGGGGGATCAAGTGCTTCAAAAATGGAGGAAGACTGAGAGCTTGGGGGTTCAGTTAAGGGGAATTGTCTTAATAAAAATTGTATTGCTCGGGGGTGCTTGGGGAGCCTAGGAGTAAAAAATAAAATAAAAGGAATGGTGGGAGCTACAGAGGGGCCTGCTTAGGGGGTGAAGTGCTTTAAAAACATTGGGACCTCAGAGCAGTGGAGGTCATGTTAAAATGTACAGTTAATGTTTTGTTTTAAGTACATGGCAAACTGTGCTGCTGTGGTTCTTCTGTGTTGGAGGGTGGAGGGCTGGGCCTGGCAGACTGGCACACATAGTGAAAAAAATTGTTCTGGCCTTTGGTGAGGGAGCAGGGTGGGGCAGGAGACCAGAATGGCACAGAACAATTTTTTCTGACCATGTATGGCAGTCGCCAGTGTCCGTCCCTCACTCCATGGTGCATCCTTGATCACTGCTGTGGTTTCTCAGAGATGGGAGTGGAGGTGTGTGCCTGGCGGACTGGCACACATGGCAACAAACATTTTTTTCCATCACGTATGGCAGTATGAAAGGTAGCAAGAAAACCGAATTTCTGGAGTCTTTTGTTCCATGGATACTAGCAAGTCTATGGGCAAGCTTAGCACCATGACAAGGCAACTCCAGCAGCTGAGGTTTTAAAATCAATCTGCCCAGCTTAGAACATTGTGGGATGAAAACTAGTGGTGTGATATTGGAGGATCAAGCATCCCAAGGAAAGCTCTCCTCCCTCTATGCACTGATGTTCTCACTCAAGTCTTAATTTTTTTGGTTTAATTTTGGTTTAGTTAAACTACAATATGCCTACACCGCCACCAAAGCGCTTCTGTCTTTCTTGTGAAGAGGCCAAGGACGGCCATGTCTCTTATCTTGTGCGTGCCCAGGATCAGGTTAAGTTATATCCAGAGGATCTTATGAGGATGGAGGATTGCTGTTTTATCGTGCTTGTACCCACACGCAACTTCATGTGGAAGCATACGGTTGACATGCACATGAAGTCGCAGAAACATCTAGAAAGAAAAGAAGCTGCAAAGAAAAGCATGTAAAGTAAGTACTAGTCGCACTGATGTTTGCAGTTATTTTATTTTTTACATAGTCTGTTTTTCCTCTTGGGTGACTGGTATCTGCTCTGTCCCTGCCTCCCAAGTCCATCTCATCTCTCTCTGGCACTGTGGAACCCCATTTCTCCCCTCCCAGTGCACATGTGCCTTGTTCCTGCATCCGCCTTCCTTGTTGCTAGAGTTCATCATTATCACCTGGCCTCTTAGATCAAGACAGCAGATTCCAACCCCCACTCAGGAGAGGAGAGCAGCCAATTGGACACTTGATTCTGTCCCTTCCCCACCGACCTGATGTTGTTCCCAAACAGGTTGCCAGTGTGGCAGGAGGTAAAGCTCATAGCTCCTCAGTCCTCCATGACACTGGGCTGGCCTACAGTTTGTTTTTTTTTCCTGTAAAATATTAAATATTGTTTGCTTTTGTTTTGTTTTCCAGGCACAGTTTATTTTTCCCTGTAAAATATTGTATCTTGTTTTTAGGTTTTTTTTTTTTGTTTTTTTAGGAACACCTCTACGACAGCAGTCGCTGACTTCTTGTTTCAGCCTAGCAATGGAATCTTCCATTGAACGCAAGGAATTTGTTCTGAACTTCATCTGCTGTTTGACCCGTGCAGACATACCACTGGAGAAGGCTTCTGGCTTTCAAGAGTTCTTAAAGAAGCACACAAAACAAGGCGGTAATCTTCCAGGACCAGCACAGCTTCAGAGCACGTACCTCCAAGAACTTTGGTCTGATCACGAACAGTCCCTGAAAGAGGCAGTGGAGAATCAAGATGTCTTAATTTTTCTGGATGAGACAACACATGCCTGTGGGTATAGCATGTTGGCTATTTTGGCCCAACCTTTTCTTAATGTTGGGGAGCAGCCACTCCTAATTGGTGTGGAGTTTTTGCATCATGTGAACAACACCACAGTATCCCAAACTCTATTAAAAGTGCTAAACACCAATAGGGTGAATGTCAATAAAGTCTTTGCCATTGTCACAAACAGTGCAAGTTATATGCACAAGACTTTTGAAACTGTGCTATCCTGTGTCCTACCAAGTGCAGTGCATGTCACTTGCGTTGCCCACCTCCTCAGTTTGGTCTTGGAAGTCTGGGTGGACACACTGGAAGACTTAAACACTGCTGTTTCCCTTGTTAAAAAAATATTTTGCCAGAGCCCAATTCGTAGGCATCAGTACTTTGTAATCATGGAGTCCAAGCAGGGCATTGTACCCAAGATGCCAGTATACTCAGTGGTAACTTGGTGGTGCTCCTGGGTTAATGCCATTCAGTATTTGGCAGACTACTGTAGAACTGATTATAATCGCACTCTGTTTATTTTTGCTATATTCGCTGTGTTGACTTTTAAGTGAAAATAAGCAGATAGCAATTAAATTGGGTAAATAAGGATGAAACAAAGCAACTCCAAGATTCATTCTAAGTGTTTTATTCACTTGACTTAAATTCCTTTTAAGACAACCCAAAAAGATGTTAAAATAAAAGAAAGTTTCTTCCTCCATGCAGCACCAGCGTCTTTGTTGCGTAAGGCAGTGTCTCTCTAAGCCAGAGGCTCTTGAAGTTTATCTTGTGCCTGCTCCCTTTGCTGTGTCTGCAACACATAAGAATACAGACCAGCTTTAGAATGAAGCATTGTACATTAAATTAAAATCAAATCAAACCAAGTTGAGATGTTACTGCACCTTACCATGTTTAGGCAGTTGGTATGCGCATCCAGAATCCCTGCTTATCTGAATCCATGAATAATGACATCTGTTTTTACTTTGAGAGATTCAATGCTTGCCTGCAACCACCTTATGTGATGTTCCTTTAATACCAACACTCTTAGATCGATGTTTAGTTCTGCATTGCCATCCCCTGAAACAAGCTTGTCTGAAATGAGTGCCGCATACCAAGAAGTGAAGTGCCTTTCATCAGGTCCTTAAACTTTGTTAACCGAGACTTCCAGTAGTTGTAGAGTCAGTGCAAGATGCTGGGACATACACAGGTATAACACCAACCTCTTCCAGCTTCTGTAAAATGGGAGCAGTGTAGTGAGCTCTATACAGGTCAAACTAAAAGGGCCTTTTGTTCCTTTGGCAGGTCGAGTAGTGCTTTCACAGTCTCACAGTAAGTGGCAATAACCCCTTCAATGTAATGGATGGTTGTTTCCTTGTTTGCCCTTTGATTCTCTGATTGCATGATATCCCATTCTGTTGGAAATTTGTACTGGGGATGGCATGCTGTTGTCTTCCCCAGGTAGATGACTTGCAGGGGGAGCATTTTGCTGGCAAGTTTACAGGCAAGAACCAGGGAGACTTGCCTTTTATCCCCAAACCCAGTCAGTAATACTTGACGCGAACCCATGGCCTCCATTGTCCACTCTGATATGGGCACAATTTTAACTCTGGTCTCATCTAGGCTGATTACTAGTGAGGAGGTATGAGCTCCTGTGCACAACAATTTGCTATTTGTTGTAAAATCTGCCTTTAGAGTTATGAAATCAGAAGGCACCTTTCATGCTACTTTGGTGCCTTTGTGTTTACTGTAGCCCATTCTATGTAGGAAACCCCACCGCTCATTTACCACTCAGTTGTAGGTGCCCCCTATTCTCCACCAAAACATGAGGGCTTGTTGTCTTAACAATTCCCATTGCAATAGTCTGAATCACATGGCCATTCACTGCTGCCCCCTTGAACCTAAGTGACTACACGATTTTCTTTAGCTGATCTTCCAGGTCTACTACCAAATGTGTGAGATGACCTCTTGACTTTCTGGGCAGAATGGGGAGAGAGTTGTGGGGTCAGGGTTTGTCCACAACACACTTTTATAGTCCAGCTTAAATTTCTGAACTGTGATCTCATTCACAATTGCACTGGTGTAGGAGTGATGAAATCGTACTGTGGACATGACACTGTGTTCGGCTGCATACTTGACCAGCTGAAACCGAACCTCCGGTGTGTAATTCGCATAGTTTGCAGATATGCTACGTTTGGAGGGAGGAGGGGTGGCTGCAATCTCTCACACAACAGAGGCTGCTACATGGGGTTCTACGCTGGAGATTACAGCTAGTTCTTCTGAATCCATTTCTGAAGTGTCAAGTGGGTATTTGCGTTTCTGCTGGGAGGCCTTTAACCACTTGATGAGACATTGTCAGTGCTGTCCATAGTATGGATTGACTTACTAATTCACTGGCTATATACTAGCTCTGTTAATTGCCTGCACACTCTGCATGCTCCGTTACCAGGAAGGTGCTAATTCAATCAGGCCACGAATAAGTCTACGCACTGCTGATCACGATTACTGGCTCCCGCTAATCTAATCAGATCTACAGTATTTGCCTGTGTTAGCAGAATTTGTTGAAACGCTATAGTCTGATGCAGCAACCTTGAAGCACCTGAAGTGCTTATTGAAAGGCAAAGCAACAGAGCTGGTAACACAAGCCACTTTTGTGGTGGAACACTCTTCTGAACTTGTTAACCTTATTCTACATTTGCAGTTAAGCAGCCAGCTACAGGGACACTCCATATTTGGAAGGGTGCAAAATGTGCATATGTTTTTGGACTTCAGTGCCACGGCAGGGGAAACTGAATACAGACCAAATACAGTAGACATGTTGTCCCACTGTCAGTTACATGAAAATCAAAACTGTGTGAACCTTTTTCAGAAGGTTATGTTGGACAGCAGTGAGAAACTGGACAAAATGTTAAAATCTCATCCCTCAGTCGGCACATTCAAAGCTGCCCGAATCTCTGACCCAAAACAGCTGCCAGCACTGGACAAGGAAAAAGTAAAACACACCCAGGAGCTACCATCTCTGGTTGGTGTTTCAAACTTTGAATGGCATGGGTACAGAACTTTCACCCAGTCAGTACCCAGTGACGATTTTAATATTGCTGAGTGGTGGGAAGCACAAAGGGATAAACTTCCACATCTTGCAGCTGTGGCAAAAAGGTACTATATTTGGCTTTCCATAAGCGCAGCAGACGTTGAATGAACTTTTTCACTGTAAACAGACCTTTTAAAAGACAATCAGCAAAGTTTGACAGATGACAACCCCAGACTACTTATGTTTAAGTACAATAAGACATTTTAAAGATCTTTGTTGGATAACCATTGCTGCTCATTCTATGATGTAAAAATCCTTTCTTGATGATCTGTGGTGGCGGTGGTGGTACTATACTTTTACTGTAAAATACTAATAATGTTGTTTGAATTATTAGAAATGGTGGTGGTGGTGGTACTTCTTTGACAATGATGCTGTTATTATAATGTATATTGTTTTTTGATCAGTCGTGGGTGTTTTAATAAAAACTTATACCTTTTGTGTGTGTCTGTTTTTTTTTTTTTTTTTACAAAAACCTATACCTTTTTTACGGCTGACTTTGATATATTTTTTTAAACCGTTGTTTACCAGGTAGGCACAATGAGCCAAGGTCCATTTTCATGTACAGCCGGGACCATATATATATATATATATATATATATATATATATATATATATATACATACAGTACAGTCAAGATGTTTACAACAAAATTAACAAACTCACAATACAATACATTACAACATACATCACAAAAATTACAATGCTAAAAACATTAAAAAAATATATAAAAAATACAATACTCATTGAAAACAATAACAATGTAATTTGCCAAGAAAATAATTTCTTAACTTAATTTTAAAAGTTTGGTGGGTGACATTCCGATATAAAATAATAGGAAGCTCATTCCAATTTTTAGCAGCAGAATAGGAGAAAGAACCATCACCCATTTTGGTCTTGGTATTTGGAACATTTAATTTAATCTGATAATTTGAGCGAAGTTCCCTTGAATTCCTTTTAATCTGTAATAATGAATATAATGGGGAATTTGTACCTTGACGAAGAATATTGACAGTTAAAGAACATAAACTATATAGACAATTTAGCTTGGGTGGAAGCCAAGCAGATAGTCTATATCTCACAATGGTGAGTAGAATAAGGCAATTTAAGAGTAAATCTACAAATGCCATGAAACACATTAGTTAGAAGAATATGCATCACAAAGCAAGTGAAATTGAAAACCCCATACTTGTACCTCACAAAGGAAAATGTGTGCCTAGCAGCCCTCAAAATCCCCGCAAATTACATGCAAAGTCCTGCAAAATCCCTGGAAAATTTTGGAGAAAAATGTCCCTCAAATTCCCCACAAAATCTGCTAAAAATTCTGCAATTTCCCAGTGGCCCTGGTTATAACTTGTGATCCTGTGTCCAACAGAGCCATTAATTCCATTCCATCCACCTTTACCAGGATGGTCAGGCTCTTCTCCATAAAGCTAGATCTGTCTGTTGAGGTGTTTGCACCTGGTCGGTCGCTCTTCGAGGATCGGTCCTCATCCCTGAAGACCCCCTGTTTAAAGCCATCACACTTTCAGGAGGCTGGTTAGTGTCTCTCCATGTGGCCACTGATGCCACACCTTCTGCAGATCGGCCTTCTCTGACTGTCAAATCGGGCACCTCCCTTCACCTCTCCTAGGACGGGACAGAGGGTCCTTAAACCTCCTCTCTCTCTCTCTCTCTCTCTCTACCTGGATCCAGGGAGCCTCCTTTCTCCAATCTCTGAGGCACTGCACCTCCTGGCATACCTCCGTCATCTTGCAGGTCAGGGTAGCGATCTGTTCCATCAGTTCAGGGTTAGCATCGGAGCTATTTGAACTAGAGTGGGCCTGATCCTGAGCCATCTGGACACACATGGGCCTGGGGTCTGGGAGATAACCTGGATAGTCCCCTGTTGGTTCTAGACTATATGCCAATCTCTTGGGGGGGGATCCTTCACACTGAGGTCTCCTGCACCATAGGTCTTCTCTTACTGACCATTCCATAGGGTACCTGGCCATGTCGCACCAAGTGGTGTTGCCATCTCGGGTTAGGTTGCAACCTTCTCCTGGTTGTTCTGAGCCCAAGACCTTTATAGCTTTCTCTTTGAAGTCAAGGAAATCTGCATCAGGCTCTCGTAACTGAAGCATACTGAGCTCTCTTCTCTGGGCTTCTATGTGTACCCCCCTCCATGAATTTCTCAGTCAACATGTGATCAGGATCCTGAACTTCAGTGTCTGCCCTCTCGATTGCCCTAAGTAGTTCTTGGAGGCTGGCGGCATACTCCCTGAGGGTCTTCTGAGGTCTCTGGGTACACAAAAAGAACTTCATTTTGAGGTTTGACACTGCAAGTGTCAAATATTTGTTGCAGCCTCTCCAAGATTTGATCTGCTGTCATCTTTGTTCCAGTTGGCCTGGACTGTACCTCTCGATGGGCCACACCTTTTAATTGCCCGATCAGTATTCCACCTTTTGCCATTCTGGAATTTGGTACAACTGGAACATTGCTTGCATTTTGGAACGGAACTCTCCCAGGTTGCTGGTTCCACTTCCATCTCTCTCCCCCGTAAACTGTGGAAGCCATGGCGCTCCAAAGTGATACGGCATCATTAAAGGAGAGGAGATGCATTTCCTTGGTCTTCTACATTTCCTCCAATCGATCCACTGTCTCCTCCAGACAACCTACTACTGCAACCCGGCTGAGTTGGCATATTGCTCTTGGAAACCCTGGCATTGGACTCCTCAGATAATTGTCTGAATCCTGCTGACTACACCAAAAAATGTTCTCTTTTGTAATGGGTGTGCTAGTGATGCTGCTCAGTTAGATTTCTGGATTCTTCACCCTCAGCTTTAGATGTAACTGTCTCACCACCAGCAGCACCAACGTCACCCTCAGCAGGTGTGATGGCACAGGGACGTTGAAGGTCCGAATAGGTGTGAGTGGATGGAATCACCCAACAAGGAGAGGCTGGAGTTGACTAAGTTTAATGCCCAATGGGCTTTATTCCAACAACAAGGGCAGGTTGACAGTCACAAGGGAAGAGGGGGCAGTAAAGATTATCAGTAGATAAACATAACAACAAACACTATGTTCTAAATACTTCACTCCTAGGAACTAAACCAAATTACTAAACATGATTACTAAACCAGATTACCCAGGATCCTGGAGGGTCTATGAGGTGCACCTCGACCTATTGCCAATATATTTTAGCTCTACCCCAAGTACTTCGGTTACTGTACCATTGTACAGTTACTAGCCCTGAGAAGACTCTTACAGCATTGAATTGCACAGTACAATTTCCATAACATGGATTCACACGCACACCAGAGTCTATTTTCAGCAGAAGACTTTGTGCACACAGGTGGGATGATGATGATGAAGCAGAAGGAAGGAGGAGAAGGGAAAGTCCTGCTAAGCAGAGAACGGTTACCACAGTGCAGATCTAGAAGAGGCCACTGGGGTCATTAGAGGTTTGTAAACGGACCATATGTTCATTGGCACAAGCCCACTCTCTTCTAAGCTGCTGGTATGAAAGGACAAACTGCATATGCTCCTGGCAACAGCCCACTAGAGGACTGCTAGAAGAAATGACCTGCAGGAAGGATACAGGCACCAAGCCCTCAGAAGGGCTGCCAAAATGAAACAAGCTGCTCAGAGTTCCCTGACACAAAACCCACTTGGGGACTGCCAAGGACAGAACAAAGCCACTGAAGATTCTCTGGTGCAGAGCCCACTGGAAGGCTACCAAGGATAGGACGCAGTGGCTGAAGAGTCTTCAGTGAAGATCCACTGTAGGGCTGCCAAGGACTGGATGAAGCAGATGAAGCTTCTTTAGTGAAAAGCAGGAAAATGGAGAACTAAGATGAAGATAGGTCTTAAAGTTTCCCAAACTGGGAGCAAGAAAATGAGAAAATGGCAGCCACGAATCACACTGGGCTTTGACAATTATGACTAGCAAACTATCTATCAGGGACCATAAACAGGATTCTTCCAGGATAAACACTCCCCAAGACTGCCAACTGTGAATTATCTGGACCAAGAACGAAGAAGACAAATGGCGGCTGCAATGCCACCCTAGGATTTGACTGACTACAACTAGTGGCGAATCACCATGGACTGTAGCTGCAGTTCTTCCAGGATAGGCACACTCTGAAGAAGATTCTGATGGAAAGCACTGGCATGAAGCTGGTGAAAGCTGGTGAAGGGTGATGCTGGAAGTTTTTTCTTTGGATGGAGACTGATTCCATTAAGGTACTGTTGCAGGCAACACTATAGGGTAGTGTTGTGGTGGAAGAATGAGTCCATACACACAGTCTAACAACTGAGGCTGGTTGATGCACTGAAAATCTGCACTGGGGCAATTTGGAAATACCCTGGGCAATTGTTCATTGCTGGGGCAATTGTATAGTTCCAATGTGTGCACTGAATTTTGGGGATTCTAACTGCTGGCACTCTAGTAATTTGTCTGAAATTTATTATAGCTGCGCAGCCATTGTAAAGCAGTAAGGGGGTTTTACTTATGTGATTCACTGTTAAAGTTACTGAAATCACAGAACCGACTGACTAAATTGGCGGAATCGATAACAATTTGTGGCTCACTCCCAGTACCAGGACTCTTGTGTTACTGCAAGGGAGGGTAGGGATTGCTATTGTAGTGAATCAGAGGGACTTACAGCCTCAGCCTCTCTGGAGCAAATAAAGACATGCATTGCCAGCAAGTAAACATTCCGTTTTCCACGTTGGCAGAGTTGATTGCTCCCCCCCAAAAGCCATTACCTCAACTTAGCATAAAAAACAGCCCTAGACCCGAGACAATTAGCATTCTCAAACTTAAACTGTTTCCCTATTCTCTTGCAAATTATTCTCAACCTATTCCCCATACCCACCAATCCTCACTTAATCCACTGCTTATTAAGGCACGTCTCTCTTGCTCTTTGTCTCCCTTAGGCAAGTGGGAGCACCTTGCTCCTGAGAGGGCAAAGAAGCGCCCTGCAGCCGCGGTGGCCATCCCCCCCACACGGAGCCGGCAACTCAGGACTCCAATGGAAAGGTACAGCTTCACAGAGTGAAAAACCGTAAAAAAAAAAAAGCACCTAATTCAAATCAGCTGCCAGCACGGCCGATTGGCTGCAGCCTGGAGAGGAGGAAAGCTGATTGGTGCAGCGCCAGACAGGGAAAAAAAACACAAGCTCTTTTCCTCGCTAGCAGACTGAAACTCTGCAGTCTGTATTTTCATCCCACTGTGCCCGCCTCAACCCTGGCCTCTACATCTATTAAATAGGCAATAGTCATACCCAGGTTTGGTTACCTTTCCCACCTCACAAACCATTCTTTAGCAACCTGGCTCAGCCTTAAAGCCACAAGGCAATGCATTAATCCAACAGCATTTAAAGCCAGACAGCAACCCCCAGACAAACAAAAAATAAGGTGCAACTACATATTACTAGTCTTCCTCACTACCTCTGGCCTTGCTGGTACATTTTTGTACTTCGGACCTCTACCTCCCCACCCTGGTTACCAAATGGATGCCTGCTGGAAGGATAGGATTCACATGGCCATTATCACACCCAGTCATGAAGCTCCTCACCCCCCGACCCTCCCACCTACAGTCATTACCAAACCAACCTCTCACACCATAACCCTAACAGCTAACCCTCCCCATAATTTAAAACTGGCACCTGGAAACCTCCATCACATGAAGTGCAGGAAATTGAAGAAGCGGGAAATGATAGGCTGATGTCTATCAACCAGAAAGGTTATCTTTATGCTGCGCTACTCTCTGGAAATGTTCACCTTAACCCTGGGCCAACAACGCAGAGGACTAGGGGGACCCATACTGTGGGGGGCCTTAAGATAACATCACTTAACATATGCAGCCTAACTGCGAAATTGGATCAGCTCCAGGCCTGGATGACCATACATACCCCTAACATTATCTGCCTTACCGAAACTTGGCTGTCAGGTAAGGTCAAAGATGATGAGGTCTCTATTGAAGGATTCCAAATGCTTCATCTAGATAGACTAAGCAAGAAAGGTGGCAGCTGCCTCCTATATGCCAGAAACTCACTTAACTGCTCCATCCTCCCTATCTCCAAAGTCACGGAGGACTATGAGCTACTCACAGCAAAAATACAATTGGGCAAAAAAGGCAAGACCCTCACTATCACCACAATCTACCTCCCCTCAGAAAAAGCCAAGGAAGGGCTTCCCCTTGTCATAGAAGAAATCAGCGCTCTCAAGAAGGGCCCTGTACTCATCTTAACCAGTGACTTTAACATTAACTGGTTATGTAAGGAGGTGGCACCCTCCAGAGACAGTCTCCTCACACAATCTCACACAACTTGTAACACACCCCACCAGGCAGAACTACAAAGCTGGCACCAGCACCCTCATTGACTGGGTCCTAGCTAGCTCACCCACATGTTTCTCTGGTATTAGGGTTCTCCTGGACGTGGTGAGTGACCACTCCCCGATCTCCTTTGTATGGACTGCTAAACTTGCCAAATGCCCACCTTGCCTCATAGAAAGCAGAGTTCTGTGGAAAGGCAAACTTGGACCCCTCATATCAGCCCTGTCTGCCTACAATTGGCCCCTTTTAAGTAAGGCACCTATGTTGGACCAAGCCCTTAGCTTTCTCACTGAGGGTTTCAATTCCATCTGTGACAACTATGCACCACACACAAAATGGAAAATCCGGGGGGGGGTCAATTGCTGGATCGATGGCAAACTCCTCTCCCTCCTAAAGGAGAAGGATTGCCTCTGGGAAAGAGCCTTAAATTCAGGTAGCAAACATGACCTACAGTGCTATAAAATTGCCAGAAACCACTGCACCAAGCTTATCAGGCTCGCAAAGGCTAACTTCCATAAGACACAACAACGCATGGGGTGATGGAAAGCGGTTCTGGGACAACATTAAATACATCCTTGGAAAAGATCAGAAGCAACACCCTAAGATGGTAAATATAAACACACCCTCCTCAGATCTGCTAGCCATAGCTGATGCCTTTAACCAAGCCTTTACTGACCTGTCCCCAATGCTGCCTCCAGACTACCTTCAGCTTGGGGAGGACATAGGCAGCACCAGCCCACCCGCAACAAACCACCCTACCTTCTACTTTAGAAAGGTAACAGTGCAGGAGGTCCTAACGGTGGTCAGGGGAGTCCTAGGCAAAACCAGACTAGGGAGTGATGGACTAGACATGAAGATACTATCCCTCACTCTCTATGTTATGATTACTCCCATAACAATGCTATTCAATAAATCCCTAGCTCTAGCTCAATTTCCTGAGGTATGGAAACAAGCCCTGGTGATGCCTGTGCACAAGAATGGTGATAAGGCACTGGTGGCCAACTACAGGCCAATATCTATCCTCTCCCCTCTATCCAAAGCACTGGAACAAATCGTGGCAAATCAGCTCACAGAATACCTAAACGAGTACAATCTGCTCTGCCCAAACCAACATGGTTTCAGGCAAAAACACAGCATCACCACAGCACTATTGGAATACTCTGACTTTGCACACAAGATGCTTGATGAAGGAAAATTGGTGGGGTCCATCTTCATTGACCTCACCAAAGCATTTGACACCGTAAACCACCCACTACTGCTACATCAGCTCCAAAGATCGGGCGTAGCACCAAATGCTCTAAATTGGTTCAATGACTGCCTGACACAAAGGAGTCAGTGAGCCAAAATCGGGCAGACACTATCCAGCTCCAAAGATGTACTCCTAGGAGTCCCTCAAGGATCAATCCTAGGGCCCCTACTTTTCAGCCTATTTGTAAATGAGCTACCCTTGGCCTGCAACTCTAAACTTACATTATATGCAGATGATGCCGTGTTGCTAAGCAGCAGTACCTCCCCTGCAGCCATCTAATCTGATCTAGTGGACTCCTTCAATAAACTTGAGGACTGGTTCAGTAGACAAAAGCTGCTGCTGAATTACAAGAAGACAAAGGCCATGCTTCATTCTAGCCCTAACCTCAAGCATAGACGCACCTTGCTTGAAATCACTAATGCAGTTGGTGAGCAGATAGAGCAGGTACATGAGTTCAGTACCTAGGGGTCACCATTGATGACTCGCTCACTTATACACACCACATTGACTCCCTTGTTGGAGCAGTTAACACAAAAATTGGAGTCCTCTATAGACACAAGAAATCCCTCTCCCCAGAAGCAATCAGAACCTCTGTCTCCAGCTCCATTCTCTCTATGATTGACTACGGGCTTGTGGTTTACAGTGCAGTCTCTGATACTGCACTCAAAAGACTCCAAATGGCACTGAATAAGGCATGTCGCCTCACCCTGTCTGCGGATAAATACACTCACACTTGTGCCTTGTATGAGTGCACAAACTGGCTCAACCTAAAAGACAGGATCAAATACCAAACCTGTCTCTTGGCAAAGAGGGCATTCCTCGGTAAAACCCCACCCTGCATAGGTAATCTGCTCCGGGCTTCTCCTATACCTCACCTCACCAGAGGAAAGTGGAATGGAGCACTGACTGTCCCATTCCACCGCACCTCACCAGTGCAGCGCACCTTCGCCTACTGGGCTCCCTACTGGCTAAATGAACTCCCTAAGACTTTAGAGTATCTCAGTTCAAGGCAGGCCTCAAGCAGCATCTCATGTCATGTGCAAAGTGCACCTGCAGCTCAAGAGTCACTTGATAATCTAGGCTTCCAACCTAGGTCCCACCCAAGTGGGGCTACCTAAAGAACCCACCCCTCCCCAGCCCAGTCTAGTGTGAAAGTAAGCTACTCAATTCAGCTCTTATCTTTATGCAGTTAGGCCTCTCCACATTCTCCCCTCCCAACCCCCAACCAGACAAGGCATTTTGTGCTACTACCACCACCTCCACCCCATTGCACCTCATCCTACTACCCTTCTCCCACCCTCCAGGAGTGATTTCAAACCCCACCCTCTGGTTTATTTACAACTAGCCCACTACCTTCAGAGTAATGTCTTACCACTTCTCAGCAGAATCAACTTTAGTCTAACAGCTCATCCTGGAGGTCACTGCGGGTGGGGGGCAGGGGGCGTTTAAAACTGGTTTAAAATTGGTACATTTAATCTCGTTACTAAAACTCTTCTAGTTCTGTTATAATTCTTGTTCATAATTTGTCCAACTCTGATGTAATTGCTTCTGTATGCCAACTGAGCAGGCTTTCTGTAAAAACTGTATGTGTATTGTCCTATTTGTCCACCATGACGTGGAACCTTTGTAAAAGAGCTCACACTCAAAGCTCTCTGAAAGAATAAAAAAAGGGTAAATTTGCAAAGATCAGGGGCAAATAATCCAATTTGAGGCAGTTGTTCATAGCTGGGGCAAATGTTTGTAGCTGGGGCATGTGGCCTTAAGGCAGTCCAGAAAATCTGCCAACAATAAGACAGTCTCGGTACTTTGCAATTGGCAATAACATTTAGAGGCTTGCCAATGGAAAATCATGTACACAAATGGTTGTAGTCTTGGAAATAAGATCCCAGACCTGCAGGCAATAATGATAGAGGCTAAACTGGACATAGTAGCCATTAGCGTGACATGGTTTACCAGTAACCACACTTGGGAGACTTCGGTACCTGGCTATGTACTGTTCAGAAGAGACAGAGGTGAAAAAAAGGGGGGTGGAGTGGCCCTTTATGTCAACAAAAATATCAGCTAAAGAAATTCAGAATACACATATGGAGCCAGAAGAACTATGGTTCACCTTGGAAACAGGAAATGGGACAGCCATATGAACTGTGGTTGTGTACAGGCCTCCAGATCAGGGGGGGGACATAGACACATTACTGTTAGAAGATATACAAAACATGACAGCTAAAGGGGAGGTTCTGATGATGGGAGACTTCAACATACCAGATGCAGATTGGTCAAAACCAGCAGGAACATCTGCCAGAACTAGACACATGGTGGATTCCCTGCAGGGGGAGGGACTCAAACTGGTACAACAACCCACAAGAGACAAGGCTATCCTAGATCTAGTACTGACTAACCAGGAAAGGATCACAGATCTCCAGGTAGGTCACCTGGGGACCAGTGACCATTACATGGTATGGTTCAATTTGGCCAGTAGAACTAAATTATCCCATTCCGAGGCAAAAATATGGGACTTCAGAGAAGCTGACTTTGATAAGATGGCCAACAGAGTTAAGCTAGCCCTGGCAAAAATAAATACAGGTGAGGGGGAACAGGCAAAGTGGGCAAGCATTAAAGATGCAATACTTGAAACAACATCCCATTGTGTTAGAGACAAAAGGAAGTGCAAAAGAAGAAGGAAACCACTTTGGTTCTCAAAAAACAGTAGCAGAAAAGGTCAGAGCCAAAAGGCTGGTCTTCAGGAAATATAAGGGAACACAGCAGGATGAAGATAGAGGTATACCAAACTTCCCTAAGGGAAGCAGGGAGGCAAGGCAGGCAAAGGCCCAAACCGAGGAAACACTAGCACAAACAGTAAAAGAAGGTGACAAGACTTTCTATAGATGCATTAGTGAAAGGAGAAAGTCCAGAGGGGTTATTGCTAAGATCAAAGGGGATAAGGGGGCATGTGAGGAGGAGGACCATGTAAAAGCATCTATCCTAAATAGATACTTCTGCTCAGTATTTACTGAGAAGGTAGGGCAGGGCCCACAGCTGAGCACCATGGACACATGGGGGAAGGGAGGTGTGCACTAGTCCCTTCACAAAAGAAAGGGCACTACAAGAGCTCGATAAGCTCAGGGTGAACAAGGCAATGGGATCTGATGGCATACATCCCAGGGTACTAAAGGAGCTAAGGGTGGAACTAGCAGAGCCAACATCAGAACTGTTTAGTGAGTCTCTGAGCACAGGAGATGTCCCAGAAGACTGGAGAAGGGCTCATGTGATCCCACTCCAAGAGTGGCAGCAGGGAGGAGGCAGGGAACTACAGACCAGTCAGTCTTATCTCAGTACTGGGCAAGATTATGGAGACACTGCTTAAGGAAAGGATAGTGCAACACCTGGAATCTATAAGAACATAGGATCCAAGACAGCATGGGTTTACAAAAGGAAGGGCCTGTCAAACTAATCTCATAGATTTCTTTGACTGGGTAACCTGAGTGGTGGACCAAGGGGGAGCAGTTGATGTCACCTACATTGATTTCAGCAAAGCTTTCGATACTGTTCCACATAGAAGATAAATTAATAAGCTGGGTAGGCTCAGGGTGGGTCAGAAGTTGGTCAACTGTGTGGCAAACTGGTTGACGGGCAGAAAGCAGAGTGTGGTAAATGGTGTACAGTCAGAAGAGATGCAAGTCACAAGTAGGGTACCTCAGGGATCAGTCCTGGGGCCAGTCCTCTTCACTGTCTTCATCAGTGACATTACAGATGGACTGGAGGGTAAGGTTTGTCTGTTTGCAGATGACACCAAGATCTGCAACAGAGTGGATGATCCAGATGGGGTGGGCAGAATGAGAAGAGATCTGGATAAACTAGCAAATTGGTTATAAGAGTGGCAACTGGAGTTTAACGCAAAGAAGTGCAAGATCATGCACATAGGGAAGAGAAACCCAGAAGCCACCTAAAGGCTGGGAGGGGAGTTGCTGTCAGTCACAAGGGAAGAAAGAGACTTGGGCATCATCACTGATGACCTGAAACCATCCAAGCAGACCACTAAAGCAGTAGATAAGGCTAGAGGGATGTTGGGTTGTATTAGTAAGGGTATCAGAAGTCAGAAGAGGGAGGTGGATGCATGGAACAGCCTAACTTAGGAAGTGGTGGATAGGAATACAGTGCAGGGCTTCAAACAGGCATGGGATAGGTATAAGGGAGCAATACAGATGAGTATGAATAGATAAACCATTGACAGAGCACAGGCCGATGGCACATTCATAAGGCAGAAAAATAAATGAGCAGACTGGATGGGCCTTGTGGTCCTTATCTGCCGTCAACTTCTATGTTTCTATGTTTCTATGCAGTAAACAGTTCAATGAATTGAGAGTCAATAAACAGCACAAGCAGTTGCAGATTTGTTGCCCACTAGATAATCAATTGCCCTATTGCCCACGAAAGGTACTGGCTATATTTAAGGAGCAGCTAGCCAACTCCTGTCTCGGCCATCCCTATGGAGCAGTCCAAAGGTGGGAAATATTTTAAAACACCCTTCCCCACCTGTGCAATCAGTCGCTATCCCAATGCACAGACAAAAGACTGGGATTCCCAGGAACACTTTCTCAAACCCCTGGGCTAAAAGAAACCCCACTAGGTGTCTGGGTCTAGGGTGTGGCAAGGGAAACTATAGGGCACCTATGCTAACTGTGCCCTCTCACCTTGCTATGCTGGACCATGTAAACACCTTTTTTCTGGGCCCCTTTATCTGGTGGGCCTTTTTGCTTGGCCTATAGTGCTGCCCCTTTTAGGTGGGGCCTAAGTTGCCCCCTTCAAATACTTTGGTGCCCCTTGAACTGGTGAGCCTATTCTGTGTTGTACTTCCTGGCTGGACCCCTTTATACTATGGCCTAGGTTGCACTTTTCATCTAGGGTCTGGGGTTGCCCCATTAAACATCTGGGCCTAACATTGCCCCTTTAACTCTGTTGGGCCTACTCTGCTGGGCCCCTCTAAGACACTTGGTTTGCCTTACCCCTTTTAAACACTGAGGTCTGTGTTGCCCTCTTAAATAATCAGTAGGCCTGACTGGGGACTCCCTGTCACTCTTCCGGCATGCCCTGCCTCCACTCCGCCCCCTTTATGAATATTTAATTAGTCCCAATGGGCCTTTATGTTGGGCCCCTTCCCATGGACATCGCCGCACCCTGAATAACTATTTATTTAAATCAGGGTGGCCCCCTTGCCTGCCCCTCCACTAGTGCTCTGAACGCTAAACGATTTAAAACTTTTTTTTTAATGTTACAGGCGGCCAGCACTCTTTCATGTGCGGCCGCCAACTCTCTGCCATGGCCCGGGGTGAAGAAGTTGCAGTTGGGAGGAGGGAGGTCTTCTAGCAGAGGGAGGCAGGGAACTGGAGGAGGAGAAACAGGCACCACGGAGGATGACAGATGGCCTTGGGAGGACCGACGGCTTCTGCAGTAGCGATGCGGCTACTCAATATCACCGATGAAGGTCCTACCGAACACTTCTCATGGAGCACAAACTAAATAATAAAAGGGGCGAAACAGAGCCCACACTGAAGGAAGTGAGCAGAGTCTTCTGGCGCTTCTGACCACCGGACTAGACCGCAATAGGATCGGACATGCACAGCAGGAGCAGCAGACTTCTTCAATGGCTGGAGGAGGGCACCAACGCAGAGTCAATGGAGCTGACTTCAACATCTAAGGTAAGCCCAGGATCCCTGTCACTCTCTTGGTCCTCTCAACTCTACAGTCAGACCAAAACTAACAGGAGAAAATGGCCTCCCTTTTCAAATGGACACCCTGGGTTCTGATTCTCGAATTCCGAGCCTATGCCCACGCCAACAGCAGGAATTTTGAAGAGGGCACCACGCGACAATTGGGAACAGCAGTCCCAGTGCCTGGGTGCCTGCTCCTTGTGCTGCCTACTCCAGGGGGGGGGTGGATTTAGAATGGAGCACAGTAACAGGGAGTCAGAACCCCCCCCCTTTTTTTTTTACTTTGCCCTGCCTGGTGCTTTTCTAAGGGGGGAAACGCACCGCAAAGGGCCCCTTTACACGGCCACCTTACTGCCCACATGCCCACAGATGCCCACAACACGTAGTGACCTCAGGGAACTCTATTTATTTAATTACACCCATTTTCTGTGGTGCCCTTATACTTTGGGGCACTACAATAGTGAGAGATGCAAGAGCAGTGTGGATAAATATTTCAAAGTGCATAAGAGACACTAGCAGCTTAAAATTCATGGCATTTGACTTTATCCCTATCAACCCATGCAGAGGGGATAGAGATAATTTGTTGAAGCAGAAAGTCAATGGATTTTTAATTTTAAAAGTCCATCCTCTATGGGTCAGAATGAAAAACTACCTTTTAAAATATTTTTATAATTTACTTGGCATCACATTTGTTTTCCTGAAAAGATTGAAGCCGCTCATCTCTTCTCACCTATAATTAATAATCAGCTGTTGTGATGTGTTTTTCCACATTAAAAGGAAATTGGTTTAAACATTACAATATAATACTTCATTTGTTCATTAAATAAATCCTCCTTTGTAAAGTGATCAATATTTGTGATTGCTGGCATTTCTTGGACTTGACTTTACTAGGCTCTTAGAACCCAATGGGTTTACAATAAGTAAACAAAATAATGCTTTAATAGTATAATCTTCCTGGAGAGAGTACAAATTAAAATAGAGCTCATTGCTGTATTTATATCTGAATATCTGCTGAACTCTAGAAATGTGATTGTAAACTGTTACATGTATGAAGTTTTAGTTCACTTAGTCACTTTAAATTATAGAGCCGAAGCTCACTGATGAATTGATACTCACCTTTCATATAATTAATTTATAGAATAGATGACCCAAATTTTCTGGCAAGATAAGGGGCCTTTCAGTTACTGGATACCTTATCCCCTTGGAAGCTCCATGTGGAGTAAAGCACCAGGTCTGGTTGCACTACCACCACCTTACTATTTTGATTCCATGCTGACCTGTGTCTGAAAAGAACTTTGAACGAAACCACATTAAAGGTATGTCAGGAGGTGTTGCCTACTGAAGCCTGTGTGACAGCAAGCTAAGGTGAGCAAGCCATTCTCAAATGTCTACAAAATGAAGTGGAATGCTGCTTTGTTTGATACATTGATGCTATGTAAGTTCAATTGACTGTTTAGTAACATTTTTTGCACAAGTAAAAGAGCTTTTATACCTGCAATCCAGAGGTTTATTCTCAAAGCCACCCTGGATGGTGCAAGCGGCTTGCACTACAAGGCATGGTGCAAGGTGTGACTTGTGCCAAATGATGCACTATGAGCAAGTCTCTGTGCCAAAGGGGGCTGGTGCCATCCTTGTTGCACAAAATGGGCTGTGGTATGATGATAGGGGGCTTGCAGCAGATGCAAGCTGCCATATCCCCTATTTCAGGATTCTCTAACCCTCCCAGAGGGCAAATTTCTAAGTACCATTAGACCAGCCAGGGCTGGTCGAAGGGTACTTAGAAGTGTGTCCTCTGGGAGTGTTTCAATCCATGCTCAACCCAGAGAGCCCTCCCTGGGTGGGAAGGAACATGTGCCACTGACCCTCCTCCCTATTCCCAAAGTCCCCCATTAAATATTCATCAGTTTGTCCCTGGTGATCTAGTGTACCCCCTCCCTATCCCCCGTCTCCCTTATTAAGTATTCATCAGTCTGTCCCCAGTGGTCTCGTGGATGCCCCACCCCCAGGCAGTGACCCACCACCCTGCTCCCCTGTCCCATCTCTGAGCCAGCAACCAGCACAGCCCTCCACTCTCCACCATGGCCAGCCACCAAGTGAGCTGTCAAGAAGCACATACTGTAACAGATGATTGTACAGTATGTGCTCCTTGATAGCTCAGTCTGCAGCCAGCCATGGTGGAGAGTGGAGGGCTGTGACAATCACTGGCTCAGGGATGGGACAGAGGGGTGTGGTGGTGGGGCACTGCCTGTTGGGGTGGGGGATTCACTAGACCATCACTAACAGATTGATGAATATGTAATGGGGAGAACAGGGATGGGGGGTCTGCTAGACCATCAGGGAGTTCTGTTATGTCTACATACAGTGGGCATTGGGGATCAGGGGGACTGAACAGTGCTTTGTGATTGGGTATTGGTTTGTGCTGGTCACTGTCCATGGGCGTAGTTGCTGCCCAACAGACTCTCTGCTTGTGACAAACCTCATAGGTGTGCCGTCTGTTTGGCGCATGGCCACAGTTGCCACAAGCTGCAGCACTTTGCTGCTGGGACCCTACCCAATAGAGAATCATCTGCAAGGTCCCTGACGCACCGGTAATCGGCACACGTTGCCATTTGTGCAACTTGTGCTGACCTTTGAGAATCGAGCCCAAACTCTCAAATGTCATTAATGCAACAGTTACATGGAAGGTTTGGATTCCATGATATCCATGATTTGGGACATAACTGCCCCCCAAATGATTTACTGAGGCATCTCTGGTGGTAAAAATCAATTCTGCAAATGAGTTTGGTTCAATAGTTTTTGCCATCTTCCTGATTTAAAATAAAAAAAAGTACTTCTAATAATAATGGAGTAGCAGCCAAGAAATTTGCCAGAAGATGTGTTCACATAAGACATTTTCATGGCCACTACATCACCCACAAGCAGGATTTTGGCCCAGAGCTCCATGGCATGTTTCTTTGGGAGGGTCTTCCATACCGGGTGATAACCCTGATTCATAATCTGCGAGTAAACTCAAATAAGTGACCATGCTGAGAAACTGTTAATTCCTTAGCATTCTTTGGTTCCAGTTGATCTAATATAGCTGACACGTTAAAGTGGCACAGTAAGATTTGATGCCCCACATAATCAATATACTGAGTCACAGTGATGTAATTAATGGGGCTGATGGTGAAATGGACATCTCGAAGTCATTCAAAACACTTGTCAAAGTGCCTTTATGGGTCACTATTGAGGCACTATGTACTACTATACTATGTTGTCCAGTATAGAAACATAGACCATGATTGCAGAAAAAGACCAGTGGTCCATCCAGTCTGCCCATATTCTATATAATCCCTGGAGCCTTCCCTGGAACCTATTTTTCCTCCAGGGTACTAACCATCACTGTCCTGTCCCCATTCTCCTCCCTGGTGTTATTGCCCAGGGCGACCACTATTCCCTTCACTCTATCCCATGACTGCTCAAGTCCCCTAACTGTGTTTGCACCCACCATGTTGGCTGGAAGACTGTTCTAAGCTTCCACCATCTTTTCTGTAAAGAAGTACTCCCTCACATCCCTCCTGAACCTCCTCCATGTTAATTTCCGCTCATGACCACGTGATCTCAATTTGGTACTTAGGGTAAATAATTCCTTACAATTTACCTTATTAATTTCTTTAAGGAACTTGAAGGTCTTTATCCTATCTCCCCTCTCCCTTCTGGTTTCCAGTGAATACATATTTAGTGCCTGGAGGTGCTCCTCATAGGATCTGCCCTGCTGGCCCTGAATCATTATTGTTACTCAGTGCTGCACTGTTTCCAACCTATCCCTGTCCTCTCTGAAGTGAGGGCTCCAGAACTAGACACAGTACTTTATGTGAGGCCTCATTAGGGTTATGTATAGGGGAAGTATTACTTCCTTTTTTCTATCAATAGCCCTCCCAATACCACCCAGCATCCTATTAGCCTTGATGTAGGCCTTGTTGCACTGGCTCATTTGTTTAAAGGAGTTGTTGAGGATAACTCCTAGATCCCGTTCCTCTTCTATAATGCCAAGTCTCACGTCACCCAACCAGTACTCCGTCTTGGGGTTCCTTTTCCCCAAGTACATTATCTTGCACTTTTTGCCATTGAATTTTAACTGCCAGACATTAGATCACCTCTCTAATTTTGTAGGTCCCTCTGCATATCCCTTATTCCCTCATCAATATCCACATTCCCACATAGTTTTGTGCCATCTGCAAAGTGGCACAGCCTGCCCTGGATTCCCTCACCAATGTCACGAATGAACATGTTGAAGAGGACAGGACCTAGGGCAGATCCCTGTGGAACCCATCTCATAATCTCCCTTTCCTCTGATTTAAACCCTTTGACCATCAACCTTGGCTGCCTCCCTTCCAGCCAACTACCCACCCAGTTCACTACAGTTTTAGCCACACCCAGATCTTCCATCTATTTCAGCAACCTTTTGTGCAGCACTGAATCAAAAGCCTTGATGAAGTCAAAGTACAGCAGATCCATATCATGGCCCTTGTCTACTTCCTTGATCACCCAGTCAAAGAAAAAAAATGGGTGAGTCTGACAAGACCTTTCCGCCACGAAACCATGTTTACTGTCCTGGAGCCCATTGCTCTCTAGGTAGTCCACAAGGTCCTCTTTAATTAGTGATTCCATCAGCTTCCCCATGATGGAGGTCAGATTAACAGGCCTGTAGTTCCTTGGTTGCACTCTATCATCCCCATTATGAAGCAATACAATGTCTGCTGTTCTCCAATCCCTTGGAACGTCTCCGGAACTAAGTGAGCTGTTGAACAGCCCAGCCAGTGATTCAACCAGTTCTGCTGCTGATTCCAGAAGTATCCTTACACGTATACAACCATGTAGTATACAACTATGTATAGGATAGATGTGTTGCGATTTTTAAAATCCACCCTAAAATTGCAGCAGATTTGCACACTGCACACTATGCAGAGTATTTGTAGTGCGCACTATGTGGAGTATTTGTGTAGTGTGCACTATGCAAATTACTGCAATTCACATCTTGCAGCAAATTTTACTATGCAAATTCACTGCAATTCTCACTTAGCAGTGAATGTTTGACATTAATTTTGATAACAATGCACCAAAAGATGGTGAAATGCAACAAGTTGCATAGTAAAATTCGCTCAAGTGCAAAACACGTAGCGTGAGTTGACCCAGTTCATGCTACACAATGCAAATTGTGGAGTTTTTCCACTTCATCCAGTGGTAGTATGGCGTCCTTAAGCAATAAGGCAGCAAGGCATGGGTTGTAGGGGTATTTCTCCGCACCTCATTAGATGTTGCGCAAGGTGCAGCCAAGTAACATAACCACATAGGAAGTGGGTAATCCACCAATTACCAATGCCCTGGAGTACCTTGTAGTAATTATCCAATGCACCCATGTGTAGATTAAATTTAAAAATGTTTTTATATGTATTCTTTTAATTGCCTTCCTCAGATGTGGGTTATTGCAGGATTTACCCATGGGTAAAGACACTTGTTGATCAGTCAGGTTACATAATTTTTGTTCTTTGTATAATCATTAATATAGTAGCTTTGACCTTTGAGAGGCAACTAAGAACTAAAACCATTCCAAAAGGCATTGCAGTAAAACACCATGTCTGAGTAACAAGTGTAGTTAAATTACATACTAACATACTATTTGCCAGCAGATTAGGCCTTACGGTCTATCGAGTCTGCTCGAACCTTAGATCCTTAGTTGGGTGCCGAGACCCTCCTATCCCTTGTGCTCCAGAAACCCCTATCATCCATCCCCACCCCCCTGGGACAGGCCATCATCTGATACATCCACTTTCTGTGTCTGTCCCACCCTCTCTTGAAGCCCTCCACTGTGGATCTCTGAACCAGCTCACCAGGCAGTGCATTTCAAGGATCCACCACCCTCTCAGTGAAAAACCTCCTCCTCTTTTCCCCCCTTCACCCTTCCACCTTCCAACTTCAAACCATGCCCTCTGGTGATACCTCCCTGCTTTAGTCTAAAGATCCCTCCATGTTTACCCTATTTATCCCCTTGAGGTACTTGAAGGCCTCAATCATGTCCCCCCTGTCTCTCCTCTCCTCCAATGAAAACAGGCAGAGCTCCTCAAGTCTGTCCTCATACATCAAATCCCCTAGCCCTCATATCATCTTTGTTGTCCTCCTCTGTACCCTCTCCAGGAGCTATATGTCCCTCTTCAAGTGTGGTCTCCAGTACTGTACACAGTACTCAAGGTGTGGTCTAACCAGTCCATTGTACAGCGGCAGAAATACTTCCTTGCTCCTAGAGGTGATCCTCCTAACGATGCATCCCAACATCCTGCTTGCCTTGCTAGCCACTCTCCTGCACTGCTCAGAGTTAGTCATACATGCATCCACCATGACCCCTAGGTCTTTTTCCTCTATTGAGGCCTCCAGGCCTCCCCTCCCAGGGTGTACCTGTGTTTAGGGTTTCCCCGACCAAGATGCAACACCTTGCACTTGGTGATATTGAAATTTAATTTCCATGTGTGAGCCCAGCTTTCCAGGGTGTCCAGGTCCCCTTCAGGGCCAACCTCCCCTCTTCTCCCTCAACTACTGCTCCCATCTTGGAGTCATCCGCGAACAGACTCATTTCACACCCTATACCCCCACGATGTCCGATATGTATGCATTAAACAGAATCGGACCCAGGACTGAGCCCTGCGGCACCCCACTACCAACCTCTCTAGGGTTCGATAGCTCCCCACAGACCACTACTCTCTGGGTGCGTCCAGCTAGCCAGTTTTCAATCCATCTGACCATCAAAGGGCCTACTCCTAACCCCATCAGTTTCTCCACCAGACCATTGTGGGGGACAGAGTCAAACGCCTTGCTGAAGTCCAAGAATAGTACATACACAGGCTTACCCCTGTCCAGTTCTGATGTTACCCATTCATAGAACTCCACAAGGTTGGTTTGACATGATCTACCTGGCACAAACCCATGTTGCCGACTATCCAGACCTCCCACCTCCTCCAAGTACACCCCCAATCGTTCCTTTAGTATTCTCTCCATTAATTTTCCCACCACCGAGGTCATAAGAACAAAGCTAAATTACTTAAGTTTCTGCAGGGTAATTTGTAAGTAACAGTAACAATAAAAATGTTTATAGATAACAAATCGGAGATGTTACAGCCAGTTCATTTATGTATTCATTTACAATGGCATCCTTTTAAATAGAACTATCATACAATGTTTTATAAAATGGGTACAAGATTTCCTGCAATCCCATTGACTGAAAGTATATTTCAGCTTTGTTCTTATGAGCCCATAATGTGCCATTTGGCACTACATATGCCAGGGAAGCCTCAGTACATACAATATTATTCTCAACCACCTAAAAAAATTCTGCCTGGCATAAGCAGCCATGCTGGATTTTGACAGTCACTACCATTACCATGTCTGACATAATTGCCAGCCAGTTCGAATTAAAGTTTGAGGAAATTGTTCAAAATCTGTTTAGGACTGAAGACTCCAGTGAGCCAGAGAATAAGTCATCTGTCAGAAAAAGAAAAAAAAGGCAAAAGTGAGTAACCTTGCCACCACTTTTGTGGAAGACCTTGCCAACTTGAAAGAGAAAGACAAGTTAAATACCCACAAAATGACAATTTGGGCAACAAACATCCTAATGACCTGGTTTGCTGCTTATTATTTTGAGGTAGACATACAAACTGTCGCTCCCACTGGTCTGTCAAATACTACAGCACTTATGCACTGAAGTGAGGCAAACAGATGGCTCCAAATATAGTTTGGAAAGCCTCTGGGCTTTACGAGTGGAAATAAACAGGCAAATTAAGCCTGCGAGGATTTGTCTTGGGGCCCCTTCCCCAGTTACTGGGTTGAAGATGGGGAGGGATTAGCCAGAGAAGGAAAGTGGAGGGTAGGTTAACACAGCAGGTTCACCCAAGGGGGCGGAGGGAACTTGCAAGTGGGAGGGAGGGGCTTAAAGGCTATAAAAGAGGCTGGAACCAGAGCCCTACATCTTTGCTCCTTCATGCATCCAAAATTGCAGTTGGCAATTAGCAGTGGTTGGCAGCAGCAATTGGCAACAGCAAGTTTTGTGGGCAAACCATATAAGTATTGGGGTGCATGAAGGGGTTATTACAGGTTTCTCCTCAATAGGAGGATCTGAAAGCTGGGACAAATAAGAGCTTGATGTTGGGTCCCAGAGAGTATGGCTTGCAAGAGGCTGGGGAGAAGCTCAATGAATAATTGAGCTGAGCTAAAGTGTTTGCAGCCAAGCAACCCGGAGGGAATCAGTAGGAGGCCGGGAAAAAAAGGCAGGACTTACTGTCAGTGAGTTTGATTGGCCATGGTGCTGTATTCTGGAGTGACTGGCAGGCTTCGATCAGCATTAGAATTGGCAACAGAGCAGGTGCTGAATGTGATGGGATCCGGGCTGCAGGGTGGACAGGGCTTGATCCGGTAGGAACCATGCTTCAAGCAGCAACTATGTAACAACAACAAAAAAACACACTTCACTTAGTGATGGGTCACAGGGTACCATGAAGGTGGTTAGCAGGCGGTAGAGCGGGGCAAGCAGGCGTTCAGTCCCATGAAGCTTGGATGTGCAGGTGTCAGGTGAAACATTCTGCCAGACTAGATGGGGCACACATATGCTGCCTGCAGAAAATTGGGGCAGTCAGGCAGTAGCAGCAGAGGTGGCGGATGCTTGTATAACCACAATGACAATTGCAGAAGACTAGAGGTAGAGCAGGGCTGGTTTCCAGGGAGTGGATATGGGTCCTGGTAGGCACAGAAAATAGTGGATGTGCTGCAACTCAAGCTATTAGTTTTTTTTTGGTTAGAAGGTCCTGGGAGCAAGACCCATCCAGTGCAACATTGTTTTGGGGGCCCAGTCATCAACTGTGCAGCTTTGGGCAGCAGTAACAGAGGACGTGGTATGGTGTTTCAGTATGGTGCAAATTAGGCCAAATGGAGATGGTAAACTCTGGAGGAGGTGACTGGTGGTTCGGACGCATGCCCATGAATGGCTGCATGGTGACCATTGAGCATGCACCTTGGGGAGCCATCATCTTGAGTACATCAACCATGTTTTGGCCACTTGACTGCCAGGATGCTCATTTATACTGTGGCCCATGTAGGGGCTAGATATTGAGGGGGCTGTGGATGGATACTGAACCCGCTGGCAAGTGGGTAGACAAGTTCAGACGGATCACCATGGCAGTGAGTGGTGCATGGGAAGATGGCAACATGCTGGAAGGTCCATGTTCATGTAAGGGCTGCCATTTTGGGAACATGGTGCTGCCTTTGGTGCGCATACGAGGGCTGCCATGTTGCACACTGCAAGCCAGTGTCAACAGGTGGGAGGGCTATATGCACAGATATTGAAAATGCAGGGTCAGAGATGACAGAAGTAGTTGTGGGACATCCCTTGCAGGCAATACAGAATGGAAAATGATGATAATGATGATGATGACGATAAAAAAAAAATAATAATAATAATAATGATAATAATAATAATAATAATGAGAAGAAAAAAAAGAAAAGGTGGTGCAGGGTAATCACAGGGAAATGCCAAAGACCCTAACAAATCTATGGTTGTAGGATGCTATGCAAGAAAGGGGTACACAATGGGGAGAACAAGAATAAAAAATGTGGAAGCCAGCACACCAGGCTCTGGGCATTGCAAAGGGGGAGCACTGGTATAAGGTCAGTCTGCCACAGCAAGTCCCTTCCCTGGTGAGCCTGGGTATAAAAAAAAAAATATTAAAGGGGAGTAAGGAGGAAGGCATAAAAACTACATCAAGAAATTAGTGCTTTTAATAAGTCTGTTTTTGCCCAGTGCAGCACAGGGATCACAGGTGATTACAGACAGTGCCAGGTTTTCTGTGTTTCATATATTCACAGCTTTTCAATTGGGCCTGATATTAGCCATGGGTAACACAGTGAAGAGAGGGGTATGGAAAGGGACCTGGGGGTAGTCGTATCAGATGATCTAAAGGTAGGCAAGCAATTTGAGAAGGCAGTAAGGAGGGCTGGGGGATACTGGGATGCATAGGGAGAGGCATGACCAGTAGAAAACAGGAAGTTGTTATCCCTCTGTACAGACAGTAGGTGAGACCCCATCTGGAGTATTACATGCAGTTCTGAAGACCCCATCTCTGCAAGAACATAGACAGGATGGAAGAAGTCCAGAGGAGTGCAACTAAAATGGCGCAGGGTCTACACCAGAAACCATACAAAGAGACTGAAGGAGCTGAATATGTATAGCCTCGAGGAAAGGAGGGAGAGGTGGGACATGATAGAAACTTTCAAGTACCTCAAGGGAATCGACAAAGTCCAAGAGGGTAGCATCTTTCAGAAAAAGAGATGTGCGAGAACAAGGGGACACAATTTGAAGATAGAGGGGGGGGACGGCTCAGGGGCAACATGAGGAAGTATTTTTTTCACGGAGAGGGTGGTGAACACATGGAACAGCCTTCCAGAGGTGGTTGTGGGGTCAAAAAAAGTGGCGGAATTCAAGAATGCATGGGACAGACATAAGGTAATTATAGAGGGGGGTAGGAATAAGTAGGCTGTTGCTTAACTAAGACCTGCAGCTTATTCAATAGGTAGGAAAATGGGCAGACTAGGTGAGCAAAGCTGTCCTTATCTGCTATCAGTCTATGTTTCTATGCTTCTATTGCTGAGTTTGAGAAACAGTAAGCAGTGATGGTGCAGGTCAGGGGCAAGGCCTTGTGGTAGGCTTACTTCCAGAACTTGAACGGGTAGTTTAGCAATCCAGCAGGAGAGAAGCTATCAGGGCTTGAGGCTTTGACTATACCTTCCATGGGGCCAGTCCTGACTGGGGTGCCGAATGGGCAGGGGACTGGACTGTGGCCTTTTTTACTCACAGCAAAAGGAAAGAAGGCTCAAGTGAAGCTGCATCAAGGGATCAAGAAGCCTCAAGCCAAGAAACTGGCCACCAGGAAGCCGGTTACTAATAAGTCCATGGATGAGAAGGTTACCAGCAGCCACACCCAGAATGGTGCAAGGTAGGTCACATTCTAGGGAATGGAATTTGGACCAGATGAAGGCATTGCTGGAAAGGATTTTGGATGGAGGTAATGAGGGGGAGGAGTCTGCACCAAAAAGGGCCAGGAATGGCAGAGTAGGTGGCTCCACCCTGCCAGCTGGTCCAGAGGCTTGGCAGTGCGGCCAGGTCATGTCATTACCAGTGAGAGTTGGGCCATGTGGCCCACAGGTGCATGGGATTCCTGGAGTGGTTCTGAGTGGCCCACAGATGCAGGAGGTTCCTGAGGCAGTTCCAGTCCTTGCCCCTCCTCCAAGGGAAGAGGAGGTAGGGAAAGTGGCACAGGAGCACAAGATCTCTCATGCTCGGGTGATGCCACACATCCCAGGTTAAACAGCAGGGCATGACTTTGGAGCAAAGGCTGAGCATACTTCTGGGGTTTCTAGAAGGGAGTGAATGTGATGGTTGTGGTCCATTTGCACAGCCAGTGAGATCAGTCACCCCTGGAGGGTGGTTAGGTGCATCCATGGTTCCCCCCTCTGCCACTATGGGTGGTATCCTTCCCATTCCTGTGGGGATGGGGCAGACATCCAGACTAGTGGGCCAGCTGGTGGTGGCCCAGCCTGGTCTTCTTTTGTGCCTCTAGTCCCAGGTCATCTGGGTTGGGGCTGGCGTCAAGGGCCTTGGGCCTGTCAGGTGTGCCACAACCAATGCCACCCCCTCTGATTGACAGTTTCATAAATCTGGAGGAACCCACTGGTTCTCACCTGGTGTAAAAGTGTGAGCCAGGTTTTGGGGGGGGGGGTGAGTATGTTGATGTCTTTTCTGTCCTGAAACACCCCAGGGAGCCAGAGTTGGAAAATTAGAAGAGGTAGAAGGATGAAGGAGTAGAGGTGAGGCAGCGGGTGCAGATATACTGCACGTGGAGAAACTTGGCTGTGGCATTTGTTATACAGTATTTGCAAGGACCATCAAGCAAGTGACTCAAGAGAAAGTTCATGGTCTCAGGAATTATTACAGCTGAATCATCGCTGTACATGCCAATAAACTGGGATATGGGTGGCTAGACTATGAGGAGTTTTGGTAATGGAAGCAGCCAACTTAACCTGACATTGGGGTGTGTTGGTCATGACATTGTTGCGGGCCATCAAGCATGAAGGTGGAGTGCAGCACACAGATGGTGGTTTTCCCATCAGGAGGGTACCTGCCCCCAAGAGAGGGGCTCTGGGATCAGCAGCCTGGGTGGTCTGGGGAACAGGTGTTACAATTATAACTAAAAGGTGTGTAAAAAGGAATGGTGTAGGTTTAAACACAAATTTATGGCCTGTGGGTGACACCATCTATTTTCCCAGTGTAAACTAGGCATTGCTGCCCCAAGGCCATTTCAGAAGTAGCCTTCCCCACCTCACAGCACTAATAAGGGTGGACAAAATTTGGCCATGGCTGCTGTTGCACCCTGACAAGGTGGCAGTGAGATTCTTTGCAGGAGGGTTCACGGTAGGTTTTCAAATTCCATATGAGGGCTCTCATCAATGGTATGTGGCCAAGAACTGAAAGTCTTTTCTGGGAGTGCACTGATCTCTTCAGGGAGAAGTTAGCCAAGGAATTAAGAGCAAGTAGGATCAGTGGCTCCTTTTCATCGCCACCTTCACCAGCCACTTGGGTATACCTGATTGGCATTTTGCCCCCAAAAGCCCTGGGCAGTCTTACCTGTAGGGAGATCTGGTCAATAATTACATCATCCTGACTTACACAGTGAAGGCAGAAGGAACAGGGGCATTACTGGTGACAGTGGACATTGAGTCTGAATTGTGGCTGTTGCTAGTACATGCAGGCAACAGAGATCTACTGGCAATAAAATTTGAGGGTCAGTATTATGTAGATAACTATGTCCATGTGATGCAGTTGCAGTTGCAGTTGTAGTTGTAGTTGTAGATGTAGTTGCGGTTGCGGTTGCGGTTGTGGTTGTGGTTTATTTGGCGCCCACTTCCAGAGGCACTGGGTGATGTACAGCATACATTAAAACATAGATAAAGGAATGACATGACAAATCATAAAATCCAAATTTAAAGTGCAACTTCAGCCATAAAAAATAATTTCAAATTACACCAGTGGGACTAAATGATGTCAATACTTGGCTAAATGGGTAGTTCTATTGGCCCCTCAAAGGCCTCCACTGAAGGAGCCTCTCTTAGAGACCTGGAAAGTGAGTTCCACAGAGCTGGACCAGCCACCTTGAAGGTGCAGTCTCTTAATGTCTTGAGGGTCCTGGAAATGCTAGGAGGCTTATCTCAGGAGTGAAGAGTATGAGCTGGGCAGTGAGGGGACAGGAGCTCGCTCAGGTAATCTGGGCCCAGTGCATACAGGACTTTATATTTATTTATTTATTTATTTACAGTACTTATTAAAGTTTAGGATTGCAACCTTTGAGCTAGAAGCTCATTTACAGAGGTTCCATGTCAGTTTAATGCAGTAATGAATAAACAGAACTAACACAACATCGTTACATCATTAGATTACATCATCAGATTATAATAAGTACAATAACATAAGATAAGGAGGGGGATAACTATGAATTGAGTTTATAGAGAAGAGGCACTAACTAGGCATTAAATGAGTACTAAGAGGAAAAGTAAGAAGGTTCAAAGCAGGGAACTGAGAATCCAAGGTTCGAGGCAGGTAACTGAGAATCCAGGATTCCCTTTGTCAGAGGGTATGTGGGTTGTAGAGGGGGTGGGAGACCGGAGAAGTAGTTGATAAGGGGTAGAATCAGGGAGGAAGAGGAAGGTGGAGAGGGTGTGTGTAGTGGGGATGAGGGGTAGTGGGGAAGATGTGGAGTAAGGGGGAGTTGAGGTGGGGAGCAGGGACAGAGGGACAGAGGAGATGGCAGTGGGAGAACTGAGGAGGAGAAGGAGGCAGAAGGTGAGATGAAGGGGGGCAGGTTTGGGAAAATTAAGTGCTAGGATGATCTGAAGAACAGGCCAAAGGTGATTGAATGCTGGTGTGAACATAGGCAATGCCTTTGCCATTTTATCTAGATATGGGGAGCAGTGGTGGCAGGACATTTGACTGGTGAGGTGGGAAAGGAGTTTGAATTTGAAAGGGCCTAGTTTGGGCTCAGCTTGTAGGTCGCATGGGAGAGATGTTAAGCCACTTTGGGGCACGACATCCAAAGGATCACTGCCCTTGGGACATGTGGTGGAAGGAGACTTTGTAGAGATTGTTCTGATTGTTCAGCAAACTTACCTTTAAGGATATTTGTCACTTCAGCAGCAGCCAGTGCAGATCATGCAGGACAGGGTCAATGACATGACCTCGGGGAGGCCCATCAGTAACCTAGTCGCTGCATTCTGCACCAGCTGCAGGTGTTGTAGGACCCGTGCATTTATCCCAAAATACAGACCGTTACAATGGTTGAGTCTGGAAGTCACAAAAGCATGTACCAATGAGGGCAAGCCTTCCAGTGGGATCAAAGCTTTAATCTGGGAGACTATGTATGACAGGTGAGCCTCAAATGTTAGTCTTTCATCCAGAATGACACCCAGATACTTTCTCTTGATAGAGTCAACTGGACTAGAGAAATCAAGCACTAACTGGGCCCCTCCGCTTTAGCCCCCACACCCTGCTGTTGATGAGGCTCAATCACCGGTACCTCTGTCCGGTCTGGGTTGAGTTGCAGCCAGCTAGAGGACATCCAGTCCTGGACCTCAGCCAGGCATAGATTCAGTACATCAACTGTGCCTGGCATCCTGGGTGCAACTGATATGTACAGTGGGTTGTCATCTGCATAACGGTAAAAAGCCAAACCATGCTGTCTGATATCACACAGGGGCAGCATGTACATTGTGAACAGCATAGGTGAGAGGATCAAACCCTGCAGTACATCACAGAACGGGGGCTATTGGAGTGAGGAAAAATATCCCATCACCACCCTCTGCATCCTGCCACTAAGGAAGGACTCAAATGAGCTGATGACCCTACTGGGGAGGCTACAGTACACGCTGAGCTGATTCAACAACAATCTATAGTCCACAGTATCAAATGCTGATGACAGATCAAGTGGAATGAGAACTATTTCCCTCTGTCTCTAGCCCTCAGGTCATTATGTACCCTGACCAACACAGTCTCTGAACTATGCCAGGATCTAAATCCAGACTGGAGTGCTCATTACTGTTATTAAGGCCTTGAGATGGGCCACAAGCTGCACAGTCACTATCTTCTCAATAACATTTCCTAAAAAAAGGAAGGTTAGAGACCAGTCTATAATTTGCAAAACAGTCCGGGTTCAAAGATTTTATTTTTTTTCAGAAAGGGCCTCACCGCAGAAATCAACTGAAACTTGTCCCTGGCAGGAGGAGTGCTACCTGTGACAACCTGCTCCCCACTGCTGGGCCACAACAGACCAGCTGGGCCTATACAGGACCTGATCGTGGACACCCTGTCAGAGAAGAACTGAGCAAACTCTTCGCACCGTGCAGATGAATGTGCCTTTATTGGCTAGACAGGCAGGATGCAACAACCTGTCCACAGTCTGGAAGCTGAGCTGGTATGTTCCTGCCTGGACAGAAATGCTGCCTTCTTATGGGAGTCTGCCCTTTGATACTCATCACATTGAGTTCTCAAATCCAGTCTGTCCCCGTCTGCCCCAGACTTCTGCCAACAGTGCTCCAATCTGCAAACCTAAGCCTTCATCTTCCAAAGTTTCCCATCAAATCATTGGATCCAAGGCAAGAAGACATGGGTCATATATGAACCGGTGTGAAAGAGCTGAGGGCCAAGGCAACAGCCCTGTTATAGGCTACCACCACTTCCTCCAATCCAGTCCCACATGCAGCCATCACACCCAAGAGGTCTATCACCACCTGAAGTCCTGATGGGGGCAATAGCCTTAAAAGGTGGCAGTGAACCATCTCCAGAGGGACATGTAGTGGCATGTGCAATCTTTGAATAATTTAGCCCCTTTTTACAGTGGTTGGTGACAACAAAAGCGGAGAGGCTAGAAGTCTTCCATTACTTGCACAATTTTTTGTTCGTAGGGAAATGCAGACACTTAATTGAAATATTTTCAGGAGGTATGCACAGATTTTGGGGCGTCTTTGGCCCAGGAGAAGACTGGTCTGTGCATGGTGCTGCCATTTTTGGGGATCTAGAGAAATACAAAGGCAATGGTCTTTCACCTTCTGGATAAGGAGTAAGCACTACAGGCACTACTGGTCAGTGCTGGGGCCAAGAAAATGATGCTGCAGGAATTGTGACAGCTGCTGGGACACCTCAAGTTTTGTGCACAAAATACTGCCAATGGGGAGGATTTTTCTGGATGATGGCTATTACAAACTAGGAATTAGAGCTGTACACAGATGCATCAGGAGTTTTGGCTTTGGAGCATATTTCAAGGGCTCCCGGTGTGCAGAGAGGTGGAAGGCCAGCTGGTTTCCCAAGGCAACTTGGACTGCAGACAGCTTGTGAGCATTTCTGTTGCACAAGTTGTTGGAAGGATGGGTGAGGTGGGCACCTAAACAGGTTGATCAACAGTGCCTGATTAGCTTTGGCCTGCTAGAATGGGTTTGGGGGATATTAGGAATGGTGTTTTCCCCCAGATCAGACATAGCATTGTTCAGGGCAGCCTTTTTGGTGGCCTTCTGTGGAGCATTCCAGGTGTCTGAATTGGTACAGCAGAATAAGGCAGCCAAGACTTGCAGGATGTTGCACTAACACAGAATGAGATGTTCCTACAGATCCACTGGAGAAAAATAGACAGTAGTGCACATGGCTGTTGGTACAGTCTCAAAGCTGCCTTGGGGATGACATAGGACATCAGGAAGGAACTTCAGAAATACACAGACCAGAGGCATGATGGGTGGGGGAGCCATTCTTTCATCACGAAAATGACATCCCATTGATGGTACTGAATTTCAGTTCTGATATATCTAGACTCCTGGGCAGGGTCATGAAGGAACTGGTTCTGAACTCAGCAGAATTCAAAATGCATTCCTTTTGGATTGGGGCAGCCATGTATGCCAGGTAGTAGTGCTGTCAGATGTCAAGGTAAAGTCATTAGGGCAGTGGAGGTTACAAGTTTTTGAGAGATACGTGCAACTGCAGCTGCTGTAGTTATTTTTATGTTTCAAAAGGTGGCGGTCATGAGACCAGACAGATATGGATCTGTGGTCACTCTTTCATTCACTGGGCTGGAAAAATGGCACAGTAGATGCTTAGAGGCAGGAACCTCTTCCTGGACCCCAAGAGACTGCAAGTACAATGGATGGTGCACCAGGAAAGTCTGTGAAGCAAATTTTTGCCATGGGCCCAGTCAGAGGCAAGCAGCAAGGCCCATAGTATATTGTGCTGGTGCATTTGAGGAATAATGATTTGGGCAGGGTTAAATCACTGGTGTTAATTTGTCATTAAGTACTTGGGGGTTTACCTAGATCAAAACAGTACCTTTAAGGTGTATATATTGACCACTTGACCAGGTCCTTGAATCAGAAATTAGGTCTTCTATATCGCCTAAGCCTTTTCCTCACAAAGGAATCTCGTCTAAAGGTAGCCACTGGTACCCTGCTACCCACCTTGTTACATGGGACCCTGGTTCTGTACTCAGTTAGAATTACAGAGATGAAGAGGTGGAGAACCATGTATCAAAGGATAGGATGCTTCGCAGCAGGTGCCCCACCTTTGGAGCATCACTGTCATGTGCTACATTCATTAAACTGGCCAGCTCTAGAAGGTAAATTAGCATATCCATCATTGTGCCTTGTCTTCAAACTCAGGCTAAGCAATGCCCCCCCCCAAGCCTGATTGACACTAACAGCTAAACAGAACAGAATGTCACTTAGATCCTCCGACCATCAGCTTCTCCATGTCCCTAGAGTATAGACTTCCCAAGGGCACCAGTCGTTTGCTACCTTCATCCCTTCCCTCTGGAATGCACTCCCAGTTAACCTCCAGGAATGCACCTCTCTTGGGGGCTTCAAGAAGGGGCTCAAGGCTCACCTGCTGGAGCTGAGCTGTTGCACTTGTAAATGTTGATGCATAAAATAATAAAGTTGGGGGGCAGACACATGGCGCTCTGGCTGTATTGCCAGATCACTAAGGTAATGCTGTGCCACATTTCTGATGCAATCTCCCTATTTTATTGGTGTAACCCTAAGACATGATTGCCTTATTCGCTGTGAGCACACCCCTTGTAATATATGATGTCCCACTTCTGTCCCAATCATCCTTCACCTGCTGCTTGATACTGTTGTAAAGTGTAATATGTATTGTTCTACCTGTTGACTTATTGTATTAATTGTAATTAATTCAGGGTCACCCCTGAAAAAGGAATTGTAATAGTCTCAGTGGGCCCACCCAGTTACCAAAATTAACTAAAATTAATAAGTAAGATGAAGGATGACCTTTGCTGGTTGCAACAATATTGGCCTAGGGTAGTACTCATTTGGTCCCATATAATACAGGGGATAGTGTGGTGGTACGCTCACTGTGTTCTGCCTTGTTTTAGACTGCTTTAAATTGTAACAGTAGCCTGCATATGTTAGTGTATTAAGCTGCACTCTCCCCTTCAGTCTCTAAAGTATAAGCTGCTGCTACCTTTCTCTGTGATTTGACTCCTGCCACTTTTGCTATACTAAACCCTTGCTCTTTGCACTGTTGTGTCCTTTTTTCCCTTCTCTATCTTTGGCCCAGTACCTAGCGTAACCTGCCGTATCTCCCCACCCCCCCTTCTCTAAAGTAAATTGCAGTGATTTCGGCGGCTGCCTTGCTCTGCTTGAGAAAGCATACCCAACCCCCAAGCTTCCTTAGCTATCAGGTAGCAATTTATCCTTCTGTCTACCCAGCCCTGTAATCGTTTTTCTCCTTTGTTCCCACTTTCACACCTACCCCCTGCTGATGAACTGCCGCCAGCTCCCCTGCCTTTTCGCCCCTTAAAATTGTTTTGCCATAGCATATAAGTGACCCAGCTCTCTTTCTATTCATAGGATTCATGCCCGTAGGTGCACTGGTGGAAAAGCAGCTAGCAACAGCTGCTCCTACGGCCACCGCTGCCACCGTCTCTCCTCAACAGCCCTAGCTGACTGCAGGGCTCTGCAGCACGGATTGCACCTCAGGTAGATACAGCTACAATCCTTAGCAGAGAGCCAGCACACCTGGGCACCTTTGATTGGTGCGGCGCTGCCTTAGGGGGATCGTGATTGGTCTGCCCGCTTGCCTGCCTTGCTCCAACTGGAGCGCCTTCCCTATAGCATTTTACACTGTTCCCTTCCTATTTCTGATTTCTCAGCTCTCACTCTGACCTGAAGTTTTCTCCCACCCCCACCACTCCCTCCCAGGCCTCCTTTAAATACACTCATGCTCCGCCTCCTAAATCACATCACTGCTTCATTGGCCTAGTTTAGTCTGCTGCCAACCTATGATTGGTAGCTGAGTGTGGCCAATAAACCTGACCAGTGTGAGTATCTCCAGAGCCCCTGCCACTAACTAAGCTGCTCCTGCACTCCCTGTTACCCTTTCTGCTGAATATTATCTTGGTTTTAAGTGAGTGCCTAGGTGGGCAAATTAATTGCCTAGAAAATATAGCACTATTACAAATCATGAGATCACTCAACCTGGGACCATGGCTATCTTTATTGTGCTTTTATTGCTCCTAAGGTGCAGAGCTCCCAGCAATACAGGGCAACTTGAAGTACCTCAATGCAATTCAGTTCGCCAATGTACCTTATTAATACCCAATGTTATAATGGTCTGCCATGCAGACACTGTCATTCTCCTCTCCCTTTTTGGCCTATTCCCCCTGGTTAGCCCCCACCCCCTTGCTACTGTACTTGCCTATGTCTATTCAAGCACTTACACTGATCACGATAAACTGTCATTACAGGGGTGCTGCCTCCTATGCAGAACGATATGGGTCACCTCGTAGAAATAAAAAAGCAGTCTCCATTCTTATAGGCGCCTTAAAGAAAGTTATACTTTTGCTTCTTCTCTGCTCAGGAAATGTGGAGCTCAACCCTGGCCCTCCCCTTCAACTTAGCTCGCCTATCGATTTCGCTGAGGCCATAGGTCTCAAAACAATGATGGTCAACATTTTAAGCCTGCCAAAAAAACTTGTACAGCTGCAAGCCTGGGTAGCACATGTTAAGCCTGACCTTATCATAATTACTGAGTTGTGGTTAAAAAAGACAAATACCGATCATCAAATATCACTGCATGGCTACAAATTATTTAGAGCTGATAGAGAATCTAGAGGTGGGGGAGTGGTTATTTACATGAAATCTAAGTACTCGGTCGCTAATATTAGTTGTAAATCTCTAGCCAAGGAATTTGAGTTAGTTTTGCTGAGCCTTCATCTCCCCTCCTCGGAATGCATCACCATCATAGGTGGCTATAAACCCCCGTCTGGTGGTGATAAAGTCCTTAATATATTGAAATCCATGCTTGCTGATGCAAAATCGGAAACAATATTTCTAGGTGATTTAAATAT
Source organism: Neoceratodus forsteri (assembly GCA_016271365.2). Classification (NCBI taxonomy): domain Eukaryota; kingdom Metazoa; phylum Chordata; order Ceratodontiformes; family Ceratodontidae; genus Neoceratodus; species Neoceratodus forsteri. Next base: position 1,221,775,592 of record CM057459.1, on the reverse strand, counting down.
GGACTGGCTGTCACCTAACTCACACGGCCTCAAATCCCTTTGTGACAAGCTAGGTTTTGTGCAAGTAGTCAGTGAACCTACTAGGAACAACAAACTAAATCCTGCCAACAGCTCCATATTAGACGTGGTACTAACCACCCATCCACATAAAATATCTCATTCGTCAGTGTTTCACAACGATTTGAGTGATCATGGAATTGTTGCTTGCATAAGATCCCAAATTAAGGCCCGTCTGCAGCCCATCTTTATAACAAAATGATCCTTTCGCAAATTCAGTGCAGCAAACTTCCTATCTGACCTGAGTATGATCAGGTAGCAAGATCTCTACCTAGTTAAAGATGTCAACGAGGCAGCTTACACCTTTAATGACAAACTCACTACAGTAATAAATAAGCATGCCCCTTTTATCAAAGTAAGGGTTCGGAACAATTCCAACCCCTGGTTCACCTTGGATCTCAAGGCAGCCCTTATAGCTCGAGATAAGCTTTGGGCTAAAGCTAGACATTCCAAAGAATCTTCAGATTGGCAGGACTTTAGAACAGCCAGGAACACCTGTGTGAAAAGAATTCACTCTGCCAAAGCTAACTACTATATTTCTGCTCTCGAACAAGCTAAAGGTAACCCGCATAAGATATGGAAGACTATCAAATCTATCGAAGGATGGCCCACGGCCCCCTCTGTCCCAACAAAGATAGTTGCAAGTGGCAAGATTGTAGAAAACAAGTCCTTAATCCTGGAGGAACTTAACTCCCACTTTGCCACAGCTGGACTAGCTTTTGACTCGTCACCTTATGCTGGTTCTGCGGTGAGTCAGCACACCCCTTCCCCTATATCTAGCCTTGCACCCAGCCCCTTCCAACTGCGTGAGATAACTTATAAAGAAGTCAAAGATTCTCTTCTTAACTTGGACACCAAAAAAAGTGCAGGTGATGATGGCTTGGAACCCTTTTTCCTAAGGTCAGGCTATGCCCATCTCACGGCTCCAATTCTCCACATCTTCAACCTCTCCATTACATCTGCTACTGTGCCGTCCTGCTGGAAATCAGCACACATCCTCCCTTTATTTAAATCTGGTGACCCATGTGATGTAAACAACTATAGGCCTATCTCCATCTTATCTATCCTTTCTAAAGTACTCAAAAAACTGATCCATTCTCAGCTAAAATCTCATTTGGAAACCTTCTCTCTCATTAACCCAGCGCAATCCGGCTTCCGGGCCAATCATAGCACCATCAATGCCCTAGCAAAAGTAACCAATGATTGGATCTCTGCTATAGATGCTAAGAAAGTAACTGGCACTGTCTTTTTGGACTTAAGCAAAGCTTTTGATACCGTTGATCACAAACCATTAGTCAATTGCCTTGCAAAGTTAGGTTCCACATACCACACCACACAGTGGTTCTCTAGCTACTTAACTGGGAGATCCCAAAAAGTAAAGGTGGAAGGCTTATTCTCTGCTGCCTTGCCAGTTGCAAGAGGAGTCCCTCAAGGATCTATCTTAGGCCCTATCTTGTTTTCCATATATATTAACGATTTAGACGCTAACATATCTACATCCCATCTGCACTTTTTTGCAGATGACACTGTGTTGTATACTTCTGGTTCATCGCTATCTGAAGTCAAGGGAGTGCTTCAAATGGACTTCGCACAACTTGAGCATAATCTAATAAAGGCAAAGCTTCTGCTCAATGCAAAGAAGACTAAAACGATGATATTCTCCCGCAGTGCTGTTACAGGCACTCCTAATACCCTAGCCCAAGACTTCATTGTCACCACGCTAAATGAGCCCCTGGAAGTTGTAACCAAATTTAAATATCTGGGTATCTGGATTGATAATAAATTATCTTTCAATGACCACGTTGAAGATGTCTCTAGAAGGTTAAAAGCCAGGTTAGGTCTCTTCTACAGAAATAGGCCCCTTTTCCATCTTGAAACTCGGAACAAATTTGTCCAGGCCACCTTTCTCCCCCTGCTCGACTGTGGAGATATAATCTGTTCCTCCACCACTCTTTCAAATCTAAGTAAACTGGACGTCCTCTATCACCATGCGTTACGGTTCATTACCAACTCCCCTTACCATTCACATCACTGTGACTTGTATGCAGCTGTCGGTTGGACATCCCTTACTACTAGACGCCTGCTCCATGCTGGGCTATGGACTCTTAAACTGCTCCTTGAGAAATTGCCAAGCTATCTCTCATCCCTCATTAGTATCTCATATAGTGCATACTCGTTAAGAAAATCTGACTTTATTATGCTTGATATACAAAGGACGCAGACCTCCTTTGATAAACGTGCTACTGCATATGCCCTTCCCTCCATTTGGAATCAATTGCAATCTGTACTGAAACTTACTAGCACAGTTTCAATAAACTGTTACAAATTGCTAAGTTCAGCCAAAACAAGACACCTGTAACTGTCATTAAATCTCTCCCTTCCCCACGTGTGCCATATTTATACACGGGTAAGATGTAATTGCCTTGCCATATTAACTGCTTTCCCTCCCCACCTACTCCTGGCCTTCCAATGTATAAGTTCCAATGCTACATTATCAAATCACTCCTATCCCCCTTATCAGTTGTATTCTGTTTGTCCTAGCTGCCAAAATATATGTATTGCATATACCAGTCCTCATGTTTCATTTATCAGTATGCAACCTGTAAGTCATTTCCCTGTGTTAAACTAGTGTTTACCACCTGCGCTCGTCATTGTGGAGCCTTGTATGTATATTCAGCCTCTATCATGTAATGCACATTTAATGTATTTACTGTTATTACCTATCTGTATTATACATTGCTTAGTCTATATGCAGGGACACTGGTTTACCTGGATCGAGAAAGGGCATATTCCATTTTGCACATTGTAAAAAACGGTATTGTCACTGGTGTCTGCTAAGCCAAAATCCGGTTTTACCTTGTTTGGTTTTGTGTACTTTATTTAACAATTTTTAACTCTGCTAACATGCATTTTAGCAATTTTGACCTTCACTATTACACATGCTTCCATCATTGTACCAATTTAAAGTTATTTGAGGTACAAGATGTGATGGCAGCAGCAACAATACAGCCCCCGTCCCTAAGGTGTGATGGAAGCAGCACTACGGTCCCCATCCCTCTGGTGTGACAGAAGCAGCAGCACTATGGCCCCCATCCCTTAGGTGTGATGGCAGCAGCACTACGGTCATCATTCCTCGTGTGTGATGGCAGTATCAGCCCCTATGGCCCCCATCCTTAGGTGGAGCGGCAGCAGGCTCACATTCCCCATCCACCAGTGGTGATGGCAGAAGCACTACAGCCCCCACCTCTTCAGTGTGATGGCAGTAGCAACAATGCAGTACACATCCCTCTGGTGTGATGGCAGTAGTGACAGCACTATGATCCCCTTTCAACACTCACACCCCACATGCACAAGTTACAAATGACTTGGTCTCTTTGCTTGTTAGAACTCAGATGTGAATTAATCTGAACCATCACTGCTAAGGTGGACTACCTTTGTTTTTTCCTATCTATAATTTAACTGCCTGAATTGGATATCTGCCTGTGACACCGCTGACCAGGGTTAGGGAACAGACTTGGGTGTTGGAGGGCCAGCTGGTGGGTGAAGGTTTGAGTGTCCAATGACCACTCCTCTTCTCCTGAGAGGGAGGGTGGGTTCACGGCTCAGCATTTGCTGGCCCATGGTGGAGGCCAGAGGCATGACAACAGGTCAGTCCTCACTGCGGGAGGAGTGTGTCTGATGTCAACTTGTGCCTTAACATCATGTAGCCTGTCACGCTCCCAAGAAAATGGGAAAACACCCGCTGGCCAACTGAAGGATGGCTGCTGGTCCCACCATACACCAGAAGCCCCAGACATGTGTCCGTTCTGACCCCCGACATGCCCAGGATACACAGGAAGCTCTTTGGGGCAATTCTCCTCCCCTGGTAGCCTCCCACAGGGTTAGGAGCCCACTCAATGAAGTGTTACTTTGGGTTACCTGGTAGCACAGAAGTAAGGATCAGTGGATAGTGGTTGGGACCCAGCAGCAGTGGTAGGGGGCCTTGGCAGGCCTGAAGGAGTGGATGGCCAGGGGGTAGGAAGAGCAAAAAAAAAAAACTGCTTGAATTTGCTTCTTTGAAATAAAGTGTTTTCACCTAAAAATTCCACAAGTGATTAGTGGAGGACCTTCAAATGGATTCATGCATCTCCCAGACATGTGGATGCTTTTTTTTTTCTACTTGGTGTCCATGAAAAGGGTGTCTCCCAGTTTTCATGTCTTTGTTCAGATGTGAATTGAACACTACTCTGCCCACCAGCATCATACAACCCCTGGGGTCTTATCTTGTTAAGTACTCTTAAATACTTAACATTTGCTTTTTGTTGAAGCAGTCTATCAGAAAACATTTTGTTGTCACAGAGACAGAACCAGCAGGTGGGAGAAAAGGTGCAAATGATCCAATTCACCTAAATGGGGTGCTAACTGTGAAGTCTTTTCATAAGTAGTAAGGAAGTTTCTTCTTTGTGGAACATACTTTTATTCAGACTAGTTTTCATTCAAACAACTGAGGATTTTGGATGGCCCTATTGATTATAAACTTGAATAAGTTAGTTGGTAACAGTGATCCTGCATTTAACAATCTACAACCTAGATGCTTATATGCAAAAAATACAATAAAAACCTGACTAAAATCTAAAAAACAAGCTTATAAAACGTATCTGAATATTTATCTTTACCTATACAAAATCATTGCAGCCCAAGTAAATCTCAAGTAAATTAAATGGTACCCTGACCACTATTCTATGATGCAGTAAACATATATTGGTATTTTTTTTTTTTATATTCTTTGTAAAGCAGGTAAGGCCCACTAGGCAGAACTGTTTTAAGGAGTGACCTAGAAGCACTTGGGAGGTTAAGTGACTTCCTTGGATGCAAGTGGAGGTTGTAGGACTCAAACCCAAGTCTGCTGGATGTACCCAGTTCAATCACCGTTTGTTACTCTAACCACTAGGCATAGGTGGTTAAACTGAATGGCTGATTACAACAAAGCAGTGCGGGTGATTTCCTTACTGTTTCTATACACCACAAAGCAGAAAGAATGCAAAGCACAGCAGCATTCATTTTAAGATGGTGAAATCTGGGTAGGCCTGCTGGCACTGCAGTAGCACTATTGCTTGCAATGCCAGTGACCCAGGGTCAGAAGCAAATTCGGGTTGCTGGAGGTCTGGCCAGGGGAGTAGGATCGAGCACCTGGGGGACTGCTCTTCTCCTCTGGGGAGGGTGGGCTGCAGGTCCTGCTTCTCTACCACTACCAGTGTGACCACGGGTGGTGGTGCAATGGTGCTGCAGAGTGATCAGGAGGGGATGACGCTAGCCAGGATCTGGAGCAGTGGCATGTCTCTATGTGACCTACCTCCTTGGATCTCTAGTGCTGGTATCCTCAGGGACAGAGACCAGAAAACCAGGAACAATCACCCCACATCAGCCATTGGCAGAAGGGACCCAGGTGCCTCAGACTTCATAACCAGGCTCCATGAGGGACTCACTGGGCTGCCCGACACACACTAAGGGAGTGTGGAGGGGTGACCTAGGGTCCCCTCCCTTCCCACCTGGGGGGGTACAACCCAGGCAGGATAGGGGCAGGCCCACAGGAGCTCCTGAGCATTACCTGGGGGTGAAGCTAGGGGATACCGATGCTGTGATAAGGGGACATAGAAAGAGAAAATAAAAAAAAATTTAAAAAGATACTGAAATCTAGGAATTCTGTGCAGTGACATGCAACTTCCGTACGGCACCGCTACACGAATTCAAAATCCGCAAACCAAGCAGGATTCCATGATTGTTACCGGTGTTACAGGTAAAAATGGAAAACCAGGGTCCCTGTCTATATGTATCAGCACCTCCTTGTGAATGAGCTTGCTTAATGGAGTTTTCCTGCAATAAACTTGAACTTGAACTTGAACTTGACCCCTTACAGGGTTATGAACAAGTCATGCACACCTTTTTGTGATCTGTAGGTGCAAGGTGCTACTGCACAATTAAATTGTGACCTTCTTGCCACACCATCATGCAAGGGATGGGGTACATTTGTCCTTGGTAAGTTTGGACAAGTTTTCAGCAGATGTGCAGGATTTTTTTTAAATCTGTTAGTGTCTTGCTCTGACAGGAGTGGCCATGGTCATCCTTTAGCAGCATGGTAGTCTAGCAAGTAGAGTACAGAGGGAGTAATGGAAGGAACCTGCATCTGACAGAGATTAGTTCTTTTAGAGGTTGGAAGCAGGTGAGGCTCCTGACAAGGGACAGCCCAATAGTCCAGATGGGGATAGCATCCTTGGATTTTGGCCTGCATGTGTTACTCTCTGATGGAGGAGGGGTGCATGACACATGGCTCTGGAGTCACCCCTTAGGCAGGAGAGGACAAAGTCCCTCTGGTGGTGGCACCCACTTTTTAAGAAGGTGGCTGGTCCACTCGGAGTCCACTGGGGGTATGTGGACAGACCGAGGAAACTTAGGACCACTTAAAAAAAAGAGGCTTGTGACACTACTGAGCTTCACATGCCACATTATGCAAGTGTTGCAGTTTTACAAATAAACACATGGCTGTGGCCATTTTCTCCAAAACATTGCATATGTCTCTTCTGTTCAGGAAAGGGGTAAGGGGCCTAGTCAGACAATCATTTGACAGCAAGCAAAGGTGGGGGAGCCCCACCTTTGAAGACTGAGTATTTGTCCTGAATCACATCTCCAGTTGCTGAGCAGAAGATGGGGAGGGACTGGGTAGGGACAGAAAGGGGAGAGCTGGTTAGCACAGCAGGTCCACGGCCACCCAGTGGGTGGGGGGAACTAGCAAGAGGGAGAGGGGGAGGAGCTTAGAGGCTATAAATGGGGTGGCAACTTGAGCCTAGTTTCTTTGCACCTTCCTTCATCCGAAATTATCACCTGCCTTCTCTGGAGGCAAGGTTTAGAGGGTCAAGTGCAGGTAGGGAGCCTGTTTTCCCACTAAGGGGGATTGACTTAGGAGTCAAGGAGGGTTTTCTGGTTTTTTACCTCCTCTATCAGGACAGTAATAGGGATGTACAGTAGCATGTCACAGCCATGTAAGTGTGGTGGCATGTTAGTCTTGCAAGAAGAGTACAGAGGTGGTAATGGGGGAACCTGCCTCTGGCACAGATAGGGTCCTCTCGAGGATTTCAGGAGGTAAGGCCCCTGACAAGTGACAGTTCAATGGTCCCAATGGAGGATAGCATCCTTGGGTTTTGATCTGCAAGTGTAGCACCCTCCACCCCTTAAGCCACAGTGACCAGAGTCCTGCTGGAGATGGTACCCCCCCTTTTAAAAAGGTGAAGGGTCTATCCAGTGGTGTCCACTGGGGGTAAGCGGACAGACTGGGGAAGCTTAGGATTGCTCAAAAAAAGGTTTGCTCACACTACCAAGCTGTGCACATCACGCTATGCAAGTGTTGTAGTTTTACAAATGAACACGTCTGTTGCCATTTTCCCCAAAACCCAGCATATGTCTCTTCTGTTCAGGAAATGGGGTAATGGGCCTAGTCACTCAATGATAAATTTGAGATCTGGTGCTTAAGAGGGCCTCTTGGAGTGAACTATTTAGCCAGCTTAACCCCAAAATTAATTACTGAAGTGGATCTCCTGCACTGTTATGCTAATCATAGTGTATGCACAACAGCCATTCAACTGCAATCAGAAGCAGGTTTTGAGGCCAGGGAAATCATGGTCATTACCGGCCACCACTCTGAATCTAGCCTGTGCTCATACTGGGTGGCTTCAAACAGACAGACAATGCTGGAGTAAATTTCTTGCAACAAAAAATAAGCCAAATAACACCTTGATGGTTCATCTTGATTCAGAGCAGCCATCCTGCAGCATGGCCACACTCCAACCATTCATCCCACAAAGCGATGATGCAAACTGTGATGCAAGCACTGACTAGCAGACTATTCATTTTCAACATTCCTGAAAGGAAATGACCATCAACAACTTATTTGTCCTAAGCCACTGCTATATTGAGAAAGATGGATTCATTAATTTCAGCAGATAAATTATTATAGAATCCAGACAAAACATTTAATTATAGTTCAGTTAGGACTGTTTTTCTTCAAAGTCAGTGGAAAAAGGCAAGTCAATTATGTATTACAGTGTGAAATGTAACTGTTTTGTCTGTCTTATTGGAAAATGTGTACCCATTTTATTCACTTCCCAGGCACTTAGTGCAAGCACCTCAAGCCTTATAAGGCATCAGAGGCATGCACTTATCAGGCCGTAATCCACACCTCACGTCGCCTTGCTTACATGTAATAGTTACACCATTTAAAATTGTATCTATAAAATACAATAAAAATGTAAAACATTGGTTATTTGCAACATGGGTGAGGTTTTAGAAGCTTTCAGCATTGGGCAAATACAATTTTGTAAACACTATACAGTCATGAACATCTGAGATAAACCCTCATTGGTAGGTAATGGGTACATTTCTGACATAAATGATTTGTTGACTTATCTTGGGTCTGTTTTCTGAATGCCAAGAATACGGTCTCAATGACCTTCAGCATGAGGCAGAGACTCTCTTGGCTCCCCTCCACCCCCTATTCCGCACCCTGGATGGGAACACTCTGGAGGCTTACACCTCCTTTAGATACCTTGGGGTCTGGCTTGATCAGTACCTTGACTTTTCTGTACATGTTGATGCCATCCACAAAAAGCTCCACCTCAGGTTGGGTGCCCTATATTGTAACTGTGGTTGCATCCCGCTGCCAGCCCACCATGCACTTGTACAGAATATAATTCTGCCTATATTCGACTATGGGGATGTAGTCTACAGTGTTGCTCCTAAGTCCACCCTAGCCAGATTGGACCCCCTTTTCTACTCATTCTGCCGTTTTGCCCTTGATTGCCTGCCTTCCACTCACCAGTGCGTTCTCTACCAAACTCTCAACCTCCCCTCACTCCGGGATCGCAGACAGTGCCACTGTGAGAGGCACATGGCTAAGTTCTGGTCCCATTCCTTGCCACCATATTTCACCTCTCTCCTAATAGCTCATACACCTCCTGCATACTCTCTCAAATTATGAAACCTTTCTCCTGGCTGTGCCATGCACGTCCTTCTCAGCTGGCCAGGCAGCCTTCAAACATCGCATGCCTAAATTGTGGAACTCCTTCCCCACTGACATCCAGCACATGCCCCAAACTCAGCACCTCAACTACCTCATCAATGCGCATTTCTCCTCCACTTGTGCCTGTGGCTAAGATGAGTCTGCTTATGCACTATGGCCTAGATCACTATTTTGACCTGATTTTTTACCTTGGTTTAATTGATGTTTTGCTTATCCTCGTTTTACCTTGCTACTGTTCTACATGTGTTGTAATGTACTTAATTGTTTTGCCATTTTTACTATCTACCTCTGTTATATTCATTGTTAGCACTAATTGTATTCTATAGATATGTCATGTCTATTCTTTACTGTCCTGCTCCCCAGGATGCACCTGGAATCGAGCAGCATTCTGTTCAGCATGCCTTCCTGATATAAATAAACATACAGTATGACCCACAGACATCAAAGTTTTATTCTCAAACATACGCCAATGACATTTGTTCTGTATCTTACACAGCCACCAATTACAAAAAATACCTCTGCACCATTTTGTGACTTACTTGTGCAGACACCATTTTTTAATTATTTCCCAGCATTGTGCTGTAGCTTTCAGAATTTCTTGCCCATTTCCATTTCAGAACTATTTTGTGCCCATGATGTTCTGTGAATGTTTTTTTTATATCGGTCATTTTGGATAAACAATTCATGAGATTATTTTCCATATTTATTGCAACACTGTTGTACTGAATATTTTTTGTGCTGTTGACATTTTGTATTTTTACAGCATCTTTATTTTACATCTTTTTCATGACATAGATGCAGCACTGTTTTGCATATATTTTTTTTAACACACACCATTTTGTGGGATTCCTACTAGCTGAAACCATTTTGCATATTGTTAAAGGTACATTTGTTTCATATTTTTAAGCGTTGGTGTCATTTTGCATAATGTTTTGCTTGGTATCATCTGAAATTATTTCAGACTTGCAACAATTTATATATTTGTGTGCTGTCAGTTTTATTTAATTTGTGTATAAAAGTGATGCAAAATTATGCAGCACTCACCCATAGTAGGCTGCTATAATAATTGAGATGTCAGGAAAACTCTGTAGAAAACAATCAAATGCACTGTGAATTAATCTGTCCGCTCAGGCTGCAGCAGACAGATTTAGGTTTACTTTACCTGAAAAAGTGGTCTTGCCTTTAGAGTAAATGTTCAGATTCTGTTGAATCTCGATTTCTGTCATACCTCCCTCATTCATCCAGAAGGCAAATATATTTTTACATGGATAACTTCACTGACATCATATACTACTCTTTTTTTTAAGATGCAAAGGATGTGTACAACAAAACAAGGTTCATCCAGGAGTGTGTGTGTGTGTAGTGATTTCTGGAGGTAATATTTTGCATCAATCAATCAACTTTATTTGACCATGCTTTTCACCTTTGAGTGAGCTCATTTGCAAGGTGGTCCTGGACAACAATTACAATGGACAATACAATGATACAGATATATCAGTACACAACATGTACAACATTTGAATACACTGAATTATACATTTTGTGCATATTACAGTGTATACAGATTACAGGCACAAAGGATGGCATGAGAATGCTGCTACAGAACTATAGTAACCTGTAATAGTACAACACAACAGAAGATAAGTATGTGCTAAAGAGGAAACATGGAGTGGAGAGATGAGAAGGGGGAGGAACAGGGTGGTTGAGGAGAATGGGTAGGGGTAAGGGGGAGAGGAGTAGAAGTGCTAGAATGACCTGACAAACAAAAGTGGGATTAGGAAAGCAAGGTCTTGAGCAATTATCTATGACATGAGCAAGTTTCTTTCAAGGCAGCTGTAAGTATTGTTTGTATTGTTACCATAGAATAATGCCTCATAAAATGTAATTCTTTTGCTGCATGTGAAATCTTCCAACCCTTTTGGAGATGTTAGAAACTTTGTTTTCATATTCAGAAATATTTTCTTAGTAATTTTAAACTGCATATTGACTTGTACAGCAAGAATAAAACAATGTAAAATTACAAAGATGCCACATAAACTAAAAAAAATAGAAATGGTAAATAAAACAATAAACCCAATTGTGTTACAGCTTATATTTTTTGTTTTATGTGTTATGCATTTTAGTGTTTTGTCAAGTCAGAGTTATGTGCTAGGCTATGTACATCATTTGCAATTGTTTTATATATATTGCACCTCAAAGCAGGGTACAGCTTTACTAAGATAGCTAATAAAATCTAACCAGATGTTCTTAAATTCTCCAAAGCGTCTCCTGATCAGTGTACTATTTTCCCTATGTTGTCAGTTTCTGACATGCTCTTGAGCCATTTGGCCTCTTTGGGGGTTGAGTGGACTCAAAGTACTGCACTTTTGCCTGTCGAGCTACCAGGTTAGGTAATTCTTAATTTATTTTATTTCAAATTTGGATTAATACCTTTGAGCCGGGGGCTCGTTTACAAAGGCTCCAAGTCAACAAGGAATACAAGACATTTACAGGTGAAACATTGCAGAACATAAAGACATCAACTAACAAGTGGTATTAGTGTACAGTTACAACATTAAGCAGGGTACAAGAAGTAAGGAGAAACAGGACCACACTTGCAGAGAAACATATTAATGCAGCACTAATTAAGTGCAGTACAGTGTTTAACAATCATGTTACAGTTCAGACGGGGTGCTCCCAGTCTGCAGAAATGCAGTTTTAGCAGCCAAGGTGAGGCTTTGTCAAAGGGGGGGGAGTGGGCAGTTGAGGAACAGGAGGGTGGGAGTGAGAGAAGGAAGTGTTGACAGGTGCGAAAACCGCTGTGAGGGCCGTGGGTTAACAAACACTGGCAGTCAGATTTGCTGGCAAGAAGAGATTGAAGCCCATTTTTAAAGTGGCCAAGTCTGCGGGAGTCAGCAAGGTCTGCAGGCAGATCATTGAACCATTTAGGCCCACAGTAGGAGAGGGATCTTTGGCCAAGGGTGGTTCATTTGAAGGGAACAGTTAGGACAGCCCTGGAGGCACTCCTTGTGTGTAACCCGGGCGGCCACACTTACCAGGCTGGGAGTCTCCAGGGGTCGGGTTGGTAGTATTTTTAGTGTCATTAGCACTGTGCAGTGCCTCCATTATGTAACCCCCTAACTGGAACTTGGGCTCAGGGAGAAAAATGTCACTCGGCATGTTGGCTAGGTCTGGTTACTCTGCACCGGGGCACCCAAGCATTCCGGACACAGGAAGCAACAACCGAACGTCCACACAAGGAGTTGGGACTCCAAAGTGTGGCCCCCACTCACAACAAAAAGGAACAATAAAGCATAGACAGACCCCCACGGGGCCACACCCCCGGTAATGCAGATTTCTCCAGAACAAACATCTTCTGCACACTTTAACCCTTGGGCCTAGAAACACACCGGGCACTCTGCCCGAACTCGACTCCCCTCTGGCTTCCCCGGCTTGGCTCCCCTGCCAGCCTCTGGACTATCTTCTTTCCTTGGCTCGGCTCCCTTGCCAGCCCTTGGACTAATTTCCATTTATCATGGAGAATCAATGGTGGCTCCCTATTCCACCCATGAGCACTTCTGGCTCCATCAGGGAATCATCTTCAAACAATCCCACGTCTGGGTACCCTCCCCAGGTACTGGCCAAGTACCTGAGAGAAAACAAACAGGCATCCTAAAGTGAACCCATAGAAGTGACTTTGGTCATGCCAGATGGGGGGCCTCCCACCTCCTGCCCCCATAAATCACACCAGGCCATTCCTCCGGACTTTAACACCTCATCTCTGAAAACACTTTACTTTGTAAATTTTCTTTAAATGTAGGTCACATTTCGTCTACTGTTTCTTCCATCCCACATGTGCTGAACTTGAAACATGCTTAATGAGTGGCTCTGTCCATTTCTCTAGACCACCACAGAGTTAAGCAGTCCAATTCTCACAACTTTTAAAACTGTACTTGGCTGTCTTTTCCTGACCCCACAGTAGCAGTCACTTAGATTCATCTTGTCCCAGGTGAAAACACATTGGCCCTTTAGCAGAGCAAACTCACCCCTTGGTTGCAGGTGCCCAACAGGCTTTTTCTCTTCTGAAACATAATAAAACTTCCAGGTGCCTCAGCACAAATCCTCACAGGCAGCTTTTTTCCATTAGCCGAGCCAGGGGAATTGCCCTTGGAAGCAGGCTGATTCCTTTCCCTCCATCTCCACAGGGATGGGGCCCTGAAACTTTGGACAGCGGTCTCCACCACTTCAAACAGGCACTGTTGTGTTCCTCTTGAGGTGAGAACACACACCTAAACTAAAAAATATAGCTCTCTGGCAGAGCTAAGGACTCTGAGGGCCTGCAGCTGCAGCACACCTCTTCTCTCTACTCTCTAAATCCATTTAACTGGAATTTCACAAGCTGCCTTCTCTGCCTGCCACTAGTTCTAACTGGGATTCTTGTAACCCCGGGTAACAGGGGGGTTTCATGTGCATTTAGATGGTTGTGCAGGCTCAAAGAGGGCTGAAGTAGCACTAGGAATGGACCCCATCAGGGACTTTTTTGCAAGGAGGCAGGCCTGGTATTGGAGTCTGTGGTGGAGTGGGAGCCAGTCAGTTTCTTTGTATAGGTCACACGAGTGAGTCATTTTGTGTACTCCCAGGACCAGGCAGCAGGCCTTGTTGAGGATGGTTTTGACCCTTTTAAGTGCTGCGTCTGTGCCTACCCTGTATATGACAAGGCCATAATCCACAGATGAGAGAACTGAACTGCACATAACAAGTTTCAGGGCAGCCGGTGTCATTGAGGTGCAGTGTCTGTACAGGATGCCAAACTTCATGTTGGTGGACTTTACCAGTTGCTCAGCATGGGCAGTAAAGGTGAGGGTGTCATCAAGGTGAATCCTTAAGTACCTGAATGTGTTGACTTAGTCTAGTACTTCTCCTTCGCTACTAAGTATATGCAGTGAGGACCCTTGAATTGTGCTCTGTGGGGTGTTGAAGAGCATGCTCTTTGTCTTTTTGTAGTTGAGTAGCAGTTTATTTCGAGTGAACCAGGATTCCAATGCACGAAAATTGAGCTGAAGTTCAGAGCTAATTGATCCCAGGTCTTTCCCTGGGACGGAGATAACAGCATCGTCTGCACAGAGTATGGACTGTGCAGGACAGGTAGAAAGCATGCCATTTATGAAGAGGCTGAATAAGAGAGAACCGAGGATAGAACCTTGTGGGACCCCTAGGTTTTCTTCCCTGGGCTCAGAGATTGTACTGCCGATCCTGACCCGTTGAGATCTATGACTGAGGTAACTATGGAACCAGGCCACAGATTCCATTGACAATGGAATGGTAGAGAGGAGACATTTCAGTAGTAGTTGGTGATTGACTGTGTCAAAGGCCTTGGTGAGGTCTATGAAGATAGACCCCACTACCATCCCTTTATCCAGGGCCCCATAAAGCTGAGTGGTGTACTGTACTAGCATGGTGACAGTGGAGTGGTTTTGTCAGAATCCATGTTGTTGCAAGCAGAGAAGGCTATGCTTTTCTAGGTACTCAGTTAGTTGTTCTGAGACCACCCTTTCAAGTGCTTTGTGGGGGGTAAAATCAAGATGAGCTGGAAGTTTACTAAATTAGCCCATGTCTTCTGATTTAAAAACAGGCGTGACTACAGCCTCTTTCCACCTGTCAGGGAAGATGCCAGATCTCAGAGGCATTGAATACCTTGGTGAGCGGTGCCACAAGTTTGTTTAATGTGAGTGCTACCATCTTCATATCGATCATGTCACTTCCCATACTGGTCTTACCAAGGACCCGTTTGATATATTTAATATATTTGACAGTCTCATCTGTGGAGATTTGCTTGAAGTAGAATGGTGGGGTAACATTATCCCGTGGTGATGGAGTGTTGAGGTTGTGCTGCTGGCCTGCAAGGGTGTGATTCAGGTATTCAGGTGGCAATACATTGCTAAGGTCTGCGAATGCAACATTAAAAACATCAGTGAATTCATTTGGGTCTTGTAATGTGCCAGTGGTGGTAACTATAAGGTTTGGTGAGGCCCTTGAGACTCTACCAGCGAGAGATTTTGGAGTCCCAGAACTCCCTCCCTCTACCACAGGTCTTTCCTAGGAAGTCATTGTAGTAAGCTGCTTTTGCCAGATGTATGAGTTTTGTTCAGGTATTTCTAGCTGCCTTATATGCTTGGGAGCCATCTAGATTCCCATTGGCTTTGGCCCTATGCCATATGTGATCTCTGAGTCACATGCATTCAGTTAGAGGGCTGGACAGCCAGGGGTTGGGGATTCCTCTGGCTTTCTTTGTTTTGTAAGGAGCAAAGATGTTGCAGACTTTAGTGAAGATACTGCAGAAGTAATCCAGTGTTTGGTTTCCGTCCTTGACCCTATCCGGTGGGGACCAGTCAATCCCTTTTAGGTAGTGCCTGAAGGAGCCTAGTTGACCAGGCTTTAGTGATCTGTTCCTGGTGGTCTTAGGCTTACTCTTGGTGAACTTGCTAGTCCAGGTAAGTAGTAGAGGGGAGTGGTCACTGATGGTGTCAGGTAGGACAGTTACCTCTGTGATATGTTCAGGACAGGAGGAGAGTAGCCAGTTGATGAGGGTGCTGGTTCCTGAACGGTAGTTTTGTCTGGTGGGTTGTGTGGCCAGTTGGGTCAGGTACAGTCTGGCTATTTGGTCTCTAGCTGTTGCTGCATCCTGTGCTTGCCAATTAATGTTGAAGTCCCCTAGGATTATATGTTCCCAGTTTAGTTTGTTCTGTTTGAGGTGGCTTATGAGCTGTGGGAAGCCACTGAGTAGTCTTCCATATCTTTTAAGACGATATCGCTAGATGAGAGCTGCAAGTTTGTTTACGATTACACCCATAACTCTGATTATACCTGCCCAATAGTGAGCCAGTCTAGGGCACTGCAGAAGCATATGAGGTACTGTTACAGCCAAAGACATGGTCAAATATTTCCTGAAATTTCTGTGATATTTCTAGAGAAATCGCCTGCTTTTTGTAGTTCCACAGCATGGGCAGCAGACACTTTCTCTAGAAATGTTGTGAAATATCTGGAAATATCTCACCATGTCTTGTAGCAAGGTATCATCTTGTCAGTACCTGGGCTCGTTACCATCATACTCATTAGAATATCCATGTAATTTTCCTGGGGTATAGTATATGTCTAGTGCAGGGGCATGAACTGCACCAATTCAGATTGAATCTGCATTGGCAGTCTTAACCTGACATCTCAGACAGTGCATCATTCATTTTTTGAGATATTGCAAATTTATGGGAAGGCTATAGCCCAAAGTTCAGTGTGGGGGAATAGCTCCTCCCACATCCCCTACAAAGGCTATCCTCCCTTGGCAGTTCTCTGCTTAGCGTGTTGTGACCCGGTAGTGCCTGGGCTCCTGTGTGGCTTGTGGGCTAAGCCTCCTCCCCTTCCCTTTCTGCTCCCTGCCCCCATTTTTGTTCCCCTGTGTTTTCTCCCACTCCTCTCTGTGCTTCCTTGGTCCTCCTTGGCTTGTTCCCCCTATCATCTTCACCCTTCCCCTCATTTCCCTTATCTTCCGTCCTCCCGTCTTGTGTCCGTTTCCCCTTTTGCCTGCTTTCCTTCCTCCCTGCCCAGTACTCTGGTTGCCACTCCTCCCCTTTCTTGCTGGCTCCCTTCCACTGTACCCTGTTCCCTTCAGGACCATCACTCCATCCCTGCCTCCTCTTCCTGTGTGCAGCATCATCCCTACTGTGCCCGCTGTGGACCAGCTGGGTGACGCCTCTTCCTTGGTGTCACATCCCTGTGCAGCCTACTCCCCAAACTAGACTGCTGTTTTTGTCTCTTGTCCATGCCATTCAGCTGAAATGCTGCAGCCTGGTGCCATGTCATGGTGCCATTTCCAATCCTTCTGCCCCGATGTACAGCTGCATTCTCCATGCCATGTATGCAGCTATAGTTTATATTACATCAAGACTGTACAAGTCTTGCAGTACCTGGAGGCATGCATGTAGCTCTTTGCCATTGTGACCTGACCCATGCTTGAGGGCAAGTACTCTCTACAGTCCATCCACCCAATGGAGGTCTCCTTGTGAACTGTGCCTTGGGTGCCATCTTGCTCCCTGTATGGCAGGCTTTACTGTGAGTGAAATAACAGCTAATCATAGGTACATCACACAATGGGATGATTACCCGCTCCCAGGGAACTTTCTATTGTAGCTGTATTGTCTCTTGTTTTGGTCCAGCCCCTCTCTCCTGAGTCTACTTTCCTTTATCCAGGCATTATGGACACCAGTCCTTACTTGTCTACACCCTACTGCCTCCGTTTTTGCCTGCAGTCCATCACTAGCTTTTCAACATTGACAGGTGCAGTAACTTTGTTTGGAATGTGACTGGATATTTTTCTCATGCAAGTGGCTGCTCCGGGCACTCCCACAGGCAGCATGTGTTCTCAGCTGCTGGAGATTACAGAACACCACTGCCTTGGCTGCTCACTACGTGACACCACATGCTCCCAACCTGCCATTCCCTGCCCTGTTCCACCCTCCTTTCCTTTATCCCGTGGCTCCTTCTCTGCCCCTGCAGCCTCTCCTGCACCCCTTTCCTTGAAAGTCTGCCCCTTTCGTCCCTTGTTCCTTCCCTTGTTCCTTGCTTCCCTGGTTTTCTTTTGGACCTTTAACTCCTCACAACAGCATTCCATCCCCAATTATGTCCCTTCTTCCATCCTAACTCCTGCTACCTTTATCCCTAGTCTGGAGCCTGCACCCCTTCACATTTTGTTCCCGGCACCTCTACCCAGTTACTCCCTGTTCTCTATGGAACCTACTTCTTGCTGACCATATGATATACCCAGCCCTCCTACCTTACGCTACCCTCACATAGATCATTACCCTTCTGGTCTACTCAGACTCAGTCCTTCATTGCATTCCTCTGCTACAAATATGCTCCTTCCTGGATTATTCTACACCCCCTTTTACTGGAATTCCTGATTTCTTCTCCCATTCACCTACTCTGACTTGCTGCCTTCCCATTTATACTGCCTCACAATTTACTTACCTAAGCTTATGCAGCTAGCTGCGTTTTCCTTGCTAAGCCTATACCAGCAGTTTTTCCGGACTTCATCCCTAGCTTGTACTTTCTGAGGCACTGAGCAAAGGTAGGCTTCCCCTATCTACCGGGGATAGAATTCCATTACAATTACTACAATCTACTACTTACAAACCTGACATCCTCCATCCTTAACTCTACCTGGCGGCATTGAGTGAAGGTTAGCATGCTCCAACTGCAAGGGATAGGAGCCATGTCTGCAATCTACTGTGTCATACTTATGCATTCTTTATCTGATACCGGTTGAAGCTTTTTCTTTGGGACTGGGACCTCTTTACCCCATGTGCCTTTAACAGCCTACCTATGCCTGATGGCCTAGATTTAAGGTTGTCTAGCCTCAACTATCAGGGATGGGAGCCTGAGTTTACATTTGACTGTTTCAACCTTACGCATCCTTTACCTGATATACTGGTTGCAGCTTTCCTTCTGTAATGGGACCACCATACCTCATTTGCACTCAACATCCTTTCTCTGCCTGGTTGCTTGAATGTTGTCTCACACTGTCTACTAGGGATGGATGTCTGTGTCTGCCGTAGACTGGTTCAGCCTTCTGCATTCTCTACCTGAATGCCCGGTTGCTGCTTCCCTTCAGGACTGGGACCACTTTAACCCATTTGCCTTCACCATCCTACCTCTGCTTGGTGGCACTGAGTAATGGTCATCTTAACTCTACTACCAGGGATGAGAGACTGTGTCTACATTCAATTGTTTTAACCTTCTGCATTCTCTACCTGATAACTGGTTGCCACTTCCTTCAGGAACGGAACTGCTATACCCCATTTGCCTTCCCCATTCTACCTTGCCAATCTGCATCCTACACTTCCATGGACACATACTTGTCCCTGCCTTGGCCTCCTTACACTTTGGACTTTGCCAGCTTGTTCAGTCTCTACCTCTATCCATTCGACTACCTCTTGGACTTTCATACTGCTGCTCGCCCCTTCCAGTCTACCATGCAAGTTCGCCTTCTCGTTTGGAGGTGGGAACCTACTGTCTCATTACTGCAGTGCCTTCTGTTCTTGGCAATTGCTGTTTGTCATCTATGAACATGGGACTTTCATGCATCAACTTTGTAGCACTTCTGGCCTTCCTTGGATCCACCACTCATGACCTGCAGTGGCTTTGCTACGTCCTGCTTCAGTTTGCTGGGGTGCTGACCCCAGTCCTGTTCCTTTCTGCACCTGCAATGTCAGCTCAGCTTGGCCTCTGCTGTTTTCTTCTAGGACTTCTTCCTCCAGCCCACTGACATCTCCTCCAGACTTTCCCCTCCATCCTTGGTTGGCTGCCTTCTCCTTGCCACTCTAGTGGCTCAGGGGTTCATCCTGTTTGCTGTGGCTCTCTTTGGGCATTGTTACCCTGTCTCCAGCCAGTATTTCTACCCAGTCAACTACTCCTCCTGATTATCTAACAGCTCCCATCCACTACTCGATGGAGCACTTGTTCATTTCACCTGAGGAAAATGACTTCTAACAAACATCCCTTGGACAACATGCCTCATAGACTGTTATGTCACCATAGAGTTATCTATACTTCCCAATCATCTCCTCAGGATCATTTCTGGAATCCCATTTGACTGGACTATAGAAAGATCTCCTCCCTCATCTGACTGTACTGGATACTCCTTGCACCTCCCGTCAATTCAAGCACTATGGCTTCCCTATCATGTCTCATGGGATCTCTTTTTACATCGAAAAGTGATCTAATTCCTTCTGTCATGTAATGACTCTGTAATCATCATCACTGTTACGGATAACTGGAACCACAAGATACCTCATAGCAGTACTCACATCATCTGTTTTAGCATTTTGAAAACTTCTCCTATGAGCACTGACTCTGTGATCATGGTTCTTTACTCCTACTTCCTTAAAAGCTATTGGATGTCTTAAGATCTTTACAGCTACTTTCCCAGAACTCCCATCACTGGATCTCTGGTGCCTAGCTGCCTTACTAAAGGCATTCTATCAAAACCACTGTTTTACAACTCCTGGATGTCACTGTACTACATACAATCATCTACATTCATTCATCTAGAGTATGGAGTTCAGTACTGGTGCCCACACCTCAAAAAGGATGTTAACCTGTTGGGGAAGGGTCAGAGGAGGGCTACAAAGATGAGAGCAGGTCAGCAGGATAAGGCATACGAGGAAAGGTTGAGGGCACTGAACATGTACTCCCTGGAAGACAGGAGAGAGAGAGAGAGAGAGAGAGAGAGGGGGACATGATTGGGACCTTCAAGTACTTGAAGGGATAAATAAGGCTGTAAAGGAGAGTCTCTTTAAGCTTAGTGGCAACCGTAACAGGAAAGGGCACAGTCTTAAGCTGGAGGGTGGGCAGTTTAGGAGGGAGATTAGGAAGCACTTCTTCACAGAGAGGGCGGTGGACACTTGGAATGCACTGCTGGAAGAGGTGATCTTGTTGAAGACAATGGGCAGCTTTAAGAGAGGCTGGGATAGGCATAGGGGAAGATAAGATCATAGGTAAGGAGGATGGGATGAGTGGGGAGGGAAGTCAGGGACAGAAGCTCAAGCTGTGGCACCTGCAATACGAGCAGACTAGATAGACCAAATGGCCTTCTTCTGGTGGCTTCTTTGTATATTTGTATGTTCGTATCATATTACTGCCAATCAGATCAGCTGCCCATTCAGCGGTCCTTCTAGCACATTCTTCATGATTCACCTCCCATACTCTCTCCAGCGAAGACTTTCACTGAGAGCAGGCTTCTATTGATTCTCAATCTGAACATCCATAACCAATCTGGCTTTCTCACTATCCCAGTCTTGCCTCTCAACAGATCTATATTTGACTACAGTGCTAGGCACCCCAGACATTCTAGACCACTCTCAACTTACCATTGCCACATCAGTCTGTAGACTCTTTCATATACTCATTTCTGGGCTTCGCACAGTATCTAGACTTTGGATTACCTGTAAAGCAAGACAGTCATGGCCACCTCAGCACATGTCATGGGCAATTAAGCCACAGAAACACCTATATCTACTTTTCTACCGGTGGATCAGCAAGACCCTATACAAGTATCATTATGACATCAATACCCAAATAATCTCTTGAATTCCTTGTACTGAACTTCCAATTATTCCTTATGTTTAGTTACCATCTCTATTGCATATACAAATCTTCCTTCATTGGTTTAAAACCATTCACATCACTATTCCTACCTGGCACATAAAGACTCTGTCCAACTCCTTCATCTGCTTCATGGATGCTTACATTGCAACTTATCGCTCACTGCTTTACTCCTCACCACCAGACTCCGACTTGAATGTCAAACCTTCTACAAGCAAAATTGTTTACCTTATGACTTCATAACCATGCATGTTTCCCACCGTTCAAAGTCAGGTAGCACATTTATCAAATCATGCTCTTCCTGCTCATTAGTCTCTGTAATCCCATTGGACATCATCCATGATCACCCTTGGAAATCTGGACTACATTCGCCCTTTTTCAACTGGACCTACTCCACTCTCAGGATTCAGATGCTCCTTCAGAATAGACCTACCTCTTTAACCTCAGAATGGTCCTTCCAGAATGCATCATCCACGGATCTGAAGATGGTCTGTCATCTCTCCAAGCTGTTCACCTTCCTTGGAAAAAAAAGCTTATGGTTGCTAGAACCTAGGCTTATCTCCTCTTAGTTTGCCCAGAGGATGGGTGGATCAGTAGCCATGGATCCTCAGAGGTTTCCACCACCTGGGGGATTTTCCTCTCCTGTGTGCTACTAGTCCTACTCTCCACAAGTTGGAGGAGGTAGTCATACTCTTTTGAACATTCATTGGTAATTCTTTTGGGCTTTCTATTCCCTACTCACTGCCCAACTTACCTACCAAGGGCAGGAATAGAGAAAAGACAAAAGTAAACTACAATTACACAAGCACTAATAACCCCATACTCTATTCACCCAAAGACTGAATGGGAAGGCTATAGCCCGAGGTTCAATGTGGGGGAATAGCTCCTCCCACATCCACTACAAAGGCTAGACTCCCTTGGCAATTCTCCACTTAACTCATTGCGAATCACCCACCATCCACCCCTGCCTCCTCCTTCTGCAGCACTCTACTCCCCTTGGTGCTGGGCTTTCTTTTTCCTACTCACTACCCAGCTTACCTACCAAGGGCAGGAATAGAGAAAAGCCAAAAGTAAACTCCAGTTACATAAGCACTACTAACCCTATACTCTAGTCAACCAAACATTGAATCCACTTTTGCTAGCTAGCTTTACTTCTTGGGTTATCTGGCTTTTGATGGATCATAATACTTGGAAACATCAAAGGAATTAGCTGCTCACCATGTATTTATTTATTTATTCAAAGCATTTTACTAGGAAATGCATACTGACTTGTGAACGGCTCATTTCCAGAGGCATCCTGGGGGATGGATACATAGAAAAACATATACAGCAATTTAACAGCACAGGGATTTGTATAAAATAAGTAATCAGCAGTTTATAAAACAAGGAGTAGGGACAGTGCCACAGTTAAAAATAAATACTATTATAAGGCAATTAGACTACAACTGAGTATTAGAAATATAATGAATAGTAGAATTTTATGAGGAGGATGGCAGCAGAAATATGAGAGGGGAGGGAGGACTAGAGTAGGGGAAGCACGTGAGAGAATGCAGTCTGGCCAGCAGAGGTGTAGCCCCTGGAACTGAGAAGGAGTGAGTGAACAGAGCAGGGGACCTGGAGCTTGGATGGAAGCAGGATAGGATGAGGATGGAGAGATAGCAGGGAAGGAAACAAAACAAAACTTAGATATGAGGGATTTACAATTTTTATTTTATTTTAGTCTTTGGTAACTGGGTAAGGCCCACTAGGCACAAGTGCCTGTTTTCAGGGGTAACCTGGGAGCACTGGGCTGTTATGTGACTAGCTCAGAGTCACACAGTATGCAAGTGGAGGTTGTGAGAATCAAACTCAGGTCTGGTCTGCTGGATGTACTAAGCTCATTCACACCTCATTCCTCCAACCTCTAGGCTATACTGTCAGCAAGTGATTGTGACCATCAAGGGAGGAAAAAATAAAGGGAGGTGTATAAGGAGCAGTCATGGGTGCTGGGAGGGCAGTCAAGAGCACTGTCTACTGTTCCAACACAGAAAGAATGGAACAGGGGGTCCAGTTTGGCATGGGAGGATTTTAGGGGCAACATGCATGTATGATCACTTTTGAGATATTCTAATGCCTGCTGGGGGAGAGATGCAGGCTTTGTTCCTGTAATGTTCACCCAATTTGGGAATGAGATTGGAATGGATTGTGCTGATGTGGATCTAGAGGTCAAGATGCCTGTTGAGCTGTGCACCCAGGTACTTGAAGTATGGTACAACATCTAGTTAGGAAGTCATCCAGGGTCATGAAGACAGGAGAAGACTGGATACCAGCTAGGTGCTGACAGGTACCAAAGGTCAAGGAGACTGTCTTTTTGACATTTAGGGTGAGTTCTTTGTTGCTGAGCCAGTGTTGAACATTAGTGAAGTCATGCTAAAGCTGCATTGCCAACTGAGGGGCAGTAGGGCCAGACACAAACAGGACTGTATTGTCTGCCTACAGTTTAATGTTAGAGGAGGGACAGGCCTTTGTAAGGTCATTTAGGAAAGCCAAGAACAGACTAGAGATGGAGCTCTTCCAGATGAGATGGACTGTGACCTGCCAAACAGGTATGAATGAAGCCAACTAACTATGAAGGCAGTAAGGCCAGATACAGCAGGTGTGTCTAGCAGAAAAGTAAGGGAGACTGTGTCAAAAGTCTTCAAAAGGTCTACAAATATATCAGATGTGACATGACCCCAATCCATTACTTTAAGCATGGAGTCAGTGAGACATAGCAGTTAGGTGGTGGTGAAGTGTGAGTTATGAAAGCCAGACTGGTAAGGATGAGAAAGGTGGAAAACTGAGGAATGGAGAATGTTGAGAAAGAGCAAGGTGTTTTTGGAGCTTAGTGAGGGTAGGGAGGAGGGAAATATTGTGATAGTTGCCTGGAACAGAAGTGTCACTGTCATTCTGAAAGAGAATAACCTTAATCACCTTCCAAGCTACACAAACTGAACTCTGGTAGAGTGAGAAGTTGAAAATGCTATTTGGGAGAGGTGGTGACAGGTGCAGAGAGACAGAGAAGTTTAAGTTCAAGCCTGTCCAGGCTAGTACCTCAGACAGGATTGAAAGAAAACAGTGTGGAAAAAGAAATAGATGTGGAGGTGGATAGGAAACAGGAAACAGAAAAGGGGATCAGAAGGAGGAAGAGTTGGGTCAGGAGATGTACGAGATAGACAGGCTTTTCTATTTGACTTCACAGGTCTCCTGTGGCATACACCACATTTCTTTGTGTCTGAGTTTGGTGGGCTGTAAAATATTATGAAAAGTTCTTCACAGTCAGGAGTTTTAAATGCCAGATTTTGTGAATGCTCAACTGTCTTTTCTGCTGCAACACAACTGTGGTTGCTTTGTTAATATGATAAGGTATGGAGGGTGATCTATCTATTATGGGATGAAAAACCATATTAAAGTTCCTCCTCCCTTTAGAAGAGAAGATCTCCTACATGGCTAATTTGTAATAGTAGATTCTGAAAAAAAATTAACATTATCATGATTAGAGGTGTATGTGTTTAGAATAATTATTAGGATGCCAAAGATCTGTTCTGTTTAGAGTACCCATCTTCCAGTATTGTCACATTTAGTGCTTGCTGTTTGGAAGGATGGGTTCTTATTAAAAAGAATAGTTACAGCTGTTGCATGACTCATGTGTGAGGCAGCTGCTACTTGTCCAACCCAATCTCTCTTCAGTTTTATATATTCAGGTTCTGATCGATGGGTATTCTGCAAGAGTACAATTCCTGCTTTCTCTTTCTGTAGGTATGATAAGACAGATTTTCTTTTAATGGGGTGATTTACTACCCAGATATTTCCATGAGGTCTAATGTAATTTATTTATTTATTGATTTGCATATCTGTTTATTTAATTAATTTATTTATTTATTTACTTTGATAACCAGATAAGCCCATTGAGACAATGCCCTTTTGTCAGGGGCCATACAGGATTTATCACAGTAATTAAAATGTAATGGAAATGTAACAGTACAGTACAATAATAATACAGGCACAGAACTGTAAATGTGAACCATTAGCAAACCATGTACTGTGTAAGGCATTACAGTTCAGAAACAAGTAAGGCAAGGCAAATTTTATTTAAAAGACACCCAATCCCGGAGGCTTTGGGTGCTGCACACAAATCAAAATCAATAACAATTTAATAAAACCAACACTACAATAAACACTATAATAAATAAGACTAGATTTAATCACAAAATTATAAAATTTAAAATAGATGAATCAGAAGAAAATAACTAAATAAATAACTAAATAAGTGGCCAGGGATAAAGATAAAGTAACAGAAGTGAGGCCAGGACAAACATTATAAGACCACGACTGGGAATGCTTGATTGTACAGGAAGGCCTTGAGGCAGGCTTTGAATACCTTTACTGAAGGGGCCTCCCTTACAGTTGAAGGTAGAAAATTCCACAGGATGGGACCGGTGACACTAAAAGTTTTGTCACCGACCATTTTTAACCTCATCCTGGGAATCGCAAGGAGGCCCCTAGAGGAGGAGCAGAGGGAGTGGACCGAGACAGCAGGTGTAAGAAGGTCCACCAGGTAACCAGGGCCCAGGCAATGTAGGGCCTTAAAGGTGAGCAAGCCCACCTTAAAGAGCACCATCCATCTAATCGGCAGCCAATGCAGTTCATGCAGCACCGGGGTGATGTGACAGTACTTAGACTGCCCCATCAGCAGCCTGGCAGCTGTGTTCTGCATCAGCTGCAGCCAGCGTAGGGTACCTTCAGAGATCCCAAGGGGGAGTGCATTACAGTACTCAAGCCTCAGTGTCACAAAGGCATGTATCAAGGTGGGGAGGTCCAGGGGCAGAACTAGGGGCTTTATCTCAGCACTATTCCTCAGATGGTAAAAACTGATACGGACAACAGGCAATACCTGAGATTCAAGTGTCAGTCCATTGTCTAGAACGATGCCAAGATCACGCATCCTAGAAGAGGCCTTCAATGGTACAGCTACAAGAAAGAGCCCTGTCTCTGCACCAGAGGCCATCCTATCATGCCCTCTGTTTGACTCCACCACAAGTACCTTCATCTTGTCAGAGTTCAGTCACAACCAGGTGGAGTCCATTCAGTCATCGATCTCAGCAAGGCAGGTGTTTAGCATGTCCACTGCATTGGATTCCACAGGGGCAATGGAGAGGTACAGCTGGGTATCATCAGCATAGCAAAGAAAACCCAAGCTGTACTTCCTAATGAGCTCTCCCAGGGCCACATGCACAACATCAATTACAAGACCGAACTCTGGGGTACTCCACATACCAGGAGGCTAGAGGGGAAGGAAACATTCCCCATCACTTCTCTTTGCCTCCTGTTGGTGAGAAAAGACTCAAACCAGCAGATTACAGTGTCTACAATTCTGCAGAATTCCCTCAGGTGGTTGAGTAACACACAATGATCCACCATGTCAAATGCTGAGGAGAAATGAGAATTGTCCACTCTCGTTGATCTCTCGCCCTAAGGAGGTCATTATGCACCTGAACTAATGCAGTTTCTGTGCTATCCCTTGCATGAAACCCAGACTGGAGATGCAAGTATTGATCATAGGCCACGAGGTACTCCTCAAGCTGAAGTGCCACAACCTTCTCTACAACCTTGCCCAGAAATGGAAGGTTGGAGATGAGATGGTAATTTGCCTTGATGTTAGGGTCTAGAGATGGTTTCTTTAGAAGGGGTCTCACCAATGCCTCCTTCAAGGTATTGGGGAAGATCCCTTCAACAAAGAACACCGGACAATCAAGGCAAACACTGGACCAATGGAATCAACAAATCCCATCAAGAAACATGTTGGCACTGGGTCCAGTTCACAATATGTGTGCCTCAGCTTGGAAGCAACCTCAGTGACTTCAACCACCTCCACCAGTCTAAACTCGCCCCAGCTAGGCGGAGTGCTCTCTGGATGCCCACGGCAACCACTGTCAGCCACACTGTGGCTCACAGGAGGAATTCCTTGCCAGATAGCAGACACTCTGTCTGAGATGAATCGAGCAAACTCTTCACATAAAGCATCAGAAAAAGCTTTTTTAGAGCTGCAGACAGGCTGGATGAAGGAGCCTGTCTACAGTCCGAGAAAGCACAGTTGGTAGATTCTTCTCGGCGGCAATCTCCCTGTACAGGAACTCTGCCTTCTTATGGTTGGTTGTCCCCTGATACACACCATAATGTGTACGCAGGGCCAGTTCATCCACCTCCGGCCCGGTCTTCCACCAACAATGCTCTAACCTCTGACCTATAATCTTCATCCCCTTGAGCTCCCCATGAAACCAAGGGGACCTCAAGTGAGAGGATTTGGATCTAACATGGACTGGAAGTATTCAAACAAAAGTTATTTACAGAACAAAGGAAGATACAAAACTGAGAAGCTTGGGCTCAAATTTATCATAGCCCACAGAGCAGTCGGACTCAGACCTAACAAGTTTTGGCTGAGTGAGAACATCTTTCTTGGAGAATAGTCTAAAGTGGAAGCTCAGGGGACTGTTCAGGGAGGGAGGGAGAGGAGGAAGTTCTTCCCTGGGGGAGACCAGTAAACAATCCTTTATGGGTACCTTAAATTTATTTATGACAGTAAACAAAAACTGATTAAAGACATCAGCAGAGGGTGCAAGGTCACATAAGTTTCCCACCCCAGGTAACTTCCTGTATGTGGACACCAGGCAGGCCTTTCAGGAGACTATTAATCTATCACCAGAAATGTTTAGGGTTCATCAGGTTGTTTTTTGGGAGGATTTTCATATATGTTACTTCTGCCTTTTTAATTTCAGTTTCACAGGCATTTCTGAGTTCGCTGTATTTGTGCCAGTCAAAGGGGTTGCCTGTGGCCTTGAAGATTCTTCAGGCTTTGTCCCTAAATTTCATTGACTTTCTCAAATAATCACTGAGCCACTTTGAGTATAGATTACCTATTGACAGGGAAAGACAAGGGTACCATAGCAACCAAATGCAGGTTGATATCTAGACTTACAGTTTGGGATGATCTGCATCCCTATGTGCAGAGACTGCCTGGGTAAATTACTTGAAACTGTTGGCACCTCTGAACACCTTATAGGGGATTCCCCTTAAGTTGCATTATATGCTGTAAAAGTAAAATAATAACAGTATTAAAAACAGTAGTAACATAACTGCCAATAAGAAACACATAACAGGATGAAGCAACTGACTCTGCAACTTGTATAGGTACTGGCTGGTTTTGCTGGTGCATACTTACATACTTGCAAAGTCTCAGCTGGTAAAATTGGTCAGTAAACTAGAGGAGACCTTTATTCACCACTCGTTTGGGGTTGTAATCTGCTAAACTTTAGAAACTAGTTTTACTGTACACTTCGGTTACTAATGAAAACCAGGGTTCGCCCAGCAAACCAGAAGTTTCACTTTGTGAAATTTGTCTAAAAACGTGTGCTTTTTATGGCTGTGGGTGGAGCCTACAGCTGTCTTGCTGTCTGTAGCTGGAAAAATGGAGGAACATGGAACACTTTTTGGGGGCATTTCAATGTATCCTTCCACATCTATAAATCACTATGCCAAATTAAATAAAATACTCTCTTCTTTCTGTTTAGAATGTTGGAGACAGCACTAAAGCTGCTTATCAGATGACCATTAGGAAACTGAAACAGCTTGTTAAATATTGGTTGCCTATTAAACTGTAGATTTGTTTACCCCCTTTGAAATGCAACAACTTGCACATTTAAATGTTTAATATTTAAACATGTTCTTGCTACAAGCTTCAGCTGGGCACGTATTGTCTTTCAAGAAAGATTCATACCTCATAAATGTCACATTTTCCCAGGAACAAATGTACAAAGATTTACACTGTTTTATAACTTCTTAAGACACTATCTGATAAGCACCGTGTCAGACACATGCCTGGTCTTGATTGAACTATCTGAGCTTCAGTAGTTATATAGCAATCAGCAGACATTTTTTACTATGCTTTCTGGGGGGAAAATATATTGAGCTACAGCAAACACACACACACACACACACACACACTCACACACCATCCTCATGGCCACAACATTCAAAATAAATACTGCAATCTAATATGTTATAAAACAATAAAGAAACTGTTTGTTTATGTCAGTGAACACAGTGAAGCTCCTTTAAAGGGTTACTGTACTGCCTAAAACTAATATTAGATTTTAAAAGCAGCCAACCATCACCTGTTATATCTGAGGTACTTTTTCTTTTCCCTTTGTTTAATTAGAAGATTGTTTACCTGATGTTAGTTGGTGTGATGTGTGGAACAGCTCTTAGCCTGGCAGCTGACATATCTCACTCTACTGCCTCACACTATATCAGCATTGTGACCTCAATGACTGTGACATCACTGTTACTTCGGAACAGCAGGTGAGTTACTGCCAGGTCATTCACCTGTGATGTCACAGTCAGTGAGGTCACAATGCTGATGATGTAGTGTGGGGCAGTAGAAAAAGTTGTCAGCTGTCAGGCTAAGAGCTGTTCCACACATCCAGCACAATATTATCACATAGAAAACTTTCTGATGAGCAAAAGGAAAAATACTTCAGAAATAAAAAATTACAACTGACTACTACTTAAAATTTGTATTAATTTCCTGTCCACCTGTTTTGGCTCCACTAGCTCTTTAAATATTTCTTATCCTATATTTTGTATCCTGGATAGTGCTGGGGAGATGCTACATCTAATTGTCATTGTGATCTTCATTTTACACATTTTTGCACTGTATTTACTCAGGATGTCCCAGATTAGATGCACTATCTTGTTTTCAGTGGGGTCATGATTTTACCATTTTTATAATGTATTTATTCAGGGTAGCCTATTCTAGATGTAAAATGTTGTTTTCAGTGTGCTCTGATTTTACACAATGCAGCATAATATTGCGTAGATGCAGCACCCCGCTGAAAAAAAGTTACCATGTCTTCAGTGAACTGTCCAGGCTAAACATATAGCAATCAGCAGGCATATTCTAGGAAAACACATTATACAAATGTATAAAAGGAAGACCACATTGAAACTGCCTCTCAGCAGATCTGCATTCTGCAAATTCATTAGAGATAATGGGTAAAAGCACCCCGAAAGCTCTCCACAGCCACATCAGCTCTGACCAGAATGTGTTTACTGAGTTGGGGGATGGGGCAAACTTTTGTGGAAGCTGCAAAGCACTAGGCAATGGCATTTAGTTATTCTGTCTCCTTTTGCTCTTGGACATCAGTTTTCGTGTAAATTGAATATGCACTAAACATTTGCAACACTTTCTGATGCTGGGCTTTTCATAAGTTTACCGCGCACTCCACTTTCCAGCCACTTGGGAGAAAATGTTCCTATAATTGGTTCTAAAGTGGCTGAAACTATTGAACTGCAGTGGTTCTTTTGAAAAGTGACTACTTACAAAAGAAAAACTGCAGCACTAAAACTCCCAGAAACTGCAACCAACAACAAAATGCTCTTGGGACATTATTGGCCTTTAATACATCTGTATCTGACAATTAATTGCTTGCATACATTATTTGAAATGGGTTTGTGAATGTGTTAAACGCTCAATCAAAGCGTTTTAAAACAAGTCTTAATTAAACAATAACTCTAGAATGGGAGTAGGTGTAGAAGAGAAACAAATGTATTTCAAAGCATATCAATATTGAGGCTGCAAACCAAGGTATTTATGGCATGGGAATATACTTATTGCCAAGTTTACCTGCAGCTGCTTAATGTATTATCGCTATTATATTGCAAGCTATCCTCTTTTTAAGACTAAGGTTTTATTTCTTGTTAAGCAGTTGAAGTATTTTATTTTTCCATGTTGCAAGGGATTTAAAATAGTTGCCTGTAAGTGCTGTTTACTTGGCAGAACCCATACAACTAATTAGAATGAACAAAATAGTTTGTGTTATGGCTAATGGGTATATCATACAGTTATGTGGGGATGTCCGTACATGAACTGCTGGCTGAGGTGATCTACTTGTCATAGAATGAAGCTGTCTTCCTTCACTGATTTTTTTTTTTTTAATATTGTTTGTTCAACCCCCTTGTCACCTGAGCATCCCCCTCTCAAGCTGCAGTTATTGTGCCAGTGGAGACTTAGTAAGTGCCCAGTATGAGGACAGCAAAGAACTTTTAAAATGAGCTGGCAGTTCTAAGGGGTATTTAATAATTCTCAGGATATGGTTTATTATAATTTTAATGCAATGGCCAGCCACTGATCACAGGTGAACTCTCTGTGGTCAGAAAATGAGCACCTAAGTGCACCACCATATTATTTTACTGGGTATGTTTTAAATTAGTTTATCACATATGGTAATAGAATCACAGAGTCGTAGAACCTGATGGCAGAAAAGGACCCCATGGTCCATCCAGTTTGCCCTTCCTCCCTTGTTAATCTACATGCCTCCCTCCTTGAGTGCCCCTTTTCCCAGTAACCCTTCATGCCTGTCCCAAGCCTTCTTGAAACCCAACACTGTCTCTACCCCCACAATCTCCTCTGGAAGCCCGTTCCAGGCATCCACCAACCTCTCTTTTAAGAATCACCCTCTCACATTGCTTCTGAAGTGTCCCCCCTGTAGTCTCAGGCCATGACCCCTTGTAATGGTGTCCTTCTTCATGTGGAACAAGCACTCTGGGTCTACTTTGTTTATCCCTTTGAAGTATACACCAACTTTACTAACTTATTTTCCTGATTGGTTTCCCCGATTACAACAGATGATTATTTTAATAGTAGAGAGTCAAAGTTCCTCAGAGATATGAGCAGTTGCCAACTGACTCTCTATCCCTACATGCAGTGCAATGCAGGCATCAGCCTTATGTGGTATGGGTCCTGGTGGGACAAAAGATGGCTTATGTTTCAATTTAGCACATACTACCTTTTTCCTTTTCTCTTTACTTTGATTTGGATTCTCTAGCATGGTATCAAATAAATACATCAGTCTGAGTTTTCTGAAAAAGCAATTGAGAGTCAACTTCGGTTCAAAGTCTTTTATTTTACTATGTGGACAGAATAATATGCCCTTGGCTAATATGTTGTTCTTATCAGTGGTAAGCACTGTCTTCAAAAAGTGAAAAAATAATTTTTCTTGCTGTTTGCTTGTGATCTGGTGGTTACGTTCTCCTGCTGAGCTTCCTGTGTTCTTTTGTCTTTTCTCTTTTCTATTGCACCTGTCACTTTGTCTATGCCTATGGCACCTGACCAGCCTTCTCCTGGGTAGCTTTTTGTGTAGTCTCAGAAGGGATTCTAGATGGCATCATATTTGTCTTATTTTACTAAATATTGTACTTGCTCAGAAATTTTATTTATCTGCCTCTGTTTTGTCTAGCTCTGTCTTCATTCAGTGAAGAGCTACTATTTGAAATATTGAATTGTCCTGATTATACTCCCATTTTCAACAGCTCTGCATTTATTTCTTTATTTATTTTGTTTATTTTGTTTTTGTTGATCGGGTAAGTGCATGAAACAACATTGTCTATTTTCAGGCACAATCCGGGATAATTACAGACAAAACCATCATATTGTAACAGCAGCGTTACAGACAGTATACAGCACAGAAAACAGTGGGGTACATGATAAACACATGGTATACAATGAATATACATGGAGAGTACAAGAAATTCAACAGGCAATCATCACTGTAAGGAAAGAAAATAGCACATGTAACATAGAAACATAGAAACATAGAAGTTGACGGCAGATAAGGACCGCAAGGCCCATCCAGTCTGCCCATTTCTTTTTCTACCTTATAAATGTGCCATCGGCCTTTGCTCTGTCAGTGACCTATCTATTCATAGTCATTTGTATTGCTCCCTTATGCCTATCCCATGCCTGTTTGAAGCCCTGCACTGTATTCATAGCCACCACTTCTTGTGGTAAGCTATTCCATGCATCTACCACCCTTTCTGTGAAAAGAATTTCTCACATTCCCCCTTAATCGGCCTCCTCTAATCTCATGCTGTGTCCTCTTGTCCTGCAATTTTTCTTATATTAAACATGTTAGACTCTTTCACCTTGTTTATGCCCTTAAGGTGTTTAAATGTCTCGATCATATCACCTCTCCCCTCCTTTGCTCAAGGGTATACATATTGAGCTCCGTTAATCTGTCCTCATATGTCTTCTGATGCAAGTCGCTGACCATTTTGGTTGCCCTTCTCTGGACTGCCTCAATTTGGTTAATGTCCTTGTGGTGTGGCCTCCAATACGCAGTCACTCCAGATGGGGCCCTAACCAATGTCTTGTACAGAGGTTATTACACTCCTCTCGACTTGTGATACCCTACTAATACACCCTAACACCCCCTAGCCTTACCTACTGCTTTAGAGGTCTGCTTGGATGATTTTAGGTCATCAGTGATGATGATGCCCAAGTCTCTTTCTTCCTTTGTGACTGCTAGCAACTCCCCTCCCAGCCTATAAGTGGCTTCAGGGTTTCTCTTCCCTATGTGCATGATTTTGCACTTCTTTGCATTAAATCCCAGTTGCCACTCTTCTGACCATTTTGCTAGTTTATCCAGATCTCTTCTCATTCTGCCCACCCCATCTGGATCATCTACTCTGTTGCAGATCTTGGTGTCATCTGCAAACAGACAAGCCTTACCCTCTAGTCCATCTCGAGGTCACTAATGAAGATGTTGAATAGGACTGGCCCCAGGACTGATCCCTGAGGTACCCCACTTGTGACTTGCATCTCTTCTGACTGTATACCATTTACCACCACTCTCTGTTTTCTGCCAGTCAACCAGTTTGCCACCCAGTTGACCAACTTCTGACCCACCCCGAGCCTACCTAGCTTATTTATCAATCTTCTATGTGGAACAGTGTCAAAAGCTTTGCTGAAGTCAAGGTAGGCGACATCAACTGCTCCCCTTGGTCCACCACTCCTGGTTACCCAGTCAAAGAAATCTATGAGATTAGTTTGACAGGACCTTCCTTTGTAAACCCATGCTGTCTTGGATCCTGTGCCCCTATGGATTCCAGGTGTTGCACTATCCTTTCCTTAAGGAGTGCCTCCATAATCTTGCCCACATACTGAGGTAAGACTGACTGGTCTGTAGTTCCCCGCCTCCTCCCTGCTACCACTCTTGTGGAGCGGGATCACATGAGCCCTTCTCCAGTCTTCTGGGACCTCTCCTGTGCTCAGAGACTCACTAAACAATTCTGCTAATGGCTCTGTAGTTCCTCTCTAGCTCCTTAAGTACCCTGGGATGTATGCCATCAGGTCCCATTGCCTTATCCACCCTGAGCAGCAAGCTCTTGTAGGACCCTTTCTTTTGTGAAGGGAGTAGTGCTCACCTCCCTCCCCCCTGTGTCCATGATGCTGAGCTGTGGGCCCTGCCCTACCTTCTCTTCAGTAAATACTGAGCAAAAGTATCTATTTAGGATAGATGCCTTTACAGGGTCCTCCTCCTCACATGCTCCCTTTTCTCCATTAAGCTTAGCAATACCCCTCTGGACTTTCTCTTTTCACTAATGTATCTATAGAAAGTCTTGTCACCTTCTTTACTGTTCGTGCTAGTGTTTCCTCAGTTTGGGACTTTGCCTGCCTTACTGCCTTACCTGCTTCCCTTAGGGCAGTTTGGTATGCCTCCCTATCTTCATCCCGCTGTGTTCTTATATTTTCTGAAGGCCAGCCTTTTGGCTCTGACCTTTTCTGCTACTGTATTTGAGAACCAAAGTGGTTTCCTTTCTTTGCACTTCCTTTTCTGTCTAACACAATGGGATGTTGCTTCAAGTATTGTATCCTTAATGCTTGCCCACTTTGCCTGTACCTCCTCACCTGTGTTTCTTTTTGCCAGGGCTAGCTTAACTCTGTTGGCCATCTTATCAAAGTCAGCTCCTCTGAAGTCCCATATTTTTGCCTTGGAATGGGATGATTTAGATGTAGTAGCCAAATTGAACCATACCATGTGATGGTCACTGGACCCCAGGTGACCTTCTACCTGGAGATCTGTGATCCCTTCTTTGTTAGTCAGTACTAGATCTAGGATAGCCCTGTCTCTTGTGGGTTGCTGTACCAGTTGTTTGAGGCCCTCCCCCTGCAGGGAATCCACTATGAGTCTAGTTCTGGCAGATGTTCCTGCTGGTATTGACCAATCTATATCTGGCATGTTGAAGTCTCCCATTATGTAAGTACAGAAGGCACCATGAAACAGAGGGTGGGAAGAATTACCAAGAGGACTGAGAGGGAAGTCAAGGGTATGTTGCCAGCAGCTTGGTTCTAAGAACAGTGAGCTGGGATAGACAAGTCCCCAGAAGTGCTAGTGGGGCCTTGGAGAGAGAGACAAGAACCAGGTCAGCACTCCATATAGTTTAGGGGCAAGAGCATTTGTCCTTCATTTGTAGGTGGCTTTTGAGGCCATTTTTAAAGATCTGGTGGGACTGAATGTGTTGCAGTTCCTTAGGGAGAGGGTTCCAGAGTTTTGGTCCAGACACTGCAAAGGCATACTCGCCCATCCTAGTGTTGCATTTGGGGATATCCAGTAGAGAGTTGTCCATTGAGTGCAGGGAGTATGTCGGTAAGGAAGGTTTGAACCAGCAAGCGATAGACACAGGAAGGCCTTCTCTGATTATTTTGTCTGATGCAACCAGTGGCATATGTCCAGTATGAGGGAGGGGAGAGCTAACCAAGGTCAGCATAGTGTACACAGCGGTGGGTGCACCTTGGCATAGATAGAGCAAAATGACAAATGCTGTTACAACAGGGCTCCCTTTGTTTAGAATAGCTTTATTTGCATCCATGTACAATAAGAGGCCATATGTGAGGTCAGGTCTTAATACACCCTAAGCGATGGTGAGTCTTGCAGTGGAGGTAAAATTGTGACGAGTCTTATACATGATGCCAAGCTTAATGTGGACAGATTTGCATACAGTTTAAATATGAAGGTTGAAGTCAAGAGATGGATCAAGAGTGATGCTCAGATACTTGAAAGAGTCCACCATGTCAAGAGAGGAGCCTCCGGGACTCCTTATAGTAAGTGTAGAAGGGCAGGCTCTGGGTCTGGGTGCTGAGCCAAAGAGCATGGTGACTGTTTTTTTTTTCACATTGAGAAGCAGCTTGTTGCATGAAATCCATGACTGGATGGTGGCAAAATCCAGGCTGAGTTTGTTGTTGATGTCAGTGATGTCAGCAGCACTGGTGCAGAGAACCATGTTATCCACATACAGAAGAGCTTTGCAGGAACTAAGAGATTTGGGCAGATTGTTGACAAATATAGAGAATAAAGCAGCCCAAGAATGGACCCCTGGGGAACTCTGACCTTGATGGAAGCAAGACCTGAATTGGCACCACTTATTTTGACAAATTGCCATCTACTAGACAGGTAGCTTTTGAACCAGAACAATGCAGGAGATGAGAAGCTCAAAGCAAGCAGTTTCTCTAGCTGCAGGGTGTGATCTACCAGGTTAAATGCCTTGGTTATGTCCATGAATATCGCTCCCATGAGCATTCCATTGGTCACAGATGTTCTGATGTCATTAGTTAGTTTTAAGACAGCTGTAGTGGTATTGTGACCACTCCTGAAACCATGTTGGCATGGAGTAATATGTTGGGTTTGTTGCTGGAAGCAGGTAACCTGAGAGGCGACAATTTTTCAGAGAAGTTAGTTGAGGGTGGAGAGAATTGCGTTGGGTTGATAATTATCCATACATCTGGTGTCATCTTTTGGAATGACATAAGTTGTCTTCCAGAATTCTGGCACAGACCCTGAGTCAAGGGACAGATTTAACAGTCTTGTAATTGGGGGATGCTATGAGGGGGGTGGCTAGCTTAAGAAACCTCAGTAGGAGCCCAATCAAGCCAGTAGAGTCACAGTGGGGATGGATCTGAGAAGTCGAAAAACTTCTTTCTTGGTGACCGGCTTGAAGTTGAGGTGCATCAAGCTTGGTGACAGTGGGTCCACGGGAGAGGTCAAATCATGATCAAGCTGGCAGGAGAAAGGGGATTGGTCCAAGAAGTGAGCATTTAGGGATTGGGCGGGGTCCATGGGCAACTTACTCATAGCTCAGAGAAATATTGGGCTCAGTTTTCAAAGGGCTCCTTAGATTGACACAAGCTGTGGCAAATGGCAGCTTGTGCCAAAGCCTGGTGCACCGGGGACCCTGCACCAGATTCTGGTACAGGAAGGGTCTTGGTGCCAAACACCCTGTCATTGATTCTTCATTTAGTTGGGGCAAGATTGAGGTGTCCTAGCTGGTGAGTTTGTGACTGTGTCTGTAATTGAATTTGAGGTCTTTTCTTCATTGCCATTTCTGTGTGCTTTTCCATTCAGTTTGGGCAGGATTGAGGGATTCTAGTTGATAGGTTTGTGACTGTGTGTTTGTAATTGGCTATGCCTGAACTTTAAGTGCAGGCATCATATTACAGGGATTAGTGTAGTCTGAATGTGAGCTCTTAACTGCCGGTTCAGTTTGATTCTTCATTTGGTTGGGGCAGAATTGAGGGATTCTAGTTGACAAGTTTGTGACTGTGTGTTTGTAATTGGCCATGTCTGGACCATGGTAAGTGGAGTGAGGAGCCACTGCCAGAGAACTCCTTGGCTGATTGATTAATTGTTTTTCAACACAGTCTGTGGTGTGGTCCCACCAACCCCAGGGTTCACCCTACATTTATAGGATGGGTCCCATAGGGCCTTGCAGTACCCTGCATCCATACAGGAAGTAGCAAAGAGAAAAAGAATAACAATAAGCAAAAGAAAAAAACAAATATTTGAGAGATAACAAATAGCTGTCTTAAGCAGGCAGTTGATTGAGGAGATAAACAGATATGATGGGAGAGGTGCAGTGCAGTGGTTGTGGAGCAGCTGTCTTCATGGAGACATTCTGGAGGCTGCGATGCTGCTCTATCTGTAGGCACTTCTGTGGGATGAGGGAGGAGGCTGCCTGTCTCTGGGCAGAGCTGGCCAAGCTGAAGGAGGCATTCACCCCCACCCAGAGACCACTGGGACCACAACTTGTACCTCAAAGGATGCCAGAAGAGAGGAGTGATTGGACTATGGTGGACTCAGGGAGGGTGAGGAAGGGGGGTTGAAAGCACTTCCCCCAACTGGTCCTGCTTAGTAACTCCTACACTGTTTTGGAGGAATGGGAAAGCACCACTCAGCATCCCAAGGCTGGGACCAGGGAGGATGTGATGATCTTCCAGGATGAAGCCTCAGGGAAGGGAGGCAGGGGACTCTGGAGGAGGGAGAAGCTTCTCCTAGTGGGGGACTCTGTTGTCCAGGGAGTGGAGTTATGAACACCTAGCAAGGGAGAGAGGGAGGTCAAGTGCCTCCCAGGAAGTGCTGTGTGGAGGGATGGTAAGTGGATCCATAGAATCGCTGCAGCAATAGCTAGGATGGAGCAGCTGGATGTCATTGTCCACCTGAGGATGAATGACCTGGCCAGGAGAAGGGTGAAGTAAGCCAGAGTCCAGGAGGATTTCAGGAAGCTGGGGGGAAACCTGAAACAGACAGCATGCTCTGCCTCACTCTCAGAGGTGCTACCTGTCCAGGGCACAGGGGAAGCTAGGGCACTCCACATCCATTCCTTCAACTCCTGGTTCAAAGATTGGTGTGAAAGGGAGGGTTTTGTCTTCATAGGGGACTGGGGCCTGACCTGGGAAGATGCGAGCTTATATAAGGAGGACAGCCTGCATCTGTCCAAGAAGGGGACCTTCATCCTTGGTGAGAAGTTTAAATGCTTCAGCTGTGAGCATTTAAACTGGCCAAGGGGGGAGAACAAGGAGGGTCAGGAGGCTTAGGAACACCCTCCATGGGAACATGCAGGAACATAAGCTGACTACAGGAACAGCTAAAGCAGATGGGAATGGGCAGGCAGGTGAAGAATGTAAAATGAATGTTACGGGGGGCAAGAGCACATAGAAAGGGAAACCGGGCTGGAGGGAAGACACTGGAGAGGGAGAATAAGAGCAGAGGGAGGGCAGACTGTAAAACACGGAAGATCATGTTAATGAATGCCTGTAGCCTAGGAAGTAAGGTTCCAGACCTGGAGGCCTTATTGGTAGATGCAGACCTTATTATAGCTGCAATAACAGAGACATGTTACTGTGCTAATCATGACTGGGAAGTCAATGTACCAGGCTATACACTGTTCAGGAGTGACAGGAAGGGTAAAAATTGTGGGGGAGTGGCCCTGTACATCAGAGATGGTATAAAGGCTACAGAAGTTCAGGGAAGACAGGGGGAAGGCTATGTTAATGTGGGTCACCCTGCAGCCAGGGAATGGAACAGCAATATGCACAGGGGTGATCTGCAGAACTCCAGCACAGAGGGAGGAAGTAGACAAGGAACTAGTGGAGAACATGCATGACATGGCAGCTAAAGGTGAAATCCTGCTACTGGGGGATTTCAATATGCCAGACAAGGACTGGGCCACCCAGGTGGCTGCTTCAGCCAGAAGAACAGCCATCTTGGAATCCTTTCAGGGGGTTGCACTCAGGCAGCTTGTGCATGAGCCCACCAGGAACAAGTCAGTTCTGGACCTGGTATGGACCAATGAGAACAGAGTCAAAGAAATACAGGTGGGAGAGTAGCCGGGGTCCAGTGAGCACCACATGGTGTGGTTCAACATGGAGACATGGACTCAATTAAGCCACACAAGGGCAAGAGTATTAGATCTCAGGATGGTGGATTTCACTGAAATGGGTAGATGTATACAAGCAGTCCTGGGGAAGGGAGAGTTAATACAGGGGGTGGAAGAACAATGGGAGAAACTGAAAGGAGCCATAGTGGATAATAAAAACCAATGCATTAGGATAGTGGCCAAAGGGAAAAGAAGACCGAAAACACTATGGTTCTCCAAATATGTGGGGGATAAAGTCAGGGCTAAAAGGCTGAGTTTCAGGAAATGTGAGGGGATCCAAAGGGAAGAGGACAGGGAGGTGTACCTTGAATGTCTAAAGGAAGCAGGGAAGGCTGTTAGGA
Source organism: Neoceratodus forsteri (assembly GCA_016271365.2). NCBI lineage: Eukaryota > Metazoa > Chordata > Ceratodontiformes > Ceratodontidae > Neoceratodus > Neoceratodus forsteri. The sequence continues at coordinate 1,221,735,449 of CM057459.1, read as the reverse complement.
GGGCGAAGGCACAGACAGAAGAGGGCTTAGCATGGTCTGTAAACAAAGGAGCTAAGACATTTTATAGGTACATCAGGGAAAGAAGAAAAACCGGGAGGGGGTTGTGAGGCTCAAAGGGGAGAAGGGAGAGTATAAGTAGGGGGATATGGACAATGCAGAAATACTGAACAAATACTTCTGTTCAGTATTCACCAAGAAGGGGGAGGGTCAAGGACCACAGAGGCAATGGGGGGGAAGAAGTGAACACCAGTCCATTCACAGTGTAGAGAGTTCTGGAAGAATTCACAAAGCTGAAGGTGCATAAGGCCAGGGGGGCCAGACGGCATCCACCCGAGGATGTTAAAGGAGCTTTGAAGGGAACTAGCAGTGCCTCTGGTGGCCCTGTTCACAGAGTCACTCAACATGGGTGTCATTAAAGAGGACTGGAGAAGGGCACATATAGTCCCACTGCACAAAAGTGGCAGTAGGGAGGAGGTGGGGAAGTACAGGCCAGTCAGCCTCACCTCAGTTGTGGGAAAGATCGTGGAGACAATACTGAAAGAAAGGATAGTGGCACATATGGAATCCAGCGATGCTCAGGATCTGAGGCAACACAGATTCACAGCAGGAAGGACATGTCAAATAAATCCAATAGATTGTTTTAATTGGGTGACTAAGGAAATAAATCAGGGAGGGGTGGTAGACATCACCTAACTAGATTTCAGCAAAGTCTTCAACACTGTCCCACGTAGAAGGCTGATTAACAAGATGGGTAGTCTGGGCATGGGAGAAAAAGTGGAGCACTGGGATAGGAACTGATTAACAGACTGGAGACAGAGGGTGATGGTAAATTCAGGTACAACCTGGGAAGGGGGGTGACCAGTGGAGCTCCACAGGGATCAGTACTTGGACCAGTCCTGTTCATTGTCTTCATTAGTGACATTGCAGAGGGGCTGGAAGGAAAGGTCTGCCTGTTTGCAGATGACACTAAGATCTGCAACAGGGTGGATACTTCAGAAGGGGTGTAGAAAATAAAGAGGGATCTGGAGAAGCTTGAAAGATGGTCTGAGATGTGTCAAATGAGGTTCAGTGCAAAGAAGTGCAAAATAATGCACCTGGGTAGAGTGAACCCTGGGGAGAGCTACAGGTTGGGAGAAGGAGCTGACTGCCACCAAAGAGGAAATGGACCAAGGGGTAATCATCTCTGATGATCTTGACATATCAAAGCAGTGCACAAAGGCAGCAGGGAGGGCCAGCGGCATGCTGGGGTACATAGACAGGGGTATCACTAGCAGAAGGCAGGAGATGGTGATGCCATTATATAAAACATTGGTAAGGCCTCACCTGGAATACTGCATGCAGTTTTGGAGGCCACACCTGCACAAGGACATAGATTAGGTAGACTATCTAGAGAAGGGAAGCAAAGATGGTGCAGGGCTTGTACCACAAAACATATGAGAAGAGACTAAGGGACCTCAGTATGTACTCACTGGAGGAGAGGAGACAGCGGGGGGGGGACATGATTGCGTCTTTGAAGTATCTCAAGGGCATAAACAAGGTTCAGGTGGGGGACCTTTTCCAATGTAGAAAAAGTACTAGAACAATGGGGCACAATATGAAATTGGAAGGGGTAAGTTCATGAAACAGGGTTACCAAAGTGTGACATGGGGGCGATTTTTTTAAATCAACAATAGATCAATTTTAATAAGCTTGTCAGGACATTGTGATTGAAGAGTCAGAAAGGAACCAGATTATGAGATAACTCCCTAGCAGAGATTTGAGAAAAATCACCTCCGGTGTTGCACTTGCAACGGGGACACAAAATGTTGCACATGCAACAGTGGACACAACTGGTGTTTAATTTGAAAAAAAAAATGTTACTTTTCTTTTTACTTTATTTTACTAAGCATTTCAAGACACTATGACCCAAGATTGAAAAGAAGGTATGTTGTGGGCTAGCTCTATATCATACTTGAGAGAAAAGCACCTTCAGTGTTGCATGTGCAGCAGGGACACCAAACATTGCACGTGTAAGAGTGGACACAACGGGTGTTTAACTTGGAAAAAAAAGTTACTTTTCTTTTTACTTTATTTTACTAAGCATTTCAAGACACTATGACCCAAGATTGAAAAGAGGGCATGTTGTGGGCTAACTCTATATCATACTTGAGAGAAAAGCACCTTCAGTGTTGCATGTGCAACGGGGACACCAAACATTGCACGTGTAAGAGTGGACACAACGTGTGTTTAACTTGAAAAAAAAGTTACTTTTCTTTTTACTTTATTTTACTAAGCATTTCAAGACACTATGACCCAAGATTGAAAAGAGGGTATGTTGTGGGCTAACTCTATATCATACTTGAGAGAAGAGCACCTTCAGTGTTGCACGTGCAACGGGGACACCAAACATTGCACGTGTAAGAGTGGACACAACAGGTGTTTAACTTGAAAAAAAAAATACTTTAATTTTTTATTTATTTTGCTAAGCATTTCAAGACAGTATGACTCAATAGTGAAAAAGGGACTATGTTGTGGGATAACTCCATATCAGATGTTAGAGAAAAGCAATTTCAATGTTGCGCGTGCAATGGGGACACCAAGCATTGCACGTGCAACAGTGGACACCACACAAATGTTTAAGTTAAAAAAGCATTGCCTTCACCCCTCTCTCACCAATGTCCTGCAATACTTTGTAGACCCAATCCAAAAAGAAAATCACCCACTCAAAAAAAGCTGTATGCTTTTGCTGAAAATTTGGGAACATGTAAAAAATGCAATTTGCTTGGACACCACAGTTGCACGCGCCATGGAAAAACTTGAGTGAACCAGAAATTTTTTATGCATTGAAAAACTAGGGTGAAAATGTTTTCATTAACAAAAGACAACACCAGATGCAGTTTTTAACATAAATTTACTGATGTGCAACTAAAATAAAGTCTTCATAGAAGCAATGGAATGTACTGTGGTTTTGCATGTCACATTTTGCTAGGGGAAAATCTGTGACATTCTGGAGCTGGACATGGAATAAAAATAAAATTGTTGCACCTAGGTTTCTCAAACTATGAAATGTATCTGTACTTGTGGCTATCTTTTAAATTTACTTATCATGACTGCAGTGGCTGTTAATTTTTTTAAATCAACATACAAAGTATTGGGCATATTGGTACCCCTATTTCATGAACTTACCCAAGGGAGAAGATTAAAAGGTAATGTGAGGAAGTTTTTCTACACAGAAAGGGTAGTCAACACTTGGAATAGTCAGCCACAGGAGCTGGTGGGGGCACACACAGTGAAGGGGTTAATGCATGCCTGGGACAGGTACAAGGGATGCTTTAGAGGGGAGGGAGTGATGAAAAGCCATTGATCACATACTGTAGTGTCAGTGGCCACATACAATGTATAGGGCCTACGGGCAGACTGGATGGGCCTAGTATTCCTTATCTGCTGACAATTTTTATGTTTCTATTGTCATGATTGCTCCCATGTGCCAAACAAAAGGTGCACAAGAGAGGATTAACAGAGGTTATTCCCAACATCAAGGTGTGTCATGTTCTGCAGTTTGCATGCTAAATACAACCATGAAAGCCATTTGTTCATAGCAATGGCCATCCCAGAAATTGTGTAGTTCTCAGGAGTCATTTAAGAAGTCAAAGATTCTGGACCATTTCAAATGGATGAAGCAATATAGGGCCAGGTAAGTACTTACACGTCCGGGCAATAGGGCTAGTTGGAGTCACATCACTAATGTTGTAAGCTCCGTTATGTTACCAGGGTTGATCACACACAGTGAGCATAAGCTCCATTATGTCACCAGGGTTGATCACACAGAGTGAGCATCATAGCATTAGTTTCACTATTCAGTGTCTGCTGTTGTGTTAGAGCCTCGTGTTTCTGAAAATGAAGTGTCTCTTGTGATATCTGGAATGTACCTATTGAGTTAACTGCAGATTGTACCCCAATGTAACTACGAATGGTTGGTGATCATGTATATGAACTGGAGATGGTGACATAACCTGGACAAAGGTGTGTGCTGCAATGTAATCTCTGCAAATGTATGTTTAACACCTTAATGACCATACACCAGAGTGTCAGATGACTGGTAATGCTGTATGATGTCTCAGTGGTGTTAACTGTAAATTGTACCCCAATGTAACTGCAAGGGGCTGGTGATCTTGTATATGAACTAGAGATGGTGACATAACCTGGACAAAGGTATGTGCCACAATGTAATCTCTGCAGATGTATGTTTGACACCTTAATGACCATACACCAGAGTGTCAGATGACTGGTAATGCTGTATGATGTCTCAGTGGCCATAATATCTAACGCATCCTGCATATACATAATGCATATTGTAATGCCCAGTATGTTGTTGTTTCTTCTGGGCATGATATCCAGGGTACATACTCTAGCATACTAAGGGTCCTGTAGATAGATCAAACACAGACCAGATTGCCACACAATCATGCAAGTACCTGAAGCATTACAGGGGCAATGCTTTTCACTCTTAATACTACCCCTTCTTCCCCCCCCTTGACATACCTAAAAACTTTGTCACATCCCTGGCGAACCATTGGAAGTCACATCCGAATTCAAGTATCGTGGCCTTTCGTTAGATAATAAGCTCTCCTTTAATGACCATCATGACGACCTTTCCAGAAGACCAAAAATCAGGTTAGGCTTCTTCTTCCAAAACAGGGAGCTCTTTCCGATAGATACTAGAACCAGGCTGGTTCAAGCCACATTCTTTCCTCTACTTGACTATGGGGACCTAATTTACACGTCAGCCGCAACCTCAAGCTTAAATAAATTGGATGTCCTTTACCACCGTGCGCTGCAGTTCATTACAAACTCTCCATACCGTACCCACCATTGTGACCTGTATGCAGCCGTTGGTTGGATGTCACTTATCACTCGACGTCTGCTCCATGCTGGTGCTTGGACTCTTAAAATACTCCTGAATAAGCTTCCAAGCTATATTACATCTCTTATCCACATCTTCTGCAGTGTATTCTCACTTAGGAAATCTGATTTTATTGCCCTTGATATGCCTAGGACTCACACCACCTTTGACAAACGGACCGTATCATATGCTCTCCCAACCATTTGGAATCAGCTTCAAGCTACACTGAAACAATCTAGTACTGTCTCTTAACTTTTATAAAAAGTTAACTACATCTAAATTTAGAAATAGTTGTAACTGTTAAGTCTCTTCCTCACCTGTATGTTTCTCCATGCCCTCCCAATGTATTGGTACCTAACTTAGTCCTGTTGCTATCCTACTAGAACTGGCAAAACATAACAATCTCTTCAGCTGATCTAAGACTCTCCTCTACCCTTACCCTTATCACTAATCTCACCTGCCCTCCCTTCTCTATTCTTCTCTTAAAACTCCTCTCTACCCTTATGCTCTCCACCTATATCTTACCCCCTCACTCCCTCTATCCCTTTTTCTATTCCCCTGGCTGCTTTTCCTCAAACTCTTGCTCCTATGTAATTACTCTCTCCCCTTGAATGTAACCCTTGACTACTTATGTTGCACAAGATAAATGTAGTTTATATCTACCTTGTTATCCCCTAAATTGAGCACAATGTACCATATGAACCTAAACTTTATTTTATTTTATCTACTGTGATGCTTTTTTCTATCCAATGTATTGTTTTCCTTGTCTGTATACATGCTCCAGGACCTCCTTGTGAATGAGCTTGCTCAATGTAGTTTTTCTGCAATAAACTTGAACTTCAACTTGAACAGTAATTGTGTGCGAAAAACACCCTCTGCAGGCAAAATTTAAGCAAAAGTCTGACTTTCGCTTCTGCAAAAGTTTGGAAATCCATTTCTGAACTTTCACAGAAATTCCACCTGCCCTGCACCCTACTTTATCCCTGGTGTCTAGTGATCTCCCCGCTGGTTGCTGATCACTGCCCCATTGCCCAAAATAAATAAAACAAATCCCTGGTGGCTAGCAATCCCTCCCCTACCAGATCACCTGCCCACATCCAGTAGTAGTCAATAGTAAATGATGTAACTCCCATCCCTATTTCCATATAGTATAATAGTTTTTTCCCTGGTGGTCTAGTGAGCCCTCTACCTTCCTATCCCCAATCCATAGTACAGTATGTAGGGTTTTTTTTCATTTTTTAACTTGCTCCCTGGTGGTCCAGTGGCCCTCCACCTCCCACCCTAGCAGGTAGTCTACCACCCCACTCCCATCCAATCCCAAACTGAGTTGGCGGCTGGCACAGTCCTCCACTCTCCTCAATGGCTGGCTGCCCACTGAAATGTCAATGAATGAGCATTTTTTATACAAGGGATGGGGGGGTTTACATCACTGACTAGTGACTACTACTGTACACAGGCAGGTGACTGGGTGGGGGTAGGGACCGCAAGCCATGGGGGTTACTGATATGTCAGGTGGGAATGGGGGGTTAAATCACTGAGTGACATTGACTACTACTGGACATGGGTGGGTGATCGGGTGGGGAAGGACTACTAGCCACTGATTTGATTTTAATACACATTGGGTGGGTGATCAGGGGGGAGGAGGAAATGCTAGACACCTGGAGAGATTATTGACATGTCGGTCAGGCAATCAGGTGGGGGGGGGGAGAGACCGCTATCCATCAGGGGGGATATTAACACATTGGGCAGGGTGGAACAAGACAAAATTTTATCCCGAACTTTTGGAAGTTTTCCGATCTGCCACAGGCAGAAGCTCGGAAACTTCTGCAAAGGTTGTCAAATTTCACAAAAGTTCTGCCTAGGCAGAAATGGCAACTTTCACACACCCCTACTTATCAGGGAACAGTGCCCAGGCAATCTTGGGGAGAGTGTTGTTGTATGCCAGGTTAATATGACAACCAATCACTCTGTAGGAGATGTAGGAACTTTGTTCCCTTCATCAAGGATAGGTAATAATGATGTCAGTTCTACAAGTTTCCTAGTATCTGAGGGATGAACTCACAGTAGTAACCTTCATAGAATTTGTACATGGACATTGTGGCACTTTGCCAGATGCTGCGGTGGGAGCACTCATAATGAAAGTCTCTGAAGAATTGGTAAAATGGGACAAGAATGCATCCTGCACATCTCACCAACCAATAGGAGGATTGAGCACACTATTCCAGGAAGTTCACAGCACCATGCACATATATTGCCATCACATAGGTACAGGGAGTATGTGCCCCTGGTGAGTCACCAGTCCAATGGTGTAGCAGCTCCAGTCGCATGCCACAGAACACACAGGCAGCACCACTTGCAGACATTTCCTCATGGGCTGTCCCTGCTGTCTGTCACCATGCACTCTTGCTCAGTCCACCTCAGAGTACTGATTACAGAGTGGTATTGGTGTTTGTCTGCATTCACACACCCCTTCCTCCACACCACTGCCCCATGTTCGCAGTCTGGTTAGACCAGCTCTGCCGGGTCTAACTACAGCTGACACCTGCAGCAACTGAAAGGCTTTGAAAATAGCACAGCAGGGGATGCTGCATCACTTCACTGTTGCAGGACCTATATTCATCATGATGCAGCTGGACAGTCACCTTAAGCATATGCAAGCCAGTCTGGTGCACATCCACCTGCATCTGCCATAGGCCTCCATCAAAACTTAAACTTGGTACAGGACCTGGCACAGGGTATCTCTTGCATGATTTCTATTTGACACAAGCCCCCTGCATCACTCCCTGGCCTTTGAAGATCAAGCTAATTGTCCTACTTTGAAATAATCATCCATTATGATCACAGAACCAATCAGGAAAATAAGTTACTAAGGTTGGGAGTATTACATGTGGATACACTAATCTAAAATAAATCCAGCAAACTAATTTGGTGATGCAGTTAGGTGCTCTTGTTCTCAAAATAAAGAGTTCACCTCTGATTAGTGGCTGGCTGTTGCATGGAATTATAATGAACTATATCCTGTGACTTACTGAATAGTATTGAGAACTGCCAGTTCATTTCAACAGTTCCATGCTCTCTTCATACTGGTCACCTACTGACTAAGTCTCCACTGAGATGGTTGGTGCCACTTGAGAGCAGGATGGGTGTGACCCTGAGCACGTTGTGCTGGAATGTAGATGTGGAACTCATTGCATCATTAGTGACATGGACATGACTGCGATTGCGTGCATGCTACCTAAGTCCAGTATGATTTCTGGTCTATTAAAAGGGGATCTATACATGCTCTTGCTGCTTCCCAAGAAGAGTTCAGTGGGGGCCAAGCAGCAGAGTGGACTCTCTCCTGATGAGTTAATTTAACATATCAGCAAAATACCTGTACTTTGAAAATGTATTCCGATATGGATTAGAGAATAATGTAAACATAGTTATGTATATACTGGGTGTTACAGGCAGATGCTGTACGGTACACATTGGTGTCATTCTCAGTCACCATCAATCTTTAAATTCATAGATATTTAAAAAAAATTTTGACACCACCTTTGTCTTCATTAGAAGACTAGAAATTTTTAATGGCATTGTTGATACAGTATGTTCTTACTAGTAATATATTTGTTGTTTCACCAGTCACTTGACATTCCACACCTGACATCATATCCTGTACACACAGTTATTAACACGGAAGAAGGAGGGCTGTTTCTTTGCTTTACTAAGGGTGATTTTTGTTTAGTTTTTTGGCTTTCCTTTCTTACAGATTGTTTTGATTGATATTGTTTGAGGATCTTTTAAATGGTTCACTGATTCCAGCAATGCATAATATTAATGAATGCAATGGATGGCGGAAATTCCAGGCAGCACACTTTAAAACTTAATATGCATCGTAAACAACTTGATCCAGAGACACAATTGATGGAACAATTTAGATTCAAGTGGACCATACATCATGACTTACAAAGTTTAAGAAAAAAAAACCTCATTCTAGAATATGGAAACCATAGCAAAATATCTGAGGGAAGGAGTAAGGATACACTCTGAAATTCTGAAGATCTAATGGCAACAATTTTAGAGTAAAATATATATTTGTTAAACCCAGTATTTTTACTCAATATATACTTGTAAAAACAATACTGAGTGACATAAAATGTTTTTACTGCTCCCCTCGACACTGGTCAATAATTGTGTTGCTAGCAAAAACTAAAAACAAAGAAAAACAAAACTATTGACTGGGTAGCATCATGTCCCCCAAATCCTAATACATTAGTACATTTCCTCCTATTATGTGTTCTTCTCCCTTCCTTTAAAATAAAAAGTACCTTTGATTGAGAGTTCCATGACGGTCCCTGCTATAGAATACAACAAACCACGGTCCACATTTTGCTATTGTTTATATTAATTCTACATGCAACTGTCTGCCCACTGAGCTCTAGGGCCCAGCTTCATGGTCCTGATTCACTGGAAATAATAATCATAATAATATTCTTTAAATACAAACCACCTTACAAAATTTAAAGCACCTTCAGCAAAGACATGAAATGGTATAAAATCAAGACACATTATACACCAAACAATATAAGCATGTTTTTAACATGCTTTTAAAAATGACATAATCTTTAGCTTTCCCACACAGTATGATCTGCATCAAGGGTTTAAGCAATAAACCACAACAGGATGTGGGTTATGGTGAAATTTACCCATGCCTGGTATGGTTTTTTTTTTTTTTGAAATTACTATTTATTCGCCTTCCTGCCTGCCATCTCCGACCCTTCAGGAGCCTCAAGGTAGACATCCCTCTGCCTTCCACCCTGCCCATATGACCCCCCTGGAACCCCATGGAGCTTCGGTTTACCCCCCGAGCGGGGATGGAGCAGAGCCCCCTTACCCCAACAATCAACTTTCATCGGTCCAGGGGCTTTTCGGGTGGGCGAAGGCACATCGAGGGCACGTCTCCGGAGGCTCCATCTTCCCGGCGACGGCAGGCGTTTTTCAGCTTTTTCTCCCACCGCCTACAGTGTAGAACCCCTGATGTCAAGGCGCAGAGCGCTGACATCACGCTGTATGTTGGCAGCCCTTCCCCTTAACATTGGGGGCTTGCAGTACTCCGAGCCTCTGCTCGGAGTCAGACAAGTGTTCGGGCTATAGCCTTAACCCTCCCCAAAGTAGGCGAGCTGTCATGGGACGTTCAAGCCTAACTCCTCCCGGCCGGCCCACCAGTGACCCGAGTCCAATCCCGAACCCGGGTTGCCCGCATGGAGCGAGGTGTGGCATCAAGCGCCTCAACCCTTAGCGCCACCGGGCCGGCTATGCCTGTATGGTTTGGTCATGAGGCTGCAGGCCAGGTGACTAAACCATACCAGAAGTGGACAAACCCCAGCATAACCCACACCATTGGGTGGCTTATTCAATTATACAATGTCCCCTTTAGTTTTTGTGAGGAAAATAAATAAATAAATATTTTTTTTTTCCTTTTAAATCATTGTTATTGAATTTATTGTGGCGCCAGAAAAATGGTGTTCTGTGTCAATAGGTAGTATCTAAAGTGCACCCAAATACATACAGATTCATGGGAAGCGTCTGTTTGCAGTTTTTTTTATTATGTAAGATTTTTTTTTTTAATTAGCAGTATCCATTACTTATGGGATGCATGTTATAGGAGATACTGCCATTTGGCAGCATGAATGGAGATGCAGGGCAGAGCCGGCCAATATTGGGGTTAGCTTGGGGAGACAGCATTGTGTGAGTAGCTCCCATAGTTGAGGAAGGTAAGAGATGATGAGAGTAGTAAACCGATGGGATTTCAGAAGCGGGAGTGACAGAGTAAAGACTGATGGGACTTCAGAAGTGTGAGAGAGAGAGCAAGAGAGACACAGCTGACTGGTTTGGGAAGAAGAGCACATTAGGTGGTGAGATGCAAAGAGTGTTAGTAGGGGAAAAATACAGTGCAGTAGAGAAGAGCAGAGTGATTATATTAAAGTTAGTAGGAAACTGAAAATGTTGCTGACAAGCTGCATGAACTGTTGAAAAAAACAATAGTGCTGATGTGTAAAAGAAAACTGCTTACAATATGTACCAATAGCATATTAGCGAGAGGCAAAATGGCAGTGGTTTGTATACTTTTTGAATGTGTGAGTTCTGACATTCAACACTGTGGCTATATGGAGATAGAAAAGTAATAAAAAAAAAAAAGAAAAGAGGTAGTGATTTTTTCTGTTGTGCAGTGGTCAGCTGGGATGGCTGGAACTTTCCCTGTGGATGTGCTGAGATTTACCTATGGGTAAAGACACCAGCTGACCAGTCAGATTACTGGATTTTTACAGCCCATTGTATAAGATATATACCACTGTCACACTGTACTTATACTGGATAGCTCAAATTTGAATTACATCTTTCTTTTAAACAGGGTGATAATGATGAGACATCAGATAAGTGAATTATGAGGAAAGGTTGCAGGAAATGGGGCTGTACTCATTGGAGTACAGAAGACTGTAGGGAGATCTATGCCTGTTTTTTGGCTCCCTTGTCAATGATTATTTATGTGAATGTTTGAGTTTTACATTTAGAGATCAGACATACAACACAAGATCACACTGTCTACAACTTTTTTTGGGGAAACATGTTCAACAAAGTGAAGAGTTTCTTGGTTTCGTCAGAGAGTAATCAATGTGTGGAATGGCCTTCCAATGGAATTGTTGGGTAGTCTGAACATGTTACAGTTTAATGACAGAGTTTATTTTAATTTTTTAAATCATATTACTGGATATTCCCTAGTACAAAGGGACAAGCTTCAAATGGGTCTTTTGGCCATATTAGCTCACAATGAACTATGAGAAGCTTGCTAAATGATGCTTTGCTTATACAATAGTAAGTATATTGCACCATATGCTCCTACAGCTATATCAGTAAATATGCTGCTGAAATGTGGGAAAGGTGGTCTACACTGCTATATGTCTCAGAAGCTATTGTGTTTGTGATGGCTTAAAACTTAATTTTAGAATTCTTCAGGTATCTACTACCACTATCCTGATGCCAGAATCCCTTCCTACAAAATCTTTAAATTACCCCAAAATATTATGCAAGCAGATATCCATAGACCTCTCTGATGATAAACAGTCCCTTTACACTCAACACAAGCCCGCAACACTCTTCCTTGAGCAGCACACTGCCATCCTGGCAATTTGGGTTTGGGAGAATGTTCAAGTCATATGTAGTGGGTTGCCAGGTTAAAAGTAATGCTGCAGATAGCAGTACTTCCCAGCTTGGAGAGGCTAAGGTACTGTATCCAACACCACTGTGATCCTTGCAGTGGGCTAAGAACAAGAGCTTTCTCCCCAAGTGCTCCCTTGCAGCATTTGAAGCCACCACAGAGCACTGTAGTGCCATCAAGTGGGTGGAAGGTGGAGCGGCCCTGAAAAGCACTCTGGGACCATTTGAATGATGGATGGAGTGCTCTTAGGCCCCATGTTACATATACTGCCATCCACAAGCTGGTGATGAGTTAATGGTTCATAGGACTGAGTGCTTGCCCCAGGTTGAGGAAGGTAAAGATGTGCACTGCAGGGGCGAAGAAAACTTAAATGGAAAAAATGTTATGCTTAATTTTTGAGGGACACACCTTTGGGTGCTATACATTTTTAAAGGCCAGTGCTGGTCCCCTTCTGCAATATGTACTACCCAATGACCTCACTATATGTACACTGCATGGTGCAGGTTGCACTGCCTCCCAAAGTTTTATTACCCTGATGATAATGGTCTCCCATCATTATTGCCCTACTGTCAGTCGTTTCAAGTTCTGGTGTTTAGATTTTATATAGTACCTTTAATACAAACTGAATCATCTCAAAGTGTTTTATAGTCCTGAAAGGGGATCAGACAGGGAGGAGAGGTCATAGGTTCATATGAGATTTGAGCAGCACAGAGAGAGAGAGAGATAGAAATAGGGAGAGTTCATATTACAGAGAGGTTAAGCACAGGAAGGTTATGTGCATGATCGGTTAGATTGCATAATCTCACATCAAGTCACTCACAAACGTTCCCTGTGCTTTTATCTGAAGTGGTGGTTGGCTGTGCAATCCAAACCCGGGTCTCCTCCATGTTCACAAGTTTGCCTCTTATCAATAGGCTTACATGTCCCAAAACTATCTGTCAGTTTGAGACTGACACACTTACTTAGAAGCAAAAATGATACCCCTGCTTCTTTGCTGTCTTAGCTGCCTCCCTCTTTTAGACAGGAGCAATGTCCTGCACTCATGAATCTTACAAACCACGCCTTACAGAAATTATTTTCAAAGCTTTAATGCTGCATAAGTGAAGAGTGGGTATGGACAATCCCCGCACACCAGTTAACTGCCTTGATGCTTTGAGTCGTAACCATTCATCAGGGGCATGGTTTCAGGAGAACTCCACCACCATCAAATACCCACAGTTAATGAATAAACATGAGACAATAATCAATAGTAACATAACATGCATACTATACTCTAAATATGAAAATGCTGTAATTTAATGCTATAAAGATTTTGTATTAATTCATGATGTACTGTACATAATTTAGTTAATATGTGATTCAAACATGAATGATCTGTAAGTTTATTATTACAAAATCTTATAGAATATCCCAGAGATCCTCTTTTAGATTGTCCTGCTTGATGCCCTGTTGTGAGGTGTGTCCCACTTCACAATCAGATTCTAGTTCCCGTGCCTGTGAGTGAGCTAACCAGCTGAAGAAGATAAAATGCAAGTTAAGAGGTTCCACAACTCACTTCAGATCCTGAGTCCCCATCTGCCTTTTAACCATAAAATGCCGTATGGTTTGACTGGAAAATGTTAAGGTAAGTTGAAACTGATGAAGACAAATGGCAAAACCCATTCATGGAGCAGATTGGTGATTGAGCAATCTCATCTCAGGTTAACAACAGGAGGAGTTTGGGAGTGTTTCCAATCTGGTGGGTTGGGTGGCAGCTGCACACTGAAGCACTGTGGAGAAGCAATTTCTAGCAGGAGACTGGAAAGGCTCATTTTCTATATATGTTAGGTATACCACCATTGCTTGAAATTTTTCTAAAATTATTCCAGTTCTCTTTTCAGTAGTTCTGTGTTGCCTGTGAATCGGTGCCCTATTTTCAACTCTGATTTCACTACAGGGAGCCAGGAGCCAGAAGTCCCAATGTTGGTAGACCCCACCCCCCATCCCCGAAGGGAAAAGCAGAAGCTCTGCAGAGGACTGATTGCTGAAAACCCCACACCACCTGGTCTCCACAGGAGACAGCCCAAGCTAACTCAGTGAATATTCCCTTCACTAGAATCCCAAAAAAAAAAGGAAAAAATAAAGTGGTGCTCTTTAAATATATTTTTACACACATTCTTTTGTTTTTCATTTGTTGAGTGGTGTTTTTTTCCACTTTACAGGGTTGCTGTTTTCTGCAAAAGACCTGATTGCCCTTGTACTAGCAAAAAGGGTTAATTTTGAAAATACTCTTCCCCATTTTAGGTTTTTCCTTTATATTTTGTTGTTTGTTTGACCTCCTTGTATTTTGTTTTTTCATGCTGTTCTTCCCACGTGACCTTATAGTACTTGTAAGCTACAGGTTCTGTCATCTTACTGGAAGCCGTGGCAGATGTCCACTAAAATCAGACATACACTGACATTGTTTGGAATGTTTCAGCATTCTCTCCAGAGCTGTGTTTGCTGAGAGCTTCCAAGCTTCAATAATTACTTTTTTACACTGTACTGAACTACTTCAATATGTTTAAGTAGTTAAATGTCTTTTATACTGTGTAAGACTGTGGAACACCATGCACCTCACAAGTTTTATTTATTCTTTAGTTTGCATTTATTTTTCTTGTATTTCAAAAAATCAGAAGGTGTTTTTAATTTTCTTCTTACTGTTTTGGGTTATTTACTTAAGTTAAACTGGTTATTTTGGTAAAAGCTGGATCTCCCTGAACCCTTATTCTCTTTTTACTTTTTATTTTGCAGTCCCCCATAAGGCAGACTGGAGGAGGAGGACATTTTTGCAAACCTTGCTGATTTACAAGTTTCTGAATTTCAAGTATTTAACCTAACAAAATATTCAGCTATTCATAAAGGATAAAAAAAGACTTCATGATCCTTGAAGAGACTGACTGGCCTCTAACATTCTTTGCACACAAGGATTACTTGTTCCTCAATGTAATCTTATTAACTGTTGAACATTCTTCCATGGATTATTGTTGTCACCAACCCGATTCACTAGGAACAAAGAAGGTTCATCAAGACCATATTTTAAGATATTTACTGGTTACTACCCAAAATCAACCACCGATAGAAGTTCACAAACTCCTTAATTCACACATGTGGATCACGGAGTTCCGTAAGTCACCTTTCGGAAGAATTCTAAAAAAAAAACTCACTCCAGCTGTGCACCAGTGCCACTGTCTGTTCTCATGCTGGCCATTGGCTTTCGCTTTTTCAGAAAAACTGCCAGCACAAAGGATCGAGTGAGACAGCCTCGTCCTCACCACCTGAGCATAGTCTGTGCTCAACAGCACTGTTCTTCCTCACCACACATGAAAAACAAGCCCCCCCTTTTTTTTAATTCTCTTCTTTATGCTGCTCGCATCCGCTGACTCTTTGGCCCAGTCATGGATCCCGCAACCCCCACCTCCATACTTGCCATGACTCCCAACATCCCTGGCTTTCCCCTTCAGGCTAGGGTTGCGGCACCTAGCCCGGTGCCGCAATCCTGGGACTAGGATCGGAAGCCAGCCTGGAGGATAATCAGAGCCAGGAGTAGGCATCATTAATGGTGGCTATAAGCAAGGTGTTTTCTTGGATCCCAAGGGGTGGGGACGTGCAATGGTGTCCTGCATCTGTACCCCCTGAACTTTTGGATGCCAGCACTTGCAATTCCTCCTGGCCTTCTCCAGGAATCCTCATGCATCAGGCATTCTCCCCAACCCACTCCCCTGGAGAAGGAGAGCAGCCCTGAGGGCGCTCTATCTTTCTCCCCAGGCTAGCTCTCCAGCTCCCTGGGTCTGTTCCCAAACCCGGGTCACTGGCATCAAAAGCAGAATTCCCACCACTGCACCGCCGAGCCAGTCAACAAGCCCCCCTTTTTTTAATACCTGTATTTGTTTTTCCGTTAGTTTCTGGCTCACTCAAACTCCCACCATTCATAATGCCTGATATGCCATCCCATGTCCTGTATACTGACATTGAGCAACCACATCATGCACTACTTGCATTTAAAACAAAATTAAAAGAAATTGAAACAACAACAAAATAACGAAATAACGAAATAAATAAATAAATAAATAAATAAATAAATAAAATGCATTCCAGTTCTCCAGAAAAGCAAAGTTATTATCCAACCTGTGCTCATGTTGGGGGTGGTAACTATGGCAATGACCTCAGCACAGCTATGGAGGCTCCACTGAGACAACAGTCCCTTCTTTCATGCAGCAACCAGTAAATATAACAAATAAAACATGGGGAAGTTTTCAAATTCAGATTTTATGCACACCCTCAGTATGTGATGCCCTGATAAACCCCTTGGGATTTGCCCTCAGGATTTATGGGCCTCACATACCTTGAGTGTGCATAACATCCTCATTATACACACTTCCCTATGCATTATTCTATATTTGTAGCACTTTTTAGGCTTTTCTTTTGGCACAACTACAATTTTGATACTTATGCTGCTTGTGATACTTTCCTGAGGACTGACTATGGATTTTAATCATCCATGTTCAAAGGATAATTTTGATTATATTTGGTGTATGGTATCTCATTTTGCATGCATATGTATACATCTACATTTATCTTCTATGTATTTTTGTTTCTATTTATAAATATTGCTATTTATTTTTTATATTTATAAATAATACTATTTGCTATTGTATTGCTGCAGTATTTTTCAATAGCACTTTTATCATCTGAAACCTTGTTTAGGCATCTTGTTGGGAGCTCTTTTGGGCTCAATTAATAATTATTATATCATCATTCCCAGGATAAACTGCTATAAATTTCAGCTTGGTTCAATTCGTACTATTATTTGACTCTTTACCATGGTAGTGACAAGAGGCCAGAAAGCTGAACTATTTGTAGGTAATTCAGAATTAATGGATATGCCAGGTGTTATTTATCAGTCTGAAGAGACTGCTGGAAGAAAGAAAAAAGATCAGAAAGGTGCCTTAAACAACTCTGGCAAAGAAAAAAGAACACTAACATTGGCTAAGAGATGTGCTAATAAGAAAAACTGTAATTCAAAAAGCTCTTCTCAACCTAAAATTACAGAGCATTTGAAATTGGTTAATGAGTTACACCCCCAGAACCCATCTGCTTTAGGGCTTAGTAAGTCTAATTCTAAGCATTTAACATCAACTCCTAAATTAAATCCAGAGTTTTTTTTGATAGGTTACATCTAGTCCACCAGAGAATCTTCCGAACTTAAAATCTTCTAATTTGAGCAATTTCAAACTTCTGTGGCAATCCCTTTGACACATAATGGTAGTGTCTACAATTCTTCTAAACAATTAAGTGACTTGTTTAATAGCTTTTTACATCCCCCAGGTCCTATCCCCCCTCACAAATCTAAGAAACCTATTAAGTCCAAGAGCCTGAATTCAATTCTGGCTGAAGTTATTTCTGATTTATGTAATACCATTGCAGGCTTAAGAAAAGTAAATACATCAAGGCAGTTACATTTATAGGTTGGGACTCTTTGTTTCTCAAGACGAAAAATGGTGACTGTACTTATGTATCACCACATTGTTTCTCGCTATTACATGTTGTACTCTCCTGAGTCGTGCCTGAAAATAGTCATTCTATGGCCAGTGCACCTACCCAGTCAATAAAAACTAAATAAATAAATAAATGGTAATCTCACTAATGATGATGCCTCTTCAGAAATATTTAAGGTGTCCCTTTTACCGGATGACAAAATTGAATCACTTCCCTATTTTCACTCATATCTTAGTGAAGACATCATTAATGTTATGTCCAACCTTTATGCAGCAAATCTTATGCTAATGGCACAATTGGTAGTCATGCATAGAAAATTAGATACAGTTAGAGAAGACTTGGCTACTAATGGGGCTTGAATGGGTGACATAATTAGACTATTTCAGCAAAAGTATGCCTCAAATAATACTTCCTCTGAAACCAGTGTGGATCATATGGAATCAAATGCAGGCTCTGGTATGAAACCTGACTTCAGTTCTACTGTCATTGCTGATTCCTATTCTCATGTCCTTCCCAATAGAAAGTATTCACTAAAAAGGAAAACAATGAAGAAAGGATGTAGTAGGGTGAGAGAAATTATTGATTGGCCCTCTTCATACCCCTATTAAGCAGACCAACTTCATAGAAGATCTAGGTTGTCTTAATGCCAAAAGACCCCCAAGGGAAAAAATGGGCTATTGAGGAAAAGAAAGAGGAAAAAATATACCCCCTTAGATAGTGTTAAAAATAACTGCTCTGTGGCCTCAAAACTGCAAGCTACCTGTGCAGATGTTATAGTGACTAAAGAAAACTGTCAGGTTTTTATGGGAAAGGTCACTAGTGTAGATTCTATACATATAAGGCCTCAGGAACATTTTCCTACTAAGCCCCCTAATTGTGTTTGTAAAACCTCTATAAAAGAAAAAAAAACTGTCCATACTGAAAAAGAAAATATTGCTAATCCTTATTTTTCAAGTAAACACAATGAGAGCCCTCATTCTTTGGTCTCATTTTTCCCAGTACAGGAGTTTGGAATGCTAAGGCTTTATGGTTATGGTATGAATGAATATGGTAGAGACCTTATAAAGAATATTGTGTCTTTTATTTATTCTAAGTTGGCTGCCCAGTTAGATGCTGGTGACATTGTCCAGGCCCACATCATAAAAGATGATGTAGAGAGGGACTGTATTCAAGTTACCTGTGTTAATCATAGCCTTGCCACTGTCTTTGGAATAATAGTTCCTCATTTGGATAGGAAGAATCTTGTCTTACCTTATGTAAATGGAAAGATGCTCCCTGTACTTCTGTGGCATCTTAAATGCACTCTGAACCTTTCTCTGAGCTTTTTTGACTGAAAGAAATATAGGGCTTTAAGCTCTATTTTGCTAATTATTTGTTAAGTTCTCAAGGTTATGGTTGTATTATTAAGGCCAAAAGAAGAGAGCATCACAATGGTGCTCAGGTGGATGTTTTATTCAAATCTTGTTTAATTGCAGATAGGGTATTAGGTAAGTGCCATATGTTGGATAATCTTGGTATATATGTAGTAATCAGCACTTTATATGACCCTGCTTTTTTCTGCAAAAAAAAGGAAGGCCAGAGACAGTGATTACCTTAGAGTATGTCCCTAATGCCAATAGATATCAGCCCCTTGCTAGGTATCATTGACTACTTGTGGTCCATTAAAGGGGGGTAATTTTTCCTTGATTAATTCTGCCCCAAAGGATCCTGTCATTTGCTATCTTGGAATATTGCAGGTATTTGCACTAAATGGTCATATCAAGAATGGTTGAATTTTGCCTGTTCACATTTGATACTCTGCTTCCAAGAAACATGGCACCTACAAGAGTCCAAAATGTCCTTAAAGGGGAAGTCTCACATGGTGTAAGTTTAAAAATTCTTTACCTCCTTGGGTCCCACCATTCTCTGCTACCTCTGTTCTCCCCTAGTGCTGTTTTCATCCAGCTTGGGTCCATAATCATGCAATTATTGCCCCCCCAAAAATAAATTAGTGTTTCTCCTCCATTTTGTAATGTCACTGACCACAGAAACATGTCATCAGCACAATACACAACAGTGGTGTTATGCTAAACGTGGTCTAATCAGTAAACTGTGATCATGAAGTTTGTTTCCCCTCTCAGTTTGAAGGGACACTGTCAGATCCCTTACTTATGTGTTCAGTGGGAAGCCAGCAACTTGCGTTCACTCATTGAATCGGTTTCTATGGTATCATAAATATCTTTATTCAGAAGCAGCCCCATAAGCGATATTTAATTTTTGTCTTATTTTAATAATCCCTGAAAGTGCCACGGATGCTCTGATCATCCATGCACGATAACAAAGGCGTGCCCACATACGTATTGCGCAGAGGCTCGTGCACGGACCACTTCACCCAAGTTTAGCAAAATATGTTACCATGTACTAGAAAGAAAACTGAACTCAGGAAACTGGTTAGTTTTTTAGAAACGGTGACCAAAAGATACTTTAATTGTGCTCCAAAAGTAGAGCAATGTTACTGTGCTTACGCAAATGCATATTAATATCCAAAAATGACAAAAATTCTCACCTTTACTGTG
The DNA here is from genome assembly GCA_016271365.2 of Neoceratodus forsteri. Taxonomy (NCBI): domain Eukaryota; kingdom Metazoa; phylum Chordata; order Ceratodontiformes; family Ceratodontidae; genus Neoceratodus; species Neoceratodus forsteri. The sequence continues at coordinate 1,221,715,297 of CM057459.1, read as the reverse complement.
TTCCTCCTTCTGTCCCACCAGTTGCACCTCAAAATGAGTTCCAGTGTACCTTTTCTTGTCACCAATTGGAATGAGACCCTTACTCTTGCTGTGTAACCCTAAGTGCCATTTTCCCTCTGGAATCCATATTGTCCCACTTTGGAAATCTGTTCAGTACTACCTTCACAACCTTATTATATAGGTTATTCCATATGTTAATATGTCTGAAGGAAGGCTTTCACCCCAATCCTGCCCCCTGAGTTTAAGATCTTACTCACTAGTTCTGCTTGCACTCATCAGCCCAAAAAGATTTACTTAGAATTTGGTGACCCTGACAGGCACGCTGAGCAAAAGCTCATTTCCAGGTATGAACCAGTTACTTAAGTGTAATGCCCCAAAGTTGGCCATTACAGAGAAAATATTGTAAATAGTAGAAAAGTGCCCTGTGCACTTGCAGCCTTGTAAAAAAGTTAGAATTTACAAGCAAGTTATGTCATAATAGCCTGGATGGAGTGCTGTGCTAGGTGGCTCATGCACAGCATTCCAGTCCAGCAGATCTAGAACCCTGGGAGGTTCAAGTTTAAACAAAGATTCTTCAAGTAGTCAGTTGGAGACAGTTATTCCTGGGCAGGAGTTGAGGAGCCAGGACCCAGAAGTCAGGGGGACAATTTGGCTTACCTTTTGTTTGGAGCCGTCCCTCTGGACTTGCTGTGGTCCTGTGCTGCCTCCCCTGCCTGAAGACTTCCTCTTCTTCTCCAGTCCGTGGTCAGTGGTGCCATCGGGGCACCACGAAGATGAAAACGCAGTCCTGATGCATTTTATGGGCTTGTAAGCCCTTCGTTTATTTATTTTGGCCCCCGAGAGTATTTTTAGTTTAATTTTGGTCCGACGCCAGCGGCAGAGAAGCGCCGCATCGCCGAGTCCTGTTTGGGCTGTCAGAGGCCCCCTAGTCATCCCCCAGCTGCCTGTCCATTTTCCCTCCCTCTGCTAGCATCCCTCCTGCCTCCCAACAGCACTTCTACCTCAGTCAGGATGGCAGAGCGGTGAGTCGGCGGCAGCACTTGAAGCGTGCTGTCCGCCTGTTTGTAAAGGGAGGGACTGAATTTGTTTATATAGCGCATTAGGCACTTTCAGAGGATGGCCGAGCGCCGTGGAGGCCATCGGGTCATTAGGACCCATGGAAATTAATATTTATTAGGGAGGCGGGATTAGCAACGCCCCAAAGGAGGGGCCAGAAAGCAAGGCCAGCATAGCGGCCTAATGAATATTAATTAGGGGGCGGAATTCAGAAGCAGGTTTTCGGGACTAAATGACAGCAGTTTCAGGGAGCCTGCAGATTTAAAGGGGCCCTGTCACTCTGAGTATTTAAAAGGGCAATTCCGGACCAATTATAAAGTGTGGCATCAGGCCCAAAGTTTAGAGGGGCATCAGGCCCATTGTAAATTGGGGCACCAGGCCCAATCTAAGGTGGGGCACCAGGCCCAAAGCAACGAGGGGCACCAGGCCCAGTATAAAGTGGGGCACCAGGCCCAATGCAACGAGGGGCACCAGGCCCATTGTAAAGTGGGGCACCAGGCCCAGTATAAAGTGGGGCACCAGGCCCAAGCTAATGTAGGGCTTCAGGCCCGAGGTAAAGGTAGGGCTTAGGCCCGAGGTAAAGCCTGGTCTAAAGGGAGGCTCCGGCCTAGCAGAATAGGGCAAGCCAGCCTAGTGGTACTAAAGGGAGGCCCCGGCCTAGCGGAATAGGGCAAGCCAGCCTAGTGGTACTAAAGGGAGGCCCCGGCCTAGCGGAATAGGGCAAGCCAGCCTAGTGGTACTAAAGGGAGGCCCCGGCCTAGCAGAATAGGGCAGGCTCAAGCTAACGTAGGGCTTCAGGCCCAAGGTAATGGTAGGGCATTAGGCCCGAGGTAAAGCCTGGTCTAAAGGGAGGCCCCGGCCTAGCAGAATAGGGCAAGCCAGCCTAGCGTTACTAAAGGGAGGCCCTAGCCACAACGTACAGTAAGGGATCCTATCCCAGAATACCCTACCTATAGGAACAGGGGTTCATTTGAGACTGTTCCATTTGCCTATACTGTGAATTTACTGTGATTACTGTACTACTTATGCTGAACTATTGCCCTAAGTACCTGAACTATTGTCCGAGGTACCTGAACTTTTGCCCTAAGTACCTGAACTATTGTCCGAAGTACCTGAACTATTGTCCAAAGTACCTGAACTATTGGTCCAAGTACCTGAACTATTGCTCTAAGCACCTGGACATTGGCCCTTCTCAGTAACAATTACCCCGAAGTTATAATTTGCTCTCCTCTGGCAAATTATTGTACTATTCCACAGTTCTTTGGGCATTCTTCATGTACGAAGACAGTCTCAATCTTCTACCACACTGCAGTCTCCTAGTGTGGTCTGTTACACCACATGCTCAGAATCAGTCTCTACTCAGAAGAAGACATCCTTCCAGCATTCTTCACTTCAGGAAGATCATCCATCAACTCATCCCGTCCGTTTGTGTCATCTGCCGAAGTTGAAGTCCGTCGTCAGTCGTACCAGTCATACCCGCCGTTTTCTTGTTTTCACAGCTTGAAAGTACGTCCGCTGAAACGCATCACGACAGCCGTGCCAGTGTCGTTCTGTACGGTTCCTGTTCCAGATGTCCAGAAGTTGGTCGCCCTCTACAGAAGAGAGAGAGAGCTCATCTTGGAGAACCTGTTCTGTGCCCCATCCTGGTCGTTAGCCGAAAGTCGAGTCCATCGAAGCCCAGTCCGGGACGCGTCCGCCGTTTCTTTGTTTTGTGTTAGTTCCTGATCCGAGGATTGCAGAGTCAACCATCATCTCTTCAGATTCTTATGGTTCCTGGTCCTGTCAGATTTTCTTCTGAGCCCAGCTGGCCCTTGGAGTGCTGCAGCATCGGTCGGATCGTGGTAGTCCTCCATTGGATTCATCGCCACGCAGATCTTGGTCTTTCTTCATCCTTGGCAACCCTAGAAGTGGGTTTTGGCCGAGGAACCTCTTGCTTCAGTGTGTGTTATTTCAGGAACCAGTTGCTTTGGTTCTACATTCCGGCAGCCTCGGAGAGAGTGGGCCTTTGCCCGAAGATATATGGTCTGTTTACCAAACCTCTCACCACCCCAGTGGCCTTATCTAGGTCCTTGCTGGGAATTGAGATTAGCGTTCTACAGTTCTGTTTTATTTCCCTTGTAGCTACCAATGAAGAACGATGGTGTACACGAAGACGCCGGATCTCTGGACCTTTGTAAAATTCTGGACTCTCTTTTGTAGATGTATGATGCTGATCACCCTAATGTAGTGCTGAGTAGCCTAAGACTGGATTCTTGTTTAGAGTATAGAATACAGTATAAACTAGTATCAGAATAAGACTGGATTCTTGTTTAGAGTATAGAGTACAGTATAAACTAGTATTAGAATAAGAGTGGCAGTAGGCCCGAAGTTTATGCTTGTAGAGGTAACCATAAAAGTGGTAGATCGAAAGTGTTTCAGTATAGCCCTGTTATAATTTGCCCTATTGTTTATCGGGCAACCCCCCTTCCTCCTTCTTGTGACTGTCTGTCTACCCCTTGGTACCAAATAAAACGCCCACCCTGCGGGCATCGAAAATACTAAGTCAACTCCTGCCTCTCCTTGTCCGGATAGCAGTTATCCCATCCGAAAATAATTCGGACCTTTGGTGCCTCATCATCATCATCATCTTCTAGAGCATCACTAGACCATCACATAAGTTTATAAAATGGGTAAAAGAAATCTTTCACCCTGATTGGTCAAAAGGCATGTCCTTACCTGTCAACAAACTAAAAGGTAACACTACTTTCCTAATACCTTAACCTCCATAAGTGAAAGGGCAGCAATATCATTGAGCAACTGATATCTTCCATCAGTCCCTCTGCAATCAGAACTGATCTTCCATCACAAACATGGCTGCTACCTTTGCACTGCAAAAACCTTCAACTGGGCCCTAAAAATAAAACTACCTTAAATAAAAAATAAAATAAATTAATAAACGTTGTTTCCCTGATCATCACACTCTCCTTACACACATAAACAAATTAAAAACATTAAGTATTGTTTATAGTTTTCATTACAACTGTTTCTTTACTAACAGTGAAAATTCCCCCTTCTACCTTTACCTGCTCATCAGGGAAATCTCTTCTGCTTACCTTGACAGTGAGATAATTGAGTCACTGGCTCCAAAACAGGTCTTTGTTGTCTATGTGTACAGTATGTTGGGAGAGTAACATTCTACCAGCAGAACTGAGCAGAATTTTGAATCCCTGTATTCCATGGTAAACATTCCATGATAAACATTCTGTGTCTTGAATGAGAGAAAAAAATAGAAAAAAAAAACAAAACAAAGGATGAAGAAAGTAGGAAATACAGCAATACTTTATAAACAAAAAAGAAAAGTTGGGAAAACACAGTTACAGAGGCAGACCCAAATTGCTCAAATAATACATTGCTGTCCCTCCAACTCACTGGTTTAGCATTTTTCAGTGAGTTGCTGTTCAATCAATTTTACCACTCCTCCACCCAAGTCTGGAGACTATTTTTTTACCATATCTAATTAAAATAACATACTATTATTAAATATTTAATAATGCGTCCAGAGTTTTGTTTGATTGCTATAGAAATAGAGGATAATGTATGGTCCTCTATCGGTAACCGGTCAGTTAACTGTTGAGAGGTTGCCAGGGCAACCTTGTAAACCTCGAGAGCAAAGCTCGAGAGGTTTATGTCACCATGGCAACCTCGAGATGGTTAACAGTGACTGGTTGCCGATAGCGGAATCATACATTATTTTTAATAGTGTATGGTCCCACGTAAAAAGTAAAATGGCTGCTTACTTTTTGAAAAATAGTCACCGCCACGGCCGTTCAGTCCTTCCCTCAACCGCTGCGTTCATCTGTCAGTTCTCCATGTAAAAAAAGGTGTGCACATGCGCAGACCGATCGCTGTTGTTAACCTATCTATGTGATGTAGCATCGATAGGTTAACAACATTTCTATGTCACATCGATAGGTTAACAACCTTAGGAAATGATGATTTCCTAAGGTTAACAGCATTCTACCATACATTATATAGTTGTTACTCATTTTATAAGAGCAATATACAGTATGGGATAGTGCATGAGTACCAATTAACAGGGCTATTCTTTCACCGAGTTGGTACTATGATGACAGGTTACCTTGAGAGCACAGCTCAAGAGGTAATCAGTCGTCATAGTACCAACGAGGTGAAAGAACAGCCCTGCTGTTAAATGGTATGCATGCACTGTTCTGTATAGTGTTTAGTGGAATGCCGTTGCCTCAAAAAAAAAAAATACTACATATTTCTTTTTAAAATAAGACTAACTGTCAGATTGCTGCTCGAGGACACCATGTGTGACGTCCGCACTGCAGCAGAACGAAAAGTCATTCTGCTGTCCTGCGGACGTCACTTTTTGGTTCTGCTGCACTACGGACATCACTAGTGCAGCAGAACAACAGTTTGAGAGCACTAGATTTCAATGAACGACATTCCACTATACACTATAAGATACTTCAGGGTGTGGGTTGTTGATTGGTAAGAACACTACCCAGCTGCTGTAGTCACTCGGCGCAAGGTGCCTAACAATGCACCTGGGGGCATGCTCTTATTGATCAACAACCCACACCCTGTCGTGTCTTATTGCTATCGTATACGCTACCCTCTCTATTCTCTTTAGTATTCAGAACGCTGCAACCATGTTCCCTTTTAAATTTCTCTATGCAAAATAATTTGAGTATGTTTAATATTTCATTGTTGCTCTCACTGCATAAGCAACTGATCAGGATGGTGGCCTCATATGGGCCATCTTGATTTCCTAAATGTCCTTTCTATACTTCAGTGACCAGAATAGAATGTTGTTCTGCTGTAATGGTGTAACCAAGGCCTTGTACAGGGGCACGGGCACCTCATTTGACCTGATCTCCCCCCCAATACATCCTGTCTTTACATTTTCTGTCATGCCTGGGGTACTCATTCCTTGCCTGCCTGCCTAACTTCAGCATACTGCCCAAATTCTCCTAGATCCTTGCCCTTAGTTGTGCTGTCCCCAATAGTACCATACATAGTAAATGTGTGACCTAGACTCCTCATCCCTAGGGGTAGTACCTTTTAATTCCCCTCATTAAATCTAAGTTTCCCTTTCCTGGTCCATACTCCAAATATATGCAGTTCCTCTATAGTGTATGGTGGAACGTCGTTCTCCACCGAAATCGATCGTTTTCGAAACCTTGTAGTCACACACTAGTGACGTTCGCAGTACAACAGAATGATGTTTTCTACTGTACTGCGAACGTCACACTGTGTCCTCGCGCAGCATTTGACAGTTAGGGCTCACTCCATAGTCAGGACACATGGCGAAAGCTGCAATATCGGGGGCAGTATTAATGGTTAGAGTGAAAACGTTCACAATGTAAATTCTTTTTTCCCTTCTAGTAACTTTTTTTCCCCCCAAAAAACGACGTTCCACCATACACTATAAAGAAAAGTGCATGGGAAACAGTTGACAACGGGGCATCTTTCACCTCGTTGGCACTATGACAACGGATTACCTCTCGAGCTGCGCTCTCGAGGTAATCCATCGTCATAGTGCCAACTCGGTGAAAGAATAGCCCTGCTGTCAACCGTTCCCCATGCACTATCCTATATGTAGTGTATAACCTTGCTTCTGTGTGCCCATTCTTGCCAACTTAGTGTCACCCACAAACTTCAGAAGCCTGCTGCTAATCCTGTCATTCAGCCAGGTAATTAATTAATATGTTAACTCATTCTATCCTATTGTCACTTAGAATGTTCAGGTACCCTCTGTCTGCTGTTAGAACACCTGTGTTCCTGAAGGGGGTTTAGATCTGCAGCATTCATATAAACACACTGTGCTTAAACCTACATATCTTAAAAACCATACATCCAATTTTAAAACTGTAAAAAGAAAAGTTTTTCAGGACAAAACGTTTTTGAAAATAAGTCAGGTTTGGTAATGTCTATTTGTAACCCCCTTGTTACCCGGGGTTACTAGAATCCCAGTAAGACCTAGTGGTAGGCAGGGAAGGCAGCTTGTGAAATTCCAGTTAAATGGATTTCACACTGTCTCACTCTGTTCTCAGTCTCAGCTGAGACTGAGGGATGACATCACCATAGAACTATTGCAGCTGCATGAGCCACATTGGAATCAGCAGATGGGAGTTAGGTTAGAATGTTGGGAGTTTTTGAACAGTGAGCTGCAGCAGTTGTGTGTGAGCAGTCTTGAAGAGAGGAGCACAGCAGTCTGTGCACAGGCTCTTGGAGCCAAAGCTCTGATATAGGGCTACCTTTAGGGAAAGGTGTGTGTTTCCGCCTAAAGAGGAACGCAGTAAGCTGTTCTTGAAGTGGTGGAGATCGCTAATACTGGTCTCTGTGCCCCATCCCTGAGGGGATGGGGGTGGAAGGTTTGCCTGTTATTCCAGGGGCAACCTCCTGGTTCCAGCTAGGGAAGAAGCTGCCTTATTTTTCTGAAATGTGTTGTGGCACCAGAATCTGTCAAGATTTGCCTGTGGGGCACCTGCGACCAAAGGGTGTGTTCTGCTCTTGTCAAAGGGCCTATGTTTCACCTGAACTGTGTTAAAGTGGGGATTGGACTGCTGAATTAGTGGGAGGCCTAGAGGAATAGGCTTAGCCAAAGTAAAAGTATGTTGAAGTCCAGCACAAGGGAAAAGCCAAGACATGTAGAGGAAATGTGCTATACATTTACCCTTTAATCTACACTGCCAAGCTTTCAAAAAGAGTTGTTTAATGTCCAGAGAAATGGCCGGGTATGGATTGTGGAAGCTGGAGGTAAGAGACCCCCCATCTTTAGTAACCAGGTTTACTTCTACAGATTTGCTCTGTGGCTCTTTTACTTTGCCTCAGGCACTTGGCCAGTGCTGAGGGAAATACCCAGATGTGGGATTGAAAGGAAATTTCCCTTAATGAGTCAAAGGCTCTAAGGTGGTTTGGGGAGCCACCAACAGAAAATGTGTCCACTGCCATATGGACAGGTATTGAGTGGCCGGCAGGGGAGCCAGGCCAGGATAAACCCAAATAGTGTACAAGCTGGGCTGTGTACCCAAAGCAGCATGCAAGTCCAGGCTGTGTGCCTGGTGGGTTCAGAGCCTGAGGGCTGAAGTGTTGAAGAAGTGTTCTGTTAATCTTATCTGCATTACCAGGAATGTAGCCCCGTGGGAGTCCATCTATGCTTTGTTTGTTCAGTTTGGCTGTGAATAAAAGCCACACTTTAAAATCCCATTCCTGGTTTTGGACATTAGTTATTTCTTCCTGTGTTTGGATTTACTTGGGTGCCCCTGTGCAGAGTAACCAAACCTAAGCCCCTGTGCCGAGTAACCTAGTCCTCTCCGAACCCAGTCCCCACCTGGTACTGCTGTCAGCTTCAACAGCATACCACCTGTCATTTGCAAAAAGGCAGGGGTGAGGGTTACATATTTAACTGGATTTAATGTTGTGTAAGGTTATTTTCATATTTTAATAAATTCTGATGATTTTATCTAAATATAATTATGCTCTGTTTACTTAGTCATGCAAAAATATTAAATTTCTGTAAAATTTCTGGTAAAACTTGTTAAAAATATACAATAAACATCTGTCATTGTCTAAATATAAATTTTGCAAGTTTTTACCATTTTGTTAGTCAGAAATCAATATCTGAATCTCTTGTTATTACAGTTTGAGTTTTTTGTTCCACTCCACTGGTTGGAATTTTTGCAGTGTTTAATTCTTCTTACCCACTGATTTTAGTTTATGAATCTGATTATCATTTTTTTTTGTTTTTCCTCTAGTTTAGTAAAAACATATTTACACGTTACCTTAGAAGGACATATCAGGAAGTGATGCAGGAAGGAAGTGCTTTGTGAGGTCAAGTGATGTAAATAGGAAGAACACTTCCAGTGTAGGTCAGTGAGCTGACACAGGAAATGGATACATTTTTAGTGCTGGAGGTCTCTCTATCGTAAATTGCATATTTGCTGTAGTTAAAATGTGTAATTTCATTGAAATAAATTATTTTATTTTTGTAACAAAATCCCATAATAAGTATAGGAAACTGTATTTTATTTGTGCTGTTTGCTTTATCATACCATAAATGAAGCATGATGTTGTTCATGTAAAGGTTCACAGTATTTCAGTAAACATCATGTTACATAAATCTGTGTATTATTTAATTTCCTGGCATAGTTTATTTTTGGGGGGTTATATTATGAGATGGTTTAAGGTGAAGGAATGACTGTATGATGAAGCACTGTGTGTTAGTGGCAGGGCAGGGGAGGGTGTCCTGCATTCATAATACATGCTCAGATGCACTTCATATGTTCTGGGGAAATGAGAGGGGCTGTATGCATGTAATAATGGTGCTAACAGACACTGTAGATACATTATGGGTATACGTATAGGATGATGAAATTGCTGAAAAGGCACTGGTAATTTGGGTGTATACTGTGTCATGGGGAAGGGGTTGGGTGTGTCTGTACCAAGAAATGATGCTCATAGGCACTGCAGTCATTTTGTGTCATGAATTGGCACCCATCCTTGGGGTATACTCAGTTGTAAGGAAGCAGGTGCTGCTGCCTGTACCTGGTAATGGTGTTCCTATGCCATGCAGAGACATTGTGGGTGCATATACAGGGTGATGACATGGGTACCTGTAAAGGTTGTGTACTATGTGCTGTGTCACATGATTTGCCTGCATACATATATATGTTGCAGCATTCAGTATGGCGCACTATGTGGGTGGGAAGGAGTGTGGGTATGCCTGCACCATGGAGTGATGCTCATTGGTGCATGTGTGTACTATGTGCTATGTTTCAGTTGAATGGACTGTATAAGTCATACACTGGCACTGATCACATCACAATGCATCAGAGGTAAGGGTTGGTCTGAAGCATTATGAGCACAAGGGACTAAACAAGTGGTTGTGGAGTGATTCGAACTTGAATAGAACATTACAGTGCATCTGAGGGTAGTGTTAGAATGAATCTTGATGTGCACAATGGACTGCACCGTGGTGACTGAGGAGGTATCCATATCAGTAATGCACATCACAGAGTGTCAGAGATAAAGGTTGGACTGAAGACTGATGAACAGATGGACTAAATCAGTGACTCTGGTGGGATTTGAACCTGAAAAGTACTTTACAGTGCAGTAGAGGCTGGGGCTGGACTGACACCAGATCAGTTAATGGACAACACCATTGACTGTGGAGGGATCTGAACCTGAAATGCACTTCACTGTTCACTACAGTTTGGGGCTCGACTGATGCATGATAAGGAGATAGATTTTACAAGTGGCTGTGGAGGGATTTGAGCCTGAAGAATACTTTACAGTGCATCAGAGATTGGGGCTGAGCTGATGTCATATAAATTGATGGGCTACGCCAGTGGATGTGGAGGGTTTTGAACATCAAATGCACTTCATAGTGCATTATGGGATTGGTCTGGACTGATGCATGGTAAGTCAATGGACAACACCATCAGTTGAGGAGGGATCTGAACCTGAAATGCACTTCACTGTTCACTACAGTTTGGGGCTCGACTGATGCATGGTAAGGAGCTAGATCTTACAAGTGGCTGTGGAGGGATTTTAACCTGAAGAACACTTTACAGTGCATCAGCAGTTGAGTCTGGACTGACATCATACGAGTCGATGGACAACACCAGTGACTGTGGAGGGATTCAAAACTGATTTGGCCTTTACAGCGCATCAGAGATTGGGGCTGGACTGATGCCAGATAAGTTGAAGGCAACACCATTATTTTTTCATTTTAAACAATCAGCAACTGCGTATTAGGAAAAAACTCAAGTGCAGAGCATGAGACAAACATGCTACTGACCCTTACCCACTTATCATCCATAACGCAGGGAGCAACATGCCACATAGATTTTAACACAATCATAATCCAAACATAAACTCTTTAAAAAGTAACAAAAGGTGCTGAATTCATGTGACCTTATCTAGTACATGCACAAGAAACACTCACGAGTCCTTGCTTGAATGCTAAATAAGGATTTAGTCTAAAGTTTCAGGCACACACATTGAATATGATAGTGGAAAGCACAACAAAAAGATCTGCATGCAGGTTCCCTGGTGCTTCAACAACTAAGGCTTCATCAGGGGGATGGTGCCTGCATCTAAGACAATCCCTTTATACCAATTAAATTCAGAATTGACGAGGTCAGAAAATCCGACCAATCACAGAGCTCGATTTTTAAATACAGAAATATTCAGCTCACTTAGTGGTATAAATGGAATAATAGTTATAACAATCGTGATATCAGTGACAACATGTTATTGTAGAAAAATATCCCAAAAGACATAAAAAAATACACCAAAATTGGTGACGGCCAATCAGATTGCTCAAATAAAAAAAATATATAAGTTATGAAATTGATTATAGTGTCAACCTGATCAGCTTAACATGTTACACTAAAACAAGATGATTTGTTGTTACAAGACAAACTAATGGCAGAAGGAACATAATACATTTTCACAGCACATGCAGAAAAATAGTAAATTTATTTATTTATGTATTAAGGCTTGTTTTCTCAAAAATAGCCAATGGGAATACATATTATTTATCCAGGCGGACACCGTTGAGCAAGCTCATTTGCAAGGTGGACCTGCACCTCACAAATCATAAATGATACACATACATCAATACAGAAAATACGACAATACATGGTAATACAGGAGAAAAAAAAAACAGTGTAATGAGCAGAGAACACATACATAGTAAATGTAATCATGCCTAGTTACATGCAGTAAGGAAGTACATATGGGTAAAAAAGAAGGAGAACCAGAGCAGGAACGCAAATAAGTGGGAAATGCATCCCTGTGATCCAAAAGGATCAGGTTAAATAACTAGTTATAAACATAACAGGTAGTGGGGTGGGCGGGGGAAGGAAGAACAGGAGCGGTATAGAGGTGTAAGATGCTAAAGTGGAGAGGGTGTGGCAGATCAAAAGTTCTAGTTGTAGCTCTGAGCCGACTACTCTTTATTTCATTATATCTGTGAAATGAAGGGTTAAGGTTTATAGTGTCCCAGACTATCCATACGTATTAGTTTTTTGGGAAGACTGGAACACTCACAGAAGGCAATGACTTCATGTATGGCTTAGCAAACATTGAGTGCTCGATCGCTGGAGCAGCTTCTAGCTGGCGACCGCTGATGGCCGTGTCCTTCACTGTTTGGGTTGAATGAGGTGCAGACATCGATGCTAGATCAACTTCTGGGTCAAAACACCACTGGTGGCCGTGTCCTTGGCTGCTTGAAATGAGTGAGCTGTATTCACAGCACTCAGGGAGCGGCATGCAGTCGATGGATTCTGAGGCGGCGGCACTGGAGGTACCTGCTACGTCCAGGCTAGGGTACTAAGACTGCATGGAACTAAGTGGGCGTAATCCAAGTGTGTGTTCTTGAGAGGCTTAGGGTCATTGACCGCCAGTGGTCGAGGTCATAAGGTATCTGCACTGGGTAAATAAGCGGTCGTTAGTACAACTGGGTACTGAGTAGAGGCAAGGGGTAGAGGTGGGGGAGTAGAGGGTGGAATATAGGACCAAACAGGGTGTACTTGGCAAAGGCGCTCATGCTCTGGTGGTTTTACGGCTTTACCGTGCCTCTACTGGACTTGGATCTGGTTTAGTGGCCTGGGCCATCGGCTTCAGGGGCGCCGCCACCCAGTGAATGCGTATTGTACGGCGGTTGGGCAAGGAGCCCTGGAAGGGTGTGGAACCGTAGTTCATAGACGGTGGAAGCAATGGCAAACCTCTTTAATTAATTTTGCATATAAAGTTTTAAATGCTACAACACTTACCGGAGATTTTAGTTTCAGTGATTTCTGTGTTTCGTTCCAGAGAGTTGGCAGCAAGAAGCTTATGGCCACTCTCCCAAGGCGCATGTGGATCCTGGGTATCTTTAGAGAAATTAGTGAGCAGCTCCTTAAGGAGTAGGTTCGAAGATCACTTAGAGGCAATAGATGTAGTGTGGTAGTTTGGAGTTACTAGCTTTTAAGGTCCAAACTGCGGCATTTCTGTTTCATCTGTATTGTAGGGAGGTCCACCCCACAGCAGTGTATAGGTAAAATCAGTAAGGCTATAATGTCCCCTATTAGCTGGTGCAACTCAATTCATCAAATGTAAACAAATGCTCGAGCTGCACCAAGAGAAAGACATTGATGCCAATCGGCTTCATCAGGCACTACAGCACATGATTTAGGATGCCATGTGGCATCATCAGGAAAAAGAGGCATTTTTTTTTATGATGCCATATGGCGTCATTAGGTTAAAGAGCAATAAATCAGCACTGATGCCTTGGGTACTTCACTTATAACATTTCTCCACTTAGAATGGCAACAGTCCACCACCATCCTTTGCTTCCTACCTCTCAGCCAGTTTTCTACACACCTCCTGTATACTTTGAGGACTTGGTATTGCAATACTTTCTCCATGGTTTTCTATTCAGTACACTGCCAGAGGCCTTGCTAAAGTCCAGATAGACTATATCCACAGTCTGGGCAATATGCATCTCCAGCGTTACACCCAGAAGAAGGTAATATGATTGGTTGGGCAGGATCTACATTTTAAACCATATTGAAAAAAAAATTGTTTCTAATTGCAATTTGAAATGATCCAAAACAGGATCATGCACATCTTTTGGTAACTGCTATAGGAATACTGTATTTTGGCTATGAAGACATTGTTTATTAGCTTTTATACTTAATCCATTCTACAACAACTGTATTTTAAACCTGCACACTATAATGTGAAGAGTCCGGTGTATGTGGGGAGGTAATCATTTTCTGCTCATGTAGCATATGCGTTACATTTATGACATCCAACATTTTCTGCATCCTTCTTGAGATGGGGCAGAATTGCAGCACCCAAGACACAACAAAAGTTGTGTGGCACATTTTTTTATGTGCATATGCTTTTGCAACAGTTGTCATTCTCTGCAACAGCTTGCATCAAATAAGTGATGCATACATCACTTTTGTGAGCACTGTCAAAAAGACTGCCACAAATCATGACAATTGCACCCAAAAGTAAGACCATTTTTTAAGTAGTCTACATTTTGGAATCAAGTGTCAGTTATGCAGCCAGACTGGGCAGCAGTTTATTAGGGGATGTTTGAAAATCCCACCCACTGTATCCTCTCTTAGCCAGGCTATAAGGTATCACACATGAAAGGCATTATGTAGTGTAGTAAACAATCAATTCTGAAAAACACCACCCCAAATCCATTTAAATATTACGTATGTTATTTGTTATTGCCCAGCACATCCAGTTGTAGAGGATGGGTTGTTTGTCACTCTGTGATTCCCTCCAGACAGATTATTATAACAAAGAGAAAATTCACTTTATCACAGAATTGCTCACTAACTTGCAAATCATTCCAATGAAGTCTTTAAAACTTGATTTTTTTTATTAAAAATTGGTTACTGGGAGAGGTACACTGAGCCGTGGCTCATTTCCAGGAGCAACCTGGGGGGAGGGGGCAGTGGAGAACACAATTACAAAAAATACAGCAATTCGCATATTTCTGTTACAATGACAATGGGCTCTATGTGCAAAAGTGTGTAGTGCCTACACACCGCACAATTGAGGCATGTAGGCAGCCCTACGTGGGAATCCCACGCAGTGGGGGTCCTGCAGCATGCATCAATTGTGCACCTGTCAGTTCACACCAGATCCCCTGGCTGATCATGTGGCTCCACACCGGGGCCAGGTCAGGGATGTCAGGAGTGTGCCTGTACACCATGCAATGCACAAATGCACTGAGTGCCATGCTCTGGGGTGCATGAGCTATGCCCTGGGGACACTGCCACAACCCATTTTGTGCTGCCATGGATATCACCCTCTGGTTGCAGCAGGGTCGTGATGTGCCCCTCCATGTTGCCCCAACCCACTGGGCATCTGAGGAGGGCTGGAGGCAGCCATTCAGACAAGTGCCTGTACTCTCTGACAGACTAGACATGCACCTTACCACACTCCCCTGCTCCCTCAGCACAGGGAATCCACTTCAGGACCCAGGGCAAGCAGCTGATTGCATGCTTGTCTGGGTCCACTGCTCAGCACCTGTTAGCCTCCCACAGTCCTGCACACCAGGGGGCTGGGTTTTGGACAGGTGTCCTGTGGGTGCGAGCGGCCAAGCATCTGCGTACCCTGAACCTGTACAGGGCAGCGTAGGCACACAGGCCATTTAAACATGAATCACACGTCCTTTGTGCATGTATGTGCATAGCCCCCAATGAGACTAAACAACAATAGTAGATTGCAGAACAAACAAGAGAACAAGATCATTACATATAACAGATGACAAATAAATTAGCATGCAAATCAGCTGTGCAATTGATATGATCAAAAAGCACTTAATGTCTGAATGAGCAGAGATTGATCTATCTTGAGGGGATTAATGAAACAGACTTAATAAACTACACATGAAATAGCCATAACCATGCAGTTAGGGGGGAGGAAAAGGTAAGGGGAGAGCAGAATTGCAAGGGATGGGTTCAGAAGGGTTTAGGAGAAGGGACTGGCAGAAGCATGGGGAGATGGGAGAAGTTTTAACTGGTGCTTGATGGATGGAAAGGAGGGGGAGAGACAGATGGAGGAAAATAGCTGGTTCCAGAGGAAGGGGAGGTGATAGAAGAATGCAGATTTCCCAGCGGAATAGTAAGGGTGGGGGAGGGAGATGGTGCAAGGGTCTCTACGGCATAGGGAGAAGAAGGAAGAGAGGATGAGGGAGATGACTGAGGATGGGTATGAGGAGAAGGATCCATACCATTATTTAGAGATGATGGAAGCAGTATGGGACTCATGACTTGTAGAAGAGGGAGGATGGATAAGGAGTAGTATAGGGAACAATGGTGGGTACAAGATGGTGAGTTGCTAGCAAAGTGGCAGAAGGCATTGCAGAGGGTATCCAGTCTAGCAAGAGCAGTGGAGGGAGCATTGCATAGACCACATATGCTTAGATCAGGGGTTCTCAAAAGGTGAGGCCAGCCTCCCAGGGGAGGCCCCAACCTGTTCCAGGGGAGGCTCAAACAAGTCTGAAAAAGTACTGTATTTAAATTTTGGGTTTTATGTGTTTTGTTTGAAGAGATGAAGCAAATTGAAAGAGGATAATAACAGTTGGTGAATCTTATGCATTTATTTATTAATAGGTGACAAGGGAAGGTGAATGAGCCATGGCTGATTTCAGGTGTAGCCAGGAAAGGGTAGGGAGTGAATACATTTCAAAAGGTAACTGCAAAACAATCAAGAAATATACAATAAGCAATACTGCAAATAAATATGAACAATAAATTAATAACGAGTGGTGGTAATTGATCAGTTTTTGAACTGATGGCAGAACAGCCCAAATACAAGGGTTGAGCATAGAAGTGCTAAGAGCAATAGCAGGAAGGAGCAGAGTAATCCCTGAGAAGTTTCTTAGGAGCAGGGAAGGAGGGGGAGAGGCAAAGTATGTAGGAAGGTTATTTCATATAGAGAGGAAACAGAGAAAGTAATCTGACCCATGAAGGTACTGCAACAAGGGGTAACTATGGTTCAAAAATGAAAATAGCAGAGCAAGTAGGTTAGCCTGTGTGTGTGTGTGGGGGGGGGGTTACAATAAGCTGAATAATAATAATATTTGTTTATTTTATTTATTTGTTATTCAGATAACACCTTTGAGCACAGGAGCTCTTTTTCAAAAGTTCCAAAGTCAGTGTAAGACAAAGTACTGAATGTGAGCCAAGTACTCAGAGGGGTTTCAATTTATTCGTAGTGTACTGCGCAAAGTACAGTATGTTATTTTTCTTTGGGGAGGCCCAAGATTATTTTAGTTTTTGGCGGAGGCTCAACATCTTTTCCATGGATTTGGGGAGGCTTACTGTGGCAAAGCCTGAGAACTATTGGATTAGATGAACACTGAGAAAACCATTTTGGTGACCGGCTTCTGGCAGATCTCGGGGAAAAAAGCAATCTTTATTGCAGTACATGGCACTGAGTATGGGGCACAGTTTGGTATGGATGGTGTCAACATGGGCAGAGATGTCAAACCTGCTATTTAACCACCTCACACCAAGGTACTTGAAAGTTGGAACTGAAGCAAACAGTATCCACACCACTTTAAACTGCTTCAAATAGCATCTTTCATTCCAAAATTCATATACCACTACAAAACAAAAACCAGCGGGTTGTCACAGGATCCTGTGATGGCCCACTGGTTTTTGTCTTCTGGCGGTTTGTGAATTTTGTAATAAAAGATACTATTTGAAGAAGGTTAAAGTGGTGCTGTTATTGTTTGCTTCACTTTTGACATTTTGTTACCAAGTGTACTTTTGAAGCAGTGGAGCTGTGTTGTTTTTATCTTACTTGAGAGTTGGGACTAGTTTAGGGGGCTGGGGGCTTCCTGCTTGGAGAAATTGGGGAGGGGTAGAGCCTGGCCAGCTTCTAGCTGGTACCATAGGTCATCAACACTTCTTTTAGTGCTGACCCAGAGTTCATTGGACTGGATCTAGCATAAAAAATTGTGAAAGTCATGCTGGAGTGAGACTTCCACAGATGCAGTTGAGGAACTGAAAGTGTAGAGAATTGTCATCTGCATACACGTGAATATGCAACTTGGTACAGGCAAAGGGGAGATCATTTAGTAAGATGGAACATGATTCAATTTATCAGTCAAAAGAACTACAGCACAGCCACTGACACAACTTGGCAACATTGTCATTAGATATATTTTATATAACGAATTAATGTTAGTAACTGGAACTCCATATAGCAATGAAATGGATAGAGCTGACTATCTAAAGTTTTTACTTAATGTTTTATTAATTGGAAGGACTTTTGGCACCCCTAATTGAGTACTGTTCTTGGGAATCTTAAACCCTATGTCTGACATTAGTATTCTTGGTATAATATTAATGTATACAGTACCAAGAGTTTTCACATCACAGTGGCATGTTAAACCCTGGAACAATGCATATATCTCAGTTTGATTTGATTAGCATTTCCCCCTTCACTGTAACACCTCTCAACAACTGGAGTTTGTTTGGCTCCATATCCAAATGCCAGCTGCCTAAGAACCAGCCAGAACTCTGCACATTTAAAAAGTGACAGCCATGTCTGAAATTTCAAAAAATATCAGTTGATGGGGCTTCAAAATGTCAGTCTGCACATAAGACATACCACTGATGCAGTGTGTCATACTGTATGAAAGTGCTATCAGGTCTCCCGAACCAGAGATGGACGTGCTGGAAAGGAGGCTTTCCAACTATTAAAAAGGAAAAAATTAAACTTAAATACAGTGTTGTGTGAGCTGAACACTCAACAGTATGTGTGAAGCACAATTCATTTATCCTTTAAAATGAGATAACAGCGGGGTGGTAATTATCTACGGGTCATTATTGCTTAACTGCCAGTTTCTAAAATGTTATTACTGTAACCAGTAATAATGGTATTATAAATTCTGAGAAGCTTGCTTTTGTCTGTAGGCATCTGACTAATAGCAAAACATTTATTAAAATGCTGGCTATCAAGAAGCAATTGTTATTCACTCAAAGTAAAACCGAACCAGTCATATTAAACTTTGACATATGAGCTATTTTAAAAACTCTGTGGATAGCAACCTAAATCCTTACAGCCCCGCTGTACAGCAGAAGAACTTGTTCAGAATTTCCAGACTTTCCACTCCCCCTCAGTATAAATCTCATCACCATCAATATCGCCCAACAGAACAAATTTCCTCTTAATCACCAGAACATTCCCTTGTAACAACTAACTCTGAATGCTCATTATATTACTAGGAAATCACATACTGTAGTTATATATAATAGCAATTTAAAGTCAGTCATGTCCACCCTGAGCAACTATGCTGTGCCATATTAATTTAAATGTTTTCCCTACCCACTCTATTACCCAGCATTCCCTTGGTATGCAGAAATTAGTCTGTGCCTACCCTGAAGGCCTGTATATTATATCTACATTTTCCATTGATATGCTTCTAATGTTACCCTTGAATTTACCACCTCTTAGCTTTAGAGTGTGTCCTTGTATCCTGCTGAAGGATACAAGATAAACAACTTTGTCCCATCATGTCAGTACCCTTAAGTATGTGGAACACTCGGATTGTGTCCCGTCTCAGCCTCTTATTCTCAAGGGTTAACAAGTTGAGGGTTACCAGCCTCTCCTTATGGCTTTGGTCTCCCATAACCCTTGATTATTTAGGTGGCCCTCTGTTGCACCCTCTTGACTGTTTATTTTTATTTATTTCATGTTTATTTTTCTACTGATAGTCTTTACAGTTCTTAAAAAATCCACATATTGAAAGTAACAGGGAAACAGTACAATACCAAAATACAAAAATACAATATGACAAGTTGAAATATTACTAAATCTACTTTAAAATTCCAAATATAGAACTGTCAAGACACAGCAGAAAAAAAGGCACTGCTCCTAATATCAGTGGTCAAGTGCATGGAGTTAATTGTTCACTGTAACAGGCAATGTGCAACAGTATTCCTCAGCTCAAGCACAACCTGCAGCAAGAAATACGTACTGAAATGAACCTTCCATTTGTGACAGGGCTTTATCCTCATCATCCTGAAGCCCAGATTCTCCATGAAAGCACATGGTAAGATATCCGCTATCAGCATTTCTCCTGCAGAGGCATTAAGCTCCCATGACACTGTGTGATTATATGGCAAATTTGTAAATGTGTCTGCGATAGCTCTAGTGTGATGAAATTACTTTTTCTGACAAGAAATCTATTTTTTTCACTTTACTAAAAGAGGTACATTGCCATGAAAAGACACCACCACCAACCAAAGGTGATTCCTCCTATGATGACAAAACAGAGGTGTTTTTTTCCCTCGATTGCTCTGAAGTACCAGAAGCACTAGTGGTGCCTCCCTTATCAAATCCCACTCTTCCTCCTCATTCTCTTCTGATTTTCCTACAATGATGAGTAAAGGGTGCTACTAGTATCTCTTTAGGCCTTGCTGTTGTTTTGCCCAAATTGACTGATGATTTTGTTTAAGGTGGATGTGCTGCCCACTAGTGCCAAGATATGATCCTCTTTTCCTCAGCTTACATGGGCCTAGCATAGTTGGCATATTGCTTGACTGTTATCCTATGGATCAAAAATAAAACAATCCCTCACAAATGACTTTAAAGGGTGGCATTAACTCACTCTGGTGGAAGTGGGGGTTGTGTCTCTGCAAATACTTTTTTTTTTAATTTTATTTGTCCCATTATCTACTCTGGCATCTGGACCCACTCATGCCACTTTCCACAGCTGCTTCCTCCTTGAGCTGACTCGATGCCTTGGATATCCCCACAGGTGGGATCATGGATCAGGGTCCATCCCCTGACAGGATTCTCAGTCAACCCCAGTGAGAGTACTGGGTAGAGGCTGAGGGGCCAGATATTCTGGGGGCAGCTTAACTCTGCTGCCAGGAGTCATTTTCCATTATTTTGGCCCCCCCCCAGTCTTTAGGCAGTGCATGCAGAAGCACCATGATGCAAACATGTCATCAAATGTGCCATTGTGTCAGCACCTGCCTCCACCATGTCACATTTCTATGTTCTTCCAGCCACACTGCTACCTGTGGTTACCCAGGTGGCAGTTTTGTGGTGGAGGATACAGCCCTCCCTCCCTCCCTGGAGGAGCAGAAGAGCATCCTCTGTGACACTTAGTCTTCTTCCCCTCTGGTCAGCCCTGAGAACCCCAGATCGCTCCCAATCCCGAGTTTTCGGTGTCGTGAGCGGTAGCACTACTGCTGCACCAACAGACAAGCTGCAAGTACATTCTTTGGTATTGTTGCTTGTGGAATTGTTATTTAGATGTTATTGACATTTGGCCTAGGTGGTAAAGTACAGTATCAATGGTTGTGTCACTATTTACATTATCAGGGCTTTCACCCCAATGCTGACTAATGGGATCAGATACTTGTTGTTGGGGTTACACTTGCTGACTGCTGCTTTTTTGGATTGATTTTTCAAGAGAGTATTTTTCATCAACCTCAATCACCTCTACTACTTTTTTATTTGTTTCCTCAGACTGTTCCTTACCCCCTTGCTTGACAACCTTTTTTTTTACTTCTTCCCCTTCCTTAGATGTTGGAACAACTTTGTGAGATTGATGGGGTTCAGTGTTCCTGTCTTCCTTCTCTAGCATCATGACACTAACATCAGCAGACATCACCATGCCTCTGCCTTGTGACACTGAATGTGAGTTCTAGTACATAACTTATCTGGTGGTGATGAGCTCCACTTTTCATATTCCTCAGCCTTATGCGAAGAGCATTTTTAGTGAACATTTGCATTTCTCACATTTACATATTTCCCTTCCTGCATTTTTACGGCCTCAATTTATCACTTTTTTGTTTAACTACTGATTCTTCTGTGTTGCAAGCACTGGCACAGCTCTCCTGAGCCTACTTGGTACTTTTGATATGCATTTACCTTTATAAGCCCAGGATATAGTATCTTTACAGCAATTTATCATTTACATTGAACAACATTTCTATGCTATTGCTCTGTTTTGGCCCTATGCACGATCGGGTGGGAAATACATGCTGGAGGTGCATATATCCCTCCCGCATAGCTCCACACCTCTGGATAGGTGTGCACCACTGGTATTCACCAATGGCTGCCACCTGTCCATGGCGCCACCCCCCACAGTGTACAGTACTCTGCAGGGCAGCTGGAGGCAGAGTCTCGGAACCAGTCAGGCATCCAATGAGATGCCTGGCATGGGTCAGGAGTAGATCTCCAGAAAAGTAATGCGTGGATCCAGGTGCGGGAACAGCGAACACAAATACCCAGACCCGTGTGACCACATTGGCCACATTCCCCCTGCCTGAACCCCATAGCCCCCGCTGGGGCACCACCACCCAACACACTGCACCCCCACCCCAGATGTCAGGGGGCAACCCCTGCCTCAACACAGTGCTGTCCCATCCACAACCCTGTCTGTGACCCCCAATACACTTCAGCCCCAGCCAAAGAGCAGTACAGAACCCCCCCAACCATCATGTCCCCATCCTCAACTGCAGTGTGAACCCTCCTAAACCACAGCAGTGCATCCTCACCCAGCTTTGCCAACTACAGCACACCCCACCCACGCACTCCCTAGCCCCAAAATAGAATGTTCTGCCCCTGCAGTGGTGGTCTGATGGGCCTGTGGCACCGACACTGCAGTCCCTCATCCTCCGTCCCCGTCCCATTCTGTTGGTGCTGCGGTCTGAACGGCCAGTGGCACAGCCCTCCACACACCTCCTTGACTGCCAGCTATCCAAAGTATGTGGGAAGTGTGCCGCTATAAATAGGCAGCATGCTACCAGCATCAGTCAGATGGCCAGCAGCTGAGGAGGTGTGTGCAGGACTGTGCTGCTGGCTGTTCCTAGCCATGGCACCAACAGGACAGTAGGGGGGTTGCAGGGCAGTGTTGGTGCCGTGGGGGGTCCACCACTGGACACCAATGGGGGCAGATGTTCTGGGGTCAGGATTGCACTGGCTGGGATACCTGTGTGTTTGTGTGAGGGGGTGGCAACCATCATGGGGCTGGGGATCCTGTGGGTTGGGGGATGGGTGGTATGCTGTGGCCACCAGAGGCCAGGGAGCTCAAGTGTTGGGCATGGATGGTGCTACTGCCCCATGGCATTCGGAACTGATGTGTTGGGGGAGTATACTGCTGCCCTACGGGGATGGGGCACACCTGTGGTGGAGTGTGGGGGGTGACCACTGCACACAGAGGGGGACGGGGCATCTGTGTGTCTGTCAGGAGGGCTGCACTCCTTTTCCGGACCAGCGATCCAGTTCTGTGGGGGCCACACTGTTTTTCTGGGACTAGGGTGGGTGTCCGGGTGTGTGACTGTATGTATGGGGGTTCACTACAGATGCTTGGACCCTGCAGTAGCCTGTGTGAGTGGTGAAGGGCGCATAGGGCAGGGCACTTCCCTGGCATAGCGTGCGCTGTTCTCTGCACACCCATGGATGGCACTACACGCCTTTGTGCAAGACAGTTAGTGTTGCCATGCCCCCCTGCACACCCCTGGCACATTGCTGTTTGCACAGCCAGGGGATTGGGTACATTGGGGCTGCATGCCCCAGGTTGTGCATCCCACATGGGGAGGCACAGAAGTAGCGCTGCTCGCCGCAACCATTAAAGCGTAGCTACTCTGCCTATTCGCAAGTATTAGGGCCCATTGTTTGTACATACTGTATATCAATGCAAAGTTATGTTGTATTTATTATATGTATGTAAGGTTTTAACTCCAGAGCATTTAAACATGGCTCCCTTTTCTGTTCACACCTACTGACAAAGCCTCATTTCCCTGATGTGAAGCACCAGGGCATTGTTATGTTTGCTGTGCAATAAAATATTTCTGTGTCTATCTGCTATAGTCTGTTGTGTGCCTTTTCTTTGTATTCATGATGCCAGGAGCTCCACTGCCCTGATTATTCCCACCTCCATTTTTTCCTTGAGCCCTCCTCATCATACAGTATGCCCCTGATCACTGTGTTGCTTCACATTATTACACAAATAACTCAGACTGCTGTGTGGCACAGCCTCTACAAAGATAAACTTTCTTGTGTAATGTTTGTACTTCAAAAAAATAAAAAAGGTGCTCTCTGCATAGGCATTAAGATGTCCTGGGCTGTTGCTTATAGACCTACACAAACAATTATTTTCTGTCACAGCCCAAAAAGATATTTTTATATAAATGCACTTTCCTCTGCTTATTATGACAGAAATTGTATCTGTCC
The DNA here is from genome assembly GCA_016271365.2 of Neoceratodus forsteri. NCBI lineage: Eukaryota > Metazoa > Chordata > Ceratodontiformes > Ceratodontidae > Neoceratodus > Neoceratodus forsteri. Next base: position 1,221,691,513 of record CM057459.1, on the reverse strand, counting down.
TAAAGATGTTTTCTCTCTAAATAAAAGCTTCTGAAATTCGTTTTGCAGCATCTCAGCACTGAAATGCAGCAAATATTTCTGCAGTAACTACAGTTGTTTTACAAGCTATTCTTAATGACTTTGTTAACAAAGAGGCACATCTGACACCTTCTGTTCTTACTTGCCAACTGAGCAAACAATGCTCCTTCTTGGGATTAAAAGGATTCATAGGATTCACAGGTGATACATACAAAATAAAGCTGTTGGCCCACACTGATGCTTGCTATTTCTCAGTGGTCATAGAAACATAGAATTTGATGGCGGATAAGTACCACTTGGCCCACCTAGTCTGCCCATTTCCCTACCTAATGGATAAGCTGCAGATCCTAGTTAACCAACAACCTACTTCCTCCTACCCCCCACTAGAATTGACTTATGCCTGTCCCATGCATTCTTGAATTTCCCCACTGTTTTTGACTCCACTACCTCCTCAGGAAGGTCGTTCCATGTATCCACAACCTTCTCTGTGAAAAAAAAGTTCCTCACATTACCTCTGAGCTGTCCCCCCTCTATCTTCAAATTGTGCCCCCTTGTTTTTGCACATCTCTTTTTCTGAAAGATGCTACCCTCTTGGACTTTGTTGATTCCCTCGAGGTACTTAAAAGTTTCTATCATGTTCCCCCTCTCCCTCCTTTCCTTGAATACAGTACACATTGAGCTTCTTTAATCTCTCTTCGTATGTCTTCTAGTGCAGACCCTGTAACATTTTAGTTGCCCTCCTCTGAACAGCCTCCATCCTGTCTATCTCCTTGCAGAGATGGGGTCTCCAGAACTGCACACAGTACTCCAGATGGGGTCTTACCAACTGTCTGTACAGAGAGATAACAACTTCCTGTTTTCTACTGCTGATGCCACTCCCTATGCATCCCAGTATCCCGCCAGCCCTCCTTACTGCCTTCTCACATTGCATGCCCACCTTTAGGTCATCTGATATGACTACCCCATCTGATATGACTACATCATACCCAGTAACACTGTAATTACTAAAGTGAGCATCCAACTTTGCTTTAAAAACCTCATCACATTCCTAAGTAAGCTATTCTACATTGCCACTACCCTTTGGGTAATCCATTTCTCTGTCCTATTAGCCTTGAATATAGTTCCTCCTTTAACTGCTTCTATGACCTCTATTATTATTATTATATAATATCTTTAGCTATTAATCCCAAACAATTCTATAGATCCCTATCCATAAAAACCTGGAAAACAAGACACATATCACCTCTCAATCTTCTTTGCTCCAATGAATAGATTCATCTCAACCCTTCTCTCCTCATACGACTTACCTCTCATCCCAGAGACCATCTTTGTTGCTTTTCTCAGCACTTACTCCAATTTTTTCATACTGCCTCTATCCTTTGATACCCAAAACTGACCACAGTACTCCATCTGTGTTCTGACCAGGGCAGAGAATAATGGCACAATCACTACATGATGCTGACTTTTAATTTTTCTTCTTATATTGTCCAGTATTCTGTAATTATTTTTAAGCACTTCACTGCACTGCATTTGGAATTCTAAGTCATTTATTATCAACACTCCCAAGTCAAGGTACAAGTTTATTGAAAATGTGTATTACAAAAGCAAAACACATAAAAATGTTAGCTAAAATCCATATGATAACACCAATATGCAGTACACATGACCAGAAACATACGTATTATAACTAGACACATCCCATCTTCACAATCTATTAGCAGCAATATCAAATTGTGCCATGCAGTTTAAAACCACTATATCCTCTGTATTTCAAAAGAATCTTAATTTTTCAACCGTGGATAGACCACTGATTTTTAGAGAGGTATTGTGACAACCATTTATCTCTAAGTTTATTCAATTTGGAACACACAAACAAAATATGAGCCAAATCCCATTTCCCTGGGCAGTTGCCCTTACAACCTAAACCTGCTCTATAAGTATTCCAATCCAAAAAAACAGAGGTGACTCCTACATTTTTATTAAATCTTAAATTTGCCAATGTCTTGTACTGCTAATTATCTTCACATTTAAATACATACACCTCCGTTATGTGTATTTTTAAGATCTTTATAATTAAAAAAAAGAGTAGTTGAAGTTACTCTTGCATTATCATTTTGTTTAGCAGTATCCTGGATTCTGCTTATCACAATATCATAAAATTCATCAGTCAACCTATTAAAATCTAAGTTTACGATAGACCCAAACCCATTTTCTTAAGCCTGGTGTCCAGATCTTTTTTCCAGGATCAGCTTTTTGCTGAAACATTATTCCTTGGGCCCAATTCCAGAAGAGATACACCCAACACAAGGTACTTGCATCACTCAGCAATGATGCAAGTTGCACCTTGTGTTATTAATTGTGGCATTCTCTATTCCAGTGTGTGATATGCACTGGTGAGGGAATCTGCTGTGCCAAAGGGGCACTGCACACCCCTTGCAACCTGCATCTGGGTATGTCAGGTTGCAAGGGGGCTTGCACCATGCCATGGCTCACATTTCCCTTTCTGAAAGCCTCACCATGGCCGTCACAAGGGGTTCAACTTAAACCTTCCAGGAGGTGGTCTAAACCCCTAGTGACTAACTAGGACACTGTTTCAGGTGGGAAGGAGGGGCACAGAGGGGACTAAGGAGGGTTGGTGTGGCAACTGGAATGTATGGGGTTGCTTCGGCACACGGGGAGTGCATATGCCTCTGTATAGATATATCATGGGCATTTGCTCCCTGCTGGGTGCTGAACCACTACCCGACCACTCTGCTGGCACACCAACCCACCCTTTGTCCCCTCCTGCCTTCTCACCCCCTCTGGGCATGTGTGTTCCCACCTCACCACCACCAGTGCTGCCTGTCCTGTGTTGCGCTGGTGGAAGGTGTGCCAGATCCATGTGGCATGTGCCACTGGTTGGGCACGGAACTGCACTTGCAGCAATCCCAGGCAGTTTGGTGCAGGGACAATGCTTTTTTTGGAATACTGTGCAAGTTTTCTGTTTACCCAGTATTGACATAGCCCTTGGAGAGGCGCAACTTGTGTTGCTCCAAGGGCTCATTTCAGAATCGGGCCCCATATGTCAAAAGTTAAGCTATCTTCCCAACACTGACATAAAATAGAATTTGTGTCCCTAGTACTACATATCTTATAGAAATAATGAAACTGGCTAATCATGACATTGGTAGCCGGTGAAAGATTACCCATTTCTGCCTTTAAAAATGCACCTGGTATAAATTTTGGAAGACTAAGAAGAAGCCTAATACAAAGGTTTTGGATTGGTTCTTGGGTAACTAAGTCATTATGTTTTCCCCAAATCTCTGAGCCATATACTATGGCTGAATCCACTTTCATTTTGTATATTTTCAAGAGAGAAGAGAATAATGATTAATGTACTGTTTGGAGAATTTATTTATTGCCAATATTAGTTGCCTTCCCTTCTTTTTATTATCCTCTATATGTGAACTCCACAGTCTTATGTAGGATAACACCCACATAAAAATAACTATTCACTTGATTAACTGTATTACCCTCAATTTTCCAGTTAAAGTTTAAATTTTCAGGATTATTAACAACCATAATTTTTGTTTAATCAATATTTATAGATAGCTGAAGGTCCTTTAGGGTTGAAGCAACATTGGATAGAGCTTTTTGAAGTTCACTAGCAGATCCGGACAACAGCACAGCATCATCTGTATATACAGTAGGAGTATATTTATCCTGGCATTCTTGACCCTTGGTGCATCAGTTTTGCATGTATCCAGTCTATGTACTACTTGGTCTATATAAATATTAAAGGGACACTGTTAACCCCCTCAGGTCTCAAAATTTCCCTAGTTTAAAAAACACATTTTATGATTGCCAACATTCTGTAAAGATTGCTGATGTAGCTGGTAGTTTGATTCTGACTTTTGTTCTTTAAAAAAGTGAAAAACAGTTTGCCCACCATACTGGCATTACCACTCAAACACAGGTTTGGTTACATTTCTTGATCAGCTCCAGCTGCATCTTTCCTGGACTTGGGCACACCCATAACACAGTCTAGCTCGTCAAGATGCAGTGGGAGTTTAGGAAGCTACTGCCTCATGAGTGACTGCTCTTTTTGGGTGTGAGTCTAAAGCTCAGGAAGTATGCAGTAAGAACAGATCCAGGATGGTAAACAAAACAAAGTTGATTATAAATATACATTAGCATGCATTCCTGTTCTACTAAAGATGGAGACAGACAAAACAAACAACATCAATGAATTTTAGAGAAGGTAAGCAATCATAAAATGTAGGATTTTAACTAGAAATAATATGATGATAAACAAGCTGACAGTGCCCACAGGCATCCCTCTTTTACACCCTTACATATCTTTACAGGCTCAGTTAATTTGCCATCTGTTGAGTACCAAATTTGTATATACATCTCTGAATATAATCTCTGTATTACAGCCAATAATTTACTATCAGTACTCCAAAAGTCAAGAATTCTCCACGGAATCTCCTTGTTTACACTGTCAAATGCAGATGACATATCTATAAATGCAAAATACGAGTCTTTTTTGTTTGTGCTTTTCTTTTTTTTATCATAGAAAATTTTTATTGATTTTCTAAGCATACATACATAACAAAAGGTCACAGCCGTGACCTGACCCATACACGAAAATATCGAGCTCTGAGTACACACACTCACATTATACAAAAAATGCAGCATATACAATAATCCTCTGACGTCAACTAAAGATCTCAAATATTACACATTCTAACGGCGGAGTTGTCAGCCATAAACATACAATACCAAAGAAATTATAAAAGAGAATTACAATAAGGAATTGGCATTCTGCAAAGAAAGGAATGAAAATAAGCTTCCCATCTGGCATTATATTTATCCATACAGCCTACTTGTATACAGGACAACCGATCTAAGATAGCTAATTTAGCAAGTGCAGCAGGCCAACTACTATGAGAAGGTGGGATTGGTTGTCGCCAGTGTATAAGTACCAGTCGCTTTGCTTCCAGAAGAGCAAGTGCGATCCATTGTCTCTTAGGCCCAGATAAGGCAGTGAGGGATGAAGTGTCCCTAATAGAAGCTTGGGGGCAGATAAATGTATTTGAGTTCCAAAAACCATAGAGCAATCCTGGCCGATGGCAGACCAAAAAGGTGAGAGCACCGGGCATGACCAAAGAATGTGCAGCAGGTGACCTCCAGGGTGTTGACATCGCCAACAATTGGAGTGTTGCAGTAGGCTATGAGAGTGTAGGGATGCTGGCATTCAATACCAAAACTGCAAAATTTTGAGCTGTATGACATGGCTTTTAGTGTCTGTGTACATGCAATGACATTCCCGAAGGTACCGGTTCCAGGATTCCTGAGAAATATGGGTGTTCAAAATAGAAGCCCACTTCAACCTGCACGAATTGGATGGGTCTATCTGTGCATCTCGCCAAGTCTTATAAAAATGTCCATTGAGCCCTCCACTAAAGGATGTTTCATGCCTATGGACCAACCACTTTCACTTTGGATCCATGTCCCTACAGGACTTCTGAGCCTGTATAGCACTGCGCATTTGAAGAAATCTCCAAAAATCCCTAACTGGGATCTGAAATTTCTGCTGCAGTTGGGCAAAGGACATCAAAGTTAAGGAGCCGGGTAAACACAAGTCCTGTATATACCGGATTCCCTGTGCCTCCCATGTAGGCCAATGAAAAGGGGTATCCTCAGTTGTTAAGGCCTTATCATAAGGCAACGCATTCCAAGATGGCGGCTGAGCTGAGCAGGCCAGAGCACTAGCTTCTGCTGTTCGTTTGTTTGTGGATTGTGTTTTGCGTTTTGCTCGTCTTTATTTATTTTCATTCATTTCTTTTTGGTTTTTAGACTAGTTCAGGGCTGAAGCAGTTAGTTAGATTAGGACGTCTTTGCCGAATATCAGGGTATTGAATTAGTTTAGCTCCCCGGTGATGTTGTGCTTCTCTGCTTTTCCGATCATTTCTCTGACCACAGTGTGAGAGACTGTGGAGTCGGGGAGTTGTGGGAGCTGTAGCGAGGAGGATCTTTGCTTGTGCTGGATTTAGGAACCTCAACCACTGGGTTTCCTATAAAATTCATGAGTGAACTTTATTTTATGTGCCTAAATGTTACCTGGCCATTGCGTGTAGACTGTGAAGTCGGGGACTAGCGAGAGAATCCTCTTAACCAGTGGAAAGTGTCTGCAGTGTTATTGACACGGTTTATCCTTAGTTGTTCGTCGTTTGCTCTGCCTGCCCCTCTCGTGGACTCAGTGGATTATAGGATCGAACTGGAAATTGGAATATCGGAGAAACTGAGTACCTGGGTTTGTCCGGTTACTCGAGGCTTTAACTGGCTCAGTTTTGCGTTGGTATTTGAAGATTTTCACTGAACTATTGGCCTTTCTGTGTTGTGGTGTCACATCGAAGAAGGAGGAGAGGTCTAACTGACCCAGCTGTTCCAGAGGAGGGTGCGGGGTGTTGCTGTCTGTCCCTGGGAGGGTCGGGAGTACCTGCCGGTGGGTTGGTGTTCTCGGGGCCTCCTGGTGGTGCCGGAGTTGCTGGCAGAGGCTGGGCTTCTTCTGGCATCCCAAGTAGGGGAGATTGGTCACATAAACGCACCTTCCTAGGGTTTGCTGGGTTAGGAGTGTTTACCTCCTCCTCAATTTTTGCTGAATAAACTCCAAATAGTGAGAATCTGCAGTGACTGGATTGGAATACCAGGAATATGTAGAAAATGTACTGAGCATCTAATTTTTCGATTTTCGGGATTATTTGGACTTTTGCTGTGTGGGGCCTGAGACTAGTATTACCATTTCCTGTGTTTTTTGTTGGGGGCTTATAAAGTTTGGCGGCTTTAGACTTGTGCTGCTTGTCCTATTATGATTGTTTGGATCTAAGCATCGTCTGGATTTAAGTGAAGTGAACCTATTTTATTACTTTTTTGGTGGACAATTTCTTTTTCTCTGGTGGTGAGAGGACCAGGGTGTCTAAATTTATTTTATTTGTATTTTATTTTGAGGTTTTTTGTTTAGTTGTTTTGTTTTTTTGTTTGATTTATTTTGTCTATCTTGCAGTGAGAGTGCTAAGATATTTTTTCCCTTCTCTCTACTTGGCTGTGAGAGAGCTAAGGGGGTGGTAATTTTTGTTGTAGGAGTGGTGAGAGCACCCTAACATTATATTTGTTTATATTTATTTATATTTACTTATTTTTATTTGTTTATTTTTTGTTTCTGTTTATTTTATTTTTCTTCTTTATTTTATTTGTGTTTTATTTTGTATGGGCTTTTAGATTAGTTTAAATTTGATTGCACTTGGAGTATATTGTTTAGTTTAAGCAGTGACATGTGCTGGCCTTCAGGCTCCACGGGAGACCACTATTCATCCTCCTCTCTTCGTGACCTCTGCCTTTTATATACTCCTTTCCCTACAATTTGAGGTTTACCAGCGCTGTAGAGCCGCTGGGGATTGTTCAGAGGAGAGTGAGGAGGGTTAAAAGTAGATGAGAGAGGATGAACGAGCCGGGCCACCGTATCGGGTTTACTTAAGTCCAGAAGGCGCCCTGGGGTGAAATGGAATCCAGACCGGGGTCTCCCATGTCTGGTGCCCATACCCAAGGGCATTACTGAATTTGGTGGGCAGATAGGCCAGACAGCCTCTGAGGTTTGTCCAACTCGGGCGGTGTTATGCAATGCCAGGTCTGTTAGGAATAAGACCGCCATTATTGCCCATCTTGTTAGTTCGGCTGACCTGGCTTGCATCACCTAGTCCTGGCTGGATGAAAATTCAGGCCCCATATTGGAGGCCATGACTCCGGCCGGGTACTCGGTGATACACCGCCTGAGATTGGACCGCAGTGGAGGGGGGGTTGCAGTCTGTTTTAAGACTGAATTGGGCCTCACGAATGTAGTAGTAGGTGAGGCTGAATCCTTTGAGTGCACAGTTGTAGCAGGTGTAGGCTTTTAATCATTCTCATCTACCATCCACCCGGGAGATGGAGAATGCCTTACAGGAAGTAGCAGACTCTCATGATATAAAACAGCTTGAGCCTAGATTACGTAGTTCTGGGTGACTTAATGCCTGGGTCGATTGATGAACACTACAATTTGGTAATCACTTCCTCCAATTTACGCCTTTGGGCCTTACACATGTAGCTTCCACTGCTACACATAAATCTGGGCACCTCTGGACTTAGTCTTCCTCTTAGGGATTGACTCATCCGACGTGGGGGTGGAACCAGTCACCTGGTCTGACCACTACACTGTGAGGTTCAATTTTTGCACCCCCCTGAGAAGGCCTTCCCCTGTGGAGATGGTCATGTACCTCCCATTACGTAATATTACTTCCCAAGGCTTTGCGGCGGTCCTTGACCTATCACCCCCCGTGTTGGCTAGCAGTAATCCAAAGGCACTGGTGTTGGCGTATAACATGGCCATTACAGTGGCCCTGGATCTTATTGCTCCTGTTTGTGAGTGCCCCTATCCCTCCACCCCAGGTCCCCTTGGTTTGATGGGACACTGAGGGAGTTGCAGAGACAGGGGCGAAGGTTAGAGCATTGTTGGCGCAAGTCTGCCCTTGATGCCCCACCGCCTTAGATTGATGGAACATTATTCTATCTTCATCAATCTGCAATCACCCATAAGAAGGCAGAATTCCTGTCCAGGGAGATTGCATGCCTCAGAATCGCACTGGCTCAGTTGTTTGGACTGTAGACAGACTGTGCAACCCAGCCTGTCTGCAAGCTTCGAAAAGCTTTTTCGAACTTAGAGTGCCTGAGCTCACCTGCTTCTTTGCAACTGAGAAGGCTGACATCAGCGGACTTGTGTCTGGCAGTCTTTAAGGGTGATGTTGTGAACAGTGAGTTCACAATACCCCAGTTCCCTCTCTTGAGTTCCTTGCACGACCTGAGTTCTGTGAGATATTATGAGGATCATCCATGTGTGCGCCCACAAGCTGTGGTTTGGATCCCGGACCAACTTCCCTAATTTGGGCTGTTCTGAGATCAGTGGTCCAGTCCTGGTGCAAATAGTCTGGTGCTCCTTGGAGTAAGGTGAGTTTCCTAATTCCTGAAAAGAGGCGTGGTGAACACCCTTGAAGAAAGCTACTTGGACCCAGACTGTTTCTTAAACTACAGACCTATCTCTAACCTTTCCTTTATTGGGAAGGTTATTGAGGAGTTAGTGGCAGCCCAATTGGAAGACCATTTAACCATCCATAATGTCTATGAATCCTTCCAATCTGGTTTTTGTAAAAGACACAGCACTGAGACTGCGCTGGTTCGGGCGCTTAATGATCTTCTGAGGGCGAGGGATCAGAAGAGACATTCCATTCTAGTTCTCCTTGATCACCTGGTGTTGTTAGCATGCCTGAGGCTAATTTGTGGAATGTTGGGAACTGTTTTAAAATGGTTCACTTCATTCCTCACTGGGAGATCAACAAGCAAAGAGTTGTCGGGGGTTTATTCCTCCGGCTGAAGCCATACTTCAGCAGTACCCGATGCAGATAATGCCATTCAACAGAGTCGAAGGCTTTAGTAAAATCTATTGCCAAAGCGGCCATGGCTTCAGCGGAGCGAGAGGCTATCCATTTTAAATTAAGGAGAAGCCTAGTATTATCGGAGCCAGATTTGCCCTGCATAAAGCCCACCTGTGCCGGGTGAATAATCGAGGGTAGCACCTCCTGCACCTGCGTGCCTAGAATCTTTGCCAAAACTTTAGTATCAATGGGAAGTAGGGAGATTGGATGATAATTTGCGCAGTCTGTAGGGTCGTTGGACTTTTTTGGTAATAGAATAATCAGGGCCTCCCTCATAGATGGGGAGAATGCTCCAGCTGAGTGGGCTTCCTGCAAAGCAAGGAGTAAAGGTTGTGAGATATTATCCACCAGTGCTTGATACAACTCAGCCGTCATCCCGTCTGGACCAGGAGCTTTGCCTTTTGCCATACGGAATAGAGTTTGCTGTAGTTCCACTGGAGTTATCTGGGCATCCAAGGTAGCCCTTTGCAGTGGAGTGATTTCAGGGCCGACAAATCTCTGAAAAAACTGATCAATCTCCTGCTCCACTTGCTGAGCCAATAGGGCAACCTGCAATCTATACAAGTTTTGATAAAATACCTTCATGGTGTCATTAATATCTTGAGCTTTGTGGACAAGCTTACCCGCTGCCGAGCGAAGGACCTGAATCTGGGATGACGCTTGTTGCTTCCGCAGCCTAAATGCAAGCAATCTGCCACTTTTTTCACCCCCCCTCCCAGTATGCGTGCTTGGATTTCATTAAGACCCACTCCGCCTTTTGGTGTAAGGTGGCATTGATTTGATACTTAAGGCCCACAATGCGCCTAATTAGAGATTTATCTCTCCTATGGGTAGGGGAAGCCCTAAAGCAGGACTCCAAGGTCGCTAGATCTGCCTGCCATTGGGCCAAGTTGGCTTTCCGCTCTCTGTTTTTGGCAGCTGAAAAAGCAATGATGTGGCCTCTAATCACCACCTTAAAGGCCTCCCATACCATACCAGGGGAGACACCACACTGGGCATTGTGAGCAAAGTATTCCTTCACAGCCTGGGACAACATCCTACAAAATTCCAGGTCTTTAAGCAACAACAGATTACACCTACAATAAGTTCCCATTTTAGACTTCCCCCCTCTTGTATAGGATATCAACACAGAAGCATGATCTGAAATAAGAATATTCCCAATTTTAGCTTTAAGAGTCTTCAGAGCTGCTACCGCATTAGTTAAAAAGAAATCAATACGACTATGAGTGGAGTGTACAGGGGAATAAAGTGTATAGTCCCTCCCATCTGGGTTGTCCCTATGCTACACATCCATTAAACCCCATTCCTGCTGCATTTCCTGGAGAGCTAAATTGGCCTTAACTCTGGCCTGGGGAGAAGGGGTAGACTTATCCACAAACACATCTGCTACCATATTGAAGTCTCCTATAATAATAGGGATTGCCCCATCATCCTGAGTGAGGGAAGAGATGGCTCGACTGACTGCGGGAAAAAACTCTGCATGGTCTACGTGGGAGGTGTACAAGTTGCACAAAATCAGCTTCTCTTCTGGGGAGGATAGCCTGGCAACCACCCACCTGCCCTGTGAGTCATGTTTAGAGTCCTCTAAGGTCCATGAGGAGGAGCGGTGGACCAGAATGGCTACCTCTCTAGTCTTGGTCGTAGCCGAACTAGCACAAACCACCCCCACCCATGCTTTCTTCATCCATACAACTGCTTTTTTCAGAAGATGCATTTCCTGAAGTAGGGCAATATCTGAGCATAAGGAGCACAAGTACTGAAGCACTTTAGTCTGTTTAACAGGGTGGTTTAACCCATTTACGTTCCAGGAAACCAGGACTGTGAGGGAACTAATAGGACTATCTATAGCTGTGGGGGGACACATACTGACTTATAGTGTACGCAGCAACTATGAGCCCCAGAGCTATACCCAGGTACCTAAGTAATATGTTGCCTTGCTAAAGTTAAAGCTTCCTGTTAGCCAGCACCTGGCTAAGATGACCACTCTTTTGCTGCAGCCGGCTACCTTGCCTCGCCACTTGGGAACTACTCCGCTGTGGTCACCTCGTGCGCTCCTACTGCCCAACCAAGCAGAGACCATGGCTCCTCTGGCACTGGCAGGTAATGTAACCAGCAGTCAAGGTTCTCAGCACACCCTATACCCTTTCAAGCCCCCCACGGACTGGTTATCTGCTAAAGGCCTCAGAACTGCGCACCTCGATATCCGGAGCATCCTACAAAACCTAGCAGAACTCGCAGCCTGGGCAGCCCACTACAAGCCAGACATACTGTGTATTATGGAAACATGGCTGAAACCTAGCATACCCGACTCCGCGTGTGCCCTCCCGGGTTACAGCTTCGCGGGCGTGACAGGGCAGGCAGTAAGCGTGGGGAGGGTGTGCTCCTTCACACTTTGAGTGCGCCGAAATTGTTCCACTGCCCTCACTCACCTCATGAACCTCCGGTATGTGAGTTCCTCCACTCACTCCTTCTCCTTGGAAACACAAAAGGTGCATATTGTTTGTGCCTACAACCTCCAAGGGTGGGGTCCAAGGCTCTCGCTGACTTGACCTCCTTAAAGCAAAGGTGGGCTCAAGTGATTACTTATCCTGAGGACCCTAAACCTCAACTAGCTGGGGCCAAATACCAGTGTATTTGAACCTCTCCTATCGGGCCTAGTGCTTAGCCAGATCATTACAGGGCCCACCAGGACCTCCTCTCCGGGAGACAAAGGCTCACTTATTGACTGGGTCCTCTGCAACCGATGAGATAGAATTGTCCACTCGGGAACTCTCCCCGATGCCATCTCAGACCACTTACCTATCTACTGCATATGGGGCACCTCCTCGCACAAAGTTCCCTGCAGGGTGATCCAGATGAGGGACTTCTCCAAGCTCAGTCTAAAGGATTTCCTCAATGACCTCCGCTGCGCAGACTGGTCTGGGGTCACAGCCACTAGCGACTCCGTTGCAGCCCTAGATCAGTTCCTAGCCATTTTTGCACCACTGCAAAACAGGCATGCACCCCTCACTAAAAGGAGGGAGAGGGGCACGGTCACTAAGTGACTACATGGGGGACTCTTTTCTCCCTCATGAAGCTGAGAGACAAATGGTGGGTGAAATATAAAATCTCACGCAACATTAATTATCTCATCGAGTACCGTCGGCTCAAACTCCTGCAAGAGTGCCGTACGCGCTGCAAAGAGAGAATTCTGCAAATCCGCCCTGCTTGCTACAGCCTATAACCCCTGGCATTTCTGGCAAAACGTCAAAAACCTGGTAGGTGAGTCTGCCAAGGAAATGACCCCCGACGTCAATATTGGGGGGTCTAACTGCAATAATCCCCACACTATTGCCTCTGCTTTCAACAGCATGTTCACTAACCTGACCACATCGTCATCGTCCCGACCCGCTGCACCTACTCAGACTGATGGGGCCCCCACCCGGCCTCCTTTCCACCTCAAAAGAATCTCAGTTGGGGAGACCAAGGCACTCCTTGCTGGGCTCTCCCATCACATGGGCGCTGGTCACAACAGCGTCGAGCCTAAACTGCTGAGCTTGGGGGCCCCTCTCCTCACCAGGCCAGTTGCCCACATATTTAATGCCTCACTTATCTCGGGGATCATACCTGACATTTGGAAGGTTGACAAGATTGCCCCTGTGCGCAAGCAAGGAGACCCCAAGGATATGAAAAATTACCGCCCTATCGCCATACTCTCGGCAGTCAGTAAGCTCCTAGAAAAGGCTGTTGCCTCTCAACTCTCCCACTACCTTCAGGAGTATGCAGTTCTCTCCCCAGCCCAGCCCAGCATGGCTTTAGGAAGTGGTATAGCACATCGACAGCGCTTGCTGTAGTTACCTCGGCGATCTGGACAGCCACCGACCAAGGCAAATGGACTGGAGCCATCTTCGTGGACCTCTCTAAGGCCTTCGATCGTGTTGACCACTCCATCCTCCATTCCACTCTACAGTTCATTGGATTCTCCAACCGAGCCCTTGCATGGTTCTCTGACTACCTTGGGGGAAGGCAGCAATATTCTTGCTTCAACCACGCCCTCTCTGCCCTTTCCCCTGTCACCCTCGGGGTCCCCAAGGGATCCATCCTCGGACCCATTCTGTTTTCCCTGTACATCAATGGGCTGCCCTCTGTTGCTACCCATGGGCACATAACCCTATACGCGGATGACCTAGTCTTATTGTACAGTTCTCCGGACATGTCTAGCATAAACACTCACCTGAACTCTGACTTCTCTAGTATCCAGAACTGGCTGGTGGATCACAAGCTCACCATCAACCTGGATAAGACCATGGCCATGGTCTTCGGGTCTTCGGCCAAAAACAATGCCTGTCCCACACCCCTAAAGATTTATGGGGCTAATGGTGCCCCCCTACAGGTCCCTGTTGCCGTGAAGTACCTAGGCCTTACCCTCGATCCGCAGCTGGATCTTACAGTGCACCTTAGAAATGTCTGTATGGCCACTAACGGGAAGCTTGGACTTGCACACAAGGCTAAAGATTGCCTCACCCCGGCTGCTCGTCTTGCCATAGCCGGGGGATACTCCTGCCCACACTCTGCTATGGGCTCGTAGCCTTTGCCCCGGTCCCAAACTCTAGCCTAGCTAAGTGGGATATGGCATACAACAACATATGCCACTTCGCCCTCTCCGCTCCTCACCTCACGCATCATTGTGAGCTATACTCCAGGCTGGAATGGCTCCCCCCAGAAAAACACCGTGCGTTTGTCCTGGGCAACTTTGACAACATAGTCAGAACATCCACTCCTCCTGCACTAGCCCTCCCCCTCAAGCATGACACCCTTGCCTACAACCTACGATCTGACACTACTCAGGTCCACCTGGTTCCTAAGACCCGCACTCTCACTGGCGACCGGGCCTTCTCAGCCTGCGTGCCTAGGCTGTAGAACTCCCTTCCTGTACTTGTACGTGCATCTACCTCACATCACTGCTTCAAAACCTCATTCTGAAACTTCCTCAAATCCACAGCTGCCTGTCTTTGTGCTTCATAGCTCCAGAAACATCCCCTCCTCCTCCGGATACTTTAGGGTGACTGTGGGTGCTAATCTATGATGGTTACCTGCAGTATCGCACTTAAGCCCTCCTGGGGCATGGGGGAGCGACCCTGGCTAGCACTTCCCACGTCTAGCTGCTCAAGGAGGGTAGCATTTCTCTGTAAAGATAGGCGCCCATGAAAGATCATGTATTTTGTTGTACTCCCTGTCATGGGTGTTTCCTGGCGCTCACCCTCCTCCCTACTGCCGATTTATAACTTGTCTGCTGTATACCTTACCTAACTATGTTACCCTGGTTACCCGATTTTTATCTTGTTTGCTGTATGCCTTACCTTGCTATGTTTTCCTGGTGCTTACCCACCTCACTACTGCTGATTTATATCTTGCTTGCTATATACCATACCATACTATGTAATGACATGGTACCTTACTACTGTTCCACCCACTTGCACGTGGGCCCGATTGTACCCTGTCCCTGTATTGTGTCTCCTATGTACTCTATAACCTCCCAGGTCGCACCTGAAAATAGGCACATGCTGTCTAGTGTGCTAACCTGGTTAACAAAAGCAAATAAATAAATAATTTAAATCCGCAAACAAATATCAATCTTCGAAGTCAACTCCACCTAAGCTGCCAGATGGGAAAAGAAATATAAACCAGTAATGTAAAAAGTATTCACGCCTAAACCTGTAAGCTGCGACATAGGAATATAACACCAAGCTTAAACCCACTATAAACGGTAACAACACAGTAACCTATTTATCTAAATAACTTTAGTATAAGTAAGTTAACCGAGGGTTGGATAGCTAACCTTATCCAATCCCTACCCCAAAAAAGAATTCAACTCTTGTATTAAACACCCGTAAACTTTACCAGTATGCACAAGCGTTATAGGATCAAGGTTCTGTGAAAGAGGCCCCTACAAATTAGCGGCCTCGGCTACACTAGCCCCAGATCCTTGTAGGAGGTAACTGGTTACAACCAATAGCAATCCAGCACTCTGGGCCCACAGTACTCCAGAGATCGGGCGCCGGACCATCAGGGGGAATGAGACGGAAAGGGAAAGGGAAAGAGAAGCCCCCAAGATCCTCCTTGGGGACACCCCGAAGGAGAGGTCCTTGGGCAGAGGAAGGGAGGGAATGGGGGGGGGGATGTCCTTACCTATCGGTAAAGGCCCCACGCTAGAAAAATACATAACAATGCAGAAGGAAGGGACATCCACTTACTAGAGACTCCTGCTCCTTCCTCTATGCAGAAATTCTAGGTCACAGGGTGATTAACACTGCTGACATAATGTTACTATGTCTGGAGAGTGCAATGCACAGTTTAAATGAATGGGGAGGGAACACGTACTGTGCCATTAGTGACCCCAAGAAGCCGCCACCCTGATTCCCTTCAGGGTACAGGCTCAGTAAACAGCATAACAAGTTTAGCTATACAATCGATATTCAGCCAGTTTTGTAATGCTACAATTATTCAAGTCCAGACTATCACCCAGGGAGTTCATCCGGGTCTACACCAGCAAGTAGGGATGCAGCTATATGCCCTGCACCATCCTTGATCACCGCAGCCGCATAGGAGATTAACCCGGGTCAGATGGGAGTCGCAGCATCAACCACCTCTATCAGTGAGGATTCGGATATGTCAGCCCAGTCTTTTGACATACTAGTATCCATGTCCACAGCTTCCGGGACAGGAGAATGGCCGTTACGAGGAGGAGAAGTGTTGTCATCATGAGACACTTTCACTGGAGGAGCCATCATTACAGCTTCATGTGTGGATTGGCCCGCACTCCTGGATCTCTGTCGAAGCCGAGCCCCTGCACTGACTGCCCTAGGTGCCAGAGCAGACTGCATCTTGTGTGAAGGCTGCGAGGGATGCTCCGGCACTACAGACTGCACCTGTGCGGGGTCAAGAGGGCCCATCAATGCTGGGGGACTGCGCTTTGATGTTACATGACCGCCCCTCATACCCTCACCTTGATGTTGATGCCTGTCCATATGGCTCCCTTTCAGGGTATTAGGATCCCAAAGCCGCCTATTGGGTGATGAGGGAATAGGCAATTTGGGCCAGAATTTGGCAAGCCATCTTTCTATTTCTGAGGGGTACTCTGCCACCAAGTCTCTGCCATCCTTTGCGACCAGCAACTTAGTGAGACCCCTGAACTTAAAGTGAAAGTTATTTTGATAAATAATTTTTTTGAGAGGGCCAAAAGCACGTCTTTTGCTGGCAGTTTCATGGGCAAAATCACGATAGAACAGCACAGTGGAACCTTGCCAATGCACTTCTCCTATGTCTCTGGCAGCCCTGAGGATTCTCTCCTTTGTGGAGTATCTCAGGAAGTATACTATTATTAGTCTTGGCTGTACAGGGGTCCTGTCCCTTCTAGACGCAAGCCGATGCGCTCGTTCAACGTCCATATTGCCCCACCATCTTTCCCCTAACATAGTAGGCAGCATTTCGTTTAAGAACCTCTCCATATTCTGCCCCTCCACTCCTTCTGGTATGCCTATAATGTGCAGGTTGTTCTTTCTGGCCCTATTCTCCTGATCCTCTATTCTACCATGAAGCGCAGTGATTCTTTCCTCCTGTAGCTGTAACCTATGCATGAGATTAGACTGGTGCTGCTCACACGCCTCCACCCGTTACTCTGACACATTCATGCGGTCCTGCAAATTCCAGACATCAGCCACTGTGCCCGATAATTGGGTATTAATATCCTCCACTCACAGTAACACTGTTTCCAACATTTGCATAATATGCTGCAGGGAGTCTGCTACCAATGACGTAGCTACATCTGTTGCAGAATTCGGGACAACATGTCCCCTTTCATTTTGATGGGCCATATGTATACAGCACTAAAACAAGGACTGGGGGGTAAGATCTTGCCTCTGGTGTAGCGGTTGTGCTAGCTTGAAGTAAAGGAATTTACTACACCAGCTGATCTGCAAACCGTTGAACGGGAACCTGCCTAGTACCACTCTGCCTCAGCACACCGCTCATCTTAGGTCTCCGTCCACTCCGATGACTGCAGTCCCACTGATCATCTATTGGGGCCTACACTGCTCCAACTCCAATGCTTCAGCCGACTCATGGGGGCATTCAGTGAGGATACTGCAACGCGTCGCTAGGTAAGGGACATTTACCCCATCTGTTTTTAGCATTGGGGGTTATTTAATCCCGAAGGTCATGGCGCTCGAGCTACTTTACTGCCTGACCCGAGAAGAGCTCCCGATTTAGGCACCCACCATGTTGGCGTCCTAGCCACGCCCCCTTATTTGTGCTTTTCTAATCAAATGATCCAGAATAAACAAGTACTCTAGAGTGGAATGCTTCTTTCTGAATCCAAATTACCTGTTAGTTAAAATACTATTTTCTGTTAACCAAATATTGAACTCTTGCAATAGAATATGAGCAAAACTTTTAGCAAATATGATTTGAAGTGCAATGGGCCTATAGTTCGATGGGTTTGTTTATTTCCTTTTTTATGCAATGGTACCAATTCTGTAACTAGCCAGGTATCTGGTATTTCTTCTGTCTCAACCACATACTGTACAGAAACAATTTAAGGAACATATCACACCACCAGGGAATATTACATTGAAAAAAAAATCAGCTGGTATACCATCTGTTCCTGCAGCCTTGTTCTTTTTCTATGCTGTTATGGCATTTTCCATTACATCTCTAGATATTATAATGTTGGAAGAAGACTCTATCACTTACATTCTCCGACAAAATCTCAAATTGCTTAGTTTGCTCTGTAGTCTCTTTATATAAAAATCTGAAATGACTGATCCATTCACTAGCTGGAATATTGGCTTCCACATTTAAGTTACTGACTGGGTCAGTTCGCCGTATGTAGAATGGCGCATGTCAAAACCGCACAACAGAGACAACACAGGAGGGAATAGCGACAGGGTGCAAAACCACTAAATGGTCTTTGCATAGTTGTGAACCCTGTCTCTGTTCCTTCACAAAGAATAAGTCCTCTGCAGGGAGGAGAGTCCACCGACCGCTACCGTGGCTCAATAGGATGAGCCACAGGCAGTAATAGAGGTGGTGTGTCTGCAGACCGGGTCCCAGATGCATGGAATTTTTCTTTATTTCATACTTTGTGTGATTTAAGTGTATAACTCCCACCCCTGGAGTCGATTAGTTTAGCTGGGGGGTTCAGGGGGTGTAGCCCCCTATAACAGGGTGTGCAGGGGGCAGAGTCCCCTGCAAAACATAGAGAACTGCCGCTGGCAATATATTGCACTGTACTGATAGCACGGTATATTGCTGCGGCATTGTTATGTGACATTATGAAAGGGCAAGGAAATCCCTGTATCCTGATTGGCTGAGACTTGTTTCTAGCCATGGCAGTAAGAGAGTGCCACCAATGGCTGAAACAAGTCCCTGCCAACCAGGCAACTCAAAGAATTCATAAGCTACCTATTACCTTATCTCCACCACAAACATGACTGGAGCCTTTATTTATGTATAAAAAAAGTCAGCTAGCCCCTACAAATAAAAGTCCATTAATTTAAATAAAGTAAGTAATTCATTTAATGTTATTTACATTCTCGAGCCCCACTTACTCACATACACACATTTAAACAATCAAGTACTATTTAGTTTCCATTGCTGGTGTTTCTTTAATGACTGTGAAAAATCCCTCCCCCCCATCCCTACCACTTTGCCAGAGAACTCCCTGCTCCTTACCTGGCAACAGATAAAACTGAGATTCTGGTTGCACTTCAGGGCTTTGTGTGTCTTTGTTTGTATGCCAGTTGAACTCTGAAAAATTTTGAATTCATGTATTCCATGTTACCATTCTGTGTGTGTGTGTGTGTGGGGGGGGGGGGGTATTCTAATACTGGAATAATGCAGAGCTTTGAATTCTTTTAGTCCATGGTAAACAATCACACAGTGTATTAAGTGTGAAGAAAGACAGTTGACTGACAGGTGAAAAGTATCTGTGGAGGGACTATTTTACATTATTTAGCAACATTTTAGTATATTTTGTGTGACTTTGAAAACTTTTAGAATGTTCTTTTTTAAAAAGTTGCCTATGGGCCCATTTTATATAAACAATAAGACATGACTGGGTATTGGTAGTAGTGAGATACCCACACACCCAGAGGCTGAAGGCACATGGCCTGTGGCCTCATGCCTCACTATGCCTCTGGGTGTGTGGGTATCTCAGCACTACTAACACCCAGCTATGTCTTATTGCTCTCTCATACCATGGTGCTTTATTTAAAGGTTTTAAGATTATTTTGTTATCACATGCCTGGGATTGAACCCTATTTTTCATAAACTTTAATAAATTATCAAAATGCCTGATAATATCTATGTCAGAGAAATTTATTAATGTCTGCTTCATTCTTTTTACAGGATGGCACTGCTGGAGATTACATATTTTCATTGACATCAGTGGGTCCCATTTAATACACTTTTTCTATACTTGTAAATGTTGCTCTGGCGCTATTTCTATTTCCACATTTTTTAACTTATTATAAGACAAACCACAATGTACTGTTATTGTTATTGGAAAGTGATCAGACACATTTTCATGAAAGACTCTAAAACTTTGAATCCTAGTGAAGAGAACAGCATCTGCTAAGGCTAAATCCAATCAAGTCCCTCCAGTTTTACTTGGAAATGTAAATTCACCCAAACTGGCTTGCGTATTCCTTCCATTTACAATGCACAAATTATGTTTAATAATAAAGTTTAACAAAATGAGTCCCTTCTTATCTTTCTTTTGATCTTTTGAGATTCTGACAGGTAGATCCTGATAATATCCTTGTTTCCTTTTATTAAAAAAAAGGTCTGTTTCATTCAAATTGCCTATATGAGCATTACAGTCACCAAGCAACATAAAATATCTATGAATATCATGGGAAGAGAGTTCATCTGAAAGATTGGAGAATTCATTAAACTGAGTTTCAAACTCTATGTTTTTCAGACTTGGGAAAAATATTATATGTATTTACACAGAAAATATTATCACTTTTCTCATTAGTTATATCAATGGCTAACCAGTTGGAATAAGAGGAAATGTATGTCTTCCCTGTAATCCAATTGTTTCTAGTATCCATTAAAATCATCAGACCACTTTTATATCGACTCTTTAGGCTTGATTTCTTCTCAGGAAGGGCAAATGTATTATCACCCTGGAACTCCATTTGTGTATTAGTGTCAAGCCAAGTCTCCCGTAATAATATGATATCAAAGGATTTTAACATTATCTTTAGCTATTAATCCCAAACAATTCTATAGATCCCTATCCATAAAATCCTGGAAAACAAGGCACATATCACCTCTGAGTCTCTTTAGGGTTGTATTGTATTGTCAGATGACAGATGGGTTTTGTGGGGGGCAGGCTGGAGAGCCTGCTCACATAGACCCAGCCATCGCCAACCTCCTAGTGACACCTCGGGGACGACCTAGGGAGAATCTCTTTCTTTTGGCGTTGATTGAGCCCCTTTAAACAGCTGGAATAAATCTGGAGGACTGGAAGATGACTCTTTAGCTGTAGCGAAGGTCTGCTCTATTTTCATGGAATTTATGGAATAGCAAGAAACTCAGTTTTTATCCAAATACTTCCCAGGTCAAATTGTTCTGTTTTTCTCCCTCTTAAATACTAAGACCAGATTATACGACTTTATTTTGCCTATATGAGAGATGAGCTTTGGGACAGATTCCTCAGGGGTGAGAGCCCTGAGGGTTTTTCATCATTCTGGTTTTCAATGGAGCATAAGTAGGAAGAAACTGTGTCCGAACTGTCATTAATTTTCCTGAGAAGTTAAAATCTGCCCAGACTGCTTAAGACTTTTTCTGAGGAGTTTACTTGAAGAGAATTGGACAATTGTTTTTTTGTGTTTTGGGGGGCTGCTGTTTTAAGATATTTAAATCAGCCTAAGGTTTTTTTATTTAGTTGTTTAACCAGGTATAGCAGGTTTTGATAGTATTTAATTAAACTGGCTGATTAATAATTGTTTTTAAAAAATTTGGCAGCATGTGTTGGGACTGGGCCTCCATGGGCAGGTGCTATTCCCCCTCTAAGCTGAGGGACCTGCACCCTTTTGATAGCCCCCTATTGCAACCTGAGGTATATAGGCATTGTCATGCCTTGGGGATTGCATGGAGGAGGTGGAGAGGGAGGGGGGTTCTTCAGCTGTGAGGGGGGGAGCGGAGTGGACGAATAAGGGTGGTGGGGTCGAGGAGATGCCCTGGGGCACAATGGGTCTAGGATAGGGGAGTACGATGCCTGGTTCCCATACCCAATGGCTCCACTGAGAGTGGGCAAGTGGCCCACTCCTCCAAGGCCTCTCATCCAACCTGGGCTGTGTTATGCAATGCCAGGTCTATAAAAACAAGACAGCAATTATTGCTGATCTTGTTGAGTCATCTGACCTGACTTGCATTACCGGGACCTGGCTGGATGAAAATGCTGGTCCCATATTGGAGTCGACGGTTCCAGCCAGTTACTCGGTAATACATCACCCGAGGTTGGATCGAAGGGGTGGGGGGGTCGCCATTTGTTTTAAATCAGAATTGGGCCTTGTGGAGGTTCCAGTGGTGTCCCCTAGATCCTTTGAGTGTGTCATGGGAGCAGGTGTTGGAAGCAGAATCTTACTCATCTACCGTCCACCCGGTGATGAGAAAGTCTTTCTGCAGGAAGTCACAGACTTCATTGTTGACCTGGTGTTGGAGCCCTCCAGGTGGTTGGTCCTGGGGGACTTCAATGCCTGGGGCAACGATGGACTCTCGCATTTTGGTCAAGACTTCCTCCAATTGATGATTTCATTGGGCTTCACACGGGCTGTTACCACTGCTACCCATATTCAGGGTCACTCTCTGGATCTGGTGTTCACCCTGGGGATGGAGATAATGGAGCTGGTGGTGGAACCAGTTGGGTGGTCTGACCATCATGCCATAAGGTTCAATTTTGCGGCCCCCCTTGTGAGACCTACCCCTTTGGAGATGATCCAGTATCACCCTTTGATGGGAGTTACCCCTGAGGGTCTGATGGTGGTGCTGGACCTATCGAGTTGGCCTATGGAGTGCGTGGATCCAGATGCCTTAGTAGTGCACTATAATAATATGGTGCTGAAGGCACTGGATTCCATTGCACCTGTCCGTGTTCGCCCCCTCTCTCTTCGCCCTCGGTCCCCTTGGTCTGATGGGACATTGAGGGAGTTGAAGAAAGTGGAGCAAAGATTGGAACGTTGTTGGAGGAAATCCTGCCTGGAAGGTGACAGACTTAGATTGATGGCTCATTATGTGGACTATCAATCAGAAATCTCCCTTAAGAAGGCAGAGTTCCTATCCAGGGAGATAGCTGCATCAAGAAATTGACCTGCTCAGCTTTTCCGGACCGTGGACAGACTGTGCAATCCAGCCTGTCTACAGGGTCAGAGAGCGTTTTCACAAATATAGTGTGGCAAGTTTGCTTGATTCTTTGATAAAGTGTCATCGATCAGGTTGGAGATCTGCAGTACATGTTCAAATGAGTGTTGCAGTGATCGATGTGGGGTTACAGGCCTTTGGGCTACCTGGACAGATTTTGACCAGCCAGCGATCATGGATATCATGAAGATTGTCCAGGGCTTGCAACCGACTTGCTGTAGTTTGGATCCTGGTCCTACGCACCTCCTTGTGGGGTGCATGGATGTGATTGGACTAGTCCTTGTGAAGATAGTCTGGGTTCTTTGGACCAAGGGGCATTTCCAGAGTCTTTAAAAGAGGCTGTTGTGACACCCCTTTTGAAGAAATCTTACCTTGACCCTGATTGTCTCGCTAACTACAGACCGAACTCTAACCTGCCCTTTTTGGGTAAGGTTATTGAGAAAGTAGTCATGTTGCAGCTTGATGACTTTCTTACCACCCATGAGGTCTATGATCCTCTTCAGTCCGGCTTCAGGAAGAGGCATAGTACCGAGACAGAGTTAGTCTGGGTACTTGATGATCTCCTAATAGCGAGAGATCGGAGGAGCCATTCAATCTTGGTTCTCCTTGATCTCTCTGCAGCATTCAGCACCGTAGACCATGGGATGTTGCTGGATCACCTGTGGCTACTCTGTGGACTGTTGGGGACAGTCCTCAGATGGTTCCACTCTTTCCTCACAGGCAGAAGTCAGAGGGTAGTTTCAGGGATTTTTTCCTCTGCTCCCTTTGCTCTGTCCTGTGAGGTGCCACAAGGCTCTGTGCTTTCCCCCATGTTGTTCAAGGTGTATATGCTGCCGTTGGGAGACATTATAAGGTGTTATGGGCTGAGTTTTCACTGCTATGCAGATGATACTCAGCTCTATATGTCCTTTGTACCTGAGCAGAATGACGCTTTATCGGTCTTCAACAACTGCCTCACTGAGATTCAGGATTGGATGAGTGCGAACTGGTTGAAGCTGAACCCTGATAAGACTGAGGTGTTGGTTGTGGACCCGGGTCATCATGTAGAGAAGTTGACTCCTGGGTTTCCCTCTGGTCTTGTGTTAGGGGGTAATCAGTTGAGACCTTCTGAACTGGTGCGAAATCTGGGCATAATTTTTGACAACGAGCTGATGCTGAAGACACATGTATCAGCCGTTGTCAAGTCTTCTTTTTACCATCTGAGGTATATCACCTAGATAAAACACTTTGTTCCACACAATGACCTCCCTGTGTTAGTCTGCACTTTTGTTTCCTCGCATCTTGATTACTGTAATGCTCTATATCTAGGGTTGCCGGGGGTGGATCTCCGTCGCCTGCAGCTGGTGCAGAACGCTGCAGCCAGGTTGTTGACTGGGCTACCAAGAACTTGCCATATCACACCTGTGCTGCGCGAACTGCACTGGCTGCCAGTGCGGTGGATAATCACCTTCAAGGTCACGTTGCTGACCTATAAAACCCTACGCAGGCAGAGACCGGGCTACTTGCAAGATCTCCTTTGCCCCCACCGCCTCCTCTGCCTCACCCCCACTCCACTGATGAGGATTGCTAGAGATTCCCAGGGATCGTCTTCAGTTATCTGGGACCAGGGCTTTTTCCTTTATGGCCCCAACCCTTTGGAATTCGCTACCTTGTCAGATTAGAGAGTGCTTGTCCACGGAATCATTAAGACATCTTTGAAAAGTTATTTATTTGAATTTGCATTTGGTTAGGACTATTGCTGCTTTTAATGTTTTTATGTTGTTATTTATTATGGTTGATGTTATCTTATGTATTTGCGCTTTGATATGTTGAAAAGCGCATTATAAAAAAAAATTGATTTGATTTGATTTGTTCCAATGAATAGATTCAGCTCAACCCCTCTCTCCTCATATAACTTACCTCTCATCCCAGAGACCATCCTTATTGCTTTTCTCTGCACTTCCTCCAATTTTTTGATGCTGCCTCTATCCTTTGGTGCCCAAAACTGACCACAGTACTCCATCTGTGTTTTGACAAGGGCAGAGAACAATGGCTTAATCACAGTAGGATGTTTACTTTTAATTTTTCTTCCTATACTGTCCAGTATTTTTAATTATTTTTAACCACTTCACTATAGTGCCTTTGGAATTCTAGATCATTTATTATCAACACTCCCAAGTCCTTTTCCATCAGTGATTCTATAAGTCTCTGTCCCCACAGCGTGTATTCTGCCTTGGTATTCTTTATGCCCCAAGTGCATATTTGTGGATCCTCTACAGTGGCTTGTATGATCTGTTCATCCTTCTGTACAGGAAATCACCCATGTGATCTGCTCTTCAGTATGCATTTTGTGAAGTGTGTTGCACTTTGCTGGTGAATTTATGCAATTGTGAGACTACTCTCTAGAATCCTGTGAAAAAGACTGAAGTCCTTCTCTTAGGAAAACAATCTTCAGCACACCCTTTTCCTCTTTTCTGCTTGAGAGACTGGTGAGATTTCTCAAGTAAAACAGGCTGTAAGATGAGAGGTAGCATGGGTTTGTGTCATGGAGGTCCTGCTAGAGTACTATGAAAGACTTTTATGACAGGGTGACCTATACAGAAGAAAGGACCAAGCAGTTTATGTCCTGTATTCAGATTTCAGAAAGGCCTTGTACTCTGTACCTCATAGGAGATTGGTCAGGAAGCTGGATGATCTGGGTGTCAGGGCTAAACTCACTAGATGGATCAAAAACTAGTTAGTGGACAGAAGCCAGAAGGTGGCCATCAGGGAGGAATTCTTCTAAACTAGGCTGGTGGCCAGTGAGTCCTGCAGGGCTCAGTGCTCGGTCTGCTGTTGTTTAACATTTTCATCAGTGACATAGTGGATGTGATCAAGGGTAAAATCTACCTGTTTATGGATAACACAAAGCTTTGTGGGAGGGTGGACACAAAGGAGAGGAGACAGGAACTAGGGGAAGACCTTGCTAGGTTAAAGAAATGGTGTGGCATTGGGCAACTGAGGTTCAATACTAAAAAGTATTAAGTATGTACTTAGGGGCAAGGAACCCAGAGTCCAAATACTGCATGGATGGTGTGCAGGTCACCAAGTATGATGAAGAAAAGGACCTTGAGGTTATCATCAAAAGAGACCTGAAGCACTCGGCACACTGCAGGAGAGCTGTGGAAAAATCAAATTGGAAGCTAGGCTGCATAGCAAAGGGTATTGCCAGCAGGAAGGCAGAGGTCAGACTAAAACTGTAAAGGTCATTGGCAAGACTGCACCTAAAGTACAGTGTGAAGTATTGGTAGGATTATCTTTTTATTTACTTTTATTACCCACTGCTTGTGGTGTTTGGTGGCAGTTGTACCGACCATCCGTGATCCCCCCTTTTAGGAAATCATGCTGCATGGCAGTGGGGCTTTCAACCTTTTTTTGTTTCCCCTGAAGCCCAACCCCTGAGGATGCAAAAACAAGGTCGGAAGTCCAGGCTGTAGATGTGCTGATGCACATCTCAGCCAAATCCCTAACAATGTTCTCCCTTCCCCTCCCCACACACCAGTAGTCCCAAGCAACTGCCTGTGCATCCACCAGTGGTGGGAACTGGATGGTGTGACAATCCCTCCCCCCTTGGAGTGGGGAGAGTGTTCTGTGGGGCACTTGAAACTCCCTCTCCCCTGGCTAGCCCCCGATGACCCAGGCTGGTCTATTGGTATTGTTATCTTAATAAGGATGTCATCTTGCTGGAAACAGTCCAGAGAAGGACAACAGAGATGATCCAGGGCCAGCAGAGCAACACCTACAAGGAGAGGCTCGAGGGCCTCAATATGTACTCCCTTGAGGACAGAAGGGAGAGGGGATAATATGATTGAGACCTTCAAATACCTTAAATGTATTACTAGGGTGAATACAGAGGGCCGCTTCAGTCTTAGTGGGAACAAGTCCACTAGGGGGCATAGCCTAAAGCTTGTGGGGGGAAGATTCAGGAAGGAGATGAGGAGGCACTTTTTCACTGAGGAAGTGGTGGCCAAGTGTAATGAGTTGCCATATGAGGAGGTCTCCCTGAAAGCTGTGGATAGGGCCAAGAGAGGTTGGGTCAGAATAAAGGGAAACGTTGCTAGGGGAAGGGGGTGCTGAGGGGGTCAGGGGAAATTTGTGGATGGTTGCAGGTCCCACTATAGACACAGGGAGGACTTGCACAATTAAGCAGACAAGATAGACCATAAGGCCTTTATCTGCTGGCATCTTCATATGTTCATATGTTAGTAAGTTCCAGTCATCACCTAAGTAGAATTGTCATTGACTTTGACCCTGATATGGCCTTTCAAATTTGTAAGTTCTGAATCTGTCATCTCCTGATTAGGATCTTGTCGTGATTTTTCCTTAGTACAGACCTTCATCAGTTCCATCATTATGCCATCATTATGTCTTGTATCAACCACTGCAATTCCCTCCTCCCTAGTTTTTCCTCCTTCATCATAAGTAATTTTCAATAAGACCAAAATTTTGCAGTACCCTTCTTGTAATGAAATAAAACAGATTACACAGTGTATTCAGTATAAGGTTGACCTCTTATCATTCACATACTTTCACAGACAGACTGTGCTAACCTTATTGACCTGATGTCTCACAATTATCTCAGGTACTTCCTTTATTCAGCTACTGTAGCTGCAATCTCCTTTCCAGTCCTACTTATAATCTGTCCACAGTTGATTCTCATTCATTTTCTGCTCCAATCATCTTGAATTGTCTCCCTGAAACATGATCAACTGATTCCCTGAGCCATTTCAAGCACTTTCTGAAATTTCTTTTCCATTTCCTTTAACAATTGAAGATTTTTATCCTTAGTCTACTGAGTCATCAAGAATATGAGTGCTCTCACTACAGGTCTATGCTTATAGTGCTGTAACGTGGCTAGAATATATCTAGTTTTGTGCTCTTTATTCTGTGAATCTATTATGTGTTTTTTTTCTCAACTTGCTATGCTCACTGAACATCATAGTGCGATTCCCAGCATGAAAGATGCTATATAGAGCAAAGCAGAATTGAAAGACTACCAGGACACTGAATAAATCTGCATTATGTTATAACATTCATCACTATGCATAAGGGCTAAACTTTAACTAGACTTCGTACAGTACAATAGTGCTATAATCTGGTCAATATTTGACATGTTTTGCAGTGATGGCAGTTTTCTTCATAAAAGTTTTGAAGACAAGTAATTTCATAAATGAGACTAACAAGTACACCACCACATATTTTTTCACTCAAAAATCAAATGCACATAGATGCAAATATAATTCTGAAAAGGAATGTTTTCACCTCGATACAGTCCCTGTTTTGTATACGTAGTTGGATATACACAGAACAAGTCTCAAATATATAATGTAGTTTGCTTTATTCCCTCTCCCTCTCCCTCTCTTGCAGTAATCCCTATCCAGTCCCTGCTAGCCAATGTTTTGGCCAAAGGGTGTATGCTACACATCAGAGCACTTTATGTGTGCAAGGTTACTTGGTCTGTAGCCCATAGATGGATGCCCCAGGGTCAGGATGTGAACCTGTGTCTTTTGATGGACAATATCACATCACTGTGCAAGCCACCATAAAATGTAATCTAAGGGCTCAATCTTCAAAAGCCTGCACCCCCTACCAAACCTGCAGAGGAGCTTTTACTATGGGTGGTATATGAAAGTCCCACTCCGCATGTGCAGGGACCTTTGTACACCTACAAACTAGGGCTTCTGGCCCTTCTGCACCCAGTCCTAGTCCACATGCATGGCTATGCAGGCAGATGGGATAGGACTGGTCAAGTGAGCAGTAGATCATAAAATAATCATACTAAACAAATAAAGTTGAAGAAATTACTGAAAAATTGTTTTAGGGCCACTGCATTATACAGTGATATGAAAGTCAAAGAAACAACCTCCTGATTTGCTGAAACCTATTTATTTACCACACTGCAATCAAATAAGTAGGTACAGGTTACAGTGTGTTTTGTTTCTTTCATGTTGCTAACCAATTTGGCACACTGGAACTTGTGCTTTGTTTTCAGGAGGAGCCCAAGATCATTCAAAAATATGTTACATATACAGAAAGAGTACACAATGCAAAATACAATCCATACACAACAAACTAAATGTTCTAATCATAAAAATAATCATATTAAACAAGTAAAGTTGAAGAAATGATTGAAAAATTGTTTTAGTGCTACAGTTAAATGATTAACGTAATTTATTGATTTAAAATATTCCACAACAAAGTTCAAAACAGTCGCATTGCAAAAAAGCAAATTGTGTTCACACGACCAACACTGCAAAGGGAGGAGGTCTTTTCTATTGGTGGTTTTCTGAAAAAAATAAACTACAAAAGGCACTAAATAAGGATGAGTTAATGGGAAATATATTCAGGCGGCTGCTAGGGGGAGTCAGGGCAGGCTAAAATCAGAGCTCACCTTCTGCAAGGAGGGGAGGGATGAGGGCTCCAGCAATAGTATGCCTCCCAGCAATGGCTAGGAGGTGTTTCACTGATAGTCTTCCACACACGGGGTGGTGGGACACAGTAGATGTTGGAGTGGTGTGTACAGGAGTGTGCACACTTCCCTGGATGTCATTGCACGTCTGTGCTCACTGACGGGGGTGTAGGGAAGTAACCTCCAGAGCAAGGAAAAACCCCAGTGATTGGATAGATGACGTCATACCCCAGCACCATGCCCAATGGTGACTCTAACCCTCATGAATCCCAGTGCCTCCCAATCTTCACCTCTGCCCTCAGGTAATTAGATAGTTGTAAGGAAGTGCTGAGGAACAGAAGGTGGCCCCGTCTCGGGAGGCAAAAACTGGGGGGGATTACCTGAGGGTGTGTTGTTGGAGGGTCTGAGGTCTAGGAGGGTTCCCTGGTAGGGAGGATCTCAGACAGGGTGGAAAAAGCTGTGGTGACTAAGGGAGTTTCACTAGCTGGTGACCAGAAGGGGAAAAAGAATTGGAAAAAAAAAGATGCTTCGCCGACGACCCGGGATCGGGAATGGACTCAGGACGTCGGAGGGCCGGCCGGGGGAGAGGGACTGAGCATCCTAGGGACTGCTCTCCTTCTCCGGGGGGATAGGGGTAGAGTATCCAGCACAACATGGACCCCTGGCAGAAGCTGGAGGTACTTTCTTGCCAGCACCGTCACTTGTGGGGGGACGGGCAGACAGAGGACGTCATTACTCGTCCCCACCCCCAGGTAAAAGCAACGCCAAAAAACACAGCTCCTGCCTCTATGAGGCTCATGGTCTCCCAGCTCCAGTTGCACCACTGTGGCACTCTGGGCCCTTGACCCATTACAGCCTTCGGTGTGCCCAGCTGCCTCCATGTCCCGTCATGGGGGGTAAGCCAGGGAGGCAATACTGTTAGTCTCACCTGCCAGAATCCTTCCTCTGTCTCCTGCAGGTTTGCCACATGAATTTGCCCCACCCTGGGGGGCAATCCAGGAGGCATCTTCAGCCCAAGAGATAAGTCCTGGGGTAGGATGTGGTCCGGGATGGGCTGGGGCTGAGCCTTGGTGATAGGGATAAAAAGCATAATAAAAAAAAAGCTGCAAAATGTCATGCTGAGTGCAGCTTGTTTGGAGTTGTAATTCACTGTAGCTTTCTCTCCCTTCCTCTTTTCCCAAACAGGAAAAGGAAGAGCAGACATGTGCCAGTCAGCTGAGGGAGGAGAGAAGTGAGACATAACAGCAGCTCAGCCAATTTTGTGGCTGCTAGGGGGAGCCAGGGCACATAAAAAATTCCACTCCATCTTATGTGTCCTACACACATTCGGGTCCCAGCACAAGAGTGGAACAGCACAGGATTGGAACAGGTGTGAGATTGGGGTCTTAAGCATTGGCAGGAACCTTTAGGAGGATGCAAGGATATGTGAAGCTCTGCTAGATAATTAAGGAAAGGTTCCTGTTCATTCCTGTTGTAACACTCACTGCAAGGAAGGGAGGAGGGTAAAAGGTAGATCAAGACTAGAAATAGGTACAGCACCTTATTTAGATTAGGAGTATAATGGGATTTAGGAAAGGTATGTGGAAACACTAATAGCAACCTATCTAGGATCAGGTAGAAATGGTTAGGGGAAGGTGAAAGTGCTGCTGCCTCAGTAGGGAAAAAGTACAGAAAGGTAAGGGGGTAAAGGAAAGAAGGAGGAAAACATACTGGAGGGAATTACTTGTCAAGTAGTGTAGAAGGGAAAACCCTATTTAGGGTAAGGTGCAAAGCAACAAAGCAAGCAAAAACAGAAGAACACTAGGACCACCCTGTCAGAGGTAACAACCAAAACTATTTCCAGGTGATACACGGAGCAGGAACTGGGAATGCTGGGAGTGATGCAATGTAGTGGTTGTAGGGTGGCAGTTTTCAGAGAGACTTTCTGGAAACTGAGGTGCTGCCCATCTGCAGACACCTCTCTGGGCTGAGGGAGGAGGTTGCTAGACCCCAGACTGAGTTGGCCAGGATTTGGGTGAACTCTTCCCCTACCCAGGGGCTACCAAGTTTACCATTGTTACTTCAGATGATGCCAGAGAAGAGGGTAGGCTGGATTCTGGTGGATTGTAGAAGGGTAGGGGTGGTGAGTCAGGGGCACATTTATCAACTGGTACCACTATGTAATACCTGTGCCGCTCTGGCAGGGTGGATCTGCAAGGAGAAGGCACTCATGGGAGAGGCCAGGGAGGATGTGGGGGTTCCTTGTAGTGGAGACCCCAAGGACTGTGGTAGAGAACCTCAGAGGATGAGGAAGCAACTTCTGGTCAGGGACTCAATTGTGAGGGGGATAGGCTTGGAATAGGAAGCGGGGAAGGGTGTATCATTAGGGTGGCAGGGCTGGAGGGAGATCTGGATGCCATTGGCCACTTGGAGACTAATAACATGGCCATGGATGGGGAGGGGTCTTAGACAGGTAGCTCACTCAATGGGGAGGAAAGGTTCTCTGCACCACGAGGTTCAACTCATGGTTGAAAGAATGCTGCAGAAAGGAGGGGTTCAGTTATGTTAGGGACTGGGGACCAACATGGAGGGATAAGAGCCTGAATCCACCCAGAAGGAGACCCACAGTCCTCATTGGATGGTTAAATGTTACTTTGATGAACATTTAAACTAGCCAAGGGTGGTGGCAGAAGGAATCAGGGAGGCATAAACTGCCCCTGCCACAGAGGGCAGAGTAGGGAGGACCCGAGTGGAGATGAATTCCCCAGGGTGGAAATTAATAAAAGAATCAGTGTGGTAGGAATGAAGGGGATGGGAAAAAAAGCATTAAAAAGGAGAGGGAGGAGGCCGGTCAATAAGAAAAAAGGTTGGTCAGCAGGGTTGGCAGGCAGAGTGGTAACAGGATCTAGAAGGCCATGTGTGTGAATGCCTGAAGTCTAGGAAATACAATTCCAGATCTATTGGCCACCATGGCAGAGGCTGACCTGGATATTGTGACCATTAACAAACCATGATGCACCCAACAGCATGACTGAAACATGGCCATACCAGTGAAATACTCAGTTCAGAAAGGACAGAGTGAGAAGGGAAGGAGGGGGTATGGTGCTTTATGTGAGGGAAGGCATAAAAGCCACAGAGATAAAAGGAATTGGAGGGGGTGGAGGTACTCTGGGTCACCCTGGAGACAGTAAATGTAGCCACAACTCATAATGGCATGCTCAACAGACTTCCAGCACAGGGGGAGGATCTGGATAAGGTACTGGTGCAATCCATTGGCAAGACAGCAGAAAACAGGGAGGTACTGCTGGTGAGGGACTTCAATCAGGTGGATGCAGATTGGAGCCTCCTAACTGTAGCTTCAGCTAGAAGCAGGGACATCCTGGATTCCCTGCAGGGGGCAGTGCTCAGGCAGTTAGTCATGGTGTCCACTAATGATGGGGCAATATTGGGACTGGTACTCACTAACAGGGACAGTTTTACAGACGTCAAGGTGGGAGGCCATCTGGGGACCAGTAATCACTGTACAATGTGGTTCAACATAAGGACAGCTGTGGAACTGAATCACACAAAGGCGAGGTACCTGGACTTCAGGAGGGCAGATTTCAAAAAGATGGTTAAATTCCTCAGGAATTACCTGATTAGGGGGTGGGGGGGGGGAGGAACAGTGGGTGCAGCTAAAGGAGAGCATAGTGAAGGTAACAAACATCTGTGCCAAGCAAGTGAGCAAAAGCAAGAGGAAAAAAGAGACTGCTGTGGTTCTCAAAAGGAGTGGCTGAGAAGGTAAAGAATAAAAGGGTAGCATTCGGAAGGTATAATGAGACACAGTGTGTATCAGGGGAAACAGAGGAAAGTATGGAAAGTAGTAAGGAATGTGAAGGTGCAAATAGAGGAGAGACTAGTCAAGGAAGTAAAGAAAGGGAATAAGACATCTTTTAGGTATGTAAGCGAAAAGAGGAATACCAGGGGAGGTATTGTAATGTTAAGAAGGGAAGAATGGGACTGTGGAGAGGGGGATCAGGAAAAGGAAGATATCATGACAAATGCTTTTGTTCAGTGTTCACAGGAGAAGGAGAAGGGTAGGGGCCACTAAAAAGTAACAGAAACTTTGGAGGAAGGAGATGAACAATAGTCCTTCTTTGGAGGAGACATTCCTGAAAGGACCTGCAAATCTGAAAGTGGGCAAAGCAATGGGTCCAGACAGGGTGCATCCAAGGATATTGAGGGTACTTATGGAGGTACTGGCTGTACCTCTGACAGTCCTGTTTAACATCTCACTGGAAACAGGAGTGGTTCTGGAGGACTGGAGGAGGGTAGATGTAGTCCACTTCACAAATATTTGGGAGGGAGGAGGCTGGCAACTATAGACCAGTTAGCTTGACATCAATGGTGGGAAAGTTAATGGAATCACTGCTGAAGGACAGGATTGTGGAATATCTTAAATCCAACAGGTTACAAGACCCGAGGCAGCATGGTTTCATGAGGGTGTCATATCAAGCCAATCTGATAGATTTTTTTGACTGCGTGGTCAGGGAATTGGATGAGAGTGGAGCGGTGCACGTGACCTGCCTAGATTTCATTAAGGCTTTCAACACTGTTCCACATAGGAGACTTGTGAGGAAGCAGGGCAGCTTAGGAGTAGGTCAAAGGTGGCAAATTGGGTAAGAAATTGGTTAGGGAGTAGGAGACAGAGGGTGGTAGTAAATGGAATTCACTCTGGAGAAGGGAGAGTGACCAATGGAGTGATTTAGGGATCAGTTCTGGGACCGTGCTCTTTAATGTCTTTGTAAGTGATATTGAAGATGAGCTGGAAGGGAAGATCTGCCTCTTTGTTGATGACACCAAAATGTGCAAGAGAGTGGACACTCTAGGAGGACAGAAAGAATGAGCAGAGACCTGAGAAAACTTGAGGTATAGTCAAAGGTATGGCAGCTGGTTTCAATGTGAAAAAGTGCTAAATCATGCACTTAGGGCTCAGAAATCCAAGTGCAGAGTATAAAATGGGTGGAGTTGTAGTGATGACCACCAAACTGGAAAGAGACCTGGAGGTAATCATATCTGATGATCCGAAGGTGGCCAGCCAGTGTGACAAGGCTGTTTGGAGGACTAGTGGGATGCTGGGGTGCATAGGGAGAGGTATTACATGGACTGAAACAGTGTAATCTAACTTTCTGACTCTGTCTAGAGGACTTGCAAAGGTATTTTAAACTAACTGCACATGGTAAATTTTACTGAAAGGAAGATTGGCTAGAAGCTATTAAATAAGTCACTATGACTTGGCCAGTTCCCCCAGCCATGAAAAGCAGCCGAAGTTACGCCTGTACATAAAAGTGGTGACTGCGTCCAGCACACTAATCTCAATCCTCCCCTCTCCTCTTGAAGGCACTTGAACGTATTGTGGAGGATCAACTAAATGAGTACCTAGAGAAGTATCAAGTCCAATGCTCACAACAGCATAGATTTCAGAAGGCGCATAGCACCACCACTGCCTCGCTTGAGTACACCTCAATTGCACATAATGCTCTTGACTGAGGGCAGCTTGTGGGGGCGATTTATATTGACCTCACAAAAGCTTTTGACACGGTCAATCACACCCTCCTCTTAAATGCCCTCTGTGAGACTGGCCTATCAAATGACACAGTTGGGTGGTTTTGTAGTTACCTTGAAAGTAGATCTCAGTGAGTCAAAATAAGTGGCATCTTATCTGATAGCAGGCAAATGTTATCCGGTGTTCCCCAAGGCTTGGTCTTGAGCCCATTACTCTTTAGCCTCTTCCTTAATAACTTCCCCAAGGCAAGCTCCAATAACGTGCTGCTATACTGTATGCAGATGATGCCGTCATTTATACCAGTCTACTTGACCCACTACCACTTGAAACCAGCTCCAGCTTAGTTTCTCTGACATTGATGCCTGGTTTAAAACCATAACCTGCTAATAAATTACAAGAAGACCAAGACCATGCTCTTCTCTAGACCACACAACATGTACAAATCGCACAAAGAAACCATACTGAACAATGAAAGCTCACTACTTAAACAAGTCCCAAATTTCAAGTACCTTGAGATCACACTGGATGCCTTTCTCTCCTATGGTACACATGCTGACCTTGTTGCAAGGGCAGTTAATACCAGGATAGGACTGTTATACAGACACAGGCACTGCATGACCCCAGATGTGCTCCAGACTGCCAATTCAATTCTATCTATCATTGACTACAGCTTAGTTGTTTACAGAGCAGCCACGGACACCACACTCAAAAGGATCTACACAGCCCTCAACAAGGCATGCAGGTTGAATACTGGAACTCACAGGCTAACGCATACATGTGATCTGTATACACAGACCAACTGGTTAAATCTGAAGGGCAGAATCACCTATCAGACCTGCCTTCTGACAAAACAAAGAAAAAAAAACAAAACAGTCTTGGCCAGTCTTCTCCTGTCGCTCAGAAAAACATAATCCCCACATCTAACTCCTACCAGACTAAGGGCATGTCTAAATTGGCTTATCAAGTTCCTTTTTGCCATACCTCGCAGGCACAGCATTGCTTTTCATACAGGGCACTCTGCTGGCTAAATAATCTCCCCACTGGTATTCAAGAAGAGTCCAGGATTGGCCCTTTTAAGCATAATCATAGGAAACATCTGTAACCCCCTTGTTACCTGGGGTTACTAGAATCCCAGTAAGACCTAGTGGTAGGCAGGGAAGGCAGTTTGTGAAACTCCAGTTAAATGGATTTCACACTGTCTCACTCTGTTCTCAGTCTCAGCTGAGACTGAGGGATGACATCACCATAGAACTATCGCAGCTGCATGAGCCACAATGGAATCTGCAGCAGGGAGTTGGAATAGAATGTTGGGAGGCTTGAACAGTAGTCTGTTGGTCAGCTGGAGTTGGGAGCTTGCTGTGAAAGCAGCACAGCAACTCTAGTTAGGCTCTAGGAGCCTCAGCCCTGACAGATGGCTACATTTAGGTAAAAAGGGTGTGTGTCTCTACCAAAAGAGAGACACAGAAGTAGTTTGAAGTGGTGGAGACCGCTGTTTTGGGTCTCAGTGCCCCCTACCTCTGGGGATGGGGGCAGGAAAGGGTTTCCTGCATATTTCTGGGGCAACCCCCTGGTTCTGCTACTAATGGAGAAGCTGCCTATTTGTTCCAGAGTTTTTGGGAGAACAAGAAGATTTGTGAATCGCCTATGGGGCACCTGCAACCGGAGGGTGAATGTTTGCTCTTCCTGAAAGGGCCTATTTTTTTCACCCTGGGACTTTTGTGACATGTGGGGATTGGACTACTGAAATAGTGGGAGGCCTAGAGTAATAGGCTTAGCCAAAAAGTAAAAGTAGGTTCAAGTCCAGCGCTTATTGGGAAGTCAAAAGACAGGTAGAGGAGATGTGACAGACATCTACCCAGTAATTTACATTGCAAGCTTTCAGTAAAGGAATTGTTTAGTTTCCAGAGAAATGGCCGGGTATGGACTGTGGGATCTGGAGGTGGGAGAACCCCCCATCTTTAGTGACCAGGTCCATCTCTACGGATTTGCTCTGTGGATTTCTACTTTGCCTTATGCACTTGGCCAGTGATGAGGGAAGTACCCAGACGTGGGATTGGAAGGAAAATTCCCTCTAGGAGTCGAAGGCTCTAAGGTGGTTTGGGCAGCCACAACAGGATAATTGGTTCATTTCCCAAAATGAACACTTGAGATCAAGTGTTGAGGAGCGGGCCGTGGGGAAAACTCAAGTAGTGTACAAGTCGGTCTGTCTACCCAAAAGCTGCGGCAAGTCCGGCTGTGTGCCTGGTGGGTTCAGAGCCTGAGGGCTGGAAATAGTGATAAAGTGTTCTGTTGTCTCTAATCTGCATTACCAGGAATGTAGCCCCGTGGCGGTCCGTCTATGCTTTGTTTGTTCAGCTTGGATGTGAATAAAAGCCACACTGTAGAATCCCATTCCTGGTTCTGGACATTACAGTTATTGCTTCCTGTGTTCAGATTTACTTGTGTGCCCCTGTGCAGATAGCCAAACCTAGGTTCCCTGTGCCGAGTAACCTCATCCTCTCCAAACCCAGTCCCCACCAGGTACTGCTGTCAGCTTCAACAGCATGCCACCTGTCGTTTTGCTAAAAAGGCAGGGGTGAAGGGTTACACATCTCTCTGCACTTAATAGCTGTGACTGCCTACTATAAGTTGCTCCTCTCCCTGCATGGCATCTTTCCTCTCTACCCACCCCCTTAACACCTTCGCTCCCAGCCTCCCTGCCCCTACCCTCACCTAGCCCCCTCATACCTCAACCCCCATCTCACTCTCCTCTTCCTCCTACCTACCTACTTGATACCACTCCCACCACCACTACCCTTCCTCTTAACCCTCCTCTACCACCCACCCTCTATGGAATTCAATATGGTCTCACCTTACTTACCCAACCCTATCCACAAGTATGCCTGCACTCTCCCCTCTACTTTGCATCCCCCCTTAATAGTGTCTGTTGTTTCCCCCCTCTCCCATCATACTGTACATCTCACC
Source organism: Neoceratodus forsteri (assembly GCA_016271365.2). Taxonomy (NCBI): domain Eukaryota; kingdom Metazoa; phylum Chordata; order Ceratodontiformes; family Ceratodontidae; genus Neoceratodus; species Neoceratodus forsteri. Next base: position 1,221,653,667 of record CM057459.1, on the reverse strand, counting down.
CCCTGCCATCTATCATCGCATACATCTGGCAGAATAATTTTCTTGCTATTACTTTACTATTGTCTTGATCTTTTTATTGATTATGTTTTTCACAATGTGTGAATTTTTCTTCACACGTCCATGTTCATTCTCCTCTCTGGTCTAACTTGTTTTTTACCATGTTTTAGTGCCCTTAGGCTATTCCTCTGAAAGTACCGACACGACAGTATTCTACACTGCCTAAATTGTATTTATCTTGTGGTTATCGAATCGTATGTCAAAATTATTGTTTTTATATGCCATTATTTTCATATTTTTTTGCAACATGGAACCTTAGTAAAAAGGCCTCTGGTTCAAAGGTATTGTAATGTGACATATAGATAAATAAATAAAGTGCACTACACTAGTCTATCTGGGAAAGATTGAGTGAATGAACAAGAGTGGCAGCAATGTTTGGATTCAGATAAGAATGGGTTTTTGTAATGTTATGCAGATTGAAAAGGCAGTTTTAACTAAGGTGTGGATGTGGGTGTCCACTGGTAAACTTGGCTCAAACTGAACTCCAAGGTTTTGAATACTGGAGCTTGATTTAGTCACTTAGGAGCTAAGATTTAAGGTATGGTTGTATGACTTGATTTTTGCTCTGGTATCACAGATCAGTAATGTTTTGTTGGTGTTCAGTCAAAATCTTCCCTCTCAGAGTGAATATATGAGTTGAAATGTTGCATGCCTAACCATATTCCAAATGTCCACCTCAAGCTGAATGAGATGTCATCCAAGCATGAATGTTGTTGAAGCGTTGATCTCTGTGAGTAAAATTCCACTGCAGGGAGAAGATAACATTGGAGCATTTTAAAGTGTGATCAGCATAGCTGAGATGATCTAGACCATGGGTAGCAATTATATCAGTTCTTGGAGCCATTTATAGAATAAACAGAAGTGTGCTCAAAACACAGCAATGTGGAACACCTAAGGTAACTGTCTTTAGAATAGAGTTGGTATTGTTGAAACTAACAGAATGTTGATCAGCCAGCCAATATGAATGTAGCCAGTTTAAGACAGTACCATTGATGCTACAGGAATATTTGAAGTGGGCCAGGCAGAGCAATGATAGTTAACATAGTTTGAAGGCAGTATAATGCAGTGGTTTAAGGCTCTGAGCTGCATATCTGGAGACCTGGGTTTGAATCACATAGCCCCCTTGCATACTGCTGTGACCCTGAACAAGGCCGTTAACTTCCCTGTGCTCCTAGGTTGCACCTGTAAACAAGCTTTCAGCTTTGTGTGCCACTCCTGGTTAAACAATTAAAAAAAAAAACAATAAAACAAGTCATTAGAAAGTCTTAAGAGAGCTGTTTCTATACTGTGAGTCTGTGGAATACAGGCTAATGACAGGGAAAAAGCCAGCTGAAGTAGGTAGTCAGTCATCTGTTTGGCAACAGCCCTTTCCAAAACCTTGTAATTAAAAGTTGGCCAACAGCTTCCAGTCTGATGTTGAGAATAGGCTTCCTAAGATGGGAGTAATAACTGTGGTCTTGAATGAATTCTGGAAGACTTTAGTGGTTAGAGGAAAGTTAAAAAGTGTAGTGATGAGGATAACAATAACCAGGTGGCAGTGGGTCAAGAATTGATGTTTGGGTGCCCGAATCTTGAGGATGACAAAACCTCAGCATTATAAAGCAGTTAGTATCACATCATTGGTTATGGACACTTAATTCCGACAGCATACCAATGTCTCAGAAATCATGTTGTTTAGAGGCTGTCAGTGTAGAAACAGAGGTTATTGGTTGTGCTTTAAAAAGAGAATTGATAATTTGGAAGAGTTAATGTATGAAGATTTGTGGATGTAAATCAAAAGCTTGTAGTGAACACATTTGGCATTGGTCGAGTTGATTATAGCATTTTGACCATTCATAGTCCAGTGCCTTGAACAGTGGAGTCATGCTTTATGTACTCATGATTATGTAGCCTGGACATTTTCTTCTCCTAACGTAGCAGTGGAGTGAACCATGGGTTGTGAAGATGGGCAGAAGTTCTTATTTGCTTTAGTGCAGCGTACCTTCTAGGTTGGCAGTTAAGAGATATGTTGTAGTGGTTTACTATATCATTTGCACTGTAGATGTAGGGTATACATTAAATGATTCTATAAGTGCTAGATCAGAGTCAGTGTGGTTAATAGCTTCCAGGGCTAGCTTGATCAAAGGAGGAATTTGAGATCCAGGGAACTGATGGGAAGCGGAAGTAGGAGCACTGAAATTTAAAAGAAAGTGATATGAGAGAGCCCAGCGAAGCAGCTAAGAGATGTGGTGAAGCCAAGACAAATTATTAGGTCAAGCAGATGTCCATTACAATGTATTGGAGTAAAAGTTGTGTCAGAATGGACATTTCTAGAAGGTCAGTGAGATGCTTGGAGTTTCGGTCTTGGTGATCTTTGAAGTGAAAATTAAAATAACCAAAAACAGATATGTTGTGAATTTTTAATTCACCAGCGAAGTTGTCACAAATCCACAATATTCACATACACAAAAAACTGTGAATTCCACTGCTGAATTGCCAACTTTAACGGCATATTTTTTTCAACTTAAAAGAACCCTTCCCCACCCACTGTGCTGTGAATGAACCCACTCCTCCAACCCAAGAACTTGGAAATAAGTCAACCCTATTTCAACTCCCCCCATGCTGGCACCCTCTGTCTGCTCCCCTTCCCCCCTCCCCCATGAACATTACACTGCTGCTTTCCTCAAGTTAACAAAATGTAATCCTTCCCCCACCCATGTGCCACACTACATTCCCCACCCCTCTAACTTTAATATATTACTTTCAGTCCTCCACCCAATCCCCTTCTGGTCCCCACCACCCTCCTCCTCCACCAGCACCCATAAAATACTATATAAGGCTGCAAATAAAATGGTCCCTATGCAGAACATCTGCTCTAGTGTTCTGTTAAGTGTCAAGCCTGACTCCCCATGTGGAAATGACAAGAATGAATTAATGGTGACGTCTTTGCTCCTAGTATAACCCAAATGATTGAAATTTCAACCAATTAAGGTTCTACATGGATGCTGAGCAAAACTGGACAGTCATCAAGCTGGGACTGGCAGAGGCCAGTAGCACATGTACAACAGCCAGAGTAAAAAAAAGCCAGGATCAAAAAGCCGAGCTGGAAGAACAGAGAGGTAGTGGAGAGGGTGAGGGAAAAGAGACTGCCTTTAGGAACTATAAAAGATCCGACTATGAAGAGGACAGGGAGGAATATTTAAGAAAATCCAGAGAGGTGATTAGAATAGTAAAAGTAGCAAAAGCATCGAAAGAATTGAGGCTAGCACGGGGGATCAGAGAAGGGGAAAAGGATTTCTTCAGGTATATAAGGGAGAAGAGAAACAGCAAGTATCAGATTGTAAGGCTCAAGAAAGGCAGAGGATGGGTGGAAAAGGGGGCAGAGCAGGCAGAAGTACTCAACAAGTACTTCTGTTCAGTGTTTATCAGGGTGAGACAAGGGCCCATACCTTAGGGGAACGGTGGGGTGGGTGTAGGGGGGGAAGGAGGTTACAGTCAGGGAGATCCCAGTAGGCAGGGTGTTGGAGGGCCTTAAATCCCTGATGGTGAATAAAGCACCAGGGCCAGATGGAGTGCATCCAAGAGTCCCAAGAGAGTTGGCAGATGTTCTGGTGGGACTGCTGGTGGACTTAACACCTCCCTGGGTACTGGTGCATGCCCAGGGACTGGAGGATGGTGCATGTGGTGCCCCTCCATAAGATCAGGCCCAGAGATGAACCAGGGAACTACAGACCAGTGAGCCTTACCACCATTGTAGGAAAGCTAATGGAGACTATCCTCAAGGAGAGACTGGTGAAATGTCTGGAACAGAATGGTCTCCAGGACAACAGGCAGCATGAGTTTGTCTCAGGAAGATCCTGTCAGACAAACCTGATTAACTTTTTTGACTGAATGACATGAGCACTGGATAAGGGCCATGTAGTGGATGTCCTCTACCTGGATCATAGCAAGGCCTTTGATTCGGTGCCTCGTGGAAGGCTGATCAGCAAGTTGTGTAACCTAGGAGCAGGGAGGAAACTGGTTAGGTGGGTTAAGAGCTGGTTACAGGATAGGCAGCAGAAGATGGTTGTGGGGGTGAGCTATTGGAGCCAAGAGCTATAACAAGTGGGGTCCCACAGGACTTGGCGCTGGGACTGGTGCTGCTTAATGTTTTCATTGCCAACATGTCGAACGAGATAAAAAGTAAGATCAGCCTCTTCACAGACGATACAAAGATCTGTGTAGAAGTGGATGGTGGGGAGGGCAGTAAAGTACTTCAGGAGGATTTAGCAAGACTTGAGGGCTAGTTGAACACATGGCAACCAGGGTTCAAAACAAAAAATTGTAAAGTCATACACTTGGGGGTCATAAATCCTGGGAATAGTTACCGGTTGGGAGGAGTGCTGTTATCCACTTCAGCCAAGAAGAAGGATCTGGGAGTACTAGTAACAGGCTAAATGAACCACTCAGCGCAGTGCAGGAAGGCAGCGGCAAGGGCAACTAGAATGCTGAGGTGCCTCACAAGGGGAATCACCTCTAGGAGAGAGGAAGTCATTCTGCTCCTGTATAGGTCCCTGGTGAGGCTGCATTTGAAGTACTGCATGCAGTACTGGTGCCTCTATTTGAAAAAGGACATCAAGCTACTGGAGGAGGTGCAGTGTAGGACAATGAAAATGATCCTTGGATTAGGAGATAAACCATATGAAGAGAGACTGAGGGAGCTCAATATGTATCCCCTGGATGATAAAAGGGAGGGGGGGGGATATGATTGAGACCTTTAAGTATTTAAAGGGCATGAACAGAGTTAACACCGAGGGTATGTTTAGATTAAAAGGTGGGAGGGAAACCGGGGGCACAGTCTGAAACTGGAAGGAGGAAGATTCAGGAGGGAAATAAGGAGGCACTATTTCATGGAAAGGGTGGTTACAGGGTTGAATGCAATGCTGGAAGAGGTGGTATCATTGAGGTCGGTGAACAGCTTTAAGAGGGGGTGGGACAGGATCAAATGGAGTGTCAAAGCTGAAGGAAATACAGTGGAGGGGGGGTCAAGGGTAGTAGGGGCAGCTGCAGTTTAAAGGACTGAGTGCTGCACACTTGAGCGGACTAGATAGACCGTAAGGCCTGTATCTGCTGGCAATTTCGTATGTTCATATGTATGTACTAAGAGCTAAGATGTCACCATTAATTCATTAATGCCATTATGATATTGGAGTCGGCACTGGACAGAGCAGCCTCTCTGCACTGGAGGACTACTGTATTTTCCTTATTTGCAGGTTATATTTTGTGGTTGTTTGTGGGTGGAAGAGGGTGGTGGGGACCAGAGGGGTGCTGGGTGGGGAACTGAGAGTAACTGTTAGGGATCTGGATGGGTTGGATGGGGGAGGTGGGGGAAGTGTATTTGACATGAGGGTGGGGGAAAGGAATTACATTTTGTTACAGAAAAGCAGCAGTGTGATGTTCGCCAGGATGAGGGGGGTTGAGAGTGTCAGGGGTGTTTTTGGGAGGCCACCATTTTATAAACATAATTCACCTTGAGATTTGTGGTGAATGAACCATTCACCAAATGAATTTTGGCCAATCCTCCTTTCAGATTACATTGCAAATTGCAGTCCCCAGCTCAGCAAATTTGCTGAAATTAGCTGATTTTTTTGTAGAACGAATTTTAGCAACTTCTGACATCTCTAACCAAGAATAAGCAAATGTAGAGAGAAACAGAACTAGAGGTGAAACCAAAGTAGGAGGGTCCTCACAAAAAGACTAAAGGTGCTTAGGAGGACAGTGTATCAAAAATAAAATGCAGTTAAGCAGTTTGGAAAACCTCAGATTCATATGCTATAAGGAAGTGTTGGTTGACTGTCAATAAGTTATGCAAGGAGTGGATATCTCCAAATGAGGACTAGTCCTTCACCGCATCCCTTGGGATATGGAACAAAAATGAAATCAAATGAGTTAGGAACTAGGTTGCAAATTGTGACTGCAACATGGTAGGAAAGTCAGGTTTCAGTAAGGCAAATTAAGCCCAGGTTCAACTCCAATTCACAATTTTTGATATTAAGGAATTTATTAATGACAAATCTGCAGTACAGTAGACCAGCTTTACAGTGGAGTTCAGTGGGAACAGAAAACGTTTTTATTGGAGCAAAGTCTGAGTATTGGATAGCGTTTTGTGGTTTAATAGCAGGTTTATGACCGCTCATTTTCTGGTATAGTTACAGAGAGTGATGAAAAGGGGTCAAGGATAGCTTTGATTGTCTAGCTCCAATGGTGCACTGTCCAGCTAAACCCCTTGGAAGGAGGATGCTTTTCTTTTGACAATGTGTCTATATAGCCATGGAGAAATGGAGTAGGGCCATGGATGGGCAGAGAAAAAATAGGGATGATGATGTATAGGAAATCACTATGGAACAAAACAAAAGTGGATATGAAGTCACTTTGATTCTACAGACATATTCCAAACAATCCCTGAAGCAAATAATAACATGTGCAGGCTTTAAGTAGATCAGAGTTTCAGTTCATCCATGCAGAACAAAATTAGAGCATGAACTTGTGAGGGAAGCACTCCAGGTGGAGAACAATTAAAAAGGTGCCAGGTTATAGGATCAGTATGTTGCAGATGGTAGCTCAGCACAACCAGGTGGAAACCCATGATCCCAAGATGGAACACAGTTGCTGAGAAGGCCACACTAGTAAGTAATAAGTAAGTAAGTAACATTTTCTTTTTAGTGCACCCCATCCCTGAGGCTCAGGGCACTCAAGGCTCAGGGCACTTTACAATATACAGACATTGAACAATGAGTAGGAATACATATTACGAAGAAACATAATAACCACATTAATAGCAGCAATAGTAAAAGAAAACAGCTGTAGATAAATCATGTGAGACCAGTGTGAATTAAATCCAAAAGGCTTCCCTAAAGAGCTGTGTTTTCAGTCCCCACTTAAAGACCTCCAGTGAGGGGGCCTCCCTCAAACACCTTGGAAGTGAATTCCACAGTAATTCCATACTCTTGAGGTGGAAAACAAACACTGGGGAGACAATGCTCCTGAGGCAAAATGCAGCCAATTGGGAGAGGGCACTCCTGAGGTAAAGCACAACCACTGGAGAGACTGCGCTCTTAAGACTGATCACAGCCACTCCAGGGAGAGACATCAAACTTCAACTCCAAAGATGAAAGGCAAACCACATGCCTGCAAGGAAAGGGGCACTTTAGTGACAGTGCACAACCACTGTGAAGACCATGTTTCTGGAGCATGGACGTCACTCCAAAGTTGGATTCTTTGGATTCAGTCACCTACACGGGGACCCAGCAGCTCAGGGCAGGAAAGAAAACTCACATAGCTGATGGGCAGGTGGCAGTAGGAGCATACTACAAAGCTGGAGACCATGAAGAGAGCCAGCAATCCAGGGCCCATCAATTCTGGAAGATTGAACTCACTGGCATAGTGGCAGGGTTGCTACTCATGACACTGGTGATCTGGATTCGGGAGAGAGCTTCTGATGTCAGAAAGCCAGCAAGGGGAGGAGGATCAAGCATCCCAGAGTATGCTCTCTTCCTTCGGGATGGTGAGTCACAGATTTGGCAGCTTTACCACCACTTGGATGACTACAGGAGATGGTGCAACTGGAGCTGGAATTGGGAGGGTGGAGGCAAACTGGCTCCAATGCACTCGGTTACACATCAGTGTGCACATGTATCACAGCCCTTGCTGTTGGTTTTCTTGGGTGCAGAGAAAAAAAAATATATATAAAACCCTGCAGGGGTGGGGGATGAAGCAGGTTACTCTTGGGTCCTAATGTGGAAACTGTCCTCTGCCTCCCAGAACTGAGTTGTGCTGGTGTGAAGCTCAGCACCCAGCTCCTCATAGAACTCACCCTGGCAGAGCAGTTTGGTGTAGGGGAAGGTGAGGTAAGTGGCAGACAATGCATGGGTGGTGCAGAGAGGTTGCCCAAATGGATGGTGGTTGCTGTGAAGCAAAGAGCAGAAATACATACAAATAAGCATTTGTCAATGTTGAATGTTTGCTTGTTGATATTAGCATTGGATGCGCAGGAGTTAGACGGATGCAGAATAGGAGTGGCAGTGAAGTATTGAACTTGCGCCAATCCCACCTTCACCCTGCAGAGATGGACAGGCATTGGGGTGTGCCTGTGGGTTGTTGTCCATAATGCTCACTGCATTTCACTGCACCCTATCCTGTAGACACTGACAAGTGTTGAGGTGTGCCTTGTGGTGTTCAGCTTCACAGCCACCCCATTTCATAAGGACATACACTGAAATGGGTGCAGTACAGGAGAATGAGGTGAGGTCTGGGGCTGAACAGTGCAAGGCACACCTCGATGCCTGTCACTGGCTTCAGGGTGGGGCGTGGGATGGCATGAGTATTACAGCCAATGATCCAAAGTTACACCTCTGATGCCTGTCAGTCTGTACAGGGTGTGACGTTATGGTTAGAAACCCTAATGCCCAAGGCGTGTGTAGGTATTTGCACTGCAAATTTTCAACATGGCCTTTTTGTGACCCCCCACTTCATGAAAGCATTTGGGACCTCTTCTTATAAAGAGTGGCAGTGTGATTTTGTTAATGTGTCCCGAACTTCGAGTTCCCACAGTGACCATGCCATTCTGCACCAGATGTGCAAAAACACAGATCAGGCAGGATGTGAAGAATCCATAGGCAGGTGTGAAGAGATGGCAATGTGGAAAATCTGAAGTGAAAAATATAAAAAATCCTCAAAGTTCCAAGTGTACATGGAAACTGTGCAACACATGCTTGTACTGCAGTCATTTAGTGGAATTGTTTCACCAAATTTTCAACATAGGCATTTTGTGACCTCTGCTCATGAACACTGTCACTAAGATTTTCTTAATCTATCCGAAACATTAATTTCCCACAGTGACCACACCATTGTGTGCCAGATGTGAAAACACATATTTCAGGCAGGATATGAAAAATGACAGCTGTACTGTTCATAAGGAGGTGTGGCAAAATGTCAATGTTGAAAATCTGGAGTGAAAATATTACAAATGTGTGCACTTCCGAGCATACGTGGAAACTGCGCCCAACACACGGCGTAACACAGTCATTTTATGGACTTTCATCACCAAATGTTCAACATAGGCATTTTGGACTTCTGCTCATGAACAGTGTGACTGTGATTTTCTTAATGTGTTCCAAACACTGATTTCCCACAGTGACCTCGCTATTCTGCTCTGGAAGTGCGAAAACACTTTTTGGTCAGGATGAGAAAAATGACAGCCGTACTGTTCATAAGGAGGTGTGGAAAAATGCCAATGTTGAAAATCTGGATTGAAAATATCACAAATTCTCGAAGGTACGAGCATGCATGGAAACTGCCAACACACACTCGTAAAACAGTCATTTTTAGGATTTTTTCCACCAAATTTGCAACATAGACTTTTTGAGCACCCACCTCATGAAAACTGGCACTGTCATTTTGTTACTTAGTCCCAAAAGGTGATTCCATGCAGTGACCAAAAATTCCCCTTTCTGGACTGAATAGCGCCATGACAGTGGCTGAATTCATGAGGAGGGGTCCCAGTAACCCCATGTTCAAAATGTAGTGCCAAAATTCCCCAAAATGTCTAAGATATGCACCAAAGTTGAAAAATAACCTCTTTATGCCATTATACAGCTTACTGGCATTTCTTCAGTTCACGGTCGGCTTTGAAGAGTGCAGATGTGTTCCCGGTCCACCGAAGATCACTGCACTGGGCTCCGCAGGTAAGTATGGGGTGAAGGGGTGTATGGCGGAGGCAGGGACTATAGATGGTGGGCGTTGGTTGGGGCAGGGGCCACCAAACTCAACGAGGGATCATTTTCTGTTTTACAGGTTTAAAAAAAAAAAAACACAAGATTTTTTTTTTTTTTGTACAGGGACATTTGGCATGCAGGGGTGGGCTCCCAGTGTGCCACCTGAGTGTTTTTTTGGGGGGGATGTAGCTGACGGGGATTGGGCACCCCATTGGCATCACAACAAATTGGGGGACATTATGCTGATGGGGTGGCTCCCCATCAGTTAATTAAACTGGGAAGGGGACTGAAGCCAATGGGGATTGGGTCCCCATCAGCAATGAGAGACTGTTGCAGGAGGCGCATGATGCGAGGGGACTGGGCACCCCCTCGGCACACCCCTATGGGGGAGGGTTACAGTATGCTGGCAGAGTGTGGGCTCCCCCGAAGGCAAATGAACTTGGTCAGGGACAGCAAAGAATCGCCCTGCAATGATGGGTCGCTCCCTCATTGCAGCGGCAGATTCATTTCAAGGTGGTGGCATGCTGGCTGAACTAGTGTCAGCAGCAGCATACCACTGCACTGGGGAAAGCAGGCCAAGCCTCAAAAGGCACTAGGCCCATTGGCCCCCACAGTGCCGCACCTCCAAAACCCCCCTTCTCTCCTAAGCTGTGATGAAACGTTTCTTGTGCATGTGCGCAAGCAAACATAAAAAAGGTAAAAACATTAAAGACACCCAAGTAAGTTAACCAAGTAAGGACCACTAGGCACAAGCTCTGTTTTCAGGGGTGACCTGAGAGCATTGGGGAGGTTAAATGACTTGCTCAGCATTACACAGTATGCAAGTGGAGGTTGTGGGAATCAGTCTCAAGTCTGCCGGATGTACCAATCACATTCACAGCTCATTACTGTAACCTCTAGGCTATACTACCAGAACACTAAAATAAAAACATAAAAACATAAAAGCATGTGTGTACAGAGTGACTAGCTTGCCACATGTGCTCAGTTATACCAACTCAGGAATTTTTTCTAAAAAAACAAAACAAAAAAAAAACTATCATACTGTGATTATACTTGATGATAGCTATTCTGTGTACATTTGACCTTGCTTTACTGACCTTGCCTGTGACTTATAAACAGCACACAATGTATACAGTAAAATGTATATCTTTTTTATGTTATTTATATTTTTCTATGCTCATGTTCCTTTCCTCCTTTCCCCGGTCACATTTATAAAAACACTTTTAAATAAATAAAATAAAAATAATAACTCTAACTCCTTTTGTGCTACAACTGCCAAGACCAGAATGAGGGTTTTCTGGCCTATTAAGGGTTTGAAGTTTTATTTTCTTGGTTGTTCCCCTGCCACGTTAAAAATGTTTCTTTTTTTTATTCTGTTGTTCTCATGCAATGAAGGGGTTAAATAATGTAGCTGTAGCATGGCACTGTAATACAATATAATGTTCATTACAAATAATTGCTTTAAAAAAAGGCATTACTTTCCAATGAGTGAGCAGATTTAAAGTAAAGATCCAGCATCAAATACTTAGCTGAGCTGTTAGGACCTTAACTGGACCCAATTCATGTTGTGGTATTAGCATTCAGCACTATTTACAAATCACACTTTGGCTTGTTTGTGTGAATAGTAAACCCTCCAGCAACTTGTGGTAATATAACACCACATCTTTAGTTGCACAGAACATATATTATACAGCCAGAAGTTGGTAGAAAAGTTGCTATCATGGGAGAGTTCATCCTCACCATCTACAATGACTAGGGAGTGTGTGGCCGAGTTAAGATTTCAGAACCCTGGGTGCTGTTAGAGGCAACAAATATAGTGGATGCATAGCTGCTCAACTCCCTTACAAACACTTCCATCTATAGCCATCTAATCAGTAAAAGTAATTTTTTGATTTTTATTTGTCTATTTTTTTTTGACATTTGAAGGTCAACTACTACATCTGGAAGATCGACTACAAAGCAAACCCAGCTTACCTTTACAGTAGGACAAGCTTCACAAGTTGATAGTCTGGTTCATCATGGGACTAGATCTTGACTGATGCCAACCACAGAGAACCCAAGCCCTACAAGGACTCAGGCCCAGATTAAGACTGAAAAGGCCCCTGGGCATTTCCAAGCTGAAAGCCTCCCCCCAAATTGAAAGAATGAGATTCCTTTCTAGTCAAGTTGGTTCCTGGCCCCATTACAGACACCACCACCAGCAACACAGACCTTAAGTCCCCATCCTCACTCTATAGTACTGTAGGTTATGCAGCTGCATCCTAATGTTATGCATCCTTGATAACTGCCTTGGCATCCTACTACAGTACAGAGGCATCTATATACCCTCTTTCTAATCATTATCATTACTTAATATATGGATCTTCAATTTAATAGGTCTGTCAAGCATACAAAATAATTATGGTAATAGCCTGAAAGTTTCAGTGATAATAGTATTGTCAATCACTGGTAATAGTATTGTCAATCACTGGTAATACTATCCTTTGGAGCTGATAATAGCATGTTTCCAAGCTTCCGAAAAGAAACCTCCTGCCCCCACATCTGAAGCATGCCTCCTGATAGGGTGGTTTTCCTGTGTAGGCGGGCAGAGCAGTTGAAAAAAGATGTGGCGGTTGTCTCGCTTAGCGAGAGCGAACTCGGTCATTGCACTTCTCATTTTAATTTTATTGGGTTCCCTCAGAAAATAAAAATATCTGGTGGATCCTGCCATTGCTGTCCTGAAGAGCAGGGAGGATTTAAAAAATGTTAAAAAAATGGACAGGAGGAGGGAACCGTCATGAGCGACTACATACCTGAATCTACAGTGTAGGACACTGCGGCGGTCGACCAGTAGAAAGTCACTTCAGTCAAATGGTCAACCTCCCATTTGAAACATACGTTGCATCCATATATTAAAAAATATAGCTTATAGGTTTGTTTGTCTATTACCAGGGAGTATTAGCATCTCGAGGTTCTGGACACACTGGAACCTCTCGAGCTTTGCTGTCGCGGTTCATGTGTACAGAACCTCTCGATGCTATTACTACCTGGTAATATACACAAACCTATCGGTTATTCTCTATATACATCTCATGTTTTTCCTAACATGGGTGACATGACAGTCTATAAATTTGTAATTGCAAATCCTCACTCACATATGTTTTCATTAGGTGCTAGCTACTGCTCAGATAACATCGGTGAACACACTAGGAGGAATACTGCATAAAACTGATTTATGCCTTCCAGTCCAATCAGGCTCCAGTTATGGCAGACTGGCCTGACAGATCACAGACTTGTTGAGTGCTGCACAGGTACCTTCACACACTGGCACAGCTTTTTGTTCCTGTCTTCCATTCTCAGTCTCAGCACTCCATGCTGCTCTGCCTCTGCTGCACCATGGCACCATCATATGGCTGACAGTCATGAGTGACACACTGCCCAGCCTGGCAGCCCCAACTCAAGTCTCCAGTGCTGTCTGGTCTCTCTCTCTCTCTTTCTCTGCAGCCTGGGCAACAGCTGAGTAGCTGCTCGCTCCACATGCTTCTCCCTCCTCCTCACAAAGACAATGGCACTGCTGACTTCTCTAGCTGGTCTTGACTGTGAGACTGTCTCAGACTGGCAGTGACTGATCTCCTGTGGGTCTCATCTCTCAATAATTAATGTTGACTGTTGTCTGTGACAGCTGGTCTTACTTGATGATTCAATTCCCTTCCCATTGATGCTGCTGCAACACTGTGAGACTCTTTCAAAGGCACAACCTGACCTCTCACCTCTCTCATATGTTTTTGCCACCGATAATGGCAGCCTGTACTGTGCCTATGCTGCACCTGTGCTCAGTCACAATTGGGTCTCGACCATCTCCTAGCAATGGACAGTCATATACATCTTTTTACAGCTGTGGGTCAAGCCTACAGCCATTTTGGGATTGATTGTATCTTAAAAAAACACCACTGCTGCTGTCCTCCCTGCTCCATTTGTTCCCCGTTCCTGCACCATTGGGGTAACCAATCCCCTTGTTAGCATTATGTACTCTCCCAACTCATGTGACACACTGGGAGCCCACCTCAGTGTGCCCAAATGTATGTGGTCCCCATACTTACATCAGGGTGCCCAATCCCTATGTTGCCATTATGTGCCCTCCCCAACTCATGTGGCACACTAGAAGCCCACCCCAGTGTGCCCAAATGTATGCTTTTTTTAAAAATGTTCCCCATGCTGACATCAGGGTGCCCAAACCCCATGTCAGCATCATGTACACCCCCAGCTCATCTAGCACACTGGGAGCCCTCTCCAATGTTTCCAAATGTGTACTTTTTTCCTGTAAATAAAGAAAATTGTCCCCAATGTTTTTTTCCCCTGTAAAAAAGAAAACTGTCCCTTGTCATTGCCCTAGTCTCCCTCCCTTCCCACCCTCCCACTGAGCACCTACTTCTCTGCACCCCCTTACCCATACTTACCTGTGGTGGTCGGCACTGTCATGTTCTCTGGACCAGAACACATCTGCACTCTTCAAAGCTGAACCACAAACTGAAGAATCAAAGGTAAGCATTCTATACTGGCAGTCAAAGGGGTTTTCATGTTATGTTGATAAATCGGCCATTTTTTAGAATTTTTGCCCCATATTTTCAACATGGGGTTCTTGGGACCCCACATCTTGAACACTGTCACTGTTCTTTCATTACTTGGTCCCAAAAGGTGATTTCGTATTTGCTGCATGGAATCACCTTTTGGGACTGATTAATGAAATGACAGTGCAACTGTTCATGAGGTGGAGTCCCAAAAAGCCCATGTTGCAAATTTGGTGAAGAAATTCCAAAAAATGACTGCGTTACGAGTGTGCATTGTGCAATGCATGCTCCAAACTTCACCAGTTTTTTATATTTTCACTCCAGATTTTCAACTTTGCCATTTTTGCACTCCTCCATAACAGTATAGCTGTCATTTTTTACATCCTGCCTTAAATGTGTTTTCGTACCTGTGGTGCAGAATGGCATGGCCACTCTGCGAAATCACCTTTTGGGACAATTGAACATAATGACACTGGCATTCTTCATGAGGTGGGGTCCCAAAAAGACCATGTTGAAAATTTGGTGCAACCCTCCAAAAAATTGCCAAGTTACACCCGGGCATTCAATATTTTCTATGCACACATGTAACTTTGGTTATTTGGTAGCTCATCACAGCCATATCAGCTCTGGATAGAGTGTTTTTACATTTGCTTGCACATGCACGAGAAACATTCTGTTACAATAAATGGCATTTCAGAGGTGTGTTACTGCAGAGCCTATTGAAGCTCAAGCTGGAAGGGGCTCAGCAGTCCAGGCCAGTGACCATGCCCTGTGGTCTTGTCACCAATTGCTGCTTGCTGAGCGGAAATGTATAGTTGAAAGGAACAAAGCCACTCCTCTCAGAGGGGGTTTCAGTTCTTTCACTTGCAAGAAGCCAGTCAGCAAGCACCTAATAAGCTTTCAGCATTATGAGTCTGACAGTGATTGTATATTTACCTGTCTGTCTGTCTGTCTGTCTGTCTGTCTATCTATCTATCTATCTGTCAAGCAGACAAGGGTGCCCATCCCTGGTGCCACTTCTTTCTCCCCTTCCCCTGCAGGTCACTCGCTTGCCTTTCCTAATCTTTATGCAGAATATATATTTTTTATATATAAGTGGATGAGGGTGCCCACCCCCAGTACTTCTTCTCTTGACCTCCTCCCCTCCTGGTCGCCAAGCCCATTTCCATTATGTAGGTGGCAGCACTGGGGTGCGCATTTCCTGTGCTGCTGAACACAAGCCCGACACTGGGGTCCCCAGTCCCAGTGTTGAAATCTCCCTGAAATAAAGAAACCATTCCTCAATGTTATTTTTAAACCTGTAAGACAGAAAATGGTCCCTCATGGATCTGCCTTCCCACAACCCCACCCACCCCACCCCAATCTCCCACTCAGCACCCACCACCCCACACCCCCACCACACACCCCACACAACCTTATTCAATTCAACATGTCCCATAGTGAAGATCCACTCTCCAAATGAAAACACGTCTTGCTGCTGAACTGCCGACTGCAATATGAGAAACTAAGGTAAGTGTTGTTCACTGTGTTTCAATGTATTTCAATGGGGTTTTGAACTTTGATGCATAAATTTGTCATTTTTGCATGGATTGGCCCCACATTTTTAACATGGCTTTTTAGGACCCCACCTCATTATCAATGGTGGTAAAATTAAGCAAATCAGGCCTGATAAGGAGATTTCTCAGTCATGTTGCAAAATCACATTTTGAGTGGGATTTGAAAATTTTTATCACCTTTGTTCTTGAGGTGCAGTCATAAGAAAACTATGTTGAAACCTTGGGGTCAAAATATGTAAAAAGGCAAAGTTGTGCGCATACAGTATGTTAAAATTTTTTTTGTTCGCTTGTAACTTTGGTAATTTTTTTTTTGTTTGCTCTTCCCTGGCTTTCTGGCCGGCCACTCCATCAGGCTGCCTAGGGACCCACTGGCACCCTGCCCTGACACTAGCTGCCACCACCCCACATTGCAGCCCCCGGGTAACCCAGCAAAACTCTTTGCCGGATGGGTTCCCCTCCTTCGAGGGAGAAGGCACTGGTGGGGGTCAGACAGTGCACTCAGTCTTGGCCCAGGTGCTGCTGAGGTGGTCTTGAGCTGTCCCAGGGCTTCTGTGTCAGCAGGGGCTGGCAACTGTCCTCCAGCCAACCAGGGAGCAATTTTCCAATTTTTTTTCCCTTGAGGCGTGGTGTGCCACTAACATCAAGGAGTATGCTGAGGTTCGACATTCCCCCACAGTCAGTGAGACCTGACACATTGCTGTTCTTCCACTCTCTGCTAGGAGTCAGCAAGTGCCAGGTTGCATCCCCATCCTCCCCTTGGAAGAAGGTGAGCGGTCATCAGACGCTCAAGCCTTCTCCCTCTGGCCTGCCCTGAGTCTGTTCCTGAATCCGAGTCGCCAGTGTTGCAAATGGAAATCCAACCGCTGCGCTACTGGGCCAGCAGACTTTGGCAATTTTAAAATTCTGACTCCAAATTTTCAACATAGCCATTTTTTCACACCACCTTATGAATATGATAGCTGTCATCTTTCAAATCCTGGCCAAAATGTGTTTCACACCAGTGGTATGGAATGATATTTTGGTGGTGCAGAATGAAGTTTTGAAAGAAAATAGAAAATTTTTGCCTACTGGGTTCATGAGGTGGGGTAATAAGAAGGCAATGCTGAAAATTTGGTATACAAATAAAGTAAAATACCCAGGTTATGACTGAACATTACAGTTTTTCAATGTTCACTCATAACTTTGCTAATTTTCAATGTTTTGACTCAAAACATTAAACATAGTTGTTTTTCCATGCCATCTCATAAATGCAAAGTGTCATTTTTTTTTAAATCCTGGATAAGACATATTTTTGCACCTCTGGTGGGAAATTGCATTTTAGCCAATATACTATAAATGGTACATGTCATGAATATAAGGCAAATCGTAAAACACGTATCTTGAAAAATTGGGGTCAAAATTAAAAAAAATATATATGTTTATCAACCTTTGTGTGTAGTGTCACTTTTCAGCCCAGCAGCCATGCTTTGTGATCCCGAGCCAGTGAGCTGAGTTTGGGGGTGAGCTCAGCAACCCAGCTGGATGGGGTGAGGGTGGGAGAATAGCTCTGTTATATGATACCTCCCACAGCCAGGGAATGAAAGGTGCAGGGTTGTCCACATAGGCCCAGGTACCATATGGAGAAGAGAACTGTCCTCTTGGCATAGGGTCCTGCAGCTCTCCACCTGTGGGTGGCACAGTATCTTGTGCATTGGCTGACATATGCACTCTTTGCTCTGTGCATTTGTATCTACGGTCACATGGAAGTGAAGGGACCACAGGTCCATGCTCTTCCACAGCCCACCAGACAGTCCAATTAATTCTTCACATCTGTCATTGCATGGAAGTGCTGGGCCCTTGGACAGAATCTTCCCTTGGCACAGTGCATCTGCATCTGTGCACTATCAGTACCAAACTCCTGCACAGCACATACATGCAAGCAAGCAGTCAGCATTGACAAGTGCTTATTTTTTAAATGTCAGTGGTGCATATGTTTGTGCGGTGTGGGCAATTCTGCCATGAATCCAAGTGGCCAGTTGGCCTGGGCACAGTGGAAAAAAAATTATTTTGTTAAGGGAGGGTGAGGGGGGGACACCTCCGAAGCTCAGGGCCATGGAACATTCCCTGTTTGCCCTTCTATTAATCTGGCCCTGCAAGGACTCTCTAGACAGTTGCAGAGGATTCTCTGGCACAGATTCTAAGAGAAATGAAAGAAATACAGGCAGAAATGAAAACTGGATTCTCTAATGTGTCCATTCAAATACAGGCTTTCCAGAACACGCCAACAACTTTGAAGAAAGCAACAGAAAACCCCAGCACCAGAATTACAGTTGTTGAAAAAAGAATGAGTGAGCTGGAGGATAGACTGGCCTTAACCTTCCATGACTTGACCCAGGCAGAAACAGAAATACAAAAATTGCAGGACAAACCTGTTGACCAGGAAAACAGAGAACTGAGGGGAAACATTAGATAAGTTTGACTGTCAGAGGAGTTGAAGAGAAGAAATTCTATAGCCTTTTTGAGGAAGTGGATTCTAGAAATTCTGGAACTGAGACCAGAGAGACAACAATTGTAATTAGAAAAATGTCCATTGCTCCCCAGGAAAGAAACCAGCCCCAGGAGACAGACTGGGGCCTTTTCCAATCAGATTCCTAAGATTCCTGGATAAAATCTAGTCACTAGTGGGTGACTTTAATCTCCTAGGGATCAACTGGGATTTTCTGGAAGCTGTTACTGTAAATGAACAGAACTTTTTGGAAGCATTTATTTTGGCATGGCTGGATCAGTTTATAAATGAGTGCACTAGGGACAACCACATTCTGGATTTAGTCCTTAGTAATATGGAAAGCAATATCCAGGAATGCCAGGTCCTGCAACCACTCAGTTCCAGCAACCACAATATGGTGGGGTTTTGCTTTAAAGGCAAACTGGGTGAATCAGTCGGTAAAACACTACTGTATAACTATGGCGAGGCTGACTTCTATAGCATGAGAACATACCTAGCATCATGGGATTGGCAAACTGACTTTGTCAGACAGCCCCTGCAGCATATGTGGATTATATTATGTAGCAAAATCACTATGTTGGTACACAATTTCATACCTTGCACAAAGAAATACAATGGTTTTAAAAAAAATACCCCTTGGTTGACACCAGCAGTTAAGAAAGCTATTAAACAGAAAAATAAAGCCCACTGTAGGGCCAAAAACAAGCGGACAGCAAGCTTGTTGGGCAGCATATAAATCAGCCCTAAAGTCATGCAAAAAAGTACATACCATGCTAAAGCAAATTATGAGCAGAGATTGGCAGCTAAAGTAAAAGACAACTACACGTCTTTTTATTCATACATAAAAAATAAGAAGGGCAGCAATAAAATAATTGGACCCCTGAAAGAGTCCAACAGGGTGCTAATCACTGATAATGGGTTAATGGCAGAATATTATAATAATTATTTTTCCTCCGTTTACAATGCCAAAACGCAAGCCACACTCAAGCATCATGACCAGGGTAATAATCACGTATTAACTATTGATATTAAAGATGTTAAGGATAGACTAAATTTACTAGACCATAAAAAAGCCCAGGGTCCTGATGAACTTGACCCTAGGGTATTTAAGAAGCTGGCGGAGGTCTTAGCAGCACCAATAGCTTTCCTATTTCAGGAATCTATAAACTGTGGTGTAGTACTGGAGGACTAGAGACAGGCAGAGGTGATTCCACTGCACAAAAAGGGGACTAAACAGGAGGTGGGGAATTATAGACCAATAAGCCTGATGTCAATTTTAGGAAAAATCCTGTAGGGCATTATCAAAATTGACATCACTGATATATTCATTCTAACAGGGGATATGGACCCATACCCACACGGGTTTAAAAAGGGTAGATCGTGCCAGACAAATTTATTAGAGTTCTGCAGCAAAGTCAGCCAAGCCCTAGATACCAGGAATGCGGTGGACATAATATTTTTGGACTATTCCAAAGCTTTTGACAAGGTTCCACATGGGCAACTAATTGATGCCCTTATAGAGCACAGTATTTGTGGAAGTCTCTCCCGCTGGATAGAGGCATGGCTGTCTAACAGGATGCAGAGGGTATGCGTTAAGGGCTCAAACTTAGGTTGGGCAGAGGTGACTAGCGGGGTACCCCTAGGCTTGATGCTGGGCCCCTGCCTTTTCAACATTTATAGTTCATTAATGAGATCTACCTTTAACATCGACAAATGTACTGTGATGCACCTAGGCAAAAGTAACAATCATCGTAAGTATAAATTGGATGGAGTAGTGCTCAAATCAGTACAGGATGAGAGGGACAGGTGCATAAGGGTTACAAATGATTTTAGCTTTAAATTACATTATAATCAAGTTATAAAAAATCTAGCAGTATACTGCATTGCATCAACAAACATATCAAAAGCAGAAATAAGCAAGTAATGCTTCCCTTTTATACAGCCTTGGTTCATCCCCATGTGGAGTACTGTGACCAGTTCTGGGCCCCAGGTGGCAAAACAGAAATCAGACCACTGGAGAGGGTGCAAAGAAGAGCCACTAAATTGATAAATGGGCTTAGTGGGTTAGGATATCACCAGAGGTTGAATTAATTGGTTCTATTACTTGCTAGAAAACCGTAGACTGAGGGGTGATATGTGCTTGGTCTATAAAGCCCTATTTGATGATGAATTGTGGGAGCAGCTGGGACTTGAGCTTAGAGTACAGGCATATGATACAAGAGCACACTCTATACAACTAAAAGGGGCCACCTATCAGTCTAACAAAAGGAAACAATGGTTCAGTGTTAGAATTACTAAGATATGGAATGAGCTCCCTGTTGAAGTAATAGCTAGTAAAACCATAAAGAAATTTAAGAACCACCTGGATACCCATCTGACAACTAACCATATCATAGGATATGTTTAATTACTGGTGAGCTATAATGGACCTATGAGACCTAAAATGAAAATACTTCAAGCTGCACAAGCCAAAGGAGTTGTCAAAATAAATAACTCACAAATACAACTCTTCCCAAGCTACAACAAAAAACTAATGGGCAGAAGACGAGAATTTGTGCAACTCAACTAGAGGCTTCGTGTGCATTAATGGCAGTTCGCCCATTTATAGCCTTCACATCTGGTGATCTGCAGGCCTGGGAAGCCACCTCATACTTTTCCTAACTCAAGGAAGGTAGAAACATTTTTAAGTACAGAAGAAGCAGCAGTACAAGGGCATAGTATGGAGAGCAGACCTCTTCCCACAACCTGAAAGTAGAAGGGCACCTGCAAAATCCCTATTAATACAACTCTGCAGTTGGAGTGGTAATCCTCAGGAATGAGGAAATAAACATGCATAGCTCATTACTTCCGATAAGTTTTGTGTTATGTCCGAACCATCCACTGCTTACCTGAGACAAAATGGCCACTCGGGACAAAATGAGATAGTAAAAAAATAAAAATTTTGATGTGCTAATCTTTTTTTTTTTGTGTAATCTATTTTTCCACCCTCGTGTTCACTGGTCAACCACTCCTTCAGGCTCTACCAAGTTCTCCCCCAGCCCCTACTGTCCTTTCCCAGCCCTCCTCTGATCCTCGTATTGCAGCCGACCCCCGGGATATCCCGGCGTATTCCTTCACCGGGCGGGTCCCCCTACTCCAAGGTGGAAGGCACCGGGGGGAGAGGCATGACCCCAGCACATACTTTCTTGGGCCCAGGGATGCTGCCAAGGAACAGGAGGCCCTGGGAAGGTGCTGGAGGCCCTCATGGAACAGAGAGCGACCAGTAAGCAATTTTCCTGGCTTTCTTAAGGTGCGTGATGTCCGGACGTCAAGGCAAGAGCCGATGTCTATCACGCACCACCCCAAATGACCCTGACTTGTTGCTCTACCCCTGGCCTCCACAAGTGGTCACTTCAACACTGGGTCACAGCCCCTTCCCTCCCTGAAGGCAGCGAGCAGTCATGGGACGCTCAAGCTGCCTTCCCCCGACCTGCCCTCCAGTGACCCGAGCTCATTCCTGAACCCGGGTCGCTGGCGTCGCAAGCGGAAATCCAACCACTGCACAGACGGGCCGGCCCTGATGTGCTCATCTTAAAGTTGTGTTGTTAAATTTTAATGTTGGTTGATAAAAAAAAGGGAAGCTTGGGAGCTGAAAGGAACCCTTTTAAACAATACACAGCTGAGGGTCTCACCACAGTTCAATTGTAGCTGACTAACCACGCTTCTTTAAAACAACTCTAAATGTTAACCGGAGATAAAAATTTACAGACAGAAGTCCCAATAACTTAAGATCTCTAGTTGCTGAAGCAGTTTTCTTACCTGGCCCTCTGACTAACAACCAGATCTTGGGGGGGGGGGGTGGCTAGCCACCAAGGAAGATGGACGCTTAAATCTTTACTGCTATTATCAACTGAATCCTGCATCATCAACAAAGAAGAGCTCATCCAATCTGAAAATGAACAGAATCAAAATTCTTGACTACATAGCTACATTTTGGGTCCTATTCTTGCCTAGGTGTTCTGTTCAATTTGACAAGCAGCACACTAACACAAACATGGGAGCCTACCACACCATTGAACTACCTATATAGCAATTTCCTGGAGTGACAGTGGCCTCCCACTCTTCAAATCCAGCAGATTTGCAACCAATAACTAAGATGCTGGCTCAGGTACGTAAAGATCCAGTGGAACTAAAGCTCTCTGGAGCTGACACAAACTGATCTCACACAATTGGGTGGATGGCTCTCATAAGCGGAGCAGTGTCTTGGATCCGTGGAGGAGAGCACGGATTTCAGTTAAGCTCAGCTCCGCAAACAAGTTTCAAAAATATGCTACTTGCTCAAAAAGGTAGATGACCTAGAGAATTGAGCAAGGCATAACAACATGAGAATTGTCGAGTTTCTTGAAGGGGTAGAAACATCAGGTAAGATACGTATTTTGCAAACTGCTCTACCGCAGATCTTGAATATTCCTGACTGTCCTCCTATTGAGTCTGAAAGGGCACTCAGGGGGTCTGTCACCCAAACCCAAGCTGGAGCAGGCTCCCTGCCCTATCACTGTTAAACAGCTCCACTTTCTGGATAAAAAGAATACTCTTTGTCTTGCCTGAGAATGGGGACCCTTAGTATGGCAGGGCCATACTATCCTTTTATTTCAAGACTCTTCAGTGAAGCTCTTGCAAAGATGCCAGGCATTCACCTCAGCCTGGAGAAGGCTAGCCCAACTCGGCTATCAATACAACATGACATACCCCGCTATGATGCATGTGACCTACAATGGGGTGCAGCAATCCTTCGCATCTCCGGAGGTGGTGGAGCACTTTCTGAATACTTTGAACCTACCAGCAATGGACTCAGTCCTAATGGATTTCCAACCAATGCAATACTCTGGGGCTTAGGAAAGGCCCTGTCTACACCACAACAAGAACCAGGACCTCTGCCCTTAATGGATCCCCCATGGCAGCTTGTCTAAAAACAGAGGTACAGGGGGACATGGCCTGACCAGGCAGAAGATGGCAGCATAGTTCAGAATCTCTGCAGGAATGACTGCAATCTAATCTCATCCAGCCTTCACCAGACCTTTATTCGGTACCAACTCCTGTGACCATCCTGTAATCTTACTGCCTGACACAGTTTGTAAGTAATTTTTGATCCATCATCTACTTATATTCAATTATTCTACACTGTACTGCAACATACTAGGCCTCATCCTTCAGCATTATGGCAGATCTCCAAGTACAGCAAAGCTCACTTGCTAGAGTGGAAGTAATGTTTTCTAAACTGATGGCTGAGATTAATGATCTAAAAACCTCCGCCCAACAGAATGTGACCAATCTTGAAACTTTTAGCCAGAAAATTGCATTTAATGAGAAAGCAACGGCCTATAACACCACTACTATTCATGACCTCCAGGCTACTGTCTGCAATCAAGATCAAACTATTAAATCCCTACAAGCCAAAATTGACGATATTGAAAATCGTAATCGTCGCAACAGTTTACGATGTTTTGGCTTCCTGAAGGTGTAGAATTAGGAGACACTACTGCGCTTTTATTACATGTGCTGCCTGCAATGCTTAAACTGCCTCCTGACCTAACGTTAATCATTGAGTGGTCTCACCACACTCTGGGTCCCACGCCAACATCAGACCAGCAACCAAGGCCTATCGTTGCTTGCTTCTTGAACTATTCCCACACAGAATTAATACTGAAACGAGCCAGAGAAATGGGAAAACTTCAGTGGCAAGAGTTTAATATTTCCATCTACAGAGACTTTTCAAAAGGTTTAACCATCAGAAGGAAGGCCTACAATCCACTTAAACAAATTCTCTGCCAAAGAAGCATTAAATTTGCTCTACATTACCCCGCTACACTATGCCTTTTCTCAGGCTCTTCCTTCAAGGATTTTGATACCTCTGACGCCTTAGCCAACTATCTGGAGGTCTCTCTCTGCAATCTTACCCTGGGAGGTTCAGCAGCAATTGGCAACATGAACACAGCTTTGGTATCCACATGGAGGGTGGACAACGAGGTACAGGAACGTGGGGAAAGTGCTGCAGTACTCACAGCCCCAAGCAGCAATGCCGCAACTGATCTGACCCCAAGGCAATCAACACAGCTGCAAGAGAAGCTTTTGTTGGGGCATTATTTTTCCAAGACCTTCATGCTGTTCTAGCAAGGTTTCATCCCAAACTCTCCAAGCTACAGCCTGTCACCTTCAAATCAACCCCTGTATTCCCTTGAGCAATACGTTTGCTCTATTGGAGGATGACATGCACTCCCCGCAGGAGGATCTTTCCCAGCAAATTTCAGACGAACATCCCTCTAATTTGGGCCCTGTGCCTCAGGGATGTATTTCTGCCAACACTTCATGGGCAGAAGTTGTTGCAAGTTCCCCACTCAAATTTTTAGAGGCACCCAAAGAGAAACATAGGGCAAAGACCAAAAGCAAGAACATCAATAATCACAATCCTGCTAATAAATCTATGGTGTCATGAGCTTATATGGTCAATAATATGGTCACAGTTGCTATATCTTGGTAGGTTTTGCTTCCAGGACACTTAAAGGGAGTACCAGTACACTTTTTATGCCTAGCCGCCTGCTCTACAATCTATGCTACCTGGTTGCTTTCGCTCCCAGCAGGTACAGAAAGTAAAGGCTGTACATCGCGGCATGATCAATTTACTTTTTGTTGCAGTGCTTAAACGAGCAGCTTAAAGGTCTTCAAGGGAACTTTGGTATATCAGCAATGCTTTTCTAACTCATTATTTTAGTGTTAGATCTTATACATTACCTCACTAAACAGGCTCTCTGTATCTAGCCTTTTACTCTCCAGTTTAACAGTGCATCAGGTTTATAGTCTTTTGGCTGTTCAGTTGCATATCTTCAATCGGTATGCATCCTGATTATTGCCTTTTCTTTTTTCATATGTGAATTATTATATATTACAAGGCAACTTACCCCTTCCCTCTCCTGATGACAGGTTCTTAAGTATTATTGGCAACAACATTTAATATATCTCCTTCCCTACACTGCATTATTCTTACTACTTCCTGTTTACAATATGGAACTATCATTAGCACTCAAAGAGGTGGGCTATGTTTGGTGTACTGTTGCAAAGGATTGTCAATCTACATCTTGCTTATGCTCCTTATTTTACTTGAAGCCTACAGATATTATAGAAATCCACTGCTGTGTGGTCCCTCCTGTTTTGGGGCTCACTGGGCCTAGTCTTCTAGATCTAGTCACCCCATATAACACCTATTTAGGCAATTTTTGAGTAATCGGAGCTGAACTTTACAATGACTATCACTTCTGTCTACAGTTATCACCAAAGCCTATACCTCTCCACATAATCCCAATTTGCATTTGGCTCAGGGCGTAAGGGCTTAAATTGACATCCCCTTTCTTCTTTCCCCCTCAATATTGTATTTATTATGTACTTATTCTGTTGTACTGCAAATTATACTCAGAGCCACTCTAATGTGGTAATGATCTACTTTTCCTTTTATATTTGTTCATTTGCATTCCACCTGGCTCCCTGAATTCCTTGCTCTATGTCTAGGCTGTACTGGCATCTCGTATATGGTTCTTTAATTTACTGTCATTTCAAGTTGGTATATCTTGTAATATTACTACTAATGTTTATAAATGAGTTCTGGTGTTTAGCTTTATCCTTATACCTTGTCCTGTTAGCTTAGAATTAAGTTGAGGTTATTACAGTCCCCTGCCTTTCTTGGTATTATTCCCTTTCAGTTTAGCTTATCAGGAATACTTACTTTATTATATTACTGGGATCAGACTTAGGTTTGGGCCAATATTTATATATAACCAGTCCTCCCTAGTCTCCTCCCTACATCGACGCCCCAGATTGTGGTGAGAGAGTCTCTTAGCCAGTTGGCTGACTCATATCTCCTTGCACCCATAAAACGTTTCCTTTGTTATTTAGCTTACTAGTGTTGTTGTTGTTAATAACTTTTCTCCTTCCCCATCCCTATTTCTAACTTTAATAAGATATCTGTGCTACTCATGTATCATACATCTCACTTTTTTTGGCTTGAATGTTACTGCCACTCTCTGCATATACGTAAGCTCTCTATATTGTATTCTAATCATCCTCCGCCTCATTTATTTGTCCCTTCACACTCCAGCGATTATTCCCTTTCTTTAACACTAACAATATGAGTGACATACTTTTATATACATGGAATGTGAAGGGACTTAATTATCCTTGTAAGCGGAAACAAATTCTTTCACGTCTCAAAAAACATAAAACACAAATTGCTTTCCTTCAGGAAACAAAATTACTAGCAGAGGATGTTCATAGACTTAAAAAAGATAGGGTCAGTCAGATCTACGAATCATCCTATACCTTAAAAAAAAGAGGAGTTGCTATTCTTATTCACAAGAGTCTCAAATGGTCCCTTGTAAACTCCGTTTCTGATACTGACAGCAGATGGGTGATGGTCAAACTGAATACTAACTCTGGTCCTCTTCTGCTTGTTAATGTCTCTGCACCAAACTCCGATTCCCCGGAGTTTTTACCAATTTAGCTCAACAGATTCTATCCTTTAACACTGATAAAGCACCAGGTATTCTTGGAGGGGATCTTAACTTAGCTTTAGAAGCCAGCATTGACAGAAGTAGCCCCACTACAGAGGCCCACCCTAGAAGTATTAAAGCCCTCTCATTACTAATGCAAAATGTTGTATTAGCTGATGTATGGCGCCTCCTTCACCCCCGTGATCGCAAATTTACTTTTTACTCCTCTCTACATAAGACATACAGTAGACCTGACTACTGGTTAGCCTTTCCTGTTATAATGGAAAAAACTATTGATTCATCCATCTCTCCCATCATAATCTCGGACCATTCCCCAGTCAAATTGCAACTTTTGTGGGGCCCATTAGCACCTAAATCTTCTCACTGGGGCTGGACCCTCTCCTTCTCAAGGATCCCAATTTCTTACCCATGATTAAAGCACAAATTCAGGACTTCCTCTTTCACAATACCCCAACTGAATCTTCTATGTCCTCTGTATGGGAAGCTTTTAAAGCTACAATTTGAGGGAAAATGATCAGTTATGCTTCACATAGGAAAAGAGTAAGGGAACAACAGCTGGCTGACTTAGAAAAATCTCTTAAGGCTAAAGAGAATTTATACTTTTCTTCTAATAAGCACTGTCCTGATTCTCAACTTCATCTTGAAATTCTTCAGCTTGAAGTTAAAATTAACAAATTAATTTCTCATAAAACTGAGATGGCCCTGTTTAACCTTAAATATTAGTTTTGGGAACACGGCGATAAAATTGGGTAACTCCTCTTTTATCAGCTCAAAGCACAACAAATGGAACAACACATCCTAAGCCTAAAAGATGAACAGGGTACGATTCACTCTGACAACCCCTCTATAAATCATATCATGAAAACCTTTTATCAAAAACTATACTCTAACACAAATCCTCCATCTACTTTACAAATTCAACAGTTCCTTAAATTGTTACATCTTTCTTATCTTTCTACTCTTGAAACAAATTCTTTAGATGAACCCTTTTCACTTCAGGAAATCCAGAAAGCTTTGTCTTCCTTGAAATCCGGCAAATTCCTTGGGGGTGACGGATTCCCTGTTGATTTCTATAAAATGTTTTCCGACACCTTATGTCCCATTCTTCTTAATGTTTATCAAGAAGCTTCCAATACTGGCAAGCTTCCCCCATCTTGCATCAAAGCAATCATAACCCTAATCCCTAAGAGAAAAAAAGACCCTACTCACCCCTCTAGTTACAGGCCCATCTCTTTATTAAACATGGATGGGAAGATATTTGCTAAACTACTAACTTCTCAACTTGAATTCTTGATTCTCAAGCTAACTCATTGTTCGCAAGCTGGTGTTATTAAACATAGATCTAGTTCTGATCACCTACGTTCCTTATTTAATTTAATTCACAAAGCCACATCCCTCAAGACACCAGCTGCAGCCATAGCTATTGATTTTGAGAAGGCCTTTGATTCCTTAAACTTAGACTACCTTCATCAAGTTTATCTTATTTTGGTCTTTCTCATACCTTTTGCTCCTGGATCAAGCTATTATATAACTCCCCTGTTGCTAAAGTACTTACTAATTCCTCTTACTTTCATCTAGCAAGGGGAGCTAGACAAGGCTGTCTCCTGTCACCTTCCCTGTTTATTTTAGTCATGGAACCCCTGACTGCTTGTTTATGTCAATCTTCTGGCATTATGGGCATACCTGTGAGCAATTCAAGGTATGTTCATCTCTCCTATGTGGATGACCTCTTAATCTTACTCAAAAACCTGAATGAGGCTGGGCCCCCTGTTGGTTAATTTGCTTAATAATTTTACTAAAATTTCTGGGCTTGCTTTCAATTATGGCAAATTACAAACTATGCCCCTTAACGACCACTGTAAAGCCTTTATGAACATACCTCTTGGTTCCGCTGGTCACCACAGGGTATAACATATCTAGGAATCAAAATTACTAGTAACTTAGGGAAGATATGGGACATTAACTTTAACCCCTTATTTGATAACATCAAAACAATTCTGGACAGATGGAAGCTTCTTAATCTTTGTTTCATGGGGAAAATTGCAGCCATTAAGATGTCTATTTCTCCGAAGATTCTTTACCTCTTTGTCAATATTCCTTTAGTCTTACCATCCTCCTTTTTTGCTAAAATGATAAATTAATAGATAACTTTATTTGGGATAGGAAACCACCATGATTTAACCACAACAAACTTTGATCACATTGGAAAAAAGGGGGATCCGGACTCCCCAGGTTCAAAGGCTACCTTTGGGCTTTCTAAATGGCCTAAACCATTAAATTGTTTCAGAAACCCTCCCCTCACTCATCACTATGGGTTGCAATAGAATCCGCATTGTGCCCGGAAGGAGTTCCCACTTCCTTCATTTTTAATCTCATTTCCTCTAAACTAAAATCTCACCCGACTATATCACCCTCTGTTCTTTATTGGAAACTAACCCACAAATTCCTGAAATCCAATACAACACCCTGGTTTTATGCCCCCTGTAGGGGCAATCCACTGCTCACTCTAGAAGATCACCCAATTTTCTGTCGTACATGGAGGAACAAAGGCATTTTCTTTCTCTGAGATATCTTGGACCAGAATTCACTCACTCTTAGATCATTCTTAGACTTGCAGGTCACATGGAAACTTCCTAAACTGGACTTCTGGAAGTTTTTACAAATTTGAGCAGCTTATAACTCTCTCTCTAGTTTAGTGTATAGGCATACTCTTCTAAACCCATACATCTCGCACTGGACTAATTTATCAGTAACATTAAATAGCTCCATTTACAAAGACATTATTGATAATCTACCTGACCAGTCTATACAGGCCAAAAATAAATGGAGTACTCTTCTTAACTACAATATTTTAGATACACAATGGAGTAATTGTTGGCATATTGCACATAATACCTTTAAAGATGCCCGTAGTTCTTTAATACAAACTAAAATCCTTCATCTCTGGTATAGAACCCTCTCTGTGCTTCAACGAATGGGCCTATTAAATAATAATAATTGCTGGCGCTGCAGTTTGGCCAACGTGGATCTACTTCATATCTTGAGGTCTTGCGCTCCCATTAATAAGCTCTGGCATAAAGTCTGCTTACTTGCCTCCAGGATAACAGGACAAAAACTACCTTTTGACCCCAAGCTATTCCTTCTAGGCATCCTTATCCCCAATAGTTCTCTCCTCTCACATGCACATTTCAGATGGCTAAACATGCTTTCTCTTCTGGTGAAACGTCTGATTCTTATGAAATGGAAATCAGTTCTGGTGCCTTCTCTTTCAGATGTTCTTAAAAGCCTCTCTCATTATGCCTCCCTAGACCGATTATCTCATGTTACTCATAACCGTCTCACTGTATATGACAGATGTTGGCAGGATTACTTCATGTACATCGAACCTAGTTCTTCTAGACCCTAATTCTTAGGGATATTTAGCCCTCCTTATTTTGCTCTCAGATTAGGTTTTCTCGAAACTTTTGTGCACAGATTTCTCCTCTTTTTTGCCTGTTTCCCTGTTTTCTCCCTCTCTCCTTCCCTTCTTCCTTGCTTTTTTCTTTCTTCTTTCTTTCCTTGCACATTTTTCTCTTATCTTTTCCTCTCCATTACTGAACATTGTTCATATTACCACATTTATCACTTTTTGCAATTTACTGAATACCTTGCCATAGCCTGCCCATGCATGTATTTCGTACATGGTTGCTATTTCTGATCCTATAATACCCTATTGATTGTAATCCTTCTGCTCTCCACTTACATCCTGTCTAGGTTTGTGTTGTATTATCAATACATGTATATAAGGCTTCTCCAATATGTTTATCCTAAATACTGTGTTTTGTTAAGTGATATTTTATACCTCACATGGAGGATAGTCTTCTATTGTATTAGATGTGTGCTTTCTTATATACTCAAATTTCTATAAAAAGATAAAGTGGAAAAAAAAAACTAAAAAAAAACAGCAGTACAGGCAGAGAAACAGGCCCTAGCAAGAAAGATACTCAAGGGGGCCCGGCTCGGTCCGACAGCTGCAGTAGAAGCTCTGGCTCCACAGTATCATCAATCAGCTCAGGAATCCCTCCTGTAGCTAACCGCTTTGTGGCCCTTGCTACAGTACAGCCACTGACATTCCCACTGAATGGAGAAAAATTCCACGAGCACATGCAGATCCCTCTCTGATCCCTTCTACAGTGCACTCCTGGGCCAATTGAACTGCCATGACACCTCTCCCTTAGCTCACCTCCTTGGGAACCGAGGATGCAGACTCTCCACGAAAAAAGGGCCCCACTCGCTGAAGCCAACTACATACATGGAGTGAGTAGTCAATGTACATTACAACCTCCCACCCTTCGAGCAGCCTGGGTAAGAGGCCCCTATTCTAGGCCAGGTGATCCTAAGGCATAGTGTTCATCATTGCTGTTGACACAGTTGTTCAGTTATAGATTTCTGTTAAATTGGCAGTATGGTTATGGCCTTACCTGCTCCAGACTGTGGTCTGAGAGCTGATCTGCTGCTTTCTATTAATTGTTCATCTACCCAGCATTTCTCTGATTGGATGCCACTGGCTGAACTTCTGGCTCCAATGCTGACCATCCTTCTGTGTTGGGGGGTCCCTGGGGGAGCCCCCCCCATAAAGATCCACTGCAGTCCTGGATTATTTTGTTTGCAGAAGGAGTACCTGCCTGACGATGCTGCCTCATCCTCAGCCTGATAATCCTAGGGCTCAGTTTAACTGCTTACAGAACACTGCTTTTGTAGAGCGCTGTCCCTCATGGTCTGGTGCAGCATGTATTTGAGCCTCAGTTAACTCTTTACTACATGATGGTAAACTGACCTGCTTTTTGTTTATGCTGGTTTGCACAAAACTGCGTTCTCCCACACTGGTCATTTACATGACACATTTCTACCCCTCAGGAGTTTGTGTCCTCTCGAGGATTGAGTACTTCAACTCCTTGTGATCAGTCAAACCAGAGAGATGGCTGCACTTTTAAAATGGAGACAATGCATGTCGAGGAGCCTGTTTTGATACAATGCTCCCCATCCTTATTTTATCTCCATGCAGATAATCACCTGCCTGCTGTTACAAATCATGAGATGATTACATATAATGTCATGTTTGTGTTGTGCCCCAGTAAATTTGAACAATGATCCCGTACAAAGGAGAACAAATGCCTGTCCATACTGTTTGATACCAACACCTGATACTATACTTCATTTTTTTACTTGACTAAGTTACAGGCCCTATTTGTGTGGCCCCTTATCTGTCTTGTTTTTAGTAACCCAATTGTTTAAAGTTACTAATGGCAGCATAAAGTATCATAGGAAGATCTTCACAATCGCAATCCCCTATGCCAAAGGGAGGACATTCTCAGGGAAGTAGGCAGATGGTTGGGGCTGGACAGAAAGAAGCAATGGGGGGAGGTGAATCGGACCTTAAGCTCAGTGACCACTTCAATTCTCTTCTTCTGCTTGAGGATGAGTGGGTGATGTAGCCATGACAGGGCAGTTAGAGATGGAAAGGAGTGGGGGCAGAGGCAGGGCTGGATAGCAGGAAGAACAGGGGGAACTTGGAACGTGGAAAACTGGGGGAGCGGGGGATCAGAGCAGGAGGAGGAGGGGTTAGAGGGAGGAAAGCACAAGGAGAAGGACCAGTTGGGAGGAAAGGTCAAGGAGAGGGACCAGAAGTACAAGGAGGATACAGTAAAGGGAGCTGAGGGTTTAGGCCAGGGGAGCATAACAGGCAAGGAGGGGCTGAACGGGGATGGGAAGGAAGGGAGGATGAGCCAGGCAAGTATAGCAGATGGGGGGAAGGACCAGTCGCTAGCTGTGATGGGGGGTAGCGGGGTACAGAAGGATACTTGGGAGGAGGAGAGCCATAGGATCGGAGGGGGGGTGGCCAGGGTAAATAAGGAGGGGCAGCAGGTGGCACCCAGATAGGGGGAGAAGCAATGAGCTGGCTGAGGGGAGGGGTCAGTAGAAAGGATGAGGGACATGGAAGGGGGGGGAATGGAGGAAAAGGGGTGGTCAGAGTGCTCCTGTTGGGTGATTCCATGATCAGGGGTAACAAATGGGATAGGGAGGGGGAAGCCTGTCCGGTTAGAACAAAATGCTTCCCTGGACTAACAGTGCATGGGCCAAGCATGAGGTATATCAGCTGGCAAAGGATTGTGGAGGTTCCCTGGACATACTGGTCCACCTGAGTAACAATGACATTGAGGGAAATAGTGAGTTAGAGATACAGGCAAGGTTCAGGGAGCTTGCCAGGGTCTGCCATGACATAGGATGCGCAATTTCTATCTCGGACATTCTGCCGGTGCCAAGGGCTAGTGGGGAACACAAGAGGAAGATTAAGGAGATAAACCAGTGGCTCAGGGAGTGGTGTGGGGCCAGAGGGTATGGGTTGATGGGGGATTGCGGGGAGACCTGGTAGGATAAGGGGCGGTATGTGAGAGATAGGCTTCATCTCAGTTTGGAAGAGAGGGAAATCCTTAAGTTGAAAATAGAGGGGTTTGTTGGTGAAAGGTGGGGTTTAAACTTGTGAAGGGGGGAGGGATGGGAGAAAAGGCTGTTGAGAGGGGTCCAATAAAGTAGGGAATCTATCTCCACCCCCCTGGGGAGCTGGAGGAATGCGGGAAAAGGCCAACCAGTAAGGTACTGACTGGGGGAGGACAGAATCTCCATGGGAACGAGAGCGGAGGAAATGGAAGTATATGGAAAGGGTGGAAGATAGTCCTGCTAAATGCAAGGAGCTTGGGCAATAAAATGCCTGAGCTCCAGGTGATGCTAACTGAGGATGAGGTGGATGTGGCAGTGGTCACTGAGACCTGGGCCACCGCAGGGCACGACTGGGACCTGAACCTGGAGGGTTATGCCATGTTCAGGAAGGACAGGGGGAGGGAAGGGGAGGAGGGGTAGCAATAATAGTCAAAAACTGCATTGGCATAGGAGGAGTGGAGGAGGCAGAGAGAACTGTGGAGGCGATTTGGGTCACCTTGATAACAAGGGGGGGCAAGAGAGTAAAAACAGGAGCGGTGTATAGATCCCCCACGCTGGCGGAGGAGCTGGAGGAGAGTCTGGTGGCAGATGTGGGGAGACACTGCAGTTTGGGCAGGGGAAGGGTGGTGGTGTTGGGGGACTTAAACATGCCAGGAATGGACTGGGAGACTATGACATCCGCAGTGGCCAGGGAACAGAGGTTGTTGAATGTCTTTCAGGATGCGTTCCTAACTCAGCAGGTGGGGGAACTGACCAGGGTGGCTCGGATACTGGATGTGGTCCTGGCAGACAGTGACCAGATTGAGGGCCTGGAGGTAAGGGACCCATTGGTGGGGAGTGACTATGCCAAGGTCTCATTCTGCCTGGACCTAGGGGGGTAGAAGTCTGCACAAAGACGGAGGTAACTGACTTCAGGGGGGTGGATTTCAAAGAAATGGGAAGGATCCTTAAGAAGCATTTGGATGGGATTGGGCTAGACATGGACACTGACAGTAGGTGGGAAATCATCAGGAGGGGGGTGCAGAATGCTACCGGCACCTGTACAAGAGTAAGACAAAAATGCGGTAGAGCCCGTAAACCCTGCTGGTGGACCAGGGAGGTTCAGGAGGTGGTGAGGGGAAAGAAGGTGGCTTATAGGCATTGCAAGTGCTCAAGGAGTGAAAGGGATCAAGGGGAGTATGAGCTGATGGCCGGAAGGGCCACTAGGGTTGTGAGGATGGCTAAGGCAAGGAAGGAGCAGAACCTGGTCAGGGAAATTAGGAGAGGGAACAAGGGGTTCTTTAGATACATTGGGGAAAAATGGAGGGTGAAGGGGCAGATTAGCAGGATTAAAACAAGGGAGGGATAGGCACAAGACCTGGGGGAGCAGGCTGAGGTACTAAATGAGTACTTTGCCTCAGTTTTCATGAAGGAAAATGGGGGCTGCATCATGCAGGGAGGAGATGGTGAAACTGAGGGGGGCCCTTACTGATTGGTGGGTCTGGGAGGGGGCATCACTGGCAAGAGGGGGGAAGGCAAAGCAGAGGAACTAGGTAGTGGAGGTGGAAATCATGGCAGAGAGAGTGAGGGAAGCCCTCAGGTCCCTTAAGACAGAGAAAGCAATGGGGCTGGATAAATTACATCCCAGAGTGCTGAAGAAACTGGCGGATGTCCTGGCAAAACCCCTGGTGGAGCTTTTCAGCATCTCTCTGAGGACAGGGTGGGTGCCCCAGGACTGGAATGTGGCACATATAGTGACTATCCACAAGGGGGGATCAAGGGAGGTGTCAGAGAGAACTACAGGCCCATCAGCCTGACATCGGTGGTGGGCAAGGTGATGGAGGGCATTGTCAAGGAGAGGCTGGGGGGGACCTGGAAAATTCGGGGTGCCTGGATGATAGGCAGCATAAATTTGTCCCGGGGAAATCATGTCAGACAAACCTTGTGGAGTTCTATGACTGGGTGACAAGTGCCTTGGACCTGGGTAGACTGGTGGATGTCCTCTTTCTTGACCTCAGCAAGGCGTTTGACTCTGTTCCTCATGGGGGCCTGTTGGATAATCTAGGAGAAATGGGGGTGGAGAATCAGATGATCAGATGGATAGGAAATTGGCTCCAAGACCGGACCCAGAGGGTCATGGTTGGCGGGAGATTCTCATCCCAAAGGAGGGTCATTAGTGGGGTCCCTCAGGGATCGGTCCTTGGGCCCCTCCTGTTCAACGCCTACATCTCTGACATAAGGAAGGGTATCAGGAGTGAGATGAGTCTCTTTGCAGATGACTCAAAATTGAGGGCGGTGGTGGATGGGGAGGAGGTGAGGGTGGCCCTACAGGGGGACCTGGAGGCTCTGGAAAGGTGGTCTAGAAAGTGGAAGCGGAGGTTCAATGCAGGGAAATGCAAGGTACTGCACCTGGGATCCAGAATCCTGGGCCAGGTGTACACCCTGGGGGGGAAATGCTACAAGTCTCAATGGCTGAGAGGGACTTGGGGGTGGTGGTGGATGTCAAGATGAACAACTCTGAGACTTGTAGGAGGGCAGAGGCCAAGTCCAACAGGATGCTGGGATGCATCGCTAGGGGGATCACCTCCAGAAGGAGGGAAGTGATAATCTCTCTGTATAACTCCTTGGTGAGGCCGCACCTTGAGTACTGCATGCAGTTTTGGAGGCCACACTTAAAGAGGGACATCTAACTCCTGGAGAGGGTCCAGAGGACGGCAACCAAAATGATCTGGGGCTTGGGGTACAGGACCTATGGGGAGAGGCTCGAAGAGCTAAATATGTACACATTGGATGAGAAAAGGGACCGGAGGAGGACATGATAGAGGTCTTCAGGTACATGAAGGGGGTAAATATGGGAGGAGCAGTCAGGTTGCTCCGAAAGAAGGGGGGCAACTAGAGGACATGGGTGGAAGCTGGAGGGGGGAGATTCAGGGAGAAAGGAGGAGGTGCTACTTCACTGAAAGGGTGGTGGAGCCATGGAATACGCTGCCCAGGGGGCTGGTGAAGGCAGAGACAGTGGAGGAGTTCAAAAGGGGATGGGATAGGTACAGGGGAAGGATTCTGGAAGCAAAGTCCTGTGCACTGAGAATATCTGAGACTGGGAAGGGAGAAGCCAGAGAGGGCAAGGGGTGCTGCAAGGTCAGCTCCCAGGGTGGGGGCTGAGGGGGCTGACCAAACGAGCAGACATGGAAGACCGTTAGGCCTATTCTGCTGGCATTTTAGTATTTTAGTATGCCATGGTGACAGTATCGGGTAACTAAAAGTTGTAGAAGCACTTGCTATGGTTTGTATGCACTCATGAACCCCACTGTCTATATGCACCAGACATATGCTATAATTGTTTCTTTATTTATCTTTCCACCCTAGTTACCTAATTGCCCTAATCCTCTTTGGGTTTCTCCCATTGCCTTCCCTCCCTTATCAGTCAGTCCCAATATGTCAGGTCTAACACTTACTGGATCATTACCCAGTACTCACTTGGAACCCCCCCTTTCCTCTCTTCTAATAAAACCACTATCACTCCTTCTACAGCTTGGGGTTTGCTAACCTCCCCCTTCCCCCACCTTCTACTCATTAACTCATTACAACTCCCTTTATTACCTAGATCTCCCCCCAGGGTGAAATCACCACCCACCAATGTGGACTACAGTCCCCCACCCACCTCCCCTAGACAAAGATATTTAGCAAACCCTCGAATTTTGACCTCACTGTTGTGTTACTACAGACAAGTTGTTTTTTTTTACAGGTCAGCTCTCCCACCCCTATGCAAAGGCTGATGATAGCAGATTGTTCTCTCTTATTTGGATCACCACATTCAGAGTTTAGGCTTGGCCTCCATCCTCGATTCGTACTCTTGGCTTACTGGCTATACGAAGATAGCCAGCCTTATTGAGCTCTATTCCCAAAGTGACTTCTCAGACCCGACCACATATCCATCTTTTTGGTTACAAATGGACAGGTATGTGACTAAGAGTTATTTGAATGTACTTACTACTGTATTCTTATTGTTCAGTATTTGTTCATTGTTACAGTACATAGCAAACCATTTTTAAGTGTTTTACGAGAAATGTCTTGTGACCACTTGGCTATATATTAGAATTTTTGGTCTCCCTGATGTATTGGCCCCTCAACACCCTGCTTCTAGGCCTTCAGTTACAATGCCCATATCAGGCAGCAGACACGATTATACATACCCGCAAATTTTCTTAAGCCAACACCACCGTCCCCATGACTGACCTAAAATGGGTGACATGGAATGTGCGAGGGCTGTACTCCTTCATTAAATGAAAAAAAGTCCTATCACATCTTAAGAAATTGTGCACAAATATAGCTTTTCTACATGAGACCAAACTGGTCCCCCTAGAAGCTGCTAAACTATGCAGAAAATGGGTAGGCCTTGAAGCAAACAGCTGTGCCCCTGCAGCTAAAAGAGGGATCTCCATACTAATTCATAAATCCTTAAACTGGACGACAGAGAAGCAGGATGTCAAAGGGCGAAGGATACTTATACAAATGACTACACCACAGGGTACCCTAATCCTAGGCTCCAGCTATGGGTCCAATGTTGACTCCCTGCACTTCTTCCATACCTTTTGTCAAACACTTCAGGAATTTGCACCTCCAACACCTTTTCTAATAGTAGGGGATTTCAACATGACTATCTCTCCAGACCTTGACAGGTCTATGCATACTACCGAATCTTACCGTGTCAGTGTCAGTGGCTCAGTAGGTAGCACACTCGCCCCTGAGGCCGGGAGATCAGAGGGCTGTGGGTTCAGTTCCCACATCTGGCACTTGGGTTAATATCCTAGTACTGACACTGTAGTGCAGCATGAGAGGGGGTGCTGCACTTCTGAGGTGCCGTCTTTCGGATGAGACGTTAAACCGAGGTCCCATCTGCCTGGATTGGTGGTAGTTCAGGTGGATGTTAAAGATCCCATGGCACTTATCGAAAAGAGTAGGGGAATTTCCCCGGTGTCCTGGCCAAATTTCCCTCATTCACTAAAAATACCACCAACAGCTTAATCTGGTTCAAGGTCAGTTGGCTTTCATCTGTATCCCCCTCCCCCGGGTTGTGCCTGAAAATAGGCAGGATTTGCCTAGTGCACTTACCCGGTCAACAAAAACTAAATAAATAAATAAAGGGTAGTTAGAGCCCTGCTTAATATTGATGAGGGAACTCTCACCCTGATATCTGGAGGTCTTTCAACCCCACAGTCAGAGGCTTCACCTATAGCTCCCCCTGTGCATGGTTCAGCCAGTAGATTAGACCTCTTCCTACGATCCCTCTCTATAGTTCAAAAGGTACTAACATGTGACATCAAACCCTTGATCATATCTGATCAAGGGCTCATGTGATCCCACTCCACAAGACTGGTAGCAGGGAGGAGGCAGGGAACTACAAACCAGTCAGTCTTACCTCAGTAGTGGGCAAGATTATGGAGGCACTCCTTACGGAAATGATAGTGCAACACCTGGAATCCATAGGAGCACAGGATCCAAGACAGCATGAGTTTACAAAAGGAAGGTCCTGTCAAAGTAATCTCATAAATTTCTTTGACTGGGTAACCAGAATGGTGGACCAAAGTCGAGCAGTTGATGTTGCCTACCTTGACTTCAGCAAAGCTTTCGATACTGTTCCACATAGAAGATTGATCAATAAACTGGGTAGGCTAGGGGTGGGTCAGAAGTTGGTCAACTGGGTGGCAAACTGGTTGACAGACAGAAAACAGAGAGTGGTGGTAAATGGTATACAGTCAGAAGAGATGCAAGTCACAAGTGGGGTACCTCAGCGATCAGTCCTGGGGCCAGTCCTCTTCAATATCTTCATCAGTGACATTGCAGATGGACTGGAGGGTGAGATTTGTCAGTTTGCAGATGACACCAAGATCTGCAACAGAGTAGATGATCCAGATGGTGTGGGCAGAATGAGAAGAGATCTGGATAAACTAGTAAAATGGTTGGAAGAGTGGCAACTGGGGTTTAATGCGAAGAAGTGCAAGATCATGCACATAGGGAAAAGAAACCCTGAAGCCACCTATAGGCTGGGAGGGGAGTTGCTGGCAGACACAATGGAAGAAAGAGACTTGGGCATCATCATCACCGATGACCTGAAATCATCCAAGCAGACCACTAAAGCAGTAGGTAAGGCTAGGGGGATGTTGGGGTGTATTAGTAGGGGTATCCCAAGTTGGAAGAGGGAGGTAATAATCCCTCTTTACAAGACACTGGTTAGACCCCAGATGGAGTACTGCGTGCAGTACTGGAGGCTACACCTTCACAAGGACATTAACCAAATTGAGGCAGTCCAGAGAATGGCAACCAAAATGGTGCAGGGACTGCATCAGAAAACATATGAGGACAGATTAACGGACCTCAATATGTATACCGCAGAGCAAAGGAGGGAGAGAGGTGATATGATCGAAACATTCAAACACCCTAAGGGCATTAACAAGGTGAAAGAGTCTAACATGTTTCATAATAAGAAAAATTGCAGGACAGGAGGACACAGCATGAGATTATAGGGAGGCTGATTAAGGGGTAATGTGAGGACGTTCTTTTTCACAGAAAGGGTGGTGGATGCACGGAACGGCCTACCTCAGGAAGTGGTGGATATGAATACAGTGCAGGGCTTCAAACAGGAATGGGATAGGCATAAGGGAGCAATACAGATGAGTATGAATAGATAGGCCATTAACAGAGCAAAGGCCGATGGCACAGTTATAAGGTAAAAAAATAAATGGTCAGACTGAATGGGCCTTGCGGTCCTTATCTGCTGTCAACTTCTATGTTTCTATGTTTCTATGCCCTGATCTCCTCAATAGTAATATGGAGACCAGAAACCCCCAGATCTTCACAATTGAGACTAGATCCCCTAGTTTTGAAACACAAATCCTTTTGCAAATGGGTCATGGAGGAGGCTACCAGAAACTTCCATGAAAATAATACCAGAGAGGTATCTAATGCTACCCTCCGGAAGGCCTTTAAAGGAGAACTGCCTTGAATCTGCAAGCCTGTGTTTTCTGTAGAAGCTGCATTTGTACTGTAATACTGGTTCATATTCTGTTTTTGTTCCATGTATACTGGTGTTTTATTAAATTCACTGGGTATTTCTGCTTTACACTCTGTTGGGCAGTACCATTTTAGAACTGTTTGATGTAATTTATGTCCTTCTTAAAGAACTTTCATTGTTTTCACAATGCATTCATGTTCTACTGTGGAACTCTGTGACCCACAAGGGACATAAACTGCATCATACAGTTCTAAAATGGCAGCAGTGTGTTAATCAGAAACACCAACTGTGTTTACCAAAAAGCCAATAAAGATGGGACAATAACAGAAAGGGATCAAATATATGAAAAAAGCATTTACTGTACAAAATGACTTAAGGTTCAGCTCAGTTCTTCTTTAAGGTACTATCTGGGATAGCATTATGGGCTACAAAGCTAATCGAAGATAGGAAAGGGAACCTGACCTTAAATTGCTTGAAGCAGTTCTAGCCCCAAAAAATAAGAATACAAAACCACTCCCACCCCGAGTCAATCAAAAATCCTGTTAGCAGGACTGTCTGGTATTTGTCTTCACCTGAACATCCTGCTTACCTGTCAAGTGGGATTAGCCCTTCTCCACACCAGACACAGATACTTGGAAGGGGGGGGGACAGGATGCTTCCTACCAGCAAAGAAAGCAAAAAGCTGCCCACCACATATCCGTGTTCCATGATACTATTGGTAACCCCAACCAAAAGTCACTATCTCTTAACAAAGTAATGGCCCAATTCTATAAAACACTTTATAGCTCCTCAGCAGCAGACTAGAACCCTGAGATTCACTTATTTCTGTCTAAACTCCCTCTCCCATAACAGAAAACAGAAATTCTAGAGTCCCTTCTCATGATATCCAAAATTCAAAAAACCATTCACTCCCTGAATAAAAATAAATCTCTGGGGAGACAGAATCCCTGCAGACTTATATGCACAGCTTGACCCCATTATTAGCCCATCCCTACGCAAAATGTTCATGGGACTCACATATGTTCAAATCTCTACCCCCCAATCCTCAGGGAGGCCATCATTACAGTTTTTCCTAAGGAGAGTAAAGACTCTCACTCCCTAGCTAATTACCACCCCAGCTCTTTAATTAACACAGACAATAAGATCCTAGCAAAAGCTCTGGCAGTCTGTAAGGACTAGATCCTTCCCGCACTTAAAAACCTGGCCCAAGCAGGATTCGCAAGAGGGAGACAAGCTGCTGACTGCATCTAATCCCTTATTTCCATTATCACAGCTGCCAACCAAATTCCCACCCCTGCAGCCGCCATTGCGATTGACTTTGCAAAGGCCTTTGATTCCATGGAATGGGGGTACCTTCTCAACATCCTTCAATACATGGGGTTTGGGCTCTATTTTCTACCAGGGATTAAAACCCTGTACCAAACTGCTCCAGCTTGGGTCCTTACCAGTTCCATTCTGTCAGCTCCCTTTTCTTTGCAAAAAGGTACCTGACAAGGATACCCCGTACCTTATGCTATTCATTCTAGCCATAGAACCCCTGGCTATTACTTTCTGAGAACACATGGCCCTCCATGGAATCTATATTGCAGAGCTTGATCTTTGTACCAGCCTATATGCAGATGACCTCCTAGTATTACTATCTGAAGCCCCTTTGGGACTACCCTACCTTCTGTTTCTCCTTTGCACCTTCAGCTCTCTCTGTGGCTTAAGAGTTAATCAGGGAAAAATCAACATCATGCCCTTGAACGCTAAATGCACTGCAGTCTTATTTATACAGGCAGGCTTTAAATGGTCTCCATCCTTCATTAAATATTTAGGCATTGCTCTTTCAGCAGACACGTCAAAATTCCCAACTTTAAACTTAATGCCACTGCTTCAGGAAGTAAAAGAGGAATTTGACCGATGGCAAAAACAATGCCTTTCGCTAGCTGGCAAGATCTCCATGGTCAAAATGATGGCGGAACCCAAAATATTTCACTACCTCTCCTACCTCCCTGTTAACATGTATCCAACCTGGTTCTGTAAGATTGATAAATTATTTGGGTCCTTCTTGTAGAATGGGACAACCCAGAGACTTAGTGGAGCCAAACTATGGGTTTGTTGGATGAAAAGGGGTTGGAATCTCCCTTGGTTCCAAGGGTATCACAATGCATTTATAGGAGCCCAAATCTGCCATTGCCCCCCCCCATCTCCCCCAATATAGCTTAATACAGAGAAAATAATATGGGTGTGGGCAGGACAGTAGTGCGGTGGGTAGGTAACTGGCTGGGCAGCAGGACACAGAGGGTGGTGGTAAATGGCTGTCACTCCACAGAGGGAAGAGTGACCAGTAGGGTACCACAGGGATCAGTGCTGGGACCAGTACTATTCAATATCTTCATCAGTGACATTGCACAGGACCTAGAAGGCAGAATTTCACTGTTCACTGATGACACAAAGCTCTGTAACAGAGTAGACACACCAGAGGGTGTAGACAGAATGAGAAGGACCTGCAGAAACTTGAAGAATGGTCAGGGTTTTGGCAGTTGAAATTCAATGCAAGGAAGTGCAAGATAATGCATATGGGGCACAAAAACCCTGGCACAATATATCAGTTGGGGTGAGGATATAGCATGCACCAAGCAGAGAAGGGATCTTAGAGTTATCATCTCTGATGACCTCAAGGCAGGGAAACAGTGTGACAAGGCAGCAGGTAAAGCAAATAGGATGCTGGGATGCATAGGCAGGGGCATCACCAGCAGGAAAAGGGAGGTCATAATTCCACTATACAAGACACTAGTGAGGCCGCACCTGGAGTACACTGTGTAGTTCTGGAGACCTTACCTACGTAAGGACATAGACAGGGTAGAGAAGGTTCAGAGGAGGGCAACAAAGATGGTGCATGGATTGCATCACAAGTCCTATGAGGACAGGTTGAAGGCACTGAACATGTACTCCCTGGAGGAGAGGAGGGAGAGAGGGGATATGATAGAGACATACAAGTATCTTACAGGGAGGAACAGGGTGCAGGAATGCACTATTTTTAAGCAAAAAAGATGTTCCAGGACTAGAGGGCATGGGATGAAGTTGGAGGGAGGACGTATCTAGAGGAAACAGAGGAAGAATTTCTTCACAGAACAGGTGGTGGACAAGTGGAACACCCTGCCAGAGGAAGTGGTGGGGGCTGAAACAATCACGGGATTTAAGAATGCATGGGATAGACATAAAGGAATTCTGGAGGTCAGGGGTAAGGGGCAACAGACTTCCTGGAAAACATAAACTGAACTTACAAACTTAAATGGGTAGACTGGGTGGGCCATAGGCCCTTATCTGCCGACACTGTCTATGTATCTATGTATCTGTAATATGCTCACCCTCCCCTCCGTTAATCTACATACATAATAATCTTCCATGCTGGTTTCATCAATGGAGCACTATATTGTCATCCATACAGGCTTAGCATTGACTGTCTAAAACCATGAAATGCTCTATAATGCTAAATCCTTGGTGCCCCCTTTGGGATAATCTGTTAATCCATATAGACAATCAGACTATACACGGGTCTACTTGAAACCACAAAGAGGTAGCACAGCTGAAAGACATTTTGATTCAGGATACATTATTGCTAGATTTGTTCAGCAACCTACAACTACATGACTTCCTCTCAAAGCCTGGCTTTTGGAGGTTCTTAAAACTTCAAAGCGCACTGACTCAACTTCTCAAACCTTCCCACCAGCGAGATACACAAATACCCGGACTAGACATTCAAACCTGGCTGAATTAAACCAAAGGTTGAGTGAGTGTGATATATTCCCAAATTCGCAAAGCCATTCCCGACCAAACTCAAAAAGCTTGTACTTATTGAGCATCTGCCCTAGGTTCCCCTATTACACCCCAGGACTGTGGGATCTCCTGGAGAGTGGCTCACACTGCTTGCACAGATAACAGAAGCCTACTAATATAAAACAAGATTCTTCATATGGTGTATCATACCCCAGTCAAACTATGGGCCAATGGTCTCCTCCCTCACAACTCCTGCTGGCTCTGTAACTCCCTTTGTGGTGACCTTACCCCTAAACTCTGGAGCTGTCCATACATTCAATTTTATTGAAAAGAGATACTACCTGTCTACCAGGTGGTA
This sequence comes from Neoceratodus forsteri, assembly GCA_016271365.2. Taxonomy (NCBI): domain Eukaryota; kingdom Metazoa; phylum Chordata; order Ceratodontiformes; family Ceratodontidae; genus Neoceratodus; species Neoceratodus forsteri. The sequence continues at coordinate 1,221,609,166 of CM057459.1, read as the reverse complement.
GTGGGAAACTCTGTCCCATTAATAATACCTCAGATGTTACTACTAGTTATGCCCCCACCTCACATCCCCTATACAGACCCTCTCATATGTTGGAGCATCCAAGCTGGAGTGGAAGCAAAATGTTTACTACTTAAAAGATGACAAACTTCAGATGTGCCTGTTACAAGAGTGACTCCACTCACTCCAACAAGTGGCAACATTGTCCAGAATGTTGTATATAGAAAGGTTGCTTTGCACCATTACTACAAAATATGGTCCCCTTATCTTTCTTCCCCCCTCTGTATAACTGACCTCAAATGGGGTCACAACTAACCCCTCCCGTCTTCCTCTTTGTTGCACTAAAATGACTCATGCTCACTGTATCAGTATACACTTGTTGACCCTGTATTTATGCTTGATAATGTATGCTATGCCATATAACTGTACATATGCCATGGTACTGTAATGTTTTTTCTTGCTGGAAAGCCTTTAATAAAAAAATATTAACTGCAATAAAAAACAGATCCATACAAAACTGATAGAACTGCACACGTGACCACAAGGAGATCCTCAGACTCCCTTTCTCACCAGCCCCAGAAGGAAGATGCCTTATTAAAACCTGAAAGTTGCATGGCACAGCAGGGAGAGCAATAATATGTGCAAGCATGACCTCTGTTTCCATGTAATAATGGCGAGGGAAATACGGCAACTCCACAAACACACAATGACAAAGCCTCACATGGTGAAGCTCTAGGGTACCTGCATGTAGATAGCCATAGGTTGTGTCTGTTATTTACTTTGCATCTCTGGCTGTTGAAATAATTAAATTTGCCTGCAACAATCTGTGAATTTGTCTTCACTGGCACTAGTAAGCTCCTGACTCTAGAGTGAGAGTACCTTTTGTTTGCTTTCTGTGATTTCTGGCTCATAGCCAGTACTCACACCCTGCCCCAGTCTGTTAGTGCAGCACACTTTTCTGACACAGAAGACAGCTCAAGGGGGGTGCCATAGAGGACAGCATAGGCATGGCAGGTGTGGCAGGGTACAGAGGTGGCAAAGGGCAGATGTGCCCTGCGCAGTTTTAGAGACCTGCAGACATGGTAAACAATGGAATGCAGGCACAGACTATGTCTTGGACCCCCTATTTCCACCAGCACTGGCAGCCTTCTGGGAGCTTGCAGAGTTATCTATATGTGGTGTTAGTCCATGGCTGCAGAGTACTACATACCATTGATGGATGGGGAAGTACCCAGGGCAGCATGACAATTTCCTGCAGCAAAGCCCGTGGAGTGGAGGCATACTGCTGGTAAGTGTGCCAGTTTAGGTATGACACAGTGTGGGCACCCCAATCGGCACTTGCCATAAATGAGTCTGGCAGATGGCATGACAAATGAGCTGCAGGGGAATTTCGTGCCATTCTGTGTACATCCCTGTCCACCAGGTGCATGTAGTCTGTGGGTCTCTACAACTGTGCAGGGCCCATCTGCACTGTGCTACCTCTGTACCCTGCCACACCCATTATGTCCACACTGCCCACTATGGCACACCCCCCCAAGGGCTAGCTTCAGTGTCCCCTGATCTCACAGGCTTCCTCCCTTCCAGCATTGCAGTTCTGGGTAGGCACTGCACTGGATGGGGGGCTTGATGGGGCCCTCTGTCAAACCCCTCTGGTGCTCCAACTCTTTGGTGCAACACTCCATCTGTGGCAATTCTAGGGACTTTGGTGCAGGGGCCCTTGTTCTACTAAAATATGGTGAAGGGTCCCTGGTGCACCCAGAGTTTGCCACAGGTGGGGATCGGTGCAACGTGCAGTGATCTAGTGGCTCTTTTGAAATCAAGCCCCTGATCTTGTGTTCTTCACACAGACTGATCATTCTTTTACATGCTGACTATTAAAGAGCAACTCTGCACTTCAGCATGTGCTTTCATAAATAAGATGTTTCAGTTGTTACAATTTACTACAGAATACATTTTTGTTATGTTCCTTTCCAGGAGCTATAACACATCTTAGTAGTCTGTCCAAAAAGTCTGTATAGAAAACATTTGAAAACATTTGACTCTCCCCTGCTAATCTCAAAGTGCATTGGTTTTATGATACCATAGTACTGACCATGATAACAGACTGTGATGTCACAAACAGCAATTATGTGGTTAGCAGGGGAGAGTCAGTTACATTTTGAAAGATTCAATGAAGTAAATGCTGCATTATCTGTATTATTTTGTAAATCAACAGCAAGGGAAAGTAAAGAAAATAACAAGTAACTGGAAAACAATAAAGTTAAAACATAATTGTTGTAACTCTAGTGTTTTTATGCTTTTCATTATAATAGTCAGTTGCTGTTTAAGTCATTTCTAAAATAGTCACAGCCAGAATTGAATATGCCCGGCCCATGCTGATTCTTGAAGATCAAGTAGTGTTCATCCAGGGGAGACATTTAGGCAAGCAATAATACCCAACTGGGTGGGTGGTATTGGGCAATACCGGCCTGTCCAGGGGTGTAATGAGGCCCAACGCCTTATAGCCTTATAGCTCCTGGAAGGTCCAGTACTGCCCAATCCTGCCCACCCTTGAGGGTATTATTGCAGTTAGAAAATGGGCTACATGTGGCAAAATATAAATTGCCAAGAAAATTGAAAAATTATTTGTACAAATTATTGTAAAGCTATTTTTTTTTGTAAAATAGTCTCTCCACTGGTGTAATTGCCAGTAGAGGGCACTGAAGTCTTTTATATTTGCTTCTCTGAAGAGATGTTCCTCCTCCCCACACACAGAGCCTCACTCACGGTTGCTTCTTTTGACAAAGGGTACTGTCCAACCCTATCCACCTACCTAGAAACACACAGGCTGGGCTCCTTTTTTTTGTGTGTGTTTACTGACATAGCTCTGACCCTCCCCCCCACAGTGTTTTCTGTTCCTATGCAGTGTCTCAAAAGGACCTACTGGGGATCAGGAAGGGCAGTGCATGCACTCAAAGAACAGGGCAGAGAAGTAGGAGATACCTTGCCATTTTTTAAATTTGTGTTAAAGCTGTACTGTGTTTCTGGAATTTCTTGTCATTTGTCACCAGGGAGAAGAGCATGGGCAAACTTGGCAATAACATGACATGGTTCCATGTCAAGATAGCAAGTTTTCAATAGTGATGACTGAAAGTGACACACACATTACAGCGCAACCACATTCGGCGACCTCTCTTTCTGCAGGGGGCTTTGCCCGCATGCCCCCCTTACTAAATATACAAACTCTTATGGGGGAGACATGACTCAGGGAGGGGGGAATATTTGGTCATTGACATGGCACTCATGGTTTTCTTGTGCCGTTTTTCCTGTCACCATTAAAAACTCACTATCTTGATGGGATACTGTGCAACACTGGTGCTGTTAGGAATGGCCATGACCTTGCTGGTGGTGTAGTTTTAAAAAAAAGAAAGATTTGTTTTTGAGGAATCAAGTCTTAGAAATTTCTCAAATAGCCCGATGAGTTGAGTGATGTACAACCTGGGAGCATGTTGTTATAAAAAAAAAAAAAAAGAAAGAAATATATGAAGTGGGTGGAGGTGAACCAAGGAACCAGAACCGACAGTTGTAAACTGACCTCGAGTGCACTCCAGCGCTAAGGAAAGCACTCAACCTGTGTGTTGTCAGTGAGAGGGAAAAATACTGCTTTGGGCACCACTTTCAATGATTAATGGAGCATTTTATTGTTATTTTGGGGGTGCAAACTGGGCTGCAGTTTTATTCATGGGGTGTGTTGACATTACAGAGGGAGGTGGACTGGCTCACTCGCTAAGCGAGCAGAATAAAAATGGCGGGTGGTAACTTTGAAAATGAAATGGGCACAGTGATGTCACTTGGGAGCTGGGCATGAGGCAGGTTAGGCTGGGACTTTTTGTTTCCTGGGCATCTGTTGTAAGTTAGTATACCCTCCTGACAAGGCTACCAGCCAGTCAGATGCCAGCAAATAAAAAGCACATTTTCTAAAAATGATATTCAATATACACTTAAGCATTGCATGGAAGTGGTCTAAAAAAAACAAACCCCAGACGTACCTTATCACATTAGATCCTGAGAATTCATTTAACAGAGTAGAGTGGAGTAGAATGTTATGTTTAAAACATTAGAGAAGTTTAACATTGGCCACCAGATGATAAAGTGGTTTGGGACCCTGTACCACAATCTACAGGCCCAGATTCAAACTAGTTCCCAAATATCCTGACCCTTCTCACTTACAAGGGGTACTTGACAGGGCTGCCTCTTTCCCCACTCTTATACGTCTTAATAGCACCATTAGTGGTAGCAATCTGTAATCATCTGGACGTTAGAACAATGCAAACACTGAGTTATAATCAGGTATTCTTATTATCTGGGGATGTTGTTTTGTTCTTCTTGTCACAACCTAACCAAGCAGTTCCCTCATTACAATCATGTGGCAAATTATTGGGGCACAAAATAATCTGTAGGAAACAAATTCATACAGATGGGTATGGGTTCCCGTATTAAAGCAGTGCAGCTCTTCCTGAATGTGAACAAGACAATGCAAATAAAGTAACTGGAAATACAGATTCCCAAACAACTGGCAAATCTGTGAAAAGTTAATTATATGTCACTGTTTCAGCAAATAACTCAGGATTGTGACTGCTGCAAAACACCCCCAATGACATTGATAGGGTTGGTGAACTGAATAAAAATGTGTATATTTCCTAAATTGTTGAGTACTCTTCCAATCTCTTTCTGCCAGAGTGCCCAAATCCTACTTTAAATAGTTAAAATCTACTATGTCATCTATTCTGTGGTGGTGGGGGTGGGGATCAGTCCACATTAAACAGGAAACACTGTATGCACCAATTATTTAGCATAGCCAGATTTTAGAATTTACTATGTAGCTTCACGATTAGCCCAGATTCAGATGTACCCCCTGAGAAGAGGGCAATATAGGCAGGAATGGAGAATAATTGAAGAAAAACAACTGGGGGCAGCCTTCCTACAGGGGTTGCTAGTCCCAATGCTAGCCGCTTATGCATGCTGATAGGGAACCCATTTACTGTAACATGGTTAATCTATGGCAAGAGACCCACACTCAGACTGGTTGCACAAAATCTGTATTGCCTAAGGCCAATCTGGATAGGGTGGCACTGCACAACATGGCCTCAATGTCAGTTGTAGGAAGGAAGTGACTACCAGATATGCAAACCAAATGATCACAACAGTGGAAAATATGTACTAGGCAGGGAAGGGGGGTCTACTCTCTTTCAACACCCTTAAATGTCAATTTGACCTTCACCCTAAGGATTTCTCCACCTTTATGCTGGTGAGCCATCAAATTCTGAAGCACCTGCCAATACCAGACATTTCTCCTTGTATTACACCACTGGAAATTGTGATTAGCTAGAGATTAGTAAGAAGTAAGCACCTAGCCCTAATTCATAAAATGTTACTTGATGCTATAGTTAAGGGTGTTCCAAAGACAAAAGTCCAGATTGGAACAAGATTTGGAGACTCGGATCAGAGACAAACAGTGGGATGAAGTATGTGCCTTTATTACAGATTGTGTGAAAAGTAATAGGGCAATACAAATCTAGTTTATCTTCCTCCATGGCATATTTTACCCTGTCCAAATTACACAGAATCAACCGAGCAAATCTAACAATTGTCTCAACTGTGGCACAACAGAGGGCACTGTTATCCGTTTGGCACTCACCTGCCCAAACATTGCACCTTTTGGCATGAAGTGCATGCTGTTATGCAGAAAGTACCATTCAGAGTGCTGCTCAATGAACCATTACACCTTGTTTTGGGTGTTGGTGGTCTCCCGTTTGACTCTGGGGATTCCCCCAGCCTTGTGAACCTTAACAAGAGCAATAGTAAATAAAATAATTGCATTGACTAAATCCCTCCCACCCACAGATGCATAGTGGTCAGTCAGTATACTCTACTGTATGGTAATGGAAGGGGCACAATACAAGGCTAACATAGAATCCCTAAGATTTGATAGGATACAGAACCCTTGGAAAAAGACATTACAAAGGGTACTCTAAAACTATGACTGTTAGGTATCAGACAGTTACCATTAGCCACTTTAACCAGTTATGATGGTATGGCTGTATACAGATTAAAATGCTGTCTGAATACCAATGCATAAACATTGCAACCTGTGAAAAGTGAAATAAAAAAGGTTTACAACAAAAAAAATAAAAGATTTCAGAAGCTAATTTAATGCTGCCTTCTTTTCTGAACCTTAAATTGGACTTTTCTTTTTGAGATTTATAAATGAACTCTGTGATTATTTTTTGAAAGCTTTTAGTAATATATTACCACAGTTTAGAAATATTAGTTAATTTTATTTGCCATCTGTTCTCAATGTAAACTGTCAGTAATAACAATAATCTTGTATGCATTCATTGACTTAGCTACAGCAGGCAAGAGGGATGGAAACTGATTTTCTGACCATTGCCATTGTCATATTGAACTGATAGTAGCAACTTGAAGTGCCTTGTCCAATATTGCATTTATTTCTTGAATTAATGAAAGCAGAGTTCATCCACTATCATCAATGCTTAATTTATTAGTTGGATTGATGATTGTAACCACTGTTTTCTATGCTAATTCTGCTAGTGTGATAATAACAGCGACCTTAAACTGATATTGTCAATATGTTATTGATTAATGGATACAAAAAATTAATTTTAATAGTGAGGTATATCTGGAGTTCTTGTATCAGCCACTATGCCTGCACCAATATGTAAATTGTCTTATGCAATACATTTTGATGTAAATCAATAGGCTAACAGTATTTTGTATTACTGTGTTAGGGAAATCAGTATGCGAAGTCTATGTCATATCACTTTTTGATGTAAATAAATATGCTACCTCCATTTTGCTTCATTGTTTCATGCAAATCAATATGCTAACTCAATTTTGCATCACTTTGTGATGCAACTCAACATGCCATACATGTTTTTTATCACATTTGAGACAAACCAATTCACACACTACAGTTTGCATCAATCACTGCTATAAATGTAGCTACAAATGATGATAATTCCTGTTAACCCACAAATCTTTATATTAATAGCCATTAACACCACTGTATTTTAAAATTTAGTGACAATTTAATTTTGAATTCGCTGTTTTGGTTTCATTCATTTCTATAAACAAATAAAATATGTTATGTGTAGCTGGAAATAAACCATTTGTTTTGAAATACAGTCAAAGCACAATGCCTGGCACAACTTTATAGGTAAAATGTACAGAAATTATCCTTAAATTATATTTATTTAATGTTTGTATATACATTTATACAGATATCTGGCTACTGTATATAGATACACATATATATATATGCATTCATTATGGGCAGAATTCACAAAACAGATGAGCCTGGTGCATCTCAGATGCGCCAACACAAGTTGGAAATGCGCCAGAAGGTGATTCAGGCACAGGGAGGAAGTGCCAGTGCAAACGAGGTGCCCTGTGCCAAAAGACATGCGCCATAGGTGCAACGTAATGACATGCGGCACATGTATGGGGGCGTACCCATGCATATACCACGCATCCCTATCCACAGAGCAAAACCAAGAAGCAGCAATGGAGCAACTCCAATGCAAAGCCAGGATGTGCCTTAAAAAGATAAGTACAAAAGAAGGAAACTCAAGTCCAGCACACCAGCAGGCCGTCAATGGAACGACAACAGCAGGACACACACAGAGGGGAGGTCATAGTAGAGAGAGAGAGAGGCACAGACAGCAAGCCACACCACAGGGCTACAGCAACAGAGGGGATGAACCCAGCAGCAGTCACCATTGCTGGTGCCCCAATGAGGAGGAGGAGGAGGCAGGGCGGCAGAAGTAACCATAGGTGGCTGGCCCCACGGTGGTACCGTGCCCGGCTGTCTTTCGAGCAGCGGACAGAAGTGAAGACAATCAGGCGATACCACCTCAACAGGGCCATGCTGAGGCAGCTATGTGAGCTGTGCCATGATGTGATGCAGGCACCCACTGCACGAGGACATGCCATCACGGTGGAGACCAAGGTGACAACGGTCATGTGCCTGCTCACCACGGGAACCTTCCAGAGGCCAACAGAGGACACCACTGGCATATCACAGGCCTCAACATCCCACCTCCTCACACAGTTCCTCACCGCACTGCTACCGCAAGCTTCGGAATACATCAGATTACCCAGCACACAGGCAGAGCGGACAGAAGCCATGCAGGGGTTCCACAGGGTGGCATGCATGCCAGGTGTCATAGGGGCCCTCGACTGCACCCATGTGGCAATCCGTGCACCACCTGGTGAGGAGGGTGTCACATACATGAATCAGAAGGGGTACCATTCAGTGAACAGCCAGGTGGTGTGTGTTGCCAAGGGGTGCATCACCAATGTCTGTGCCACACACCCTGGGAGCACACGTGATGCAAACATATGGCACCAGTCGGCACTCTGTGCAAGGTTTGAGGCTGGGGACATCCAAACTGGACACCTGTTAGGTACATGTGACTGTGCGCCAGCAGTCTGGGGGGGGGCCACCATTCCCGGGACACCTGCGGCGGGCCATGAGTGGGAGACTGCAGGCTTGGGGGCACTGGGCCAGCAGGGATGTGGAATAGTGCTGGGGCAGCAGCAGGGCGGTGTGGTCCCAATGTGTGCCATAGGATGGACAGGGCAGGCAGGGGTAGCAGGGGCAGGGGAAGCAGGACTGCCAGGCATGCAGCAGCATGGGCGGGGGGGCAGGACAGGGGTGCACAACACAGGGTGAGATGGGGTCAGGTCACATGCTACAGTGTAATACCATTAACTAATGGAGACACATCTACCCCCACAGGTGATGCTGCATACCCATTGCGTCCCTGGCTCCTCATCCCCTTCTGATGACCCAGAACAGTGGCAGAGGAATGCTACAATGAGGCACACGCTGCGACGCGTGCCATCGTCGAGCGTGTCTTCGGCATGCTGAAGATGTGTTTCCAGTGCCTGTGCCGGTCAGGCTGCGCCCTACAGTACAGCCCTGAGAAGGCCTGTGGCATATTCCTGGCCTGTTGTATGCTACACAACATGGCCCAAGACCATGGGATACCTGCCGAGGCCAGTGAGGGCAACAGTTACAGGGAGGAGGAGGGGGCCGGGGAAGGCGCAGCAGGGGCACTCCCAGAGAAACATGGATCTGACAACGGACACAGGTGCAGGGATCCAAGGCTGGTGGCCAGGGCATGGGCATACCGCAGCAGAGTGGTGGAGGAACACTTCGGGACATGCAGGTGAGTATGCAGGTTGGTACATGTGCAGGTGTGGGCACCACAGTGTAGGGACAACATGGCGGGGGCAAGGCAGGCACCGTATGCCACACTGGGGCACACATGTGGGTGCATGCACACGGTGGGACACACACACACACACACACAGACTGCATGAACCACACCAGAACCACACAGGCCACTCCCACACCGTCACGGATTTGTGTGCACTGCAGCCGGCACATGGGCACTGCATGCACCATAATTCACTCATCATACCCATGACACATGGCATGACTGCAGCACACACACACACACACACACACAGGTGCACAAGCACAGGTGACACGGGGATGTGCCAGGGCAATCCTGTGGCTGCAGACCACCACGCACAGCAGCACTGGCACCACCTACAGGATGGCCAGTGTGCACGACCATGCCACCCACCACCACAGGCCCCTGGGCATGGACATCACAGGGCCACTCCATGACCACCACGGACATGCAGGTGGAATCTGCCATGGCCACTGGTGATCGGGTGCCTCCACCAGCCACGGAGTGTGTCCCCAGGGACCCCATGGGGTGCTGCACTGAGACCGTGAATGGGTGCTCAGTGGAGTGGCTGAACCATGCCCCCCAGCTGAGCCATGGGTGGTGGGAGTGGATGCCAGTGGTGACAGGGTCAGCAGCAGGGGGCCCACCTGGTCCCATCGATGGGGTGTCTTAGACATGCTCCTGGGCATCCGACTGGATGCACGCTGTCTGCGGTGTGCTGTGGATGCAGCCACTGCTGCCGGAGCACCTGCAATCTGCTCCATGGCTGCGGACATGCCCACCTGCATGAGGCGTGTCTCAGTCAGCATCTGAACACATCACGCTGCCTTGGACTCATGATCCTGGACCGTGACAGCCCGATGGCTACAGAACTCTGCCCCGAGTGCTTCCTGACCATCCACAGTTGCCTGCAACAGGTCAAGGTAGACATCCTTGTCATTGGCAGACAATGCAGCATGTGGGCGGTGCTGCCAAATTGGGGGATGGGCAGCCCCACCAGGGTCATCCATGGGTGGTGGATGCACCCTGTCAGGCTGTGCTATGGAGTATCATGGCTGGGCACAGTTACCTGCTGTCCATGCATGTCTTCCTGTGGTCCCACTGTAGCAGGTGCATGCCCACTGGCACCCTGCCTGGATGCCACTGATGCTTCCAGCACTGTGCTGGGCAGCGGTGCAGGGGGCACAGCACACAAAGCCCCAGGCATACGTGCCACTGCTGCACCAGTGTCCAGCACAGTGGGGACACTGTTGGCACCCAGGGTCCCGTGCACAGGTGACCCCACGCTGTGTGCAATGCAGTCACTCATGGCAGTGGCACTGCTGATGGTGGAACATGCATCAGTGCTAATGCCCTTACCCTGCATGCCACTGGCAAGCATAATGAGTGCATTCATTATGTCCACCACGTCCTCTAGGTCACCATCAGACAACCCAGCCAGGCCCCCCAACCATGTTATGTACCCACCTGCAGTACCTCCATTGCTGGTGGAGGGCTCTGCAGGGCCCTCTGCCACAGGAGCCATGACCGGTGGTGTGTGGAGCGTGGACATGACCACATCACTGTCAACAGCCCCAAGGGGTGGGTCCGCATTTTTGCCTATGGGGGCTGCGCCAAGGGCCATGGCTGTGCCATGGAGTCACGATGGAGCTGTGGAAGACAGAAAGGGAGACGTGGTAATGCACAGGATGCACATGGCACAATGCACAGTCAGCCACACACTGCCGGGTATGCACACCTGTCCATGGTGGGTGTAGACAGGGTACACAGCTACACACCATGCTGTGACAGGCTGCCCCCCCCCGGAAGCCACCCCCAGGGACGCCATGCACAGATGTCCCTGACACACTGGCAGCCAGGAGGGCCTCGTTGGGGCTCAGCAGTGCCACTGAGCCGGGTCCACCCCCTGTCTGCCTCAGGGAGGCCTGGATGTTGGCCACCCTCTCCTTGGCCCTCCATCGTCCGTCATTCCAATGCTTCCTGTACTCCTGCACTGTGCGGTTGTACGGTGTGACCGCGTTCACATGCCAAGCCACCTCCTCCCAGCCCACTGCACATGCTTTCCTGCTGACACCCTTGCCAGCGAGTACATCCAGGCATAGATGGCATGCCTCGATGAGTGCCTCTCCTCATCCCGTGTGAAGTTTGGTCGCCACCTGCTGGCAGCACCTGACTCCTCAGACATTCTATACACTGTTGGTAGAAGCAACCTTGTGCCAGACCTGCCCAGGTGTACACACAGTCCCACACCAAGCTCCCACTGTCTGCAGGCTCACCATGGTCTGTAGTGCTGGTGGCCTGTGCCATGGTCCATGTGTGGGCTGTCTGGCACAGGTGGACATGCACCATGGTGTGTGGTCCATGAGGGATGGCACACATGCCAAACATGGCACCCAGGATGCAGCAGGGGTATCATGTAGCCACCACAGGGTGTGTGACACTGACCCATCTGCTGTGTGTGTCCCAATACCCCTGCTGTGTGTGTTCTACCACCATGGTGCACCATCATACCTGGGTGCCACCACTGTGTTGGCTGCAGGACAGAGGGGCACTGCCATGTGGTGGCATGCAGTGTTTGCACAGCAGCAGTGTGTGTGCCTGGCAGTGATGACACTGTGCCTGCACAGGTGTTGCACTGTGCAGCGTACATACATGTGTCATGGCGCTGCATGCACCTCACAGTGCAGTCCAACCCCAGCCATCCATACCATCCCTGTGTCCTTGTGTATTATGCAATGTCCTCCATACACGTTGCACCCCCCCACAGTGCACCGCCACAGTGTGTTGCCATCTGTCGTGCAGTGGTGCCCGGCACATGCTGTGCTGTGTGTGTCCCAGTGACACAGTCCTCCGCTGTGGCCTCGGCAGGGACCTGTCCAATGTCACCCTATGGGTAAGTCCCTGTGGTTGTACATCACATGTTGCTGTGATGCCCACCTGATGGTGGCCTGGTCCCACATGTGGTGTACTGGGGCACCATCAGCTGTGCACACTCCGATGCAGGCACACCAGAGTGTGCTGTAGCCTGTGACTGTGGCAGTGTATTGACCCTGTAGGCACTGACTCCTCTCACTACCTGGTCTCAGCCTGCTGAATTGGGAGCATTTATGGTTCAGGGCATGCAAATGAGGCCTGAGCACCTGTTAATGCCTAGAACACTGCCCAGCTGAGGAGCTTGTAACGGGGAATGCAGAGAACCTTAAGAGGTAAAGCCTCCTTCCTGCCTGCTTGTGGAGAGGTGTTAACCCGTTCACGCTGCGCGCAGACTGCCCTGCCTGCCCCAGCCACCCAGGGGCCAGCACTCCATTTATTGCTGCTTAAAGGTCACTTTCCCATTTGCAGCTTATACACTCCAACCACTAGGGGTCGCTGCACTATGTTATCTGACACCACTACAACCACTCCTCCCACCTACTAATTCAACCCCTGACCACTAGAAGTCACTAGAGCTCTCTCCTAACCTTTTCTGCTGCCTTTCTATTCTCTGATCTCCCCACCCATTGTCTCACCATAGTCCCCTTGCAAGGCTCAAACCCTGTACCCCCAACTCCAACATTATCTACCTCTATTTCAAAGCCTTTAACCCTTCTTAGAAAAATACTTATTCTTTGTCCCACTGCTGGTCTCAAACTCTATCCCTTTGCTGTCAGAGTCAGCAGCTCTACCACTTAGCCATCATATCTGGCTATCATGTTCTTACTTTCTAAGGCTCTCATAGTTTCTGGCCCCATAGTCAGCTAAAATAATATTCTTGTTGCCACTGCAAGCTTCAAACCCTGCACCCTGCCAGCCAAACTCAGCAGCCCTGCCACACAGCCATCTTACATGGCTATTTCTTGTTCCCAGTTTCAAAGCTCTCAAAGCCTCTTCCCCCCCCCCATAGGCTGCTAAAATAAAATTTCCAGCATCCACTGCAGGTTGCAAACCCTGTACCCCACCCACCAGTATCCTCAGCACTACCACTGAGACAACCAAAGCAGGCTGATTCATACTTAGTTTCAAATGCTCTCAAAGCCTCTATCTTTATAGTCTGCCTAAAATAAAACTAAAAAAAGAAAAAAACTATCCTCTGTCCCACTGCAGGTCTCAAACCCTTTACTTTTGCCACTATAGTCAGCAGCACTGCTACTGAGCCTACAAGTCAAGCTACTGTATTGTGGCATATCTCAAAGCTCTTACAGCATTTCTGGCTCCCCCATAACATCTTTGTTCTATCACCAAAAGCTATCTAGGCACCATGTCTGTCCACTTCCACTTTATGTGCCTCATCCTCATAACCACCCTGTGGTTCACCTCCCACCAGCCAGACCTCACCCAATGCCCTTGGTGGACTGCACCTTTGCATCTCTCTAGAATTGGCCATGCCCCCCACCTTGCCATCACACACTGGACCCTTACATCCACCTCCCACCAGCAGCCCCAACCCCAGCACCCACATAGGCCCCCCTGGCTCCACCCCTTCTGCATCCGCCTATTGTTCCAACCCTACCCATCCCCTGCTCCACTACATCCGCCCCCCTCTAAACATACTCCCAAAAATATAACAACCTGCCACCCTATGGTTAGAGCCTTCGTCATCCTACTACTCCCCTCCGGTAATATCCATCCTAATCTAGGCCCTGCCCCCACCACTACACCTACCAGACCCTCTGCCCTCCGCATTGCCTCCCTAAATATATGCAGCCTGCCAAAGAAATCTGCAGTGCTTCAATGCTGGGCCACCCTTCACCAACCTGACATCATCACCCTAGTGGAGACCTGGCTCTCCAAATCTACTCCCGATGCCTTTGCCTCACTCCCCAGATACATCCTATATTGGGAAGACAGGGTAGGAAAGTGTGGGGGAGGCTGTGCATGCTACATCAATAATAACATTATTAGTCACATACTCCCACCCCCAAAACTCATAAACAGTGAACAAGTCCTCACCCTAAAAATCACCCCCGACCCCTCCAGGGGCCCACTATACCTCATAGTCACCTACATATCCCCTAAGAACCAAAAGCCTGCCATCTCATCCCTCACCGAATACCTCTCTACCCTACCACACAATGCAGAGCAGACACTAGTAGGGGACCTCAATATCAATTGGCTTAGCCCCTCAGCCGTGTCAACAAAGGACTCATTCTCAGCCCTTGACATGGTCCAATTAGTTAACCAACCCTCTAGACTTCACCCATCTACTGGTACCCACACTCTACTAGATATCATTATTTCTAACTGCCCCAACAAAATCCTGGATATAAAAGTACTTCCAGACTCCCTTAGTGACCACTCGCCCATCCTATTCCAATGGACCTCTTCCACACCCAAACCCATAACCCAAACAACCTTCCAAAGGCGTCTCCACCCAGGAGAGTTAATAAAACTTAAACAGCTGCTCAGCCAAATAGATTGGTGCCCCATTAATATAGCCCCCAGCGTAGACATTACTCTCAACCTGTTTACACAGGCCTTCACCAAGGCCAGTGACCTCTATGCACCACTCACCAAACTCCACACCAGAAGGCAACATGCTCCTTGGATAACCCCCTCCCTGCTCCAAATGTTGAGAGACAGGGATAATCTCTGGCACAAAGCCACAGAATCTGGCAGGATGGCAGACAGACAATCCTATAATGCCACTCTCAATAGGTGCACTCGAGCCATCTGTAAGGCCAAAGCAGACCACTATCAAACCACTCTCACAACCACGTGGAGGTCTGCAAAAATCTTCTGGAGTAATATCAAAGAACTCAATGGGAAATCACACTTCCCACCTCCCTCCCAGCTCACCATAAATGGCACTACCTCCACAGACACACTCACCATAGCAAACTGTCTAAACACCACCTTCTCAGATCTCAGCAGTGTTCTCCGTAGTTGTTTCTTTGACCCTGTGCCCCAATCCCAACCCCCAACCCTGCAGCATCCTTGTTTCCTCCTGCACAAAATACCCACCCATGAAGCTCGTCCTTACCTACAAAAAGTGCTATGCAGCAATAACCCTATAAATGACTCCCTAGATGCCAGGCTCCTTCGATTAGTCCTCGATGAGGTCCTAGCCCCCCCACACAGGGGTTGTATACAGACCCCCTTCTCAGGGGGAGGAAATGGACAAGGAAATGATAGAAAGTATACTTAGTAAGGCAGAAAAAGGGGAGATATTGCTGATGGGTGATCTGAATATGCCAGATGTTAACTGGAGTGCAGTTGCAGCAGCCACTTCGAAGAGTGGGGTTATTCTAGATGCCCTACAGGGGCATGCCTTAGACAACTAGTATTGGAGCCCACTCGAGAGGGAGCAATCTTAGACCTGGTTCTCTCAAATGGAGATGAAGAGAGGATCACAGATGTAGAAGTGGGTAGCCATCTGGGAACTAGCGACCATCAAACAGTATGGTTCACAATAAACACAGCAATAGAGTCAAGCCATACAAAGGCAAAGGTACTGGACTTTAGGAGGGCTGACTTTGCCAAAATGGGTGAGTGCCTAAGGAATGCACTAGCAAATGGGCAGGAAGGAGGGTGGAAGAACAATGGGAATAATAAAACTGCCATCACAGAGGTAACTAGCCTTTGTGTGAAGCAAATAAACAAAACTAAATGATGTAAGAAACCACTATGGTTCTCAAAGGAAGTGGCAGTGAAGGTTCAAGAGAAAAGAAAGCTTTCAGGAAGTACAAGGAATCACAGAAGGAGCAGGACAGAGAACTGTATCAGTTAAAGCAAAGGAAGCTGGGAAGGCAGTCAGAACAGCAAAGGCCCAAACTGAGGAAAAGATAGCCAACTCAGTTAAGAAGGGGATAAAACCTTTATAGGTACATCAGGGAGCGAAGGAAGACCAAGGGAGGGATAGTGAGGCTTAATAAAGGGGATTGGGCGTGGGTAGAGGGTGACTGTGAAAAGGCAGAGATACTAAACAAATATTTTTGCTCTGTATTTACAAAGGAAGAGGGGGAGGTACCTAAAACAAACAGTAGAAACACTCTGGATACAGAAGTTGATACCAGCCCATTTACAGAAGAAAGGGTTCTGAAAGAACTCTTAAAACTGAAGGTGGACAAAGCAATGGGGCCTGATGGGATTCAGCCCAGAATTCTAAAAGAACTAAGGGTGGAATTAGTGACACCACTGACTACCCTGTTTAACAAATCATGGGAGGATGGGGTGGTACCTGAGGACTGGAGGAGGGCAGATGTGATTCCCCTTCACAAAAGTGGGAGCAAGGCAGAAGCAGGAAACTACAGACCTGTTAGTTTAACCTCAGTGGTAGGGAAAATGATGGAATCACTTCTGAAGGAAAGAATTGTCGAGTATCTAGAGGCCAGAGGCACAGGATCCAAGGCAGCATGAATTCACAGCAGGAAGGTCATGCCAGACAAATCTGATAGATTTCTTTGACTGGGTGACCAAAGTAGTAGATCAGGGAGGGGCTGTGGACATGGCCTACCTAGACTTTAGCAAGGCATTTGACACAGTCCCACACAAAAGATTAATATACAAGTTAGCTAGCCTGGGAGTGGGTCCCAAGATGACAGCCTGGGTAAAAAATTGGCTGGAGAATAGGACACAGAGAGTAATAGTAAATGGAGTCCACTCTGAAGAAAGGGGGGTTACTAGTGGGGTACCACAGGGTTCAGTATTAGGACCGGTCCTCTTCAATGTCTTTATAAGCGACATTGCAGAGGGACTGGAAGGAAAAGTATGTCTCTTTGCAGATGACACAAAGATCTGCAACAGAGTTGATGCACAAGGTGGGGTGGAAAGGATGAAAAGGACTTGGCAAGGTTAGAGGAATGGTCAAATATATGGCAGCTTAGATTCAATGCTAAGAAGTGCAAGGTAATGCACCTGGGAAACAAAAACCCAGGGGAAGAGTACACAATGGGGGGTGAGATACTAACAACAACAAAAATGGAAAGGGACCTGGAGGCAGTCATATCAGATGACCTAAAGGTGGGCAAGCAATGTGAGAGGGCAGCAAGGAGGGCTGGGGGGATACTGGGATGCATAGGGAGAGGCATCACCAGTAGAAAACAGGAAGTTATTATCCCTCTGTACAGACAGCTAGTCAGACCCCATCTGGAGTACTGTGTGCAGTTCTGGAGACCCAGTCTTCGCAAAGACATAGACAGGATGGAAGCTGTCCAGAGGAGGGCAACTAAAATGGTGCAGGGTCTGCACCGGAAGACATATGAAGAGAGACTTAAGGAGATTAATATGTATAGCCTCGAGGAAAGGAGGGAGAGGGGGGACATGATAGAAACTTTCAAGTACCTCAAGGGAATCAACACAGTCCAAGAGGGTAGCATCTTCCAAAAAAAGAGGTGTGCAAGAACAAGGGGGCACAATTTGAAGATAGAAGGGGGGCAGCTCAGAGGTAATTTAAGGAAGTATTTTTTCACAGAGAGGGTTGTGGATGCATGGAACGGCCTTCCGGAGGAGGTTGTGGAGTCAAAAACAGTGGTGGAATTCAGGCATGCATGGGACAGTCATAAGGCAATTCTAGGGGTTGGGGGTAGAAAGAAGTAGGCTGCTGGTTAACTAGGATCTGCAGCTTATCCAGTAGGCAGGGAAATGAGAAGACTGGGTGGGCCAAGTGGTCCTTATCTGCCATCAAATTCTATGTTTCTATGTTTCTATGTAATGGTCCTGCTCAACAAATCCCTATGCCTAGGGCAATTCCCTAGTGCCTCGAAAACAGCTGTCATTACCCCCATCCATAAAAGTGGTGACAAAGCCTCCCCAAATAACTATCAGCCCATCTTCATTCTCCACCCCCCAAAGCATTAGAAAAAGTGGTTGCCACCCAACTTACGGAATACCTAGCCAAGTATGAAATTCTGAGCCCAGAGCAGCATGGCTTCCGTTCGTCCCACAGCACCACCACAGCCCTCCTAGAATTCACCAACTTTCTGCACTCCTCCCTAGATGCCGGTAACATTGCAGGAGTTGTGTTCATAGACCTATCCAAGGCCTTCGACATGGTCTGCCACCCTCTCCTTCTCGACTCTCTCCACCAACTTGGTTTCTCCACAGGCCCCCTAGCCTGGTGTTCCAGTTACCTTTCTGCCCAGTCCCAATGCATCAAAATTAGCGGAACCCTTTCTGACACACTACCCGTCCGCTCAGGGGTGCCCTAGGGCTCTATCCTGGGGCCACTTCTTTTCTCCCTCTACCTAAACTCCTTACCAAAGGCCTGCTCCACAAAACTCTTACTATATGCAGATGATACAGTGCTCTTTGCTTTGCATCATAAACCTACGCCTCTTCAGGACCCCCTCCAACATGCCTCCAACAGGCCGTAACATGGTTTAAGTACCGTAGACTGGTTATAAACCTAAAAAAGACTAAATCAATAATTTTCTCTCACCGCCAAAACAAAGCAAAAAGTGCACCTCTGCACTTCCTCCCCAGCAACCAGCACCCCCTTGAACAGGTATCCAACTACAAATATCTTGGACTTACCCTCGACTTGGCCCTTACTTTCCATGACCACATAAACACCCTTGCTGCCACAACAAACACCCGGATTGGACTCCTTTACCGACACAGGGACTGCCTTCCCCCCCAAGCCCTTAGGCTGGCATTCACCTCATCAATACTGTCCCTAGTGGACTATGGGCTCCCTGTATATGAGGCAGCAGATAACTCTGCACTCCAGAAAATCCAGGTCTCCCTAAACAAGGACTGCAGGCTCCTAACTGGCTCACCAAGGCTCACTCACACCTGCTCCCTCTGTACCTCTGACAATCTTCTCAACCTCGACAAAAGGCTCTGCTACCAGACCTGCATACTGTCCAAGAAAATACTGCTTGGACTCTCTCTCCCTCCCCCTGGGGTCTCCACCTCTCTTCATCCAGACACCCCACTATCTCCACCCGCAACTCACATAAAGCACCCTGGTTGTGTCCAGGGCAAAAATCTCCCTTGCCCAGAGATCTTTCCACTCCAGGGTCCCCACATGGTTTAATGCACTCCCAAACACCATCACTAGTGCACCCAAGATCGCCCACTTCAAAACCACTCTTCGCAACCACCTCTTCAATATCCGATCCTGTAACTACAACTAATATTTCACTCTCTCACCCTCTCTGATTCTAATTCTCTGACAAAGTCCATTTTGGATTGCAACCTACGTCAAGAATGACCAAACCCATAAATAGGACTGACTACTCTGTTTAGATGCTTTCTCAAGCTAATAATGTCTCTCTGCTGTGATGATGTAATTATAATCATCCAAATATTGTAACTAAAGCTTGTACTTACTGTAAATACTGTAAATAATGTCTGTGACAAATGTCTGTAGTACATGCTCTATGTAACTGTTGTTATACCCTGTCTGTATTACTTTCTGTCTTACATTTGACGAGGTACCTTTGGAAATGAGCCTCTGGCTCAAAGGTTGTAAACCGATATATCAAATAAATAAATAAATGAGATGCTAATTGGCTGAGATGCCCATGCATGGATGATGAGGCTGTTTGGGGTGCATTCTCTCTGAATTGCATAATTGATCCCAGCTCATCTCACTTTGCATGGAGCATCTGTGTGATGCACCACCGACAGTATGGTGCATTGCCAGTGCATGCATGGTTTGGGTGGTGCATCTTCATAGCTTTGGGCTGTCCACATGGCGCATCCCCATGCATGCGTTGTACGTGTTGTATGGTGCATATTCCATTATGCACTGTTATGCCATTGTCCGCTACACCATAGCATGCTTGATGATCGTGGTGCCATGTACCGTATTGCGCAGCTTGTCCCACAATGCGACACCCAGGCTGCAATGTCCATCCCTCCCCACGGATCACGCACTATGCACAGTACATATTACTGGCGTATGCTGTGTGCAACATGGAGCCGGCATACACACAGCACATGCGCGATCGTGTCCTTGCCGTGCAGCACCATTGCGTGGTGGCGTGCACATGTGCGGTTCCGTTGGCAGCGGCCAATTGCACTTTATGTTCAGTGCTTGGTGTGCTGCATGTGTATCACTGTTGCACATGGTGCATAACGGTTGGTGGACAGTGCATTCCCTGATTGCACCTTGCCACTGTATGTACACAATGTAGGATGCCTGGAGCTGGGAGAGTGATGCCTAGGGCCATGAACTGGTCACATTTGGAGCTGTTACACCTAGTGGCCCAGGTCATGGTTTTGGAGGGCCACCTGTTTGGAAAAGAGAACCTCCATGAGCCCAGGACCAGGGTGTGAGCCACCATTGCTTCATGGATTGTGCAGCGTACTGGCATGCCACACATGGGTGAGTAGTGCAGGCATCACTATGGCGACCTCCAGGGGCAGGACCCGGAGAGGCTGGCATGACTGTGGCACCGTGTACACAGGGGTGCACTGCCACGACCAGGTAGGTGTTCTCCAGCTGTATCCTTCTGTGACATAAACTGTGTGTGTCTATCAATGCCCCCATGGTGCTCCTGTATTGCTTTGCCCTGTTGCCTGGGGGGAAGGGCATGGCTGTGTGCACCCACCTACACCGGGTGCCTCGGACATGGGCATCATTGTTTGCTGCATGACCACATGCCAGCAGGGTGGGGTGGCTGGGGACTTGCATCCTGCACTGTGGCAGTGTTTGCTCATGGTGCTTTGTGTTGTGTTTTGCAGGTCCAGGGGCAGGCAACATGCTGCAGATGCTGCTGATTTGCATCGTCGCTTATACATGGGTGCCAGGCCTGGTGCCCCTCAAGGGGTGGATGAGTACCGCTTTACATGGTTGCAGTCTTTCTGGTGTTGTGCGGGCTTTGGTGGGTGGGGTTGTGTTCCATGTTCTGGCCCTCAGTGTGTGTTCCTTCTGTCATTTTCTGTAGGTGTCCATGATCGATGTGCTGCACCAGGTGGTGATGGTGGTGGCGCTGTGCCAGTGGATGTGGACCAGAGGATCCATGTGGCCATCCAGGCAGCCCTGCACCCTCTTACTCAGACTGTTCGGCACCTGTCAGCTGCCCTGTGTGGGGTCATGCTGTGCCTTCTGGGCCACTCCAGGGTACTGCATGGCAGAGCATGGCACCATTAGTGTCCCCTGCCACTGACTTGGTGCCTTCCTGTGTAAATAGTTGCCCTACCCTGTTCCCTGTTTCTGTCCCTTTTCCCATCCTCCTACCCATCCTTGCTCCCCCTCATCCCCTTCTGTGGATGTCGGGATGTCGTTGTTGATGTTGTTGTTGATGATGTTCCTTTTCTGTCATTTGATCTGTACAGTTTCTATGGCCATTACGTTTTATAAACATGTTTTGCTCTACACCTGTGTCCATGGGTCTGTTTGTGTCAGCTCTGTGTTTGCTCCTCTTGCCCTGCTGTTTTGCTCCAGTTGTTCTACTGGCTCCCCTGTGTGGCTGCCGGGCTGCCTGCCTGCTCTAGGGCATCTCTGGATGTGCAGGCACTTCTTCGGATGCGCCGTTGTGTCCTGTGGTGATTCACAGTGGTGTTGCACTTGTTCCTTGGCACAGCGCATCCCTTTGTGAATGCCACCGCCTGGGCTTGGCACATCTGACTTGTGCCAGAGCATCTGAGATGTGCCAGGTGCATCTTCTTTGTGAATCCTGCCCTATATTTTTATCTGCTGTAAATACACACACACACACACACACAAAACCAGTGGCAATATGTTATCCAAGATATATTGGTTTATCACACTCTTTCTTTTAATCAACCTTTTCCTCCATCCCCCTAGCCCCATCACCAGTTTTGTCAGGGACTTATTGGTTATCTACCACTTACCTAGTATTGCAGTTCTTGTGGGTGGCCTCATGTTTCAGCTGTGCATGGGCTTGCAGGGGGCAGGAGGTGACAACATTGTTTCTGGCAGACTGAGGCTTTTTCACCTCTTTTTTCTCCTTTGAGGGTACCAGCATGGAATGATGCACAAGCATGCATATGGTGGTGCACAAGCATGCCAACATCCAGCAAAAGCCCTTTGTGCCTTTTAAAGGTTTTGTGAAAAAAATATGAATTTACTCCAGAGTTCTGAGGACTTAATTGTTTTTTCTGTGGATGCTCAGAGAACACACACAATTTACACAGATAGATAGACAGACAGACATAGACAGAGAGCAAAATTTATTAGCAGCTCACTGCTGGCATTGACATCTGCAGCAGGTCTCCATCTGTGGTTGCAGATGTCAAGAAACTCCTGCCATCTTATACAGAGAATGTGGGTGAATGGCTCCTGTCACTAACCTGGGCACCCTGGATTTTGGGGTATCCAGAAAAGGCATTTCTGGCTACTTTAAAAAAAACAAACAAACACCAGAATCTAGGTAAATGGGTCCCATTTAGCTAGGTTCAAATTTTTTTTTTAAATACATAAATTGTATGTATTTTTACTGTTTATAACTTTAAACAGTAAAAAGAAAATGGCAGCCATTTTGACAGTTTTCCCCCATGACAAGAAAATCATACAATTAACCACACGCGATATTTTTTTTTACCTTTCGTGATAGTTTTTTTTACAAGTAGCACCAAAATGTTAACTCAAAAAACATAACTTTAAAACAGTACATTTTTTTACCTAATCTTCCAAAGTACACACCCTTGGAATGGGCCCAATCAATCCTGAAAATTTTATGAAAATATTCCACACAGTCTAGGATGTAGGTGGGAGCAAAAAATACCCAAATGTTGAGTATAGCAAAGCCAAAAGTGCTTTTTTCTGGTTTTTTTGGTACTCTGTATCTCAAAAACCATCCAAGATGCCATCACAAACCTTTACACATCTTGAGACTATGGCTGCTTGACTACACATGCCAAATGTTTGAGTATTTTGTCAAAGAACTCAAAAGTTATTAAGGTGCAAAAATAAGGTTTAACATTAAACAGGCTACTCAACCCTAACTATAAAGTCACAACTACACCCCTATAATATAGCATTTTGATTGCAAAAAGCCTACATTAATGCAAAAATTGGGGTTGAAGAACACAAGCTCAGAAAGTAAGGAAATGAAAAACTTTGGAGTGTGGAGTCTAAAAATTCTTGGCAAATTGGTGATATGGTGGTCTTCAATTTTTGAAAGAAGCTGGGGTCACTAAAAAAGGCAAACTCCAAAGCTTGGAGTAAAGTTAAAACAATTGTATTAAAACATACAGCTAGCTGACCTCCTGCAGCCGCCAATATTTCACACCAACAGACAGTGCTTTGTCAAGGTGTACACCTTGACAAAGCACACTATCAGTTGGTGTGAAATGTTGATGGTGGCAGAAGATCACCCTGCTGTATGTTTTAGTAAAATTGTTTTAACTTCACTACAAGCTTCAGAGTTTGATTTTTTTTAGTGAACCCAACTTCTTTGGAAAATTGCAGTGTTTCTCTATGCCTGAGGCTCCTAATAGCTGGACCAGTGCTACTACTTGAGAAATTGGTGCAGTGTTCCTTTTGGTGTTTAACCCTAATGCACCAACATTTAGCCCCATGACCCAAGTACAAGCTACAGATTCACTCCCATGCCCCATATTTCTAATGCATGGAGATAAACAACTTTGGTTCTCAACATGGAGCACATAGAATCAATCATAACTTTCTTTGCACAGGGTTTATTCATACAGTAACTGCATGCCCTGCAACTGTAGGTTGTCCTTGGGTCATAAGGCTAGGGGCTGGGGAGGGGAGTGGGCATTAGGTTTGAAATCCTCAAGGAATACCACACCACCAATTTGCTAAGACTCTTGAAAGTCCAAACCCTAATTTTTTCATTCCCTTACAGTACCCTGTGTGTTTTGTGTTCTTCAACCCTAACATCTGTGTAAATGTAACTTTTTTATGATGAACTTCTTTTTTTGTGACAGTGTAATTGTAAACACATACAAAATGGAAGAAACCAAATATCTGCCATATTGCAAGCCCTGCATCACCAATCACCTTCATGCCAGGACATGCAGGGCTTGCACTAATACAATGAGATGTCTGGCTCTTTGCATGTGAAGGCAGACATTAGCCACTATCATGCAAGAATCTGTAGGATCCTTCAGCATTTGCACGAACACAACAGCATGTTTGACTGTGCTCAGAGTGCTATGTGCCTTGCATGTAGGCACACAGTCATCACCATAACTGAAACCAATAAAACCCTCACAAACCATTCCATATGTCTGGAATGCTTTCTTACAAAATCATGCACCTATTTTTGGATTCATCACTTGTGCCTCAGAAAATTTTTATTTTGCTAAAATGAGGACAGTTTTCAGATTAAACATGCCAAAAAGAGTCATCCACACAAATTAAACTGTCAAACACACAAGTTACAGGCTGGGCCAGTGGCCAAGGAGCAGCATGCTGTACTGATTTGCCGGGGACCCAGTTTAGGAGTAAGCTTGGGGTGCCATGTCAGGGGTTGGGCTTGACTGCAGCAGCTGCAGTTGGGGAACATTGGCACTGCACCACTGGTGCCACATAAGTTCCTGCAGTGCACTAGGGGAGCTTCCTCACTCAGCAGGGACATTGCTGCATGCTTCCAAGGCCCAGAGGCTAGTGAACACCAGAGGTAGGATAAAGGCTAGGAGAAAAAACATAGCACCACCCATATGACAGCCTGGGTTCTCAGCTCCCCTAAGTCCTAATACCTAACAGCACTCAGTACTGGTTCATATAGTGAACTGCTTTGGGGGAATAGCTGTGGGAAAGCTGGGAAGGGGTGGATGTGGAGTGGGCTGGGAATCAACAGGGCAAGATCAGGTATATCACAGGGACCAGAGTATATACCCAGTAGAGCATGGTCAGGGAGAAAATACAAATAGAAAAGAAAACACATACAAATTACATTAATGAAATTAAAACCATTCCCACTATTTCTTAAAAAAAATAAATAAATAATAATGCCCACAAAAAAAAAAACAAAAAAAAAAACTTTACTAAAACATTTCAATGTGCCACAAAATATATCCTACAAAAGCATAAATCTGTTTTTGGATTTGTCATTTACAACTTGGCAAATTTTCATTTTTAGTTAAAATAATGTCAATTTTTCAACAGAGAATATCAAAAAGAATCCCCCCAAACACAATTTAAATTGTCAAAAACTCAGACTACAGCTGTGACATCCACTCATTTTCAAATTGAAAACTTGAAATTATTTGCCACCATTCAGACTGTCACAAGAGCAAGTATAACATTTTTTTATTTAATATTTGTTTACCGGGTATGACCCAAGGGCATAATATGCCCATTTTGAAGGTGGGGGGGGGGACAAGAACATTTAACACAGTACACACACACCACACACACACACACACACACACACACACACACACACATATAAATTCTTCATAAATAACAATTACATGAACACTTGTCAAAACAGCATATTTTAATGATAGCTTTGAAAACAATGTTAGACTTCACATCACAGAAGGCAGTTGGACACAAATTCCTTTCCTTTAGTGCATGATAAATGAAAGATCACTGACCTTAAGTTGTCTTACAGAATAGAATTCTGAACATGTTCCTTTGTGGATAATCTACTTAAATGGGATATCTTTAGTGAAATTGGTGAGTTCCTGAATGTGAGAAGATCAGGGCCATTGAAAAATCTATGAAAAGAAATGAGAGTAAAATAACAGCAATTACATTTAGCACATACAGTATGGAAGCATAAACATGAGTGACAAAAGTTTATTCAAGAAAGCATAAACATATTTATGCTTTTGTGACTCATGATTTTTAGAAATTCATATTTTCAGTAAAAAGACAATACGTACCCACAAAAGTACTAGGGATTCCTACTTTATGGCTTATATGTCGACCATACAAGGTACAAGCTTCAAACGTTTGAAGTTTCAAACTTGCATACTTTTTAAAATATCAGTTAAAAATGTTTCAGTTTCCTGATCATGCTCCATCAAAAGATGAACATTTTATGGATAGTTGGATTTTTGCATTGGTGAAATACTCAGTAGTGATTCCTTCAAAAATTGTTTTCATCAGTCATCTGATGAAAGACGTTTAAAGGAAAGTGGTTTCATTGAGGGTGGTTTCTTTCACACTACTTTTGTCAGCCAGGAAGCCCTGTTAAAGGAAAAGCTAGTGGAGTATTTTGAATCCAGTGGGTTACAAGATCAAAGGCAGTATGGATTCACGAGGTGGGAGGAGGTCATGACAGACCAATCTGATTGATTTCTTCAACAGGGTGACCAGGGAAATAGATCAAGGAAGAGAAGTGGACATAGTCTACTTAGATTTCAGCAAGGCCTTCGATATTGTACAATATAGGAAACTGATAAAGAAACTGGCCAGTCTCGGAGTGGGATCTAAAGAGGTAAACTGGGTAGAAAATTGGTTAATGAAAAGGAGACAGAGGGTGGCAGCAAACAGCACTCACTCTAATGAGGGGAAAGGGACCAATGGGGTGCAGTGTGGCTCAGTACTGGGACCAGTCCTCTTCAAGGTCTTCATAAGTGACATTGAAGAAGAACTGGAAGAGAAGGTTTTTTTTTTTTGCAGATGACATGAACATCTGTAATGGGGTGGATACCTAGCAGTGGCTAGAGAGAATGATTAGGGACCTTAGAAAATTCGAGGAGTGGTCAAGGGCTTGGCAGCTGGGGTTCAATGCCAAAAAGTGCAAAATCTTGTACCTAAGGCATAAAAACTCAGGAGTTGTGTAACAAAAGGGAGTAGGGGGACTGAAGGTCACTAAATGGGAACAAGTCCTTGGATTTATCATATGTAATTACCATAAAGTGGTGGAACAGTGTTACAAGGCAGTGGGCAGGGCTGGTGAGATACTGGGGTGCATAGGGAAAGATATCACCAGCAGGAAGAAGGAGGTGGTGTTACCACTGTATCAGTCACTGGTGAGACCCCACCAGGAGTACTGCATCCATCTCTGGAGACCACATCTCAGAAAGGATATAGACAGAGTGCAGGAAGTTCAGAGGAGGGAAACTACAATGGTGCAGGGGTTACATCAAAAGCCCTATGAGAAAAGACAGTGGGATCTCAACATGTACACTTTAAAAGAGAGGAGGGAGAAGGGGAACATGATAGAGACCTACAAGTACCTCATGGGGTGAACAGGGTACAGGAGAGGAGTCTATTTGAAATGATGAAGTGCACCAGGACAAGAGGTCATGCAATGAAGCTGGAAGGGTAGATGTTTAAGAGGGATGTGAGGAAGTACCACTTCACTGAAAGAGTAGTGTAAGCATGGAACAGTCTGCCCGCAGAGGTAGTGGGAGCAAAAACAGTGTAGGGTTCAAACATTCATGGGATAAGCATAAGAAAATATTGGTTAATAGGTAGGAAGGGGAGAGGGTTGATTGCGACTAGGTAGGCTTTGCAGAGACAGAGTGGGGAAATCTGGGTAGACTGGCAGGCCAAGCGATCCTTCTCTGCCGACAATTTCTATGTTTCTATGTTTCTAAATAACTTTAAATCACATTGCTGACATCACCTGCAGCCACCTGTAGAATGTCCCCACTTCATCCAGACCTCTTATATGAAATAAATAGCTGGTGCCCAGTCCTGCTGTCTGGTACCCCAAATGCTCCTAACCCATCTCTTTCTTTTTTTTAATATTATTTTTGGTGCCTCTTAACCCTGTGGCTCAGCCTATAGCTTCCCCAGTACCTGAGACTTACCTATAGCTGGCGATCCTCCTGGGCTTGCCCCCCCAGGATGGGGGTGCTGAGTGAATGCTCCCACGACAAAGACTGGCATCAAGATTTCCAGCAGGTGTGTTACTTTTGGTGTTCCTCCTGGCTTATCCCCCCAGGATGGGGCTGCAAGATCAGGCTCTTTCTGATGGAAGACTGGACTTGGTCACTAACTGAGGAGTGCAGTGGGTGAAGCAGGACCAGGAAGCTGGACACCATTGGTGGGGCCAGCATTCTTCTTGCTTTTTGTCCCTGGGGAGGCGTGTCATGGAATGAGCAGGGTGCCAGAGCTCTGACATCCGGCATGCCTCCCCAACAGCTCAGCTTCAGTTGCCACTCCGCCTGGCCTCTGCCAGGGATGGAACAAGTGCTGCATGCTAACCCACCTTCCCCCCAGAGGTGGAGAGCAGTCCATGAGATACTCAATCTTATTTCCCACGGCTGACCCTCCGACTCCTTGGGCCTGTTTCTGAATCCAGGGCATTGCTGTTGCAGGTGGAAGCCCTACCACTGCACTGGTGGGCCAGCCTGACACATCTCTTTCTTTAAAGAAAAGCTGGATGGTTTCCCAATTCCATCAGCTGTTAGCCACCCTCCCTCCTGACCCAATCCAGCTGCCGTATGCATACATTTTTTTCTGACATCCCGTGCCAGCTTACAATCTCTTCCCCCTTCAATACTGAGTGCATCCAGCACACATTCCCAGTACCACCATACTTAAATTGCCCTGCATATCTCTCAGTCCAGCACCCCCCCCCAAAATGTAGCAGCACCAGTGTGCTCACCCTTATTGTTGCTGAACAACTGGCCAGTGTGCGTGGAGTAAGGAAAATAGTCCCACCTCATTGTTTTCCTTTTTTTTTTGCTTACCCTAAAACAAATAAAACTGTCCGTCAATGTCTTTTGTGGTCCTGGCCCCCCCACACCCCCACCAACACCACCGTCACCACCCTATCAGTATCAGTCACTCCTCACTCCCTACACCCAATGTCCCTAACAATGCTTCTCATCATAGATATAGTCTCTGAGCCAAAATACATACTCCTCCTAAAACCACAACTATGAACTGAGGAAATAAGGTAAGTGCAGTGTATGCCGTTCCAATAGGTTTTGAACTTTTACTCATAACTTAGTCATTTTTTCAGTATTTTGTCCCAGATTTTCAACATGGCTATTTTGATACTCTACCTCATGAACAAGGTAGGTGAAATTTGTAAATCTGTCACAAGAGGTGATTTCACAGTTACTCTTTGAAATCAGCTTTTGGGCAGGATTGGAAAAATATCAGCTACTGGGTTCATGAGGTGTGGTCATAAGAAGAATATGCTGAAAGTTTGGGGTCAGATTAATAAAAAACAACAAATTTATGAAGGTACATTGACATTTTTCAATGCTGGCTCATAACTTCCATAATTTTCAATAGTTCAAGCTTTTCTTCATCCTATATTTATGCGCCATTCTTCCCTTGGTGGCCCCCCCTCTGGTGAATACTCCCAGCCCTGTCACCCACCCATCTGAGATCTACCTCACCTCTTGATCAACCTTGGGTGGGTGCCTCGGAAGATGATACAGAGTATGCAGGGTGTCTCCATCATCCACTGCCAGGGGAGTTTTTCCTGTACTTTTTCCCCTTGCCCAGACCATGAGGCATGCTCTGGTGCTCACACATTAATTGAAGACACAGTTATGCCACTGCACCTGCCTCCATCCAACAAAATAGGCAGCCTCTGTGGTGTTACCCAGCCTCTTCTATATGGTGGCCAAGTGGTGGCATGTGCAGTCTCTTTTCCCTGAAAGAGGACAGCCAGCCTTGGATGCTTAATACTTCTTCCCCCGCATGGCTACCGAGAGACCCTGGTCTATTTACAAAGCCATGTCACCAGTGTGGCAGCAGGTGAGGCACCCAGAGCCCCAAACTTCTGTGCCACTGGACTAACTTTTAACTCCAAATTTTTCAACATGGTCATTTTTTCAAACCACAGCATGAATGTGACAATTGTTGTTTTTCAAATCCTACCCAACACAGGTTTTTGCACTTGTGGTATGAAATAATGTTTTAGACAATGTTTTTAAATGACACCTGTCATATTCAGAAGGGGGATCATAAAACTATATTGAAAATCTGTGGTCACAATGTTAAAAAAAGGTAAATGTTATGAAGAAATGGTGTGAGTAGGGCTGACCATTGGCCCAGCATGTAGTGTGTATTGTTGGCGACTTGGATTTGGGCTCAAGCATAGGGAGCCTGCTTGGCAGCATGAGGATGGGGGATGCTACTGTAATGGGCTATTTATCCTATCCTAGAAAAGGATTGCTCAGTGTTCTGCCACACAAATGACAACCTGTGGTGGGTTGCAGGGCCTTCCTTCACAAAGGTTTGATGTGCATGTCAATGCTTTACAGGTTCACATACTGCATTGTTGGAACTATGCTGACATGAGAAAATGGGTCTTGAAACACCTCTACTATTGTGCTTTTTCCTTTGAGGATATGATTTTGCAATCACAAAAAGAAAGGAAATTCACTGCAAAAAAGTACATTGATACATTGGCATTAGGGTTGACAACTCAAAGAAAGACCTCACCACCACTAAGGGATACCTACTCAGTTGAAATAGAGTTAAAACAGACTCATAATGTATGTATGCCTCTTATATACAGTATACTGAGCTTTAATGGAATAAGTGCAATAAGAAATACGACAACTCTGTGTACCGATAATGATTTTATGTCAGTAACCAATTATGCTGCTGACTTATTAGTAAATATATTTCCAATGAAAGTTTTTTTTTTAATGGAACTGCATTTTTATTTATACTAGGTACATTATGTACTGTATTTGTTGTTTTTATTTGAAATGACTTGTAATGAGTCAATCAATAAATTTACTGAACTGAACACCACCACTGATTCATCAAGACTTAGGAGACCCCAAACCCTAACTTTCATTTCCCTACATTGTGAACTTTGTGTTATTCAACCTTATTGCCTGCATTAAAGTATTTTTTTGCAATGAATGCATATATCTGTATTTACATCTATATCTATCTATCTATATATATATATATATATATATATATATATATATCTATTAGGGGCATAATTGCACCCCTATAGTTAGGGTTGAGTAGGCTATTTAATGTTAAATTCCAATGTTTGCACCTTAATAACTTTAGTGGAATTTGACAAACTAGCCACAAATTTGGCATGCACAGTCAGACTGGCAAGGTCTCAAGACATAAATGTTTTGTGATGGTATCTTATTTAGTTTTTGAGATATGGAATGCCAAAAAATGTTTGGTGTTCCTATACATAACATATCTATTTATTGGTTTCACACACAGCCTAGACATTGCAGAATTTATCATGAAACTTTCAGGGTAGAAGCAGATTTGACCGAGGCAGTGCCTTTCAACATTTTCATGAAAAAATATTATACAGTTGTGGAGTTAAAAGAATTGTTTTTGAATAACCATTAAGCTCATCCGGTAAAAAAAATACCAATAATGAGCACTTAGTTTCGTGATTTACATGTTGTGAGAAAGAAAAAAGGAATGTTCCAGCCATTATCTTGTATATATTTATTTATTTTTTCATTTACTTAAGTCTTGGATGACATATACCTTTGAGCTAAGAGCTCTTTTACAAAGGTTCCACATCAGTAGAAAGATTAAACAGATTAAACAGGACAGTAAAGTACAGTACAATAAAGTGTAAATTGGAGGTACAAAATCATAATGGACAGTCAATGTAAAACAACAGAGACACATTATGCTAAACAGTTTTAGGCAAAGGAAAATGCATACAGTATATTGATATTGGCCAGCAGGCTTTGTCAAGACAAATAGGACACACAGTCTAGGAAGAGATGTGGAAGGGTGGGCTGGGAAGAGTAAGGGGGGTGGGAGTGGAGGACATGAAGAGAGGTGGGGCAAGGGGAGGGAGGAAGAAGGGTGAAGAGGGGATGGGGGATGCAGGGGGGAGGGGCAGGAGGCAAGAATGCTAAGTTACTATGAAAGAGGTCCAGTGCTAAGGTCGAGGTTTGGGAAAACATGGGTAAGGTAGACAGTCATAGGTGCTAACTGTAGAGAGTAGTGACCGAAGCTTGGATTTGAATGGGCCCAGCTTAGTTTCAGAGGCGGTGTCACTGTTGAAAGCATTTATCCAGAGGGGGCCCCATAGGCGAATGATCTTTGCCCCGGGTGGTTCAGCGATGAGGGACCTGTAGGAGCTGAGATTCAGAACCTCGGGTGTGGCGTGGATTATGAGGGGGGCTTAAAAGATATACTCCAGGTGGCAAGAGGCCTAAGGTTATTTTCTTGGCCATCAGGCTCATTTGGAATTTGATGCAATTTTAAAGCTGTAGCCACCGGTTAGGGCATAGAGGTCACACATGTTGGTGAGATGGTGGGCTCCTGAGATAAGACAACATGCCTTGTTAAGAGCAGTGGAGATACTCTTGAGGGCGGTATCAGTCACAGAGCCATAGATGATCAGTCCATAGTCAATTATAGAAATAATAGAGCTCTGTACAGCTATCCTTAAGGCTTCAGGGGTCAGAGATTGCCTATGTCTGTAGAGTAGACCAATACAAATATTTATAGCTTTAGCAACATTATCTATATGCACCCCATATGATAGGTTGCTGTCTATGGTGACTCCAAGATACTTAAAGAATTGTACCTGTTCGAGGGCAGTACCATGGCAGTTAGTGATAGTCAGAGGATGTTTCCTGTGCTTGTTATGGGAGCTGCTGAAGAGCATAAGCTTAGTTTTTATATAGTTTAGTATCAACTTGTGATGATGAAACCATTTCTCCATTAATTTAGAAACAATGAAATAAATAAAAATGAAGTATTTTCAAAAAAGAAGCAGTTGGAGTTTAATGGGGGATGCTTCACACATAAATATTGTACAAAAAAACAGATTTTGTATGTTTA
Organism: Neoceratodus forsteri; assembly: GCA_016271365.2. Taxonomy (NCBI): domain Eukaryota; kingdom Metazoa; phylum Chordata; order Ceratodontiformes; family Ceratodontidae; genus Neoceratodus; species Neoceratodus forsteri. The sequence goes on along the minus strand of CM057459.1, from coordinate 1,221,576,379 downwards.
AATAGTTTTAGTGCTGTGTTGCATATTACTCTATCAGTATGTTTAGGAGAAGTGAATCTTGCTTTAACTCTTATCTACAGACAGACGGTCACATGTATGTTTAAGTCCCCCCCACCTCCAAGTTTTGGATGCTAGTATTTCTATGGTGCTCTGGTGCCTTTAAGTTGTCTCTCTGGGCTCTTGTATGTCTTCATCCTCTAGTCATGTGCACTGTAGGACTGGAGGGTGGGCTTTGGTGGGAGTAGAGCACTGGCTCCCTGCCAGATTGTTTTCGTGGCTGTGAGTTGTTTTTCTCCTGATCCTGGCCCCATGTTTTAGCTGCTGGGATCAGGACTGGAACTAAAAATGGTGCTAGCTGAAGGAAACTGTGCTCACTTCAATTTACCCTGGAACAACATTAGATCAGGAGACATGATCACATGCTGGTGCCCTTGCATGAGCACACAAGGGTATTGGAGCAGGCACTGCACTGCTAGGACACATCTCTACCACTCTCTCTCTCTCTCATCCTCACCCAGCATGAATATCAGTCCTTTAGTGTCAGCTATAGTGTTTATCCCTTCACATTGTTCACTGCCTAAAAAATAACCCATACTTCTCGAATTTGTTTGGGATTCTCTAACTTGGTAGTGTACTTCATTACATTTGCATGGTAAGATGTTGTAAGAAAGATGCAAGACTGGTGGGGAGTCTGTTGGTAAGAAACGTGACAGGAACCTGAATTCCTTATTGACAGTTTAGCATTAAATCCTGTCATTGATGTTTAAAGGGCATGTCAGTGACCTGGACGAGGTTGAAAATAAGATTTCTAAAAAATTAACTAATTTGCTCAGCACACAGGTCTTCACTCATATCTTGACTCAGAAAGACCATTACTGGGCAGGAAAATAGGTTGTGTCAGTAAACATCTGCTGATCACTCTTTTAGGATAAAAAATTACTCTGAGCAAGCTACTTCTAGAGCAGCACATTCTCTATCCGTTTCCCATCACTGTCAGACAAAGCCAGTTTGAATGACATTGTAGATGGCAACATACTGTAATATGTAAAATGAAAAATAAACAGAAGAAAACATGAGACACTGCAGGATCAGTGGTCAGCTGTAAAATAAGGAATAAAGTATGGGCGAGCACACACACAATGAGCCTGTGTTTCCATTAAGGGGTTGAGATACCAGCATATGGACCTCGAGAATGAAGCTCAAAAGGTCCATGCTGATATCTCAAACCCGTAATGGAAACACAAGCCGAGTTGTGTATGCTCACCCCTATTTTATTTTTTATAGTATATGGCTCCCCCAACATGCAAAAAAAGTTACATTTATCAGCATTCCGGTTTTACAAGGTTTCATACCTTGTGCCCACTCCCGGTTGCTTTCAGCAGCTCAGTCTGCTGCAGAGTCCATTGGTGTCATCCTGTTCCTCTCCTGAACCTCCAACTGTTTGTCTGGAGCAGTTTATGAAGAAAAAATTAAAAAAAGGCAAATCTGTATGGTATTGAAACACGGAGCCAACTATGGCACTTCGTGTCTGAAACCATCTCGGTGGGCTGCTCGCTAAGCGCCTCCACCATGCTTGTTTTGATTTTTGTTTCAGCAAGGTGGGTTGGACCAATCAGGTGTCTGATAGTTTATGGAGTTATGAATATTTATTAGGGACTAATGAATATTAATCATAGAATGTGCACAATAACTTTTAGAATGTGCACAACATTTGGAATGTGCACAACAACATTTAGAATCTGCACAACAACATTTAGAACATGCTCAACAGCATTTGAGCAGCCACTGAATTCCATACATAATAAGCCCAAACCATATACTGTAAAGTATTACTGTGTGTGTTTTATGTTCTTCACTATGCCACAACATACATATTTACTTTTAAATGTTTACTTCTGTGCTAGAAACTGCTGCTGCATGGAGGGAAAGGGAAATATCCCCAGAATGGGGTTCAAGTACAAAGATTTTTGTAGAGGCAATGTGGTGAGTTCCTATCATGACCATGGCTTGTGTAATTATGATTTTTGAATTTTACTGTGGTTGGTTGCTGAATGTAGAGCCCTTGGACTCTTATTCACCTGTCTTCCTAATTGAAACAGAGGTCACCAAACCGACTGTGACATATTTAACCTCCAGATAAATATTTATCTGGATGTTAAGTAGTGTAATGAATGAATTTGTCTTGAACAAATTTTACCTACACGTATTGTATAAAAGCAGATATTAGCAGCTATCAGCAATGGTAGTGGAGACTTTGGGAAACCCAGCAGCAGTACTAAGACCAGAAGCAGATTTTGGGAGTGCGAGCAGCTTGAAAAGAAAGGCAGGTGAACAAAGAGAAACAGCAGCTGTCAGTAACAGCAATGGTGAGTTCAGGAAACAAGCAGCAATTGTAGCAATCAGAACAGGCAGGTCATACAAAGTGGAGGTAATAGACGTGCTGGAATTTAGCAAATAATTTAGTAAGCTACTTAGCACTAATCAAATGTTAAATATGCTTCCCAGGTAACAGACGAACAGCACTACCAGTTAAGTGTCAGTCTGGTAGTAAAAACATGTGTGTACTTAATGTAACAAACAGCTGAAAGGCACTCACCAACCTATGTAAATTAGTGAATGTGATTCTGTCAGGCAGGCTGAATGCATTAAAATTAACTAATGCTAAAATAATTAGTTCTACAGTAACCTGTAAAAATAAAAATGGTACATTGGTGATCTGATCCTCCAAACAGCTACCCACCCCACCCCTACCACTGCACTCAGCACCCACCACACCACACAAATACCCCACACACACTCAGTCACCTGAACATGTTCCACAAAATAGATACACCCTCTGATTGAAGATACATTTTGCTGTTGGAACTGGTGACTGCAATATGAGAAAATGTAAGCCCAGTTTAATGTATTTCTATGGGGTTTGAACTTTTTCTCATATCTTAGCAGATTTATCCTGGACTCCCTTCAGGGTGCCTTCCTCAAGCAACTGGTCATGGAACCAACTAGGCAGAAGGCAATACTGGACCTTGTGCTCACAAACAGGGACAGTGTGATGGGGGTAACAGTGGGGAGCACCTGGAAACAGTGACCACCAGTCATTGTGGTTTGAAATCACAGAAAGAGCAGAACCAAACCACACAAAAACACGTATCCTGGATTTTAGGGGGCAGACTTGGGAAAATGGGGAGATACTTGAAAGAGGCATTAAGGGAATGGGACAGGAATCAGGGTTGAGGAACAGTGGGCAGTATTTAAAATGGGGATTACAAGAACAACAGAATTATGCATTAAGCAGGTTAGCAAGAGGAAAAGGAAGAGGAGACCATTATGGTTTTCCAAAGAGGTAGCAAAGAAAGTGAAAGCCAAAAAGATTGCATTCAGGCAATACAAAAAGACACAGGCAGAAGGGGATAGGGAGAAGTACCAGGAGAAGCAAAGGGAGGTAGGGAGGTCAGTAAGGGAAGCCAAAGCTCAGACAGAAGAGCACATTGCAAAATCAGTGGGTAGAGGGGTCAAAACCTTTTACAGGTACATAAGTGAAAAAAGAAAGACAAAGGGAGGGATAGTGAGACTGAAGGGGGAGGATGGGGGCCACGTGGAGGATGACAACAGTAAAGCTGACATATTGAACAGGTATTTCTGCTCAGTCTTTATTGAGGAAGAGGAGGGTAATGGGTCTGAAGGGAGTACAAGGGGTGAGAATGGTGCAGAAATGGACACAAGTCCCTTTACACGAGAAAGGGTCCTGAAGGAACTGGAAGTAATAAGTTGATAAAGCAATGGGGCCAGATGGGGTGCAACCCAGGTCCTTAAAGAACTAAGAGAGGTGGTGGCTGAACCTCTGGCTATCCTGTTTAGCCGATCACTGGAAACAGGAGGTACCCAAAGACTGGAGGACAGCAGATGTAGTCCCTATACAAAAGTGGGAACAAAGAGGAGCAGGAACTACAGACCAGTCAGCCTCACCTCGGTAGTGGGGAAGATCATGGAAGCACTACTGAAGGAGAGATTGGTAGAACATCTGGTTGTCAATGGACTACAGTACCCAAGGCAGCATGGTTTCACCAGGGGGAGGTCATGTCAGACCAACCTCATTTAATTTTTTGACTGGGTGACTAGGGAGGTGGATCAGGGGAGGGCGGTGGACATGGCCTATCTGGACTTCAGCAAGGCCTTTGACACTGTGCCACATAGAATAATATTACACAAACTGGGGAATATGGGTGTGGGCAGGACAGTAGTGTGGTGGGTAGGTAACTGGCTGGGTGGCAGGACACAGAGGGTGGTGGTAAATGGCTGTCACTCCACAGAGGGAAGGGTGACCAGTGGGGTACCACAGGGATCAGTGCTGGGACCGGTCCTATTCAACATCTTCATCAGTGACATTGTGCAGGACCCAGAAGGCAGAATTTCACTGTTCGCTGATGACACAAAGCTCTGTAACAGAGTAGACACACCAGAGGGTGTAGACAGAATGAGAAGGGACCTGCAGAAACTTGAAGAATGGTCAGGGGTTTGGCAGTTGAAATTCAATGCAAAGAAGTGCAAGATAATGCATATGGGGCACAAAAACCCAGGCACAATATGTCAGTTGGGGGGTGAGGATATAGCATGCACCAAGCAGGAAAGGGATCTTGGGGTTATCATCTCTGATGACCTCAAGGTAGGGAAGCAGTGTGACAAGGCAGCAGGTAAAGCAAATAGGATGCTGGGATGTATAGGCAGGGGCATCACCAGCAGGAAAGGGAGGTCATAATTCCGCTATACAAGACACTAGTGAGGCCCCACCTGGAGTACAGTGTACAGTTCTGGAGACCATACCTACGTGAGGACATAGACAGGGTAGAGAAGGTTCAGAGGAGGGCAACAAAGATGGTGCATGGATTGCATCACAAGTCCTATGAAGACAGGTTGAAGGAACTGAACATGTACTCCCTGGAGGAGAGGAGGGAGAGAGGGGATATGATAGAGACATACAAGTATCTTACAGGGAGGAACAGGGTGCAGGAAAACACTATTTTTAAGTGAAAAAGATGTTCCAGGACTAGAGGGCATGGGATGAAGTTGGAGGAAGGACGATTCAGAGGAAACATGAGAAAGAATTTCTTCACAGAACGGGTGGTGGACAAGTGGAACACCCTGCCAGAGGAAGTGGTGGGGGCTGAAACAATCACAGGATTTAAGAATGCATGGGATAGACATAAAGGAATTCTGGAGGTCAGGGGTAAGGGGCAACAGACTTCTAGGAAAACAAACTGAACTTACAAGCTCAAATGGGCAGACTGGGTGGGCCATAGGCCCTTATCTGCCGACACTGTCTATGTATCTATGTATCTTTGTTGTTTTCTAAAATGTTTACATCACATTTTCAACGTGGGCTTTTCTGGGAACCCACCTCTTGAGCAAGGGAGGTTGAATGAACAATATCACCTTCTGAGGGAGTTGAAAGTTTTCACCTACCAGGTTCATGAGGTGAGGTCATAAGAAAACTATGTTGAAAATTTGGTGTAAGAGTATGTAAAATTACCAAGTTATTTAACATTGAAATATGTCAACATTCACTCATAGCTTTGCTAATTTTCAATATTTTGACTCCAAACATTCAGCATAGCCATTTTTTCTCATCGCCTCATAAATGTGACAGGTCTTGCTTTTCAAATCCTAAATGAGACATGTTTTGGCACTTGTGGTGTGAAATGGCATTTCAACTAGTAGTCTATAAATGCAACATGTCATATTTTAAGTGGGAGTCTTAAAATGGCTATCTTGAAAATCTGGATCAACATTTTAAAAAAATGAAATGTTGTACACAGGGCCAGCCTTTACATCAGGTAGTGCTTTGTGATCCCATGCTGGTGAGCTGAGTTAAGGGGCAAGCTCAAAGACCCAGCTGGATGTGCTCAGGCTGGGGGATGGCACTGTCATGTGACACAACTCCCAGCCTGGGAAGGGAAGGTGCAGCATTGCCCCCATGGGTTCAAGTACCATACAGTGAAGAGACCTCTTCTCTTGGCATAGAGCTCTGTACATCTGCACCCATGGGTGACAGATGGCCTTATGATATGACTGAGAGATGGACTCTTTGCCCTGTGCATCGGTATCTGTGGCCACATAGAAGTGCAGGGCCCACAAGGCCTGTAATTCCACAGTACACCAGGCAGCCACAGGAATTATTGGCATCTGTTGCTGCATAGAAGTGTAAGGCCTGCAGCAGGGTCATGCACTTCCATAGGTGGACTGAGCATGCCTTTGGTGCAGAGCTCAGAGGGTCCTGCTCATCTGCATCTGTTTATGTAGGTCCCAATTTGACCTGCATGAATGCGGATACAATTCCACTATCTCAAAAAGGGAGGAAATTCTTTGTAAAAAAAACTTAATTACTGTTCCAGTTAGGGTTCAGCTTAACATCACACAAGCAACCACAGACAGCCATCATCAGGTAAGACAAGCAACATACAACTGTTTCCAGATTACACAAATGCTGTAACATTAATGTGCTACTTTTGTCAATTTATATCTGTGGCTATGGGGCCTGTGTTTATGCAGCCACACCTCTGTATGTATGTTTTACAGTATGTATGAGTATGTGTGGCTGCAGAAGTGCAGGTGCATTGGGGACTTGCCCTTCTGCAGACAGAATGCTCCATGGGTCATGATGTGCTCATGCACACTGTATGTCCACAGCCAGATGTGCGCATGCACACTGTATGAATTACCTCACTATATAGGACTGATTTGCTAGTGCATGGTTTTCTAGAGGCATCTGCATAACTGACAAACTATTACCCCATTTAAATATTTTTAGATCTGTTGTTGAAACCATGATATCCACATTGCAACAGTACTTCCATCTGTGTAACTGCAGGCTCCACAGATGCCTGCCCTTCTGGAGCCAGAAGTCAAATTGTATATCTTACATCTGTGGCTGAAAAGGCACAAGCCCCTTAGGTCATGTCAGACACATCTAGTTGATTTCTTTGACTGGGTGACCAAAGTAGTAGACCAGGGAGGGGCTGTGGACATGGCCTACCTAGATTTTAGCAAGGCATTTGACACAGTCCCACACAAAAGATTAATAATCAAATTAACCAGCCTGGGAGTGGGTCCCAGGGTGGCAGCCTGGGTAAAACATTGGCTGGACAACAGGACACAGAAGGTAATTGGAAATGGAGTCCACTCTGAAGAAAGAGGGGTTAATAGTGGGGTACTGTAGGGTTCAGTTCCGGGTCCAGTCCTTTTTGATGTCTTTATAAGTGACATTACAGAGGGACTGGAAGGAAAAGTATGCCTCTTTGCAGATGATACAAAGATCTGCAACAGGGTTTATACACAAGGAGGTGTGGAAAGGATGAGAAGGGACTTGGCAAGGTTGGAGGAATGGTCAGAAGTATGGCAGCTTGGATTCAATGCAAAGAAGTGCAAAATAATGCACCTGGGAAAGAAAGACCCAGAGGAAGATTACACAATGGGGGGAGGTAGTAACAACAACAAAAGTGGAAAGGGACCTGGGGGTAATCATATCAGATGACCTTAAGGTTAGCAAGCAATGTAAGAAGGCAGTAGGGAGGGCTGGAGAAATACTGGGATGTATAGGGAAAGGCATCGCCAGCAGAAAACAGGAAGTTGTTATCCCTCTGTACAGAGAATTGGTGAGACCACATCTGGAGTACTGAGTCCAATTCTGGAGACCCCATCTCCGCAAGGACATAGACAGGATGGAGGCAGTCCAGAGGAGGGCAACTAAAATGGTGCAGGGTCTGCAAGAGAAGCCATATGAGGAGAGACTAAAGGAGCTTAATATGTATAGCCTTGAGGAAAGGAGGGAGAGGGGGAACATGATAGAAACTTTTAAGTACCTCAGTGGAATCAACAAAGTCCAAGAGGGCAGCATCTTTCAGGAAAAGAGATGTGCAAGAACAAGGGGACACAATTTGAAGATAGAGGGGGGACCACTCTTGGGCAATGTGAGGAAGTATTTTTTCACAGAGAGGGTGGTGGACACATGGAACAGCCTTCCTGAGGAGGTTTTGTGGTCTAAAACTGTGGGAGAATTCAAGAATGCATGGGACAGACATAAGGCAATTCTTGTGGGGAGGTTGGAAGAAATAGGCTGTTGGTTAACTAGGATCTGCAGCTTATCATGTAGGTAGGGAAATGGGCAGACTAGGTTAGCCAAACGGTCCTTATCTGCTATCAAAGTCTATGTCTCTATCTTTCTATGTTTCTATGCTTCTGCACACAGAGGTACTGTTGCAATTTGTTATCATGGATTTCATGGAGCCTGTGCTTCTGGAGCCACATGTCAGTGTACATATCTTTTTCCTGTGATTGCAGAAGCACAGACCTGTCAAGTATATGTCTTACAGTGTCCAGGAGTATCTGAGGCTACAGAAGCACTGGCCCCATAAGGGCATGTGCTTCTGCAAACAAAAGAATTCTTGTAATTTGAATATTGTGGATTTGCATCTTGCTGCAGGGACCTGTGCTTTTGTACAAAAAGCAGTGTTGTGATTTGAGTATCATGGATTTATATCTGGCGCGACAACTTAGTGTATATGTGTCCTGTGGTGTGCACACCACAAATACAAATCTATGAACATAGCACATCAGCACTACTGCATTTGTGTCATTTGGAAACAGTTGTATTTTGTTTGTCTTTCCTTATGATGGCTGTATGTGGTTGCTTGTGTAGTCTTATCCTTCTACTGCTTGGGGGTGAGGGTGAGGAGTTAGGGTTAGAAATCCTAATGCCACATTTCCCTACTTTTGGGCATTAAGTTGAACAATATCTTCTCCCATCAGAGTTGTGTAGTCCAAAAAATATCTGGGAATTTACCTGGATGGAGAACTGTCTGTAAAATCTAATGTGGAACAATTAACCAAGTCTATGTGCCCAAAAATTGGGCTGTTCTGCTACCTCAATAACTTGATCACCAAAGAATCTAGGCTCGCAGTTGCAAGCTCCATGGTACTCACCATACTGCTATATGATTCCCAATACTTAGAACCATCATGGCATCGGAAATGCAAAAACCCAAAATACTGTATCATAGAGCTGCTCACTTTGCAGTAGGGTTACCATATGAGGAGCACCTCTGCAGTGCACTAAAGTCACAAAACTGGTCCACACTGGAAGGCAGACTAGATTAAATCCTACTCAGCCTAGTATTCAAATTATTAAAAGGATCTACTCCACCTAACCTGAAGGATATTCTGACTATCAAGCCCCATAGAAAAACTCTCGTTTTCAATCAACACACTACTAGAAGTTTCCAGGGTGAGGTGAAATACAGGGCAAAGGTCCTTTGCCACTATTGCCTCTTCACTATGAAACAATCTCCCACCCTCCCTCCAAGAGTGGTCATCCCTTGGGGGATTCAAGAAAGGGCGAAATACCTCTTTTCTAGAGTGTAATAAATGTAGTTGTCTTCTCTGAGATGGTCTCTCCCTTTAAAAGTGTACTCTTTCCTCTATTCAGCACTTGACTATGTGCAAAACTGGAAAACTTTGCTTCATGGATTAATTCATGATTTTGCCTCATTTTGTGAATAAATCCACCTTGTGAAGTCACAACTTCGTAGAAAAGTGATGACTCTGAAATGAGAAGTTGCAACTTTGATGGCGGACTTAGCTACAGAGGTGAAGTCACTCAAGTCCATGAAGCCGTGACTTCATGGTGAAGTTTCATTCAAAGATGAAGATTGCAAAGTTCTGACAAGGACTGGAGGTCATATGTTGCTGAACAGCCTATAGGTACTGTAGGTCACAGACTCACATATTGCTGAACAGCCTATAGGATGTGGAGTAGGCTATCTCTCAGTGAAATGTTGTGATGAGAGAGCTGAGAGAAGACTTTGTGCTTGTGTCACAGCAAGAAAAAGCTTTAAATTTATTTAAAAACTGAGCTTTTTGAAATCCAAATTGCTCCTAAATTGTTTTGGAGGGCATTGTGCTCCTAGGTTTGTGTTTTTTGTTCATTGTACCTGTGATTATTTACTTCAAAGTAATGGTTTCTATTTTGGTAGTCTGTGAAACAGTGGTGTTGGGGAGGGTAGTACTGTAAGCAGCAAGGTAGCAATATAGCCTAAAAACATCCAGAGCTTTTTTTGTAAGCAGAAGAGTTGTGTTATATGTTTGTTTCCTCAGTCTTTCTTATTATTTTATCTGTAATATCTCATTTTTATTTGAGTCATTTGTGTTTGTTGTGTTTAAGTAAGCCATTTTATCAGTGTCTTTCTGTATCAGTTTTAATGATTTTCAGTGCCACTGAATCTTCTTTTTGATACCACTTAATTTCTTGGTGCAACCCAGTTTCTGTAATCTTTTTTCATGTGACTTAGTCATGCTCATGAATCATGTCCTGTTACTTAGTTATGAATCACGTCACTTAATTTTTGGGTGCAACTTTGTTTGTTGAAATGGGACTTCACTTCATCTTTATGCAAAGATATTTTAATCATATTTTTCTTAAAGTGATGGTGTTCTGTCACTTTTTTTTATGCTTAATATTAAATTACCCCTGTTGTCTGATGGCTAAATTCATAGATTTGGAACACTTCTTTTCTCAGGTGGAGTTTCAGTATTATTAAATCTTGTGTTTCAGAGTTGCGGAGGCACAAGCAGCAGTTTATTACCAGCATTACTGATTTCAGGTTTGGGAGAAATATTTCCAAAACTGAGAGATTTATTTATTGTGCTTGGCAGTTGTGTGTACTAAAGTGCTTGACAACACAGACTGTCCGAGACGGCAAATTGAACAGCATAGTAGCCTAGGCACCAGCAGCAGTTTATTGCCAGCATTACTGATTTCTTGTTTGGGACAAATAGTTCCAGAAGTGAGACATTTATATATTGTCCTTGGCTACTGTGTGTAATAAAGTGCTTCTCAACACAGACTGTATTTAGATCCTCAAGGGTGACTTCTCCACTTCTTTTGGCAGTTAGTGTTGCACACTTTGAACTATAGTATGGCAGGCAGTATAATGTAGCAGCCTGACACATTTTTTACAACACTACAGAAGAATTCATAGGCTAGAGAATTGTGATTTTGACACACTTCACAGTAATTGAAGAGCACAACAGTGCTGGTGTTGGGCCACTGTAAAAAAAACAAACACATGCTACCATGTAGCAGTACCTGGTATAACATCACAGCAATGATGTGAATACAGCAGAGACCATCACAGCGGCATTACCGACAATTTGCTGTGATGGTCTGCTTTATTCCCGACACTGCTGCCTCCGGGGTGTTCACCCCTTCCCTGATTCCATTCCGACTCAGAGTTGGTTATTTAAAGTCCGGGTGTGCAGGGGGCAGAGCCTTCATCATGGGGGTGTGGGGGGGGTGAAGGCTTCCACAGAAAACACAGTTTTCTCCAGCAATGGCACAACACCAATTGGCGGTGTTGTGCGGTTGCTGTACTGATGGTCACTGTTCTCCATGTCACCATGACATGGTGGAACCATAGTACCTGCTGCTGAGTGCAACCTATTTATTCTGATTGATCAGTGGAGTTTCACTGTTTCAAAAAAAGGAAAAAATGTCGGTGGCACTAAGCGAGAGTATGTAAGTGAACTGGGGAGAAGATGCGGTACTACTGTGCCACTCTATGGACATTTTTTGTTGTTTTTCAGCCATTTTAAAATATGGTTGGGGTTTATTTACTCTTTGTGCTGCAAGGTGAAGCTGGATATAATGAGCATGACCAGAGTGAGCAGAGCTGCGAGCTCAAGAGGAGTGGGACTGCAGTTGGCGATGATGGTTCCAGAAAAAGTAGCAGTACAGCTGCTCTTTCTAAATAATTTGATCATTGGTGCATACAAAAGTAACTTATACTGCAACAAGGTACAAGTTATTTTTTGTCTGTTTTTTTTTTTTTTTGAGGCAGTGTGAGTGAATCAGAAGTGCAATGTCAGCTGGTAACTCTTTTCCAGTACTGACTGTGAGTGAAGGTATGAGCAGTTTGGCAGGCTTTCTTTTTTTAAATTAAAATGATAAACCCCCTATGAGGAACAGCATGTTGAAGCAGACTGTGGCACAGATTGAGGGAGCAGGGGGCAAGGTAATGAGTGGGTGAGTGAGGAAAGGGATGGGCAAGAGACTAGCACAAAATATGAGCTGTCTGTCCTGTTGGGATATCGTGTGTGAGACAGGAAAAGTGAAAGTACTGCTGGCTGGCCAGTGGGTGGGGGGGGGCTTGAGGTAGTAACTATATGTATACATGAGTAACTGTGAGTATAAATGAAATTTATACAGTCAGTTACTCATTTATACACACAGTTACTCAGATAAATGGATTTATCACACTTTGTTTATCTCCACATCTATTTCATATATATATATATATATATATGTATATATATTATTTATTATAGTGGTGCGGTAGCACCACTATAGAAAGAGTTGAGTAGGCAGTTTAATGTTAAACCTCAAATTTTGCACTTTAATAACTTTGTAACCATTCAACAGATTTGCATGAAATTTGATATGCTCTGCCCCTTGGGGTTGGTCTCTTGATGTACCTAGTGTCGTTTTGATTGGATTTGCGGTTTTCATGCTGCACATAGTGAAAAAAGTGTAAAAGTAATTTTTTGGCTGTTTTTTCCCTCATCACTATATGGCCACACTGTCTGGCATCTTGGTCTGCAATTTTCAGGGAAGAAAGATTTTGCACCAAAGAACAAGCCAGCATTGGTTTGGTGAAAAAATATTAATCCATTCCAAAGTTATTCAATTTTGAAATTTCAGGTTCTGAGCATGCTCAGTTCAGTCTTTTGGATAGCATTTTATAGCTCACAAAAAGTGATTTTGACAGCTCATGAAGAGGGATTCATTAAATCCCTCTTCATGAGAAAAAATTCTCTATTTGCGAGCCACCATTTTGTTTGCAATTTTTGTGCCCAAATAAAATGTTATAACTTGCCCCAGGGATGTCTTCTGTAGTCATCCAAGTAAAGGTTTTGTTCACGGGGATGTCCTGCACACTTCTGTGCCTTTCATTTAGTGTAGTCAAAAAACGCTAGTTTTTATGTTTAAAAATCCCTTTTGGTGACTCGCTTCCGATCCCTTTTTACTAGCTGTCAGAATCCTTTTTCGTGAGGGGGTCAGCCAGATGGCCCTAACTCGCAAAAAGGAATTCACTCATGAAAAAGGATTTTGACAGGTTGCGAAAAGGGATTACTTTTTAAAATACCTTTTCGCGAGCTGTCAAAATTCATTTTCGCAAGCTGTCAAAATCCCTTTTCGTGAGAAATCCCTTTTCGCGAGCTGTTAAAATCCCATTTTCATGAGGGGACGGCAAGATGGCCCTACCTCGTGAAAAGGAATTTCTCATGAAAAGGGATTTTGACAGCTCGCAAAAAGGGATTCGGCTCATGAAAAGGGATTTTGACAGCTCGCAAAAAGGGATTCGGCTCATGAAAAGGGATTTTGACAGCTCATGAAAAGGAATAACCAGCAGGCACATCAGGTTGGCCCTATTAAATCCCTTTTCATGAGCTGTCAAAATCCCTTTTTGTGAGGGAATGACCAGATGACCCTACCTCGTAAAAAGGGATTCACTTGTGAAAAGGGACTTTGATACCTTGTGAAAAGGCATTTGGCTCACAAAAGGATTTTGACAGCTCATGAAAAGGGATTTCTAAAATTTACTGTTTCTTTGTCACTTCACTGCAAAGAAACAGTTAGGACTTTCGGGCTGAAATTTTCAGGGTACAAAGGGCTTGCCCCAGAGATGTGACTAGTGCTGGTTTGGTGATAACATTTACATTGCTTCCATACTTTTATTTCAAAATTTGGAAATTTCCCATAGGATAACATTGTGGTGGATGCAGGACCTTTCAATACCTATATCTCAAAAATGGTTTGAAATACAGATTTTTTGCTAAACGCAGCTAAGCAATGATGCAGGCTGCCAATCCGTGATTACAACTGCAGTGGAATTTTTTCAAACTTTCCAGTGGTTACTGATATATTGCCCCATTTACAGCACAAGGTTTACTTGGAATGTCTCTAGGCCTACGCTGCGTCTCTACAATTATAGGTAGATGGGAGCGAAGGGTCCACAGGGCCCTGCACTCCCACATATGGATACTATTTTGCATTAATGGGACTGCAGGGCCCGGAGGGCCCTGTGCTCTCACAGGGAGATGACAGTTCATTACAATGTCTCTGCACTTATGGATAGATGGGTGGGCCCTGTGCTCCAACAAAGTGATACCATTATGGAGTGATGGGAGTACCCACAGGGAGATGAGGGTTAATTACAACGTCTATACACTTATTGTTACATAGATGCACAGTGCTCAGAAGGCCCTTTGCTTGGGGCCCTGTGTGACCACAATACACTATAGACTGATGGGAGCACAGGGCCTGGAGTGCCCTGTGCTTCCACAAACATATAAGGGAAGATTACACTTTCTCAAAAAGTAAGAAAAATTAATTGCAAAAAGCTTCATTAATACATTAGTTAGGGTTGACACAACAAAAGTAGGGACATTAGGTGTTAGAGTTTCAAACCCTAACATCCACCATCCCTACCACCCCACCCTCACCCTCTACACACCAACAGGAGTTGGGGTGTACCTTGAGGTCATCAGGCCTAACTCTCACCCCCATTCTCCTAAAATGTACCATCTCAAGTTACTTACACATGTAATGGGGTGAGAGCTAGGGCTGATGACCCCAAGGCACACCCCAACACTTGGTGGTGTATGGAGGGTGGGAGTGGGGTGGTAGGGGTTGGCAGGTGTTAGAGTTTGAAACCCTAACACCTCATTTCCCTTCTTTTGTTGCTTCAACCCTAATTTATGCACTAACATAGTTTTTTTTTACAATGAATATGTATATTTATTATAGGGGTGTGGCACTTCTATGTTAAACTCAAAATTTTGTGCATTATTAACTTTGGACCCATTCAACGGATTTGCATGAAATTTGGTATGCACAGTGGGGCATGGTAAATCTTGATTTGCCAAATTTTATTTTGGTTGGACTTATGGTTTTTGTGCACCAAAATGCTGAAAAATTCACTTTTCGCCAGTCATGTAGGCAGTTTTTCGGATTTTGTCCATGGTGCTGCACGGCCGTTGTGTGGTCTGCCACTCTGTGACTTGGCTCATCAAAAAGAGCTTGGGTCAAGGAACATGTCGCTTTTCATTTGGTGAAAAAATATTAATCCATTCAAAAGTTTTTAAACTTTTAAGTTCCCATTATACGTCAATGGCAAAAATTGATATGGTTATTTTGTGAAAGAAGAATGGGATTTTGGGCATCTAGTCCCTCCTCACAATCAAAGAATTTGCAGGCTCATGATCAAAGAATCTTTGATCATGATGGCCGCCACCTTCCTTTCAGTTTGCCGTCGGAAAAAATCAAATATCTCGGCTCAGGGGTTACTCCTGAAGTAAAATATGGATGGGCTTTACTCAGGGGGCTTCGCTCTATTAAGCCATGGCTGTGGTTTGCTTCGAAATGGTCAAAAAAGAGTTTTAAACATTTTTATTCTTTGATCGTGGCTTGCTAATGATCTTTGATCACGAGCCTGCAAATTCTTTGATCGCGAGATTCTTTTACCACGATCTTTGATTGCGATGGCACGACTAGATGGCCATTTGAAAAATTTAATTTTATCAGCTCAGGGATGGGTTATTAAGCCAAACGAGGGTGGGTTTTGCTCAGGGGGCTTTGTTCTATCGAGGCATTGCTGTGATTTCATTTACTTTTGTGTAAAAATTGAGTTTCACCATTTTTTATTCTTTGATCTTAAGCCTGCAAATTCTTTGATCGCAAGCCTAAAAATTCTTTGATCATGAGATTCTTTGATCGCAAGCTTTGATCATGAGAGAAGGACCAGATGGCCAGATTTGGAGGGACTAGATAGCTCAATTTTAACAATTTTTTAAATTAAAAATCTTGGAAACCATTCGGAGGGTACTGATGGGATGTCCTTTAGATGTCAATTATGGTGTTTACGTGTCAGACAGTATATTTTTGTGGAGATATTGTGTGGCATAGTTTACGTTTTGCGGACAGAGTTTTCCATTGTGGCACTGGCTTCAAATTTATACGGTAGCTATCCTTACTGCCATGGATGTACTTTTCAGTTGTTAGGTGCATAAAATGTAAACAGGTGTGGAATTCTGCAGAAATTTGCAAGTTGGTGGGAGCACGAGGCCTGAAGGACCAGTGCTTCCACCAACTTATGTGACTTTTTACTTTTTTTTGTTTATTCTATTTTTATGCCCCCTCATGCTCACTGGCTCCCACTCCTTCAAGCTCCGCAAGTCTCCCTCTAAACCCACTGTTCTTACCCAGATCTCCTCTGATTCCTCACATTACAGCCAATCCCCTGAGATATTCTGGCATATTCCTTTTGCCAGGTGGGTCCCCCTCCTCTGAGGGGGAAGACACTGGGGGACAGGGACAACCCCAGCACACACTTCTTTTAGGGCCCTGGGATGCTGCCAAGGAGAAGGAGGCCCTGGAAAGGCACTGGAGGTATTCGGGGACAGACAGCCATCATCCAGAAGCCAGTGAGTGATATTTCCTGGTTTTTCTTGAGGCGTGTGATGTCCGGACTTCAAGGCAAGAGCCGACATCTGTCATGCACCTCCCGGCAATGAACCCTGATGTGTTGCCCTAACCCTGGCCTCCACCAGCGGTCACCCAACACTGGGTTGCAGCCCTCCCTCCCTCCCTCCCTGGAGACAATAAGCAGTCATGGGATGCTCAAGTTGTCTCCCCCGGCCAGCCCTCCAGCAACCTGAGCTCATTCCCGAACCCGGGTCATTGGGTGTCACAAGCGGAAATCCAACTGCTGCACCAGTGGGCCAGGGACTTTTTACTTTTAATGAATTTGGAAGTTGGTGGGAGCATGGGGCCCTAAGGGCCCACGCTCCCACCAACTTATGTGACTTTTTACTTTTATATTCTTTCTCAAAAAGTAAGGAAATTCTATGCAAAAACTTTGTTACTGCATCATTTAAGGTTACAACACAAAAAGTAAGGAAATGAAATGTTTAGGGTTGCCCCCCCAGTGGACCTGCCCGTCATCCTAAGATTGACAGTTGATGGGGTGTGTCATTGGGGTTGGGAGGCCTAAATCTCACCCCATTCTTCTTTACTGTGGCTTGTGAATATGATTACACGTGGAATGGGATGAGATTTAGGCCTCACAACCCCAATGACACACCCTGTCAGATTTTTGCATAGAATATATATTATATTATATTATATTATATATATATAGATTGATAGATAGATAAATATATAAATATATTCTGTATATATACATATATACACACACACACACACACACACACACACACACACACACACACACACACATACACACACACATACACAGATGTGTCCTGACAGAATGAAGTGCAGACATGCAGCAGAATATCACAGAATACTGCAATTTACTGCAGGGACCATTGTAAATCAATGGCAATTAAGTCCTTTTGTCATGCAGGATTTTGTGACATGTCAATACTGCAAGTTACTGCACTTCATCATGGCTGACATATCTGTAGATATTTGTTGCAAAAACATTGTTAATGCACTAGTTAGGGTTGGTGCTACAAAAGTTGGGAAATGATGTGTTAGGGTTCCACCCCAACACCCCACCTCTGCCCTGCAGAGTCCAGAAGGTGTTGGGGGAGGGGGTGGCACTGGGACACCAACCCTAACACTCACCCCATTCTCCAATACTGTTGCCACCCACCTTATTTTAGAATGGAATGAGGTGAATGTGAGTGTTGGCAACCCCAATGCCACCCCCCAGATACCTCCTGGTCTCTGCAGGCCAGGGGTGGGTATTAGGGTGAAACCCTAACACCTCATTGCCCACATTTTGTAGTGCCAACCCTAACTAATGCATTAACAAAGTTTTTGCAACTAATTTTCTTACTTTTTGAGGTAGCATAGACCCTGAGCTCCCATCCCTCCATAGAGATAGTACAACAGTATCCATATGTTACAATGGGAGTGCAGGGTCATTTGCACCCTGCACTTCCATTCCTCCATCAAGGAATCGAGAGGGCACAGTTTGAGACTAAAATGGGGTAAGTTTGAAACCAACATTTGTAAGTTCTACTTCACAGAGAGGCTGGTGGACCCTTGGAATAGTTTACCAGCAGAGATTGTGGAGGCCAAAACAGTCACTACTTTTAAGCTAGCATGGGACAAGTACTGTGGTAATCTCAGAAGAAGGACAGAATAGGGGGGTAGGCAATCTGGGCAGACTAGATGGATCATACGGTCCCCTTCTGCCAACACATTATTTTGTTCTTATGACATAGCACAGCAGTATCCACATTACAGTAGGAAGGACCCTGCACTCCCATCCTCCATTGAGATAGTATAACAATATCCTTATTTGAGCCCAAATTTTCAACATTGGCTTTTATATGATCTCACCACATGTACCCAGCACAGCAAACTTTCAAATCCCTGCCAAAACTTAATTCTGCACAATCACAATGTCATTCTATGCCACAGGTGTAAAATCTTGTCTTGGACAGGATTTGAGAAATGACAGCTGTGACACACATCAGGTGGGGTAATAAAAAGCATATGTTTAAAATATGAGGTGAAAATATTGAACATTTACTGAGTTACGAGCGTGTGTAGCGAGATTGCATGAAATGCCCATAACACAGCCATTTTTCAAAATTTTGGCCAACATTTTCAAAATAGCCAACTTATGACCCCGCCTGATGAACAGTGTGACTGTCATGTAAATCTCACCAGAAAGGTGATTTCACAAAGCAACTGCAAAATCACTTTTCCAGCAAGAGTTGCTTAATGACAGTCATATTGTTCAGGAGGCGGTGTCCCCAGGACTCCATGTTGAAAATTTGGGACTAAAATCTTCAAAAATGGCTGAGTTATGGCTGAACGTTGAACCCCCAAATTGAAATAAATAGGACCACATTTGCTTTAGTTCAGATTGCAGTCACCATTTCCAGTAGCAAGACATGTCTTTGATCATAGGAGTGGGTGTCAAACCAGGGACCTCCTCAGGAGAGTGGCAGTCTAAGAAGACATCAGGGGAGGGTGGGAGGTGGGTGCACAATGGAGGGTCAGCGGGGTGTGCAGGAGCAATTGATGATGGATGGTTTTCTTCTTTGCAGGGCAAATGGTTACAAAAGACAATGAGTGATTTTGTTTACATTTCGTCAAAAAAAATGGGAAAAGAAAAGGATGGAATCCACTGCCACCAATGATAACTGGGGCAATGTAGGGAGGGGAGTACCACTGGACACCAGGCAGATGTGGCAAGTAGCCACATACATTTAAATAAGTGGGGCAATGGAGGTTGTGGAGTACCACTAGACACCAGGGAGCCATGGCAAGTAGCCACTAAAAGTTAAAAAAATCATTCCCAGTTAGAACAGCATTACCTGAATAGCACAAGGAAAGAGAGTGCTTCTCTGAACAGCGCTGCCATGGACAGTGAGAGGGAATTTACAGCGCTTGCAGTAAGTGCTCCCCAAGTCACTGTCTGTGGTACTGCCACAGCACAATGGAGGAAAAATTTGATGGTCTGGCTGAGCTGCTCCTGTGGCATGAAGGGCTGAGGCATGGAACAGCTCGGCTTGGTGGCAGTGGAGACCAGGGTTCTAATATGATTGGAACTTTAATTTTGTTTGCAAGGGGTCATGGAAATGAGTATTCTACTTCCCCACAATTTATTTATTTTCTTGTGATCTGCTCCCCACAAGAGTTGATATCTTTTAATAGGGGGGGTGCGAGGGCAGAGCCCCCCATAAAAAGAAAAATGGCAGCATTTTTGCAAGCATGATTATAGCCTGCACTGTTGTTGTTGGCACTGTTATGATCTAGTGCCAAAAAATACAGAAAACCAAGGTATGGTTTTGACTTAGGGGGACATCCTGTACCCACCCACGCCTTTTGTTTGTGTACTTTATTATTTAAAATCCCTCTTCATGATCCCTTTTCACTAGCTGATCCTCATGAAAAGGGATCAGCTGGTGAAAAGGGATCACAAAAAGGGATTTTGTTTTTGCATGTATTTTTTCTGCCTTATCTCCTCAGCAGGGTGATCCTATGGTTCCCCTTTGGGTTTGCACCACTGGCTCCTGCACTGGGCACCATACCCTCTCACCTTTTCAGGCCACATCACTCACCCCATATTATGGAATACCTTCGGGGAGTCAGGGTCAGAGTGAGCATCCTGGGAACATCTGGTGCAGTGCCATGGGCCGACTATCATGAGCACTGGAGGACTGAGGCTATTTTTACTGGGTTCCCCCCATGGTGTGGATATGCAAGGGTGTCAATGATGCTGCCTTGCACTCTGACGTCGGCCTGCACTGATCCCTCATCTAACCACGGCTTGCACTGACCTCCAGCAACCACTAGGAGCTAGCATGACCACAGTTGTACCTCCCCACCCTCCCTAGAGGAGGAGATTGGTCCATGGGACACTCAGTCTTCCTCCCCTGGGCAACCAACTGACACCCGGGGTCACTCCCTACACCGGGTCATTGGCATGGCACTAGGTGTGGCATACAGTGCCTCATCCCTCAGTGCTACTGGGCCAGCCTGAAGAGTTTTTAAATATATACACAAAACCAAAGGCATGGGTGGGCACAGTATATCCCTCTATGCCAAATCCATGCCTTGGTTTTCAAAAAAAAAATCCTTTGGGTAAGTTCCAAGATTTTGTTTTCTCCCCTCACTAAGTGAGAAAACAAAATGGTGGCAGATGAACAGGGATTTTCTTGCAAAAAGGGGTCCCTATTCATTAGCAGCTCATGACCAGGAATCTTTGATCGAAACTTTGCATCTATCTGAAAGACTGAACTGAGCATGCTCAAAAACTGAATATTTAAAATGTAATAACTTTGGAACAGATTAATATGTTTTCACAAAACCAATGCTGAATTGTTCCTTATGATACACTCTTTCTACCTTGAAAATCACAGGCCAACAGTCTAAATGGTATGGTCACAGCGCAATGAGGAACAGACAGGGAATAATTGGCAAAAATTGGCGAAAAATGCTTTTTCGTCACAATTTACTGCTTGAAATCTGCAAATCCAATCAAAACACAACTTGGCAAATCAAGAGATCTAGCACCCAACACTGTCTATTCCAAATGTTTTTGCAAATTTGTTGAATGGCAGCACAGTTATTAATGTGCAAAATGTGGGTTTTAACACTAAAGAGCCTGATCAACCTTAACTATCGGGTCTTCCACACCTATATATATATTTATATACTCACTGTATATACACATATATTACATGGATGGGAACTTTTCCCCATAGAAGAGCCATCATTTATTTACCTGTATACCTGTGACTAGTATAACAATCAAAGCTATATACCTGCACTAGTCAATCAATTAAAGCTATATTGCTCCACTAATATATCAATAACAACTATATAGTGTATGGTGGAATGCGAATGTGTATTGAGAAGCTTGAGGGGTTTAGTAAAACATCCCACACTGAGGGTGTGCATTAAATTCAAGTATGCATTCTACCCCATGCTTTATTTTATATAATTACCAGTGAGAAATATTTTCCTTCCTGTCTTCTCTAGTAACACACACAAACACATATTCTTTCTCATTCTCTTTCTCCCTCCCTCTCCAGTTCAGCATTTTGTTCTTTCTTTTTTTGCAAAGTTACAGTTTGTAATCGTGATCATGCTTAAGTAGCACTATAGGCAGTCAGCCATGGTCCTGTTCCTGCTCACTCTATTTCCCAAAGCCAGCAACAGCAGGGTCAACCAGATAAGGCTTTTCTTAACTGTAAAAATAGTATTAACTAGATAAATAGTGAAAAAAATTATAATTAGAAAGACAGATGAGATTTTTATTACCAGCTCCTTGCTAACGGACAAACTGAGTGGCATGTTTGTGGAACTGTTCAGCCTACCCACAGAGAATGAGAGCCAATGAGGTAGCATGCTTGCACTCAGTTCTGTCAAGCTGCATGCAGGAATTAATCAATAAGGCATGACAAGGAGTGCATTGTGGTGTGATAACGGTTCACCTCAGGTGCGTTGAAGCATGAGGCAAAGCTGAGTGTTTTCACTACTCCAGAAAGGCCATTAGCTCACCATAATATACTCCCTGGAGTGCCTTATTGCATTCATGAAATGGGTCCTTTTTAGTAATTGGAGGTATGTTTTAAACATATTCTTGTTGAGCTACTTTCAGCTGTGCCATTGTGGGGTTGGGGGGATAATGGCCCAGATAAAAGTACCTCTTGGCCAATCAGGAGCCAGCATTCTTTCTACCCATTTCATAATGCTGTAATAATTGGCAGGTTACTATGGCAAATATCAATTGGCTAAGCCCATTAAAAAAATTGATTGCTCACCAGAGTGTGTGTGTATTTGTGTGTGTGTGTGTGTGTATACATAGATAGATAGATAGATAGATAGATAGATAGATATAAAGAGAATAATGAATAGGTTAGTGACCATTACCGGGGAGTAATACCATCGAGAGGTTCTGGACACAGGAACCTCAACAGTGAATCTCGAGTTTCCAATGTGTCCAGAACCTCGAGATGGTAGGACTGCCCCTTAATGGACACTAAGCTGACCATTATTTTTTTTTTTTCATTAACAAGCTTTATTGGTTTTAAGCACTGGTTAAAATAAGTGAAACAGTACAAAGTAATGACAATAGTATTAGGTGCAAGATTCATTAACACAAATTAAACCTCCACCCCCACCCTTCCTCACAGACTACACACTATTATTTACATTTAGATCCCTACGCCTGTGATAAATTTGGTCATTAGGGCTTCCAGATTGTCAGAAAAGTCTCTAAACTACCCCAGAGAGATGAGTAAGCTTTTACTCTATCTTGCATGGAAGCAATATGTCATTCCAGTTGCAATGCCAGGATAATCTCTCTGTACCATTCCATTATAGTGGCAGGCTTATCCTCTGCCCAATGCCTCATAATTATTAATTTAGCTATTGCAGAGATAAGTATCATGTGTGCTTTCCTGACTTTGGGGATATCATCTGGGAAATAGTTTATCAGGCAAATTTCAGGGGTAAATAAGGTCTCCAAGCCAAGGATAGGATCCAAAGTGCTATTAATAGATTGCCAGAATATCTGCACATTGGGACACGACCATAACATATGATAGAGTGAACCAATGTCACTCTTACATTTACCACACATTGGTGCAACTAATGTCCCGTATCTGAAGAGCTTAACTGGTGTAAAGTAGATGTTATGTATGATGTTAAAATGGACTAATCTGAGTCTATCTTGTTTTATAAATTTGTACATTGATATCCAAAGTTTCCTCCATAGATTAGGGTCCTCAGGGGCACCTAACTCCCTTATCCAGTAGAAGCAGACCCCAGATGGTAATCTAGGGTCCCAAACCTGAAGAGTTTTGTATAGATTGATAGATTTGATAGATATCACTGAATGTGATTGGGAGGCTACCTGAAGGAGTGTAGTTAGTTCTCTTTCTCCTGGGTCTGACAATGGGACCTGGGAGAAAAAAGAAGTGAGGGCCTTACTGACTTTAAGATATTTAAAGACTCCTTTGTCTGATGCTGTGACGGATTTTTGAAACTGATTAAAGGGAATCGGTTTCCCATTTCACCAAATATCTGAAACTTTGCATTGGTTCAGCTGAGGCCAAAAAGTGGGGGGTATTGGTGTACCACTAATCTTAAAATGTGGATTACCAATGATTGGCTGGTCCAATGACTGATACCACCTCACTGCAAGGTATTTTTGGACCTGGTGAGAGGCCTTCAATGACCAACCCATGGGGTTGCTTCTAAGGGACTTAGGGATATAAGCTGGGAAAACATATAGGAGGGCCCACAGTGAGCATTTCACTCAGGCTGCTAAATATCTTTCAATAGCAAGCCGCAAGGGGAAATATTCTGAGTGCTCAATTCCCTTATGCCAAAAGGTCAATTTACTCATGTGTTGTGCTATGTAATAAAGAAAAAAAGAGGGGGCCGCAAGGCCTCCTCTGAATTTCGGGGCTGTCAGTTTAAGATAGGATCTGTGGATACCTTTCTTGTTCCATAAGAAAAGGTTCACTATGTTTTGTAATTTAGAAAACCATATTTTTGGTAGGTAAGTGACCAGCATACCCAGTGGATATAGTATCCTCGGTAGAACATTCATTTTAACTATGCTTAGCCTGCCCCATAAGGAGAAAGGAAGTAAGCGCCATCTCTCCATATCCCCAGCTATTGTTTTAACTAGTTTGTCAAGGTTGTCTCTTATTATAGTACCAAGGTCCCTAAAAATCTTAATTCCTAAATATACTATGGACTTCGCTTCCCAAGAGAGGCCGAGGGGAGAGAGTTCTGCTTTATTTACTCTACAATTTAGAGGTAACACCTTAGTTTTGGCTCGATTCAATTTATAAAATGATATTTTAGAGTATTCCTCAATTTCAGTTAGGATGGTTGGTACTGAGATGCCTGGCCTCGTCACATGTAATAAAATGTCATCCGCGTACACCGAAAAGGCATACCTTACAGTTCCTACTTGGATTCCTTTGATATTCGTATTGCCTGCCAATCTAAGGAGCAGGGGCTCTTAATATATGTTAAACAGTAGGGGATACAAGGGACATCCCTGCCTTGTACCCCGAGCCAACTTAAAGGAGGGAGACAATAAACCATTGCATTTAACTCTAGCCGAGGGGAAGGAATATAGGATTTGTATCCATCTTAGAAATTCTTTAGGAAATCCAAAAGAGGTTAGGGTAGCAAACAGGAAGTCCCAGGAGACTCTATCAAATGCCTTTTCGGCGTCTAAGAAGACCAGCACCATTGGTGTGCTGGAGTCCCTGGCAACAGCAATAAGGTGTAATAACTTTCTCATATGATCTTGAGGTGATCTTCCCATCATAAATCCGACCTGTTCATGGCCTATGAGATTGCCTATAACTTTTGTGAGTCTGTTTGCTAGAACTTTGGCCAAAATTTTAATATCTGTATTTAATAAGGAGACAGGGTGGTAACTACTAAGACTTAGTGGATCTTTCCCTGGCTTTAAGACTAAGGATATCACAGCTTCCTGAAAACTGGAATCTGATATCCCATTGTCATACCAATAGGTGAAAACATCCTTTAATACTGGTGTTATAATAGCTTGGCAGGCCTTGTAAAAATTACTTGGCAGACCATCCGGTCCGGGGGATTTATCCGGGGGTAGCTGTCAGACAGCCTGCTGGATTTCTACTAGGGATATTGGGGCGCCTAAGAGGGCTGCATCTGCAGCTGTGACCTTAGGCAGATTCACAGAGCTAAGATAGGAATTTATATCGGCTTCGGTGGGTCGTAAGGCTGGGTCTACTGCATACAGATCCTGAAAGTAGGAACCAAACATTTTCACAATTTCTTGAGGGTCAGTACAAACTTGACCGTTTTGTCCTGCATAGACTCCTGTAATAAATTGTGAGGTCTCTATTTGATGGATGCGCATCGCAAGCAACTTGCTTGCCCTTTCCCCCATCTCTAGATATTTAAATTTGGTTCTTTGAAGAGCTAGCTCGGCTCTCTGAGATATTAATCTTGCATACTGGGCCTGTAACTGATAAAGCCTGGTCCACATCTCTGTCGAGGAGGAATGGGATAAACTGTATTCCAGGTTTTTAATGGATACCAGAAGGGCGTCCATTTGAGCCCTTTGATGCTTAACTCTTTTGGAAGCCATTTTTATGAATTCTCCCCTCAAGGTGCATTTTAGAGCTGCCCAAATTAAATCATATTTATCCACTGAACCCTGATTACTACTAAGGAAAAAAGCAATAAAATCCATAATATGTCCCAAGGAGACATTGTCTCGCAGTAACTGGCTATTCAATCGCCATTGTGGGGAACGCTTGCCTCCTGCTCCTAACCAAAATTCCATGCTGACAGGGGCATGATCAGACAAAACTCTAGCTAATATTTCTGCCTGTATGACCCTGGACATTGCAAAAGAACTTATCAGTAAATAATCAATTCAAGAATATGTTCTATGCACTGTAGAAAAAAAGGTATATTGTCTTTCTGAGGGATTAAGGACCCTCCATACGACTAACAGTGCAGCACTACTAATAAGATCTTTCATCGTTCTCTGTGCTGGGGATAAGCCTCGTCTCACATGATCAGATCTATCTAGATCCGTTTGGAGCACTAAGTTCCAATCCCCTCCCAATATGGTAAGCTTTGGTGAATTAGTCAACACAATATTTAATAAATATATAAAAAAGGAAGGGGAGTCGTTATTAGGACCGTATATTGAATCAAAGAGGACCATGCGAGATTCCAATGAACCATGTATTATTATATATCGGCCCTCTGGATCCCATATTTCCTGAGTCAATTTAAAAGGGATATTTCTTGCTAATAATATCACTACCCCTCCTTTATTCGTGGCTACCCCTGCTCCAAAAACTTGTCCAACCCATGATCTTTTGAAAAGGAAAATATCCTCTTTCTTCAGTTGTGTTTCTTGTAAAAAGGCTATTTGTGTTCGCAATTGCAGCAGATGTTTTAGGATTACTTGTCTTTTGACCCTATCCTTGGCTCCTTTAACATTCCAACTTACAAAGCGATAGTGGTTACTCATGCTCTAGGGTGATAGTGAAGAAATAAAGATGGGTAAATAAGCGGCTAAAATCATTCAAGGGAAACTGTTCTTGCTTATTACTAACTGCTATTTGAAGAGTACAGAACAGTTCCAGCTGAAAAGCCAAAGTGCACCCTGGCGTATTTTTAAACCCTGAGTACTGATAGTGTGTAGTCCTATTCCCACCCCACATAGTGATAACCCCATCAATCACCCTATAACTATTAAATTTAGAACTTATAGCTCCCAATTTAAAAAAACACCCCCAGTTCAGGATAACTGTACTCCAAACTCTCATATGCCACATGGTTTATGTATAAGCAAGACCAAACCTAACAACCTTGTTCCCCAGAGCCCCCCCTCTTAGATTATCCACTTATAAATGTTCCAAAGAGAAAATAATAACTAAATATCTAGCAATTCTATGTTTATCTATATCTAATGTATACCTATTAAGCCCTTAGCATATCAACATCAGATGCCAATAGTTTGGTAATATCAAAGATTTCAACCTACATATCTCTATTTAACTTAAAGGGCTTATTACTAGTAAAATTACCATTTAAATGAGGACTGTTTCTGGACTATTGCATGCAGGTTAATTGTAAAGCCTTATAATAAATGTGATAGGGTTAACATCTTTTTGTGTCTATAAACTAAGGTATAGGACCCTGAGCAATACAAAAGCACTGGAACTCTCTGATTATTAGTGACACAACACCTTCAAGCCCGATATATACTTATGTCAACCTTTAAATTGCATTATGTAATTGCAATCTATGGTGCACGAGCAGCCTCCTAAACCAAATTCTATTGGGAGACACAATTGAAGTTAAGGGCTATCAAACTAAGCTAGAACTATAACTTATAGATGCTTTAATCTAATGTTGTCTCCATGGTAGCTCATTTCTGCATCACTAGCTGCATGTAAGTCTCTCCCCGAGGCATGAGTTCTTACGTCCAAGCAAAGCTCTCCTTTATAGCTGTGCTAAATAACGATAAGTGTTAATGCAGCTTCCACAAATGTAAAACATGCACTCTTTAACATCCGCAGATCCAGATGTCAGCCCATGCCAGAGCATCGCCTTGACACATTAGTCGTATCTATAACGAGGAAGGAAAAAAAAAAAAATACTCCTCTTTTCTCTTCTTTCCCTCTCTTTATATATTGAAAGGAGCCACTTAATATTAATGACTGCAGAGTTAAATGAAGGTAAGAGTCTCTGATCATCTTCGATCACTACAGTTTATCTGGAAAATCTGCTCTGTGGCTATACAACACGCAAGTCTCCTTCCATGTCAACGTCCTTGTGTATAAATGGAACTCTTCCTGAAAATGCAGCCACGGCTTCAAAATTGCCCAATATACACTCCTGGAGATTCGCAAGACCAAATGAGAGTTCGTATCAAAGCATTGTTTCTTTAATTATTAGCCTCACCAACAGTAAACAAAGATAACTATCTGTTCAAGATACTTCATTTTCAAACGTAGGTGTAGGAAATGGTCTAAGTCATTAGTTGGGAATTGAATAGCATTGCAAGTCGTAAGCCTGTCATTTCAGTTTCATTTATATAGATCTGGAAAGATTTCCTTTAATCCTTGCAGCGCTTGCATAGGAGAGTCGAAGGAGATCCATTTATCCTCGTTTTTAACCATCAGGATGGCAGGATATCTGACTCTGAACTGCTTAGCTGCTGCCATCAATTTGGAGACCAGTGGGTGAAACTCTTGGCTCTGTATACGTACTGAGTGGGGAAGATCCTGCGCAATACAGATTTTCCTGCCCTCCCAGGTCACTTCATTAATTTCTTTAACTTTGGATAGTATATGCTGCTTATCCAAGAAGTTTAACAATTTAAATACCATTGGCCTGGGAGGCTGACCTGGGGCTGGCAAAGGGCGCAGAGCTCGATGGGCTCTCCCGATTATGTACTTTCCTCCATTTGGGGAGGGACCGGCTATTTTAATACAGAGTTTTGTAGAAATGGAATTGCGGTGTTCCCTTCTTCTTTCTCTGGTATACCAATAACTATTAAATTGTTTTGCCTACTGCGCCCCTCTAGATCTTCTAATTTGTCCTCTAATTTCCTTAATCTGCATGCCATATTCACTGTCTCCAGATCGGTTTTATCTTGTTTTTTCTCAAGGGAGGTTAATCTAACTTCAGAGTCTCCGACTCTCTTTGCCAGGGAATCTACTGAGATTTTAGTCATTTGAAGATCCTCTGAGATGGCAGTAATAGCTGTCTGAAGCAGCTGCATGATTTCTAGAAACATTTCTTCTGAGAGAGCTGCTGCTGTTGCGGGCATTTTCGGCAGGCTAGCGGCTTGCTGCCTAGGTTGTTTCGCGGCCTTGTCCTTCTCTGGAGTGAGTGGTGGAGAATGTCTCGTCGGCGCTTTTTTCATGTATATCTCCATTCTAAACTCAAACTTGAACTTCAGAGTGGAATTAGCTCGCTACTTGAATAGTTTTTGAAATAGTTTTAACTTGCAATTACCATTAATGAACGGAAAACGGGAAACAGAGAACGGAGTTCCGGGGAACTGCTGCTCTAGTTTAGGCTGCCATCACGTGACCCCCCCTGACCATTATTTTTTTAATATATGGGTCCGAGGTGAAGTAACTCACCTCCGGTTCATGGGTCCAGTCAGAGGGTCCATGTTGGTATTGGTGATCATCCTGTTAACATTCGGTGGTAGTGTGGTCTCCGTTTAGCCCCAGGTTTTTTTGGGGGATGTCTGCAATATTAGTTGGCCACAGTAGTGGGAAGAGCAGCTGAGGGGGGAACAATGAATTTCTGAGCCCTTCATGTCAGTGAATGGGCAGATGAAGCAGGAGTACACAGCAGACCAAAAATGCTGCTCGTAGGGTCGAGGATTTCTCTTGCTAAGTGAGACAGCAAGCTACCATGTTTCAAAACTTGCGCCCACCCAGACAGGAAATGCTGACAATCAGAGGGCACGCATAGCAGGACATTGAGGGCAGACTTGTGGTTGTGCCATTGAGTTTTAATGATAATACTGTTGTTCGTGTCCTGAACGATACTATTATGGAACCCGAATGATAATATTATCAGTCATGAACGGTGCTATTATAAGTCCAGCACTGATGGTATTACTGGATTTTTATTATATGCTTTTAAATAGTATTAATTTGAGAATCCATATATTACATAGATATATATCTTTGTCTATCTATATCTATCTATCTATCTATCTATCTATCTATCTATCTATCTATATATATATATATATATAGATATATACTGTATATAGATATTCATTGCAAAAAATTTGATAATGCATCAGATAGGGTGAATACTATAGCAACAAAAGCAGGAAAATGAGGCATTAGGTTTACTCCTACCTACTCCATCTCACTTTGAGCCCTCCACACACCAATACTAGTATTGTAGTAAAGAGCAACAGGCCCAACTCAACACTGTTCCACATGTAAACAAGCTACATGCTACAGTATAGGACAATGGAGTGAGAGTTAGCCTGACTAACGCCATGGCACACCCTGACACCTGTTGGTGTGTGGTGGGTGGGGGATGGGGTGGAGTGGTAGGAGTGGGAACCCGGGGGGTGGGATATTAGGATTGGAAACCCTGAGCCAGCCCGGTGGAGATGAGGGTTGAGGCACTGGATGCCACACCTCGTGCCATGCTGGCGACCCATGTTTGGTAATGGGCACATGCCACCAGGGATCAGCAGGAGAGGTGAAGGATTGAGCATCTGAAGGATTGCTCTCTTTCTCTGGGGAGGGGGGAAGCACAGCACTGGCATCATGCCGCCCCCTTGCAGAAGCTGGGGTGCACGGCACTGGGCAAGAGCATGTGGGGAGCCAAGTGCGGATGCTTCGAGGGGAGCATGCATGGATGTGTACAGACTCCCCCTCAGCTTGCATCATTGCACACACCCGGTTCCACAGGGGAACCAACCAGAAAATCCAGGTGGGGCCTCTGCCTCTAAGAAGCCCTCCTCAGACTTCAATTAGCCTCTGTTGCTGGATCCCCTAACTAGTTACTGGTACCGCGGGCTGGATAGGGGACCAGTTCTGCAGCCCAGCCCTCTGGGGGAAAGCCAGGGGTGACTGGAGGATCATGGCAGAAGGTGGAAGTCGGGGGCCATGACTAGGGCAGAAATCTGGCAGAGAGCACTGCCACAAAAAAAAGGATTGGAAACACTAACGCCTCATTTCCCTGCTTTTGTTACTATGTTATTCACCTGAACTGATGCATTAACAAAGTTTTTGCAATGCATTTCCATTCTTTTTCAGATAGTATAATTCTATCCTCATTTCACTGTGGGATTGCGGGTCCTTCAGACCCTGTACTCCCATCCATACA
Organism: Neoceratodus forsteri; assembly: GCA_016271365.2. Lineage (NCBI taxonomy): Eukaryota > Metazoa > Chordata > Ceratodontiformes > Ceratodontidae > Neoceratodus > Neoceratodus forsteri. The sequence goes on along the minus strand of CM057459.1, from coordinate 1,221,545,424 downwards.
TTCAGAGAGTAGAACAGTATCCATATGTCACAGTGAGCCCTGCACTCCCATCTGTCCATTGAGCTAGTACAATTTTTTTCTTCTTTCTGTTATATAAACATCATTTGTTATTAAGAAATATCAGTAACAGTCACATCAATAAAAAAAATGGGAAGACATGAACTAAAAAAGTAGGAATTTTGCCAGTGTTTAAATTAGGATGAGTCTGGCCTGGTGGTGCTGAGGGCTGAGGCACTGGATGCCTTAACTTGTGCAATGTTGATGACCCGTGTTCGCAATGAGCATGGGCCTCCAGGGGTCAGCAGGGGAGGAGAAGGATTGAGCATCCAATGGACTGCTCTCCTTCTCCGGGGAGAGGGGTTCTCAGAGGTTGGAACCTGTCTGCTCCCTAGTGGAGGCTGAGGGACATGGCTGCCATGCTGCAGAAAGGGGAGGAGTCAGGGCAGATGCTTGGAGGGAGCACGTGCAGATGCATGCGCACTCCTCTCTGCAGGCATCACTGCACGCTTCAACTTCTGGGGAAAAATCCAGAAACCAAGTTGTGGCAGCAGAATGATGGAGAGTGCCTCACAGGCTCCACTCCCGGCCAGCCATGGTGCTGGCCCTTTGAATCTGCTCTCCGGTGGGGGTTGGGAAACCCAGCTGGCCCAGTCAGGGGGGTAAGTCCTGGGGCCAGGCCAGTGCCAGATGGTGGACATTGGGAGACAGGGCTGGGGGCTCCCTTCAGAGGAAAAAGTCAGCAACAGCAATAAAGAGATAACTAAAAAAAAATAAAATTAGGGTAAAAAGTGTAAGTCATTAGATTCAAACCCAGGATGTTTCATCTGCAGCTCTGTGCATTACCCATGACATCACTGCAACACTGTCATTGATTTCTGCTTTTCTATCTATTAGTATCTGTCACTGTGGAAGCAGAGAAATGTTCAAAATAAACAGAATGGTTTTGAAAGCAGACTAGACAATTTTCATAAGCAACACCATATCTTTGGAAAATGTGAAAATTGAAAAAAAACAGTTGACAAAGCACCTATTTTTGCAAAAACAACACAAAAATGTTTGAAAATACTTCCTCGCTTATGAAAATGGAACTCTTCCATTTCCCTAGACAGTACTTGATAACATGTGAAAAATGAGGAAAATGGTCAGAAAAGCACCTTTTTTGTGAAAACAAAATGAAAATGTTCGAAAATGCTGCCTGGCTTATGAAAATGGGATGCTCACATTTCCACAAACAGTACTTCATAACATGTGAAAATTGGAGAAAATGGTTGAAAAAGCACCTTTTTTTCCAAAAACAACATGAAAATGTTTGAAAACCCTCCCGCATTTCCAAAAACGGATGCTTCCATTTCCACAAACAGTACTTCATTTTTGGAAAAGAATGCCCCATTTTCGAACAAAATGCCCTATTTTCACAAAAAAAATTCAAAATTTTCAAATAAAAATGCCTCATTTAAAAAAATGCCCCATTTACAAACACAAATGCCCAATTTTTGCAAAAAAAAATGCAACATTTTCAAGCAAAAATGCCACATATTCACAAAAAATTCTACATTTTCAAACAAAGATGCCCAGTATTTGAAACCAATGCCAAATGTTCCAACAAAAATGCCCAGTTTTCACAAAAAATTTCCAACTTTCGAACACAAATGCCACTTTTCGGGAAAAAAATTTTTTTCGAAAAAAATTCCATTTTCATGCTGAACACTTAACTTTTCCCATAGGAAGTAATGGGAAATTAAAAGTTTAATATCTTTTGAACAAATTAATATTTTTTCACCCAACCTTCAAAAGGCACATCTGCCACCCAAATCCTTCCTACCCTGAAGATTTCAGCCCACAACATATAGCCATTTCTGAGATCCAGGATGACAAAATAAATTTCAAAAATTCCCGATTTTTCTGTTTTTTGAACACTTTATATCTCAAAAACCACTCAACGGATTCCCACCAAATTTAGCAGATCAAGAGACCAACCCCTAGAGATTATGCATGCCACCTTCATACAAATCCATTGAATGGTTACAAAGTTAATAACCCTCAAAGTCTGAACTTTAACATAGAAGTGCACTTTCACCCTAACTATACTGGCATGACCACTAGTATAGTTAGAGTTGAGTAGCATGCTCCATGTTAAACACAATTTGTACACCTTAATATATTTGGCAGCATTCCCCAGAATATTCCAGACTTTTGCATATACAGTCTGGCTGGCAGGGTCTTGAGACATGAAATGTTTTGTAATGGCATCTTGTGCAATTTCTGAGTTCTGGAGCATTAATATTTTGGGGGAAATGTGATGTTTTTTTTTTGCTATACTTAATAATTTTTTTTTCCTCTCACCTATGGCACAGAATTGTTTTATAAAACATACTGATCAGAAGCCCCCAGTACTGAGAAAAAGCCTTCAGATGATTTTGTCACAAAATATTAAATGGTTCCACAGTTATAGGGATATAATGGTTTTCCTGAGCATGCTCAGTAGGATTTTTGGATAACCCTCTGATATGAACAATAAAACACATCAGTAATAGGAGTTTATGTTTCATGATATTCATGAGAAAAAATATACTTTATGATGGCTGCCATTTTGTTTTTTTTTCTTACAGCTAAAAAACATGAACAATTCCTAAAAATGATGTGTTTTCAAAGAAACAAACAACTGAACAAGGGTAAACTGGATCATTTGGTTAGATTTTGTTTTTTTAAACTATCCTAGAAATATCTGGGCACCCAAAATTCCTGGTTACCCAGTTTAGCAAGAGGATTCTTCACCCACATTTTCTGTATGAAAATAGCAGGACTTTCTTGATATCTGCAGCCATAGATGGAGTGCTGCTGCTGGCTTCAATAGCAGCAGTTAGCCAGCGGTCTACTGAGCTGGCGTTCTCATCCTATCTATCTATCTATCTATCTATCTATCTATCTATCTATCTATCTATTTCTCTATCTCTCTCTCTCTCTCAGAAGTAATAAGTTAAGCAGACAATGGTGCCTATCCCCGGTACCATTAATCTCTACCCCCTCCATGTTGTCCACTCCCCGTTCTAAATGTTATAACTAACAGTGGACTGGGTTACTTCCCCGGTACTACTTAACCCCCCCAAACTCTGGGTCTCCACCCCATAAAATAGGTGGTGGCACCAGGGTTCCCACCCCACTACTGCTGATGATCATTCCAAAACTTGGTGTGCTCAATCCCCAGTGTCAGCTTCCCTGTGAATGAAGGAAACCATCACTTGTTAATCTTTTTTTATATAATTAAACCTGCAAAAAAATGTGATCCCTCTCTGATCTGACCCCCCCTACACCCCCATCCACCCCATCCTGGCCCTTACTCAGCAACCACCACCCTCCCACACACACCTTCACTCACCTAAATGAGTCCAATGGTGTAGATCCATTCTTGATTAAAAAAAACATGTCTTGCTGCTGGAACCAACTACTGCAATATGAGAAAACAAGGTAAGTCTCTTTAAAGTATTTCAATGAATTTCAAGCTTTCACTTATAACTTTGTCATTTTACAATATTTTTACAACACATTTTCAACATAGCATTTTTGGGACCTCTCCTCATGAACAAAGTAAGTGACAGTTTTCAAAGTCCTACTGAAATGTGATTTCACAGTTGCTCTGTGAAATCCCCTTTCAGGCAAGATTTGAAAATGTTCTCCTACTGGATTTGTGAGGTGGAGTCATAAGAAGACTATATTGAAAAGTTGGTGGAAAAGTATGGTAAAATGACCAGGTAATGAGTGAACTTTGAAATATTTCAACATTCAGGTCAGGTCAGGTTCATGAACTCAGTCTTCAGTGGTATAGATAATGGTCTGCTCACCAGGGCAGTGTTCAGGGACCTGACCAAGGCCTTCAATCTTATTGATCACAAATTGCCTTGTTCAAACTTAATATCCTTGGGGTTTTCATCTAACGTTGTTCATTGTGTTAAAGACTATTTAATGGATTATTTTCAATATGTTGGGGTTCTTAATCTGATGTATAGTATTATTAAAATTGATAGGGGTGTTCTGCAGGGTTTAACTTTATGGCCACAAATGTTTACTCTATTTGTTAACGCTCTGGCATCTGTTTCTTCTAATTGTTAGTCTTTACTTTATGCTGATGATCTTGTTCTTGTTTCTTCTACTAGGGGATTTTCTGAGTTGGTTAATGATGTTCAAACAGCTTTTCTTTCTGTTCACAACTGGCTTTCTAGGAATTTACTTATTCTTAACTAAAAAGATAAATCTATGATTTTGGGTTATATTTTATGTTAAATAATTGTTCTGCACTTGAGCTACGTGGCAATCAAAGTAACTTAATTGAGCACATTTCTCAGATTAACTACCTGAGAGTTACTTTGGATACCCTGCTCACTTTTTCTGACCATATTCAGATTGTCTGTTGTGATATTAATCAAACAATTGGAGTTCTTTATAAGTTTTTTCTTTTAAATCACGTATAACCATTGCTGTTGTTTTGTTTTTACCTCATTTTGATTATACATCAAATCTTTTTTTTAACTGGGTTCTAAGGAGTTGCAAAACCTTTTTGTTGTCTACAATAACATTTGTTATTTTATTTGCTCCTTCTCATACCCACCATTGTCATTTATATTCACAGCTTGGTTGGTTATCCCCGATACAATGTATATTCAATATCTTCGGGGTTGTATACATTTTAAAAATGTTATTCACACTACCCCCCCCCACCACCACTCTCTGATCTTCTCTTAATCAAGGATATGCTAGCTAGCCTGCAGTCATCTGGAGTTGTTTTTAATGTTGGTTCATGTAAAACTAGAGCTGATTTACATGCCTTTTTTGCAGCTACGCCTCAATTCTGGAATAGTTTACATGAATGTTTACGTACAAATTTTCAAGTTTTCCAAAAGCGACTAAAATTATATTTGTTGGATTACTGTATTTTGAACTGTAATTGAATGTTCATGCCATATGTTGCACATTTTTGTATTGCCTAATTTGCCCAGGTTAAGCCTGAAAAGGACCTTCGGTCCTGTGCTCTTATCCAGTTAACAAATCAAAATAATCAATCAATAAATAAATAAATCCACTCATAACTTCTCTGTTTTTCAATATTTTTCCAACAATCTTTCAGCATGGCCTTTTTGGGGCTCTGCCTTGTGAACTTTAACAGTCACTCCATGAAATTATGTTTCAGCCAGGATTTGACAGTTTTCACCTACCTTGTTCATGAGGTGGGGTCATAAGGCATATTTAAATGTAACTTGCATAATAATTTGAAAGCTTGTTGTCACTGTTTTAGATAGTTTGCTATCTTATCTTGTCTTGATTGTATGTTTCATGTATGTAATATATATTGTGTATGTTCTATTGTTGTAACTTTTAGACATGAAACCACAGGAATTTGTTGTAAATGGAGATTTTTTCTCTAACAAATCTGCCTGTATAAAAATAAACTTTTAAACAACAACAATAAGAAGACTATGTTGAACATTTGGTGGCAAAATATGGCAAAATGACAAAGTTATTAGTCAGTGTTGAAATATTTCAATGTTTACTCAAATCATCACCAATATGCTAACTCCAAATTTTCTGCATAGCCATTTTTTCACACCAGGTCATAAAAGTGACAGCTGTCATATTTCAGATCCTGGCCAAAATGTGTTTTTGCACTAGTGGCAAGAAATTACATTTTGTTCTGTATTCTATAACTGCCACATGTTTATAAGGGGAGTCATAAAATGACTATCTTGAACATTTGGGCCCAGATATTCAAAAGGGTTGCGCCATGCGCAACAGAGTTGCTCCAGCGCAAGTCCGAAAATGTGCCATTATGTGATATTCAGCGGGAGTCAGATGCACCTCCCAAATCACACTGTGCAAGAGCGCAATGATAATGAATGCATGTGCAACTGAAGGGGGAGGAACCATGCATAAATGGCGCAGTGAGATATTCGACAACATGTGCCATGCGCAATAGGGGAGCAACTGGAAGCTGCCCAATAGCGGAAATGAGCCAAAATAAAAAGGAACAAGAGAGAGGTGCAAGAATGCTACAGGGAAGGCACATGTTGCTGAACCATAGCCAGCCACACAGGCAACACACACACAAGGCAGGACAGAGAAAGGGCACCTGGAACCCACAGGCACAGGGAAGGTGTGGGGAGCCACAGCCACAGTGCAGAAGGGGAAAGTGCCACACAGCACTGAGACCACCAGAGGAAGATGTTCCTGGTGCAGGGGAAGTAGCAGCCAGGACAGTGGGGGAAATGCAGAAACAGCTGCCGGGGGGGACACAAGCCAGGGACATGGCCAATGCCACCATCCAGATGGAGGCAGTTATGAGGGGGGTGAGAAGGCAGGCAGCAGGGGGGTGCGGCTGTGGAAGGGCCCATCGGGGGTATGCCCCCAATAGGCAGTACTGAGCCTGCACCAGCTTTGAGCTGTGCATGGATACTGAGATCGTGGGCTGGTACTGCCTGAACTGGGCAATTCTGAGGCAGCTCTGTGAGCTGAGCAGTGATGTGATGCAGGCACCCACACGACAGAGCCAAGCTCTGTCAGTGGAGACAAAAGTGACAACTTGCATGTGCCTGCTTGCCACGGGTACCTTCCAGAGGCCAACAGGGAACACCACAGGCATAACCCAGTCGGCCACATCACGCCACCTCACCCAATTCCTCAGCGCACTACTGCCACATGCTGCAGAGTACATCCATTTCCCCAGCACACCGGCAGAGCGCAGCAAACATACAGGAGTTCCACAGGGTAGCACGTATGCCTGGCATGCTAGGGGCAATAGACTTCACCCATGTGGCCATCCGCACACCACCTGGCCCCAAAGGGCCGCATATATCAATCAGAAGAGCTATGCAAGCACCAACTGCCTGGTGGTGTGCGATGCCAGGGGGCGTATAATTAATGTCTGTGTCCGCACCCTGGGGGAGCACATGATGCCTTCATCTGGCACCAGTCAGCACTGTGCCACAGATTCAAAAGTGGGGACATCCCCACTGGCCACTTAGTGGGTGAGTATGCAAACCATGCAGAAAGACATAGAGCTTGGGAGGGGCATAGTCAGAGGTGACATGGGCACTGGCCTAGATGGCCCAAGGCAGGGCAACGCTGATCACCAAACTAACCTTCACCCTCTACACACAGGTGACAGTGGATACCCACTCTGTCCCTGGCTGCTCACACCATACCGGCGGCCCGCAACCCCATCACAGCAATGCTACAATGAAGCACATGCCACCACACACAATGTCATTGAGCGGGTGTTCAGGATGCTGAAGGCATGTTTCCGTTGCCTGGACACATCTGGCGGTACCCTACAGTACAGCCCCTCAAAGGCCTGTGGGCTATTCCTGGCCTGTTGCATCCTGCACTACATGACCAATGACTGTGGGATAGCCGTACAGGTTGAAGAGTGGGACAGTGATGAGGATCATGAGGATGCTGGTGAAGATGGTGATGGGCAGCCCCCACTTGGGCGATGGGACCCTTGACTGATCCGGCTGGCACAGCTGCACTGGGACACCATCACAGAGGAGCACTTCAGCCAACCCAGGTAAGTTATAGGGCTATGTGCAACCACCAGTGGCAAAGGCACAACCCACAAACACGCACATGGACAAACACCAGGGGTGCATGCTGTCAAGGGAAGTGGCCAAGCATGGAACCACACACACTGCCAGGGATGGGCAAGTCAAACATGGCATGTGGTCATACACACACACACACACACACACACACACATGCACACCTCACAAGACATGCACAAAGGGTAGGAGGCACGCTGACCCAGATCACCACCCCTAGCCACACACATGTCCACAGACCACCATGCCCACTGCCAGTCATTGTGCGTGTGTCAGACACTGGGTACCATTGCACAGTGGCAGACAGCGCAACGCAGGCATCATCATGCACACACCACAGTGGACAGCAGCCTGGAGAGTGTGCAGATGGAATGTGTGCGTGCAGGGCCAGGTACCCCACCCGTACATTGCACGCTGAACACAATGCACACTGGGCAGCATCAGACAGTAGCCGTGCTGGGATACAGGTCATTCAAGCACCACAGTTCCACAGCCACTACGGATGCATGGGCGGCCCCCCCCGAGACCCACCAGCAGTGACAGGCTGACCAATGGCCTCATGGGGTGGCACTGACAGTCCCCAAGGGGTTCCACTGTGTGAATGAGACCATGCTTGCGCAGGGGTCTGTAGCACACCGAACATGCCTACACCAGGCGTGCTTGGGATGCCCACAGCTGAACCTGGTGTGGACAAGGAGGGAGTCGCATGACGCCGGGAACGGGGGTGGACATTGCACTGCATGGTGTCTGCGATGGATGGGCAAATAACTGTGTGCCCATTGTGGCCATGACAGCTGTGATTGCCTGTGTCTGCCTGTCAATGGCAGCAGTCACATCCTCCCGCAACTGGTCCATCCTTGCCCAGAGCAGAGCGGTGTCTCTGCTGTGGTGCTCCTCTGCCTGGTGCAGAGCCACACTGAGTGCATCCACCACCATCACAAGCCACAACTGCTGATTGACTGATGCCTGAAGTATGTGGGTGTGCTCATCTAAGAGGTCATCTGCCTGATTGGCATGCTGTCCCTCATGGTGTTCACAGCCCTGATGGTCATCACCCCTTGAGGGTGGGTGCTGCACACCAGGGCCAGGCCTGGGCATGTGCACAGGTGGTGCGCTGACGCTGTCCCCTGACACTGTAACCCCATGGCCATTGGCCGACTGCTGATACTGCCCCTCCAGCTGCCACTCATCAGGGCTCAATGGTGCCACAGCAGTGGCCGCAACAGCCCCACTGTCCTGGACACACACCAGTGCTACCCCAGTGGTGCAGACAGGCACACACTGGGACTGTGATGTCACACAGGCCTCCACGGCAGCACCACCCACAGCCATGCCCATGATGTCACCTGCTGTGTGGCCATTCTGTGGCCCACACATCTCACTGCCCATGACATTAGCTCCATCATCATCGGTGACGGATCCAGCACCAGCCCGAGTCTCAGCATGCTGGCATCCATGGACGCTGGCATGCTGGGACATGGGCAGAGCCTCCTCCGCACTTGCTCCACCGACATCAGTCCGGACATCCAGGCAGGCCCACTGTCGCCCTGACCACCATATGCCTGTGGAGGTGGACGGGCCCTCCTCCATCTCCATGCTACCGCCCTCAGTGGAGAAGCCCACCACCGCTGACCCATGTAGATGCTCAGGAGCTGTAAGGGAAAAACAGTAGCATTAATGTATGTGACCTACCCTGTCCCCCCCATTGACAGACCAGGACCTACCATGCAGTGATGGGCTACCACCCATCTGGAATCCACCACCCGGAACACCCTCGGTGGTGCAAAGCTGCATGCTGCCAGCAACCCACTCTTCTTGTGGGGTCAGGCGTTGCACCTCCGGCAGTCCCCCACTGGTCGCAGACTGTGCTGCCCTGATGGCAGCCACCTTCTCCTTAATTCTATGCCTGTCTGTGCCCATCTTCTTTTTGCACTCCTGCATGGAGCGCTGGTGGCTGCCATGCAGGTTGACAGCACATGCCGCCTCTTCCCATGCAGCAGCATGGGCCTGTGGTGTTCCCTGGCATCCACTGAGCAGCAGCTCCTGGTTGAGGTAGGCCTCAAACAGGGCATCTGTTTCTGCCCTGGTGAAGTTCTGCCTCCTCTTCCTACCACGTCTCTGTTCCTCTTCCTCCACCTCACGATCGGTCATTATTCCTCCTGTGAGAATGACAGGTATTACCTGTGACTGTGCAGTCCCATGCATGTCCCAAACACCACAGTCCACACTCCCAAACAGCATGCAACTCACCGCAATAGACTGCAGTAACCGGCTATGGCCAGTGCAGCTCAATGTCACATTTTTATAGTGCAACGCATGCAAATGAGGTGAGGCACATTTTTAAGTGGATGCAAATGCAGTGACTGCACCATTGAATGGCTGATTAGCTGATTTGCATATGCTGGCTGAATATCGCGCTGTTGCGCTTTGCGCAATTGTGTTGAACGTGCTGAGCCAAGGGTCAGTTCTGTGACATGCACAGTACACACCTAACTGTGCATGCCCGGGTTGATGACACAGGCACCTGCCGTGCTGCTGACGTGCTGTGCACGGAAGGCAATGCAGGGCATGGCCACCATTGTGCCAGTGGTGCTACTGTGCTGTTCACATATATGGCGCTGTGGCACTGGGACACTGTAGGCACACTGGGGCAACAGTACTGTAGGCCCCTACAGAAGGTGGCACACAAGCACCTAATTGGGCTACACGCATTGGGTTCCAATCGTGCTGTGGCTGTCCGTGTGAGAGAGACCTTTGACCCTTTGCCCAACCTTTGCCCCTAGGTGCCATGCGTACCTGTACCGCACTGTACCGTGCAGCATCTGCAAGTGGCAGGACCACGCTGCCAAGTGCCATTTTGAATCCACCACTTTGCTGAGATGGTGCGGAGAAGGGCAGTGATGTGGAACCAGGTGGAGCTTGCCAACCTGGTGGCAATTGTAGAGCCCCATGCTGGGGCTCTATATGGTGATGTACCCCTGGACAGGGCCAGGAGTGCAGTGTGGCAGGAGGTGGCCGATGCTCTGGAGGAGGCCACTGGTATTGGGCGCATGGCAGAGCAGTGTAGCCACCATTACAGGGATCTTAGGTGCAGGGACCCAGACCTGCTTGCCCACCTGCAGGCACATGCCAGGAGGGGCATGGTGCCATGGCCAGGTAGGTACCCCATCCATACACTGTCATTGTCCATATGGGTAACACAGTTGCATGTGTCCGGCTCATGGGGAGGGCTGTCCAGTGTTGGCCATGGTGGTGGTATCGGGGTGTGGGGTGGATGGGTATGGCTGTGTGGGACTGCACACACATGGGGGTGGGAGACTTTGCTACCAGTTTGTACTGATGTTCCTCTCTCCATGTTTGCACCTTAGGCCCAGAAGAGCACAGGCAGACGAGGGAGCGGAGGTGCCACCTGGAGGACCAGCAGGACAGGAGGGCTGAAGGTCTGCAGCGGCGCAGGGACCAGCCTGATGATGGTGAGTGCCTTACATCCATGTTTTACTATTGCATGCTGTATAACTGGGCAGGCAGTGGGGCATGGCCACCATCCATTGACACCCCTGCCATGCACGCAACTTGTTACAGTCAGCACTGTCCAATGGCACTGCATGTCTGGGAGTGCATCAATGGTGGTCCATGCGTGCACTGGGCACATGGCTGTGCCACTGCCTTCACACCGCATAGCCAAGTCACTATACGGCCACGGTGGTGCTGTGCAGGACATGGGTGGTGGGTGTGTGCAGTGGTCCACATGGCTGTGGCTGCCTGGGTAGGCAGGTCTTGTGGACATGGTCACTGTGGGTGGTCACACACAATCACAGTGGTGTGGCACATGGCTGTATGCCATGCACAATGGGTGGGCTGTAGGAGGCTGGACAGTCACACTTATTGACTCTGATCCCTCATCCTAGGTGGACGGTGACTCCAGGCACTGAAGCAAGGACTGCAGGAGCTGCTCCAGGTGGCAAGGGTGACCTTAGTGCTCCTGCAGAGAATGGACCGCCACAGTGTGAGGAGGAGGAGATGACATCGGTGCCTCGTGGAGGAGGACCAGGGCAGATGATGATCACTCCATGCCTCTAATTACACCTTCCCCCTGGACCCACCCTCACACCCCTTTCTCCCTCTCCCATATGTTCACCCCTGCCCCTTACCCACCCCCACCTGGTATGTGGCCCTTCTCCCCCATTGTATATAGTTGTATATAGTTTTTGTATTTCCTGTTTTAAATACATTTGTTTTGTTATGACAACTGTGGTGGTCTCTGATTTGCAGCAGGCTACAGGTGCTCAGCTGCAGTGGTGTGCATGGCGCCAGGGGTGGTGCAAGCATGGGAATGTGTGTGTGTGTGTGTGTGTGCAGAGGTGAACTGCCTATGGTGTGGGCAGGGGGATCAGTCACTATCTGTGGTTTATGTGTTGTACTCTGTGCACCGGATGCCTGTGTGCAGTGGTCCACGGTGCCTGCACTGTGTGCATGGCACCCCTGTCAGACCATCCATGGCCTGTGCAACTGACACCCTTGCATGTCTGTGATATGCGAAGTCTGCTGGCGTGTCAGTGGTGGCTGTCCATGCTGGATAACAACTGTACCCAGCACAATGCCAGGTTGCCTTCCATCACCAGTATGGTGCACGTCTGCCTCTGGTGGCACTGTGGTCTCCACTGTTGTTGTCCCCCTTCCATGCTGTCACTTGTGTCTGTTGCAAGGGATGTGCTCCAGTGTCTGTCACCTGTGCTCCAGCAGCATGCTGGTGGCATACAGCTTCATGGTGCCTGTGCAGGGTGGCTGGCACACCTGTGCAGTGTAGGGGTGCTGGCCATGTGTACACATCAGCCGTGGCCACACGCCAGTGGCTTGGTTGACCCGCTACTGTGTCCCTGTGTTGATGTGCCCTTGGGTATGGGTGGGTGTTTGTCTATGCACTGTGTTGCATCCTGTGTGGTGCATGCTTCCATGCAACACTGTGTGTGTCTATGCTGGCCATTGTGGCCAGTGCTGGGATGGGATGTGTCCTTGGGAGGGTGTACAGGGTGCTGTAGCACTGGTGGTGGGGTCCGGGGCATGCCCTGTCACATGTGGGGTACCTCATGTGACGATGCATGGTCGGTCTCTCAGCTGTACCTCAGGGGGGATGTGCAGGGTGGCACTGTGTATGCTGTTGTTGCATTGCTGTCTGCTGCCACCCACAGCAGGGTTCACATGGTGGGGTTGCCTTGCATGGCTCCATGGTGCACAGGGTTGCATTGTCACAGTGGGGGTGATGGCATGCATAGGGTGTCCTGCACTGTTGGGCGCTACTCCTGGGAAGAGTGTATGGTGATCATGGAGCAGGGTGTGCTCTGCATTGGTGGGATGGTGTGGCATGGGGTGGTCAGCCCTCCTTGTGTGCCAGTCACAGCTTGCAAGAGACTGTGCTGGGGCACCATGACCCGGCTGTGGGTTGGTTGCTGGTATCCATGGGCCAGTGGTTATTCCAGCTATCCCCTGGTTGTGCAGTGCATGGGGTGTGGGGGATGATGTCTGTTCTGCTGTGTGTTTCTCTGCCCATCTGTGGCATGGGTGGTGGGCCCCTGCAGCCCTGGTTGTGCTGTTGCATTGCTGCCCTGCTCCAGGGGGTGTCCCTGGCTGTGCTATGGTTCATCTGGACTGCTCTGTTGAGCATTCCTTGTTGTGCTATGGTGCATCAGATATGCGCAACTTCACATCCCTGGTTGCTCTATGGTGCAGGTGGTGCGATATTCAGTTGTCTGCTGTAGGCACATCTTGGCCTGCGCAGTTTTTGAATATCATGCTTCTTGCACATGGGGGCAGTGGACTTGCACTTGCTCCTGCTGTTGTGCACTTTTTGGGCGTAGTTTGAATATCTAGGCCTTGGGGTCAAATTAAACAAATAATAATAATTAAGAAATGTGTGTAGTGTCAGCCTTTACCCCAATGAGCAGTGCTTTCTGATCCCATACTGGTAGGCTGAGTTTGGGGTTGAGCTCAGTTAGCAAGCTACATGGGATAAGGCTGGGGAAGGCACTGTCATGTGACACCCTCACCCTGGAAGGGAAGGTGCAGCATCCTCTGCAAGGGCCCAAGTACCATATAGTGAAGATAACTCTTCTGTTGGCATAAGATCCTGCTCATCTTCACCCATGGGAACCAGAGGCCTTTGCACTTTGTCTGACAGATTGACTCTTTGCCCTGTTCCTTTTATCTGTTGCCACATGGAAGCACAGGGCCCAGAGGGCCCTGCACATCCCTAATCCACCAGACAACCCCATGAATTCTTCATATCCTTTGCTACATTGAAGAGAAGGGCCCACAGGGTCCTGTACATTCATAGGCAGAATCATCAGTTGGTGCAGGGCCCAGGAAGGCCTATGCCTCTGCATCTGTTCATGCAGGTCCCAAAGGGATCTGCCTGAATGAAAATATGTTTGTTTGTTGTTTGCTGAGTTTTGTTGACCCAGTAAGCCCACTGGGCCTAGAAGTTCCTTTTTCAGGGGCGACCGGGGGAGGGGGATACAGATGGTAAGCAACTGAAATTGAACCAGATTAAGCAGTTGGTGGTATTTTTAGTGAATAAGGGAAATTTGACCAGGACACTGGGGAAATTCCCCTACTCTTGCTTCCTGTGAGCAGGGGGGACCCATTTTCCTGTGGGACCAAGTTGGTGGCTCCCATGGATCCTGGTCGAGAAGAACTACATACAGGAGAGACACAGACAGAAGACAAGGAATCCCTTTCTGTTTCAATATCTCTTGTGGACAATGGTGGCGCTGTGAGACTGTTGGGAGAGAGGAACAGTCTCAGGATGGCCAACAGTGGAGGAGCTCAGATACAAGAGAGCTCACAGGCTTTACCCAGAGCAGAGGGGAATGACACGGCTGGAATGCACCCGAGTGGTGGCCAGCAAAACGTATCTAACCCCTCAAAACACAGTTTCAGCTGGAAGGTGAAAAATGCGCATAAGTCCAGCACATACGAGGAGTATGTCTGCGCTTTAATTGCAAGAGCATCGGCTTTAAATCCAAACCCGAAGTGCGACTTTAAATGCCGAGACAGCTGATGATGCTTCGAAGATCAACAAGCTCTCACTATATTACAAGAGAAACACTTTGGGAGAAGGCTGCTATGGATTATCAAATTGCTCAGCTTGCTGCTGAAGAAGAGATTCGAAACGAAAGAGACCCAAGGTAGATTCACCCTCAGGTCATACAGGTACTGACTTGAAAATACATAAAGGTGCAAACAGCCCTTAGGGAAAAAAAGCTTGTTCACTGAAGATTTCTGGGGATACAGAAGTAGAATCTTCCCCCACATGGTCCCCAGATAACGCCTTGAAAAGGACGGGGTGGCTGCTGTTAGATTCGGGTCAGTGGATCGCGGACCCTGCTATACCAATTCCAGGTATGGATCATATCCCTCTTGCAGTT
Organism: Neoceratodus forsteri; assembly: GCA_016271365.2. NCBI lineage: Eukaryota > Metazoa > Chordata > Ceratodontiformes > Ceratodontidae > Neoceratodus > Neoceratodus forsteri. The sequence continues at coordinate 1,221,530,414 of CM057459.1, read as the reverse complement.
TTAGATGGGCCCAATTCTGAGACTAGTGTTCCTGCAGCTAGGTCTGAGGGTAGTTTAGGCCCTGGTTCTATAATACAGAATGTAGAATTATCTGACATAAACAGGCCTTTCATGGATCTGGGTGCTGTGGTTAACCACAACCAGCCAGTTAGTCCTATACTAGGATCAAAATCACCTCAACAATGCCAAAGTGGGGAGTTGGAGGAAAATGCCAACCAAAATAAAGCTACTAATGATATAGGGCTTGATGTTGATCAAAATACCCTACCACGTCTTACAACCCCAACTACCTCCTATGCTAGCCTATTTCATAAACCTGTTTCCTTGGCTAAAAGATGAGATGCTGTAAGGCTGAGGTTTTTGGGACCCACTGATACCATGCCTGACAGATTCTATGTGGGGAAAGTATTACTTAAACAAATGCTGGGTTTTACGCCCAGTGAGGTGTATGCCTTGATTCATACACCAGGGGACAATACGTATTACATTAGTTTTCGTACACCAGATATGTTAAACAGATTTTGGATGAAATACGCATTATTAAAGACTAATCCTGCTTGGGTCCATTTTCAGGCCATACCATTAACCAAGCAGACATTCAAGGTTATTACTGTATTGTTCCGTAATGAAGGCGTAAATGTGGAAGATATTTCCTACTGGTTGGAGAAAAAGTGTACCCTGAAAGGAAACCCAGAGCCCATTCTTGATACAGAAGGATTTTGGAATGGTGGTTGGAGATTTAAAGTTAATTTAAACCAAACCGAAGAAGGTTTACAACATCTTCCCGGTTGCTTTTATTTGGGAAGGAATAAAGGATTTATCTTTTATCCAGGACAGCCCTGTCACTGTTATAAATGTGGTTCTGGTAGACACCTTAGCAGGAATTGTGAAGTCATCAAATGTGTCCAGTGTGGAGAATTGGGGCATACAATGTCAGATTGTCATCATCCAGCTAAATGCTCACTTTGTGAAGAATCCCATGTATTTACTGACTGTCCTTGGTCGGCCCAAAATAAAACAAATGGAGATTTTTGCGTACAGGATTTTTACCTAAATACAGCAGTACATGTGGTCCAGAGACAAAAACCTGTACCTCCGCCCCCACCCCACCCCCACCCCAAGTAGGCCTGAAACCATACCTAGTATGGAATGGGCGGACATTTCAGAAATTATGTACTCTCCCTCCCAGGAAGAGGAGAACTTAATATCTACTAAAATGGTGATTCTTACAGATTCTGTTGTGGGCCAGGTTATTCCTAATACTATGCCTCCCCCCCTTCCACCTGAAGAACCTTTAAAACCTCACTACTGCTAGACGTCACAGTTTAAGATCCAGGACCTCTAAAATACCTATATCTGAACAAGGTTTGATACCCCTCCAGAATGCATTTTCGGTATTACAGGAAGACATAGGTACTGAGTCAGATTCCACCTCAGTACATTCTTCACAACCTGAAGGATCTTCTGATCCAGAACCATCTGCTGCTGATATGGATACAGTGAAAATTAAAAAAAAGGGTCAACCTGGGACGAGAAAATCTACAAAAAAGAAATAATAAAAATAAAAGGGAACATTGATATGAGTTATGACAACACCCTTCTTTCCCCTTCCTCTTTTGTCTATGTTTTTGAATATAAATTTGGCATCCTTAAATGTTAATAGTATCCAATCAAATAGGAAGCAAATGTTGATATATTCACTATTTGATGGAGGCAAGGATGATGTAGTTTATTTTCAAGATACTCAGTTACATACCAGGTTTGAGGTAGAACAGGCCACTGAAAGGTGGAAATGGGGTACTGTTTATTGGTCTGTTGGTGAAGAGCTATGCACAGGGGGTAGGTATAGCAGTTAATAATCCTACAGCACGCTAGTTCAACTTATAGATGTTTTGCGAATTGCATATTATTGTTAGATATGATACTTAACGATTTACACTGTAGATTTATTAATGTTTACGCCCGAAGCTCAATCATAGAATAGCATTATTTAAGACTTTATTGCCCTATTTGTTCACTTCTAGATTTGTGCTTTTAGGTGGAGATTTTAATTGTAGCCGTTATCATACGGATAGAGGTATATGATCCACAAAGTTATTTTGTGATACTAAGTGTCTTAATGATTTATTGACACAGTCAGGATTGGTTGATGTTTTTGATGTATTAGGTAAACCACAAAAAACATTTTTTCAAGGTACTAAAGCAACAAGGATAGATTTCTGGTTTATTTCAGATACTTTAACAATACAAAAAGCTCAAACTATACCAGTTGCACCTTCTGATCATGTGATACTTGAGATTACGATAGGTAGTTATGAAATAATGCATAGAGGACCAGGATATTGGCGTCTTAACCTGGTATTACTCAAGTTACCAACTGTTGAAGAAGGAATTTTGGCAGTATTACTGGCAAGGAAATCAGTGGTTAGCCTCTATGATTCGTACAGAGATTGGTGGGTAGATACAAAAATAGATATAAGACAGTATTTCCAAATAATTAGCAAGATTAATGGGAAATTTAATAAAGATACATATATAAAAACTCGACAACAGTTTTAGACTTACATTTTATAGTTGCACAAGGGATTATACAGCCTTATCTGAATTAGATAGAATTCAAAATTATTAAATTCAACACAATACAGTAGATATAAATCCTTAGATGTAGAAAGAAGATTTGGTTCCCAAGGAGGTAAAGCTTTATGGACCCCTATCAGTTTTGTGCTGAACAAAGACATCAAAATATATGGCAGAGGTTTGTGACTCTACAGGTAAAAATGTATGACCAGGAAAGATATTATGAATGCTTTAGATAATCATATACAGCAATTATTTGGATATGCTACTGTTTCTGGTTCCCACATTCCTTATGGTTAGCTCAAGTGATTCCACCTATGCTTGATAAACATAGCAGAGACATGTTGCTTGTTGATATAACATCTTTAGAAGTATCGGCTAGTTTTTCATTAACAAAGGCAGGTACTGCCCCAGAGAGTGATGGTTTGCCATATGAGATATATAAAATAATTTTTACAATATTATTACAAGAATTTGTAGAGATCTTAAGGGAAATTCTGATTACAGGATTATTACCAAATAGTATGTCGGATGGTTTAGTGGTATTTATGTACAAAAAAGGAGATAGAACTAAGTTATCAAATTGGAGGCCAATTACCCAGCTTAATACAGATTTTAAAATATTTACAAAACTGTTACATAATAGACTTATACCAATGGCTGATTTTCTATTACACAGTTCTCAGGCATGTTCAATACCAGGAAGAAAGATTTCTGATGGTTTAATGTTACTTAGAGAAATATTTCATAGAGGTAATACTGGTGAGCTTACAGGTCTTATTTTTAGACTGGATCAAGCTAAGGCTTTCGATAATGTTAATCATGAGTATTTATGGAGTTGTTTGGCTACATATGGCATTCCTGAAATGTTTATTAATTGGATTAAAACATGTTATAAGTCTGCCTCTGCTAAAGCCTTTTGTAATGGGTGGATAGGTCATAGATGTACTGTTTTAAAGGGAGTATGGCAAGGTTGCCCTCTGAGTGCTTTACTATATTTATTTACCATTGATCCGCTACTTAGAATGGTGGATAAAACTAGAGGTATACAGGGTGTATCCTTTTCCTGTGAAGACCCTGAAATAAAGAGCATTGCATATGCAGATGACATTTGTTTTATAATAGGAAATATCCCATCAGCACATAATCTGGGAAAAATTTTAACTAATTTTACGACTCATACTGGAGCTCAAATAAATTACCAGAAATCTTGTTGCCTTCCTCTTAATGCTGAAGATGTCACAGATGATATAATAATTGGGGTACCAGTATTAAAAGGGACAGCCCCTATTTTAGGGATCTTATTTGGTTCTGGAGATTTGGCTTACCAGAATTGGATACTTAAATTGAATGAAGCACAAAATAAGGTTAATCTTTGGAATACTTGGCGTTTAGCTAAATTAAAGCGAATCTACATGATAAAAACCTTTTTGTTACCCATATTTTTATATTTAAGTACGGTATATAGCTTACCATCAACTTTAGAAACCAGAATATATAGTTGTTTTTTTCCTGTATCTGGGGAAACTGTTTAAATCCAATTAAAAGAGGCTTACTATTGAGAGAAAAAGAAATGGAGGGTTGAAGATGATACAACCTGTGGTATTTTTTCACCATATATTTATATGCCAATTTATTCCCTTGCTAGCAAAAATTAATAGATGGTCCCCTTGGGTCTTAGATTCCTTGGGACCTATTTTCTCTATTTGGCCCATGTATGATAACCTTCCTCGACAAATTTCAATTTCTTATTTACCTGATCCAATGAGAACTTGCTTTGCTAAAATAAAGCTATGGGGTATTTCCAAAGAGCATCTCCTTTCTTATACTCGGAAAAACTTGTATGAATCTTTGATTTTAAAATATTTTCAAGAGACAGCAGGATTTGATTCTTGTTCTTTGCCATATAGATTACTGATAGGTGAAATGCTGATTTCCCCTCGTATTCCTACTTTTATGTGGGATGTAACTTGGCTGGCCTTGCATGGTCGCCTAAATGTAAGAGGAAATCTAAAGCATAGACAGGTGTCAGAGAAATATTGTCCTAGAGGAACATGTCCAGATGTAATTGAGATAATACAGCATTTATTCCTAGAGTGCCCTTTTATTCAAGGATTTTGGCAATCTATTCAACATCGCTGGCCTACATCTCCATTTGGTTTTATGACTTTAGAAATATTATGCCTTGGTATTGTGCCTTTTCTGTGGACGAAACATGATAGAGTAACACTATGGTTATTTCTTGTTTGTTTTAAATTTTACATATGGTTTGGTGCAGATTGACTATTCAACAACTACATTTTACTTCTCATGAGTTGTTTTTTATGATAGAAACAGCAATTAAAGACATCAGATTGCAAGATTATAGTTCAATCCAGTCAACAACCCTTCAAGGAAGATGGGCCTCTATTGATTGGTTATAATAGATATAAGTAAAATGAGTATGTATAGTAAGTATATATGCCTATCATATTTAAGCATGATATAGAATAAATAATTTAGGATTTGTGTTATACGAATATACGTATAAATTATATAATTGTGTTTAAACATATGGTTTAGTTAAAATTATTGTGTGACTTAACACTGTTTGGTTTTATTTTGACATTTGGTATCTGTATATTGATTTGTATAAATTGCTTCAGGTTTTGTACATGTTTTGATTGTATGTTCCTTTCCAACTTTAATAAAAAATTCCCCTACTCTTTTCGATAAGTGCCATGGGATCTTTAACATCCACCTGAACTACCACCAATCCAGGCAAATGGGACCTCAGTTTAATGTCTCATCTGAAAGACGGTACCTCAGAAGTTCAGAACCCCTCTCATGCTGCACTACAGTGTCAGTACTGGGATATTAACCTAAGTGCCAGATGTGGGAACTGAACCCACAGCCCTCTGATCTCCCGGCCTCAGAGGTGGGTGTGCTACCTACTGAGCCACTGACACTGCTATTATAATTCCCTTATTTAAAAAAAAAAAGAAAGGAAATTCTTTGTAAAAAAAAAAAAAAGAAAAAGAAAACTGCTTTAGTGCAGCAGTTAGGGTTCAACTTAAAGCCACAAAAGTAGGGAAATATGGTGTTAGGGTTTCTAACCATAACTTCCCATTCCCCTACTAGGCAGGAAAAAGGAAAAAAATATTAGGGTTTGGGGTCTCTGGCATCTTGGCGAATCAGTGGTGGAGTCTTCCTTCCTTATACTTTTCCTCCCTCTTAGCCCATGGCCTCCTGTCCAAAGCACAAAGTACAGTTTCAAGCCAGTGTCTCACAGTGATACACTCCTCAAAGGTAGAAAAGCATGTCTCATCACATATTGTCAACAGAATCGGTTGTAGCTTATTTCACACAGGACCCTGTGGGCCATTCATGAAGAAAGGAAATCATGGGCCAGATTTTCAGATGGGCAAGATTGCTGCAAGCCCCGGATGCCCCAAAGATATGGTGCACCAGGCTTGCAGCAACTTAACAGGATTTGCTATCCTGTGCTGCAATTGATGCAAGCTAGATCATCTTTTTGTAGTCTAGCTTGAGTCAATATCGGGGATCGTTTTTATGGCACTTGTTCCTGAGATTTGAAGCAAGTTGCCATAAAGCAGAACACCTGTCACAACTGTGTCCAAGCTTTGAAAATGGGACACAGTTGTAGCACATGGGAATGGCATACTGTAGCTGCAGAAACAAAGTGCTGTGGTGCAGGGCATCATACATGTCCTGTGCCATGCTTAGAAAATTTAGTCTCACCTCTTATCTTGTTTGCTCAGGGTAGGGTGTGGACATTAGGGTTGACAACCTCCCAAAAGACCTCACCATTGATTTGCCAAAACTCTGGAGAATTGTGCTGCTTGTGGGGGGATGGATATGGTTTAAAACCCTGACACTGCATTTCCCTACTTTTGTTGCATTAAGTTGAATCTTAACTGATGCTTTAATCAGTTTTTTGCAAACTAGATTGTAATGGAATACATGTAATATAATGTAACAGTTCGCTAGGTACATGTACAGTAGTTCCTCTTTAATTTGTTATGCTTTATGTTTTGTTACATGTGTAATTATGCCTGCTGGAAAGGAGTAGAGTTATTATTAGTATCTCAAACCATCTGGAGCCTGGTTGTAAATTTATGACTCTAAGGATGTTCAGTTCTCTGAAATATGGCTAAGCACTAGAATTTTGTTTGATGTCTGAAGGCTGCTCGTTAATACAAACATTCCTGTAGAAGGGGCTCATAGTAATTACCTCACACACTGCTACAAGCTGGTTCCCATAACAGCATCTTGAGACAAAAGATTTTGAATCTGTGATGTCAGAGTGACATAGTGGATGATGTGTCATGGGGGAACAACTAGGGCCTTTTAGATCTGACAGGGCCTCACAGAGTCAGTCAGACTTGGGACTATGGACAAACTGACATCTAATAGTTTAAGTCTGCCCAGACTTAACATTTCCCTTGCCAAGCTAATCCATCTTACAGAGAGAGACTGAGACGTTAAAGTTATTCTTTTTGTAACCTATTGTGTAAACCAGTTTCTTTTTTCTGTAAATTACTGTTTCCTAATGCTTTGTTGTAATGTCTGTAGAATCTGTGTAATTGTCTTGAAATATTAAAGATACTATTTTTATATATTTCATGTTTCTGTGACTGACTCCTTTGAGGTACAGCTAACCTGCTGGTAATTGACAATAACTGTATTTCTGCTATTACGGAGAAGGCTACAGTTAACATATAATGTTTCTAAGTAAGGTGTTCTCAGTTGTGACTGAGAGGGATGGTCATGTGACCTTGGACAAAGAGCACTGTACTGTCTGAGCTGTGACTCTGCAACGATATAAACCTGGAGATTCCCCAAAAGATTGTCTAAGCTGAGTGGTGGCAGCTACTAACCCATTATACAGTGGTCCCCCAAGAAGAGGAGGAAATGCTCTGACCACTCCCTATCCCTTTCACTTGGTGCCCTCCTCAAACTAATCTTCTTCCTTCTGATCTGTATTTGTACTATTGAAATAAATCCTGGCCCCATTGAAAGTTTCTTATCCCCTGCTGATCTAACCTCCATAAATGGCCTAAGTTTCCTTCACTTCAATGCTTGCAGCCTTCTAAAAAAGTTCTCCTTAATACAGGCCTGGGTTGCACATACTCTACCTGACTTCCTGGTTATCTCTGAAACTTGGCTCAGACCTACAACAAAAGACAGTGATATAAACCTTCCCAGTTATCAGCTCTTCAGATCAGATTGCCCTTCCAGGGGTGGTGGGGTGGCCATCTACATTAAGGACACCATCTCTGCATCCTGCCTCATCAATACATCCGAACCAAAGGAATTTGAATGTTTGTCAATTAAAATATCCCTTCCAAACTTGTCTTCATTTAAATTGATTGGCTGCTATAGGCCCCCCTCTGCAGGCCTCAAACTCCTATCCCACCTAGGATCAATACTCAATCTAGGCCCTGAAGATACCATCATCCTTGGTGATTTGAATTTAAACTGGCTATCTAATGTATCTGCACCACTAGTAACCTTCTGTGACACCTATGGAGTCACACAATTAATCAAAGATCCAACCAGGATTAACCTAAAAAATTCTATCAACAGCTCGCTCTTGGATATTATGTTGGTAAACAAGCCTCACTTATATTCACATGCAGGAGTACTACCCAGTGATGTAAGTGATCATTGTCCTATAGCTGGCATAAGATCTACATTCACACCATCCAATCCTGCAAAATTTGTCCTCAAAAGGTCAAAGAAGAAATTCAACATCTCAGGATATCTCCATGATTTGTGCAATACAACATATTGGCAAGACTTTTACCTTACAACCTCAGTTGAAACAGCTCTCCAGATCTTAAAGGACATCATCACTAATGCTCTCAATATTCATGTACCAATCACCAGTATCAGAACTAAAGTAAGATTTTGTCCTTGGTTCACTACTGACCTTAAATCAGCTTTGTTAGCCAGAGACAAACTCTGGAAAAAGGCAAGAAAAACAAAGGATACCAGAGACTGGCTTCAATTCAGAAAAGCAAGAAATTCATGTACAAAACAAATAAGAATTGCCAAAGCTGCCTATTATAGAGCTGAATTAGATGCTTCCTACAATAACCCATCCAGACTTTGGGGTACTATAAAGGGAATCCTGGGCCAAAACTCTACCCCTGCATTAACCTCCAAACTGCTACTAAATGACACAGAAATCACGGCAAGCAAGAAATCCTAAATACCTTCAATGACCACTTCACCACAGCTGGCCTAGCATTTGACTCCTCACCTGCAAGTTTCTTGAGATCATCTTTAAACCTTCAATCCACTGTGGGACAAAGGCTACTTCAACATTCTCCTTCAATCCAATATCCTTGAAAGAAGTAGAAGACCTCCTATCTAATTTAGATACTTCTAAGAGTACAGAGTCCCTGGATCCCTACTTTCTTAAAATAGCATCACACCTTATCTTCCCCTCACTCATCTCTTCAATCTTCCTAGCTACTGGATCCATTCCCTCCACTTGGAAAACAGCTCAAGTAGTTCCACTACTTAAATCTGGTGATCCCATGGACCTTAACAATTACAGGCCCATTTCCATCCTACCGGTACTATCTAAGATGCTTGAAAAATTAGTAAATTCACAATTAAGGGCCTATCTGGATAAAAACAACCTCCTAAATCCAGCACAATCGGGATTTAGATCAAGGCATAGCACCATTTCTGCCCTAGCCAAAGTAACTAACGATTGGCAGATTGCCTTGGATAAGAAGAATAGTACCTGTGCTGTGTTCCTGGATTTGAGTAAAGCATTTGATACAGTGGATCATGAATCATTACTCACCTCCCTTAGCTCTCTAGGCCTGGATTCTCTCTCACTCAACTGGTTTAAGTGCTATCTATCTGATAGGTCACAATTGGTAAAAAATGAAAATTACCTATCCACCTCTAAACCACTGCTAAGAGGTGTACCATGAGGCTCTATTCTTGGCCCCATCCTCTTTGCCATTTATATTAATAATATCGATGCCAACCTCTCTCAATCTAACATTCATCTGTTTGCTGATGATACTGTATTATATGGCAGCAATCCTCATTATCTAAAGCCTGTGAGCTGTTACAGTCAGAATTCTCCATCCTACAACACAATCTATTGGAAAAATTACTTCTAAATGCCAAAAACAAAAGCTATGTTCTTTGCCACAAAGAGTTGCTCTGCCATTACCCCATCACCCATCACCCTACAATTATCCACCTTACTTGAGAGAGCTGGAATTTGTGGACAAATTCAAATATCTTGGAGTCTGGATTGATAATAAGCTTGACTACTCTGTCCATATTGAAGAGCTACTAAAAAAGTTGAGACAAAGGCTTGGCCTATTTTACAGAATAAAACACTACCTTACCAGAGACTCCAAACAAAGATTAATCCAGGCATCATTCCTATCCCTCATTGATTATGCTGACTTTCTCTGTGGCCATTGCTCACTCTCCTCTTAAATAAGCTGGACACCCTGTATCATAGATCCATCAGATTTATTACTGACCTTCCCTCCAGCACCCATCATTGCTCTCTTTACATGGCAGTAAATTGGACATCACTACAACACAGAAGAAATAGGAATGCTGCAGTCTGGATCTTCAAAGCTTTATCAGGCAAACTCCCCTCCTATATCACAGACTGTTTTACCCGAATTACTTCTAGGCCATACACCTTAAGGATCAGTAAACTCATCATGTTAAAGGTTCCCAATGCCTGACCCAGTTTGGGAGGCTGCTATCAGCCACTCCCTAGCAGTTACTTGAACTCACTCCAAAAATCTATGAATCTAAATACCCTCTTACCCTTATCACCCTTCAAAGATTATTCTCCACCCTATTTCCAGAGTTCTGCAATTGCTTCCATAAGGCCTAATCTCCCATCCAACCTACATCCCCCCTTCCGTATTCCATTCTGTTTAGTTCTCCTTCTATTATCCAGTCAGCTGCTATATTCTTATAAAAGCCATAAAGGCCCTATTATTTGTACACTATGCCTGCTATATCTATTCTCCTTTTTTTTTTTACAGGTTAAGTGATTTTTACTGTGCCTTGTATATATGTAAATTTTTGTATACTCTCATTTTATGTCATTGTACTATTGTTTATGTTATTTTCTTGTCCATGTAAAAATACTTGTACTCTTATTTGTATGACCACTCAGGTCCATCTTGTAAATGAGCTACGCTCAATGATGTTCGCCTGACTAAATAAAGATTTTGATTGACTGATTGATTGATTGACTAACGTGTTGAAAAAGTTGGTAACAGTGATACAGGCTGATACAGGCTGAGTCCGGGAAGTAGCAGTCTGCCACAAACCGGAGGCAGCATGTGGGTTCTGAAACAGTTTGTCAATATAAAGGTTACCTGACCAGTCACAGACCATGATATACAAAGCTTTTGTTTTGTTTTTTTGTTTAGCAAAATTAGAAAGATAGTAGACATTAAGTCTGGGTCATGTAACAGCAGTTCACTGCTATAACTATAGGAGCTGTGCCACAACAGACAATTGGCCTAAAAAGAGAGTCGAAAATGGCACAGCTTATAGCCATCCTCCCAAAAAGTGACCAGGAAAACCACGTGAAAGGGATCATGACTGAGGTAATGGACAATGCCAATGTGCCAGACCTTTGACTGGGGCAGCCATGCAAGTAGATCAGGTACAGATGTTGTAGCTGTAGCTTGCCATGCTTATGCAGCAGACAGAGATGAAGCTGCAGAAGATTAGGCTGCAAGAAGACAAGTGAAAGGCAGAGCAGCAAGAGAAAGAGTGTAAGTCCCAGATCCGGTGAGAGCAAGAGCAATGACAGGTGCAAGAAAAGGAATGACATGAGTAAGAGAAAGAGGAGAAGTGAAAGGCTGAGGAGAAAGAAAGCAGTGCCAGCATGAGATATGGATGAAAAAGATTGAGCAGGACTGATGGAGATTCAGCACCAGAGAGCATCAATAGAAACTGTGAGTAATGACATAAGCGGTTTGACCCGGGAAGCCAAAATTAATTCTAAAATGTTTTCTATATATAAGGGGAGATCTTGGTTTGTCTTTAAGATCTTTTCAGAGAATCTGTGAGCAACTGGAAATGGGCAAAGCTTATTGGGCAACTCATTTATTGCCGCTGCTTACAGGCAAGGCATTGGAAGCTTTTGTCTGAATAAATGATAATGATTGCATGGACTATGATAAAGTGAATAATGCTTTATTGAAGCATTTTGAGTTAACCTCTAAGGCCTATAGGCAGCAGTTTAGAGGACTAAGAAAGGCCCTGGGGGGACAACTATGCCAAAATGTGTGTGCAGCTGTGTAACTTGCTAGAATGATGGGTAGCAGGTGCAAAAGCTTGCTCTGTAGAGGAGATAAAGGATTTATTTCTGCTGGAAGAGTTATTAAAAACTACATGAGGATATGAAAAAATGGCTGCTGGATAGAACTCCGAGCTCCCCGAGAGAGACAGCTGAGAGTGCTGATCAGTTCATATCCAGCTAACCATCCTCTCATTGCAAAGGGAATGGGGAGAGCCATCAGGTGGTTTTAGGGGATCCCCAGGTGTTCAGTCTAAAGGGAACCAGCCTGTTCCCGAAGAAAAAGGGAAGACCCCTGGTCTCAAAAGCACAAGGATGGATGAATGCAAGTGCTACATGTGCCAGAAACTGGGGCACTTGTCTTATGATTGTCCCAAAAATGTGACAAAAGTTATGAGTTCAGCTGGAAGGGGTAGCTTGGGAAGACTCTCAGCAGTTAGTAGCCTGTATGAAGAGTGCAGTGCCCTCTAACTTCACTACACACATGCACCATGTGTGCATTAACATGATGGTGACCCAGGGATTGTGGGACACTGGGGCCTCCATTTCATTGGTAAAGCAAGATTTTATTCAAAAGGAACAGATCCTGCCTGGCAGTGTTCTACGATTAGATGAGTCCTGCAGTCTCAGTGCCACTGGCCTAGATCTTTCTAGGATGGCAAGGTGTCCAGGGCATATATGAGGTGGGTCTTATACCAGGCATGCCTGTGGATGTAATCAAAGGTAATGACTTCAATAGTAGGGCCATATTGTGTGTGTCTCTACCCATGGCAAGGTGAGGGAACCTGAGGACACAGAGGGGGCAGTGCATAAGAAAGCACCCCCTACCTCAGTAGCTATAGAAGTTATAGATGAAGAATGAGCTGGGAGCAGCAGTTCTGAGCCACAGCTACAGATTGAGACAAACCCAGCTGGGGTCAAATCTCCCACAGAAGAGTGTGTTCTGGGGAAGGTCAGGTGTGTAGTGCTTGGGAGAGTTCAGTAAGCTGACCAATCCCTGCAAAAGCTAAAGGAGTTAGCCACCAGTGGAGAAGGTCATTCTCTGAGTGTTGGAAAAGGAGAAGTGTACTGGGAGAATGGGCTCCTGTATGATGAGAGGGTCCCTAAGGGAGGACTGGAGGAAGGGGTACTCCAGCAGAATGTGGTTTGTAGGGAGCATAGGAAGCAGATTCTGGCCTTAGCCATGAATTACTCTTTTCAGGAAACCTGAGGTAAGCCATAAAAAAGGTGGCTGACTAATAATATTTACAGGCCCAGTATTTTTAAAGATATGGAAAACTACTGACAGACTTATCTGCAGTGACAGAGGGTGGGAAAGGTTGAGGACAAGGCTAAAGTGGCTTTGATTCCACTACCTGTTATTGAAGAGTCATTTCAGTGTGCTGCAGTGGACATTATGGGGCTCCTTAGAACCCCCAAGATGCACTGGCAAGTTATAAATCTAGGTGGTCATAGATTACACCACAAGGTACCCAGAAACAATGAACTTCTGCTCCCTCAAGGCTGAGAAGGAGGACAATGCACTGCTGGGAATATTTAGCTGGATGGGTTTTCCCCAGGAAATTCTGTCAGACCAGGGCACCGACTTCATGTCTGGGCTGGTGGTTAGTCTCTGGAAGAGGTGCAAAGTAAGGGAGTTCAGGGCCTCGCCATGCCACCCCCAGACTAATGGTCTGGTCAAGTGATTCAATGGGTCTCTTAAGATGATAATAAGGGCATTCACTGACCAGCATGTAAGAGAGTGAGACAAGTACCTACCCCATCTCCTATTCACATATAGGGAAGTTGCCAAGTAGTCCACAGGGTTCTCACCTTTCAAGCTCCTGTTTGGCCATAATGTACAGGGCCCTTGATTTGGTAAGAGATGAATGGGAGGGCAAGCTTTCTTTCCAAAGGGAATCTGTTGTGGGGTAAGTCCTGAATTTCAGGTCACAGTTCAAAAAGCTTGTGGAGTTTGCTCAGGAGCACCAAGCCACTCCACAACTGAGGCAGAAAACATAGTATGACCATGGAACTGAAGCCTTGGAGTACGAATTCGGGCAACAGGTCCCTGCCCAGCAGAAAAAATTGCAGGTGGCTTGGGAGGGGCCTTATTCAGTGGTCAGAAGGGTTGAGTGATGTTAATTATGTGGTGGAGCTACCCAACAGGAGGCACAAACAGCAAGTTTACCACGGAAACATTATGAGACCCTAATATTACTGGGATGAGGCGGCCCTGGTAGTGTGCAGCTGCCTGGAGGAGGGGGTAGAGGCAGAACTGCTGGTAGATCTCCTGGGAAAGGTGAAGGGAGACTCCTCAGTAGATGATGTCACCCTCTCAGAGCAGCTGACATCAGTCCAAGCTGCCATAATTTGAGGATTGCTGAGTACATTTGGTGAAATGTTCACGTGGAAGCTGGGGTATACCACACTGTCAGAGAACCATATGGATGCAGAGTCCCAAGCTCCACTAAAATAGCCACCCTACAGTGCCCTAGATGGTGTAAGACATGCTACAGAGGGGGTGATCAAAGGGTTGCTGACCCATGTGCTCTAGGAGTTCAGTAGTCCCTGGGCCTCCACAGTGGTACTGATTCCCAAAAAGGATTGGACCACTAGATTCTGCATTGACTACAGCAATCTCAACAGCTACACAGAGTCAGATGCATACCCAATGCATATGACAGATAAGGTCCTAGATAGGTTAGGGTGAGCCCATTACCCATCCACCAGAGACCTGACAAAGGACTATTAGCAGGTACACCTGACCCCTGAAGCCAGAGAAAGGTCTGCCTTTGTCACCCCATTTGGATTATTTATGCCATTCGGGATGAAGAATGCACCAGTCACCTTTCAGTGTCTCATGAACTTCATTTTGTAAGGGGCAGGAGATTGTGCTCTGGTGTGCATGGATGACATCTCCATCTATAGCCAGACCACTGAAGATTACATCGGCCATGTGATTGAGGTGTTCTGCCGACTGCAGACCACTAGGCTCACAGTCAAGAGGAAGCAGTGCCAGATAGGAATGGCATAAGTGTCATACCTTCAGCACATGGTGGGGAGTGGTTACATCTGGCCTAAGCCAGTGAAATTTGAGGCCATCCAGGGATGGGCCACACTCCTGACCAAGAGGAATGTTTAGGCCTTCCTAGGACTAGCAAGCTACTACCATAAGCTTCTGCTAAATTTCAACAGTGTGACCAAACACCTGTCTGATCTCACCAGGAAGAAAATGCAGGAAACAGTTCACTGAACAGAAACCTGTGGTACTGCATTCCACTAGCTGAAGGAAGCATTGTGTTGTACACTTTCGCTCACCAGTCTAGACTACACTTTTAGGTTCATTTGTGCATGTCGATGCATCTGATCATAGGTCATGTGGTAAGCTAATCTACCTTATAGAGAGAAAGCAAGAGAAAATTTAGTTGTAGTGTATGGTGGAACATTGTACTAACTAGAATTTCCACCTTACTCAAAAGTCATTCACCCACACACACACAAGAATGAATGGAATGCTATATTGATCGTACGTGCAGAACAGCATTCCATTCATTTAAACTGTGAAGCTCGAGCCAGCAGCAACAGAAAACTGCTGTGCATCAATATCACTTTAAACACACAGAAAATTACCGTGGCAGTTTTTCAAACAAGGGAACAGTTCAACATTGATTACATACCATACACCAGATTTGAGCAGGCTAACATTTTTTACTTACATGTTTCAGACTTGGGACGCTTGCTTTTCTCGTTAAGTGAGATGTCCGGCCACCATGTGTTTTTTTTATAAATCCCTCCCACAGTGCAGTGACAACCAATGGGCATGTGGGCTGCTAAGGTAGAGACACCCAGTCCATAGCAACCACACGATGCTGGGAGACAATTTCTTTATCTACAATTAAAATACAGTTTTGAGGGCTAAAAAACATTTTTTTTAAATAATTTGAGGGGCACCATACATAAAACAAAATACTAGATAGGTAACCCCATACAGAACCTATGTGTTCTGCCACCTCGGGCTCTGATTCCCAAGGATCTCTTGAGCTTTGCTCTCGAGGCCACAGGGAATCAGACCTCTCTGTGACAGAACACACTGGTTCTGCATGGTTACCCATCCAGTATTCTCTATATTCTGTTTGTAACCAATTTTGTAAAGCTAATTTCTTTCCGGTAGAATTACTATTCTCTATAGTTTTGTTATAATATCCTGTATAATCTGTGTATTTGTCTTAAAATACTAAACATACTATTTTTATGTATTTCATGTTGTTGTTACTGACTCCTTTGTGGTACAGCTAATTAACTGATAACTGACAATAACAGTATTTCTGCTACTGAGGAAAAGTGTACAGTTACCATGTACTAATCCTAAAGTAAAGTGTTCTTATCTATGACAGAGCAGTGCGGTTGTGTGACCTTGAGAAAGGAGTACTGTGTTGAGTGAACAGTGGCTTTGAAGAGACGCAAACCTAGAGATTCCCAAAAATAGTGTCTAAGCTGAGTGATGGCAGCTACTGAAGTATTGAGAAAGCTGATAACAGTGATGTAGGATGAATCTGGGAAGGACCAGTCAGATACATATCATTTATTTCCCTGTATACCTGTGACTACTCTGTCAATTAGAAATATATACCTGCACTGATCAGTTACAGCTATATACCTGTGCTAATTAAAGCTATATACCTGCACTAATCAAAGAATTAAAGGGATAAAACTGATAAAACAACACATCATTAGCAAGCTAGCCAAACCAATTAACAAGCTGCAAAACAACCTGGAAAAAAGACACACAAAACCCTCCCAAACCCATAAATCCCTCAAAGTGCTACCTGCACTCACTACACACTATTCCCGTCTTGCTACAAGAGGCCTTCAGGTGCCATAATGTGATGGCAAATGTGGTCTCCATAACAGCAACCATCCTAATGTATTATATTGAACAAGCAATGGGTAAGGGTGGAACACTCTGAATTATACCCATCTTGGGGGATAATTAGGGCAATAAAGCCACTTGCTCTTTGGGCTTGTGGCATTATAGTCCTCATTAGACACCTTGATAGATATACATCCTTGTATTCCACCATTACCCAGGTTGAGCAGGGGTTTCCATGTTAAACCTCACATTTTGCACTTTAATATATTTGCAACCATTCAACAGATTAGCACAAAATTTTTCATGCACAGTCTTCAGGGGTAGATCTCTTGATGTGCTAAATTTTGCTCCAGCCAGATGTGCAGATTGCAAGATACAGATAGTGAAAAAATGTAAAAGAATTGCTGTTTTTTGTTGTTTTTTTTTTATGTCACCTTGAGCAAGGACATTTTGGAATTTTTATCTGAAGTTTTCAGGTTAGAAAGGACTTGGCCCACAGATGTGCCTTTCACTAGTATGATGAAAAAATATTAATCTGTTCCAAAGTTTTTAAATTAAAAAAATGTTGGTTCTGAGTATGCTTAGTACAGTCTTTTGGATAGCTGCTTGGAAATGAAAAATGTATTCTGTCCATACGAAAAAGGATCCCTTTTTGTGAAGAAAAAAATCCTCTTTGTACAGCCACCATCATGCTTCCATTAAAAAAAAAATTAAACTCACAAAATTGACATCTGCAGATACACCAACACATATATCTTGGTCATCAGGACCCATTAGGTGGAGTCTGCACCAAGATCTATATTGAAAAACTCAAATTAGCATGCATTCATGCATGTCTGAGTCTGTTGGAAAAATGACCCAGTGATTATTTGCAAAAAACTTTGTTAATGCACTGTTTAGGGTTAAACTTTTAAAAGTAGGGAAATATGGCACGAGGATTTCCAAGCCTAACACCCCACTGCCACCCTCCAGGCAGCAAAAGGAAAAACTATTATGGTTTCACCTCTTCTGTGTCTTCACAAATCCGGCGTGGAGTGTGCCTTGGGGTTGTAAACCCTCACACTCACCCCATTCTCATATACTTTACACATCCTAACTTCTTTAATGATGGAATGGGGTGATCATTAGGGTTGACAGCTCCAAGGCACACCCCATACCTGATTTGCAAACATGCAGGAGAGGTGAAACCATAATGGTTTTTCATGCTGCTGTCAAGAGGTTGGGGGTGGGATACTAGGGTTGGAAACCCTAATGCCACACTTCCCAACTTTTGTTGGTTTAACCCTAAATAGTTCATTAACAGTTTTTTTTGCAATGAAAATATTTGTTTGTCTGTCTGTCTGTCTGTATATCTATCTATCTATCTATCTATCTATCTATCTATCTATCTATCTATCTATCTATCTATCTATCTATCTAATAGTGGTGTGGTCGCACCACTATAGTTAGGGCTGAGAAGGGTGTTTAATGTTAAACCCCAAATTTTGCACTGTAATAAAGTCACAACAATTGAATGGATTTGCATGAAAATATGCATGTGCAGTCTCGTGGGTAGATCTCTTGATTTGCCAGCTTTTGTTACACTCATACTGTATGTATGGATTCTGAGATCTGGATAGTGAAAAGAATGATTTTTTGGGGACTTTTTGCTGTTTATTTGTCCACCACTAGTTCCCAGAAGGCTGGGAATGTTGGTTGGTCTGAAAGTTTGAGGGTAGAAAGGGCTTGGTCCACATATGTGCCTTTTGCTGGTTTGGTGTAAAAATATTAATCCATCCCAAAGTTACACATTATTTAAATTTTGATTCTAAGCATGCTCATTTGAGTTTTTCAATATAGATCTTGGATATGAAAAAAGAATTGGGTCATACAAAAATGGATTCTTTTTCATGTGGGTGAATCCTTTTTCGTTTCGAAAAAAATCCTTTTTTATATGCTGCCATTTTGTTTTCCATGTTTTACAAAACAAAAAATCAAAACCAACAAAAATGACATGCTGCACAGAGGACAACACATGTATCTTGTTCATTGGGACCCTGTTAGGTGGATTCTGCAGTAAACCATTCAAAAAATGACTCAGAACTGTTTTTATTTTAAAAATGACTTACTTCTGCTTTTTCCATATGGCCTTTTTCATTCAAGTGAAAAAGGATCCTGACATACAGAGAAAGATTTTGCTTCTACTTCTTTACTGTTTCTTTGACCACCCTTAATACTCAGATGGTCGGGAATCTCAGTCTGAGATTTTCAGTGTAGGAAGTGGTTGGCTGCCAGATGTGCCTTTTGCTGGTTTGGTGGAAAATGATTTAACTGTTTTTAAAATTATGGTTCTGAGCATGTTAAGTAGATACTTATCTCCCCCCTCCCCCAACATTTTCTGGCTCCTTTTATTATTAGCAATCACTGGTAATTTGAAGATATTGAAACCTATCAAATGTCAAAGGTTTTATATAATTACATTAACACTCTTGTGATTGCGCGTATTTGTAAATTGTGTAATAACAAGTACTGCACCCTGCCTTTTAAGATTATTAGCTATTGCTGGTATTAAAACTTAGTTATGACAAGAACTTCCATATATTCTGTCCTTAGAACTGATTTGTGATCTCTAGTATTGACAAGTACTACACCCTGTCTTTTAAGATTATTAGCAATCACTGGTATTACAACTTAGGAATGACAAGGACTTCCATATACACTTCAACCCCATTTATTCAAACCACTGGGGAGATATAAACTTTGTTTGGATAAATGGGAGATCAGCTAAGAGACAATGTGCAGGAAACAGTGGTGTGGCAACCCCAAAAAAAACTGTATTCAATACATCAAAGTGTTAGGCAATTTAAAACACATATATTTAAAGGCATAATTCGCCCTCAGTCAGAAGTGCACACAACATAACATAACTAACTTTACTTTTTTAGCAAAAAAGTCCTTAATGGTGTTTTGTTTGCAGTTATTGCACCTTTTTTGTGCGGCTCACTGCTTCATACTGTGAAGCAGCATTACTTGTACGGGATCACAATCAGCCTGTGTCTCAACATACAAAATACATTGCTCAAACATTGCAACAGCCTCACCATGTGTCGGGAAAATGACAGGGAGCAGCAGGTTCATCCTCCTCCTCCTCCTCATCAGACTCGGCTTCTGAGTTTTCACTTTGGGACACCATCAGAATGATCGCATTGTCCAACAAAGCCTCATGTCCCTGATCATCTGCATCACAGGAGACACACTCCTCTATCTCCTGTTCGGTTGGAAGATCAAGTAGAGCTGTTGTGAGTGATGTCAGCTCCAGGATTTTGGCTGGTGCAGGGACAGCATCATTGTCAGTGCTCAGACGCTCACCAAACAGTTTTTGTTGTCTGATCCCATGCCGTCTTTTGAACCTATTAAGCCAGCCATTGTAGGCCACAAAGGAATCTGGATTACCAAGTCTGGTGTGGAATTAAAGGGCCTTCTCCTTGAATAAAGGGCCAGATATTGGAGTGCCCTTCTCTTTCTCCTGGCAGAGCCAGATGTACATTGCCTTGTCGTGCTGGTCATCTTTACAGGTGTCCATGTTCTTTCTATCAGCTGCACCAGCCGCCATCTCCATCTTCATGGCAAAGTCTCTCAGTTTCTCTTTGGCAGTTTTGAGGTCACTTATGGTGGACTTCTGGAACCCATATTCTCCTGCCAGCACCACGGCTCTTTTTTTGGGGGGGATTGTTTAACCAGGAAAGGCACACTAAGTTGAAGCTTGTTTCCAGGTGTGACCTGGGACAACAAGGAAGTTAAGTGACTTGCTCAGGGTCCCACAGTATGCAAGTGGGGGCTGTGGGATTCAAATTCAGGTCTCCAGTTTTCAGCTCAGAGTCTTAAACTACTATGCTATACTGCCTCCTTTCGCCATTTTCCAAGCAGTTGAGAATTCCCGATTTCTCTGACAGAGTGAGCACAACTCTCTTCTGTTTCACAGACATGATGCACTTGAAACTACAGTGCTTGTGGGGCTGAACTTTTTATTAAGCACTTGGCATTTAAGGCAAATAAGGTAAACGTGAATTAACTGCCAGGGAAGGTGAAGAATGGATTGCTTAATTGGAATGAGCAGGTAAAAATTACAGTTCTTGGGCAGGTGTCAAATACAGCACTTAGTGTGGAGGACTTAGAGAGGTTTGTTAGATAGGGAGGGTCTGATTAGTGGAGGTCAGTTAAATGGGGTTGGACTGTATTCTGTTTCTCACAATTGATTTGTGACCTCTAGTACTTATAAATTAAGCAAGGATAATGCCTTTATATAGTGAGCAAATCATGTGTTTTGCTTTTTAGTGTTCCCCATCTCCCTCTCCTTCCCCTGTTCCTTTCCTGTTCGTCTTTCATTATTTTTTTTTTAGATGTACTAGTCTGGTATTCACGCAAGCACCATTTGACTGATGTTTTGCACATGTAAGTTTGGTTTTCATGGGGGTGGAATATACAGAGAAAAAAAAAAATTCCTGACTTTCGTAGCTGCACTTCCTCTAGTAAAACCCATCTTCATCTGCTTAGTTGGCTCTTTATCTACAAGGATAAATTGTTTCAGCTTTTACTCTTTTACCAGACATCTGATATACACCTTGATAACATTTAACTCCTTTGTCATTCTTCATCAGCTGGCTTGACTCTCCTAAAACCTAAACATAGATTCAGGTTACATTGCTCTATAATATAACATAAGAAGACAAAAACAAGATAACACAAACAGATGTACTACTCTTGCTAGCCATTCCACACAAAGAGCCAACTTCTCTTACATTACGAAAAGAAACCAAGTTTTCAGATGACTTATTTTTCCCAACAAATGTTGAGTTCCTCTTTTAAAAGCTTTCTCATTAGGTTTAAGATGTAACATCTGACTCAAATATAGTATATGTTTTATCTAGTTTATTATTCAAGTTCATAGGATGTCAATTAGTGGTCACCTTTGAAAATGGGGATGACACTAAATTACCCAGCCCATTACGAACATTCCATAAATAATTGGAGAAAAGTGATGCTTTAATGTTCGGATGTTCCTGGTACATATTTTCTTTCCCAGTTGCCTGTGACAAGAGGCCCAGGTAACAAAAAGGAGAAAAAAAAATTCTGCCACCACACCTTTCCCAGAAATGCTCAATGCTCCCAAGCATCTAACTGATTTTCATAAGCAGATGAAGCACAGCTTAAGGTGGCAGCCTTACTGAGTTGTGCACTAAAACAATGGCAGGTGCTAATTATACCTAACACCTTTAGTAAGTAAACTGCCTGGCTCTTCTGAAAGTCAGTTCAATGCTAAATCAAAAATGGATGACATTCAGTGCAATAAAGAAGTCTTTTGATATGAAATTGGATCAGATCCATGACATGACAGTGACAACTTTTTTCTGATGTGACACTGCAGTGATGGATTTATGTTGAACACAACTTGCTATCGGCATAAATCCATCAGAAAATTGTCTGTTTTTATCGGGGAGCTTGGCTCCCCGCACTCTCTGTAACTAATGATTTTCAACTCCAGGTCGGAGCTGATTCAGGGAGGGGGGAAAACCCAGAAGAAAGCAGTGCTAGGATCCCGTGGGTACATTACAGTGGCAGCATTGACTTGCTGCTGTAATGTATTTCACTATCAATATGTCACAGTGGCATCAGCATACAAATTGGATTTCTAGCTGACACACCCATTCCTTTTTTAAATATTAATATGTGGGACTTTCTGGTGCTTTCATTACACAAAAAGAAAAGGTAATTTTATCTGGACGCATAGGATTTGAGAAAGCCTTATGTCAACTGTCAACCACATTCACCCCTCCCCCAAAATAATTATGTTTGTAATACACAGAGTGTTGGAAAAAACTCTATCCCAGTATAGGCTGAGAAGTTATGTGGAAGGAATGCAAAACAAGCAATCATGTTAATATTTCTATATTGTGTATTTGAATAAAGCAAAAGGAAGTGCATGTGTTAATTACTCATGGGGTATTAGTCACTGTTTGAAAAGCAAATTGTGCAACAGAATGCAGTACGATTTCAACCCAAAGCATTTTATAGCTACTCACCTCCCTCAGTGGAACTCTCAGTTTTATTGGAAAACAAGATTTTGGATATTTATTAGTAATTAAAATGTTATTTACTGAAAGAAAGTAGAGTTAATTTCTATTTTCTTACAGTATAGCCACCAAGGTAAAAGGGACAAGTACGTGGATGCACCATCATCTGATTTTAAGGACTTTTAGCTTGCCCATACTGTCTGGCATAAAAATAAATATTCCCACAAAATAATTCTCAGCTGCAATCTTAAAAAGTTGCATGATGCAAAAATAAGAAAGAGATACTATAACAACTTGCATTTTTATCCTAAAATAATTAAGCCCACTGCTGCATAAAAGCTGCTGCATACGTGTGGTACTTCCAAAATGAAATACAATAATAGATTACCTCCTTGTAAAATAAAACAAAGATATAAGACAACTGAAATTACCCAGATTACGCTGTTGGTTATATTTTTAGTAAATGGGGGAAATTCCACTACTGTCTTCCAGAACTCCCATGGGATCTTTAACATCCACCTGAAGAACCACCACAACAGGCAGATGGGATCATGGTTTAATATCTCATCTGAAGCATGGCACCTCCAGCCTCAGAGGCGAATGTGTAGCCTGTTGCGCCACAGACACTTATATATTCTTTGTTCCTTAGGTTGGAAAATAGTAACTGATTTCTGTGTTCTAGTGCAGCTTGACAGTAACCACCTCTTATTATGTCCTGATGTACTGTTTAAGAGCTATGAAAGAAAAATACAGAAAGAGGAGGTTAAGGAACCAGGCACTATCATGAAGACTAGCACCCTAGTGCAACAGTAACTAGGGGGTCATTGGCCAAGCTGCTGCTCCACAATCTGCTCCAACTTTGATTTATTTTTATTGTTATACAGCCTCTAAAGCTTTTTTTTTACATCATAGTTTTAATTTAATTCACGGTTCTAAATGCTTGCCAAGAGCTAAGGTGAAAAACAGCATGTTTGCATGAAGCGTTTATGGAAACAGAAAGTAGTGTTTACATCTTGTAAGCTTTGGCTCTCTGAACTGATTCCAAGCAACAAATGCACATAAATATTTTGTCTCTCTTAGCTAGACTTTCACTAGTATTTAAGCTTCTTTTGAAGCATTTTTGGACCCTCAGGAGGATACTGAATGTTCACGTCCAGGAAAGTTTCATCTCCAGGATGAACCCAAGATGGTTTCCAAAGGAAAGATGAAGCTGTGATGAAAGCTGTACTCAATATATTAAATATGATGATAGGCTTGTGTTGCCTTTTTAAAAGGTGTCGGTGGAAGTCAGAGGTTCAAGACACAAGCACTGAGGATAGCAAAAGCCCAGACCCACAGGAGAAGTCAGCTCCCAGTAGAAACAGGTGTCCAGAGGCCAGCTGGGTTTTTTAGTGGAAAGGGAGTGACAACTGTCTTTTGTAAAGCTGAACGAACTCCATTAGTGAAACTACAAAGCAATTCATGGATGTGGATAGCTCCACTCACCCTCTGCTAAATTAAAGAAGTCATTGCTTATGTGCACTTTTGTTTTTTTGGCCTGAAATAATCCTCTTAATATGAGATAAAACTTTTCAAAACATTTTCCATTGGAAATACACAGGCGGACCTTGTTTTAATAATGTCTGTTGTACAAGTACTCTGGAACTAGAAACCTAAGAATTTCTATTGTGATGTTATCAAACTTGCCTTTGGCAATTCAGTGGCTCTTGGCTTGAAATGTTTATATTTATTTCAAGGCTTGCCACAGCTCTATGAACACCACAGAGGAATGATGAACTTTATAGTTGTCAACAAATGTAGTAGTATTAATGGCAGATGTAAGTTGAATAGAGGGAACTAGACACAGGAAGATTTTTCTAAGGTGCTACTACAAATATTTAAAGAAGCGTTGGCCTAACAATTCCTTTATAGTAGGAAATAACATGAACCATGAAGCCGTGGGAAAGATTTTATGTTTTATGGCCACAGGTTGCTGAATTATTTGCTACATGACTTAATATAAGCTAGTTAATTTAAATATTTGAAATCTTTATCTATACTACTTTAAATATTATGTCTGTCTTCCAGCTGTCAGATAATTATGTCTTATAAATTTGGTAAATGTTGCCTTTTAATACTTTTATATTGTTATGTCATGTAAAACATAAAGTATGAAAATTTAGTAAAATGGCCAATAAAAGAGGTAAAACAAACAAAAATGTACAACTGAATCTTAATGCAGGGGAAAAGAGTACTTCGGTAAGTGCTTGGAAAGGGGTGTACTTCAAAGTCAGAAGCCTGGGAAACAACATTAGTGAGCTACAGGCAATAATGGTAGACACCAAAGCAGACCTGGTGGCCATCACGGAAAAATGGGCCACGGAGAACAATGACTGAGACCTGTCAGTCCCAGGTTATTCTCTTTATAGACAGGATAGTAAGGGCAAAAGGGGAGGATGGGTGGCACTATATGTTCATGAAGGTATAACTGCCACATCAATTGTTACAAACAAAATGGAGGGGGGTAGAATCAATATGTATTCAGCTCAGCCCAAAATCAGGAAACAAGATATGTATCGGGTAATTTACAGGCCACCGGGGCAATCAGATTGAAAGATGCAGAGCTCACAGAGGAAATTAGAGGCATGGCACAAAAAGGGGACACTTTTGTGATTGGTGATCTGAACATGCCAGATGTTGACTGGGGTAACCTAGCTGCATGATCTGCGAGAAGTCAAGCAGTGGTAAATGTCTTGCAGAACTGTCTACTCACCCAACTAGTTAGCACACTGACCAGGACAGGCACTATCCTCGATGTGGTCCTAACAAATTCTGAAGTAGTCGAAGATGTGGAAGTCAGAGAACCACTGACAAATAGCGGTCATGACTACATCTGGTTTACATTGTCGCTAGAGGTGATAAGATCTCTGTCTCAGATAGAGGTCCAGAGCTTTAAAGGTGCCAACTTTAGTAAAATGAGAACTATGGTAAAGGACAATCCTACTGAGGTTTGCAGTAAACTGGGGGGAATGGTCAAACAAGCCATATGGGAGGGCACTAAACTCTGCATTAAAACAGTGTCTAAAAGAGAAAAGCAAAATAGACCCATATGGTTCCCTAACCAGGTCAGAGCAGTAATTAGAGCCAAAAGAGTAGCTGACCACAAGAGGAATCAGAATGACAGTGACTGGGATGACTACATTCAGAAAAGTAAGGAGGTAAAAAAAGAGGTAAAATGAGCAAAAACGGCGACTAAACTTTGGATTGCCTCTGGAGTCAAATCTAATAACAGTTTCTCCAGTACATCCAGGAGAAAAGAAAGAAGGGGGTGGATGCTTAAAGTTACAGGGGGAGACAGGACCATCGAGGATGATGGTCAGAAAGCCACAGTCCTCAACAACTTATTTTACTTGGTGTTTACCAAAGAGCACAGTGGAACATTGCTGGAGAGTGGCATAAAAGCATCTGATATAGGGCACCCTTGGATGGAGTCTCTAAAGATCACCACTGAAAGAGTTAAAAAGGCAGTAATGAACCTCAGAATGGACAAAGCAGCAGGGCCTGATGGATTGCATCCAAGGATACTGAAGGAACCAGCTGAAGAACTAGCGGACCCATTGGCACACTTGTTCAACCATTCGCTTCAGACAGTAGTGGTACCTGGTGACTGGAGAAGGGCAGAAGAGGTCCCTCTCTACAAGGGAGGCAATAGGGAGGAGAAGGCTGGTAACTACAGGCCGGTCAGCCTCACATCGATTGTGTTAAAATTAATGGAAACTCTGATTAAACAGGATATAGTGGATTACCTGGATGAGCATAACCTCCATGACCACAGACAGCATGGATTCAAGGTGGGCAGGTCATGCAAGATGAATCTTTTTGCATTCTTTGACTGGGTAATGAAGGAATTAGATAGCGGATACCCAATGGGCCTATTATACTTCGATTTCAGCAAGGCCTTTGACTCAGTGCCACACAATTGACTGTTAAAAAAGTTGGGAGATCTAGGCATTGCCGATAGCTTAGTCAGGTAAGTGGGAAATTGATTATGGGATAGAAGCCAGAGGGTAGGCATCAATTATGTAAGGTCTGATAAGGGTACAGTTACTAGTGGTGTGCCCCAGGGCTCAGTTTTAGGACCAGTTCTGGTAAATATGTTTATCTGTGACACAGCCACAGGCATTCAGGGTAGGATCGAACTATTCACAGATGATACCAAACTAGGGGGTAGGGTTGACAGCATGGAGCTGGTTAGGAAACTTCAGAACGACTTACAAAAACTAGAATAATGGTCTAAAGTCTGACAACTGAAGTTCAATGGAAAAAATTTTAAAGTGATGTATCTAGGTAAAGGGAATCCTGGAATGGAGTACTGGCTCAATGAAGTCAAACTCAGCACATCTCAAGAAGAAAAGGATCTAGAGGTCCTTATACATGACACCCTTAAACAGGCTAGCCATTACAACAAAGCTTATGGCAAGGCAAACAAAATGCTTAGTTGATAAGATGAGAATTTGACAGCAGGAGTAAGGAGGTGATCCTCCTTCTGTATAGATCCCTGGTGAGGCCCTACCAGGAGTACTGCATACAATTCTGGAATCCAAACCTAAAAATTACAGGGATATGTTACAAAGAGCGACCAAGATGATACAGGGCCGCCAGGAAATCCCATGTGAGGAATGCCCGTTGGAACTAAATCTATTCTCACTAGAAGCAAGGAGGGAGAGAGGGGATATGATTGAGGCTTACAAGTTCTTGACAGGCATAAATAAGGTACCACACACAGAAATGTTCCATAGAGCCTCCAGCTCTACCACCAGGGAACACGAATGGAAGCAAAGGGCGGGGGGGGGGACTTCAAGAAGGATCTAAGGAAGCATTTCTTCATGGAAAGAGTGGTGGAGCCCTGGAAAAGCCCCCCAGCAGAGCTGGTGAATGCAAGAACCATGTCAGCATTTAAATATGAGTGAGATAGAGCAATGGCTCAAGAGCAAATGTCAGGACCTGGGAAGGGCAGGTCAGAGTAGGGGGGTTAGCCCTCAGGAGCTACAAGACGTCCCAGGAACTCTTGGACAGACATGGTGGACCCAAGGTCTCCTTCTGCCATCACTTTTCTATGTTTCTATGTAAACAATGCTTATATGTTATGTTATTTAGTTTTGATAACCATTATAATCAGAGATTTGTGCAACATTTAAACATCTTTAATACTTACTATATGAAATAAGATCTTACATCTGTACATTTTTTTAAACTATCATATGGGCAACTAGTTTTTTCCTTTAAATGATCCAGTGGAAGTTAATTGGTATGTTTATTTATTTATTAGCTTTTGTTTACCGGGTAAGTGCATTAGGCATGAAATCTTGCCTATTTTCAGGCACAACCTGGGAGAGTACAAGATACAGAGATTACAAACATGTGCAAGAAACAAACCTTAGTTCTAATAGATATAGAGGCTTTCTACTTAATCTAAAATCCCTAAATTTCAGGAATCAATAACAAGTGATGGTGGCTATTGTAGTTAAATGATCATAACTGTGCTGGGATTCCAAGGTTAATTCCATTGCTCTGGGCACTGAATGCAAAGTATGAAAACGTTTTGTAGGAGTCATGTAGTCTATTTGATTAAGTGCAAACTAGGACAGGATCATAGACTTACTGGCACCTGGATAGCAACTGAGCACTGCTGCAGTTCTCCTGTATAACTTGCCAGCAGATAAGGATTTGGTTGGCCCATTTCCGTTAAAAGGAAAGATTTCCTTTTTAGGGCTGCAGGTGGGTGGAGCCCTGCAGTCCTTTAATGATCACTTGAGAAACAAGCATTTGTCAATGCCAAACGTTTGCTTGCAGGTATTTGCAGTGGTGTTTGGCATGTAAGGTGCTTTACCCTAAAGCCCTGTGCGATTGCTGGGATTTGCACAATAAATTGTCAGCATGACCTTTTTGTTACCCCCATTGTGCGCTGCATAGGCGGAAATACGTTTTGGGCAGGATGTGAAAAATGACAGCTGTACTGCTCATAAGGAAGTGTGGTAAAATGGCAATGTTGAAAATCTGGAGTGAAAATATTGGAATTCACAAATTCACGAGCGTGTGGAACGCTGCACAACGCACGCTCATGGAATACAGTTATTTGTGAATTTTTCACCAATTTCAACATAGCCATTTTAAGATCTCTGCTCATGAACAGTGACACTGTAATTTCTTTAATGTGTCCCATACACGAGTTCGACAACCGACTGTGCCATTGTGCGCTATACGGCGGAAACACGCTTTGGGCAGGATGTGAAAAATGACAGCTGCACTGCTCATAAGGAGGTGTGGTAAAATGGCAATGTTGAAAATCTGGACCACAAATATTGAAAATTAAGAACATACGAGCCGCATAGGAACTGCACAATGCATGCTCGTGAAGAGTTATTTTAGGAATATTTCACCAAATTTTCTACATAGCCATTTTAAGACCTCTGCTCATGAACAGTGTCACTGTGATTTTCTTAATGTGTCCCATACATTGATTTTGCACACCGACTGTGCCATTGTGTGCTACATAGGCGGAAACACGCTTTGGGTGAGATGTGAAAAATGGCAGCTGTACTACCGTAAGAAGGTGTGATAAAATGGCAATGCTGAAAATCTGGAGTAGAAATATTGAGAATTTGCAAACCTATGGCGTGCGTAGGAACTGCGCATAGCGCTAAATAAACAGTCATTTTGGAATTTTGCAAATTTTCAACATGGGGTTTTGGGACCCTTCTCATGAATGATGTCACTGTCATGGCAATTCAGGCCCAAAGGGTGATTTCAGGCAGTGACTGCTCAGTGACTGCAAAATCACCCTCGAGCCGAATAGCATGCATGACAGTGACATCATTCATGGAAGAAAGAATCTCCCCATGATGGTAAATTTGTAAAATCAAACAATGCTGAGATATGCAATAAAGTTGAACCCCCATCTAGCCCATTATACAGCTTACCAGCATTTCCTCAGTTCGCAGTCAGCTTTGAAGAGTGCAGACATGTTCCTGGTCCACCGAAGATCATCGTGCTGGTGTCCGGAGGTAAGTATGGGGTGAGGGGGTGTGGGAGGCTGGGTGCGCGCAGTGGGTGGTGTGGGTTGTGGGAGGGGCTGGGAGATGCTCTGTGGGATCATTTTATTTTACAGGTTTAAATAAAAAAAAAGATGACCTGGGATGTTTGCCATGCTGGGTGGGCTCCCAGCATGGCAGAAGATGGCTGGGGGCTGAGGAGCCGACAGGATTGGACACCCCATCATCAAACTACGCAGGGGCAAGGAGCCGATGGGGATTGGGCACCCGTCGGCAAAAATGCTAACGCTTGGTTACACTGGGTGGCCTCAGCCGGCCGAGGGATGGCTTGGGAGACCGTGGAGCTGACGGGGTTTGAGCACCCATCAGCAACAATGTTTGCTACACTGGGGTGGGCTCCCAGCATGGCACCAAAGCTTTGGGGGGGGCGGCATGACATGCGCGGAGGGGAATGCATGACGCGAGGGTGGGATGGCATGGCGGTGCTCAGTATGGCAGCGGTGTTTTGCTTTGAAGCAGAGGAACACAGCTGTCATACAGAGAAACTCCCTGCACCGGTGGTGCAGGACGCCACGCCTGCTCAAGGAGCAGTGATTGATGGGAGAGGCACACCTCCAAAGTGTGCTACTCTCCCAAAACGTTCCTTGCGCATGCGCGCAAGCGAATGTAAAAAGGACTCTGCCTTCTTTCTGAACCAACAACATGCTGGAGAGTGAAAAAAAGATGACTCCACCTGCAAACACTCTGTGCTTTAACAGAAAAAAGCTCTGCTCTTGAAAAAACTGAACAGAAATAAATCATACACTACATTTTTTTTTTACCTTAAGCAAACCACAGGAATGTATAGGGCTCTCTCTACTTGAAGTTCTCCAGGGTCTCAAGTGAGGCATACAAAAAAAAAGGGATGATTGTGAAGCACTGTGGACCACGCCTGCATTAATTGTAAAGCGTGCATGCATACTTATGGTATGTTGTTCTATCCAAAACAACATTTCAGCACTTTTACTACTGTCAGGTACAGAGACTGGCTGCAGGCTGTGTTTCTGCCATGATCCTAATTTCAGTGCATTTCAGTGCAGGTACATTGAATATTGCACATTTAACAACATTTAACCAAACATAAATCAATGCATTGGACTCCCCCACGGATTACTGTCATATACCAGGCAAGTACAGTGAATATTGTCCTCCATGGTGCTGCACAATCACTAAATATAGTACATTTAACAACATTTAATCAAATACAAATCAATGCATTCAACCCCCAGGCATGCCTTCCCCATGGTTAGTAGCAGGAGTTAATTTACAGCAACTGGGTCTCTGCTGTGTTTCCTCATGATCTGTAGCTGAAGTTGTTGTATGTTCTGTTGGGGCTTCACCCCTCACACCCCCAGTGTACTCATTTTTATATCACCCTAAAAGCACCTATTTCTGCACAATTACTATTTCTACATTTACTACTTTAATGTACAGAAACAAGATTTGTTAAATGTGCAATATTCAATGTACTTTGGTCAGAAAGCTCTGCATTAGAAATTAGGACCATGGGGGGCACAACTGAAAGCTGGGTTCTGTACAGAGAATAGTAAAAGTAGAAATGATGAAATGCAATATTCAATGAACTTGCTCTCAAATGCTCTGCATTAGTTCTGGACTGGGGACTGGGGCTTTGGTATAAGTTTTTAACGGGGAGCATTGGAGCAATGAAATGTGCTATTTTTGTGAAGTGAGCAATATTCCATGATGCTCTACATAATTTTTTTTGTGAGGACTAGTGGAGCAATGAAATATGCAGTATTTGTGAAGCATGCAATGTTACATATATTGGGGCTCTGCATAGGTTTTTATGGGGAGTAGCAGAGCAATGAAATGTGCAATATTTGTGAAGTGTGCAATATTAAATGATATGCTCTGCATTTGTTTATATTTGATATGCAATTAGTGCAAAATAAAATCTTTTAAATCTTCAATGCATGGCAGAGCAATGAAATGTGTGAAATTAGTCAGATGTTTATGTATGCTATGAAGTATGTGCTGAATAAACATTTTTTGTTGGCATTATTTCGGCTTTGGACGTTTCATTCCTTTGAGCAATATTCCATGATATGCCCTTGATGAATTTTGTACTTTTTCACCGGGGGTGTGAAGGGCAGAGCCCCTCCAAATGAAAGGGTTACTGTTAATTGTAAACAAAAGTAAATAAATATTGGTCCCATGTCAATACTGACATCCTGCCTAGTAATGTCCTGCCTACTACCGTAATGTGTCTAAAGAAAAAATTGTGCAGCCATGGTCCACGGTTCTTCACAATCGCCTCAAAATGAGGTTCATAAGTGTGAGTGGATATGGCAATGAAAAAGCCATTTTTCTTATTTGATTTTTTTTTTGTATGTTTAAATTTTGGTTTAACTGGCCGGCCCATTGGCGCTGAGGGTTGAGGTGCTGATCACCACCCTCATACCACACCGGTGACCCGAGTTTGGGAGCAGACTCGGGTTGACGGGGGTTGGCCGGGTGGGAGACGGATTGAGCGCCCAACAGCTGCTCTCCTTCTCTGGGGTGGGAGGGATTGCACTCTCCACCATGATACCACTGTCTCTTGGGGGAACTCAGGGTTGTCGGTGCGGCTGGTGGGATGCATTGACATAAGGGATGATGCTGGCAGAGGACTGGAGGCGACGTGCGTCTCTACACACGCTGGCAGCCTTGCTCCTTATTGCACGCCAGTGATCCATACATAGAGGAAAATCATCCTTCCAATCCTCCTAAATGACGACCTCTGGAGACATCCTCACCAACCGCCAATGGATCAGGGCAGACCCCACTGTGCAGCTCACTCTCAGGGATAAGAGGTAGGTAAGGGGGGCCTCTCTCCTCACCCTGCCCGGGGGGTAATCTGGGCCATCAAGGGCCCTAAGGGAAGTGAGTGTGGCACTTCCCTTAGGGAAGTGAGTGTGGCACTCTAGGAGTAGACCCTGACGGTTGGTAGGGTTGGGGGGGGTGATGCTCCCTGAGGCCCGAAGGAGTGGAGGTTGGGGGACAGTGGAGGCACAGTAAAAATAATGAATAAAAAAAAATTGGGGTTAACTGAGCAGTGCAATATCCAAAAAAAAATGTTAACTTGTCAATTAGGATCTATGTCCCTGAAAACAATTGTAACCCCCATTCCCTGGGGTTACTAGAATCCCATCAGTGTCAGTGTTAGGAATGGAAGGCAGCTAGTGATTATCTAGTAAATGGATTTTCACTCTGTCTTTCTCTGTTATTGGTTTCAGCTGAGAGCTGAAAAGGTGATGTCATTTAGAGCTCTTGCAGCAGCATAAGCCACAGCTGTTGTCGTGAGTAGGGAGCTTTAGAATTCTGAAGTCAGTTCTGAGTAGGAGTTCAGAGTGAGCAGTGTGGAGTGTCTGTTTTTCTCACCCTAGTGGAGAACTGCCTGTTTCTGACTTGTGAAGTGATGGAAACTGTCTCCAGGAATTTCTGTGTCTTTGTCCCATGTAGAATGAAGGGGGCTGCTGTGGATTTTAGGGGCAATCCCATGGTCCAACCAAGAACTTTGGTGAAGCTGCCTGTGTGTACATCTGTGAGTAGATTTTCTGTCAAGAGAGTTACCCAGGAGTTTGTACCTGCCTTTTTCTGTGGGGTGACTGTCTCTGCTAAAGGGATGAATTCACCCAGTTCTATAAGGATTCCCTCAAGAAGTTTGTATTTTAAAGATCTCTGACAATAGTGGACGTCCCAGATGTCGCTTGCCCTTTGTTCAGGACTTTAACTTTACACCCTAGTGGTGTTCCTGACATTAAATGTGATAAACATTTCTAGATAGCATCAAGTTCTACAGTTCAGTATTTGTGAGGCATAACTCTGAAAGAATGGTTGGGTATGAACATGGAAGAAAAAGGTGGGTGACCGCCCCCATCTGGAGTGACCAGTTCAGCACTTCAGGTTCTAAAAGGGTACCTGTTTTCTTCTAGTGCATGTGGCCAATACCTGATCAACTTGATCCCTCATATGTGGGTTTTCTCCAGTTCACCCCTTGTATGTGGGTTTTGCAAGTTTTGAGCCTTGAGTGCTCCATCGTGACTCATGTGCCACATTCTTATCCTATGCCACATGAGAAATGTACCAAGTACTGGCCTAGTGCCACCTTTCCAGAAGGTTTTGTGTGTATGTTTACAGTGGCTAGATCCACAACTTTCTAGATGTCTAATCCTATGTCATGTGGCAACAGTTCTAAATACTGGCCTAGTGCCATGTCAAGAACGATTTTGTGTGTTCTCTGTGGCTAGTTCCACAATTCCAGATGTTTAATCCTATGCTGTATGGGAGGTTTGAGTACTATTTCTACAGATGTGTTCTGCATTGCCTTGTGCCAGTGTAAATCCTTGGGGGTCCATCTTTTCTTTTGTTGTTCCAACTGTGTTTCGGAATAAAGCCACACTCTAGAATCCCAAACTGGTATTGACAGTCTAGTTACTGTTTCCTTGTGTAGATTTACTGGGTACCCCTGTCCAGAACCGGAAACTTAGCATAGCCCTTGGCAAATGTTCTCTCCTCAGGACCTGGGTTTTGGCATAGATCTGGTTGTGTCTTGTATGTACACACCTTTGTGTCTTTCTACTACATCTGCAAATTTAGCACATTTAATTGCCTTGTACCCCCACTCCTATCTTTTCCCCTAGACTATGGGAGGTGTGCCTACCGGTTAAATAAGGGGCTGGTGGGGGGTTAAGTCATTACAGTACAGACATTTATGAAATCTTGAAAATGAAGGATACATGTTCAATGCTTGATGAACATGCAACACCCCCCTACAAATGGGGATTCCTAAAATGTCTTCCTGGGCTTGCCTAATACCTACTGCCAGGCTGGAGTTCTGTGTTTAAACAGTTTAAAAGTGCTTGCATGCGAGTGCCCTGTTTGCCTCCATGCCTGTCTCTTTAACAGGTATCTATTTTGTAGGTTGTAATTAATCTGGGTGGGGGCTGAGTGGTTTCAGGCCCGAGTCCTGTCCAGGCTGTGATACAGCTGCTTCATTCTGCAATCACTAAGTACTCAGAGGAAGCCTTAGTAGGATCTGTGATTGTTTGTTGATTATCTGCTTTAGTAATAATAATATAGTAGTTTGTCTAACCTGCCTTCCTTTGCAGCATGGACTTTCTGTTAAAAGCCACCATTTTGGTTCTGGACTGCCAGTTTGGACCAATCTGTACCTTGGGGGAAACTTTAAAATGGAGACTGTCCCCAGAGGTCTTGTGGGAGTGAATTTCTGTAGGAATTGTAGTTTTTACTATTTGGCGCCTACATGGACCTGGAGGGGGAGCCCTTTCTGTGACAGACAGATGGATCAACCAACCAAACCTTTTGTATCACTGGGAAATCCCAGAGCTGCCTGCAGCAGTGTGTCAGTGTAGAGTTGGAGTTGAGAGAGTGAACAGTTCGAGTAATTTGATCGGCTGCTCCTGTGTGGTAGCACGGGGAATCAGCTGGAAGGCTGTGTCTGGCCTGTCTGCTACCATCTTTCCATGTGAAGAAGTCTGCAATCTGATATCGGACTGTATCCGAAATTGCTGTTATTGTGACTGGAATCCTGAATTGTGAGAGTGACTTTCACCTGGTGTGGACCGAAGACTTGCTCCTGGAGCGATCAGCCTGTCAGGAATTGGAGAGAACTGCAGAGCATACGGTTTGTGCAGAAACACTGCCTAATTGCAACCAGACTGTCATCCAAACTGTGGTATCTAGCTATTCTTACTATAACTGTGCTGAATGTGTAGTGTGGGTCGTGATTTGGTTCCCCACACCCTTGAATGTGTCACACTAGCTGGAAGCGGCATCCAGCATTAAAACGGACTGAAATACAAACTGTTTACCTGGTCTGGGCCTCACCATCTCGGCCAAGATTGTCACTCATGCCACAGAGATTCATGTGATGAAAGACCCGCTCAGGGATTCAGCTCCCTGCTCAACACTATCGAACAGGATTGACCACCATGGTGCGTCGTGTGGTCCCTGCTTCCATTGGCAAACCAGCATACCATTCTGAGGTCTTCATGTCATCAATCCTGCCTCCTGGCCTGGGTAGCTTGAGTAAACATCAGTGTAGCTCCCTGCAACAAAGCTCAAATCATTGTGTGTCATCTGATTTAATTGTTTTGGTTGATCATTATGGACTGAGCCATTCAGCTCCAGAATACCAATTGTGGGTTAAAGTGCATGTTGTTTTCTTTTCTAAAAGCCCCAATAACCCCGGGCAATGCTTCAGGCTAGCCTGAATAACAAATGGGTACCCAAAGTGCGTGTGACTGTGCTAGAGGGAATCTTAGTGCATGCATGTTTAACCTGAGTAAATCAGACCTGAAATCAAATGCCAGATAGCTGCCCCACCCTTGTTCACATCCCCTGAATAAATTAGATTCTATTCTTTCTGCATTTAACCTGACTATTGTGTACCTTTGTGGATGGGATACTGTATTACCTTTGCACTGTTCCACTGCAGGTCTTACTTTACAGGGAGTCTCCAGGGCCAGTGCAACTGATCCAGCCCTGGTGGTAAGTGTGCCAAGAGTTGGTTCAATATTGTATTCTGATGTTAACTGTGATTGTTTATCTTCCGACCAGTGTAAGCCACTAGAGGGGTTAGAGGGGGGTATCAGTGTCCTGGAGGGCTGTATCCAAAGCAGCTACACTACCCTTAAACTAACCCTCTGGGTGGAGGCACTCATTCAGTGAGCTCAGGCCCTTCAACCTGCACCTAGTCACGCAGTCAGGGGTAGTATCACTTGGGATAGTGCTGCCTAGGGGTTGCAAACAGTGACAATCTTTAGAAGTATATGATGTCTGTGCTTGAAGTGAACTTGATA
The DNA here is from genome assembly GCA_016271365.2 of Neoceratodus forsteri. Classification (NCBI taxonomy): domain Eukaryota; kingdom Metazoa; phylum Chordata; order Ceratodontiformes; family Ceratodontidae; genus Neoceratodus; species Neoceratodus forsteri. Next base: position 1,221,493,722 of record CM057459.1, on the reverse strand, counting down.
TAGCTTTAGAAGAAGGCTTCCGGTTAAAGATTGACATCAGAAAGTGCTTAGAATTTTAGTGACTTCTGATGGCAGGTGGTGCATGATCGGCATAATTAATATGGAGGTTTACTTTAATTATGGCACATACAGTAATAGCTGCCATGAGTAGAGACTGAATTTTTCTATCTTACAATTTGTTTCCTTAATATGGGTTGGTTTTGCTGCGGCTGTTCCTGTTGGCATCGAGAAGTGCTCTCCTAAGCAGCTATTTTTCTTTCTTTTTTGGCTTTAGTTCCTATTGTACCCCTGCAGACTGCAGTCAGCAGTCATTTATCAAAGCAACAGAGTTAGCATTATCATTTTTTTTTATTCTATGGGACAGTACTGATTGAGGATTTATTTGCAGTTTGAGGATGTCAGATTTATGTTTCTTTAGCCAATGTTTTTGCTTTCTAATTGAGTTGCTGATCCATTTTGGAGGACATTTCTAGTGACTGGTGCCCCAGTTTGTTGAACTCACTGTTTTGATGTAACATTTCTTAGTCTTTGCATAGTTTTTCCTCCCCCTCTCCCCACCTCCCTTCCTCACCCCCTTTTTTTTCCCTCTCTTTTTTTTGGGAGGTTAAACTTTCCCCCCTTGGCATACCTGATCTGCTCCCATGTCTCGGCATCCTGTGTGGGGCTCCAGCCACCGTCCGTATCTACACACACTCCTTGCCTCACCGTCTAACTCCTGTAGCTTTCCCCCTGCTGAGGGGTGGTGGGGAGCCCCCAACTCTCCCACGCTGTACAGATCCAGTTCAGGCGAAGTAGGATCTAGAGATCGGTGGACGGCCATCAAGCCATGTAGTTGGGTTGCCATCTTTTTCCTGTTTTCTCCCTCAGGGCAGAGAAGCATGCAATGCCATCAGGGGATGTACTGTGTCTGCATCCACCCACAGTGCTACTGATGGCAGCTTCTCTGCCTGCCCTAGAAATTTCAGTGTTGGTGTGCCTGCCCCCAGCCACTGCTAGGGGTCAGGCAAACACTGACAACTGGGAGACCCCCCAGCCTGGAGAAGGAGAGCTGTCCAAGGATGCTTCATCCTTCTCCCCTGCTGACCCCCATTGACCCGCACTCACTCCTGAACATGGGTAGTCAGTGTGGCGTGAGGTAAGGCGTCCAGCACCTCAGCTCTCAGTGTCACCGGGTCAGCTTTTTCCTCTCTTTTTGATTGTGTAAGAAGCTATGTGGTTCGCTTATAGTCTTTGGAGAATCTGGTCTGGTTTAAGCAGTGGCTCTCTGCCTACTATCCTGCCTTTTTCTTTAATGGTTTCTTTTAGCCCTCTGCTTGCTTGGTTTTCATTCAAAAGAACCTTCCCTATTTTCTGTTCCTGCTTTCTATTAGGTGGCTAGTCTGTCTGTTGCTTTGGTTGTTTTGTATTTGGCCCAGTGTACAGTACCTGAAATGTGGGACTCCCCCAAAAAGCATCACCGAATTGGGAGAGAGTCTATTATTTATTTCGATGGTTTGCTGTCTTTCTCACTTTCTTTCTTCGCTTCCCAGTATAGTACTGTCTCCGCTTCTTATCTAATTCTTTAATCTAACAGCATGCCCTGCCTGCTTTTAATGTTTTTTTATTTGTGATGCTCTGCATATGTTTTTTGTGGGGACTAGCGGAGCAGTGAAATGTGCAATATTTATGGAGTGTGCAATATTACATATACTGGGCTCTGCAAAAGCTTTTTACAGGGAGCAGCAGAGCAATGAAATGTGCAATATATGCGAATTTTCAATATTACATGATATGCTCTGCATATGTTTATATTTAATATGCAGTAAGTGTGAAATAAAAGCTTTTAAATCTTCAATGCATGGGGGTGACGAAGCAATGACGTGCAAAATTAGAACGATGTTTATGTATGCTATGAAATATGTGCTAAATCAATATTTTTGTTGCCATTATTTTGGCTTTGGATGTTTCGTTCATTTGAGCAATGTTCCATAATATGATCTTCATGACTTTTGTACTTTGGCACCGGGGGGGTGGGGGGCAGAGCATCCCCAAATGAAAGGGCTACTGTTAATTGTAAACAAAAGTAAGTGAAAATTGGTCCCGTGTCAATACTTACGTCCTGCCTACTACTGTCCTGCCTACTACTGTAATGTGGCTAAAGAAAAAAATTGCGCAGTCATGGTCCACTGTTCTTCACAGTCACCCCCAAAACATGGTTCATAAGTGTGTGTGGATATGGCAAATGATACAGTCATTTTTTTTTAATTTAATTTGTTTTTTGTGTGTAAATTTGGGCTTAACTGAGCAGTACAATATAACAAAAACTGAAACATGTCAAGTGGGATCTATGTCCCTGAAAATAATACTCACAAGTCATTACAGTACAGACATTTACGAAATCTTGAAAAAGAAGGACACATTTTCAATGCTTGATGAACATTAACAACCTTTAGAGGTACTATACAGTATGTGAAGCCTGTGCTTAGAGTGAACTCAATATAGCTTTAGAAGGTTTCTAGTTAAAGATTGACATCAGAAAGTGCTTAGAATTTTAGTGACTTCTAATGGCAGGTGGTGCATGATCTGCATAATTAATACGGAGATTTGCTTTACATATGGCACATACAGTAATAGCTGCCATGAGTAGAGACTGAATTTGACTCTTACAATTTGTTTCCTTAATATGGGTTGGTTTACCTGTGGCTGTTCCTGCTGGCATCGAGAAGTGCTCTCCTAATCAGCTGTTTTTCTTTCTTTTTTGACTTTAGATCATATTGTACCCCCGCTAGTGGTGGGAAAAGTTCCAAAACTTCACTACGTGGAGTACTTTGCCTATAACATGGTATTCATGTAGTACTTCACAACATTAAGTATATAACTTCACCTTTAATTTTTATATGAAGTTCCTTTGGTTTCAATGGACTTTTCGTTAACTTTGCCTTTTTTATTACTTCACCTTTAATTTTAATGCAAAGTTCCATTTATTTCAAAGGACTTTGCCTTTTTTATTGCTCTTTAAGGTGAATTTTGCAGTGATTCATGGGATGGCAGGTCACATGGGCTCTAGATTGCATTGCATAGCCTCAGGTCAGTGTAGTGTGTGTAGTGGAGAGCTGCAGACAGTTTGCTCTTAGAGCTTTGAGAATCAAACCATCAAAAAAGCTTTAAAAAAATCCTTTCTACAACAAAATTTAGAGTCAAAATTTAGTACATCGATTATAGGAAACCCTCGTGTGTTTATATCATCAAGTGTTTATTGATTTTGTATGCATATTGAATGTTAATTTAGTACATTCAGTCTCTGTTCTGACAGGCACTGTAGAAGTGTGCATCAGGGGAGGGGTGTGTCTGTGATAAAGAGAGATTCACAGTGAGAAAGGCAGTCTTTCTAATTGTTGTTGGGTATCTAGTGTATTAGTATTTGTGTGTTCATGTACATACAGTAATATTTGCAGCAACTTTTGATTTTTTTTACTGTTTGCTGTGGTGCAGTGCATTTTTTTCAGTCGGTTTAAAAGATTTGGTTATAGTGTACTGAAATGTTAAATTTTCTGCACATTACCTGTAGTGTGTGTGTGTGCATGTGTGTGTGCCATTAAGTCAGACACATTTTATTGTGCCACACCATGATCACAGCACTCTGAATCTCTTATCCATCTGCAGTATTTTGTACTGCTTCATTCCATGTACTGTAGTTAGTGGACTGGTACTGCTGCTGTCCCCCACCCACTAAAGGTATTATTTTTCCAGTTTAGGATTTGTGTGACCACTGGTTAAGGTGCTGTTGAGCCTGTGTGGCTGCATCTCTTGAGTGTGCAGTCTTCACCTGTATGTGCATCTGCATCTGTTTAGGGCCATATCTCCATTTGTAAGCCACAGTTATTTTTTGGCTTCCCATCCACCCCAAAGTTCAGAAATCTTAATTTGTTGTTAATTTTCTGTGTAATCCAAAAAAAATCCCTGCAAAGAGATGTGCATGCAAAGATGTTTGCTGGCCATGGCACTGCTGCCAGTGCCAAGAGTGACCATGGGCATGGTAGTATGCAGCATAAGGGCATACAATAGTTGATGGCAGTAAAGGTATTTCTCCAGCTATATTTTTCACAGTGCAATCAGTTGCTTCAATGATAGTTGGAGATGCTGTTGTCCCTGCTGGTGGTGGTAGTGAAGTTGCGGATGGCATGGGTATTGCCCCAAGTTCAACCTGTGACAAGTTAACAGGTTGCCAAAATATTGTGGAGTCTAAAGACGTGAGTCAGAATGTAGTTGATGTCACACTCCCCGTCCCCATCCCCACAGTAGCTGAACCTGTTTCTAATCCTGACGATGACTCACAATCTCATGTTTCCAGTGTTGTTGAGGTTATGCCTGGGCCATCCAACAATTCAAATGTTGAAGAAGAAATAGTGGATGATCATAATGAGGCTGTAGTTGAAACATGTTATCCACAGGACAGCATCCAAGCTAAAATTGTGGATGCCGATGATAATTATGATGATGATTTCAGCAACCCCAATTGGGAACTGGAGAAAAAGAAATTAAAGGTGGCTATGTGTAAACAATCTGTTAGTAAATCACCTCCTCCTCAAAGTTGTGAAGTAGCAGTGTGTGTTGATGATGATGACCCAATAATAGTCATAGATTGTGATGGTCAAGTACAGTTCAAGTGTGTCCAACAACAGAAATCATGCAGTACACCCTCCTTTTCAGTGTCTGAAAAACTGGAGTCTAATATGCAGCAGCAGGGACATATGAAAAGAAGGGCATAAAAATCCCTTGTCTGGAATTTTTTCATACAAGATGCAAGTGATGAAACAGTGGCAGTCTGCCAGCTTTGCCAAACACGTGTGAGGCAAGGTAAAAAGGGAAGCGATCTGGGCACTGTGGGCCAGCATACACATCTGAAGTGCAGGCACATGGCACTGTGGCACCAGAGGGGAGCTAATGCCATAGTGGGGTGTTCACCCTAATCCACCTTATTGAGCATGGTATCCCCTCCCTTGACTGTAAGTAGCCCAAGTAGCTATGTCTGTAGTAGTGGTGAAATAACACCTAAGGATTACTACAGGCATGAGAAGGAGGATGATTTTGAATTGACAAGTAGTGGCCAGAGTAGCAGTGTTGGTGGTCTATGCAGTATTTCTAGTCCAGCATCAACCCTTGTGCTTAAAACGGGGAAAATAACATCATTTGTTGACTTGTCAGCTGTGCACCCCTCATCATCACATGGCAAAAGCAGCCCACCCAAGGCAGTTCTCAGAGCAGAGCCATTTGGCATGCCATGTGCAAAACGGGTAACAACACAGCCCATGTTGCACAGTCTTTTTGCCCGGAACATGAAATACCCACCAAATCATGCAATGCCATGTGAACTGAATGCTGCTGTCGCAGAAATGCTGGCAATGGTAGTTGACCTTTTGTCCTTCTTCTTTGTGGAGAATTCTGGATTCTGGCATTTTGCAGCATGCACCTGTCCCAAATGGAAAGTCCCGTCCAGGACCTGCTTTTCCACCAGTGCTGTTCCTGAGTTATACTGGACTGTGACAGAGTCTGTAAGACATGCCCTTCAACATTCCTCCTCATTATACATTCACCTAAGTATGGATATGTGGACAAGTGGCAAAATGGCTGGTAGTTCCTATTTGTGTATTACTGCACATTGGGTGCAGGTACCAGAGGTTGTCTGTGCTGGTGGGATTGGAAAGCAGTGTAATAAGGCAGACTGGCATGGTAGCACTCTTCAGGGAATTAGACAGCATGCGACACTTGCAATGCACAGTGTTACAGGGTCCCACACAGCTGAAAACATGCTAGACTTGCTACTGAAGGAAACTGATGGGCGACTGAACTCCCTGTCCCTCAAAACTGGCTTTATAGCTAGTGACAATGGATTGAATGTCATTAAATGTATCAGCAATGGTGGCTTTATGAGGGTTCCCTGCATGGCCCACTGTTTATATCTTGTGGTACAGGAGTTTCTCCAGCACCCTGACATCAAGCAAATGCTGACAGTTGCATGCCACATCTATGCACACTTTGCATGCTCTGGAAAGGCTTGTGAACAAATTAGGTAGCTGCAGATTCAAAACAGCCTCCCTCAGCACTGCCACAAGCTAGAAGTTGTCATGCACTGGAACTCAACACTTTACATAGCAGAGCAGTTGTATGAACAGTACAAAGCCATCTCAGAATATCTAGTAATTCACACTAGCTGCAACAGTTCAGGGGCCTCAATGTCTATGACAGCTGAACAGTGGCGCCTGATGGACTCCGTGATATCAATTTTGAGGCCGTTTGAACATGCCACACAGGCAGTGAATGGTGACTCTGCATCCATTAGTCAAGCCATTCCACTGCTGTGGGTGCGGAGGCAGACTTTGTTGAATCTGCAGCCTAGCCTCGATGTGTCCAGAGACAGGTCAAGCAGAGCATTACTTAAACACATGCTAACAATATCCTACCACAATCGCCACATTGCCATTATTCAGCAAAGTGCAGAATTTGGAATAGCAGCAATGCTGGACCCACGCTACACATATGGCATTGCATCCTTACTGGAGGGAGGGCCTGACCAGGTTCAAAATATTACTGGACAGCTGGTGCGATTGGTTCATGGGGCACAGAAGTCATGTGCAAAGTTCTGCAAACCTTAGCATAACAAGGTTGAAGGTCACTGTGGAGTAAGCATATCCAGTAAGGTGACTGCAGGGTGGGGGGGACAGAAAAACAGGTTGCCATTAACCCACTTTGGGGTGCCTTGTCTCAAGTAGGAATCTGTGACCTTGATGAATGCTGTGAACAGGTGGATGACCCATCATCAGGACTGCATGCAGCATGGAGAATGGTTGACACCTATTTGGCAGAAAACATGCATCTGTCAGTACTTGATGATCCTCTGCTGTACTGGAGTGGCAAGGTGAATGAATGGCTAGAGCTGACTTCAGCAGCACTGAAGTACCTGACCAGTCCACCACCAGTGTAAGTGTGGAGAGGGTATTCAGTTCTGTGGGTGCAATAGTGCGTGACCATTATAGTAACCTCTCACCTATAAATGTCAGCATGCTAACTTTTATAAAAATGAATGAAGACCACATACCAAGTCGAATGACTACATTTGTGTTTACACCCCATCACGATGATGGTTGTGCTGAGGATATGGGCAAAGCAGACCATCCTGGTGGCAGTGTCAAATGCTCTACCATTGAGGTTGATGATTCTGTCATGGAAAACAACTCCCTAGTGGGCACAATTCCAACCTTGACTACTGTGAGGGCAGCTTCCTCTTTGATCAGGATGAGGAGGATGGTGCTGGTAGTGTGTAACGGGTTTAAAGGCTGTCACATTTCTGTAATGTTAACATTTTTGTCTTTCATAAAAGAAAAACAGTGTCCTTGACTATCATTCCATATGACAGATATGCACAAATAATGATCCACAATTCTATATTACCTCCCCCTTGGTAGATATTCTGAGTACACTTAACAGAATGTGTGCTGTCATTAGCAAACACAGCCAGCCTCATAAACACAACTGTCCAGTTGCTGTAGCCACTTAAATCCTGCTGATTAAATGACAGATATCCTCTTCCTGACACTGAAAGACTGTAACACACCAAATCCAGCCACCCTTCTTGATGACAGTGAGAGACAGAGAATGTGTACCTGTTCCCATGCCCAATGAATGAACCCATAGCCTGCCACAGCCACCCGTCTACATGAGCGTGAGAGACAGAGAATGTGTACCTGTTCCCATGCCCAATGAATGAACCCATAGCCTGCCATAGCCACCCGTCTACATGAGAGTGAGAGACAGAGAATGTGTACCTGTGTCCATGCCCAATGAAAGAACCCACAGCCTGCCATAGCCACCCGTCTACATGATAGTGAGAGACAGAGAATGTCTACCTGTGTCCATGCCCAATGAAAGAACCCACAGCCTGCCATAGCCACCCGTCTACATGAGAGTGAGAGACAGAGAATGTGTACCTGTGTCCATGCCCAATGAACGAACCCACAGCCTGCCATAGCCACCCGTCTACATGAGAGTGAGAGACAGAGAATGTGTACCTGTGTCCATGCCAAATGAACAAACCTGCAGCCTGCCACAGCCACCCATCTACATGAGAGTGAGAGACAGAGAATGTGTACCTGTGTCCATGCCCAATGAATAAACCTGCAGCCTGCTACAGCCACCCATCTACATGAGAGTGAGAGACAGAGAATGTGTACCTGTGCCCTTGCCCAATGAATGAACCCACAGCCTGCTACAGCCACCCATCTACATGAGAGTGAGAGACAGAGAATGTGTACCTGTGCCCTTGCCCAATGAATGAACCCACAGCCTGCTACAGCCACCCATCTACATGACAATGAAAGACAGAGAATGTGTACCTGTGCCCATGCCCAGAAGGAACCTGCAGCCAAACACAGCCATCATGCTTCATATTATCAGTAGTTTACAGTGATCAGAGGTGGGCGAAGTGGCCAAAATTTGGTCCACGAAGCGATTTGCAGAGTGATGTGGAATCTGCAAAGTAACCCGCAATGCGAAGTGGAGTACTTCACATCATAATGAGGAATGTGAAGTCCATTGAAACCAAAGACTTTGCATTACTCTGCCTTCCCCCAACCACTTTTGCATCAATTTTAATGCGAAGTACATAGAAATCAATGTACTTTGCAGCACTTTGACTTGTAATTGAGCTCCAAGGTGAATTTTGCAGTGATTCATGGGATTGCAGGTCATATAAGCTATAGATTGTTCTGCACAGCCTCAGTTCTGGGTAGTGTGTGTGTAGTGGTAGCTGGAGAGGAGACAGTTTGCTCTCAGAGTTCTAAAAGCTGTTAAAAAAGCCTTTTTGAGTCATTATTTTTTCCTCAAAATTTAGTACCTCAATTGTAAGAAACCCTCCTGTGTTCATGTCATGGAGTGTTGATTGTTTGTGTGTGGATTTTGAATGTTAATTTAGAACATTCAGTCTGTATACTGACAGACACTTGAAGTGTGCATTGGGGAAGGGGCGTATCTGTGGTGTAGGTAGATTAATTGGGAGAAAAAGCAGTCTTTCTGTTTTGGTTATATTTTTCTTGTTTAACTGTGTTTTTATGTACACACAGTAAGATTTTAATTAATTTTTTTAATTTTTTTGCTGATTGTTGTGGTGCAGCAGTGCATAATTTCAGTGGGTTTTAAAGGATTTGCTTATATTAATCAAGTTTTCAATTTGCTGCGCATTACTTGTAGTGTGTGTGTGAGAGTGTGTGTGACGTGTGCCATCAAATCAGACACATTTTATTGTGCCACATACTAATTGCAGCAGTGTGAACCTGCTATCTACTGCACCTGCGTGATTTTTTTTATACTGCTTTGTGGTATCTTCACTGGTAGTGGACTGTTACTGCAGTGCACTGTCCCCCCGTCCCAATCGGCAAAAGGTATTCTTTTCCAGATTTGGATTTGTGACTTGTGAGCACTGGTTATGTGTTCTTGTGCCTTTGCATCTGTATCTCTTGAGTGTGCAGCACAATCTTAATCTGTTTGTCCATTTGCATCCATTTAGGGCCAAATCTCCATCTGTAACTTAAATCACAGTTGTTTGTTTGGCTTCCCTTCAGAGTACTGTTGTAGTGCATATCTCTGCGTGAACATTGTACTCACTGATGTACGTTTTTAAGTCAGGGCAATCATCACGAGTCACTCACAATACAAATTGCATTCATCTTCACGATCATGATTCACGAATCAGAAAACTGTAAGTTTTTTTATAGTTAGTTGCATGTAAGCCTGTTTCATAGTATCTCGGGTCTCTTCTTCAGTCACCATTGTGCTCATTGATATGAGTTCTCAAATTGGGTAGTTTTGTGTGGTACAGGTCAGGGAAGTATAGCCATAGGTATTTGCATTCCTGTACAGTTTATTATCATTGGTCATGTCATGGCAGACACTCATCATGACTCCGACTTCAAGACACATCACCTTCTTCATCTTCACGGTCACGATTCACGATCACGTCACGAATCACAAAACTATGTTTTTTTGTAGTTAGTTGCATGTAAGCCTGTTTCATAGTATCTTGGGTCTCGGCTTCAATCATCATTGTACTCATTGATATGAGTTTTCAAATTGGATAGTTTTGTGTGGTACAGCCAGGTCAGAGAAGTACAGCCGTAGGTATTTGTGTTCCTGTACAGTTTATTATCATTGGTCATGTCACAGCAGACACTCATCATGAGACAAATCATGTTCTTCAAGAATCATAACAGTTACATTTTTTTTTTCAGTTCTGATGATATGCTGAAGATCTGTAAAGAAGACCAAAACATTGATGAATCTTTTTTAAATTTATTTAAATAATGTCCCCCCCTCCAAAAAAAATACTTACCTTCACTGGCTTGACAGTATTCCAATGCCAAAATTCCTCATCAAGCCAAGAAATGCACATCCCAAGTTCGACTATATGACCTGTGATACAAAAAAAAGACAATGGCTCAGATATTCTAAAAGGCTGTGCCATGCGCAACTGGGATGCACCAGCACAAGTCTGAAAATGTGCCATTCTGTGATATTCAGCGGGAGGCAGATGCGCCCCCCAAATCACAATGTGCAAGAGTGCAATGATAATGAATGCATGCACAACTGAAGGGGGAGGAACCATGCATAAATGGCGCAATGCGATATTCAACAACATACGCCATGTGCAATAGGGGAGCAAGTGGAAGTTGCATGATAGCGGAAATGAGCCAAAATAAAAAGGAACAAGAGAGAGGTGCAAGAACGCTACAGGGAAGGCACATGTTGCTGAACTGTAGGCAGCCATGCAGGCACCAAACACTGGGAGCAGGACAGGGCAGGACAGATACAGAGCACTTGGGACACCCAGGAACAGGGAAGGTGTAGAGAGCCTCTGCCACAGTGCAGTCCAAAAGGGGGAAGTGCCACACAGCACTGAGGCCACTACAGGGAGGTGTTCCCAGTGCAGGGAAAGTAGCAGCAAGGACAGCAGAGACACAGAAACAGCTGCAGGGAATGCTAAGCCAGGGACATGGCCAGTGCAACCATCCAGATGTAGGCGAGATGTGGGGGTGAGAAGGCAGCAGAGGGGGCGCGGCCGAAGAAGGGCCCGTCAGCGGTATGCCCCCAACAGGCAGTACCGAGCCTGCACCAGCTTCGAGCTCTACACTGATACTGAGATCATGGGCCAGTACCGACTGAACCAGACAATTCTGAGATGGCTCTGTGAGCTGTGCGGTGATGTGATGCAGGCACCCACATGACGGAGTTATGCTCTGTCAATGGAGATCAAAGTGACAGCTTGCATGTGCCTGCTCTCCTTGGGTACCTTCCAGAGACCAACAGGGGACACGACAGGCATAACCCAGTTGTCCGCATCATGCCTCCTCACCCAATTCCTCAGCGCACTGCTGCCACATGCTGCGGAGTACATCCATTTCCCCAGCACACCGGCGGAGCACACAGCAAACATACAGGAGTTCCACAGGGTAGCACGTATGCCTGGCATGCTTGGGGCAATAGACTGCACCCATGTGGCCATCCACACACCACCTGGCCCTGAAGGACTGCATACATGAATCAGAAGGGGTATGCAAGCATCAACTGCCAGGTGGTGTGCGATGCCAGGAGGTGCATAATCAATGTCTGTGCCATGCACCCTGGGGGAGCACATGATGCCTTCATCTGGCACCAGTCTGCACTGTGCCACAGGTTCGAGAGTGGGGACATCCCCACTGGCCACCTAGTGGGTGAGTATGCAAAGCATGCAGAAAGACATGCAGCTTGGGAGGGGCATAGTCAGAGGTGACATGGGTATTGGCCTAGATAGCCCAAGGCAGGGCGACACTGATCACCAAATTAATGTCCATGCTCTACACATAGGTGACAGTGGATACCCACTCCGTCTCTGGCTGCTCACACCATACCAGTGGCCCATGACCCCATCGCAGCAACGCTACATTGAGGCACATGCCACCACATGCAATGTCATTGAGTGGGTGTTTGGGATGCTAAAGGCACGTTTCTGTTGCCTGGACACATTTGGCGGTGCCCTACAGTACAGCCCCCCAAAGGCCTGTGGGCTATTCCTGGCCTGTTGTATCCTGCACAACATGGACAATGACTGTAGGATAGCTGTACAGGTTGAAGAGGGGGACATCGATGAGGACGATGAGGACACTGGTAAAGATGGTGATGGGCAGCCCCCCCTTGGTCAAAGGGACCCCCGACTGATCCGGATGGCACAGCTGCACCGGGACACCATCACAGAGGAGCACTTCAACCAACACAGGTAAGTCATGCAGGGCCACACTGCAACCACCAGTGCAAGGCACAACCCACAAACACAATGGACAAACCCCAGGGTGCATGTTGTCGAGGGAGATTGGCCGGCATGGAACGCACACGCCATCAGGGATGGACAAGGTGTAACTGGCACAGTCACACACACACACACACACACACACACACACACACCTCACCAAGACATTCACAAAGGGTAGGAGGCACGCCGACCCCAACCACCACCCCTAGCCACACACACGTCCACAGAACACCACACCCAGTGTCTGTCATTGTGCACATGTCAGACGCTGGGCACCATAGCACAGTGGTGGACAGCGTAATGTAGGCATCATCATGCACACACCACAGCAGACAGCAGCCAGGAGGGTGTGCAGATGGAAAGTGTGTGTGCGTGCAGGGCCGGGTACCCACCCATGCATTGCATGTTGAACAACACAATGCATGCAGGGCAGCATCAGACAGTAGCCATGCTGGGAGACAGGTCATTCACGTGCCACAGTGCCACAGCCACCACAGATGCATGGGCGGCCCTGCTGAGACCCACCGGCAGTGACAGGCTGACCACTGGCCTCATGGGGTGGCACCGATGGTCCCCCAGGGGTTCCACTGCATGAACGCGACCGTGCTCACGCAGAGGTCTGCAGCACACTGAACATGCCTGTGCCAGGCATGCTTGGGATGCCCACAGCTGAACCCGGTGTCGACAAGGAGGGTGTCGCACGATGCCGGGAACGGGGGGTGGACATTGCACTGCATGGTGTCTGCAATGCATGGGCAAATAACTGTGTGCCAATTGTGGCCATGACAGCTGTGATTGCCTGTGCCTGCCTGTCAATGGCAGCAGTCACATCATCCCGCATCCGGTCTATCCCTGCCAGGAGCAAAGTGGTGTCTCTGCTGCGCCACTCCTCTGCCTGGCACAGAGCTGCACTGAGTGCATCCACTGCCATCACAAGCCGCACCTGCTGATTGACTGATGCCTGGAGTATGTGAGTGTGCTCATCTAAGAGGTCATCTGCCTGATCAGCATGCTGTCCCTCATGGTGTTCGTGGCCCTGATGGTCAGCACCCCTTGAGGGTGGGTGCTGCACACCAGGGCCAGGCCTGGGCATGTCCACCGGCGGTGCACTGACACCGCCCCCTGACACTGTACCCCCATGGCCATTGGCTGACTCCTGACACTGCCCCTCCGGCTGCCGCTCTCCAGGGCTCAACAGTGCCGCTGCAGTGGCTGCAACAGCCACACTATCCTGAACACACACCAGTGCTGCCCCACTGGTGCAGACAGGTACAGGCTGGGACTGTGATGTCACACAGGCCTCCACGGCGGCACCACCCACGGCCATGCCCATGATGTCACCTGCTGTGTGGCCATCCTGCAGCCCACACATATCACTGTCCATGAAGTTAGCTCCATCATCATAAGTGATGGATCCGGCACCAGCCCGAGTCTCAGCATGCTGGCATCCATGGATGCTGGCACGCTGGGACACGGGGTGGGCCTCCTCCGCACCTGCTCCACCAACATCAGTCCAGACGTCCAGGTGGGCCCACTGTCACCCTGACCCTCGTATGCCTGTGGAGGTGGACAGGCCCTCCTCTATCCCCATGCTACCACCCTCAGTGGACAAGCCCACCACCGCTGACCCATGTAGATGCTCAGGAGCTGTAAGGGAAGACAGTAGCATTAATGGATCTGCCCTACTCTGTTCCCCCCCCCATTGACAGACCAGGACCTACCATGCAGTGATGGGCTACCACTCATCTGGAATCCACCACCTGGAACACCCTCAATGGTACAACACTGCATGCTGCCAGCAGCCCACTCTTCTTGTGGGGTCAGGTGTTGCACGTGCGGCTGTCCCCCACCGGTGGCAGACTGTGCTGCCCTGATGGCAGCCACCTTCTCCTTAATCCTCCGCCTGTCCATGCCCATCTTCTTTTTGCACTCCTGCATGGACCACTGGTGGCTGCCATGCAGGCTGATGGCACGCGCCACCTCTTCCCATGCAGCAGCATGGGCCTGTGGGGTTCCCAGATGTCCACTGAGCAGTGGCTCCTGGTCGAGGTAGGCCTCAAACAGGGCATCTGTTTCTGCCTTGGTGAAGTTAGGCCTCCTCTTCCACCCACGTCTCTGTTCCTCTTCGTCCACCTCACGATCGGTCATTATTCATCCTGTGAGAATGACAGGTGTTACCTGTGACTGTGCAGTCCCATGCATGTCCCACACACCACAGTCCACACTCCCAAACAGCATGCAACTCACCACAATAGACTGCAGTAACCGACTATGGCCAGTGCAGCCCAATGTCGCATTTTTATAGCGCGACGCATACAAATGAGGCGAGGCGCATTTTTAAGTGGATGCAAATGCAGTGCCTGCGCCATTGAATGGCTGATTAGCTGATTTGCATATGCCGGCTGAATATCGCGCTGTTGCGCTTTACACAATTGTGTTGAACGTGCTCAGGCAAGGGTGCATTTCTGTGACATGCGCAGTACACACCGAACTGCGCATGCCTGAGCTGTTGACGTAGATGCCTGCTGTGCTGCTGAAGTGCTGTGTGCGGGAGGCAATGCAGGGCATGGCCACCATTGTGCCAGTGGTGCTACTGTGCTGATCACATATATGGCACTGTGGCACTGGGGCACCGTAGGCGCACTGGGGCCACAGGGTGGTAGCACACAGGCACCCAATTGTGCTACATGGACTGAGTTCCAATCATGCTGTGGCTGTCCGGGCGCAAGAGACCCTTGACCCTGTGCCCGACCTTTGCCCCCTAGGTGCCATGCATCCTCATGGGTGCACCACTATCGCATTGTTCGGTGACAGCGTGATAGGGAATGGCAGCACTGTACCGCGCAGCATCTGCACTTGGCGGTCCGCTTGGCCGAGCGCCATTTTGACTCCAACTAGCTGTTGAGATGGGACGGAGAAGGGCTGCTATGTGGACCCAGGTTGAGTTGGCCAATTTGGTGGCCATTGTAGAGCCCCATGCTGGGGCACTTTATGGTGATGCACCCCTGGACAGGGCCAGGAGTGCAGTATGGGAGGAGGTTGAGGTGGCAGTGGCACTGGAAGAGGCCACGGGAATCGGGCGCATGGCCGAGCAGTGTAGCCACTGGTATGGGGACCTCCAGTTCAGGATCCTGGAAGTGCTTGCCCACCTGCGGGGATGTGCCAGGAGGGGCACGGTGCCACTGCCAGGTAGGTGCCACATCTATACACTGTTAACGTCAATACAGGTATCACAGTTGCATGTGTCCGGCACATGGGGGCGACGTCCAATGTTGGCCGTGGTGGTGGTATTGGGGTAGGTGGTGGATGTGTTTGGCTGTGTAGGACTGCACACACGGGGGTGGGGGGACTTTGCTACCGGATTGTATTGATGCTCCTCTCTCCATGTTTGCACCTTAGGCACAGAAGAGCGTCGATGGGTGAGAGAGAGGAGGCGCTGCCAGGAAGACCAGCAGGCCAGGAGGGATGAAGGTCCACAGAGGTGCACGGACCAGACTGATGATGGTGAGTGCCTTACATCCATGATTACTATTGCATGCTGTATAACAGGGCGGGCAGCGGGGCATGGCCACCATACATTGACACCACTGCCATGCACGCAACTTGTTACAGTCAGCACTGTGCAGTGGCACTGCATGTCTGGGAGTGCATCAATGGTGGTCCACACGTGCACCGGGTACATGGCTGTGCCACTGCCTTCACACCGCATAGCCATGTCACTGTATGGCCACGGTGGTGCTGTGTGGGTCATGGGTGGTGGGTGTGTGCAGTGGTCCACATGGCTGTAGGTGCCTGGGTAGGCAGGTCTTGTGGACGCGGTCACTGTGGGTGGTAGCACAACATCACAGGGGCGTGGCACATGGCTGTATGCCATGCACAATGGGTGGGTTGCAGGGGGCTGGACAGTCACACGTATTGACTCTGCTTCCTTGTGCTAGGTGGACGGCGACTACTGGCCATAGAAAGGGGAATGCAGGAGTTTTGCAGCTGGCAAGGGCGTCCCTGGAGATCCTCCAGAGAATGGCCCGGCACGGGGTCAGGACGCGGAGGACACGTCGGCACCACATGACTGATGAGTGGGGTGGATAATAGGCCCTCCATGCCCCTGGAAACATCTTACCCCCCTGGACCCACCCTCACACCCCTTCTTCCCTCTCCCATATGTTCACCCCTGCCCCTTACCCTCCCCCACTTGGTATGTGGCCCTTCCCCCCATTGTAAATATTTGTAAATAGTTTTGTTGCTTACCTCTTTTTAATGCATTTGTTTTGTTATGACAACTGTGGTGGTCTCTGATTTGCATCGGGCTACAGATGCTCAGCTGCAGTGGTGTACATGGCGTCAGGGGTGGTGCAAGCATGGGCATGTGTGTGTGTGTCCGGAAGGGAACCACCTATGGTGTGGGCAGGGAGATCAGTCACTGTCTGTGGTTTATGTGTTGTTCTCTGTGTACTGGATGCCTGTGTGCAGTGGTCCACAGTGCATGCACTGTGTGCATGGCACCCCTGTCAGACCATCCATGACCTGTGCAGTTGACACCCTTGCATGTCTGTGATATGCATGGTCTGCTGGCATGTCAGTGGTGGCTGTCCATGCTGGACAACCATTGTACCCGGCACAATGCCAGGTTGTCTCCCATCACCAGTATGGTGCACATCTGCCTCCAGTGGCACTGTGGCCTCCACTGTTGTTGTTGTCCCCCCTTCATGCTGTCACTTGTGTTTGTTACAGGGATGTGCTCCAGTGTCTGTCACTTGTGCTCCAGCCGCATGCTGGCGGCATACAGCTTCATGGTGCCTGTGCAGGGTGGCTGACACACCTGTGCCATGTAGGGGTGCTGGCCGTGTGTACACAGCTGCCGTGGCCACACACCAGTGGCTTGGTTGCCCCTCTACTGTGTCCCTGTGTTGGTGTGCCCTTGGGTATGGGTGGGTGTTTGTCCATGCACTGTGTTGCATCCTGTGTGGAGCAAGCTTCCATGCAACACTGTGTGTCTCTTTGCTGGCTGTTGTGGCCAGTGCTGTGACGGGATGTGTCCTTGGGAGGGTGTGCAGGGTGCTGTACTGCTGGTGGTGGGGTCCGGGGCATGCCCTGTCACAAGTGGGGTACCTCATGTGCCGACGCATGGTCGGTCTCTCAGTCGTACCTGGGGGGGACGTGTGGGGTGGCACTGTGTCTGCAATTGTTGCATCACTGTTTGCTGCCGCCCACTGCAGGGTGCACATGATGGGGCTGCCTTGCATGGCTCCGTTGTGCACAGGGTTGCATTGTCACAGTGGGGTTGGGGGCATGCATGGGATGTCCTGCACTGTTGGGCGCTACTCCTGGGCAGGGTGTATGGGGATCGTGGTGCAGGATGTGCTCTGCATTGGTGGGATGTTGTGGCATGGGGTGGTCGGCCCTCTTTGTGTGCCAGTCACAGCTTGCCAGGGGGTGTGCTAGGGCACCATACCCCAGCTGTGGGTTGGTTGCTTGTGTCCATGGGCCAGTGGTTATTCCAGCTCTCCACCGGTTGTGCAGTGCATGGGGTGTGGGGGGAAATGTCTGTTCTGCTGTGTGCTCCTCTGCCCATCTGTGGCATGGGTAGTGGGCCCCTGCATCCTGTCCCTGCGCATCCCTGGTTGTGCTGTTGCATTGCTGCCCTGCTCCACGGGGTGTCCCTGGTTGTGCTATGGAGCATCTGAACTGCACCACTGAGCATCCCTTGTTGTGCTATGGCACATCTGAAATGTGCAGTTGCACATCCCTGGTTGTGCTATGGCACAGGTGGCACAATATTCAGTCGTGTGCCGCAGGCACATCTTGGCCTGTGGAGTTTTTGAATATCACACTTCTTGCGCATGGGCGCAGTGGACTTGCACTTGCTCCTGCTGTTGCGCACTTTTTGGGTGCGGTTTGAATATCCGGGCCAATGATTACATGTATATATAGAAAATATATACAGTATATATATATGTATCTTTCCCCACATATATATATATCCCTCATTTTACCTCCCCTCTACACTAACTTTGTATTTTTCTCTTTTAGATATTTCCTGAAGAAGACCTAAGTTTGAAACATAGATTTTTAACTCTATTTTCTATTATCAGTGTGCATTTAATATAACCCTTTTGTTTTTCTTTCAATCCACATGCTGACGCAGCACCTTGTTTTTGCTTTTACATTTTGTATGCTACATTTGCTGTGACCCACTATGCCTAATCTGGAATCTCTTTTGAATTCTCTATGATGCTCCTTCATTTCATCTATATCTGCATTCCCTTCTCACATTTATAAGTCTTCTCTTGAATTATTTTCTGCAATTTGCTCAAAGACTAAACTCTGCAGTCACTTACAGTTTCTTTCCAAATGCTGCCACCTGGGTATTATTCTTAAAGGTTTCTGTTTGAAATTCATCCTTGTTCATTTGGGTCTGAGATACACATTTCCTCCACTAATAAACTTTTGAAAACTTTCTCTAGGGAATGTACATGAATACCATCCTCTTCATTAAAACACAGCTGATCTCTGTGGACAAAACCATTGAAAGGCAAAAGGATTTCCTGCAGCAAACGGCTCCATATAACCTTCCTTTAATTAAGCACTGCATCCAAAACCTTAACTCCAGTCTCTTTCATTTCCTCAAGGACACCAAATCTACAAAACTCCAGTCTCTCACCCAGCAGATCAGCAACCAACATGAGCACTCGAGTCAGACATAACCTAACAATTTGGTATTTTGCATTCCTCCAGACCTTCCCCTGACACAAGATAAGCAATCACTCCTTAGCAAAGTGCTTTCTTTTCTGCCCACACCCAGCTATCTTGACGCACCCCAGGTTCAAGTTGATCTGCAGTGCTTCTATTGTAGAGAATGCCTTATAGCTCATTTTTCTAATGAGACTCCTCTTCCCACAGATGATGACAGTATCACCAGAACAATCAATGATATCAATCCCCAGTGAAGTGCATGGACACCCCCTCCAGGACGTTTTGCTGCTGTTGATTATTTTGTTAACCAATGCATGGAAAACATCACTAACTTCGGCGTTCATTGCAGGCACAACCATTCCAACCTGGCATCTGGTGAGCTTGCAGCCTTCAGATCTCTGCAATGTAGGAATGACATTGTTATCAAACCAGCTGATAAGGGAGGTGCCGTCATGGTCTGGCAAAAGGAGTTATATATCACTGAAGCCACACAGCAACTCTCCGACACCAGGTTTTATTCTTCTCTTCCACAGGACCCCACTGCTGACTATCAGACTGAGGTCACCACCACCATCACCTCCATTATTGAAAACAAAGAGCTCCCTGCTTCTGCTAAGAGACTCATAAGTTCAGCATCCCTAGACATCCAAGTGTTATCTCCTTCCCAAAATCAACAAAACACGTAACCCTGGTCATCCTATTGTATCTGCCTGCTCCTGCCCCACATCCCACATCTATGCATTTTTGGACAGCCTCATGAGACCCCTCGTTGAGTCCCTGCCCTCCTATGTTAAAGACACTAAGCATGCTCTCCAGTTATTTGACAGGTTCAGATTCAGTGACTCTCATCAGCTCATCTTCACCATGGACATCGAATCTCTTTACACAGTGATCCGCCATGATGAAGGTCTGACAGCTTTGCAGAATTTCTTGAATAAATGGGAAGTCCAGCAGCCACCCCCACAACACACACACACACTAACTAGTCTGGCAGAACTTGTTCTTACACTCAGTGCTTTTTTTTTAGTAACAGTTTTTTTCAGCAGGTCAGTGGAGTTGCCTTGGGTACCAAGATGGGTCCCAGCTTTGTTAATCTGTTTGTGGGTTGGGTGGGTGGAGGAACATTTTTTTCTCTCATTCACAGGAACTGTGCCTGAACTCTACAAATGTTACATAGATGACTGTGTGGGGGCCACCTCCTGCTCCAGAGAGTCCCTCCAAGTCTTCCTTGACAAGTTTACCACGGCCCATCCTTCCCTTCAATACACTGTTGAAGTATCCTCCTCTACACTGCCTTTTCTGGATATCCAACTGTCAGTACAGAACACTGGTCTGAAGACATCTGTTTATTACAAACCCACTAACTCTCACAGTTTCTTCCTCCACAGCTCCTTCTATCCTAAACATGTCAAGAATAGCCTGCCTTATTCACAGTTTCTTAGACTTTGCAGGTTATGCAGTAAAGAGGATGATTTTGCTGAGCAGACCCAAATAATGCACAGTTTTTTAATCAACAGGGAATACCCTAAAAGCACAGTGGACAGAGCAGTCTCCCGGGTCAGTAGCATGACATGTAACCTTGACCCTCACAGGAAGGATAATGTCACGCAAGAACAACAGCGAAGAGCACACCTTCTCGTCACAGGATCATCACCAGTAACTTTCCCATTTAGCAAACTGACCCTAACATTGGTGCTTCCGTTACAGAACCACCTATTGCCTCCTACTGCTGGCCACCTAACCTGCAGAATCTCCTGGTTAAAAGCAGCCTACCTACTCCTAACTGTTCCTCCCTACCAGGTACCAAACCTTGCAACAGGACTCTCTGCTACACCTGCAAATTTGTTACCAGTGTGACTGAAATCCAGGGGGCCTACATATGTTTTTCACATCACCAAGGAGTTCTCATACACCTCCACTAATGTGGTATATTGAATTTTTTGCAGAAAGTGTACAGCTATTTACATCGGAGAGACTGGTAGGCACCTTGCTGACCATTTCAGAGAACATTACAGAGCAGTCAGGAAGGGTGACACTGCTAAACCCTTTGTATCCCACTTTATTTCCAGGGACCACAATGTCAATGACCTTTCTGTTGGTGTCCATAAGTAGGGCTTCTGGGATTCTGACCATAGAAAAAACATGGAAGCCAAGCTGATCATTCACCTTATCTCCCAGCAGCCCTCTGGTTTAAATGATAGACTTATTTTCCACTAACATCTTTCAGCCACCCCTTATTTTCCCTAAAGTCTGTTTGTATCTGTACACATTTAATTTCTTTTTCATTTTCACCATAAGTCTCCATCTCTGTCTCCTTTTCCCACATTTGTCACCTTTCAGCATTCTTACTAGGCCCTGTTAATTAGTCCCCACCTGGGGACTTCTCTAGCTCTTTCACTCCTATTTTGCTTTGTCTTTCCAATCATCACCTTTTTGTTTCACTGATTCTCTCTTAATCTTGTCATTTATAATTTCTTCTCCCTGAGCCTCCCCCTTTTTCTTTCCCCACATATATATATCCCTCATTTTACCTCCCCTCTACACTAACTTTGTATTTTTCTCTTTCAGATATTTCCTGAAGAAGACATAAGGTCGAAACATAGATTTTTAACTCTATTTTCTATTCTCAGCATGCATTTAAAATAACCCTTTTGTTTTGCTTTTAGACCACATGCTGACACAGCACCTTGTTTATATATATATATATATATATATATATATTTATGTAAGGGGAGTGAGGATAAAAAGTGGCAAATAACAGTAATATTTTGCCTGGGCAGACCTACAGTTAGAATATTGCATTTATTCTCACTGTAGGTATAACCAGGTACTATCTGCACTTCACCACACTACTCCAAAACATTTTGATTGGTGGGAGCTGGCAGCACAAGCAGTACAATCAGAATTCACCTGCTCACTTAGAAGCCAGCTCCCACTGTCAGTTTCATTTCACTCTGGCAACACACACAATACTTTCACTTTCTCCAGCACCACATACAGCCATTTCACAAACCACCTTCTCTAAACACCCCTCAATCAGAATACAGCTCTAACCCAGAACCTCCTCAGTGTGAAACCAGCATTCACACTGAAAGGTTATTTTTTTTCTAGCCCTCATGAATTAAAACAACTGCTAAACAAAGCTGTGAACAGAGCATTTCAACCACGCAGCACACTCAATACCTCCCTCACTTCCCAACCCCAAATTCGACTCCGTACCTGACGCTGCCTCTGAACCCAGCAGCTCCGCCACTCGTGAGGTCATAAGGTCAAACTGCACTCGGGGGAAAATATCTGTGATATTTCCAGTAGACCCATTACATATCCCATATAAATATATATATATATATATATAAAAACCAAGGGTAGTATTAGTGTACTCACAGAGGGCATCCTTCCTGTTGGGAGTCAGTGCAGCAGAAATTGCACAATCAGCAGCATTATCACATCATCATGGACTGTTAATTCAATGGTTGGGTCATCGTTCTAGCACATCATTTGGCATGACACTGTGCATCAGTCCAGTCAGGTCAAGAAGCACTACATGAAATTCCAACAGCAGCAGCAGGGGACATGCTGTAGTTCTTATTGGAGTGTATGCACGCATGACTGAGTGTGGCATGAATTAATGGAGACTTTTCTTTCCATTTTATGCTCTCATTTCTCTTCATCTGGAGTCAGGAATTTTCTGGGCACAAGACAGTAGCATTTTTGGGATGCACATTAATTCTGGTGACTGTGTGTGAACACTACACGTATGACTGAGTGTGCCATTAATTCTGGGAGACTTTGCATTTGTTGTTAAGCTCTCATTTCACTTCATGTGGACTGGGGAGTTTTCTGGAGACAAGACAGTAGCATTCTGTGGATGCACATTAATTCTGATGACTGTATGAACACTGTGCACAAGACTGAGTGTGCCATTAATTCTAGGAGACTTTGCATTTATTGTTATGCTGTCATTTGACTTCGTGCGGATTAGAGAATTTTCTGGAGACAAGACAGTAGCATTCTGTGGATACACATTAATTCTGGGGACTGTGTGTGAACACTGTGCGCATGACTGAGTGTGCCATTAATTCTGGGAGACTTTGAATTTCTTGTTATTCTCTCATTTCACTTCATGTGGACTGGGAAATTTTCTGGAGACAAGACAGTAGCTTTCTGGGGGATGCACATTAATTCTGGTGACTTAGCTGGCTCGGTGGTGATGCGGGTTGAGGTGCTGGACGCCACACCTCACACCACTCCGGCGACCCAGGTTTAGGAATGAGCCAGGGTCATCGGAGGTCAGCGGGGGGAGGGAGAGGATGTGAGAAGATGCCGGCTGGCAGCTTTCCACCTCGAGTGGAGGTACCCAGATCTCTCGGAGCTTGGCCACCGTCTGGTGGAGGCCAGAGGGATGGCACAATGAGAGAGCTCAGACAAAAGTCGATTGGGAGGTTAGACGGGACCTGGTCCGGAGCTGCAGTGCGCATATGTGCCTCCATGTGCATGTGCCACCACTTCTGGGAGTTCTGGGGTAGTTTCACAGGGATAAAATGGAGTAAATCATGGGGGCCGACATGGATGATGCCCTCAGACTGACTCTGAGGATCTGCCAGGGCGTGCATGGCACTAGAAGACCCCAAAAGACCCTGAGATCGGAAGGCTCAGTGGAAGCAGATGTCGACCTGCCACAGGAGGATAAAAATAGTTAACAAAAAAAAATATTCTGGTGACTGTGTGTGAACACTGCGCACATGACTGAGTGCACCATTAATTCTGGGAGACTTTGCATTTCTTGTTATGCTCTCATTTCACTTCATCAGCACTGAGGAATTTTCTGGACACAAGACAATAGCATTTTGGGGATGCACATTAATTCTGGTGACTGTGTGTGTGACCACTGCGCACAACACTGACTGTGCCATTAATTCCCTTCATAGTTATAGTCCAATTTCATAATGTCTATTTCCAAAAATAAATATATTTGGAGCCTCAGTAATGTTTACTTTCTGTTGTGTCATTGTGAAGTGTTTGTTAAAAAGCAGGACTGACCAGTGCAATTATACTGTGCTAAGTTGCATGTGTGCAGTCAGTGTACTTTCCTGTGTGTGCAGACACTGTCCAGCTTCTTGCAAACATATATATGCTGACTTGTTTCAGTGTTTATGGTATAAAGAATAAAGATAAGATATATATAAAGTTTATTTTAGTTTGTACCATCAGCAGCAGTGGACAAAGTCATACAATATTTCACGGTGTACAGGCATTATAAAGTCAGAAAATATTTAACAGGTCCAGTTCATTGCCTCTACACTGTGCTACCACATTTCTTCTTTGATTTTTTTGTTCTGGACTAAGTGATGTCTTTCTAGTTTAGACTGGCAGTGGCAGTTTTGCAGCAAGTTGCTGTACACCATAACACGAAACAGCACCAGTTGTAGCACAGTGTGGTGGCAGTGGACTGGACCTGTTATATATTTTGACTTTATAATGTCTGTACACCATAAAATATTTGGGGTGCCTCAGCAATATTTCATGTCTGTTGGGTACGGTTTGTAGAAAAGCAGGAGTTTTTTGTGCTATGATCTCCTAAAAGTCGTGTGTGCACTGTGACTGAGGGGCACACTGCCCTGAGACCTCTGAAAAATATTATATGACTTTGTCTGCTGCTGATGATGATACAAATAAAACATATGTTATATATTCTTATCCTTATTCTTTATACAATAAACACTGGAACAAGTCAGCATATATATGTTAGCAAGAAGCTGGACAGTGTCTGCACACACAGGACAGTACACTGCAAACATGCAGTTTAGCACAGTATACTTGCACTGCTCAGTCTTGCTTTTTAACAAACACTCCACAACAGAAAGTAAACATTACTGAGGCACCAAAAACATGTCAGGGTAAACATTCTTAACTTGGAATATAACAGGGCAATAAGAAGCACACTGCGCTATGTGGACGGCTGCTGGTACACAATACCTGGCTCCAAAAGTGCAAGGCAAGCACACAAAGCCACCACTCCATATGAATACAAGCCACAAAAATGTTTCAATGCTACTGCAACTTTATTGATGGCAAAAAAAGGCAGACACAAATGACCACTGCGCTTTGCCACTGAATCCTTCATTAGGAGGCACACCACTGCAGGCCTAACTGCCAAAACAAAAGGCTCATTACTGTGTGACTTGTTTTGTCATAAATACAGTTGCAGTAGCAGTGAAAATATTTTAGTGGCATCTATTCATGTGGAGTTATGACTTTCTGGTTTTGTTAAAGGAGCAGTCAGCACAGCATTTGAATAAAACATATGTTATGCAGAGCACTTTTGATTTATATATAAAGTCCTAGTGCATCCTTACCTCTGTCTGCTATTTGGAGTTTTTACTAAATTAGCCTGCTACTTTTAGGGTAGTTTTATGACCCCTGTGGATCTTCTTCATGTCAATTACCTTTATTGTCTTTATCACTCTGACAATATACCCTGTGTCATGTGACAGTGATATAGCATAGCCCATAGATTTACCATATGCAGAACAGCAGAGCTGTGTAACTGTTGTTATGCAATGAGACCATGTGGCAACTGTTACAGTTTAGCATATACCTCAGAGCTAGGTGAGTGGGGTTTCTGTATGAAAACTGCTAGTCAGTTACACAGCTCTGCTTCTGTGAACTGTGCATTTGCTAAATCAATGGGCTATGCTACTATACATCACTGTCACATGATACAGGGTGCATTGTTGGAGCGATAAAGGCAATAAACTGATTTAACATGAAGATCCAAAGGGGTGGTAAAACTACCCTAAGGCTCGAAGGCTAATTTAGTAAAAACTCCTAATAGCAGACAGAGGGAAGGACGCACTAGGACTTTACTTGTAAATCAAAATGCTCTGCATAACATATGCTGTTTCAAATTTTGGGTGGACTACTCTTTTAAGTTTAAATAATGATGGTAGGGACAACCCATTTTAATGTAAAACAAGGAAAACCAAAAGGGGAGGCAGGATACAAACTGTAACACATACAGAACAGAAGACAAGAAAAAAAGTGCATAATTATAAGGTACAGGGGGTGGTGGAGGAATACATTTTTATGACACTGGGAGGGTGTTGGGGGCACATGGTGGAAGGAAAAAAAAACTACTGTGGAATCCCATGGTGGTCCAGCAGCAGCTGGAGCATGGACATCATCTGCAATCGATGGCCCTTTATCACTCCAACTGCTGCTAGACAGTACTCACCCTCTCATTTGAGGCATCCACAGCACTCCAAAGAACTGAAATGTCAGCCTGAGTTACAGGCAGTTCTCTGGGGTCCAGATGTGCTGTGGCTGGTGGTGGTGGTGGTGGGGGTGGTGCTAGTGGAGCAGCAGGTGCTGCTGTGGTCCTCCTCCTCTTAAATCCATGAACAGCCTCCCTCTCTGCCACAGAAGGGCCAGCAGGTGCCAGCCTGGGCCATTCTGTAGCAGCTTGCCACTGCACCCAGTGGTGACTGATCATGTGGGTGCACTGGTCCCTGGACCCCATGTGACTCCCCTGGGGGCCATGACACACCTCCACCCCACAAATGTGGCAGTTCACCAGACTTCTGCCCCCCTTACACAATTAAAGAACTCCCAAACCAGGGAGGTGCATAGACGACTAGGCACAAGTGGGAGAGGGGCCAAATGCACTGGCAGCATGGTGCTGAGGCTCCATACTTGGGGGCAGGGGCACAAGCACATCCCACTCAGGAGTTGGCACTGGTGGTGGTGCCACTGTCTGATGAGATGCTGGTACTGGTGGTTCACTTGGTGCTGCAGCAGCCACACCAGCTCCTCCTGCTTCCAAGTGAGGGTGGCTTGATTTTGCTCCGGTCCATCATGAACTGGCCATGCCCTTCAATGCATGCGAACTCCTCCCTGGCCATGCCATGGAAGTGCCCCTGCCCCAGATATTCCCTGCTCCATCTGGACTGCCCTTCCTCGGGCCAACTGATACACATGATACACACAACACAGGCACACACACAGTCAGACACACAGAAACAACAACTAAGAAAACTAAGAAAAAAATAAATTCACAGAACAAATTAAGTAACAAAATGATCTACAATAAAACATGAATGGATGTAGCTTTTAAAAAAAACTCTTGAACCTGCCTCACCTCCCAGATATCTCTCTCTATCTCTCTCTTTCTCCAACTGCTCTGACTGCCTCCTCTCTCTCCCTCTGCACAGGAGAAAGTGGAAGTATCTCCTACAGCATGTCACTTCCTTCCTGCCTGGCTAAAGCATGTGACATAGAACAGAGAACATAGAAACATAGACTTTGACAGCAGATAAGGACCATTTGACCCACCCAGTCTGCCCATTTCCCTACCTATTGGATAAGCTGCAGATTCTAGTTAACCAACAGCCTACTTCCTGCAACCCCCCACTATAATTGACTTATGTCTGTCCCATGCATGTTTGAATTCCCCCACTGTTTTAGACCCCACAACCTCTCCAGGAAGGTGGTTCCATGCATCCACCACTCTCTCTGTGAAAAAGAATTTATTCACATTACCCCTGAGCCGTCCCCCCTCTAACTTTAAATTGTGCCCCCTTGTTCTTACACATCTCTTTTTCTGAAAGTGCTGCAAGCCATGTGATGTGTGGGGGGCCACCAATTGACTTGTCACTCTGCTTTACTTTGCAGAATGACAACAAAAAGTAATAATTACAAGGTGAAGTGAGCCTTTCACAGTGGTCACTTCACTTTGTGGCGTGCCAACATGAAGTGTCCAACTCGAGGGCACTTTGCTAGCGGAATTTAAATTCACTGTATCTCTATCAGTGAGTATGTACTAATTTGTCATACTATGGTTTTTCCTTGAATCGTATGAATGCTTCTGTAACCATTTTATAGATGCCTTTATCACCAAATACTGGCAACTGGTTTTGTTTTTTTTCAACAGGTTCCAGTTACAAACAGTGTAACAGGACATGAGTACTGTAGTACTACAACCACCTAAAGGCTATCATTTTCAGGTGAGTATTAGTCTTATTTCTTCTGTTCTGTTTTGTCTTTCATTTTTTCAAGCTGGTGTAAAGCATACAATGGAGGTGACATATAGGCCAGATAATATATTTTTCATGCACATCTGTCACTGGCTTACTTCAGCACACCATGGTAGTACTAAGTTTTATCCTGGTCATGACAATTCACCATGCAATGTAACTTAAGACATTGGGCCAGTGCATGCACACACACACTAAACTTGTTAATTGGTCTTGTAGTGGCTTACTAATAGCTTGGTATTTTAAGCTGGATATAACAGACAGGAACAGCCATACTTGTAACAGAATGTTTTAGTGCAATGAAGTCACAATAATTTCTTCTTCATCTTTTTTGCAGGTAACATTTCGGTGCTGTGTGCTGCCATTGGTGCTTTCTTCAAATCAGAACATGTGCAACTTGTATGAATCTGGAGAATAAACAGAAAACCTGTAAAGAAGACAAAACCACTATTGAAACTTGTTTTCAAATAATGTTCCAACCCCCCCCCCCAAAAAGAAATACTTACCTTTCATGGCTTGACAGTTTTCGTAGAGCCAAAGTCAGTAGCAAGCCGAAATGTGTACAACCAAAGTAGGACTCTATGACCTGTGAGAAAAAAGAAAAAGAAATGATTACATATATATATATATTTATATATATAGAAAGTAAATGTCTGGGTCTCTGAAAAAAAAACTGAGCATGAACCGTACAGTAACTTACTGATGGTGGTATGAATACATACACATAGGGCAGCATGTTTCAATCAGCCCAGCAGGTTAATGGTCCTCCAGAACATCACATTATGGTTCACCCCAATGGTCATCTGGGACTATCATCACTTGGCAACACACTGTGCATCAGCTCAGTCAGTGACAGCAGCAGAAAACAGAAGGACAACAGCAGCAGCAGCAGGCACCAGAGTTGTAGATGTCAGTGCATGCTTTAGTCAGTGTGTCCTGAAATAATTGTAACTCTTCAGCACATTGTCTTATGTGATTTTTCTTCATCTGGGGTCTGACCTTTTCAAGAAGTTTAACAGTAGCCATTTTAGTGGGCACACTTATGCAGAGTTGTGACTGTTGGTGCACACTTTAATCAGTGTGTCCTGAAATAAGAGTGACTTTTCAGCACATTTTCTCATGTGATTATTCTTCATCTGGGATCTGGCCCTTTCATGACAGTTTAACAACAGCCACTTTAGTGGGCACACTTATGCAGAGTTGTGGCTGTTGGTGCACACTTTATTCAGTGCATCCTGAAATAATTGTGACTTTTCAGCACATTTTCTCGTGTGATTATTCTTCATTGGGAGTTGGGACACTAATACTGATGCTGAATGATGTAGCAAGATAGCAGTATAAGCATGCTACATTCATATATCATAGTAATTTTTTTTTCTGGGGGGTTGTACAGTAATTGTGTTGGGTGATGGTAGGGTATTTTGATTGTGATTGTTGTGTGTATGCTAAGAAAACAGAACACAGTCAACAGTACCCAAAAACATATATTGCATGACAACTAACGCAGCAGTGCAATAATCTGTTGACAATTTTTACCTGAACTTTTCTATGGGATGTTTGATTTGTAGTAGTTATCTACTAACTTGTCTATATGATACCCTTATTTCCACAATTTACAACTGCTGGACTATGTTTTTTCACATACTATATGACATAATAAACAGCATTCCTTTTAATCTTGCTTGTGTCAGGTTTTCATCAGTATTCACACCAGTTTTTGTACATCTATCCTTTCAAATCCTTTCTGTTGGGACTCAAATGAAGTACCATGCAATCCAGCAGGATGTGGCATACCACCATTACATTACGGAGCAATTGTTGTTCAAAAACAGGTGGGTATACTGATTAAAACAATGGTTCAGAACAAGATGAAAAGGAGCATGACTGTTATTTCAAGTCTGAAAAAAAGGGAGTAAGCACGTTACAAAGAACCCACAAACCCATGACAGAACATGGGTGTGTCAGGGCATTAATGCAGGTCTTGTGTACGATGCGAGGCATGAAGGTTTGTCAGAGTTACTTACACCAGCTGGGAAGTGGACTAATGCCCTGATACACCCATGGGCTGGAGTGGGTTGTATCGCACTTATAAAATGGTCTGGCTAACTGTAAAAAGCTAAAAATAAAAACCTTTTTACAATAAGTATGCCAACTGTTTGTCAATTGACCAGGTGGTACTTCTTGCCAAATGGCAAGTCATCATATTGAACTTTCATTGATGAGCATTTTATAATGCAGAAGAACATTAATCATAGAAGGAATGGTATTATACAAACAAGTCAGTAAATAAGGGACAGTTGAAAATAGTATAAAACTGTATAGGTCAAAATTGTTCAAGAGCAGGTGCGCATTGTCAGGTGGTTATTTCCCAGCACCCCTCAAACATATATGATAACTGAATTGCTCCAGTGTTGAGGGGTATTAATAATACCATGCAGTTCAGTTCAGTAACAAAGTTAAAGCACTCTGAATGTGTACCCACAGAAAAATACAGCAGTGTGCGAAAACCGACTGACACAATCCCCAGACAGGCACCCCCATGTTAATTTGGGGATGACAGTAAGGCCTTGTTTGCACTGGGGCTCTTGAAATGGTTCAAGTGCCCTAATTTGTTTCAAGAGCTCGGTAGCACGGATTGCACTCGCACTGTACACGAATCCAGATGCAGTTTAAAGAACTGTGTTTAAGCCCTGGTGGGACGTAGGCTTAAACACATTTGGAAAACCATTTTTCGAATCAATTCATGTTTACCTGTGGTGTGAACAGCTCCTGAATCATTTAGGTAGCCTGGTTCTGTCTTGCTAGTTGTCTGCCACATATTTCCCAAGATGCTGTGCTACAAACTTCTCATAATTCTTTCATTTGTTGTTCTGCAAAGATGGCACGTTTACCAATACAGTACGAATGCACTAAAAACAGATCAGAAAACGTTTCTGAACATGCTTTCTGTAGTTCGGATGCATAAGCATGGTAAGTGCTGAAACAGTTTTAAAACGGATTGAAAAACATTTTCAAAATTGTCTGCAGTGTGAACGGGGCTTAAATGAATTTATGCACTCTACTGACATGTATGGGCCCGATTTTTCTAGAGCATCTCATACTACTTAGTGTTGCAATTTACGGAAATCAAAGCAACCGCAGGAGTGGAGTAACAACCACTCTTACTACAGCAGTCACTTTCAGTTTTCTAAACTGCAGTTATTGATAGCAATAACAGCTAAAGAAAGACTGTGCCCATATAGGTCAATGGAGTGCACCCTCACCATTCATTTTCTAACGTCACTAAATTAACATGGGAGTGCCTGCCTGCATGGTGGCGTGTCAGCAGGTTCAGGAAATACCTCTTTTTCTGTGGGTACACATTCAGGGTGCTATAACTGTTTGACTGGAAGAGGAAGACCAGTCAGTATGGCTCTCAGTCACTGTCCACAGCTTACTGATCCACAGTCATTGCAGTAGGATAAATTCTATATTACATTATTCACCACCTCACCCTTGACACAACACGGGTACCGCGCAACAACGTTTGGATTGCTATGTGGGGAGGGGCACCTCTATGTGGGTGCTGGTAAACTAAACTTTTGGGAAATTTATTCTACTGCAATTGCTGTGGATTATTAAGCTGTGGATAGGGGACTGAGGGCCATACTGACTGTTCCTATTTCAATAGATGGGACCGCATGGTATATTATTAATACCATCAACACTGGACAAAGTCATCTATCATATATGTTTGCAGGGGTCTGGGTACCTGGCAGTGCACACCTGCTCTTTAACAGATTATTGCACTGCTGCTTTAACACAAACAAAATGACAGAAAGAAAACTTTACTGCAAAAAAAAAAATCCTGTTTGTGAACAGAGATTATTATCTAAGAATATAAGGAAGGGAAGGACAGCATTTGTTTAGGTTATTTTCTTTAAACTGTTTTTAGGGGGTGTTGGGGGGGGAAACAAGGTTATGAGAAAGAAAGACAGAACACAAAATGAAAATTATACACCAAACAAAAACTCTAATGTTCCAAGTTATATTAAGACGGCAGCAGTTGAAGCATGCAGATAATTTGCAGTTGGTGACCCTCCATACACTTCAACCGCTGCTCAAGGTTCTCCACCCTGTTGTTAAGGTGGTCTACCTCACTCCACATGATACCCAAATCAGCCTGTGTGCAGAGTTTCCAGAGCCACATGCCAGTTCTGGAGCAGCCACTTGCTCCCTGGCCCTTCTATACTTCACACCCAATGCAGGCAGAGGCCATGCTGCCACCTGTTGCCCAGCAAGGGCATTCCTTGCATGTTCTGCAGCCTTGGCCTCCCACTCCATATGGTGGTGTTTTGCAAGGTGCATGCACTGCCCACCTGTCCCCAGATGAGTACCCCTGGGACCATGATGCTCAAGCATACTGCAGATATTGCACTTTAAAACACTTGGGGCAACAGGAAGTGAAGTAAAGAATCCCCATACAACAGAGCTGCAGTGCGGACCGGGCATAGGTGGGGGGCAGCAGGTGTTATCTTAGTGGGCTGCTGGTGCACAATTGGGGGGACAACCTGTTGCTGCTGAGACTGCTGTGATGGCTCTTGGATGACTTCCTGCTGCTGCTGCTCATCTGCCGGGGCCATGGCAGGAGGTGGGGAGGGGCAGTGGTAGGTGCCACTGGTGGAGGTGCTGGCATGGCACCAGTGCCTCCTTTTTCAGGAAGGGGAGCACTAGTGATTGATCATGTGGGTACACTGGCCCCTAGACCCCACGTGACTCCCCTGGGGGCCATGGCACACCTCCACCCTACAAACGGTGCTGCAATTTACACACGTGATGCCACCATGCATACGTGGCCCAACACGTTGTTCTCTACATGCCCCAGAAGAACCAAACCCACTTCTCTCCATTTTACACAAAAAATAAATAAAATAAACTATTAACAACAACTACTGAAATAAAAATAAAAAGAGGTAAACTAAGGAATCAGGACTGGAATATGAACTCAGAATCAAAAAGGGCACAACTCCAAACAAGAAATAAGCAACTAAACTCCACTAAGATCTGCAAATTCGATTGAAAATTTGAAATCTAACTCTTTGTCCCTCTCCCACACGAAACAGCTCCTTTTTTTGGGGGGGGGCCTTAGAGCATACCCAGATCTCCCCTTTTTTCTATACTGTTACATTATAGGAATTTAACTACATTTTTGCATTCAGTGGATTATTGTAGGAAGGACCCTGCTTTTATGGACTGACTACCCTCATAATTCTCTTTAAGCCACTCCTACTGCCAAGTAATTAGTTTATGGGAGGACATTATGATTTTTAATTGTATGCCTCCTTCTATTCGTTAGCACCCTTCTTCACCCTTAGCTCACCTTTTTGCTTTTTTTTTAACTCTTCCCTTATAGGTCACATTTTAATCTTCATTTATCTTTGAAGCAGGCTCCTTCACTATTTTACTGTGAATATTGGCAGCATTCACATTTGAGTGAGTTCATAAAGTTTCATAGTTGTGCATGATTGTATAGTACTCCATTTACTTAGAGACAAGCCAGAGCCGATCCATTGCGCTTGCACTGCTACTTTAAAATATTCTAACCTCTTTTCATATGTACAAACTATTTTGTTTATAATCTATATTTTTATTTCAAGGGTTACTGACATTTGTTCTGTCTCTACTGATTGCTGAATAATTTGCTGTGTATTTAAGTAATAAGGCATGGCAGGGTGTGTGTTATTGTGTAATAACATCACACCTCGAGTGGTTGAATCATGAGGTGGCAGGCCGAGTGCATTCAACACCTGATGTTTTCATGTTATTACACAATAACACACATCCTTGGAGTGCCTTATTGCTATTATACAATGGCTCATTTATATAAAAAGAAAAAAAAAATTCACTTTTAAAACAGTTTTTATTCATATTTTCTGCATAGATGTATGTTTATCAAAAAAAAAGAGTTCCTTTTTTGTGTGTGTCCAGTAGGTGGAGCTGCAATCCCTGTCAGCCATTATGTAAATGTAGTGATACTCTGTTTCCCCTCTCAGGAACTGAATTTATGTTTCTCGGTTCAGTTTGTGTCTTTTGGACTGACTCCTACTTCCCCATGCCAGATGAGTCCATTGTGTACTGGGAGAAATGTTTTCAGTTTTGAATACCATGGCTGTTACTTTCAGGAGCTGGGTAGTGTGTGAAGTGCATAGGCAAGGCTGTTACTTTCATGAGGTGGTCAGTGTGTGGAGCTGGTACGCACTGGCAAGATTGTGGTGTGGAACAGAACAATGGAGTGGGATATTTAGCTGCAGAGGTGAGTTTTATAGCAGGCTACCACCTTTGGTGAAAAAAAGAAACTTTCTTCTGTTTTAAGTATCTCCACTGCCTGCATCTTTTCTGCAAAACGGATGAGTCGGTACCTGCTGATACTGAAAGCATTTAGCCACAGGCAGAGGCACTGTGGAGAAAGACATTTGTTTTTGAAACAAAATGCTGAACGAGGGTGGAAATTACTGTTGGGGTGGGGGGTGGGATGATGCCGTGATGGCTTTAGGGTCTGGTATGGTATAATTATTAGTAGTACCTGCTACTGTAACTTTCCCCCAGGGACCTTCTGAAAATGCCCACATGGTCTAAATGTGGATATCCTGGTATCGTGAAATACTAAATGAATAAGTAAATATTATAATGTTAGCCAGGCTGGCAGATGTTCCTGGCATCATTTAATGGTTTAAATTGTAGTTATTAATCACACACACACACTGCAGATATGTGCCAGGAACTCACGTCTGATGCCCAGAATCACTTCCCCTGATTTTGCTCTGCTTTTTACTTTAGAATATTTAACTGTACGGGCTTGAACTTTGCATGGTTAGTGTAACTGCACTAGTAAATGTTCTAACAACTTGGAAAAAAAAAATAATTTAAAAGTTGAAAATTGAAAAGAAAATGTCACTTTCATACAACAAAAAGACAAGGGTTTCTCAAAAAAATGGAGGAGTTACAGTTTTAATTTTGGAGACCCAGAATTAGGATAATGCAAGTACCGTTCTGTTATTTTTTTAAAGTGTCCTAGTTTTCTGAAAATAAGGGCTTCACTTGCCAAGGGTGCAGGTATCTGTATGATTCGTGCATTGCCAGCCTGTGGAGCTACACAGTGTGATGCTGTGCAGCATATGTCACAGGGGTATTGCATTCAACAACCTCGGCAGTTCCCATATGCTTGAGTGGAGTGCTGCACAGTGGGTGAGAAAAGCCAGGGAGATGGAAATGAGCTGAACACCGGTCTTCCAATTTCTAAGCCAGATCTGGACACCTAGTGGATCCCTTGCTCTGTTTCCACATCAGATCCTGAGATATAGATTTACACAACTGGAGCTGCCCACTGGTGCTGTAACTGGTACCAGCCATAAAAGAGTGGCCAATTCCTGATGTTAAGTGAAAAAAAAAATGACTGCACTAACACTTGACAGTATGAATACCCAGGAACAGCTGTTCTATGAATATATAGTATATTTTATTTATAAATAGTTGGCAGTAGTAAAAAGGCAGAAAAATGGCTATGAATCACCTCAACAGTGATAAATATGTAGACAACAATACTGCAAACACTGTGTACCCAGAGACAAAGGAGCTTCCATGCTTCAGTCTCACATGACCTTCCTTGGGGGTAAAACAGTTTTTCCTGGTTATCTGTCTTTTAAGTGTGAGTGGTGCCACTTTTGTTTAAGTTCAATCCTGGGATACAGAAGTCTGCAAAAGAGACAGCTGTATGAGGAGATTTTTAAACTACAAAAAAAAAATATCAGATCTATATTTGTTTGACTATGCCTGAGGCCCTGTGACAGGGAGGTGAACTCAGCACAGGCAAGCATTCCCTGGGAGGGGTTGTCCTGGCCTTGAGATTGGAGGTGGCGGAGTTGCATATGCTCATATGGCAGGATCTCCCTGACATACGGGAAGTAACCACCTAGTCATCCTCAGTCATATTTAACTGGCTTTGTAAATGCCACTTGTCCCTGGATCCGCACCCAGAAATAACTCAGGCCACTGCTTTATCACTTTTGGTTGCTCGTTGGCAATGTTTATTTTAAAGGCACAATTTATATTCAGCAATTTACATCACACTTCATTTCTAACAATCAGTATTTACAGCTTGGACATAACAGTCCCATATCACTTCTAGAACATAACAGTCCTGTCTTTCCTGTCATGTTTCTTCCTCTTGTTCTCCTCTTCTTTCATGATTGCTTCTTGGGGTTCAGACACCATAATCCAGCTCCCCCCTTTCCATCACCATAACTGGGTACCACACTTACCCGGACCACTCCCCCCCACTAGAAGTGGACACAGCGATCCACCCCCTAGTTCTATATTCCTCCCCCATTACTCCCATGCCTGGGTTCTTTTGTCCCCAGCCTCTGGTACCTACCCGCTCCCCCCTCTGTCTTCCACCCCTTTTTATCCTTTGCTCCCAACCCCTTCCACTGACCCATCTCCAGCTAGTGATGGAAGATGGGGCTTCCCACCTTGCGGGTTAATCCCTCAGACCCTTCTTGTTGGTTTCCCAGACTAGCTCCCCAAAGGGACGGATGAACAGGCCCATGCTGAACTCCATCAGATGAACCCCATCTGCCCTGTAAATCACCTCCTGTTCGAATGAAATGTCCCTATGTTGAATGTGAACCCCCCATCCATCTCAATCCCTGCCCTGGCCACTTTCCTGTTCAGGCATTTTCGTGCCACCTCTATTGCTTTAGGTCCTTTCGTTCACTTCCATACCATCTGGGAGGTAATCTCACACCATGTGATCACTACCCTAGGCCACCAGCTCTTTATGTTCTCCAAATTTGCAATCATTGCATCACGGACCCTCAAGGCACTGTCCCCAAGTCATTGCCCCCAAATACACAATGATAGAGTCCGAACTGGCCCATCGCACCCAAAGCTCCTCCAGCAGGGGAAGCAGCTGTGACCACCTCATGCCCCTAGGCCCCTCCACCACACTCTGGTGTGCTTGGCTCCCGGATGCAACTGTGTCCCTATCCTTGTGGTGTCTGCAAACCTCTCTGCCCAGTAGATGAATGAGTGCCCCACAATCCAGACCTGTCTCTTGGAAACTGCTATGGGAAGAGAAAAAGGAATACCCATTGGCCAATGTCAACACCTCACATATCTCTTGTAACAGTTTGATGTTTACCTCCCTACCCGCTTGACCTCCATCTCCCCCACTCCAACCACAGCCGCCTCCAATGCTGCCCCAATCCTGAAGGAATGTGGGGCGAAACTGCTGGGGTTCTCCCACGCAAATGCCACCACCTTTTTAGTACCATCCCCACTTGGAACCCCATCACCAGTGACCTGTCCCCATGCACGAACCAGAGCCCTGACATGTGGCCCCACATCCTATTATATTCCGTCATAGCCTGGACTGTGCAGACTCCTGCACCTGCCTGCCGGTGCATCTCCACAGTGGTGCCCTTACCTCGCTGATCAGTTTTGGCTTCTGAAGCCAGATGACCACTTTATTCACCTCCACTCTCACGTTCTCTTCTTGCAGACCTGCCGTGCCACCCCTTTTTTAGGAGCTACCACTTCACCCACCCTAAATGTCCCCCTTGCCATGACAGCAAATATGGCCCGAAACAGACAGGCTTCACTCACTAAATGGCAGACGTTATCCAATGCCCTTACTACTCTTGTAAGCAGGGGGCACCATTATGCATCTTCTTCCATCCTACCTCCTGCTCTGACCACTCTGCCAACCCATAACCATCCGCCAGATGACCTGGATGCCCACCACGTCCAACCACCCCCAATCCCTGCATGTTCAGCTAATTCCCCGTCAACTGGACCAACATGGTAGTGTGGGCCACCCCTTCTTCCCATTTCTCTACTACGTACCACATGACCTGCTCTTCTTGCACTGGGTCCTCTGCTTCCCAGTCCATCCTGGACTGAAATGCCTGGAAACTTTCCCAATTTCGCTCATAGGCCTTCAGGGTGTTGGTCGACCATGACCCTCTGTACAAAGCCTTGGCTTTCTCTCCCTCCAATCTACCACAGCCAGTTTGGGTCCAGGTAGGTGCAGCATGTGGTGCCAACTCCCAGAACTGTTCTATCTAAAAATGAGAAAGACAGTCAGCCACCTTATTTTGTGCCCCTTCAATGTACTGTGCCTTAAAGGCTAGGTTCAAATGCAGACCCACCAACACCATGCACCTTAACACCTGTCCCACTGGCTACATATTGCCACTCTGCCTGTTGATCACCTCTATCACCCCCTTGTTATAGCACCAAAATAAGATGTGCCATCCTACCATCCTGTCACCCCAAATCTCCAAGGCCACCCAGATTGGGAAGATCTCAAGAAACGTGATGTCCTTGGTCCATCCCCACTCCTGCCATTGGGCTGGCCATGCCTCTGAGATCCACTCCCCTTGAAAGTAGGCCCCCATCCTGAGCCCCCCAGACACGTCTGTGTACAGCTCCATGTCTATATTGCAAGTCCACTACTCCTGCCAGAATGTCACCCCATTGTATGAATCCAGGAAAACCTCCCAGACCTGAAGGTCCTCCCTTACGCTTTTACTGATATCCACCCAGTTGTGGCGTTGTTTTGCCCTGCCCGTGACCCTCCCCAACCATTTTGTAAAGGCCCTGCCCAGGCTGATGGCCTTGCAGGCAAAATTAAGGTGCCCCAGCAGCTGTTGTACCTGTACCAGCGGCACCCTTCTCCTCCTGCCCACTAGTGCTAGCAACCCTTTTAACCAGGACACCTTGTCCCCAGGCAGCTGAAAACACTTCTGCTCAGTGTCCACCTCGATCCCCAGGAACTCTAGCTTGCAGTCCAGGCCCTCAGTCTTCCCTGCTGCCAGGGGGATCCCTATGATGCCGCACATATCCCTAAAGTCTGCCAACATCGCTTTTGTCTCCGCCTGACTGGCCCCAATCAACAGAAAGTCATCCAGGTAGTGGACTACCCTCCTGTACTAATATCTGTAACCAAACACCCATTGCACCCAGGAACTGAATGCTTCAAATGTGGAGCATGCCACCGAGCAACCCATGGGCATAGATTTATCAAAATATAGCCCACCCTCAAACTGAAAACCGAGCAGGCGCCAGTCTGCCAGGTGGACTGGTAACAGCTGGAACGCGGACTCGATGTCTGTCTTTGCCAGCTAGGCCCCCTCCGCCACCTGAATCAACTCCACCACCTGGTCCAGTGAGGCGTAAGAGACCATGCTCAATGACTCTGGAATCCCTCCATTCACCGACCCTCTGTCCGGTTAGGACAGGTGATGTATGAGTCGGAACTCTCCCGCTTGCTTCTTAGGCATCACCCCCAAGGGTGACACCTGGAACTGCTCACAGGGGGGTTCACTCATTGGCCCCTCCACCCTCCCCTCCCTGACCTCTTTCAGAATCTTTCCCCAGACTACGTCCTCCTTACCTCTCACCGAGCCCAAGTTCTTAGCCCACATCCCAACCCATGTGCCCTCAAAGCCTAGTGGAAAGCCTCTCTGAAAACCAGATCTCAGCAGCTCCACTCCTCTCCTGTTGGGATAGTCTTTCATCCAGGCCTCCGCTACCCAATGATTGATGGGGGTGCGGGCCAGGGTATCACCCCGCCTTCTTCACCTAGTCCTGTGCTAATTCCAGCCATAGCCGGGATTGTATCCCCATCTTCCGGGGCCCCCTGGTCACTTCCTGCTCCTCCCTACCATCCTGAAAGGGCTATTCCTGAAGTTTCCCAGCAGCATGCCCGGCTTTGTCACCCCCTTGTCTGCAGGCCATCACCAGGTGTGACCCCTCACACCATGAGTAGATGTGCCTAAACCTGCAGCTTGGCCACCTACACAAAGCCCTGTTACAAGCCCAGTAGGCCTTGGTGCCCTAGGTCAGTTCCGCTCTCTTTCCTTGTTCCGCCACCTGGCCCCCTGCTGGACCTGACAGAGTCCTAACCCACAACTCTGAATGGTTGCAATCCCACCTCAGGTCGCCCATCGCTGCCATTCTCCTCTGGAAGGCCTCATCATATTTGAGCCAACTGAAACCCAGCTTCGCCTTATACGCATCTCAGATGATAGCCATATAAGTCAGTAGTGGGATTGCCAGGTCCGGCTGCTTCTCCAACAACAACGCGCTATAAATCAGGAAACTAGCTTTCCACGTATTGAGGTTCTTTCCTTTGAACCTGGCCTTCTCTACCGACCCGAAGATGTCGACATACTCCCCTTTCCACATCTTGTCCTTTATTGAGGATGGCACGAGAACTCCTAGTGTGAAACCTGGCAGTCCATCGTATAGTTTCTGCCCCCCCCCGTGGTGCCTGCCCCTTCTTTGTCTGGTCAGGCCCTTCCTTTGATGGCCTGTAAGGCCTTCTCCATCTTAGATACCCCGTCTGCCCCCATGTCCCCCAACAAACCCTCAATACACTCCTTCAAACTTTTTTCATCATTCATATCCACATCGTCCTTATCACCATCCGGCTGTGGCCCCCACTGGGATCAGACTGGGTTCAACCCCCCCACCAGCACCGCTGGTGGGCTGGGTCCCACCCTTTTTGGTCTCTTGTTGGTCTTCCCGGTGCCAGCCCTCTTGCCCCACTCCTTCCGTTTCCTCAGGCCTCCTCTTCTGCTTCCCTTTTCTTTGCCGCCTCCAGCAACTCCGTCATCTGGGTCATCAGCTTCGATGCCTCCACCAACATAGTCATGCTCGACATGGGAGTTCTCTTGGGCACCATCTACGGTTCCATGTGTCTAGTCTACAGGACAAAACACCACATGATCACCTGCAATCCTTCCACCTGCCACTCACCCCCCCACCCTCCGAACATGCTCCTCAATCCTCGGTGAATGTGCAACCGGGACTTTCCCCAGTGCACCAAAGAGGGCCCCAGCATACCGCCCATAGACCACTCTCCATTGCCCCCCCTGTCCCTTTTTCCATAGGATCCTCCATTCCGGGTGCGATTCCCCAGGAGTGAACCACTCAAACCCATGATTGATCGTGGACAGGTGTGGCCTGGCAAACCCCAGCACGCACTGACCAACCTCTGTGGCATACATATCATTTGCGTTTTAAATATATATATTTATATATATTTTTTAAAGAAAAAATCCTGCCAACCAGCCCACCCCAACCAATCTTCCCCCTCCCACCATGTTCCCATGTGGCCCTCTTGGCCAAAATGGTGTCCGTGCCACGTGGCTGGGCCCCTGCAGTCCCCAGCATTATCTGGCCTCCTGGTCCATGCCTCGCATTGCCATAAAGGAGCCCTGACCCCCTCATGGCTGCCAGTCGCTCTCCACAAAGCCTAGTGGTTCCTCATTCTCCTGCCAAGACAAGCTGCATCTGCCCCTTTATCTGCCTTCCCAGGATTATTGCTGCCACATGAGCCATGATGCTACCTTGCCCCCTAGGCCTGACACCCCTCCCCGCTGAACCACGTTTGGTCCTCCAGGCCATACTGGATGATTAAGGATCCCCCAAAAAGTTTAACAACAATACGGTACTGACAGGGCTATCAACGTCATGCACGCACCTCCACACAGTAAACTGGCATGCAATGACTCACCCAACAATGGCAGCATAGCAAAAGTCTATTTATTGCACAGTCTAGTTAGCAAACTGAAAAGTAAAAAATTCATTATTGCACAAGCTCCAAGACAAGAAATTAGTCTCTGTATATTGCTCAAAATGCTTAAAAAGCAGTAAACTCAGTATTGAACACAGTTCGATTACAGTGTTCTATTGCACAAGCTCCAAAACAAGAAATCAGTCTCTGTAAAAAGTCCTATTTGCCTAAAAAGCAGTAAATTCAGTATTGCACAAAACTCTAGGTTCCTCAGGCAGCAAAAGTCCCCTATCTCTTCTAGGCCCCCTGACCCAATCCACCATGCCCCGGGATGGCCCCCCCGCCACGTGATTGAGCCACAGGAGGCCCCTGATCTGCATCTAGGCCCCTTGGCCCACATATCCTTCACCCAAGATGGCCCCACACCCTGTGGCCAGGCCTAATAATACCCCTGAGCTGTCTCTAGGCCTCCTGGCCCACACATCCCCATGCCCCAAGATGGTGCTGCACCATGCAGTTGAGCCTCCAAATGCCTCCCGGATCTGCCTCTAGGCCTACTGAGCCCATGCTCGCCTACTGCTGGAGCCCCAATCCCCACTGTTACCCCACCCCCTTGGGCCTGCCAGATCATCCCTGGCCACAATTGTGTCTCCTGCAGCAAACAACGCACCATGCAGCATCAGACAAGGCCTGCACTGCCCCCCATCCAGTGCCACATACTCCATCCCATGCCTGTCCAGTCCGGCGGGCCTACCCGATCTGGACATGCTCTCCTACTGGTGCAAGAGCTACCAGCCTGGTCCTGCTCCCCACTACCATACCCTCGTCCCAGCGGGCCTCTAATGCAACACAGACTCCCTGAAATAGCACCAAACTGTGCACCACGCAGAAACAACCGCTCCCAGCTCTTATCTTTTCTTTGTTTTTTTTTTAAATGGACACAAACACACACTGCCA
Source organism: Neoceratodus forsteri (assembly GCA_016271365.2). Lineage (NCBI taxonomy): Eukaryota > Metazoa > Chordata > Ceratodontiformes > Ceratodontidae > Neoceratodus > Neoceratodus forsteri. Next base: position 1,221,451,166 of record CM057459.1, on the reverse strand, counting down.
AATTGGCAGAAAACCTCGGGGTTCAGTTTCAGCAGTCGCCTGCTTCCCCCACTGCACCTTTTTAGCCACCAAAGCTAGCCACCCTCATGCGTCTCTCCATGAGCGTCTGGCCCAGGCCATGGCCCTCGGACATGAGCCCCTTCAGCCCACCAACCGCATTACAAATTCCACCTCTCACACAGGTCACTGTGCAGGACATAACCCATAACAACATGTACCAATCAATGAATATGCCCTCTCATTCCAGCCACCAACTCCCAGCGCCTGTGCAGGCCAGCATTACAGCTCCACACGTCCCATATCAAACATCCTAACCGCACTAAATGCCACTGCAACACATGTATGAAATGAAACCAATCATGAATTGAGCCCCCCTCCACACTTCCAGCCTGGGTGACTCAACAGACCACAAGCCACCAAGTCTCAGTGCCTTACCTTAATGCCAGCAATGTGCTGTAGTTCAAGGAGAGATGAATTCTCCAGCAAGAAAGAAGGCTTACTGAGGGTTACATGCCCTTAAATAGCCCCTAAGGACCCCTGATTAAGACCCACTCTTGCTCCTCCCCCTTGGACAATGACCAGCGAGCTCCGAGCCTGGTTGTATGACACCATCTGTGAAGTCATAGTCCCTCCCCCTTTTCCCTGCAGCTCCCCCCCCCCCCGTATTCATTCCTGGCTGGGTCCCAGGACAATCTGGCCTGCCTTTTAGTGGCAAGTCTAATTGTAATGGCCACTCCCCTGATATGTCCACCATGGTCACACACACATTGCTTCATAAAGTGTCCTTAATCAGGAATGGTATGTGTTGAGCATGTGCAGTTATGAAAGATGTATTTCTGAATACCATGGGTGTGCCATATTTGCCATGGGGCCTTCCAATTCTCCAGTTACATGGAATAACAAAACAAATGAAGCAAACATTCCAGAATGGGGTTAGCTTGTGTTCATTTATGGCAAGGGGCTAAACCCATATTAGCTGCTGCTTCTAGTCAGGGTTGACATGAAATCATTTCAGGTAAAGTACTGAAGGTGGGACTTTGTAATAGTTATCTCTAAATATGAACATTATTGAATTTCTTGTCAAACTTTTGATCATACTTGATGTTTGTTATGCTTATTTTGCTATGAAGTAGACCATTAACAACAAACTTAATCCACCTGAGGATGTGCAATGTTTAATTTTTGGCATTTACAACTTTGATTTTGCAACACAAGCCACCCACAAATTCAAACTGCTGGCCAAACTATAAAACTGTAATAGATGTCACAACTTTTATTCAATTAAATACAGTACTTTCTTACTTAAGGAATTTTAAGCTAAATATTTCAAGTATCTTAACAAGGGGAACTCTGTTCCCATAGCCTTACCCTTTAACCTCCTCAAGTCTGATTTCAGGAATCATAGACAATCAAAACCTATAGAGTTTTTCATTAAATAGGAAAAGGGAACAGAGCCCTTAGGAACAGCAATGAAAAGACATGTTATTTGTTTCTTTGTTTGTTTGTAATTTTTGACAAGGAAAAGCACACTTATTTGAGACAGCTTGTTTCCAGGTGCATGCTGGCGGGGGGTAGGTTGCATGGACCTGTTTCTATTGATGTATACATGTTGTTATCACAGGAAATAAGGAGCCTTGAAGGTAGCACGGCAAAAGTATAATGCAGTTACAGGAACCCCATCCCTTTACCCCACCACCACTTACAATAATTATGCACAAGAGGAAAACATTAGCACACCCTAGTATGCTCTTGTCACTTTCTGCAACATGAAAGAAAACTACTACTATAAAGAAGAATTTGTCTTTCTATGATAAAAATTGATTTCTTAGCAAACAATTGGCCAGTACCAAGCAAAACATGCAATGCTTACTGTCTGATATCAAACTGATTGTTATTTTTAGGGCTGCAGTGCTCATAGCCCCACAGACCTCTTGCTATCAAAAAAGCAGTCAACGCATTCCTTCTGACTGAACAACATGTTGGAGTTGCAGCACACTCGCCTCCATGTCCATGAAGCACTCTGCTCGCTGTCTCCATTGGCAGTTGCACTGCACTATTTTTTACTCTCTCAGTGGTCATGGTGGAACATGGTACACTCCACTGTGTCCAAAATAGCCACCAAACTGTATTGCGCATGCACGACTACTAAAGCATACACAGTACAATGGAGCTGCCATCTTGGTCTTAGGGGACTGTGCTGTATTCTGCTATTACTGCCAATTTCTTTTTTTTTTAATTATACATATCCCCCCCACCCGATCCTCCCTTTCAGCACCCACCACCTCATACACACCCATAAACACAACAGTGACACTGGGGGTACCCAATCCCCCAATGTCATGTTTAGGAATCCTCCATCGTGATTTTTGTTTTCACCTGGAAAAAGAAAATCATCCATCAATGTCTTTTGCAGCCGTTCTGGACCCCTACTGAGCCCTTCCACTCAGCACCCACTACCCCGTGCCCCCAAGCCCTTACTTATCTGTCTGTATTACAACACTCTAATCCTCTCTGGACTGCAGAATGTCTTCACTCTTCCATGCCAGACAGCGAACTGAAGAAACAGGTATATGGTTCAGTAAATTTCCATTAGGTTTTGAATTTAGTGGAATAATTTGGGCATTTTTGCATATTTGTGGCTCAAATCTACAACATGCCTCTTTTTGGGTCCCATCTCATAAACAACTGCAATGACATTAGGCAAATCCATTCCAAAAGGTGATTTATGGTCCTGCATGAAATCATCTTTTGAGCAGAAGCTGAAAAGTTTCTCTGCCCCTGTTCATGAGGTGGTGTCATAAGAAGGCTATATTGAAAATTTGGTGTAACAATACTAAAAAAACAACATTATGAGCCTATGTTGAATTTTATGAATGCAGGCTCATAACTTTGGTAATTTTCAATATTTTTACCCTAGATTGACAACATAGCCATATCTTTGCAGCACCTCATGCATGTGATAGCTGTCATTTTTCAAAAACTGGCTAAAATGTTTTTTTTTTAATATCCTGAAAGGTGATTTTGTGCAGTATAGCCATTTCTTTACAGCCCCTTATGAATACGACAGCTGTCATTTTTCAACTCCTGCCCAAAATTTGTTTTTGCATCCCAATAGTTGATTTTATAGTACCTATACAAAATCACCTTTAGACCAGGAGTTGAACATTTTCTTTGCCCTTCTTCATGAGGCAGAGTCATAACAAGGCTATGTTGAAAATTTGGTTTAAAAATATTAAGAGCAATTTTTCAATATTTTTACCCCACCTTCCCTGGCTGCAGCCATATCAGATCTGTCCAGAGTTTGCTTTTGATGGAGCATGTTTTTACAATTAGTGGGGCTTGGGAGAAAAATATTTGGAGCCTTAGCTAACCTACAAGTGATGATTTTATGTGGTGAAGCCCTTTAGTAGCACATGATAATATTATAACACCCTCTGAAAAGTTTCAGAAAAGTTTTCTACACCTGTCAGTGGTGATATTTGTATGAATTCTAATTGAAATGTGGCTCTATTTACCTATACCCTATCAATCTGGAAAACCTTTCTTCAGTATTAGGGCAACAGATTGGGTGATATATTAGCTCTCTTAAACTTTTAAATAGTAGTAAAATTATATTACAGAAGGTGCTTTTTGTAGCAGGGTTGGCTTATACTTTAGAGATATGCATATATTAGTATATTTTTAGTACATTCAAGATTATTGTTTGACTGCTACTGCATTAAGACTTAAAGATATGGTCCCATTTCTAGAAGGGCTGGTGCAAGTTGCACCAAAGGTGACTTGCACCAAATGCCCTTGTGCCAAGAACCCTGTGTGTGATTCTCTATCGAGCAGGGTCCCCATGTCTAAGTCCCACGGCTTGCAGCAACCTGAATGGTAGCCAAATGGAGGGCATATCCATACAGATTGCCACATGCCTATGATAATGTTAGCTCAAGCCCTCCCCTCCACAGGCCCGATCCCAGTATCTGGATGTACAAGCCCCACAGGGCAATTGGTGCCCCCATACCCCTATCCCCTGAAGTATATTTAAAAATGCCCCACAGGGCAAGCAGTGCCTCCATGCCCCAATCCCCCAAAGTCTATTTAAAAATGCCCTGCAGGGCTAGGACCACTCAATGCACCAATCCCCCAATGTACAATTAAAAGTGCACAGCAGGGCAATAGGTGCCCCCCATGCCTCAATCCCATAAATATATTAGTAAAAGCCCCACAGGGCAATTGGCACCACCCATGCTCCAATCCCTCAAATGTACATTTAAAAATGCCCCACAGGTCTAGCCCCCCCCAAGCCCTGATCCCCGAACCCAATGTTATTCATTCAGTGCATACTATTTACAGAAGTACACGCTCATAAGGCACACAGTCAGTGGCTGGCCACAGTGGTGAGAGGTGGGCTATGCCAGTTGCCAGCTGGGTATGGGTTGGGGGGAACAGGGTGGTCTGGCACTGCTGGGTGGGGGTGGCCACTAAACTACCAGGGATAGTGGGGATGTGTTTTTTTTATTTTTAAATATACTGCCGAGGCATGGGTTCAGTGATTGGGGATCGGGGCTTGGGGGGGCACTAGCCCTGTGGGGCATTTTAAATGTACATCAAGGGATCAGGCATGGGGGGGGTCCTAGCCCTGTGGGGCATTTTAAATGTACTTCGGGGGATCAGGGCATGAGGGGGTTCTGATTGCCCTGTGGGTATTTAAACAATATATTAAGAGGATCGGGGCATGGTGGGCGTCGATTGCCCTATGGGGTTTTAACAATATATTAATGTGATCAGGGCAAGGGGGATGCTAATTGTCCTGCTGGGCTTTTAACAATATACTAGCAGGATCAGGACATGGGGGGGTGCTGATTGCCTTCTAGGACACTTTTAATTGTACATTGGTGGATCAGGGCATGGGGGAGCTACATGAACTGTACTTGGGGTTGGGCAGGAAGGCACATTGGTGCAACCCCTGGTGGATGGATGCAAGGTACACTTATTTATATATTTGATTACCAGGTAAGATACAATGATCCCAGGGACCATTTGCAGACACTACCCGGGCCATTTTAGATGGCACATCAAACATACAATAACTAGTAAGTCAACAGAACACAGCTGGTGTAAGTGTACTTTGATGGATGTCTTACAGGGGTTGTTCCAGAATACCAGTTTTAGGGATTTGGCAGCAGCCCTTACAGAATAGGGCACAGCTACTTCCATAAACCACCTTACACCATGTCAGAGGGGGGGTTTTGGTGCAACTGGTGGTGTAACCCCAGTTTGGTGCAAGCAGCCTGCAACATGTTGCAAGCTGCTTTGCAGAATCCCAAATGTCGGAGCTCATAATGCAAAGCACTACTTGCACCATTTTTGTTGGCGCAAGTCACTTTGTGCCATGCGTAACTTTTGGAGAATCCAGCCCATGGTTCTCTTTGATTGATTGTAGAATAGGTTATCTTTATCATAATTTTTATTATGATTGCTAAGAAAACTATTGAAACTTATTATAAAGTTTTCCTAGAGTCACAAGAGCAATAAATTGCAAAAGGGTGTATTTATTCTAGGATATAATTCAGTATGCATAACTTTTGCTAATGCACAACAGGGGCAACCATATACTGCAATCCTCTGTTTGTGACATTATAACTGTTTCCATAGCAACAAACTGTGACATCACAAAGACAAGATTATGACTTCCAGTTCCACATGGGACATTACCAAGAAGTGAAAGGAACCAAAAGTACAAATGTCCGAAGGGGATAGGGAGCATTTAAATTACTTGAAAGTTCTTTCTAATTCTACTATTCAGGATTTCCAAGTTACATTCTGTCCCACAACTTTTTGGGTTTTGCCTTTCTGACACTTACACTGTATAACCTAAGCAGTTTAGTGCTAGTCTCAGGTTTCTATGTTTTCCAAAGACTTACAGATATTTTCTCTCAAGGTGTCATCTGTTCAATAAAAGCAACAAGCAAATGTTTATGTCAATGTTAAGTGTTTGACACTAGTGGAGAAGAGCTGCTGTGAGACCCATGTTGGAAACATCCCCTCCTGGGGGACTATCAGAGGTAATATGAAATACCTCAGTGAATAAGCATTGCACCAAAGTTTACGGCCCTCTACACATTGTGCCTCATAAAATGTTTTAACTCAATTAAAACATTTTAAGAGTGTTGCATCAAGATTGTAGCTTGGTACAAATCATGTTCCATGGTTCTAAAACCTTGCTCAAATCTTGCTCGGAGCTAGGCTTGAGCATAGTTTTAGATGAACATGCTTCCCTTAATCTGCGTTAACAGTAGTGTGGATGTGCACCGTGCTGTAACCCGGGTTAAGGCAACTCATCCTTACGCAAGACTTCTATGTTTACCCTGTAGGAAATAAAATAAAATACAACTTTTACATGGGTGAGCTACCAATGAGCTTCCGAATCCAGCAATGTATTTTTTTAGCACTATCTATTATCATGCCTGATTGCAAGTATTTCTTTCATGATTTGCAGCATCTGCAGTGCTTTGTGCTAGCGCAGCGATCATGTCTTGGAACTCACTTGTGCAAGCACGGTTTCAGATTGCTGGGATGGTGCTCCAACAACCATGCTATGACCTTGATTTCAAAACTTTTAAAAACATTTTTGAAATCACTTCTAGTATATACAGGGCCCAGTGTACTGACAACTAGCAGCCCATCAGCGCAGTGGCAATATTGCCTCCCGAGATACTGGTGACCCTTGTTCAGGAACAAACTTGGGGCACTGGATGTCCTGTGGGTGTGGGAAGTTTCAACATTGTAGAGGATTTTCACCTTCTCAGGCAGTTCTACATTCCCTTTTAGGCCCTCTGAGGAAGTCCCAGAGTGGGACGAAGCTGCTGAGGTTTGTTTGTGAGGTTGTTTGATCTATGTCTCTGTAAGTGCTACCCTTTGTTCGTTAAATTTGTATTGGCTGAAAACTTGGTTAAATAAAACCATAAAACTGTTCAATAGAAACTTGTGAGCCTCAAAGCTTTGTAAATTCCTCACCTGTTGTACCCTCATTTTTCTTTGTTAAACTGCTGGTTAAGGGAAGCTAGCTGATTCCAGAGGAGCGCCCACTCACAGCACTGAGCACACCAGTTCCTTTTTCAGTAAAGTCATCCATTTCTTTCTGCACTGGCACCCCCTAGGGTTTATAGTTGTTGTACAAAATTCAGGGACAGCAGGAGGAGGGGAAGTGCAGGGAGCTGTAATACGCATGCGCATTATGGGACTACATGCCTCATATTTGTCGGTGACTCAGGAAGAGAGCAAAACTGAGGAAAACCCTAGCACAGAAGGTTGATGCATGCTTAGGTGGTACACCTGGACTTGAGCCATCCTTTCATTCAACAAGAAGACCAGCTCCTCATCAGACATGGACACTGAAGGAAGTGCCACCATGACAGTTTAGCTACAGGGAAGCCGGATGAGTGGGTCTCTAGGGTGCAATTCAGCAGTGTGGCTGGGCTGTTGCTGCTTTACCCCACAGTTTGGGACAGGGCTGGTTGAAGGAGTAGAAAGAATAATTCAGAGTGTTGACATCAAATTTTCCAGCCATTTCCCCATCTTTGGACTGGATATTCACTAATTTGTTGACCATAGCAGCCCTTGTCACTATCTAGGGTAATCCCCTGAAGGCCCCAGTCACAAAAACATAACATAAGTCAGGACAGAAGGAGGCAAAGTCTATTGAGTCTGTTCAGCCTTTTACTTAAGGGTTGTAACCAATGGTTACTCATTCCACTGAGACTCCAGTTTCCTATTAAAAAGGCTAAAATGCTTTCAGCATGTAAAGTAGTCTCTGGCAGGGAAATTTCAGATCCTTGAGACAGTGTGACAAACTATTTCCTACTCCATTATCTGAACGCCATTCTTAGTAATATTCCATGAAACCCAGCCCTAACCTGGTCTGTCAGTTCCCAGAAATCCCCTCATGTCCAATCATTCTTTTGTATATTACTATCATATCCCTTCTCTCTTGAGTTAAGGAAGGAAGGGATCAAAGCAACAGAACTAAAGAGTAAACAGGGAGCAGATGAGGCACTCTCGGTCACCCTGGAGACAGGAAATGGCACCACAATCCGCACAGGGGTTGTATACAGACCCCCATCTCAGGGGGAGGGAATGGACAAGGAAATGATAGAAGGCTTCCTTAGAATGGCAGAAAAAGGGGAGATATTGTTGATGGAGGACCTGAATATGCCAAATGTTAACTGGAGCACCTTTGCTGCAGGCACATCCAAGAGCAGGGTCATTCTTGATGCCCTACAGGGGGCATACCTCAGACAGCTAGTATTGGAACCCACTCGGGAGGGAGCAATCTTAGACCTGGTACTCTCAAATGGGGACGGAGAAAGAATCTCAGATTTAGAGGTGGGCAGCCATCTGGGAACAAGCGACCACCAAACAGTGTGGTTCACGATAAACACAGCCATACAATCAAGCCATACAAAAGCAAGAGTATTGGACTTTAGGAGGGATGACTTTGGGAAAATGAGAGAGTGCCTTAGAAAAGCACTAGCAAACAGGCAAGAAGGAGGGGTGGAGGAACAATGGGGAGTAATCAAAACAGCCATCACAGAGGCAACAAGCCTTTGTGTAAAGCAAATCAATAAAACACAATGAAGGAAAAAAACGCTATGGTTCTCAAAAGAGGTGGCAGGGAAGGTTAAGGAGAAAAGGATAGCATTCACGAAATATAAGGAAACACAGAAGGAGCAGGACAGAGAACTTTATCAGTTAAAGCAGAAAGAGGCTGGGAAGGCAGTCAGAATAGCAAAGGCCCAAACTGAGGGAAGGATAGCCAATTCTGTTAAGAAGGGGGATAAGACCTTTTATAGGTACATTAGGGAGTGAAGAAAGAACAAAGGAGGGATACTGAGGCTTAATAAAGGGGAGGGAATGTGGGTAGAGGGTGACAGTGAAAAAGCAGGGATACTGAACGAATATTTCTGCTCAGTATTCACAAAGGAAGAGGAGGGGGAGGTACCTAAACCAAACAAGAGAAACACTCTGAAGACGGGGGTCGATACCAGTCCATTTACAGAAGAAAGGGTTCTGAAAGAACTAATAAAATTGAAGGCGGACAAAGCAATGGGGCCTGATGGGATTCACCCAAGAATTCTAAAAGAACTAAGGATAGAACTAGTGACACCGCTGACTACTCTCTTTAACAAATCATGGGAGGATGGAGTGGTACTTGAGGACTAGAGGAGGGCAGATGTGCTTCCTCTTCACAAAAGTGGGAGCAGGACAGAGGCAGGAAACTACGGACCAGTTAGTTTGACCTCAGTGGTAGGGAAAATAATGGAATCACTTCTGAAGGAAATAATTGTTGAGTACCTAGAGGCCAGTGGGGCACAGGACCCAAGGCAGCATGGATTCACGATGGGAAGGTCATGTCAGATGAATCTAATATATTTCTTTGACTGGGTGACCAAAGTAGTAGACCAGGAGGGGCTGTGGACATGGCCTACCTAGATTTTAGCAAGGCATTTGATACAGTCCCACACAAAGATTAATACACAAGTTAGCCAGCCTTGGAGTGGGTCCCAAGGTGGTAGCCTGGATACAAAATTGGCAGACAACAGGACTTAAAGGGTAGTAGTAAATGGAGTACACAGTAGAAAGGAGGGTTACTAGCAGGGTACAGCAGGGTTCAGTACTGGGACCGGGTCCTTTTAATGTCTTTATAAGTGACATTGCAGAGGAACTGGAGGAAAAGTATGTCTCTTGCAGATGACACAAAGATCTGCAATAGGGTTGATACACAAGATGGAGTGGAAAGGATGAGAAGGGACTTGGCAAGGTTGGAGGAATGGTCAAATGTATGGCAGCTCAGATTCAATGCAAAGAAGTGCAAGGTAATGCACATGGGAAACAAAAACCCAGGGGAAGAATACACAATGGGGGGTGAGATACTGACAACAGTAAAAATGGAAAGGGACCTGGGGGTAATTATATCCGATGACCTAAAGGCGGGCAAGCAATATGAGAAGGCAGTAAGGAAGGCTGGGGGGATACTGGGATGCATAGGAAGAGGCATCAATAGTAGAAAACAGGAAGTTGTTATCCCTCTGTACAGACAGTTGGTGAGACCCCATCTGGAGTACTGTGTGCAGTTCTGGAGACCCCATCTCCACAAAGACACAGACAGAGTGGAGGCTGTCCAGAGGAGGGCAACCAAAATGGTGCAAGGTCTGCACCAGAAGACATACGAAGAAAGACTAAAGGAGCTTAATATGTATACCCTTGAGCAAAGAAGGGAGAGAGGGGACATGATAGAAACTTTCAAGTACCTCAAGAGAATCAACGAAGTCCAAGAGGGTAGCATCTTTCAGAAAAAGATGTACAAAACAAGGGGCACAATTTGAAGATAGAGGGGACGGCTCAGAGGTAATGTGAGGAAGTATTTTTTCACAGAGAGGGTTGTGGATGCATGGAACAGCCTCCCTGAGGAGGTTGTGGAGTCAAGAACAGTGGGGGAATTCAAGAATGCATGGGACAGACATAAGACAATCCTAGTGGGGGGTAGGAGGAAGTAAGCTGTTGGTTAACTAGGATCTGCAGCTTATCTGTTAGGTAGGAAAATGGGCAGACTAGGTGGGCCAAGCGGTCCTTATCTGCTATCAAATTCTATGTTTCTATGTTTCTATGTTTCTCGACTTTCTGGGTTCCAGTGAAAACATTGCATAGTATCTATTTACAGCATTGCTGGACCTTACTCCCTTGGTTGTTACCACCTCATTGGCTGGAAATACACATGATTTCCAAAAATGAAATCTGATCCCACCTTGCATCCATTTTGTAATTACAATAATAATAATTTTAGATGGATTTTATTACTATTTATCAATTAATTCATGCTCTGTTATCTTAAATTCTGTTGGTGATTTGGTTTTATGTAATACAGTCTGTGTCTGTTGTGTTTCAGTTTACGATGTATTTTACATTGTATAGTGCCAAGAACCTCTAGGATTGGGTCCTTTAGAAATAAAAAAATTACTTACTTACTCATCCTCTACATCGTCATGTTCATCTCTACAGGTTGGAAGCATGTTTGTTCTCTCTCACTATGACTAAGCTTATTTATGAAAGTTTTATTTACTGGGTTTCCCTAGTCTCAGGAAATATTATGCATAGGGGTACTCACATGGAGCAGGAGTTTTTACCATGCCCAATCCTGCCTTTTTTAGAAACTTTGTAGTTCAGAGGCTTTCAAACTAGTCTTGTCTAGAGCAAGAGGACCTGTCTAGGGCAATCCCAGCCTCCCAGGGGACTTATTGGTTAGTGTCATTGTGTGCTGCATGAATTTCTCTGATCCCTCATGCTGCTTTGTAGTGCTAGTACATGTACCCTCCTAATTAGTCACTCAAGTTGGCTAGTTTCCACTCACAGTGGAGCTATAGGGTCAGGAAGGGGGGCCCTTGTCCAATCCATCAGACTGCAATACTCCTCTGGGCACAAAGAATGGGGAGTTATAATGTGTGTCCACTTGACACAGCTCAGGTGAAGCAGAGGGATGACAGCTGTACATACTCAGGGGCTGGCAGCCATCTTGTTTGTCAAGGAGGGCACATGCTCAGCATGCAGTACTGCCATGTGCATACTCCTCTCTCTTCATGTATGCAGGAATTCACTTCATGCAAGGCACAAAAGGCAGTCATATGCCACATGGGTCATTGATGCATGGTTTAGTTTGGCCATCTTACAGAGGGCCATAAACAATGAACCTTTCAATTCTCAGCAATTTAGACCACTCTGTGGATGAACCCACCCCCTCATCCCTTCACATGGCCATACCACTCATGTGCGGAAGCCATCTTGGGAAGAACAGAATTATGGTCAGCCACATTTGGAAGGTCTGGGACTTGCTATTATGTGAGGTCAATCACACACTCACTGCAATGCACACCAATCCAATGGTCATGCAGCGCAGAGTGCCTGTACCTACATATGGGTGCTGTGGTGGCCAATATCCCTCCATTCAATAATCATGCATCATGTCACCCTGGTTCTATCATGGTGAAGGCAAGAAATTCCAAAGACTGCTCCATTCCCCCTCATGTCAAGACAGAAAGGGCCAGGATGTGCACTTTGTAGCACTGTGGACCAAAGTCATGACATGCATGAGGACACAGGCCTTAGCAACACTGTAGAAGGCTCCTCACAAACCAGTTTGACCTTGACATCAACCCTGGACACAGTACTTGATTCAATCACAGCAGAGAATGCTGCTAAAGATGCTGGATCTCATCAAGATCATAGCGGCCAATCATGGAAAGAACCCACCATGACCCAGACCCACCACCACCCCAACAGAGAATAAGCCACCACAGGGCCTCAGTGGGGAGAGACACATACCATCCTACTCCAATTCAGAGGGCTATGGGGATGGGGATGACTATGACAATATGTGGGATGAATCTGAGGAAGAGCAACAGGACCCCACCTCAAGACTCTGCCAGCAAGACTCCATCACCAAGCTGGTTTGTATGATTAGGGTCACAAAGGGATTCAAGAATGCAGCCCAATAGCCACTGGCAAAGCTGGACTCCCCTTTAAGGCAACTCCAGAAACCATAGGACTTCCTCACCATGGATCCCTCAATGGTGGATGCCATCACCATTTAATGGGAAGCAAAGGACCCAGTAAGAATCCCAGAGAAGAGAATATTTGCAAAGTTGTATCCCATCAAGGAAAAAAGCATCAAACCTTGTGAACAGCTCACAGATGTAGTGCCACAGGTAACAACGCTCAACAGGAGAATAGTGCTGCCACCAGAGGGGTCAGCTCTGCTGAATGATTCAGTGCACAGGAAACTGAAAGAGATGTTTGGAAAAGACATATGAGATGTCAGCGACAGTGAACAGAATGGCAACAGCTTCCATCTGTGCTAGCAGAGTGCAACTTAGCAGGCTGGAACTCCTGGCACCAGCCATACCCGAGGGTTCAAAACATGCTGACAGTGTGGAATATGCTATTCAAGTGGCAACATCCATGGCTGACATCTGTGTATATACGCTCATAATCAATATAAGGGTGGTGGCAGTATCCAACAGAGCCAAGAGAACACTGTCTCAAGCAGTGGGAGGTGGATGCAGACTCCATGTCAATCCTGACTAAACTTCCCCACAAAGGTACATGTCTGTTTGGAGAAATGTATTAAAATGAAAGTGGATAGCAAAACTCTAGCCAGAGACAAAACAGTACAGCTTCATATGTTCCCATCCTTTTGAGTGAAGATTTGATGTAACAGGAACAATAGAGACAGGTGCCAGCAGAACCATTCCTACAGATTCATTTAGAATGGCATTACAAGAAGTAAAGCAAGGCAGAACTTCAGAAATGTCAAGCCTAGAAACAGTGCTGCATTAGGTGAACCCTGACCCTACCACAACAGCCACCAATTGGGAAACACCTGCTCAGATTCACCCAACAATGGCACCTCATTATGGATGACAGGTGGTGTGACGCTTGGTCAGCTGGTTATGATTGTTCTATGATATTTTTAATATAAAAATGTAGTGTGTGATTGTCTCCATGAGACATCCTGTGCTCCTGGATGACAACCCCCCCAACCAGGTTTTAGTGAGAATAACAGGATATATTAAACCAGGAGATCTCTGTAATGTAATTAACTTCCTTGAGAAGTTGCATTTTATAGCTTTTTTATGACCTCCTGCCTCTGAAGCTGGGAAACTAAAATATACATTTCCTGACCTGTTGCTTCTTTGAAGTGGAAATGAAATGGGACTTTATCAGTCTGCCAGATGATGGAGATCATACACTTTTATGACACCTTAACAGGAAGAATATTTAATATCAACTGATGTTAAAAAGCTATATTGCACCTAAGTGAGATATGACAGAGTTGTATAAAACCTTTGATGCCCTTGGGAAACTAGGAATCCAGCCTCCAGATGAAAGGAAAGGGGCTTGATTTAAAGACTGTCATAATTTGGGAAATTAGTTTTTGCTGAAGTCACAGTATTCCATATACCTACTGATAGGACATCCTGTTTTGTATAATTTTTATATTCTGAAAGGAGGCACTAGATGACATCATGGAAGGGGTGTATGAGAAAGACACAGTTTAAGCTGAATACTGTGTCTGATCTGTGTGACATTTCTTTTTGGACTCTTAAGAAACAAGACCTAACTAAGGCACTGATATAGGTAATACATTAAATAGAAAAAGTCTAATTGTATTGTGGTAGGAGTTTTAGTTTGTACTTTTCCTTGTTTTCTTTTAAGTGATTGTATGCTTTGTGATATAGTGTTCTGTATTTACATTTTACCCATTTTTATCCATTTTTAAGTAAACCTTTCATTTGAAGGCTACTGCCTGGGTCTTCCAAGTTCTTTCTTTTGCATGTGACGTATGGAGGGTTAAGACTGACAAAGTTGTTCATAAGCTTGATGGTGTTATCAAACTGTGAAAAGGTAAGAATATACCTAAGGTCTTTTATACAGTTTTAAGGGTTCATTTTGGATACCTGGTTAGGTGCCCTTAGGTGAAAGATATCTGGCATCCCTCCAAAGAGCAGATTATCTGAGCCTGTATATTTGGGTGCACTAGCATAATGTTCACAGTTTGAATCCCCCCAGAACTTGAGACTAAAGTTGATTCAGACCCACAAGCAGACAGGAGGGTTACCCTGTTCTGTTATCTGTTCACAATACTGCACTCAGAGGTTAGCACTGTGGCAGCAGTGGGCCTGACCTGCTAAGTGTGGTTGTGACAAGTGGGCTCTGCAAGTAGTCTCAAAAGATTATGCGATAAAATTATCAATGTCCCAGACAGAAATAGAGTAGTCAGCCTCAATATCAAAATGAAAAGTCACAACAGCTCAAGCCAGCCAACAAGGCAATAACTGAAGTTCCACAACAACAGCAAGTCAAAGGAGCCTACTTCATATTCTTCATGGTTCTCAAGAAAACAGGGGACCTCTGCCCCATCCTGGATCTAAAGTGGCTAAACCAGTACATTCAGTCAAAGAAGCCGAAGAAGGAGACTCAAAGGAATGCAATTCAGGACTTCCAACAGAATGATTTCAAACACCTGTTAACCTAAAGGATACTTACCTATACATCCCAACAAGATCAAGTCAACACAAATATCCCCGGTTTGTCATAATAGACAAACACTTCCTGTACAAGGCACTGCCATTACAACTAGCGTTGACCCTGGTGTCATTCCCTATCTAGATGATTGGATCATATATTAGGCAATTGTCTAGCAAACTTAACTTTTTGGCTCTTCAATAAAAGACGCACTGAGCACTTTAGAAATTGAAAAAAAAATGGTGTTTCCCTTTTAGGAGGTGATGAGTGCCTGATTTTAAGTGTTTGTGCTACGACTGCTGTTCTGAGCACCTCCTGTTTGTGAGACATTCTCTGTCTGGTTGACTGGTTCATAACTGCACAATCCTGAGAGGAAGTGGAAAATGAAACATTACAAGTGACATCAGTGCTATTGAGTCATGTTTGAGTCACAACTGGCAAAGAGCAGTTTAAACCCTAGCCAGCAGATGTAACACCTAAGAACTCTGATAACCACAGAAACTGGACTGATCAAACCCACAGCTGCAAGAGCTCACAAGGTGATGGTTCAAGCAATCAAGCTGTACAGCAATACAGAAGTCTCCTTATTTCTGATCATTCACCTTCTTGGATCCATGGTAACATGCCTGGATTTAGTTCCCTTGGCATGATAGAACATATGTCTGCAAAAGACCCTGGGCATTAACCTGAACATGAGGGCCAAACTAACACTAATGGGAACAAGTCCTTATCATGGTGGACCAACCAAAGCAACCCAGTAAGATGCAATGCCATGGAAAAGCAATACAACCAAATCATCAACATGGACACAAACTTATCAAAATGGGGGGTGACGCTGCAGGTCCTGGTAGCACTAGGAAAATGTTCACCTATAGAATCGGATTTTAAATAAAAGTCCTCGAAATGAGGGCAGTCTACCTCACACTAATTCACTTTACAATGGAGATCAAGAGACAAAATGTCATGTTTGGTTCTAACAACAGGGCAACAGTAGTGTACCTCACCAGAAGGAAGTAGGAAGAATGAACAACCAATGTGAAATGTATCCACAAAACTCAAGTGGGCTCAGTCCTACATTTTGCACATCATGGCTATTTACTTGGCAGGGAAGAGAACAACCAGGCAAACTAGCTCAACTAGCAAAAGATCAATCCAGGGGAATGGAAGTTGCACCCATAGACACTTCAACAGCAACAAGATAGATGGGGCCCTCACGAAATGACCCAAATGGAATTGGAGGCAAACAAGCAGCTATAAGCCTACTTTTCCAGGTTCCAGGACAGAAAGGCCAGTGGGATAGCCACCCTATCCCTGCAGTGGAAGTTCCACAGGGCCTACTTATTCCTGCCTGTCTCCATGATTCAGCAGGTCTTCCACAAGGTCCAGAAGACGAGGTCCACAGTAGTTCTGGTGGTTCCAGTATGGCTCCGACACCCCTGGTTCTCAGCGATCATAGCCATGTTATTGACGAACCATGGAAACTCCCAATGAGGGAGGAACTAGTATCTTAAAGACCAATCAACTATCCCAGTCCACAAGCTTTACACATTATGGCCTGGCTCCTGTGAGAGAGAGAGAGAGAGAGAGAGAGACTGCTGAGCTTGGAATGCAATGCCAAAGTGGTGGACATCATGCTTCAACTAAGAAGAGGCTCCACCCATGGAACCTACAGCAAGCAGTGGAGTACATGCATTAGGTGGTGCAGGGTTAGCCATCTGGATCCCATGGCCACAGATAGCTAAGATACTCATCTTTCTCCAGCAGGGGTTCACAAAGGGACTGTCCATGGCATCCCTCATGGTGCAACTCATCACATTCGGGGTAGCTTAGGGAACATGAGACCATCTTCACCTGGGCTGTATCCCAGTGTAGTCTGATTTTTACAGTTAATTCAGAATATTTATCCCCAAAGGAAATGTGCAGTGCCTCAATGTACCTCAAGCTGGTGGTTCATGCTCCAACCAAGCATACCTTTGAGTCCCTGGAAAAAGATGAACTCAAGTGACTCATATTTAAAGTGATATTCCTGACAGTGCTATGTTCAAAATGTAAAATTAGTGAGCTCAACATACTGTCCTGCAAAGCCCAATTCCTAACCTTTCATCAGGACAGGGTCACACTATAAACAGTTCTGGCATTTACACCTTATGTGTCATCAGCATTTCATGAGACTCAGGTGCTACTTCTTCTGCTGTATTTCCCAAATCTATCTAATGACCAGGAGGCCAAATGCCACATATTCAATCCCAAGAGACCTGAGACTTCAACCTACCTGTGACTGACTGGCAGATAGTAACTACAGCACATGCCAGGGAACAGGTGCTGCTGGAGGCTATCCAAGACAGCTACCTAGTGCAAGGAGTGACAGAACCTACTAAAGAGGGGCACATACTGGATTTGGTGCTAACAAATGGTGATCAAGTCCAGGATGTGGTAGTACAGGACCCTCTAGTAGTAAGTGACCACCTCTGAGTGTGGTTCCTCCTCAACACAAGGAGGGAGTCGGCTAAGACCAGGACAAGAGTGTTGGACTTCAGGAAGGCAGATTTGCCAGAATGGGCAGCATCCTAGAGGGGTATTTAGCTAAAATTAACCCAGTGATGGATACTGAACAGAAGTGGGCAATCATTAGGAAGGGGCTGAATGAGGCCACTAACACATGTGCCAAATCTCAGAGTAAGCAGTCCAGGTCCAAAAAACATAGCTGGCTCAGAAAAGAAGTGGAATGGAAGGTGAGGAAAAAAGATTGACCTTCACGAAGTCTGAAAAAATCGGGGCATGAGGAGGATAGAGAGATGTTCACAAAGGCATCTAGGGAGGTGACCAGGTCAGTCAGGGCAACCAAGGCAGCAAAGGAGCTGAAGTTGGCTCAGGGAATCAGAGAGGGGGGGAAGGGGTTCTTTAAATACATAAGGGAGAAGAGGAGTTGCAGAGATGACATTGTTAAAATCAATAGGGATGGGGATGGGTGGAACAAGGGGAAGAACAGGCAGAGGCACTCAATGAGTACTTCCGCTCAGTGTTCACCAAAGAAAGGGATGGCCCAATACCACAGGGGAAGGGGACAAGGGTGAAGAGGGGCAGAGCTAACAGATGGGGTCATCCAAGAGGATAGAGTTCTGAAGGGGCTTAAAGCCTTGCGGGTGGACAAGGCACCAGGACCAGATGGTGTACACCCAAGGGTCCTGAAGGAACAGGCAGAGGTGTTGGCAGGCCCCCTGACAAGACCTCTTCAACATCTCCTTGTAGATGGGGGAAGGTACTCAGGGACTGGAGGATGGCTCACGTGGTGCCCCTTCACAAGAGTGGACCCAAGGACCAACTGGGCAACTACAGACCGGTAAGCTTGACTTCCATAGTGGGGAAGTTGATGGAGACCATTCTAAAGGAGATGTTGATAACCTTTCTTGATAGTAATGGTCTGCAGGATGAGAGGCAGCATGGGTTTGTCTCGGGAAGGTCATGCCAAACTAACCTGATCGACTTCTTTGACTGGGTCACAATTGCGGTTGATGAAAGCCATGCAGTGGATGTCCTGTACCTGGACTTCAGCAAGGCTTTCGACTCGGTGCCCCACGGGAGGTTAATGAGCAAGCTGAGTTGCATGGGGGTGGGGGAGAAACTGGTGGGGTGGGTTGACAGTTGGTTGCAGGGCAGAAAACAGAGGGTAGTTGTAAGGGAGGAGACATCCAAGCCAAGGCCAGTAACAAGTGATGTACGCAGGGTTCAGTGTTGGGCCTTGTTTTATTCAATGTCTTCACTGGAAACATTGCAGAGGTGGTCAAGAGTATGATCAGCTGTTTGTAGATGACACTAATATTTGTGCAAAAGTGGACAATGAGGAAGGGAGGCAGCCACTCAAGGAGGATCTAGCTAAACTCAAACACCGGTCTAGGGAGCAGCAGTTGGGATTTAATGCTAAGAAGTGTAAGGTCATGCACCTTGGAACAAGAAAACCCAGGACCTGCTACTGGCTGGGGTGAGAGCAGGTAATAGATTCAGAGGAGGAAAGGGACCTCTGGGTAATAGTCACAGGGGACTTGAAGGTATCAGCACAGTGTAGGAGGGTGGCAGCAAGGGCAAATAGGGTTTTGAGGTGCATTGCCAGAGGGATCACCTCTAGAAGGGAGGAGGTCATCCTGTCCTGGTATAGATCACTGGTGAGGTCACGCTTGGAATACTGTGTGCAGTACTGGTGCCCATAGCTCAAAAAGGATGTGAGATTACTGGAGGGGGTGCTGTGCAGGCCTACGAAAATGATCATGGGACTGGGGGAGTTGCCATATGAGGAAAGATTGAGGGAGGTCAACATGTATTCACTGGAAGAGAGAAGGGTAAGAGGGGACATGATAGAGACCTTTAAGTACTTGAAAAGCATAAAAAGTCAGAGAGGGAGGATTGTTCCACTTAAATGGGGGAAGGGTCACTAGGGGGCACAGTCTGAAGTTGGAAGGGGGAAGGTTTAGGAAGGAGATAAGGAAGCACTACTTTACAGAGAAAGTGATGGCAAGATGGAACGCACTGCTGGAGGATTTAATCGAACTGAGGACAGTGGATAGCTTTAAGCGGGATTGGGATACAGTAAAGGGCAGGATTAGTACAGACAAGAACATAAAGGGGGGAAGACCAGGAAAGGGGAGGAATGGAGGGGTATGGGTGGGGCTGAGGCAGCTGTAGTAATATGAAACTAAAAGCTGCACAATCAGGTAGACTTGATAGACGTGGGTATTTTTTTGCCGGCAATTTTGTATGTTCGTATGTACCTGTTATGTTCACAGAACCAGTGCATCAGGGAATCAGACTGACTATTCATGTCTACAAAAATACAACTGAGGCAAACTGATGGCTAATTCCACAACAGCCACTTGGATAAAGTAGTCATTAAGGAAGCCAACAAGGCCAAGGACCAAGTTGCCTCACAGGAGGTGACAGCCCATTCATCCAGAGATATACCTACCTCTTGAGCTGAAAAGAACTCTGCAACAGTGGAACAGGTATGTACAGGAGCAATGTAGTCCATGACATGCACTTTCACAAGACACTGCACATTGAAACTGATGGACTTGATGTTGCCTGCCATTGACACAAAAATACTAAATGGTATATACTGTAAGGTCAGAAACATAGAATGTGACAGCAAATAACGGCTGCTGGGCCCACTCAGTTTGCCCATATTATTATTATAATTACATTTTTCTTTTGCTGCAGACCTTACTTGATCTACGGCATCATCTGTTCCCCTCCCTTCCCCACTCCTACAATTCCTTCTCCCTTCCTTACCCCTACAATTCCCTTGTGCCTATCTCAGGCACTTTTTCACCCCTCCACTGTTTTCACCCCCACTACCTCCACCAGAAGACTGTCCCAGGGATCCATCACCCTTTCTGTGAAGAAGCATTTCTTCACATCCCTCCTGAAATTGCCCCCACAGCTTCATAGAATTCCCCCTTGTTCTAGTGCACTTTTTCCTCTGAAAAGTACTCCCCTCCTGTGTCTTATTAACCCCTGTTAGATATTTAAAGGCCTCAGTCATATCCCCACCTTTTCCTTCTGAACATGTACATGTTTAGCTCCTGTAACCTTCCTCATAGGGCTTTTGTTGCAGACCCTGCACCATTGTGGTGGCCCTCCTCTAGACCACCTCCATTTTTTTGTCTTTCCTGAGGTGTGGGCTCCAGAACTGGACACAGTACTTAAGGTGTGATCTCACCAGTGATCTATACAGAGGCAGCAGCACCTGCTGGGGATACCTCTTCCTATGCATGCCAGCATCCCACTTGCTCTACTGAATGCCTTGTCACAGCCTGGCAACTTTTACATCATAAAAAAGATTACCCCTAGGTCTTTTCCTGCATTGTCTTTGTCAGTATGGTTCCACCCATTTTGTACTCCACTCCCATGTTACCAAGGCCCAAGTGCATTATTTTGCACTTTTTTTCTTCATCCCCCCCCCGGCCAGCACCTCCTCCCCCGTGGTCCTCCCAGCCCCGTCACCCAGCTTCAGGACTTACCTGCTCCCTTTATCCCACACAGTTTGCCCTCTGTAGCAAGGGGGTGAGGAGTCCCCTTGACCCCCCAGACCGGATCCAAGATTTGGGAGGAGCCCGAGTCACCAGTGTGACAAGCCTGCAGAGGCTGGAGGTCATCACGTGCATCTGGAGATTTTTCCTATTTTCTCCCTGGTGCAGCAGAAGGGCATGCGATGATGTCAATGGTGGAGTCATGCACGTTCCTGTGTGCATCACACTGGATGTCTTCCCCCCTCAGCACCCGTTGTACAGCATTGGTGTGCTGACCCCTAACCTCTGCTAGGGGCCAGGCTAACACCTGCCACTGGATCCCTATCTCCCCGGAGGAGGAGAGCTGCCTTGGGACTCTCGATCCTCCCCCTCCCCGGCTGACTCCCGACGATCCACTCGCACTGTGAACACGGGTCGCGGGCATGGCAGGAGAAAAAGCATTGATGTCTCAGCCCTCTATGTCACTGGGCTGGCTCTGCATTTTTTTGCATTGAAACTCAGGTGCCATACCCTTGACTGCTCCTCCGGTCTTGTCAGAGCTACCCATCCTTGCCACACAACTTGGAGTGTCCACTCTGTTGCAGATCTTGGTGTCATCTGCAAAGAGGCAGACCTTTCCTTCCAATTCCTCTGTTTTGTCACTTATGAAGACACTGAAGATGACCAGTCCCTGCACTGATCCCTGTGGTACCCTGCTGGTCACCCTCCCTTCCTCAAAGCAAACTCTGTTTACCACCACCCTCTGAATCCTGTCCGCTAATCTGTTTTTTACCAAGGTTACTACTTTATCACCCATCCCAAAGCCTTCTAATTTGCTTACCAGTCTTCCATGTGGAATGGTACTGAAAGCCTTGGTGAAGTCCAAGAAGTTCATGTCCACTCCCCACCCCTGATCTAGCTCCTTGGTCACCCAGTCAAAGAAATATATCAGATTTGTTTGGCATGACATTATCCCCAATGAAACCATGCTGCCTTGGATCCTGTAATCCACTGGATACAAGAAATTCCATAATCCTTTCCTTGAGTAGTGTTTTCGTCAACTTGCCCATCAATGATGTCAGTCTGACAGGCCTATAGTTACCCACCTCCTCCTTGCTACCACTTTTGTGAAGCGGGACTACCTCTGCCTTTCTCCAGTCCCCTGGGACTATGCCGGTTCCAGTGATCAGTTAAATAGGTCTGTCAGAGGTGCAGCCAGTACCTCACTGAGCTCCCTCTGAACCCTTGGATGTACCTTGTCTGACCACATAGCTTTGTCTACTTTCAGGTTAGCAAGCACTTTATGGACTTTCTCCTCAGAAAATGGACTGGTGTCCACATTTCTCCCCTCAAAGACCCCAGTTCCATTTTCAAGGTTCCTCCCCTACCCCTTCTACTGTGAATATTGAGCAGAAGTATTTTTCAAGATGTCTGCCTTTTCCTCAGTACAATCACCTACCTCACTCTTTAACCACACAATCCCTCCTCTTGTCTTCCTTTTCTAGCTCACATACCTGAAACATGTCTTGTCCCCTTTTAATATTCCCTGAGCTATTCTTTCCTCAGTTTGTGCCTTTATGCTCCTTTCAGCTTTGCTTGCCTCCCTTTGTTTTAGCAGCTTCACCCATTCTCCTCCCTCTGGGTCTACATAGATACATAGATACATAGACAGTGTCGGCAGATAAGGGCCTATGGCCCACCCAGTCTGCCCATTTAAGCTTGTAAGTTCAGTTTGTTTTCCTAGAAGTCTGTTTCCCTTACCCTGACCTCTAGAATTCCTTTATGTCTATCCCATGCATTCTTAAATCCCGTGATTGTTTCAGCCCCACCACTTCCTCTGGCAGGGTGTTCCACTTGTCCACCACCCGTTCTGTGAAGAAATTCTTTCTCATATTTCCTCTGAATCGTCCTCCTCCAACTTCATCCCATGCCCTCTAGTCCTGGAACATCTTTTCGCTTAAAATAGTGTTTTCCTGCACCCTGTTTCTCCTGTAAGATACTTGTATGTCTCTATCATATCCCTCTCTCCCTCCTCTCCTCCAGGGAGTACATGTTCAGTTCCTTCAACCTGTCTTCATAGGACTTGTGATGCAATCCATGCACCATCTTTGTTGCCTCCTCTGAACCTTCTCTACCCTGTCTATGTCCTTACGTAGGTATGGTCTCCAGAGCTGTACACTGTACTCAGGTGGGGCCTCACTAGTGTCTTGTATAGAGGAATTATGACCTCCTTTCCTGCTGGTGATGCCCCTGCCTATACATCCCAGCATCCTATTTGCTTTACTGATGTCTTGTCACACTGTTTCCCTACCTTGAGGTCATCAGAGATGACAACCCCAAGATCCCTTTCCTGCTTGGTGCATGCTATATCCTCACCCCCAACTGATATATTGTGCCAGGGTTTTGTGCCCTATATGCATTATCTTGCACTTCTTTGCATTGAATTTCAACTGCCAAACCCTTGACCATTCTTCAAGTTTCTGCAGGTCCCTTCTCATTCTGTCTACACCCTCTGGTGTGTCTACTCTGTTACAGAGCTTTGTGTCATCAGCGAACAGTGAAATTCTGCCTTCTAGATCTCTTGCAATGTCACTGATGAAGATGTTGAATAGGACCGGTCCCAGCACTGATCCCTGTGGTACCCCACTGGTCACTCTTCCCTCTGTGGGTGACAGCCATTTACCACCACCTTCTGTGTCCTGCCACCCAGCCAGTTACCTACCCACCACACTACTGTCCTGCCCACACCCATATTCCCAGTTTGTGTAATAGTCTTCTATGTGGCACAGTGTCAAAGGCCTTGCTGAAGTCCAGATAGGCCATGTCCACTGCCCTCCCTGATCCACCTCCCTAGTCACCCAGTCAAAAATTAAATGAGGTTGGTCTGACATGACCTCCCCTGGTGAAACCATGCTGCCTTGGGTCCTGTAGTCCCTTGACAACCAGATGTTCCACCAATCCTCCTTCAGTAGTGCTTCCATGATCTTTCCCACTACCGAGGTGAGGCTGACTGGTCTGTAGTTCCTGCTTCCTCTTTGTTCCCACTTTTGTATAAGGGGACTACATCTGCTGTCCTCCAGTCTTTGGGTACCTCCCTATTTCCAGTGATTGGCTAAACAGGATAGCCAGAGGTTCAGCCACCACCTCTCTTAGTTCTTTAAGGACCCTGGGTGCACCCATCTGGGCCCATTGCTTTGTCAACTCTTATTACTTCCAGTTCCTTCAGGACCCTTTCTCGTGTAAAGGACTTGTGTCCATTTCTGCACCATTCTCACCCCTTGTACTCCCTTCAGACCCATTACCCCCCTCTTCCTCAGTAAAGACTGAGCAGAAATACCTGTTCAATATGTCAGCTTTACTGTTGTCATCCTCACGCGACTCCCATCCTCCCCTTCAGTCTCACTATCCCTCCCTTTGTCTTTCTTTTTCACTTATGTACCTGTAAAGGTTTTGTCCCTTTAAACACTGATTTTGCAATGTGTTCTTCTGTCTGAGCTTTGGCTTCCTTACTGACTTCCCTGCCTCCCTTTGTTTCTCCTGGTACTTCTCCCTATCCCCTTCTGCCTGTGTCTTTTGTATTGCCTGAATGCAATCTTTTTGGCTTTCACTTTCTTTGCTACCTCTTTGGAAAACCATAATGGTCTCCTCTTCCTTTTCCTCTTGCTAACCTGCTTAATGCATAATTCTGTTGTTCTTATAATCCCCATTTTAAATACTGCCCACTGTTCCTCAACCCCTGATTCCTGTCCCATTCCCCTTAATGCCTCTTCAAGTATCTCCCCATTTTCCCAAAGTCTGCCCCCCTAAAATCCAGGATACGTGTTTTTGTGTGGTTTGGTTCTGCTCTTTCTGTGATTTCAAACCACAATGACTGGTGGTCACTGTTACCTAGGTGCTCCCCCACTGTTACCCCCATCACACTGTCCCTGTTTGTGAGCACAAGGTCCAGTATTGCCTTCTGCCGAGTTGGTTCCATGACCAGTTGCTTGAGGAAGGCACCCTGAAGGGAGTCCAGGATAAATCTGCTCTAGTTGATGCTGCTGCTGGGATGCTCCAGTCCATGTCTGGAATATTGAAGTCTCAACCAGTACTACCTCACCTTGTCTGCCATCCTTTGGATGGCTAGCATCAACTCCTATCTGTTTCTTCCTCCTGGGCTGGTGGTCTATAGACCACACCTGTCTGGATGGCTGGCCCCATTTTCCTTTCCAGCTTAACCCACAGTATCTCTCCCCATTTTGTTCCTCCTGGATCTCTGTGGCCCTTATGTCATTTTTCACATACAATGCCCTCCTCCTCCCTTCCTGCCTCCTCTGTCTCTTCTGAATATATTGTAGCCAGGTATGGCCATCTCCCAGTCATGGTTATCATTACACCAAGTTTCAGTGATGGCCACAATGTCCAGGTCTGACTGTACCATGACAGCCTCAGATCTTCCATCTTGTTGCTAAGGCTCCTGGCATTTGCACACATGGCTTTCCATGATTTGACCTCCTAGCCTGCTTCACTGTTCTACTCCAGCCCTTCCTTGGTTGTCATTTATCCCTGGTTCTCCTTGCTGTCTGCCCTTCATTTTGCCCCTTTTCTGCTTATCCACCTTTTGGACACTAATCTCCATCTTTTGCACACTGCTTTGCAGAGATAGCCACTCCTCTGGTTCACTGGTTCCACTGCTAGTTGTGGGGGGTGAGCAAGTAGGTACACTCCTTGCTGGCCTGCTACCCCCCTTTGCTAGTTTAAATGCTTGTCAATGTAGCATTTAAACTTATCATTGAGTCTCTTTCTTTCTGAATGCTATTCCTTTAAGCCTTTACTTTTTCTGCCATCTCTTTGGAGAACCATAGCAGTCTGTGTCTCCTCTTCCTTTTACTTTTGCCTACCTACTTGACACATAGGATTGTTGCTCTCCCTATCCCTCCCTTTGATTTGTCCCACTTTTCCTCCACCCTCTTCAGGTCCTCATCCCCTGCCAGCTTATTACTGAGGCATTCCCTCATCTTGCTAAAGTCAGCCCTTCTGAAGCCCAGGAATCTCGCCATTGTGTCGCCATTGTGTCATTGGATTTTGCAGCAGTTCTTATGACGCCTCCTGAGGAAGGGTCCGTGGACCCAAAGCACTGAGGTAGACATTTTTGTAACCTGCCTGCCTTCACTTACTTTATGGCCAAATAAATGAACATTGAATGAAATACATCGGTAGCAGTTTATTTTTCTTTGAAAGGTGGGCTACATGGATGCAATTGTCTAAAAAAATGTATATTTGGTCATGGACTTCCACAGTGAATGTAATACACATCTGAGTGCACAACTTATTTAGCTCAGCTGGTGGTTGTTCTGGGTAGCTCCCATTGTTTTGCACCCTCAAACCTGCAGCAGGCTCACTGAAAAAAACCTTTTGGATCTCTTACATGGAAGAACACTGTACAATGATCACTGGTCCCCAGATGGCATCCCACTTTGACATCCTCAACCCTATCACCATTTGTAAGCACCAGATCCAGTACTGTCCCATCGTGAGGGGGTTCACTGATCAGTTGCTTGAGGAATGCCCCCTACAGAGATTCCAGGATGTTTCTGCTCCTAGCTGAATTTTCCACAGGAAGGCTTCAATCTACATCTGGTATACTGAAGTCCCCTACCTGCAACACCTCACCCTTGTTAGTCATTTTGCTAATTGCTTCTAACATTTCCCTATCTAGTTCTTCCCCCTGTCCAGAGGCCTGCAGATCACCCCAGTCCAAATAATGGCATTGTTGCCCAACTCAAGGGTAATCCACAGCACCTCTGCCTTCATTTGAATACCCTGTATTTCTGTAGTTTCACATAAAGCACCACTCCCCCACCTTCTCTTCCTACCCTGTCCTTCCAGAACATCTTGTACCCTGGTATGACCATGACCCAGTCATGGCTGGCTGTGCACCATGACTCAGTAATTGCTATTATATCCAGGTCAGCTTCTGCCATGATGGCCTCTAGTTACGGGGTCTTATTTTCCAGACATCTAGCATTTGTGCACATAGCCTTCTAGATTTTGTTAGTACTCTGCTTACTGTTTCATCCTCTTCCCTTTTGTGCCCCCTTTCTCCTTCCTCTCTTCTGACTCCTCTCCCCCTTTACTAACCCCATTTCATCTTGACTTACTTGGTGCATGGTGGGACTCTTGCCTCCTGTGCATCTTCCACACACTACCTCAGCCTATGGGGAGCAGATTCTGCCTGCCTCTTTGTTTCCACTCCCCTCTCAAACTAGTTTAAACATTCATTGAATTAACATTTAAACCATCAAATGAGGACTGTGGCAAGGTGGCAGGATACAGTACATTTTGGGGAGTTTAAACAGGAGGAAAAAAAAATGTTTTCTGTGTTTTTCTGTGGTTTTGACATAACTCATGTTATAAGTGCAATAACCCACTCCATGATATGGAGTTATGGGGATTTAATGCACAGCTGGGATGATGTGAGGACACTTGGCCTGCGGTTTCATGCCTCACAACACACCCAGCCATGCATTAAATCCCCATAACTCCATACCCTGTCATTGGTTATTGCTTACTTACAGCCTTGTGCCTCACAACACACCCAGCCATACATTAAATCCCCACAACCCCATGCTCTGTTGTGGGTTATTGCTTGCATAGCTGACTACAGCTGAAAGTTTCTATTCATTTCAAGCAGTACACTAGCTCTTTAAACTTAAATTCTGATACCTCTGTCCACTTACTCAGATTACACAAATCTTTTGAACTATAGTTTCTTAGTTTCCTCATATTTGCCAATCCTTCTTGCAGTACTGGTGTTTTCTGATAATTTAGAAAGCCATCTTTTTAATTCTTCATTGATGTACCTTATGAGCAAATTGAAATGTGTAAGGACAAGTACCACTGGCCCTGTAGCACTTTACTTCCTGCATACAGTATGTCCATCCTGATACCTCACATTTGAGATAAACCCATTGTTTCCTTTCAGTTGTCCATCTATCTACCAATTTTCTTAGTGCTATTGCTACACCTGATACAGTAAATGTCATTTTTATCTTCCAGTGCTTTCATGAACTCAGTGTAGATTACAGTTTGTTAAAAGGTAGAGGGGAATATGTGTGACAGAAGCAAAGGTAAAAAGGTAGCTGTAGACAGTTAATATTGCAGTTATTCATAATACAGGCTGAACTGTAACCAAAATTCAGATAATATGTAAAATGTATTTCTACAAAAAGTTTAAACAGATTTAGATTTTGATTAATTGATAAACTAAAGATGTAACAACAGCATATATTGTTAGATAAAACTGTGTTAATATTTACATATCCAAACCTACATTGCTGACCCATGACCTCCTCTGTTTCCTCCCACTGTTCTTTTCCATCTTGTCCCTTCTTCAGTTAGGGAGTTACTGTACCTCCCTCTCCCACCATCCCATAGTCACTGATTTGTCTGTGGTTTGTGCACATTCAAGACGTTCAATATGTTCATCAGGGACATGGCAGAATTTAGGGCAAGCTGTGTTTTTTTCACAGATGACACTAAACTCTGTGGGAGGGTAGACAGTGAGGAGAGAGAGTAATGGAGTTGCAGATGGGCTTTCAAAGGTTGGAGAGGTGGTCCAAAGTTTGGCAGTTGAAGTTCAACACCAAAAGGCGCAAGGTGATTTTCAGACCTCCTACTGGGCCCCAAGAATAAGATTAAATTAGTTCAAATGCTACGAGTGACCATGTTGAAATGTCGCACCCTAAATTGGTTATCTCCTTTTTCCCCCATGGCTGACTGGTGAAAAACAAAGGTAACAGAAATAGAAACAATGGAACATATTACTGCCACTCTGCAGCTCAGAATTCCAAAATTTCTAGAAATATGGCAGCCCTGGCATCAACTATTAGCCTCACAACCAGGAGCCCCAGATCCAGGCAAGAACTGACCATCACCTTGACAGTGATAATTTGCGTACAGGGACTTATATTAATGACTGCTTAGGTACATAATAGAACAAACCAGGTGTTTTCTGATAATACTCCCATAGATGACTCTTATATGCCCCATTATGGGTAACTATCAGAAGTCTTTTGTTTTGTATTTTGTATTTATTTATTTCACCAGGAAAAGGCTCCATTGAGCAAGCTCATTTACAAGGAGGTGCTGGGCAGGACAGAATACATAGTTTAAGGCAATGGTACAGGATACTTAAGAATACAAATCATGGAACAGTATTCTCAAAGAGAAAAACTGATACACAGAAATTTGAATCGCTGTCAGATAACAATCTGCAATTCTCCAACAATGAAATAGAATGCAAGCGATATAGAAAAAACATACAAAATAGAAATAAGTACATTGAATTCAGACATCATCAAAGATCTCAGTGGGAACTTTGCTATACAGTTAGTAACAATTAGTAACCATGTTATCTAACCAGAGGCACAGGTCTCAATACAAAATATTTGATGAGCACCCTTAAAGTACTAGGTCTGATCAATTAGGCGAGTTTTAAGGAAGCTTGAAATGAGTTCCATACTGTGGGGATATAGAAACTGATTGCAGATTTTCCTATCTGGTTAGTATGTTTGGGAATCTCTAAGAGTGTGTAGTATCTTTTCTAAGGGGGTAGCTGGTGCCAAATGTTTCACACACATGTGTAACCTCTACACTCAAACAAATTGGCTGCAACTGGAAAATAGAATAAAATACCAAACCTGTGTGGCTGCTAAGAAAAGCCAGATGGGCCTTGCCCCTCCTGGAGTCTGTGCCCTCCTTCAACTGAAAACCAGCAGTTGAACCACCAGGGGATCAAAGCCACTGCTGTTTCAAGTTCCTCACTGCAGCACAACACAAGGCCAAAGATCCATTGCCTATAGGACCCCCACTTGGCTAAATGGTCCTGCTAGTGACACTACCTCTACCACCTTGCTCGGTGCTTTCTAATCCAGGCTCTGAAACACCCTCATTGCCTCCAGCACCTGTGACTGCCCTGGCTAACAAATTGGCACTCCTCCTGTTACCTGTTGTCTGGGGTTTTGGCCCCCTCTCACACTTGCCTTCCATGGGCCCCTTTCTCATGCCCTTATCCACCAGACAATGCTGCCACGGCCACTTGACCCCACCATCCCCGACCTCTCCTCACTATCCCCCCTGTTCCTCCCCACACCTCCCATATCCCATCCCGTGTTTCTTTCTATTAACTCCTTCTACCCCCCAATTTCCTTTTCCCTTCCTTCCTTCCTTCCTTCCTTCCTTCCTTCCTTCCTTCCTTCCTTCCTTCCTTCCTTCCTTCATTTCTCTCTCTCTCTCCTATTCCCTTGTCCCCTTCCCTGCACAGTATTGGTTTGTGTCCTGTCTCTAAATCAATCCCAATGTTATTTTTCCTATTGCAATTTATGGTGTCTACTGTAACATGAGATGTGGAACCTTTGTAAAAGAGCCTTGGCTCAAAGGTACTTGTAATCCTAGAATCAAATAAATAAATAAAATAAAAATAAAAGCTGCTGCTGAATAGATGGATGAGTTTGATGATGTATCCTGGCTGACCTTTTAGAAGGGTTTTTTATGCCCACATATACAGATTCAGTAGCCTCCTGGTAGTTAAGGAGGGCCAGCTGACTGAGTCATACAAAACACAGTGGTGAGTCCTGGGCCCTGCATCCATGATAAACCTGAGTGCTCTGTGATAGAGCACATCTAACTTGGCCAGACAGGTGGCAGTACCTTGGCTATGTATAGTATTAGGTCAGCATAGTCTAGAATTTGTATGGAGGTGGCCTGGACCAGGTGTTTGGGGACACTGTGCAGAAAGCAGTGCTTCTTTCTGTAAAATGCCTCTATATTGGTAGATCCAGAAGCAAATGGTTTGATACCTTTTATTGGACCAACATAGACGTTACAAAAAGTTTGTTGTCAATCCATACTCTGAGGTATTTATATTTTACCACACATTCAAGGGTGTCTCCAAATCAAGTGGTGATGGTTGGAACTGATGTACTTTTTGGATTTATGTCATGTGGGGCATTTAGTTACAGTTTAGATTGGAAGAGGCTGAGCTGTAACTTGTTGAATGCAGATTGTAGATTAGAGCAGACGGTATTCATTTTAGGCCTAGAAATATACAAGGCACTATCATCTGCATAAATGTTTATCTTGACACCAGTGATGTTTTTCCCAAATCGTTAATGTATAACATGAAAAGTAAAGGGCCTAATACTGATGCTTGGGGGACGCCCCTGAGAAGTGGGGTACAGGCAGAGTAAAGGCCTTTAGCTTTGACCTGTTGTACACCACCTGTTGAGTCATTATGAAACCAATGCAATGGAGCAGTGCCTATTCTTAGTTTACAGAGTTTTTTTTGACTAGAATGCTATGGTCGACAGTGTTGAAGGCCTTACTGAAGTCGAGAAAAATAGCTCCAGTGGTTTGTTTGTAATCGCTAGCCTGTATCCAGTCATTTGCAACATTAACTGGGGAAGAGACAGTGCTATGCTTACATCTGAAGCCAGGATGGTTGGGATTTATAATATTAAATACTGTAGTTCCATGAAATCTCTTATTTGAACAGTAATAGGTTTTTCTAGGAGCTTTGCCAATACTGGAATAATGGATATGGGCCTATAGTTGTCGAGAATGCTGGCATTGCAAGATTTTAAGAGGGGAATGCACTGCATTGCTTTCCAGAGTAAGGGTATGTCATTTTGTTCTACTCAGGATCATAATAATGGATACTGGACAATTTATAAGGTACAGAATGTAAATCTGCAAGGTTACTGCTGTAGTTTTGTTTTGTAGTTTTGTATTATTGTTCTGCAGTCATTATGTTAAACGCTGTATACTTTATAGGTCATGTTTTTCTAAAAGTAAGATGTAATACACTTTTTATAGAGTCTGTAAGATGTATTTCATGCTCTGTAAGGAAGTGCTTATTTTGTATGTCTTACTGAAACTTCAGTAAATATAAGTTACAAAAAAAGGGCAAGGTGATGCACATTGGGAACATGAACCTAGGGAAAAAATATTAAAAAACAAGTGCTTAGTAAGCATGTACATCTTAAAGAGTGAAGGTTTGGGGCCTCAAATACCTCTGCAATCATTCAGTTTGCTTTTATTTGTATCTTTACTTGCCTTTTCATCATTTTATTTGTATTTTGTGAATTGCTAGTAAAAAGAAATCTGGTGGAATTTTTGTATTATGTCAGAAAATCTTTACTGGCAAGGCTGGCAGTGTATTTCAATGGGAAAATGTTAATCTGTTCTCAGATTTTTGTGTAGAAATAACACTTTCTACCTCCAAAGTATAATATATTTATTAGAAATATGTGATTATTGGATAGACTGTGATCTTTTGTATAATTTAGTCAGTGACATTTTCCTCATAACCAGATTTTTCTTGGGAAGAAGAAGAAAAGAGAAGCCAGCTACTGTTTCAAAAATTGTAAAAATGATAGAGATGGACCACAAAAGTGCAAACAAATAAAAGGTGAAGTTTATTACCAAAATAAGTGTTTATTTCTTTTGAAAAAAAGAAAACAATATATTTATTTTCTCATTGAAATACATGAGGGGCCCAATTCCAAGTTACATTACGCCTAGCGCAAGATGATTTACGTCAAACCCTATTGCACAAATCACACCGTGTACCATGCGATATGCAAGTTGGTATTCCAGCATGCGGCTTGCACCACGCCACATGCGGGTTGTGCCAAAGGTGGGCTACACCACCCACTACACCTGCAACCTATTGTGGCATGGTGCAAAGGTAGGTTACAGCAACACCTGTGCCCTATTCCAAAAGGGTGGCTGCCGTAACCCACCTACACGATTCCAAGACTGCATATGGCACAGCAGGGTTAGACCAGTACTTAGCTGGTCTAAGGGGTATCCATCCTGGCACAACTACGGATACCCCCCGGCAGCACAGCAGATATCACTTTAACTTGCCCCATGTACCCCCCAGCACAGTCATGCCCCCGACCACCCAATTTTGGGGACCTCCTGGGTCCATTTTTTGCTGTGCCACTGCCAAGGCCCCCAGGTGATTGTGGCAGTGTTACAGAGTGGGAGGCAGTTAACTGCTGGCTGCGACTTCCAGCACCCAGGTCCGTTGCACCATTTCTGTGGTGTAACCTTGCGGCTGCCACAAGTCGTGGGGCATAGGTGCCAGGGACCCTGCCTGTCTTAGAATAGGGCACAGGGTCCTCAGCTTAGCAGCACATGGTGCAACTCACATACATCTACGAGTTGCAAAATGTGACTTGGAATTGGGTACCAGGCTCGTAAGTAGTTGGCAGTTTCTGACATCACAATACCAGAATTCTGTTGAATTCCTTTTTGCTAGCAGTGTGAGAAGCAAAGGTAAAAACCCACTTGTTTCACCGTACTAACAAATATTTTGTTATAAAAGTAGAAAATAATTGTTAAGACATCAAAATACACTAAATAAAACAGTCAGTTGTCTATTTATTAGAAGTAAGCATCTGCTCTTTAAATAGAGGAGTTAAGATGGACACTACTACTCAGGAAAGGGACCTTCTATAAGAATCGTCATAAGTGATTCCCTTAAACAATCTAGCCATGGCCTACAGCAAGAAAACTGGGATGTTGGGATGTACAGGGAGGGATTTGATAGCAGGAGAAAGGAGGCATTTCTGCCTCTCTATAGATCACTGGTAAGGCCTCACCTGAAGTACTGTACCCATTTCTGGAGCCCTCATTTGAGGAAAGACAGGGATAGCCTGGAAAGGGTGCGGCATAGAGTAAAAAAAATGAGTGATTGCTGGCCTGGTGCCATGAAGGGCTAAGGTACTGAATGCCTTACCTACTGCCATGCTGGTGACCTGTGTTCAGGAATGAGCATTGGTTGGTGGGGGTCGGCACAATGGGAGAGGATTGAGCATGCCATGGACTGCTCTCCTCTTCAGGGGAGGGTTGGCTAGTCATCTCGGCCCATGTCTGCCACTGGCGGGAGACGCAGTGGTAATGCAGGTACGAGCACTAGAATGGGTGGGGCCAGAATTCTGCAGGATGTGCCCTGCTTCCATGTGAACATACTGACATGACTCCATGGCAGGGTTAGAGGGAAGAAATTGGAAAACAGGATCTAAGAGCTAGATGACACCCCTGCACATCTCTTCCAAACCTGCAACACCTTCTGGATGCCTGGAGTTACTGGATATGTGTTACGTGGGAGATGGCCCTCCCCCCAGTCCTACCATTGGGAGGGAATCCATGGGAGTCACATTCCAGGTGAGCCAGGGGGAGGTGGGTGCCTGATAATGGGAGGTGGGGTCAGAATGCTGAAACAGCTGTCAAAGGAGTAGGCAACATTGTGGGAAAAATAAAATGATTCATGGCTTGCAGGACAGATCTTATGAGGATCAACTTAGGGCACTGAACATGTACTTGCTGGAGGCCATAAGGGAGAGAGGCGAAATGATAGAGACCTTCAAATTCCTGAAAGAAATGAACAAGGGAATCTGTGAGGAACTGTTCAACAGGAATAGTGAATCTAGAACATGGGACATGAGTGGAAGCTGGTTGAAGGGAAATTCAAGCAGAACATGAGAAAATACATTTTATGGAGAGAGTTGCTGAGCTGTGGAGCAGTCTGCTGGCTAAAGTGGTAAGTGCCAAGACCATTAATGGCTTCAGACATGGTTGGGACAAAGATAAGGGCTTAATAGTCACCCTGGGGTGGGGGAATAGCAGAAAGGCAGGGAACATGGGGATGGGCAGCCAGGAATAACCCCTTATAGATACTAGGTCTTGGTAGTAAGACAGAGTATTATGGGCAGACTGGATGGACCAATATTATTTTTTTGCTAGACAACTTCTCTGTTTCTGTGTTACACTTTTGCTGCTTTTTGTGCTTTTTACACCTCAGTCTGCATTTTGAATAATTTTTGTCTACTCACTAATCACCTTGGGTAATGAAGAGGCTTTGTATATTTTGCTTAGTGTGGATATTATTAATATTTTTGAATCACTGTGTACAGTGTGCATTATAGGTGTCATTAACACTTATTTAGTCATACATTTATGTATTCATTCTTGTATTTCTGT
This sequence comes from Neoceratodus forsteri, assembly GCA_016271365.2. Classification (NCBI taxonomy): domain Eukaryota; kingdom Metazoa; phylum Chordata; order Ceratodontiformes; family Ceratodontidae; genus Neoceratodus; species Neoceratodus forsteri. The sequence goes on along the minus strand of CM057459.1, from coordinate 1,221,416,070 downwards.
GTATGATCTGCTTTCTTGTAACTGTTTTGCATTGCTTTCTGCACTCCCTCCCCTGACTGTACCTTGAAAAGATCTTTGGCATGGTGTAGTTTTCCCAATTTCCAGTTTCTAAATAAACAACTAAATAAATAAATATTTTAGTGCATTTATTTATTTATTTACAGTTTTCAGCAGGACAGCATGCTGAGCTGAGAACACCTCATTTCTAGGTTTATCTGGAGGAAAGGGTACAGGGGGATACAATAAAACACTACTTTTTTTTATTTAGAAATATATCGGAATTACAAACCTTTGAGTCAGAGACTCCTTTACAAAAGCTCCGCATCAGAGAACAGACAGCAGTAATATTATGGAGAATTATAAAAACACAGTGATGGGTTATCAAACAGTAAGCATACAAGGAGTCAAAATAGGTACAATTATGTAGTGAGAGAGCAATGCAATCAGCTTAGGCAGGATGGAAATCCATTGTCAAGACAGCAGGTTTGCAAAATTACTAACTTAAGCAGGATAGAACTCCATTGTCAAGAAGGCAGGTTAGCTAAAACAGAGGGGAGAGCTGGGGGTGTTGGACATGGACTTCCACATTTCAAGTGAAGTCATTGGCGGCCTAAAAAGGGGAGATGGGGGAAGATAGAGGGGGAACTAGTAGCAGTCGCAGGCACCAGTGGAATGGAGGTGTTCCCTGAGATTGGTTTTGAAAGAGCCTAGCTTGTTTTCAAAGGAGATGGCATTAGGCAATGCATTCATCCAGAGGAGAGCCCTATAGAAGAAGCATCTCTGACCAGGGTTGTTCTGCAGCAGGGAATCAGGAAGAAGGGAGGGTTTGGAGGCACTGCGGGTGGCCTTCACAGATGGGCAGGTTGCCGAAGGCTAGTAAAACCAGGGGGGCTAGCCCATTGGTAATCTTTTTGGTGAGGAGGCATGTCTGATACCTGAGCCACCTGTCAAAATTGAGCCAATTGGTGAGACTATACAGTGAGCAGGTGTGAGTCCTCTTATCACATCCCATGACCAGATGGCAGGCTTTATTTAGGGATGCTTTGATTCTACAAAGGGCAGAGTTGTCAGCTGTCCCATAGAGTATGATCCCATAGTCAATTAGGGACAGGATGGATGATGTGACAGCTAGGCGGAGTGCCTCGAGTGTGGGGGGGAGGAATTGTTTGTACTGGTAGAGTAAGCCAATTCTGGCATTGACAGCAGCGCTAAGGAGGTAGATATGCTCATGGTAGGTGAGTGCAAAGTCATGGGTAATCTCGAGGTATTTAAAAGTGTTAACCTGTTCAAGAGGTTGCAGCTGGGAGTTAAGGATTTGCAGTGGGGAGCCTTTGTGTTTGTTCCGGTTATGAGCAAATACCATGACTTTGTTTTTTTTGTAATTTAGCATGAACCGGTGGTCAGCAAACCAAGATTCAGCCTCATTGAAGTGTTTCTGGAGGGACAATTGAAGAGGGAGAAGATCGGAGTGGGTGGAGAAGAGTACCGCATCACCGACGTATAAGAGCAGTTGCCCAGAGCAGGCATTTGGTAGGGTGTTCAGAAATAAGCTAAAGCATAGGGGCCCCAGGATGGAACCTTGAGGCACACCAGACTTAACAGGGAGTCAGGAGATGAATGTGTCATTAATTTTGACTTGCTGGGACCTACCAGTTAAATAGTCAGCAAACCACTTGGTGGCATACTGGGAGAGGCCTGTGTGGGAGAGAGCTGATAGGAGGAGGGAGTGTTTATGGTGTCAAAGGCTTTTGACAGGTCCTCATAGACAGACCTGACTAGACACCCTCCATTAAGGGCAGTGTGGATAGCACTGGTGAATTCCAGGAGCACGGTGATAGTACTATGCCCTTTATGAAATCCATTTGTTCCCAGCAGAGAGTAGGTCATATTTAATGAGGTAGTCAGTAAGTTGGTCTGAGATGACTTTTTCCAGAGCCTTTGGTGGGGGGAGGAGAATGGAGATGGGACGGTAATTCCTTGGGGTGGTACGGTCACCACATTTGTGTATGGGGTAGTGACAGCAACTTTCCATTTGGAAGGGAATTGACCAAAACAGAGGGAATGATTAAGGATATTAGTTAGGGGGGAGAGGACTTCATCCAGGACTATATGGAGGAGTCTGAGGTCCAGAGTATCGCTACTATGCCGGGATTAACCTATAGCTTTTAAAAGGTAAGGTTTGGCCTCATGTGGGGTGAGGGTTTTGAGATGAAAAGGGTGGGGGTGTAGGTGGAGGGTGGGGGGTATGGGGGTCGAAGGTGTTGGGGACCACACTACTAAGATTAGAGAAGAAGGAGTTGAGGGTATCTGTGATAAGTTGGGGCTCAGAGGAGATATCGCCATTGATGGGGAGGGTGGGGTGGACACAGTTTTCCCATTGAGCTCCTTCAGATTATCCCAGAACTTACAGCTTGATCCCCAGGAGGAGGTGAGGGATGCCCTGTAGTGGTCAGCCTTGGCCTTATGCATGTCCCATGTACATTTATTCCTCACAACCTTGTAGTGCTGTCTGCCTGCCAACGTGCCAGATTCAAGGGCTAAGTGCCAGAGGGATCTCTATGGCACATTTGGTCGAGGAATACCTGTGAGATCCAGGGAGTGCTTGGGCCCTTGACAAAGCATTTAGTGAAGGGGGCAAACTTATCACAGGCAGAGTTGAATGTACAAATAAAGTAATCAAGGGCCGTGTCAATGTCAGGGGGCATGGTCAAGGGGAGACCAGTCACAGTGAGCGAGGAAGCTTCTGAGTAGCTCCAGTGTACCAGGTTTGAGCTGGCACTGAAAAACAATTTTTGGCATAGGTTTTTTCAACTTGGAGGACCATTTGCAGAGAACTGGTGAATGGTCACTCAGGGCATCAGGAAGCACTGAGACACCAGTGATTTTATTATGGCAATTAGTTAGTACGAGGTCAATTAGGGTGGAGGACCCAGTTTTGAGATTTAAACAAGTTGGAGAGGTTACAACTTGGGAGAGTCATAGTGGCTATTGTATCTTTGTAAGGGGCAGCAGTGTTAAATAGCCAATTAATGTTGTAGTCACCAAGGGCAATGATCTCTGATTTGGGGGGCAGAAGGGAGAGGTCGTTCAGACAGAATTAAAAGCAAGTTTTTGGTTCCGGGGGGAATATAGATGGAGATAATAATGAGGGGAGCCCTGGCCATGCCAGTGGCAATTTTCAGTGAGAGGGCCTGGAAACTATGATCCAAACAGTGTCCAAAATAGAGGGTAAGAAAGTAGTCAACTGTAAAACACCATCAGATGCACAAAACTGTGCAATGTATGATGCAATAAAATGCAATGATACCAGGTAGTGGCCAGAACAGATAACAAGACTGTTGTCAAGTGTAGAACACCCTTAGGTGTAAAAAACTCTGCAGGGTGCAAAACAAAATGCATTGGTACCAAGTAGTGCCCAAGATAGAGTGCAAAACTGCTCAAGAGTAGCACATGATCAGATGTAGAAAACTGGGCAGTGCAAATTGATAAAAAAAAAAATAGTACCAAGTAGTGTCCAGAAAAGGGGTAAGACTGTGATCAAGTGCAGAACACAATCAGATGTACAAATCTAGCCAGTGTGCAAACAAGTAAAACGCGAAGATACCAAGCAGTACCCAAAATAGAGGGTAAAACAGCGTTCAAGTGCAGTGGGACATGATCAGATGTTCAAAGTTACTGTAAGAAGTGCCAACCAACAAGTGTGCAGATGTAAAAAAAAAGTTAACAATAGTTATGTTGGGAGTGGTGCAATGCAATGGCTGTGGGATGGCAGTCTACAGGGAGATGTTGTGGAGATTGCGGTGCTTCCCCATCTACAGTCACCTCTCTGGGTTGAGGGAGAAGGTTGCTCATCTCCAGGTCAAGTTATCTAGGGTTTGGGAGGCCTCCTCCCCCCACTCAGGGACCACCAAATCAATACCCACTGCCTCAAAGGATGCCAGGAATGAGAGGCAGTTTGACAAAGGTGGGCTCAGCGAGGGTGAGGGCGGTGAGGCAGTGGTTGATCCAACCTTAGATTCCAATCCACAACTCCTTTGTTAAGGCAGGATGGTACTGAATCAATGAGACACCCACAGGGGTGAACAAGGTGAATATGGGTATCCTCCACAGTGGAAACCCCAGGGGGATGGCACAAGACCCCAGAGGAGAAGAAAGCAACTCCTAGTGGGGGACTCTATTATTAGAGGGCTAGTCCTGGGGGTGGGAAACAGGGAGATCAGGTGCCTACCAAGCACCATGGCTTGGAGGGATTGGAAGCAAATCCAAAAGATTGTTGGGACAGCAAGATGGGAGGGCAAGCTAGATGTCATTGTCCATCTGGGAACAAATGACCTGGCTGGGGACAAGGCAATGGCAGTGCAAAGGGAGTTCACAGAGTTAGGGAGGGGATCTTAGACAGGTGGCATGCATGGTAACTTTCTCGGAAGTGTTACCTGTCTATGGCATGAGGAGGCCAGGGTACTTCACACCAGGGAATTCAATGAATGGCTGAAGAGCTGGTGCAGAGCTGAGGGATTTGGCTTCACTGGGGATTGGGGGGACCACCTGGTGAGATGTGGGCTTGTACAGGAGGGATGGCTTGCATCCATCCGGGGGGGTGGAACAGAGAACCTTAGTGAGAGGTTTAAATGTTTAAATGTTTCATTGGCAAACATTTAAACTCCCCCCCCCAAGCTAGGCACTCGGGACAATCAAGCAACTGAAGCACAAGCAGCTCACCTGAGTAGCTGAGGAAGCCAAATCTCCAGCCTGATAACTTTCGAGGTAAAGAGAGCCTCTTCTCTTCATCTGGACACCTGCAGAGGGGGTGCTACCTGATGAACACTTATATTTTATGAAGTTTGTTCCTGTTCACCACTGGGTGGGCTTGTTATTTGATTCTCTTTGTGCTGCTAATTGCTGAAGTGTAAAGCTAGGGACTCATTGGCTTTTCTAGAGTTGCCTTGCTGATTTCATCTTAAAGCCAGATACACCAAGCAGCTAATATAGATCAGACTTATTTAATATGGTGGTATTTGGAGCTAATTGCTGACTTCATCTTAAAGCCAGATATACCAAGCAGCTAATATAGATCAGACTTGTTTAATATGGAGGTATTGAGCTAATTGTGCTTGTTACTGAAGGCATTAGGTTAGCTGGGTCCTAGTGTGACCTAATTTTGGAATAGCCCTGTTTGCTTAGGAGTGGAGCTCCTTTGTGTAAGTCACAACATATTCTCCCGCTGCATAGTAATGAGAGGCTTTGTTTTCTCCACAACATAGGCAGCTCTCCCCCACCCAAGCTAGGCACTCGGGACAATCAAGCAACTGAAGCACAAGCAGCTCACCTGAGTAGCTGAGGAAGCCAAATCTCCAGCCTGATAACTTTCGAGGTAAAGCGAGCCTCTTCTCTTCGTCTGGACGCCTGCAGAGGGGTGCTAGCCTGACGGCACTTTGCGCCGTCTGCCCCGCCCGCCCCAACCACACTCCCACCCAGGGGCGGCTGTCAATTTAAGGATCCACCCCATGACATCACATGCCCAGAACCTATCTCCCCACTTTCCCATTTGCAGGTTACACCTGCTGGCCACTAGAGGGAGCTATGCTCCCTCACTACTTCTACATCTACCTGTACAGCACTACTTCCCTGGGATCTTGCTCACCACGATGTATTGGCCCTGCCTCACGCTCTGCCTGTGCCTATCCCCACTAGCAGTGCACTTACCCACTTACCCATCTGCTAGTCCTCACTGTGCCCTGGCACCCCTCCCTCCCCTTGCTCCTGAACCTCCTCTCCTGCCCCTTGGGACCTCTGTGTGTCCCCATCCCCCTGCCCTCTCCCTAGCTTTCTCTTCACCTCAGGCACATCTGGGTGTCTTCTTATTCTTGCTTTCCCCTCCTGTACCTCCCTGCCCACCCCCTGCTCCCTTAGCCTCCCTCCCCTCCCTCTCATGTCAATCATAGGAAAACCTCTCACCATCTCCCAGCCAGGTGTGTTAGTCATGCTACTACTCCTGTCAGGAACATTCATCCAAACCCTGGCCCGGTTCCCAGGAGCTCCCCAACTCGCACCACAGGCCTTGCATGGTCTCCATGAATATCTGTAGCCTCTTAAAAAAGTTTGACTCACTACAATGCCTGGTCACATCAATTAACCCTGATGTCATCACCCTGGTTGAGACTTGGCTGTCAAAATCCTCCCCTGACTCCCTAGTCTCCCTTCCTGGTTTCACCCTTTTCCGGTCCGACAGTGTTGGGAGACGGGGCGGCGGCTGCACTATTTATGTCAAGTAATCTCTCCCCATACTAGCCCTGCCCACTTCCATCCTTGACTCCAGGGCCCAGGCGCTTACGCTGAAACTAACCCCTGACCCTTTAAAGGGACCCCTTTATCTGACTACTGCATACGTGCCCCCCAGGGACCAAACGCAGGGCATTGCCTCTCTTACAGAATACCTTACCTCTCTACCTCCTTCTGCTGATCAAATTCTGGTGGGTGACTTAAATGTCAACTGGCTCAGCCCCTCCTCCTCCTCTACCCGAGACTCCTTTTCTGCAATAGACCTACGCAACTAGTTACCCACCCTACCAGGACTAACCCCAAGAGAGGCTCCAGTACCCTGCTTGATGTGGTACTCACAACTGCCCTAATCGGATCTCCAATGTACAAGTCCTCCCAGACTCTCTCAGCGATCACTCCCCATTCTATTCCACTGGTCAACCTCAGTCCCAAACCCATAGCACAGTCCACATGCCGGTGTCTAATACCTGGTGGACTGATAAAACTTAAGGAACTTCTGTCCCAAATTGACTGGTCTCCTATACTGGCAACTCCTGACATCGACACAGCTCTCTCCTTCTTTACCCAAACTTTTAATAATGCCTGTGATATCTTTGCCCAGTGTTGACCCACCGTTCTAAAAGGAAGAATGCCCCCTGGGTTACCCCAGCTTTGATCCACCAGCTCAAACATAGGGACAACCTATGGCACCGTGCCATTGAGACTGGCCGGCCCAATGACAGGCGGTTATATGCTGCCGCCCGAAACAAGTGCACTCAGGCCATCAGAAAAGCCAAGTCTGAGCACTATCGGTCCTCACTCACTGCCTCATGGGGGAATCCCAGAACCTTCTGGGATAACATTAAACAGTTAAATGGAATTGCACACTCCCCCACCCACCCAGATCAACATTAATGGTGTGATCTCCTCAGACCCAGCCCTCATAGACAACCACCTCAACACCTCATTCACTGACCTTAGCCCTATCCTCCCTACAAATTTTTGACCCTCCTCCCCAGCACCTGCCGTAAAACTTTCTCACTCTATTTTCTCCTCCGCCGTGTTTCTGCCCAAGAACTTAGGCCGCACCTTGTCACTGCCCTCAAGAGTAATAGTACAGGCAGTGACACCCTGATATCGCGTATCCACGGCTGGTCTTAGACACAGTCCTTACCCCATCACATGCCTCATCAACCACTCTCTTTGCCTGGGGAAGGTTCCAACTGCCTGGAAAGTCACCACTATCACCCCTATCTTTAAAGGTGGTGATAGGACTGTGGCTGAAACTATCAACCGATCTCCATTCTCTCTCCTCTTTCCAAGGCCTTGGAAAAGTGGTGGCCTCTCAAATCTCTGACTACTCTCCACCTACAATGTCCTTTGTCCTGAGCAGCATGGCTTCTGAGCGGGCCACAGTACCAACACAGCCCTCCTAGAGTTCTCCAACTTTCTCCCTCCTCCTTAGACACTGGTTCTCTGGCTGGTGCTGTCTTCATTGACCTCTCGAAAGCTTTGACACTGTCTCCCCTCCTTCTTGATGCCCTTAGTCTCTCTGATTTTGCTGCTGGGCCTATCTCCTGGTGCACCAGTTATCTGTCTGACCGCTCACAGCGTGTAAAATTAATGGGACCTACTCAGACATCTGTCCCATCTTTTCTGGGTTCCCAGGGCTCCATTCTGGGCCCCTTACTATTCTCCTTTACCTTAACACCCTTCCATGCTCTTGCTCGGGAACATTCTATTATACGCTGATGATGCAGTCATCTTTGCCTCAAGTCGTAACCCTACTGCCTCCAGGACTCGCTGCAGAAGTCCTTCACTGAAGCCGAGGGCTGGTTCAAGGAACATAGATTGGTGATAAATCTTAAAAACAAAAACCATGCTCTTCACTCATCCCCAAAACAAGTCCTGCAACTTCAAACTCCTCATTCCTCTGGGTCCTCATTCCCACTCAAACAAGTTTGCTCCTATAAATACCTAAGGATCCATTTGACCCTCCTCTCCTTCCATGGACACATCGCTGCCCTAGCCACTGCCACTAATATCCGATTGGGCATCTTACATGGTATAAACACTACCTCCCCGAGGCTCTTGACTCATCAGTCACCTCCTCTATCCTGTCCCTAGTGGACTATGGACTGCCGGTGTATGGTGCTGCTGATCAGACCGCACTCCATAAAATTCGCACTACTCTGAATAAGGCCTGCAGGTTAATTACTGAAGCACCTAGGATGACACACACCTGTCTGCTGTATGCTAAAGCGCTGGTACTTGATCTCGACGAGCGCCTCAAATATCTTACCTGTACCCGTACAAAAAAGACCCTCCCTGGGCTTTCCCCACCGGATTGACCACCACCATACGCCGCTCTGTCCCACTAGTTCATACTCGGACCTCTGGGAAAACCTCTCTTGTTATCCCTAGAGCTAGGACCTCTCACGGCCAAAGAGCCTTCAGCTTTAGGGCCCCCTCCTGGTTCAACACACTGCCCCCCTCCATCTCCGAAGCTCCAACTATATTGTGCTTCAAAACTTCCTTACGTAACCACCTTATTAACACCCGATGCTGTAACTGCCACTAGTCAAAGCCGTACTCAATACTTATGACAAAGCTTATTACTAAGCTGCTAAGGATGACATAACTCTGGTATTGTTTGCATCCATCCTACCTGTACCAGCTTGTTTGTATCTATGTCTTAATTTTACTGTTATACTTATGTGTTGTACTGCTATACTGTGTATTTTTGGTTTGTCTTACTGTGACAAAGTACCTTTGTAAATGAGCCTATGGCTCAAAGGTTTTCCAAACTGCTGTTTAAATAAATAAATAAAATAAACTAGTCAAGGGGGGGGTGGAATTGAGCAAGGCAATACCCCCCCCCACACAGGTTAAGACAGACAGACAGGCAGATAGCCACTGGAGCCAAGAAAGGAACATTTAAACAAGTCAAGAGGGATGGAGGAATTAAGTAGGGAAAAACCCACTATCCCCCCCACAGGGTGAGGTAGACAAACAGGCTGATACCAGGGCTGTGGAAGCAACAAAAGGAAATGCAAAGGAAGGAAATAGCAGGGGAGTCATGTAGGGAGGGCATAGGGATTGGGATATAAAGGAGTTGATACAGGCGGAGGGACCAAAACATGGAAAGCTATGTGTACAAATGCCCAGAGCCTGGGAAACAAGATCCCAGACCTAGTGGCCTTAATGGTGGAGGAAGATGTAGACATTGTTGTGGTCACTGAAACATGGTACACAGGAAACCGTGACTGGTATGTTATCATACCAGGGTACACAATCTTCAGGAGGGACAGGGAGGGCAAAAAAGGGGAAAGGGGTGGCTATGTACATCAGAGAGGGGATCAAGGCAATGGAGATGGGGGAAGACAGGAAAAGGAAGAGGCTCTATGGGTCACATTAGAGACAGGAAATGGCATCACCATCTGCACTGGAGTGGCTACGGACCTCCAGAACAGGGGGAAGAAACAGATAGGGTATCAAAGGAAACCATACACAAAATGGCAGAGAAAGAGGAGGTGTGGCTGGTGGGGGACCTAAACATGCCAGATGTTAAATGGAACACATATGCAGCAGCCACTACCAGGAGCAAAGACATCTTGGATGCCCTGGAAGGGGCATGCCTCAGACAGTTGCTGAAGGAGCCCACATGGGAGGGAGCAATACTAGACCTGGTTCCCACAAATGGTGACAGAATAACAGATCTATCAGTGGGCAGCCATCTAGGGACCAGCAATCACCATACAGTGTGGTTGAAGGTGAAGACAGTAATAGAGTTGAGCCACTCAAAAGTAAAGGTCGTGGACTTCAAGAGGGCAGACTTTGCAAAAATGGGAGAACACCTCTGGAAAATCCTGGCAAAGGGGGAGGAGGAGTGGAGAAACAGTGGGAGAAACTTAAACGAGCCATAGCAGAGAGAACAGACCTCTGTATAAAGCTAATGAACAAAGCAAAAAGAAAGAAAAAAAATAATGGTTTTTAAAAGAGGCAGCAGGGAAGGTTAGGGAAAAAAAACAGGCTTTCAGAAAGTACAAGGAAACACAGAGGGACGGAGACAAGGAAGTGTACCAGGCAAAACAGAAGGCGGAAGGGAAGGCAGTCAGGTGTGCAAAGGCACAAACTGAACAAAGGATAGCAAAATCAGTAAAAGAAGGTGACAAAACCTTCTTCAGGTATATCAGGAAAAGGAAGAAGACCAATCTAGGAATTGTGACATTGAATGGGGGGGGGAGTGTGTGTACAGGGGAACTAGAAAAAGAAGAAATTCTAAACAAATACTTCTGCTCATTATTTATAAAGGAAGGGGAAGGGAAGGGACCAAAATTAGGGGGAATAAACACACATGGGGTGAGGTGGACACCAGTCCATTCATGCAGGACCGAGTCCTAAAGGAACACTTGAAACTAAAAGTGAACAAGGCAATGGGACCAGATGGGATGTATCTCAGAATACTAAAAGAACTTAGGGAGGTACTAGGAGCACCACTGACAGCCCTATTTAACAAATCACTATAGAGGGGTGTGGTGCCGGAGGACTGGAGGAGGCCGAGTGTGGTACTACTACACAAAAGTGGGAGCAAGGTGGAGGCTGGAACTGATAGGCCAGTCAGCTTGACCTCAGTAGTGGGGAAAATCATGGAATCCTTGTTAAAGGAAATGATTGTGGCAGATCTGGAGGCTAGTGGGGCACAAGAACTGATGTAACATGGATTCATAGCAGGGAGGTTTTGTCAAACAAATCTGATAGATTTCTTTGACTGGGTAACTAAGGTGGTGGATCAAGGAGGGGCAGTAGACATGGCCTACCTATATTTTAATAAGGCATTTGACACCATCCCACACAGGAGGCTAGTAAACAAGTTGTGTAGTCTGGGAGTAGGTCCCAAAATGGTGCAATGGGTCAGAAATTGGCTGAGCAGCAGGACACAGAGGGCGGTAGTAAATGACATTCAATCCCAGGAGAGGGAGGTGACCAATGGGGTGCCACAGGGTTCAGTTCTGGAGCTTGTCCTCTTCAATGTCTTCATTAGTGACATTGCGGAGGGGCTGGAAGGGAAGGTGTGCCTTTTTGCTGATGACATAAAGATCTGTAATAGAGTAGACACTCCAGACAGGGTGGATAAAATGAGAAGAAACCTAGGCAAATTGGAGGAGTTGTCAAGAGAGTGGAAGCTTAAATTCAATGCAAAAAATTGCAGTCATGCACTTGAGCCACAGGAATCCTGAAGAGGAATACAAAATGGGTAGGGGAGGGATACTAACAACAACAAAACTGGAAAGGTACCTGGAGGTAAACATAACAGACAACCTGAAGGTGGCCAAGCAATGTGAAAAGGCGATGGAGAAGGCTGCAGGGATGCTGGGGTGCATAGGGAGGGGCATCATCAGTAGAAAACAGGAGGTGGTGATGTCACTGTACAGACAATTGGTTAGGTCACATCTGGAATACTGTGTTCAGTTCTGGAGACTTCATCTCCAGAAGGACATTGACAGAATAGGGGTTGTCCAGAGAAGGGCAACTCAGGGAAATGTCAGGAAGTGTTTTTTTCACAGAAAGGGTGGAAGATGCATGGAACAGCCTCCCAGTGGAGGTCATACAGGCTAAAATGATTAGTGAGTTTAAGAATGCATGGGATAGACAGAAGGCAACCCTAGTGGTAGGAAAGACAGGGTAAGCTACTGATCATTTAGGATCAGTAGTAAAGTAGGTAGGGAAATGAGCAGACTAGGTGGGCCAGGCAGTCCTTATCTGCCATTAAAATCTATGTTTCTGTGTTTCTATGTACAGTAGCAAGCTTCTGTTGTGTTATTGGTAGCTGGCAATTGTGCAGTTATGCAATCAACCAATCAATCAATCCTTCTTTATTTACAAAAAGCGCAATTCCAGTAAAGATCAAAGTGCTATACAAGCTAAAATCCATCAAAACAAATAAATAAAAATGACAGCAGTTATAACTGATCCTCATGAATAAAACAACATATTAACATGCATCTGAATAAGGAAATGCCATGCCAAAGGGATAAGTTTTGAGAGCAGCTTTAAAACTCTCAATGGTCAGGCACTCTCTAATACATTGACATTTACATAAAACATTTACAGTGTCAGTGGCTCAGCAGGTAGTACACTTGCCTCTGAGGCTGGGAGATCAGAAGGTTGTGAGTTCTAGCCCCACACCAGGCACTTGGGTTAATATCCCAATACCGACACTGCAGTGCAGCATGAGGTGGGTGCTGCACTCCTGAGGTGCCGTCTTTCAGATGAGATGTTAAACCGAGGTCCCATATGCCTGTTCTGGTGGTAGTTCAGGTGGATGTTAAAGATCCCATGGCACATCTCGAAAAGAGTATGGGAATTTTCCCGGTGCACTGACCAAATTTCCCCCATTCACTAAAATACCACCAACAGCTTAATCTGGTTCAAAAGTCAGTTGGCATTCATCTGTATCCCCATTCCCCCAGGTCGTGCCTGAAAATAGGCTGAATTTGTCTAGTGCACTTACCCTGTCAACAAAAACTAACTAAATAAATAATCTGATGAGGTAGGGAATTCCACAGGGTAGGGGCCATAAACGCAAAACAGTGGGCCCCAGACGTCTTAAGTCTAACCTTGGGAATCTGTAGCAATCCCTCATTGGAGGAACGGAGTGGGCGGAGATGGCGGTAGGGACACAGAAGATCTTGCAGGTAGCATGGTCCCTGTCAGTGTAGGGCATTTTAGGTCAGTAACCCAAACTTGAAGGTGATCTGCCAGTGAACAGGCAGCCAGTACCAGCAGCGGAGCACAGACTTGACATGACAAGATCTTGAAAAGCCAATTAACAGCCTGGCCACTGCATTCTGCACCAGCTGCAGTCAGCAGATTTCAACCCCTGGTAACCCTAGGTACAAGACATTGCAGTAGTCAAGGTGGGAAATCACAAAGACATGGGCCAAAGTGGGAAGGTTGCTGGGTGGGACCAGGTGCTTAATCCAGGTAATATTCCTCAGATAGTAAAAAAAGGTCTTTACGACAGCTGACACCTGAGATTTTAATGTAAGGTCGCTAACAAACACAATGCCCAGATTTTGTGCCTGGTCAGAGGTGAGCAGCTGGTCCAGGGCAAGCCAGAGCCCAGATAGTTGACCAGCTGACAACTCCATACCCTGGTGACCTGGGTTCACCACCAACACCTCAGTCTTGTCCAAGTTCAACCTCAGCCAGTTGGCACTCATCCAACCCTTAATCTTGGAGAGGCAGCTAATAAAAATCAAAACTGCTCCACCCAGCTTGGGCACAAAGGACATGTAGAGCTGAGTGTCATCTGCAAAGCAGTGAAAGCTCAGCCACACTGCCTTATAATGTCTCCTAACAGCAACATATACACTGCAAACAACATGGGTGGCAGTGTATAGCCTGTGGAATCCCACAGGACGGGGGAGAGGGGCTGAGGAATAAATCCCTGACATCACTTTCTGGTCCTGCCCATGAAAAAAGATCAAAACCATCTGCGGACTGTACCAGACAATCCACAGAGCATCCACAGGTGCCCCAACAACACACCATGGTCCACAGTGTCCCTGGTCAGGAAAAAAATTAAAAAGGTGAATATAAAGAAAGAAAGCAACAAAGCTTATTAAACTAGGGCAGGAATGGAAAAATTCATGAATTACTGGGAAAATTAATTTGTCCTAGATCATAGGGCTGTATGAATACCTTTTCCCAAATATTAGGTCAAATGTAAGTTTTCAGGGGCCAAACATTCAAGCACTCTTTATCTGAGTATTGGCTATTTGGATCAAGGAAGGTAAAATAAAAGATTTTAAGATGTCTCTTCTACCCACACTTGGATGCTAGGGCTATTGTTAGTGACGTGGGAAGGAGAAGAGTCAACAAATGTTTAAAACCCCTCAAACAGTTGTTTGAACAGAATGCTCCACTCTGCACTTTAGCCACCCAACTGCAGCATAAAGACACTTACCTTTTGTTTTAACATCAGCGTTGGCTGCTTTGCTGGACTTCCTAACCTCCTGACCCTCCAGTGGCTGTTTGGCAGAATCTGTCCTCTCAGTACCAACCTGGTGGCAGTGGTTAGTGGACCAGGAACCAGAAGCTGGTAGTAACATGAGAAGAAGGAGGGGCAACAAATATGTAAAAGGCTTACTAGATTTAGGGGCTCTCTGTGGAGCGGCTCTTCACATGAGTGGCTCTCAATGGAGTGGCGGGAGTCACCAGCGAGAGTCTACAGTGAGAGGCTGCAGGGAGGCTGCATTATTAAATTTTAAGTTTTGGGATTATTTTAGGGAAGGCTTAAAATGGAATCCAATTCAGTTTAGCTAGAGTGGTATGCATAATACTTGGGAAATTGTTAGCATATGAGGAAGTAAACGTACACAGACTGTGATTTTTGCTGTTTAGATAATTGAATTGTGAGAGGAAAATAGTACTGTTCACAACATGAAGACAACAATTCTGATGTGGGGTTTCTGCCTTTTGGGCCTCATACTGGGCCAGAAACATGAGTGGGCAGGTAGCCCAAAATGAATTAATAATGATGAACGTGTGCTGTCCCTTGTTATGATGGTCCAAAGACACAAACCTTTGCATGTGTATAAATTAGGAAAAATAATTTTACAAATGTATGGAGATTATACACAGGTAAGGTGCACATGGTTAAAACGATATTAAATGGGGATGGAAGAAAAATGAGCAGAACATCTCTGGCACTTTTTTTGGTGTTGGGGTAGGGGATAGAGCAAAATCCAGGGCATGGTAAAGCTACAAGCCTATAAACTGTAAAAGAAAACGCACACAGTCTTGTACCTGAAATAGATGAACTAAGGGCATGGATGCAGAAAGAGAAGCCGGATATAATGGGATTAACTGAAATGTGGCTACATGAGGGAGTGGAATATAAGGAAGTTCAAATTAAAAACTATAAAAGTCAAATATTAGAGAAAGTAGAGGGGGAGGAGTAATGATGTATATTGGGGAACACTTGGGAAGCTTTAAAACCATTTGGTCTGAAAGTATTGAAGGAATGGCCTACCTCTTAATAGAAATTGTATTACTTGGGGAAGAGGGTGGGAGAGAAGGGCAGGGGGGATTAAGGGAGTGGGAAGGGGCGGATTTAAGTGTAACCTTTGACTAATGTAACCTGCTTTTATGTATTAATATATGCCTTGTTTGTAAAATGGAAAATAAGGTTAATAAATGATAAACTGCAAAAAAAAAAAAAGAAATTGTATCAATTAAATTGATAATAGGCACAATTTATGCTCCATCAAAAACAAAGTTGAATGAAGTATTATAAAGTAGAATAGTTGATATAGTAAAAGATTCAAAATTGTACTCATAGGGGATTTTAATGCAGGATGGGGACAAAATAGGGGTAGAAACTGAAAACTTCTCTTGGCCCATTGGGTTTAAAACAAGTAATTCAGGAACACACTAGATTGTCTCAACTTTCGACTCAAGGAACAATCTTGGACTTTATTTTTATTTCTGAGGGTATTGATATACAGTACTTGAGTCAAAAATAATGCCCCAAAATTTGAGTAATCATTGTCCAGTAATGTGTATGATAAAATTGGAAAGACAGAGAAGAACTGAGCCATAATTTACATGGACGAGGCAGTTAAAGCATTTCAACATAAATAGTTTCAGGGACAGTTTATGTTTAATTAGACGGTATAGAGTATACCTTATATCTGATATAAACTTAGCCATACAAAATCTAACAGATATCTTAATACAGACAATAGAAAAACATGCCTCTAAAGTGTAAATGAAAATAGATGGTAAGAACCGTCGCTGGATGATGGATAGACTCATAACTCAGACAAGGATAAAAATAGGTAGTGGAAGAAAGCTAGAAGAACAAAAAGTATAGATGATTGGAACACACATAAAACTTGGAGAAATAAATGTTCAGAGAATATTAGGAAGGCAAAAATAAGGTACTACAAGTCAGGTTTTGAGCAGTTAAATAATCCAAAACATTTTTGGAAATGTGTTAAAAGAGTTCAACAACCACTGATTGGGGCTAATCAGATTCAATTAATAAATAGTGGTAAACTGATTCAGGAACAAAAAGAGGAAAGGGAAGTGTTAAATGACTATTTCATAGATCTTCCAGACTTAAACATAACTGCTCCTAGGAGATATATTGACAATGTAATTGTAGCAGAACTAGTTAAAATGCTGGGACAGAGAGATGCAGTAACTTCAGAACAATCTAAACCTTCCCATTCCCTCTTTAGGTTCAGAAGATTGGCAGTGAAGGAGGTTGAGAACAGGGGTTTAATTGGAAATGCCGAGGAGGTGGAACTCTAATCTTTACATTTGTAGGAGGTGGAACTCTCCAATAGTATTCAATGGAGACGGGTGTCAGAGGAGGTGGAACTAAGTTCCAGTGAGTTCCTGGCCAATTTAACCCCTGGTTGAGAAGAAGTTAAGGAATCTAAAGTATAAGAAGGCAGGAGGTATTGATGGAATAGTACCAAACTTTCTCAATATGGGAGTGGATATATTGGCTACCCCCTTGATATACAGTACCTGTTCAACTGGAACTTGTGCAGTGGGATTTTTCCAGAAAATTGAAAGATAGGTCAAGTGGTTCCAATATATAAAGGAGGAGAAGCAACTGTACCCTCAAATTGCAGACCTATAGTACTGCTGTCAACTATGCCTAAAGTACTTGAGAGGTTCATATTACTAAGATTCATACTAAGATTGGTCAGGAGCTAGGGAGCTATAAATCCCATAATTGCTCTTGTGAATTAATAATAACAAATTGTGATGCCAGAAAGAATGAATTTGTCCAATCTGGACTTAAAAACTGATTTAGAGCTACTGGTAGTCATCTCTAGTGGTACTGCATTCCATGGTTTGGTGGTACGTAAAGTATAAAAAAATGCTTGTGGCATTAAATCTTCTGTATTGTAACTGTAGTGGATGACCTCTAATATTATAGATATTATCTTTAAACTCTAGACTCAAAATATTCAGCAGGACTGGATCTTGCATGATATTGTACATGAGGAGGAGATCACCCCTCAGACATAGGCATGATAGAGACATTAGGTTCAAAGAAATACGTCTATTTTCATGGGGGACATCATGCAGACCTTTGACTAGTTAAGTATATTGCCTTTGTACTTTCTCAAGCTGCATAACATCATATTTCCTAAAAGGGCACCATACTTGTGAGGAAAAATCCAAATGTGGGTGAACATAGGCTCTATATAGGGGCATTAATACTTTTCTGTCCCTAGATTTGATGTTTCTCTTAATGGACCAAATAATCTTATTAGCCTTAAGAATGACTCCATTAATCTGTGAACGGATAAGGAAGTCATCTGATACTAGAACCCCTAAATCTTTTTCTGTACTAGTACTGGTCAACACCCTATCATCAAGTATATATGCATGGTTGGTATTATTAATACCCAACTGCATAACCCTGCATTTATTGTGATTTAATTTCATCCCCAATTTCTTGACCCAGTTGGAAATATGGTCAAGATTATTCGAAATAGATGCTATTTGTTCCAAATTGGAACATTGTCCCCCAATTTTAAATGTTGTCTGCGTATTTAATGATATTGGAACAGCAGCTATTTGTTTTATAAGCAATGAAAATCTGGAATAAGCAGGGGCCCAAAACAGAACACTGTGGAACCCCACTAGTAACAGAACCTATTTTTGAAAGCTGCCTGTTTATCAACACTCATTGTGTTCTATCTGTCAACCAGTTTGCTAGCCATCTTACAATGCTATGGTTGATGTTAAATGCATACAGTTTTTGTAACAAGGCCCAATGAGAAATGAGATCAAATGCCTTACTGAAATCTATGTAAATAACATCATAGGTAGGGATGTAAGTTTGTGATGGCAGTCATACATGTCATTGATTCCATGATGTTTGATCTTTATTCAGGACTTCCATGACTTTCACTAGTGTCATCAGAATGTAGCAATGATGACAGTGCCACAACATTTACTACTGTTTACTAATGATTTCATGAACAAACAATGAGTCATTAAAACCTCATCCATGACAAACTTACATCTCTAATCATAAGGGGATCTGTTGTCGAGTTGTAGACTTACATCTTCATAGAAACACAACAGATTGGTTAAGCAACTATGGCCCTTTTTGAAGCCAGGTTGCTTATCATCCAGCATAGTCAGGGTGAATGAGACTAAATCTTTGATTACACTTTCCAGGATGTTACACATTGGTGAGGGTAAGCGGATGGGTCTGTATTTTTCCCAGTTATTCCTTGGACCTTTCTTGAAGATGGGGACCACTTATGCTATTTTCCAAAGTTCAGGAACAAAATTATTATTAATACACTGTTCATATAGTAATTTAAGGGGTAGGGACAAGCTGTCTGCCAAAAGGTACAGACGATGACCGGATATGTTTTCTGGAGATGTACTGGTTTTACCTTTAGGTGTAATTAATTTGGTATGGATGTCTTCTTCAGATATAGTCATATCATTACCCACTGTATCTGACACCATGTTTGCTTTTAGATTGCTTTGAAATATATCACAAAAATTAGTGTTGAATAGATTAGCCATATCGTAGGGGTCATGAATTATAGTATCATTCACTTGAAGAGGACCAACCTGGCACATAGATTTTTTAAGGGAGTTAATATTGGAAAAAAAGGACTTGCTGTTGTCCTTATTAGCTTCAGAAGCTAGTTTATACTCCCATGGTTTTTTTTGCCCTTTTGATGCTGTTTTTGCATTTTTTTTGAGTTTGCAGGTATAAGCACCAGTTGGTATGAGTCAGAGATTTTAAGTATTCAGAGTAAAGTTTATTTTTTTTCTTTATTAGTTTTTTTATAGAATTATTTATCCATTTAGGGTGGTATTGATTGGATGAATGTTTTAACTTAGTGGGAATATAAGTGTCACTTAGAACAGTTATTGTACTATGTAGTTTGTTAAAATACTCCTTGGTTCCCAAGGTAGCCAGAATAGAGGACCAGTCCATGTTATCTAGTCCACTTTTAATGTTATTAATATCAATTTTATCATATATATATATATATATATATATATATATATATATATATATATTATTATTATTTGCTACAGTTATCGTATGTTCTAAAATAAAGCTAGTAGTGCAGTGGTCGCTGTTACCTATAGGTGAAGAAATAGTGAGTTTTTTTAATGCTAAACTTTTGCTGTGAAAAACAAGATCTAGAATATTATTGCTTCTAGTGGGATGCTTAACACTCTGGATAAGGTGACATTGTTGGCATATATTTAAAAATGTTTTCCCAAACTGGATGAAGCTGTTTGCCCTTTCCAGTTAACCTCACCTAAGTTAAAATCACCTCTCAATATAAGGTCCCCTAAAGAACTAGCTGTTTCAATTTCTTTAATGATTGTAACAAGATAGTTTGAAGTTGCACTAGGCAGATGATAACAGACACCTAGAATAATATGTTTATTTTTATTCAAGATTACTTTAATCCAAACTGATTCAGAAGAAATTGTGGACATTTTGATTTTGTTTGAAATTTCAGCTGATTGCAGTGTGTCTTTAAGAAAAATGGCAACACCTCTTCCCATTATATGTTGGCTCGTGCATACTCATCAGCCAACATCTTGCGATAGTAGCAGATTTGGAGGTGCGGTCACTGTGGGCGAAGGCAGGGCATGCATCAGAAGGTGCATCCCTCATTTCCCAGTAAGGCAGCTGCAGGCACTAACACCAGGCATGTGTCAGGTGGCCACCAAATCTAAAAAAAGGTCCACTGCAATCATGCAGTGGCACAGTATCATGCCCTCCCAACATGCCTGTTCAGCACCTGCCGACTGCCCTGACCCACTTCACTTGCAGACGGGGGAGCCCACTCCCCATTGGCATAATGCTTCCCCATTTAAAATGTATGCTGAGGGGGTGCCCAATCCCCCTCGGCATCATGCACCCCTGAACAGTCTTTCTTTCCTGATGGGGGGAGCCCAATCCCCATTGGCATGAGTCCCTCTTCCCCATTTATTTTGCCGATGGGGAGCCCACTCCCCATTGGCATATTGTCCCCCCCCACTTTTGTTGTGTGTCGAGGGCGGGTGCCCAATCCCCCTCGGCTATCATCCACCTCCTTCGGTATATGTAGATGGGGGTGCCCAATCCCCCATTGGCTGCAGCACCCCCCCCCACAAAACAGTCAGATGGCATGCTGGAGCCCACCCCAGCATGCCAAATGCCCGTGAAATACAAAAATCATCCCGCAATGTTTTTTTTTTTAAACCTGTGAAAGAAGAAAACAGTCCCTCGTGGCCTCCCTGCCTCCTCCTCCAACCTGTGCCCACCCTCTGCGCACTCCACCTCCCCACCCCCTCTCACCCCATACTTACTTCTGGATCCCGGTGCAATGATCATTGGTGGACCGGGAACATATCTGCACTCTTCAAAGCCAACCATGAACTGAAGAAATGCCAGTAAGCTGTAAAATGGCATAAATAGGGATTTTTCAACTTTGGTGCATATCTCGGCCATTTTGGGGAATTTTGGCACCAAATTTTCAACATGGAGTTATTGGGACCCCTCCTCATGAATTCATGTCATGGTGTTATTCAGTCCCGAAAGATGATTTCACGGTCACTGCATGGAATCACCTTTTGGGACCAATTAACAAAATGACAGTGCCACTGTTCATGGGGGGGGGGGCTCTCAAAAAGCCTATGTTGCAAATTTCGTGGAAAAATCCAAAAACATGGCTGTTTTACGAGCATGCATTGCGCAGTTTCTATGCACGCTCGTAACTTTGTTAATTTGCAATATTTTCACTCCAGATTTTCAAAATTGGCATTTTCCCACACCTTATGAACAGTACAGCTGTCATTTTACGTATCCTGGCCAAAATGTGTTTTTGAACGTCCAACGCTCTATAGCATGGTTGCTGTGCGAAATCTGTTTTTGGGACAGTTTGAGGAAATGACAGTGACACTGTCCATGAGCAGAGGTCCTAAAATGCCTATGTTGAAAATTTGGTGAGGAACGTCCATAAAATGACTGTGTTACAAGTGTGTGTTGCGCAGTTTCCATGCTTCCTTGTAACTTCGCAGATTTGTAATATTTCATGCCAGACACTGGCATTTTTTCACACCTCCTTATGAACAGTACAGCTGTAATTTTTAACATTCTGCCCAAAATGTATTTTTCGTACCTGTGGCGCAAAATGGCATGGTCGCTGTGGGAAATCAACTTTTGGGACAAATTAACAAAATCACAGTGCCACTGTTCATGAGGGGAGTTCCCAAAATGCCTATGTTGAAACTGTGGTTAAAAAAATCCTGAAAATAATTAGGCTACGAACGTGTGTTGAGCAGTTTCTATGCATGCTCATGACCACTAGCTTTTCATATTTTCACTCCAGATTTTCAACACTGCCATTTTTTTGCATCTCCTCATGAACAATACAGTTGTCGTTTTTCACATCCTACCCAAATGTGTTTTCAACCCTGTGTAGCCAAATGGCGTAGCCGCTGTGTAAAACTACCTTTCAGCTAACAAACTGATAGTGCCGCTCTTTATGAGGTGGGGTCACAAAAAGCCTATGTTGAACATTTGGAGTGAAAATAACAACAAATGCTTATGGTTTTAGGGTTTCTAACTGTAACTCCCCTCCCTGTAGAGACTGACAGGCATCAGGGGTGTGACTTGGGATCATTGGCTATAATGCTCATGCCATTCCGCCCCCACCCCCACCCTGCAGCCAGTGAGAGGCACCGAGGTCTGTCTTGGAGTGTTCGACCCTACAGTTCACCCCATTCTCCTATACTGCACCCACCTCAGTGTGTTTCCTTATGGAATGGTGTAAGTATAATGCCCAAAGACCCCAAAGCACACCATGACACTTGTCAGTGTCTACAGGGTAGGGTGAGGTAAAATGGCATGAGCATTATAGCTGATGACCCAAAGGCACACCCCAATGCCTGTCACTCTCTGCAGGGTGGTGTTGGCATTGACTTCAGTTCAGTACTTCACTGCCATTCCTATTATGCATCTCTAACTCCTGCACTACCAATGCCAATGCCAGCGAGACAACATTCAGCATTGATAAATGCTTTTTACTAATTCTATTAACTTTATATAGAATATACCTTGGCAATAAAAGATCCCAACTGGATTTCTCATCTTCCCATATTTTGGTGACCAGTACAGCATCTATATTATCAGTTGCTAATACGATGTTTAACTCATCAATTTTTCCCTGAAGATTCCTAGCATTGAAGTACAAGCATTTTTAAATTCTTAAACTGACATTTGTGTGTTGTGATTAAGTTCTGAGGGGAATGAATTTTCTCTCCCCCAGGTCAAGAAGTTTAAATGTTTGTCAATGTGCTTGAGTATATGTTCACCCAATAAATGGTTCCCCTTATGACTCAAGTGAAGGCCATCTCTACCAAAAGATCCAGCCTACCAACAAAATTCTCCCAATGAGTAAGACATACTTGATTTTGCTTAAGGCATCTTTGCTGGAGCCAGTTGTTGAACTTGTGAATTGCTAGGTTAAACTCATAGGATGCTCTAGGGACAGGCAGGATTTCTGAGAAAGCAATTTCACACACAGTATCAACCAATATGTTAGATTGAGCAAGGAGGTCTGTTTTTTTTTCTACTATATCTATGGGCAAGAAGTCATTAGTTCCCACGTGAAGAATCACCAGTGGGTTTGTCCCACAGTTTGATAGAATGTTATTAGTCATGCTAGTAATGTCCACTATCTTAGCACCTCTAAAGCTTACTTATAACACTCCCCCACCACAAGGCCCACCTCCCACCATGCAGACTTCTATCTCCTCCCCGCCTATTGTGGTAGGGGTACTAGCTCTTGCTACAACAGATCAGCTCTTCTATGGTGGCTACTCTCCAGTCCCTAAAAACATCAGATCTACTAGACAGGAGAAAGGCAGGAATTACAAGCTTATAATTAACGCTCTTAGAAAAATCCTACTTATCCTCCTGCTTTGTTCAGGCAACGTAGAACTCAACCCTGGCCCCCCAGAAGCTATTGCTTTGCCAGCAGAACTAGCAAATTTAAAAGGAATAAGCTTCTTGCATATTAACGTATGTAGCCTCCTTAAAAAGATAACCTTAATACAAACCTGGGTAAATCATACCTCTCCTGACATACTTGTGATTTCCGAAACTTGGCTTAGACCCAGCACCACTGATAGAGAAGTAAACATACCCAACTATGCCTTGTTCAGAGCTGATAGGCATGCCAGAGGAGGAGGGTAGCTATCTCGTTAAAGACAAATTTTCTGCCTCCTGCTTATCCTCGGCATCTATGCTAGCGAATTCAATGCCTAATTCTCAAAGTGGAAATTACACAGACTACTGCACTCTGCGTAATAGGATGCTACAGACCACCATCTGCTGGCCTACAGCTTGTGTCATATCTAAGTGACAAGTTGGGACAGGGGCTGCCAGAAACTATTATTTTAGGAGACCTTAACCTTGACTGGCTCTCTAACACAGCTGCCCCCCCTTGCATCCTTCTGTGATGAACATGGGCTGACGCAACTTATTACTGAACCAACATGCCCAAACGTGAAGAACCCCAGTAAAGTACACTTTTGGATGTGCTAATGGTGAGCAAACCTCATCTCTTCTCCCATGCTGATGTCTTCTTCTCAGATGCCAGCGACCATTGTTTTATTGCGGGAGTAAGATCCACCAACAACCCAGCACCCATCAGCAAGTTCTCTATGAAGAGATCCAGGCGCAACTTCAATGAACATGCCTACCTAAACGAGCTTAAGTACTCCCTGAGTGGCAAGATTTCTACCAGGCCAAACGATTCGTCAGCTTACAATATCTTCCACAACATTCTATCAAGGGCCCTTAATAAGTATGCTCCCCTTATTAAAGTTCAAACTAGGACCAAAACCTGTAAATGGTTCACCCCTCAGATCAAGTCCTTGCTTCTAGAAAGAGATAAGCTCTGGAAAAACGCCAGACTGAACACTGCAGAGGATTGGAACCAGTTCGAGGAGACTATGAAATTTATGTACCAAAACAATCAGAGAATGAAGGCCACCTTCTTCAAATCGAACTCGACTCTGCCACAAAGAGCCCAATCAAGCTCGGAACACAATCAGTGATCTGCTAGGCCACTCCCAGGAAATTCACTCCCGACCAAGATTACCTCTGGCAACTTGACTATAACCCGAAAAGATGGATATACTTGATGCATTCAATAACCACTTTGCTACTGCAGGCATGGCATTTAATAACTCCTCTGCAAACATACTTCGGCTCCCAGACTGCCAGCCAACTGCCTGAAACTCCAATAACCTGCTGCCTTTCTCACTTCAACCTGCCACACTGAAAGTGGTAGAGGACCTCTTGCTTCAGTTGGATACTAGAAAAGTGCTGGGGCCGACTCCTTGACCCTTACTTCCTAAAATTGCCTACCACATACTAGCAATACCACACCCACCTTTTAACTTATCCCTGTCTCAGGGCACCTTACCACCTATATGGAAGACAGCACATGTCATACCACTGTTCAAATCAGGTGACCGTGGCGATCTCAATAACTACAAGCCAATTTCCCTCCTTCCGGTCCTGTCCAAGCTCCTAGAGAAAATTGTAAATACACAGCTGAGGACTCACCTTGAGTCTAGGGAACTGCTAAATCCTATGCAGTCCAGATTCAGAGCTAAACATAGCACTATCTCAGCCCTTGCCAAAGTTACTAACGACTGGCAGCGTAATCTTGAGAGCAAAAACTTTATTTGTGCTGTTTTCCTTGATCTAAGCAAGGCTTTCGACACCGTCGACCATAGTCTGTTCCTCTCCACCCTTCAAACCATAGGTGTGGACCCCTCCTCTCTGCGTTGGTTCACTGACAATCTTACAGGGCGCCTTCAACAAGTTAAAGCCGAGAGGCCTGTCCCATAAAACTCTGCAAGAGGGTACCTCAAGGTTCTATATTAGGGCCCTTACTTTTGCAATCTACATTAATAACATCGACTACTGTATAAAAAGCCAACATCCATCTGTTTGCAGATGATACAGTTCTCTCGTGAGTCGCCCAACACCTGAAGCTGCCTGCAATGACCTACAGTCAGAATTCAACCTTTGCAAAGCCAACTCCTCCAAAAAAGCTACTCCTTAATGCCAAAAACTAAAGCGATGCTCCTCTCCTTTTATCCGTACAGCTAACCCTGTGTCCAGTGGACAGTTCCCCAAATTACCACAGTTCTAGGTGAAAACTAGAATTTGTTACAAAATTCAAGTATCTGGGAGTTTGGATAGACCAAAGACTCTCCTTCATTGAACATATCGAGGACTTGCTAAAACGACTGGCAAAGGCTTGGACTGTTTTTTAGAATCAGCCAATTTCTCACCAGAGATGCCAAGAAACAACTGGTCAATCCATTTTCCTATCATTGGTTGATTACGCTGACTTCCTCTACAGCCAATGCCCCAACTCTTACATGGCTAAACTGGACACACTCTACCATCGAGCACTGAGGTTTATAACGGGACTCCCCTTCGACACACATCACTGCACCCTATATACGGCAGTGGGATGGACATCACTAAAGTTCAGGCGCCACAGAAACGCTGCTCTCTGGACCTATAGAGCCATCTCTAATAAGCTGCCTTACTATATCTCCTGCTGTCTTCCCCTGAGTATAATTGGGAAATACGCGTTAAGAAGTTACTCAGCTATTACACTTAAAGTACCCAAAGCAAAATCCCGCTTTGGCAGGGCAGCCATAAGCTTCGTGCTACCTACCTTATGGAACGATCTACAAAAACCCTCAAATTAAGCACTCTAATCGGTATAAATGCTTTCAAGATGCTTTATTTCCATATAATCAGAGAAGTATGTAACTGCTTCATCCACTCAGACCCAGTACCGGTGTCTGCACTGGTATATAGCCATGCCTAGACCCAATTTTAAGTACTGACCCCCCAACTTGCTCCTCACCAGCCTAATTGTTCTCTCTCTTTTCCCCCTGTCTTATCAACACTAGGCCCATCCATCCCCTTATTCTTCCTTTCCCAACCTCGGATAGGAGCTCACTACCCTGGGTTGTGACATCCTACCATGTCCGGTACTTTATAGCATTCAATCCCGGGGCTCACACATACTCCTTTTCTCCATCCACCTTCTCTACATCCAGCTTTACCAACTCCTTTCTGTGCACCGTGCCCTCCTAGCCTTTCTCCCCCTACTTCCCTCCCTCTCTTCCCCCCTACCTTCACCTCTACCTGGTGTATGTTTTTATTTTTATTTTTTTCTTCCATTACTTCCTCCTGCAACCTTAGATAACCTGCTTTATCTTCCTATAGACACTTCTATGTATGTAAATACAGTGTAATCTGTACAATATCTGTATAATTCTATGTACATATGAACTTCTTTTTCTTCCTCTCTGTAAAGAGTATTATCTGTATTGCCTTGTAAATACCTGTGTTGACCTGTATATACAATTGTTCATGCTCCACCCAGGTCCATCTTGCAAATGAGCTTCTGCTCAACGATGAACGCCTGGTTAAATAAAGACTTGATTGATTGATTGATTGAAAGCTGGAGCATGTATGGTTGGTCTCATCAGGATCACATATGACCCTATCTAGGTATTTAATGATAGAGTCTCCTAGAAAAAAGACTTGTCTATGTTGATCACTGGGATTTGGAGTAGTTTCCACTGTGATGGAGTGACTCGCCATAGAAGGCCCTGCATCAACTAATGGGCTGGGAGGTGAAACAACAAGTGGTAGTAGTGGTATGTTGGGGGGGGGGGAACAATAGATTGAAGGAGCTGAACAAATACTAGGCCCCTCTTTGGTGTTGAAATTATGTACTGCGACTGATGAATTAATTCAGGTTCCATCCTGAGGTGTTATAACCCCGATGGTATCATTTTCTTCATCTAAAAGATAAAATCTATTATTAGTAGTAATGGAAAAAAATGTAGCCTTTCGTCCGTTTTTGTATGCTCTTTTATTTGGACTTCATACCATTGCTCATCCGGGTTATCAGAACTATCATATTCCCTTTCTATGGCCAGAAATATGTGCTTCGACCGTACTGCCAGTACAACCACTTACATTTGTAAGGTCAAAAGTAGGGGGAGATATTCCATTAGAACCTGAGATGTTAACGATGGTAGGAGGAGTATTGTGGCCTAATGCCTGAAATATGGCCTGCATTTGATTCTGGCTAGCTTCTAGCTCTGACAGTCTAGAATTAAACATTGCAACTGCCTGCTTTAGGGATATATTTTCAAGATATTTAGAACAGACAAACCTCACTGTAGTATCCACTACCTCAGTAAAACTATACATATTACACTCAACGCATTGTATACCACCTATAGTGTTTACTGACATCATAGCCCCAGGCATACTTGAACTTATATAATGAACAGTGCTTAAAATATATAAAAGGAAATGAACACAATTAACTTACTGAGGTTTATTTTATGAACTTGTACACTACTCCCTTCTCCATCTACCTGCTCACACTGCCCACTCTGCACACGCCGAACATGCGCAGATGTGCGTGTCTTGGCACATGTCTCCATGCATGGCTCTGCACAAGGCCTGCTTGCTGAGAGGGTGACTATATGCAGCTGAGGTGACACAGAAGTACAAATCCAGTGTCACTGCTCCTAAAAACCTGTATTGTGCCATTAAACCTTTAAAAATAGCACAGACTGCTCATCTGCACTACACAATGCTACAGTAGTGTTTTCAATAAGCCACCAGAGATTTAAGCTCTGTTAGAAACAGTCTGTAGTTCATTAGCTGGTGTACACAAACTACAGACTCTCCTCCTGGTTCCTTTGTAACAGGGAACTTGGGCTCCAACACCAAATTTAAAACATGTACACAAAACAGTTATACAGCAAAGTTTCATTCAGGAAAATGCTTAGTTTAGTGCAGAAACATGTAAAAACATGCCATTTAGAGTGCAAACAAGTTATAGTAAATAGGCAATACTACCAATATTTGGCGGACCATGATTTATTGTCTGCTGCTCAACACGGATTTAGGACTGGGAGGTCCATGGGTACCACCCTTATGGATTTTAACAACTTAATTGCTTCTCCTATGAATCAGGGGAAAGAAACTGGGGTGATATTCGTGGACCTCAGTAAAACCTTCGACCTGTTAAAGAGATTGTTAGAAATAGGTGTACATCAAGAACCACTGTACTGGTTTAAATCATACCTATCTAATAGAAGACTATGTGTTTTTAATGGTACCTGTGTGACACAAATGAAGAGAGTAATTCAGGGGGTACCACAGGGATCCATCTTGGGCCCATTGCTTTTTAATGTCTATGTGAATGCTCTGGAAAGGAATATTAAAAACAGTGGGGTGTCTTTATGCTGATTACACCATACTGGTGGCATCCACATGCATTCGCCCACAGCTGGAACAAAAACTTAAGGAAGACCTGAGTAGTATGGAGACCTGGTTTGAGACATCAGGTCTATTGTTTAATAAGAAAAAACACAATGCCTATATTTTCAATCCGGCAATAAAAAATTCCAGAGCAGGACACTGGATGTGAGGTTCGGCAATGGGCTCAGGATGGAAAACGCAACCACCTATAAATATCTTGGGGTAGTAGTGGACAATAAATTAAAATTTAAAGAGCACATGAAATTAACAGTTAACAAGGCTAATCAAAAACTGGGATTCTTAAGGATAGTTGCAAACTGTTTAACAACTGAGACAAGAAAGAAAATTGTGAATCACATGTTAATTCCTGTGATCTAGTATGATCTGATAGTATATAGAAATGCTAATAAAACTGAATTAGACAAGTTAAACTGATTTTATTATAAATTGCCAAAATTTGTAACAAAGAGTAAATATGGAATACATCACGATACACTGTATGAGACATTAGGCTGGCTGCATCCAGAAGAGAAACAGAGTTACACTTGGCTAACCTGGTGCTTTAAATTAATTTATCAGATGAAAAAATATGCAACAAGGTGGCACTGTGAACCTCATTTATGAAGCTGAAAAGGGATATAAGTTGAGAAACCACAATCTAAATATTCCAATTGTTAGATCATATAATAGATACAGGGATGCCACGTCTCAGTACTCTGCCCACATCCTGGAACAAGTTACCACATGATTTGAAATGTATCTCTTCATATTGTACTTTTTGAATGGTCTTGAAAAATTACTTAAAACACACCTGTGTATGTTTTTAAACAAAATCAATCCTTTTGAGATTATGAGATGTAAGTGATAGAAATCATATCTTAAATGTTTGTATGTTTGTATTTTAATATGTTTTGTACAGGAGATTGTTGTAAATAGGGCAATACTCTAACAATTATAATACCTGTATAAAAATACATTTTATTAATTCATTCATTCAATTCCAACAATACAATACATTAATAAGACTATACCCAGATGACTAAATAGCTAAAATACAGGGTATGCTAGGCTGAATAAATAAGTCTTTAACGCTGTCTTAAAACTGTCAATGGTCAGGCACTGATGTACCCGACAAGGTTGAGAATTCCAGAGGGCAGGGGCTGCAAAAGCAAAAGATCGGGCCCCAGATGTCTTCAACTGAACCCTGGGAATCTCTAGCAATCCCTAATCAGTGGAGCAGAGTGGGCAGAGGGGGCAGTAAGGGCGAAGGAACTCTTGCAGATAATGGGGTCCCTGTTCATGTAGGGCTTTATAGATCAGTAATCCAACCTTGATTGTGATCTGCCACTGTACTTGCAGCCAGTTCAGTCCATGGAGCACAGGCTTAATATGACTGGCCCTAGAAGTATCAGTCAGTAACCTAGCTGCCACATTCTGCACCAACTGCAGGTGGTGAATATCAACCCCGAGTAGCCCTAGGTAAAAGGCATTGCAGTAGTCAAGGCAAGAGGTCATGAAGGCATGGATCAACACTGGAAGATCATCAGGAGGAATCAGATGATATTCCACAGATACTAAAAAGAGATCTTGACAATGGCTGATGCCTGAGATCTAAGGGTCAAGCCGCTATCAAAAATAATGCCCAGGTTCCACACCTGATCTGAGGAAGACAGCTGAACCCATCTGAGCTGAAGTCCAGAGGACTGTCCAGCCAACAAACCCACCTCCCGGTGACCTGGATCCACAACTAACACCTCAGTCTTATCCGGGTTCAACTCCAACCAGCTGTCACTCATCCAGTCCTGCATCTTGGTGAGGCAGTTGTTACAAACCATAAGGACTCCAACTTGCCTGGGCACAAAGGACATTTATAGTTGAGTATCATAGGCATAGCAGTGAAATCTCAAACTGTACTGCCTAATGATATCTCCTAATGACAGCATATACACTGCAAATAACATGGGTGATAAAATGGAGCCCTGCAGTACACCAAAGGATAGGGGGAGTGGGGCCGAGGAGTAAATCCCAGACACCACTCTCTGAACCCTACCCTTGAGGAAAGATCGAAATTATCTGAGCACCATAGCAGACAGTCCACAGATTAACCACAGGTGCTCCAATACCACACCATGGTCCACAGTGTCAAATGCTGCAGAGAGATCAAGGAGGACCAAGATGGAGAGGGACCTCCAATTTCTCACTATTAGGAGATTATTTATCACACTGACCAGGGCTGTCTCAGTGCTGTGCCTCTTCCTAGATCTGGACTGGAGAGAATGATACATATCATGGCTAGAAAGATGATCCTCCAGCTTCAGGGCAACCACCTTCTCAATAACCTTGCCCACAAAGGGCAGGTTAGAGACAGCTCTGTAGTTTGCCAGACAGCCGAGGTCAAGGGAGGACTTTTTAAGAAAAGGTTGAACAACTGCCTCCTTTAGGGGGTATGTAAAGACCCCCTCTCCAATGACCTCCAGACTGCCTCAGCTAGAACTGGCCAATTTCATCAACGCAACCCCTCCAAGAGGTGCGTTAGGCCCAGGTCCAAACCAGAGCTGGTTGGCCGCAAAGTCTGGATGATCCTCACAACATCAATCATTTCTAGTCAATCAGAGTCGGACCAGGCCAACTGAGGGCACGCAACCCCCCTGCTGACCTCCACAGTGCCCAATAGAGGGGGCTGAACAGATCCCAGACCTGATGGTGTCAATCTTATCTGCGAAGAACCAAGCAAACTCATCACACTTCTCTTGTGAAAATGCTCCACCAGGCTGAAGGCAGACTGGATTGCATAGTCTGTCCACTGTCCAGAACAGCTGACCAGGTTGGTTTCTCGCAGTAGCAATCTCCCTGGACAGAAACTCTTATAGGTAATTGCCAATTGATAGAGATAGTAATGGTCCATCAATCTAAGTTTGTCACCTTCCAGGCCTGATTTCCACCAGCACCTCTCTAGCCTTTGATCCACTCTCCCCATCTCCTTCAAGGTCCCATCAAACCATGGGGACCTTGGGTGAAGAGTGAGGGAGCGAACGCAAACAGGAGCAATGGAATCCAGTGCCTCTGTCTCCACCTTATTATAGGTGAGAGCTAGATTCCCTGGATCCATGCATTCACTTGGTATGCCCGATAGGTCTAGTACCACCATTAGGCCATTTTGGGTCACACCCTTCAAAGGACGGTACCGGACCATCTCCATAGGGACAGGCCTATTTGTGGGAGCCACAAAACTGAACCCTATGGGGTGATGGTCAGACCATCCGACTGGCTCCATCACCAAGTCAGATAGCTCCATCCCCAGGAGGAACACCAGGTCCAACGAGTGACCACCAATGTGGGTCACGGAGATAATAACCTGTGTAAGACCCAACAAAGTCATTAGTTGGAGGAAGTCTTGACCAAACTGCAAGAGTTCATCATTGACCCAGGCATTGAAATCTCCCAGAATTAACCATCTGGGGGATCCCCACACTGCATCAATGATGAAGTCCGTGATTTCCTGCCATAGGTGTGCCTGGGGGGGCTACCCTGGACCCGGGCCCCCCTATTAAAAATCATCCTCCAACTAAATTATAATACTTATATATGCTCCCAGACCCCTCCTAGCTTTGTGGGGATTCTGGCCCCCCTCCTTGTTCACTGTCTCTGAACACTCATGGAAGTCCCTGCAGGAAAACTTTC
Source organism: Neoceratodus forsteri (assembly GCA_016271365.2). NCBI lineage: Eukaryota > Metazoa > Chordata > Ceratodontiformes > Ceratodontidae > Neoceratodus > Neoceratodus forsteri. Next base: position 1,221,383,726 of record CM057459.1, on the reverse strand, counting down.
CCATCCCCGGGAGGACAGTAGATGAGAAGTATCCTGCACCCACTCCCACAATGCACTCAAAGCAGTTGGTGGCACCCACTGGGACATCCATAAGGCCCAGTTCTGATCTAAAACAAATGGCTACACCCCCGCCGCTACAGTCCATCCTCAGACAGTGTATCACCAAGTACCTGGACGTAACTGCTGAAGCCAGTATTGGGCCTGCATTCTCATCCAACCAGGTCTTAGTGATGCAAGTCAGGTCTGATGAACCAACAAGATCTGCTATTATAGCAATCTTGTTCTTAATAGACCTGTCATTGCGTAACACTGCCTGAGTTGGATGAGCAACTGAGGAAGACCGCATCACCTGTCTGCATCAGGCAGAGCCCTTGGGTATGGGAACCAATCAGAGGGATCCCTCTCTTGGACTCATTTCACCCCAGGTCATCTCCTTGTTCCCACTAACCCTATCTAACCTCGCCCCTCCATCCCCCCCAGGCCCAGCCCCTCCATCCTCCTCCTCCTCCTCCTCCTAGCTATCCTCAGGGCCTGACACATCCTGTATGCCTCCAGGGAAAGTGGAGGACAAATAAAGGAAGGCGGTCCCTCAGCCTGGAAAGGGAATAGTGCCTGACCATCCTAACACCCTCCCAGCACATTTCCACACTGTAAATTACTATACTCACACAAACTCACAAACACACACTCACTCAGAGAAATTCGGCACTGTAAAATCCCCCACACACAATAGCAACTCAACCCCCCAATACCCAACCCCAAGCCAAAGATTTAACAGAAATAATGTTAAAATAAACCAAGATTAGAGTAACAGCACAAAAGTCTGCAGATCAAGAGAGCAGTCACCAATGTCTCTCAATTTCAAAGGGATCTTTTTTGAAGTCCAAAGAGCTCTCACCTTCCTTGGACATTTAACTAAAGTAAAACAAGATCAGTTTGCATTTGATCATGAAGAGCCAGCCAGAAGCTAATGTATGTAAAACTTTACTGTCAAAACCATATAGGCATTTAGGAAAAATAAAATAGTCTGACCAGATTACAAGTTTCAGGGAGAAAGGTCCTTTGCATTTATCCAAAATCCAAGACAAGAGTCCTCCTCTGATATCCAAGTTTTGATGCAGCTCATCCACAGCAAAACCACCACAACAGCACCTAACACTCCATAGCCACTTCTGCAGCCATCAAGGGTGGGCTATGAGGTGGCTAAGGCACCAGTAAAGACCGAGCACACATAAAGGACCCCTTGACACACACCCAGGAGGAAGCCACTCCCTCACCTGCTGAGACAAAGGTTCAGCTCTCGGGCTAAGTCAGCCCACTGGCTGAACCCCTGAGTAGCTTAGGAGATGTGGCTAGATTTTGCCCACCCTTCAGCGGGCCACACATCAGTGTCTCCTGCTCGTCTCCGCACAAGCCAGGCAGCCAATCCCCTGGGCCAGCCGAGTGAGACCACTGCCCGCACAATCTGTCTATGTTTTATTCTGACGTGGAGCCTTTGGAAATGAGTCTGTGACTCAAAGGGTTGTAATTCCAATTTCCTAAATAAATAATCTTCCAAAGTCCCGGAGAATACAAAGGCCCAAACTCAGTGCCCCCCAGCAGTCTGTTACAAATAGGGGCCAATCTTACTCCATGGTTCAGTCCGAACACCAGGTGCTTCCTGCTGCATTCCGTTTCCACAGGTCATGCTCCTATGGCTCCTTCTTCTTTTTCTCCAGCAAGGCACCAGCCAAACACTCCTGATCTTCTCCTGGTCCCCTTCAGTCACAGACCTCTGCTCCAACTAACTGGACAGGTACCAAGATTAATAAGGTCTTCCTAATTTGTAAAAATTTGTAAAAATGTCTTCAGCATTATCTGTTTACAGTGCTGGAGATACGGAGGACTTTTATGAAAATAAAAAATTTTGTGACTCCATACAAGCTCTGTGGCTGACTCAGACCCCTCTCTAAAGCCACACATGCCCTAAACCTAACTAACTCACTCAATCTCCCTGACTCACTGCAAATATAGCTAAACTAAACTAATATTTAAATATAAATAATAATTTTAACCCAACTCTAAACTGATCTAAAACAATATAAAAACAATCAAAAAGCTAAAATTAGTGCTGCTGCCCGCAGATAGTCTGCCCATCATGGCCGCCATCTTAGTCACACAGACAGTGGTTAGAAGGGGATATGGTATTTTGGATAGGATTGGGGAGGGCATTCCATAGCTTAGGACATCTGAAAGAGAAGGCTGATTGGCAGATGTTAGTGGAACGATGTGGAATGGCGAAGGTGCGATCGTCATTGTGTAATGAGTAAGTGCATTGGGAGGAGGGACAGATGGAGGAGGAAAGGTAGGAAGGGAGATTTCCAGTCCAGTATTTAGCCATGAAAGAGGCAGTGTGGGACTGCCACCTGGATTCCAGGGATGGGAGGGACAAGGCTTTGTAAATGTTGCAGTAGTGAGTGCGAGAGGAGTCAGGAAAGTACAAAGCAGCAGAAAGAATTGAAGAGGGTGTCCAGTCTAGCCAGGGTAGTTTTGGGGATGGCACCATAGAGTATATCTGCATAATCAAATGTGGGGAGGATCATTTTCTGCATAATTGCACACTGAGCAGATTGAGGGATACAATCCTTGTTTCTATATAAAGCACCAAGCTTCGGATGTAAGTTCTTGTGGATTGCATCCATGTTTGCAGAGAAATCCAAGAGGTGGTCTTGCCAGATCCCCAAGTTATCTAAAGGTAGTGACATTTTCAATATGGTGCCATAGAGAGTGTGGAAGGTGGGGGGAGATTTGAGTTTAGACACCCTCTGTCTAGTGTTGAATGACATGGAGACTGTCTTTTGGGGTTAAAAAACAACTGGTTGGACTGGAATCATAACTGGACCTCGATGAATTTATGTTGCAGTCTAGCCTTAGTATCTGAAGATGATGTGACAGATGTGCAGAGGACAGTGTCATCTGCATACATGTGGATTTCGGCAGTGGAGCAGGCAGAGGGGAGATCATTGAGGAATATGGTGAATAGTATAGGGCCTAAAACTGAGCCCTGGGGGACGCCAGTGGAGATGGGGGGGGGGGGCAGAGCCAATCTTGACCGACTGAGTTCTGCCTGACAGGTAAGATAAAAGCCACTGTGTGGCTCTGGAGTTTAACCCAGCAACAGAGATTTTGGAGGAGGAGGTAGTGAGAAACTGTGTCTCAGGCTTTTGCCAGATTGACGAAAATGGCAGAAGTAACGTGACCATGATCGATACTGGAGAGTATGGAGTCAGTGACCCGTAAGAGGGATGTGGTGGTGGAGTGGGACTTTCGGAAGCCATACTGGAAAGGTGTGAAAAATGAGATAGAGTCAAGACAGGTGATGAGCTGTGCGAGGACCATATGGTCTTGAGGCTTAGCTAGGATAGGAAGTAAGAAAATTGGGCAATAGTTGCCCGGGGAAGTGGGATCACCACCTTTGGGGGGGGGTGACAGTGGAATGCTTCCATGAAGAGGGAACTGAGGCTAGAGTGAAAGATAGGTTGAGGAGAGTGGCTGGGGGGAAGCTACAGAAGGGGTGAAGAGATAGAGCAGACTAGGGTCTAAGCCATCAGGGCTCTTGCCCTGGGAGGGGTTTAAGGCAAGGAGTGGTTTTATGACTTCATCAGGCGAGATGGGACAGAATGAGGAGTGGGTGGAGGGGTTAGGATTAGGAGGGGGAACAGGGGAGGCAGATGGTGTGCAGGTGGGGGCAGGGCCATTGCCAGCTGGGGTTCATAAGGTTCAAACAAACCCCCTCTCCCGCCTTGAACCTCCCATTTTTTTTTGTTTTGTTTTTGCATGTGTCTCTTTAAATCCCCCCTCTACTCTGCTGCCAGCAGACTCGCTGTGTACCTTACAATTGTGCCCTTCTCCTTCCCCCGTCACCCCACCTCAGTCATGACTGAACCAGTCAGAATGCAGCTGATGTCCTCAAGTCACGCTGATAGGTACAGCATGAGAGCAGCACAGTTGAGCCATGGCCTGAGATTGTGGGTACAGTGTGAGAACAGTACAGTTGAGCTATGGCCTGAGAGTGCAGGTACAGTGTGAGAACAGCAGAGAACTGAGCCGCGGCCCGAGAGCACACCATCATGGCAAGTGAGAGACAACGAAGCAGACTGGCAGTGCATGAAGACAAAGTATAGCTGGAGAGCAAAGAACCAACTGGTAAGCCTTTCCAGATTGCTACCCCCAAAAAAGACACTATCTTCTGGCAGTCACCATCGACAAACGGACACAGAAGCCACTTTCTTTCACTCACGAAGAGTGCTGCCTGGAACACCGCTGTGTATTCGTGTCTGGCTGCTGGGCCATTAAAAACATTTCTGACTGGGTGGGAAATGTCTTTAATGGCCCAACGCCAATACATGAGTACTCACACATGTCCTTCCCTGGCAGCATTGCTTGTGAGTGAAGGGAAGAGGCTGGGGTGTCATAATCTTATGGTCAAAAATTTGCATACTGTATCCAGGATAGTTCAGCCCACCTACAAGGCAATATCCCCTATTTACTGTGGTCCATTTTTACATATTGTATAATGTAACACAGGATAACACAGGTGAGATGATATCCTGTTTTCACAGTCCTGCTTTCCCACATTCTGCAGAGCATTTTGAGAGTAGCTAAGCTGAGATGATTGATTTAATTTGTTTAATATTCTTTTTCATAATCTGATAGGTCACTGAGCTAAAAAAGTGAATTTTCAGGGAAGACCAATGACATACTGTACAAATACAAAAAATAAGAAACATTGAAATAAAACAAAATCATGTAAAGTTTCACATGTTGTATGATAACTGGGCAACTGTTTCAAATTTGGCAGAGATAGAGAATGCAAAACTGACAATAGCAGTGTATTAAAGAATGAAGGAGCCCTATGAAGCAGCGATATTTGAACATGAGTAATGTGCATATGTGGTACAGAAAAATAATTTGCCAAGACTGACCTGGTATATATTTTATTTCTAACTGACTAAACAAACTTGTGACAATTGTACCATTCTCAATGTAACATTTTTTAAAAAACCTCCCACCTGATAATGAAAAAGATGCTCAATAGAGGGCCACTGTAAAAGTGAATTAGGTACAGTGATGGGTGTGGGCAAGCATTTGAGTGACAAAGTGATCAAACGTGTTTTACAGTATTCTCACTCTTGTCATATTTCATTTTTATAGGGGGCCTGTCTTTAACCTTTTTAAAAATGTAGCTTCACATCTTAAGAGGGGGTCCTGATTTTATCCATTTTTACACAGTATTTTCCAAGGACAGTCCAGCCCAGATGAATTGCAAACAGCAATTCGTTTTCAGTGGGGTTCTGCTCTTATCCATTTTCACAATGTAGTTACCCAGAAAAACTCAGAAGCAATGCAATATCTCATATCTTGTTTTTAGAAGGGTGCAAACCTGCCCAGGTGAGATTTTGTTTTCAGTGGGGTCCTGCCTTCACAAATTGTTTTATACTTTCTATTTAGGCCACCATTTCTCCTGATCCAGATTTTCCTTCCACCTGCTGAAGCCTTTTTGCCTGCAGCAGGAGTCTTCTTGAGAGTCCAAGCCAACTTTAGACTGTGCTCAATAACCTCTCAAGACTCTCAACTGTAACCTACAGCTTGTCTCCTGTGGGTGGGACCTTCCAATTCCCCAAGCCTAGAGGAAAATCTGAATTTGATCTTGAGGTCTGGGGGAAGGAGCCAGTGAAATGTGGGAGGAGTCTTTGGGGCCCTGCTGTGGTGTGTAGAGATGGCTTCATCTGCTTATAGCTGCTGTGGTATTTCTATTCAACTGAAGCCCTCCCTTATTCCTCCCCAGGGTGTGATCCTGAGGAGCAAACCAGATAAGCATCTATCTGGGCCATTAGTATGGTGGGTGAGCATCATGCTATCTTTGGAAATTCCATGCTAGACATGCTCTGACTGTATGACACCTCCACATAACTCAGAGGTGAACAGGCTCATGGGAATGTGAGGCCAGTCCGGAGAGAAGCATGCAGTTTCCACATGACATACCCTTCCACTGGGTCACCAAGGGGCAGTTATGCAGCAGATAGAGGTACCCTCCCACCCAACAGCAAAAGGATGCCAAGATGAATGTCAGAACCCTGCCTTTCCTGTCAGCTCTGGACATCCCGGCTCAGGCATGAAGCCAGGTAGTCAGGATGGCAAGCAGTGATGCTACCACTTTGCTTGCCAGCCAGCTTTCACCCATTTTATATTATACAGTAGTTATCCAAGGGTGTGCTGCACAGCTGATTAAGCAATAAGGCTTGACAGGGTGTGTGTTATTGTGTAATAATGTCACTCCTGGGGTGGGTTGAAGCACGAGGCAAAGCCGAGTGCTTCTACCACCCCAGGAGTGACATTATTACACAATAACACACATCCCTGGAGTGCATGGCCTGTTTGTTAATTTAAATTATACAACGGCAAGAAAAAATCAAGGATGCTGATTGGCTATTAAGCCCTAGACACAGTGATTTTATTACATGATAACATCACTGTATCAAGGACAAGCTACGAATTGACTGCACAACCAAGCCGTAATCACTGCCTGCTTCATGCCCACACAAGCAAATATTACCCTTCACGGCTTAACACTCCCCCCCCAAACACCAATTTAATCCTAATGTCCGATGGTCAGGAAAACCCAGACGGTCAGGAAAACCCAAAGGTATGCTTGCGCAACTGATTTTTATTCTCAAATATTCTGCCTAAAACAGCATTGCCTGCAACTTAGTAAAATCTAAGCTTGTACCTGAAACTTCAGCTCCACACGGCGCAGTTCTTCTCATAACAGACTTCAGGGATGCTCCCACTCAGCCACTTGTTCACCGTAACAGAGTTTGAATAAATATTCTGCCTAAAGCAGCATTGCCTGCAACTTAATAAAATTTAAGCTTGTTACCTGAAACTGCCGCGCGGCGCGGCACTTCTCATAATGGACTTCAGGGATGCTCCTGCTCAGCCACTTGTTCGCCGTAACACAGTTTGAATAACAACAACAACAAAATATAACTAAAAATAAAGTGAAAAAAGGCAGAGAGAGAGAAAAAAACAGCTTTTCCCGCTTGGCTCTGACATCCTGTCAGCATGTGTACTGTAGAGTCATGTTATGCAAGTCACCCTGCACAGTTGCTAAATGGTTTCAGACCTGAATTTAAAATAAAATAAACTCTCAAATACAGTACACCTCAGGTCACTGTCCACTACTTGACAGGTACGTGTCAGGGCAGAGAGAGAGCACTGATAGTGCCACACAGGAAAAACAAGAGAAATCTTGGGGGACTCAGTGAGCAAGATGATTCTGGCAGGAGCACCACCTTGTGGTGGAAGAAATATTCAGAACTTTTTTTTTAAAGATACACATAAACCCACAAAAATGAAAGAAATAGATGTTTAAATGTATTTTTTGTTGTACTTTTTAAATTAACAAATGGGCTATTGTATAATAGCAATAAGGCACTCCAGGGATGTGTGCTGTTGTAATAGCGTCCTCCTGGGGTTGGTGGAAGCACTAAGCCAGCTTCGTGCTTCAACCCACGCGGAGTGATGTTGAATAGATAGAGAAATGCATTTTTGTTGTACTTTTTAACCAACAAATGGCTATTAGAGCACAGCACAGCACTTCCAGGATGTGCTATTGTGTAACACCTCCTGGGTGGTGAAGCTACATTGCTTCACTTCATGCTTGAACTCACCGCAGGAGTGATGTTATTAACACAACACACACCCTGTCATGCCTTATTGCTTAAAGTACAACAAAAATACATTTAAACATATATTTTCATTTCTTGTGGGTGTAGGTGTATCTTTTAAAAAGTTCTGAATATTTCTTCCACCACAAGGTGGAGTTCCTGTAAGAATCATCTTGCTCACTGAGTCCCCATGATTTCTTTGTGTTCGTGTGTGCATTATCAGCGCCTGTCTCTGCTCTGACAAGTACCTGTCAAGTAGTGGACAGTGATCTGAAGGGTACTGTATTTGAGAGTTTATTTTAAATTCAGGTCTGAAGCCATTGAGCTGACGTGCAGTGTGACTTGCATCGCACGACTGTATAGTACAACCGCTGACAGGATGTCGAAGCCAAGGGGAAAAGCCTATTTTTCTCTCTCTGCCTTTTTTTTCACTTTATTTTTAGTTATTTTTTATTGTTGTTGTTATTCAAACTGTGTCTACGCGAACAAGTGGCTGGAGCGGGAGCATCCCTGAAGTCCGTTATGAGAAGAAGGCCAGCAAGGGCAGTTTCAGGTACAAGCTTGATTTTATTAGTTGCATGCAATGCTGTTTTAGGCAGAATATTTATTCAAACTCTGTTACGTGACAAGTGGCTGAGTGGAGCATCCCTGAAGTCTGTTATGAGAAGAACTGCGCCATGAAGTGGCAGTTTCAGGTACGAGCTCTCGATTTTACAAAGTTGCAGGCAATGCTGTTTTAGGCAGAATATTTGAGAATAAAACTGCAGGCGCAAGCATACCTTTGGGTTTTCCTGACTGTTTGGGTTTTCCTGACCATCAAACTTTAGGATTGAATTGGTGTTTGGTGGGGGAGTGTTAGCTGTGAAGGTAATATTTGCTTGTGTGGGCATGAAGAGGGCAGTGATTATTTATTTATTTATTTATTTATTTATTGAAAATTTCGAATTACAACCTTGAGTCAAGGACTCCTTTGCAAAGGCTCCACGTCAGTCATGACAGTACAATTACAACAAGACAGTATGGACAATGTTCTCAAAACAGAGAAATTACATTTGACAAACGTTTAAAATCATAGCTTAAGTCAAAGCTACACATCAGTTGTAATATTGAATTTTACATAGAGACAAGGTTTGTACAGAAAATTGCCAGGACATTACAAGAGTTTAACAATCACAGTATAGGGTATTGCCAAGACTGAGATAATATCTGTGAGTTGCGAGTGTTCCTAACGATGTGGTGGCCCAGGTGCCTGACAATCTATGCGAAAAGATGGAAAACAGCTACAGGTCTCCATGTTGGGCAGATACTTCTTGCACTCTGTTTTGAATAGTCTTAGACTGGGGGCAAGCAAGATGGAAGATGGTAGATTGTTTAGCCAAAGTGGAGCACGGTAATGGAAAGATCTTTGCCCCAGAGAGGTTCTGCAGTGGGGAACTGCGTAGGGAGGTCCCCGCCAATCGTTTGAAGGTGCCCTATTGGGGCTGGTTGGATGAGGTGATGCAGACAGATGGTGCGAGTTTCATAAGGATCTTCTTGGCTTGGAGGCAGGTATGGTATTTAAGCCTCCCTTCAAGGTTAGCCAGTCCGCTTGATAATAGAGCTGACAGGTATGTGTTTGTCTACTGCTGCTGGTGACCATGCGGCAGGCTTTGTTTAGTGCTATATTGATGCTGTGTGGGGCTGATTTGTCAGCAGCGCGCTACATAGTTATTCCATAATCGACCAATGAGAGGACCGAGCTAGTAACGACTAAACGTGAGAGCCTGAGGAGGAAGGCAGTGTTTGTGCCTGTAAAGAATGCCAAGTCGGTATTAACTGAGGAGGAGAGAAGTTTAATGTGCTGGTGGTAGGTAAGGGATGTGTCCAGGGTGATACCTAGATATTTAAAGTGGTTGACCTGTTCAATGTGGTTACCCTGTAGGTTTGAGATTGAGAGCAGGGAGTTATAGAGGGGTTTTGACGATGGGCAAACATCATGGATTTTGTCTTGTCATAGTTAAGTATTAGCGGTGGTCAGTGAACCAGTATTCAAGCTCCCTAAAACAGCCTTGAAGGGTGTTTTGGAGATGTATGAGGTTGGTGTGTTTCCAGTATAGCATGGCATCGTCGCATATAGTAATAGCTTTCCACTACATGCTGAGGGGAGTGAGTTCAGAAAAAGAGTGAACAAGAGCGGCCAAGTATTGACCCTTGGGACACCAGCCAGAACTGGTAGTTTGGAGGAGTGTGTGACTAATTTTTACTTCCTGCGTTCTGTCAGTCAGATAGTTCTTGAACCAGGAGATAGCTTCAGGAGCAATATGGAGGGCTGCCAGGGTATGAAGAAGAAGTTCATGATTGACGGTGTCAAATGCTTGGTCAAATCAATATAGATTGTACCAACTGCTGACCCCTGTTCAAGGGCTTCATGAATGTAAGATGTAAATTCTAGTAGTGCTGTGGTAGTACTGTGCCCTTTTCTGAAACCATGTTGCTCATGGCAGAGGAGACCATACTTGTCAAGGTATTCTGTGAGTTGCAGACACAATTTTTCAAGAGCTTTTGAAGGGGAGGAAGGATCGTAATGGGCCTATAGTTAGCAGGGGTAGTTGGATCACCTTTTTCAGGATAGGTGTGATATACCCTCTTCCATAGTGTGAGGAATTGGCCATGACACAGTGAGTGGTTGAGGAGTTGTGAGATGTGGGAGAGTCTCATATGGGTGAGCCGAAGGATTTTAAGGTCGAGGGGTCACTGCTGTACGCGAGTTATGCAGTGCTTGAGAGAGTAGCTTTAGCCTGATTGCATGAAATAACACACAGCCTGAAAGGAGGTGTGTGGGGAACAGGGGAAGTAGTAGGTGTGTGGGAGATGGGATCAAAGAAGTTTTGGGGAGGACTTGACTGAGGTCAGAGAAGGTGGTGTTTAGGTATAGGCTATGGTGGTGGGGTCATGTGAGAGGGTACCCTGGACTAAGAGCTGGGTTGGGTCTGTGTTGTGACTTTCCCACATAGTTCTTTAACATTGTTCCAGAAAGATTTCCGGAGCTCCATGTGGTGGTGAAGGCTTGTTGATAGTAGGTGGCCTTGGCTTGTCGAATAGCCCTTGTGCATTTATTTCTTGCTTCTCTGTAGAGCTGTCTGTCTTGGGGCAGCTGAGAGGATATGGCCCTGTGCCAGAGGCTATCCCTGTGCTGCATCTGTTGTAGGAGGGACTGGGTCATCCAAGGGTGTCCCAGGTTTTTATTACCTTCTTTGTGAAAGGGCAAATATGTCACAGGCTGCATTGAAGATAGCAATAAATGCAGTGAGCGCAGCATCTAGAGATTGTGCAGTATGCACTGGCCCCCAGTCACAGGTGGTGAGGTACACCTGAGGCGAGAGGGCACCTTTTGAGGTGCCTTTGTATGGAAGTTTTAGGTTTGATTGGCATATTTTTATTTGACCACCAGCACCCGACGGGGAGTGGTCACTAAGTACATCGGGAAACACATCGACTTTGGAGATGTGGTTTAGGAGTTGAAAGATAAGGTCTATAAGTGAGGAAGAGCCTGTCCGAGGATCCTGTCTAGTGGGTGAGGGTACTACTTGAGTAAGATCATAGGCACTTGCTGCGTCTTTGAAGGAATCCGGCGTGAGTGGATAGCCAGTTCACATTAAAATCACCCATAATAATCAGTTCGCTTTTAGGGGTAGATAGGTTATTGCTGATAGAACAGAATCAAATGCTAGTTTCTGTTTTGTTGGGGGATGTAAACTGCCATAATATAAAGAGGTTTGCCAGTAGTGCCAATGGTAATTTTAATTGTAGTGGACTGGGCACCATGCTCAGGCATGGGAAGTGGGACTAATAGGGTTTGAGGATGTTCTAGCATATATGGCACAACCCACGCCCCTTTTCCTGCCCTATCAGTTCTGAAAAGGGTAAAGCCCTTGAGTGAGACCGAGTCATCTGGGACCTTTTTGAGAGCCAGGTTTCTGATAAAGTAAGGATGTCCGTGGATGTTGTGCAAGCCAACCCTGCAGCAGGGTAAATTTTCTTGGAAGACTGCAGATATTGAGGGTGGCCAGGAATAGCCACTATGTGGTTCTTCTTAATTCCATATTGCATGGGAGGACCTGGGTTGGGATGGGCGTTCCCGGATATAAGCAGGAGGAGAAGGAGAGTTTGCCGGAGGCGAATATCCTCATCAGCTTATTTGAGGTGCAGCCTTGGACCAGGATCATGGTGATTTGGTGGGGCTAGTAGGTATGAGAGTCACGGGTACTAGTTGAGTTAGGGTTACTAAGAGGTATGTGCAAGCCAGTGGGGGTCTGGCGGTGGGGAGGGGTTTGGGCAAGCCATATTCCATTTATGGTACAGCTAAAACTAGAATTTTAGTTTTGCTGTGGAAACCAAGTGGGAGAGGTTGTGGCGATTTGACCCAGGTGCCTTTCCAGTGAGATGGGTAGAGGAGCCAGCAGGGGGTCCCTATTAGTTTTAAACACCCATGAGGTTAGCAGGGGTGAGAGACAAGTATAAGGATAAAAAGTTGTAAGCTGCAAGAGGTGGTGTTCATAATGGCAGGAAACTGTAGGTCTACAAATGTAAGAAAAAGGAGGAGGCCCTCTAGTGGTGCTGCAGTATAAGCTGCAGATGGCAAAGTGGGCTGATTGGTTTCGCACCACCACGTGCTGTAGCTATAAAACAAATGCCGACCAAGGGTGGTGAGTGGGGGGGTGGTGGGGAGGCAGTGGCGCGGCTGAGGAATCTGCAGTTTAATTCCACGGAGAAGACAAGCAGGCTGAGGCGAGGAAACCTCAGAAATGTCCCGTTAGTACCTGGCTCACTGCGGTAGTCTGCAGGCTTGCTGGGGAGGGCATTTATTGCAGACCTTCGCGATCGGCAATCTGGCTACGGACGTCTTGCTGGAGGGGCGGCTTGTTGGACCCTCGCGACCTGAATTCCGGCGATCGGGAGGCTTGCTGGAGGAGGCGATTTCTGGAGACCCTCGCGACCTCTGCTGTGGACAAGGGAGAGAGGGTTGTTTTAAAGGTAGGCAAAAGTGGGAGGGCACAAACTGAAACAAAGAAGGGATTACTGTATTGTAAAGCTCTGAGTTAAAATGTTCACCCTGGTATGGAGACAGCAGTGAGCAGGAGACAGAAAAAAGAGGAAAAATAACAATAAAATAAAAGATCCTTGTAATGCAGCAGTAAATTCAAATTAGTTGTGCTTAGGTTTAGCGACTGGGTTTTACAGGAGAAATCCCTTATTTAACATAAAATCCAAAAAAAAAAAAAAAAAAACATTTAAGTAGTGGAGATTGGGCGCCAAAACTAACGCTCCAACAGTCCCAACTGCAGTTTAATTCCACGGAGAAGACAAGCAGGCTGAGAGCGAGGAAACCTCAGGAAATGTCCTGTCGTACCTGGCTCACTGCGGTGGTCTGCAGGCTTGCTGGGGAGGGCATTTATTGCAGACCTTAGCAGATCGGCAATCTGGCTACCGGACGTCTTGCTGGAGGGAGGGCGGCTTATTTGGACCCTCGCGACCTGAATTCCGGCGATCGGGAGGCTTGCTGGAGGGAGGCGATTTCTGGAGACCCTCGCGACCTCTGGCTCACTGCGGTGGTCTGCAGGCTTGCTGGATTATGGTTTGGTTGGTGCAGTCAATTTCGCGATTGTTTTGATACAGTGATGTTATCGTGTAATAACATCACTGTGTCTAGGGCTTAACAGCCAATCAGCATCCTTGATTTTTCTTGCCATTGTATAATATGCAAGATCTAATTTTCAGTGGATCCCTGCTTCTACCTATCATAAACATGCACTATATCTTATTTTCAGTGGGGTCTGGATTTTACTATCTTTTACAATGCATTTACTAAGGATGGCCCCAGTGGGATGCAACATCTTATTTTCCATGGAGTCATATCATCACCCATTTTTATGTTTGCTTGCACACATATGCAAGAAACATAGTGCCACCACGAGTTTTGTAAGGTGTGCCTCCCCAGTCCCAATGCCCTGCTCCCTTTTGTAGGCGCGGATGCATCGCACCAGTGAATGTCTGAGCTGTCTAGGACATCCGTTCAGATGCAGTGGCATACAGTTGAAAGCAGAAAACCACAGCAATCAGTGGTTGTAACGTGTAGGCAATTTGCATACTGCTGTCAACAGGTAATTTACATACTGCCGTTGGCAGTATGAAAACTACCTACACTCAGCACTGCATCTTAACGACAGCTGTCATAGACAGCTCCCTTGAATTTCCCCTCCCAAAACACTCAAGCAGTACACTGGGAGCCACCCCAGCGTGCTTATGTGCTCCACCACCGCCAAACAGAATGGCTGATGGGTGCCCAATCCCCATCGGCTCTACGCACCCCACAGACTTCTAGGTGCCATGCTGGGAGCCCACCCCAGCCTGGCAAAAGTGAACATGGTGACAGGGGTGTCCAACTCTGCCGGCTCCTCTCAACAACCCCCCAAAAAACACATATTTAGTTGCCACGCTTGGGAGCCCACCCCAGCATGGCACATATCTGTGTGGCTGACGGGGTGCCCAATCCCCATCAGCTCCACTGACCCCCCAAAAACTTTCAGCTACCACTCTGGGAGCCCATCCCAGCATGGCACAAGTCCTGCGCCATCTTCCTAGAAAGAAAACACCTGAAAATGAAAAACGGTCCCTCGTTGATTGTCTAGCCCCACCCCCAATCCGTCCCCACCCTCTGTGCATCCACCTCTCCACACCCCAGATCCCATACTTACCTCCGGAGTCTGGCGTGGCGATCTTGGTGGACCGGGGCTGCGTCTGCACTCTTCAAAGCCGACCTACGAACTGAAGAAATGCCGGTAAGCTGTATTATGGCATAAATTTTTTTTTTTTTTTAAACTTTGGTGCATATCCTGGCCATTTTGGGAATATTTTCACCAAATTTTCAACATGGAGTTTTGGGACCCCTCTCATGAATTCTGGCACTGTCTTGGCATTTCTCGGCCCAAAGGTGATTTCACGGTCACTGCATGGAACCACCTTTGGGACTGATTTATGAAATGACAGTGTCACAGTTCATGAGGTAGGCCCCAAAACTCTATGTTGAAAATTTGTGAACAAATCCCAAAAATGACTGATTTATGAGCGTAGTGCTATGCAGTTCATATGACGTCAGTAATCCGCAATTTTTTATATCTACCTCCAGATTTTCAAAATTGTTATTTTACCACACCTCTTTATGAGCTGTACAGCAGTCATTTTTCACATCTTAAAATGTGTTTCAAGATATGTAACGCATAATGGTGCAGTTGTTAAGCGAAATCAATGTTCGAGGCAGATTAGGAAAATCACAGTGACACTGTTCATGAGCAGAGGTCTTAAAATGGCTATGTTAAAATCTGGTGACAAAAGTCCATAAAATGACTGTGTTATGAATGAGCATTGCACAGTTTCCACACACCCTCATAAGTTCATGACTTTGTAATATTTTCAGTCCAGATTTTCACCACTGGCATTTTGCACACTTCCTTATGAACAGTACAGCTGTCTTTTTCACACCCTGGCCAAAATGTGTTTCGCACTTCCAGCGCAGAAATGCGTGGTTGCTGTGGGAAGTACTGCTTGGTACAGATTAAGAAAATCACAGTGATACAGTTCATGAGCAGAGGTCCCCAAATGCCTGCTTTGACAATCTGCTGTAAAATATCCCACACTAATTACATTATGGGTGTGCGTTGCACAGTTTCTACGCAAGCTCCGTAACTCAGTTTTTCTGCAGGTGGTGGTGGGGTTGGCTTGAGTTCAATACTTCACTGCCATTCCTATTATGCATCTCTCTAACTCCTACCCTACCAATGTCAATGCCAGCAAGCTAACGATCGATATTGACAAATGCTTGTTTATATTGGGACTAATTATTCTATAAGTCATAAGATCATCAATATTTACACCTGCTGTTCTGGCAGCTACAGTTTAAATCCTTTTGGATGTAAAACATTAGTTTTAACCTGAATGTATGGTGTTGTTAAAATATGTGTGTTTTGTTATATTTTTATATGTGATAAGTTGCATTTGCCTTCATATGCATTGCTAGCGTGTTTTACACACACTTTGTGTTGTCATTATTTCTGTGTAGTCCTTGGTATTAGGTGGGTTGACACTGACATTGGCTGATGTCATCAGGTACCTTTGTACTTAAATTTGCTGAGGCCCTTGACTTTGCCATGTGGCCCATATCACTCTCAAGTCTGTCCCTGATTAAGAGGGACTTTACTCATTTTACTCCTTAAAATTGCTGTGTCCCTCTCCATCTCTTATAGAAAGGTGCTGCCCACACAGAGAATGTGCTATGAATTCAGACTAGAGCAAAAGTCATAATATTCTAAGATGCTAAATCAAATACAAGTAGACACCGTGGTTTTCACATTGTTCTGATCTTGTTCTCTATGTTTGAAGATTTTAAGTTTAGTGTTACTCATTTTAAGCATGTGTGCCCTCATTTCAGTGACAAAAGGTTTAGAGGTATGACCTGGCTTATGGATTTTAGACACTTTGGTGCCAAATTAACTGAAAAGTTGCCAATGTGCCAGTTACCTGTTGTGTGTATATCATTTTGCAAAGGTTTATTCTGTGTATGCAGATGCAGGCTTACTTTTTAAGATGTTGCAATACCAAACTACTGCATTGGTGTGTTTGTATGAAATAATTTTATACATTATCAACAAAAGGCCAGAGAAGCAAATACATTTTCTCATGTGTTATGCAGTTGTTCCCCAACCCTTCCTCCACCCCCACCTCTAGCAATCTTAGGCAAATGGGGATTACCTTGGGATTTCAGCATCTTATCTCTCTCAGGTCAGGGAGGTGGACCTTGGATTTCATGCTGCTCATACCTCCACCCTCAGATATTTTATTTTTATAATACCCACCATTCCCCGAGGTTGTGGGGTTATTTTGACTACTGAATTAGGGGATTATGGCTCAGTCAGCCAGCCAGATAATAATGATAATATTCTTATGGTAAGAGGTGGCGGGAAGCTCAGATATGAGTTATTTAGTTTCAAAATAAGCTACAAAATGTACCACAGAGAATCTAGGACCCCAGGGCTTCTGGAGGCCTACAGGTCCCCACACCCTCAGCTTTTCATTAAATGTCACAGACTCCAAAAAAGAACCCCATCGCAAAATCCTGGCAACAGCCCAGTGGAGGGAGGGAGGGAGGGAGGGTGGAGAGAGGCGAGGAAGCACAGGATGTAAAGAAAGCATTGAAAGTAGCTGCGACAAAGGAGGATCAGAAAGTGTGACATTATCCTGTAAGAGGGTTGCAATAGGAGGGAGGAGGGTCAAGAGAAAAGGGATTTGACCACTCTCCGGAACTTAGAGGGGTGGCTTATATTGCTGGAAAAGGAAGTAGAGAAATATTCAGACTTTGTATATCTTACAACCTTGGTGCAGGTATTTGTAAGCTGTCTGTATTGTAGAAGGAGAGTTGAGTTTTGATTTCATATAGGCCTTCCAGGCCTAGTCCTAGTGTGCATGTAGGCCAGCAGTTCAGCATTGATCCAAGGGGTGGGCGCCCTTGAGCTTAGATGGTTGGGGGTGAAAATCCCAGGTTTCCAGGAGTTTGGTGTGGAAGTAATTGGGGCAGTATCAATTGTGGTTGGTGATGATATGGGGACCAGTCTGTGTGGTGTAGCCGTATAGTAGGGGAGCAATGTTGAGAGTGCAAAAGAGCATATATGGATCAGTTTTGGAGGGCTTTGGACTGGTGGACTTTATGGATGCGGTATATCATATGATGGTCACTAAGGGAGTTGAAAAGGATCCCAGAGTCTATTATTCAGTGGGGGTGGGAGATGAGGCCCAGTCTAACAAGGTATGTTTAAAGGATTTGTTGGGGAGGTAATGAGCCTAGTTAAATTGAGAGAGTTTACTTTGGTGCAAATGTTTGTATTGGTTGGAGAGAGCCAATTGACATTTAAGTCACCTAATAGGAATAACTCACCAGAGGTGGTATGTGAGGAAATGGTGGTGATAAGTTCAAGTATGGTAGATGTGGGAAGGCTGGAACAACAATGCGTGCCTGCTATGATGACAGGGAGAAAAGGAAGGGACAGCTTGATAAGGAGAAGCTCATATTGGGAAGGGGACAAGATGGACAATACAGGTGAGTATTGGAGGGCAGAAGATAGAAACATTGTTATGCCACCACCTTTGCTAGGTCTGTCTTGTCTGATAAGGGTGTAACCTGAGGTTGAGAAAGAGGAGTATGGTATCTTATGTGACAACCAGGTTTCAGAGAGTATCAGGACATCTAGGTGTAGATCCAGCATTAATGGTTGGAGGAGGAAAATTATGGGGAGTAGGCTTCATATGTTAAGGTGAACAATGTTTAAACCTTTTGGGAGGTGTGTAGGGGGATGGGAGAGGTAGGACCAGGGTCAAGTTTAATATTACCTGCTGAAATTAGTAGGAAGGTGATAAGCAGTTTGGAGACTGCATAGACCCACTTGGTAGTTTTGGATGGGGATAGCTAGGGAAGGAGAGGAGGACTGGTAAGTAGGAGAGGAATTTGGGAAATTTAGAACAGCTAAGAGAGTTGGGGGAGGAGGAAACAAGGAAGGCCAGGGTTATAAATTGGAGTAGGATGAATGGGGAGTGGAGGTGTGATAAGGAGTGGTGGCGTGTATTGGGGTGGGCAGGAATAAAGGGTTGAGAGAGAGAGGAAGACAGGCCAGGAAAGGAGAAGGAAAGTCCTAAACAAGTGAGGAGTATATTATGCATTATGGTGCTAGTGGGAAAAGTGTAAAGACTATGTCAGGAGCAAACCTTGTAGTGAAAGTGACCACTGCAAAGACTTAGCACAATGGTGTAGTACCACTACTGACCACTGGGAGAAGTGGGCAATACAGATGAGCAAAACTCAGGGTTTATACTGTTGAAATTGCCAGTGAACACTAACAGTGTGAGCACAAGGAGGAGACAGATTCTTTCAGTGAAAGTTGCCTCAAGTTCAGGCCTGCTTCAGAGGCAACACTTTTACGTTGTACTTATTCTTTCTCACATTTAAAGTCCCTTTTCCTACGTATTCACTATTTTAACTCCATGCTGCCATGGATCACTACTCTAGTAAAATTCTGACAAAAGAAAACTGAGGGATCTTCTCTGGATTTGATTTCACAGTCACCTGTTTATCATGTTGTAAACTTTTCCACTATGTCACCAAACCAGCACAGCAGTGAACCTCAGCTGTTTAGCTCTACAGGTTAAAGTCCTGCCTGGAAGCAGCCATACCCATAAAGTCTGCTTTCTAGGAAGTTCTGCTTCAAGGCAAGACTCTCTGAGGCAACTTTCATAGTGTCAGTGGCTCAACAGGTAGCACACTGCCTCTGAGGCTGGGAGATCAGAAGGCTGTGGTTTCTATCCCCCATAGAACTTGGTTAAACTCCAATACTGATACTGTAGTGCAGCATGAGGGGAGTGCTGCACTCCTGAGAGTCCTCTTTCGTATGAGATGTTAAACCAAGGTTCCCAACTGCCTGTTCTGGTGGTAGTTCAGATGGATGTTAAAAATTCCATGGCACTGCTCAAAAGAGTAGGGAATTTTTATTATTACACATCAAAAAACAACTAATTTAAAAATCATAAATCAGTGTTACATCACACAGAAAAAGAAATTAAACACACAATATAGACATTATTCATTATTACCACAACCATAATCCATCCCTAATTCTACTTTACTTTCATTAAATACTGTAAATGCTCACACTTACGCTGATTAAATTTCCTTTCACAATCCTTCCTTTAACATGATTTGGTTAAAATGTGCTTACATTAAGGACTGTCAGGTCCTGGACTTTATTCTATTTAAATTTAATAAAAAGCATAATCCTTACCACCATTTTTTAACATATGGCCCTGAGTAATTATACCATCTTTTAGATATACAGAAAACATTGTTTGTTCTACAATAAACTCAAAATCTGATATGGCATCCATTTCTGTTGTAATGACCATTGGCACCTGACCTGCCATATATAATACTTTAAACAACAAAATAATATCAATAGAGTTTCAGAATAGTACATATGCACCAAGTAAGGACAATGGCCCAAGACCAAAGAATCATGATTAACTTGTACTACCATGCCAACTTTCATTTCTTGCTAACCAAGGCCAAAGAGGTTTAGTATAGGAACACTCAAATAAGAAATGATCCATAGTTTCAACCATATTGCAGCATCCTAAATACGGGTAATTTCTCTCTTCCAAAGGTTTATGTTTAGCATTCCCACTCAAATTAATTCTCCCATACATAGTTAGCCACAAAATATCCCACATGTGGACAGGTATCCATTTATTGTTCAACTGTTTTAAACACCATCCCACAATTTCCCAGGCAATTCCTAAATTCTGCTATTTAGGTGTATTTTTCCAATAATTTCTGTATAGAGTTGTCTCCCAGATGTCTGACATATCTGAGTTTTGTAATTTCCCACTTGTTCATGTTCAACAACACCCCTGTTGCCCTATACAGGCACCTCTGTTACCCTTGACACACATTGGGGAAGTTCCCCACTCCAGGCTTGAAGAAAATTCTCCATGTTTTCACAGAACCTATATCGTTGTCTAAACCCATTACTTTCAAATGCCAATTTAAAGTTTTGAGACACAAAAAGCGTTAGAACTAAAGTGACTAGGTCAATCATCCCAATCCACCCTCTCCTTTGGTAAATACAAAAACAGCTTTTAATGGGGTTAAGTCTATTTCCCCAAATCATTTGAAAAAAAACAAGTATAAAGTCTGGCCTTGAAATTGCAGGGTAAAGGAAAAATCATTGCAACATAGAGTAAGGTAGGGATTAAAAATCTTTTACAGTCTCCACTCTTTTGTTTTAGACAATTTCCATGCCATCCACCTGTTAACTTTCAATTCCACAGATGTCAACACCAAGTCCCAATTCTCAGCTGGTAGATTGAAAGGTGAAAATTAGATCTCTAAAATTTTATGCAATCACAAGCTACTGTGATTTGATTAATACACCTGGATCCCCATCCGATCTCCCAGAAATAACTCTGTATACTTTCTTAAATTAAGTTTTGAGTTAGATACCACAGAATACCTACTGATATCTTTAGCACAAACAGGATTTGATCTATATTACCCCCAAAATACAAACATCATCTGCATAAACTTGTACATGGATTTGCTCCATCCCTCCAGGCCTAAACAACCCAACCTACCCCTAAGACTCTTGTAATAGCCTAATAAGGGTCTAAAGAAAATATATAATAGTGGTCTCAAAGGACATTCATACCACACCCTGTCTTTAATACCAAGACTTTAGTACTACTACCATTAGCAATGGGCAAACCACTACTTGGTCATATAACAACCTAAGTATATGAATGAGCTTGTGGAATCCGATAATATGCCAGAACCTAAAACAAAATTCATGCATCACTCTGTCATAAGCTTTACTTTGGTTCAAGGACAGAATACACTCAGTCCCATTCTTCTTTTTAAAATAAGTAACAACATCCCTAACTATAAATAGGGCTTGTTGGATTTTCCTGTCTGGCAGACCACAATATTGTGCAGGATGGATTAAGTTCATTACAATTTTACTCAGCCCATTCTGCAACACTGGGACAAAATTTTAAAATCTGTGTTTAAAATAGATATGGGCCTCCAATTATTAATATCATACCTGTCCCCAGATTTGAAAAGAAACACCAACAATCCAGAAGTGAACTCAGTAGGTATAGTATTTCCACCCACTAAATCTGCAAAAACAAAAAGCAAGACATGTCACCAACTGATGGAAACAATTTATATAATTCATATGATAAACCATCTGGCCCGGGAAGTCCACCTTTTCAGATGGAAAATTACCCACTCAGTCTCTACAACTGAGATGGGAGATTCCAAACTATTTACCTATTTCAGTGGTATTCAACTTTTATTAATTTTAGAAATCACCAATATCAGAAGCAAGAGGCTTCTGGTACTGAACCATAAAATTGAACTGTTTTGGATCATGTTCTGAATTTTATGCACATCAGTAGTCAAACACCATTTTCAGTTCTCAAAGTTTTTTAAAGGCAATTCGGTCCTTCCTATTCTTGAAGGCCTCAAAGGTCACCTCCTGGGGTTTTCTGGGTTCCATATTATAATTCAGCCTTCAATAGCTTAGCTCTGTCATATTGTTTCACTCTCATGTCAACTTTTAATGTATTTATTTGTAGGTCTTCTTTTCACGAGAGCAGACCTGTAAGCCAAACAAATTCTGTAACTGATTTCTTAGTTTTAAGTATTGAAAAAGCTTGGACTGCACTTTTCGTATCCCATAGGTCTGCAACCAATGATCAATTTCATGTTTTGTCTCTAACCACCACTCAGTGTGATTCTCATAAAGAAAAGCCACCGATGTCTGGGCCCATAATAAAGCACTCAAACCCTCCTGAACCTGCTCCTTTAACAACAGGCTAGAATTTAGTCTCCATCTGTTTGATTTTTAAGACCCGGTGCCAGCTGGACAATACTTAGTTGTAAGCATAAATGGTCGGAAAATTCCAAGGGTAAAATACTTAAGGGCAGAGGTAAAACATTTTAGAAATCAAAAATGATCAATAGTAGACATCAGTTTTCCTTTCTTGAATGTAAATTCAGGCCCCTGGATGCGATAATCATACATACCATCAAATTTACTTGGGACACATAGTGGCACAAAACATTGACATCACAATATATTTTTCATGTGTCACCCTACCCCCTTCCATGGGACCCACAATTAAAATCTCCTGGAGAACAATAAATGCCGTGGTATAAAGGTAAGGATGAATTTTGTTTAATTAACTCTACCCATTCCACTTTAGTTTGAGGACTATATACCGTAATCAACCTGTAGTCAATATTCTCCCATACCCTGTCTAAAATGAATACACTACCAGGAATTAGATCAATTAATTTGACTAATTTAAACTTAAACCCACTAAACACAATACCAACTCCATCAGCAGTGTCCGTTCCAAAGGACCAGTATGATGGCCTCAATACCATTCATTCTTAAATAATCTAGCTTGCTCTGGTGACCACATCCAGGTCTCCTGGGAAAACATACCTCAAAACCTTGATGTGCCAAAAATGGAAAAAGGATCCCTTTTTAAAAAATTTAATAAGCTATGACAGTTACATGATCCAAATACCACCATTTGAAAAGACTGTTGAAAACAGACTATCTAAGGCCCTTTCTTCCATTTATTTTCTTCTTTCCTTTATATTCAGTAAACTCTTGACCTTCTATTCCAGTCTTTTTGGGGATGGGGAATCAACTACCTCCATGTCAGGCTCCTCTTCCCTTTCCTAGAGCTTCAAAAGGTTGTACAAAGAACACCTCCCTGTTTCTTTTGAGAAGCAACTAATGCAGAATTCTCAGTTACTCTTCTCTGTGGTCGAGGACCCATTCCTGTTTTCCCCATCCAACAATAATGTACTCCCTGTACCTTCTGAATAACAGATGGCCACAGTATAGGCCAATCCACCTCCTGTCCTTCTGCATTCCCTTTAACTTCAGATTCCACTATTTCAATTTCCTTGACATCAAGTATTTTTCTTTATTTTGGAAGTGCTGCAGGGGTGGCACCTCTTTCTGGTGGGACAGAGGTATGCCTTCACATGACTCCTGGGCTTTTTAATCAATAATTCAGGACTTATAACTGATGCTTTGTTTTTGCTGCTAGGAACATTCAGAAAATGTATGGGCAGATTCCTCACATAGATCACCCGAGTTAAATTACTACATTTTATCCTTACATGTCCACCTCCCCACAATTGTCACACGGGGAGTATCATAGGTACTTGACAGGTAGGTATGAGATCCGCACCTATAACATGCCGTGGCTGCCCAGAATAAAAAATACTCCTCTGTCTGTACCCAACAAAAGGAATTTGGTATATGCTCATTGACATCATTCTCCTGCCTTAACTTCACCTTATATTTCCACCCTCCTGTCCAAAACTGCTCTGAATCTAACAGGGCTTCAGGTTCATAAAACTTCACACTTTTGTGACAGCCAATAAGAAATAATCTTCTACATGTACCCCTTCCTTACTAAACATAAAGCGTTACAAATTTGATGAGGGGTTTAGTCAGTGGAATAACTAAAAGGGAACCATAAAGGAGAAAACTTCAGTAGATTATAGCACTGCCAAAATAGATTCAGCAGATAAAAGACCAAAACTAATGTCATAATTGTCTTCACCAGAGATGTTAATAAATGCAAACACTTCCTGTGGAGAGAATCAAAGGAATCTTTAAGCGGGGTTTTCCAACATATTGTCTGTCAGCCTAAAGTCTAGACCTCCCTATACCGAATCCGGACAGCATTTCGATGTGGAGCAGTTTCCTTCTTTGATTTTGCAAACAATTTTTGGGAAGGGGTACCTTCTCCTCTGTACCATCATTTCTCCCTTCTGCAGGACCTTCATTCATAGAAATAGGCCCACTCGGCATTTTCTCTTTATGTCAAGTTCAGGGCCACCAGCAGTGGCCTGTACAACCTCGTTTTGAGTTTTATCAACCACTGTTATTTTTTGGATATTCTGCAAATCAGATTCACTTTCAGTAATCTGACCCTGAGGTCGCCATTCTGGGTTAGTTGAGGATATGGGCTCATTCCAATCAGGGTCAGGACAATATGGCCATTACTTAATTTAGTCCATCCAGTCTCCTTCAATGCTTTCTCAGGAGACCATGCATGGAAAGGGTCTGCAGACACAGGTTGAATTGTAAAGGCTCTTGAGATAGCAGCCACAGTAGCACATGAAGAAAGCCTTTCTGTGCCTTCAATTTTCCCCATTAAATATCTGTTTCCTGTCCCCGAGCTCAATATCATCTACATTCCTGTTGGCCATAACTAAAGCAACTCTTTTAGTCTTATTATCATCCTGTACTTTGGCAGGTGCATGATGTCTAGTCAAAAAGAAAAACCTGTAGCATCCTCATGTGACAGTCCTTTAGACCTAAACTTAATAGGACCAAGAACATCCTTCCTTCTTTACTTTTTTTAGTCCAGTACCCCCCTTTTCATCCTTAACCCTCCTTGATCCATTGTTCCAGTACTCACATGTGTGCCAAATCCAACATTCTCCTGCTTTGCACTCTGAAACTCTTTCATCGTTGCTGACCACATACATTGGGTCACAGACACTTCGGCTCCTGGCAATCGCTAAATGCGATCTACCTTGAGATGACTCACTGTTTGCAACATTTCTGTGCTAAAAGGGAGGGTGTACCTGTTAGGAGACCAACTGTCTCCTCTCTTTGCTTGCCTCTCCTGCAGCTGATTCTCTGATCAGGAGCTCAGGAACTGATTGACCGCACCGCGTTGGGTGTTGTCATGTCCTGGAGCATTGCAATTTCAACACATAACAGCTTTTCATTCAGCATGTTCTCATTCTTGTTCTTGTAGTTCCAGCATCATTAATTTCATGTAATCCACATGAGCACCTAACACAGGACTTGCTTCCTCATTCACTATTTTGAGAGATCCTCTGAAGAAACAAATACCTCATCTTTCTCTTCCATTTCACCATCCATAACCACTTCCAATATATTTTGAACATCTAGTTCCACCATCATTGTGGACAAAACTTGCTCCCTGTTTCTTCCACGTCCTCACCATCCATTGCAGCCATTGCTCCAGGCACATTCATCTTCCCTGCCAAATCAGCACTTCCTCCTCTGTCCAGCTCCAAACTGGGCTCCTCATTCTGCTCCCAGGAAGTCAAGCCCCCTGCTGGCAGAGTGGGAATTTCCCTGGTGCCATGGCCAAATCTACCCCATTCACTAAAAAATACCACCTACAGCTTAATCTGGTGCAAGATCAGTTTGTATTCATCTGTATCCCCTCCCGGTCGTGCCTGAAAATAGGTGAAACTTGTCTAGTGCATAACCGGTGAACAAAAACTAAATACAATAAAGACTCTGTCTCTTGCAGAACACAACTGTGTTAAGATAATTATAACTAGAACTGTCTAAAACTGTGACCTCAGTGTTTATTTTTGTCAATATGTTTTACTGGTTTTAAAGTTATTATCCAAACAAGTACATCTACATAAAACACGACATAAATAACAGTCTTAAAGGAAAAATACACATCATATATATAATGTATTACTTACTAGAGTATTTCCCAAAAATATAAAATCACAGATCCTTAGTCCATTCTAATGGTATGAAAATGAATACAATTCAGCTACTATTTTCTGTTACCCTGCCTTATATATAAGTGATATCAAACCTTAAAATTCTTATTTTGTTGATTACCATTAACTAATAACTGTTTACAATTGTATCCCTATCAGGCAAATATTAAATATCAATTCCCTATAAAACAATCCCATCACTAAACAGTAAACTACCAATACTAGTTAGATAACATCTTACACCTTATTACACATATTTTGGGACTGTCCTTTAGTTCAACCCTTATGGGAAGCAGTAACAAACTTACTCAAAAATCACCTATGATTTCAAGTCATATTCAGGAACCCACCTGCATCCTGGGACAGTTTGGAAAAGATATGCTTTGGTCCTATGAGCAACGACAAACATTATTACTATTGGAGAGAATCAGTTAGATATGTGTTATTGAAGCACTGGTTAGAGAAACTGTCCCAACGGTGCAAGAATGGGAAAATAATCTGGTGCAGATACCCAGGACAGAGAGCGATAGCACTGACTCTAAGACACCAGATAACAAATTTAACAAGTAGGGATACTTTTATGTAAGGTGTTGTTTGCAATAGACTGATAGCATGGCCCTCTTAGGATTACAGACAATGCTGGGTTCTGTTACACCTGGCATTCTATTATTTATTTATTTATTTATTATTATTCAGAAACACCTTTGTTGCGAGGCTCATTTACAGAGGTTCCATGTCAATAAAATGAAGCAGAGGATAACAGATTACAAAATTAGGTGAGCAGTACAAGACAAACATAACAGGAAGGCAAAAGATCATAGGGTAAAACATTGGTTCCAAACAAATGTTTACTAAAAACAGAGAGGAGGAAAACAAATAGCTAGAACATGTTTTTAGAAACAGTTCTTTTGTCATGATGTAACAGGAGTATTATGCAATTGTATTCTTTGATTAGCTATTGAACAGTGCATTAGGGGCAGAGGAGTTGGAGACTTTAGGAGAAGAACCATGGTCTAGGGTGAGAGAGAGGAGAGGGATAGAGGAGTAGAAGTAAAGAATGCAGCAAGAGAGGAGACACGGGAGAAGTGCTTGGTGAAGAGAAATAGGTGGCTTGGAAGATCAGCAGCACCAGGGGAGGGGCAAGGAATGAGCATAATAAGTTATTAAAGAATGGTGACACTAGAGCAAGGAGTGGCAGCTGGAAGGTTAGGACCCACAGTCGCATACACTGAAAGATGCTAGGATAGCTCAAAGTTTTGACTTGAAAGGGCTAGCTTGGTTTCCTCCATAAGGTCTTTCCAAAGGGAATTTAGCCAGAGTGGTGCATGATATTCTAGGAATGTTACCCTTGGAGTGGTTCTGCAGAAAGGATTTTAGCTTATGGCTGTTAACACCTCTAGTGCTTCTGGTGGAGTTGGGTGGAAGGAGGAGATTTCAAACTCCTTGGGGGTAATACCTAGGGTGATTTTTTTGGCAGGAAGGCAGGCCTGATATTTTAGTCTACTCTTCAGATTGAGCCATTCAGATTGTGTGTAAGGGTATAAGTGTGCATTAACCGATCAGCACCAGCACAAGTCTACAGGCCTTGTTAAGCATGACCTTAATCCATCACAGGGCAGTGTTACTTGTGGCACCATACACTACAGTCCATAGTCTATGACTAACAGTACAGTGCTTGAGACAGCAACTTTAAGTACCTCATTGGTTAGACAGTGCTTTTTGGTATAGCAGACCCAGTTTGCATTGACTGACTTAGCTACTATATCAATATGTTGGACAAATGAGAGAGTGCTGTCCAGAGTTATGCCTAAATATTTAAAACTGTGTACCATTTCAAGAGGGGAATTGATATTGTTGTATATTTGCAACTTAATATGATCTGTGTTTATTATGAGTGGATGCAAACAACATGGTTTTGTATCTTTTTGTGGTTAAGTAGTTCTGATTTGAGGAACCATTGTTCTATGGTGATGAAATTAGACTGCATCTGTGTATTGAGCTTGGTAGGGTCAGGGTGACTAGAAAAGAGTACAACATCTTCAGTGTATAGGATGACATTGTCTTTAACTGCCAGTGGGAGATGGTTTAAATACAAACTAAAAAGAAATGGGCCAAGAATCGAGCCCTGGGCACCCGACAGTAACGGCCAACTATCAGAGAGGACCAGTTTGAATTTTCACTTTTGCACTCTCCTGGTGAGGTAGCTTCGAACCAAGATACTGATTCTGTCAATAATCCCATCAGGAAAGTTGATTCAAGAGAAGTTCATAGTTAACATTGTTGAAAGCCTTGATGAGATCAATATAGGTTGCCCCAGCAAGTGACCCTCAGTCCAGTGTGTTGTGAATGTATCCAGTAAATCCAACAAGGGCAGTTATGGTGCTATGTTGCTTCCAAAGCCATGATGTTGTTGTTGGCATTGTAGTTGGTATTTGTCCAGATAGTCTGTCAACTGGTCCAGAACTATGCGCTCTAACGCTTTTTGATGGGGGTATTGAAATGGGTTAGTAGTTAGAGTAGATAGTGTGGTCACCACTTTTGTGGACAGGTGACCACTGCAGCTTTCCAGATTTGGGGAATTAATCAGAGATAAGTTACATATTTAGAATGTTGGGTAGAGGAACAAGGATGATATCTAGGGTGAGCTTAATGAGCTTGAGGTCAAGCAAATCACAACTGGCTCTAGACTTCACAAGCAGTTTGATAAGGTACTTTTTGGCCATTGCTGGAGTGATGATTTTCAGGTAAAAGGGGTAGGAGCTAGAGATGGGGATAGGTTCATGTGAAGGAGTGTCATTAGCCAATGGTTGTAGGAAGTTGGGAGGCAGAACACCACTATGAGTCAGTGAAAGCATCATTAAAAGTGTTCACGATGATGCTAGGATCCTAGGTAGGGGTACCACCAACAATTAGCACTGTTGGAGTTTTGTTAGGTTTACCTGATACATTTTAAAGTTTCTCCCAGAACTTATGGCTGTCTTCCCAGGAGTTTGTTAGTTCAAGTTTGAAATGTTGGCTTTTCCTTGTCGAATAGCCCAGGTGCACTTGTTCAGAGCAGTTTTGTAGCTCTGGGTATCAGCCAGAGAGCTGGTATTTTGTCTTTAGCCACAAGTCATCTCTGTGTTCATCAATTCCAGTAGTTGGGTGGAGATCCAGGAGTTGCAGAGTCCCATATCTTCTGCTTAGAAAGGGGGTATAGATATTACAAGACTCATTGAATCTGTGCATGAAGCCCTCTAAAGATGTGTCAGCATTATCCATGGTGTCTAGGAAGCTTCAGTCTTGAAGACCCAGGTGAGCCTTCAAGGCAGCCAGTTTCCCCATTTTAGCACCCTATTTGTGACCATTCTGGTTGGTGATTTAGGGCCTTATTTGACCAATTGAAGGATGGGACAATGGTTGCTAAGGAATCTGGAAGGACTGTTGTGTGCACTATTCTTTCTGGGTGGTTAGTGATAACCCAATCAATCAGAGTGCTTGTTCCACACAGTAATTTATGCAGTAGGGAGGTCACTGTTTGGGTCAGGTTGAGACAAGATAAGGCATCTTTATAAGGTGCTGCATCAGGGATGACCAATTAATGTTAAAATCACTCAACATTACTAGTTAGGACCTCCAGCGGTGGACTGTAAGATAGTCACAGATAATTTTGAATTCACATTTTGTTCCTTGGGGATATAGATCAATGCCACTGTAATAATTTTGCCATTTGTACTAAGTAGGATTTTTATTGCTAGGATCTGAGTTTTGCAGTTTGTTTCCAGGGAGGTAGCATTTAAGCCTTAATGTGCTCCTTTAGGGTTGAGAGCAAAACCACCCCACTTTTGCCTACCCTATCGACCCTGAAAGATGTGTATCCTGGAATATGAATGGCTGTATTGGGAACTCTTGGGGTAAGCCAGGTCTCAACTACTGATAAGATATCTGGCTGGTGCAGGGTAACCCAAACTTGCAGTGCATAAATTTTTGCCTGGAGGCTACGGATATTAATAGTGGTGAATGTTAAGCCATTGTGCCTGCCAGTTGGTGCTGTTGCACTTTGCTGAGTTGCGGCTTTAGTTATAGGAACTGGGTTAGGGTGGATATTCCCAGAGAGGAGTAGAAGTAGCCATGCCAAGCAAATTGCTTGCAACTGTAGTTGCACTAGTATGTGCAACCAGCTTTGTCTATTCAACAAGTGGTTCTTCTCTCTAGATATGGTAATTGACATATTAATTTTAGGAGGGTGGGGATACACAATTTGCTCCTTTGTTGCACTCAAACTGGGGTGTGGTGCTGTATTGAAGGATAGATGTAGCCAGGGTTGAGGTAGATTTATGGCTGTGCTGGTGAGAGATATGAATTGTTATTGTTGCTGTATTATTAAGGTTAGAATCAGGTGACTTTGGCAACAGTTGGCACAGTGTTAGAAAGCACATTGTTTTAAGATGAACATTGTGTTAGCAGCAGTCTATAGAGAACAGGAGTGCTAACTGAGGAGGGTGTTGGGTTTAGAGGTGAAGCTTAGTAGAACCTAACAGATGAGTGCTGCTGGACTTTGGGGACTTCAAGAATTAACTAAAAGAGCGTTAAAAGCAAGTCATGTGAGAGAGCTAGTGAGGGAGGAGGGGCTAGGCAAATATTAGAGAGTGAGATATGTGGCAGAGAAGGCAGGTGAGTAAGAAATGGTAGACAGTAGAATTAAGATTATGTGTCACAGTCCCAGGGCAAGGGAATAGGTCTGTGATGAGAAGGAAGCCAAATCAATATATTAACATATATGTCACAGTGCCACAGCATGAGATAGGTTTGTGGTGTGGAAAAGAGACCAATCATAATAAGTGGGAGGCATGAGGGTGTGGTTTGGCTGGATTCAATACTGGCCAGGGTGGGAGAGGGCAGGTGGGAAAATGTTGTCCCACCAGCTGCAGCAGAAAAGCTGCACAGTCCACTACACTTCCATAAAGAGGACTGAACTTTATTAAATTGGTCAGCTTCCTGGCACAGCCAATCATTTGCAGCCTGCAGGAATAAACAAATAGCGATGCAGAGGTATCTGGTGCTGGCCAATGAGGGTGGGAGCTGTACTCCAGTGATTCAGATCAGAGCTGCAGCACAAAATCATTGAGAATTACCTTCCTGTCCAAATGGCTGTAGCTGAAGAGGAAGAATGCAGCAGCACTCCAGGATGGGTTGAGAGCCATTTCAACTTAGGGGCACCTGCTGGGGCTCTGCTGGAAGAGAGATACAGAAGAAAGGAATTAAGTTATAAACTAGGACAAAAAGGCAGGGATCCGACAGGGTGTGGAGACAGAGGGACAGCAGGGGGCATAGAGAGAGGTAAAGAGTGCAAAACATTGGGAGGACACTGGCGTACAAGTCAGAGGGAGGGGCAGGTTTCAGGGAGTCAAAGGAAGGAGCTTAAGAAAAGAAACTCAGAAAAGCATAGTGGTGGAGGAGGGGTAAAGATTGAGCTGGTAAGACTCAGAGAAAGAAAAGCAGGTGCAGGGTATGGAAATTAAAGCAAAATAAAAACAGTTCTTAGGTAGATTGCTTAAACTCTAAAATTCATAGTTACATCTAGCAAAAATGCTGGATCACTTGACTAAAAATAGTTGCTAAAATTATGTGATACAGCAGTAGGATATGCAGGAGATAAAGCAAGCAGTAACTGAGAGTAAAGCACAGTGGCAAGTTCAAAACTGTTTGAAACTTGAGAGTATGCCTATGATTCAAGTTATGTTAGTTAACCTAATATCTCACTAGCATTAAATAGATTTCAAAATTACACATTACAGTAGCAGGGACAAGTAGAGATTTAACAATTCAGCAACTAGAGTTCTTTTGTTTAAAACACAAATCAAATTCACGGACTTATAATGTTAATTGGCTTTTAACTCGATACGTTTGATTATAGTACATTGTAGGCAACACAGCTAAGAAAAAAAATTGTCCCACTAGCTGCAGCAGAAAAGCAGTCCCACCTGCATGTAGCAAAAGAGGACTGAGCTTGATTAAATTGTCAGCTTCCTGGCATAGCCAATCACTAGCAGCTCTAACAGGAATAAACAAATAGTGAGGCAGAGGTATCAGGTGCTGGCCATGAGGGCAGGAGCTGTACTCTGGTGATTCATACCAGAGCTGCAGCAGACAATTGCAGAGCATTACCTTCCTGTCTAAATGGCCATAGCTGAAGAGAGGCCAGCAGTCAAGTGTGCAGCCACACCCAGAATGGGTTGAGAGCTGCTTCAGCTTAGGGGTGCCCACTGTGGCTCCACTTCCTGTCCAAACAGCCACAGCTGAAGAGGAGGGCCAACTGGGATAGTGATTCACTATACCATCTCATACAGTGACACCTGGTCACACTCTTCTCCTCTTTTTTCTTCTTCTCCTCCCGCTCTCACCTTTTCATTCCTCTATCTCTTTCTCCTCCTACATCTATATTGCAGTATAGGAACATGACAAAGACTGCAGTGTTTATCAGCATTGCATGAGGGATATGGAGTTTCAAATCATACCAAATGATAACTCTGATGTTCTTCCCATGTGATTAAATTGGGGCATAGGGAATCTGGGGTGTTAGAGGATAAAAGCAATTAATAAAATGGTGCTGACACATATCTTGTAGCAATGGATTGCATTTTATTCTGGAAAAATATCACAAAATTGCCACTTTCAAGAAATAGAGCCAATGCTTTTGTTATTCAGATAAGGCCATTTTTTCAAATTGTGCATTTTAAAAATCACTTTTTAATGTACAATTTCAAAAGAGGTTGTCTAATTTAGACTCACTGTTGTAATTCATAAAATGTATTGAATTTATATGAGAATGGTGTCTTTTCATTAAAAAATGCAAAACAGACTTTTTTGAATTTCACCCATTTCATACATTCAAAATCTTATTGCAATTTACATGTATTCAGCACTCAAAGGGTAAGGAGGAGATACTAGGGTAGGTTTGTGAGTGGGATTATCTGGACAGCTACAAGGTACCTTGGTCTGTCTTAGTAAGAACATTTCGAAAGTGGGAAGGCATGGAGGTAGTTTGAGGGAAGTGGATAGTTTGTTCCAGTCAGCCGAGAAGAAGGTCTGACTGCTTCCCTCAGAAGCATGTGCTTATCTTTGTGAAAGTGCTGTCATTAAGTGGGACAACAGTGCAACCATTTCCCCACCACTGTGTGCCACCCAGATAACAACTGAGAATTGATCTCTAAGTCTTCTGAATGGAACTGATAGGACATTAGAGCTCTAGATTGATTATTATGTATGGGTTGTCTGGGACTAGTTTGTGTTAAAATTATTAATTCATTGTAGGCCTTTACTGTCAGTTAAAGAACTATAATTCAGTTTAGAATCTCCTACTCAAAACAAGATGAGAAAAAGCAATACATCTGAAAATTGTCCAGTGCACCTTCCTAACACATTGTTGCATAACACACCTGACTAAAATCTTACTTGAACCAATGTGGCATCTAAATTTGCAAACCTTAAAGAATTTACTTTAATGTGCATTTTATCTGTAAATCCGAAAGATCTGCTCATCGAGGTGATGCTTGCAGTATAAACTCATTCCACAGTCAGACTGGGGCATAACCTCAATTCTGTCCTGAGAGTACTGTAGGTGCCTATAATCTCACTATTACTCTTAAATGAAAGCATGTCAAAGAAAATCAGTGAGATCAAGATGATTAATTTCAGCCACCTGGGACTGTTGTCCCAATATATTCTCTGATGAGACATTTATCAGGAAGATACACTGGTTCCAATTAAATATTGCCTAGTGCCCTTTCGTAGTTCACAAAGCTTCACAGTTCTGCAGCATTATTGATTCATACATGACTTATTGCACTGTATTTAGATTTCAAAGCAACTAGTATATTGTGTATTGAACCTTAAGTTCAATCTACAATAAATATTGTTAGCCCTAAAATGTGCTACTAAATAATCTTGTAAATAATGAATAAATACAATCATTGTGGCTTGCAATGCACTCACATTTCAGTCTAATGATATTTAAACTCTCTTGAAATTCCCTATCGATACATGTTTTTATCAATAATAACAAAACCTTAAACTTTGACAGCACAATTAAGAACAGATATACTAAATGTCTATGGACAATTTAGTATTAGTGTCACACCAGGCTTTTCTAATTATGTGCTTAATAGTCTTACATTTAATAGTTTTATATACCCATTTCCAGTATGCAGTAAATGAAGTGCTTAAATTATTTTAAATTATTATTTCCTGAAACAAACCCAAATAATCTAGATTGTGCTATCAGTTAGTGACACTGGAGTGGTTAAACATTTTCATTTTGTATTTATTGCTGTTTTGCAAATGGAAAACTTATTGTTTGGATTCATTATTTTTAAAGCATTGACATATCATTTAGTAAGTTCTTTTTAGGTCTATATAATGATGTTCATCCCAGATCATAACTTCCAATTCTAAGAAAGGTTAGGTTAAGATGTCTATGCAAGATACAGTATTTATGATGCTATGTTTACACAGTATATTACTAACCTATATTTGCATACAGCAACTGGCAAATATATGTATATGCAAATAACATGAGTTAAAAGTCATGGTTCTGCTATATACACAAATTACATTTCAAACTATCACAGGTTTGCTGTAAATTCACCATTTCACCTTGAAGATAGTGGAGGGTCATTGCTGCTTGGATAATCCTTTATGTAAACCACTATCTTAAAACCAAGCAGTTTGTTGCTCCGTATAATTCAGACAGATTCAATAACTGACAATGAGCTATACCACAACCCGTGTGAGTGAGTAATATATTTTCTGCATACTTCACACTGCAAGTGCTTGCAGTTTATGACATAACCTGATTCATAACCTTAAAATGAAGTAAGCCAGACTATCAAGAATAAGGTCAAGCATGCTGCCCTATTTGTCTATATTTTACTCAGGTCAATAGAGGCACATTTCCCATGAGATGGTGGCTCATATTTCTGTGCACTTAAAGCCACCAGTGCTTACCTTGTTATACCCACTATAACTTAGCAAACAAGCCAGGTATCACAACAAGAGCTGCATGAAGCGCTGAACATTTGGAATCACAAACATCATGGGCTAGGTGAAGAAAAGTACAAAACTTGGTGAACTTCACTTCAATGTATTTATGATGATGGACTTGTCCCAGGTTTGATGGGGTGATGGGTAGCTCGCAACCCACCCAACCCACCACTGCCATTTAAAACACATGAGCAAGGATCCATTCAGGCACTTTTCCATTTCATTCCACTTCACTGCAGCTTTATCTCTTGCCATTTGCTGCTCCTTGGGGATGCTCCCCATGTGGCTTTTCCATGCTTCTCATCCCTGAAACTTTTCTCCATAATTTTGTGTTGTCTTCTTTTTCTTCCATTGTGCTGCTGGTGCCTTTTGGGTTCCTGGCCCTGTTGCTGTTGCCTGGCCTACCTTTTGTTCTTCCTCAGGTCATATTCTTGCTCTTTCCCACAAGTGGCATCTGCTGTCTCCTCCTGGCTACCTCTTGTGACCATGCTTGCTGGCTTCGCCTCCTCACAATCCAGTTTGTCAGCTCTGTTTGCATCCCTGTTCTTCTTCTGGGTCCCATCTCTCTCATCTTGCCATGTGGGTATTATCACCTTTGGGCTTTAGCCAGGTCCTGTGCCTAATAACTTGGGCTCACAGCCTTCTACTACTTGGGTTCAGTGCCCCCACATACATGGGCCTATGCTCCCTTACAACACATGGGCTCACTACCCCAATAACCATCATTCCTCTTCTATATGAGTTTTTGTCCAGTAAATTTGGGCCATGCTCCACAATCATAGTTCAGTGCCCCTAGCCAGTTACCATCTTGGGTTCTGCACTTCTCTGTAACTGGATTCAGTGCTGTTCACCTTCATGGGACAACTGCCCTCCTACAACAAACTCTTTCTGACAGAATCCTTGGCTGCTAACACCCTCTGACTTAAGCTTCTCTTTAATACTGTATGACTCTGCTGTATAATGCATTGCACTTGACCAAACTCTTTGTCTGTGCAGCTTGTACTTTCTTGTCTTCTGCATGCTGCTTTGACTGAACTACCAGCTCTAATATGTGGCTCTTCACTCCTCCCCTTGATGCATGCTTATTTTGCTTTCAATTAACAGCACCACTGAGGCTGGTTCCCCTTTATGTGGGTCCCTTCAGTCACATGACTATGCCTTTGGAATCTCAAGCAAAGAGTCATCACCCTGAGGTTCAAGGAAAGAACGTACCCATTTATCCTGCACAGACAATCTGTCCTTATTTTCTCATTGTAGGAAGTTATTCTCCTAAGTACCATTAACCAACAGGACTGTGTCCTCCAGTATCTCTAGAGTTGAAATTAAAGATGCAGTAATGAACAACGTTGCCAGTGAAGTTGCTGCAAAGTGAAGAATATCACACTGTGTGTAGAAAGAACATTTTCAAGACTTTACTCTAGCTTTGTGCTATGTAGTTCTTCTAAATTATTTAATAAAATGCACTTCTTCCCATGTAGCTCCATT
This sequence comes from Neoceratodus forsteri, assembly GCA_016271365.2. NCBI lineage: Eukaryota > Metazoa > Chordata > Ceratodontiformes > Ceratodontidae > Neoceratodus > Neoceratodus forsteri. The sequence continues at coordinate 1,221,347,339 of CM057459.1, read as the reverse complement.
GTTTCAACCCTTCACTATTCTCCCAACTCCTTCCATCAGTGAGATCACAATCCTGACATGGTATACAGAGAATAGAACTACATATGTTACTGTAGCTGCCAGGTAAAGCACTGCTGTTTACAACACATCTAATACTCAGGTAGAAAAACCTTTAATGAGCAAAAGGAAAAAGCAGTACTCCAGAAATAAAAAATAATAACATTACTTTAAAAATAATTAACATTTTCTGCCTGCTATTTTTGGTGCCACCATATCATTGAAAAATAAGCTCCACCCATACAGAGGACACAAGTTTGGACTATCCTGGCCAGGCCATGTTGTTAAACATGGCAATGCTTGGGATGTTTACAGTTTATGTTGATTGCACTTTCAAATTACAATCTGTTTGGTAACAAACCAATTGAATTTCTTTGCAATCTAAGGACAGAAAATTACATACATTAAAAATATATATAAGTTATACAAATTGGTTAATTAAAACAGCTGCCAAACTAACTAATGCATAGAAACATAGAAACATATAATTTGATGGCAGATAAGGACCTCTTGGCCCACCCAGTCTGCCCACTTCCCTACCTAATGGATAAGCTGCAGATCCTAGTTAACCAGCAGCCTACTTCTTTCTACCCCACCCCTAGAATTGCCTTATGACTGTCTCATGCATGCTTGAATTCAACCACTGTTTTGACTCCACAACCTCCTCTGGAAAGCCGTTCCATGCATCCACAACCCTCTCTGTGAAAAAATACTTCCTTACATTACCTCTGAGCCACCCCCTCTGTCTTCAAATTGTGCCGCTTGTTCTTGCACACCTCTTTTTGAAAGATGCTACCCTCTTGGACTTTGTTGATTCCTTGAGGTACTTGAAAGTTTTATCATGTCCCCTCTCCTCCTTTCCTCGAGGCTATACATATTAAGCTCCTTTAGTTTCTCTTCATATGTCTTCTGGTGCAGACCCTGCACCATTTTAGTTCCCCCTCTGGACAGCTTCTATCCTGTCTATGTCCTGGCAGAGATTGGGTCTCCAGAACTGCACACAGTACTCAGATGGGGTCTCATCAGCTGTCTGTACAGAGGGATAACAACTTCCTGTTTTCACTGGTGATGCCTCTCCTATGCATCCCAGTATCCCCCAGCCCTCCTTACTGCCCTCTCACATTGCTTGTCCACCTTTAAGTCATCTGATATGACTATCCCCAGGTCCTTTCCATTTTGTTATTGTTAGTATCTCACCCCCATTGTGTACTCTTCCCCTGGGTTTTGTTTCCCAGGTGCATTACCTTGCACTTCTTAGCATTGAATCTAACTGCCATACATTTGACCATTCCTCTAACCTTACCAAGTCCCTTCTTATCCTTTCCACCCACCTTGTGCATCAACTCTGTTGCAGATCTTTGTGTCATCTGCAAAGAGACATTTCAACTGCATGACAATTCAGATACCTATTTGGCAATTTAGTTTTACCTATGTGTTTCTTTTTGGTAGGAAACCTTTAACAATTAGCCTGTGGCTCAATGGCTGTTTTCCATAGTAAACATTATGATTATGATACATTAGGATGTGGCTGGATACCTCTCCTAGGCTGAGATACAGATATGGCACACTGACGAGTCCAAATGAGGATGGAACAAGTGTCTGTGTCTGCTGTTCTTAGTCTTTGCTGATTGTACTGTGAGGCCTTCTGGCACCATGCAATTCTGCTTAAAGCTGAGTCTGTAAAATGAATCCATGGCATTTGTATGTGCATCCCATGATGCTTTGCATTATTGGGGTACGTGCAACTTGTGTTGTCTTTATAATTTGGTGGTATGGCCAATATCCTCTGGGATAACTCATGCTCCAGTGCATTTGCTCTGAGGTTCTTTTGCAGTTCTCTCTCTACTTTGTGCTGCTCATGACCCAAACAAATAAGATCCCCTATAGGGTAGCTGGCAACCTCTCCCAGGGCGAAGATACAGATATGGCACACAGATGAGTCCAAATGAGGTTGGAAACACGCTCTATGTCTGCTGTTCTCAGTCTTTGCTAATTGTATTGTGAGGCCTTCTGGCACCATGCAATTCTGCTGAAACAAGAAAAGGGTGGTCTAGCAGGTATGGTGCCAAAGGTCCCAAATAAGCAAACAGCAAAAGCGAAAAGGACTCAGTACACAAACAGTATTGTAGATTTCTACCAACTTTTTAATTCATAGATATGCAGAAAGAGCAAGAGACTGGTGTAGCACTGTGAGACCATCACAGCTTCCCATGATGCTTTGCATTATTGGGGTACATGCAATTTGTGTTTTCATTATGATTATTATTATTCTTGGAAGAATGAACACTTACCTCCACAAAAGGAACCATTAGTTGACAAAACAAAATTTATGGCATGCAAGGTAGAAATTATAGGTCAAAGTGGTACACTTCACTCTGTAGAGAAATCTGTGAATTTTCTACATTTGATGGAAATTTGTTTTTGATGCATTAAAGTTGGAACTTGGCACATCATGGAACAAAACTCTACAAGGTGGAAAAAGTCTGCAGTGTGAGCTTTTTGTAAAATGTGAAGGAAAACCGTAGTGAAGTCTAAGTATGTATTAACAAGAAGAGAAGAAAAGAAAGAAAGAAAAGAAAAGAAAAGAAACAAATCCACTCTTCTTCACACACCTCTCCCCAAGAGTGAGTGAAATAACCCCATCCCTCAACCTGTGTAACATTCTATCTCCCATCCTCCTAAGGTGAAATAACACTCTTCCTACAACCACATAGAACACTACTTCCCATCATCCTAACCTCAAGGTAAAATGGCCCCTTCCTTCAACCCATACAATTTCTCATCTACTATCCTCTTATGGGATGTGGAAGAGGGATGTTTAATTTACATCAGCAGAAGGAGTGTGGGAGATGTGGTGCTACATGGATTAGGTGAGGGAATACTTAATTTTTCTTGAGGAATGAATGGTGAGAGATTGAGTGCTATGTATGTTGGGGAAGGGGTATTTAGTTTTACCTTAGGAATGTGTGGGAGCTGGCTTGCTAGGGTGGGTTGAAAAATGGAAATGGTGTGGCATTTGACCTTTTTAATCAAAGTACAAACAGAGCTGCCAAAATGTCAAAATCTGCATAGTTTTGTGAAGCATGAAGTTTGGCTCTACCTGTATGTCAAAACTTCAACAGCAAAATACAACTTTGCAACATCTCTAAGTAGCAGTGTAATATCTGATTGCCTGCGGAGACTTCCTTTCTTATATCCTCCAATTCCAACAACTTGGTTAAACTCTTCAAATGCATGTCATAGGAAATATGAATTGGCAGGTAGGGAGTATTAAATCTAGCTGATCACATTCTTTGTAAATAACAACTTCTCAACATGCATACATTCAAATATATGGTACACCTCTGTGATGATGATGATGACATAGTCATATATACCAATGCAACCTCATTAAGTTAGGGGTGAGAGAAGGTGGCCACTGACACATTCCATTCTGGTTTATGCCATTTTGTAAAGGTGAATTTCATGAATTCAGCTAAAAAATTTGATTTACATAAAGTAATTTATATGGAGGTAACAAGACCACAAATAGAGGTGCTTAATAACCCTTACTAAAAATAATGCAAGGTTTATGACAGATTGTGTATGATTTGTAAGAATGTAACACTAGTCAAGAAATCTGAGTGTTTAAAACATGGTTTGGTATGTATGTATGTGTGTGTGTGTGTGTGTGTGTGTGTGTGTATATATATATATATATATATATATATATATATATATGTATATATGTATGTATCTTACATTTGTTCTTGCTGTAATTACTGAGGAAATTTGTATGAAAACAGGGTATTACTCCTTACAGATTATCTAACCTTGTTTGTTTTTCCCACTTGATTTCATATCCCTATGTAGCTATATCATAATTAGTCATGGTAATGACTGTTATGTTACAAGTAGAGTACAGTATTATGACCTCAGGTGTATGTTTATACTGATGTGGAGACCACTCCAAGAGTTGTAAGAGTGGTCTTGTGGACGCAAATCAAAAATATTGGAAACAGAATGAAGACATTTCCTTTTAAAATCCAAGAAATATGTAAGAATGTATAAAGATTATTGCTTGAGTACCTGTTTATAAACTTTTGCAAGACACTTGAACAGCACAGTGTAAGTGGCTCAGTCAGTTGTATGACCTCCTGGAGTGACAGAAGGTTGTAGGTTCTTGTCCCACAACAGGAAAGAAATTCTGTGGAGTAGTAAACCCCACATACAATTTTTCTTGCAACTCATGATATTGGCAAGGAATTTGTATTGCATGAAACAATTTTCTTGAATTAATTTATCATGCAAAGAAAATGTCACAAATCATTCATATTCTTTGCATATAATTTTACTTAAAAGCATTCAGTACATAAAACTTGCATGTAGCTTGCATATACCAGTGTATATCCTTGTATGTTGTACTCACCAAAATATTGCCAAAATTCTTGCTTTTTATGGTAAGGGAAAAGCCTTGAGGTTACCGATGAAAATTTATTAGTCTTGCTTCCTTTGGGCAGATTGTGTTGGCGTGGAAGTGCAGGGGACTACTATATTTGAGATGCAACTGGAGTCTGCAACCAACTATGGCTACAGTCCCTGGTTATACTGATTTCTAAATAATATTTAACATGCCAAAATGCATCAACATACACAACAAATTACATTTATAGCAAGAATATTTGACCTTGAATTGGATGCTTCCCTCTTGTGTGATTGCTGTGGTGAGAGAGTGGTGGTGGGAAAGGGGAGTTAATTTTCTCAGGTGGAGTGGCTGAAATGGGTGAGAGGTATTCTGCCTTACCTGAAGATAGAAAGTTGTGGGTTATATGCCCCCATCCTTTTAGCATGCTGGTCCACACAGTGACAGAGCATGGTAGAAGTATGGCATTCCATCCCTCTGTCTATGTTCCTCTGTCTGGATGTAAACAAGCTTTGTCTGCCTGTTTTATTCCTTTTCAGACATTAGCCCTTCCTTCAGACATTAGCCCTTCAGTTGCACTGAGTGGGATCTCATTTTGCGTGTTTACAGTGAATGTGAACATTAAGATATGCATTTCAAATTGTTGTATATTTTATCCTGCACTCCGTTCTTCTTCCTTATTTACTGTGGTTTGTGTACCTGTATTGTACTGGAGAGGATGGGGCAGAGTGAGTATTTTAGTGGTTGTACAAGAGTATGATTGTGGGTTAGGGTGGGGGGTTTCAGGGGAGTTGTTTGGTGGATTATTTTTATTTAATCAATACTTTAGCTTCATTTGATTCATTGGTAGGTACTATGGGGACAGGCTATCATTAGGCTCAGCTACACCTCACAAAAGCTGCAGCTTTTTGTTTGTTCAGGGATCTCCTCTAGCTGTTCTTTTAGTAGTTATCAGCTGCTGTGTCAGGTTGGGGACCCTCTGAAGGCACAACAATGGTTATGGTACAGGATCCAAGTGGGCTGATAGAGGGGTTAGATAGAGCTAGTGAGGACTCAGAGGCACCCAGAAAGGAGATGCAACTGACAGAGCCCCTCCCCATCTCATTCTGTTCCTAGGGCTATGCCAAATACTACAGGGCAACAGGTTAGCAGAGCAGTCAACTTTGCTTCTTCCCTTCAGGCCATTCTTTGTAATGCAAGATCAATGAGGAATAAGACAGCAGTGATGTAATGTTTATATTGCTGATTCATTGCTTCAACTTGTTTGTGTCACAAAGATTTGGCTGGGGAATGACTCTGGCCCTGTTTTTAAGGCATTCATTCTGGCTGCATATTCCATGGTGCATTGCCCAAGGTGGGATCATTGGGAGGCAGGGGCCATCTGTTTTGCATCTACTCTGGGATTCACAACATACCCCACTGGACTTTCCATGTCTTTTGAGAGTGTGACTGTTGGGTTGGGGCATATTTGGGAAGTAGAGCCATCCTCATATACCTGCCTCTCTGGTGTGGGGGTGATTTCCTGCAGAAGCTGGTAGATTTCATTGCCTATCAGGTGTTGTATGCACCCAAGCATTTAGTATTGGGGGACTTCAGTACCTTAAGTGATGATAAAACCTCACCTTTGGTCAGCAGCTCTTCCAGTTGATGTCATCACTGGGCCTAGGATATAATGTGGGACTGTCTGGCATGGTTTTATGCTGAGTTGAGTCCTATATTACTGGAGATCACAGCATGTAGCGCTAGGTGTTTACATCTCAGGAGCAGCTATGGTTTCCTGTGGTGTTCCACAAGGCTTGATCTTGCACCTATGTTGTTCACAATATGTTGCTATTGGGTGAGAATGAGAGCATTAGACAGCAATGGAGTAGAGTTTCACTGCTATGCAGATGATACTCAGTCTTGCACGCCTAACAAATCAAACTCAATTTTGATGCTTGGGCAGTGCCTACAAAAAAAAAATGATTGGATGGCCACCAACTGGCTGTGTCTCAACCATGGCAAGACAGAGGTAATTATTATAGATCCAGGCCAGCATAGCTTGGCAATGACAAGTAGTGGACTTTTTTCCTTCTGTGAATGACCAGTTACCTCAAGCTATGGATGCAGTGAAGAATCTTGGCATCGTTCTAGAATGCAAGCTGACATTCAAACAAAAGGTGTCAGCAATAGTCTCTGTAATATTGCTCAGATCAAGTCACATCTAAAGCCAGCTGAGTTGGAGATGGTACTCCATGTCTGTGTCACCTCCAGACTGGGTTATTGCAACAATGTCTAATTAGGAAATCTGGAGACTTGATGTGCCACCTATAGTTGGTCCAGAATGCTGCAGCCCGACCGATGTTGGGAACTTCTTGGAGGGATGACATCCATCATACTGGTTTTACCTGGCCTGCAATGGCTGCCTGTGCGGTGGTGTAGCACCTTCAAGATATGCTGGTTAACATTCAATGCCCTACATTGATTTGGCCCAAGTTACCTGAAAGATATTCTGAAAACCTATACACCCACCTTCCCTTTCTAATCCACCTATGCAGGATTGTGTTATTTCCCTCATTCCCATCTTAAGCCATCTGGGATAGGGTCTTTAGGGTTACTGCCCAAGTTCTGTAGAACTCTCTGCCAGAGATAATAAGATCTGCCTATACAATAGAAGTCTTTAAACATCTACTAAAGAGGTATTTGTTTGCACAGGCCTACCAAGAATAATTTTATTGTAATTGCTTACTCTATATTTATTATAGTTATTTATTGTATGTAATCATTTGATGCTGTTTTATTACTGTAAGGCACTCTGAGCCATCAGATAGGATGCCTAACAAATAAAATTGTCTTACCTTGCCTCCACTGTTCTACTTAGTACTAAATTACTTGACAAAATTTAATTTGCACAGTAGTATTCCTTGAATACACATTTTTCCATTTTCATTGTTGTTTTATAATTTTTATCTTTATTTCTTAAACAGATCATGGTAGAGAAGAAGAGGAGGAGGAGGAGCAGAATACATCACAGCTCATGACTTGGAGTTGTGAAGGGTTAGGGATAGTAGTGTCTGATGATGAGTAGACAGTGAAAGTCAATAAAGAATATGATGCTCCTTTGCTACTGGTGTAGATAGTGAGATGCAGTTCTGATTATCTCTTTTCCCTCTCTTTTCCCATCTTCCCATCTGATGGTCTCCACTCCTCAGTGTCATACTCAGTAGTAAAAGGTGTAACTAATAATTCATTTTCAGTCTTTCCTAGTTCTTCCTCCTCCACTTGTTTTGTTCTCCTTCTGTCATTTTACCTCCTCATCTTCTCTTTCTCTCTCCTTCTTTTGTTTTGGCTCTCCTCTACCTTCTTGGTTCTGCTGCTCTCCCCTGCCCTCTGAAAGCTCTACCACCCTATCTTCCTCTGCTTCCTTCTCTTCAGTAGCAGTCTGCCATCAATATTGCTTTGGTAGTACTCTCTTTATTTTGTAGAACTGTGGTGTCCTATACCTATGATGAGTAACTTTAGTTTTCATCTCATGACAGGATTACAGTGGTGTCTGTACCAGAGCTAGACTCAGGAGTAGCTTTCTTATGCTGCTGTTCCATATCTAGAGGATTTGAAGTACAACAGTCAGACTTGGAGATAGACTTGCTGACATTTGCATAGTAGCTGATTAAGTAGCAGTGGGCTGTGTGGTGTTGCCTGATATTGCTGAATCATACAGTGGTTATGGGTGGACCTGCAACTGTTACTGTGCCCTTAGCGGCAGGCATCATGTGTATGAGGCAGGTGTGGGGTAGTACTTGGTGTTACATTTATGGATGGATCTTTGTACCTCCACTCAGTGATCTGGCAGTATAAGTACTTGAAGGATAGAAACATTGGCTGCTTTTGGTTCTGGATTTGCCAGTGTTATTGTGTCATCAACAGAATTGTCTTGGAAGGCTTGGAAAGGAAAGGGATCATGACTAGAGTTATCTGGGCTGAACCAAGATTTCAATAGCCATTCTTCAGTATAATGCATTCTGCCCTATTCCTCTGAGTCCCACCCTCTTCACTATCATTTTCAGATACAAAACTTGTAAGTGGAACTGGCAAGGAAGTGGACCATTTATGTGAGCTCCCAATGTTTCCTAGTCCTTTCTACACTTTTCTGAACCAAACAACACAAGTATAGAATACTGTGCATGAAGCAGCCCACATGTGTGACAACACGGATCCCAGAAGGAAGTGGTAGGGAAAATAATAGCCCAGAGCACAGAAACCAAACAAGAAGAAGGGTGCAATTCAGACCAAAGCAAGACAGCAGGGCAGAGCTCTTCAAATGCCTTCAGATATTCTTAAACACCAGAAGGTTGAGAAACAAAATATGCAATCTTCTGTAAGTGGGGCAGAGGCCCCACTAAGTTTACTGGCCTTAATAAAATATGGGCAACACAATACCATGACTGGGATCTAACAATTCCTGGCTAAGCCATCTTTAGAAGGGGGTATGTGTAATGGTAGAGGAGGAGGAGAGAGAACCCTGTATCTGAGAGGAGGAGGCACTAAACAGAATCAATGTGGGAACAAATGGTGCCAGCTAGAAGGTGGGTGGTAAAAGGGAGTAGCCTACAGGTCATCATGCCAAAAGGAAGAGAAGGACAAAAAAGAACAGAAAATAATAAGAGCAGAAACACAGCAGAGCATTATGTTGGTGGGAGACTTCAACGTGCAGATGTAGACTGGAGCATCCCAGTGGCAGCCAGTACCAGAAGTCAAACACTTGCAGAAGCATTCCAAGATTGCTTTCTAGTTCAATGGTCAGGAACTTACTAGGAGAGGAGAATTCTTAATCTGGTACTCACAATAATATACAATGCCAGGAGATACTGTAAGACTAGAGGAACCACTAGGTGACAGCAACCATGGTCTCATATCTTTCCAAGAATGGAGTCTACAAATTCCAAGACCAAGATCCTGGACTTCAGGGGCAGAATATGAAATGGTGAGTGAGTTTCAGTACTCATGGTCAAGCTGAAGGATATTAGGGAAGCAGAAAGAGTAGAGGAAAATGGGGCATAAAGAAAAAGCCTGCAGGAAATCACATACCTGGTCTAAGATGGAAAAGAATAGGTGGGGAAGATCTAATGGTTGGCCTTTGTTATAGGATAAAATCAATCAAGTGATTCTGTTAAAATTAAACACAGTTTGTGCAACTTACAATACACTGATTATAGGGATAATTATCTGCCAGGAATCGATTGGGCAACATTAGAAGGGATCTCAAAATGTATTAAGTCCTTTATCCATACTCTCAACTAATGCAATTTACAACAAATGTCACAAAGCCTATTAGAGGTGACAACATATTGGACCTTATATTGTACTCAGTTCTGATAACAGGACAATTAATAACTGAAAAGTTATATAGGCCATATCTAGTAGTAAACATTGCATGATAACCTTTAGAACTGAATGTTCAAAACACATAAATTCAGGCACCACATAGATATATTTATATCACAATGTGTAAACTGCACTTATCTTAAAAGAACTAGAAAAGTGTGACTGGGAAGGATACTAGGTGAGAAAAATTGAGGATTCATGGAATTTGCCTAAGGAAATTGTACTGAGATCTATAATCAACATATTCCAAAAACTAAGAAATACAACAGTAAAGGGCATAAACAGAAATGTCTTACCAAGAAAACAGCAGGCCATCAAAATGAAAAGCAAGGCACTTAAAAACCATACAAATCTGAAACTACCAGTTCCTGGATGAATTATAATTTAAAGTGAAAAGAGCTAGGTGGTTGATTGAGAAGGCAAGGTGTAACATGAAGCAAAACCTAGCAACACATACACAAAAACCAACTCAAAGCTCTCAGATGGAAACACAAACTCCTTAAAGACCAGCACTTTCGCCAGCCTGTTACATATCAATGAGACTACCATACAGTACATATCCCTCTTGAATAGGCAAAGTATGTCAATCACCCTTTCTGTTTAGTTTTTACAAAATACATTAGCCTAACCCTGACTGGACACAAAGGAATCAAATATTCCAGCCAACCATCTATTTAAAATCACCAAGTATCAGATAGAACAAAACCTAAACAACTTAAACACCACTCTTCCTTGGATCCAGATAATATCTCTAGCAGAATGTTAAACTAATGGTGAAACACACATATCATTTTACCTCTGGAATTATATTCAATAAATCTTTAGAAACCTCCATCCCACAGAATGGAAAACAGCCCATGTAGTGCTCATTTATAAGAAAGGTACAAATTGTGACATGTCCAGTTATAGCCTAGAAGCCTCACTTTGATCCCAGGCAAAATAATGGACAGAATAATAAAAAACAACATAACCTCCTGTGTGGAGAGTGCAGGTATAAAGAAGTCATTAACATGGTTTCACCTTGGTAGATCATGTTTGATTATTCTTATAGGTTTCTATGAGACTGTGAGTAGATAATTGGGTGTTAGAATACCAGGCGATGTCATTCTTCTAAGATTTCAGGAAGACCTTCAAAACTGTACCCCTGGGCAATTATTAAAAATTAACTGAGTTGAATTTCTCAAGAACCCATAATCAACTGGATCACTGACTAGGTAGTTGAGAGATCAAAAAAGTTATAATAAATTGTTACCTACTCTCAAAGGGAATGACACCAGTGGAGTACCACAGGGGCTGGCACTAGGCACTATTTTATTCAACATATTTACAGTATATCTGAACTAGACAGTAATTTAGAGGGTTGATGTGAGAAGTAAACAGACAACACAAAACTTGTGGACCCTGTCACAGTACAACTCAATGTGACATAATACAGAAGACTTGGATACATTTGGAGCCTGGGAAAAAGATTGGGGATGCAGTACAATCATAACAAGTGCACAGTTATCCACATGCAGACAAGAAACACCAAATTCAATACAAACTACAAGGAGTTCCACTGCGGGCAGTATATCAGGAGAAAGATCTAGGGACAACAGTAACCCAAAATTTCAACACATTTACACAGTGTTCCTAGGTGGATGCCAAGGCAATCATGTCCTCTAGTTGATTAAAACATGTATAAACGTCATAGCTTTCAAGGAATAGGTCCTTGTACAGAGCTAACAGCCACTCATTACTGGACTATGACACTCAATTTTGTGTTCCACACAAATAGTGAGAGATAGAATTAATGAGAGGAATTGGGGTTTCTAGCTAAAGTCCACCTACCATATATATCTACTGCCTTTTATCAACAGCCTTCAGCAGAATAGGTCAGAGCCAAAAGGCTGGTCTTCAGGAAATATAAGGGAAAGCAGCAGGATGAAGATAGGGAGGCACATTAAACTTCCTAAGGGAAGCAGGGAAGGCAGTAAGGCAGGCAAAGGCCCAAACCGAGGAAACAGTAGCATAAACAGTAAAAGAAGGTGACAAGACTTTCTATAAATACACTACTGAAAGGAGAAAGTCCAGATGGGGTATTGCTAAGATAAAAGGGGATAATGGGGCATGTGTGGAGGAGGACCATGTAAAAGCATTTATCCTAAATAGATACTTCTGCTTAGTATTTACTGAAGAGAAGGTAGACAGAGCCCACAGCTCAGCACCATGGACACAGAAGGGAGGGACGTGTGCACTAGTCCCTTCACAAAAGAGCTCTGAAAAGAGCTTCGATAAGCTCAGGGTGGATGAGGCAATTGGACCTGATGGCATACATCCCAGGGTACTAAAGGGCTAAGGGTGGAACTAGCAGAGCCATTATCAGAACTGTTTAGTGAGTCTCTGAGCACAGGAGAGGTCCCAGAAGACTGGAGAAGGGCTCATGTGATCCAGCTCCACAAGAGTGGTAGCAGGGAGGAGGCAGGAACTGCAGACCAGTCAGTCTTACCTCAGTAGTGGGAAAGATTATGGAGGCACTCCTTAAGGAAAAGATAGTGCAACACCTGGGATCCATAGGAGCACAGGATCCAAGACAACATGGGTTTACAAAGGAAGGTCCTGTCAAACTAATCTCATAGATTTCTTTGACTGGGCAACCAGAGTGGTAGACCAAGGGGAGCAGTTGATGCCACCTACCTTGACTTCAGCAAGGCTTTTGATACTGTTCCACATAGAAGAGTGATTAATAAGCTGGGTAGGCTCAGGGTGTGTCAGAAGTTGGTTAACTGGGTGGCAAACTGGTTGACAGGCAGAAAACAGAGTGTTGTGGTAAACGGTATACAGTCAGAAGAGATGCAAGTCACAAGTAGGGTGCCTCAGGGATCAGTTCTGGGCCAGTCCTCTTCAATATCTTCATCAGTGACATTGCAGATTGACTGGCGGGTAATGTTTGTCTGTTTGCAGATGACAGAAAGATCTGCAACAGAGTAGATGATCCAGATGGGATGGGCAGAATGAGAAGAGATCTGGATAAACTAGCAAAATTGTCGGAAGAGTGGCAACTGGGGTTTAATGCAAAGAGTGTAAGATCATGCACATAGGGAAAAGAAACCCTGAAGCCACCTATAGGCTGGCAGGGAGTTGCTGGCAGTCACAAGGGAAGAAAGAGACTTGGGCATCATCATCACTGATGACCGTAAATCATCAAGCAGACCACTAAATCAGTAGGTAAGGCTAGGTGGATGTTGGGGTGTATTAGTAGGGGTATCACAAGTTGTAGAGGAGGTAATAATCCCTCTTTACAAGACAGTGGTTAGGCCCCATCTGGAGTACTGTGTGCAGAACTGGAGGCACACCTTCACAAGGACATTAACCAAATTGAGGCAGTCCAGAGAAGGGCAACCAAAATGGTGCAGGACTGCATCAGAAAACATATGAGGACAGATTAATAGAGCTCAATATGTATACCCTAGAGCAAAGGAGGGATAGAGGTGATATGATTGAAACATTCAAACTCCTTAAGGGCATAAACAAGGTGAAAGAGTCTAACATGTTTCAATATGAGAAAAATAGCAGGACAAGTGGACACAGCATGTGATTAGAGGAAGACCAATTGAGGGGTAATGTGAGGCAGTTCTTTTTCACAGAAAGGGTGATGGTTACATGGAACAGCCTATCTCAGGAAGTAGTGGATATGACTACAGTACAGGGCTTCAAACAGACATGGGATAGGCATAAGGAAGCAATACAGATGAGTGTAAATAGATAGGCCATTGACAGAGCAAAGGCCGATGGCACATTCATAAGGTATAAAAAGAAATGGGCAGACTGGATGGGCCTTGTGGTCCTTATCTGCCATCAACTTCTATGTTTGTATGTTTCATCACCTAAATAAAGAAATCAGTGAGATTTCTCTGACCTGATCTTCCCATGGTCTTTGTTATCTTGTAGCTCTCTTGCCATAAGGAACGCTACCAGTCTTCCCTAATGACAGAGTCCAACAGTTTGTATACAATTGAAGTAGGCAAGACAGGTCTATAGTTTTCCAGTTCATGCCTCCCACCACTGTTGTGTTGAAGCACTACATCAGCCAGTCTCCAGTCTACTGACACATCTATCTGATGTAGTGCAATTGCTTGTATGACCTCTTTAAGCATCCAGGGAACAGACTAGTTAATTGTGCATACATTTTACTATACATTAATGCATATGCACAGTCACATAGATTTCAGACATGACAGAGTTAGTTCTATACATAAGACACATGAACACACTAGGTAGGGTATGTCAGGTGCCTACTTGCTATATGTGCCACTTGATGAGCACAGACAGCAGGCTATATGGAGTAAACTGACTGGATGGAGAAGTTGCTGGGCTACTAAAGTAAAATAACTTTACTAGGTGACTGAAATATAAATTAACAAAAGTAATGGGGTTGTAAGGTATGACATGAACACTGTGTCATGCACAGTCACATGGACACATGATGTTCATGATGTTTAGCTTTGCATCACACTGCACATCCCACTGGTTAGGTGCTGATGGGTGCTGCCTAAAAGGGATGCTTGAATATCAAAATCTAATCCAATTTAGGAGAGCCAAATATTAGGATAACCTATATCAAATCTGACCATTGAATATTGTTAAATATAACTGGATATGGCTTAGGATAAACTAAAATCCTAAAGGATTTGGGGATATTTGGATAAAGGATTTTTAGGATATCCTAAGATTTCATTTATTATACAAGATTTTTAAGATATAGACATTTGAGAACCAATATCCTAAAATTCTAAAAATAGTCCTATATCCTAGCTATCCATTTTTCTAAAATGGATATTTGAGCAACCCTACTGCCTAATCGCAGATGATGGTAGAGAAGGTAAAATACCCAAACAAAAGGCTAGATTGGAGTTTAGTACTATAGTGACTGATAGACAGATACATATTTGTTGTGAGAAGGCAGTAAGGAAGGCTGGGGGATACTGGGATGCATAGGGAGGCATCAATAGTAGAAAACAGGAGGTTGTTATCCCTCTGTACAGACAGTTGGTGAGACCCCATCTGAGTACTGTGTGCAGTTCTGGAGACCCCTTCTCCGCAAAGACATAGACAGAGGAGCTGTCCAGAGGAGGGCAACCAAATGGTATGGTCTGCACCAGGTGACATACGGAGAAAGACTAAAGGAGCTTAATATGTATACCCTTGAGGAAAGGAGGGAGAGGGATATGATAGAAACTTTCAAGTACCTCAAGGAATCAACAAAGTCCAAGAGGGTGGCATCTTTCAGAAAAGAGATGTGCAAGAACAAGGCACAACTTGAAGATAGAGGGGGACGGCTCAGAGGTAATGTGAGGAATATTTTTCACAAAGAGGGTTTTGGATGCATGGAACAGCCTCCTGAGGAGGTTGTGGAGTCAAGAATAGTGGAGGAATTCAAGAATGCATGGGACAGACATAAGGCAGTCCTACTGGGGGTTGGAGGAAGTAAGCTGTTGGTTAACTAGGATCTGCAGCTTATCTGTTAGGTAGGAAAATGGGCAGACTAGGTGGGCCAAGCAATCCTTATCTGCCGTCAAATTCTATGTTTCTATGTTTCTATGTTGTTCAGCTAAAATATAAACCTTTATTGTTCAGCTAACATAGTCTTTACAAAATACAAACAAATAGTATCAATAAAAGCATAAATATAAAAGCATTGCAATTCATAGGTGTAATAAATGCAATGAATTTGTGCAAATCAAAAATACAAAGAATGCAAGAACATTCATGTTAAAGTAGCGTGGTCAACCTCACACAACCAATGTTATTGTACATAATTAGTTGCCAGCCCATCTCACACCCAGCTAGGTCTAGGTGATGCTGCTTAAGTAGTGCTTTCTAACAATCAGGTAAAGCAAGGAAAATAAACCTTACTATTCTCCATCCAATTGAATCAGTATGGGCATAAATGACAGTACCCCAAGTGTACAGAGCTTCAAGTATCAGAATGCACTAGTAGTAGTGCATTAGCTAAGGCCGAATAACAGCATGTTACCTGGACCTGAGTCCTGAAGTCCCCAGTTTTTATTGATATCCTATCTGACTACTGCAAGTCAATGTCACCTAGATCTAACTGGTCAACAGATATAGGGCAATACTTTATCTGCATAACTCAGAGCAATCCAACACATCATACAGTAGTAGCACTGAATTAGTCAAAGGATTTTTAGGATTTTAAAAATCCCTAATGATAATTGTGAAACCTTTAGTTATGGATTTTGTTTTGTTTGTTAATGTGTTCACTGCTACCCAGACAGGGTTGTCTCATCTGATAGTGCAGTTGAAGATTTACCAGGTGGCACTTAAGTACTGTAATAGGAACTGGCCTCTTTCTGTTTGTATAACAAAAAGTATTTTAGAGGATTTTTTCCCTAAATTTTGTGAAGGATAAATAGGAATATCACAAAATTGTTTGACAAATTCGCACATACTACTGTAGGTTACAGCTAAAATATATTTTCATAAAATTGGTAGCATGACTGAGAAGTAGATCATCACATTTCTCTAATTCTGAAAGCAGTCAAAATAAATTTAGACAAGGATTCTAAAATTTGAGCATCTCCAGAATTAAATACCTGGTCCAAAATGTATTTAGTAGGAAAATGTCATTTTGCAAAAAACTTCCCAAGATACTTTTCCTGATATTATTATACCAAGGACACATAACAACTATGTGAAATAAATGTCCAATACATCCAACATGACAATCTCATAACTCTGAAATAGAAGTTACTTCTTTATTTGAACATCTATTTTTAAGATTTTACTTGGTAGTAACCCTAAATGATATCTTGCAACAATCCTCCTTTCAACTAGGTCCTTCATCAAATTCAAATATGGTTTCACAGACTATTGTGTTATTAAATAACCAGTTGGGGATCCGCCAGGAACATCATGGAACACAATACTGCTGATGAAAACAAAGCAGAAGAAACACAGCCACCCGCAATGTCGGCAGCACATCATGACGCAGGACAGAACAGTGCAGGCCAGGGATGATGCAGGGAGCAAACACCAACCGCCAAAGACAGAACCCGACTAGCACAGCACAGCAGTGGGCACAAGTGCCCATGTACAGCAAAGGAAGCAGGGAGGAAGACAACAGGGACGAGCACCAATGCTGTGTGCAGGTCACTGAACGCAACCATGGGTGCCTACAGGCACAGATGCACACAGGGAGCAACCCTTCCACATGGAAGACAAAGAGGTGGCCACAGGACAATGGTGTGTGGACATGGACAGGAGAACTAAAGCAAGTGTCAGGAACACCGGGCTACATGGCAGCTGCTCCAAGGGACAGGAAGCATACTGTGGCATGCCCCCAGCAATGCATGGGACAGGGCATGGCGCCAGTGCATGGATGCACTGGGCATGGCCAGTGCCAGTGGCATGGAGGAACAGGGAAGTATGGGAGGTGGCTAGACAAGGAGTATTGCCATACACTCCTGCAACAGATACAATGGCCAACACACACAGCACCCAGGCACATCGGCAAACACCTTTGCGGAGGGACTGCAGTGACATAGGACCTCACAGGGTGGGGTGTGGGGTCAAACACCTGAGATCCTGGGCAGTGGCCAATAGGGTCAACACTGACCAAAAGCACAGCAAGCCCACCTGACGAGGGACCCACCCCAAGCCCAGGAACCACTGCCTGCCACTTCATGCCCAGACACCCATGGCTGCAACACCACCCTGTGTGTGTCACTATTGGGGCCAGGACACACCGCTTGCAGTTGGTGTACCTTGGCTGGTGGGGACTCATCTCCTGTTTGTCCTGCTATGTGCTTGTTCCATGGGGTGCAGGCTGTCTCCTTGCCCATGCATGGCCCTTCATCCTGTGCAGTGGTGTTTTGGGATGCAACGTCCCATTGGCTGTCTTCCAGTTCTGGGTCCATTGCCATAACTTCTGCACACATACCCCACTCCCAGAACCTATACCCCTTATGGGGTCAGGCCTCCCATGTGTACCTCTTGTGACAATATGACACCCCTCCACTGTACCATTTATCAGCCCCTGTACCTCTCAGTTCTGTTGTATGGGCTCCTGATGCTCCATTGGCAGTGTCTCAGTGATGGGCACTGGAGGCCTCTTCACCACATGGTTGCTTGCACACACACAACATTGGCTGCAGTGTTGCAGTGCAGGGCATACACATTTGCATAATTTCTGATCGGCTTTCTTTATCCTCTGCGATGTTGTGGTCTATGTTGTTTCTTCTGCATTGTTTTTCCACATGATATTTCCTCCATGATGTTACTGGCTGGAACCCAGTTGGAACATTTCAGTTCGCTAATTGTTTCCATAGCAAACTGGCAGGCAGTATCTGAAAGTATTTGTGCAATAACCTTTGCATATTTTTAGCTAATTTTAATCCCACTACTTACATGATTCCAAAGACAAATGTATCCATTGATGACATGCTCATTTTTAACTCAATGAAGCCATGAAGAAATGCAATTTTACCATAAAATGCATTTTTGTTTCATTCAAGGCCATGTAGAGTAATCTCTTTGGGAAACATTAATGAGTTTGATCAGTAAGCAATTCTAGCCAATGTGATAAAAAGTTCAATAGGCAGGATTCCAAGCTCTGCCATAAATAAGCAAGTTGGGGCAGCCCTATGGGAGGTCTAACAGCCTTTTATATATACTATTTTAAAACTCTGTATTCTGTCTATGCTTCCACCAACTTATATCTCACTTGCATACCACATTTTGCTATTAGATTTTCTCCTAAGTGCCTTAAATATTGGGGATACAGTCATACCAGCATACTTAATATTAAATCTGAAAGACCATTAACTAATTGTTTGCTATCATGCAACAGAGCCTATTATGCAAATTCCATAAAAATTTGTCCATGGCTGGTCTGGTGGCATTGAGGGTTGAGGTGCGGGTGCCTTACTCGACCCACACCGGCGACTCGGGTTGGAAATGGACTCAGGCACTGGGGTCGGCAGGAGAGGAGAAGATCAAGCATCCAGAGGACTACTGTCCTCTCCTGGGGTGGGTTGTGGAAGGCGTCACTCTGCAATGACCCCGGTGGAGAATGGGGTAATGCAGACACGTGCAAGAGAGGGAACATCACCAGAAAAATGGAAACTGTTTCCACACTTAACCAGATGATAGACGCCTGGCAGTCTGATGCCATCAATGTCCTGGGAGCCATCCATCCCTCAGAAGTACCCCAGGGCCAAGTAGTGCGCTTGCCTGCCCCACAGGTGCCTCTCCCTCAAAGGAGGGGGCATGCCTGGTGAAGGGTCATGTCCGGGTTACCTGGGGATGACTGCAAATATGAGGGATGGGGCACGGGAACAGGACAGATCAGAGGTGCCTTGGCACAGCCTGAAGGCATGGCTGTGAGTGGTAGCATGTAGGGGAAAAAGATAACACACACAAAAAAAATTGTCCATGAATGTGACTTCTAATACTGATAAGACTTAACAGTCTTAAGTGGTTTCCTTTAATGAACCATTTCATATTGGTTTTATTGCTCCTGATAATTAATACTTTGGATATGGTGAAGTTTAGAATAAGTTCAGTGAGGTCACATGGTTTCACTGATTTGTCCAGTTTTTTAATGCTACCCTGGGAGAGTGAAAATCGAGTGAAATCATCTGCATAGCCTAGGTCAAAACTAGGATTTCAATTTGTGGAATCTTAGGTGAGTGTAAATTTTCATGACTTTACCGTACTAGATTATCATTTAAATATATTTTATTTATTTATTTGCTTTTGTTAACCGGGTAAGCACACTAGACACCAGGTGCCTATTTTCAGGTGCGACCGGAGAGTTACAGGTGAGAACTTCATACATAAACAGTAGAGGATACAAAATACATAGTAGGGATAGGCATTTCGGGGCAAGCATTCCCGGGAGATTGCAGGTGAGAACTTCATACGTAAGCAGCAGAGGGTACAAAATTAAAGAAGAGATAGGCAGTTCAGGGCAGGCATAGTACCGAGAGTTAGGTAGGAACTTTGTACATGGGCAGTTGAGGATTCAAAATACATAGGAGAGACAGGCATGAAGGTGGTGCAAGTGTTACATGCAGCGAGCAATTTGGGATTATAGAGGGATGCACATGGGGAATAAACAGGGTAGGGCAATTCTAGTGGCAGTGCATGGTTGGGAGGAGTACACTAGAAACAGTTGAGGAGGAAGGTAGACAAACCCTAACTAGTGAGGCGTTTCGCCCTGGCTTTTTGGACGGAGGAGTGAGTGAAGCAAAACAGAAGGGGTGGTAATAAGTGCCTGTGAAGGAGAGGGGCCCCATTACGGGGTCATGGCAGGGATAAAAGAGTAGGGCCAACACATCCCTGTCTCAAACCATAGTTAGAAATCACCTTGTCACTAAGGCTACCACTTCTGTTATATTTTACCTTGGCCCATGTACCTATATAAAGAATCTTAGTTAATAAGACTAAATCTGGATCAGTGCCACTATGAATCATTTTCCCCGAGGTTTCCTTCTAACCATGATGTCAAAGGCAGAACTGAAATCTATGAAAATGGTAAGCAATTTCTTCTTCCTAGAACTGGAGTCCACAACCGGTGATGCAGGGCTTGTCAAGCTCTGTGCCAAAGCCATTGTTGGTGCTGCTGCACCAACAACATTGCTGCACACTGGGCCCAGTTTAGGAAGATCAGTGCATTTATGACACTTTTCCTTTTATAGCATCTTGTGCCAAATATTTAGTGCAAGCCCTGTTTAAAAGGTGGCCAAGATTGTTGCAAGCTAGACCAGAAAAGCTGGCCTATCCTCTATGAATTGGTGCATGAGATTGAGAATCCCAATTTCTAGCTGGGAGAATGCCACAAGTGCTGTGTGCCTTATGCTCAGTTCACCTGGGGCTCATGGCATTCATATCCTTTTGAGAATCTGGCTCCAAATCTTAACATATTTCTCAACAAGGTGAGCAAAGATAAAACAATTATCTTTAGTTCTTCTGCCTCTCTAAATCCAGCTTGTTACTCAGATAAAGGGCCTTAAATTCTAATTTTTTATATTCGACCCAAGAGAACTCTAGCATATAATTCAGCCATTATATCTTTGGGTCTGATGGGATTTTACATTGCAGGGTTAGTTTTGTCACATTTATGTATTGGTACTATATAATTGCCTTTCCAAGAGAAATGACAATAATTTTGTTGGTTCCATTTATTAAAGAAGATATTAAGCACCAAACTCAACCATTCAGGGCCCAGCTTATTGAAATCCACTGGAATGTTATCTTGACTGGGGGCATTATTACTTTTAGTAGCTAGAATGGCTTCCAGAACTTTATTTCCTGAATCAATTGAAAACTTGGGAAATCTTGTCGTAGTCTCCAAAATTGTTGTATTAAGAGATTAATCAGTGTTATACAGCAAAGCAGAAATATTTAACCCATATATGGGGTTCAATATAACTTTAAATTTGGGTTTCATAATTCAATGGGCCATTGGCACAAGTCACTAAAAACTTTTGTCATCCTCCAGATTCACTACCATTAACATGTTTCCCTATAGCTTTGACATATTCATCTTTCACTTCTATGATATATGCCCTGTATTTTACCTAAAATGCTCAGATTTCTTTTATATTTTTCTGGAGGGATATTTTTAGTGAATCAGATCATTTTCCCACCATTCTTTTTTAAGCTTGCAACTGCTATTAAACCAAGATTTGAGAATGTGGGTTTGATTATCTCTCACCTGTTTGAAAGTGTTTTATATCATCCACTTGATCCACTTGATTTCAAGATGGCGCTACTCGGGCTAGCGCTTTGCTGCTCGTGTTATCCGTTTTTCATTTTATTTTTAAGTGCCTTTGGTGCCCTTGCTGTTTAATTCTGTTCAGTCCTCGTATTATAAGTTTAATTTAAAGGGTGCCATGTCTCATCGTTTTGTTTAAGTGGCGGCTGCTGATTTTGGACAGAGTCTCCGGACGAGTATTTGTCGGTCGGCTGGGCTGTGTTCTTGGTCGGACTTCTGACTGCCTTGGATTGTTGGCACCAAACACGGCCTTCTGCTGAATTGATGCGGCTTCTCCTGGAGACTGCCGGAATTTTGGCTCTGCTCTGCTCTGTTTCACTGCTCCGGTGTTCGCGCTTGTGGTTTGTGCTCTTGCGTGCCTTTGTCTGTCGCCTGACTTGCTGAGACCTGGATGCTGGATTTTAGAATTGGGGCTCACCTGGTGAGGCTGTATTGTTTCCACTATTTTGGGTGTGGGTTTGTTGTCTTCATACTGTTCCCCCCACCTAGTGAGCCTGGTGACTGTTTTTCTACATTTTATGTCGCTGTGATAAACTGTGAAGCTCTTACATCATTTGGATGATCTTTGCCACTTAGAATCACGGTTTGTGAACTAATTTAACTCTGGATTATCCAACCGTGCTCGGAGATTTGTTATATTTCTGAGGATCAAGCTTTCTAAGGACCCTGCAATTTTCCTCTAATATATGGTGGTATAGGGTTTCTCTGCTATCACAGGAGTTGGTTTTAATTTGTAGGGAGTGTTGCCTACCTGGTGGTCTCCAGCCAGGCAGGAGTGGCCCTTGGTGCCTCCCAGAGAGCTGGGGAGACCGGGGCCTCTTCTAGGTTGCTTTGTGGTCAGCTGTGGTGCTGACCTGTGAGACAACTTTAGCTGTTGGCTGCTGTCCGAGTGGGGCAATACTCCTGCAGGAACATATCTCCTGACTGTATTTTATTGGTTTTATAATTAATTACTGGCATATGAGGAGCAGTCGCTGGAAGATTTCAGGATTTTTCTGCTTATTTGACTTTACAAACCTTTTAGTAAAGACTTTTCTGATTTCTTTGGACGCTATTGATGGAACACTGAGTGAGTGGTTTAGTCTTTGGACTGTAGGTAGTAAGAACGATGGTTATTTATTATCACAAATTTGAATTTAACTCCATGCCATGTGACAGGTGGTGTTGGGAGTTTATTTAATATTTTAGTATTTGCTGCATGTGAGAGGTGCTGCATTATTTTAAGATATAAAATTGTTTAAAATTCAAATTTGTTTAATATTTAATAAGTTATTTTACTCGTTTTAAATTATTGTATTTTATTTTATTCTATTGTTTGTTATTTTTGAGTTGTTTTTGGTTTATGTTTGTTTATTTGGTTTGTTCTCCTTCATCTGTGAGAGAGAGTGGGAGAGTGCGTTTCTAATTGTGATATTTTTAGGTTTACTGTTAGGCTTATTTTTGTGATTTGTTTAATAATGACGGTTGGGCATTATTCCCCACCAGGCTCAGGAACTTCACCCTTTTGAGTGCCCACGTTATCATCCGACACCTATTTTAGGTGTCGGGCATTGAGCATTCTGAAGAGGCAAGGACGAAGGTGGAAAGCTGGGCCTTGTGGGGGACAGGAGAGGGGTGGATTGGGGTTTTAGGGTCCAGAAGATGTCCTGGGGCAAAATGGGGTCAATATAGAGGTTGTTCCTATCTTGTCCCCATACCCAAGAGTCCCGAAAATATCGGACAGGTACCGAGGTCTTCCCGACATCTCATCCTGCCTTGGCGGTGTTGTGCAATGCCAGATCTATTAAAAACAAGACAGCTATTGTAGCTGATCTTGTTGGGTCAGCTGATCTGACTTGCATTACCGAGACTTGGCTGGATGAAATGCTAGCCCTATATTGGCCTCGGCAGCTCAACCGGGTTCAGTATACCGTCCAAGGCAGGATCGTGAGGGAGTGTAGCCATTATGTTTAAATCTGAACTGGGCCTTGTGGATGTTCCATTGGGGAACACCAGATCTTTTGAATATATCCTGGGTGAGGGTGCAGGTTGTGGGATTCTCCTCGTCTACCGTCCACCAGGTGGCAATTCCTACAGGAGATTGCAGACTTCATTGTCGACCGTGTATTGAGGTTTCCCAGATTAATTTTTCTGGGCGACTTCAACGCTTGGGTCGACGATGAACTCTCTCATTTTGGTCAAAGTCTCCTCCAGTTGATGAGTGCACTGGGCCTGACACAGGTTGTTACCACCTCTACCCATATTGGAGGTCATTCATTAGATCTGGTCTTTCTCTTGGGTATGGAGATCACTGATTTGGGGCTGGAACCAGTCAGTTGGTGGGACCATTACACCATAAGGTTCAGTTTCAGGCCCCCTCTAATAGGTCTGCCCTCACAGGAGATGGTCCATACCGCCCTTTAAGGGGTGTTGGCCTCAGTGACCTGCAGCGGTACTGGAACCTACTCGAGTTTGTCGGGTGAATGCATGGTCAGAGGATCTTGTACTCGCTATAATAAGGCTGTGGGAGATGCACTGGACAAAATTGCTCCTGTTCGTGTTCGACCTCTCACTATCCGTCCAAGGAGTCCATGGTTTGATGGCTCCTTGAAGGAATTAAAGCGAGTGAGGCCGAAGGCTGGAGAGACCTGGCGGAATCGGGCCTTGCTGTCAACAGGCTTAGACTGCTAGCCCATTATGATGGCTACCAATCAGAAATCACTCGTAAGAAGGCAGAATTCCTGTCAGAGAGATTTCTGCTGCAAAGAATCGACTGGCTCAGTTTTTCCGGACTGTGGACAGGCTGTGCAATCCAGTCTGTCTTCAGCCTAGAAGCTTTTCTCAACTTAGATGTGAGGAGTTCGCTCGCTTCTTTGCAGATAAGGTTGCCGACATCAGGTCCGCATCGGTCCGACCTCTCTTTGGGGGTTATGGTGGGCAACCAGTTGTACTTAAACTCGGCCTATCTGGTTGGAGTTTCACCACCCAGAATTCGCAGACATTGTGAAGATCATCCAATCAATCGCTCCAACTAGTTGTAGTTTGGATCCGGTCCTACACCTCTGTTAGTAGGATGTGTTGAAGTCATCTACCCAATCCTTGCTGACATTGTCTGGAAATCCTTGGAGGGATTTTCCTAATCCCTTAAGGAGGCAGTTGTTCATCCACTCCTTAAAAATCCTCCTTGGACCCAGACTGTCTAGCTAACTACCGCCTATCTCTAACCTGCCATTTGTTGGTAAGGTTATTGAAAAGCAGTTGCACTGCAATTGGATGAATATCTCACCTCTCATAATGTCTATGATACTCTCAATCTGGCTTCAGGAAAAGGCATAGTACTGAGACTGCCCTTGTTCGGGTATTGAGTGACCTCCTAATGGCCAGAGATCGAAGGCTTATACCATCCTGGTCCTTCTTGATCTTTCTGCTGCATTCGACACTGTAGACCATGAGGTGCTATTGGAGCAGCTAGGTTTTTGTGGACTGTCTGGTACAGTCCATGAATGGTTCCATTCTTACCTCACTGGTAGGTCTCAGAGAGTTGTCACCGGAATTTATTCCTCTGACACCTTCTCCCTACCATGCGGGTACCGAGGGTTCCATTTAGCTCCCATGTTGTTTGCAGTGTATATGCTGCCATTGGGAGAAATCATCAGGAGATACAGCTTGAGTTTTCACTTATCGCGGATGATACTCAGCTGTATTTATCCTTTCTCCCGATCAGAGTGATGCACTCTCTGTACTTAACAACTGTCTGGATGAAATCAGAATTTGGATGAGTTCGAGTTGGTTGAAGCTTAATCCGGATAAGACCGAGGTATTGGTTGTGGGCCCAGATCATCCTGGGAGGGGTTTGGAGTGCGGCATCCATCGGCTTATCACTTGGTGAGTGCGGCTCTCTGGCTCTCGACAGGTGAAATCTGGGCGTTATTTTGATACGGTCTGACCCTGAAATCCCAGGTGTCAGCTGTTGTCAAAACCTCTTTATCATCTGAGGAATATCGCCGGGTGAAACACCTGATTCCCCAGGAGGATCTTCCGACTTTGGTTCATGCCTTTGTTACAACCCGTTTGGACTACTGTAATTCCCTATACCTAGGGCTCCAGGATTGATATCCGCCGCCTGCAGCTAGTGCAGAACGCTGCAGCCAGGCTTTGACTGGGACTTCAAGAACCAGTCATAATGCGCCTGTGCTTCAGCGAGCTGCATTGGCTGCCTGGCAATGATGGCGTATCTGCCTTTAAAGGTTGGTTTACTAACCTTTAAAGCCCTACGATCAGGGACCCAGTTACCTGAAAGATCTTCTGATTCCCTATCGCCCCCTCGCCCCTCTGCTCCGCCAATGAGGGATTGCTGGAGATTCCCAGGGTTCGTTTGAAGTTATCAGGATCTCGTGCTTTTGCCTACTCAGCTCCTACCCTGTGGAATTCTCGACCTCATTGGTTGAGAGAATGCCCGACCGTCGATAGTTTTAAAACTGCTTTAAAACTTATCTTTTAACTTGGCTTTTTCTTTATAGTTTGTTTGCTTAATGTTGATTTCTGTTTTATTATCATGTACAGCACCTTGATTTTGAAAGGCGCTTTATAAATAAACACGAATTGAATTGAATTGAATTGAATCCATGAAAAGTTGATAACATATGGAAGGGCTCACATCACCACTTACAACAAGTTCCAACTTATATTTAAGTTCAAGAAATTGCTGGCAATCCAGGATCATCTGATTCCAGCAATTTACAACTTTGTTTTGCTAATTACAATCCCAGGTTCTGATCCTGACCTATACAGGTACTGTTTTGACCAACAGCATAGTGGTAAAAGGAAATGATCACTTTTGGCCTTAGTAATGATCTTCATCCATTATTGTAGAGTAAATCTTTTGGTTGACATGAAAATTAATCTATGACCAAAGTCCCTTTTCCAGATAAAAAATAGATACAGTTACCTGGCCTATCACTCTGCAGTCTGTCATTAATAAATATTGGTTGGTGGTTACTAATAAACTCTAGTAAAAGATCTGCATTCACATTTGTTTTCATATCCAGACCCCACTCTCACTGGAATTATATTGAACTACTGGAGAAAGGTTCCTTTTGAATCCATTCTATATGATTCCCTATTCCTAATTACAATCTCTCATAATGAGTATTTCATCAAAATCTACCTTCTCCCATTATGAAAAAGTATATCTGGAAATCCTGTACAAAGTCTGGATTATGAAATTTGGAATTTTTGATTACTATGAACATTATCCGGGTAAAGGATCCTTGTCAATGCAGACTTTTACCATCAAGCAGTTAGGAGAACTAAACAATAATACAGCATCTTGTAACAACTCATCAACCCCCACATACAGGATTAGTTCCACGCTCAGTCTACCCATTTGTGTATCCCTTCCAGCAGGTACCTTAAATCAGTTAATTCATTCATGGCTATACTAGCATTATCTGAATGCCAGGACTCTTGTAAAACAATGATATCATGCTCTAAAATGAAAGTCCTCATATTCAGAGTCAGCACATTTAATTAAATGTCATGCGACATTTCAGGACAGGAAGAGAATACCATCTTCCCTACTTTCCTCAGTTTTCTCCTCTGTAACCAGATTTAAATACTTAGATGTACTTTTGTTGTGGTGAAACGCTGTCATTTAATATTATTTTTATCCTGTGTGAGATGATTAAAATGATTATTGGTTGGTATCTTATACCAAACCTCAGAAGTATTTTTACCATAGCATGCATCTCTTTTATCCCAAGTGTTCTGGGCTTCTTTTTCCCTCAAGGCCAACCCACCTTTTCACCTCCTTCTCCTTTACCATTTTGAATTGTAATTCCAAGTGGCTGTAATTTATATTGTAGTTCTAACACCTTGGATACCATATATTTTGTTCTTAGGGCTGCTTCTAAATGTAATGCTACACTCTGTACTAGCAATTCATTTAACAAAATTCAATTCAAATTAACAAAAATAATGTAATTATACTGTAAGTCTTAAGCCATGAAATTTTTGAACAAGTTTCTAATCATGCTCTTTAGATTAAAGCCAGGTTCATGCCATTTTGCTTGATACCAGTAATTGAGACAGCATGCACATCTCTGGGACACATATTTATTCTTTCTTCATGTAGCCACCCCAGATTTGGATTACTAGTTAATATTTCAGTTATCTGGTCATTTCATGATATGTCACAATTCTCTTTGCTGATACAATTTAGCGATATAGGTTTATCTAGGTATAGGCAACATTTCTTCCAAACTGCTGAGTTTCTCTACATATAATGGGCTAATCTCAGATTTACCACAGAGATCAGAGTGTTGTATTGTGCATATACATCGTCATATCAAACAACAGCAAGCACACCATTAGGATTACAGTAATATCTAAATCCACTTCCCTGTTCAATAACAACATGACCTTAGACTTTAGTATTTCAGGAGTTAGGAAAAGGAACATTGCATAACCAGGAGTAGCACACTAAGCCAAAACTTGTTTTCTGATGCAACCTGGGAGTACAAGGAAGTTAAATGACTTGCTCAGGATCACACAGTATGCACCTAGGCAGCTGTAGGATTCAAACCCGGTCTCAGATCTGCAGCTCAAAACCTTAACCCACTGTGCTATACTGCCTCAGGGTCTCTGAATTCAATTTTGAGAGGTCTCTTAAGTAGGGCGGCGAAAGTTACAAATTCCACTTCAAGAGAATCTCTGTGAAATTTTGACAATTTCCCAGAAATTTTCAAACTTTCACCATTGACAAAATGAGATTTTCCTTTGATTTTCACCCATGTCCGTGGACTAAGACATTTAAACTGCACAATGTTTTCCATCTGCAATTTAGATGTATATTTGAAAATTAAAAGTAATTAACTCCACATTTCTACTGTAGTGTCCCTCTCCTCCCACTGACTGAGGACCACAAGTAAAGAAATCCCTGGTGGCTACTGGTCCCACCCCCAGGTCCCATCTGCTGATCACGGATCTCATCAAAAAAAACATCCTGACTCCCACTCCCTGGTGTCTAGCAGCTAAACCATGATCCCATCCTTGATACAATAGTCCTCCATCCATCAGTTCAGATTTGTCACCTAATTGAAATTATTCCCTGGTGTCTGGTGGACCCCCCTCCTTATCCTATTCCCTGAAAAAAAGAAAAGTAATGTTCATTTATTCCCCAATCCTGGTGTCTAGTGGAACCCCCACCCCAATGCTTAGTGAGACTACCACCACCCTCCCCCATCTTGACCCCCAAGCAGGCCACTGGCACAGCCCTCTTCTCTCTTTCCTCCATGGCCAGTGGTCCACTGAGCTGCTGCCAATATGAATGAGCATGTGCTTACTTGTACAAGCACGCTGTCATTCATTGCACCTCCTGTTCATCTTTGCAAGTTTTCAAGAGGGTAGAGGAGGGTGGGCTGTTCTGTTGCCCATGGGGTGGGTGAGATGAGGTGGAGTAGCATTGGGACCCTCTGGTGTCCACAACACCATTCCCTCATACCATCACACCCACAGGTGACCAGAACAGCCCCTCTTCTCTGACCTCTGCCCCTGAAAACTTGTGAAAGATGACCAGGAACTGCAATGAATGAGCACGTGCTTGTACAAGCAAGCATGCATTCATTCATATTGATGGGCTGCCAGTCATGGATGAGAGAGAGAGCTGGGCTGGTGGCCCACTGGGGAGTTTATATGGAGGGGAGCAGGTGGTGGTGGTCTTCACTAACCATAGGGTGGGGGGTCTACTAGATACCAGTGATTGGGGGAATAAATGAAGATTACTTTTCTTTTTTTTCAGGAAGCAGGTAATAGGATAGGAGGGGGTCCACTAAACACCAGTGAATAATTTCAATTAGGTGACAAATCTGACTGATGGATGGAGGACTATTGTATTAAGGGGTGGGATCATAGGGAGGGGTCTTAGACACTAGGAGGGGGAGTCAGGATGGGTTTTGATGAGACCCAAGATCAGCGGGTGGAGTGGGACCACTAGCCACCAGAGAGCTTTTGGGGACCCATGATCAGTGGGTGCTGGTGGAGGTGTTATTCATAAATTTAATTAACGTATTGTAACTGACGGGTAAAAATCTGCAGAACTGATCATTCTGCATTTTTTTTTTGTTGTAGTTTAATCCACAGTTTCCACATGTATTTTGCCCATTTTAAGGCAGAATTTCCATGGAAGTTGTGGAAGTGATTGCAGAACTTTCATAGAAATGAAAGTCACACTTTCATGGAAATTCTGCCAGCGGATTTTTTTCTGCACACCTACTCTTAATCTCATGGTAGCTCCATCCAGTATCCCTGTTCAATAACAATATGACATTAAACATTAATATTTTAGGGGTCTCTGAATTGAATTTTGAGAGGTCTCTTAACCTCAAAATAGCTTTATCCAATACTTCTCTTTATCAACTATTCTCTTGATTGATCTAATGTGAGCATTGGGAGGAGCTAAAGGCATAGTCACCATAGGAATAGCTGGGTGCTTACATCATTATTAGGTGTGGTTTTCCTGTTTCCACAATATTAGCAGTTGCAGCTGTTTTAACTATTTCAGCTTAGGGCCCCTATATTCAGATGAGATGCACCACATCTCTAGACGTACCACACATCTCCAGACTTAACCAACAGCCCCCTCCCGTGCCCCAAACACCGTGTTCATGTACATACAATCCCAGCCAGTCATCTCTGATCACCTGTAATTAATAAAATCATACAGAACCCCAATTCCATAGTGTAGTGGCCCCTCCCCGATCACCCTTCATGTCATCCTACAGCCACCACCTTATAGTTGCATTAGTGCCCTCCCTCTCCATGGTCATCCTTTCATGTCATCCTATGGCCACCACCCTGCTATTGCAGAAGTGTCTCTTCCCCGCTCCTGATCGCTTCCTTCATGTTATCCTATAGTCACCACCCTACTGTTGCAGAAGTGCCCCTCACTACTCCTGATCATCCCTTCATGTCATCCCACAGCTGACACCCTGCTGTTGCTTTGGTGCCCCCACTCCTGATTGCCCCTTCATGTCATCCTAGGGCCACCACCCTGCTTTTGCAAAGTGCCCCTCTCCTCAGTCGCTGATTGCCTGTCAACATAATATGTAACCCCATCTCCGTAGTGCAGATGCTCCACCATCCTGATCCCCATCACAGTAAAGGACACATGGCAATGAATACCCTGGTGGTCTCAGTGTTCCCACCATCCTTGGTAGGCGAGACACACTCACTATCCTCCATCCCATTCTGGGTTGGTGACTGGCACAGCCCACCTCTCTCGTCTGTGGCCAGCCATTGACTGAACTGTACAGGAGCATGCATAGTATATATAGCATGTGCCCATTAGTTGACTGCCCAATGAGCATGTACTATATACTGTATGTGCTCTGGTGCTATTCAGTCAGTAGCTGGCCATGGAAGAATGAGGAGGGCCATGCCAGTCACCAACCCAGAATGGGATGGGGAAGTGGGTGGTGGGTCCTCCTACCTGGAGGGTGGGGAATGCTAGACCACCACAGCATTTGTCGCCATGTGTCCTTTTGCCATGATCAGTGATTGGGTGGAGGGAGCGTCTGCACTACTTAGGATGAGGGTTATATCTTATGTTAAATGGCCAATCAGTGACCAGGGAGGGGGTAGTGTTGAAAAGCAGGGTGGTGACCATGGGATGACATGAAGGGGCAACCAGGAAGTGTGGAGGGGAACTTATGTAACAGCAGGGTGGTGGCCAAAGGATAATATGAACAGGTGATCAGAGAATGAGGAGGGGCACTACAATATGGAAATGGGGTTCTGTTTGATTTTAATATTTGCAGGTGATTGGAGCTTGGTGGGGGTTGTATGTGCATGTACACGATGATCAGGCTGGGAGGGGGTTGTAAAGTTGATGCTAGGGTGATCGTTCCATGCTTAGTACACTGAACCACTAGGAATTGTTCTTGCTTTGCATGACTTGCAGTCAGGGCTTGGATGGTGGGGGCTGGCCAGGCACATTCTGTCCAGTGCAGCCATGTGTAGTGTACAACGGGCATGCACGAGGCTCCTTTGCACCTTGCATACCCAATGGGTTCATTTGCATGTTTAGGCTTAATATTGCCCATGGGGCTATGATGCATGCTGCTATGCACCACCCATTCCTCTATGGGCGATCTTCAGTTCCGCACCCTGGATGTGCTGCATTATACATAGTGGCCACTTGCTGTCGCCAAGCATCATGTGGACCAATATTCAAACAGAATGCTTGGTATGTTCTCATCATGTATTCTGTTTGAATATTGCTACAGAGTCAGCGGCACAACTTATTTTCATGACGACTGTTATGCGTATGCATCTGGCCAGCTCTGAATGTGGGGCCCCAGATTTCTTGGGCATTTGGTCCAGATTATCACTGATTCTCTGATATAAATTCTCTGCTAATATATAACCTGTATCTTTACTGTCTTTTTTGAGTCTATAACCTTGTATCCTCCAGGATTTTACTTTTCCTTTTTCCTTCTTTTCATTATTATTAATATTAGTTGCTCTGTCCAATGACATCTCCTTTTTCTTAATGGTAACTGGACTGAGTTCTAGACCAATCATACTTCCCTCCATTTCTTCCTCTTTGCCTTTTTCCTTCCTTTCCAGAACTTTCTCAAGGATTATACTTACATTTTGGATCATTCTTTACCTCTGTTTCTAATTTATCCAGTCTGGTTAATATATCATCCAATCTAACCCCATTTACTGCATTATCTTCCTTTAAGAGGAGATTTCATTCTTAGTTATCACTAATTGTTCCATCATTAAAATGTTGGTTGTGTAGGAATTTCAATAGTTTCAAAATATTTTAGCTAAAAAGAACAGTATTGAACGTTTTGCTGCCCCTCATCTTCTAGCTGTCTGCAATTATGCAGGACTGAGGTCTGCAGCTAGCTTTTAAGTACAATAATGGTAGTGCCCAAATCCTCCTTCATAATATTAAGGCTGTCTCTATGATTACCCTCATCACCTTTGTTCACACTGACAAACTGAGGAACTATCATTGGTAGGTTACATTCCTGATTTTAATTAAGGTATTTTTCTGATAATTTTACAAAACTCAGATTTTGAAAATCAAAGGGAAAGTCTTTCTCATAAGCACTAGCACTTCCACCT
Organism: Neoceratodus forsteri; assembly: GCA_016271365.2. NCBI lineage: Eukaryota > Metazoa > Chordata > Ceratodontiformes > Ceratodontidae > Neoceratodus > Neoceratodus forsteri. The sequence goes on along the minus strand of CM057459.1, from coordinate 1,221,314,640 downwards.
TGAGAGTTAGCAGGAGTGTGTAATAAAGGGCTATATTCCAAGACCCACTTATTCCTCTGATTTCTGTCTGTCTAGCCTCAATATTAATTCTACAGTCTTTCTGACCCTCCCTAATTCTATTTCAGCTGATGGGCAGGCACACAAATCTTGTCATGTGGCTGCTTTTATGTTACTGTGTAATCCTTTGTGTTACTGTGTGATCATGAGCAAGTTATTTAACTTCCTTGTGCTCCCAGGTCGCATCTGAAACAAGCTTCGCTTAGTGTGCTACACCTGGTTAAACAATGTTCCTTTATTTGTTTTCAAATATGGTGTTATTTTAGTCAAAACTCCTCCTTCCAGCATTTTCTGTTCTTTCCTTTTTGTTTTAATTTGTCGATTTTTATGTCTTTACCATTATCACATTTCTTCCCCTATGAGTTCTAATTCATTACTCACAATAGCGCCTTGCCTGGTAATAGTCATCACTAAAACAAAAACAGATAATGGATTTTGAGTAGCAGAGGAATATTATTATAATAAAAATAACATCATATAAATATATAACTACTAAATCAATCACGAGTCTGGGTAACAGCTGGCATTTTATATTTTGTGTTTTATAACATTAAAAGTTCCATGCCTTTGCAATCAAATGTTGCTTGCAGACAGCAGCATTTTTCATCAATCTATTAGCAGTTTATGTCCACTTAAGAGAATTCGAGCTAAAAAAAACAGGAAAAAGAAGAAAGCTTGCTAAAACTAATTTGAAGATTTGGCATTCCAAAATTCAAAATACTTTTAAAACACATAAAAGTGTTGAATTAGCGCTATTGAAGCCTACCCACAAAAAGATGCTTTTTAGACAGCAGGGCTCAACATTAACTGGCAATCCACCAGGAAACATGTCCATGCAAGAACATAAGATGGCATTGTCTTCCACACTCAGACATGAGTCCTAACAAAAAGATAAAAAGAGGGACACATTAGGATTTTTTAATCAAATAAAAGCAGCAAGGTGCAGTAGACTAAACAAATCAAAGAGGTTAGTCAGATTAAGCACGAGGAATGCTTACCATTCCTTTCCTGAATAAACCGATCAGTGCTCAAAGGCACAGTAGTTAACTTGATTCTCCTATAGGTCTCCTTTAGGTCTCCTAGCTTCTCTGACATCAGAGATTTATAAAATGTTCTGCTAACCTCTGCACACTAGAACTCGCTGCTAAACCATAGCTTAAACTGTTTAGATGAATTAAACTGTTTAGATGCCCACCATGTCAAACATCAATGGCATAAATTCACAAGGCAGTCTGGGAGAACTCTCAGCTAGCTGTGTTAATGTACCCAAACCTTGTCAGGTGGCAAAAAATGCACACATTTTAAATATTCTTTCTAAGATCATTCAGAAGTAGATTTAGTCAAATTATCAATGTCAAAAATAATACTGAAATAATTATCTAAGTTTTAAGTTTGGATTTGCACAATAAAATAAACAATTTCTCAGTTTTCCCATACAGTTAGTCCAACAAACTAAGAATTAGAGTTTGCTGATCCATTTATTATAGCTTTTCTAATTACATGCAATCCGTCTCCAGAGGTGTATTGTGCTGCTGTTCTCTTTTCTTACTCCTCAAGTTTCCTCTTTTAACTCAGTCTTTCCTCATACTTGTTGCAGCCAAACCATGCGTGGATGTCTCTAATGTCTTCTAAATCCTCACTCACTCACTCACTTAAAAACAGCTCCACTGTCTCACTCTCCCTGCAGCTGCTGCTTCCATTGCTCACCGTCAGGGCCACTGGAAAATTACAGAAAAGGTTACCCAAAATTGCGGGCGTTTGCAAAATTGTGGGAAATTGCTGGGGTTCTACTATAGACTATATAACCAAGTGCTTCACAATAAATCTTTTAATGTTTTATGCAGCATATATTAGTCAGTATAAATTGCTAAATGAATACACTGACACCTAAATATGTTTAAAACATAAAGAAAAGTTTATATTCTAAAAGAATACTAAACTGATAAGCTATCGTAAGTGTTGCCTATCTTCCAAAATTTAAAAGCATCTGCCTCATACAAATGCTAAATAGATTCTATAAAGTGAGCCACAGCAAATCAATATTAAATTAAGCCAGAAGAAATATATTTTGTTTGTTTCTGGCTGTAGAATAATGAAGCCTAATCAACAGCTGTTTACAGTGCTCTGCCAGCTATTCACCTACTTTGGTACAAGACAAAATAAGCAGATAGAGTGGTGAATAACTCAGTTTTAGTAAAATGTTGTTAAGCGTTTAATGGACATAATTTGCATTGTAGGTACTGTACTCTATTTTGAAATCATATATTTAAACATTAAATCTGGGGTTATTGGGGCTGGCAGTATAATCTAGAGGTTAGAATAACAAACTGAATGAGCTGATGACATCTAGCAGACCTGGGTTTGATTCCCACAACCTCCACTTGCATACTGTGCAATTCTGAGCAAGTCACTTAACCTCCTCAGTGCTCCTAGGTTGTACCTGAAAACAGGCACTTCTGCATAGTGGGCCTTATGCAGTTATCAAAAATGTACAAAAATACCAATATATGTTTACAGTCTGCATCATACAGTAGTCAGCGTGCCCTGTAATTTACTTTTGTTTTACTCTGGCTGCAGTGATTTTGTTTAGTTAAAGATAAATGTTCAGATACATTTTATGTTTTCTAAGCTTGTTTTAGACTTTAGTCAGGTTTTATTGTAGTCTTTGCATGTGAGCATCGAGGTAGTTGCTAAGCGTGAGATCACTGTTAGCAACTACCTTATTCAAGTTTAAAATTGACAGGGCCATCCAAAAATCCTCAGCTGTTTGAATCAAAACAAGTCTGAATGAAAGTATGCTCACAAGGAAAACTTGCCCTGCCACTTACAAAAAGGCTTCATAGTTAGCACCCCATTTCAGTGAATGGGATAATTTCACCTTTTTCCCCATCTTTTGTTTCAGTTTGGGCGGCAAAAAACATTTTCTGATAAACTACTTCAACACAAAACAAATGTTAAGTATTTATGTGTACTTATGCTTGGCCAGTGGATTTTGAAACCAAACAAGACAAGGATTCAAAAGAAATCAGTGTCACATAAAACCCTTGCCCTGCCTTGCACTGCATTGTTTTGGCCAAACCCAAGTCTGCATGCAAAGTGTCAATATATTAGAGTATTTTATTAAAAATGTTAATACTTTTTATACAGTTCAATATAAAACTCAAAATTGCAGAAATTGCGGAACAAGTCATTTTTTGCCCAGAATGGTGAAAAGTGCAGATTCCACAAAAAAAGTTATGGCGCAATTTTCCAGTGGACCTGCTCACTGTGAATGGCTTTCAGTGTCAGGCCACCAGCCCTTCTATTCAGCCCTCAGGCCTTCACTTACAGACTCATCTTAGGGTATGTCCTGTTTTTTTTTTAATAAAACAGACAGCAGCAACAGCACAGTGATCATACACAATAAGTGAAAAGAATCAAAACCCCTCAACAAGCAAAGATAACATACTGAAAATAAATAAGGCTGAGCTTAAAATCAGCCATGCATTTCTCCTCCTCGGCATCCATGCAGCTTAGTCACCAAAATAACAAATAATCCTACTTTACTGATTTGATTAAGAGAATAGAAACAAAAAAATCAATGGGGCCCTGCCAAAATAAAGCTTGTAAACAAAAGAATGAAGTACAGTCATCAGTCACTCACAGAAAGTTGTTTGTATAATAAACATTTGCATCAAAATCAAAGCTGCAAAATCCACCCTTCCTGGCCTACCCTGCTAGCATGAGCACACAAACTGTTTGCAACAGCAAACTGGACTCACAGATCACTATCATCAGATCCATAGGAACAGACTTGCTGATTTTATTAAAATGCATTATTCTGTAAGTGTTCTTTAAGAAACGATTTAAGGGATGAACTGTAAGTGCTCTCCCACATACTACAGGCACTTCTCTGTCATGCTCGAGGTAGACTTCATACAAAGACATACACAGTGGAAGCAGATCACAGTATTTATCACTGCTGAATGTCATGTGACTTTCTTAGAGCTCAGTTTGCTTTAATGTGATTGCTGTGTGAGCAGGGCATCATGTATCATTTGTCTGAAGTGCTGCTGAAAACTTCAAGTACACTTTACTGGAAGGAAAAGGCTAAAACTGGCCACTCAGCTTACATACACTTTAGTTTCAGCTAATACTCCCATAAACTACCTAAACAACAAATTACAGGGGAATATTTGAAGTTCACATTACTGGCTTGCTAGGAACAAGCGATTACTGAATGAATATTCTTTTAACCAAGGAAAAAGCTGGACATCCTCTATATAATCACTCTAGAAGATGCCTTATTGGAAATCATTCCTGCATTCCCATATCTTGGGGTCTGGCTTGATTGCCAGCTCACCTCTGAAACACATATAGAACGTACATAACTATTTCCCTGGATAAAAGACTAGGGAACTGAATGGAAAAAACACTTTCATCACTCGTACTAGGTGCAACACTGATTTTGTTCAAGACTTGGCCTCCTCTCTCTAACAGACCACCAGGGCTTCACTGGGTCATCACATTTCATAACTGTGTTTATACCTACCTAAAAGATGTACTAAAGAGGGTGGCTTGCATATGGTCTGTGATTGCAAGCCAATAACTTCTTCACAATCCCACCAGTCAAAAGAGACATTGAGAGATTAGAAAGGACATCTTACAAGCAGTAAGAACTAGCTGGAATGCTGTACCTAATCACATCAAAGACATAGTAGTCATAATGTGTCACAGTTAAAGATAGTGCAGTGCTAGTCAGTCACCTGAGCCAACACTGCAGCTGCTTTAGGCACCCTTCTTGATCTGCTGCTTTCTCACTCTGTCTCTGTCTCTGTCTCTCTCTCTCTGTCTCTGTACTAGCACCTGTGTCTTATCAGAAACATCATGGGCCGATTCTCAAACAAGACCTTAGAGCAGTGCAAGGTACGTCAGATGCACCATGCACCAAAGCACTCTGCATCATTAGCAATGCACCCAATTCTGCAAGGAATGCACTGTGCCAGATTCAGTGTGTATTGTGCAAAAGCATGGTGCATCATATAAATAGCATAGGTGAAATGCAAGGTGCAGGCAGCATCAAAGATGCAGCGGTGGAGGAATGGCGAACCACAGAGGGCGCAGCAAGAAGAGGACGAACCCCAGGAACATGGAGGAAGAAGACTGGGCACTCTAGGATGAAAACTTCATGGACCAGGAGACAGACATCCTTCTGGATGCAACTGAGGCTGAGGTAGGTGGGAACATGGGTGACAAGAGCACATGAGCATGACGGGCAATGGTGCAGGGCTGTAACCTGAGTGTGACATTCAACAGGAAGACCTGCTACTGTCCTGGGAAGGGAACCAGAAGGTACTGACACAGCGGCAGGAGGCATGGGACAAGGTAGCCAGACTGGTGAATGCAGTGGCACCCTGCAGGTGCAGTGTGAGGGAGCTGCAGAAGTGGTACTGTGACTCAAGTGCCATGCCAAGGAGAAGGCAACCCACAACAGGTGCTGTACAATGGCAATGGGTGGAGGACCCTCACAGCCATGGCCTCTCAGCAGACATGAGGAAAGTGTAGTGGCACAGATCAGCATGTGCAGCATACAGGGTGACATTGAGCTGGACCTGTATCGGCAACAACATGCACAAGGTAACCACTGGGCATGCATGTGGTGGGTGGCACCACTGTGCAGACAGTGGACATGGCACCACCAGTAGAGGATGACTCACTGCATGGGCACCAGGGACCCACAATGGACAATGACCCAGGGAGCAGGCACAAGGGACACAGTGCAACCTGGTCCAGCAAGCAGATGCATGGGAAGCATGAGGTCACCCTCCACTGGGCACCATGGGCTGGACATGCATCACGGTAATGGAACATACTAGCACATGTGCACCATAAGTAATGCACTGTGCACATCTGTCTGTACACCCAGCAGGTGCCCAGAATACATCGACTGGAAGATGTGCCACTGCCAGGTGGGCCACACCACCACAACACCATGCTGTGACCAACAGTGACAGTGATGCATCACAGCACAGCACGAACAGCAACAGTGATGAAGAACAACAGCAGGCATCTGCCAGTAACAATACAGTGAGCCAGGCCCACAGGAGAGTGACAGATAGTGAGGCAGATGAATGACAGGGAAGTGACACCAACAGCAATGCCGTGCCATCCAGTGGCCACAGTACCTCGGGGCACAACACACCTGTGGCCAGAACTGTAGACCAGCACCAGGCCACGGTGAACACTGAGTGGCAGGGGATGGAAAGGATGGCACTGTGGTGGGACAGGTGGCAAGTGCACTCACCACTGGAGGCGTGACAGCCAGGCACACAGCACCATCACACAGGACCATGGAGGTGCAAGTGGGACATGCGAACATGGTGCAATGCCACTGCCACTAGATGATGACCTCGGGGATGACCTGTCCCGATACTGCCAGGATATCATGTTCACCCAGGAGGCAGCACAGTGTGAACTGACAGGGATATGTAACAGCATACGTGAACACACCACTGCCATGGTACCACATATGGGACAGCTAAAGCTGACAGTGGCAGGCTTCCACGCAGCCATCATACATGGGATACAGGAAGTGGCATTCCAAACAACACAGACAACAAGACTACTCCAGGATATATGGCTGTCATCGCACGCCAAATAGATGCCAAGAACGGCAGACCACTGTCATGGAATGCAGCATGGTGCTGTATATCACTCAGACAGAGGCAACAACGGCAATGGCCACAGCACTGCAGGAGATTGCAAGATGCTGCAACAACATGCAGCCAGTGTGGCACTGGTCCCACAAGTATGTCTGGAATGCAATGTGCGGTGGCACAACAGAGGGCAGGGAGACAACCTCCACAGCATGGGGAACACAGCTGGCATACAGTATGTGGGACAGAGCCAGAGGGAACACAGGGCATGGTGCAGCCATTGAAGACTACAGGACAACAGCAGGAAACAGTGATGACACAGCACATGACATGTACAGCCATGCCGAGAACAGGGCTGTAGGTGACCACGACTGGCCAATGCGAACAAAGGGGACCAGCAAGACACAAATGCCACTGAAGACAGGCAAGTGGGCCCAACAGTCAACAGAGATGGGCAGAGCCATGCAGTGATGCCGGTGTGGATGGTGGACATGTCACAATGGAGCACTCACAGCAGGAGGCCACAGCCAGACATGACACAAAAGACATCCGCAGCACAACACACATGAACACAGCTGAGGATGTGCAGAGGCTATGGGATACTGGAACATGAGAAGGCACGGGGAAGGATGTCCACCTGCCTGACAGTGCTGCGGTGCAGTCCTGCCATACACAGGACAGTATGGTGCTGGACAACAACATGGTCATGCCAACACCCAGTGCAGCATAGATGCTGGAACAGCACATGACATCCCAGTCCTCAAGCCACAGAGGAGCCACTCTGATGCAGGTGGAATGGCCTGTGAGGGGCAGATGGCTGGGCAAGGACCACCAGCAGCAGAACCAGTTGCACAGATGGCTGCAGCAGTCAGCAGGACTGGACAGGGGGACAACAGCAGCAGTATGACAGGGACTGCTGCAGCACAACAACCACTGCCGGTGACACTCGTCAGTCACAGAGATACAGGGTGCACACAATGCCAGCTGTGCCAGGGGTGCAGACAGGGTGTGCCACACTGCAAGATGCTGCACAGAGCAGCAACATGGTGGTACAACCATTATCGCTGCACAAAGGCTGTAAAGGGAAGCCAGCACACACACACCAGAAGGAAGCCGCATCATGTCAGACATGTGCAACAGACAGGGGTGGTCCCACCGACATTAATGCCTGACACTATGCACTGGTCCTGTGTCCACACCATACCCGGGCAGATACCCCCAACACACATCACATATGGATGTACATGTGCCTTGCATACCTGTGCTGCATGCACATGTATCCCATATCCCCTGTACATTGCCCATGGCCATGGCACACCCAGCATGGGACATGCACACAAGCCTGCATCCCATACAGTGGCACCACCCACATGACAGTGGTACGCACCACCAACCCAGACAGCACATACTGACACCTGCACGTCCCCAAATGCCTGCCCTGGGAATAGTCACCTGCACCGGGTGTGTACACCATGGCATGCCAACAATCATTGATACTGCACACCACACCAATGCCCCACCAACTACCGCCAACAAGCGGGCCCCACACACCTGTGACCAGAGAGACCAGTGGGTGCACACAATATGGTGTTGCACACCAGCACTGGCATGGCTGGTGGCTACACGGCACCATACCCATCAATGGTGCCATGCATTCCCCACACCCAGGTGCATGGCATATGCAGTACTGTTGCCTCCCATCACACAAGAGGCACCATTCAACCCACCACCAGCACTCACACACAGTGCCCAACGTGTGACACACCACCAGAGCGGGCATACTGAGCTGCACGATCTATGACAATGGGCAGGCACTGCGGTATGCCACATATCGTGTCACACCACCCAGTCCCACCATGGACATGTATAACCCATGTCTGGTACCATCACATGCACAACACATGCAGGCCCAAGCCACGAGGTCCCACCTTGTGGACTGGTAGTTAGGCTTACCCACTGTGGCATGTCACTGTGGAACTAAGAGGACCCCAGCAGTGGTTGACACATGCCCACAGGGGTACAGTGTCCTGACACTGTGCCCAGCATGTTGCACTACCAATCCTCAGAAGCGCATTGAGCCATGGTGGCATGCAGTGCATGCCACATGGCATAGGACAGTGAGCCCTGTTGTCCACATCACCCTGTTTAGGCCATGTGGACAGGTACCTACACATTGTCTGCCACTGACCTGTACACAACATAGGCAGATGAAGGGCATGCACAGTACGGAATGACACACAGACACAGCATGAACATGTAACAGCAATGTATTAGGAACACAAAAGCAATATACAACAGCAACTATGAAGGCAATTCAAGAGGTACACAATGCAATGGGCACATCAACTCATATAGCAACAGGGGTACAATGGAAATACAATTAGCAGCACTGCACACTGTGTTACATAAACCCTGCAGTACCAGACACCTGAGTATGTGCTACACTATGTGATCTGTCCATAGCATGTCTGCTATGGTTGAGAGAGGTCCTGGACATTGTTGCACTCACATGCCCAGTGCTCAATGTGCACCAGTCTGGTCCAGGTAGTCCAGCAGTCCACACTCTGCATCATTCAAGGAGGACAGAAGCCTTGCCATGGGCCTGATGCACAGGCTAAGTCCATGAGAAAAGTCACGGAGGGTGGGTGGGTGGGTGGGGCTGCACGTCATCTTTGTCCTTGGCATTCCAGTCTGGTGACGTGTCACTGTCACTCACAGACTGCCTGGGGTCATCGAGGGCTGATACACAACACCATGCACTGGGGTGGCACCATCCCCAGCCTGGCCAGCAGCAGCCCATCAGCTGTACCAGGGTGGCCTCACCTGTGCCATGTCTGCCGTGTTTCCTGCCACTGACAGTCCCACAGCACTGTTATCCAGCTCCACATGTTGGCGACACTCCTGTCGGTCACCTGGGACATCCTCCTTCTCTGTTGTGTCCTCTGTACCTTCCTGTGGTGCCACCTGTTGCCTGCCCTGGGCCATCATCCTAGTTCTGGCTGCGTACACCTGTGCGTCATTCCACTTCAGGTGGTGCATTGCCCACTCCAGAGAATGTCACTGTGCATCATGGCTCTGCTGTCCACTCCTCGCACCAGTATCGGCACCTGGAATACAATGTGACAGACTGAGTGGCTGCACTGCGAGTCCACACCTATGTATGTACTGACAATATATATGTTGCTCAGACTGCCAACACAAGGCTGGAAGGCCATCACCATGCCATGCCACATGTTGCATAGGCTGTGGCATGCACCAACTATGTATGGGGCAGACACCCACAGATGTGTACATGGTGCATGTGCCCTCAGCAACTGACCCTTTGGGGATGTGTGTGTGTGTATGTGTTTCCTCCCTGCCTGCTGGTCCCTACACAGTGGCCTACACTGCTGTATACATGTCATGCCACTGTACACTTACCTTGGTGATGTTGTCCACTAGGGGTCCTCCTCCCTGTCTGTAAAGTCCAGGTCCCCTGGGCCTGCCCTACCCTTTGGTGGCACTGCCCTCTCCTGCAGAGACATAATGGTGTGTGACATCATCAGTACTCATCTGTGCAGTCATGGTCATGGTGGTGTGTTGTGTGTCATTTTCGTTAGTGGTTACATACCTAGCTGGTGTGGCCATCCTCCACGCATCTGGACTTCAGCTTGCATGCCATCCTCCTCAAGTGGGCCAGGAGTCACCCATCCCTACAGGTCTGGTCATTCCAATGGTGCCTGACCTGCCGCATGAGTCGTCCTGAATCCAGACACTGTCTGGAGCCTGTTGCCTATGGTGGACCACATCCTCTCCCTTATCTGCTGGGCTGGATTGCTGTCCCTCTGTGGGAACAGCACCCTGCTCCACTGCTCATCCAGGCTGATGTGAAGCACTGGCTCATCATCTGTAAAGTTTGGTGCCCTGCTTCAGCATGCCATTGCAACTGGGTTTGCCACCTGGTCTGTGCCCATGGGATAGTGTTATTCCCTTGACTCCCTCTGCACTGTATGTGGAGCAGTGTCCTGTGCTGCACTGTTCTGTGCAGCCTACAGCTGTGTAGATGCAGTCCTGACACGTGCTGGTGGCTGTGCTCCATGTCATGGTATTCCCCTGCTTTCCAGTGGCTGTTCACATGTTGCGAGCATGTGGAGTACTCCTATGGACCATACATGATGCAGTGTGCATCAGCACATCACGCAATGCAATATGCATTGCCAGGATGACACGCAGTGCAAACAGCATTACTATGGCTGCCACACAGCACATCCTATGTTGTCTCAGTGTTGCTGTGCGGTGCAACCTGTGGTGCATTGGTTGACATTCCTGCCCTCTGTGTGTGTGTTGCTGCACACTGCATTTGTGCAGTGTAACACGTTTGTGCTAGGGGCATGCCTACAGTGACACTATGTGCCATTCATAGCATGCCCTATGGGTATGACAACACCATGTCCTGCAGCCATGGGTGCACTGTGCCAAACCACGTGCCACACCATGGGCTGTGCTGCATAGTATGTGCAGCCACCTACCCACACAGTCCTCCCTGTCCTCATTGGGCCTGCCACTGGCACCACCATGCAATGACACTGCAAGATGGCACCAGCACCAGTGTGCTGCATGTCGATGTGTCACTGTAGCTGTACCCAACCCATGCTGTCTACATGTGCTTCCTAGTGCTGTGGCTGCAGTGCCTGGAACCCCACATGTCTCACCATCCGTGCCATACATTGCCTGTCCACATGTTGCCCATGCTACCAATGGACACCCAGCCATTCATGCTGCAGCCAGTGTCACTGTGCATTGCACCATCTGGGTTAGCGCACAGGAAATGGGCACATCTTTGTCAACAGTGCTGCCACTGTCTGCCTGCTGGCCCAGGCGGTGACACCTCTGTATCACCACAGCTGTTCCGGACCACCTGCAGTGTGGGCAATCTGGGGTGGACCCTGGGTACCTAGTACTGCTTTGTTGTTCTCTGCAGTGCCATGGCAATGCTGCCCAGTGTGCCTGCTGTATGTGCCATTGCTGCATGTGTGGTCTTCCATGGCCTTTGGGCTGTGGTCCATGCATACACACAGCTCGGTGGTGTTGCTGTACCTGTGCCTGCACACTGCACATGCTGTTGTGTGGTCATCCACAGTGTGACCTGATGAGCTGCACCTGCATGTGTTATCTGGCCAGTGTGTGTTGTGCCTGGCCTTGTTGTAGCCAGTCATTGACAGGCCTTGCCTCCTCCTCCTCCTTCTCTGCAGTGTCACCGTCATCTCTGGATGCCTCCTCATTCTCTGCCAGTGGTGTGCCATGTTCAAGTGCTATATTGTGCAGCATGCAACATGCTATGAACAGTTTGCAAGCCATTACCTGTGTGAACTGCAGTGCACCGCCTAATCTGTCAAGGCACAATAACCTCATCTTGAGGATGCCAAATGTGCCCTCTATCACAATGCATGTTGCTGTGGACATCATTGTACCGTTGCTCTGCTACACTCTGTGGATGTCCTCACTGGTGTCATCAGCCAGGGCTGTTGTGGATATCCCACTGTCACCTGTGGGGAGGAGGGTGTGAGGTTACTGTTGTGTCCACATGCTTCCCATGCCCACCTGTGATGCGACGTGTATGTGTGCTTTACCTATCAGTCAGCCATCTGTGAGTGTCCCATTCTAGAAGACCTCACACTCCACATTTCCTGTAGCTGTACACATCGTGTGGCCCCAGGATACTGTGCCACAATGTCCAGGATCTTGCACCTGCTGTCACAGATGACCTGTATATTCATGGTATGGTATCCTTACGATTGACATAGGTATCTGGTTCATCCAGTGGTGCCCTTATGGCAATGTGTGGGCAGTCTGCTGCACCAAGCACATGTGGAATCCTGCCATGGTGTAGAATCTCTGTTTGATTGCCAGTTGCTCTTGGGCATCTGTGGGTAGGTGGAGGTATTGGTGTGACCTGTGTACAAGGGCATCCATGACTGCCCCTCAGGCACTGTGATACAGAGGGCTGTGAGATGCCCACAGTGTCACTGCTCAGTGTCTGGAATCTGCCAGTGGCCAATACCCATAGGGCTGCACATACCTTCACCTCTGTTGGTATGGCATGGCCTCTCTCCAGTTCCTGCTTCTCAGGTCAGCATCAAGTTCCTGGCATAGCTGTGCTATGGCTCCTTACTAGCCGATATCATGCAGTGCACTGCTTCTTGGTCAGGTCCATGTGGGCAGTGCCTGGATGGTACTACACCATGGCATGCCTCCTGTGTCTGTGTTGTTGCTGTCTGTGCGCCTGCTGCATCTGTTGCTGTGGCTGCTGTATAGTGCCACCCTGTTGTGCTTCCTGGCAGGCACGTCACCTGTGGCATAGCATGGCCAACTATATGCCCATTAGGGCCAGTGATGCAAACATCCTCCTGGGATTCGTCTCTCTCTGTCCTGCTGCAGTCCTGTGTATCAGTCCTGTTACACTACCTTGCCTCTTGCCTTCCTTTTCTAAGTCCCCTTAGATCAACTCTGTGTGTTGTAGCAACTGTTTGAAATCTCCTGTTTGGGACACCTTTGTGAATGCACTCCTTCATCCTGCTTGTCTTGCTCCTGTCACAATGCACCTTGCATCATGGTGCTAGCCAACATCTGGCGCTGTGATGGTGCATGGGGTGGTTGCCACAATGGTCTTTGCATTCACACATGAGTGCGTCGTGAATCCCATCTTGCTTGCATCTTGGCGCAAGGTGCTGCCTGTGTCCTTCTGCTTGACTCATGCACCTTACGCCTTGGTGCAGCATTTGAGAATCGGGCCCATGTCTCATACACTTCCATTCTAGTTCCACATCTGACTAGTTTACTTTTTATGACAGCACTGCCACCTACTCTCTGTGTTCATTTGCTGTTGCCAAACATAAGTCCAAGTAGTCTGTCTAACATTTAGGCCCTTTACCTTTAAATTACATGTCCTCTTTTTTCCTTTTTCTTTTTTTTGCTGACCCAACTATTATATAGTGAATACTGATTGGGCAACTATGCATAACAAGCCCATGCTGCCACAGAGAGGGTCTGATTACATCACCCTCGAGAGAAAGAGAAGCTCAAGAGATCTGCAGTTATCAGAAGCCAGAGGAGGCAACACAGGCTGCTTGGACATGTGGTTGCAACCAATATATTTTATAGTGTATTTGTGTGTGTGTATGTGTTTCTTCTTTTTAAAGCAAAACTACTGAGCCGTTGGGTGTGAGTCTTGAGGACAGTTCCACTTTCATTTTCACACTCACTTGCAGTTTCATTAAAAAAAAAACTCTGCAAACGGTGGTTGAGTGCAGGTGGCCACAGATTTCTAGTCAGCTAATATGCTTTTGTATCACAGAAGGGTACAATCACGATCCATGACCTTTGACAACAACATTTTAACAAGAATAGAAATCCATACTGAACATGGGCCCACTATATACCATGTAACAATCCTAAGCACCCTTGTTATGTAACTACTGTTAAACCTTGATGACTTTTAACCTTGTATTAATGTAACTAATTAATGTAATTAATGAACGGAAACTACAGACCAGTGAGCCTCACATCCATCGTGGGTAAGCTAATGGAGACTATCCTGAAGGAGAGGCTGGTGGCACTCCTAGAGACCAAGGACTACAGGACAGCAGACAGCATGGCTTCATGCAGGGCAGATCCTGCCAAACCAACCTGGTGGAGTTCTATGACTGGGTAACAAGGCAACTGGACAGGGGCCATGCAGTGGATGTCCTGTATCTGGACTTCAGTAAGGCATTTGACTTGGTGCTGCATGGAAGTCTGGGAAGTAAGTTAGCAGGCACAGGGCAGGTGCAAAGCTGGTGAGATGGGTGGGAACTGACTTCAGGAAGGCAACAGAGGTGAGGTGGTGGGTGGGGCTCTCACACCAGGGGTAGTAATGGCGGTGTTCCACAGGGCTCGGTGTTGGGACCAGTGTGGTTTAGGATATTCATTGCAGACATATCATTGGACATCAAGAGCAAGATCAGTCTGTTTGCTGATGATACCAAGTTAGGAGTGGTGGTGGATGGCCTAGGGGGATGGCAGGGTTGCAGGATGATCTGGTAAAGCTTGAAACCTGGTCAGACACCTAGCAACTGGGGTTTAATGCCAAAAGTGCAAGGTGCTGCATTTTGGGATGAAGAACCCAAGGAGGAGTTACCAGCTGGGGAGTGCAGCTAGCACAGACAGAGGAGAAGGATCTGGGGTGCTCATTACAGGGTCAGTGAACAACCTGACACAATGTAGGAAAGCAGCTGCAAAGGCTAACAAAATGCTGGGTTGTATTGAAGGGTATATCCTCGAGGAGGAGGAGGTGATTCTGCCACTGTATGGGTCATTAGTTAGACTGCACCACGGGTACTGCATGCAGTACTGGCGCCGTATCTGAAGAGGGACATTAAGTTCCTGGTGGGGTGCAGCGAGGACAACAAAAGATGATCAAGGGGCTGGGGAACTTATCACACGAGGAGGCTGCAAGAGTTGAACATGTACTCACTGGAGAAGGAGGGACGGGGGACATGATTGAAATCTTTAAGTACATGAAAGGAATAAACAAGACAGGTACAGAGGGCTGTTCAAAGTAAGGAGGAAGGGACACCAGGGCCGTGATATTAGACAAGAGGGAGGGAGGAAGGTTCAGGAGGGAGATGAGGAGACACTTTTTACAGAGAGGTGGTGGCTCGGTGGAATGCATACCTGCAGAAGTGGTATCCAGTAGAACAATGTACTGCTTCTAAAGAGGATGGGACAGGACAAGGAGGATGGTCAATGAAGGGAAGGGTGGAAGGAGGGCAGCTGCAGAATAAGGGGTGCTAGCTGCACATTTCAGCAGACTTGATAGACGTCTAGGCCTTTATCTGCTGGAAAATTTTGTATGTTCGTATGTTTGTAACTACAGTTCTACTCTGTTCTTGTTCTTGCCACCTGAGATCCTCTTGTAAACTAGGGGTTGCACTTAAAAGTGGATATCCCAGTACAAAACTCTAAATACAATACATATCATGGTAACTCTATCTCTAAAAAATATCAGTGAGTTTTCATTGGTATTTGCATCAGATTTTATGACATGTATAACTGTAGTTTACATAGTTTTTGTTGAGACTTGGTCTGCCAAATTGAAAAATCTAAAAATAAAAATGTTTTCAAAACAGTGCAGAGGAACCTGAAATCTGTAATAAAAATTATATTTTACCTCTGTGGGGCAGAGATCTGACTGTTTGCAACTGTTAGCATGCCTGTTGATATAAAAGAGAATAAATGCTTTTTGGCAATTAAATGTAACCAAACAAACACTAATACAAATGAACCAAATAAGTAAACTACAACAATATAATAAACAAAACCCCATAATTTATTTATTTATTTAGTTTGTGTTGATTGTTTATTGATAACAACCCCAACCCTCCAAGCAAATGATGCCCCCAAAAGCCCTAAAACCCAGAAAAAGAATAAGAACCTTGACCACCAGCAACCCAACAATAACCAATGAAGAACACTACCCCCAAAAAAATCCCTCATGGGTATTCTATATACACCAATTACAACGTTGTTAACCAAGCATATAATGGACTCCATTTTTCCAAAAATATGAATGTTTATGACAAACATTTGCAATTTAAATTTAAGGTGCTGACGAGTTCCTTGTACCATTCAGACCACACAGGGAGTTGATCATCGAGCCAATGCTGCAATACAACAACTTTGTGGCTGCCGAAATTAAAGCTATGTAGTTTCACTGATATATAAATGAAATAGTCAAATACCAACCTAAAATACAAATATCCGAGTAAAAAATCATCCAACTCAAAAGAAGGATCCAAACTTCTTTAATAGTATTCCAGAACAGTGCCACATTTTCGGATAATGAATGGTTTTATCACTACTGTAATTTGTTGAGTTCTTGGAGAGTAGTAGTGTCAGGAATAGGAATGAAAAAGGAACAATGCACATGGCCTAATTGCACTGACAATACACCATACTTACCAGGAACTGTAAAAACAATTTAATTTTAATTCAAATGGTGAAAAATTGCAGAATACAATATAAAGGGCAAGCATAAGGACACCATTCTAAACTGAATACACTACATGCCACCTCACCTAATGGTTCATGTCATTAATCTGAGGCTTCCTCCTGACTCCAGTTTCTGCCTGTAAAACCAGGCACAGTGACATCTCTGGAGTGCCTTTTTTCCCATTATTTCTAATATCAGAGGTTACAACTACAAGAACAACAGATTGATAAACATGATGAACCATTGGTAGTCTTTGTTTTGCAGAGAATGCCAGTGTCTAATGTAATGATTAAAATGTTGTTTACTAGTTAGTACTAAAACATTCACCATTCATTTCAAGTATTTTATTCAAAATGTTCTTTAACAACATGCAACACCTCTCCCAACTAAAACAAGTTCTGGTCAGAGCTGATATGGCTGTGGAGAGCTTTTTGGATGCTTTTAGCCATTATTTCTAATGAATTTGCACTATGCAGATCTGTAAGAGGCAATTTCAATGTGGTCTTCCTTTACACATTTTACAATGTGTTTTCCTAGAATATGCCTGCTGATTGCTATATATTTAGCCTGGAGAGTTCACAGAAAAAAAGCATCTTATTTTCAGTGGGGCTCTACATCTACACAATATTATACTGCATTGTGTAAATTCAAAACGCACTGAAAACAATATTTTACATCTGGGGGACATATTAAGTACTGGACCAATGCACAAGCAGAAAATGCATTGCGCAAAGAGGGCGCGCTGGTCGGCACTGATACAATATTCAAAGAGAATCCACCACCGTACAGGGTATGCACACAGTGAAGCCCAATAGGATGAATCACAACACTGCAGAATTCTACAATAGAGGTACTGCAGCAAACAATGCAGTTTCAATGGGAGTTAATCCCTTTGTCATGCAGTAAACCTGTGACACTGCACTTCATCCTGACAGGCTTCATAGTACCTGTTGAAAATGTGACCCTGCATGGAAGTTGCAGTGCAGGTGGCTGCCAAGTCAGGTAAATTCAGGGCATCCCCAACTGAATAACTTCTAGGGGAATGTGGCACATACCGGTATGCGCTGCAGCCCCATGGGTAATATTCAGTCCAGGAATACAAATCAACTAATTGAGCATGCAGGCAAAGAGGCATTATGTATGCTCATTACTGGCCTATTTGCATGTTGGCATGGAGATGAATGCATCAAAGCAGCTCTTGCCCCCAAGCCCCAACCCGGTCACTCCCATATGGGACAGGCCCTGAAGTCTGTGGTGGTAAGTGGCACCCCCACCCATTCCACCAACCCCAATTTTACCAGAGTCCAGGCTCTATCAATTCCATACTGTAGGGACCCCAATGACATCCCTGATTGCACCTGAATACACCTACAGTCCATATCCATAGTGTAGTGGCCCACTCCCCTCAACAGTGCAGATACCCCCTTCCTGCCCCTCCAGCCCATCCCCTGCGATGA
The DNA here is from genome assembly GCA_016271365.2 of Neoceratodus forsteri. Lineage (NCBI taxonomy): Eukaryota > Metazoa > Chordata > Ceratodontiformes > Ceratodontidae > Neoceratodus > Neoceratodus forsteri. The sequence continues at coordinate 1,221,296,482 of CM057459.1, read as the reverse complement.
CTGGTTCTGTGATGGGATCATACCATTGTATTGGTGGGTGGCAGAGCACTCACAGTAGGACACTGGAATGTGTATACATAGGTACAGGCTGTGTGTGGGTGATTTCACCCAGTGGCCACACACCTCAGGCACTCGCATGTGGAGCCATCATCCGGTGCCATTGCACTGCTTATTATGGGTGACAGCTAATGCTGTACCCACTTACACAGGTCCCAAAACAGGTATGTTACAGCTGACCTCTCATTCATTTGTACCACTGGGGAACTGCTTGTGAACTATCCATAGCCTGAAGTGTACACTGCAAATGGCATTGCAGGATACCACACCCCATGGCACCAGCATACCTCAGAGTTCAGAGGCTGGCATGTTACACAGGGGAATGGGGGTAGTGTGGACTTGCAGTGGTGTATAACAGCAGGAAGATATAGCATTGGCAAGGCACGCAGTGGAGGTATGTAAATTCCCTCTTATAGTTTGGCAGGGATGTACACATGACTGCATACACTGGTGGGTCCACAGCTTGCATGGTGCCCTAATGCACAGCACAGTCAGTTGGGTCATTCCAGAGTGCAGGTCCCCAGACAGGGTTCAGTGCAGTCAATGGCTGGCCATGGCAGGTGTGGAGGGCAGTGCCAGTCTTTGTAACAGGTCAGGTATAGGAGGAGTGAGGGTGTTTGCATACAGGGGTGGTGGGTGGGGTCCTCTATGCTATGGATATGGACCATGGTTTCCTCTGGTGCAATAGGGTCTGGGGCCCTACCCTATGGAGCTCTTCAAGAATGGAGTTGGATAGACTGGCGATGGAAAGGGGTACCTCTAGTACACCACCTGAGTGCGCATCCCTGCCCGCTTGTGGGTGGCTGGCTGAGGTAAGGCCAGCTATTCATAGCCTAACTGTGGGCCAGGGTGCTCTGGAGTATGAGGGGTTCATTCCACTAAATATGCTGCAGCACAGCATATTCATAGGAATGCACCCTCGACTTACACGGCATACCATTTGTGTATGCCTGGCCCATTCCTTGCAGCTGGTGCATCCCACGTTTAAATATCGAGCTGCTGTGCATTGTTGGGTTTGTGTGCACATCTTCCCTTTCTGCAAGGATGTGCTGCACGTCTCCTTTGAATACATTGGCCCTGGCTAGGAACCCTGAATAAATACATTATCAAAATGTTAAAATCATGACCCCCACTGAAAACAATATATGGCATCTAATCTGGGACATCCTAAGTAAATACAGTGCAAAAATGTGTAATGAAGATCCCTATGACAATGAGATGTAGCATCTCCCCTGCCTATCCAGGATACAAAATAAAGGATAAAAATATTAAGTGCTCCCAGATCCAAATAACCATTTCCTGTAAAAGCCTTCATTTGTCTGTGTTTTCCCCACAATGGCAGAATCAAATCCTCTATAAATCCTGTAGATTTTTCCAAAAGCCACTGGTTCCTTATTTATGACTTTGCTCTTTATTTATTATATCAGCAGAATTTCCTCAGGAAAAGAGCTCTATAATATATGTCAAGATGGCCTTGGAATTATTTGGATTTACATGGTATGCATAAGGCACAATGAGGGAGTATATGAAATAACAAATATCACACTCATTATTTCATGAACTATACTCAATATTAGTAATCACAAGTCAGACAGTCTTTTGAAAGATACTAGTAATGCTTGTAAACAAATTTATTGCAAATATACAGTATATATATATATATATATATAGTGATGAAAGTGAGCAGGAACGTGCATATTGTAGTTGGTTTCAGAGGTTGGCAGGAGGTCAGGAGGGAAAATCGGATGCCCCATCACTCCAATGCTCAGCAGCATATCACCACCACAAACCATATAAAACTGCAAACAGGTATCTTCCTCTATCTCCAAAATCAAACAAAGGGTAGAGGATACTGCAAAGCAGAACACTGCAGCACAGAAGCTAGTGCTAGAAAACTTGCCCATAATGGGGACCAAAACAAAAAGGCAAGAGGAAATCCAAAACGCTTCTGATCATAGGAGACTCCATGATTCGGGAGTTGATGCATACCTCCAGCCAGGAAATGGTCAAATGTCTTTCAGGTACACCAGCATGGAGAGACACTGACCACATTACTAAAATCATGCAGAAAGCATGAGAAACATCAGTGTCCTTCTACACATAGGAACCAATGATCTAGCCAGCTGGTCAGTTGTGGAGATCACAGAACACCTGACCAGGCTGGAAGACAAACTGTCATCCATTTCATCTGGCATCTCTTTCTCTGAGGTCCTGCCAGTCTTGGAGAGTGGGAAGATGGGTAGAAGGTAAGAGAGGGAGATAGAGGAGCTAAACATGTGGCTCAAGAGATGGTGCCAGGAAAAAGGACACAAATTTGTAGGTAACTAGCAGCTGTTTGGGAGCAAAAGTTCTTTAAATTGGATGGACTGTGCCTAACTAAGGAGGGAGTCAGTGCATTGGGGCAGAAGTTTGATGTTTTGCAGAATATTTAACTAGCAAATAGGGAGGGTGCAGCACCCGATACATCGAATGGAAAAGCACCCCTCCCTCCCTCTCAGCTAGTGATGAAACAGGAGTTCAGGGTGTTTGTAATTCATTTGCATCAATAGCTGATGAAAAGGTCCAACTCCCCATACAATGCACAGTGGAAAGGCCAGACCTTACCCACAACTAGCACCAACATCTGCCACTGGAAAATCATGTACACAAACACCCGCAGTCTGGGAAACAAGATCCCAGACCTGGAGGCAACAATGATAGAGGCTAAACTTGACATAGTAGTCATTAGCAAGATATGGTTCACCAGTAACCACACTTGGGAGACTACCGTACCCAGCTATGTACTGTTCAGAAGAGACCAAGGTGAAAAAAGGAGGTGTGTAGTGGCCCATTATGTCAATGAAAATATCAAAGCTACAGAACTTCAAAATACGCATAAGGAGCCATATGAACTGTGGTTCACCCTGGAAACAGGAAATGGGGCAACCATATGAACTGGGGTTGTCTACAGCCTCCAGACTGGGGAGGACATAGACAAATTACTGTTAGAAGATATACAAAACATGACAGCTAAAGGGAGGTTCTACTAATGGGAGACTTCAACATGCAGATACAGATTCCAGCCAGAACATCTGCTAGAACTCGGCACATAGTGGATTCCCTTAAGGGAAGGGCCTCAAACAGTTGGTGCAACAACCCACAAGAGACAGGGCTATCCTAGATCTAGTACTGACTAACGGAGAAAAGGATCACAGATCTCCAGGTAGAAGGTCACCTAGTGGACAGTGACCATCACATGATATGGTTCAATTTGGTCACAAGAACTAAATCATCACATTCCAAAGCAAAATATGGGACTTCAGAGGAGCTGACTTTGATAAGATGGACAACAGAGTTAAGCTAGCCCTGGCAAGATGAAATACAGGTGAGAGGGTACTGGCAAGTGGGCAAGCATTAAGGATGCAATATTTGAAGCAACATCCACTGTGTTAGGGAGAAAAGCAAGAGCAAAGAAGGAGGAAGCTGCTTTGGTTCTCAAAAACAGTAGCAGAAAGGTCAAGCCAAAAGGTTGGCATTCAGGAAATATAAGGAATGCAGCAGGATGAAGATAGAGGCATGCCAAACTTTCATAAGGGAAGCAGGGAAGGCAGTAAGGCAGGCAAAGGCCCAAACCAAGGAACCACTAGCACAAACAGTAAAGAGGGAAAAGACTTTCTAGAGATACATTAGTGGAAGGAGAAAGTCAAGATGGGGTATTGCTAAGATCAAAGGGATAAGGGTGAGTATGTGGAGAAGGAACAAGGAAAGCATCTATCCTAAATAAATACTTCTGCTCAGTATTTACTGAGGAGAGTTGAGGCGAAACATAGCTCAACACAATGGACATGGGGGAGGGAAGGAGGTGTGCACAAGTCCTTCAGAAAAGAAGGGTCATACAAGAGCTCACTAAGCTCAGGGTGGACAAAGCAATGGACCCTGATGGTATACATCCCAGAGTACTAAAGGTGGAACTAGCAGAGCCATCGCAGAATGTTTATTGAGACTCTGAGCACAGGAGGCCCCAGATGACTGGAGAAGGACTCATGTGATCCCACTCCACAAGAGTGGCACCAGGGAGGAGGCAGGGAACTACAGACCAGTCAGTCTTACCTCAGTAGTGGGCAAGATTATAGGGGAACTCCTTAAGGAAAGGATAGTGCAACACCTGGAATCCATAAAGACACATGATCCAAGGCAGCATGGGTTTTACAACAGGAAGGTCTGTCAAACTAATCTCATAGATTTTTTGACTGGGTAATCAGAGTGGTGGACCAAGAGGGTGTAGCTGATGTTGCCTACCTTGACTTCCAACAAAGTTTTTTCAATACTATTCCACACAGAAGATTGATTAATAAGCAAGGTAGGCTTGGAGTGGGTCAGAGGTTGGTCAACTGGGTGGTAAACTGGTTGGCAGGCAGAAAACAGAGAGTGGTGGTAAATGGTATACAGTCAGAAGAGATGCAAGTCACAAGTAGGTTACCTCAGGAATCAGTCCTTGGGTCAGTTCTCTTCAATATCTTCATCAGTGACATTCCAGATGGACTGGAGGCAAGGTTTGCCTGTTTGCAGATGACACCAAGATCTGCAACAGAGTAAATAATCCAGATGGGGTAGGCAGAATGAAAAGATCTTGAAAAACTGGCAAAATGGTCTGAAGAGGCAACTGGGTTTTAACGAAAGCAGTGTAAGATCATGCACATGGGGAGAGAAACCATGAAGCCAACTATAGGTTTGGAGGAGTTGCTGGCAATCACAAGTGAAGAAAGAGACTTGGGCATCATCATCACAGATGACCTGAAATCATCATAGCAGACCACTAAAGCAGTAGGTAAGGCTAGAGGGATGGTGACATATATTAGTAGGGAGTATCACAAATCATAAGGGGAGAGTAATAATCCCTCTTTACAAGGCACTAGTTAGGCCCCATCTGGAGTACTGTGTGCAGTACTGGGCCACCTGCTGAGGACATTAACAAAATAGAGGCAGTCAGAGAAAGGCAAACAAAATGGTGCAGGGACTGCATCAGAAAACATATTAGAACAAATTAACAGAGCTCAATATGTATACCCTAGAGCATAGGAGGGAGAGAGGTGATATGATTGAAACATTCAAATATCTTAAAGGCATTAATAAGGTGAAAGAGTCTAACATGGTTCAATATAAGAAAAATAGCAGGACAAGAGGATACAGCATGAGATTAGAGGGAGGCTGATTAAGGGGTAATGTGAGAAAGTTCTTTTTCACAGAAAGGGTGGTGGTTGCATGGAATGACCTGCCTCAGGAAGTGGTGGATATGAATACAGTGCAGGGCTTCAAACCAGCATGGGATAGGCATAAGAGCAATACTGATGAGTAGGAATGAATAGGCCATTGAGGTAAAGGCATATGGCACATTCATAAGGTAGAAAATGAGTAGACTGGATGTACCTTGCATTCCTTATCTGCGTCAGCGTCTATGTTTCTGTGTTGCCACTATTTTGCACTGTTGTGATCTACAGACCTGCAACACAGGGGAAGAACTGGATAAAGCACTGGGAACACAATTAGAACAATAGCAGAAAGGTGGAAAAGCTGCTGGTAGGGGTCTTCATCAGTGGTGGATTGGAGCTTCTCAGCCGTGGCAGCTGCTAGGAGCAGGGACATCATAGACTCTCTGCAGATGGCCTTTCTCAAGCAACTGGTCAGGATCTCACTCGTGATGGGGTGATACTGGACCTGGTACTCACCAACAGGGACAGTATTGCAGACACCAAGGTGGGAGGTCACCTGGGGACCAGGTAGCACCATACAGTGTAATTCAGCATAAGGACAACAGTGGAAGCAAACAAAACAAAGATGAGATCCATGGGTTTCAGGAGGCAGATTTAAAAAATTGGATGAATGCTTCAGAGATTATCTAGTGGGTGGAATAGCCAGGGTGGCGTAGAGGAACAGAGTGCCAAATTATGAGATGGCATATTGAAGGCAATAAACCCCTGCACAAAGAGTGAGCAAAACAACAGGAAAGAGACCTATATGGTTCTCGAAGGAGTAGCTGAAAAGTTAAGACTGAAAGAGTACCATTCAGAAAGTACAAGAACTGCAAAGAAACAGGATAGTTAGAGTGCCATGAAGGCAAAGGGAAGCAAAGAAAATGGTGAGAAGCGCAAAGGTACAAACTGAGGAAAAGATAATCAAAGGGGCAGCTAAAGAAGACAACACCTTCTTTAGGTACATAAGTGAGACAATTAAAACAGGAAGATAGATTGTGAAATTAAAAATGGCAGGGGCTGTGCAGAGGAAGATCAAGAAAAAGCAGGCATCCTGAACAGATATTTCTGTTCACTCTTCATAGTGGAAAAGAAAGTGGACGGCCACATAAAAGCAGCAGAAACACTGGGTTGAGGGATCAAACGTAAGTCTGTTTACAGAGGAAAGAGTACTAAAATGACTTGCAAATCTGAAAGTGGACAAAACTGTGGGGCAGATGGAATACATTCGGTGGTGTTAAGAGAACTCAGTGAGGTACTGGCTGCACCTCTGACAATCCTATTCAACAACTCACTAAAACAGGATTGATGCCAGAGGACTGAGGAGGGCAGATGCAGCCCTGCTTCATAACAGTGGTAACAGGGAGAAGGCTGTCAAATATGGGCTGGTCCCTCCGGACATCCGTGATGGGAAGCTAATAGAGTGTCACTTTTGATGGAAAAAATTGTGGACTGTCTTGAATCCAGTGGGCTACAAGACCTGAGGCAGAATGGATTCATGAGAGAAGGTCAAGTCAGACAAGTCTGATAGATTTATTTGACTGGGTGGGGTGATGGACATGACCAATTTAGACTTATAGCAAGACCTTAAAACCATATCACATAGAAGGCTCATTAGGAACATGGGCAGTTTGGGAGTGGATCCCAAGGTGGTAAACCTGGCTGATTGGTTGATGGATAAGCAACAGAGGGTGGTGGTAAACATAATTCACTCAAGGGAGAGGAGAGTGACTAGCAGGGCTACTTCAGGTCTCAGTGCTAGTTCTGGTTCTCTTTAATGTCTTTACATGTGACAGTGCAGAACAGATGGAAAGCAAAGTTCACCACTTTCCAGGTGACACCAAAATCTGCAATAAGGTGGATACCCCAGAGTGGATGAAAATAATGCACAGAGATCAGGGAAAACTAGAGGTGTGGTCAATGGTATGGCAACAGGGTTTTACCATGAAAAATCATGCCACTAGGGCACAGAAACCCAAAGGAAAAGTATAACATGGGAGGTGAGGTATAGCCAGCCACTAAACATGAAAAGACCTGGGAGTAATCATATCTGATGACCTCAAGGTGGCAAGGCAGTATGACAAGGCAATAGGCAGTTCCAGTGCGATGCTGGGGTGTATAGGAAGGGGAGTATCAGTAGAGGAAGGAGGTGATGATGCCATCATATTGATCATTGGTGAGACCACCTGAAGTGCTGTGTCCAGTTCTGGAGAACAAATCTCAAGAAGAACATAAGTGAGGAAGACTATCCAGAGGATGGAAACTATAATGGTGCAGGGGCTATATCAGAGCCCTGTGAGGAAAGCCTAAGGGATCTCGATTTGTACACCCTGGAAAAGGGGAGAGGGGGCTATGATAGATACCTATAAATATCTCATTGGTTTGAGGAAGGTACTGGAGGGGAATATTTTTCAGAGGAGAAGGCGCACAAAAACATGGGGACATGCAATGAAGTTGGAAGAAGGAAATCTTAGGAAGGATGTGAGGAAGTGCTTCAACAACAATGTGTGAATTAAAGAATAGTAAATGTGATACACATGAATCAATCACCTCATGGTGGTCTTAACTATTATTTACATATTAAAACTAATATAGACTGCGTGTTTTTTTGTTTTCAAAATATGATTGAATAATATTCAGGGTGTTTACATCCTTTTTTCTTTATTTTCATCTTTCAAATTGGAACATCATTTATTTGCCTAGCTCTTGCCTTTGAAATAGTAACCTATTCACTCCTTTGGTTAGTTGAGGTGAGCAGAATGATCTGCACTATTGGTTCTATGGTTCCACTCTACTCACTGGCCCACTACAGTCAGTCTAGGATAGCAAATGCCTTAAACCCCCCATTCTTTATGATGTCCCTCAAGGCTCCATCTTGGACCTCATTCTCTTCTTCACTTTCCTCAGTAATTTGCCAACTGCCTCTGCCAACTCACACATCCAAACACGTTGTACTTATTGCTTTGAATGCACGCAGTCCCTGCTCTGGAAGTGTTACTTCAGCATGACTTCAGTAATGTTGAAGGCTTGTTTCACTCACATCACTTTACAGTAGATGCCAAAAAGCCTTTGTCTATGACCTTTGGTACAAGCCAAAAGCTGGCAAGGCTTGCATATCCCAGTCTTTACAACCTTCAATGGTACCACCTCTTGATGATGTGCCTCACTTCAAGTACCTTGGTGTGTGGCAAGATAGATGTCTGGATTTCTCTCCCACACTGATACCATACACAAAATCTTTGGCTCATATTCAGAGCCATTTATTTCAAAAGCTTTGCCTGCCCCTACCATGCTTCTGTGAGATCCTTTGTTAGACAATCCTTCTGATGTTTGACTATGTGGATGTGGTCTACAGTGCTGCCCTCAATTCTTTTCATGCCAGACTGGTCACTCTTTTCCATGGCTCCTTGATTTGCTACCAACTCTCCTACCCTCACGTATTATTGCTCCCTCTATCGTATCCTCTCCCTACCTCCACTTGCTTCCCATCATCTCACGCAGCCTCCTTGCCCTAAATATTAGTTCTCCTCCCTCTTCCTCATCTTTCTTCTGCCCTTTATGCCATCTCCTCTTCCACTAACTTACTGGACTGGGTGGACACCCATTTCTTTGCAGTCCTCTGTTTCAAAACTTCAACAAGCAAACTGCCTTTCCTTCTGTCTCCCTCCTTTGGAACAATCTGTCTCCCCAATTGTAATTCTCCCATCATAACCCTCCCATAAACATCTATTAAAGCTTTACTTTGCTACTTCCTGTTCCTGCTCCTAAACTTTCTAGTCCTGTCAGCACTCCTCCTTAATTCATGTTTTCTGTATTGCCTTTGCCTGTATCACAGTTTCACTTCTTAATTGCAGCTCTACCCTATGTTTCTTATGCCCCTTCTAATCTGTTGCCTATTTTCACCCTTTGTATATATATCTCCCTTGTTTTGTTTTTTGTTCATGATACATTGTATACTATATAGAGGATAATGTATGGACATCGATGAATAATCACTCTATTATCACTTTTAGTAGTTGCCATGACAATTTAGATAAACCTTGAGAGCACAGCTCGAAAGGTTTTCATAAGTGTCATGGCAACCAACAAGCTAGAATAGAAGAGTTGTTCATTGATGCCCATGCATTGTCTTTCATAGTGTATGCGGGATCGTGTCCTTTGAATTTAAACAAAAAGGACAGGATCCTTACTTTTAAATTCACACCACTACTCTCCCTGATCCAGATGTAACCACCACAGCCTAGTCAGTAAGGCCAGTTGTTCACAGAATGTGCATGAGCAGAGCAATCCTTGTTGTTCTACCATTGATGTGACATACCCATGATGATATAACAACATCATGATGTCACATCAAGGGTATAACAACACTAGAAATGATAGATGCTTAGGCTTTGCAATGTTCAACCATACATTATATATATATATATATATATACATATATATATATATTAGCAGTATTGCACTGTTTACTACCTGCATAACATCATGTTTATTTACACTATCTTATTGCACATATAAATTCATGCTATTTGTGTTTTACCCCATACCCTTCCCTAGATTTAAACTGGAAAGGAGTCTCTGCTCAGTTTGCCTTTCCCAATCAATTTGTTTAAATAATTAAAATAAACAGTAAAAGAAAGAAGGTTAAAAAATGCACCAAAAGCATTATTTGTTATTCAACTAAAATGATAATGTGTCCCTCTTTTGAACTAAGTTCATCACCTTAATGAGAATTACTGCTGTGGAGCATGTAGAGGGTCCCTCACCAGAGAACACTTTACAGCTATAAGGCATCAATAACATAGTACTGATCAAGGTCAAGCAATAATATCTTAAACTATAAAAACACTCCCTAAATGTGGCCTTTTCCAGGGTATCCAGGCCACATGCACATGAGACACACTTTATGGAATGAGTGTTTCATATACAAGGAAAGGAGATCTCCATTTAACAAAGAAGCACCCTAGATCTAAATTATATAAAATACTGTAGGTAAGGATTTGCAGCCTTTAATGTACCCCAAAAATTCAGCACACATGCTTACGAGTCTATACAAGGCCCTTCTTCAGATAAACAGTAAATATTTAACCTGCAAGTCTGTATGCTGAAACTTATTGTTTTGGTTCAGTAAAAGTATTAATATATTTCTTTTCTATCTGTTTTAAACACAGACCTATATGGCCAGGCTACAAGCAGTTTCTAGAGCAACAAGGTAGACAGGAAGGAGAACACTTCAGTACCCAGAAGGTGCAGAGTTAAGGTACACTGTTCCAGTGTAAAGGTAGAAACAGAATCGTGCATTCAACAGCCTCAGGAAAATAAATATTTTGTTTGTGAAACCATGTTCAAAACAGCATTGGCCAGGCTAACACCCTATGTATTGCCTCACTGTGGAGGCTTCATTAAGAGCAAGGAAGTATGGTGATTGTGTAATTTGTTGGACCAGTGGTGGAGCTGTGGCAATGCGTAATTGACAATGAGCATCGTCATGTTGCATACCTACGTTGAGATAGCCTGAACTGGGGGTGCAGGGGCACAGCCCCAATGAAAGATTAAGTGCATTGATTAAGTCTGCTATTATGTTTGTTTTTTACACTTTTTCAAGATAATTTATTTTATTTGTGGTAGTTGGGTCAGTTGACACGTGTGTCTCGTTAAGTAGTTACGCTAAGTTTACTTTTACAGGGGAAAGCGGCATGCGATTCCTGTAGCTTTGTGCTATGCAACCTGGGTGGTCCAACTCTCTACACAATTTCCAGAAGTATTTTATTACAGTATTTTGTCTAATTTAGATCTAGGGAGTGCTTCTTTATTAAATGGATATTGCCTTTCCCTTGTATGTGAAACAATCATTATAAAAAGTGCATCTCATATGCATGTGCCCTGGAAACCCTTGGAAAAGGCCACATTAACTTTAGATTCTAGTTCAACTTGATATGTCAGGCAAGGGAGTAGTTAGGAAGCACAACAAAGTACATCTATACACCAGCTTATGGATAGCTCATGATGCATCTGTACCCACCATGCAACAAGTCCTACCTGAAGGTCTATTCTTTGAGCTGTAGGAGGATGCATGGGCAGCATGACCCTGTTGGCAATTGGGTTGAACAGGATGCCATTTCTCTCCACAGAGGTGGAGAATGCCCTATCAGACAGTGTTGTTGCTCCTACTGGTGTGACTATGTATCATTGTGTGCTGTGTTGTGCAGGGGTGCCTCATAGAATAATATTGAGGACACAACCTGGCGTGAGACATGAGTGAGCAGAAGAGCCATGATTTTTTTATTATGCTGAAGATATAGCTTATGGAGCATGCAATTCAATAGCAGATTTTGAGATGTTAAGATGTGTTGCATACTTTTTGCTGTGTTTCTATTGGCCATTTTGTAAGTGCATGTAATTGTTAATTGGATTATTTTGGTTGGCACATGCTTAGTGGGGTGGATAGCAGGTAATAACTACCCAGTGATGATGGGTACTAGGGGCATCTTCTAAAATGGAGGGATATGGTCTAGTGGTACTAGCAGTAGCATGTTGTGTACTACCATATTTGTGACTTGGGTTTACACTGCAATCCAACCCCCATGTTCTGGGCTAATGAAATCTTCAGGATCCTGCAGAAGCTGTTTCTTTAAACTTCAGGGCACATGAAGAAGAGCACGCTCTCTACCAGCACCTCCATGGCTGCTGGCAACATGGCATTGGCAGTGTGGGAAAGCATGCACAACTGATCTGAGCCAACGTATAGAAAGGACATTGAGATTTACTTCCAATTGTGAAAGGAGGGTGGGCTGCAGTGAAGGACAATAACAAAATTTGCTCTGACTCATTAGATAATGGTCACCTTAACCCCCTCCCACATTTCACCAGGCCTCCAATACTCGAGTACCTTCTCCCTGTTAATATCACTGTAAACAGTGTTCCTCCCTGATAGATGCTGGGTAATCTGGAACCCTCTAATGCTTCAGTTTCTAGGCTATCAGAAGTTTCTAGAGGACTGCAGGGTTTGCAGATGGCAGTGGGGAACTGGTGTTCCTCAAGAATTGAGGTTCCAGGGACGTGATGAGCTTAAAATGAAAGAAGTGAAGCTGATATGAAATGTAGTTAGAAGGCAGTCCTGTTAGGTGTCCCTTTGGACATGGATTTTATCTGTGAATATGAATATGTATACTTTCTTGGCAAGGCATGGAACAAAAACCAACACTTACGCACAGTGGAAGCCACTTCTGCACAGATTTCTAAACTCACCCCAAATGAATAATTAAATCCTCTGTAGTGTTTTAACCTAATGAAACATATGTACCATCTATGTTATTTCAAATGTGCCCGATCAAATCAGTTTCCTGCCTATAGGAATACAGAATGAGCACATAATTTCTTTCTGAAAAGTTTTGAATAGAACAGCTTCAGTAATAGTTAATACACAAGTAGATACACAAACAATCTAGCTTGGGTTACTGGCAGATACATTTTGTTAATTTTGCTTCCATTCAGAAAACAACATGCTATTAAAATAAATGCATGGTGATGCTTGCCTTAATCCAAATGTAAATCAAGGACCACTGAGAATCTAATAGTTGTAGGCAACTTAAAAGTGATCTATAATTCATGTGCTTTGGAAATGCCAAGAAACTCTGTTACTACAGCTTGAGTTAATTAGTCTGTCTCTTTAAAAATTAAGAACGAGGCTTGCTGCTATCATCCAGATTTTTTCTTGGCTGGCAGCTTGACTGGCATTCTTCTTATCGCTAATCAGCTTCGTAAGGAATTTGTTGTAAGAGCAAATGAACTGACTGTAAAACACTGCATTCAAGCAAACACCGTGCATATGAGTAGCAGTTAAGCTTGGTGCTAGATCCCTTCATCTGAAACATGTGGCTCTCTGCTTGCCTGATTATAAACGTAACTACAAGACCATTTAGGTCTCAATTGGAAACCCTTTTAATACATAAGGTATACATTTGGGATGTTTCAGCTCACTTGCTATAATCTCAGTCACATTTGAATTAACTGATACATTATAATCATATGGTCTTTTTGACATTAAGATAATGTAACATTAATGTTTGAAAGCTTATCTTGTCAAGAAGTCCCTGCTATGCAAATGCTTATATTCATGACTACACACGTACTCAACTCTCCACTTACTAAAATATGTTCTCATGCATCTGGCTGTGTTCTCTGAGGCAAAATAAATGAATCTCAGATCCTTGATTAAAGGGAGAGGTTGCTCCTACACATAATAAGTTCCTATTTTCTTTTCTTCTGATATGGTGAAAATCCAAGAATAATCATATATTTTGAGTTTGTAACATCACCCTTGGAAATTCTTCATTTCTGTCTAGTAATCCTTTTTTGTTTTGTTACATTTTCTATACTGTGCAGCTTATAGAGCCCAAGAGGAGTGAGTAAGTGATGGCAGTAAAAATTGCCCTTGAATTATTCATGACTCAAAAACGGTATGAAGACAAACCACAGATTTTTTTATCCTAACCCTGACCTGCACAAACCAATGTCTTCTCTGAAAAGAAAGAATTTAGTTTTAGTTTCCAAGGCTAATTCAATCCTGGACCCTTTGTAGAGCAAGAACTGTCAATATTTCTAAATTCTGCCAGCTGCTTTGACAGTTTTGTGTAAAAGATTATTATTCATTTAAAACTGAATAGGGACTACCACATGAATTTCATTCAGGACACAAGATGAATTTAAACTAAGGACTCCAGCATAATATCAATTTTACGTTGCTATATTATTCACTTTTGCCTTAAAACCAGAGCTGAAATAAGCAATTAAAAAAGAATTAAACTCCTTGAACCAATCCAAGAAGTTCTCATATCAACATGGAGTCACCTGTCAGATTAACATTCTTGTGGTTATCAATGTACCTGACATGGGCCAGCACATTGATGGAGCTAGCAATTGCACATAAGTAGTGGTTACAGTCAAGTGCAGTTGCTTACACTGACCACATGAACACTGGTGCTGCAAAGGGCTTCCTGCATTTCTCTAATAATGAAAAGTACTCTGATGTGCCTCAACAACTCTGAGTGCTTCCCAAATCTAACTTTACCCAAGTCCACGCTTAGGGATGAGTCCATCAGCTCCAGGCAGCCTGGCTCTTTCATTTGTAACTGGAGCCACCATTGGGCCCAGTGATCATTTAGAAAGAGAGAGATATATTATTTAAGACACACCCAATTCCTGAGACTCTGGGCACTGTACAATAAAACCATAATACAAAACACAATTATTTTAAAAACAACAAAAACACACATATGATAAAATCAGTACAAATACAGATTCCATCTATCTTTTCATAACAACCTCACATTATAAAAGTCAGTTGGAACAGGTATGTTTTAGTCCCCTTTTGAATGCTTCCACTGAGGGCTCCCTTAAATAATCTGGTAAGGAGTTCCACATGGTTGGTGTGGCCACCTCAAATGCTCTGTCTCCTGAATGTCGGGTCTCACCCTGAACCCCAAGAAGGCCCTCCCTCGGTGGAACAAAGCAACTGGGCAGGACAGTAAGGGTCAAGGAGATATTTCAGATATGTGGGACACCCATCATGCAGGGTCCTATAGGTAAGCAACCCTATCTTGATGACAATCCTCCACCTGACTGGCAGCCAGTGCAGTCTGTGGAGGACTATGGTAATATGCTCACACCTCCTTGCCCAAGTCAAGTCTCACTGCTGCATTCTGCACCAGCTGCAGGTGTTGAGGTCACCTCAGATAACTCAAGGTACAGGGCATTACTGTAATCCAGCCTGGAGTTACGAGCAGTGCACCAGTGTGGACAGGTCCTCAGGAGGGATCAGGGCTCAGATTATTACAGGTGGTGCTTTACAGGTTTTACAGGTTTATCTATCATTAGAATAAGCTTTCAGGGCTACTGAATTTTTGCTGGCTGATTGTTCCTGCTCTTACCTCCTTGTTTCTTTCATCCGTGGTTGTTTTTTTTTCAGCAGGGAAGGACCCAGCCACCCACCCCCATCCCCAACCACCACACTACACTCCTTTTATGGGGTAGCACAGTCGTGACATTTTCTGTAGCAAAGCAAGAAGGGGAGATCAGAGGGTATCCACAGTGACCCATTTACAGGGTCACTAGTACTTCAACTTGTTATAACAAGTTATACAAAAACAAACGAACAAACAAAACACAAAATCAAACTTTTGCTTTTTTCTTCCTTCAATTACTCTGTCCGGTTATAAACCCAGCAATTTATCTGGAATGGATATCATTAACTGCAGGTACCACGGAACACTCTTCAGAACAGCAGTTTTACAGGATTTAGGACACTGTCCTACATGCTGGAGCCATTGGAGATCTAAGGGCTCAGCTCCAGGCAGCATGGGCAGAGATTGCGTGCCTCAAATTTCATATTCAAGAGGAAATATATTATAAGAACTGCCCGCCATTTCCCCAACATCCAACAGAAGCACCTCGACTGCAGAGGGTAGTTGGTCCAGGAGATTGGCAGGTGGTTAGGAGGGAAAATCTGGTGCCCCATCACTTGGTGCTCTCCAACATGTTACCTCCAAAACCATATAAAAACTACAAACAGGTAACTGCCTCTTTCTCCAAAATCAAACTAAGTGGCAGAGGACACTGTAGACAGGAGCTAGCCAACAAAACTCTCGCCCAAAACAGGAACCAAAAAAAAGCAAAAGGAAATCCAAAACTTCTGATCATAGGAGACTCCATGATTCGGGAGTTTATACGTATCTCCTTCCAGGGGTAATGGTCAGATGTCTCCCATGTACATCAGGTGGAGAGAGACTGACTACATTGCTAAAATTGTTCAGGAAGCAGGAGAAAACATTGGCATCCTGGTACACATTGGGACTAACGATCTGCCAGCCAGTCAATTGTGGAGACCAAGGAACACCTGAGCAGGCTGGGTGACAAACTATCATCCATTTCATCTGGCATCTCCTTCTCTGAGGTCATGCCAGTCTGGAAGAGGGACAGATGGACGGAAGGTCAGAGAAGGGGATATATGGGAGCTAAACATGTGGCTCAAGGGCTGGCACCAGGAAGAAGGACACAAATTTGCAGGAACTGGCAACAGTTTTGGGAGCGAAGTTCTTTAAATTTGATGGACTACATTTGACTAAGGAGGAGTCAGTGCATTGGGGGCAGACGTTTGACATCTTTGCAGAATATTTAAACTAGCAAATGGGGAGAGGTGCACCACCCCATATGTTGAATGGAAAAACACCCTCCCCCTCAGCTAGTGGTCAAACAGGAGTTCAGCATGTTTGTAGTTCATTTGCATCACCAGGTAAAAAAAGTCCAGCTCCCCCTACAATGCACAGGAACGCCGGACCTCGCCCAACAACTAACGCACTGAAATCTGGCCAGTGGAAAAGCATGCACATAATGCTCGTAGTCTGGGAAACAAGATCCCAGACCTGCAGGTAATAACGATAGAGGCTAAACTGGACATATTAGCCATTAGCAGTCATTGTTTACCAGTAACCACACTTGGGAAATTTCAGTACCTGGCTTGTACTGTTCAGAAGAGACCAAGGTGCAAAAAGGGGAGGGGTGGAGTGGCCCTTTATGTCAATGAAAATATAAAAGCCAGAAATTCAGAATACACATAAGGAGCCAGAAGAACTGTGGGTCACCCTGGAAACAAGAAATGAGACAGCCATATGAATTGGGGTTGTGCAGGCCTCCAGATGAGGAAGAGAACATAGACACGTTACTGTTAGAAGATATACAAAACATGACAGCTAAAGGTGAGGTTCTGATAATGGGAGACTTCAACATGCCAGATACAGATTGGTCAATACCAGCAGGAACATCTGCCATAACTAGACAAATGGTGGATTCCCTGCAGGGGAGGGCCTCAAGCAAGTGGTACAACAACCCACAAGAGACAGGGCTATCCTAGATCTAGTACTGACTAACAGGGAAAGGATCACAGATCTCCAGGTAGAAGGTCACGTGGAGGCCAGTGACCATCACATCGAATAGTTCAATTTGGCCACTAGAACAAAATCATCCCATTCCAAAGCAAAAATACAGGGACTTTGGAGGAGCTGACTTTGATAAGATGGCCAACAGAGTCAAGCTAGCCCTGGCAAAAAGAAATACAGGTGATGGGGTACAGGCAAAGTGGGCAAGCATTAAAGATGCAATACTTGAAGCAACATCCCATTGTGTTAGTGAGAAAGGAAGTGCAAAGAAGAAGAAAACCACTTAGGTTCTTAAACACAGTAGCAGAAAAGGTCAGAGCCAAAAGGCTGGCCTTCAGGAAATAGAAGGAGCAGCAGGATGAAGATTGGGAGGCATATCACATACTTCCCTAAGGAAGCAGGAAATGCAGTAAAGCAGGCAAAGGCCCAAACCAAGGAAACACTAGCATGAACAGTAAAAGAAGGTGGCAAGACTTTATAAAGATACATTAGTGAAAGGAGAAAGTCCATGGGGGTATTGTTAAGATCAAAAGGGATAAGGGGGCTTGTGAGGAGGACCATATTAAGCATCTATCCTAAATAGATCGTCTGCTCAGTATTTACTGATGAGAAGGGTAGGGCAGGGCCACAGCTCAACACCATGGACACAGAGGGGGAGGGAGGTGTGCACTAGTCCTTCACAAAAAAGGATCTTACAAGAGCTCAAAAGGCTCAGGGTGGACAAGGCAATGGGACCTGATGGCATCATCCCAGGGTACTAAAGGATCTAAGGGTGGAACTAGCAAAGCCATTATCAGAACTGTTTAGTGAGTCTCTGAACATAGGAGAGGTCCCAGAAGAGTAGAAGGGCTCATGTGATCCTGCTTCACAAGAGTGGTAGCAGGAGGAGGCAGGGAACTACAGACCAGGCAGTCTTACCTCAGTAGTGGGCAATATTATGGAGACACTCCTTAAGGAAAGGATAGTGCAACACCTGGAATCCATAGGAGCAAAGGACCCAAGACAACATAGGTTTACAAAGGAAGGTCCTGTCAAACTAATCTCATAGATTTCTTTGATTGGGTATCCAGATTGGTGGACCAAGGAGAGCAATTGATATTGCCTACCTTGACTTCAGCAAAGCTTTCGATACTGTTTCACATAGAAGACTTCTTAATAAGCTGGGTAGGCTTGGGGTGGGTCAGACATTGGTCAACTGGCGGCAAACTGGTTGACGGGCAGAAAAACAGAGTGGTGGTAAACGGTATACAGTCAGAAGAGAGATGCAAGTCACAAGTGGGGTACCTGAGGGATCCATCCTGGTGCCAGTCCTCTTCAATATCTTCATCAGTGACAATGCAGATGGACTGGAAGATATAGGTTTGATGTTTGCAGATGACATGAAGATCTGCAACAGAGTAGATGATCCAGATGGGGTGGGCAGAATGAGAAGAGATCTGGATAAACTAGCAAAATGGTCGGAAGAGTGGCAACTGGGGTTTAGCATAAAGAAGTGCAAGATCATACACATTGGGAAGAAAACCCAGAAGCCACCTATAGGCTGGGAGGGAGTTGCTGGCAGTCACAAGGGAAGAAAGAGACTTGGGCATCATCATTACTGATGACCTGAAATCATCCAAACAGACCACTAAAGCAGTAAGTAAGGCTAGAGAGATGTTGGGGTGTATTAGTAGGGGTATCACAAGGCGGAAGAGGGAGGTAATAATCCCTCTTTACAAGGCACTGGTTAGGCCCCATCTGGAGTACTGCATGCTGTACTGAGGCCACACCTTCACAAGGTCATTAACCAAATTGAGGCAGTCCAGAGAAGGGCAACCAAAATGATGCAGGGACTGCATCAGAAAACATATGAGGACAGATTAACTGAGCTCAATATGTATACCCTAGAGCAAAGGAAGGAGAGAGGTGATATGATTAAACATTCAAACACCTTAAGGGCATTAACAAGGTGAAAGAATCTAACATGTTTCACTATAAGAAAAATAGCAGGACAAGGACACAGCATGATATTAGAGGAGGCTGATTAAGGTGTAATGTGAAGAAGTTCTTTTTCACAGAAAGGGTGGTGGATGCATGGAACAGCCTACCTCAGGAAATGGTGGATATGAATACAGTGCAGAGCTTCAAACAGGCATGAGATAGGCATAGGGAGCAATACAGATGAGTGTGAATAGATAGGCCATTGACAAAGCAAAGGCCAGTGGCACATTCATAAGGCAGAAAAAGAAATGGGCAGACTGGATGGGCCTTGCGGTCCTTATCTGCCATCAACGTCTGTTTCTATGTAGATTCGGGTGATGTTCCTAAGGCGACAGAAACCACTTTTGACCAAGGCTGACAGCTGAACGTCAAGTGTCAGACTGTTGCCTAGGATCACATCCAAATCCTTCACCTGTCTAGAAGTGACAAGAGGAACACACCTAACACTAGATTAGGGGGCAACCCCCATCCCCCACCGATGACCCTACTCCACCACCTGCACCTCAGTCTTGTTTGGGTTGAGTCAAAGCCAGTTTTGAGTAATCCACAACTGGATTTCCTCGAGGCAGCTGTTAAATACAGAGTCTGACACCTGGACATCGGGTGCACAGGACAGGTACAGTTGGTATCATCTGCAAGCTGTGAAAACCCAACCATACCACCTGATAATGTCCCCCAATGGCAGCATGTACACTGTGAACAATAATGGCAACAAGACCGGCACCTGTGGCCCCAGCTCAGAGGCTTTGAGTTAGATGAGACAAGTTCCATTTTCACTGTCTGCACTCTGTCCATCAGGTATGACCTGAACCAGCTGATGACATTGCTGGACAGGCCACACTAGAACCACAGGTGATCAAGCAGCACCTCATGGTCCATGGTGTCAAATGCCCCAGAGAGGTCCAGGACAACCAAGATGGTCCAAGCTCTTCTGTCCCTCACCATCTGGAGATCATTAAGCACCCTTACCAGGGCAGTCTCCATTCTATGCCCCACCCAGAACCCAGACTGGAAAGGCCCATACATAGAAGAAGATGCGAGATTTCTCTTAAGCTGAAAGGCCACCACTTTCCTATAACCTTCCCTAAAACAGTTAAACAGTTAAGAGAATGCCTGACCAACGAAAAGTTTAAATCTGAATTAAAGATCTATCTTTTCAACAAGCCTTTGCTGATAGTTTTCAGTCAATATTTATTTACTTTTGATGATTTATCATGTAACTTTAACTTGTTGTATTCATGTTTATTTTATTCATATATTCATTATGTGGTTTTATTATTGTATTGTACAGTGCCTTGGTACTTGAAAGGCACTTTGTAAATAAAGCTTACTTGCATTTACTAAAATGTGGGAGGTTTGAGACTGGCCTGTAGTTGCTGAGGCAGTCCAGGTCCAATGAGGGCTTCTTTAAAAGGGCCTAACCAGAACCTCTTTCAAAGACAATTGGAAGACCACACTCCTCAATGAACTCCAGACAACCTCAGCAACCACAGATCCTATCAGGTCCAAACATCCAATCAAAAGGTGGGTTGGACCTGGATCCAGATCACAATGTGTAGGCCGCAGCTTTGAGATTATCCCAATCACCTTCTCCACTCCAACCAGCTCAAACTCATCCCAGACAGGAGGAGTGTTTTGACACAACTCAGGCTGGACACTGCATCCCTTTGAGAGATACTTGAGGAGCCTCAGCCCTGATAGAGGACACCTTGCTGGCGAAGAACAGAGCCAACTCCTCACACCTAGTGCTAGAACCTGCTCCTCCGATATGAAGACAGAGACAGGATGCAAAAGTCTGTCTACCGTATGGAAGAGATGGGCTGGTCTGCTCCTGCCACAGCAATCTCCCTAGACAGAAACTCCTCTTCTTTCAGTAGATTGCCCCTGATAATCAGCATAATACAACCACAGGGCCAATTTGTCCTCCATCTAGACAGATCTCCTCCAGCATCTCTCTAACCTCCACCCCTTAGTCTTTAAACTCTGGAGTTCCTCATCATGCTATGGAGATCTCTGCTGAATAGTCAAGGGGTGGACATGAATAGGTGCAATTGAGTTGAAGGCCGCAGTCACAGCCCCATTATAAGCAGCCACTGCTTCCTCCTGCCCAATCACACAAGCTTCCCCACTTTGATAGGTCCAGTACCGCTGACAGTCCCATAGAGGAAACCTCTTAACGAGCGGTACCAGACCATCTCCACAGTGGCAAGACCATCTAGGGGGCCCTAAATGTAAACCCCATGGTGCTGTGGAACTGACCAAACCACCAGATAAACACAGAGGTTAGTAGTTTTTAAACCCACTGAAAAACTAAGTCCAATGTGTGGCCACCCTAGGCTGTACCGATGTTACATGTTGTGTCAGGCCTCGGCCTCCATGCTCCCAAGGAGATTGATTCCAAATTTCGAGAGCCCATCATCGATCCAGGCATTAAAGTCCCCAGGATCAACCACCTTGGGAACCCAATCACCAGGCCAGCGATGAGCTCCTCGGTCTCCCTCAAAAAGTCCCCACCTACTCCAGGGGACGATAGAGCATGAGAACCCTGAACCCACATCCATGCCTCCTGGTGGCCACACATTCAAAGGACCATGTAGGACCTACAGTTAGCACTGTGAGGTTCAGGCTATATTTAAAACAAATGGCCACCCCCATCCCTGTGATCCTCTCTTGGGGTGTTATCACAGAGTACCCAGTCGGAACTGTCACTTCCAAAATAGGAGCAGTATCTTGATCCAGCCAGGTCTATGTGATGCAAGCCAGGTTAACCGAGGATATCAAGTCCGCCATTATGGCAGTCTTGTTCCTCATCGACCTGGCATTGCATAACACAACCTAAGTAGGATGAAGTGTGATAGCTGGGCCCATCATATGCCCACCCCTCTAAGGTGGAGTCCTTGGAGTATGGGAACTAAATGTGACAACCCCTTTCAAGTTCCTATTTCACCCCATGGTATCTCCCTTGCCTTCACCACCTGAATCCCCAACAGTCCGCAGTATAATAAAAGGCAAATAATATAAATATCTACCACAACTGAGTCTAGTAACACTCAAGGCCTACAGCCAATCAAATAGTTTCTCCACTGTCTTTGTCAAGGATGGAGGAATCTTATTTCTGAGGTCCTCTCCATTACCTCCCCTGCTTCCTAGTCAAGGTTGCCAAGGTTCAAGAGTCAGGATGTAAAAGTGACTGTTCCCAAGGACCCAAAGCCTTTTTTAATATCCCTTCTTCCCAGTCCCTCCAGGAAATAGTCCTCCACCCTTCAGAGCTGCCCTGAATACTAGAATATCAGTGAAGTTCTGCAAAATATTTATTTGACATTTTTATTTGAATTGACTAGCTGAATTAGACAACAGAGATGGGAGTAATAAGAGTGACAGAGAGGGCAGACAGGAGTGAGACAGATGTAGGCAGGGAGAGAGGGTAGGATTGTGCACCTTTTAGGGCTGCATCTGTGCAGATCCCTGCACACCTATTGCTTTCAAAAGGACTCCTGCATTCCTTGCATTCTTTCTAAATGAGCGACATGCTGGACTTACTCCACAGTCACCTCTGCATCTGTGTGACTGTGGAGTAAGTCCACTCATCTGCACTATTTTTTGCTTAAGTCACAATCCATATATGTTCTGACTGTGACCTGCTACTGCCTCTCTGCTTTGTGACCAACTTGCACTCCCCAACTCAGAGAGCTATCACAGAAGAGCTGGCAAGTTTTCATCTACCCCACCACCCTGCCCTTTTGCTGTTTTTGTATATTTCAAGAGTGGTGTGTGCCTGTGTGCAAAGAGAGTTGGTTGGCAAGGGGGAATGAGCCAGCCAGTGCAGGAGGCAGTAGTAGCAGCAGCAGCAGTAAGCAGCATCAGCTTCAGTCGGTCCCGTCCGAGATTGCACCATGTGGGGTGGCTCACATCACCCTCCTCCCGTGTCTGCCACCTTCCCTTGGGTGATCTGATTTAGCAGAGTACTTGGTAGGGAGGACTGAGACTGTCTGAGTAAGGACGAGTGAGGCGGAGCTGTGGATTGAAGACCAGAGAGCTAAGAGCTCAGATGAAAATTGTGTGTGGTTGGTGACAGTCAGTGTGAGAGTCAGGGATGATGGCCTGCCAAAGGTCACAACTGGAGAGAGATTTGGTTGGTGAGGGGTGCATGCACAGCAGCGGCAGCAGCACCAGCACCAGCTTGAGTTGCTCCAGTCTGAGATTGCCCCAGGAACAGCAGAAGCAATATTAAAACAGGGACAACATGGGTACCAGAGTAAATTTTTGTAAGAGACTATGAGCAAGCCTGGGTGATGCTTGAGTACAGTTACAGGATAAAATAATACTGTTGGTTTCCTGCTCCTGTGTCCATGAGGCTGCCTCAGCAAAATACATATGTAACCCCTGCAAATGGGGGTTCCCAAAAGACTTCAGGAGCTTGCTTGAATGCTCCAAGCCTGAATGGTGTTTGGCATTTAAGCCATTTATCAGTGAGTGTTTTTAGAGCCTCTGGTACTGTCTCTTTAAGAGCTGTCTGCTTGCAGACATAATTAGTTTGTATGGGGGACTGTGTGCTTCTCTGAGTACCACTCGAGCTGCTGCCAATTCACTTCATTTTTGCAGTCACTAGGAGTGCAAAGGAACCTATCTGAAAGATGTAACTGTTTGCCAGAAATTATTTAGAGTAATAATGAAATTACAGTTTGTCTAACCTGCTTTCTTTGAAGTCAGAACTGTGTCTGCTAGTTCCCCATTCTAGTTTTGAACTGCTGAACTGGACCAATCAGTGTGGGGTAGCTAGCTCTAAAATGGTGCCTTGGACGAATCAGAACTTGGACTCATAATCTGAGCCAGCCACAAGAGGATTGTATGGGCAGTGACTCTGGGAGATGTAGTTTAGACTTCAGTGCCTTTTGGACCAACAGCAGCAGTCTATTGTGAGTGACAGCCAATCCAGTCAAGAACTGGGAGGAACTCAAAGGAAGTGCCGGTTTTGTCGGTTGGAGTTTCAGTTGAGCTTTGACAGTGAAGAAGGAAGGAGCCCTGTGCTTTTTCAGTTTGCAGTTTTAGTCAAAAACGTGTAAGGCCCAGAGTTCCGGTCTGCAGCTTGTGTAACAGCTTGTTAGGACTGAATCTGTCCCTGTGAAAAGAATCAAAGGATCTCTGAAGAGTAGAAACCAGGCTCACCCTGTAGAAGACTGGAGGAATTGCTGAAAATTGCACTCGGTCTGTCAGGAACTGAATCTGCTGTGTGTTCTCCGGTATTGTGCAGTAATTGCGATCGGGATACAGATGCAGCCTGCCTGGTATAGTGCTTTCTTTTATATGGATGTGTGAAGAGGTTTGTGTACCTCAAGTGAGCTCTGCTGACATTGAAGGACCCTATCTTATTTGGAGGTCGTGAGTACTAATTCAGGGTCGCTCCTGTTGAATTGCCACATTAAATCCAAAATGGAATTACTGTACTGCTGACTGTTTAATTCTCCTTTTCTCTGTGTGAAAGGGCCCTACCAGCTGCCATGGTTTGGACTAGCCACTAGGGCTTGGGTACCCAGGGACAGTAACTGATAGGGATAGGCCTGTGACAGAGCCATAGGTAGATTATTAGAGTGATAAGCTAATTAACCTGATTTCCCTGTCCTTGTTATATCCCCAAATAAATCAGAGCTGCTTGTTTCAGCAAAGTTATACTGCCTGAGGTATTTGTCTATGTTAAAGTACTGTACTGTGATTGTTGCACTGTATCTCATTTCACAGGAGGTCCCAGTGCCGAACCAGTCCTGGGGGTAAGTGTATACTGTGAAGGTAATTCTGATATATTGTGTGGGCCACTAGTGGGAAGAAAGGGGTTGCAGTGTCCCAGAGGGCTGTGACCAAGTTAGTCTAACTATTGCAAACCCTGACCTCTGGGTGGAGGCACCGCCATTGGATCCAGGCCCCTCAACCTGTTAGTGGCAAATCAGGCAGGGGTAGTAGCCCCTGGGATAGCGCCATCTAGGGTTACACATAGTTTTGTTTATTTTTCCCTTTTCCTGTTCACTTTATAATAAGATGTTTACACAGTGGTATTCAAAACCTGAATGCTTTGTGGTAAAATAAATGCCTCTTAAATAAA
The DNA here is from genome assembly GCA_016271365.2 of Neoceratodus forsteri. Lineage (NCBI taxonomy): Eukaryota > Metazoa > Chordata > Ceratodontiformes > Ceratodontidae > Neoceratodus > Neoceratodus forsteri. Next base: position 1,221,271,190 of record CM057459.1, on the reverse strand, counting down.
ATAGTTTTGCTTTTTTTGAATGGTTTGTAATGAAACCGGAAAGAGAAGGAGTACTTAACTAATTTTCCTCATCTGGATTGCTGCTCCTGTAAGACAGTCCAGGTTTGTTTTTCTTTTGTAGAGAAGTATGAAAAAAGCCTAAGTTTAATAATTCAAAAGTGGAGTCATTTTGCAGCCTGACAGTTCAGGGACAGCTGTAGTTTTTGTTTGCCCACATTCGGCTGCTCTGCTCTATTTCCCTTTCTACACACTAAACACTGTTTGGGGTGCATATGTTATTTTATTCCCATCTGAAAAGTTTAGTTTATCTTTCTCTCCACTTTACAAATTCACAGGAGTGGCACGAAGCAAAGTGCAGACTAATATGAAGCGAGAAGGGGCGGTCGAAAATAAAACTCCGCATGTAGCTTTCTGCTCCAGTGTGCACTCACATAGTGTTAATACATTCAACTGGAGTCAGGGTGGAGGAGTGGAGACAACTTCAACACAGAGGCAGGTGTTTAGGAAACTTTTAACTTCCAGTCGGTACTTGTATTAAAGCTCAAGCTGACATCTACATTCAACTCTGTCAGCGTACAGCTTGGTTTTTGTAAGAAAAAGCTAAATTTCTACAATTGAGTTGCCATTTGCCATTTGTCAAGCAGATGAAATTCGAGTTAGCTCAGCTTTTGGTGTTGCTTTTGCAAGCATTTTTTAGAGCTAACTTGAATTTCATCTGCTTGACAAATGGCAAATTGTAACTCAATTGTAGAAATGTAATTTTTTTCACCAAAAAATCAAGCAGTACACTGGCACAGAGATGAATATAGATGTCTGCTTGAGCCTTACGAGTACCGACCGGAATTAAATGCCTGCCAGCTAAGAGATGTCAGTGAAACATACAATATTTTTCTGAACAAGTGAGCCCATTTAACCTGGAAGAAACACAGATGGACGCCATCCAGCCCCAACCTAAGAGGATCTCTGAGAGAGCAAGATGAAAGCAGGACTGCACTGAATGTGTTATGGGGCTTTTTTCACCTTATTTAAGGTGAGCATTTCTGAAGATTTGGAGTCTCATTTTAATTAGGAGCCAGTATGTGTCTTTACCCTCCAGTGTCCTGCACCTGTCTGCTTTTAGCAGTTGCTGCTTATTGACAGCAGGACAGCATGCCATCCACCCTCTCCTCAGCCATGAGATCAGGCTACATATTCCTTTCTTTTCCTGACCTGAGTTTCAAAACTCCCATGCTTTCCATAGCTCTGAATAACTGCACACTGCACTACACAGTCCAAGAACAGTACCCTGCCAAAGGAGATATTATGGTGTGTGTATTGTACAATTTGTGGGATTGAGTGAGCATGTACCATTGCAGTGTATTGTATATGATTTAAGCAATATACCATGATAGGTGTGGGTGATACCAGGATTCACCCATGCCTGGGGTGTTGTTTGGTTATGAGACTGCAGGCCAAGTGAGTAAACCACACCAGGTGTGAGTAAATCCTGGCATCACCCACATCCAGGTGTGTCATATTGCGATTATACTATGTGCTTTTTATACAGAAAAATAGTAAATAAAATTAAGTTTTAATTTTGTTTAGTTTTCAGTGTTTTATTGCTCCGCTAGAAGTATTCCTTGGCTAGTGGGGCTGTGGCGTGCTCATGTGCAGCATTCTTTTGTGGTTCCCAGCCTGGTCCTTTTTGGGGGCCAGGAAATGTTTAAATGTGTGCCCAGGTTGCTTTTTGATTATGTCCCGTTCTGTTTTTCTTGTATGAGCTGGGACAACATCCCATACTTGCCACTTTGTTTCTTTCACTACGGAGGTACTGCTCCATTTTTGCATGTTCTGAGCATGCAGTGAAGGGAAAATGAGGTGAAATCTTAGAGTGGCATCCTCAATGTGCCAGCCTGCTGGGAAGTAAAGTGTGGTATGCACTGCTTGTTAGTGGATTGTTTCTGTCCAGCGTGGCTTTGTTTTTGAGTAATTATATATTTACCAAACTAAAAGGTAAAATGGGTTGAAGGGCTGCCCTCAGGGTCAGGTTTTTGGGGTAATGGCGTTTTACGGTCAGGAAGTAATGACTGGCGCTCACAATTGTTATTTTTTTTTTTTCTTCTGGGGCCACTGTGAAGCAGAGCTGTGGAGACTGTGGGGATGAGAGAGTCAATAGTACTGGTGAACAGGAGGTGGAAGACAAAGAAAAAAGAGCTAGTGATTTTGAGCAGCAGTTCTGCCATTTGCAGTGATTGCCGTCTTTGCCAGTGTTGGCTTTCTGATGGTCAGAGTGATGTGAGAGGGCGATCTTGATGTGGCTGACTGGTGACTTGCACCTTTTTCCATGGGGTGATGCCATAATTTACAATGGCTAGAAGGTGCCAGCAAGCCAGTCAGAATGCAGGATTGTGTGTTTATTTTGAGTCCATTGTCTAATCTGTGATGCACAGCCACTCTGTACTATTGACCATGCACAGCACCATAGGCCTGCTTGGAATCAACAAATGGGAACTCAGTGGAGTCCAGCAGAGGGTGGTGGGGTGGTAAACAAGCAAACCATGTCAGGCAAGCAAGTAAAGCAAAACCTAAAAGCTGTATCTGTCTGCTGATCAAATTGGAGGAAAGGACAATAAAGGAGCAAGGGAAAAAAGGCAAATATTTGTTTTTATTTATTTGAGTCTAAGATTTCAAGTACCTTTGAGCCGGGGCTCTTTACAAAGGTTCCACATCAGTGAGTACAGGCATATAGTTTCAATTACAGTATAGCACAATCAGTAACATTGATGGTCATAACATGCTATTACAAGATTACTACATGAAACACAAGGATGTGTACAAAAACAAGGGAAAAAGAGAATGAGAGGTGGAGAAAGGAGAGGGCAGTGGGTGGGTGAGACTGGGGCGGGGTATGGCAGCCTAGAGGATTTGGCAAGGATGGACAGGGGTAAGTGCATCAGATGGGCAGTGGTGTAAGGCAAAGTACTAGGTGGAGGGGCAACAACAGGCATCAGAAACAATGAGCAGCAAGGTGGGAGTACTGATTAGTCATGGCAGTCACAGGAGCTAAAGGCAAGAAAAGCTTGGACTTGAAGGCGCCCAGCATGGTGAGGGCAGATTATGTCACTACTGGGACTATTTAGCCAGCTGGGTGCCCTATATACAAAGGACCTTTGGTCTTGGGTTTGTGCAACAGCGGGGATTTGCAGGAGTTGAGGTTTAGACCTCTTGGTGTTGATATTACTGTTTCTGGGTTTATGAAAAGCAGACTCCAGGAGGAGCACTGCCCATCATTATTTTCTTAGCTGTGATGCAGGTTTGACATTTTATTTGGCTGTTGAGTTGTTACCACTCAGTTTGACAGTAGAGGTCACATGTATGGGTGAGATGGTGGGATCCGGTGATGAGTCGACAGGCTTTATTGAGGGAGGTAGAAACTCATTTAAGAGAGGAGGCGGTGGGGAGCCATAAATGATGAGTCCGTAGTCAATAATGCTAACAATGGAGCTCTGGACAGAGACTGACAATGCTTCAGGGGTTAGATGTTTCCTGTGATGGAACAGTAGGCTCAGCCTGATGTTTGTAGCTTTCTCCACAGTATTAATGTAAGCATAGGAGATGTGGGAGTCGAGGCGATGCCAAGGTATTTGAAGGTTTGGACTTGTTAAAAAGTGACTCCTTGCTTGGTTTTGATGGAGAGGTGATACTGCTTATTTTTGTTGAGACAGCTGCTGAAAACATGGTCTTTGTTTTTCTGGTTTAGCATCAGTTTGTGCTTTAAAATCAGTTTTCGATTGATGTGAAGCCACGCTGGAGGTTTCTTGCAGTTGTTTTGGATCATGGGAGGAGGCTAGAATTACAGCATCATCTGCGTAGAGTATGATTTGCTCTGGACAGGAATCTGGTAGCGAGTTCAGGAACAGGCTAAAGAAGAGGGCCCAAAATAGAGCCCTGGGGGACAACAGAGCGGACAAGTCTGGCATCTGAGAGCATGTCAGCAATTTTCACTCATTGAGACTGGTTGTCTAGGTAGCTTTTGAACCAGTTTACAGAGTTGGGTGATAGCCCTGCTTTCGGAGCTGGACAAGCAGGAGGCCGTGGTGGACAGTATCAAAGGCCTTTGTTAAATCGATGAAGGTAGAACCAGTTTGCTGCCTGTTATCCAATGAGTGGTGGATGGCACGGTGAATTCAAGTAGTGCCGTGGAGGTACTTTGCTTCTTTCTAAAACCGTGTTGCTGTCTGTATAGTATGTTGTGCTTGTCTAGGAAGTCAGTCAGCTGGTCAGTGACAATACGTTCCGTGCCTTTGAGAGGGAGGTAGGATGGAGATTGGATGGAAATTCTCATGGGGAGTTTGACACCACTTTTCTGTATAGGGTTACAGTGGCAGATTTCCTTTTGTCAGGGAACCGCTGAGGCTGAGGAAGAGGTTAAAATCCTGGTCAATGGCCTGAGTACTTCTTCAAGGGTGAGGATAGAAGTTTGAGATCGAGTGAGTCATTGCAGGTTCTGGACTTGCTAATGGCTTTGGTAACATAATTTCAAATCTGGTACATCTTGACTGATTTAAAGTGAAAGGGAGGGTGACTAGTAGGAGCAGAAGGAATTTGGTACATATAAGTGTCCACTTCTTTGAAAAAATCAGGGGAAGTACAGTACTAAGTTCAGTAAAGGCAGTATTGAAGGTGTCCGCAATGATTTTCGGGTCGAGTGAAATATTTTCATTTAAACTGAGCACTGATGGGGTGGATTTTGACTGTTTCCCTGTGTCTTCTTTTATGTTGTTCCAGAAGTCTCTTCCATTGCCCCAGGAATTAGTAAGAGCGTTCTTGAAATAGGCTGATTTCATTTGCCAAATAGATATGGTACAGTCATTCTGTGCACGTTTGTAGTTTGTGATGTCAGTTTGCTTCCCAGTGGTTCTAGTGAGCTCCCAGAGGTGGTGCCTTGCCTTTAGCTGCCTTAGAAGGTCTCCTGATAGCCAGGGTTACAGAGGGCTTTTACTTTTCATCTTTTAAGTGGGGCGAATTTGTTGCAGGCCTCATTAAAGATTTTGATGAAGTGGTCTGGACAGTGTTCACATTAGTTGCTATGAAGATTGATGACCAGTCCTGTTGGAGGAGGTGAGATTTGAGATTAATTAATTGGTCGAGGGTAGAACTCTACTGGTGACTGTTTTAGAGGAGGTTTATTGAATTTGTTAGACCAGAAGCAGCTGACAGGGAGTGGTCACTGAGTGAGTCTGGGAGGACAGTGGTGTTTGAAATCTGGGTAGGATGGCTGGTAAGGATCCAGTCCAGAAGTGCAGTGCTGGTGCCAGTTTGTAGTTTTTCTGGTTGGTGAGTCTACCATTTGGGTGAGGCTGGAGGCTGCGATGGAGTCCCTATGTGCCCCTGCCCGGCAGTGGGCCAGTTTATTTTAAAGTCACCTAGGAGGATAGATTCAGTATCCTGTGGGAGTGACCTGACAAAGTCCAGCATTGCAGTAAGTCCACTACCTTGCTCTTTGGGTGGTATGTAGACCGTGACAACTGTGAGGGTTATATTGTGAGCACCAAGGAGGATTCTGATGGGAAGAATCTGCGCCGTAGTCGACTGGGGAGCAGTGTTGATGGGGAGTCCCAAGATAGTATCTTCAATGTATAAGGCGCAATCGCTACTTTTAGTCATCCAATCAAGCCTAATGACATTGTACCCAGGAAGGGTGATAGCTTGGTCAGGAACCGATGGGGAGAGCCAGGTTTCAACAACTGCTAGGATGTCCGGCTATGCTGGCTAGTAAAGATCTGGAGGCATCCATTTTGGGGAGGAGGCTGCAGATGTTAAGCATTATAATTTTGAGGGTGCCTGAGTGCTTGTTCTGGTTGGCGACCTTAGCGGAGGCTGGGCCAGGATTTGGATGAATGTTGCCTGACAACAGCAGGAGGCGGAGCACTAGCTTCAGAGTGCCCGTACAAAGTTCCCTGATAATGCACTTATGCCTTCTTGTTATGTATGAATGTATCATAGGGTGAGAGCGAAGGTTCAGGGACAGAGTAGTAAAAGGGAAGAGGGAGTAGCCACCATCCACAGGTAGGAGAGGACAGTTCCTTAGATGTAGGATGGGTCCAGGGTGCCTTGACCTTGTCCAATCCATGCTAGGTGGGATTCAACCAGCTGCCCTGTCATGGTTGGATTGTTTGCATTAAACATTTACTTGTATTTCACTGGGAGAATAAAATAATGAGTAATAAAGACTCAGAAAAGACATCAGCCTAAAAGAGTGAGCAAAATTGTTTTTTTTGTTAGTAAGCCTAATTAAACAACATACTGTGTGCGTAGACTTGAGAATTTGAGTAGCCTCTGGCTTGTACTAATTTTTTTTTGTGCAGGATAGTGTGGTACTGCTCTGGTAGTTACTTAAGCAGCCCCTAGTTGTAGCCTTTTTGGGAGTAATGCTCCACTGTTTGAGTAGCCCCAGTCTTGTAAACACTGTTTGTTTTTGAAGGGTTAGTGCCGTGTATTTCAGTTGCCCCAAGCTTGTAGCCAGTTCTTTGCATGTGTATGTGGTGGTGTTCTGGTATTTGAGTAGTCTCTGACTGATAGCCATTCTAATAAAGCAGATGTCAGAGATCTCTGTTGAAACACTGAAGGGTGTGAAATGTAAGATATTCCTTGGCAGTTTTATCAGCGTGGGGCTGAGGCTGCAGAAATAAAAGTTTATGAGTTAAAATTAAATAATTGCAGCTTGAGTGTTCAATTTGGAAGGGGTGAGTGCACTAAATCTTTGCTGGACTAACAAATACTGGACTTTTATGCTGCACCATCACCCAGTGCCTACCTCATCTGTTTTGTACACTTCCACTGGTAGTCTGTTCTAGGCATCTACTACTCTTTCAGTGAAGTAGTACTTTCTCACATCCTTCTTAAACTTCCCATTCAGCTTCATTGCATGCCTTCTGGTCCTAGTGTTCTTCATCAGTGATTTTTGCAAACTGTCTAGACTAAAATGTACTTAGTTTCCCCTTTTAGACATTTTGCTGACCATTTACAAGATACAGCACTGTGATCATTAAGGAGTCAGGAGTACACTGGATGGTGCAAGCCAGTCAGGATTGGTGACAAAAATCCAATCCATGATAGATTGATAACCAGTTTTTTTGTATGTACTTTTCCTCCTTCCACCTCCAGCTGCCCCTTCTGACTGACCACCCCAGCTCCATCACCCCAGTATCACTGGGACGCATCCTGCCCTGTCGCTGGGTGCGGGTCCTGCAGGAGGTCAGTCTTCTTCCACAGCTGGAGGTGTTTTTCCACTTTTCTCCCTTCCCATTTCTGGGGCACATGCAGGACATGCACATGTAGAGGCATGTGCATGTCTGCAGAAGTTCCACAGCAGCCTGCCTTTGTCTGGCCATTCTGAACTGCACTACCCACCAGCCTCCACCTGGGGTAATCATTTAGTGGGAGTGCCAGTCCTCCTCCCTCCCTCCCTAGGAGAGGAGACTGTCCTCTGGAGCTCGATCCTCCTCCCTCCTGCCGACCCCTGATGGCCCGTGCTCATTCCCGAACACGGGTTGCTGGTGTGGCACGAGGTGTGGCATCCAGTGCCTCAGCCCTCAGTGCCACCAGGCTAGCTGATTGAAAGCCAGTTTTGTAGTTTGTATGGATGATAGCCAAAATAATCTGGTGCAAGCCAAGCCCAGCAAAACTTCTCTGGCCTTATTGGCCTGACCTGCTTGGCAGCCTAAGTTGAAATCCCCACAATAATCCATTCGCCACTCTGAGGAAGGGAGTTTTTAAATCAAAGAGAGTGTCTAATTCACAGATAGGAGTACGAGGGGTAGATAGGCAACACTCAGTGTAATGGTTTTGTTGTTAACAAGAACAAGATTTACTGAGAGTGATTCCAAGGTGGGAGTTTCTACCTGGTTGCCTAGCTCCAGAACAGTGAGATGATCAATGATAAAAAATAAGTACGCACTGTTACCAGTTCTGTCCATTCTAACAGCTGAGTAGCCTTCAATATTAATTTCACAGGAGTGAATCCTATCTGTTAGCCAAGTCTCAGATAAAGCTATAATGTCAAATCTGTTAGCGAGATCCATGATTCAAAATTGGATTTTAATCTCTGAATGTTTAGGTGAACAATTCTAATGAGATTGACATCCTGTGGTGGGAGACTCTGACTGTCTGAGTTATGTTAAAGGGGACTCGGGTTGGGTGGACAGAACCATAGAGTAGCAAAAGAAGAACAAAATGTCTATGCCTACTGGTAAAGGATTACATTTTTAAGGATAGTTGAGGAAGTGCAAGTTATAAATTTCCTGTGATACCCACCTCAGAAGGAGTAATAACTCTGTTGATAGCAGATAAAATTGATAAATCTATCCAATGCGGAAAAGCTTTTCAACCATTCTACAATGGTTAGGTGCCCCATAGTTAAACTAGGGATGACATAAGGAGAAACTCAATGTGCCAGGGAGAGTAATTATAACGGCATTATTAACAATACCCCTACACTGGCATGTCAGAGTCAAGTGTTACCATACAGTGTGTTCCCTTTTCATTAGCTTCTAATAAAAGCACCCCCAGCATGAGCACTAAACAATACATGATAAACTGAAATGTGGAGACTGGGAGATAAATAACAACTGTGGTTGCAAAATGGTTAAACTTAGGAACAGATTAAAGAGTGCTCCAATCCAATTTAACATTAACTACAGATTCCAAAAGTGTTGCAGGACAGGTGAACCTGGCAGTGGAAAGTCACGGGCCAATTAGGTAGGGCTAGCTACACCCACATCAAATAGCCAAATAAGTAGGGCTAACACAGCACTTGATATGCTATTAAGGAACAACTAATGCTAGGAGGCAGTGAGACAAGCTTTGGCACAGCAGTAGTCAGCTTCCAGGAAGCAACAGGTTAAATTATGTTGCAAAGAGGGACAGCGTGATCGTTGTGCTGTGAATCACAATAGTGATAAGAGGCAGGTGCAAGGCCCATGGGAATGCAAGAGAGTATTTAAAACCCCATAGATCTCAGGCAGGAGGGAAGGGGTGGGTGGTAGGAGTTACTCCTATGGCCCCATGTGCAGCATAGCATCATGCCAAAACAAGTACCTTTGTTGCTGCTGGCTGCTGTGAGCTTCCAGGTGTAACAGGGAGGACATCAGTGGCCTAGCAGGAAGGGCAGGGTCCAGTGTTGTGAACCCTCTTGACCCTTGGGACTGTTATGGCTAACAAAGCAAGAACATAAGCACCAGCCATCATCAGAAAAATAAAACCAGAAACTAAATAGGTCAAAGAAATGTGTTTATTTGATAAGGTGCTGAGATCTCTTACCAGAAGGATGAACACCAGTGGTGCCACTCAGACCTCCAACCGGTTTAGCTAGAGTATCGTCAGGAGTCTGGCTGAGGGGCTCTTTTTCCTTTGTGCATCCAGCTGTGGGGCAGTTTTCCTTTGTGCATACTCTGTTATGGCTTGGACTGAGCCTTGCTAACTGTGGAGAGATGTAAAGGGAGAAGAAGATATTAGACCCCATCTGAGAACCACATCACAGTACCGTCTTATCATAACAATCCTGCAGGCACTCTACCCAAGCATGTGAAAGCATTTCCCTGCTAGTGTAGCGTGGAAGGAATATGAACCTCAGCATAATAGAAAAAATTTCCCTGCTAAGTTAACTTGCTCAGGCTTGGCAGTGCACTTTAGAAAAAGTTGCACATTTTATGTATTTTAAATTAAATTGCTTCATTCCCTGCACTAGTGTGCTTACATCTGCTCTGTTTTGCAAGCTATACAGTTTTCATCACATAAAGTTACATGTGTATGTTCTCTACATCATACACTAGCCCTCTGAGGCATTTACTTATTAAAATGATCAAGATTTGTGTTTAGTTTCTTGGAGAGATTTATTTTCAGGGTTTCTGTCAGCCAGCAGCCTTCAGGCTGCTATACATAACATCTGGATGGAGTTAATGTTTGTGAGAGCTCATCCCTGCTTCATTGTGCATGTCCCTTAATTTATTAAATAAAGTAAATGGTAGATAGTCCCTAAGTTTATTTCCTGGTGCTTGCAGTCTGCCAACTATATGTTTATTTTTAAATATCTGGCCTCCCGCCAGCGAGAGGTGAGTTTTTACCACAGTTCCTCTCTCGAGCATGTTCAGCTTTGGCAGGCCTTAGCCTGCTCTGTGATGAAAATCGAGTTTCGCATAGCTGCCCCTCAGCTGTTGCAGGAGGATTCCTCTTTAGTGCACTAGTACTACACTACAGAGCCAGCTCTGCTCGCTCAACCTCCACCTTTACTCACCTGGTGCCTTGGTGCTGCGCAGCTGCCATTCTTCATTTTAAGTCCATAGCAGTTAACCCGGTAGGCCCACTGAGACTAGAAGTCCCTTTTTCGGGGCAACCTATGGTGGGGGATACAGATGGTAACCAACTGAAATTGAACCAGATTAAGCTGCTGGTGGTATTTTTAATGAATAGGGAAATTTGGCCAGGACACTGGTGAAATTCCTCTACTCTTTTCAAGAAGTGCCATGGGATCTTTAACATCCACCTGAAGAACCACCAGAGCAGGCAGACAGGACCTCAGTTTAGTGTCTCATGTGAAAGACATTGGGCTTGGCTTACTGAAGTATAAAGAAGTGAATTCTCTGGAAACTTCTAATTGAAAAGGATACATTTTAGTATAGTCTTATTAGGAGTCTTGTGCAAGGACTTTTGTTCCCACACCTCTCTGCTCTGGTGGGTGGGACTGGGTCCTATTGAGTGAGAGACTGTCAGACCACTGTGAGGGAGGCTTAAGAAGATATAATAAGCATGAGGCCTCAATCAGCATTGTGGGAAGGAAGTCCTGAGGGACTTTGCTGGCTTTCTTACATGGCCAGATGGCATATTGGTGAACAACAAAAGCTAAGAAGCTTACAAACTATCTCAAGAGACCTATAGCCTTGACTCCAGAATTCTTCTTGCAATGGAATCTCCATGCATAGCAAATCAGAGACATTTTGCAGTTGTCAGATGGTTTATCCTACAGAGCACCACTCTGTAGGATGAACCAGATAGGCCAAAGTAGACCCCAAACATGAGCAGAACCATGGGGGGCGGACTTGTGCACGCCTTTTTACCAGTGTGCAGCACCAGAACCAAGATTAGCAAGTTACTTTAAAACTGTGAACTCTGATGTAAACTCTGAGTATTTTGAACCAAGGAGTTAAGTTCACAACCTACATGTGCCAGAGATCAGAGACTGCTTTTGATACCCAGTAGGAGAAATCTTGACTTACCAGACCTCACTATGACAGTGGCTTATGCTTCAAGCTCCAAGGACTCTGTCCATTAAACTTGAACAGATATGGTGCAGAGCAAAGTTGATATGATCTAGACTCTAATGCTTTGTGTGTTAAATGTAATGTGATGATTTGAACTGTGCTCTATTCTGTTCTTTTTTCTGAATAACTTAGCATTTGACTGAGTTGCATGTTTCCATAGTCACATCTGTATCAACTGGTGCAATGAGCTGCCTGTTGTATGTCACTGAGGTAGTCAACACTGGCAAAGATCCATGTACACACAAGGACCTGGAGGGATCTACCTTAATATTTGCTTTACCAGACTTAATAAGCTAGCGGTCCACATCCTGGCTTTTCCAACATGGGGCCATTGTTTTACAAATCTAAATTGCAGCCAGTTGCATAGTCAGTGTGGCAAGTTGACACTTAATGGGTACAGGGTTCAAATTCTGACATGCAGAATTGCTATTAAAAAGAGCTGTAACAAAGGTTATTTGGTATTCTTGTGTAACTGGGAAACAAAAATATTTGAGATTTTGAAAGCCACAGCAACATTTTAGTAAGCAGAAATCACAACTGTGGAAATGGCAGCAATTGATGACTTAGAGCAATAAATCCTAACCATTATTCATCAAAATGTGGACCAAGTTGATTTGGACAAAGAAAATGGGATGCAGATTGTAAAGTTTGCTCTGTAGAGGAATTGGATAAGACCTTGAGGATTACTTAAATGCACAAGGGTGTGCCAGATCTAAAGCAAAGACCATAGAGATGTTAGACAATTTTTCAGCAATACGTTATTTCAGAAGTGGTTTACTAAATGGTAAGACTCACAAATGCATGGTTGAGAAACAGGCTTTGGCAAAAGTAGAACAGAAGCTGCTGCAAAACCTGGCTGAAACTGGTGACATGTTAATATATTTACAAAACGAGTTAGAAAACTCACAACATGCAGTATAGGAAAGTCAGATCCCATACCATGGCAGCTGTAGACAACAGGTAGCTGTCCTTGAGAGGCAGTTAAGAGAAACATAGGAAAATAGCTCTGCTAGGTTGAAACAGAAACACAGAGAATTGCAAACTGTTACAGAAGAATTCCTAAGAGAAAAGGAACAAGCTGTCAGAGAAGCAGCTCAGTTACAAGAAGTGTTAGATGATATGCACACTGAGTATCAGCAGCTAAGAAATGTGACACAAAAACAGACAGACCTCTAAGCCTGCCATGCAGACTGGAAAGTTGACAAGGCATTGCTCAAGGAAAACTACAGGAGATGCAAAAGAAATGCCAGGACCTTGAGATAGTAAACAAACAGTTAACCCAATATTTTGAAGGAAAGTGTTAGAAGCCAAGAATGTAGGCCTCCAGTAAGGAGAACTGAAGGAGAAAGAGAGACTTACCTTGACCACCAAGTCAGACTCATGCCACAACTGTTAGAAATAAAGTATGTAAGGGTAACAGATTTAAAAATAATAATAACAAGAAATATTGTTCCCAAGGAGAGAAAGATGCAGCTGATTTGAGTTTACAAGTTCTGACCCTATAGTCAGATATGAAAAGGAGATTGCCCTTGCAAAGGCAGACAGAGTTCAGCAGGAATCTACAGAACAGAAACTGCATGCACTACAGAAAACTCATCAATTTTTAATGAGAAAAGAGCAAGCTCTTAGTCATGAGCTGAATGCCCAAAAGGAAGCAAATAAGCAGTTAGGCAGTCAAAGCAAAAAAGGAAAAGGCAGACTTATAAACAATATATGTATGTGTATATATATATATATATATATATATATATATATATATATATATTATAGTGGCACTGTAGTGCCACTATAGTTAGGGTTGAGGAGCCATTTCTATGTTAAACCCAAAACTTTGCACCTTAATAACTTTGCAACTGTTTGATGGATTTGCCTGAAATTTGGAATACACAATCAAGAACCATAGGCCTTAGGATCTGCCAAGTTTTGTACCAGTCGGTTATACGGCTGCGGAGTTATTAAGCATGATCTGTGCTCACATTTACGCTTTTCTGGAATTCTATGGTCGTGCGCAGGTCGTACAGTTTGTGCGACTGGCCTGAAATCTTCAGGGAGCGTGTGTGCCAGGGTCCCTGATGTGCCTTTTGAAGATTTCATGAAAAATATTAAACGGTTCAAAATTATTCAAAACAGTTTCCCATTATAAGTCAATGGGAAAAGTTAACAAAAAGTTCAACACTTTTGCAAATGCATTTTTACTTTCGCAAATGGGCCTGTTACTTTCGCAAATCGGCCATTTGTTTTCAGTTGGTGATCAGAAAATAGTTGGTATTTAAATTTGGGACCCTCTAGCAACCTAATTCTTTTGTATTCAACCTAGTCGGACCCTGAGGATGCTTGCCATGTCTTTATTTTGTGGTAAAAGACCCCAGAAATATGTTTTAAAATTTCTGGAAAAGTACTTTCACAAATTACTTTCGTGCTCACGAAAGTGTCGAACTTTTGCAAAAGCTTTCACAAATTGTGACAGTAGTTTTCCTTCTGTGGGAAGTAACAGCGATTCTTTGCACTCGCTGCAAAAGAACCGTTGGGAGTTTTGGCTGAAATTTGGAGGAATGGAGCCAACATCTCACAGATGTGCATTTCAGTGTTGTATTGAAAAATATTACACAGCAGCAAAGTTTTGGCACTCCAAGTTGACATTTTTTCCCATAGGATAACATTACGGTGCTTGACGCATTACAGAAATCCTTTGGATCCCTGCTGCAAAATAATGGTTTAGTCTTTTTCCTGAAATTTGGAGGGAAGCCAGCCAACAGCCCATGGATGTGCCTTTCAGTGGTTTGGTTGAAAATATTACATGGCGGAAAAGTTACAGCACTCCAAAGTTGACATTTTTCCCATAGGATAACATTACAGTGCCGACATCTACAGAAATCCTTTGGATCCTGCTGCAAAATAACGGTTTGGTCTTTTTTCCTGAAACTTGAGAGAAGACAGCCAACAGCCCACAGATGTGCCTTTCAGTGGTTTGGTGAAAAAACATTACAGGCAGGGAAAGTTATGGTGCTCGAACTTTTCTTTTTCCCATAGGATAACATTACGGCTTTTGCCACGCCTTTCAGGGCCCGTATCTCGAAGCGGTCGAGATATGGACTTTTGTCGGAACTCTTAGCCCCTTATGGGGTTAAGTACAAATTAACCAGGACAGTTGTAAATAATATGACTTTTAAATTTTATTCTCATTAATCGGTTCCTGAGATATAACGTATTTAGTATTCCAAGTTCTCATTTTCTGCGCGATACTCATTATTATGCATACATTATTTGTACTCACTGTCTTTCTCTATGCAGGTTTTGGGAAAACCAGCCTGTGTGCTTCATTACTGTTACTGTTGCCCTTTCAGCTTGCAGTTTCAGTACCCGTTCACTTACCGTTGGCGTCTGCACCACCATGTCGTTATCCTTTGCGTTTTCATTTTAGCTTACGTTTCTGTTATTTTTGCCATTTCTGTCTACAGTACTGTTTATCTTTCTGTTCCACTTTCGTTACCATGCCCATTGACATTTCTGTTTGCAGACACCATGTTACTATGTGACAACACATCACGTGGCAGACCGTTCCCGTCCTATGCCACCATGTGATACCACTTTCTGTTCTCATTCGCTTGTGTTACCATATGCGCCACTGTTAACATTCCTGTTTGCATTGCTGTCCCTGTTGGTATGCCACAAGATCATGTGGGCGGGGCAAAGGCCTGAAGGTCCCATGCTCCACCCGCTGCCATTACATTCACTATTTCTGCGTTATCATTCTCAAAAGAAGGAAATTAGGCAAAACTCTGTTTAATGCATTAGTTAGGGTTGCTACTGTTAGGGTTGAAAACCCCTTGGACCCCGCCCATCCCCCCAACCAGCATTGGGGTGTGCATTGGGATCGTGGGTCCTAACTCTCACCCCATTCTCCTATACTTCTGCTGCTTTACACATGTCATGGGGTGAGAGTTAGGCTGATGATCCCAATGCACACCCAATGCCAGTTGGGGTGGGCGGGGTCCAAGGGGGTTTTCAACCCTAACAGCTAATTTCCTCACTTTTGTCACTGTGGAACAACCCTAACTAATGCATTAAACGGAGTTTTGCTCTAATATATATATATATATATATATATATATTATAGAGGACCATCATGCCACTATATTTAAGGTTGAGTAGGCACTTCATCGTTAAACTCAAAAGTTTGCGCTTTAATAACTTTGCAACCTTTGACAGATTTGTACAAAACTTGATATGCACCTTCCTGTCAGGTAGATCTCTTGATCTGGTATGTTACTTTCCAGTCGGATATGCAGTCTCTGAGTTATGGGGAGGTAAAAACATGTTTTCACTCATTGACTTTGCTGAAATTTTCTTGAACTTGCCTATGCCCAAATTGTTTGGTGTTTTGGTCTGACATTTTAGGGGAAAGGGACTACCCACAGATGTGCCTTTTGCTACCCTGTTGAAAATATAATAAGCCATTTTAATTTATTGCTGTTTAAAAATTAAAAAACTTTTCTGAGCGTGCTCAGTAGGCACTTCAATATAGCTGTAAGAAACAAAGTAAGAATCCTGGTTTGTATGGAAAAATTCCTACTTTGTAAGGCTGCCATCTTGTTTACTGTGTTCATGAAATTCAGATTTGTAAACCTTCTAAAATAATATTCTGGGGAGGAACCAACTCATGTAGCTTGCTTATTGGGACCCCTTGGTGCATCCTGCATTTCACTGCAAGGGAAATGCCCTTAAATGCTGTTTTCACTTTAAAGTTCCTTGTTCATATCGGCATCATACAAAGTAAGATCCTGGTTTGTATGATGAAATAAGAACCAGGATCCTACTTCATGAGCCAAAAATCCGTGAATATTAATTCATTTTGATGTTATTTTTTATGCAAAAAAATTCTGCTTACATCGGTGTGCCCAGTCCCCATGTTGGCACTACATGCCAATGCTCCTGAAATAATTCCACACATTGCCAACATCAGGGTGCTCAGTCCCCATGTTAGCAGTAGCTCCCAGGTGGGAAACTGGGGAGCCCACTCCCAGTGTTCCCAGCTATGGTATACCCCATACCATCAAGACTATCGGACACTGGGAGCCCATCCCAGTGTCCCTTAATGTTTTTATATCCCTGAAAAAACAGTCCTCCAATGTCTTTTTACCGTTTAAAAAAGAAAACAGTCTGTTGTCTTCTCCCATCCTCCCTTCCCCATCCTGACCCTCCCTCTGCACACTCACCTCCCTTACCCACCCCTTACCCCATACTTACCTCCAGAGGTCAGCGGCTGTGATCTTCTTTGGACTGATACACATCTGCACTCTTCAAAGCTGAACCATGAACTGAAGAATCAAGTGAAGTGCAGTATAATGTCAGTATATGGCATTTTGAACTTAGGTTGATATCTGGGGAATTTTTAAACATTTTTCACCAAATGTTCAACAGGGGCTTTTGGGACCCCACCTAATGAACACAGTCACCATTATCTCGTTAATTGAACCCATAATGTGATTTTGCAGTAGCTGTAAGGAATCACTTTTCCAGACCAATTAAGGAAATGACAGTGCCAGTGTTCATGAGGGAGGTCCCAAAACTGCCAACAAAATCTGGGTAATGGTGACTTTTAACTTGTATAATAAATGACTCCCTTGAAGGTGCCTCAATGTTCAAAATCCATCATACAAATAAGGGTCCATGAGCATTCTTCTGCATACAAAAAAACTTCTCAAGTTTAAAATTTCTTCTCCTTTATTTCAATATCAGCCCCCTACGCTTTCGCTCCTATGAGCTTGTTCATGGGTTTTTTCTTGTTCTGTTCAAAATGTAAAAAATGCTTTTAAATTACTGCTTTCTCTCTCATATATACTTCTCAGTATCAAAATAATTTTCAAGTAATGTTTATACTCTGTTAATCTACCTGAGTGCTTCTCACTGTGAGCACATAATTCATTTACTTCAAAAGTTTAACTTCTTCCTAAGGAAAATAGAAACCATATTTATAAGATGTGCTTACAAACACATAAACAGAAGTCATGTCACATCCAGTGACAAAGTTTACAAAGAACTTTTACCCCCATAACATGCATACCTGGGAACAACACTATTAAAGGTAAAAAGTCTTTTAAATTGCAACAAACTTTCCGTTCCAATTGTGACTCTGAAACAACATATAATAAAGCACATTTACTTGAAATGGCTTAAAAGTGCTATATTTCCTTTTTAAAATTGCAATTTTCTAAAGTAGACTGGTTTCTTACCTCAACGAGTCTCACTCGAGATTAAATTTGAATACTAAAGGAACCAGCTTTTTACCGCGACTTATGCTTTAGCGATAAAACTTTTATTCAAAGCTCTGCATTACATAATGGCATTTTAAAGATGCTGTGGCATTCCCCTCAGCTGCTAACCCTCTTGAGCAGCTTGATTTCCCTGGGAGTGACGTGTCACTTCCTGTAACTCTCAGATGTGAGAGTGTTGCATGCAACCTTACATTCATTCCCAATGCTATGGGAATGACCGTAGTTGTCCAAGCTGCTCTTTTCAAAGTGACATGATTCATTTGTTCAGCGCTTTGTAATAAACGAAAGCACTGCTGTAAAACCATGAGGACAGAATAATATAAGGCTTAAACAAATATTAAAGCATATGCCTTCTTAAATATACACATGGTTGTCAATCCACAAACTTTTTACCAATGTTGATGAAATCTTTCCTGTTTCAAATGAACAAAGATATGTACAAATCACAAATGTACCAATTTGGGTTCACTTATATGAAATGAAAAACATTGTGCATTGAAAGATTGTACTAATATTCATACCAGCGTAAATTAAATTGACCAGTATGAATACCATCTGTTTTATAAACCTCTAGACATTTTACATATGTAATTATTCACACCAATAGATTGTCCAACTTTTAACATAGAACCAAGCCAAAGATATGTTACAACTTGAAATTCACAAACATGACTGCCAATTACATTCTAAATTCATACCAATAGATGGTTCGAATGTTTTTAAACTAAATATCCATTTCATTTTATTTTTTCAAGTAACTTAATGTAATTACCTCCCCTTAAAGGCATTTTAACTACTTCTAGCCCCCAAACCTCAAAGAGGCTCCTGTATGACCAGCCTGATTAAAATGTAAAGCAACTGGTGATTTATCATCTCTGTTTCTAATATCATTTTTATGCTCCAAAATTCAAATTTTTAGGGCCCTTTTCGTTTGCCCCACATACAATCTGTCACAAGGGCATTGTAATACATACACAACCCCTTCTGTGTTACAATCTATATGATCTTTATGGAAAATTCTTCATTAAAATGTGGATGTTTAAAGATACTTTTTGCTAGTATTATTACATACTGTACATTTACCACATCTGGTCATACCAGGTTGCAGGGGTCCTAATAGTAACTGTGTTCCTTAGTCTCCCTATATTTAAATTGTGAATGAACCAGCCTATCTTTTATATTTCATACATTTTTCGCTACTATAATAGGTCTTTGTTGTAGGGATTTAATTTTAGGATTATCTAAAGCTACCAAATGCCAATATTTGTTAATCATTTTCTAATTTCTTTCATTTTATAATTGTATTTGATAGCTAACACCATTCTATCCTGTTTTTCTTTATTTTCTTTATTAAGAAGAACTTCCTAGTCTTATTTTCTATTTTATTACTTGCTTGTGTTAAAACCTTTGTTAAATATCCATCACTAAACCTTGTTAACATATCTTCTTTTGTTCTAAATATTCATTTGTTTCTTTGCAATTTCTCTTAACCCTGACCAATTGTGTGAAGGGAATACTGTTTTAAGCTTTGGTTCATGATAGCTTTTACTGTGTAATAATGTATTTCTGTCAGTACTCTTTCTAAAATAGAAGTACTGAACTGTGATTCTTTGACCTTGATTAAAAGATCCAAAAATGGAATATTTGATTCATTGTAATCTAATGTAAATTTTAAATTACTATCAAATGAATTCAATATGTCATTAAATTTTAACAGTTCTTGTTCTGTCCCTCCCCATATACAAAATATATCGTCTATATATCTTTTCCATAACTTGATTTTATCTTTGTACTGATTTTTATCAAAATTAAATACATATTCTTCTTCAAAGTTTATCATATATGCATTGGCATAACTGGGTGCCATAGTACTGCCCATAGCAGTACCTTTATCTTGCTGATAAAATACCTCACAAACTCAAAATAATTATTTTGTAAAACAAATAATGCTAATTCCTGTAACATCACAGTTCTTGGTACTGAACCTAGAGGTCTCTTATTTAATATTTTTCCCATATTTGTAATTCCTTCCCTATGAGGAATGGATGTATACAAATCTATAACATCCCAGGTTGCCAATATGATATTATTCAATTCAATCTTATTAGATATCATTTCTAACTGGTTCATTAGATCTGTGGAATCTTGTATATATGATTCATTTTTTTCAATTAAAGGTTGAAGATAATAATTGATATATTTTGATACAGGATCAAACACAGAGTCAATACCCGACACAATTGGTCTACCAGGGGGTCTAACAAATCTTTGTGTATCTTTGGAATTCCATAAAATGTTGGAATTCTTGGAAATTCTTTCAACAGGATTCTCATTTCCCAATCTTACAACTAATTTAAATTAATAAATTCTGCCAGTAATTCCCTCAATTTCCCTTGTAATGTAATTGTTGGATCACCCATCAATTGTGAATAATTACTCCAATTGTTTAACAATTTTAAACACATTAATTTTACTTATCTCTATCTTGAATTACTATTCCTCCCCTTTATCAGCCTGTTTAATTATAATGTTTGTATCATTACATAAATCTTGCAAAGCATGCCTCTGTTCTTTTGTTAAATTTTGTTGTTTGGGCCATAAGGCAGACTTATCTTTAAATAATTGCATAATTTCTTTCTCAACTATAGAATAAAATTCTCAATTCCATGATTTATATCAGCAGGAGGGCAAAATTTGGATTTAACATTTAAAGCTTGTTTCAACTTTCTTTCCTCACTAACCAACAAATTATCTAATGCAAATAATTTTATTCTCAGATTTCTAAAAAATCCTTGTAGATCTATTTCTAATTCAAATAAATTAACAGGTTGTGAGGGCCAAAGTTAATCCCAAACCCAACACATATGTTTCTACTTCAGTTAATCTCTGTTTACTTAAATTAAAAATCGGTATTACTACTGGTTTCTCTGACTGATCCCTGTCTATATTTGTTGTTCTTATTGATTTGCCACCTGGTCCTTTCTCCTCGTCCCCTCCCTTCTGGCCCCACTAAAACCCCTTGTGGTCTCGAATAGTATCTATTGATGTTGGTATTTCTGAGATCATATCTATGTTCTGTCACATCCTCTGAAGATGTACTGTAGTTGTGAGTCCCCGTGTGATGATATTCCTCTCCTGTTCTTATGTAAGAATCCTTGGTATAGCTGTGGTCACTGTCTGTACCACTTTCTGTGTTGTAACTGAAATCTCTCCTTTATTATATTGTTTGTATGTATATACCTTATTATCTTTATAATCATTTTATCTCTAATGAATTTTCTTATTTTCTGTTGTTTTAATTTGTTTTCATAGTCCGTTAATTTCTTTTAACGTCCTCTAATGTGTGAGTAAACTCTTCAACTGTTAATTGTTGTTTTAAAAGATCTTGATTTTTGTATTTCTTCAGCCAAAACTTTTCTTTCATCTATTATTGCCTCTATAAGAGCATACATAAAGTCAAAACTAGCCCTATTTCTTATTCCATCCCATTTTGAAAAAGTTTTGGTGTATTTATCCCAATGTTGGGTTCTAAAGCTATCCTTAAACCCCGAGGAATTCTATTATGTTCTTAATATTGTGTGAGAGTCAACCCATGCCATTCTAATCTAGTGTCTCTAAATCGAAAATTTTCTAATTTTGTGCTAAATTTCGAGGGTTTCCCATTTATGAGGTTAAGTTTCTACCCCTCCATGGCATGAAACAGTGTCTTCCTTTTGTCTTCAGAAATGTAGTGAAATGTAAAGTATTTTGAATACTATTACCTATATCTTGCAAACTACTAATCCTTCTTCTATTTTGTAATAAATAGTATAATACTATGGTAGAAAATGATACTTGTCACTGGCAATACTGCCTAACCTCTTGAAATAAATGTAATGAAACAAATTACCAATATAAGATTCACCAACTTCCAAATTAAATGTAACCCACCCTCAAGGTACGTTCAATAGTGCAACAACGACAACAACAAAATCTGGGTAATGGTGACTTTTAACTTGTATAATAAATGACTCCTTTGAAGGTGCCTCAATGTTCAAAATCGATCATGCAAATAAGGAGTCTGCAGCATTCTACTGCATGCAAAAACTTCTCAGTTTAAAATTTCTTCTCCTTTATTTCAATATCAGCCCTCTACGTTCTGGCTCCTATGAGCTTGTTCACGGGTTTTTCTTGTTCTGTTCAAAATGTAAAAAATGCTTTTAAATTACTGCTTTCTCTCTCTTACATATATACTTGTCAGTATCAAAATAATTTTCAAGTAATGTTTATACTCCGTTAATCTACCTGAGTGCTTCTCACTGTGTGCACATAATTCATTTACTTCAAAACACTTTTAACTTCTTCCTAAGGAAAATAGAAACCATATTTATAAGATGTGCTTACAAACACATAAACAAAAGCCATGTCACATCTAGTGACAAAGTTTACAAAGAACTTTTACCCCCATAACATGCATACCTGGAACAACACTATTAAAGGTAAAAGTCTTTTAAATTGCAACAAAAAGCCTGTGTAGAAAATTTGATGAAAAATTGTGAAAAATGCCTGTGTTACAAGAGTGTATTGTGCGTGCTCATAATTTCACCAATTGTTTATATCTTCACTTCAGATTTTAACATTGGCATTTTATCACACCTCCTCATGAACAGTACACATATCAGGTTTTACATCCTGCCCAAAACATGTTTTCACATCTGTGGTGCTGAATGGCGCAATTGCTGTGTGAAATCAACTTTAGGGACAGATTAATGAAATGACAGTGCCACTGTTCATGATAACATGTTGAAAATTTGGTGAAAAATTCCTGAAAATGCTCAAGTTATAGTATGTGAATCCATTGAATTTATTCAATGCACATACATAACTTTGCTACTTTTCAATATTTTGATGCCAAATATTCAACATAGCCATTTTTCACACCACCTCATGAACAGTACAGCTGTCATTTTCACATCCTGCTGAAAATGCTTTTTGCACCTGTGATGCAGAATGGTGTTGCAGTTGTGCATACTGTAATTATGCTTTGCCTTGCATTTCACAATTCTCTGTACCAGATTACATGAGGTGGAGTAATAAGATGTCTATGCTGACAACTTGGTCACTGTTTGACACTTGGACGTGCAAGGTCCTCACCTACATACATATGCTCATGTGGATACTATTATACTATCTCAAAAGAGGGAACTTCATTGCAAAACTCTTAATGCATCACTTAGGGTTCCTATTACAGTGACAAAAGTATGAAAATTCAGTGTTAGAGTTCCCAACTCTTTCACCCCACCCTCACACCTCTACACCACCAACTGCCATTGGGGTGTGCCTTGGGAATCATCGGGCTAACTCTCACCCCATTCTCCTGTACTGTGTCTGCTTGTTTACACATGGAATGGGGTGAGTCTTAGGGCCAACAAACCCAAGGCACACCCGCATGGCTGTTGGTGTGTGGAGGGTGGTGGGTGGGTGGAAGGTCTGGGAACTCTGATGCTGAATTTTCATACTTTTGTCACTGTAATATTAACTCCTAACTGATGCATTAACAGAGTTTTTGCAATGAATATATACAGTATATATGTGTATGTGTATATATATATATATATGTGTGTGTATATATATATGTATATATATATATATATATATATATATATATATACACACACCACACAAAATGTAAAAACAAAAACAGGCTGCTGTGTCAGCATTTGATCTGCAAGCAAAACAAAATGATTATGTTAAGCGATGCTGAAAATAGAAAATTGAGTTAAAAATCAACGTTTTGACCATAGGTCTTCTTCAGGAAATATCTAAAAGAGAAAAAGCAAAGTTAGTAGAGGAGAGGTAAAATAAGGAATATATATTTAGGGAAATAAAAGGGGAGACTCTAGAGAAGAACTGATAAATGACAAGATGAAGACAGAATCCAGAAAACAAAAAGGTGTTGATGGGAGGACAAAGCATAATAGCGGTGAATGAGCTAGAGAAGTTCCCAGGTGGGGACTAATTAACAGGGCTTAGTAAAAATGCTGAACGGTGACAAATGTGGGGAAGGAGACATAGAGGAGACATCTGTGGAAAAAGAAAATAGATGTGTAAAGATACAAACAAACTTTAGGGAAAAGAAGGGGTGGCTGAAATATATTATTAGAAAATAAGTCTATAATTTAAACCAGAGGGCTGCTGGGTTCCAAGGCAGATGATCAGCTTGGTTTCCATGTTTTTCTGTGGTCAGAATCCCAGAAGCCCTGCTGAAGGACACAAATAGCAAGATCATTAACACTGTGACCCCTGGAGATAAAGTGGGATACAATGGGTTTATCAGTCTCCATTCCTGACTTCCCTGTGGTGTTCACTGAAATGGTGAGTAAGATGTCTACCAGTTTCTCCATTATGAATAGCCAAACACTTCCTGCAAAGAATAAAATATACCATATTAGTGGATGAGAACTCCTTGGTGATGTGAAAACCCCTGTGGGTCTCGGACAGTCAGTCACACTAGAAATAAATCTATTTATTTCTAGTGTGACTGAAACTGAAAACTGGTAGATGCCTTGCTGACCATTTCAGGGAACACTACAGGGCAGTCAGGAATGGAGACAGTGATGAAGTTCACTAGAGACAGGAGTAGTACTGCAAGACTGGAGAACAGCACATTTAGTGCTGCTCCACAAAAAGCAGTCCCAAGGATGACCCAGGGAATTACAGACCTGTCAGCCTGACCTCCATTGTGGGCAAGCTCATGGAGACCAAACTAAAAGAAAGGCTGGTAGAATATCTAGAGGAGCATGGTCTCCAGGATATGAGGCATCATGGTTCCATGGTGAAGATTGTGACAAACAAATCTGATTGACTTCTTTGACTGTGTCACTAAGACAGTAGACAGGGGCCACGTGGTAGACATCTTCTATATTGATTTCAGCAAGGCCTTTGACTCTGTACCCCACAAAGGTTGATCAGGAAGTTGGTGGATCTTAGGGTTGGAAAATATGGCCAGATGGGTGGAAAACTGGCTGAAGGACAGAACCCAGAGGGTGGTTGTGGGGGAGTTATCTGGCACAAAACAGGTAACCAGTGGGGTCCTGCAGGGCTCGATGCTGGGGCTAGAGTTGTTTAATGTCTTCATCAGTGACACTGGAGATGGCATTAAGGGCAAAATGTACCTATTCACAGATGACACCAAGCTCTGTTGGAAAGTGGACACAGCTGAAGGGATACAGGACCTACAGGAAGATCTGGAAAAGCTAGATAGGTGGTCCAGGATCTGGCAGCTAGGCTTCAATGCCAAGAAATGCAAATTTATGCATGGAGCCAAGAATCCTAGAACAGAGTACTACATGGGTGAAGTCCAAGTATCTGCATCAGAGGAGGAGAAGGACCTGGGACTGATCATCACTAGTGACCTGAAGCACTCCACTCAGTGTAAGAAAGCAGCAACAAAGGCAAACAAGATGCTGGGATGCATATCTAGTGGGATCAATAGTAGGAGAGAGGAGCTTATACTGCCCTTGTACCGGTCACTGGTAAGGCAGCATCTAGAGTATGAAGTTCAGTACTGGTGCCAACACCTCAAAAGGACATTAACCTGCTGGAGAAGGTCCAGAGAAGGGCTACAAAGATGATAGCTGGTCAGCAGGGAAAGGCATATGAGGAGAGGTTGAGGGCACTGAACGTACTCCCCTGGAAGACAGGAGAGACAGAGAGACAGAGAGAGAGAGAGAGAGGGACTTGATTGGGACCTTGAAGTACTTGAAAGGGTTAAATAAGGTTGATAAGGACAGTCTCTTTAAGCTGAGTGGCAACCATAACACAAGGGGCATAGTCTTAAGCTGGAGGGTGGGAGGTTTAGAAGGGAGGTCAGGAAGCACTTCTACACAGAGAAGGGTGGTGGACACTTGGAATGATTTGCCACAAGAGGTAATCCCATTGAAGACAGTGGGCAGCTTTAAGAGAGGCTGGGACAGGTATAGGGGAGGGTAAAGGTCATGGGTAGGGAGGGAGGATGGGAGGAGTGGGGAAAGGGGCAGGACAGTAGCTCAAGCTGTGGATCCTGCAACATGAGCAGACTTGATAGACCAAATGGCCTTCCTCTGCTGGCTTCTTCATATGTTTGTGTAAACCCATTGTATCTCACTTTATCTCCAGGGATCACAGTGTTAATGATCTTTCTGTTTGTGCCCTTCAGCAGGACTTTGGGATTCTAACCACAGAAAAGACATGGAAACCAAGCTGATCATCTACCTTGGCTCCCAGCAGCCCTCCAGTTTAAATGAAAGACTTATTTTCTAATATCCTTCAGCCACCCTTCTTTCCCTAAAGTCTGTATGTATCTTTACACATCTATTTTCTTTACACAGATGTGTCTTTCTCTGTGTCTCCTTCCTCCACATTTGTCACCTTTCAGCCTTCTTACTAAGCCCTGTTAGTTAGTCCCTCCTGGGGACTTCTAGCTCATTCATTGCTATTATGCTTTGTCACTCCAATCATCACCTTTTGTTTCCAGATTCTGTCTTCATTTTGTCATTTTATCACTTCTCCCAGAGTCTCCCCCTTTGTCTTCTTTCCTCACATATATATCCTTTATTTTACCTCTCCTCTACTCTAACTTTTGCTTTTCTCTTTTAGACAGTTTCTATAGAAGACCCGTGATTGAAATGTCGATTTGTAACTCTTATTTTCCGTTTTCAGTGTGCATTTAATATAACCATTTTGTTTTGCTTATTTTGCTTATGTATATATTTTATTTAGTTTTATTTAGTTTTTGTTGATCGGGTAAGGTGTGCTAGCCATAGCAATGACTATTTTCAGGCACAACCTGGGAATTTACAGAAAACAAAACATTTGTTTAACAAAACATTTGTTTAACAAAGGCAGAACAATCCTAAACAGTAAAAGCTTAGACAATAGTAATACAGTGTAGGCAGGAGAAAGACAGTAAGTACAATTGATTCAACAATAGTGTATAACATAGAACGATAAGAGAGTAAATACATTAAATATAGCCATTTGGCAGCAATTCAGGAAGCGAAAGTGGGGTGAGATATTATAAGAACAAATACCATTATAATAGCCATATTGTAGCCAGCCCGTGGCACTGTGGGTTGAGGCACTGACGCCACACTCGCACCATGCCGGTGACCCGGTTCAGGAGCCAGCTCGGATCATCAGGGGTTGGCCAGGGGAGACAGGCTGGGCGTCTGAGGACAGCTCACCTTCTCCAGGGGAGGGATTCCTATACCGGCGGCGGCAACCC
Source organism: Neoceratodus forsteri (assembly GCA_016271365.2). Classification (NCBI taxonomy): domain Eukaryota; kingdom Metazoa; phylum Chordata; order Ceratodontiformes; family Ceratodontidae; genus Neoceratodus; species Neoceratodus forsteri. The sequence continues at coordinate 1,221,244,374 of CM057459.1, read as the reverse complement.
TGGTGGAGACTGGGGACAGCGCGGCAAGCCGGGTCTCAAGGGGCTTGATTGGTTGCTGGTGCAGGCTGGCAGCCCATCAGCCTCAGAGGCTGCTCCTTCAAGGGAGGAGTGGTGGGAACGCTGCAAACCCCAGCGGATGCCTGAGGCGTGGAGTGCGCCTGCGGGAGAAAATGGAAAAATGGATCCCCGCAGAGCCTGGATGAAGGAGCACTGAGCCGTGGTCCTAATGTGCCAGTGCCCATCCACAACCCAGGACCTGGACAAGAACCCAAGATTCAGGGTTCCCAGACCCGACCCGCTGGGGGTATTCTGTGGCTCGATGATGGGACCTGAGGTGAGTAGGAGGGGTGCTGGCAGGGGCAGGGCTTCATGGGTGCTCAGATAGAATGGTTATGTGAGGGCAGGAGGGAGTAAAACAGAAATTAAAAAAATATATATAATAGCCATATTGGATGGATATAGGAGAGTCTGGAATTGAAAGGGTGGGATGCAATAAAAGGGGGAGGATAGGATAGGATAGGAAAATAGGGCAAGGTAAGGGGATGAGGACTAATTATAATAAAAGCAGGGCAAGGAGTTGACTGGAGGAAAGTACAGTGCTTGGTTATTGAGGTGAGGTGGTGCATAAATCAGGAGAAAATAATGGGCTAGGGGCTTTGAAGCAGGAGCAGGAGCAGGAATCAGCGAGATGGTCATGTAGCAATTTCATGAAAGAGGCATGGGATGGTGCTAGCCATATGGCTAGAGGAGGGAATTCCAGTGATGGGGGCATAACAGGAGAAGGCGGTAGCACCTTTGGAGGAGTGGTGTCGAGGATGAGTATTGGGGCCTTTGCAGTCGAGCGTAGACCATATCTGGAAGTCTGGATGAAAATAGTTCCACCAAGGGCTTCAGTGTTTGGTTACAGATGATATTATCTATGATCGACCCATACGCAAATTTTCTGGAGGCATCGGGAGAAAGCCATCCAAGTTCAGCATATAGGAGGCAGTGGTGTTTCATCCGATGTGAGGAGGAAGCATATCTACAGATATTACTGTAAGTAACATCCCATTTTTAAGACTAGTTTTACCTGCTGAGGCATACACTGCAACCCGTGGGTGGTAATAGGAGGAGTATGCCACGAGCTATGGCAAGCCTCGCTGAGGTGTGAACATATAGTTGGAATGGTAGGCCATACCAAGTTTTATGTTTTCCAGCTTGCTGGTTGGTTGAATATGGAGATCAAAAGTAAGAGTTGGATCGAGTGTGAAACCAAGGTATTTAAATGAGGTTACCACTCCAACAGAGGATCCATTTATGGTAGTGACACTGAAAGTGGGCTGGCAGAGTTTGAGTCTGGCATTAGAACCAAATAGCATGGCCTGAGTCTTGGATACATTCAAGACAAGTGTATGGCTGAATAACCACTGCTGAATCCATTGAAAGTCTAGGGAAAGTCGTTGGTTTATTTCAGTAATGTTTTTCGACTGGCATAAAGGACAATATCATCGGCGAATAGGGAGGCATTCTGGAGAATGTTAGCAGTATTATCATTTATATAAATGGAGAAGAGCAAGGGACAGATAATAGAACCTTGTGGCACTCCAATGTTTATGGTAGCATAATCAGACAATGTGGAGTTGAATTTAACTTCTTGGGTGCAATCTGATAGGTAGCTGCCAAACCATGCAGTGATATTTGGTGAGAAGCCTAGGGATCGGACAGCAGTTAGCAGGATAGGATGGTTGACCAGGTCAAAAGCTTTAGTCATGTCTATAAAAACTGCCTCCATTAGGAGACCAGAGTCAATAGTCGATAGGGTATCAGAAGTAGATTTGAGTAACACAGCAGTGGTGCAGTGACCCTTGTGAAAACCATGCTGCGTGGTCATAAGAAGGTCATGTTTCTGAAGAAAGTCTAAGGTTTGGGTGGCTAAGAGCTTCTCAAGGATTTTGCTGAGGACAGGTAATATGGCAATAGGCCTATAATTGGAGGGTTTTTTGCGGTCACCCTTTTGAAGATGGGGTAATCCTGGCAGTCTTCCAGAGGTCAGGAACATAGCTGTGACACAGGGAGGGTAAAGATCCTGGTAAGAGGCACAGCTATGTAAGGGCAGCAAGCTTTAGGAGCTTAGGCTCTATATTGTCAGATCCAGGTGCAGTGAGGTCAGAGATGTTGAGCAGTCTAAGTACATCCCAGTGGGTGACAGACTTGAAATGAAATTTAGGCCCAGAGGCATTGGGTTGAATATTTGAGTTCGTGAAGCTGGGAAGGATGAGGTATAATTGGTAAGGTCTGAAAACTGAGCATTGAAAAAGTTTGCGATAGTAGAGGGATTATTGCAGTGGACACCATTTAGAGACATGTCAGCTGGGTTGGGGACCGGATTTGAACATAGGAAGCACTTAATGTGGGACCAGAATTTTTGGAGTCACCACATGATTTAGTTAAGAGATCCTTACAGTAGGTACTCTTTGCCCTTTTGATATCTTTTTGTAGGAATTTCAGAGTGCCCTATAGGAATAAAGGTCAGCTGGTAGTCCAGTCTTTTGTAGTCGAGCCAACATTTGTCACACAGTCAGTTTGAGAGAAGGTCGGACTTAAGCCAGTGGGTATGCTAGTTTTCACATGACGAGTAACAAGAGGGCAGTGTTTGTCCTGAATTGCCAAAAAGAGAGTTAGGAATAGACTTAGAGTAGTCTGAGGATCATCAGATTCAAAAAGAGGGGTTCAGTCAATTGTGGCAATGTCCAGTAAGAAAAACTGGGAGCCGAGTGCATGAGTTTCAGAAAGTGATTAACCAAGGCTTCGGGGAGCTAGTCTTACCCCATATACAAAAGGTGGAGGAATGATCTGTGATGGCATCTACTAGTACGACAGAGGAGTATATATATGTATATACAAAATCAGTGGTTAGTCTCTCAGTTCCAAGAACTGTACATTTTTCCTTCAGTGTACAATCAGATTTAGCTTCAGCCAACAGAATTTCCATTGTATGAAAACTTGCATACACACCTTGATGCTTCCTTCAACACAGTCAGCTCTTCACTGACCTACCTAACAAGCCATGCAGGAGGCAGGATGTTATACCTGCCATCCCATGACATCATGAACATGTGTTCCATCCATTATCATATTATAAAATGGGTAGGCTAAATCCGACAATGTGATTGGCTAGTTACTCATGCATGAAATATGTTCCATGCATGGGTAAGGCTGGCAGTAAAAGGCCAATATCCATAAGCCATGGAACATTGGCATTTTTACTGTCTGCCATCTTTACATTTCCTAAGCAGGACAAAAAGCTACAGATTATTGTAACAAAAGTGTGACGAGTGTGAAAAAAAGAAAACAAATCAATAAGCTGTTCAAATGTTCCTTATGCAAATGCTGCCTTTTTAATTATTTTTATTTTTATTTTTTTACACACACACACACACACACACACACACGTACACACACCCGTAACGCAGCTCATCAAGTGCTTGCCAACCGATCAGGGAAACTCTGGTGCCTCTGCCTCATGCTTCACAGGCTAAAATGAATGTCCCTGATAACAGTTTAAAAAAATCTACTGACTTTTACATTTGTCACATGGTGTTGCCAACCGATCGGGTAACCTTAGTTGCAACTTGCTCTCCGCTTCATAGGCTATTTGAGCAAGGCTGTGATGTGCTGTCTAGCGAACCGAAAAAATGTGCAGTTTCAGGCTTTCAAGAGTGGCGCTTGGCTGTGGAGGGCAAGTAGAGATCGGCATGTGTGTGATCCCATCTGTAGACTCTACAGTTTACAAATACCGCCAGGACTTGTGGCTGGCCATGTAAACTGTGGTGCAGCTCTATTTATCGCTTTCCTCCGTGGCAAAAGTACACTTGCTTCCTTAGTAACACCAGTGTGTGTGTGTATACCTAGCTGCTACTTCTGGGAAAAACAGTTGTCTCTCTCTCTAGTTCTCTACTTTCAAAGAGCTCCTAATATTAAAAACTCCGGAAAACTACATGTTAATAAACAAAGCAAAAAACAAAACAGTACTTGTTGGGGAGTGTGCTTGCATCACTTTGTCCAGCACAGACATAATTACATCACAATGATATCATTATGTGGTAGGCGGAAGGACTATTTTATCTTAAGTCTACATAAACAAATACAGTTTTCCACGTTTAAAAACAATTTTTCTAACTGAAAAAAGTTGTAAAGCAAGAGCTCTTTATAAGCGCAATAAGACACTCCAGGTGTGTGAATGGAACATATTTTACCACACGCCAGAACTAAAAGCACTTGCCAAGGCCTCGTGCCTTATTACGCCTCTGGCCATGTGGTAAAATGTGTTCCATGCACACCCTGTCGTGTCTTATTGCTTACTTAGCACTTGTAGACATAGCTAGGAGGTCATTTTGTTACTATAACACCTTTTATACACAAGATAACATACTGTAGTGTGTCATTGATAGGTATAAAGGTTATAACATTATTTTCTTCTATAAGCAAAATAAACAATGCTATCACCATAATTGATCTAAGTCCCACCTACTTTCATGACATCACATTTCTGTCACTAGCATAAATAGGCTGTTGTGTATCTGCCTGCCCCTAAAGAGGACCCTTACAAAAATAACAGTTTGATTTTGGTCCTGCTTTTCCTGGCCCACCAGACTACCAATATTGGCTGGTAAGCACCACTTCAGTAGAACATATGCTTGCACAACCTTCATTAATGTTGAATAGGGTGTTAAAGTATGTGACTAATAGGGCGTGCTTCCTCTATTCACTCCCTTTCCACCCTCTCAACATTAACAACCATTTAACAATACTTTCACTGCTGCTTAGCATTTCATGCAATATTTTACTGCTTAGAGTTTTGTTAATGTGAGTGGCTGCAGGGAGTGTAAGAATGTGTTTATTTCTGAGGCAGCCACTCAGCATGGTCACATAATTACTTAGAAGGGAAGTGTGCTTAAAGAAAATGTATGTCTCCCTTATTTCTTATTTTATACTATTAAAGAGGGACTCCAACATATCAGACTCCTTTTCATTTTCATTTTGTAACTAGACAAAAGTTTTGTTTAAACTGAGTGGCTCTTTATCTTTGGGTTACAAGTTATTGTGAGCAGATAACTACTCCACTTATTTCAGTCCCCATTAGCACATGGAAACCTCACTAATCATTCATAACAAACGGCTCCAGCCAGGCAAGGCTGTCTATTTGCTGCAGTTCCATACAGTCTTTTGGGAATACATTCAGGCAAGAAAAAATAAAGATAGAAAGGATAGTATAAAGATATACTACAGGTGGTCAACCTGTAGTGAAAAACAGAAAATAGAAATTAAAAACGCTGTTGCAACAGACTTAAGAAGGTGGGGGAGAAACCATTTAGTCATGGTCCTTTATTCATCCGATAGGGGTTCCTTATTACACATCCCGCTTAAGAAAAAACAGGGATACAATGTTTTTCACCTTCCAAACACCCTGAAGGGTTGGAATTTACACCACCCTCTACAGAAACTCCATTCCAGGGACCCTAAATAGTTAACATGATGTCATACTGTATGTTAACAGAAAGATGTAAATAGATAATATGACATTTAACATTTTCCTGGGGTTTAAGCAGTACTAATCATTATCATAGTAATCATATATACCTCTTATTATTTAATTGCAGTACATCAGCATCTTGACTGTAGGGAACAAAAAAAAACATTTACCCCACCAGACATGTTCAGTTTAAGCAGGGCCCTTTTCTTAGCTTCAACCTCATACCTGACCCACTGTGTGTCTTTTACATTTTCTTGAGACCAGCTTCAGACATCTGAGGGTAAACACTTCATGAGGTTACCCCAATGCAGAGTTCAATCACTATTCTCTTATACATAATTTTTCTCTGTATTTTCTAATAATTTAAAATATGTATTCCTTGGACCTTTGTTATCTCCTAAGATATTTTCATCTTAAACACCAGGCCAGCTCCCTGACATAACGTACTACACTTCTTTAAGAAAGGACGCATTGCATTCTTTCTACCAGAAATATCTGCAGGAATGTATGAAGGAGCAATAGGAGCCTCTACTCACCCATTTTATCCTTTCCTGACCCATGACCCCAAACCATTGGTCATTCATCCCCTGATGGGTCTCTTCAAAACAGGCAAGAAACCAAGGGACCTTTCCTGTTACATTTTACCCATCATAGAATACCACATTCCTAATTTCCTCTTGGGTGTCCTACTGTCCTTTTAAACATTATTTTGAAATTCTGAGATCCACTCAACAATCTGAAAATAAACAGTACCAAAGACTGTTACCATTTGGTACCCTGTAATCTAGATGGGAGTTCCCTTACTACAAGGGCACAATTATTTTCCATAATGACCCCTTCCTTTGGGACTTTCTTTCCACTCAGAATGAACCAGTACCTCTGCTGAACAGATTTCTTCTGTACCCAGCAGGAACCTCCACTACACTGCACACAGGACAGGTTCTAACATAGGTCACCAACTGTTTGTACATACCAGTCCTGTAGTATGAAAGTGTTAACTGAGCTAACACACTGCCATGACTCAGATGCCCACAGGAACTGGACTGTGCAGTCTCCATCACCTGCTGTCAATAGGCCTCAAGCACCGCTACTTTGGCATCCACTCTTTTTTTTGTTGTAAAATATTTTACTTTCAAGTAAGAAAAACAAATGTACAACATTGGGACCAAGGTCCCCATCAGAAGATAAATGTTAAAGTACATGGCTACAAGGAAGAAAAGTAGAGGAAGGGTGGGGAGTCAGGAGAACCAAGGATAGGAAACATAAAACAAACATCAATTTGCACTTGGTTACAGTGCACAAGGAATGATCAATGTATGTCGATAGTAACACCTCTACTGTAAAGGTTAAGATTTCTCTATGACTTAAGAGGATGAGGGTAAAAGGGTAGGGGATAGAAAGGTGGAAGGGTATAGGTGGAGGGAGTAAGGGGTAGGAGAAATCCAGTAGTGGACATATACCTTATGTATTAAAGTAATACAATGCTGTATGATAAACTAGATTTTCGCATTATTATTACTCACCCAAGGGGTTCTTTCCCTTGTATGTGCATTGCTAGATTTAGACACACAGATCCTAAGTGAGTATCAGGTCTCTTCAAGGAATCAGATAAATATCAGATAATGTAAGTAAATACTGCAAATCATGCATTCGGTCTAAGAGAAAACAAAAATATACCCAAAGAATCTGTTCTTAAGGTGATGCTAAGTTAAGTATTATATTTGGGTCAGCATCAGATACCTGAAGGGCAGGTATGGAACTGTAATATGGAAAGGGGTATTACTGTCTTACTTGTAGGGGAGATAGCAGGGATAACTGGATAGAAAGGTCCAACTCTTGTCTTACTTCCATCCCTCCCTTATTTAGGGTCAGTCAGGATAGGTTAGTAAGACCTGTATTCATTATCAGAATCTTCACTATTGATAACCAGGCTGCTTTCTGCAGGGGTAATGGGTATTTGGACTATTCCCTCCTGGGGATTGATATATTGCAAGTAAGGGCCAGCAGATTTTGAATTTAGACATTTGATATGATTGAAGATGGGAGATCCTATCCTGCTTAGCTAATGCAGAGAGAGATGCCAAGACCTCTTCTAGTGTAGGAGTCAATCACGTTCTCCATTTGTAGAGCAGGGCTGTCTTGGTCTGGAGAGCCAGAAGGGCAAGCCATCTGTATTCAAGGGGTTCAGTCTTGAGAGATGGGCTCAAATTCCCAGAAGAAAGAAGAGGGGTTGTGGGGTATCAGCTTATGGAGTACCTGGGATGCTACAGCCTCTATTCCCTGCCATAGAGGCTGTATCTGAAGGCAGGATGAGAATATGTGTAGTAAGTCCCCACCGCATTTGGCATCTCCAGCAGTTATTGGAGTCTAGGGTTTGGCTTTAGTGAGGACAACAGGGTGTTATACCATGAATGAGATATTTTGTTTTGCTTCAGGCGGGATCTGGCATCCTGAAACCAGTTATGTGTATCCTTCCATGTCTGGTCAATTAGGGTGGTGGGAATGTTTGGTGGAGCATTTATTCCCATTTGGTCTTTGCAGCCTTAGATTGGGATGGGAGGTTGTCTCTTAGTTTGGCATAGATTCATCCTGCGAGATCCTTGGGATGTTGTAGCCAGGTATGAAGGTCTGATGAGGTGAGATGGGAGGTGGAGTGACCCAGAAGAGGGTGAAGGGCTGCTCTGATTTGTAGGTACCTCCAGAATTCCACCTGGGAGGTGTAATTTCTGCCAGAGAGATTGAAACATATGAAGAACATTAAGGCTCTGGTCCCTGAGATCCCCCAATTTATAAATACCCAGATCTAGTCAGTGTTTCCAGGCCACCTATTCGCCTCCTATGGTGATGAAAGGGTTTTGCCACGTGGGTAGAGGGAGGAGGAGGGAGGGTTCCATTTTCAGCCTTATGTGTGTGGAGAACCAGTTGAATTGAGATGACTCCACCGTGGGAGTGGTTTGGGTCTTATGTTCTCTGGTTTCCCTATTATTCGGTTGGCGTCTGGTTTCTTTTGGAGAAAAAGGAGGGATGAGGGTGTATTGTCCCAGTGATATCCAGCTCAAGCTGGACCCATTGTGGAAATGATGGGGTGGGACAGTATGTCCACTTACCATTTGAGCCAGAAGGAAGGCTCTCAGTATCCCTCCATCCAGGGAGGTTTCAGGCACCTTGAGACCAGTGTGCTCGAAGTTCAGAGCGACTGAATATTGGTTTGGAACCTTCCAGAGGAAGTCCCCAATTAGTCTGTCTATGGCCACATGCCATGTGTTGGGGAGTGGGATGGGAATATGTGCCAGGATATAGAAGAGTTCAAGGGTGAATACCATTTTAATAGCTACAATCTTCCCTACTGGGGTGAGTTTGAGCATTTTCCACCCATAAAACTCTGTCTTTATGGAAGAGAGCATGGGGTATATATTGGCTTGCCAGATTGTCTCTAGGGCCGGGGAGGATGAACCCCAGGTAAGTGATCCCTTTGGAGCCCACATAAATCCAGCTGTGACAACCATCTGTTGGGTACAGTGTTCATTCAGAGGCAGCATTTCAGTTTTGTTTTGTTTAATTTCAAACCTGAGTAAACAGTAAAGGAGTCAAGAAGTTGTGGGGGAACTGATAGTTGAGCATCCACAGAGGGAGGAAAGGCCATCTACATACATAAGGGTTGTGTATTCTGTATTCCTCACTTTGGCAACATTTTTGCTGCTGTGACAATAATCACGATAAAGAAAAAGAACCTCAACAACATTTTTCTGTGCATGACATCATTCCCATTATAGAGATAGGAGTGCCACAAACACATTAAAGTTATCACAAAAACACTGAACACATTTTCCAATGTATTGTTTTCTTTATCACTTCATTGTGCCAAGGTGGATTATGCTTTTAGGCTGAAATTTGCGGGGTGGCAAGCCCTGGTCCCACATATCTGCCTTTTGGTGGTTTGTTCTCAAAACATTCAATGGGCCCATATTTACAACATTCTGAAGCTGATACATTTTCCATAGGACAACATTTCGGCACCTGTATCTCGAAAATAATTCAAGATAAGGATTTTTCACTACCGCAGCTTTGTCCACCTTTAGGTGGACTCAGCATCATGGAGTATGGAAGTCATGATAATAACTGCAGTGGAATTTTCCCTAGGTTATGCAGTTACTGAGATATTGGCAAATTAATGTTACAAGGGTTCATTTTCAGTACTGTGGGGCTGCTGGCATGGCTCCGTATTTATGTGTAAGTGGGGCGCAGGGCTCGGAGGGCCACGCTCCCATACACATATCATTGCTCTGAAAAATGGACAATGTGAAGGGAGAGCAGGGCCCAGAGGGCCAGCACTCCCACAAGCACATACCACTAACTACTTACATTATACTTTCTCAAAACAAAAGGGAATTCATTGTCCAAAAACTCTGTTAATGCATCAGTTAGGGTTGATACAACAAAGTTTGTAAATTTGCTGTTGGGGTTACCACCCCACCCCACCCTACAGGCACCAACAGGCATTGGGGTGTGACATGGGGTCATCAGACCTAACTCTCACCCCATGCTCCTATACTGTGGCATGTCAGCTTGTTTACACATTGAATGGGTGAGATCTGGGCCTGAAGACCCCATGACACAGCATTACAAAGTTGAGAAATGTCTCATAGGATAACATTGCAGCTTCAACAGTACCTTTCAGCACCCATATCTCAAAAACAATTTGAGATAGGAATTTTCTACTGCAGCTTAGTCCACCTTTAGGTAGTCTAAGCATGCATGGAAACTTTGAGGAATGATTACAACTGCAGTGCAATTTTTCCATGCTCGCTATGGCTACTGCGGTATTGCCAAATAAGTGTTACAAGGGTTCCTTTTCGGTACTATGGGGCTGCTGTATGGCTTTGTATTTAAGTGTAAGTAGGAGGCAGAGCCCAAAGGGCCTGTGCTCCCCAGACTCATATTATTATGCACAAATGGGCAGTTTAGTGGTAGCATGGGGCCCACCAACACATACCATTTATGAGTTACATTACACTTTTACAAAAAGTAAGGCAATTCTTTGCAAAAAACTTTGTTAATGCATCAGTTAGGGTTGATGTCACAGTGACAAAAGTTTGGAAATTTGATGTTAGGGTTACCCCATACCACCTCCCCAGTCCTCCACACACCAACAGATGTCGGGTGTGCCACAGGGTAATCAGTCCTAACTCTCACCTTTCTCCTATACTGTAGCATGTCAAAGGAGACTCTATACACTATATCATATGGAGTTGTTTCCAAGCAAAGTTATAAAAGCTAAATACAATAAGTCTACTGATAGTTGTGCAAGACATTGCAAATGCAATGCCCATGCCATTGACGATTTAAAACATTTTATCTTAAACTGTTGCTGATATGTCAAACCCAGGGCTATGTGGCTTGACCCACTTCTGCAAAATATTCAGACAAATCGTACACATCAGATTTAAAAGATATTATTTACTTGTAATGACAAACTTATCATTAGAACTATTGCTGTTTATCTAGACCTGATTTATAAAATGTGTTAAGGAAAGGATTTTAGATATATTAGGGTGCTCCATGCTTTCCACGTATGCATAATTTAATAAAATGTAAGCTTAAATTCTTATTTGCACACACTTACATATGTATTAGGTTTTCAATATTGAAATTACTTGTATGAAATAATTAAACTGCTGCCACTTACATGCTGGTCTTTCTGTGATTTTAAGAATTTGTATTGTAAATTTTTGTCAACGGCCTGAGACCCAACAATAAACTACTACACTATCTATACTGTATATAAATATTCTTTGAAAAAACTCTAATAATGCAACAGTTAGGGTTGCTACTACAGTGACAAAAGCAAGAAAATTCAACATTGTGGTTTTCAACCTAACTCTGAATTTTGCCCCACCACAACCCCACATACACACACACACACACACACACATACACACACACACCACACATACAAGTGGGGGATGGTACAAGGCAAAACAACCAATCAGAAACAGACACCATAAGGTAACAGAAATAGCATACAACTTTGTAAACATACCACAACAGGCACCCATCATCATGTTTCACCAACTGTATCACTTGATGCCATCCCAGTGTCTTGGGGGTATACCCACATCCTGTGCAAGCATGTGAGATGGTCACTGCATAAACTGTGTACCTACATGCAGTTAGTGCAACAGTACAGATAACTCCTTGTACTACCAGATGGTGAGTTTAACCATATCATGTCATGTCTCCGTTTAGAGAAAACAATGATGTACATGTGTTATAATGTTATCCTATAGAAGAATTTCTCAATTTTGGAATGTTGTAACTATGGAGTCGTTCCGTTTTCAGACCAAATTACCAAAAGACATGTCTGTGGGACTAGGCCTTGCTACCCTGAAAATTTCAGGCCAATAGCACAATCCACCTTGCCACAATGAAGTGACAAAGAAAACAAGATATTTAAAATGTGTTCATGCAGTGTTGCCCTGATTATTTTAAATGTTATCACGACACTCCTATCTCTGTAATGAGAATGTGACCATGAACACAAAAATAAGTACATGATTATCTTTCTTTTGATCACGATTAATTTTGCAGTAACATAAAATACTGCCACAAACACAACATGACAAAATGGTGGACAAAGTTTAAAAACACGTTTCCAGATGAGCTGGTGAAAAATTAATGCCAGATTCATATTCCTCAAGCCCCAATTAGGTAAACATAACTGCTGGTGTTTACCAAAGTGCACTATTTTTTGAATTACATCATTTTTCTCCCTCATTAACTGAAAACAAGATGATGGCAAGATGGAGAACAAAAATGTACATATGTCATAGTGATATGCCAACCTGGAATATGCTGTGCACTACTATGCCTGCATTACCAAAGTACACCAAAGTCTATATGACAGTATCTATAAGTTACATGTCACAAGATAATTATTAAAATACTGCTGTAACATCCATTTAGCAAGGTATAAGTACAGTGCAATCTATATGTTACAATGACAGTACAGAAGGTGGTTTCTCTTCTATATTCTCATTCCTGTTTTTGTATACCATAATGCAATGTATAAATCACAATACCTATATTTCACAATGTGAACAGCATAACATATTGGTACTGTGACATATGCATTGTATTGTGCAGCTCCACTACAAATATGGCAGTCCATGGGCCCAAGCATGTTATCTTTTAGTGTTATATATGCAGAAAATGTCATATAGGTACCACTCCACTATGTGTCTTTAGTACTACATAGGCAACATGCCAAAATGGCATGACAATATTGTCCTCCATAAACTGAGACATATTATATGAATGGAGCAATAGGAGGACATGTTCCCTAACATTGCACACTTCCAGCACTACATTTACAAAGAATACAACAGTGTTGAAATGTTATGTTGACAACAGTATTCATCCATGTAAATACTATAACAATCTACATATATGATGTTAGGACCGTTGGATTATTAAATTATCTGCAACATATCGACACACAGATAATATGACAGTACACAGTACCTGATAGGAACACTGTATAATATTTGAGATGCTGATGTCATCTACCTCTTACCATAAACAAAGAGAGTTAGTATGTCTCACAGCGACACACAGCAGTGTTTTACATCCTTCATTGTTATACCTACTCAGATAGGCATACAGAAGTAGTGAGCAAATGCAGCAGAGAGTAGCTTTACAGTTTAATTCATTAACTAATGAGTACGCCCAGTAAGATAATAAGAAACAGTCATAATCATCAGATTCTAAATAGATGTCATTTAAAACATTCATCATTGCCTTTTTAACACCTGACCATATCTTTGCATATCTTTGGACAGCATGTGGGTGTACCCCCAAGACACTGGGATGGTAACAGAAGTGATACAGTTGGTGAAACATGATGATGGATGCCTGTTGTGGTATGTTTACAAAGTTGTATGTTATTTATGTTACCCTATGGTGTCTGTTTCTGAATGATTGTTTTGCCTTGTACCATCCCCCACTTGTATGTATGTTGTGTGTGTGTGGGGTGGGTGGTTGGAGTGAAATTCGGAGTTAGGGTTGAAAACCCTAATGTCAAATTGCCTCACTTTTGTCACTGTAGTAGCAACCCTAACAGTTACATTAACAGAGTTTTTGTAAAGAATTTCTTTCCTTTTTTGACATTGTAATAAAGTAAAAAAAAATACACAGCTGGCAAACAATTATTTTTCTAATGATAGCATAGACCATCTACAATAGTATTGTACCATACCTTACACAAGTGCTAAAGAAAGACACAAAACCCATGAAACCTCACTTTGACTTGTCAAAGTATAGCTTCTATGCACATCTATACATTCTTACAGTCTCAGTATATTGATTAACACACATTTTAAAAGGCAAGTCATATATCATTCATATACACTTTTCAAGTAACACAACAGACACAGAAAATAAGTTAAGACAAATGTTTATTAACTATTAAGTGCCAGTTCTGTTTTAAAGAAGGCCAACTTGTACAAGTCACTCAGTCTCATACCACTAGTGTGTAATTGCATAACACAGGTATATATAAAAGTGTAGGAAAAGTGATATGAGAATGAGAAACTCAATGTTCCTGGCGTGCAAAAACCAAACAAGTAAAACAATTTAAAAGCTATCGACACCAAAACAGCAAATTATAGCATTACTGCAGTAGTGCATTACTATGTTAGAATACTTTAACATTACATGCATCTGGAAAAATTCCTCACCCGACCCTTAATAAAAGCGATCAGGAAAAAATCAGGAACATACCTTCAACTGATATTGAGTAGAGTGTGTGATTCACAATACTAACCCATAAACAACAACAATTAATACCTCACTACACATAATAAGCATTTTAACTACAGTCATATATTGTTAACAGCAATAATATTGTAATTAAAGTCAACATTTAAAATTAGTAATCTTGTAATTAACACTGTGGCATAGTAAATGTTAATAAGAAAATCTAACTAATCAAATAGTGACAAGTCACATAGTCATAAAACTGTTAGCTAGTTACTAAGTATTCAACAAATCAAGGTTTCGTAAGACATCTAAATAAATAGCACTCATACACTGCATTAATAACAAGTAAATAACTGTAAATGTGTAACTATGTAGAGCAGAAAAAACATTCCTATGAAGCACTATGTAACTTTAGGCATTCTTACAAACTGTAATATTACAGCTGGCACTCAAAGAAAGAGTTCTAAGACTTTGCAGATATATACATAATACTTTCAAGATTTACATTTTTTAATATATAAACAATATTAATAATAAGTATTCCTCTAAACATCTGTATCTTAGTTCTATATACAGTGTATTGGTCCCAGCAGTAAGTAAAATTGGCAGAAATCATACCACTTGAAGTGGGCACTATAGATGTATCACTGAAAGACATGCTGTTCATATAGAATGTTAGGCATTTTTCCTACTGTGTTATAAAGTATTGCACAACAGTATGTGTCAAAGACATACACAGCTAAAGTGTCAGCTTTCTTGCACAATCTCTCATCTTGCATCACGAGGCAGATGTGAGACACATATATAGTGCAGTGAAGAACAAGTATAATCACATTTGTAAATGTATGCAAGGTACACAGTATTGCCATGCAATGGAGTGACAGCTATCAAATCATATTCTATGTAACATGTTGCAGCAATGCTGAAATAAGAAGATCAGTACAGCACAATTGCATGGTACTGCAATATCAATGTACAGGTAGTAAGAGTGCTCCACAATGAAAGCAATTGTTGTATGTAATTTGACCAAACAGACAGCTTGCACGATTAAGGCCCACTTAGGCTGCATTGATGCTAAGATCACAGCAACACCTACTTCAACTGTTGGCATCATAAATACCTGCATCTACATACTAAATCACTGCTAATATTCATAAACAGATATGAAAGTAGCTGCACATATCCAGTAAAGGTTGCATGTTACAGTCTTATGACTACAACAGTGTGTCAAATAGAGGTTAAGAAGATTAACATGTACTATTCTACTGCCAGGTGAAGCTCATTGTAATTCTTGAGAATCAGGACATGAGCATATTTTAAGTTATGCGTTAATCTCTGTTTAAAAGTGGTCATGTAGTCATTGTATTCCATCCAGCCATTGCTGTACCTGAGCCATGTAATATAATGTCCTGAATGGACAAATGCTCATGGTGGAATACCACAGCCTAAGTATCAAAACATTCTCCCATGAATTGTACTCTTACAGCTACAAAATCAGTGATCAGTGTGTCAATTCATAGTCCATTAGCAACACACCTCTGCAAGACTAAAAGAATATACTGAGAAGAGGGTCTTAGTCATATGGACTGAAAACACTCTCCTGCACACCGGGTACACCTCCAGTCACACTCTGCATTCCTGAGTAGTTCTCTGGATTTAACAGAATGAGCCTGTGGAACACACAATGAAACCCACAACATGTTTTCTGTTACTTCTCTGTGTGAATGTTGACAAGGCAAGCAACTGTACTTTGTCACATAAGTCACAGTAAAGTACTGTCGCATTGGAACATGATCTGATTCCAAGCTGTTAATGATAGCCATCATAAACTCAGTCACATCTTGTTGAATGTTGTTAGAGAATGTTTGATGTCCATAATATCCACCCAAGACAATACAAAGGGTGTCAGTCTGTATGCTATTGTCATGCTTATCACTATCATTGATAACTTCCTTCAGTGACTGAGACAGTGGTGTGTCACGAGAAGATTTGATAGTGACAACAAAGTGAGACATATGGAGAAATGCTTGCATTGCAGAGTTTGCATAACAGTGCTGTTGTCAAATGTGGGACAACAGCCATTCCAACTGCCTTCTTACGTGGTGGGGAGCTAGTTTGTTGTTGAGTTCTGGGCGTTCTTTGTGCTGTCTGCATTTGGTCAATCTGTCTGGTACTTTTTTCAGGCAGAAACTGTCACTGTAGCATTGTGGTTTGCCACATTCATGGGTAGTGGTATAAGAGGCAATATCAGCTGGTAAAGAGTACGTAATCTGTTGTACTCACCAATACATCATCTGTCAGCACGTATTTTATGTGATGATATACAAACTAACAAAGTCTGTGTACTTGTGAAAGTGCAACATAGCTCATACCATCTTTGAAGATGTCAGTGTCTATGTCGACCATTGCTGAGTCCAAACTCAGGCCTTGTGACTTGTGTATAGACACAGCATATGCAACTCACACAGAAAACTGTTTCCTCATCACATATATGTCTTTTTCAGAGCTGGAACTCTACAGTTGTCCTAGAAATAGGTAAACACTGTTCAATGTTGTCAAACTTGACAATGAGCGCTCCATGAATGTCTTTTGTACACTGTACTGAAAGTCAACTATATGTCCCATTGCACCATTTACCATGCCATGCTTTACATCAAGATTCCGTCCGGCATAACATGATGTGTGCAATCATGCACACAGTTAGAACTGCTTCTAACCCGCTGTACGAGACACATCTGACTTTAGTTTAGACAGTCGTTCATTCAGCTTTACTACCAGATTCCAATTCAAGACTGCACCATCAACACTGTCAACAGCATACAGAGTAATGATTTCTTGTCCCTGTCTGTGCAACACTATGCTGTTGAATTCATCACATTGCTTAAATCGAGGCATAAGACACATGACTGGAGTAGATTCTAAGTACACACTAGTAAAAACATCACATGCTGCAGTGAGAGAACTTTACTCAGTGCTGATACATCATGTACTCATCAGAGAAACATTCTGTTGTGACAATGACCAAATTCGAGCCTGATCCAAAAGTATCTTGTACCCAAGATCATGGCTCTGTCCATAGTCTTCATACAGCTCAATGTAAACAAACTACCAAAGATTTATCCCTCAATGTACCCAATTGTTTTTTGCTTCCTTCACAGTCAGTGCTGTAAGACATGCTCTCCATTCACAGGTGCAAGTTGCAGAAGGTCACCAAACACAATAACACTCTTACCACCAAATGGCTGACCATCATCAGTCCCAAGTATCTCTTGGGGACAAAGATATATACATGCAAGCATGACATTTGATACCATACTAATCTCATCAATGATAAGAAGTTTCATCTTGACAAACATTGGGTGCAGCTCAGATGCCACCTCACGGGAAAGTTTATGATACTCTCCTGTTTTGCCATGCTCTACAGGTAAGATGAATAACCAGTGTAGAGTCGTGCCACCAATGTTGTATGCTGCCAAACCTGTTGGAGCATTCCAAGCCACAGACATCACTTCTCCTGTATGTCTCCTTATCTCCACTGTGATAGCTTCGATAACAAAACTCTTGCCTGTCCTAGCAGAACCACTAACAAATATTAGCAGTGGAGCATGCTTTCTGCATGTGTATTTTTTCCTCTCATGAAGGATGCCATGTCTCTGACAGCTTCAGTGACCTCATCATATACAGCATATTGCTGCATATTTGGCTGATCAATCAGTATACTTGGATCCTCTATGATATGAGAAGAATGTTCCATAGCACTTTTGACTTCACTCATGAGAACCATAAGATCATTCATTGTTAGAGGGGCTCCAAGACTACCCTCTCCTTCAGGATCCATGTTTTACTGATAATTTCCTGGGGTATCTTCCTCAATCTGTTTCTTCATTTTTGAGTGATCTATTTTCTCCCTCCATGCCTTGAATCCACCTCTCCTTTGGGCATCCAAGGTCACCAGTACTCCTTCTAAGCTCCCCAGGCCCTTCACCTCACATTGCAGCCTACCTCAAGGTAGCTTGGTGTTACCCTTTGCCAAGTGTCCCTCTCCTCTGAGGGGAAGGCACCAGTTGGGGACAGCCAAGTATGCTATATTTTCCTCGGCCTCAGGTGCTGCTGAGACGGCTGGCCCATGGAAGTCTTCTGGGTGTGCTGGTAGACTTGATGCGATCATCCAGCCAATCTGGAATGTTTTTCATGTTTTGTACTTCCCACATTGCAATGCTTTTGTGCAATGATCCCAGTGTCCACCGGGGCTACTGCAGAGTGCAGTGATCCTGGATACCACCCCAGGAGAGGAGAGCAGTCCTACAGATGCTCAATCCTCTCCCTTCCTGATGACCCCTGATGACCCAAGTCTGTTCCTGAACCCTGGCCACTGGTGTGGTGTGAGGTAAGGCACCAACGCCTCAAGCCTCTGCACCACCACCGGGCCAGCCTAAGCTGTTTATTAGCTTGTTCCATCTGCTCCTTCTTTAATTCCAGCCTTCAAATGTATCTTTAGGACTGCTGACTCTTGAAGGTCTCATATGTAAGGTAGAATTGTTCTTCATATTGTCACAGTCTCCTTTTAGCGTCCTTTCATCCCTCCATGGCTTAAAGAGGAACATTAGAGCAAAGTAGTAATGTTCCTTGCTGTCAGTAATAGAGACACTCAATTTACAATGGTCAATAAGCTATGACTTCTTTTTAGCAAGGCACCCATCAAAGCCTCTGACTTTGTAGATGTCTTGAGTCTCATCAGGTACTACATCAGCCTTATAGTCGTGCCACTGAGCTACATGGTACAGCCACATGTCATCCATTGCATATGACCAATTTGGGTAGTATGTATCAATGAGGTTATTCTTCAAAATATTTTTGAAGAGGATGGTTCATAGCCAGTTCTTCAATCTCATCATGAGACTTCAAAACACGCTTTTGTTTCTCCTGTAGTTGACATTGAGAAACTGTACAGTATCAGACTTGCCATACAAGTGTGTCCCAATCAAATGATCACTGGCCTCATATGCTCTGCACTCCCTGTGAGACAGTGTTTTTAATCCCAGTGACCAGTATTGTGAGCTTAATGTTCTGTTGAAAGCTGCTATGTCTTCCCAAAGTTCAAGTAAATTTGTCTGCTCATGTTTTGTGATGTACAACATGATGTACCACACAAAGAGACAGAGAGTTATCTGCAACAAACTGCACATCAATGTTTACCACATCAGTAGAGAAATTGTAATCATTGATGAACACCTCATTCTCCTGTCTGGATAACTCATAGACCCTCTTTGTGGACTTTGCCTTGAGATGGTGATGCATGGCTGAGAACAAGTCATTCATACATCCCTGCTGGCAGACACATCTTGGGAAACCAAATCGATATCTGGTGTACCACTCATTACAACTCTTGACTGGTCAGTGACAGTACTTCTCCTAAAATGCCACTGAAACTTTTGCACCAGCTTCCAGAGTGTTGGACTATCATATTTATCAGGGATGTGGCAAGTCACATAACGTTGAATGAACTTCAGCACTTCAGCTGATTCATTCTTGTCAATATGAGGAACATCTTTAATCCACAACAGCATATGAATGTGTGGTTCACCTCATGCCTGATATTCTATCCTCCAAAAGTAGTGCTCAGCTAAGCCAAGAAGAGAATTGTCCTTTGACAAAATGAAAGTCAATATCTCATGGAAGCAATGGTGGAAATGCGTGACACTGAAACTGGATTAAGTGAACACATTTCACCAAGTGTCACTGATGAAATGCCATCGACATCAGAATTGGCCCACCTCAACAGTTCAACTAACTCAACTAACTCATCCCAGTTGTACTCTGCACAGCTTAGAGTTACAAACCAAGTAGCTGCACCATACTCACGCAGCATGGTCATGACCTCCAGTGTCTATGATACCAGTATTCTTTTGTGCCACAAAGACTTGACAGCATAGATGTCAAATTAACCTGAAGTGTCTCATCCTTTTCTGTCAGATGGTGTAGAAACAGCTGCTGTCATATCTTCTAATGGGGTAGTCAACTGGAGTATATGCTCAATGAACACAGAGGTACACTAAGCTCACTCTCCACAACGGGTGGAACAAGTATTGTATGTTCCTATGAAATTTGCCATCCTTGTTCAACACTCTTGATGTTCAGTATTCAGCACCTTGAACACAAACCTCGTGCTGATCCAGATGCCCTCCTGTTCCTTTTGGGAACAAATCTAAAACATCGTGTCTAAGTTGTTCCTCCCATATGCTGACAGGGCTACCTTCAGCCTGTTTCATCTGATACAGGTCAATGTTATCCCTAATGGGATCTCTGCCATGTAGAGGGTGAACTGTGTATTGTTCATACACATATTCATCAGTCTCAACATCGACCTTCTCAATGGTTGGCTTTCTAGTATCTACTGGTCCAAACTGAATACTCATTTCTGACAGTTCATGTATGTCGAGCTCAGCATAGAAAGCATTATTGCTCTTGAGATAGTGTAGAACACTTTTCACTTTCTGTACATTGACAACATCTTGCCAAATCACCTTGGACTTTGTAGGCACACCGTTGACTAGAATTACCATACTGTTTTTCTTTGAGATCTTCTCCACATTCTCTTTCAGAGGAAGTGGCAAATACATCACAGTCCCTTTCAGAGACTTGACAAGCTCTTTTGGGGTACTTTCTGTGTCTTTGTATTGAGGCGTAGAATTGTCTGACATGGTTTCATGGTTTGTATCAGTATCTGCTCAAACATATTCAATGCAGCAATCTCAGTAGGTGTGGCATCTGCCTCCATATTATTTAGAAAAAGATCTCAGTGGCAGAGTGTTATTTTTCACCTTGACAAACAGTACTGACACATTATGACCACTGGGTCCAAGTCAAAGTCACTCTTTACTAGTAAATAGGCCAACAATCATGCCCACATGTCATTAAAAGATTTAATCTTTTCCAGGTCAACTGTAACAGACTGAACTGTAAAGTAGTCTGTGACATGAGACACACACAGAGTCAAACTTCTCTCTCTTCACCATTTCAAACTTGACATATGAGTTTTCCAAATGTTTTCAGTATGTCAGATTCCTGTAGAGTGAGACTACGGATACATTGGCAGGTGTGTTCTCACAGGGTGCATCATAACATTTATTGTTGCGGTGCACATTCTGTATCACAGGTTTTGCAGCTTCCATGACTCATCAAGCTGTTTGTATAGTGACACAGCTTTTCTCACATGTATATTTTGTGCACAAGGTTGAGCATCCCAGGATTGCGTACACCAATCATATGCATGTGATGAAATACAATCTTGCTGACACCGCTATCTAAGCAAGCTAAGGAATGTCCCAACAGACCTTTATGCTTGCAAATTTCACAGAGATCAGTCTTATGTAATAAGTTGCATCTCTGTTTCTTCTTACTTGCAAGAAACGTCTTAACAAACTGCAATAGCATCAAATGATGCTTGCCTCAGATTGCAAATGTCATCACATTTCCATGGTGCACAACTTCTTGCCATTGTCTCAGTTGCTGAGCCACTTTCATCATCTGAGACACTTGCTTCTTCAGCATGTGTTACACTCAACACATTGCAAACCTCACTAACCTCGTCAACAGAGATAACAAGCTCCTTAGAAACTGGTTTGTAAGACTCCTGCCAAAAGAAAGCCTCTGAGTGCTCTTTATGTAGCCATATACCTTGGAAGACTTCACAAAACACGTGTCTGTTGAGATCCTCAACATTTTGTAGTCTACTATGAACAGACTGCACTGTAGCAGTAAAACATTCAAGTTCTCTCATCATTTTGCTCCACAAACAGGAAAGAACAGCAAGTGCCATATTCACAAATGTACAAACTCTAAGTTATAGATTCATCAAAGGTAATTTACTCTTTAGTCATTTGCATTGACGTCTCATAATGGTATAAATAATTTGATCAACCATAGCCTTTGAAGATAGTGTTCGGAAAGATTTCAACTTGCCAAGATGGCCACAAATAGCAGAACTATGTTTTTGTTTATGGGTTGCAATAGAAACATTTGCAGCCTGTGCAGCTCTGCTATACTCCACTATCACAACATCACATTGAGGAGCAAGCACTGTACATTTCTCTCTAAGGAAGAAACTGAGGCAGGCATGTCACCAGCCAACCTTTTCCTCTTGAAAGACCTTCCACTGTCCTTAACTTTCCTAATAATATGTTTTCTGCCCATGGTACTCTTCATCAACTTAACATAGCTATCATACGTATCTCTTCTATGTTTACTCTGCTGTCTATGTTTTAGGCATTTTCTCAACAGACAATACACAGTTCTCAGCCAATGTAATGATACAGGATCACACACCTATAAAAAAATATGTTTATCAGTTACCTGTTACAATAAAGATTTTGCAATAAACACTACAGAGAAATAGCATTACAATAACGTTTCACTGTCTGGCCTAATGTAATAAATGAGATATACAACCTCCTAAATGTTCCATCTTTGCAAACAAAAAACAGGAAGTATGGAATGTCATTGAAGTTAACAATTCATTACAACAGTGCTCTCTTATCTTCATACAAAATGTACAAATAAAAGCGTACTATAGTGTTTAGTTAACTGTTGTTTGTTTGCATAGTCTCATCCATTTCAAACTCATTACCACGAAAATAGTCATACTCAAATATATTATGTTACCAAGGTAAAGAAATGTTACCACAAACTTTCTGAGCTCTATGGGCAAGGTCTAGTGAAACTGATCCTTCCGCTACCATACCCTCTTTGGCTCAATACATTACCACCCTCCTCTCTCAGACCCATAGCATCTCCTATTCAAAACAGGCCTCAAAGCTCAACTACTTGAGTCTGCTAAATGTGACTGTGGCTAACACTGTCCGCCCGCTTAGTCCCAAACCCTCCAAATACCCGACACAGAGTCTCTCTAGATCCTATGAATCAACTTCCTGCACTTCTCTGTCAAGTGATATCCAGAATGCTGCCTACTACTGTCACCAGTTAACTAAGTTAAAGCCTGGACTGCACTACCAGCACTGTTATGTGAATACTGCTTGTTTATGTATGTTTTCTGTATTTGTGTACCCTCCACCCACTGTAACCGACGTGGAGCCTTTGCAAAAGAGTCTGTGACTCAAAGGATTGTAATTCGATTATATTCAATACATAAATAAATAAATAAATACAGTATGTTGCATAGGTTAAAAATTGTGGTTGAGAAAGCTTCTGAGCTCCGTTGGTGAGTTCTATTGAAATACAGTATGTTGCCACGTTCAAAAAAATGTGATTGTGAAACTTTTGAGCTCCATAAGAGTGCTATTGAAATACATTATGTTGTCAAGGTCAAAAAATGCTAGCACAAAAGTTTTTGAGCCCATGGTGAATCCTATTCAAATACACTATTTTCCTGAGGTTAAACAATGTTACTGTGAAAGTTATCTAGCTCTGTAGGCAAGCCCTATTAAAATACAGTATGTTGCTGAGGTTCAGAAATGTTAGTGAGAGACGTTTTCGAGCTCCATAGATGAATCCTATTGAAACATACTATGTTGTCTTCGGTCAAAAGATGTAATATAAGCGTTTTTATGCTTCATAAGAGTCCTATTGAAATACATTATATGGCTGCGGTCACAAAATGTTAGCGTGAAAGTTTTCGAGCTACATGGCCGAGTCCTATTCAAATATGTGATGTTTCCGAGGTTAAAAATGTTACCGCAAAAGTTTTGAGCTTCATAAAGGAGTTCCATAGAAATACATAATGTTGTCGAGGTAAAATGCTACCATGAAAGTTTTCAAACTTCAAATAATGAACCATCAGACACCAGCACATGTAACATAGAAGTATGTGCGCAATCAAAAGATATTGTTAATGTAATATGAACTGGTATGATTTCCACTGTTTAATTTTTGTTTTATATTACCAACAGCTGCTGGAGCCACAGATGAAGAAACAACATCTGCCCCAGGCCGGTCCCTGAAGAGAATGGGACAGAACAGCAAGATGATGATGACATCATAATTATCACCAGAGAACGTAAGTATCAACAGTTATACCAATAACGTCACTCTCAAGGTCACAGGGAATCAATACACCTCGGTAGAACAACATACTAGTTGTACATAGAGTTGCCCATATGCTACTCTATATGCTGTGTGCACAGCAAAGCCTATTTCAGGCTCTGCCATTTGTTTTAGTAAACTATAGGTTAGGGGAGCAAATAAGGGTTCATGGTAGGCTTAAATTACTTACAGTGTGCTGCAGGTGTCTCTGCAAGTTAAAGGTTACAAATCTGCAAGTTCCAGCTTAATTGTATAGAAGAAATCAAGTATGTGGCACCATTCAGTTGTGTTCTGCTGCACTGGTAACATCACTGCTGCAGCAGATCAACATAATGATCTCACTACTCCAGCAGAGCAACCATATTCAACCAAAGGGTGCAGATTGGCTATGACCTCAAGAACGAAGCTCAAGAGTTCAGTGCGATTTTTTTTTTTTTAGTAGATACTGCCATATACAAAATCTGGCTTCCACCTTTTGATAATGTGTGTTTGTTTGGTTTTGTATTATTTGTATTGAATTTTAAAAATAAAGTTATTTGCAAAAAGAAAAGAGTTCAGTGCGAATCAGTTTCCTCAAGGTGGCACAACTCACTGGTTCTGCATACAGTTGTCCATCTGCTATTCTACATAGTATGTGGTCATCAAGGCATATTTCATACACTGCCCTTTCCATTAGTGAGCTGGAGGTTGGGTGCAAATGACAGTTATTAGTAGGTTAAAACAACTGACAGTGTACTGCTGGCTAAAACATGGTATCTGAAATACAGAATTACTTGTTTGCAGATTGTTTCCATAGCCTATACTTTGTGTGTACAATTGTTACACACATGACACAAACAACCACACTGTGAACCACACTGTCACCAGCTACTTTCTGTAAGTATCATTATGGTTACACATACAATTGTGACTGGGTGGAATGCAAATCAGCCCAAAAGAGGTTGCCAAGTTCAGTCTCTGAAGACATATTACCAATTTTCAAATAATTATTTAGCTCTTTTTCAGACAACGCATCACAGATATCAAAGCATTCTGCTGCCAAAATAGTCAAACAAAAAATAAACAAAAATGTTTTTTTCATGCCATAAGACTTATTACTATACTTGTCTTGTTACAGATCCACTGGAGACCAGGGCAGTACCTGTCATAAAGGATGAGGCACCAGAACCAAAAACATCTGGCGTATGTATTCTATGTTTAAAAATAACACATTATCCTAACAGATCACAACTAAATACAGACAAACTAAACAAGCAATAACACACAATGAGATATGGATTATCGCCTCATAAGAGTATGCCCAGGGTGTGCTAAGGCACAAGGTGCTTGTGCTGAATGCCTTATGCTCCTGGGCGTGTCTTATCAGACAATAACCCACACCTTGGTGTATTATTGCACTTATTAAATGGGACCGTAAGTAATTATTGTAAGAAAAAATGTAAATATGTATATATTTATATATGGATTTAATAAGGAAAGATTGAAAAATAACCCCATTTCAGCCTCCCCCACTCAATGCCAATGAGACAGATAAGGTACTTGATTTAATGTGACATTTTTGTCTGAAATTGTTACTGTAGTCTATGCTTTTGAAGAATGAGAGCATTATATGTTTTGTCTGCATGCGCCTGTATTTTTAGAGAACAAGTATGCCATTTAGTGGATTACAATTGGAGGACATTGGTGGATGCTTACGAAATTTAAAACAGCCTGATTATGCTTTGCTGAGTTTATTTCTATAGAGGAGAGGTCAGAGATTACAGACTTTTATTTTTTTCCATGTGCTTTATTTTAGTTTTGTATGAAATTTCTGTTTTCCCCACTTGTTTGTGAGTGAGTATATCCATTGGCAGCAGCCATAAGTCGCTTTTTTCTTCATTTCACTTTTCTGAAACAGCTGTTACTTAAGTAAGTAGTGGTAGAGGACTGAGTTTGTTTTTATTTATTTAAATCTGACGCATCTTTCTCTAGTGGCTAAAGGAGAAATATGGGGAATATTTTTCTAGATTTAAAATAGTTGCCTCATGGTTCACTCCATTCAGTCATGGGTTTCTCGGTGTCATTTAAAGAGGACAGGAAATGATTTCCAATCTGCAGCTGTTTATAATGTTCCCATTTGCAGAACTAATATCCATAAGCCTAAATGATCCATAGATAACTGTAACTGCATAAAAGTGATGAAAACTCCACTTTGCATTGTTTTGTTTTATGGGCAGCATTCTGTTACAGTTCTCTTCACAGAACTAGTGATCGGAATTTTAACTTTGTCATGGTTCGAGGCACAGGACTCAAAACATGGTTCTGATAGGACAATAGCTCATGTTTAGCATTCTGTACTCAAACAATGACATAGTACAAACTCAAATTATTGGTTCCATGAGGAACTGTGCAGAATGTTGTCCAAAAAATAAATAACTGAAACACAATTTTTCACATTGGCGTTTATTCAGGTACTGTTCAATATGGTTCATTTGGAGGCAAGTCTTTCATTTCTGTTAGTAATAACATTACTAACAGCTGCTAATAACACAGATTTCCTGTCTCCATTAAATCCATTTTTGAGATATGGGCACGAAGGCGTCAAAGGAGCTGATGTTATCCTATGGGAATATTTCTGAAATTCAGAATGCTGCAACTATGGGACTGTTCAATGTTTTCATACCAAACCACCAAAAGGCACATCCATAGGACAAGGGCTTGCCACCTTGAAAATTTCAGACCAATAACACAATCCACCTTGCCACAATCAAGTGACAAAGAAAACAACACCTAGCAAAATGTGTTTGTGTAGTGTTACATAATTAATTTAATGTTATTGCAAAACTTCTATCTCTATAATAGGAATGTTATCACGCACACAAAAATGTTGGCGGATACTTTTTCCTCTGAGCAGGATTGTTTGTGCAGCAACAAAAATATTGTTGAGATCAAAACCGACATAAGTTTAAAAACATATTTGCGGGCCACCTACTAAAAAATAATGCCTGGGGCATGTTCTTCAAAGGCCGCTTAGATAAACACAGCTGTTGGTGATCACCAAAGTGCACTATTTTTGAATTACAGCATTTTTCCCTCTTGCTAACTGAAAACAAGATGTGGCAGCTACGACAACAATTTCGGCAAACTCAACAACAATAATGTAATCATGAAAGTTTTCTCAGTGCACATATAAATTTTCCATAGGCTATAATGGGACATGAAAAATGGAATATTTTTGAATGGAGCAATATTTTTTCACCAAATCTTCAAAGGCACCAGTTCAATCCAGGATACAGGTAGCACAACAAATTTAAAGTCACTGAAATGCATTCTTCAGTCCATTATGGCTTACCAAATAATTTGCAACAAGCGCCAAATTTCACTTTTTGAGTGTGCTACAGTTCTGCAACAGTACATCTGACTGAAACAAGTTTTTCAGATCCTGAGATATATGATAGGCTGGTCCACATTCCAAATTTCAGGCTGAATAGGACAAACAGTTGCAAAGTTATTAAAGAACAAATTTTGAGGTTTAGCATAGAAGTGGACATGGAACCTAACTATAGTGGTACTACCATGCCACTACAATATATATATATATATATATATATATATATATATATATATATATATCAGTATATATATATATATATATATATATATATATATATATATATATATATATATATATATACATGTAACATATTCATTGCAAAACACTTCCTTAAGGCATCTGTTAGGGTTGAAGTGACAAAAAGTAGGAAATGAGGCTTTAGGATTGAGACCCTAACACTCCTCAACCTACCACCCAACCCCCACCCCTCACAGACCAACAGGTGATGGGGTTTGCCTTGGGGTCATCGGCTCTAACTCTCACCCCATTCCATGCGTAGAAGGCTGACATGGTACACTATGGGAGAATGGTGTTGGAGTTAGGCTGATGACCCGAGGCACAACCCGTCACTTGTTGGTCTGTGGAGGGTGAGGTGGCAGGGTGGGGTGTCAGACCAACCCTAATGCCTCATTGCCCTACTTTTGTTGCTTCAACCCTAACTGATGCATTAACTAAGTTTTTTTACAATGAATATAAATATACCTTTAGTCACAAGTTAAAGAGTATCTTTTGCTGAATGTGAATGTTTTGTTTAACTGACCTATAAATGATAGTTCATGTTTGAAATATATTTATATAGTGTTGTATTTTGTTTATATTTTATATTGTTTTGTTGTTGTTTGTGTACTGGTCGCTCATGAAAATGGGTCATCTGGCCCATGGTCTTATCAGTATAAATAAATAAATAAATCAAACATATACATACATATATATATACACACTACAAAAGAACCCCAGAGCAAATGTCCTAAGGTTCGGGTTATCCCACAGGATATTGGCCATGCAGCCAAATTTTAAGGAAAACAAATTAAACATACTACAATAATGCAAAGCATCATAGGAAACATATGCAAATCTCCTTAAGGAGTTGCTGGCTCCCTTTCCTGGGCTAAAACACAGATATGGCACACTGATGAATCCAAATGAGGATGAAACATGTATGTGTGTCTGCTGTTCTTAGTGTGTGCTGATTGCACTGTGAGGCCTTCTGGCACCATGCAATTCTGCTTAAAGTTGAGCTAGTCCAAATTTTCTTATGGGGATTTGCATATGCTTCCCATGATGCTTTGCATTATTGCGGTATGTGCAATTGTGTTTTCTTCAAATTGGCTGTATATTCAATATCCTCTGGGATAACCATGCACAGGCATGGGGGTTCTTTAGTAGTTCTTTTCCTTCTGTATTTTGGGCTCCCTGTGATCCAAACAAATAGCATCCCACTTAAGGGGCTGATGGAACCCTCTCCTTGGGCTAAGACACAGATATGGCATGCTGATGAGTTCAAATGAAGACAAAACATGTGTATGTGTCTGCTGTTCTTAGCCTTTGCTGATTACACTATGAGGCCTTCCAGCACAATGAAATTCTTCTTAATGTTGAGCCAGTCTAAATTCTTTCATGGAGATTTGCATATGTTTCCCATGATGCTTAGCATTATAGGAATATGAGAAATCATGTTTTCTTTTAAAATTTAGTTGTATGGTCAATACTTTCTGATATAATCCATGCCTCAGGGCATTTCCTCTGGGGTTCTTTTGTAGTTATTTTCCTTCTCTATTTTCTGCTCCCATGACCAAAACAAATAACATCCCCTTAAGGGTGGCTGGCTCCTCTCCTGGGCTAAGACACCTATATGGCACACTGATGAGTCCATATGAGAATGAAACATGTATGTGTCTGCTGTTCTTAGCCTTTGCTGATTGCACTATGAGGCCTTTTGGCACCATGTAATTCTGCTTACAGTTGAGCCAGTCCAAATTCTCTCATGGGATTTGCATTATTGGGGTATGTGCAATTGTTTTTTCTTTAAAATTTTGGCTGTATGGCCAATATCCTCCAGGATAGCTGATGCCTCAGGGCATTTTCTCTGGGGTTCTCATGTAGTTCTTTTCCTTCTATTTTGGACTCTCCTTGACCCAAACAAATAACATCGCCCTTAAGGGGTGGCTGGTTCTCTCCTGGGCTAAGACACAGATATGGCATACAGATGAGTTCAAATGAGGACGAAACACATGTATGTGTCTGCTGTTCTTAGCCTTTGCTGATTGTACTGTGAGACCTTCCAGCACCATGCAATTCTGCTTAAAGCTGATCCAGTCCAAATTCTCTCGTGGATTTGCTTATGTTTCCCATGATGCTTTGCATTACTGGGATATGTGCAATTGTGTTTTCTCTACATATATATATATACTGCATATATATATATATATATCTATAATATATATATATATATATATATATATATATATATATATATATATTAAAAAAACTTTGTTAATGCATCAGTTATGGTTCCTATAACAATGACAAAGTATGGACATTTGGCGTTAGGTTCCCAACCCTACCACCCCTCCCACCCTCCACACAACAACAGCCATTGGGGTGTGCCTTGGAATCATCAGCCCTAACTCTCACCCCATTCCATGTGTAAACAAGCAGACATGGTACATTACAGGAGAATGGGGTAAGAGTTAGGCCTGATGACCCCAAGGCATACCCTGATGGCTGTTGGCATTTGCAAGGTGGAAGGTGAGGTAGTAGGGTTAGGAACTTAATGCCTAATTTCCAAACTTTTGCAATAGGAACCCTAGGTGATGCATTAACCAAGTTTTTGTGATGAATTTCCTTCATTTTGAGATAGTATAATAGCATCTGTATGCGCATATGTATGTAAGGTGGAGGCACAGGACCCTCTGGGCCCTTGACTTCCATGTGTTAAATAACAGTGACCAAATTGTCAGCATAGCCATCTTATTACCCCATCTCATGTAATCTGGAAATGAGAAGTTGTGACATGCAAGGCAAAATGTAATTATGCACAACTTCAATACCATTCTTGTCACAGGTGCAAAACTGCATTTTAGGCAGGATGTGAAAAATGACAGCTGTAATGTTCATGAGGTGTTGTGAAAAAATGGCTATGTTGAAAATGGTATCAAAGATTGAAAAGTAGCAATGCTATGCACGTGCATAGAATAAATATAACAGATGCATATAACTCAGGCATTTTCAGGAATTTTTCACCAAATTTTCAACATGTCCTTTTCAAGACCCCCACATGAACAGTTGCACTGTCATTTCATTAATCTGTCCCTAAAGTTGATTTCACACAGTGACCACACCATTCAGCGCCACAGGTGAGAAAACATATTTTAGGAAAGATTTGAAAAATAACAGCTGTACTGTTCATGAGGAGATGTGAACAAAATGCCAATGCTGAAACTCTGGAGTGAAAAATATTAAATATTGGTGAAGTTATGAGTGAGTGTAGAAACTGTGCAACACACCCTCGTAATATAGGCATTTTCAACATGTTTTCACCAAATTTTCAAACTATGCTTTTGGGATCTCCCTCATGAACACTGTCACTGTCATTTCATTGATCAGTCCCAAAAGGTGTTTCTGCACAGGGATTGTGAAATCACCTTACAGGTCTGATTAACGAGATGACACTGACAGTGTTCATGAAGCAGGGTCCCAAAAGTCCATGTTGAATATTTGGTGAAAACATTTTGAAAAATGCCCCAGATATCAAGCTAAGTTCAAATGTTATAGACTGTCATTATACAGCACTTGCTAGTCTTCAGTTTGCAGTTTGACTTTGAAGAGTACAGATGTGTCCCAGTCCACAGAAGATCATAACTGCCTACCTCTGGAGTAAGTATGGAGTAAGGAAGGTAAGAGGAGGTGCGTGCGCAGATGGAGGGTCAGGATGGGAGGGAGATGGGGAGACGATGAGGGATTTTTTTACAGGGTAAAACAAAAGACATTGGGGACTGTTTTCTTTTCTTCAGGATATAAAAACATTAAGGGACACTGTGGATGGGCTTCCCAGTGTCTGATAGTACTAGTGGTTTGGGGGTATACCAAACTGGGGACACTGGGGTGGGCTCCCCAGTATCCCACCTTAGGAGGCTACTGCTGACACAGGGATTGAGCACCCGATGTCGGCAATGTGTGGAATTACTTCAGGGATACTGGCATCTAGTGCCGACATGGGGATTGGGCACACCGATGTAGGCAGAACATTTTGTGCATAAGAAAATAAATTAATACAAAATGAATTCATATTCATGAATCTGCAGCTCACATGATAGGATCCTGATTCATATCTCATCATACAAACCAGGATCTTACGTTGTATGACACTGATACAAACAAGGAATTTTAAAGTGAAAAAACAGTATTTTAAGGGCATTTCCCATGCAGTGAAGTGCAGGATGCACCTAGGAGGTCCCAATAAGCAAGCTACATGTGCTGGTTCCTCCCAGAATATAATTTTGGGAGGTTTCCAAATTTGAATTTCAGGCAAAACAGTAAATAAGGTGGCAGCCTTAAGAAGTATGAATTTTCCATACAAACCAGGATTCCTACTTTGTTTCATACAGCTATATTGAAATGACTACTGAGCATGTTCAGAAACTTTTTATTTTATTTTTAAATTGCAGGCACTGTGGAACGCTTTTTGACAGAGCATTTCCAATAAGGGTAGGTCACTTTCCAAACTGCTGGGCATTAGAAAACCTACAATCTCAGCTACAGGCCACATGGGCTAAGATAATCTTCCTCCATGAAAGGATTCAGGAAATTGTGCAGCATAATACTCCACCAATAGCATACCACAAACCCAACTCATGGGCACCGCTACCACAAAGGACTTCAGGCCCAGGGGCTGGAAAATGGACAAAACTTGCAGCTCATTTTCAAATCACAGGCAAGTGCAAGTGAAGATTCAAATAAAACATCAAATTGGTTCTCAGCCCTGACATCCAGGCCATTTGCCGAGGCAAAGGATACAGGGAACCAATACCGGCACATGCAAGAACTGGCACAAAACCAAACAAATCACAAACAAATATGTCAATAAACAAATACTAATCATATGTGACTCTATGATTCATGGAGTATAGTCCCACCTATGGCAGAGTGAGCAAACCAGAATCAATCAATCTTTATTTATCTAGGTGAAACACTATTGAGGCAGCTTATTTACAAGGTGGACCTGGGTCAGGTAAATGTATATAATATACAAAAGTTAGATGAACATATAATACAAGGCACAATAATTACAATCATGCAAATAGGTTATAGTTTGTACAGTTAGATGAACATATAATACAAGGCACAATAAATGCAAGCTTGCAAATTGACTATAGATTGTACACCATATGCAAAAGAAAAAAACACACTTTTGTACATCATATACATAGAAAACACAGAAGGGTACATAAGTCATTTAGTACAAATGTCACCCAGTAACCACATTATCCAGATAGTAGAAATCATAAGTTAACTGGACACTGGGGAAGATGAAGAGCTCCAGAATGGTTAAGCTAGTAAGGGCAGTTGTATGGTACTTTAAAGGTCTTAGCAAAGAGAATTTTGCAGAAAGGTACTTTCACTGGGAGGACAATTTTTAAGGTTTTTGCATATTGTTCCAAAGGACAGGGAGAAAGTGACTTATGGCCACTTTGCCAAAGCATGTATTTACCTTAGGAATAACAAGAGGAATATGAAAGACTTCTTAGAAGGTAACTCCCAGGTTGACAGAGAGGCAGACAGTCAGAGATGTATTTAGGAAGCTTATTTGTTAGTGCTGTAAGTGTCCATAGGATTGCATTTTTATGCCGTCTGTAACTAAATGAGTTCCAGCCAAGCATAGAGTAAAGGTGCAGTGATGAGTGGAGTATGATGTGTTTGTGATAAATGTAATTGCCTGATGATAGAGGGTGTCAAGTTTCCCTAATGCCACACTTGTCCCATGTCCATACAGGAAATCAGCATAGTCTAGGAGTGGTAAGAATGTAGCTTGTATTAGACGGAATATTTGCCTCCTGAGTTAGTAGATGCTTTATGTGAAAGAAGATACCAAGTCTTTGTCTTAGTCTTTTGGTTAGGTTTTCAATGTGAATTGAGAAGGAAAGCCTGTCATCAACCCAAACCCCCAAGTACTTGAAGACTGATACAAATTCTAGGGATTCATACATGAACTTGGAGCAAAAGCATAGCCTTGGTTTTTAGCATTTAAAAAGCAACTTCAGATGCAGTAGGTTTTCCTGTAAGCAGTTAAACTCAAGTTGGAGGTCTTTGTAGGCCTGGTCCCAGAAGGCCTGGCTAAGTATAGCACAGTATCATCTGCAAATAGGTGAGTACTAGCATCTGAGATTCCATCATTTAGGTTATTGATATAGACAGCAAACAACAAGGGTCCTAGGATGGATCATTGGGGCACTCCTTTTGCACAGTTTTGGTGTAGAAAGATTACTATCTGCTTTGACTTGTTGGTAGCATCCATTAAGATAGCTAGTAAACCACTTGATTGACAGGCGGTCTGCTCCAACATTATGCAGAGTGGTAATAAGAAGGTCATGGTCCACCATATCGAAAGCTTTCCTCAGCTCAAGGAATTAGCTGCATACATATTTTTATTATCTAAGGCCATCTGCCAATCATTCATGACTTTGGCAAGCACAGAGATATGTTGAGGCCTAAAACCAGATTGGACCTCGTAAAGTAGATTGTGCATTTCAAGGTGTTGCCTTAGCTCTAAATTCACTACTTTCTCCAGTATCTTTGACAAAATAGGGAGTAACGAGATGGGGCAATAATTGTTTAAGTCACAAATGTCACTAGACTTAAAGATGAAATCACTTGCACTGTCTTCCATACTGTTGGGATGGAATCCTGCATAAGGGACAAGTTAAAGAGATGAGCTATCCAGTGGCTAGAAGCGTAGTGTCCTAACTTTAGGTATCTGAGCTCTATTTGGTCTGCACCAGCACTTTTCTGATATCTAGAGCCAAGAGAAGGTCTTTAATTTGCTTTACAGTGATGGGTTGGAAGGTGAAGGTTGCCTTTGTGTTAATAGACTATGGTTAGGCCAATCTGGTTTTGGAACACCTAGTTGAGATCAGAGTGAGCTGGCCAGTATGGCATCAAAAGCTAGTCCTGCCATAGCAAAATGGTTGTTTAGAAGTTTGAGAATTGATTGTTTGTCGGTAGTGGAAGCACACCCATAGTGATTTTAGGGAAGAGAGTGAGCAGGGAGTAACCTTGATGTCCTTTAGAGTTTTTCAAACTTTCTTGGTGTCATTAGAGGCATTATAAATTTCTGCTTGGAAGTACTTTGCTTTCTCACTTCTGGTGAGCTTAGTGCACCAGTTCCTAGCTGCTCTGAAGGCTGAGCAATCAGCTGGGAGTTTAGTTTTCCTTTCTTTTTCCATGAAGAGTCTCTATGCAGTAACGTGGCTTTCAATCAGCCAGTAAACCATGGGCAAGTTTTCCTTTTGGTTCTGATTTTTACTAAAGGGCGTGTTTATCTAGGGCCCAGATCACTACTTGTGAAATTCCTCATAGGCTGTATCCACAGTTTGGGCCAGATAAAAGTCCTGCCAGACAGCATGCTGGAGGTCTGAGCAGAAGGCTATCAAGTCAAAATTCCTCCAACATCTCTTGTGGATATACTTGGAGAATGACACTGCCTTAGGAATAGACCTCACACAGGCTATTGCACAATGATCACTAAAGTTGCTGAAGAATGCTCTTCCGTGAGTAAATAGGTATGGTTTATTGACTAATATTATATCAAGCAAAGTACTTTTCTCCAGGATTTTGACATTAGGCCTTGTGGTTTCAGTTATGATTTGTTTAAAACCAAAGGTGTCGCATAACTCTTTTAGAGGATTACATGCTGCTGAAAGCCAGTCCAGATTTAGATCACCCATTAATATGACTTCAGTGGATAATACATCTAGGACATCACTTAGGTGGTTCAGTAATTTTAAGCCTGCAGCAGAGGGCCTGTAACAGTCAATAATGTGCATAGCGATACTTTGGTAAGCTGCACTTTTAATGTGAGACATTCAAATTCCTTGGGCAGAGTAGTAGAGTTTGCTACGAAGGTGACATATTTGTCCCGGATGTATATTGCTACACACCCTGCATTTTGAGGGTCTGTCCATTCTGAACACATTATACGAAGGAATGGTAATTTCATGATCTGGAGTCACAGGCTTAAGACAAGTTTCAGTGACCTCTAGCACATCACAGCAGGTGTGATTCATCCATGTTTGGATTGACTCAGGATTCCTAAGCAAGCTACAGGCATTGATATGGATTAGGCTCATTCCATTCAGCTGGCCAATTTGGGATATGGTCAGGTGCCTCCCAGGCGCGTCCGCATGGAGGGACAGAGACAGTATTGAGAAATCATAAGCAATGAACAAAATGACTCCCAGATCCTTACTCACCTAGGTACAAATGACCTAGCAAGTAGGTCCATAGAGAAACTATTCAGAATTTAACTTCACTTGAAACAAGCTATCTTCCATTTCATCCAGCATCTCATTCTCTGAGATCCTGCCTATATGGAGGAAGGGAGGAAGCAGGCAGAAGATCAAAGAAAATGACATCACAGAGCTAAACACCTGGCTCAGGGAATGGTGCCATCAAAATGGTCATACATTCATGGGAAGCTTGCACAGGGTCTGGGGGAGAGAGTGCTTTAAGTTTGACACCCTGCACCTCACAAAGGAGGGAACCCATGAGCTGGGGCAGGGATTTGATGATTTGTAGGGTATTTAAACAAGTAGCAGGGGAGTGGTCAACAGCATCCAACACATTGCCAATGACAGTTGTTGGCCTCCCTATCATCATCATCATCTTATAATGAAACATCCCCAGAGCAACATGAGGAACCCACCAGCTCTGGTATTAAGCAGGAGGCTCAGCCAGTATCACAAGGCACAAATGTGTGACAAAAAGAGTACAGACCAGAGATATAGCCACTCCAAACTAGTCAAAGAAAACTGAGGCTGGAGAGCAATGTGCATCAGTGCTTGCAGCCATAATAGCTGAAACTCAGTTGGGCTGGGTGGCAGTCACTGAAACTTAGGTTACTGAGATTCATACGTGGGATGTAGCTATCCCAGGTTATACCCTCTTCAAAAGAGACCAAAGAGGAGGAAGGGAGGGAGGTAGCTCTCTATGAGATTAAAGCCACTGAAACTCAGTGAGTGGCTGGGGTGCTGTAACCCTGTGGATTTCCCGGGAGCAGGGGACACGGCTCCTCTCCTAGTTGATGTAATCTACAGGAGCTCATCTCATGATATGGACTCAGACAAAGAGCTTCTTGAAACCATCTTGAGGATGACCAAGAAAGGGGTTTTATTGTTGGTCGGGGATTTCAATCAACAATCACAGCCAAAGACATAGCCAGATATTTCCTGAAATTGCTGTGATATTTCTAGAGAAATCTCCTTCTTTCTCCATTTACACAGTAGGGGCAGCAGAGAGAAGCTCTTTAGAAATCTTCTTGAAATACCAGAAAATATCTGGCGTGCCTGTGGCTACTGCTGTACCTCATGTGGATTGGTCTGCTGGCATAGCTGCATCAGATAGAAGTAAGGAATTCCTGCTTATCCTACATGAAGCAGGTCTATCACAATTGGTAACCTCATCCACCAGGAAAAAGCAGTTTTAGACCTGGTACTCCAACAGTAGCAGGATTTCAGATATACAAGTGGAATAAACCTAGGATCCAGTGACCATAGGACAATCTGGATCACCATCAACAAAAGCAAGAAGTGAGTCACACAACACTAAAAATACTCAACTTTAGAAGGGCCAACTTTGCCAAGATGAAGGAGAGCATCAAAACTATGCTTGGAAACAAACAAGTAGGGAATGTGGAGGACAGGTGAAACCTCTTGAAAGAGCCTTCAGCTGTTGTAACAGCATAATGCACCAAATAGTTTAGCAAGGCAAAAAGAGAAAAAACCTCACTGGTTAACTAAAGAGGTGGTATGGAACGGTAAGGACAAAAAAGAGCTTTTCAGAAGTTCAAGGAAACAAAATAGAAACCAACAAGAATACCAGATCAAACTCAAGGAAGCAATAAAGGAAATCAGAGTGGAAAGGCCCAAGCAGAGGAAAGAATTGCGGTGAGAAAAGAATGGAGACAAACCTTCTATAGATATATAAGGGAGAAGAGGAAAACTAAAGGAGGCATCATCAGCTTAACAACCAAAGAAGGTCAACACACAAAAAATGACAGAGAAAAGGCTGAGATTCTAAACAACATTTCTGCTCAGTCTTCACCAGAGAAGAGTATGGTAACAACTCAACACTGAGCATGGTGATAAGACATACCAGAAGCAGACACAAGTCCCTTTACCAGGGATTGTGTAGTGAAGGAGCTGAATAACTTGAAAACAGATTAGCAATGGGGCCAGATGAAATACACCCAGGATTCTGAAGGAAATTCAGAAAGAACTTGCCACCCGCTAATCAAACTATTTAACTACTCATTAGAAATACTGCAAGATTGGAAAAGGGCTGCAGTGTTTCCCTTATACAAGAGTGAGAACAAAGAGGAGGTGGGAAATTACCGCCCAGTCAGTCTGACCTCAGTTGTGGGGAAACTTATGGAGTCCTTGCTAAAAGAAAGAATAGTGTAGTATCTAAAGACAAGTGTGCAAGTTGACCCCAGGCAGCATGGCTTCACAGCAGGCCAATCATACCAAACCAACATGATTGAGTTCTTTGCATGACTAGCACAGTAGACAAGGGTGGGGCTGTGGATGTAGTATATTTGGACTTTAGCAAGGCTTTCAGCTCTGTTCCCCACAGGAGGCTGGAGCACACAGGAGTTGGAGCACACAGGAGTGGGGCATAGGATAGTCAACTGGGTCAGAAACTGGCTCAGTGACAGGATGCAAAGAGTTATGGTAAATGCTGTGATGTCAGAAGAGGGCATGGTGAATAGTGGAGTGCCCCAAGGATCAGTCTTGGGACCAATACTCTTCAATGTATTTATCACTGACATTGCTGAGGGACTGGTAGCAAGGTATGCCTCTTTGTAGAGGATACAAAACACAGCAACAGGTGGACACGCGGAGGTGCTGCACAATGGAATCGGATCTAAAGAAGCTTGATGGATAGACTAGGAACTGACAGTTGAAATTCAATGCCAGAAAGTGTAAAGTCATGCACCTAGGAAAACGTAACCCAAAAGTAGCATACATCCTAGATTGAGAACATCTCACAGTGACTGAAATGGAAAGAGATCTCAGAGTACTTGTGGCCAATAACTTAAAAGTAGGAGACAATGTGAAAAGCCACAAAATAGCTAGCAGAACCTGAGGTGCATTGACAGGGGAATCACAAGCAGAAAACAGGAGGTAATAATCACTCCATACAGATCCTTGGTAAGGTCTTATCTGGAATATTGTGTACAGTTCTGGTGATCTCACCTGAAAGCGACATAGACTGTCTGGAAACAGTGCAAATGACAGCTACAAAGATGGTGCAGGGGTCTGCAGCATAAGCATTATGAAGAAAGGCTAAACCAGCTGTAGTTATACTCCCTGATGCAAGAGAAATAGGGCAGATATGACTGAAACATTTAAGTACATCAAGTGATTCAATTCAGTCCGATTGAGAACCTTTTTCACGGGAATATGACTACTTGACTTACATACTATTACCTCCTCGATTTTTGCCATACATTTGCTTGGAAGGGCTGCTTTGATATTTTATTACTCCAGCTAGGCAGGTTAAGTATTTGCCACAAAAAGGTACCCAGTGCTGGAGAGGATGTGGATTCTCCCTGTGGCTCTGGCTCATGTATTATGGGATTGCCCTATCCGAAACCCTTCTTCCAGATGATTCAAGCTGCTGTCATTGAGCTTTTGGGTCCAGAGTTGAAGTTAACTTCTGCTCTGTTTCTTTTTCTTAGATACTCCCCAGGGGTTCGGGGCTCCAGATACTCATAAGTTATTGCATATTTTAGTGTTAGCTACCCATAAACCTGTTACTAAATGTTGATTATCCCTCAGGCCCCTACTATTGAGATGTGGTATAATTTAGTTTGTAATATTTATAATATGGAAAAATTACTGCTAAGTTACATAATAAGTATTCTGTTTTTGAATTAAGGTGGCACAGATGGGTATTATGTATTACAGGTAAAAAATGATTTTGTTCCTTAGAATAGTTATTCTTTGTTTATTGATTATTGAATTACTCTGCATTAATTTGTCAGTTTTGATCTTTTTCACCCTCCTTTTAGGGTTCATTTTTTTAAATATGGTGGTGACTTTTTCTTGTGTGTGTGTATATATATATACATATCTATATATATATATATACACACACACACACACACACATATACTTATGTTCTCAGTAAGTTTATTTCTGTATTTCTGCTTTCTTGTATTGTTCTCTGGATTGGTTGGAATATGACTACTCGAACTACAGGACACGACATGCATCTAAAGGAGGTAGATTCAGAAGCAATGGTAGAAAGTACTTCTTCACAGAAAGGATAGTGGACCCTGAATAACCTGCCACAGGATGTGGTGCAGGCAAATTCAGTCATGGAGTACAGGTTAGTATGGGATAGGTGCTGTGAAAATCTGGGTGTAAAAAATAGGGGGTTAGCAAATCAGGGTAGACTAGTTGGATCACAAGGTCCCTTCTGCTGACATATTCTTATGTTCTTATATTCTAGTGATCACCGTACAGTGTGGTTTGATGTAAAAACTGGCCTGAAATCAAATCACACAAGGACGAGGTCCTGGGCTCTGGAGGTCTGATTTCAAGAAAACAAGAGAATGACTCAGGGATACCCTGGAAGGGTTAAACAAACTGGGGAGTAGAGGAACAGTGGATGAAAGTAAAAGGGCATAGAAAAGCTGCAAATCTCTGTAAGGCAGGTTAGCAAGGGAAAGAGAAAAAGAGATCACTATGGTTCTCTAAGGAAACAGTGGAAGAAGTAAGGTTAAACAAATGGCATTTACAAGGTACAAAGAAACATAGGAGGAAGGGGATAGGGAGGTTACCAGGAGAACCAAGAGGAAGGGAAGGCAGTTAGGAGCACAAAGGTACAAATAGGAAAAATTTGCCAGATCAATGAAATAGGGATAAAATAATTTTTAGGTGCATAAGTGAAAAGAGAAAGTCTACAGGTGGGATAGTAAGGCTGAAGGGAAAGGAGGGTTGGGTGAAAGAGGACAACCATAAAAGTGGACATATTGAACAAATACTTCCGTTCAGTATTCTGGAGGAGTGGAAGTAATGGGCTAATGATTAAGTACAAGGGCATTAAGGGTCGGGAGGTGGAAAAAGTCCTTTTCACAGGAAAGAGTCCTCAGGGAACTAACAGCATTAAAAGTAGACAAGGCAAGGACCAGACAGGGTGTATCCCAGGAAAATAAGTGAAGTCAGGAAGAGCTGGCTGCTCCGAACAACCCTGTTCAACCTGTCATTAGAAACAGGAGGTACGGGGACAGGAGGAGGGCAGATGTGGTCCCACTCCACAAAAGTGGAAATAGGAAAGAGGCAGAAAATGACAGGCCTGTCAGCCTGATGTTGGTGGTGGGTAAAGTAATGGAATCACTATTGAAGGAAAGGATTGGGAAATACTTTGTTGACAGTAATTTACAAGATCCCAGGCAACACAGTTTCACTTGGGGAGGTCATGCCAGACAAACCCGATTTAGTTCTTTGACTGGGTAACAAAGGCAGTGGATCAGAAAGGAGCAGTAGACATGGCCTTTCTGGATTTCAGCAAGCCTTTGACACTGTTTCACATAGAAGATTGCTAAACAAACTAGGGAGCCTAGGTGTAGGTCCTAAAGTAGTAACATGAGTTAGGAGTTGGCTTGGCAATAGGAGTCAGAGTGTGGTAGTGAACAGCATCCACTATGAGGTTGGCAAAGTGACCAGTGGTGTGTCACACTGATCAGTACTAGGCCAGGTCCTCTTCAATGTCTTTATTTGTGACATTAGAGAAGAATTGAAAGGAAGGTATTCCTGTTTGCAGATGACACAAAACTCTGTAATAGAGTGGACAAAGCAAGGGGTGGATAAAATGAGGGACGATCTAAAATAGTTGGAAAATGGTCGCGGGACAGGCAGCTGGGTCTCAATGCAAAAAGTGCAAAATTACGCACATGGGACACAGAAACCTGGGGCAACAAGCCAACTAGGAGAAGAGGTATTAAGAGTCACAAAGCAGGAAAGGGACCTGGGGTAATCATTTCTGATGACCCAAAGGTAGTTAGAAAGTGTGACAAGGCAGTGAGGAAGGTTAGCAAGATGCTGGGATGCATAGGCAGGGGAATCACCAGTAGAACAAAGAGGTACCAATACCCCTGTATAGATCACTGGTGAGATTACATCTCAAATACTGTGTCCAGTTCTGAAGGCCCCATCTCTGACAGGACATACTCTGATCGGTGGAGGTGGTACAAAGAAGGGCAACCAAATGTTTCCAGGACCTGCATCAAAACCCTATGAGGAAAGGCTTAAACAATTAAACACGTTCTCCATTGTGGAAATGAGCAGAAGGGGAATGATAGAAACATTCTAATACCTTACAGGGAACAAGAAGTTACAGGAATGTAGCATTTTCCAAAGAAAAGATGCTCAAGGACAAGGAATCACACTACAAAGTTGGAAGGCGGGATTCAGAGGAAATATTTTTAACGGGTGGGTGGTGGATGCATGGGACAGCCTTCAAGCAAAGGTGGTGGAAATGGTTACAGGATTCAAGAATGCTTGGGGTAGACACAAGGGATCATAGAAGT
This sequence comes from Neoceratodus forsteri, assembly GCA_016271365.2. Classification (NCBI taxonomy): domain Eukaryota; kingdom Metazoa; phylum Chordata; order Ceratodontiformes; family Ceratodontidae; genus Neoceratodus; species Neoceratodus forsteri. The sequence continues at coordinate 1,221,201,879 of CM057459.1, read as the reverse complement.
AAAGGGGAGAAGACAGGAGATTGAGTAGGGTCTGCAGTGCCACTGTAGGTAGGGCATTAACAAGGTGAAAGAGTCTAATGTTTCAATATAAGAAACATAGTGGGACAACAGGACACAGCATGAGATTAAAGGGAGGCCGATTAAGGAAATTGTGAGAAAGTTCTTTTTCACAGAAATAGTGGTGGATGCATGGAATGGCCTACCTTAGGAATTGGTAGATATGAATACAGTGCAGGGATTCAAATGGGCATGGGATAGGCATAAGGGAGGCAATACAGATAAGTATGAATAAATAGGCCCTTGACAGAGTAATGGCCTATGGCACATTCATAAGGTAGAGAAAATGGCCAGACTGGATGGGCCTTGCAGTCCTTATATGCCATAAAATTGTATGAATATAGAGCAGACTGGGTGGGCCAGGAGGTCCTTAACTGCCGACAACTTCTATGTTTCTCTGTTTCATCCACAAGTGACCTCTTATAATAGAATCAAGTGCTGCTGAGAAATCTACCAAAGCTATGAAGAGGTTCAGTTTTCTTTTAATAATGCAATATTTTTCTATCAAGTGTGCTAGTAAGAAAGTTTGTCTGGTAGTTCCTATTTCTTTTCTGAAACCTGCTTGTAAGGGGAAAGTATTTTTGTTTGTTTTCTATCCAGTTCATAAGTCTATTTAATAAAATTCTTGCATATATTTTTGCTATGTTGTCTATCAGACTTATCAGTTGATAGTTTATGGGATTCTCTCTATCCCTTTTGAGTTTTTCATGTGTGCAAGTGCAGACAAATTAATTGAAATGAGAGTTGCTATACAGGGTGTGGGGATGCATCCACTGGACAGCTCAATTCCAACAGGCAGGTCGGCAGCAGGCAATCAGTAGGCAGGCTGGCGATGACTCACTTTCTGTTTTTGAGGCAGAGTTGGCAACTTTTCAAACAACAGAGCCAAACCAATAATGGCATGACTCAGTCCTTTGGTATGTAAAGACCTGCATTACATTGACCTCCTGGTTATGCCGCTCACACTGCCATAGCACTTCACAGTGGAACACGCTTGAGCCTGCCCCTGCTCCTGTCCTCCCTTCGCTCCCGCTCAAGCCCCTCCTCCCAGCAAATCACTCCCTCCCGCTTCCTTCCACTCCTGCTATCCTCCCCACACCCTCATTCTGTTCGAGGCCCCCGGCACATCATTCCTCCCTTCCTCTCCCTCTCACTGCTACTATCCTCCCCACACCCTTGTTCTGTTTGAGGCCCCACATACACACAGCAAATTCCTCCCTCTCCCTCCTACTGCTGCTGCTGTCCTCCTCGAATCATCTGTTCCTAGTCCCCCGGACACTGGGGAGCACACCCCAGTGTCCAGAAATGTTCACATCCTTTCCTATAAAAAAAAGAAAAACCATCCTCAATGTCTTTATTTCTATAAACCTGAAAACAATGGCTCATCGTTGTCTTCCCATTCCCTCCCACTGCACCCCACCTCCCTGCACCCCCTTGTTCCCATACTTACCTCTGGAGGTGGGCAGCAATGATCTTCTGTGGACTGGAACACGTATGCACTCTTTAAAGCTTACTGTCAAAGTGAAGATTTCAAGGTAAGCTGTATAATGGGAATTAAAGTGGGGTTTTCAACTTAGGTTGATATCTCAGCCATTTTTAGGAATTTTTGTCCAGATTTTCAACATGGGGTTCTTGGGACCCCACCTCCTGAACTGATTTCATGGTCACTGTACAGAATCACCTTTTGGGACAGATTAATGAAATGACAGTGACATGAGGTGGGGTCCCAAAAGCCATGTTGCAAATTTAGTGAAAACATTCAAAAAAATGACTGCATTATGAGAAGCTGTACAGTTTCTATGCACACTTTACTTCACCAGTTTTTAATATTTTCACTCCAGATTTTCAACATTGCCATTATTTCACACCTCCATATGTACAGTATAGCTGTCATTTTTCATATCCTGCCTGAAACATGTTTTCACACCTGTAGCGCAGAATTTATTTATTTATTTATTTATTTATTTATTTAGTTTTTGTTGACCGGTAAGTGCACTAGACAAATCCTGCCTATTTTCAGGCATGACCGGGAAGGGGATACAGATGAATACCAACTGACCTTGAACCAGATTAAGCTGTTGGTGGTATTTGTAGTGAATGAAGGAAATTTGGCCAGGACACCGGGAAATTCCCTACTCTTTTGATAAGTGCCATGGGATCTTTAACATCGACCTGAACTACCACCAATCCAGGCAGATGGCACCTCGGTTTAACGTCTCATCTGAAAGACGGCACCTCAGAAGTACAGCACCCTCTCATGCTGCACTACAGTGTCAGTACTGGGATATTAACCCAAGTGCCAGATGTGGAACTGAACCCTCAAGAATGGTGTGGTGGCTCTTTGAAATCACCTTTGGGATGAGTAAACAAAAAGACACTGGAATTTTTTGTGAGGTGGGGTCATAAGAATGCTACATTGAAAATTTGGTGTGAAAATATTAACAAACAACAAAGTTATGAGCATGCACTTAAATTAACAAAGACAGGCTCGTATCTTTGGTACTTTTCAATATTTTGACCCCAAATTTTCATTATAGCCATCTCTTCACTGCACCTCATTAATGTGACAGCTGACATTTTCCAGATCCCGGGCAAAATGTTTTTTGCATCCGACAGGTGATTTTGCAGCCACCGTTAAAGAACCTTCGGACAGGAGTTGAAATTGTACTCTTCCTTTCTTCATGAGGTGGTGTAATAAGATGGCTATGTTGAAAATATGGTGTAAAATATAAAAAAACCATGAAATTATGAACCAGTGTTGAAATTTGCCAACACCGCTTGTAACCCCCCAAATGACACCAGTGCATGTGACAAACTGGCATTAAATGATCGTTCACAGATTGGAACTTAACAGCACCTGCAAGTGTGTGGTGTGAAACCATATATATTTGCCTTATTATAGAAGTCTTTCAATAGTTCTAACCACCATTCTACATCCATTCTATAGAAGTCTATGCGTAATTCATCTGGGCTTGGGTATTTGTTCTTCCTAAATCTGAATATTGCTTCCTTAACCATATGTAAGGATTTTTTATTTCATCATTTTCATTGCCAGCCAAATACTGTAGGTTGAGAAAATGTTCTGTAGTAATCTGACCATTTGTCTGGAGAAATGTAGGAATCCATTTAATTTTTATATGGATTGGTTCCCATTGCAACCAGTTTCCAAAACAGCTTGATATATTTTTCTATTGCAATTATCATATTTTCTCATTGTCCATTCTATTGGCCCAGTTGTTAAGTATTCACAAGTCTTATATTGTTTTCTATATTTAAGAAGATTTGCTCTAGTTTTTGTTGTTGTTGGTAGATCTGTTTTACAAAATATTTTTTCTTGTTTGCCGTCCTATAAAACCAGTTCTCATACTTGGCCTGAGTTGTAACTGTTCCTTTTTATATATCTTTTGAACAGGTTTATAACAATTTAGGATATATGAATATAGCTCTTCTGGTTCAGATTCATCTTTCCAAATTCAATTTTTTCTTGTCTGCATTTGTTCATCATTTGAAATTTTTATTTTCTGGAATTCTGTCCCATTAAACATTTAATTATTTATTATCTATAGTGATTCATGCATATTGTTCAGTACTTTGACCATTGACTTCCCTTGTATTTATGCTAGTCATAAGGAAAGGGTGATACATAGTCCTACCGGAGGTGCCACTATGGTATATGCAACTAAATTTTCCCTCTGAGTCTGATGGAATCCTTCCATTGTATATAATCAAGTTTAAAAATTCCAAAGTAGTTTTATTTGTTCAGAGTTATCAGTCAACACTGAGAAATTATCTATGTAAAAGCACCTGTCGGGGTTTACCTGATATTTGTCTACCATAGATTCATAGACTCTAGATATGTGATGGCAGAAAAGGATCTTCTTGGCCCATTGAGTCTGCCCATCCCCCAATTTACTTGCCTCCACCCTCACCCATATATTCTATATATTCCACCTTCCGCTCCCTAGTCCATTCCTTGTGTTTGTCCCATGCCCTCTTGAATCCCTCCACAGTTCTGGTCTCCACCACTTCCTCCAGCAGACTGTTCCAGAGTACCACCACCTTCTCAGTGAAGTAATGCTCCCTCACATTACCTTTAATCCTACCCCACTCCACCTCAGTCACTGCCCTCTAGTTCTAGTGCCTACCTTCCTTGTGAATATTCCCCCACTTTATTAATCCCTTCACATACTTGAATGTCTCTATCATGTCCCCTACTCCCTACTGGTCTCCAGCAGGTACAAATCCAACACCCTCAACCTCTCTTTGTATGGCTTCCCACTTAGCCCATGCACTATGGCTTGTAACTGTCAGCCAATTCTCCACCCATCTTGTTATTTTCTGTCTCACCCCAAACTCTTCAGTTTACTTATTAGTCTTCTATGGGGTACAGTGTTGAAGGCCTTCCAAAGTCCAGATAGGCCACATCCAGTGCTCTCCCTGATCAATCGCCTCATCACCCAATTGAAGAACTTTATCAGGTTCATCTGGCATGAGCTTCCATGTGTGAAGCCATGTTGTCGGACATCCTGCAGCCCCTATCCTCCAAGTAGCTAACCACCCTCTCTTTCAATATCACCTCCATCACCTTACCCATCACTGATGCAAGGCTGATCAAGTGATAATTGCGCTCTCCTCTGCTGCCACTTTTGTGAAGTGGCACAATGTCTGCCCTTTCCAGTCCTCTGGAATCTACCCTATATCTAAGGACAGGATAAATAACCTCGCTAGTAGACATGCAGTGAAATAACATTTTCACCAGTGAAGTGCGTTGAAATCGGCAATTTAGTCATGTGAAATGTTTCATGAAATACAGCGAAATTGTATAATTTCACCTGCAATTCGCTTCACTGTAAAATGCTGGCTGGTGGTGTCTAGTGGTCTCCACCCTCTGCTCACCAGCCCACATTTTAAAATGAGTTCAGAATTTTCCCTGGTGTCTAGTGGCCCCCTGGCTGATCACTGGCCAAAGTGAATAAAGACCCCCCTTTTATTCATTATTTTCAGAAACCCCATGGATCACAGTCCTAACAAAATTCATTCTCCACTCCTGGTGTCTAGTGGACCCCACCCCCCCACCCTGTCATCAGATAGCACCCACCCGCTCACCCCCAGTACCCTGATTGGGCCACCAGCACAGCCCTCCACTCACCTTCATGGCGGCAGCCTGACTGAGCACTACAATGAATGAGCGCATGCTTGAAGCACATGATCATTCATTGAAGTGCTCAGTCAGGCTGCCAACCATGGAGGTGTGAGGAGGGCTGTGCAGGTGGCTCATTTGGTGTCTCCAGGTGGCAGGTGGGCATTATCTGATGACAGGGTAACCACTAGACACCAGGATAATGAAGAATACATTTTTTGTTTTAGGATTGGGGTCTAGGTGGGATTGATAATAATGAGTAAAACGGGGGCTTTTATTCACATTGGGCCGGTGATCAGTCGGCAGTGGGAGTCCACTGACACCAGAGGTGGGGAGATAATTTTTTTTTAGGATTGGGGTCTGGGGATCCTGAAAATAATGAGTAAATGGGGAGCTTTCTTTGTTCACTTTGGGCCAGTGATCAGCTGGGGGGCCACTAGACACCAGGTGGAATTAATTTAGAAATTTGGGCGGTGAGCAGCTAGGGGGACCACTATTTCACCTGTGGGTGGTGAAATTACACCTGGGAATGACAAAATTTTACTGACTTGAGGACAAAACTTCACTCGCTCACGGGTGAAATTTCTCTTTCTCCCGGCAAAAATTTTGTGTAATGCCTGAATTACGTGAAATATTTTGCCAGACAACATTTTCCAATTTTGCACAACACTACTCACCAGTGGTGCGTCCAGCTCCTCCCTTAGCTCCCTGAGCACCCTGGATGCAATGCATCTGACCCTTATCTATCCTCAATTTACCCAACTCTTCCCTGACTTTGTCCTCACTGATTGGACTAGGATCCACCCTCCATCCTCCCTTCCATTTCCCCAACACTGGTCCCTTCCTTCTGCCTCTATCATGAAGACCGAGCTGAAGTATCTATTCAGTACCTCTGCCTTCTCGAAGTCCCCTTCCACTTGCATCCTCCCGCTCCCTTTACCCTTACTATCCCCAGCCTTGCCTTCCCCATTTCCCTCTGTACTGAAAAATGTTTTATCACCCTTTTGGCCTGCCTAGCAATTTTCTCCTCCATTTCTGCTTTCACCTCCCTAATGTTCTGCCCCACCACCCTCACTTCTCCTTATAAGTTTCCTGGCCTTTTTCCCTGTGTCCTTTTATATTCTCTGAATGCCCTTTTCTCTCCCTATTGCCTTCCTTACTTCCCTGTTGAACCAAAGTGGCATCCTCCTTCTTCTGCTCTTCCTCACCTTCCTTACACAGTTCATTGTAACTTTTAGTAGCCCCCCTTGATCTTATTCCATAGTTCCTCAACTCTTCCTATCTCACCCTTCCCCTCCATTTCATTTCAAAATATCTCCCTCATCCTTGGAAAATCAGCCCACCTGAAGTAAGGACTTTCGTGATGGTCTGACTCACTTCATACCCGCTCTAACCCTAAAGCCCATCATGTTATGGTCACTTGCTCCTAGGCTGCCCCCACCCCCACTCCCACCACACTATCCCCATTTGTGAGGACCATATCAGGTATGTTACCCCCAAGTGGGATCCTGACCAGCTGCTGCAGGAAGGCTTCTTGGAGGGACTCAAGGATCTCCTGCTCCTGGATGATCTAACTGCTGGGATATCCCAGTCTATATCTGGGAGTTTAAGTTCACCCACTTGCAGAATTTCCCCTTCAATGCCATCCATTGAACTGCCTGCAGCATCTGTATGTTCACCTCCTCGTTCTGCATTGGAGGTCTGTACACCACCCAGGCCTTACTGATGCCCCAGCCCTTTTCTCTAGTGTGACCCACAATATCTCTGCTTCCCTTCATTCTCCTGCACTTCTGTCATCTTGATGCCTTCCCTCATATACAGCGCACACACCCTTCCTGCCAAACTTATTAAGCTAGCTGCCATACAAACAATCCAGTTCTAGAAATTGTGATATTTTCTTTTCTTTATCACATTCCACATTAATCCATCTTTATTTCAGTTTTCATTTTCTTATTTTACAGCTCCCCAAATGCTTATAGTTAAATACAAAAGTAGCTAACATTTCAAGGCCTGTGTGGTCCCTTCCTTGGAGCTGATGGGCTTTATAAAATATAAATATAAATAAAATAACACCCTGATTATGGATTGTTGCCCTATTTATTTCAACGTAAAGTTCTGTGATAGGATGATATTTATGTAAATAATGAAAATCTTAAAAAATGTTTTTCTAATAAATCTTTTTGTTATATATATATATTTACACAGGTGGAACTATCCTGCTGATTCTTTATATGTGTTTAGATAAATGCTGACTTTTGCATTTAGTATTTACATAGTCAGATAATTAGCCCATGCCTACTTCAAGTCATTAACCTGCCATGGTTTCTGTACCAAAAAAAAAAGAAAAAATAATGTATGCTTTAATTAAGTCAATCTATTTTAGTAGTTATTACATTTCCATTTACACTGGTCATCACCTAGAGGCTTTGTATGTTTTGATTATCTTGTTTCCTTGCACTTTTGTTTGTCAGAAGCTTTTCTCTGTTTAAAGACATAAAACCCTAGTTAGTATTTTCCAAGGTTAATATATCTCCCTTCCATCCACATCATAACATTAGTCTCATTTTTCCTTCCTTTCTAGAAAGCCTTAATAGGTAAAAGCCTCCTTCCTTCCAGCCTGCTTGTGGAGGAGGCGTTACCCCATCGGTGCCATGTGCCTACTGCCCCACCCACGCATGGTCAGTTCTACATTTATTGCTGCTGCCAGATCACATGACATGTCACGTGATCTCTCCTTCCTATGACCACTTTCCCATTTGCAGATTATACTGTCTGACCACTAGGGGTTGCTGCTCTTTCCTGCCACTACCACTCCATCCACCCCTCATCTCCACTTCTTAGTTCCTGCTAATATCAGTTCCCATCCACTAGTAGTCACTACTAATCACCACCCTTGATCTCTCCTACCCTCTACTCTTAGTTTCTCTACTGTCCTTGGCAGGTCTCAAACCCTATACCCAAAGTCAGCAGCCCTACCACCAAGCCAACTAATCAGGCCGATATTTATCTCTGCTTCAAAGCTCTTAAGCCTTTTGGCTCCATACTCAGCAACAATACTAGTGTCTTGTTCTCAGCAGGTCTCACACCCTGTCCCCTTGCCACCAGACAAGCAACTCTACCAGTAAACCAACAAATCAGGCTAAACTACATACCATTTTCAAAGCTCTTAATGCCTCTGACTCCATTGTCTGCTACAATAAATATTCTTCAGTCCCACTGCAGGTCTTAAACCGTGTATTTTTGTCTCCAGAGTCAGCAACTCTGCCAGAAACCAACAAATTGGGCTAAATTACTCACAGTTTCAAGGCTCTCAGTATCTCTAATCCCATAATCTGTTACACTAAATTTTATTCAATCCCACTGCACATCTCAAACTCTGTATTTTGCCACTAGAGTCAGCAACTCAACCAGTAAACCAACAAATCCAGCTAAATTACTCACAGTTTTCAAGGCTCTCAAAACCTCTGACTCCATAGTGTGCTACAACAATTTCCTTCAGTTTCCTGCAGGCTTCAAACACTGAACTTTTGCCACCAGTGTCAGCAGCTCTACCCTTCTAGAATTTGAACCTGGAACTTCCTGCACCAAAGTCCATCACCCTGACACTGCACTACTAAGACCACCACAATGATTGGTGTCAGTCTGCTCCCTTATACCAGAACTGGTATAGCAGCTCCCACTGCCCAGCCACCCATTCCCCAGCAGACTATCTTATTTTCTACTAATTACACTTATTATACTCCTACTGGGTTAGATTGCCATCCCCCCACCCACACACCCATCTCACCCTTACCTTCTCTACCTATTACCACCGTCCACCCACCCTGTCAACGCCTGACAAACATCCACCCCTCTTAACCTGACACCAACACACGCCTCAACCCCCAACCGACTCATCTGCCTTACCTTTCCTGCCCTCCTCAATTTACCCATTCCCTGTGCTACTCTCTAAACATGTGCCTCACCCATGCCCAACCACCAAACGGCGGTCCCTCACTCTCCTCAGGGTCCTAGCCCTACTACTTCTCATATCCAGAAATATTCACCCCAACCCAGGCCCCACCACCAATAGTCAACAGAAACTACACCAAGGGCTGTGCATAGCTGCCATAAATATCTGAAGCCTTCCCAAAAACAGCATCTCTCCAAAGCTGGCTAGTGCAACACCAGCCAGATGTCCTTCGCCTCACTGAAACATGGCTTTCAAAAAAAAAAACAGATTCATTCGTCAGCTTCCCAGGCTTCACTCTACACAGAGGTGACAGAGTGCGAAGATGAGGTGGTGGATGTGCCCTCTATGTTCGAGACTCTCTACTGAACCAAGCTCTCCCAATCCCTCACTAGACCACGACACCCAAGCCTTATCCATAAACTTACCTTGAACCCCACTAGGCTCCCTAACCATCACAGTGGCATATGTTCCCCATGCAACCAAGCTATGGACATACAATCCTCACAAACTATATTTCCAACTTCCTTCCAAAATGGAGCATATCCTGGTTGGTAATCTAAATGTAAACTGGCTCACCAACTCCGGCAGCTGCCATCAAGGACGCCTTTGTGGCGCTGGATCATATCCAGCTGGTCCACCAACCCACCAGGTTAAACACCGCTAATGGCTCCCAGACCCTACTAGATATCCTACTAACTAACTGACCACATAGAATCTCTGCCCTAGTTGTCCTTCCAGACTCTCTGGTGACCACTCCCTATCCTCTTCTCCTGGTCATGTCACCTGCCCAAACTCCAACCTAGTGTCTCCACCCACAGGCGCTTACGACCAGGTGGCCTTGAAAAAATCAAACATTATCTGGCCCAGTGGGACTGGGCCCATATAACCAGGCCTTAACATTGACCTGGCCCTTGATTACTTCACATGCTCATTCAACAAAGCATGTGACATTTTTGCCCCTGACAAAAACGAAAGCTGTAAAACTTAATGTCCCATGGATCACATCCTCATTACGGCAGCTACTAAAACAAAGAGATGACCTCTGGCACAAAGCCAGTGAATCTGGCTCCCAAGAAGATAGACTTGCCTACAGAGCAGAATGCAATAGGTGTGCCTGGGCCATACATAAGGCTAAGGCTGAATGTTATAAAGTCACCCTGGCTTCTTCCTGAGGGGTGCACAAAAGTTTTGGGACAACATTAAAGAACTTAATGACAAATCCCACCTCCCCCACCCTCCCAGCTCTGCAACAACAATGCCACCTCCACCGACCCACAGGCTATTGCTAACTGTCTTAACTCGACCTTTTCCGATCTTAGTACAGTCCTCCCGAGTGACTTTTAGACCCTATCCCAGCTACCTCTGAACCAAGCCTCCAGCACCCCTTTTCTATCTTACGGTCATTACAAAGCAGGAAGCCAAATCCTACCTTTCCAAAGCTCTCAGTGGCTTCAACTATTGCAAAGATTCTTTTGACATGAAAATCCTCTACTAGGTTCTTGACACTGTTCTCTCCCCTGACTGACCTCCTTATCCGCTTCCCTATGCTTGGGGCAGTTCCCCAACAGCCTGGAAAACTGCTACTATTACCCCAATACTAAAGCATGGTGACAATACCAACCCCAACAACTATCAGCCCATCTCCATCCTTCCCCTCTCTCAAAAGCCCTTGAAAAAATCATTTCCGACCAACTCACCAAGTATCAGGAGCCCACAATTTATTATGTAGTGAACAACATGGCTTCAGATCAGACTATAGTGCCACCCTCATTGAATTCTCCAATTTCATTCACTCTGCCTTGACAGTATACATCTTGCCGAGCCATCTTTGTGGACCTTTCTAAGGCCTTTGATATGGTCTCCAACCCCTCCTTCTGGACACACTCCACCACACTGGTCTATCATGCAGACCACTCTCTTGGTTCAATAGCTACCTTACTTCTAGATCCCAATGTGTTAAGATAAATGACACCCTATCTTCCACCCTGCCTGTCCATTCAGGGGTCCCAAAGGGATCCATATTGAGCCCTACTTTTCAGTATCTACTTAAATGCACATCCTGCTCCAGTAACTTACTGCTATATGCTGATAATGTGGTTCTTTATGCTGCACACCCTTGCCCTGACAACCTACAGTCCTCCCTCCAAGACTCGTTTTCAATCAGATCAAAAGTTGGTTCACCAGTCGCAGACTTGTGGTCAACAAAAAAAACAAAAGCCATGCTATTTGCCCACCGGCAGAGCAAGGCCAAGGACACTGAACTAAAATCCTCTCCGTGCTCACTTCCCCTGGAACAAGTACTCACTTATAAATACCTCGGCCTTACCTTTGACACCTCCCTATCTTTCCATGCCCACATTAACATCCTGACCTCAACCATTAATACCCACATTGGTCTCCTATACTGGCACAAAGACTGTCTGATGTCAAAGGCTCTCAATCTGGCTGTCACCTCTTCTCTCCTCTCCTCTCTCTCATTGACTATGGGCTCCCCATTTACTCTGCTGCAGACAACAGCACCCTAAACAAAATTCACATAGCCATTAATAAAGTGTGCAGACTCCTCCTAGGCACAGATAACGCTCCCATACTTGCACCCTTTACGCTGTTATGAACATTCTCAACCTGGAGGAAGACTACAATATCAATCCTGTCTTCTCACCCAAAAAAATCCACCTAGGGTTAACTCCACTGGGGTCTCGGCCTCACTACTCTCATGTTCCCGCATTGTGACTACTCGTTCTGCCAACAAACATCTGTGGACCATGGCCGGGGTCAGAACCTCCTAGCTCAGAGATCATTCCCTATAGAGCTCCCCAGCCATAACCTCCATTCCCAAGCTAGGACACTTCAAGGCCTTACTAAAAACACATTCTCTCCTTGCCCCAATGCCAGTGCAACTGCTAATCCTCCTAACTGACCTGCACAGAGCTGCACTAGGCCGCTCCCCATTGACATTGCAACTAATTGTATAGGACTAACTGTATAGGACATCTTTGCTGCTGATCTCTGTCCCTGCTATATGACAATGCCCTAGAGGCTGCACCCACACTGTAACTACAGTATATCACCTGTCTGAACTACCAATACCCTAGCTACTACATGTATGGTCAACAGTCACCCAGGCTATTATATGTAAATACTTTGCTTAAACTGTGTTGTCTCACTAATGTATTGATCACTGTTCCTACTATATGACAATGCCCCAGAGGCTGCACTTGCTCTGTAATTGTTCGTCTGTACTAATATCAATATCCTAGCTGCTACATGTATAGATCTTCAGCCACCTTGGCTATTATATGTAAATACTTGAAATGTGATGTCCCACTAATGTACTATCTCTGAATGTATGACTATGCTGATGCGGAGTTTTGTAAATGAGTCTATGACTCAAAGGGTTGTAATTCCTACGACTGATTAAATAAATAAATAAAATAAATTAATGCTTACTGACTGACACAGCACTGCTAGTCTTTCCTCTCAATAATTATGTGCATTTTTTAATTCAAAGTTGCCACCATGTTTCCATGTCACTATTACCCTGAATGCTGTCTCATGCACAAGCTTCTCTGGGCTTGGAGAAAGGGGCTGAGCCACTGCATCACACATTGAGGATGCGTGATCACGTCAACAAGGTGAAGCAGGTTTGTGGACCGGTCACTATAGAAACCAAGCAGTTTCCTTGTTGAGAAATCTTAATGGAAACTGAAATGCTTGTTTCCCTGCTTGCAAATTTTGGCCCTACTTTATTACTCATTTGGAGGTAATTGTCCTGTGAGTGAACTTTTCCAGGTTTAAGACCTTATTTTTAGACAAGTATTGTATTCTCTATTAGGTAAAATATTTACATAATTAATCACCTGGAGGAAGATCAGGATGAGGTTGGGTGGAGGAATTTATCATTGTAAAGACTCTCAGAAAACTATATATATTCAACAACTGCTCTGTTTAAAGCAAAATACTGGTTCATCATGTCTTTCACCTCAATTTCTGTTGTTATACATGTTTTTGTAAATAGTATTACAGGTTCATACCATTTTGATTTAAAGTAACCACATCTGAATAAACCATTTATAAGGTCCTTTTATCTGTGGGTCACTTTTTAGTTCAGTGTGGGTCATGAGGTTACACTCATATACTTTCACCTCCTCTCAATGTATTTATAATTCCTGTTTGAAGTATATCATAAAAAGCTTTCTATTTTCCAAACACGTGCATAATCACTAAAGTAAAACCTACTGTATGCAGTATAGCCAAGTGATTAAGGTCACTGACCTCCACACCTCCCAACCAGGGTTTGAATCCCATCAGCTTCCACTTGCATATAGTGTGACCCTTAGCAAGTCACATAAGTTCCTTGTGCTCCCAGGTCACACCTGAAATAAGCAATGGCTTACTGTGCCTTTACTGGTTAAAAATCACCCTTTCCTTTAGGATGTTAAACTTGTATTATGTACAGTGTTATTTTCTGAAAAAATATGTGTACAGTTATTTTCACATTGTATCATGTTAAGTCACACAATTCTGGTAGATGTAATGTTTTAAAATGCAGACCAAATAGGGTTCTCATTAAGTCCATATCTGCGGTTGGTGCTCTGTAGAGTAAATATCCAGCATGCTTCTTGCCTTGATAGTAATTTCTCCCAATCCACCTCTTTTCTCAGATGATGTACTCTCTCAATACTCAGAAATTTTAGGGTCACCTTTTAAATGTTGAGTTTTGACTAGGTTTATCCCTTAGTATGGTTATTATTTTGGCTATAATCCAAGGCTTCTCTGTGAAGGTGTTTGCTATGTTTGTACTAGAAGTATAGTCCAGTGTTCGAATGCAGGGTTTTGATTATTCCAAGCGAGTCTGAAAATGTTGCTGAAGAAGCAATTTTACCTTGTTATGTTGTCTTAGGTTTGTGTAATAAAATTCTTCTTGAAATGGAGTCCACCTTAGATAAAGTTCCTTGTAATTTGTGTTTATATTCACCTTCTATGTCATAGTGTTCTTAATTCTCTGGTATGTTTCCTGGGTCTAACTTTCTTTTCATTGGACAGCTATCACCTGAAAAACCTGAAAGAGTGTCTTCCTTCGGTCAATATTTTCAAATGAAAAGATACAGTGGCACACAGGAAACATACCAGAGAAATAAGAACACCACAGAACATAAATGACAAGAAACTAAGGTGAACTCCATTCCAATAAGACATTTATTACAAGACATATGTTAGTCAATAGACCTACCTTAACATCCTCAACACTGTCCCTGTTAGTGATTACAGGTCTGGTATTGCCCATCATAAGTTGGTTCACTGACTAGTTGCCGAGGAATGTCCCCTGCAGGGAGTACAGGATGTCCCTGCTTTTGTTGAAGCTGCAGCTTGAAGGTTTCAATCTACATCCATAAGATTGAAGTCCCCCACCACATTATCTCCCCTTTCTGCCATCTTGCCAATGGCTTCCTAGTACCTTATCTAAATTCCCCTTGTGCTGGAGGGGAATAGATCACACCAGTGTGAATAGGGGCTCCATATCATATCTCTGGGGTGACCACAGTACCTCTACTTCCCCTGTGTTTCCTGTATCTCCATCACTTTCTGCCTTCCCTCACATAGACCACCACACCCACTCCTTTACTTCAAACCCTGTTCCTCCTGAACAAAGTATAGCCTGAGTACGTCAGCATCCCAGTCAGGGTTTTAATACACCATGACTCAGGAATGGCCACATCATCTAGGTCAGTCTCGACAATTATGGTCTCTGGTCTGGAATCATATTTTGTAGGCTTGTAGCATTCACACAGTTGGCCTTCCATATTTTGTTTCCACTCTGCTTGGTCCCCCTCCTTTCATGTTTGCCCTCTCTCCTTCTTCCTGACTTTTTAATGCTTCCATTCCTAAGCTCCTTCATTTCTACCCCTGCTTCCTTCATTAATTTACACCCTGGGGATTTCCTCCCCTTGGGTTCTCCCTACTTTCTACTTCAGCCTGTGGGGGCAGTTACTGTCTCTCCTATTTCTTCTGTCACCCCTCAGGCTAATTTAAATGTTCATCAAAGTAACACCAAAACCTTTAACTGAGGACTGCAGTTTCTCTCAAGATCTAGGCAGGCCATCACTTCTGTAAAGGCCATTATCCCTCCAGGTGGATTCACAGTCCCAAATGTAGTCAAGCCTCCTCTCTGCACCTCCCTCAACCATGGGTTGAAGGTTTTCACGAGAGCCTTCTCCTCCTTTGTAGTACACAAGTAGCATTTGTCAAAAGCCACTGAGTGTGTTACCTCTCTTCTGCTCCTTAAACTACCCCTGAAGTATCTCTGCCCCATTTCTAGCCAGGTCATTAGTCTCCAGGTGGGTGATATCCAGCTGTGCCTCACAGCCTCCTGCCTTAGTGATCCTCTGGATGTGCTTCCCATCTCTCTCTTGGCTGTGGCGCATCAAAGGCACCTAACCTTACTCTCCCTCCTTTCTTATTCCCATATCTATCCTCCTCACAAAGAGTCCCTCACCAGAAGTTGCTTCCTTCTCCTCAGGGGTCCTTATCCTCCCTCCATGGGTCTCTGGTCCAGAGGACCCTCACATCCTCAATGGCCACCACAACAGGTGTCTCCTCCTGGCAGTTCTGCCTCACCAGAGTGGCATAGGAATTACATAATTACACTAGTTGCTGCTAGTTAGATTTTGAGCTATAGTCTTAAAATTAGCAGTCCTATTTTGACTGAGAGTGGGCATTTAAACTTTATTTGCCAGTTAATGTTTCTCTCTTTTTTTTTGTTTGTATTTTTTTTATTCTTTTATTTTAGTCTTTTGGTAACCAGGTAGGCCCACTAGGCACAAGTGCCTGTTTTCAGGGCAACCCTGGGAGCACTGTAGGAGGGTAGACAACCACTAAACAACTGATCAACTCAGCAGTGGTGGTATATATGAACATATGAAAATGCCATCAGATATAGGCCCTTAGGTCTGTCGAGCCTGATTGAGTGTGCAACTATCTGAGTTTACAGCTGCCCCTATCCCCTTCCAGTAGTTCCCCTCCCCATAATGCTATCCCACCCCTCTTAAAACTGTTTATAGATTTAAGTGACACTACCTCTTCAGGAAGCACGTTCCACCCTGCCACCACCCTCTCTGTGAAGTAATGTCTTCTTAACTCCTTCTTGAACCTGCCCTCTCCAGTTTCAGACTGTGCCTCCTAGTGGCCCTCCCTCCTTTTAGTCTAAACGTCCCTCTGTGCTGACCCCGGACATGCCCTTCATATATCTGAAGGTCTCAATCATATCCCTATCCCCTCTCCTCCAGGAGTACATATTGAGCTCTCTCAATTTTTCCGTGTAGGATTTATCCTCCATTCCTGTTATCATCCTGGTTACTCTGCATTAGATTTTCTCTAGCAGCCTAATATCCTTCTTTAGGAAGGGGTGCCAGAACTGCTTGCAGTACTCCAGTTTTGGTCTGACCAGTGACCTGTACAATGGCAGGATAACCTCCTCCTCCTTGAGGTGATTCCCCTGGCAATACATCCTAACATCATGTTAGCTTTAGTTGCTGCCTACTGCAGTGTGCTGAATGGTTCATTTGCCCTGTTTCGAGTACCCCAAGATCCTTTTCCTTCTCCATAGTGCCCAACTGTATTCCCCTATTCTGCAGATAAACATATGGTTCCTGACACCCAAGTGCATAGCTTTGCACTTTTGTGTTGAAACCCAGCTGCCACATGTTTGACCAATGTACAAGTTTATCCAGGTCTTCCTGCAGTCCTGGACATTCCTCTGTGTTGTCCACCACTGCGCCTATCTTCGTGTTGTCTGTAAACAGGCTGATCTTATTGTTGACCCAGTCTGATATGTCAGCAATGAATATGTTAAACAGCACTGGCCCCAACACTGAGCCCTGAGGAACCCCAATCGCAGCTCTTGGGGATGAGAGCTCCCCACATGAAAACTTTCTGCTGCCTATCACCTAGCCAGTTTCTGACTCACTCTACCAACCTCTCTCCTACCCCCAAGTTCCCCAACTTGCCTATCAACCTCCCTTGTGGCACCGAATCAAAAGCCTTGCTGAAATCAAAGTACAGGACATCCACTGTCTGATTCCTGTCAAGTGCTCTTGTTACCTAGTCACAGAAATCCATGATGTTTGTCTGACATGATCTACCAGAGATAAATCCATACTGTCTGTTATAATTCCCTGGCTCATCCTTGGGCCCACTTTTATGGATGGGCACCATGTGCCATCCTCCAGTCATGTGGTTTGCATCCAGTCTCCAAGAAGGTGTTGAAGGTCTGCCAGAGGCCTGCCAGGACCTCTGCCATCTCCCTTAGCACTCTGGGGCATATGCCATCAGGACACAGTGTCTTGTCCACCCTCAGGGTTCTCAGACCTTCCAGTACCATGCTGTCTTGGATTACCCTCTACATTCTCTGTCCCTCATATACCCACTGCTACCTTCCCTGTGGGATTGGTCCCATTTTTTCTCTGGTAAACACAGAACAGAAGTACTCATTGAGTGATTCTTCCTGTTCCCCACCTTTTCAGCCCACCATCCCATCCACCTTGATTCTAACAATATGATCCATACATTTTCTTCTCTCCTTATGTAGTGGAAGAGATATTTCTCCCCTTCTGCTGTCCCCTGTGCCAGCCTAAGCTCTTTGCTGCCTTGGCTGCCCTGACTTTTAATATGAAGCCATCCTTTTTGAATGGACCAATTCTTTTTCATGTCCCATATGAAAAAGAAAATCAACTGATGAAAAAGGATTTTTACATGCTAAAAAATACATTGCTGGGTAATTTTTCCAGAAATTAAATGCAGAATCCACCCAATGAGCCCCGATTAGCAAGTTATATGTGTTGGTGTGTATGTGTGCAAAATGTTGTTTTTGTGGTTTTTGAAATAAAAAAAACAGAAACAAGATGGCGCCATACAAAAAATATTCTTTTCCTGCTGAAAAGGATTACACTCATGTGAAAAAGGATCCTTTTATGTATGCACCAGATTTTTTCATTCCAAGCAGTTATTCAAAAGACTGTACTGTGCATTCTCAGAACCAAAATTTTAAAATTGAATTCCTTGTAGCAGAATAATATTTTATTTAGGTATGTTTTTATTTATTTTTATTTTATATGAATTTTGGTAACTGGGTAGGCCTACTGAGACATTACTGGTCGTTTTCAGGGCAACCAGGGAAGAGTGATACAAACAGAAAAACAGTATATTTACAGAGTCAGTGCAGTTTACAACTGTGTTATAACAAATTTCAAGGATAGCTATACACACACAGAAAATGCATCACATAGGATGTGAATAACAAAAAAGAATTAGGCTGAGACAGTATAATAAGTCCTTATGAAAGGGCTAAGATGGTAGGAGCAGGCATGAACAGTGCAGGAAAAGCAGCAGCACTGGCTGAGGAGAAGACTACAAAAGGATTCAATCAAGGTATTATAAGTCACACAAAAATAGGTTAGATGGGCAGTGGCATGGTTCCACATAGTAGGTTTGCTGTTCAGGAGGGTTTGAGGACAGTAATCAGGAGCAGGCACAGACAGAGGAGGCAGAGAGGTGGGATAGCAATGAGGCTTTAAATAAGGTGAAAGATGAACAGGAAAGTAGAGGGAGTGGCCAGGAGTTCCAGGCATTAACAGTATAGAAGGTGAGTCACCATGAGCCACAGCTTGCCGCAGTTTGGGCAAAATGAGCAGTGGCAGAGAGGTGGACCTAGTGCTCAGTATGGTTGCCAAGTCAAAATAACTCACTAAGGCAGGGAGGAGTGTATTTATGGACCAGTTTGTGCATCAGGCAGAGGGTGGAAAACAAAATTTGGATCCATAGATTAACCAGCCCAAGGAAGAAAGGACATCACAGTGGTATGTATGGGCATTAATCCCCATGCCAAATCTACCCACCCTGTGATAGGACAGTTTAAGATGTTAGTACAGACTTCAATGTCTGGCACAGACTCACCCACACATTGACATTTTTCACCAAACCAGAAAAAGTACATCTGTGGGCCATGACCTTTCTACCCTGAAAATTTCAGACTCAAATTCCAAATTGTCTGGGTGCCAGGCAATGGCAGAAAAACAGAAAAAAACCCCAAAAACAGCAATTTTTTTGAACTTTTTGCTATCCGCATCTCAGAATCCACCAATCTGACTGGAATAATACTTGGCACTTCACGAGATCTACTCTCCAAGACCTATAAAATGCTGTTCAAATCAGTTGAATGGTTGTGAAGATATTAAATTGCAAAGTTTGAGGTTTAACATACAAACCTCTGCTTAACCTAACTATAGTGGCACTACCGCACCACTATAATAATGTTTTGTAATCTGTGTCTTTTGGTATTTCTGAAAATCACATTCAATCTTGTAAAAAAAAAAACTTTGGTTGGTGGTCATGATCTCCTCCCCAAACAGCAAACTTCAATTGCTTCTCTTTTCTCCATTCACAGCAATCCTTAACTTTGCTTTAGCATGCCCAGACTGTTACATATTTTATGAACATTTCTCCC
Source organism: Neoceratodus forsteri (assembly GCA_016271365.2). Taxonomy (NCBI): domain Eukaryota; kingdom Metazoa; phylum Chordata; order Ceratodontiformes; family Ceratodontidae; genus Neoceratodus; species Neoceratodus forsteri. Next base: position 1,221,182,229 of record CM057459.1, on the reverse strand, counting down.
TGTATTCAGACCATTCACAGACATCTTTAAATAAGTTAACAGTGTGTTACTTTCATGGATACTGCCACTTCATAAGTGGTAGGTACAGATTTCAATGTTTGGTACTGATTCACCCACACATTGTTAGGTTCCGCTGCAGAGTGCAACTATGACCCTGCAAATCAAGAGATGCTGTTCCTCATTTTACCAGCTTAAAAGTTGTAATTTATGAGTTGGGGGCAGCATTAATGACTAGATGTCTGTTTGCAGTGGTCAAATTTCCTCAAGAGAGTAATTCTTTGCTCTAAACAAGAATGGTGTCAGAAAGAGTCTGCCAAGAAGGATAGATGCTGTCAAGACACACAGTGATCTCATGCAAATAGACTCCGTCAGTGAGGAAAGGTGCAAAATGAATACAAAACATGTAAGTAGTTACTCCTCTGATCAAAACTATGGTGGCCACTCAAAGGGGGTAAAAGATTTAGTATACCAAATGGGTTCCCAGCTGTAAATATTTGGTGTTCTGTGTAAGATACTGTATTTGTTATACATGGAAAATAAAATAGCAGGAAATTTCAAGCCCTAACCTATCAGTCATGAAGGTATGTAAGGTAAGTGTGCAGACACTGATCAGCCTGTCATAACCCAGGAAAACCTTGTAAATTAGTACTGCTCAATGGAGCTTTTCCAGGTAAAATAAAGACATGCACATATGCCTGATGGCACACAATTGCCTTTTTACATGTATGCCACACATTATATCACATACAATATACCCCATTTGTACTGAGGCAAAACTGTATTATCAGTTATTAATATTGCTCATCAGTGAATACATACTGAAGAGACTGTGTGCCATGAAAAGAAAATGTTGATAGTCACTGCTTCTGCTTTGATGTGACAGTACAGCTCATGGATGAGTAAGTCATCCAAATCTTTTCTTTACCACTCAAAACTGAACAGTACTGCAATAGAGTACTTCTCCTTATGGCAATATTCTGCAAAGTAACACAGTACATGAATTTTACCTTGTCGTGCTGAATAAGCAAATACTTTAGATAGCATTGTACTTTCACTAGTCTTACTGTAAGGACACAGACTGTATTGCAGTACCCTAAACTGTGTTAAAGATTAGGAAGCCTATCATATGTTCATTTGTATATCTCTTACATGGACGTCCATTGATCTGTAGCAGAACCTGGCAGACCATGAAAGAATGAATGTTTTCTTACATTTTCCCTGAAAGTATCCTGTTAGTCCAACAAATCAGAACCATGTTCTGAATAGTGTGGATATTGAAACATTGAAATGATGGTGATACTGAAGGTAATGGATGAGAGTCTGAAGATACAATGAAATGTGGAGATGAAATTCATGAACGATAGCCCATACTTGAAAGTGAAATGGGAGATCAACTGTGTGAATAGCATCTTGAAGTGGAAGGCAAAGGGTAAGGTTGTGATGACATATTGACATTATCGTACTAGTTGGCTGAATTTTTCACAGCAGCGAGATATTTTAAGCAGCACCCTAGTCCTGGCAATTCTAGAAACCAAATAAACAAAACATTAATGAAAATGTAAACAATTAGAAAATGGGTCTGCCAAATCCTACAGCTGATTGGCTCAGCCAACCACCTGGTTCGGTATCATGCAACAGAGACTGGGAAATAATATGTCCTGGCATCTGTATGTCTGTTTATATGTATTACTGTGCCATGGAATTTGAAGCACTTTGGAGGCCTACAGTTTTTACTGTCAGCAATGCTTCTTGCACACACACACACACACACACACACACACACACACACACACACACACACACATACACACACACAACTTGAAAACTCCTTCCTGCTCTTTCTTTGCACTGTTTGACATGAGGCCCAATTTTATTTGTATCAGGAGGTGATGCAAGTGGTGACTTGCACCAAGCAGTGAGGCAATACCAATTTTGCAAAAACTCAGCTGCAACTCTCTCTGGCGCAAGTCCCTGCACTGAACACAGGACTTAGACCAGCTCCCCGGTCTACCTTTGCACCAAGGGGGAGCCTTTTATGGGCTTGTGCCAATGCTTTGGTGCAAGCTGCTGTAAAGTGAGTGAATTGTCACAATTGCACCAAAGGTACCTAAATTTGGTGCAAGTTGCAACAAACTGTTCAGCATAACTGTGGCAAACATTGAGGTTGATGCAGGGCTTGATGCAAGCTCTGTGTCCACTTTATAAAATCAGGCTCTTGAAGTGCAATTGGATAACCACAATTTTTATACATAAAAGCACTACAAATAGGATGGGTGGTACTAAAATGTTAAACCCTCAAGTTTATCAGTGGGTACCTCTAAACTACCAAAATTACCCTAAAAGTACTCAGATGAAAAATGAGTAGTTGGTTCAGGTGGGTAGTATTTATTACTAGTGATGTGCGAAGTCAGCAAAATACGCTCTATGAAATATTTGCGGAATGCGCTCAAATCAGGAAGTGCAATTCATGAATACCCAATCGCAGAGTGAGATCATCCTTGAAGTGTGGAATATCGCACATGAAGTTCCACACTTGGCATAACAACTACTTTATTTTAAATCCCTGGTCTCTATTGTGGCACCCCACCGATCACTGGCCATAATAAATCCCTTGTGTGTCATGGTCCCCACCACCACCTATTGCTGTCTACACTATAAAAAAAATCATGAAATCCCTGGTGCCTAGTGGTCCCCACCACTGCTAAGCGCTAGTCAAAATGTCTAGTCCCCCATCGATGGGCACAATGTAAACACCATTAAATCATTAGTGTACTGTCTAGTAGCTGGTGGCCCCCTAGCCACCGATCACCAGCCACAATGTAAAATAAAACAGTTTTCATTTAATCCCTGGTGTTTAGTGGACCCTCACCCCTCATCTCATCAGGGAATTCTCACCACCCCGGTTCTCACAACCCCACCCTGAGCAGGCCATGAGCACGGCCCTCCAATCACCTCCATGGCCGGCAGCCCAACTGAGCTGTCAATGAAAGATTGACAGGGGTGGGAACCATTAGACACCAGGGATTTAATGAAAAAAAAAAAATTGCACATTATGGATGATGAACAGCAGCGGGGACCACTAGACACAAGGGATTTGGTGGATTTGCCATTTATAACTTCTTCTTGCTTTGTTTTTTTTAAGTGCAATTGCACTTAAACAAAATTAAACCAAGGCTAAGTTACAAATGATGAATTCTCATTAAAGGATAGCAACTTCACAAAGTGATTTGAGGATGCAAATTTAGCGACTTTGCCTAAAATTTGAATGCAAAGTCAAACTTCATTGCATCTCTAGTTACTACACTATTACCTGACCCTGACCATAACAAAAATCATGTGAAAGACTGTTTTGACTATTAAAGTGTTTGTTAGGTGCCCCAAGCCATTATATCCATGGCAGGTATTGCTGAGACAGATACGAGAGGTGCAGCTGCTGCTAGTGAGGCTGCACTGTTTCAAAATTATACCCACAGCTGGCATTGCTGGAGGTAGGTATGAGAGGCACAGCTGCTCTGACTGAGCCTGCTGTTGTTTCCAAAAATTATACCCATGGTGGGCATTGTTCAGGGAGGTACAGGAGGCACAGCTGCTGTGAGTGTATCTGCTGCTGTTTCCAAAATTATACCCATGGCTGGCATAGCTGAAGTAGGTATGAGAGGCTCAGCTGCTCTGACTGAGGCTGCTGCTGTTTCCAATAATTGTATCATGTCAATCATTGATATGGTAGGTATGAGAAGGTCAGCTGCTCTGAGTGAGGCTGCTACTGTTTCCAAAATTATACTCATTGTGGGCATCAAAGTTACATAATATAAAACTGATGATTGAGAAAGAAAACTAACAGTAGTGTGGCACATGTTGCTGGCATGGTGACAGTGGTGATGGTTCTATTCATGTCATACACAACTTAGTCATCATATTCAGTATCACTGTTTGCAAGCTGTTGTTCATGTTCAGGGTTAGAATTGCATAATTTAGTGTTTGGGACAATTGGGAATTTCTCAACATTAATTTTGAGAAATGTAAGCATTCTGCATTCACAGGACTTAGCAGTGTTCTTTGGTCAGTGACTATTCCTCCAGCTGCACTAAATATGCATTCTGAATATAGGCTTGAAGATGGACATCTGAGGTACATTATTGCAGGATTTGCTAGATCTGGCCATATTGCTCTCTTTTGTTTCCAATAGAGTAATGGATCTACCTAGAGACCAGTACCAGTATGGTCTGCAAAATACTCAGGACATTTTGCTGTATGAGACAGTTACCAGTCTGGCAGATGAACCAGCTGCACTTTCTTTACAGGATACTAGTCCATGTTGTTGCAGGTGACTCAGTAGTGATTTGTCTTTCTGACCCTAAACATAGGATGCCCAAGAAGTAGCTGTAGATGTCCCTTCCCTCACTGATGACACTAGAGATTGTGAAGCTTTTTTTTATTGTAGCAGTTTTCAGTTGTTGTCCCGTTTAATAAAGGAATTAATGGTAAACTTCCTGCCCATCCTGGGGTGTTTGAAAATGGCAGAGTTGTTAATATTATTACACTGGGCACAGTGTCCACACCTATAGTTACTCTAAGGTGCATTCGATAGCCACGTCCATTTCAGTTCATCCAATTGGCAGTAACTGTCCATTACACTATATCTTAGATGCCTGATCTTCAGTATGTGATCCTTAAATTAGTTGCTATGTTGTTAGAAAATGCAAGATCACTCTGTACCACTGGCCAATGTTTTCATATCATCTTGGCAAACTCTGTGTGTTGGTTATAGAAGCTAGTCACAAAGGAAGTCAGCTGTTCTCCCTCAGTTCTTTGTTTTAGAACTCATAGAGTTTTCTATATGCTGCCCATGCTCTCTCAGTGCCCCTTTGCACATTGTTTGGTGCGTAGTCTCCCTTAATGAAATGTTGTGCCATTCTTATTGAATGTTTAACAAACTCATTCTCTTTGCTACACACACATTTCACCTTAACATATGCCCAACAGAAATATTGTTAATAAGTTGTTGAGGATGGTTACTAGTTGTAGTGCAGTAAACTGTTTCTGTCCATTGGTTTCATATACAAGTTGGTACCTAACAGAGTTCCTTCTTTATAGATTGTAATAACCAGAAAATTGACAGAAACATAACTTTACTCATTTCAAACCTCAGGGTTTCATCTACATTGTTAATTGCTTCCTAAAACAGTTCCAAATCCTCAGCAGTTCCTTTCCATAGCATGAGGCAATCATCTATGTACCTTTTCCAAAATACCGTATACCTCTGATTCAGCGAGTGGGTATGCAAATATGTCTCTTTCCTTCAGCCCACATATAAATTGGCCAAACTAGGTGCAAATGTGGTCCCCAAACAAGGCTACTTGGTGATTCTGTTACTAATTTACCTTGATTTCTTATGGTAGTTCTGTTTCCTCATTGTCATCATCATCATCATCATCGAATAAAGTCTTTGAGCAACTTTTCTCTTCTCTTTCAACTCTTGCTTATATATATTCTCTTCATTAGTAAACTTCTGCTGTTTGTCGATCAGGTAATTGTACTCATCTAAATGAAAATAGAATCATGTAAGGAATATAATACATTGCAAAAGTAATGAATAAATAATGTTCCATCAATTAATACCAACATACTGCTAATCAGCAATATTTTGGCAACATATTTCTTTTGAATTTCTGGTTCACTGATTTTTTTTTAGACAGTTTTCTTCATTGCTCCATGTCACTGATACCCAGCAGTTATCAGTGTTCAGATCTGGACAAATTAACCAGATCACAATCATCCACAAAACATGTGCTTCCAAGTTCAACAGCCTTATCTTGAAAATGATACAACATGAACTCCATGTTTACTGATACTTAGTGAAGATAAATTTGGATCTGAAGACTGAAGGAGGACAAGACACAGGTAAGTGTTTGTTTCTGCTGTTTGATTTTAATGTTGTAATAGCTTGTACTGAGAGGGTAATTTGTGCTGGGTGGTTTAATCAGAGTTGTTTGGGATTTGAGCTGTTACTGAGAGAGTGATTCTATGCTGTGGGAGTCACACAGGAAACTACAAACAGATTTAACCTTGTGAGAGGAAGGCTGGGAGGGAAACCAGCCAGAAGCCATTTCTGCTAATTTAGTCAGTTTGGATCTAGAGACTGAAGGAGGATGAGCGATGGGGAAGTGTTTGTTTCTGCTGTTTGATTTTAATGTTGTAATAGCTTGTGCTAAGAGGGTAATTTGTGCTGGGAGTTTAATCAGTGCTGTTTGGGATTTGAGCTTGTGCTGGGAGTTTAATCAGTGCTGCTTGGGATTTGAGCTGTTACTGAGAGTGCAGTTCTGTGACCATGCATATTGTTTCCTAGTGGAGAGGTGTTTAGGCCGCCTACCCTTCCTCATCCCACTCTCCCTCTGCTAGTCCACGTTTAAAGGTGGATAATCAGGAAACAGTACACTACTTCCTGAGTTAGGTCAGGTGGGACTGCAATCTAGCATAGTGTCACAGTAAAAGAGGCACATCAAAGCAACAGGAACATAGTTTAGTACGACAAAGTAAAAAAAGCCTGGCACAGTAAGGGGATACAGAGGAACAGGACAGGGTCACTGGTGGTAGTGAGGAGCAGTAAAGGTGGTGTGACAGGTACTCAGGCATGATGCAAGGGTGGTGTAGTGCAGTGGGTGTAGGCCAACAATATTCAGGAGGAACATTCTGGGGTCTGCGATGATGCCCCATTTGTAGGCACCTCTGGGCTGAGGTGAAGGTAGCCAGTCTCTGCACTGAGCTGGCAGGAATACTGAGGACCTTCACCCCCATCCAGAGACCACCATGTCCCATGCCAGCACCCCAACAGATTCCTTGGGAGAGGGCTGGATGGACTATAGTGGGCTCAGGAGTCTGAGGATAGGGGTCAGAGACACATCCCTAATCCAGTTCAACTGAGCAACTCATTTGATGTCCTACAAGTGAGGGGACTCCCAAATGGGAACCCAGAGCTGAGACCAAGGACAATGTGCAGGTCACCCAGGATGGCAACCAAGGGGTGAGCAAAGAGATCCCAAGAGGAGGAGGAAGCTACTCCTGGTGGAGGACTCAATTGTCCAGGGCATTGAGTTGGGTACAGAACCAGGAAGGAAAGGGAGGTCAAGTGTCTTCCAGGAGTCACTGCTAGGAGGGAGGGGAGTAGATCCTGAGGATTGCTAAAGCAGTGGCAAGGGGGACTGGAGGTTGTTGTCCACCTGGGGATAAATGACCTATCCAGTGAGAAGGTAAACATTCATGATGTACAAGAGGACTTCAGGCAGTTGGGGGCATCTCGGAAAGGTAGCAGACTCCGTGACATTTTGTATTTATTTATTTAAATCTCGGATTACAAATACTTTTGAGCTCGAGGCAGCTCATTTACAAAGGTTCCATGTTAAAGGAAAGGTTACAATAAAGCAGGAGGTACAGACAATATTCAGGGTTTCATGAGAGCACAGCAAGTCAACTGGTACATATGTGGGAACAGTGCTACACACTCAAAGTTACAGGCAAGCATAGTAAGAGTACGTTTGAAGAAACATTGCCAATCAGGGGTGGGAGGGAAAGGGAGAGTAAGGGAGAGGTTGGGGAGATGAGAAGAGCAGAATCCAGATAGAGAGGAAAATATGGCAGCCAGAGGCCTTGTTGTAGAGTGAGAGGAGGGAGGCTAAGGTGGGAGGGGAATGGGAACTTTTGGAGGTGTTCCAGCCACATCAGTGGGGATAGTTCGAATCTTCATATCAGAAACTTCAGCAATTGGTTGGATGACTGGTAGGGCTAGGTGGACTGTTCCATGGGAGATCCAGCCTCCCAGATCGAACCTGCAATCCAGGATTGAGATGATATGGACTTTGGTGCAGAAGTCCAGTTCTGGGTCCATGGAAATACCATTTCTGCCATTTTGCTTACTGTTGCCATGGGGATGCCATTGGCATGCTCAATCCATATACAAGTGGCTGGCTGCATCCAATCAGGCAACAGGCGGTCACGTGATGTACTCACAGTATATAACCATGCTGAGTGCACAGCATGGCTCAAACAAGAGGGAGGATGGTCAGAGAAGTAGGACCACCTCAGCAAAGACACCACCAGAAAAGTTGTGAAAAAAACAGAAAACACCACAAATATATAAAATATATATATATATATATATACAGTGTGTATATATATATATATATATATATATATATGAAGGAGGGAAGAGAAACTAGGGAGATTCAAAGAAAGGAGACTTATGGGGATTGATCATCGGGGAGAGTGATGGGTGGGTCAGAAGTCAGAACTTTGCGGACTGGAGAAAGAAGGAATCGAGGTACTGGGAGAGAGTGATGGCCTGGATGGCTGCGGTGGGGATGCAAAAGGCAGACAGTGTGGCAGTGTGACTGTATGTACATGTGCAAGGACAGGCTGGCAAAATCTTTGACTTGTGCCATTGCAGATGATCCAGAGGAGAAAGAGAAAGACTGTTGTAGGCTCAGGTGAAATTTTACACTTACAGAAAATCTCAAATGAAAGTTTTTTCTTTTCTTGGCCTCAGACAGTGTAGCTGTGTACATGAGCAAGGGCAGGCTGGAAAAATGCATTTATTTATTGAAATGTTTCACAGGAAAGGCAGACTGAGCAACAAGATGCTTGTCTCACAGTGCGTCTGGGGCTGGGGAGAGAGCAGTGAGTACATGATACATATCATTACTTACAATGCTTACATACATACATTACTTACATTAGTTACATTGAATTGAATTAGAGTTACACATTGCTTACAGGGCTTTGAACTGGCTTGTATGAGGGGGTACATGAAGTAGAAACAGTATAGGAAGGTTTAGTAGCCAAGGAGGACAAGGGTAAGGTTAGACCTAGATTGTGTTATAATATACATGGGTGACAGTCACTGACAAAGGGAATATGTTTGACAGGAGGCAAGGCAGAAGTGCACTATGGGGTAAGTGCAGAGGTTGGTAGAAATATATGCCAGCATTTACAGCCAGTAGCTAAAGCCGTTGGTCAGGCCACATAGGATGTGGTGGGAGCAATGGGGTAGTAGTAGGAAGGGGGAGGGATTAGCTAGGGGTGGGAAAGGAGGTCAGGTACATGAACAGTTTACTGCATAGTAGTTTAATAGGGCAGAGGATAGAGAATGCCTAGAGGAGGAATGGCAGATTTGGACCTGCCAGTCATTCCAAAGCTTTGGGAGATGGTAGGAGAAGGCTGATTGGCCTGCAGAGATCCAACAGTGAGGGATTACCAATAGTCGGGAGTCAGTAGACCTGAGGGCATGAGAGGGGTTGGAGAAGAAGGTAGGGAGGAGGCAATGTAGAGTGGAAGGGAACTGAGCCAGAAGTTAGAAGCAAATTTACCACTGTGAAGTAGTCTCCAGTTGCTAAGGGGTGGGAGGGCCATGGAATGGAAAAGCTCACAGTGGTGGGTACGAGGGTGCATCAAGGGAAAAATGTCAGAAAGCATTGATGAGAGGGTCCAGTCTGGATAGGGTGGACTTGGGGCAGAACTGTAGATTATATCACAGTAGTAGAAGGTGGGTAGTATTATTTATTGCACAATTTCATGTCTCACAGGTAGCGGGAGATTACTGCGATTCCTATAGAGAGTGCCAAACATGGGGTTTCAGGATAGCGTCCACGTGGGCTGAGAGGATAAGTGTCAGTCAAGCCAGACCACTAGGTACCTAAAGGAGGACAAATCCTCAAGGACTGTCCCATCAAGGGTGTGGAAGATCAGGGTGAGGTAAGTCTCTGCCTAGTGCTGAAGGTCAAGGAGACTGTCTTCTTGGCATTGAGGAGAGTTGGTGGGAGTTAAACCAGAGCTGTACCTTGTTGAAATCAGCCTGTATACTGGATGTGACCTCCTCGTGGATCTGGCCGGAGAGGAAGGACTGTGTCATCTGCATACATGTGTATTGATGTAGAAGAGCAGGTTTGTGGCAGATCATTTAGTAGGATGGAAAGAGAATGGGGCCAAGAACTGAGCCCTGGGAATGCCAGTGACAATAGGGAGTGGGGCAGAGGTGGAATCAGCAATTTTACAGACTGGGTTCTGCCTTGCAGGTAGCTCTGAACCAGTTGGTGGCAGTCACGGATAACCCAGCTTCAGATAGGCAGGATAACAGCAGGGGAGGGATACTGTGTGAAAGCTTTGGCTAAGTCGATGAAGATGGCTTATGTAATTAGACCTGTGTCCATCCCCAAGAGGATGGAATCCATGACTCTTAGTAGGGAGGTGGTAGTAGAGTGTTTTCCTAAATCCCGACTGGAAAGGTGTGAAGAAGTTGGATTCAGAGGTAATGGGAGAGTTGTGAAAGCACAAAGTGCTCCTGAAGTTTCCGAGGGTGGGGAGAAGGAGATGGGGTGGTAATTTGCCATGGTGGTGAGGTCCCTCCTTTGGTAGTAGAAGGACTGTGGCATGCTTCCACTCTGTAGGAATTGATCCAGTGGTGAATGAAAGGTTTAGAAGGGTAGCGAGGGAGATGCAATGGCCGTGGCAGATAGGTAGAGGAGTCTGGTGTCCAACCCATACAGGGACTTTCCATGGAGGGGTTCAGGGTGAGTAGGGCATCTAGGGCTTCCATGGGAGAGATGTTCCTGAAGTAGAAGGTGTTCAGGCCAGGAGGTATAGGGAGTTTCAGCATGGTGAGTGGGCTGGGTTACAGCTGGAAGGGAGGCAAGGAGGGTAGTAGCACATGTGTTGAAGTAGCAGTTGAATTCGGAGGCAACTGAGAGTGGGTCTGAGAGGGAGTCCCATTTGTGAACAGAAGAGGGAGGATTTGTTGATGTGGCAAAAAGAGGAGTTGATAACTTTCCAAAATTTCAATGGCCTACCAAGATTGGTGTTAAGGTGTTGTTAAAATATTCAGCTTTGGCTAGACGGGTGGCCTTGTTGCACTTGTTTTGGAGCATGTAGTAGGTGATGTTGTCACCTGGGAGGAGCGTAGTTTTGTAAGTTCTCCATGCCTTGTCCCAGGCATTTTGGCATGCTATTAGTTCAGGGTAAATCCAGGGAAGGTGTGCCCTCAGACCCTAATGAGATGCAAGGGGCATGATTATCCCAGATGCTGAGGAAGGTGTTTTGGAAATGTGTAGGGAATCATCCATGTTATTACTTCTAAGGTGAGAGCCCCAGTTTGGGTGAGCTAGTTCTTCCAGGAGAGGGTGAGGTTTAGTGTTTGTATGACCATTGCAGTAGAAGTTTGGGAGGGATTTAATCTGATGTATTTTGCCGACTAAGTAGGTGATGTGATGGTCGCTTATGGAGTCTGGAAGTAGGCTGGAACTGACAACCCAGTGGGGTGGGAGGTGAGAGCCCAGTCAATCAGGGAGTGATTGCCAGTCTTGGGTTTGATCATGTCAGTTCCGAGATGACCTGGGTAGATTGAGGGCTGTTATCTCGGAATGAGCTTTGTTGAAAGAGGATATGCCCAGTTGTGATTAAAGTCCCCATAATATAAACTTCACCGACGGGTTAGGGAGGCTAGGTGGCTTAGGAGGCTGGTAACTGTTGTGGTCGGGTGCCAGGGCAGCAGTATATTCCAGCAACATAGATAGGGAGTGAGAAGGAGGGGACAATTTGAGCATGAGCAGTTCAAAGGCTTTGGGCTCTGATTTAGCGAATGTGATAGAAAATGTAAGTCTGAGTTGGTGTGAATAGCAACTCCTCCACCTCAGGTGGGTTGGTCTTACCAGTGATATTGAATTCTGGGATGGCGATGGTTGGGTCATTGATGTTAGGGTTTAGCCAGGTCTCTATATGATGATAAAGTTGGAGCATGTTGGGTGGCTAGTACCTGGAGCAGATCAAGCTTGGGGACTAGACTTGAATGTTTAGGTGGAGTATTCATAATCCCCAGGGAGGAAGCCAGTCTGAGTAGCAGTGGTGGCCTTAGCAAGGGGTTGATCATTGAGTTAGAGGGAGAGGGCTGGTGCTGGGCTGGGTTTGGTGTATGTCCCCACTGCAAGGTAGCAAGGCAAGAGTTAAATAGTGAGGAAGTATGTAATAGCATCTTGATGTGGGAGAGTGCAGCTTATGAGATGCTTTAGGGTGGGAGAAGGTTGGGAAGCGCGGAGGTAATTGGGTGAAGGGTTGACCAAGGTGGGCGCAGGAGTTGAGCGAGGGGTGGGATGCATAGGATAGAAAGGCCAGGTAGTGGCTATAATCTTTGACTTGTGCCATTCTAGATCCAGAGAGAGGAGAGAGACTACTGTGGGGGACCAAGATAGATTTTATAGTTACAGAATCCCAAATGAATTTGTTTTCTTTTCTTGCCTCAGCGTGGTTGTGTACATGAGAAAGGGCAGGCAGGCAAAATCTTTGACCTATGCCATTCCAGATCCAGATGAGAAAGGGAGAGACTACTGGAGGCCCAAGAGAGATTTTACAGTTACAGAATCCCAAATGAAAGGTTTTTTCTTTTCTTGGCCTCAGTCAGTGTAGCTGTGTAAATGAGATGAGGGCAGGTAGGCAAAATCTTTGACTTGTGCCATTCCTGATTCAGAGGAGAGAGGAGAGACTACTGGGGCCCAAGAGATTTCACAGTTACAGAAAATCCCAAATGAAAGTTTTATTCTTTTCTTGGCCACAAACAATAATGCTGACTGTGTATATGAGAAAGGGAAGGCTGGCAAACTCTTGACTTGTGCCATTTCTGATCCAGAAGAGAGACAGAGAGACACTACTGGGGTCCAAAGAAATTTTATAGTTACATAAAATCCCAATTTTTTTTCCTGACTTCAGTGTTGCTGTATGTACAGGGCAAGGGCAGCAGAGTGGTAAAATAAATCTTTGACTTGTGCCATCCAATCACGAATTACAATCACTTGTTAACATTCATTCATGTTCTCATCCAGAGGGAAGAGAGAGAGAGAGAGAGACTACAGGAGGGCTGAGATAAATGTAACAGTCCCAAAATCCTAAATAAAATTTATTTTCCTAGCTTCAGTGTTGCTGTGTGTACAGGGCAAGGGCAGCAGAGTGACAAAATAAATCTTTGACTTGACATCCAGAGGGGAGAGAGCAACAGAGACTGCAGGGTGGCACACGATAATGTAACAGTCCCAGAAATCCAAAATAAATGTTTTTTCCTGGTGTCAGTGTGTACACGCAAGGCAACAGGGCAGCAAAATAAATCTTTGACTTGTGCCATCCAATCAGAAATCATGATCACTTGTTAATGTTCATTCACAATTTCATGTATTTAAAAAAATACTGTTTAGACAAATAACATACAAGTAGTTCGGCCTGTGCTGCTGGCTGTGGGTGGCCAAGGAGATAATCTGACATTGTGACTTGTAGAGGCTGTTTACAGTACAACACAAGTAAAGTACAAGTACTGTACACACAAGTGTTATCATCACTCATTCACCATTATTCCTCCTTATTATCATTAGTTTTATAGTATATTGTATTACATTACCTATAAGCATTAACCAACCCCAGTGTGGGACTGTGCTGTGTGTGGCTATGAACCAGATGTGTCTGCATCTCCACTTCAAATTCTGAGGCACTTAATAGTTGCTGAATTTGGTCACTCAGCAGTAACTAACTGCATTGTAGGAATCAGTCTGGTAATCTTGGAAGGAAGTGGTGGTGGACTGCTGTGCTGTCAGTGTGCTGTGTACAGTCACAAGTCACAACAGTAAATTTGTCCCTGGCCTGTGGGTGGGAGTCATCAGAAGGACATCACATTAGTTAGAGAGATCTTTTGTTACAGGTTAGAATACTAATAAACAAGCATTTGTCAATGCCAAATTTTGTCTTGCTGGCATTGGCATTGGCAGTGCAGGAGTTATAGAGAAATGCATAGTAGGAATGGCAATGAAGTATGGAACTGGCGCCAACCCCACTCCACCCTGTAGAGACTGACAGGCATCGAGGTGTGCCTTTGGGTCATCAGCCATAACACTCATGCCATTTCACCTCACCTACCCTGCAGACTCTGACAAGTGTTGCATTGTGCCTTAGGGTCATTGGGCCTATACTCAACCCATTCCATATGGAAATACATTGAGATGGGTGCAGGATAGGAGAATGGGGTGAACTTAGGGCCATAGAGGTCCAAGGCACAATTTAATGCCTGTCACTGGCTGCAGGGTGGGGTGGAATGGCATGAGCATTACAGCTGACAATCCAAAGTCACACCCCTGATGTTGTCAGTCTCTACAGGGTGGGACGTTACAGTTAGTAACTGTAATGCTTGTTGGCATTTGTATTCCAAATTTTCAAACATGGACTTTTTGTGACCCCACCTCATGAAAGCATTTGGGACCTCCACTCATGAACAGTGGCACTGTGATTTTGTTGATCTGTCCCTAACGTTGATTCCCCACAGCACCCACACCATTCTGTGCCAGATGTGCGAAAACACATTTTGGGCAGGATGTGAAAAATGACAGCTATATTGTTCATAAGGAGGTGTGAAGAAATGACAATGTTGAAAATCTGGAATGAAAATATTAAAATTCTCGAGTTAAGAGCCTGATTGGAAAATCGCAATGCATGCTCATAATACAGTCATTTTGTGGAATTTTTCACCAAATTTTCAAACATAGGCATTTTGGGACATCTGCTCATGAACAGTGTCACTGTGATTTTATTAATCTGTCCCAAACACTGATTTGCCACAGCGACCGATTACAATTGTGTTCCAGATGTGCAAAACACATTTCAGGCAGGATGTGAAAAATGACAGCTGTACTGTTCATATGGGTGTGGAAAAATGTCAATGCTGAAAATCTGGAATGAAAATATTAAAAATTCTTGAAGTTACAAGTATGCGTGGAAACTGTGCAACACTTTCATAATACAGTAATTTTTGAATTTTTATACCAAATTGAACATAGGCTTTTTGAGCCCACCATGAACTGTGTCACTGCCAGTTTGTTAATCATTCCCAAAGATGATTCTATGCAGTGATGACAAAATCACATTTCTGGACCAAATAACAAAATGACAGTGACTGAGTTCATGAGGTGGGGTCCCAAGAACCCCAGTTTGAAAATTTTGAGCCAAAAGTCACAAAAATGTTGCTTGTGGTGTGCACACAAGACAACACAAAATGGATCAGTGTGTTGATGAGGTGCATTCTGTTTCTCAGATAAGCAGTGACACTGCAAAAGACAGCAATCAGCCTGAAATGGGAAAACAAAATCAAACCCCAATAAGTGATTTTTCACATCTAAGGCTTAGTCTTCCAAGCAAATGCTTGAATCTAAAAAATTGAATGTCTTGGATCATCACCAGTCCCATGTAAAAAAAAAAGTTATGTAGTTAAAAACTAAAGGCGCAGTGGTACACCACTCATAAGAGGCACCAGCGGTATGAAACAATTGCATACTAATTTACTGCCAGTCCCTCATCCATTTATTCTGAGGTTGAACCCGATGAGGGTAATAATAAAAATGAAGAGAATGATCAGGCAGCACAAGATTTAATGGAGGGATGAAAATTGCAGAAGAAGAAAAACAGGAAAAATGTTTTGATCGTGGAGGGGCAGTGGGAATAAACCACAAGAAGAATGGGCCAAGAAAATCAAAGCAGGGGACCCTGAAAAGGTGACAAAACGTAATGCCTTTCTGGGAAAAAAACTACAAAAATAACATCTTTTGTTTGGTCACACTTCTCCATTAGTGCTTCCAATGAATTGGTAGCAACACCGCTATTTGTAAATGGCCAATCAACAGAGGTATAAAGAAAGAAGCATTGGGAATTTCAGCACTGAAAAGGCACATAGACAGATGTCATAACATTACTGAGTCCAGTTGTGAGTCTCAAAGAGAAGTGACAGTGATAGCTCACTACACACTGGGGTAACTCCCATAGATGAAAGCAGTGGCAACCACCGCGGTACTACTGAACACCTCCACCATCACTTCCTGCCATTTGAAGGACTCCTCCAACTGTTATTGAAAGTGACCATGTGTTGAAAAGCCCTCCTCCTTCAAGGAGACAGCTTACCATCTCAGAAACATATGAGCATAAAGCCAAATATTCCTCAACTCACCTTTTGCTGTTACAATAACCAAGCAAGAACATTTTAGAAATGATAGCTGTTGATTTGCTACCATATAACGTGGTTGAACATATAGGATTCATCGGCTGCTTGAGTACCTCAAACCTCAATGTATTACCATCATGGAAATAATGCTCAACAACAGGGATTCCAGATCTTTACAATGTCGTATGTAAAAAAATTAAGATGGTTTCTTGTGCAATGCTGTTGGGAGGTGGTGCATCTCACAACATATATCTGGACAAGTTGTCAGCCTGAACCCTTCATGTCTATCATGGCACATTGGGCATGTTTGGTAATTCACATGGGACTGGGGACAGTGAAGCATTGCAGTTTGCTGTTTTAAGAATTTTTATTTTCTGTTTTGAGCATACCTCATACAACATCAATGAAGAGCTCCAAAATCAATACAGCAATGGTTCACTTCACAGGGACTGTCAGTTGGCTTTATAGTTGGGTCCATCATAAGGAAGGCCTTGGAGGAGGGGCTTAGTTCACATTTGCTGCTTGAGCATTGCTTAAATTTAATAGTTTATGGTTTTCCGATGATGGCAGGAGATTAAGGCTCGTTAGCACTGTTAAAAGAATATGCACTCATTTCAGTCACTCAAGCAAAGCCAGTCACTTATTTGAAAGAGCACAGTTTATCTTTGCACAGACTGATCCAAGACATTTCTACTTGATGGAATTCAATCTTTATATGCTCAAAAGGCTGCTGGGACAAAAGAAAGCTATCAGACAGTACAGTTAGAAAATAAAATAGGTGATGCAGACATCTATAGTATATTACTCAACCACAATGGGCCATGCTGGAGTTTCTAATTGTCCTGATCCAGCCATTTGAGGAAATCTCCAGGAGGCTAGTGCAAACATGACAACTCTCAGCCAGGTGACACTCCAAATAAAAATTTTAAAATTCAGATTGAATCTGTTTGGGGAAAAGTTAGAGGCGCAAGGCGCATGATAACACAGGCTGCCATTGGTGCTGCTGACACGTGCAGGTTGCCCCCAGCATACAACAAAATCTAACGAGACATATGATCAAAAAGTTGAAAAGATGACAAATTATGTAAAATGCTTCATTCTGAGTACTACATTAAGCAACAATCTTGGACTCACGACACAAATTGAAGCAGCTATTAGTGATGATGATGACACTTGATTCGAGATAAACAAGAAATATTTGACGCTAGTGCGTACTGTCATGTAACAGAGTACAACAGCAGCACCACATTCAGAATATTTTTCATGACGCAGCACAGCATCAGGTGATCCATCCTCTACTTTTGCAGCATTTTCTCCTCTCATCCTCCTCAGCCTCTGCAGCCAAATCTCCTTCACCACCAGCCAAGCATAGCTTTGTCCCACAGTCGCTTGGTTCAGCTTCATGTCTCTGGAGTCACTTAGAAGATGTAATTGTAACAACTTCTTTGTCTGCCTCTTATAACACAGCCTCAGCTCACACCATTGTTGAAATGTACCTGGCAGAGCCCAATAGCCTCTGAAATGCTGATCCTTTGCAATACTGGAAATTCAAACAAAATATGTGGCCTGTTTTAGTAAACATTGCAATGAAATACATGGATTTCCTCCAACTAGCTTGTGTTCTGAATGATTGTTTAGTTCATCTGTTAACATCATTACTGACACACGATCCTTTTGACACCAGAAAATGCTGAGCACCTCACATTTCCCAAAGTCAGCATTCCTCACTTTAATTTCAAATATGATACCTGAAGAAAACATACACTGACTGCTCTGAGCAAGCCCTATCCACAAAACACTTTCAAGAATTCATGCCTGTGGTGAAAATCTATTGTGAATAGGGTCTACTACATAAGGGTTCAATGTCAATTCAGCAAAGGAATAATAGCAACAGCAATATCAGCGATGACAGTACAGTGACTACAATTATTGCACCCGTACATATGGGCGAGCACCATTATGGTGACATTATTGCAAGTGCTTGTTTCATGGGGCTCCCCCACACCCACTTTGTGGGGACTTTGCCCCACCCGCACTTCAAGCATTAAAATAACCAACCCTGAGGTTTAGCACCTCGAAGGGGGAATACATTTGCCACCATAACGGTTCTTGCCCATCTTACGGGCAACTGTAATTGCACAGTCACTGACATTATTGTCACTAAAATTGCTGTCACTATAATTTTTTTGCCAAACTGACATGCTGCTCTACAGGTGGCAGCAATTAATTGCAACAAGTCAGGTCAGGACGGACTAGCCAAGCCACTATTACTTGAATGATCACATGAGCAGTACAGAATATGAAAAAAATGGGTTCAGAGTCCAAATACAGCAAGCAATTGCATTTCATGTCACAAACTTACTTGGTGGTGCCTGGTACCACTGTCTGATTGGAAGGTAAGGTACTGCTGTCTACTACTCCTCCTCCTACTACTGTTATCGTTTTGTCCTCATGAGTCATGACTACTACTTATTACTTATTGTCCTTACTCTAGTCCTTACTACTACTACTTGTCACTTTTTGCCCTCAGCAACTGATCTTGGCTCTACTGTTTTAATTTTTGTACAGTGCATGGCTTAGCAGATGCCTGAAACCAAGAAACTGAATACTCTTTGTATATTTCTCATGTCCCCATATTTGGCTACATATACATCACAGAAAAGATGCTACTAAATTGAAAATTCATATCATTTCTTTATTGTTTATATGTGCATGGTATGCTAGCCTAGTTACATCTCACTTACAGTAACTGGGCTGAGATTATTACTGTATTTTATTTTGATACTGTACTTGAATTACTTGGCAGTGGCTGGCAATAATTGTGGAACTAGGAAGGATGTACTGTGTTGTGTGTCTGTCATCGGGTCTTCAGGTGGCCATGGCAAACTGTTTTATGACTGCACTGCAATTGAACAATGCAATGTGTGACTGGCTGCCTGCCTAGGTGGTGGTGATCACTATGTCTTCGTTTTCTTCTTTATGGATTAAGCGTGTTGATCAGATTCAGTAAGTAGTCGTAGTGCTTGAAAACATTACCACCCTTGGACCAGGTAGTGTACTATATACCTCAGTACAATGAGGCATGCAAGCAGTTGCATCATTCACATGGGTAGGGTGGTGGGCTCTTTAGTGCTGCTCATTTGATCATTCATATCCATTTCTTTGGCCTGTTCGGTTCTGACTGGAACATCCATCAAAATAATACCCACACAGCACCATTAATAAAAAAGTTAGCTGCCTTGCAGTGCCTGCAATGCTTGGAGGTGCTATGATATAGGTATTTGCATCTGTCTGGCTCTATCTCTCCATCTCTCTACTTACTTTCGTTTCACGGATCGAGCAGGGTATGGCACCCCACCATTATAAGCCAGCCATGAAGGGGCTAATATTGTGTGACTGCCTTTTATGAAGCAGTTTTACATTAATTGTTATACAAATAATCCATTAAATTATTTCCTTTGGGCCTCTGTGTCAAATGTGACCAACTTTGGCCACCTTTATGCAGATTTTCATTTTTTCAAATATCTGTCAATAAATTAGGACTAATCAGAACAAATCAGAACTTCACCAAGTTCTGGTTCTTATTAATAAAGGTCAGAACTTTACGAGTTCTCCCAACCCTTACGGCTGGTGCAGGGAGAAGGGACATGGCTTCACTGGGGACTGAGGACCCACTTGGACAGATGTAGCCCTGTACTCTGGTGACAGGATACATCTGTGCAGGAAGGGAAAGCAGTTCTAAATGAATGGTTTAAGGGCTTCCTTGTGGAATATTAAACTAGCCAGGGGACAATGGGAGAAGGAAGGCTGTAGCAGACCACCCCACTAGTTAGAGAAGCCAGAATTGAGTAACAGGAAGGCAAGATTCAGACAGCAACACCTGGAATAGGCATAAGAGGAATGCAGAAAAGGAGGTCTGAGTAAAAAGAAGACCAGGATTGAGGAGATGAAGCAGGGATCAAAGGCACAAATAGAAGGAAGATAGGCAGCAAAACCTGGAATGGTATGGTTACAAATGCACACAGCCTGGAAATAAAATCCCAGACCTGGAGGCATTGCTAGTAGAGCATACCTCAACATAGTAGCAATAACAGAGACTTGGTACACTGCTAATCATGACTGGGAAGTGATTGTACTAAGGTATGCTCTATTCTGGAGGGGTAGGGGAATAAGGTTGGGCTAACCATGTATGTCAGGGAGTGTATAAAGGCAATGGAGCTACAGGATAGACAGGGGAGGCCGAGGCACTGTTGGGTCACACTTGAGTCTGTCAAGGGCACAGCAATCTGCACAGGTGATCTACAGGCCTCCAGGGCAAGGAGAGGAGGTGGGTAGAGAGCTAGTGGAAGAAATACATGATATGGCTGCAAATGGGAAGTACTGCTGCTGGGTGATTTCAATTTACTAAATGTGGATTGGCCCATCCCAGCTGCTGCCTCAACCAGGAGCAGAGATATATTGGATTCCCTACAGGAGGCAGGCCTTAGGCAGTTAGTGCTTGTCCCACCAGGAACAGGCAATTCTGGACCTACTACTGACAAACAGTGACAGACTCACAGAAGTCAGGGTAGAAGGTCAACTAGGGTCCAGTGACCACCACATAGTGTGGTTTAGCTTGGGGACAGGGGCACAGTCCAGTCACACAAAGTTAAGGGTCTTAGATTTCAGGAGGTTAGACTTTGAGAAGATGGGGAGGTGCATCAAAATGCTCTGTCAAGGAGGGGGAAGGGGTTGAGACTCAGTGGGAACACATAAAAGGAGCTAGGGAGGTAACAAACCAGTGCATGAGGATGATAACCAAAGGCAAGAGATGAAGAAAACCACTATGATTCTTTAAAGAAGTTGCAAAGAGGGTAAGGGCCAAAAGGGTGGGTTTCAGGAAACATAAGGAGACTCAGAAGGAAGAAGACAGGAAGGTGTACCTAAAGTGTCTAAGGAGGCAGGAAGGCTGTTAGGAGTGCAAAGGCGAGGATGGAGCTAAAATTAGCACAGATGGTAAAAAGGGGCAAGATATTCTTTGGGTACATCTGTGAAAGAAGGA
The DNA here is from genome assembly GCA_016271365.2 of Neoceratodus forsteri. Taxonomy (NCBI): domain Eukaryota; kingdom Metazoa; phylum Chordata; order Ceratodontiformes; family Ceratodontidae; genus Neoceratodus; species Neoceratodus forsteri. The sequence continues at coordinate 1,221,161,185 of CM057459.1, read as the reverse complement.
AAGACGGGGAGGGATTGTAAAGCTCAAAGGAAGGAGGAGGACTGTAAAGAGGGAGACCTGAAAAGGCAGAAATACTAAATAAATACTTTTGCTCAGTATTCACTGAAGAAGGAGGACAGACACCACAGCTGGCAACAGATATGAAAGGGGAAGGTCAACAGCAGTCCATTTACAGTGGAGAGAGTCCTGGAGCAACTCATAAAGAAGGTGGACAAAGCAATGGGACCAGATGGCATACACTTGAGAATAGTAAAGGAGCTAGGGAACGAGCTAGATGCGCTGGCGACCCTGTTCAGAGTCACTCACACGGGTGGTTCCTGAGGTCTAGAGCAGGGCACATGTAGTCCCTCTTCACAAAAACGGTAGCAGGAGGAGGTAGGAAACTATAGACCAGTCAGCCTCACGTCAGTACTGGGTAAAATCATGGAGGCACTGCTTAAAGAAAGAATAGTTGGGAACTTGCAATCCAATGGTGCCCAAGACCCAAGATAGCATGGATTCACAGCAGGAGGTCATGTCAAACGAATATGATAGATTTTTTGACTGGGTTACAAAGGAGAATTGGGGGAGTGGTGAGCGTGGCCTACCTCAATTTCAGCAAAGCCTTCAACACTGTCCCACATAAAAGGCTGGTAAACAAGATGGCTAGTCTGGGCATGGGTCACAAGTAGTAAAGTGGGTTAGAAAGTTCCTAACAGACAGGAGGCAGAGGGTGGTGGTAAATGGGATCCAGTCAGGGGAGGGGTAACAAGTGGGTAGCTCAGGAGTCAGTCCTTGGTCCTGTACTGTTTAATGTCTACATCAGTGACATAGCAGAAGGGCTGGAGGGATTGGTCCGCCTGTTTGCAGATGACACCAAGATCTGCAACAGGGTAGATACTCTGAAAGGGTTTGAGAAATGAGGAGGGCCCTAAGAAACTGGTCCAAATTTTGGCAACTGAGGTTCAATTCCAAAAGTGCAAAATAATGTACCTGGAATGCAAGAACTTAGGGGTGAGCTACAGGATGGGGGGACGAGTTCTGACAGTCACCAAGGAAGAAAGAGATCTGGGAATTATCATTTCTGACAACCTAAAGGTGTCTAAGCAGTGTACAAAGGCTGCAGTGAAGGCCAGTGGTATGCTCGGTGCATAGGCAGAGGTCTCACTAGCAGAAGGAAGAAGGTGGTGATGCTGCTGTATAAAACACTGGTGAGGCTTCACCAGGAATACTGTGTACAATTCTGGAGGTAGCATCTTTGAAAGGACATAGACAGGGTGGAGGCAGTCCAGAGAGGCGACAAAGATAGTACATGGCTTACACCAGAAATCATACAAGGAGAGATTGAGGGACCTCAATATGTATTCACTGGAAGGAAGAGGGAGTGTGGGGACATGATAGAGACCTTCAAGTACCTTAAGAGCATAAACAAGGTGCAGAGATGACATCTTTCAATATAGAGGATGATATAAGAACAAGGGGCCATGATACAAAATTGGAAGAGGGCAGGTACAGGGAGAATGTGAGGAAGTTGTTCTTCATGGAAAGGGTGGTGGACACATGGAACAATCTGCCACAAGAAGTGGTGAGCAAGCACAGTGGGAGTATTCAAACAAGCATGGGACAGGCACAAAGGAACCCTTGGGGGAGAAAGAAACAGAGCTGTTGATCGTGAGGGTCAAAAGCCACAAATAAGGATAGGCTTATTGGCAGACTGGATGGACCTAGTGGTCCTTATCTGTTGATAATTTCTGTTTTAAGATAAATATGTTTTTTTGGGATGCAGTAAAGATTAGGACTTACCTCAATCACATGGCACATCTATATTTTCCCATCAGCAAAGCATGCAATCAGGTGTATTTTAGAAGCACCTATTCAGCAAAAAAATGATGCTTGTGGGCTCTGTTGGCAGCATCAAGCAGCCTCACTGCTATCCCTGACAAAACAAAGGACAAAAACATCACAAACTGGACAATATTTTATGTATTTATTTATTTATTTATTTATTCAAGTCTTGGATTACAGAACTTTGAGCTGGGAGCTCATTTACAAAGATTCCACATCAAACAGTGAGCAATCAATAGGTACATACAGGTTACATATAAGGGTTCTATAACAAGTTTCATTGGTGGCACAAACATGAATATGAGATTCAGGCAAACATTTGGTACAAACAGGTTACCATCATAGTTACCCAACAAGTTAAATAGTTGGTTCAAGCGTGATAATGAGATTCAGATATGGCTTTAGGATGTAAATGGAGTGAATATGAAGTGCAGATTTATTTCTAATGCCCCATGTGCAAAATGTACAAAGGTACTAAGCTTATAGGCTTGCTTTCTCTTTTTTTGAGCTGCCAACCATGCTTCTTGAGCAAACTCGATAGTCAACTGTGTATCCCAGTGATGCTGGTGTCATCTGCATACATATGGACAGATGCAGAAGAGCAGGCAGAGGTCTTGCTGCCAGCTTTGAATATAGGCCCCTGAATGTAGAAAGTTTCACCACCTTTACTATGTGAGAGAAGTAACAAGAGGGACACTAGTACATTATCAAGTGACAGACACAGCATATGCCACCACCACCACTGTGTTTCTCTATACACCACCCCAACAAATACTGAAGTAAACACTCCTTCTTAGAGTGCCCCAGTCTTTGCAGCTCAGTGTTCTTCACTGTCTAAGAATATAGGGCACATGCAGTTGGGATCAGGTCAAAGAGTACATTATTCTTTGAACCTCCTATATAAAATCCAGAAACATAGCATTTGATGGCAGAAGAACTGCTTGGCCCACCTTGTCTGTCCATTTATCCCTTCCTAGAGTGTCAGCAGATGATACTTGATCTCCATCTCTCTCTCCCTCTTACTTTCCACTAAGATTCCTTATGTATATCCCAAGTGTAAACCCCTCCAGCCTGTGTCTAGGGGCCTGATGTAAATTTGTGAATGGAGGGGACACAACCACAGAACAATGTCCAGTAAGCAGATAAAGGTGACATATACCTTATTGCACAGACAACAAGGGTTCTAAGCTGGAATACGTGATGGCAGCAGGCAGCTAAGTGCAGTTCAATAGGGTAGACTCAAACCTGGAGACTCAGCTGAGGTGCAAAACTTACGAATACAGGCAGCATAATTCATTAAGCGGAGACACTCAGATAAAATAATCAAATTAGTTCATTTTAAAACAAAGAAATTTCTCCACGGAGCTGGGTGCACAACTGGAGAAAGGCACATACAACAGCGGATGAAGCCATGGTACTTTACTTAGGGGCCAAACTGGCCCAATAGCTGGACTTCACTACGGAGCCGGGGCTCACAGATATGAGCAGCAGCAAACACCAAACTAATCTGCAGCCCAATTCTTTTCCATGGTGGGCCTATCCTCGAGACAAATTGCATTCTGCACTGCTCCAGACCATCTCACCAATTCACCTCTGCAGACCCATGCATGGCTATGGCTCCCATTTTCCATCTCACCAGCCCTCTCATCCTGTAACACAGGGCCATGGACCTGGACTCCCAGCATGCCGGATCAGGCTCAACATGACCAATGCCAGGAGAAACTACCAGGCCCTACTCTCTCCCCTGAGGCTGTCTAAAACCTGAGACAGTGTATCTCATGGGTAAAGGGTCAGAGGGTTGCTACCACCTCTGAACCTCATGCCACAGAGCTGCCACCATCCATGGCATCTCCCCACCATCTCCATTCAGGCCTCACCACCCAGGAAACTAGACTTCACACCTGCCCTGGTGCTGCAGAGAATGATGCAAGCCCTGTACCTCCATCTCTCCAGGCCATGGCTCCCAAACAATAGCAAACCCAGTTCTCCAAATGGCTGTTCACCCAGCATACCACCAGCAGTCCTGAGCAAAACAACCATTGCCAAGTCTCCTAGGCCAGATATCCTGGACCAGGGACAAACCCTGGCCCACTGTAATGTGTCTCTCCCATCGCCTCACCCATCACCATGGGATGCCAGACTTATATTCCCAGGGCCAGGCGAGAACTCTGCCCAACAGCAGGTACAACACCTCCCTGGCCCAATTAATGGAGAAGAGGGAGGAGAGGGTCACTATAGTAAGCCCTCCCAAGGGGGCTTACACTCTCAGTTTTTAAACCATTCCCTCCTGGGAATGGGGCACCCAGTTACTAAACAGGGAGGGCTGAAGTGTACAAGACTCTCCCTCCAGCTTCCTCCCCTCGAATGGAGCACTAGGAATCTCACATAAGGGGACGCTAAGCCAAATCCTGATCATAACTTGCTGCTGCTCAAATCTGAAGCCCAACTATAAGTTCCATACCTACCCCAGCACAGTCTGCCCAACAAAATTAATAAAATACAGTAAAATAGCAAAACATGCCAGGACAAATGCAATAGAACAAAAGATTTTCCCATTGTAACAGCTGATTCCCACAAACAAGCGCAGGTCCAGGCACACACACAGTCATTCCCAACCACCACGCATTAAGCACACATTCTGTCACTCTCTGCTGTGCACGCCCTCTGCAGCACAAGGACTTTTGGCTGTTAGTTCAGTCTCAAAGAGCAAAGTCCCACTTTAACTTTGTAAAACAATGAAGTTCCCAAAAATGTCCATAACCAAGGCCAGTCAACAAACTCAGGTCAATAGTTATGGCAGGCACAGTCCTCTTGTGTTGTTCTTTTCGTCCCTCGGGTTTCCATTTCTTTTCTGTGTTTTTTGTTTTCAACAAGAACTAACAATATTAAGAGCTATTACACTAGAACAATAAACAGAATGAAACAGCTTACTCTATCACATAGAGTCCCACTGTAAGAATAACAGTGGTCTTGGCATGAAAATCAAAGTCCTGAGTGCTCATCCTTAACAGGGCAGGTCCACCACTGAGGGTAGTGCTACTGAGGGTCCGGTTTAGTGGTTTCCCCTGAAGGAGTTTGTGGCTACCACATAATACTACATCCTGTTGCTGGAGATGTCTTGGATCAGGGTAATGTATTTGAATAATGTGAGGCCTGCCCACACAGCAGAATGGCATAATGATCGGGCTCTGTTGATAACAGCCTCAGTATAGGGTCCAAATTAGTTGGTTCACATCTGGAGTTTATTACCAACACCTATGAAACCCAATCTGAATGTTTTTCTTTAATGACATCCCAAAGGCATTCAGAAATATATTGGTACTGCTCCTGGGGATACTTGATGTGGATGTGACCTTATACCCACCATTCCACTTGGGACCACTCAGGTATACTTCAGATGCTGGTTCTTCTGGCTTGGTCCTCCTCAATCCAGGCCCTGGGTGGTACCTCACATTCAGGGGTCATCAGGAAGTAATCTTAGGTTATTTACAGTGTCAGTGGCTCAGTAGGTAGCACACTCGCCTCTGAGACTGGGAGATCAGAGGGCTGTGGGTTCAGTTCCTACATCTGGCACTTGGGTTAATATTCCAGTACTGACAGTGTAGTGCAGCATGAGAGGGAGCTGCACTTCTGAGGTGCCGTCTTTCAAATGAGACATTAAACCGAGGTCCCATCTGCCTGGATTGGTGGTAGTTCAGGTGGATGTTAAAGATCCCATGGCACTTATCGAAAAGAATAGGGGAATTTCCCAGTGTCCTGGCCAAATTCCCTCATTCACTAAAATACCACCAGTAGCTTAATCTGATTCAAGGTCAGTTGGCATTCATCTGTATTTCTCACCCTGGTCATGCCTGAAAATAGACAGAATTTGTCTAGTGCACTTACCTGATCAACAAAAACTAAAAAATAAAATAAAAAAAAATAAAATCTATTCACTCTCCTGAAGGGCAGCAGATATTCCTGGGAGGCATGGAATGCTGTCAGGAAAAGTCACTGTTTGCCGCATAAGGGTTGCCGTATGGCACGGTCGATGTCCTGGAGACCAAGATTTAACAGTTTGACCAGGAGGCAATACTGGATGTTCCACATATTCAGGATCACTATGTTTACTTCTCTTCCTGGATCACTAGGGACTCCTTACCCGAAACCCTACTTCACTGATACACTGCCTCTCCTGGTGGGCGAGAAAGCATGCTCTGATCCCCTGAGCCTTGGGGGTCATCATATTTCAACCACTACCCATGTCCTCACCCTCTACCATGGGAAGGCTCAGTGGGTGGTGGTGGGAAGGTTGGGCAGACATCTGTGTGCTTCCTCACTGTACAGATCCTCATCCTGTTCCATCTTCACCGGGGCCTCAGGAGTAGTGGGCTCCAAGGAGTAGTCACAGATCTCATTTCTCCCCAGATGTCTAAACTTCTCACCAACAATACAGATGTTATTCTCAGGGAGGAAGAAAGTGGCTAAGTCCATTCTGGGGTATAAGGCAGCAAGGTGTAGATATTTGTTCTCGGAGGCACCACATGGGCACAAGACAAGCAAAGAGGAAGGCGCCACCCCCACGTCTTGAGTACTGTAATGAACATACGGTCAGATGGAGCTCCACGACTGGTGCTGGACCACAACCAGGACAACAGTGAGATCAGTACCAGGGCCTGTGGCTCCTCTCAGAGGTTCTCCTCAGCACATGCATGTTCTCCTAACACCACATAGCTGCTCATCTCCTTCCCTCAAGGCATGCTCTCGCTCCTCTATTCAGAATGCCACCCTTTTCCCACCCAATCATGGACATTTTTATTGTAGACCTTATTTTAAAATTCAGCAAGAGTACATACAATCCATTCAGCACATAATAGAACATCGAACCCATTTACAGAACGTATCATACTACGTCAGTAGCTGGTCAACACTGTGTATACAAAGCTAAACTGGATATGATCAAGTGATTTATAAGCTCTGGCCATAATTCAAAAATCTTAAATTGGAACACCAATGGTCTTGTCATGTAGAGCTCATCCTTTGGCCTGTGTTTTTAACTGTATTAAGGATTTCAATTGTCTTCCCTTTTGAGGCCCTGCCTCATCTCCTGATGTTCCCACAGCAATCCCAGTTCATTGTAGCAGTATATCTGGTTACTGATTTAATTCAAAAGGGTGGACCATCCCTAGAAAGTGGGAAACCATGGCTGGTGAAGTGTATCCTCTAGTGGGTCCCACATCTAATGGTACTGTTCCAGTTGATTTCTGGCCACATATTGAGTGCGTTCAATTTTCATATTATGCAATAACAACTTAACCCACAGTGTCACTGATGGTATGTCTTCCATCCTCCAGTGTTGGGCCAACACCTGTTTGCCCACTACTACTCCAAGTCTCCTCAAGGGATGATCTGGAACTGTCGTGACCCTCCAGCAACTATCTTCCACAGAAGTATTTCGTAGCATGGAGTTGCTTATTGTCTCAGAATCTTATTGAGAAGGTCTGTTATGGCTTGCCAGAACCCAGCACCTTTGGGCAATCCCATATCATGTGGAAAAAGGTAACCACTGCTACCTTTCATTTTGGACAAACATCATTTTTTCTGGATCGATCTTATTTGCTAGTTTCGAAATAAAGTAGGTTCTATGGATGATATTATAGTGGATTGCTCAAAGCCTATTATTAACAAAGCACTCCATGCCTCTTTTCAGTGCCCTCCCTATTCCTGCTTGGCAAGGTTCTGTATTCTTAAATCAGTTTCTCAGTTGGATCTCAAAGAGGTTGGGGATCCTGCAAGGTGTCCAGGAGGAGCCCATAGCACTTTGTCAATGGGCCTGGATCTTTGCTGACTGAGAAACCAACAACACCTTCTCAATTGGAGAATGGCGAAGGGGGCTCCACCCGTCCCCACCTCCCAACCTCTTTCTAACCTGTAATATGTACAAAATTAATGTGAGGCAATTTGAATTTCTTTGCTATCTGTTGGTAGGACATTAAAGAGTCACCCTTGAATAGCTGGGAAATCAGGTGCAGTCCCTTGGATTCCACCTATCCAAAATTTCACTGACTGGCTCTAGAACCAGGGATTTCTCCCATACAGTGTCTGAAATAGTGGCTTTAGGCAAGAAGGTGCATGGATATTGGATCAGGGTATGGGCCATTAACCATGCCCAAATTGAAGCTCTTGTAAGGGGTTCTCCACCCACTAGACAATGATCTGGCTACTGTCAGAGCATACAAGCTGTTGTATATGGGGGGTTCCTGGAGGATCCTCCAGTTGTACCCAGACTTTATAAGGAGTAGAGCGAGAGATCAAAGGAGGACGACATTTGATCCACATTTACTTCCCCAAGAGAGTCAAGAAAGGGAGCTCTAGCACTCACAATCCAAGAGAATTTTTGCAACAGGGGTTTGTAGTTCAGCTTCAACACCGCTGACAGTTTTTGGGAGACAAATCCCTAAATATTTAATATCCATAGTTGGGCTATGATAGTATTATTTATTGTTATAGGATTGTTGTTTTGACTTACAGGGAGTCATTCACATTTCACCCAGTTTATTTTATGTCCTGACAAAGGGCAATTTTGCCTGAATATTTCTAAAAGAACTGGGAGGGCCTTCTCTGGATGGGAAACATACAGGTGGGAATCATCAGCAAAGAGAGAAATTATGTGGTGCTTGCCTCCCAGTGAAGACCTTGAAAATCAGGGTGATTGCGAATGGCTATGGCTAGGTCCTCAATAATTAGGATATATAAAGAGCGAGAGGGCAGCCCTGTCTCATACCTCTAAACAGCTCAAAAGGCTGAGAGGTGTAATCAATTGTTAGAATTTGTGCTCTCGGTGATCTATATAGGGTGCATATCCAGGTGCAAATCTGGGGCTCCAAACCAAATTTTCCAGGACAGCAAACATGAGGTACCATTTGACATGGTCAAATGCCTTCTCAACATTGAGTGCAAGAGGCCTCAGTCCCCCACATCCTCTGTCAGATCAGTGTCTCACAACATTCAGAGTGCTGTGGATGTTATGCTTAACCTGTCAACCCTTGAAAAGTCACCCTGGTCTGGGTGTATTAATTCCAGGAGCACAGACTCCAGCCAGGTCACAATAATTTTGGCAATGATTTGATAATCTGCATTCAGCAGAGATATCGGTGGTATGAACCGCATTTAGTAGGGCCTTTGCCTGGCTTAGGGAGGACTATGATGGTGGCTAAGGTTTGGAAGGGGAGAATCCCATCTCCAGTGCCTGCTCCACCATTTGGCACATAAGGGGCCTAGGTCTTCCCAGAAGGTCTTATAAACTCCATTAGAGGCATCTGGGTCAGGGCCTTGCAAGCTGGAACTCAACAAGGCTGCTCTTACATCCTGGTGTGTTACTGGGTGGTCCAGGGTCTCCCCTCAGGGAGCCATCTAGGGTTAGTAAGAGAATATCCTTCAAGAAGGATTTGGGGAGATATTCAAAGGTAACTCTGACGAATAGAGAGTTTCATAAATGGATTGGAAGGCCTGGTTTATAATTTTTTATCGGTTAAGATTTCTCTCTGCTGTGATTCTATCCCCATGATTATTCAATCTGCTTGTTTTCATTTTACTTGCCAGGCTGGCCATTTTCCAGCTTTGTTGCCTTCAAAGTAAGTCCTGGTTCTGCTTAGAAGGTCCCTCTCTACTTGCCACAATGCCATCTGGTTCCACTTCCTTTAGTGTCTTGAGATCCTAGGTTAGCGCCTTGTTCCTGCCATCACCCTTTTTTCAAATTAGTCTCCTGTGTTTCCAGATCTTTCTCATCCCTAGTGTCTGATTTTCTCTTATGTACAGCATAAGGCAGAAATTCCCCACAAATGCCTTCATGGCTTCCCAAATAGTTGACACTGAGATATCATCTGTTTTATTGTTTTCAATAGAATTCTAGTATAGCTTTCGAAAGATGATCTTTATAGTTCTTGTCAGCTAGCAAGGTGGGGTCCAGGCACCACTGTCTAGCAACCTGTTCCTCTTGAATTATCCCCAGATCTACTCTCAGAAGAGCGTGGCTGGAGACACATTAGGGCCATAACTGACTTGTGTCCTCTCTCTTAGTACTCCTGGAATGCCAAATGTAATCAATATGGGTATAAAGGTGATGTGCATGTGAAAAAATGAGTACTCCGGCCCTCTGGATAAAGGTAACACCTCACTTCTGTTAAGACCCTTTCTTTAGCCAAGGTCTGTAGTGCTGCAGCGCCCGGTGGCAGATGGGTCCGGTCCTTCAATGGTCCAAGACGTGATTCCAGAAAGTATTAAAATCACCCCCAATAATTATGTTATCTGGGAAAGGAACCAAAACAAATTACAAATGGTGAAAAAATTCAGTCATCAAATGTTGGCCCATACAGAGACCAGAGTGAGCCAACTCCCCCACCACCCTACAGCGGTATCTACTACTAGGTATCTACAATGAGGGTCAGATATTTGAGCATGGATGGTAACCCTAAGACCTGCATGGAACCATACTGCAACACGCTGGCCTTAGATAAGAACATAGCACAGAGGTGACCCCCCATGTATTTGCTAATCTGTCTGATTCCTATTTCATCAAATGGGTTTCTTGCAAAAGGATCACGTCTCCCTTTCTTTTTTATATATAGCACCAGACCCTTTTCTTCTTCACCACCATTTTGAACCATTCACATTCCAAGAGACAATTCTTAATAATCCCATTGGTTAGATTGTGTGATATTCCCTGCATCGTGTTTTCCTGCTACAGTAAAACTCTCTCTCTATGTCCTAAATTTTAACATGCTGAATTCTAACTTGCTTAAATAGAATGTTAACTTGCTTACTGAAACTTTTAAACTTTTACTTAATGAAGACCCAACAAACAGTATTTCCCCTACTCTCAGAACCTACTGACCCCACTTCTCATCTCCCCAACCCCAAATAATAGATCAAAACTCTGTCCTCATCCTACCCCCCATATTCAGAATTCTCCTTTTGTTCTTCCCACCCACCCCTTCCTGCTTTCTCTGTACTTCCTCTAGACCACAAATACAAACTTTACCTATTATGTCTTGTGGAAAGTGAGCCGAGAGCACTTTCCACCATTTATTCCCAAAATGACTGACAGAAGGCGTGTGGCATCGGTTCTATGTCATAACAGAGATCGTGGAATGGTGATCGCCATTAAGGCAGTGTACATTGCCAAGCAATTTCAGTGATGTACACTAGTGGCGAATGGGAAAGGCAGCACCTGAATATGTTTTTTTAATGTGGGGCTGCACCCACACCCCCCCACTAAAGTTCTCAACTCCAAGGGGTGCATGTTGGGGTGAAATACTAAAAAAAACTGCTGGCAAAAGTACAGCTCCATGCTGAACCCAAACCCTTCACCTCCCAAGCGACCCCCACCACACTACGAACCAGCTCAACAACTGCCAACAACAACCCTCCCACATACCTTCCTCCTTCCCCCATGCCGTATATATGCATACTTCCCATCAACCTCCCGCCCACCCAGGTATCCGCTCGCTAACCTGCCAAGTGGCCCCAAACACAGGCACCATAACTGAGTTGCTGTTTTGTAAGTGCACAATCATGGTAGCCTTGTTTAGAGTATACCTGTGGCATCCTGCAAAGGGTCAAGGAGTTTCTGGAGGAGGGCCCAATAGGGTCCCAACTGCCCCCAAAGCATGGCTGGTGGTAGAGGTGAAGGAGTAGCATGGGTCACCCAGAGCTGGAATAATGGTCTGGTATTAAATAAGGTGAACCGGGAGGACAGGGCTGGAGTCACCCTTATGGGCACCCTGGCTGCTGGCCCCTGGTGGCTCCACCCTACAAAACTATGTAAGGATCAGCTTTTGCCATAAAACTCAAACAAACATGGTCTCACAGTCTAATATTCCCTCTGTACATCGTTGAACAACTGGTGGTCGCCCTCTTCACTCCTGCATGTCTCACACTTAAAGTGATAGCACCCAGAGCTTTCCCATCACCAACCTCCCCCCCATCTGGTGCCATAGAAAATGGCAACTCAAAGCACTTATGCACCATCAACAATATAGACATCCTAAACTTTAAACATCAAACAGAAATTTAACAGGCTGGAAAAGAAAGTATAGTTCGAGAAGCTCATCTTTGCTCCTCACTAGAAGTACAGGTTTCCCAAACCCTTGTGTAAGGCATACCCACTGCAATAACAGGTTAAAAAAATATAGCCATAGTGTGGGTAGTGTAGCCTTTTAATTTAGCTCAAGAGAGGAAAACAAACAAGATTGCTCAGTTCACTGAGATGCTATAGTAAATAAAGTGATCAGTATATTGACATCCTGTAAAGTTCCAGACTCGCTAAGAAGCCATGGTGGAGACTGCACACTGACTCAGATGGAGCCAGCAGCTTAATCTACACTGTCCCTGTTCCCTATCCTCTCAAATTAGAAAACCTGCTATTTATGCAGGAGTGTAGGTTTGGTAATAGGCATAGCAAGGAGGAGGGACGGTTCCTAGACAAATTAGTTCTTCAGCAGACACATGAAAACACGGGCTTTTCATTATTTATAGCCCCTGCAAGTGGAAAATTGAAAGTTTGAATGGTCACTCTGACAGAGTTAGCAGTCTTGGCCTCTCTGTACAGTGCACCAGGGCTGATTTTGGTTGTGGGAAGGGATGATCCCAAGACAGATTAATTAGTCAGCCACAATGAGCCCTGATGGTTTTCTCTCTCTCTCTCTCTCTCTCACTATCTCCCCCACAGTCTCTGGCAGATCACGTTAGTCAAAAGAGTACCTTGTTTAGATGTGAGCAGATCATATTACCAGGTTTGCTTGCATGCGCTCGAGGCGCATTAACAAAACTCACACATGTGCAGGAGTGTGCCATTGGTGCGCATTGCGGGATTATGGTCCTGATTTAAAACTGTAAATTGTATTCCTTGCGGTGCTTGGTTTACCATCAGAGATGCCAGCAACATTTATTTATAATATAAAGGACTGAATTAGCATATTTTTACTTTTGGCATGTGCAAATATTGCACTTCAGGACCGCACTCTTGGCAGACCAGCGTTTCTGTCCTGGATATGCTTCCAGAGCGGGTACATTACTGTCGGCCCAAGGAAATATTTTGCAGACAAAATTACCAAACAAGGTAAAAAGACTTACATTTCTTACACATGGGGGCATTCTGCAGTAGCTGTATGATAGGTGTGTGTTAGAGGCACACTTTTCACTTTTGTCAAGAAACGAACAGGCAAAGCTGACAGTGCCCCTTTAACAGTAGATCATCATGACTTACTAGCACTTCAATTGAATTCTTTAGTGCTTACCAGCTTGAAACAAAATGATCTGCTTATTAGGGTCACATTAGATATTTTCAGGATAGGATCATGTTAAATCTTTTCAGAACAAAAGCAGCAGATTAATTTTAGTAATTATTAGCCATCAATATCCTATGAGATCAATATGCAAAGCTGGCGCTGACCAGATAGGAGGAAGAAAGAAGACAGAGAAGAAAAACAATGGCTGTCTGTAAAACTTTTTGGCATCTATGGTGCAGCACTGATTTTTCATTTATTAAGTCCTTTTGGCAACTTCTGTTATTAAATCGCATTAAATGTATATCTAAATCTAAACTAAATCTTGACCTTGGGATAACTCCTGAATAAGTTTTAAGCCATTCCCTTTATGGGAGCTCAAAACCTTTGCAAAGGTCAAGTGTTAATTTTTCATATTTTTTACACATTTCTACAGTAAAAGTTTGGAAAATAGAAAAGTATGTACAATTAATCTGATATACATTTTCAACTCAGAGAGAGTTAATATTTATTCAAAATCAAACCCAAAGTTTATGCTGTTTTTACAAGTTATTTTATTCTAAATCTTATTGAACTGTTGAGTGTTATTTTTTACATTTTGTTTTACAAATTTCTGAAGTAAAAGTGTGGAGAAATATAAATGTATGTACAACTAATCTCCTATGTTTTCAACTCGGAAAGAAGTTAATATTTATGCAAAAATCAAACCCAAAGTTTATACAGTTTTTGTTCTAAAGTAATTTTATTCTTAATCTTATTGGACTATTGATGAACTGAGCAAAGACATGTTTAGATAAAACAAATTGAAGATTCCAGGATTGGGAGATCATTAAAATTGCAAAAGATCAAATTATGAAACCTTAAATGAACTCATTAAGACCATTCTTCTTAGTGTGTAATTATAAGAACTATCTCACGAATCGATCTCAACAAGTTAGGATTGATAATGTCCTATCTGACAGCAGACCCTTTGCTCCTGTGTGCCCCAGGGCACAATCCTGAACCACATTTTATTCAGTTTGTTTCTAAACAGTCTCCTGCTCATCAGTAGCTGTCCAATTCTGCTCTATGGAGACAATGCAGTCCTTTATACAAGTGACCCCTATCCCTTTACCTTAGAATGCAAGCTCTGAGACCGCTTTACTACAGTTGAAAGATGGTTTAGAGAACAAAAACTCATTATGAACTACAAAAAAACAAGACCTTGTTGTTTTCAGTCCCAGAATAGGCATCATTTACACCCACTCAATATAACAAGCGAGTCTGGAATTACATTGGTACTCATCTAGCATTTCACATATTTGGGGGTCACTATAGACAGCATAGACAGCACAGAGCACAGACAGCACTATGTCATATGTCTACCACATTGAAAATGTTGCAAAGGCTGTGAACATCTGTATTGGTTTACTTCATAGACATAAGCAAAGTCTTACCCTGGAGGCCCTAAAACTCACTATCCAGAGTACAGTGGTCTCTCCTGTTGACTATGGCATAGTAGTCTACGGCTCAGCTATAGACACAGCCCTCCACCGTATAAAAGTCACTCTAAATAAAGCCTGTTGGCTTTTAACTGGCTCCACATGACTTACACATATGAGTGACCTATATGACCAGGCTACCTGGCTCCAGTTCACAGGTAGGCTCAGGTTCAAACGTGCCTTCTGTCCAAGAAAGTGTGTCTGGGCCTCATGCCAATGGGTGTCCAGAAGCTCCTTACTCCCTATGAAAACAGCCGCTCCACCAGAAGCTCAGATAGCATGGTATTTAAAATTTCTAGATGTCCCACCTCCCGTGGTCAAAGAGCTTTGCCCACCATGATCACAAATGGATTAATAATCTCCCTCCTGCCATCTCCTTTATAACAGCATTAGGTCCCCTCAAACATGAGCTCCAAAAACATCTCAATGCTAATGCCAGCTGTGACTGCTTTCCTTAGCCCCTCAACTGCTGTTTTACCTTGTGCCTTGGCTACACTCCCTCATGACCACTTGGCCCCTAGTATCCTGCACTTATTGTTTCTCTCCTGTCCTGTGTCTTAATCCTTCCTCCATCAAACTCCCTCTTACCCCCACCCCTCTTTTTCCTACAATCTTCTCCATCTGCCTTTAGCCCAACCCTCCAAAAAGTCTCGACAAGTCCTTCTTGGGCTGATGTTTCTCTACTTCCTGAGTGGGTATGGCCACCCTGATCTGCTATAATTCCTGTTCAATGCCCTCCATCCTGGCAGCATGAACTGCTGCAGTATCTCTCTCTCTCTACTTTTCAGGCACCCCAGTCTGACTTGTTCATTCTCCTTAAACTGCCTTAACCTTCTCAGATACTCTTTGTGCTTATAATAGCATGTTGACTTAGTCCACTGTCTTTGTCTTCTTGTTTATATTTAGAGTTATACTTAGACTCCTATTTGATATTAGCCTGCACTTACAGTTCTACTGTATACCTAAATATTTTTTTTAAATCACTGTTAATGTAATTCTGATGTGGAACCTATGTGATGAGCTTGTTCTCAAAGGTGTTAATCTATCCATCCGGTGGTGCTGAGGGTTGAGGCAGCTGGACACCACACCTACTTCCACACCGGTGACCCATGTTCGGGACGAGCCGCGGGCTGCTGGGGTCGACCAGGGAGAAAAAGGATCAAGTGCCCAATGGCTCTCTCCTTCCCGGGGAGTTATCTGCACCTCCGCTGCAATACCAACACCTAAGGGAGCCGGTTGAAGGTGCGGCAGTGGGAATAGCAGCATCAGGGATAGGGTAAGATGCTGGCAGAATGGCAGAGCAGAAGGCACATCTTGGCATGCCTTCCAGCTCCTTAGCCCTCATTGCATGCCAACATTGGGGAAAAGAACAAGGAGGAAAAACCTCTCTCTCTTAGGTGGCGACTCCTCGTGGTGTGTGTGGATCCTCGGGCTCATCGGGCAGACTCCGCTGTGCACTTATGTCCACATCACAGTATGTATGGTTCAGAGGGATAAGTGAGGTATGCCTCCTCACCCTACCGGGGGTTATCCAGGCACCTAATGTTAGTGGACTTAGCACTCTAGGGTCAGACCCAGATGAAGGAAGGATCACACACATGGATTGAGGTTTTAGGAGGATAAATACCATAGTTAAAAAAGGTGTTAATCTGAGATAACAATAAATAAATACAATAAATAATTAATTAAAGCCATTTGAATATAGACCTACAATTATACAACCATTGTGATACATATTTTTAGGGTCAGAGGAATGGTGCATGGCTGCCAAAGTCATTGTGATCTCACTGCTTCAGCGCTTCAGTGTGCATGGATCAAACCAAAAAATAAATAAATAAAAGCCTCTAACTTTTCAAAAAAATTAAATTATATTTGATTTAACCTGAAAATATGAAATAGCAGTAAGTAAGTAAAACAATCAAGATGAGATTTCAGCATTCTCCAACCATACATTGAAGCCGAGCCATAATAAAGGCTTCTATCTTCTTCAAAGCAATTATATTTTATTTTATATATTTATCTAAGTAGACACTAGAAAAAAAGTTTATTGGGTGTTTGAAAACAAGCAAATGCAACCAAACACAGAAGGAAGTCAAAGAGAGTACTGGTTGATGGGGCTGGTAACAAGTAGAAGAGCTCACTTGACCACTCAATGGAACCACCACTGACACTACTGACCGTTGGTGGACACTGGTAGCAGAGGAAGAGCTGGGCAAGTGCTGGAAACAGTTAGTGTAGGAGGAGGAGGAGGTGGATGGCAGGCTATCTGCCATAGTCAGCTCTACTTTCAAATTCCGGTGGTGCTTGAGTGGCTGTAGCAATCATCTGTGTAGCAGCCCTCCTTCTGTAGGAATTAAGCAGACTCAGTTTAGCTGTCCTGTTGTATTCAAGCAGGCTTGAGCTCCATTACAGCAACAGGTCTGACTGGAGCCCCAGACCCTAACTCTGCTACTTGTTCAGGACTAACTGCTTGAGAGTAAGTGATCCTTGCTGTTTCCAGAGGAAATGGGAGGGTCACATTTGTGTTCATTTGTGTGCGGGGGCTGGCTGGGCATTGTAAGCATTGCATGTGTCTAAACTGTTGTGGGTCCCATGGGCATAGGCAGGGGTGTCCAGGGTGTTCAAGTCCTCCTCCTGAAAATACCTCAGAAATTTTCAAATTCCTGTATTTTATTTTTGGGTTGGCTCAGGCTCAGGCTCAGCTTCTAAAAACTCAGTGTCTCAGCAGTCTCCATAGCAGTTGGAGCTAGCTGCAACACAATGTGCATGCATGGGCCAATTGATGGCCAGGGAGATGGAGACATCATCAACAGAGACAGCAAGAGAAGCCTGGTGAGACAGACTAGTGAGTGTGCTACTGTGCTGCTTTGTCTGTACAGCACCGAGCAAGTTGTGGCATCTTGTAGACTGTCATGGTGGTAGAGTGGGACTGTGTGCTGCTCTTCTCTAGCCTCAGTTGAACTATGGGAGAACTTGAAGCATGGTCTACTAGAGAAAGGGCAGCCCATCCAGTGCCGAACTGTGAGTAATATGTGTGCGTCTTCTTGACTGTGTTGGATGCTGGCTGGACTGGTGTTGTGGTCTGAAGAAAAGATAGGAGATGTCAAGGAAAATATGCTCTGGCCTAATGGCCTGTTGCCCTGTCTTGGGAGGGAGTGACTAGTAAAGCAAGCAAACAGGAGGATAATCAGCAGAAAAGTGGTGAATGGAGAAAAGAATAAAAATTGATTTGGGAGGACTCTCTCTTTTAGAGAGGTGGTGAGGAGTATTGGCATAATCTCCCAGGAAACCCACCCATTAGAGAGTGCTCTCTATGTGCAAATGTGTAATGGAGGGGAGGAGTGCGTCCCATGTGTGGAGGTGGAATGGATGGGGACAATCACTTAATGGCCACCATCCTAGACCCCACTCCAGCGTTGTGTATAACACTTTTGGAATGGGCACAGTTTACGATGGGGCAGATGTGCAATCCACATTTCTTCTCTGGCTGCTGTAAAGTATTGGGTTGATAAGTGGGGGTGCAGAGGGGCACCAGTCTCTCAGGAGCACCCACTGTATCCTATCCCCACCCACCCAGCAGAGTGGGAACAGTTGTGGGGGATACAACATCCATATTTTTATATCTCAGTACCTCAGAGGGCTCTCCATGGGTACAGCACATTAGGTGGGAGTGCCTCTAGCTAAAGCAGAGTGTTCTGCAAGTGTAGAGGTGTGGCATAGGATGAGGAAGTGCTAGTCACCCAAAATCCCACTCCAACCTTCATGCTAGCTCTGGTGGAGCAGGGATGGATATGAAGGGGCAGATGTGCAACTTGCACCTCTATCTCTGGCTGCTGCAGGGTGCTACCCTTGTGTGGAGATGGGATGGGAGGATGGGTCATCATTCTCCCAGAGCCACCACCCTGGATCCCACCAATGCTAGTGCCAGCTTTCATGGAACTTGGATAGGTGAAGATGGAGAGATGTGAACCATACTTGTTATTGGCTCCTACAGAGTGCTCCTAACATGCAGGAGGTGGAATGGAAGGAGAAAAGCTTCACATGTGTAGAAATGCAGAAAGATGTGTTGGGTGGCAATGACCTCAGGCCATCCAATGGATCTGGAATGCAACCCATTTCCACCCACCTGGCACCCACCAGGCTAGAAGAAACAGGTGTGGCATGGCAAATGTGCAACTCACATTTCTGTCTCTGGCTGGGGCAGCCAATGTGCAGTGGTGGGATGGTTGTGGAGGGGCACCAATCACCAACTCTGCCAGGCCACAGTCTACTATTTACCTTAGGCTGCCCACCTAGAGGTCACAATGTCACTGTGCCAACCTGTGTGAGTGGGATGGGTGTGGAGGGAAGATGAGTAACCTACATCAGTCTGTGGCTACTGCAGATTGTTCCATATGTGCTGATGGGAACTGGAGGTGTAGGGGTCAGCAGCTGCAGGGTGCCTATCCAGTGCCCACCTACACTGTGCTAGTCAATGTGAAGGGCAGATATGCAACCCTCATATTTGTCTCCAGTTCTGTCTGGGTGCTCCTTTTGTGGACTGGTGGAATAGATTCACTGAGTTTGTTTTACATTGTGTCTCTTCTGATCTCTCTCTCTCTCTCTCTAATGTCTGCTCCCCACGGTGAATGGAAACGCTGCAGCACTGCTCTCTGTCCTGGTCACCACACTCTCTGCTACTTTCTCTGTCTCTCTGTATGTGCAGTCTGTTTCACTGAGCTTCAGAGAGTCAGACCACAGCAAGGTGCCAGAAGAGTGAGAAGAAATAAAATGCATAGGAATTGAGATCGGGCACATACTGTACTCCACTTCTCTGTTTGGGGTGGGGGTGGTTGACAGCATCTCTGACTGGAAAAGATTGGACCTGCACATATATGCCGAACTTGAAGCAGCTCTCACTGTTTCTGTGTGTCTCTCTCAGAGTGTGGGGAAGTAGACACTGCTGGGGATAGGTCACCCGTTTAAATGAATGTTTATTCATGTGGAGATCTGCCTCACTTCTCAACACTCTTGGTCCTTGTATTATGCGGCAGGGTGGAGAGCACACTGAGGCAACATGGACACTAGGAGATCCATGGGGTGGATCAGTGGATACCATCACAGAGAGCAATGCTCAGGCTAATCATTGTGGCACACATGAAGCACTGGAGAGAGAGAGGGCTCAGGGACAAGAACACACACTGTCATTCACACAGAGACACAAACAAGTTCAACGCAGACTTATGTCTGGGGAAGGATAAATAAAATGTATTTGTTCTTTACAGCTAGGACTGTTTACTGCTTATGACACAGAGAGTGGGGATGCAGTGCATGGCTGGGTACCTGGGTATCTGCAAGGTGGGTGGGGAGACAAGTAATAAGATCAGTATGGGCATGAGTGAAAAGAATGATGCGCTCTCATGCCAGCATTTATTTCTTTCAACTAGAGAATGGATTCGGATGTGAAACCGTGATGTCACAGTCTGGTTGTATGCTCATTGGTCTACCAGGGACAAGACCACTGTAGATTGCTGTGCATTGACTTGTCCCTGACACACCTCTGAAATGTTGTTCTACCACAAGATGTTTCATGTACACATGCAAGGAACAAAACCATAAAGAATTTAGATGAGTGACTACCTTCATTTGAAAAGCATGTTTGTCCTGAACACAAAATGTAAAATAATGCACTTGGGTTGCAGAAATCCAGGGCAGAGTACACAAAGGGCAGAGTGGTATTGACAACATTAAGCACACATTCCCAAAAAAAAGCTTTTCATACAGTTGATTACGGTTTAACAATATTTTGCATCTATGGCTGCCACTGTACATCTGATGCAAACACACAATGACATTCCTCACTTGAAGCAAAAAGGGGAAGGGGTGGAGGCCATAACTGACTCCTTGTTTTTGTGTTAAAGGGGTCAGTTTCTTTACAGCAAAAACAAGGAAAGGCATCATTTCTAAAATGTGCCGACCAGCATGGGACCACTTTTTCCCAGAGCATGCCACCACCGCAGCTACCACTTCAAGACTGCTACTACCACCACCTAATACAATCAAGGGAAAACCAGAAGTAGTCTACCAGCACTGAGATCAATATGGTTAAGGCACATTTACCAGAAGTTACTTCTTAGATGAGAATGAGAAAGTGACTGTGATGACAAGCAAGTCCCAGACCAGATCTCTAGTTCATTAGTAGATTCCTCCTGAGTCTGATTTGTACGGCTGCATGGGCCAAGTTCCACAGGTGTTATGCCATCATCAGATTTGTATAACAGCACTGTGGAAGCTACATAACTGGACTGCTGTTTGATGTGCCACCACAGTGCTCCAACATAGTTTCCAGTGATTCTGTTTATGTAGCCCTTCCCTCCATGGGTTGCATAAACATACCCACTTGCGCCCACTACTTTTCTGTTCTGCAACTGCAGTACTGATAGCCACCGTGTGCAACATGGTGACATTGACTTAAACTGCACATGCATGACTATCGTGCAGACATAGTTATGTCAGCATCATCATGCTGAGCAGGGCTGACTACAGAGCAAACTTCACATGTGCTAGTATAATGCATGCCAGTAGTACTGTAATTGCTGCAGTATTACTTAAGGTTTACTCCAGTGCAGCAAAAGCAACATATATTCTTTTCCACACTCTTGCCACTCTAAAAGCTCTCCACAGCCATATAGGGTCTGACCAGAGTTTGTTTTTGTTGATGATACTGTTCTCTACACCTCTAAACCTTCTATTACAGATGCCTGCCTTGAGCTTCAATCTGAATTCGAGCTATTGCAACAAAACCTTCTTCACTGCAAATTACTATTCGTGCAAAAACAAAAGTTATGTTCTTTCAACACAATATTTACTCCACTATGTCCAAGAATTCTACTCCACCATTGCCAGTCGTAACCCTGTTAGGTGACACCCTGGAAAGAGGTGGATCAGTTCAAATAACTTGGTTTCCTTCTGGACCATTATCTCTCCTTCTCCTCCCACATTGAAGCTCTTGCAAAGAGTTAAAGCAGAGGCTTGTTTTTGTTAGACACATAAGCCTTATTCCACAAAGAATCTAGGATAAGGCTTGTCCAATCCACTTTCCTTCTTCTTTCAGAGAATGCTGGTATCTTGTATGGCTATTGCTCGATGGCTAGTCTACATAAATTGGATGTCTCTACCATTGAGCCATACATTTCATCACAAATGCACCAGCCAAGATGCATCACTGTGACCACTATGCTGAAATAGGATGGACCTCTCTTGCCACCAGAAGATTACTAAATGCCTATGCCTGGAATTATAAAACCTTGCTCTGTAAGCTACAGCCTTATTTTCAAGCCTGCTTCACTGCCTCACATGCTCCTATAACTCTGAATAAATTTAAATATAATGCTCAATGTCCCCAAATTTCGCATCAAATGCAGATATGGCTGCCATTAGCGTGACTATCCCCTTGCTTGGAATAAGCTGCAATCATCCCTTAAACTAGCCATCCTAGTCCTCCTAAATGCTTTTAATTTTAATTTTAAAATTTTAATTTTGCTGATGTACATCAGCGCTCCCACTGATTCACATGCTCAGAGTCTCAGCTGAGTGTTTACAGACATGGTTTTAATGCCTTTTGAGTGCACATTTCAGCTGAGACAGAGATCTCCAAGTTTAGAATTAAATATACTTTTGGAATACGGTCTTATATTTATATCACCTTCAGACATACAGAAATGGCAATGCAGGAGTTTGGGATTTGGGTCTCTGGCATTGGACAGACCTCGTACCAAAATAATTAATTACAATGGTTTAAAAGTATTAAAATGTATTTTTATACATACTGGGGCATTTACAGCAGATTTTTTAATTATGTTGCTATAAGGAAACTAGTATTGATGCTACACTAAAATAACTCCTTCTAATGTGTTAGTTATAGTCTGTTAAGAGCTATTAAAGTTATCTGATTAATAACTCAGTATTGAACTACTTTATGTACCAATGTACATCCACAGTTTAAAACAGTAAAAATAATTCTTAGACCTGTTTTGTGTCTTTTTACTTTACTGTTTGGGTCCAGTACATAATCGTAATAACACACTCCAGGGTGTGCGTTATCATAGTATATCAGCACTTCTTGGTGCAGAGGCACTCAACTTCACCTTGTGCTTCACAACGCACCCATGCATGCCGATATCCTATGATAAAGCACACCCTGTCATGTGTTATTGCTTGATTTGGAAATGGGTAGAAAGAATTCTAGCTCCTGATTGGTCAAGAGGTACTTTTAGCTAGACTGTTATCTCGGTAAAACAGCCCAGCTGCAAGTAGCTCAACAAAAATATGTTTAAAAATACATCCAAATTACTATAAAGGACCCATTTCATAATTCCAATAAGGCACTCTAGAAAGGTACATTATGGTGTGCTAATGGCTGTTCTTGGTTGGTGGAATCACTCGGCTTTGCCTCGTGTTCCA
Source organism: Neoceratodus forsteri (assembly GCA_016271365.2). Lineage (NCBI taxonomy): Eukaryota > Metazoa > Chordata > Ceratodontiformes > Ceratodontidae > Neoceratodus > Neoceratodus forsteri. The sequence goes on along the minus strand of CM057459.1, from coordinate 1,221,138,174 downwards.
ACCCCCAAGGTGGCCTTTATCCCACTATAACCCATCCAATCTCATGCCATACTGCTTAAATCACTCCCTTTGTGGCTTGCAGGGTAGAAAGTGAAGGCTTGAGTAGTGTTGATGGAGGTGGAGTGGGTTCATGGCCTGCTGATTTAAGGCACTGTGGTCAAACTTTAAAAATGAAAAGGAAAGGCAAGGCCTTTAGGTGTGCATCATGGAACTAGGCACTGTAAGCTGCTGTCAGGCCATGGGAGTGGGTTACAAAAGATTACAGTTTTGGATGAGACAAAATGAGGCTGTGGGTGAACCCAATTAACAGATGAAATAATTCACCCCATACAATTGTGGCCCTACTACTTTTCAGACCATTCCACCACCAATGCTCTTCAGGTTCCTCTACCAACTTGCCAATGCACATAGTACACTAAGGTAGCTATTTCACACCCAGATCTCTGCCTCATATTGTCCTTTGCAAAGCCCAGGTCATATCACACAGAGTGGGAGGTACAGTAAAGGGTAAAAGGAAGCTGAATAATGTTGATATTACACTGATCCATGTGACAGTCTTACTCAAAGTTTATGGAATTACCCATTCCGTGGTATGAAGTTAATGTTTTAAGAACTGTTTTTATAAATATGAAAGGCCTTCCATTTTATTGTTAGATTAATTGTATTTGTCAAGACTATGGGCAGGATTCCCAAAAGGCAATTCAGGATGCGAGTCAACTTGCATCCGAAAAAATGGTGCAAGTAGCACTTGCATCCTGAGTGGCATCATGGTGGGATTCACAAAGGCAGCCTGCAACATGCTGCAGGCTGCCTGAGCCAGTGGTCCAATGTGCCTGAGACCCCCTTGCAACATGGCGAAGGGGGCTTATGGCAGCAGTTGCACCCTATTCACTAAGGGTAGCTGCTATGTCCCACATCAGGATTCAGAAACAACCCCGGTAGACATCTGTCAAAGACCACATATGCCAGCTATGAGGTGGCATACGTGGTCTTGCCATCCACAGGGGTTGCCACTGTCCCGAGTGCTACGACCCCTGTGGGTTATAGTCCCCAACAGCCCCAGTTCCTAGATATGGAACCCACTGTGCCTAGATGGGTATCTGAAATACCCCATATGCCCAGACCCCACACATGTCTGGAGCCCCTTAATGCCCACTGTTCCCCCACATGCCCTGGAGCAAGATCCCCTCCATGGCAGGTCCAGTATGGTCCTGGTAGTCTAGTGGCCCCCACCCCTCTCCAGCAGTGCCAGCACCCCGCTCCCCCCACCCAGCAGGAGACTGGCACAGTCCACCTCTCACCACCATGGCCAGCCACTGACTGAGCTCTGCTGGGATCGTGTACAGTAACTATAGGTGCTATGTGAATGACAGCTGCTGTCATTCACAGAGTGTGTATGATTACTGTAACCACTCCTGACAAAGATCAGTTGGCAGCTGGCTGTGGTGGTGAGAGGTGGGCTGTGCCAATCATCGACCGCCCTCTGGGTGTGTGTGTGTGTGTGGGGCTGGCACCAATGGGAGGGTGGTGGGGGCCACTGGGCCACCAGGGCAGTTAAGGGTGTTTTGGGGTATTCATGTCAAGGGTGATTGGGGCTGGGGCCCACACCATACAGGGATTGAGGCAGGCATGGGGTACCACGGCTCCTGTCAGCTGGTGCTTCTGCCACCTACCCTGTCCTGCTGCTTGTGGCATACCTGGGAGCTGTACCATACCATGCACAGCTACTGCAAGTTGCAGGATACAGGCTCCTGGACCCTGCTCATTTCTGCATCAGGCGCAGGGTCCAAGACTCAGGGGTCATTGCCGTAAGCTGCCATTGTCACAGCCTGTGGCAAGCGTTTGTGAATCCGGCCCTATGACTTTGTTAGTTAACAGTTTCAATAAATATTTCTGCTCTGTCTTTGAAACAACAAACTGTCAAAAATCAATGCTACCTATACAGCATAAACAGTTCTCTCAATACCTGTAATTTAACACCAAGAATAAATGAATCAAGAAGTCCTGACCAACTCCATCCCAGATTGTTAAAAGAACTAAAAGAGTGCAGGTCCATTAACTAGGTTATACAGTAAATCATACTTGCCCAATGAAATACCGGATGATTAAAAAAGTCATTGTGGTTCACAATTTGAAGTGGGGAAGGTAACAGGTACACTTCTGGAAGCTTCAGTGGGTAAAGTAACTGCTTCAGGTAATTCTGTGGTTCTGTTTCTGAGTTTAAATTGATGTGAGCTGGGATTTGTTTGCCACAGTTTGCAATGGGTGAAGGGAGCAGGCTACACTTCTGGAAGCTTCTGTGGGTTTAGTAACTGCTTCAGGTAATTCTGTGTTCTGTTTCTGAGTTGCAAACATAGCAGTACACTGCAAGTGTTGGAGTTCCTTGAGCTGTGGTATGTGTGTCCTTGTTTTTCATCTGGCAGTGTGTGCATTGCTGCAAGAGTAAAGAGGTCTGCTGAAATTGATTAGGAGACGTTTGTGTGGGGATTGAGAGGTCTCGGTGGGGAAAAGGACAGGGCTGGCTGACTCTCATGAAAGTTGGGATAAGGCTCAAACCCACCCACAACCATCCTTCCCACCCCAGAGTGCTTCACTTTTATAGGGAGGGGCTACCCTATTATTGGTGAACAGCACAGCCAGGTGCAGCCCTTACAACCCTGGCCAAAAGTCTGAAAGTAACTGGGCATGGATACAATTAGTTTTTGAACAGGGAGAATCTCACCCTTGTGCCTAAAACAAAAGCTTAACATAGACAATAGGGAAAATGGGGGAACCATATTAAAGGAGCCAATGGAGCAGGCTGAGGGTGGATCTGGGGCAGAGTTCCCAGGCTACAAGGGCTGGAGACATCTTTGGGAGGGTGGTAGGGTGTACTGGTTGTGGATCAGCCATGGTGCTGGATATAGCCTGGAAAATGAGGAGATGCATATGTAGGAAAATTTCACAGCTAAGGGAGGAGGTGGGGTGGCTGAGATGGACACTAAGCTGGGAAGGGAGAGGAGTAGAAAGGAGGAAGGGAGGGGTCCAAGCGAGGGAGCTATATCAGCTAGAGGGGGATGGTGGGGGCTAGGTGCAGTTAAAGGGGAGCTGCAGGGGAACAAGGAGCAAACACAGCTGCAGAAAGAGAAGATGGGATGGGGACTGAAGGAAAATCAAGGAGCACAAAAGCAAGGAGGAGAATAGGGAAAACTCCAGAGGGATACATGAATCCCAGATAGTGTCAGCAAGGGCACAAGAGTAACTGGGGGAGGCAAGTGATAAAGTATAAAGGTCCAAAACTTACACAAAGGACAAGTGAGGAGAGGGCAGGGAGGACCATCAGCCAGAAGAATTCAGGTAGTGGGCCTAGAACAAAAAATGATTTGCCCCTAAGCGGCAAAAATGGGGAGATCAGGAAAATGGAGTTGAAGAACACAGGGAAACAGGAGAGACAAGCACAAGGAAGACTCAGAAAAATTGGGAAGAGATACCCAATTGAGTAAGAACAGGCAAGCCTAAAAGGAGGAGGGACAGCATGCTTGGCTCCAGAGGAGCAAGGGTTGGATGGGTCAGGGAAGGAGAGGGCCTCCAGGAAAAATCAGTCAGGACATGGACAGGGGCTGATAAAAGGAGAGGAAAGGTTCGCAGATGGAAGGGCAGAGGCAGGTAGCCTGGCAGAAAGCACTTGGGGGCACAAGGCTGGAGGGACATAGCAAAGACATTACTTCAGGAGGTGAGATGAGCAAAGGAGGTTTTGAAAATAGGATGGAAAATAGGATACAGGGGTTGGAGGAAGGATGGAAGGAGATGTAACCAAAACGAGATGGAAAGCAGGGTCCTACTGGTTGGGGACTCTATAATAAAAGGAATTAGGTGGGGGAAGGGGGCACAAGAACAGCACAGTCTGGGTGGAGTATCTGCTGGGCATGGCAGCTAAGGTCATTCACTATATCCCTCAAGGGGAAGCGGCAGGATGAGAAAAGTCACCTGCTGTTGCACCTGAGAACAAATGACCTGGTGGGAAGTAGCCTGATAGAAGTGCAGGCAAGATTCAGAGCACTCGTTAGATACTGTACCAGCCTGGGGTTCAAATCAGTGGCTTTTCAGAGGTGTTACTGGTACCAAGGGCAAGCACTGATAAGAAGATGAGGATAAGGAGTTCAACAAGTAGCTGGTGGGGTGGTGTGAGCAAATGGGGTATGGGTTAGTAGGGGACTGGGAATCTACTTTGGGGATGAGATCCTGTTTGAACCAGACAGACTACACCCAAATACAGGAGGGGCAGTAGTACTAAAAAGCAAACTAGAGAATTCATAGCAGATACTTACAGTTTAAACTAGATTTGGGGGATCTGCTCCACAAGGACAACAGTTTGGGGTGCTACCAGACTCCCCAGGATTGAACTTACATTGTCAAGCAAGAGAGAGATTGGTGAAAGTCGGAACAAAGGAGAAGGCTGGTGGAAGGGATTAGCAGCAAACGCCAGGAGTTTGTGAAATAAGATGGTGGACCTAGAGGCCATCATGAGGGCTGAGGACTAGATATGGTATTGTTACAATAAGTGAGACCTGGTTATCAAAGCATCACACCTGGGAACAACCATTCCAGGTTATAGACTGTTCAGAAGGGACAGGGAGGGCAAGAAGGGGAAGGGGTTGCCTTATACATTAGGAAGGCATTAGTGTATCTGAAGGGCTGGAGGAGGAAGGGAGACTGAGCTGCTGTAGGTAACACTAGGTAGGAAGGCGGATGAATCCCTGCAGCTGGGGTGGTATGCCGCCACCTGCACAAGGGAGAAGGACAATAGATGGCTAACTCAGGCAATCACGAGGCTTGCCCAGAAAGGAGAACTGCTACTGGTGGGCAACCTGAACCTCCAAAATATTAACTGGGAAATCCCAGATATAGCATCAGCAAGGAGCAGAGGTATTAGAAGAGCTGCAGGGTTATTCCTTCAACATCTGGTCAGGAGCCAATGAGGGAAGTAACTTGTTGGATGTAGTCATGACCAACGGAGACTGTGGAGGAGGTGAGGGTGGGAGAAGCCTAAGGCACCAGCACCACAGCACAGTACAGTTCAGGGTCAGAGCAGGAGGAAACAAGCAAAACCAGGACCACAGTCATGGACTTCAGACACATGGACTTCCATAAGATGAGAATGATAGTTATGGAAAATTGGAAGGTACGGTGAATATAGAGACAGTGGAGGAATTATGGGAAGCAAACAGGGAGGGGTTCAGGAAACACCAGAAATGTGCATAAAAAGATACAGAAGAGCAAGAGGGTGAAGACAGCTCTGGTTCACTAGGGAGGTGGCAGGGGCAGTCGGTAAAGGGAGGGCTTTCAGAAAGTTTAAGAGGACACTCAAAGAGGATGATGAGAGGTGTACAGGGAGAAGAAGAGTTTGTCAGGAGGAGATCAGAAAGGCAAAAGCAGCCACTGAGGAGAAAATAGCCAAATAGGCCAAGGAGGGGAGATTCATTTTTCAGATATGTGAGGGAGAGGAGCAGGGTATGGGATTACTAGACTGGGGAAGGAGGGATAAGCTTGGAGCAGAACTATGTAAAGGCAGAGGCACTAAATAAGTACTTTAGCACGGTATCCACAGAGAAAGAGGAAGGCAGGGATCAGGTGCTAAAGTCTAAGAAACAAGGGCAAATGGGTGGATCAGAGCCTGTTCACTGTGGATAGGGTCAGGGCAGAGATAGATAGACTAAGGGTGGACAAGGCAATGGGTCCTGATCGTGTACACCCTAGAATGATCAGGGATTTAGGAGAAACTGGCTGCACCCTGGACAAGGCTCTTCAACCTGTCCTGGATATGGGGAGGTGCTGGAGGACTGGAGGAGGTTGGATGTGGTGCCCTTGCACAAGGAGACAGGGAGCTGAAGGAGAACTACCCCCAGTCAACCTCACATCTGTGGTGGGGAAGGTAATGGAAACATTAATCAAGGAGAGGGTGGTGGATTTCCTGGAGGAGTATTGTTTGCAGGACAGCAGACAGTATGGCTTCACCAAGGGAAATCATGCCAGACCAACCTGAATTCTTTGATTGGGTGACTCAGGTAATCAACCAGGGAGGGCAGTGGACTTGCCTTATCTGGACTTCAGCATGGCCTTTAACACCATTCCCACAGGAGGTTGGTGAGCAAGATAGAAAGCATGAAGCTGTGAGAGAAAATAACAAGCTGGGTGGAAGCATGGCTAGCAGGGAGAACTCAGAGGGTGGTACTAAATGGGTTGCACTCCAAGATGGCAATAGTAAGGAGTGAGGTGCCACAGGGTCAGTTTTGGGTCCATGCCTCTTCAACATCTACATTAGTGATATATGCGGAGGTTTGGAAGGGTGTGTCTGTTGCCAATGATACAAAAATCTGCAACAGGGTGGATACCCTGGAAGGGTGTGGAAGACATGAGGAAGGACCTTAAGACGCTTAAGTAGTGGGCAGGGAAGTGGCAGCTGAAATTTAATGCCAAGAAGTGCGCTGTGATGCACTAGGGAGTAAAACACACAAGCAGGGTACACGTTGGGGAGGAGGAAATAAAAAAATCAAAACAGGAAAGAGATCTGAGGATCATAAGCTCCTCAAACCTTAAGGTAAGTTTCCAATGTAGCAGGAAGAGCAAATAGAATGTTGACATGCATAGGCACAGGCATTACTAGCGAGAAGGAGGTAATAATGCCCTCTACAAAGCTATGGTGAGGCTGCAGTAGAGTACAGGGTTCAGTTCTGGAGACCACACCTCCACAAGGATATAGATGCATTGAAAGGGTTCAGAAAAGGGCAACAAAGATGGTGCAGGGTATGCAGTAGAAGACATACAAGCAAAGTTGTAAGGACTGAAGCTGTACACACTGGAAACAAAGGCAGGAAAGGGGACATGATTGAAACCTTTAAATATGTAAAATGACTAAATAAAGTAGAGACAGAGGTCTGCTAAAGAGGAAGGAGGGGCCAGAACAAGAGGCACAGTCTCAGATTGCAAGGAAATAGATACAGGGGCAATGTGAGGGTGCGTCTTCACAGAGAGGGTGATGGAGCACTGGAACAGACAACCAGATGGAGTTGTGGGGATGGAACAGTGAAGGAATTTAAAAGGGCATGGGACAGGCATATGGGGCTGAGTAGGGAGGCAGAGGCAGTCGGGAAGAGGAGTATGTGAAAGGGAGGGATGTGCAGAATAGTTGGGCCAGAAGGGTAATTTTCTGCCATCAAGCCTATAATTCTTGATTCCCATTTTCAACAAATTCTGGTCAGAGCCAATACGATTGCAAAATGATTATGTTTTTAATTTTGACCCAAAATTTTCAATATAGTATTTTATGACTGCTCTTATAAACATGAAATGTAGCATTTATAATATATTGGCCGAAACTTCATTTTGCACAAGTGTAAAAGACTTCTCCTCCAGGATTTAAAAAATGACACCTGTCATGTTTATGAGGTGGTGTGGAAAAATGTTTATGTTGAAAGTTTGAGTCAAAATACTGAAAATTAGCAAAGTTATGAGTGAATGCTGAAATACTGCAACATTCACTCATAACCTGGACATTTTATCATATTTGTACACCTGGGGCCAGATATTCAAATGTTTGAGCCTGGTGCAAATCTGTAGTTCTGGAATAGCACCGAATTTGCTCCAAGCTGCAATATTCAGACATCCTTTAGCGGCATTGCTGTGTGATAGTGCTGATACTAAAATTAATGTATTCAGGGAAAGAAGTGAGGGAGTGACCATGAATGCCAGTGCACCAACATATTCAAAAGAATAGTGCCACACTACAGGTTTTACACCACCTGTGATGCGGTGCTAAATACTGCCTGCAAAAGGCATGCAGTAATGCGACAGTGTAATTCAAAGTAATTCAAGTGTAACTTCAAATTACCTTGATGTACCCCTGTAGTCTAGTGGTCCCCCCAGCCCCCAACATGATCCCTGCTCCATAGTTGTTAAATTCACATAAAGTACCTGCAAGTCTAGTGGTCCCCCAGCCCCCATCATGATCCCTGACCCCATAGATTTGAAATTCACATAATTCCCTAGGTAGTCCTGTGGGTCCCCACCCCCAACATGATCCCCACCTGCACAGTTGTTACATTCACATAAAGTACCTGGTAGTCTAGTGGCCCCCACCCACCCCCATCATGATCCCTGACCCAGTAGTTTTAAAATTCATATAATTCCTCTGGTAGTCTAGTAGTCCCCCACCCCCATCATGATCCCTAACCCCATAGTGTCAGAATTTACATATTGCCCCTGGTAGTCTAGTGGTTCCTCCACCCCACTCACCATCCCGGCTCCCATAGCTGTCAAACTTATTTGTCCCTGGTAGTCTAGTGGCCCCCACACCTACATCATGATCCCCACCCTCGTAGCTTTCAATACTATTTATTTTCCCTGGTAGTCTACTGGCCCCCACCCAGCAGTGCCCGACCCCCTGCTCCCCAACCATCCCCTAACAAAGCTGGTGACTGTCTCAACCCACTGCTCATTTCCATGGCCAGCCACTGATTGAGTGTTGAATGAATACATACCATAGTGAGTAATGGATGGCGCAAGTATGTTGTGTGTAAAATGCTTTTCTTATATTCATCTCAAATTTTTGGCCTTAGTTGTAATGGATGGCTTCAAGTTCCCATATCATCATTCTTAAATTCCAGTCCTAACGTTAAATAAGTAAGTATCCTGCATTATATCATAGCACAGTAAAATATCACCTCAAAATCTTGGTAGCCTGTGATAATGGCGACAGCAATTAAGCTTTCAAAAGGGTGACTCAATCACGGTGTCTGCCCAAAAGGCTATCTGGCAGGAGGGCGACCAGATAGGGTGTTCAGCAAATATAGCAACAGGATGTCGCTATGTATACATGCATGCAGGGCAGGTGGGGAGGACCATGCCACATGATGGGTAGAAGGGGAGGGAGGGCTTGTGGGCTGTAGTGCAGTGATGGGCTGCTGAACTGACTGTGTGGCATGGTGGGTTGGTGGCAAGCTGGGGCTGGGATGGTGTCAGGTTTGGTTCTGGGTACGCTAGTGGTTTGCACTGGGTCTAGGTTTTTACATTTGTACCCCAAGCATCACTCCCGGAGATGAGAATCCATTAGTAGGGGATGCAGGGAAAAAACCCCCATGGGGAGGGTGCAGGGCACAGCCTCATAAAAAGGAAACCTAAGTCTCAGGCATCTGCTTGTTGTTTGCCGTGAGTGTACATCATCAAAATTTATTTTCGGTGATGTACACTCACCAAATAGCGATCGCCATTCCGATCATCACTATCACATGGAACCAAAATTTTCTCATTTCAAGGACATCAGGTTTAGTTTTTTAAGTTGTTCATCATATGTTAGATGTCTGATGTTATATACTAATCTAGTAGCCTGTTTTGTACCCTCTCAAGTTTGATGATATGTTTCTTATTTATAGACACCACACCTGACTGCCGTAATCCAACTAGCCTAACAAGGGCCCTATACAAAGGCATTATGACATCCTCACTTCTACTTCTGAAATATTTCTTTGTTGTCCATAACGACTTTTAACCTTAGCCACTTGTGCATTACAGTGTAAAGTTATGGATAGCCTATTATTTACTAACACCCCTAAGTCTGTTTTTCATTGGTGTCCCATATAACAGTCTCCCCAAACACATAACAGTGATAATTATGCTGATTACCTAGGTGCATTACACAGTAATTGGCGATATTAAATTCCATCCCCTATGAGTTGCCAGTCTATGTATTTTATATAAATCATTCTGCATACCAATTCTAGCCTCTTCAGTATCCACCATGCCTGCCAGTTTGGTATCATCTGCATATTTCTACTCCAGTTTGTTATTCCATTACACATGGACACAAACATCTGGAAAATCACGGCCCCAGCACAGATCTCTGGGGCACACCATTTGTCACACTCCTGGATATTGATAGAAAGCCATTTATACAGATACACTGTGTCCTGTCTCTTAGCCATTCCTGGATCCATCTTGTGATTTAATTATCTATCTGTAATTTCACTAAAGTGTTAGTTAATTCCTCATGTGGCACAGTATCAAATGCCTTCAAGTAATCCAGGTAGATAATATCCACCAGTAACCTCTTATCCGAAGCTGAAGTAATCTTTTCATGTAGACATAATAGATTTGTCACACAAGATCTTTTTGATATGCAACCATGTTGATCATGATTATGTTTATAAAGGCAGTCCATTATCTTGTCTTTTATTAATTATTCCTGGACTTTCCAGGAACAGATGTTAGACTTATTGGTCTGTAATTAGTGTAGTCCATTTTATTCCCTTTTTGTGTGGGCTGGTATCACCTATGCAGACTTCCAATCTATTAGGATCTCAATTTTCTCTATTGACTGCTCATAAAATAGTTTAAGTGGTTTTGAAATGTATGGTATCAACAATTTAAGTAATCGTGGGAGAGTTTATCCAAACCTGCAGAACAACTATTTTTTAACTGTAGAATTTTATTTACTGTCTCTTCCCTGATACAGCTATTACATGGCTGTGATTTTCAGGTAAATAACCCTGTTTTCCTTAGCTACAGACAAAACAGATACAAAATAGTCATTAAAAACTTCAGCTACCTCGCATGGGGATTTGATGACTATGTTATCTTTATAATCTCCCAAAGTTTGCCGTCTGAGTTACATATTCAGTTTATGTCACTATAAAACTTCTTTAAAGTATTTCTAATGCTGTTAGTGGCTAAATTCAGTTCAAACTTTCCTTAAGCCCATTTGATAGTACATTTACATATTCTTTGCCCTGTCTTATATGCTTCCCAAGTTTGTTCTGATTCATTTTGCATATATACCTTATATAGTTTGCATTTCTTTCTCATTAATCTCTTTATTTTCCATTAAGCCATTTTGGCTTAATACCTCAACTATTGTACTTTTAACTTTCTTACTATTCTTATCACAGGCATAAGTTATGTGGTGTTTAATTTAATTTATTTTTATTTAGTTTTGATGACCAGGAAGGAGGACTAGACAATTGTTTGCCTATTTTAGCCTTGTCCGGGGAGGGGGATACAGATGGATGCCAACTGAAACTGAACTAGATTTTTAAGCTGTTGGTGATATTTTTTAGTGAATGGAAATTTGGCCAGGACACAGGGAAATTCCCTACACACCTGTAGAGGATCCTGCTGTTCTGGTGAGAATGGCAGACGGTATGTGGAGGTTGGATGTGGAGGACGTAGTTTTGTAGCAGCAACCCAGTATGCAATCCCAACTAGGGCTGTGGAACCTCAAGGGGATAGTGATAGCAGAGTCGAGAGTGGAGAGACCGAAGAGATTTGCATGCTGCATCCCATGCAGTGGGGGAGATTGATTTCCAGCAAAGGATCGATGAATGCAGCTGAGATTCAAATGCAAGGTATGATTTCTGAAAACCTTCAGGAGTTACAGCAAACTCCAGCGGAGAATTTGACAGGGTCAGGTGTGACCTTTCTAGCTAAGAGTGATGCAGCAACAGCTGAGCTGCAAAGGAATGAGGAAGAGGGCCTTCTAAGGCCCCTGCTGACTATTAAAAAAGAATGCAGAAACTTCAGATGACTTCAACATCATTTCCAGATGCTGCCTGGTCAAAGAAAATGCAGCTTCACAAGCAGGATGGTTCCAAAATGAAAATGGACACGGGGTTCCAGATGAGAAATGGATTCCTTTTCACCAATCAATGCTGTACAGCAGCACGACCCAGGAGCTTCTATAAAGACCAAACAAACAGGTCAAATTTTTATTTCTACTAAAGGTCCCACTACTCATAATACTGCTGAACCGATTATAGAAGAAGATACTCCTATACCTGATGATGTTGAGTCAGAAGGATGTGAACCTGATAATTCTCCCCACCCTCCCCACGTAGTAGTTTTGAAAGAACAGGCCCATGCTTTTCTGATTTATTTAGACAAAATAAACTAGACCAAGCCCTCAAAGAAATGTGGTCTGTCTGAGATATAGGGGTGGACTTGAAGAACACTGTGACAGAAATCATGTAGCTAGAAGGCTTTTATTTATTTATTTATTGGAACATCAGTTTACAACCTTTGAGCCAGAGGTTCATTTACAAAGGTACCTCATCACAGAGTGGACAAAACAGTGCAAACAACATTTTTACAATAAAACAGCGTACAAAAGATTTGTTAAAACATGAGGACATAGGACAGATACAATTTTGGTATTACAGGAATTGGTAAAGCACAAGTCAGTTCAGAGTAAGCTGAACAGTTACAAATTTAGCAAATACAGGATTAACAGTGCACAAGTAGGTACAGAAAGATTTGTACAGTAGGCTAACAGTGGTGGAAACTAAGCAGAAGTAATCATTGTAGAGACATGCGGAGAAGAGAACAGGATCATAGATAGTGATAAGCAATGGGTTTGTGAAGCCCGGGAGCTTTGTCAGAGCAATTGAGCTGGGTAAACTTAGAGGCAGCCACAGCTGCGCATAGTAAGTAGGTGTTTTCAAGGTGGTTTTGAAATGAGAGATTATGGAAGCATCAGTGATACTGGTAGGGAGGGTGTTATACCAAGAAGGGGCTCTGTAGGAGTATGCCTTTGTCCTTAGTGAGGTCCTTGCCTCGGTACTAACAGTGTGGTTTTTCAGGAGGTTCGGGTATGCACTAGTGAGTTTGCTTGGTGCATAGAGGCAGTCAAACCTGGTGGGATAGTCCAAGGAGAGTCTTTTTACTTAGGAGGCAGGTTTGATATCTGGGGCGTTCATCTAGGTCGAGCAGATTAGCCAGGGTGTGTAGATGGCAGGTATGTGTTAGTCTAGGTGCCCGATAATTAGCCTACATGCCTTATTTAAGGTGAGGTGGATCTTGTTTAGGGAGGTCTGGTCAGCCCCCATAAACTGGTAAACCATAATCTACTAGGGATAGTACAGAGGATGTGACTGCAAGTCAGAGGGCATCGGGGGAGACAGTTTTATGGCAGTAAGGATACCCAGCCGAATGCTGGAGGCTGAGGCAAGGGCAGAGATGTGGACATGAAATGAGAGAGCAGGGTTGAAGGATATTCCTAGGTACTTGTACGAGTAGACTTGCTCGATTGGAAACTTGGAACTGGCAAGGACCTGAAGTGAAAAATTACTAGCTTTTATTTTGGGGTGGGCAAAGAGCATGGTTTTAGTTTTTAAGATTTATTCGCGTCTATGCTCTTTGAACCAGGCTTGATGTCATTGTAAGATAATTGCAAGGAGTCCTGAAGGAGATAGGGTTATGGTCTGAGCCAAAGATAATGGCATCATCTGCATAAAGTAAGAGGTTACCTGTACATTCACCTGGTAGGGAGTTGAGAAAAGAGAAAGGAGCAAGGGCCCAAGATTGGAGCCTTGGGGACCCAGAGTGGATAGGACAGGCGCTGTAGAGTGTCCCATTTATTTTAACACACTGTGAGTGGGCAGACACGTAGCTGGAGCACCAGGAGACAGGCCTAGTGGCAAAGCCTGTGTGGCTGAGGGCATCCAGCAGGAGGGGTGGGAGACAGTGTCAAAGGCTTTTGATAAATCACGAGCACTGCACCCGCTAGAGAGCCAGAGAAGAGTGAAGAAAATTAGAGAACTCAAGGAGGGTGGTGTTGTTACTGTGGCCAGGACGGAAACTATGCTGTTCAGGGCAGAGGATGCTGTATTTGTCTAGATACTCTGAGATTTGGGAGGACACAACTTTTCTAAGGCCTTTGAGAGGAGAGAGGATAGAGATTGGCCGATAATTACCAGAATGAGACCTATTGCCACCCTTGTGTATGGGGTGACTGTGTTGATTTTCAAGCAGAGTAAAATTGCCCTAGGCAGAGATTTGTTGAAGAGTCTGGTGATAGGTGAGATAACCAAGTCCAGAACCTGATGGAGAAGATTGGGATCGAGGGTCACTGCCAATAGTACTGCTCTTTAAGGCCTTGAGTAGGTAAGGTCTGAATTACGAGCAGTAACCCGATGGAGTGGAACCAAGGGCATGTGAGAATAGGGTCAGGTAGGGAGGGGTCAAAAGTTGCTCGGAAGAACAAGGCTAAGGTTAGTGAAGGATTTGTTGAGGTAGTTGGTGATGAGGCTGGGTCTGTGGAGATACAGCCATCAATGTTGATTTGGGAGGGTGGGGGGATGTGTGCCCCATTCAGTTGTTTGATATTGTCCCAGAAGGTCCTGGCATTCCCCCAGGATGAGGTGAGTGAGGCCTGATAGTGATCAGCCTTCACCTTGCGGATAACCAGGTACATTTGTTCCGGGCAGCTGCATGAGCCTGCCTGTCAGCAGGGTGGCCAGTTTCCATGAGCAATGCCATAGGTTATCCCTGTTCTCAAGAAGTTGGCACGGGGGATGTAACCAGGGGAATGCGATGCTTTGGACAGAAGTGCAGTTAGTGGAGCAAAAATGTCACAGGCTTTGTTAAAGGTTTGGGTAAAAAGGTTAGAGCCAGATCAATATCGGGCGGTGACAGGGGGAGACCAGTCAATTTGGGCTAGGAGTTGCTTAAGGCCTTTCAGCCCGCCTGGTCTTAGCTGCCGCTGAAGGGTGGACTGCACTGTGGATTTGGGTAAGGAGGTTGACCAACAGAAGAGAACAGTGGAGTGGTCACTAAGTCTGTCAGGAAGGACTTGGATATCCTTGATTTGGTTAGGATGGTTTATGAGGACCACATCAAGAAGTGTGCTTGTGCCCATTCTAGGATTTTGAAAGACTCTATGCATTTTCAAGCTTCAGAAATGTATGCACTCATTAACATAAGGGGCAAAGATACTTTGATGTTAGTTTCAAGACTTTCTGTGGACTGAACAAATTTTGGAAAAATACGAGACTTGTAAATATCTACCTTTATGGACCCCTTTGAGCTATTCCATCACAAAGTCACTTTTAAATCAGTAAACATTATGTTCAGGAATGAGGGGTCAATGTTGGAGACATTCAGTTCTGGCTTGAAAAGAAATCTGATATTCTGGGCCCACCAGAACCCATTACTAACTCTAAAGGGATTTGGACTGGGAGCTGGAAATTTAAAATTAAGTTGAGAATCATTGAAAATGAGGTGAAACATATCCCAAATAGCTTTTTCTTGGAAGATGGGGAGGCAGTGTCATTATCCTGGGCAGCCTAGATCCTGTTACAAATGTGGCAGCCAGAGACATTTAAGTAGTGTCTCGGCAAATGAAATGGGCCCTTGAAGTGAATTTGACCACAATAGTGCTGTATGTAGAAATACTTTCAAATGTAAACTGTGTGTGAGGACTTGGGGCATGCACCACCAGTGCCCTGGGCAGGTAAAAATAGAACAGGGGATTACAGAAAGAAGACTTAATAAATAAGGCTCAAGAAGGTACAGGCCTGCAGACCAGGAAAATGAAGAACAGAGGCTGAGATACAGGGGTTAGCCACCAAATACTACATTAGCAAACACTACAAAACAGATGCTGACTCCAGACAACACAACCCGACCAG
This sequence comes from Neoceratodus forsteri, assembly GCA_016271365.2. Lineage (NCBI taxonomy): Eukaryota > Metazoa > Chordata > Ceratodontiformes > Ceratodontidae > Neoceratodus > Neoceratodus forsteri. The sequence continues at coordinate 1,221,122,740 of CM057459.1, read as the reverse complement.
GCCAAGGATAATGCAGCTTCCTTTATAAACACTCAGGTCATAGATCTTCTTCAGCATATGAAGGACACTAAGACTAGGCCCCTCCCACTAACCAAGTAACAGATTTTCAAACATCACATTCCAGAAGGGTAACTAGAGCGTCAAGCAAACAGAAAGTTTCTAAGGCTTCAATTCCTACAACAATGCATTCCAAATTTAGGAGAGCTAGAGAGAGACTCTGAATCAATCCTTCTATAAGGTCTGAAATGGCCTCAAAAATGGAGTATGAGGAAGAATCAGATTTAGAAGTCAAAGAAGAGAAAAGAAGAAAGGGAAGAAAAGGAAAAAGACAATGAAAAAGCTTAAATGTTGCTTCACATGTCCTCTCTTGTTTTATATTGTCTTATATTGTCTCTTTAAATACATGTAGTGTAACGAACTATTAAAAAGTAGCAGTTCTTGACTTTTGTAACCAATTAAAAGCAGATATTATTGTTCTGCAAGAAATAAGATTCAATATTATTCAGGATATATGTCAAGCTAAAAAACATGGATATGGGCCTTTCTGGGCCTTCAGGCCTGATACAGCAGATGGTGTAGAATTCTCTTTACCCACACAGATGTTTTAGCACAAAGGTTATTAGATATTGTTCCAGGAAGGGTATTATTTATTGATTGTATTTTTAAGGATTCCAGCTTAGATTGATAAATACTTATGCACATAGAGTAAAAACTGCACAAACTGATATATTTATCTAAATAAGACCATTGTTATTCACTTCTAAACAAGCAATATGGGCAGGAGATATGAACTGTACCCTGGATAGCAAACTAAAAATAATGTTCAGCAAAAACTTTATTGTGATTCACATGCATTAGCTAATACAATAAATGTGGCCAATTGCAAGGATGCCTATAAACAACTTCATAATGATTCTGGTTTACATATCAAAGGAATATTTGCTTTTCTCAAATAAATGATGTTTTTTTACCAAAAACCTGGTCCCAACAAGATTTAGGTACAGCACGTGAATTTTCTTATCATAGGGTGTTAAAATGCAAAATATGTTTAAAAATATTCCCCAAGTTTTCCTTCGGTAGAAAAACAAATGGAAATTTAATTCTACTTTATTGGATAATGAGGTTATTAAAAAGGGCTTCAGGATTCAATTTTACTGAGGAAATATGTGGCTGAATATTATGGTGATTGGAACTCCTGGTGGGTCAATACTAAGACTGCTGTAAGAGACTTCTTTATAAAACAAGGAAAAAGAAATGCCATAATGAATATTTGCAATATTTACAACATAGGAACCAGCTTTACGATTTACTTTCAGTGCCTAATATGTCTGATTCTAAGATAAAAATACAAATAGAAGAAATTAAAAACATGCAAATATCAGTATGACAGAGGCATTTCATTGCAGGCTGCGATGAAATTTGGAACAGAAAAACAACCTTTAAGACCCTTTTGCTTGTAAAAAGAATAGAAACAAAGTTAATTGCGGTTTAAAAGATAATATGGGCAGCATAAAATCAACTGAACTAGGGATGTAAAAATCATTCCACGAACATCTTGAAAACGTATTTGGCACTACTTTTAAAGCTCAAATTCAGTAGGATGATTTCATTACCTTTCCAGTAGCTAAACTGGACAAAGAGCAAGCTAAGATACTGGAAGGAAAGATTACTAGAGATGAAGTATTTTCAGCAATCTCAAATTTAAAAGGGTATTTTTCCTCTGGTTAGACAGACTCAAAAACAAGCTCTATAAATATTTGAAAATGATCTTAGTGATATATTGCCAAATATATACAACACAGTTCTGTTTGGTGGTACAATTTATAAAAACTTTACTGAAGCACTGGTCATTTTCCTTTTAAGACAGGGGACCCTTATGACATTCAAAATTGGAGGCCCATAAGTCTTTTAAACACTGATTATAAACTATTGTCAACAATATTATGTGAGAGGCTTCAAACAGTGGCCAATACTATTATTCACCAGCACAGACATGTTCAATCCGAATAGATCAATTTAACAAAACTTAAGATTATTGAGAGAATTATGCAAATTTGGTAGACAGAACAAAATAGAGTTTTATACTAACTTTAGACCAAACTAAAGCATTTGATAATGTGGCACATAAAGTTGTATTTGATGTCCTGGAAAATTATGGTATTCCATCACAAATCATAAATGGAATAAAACTCTTATACTCTGAGGCAATAATATGACCCACAGTAAATGGGGTTATGGGGATGTAACACTAAACAAAGGAGTTCACCAGGGGTGCCCTTTAAGCCCTCCTTTGTATACTTTTATTTTAGATCCACTGGTTACAGAAATATAGTATGAAAAAGCATAAAAGGACAACTCCTTCTTTAACAACCCCTCGCTAAAAATTGCAGCATATGCAGACAATATCTGTCTTATAGTTAATAATGCAGAATCAGGGTAAAAGCAGTACAAAAAATAAATTTGTATTCAAAAATTATTGGGAGCTGGGATTAATTACAGGAAAAGCTCAGGAATTAGGTTAGAAACAACAGTAGTGAACAAAACATAGGAGATATAGATACTTCAGATACTCCTATAATGATTTTAGGGTTCATTTTGGGACTGGTGATTTGGACCAACATAACTGAAAGTACGTTCTACAAAAGGGAGTAGAAAATCCAGCAATGGAAGTCTTGGTCTTTCTCTAAAAGAAAAGAATATTAATTATTAAGAAACTTCTACTGCCAAATTTTTACATCTTAGTGAAGTGTATCCTATTCCAATAGGATCAGAGATTAGATTACTAAGCATCTTTTTCAAATGGTCTGGGAGCAGACTTAACCCTGTCAAGATAGACTTCACTTATTTAAACATCAGAAGGGGGCTTAGGGATGATAAACCCAATAGCTATTTTTATTCATTTTTATAAATGCTTCTTTCAAGATTAAACATGGAGACTCTTTAAATCCATGGTAAAATTGGCACAGTATTTATTTCAGCAGTTTTTTTCCAATGGGATGGAGACACACCTAAAATAACTAAGACTTAGAATGTTCCAGAGTTTGCTGTCCCTGCTGTTAAAAAGTTAAGATTTTGGAAGTTGCACAAAGAAAAACTTCAAGATTTAAACTGAAAATCTCTCTATACTGAAATAATGGAAAACAATCATGCAGTAAGGGTAATTTTCCAAAATGTCTTCCATCAAATTACCTTTGGCTTATGTCAACTATTGAATGACAAAAGAATACCTATAGAAATATGGGACATACTATGGTTGAGTTGCCATGGTAAACTGAGGTTAAGGGTAATTTAAAACATAAACCCACGGCAGAACTACTATGTATTAGACCAGACTGCATAGGACAGGAGGAAGCATGAGAACATTTTTTCTCCAATGTGGGGTGGCAGTTAAATTTGGGGCTGATTTCTATCTAAATGGAGAGGAAATCCTGAAATCATATTTCTTATGAAAGTTTGGTCCTCTGGGATTATTCAGGGTTTTACAAAGATACAATGGGAGCACTTTAAACATTATTTTGCTTTCATAAAATATTATATGTGGTAAACTCAATGTCAATATTCTCTACAACATCAGATTGTACCTAACTCTGTGATTATTAAACAAATAGAGACTGCCATAATGTGAGTAAAACAGAAATAAATGGAGGTGATGGATTATATACACTTTCATAAACTTTGAGCAATACTACCTAGTGTAACAGAAGGTCCAGTTTTGTAGGATAAAGCTGACACAGAGAAGATGCAATAACACCCCTTTTTAGTTTCTACTTTCACTGTATCCTGTATTCTTCTGCTTTTCTTATCTATCCTAATTTTCTTGTCAGGGTGGCCAACCTGGCATTTTCTACTTTGCCTTTACTGTCACTTTTTGCTCTGGTATTAAACAATTGCATCTTGTTATAATATATTAAAACTAGGGGCTGAAATAGAATCAAGGACACTAAGGCATACAAGATAGGAGCCCTGTGTTCAGAATAAAAAAAAAACAATATATACAAAAGGAGCTGTGTCATAAAGAAGCCCAAAATGAGTAGAGGGCTGGGTTGTGGAAAAAGCCTTCAGCTACAATTTCAATTAGTGAGCCAGATAAGCTGTTTGCTGAAAGTACAGCAGCCAATTAAACTGTTTGAGAAAAATAATAAAATGTTCTGGAAATGTAAAACAAGGATTTGGGAAGAAAATAATGCATGTCCAAAGATTAGTGTACCATATTATGTGAAACAAAATATAGATACTACAGTGGTTCACTTATGTATGTTTTCCTTATATGAACAAAAATAAAATAAAAGCTATAACCTTATATGAAGGCAGATAGGGCGCAACCCTCATCTCTCTTTCTATGCTAATGTTATAGACTGTTATTTGTTCTTAAACAGGTTTGGTTTATCCTTATACTTTTCACATTTGTAAAGAAAAGTTGTTTTACCTAGAGGTCTGTCTTATGCTGTAAGGTCCTACTATAGGACAAGCTGCCCCTGAAATGGGAGGTTTTATAGATGCAAGGAATGTGATGTCACAAGAGGAGGGGCTCAGTGAAACCACACTATCCTTCACTATATAAACCCTCCACTAGGAGGCTTAGATAGATAGGTTGGTCAATAGGGATCTGACCAAGGTGAGAGAAGGATCTCAGCAATGAGGTAATATGCAGGCTTTCACGTTAACTGAGGAAGGAGAGAATGCAGGAATTTCTTTACAGCACCTAAAGAAGAAATATATCCTGATGTTTGAACTGATATGAAGAAATAACATCATATTTTTCCTTTCTGTAAATATTAGATTATTTTTTTTATTTTATTTTATTTTTTGGTTTTGTGTTTTCTAAAATAAAATCATAAATGCAGAAGTATGCATTTTTATGCATCATAATCTAGTTGTACAATCTGTTTATTGAGCCCCACACGTTTACAACTGATGTCAGAAGTGGGATTTATACCTCTGGTGTGTCAGAAGGTACTTCAGAGGGTTGTTGCACTGAAAATAACCTGACAGATGCAGCAACCAGAAGTGGAGGATTTGGATGCATTACATCTGACCAGGTCTGTCAGATTGAAGACTGTTGTCCATTTGTTGCCAGGGATTGAATCTGCTACCAGACAAAGAAAGATGGAAGGAGTCACAGCTGTGGCTGGTAATCCAAAGAAGGAGGAAAGCCAGATGACCCCAGCACCGGAGGACCTGAGTGAATTATTGAAATGGCTTTGTCTCACGTAAATTGAGATGGAGCGCTAGAGAGAAGAAAACCAGAGACAGAGGATGAAGATCAGAGGATACAGGCAGAAGAAAGACGGAGACAGGATGAAAATGGACAGCAACTCTAAAAGCTATACAGGACATGACACTGGGGCAGATGGAGAGGACTGTCCCTAGAGACATAAAATTAACCAAATTAATAGAGGCTGATGAGATGGGCCTACCTGACAACCTTCGAGAGGGTGGCTCAAACCTGTAACTGGCCCAGAGATCAATGGGTGATTTGTTTGGTCCCATACCTCTGGAGGGCACAGATAGTTTATAGTCAGCTAAGTGAAGCTGACAGTACCAACTATGACAGAGTCAAAGAAGAAATATTACATAGAAATAATATAAATACAGAAATGTATAGACAGCGGTTTGCACCAGAAAATGGCCAACTTGGACACCCCAAGGAAACCTTTGGCCGTTTGAAGGACCATTAACGAAAAAATGGCTACAACCCTCCACCAGAACTGTAGACCAAATCATGGAACTGATAATAATTGAACAATTCATCCAGATATTACCTGTGGAAGTGCAATTATGGGTAAAGAACATAAACCGAGACAGCCAAAGACACCATTAAGTTGGCAGAAGATTACCTAGCAGCAAAAGCACCGAGCCAGAGGTAACCAGGGCAATCAGGACCATCTAACATGCTGGTAAGACCACATTTTAATGCTTCTACTAACCAGAGACAGTTCTAACAAAGGAAGACAGGTGGGAGAGTTCCATATACAGAAATAATATGAAAGAACTGGAAGGGACAGGATCAGTTGTGTTCCAGGACAGTAGCTGCTGCTGTTGTTTTCACAGGGTTCTTGTGATTGTACTTGGTAGGTTAGTTCTTTTCTTTCTTACTTCTAAGGGGCTAGCAGGGTATTGTTTTGGGGATGCTGGATGTTTGTAAACTGATTTGGTGGCTGTAAGTGGGGCTCATTTTGTGGATGTTTCACTGTGTAACAGGCTGCGCTGGTAGAGGCCTATTTCTTCTGATTTAAAACCTATTTGGTGGGATTTGCTTGGGCCTGGTTCTTTGGCTGCTGGGCTTGGAGGGAGACACAGGGCTGATGCACTCTTTCTCGAGTCAGGTGTCTGCCCAGGACCTGCCCTCCCAGAAGTCTGAGAATTTATAGGGGAACACCTGCCCTGCAATTGGAGGAAAGGCTGCAGGTGCAGCTCATGTAGTTCTAGCCACTGGGGTTGGATTAAAAGGCTGGGAGAGAGGGCTTAGGGAGTTGTTCATTTCCTTATAAGTTTAATGTGTTGTACTGCACCTAGTAACAGGGTTACTGGTGTACAGTGGACTGTCTCTAAGATTAGTGGGTGACCTGTTTAGGCAGTAGGGGTATCTTGGACTGAGGGGAACCTGGTGGCTCACCCAAGGAAGCCTATTTGGAAGGGGATGGAACCACACATCATTAGGGCCGGCATCTTTGGGAGGGTGGTGGGGTGCACAGGGTGTGGAGCAGCCATGATACTGGACTGGGCTTGGAAGTTGGTGGTTGCCCAGTGTGCTACCAGCTAGCACAGCTTAGGGAAGAGGTTGCGGATTAGGAGAAAGCTGGGGGAAGGGGGTGGTATGGTTGGGGAAGGGGCTGGGAATCTCCACAGGGTTGCACCAAGCACTGGGGTGGGGGCATAGGGAAAGGAGTGCAGGAGAATACTCAGGGGTCACATAAGGACCCTGGCAGAAGGGATCCAAAGGACACTACCAAGGAAGCAGGCAGGTAAGTGGGAACCCTCACAAAGAGACGGAGGACAACATTCTCAGGGAAGTAGGCAGATGGCCAAGGCTGGACAGAAGGAAGCAAAGGCGGGAGGTGGATCAGACCTTATACTCAGTAACCTTCAATTCTCTTCTTCTGCTCAAGGATGAGGGGGTGATGTAGCCATGACAGGGTGGTTAGAGGCGGAAAGGGAGTGGGAGGGGAGACAGGGCAGGGCCAGATAGCAGGAAGAACAGGGGGGACCTACAATGCAGGAGAATGGGGGAGCAGGAATCAGAGCAGGAAGGGCAAGGGGAAGAGGGAGGAAGCGAAGGAGAAGGACCAGTTGGGAGGAAGGTAAGGAGAAGGACCAGAAGTTCAAGGAGGATTCAGTAAAGGGAGCTGAGGTTTAGGCCAGGGGAGCACGACAAGCAAGGAGGAACTAAATGGAGACAGGAAGGAAGGGAGGATGAGCCAGGCTAGTTTAGCAGATGGGGAGAAGGACCAGTTGCGAGCAGTGAGGGGAATTAGCAAGGCACAGAAGGATACTCAGGAGGAGGAGAGGCATAGGATTTGAGGGAGGGGGTGGCCATGGTAAATAAGGAGGGGGTGGCATGTGGCACCCAGATAGGGGAGGAACAAGAAGCCAGCTGGGTGGAGGGGCCTGTAGAAAGGATGAGGGACATGGAAGGGGGGAGAATGGAGGAAAAGGATTGGCCAGAGTGCTCCTGCTGGGGATTCTATGATCAGGGGTATCAAATGGGATAGGGAGGAGAAGCCTGGCCAGTTAGAACAAGATGCTTCCTGGACTAACGGTGCACAGAGCTAGGCATGAGGTATATCAGCTGGCAAAGGATTGTGGGGTTCCCAGACATACTGGTCCACCTGGGTACAAATGACATTGAGGGAAATAGCGAGCTAGAGATACAGGCAAGATTCAGGAGCTCATGGGGTCTGTCATGACATAGGATGCACAGTTTCCTTCTCAGAAATCCTGCCAGTGCCAAGGGCTAGTGGGGAACACAAAAGGAAAATTGGGAGATAAACCAGTGTCTCAGGGGTGGTGTGAGGCCAGAGGGTATGGGTTGATGGGGATTGGGGGAGACCTGGGAGGATAAGGATCTGTATGCTGAGATAGACTACATCTCAATTTGGAGGAGGGAATCCTTAAGTTGAAAATAGAGGGTTCATTGGTGAAAGTGGGGTTTAAACTTGTAGAGGGGGGTGGGATGGGAGAAAAAGGCTGTCAAGGGTGCCAATAAAGGAGGGACTTGTCTCCACCCCCTGGGGACCAGGAGGATTGCAGGAAAAGGCCGACTGGCAAAGTGCAGACCAGGGAGAACAGAATCCCATGGAACATGAGCAGGGAAATGGAACTATAGGGAAAGGGTGGAAGGTAGTCCTGCTAAATGCCAGGAGCTTGGGCAATAAAATGCCTGAGCTCCAGGTGATGCTAACTGAGGGAGCAGTGGATGTGGCAGCAGTCACTGAGACTTGGGCCACTGCAAGACATGACTGGGACCTGAACCTGGAGGGTTACACTATGTTCAGGAAGGACAGGGAGGAGGGAAGGGAGGAGGGTAGTAATGATGTCAAAAACCTCATTGGCATAGGGGAGTAGAGGAGGCGGAGGGAACCATGGAGGCGGTTGGGTCACTGATAACAAGGGGGGCAAGAGAGAAAAAAGGAGTGGTGTATAGACCCCTGCCCTGGCAGAGGAGCTGGAGGACAGTCTGGTGGCAGATGTTGGGAGACACTGCAGACTGGGCAGAGGAATGGTGGTGGTGTTGGGGACTTAAACATGCCAGGAACAGACTGGGAGACTATGACATCCTCTGTGACCAGGGAACAGAGGTTGTTGGATGTCTTTCAAGGCGCGTTCCTAACTCAGCAGGTGAGGGAACCGACCAGGGGAGCACGGTACTGGATGTGGTCCTGGCAGACAGTGACCAGATTGGGGAGCCTGGAGGTAGGGATGCATTGGCGGGAGTGACCATGCCACGGTCTGGTTCTGCCTGGACCTAGGAGGGTAGAAGGCTGCACAAAGACGGAAGTAACTGACTTCAGGGGCGGATTTAAGGAAATGGGAAGGATCCTTAAGGAGCATTTGGATGGGATTGGGTCAGACATGGACACTGATAGTAGGTGGGAAATCATCAGGAGAGGGGTGCAGGATGCTACCAGCACCTGTGCAAGAGTAAGACAATGCGGTGAGACCCCAAGAAAACCCTGCTTGCTGGGTGGACCAGGGAGGTCCAGGGTGGTCTTGAGGGAAAGAAAGCAGCCTATAAGCAATTCAAGTGCTCAAGGGGTGAAAGGGATCGAGGGAGTACAGAGCTGATAGCTAGAAGGGCCACTAGAGTGGTAGAGGCGGCTAAGGCAAGGAAGGAGCAGAACCTGGCCAGGGAAATTAGGAGAGAGGAACAAGGGTTCTTTAGATACATTGGGGAAAATGAAGGTGAAGGGCAGATTAGCAGGATTAAATCAGGGGAGAGATGGGCACAAGACCCGGGGAGCAGGCTGAGTACTAAATGAGTACTTCACCTCAGTTTTCACCAGGGAAAATGAAGTGCTGCATCATACATGGGAGGAGACAGAGATACTGAGGAGGGGGACCCTTACCGATCGGGCAGGTCTGGGGAGAGGGAGGCATCACTGGCAGGTGGGGAGGGCTAAGCAGGGAGAAGAGGTACCAGAGGTGGAAATCACAGCAGAGAGGTGAGAGCCCTCAGCTCCCTTAAGATGGAGAAAGCACCAGGGCCAGATAAATTACATCCCAGAATGCTGAAGGAACTTGCAGATGTCCTGGCGAAACCCTGGCAGAGCTTTTCACCATCTCTCTGAGGACAGGGTGGGTGCCCCAAGACTGGAAGGTGGTGCATATAGTGCCTATCCACAAGGGGGATCAAGGGAGGTGGCAGGAACTACAGGCCTGTCAGCCTGACATCGAATTGGAGGCAAGGTGATGGAGGCATTGGCCAGGAGAGGCTGGGGGGACCTGGATAAGTCAGGGTGCCTGGACGATAGACAGCATGGATTCATCCCGGGAAATCGTGTCAGACAAACCTGGTGGAGTTCTATGACTGGGTGACAAGTGCCTTGGACCTGGGTAGACCAGTGGATGTCCTTTTCTAGACTTCAGCAAGGCATTTGACTCTGTTCCTCACTTGGGCCTGTTGGATAAGCTGGGAGAAATGGGGTGGGGAACCAGATGATCAGATGGATAGGCAATTGGCTCCAGGACCGGACCCAGAGGGTTGTAGTTGGTGGGATAGTCTCATCCCAAGGAGGGTCATTAGTGGGGTCCCACAGGGATCAGTCCTTGGGCCCCTTCTGTTCAACGCCTACATATCTGACATAAGGACAGGAATCAGGAATAAGATGAGTCTCTTTGCAGATGACCTGAAACTGGGGGCGGTGGTGGATGGGAGGAGGGAGGGTGGCCCAACAGGGGACCTGGAGGCTCTGGAAAGATGGTCTAGAAAGTGGAAGCTGAGGTTCAATGCAGGAAATGCAAGGTACTCCACCTGGGGGCAGAAACCCAGGCCAAGTGTACACCGGGGAATGCTACAAGTCTTGATGGCTGAGAGGGACCTGGGGTGGTGGTGGATGTCAAGATGAACAACTCTGAGACTTATGGGAGGGCAGCAGCCAAGGCCAACAGGATGCTGGGATGCATCGCTAGGGATCACCTCCAGAAGGAGGAAGTGATACTCCATCTGTATAACTGCTTGGTGAGCCGCACCTTGAGTACTGCGTACAGTTTTGGAGGCCACACTTAAGAGGGACATTAACCTCCTGGAGAGGGTCCAGAGGAGGGCAACCAAAATGATTTGGGGCTTGGGGACAGGACCTATGAGGAGAGGCTCAAAGAGCTAAATATGTACACATTGGAAGAGAGAAGGGACCGGGGGACATGATAGAGGTCTTCAGGTACATGAAGAGGGTAAATGGGGAGGAACAGTCAGGGTGCTTCGAAGGAAGGAGAAGGGCCACTAGAGGGCATGGGTGGAAGCTGGAGGGAAGATTCAGGGAGAAAGGAGGGTGCTACTTCACTGAGGAGGTGGTGGAGTCATGGAATGCACTGCCTAGGGGCTGGTGGAGGCAGAGACAGTGGAGGAGTTCAAGAGGGTGGGACAGGTACAGGGAAGGGTTCTGGAAGCAAAATCCAATGAAGCAAGAATATCCAGAACTGGGAAGGGAGAAGCCAGAGAAGGCGGGGGGACAGCAAGGTCAGCACCCAGGGTGGGGGCTGACCAAGCGAGCTGAACACGAAAGACCATTAGGCCTATTCTGCTGGCATTTAGTATGTTAGTATGTTAGTATATACAGAAATACTATGCCATGATTGTCTTGAAAAGGGCATATTGAGAGACTGCCCAAATAAAAGATCCGATTTAGCACATATTGCCCTAGAAAATTCTGGGCATGTGACCTCTGTGGGTATTGAGAACAACAGACTTTGGGTTTGCTGGACTCAGGCAGTATACAAACTTAGATCAGGGCTGATCTAGCACTGAATATGCCCCAGAGTGATTCAAATACTACTGTGCGGTGTGTACATGGAGACATACACTGATACCCTACAGCATGTCTTAATACAACTGTAAATAATGAATGTCATGACATGTTGGTAGGCCTTGTTCCATGACTCCCAGTACCTGTTATTGTTGGGCAAGACTTTCCTCATTTTGACCTTTTAATCCGGCAGCAGAAGACTTCTACAAGAACTATTAATGTGGTTACTAGGTTCCAAGCCAAAACACAAGACTTACAGGAAGTCTTTCCTTTGATAAAGGTTATTTTGAGACTGTCAGTAAGGACAAAAGTCCAAGAAGACTAAGCGAAGAGAAAAAGACTTGGAATGAAAACATCCGGTTAAAGGTCAAATTAATATCCCAGAAGCTCTAGTGCAAGATATTGTACAGGACAAAAATGCGATGAATCTTTAACATCTTTATTTTTACAGGTGGACAGGTTGGACATCCTGGACAATCTCGATTTATTATCAGAAACTATATCCTGTATAGAGTTGTTGTACAGCCTGGTACAAATGAGGAACTTGAACAGTTAGTGGCACCAGTAAATATAGAGAACTCATAATGCACTTGGCACACGATATCCCCATAGCTGGTCATGAAGGTAGAGGCCAGACAGTACAATGCATTTTATCTTGATTCAGTTAGCCTGGTGTCCACCAGGATGTTGCAACCTATTGTAGGTCCTGTCCCCAGTGCCAATTGGTTGCCAAGGGAGTAAGAAAGATATGGTGCCCCTACAACCTATACCATATGTAACTACTCTATTTGACAGGGTAGCAATGGATGTGGTGGGACCCTTATTAAAAAGTTGTAAGGGGAATTAGTATATTTTAGTCATTTGTGACTACACAACTAACCAGAAGCAATACCGAGGAGGCCTGTTACTGCCCATCGTATGCAGAAGAACTAACAAAGTCTCCAGCAGGATGGGAATACCCAAGATTATCCTGACAGACTGTGGTAGTAATTTTCCTCCATCATGCTGCAAGAACTATACAAATTGCTAGGGGTATCTGCTGTTAGAACATCCCCATACCATCCCCAAACTGATGGGTTAGTGGAAAGATTTAACAAGACAATGAAATGTATGCTTCAGAAGTATGTGCAGGAGGAAGGCCAGGACTGGGATAAGTTTTGCCCTATTTGCTGTTTGCCTATAGAGAGGTGCCTCAGGCTACTACAGGGTTATCCCCTTTACCATGTTATATGGGCGTAACCTAGGGTCCATAGATGGTAAAGGAGCATTGGGAACAGGGGTATAATGTAGCATGCAAAATATACTTGAATACATGACTGCATTGAGGAAAAGGTTAGTGAAATATGTGACTATAGCCCATCAAAATGTCGACCAGAAACAACTCAAGCAGAAAGAACATTATGATATGGGCTTGAAACATAAAGCATTTGAACCTGGGGAAAAGTGTTGTTATTGTTACCCTCCACTGAAAATAAATTGCTCATGCATTGGCAAGGACCATATGTGATCTTGCACCAGGTAGGCACAGTAAACTATGCCATTGAGATGCCAGGGCATAGATGGGTAAAAAGAATTTGCCATGCCAACCTGCTGAGAAAATGGGTAGAAAAACAGACACCCCAGTGTTATATATCCAGACCGATCCTGATAGAGCAGAGCTAGATATAGTATGTGACAGGACTGATCAATCTGTTACTGACACTAAAGTGTATATCAATCCTGACTTAAACCATGCACAGAGATTAGAGATTGATCATCTCTTGGAGTATTTCCATCGTACATTCACAAAGAATCCAGGAGAGCCAAGGTGTAGTCCATGAGATCAGAGTTACACAAACCAAACCAATTCATCAGAAGCCATATAGATTACCAGAAATGATCAGGGCAGAATTAGTGGCTGAGATAAAACAAATGGAACAAGCAGGAGTGATAGTTCATTCACGCAGTCCATGGTCCTCTCCGTTAGTGTGCGTGCATAAAAGGAAGTGGGCATCAGGTTATGCTTAGATTTTAGTAAGATTAATGAAGTATCTGAGTTTGATGGGTATCCGATGCCACGCATTGATGATCTCCTAGATCAGATTGGATCTGCAAGATACATAAGCACCTTAGATTTAACAAAAGGGTATTGGCAGATTCCATTGGCCTCAAAACCCAAGCATTAACTGCCTTCTGAACCCCTCTTGGTCTATATCACTTCACTACAATGCTGTTCGCCTGCATGGATCCCAGGCTACCTTTCAATGGTACATGGATCATGTCTTGAGACCTCACAAGGGCTATAGTGCTGCTTATTTGGATGATGTGGTCATCTATAGCCCTTACTAGGAAACTCATCTATTACATCTTAGTGCTGTGACACAAAGCATCCGGGATGCTGGAATGACCATTAACCTGTCCAAATGTGCTATAGCTAAGGCAGAAACACGCTATCTGGGGTTCATTATTGGACATGGGAGGATTAACCTAGAAGTAGATAAAATTGAAGCTGTGGCTAACTGTCTCCTACCCATGACCAGTGCCATGTCAGGTCTTTCCTTGCTTTGGCAAGTTATTATAGACACTTCATCACGGATTTTTCCACCATTGCTCCTCTCACAGATCTGACCAAAACCATTTTCCCAATAAAGTAAAGTAGAGTCCTGCCTCTGATGAGGCATTTAACAAAATCAAGGCCATCCTATGTTCAATTCCGGTGTTATGTAGCCTGATTTTACTAAACCATTTGAATTACAGACAGATGCTCTGACACAGGCATAGGGACAGTAGTGACCCAGCATAGCCAGGGAGAGAACACCCCATCTTATACTTCAGCAGGAAATTACATGAAAGAGAGAAGATATTCTACAGTGCAGAAAGAATATCTGGCCATCAAGTGGGCAGTAGAAGCCCTGAGATATTATCTTTGGAGAAATTAGTTTTCGATTGTAACAGATCATAATCCCTTATGCTGGCTAAATTTGATGAAAGATAAAAATGCCCGTATTTTAAGATGGTATTTATCATTACAACCTTATCAGTTTACTGTACGACATAGAGCTGGTTCTCAGCATCAGAACATTGATTTTTATCATGCTTTGGTGCTGATCCAGCTAGTAACTCTCTTCAGATATAGATAATGGAATTGTATGTGTATCACAAGGTGCCAAGATGGCACAACCCAGGGAAAAGTATGACTTGTAAACAGTATTGTCTGATTTGGAGTAGTGTTTTGAACACTGTTTATCTTTAAGGGTCCCTGGGGGAACTTCTGGAGTGGGTGGGCGGAAGTTCCAACCTTCACAGGGTGAGGGGTCTCAGTCAACACAACTATTATGTTGACTTCTTGTGGTTAGAGGAGTGTAACAGGAGGTCCAGATTTGAAGGACAAAGCTGACACAGAGAAGATGCAATAATCCCCTTTTAGTTTCTACTTTCACTGTATCCTGTCTTCTTCTTCTGCTTATTCTTATCTAACCTAATTTTCTTGTTAGGGTGGCCAACCTGGCAATTTTCTACTTTGCCTTTACTGTCACTTTTTGATCTGGTATTAAAAATTGCATCTTGCTATAATATATTAATAATAGGGCTAAAACAGAATCAAGGACACTAAGGGCATACAAGATAGGTGCACTGTGTTCCAGAATAAAAAAACAATATATACAAATAAGGAGCTGTGTCACTTAAAAGAAGCCCCAAATGAGTAGAGGCTGGGTTGTGGAAAAGCCTTCAGCTACAATTTCAATTAGTGAGTAAGGAAAGCTGAGACTGTAAAATTGTTGCAAGAGTAGAAAAAATGTTTTGAGCAACACAAAGTACAGGTTTTCAGGAAAGTGCTATATAACCTGTACATTTTCTGTATGAGTTTACTACCTATGTATCCAAACATTTAAGTTTAAATGTAGGAGGAAATGAAAGCAACTGTGTTTAGTTGCTATGGTGCTGATTCTAATAAGCCCCAAAGCAATGAAAATGTACCTTTGTTTTATAAACACTTGAAAATGGGCTAAAGTAAGAGAGTATAATTAAAACACTACAGGCAGATTAATTGGAGTTCTGGAAGTGTCAAACATTTATTCAAAGGGAGCTGTAATTACTGAAGTTAAGCCTTCTGTGTTTTAGAAGGCTGAGTTCCTCAGCAGGGCATTGGCTGAAAGTGCAGCGTCAGCTAAGCTATTTGCTGAAAGTACAGCAGCCAGTTAAGCTGTTTGAGAAAAATAATAAAATGTTCTGGAAATAAGAAACAAGGGAATTGGGAAGAAAATAATGCATGTCCAAAAATTAGAGTACCATATTATGTGAAACAAAATATAGATACTACAGTGGTTCACTTATGTATGTTTTCCCTTATGTGAATAAAAGACCAGTAAAAGCTATAACCTTATATGAAGGCAGATAGGAGCACGCCCCTCATCTCTCTTTTCTATGCTAAGGTTATAGACTGTTATTGTTCTTAAACAGGTTTGGTTTATCCTTATACTTCTAGACATTTGAAAAGAAAAGTTGTTTTACCTAGAGGTCTGTCTCATGCTGTAAGGTCCTACTATAGGACAAGCTGCCCCTGAAATAGCAGGTTTTATAGATGCAAGGAATGTGATGTCACAAAGGAGGAAAGGGCTCAGTGAAAACCACCCCTTTCCTTCACTATATAAACCCTCCACTAGGAGGCTTGGATAGATAGGTTGGTCAGTAGGGTTCTGACCAAGGTGAGAGAAGGATCTCAGCAAGGAGGTAATGAGCAGGCTTTCACATTAACTGAGGAAGGAGAGAACACAGGAATTATAGCATCTAAAGAAGAAATATATCCTGATGTTTGAACTGATGTGAAGAAATAACATCATAGTTTTCCTTTCTGTAAATATTGGATTATTTGTTTTTATTTTATTTTTTGGGTTTTGTGTTTTCTAAAATAATATCATAAATGCAAAGTATATGTTTTTTATGCATCATAATCTGGTTGTACGATCTGTTTATTGAGACCCACGTTTACACCTGGATATATTAAATGAAATAAATATGATTTTAAAATAAAGAAAAACAAAAGGAGGGGTAATGGTGAAAATCTGATTCAACAATGTTTATTTGTTTATTGTATAAATTTGCTGAAATGTAAAATGTTATTTCCTGAGATATATTGTCTTTCCAAATAAAAAATTCACCTACTCTTTTTGAGAAATGCCATGGGATCTTTAACATCCACCTGAACTACCACCAGAACAGGCAGATGGGACTTGGTTTAATGTCTCATCCAAGGCGGCACCTCAGGGGTAGAGCACCCCCTTATGCTGCACTACTGTATCAGTATTGGGATTTAACCCAAGTGCCTGGAGTGGGGATAGAACCCACAGTATTCTGATCTTCTGGCCTCAGAGGCCCGAGTGTGCAACCTACTGAGTCACTGACACTGCAAGTGTCAATACTGGTTAATAGTATGTCACATACTGTTGATATCTTTATTCTGAGGTTTGATGTCCCAGTTAATCCTTATTAGGTCAGACTTGATACCCTCTTTGTTAGCATATGCAAATGCATGAACCTCTCTGTACCCTTTCATGATGATGTAGTTATCCTCAAAGGAAAGAAATGCTATTGAAATTGCTTGAGCCCAAGGGGAGTACAACTTGCAATTTATAATGTTTATATTTGGTGATATTAGTAATATATCTAGAATATGTTCCCTCTTGATGGTGATTTCACTTCTTGGGTCAAGTTCAGTTTACCTATGAGTCCCCAAAACTCCATACCCTGGATAGTAGATGCCTTATTTATATTCCAGTCAATATCTCTGTAATTTAAGTCACCCATGAATATCACTTCACCCATCTCACATGCTTTTCAGTTTACTGACTTATAGTCTCTGTTAACTCCCAGGTAGTATTTGGGGTCCATAACACAATCCCGATATAGCTGTTTTACCTGTAACACTTGTAATTTTTTATCCATAGTGTTTCTGACTCATAGTTGATTTCTTCAATCTTAATAGTTTTATCGTGCTATAGAAACCAAGTTGACAAATATACATACACATATATATATATATATATATATATATACAACACCTTCCCTTTCTCCTTCCATAGCATCATGATACAAAGTATAACCCAATATTTCTTTATTCTAAGTATCTTCTTTATGCCACCATGTTTCAAGTTATTAGTGCTATGTCAATATTTTCCTTAGACACCAAGGATCAAAGCAGCTACTGAAAAGCTTCACTCATTTATCTTACTCCAGAAATCCCATCTGGATAAAAATGAGTATGGCAAGCTGACCAGGTTAGGTTTCTCCCTTGTTGTTGCTTCTTCATTTTGTAAGTAAGAGGAGGGATGTAGCAGTCCCTGTCCATAAGTAGACCCCTTCTATATTGTGGCAACCTCTATGGATGCACAGGGTGTTTGGCTATGGTGAAGGGCAGATATCATGGTCATTCACTTACACTGGTTAGCTTGTATCTTCCTCCTGGATTTCAACCACTGTTCGCTAAACAACTATATAGAAATAGTGGAATTCCAGGAGGTCCTTCTTTAATAGGGAATTTTAATTCTTTCTCTCCCCAGGGATACAACTAATACACAACCTATGAGATACACCCACACACAGAAACAGAGCCACTAATTTTTTTGAGGAGGTGGCATGGGTGGATATGTTGGTGATGCCATCATCCCTATGAAAGGGCTTACACTCACTATCCCCCGCACAAAGTTTATACAAGTATTGATCATATATTAGTAGCTGCAGAATATTTAAGGATTATCCCATGACAGAGCATGGGTTTACTAGAGAATTAATTTGTGCATGGAGGATTGTGAGGCACAAGGTCATGAGGTCAATTTCCTTCAACCACACAGGCGTGGATTAATTCTCCAGTAAATCCATGCTCTGGTGTGGTTAATTCTCTTATAACATGTGTGTGATAGTGTTAGCTGAAGAAAATACACAAATCTTGCTTTAAAGAGAGAAAAGCGCTAACTTTATTGATGTATCCATTCATATGGCAAAGTAGTTCCTGTTTAGTTACTACTTGTTTGCTTTACTTTAAGGTTCATAGGTTCATAGGTAAATTACATGATCGAGGACTAGCCCATTATGATCATGCCACTTAAGCTAAGTGGGTTGCAAATTTAGAATCATTCATATATATATATATATATATATATATATATATATCTAATTGAGTTTTAAATTGTGTCAAATTCACAATTTACCACCTCATATGGGAGTGAGTTCCAAATTGGAACTATTAGATTGGAGTAAAAAATTGTGTTCTTTTGGTGGTTCGATTGATTGGTAAAATAATTTTAAATTATGCGAACGAGTTGAAACTGTAGCAGAGTTCCATTTCAAATACAATGTATCAAACAAGTATTCATTTCTAGATGCTTTATAGAGCAAACAGAGATCCCCGTGTATTGATCTATATTCCATACTATACAAATTAAGTTGTTTAAGTCTTTCCTCATAAGTCAGATGTCCCATTCCAGCTATATTCCTGATAAACCTTTTTGCACCTTCTCCTAGATACTTTATCCCCCCTCTGTGTGGTGCGCAAAATGAAGAACAATAATCAAAATTTACTCTTATGATACTATGTATAAGGGACCATTATTGATGGCTGTCTACTTTTAATGTTTCTAAATAAACAGTTACTAAATCTGGAACATTTGTTAACCATAAAATTTAAATGTTCAGTAAATTTTAATTTATTATTGATAATAACACTCAGATCTTTCTCAGATGTAGTAACACTTAATGTGTGATTCTCTATATAATATTTAGCACATCTATTATTACTTCCAGAGTGCATGACCCTACACTTATTGGTGTTGAATTTCAACTTGTGAATGCTAACCCATTCAGATATGGTATTTAAATTTTTCTGTAATATGGATATAGATTCAGAGTTATTAACAATCCCTCCTAATTTGGCATCATCAGCATATTTAATAACCCAATTACCATTTTTATGTTCATACCAGTTATAAGAATATTAAATAATATTGGACCCAGGACGGATCCCTAAGGGACTCCACTAGTGACCAAAGTCCATGGGAGAAAAACACCCTCAAGCATACCCGCTGCCTTCTGTTGGATAGCCAATACATTATCCATTTAATCAAATATTTATTAAGTTCTAATTTGACTAAACAATTAAATAATATATCGTATGAAACAGAGTCAAAGGCCTTTTCAAAGTCCAGATAGATGACATCCACCGGCAAACCAAGGTCCAAAGCCTCACTAACTGGTTCAAAAAATTAATCAAATTGGTCTGACATGATCTTCCAGGTTGAAAACCGTGTTGGAATATATCGGTCAGACCTTTTCCAAGATATGTGAGCTGATTTTACCTAGAATTAATCTTTCCATAATTTTACATATTGTAGAGGTTAGGCGTATAGGTCTATAGTTATTTATTTATTTCTTAGAGCGGATTGTGTATAGGAATAACCTCAGCATCACACCAATCTTTAACCATTATACCCTTCTGTAAAGTCTCATTAAATAAATAGGTAAGTGCAGGCCAGTTCATACGAAAGATTTTTAAGAAGATAGCTGGAATACCATCAGGACCACATGATGTAGAAGATTTTAAGGAATCCATGATGTTAAAAGTTTCAGCCACAGTAAATATAATTACAGGGTCCAGCTTAGAAGGTTTTAAACATGTAAACTCACCTTATACTACCAAAGTAATCATTAAATTGATTTGCCATAACTTGTTCATTATTAATGACAACATCATTAATTTTAATGGTCCCACTAAGGTAGTAATTTTTTAAGACCAATGTAATTAAAGAACCTTTTCTTATTATCATGATGTATACTAACTAAGTTTCTCTCTAATTCCTGCTTTGCCCTTCTAATTGCGTATTTTACCTTTTTGCTTTAATTATACATTTAGACCAGTTAAGATCAGTAGTATTATTTTTGTATTTATTATATGCTTTTTTTTTTTGCTAAAACCAACCTTTAATTTTCTAGTGAACCAAAGGGGGGACCTCTTTTGTCCATTATGTTTAACTCTAGTAGGTACCCATTCAGAAATACAAAATTGGATTTCCTTTAATTCTTAGCCAGATGTTCTCTATAGATAGCTCTTTTAATTTTGTTCCCAATTCCACATTGATAAATATTCTTAATTACCTTATAATCTGCTCTATTAAAGTTTTTAAATTCAGTTTTACCACAAGGTTTATTAGCAGAAAGATTAAATGACCATTTAATTATCTGGTGATCACTATTTCCTAATGGAGCCATAATGCTGACCGACTCATTGTCACCTTTAACATTTGAAAATATTAAGTCCAAGGTATTATTATTTCTAGTTGGTAATTTAACATGTTGATCCAATCCTAAATGTGACATAGCACTAATAAATCTATTTTCTTGTTTATTAAGTCCTTTAACAGAGGACCAGTTTATACCAGGATAATTGAAGTCCCCATAAGAATAATGTCTGTCTTAAAATTAATATTCTCAAGTAGTCGCACATATTATTATTATTAACTGTGTCCATTGATGGGGTCTATAACATAACCCTATTGTAACTGGGACTTGTTTATTGTTAAGTTTGATCCAAATAATTTCAAAACCTAGGAGGTTCTTTATCTGAAACAGCTTCAGAACAAATTATATTATCTCTGACGTAAATGGCATCTCCACCATCCTTAGAATATATACGTTTTGTTAAATAAGGTATATCCAATAATATTATGACCCTATCAGCCCTCGTTGAACCAGGTTTCTGAGACAATTACAGATATCTATATTTTCATTGTGTAAGATTACCTGAAGTTCATCAATTTTGTTACATAGACTCCTAGCATTTAATAAAAGTAAGTTCAATTTGGTATTTGGTTCTGTCCTATATATAGTTGACACAAATTCATGAACTTTTGGCTCACACTCTGATAATAACCTTACACTTTGTACCCCAGCGTTTTGCATAAAAATCATCTATTTGTGTATTAAGTTTTAGACCTAAAGTCTCCTTGCCCAACCTGTTTAAATGTAAACCATCCTTAGCCTAAAAAAATTATTATTATCAAACTGTTCCCAATGAGTGAGACATTTAATGTCTTGTTTGAGACACCAAGCTCTGAGCCAGGAATTAATATGTTTAATTTTAGTGGTCAAAGTATAATTAGCCCTAGAAACTGGAAGAATCTCAGAAAACACGATGTGAACTCCTATCTCAGTCAAAATATTTGCCAGTCCAACCTATGCTTCTTTAATCATTTGGGTTGTCTGATGCCAGATGTTATTCACCCCAATATGAATAATGACTAGGTCGTTATCATTACAACCTTGTAATATCTTGGAACTCATCTTGGCAATGTCACTAATCTAGCCCCACGGAAACATGATAAAGTTCTAGTGCTTTATTTGGATTACAGATAATTCTGTCAAGATTGGATAATATGGAATCACTTAGCACAAAGATATTTGGTGCACCAATGTCATCCTGACTCAAAGTTTGGACATCCATACTTTCTACATGAGTTACCATATTACATTGATTTTCTGTGAAATTAATGAGGTCCCTTACGAAAGGATATTAGTAGTACTAGTTTACACAGTAGAATTGGTTGACTCATTTAAAGTACTGGGCATAAAAGTTTCATCGTTCCTTATGACATCAGTAATAGGATTCATTAGTGGATCATATTTATAATGGATTGGTAACAGAAAAGTTTCAGCTTTTCTTCCCTTTTAAAGGTTTTCTATGTTGAATTGTAAACCAATCATTGTCTGAATCAGAAACAGTACCATCTAATCTAGGTCTCTTTCTTTTAACACTATCAATCTGATTGGTATCATAGGTGACACTTATACCAGGTGTTTCAAAACAAGTTTGATCATTGGTGCTAAGTAGTCTTTTAGCAGTTTCTATTGACTATTTTCTAAACTTTTAATCTTTTATCAAACATTCTTATTTCATCCTCCAGTTCTGTAATTCTTATGCATTTATTACAAATAAAGGCAGTAATATTTTCAGTCCCCATTTCTAAATCGTACATATTGCATGTAATACATTTAGTGCCCACATTTCCATCAATAGTTATGATGTTAGCCATACTTAGTAATTTACATACGATGTTGGCTAAATACACTAAATAACTTACCCTGTATATTACTAGGCGGTTGAAACTATACAATGATATGATCTCAATAATAACTCCCAAAACGCCCAACCACGCATAACATACATGCAGCGCGCATGTCTTAGCAGCGTCTTCGCCATGATGCACTCGAGCATGCCCTGCTCGTGCTCACCCTGCTCGCAGCAGGGCAGGCTATAACAGCCAATAGGTCCCGGAAGTAAAGGTACAAGTCGCACTACTCTAACGCTGTAATGCCAAATTAAAATACTTTTAATGGTGTATATGTGAACTTTGACTAGTATGCAACACAAGTCACAGTTTAAAATAAAAGCACACACAAGAAGTATAGAAATGAGTTTGTAGTGAGAGAACTCGTACTACAAGTCCTCCTCCTAGCTAAGAGTTGGCTAGGGCTCCAAACAGCTATTGCATATTAAAAAAACAATTCTTTGAGCGCTTTAGCAGGTAGAGCAAAGTTACATTGATACACATATAAGGCAAATGCAGCAATGAGTGCTCACAGCAGGGCAGACTATAAATAGCCAATAGGTCCCAGAAGTGAAGGTACAAGTGCAGCTACTCTAACGCTGTAATGCCAAATTAAAATACTTTTTAATGGTGTATATGTGGACTTTGACTAGTATGCAACACAAGTCACAGTTTAAAATAAAGCACACACAAGAAGTATAAAAAGGCTCATAGGTTTAAATTAAGTATTATGTGAAATACAACATCTTGTTTCCTAATATGAAATGCAATATTCTTTTCAATGCAGCTTTTGTTTACCATGTCAGATGCCTGCCCCCAACCCACAGCTCACCCGTGCATGCAGTTGCAAACTCCATTGATATTTCTTTTCCTGGTCACGCACATAAAACTGTCGGTAGCTGGGCTCTGGCTCCACAACAAAGCACATCTGCTTGCTTCTAAGTTTGTACTAGTAATCTGAGTGCACCTCTGTCTCTCTCTCCTCCTCCTCCTTCCTTCCTTCCCTGCTGTCACTAGTAAATGATGTGCACATTGCATCATATACCTATTTCAGCCAAGAAAGTAGAACATGATTTAGTAACTGTGTGCCCAAAGTACCAGTAAACACTTAGAAGCAAGTGAGTGTGCTTTGTCATGGGACTGGGAATAGGCAAGCAACAGTTTTATGTGAGTTACCAGGAAAAGGCATTTCAATGGATTTTGCAAGTGCATGCAGGCAGGGTGCAGGGCGTGTGTAGGCATTTGACATGGTAAACAGAAGATGCATTGAAAAAATATTGGCTTCATATTAGGAAACAAGATATTGGATGTCACAGCAGCCTTTTCTTTCTCTTTGTTAAGTGTGATTTTGAATTTTGTTGGTAAAAAGGTTGTTTACTTATTCTTTAAATTATCTCTAGTGGGGTGATATGAGTAGTTTTTTTTACATGGATGTCGGTCAGGATCTTGTAGTTTGGCAAGTCAACTGCAGATTCTTGGAAGTAATCCATGGTCAGGTGATGTGTTTTAAGAAGGAGAAGGTAGGACTTTTCCTAACCATGTTATAAACTCATTTAATCCACAGATGCACAATCTCCCTTATTTTACTATTGGATCATACTCCTTTGACAGTGGAGTTGACTTTAGATACCCAGTTGTGGTTTACTTTATGGAAATTTAACAGTTCACTCTTAAACATAACTGATTTTAAAGATTACATCCAGGACCATATAACATAGAGGATAATGTAGGGCATCGATGATTAACACACTATGCTAGCATCAAGTGGTTCCTTGGCAACTTACCATGGCTACCAAGGGAACCACAAGACGCTAGCATAGTTTTATTAATCATCAATGCCCACATTGTCTTTATAATGTATGGGCACTGTGACTATCAGACACCACAAGCAAATTTGCAGGTCGCTTTATGCAATAAATAACAAAAATCCTTTTCTTACCTTGTACTGATTGCACTGCGACAACACAGTTAGTTAGAAAAAACGAATTATTAAAGTACCAGACAGCCTCTTACATTCATGAAAAAAAGCACACATTTTATTCAAAACAAATGACTGAAAACACTCAAATGGCTAGAAATCAAACAAAAGTCACAGTAATTACTACCAGAAGCATGGATTATGTGACATGCCACTTCAATTGATTAAGCTGTAAAACATTTGCTGGGGTTGTGCTGTAAATTGCTGTGTAATGCAGTACTGCTTGGAGCTTTTGAACTTCTGACCTGCGAGAAAAGGGGAAAGAATAAAAGGAAGCAGAGAATTCGATGGCAGATAAGGACTTCTTGGCCCACCTAGTCTGCCCATTTTCCTACCTAACAGATGAGCTGCAGATCCTAGCTAACCAACAGCTTACTTCCTCCTACCCCCATTAGGACTGCCTTATGTCTGTCCCATGCAAAACACAGCTTGATTAGGAGGCAAGTAGCAGATGAATGGTACAGACTAAAATATTGGCATTAAAGAAAGAAAATGAGGATGTGATAGCAGAGTATCTAGATGGGGAGGAGAGAGAGAAAAGAAAAAACATACACTTTACCTTTTTAATTGTCGCTTTCTGCTGTGGAGTCTGAAATGACGAAAATTGCTTCGCTTCTGTGGAGCAAAAAATATATTTATGTTGACAGTGATGTTGCCATGCTGTAAAATTCAGTTGTCTTCAAACAAATGAAAGTTTGTAATGTTGAACAAAGCAAACTGTTGATGCTTTTTGGTGTGCTTACTGATGGTGGTGCTTGAGGAACTGACAGGGTTGCAATTGATTTTGATGTGGAGGGCTGCTGGTAGTCACATAAATTATGGCCGCCATGAATACTGACATTTCTTTTTGCTTGGCCTCAGAAATAAAACCAGACCAGAGACCTGCTGGACCTCTGTGGGGAGACTTCGCTGAGTACTAATCACAGGAGTTTTAAATATCTTCATCATGGAGGCTATCTTGTTCTCGCTCAAGGGTCATTGCAGTAAACCAAATTGAGACACCAGTCTTAAAGTACAAATTGGTGCAAGATAGAATGGAGAGTCAGCATGTATAATTCTTTGTGGCTTTGAGAAGCATACAGGCAGTATGCTCTCACTGGGTCTCTGTCAGGTCTTTCCAGGTTTTCATACATCCTGGGCTTTACAGCCGAATATCCTGTGGGTTGTCTCCTGCCCAAGTTTTTGTTTGGTGCTCATTGTATTGCAAAACTGGCTGCCATCAGTGTCCTTCTGAAAGCTTAGGTCCCCATCATACAGCATACTGCTCCATAGTTCTAAGGGCATAGTAGAGCCCATTATTAAAAGATAACATGTTTAGAAGTCCGACTAGGCTATGGAGTCCAAATGTGCCTGTTTGATAAAACTTGTCAATATCTGAGGGTGAAAGGGCTTCTGCCCTGTTGGGCTTACAGCCTTTGCCCATTTTCTTTAAATATTTTTGTTTGGCTGTCAGGGTAGTGATAATTTCTGTGAAGTCCTTCTGACTTCCATGGAAAATAAAGTGGCCGTAATTAACGTTTAACAGGTAGCGATCTAGTCTACCTAAAATGCCCCTCAGAGTAGATGGCTTATAATCACTGCCATCGTTTTGTTTGATTTTATAGATAAAATCCACTACAAGGAGATCTAGCTCTGCAACTGGTATGTCTCCGATTGTGCAAGCATCTCGTCTGCCAAATAGGATCTCTACAGCCTGATATCTGACTGTGTTTTTTAATAGTCCTTTTGCTCTGTTGATCTGCTATGAAAGCTTTTAGCTCCTCGCTCACGGGCTTTGAGAATGTAGCTGCTGCCATCATTCAGTTATGGCTGCCTTTGGGTTGCAGTAAACAGTGAAGTGACAGTTCATTAACAAACTTCAAACAGGCCCTTATCACTATGGGTCAAGTAAAACACACCAGGGTGCTTAACTGACCCACAGAGGACCGCACCCATGGACAGGTTCACTCTGGCGGTATTCACCACTGGCTGCGACCTGTCCATGGCCCTGCCCCCAATGCACAGGACTCTGCAGGGAGGCTCGGGTGGAGTCGCAGACCTGGTCAGGCACCTAATCGGATGCCTGAACCAGGACTCTCAGTGGTTCACATACAACATGGTGCACATTGGCAGCATGCCCCATGGATGTCTGAGTGCCAGCGGCTGTGGTGATGTGCAGCAGGCAATACGCTGGCCTCAATGGCACCAGAGGTGCACATGGATGGGAGTGGGGATGGCAGTTGGCAGTGCGGGGTGAGGCACTGTACCCTGGTGTTAGCAGGGGTGGTCAGGCAGTACCATTGGGGGTGGGAGGCAGCATCCATGTCCTGTGCCCTTGTGAGGGGTGTCCTGGAAGTGGGGACCGATGTGTGCTAGGGTGGGTGGGAGGCACTGGACAGCCCTATGCAGTGGCCCCGGAGTAGGTGGGCTGCTTACCCTGTTATCGGGTGACTTCTGCTGTGTTCGCAGGGTGCATATGAGGCTTACAGCAGGGTTCTCTCTGGCTTATCCCATGCCTCCCCAGTATTCCTCGACGGCCAGCACTATGTGCCTTGGTACATGGCACATAGTGCTGGCACACTACTTGCCCACCCCTAAGTGGTGCTTTTCATGCGGCCAGGGATCGGGTGTGTAGATGCTGCCCCTTGGTGCATCCCACATGGGGGCACGAGGGTGCAGAGTAGCTGCACACCCAGACACGAGTGTATAGCCATTGTGCTCCAATAGTGCACAGGGCCCAATGTTTACATCGCATTGCCACCGTGCTGCTTTGGGAATGGTCTCACGCATCAATTCCATTTTGTTATGCCATTGATGAGATGTAACATTGATGGGTTAACATCAATGTTACATTTCATAGGTGGTATAACAACCCTAAGCAAAGATGATTTTTTATACTAACCACATTCTACCATGCATTATATAGATTATTTGCGACAACGATAAAGAAAATGTAAGCCCATCTATTCTATGAAACACTTTAAAAGTATTTCTGTGAGGAGATATTATTGCAGATGCTACCAGTCTTAAAAACAGAGGGAACAACAATTGTAGTCCCTTCAGGTGGAGCTGCAAGCCCTTCAGAGACGTCATATGGGAGGGACCTTATGGTTCTGTTACAGCTTACCCAAATTAGACAGAATTCAACACATTCTGGATTTAAAACTGAAATTTCCTTTTCCTTTCTCTGACAGTGATACTATGAAGGGTGGGCTCATGCATAAAACATTTTAGTGTATAAGCTGCGACAGAAATTGGCCCACCTCATATTAGAAACCCTATCACTAAAACCAAGAAAACCCCCTGGAGAATCTTGCAAGCATTTGTGGACTATTACAGAGTGTTGTATACAGCAGAAACCAATCCCTCTCTGACAAAATCCTCTGCTTATTTCAAGTTTCTGCACTTCCATCCCTATCTGAGGCCCAGCAACAAACATTATTAACCCTATGACCTCTGCTGAAATTCAATGGGTCACAAAGAATTTAAAAATAATAAAAGCCTGAGCCTTGATGGGTATACTGGTGAATTTTATGAAATGTTCTGTGACTCCTTACTCCTTTGTTGCTGCGGGTCATTGGAGGATGTGACAAAGGTAGCCCTATTCTACCAACCTGGCAACAAACCATAATTTTGGCTATTTAGAAGCTGGAGAAAGATGCAGGTTGCTGCACTTCCTATCACCCCATTTCTGTCCTCATTATGGATTACAAAATATTTGCCACCATTATGGCTAAATGACTGGAGCTTCTGTTGCCTCTTTTATTAATAAAGACTAAACTGGCCTTGTCTCCTCATACCAGACTCAGAATAATTGTAGGAAAACTCTACATATTTTGCACCATGTTACACAGTCGGGGCCCCTTTTCTTTTATTAGTTTGGATGCAGAAGGCCTTCAACAGTGGAATGGTCCTTTTGGTTTCAGTCAATCTGGAATTCCAGCCGAATCTGTGTCCTTGGTGGAGGCCATCTACCATCAACCTATGGCTTATGTTAAAATCAGTGGTCGTTTGTCCACCTTCCCTCTTTGTAGAGGAGGACATCAGGGCTGTCCCTCTATTATTTGCATTCTATCTTGAGTCTTTGGCGCAAAAAAATTAGACAAACTCTGGCAATTATAGGCATACCCAGGGACAGGAAATAAAACTGTCTCTTTATGCTAATGACCTCTTTATTTATTTATCAGATCCTGAAAAAGCACACACACACCCTAAGGAATACTCTGCACAGTCAGAAGAACTAGCAGGGTACATGCTGAACACTGCAAAGACAGAGGTTTTGCAAGTAAACTATACCCGTATGAAAGTAGGTTCCATGTCACGATAGCAAATGTATATCACCAAAAGCATTTCAGCAATATACAAACCTAAGCAACCTGACTTCCAGCCCTATTAAGTGTTTTTTGCGGGGGCTGTGCCCCTGCACCATTAAAATTAGGATTATTAACTCCAGGTGGTGCATGTCAAGGAGGGACAAGTCATGGGTGGAAAAAATATAAACAGAGTCACAAGCAGCGGCAAAACAATCACTCCCAGCAGGTCCCAAACCCAGTTCCTGCTGCCCGTAGTCAGCCACACTCACCACCACACCACAGGGTTGGCTCAGCTACAGCAGAATCCCTACCCATACAAACCCTCCCTCCTATCCTCCCCTACCTCCCTATCCTCCCCTTCTGATCACTTTCTTTATACTATCGCTACCTTGAAGGGTAGCTGATGATAATCTCACTATAAATGAGTGTCTGTTTTAACAGTTGCTCATTTATAATTACTATAATCATGGTATACCCTGAAAATATTGAGACAACGTTTTCAGTTTCGGTGGGGCCTTTTACCTTCTGCCATTTAAGGGTATCTATAGCATGGGACTTTGATATGAAGCTCCTTTCTAATTATGACCACATTTCTCAGTATTGAGCTAAGGATGCAGAGATATGGTTACATCTACCACTCCCCTTATTCAGTGAATGGATAGTGTATGTATGAATTTGCTTCCCAAGATTTTATATCTGGCACAGACTAACCCAGCTATTGTAAACCTCAATTAGTTATTTCTGCACCTGGAATAAATTAATTTCTTATTATTTGTGGTGGAGAGGGCAGCTAGGATTCATTTAAAGACCCTCCAGCTCCCTAAATTGCAGGAGGTTGTTCCATACCAAACAGGTTACTTTGCCATTCAGCAGCTCAAATATGCCTATTTTGTATAGGCTCCACGCTGCATACGGGCCACTGGAAATCCTTAGAGCTGATTGGATAGTCCTAGAGTCTTATTTCAGCCTTCTCTGCAGTTTTCTCCTGTACAAATTCAACAGCCTTATTTTACCTTGGATCAGTGGAATCAGCTCCTAACCATAGAAGCTTTTTACACAGTAAGTTTTATTCTCGCTGATGGATTTGGCTTATTTTCCACCAGCTGCTTTGGATACGGGGTTCTGAGTTTGGGCAGGGTGGGTCTGTGCTTGCTTTTCAGTTTCTCCAAGGCCAGGTCATTCGATCTTTTGAGGAACTAAAATGGCTTTGGTTTGCCTAACCATCATTTTTTTCTGACATCTTCAAGCCTGAGATTATATCCAATTACATAACAGGGTGTGGCCCTGGGATGCTGAGACCCCTACCCTTACTCAGCTGATTATAGCTGTGCTGCACGGACATGCCAATGCTAGCCACCTTTTATCACTGGTGTATCATGCCCTAATGGAACAGAAGAAACACAATATGCTTTACAGTATGTTAGATGGGGTGGGAGAGAGATTTAGGATCCCCAGTCTCAGACCAGCAGTAGACCCACTGGTTACATAATATACACATAGGGTTACTTCTTCTTACATCTGGAAAGACTATTCATGAAAAACAGTTATTTGTTTTTACTACCCCAGATAAGCAAGTTATATACATGGTAAATAGAGGTTCCAAGTGCTGGTGGACATGTGGGGAACCAAGGGCAATGCATAGCCTCATTTTCTGGTCCTGCCTAGCCCTGCATCCCTTCTTTATGGACCTGCAACATGAATTACATGATCTCTTGGGGCAGAACCTATAACTGACTAGTCATTTGGAGTTATTTTCTGATGCCCTGAAGAGTGCAGACAGTCAATGTCCAGAAAATTATTTAACATCACTATGGTGGTTGCTAAAAGGCAATCTCAGAAGTTAACACTGAATCACCCTGTCATATCATTATGGAGAGAATTAATGATCAATATTTATAATATGGAAAAGATAATAGTCCAACATACCATAATTATTCTAGTTTTTAATTATGTTTGAGATGGTGGGTGCTCCAAATCTCACCAAAAGTCCCTCATGTTGTGCCACAATGGATAGTAAAACGTCTGTTTCAACACAACAACAACTTGTTTGGAAGGATAAGTAACAATTGTCCTGCTAAGATGGATCTTAACTTAGATAGCAGATGGCTGTTTACATGTTTGTGGTTGTCTTGTTGTATATGTCTTTTTTTTCAAAAATCTCAATGAACATGAAATTTGAAGAAAAAAGAATTCAAGGTCACTGTCTGAGGAAGGTGAGGTATTAAGTGGGCTGTCTAGGGGCTCAGTGCTGGGGACAATATTTTCTTTCTGTATACACAACTTGGGCAAGGGTACAAAATGGATAGCCAAATTTGCTGATGACACAAAACTTGGTGGTATAGTTCACTCCCTGGAAACTATAAAGCACAATTAGAAAAGAACAATGGACACATATAAATGACATAAAATTGAACATGGGTAAATGCTCAGTCTTCCATACAGGGCATGCTAATGCACAATAATATGTATACATTAAATGGGGTTGCTATCTACAAAGTAGACTGAAAGAGACATCAATGTCTTGGTCAGTGACAACCTAAATTTTGACTTGATCAGTAGCAACCTAAAATTTAACTAACACTGTAATATGGCTAGCAAAATAACAAATCTAATACTTAATATCAAAAGAATGTTTGTATGTAGATCTAAGCAATGCATTATTTCTACATACAAGGCATATGTTAGGTCACATATGAACTACTGTACTGTTCACAGGTTTGGAGCCCTTGTCTTAGACAGGACATAAAGCATGTGAAAATATCCAGCATAGTGCAACCAAAAATGGTTAAAACTATGCACAGCCTCCCATTTCATAGTTTATGTCACATGGAAACTCTTTAGGCAGTGCTTATTTTGAAGGGTTTAGAGTCAGGCACAATAAGTTACATAGAAAGTTCAAAAGTCAGTTGCACTCTGGAGGTCTGTGTATAGGCTCTTTGATTCTATACAGACTTCTAGTGCAACTAACACTGGACTTTCTATGTTGTTTGGGATAGTGAAGCCTACAGTTAGCACCCCACTTGCACCAGTGAGCACTGTGTTCTTCTACTTGAAACAAAAGTTACCCAGGTCGCATACAACAGGGTTATGTAATACAAAAACATATTGTAACTATAGATATACAGTGTTTGCAACAACATAAATGACAGACATGGAAAGTTATGGTGGCATTAGTGGTGCAAGTACAAATTCACACTACATTTAATAATATATACTTTGCATTATGAATAAAATGCAGTATACATACAATAAATTTGAGTGAAAACCAGTTGGTCAGTGATAGCAGTTACTGTACATGTTCCCAATGGAGCGAGTAAGCTTAAAGCAACAGTGCAATGAAAAATGTTTTACAGAAAAGCTTGTTTCAGCTACAGTTAAGAAAAATATTAACTTACCTGTCAAACCTATTTGTCTAGGTACCTCCTATACTATGCCACATGAGTCTTTTATTATTTTTTTATACTACCCTTTGCGGTCGACAATGCTATTTCTATGCAAAATGTGGCAGCCATATTTTTTCTTGAGAAAAATTAAATTAAAATGTGTATAAAATGCTCATATTTTGGTGAAATTCGAAAATTGTACTATCAAATAAAACTGGAAGATGTGTTGAATCTTTTATAGTGAAAAAAGGTAGGGTCAAATGTTTTGCCAAATTTTGTTGCACTGCTGCTTTAAGAGCATGGACTTAAACAATTAAGTAAACCTATTGGTTTTAACATGTCAAACAGGTCATTCCAATGTTTTGCAAATTGGTATGAGAAACAGTTTTGACCAAGGGAGGTTCTTCTGTGGGAAAACAGTAGGATGTGATGCAGTTTGCCCTAGTACCGTATTTGTTGTCTACATAATTAAACATAGGCTATAAGCCAGGGGACAACAGGTATCATAGTGCTTTATGCCCATGAACAAGGTGTTGTAGAGTAGCCTTGAATCATGGCTTTGTCAATTCAGTCTGCTGTACAGAATACAGGTGTGTGAGTCATTTTTGAGTTCAAGCACAAAGCGTCAGGGTCTGCAATATTTAAGAGACCCTGACCCTGGACATCACACTGTCATCAGTGGAGCCATATACCACTAACTCATAGTCAATGATGCTTGTGATGAGGCATGGCACAGTGAGTATTTTGATCTCAGGCAAGAAGTTCCTCCTGAGCCCGTGGAGGAGCCCTAGCCTAGAGTAGATTGCCTTAACTAGGTTGTCAACATGAGTACTGAAAGACAATGCACCATCAAGGGTAATGCCTGGATATTTAAAAGTTAGAACCTGTTCAATGGCACTGCCAGAGATGCAGAGGTAATGGATAGGACTTGGGGGAGCCTTGATATGGGTGCACAAGAGCACACACTTGTAATTTTCGTTCATCACAAGCATGCTGGATGTGAACCATGTCTGAAGGGCAATAAAGTCTGTCTGAAGCCTTTGCCTTAGCTTCTCTAGGCTTTTGTTGGAGGAGAAGATGACAGCGTTATCTACATAAAGTATTACATTGGTAGATTTGCAGATGACTCGAAAAGATAGAATTAATAAATTAAGCCTCTTCACACTGTTGAGAGGAGAATGACAGGTGACATGCTAGTAAAACAGTGACCATCAGGTATAGTTTGCATAAGGAGTAAGGACAAAAGTATAGGGACAACCAGAACAAAATATAGGAGGATGTTTAAAACATTTAATTATATTATTCCTTTATGCAAGATACAGAAGCTATTAACTGTAAATGAATTGAACTCATTCCACTGCAAATGAAGCCTCAATGTATTTTAAAGCAGAATTGTTAAAAGTGTGTAATTATCATGTCCCAATAAAGAAACAATATGTTAAAAATAATAATGCACCATGGTACAAAGGAAGTTACATAAAATAAAACTACAAAGAAATAAAACTGTGGAAGAAGGCAAACAAGCCAATTTGCAAAGAGACTGGGCATTATACAAGGGCTGTAGAAATAGATACTTGAAAGAAGTTAGAAATGCAAAAACACTATTTTTAGAGAAGTAGTCGAAAATGCAAAACATTGAACCCTAGAAACTTAGAGGCTTATGCACACATTATATTTATTTATTTCTTTTGTTTACTGGGTAAGTGCACTAGCCATAACATGACTATTTTCAGGCAAACTAGGGATAGTACAAAACAGTATAACATACAGAACATTTCATAAGTGCAGGACAAAATTACACATAAAGTGCAGGACAAAATTACACATAAGTGCAGGACAAAATTACATATGGTAGGCCAAAACAGCAACAATGATCTACAGTACAGGCAATCAAAAATACCACTACATAGAAAAAGGTTTGAGATACAAACCCATATAGAGTATAATAGGAGGATTATATGTAGTAGATAACAAGAGGTAAGCTCAATGATGCAGTAATGTAAGGAGGCGGTCAGTGTAGGAGAAGAAGAAGGCAATCAGCTTACTAGGATGAGAGGAAGTGGGTCTTAGCTAGAGGAGAGAAGGGCATGGGCCAGGGGCAGCAGGAACTAGGGTATAGGGAGTAGGGGCAGCTATAGTAAGGTGGTTATTAGTGATAGGGGAATTTGAAGGCGTATTAGCATGACTAAGAGTCAAAGATCCTAATGACATCAAGTAGGGTCAAAGCAAGTGCATGAGTCAGCCAGAGATAGATAACAGCCCAACTCTCTTTTAAAGCAAAGATGGGACTTAGACTACCTTAGGTTAAAGGAAGTGGTGGTACCTGAGGACTGGAGGGAGCAGATGTGATTCCTCTTCATGAAAGTGGGAGCAGGACAGAGGCAGGAAACTACAGACCAGTTAGTTTGACCTCAGTGGTAGTGAAATGATGGACTCACTTCTGAAGGAAAGAATTGTTGAGTACCTAGAGGCCAGTGGGGCACAGGATGCAAGGCAGCATGGGTTCATGATAGGAAGATTGTGTCAGACAAATCTAATAGATTTCTTTGACTGTGTGACCAAAGTAGTAGGCCAGGGAGGGCTGTGGACATGGCCTACTTAGATTTTAGCAAGGCCTTTGATACAGTCACACACAAAATATTAATACACAAGTTAGCCAGCCTTGGAGTGGGTCCCAAAGTGGTAGCCTGGATAAAAAATTGACTAGACAACAGGACACAAAGGGTAGTAGTAAACGGAGTCCACAGTGAAGAAAGGAGGATTACTAGTGGGTTACTGCAGGGTTCAGTACTGGGACTGGCCCTTTTAATGTCTTTATAAGTGACATTGCAGAGGAACTGGAAGGAAAGTATTTCTCTTTGCAGATGGCACAAAGATCTGCAACAGGGTCGATACACAAGATGGAGTGGAAAGAATGAGAAGGACTTGGCAAGGTTGGAGGAATGGTCAAATGTATGGCAGCACAGATTCAATGAAAAGAAGTGCAAGGTAATGCACCTGGGAAACAAAAACCCAGGGAACAGTACACAATGGGGGTGAGATACTGACAACAGTAAAATGGAAAGACACCTGGAGGTAATTATATCAGATGACCTAAGGTGGGCAATCAATGTGAGAAGGCAGTGACGAAGGCTGGGGGATACTGGGATGCATGGGAGAGGCATCAATAGTAGAAAACAGGAAGTTGTTATCCTTCTGTACAGACAGTTGGTGAGACTCCATTAGAGTATTGTGTGCAGTTCTGGAGACCCCATCTCCCAAGAAAGACATAGACTGTCCAGAGGAGGACAACCAAAATGGTGCAAGGTCTGCACCAGAAGACATATGAAGAAAGACTAAAGGAGCTTAATATGTATACCCTTGAGGAAAGAAGGAGAGAGGGACATGATAGAAACTTTCAAGTACCTCAAGGAATCAACAAAGTCCAAGAGGGTAGCATCTGTCAGAAAAAGAGATGTGCAAGAACAAGGGACACAACTGAAAATAGAGAGGACTGCCCAGAGATAATGTGAGGAAGTATTTTTCATGGAGAGGGTTGTGGATGCATGGAACAGCCTCCCTGAGGAGGTCGTGGAGTCAAAAACAGTGGGGAATTCAAGGATGCATGGGACACATAAGGCAGTCCTAGTGGGAGGTAGGAGGAAGTAGGCTGTTGGTTAACTAGGATCTGCAGCTTATCTGTTAGGTAGGAAAATGGGAAGACTAGGTGGGCCAAGCGGTCCTTATCTGCCGTCAAATTCTATGTTTCTATGTAAGTGTATTCCAAAGCTGGGGTGCCACATGCTGGAAGGCACCAGTACCTGTAGATGTGCGTCTTGGATACATTGAATAGAGATTTATCAGCTGATATCAAACCATGGGAGGAGGTAAGGGGAATCAGCAATGCTGCAAGTGATGATGGGGTTTGAAGCCTGATAATGGAATCAAGTAAGACAGCTAAGATAGTATTGCCTGGAAGCAGAAAGAGAGAGCCATCCCAGGTAGCTATAGAGTTGGCAATGGTGCTTGAATCGAGTAGATGAGCAGGCATACTGACATATGTTATTTTAAGTAATGTTCCATTTCTGAAGGGAGGTTTAGGAGCAGCAGCAAGAATAGGAACACAATATGTGAGGATAGGGAGCTGGATACCTCTGGCAATAGGCAGCTTAGCAGAGGGCGTTAGCATATATCTGGTCTTGTAAGCAACAGCAAGTTTAGCATTGACAGCTTTGCAGGTGGATTAATTGTGAAGATTAAAATCAAGGATTGGTCAAGCATGACACCAAGATAGTTAGAGGACGTGACACACTTTAATTGAGTATCCTCTAAGTCATAAACCATCAGGGATGGGGACAAGCTCTGAGTTTTGGGGCAGAGCCAAGGAGTAGATTTCATCTTCTTTACAATTACTACCAGCTTATAGGCATATAGCCAGTTTTGAATGTTTTTGAAGTCTAAGGAAAGGGATGAGTTAATGCTGTCTATCCTAGTAGAGCTAGTGTAAATAACAATATTGTCAGCATAAAGAAAAGACAAACAGGTTTGAAAAACTTCTGCAACAGTATTTATAAAAGTGAGAAAAGAAGGGCCCCAGGATAGAACCCTAAGGTACACCAATGTTGATGATGGTACTGTCAAATAGGGAGGAGTTGAATTTTACAGTCTGAGTCCTGTTTGACAGATAGCTACTAAACCAATTTACAACAGGAGACGAGAACTCAAGTTTCGAAGAGCAGAAAGAAGCATGGGGTGATTGACAAGACCAAAGGCCTTTGTAAGGTCAATGAAAACAGCTCCAGTCAGTCATTCAGAATCCATATGTGAAAGTAAATCTGTCTAGAGTTTGACAAGAGCAGTTGACATACTATGATTTTTCAGAAACCATGCTGGGTCTCAGAGAGAAGATTAAACTTTGCAAGATAGTCAATTGTTTGGGTGTGACAAGTTTCTCAATATTTTGCTCAGGACTGAAAGAATGGCTATAGGCCTGAAATTGGTGATTTCTTTTGGGTCACCTTTTGAATACAGGTATTATATGAGCAATTTTCCAGAGATCGGGAACTATACCACAAGAAAGAGATAGCATGTAGATTTTCACCAATGCAGAGGCAATGAGAGGAGCAGCTAGCTTTGGAAGTCGAGGTTCTAGGGAATTGGACCCAGAGCTAGTCTTGTCAGAGATGGATTTAGGAGTTTCAGGGCCTCTGCTCTAGATATGGCCTTAAAGTGGAAAGGTGGAGCATAGGGAAGCCCTTTAGATAAAGCAGAAGGGGTGTCTGGCTGGCTGGAAAGTAGGAGCTGAGGTGTGTTGCAGTAGGTAGGAAGGAAGAGGTATATTGGGACAAATCAGATAACATATGGTTGAAAGCATTAGTTATGGTATAATAGTCATTAAAATGAGCTCCATTTAATATAATATCCATAGGGGTAACTGATTGAGAAGCCCGAGAAGCGTCTTAACAAACCTGGTGCAAATGAATTTCCTAAATGTATTAGGATAGAAAGGGAAAATTTAGATACTGGGTATAAACTAGTGGAGACTTTAATATATTTTTTATAAATATGAGTACTGATATTACTAAGGCTGTTATTTCATCTAACCAGTCACATACAGTCTCATCTTGTATAACCCAAGACAGCCCAGAAAGGTTATTTTTAGACATAATAGAAAAGGAATCACTGTTAAATTTTTGATAATTAATGAAGCCAAGGCAACAGGATTGGACATTAAACCCTGTAAGTTATTAAAATACACAGCATCTGTCATAGCAAATGTATTTTCAGTTATCTTTAATTTGTCTTTAAAAACTGGAGAATTTCCAATTGAATGGAAATATGCTTAGGTGGTTCCTATTTTTAAATCTGGAGCAAAAATGATATTTACCAACTACAGACTTAATTCTTTGCTCCCAGTGATTTCAAACATATTTGAAAGATTGGATGCAACACAGATGAGGGCTTTTCTAAATTAAAACAAATTAATTCATCCTAATCAATCTGGCTTCAGGCATAAGCATAGTACCAAACAGCCCTATTAAAAGTAGTCAGAGATATACTGTACAGTAGGCCGTTAAAGTCTGATTAAGAAATGGGTGCAATATTTATTGTTCTATCAAAGGTGTTTGATACACTAGATCATAGAATATTATTAGAAAAATTATCTATTATGGGCATTTCTAATGTGTTTGTAAATTTGTTCCAGAGTTACTTAATAAGGCTAGTGCAAGCGGTAGCCTTGGGTTGTTATCTATCTGAACTATGGGTAGGGAAATAATACCTTGAGTTTCACAGGGATCTATATTGGGTCTGCTTCTTTTCAGTCTTCATGTGAATGATCTCACTGTTAAAAACCCTGGTCCAAAGATACATCTATCATGAGCGATATTGTGATTTACACTATTGGAATGTCCATTCAACACATACAGACTTCACTCCAGGATACTTTTGATGCCTTGCAGCATTTTTTTATAAATAACAAACTGGCATTAAATACAAGTAAATCAAAAGTGATGTTGTTTGGACAAAAAGATAACCCTAATTATGTGAACTCTTTGAATACAGTTTTGATGGCTGGAATCAATTTGTAAGAGCTAGATATGCATAAATACTTAGGAATATGGGTTGATAACCAACTCAAATGTAATGCTATATAAACACTTTAACAAAATAATAAGGACAAAAACTGGGAATGCTGTATAAAATAAGAAATGAACTGCCGCTACATTCAAAATTAAAAGCAGTAAATCACATGATTCCTCTTAAAACATCAAATGAAGAATGAGATTTGGGAATAACAATAACTGGAAAGTTATCATGTGATACACATTGCAGTTCACAAATCTCAAAAGCTAAGAGACTACTTTGGACCATGAAATAAAATTTTAAAGTAGTGATGAAAGGACCATAATACCATTATATAGATCATATGATAGACCACAGCTTGACTATGGTAGCACAGTTTGGGCATGAAAACCAAAGGCACCTCAGACAAAATTCAGAATTTAAAGAGAGCCTACTAAAATGATACATAATATTAACACTTTACCATGTGGGAGCATCTACAAAAACTGAACCTAATGTCCCTTGAGACTAGAAGAATACAAGGATCTACTCTTATGTTACAACATCATGCAAGATGATTATCTGTTAAGCGAACTAGATCTTGAATTTAAAATGACTAAATGGGTACTGGGGACATTTTGCAGCTGAGACCAAAAAGTTCAGTACTAACAAAGGAAGGCCTTTTATATGCAGAGAGTGATAACCCTTGGAATAAACTACTTTTAGACATTGCAATGAGTAAAGACAAAGAACAGTTTAAAAAGATTAGACTCCTAGGGCCAGATATTCAAAACTTTGTACCAGGCAAAAACCGTTTGGGCAGGTTTAGCGCGGGATTAGCGTGGGTCTGCTATATTCAAAAGGCCAAATAGTGCAGGCAAACTGCATTAGTGCTGGGCAAAATTATAATGTATGCAAGGGCAAACTGACATGAATACAAGCGCAATGCTATATTCAGTGACTAGCGCCGTGCTAAGTGGTTTTTGTTGCGACTTAGTGCGACACTGAGTCTGAGTGTACATTACCACCGAGAAAAGCTTGTCTTAACCCTGGGCAATCAGTTTCCGTGACACTATGGCTTTGCGTGATGTTTATGGGTTTAGCGCCGGTTTTGTGCGCACTTAACAAAGAAATATGACACATAGATAAAGCCAAACATAGAGGAAGCATGCTGCTAACTGATGGCATCACAATGATGCCATCATCTGCCACTAGTCCCAGCCATGCCAGGCAGTAAGTGGTGACCCTGCTGCCAATGGACAGCATGGCAGTGTGGCCATACAGCACACATCTGCGGACCACACTTCTGTGGACATCAACAGATGCCAGCACACACATGCAGCACTGTGGGCATGGGGATGTTGAGGGAATATGTATGGGTGGTGAGCTGTGCCACAGACCAGGTGTGGCCACAAGGCTGGGACACATCATGCAGTGCACATGGGCCAGTATTGTGAATACCCCAACACCAGTGTGCCTTTCGGATAATATATGCCCCGGCACATACCGCACAGCTGTACAACTGCCACAGCACACAAAGCCAGAAATGTACATGTCACTGTGAGCATCCCATGCCACAGGTACAGCATCTGTGGGTCACACAACAGCGTAACAGTAATGTCCACTGTCAGTAAACACCTGCAGGTTGGGCCTCTCACTGTGTATAGTGCAGTCATCATCACTGCCCTACACACCATAGGCAATGCTGTGTCCACACACTACTGGCCCCTTGTTACTGTAGTTTCTGCTGTGCACTGTAGCATGACCTACAATGTGACAGTTGCATGCAGCACCACCACCATCTGTGCCTATGCTGTGTTGTCCCAGTACATCTGCAGGCAGCAGCACATGTAGAGTAGTGTTCAAAACTGTATAATATTCCCCAAGCTGTTTGCGGGCGCTTAGCACATTTGCGGCGGGTTTAGCGCGAGGCTAAACAGTTAGCCCGTGCAAACTGCATGCAAATCAGGGCATAATGAGATGCTAATCTGGATGTTTGCCCACAGACTACCTAAGTGAGGCTCATTTGCATGTCACTTTTGAATATGGCAAAGTTTAGCGCCGGGCAAACCTGTTTTGCTCTGGGCTAATGGTTTTAGCCCTGCGCTAAACCAGCATAAATGTGTTGTCACTCGCTAACAGTTCGGGAATATTTTACAGTTTTGCACACTGTACTTTCACATACACTGCTGCCTGCAGCTGTACTGGTCCATGCATTTGCTGGCACACACATTGGCCACATAGTTCATCTCTACCTACCTTCACATGCTCTGCACTGTGTTGCTGTTGTGGTTTGCACTTCCTGGTTGCCATATTCAGAGCTGTCTTATTCCAGGGCTAAGTTTGCCCTCACTCCCAACCAGTGTGCTGGCCTCATTCCCATGCTATATTCAGAAGCTGTTTAACCTGGGCTATTCCTTTTGAATATAGCTTGCTCTGTGCTCCTGGCTAAGTTTGCTTGCTGGGCAGTGCTAATTTTGCCGTGGTGCAAAGTTTTGAATATCTGGCCCCTATACTCATGATAGAAATGTTTTGTCATATTATGGGTGACTTGAAGGAGCACACATGAACTTACTGCCTTCTCCGCTCCTTACACCTTAGTATGCACCTTAGTATGATTATCCCTGTCATAGACTATGGAGATGTGTACAGGGAGGCTTCAGGGATGGACCTAGCAAGGTTAGATGTGCTATACAATCACCTTGCTAGGTTTGTCCTCAATGCCGCCAGCGTACACATCATTGCAATTTATACAGGACACTGAACTGGTTGCATTTAGATCAAAGAAGACAATTACACAAAATAAGTCTGGTGTTTAAAACTATAAAAAACAGCTTCCAGAATATATCAGTGAAAATGTAAAATAAAAGTCTGTGAAATGGCACTGGGTCAAGATGTCGCATGGTCCTGTTGTGCGATTTCTTGATTACTTTTTCTGTGGGGGGCTCAGCCTCCCACACCTCTTATTATGGGGGCTGTGCCCCAGACCCCCCTAAGGATTCTAACTCCTGGGGAGTCCAACACAGAGAGTGCATAGGTCCAGGGTCCGGGCCAGAGCACGTCGCACGCTATTAAGCATATGACATTATGACCCGGTACATCCTGAAACAGGGCTTAGGTCAGCAACTAGCACTGAATTTGAGATTCTTCTTAAAAGTCAAAAATAGGATGTTCTTCTTTCTGTTATCGAGGTCCCCAATTTTGGAACAGTTTGCCAAGGATTTTGATATCACAAAACAAAGAAATGAGCTGGAGTGAAATTAAAGACAGATTTGCATCACAAGACTCTCTTCCCAGGTTGTGTTGTCTGAACAGTGAAAATGGTTAATGTTTAATGATAAAGTATATATGTAAAAGTTTCTATACCAGGTTGAAATGTTTCCATTATATGCCTAATATTTATAGATATCTTTTTGTTGTAATCCTGAAATTTTTTGAATCGTTTGTAATATAATTGTTATGATGTTGTTTTATCAGTTACTGTAACCAGACTTTTTAAAAATAAGGTAGCCTTTGTAAATGAGTGCAAGGTCAATGGAAAATTTTACCTAGTTCATGTTGTCATGAATAAAAATTATTACTACTACATTAATATACAAACTTATGGAGGATGATGCTTTAATTGAAGAAATCGGTCTAACAATTCAGAAAGAAATTACACTTAAAGCACATGATAGGCAAATAAGGCTAGGTAACAATATAAAAAATAACAGAAGGTGGTCCTTTACTTAAAAGGCAGGTAGAAATTGGAATGCATTGCCAAGGGACATTATGCAAGCAAGAAACACCAACAATTTTTAGGCAAAATTAGACCAATACAGATTAGAAAATAGGGATAAACTGGCCCCATCAATGAATGGAGACAGACAAGATGAGCTCAAGGCCTGTTTCAG
Source organism: Neoceratodus forsteri (assembly GCA_016271365.2). Classification (NCBI taxonomy): domain Eukaryota; kingdom Metazoa; phylum Chordata; order Ceratodontiformes; family Ceratodontidae; genus Neoceratodus; species Neoceratodus forsteri. Next base: position 1,221,080,117 of record CM057459.1, on the reverse strand, counting down.
TCTTACAACTCAGTATAAGACTTAGTATAAGGACATATTGTATTCCTGCTCCAGACTGGAAATTATTGATTAGGTAGACTATGAATGCCATCTGTGTGTTGTGTTGTACGCTGTTCATTGTTGCAGAAGAACTCTGTGGATGAAGTTGCCATGGATATCAGGGGCTAGATTCACAAATGTGTTTCTGACTGTGTTCCACACCACAACTCAGTTGTGAACCAAAATCTCACAGCTATGGAGATTGATATCCACAGCTGCAGCAGTTGCAAAAATGTTATGGCTGTAACAGTTTTCCACAGCTGTAGAATTTCCTGCCAATACCACCCACAGCTGTCATAAATCATGGAGCTAGTTGTAATCTGGCTCCACCTTTGGAAATCACCCGCAGCTGCAGGAAACTGTGATCCATAGTGGCAACCCACTTGCGCTTGGGTATCCTCAGCCATGGAAATTTCTGAACTTTTGTGAATCCTACCCCAAGTGTTTATGTGGGACAGAGTGTAACCTCCAAATTATGGGGACTTCGCCTGGTCTTTATCAAACAGTACTGTATGGTTTTATCTAACTAGCTGGAGCTGTCCACTATTTATGGGACAAAGTAAGGATCTACTTCCATCATGTAATTCACCCATCTTGCCCACTGGTTTGTTCCCATATCAACCTGCTCTCTAAGCAAAAAGTTAGTAGTTCTAAGCCATAGATACCCTTATCCACATGATGCCACTCCACTAAGGTATTTGTGGTGGTGGGGGGGGTCTTCTGCTAACCATCTTTGCTAAGGCATTTTTAGCAGCTACCAAAGGACTTCCACAGAGTATCTTTAAGCCTATAATTTTCCTTACTATCCCATATGAAAACAAGAACAAGTTGGTAAGTTGCAAATTTGGAAGAAATACAGAGTGTAGGACTTTCTCTAGTTCTTGTTGGAAGGGCACATAGCGGGAAGGCCCACATCATATGACAGTGTGTCACTCATGGTTCCCCACTCATGCCAACCAGCAGGGGTGGGACTATACCCTAGTGTACCTGTTGGGCAAGCATTAGAAAAAGTTCAGTAAGACATTTCAATTGTATTCCCGCAATGTCACTGAGCTGGTGACTTTATATGTAATAAGAGAGCCGCTTCCACTGCTCCAATGTAATGGGGTTTGCCAGCTCTTTATTCCAGCTGTCCAGCACCTGCAATTTTACAGGGGCCCTTCCCAAGCACCATTAAGCATGTGAAACAAGAGATGTTTACATCCTGTAGCTCAGACTGGGGCCTTAATGAGTAATGCTGGGCTTCACCATGCTAGCACTAAGGTCAAAGACAAAACTGACACTTGGCCTGTGTTAGCACAAGTTTTAGTATCTTAAAGGAGTGAATTCCACTGAGATGCTTTTAATTAAAAGATTTGTCTTCAGTACTCTTTTGATAGGCTGTCTGACATCATGCTCCTTGGTACCACACTTTCTGTTTTAGAGGGAGGGTCAAGAATATGCAACAATTACTGATCCATCTCTATACCGCCCTTATCTCTAGGGCACTAGAAAAATAGTATTGTATCAGCTCACGGACTACTTGTCAAAGCACGACTCTGCTGTGTTCAGGTAGCACGGCTTTCAGAGGGGCCACATAACCTCTACAGCACTCTAGTGTACACCACCTCAATGCCCTCAAACACGGTCATATAACTGGGTCGATCCACATTGACCTAACTAAGGTGTTTGACACCGCCAATCACACCTTGCTCCTCAACTTCTTGCCCTCTATGAGCATCTCACATGAAACCACTTCCTGGTTTAAAGATTACCTCTCCGCTGAACGATAAGATTAAAATCAATGCCACTATCTCTTGAGCCACTAAATTCTCTCAGGGGCACTACAGGTTCAATTCTTGGACCCTCCTCTTTACCCTTTTCCTAAATTCCTTCCTAAATCCTGCAGTGGTAAACTCTTGCTCTATGCAGTGATGTAGTTGTTTTCTTTAGCCCCCACACCCTATTACCCTCCAACATAAAACAAGCGAGTGGTATCATGCGCTCTGGGAATTCGTGGCCCTTGTTAAAAAGTTTGCTATCTCAAAACAAGATACAAAGAAATAGGCAGGCACTCAAAATACTAATTACTCAGTGCAATTTATTTGTCAGCAGAACACCTTTTTCAGACAAGTTTTACTTTCAACCCTAGTGTGGGTCTTCTCAGGGAGCGGATCCACCCCTAAGCAAGACCCACTTAGGTTGAAGTGCAGGGTCGGCCTGAAAAGACATTCTGCCGACAACAAATTTGCACTGGAGTAATTCAATAATTTGAGTGTCTCACTATTTCTTGTACCTCCAACATACTCCAGGGCTATTTTACAGAAGTAGAAATCTGGTTCACAGCCCATCAGTTAATATTAAACTAAAAGAAAACTAAGACCATGATCTTTGCACACTGCCAGAGCCCACACCGTGATTTCCTGCTGAACACCATCAACTCCCTAGGAACCCCTTAGAGCAGGTAACTGCCTTCAAATACCTAGGTATTACCCTCAATACCTCTTTCACCTACCACACCCACATCCAGCCCTATCTGCTTCTGTCAACTCCAGACCTGGTATTCTCTATTGCAATAAACACTTCCTTCCCCTGAGGCTATCCACCTTGCTGTTTCCTCCTCGGTACTCTCCCTGGTGGACTACAGGATTGTGATATATGGCACTGTTGACACCACTGCTTTACACTACATTAAAACAACCTTCAACAAAACCTGTTGGCTGGCCATGAGATGTGATAGGCTGACCCACACTTTGCGACCTATACAAGCTCATATGGTGTCTAAACTTTGGGGAGACTAAAGTACCATACTTGCTTGCTTGCTAAGAAAATTTACCACAGGCACACTGCCCCTGACTTCACCCCTTATCCAATTGGCTCTTACCTAAGGGTCTCCAGAAGCTCAGCCAAAGCATCTCTTAGTTTCGTGCTGTATGACCTCTCTGGGACAGAGGTCCTTCCTTTGTCGTGCTCTCTTCTGGCTGAATGCCTCCCGGCCTCTATAACCCTGGAACCCAAACTTGACTCTTTAAAACTTACCTAAAGAATTTGTTTATTGATTCTGCAGCCTGGACTGCCCTTAGTCCCACTCTATGCCCTCCTTCCCAAGGGACCTTTACATTCCAGTCTCCTGCTAGTCCCAGTGTCTGTTCTGGATACCTCTCTAAGCAGCACAGCTCATGCTGACTTTAATTATCATCTCTGAACTACAATATTTGCTCATTACTCTGTATTACATATTATAGAATCTTATCTGCAGAAACTGTGTTACCTGACCCTAGAGTTAGTGCTCTCATTTATGTCCTCACTGTATTTAATGTTCCCAATGTTAAAAGCTTGGTACCAAGATGTGTAGCCCTGTAAAGGAATCTATTATTGAATATGTATCTGTTGACGCTGGGCACCTTACCCTAGAGTTTTGCTCTCTTTTATGTCCACACTGTATTGTAATGTTTACAATGTACTTAACCTGTACCAAGACATGGAGCCTTTGTAAAGGAGTCTATGACTCAAAAGGTTCTAATTTGATTGTGATAAATAAATAAAATTAATAAATAAAGATGAGATTCTAAAATATCATCAAGATGAAACAGGAGAGAGGGAGTTGGCTGTTGGCTGTTACAGAGCTAGGAGGTCTAAGGGTTACTGACTGAAGCTATCAGAGGAAGCCTCCTGGGGCTTTTACAGCCACTCATCAGGCGGTGATGTCAAGGTTTCTACAATGTTTAATGTACAGAGACCGAATTGTGTGTTTGCTGATTGTGTCAGAAAGATGCTTTTGGAGAAAGAGACTGTTTCTGTTTTTCCTCTGAAAGGTGACAAAAGCTTGCTGATCCAGTAAGTGTGTCCTAGGCACTGGCTGGCATACACACTAGGGTTCAGATGCTAAGACGTGTATGTGGCATGGCTAACACCTTAGACTTGATCTGTCCTGCAGAGGAGGAAGAGGGGAACCAGAGAGGAACAGATGTCTGTAGACACAAAGAGCCTGTCCTACATCCACAGGTACCTGAGATCTGCATCCTCTACATGACTGCAACTGCAAACTGAACCATCAGCCTGAGAGCATCTATGCCTGCAGGAAGGAGGAAGAGGAGCACAAACTGACAGGGAAGCTGATACTACAGAACCATGAGTACTTGCAGGGCTTGTCCTGCAACTGGCAAATTTCTACAAAGTTTTGCCACCAAGTCATAGTTTTGGCCAACAGGCCAGGAGCTACAAATACCTTATTTGGAGGTTTTGCAATTTAAGCCATTGCATGGTATGTGGAGTTTTAGGTTTAACTATTCTGTTTGTTTAAAAGTGCACCATTCCCAGCCAACCCGCTGCAACATCCTCGGCCCTGCACTGTTTCTACTTCTGGGTACCCAGTGATGCACAGGCTCCATTTAAGTTTTAAGGGTTTAAACTGATACTAGTGGGTAGTGCCCCTACTACAGATGGGCTGGTGAAACTAAAAGGTTTACAATCAATTTTACTACTGCCTTGTCTTTTCTGGTGGGGGTAGACACTGTTACTGCTACTGTTACTTCTGTTTTAAAGTATTTTACTGGCAAGCCTAGTCAGGCACTTTAATTTCAGTCCTGCAACAAGAGTGAATGAGTTTTTGTCAAAAATAGTTTTGCTTTGCATTCCCATCCCTTGTGAATACACCCAATATTTTTTTGATATTTTACATTTTGGCTTGTGAGCACATTATTAGTGGTATGTCACTAATTGCATTGTTGTTGAATTTAAAGTTACATTATGATTTTCTATGTGTATGGGTACCCTGTGGGAGGTAATGCATCCTAGAGAGTTGTACTGCCCTGACACCAGGCCCACTTAAATTTTGCACTGGGTGGAGGAACCACACTAAACTTAAAAGATCTGGATTCATCCACTCCAATCAGAAAAATTGGAACCTAGTTCACTCAGCCTTGTTTGAGTCCACAAGGCAGGGGTAGCAATTGTAACAGCCACAGTGACCCAGTTACAACTGTCTAGGATCTATGATCTCAAAAGAAATTAGGCACAGATATAGGTCCAACAATACTGACTTCATCTGCTGTTTTGGACTTACAACACAGTAAACTACCATAGTCCCTATCCACTTTGAGCACATACTGGTTGTCATGAAAGAAAGAGGGAGCCTGTTCCTTTCATTATTATGACCTTATGCTACATGTGAGGGACCTACACTAGTAAGTTACATTGCATGCTGGAAAAGGGTAGGTAACCAGGTCAAATAGGTCCCTACTTTTTAAGTGGAACTTAGAACCAGGGCTGCAGTGGATCATAGGTGCTGGAGTGGCTATAGTGCTTATTATTTTATTTATTTATTTAGCTTTTGTTGACCGGGTAAGTGCACTAGACAAATCCTGCCTATTTTCAGGCATGACCCGGGAGGGATACAGATGAATGCCAACTGACCTTGAGCCAGATTAAGCTGTTGGTGGTATTTTTAGTGAATGAGGGAATTTGCTAGGACACCGGGAAATTCCCTACTCTTTCGATAAGTGCCATGGGATCTTTAACATCCACCTGAACTACCACCAATCCAGGCAGATGGGACCTCGTTTAACGTCACATCCGAAAAGACGGCACCTCAGAAATGCAGCACCCCTCTCATGCTGCATTACAGTGTCAGTACTGGGATATTAACCAGTGCCAGATGTGGAACTGAACCCACAGCCCTCTGATCTCCCGCCCTCAGAGGCGAGTGTGCTACCTACTGAGCCACTGACACTGCAATGTTGTGCTACAAACATGAGCAGAGAAGCAGAAGTACTGAGTGTCCCAGAACAATTTGCCACATGACTCAGACATAATGTACTGCTGTACTACTTTCAAAGGACCGCAGAGGCTCAAATCAAACTAAATGGGAAACAAAATTAAGCTACAATATAATGATAGCCATTGTAATAGTTAAAGAGACTTGAATCACTTAGAGACAAAAAGCCTTTATAATTAAAGGAAGCAGTTCTGTCAAACAATTAAAATAACTACTGTATTTCTATTAATATAATTGCAGGCTACCCCCACCTCAAAGTTTAAGGCAGATGTCTTATGATTTATAAAATAGTTTCTCGTCAGCCTTTTAAGAAATCATTATTTTCAAAAGCCTCTTACGTAAAATGTCATAAAGGCCTTGATCTGAAAAGATGAAAGAACATTCCATTTTTTAGATAAAATCTTTATTAAGTGTAAAAGCCTTGAAAGACAAAGCTGTTTTCCTTTTGACAAAGAACATTATGTTCTGGTTAAATCAGAAACTCTGGGAATAAGAACAAATCCTTTAGGTGCTTAAACCTCTAGTTCCATTATGTGTTGCACTCGCAGCCAGCCCATTACAAAATACCCATTTTAGGCTGACATCAAAGCTAAAGGCTCTGTTCTGCAAGACCTACCGAATGCATCACAAATATATTCAAACTGTAGCATGTACACATTGGTGTCTTGCTTGAAGTGGCCTGTGCATGAGACTGTAGTTCTTAAAGGGACACTGTCAGCTTTTTCTGACTATCTTTCAGAAAGTTAAAATCTGGTGCCTCTTGCATTCTAAATGTGCAGTGATAGCATATGTATACAATTGGTGACAAAATAATAGAGCAAAGTATTTTTATGAAACATTTATATCTAGCTATACAACCATAACTCACTCTGTTTGCTCCTCCTGCAGGTCCCCAGTTCGAAGGAGGGATCATCACCCCCCACCCAGTGCAAGACTTGGGGGCGAGTCTGGATGGAAGGTTTAGAATGGGGATGCAGGGCACTGAGGGTGCCTTAGGGCATGAGGGGAATATCTGAAGGTATAGGAGCAGAAGAGGCACCTGGCAAAGGTGCCATAGGGTGTATAAGATAGCTGAGAGGAATGGTGGAGGTTGGCATCACGATCCCATACATGACTCCAGATGGAAGCATTCATCACTTCGCCCCACCGAAAATTCTGTGGGCAGGTGGCAGGCTGCTTCCACATGTGGCCGTGCCATAATAGGATCGTGATGCCAACCACCCACCTGCACCCTGGGCTGTACTATAAGCCCTATGGCATCACTGCCAGGTGCCTCCTCCTCCCTATATCTGCTGCTGTGCCCTTTCATGCCCTATGGCATCCTCAGTTTCCCACAGCCCCTGTTCCCCTTTCCCAGCACCACAGCTCACTTGCAGTCCTGCCAAGCAGTGGCACAGGGCACTTAGACCACCTCCTGGCTGTTTGAGCCCCTGTTGCAGCCATGGCAGGGCTTGCAACATTGCAGAAAAAGAGATGTTGCAGCCCCAAGTGACACAAGCATCCTTGCATCCTGGCACACCCCAGTTTTGGTAGCAAGGCTGGTGCAGTGCAACTTTTGGCACTTTTTGACACAGACTGTGTTCGAAACTAGGGACTGTTGCATCTTTTGATGCAAGGTGCCACTTGCATCACTTATGTTTGATGCAGGCAATTGTGTCATCCTCCCAGCTTTGAAAATTGAGCCTATAGTCAGAAAAAGCTGACAGTATCCCTTAAAGTGCTACAGAAAACATTCACTCTAGTGTTTGTTTCTAATGGACGAGATGTAGAGGGAGAGAGTGTGGAATATCAGGTATAAAATAAGATATAAACACTACCCCTAAATAATTTGCAACAACAATTTTACTATGCAAAGAAAGTTGTCTGTTGTTTATACTTGCCCATTCTGGGCAGTATTACATTGGGTTAATGCAGAGTTTTCATGCTGCATTGAACCTACACTCTAACTGTTGAGAAGGGGATATGATAGCTGGTCCACCATTCCTCACTATTCCCAAAGCACCATGTCATAAAAACTGTAAGTATGGCATGCTGCCCAACACACATTGTTAATATTCATTTTGGGAATATCAAAGACCAGGATGGCTACTGAGCTGGGTCTCTTCATCTCTGCTCAGCCACAATATTTGTTTGACTCAAGCATGGAAGATAGGATTTATATTACTTTAGATAATGCTTAAACTGAAACTCACATCCTGATTGGCTGAAAAAGCCTGCCACCCGGCTGTTATTTCTTAACAATGGCCCACTCTAATAATGAGTGCTACTCAGGATGCCACATTACCTAGAAAATCCTGGGGCAACCCTAAATTTTGAAACCAATGTAAAGCTAACCCCGCCATGTCTCCCCTGGCCATTTACTGAGATTGACCTCAGCACACAAACCAGTCCAGCAAAGAAACAACAAACGAACATCTTCCTCTAAAACAGCAACCCATCACCAAAATACAGCCTCTTCCTTTTCATTCACTAAAAGAAAAACAGAATAGGAAAATGACTCCAAGCAACAACCGGCGATTCCTCAAGAGAGATGCGCTCCCACGTCTAGTGTTCTTCCTCAGTTCGCCACACTTTCCCTGCAACCTCCCCCAACAACACACAAAAACATTCTTTTTTAAACTAATGTACTTTAATTTACAAAACTACTTCATTCATGCCGGTGTCAAGTGACAGTGCGCTTTCAGACACGTACTCACAATCACTGCTCTTTTCAAAGCCCATAAAATTTACCTCTCAGCACACTATCTTTTCCTGTGTTCTAACACACACTGATTATAGAAAGTACAACAAACTGTTCCCTACTGAAGTGTGTGTGTGTGTGTGTGTGTGTGTGTGTGTGTGTGTAAGGGGAACATGCATCACAACCTCATATAAAAAACCTATTTTTATAAAAGCTGCACCTCCAGTGGTGACTCCAATACTACAGGCACTATTTTAGTACAAAATTACATTTTTTGTTATATATTTTATTAAATATATAGTTTTACCTGCTATATTTAAAAAATAAACATACAGCCCATTATCTAGGTAATAATACCTCCAGGGTGGCGTTAAGGATATAACAGACCTTCCAGGGCTATAAGGCCTCGGACTGTGGCATCAGGCCTCATTACACCCCTGGGCAGTCCATTATATCCCAATAATGCCCACCCTGTCAGGTATTATTACTACGAAGTGGCCATAGCTGTAAACCTGACACATTAGACGTAGGGTGAGGTGCTCCCATAGAACCATATAAGGGTTCAATGTTGTGAACAGGTCTCTAAGAGGAGATCACAACCAGGGAGCTGTTTCAAGAACTGCTCATGGAAAGGCATCACTGCCAAGCTAAGTACCATTAAGCTGGTGAAGTAGGCTCTTAAAAAACATTGATACCTTATTAAAACTAAAATTATAATACCTAAACACATGCCATTGCATATTTCATACAGTTTCAGCATTTATGTTCCCTTTGTTCTTTGTTACAGAGGATATTTCCATGAAAACAGGATCCCGCCATTTATGACAGTCAACTGCTTCTGCTGCTTGTTTATTCTTGTACTACAACAAACAAAATGGGTGGATAAGCACCTTAAAGGTGATAAAGGTGCTGGCTAACAGAGCACAGTCTGGCTAGGTAATCAGGAATGACAGACAGAAATGTTAGTGTACTCTAAAACCACATTTGTGATATGCATGGCTTGGTGTGAATGCAGGAAAATATATGTGGGTGAACAGTGAGGCAGCTAAAAGTAATGGTCTAGTAGTACATTTGGACCATTAGTAATGGCAACAGAGAGAATTCAGTACTGTCTCACTTTTCTGAGGAACACAAATGACCAAATGGGGTTACATTTATGACTATAGATCATAGGCCTGATTCACAAAGCCCCTCATAGACAGACTTAAGCTGTGGCAAACTGTAGCTTGCACTGTTCCCTTATGGGCCAGGGACCCTGAATATGATTCACTGTTTGAGGTGGTCTCAGTGCCAAACATCCACAGATTGCAGCAACTGCTGCCATGCATCAAAGCCAAGGCACATAGGTGAGGTTTGCCTGCAAGCTGTGGAGCAGTTGGATGGCATTGCACCCATGGATGGAGACCTGCCTGGAGGCTGACAGGGTCATGTGGGATGAGACAGGGAATGAGTTGGGCAAGTAGGGTACAGATAGGTGGAGGGGAGGCAACAACTCCCTGATGGGGACATCACTGCTGCACCTGTGCTGACTTTGGGGAGGGGCACCACATGCCTTGCACTATGGGGGACCCTGCAAGCACCACACCATTGACATCTCTGGATGATGTGGGGCATGGAATACAGTGGGCAGAGAATGGCACCAGAGGACAGATGTCCTTTCCACACAGTGACAGCTCCGGGGTGGCACATGGGCTGTTAGGCTAGCTCTGGACTGATCTGTCACAGACCTTCCTCCCAGTTGGGGGACTCCTGAATCCCAATATAGGGATAAAGCATATATCCGCTGCAAGCTCTCAGTGTCATGGTGCACCACCAGATGCAAGGCTGGTGCAGGACCTGTTTGCCACAAGGAGTCCCAAGTTTGCGAAGCCTGTGTATCTGAATCACAGTCGGCACAATTCCATTGCCACAGGCACCTAGCATTACTGCTTCAGCTTTGTGAATCTGGCCCAATATCTCCACCTGGTTTGGGGGACAGGACTAAATGGCTCCTTAAAGAACTAGTAAGTGTATTTTCCTGCTGTAAGCCCTTCACCAATGGGACAAAATGAGGTTATTGACTACACCTACTTCCTCTAAATGATTATGCTACCATGTTTACTAAAAAATCACCCTTAGTTACAGTGCTGCTTATGCACTTTACAAGAGCTACAACATATCTAATATGCATTTTTCTTCTTCTCTCCACATTTCAGGTGCTGTATTTTATCTGGAATAATCAACTGAGAGAAACTGTGCAGTCTCCTTACTTCTCCTTTTATTTATAGCTTTCTATCTTTAATTGTAATTTTAAATCTGCAAATAATGTTGATACTGTATATTTTTCCAAATTAAATTCTCTTTTGGTGGCAGTTGTTAAATTAAGTGGCTTACGTTTTCTAAATTATATGGTATGCACTATGGGTGACCTTTTGACCTGTAGAAACATTGAATTTGTTGGCAGAAAGGACCACTTGGCCTACTCAGTCTGCCCAGATGGTCCCTGTCTAGTCTGTCTCCACAGACCTAACTGGTCTACAGTGACCCTCCTGCCTGTTTACTAATATTCCCCAGTGCCTATCTCATGCATGCTTAAATCCCCCTACTGTTTTTGCCTCTACCACTTCTGCTTGGAGTCAGTTCAGAAATTGGTAACTCTCAGTGAAGCAGTACTTCTTGACACCTCTTAACCCCCCAAGTAGATTCATTGCATGTCCTCTGGCTGTGGTACTGTTTCTCATTTGAAACAGACTTCCTTCCTGCACCCTATATATACCTGTGAGGCATTTGTCGTTCTCATCATATTCCTCTTGCTCTCCTCTTTTCCAGAGTGTACATGTTAAGATCCCTCAGTCTCTCTCCTCGTTCAGCTTATAGTGCAACCCCTGCATATTTTAGTTGCCCTCTCATGGACTGCATCCACCCTATCTATGTCCATTCTGAGGTGTAGCCTCAGAACTTGACATAATACTCCAGGTGGGGTTTCACCAGTGAGCAATATAGTGGCAACACCACCTCCCTCCTCCTACTCGCGGATGATGAACCTCTCTATATGCATCTTATTATCCCACTGGCCCTCCCACTGCTTTGTCATACTGTCCCGACACTTTGAGGTCATCAGATATGATAACCCTAGGTTCTTATTCTGTTTAGTGACTGTTAATACCTCTCGCCCATCCTATACTCAGCTCTTGGTTCCTAAACCCAAAGTGCATGATTTTGCACTTTTGACATTACCAATCCATATTACTATCCTCTCTCCCTCACCCCTGCTACCAGTCCCTTCCCATCCATGGTCTTCTCTGCTTCTCCTGCCTTGCATTATTAGTACACTTATGTTACATGTGATTTGTTGCTGCAGATACTGTACCATAATATCTGCACTTTTATAATACTACATGTTAAATGGCTGTATCTGAATTACCTGTTTCTTTCCTTTGTTAACACTGTTTTGACTTTCATACTTTAACTACTGTATCACTGTTTTGTCATGATGTGGAACCTTTGTAAATGAGCTTCCAGCGCAAAGGTTGTAATATGAGGTTTCAATAAATAAATAGAAACATTGAACCCAACTGTTATGCTCTTTACCACTCCTCAAGTTTCCCCAAGAACACTACACGTTTTTCTGTCTCCTTTTGTGTTATCTGCAAAACGTCATACACATACCTTACCTTCCAGTTCTTCTGCAATGTCGCTTATGAAGACATAGAAAGGACCAATCCAGTACTGAGCCTTGTGGCATCCCACTGGTCACTGTCCCATCATTAGAGTGAGTGCTGTTAACCACCACCCTCTGCCTCCTATCTGTTAACCAATTTCTACCCTATTCACCACTATGGATTCCACTTCTTTGGATTCAAGATACCCTGCCAACCTTTCCTTTGACAGAGTTTCCATTAACTTCCCACCACTGAGGTGAAACTGACTGACCTATAATTCCTAGTGTCTTCTCTGCTACCGCTCTTATGTAGGGGATTATGTTTGCTCTCCTCCAGTCCTCTGGAACCATGCCTGTTTTCACAGAACTGTTGGATTAGGCCATCAGTGGAGCAGTTAGCATCTCCAGAGTTCCTTTAGTAACCTTGGGTGCATCTTGTTTGGTCCCATTGCCTTGTCAATATTAGAGGTGAAAGTACCTTCTGGACTCTTTCCTTTGAAAATGGACTTGTGTCCTGCCACTCCCTGGTGGTCTCTCTCACCTCCCTGCACTATCAAGACTGAGCAAAAGTACGTGTTCAGGATGTCTGTTTTTCTTGGTCCCTTCTGCACTTTGCAACCAACCACCTTCCTTATTCTCACTATCTCTCCCTTGACTTCCTCTTCTCACTTATGCACTTAATTAAAGTCTTATCCTCTTCACCTAGCCCCTTGGCTATCCTTTCCTCTGTCTGCACTTTGCTCCTCCTCAGTGCCTTTCCTGCTTCCCTCTGTTTTACTTGGTACACCTCCCTGTCTTCCACCCTCTGCATTTCCTTGTACCACCTGAATGCCACCCTTTTTCCTTCACCACTTTGACCACTTCCCCAGAGAACCATAACATTTATTTTGCTTGTGCTTTTACTCACTTCCTTCATGCAGAGGCTGGTTACCTTCATTATGCACTCCTTATTTTTCACCACTGTGCCTCTACCCCTTCCTGGCAATCCCATCTATGGAGCAGTTTCTCTGAGGCAGTACCCAATTTCTTTAAATGTATTTATTTATAAATTAAATTTTGATGACCGAGTAGGCTCACTGAGCCCTGAGGGTCCCTTTTTCAGGGGCGACCTGAGAGACATTACATGGAGAAATACAGGCAGAGAAAAAAGGTTACAGAGTATATACAGGTAAGTTATAGGTTACAATCGGACTTGTGTCCTCCTCTCCCACTTTGTTTCTGCCACTCCCTAGTGGTCTGTCTCACCTCCTGCACTATGAAGACTGAGCAAACATACCTGTTCAGGATGTTTGCATTTTCTTGGTCCTCTTCTGCGCTTTCCACCAGCCACCCTCCTCAAAGTCCAGGATCTTCATCCTTACGTGGTTTCCTCCATTTCTGTCTAAAGGTTAAACCACACTGTATGGTGATCACTGGCACCAAGAGACTGCCCACTGTGATGACTGCAGTGCTGTCCCCATTTGTAAGTACCATGTCCAGCACAGCCCCATCCCTAGTGGGTTCATTGACTAGCTGCTTGAGAAATCTTGTATGGAGTCGAGCATGATCCACATCTGGCAGATCAAAGTCACAACTAACAACACCTTCCTTTTATTTGCCATCTTAATGATGGCTTTCCCAAGTGCCTTTTCCAATTCATCTCTCAGTGTTGGGGTCTGTATACCACCCTGTATGGATAGTGGCCCCAGTGCCAGTCTTTAGGATGATTCAGTGCACCTACATCCCTTCCTTTTCCTCCAGGTACCCCTGCACTTCCATGGCATTGATTTCCCACATTTCATATACTGTAGTACAACCCTCCGCCTTCCCTGTCTCTTCTGAACAGACAGTAGCTTGGTATGGGTATGGCCATGTCTCTGTTATGGCTGTTAGGGTACCACTACTCTGTTATGGGCTACCAAACCCAGGCTAGCCTGGCCTCCAGGACTGGAATTTTATTTTCTGGACTCCTTGCATTGGTGCACATGGTACTTCACCTTATTCCCTCCCTGCCCACTTCCCTGCTTCCCTCTTCTGCCTGTGCTATTCCCTGATGCCCCTTGATCCACATCTTCCTTCTTACCTTCACCTTTATGTCTTCTTTTACTCCTTTCTTGCTTCCCTGATTTATACCCATTTGTCCTCTGCCTTGTTCCCAATCCTGTCTTCTTCCACCCCTGTCCCAGGAAGAATACCCCTCGGGCACTCTCTCCTTGGTACTTTATTATCTGGGAGAGGCAGTTATTGTCTCTTTAGTTCTTAGTTCTAGCCCCCGATTAGTTTAAATGCTAATCCAAGTAGCATTTATATCTCACATTAAGGACTGTGGTCCCTTCCCTGGAGGGATACAGGCCATCTCTGCTATAGAAGCCCTTATTTTCCTAGACTGACCCCATGTCCCCAATGCAGCTGAATCCTCTCTCATGCACCATGCCTTCAAACCAATTTTTAAAGCCTTGGTGCAGTGTCCTTTCCTCTCCCTGGCCATATATATATATACAGTTAGTAAGACTTCAGGTATAAGCCACCTTGTGTGCCACCTGATTGAGACACCTCCCAGCTCACTAAAATTCCCTGCACTACCCCTACCATGTCCTCTCTAGGTCATTTGTCATCAGGTGAACAATGGCATCTAGATCCCTCCTGCATTCCAATGATCCTCTGGATCTATTTTCTATCCCTCCAGCAGAAGCAACTCTCTGGCACTTCACCTCCTCTCCTTCCTCCCCCACTCCTAAGTCTGTCCCCTAACCATGAAATTCCCCACCAGCAGCTCCTTCATCCTCAGCTAGGGGTATCTTCCTTCCTCCTTGGGGCCTCTTCTTGATGACCACTACTTCCATTACTATGGGTGCTTCCTCCCAGCTACCCCTTCCCACCAGTACAGGCTGAGGTGTGTGTACCATTTTTACCAACCCTACACCCAGAGCCCACCAAGGTCCAACAGCTATGCTTGTTCCTAGGCATCCTTTGGGCAGCAGCAGATTGGTGGCATCTTGGTGTTGTATCTGCACCTTTACCAAATTGGCCCGTAGTCTAGCAGCCTGTACCCTCAACTCAGAAAGGTGACATGAGTACTAATGGAGTACTAAGTACCAATGGAGCAGCACCTCATACTCCAGAAAGTGGAGACAGAAAGTGTCCTGACACACTATGGCTCTGGACCCAGTATACTGCACCACTCTCATGCTCTTACCTTCCTTAACCTTCGTGCTTGTTGAAACATCCTGTGCCTTACTGCTTCTTCCTATTGAATTCCTACCTCTCCCTTTGCTTGTTTGGATTTATTTGGTACCTACCCTAGAAAGGATGGCCCTTGTTTTGCCTTTTCTAACCCACTTATCTGTGCCTAACTTATCCTTGGTGTCTACAGCTTCATACCCTCTTATCTGAACCTTATTCATTACCCTACCCAAGATGGTGTGTCTCCTAAATGTCCTTTTCCATCATCCTACCCATACCTACCTTATCCTGGTGCCTACTCTCCTTACCCACTAGATGCTAACACACTACTTGTGCCTACCAACCCTGAAGTTGATGGTTTGAGTATACCAGAACACAGTAGTATTCTATCTCCTACTTGGTCTGGTGTTCCATCTGCTGAGCCTTCTGTGAGCTGTGGACTGCGTCATTGAATGACTGAATACATGGTTTTAGCTCCATATATACTTTCCAAAACTCATAACTATTACACATTTTAATATAACAAGTAAGGATATAAATGTAAACACTGAAAACGTGGGCTTGTATAAAAGCAACTGACATGGGAGCACATTGCTATTCAGTGCAATGTACTTTTGATTCATTGGTATGACATGGAATCATGATTCAGGTGAACTCCACCACTTATGGAAGCTACCTGGGAAGGGAAAGCACATGGGGTAGTTTACTTTCTGGAAATACTTTGATTTTTCTTCAAGTTCATAGTTTTAACTCTTAACAGTTTCTGGTTAACTTGTTTAATCCTAGTACTATAATCCACGATTTATGACACCATGAATTGTTATGGAAATCATTATCATCAAGCATCACAAGCAAAAGATTAGGATTTTACATGTAGATGTAAGGCAGGGAGACATAAAGGCAGGAGGCAGTTTGGTCTTGTGGTTAGGAATGCAGAGCTATAAATTTGGAGACCGGGTTTGAATTCCACAACCACCATTTCTTCACCACTGGTCAACATACAGACCACTTAACCTTCCTATGCTTAACTATGCCCAACTGCTTTCTAATCGAACTCTGTTTTAATCTTTCTGTATGCCTAAAATGGAAGCAACACTTCATGCCCCCACTCTCCTGGACAGTGAAGCATTTCAGGATATATTTGTGCAAACAATAAGACAACATGGTGTAGGTTGTGGTGGGATACCCATATACAGTACCCTGGGGTTTAGTGAGGGTAGCTGCTGCAGATAGAGGGCTAACAGCTCCTGAAAGTGCTGATATGCCATCAGAGCTCACAGCATGGAGTGCTGCATTGTGCTTGGAAAATAGTGTTTTCTCACATTTTTAAAAACAAAATTTTTAAAATATAGAAAAAGGTTCCTTAGTAAAACAATCCTTCCACTGGTAGGTTGTCACTAGAGGATGCTTCCATTTACTGTGACTGCCACTTTTTGTGTGCTGGTAGTTTGTTGTACCTGTGTTTGAGGTTGCATTTAGCACTATTACTGTCACTTCTGTTTGCCATTTTATGTTCACTTGCAAAGCGTGCATCATATTGTTATTGGTCTTAATTATGAGAGGGCTTTTGGAGGCACACCTCCCATCCATCAGAGATACAGAATACCAAATTTCCTTCCTAATTCTGCCCATTCTCTGTTTTGCTCTTCCTTTTGTCTCTGAAGTCCTTGTCCAGTCACAAAGCAGGAAAATGCATGCTGCAAGGTTTTCTTGTGTCACTCCCAATGCTTGCTTGAACCCAGTCTCGTGCTTTTGGTTCTGCTGCTTTGCCTTTACACTGCTCTTATATAGGCACTGTCAGGCTTTTCCTAGCTAATTTTGGTTTTGTGTGATTAATGTGCCTATAACCAGATTGTACAGGGAAGTAGACCAGGTGATTTCTTGGGGAACAATCATAGAGAACACTCCAGACACCAGTTAAAATTAAATGAAAAGGATTTGCTTTCAGTAACACATACACACACACACACACACACATATGCACACCAACAAGAAACAAACAAACAGGAAAAACAAAGAGCTTGCATGTAGCTTTATTTAAAATGTTCTTGCAGTTCAGTCTCTGGTTGTGTCCCAAACAGAAAATTAAACCTTCTTTTCTCCTTGTTCACCCTATGTCTTTATTGGGCTCAGGTGTTATTGTTAGCACTTTTCCTCCCTTTGAGAGATAGCCAATAAAAGAGCATGCAGTGCAGCGAGATTTTAAAGGGCCAACTTTAAAGCAAGACAGGTTTGGTACAAATCCTCATAACTGCAGTCAAAACCTACAGTATGTTGCAGAGTTGTGATGGGGTTATGGGTGAAAGGCGATGACAGACATATACTCCCACACAGATATATAGGCAAACAGTAATACATGAGTGTGTAACTCTGTCTTACAATGCAAATTTTACAGAATTATATATAACTTTTAGTTTGGACTGCACACATTAGATATGTGCTCTGAAGAACTTCCACCACCAGATGCCTCTCCTTCTGCATGCCAGCATGTGAGCATCTGTATTTCCTGTAGGCTTGTGCCGGAAAAACTATTGACTTTTTCAACCATAGTTAAGTAAGTGTATATGTAAAAGTAGATGCTCTTCTGAGCATGAATATCTTTGTACAACTGAAAAAAATATTTGTTTTAGGTGTTACATTGAGCTGTTTGAAAAATCAGAAAAGATGCTGAACATATGCACACCCAGAGTCCCAGTTCCACTATTGTAAACATTCATTTTAGTGGTTAAAGTGCTCATTTTGCAGTAAAACTAAAATTGCCAAGTTAATTAATATGCCCACTTTCAAACATAAAAACATAGGCAATGATGGCAGAAAAAGACCAGTGGTCTATCTAGTTTGTTCAAGTTTCCTGTCAAACCCTGGGATCTACTGTCCATCCAGGGTCCTAGCCTTCCCAATCCTCACCCTTTTTCCTTCCCAATTCTGTCACCCCAGTGACCACCATACCCTTCCCTCTGTCCCAACCATGCTTGAAACCATCAACTGGTTTAGCACCCACCACATTGGCAGGTAGACTATTCCACATCTCCACCACCATTTCTGTAAACTAATACTTCCTCATGTCCATCTTGAAAATCCCTCCAGTAAGTTTCCAGTCATGCCCTCATAACCTCAAACAGGCATTCAAGCTAACTAGTTCCTCACAGTTCACCTTGTTTAACCTTTTAGTAACGCTAAGGTCTCTGTCAAATCTCCCTTTCCTTCTGGTCTCCAGAGACTACATGTTCAGTGCTGTGAGGTGCTCCTTATAAGACCTGCCCTGTTGACCCTGAATTATTTTTGTCACCCAGAATTGCACCATCTGCAGCCTGTCCCTATCCTTCTTGAAGTGAGAGCTCCAGAACTGAGCATAGTACTTCAGGTGTGTCTCACTAAATATCTATAGAGGTGTAATATTACCTCCTTTCTCCTGCTAGCAATACCCCTCCCTATACACCCTAGAATGCAACATGCCTTACATAGACCTTGTTGCACTGGTTCAATTGCTTGAGGCATCACTGATGATAACCTGGAATGCAATGTGTCAGCACCCTTTAGACTCCACAGTATGTCTGTCTGCTTACTTAGAATTCAATAAAACAAGTTGCAGCAAGGTGAAATAGCACATTTTCCTTCAGCTAGCTTTGTAAACTGTCTTAGAAGTAATGCATGGTTTTTACATCTAAATTACATGCAATCTGTGTGCTCCTAGAGAGTTTTTTCAGGTTTTATATATTTTCAAGATAGAGATGCATGGTGTAAATGGGTGCTGTGGCATCATGTTCTCATATGCTAATATAGCTCTCAGAGACAATGAGATTTCAACAACCAGAAAATGGAGACCCCAAGGCTAGTTACAGGGGCTGTTATGGTGAAAACAATCTAAAGCAAGCAAATATATCCCAAACAGTTACATGAAGAGTTTATTGTACCTGTAGACATGGAAACAAATAACATTTACAAGATATGAGGGTGTAGTACAGATCCCCATGTCAGGGGAAGAAATGGACAAGGATATGATGGAAGGCATTCTTAGAATGGAAGAGAAAGGGAGATACTGTTGATGGGAGACCTGAATATGCCAGATGTTAACTGGAGCACATTTGCTGCAGCCACATCCAAGAGCAGGGCCATTCTTGACGCCCTACAGGTGGCAGGCATTAGACAGCTAGTTTCGGAACCCACTCATGAGGGAGCAATCTTAGACCTCATCAAACGGGGGCAGTGAGAGGATCTCAGATCTAGAAGTGGTTGCCATCTGGGGACAAGTGACCATCAAACAGTGTGGTTCACGTTAAACTCAGCTACAGAGTCAAGCCATACAAAAGTGAGGGTACTGGACTTTAGGAGGGCTGACTTTGGCAAGATGGGAGAGTGCCTCAGAAAAGCACTAGCAAACAGGCTAGAAGGAGGTGTGGAGCAACAATGGGGAATTATCAAAACTGCCATCACAGAGGCAACAAGCCTTTGTGTGAAGCAAATAAACAAATCAAAATGAAAGAAAAAGCCACTATGGTTCTCAAGAGAGGTGGCTGTGAAAGTCAGGAAGAAAAAGATAGCATTCCGAGTATAAGGAAACACAGAAGGAGCAGGACAGAGAGCTGTACCAGTTAAGGCAGAAAGAAGCAGGAGGGAAGTCAGAATAGCAAAGGCCCAAACTGAGGAAAAGATAGCCAACTCAGTTAAGAAGGGGATAAAACCTTTTATAGGTACATCAGTGAGCGTAGAAAGACAAAGGGAGGGATAGTGAGGCTGAATAGAATGAATGGTGGGTGGGCAGAGGGGACAGTGAAAAGCAGGAATACTGAACGAATATTTCTGCTTAGTATTCACAAAAGAGGAGGGGAAGTGCCTAATCCAATTAACAGAAGCACTCTGATAGGGGGTCGATCCCAGTCCTTTCAAGAGAAGAAAGGGTTCTGCAAGAACTCCTAAAACTGAAGGTGGACAAAGCAATGGGTCCTGATGGAATTCACCCCAGAATTCTAAAAAGAATTAAGGAAGGAACTAGTGAAACCACTGGCTACTCTTTTAATAAATCATGGGAGGATGGTGTGGTACCCGAGGACTGGAGGAAGGCGGATGTGATTCCTCTTCACAAAAGTGGGACAAAGACAGAGGCAGGAAACTACAGACCTGTCAGTCTGACCTCTGTGGTAGGGAAAGTGATGGAGTCACTTCTGAAGGAAAGAATAATTGAGTACCTAGAGGTCAGTGGAGCACAGGATCCAAGGCAGCATGGGTTCACAGCGGAAGGTCATGTCAGACGAATCTAATAGATTTCTTTGACTGGGTGACCAAAGTAGTAGACCAGGGAGGGGCTGTGACATGACCTACCTAGACTTTAGCAAGGCATTTGACACAGTCCCACACAAAAGATTATTAGTCAAATTAACCAGCCTGGGAGTGGGTCCCAGGGTGGTAGCCTGTAAACATTGGCTGGACAACAGGACACAGAAGGTAATTGTAAATGGAGTCCACTCTGAAGAAAGGGTAGTTACCAGTGGGGTACCGCAGGGTTCAGTATTGGGTCCAGTCCTTTTAATGTCTTCATCAGTGACATTGCACAGGGACTGAAGGAAAGTATGCCTTTTGCAGATGACACAAAGATCTGCAACAGGGTTGATACACAAGGAGGCGTGGAAAGGATGAAAATGGACTTGGCAAGGTTGGAGGAATGGTCAGACGTATGGCAGCTAGGATTCAATGCAAAAGTGCAAAATAATGCAACTGGGAAACAAGAACCCAGGGAAGAATACACAATGGGTGGGGAGGTAGTAACAACAAAACAGGAAAGGGACCTGGGGGTAATCATATCAGATGACCTTAAGGTTGCAAGCAATGTGGAGAAGGCAGAAGGGAGGGCTGGGGGTATACTGGGATGTATAGGAGAGGCATCAGCAGCAGAAAACAGGAAGTTGTTATCCCTCTGTACAGACAGTTGGTGAGACCCCATCTGGAATACTGTGTCCAGTTCTGGAGACCCCATCTCCGCAAGGACATAGACAGGATAGAGGCAGTCCAGAGGAGGGCAACTAAAATGGTGCAGGGTCTGCAAGAGAAGCCGTATGAGGAGAGACTAAAGGAGCTTAATATGTATACCCTTGAGGAAAGAAGGAGAGGGGGACATGATAGAAACTTTCAAGTACCTCAAGGAATCAACAAAGTCCAAGAGGGTAGCATCTTTCAGAAAAAGAGACTTGCAAGAACAAGGGGACACAATTTAAAGATAGAAGAAGGGCGGTTCAGGGGCAATGTGAGGAAGTATTATTTCACAGAGAGGTAGTGGATGCATGGAACAGCCTTTCTGAGGAAGTTGTGTGGTCTAAAACTGTGGGAGAATTCAAGAATGCATGGGACAGACATAAGGCAATTCTTGTGGGGGCAGGAAGATATAGGCTGTTGGTTAACTAGGATCCACGGCCAATCCTGTAGGGAAACTGGCAGACTAGAAGGGCCTAGCGGTCCTTATCTGCCGTCAAAGTCTATGTTTCTATGTTTCTATAGTACTCTTTTAACTCCTTAAACTCCTGCCATAATGATCTCTGTCTTCATACTGTTTCAGCCTCCCCTCCATCACTCTCAATTAGTCACTCACCTCCTGTAGGGAAAGAGCTAGCCTCTTCATGTTCAATTCAATTCAATTTTATTTTTCTACTGGAAGGTATGTGAGCAAAATTTATATTTTCACAAATGCCCAGTGGTACAAAAATTTGATAATACTGGAGAAAAAGGTAAAACAATATTTGCAAATGTTGATGGTATTTACAATAGGAACAGTGTATATAAGAGGATAAACTAGAATCGAAAAAAATACAGAGCACACGACAGAACCAATATACAGTTACTGTAATTATAAACTCTAAGGTAACTCAAGGGTTGGTGAACATTCAGGGGGTTACCTACCGGGCAGACACAGGTGGTAGATTGGAGGTGGTGGTCCTTGCGGAGGAGGGAATGAGCTAATTGAACTACAGGCCTGAAGTTTAGAGGGCAGTTTATTGTAAAATGTAGGGCCCTTGTATGTGATGGAGTTCTACATGCTTGATGCAGTAAAAGGGATGTCAAAGATATGACAGGCTGCCCCTACTACTGTGCTTGGGAACCGATAAGGGAAAAGGGAGTTAACACTGATTGGCAGTAGGTTCTGGTGAACTCTGTGTAGGAAAGAGAGTATTTTAGGTAGGAACCTGCCTTCAAGGGTGAGCCAGTTGAAGGGAGGCATAGAGGGCACAGTGATGGGTCATCCAGGGGTGGCCGTCATGATGCGTGCAGTATTATTGTATGTAGTCCTGAGTTTGGAGAAAAGGGGAGATGTGTTGGGGTAGAGTAGACAATAAAGCCACAATCAAGGAGGGGCAGGAGAAAGCAACTGGAGAGGCATAGTCTGGAGATGGGGATAAGGAACTTTCTGATTCAGTATAAGAGACCTAGCCTCATATGGATTTTCTTGATGAGGCTGGTAATATGGATAATGTTCCTTATGCTTTTCTTCTGAGCCAGCCTGTAATACAACCCCAATCTCCTACCTCTATAATAAAGCTCTACTGTACTTATAGGACATCTCGTGGCATTTCAGCATTTCTTATTCTGCTGCAGGAAATGAGCTCTGGCACAGCTTGTCTTTCCTGGACACAAGTTTTAAATAACTAAATTAGAAATAGATACATGTTCAGGCAGCTGTCAGGCTAGGTAAAACTAATTTTGGTTTAAGGCATCTGAAATAGTAATACTTGTGTGGCATTTTAGTTAATTCTATTTTTAATCTTGGAAATGAAAAGTAGATCCATGCTTGTAACACAGACCTAAAACTAACTCAAATAGGGATTCTTGTTTTATCATGTCCCTGTGGCCCCCTCCTGCATAAATAAGGATGTTTTATATATATATATATATATATATATATATATATATATATATATAGATAGATATATAGATATATATGCTGCACAAACGATACCAGTTTATAGATACATAAAAGTATAAATACACATATAGATTTGGACAAACACATATAAGCAGTTGATTATTGTAAGTTGGAAGTGTATGGCATGCTTTTAATTTTAAATGATCTTTTCAATAAAAACAAATGAAAATTTATTTTGTTAGACTGTTTACCATGTTTGCTAGTTAGAGAAGTGTAGTCACATGTCTGGCATATTTGACCACAGAAAATATAACAGTGGGATTTAAAATGTTGAAGCCAGAAGAATATGTAGCTGTCCTCACCTTAGAGGGTAGCAAATATTCATATTTTTGGACTATTACCCTTTACCCGCAGCCACTTAAAAACCTTAAGGCCCCTGTGTTATGAAACCAATGTGCATTAGACACATGTTTTTAGGTGCTCATGAAGCAAAGGAAAGGAAAGGAAAGGAAAGGAAAGGAAAGGAATTCTTTTCATAGCACCTCTAATACAAACTATATCCCAAACTGCTTTACATTTCAAGAGATGAAGAAGATAATGCTGCTGCAATTTGCAGCTCATGTAAACTAAAAGAGTACTGAGACAGATTTGAAAGTTTACCAGGAGGTTAAGTGACTTGGCCAAGGTCAAACACTGAGTGATGATGGTAGTATTTAAACCTGAATCTCCAAGTTCACAGCTCTTTGCACTCTTCACTAGGTCAAACTGTCCAGAAGTGCTGCGAGGTTCAATCAAGAAGTTCACGGGCTGACACAGAAAGAAATGTACAATGAACCTAGTATTATTTTGAATGTATAGTTACACTAATATGAATAGAAAATGACCTACTGGTATAGTGTCAAATGTTTTCTTTTGTAGGTACATGCCAGGCAAAGTTAGATAGGTGATGATCATTTGAGATTGGAGAAAACTGAGATCAGAACAACCATCAAGTACCTCTGTTTCAAAGGAATGACTCCAATGCAAATCCAAGAGGATATGGTCAACACACTTGGGACATAACCCCTTTATATTCAGCTGATAAGAAATGTCATGCTGAAATTATGAGTGGCAGAAGTGTTAAAGATGATTCCAAGTAAGTGTGCCAGGAGGTGACCACTAAGGAGAATGTTGATGCAGTCTATCAAATGGTGATGAAAGACAAACGAGTAACCATACAGAATGTAGCCAGCACATCAGGCATCAGTTTTGGGGCAGTACAATCGGTCTTGACTGAAAACCTGGGTATGAGCAAAGTGTCAGCAAGATGGGTGCCAAGAATGTTGACACTGGATCAGAAATGAGCCAGAAGGACATTTCAAGCCAGTTTCTTGCACAATACAAGAGGGATCCAGCAAACATCAGACTTATAACAATGGTTGAAACCTGGGTTCACCATTTTGATCCCGAGTCAAACAGCAAAGCAAACGATGGAAAAATCAAGTATTTCCAATGCCAAAGAAGTTCAAGCAGGCCGCTTCAAGTGACAAAATCATGGCCTTGGTCTTCAGGGACTCTGCAGGTGATAATGATTGATTATCTTGAAAAAGGAAAGACAAATACTGGTGAATACTATGCTGAAAAACTTCGCAATCTGAGAGAAGCCATCAAAGCCAAGCACTGCAGAAAATTGAGGCAAGGTGTTTTGTTCCTGCAAGACAATGCTTCACCCACACAGCACAAGTTGCAGTGGCTGCTGCAACAAAATGTGGGTATGAACTGCTTCCTCACCCACCCTACTCACTAGATCTTGTTGCTTCAGATTTCTGCCTGTTCCCCAAAACTGAAGGCTGAACTCCATGGAAAGAGATTTGCTGATGATGAAGAGGTGATAGCTGCTGTGGAGGAGTTTTCGGGGACAAGACATAGAATTCTACCATGAGATGATAACAATAATAGAATGATGCTGGATGAAGTGTATTGAACTGAAAGGAGACTATGCTGAAAAATTAAATAATACTAGGCTCATAGTGCATTTATTTCTGTTTCAGACCAAAACTTCTTGATCGACCCTGGTATCAAAGAACTGAGCCCAGATATTCAAGATTTGGCACTAAGCGCAAAAGAAATTACGCTCACTTTCTGCATGGGTTTGTGCTGAAATCCCATATTCAAAGGGTAGCATAGAAACATAGACCATGATGGCAGATAAGGAAGGCTTGGCCACCCAGTCTGCCCATTTCCTACCTATTGAATAAGCTGCACATCCTAGTTAACCAACAGCCTACTTCTTTCTAACCCCCACCAGAATTACCTTATGTCTGTCCCATGCATTCTTGAAATCCCTCACTGTTTTTGAACCCACGACCTCTTCAGAAGGTTGTTCCATGCGCCCACCACCCTCTCAGTGAAAAAATACTTCCTCACATTGCCCCTGAGCTGTACCCCTCTATCTTCAAATTGTGTCCCTTGTTCTTGCACATCTCTTTTTCTGAAAGATGCTACCCTCTTGGACTTTGTTGATTCCCTTGAGGTACTTGAAAGTTTCTATCATGTCCCCCTCCCTCTTTTCCTCAAGGGTATACATATTAAGCTCCTTTAGTCTCTCTTCAGTATGGTTTCTGGTGCAGACCCTGCACCATTTTGTTGCCTTCCTCTGGACTGCCTCCATCCTGTCTATATCCTTGCAGAGATGGGGTCTCCAGAACTGAACAGAGTACTCCAGCTGGGTAGAGATGCAGCAATTTTCAATACACTGGCAAAGTGACGCGAAGTGCCCACTTTACGTTAGTGGAGCACAACGCGAGTGGGCACTGCAAAGTGCTCACTTTGAGTTATCATTATTACTTAGCATTGCCATTATGCCTTAACGCGATGTAAGGCAAAGTGAGAAGTAAATAGGCAGCCCCCACACATCACATGGCTTACAGTACTGTTAGTCACATGCTTTAGCCAGGCAGGAAGGAAGTGAGTCAGAGAAGCAGTTTCACTTTCTTCTTTGCATTCGTAGAGGGAGAAGGCTTTGTTTAGAGGAGAGTAGTAGGGAGTGAAAGTGCTTGATTGCTGCTTGCCTTTGAGTAGTAAACAAACCAACAGCTTTTTAAAAGCTTTCTCTTTATTTAGTTTTATATTGTATTTGTGATTTTTTTGTTAGTGAATTTTTTTTATAAGTTTCGTTTTGTGTCTGTGTGTGTGACTGTGTGTGTCAGTGAGTGTCAGTGTGTCTGTGTGTGTGTCAGCCCAGGTACTTGTATTGTGTCAGTAAGGTAGAATGGACCCTGAGAAGGCGAGTCGCTGGCCAGTGGGCACGGTCGGAGGGGAGTGTGGACATGTGGAGGTGGTCATGTCATGCTGGACCACTCCCAACTCTTGGGTGTTGCTTCCCCATGTTGAAGCAACAGCAGCAGCAGCAACAGTGCCAGCGCCATGGGTGGCTGCTGTGCATCCACCTTCTCCGCCACTACCACCACACACGGTAGCAGCTGCAGGGGCTCCAGAGCACACCTCCACTACCTCCACAGCCACAGGGTTGCCCTAGAAAATCAAGGTAGTGTGACTCGTGTGAGGACTGTGTCTGGTCCCACCTGCAGCTCCCCAGTGTGGGAGTTTTTAACTCTGTGAGGAGAGACAGCACAGTCGTGGTGTGCCATCTGTGTGGTGTGCTAGTGCACCGTGGCCCCATTTGGGGACTGGTGGCCAGCACACCACATGCTCAACCACCACAAGGCAGAGTGGCAGGCTGCCACGGAAGAGGCCAGGCATCCACCTGCTGGCCCTTCCATGCCAGTGGCCGAGGGTGCTGCTGGGGTCAGAGTTGTGCCTCGCAGTCACCACCACAGCAGGAGGAGGCCAGTACAGCAGCTGCTCCACCAACACCTCAGCCACCAGCACCACCTCTCCACCACCACCCCTGCTACCTGGATTCCCAGCTGAAGTGGACTCGCCACAGTCCCTGCAACACAGCATGACATCTCCTGGTGTGGTGGCTCTGGAGAGAACAATCGAGGGTCTGTGCTTTGCAGCAGCAGGACCACACAATAGAAGAACAGCAGCAGCAAATAGTTAGAATGTTGCACCTGCTGCTGGACCACCACGCATCCCACGACCACAGTAACTTACGGGATTGTTTTCTGGCCCCTCCCCAACCCACTACTGTGCTGTACTGTTTTTGTGTGTTTTTCTTGTTGTTGTTTAATAATACATTTTCCTTCCAGGGAATCTTTCTTGAGCCACATAGTGCAATACATTTCTGTGAAAACCACCCATAATTCCATTTCAGTGTGTCACATGATGGAGGAACTCCTGTTCTAAAAACCGCCCACATTCTGCCTCCCTTCTCAGCAATGTTGGGACGTGATGCCAGGAAGAGCACATGTGCATGCTCCATTACAGTGAATATCCGATTGTCTGGCAACTTTCTGAATGTTTCTTTATGCTATAATGGTCAGGTTTGTGGTGAAACATGTGGGCACATTTCCAGTAAGAAGAGCCTTATTAGTGGAAACGTTCTCACATTCACCACAAAGTCACCCTATAACATAAGAAAACATTGGGATAGCTGCCGGACATTCACTATAGTGGAGCATGACCTGCGCCTCCCCGCCATCACGCTCCTTAACATTGCTGAGAAAGGGGGAAGAATGTGGGCTGCTTTTCTGAATGGTAATTCCTCCTTCACGTGACACACTGTAATGAAATTACAGGTGGTTTCACAGCAATATATTGCACTCTGTGGAGCAGAAATATTCCAGTGGGAGTAAGGTCCACACATATAGGTTATGTGCATCACATAATTATGTAATGTGGTGAATCTCTGTAAAGCTGCAGCAGAGCAGCAATCTGTTGAGAACTCTGACCTATATTTTTTAAAGCTATGTTAGAACTTCCTTTACTTACATCCTGACTGACTGGAATGATATGAGAATTTGCATTATACAATGGCAAGAAAAAATCCCAGACTCTGATTGGTCAGTTTGGCTGGACCCATGATGTTATCCCAGTACAACATCACGGGTCTAGTCTCAGCCTCACTGTGAACCTGCAGATGAGCATTTTATGGAGCTTTTGATTGATTGTTGCATCTTCTCTTAAAAACAAAAATATTTTCCACACAAAAACATCTTTAAAATTATTTTTTATTCTGTATAACAATGGGCCATTGTATAATAGCAATAATGCCCTCTAGGGTGTGTGTCGTTGGGATAATGTCACGCCTCAGCTGTTGGATGCACTCGGCCTGCAGCCTCGTACTCCAGCCATCTGAGGCGTGATATTATCCCAGCATGACACAATTCTGTCAGGCATTATTGTTTATAGTTGAGTCTGCTGTACTACCTTTTTCATGTGTGAATAATGAAAGGAGCATTCCTTTTAAATTGGTGCTGACCAGGTCTTTGTCATTGTTTTCCTCTTATTTTCTCCATCACGTCAGTTAGTTGTTATATATCACTTCTGTTGTTAATTAACAGTTATGCAGCAGGCAGTGTTTTATGACACCACGGAACAATAGTTATTGAAAAGCAGCTGCAAATAAATACAAACCTGGTCAGAACAATATTGAAGGCGTGCTCATTTTTTTTCATACATGAAAAAGTAGTCAACTAAGTAAAGCAGACATAAATTGTGAAAAGAAGCATATCATTCAAGTCACTACTCGGAGGTAACTAGTGGCTGTGGCAATGTAAGTAGCATAAAAAGTACAGTTCAAAATTGTCACGACATTCTTGCAATGCTTGGTTTAAGAGCAGCTGACGCCTTCAGGACAACTTTAACAAAACATAGTATTTAGGCACAGTTCAGCTTGTATCTCACATTAGTTCTATATTTCTCCTCCCATTATTTATTACTGGTGTAATTTGCATGAAAACAGGATCTTTGCTTCTGAAGAGTATATCTATTCCTGTTACTGTCTCCTACCTGAGGTCATAATGCACTGCTTGTGACATCACAGTTACTCCCATGGCAACTGATTGTGATGTCACAACACAGGATTATGACTTGAAGTAGGAGCAAGCTATAGAGGCAGATAAACTCTAAGGTATAACTAAGGTATAACGATCATGTATTCATGCAAATGTCCTCAGTAATAAATAATGGGGAAGAGAAATCTATAGAATACATGTGAATTCAAGCTGAATTGTACCTAAATATCATATTTTCAAAGTTTTCTTTGAGGCGTCAGCAGCTCATTAATTGTAATGTCAGTATAACATCATGAGCTCAGAACAATCACACAACACACAAAGTGGCACAGAATCCCCAGATTTTTATGCAGGCCCAAATTGCATCCCCTTGTGTGCAGAAAATTGACAAGTGGTAACACGGTTATATGGGAATGTTTCAGCACATACAAAGTTCCCTAGAATTAATGGTGCACTCAGTCATGCACGCAGTGATGGAACAGAGTCCTAGATTTTTCTGCAGGCCCAAAATGCACCCTCCTTGTGTGCAGAAAATTTACAAGTGGTAACACAGTGAAATGAGAGTGTTTCAGCACTTAAAAGTCCCCAGTAAAAAATGATGACCGTGAGCGTTCTGTTGCTGGTCCAATGTGTTCTGCAGGCAATTCGAGCAAATGCAATGTGATAATCTCAACTGGATTGAAGGGTGCCCTTTGGCTGTACACTAATAGTAGCCTTTATGAGTATATATATATATATATAGATATATAGATATATGGTTGTGTATTTTGTAGGTGAGGAGGAGGGTTGACATGGACATGTACTCCTGGTATTGTTCTTCATCACAGGTCACAGAAACTGTTGGTGTGCACATTCCAGTGCTCAATGAGAATTGTTTGCGCTGAAATGGAAATGGATAACTCTCAAGCACATGAAGGTAAGTATTTCTTTTTGGAGGGGTGGAGGGATATTTGCTGGTTTGTCTGTAATGGTTTCTTATTTTGTTATTGCTTCACAGATTTCATCTGCATCCTTCTTGAGTCTGGTTGTTGTTATTGATGGTCATGGACATCTAATGAAATGACTTCTGCATGTTGCATGTGTGCCCAAGCCCAGGAGAGGGGATGCCTGATGTTGAAGAATTTTTGGATAAGTCCAGTTTGACAGAACAACAAAGCATCTGGAAGTTTTGTTAAAAAGCAATGAATGACTTCTTACAACTTAATTGTTGTTTCCTCCCTGGTTCTGAATCTCAAGTCAAGTTACACTGAATCCCACATCTTGTCAACTAACACAACCTGTGTGCAATATTTGCTGCAGTCTTTCCAAAACAATGAAATGGATGAAATAAAATCTTCATACTTACCAGAATGGATTTCACATGGATATTCCATCAGTTCCTCTCTGTACGGTACAGCTGCAGTACCATTCCCCGAGTTTTAGTGATGAAGACTTTTTGTTAACCTGTAAAAGAAACAAAATAAGTGTACTATATGTGTTTTACCATTGTGGCTCTGAAAAGCTACAGAAAACTATATACAACTAAAGGAAGTGAAGCAGATAACAAACATGAGTACACATACTCACTTTATGGTTTAAATATTAAGAAGCTTAGTGTCTCTGGCTGATGGATGTGGTGATCCAGACAGACTCAGACTCAGTGGTGGCGGTGGCTAACAGCAGTCCCAATGGTGGTGGTGATCCAGGGGTGGACAGACTCAGGATCAGTTGTAGCAGTGGCTTACAGCAGTCCTGGACTGGTGGTGGTGGTGGTCCGGGGGTGACAGACTCAGGCTCAATGGTGGCAGTGGCTAACAGCAATCCCAGTGGTGGTGGTGGTGGTAGTGGTCCAGGGGTGGACAGACTCAGGCTCAGTGGTGGCAGTGGCTAACAGCAATCCCACTGGGGTGGTCCATGGGGGCACACCGCTTTTAAAAACTTCAGTTAAAACCTGCCAACATTTACCACATCATCATCCTTATAAAGAAAGCTGCCCTCACAGTCATCGATGTCTGAAGTTTGACCACTAGGAAATTCTTTCTCCACTGTTTCATCATCTACGTCAGTGGTGTGTCATTTCAGGCAGCCACTGCCAGTACCACTAGGATGATCTATTTCCATGTCACTAAAACCACTTTGACTAGGCGGGTATGAATACCAGGTTGCAGTCTGTGCTTGTATGTGCCTTTCATTCATTTTAATGAATATTAGCAAACTAACATTTGCAGGAGACAGGTTTATCTGATGATCCCTGACTATTGCACCTGCTGAGCTGAATACCCTCTCAACACTTACACTGGAGGGTGGGCATGTGAGGTACTTCAGTGCCACTGCAGTTAGCTCTGGCCATTCACTGACCTTTCTACTCCAGTACAAAAGAGGATCTTCAGTTATTGTCAGATGCCTGTTTTCAGACAAATATGACTCAATCATTCTTTCTGCTGCACTAAGTCCAGTTGTTGATGCATCATCCTGTTCTCCCGAATCACTTATTTCACAAATACCCACTTGGGACAAAGCCTCCAAAAGCGGGTTGACGCCAGTCACTTTGGATGACAGACCGTCTGGAACTGCAGTCCCTTCCCTTGCAGGATATGCTTGATGGTCCTCCAGGTACACCTTCAGCTGGATTATGCTGCTGAGGTTTGTTGACTTTGGCACGTGACTTCTGTACCTCATGAACCAAGCGCACAGTTGACCACTGATATTTTTTATCTATTCAGGCCCTCCCTCCAGTACTGATGCAATTCCACCATTGTATCGTGGGTCCAGCATTGTTGCCATGGCAAAGTTGTCACCACGCTGAATGCTCACAATGTGATGATTCTGGTCGAATACTGTCAGCATGAGTTGCAGCAACATACTGCTACCACCGTCTCCGGCAACATCAAGGCTATGCTGTACATTCATCAATGTTTGCCTCAGCACCTGCAGCAATGGAATTGATTGGCTAATGGAGGCAGACCCACCACTCGCTGCCTGTGTGGCATGTTCAAAAGGCCTCAAAATTTTTATTACAGAGTCCATGAGGTGCCACTGCTCAGTCATCATAGACATGGAGGCCCCGGAACTGTCATGGCTAGTGTGCATCACAAGATATTCTGAGATGGCTTTGCATTGTTCTTACAACCTCTCTGCCATATATAAAGTGGAGTTCCATCAGGTGACAACTTCCAGCTTCAAGCGGTGCTGAGGCAGGCTGTTCCAGATCTTGAAAAGTGAGAGCAGATACATCATGCAACAATCAGCATTTCTTTACATCAGGGTGCTGCAGAAACTCCGGAACCACAAGATTTAAACAGTGGGCGTGCATGGAACATGAAAAACACCATTCGTCATGCATTTCACCACATTTAACCCATTGTCACTTGCTATCAACCCAGCTCTCAGGGACGGAGAGTTTAGCTATTTGTCAATTTCAGTCAGTACCACGTCCAACATGTTCTCACCAGTGTGTGAACAGGTCACATTGTGCATAGCAATTGTTGCACACTGTCAAATTCCTGGAAGATTGCTACTGTGACAATCAACCTTACTGCACTGATTATTCACACTACCAACATCACAAACAACCCCGGCACCTGGCCCAGTGTGCAGTTATACACAAATATGAACTCCCTGCTGTTTTGCCACTTGTCCACATATCCATACTTAAATGGATGAATGGAGAGGAGGAATGTTGAAGGGCATGTCTTACTGAGCCGGACATAGTGTGGAACAACTCAGGGACAGCACAGGTAGAAAAGTATGTCCTGGATGGGACTTTCCATTTTGGACAGGCACGTGAAGCAAATCGCCAGAACCAGAAAGCATTTCTGCTACAACAGCATTAAGTTCACATGACACTGTATGATTCGGGGGTACTTCAGCATGGCAAAAACACTCTGTAACGTGGGCTGACTTAAAACATTTTACAAAGGGTGTGATCACAAATGGTTGTGCTCTGTGATGAATCGTATTGGCAGGGGGTGGAGTGTGGACATTGGATGAAGACGGTTGCACAAGTGATGATGACAAACCTAGAAATGCTGTTATTTTGCCAGATTTGCCAACCGGGGTTGATGTACCACATGCACTAGACATACTACATTCACCACCACCACCACAAAACTGCTACCTCACCAGCACTGGACAACATTTCAAAGTCATTATGGTCCTCCACCCCATCATGCCTGTAGTAATCCTCTGCTCTTATTACCTCACCACTGCACACGTTTAATTTACTACTGGACTTAACAGTCATGGAAGGGATAACATGCTCGCTATGGTTGCCGGTGAAGAGGTAATTGCCCCACTGTGATATTAGCTGCCAGTTTGTGCTTGGTCCACTGTGCTAAGTGCCTATTCTTAAGATTCATATGCTGTCCTCCTGTGCCCAGATGGATCCCATTTTTACCTCGACTCACATGCACAAGGCAAACCTGGCAGATTGCAACTGACTCATCATTTGCATCTTGACCAAAAAATCCTTTATTTTAAGCACTGAAGTGGGGGCATGTGATGTTTTGGGCACTGCACACCTGGACTGCAACTGACCACCATGACTACCTATCATATTTATTACTGGGTCATCATCATCAACTAAAACCGGTAGATCACAAGTTTTTACGGGGGTTCCTACAAACAGCCTCAGACACAGCCACTTTGAATTTCTTTTCTCCAGTTCCCAACTGGGGTCAATTACATCATCATCATATTCATCAACATCACACATCCACATCTTCTGCTTGGATGCTAGCATGTGGACTGCATGTTGTAACAACAGTGACATCATCACCACATTCATCATCAGCATCTACCACCATCACCACCTGATATTTTTCACCACACTGTGAATCACTGCATGGAAAATGCATGACATTAACTGCCATGGTGGATGGAATATCACATTATGCAGCTATTGTTGACATGATTATCAAATTCTCAGGTTCAGTTACTGTGATGTTAGCAGGAAGTATGACACCATCTCTGCCACTCACTTGCACTGCTTCACATTCAATATTTTTGGATATGGTACACTGGTTGGAATTCGAACTTGATGCAACAATACTAATACTTCCACCACCACTAACACCAGTAACACTAACACCACCGGCTGGGAAAACATTTCCTCCAACTATGAGTGAAGCTACTGATTGGGCTGCAAAAACACTGCAGGAGAAATACCTTTCCTCACATCAGCAATGCACTTCTGCATCTGCATACTACTACCACCCCACAGACTATCTTACTACCAACATTGCCATGGCGAGAAACAGCTTTGCTTGCACATCTCTTTGCAGACATTTTGGGGATCAACCACAATATTATAACCAAATTTAGATTTTGATACGTTCACTCTCTGATTGGGGATGCCAGATGTGAAGCCAAAAAAAACTGTAGCTTCAGCAACAGATAGACTAATCTGTCATGCAATGAAAACAACTTCAGTAACCAGTGGTGCTGATGAGGTCACAAAACAATCCAATCTGGTAAAAATTCCTTTTGCATGTGGGGGTGGGGGAGCACTGACTGCAGTGCAGATTTTTATGGCAGTACAAGCAGCAAAACAAAGAACAGATACCACGATTGCAGTACAAAATCAGGCAGTTGCAGTGGATAGCAGGTCCACACTGCTGCGCCTGCAATTACACTATTCTATGGCACAATAAAGGTGTATTATTTGATGTCACGCAACACCGCACACATACTCACACACACAGAACATTTGTCTACAATGTTGAATGAGTAATGCTGTAACAAATGCAAAAGTTCAGTACTATGCTACGTTACGTATTGTAATGTAAACAACCTGAAATTATGAACTGCTGCACCAGATCCACACAACAAAGAGCAAGAGAATTTCAACTATTACTGACAATAGTACTATGTGTACATTAACACAATCAGTTATGTAAAAAAATAACCAAAAACAAAGAAATCACTATTTCTCCAACTTAAATCTACCTACACCCCAGATACACCCCTCCCAAAGCACACTTTCACTGTCTTTCACTACACATACTCAATGTTGTAAATTAACATTCAAAATCCACAAAAAACAAAATGCATGATGATATGTGCACAGGAGGGTTTCTCACAATCGAAGAACTAAAGTTGGAGCCCCCAAAAAGCGAAAATGCTTTTTTAACAGCTTTAGAAGATTTCAATCACAGACATCTATTAGAGCACACTGTCTCCTACTCCTTCCTACACATACTACCCTGAACTGAGGCTGTGCAGATCAATATAGAGCCCATGTGACCTGAAATCCCATGAATCACTGCAAAATTCACCTTTGGGCGCAAAAAACAAGGCAAAGTGAGGCGAAGTGCATTGTCCTCAATGCACTTCACCTTAAATTGGTGGAGTAGTGGTCTGGAGGCGGAGTAATGTGAAGTCATTGTTTCCAATGGACTTCACGTTCCTCATCATAACGTAAGCACTCCATTTCGCATTGTGGAACACTCTGAATCGCCTTTTGCTCCATTAATCACTCATGGAGCGGATTGAGCCCACTTTGCCTACTACTACAGATGGGGTCTCAACAACAGTCTCTACAGAGGATAACAACTTCTTGTTTTCTATGCATGCCTCTTCCTATATATCCCAGTATCCCCCAGCCTCCTTACTGCCTTCTAACATTGCTTGCTTACCTTTAGGTCATCTGATATGAATACCCCCCAGTCTCTTTCCATTTTGTTGTTGTTATTAACTCCCCCATTGTATAATCTTCCTCTGGATTTTTGTTTCCCAGGTGCATTACTTTGCTCTTGTTTGCATTGAATCTAAGCTGCCATACTTTTGACCATTTCTGCAACCTTGCAGTCCCTTCTCATCCTTTCCAGCCCACCTGTGTATCAACCCTGTTGCAGATCTTTGTGTCATCTGCAAAGAAGCATACTTTCCTTCCAGTCCCTCTGTAATGTCACTTATAAAGACATTAAAATGATCAGACTGCTGCTTGGTTAAAATCATTTGCACCCCAGCACAGAGATAATGTCTGCAGCACACAAAGATGAGGGTGGGAGCATGTATATCAGTGCAGCGTGATATTCAGTGTGTTAGCACTGTGCAAATGGGTTTGCTCAGGTCACTTAGAGCCACATGATTACCCCTGTAAAAAGGCCATCTTAAACCAAGACAACCCGTGAGGCAGGTGGACACCCTGCATGCCACAGTAAAAGATGGTGCTCATGGGCACACACATAGTCTACCTCATGCAATAGGTCACAGAGGACAAGGAAACATAGAAACACGAAACATAGACTTTGACGCAGATAAGGACCGCTTGGCCCATCTAGTCTGCCTATTTCCTCCTACAGGATAGGCTCCCGATCCTAGTTAACCAACAGCCTATTTCTTCCTACCCCCCACAAGAATTGCCTTATGTCTGTCCCATGCATTCTTGAATTCTCCCACAGTTTTAGACCCCACAACCTCCTTAGGAAGACTGTCCATGCAAGGAAACATAGAAACACAGAAACATAGACTTTGACGGCAGATAAGGACCGCTTGGCCCATCTAGTCTGCCTATTTCTACCTACAGGATAGGCCACCGATCCTAGTTAACCAACAGCCTATTTCTTCCTACCCCCACAAGAATTGCCTTATGTCTGTCCCATGCATTCTTGAATTCTCCCACAGTTTTAGACCCACAACCTCCTTAGGAAGACTGTTCCATGCATCCACTACCCTCCCGTGAAATAGTACTTCCTCACATTGCCCCTGAACCCTGCCAACCCTGGGCCCAAAGGTAGACCACAGAGGCAATGTGCTACACACAGACAGTACCATTCGTGAGTCACATACAAAGACCTTAGTGACAACAAGATCGTGGGCTAGTATAAACTCAATAGGCCCATGCTTAGGCATCTGTGTGAGCTGCTGCATGTCCAGCTCTGGACAGACACTGAGTGCAGCCATGCATGGTATGTAGAGCTCAAGATGATGGCTCCACTGTGTTTTCTTGGCACCAGAACTTTCCAGACACCAGTGAGGACACCACCGGTATCTCACAGTCAGCCATTTCGTGCCTGTTGGGTCAGTTCCTAGAAGCCTATTTGGCCCATGCTGGAAGTTCATTGTGTTCCTCAACATATCAGCAAAATGAACAGCAACCATTCAACTGTTCAGTTCAGTTATGCACCTACCATCTGTACTTGGTGCCATTGCCTCTACCCATGGT
This sequence comes from Neoceratodus forsteri, assembly GCA_016271365.2. NCBI lineage: Eukaryota > Metazoa > Chordata > Ceratodontiformes > Ceratodontidae > Neoceratodus > Neoceratodus forsteri. Next base: position 1,221,042,946 of record CM057459.1, on the reverse strand, counting down.
GCCATCCAGGCACCCACCACTGATAAAGTAGAGGCCTATCTCAACAGAAAGGGTACCACTCCATCAATTGTCAGATGGTGTGTGATGCAACAGGGTTCATCATCAGTTTCCTGGTGTGGTACCTTGGCAGTGTCCCTGGTGCCTTCATATTGCATAACTGCATCCAGTGCCAGAGGTTTGAATGTAGGAATATCCCTAGTGGCCACCTCATCAGTAAGTGTACTCAAATGCCCACCCAGCTGACCACAGGCACAGTGATTGTTGGCCCTGCGGTATCAGCCAGAGGAAGCAAGGATATGGTTGTGCCATGTTTGGGGTTTTGGGTTGGCTCATGAGCTGTGGGGGCTGCACCACTGTGACTGTTGGGCCGTGTCGCGAACAGCATCTGATCCTCATTTGTATGGAGGTTTATGGGAGGATAATCCCTCCTGGTCTGGGGCAGACCACCAGGTCTCAACGCCACTGAATATCTTGTTATTGTCTTCTTCCATGTCCTCCTCATTGGTGTCCACCAGCTGGCACAGATGGGTGGGTGGCAGGGGCACTCATCCAGCACCAGTGGGCACATACCCCACCACCAGTGTGCACACCCAATCTACCAGAAGCTCACATCCCAGAATCTGTGATCACTCATGCATCAACACATGGGACACAGTTGTGAATGTCCACACAGATGGCTAAACACTGGGTGATAAGAGAAACAGTAGTATGGTCTACACCCAAAGTGGCATGTAGCACTGACATATGCAAGCACCCTACCAATATACATCTATATATACACATACGCATGGCCAATGAAACATCACACTGGCTGTGACTCACGGCTGGGCATGTCACACTTGAGTCTCATAGCCATGACCCCACTTCCATTACCTCCACGGGCTATTGGGTGGATGCTATGGCCTCCCTACAGATTCTGGGGTATGTGCAGCCACTGATCCCCTTTGGCCCCACCTGTGGCATGCAGCTCCTTGTGCTTTGTTGCCATTACCTACTTCATCTGCCTCCTCATGTCCCCAAAGCACTTCCTCACTGCTTCCATGTGCCTGTAATGGCAGTTGATACCACTGACCTCTTTGGTTATCTCCTCCCAGGCCTGACATACCTTGGCATTCATGCTCTTGCTCTAGGACAAGACCTCCTTCCTGGCCTTGAAGGACTGTGGGAGCACTTGGAACTCCTCCATGGAGAAGGGTGAACTCAGATTCTGTCAGTGTCCTCCACGGAACCTGCTGAACTGGGGAGTGCAATACAGTGACCAGAGTGCACACAGCAGCACACAGATGAATGGGACTGTGGTATAGTCCTCCATCCCAATCTTGTAGATGCCCTGGAAATTTCTGCATTGCAACAACCCTCAGCCACCTAACACAGTCCTGCAGATTCACAGACACAGCCATTGTGATAGTCACAGGCAGTCGGGAGGACACGGTAGGGGTATACAGGAACCCAGGCCTACCACCACCTATGCATGTATTTGAGGGTGACTGCTGACAGTACACAACATGGACTACATTTGGGGCCTCCACCCAGATGCAGCAACACCACCACCACTGGATGTGGACAGGATTGGCCACCACTGCATATGTCCTGGCTACCTCTGCATACAGCATACACACATACACACAGGGTTTACACTGGCAGGAGACACAAGAACTCCATTCAGTTACCTCATCAAAACATGTATGAGAGGGCAACCACCTCTATCATGTTGCCCTTCTGTCTATTATAGGCAAGGCCTGGAATTCTGCGGTTCTGCGGTTGCAGGAATTTGCGCAGAATTTGCATCATGCCGCAGAATATAAATAGTGCCGAGAATTCATTGTTTTTGGTGAATTTTCTTATAAATATACTGTTTTTCCATAGTGTCAGGCTTTCTTTCCCACCTCGTTTATCCTGAAGCCCCTCCTCTATGCTCAGCATATGATGTCATTGATGACATCACATCATATTTATCAATGACAGAACTGCATTATGCCAGAAAATGAATAAATCATTCCAGAAATCAGAAAATGCTGCCGCAGAAGTCAAGGAGCTGTGCTCGGTTTTAAACCTTGGTGCCTTTTTCTGCTCATCTCCTGGCGCTGTAGCACTTGCTGCTGCAGCCACTTTAATCCTAAGAAATTAATGTATTTTGACTCATAAGACTGTGCCTAAGACTGTGCCTCACGTTACACTCTAGCCTGCCTACCTGATTTAATTAACTTTTGCTGATTCTGGTACACTGCAGCTGCTGTTTTAATTAATTTTAGCATATCCTCTAACACAGCAGCTGCTTTCAGGCTTGAAACATATTATTAGTAGAGTTCTAGTTATTACATGTTTGTTTGCACTATAAGCTAGTGTACTGTTGGGGATGGTGGCTGTGTGTGCATATTATTAGTAGAGTTCTAGTTATTACATGTTTGTTTGCACTATAAGTTAGTGTACTACTGGGGGACAGTGGCTGGTGTGTGCATATTATGAGTAGAGTTCTAGTTATTACACTGTTGTTTGCACTATTAGCTAGTGTACTACTGGGGGACGGTGGCTGGTGGTACACTGCAGCTGCTGTTTAATTAATTTGAATTGAAATTTAAATTGAAATTTTCACTGTTTTTCCAGTTACCCAGGTATAAAACTGAGCTGAAAGTGTGCCTTTTACAATTTCTATTTCATTCCTACTGATTTGTTCTGTTTGCTTCTCACTTGCTGCAAGCTCTAATCTCCCTCCCCGTCCCCTGATTAACTCCTTTGTGCATATTCACTGTCTGACCCAGCCCTGATTTTCAATGTATTTAAGCCCTTGTATCTTTTCTCTTTTCCCCAGGGTCGAGAGGAGCTCACGGTTGTTGAAAAGCCTTCCCCAGCTCCCCTCGGTTCCCCAGCTACAAGGCTGGCAGCAGGAAGGTACCGATCTCAAGACTGCTCCGGTTTTAAACCTTGGCGCCTTTTTTTTCTGCTCAGCTCCCTGGCGCTTGTGGTACTGGCTGCTGCAGCCACTTTAATCCCAAGGAATTAATGTATTTTGACTCACAAGACTGTGCCTATGATACACTCTAGCCTGCCTACCTTGATTTAATTAACTTTTGCTGATTCTGGTACACTGCAGCTGCTGTTTTAATTAATTTAGCATATCCTCTAACACAGCGGCTGCTTTCAGGCTTGAAATGTTCGCCCACCCCCTACCATTAACCACCCCCACCCCTCTACCATTAATTAAATACACTGGTAATCCGCCCACTTTTGTTCCAACCTATAAACTCACTTGGAGGGCAGTCCTACCCTCCCCTTGCTGCATCAGTCCTAATTCAAACCAGCGAGGCAGTCCTTTTTTTTTTTCCTCCACTTACTCTTGCCTATTCTCTATGTTTGCCTCTGTTCTACACTTATTTTGTATGGAAAAGTAACTCAGACTGAGGGTATCCCAGTTTTATCTTTTCCCTCACCTTTCAAATTCCCCTGCTCCTGTCCACTCCTCATAAACTGCACTCTATTGGAATACCTGCCTCTTGTGAATAACTTGTATAATTGACTGCCTACCTCTGGCCACTAAGGGTCTCACTCAAACTGCCTTCACTATAGGTGTCACCCTGCCCTTAAGTGATCATTTCTGTCACTTATATTCTTGTCTTATAAGGGACAATCTACTTCTGATTTACAGAGGTTTCATACAAGGCATACATAATGTTCTCTCTTGCATGCCCAAGGTCACTTCTGGTGGTATCAGGATTACTACCCACCATAATCATCCTCTCCTATCTCTCAGGTAACATACCAGCTGGATACCCTGGGTCCCACTGCCATGAAGAATTCTCCTTTGTATTCTCCAACCTTATACCAACTAGAACCTTGCTCCCTTCTCCTAACCTGTACCTCCATATAACTCATCCTTCCAAATTGGGGCATTCCTTCTCTATCACCCCTAGCATGCCCAAATACCTCAAGCACAATTACAGATTCTACAAAGAGGTTTGGGTGATGCTTCTGCGCTTATGCTTGTCAGGAGACATAGAATCTAATCCTGGTCCCCATTGGAATGCCAGATCCACGGATGACTCATCTTGTTTTCCACTAAGGGCATGAAAATTGCCCACATGAATATCAGAAGTTTACCAGCAAACTTTCGTGAACTTGAAGCCTGGATAGCCCTGTACCGTCCGGACATACTTGGACTAATTGAAACATGGCTCAGGCCAGAGATGCCTGATTCCATGTACAAAATACCTGGCTGCAGCTTGTCCAGATTCGATCGCCCACCAAACAAAAGGGTGGAGGAGTTGCCCTTTATTATAAAGAGCATCTCACTGTCTCTGTACTCCAGTCTTGGATAACAAATCACTGTGAAGCTCTGCATACAGTTCTACAACTAGGTGGTGATAAAGGCTAAATCTGATCTGTGCCTACAATCCTCCAAAGGGGCTCTCCTGGCTTAAATGGGCTCTTGGATTATCTGGCCACTCTAAACAGTAGATCTGAAGTCATACTAATGGGAGACTTCAACCTAGACCTATCAGAGTCACGCGGTACATATACTGAAGATCTCGCCTGACTTAACCTCGCTCAACTTATCTCTAGCCCTACACGATCCGCCTCCGAGGGAGGGTGGGCAGAGGGTGACTGTGAAAAGGCAGAGATACTAAACAAATACTTTTGCTCAGTATTTACAAAGAAGAGGAAGTACCTAAAACAAGTAGAAACACTCTGGATACAGAAGTTGATACCAGACCATTTACAGAAGAAAGGGTTCTGAAAGAACTCTTAAAACTGAAAGGTGGACAAAGCAATGGGGCCTGATGGGATTCATCCCAGAATTCTAAAAGAACTAAAAGGTAGAACTAGTGACACCACTGACTACCCTCTTTAACAAATCGTGGGAGGATGGGGTGGTACCCGAGGACTGGAGGAGGGCAGATGTAATTCCCTTCACAAAAGTGGGAGCAAGGCAGAAGCAGGAAACTACAGACCTGTTAGTTTAACCTCAGTGGTAGGGAAAATGATGGAATCACTTGAAGGAAAGAATTGTTGAGTATCTAGAGGCCAGAGGGGCACAGGACCCAAGGCAGCATGGATTCACAGTGGGAAGGTCATGCCAGACAAATCTGATAGATTTCTTTGACTGGGTGACCAAAGTAGTTGATCAGGGAGGGCTGTGGACATGGCCTACCTAGACTTTAGCAAGGCATTTGACACAGTCCCACACAAAGATTAATATACAAGTTAGCCAGCCTGGGAGTGGGTCCCAAGATGACAGCCTGGGTAAAGAATTGGCTGGAGAATAGGACACAGGAGTAATAGTAAATGGGTCCACTCTGAAAAAGGGGTTAGTGAGGGTACCACAGGGTTCAGATTAGGACGGTCCTCTTCAATGTCTTTATAAGCGACATTGCAGAGGACTGGAAGGAAAAGTATGTCTCTTTGCAGATGACACAAAGATCTGCAACAGAGTTGATACACAAGGTGGAGTGGAAAGGATGAGAAGGGACTTGGCAAGGTTAGAGGAATGGTCAAATGTATGGCAGCTTAGATTCAATGCTAAGAAGTGCAAGTAATGCACCTGGGAAACAAAAACCCAGGGAAAGGTACACAATGGGGGTGAGATACTAACAACAACAAAAATGGAAAGGGACCTGGGGGTAGTCATATCAGATGACCTAAAGGTGGAAAGCAATGTGAGAGGGCAGCAAGGAGGGCTGGGGGATACTTGGATGCATAGGAAGAGGCATCACCAGTAGAAAACAGGAAGTTATTATTCCTCTGTACAGACAGCTAGTGAGACCCCATCTGGAGTACTGCGTGCAGTTCTGGAGACCCAATCTCATAAAGAAGACATAGACAGGATGGAAGCTGTCCAGAGGAGGCAACTAAAATGGTGCAGGGTCTGCACCGGAAGACATATGAAGAGAGACTTAAGGAGCTTAATATGTATAGCCTCGAGAAAGGAGGCGAGGGAGACATGATAGAAACTTTCAAGTACCTCACGGAATCAACAACGTCCAAGAGGGTAGCATCTTTCAAAAGAGGTGTGCAAGAACAAGGGGCTCAATTTGAAGATAGAAGGGCAGCTCAGAGGTAATTTAAGGAAGTATTTTTCACGGAGAGGGTTGTGGATGTATGGAGCGGTCTTCCAGAGGAGGTTGTGGAGTCAAAAACAGTGGTGGAATTCAAGCATGCATGGGACAGTCATAAGGCAATTCTAGGGGTGGGGGTAGGAAGAAGTAGGCTGCTGGTTAACTAGGACCTGCAGCTTATCCATCAGGTAGAAATGGGCAGACTGGGTGGGCCAGCGGTCCTTATCTGCCATCAAATTCTATGTTTCTATGTTCTATGTTTCTATGTTTCCAACTCGAGCACCAATCTCTCCTGGACTGGATGGCTACAAATAGAGCAAATAAAATAATTGCTGCAGGGACCTTTTCGGATTCTATTAGTGATCACCTGCCTACATTCTGTATCTGGAATGGCCACTGCCTTAAACCCCCAAGAATCATTCAATTTTGGGATTTTGCCAAACTAAACCGAACTGCACTTCGAGGGATATTAATAATATAGACTGGTCTCCCATCTATCACACTGATGATGTAAACACAGCACTTGAATACCTGATGTCTCAGCTTCTGGCCCTTCAGGATCTGCATCCCTCTGAAAAAAGGTCTTAGGGCTCCCTAATAAATGGCTTAAAAAGACCTCCTTCAAGCCATGATAAAAGAGACAAGGCCTGGACCTTGGCAAAGAGTCTCAACAATCAGAAGACTGGGTTAACTATAAACAACTGAAAATGCCTGCAAAAAGATATTCAGAAGGCTAAAAGGAGCTACCTTAGCTTCTCCAGTCTTCAGCGGGTGATACCAGGGTTTTGGAACCACATCAAAAATTTCATTGGGCAAAGGCCCAAGGCAGCCGTACCGACATGACACTGAATAGCGCAAACTGTTACAAGTTACCTACTATTGCTAATGCTCTTAATGCACAATTCTCGGATCTGTCTGAATACACTGAGAAATTCATCCAACCTCTTTCACCTCCTCCTGAGGAGCAACTTTCGCATGAAACCCCTTTTAGTCTCACATTAGTCTCCTCCACCAAAGTGCTGCATCTCCTCAAATCAGTATCCACCTATGGATCTGCTGGCCCGGATGGGCTACTGCCAAGCTTCTTGAAGTAGGCAGCCCCTGCCCTTGCTGTTCCTATTGCAAGAATCTTTAATCTTTTCATAATAACCCAAGCGGTACCAACATTGTGGAAAACCGCTCCACGTTGTCCCTGTTCACAAAAGGGATACCAAAAATATGTCAAACTATAGACCAATTGCCATTCTCTCTACCTAAATAAACTTCTAGAAGGCCATCCTACGGGTCACAAATTACCTGCACCTTAACAACCTTATATCCCTACCCAGCATGGATTCCGAACAGGACACAGCACCACAACTGCTCTGCTTCAGCTGACAAATGCAGTCCTTACAGCGATGGATAAGACCCTGCTCACTGGGGCTATATTGTCTCGATCTCACAAAACATTTGACCTTGTAAATCACTCTCTGCTACTTTCCAAACTGTCCCCTTGGCTTTGACTATCGCCCATCTCCTGGTTCGATAGCTGCCTCTCAGGAGGTTGCAATTTGTCAAATTGAATCTGCCGTCTCAAATCTTCCCTACCTCTGTTGGAGTCCCCAAGGATCTATTCTTGGCCCACTACTTTTCTCCCTTTTCATTAACAACTTGCCCTCCTTCCCTGCTCCTCCTCGTTAATCCTTTATACCGATGACATGGTGCTTCTCTCCAGTGGTAAGATCCCTTATCAGTAAGAGCACATCTTCAAGCATACTTCAACTGCTTGCAGGAGTGGTTACTAAGAACAGGCTCCTAATGAATGCTAAGAAAACTGTAACTATGCTTTTGGCCCCGTCAAGAATCAGATCTCTTACTCCAGACTTATTGATACATTCTCTAGATGACTCCCCTCTTGAATTCATTATCTCCTTCAGGTATCTAGGAGTCCTCTCGACCCATCTCTTGACTTTAACCTCCACATTGTGGCTACATGTAAGACAGTTACTCAAAACTTGGTCTTGCCTTTAAAATTAGGTCCTCCCTCAATGATGCTGCGACTTGCTATTGCTGAGGATTTCTCCTCCTGCTCTAACATATTGCTCTCAGGTTTACCTAAAAGCTAGCAAAGGCACTCCAGAAATGGAGCACCTGCTATAACAGTATATGCAGATTTGCTCTCTCCAGCTCATGAACTTACCCATCATTGCCTGCTCTACTCAAAACTAAATTGGCTTCCCCAGACTCACTCAGACACTATTCTGCAGGCTGTACAATTGATAATATGATCAGAACAGGGTCCCTAAATACCTTGCTGAACTATTAACTCAGCCCTCCCAAGCATACCACCTCAGGGTATCTGCTCAAACCCAACTTGAAATTCCCAGATATCTCACACAAAAGGAGAGCGATCCTTTGCCATATCTGCCCCCACTTCTGGAACTCCATTCCCTCCCACATCAAACTCTCCAAATCCACAAGGCCTTTAAACTGAGTCTTGGGCACACCTATTAGAATCCGACTGTTGCTCTTGTGCTGTAACTTGAGCTTCTCTCCTAGCATTTTCTCTCCTAAGGCATTTACTGATTTCCTACTGGTCTCCAAAATCTAAAAGTTTCCCACATCCAGCAGAAATCCTATTGTTATAATGCTACTTCATTTAAGTTTTGTTTGCTGTTTGTCATTTCAATTTAGTCATTGATGTATCATCAGATGAAAATAATTAATGTAATGCTATCTGTTTCTCTTTGTTGTTACTGGTAATGACTGTACCTGGCTGTATACTGTTCAAATGTTTGTTCACCTCATGCAGCGTCATGAAATACTCTTTAATGTTGACTCTGGTCTCCCTGCCTGTACTCTCAGGGTCGTGCCTAAATATAGGCAACATTGTTGTCTAGTGTACTTACCCAGTAAACAAAACCAAATAAATAAATAAATCTAGTGGTAAGGAATGTCAACCCACTGCTGAGTACAGGTCATAATGCTGTGTCCAGTAAGGGGAATTACGTAATGAGCACAGTGCAGTGATACGAATGTCCAGTTTGTTAAGTTTTGAGGTTGCAGAATAGTTACATATTACTGTATGTCCTCATAGTCTAATAGCAGGAGGAATGTGGCTTGGACAAGCCTAGTTCTGACCTCGATTCTGGAAAAGAGTGGCTTGTTGCAGTAAAAAAAAAGCTAGCCTTATTTTTAGTCTTTTATAAGATCATCAGATGTTCAGAAAATATAAGCTTGCTGTCTAAACAAAACCAAGCTATTTGAATTTGGGGGTGACTACAAAGGCTCACCTAGGAGGTTACTATGAAGCCATTCTGTAAAGTTTCAAGTATAGAGGAGATGTATTGGGGAGAAAATCATAGCTTTGGTTTTCTTAGCATTTAGGAGGTTTTGCATTTATGAGACTGGATTCAAGCTGGGCAAAGTCAGCTTGGAGGACGTCTCTGACCTTTACTAGAGGCTTCAGAAGTATAGAGGACTATATCATTGGCAAGAAATGCAATTTAGAGTTGGATATGTGGTGGTTGAGGTCGTTAATTTATAGAGAATAAGATGGAACCTAAGACAGAGCCTTGAGGACTCCTCTAGTAATTGATGGGGGAGAACAGGCCACCAGCTTTGATTTTTGCATCCTTCCTGAAAGGTAACTATTAAACCACTGAATGGTGGAAGTGTGGCTCCTATTTTAGCAAGGCTGAATTCAATAAGGTTGTGGTCTATGGTGTTGAAAGCTTTACTGAGGTCTAAGAGACAGCACCTGTGAACTTCTTGGAATCCATAGCTGAGATTCAGGCATCGGTTACTTTGGCCAAGGCAGTGCGGTACTGTGGTTGGAGAGGAAACCAGATTGGGTTGGGTTCAGGAGCGAATAGGTTTCTAAGTGATGCCTTAATTGAGCGTAGATCAGCTTTTCAAGGACTTTAGAGAGGATAGGTAAGATGGAAATGGGTCTATAATTATTTAAACCACATGGGTCCCCAGATTTAAAAGGGGAGGATGTGGGCTGATTTCAACATGACGGTACAATAGAAGAAGAGATAGAGAGGTTGAAAATATGTAAAATTGGGGCTGTAAGGTAGGTAAACCTGAGTTTTAGGAAAAGAGTTTGATTCCATCGTTCCCAGCACTTTTCTTGGTATCTAGGTACTTGAGAGTCTTTGACATCTTTAAAGTTAATGGGGTGCAACTGAAAGTGGTGGCTCATTTCTGAGGAGGTATAATTTGTGCTGCTTTGGCTAATAGCACATGAGGCATCTGAGGACGTGTAAAGCGATAGGCCAGCGGTGGTAAAGTGAGGTTCAATTCTTCAAGGATATGGAAACTATTATCCACAGCCATATCATTTTGATGATTTTGGTTGGTAAGGAGGGGCTACTGGCCGCCTTCAATAGACGAGGGCCCTCCACATTATTTGAGGTCCCCCTTGGCCCTGCTCGAGAGTGGAAACATATAAGTTGGCTTTAACAGCACAAATTTGTTTCATGCAGCGATTTCTGGCAGTTCTAAAAGCCTACCAATCCACGGGCTTTGGTGTATCTAGCCTTAGCCCATAATTTATCACGGGCAGAGACAGCATTCTTCAATTCGTCAGTGAACCAGGGTGTGAGATGTTTCGTGTCCTGCCTTAATAAATGGAGCATGTTTATTAGCTAGGGTGTTGAGGTGTCATTTGGACCATGACCCCTCATCGGGGTTTTGGAGAGATAGAGGTTTGCCATTTAACCTAGCTAGGTCATAGAGGTAGTTCAGCACACTAAACCTCCGAATGAGCATTTAATTATGATTTTAGGGTGGTGGCGAATTTTAGTTTGTAATCTTGTACAGATTACAATACCATAGTCACTCATATCATTATAAAATACTGCCAAGTGAGGGCTTTTATGGGGATGGGAAGATAATATAATATCAAGAATCGAGCTATTAGCTACATTTATCCTGTTGGGCCTTGTATGTTCTGATACTAATTGGGTAAGACCAGCTTCATCACAGAGGACTTCAGCCTGTGCGATTTGTGTGATAGCCAGTCCATATTGAAATCCCAAGGATTAATACTTCAGTATTAGCAGCAGCTGTTAGCAATTTGAGGATATTGAGGAGGTCAGTTCCACCACTAGGGGTCTGTAGCAACCGATGATAGTAATGCATTCTGTGGAGGAGATGTAACTTTGGGAGACAATTTATATTCCTTTTGTTTTGAGTTCGCTGAATGTCACTAACTGTGAACTTGGATTTGGTGTAAATAATTACTCCCCAGCCCCTAGTCCCCTGTCAGCCCTAATCAGCTTATAGTCCAGAAGGGTAACTTGTTGGTCCGAGTTGTGTTTTTAAGCCAAGATTCTGTAATAATAATAATATCAGGCTTGGTATGTAGAGCCCATGCTTGTAGCTTTTCAATTTTCTTAGGCAGGCTTTGGATATTAACCAACATTATCTTAAGACCTGAAGCTGTCACAAATTTGGAAGGTGAGGTGAGCAAGTTGGGCAGGCCTGAGTTTAATTCCATGTTTCCAGAACATAGAAGGAGCAGGAGTAACAATTTCTTTAGGGAACTCAAGAGGGACCTAAGAACTTTATTCCTTTACCCCACTTTTGGAGGTGGACAGAGGCTTCAATCTACTGATATGCGTGAAGGCAGAGTGAGATTTCAGGATATAAGAAGCCGCGAGAGAGAGGAGATGGGGCGGTAGGTATTGGTGGGAAAATAAATGGGTGTAAACTAATGGAGAAGAAACCACAGGGATAAAAATGGTACCCGGTGGGGGTGGGGCTAGCTGAAGCCATAGGGATGAAGAACAGGCAGGTCCCATAAACATCGTTCATGCAAAAGACAATGGGTGCACTACAAAGGAATGACACAAAAATTGGAGAGGTCTATATGCCATGCTATCTAAGGAGGTGCTATGTAAAGGCAGATAGAGAGCACCATAACCTATTTATGAGGAGGAAGGGCACTGTTAATGGTCCGGCAGCAGTCAATAAATAAGGAAGCTGCAGGGACAGCTGAGGCGGGACAAGAGCGTATTGAATGGGGGTCTGGGTGGGGTGGGGAGGGAAGAAAAATCAGGGACAGAGCTGAGTCTTTAGGGCGGAAAGAACCCCAGTTCAAAATTCGAGTCTCTGGGCCAGTCAGGCTATTCCTTGAAGGTGCCCGAGTTCTGATTGGTTGGCTGGTGACACGTACCTTTTGTGCTGGGGAATCCGGCTTTAGCTTTGGGGTCGGCTGCTTCAGAGCGCCGTCCGACTGGGAGAAATTGAGCAGTGGAAGCGAGGGCTTGCCCCTGTCACAGGGAGCTGCTGAAAGGAGACAGAATGGGAGATAATATAAAGGCAGCTATGGCAAGAGACAGACAAAGAATAAGTAGCACTGGGAGACAGCAAAATTAGCAAAACAAAGGAATACTAAATTTCAGCGCCAAAAATGGCCGGTAATAACTTTACGCTTACAGATATAACTTTAACGGGCTATAATCACTTAAAAAAACTGTGTGCTCACTTCTAAAACACAGACAAGTAACAAATTGGTGGAAAGGCTAATAAACAGGAGAAAAATCAGGGACAGAGCTGAGTCTTTAGGGCGGAAAGAAGCCCAGTTCAAATTTGTGTCTCTGGGCCAATCAGGGCTATTCCCTTGGAGGCACCCGCATTCCGATTGGTTGGCTGGTGATGGTACCTTTTGTGCAGGGAATCCGGCTTTGGCTTTGGGGTCAGTGGCTTCAGAGGTGCCATCTGATCAGGGAGAAATAGAGCCGTGGGCGAGGGCTTGCCCTGTCACGGGAGCCACTGAAAGGAGAGAGAAGGAGACCCACCATTGAGTTGGCCAATCTGGTTGATCTGGTGGTGGCCAGTAAGGACCAGCTGCTGGGAGAGGCAGGGGCAGAAAAGCCTTGGAGTGAGGTGTGGCGGGCGGTGAGGTGGCACCTCACACACAGAACTGGGGTCAGCTGCACTGGTGACCAATGCAGGCACAGATACAATGATCTGCACAGGACAGAGGCAGGCCACCTGCAACAGCTGCAGGCAATGGTGGATAGTGGCACCATGCCTGGCCAGGTTAGTACAGATGGTTGCATGTATTTTGAGTGTACTGGCCTGTGATCCAGCCTCTTTTGTGTTAGAGTGTGAGAGGGCTACTGACACTAAGGCACTGGGCACAGTTACTGTGTATCCATGTTGCTCCTCTGTGTGCTTTGTTGACATGTCCCACTACATGTTCTGCTAGTAAAGAAGCAGGTATCTGGGCCCCCTGTCACACAGGAAAACCCTGTGGTCTGTACAAGGCAGCACATGCCCTGAGTGCTGAAGGCAGGTACCTGCCTTAGCTGCATGATTGTGGACCACCACTGTGACATGGCAAAGTGTCAAGGTGCATGACAGACCCAGGTATAGTGCCAAAGCATGTTATGCAGGGTCTGTCTACTGGGAATGATGACCATAATATGCAACTGCCCATTGATGCCTACAACCTAGGAAGGAGGCACACGTGTCCTACATGTAGCTGTGCTGGTAGGCATCTACATCAGGATGTGGATGTGCCCACTGTCTGTGTCATGTGCACTGTCTGTACTACACCACATGATGCCCCTTTTAAAATGTTACAGGGTTTTATTTTTGAGGAGCAGAAGTCTGCACAAAGTGCCTCACTGCTAAATTGTAAGGGACCATGTGAAAACATATTAAGGGTCATATTTTCAACAGAATCTACTCTTCAATGTATTTTCTAAATTGTATTTTGAGAGGGAGGAGATATCAACCCCACCCACAATGTCTCATATTGAGACCCATTAATATTAGTGAGAAACCACTACCCCTTATGAAATCTTGGCAACTGCACCTGTTATGTCTTCCATGTCCTTCCTCCATAGTAGCAGTGCTGGTTCTGGTACACTGCTGTTCACTGGCATTTGTTGTACTCTCTTACCCAGCACCCTTGGTTGAGTGGGGAGAGCACTGTTGTTTCTTTGTCATGGTATGTTAAATCCCTTCTCCAGAGCACCACCCAACACCACAAGCAAATGGTGGCAGCGTTGGCGATAAAGGGCAACTAACTGCTGACCCAGCAACACCCCCACAGACTGGCACCATGGTATCAAACCCCTGGTACCGCCAAACAATACCACCCACAACAGTCAGACACTGGACTGCCCCACCCCAGTGACACCAGACAACATCCCCATCACAGTCTGACCCTGGAGTGCCTGATCCCTGCTGACACCAAACAACACCCTGACACTGTCCTACACACGATGTCCAGCCTTTGGTGCTATCAAACAACACCCGCTACCACAGGCTGACACTGGGGTGCCCTACCCTTGATGTCACCCAAAACATCCCCTGCACACTGACACTGGGGTGTCCAACCTCCTTGCTGCCAAACAACCCATTGACACTGGGATACCCAGTCCCCAGTGTTTGGTCCTGAAACAGGAAACTGTCCATCATCATTTCCCTTTGTTTTGTTTTTACACAGGAAATAAAGAAATCATCCACCGATGACTTCCAGCCCCCAATACCCCCTCAGCACTCCACCACCCTACACGCCACATCCCTCACCTACCTACGACAGCCGCATGAAGTAACACCCAGAAGTGACTGATGATGCTCTCTCACCTTGGCCAACCACAAAACTTACTGAAACAAGATGCCTGGTCAATAGCTTTAAATGCATTTTGAACATTTACTCAGAACTTTTCTTTTGAAGATTTTGGCCCAGATTTTCAACAGGGTTTTATTTTTTTACCACAACTCATGAACAAGACATATGTAAATATTTAAATCCACTCCAAAATATGTTTTCGCAGTCAGTCTACAAAAACACATTTTGGGCAGGATTTAAAAAATACACCTGTCTTGATTAGAAGGTGTGGTAATAAAAGGCTATATGTTAAAAGTTTGGGGTCATAATCTGAAAGCAACAACAAAGCTGTAAAGCAACATTAACATTGATGTTTACTCATAACTTTGGTAATTTTGGAGATTTTAACCTGTCATTTTAAAATTGCCTTTTTTACTCCACCTCATGAAGATGACAGAGTCATTTGTCCAATCTTGCCCAAAAAGTGTTTTCATGGTCATGCCACAAATGATGTTTGGGCACGATTTCATAAATAACCCTTGTTATCTTGATAAAGTGGAGTAATGGAATTGTATGCTGAAAATGTGGTGAAAATTTGAAAAAAGACATGAAGAAACTTTGAAGTTTTTCAACATTTATAATAAGTTGCAAGTTCTGTTACATTTTGAACCAACATTTTCAACATAGTCTCTTTACCCAACCTCATGAATGTAAGAGGTGTCATTTAACAAACCCCTCTCAATCCTGTTTTAATGGTTGTTCTGCAAAATCACATTTAAAGTGGGATTTGATTAATGACATTTGGCATATTCATAAACTGGAGTAACAGACTTACTGTTTTGAAAATTCATGATCATGATCAAAGAAAACAGCAATATTATATGAACCCTTTCTTTCCTAATCACAATAACTGTACTGTTAAAACTATTTTTTAATTTTAACTGCTACACATTCTAAACCCAGCACTACACAGCAAATACAAACAAGCACATATTTAACTTGTCTTAATGTGATTTTGATGAGGCAGTAGAGGAGATAATCCATTTAGAAACTGTCCATTAGTACTAGCCTACTATTTCTGCATTTTAATGTTGGCTCATGTGCACGCCAGCCAACAATTTGCATTAGTAGCAGATTTGGAGTGCAGTCACTGTGGGAAAATGCAGGGCATGCAACAGGTGTGTCCTCATTCCCCAATAAGCAGCTGCAGGCGCTGACATAAAGCATACATCAGGTGGCCACAGATCTAACAAAATGTCTGCTGCAAGCAAGTGGCATACTGCATCTCCGGCGATGCCTGTCCGGTGCCTGCAGACTGCCCTGACCCACTTCACTTGCCGATAGAGCCACTCCCCTTCAGCATAATACCCCCCATTTTAAAATGTATGCCGGTGCCGAACCTTCCTCAGCATCATCGCCCCCTGAACAGTCTTTCTTTGCAGGTGAGGCCCAATCCCGTTGGTGTGAGTTCCTCTTCCCATTTATTTTGCCAATAGAGACCACTCCCTGTCAGCATAATGTGGTGCCCCCTGCTTTGTTGTGTGCCAAGGGGTGCCCAACCCCTCGACTCTCGTCTCCTCTTCAGTATGTGCTGACGGGTGCCCAATCCCCATCAGCTGCAGCATCCCTACCACAAAACAGTCAGGTGGCACACTGGGAGCCCACCCCAGTGTGCCAAATGCCCTGAAATGCAAAAACGGACCCATGATTTTTTTTTTTTGTTTTAAACCTGTGAAAGAAGAAACGGTCCTCACAGTCCCCCTGCCCCTCCCCAATGCCGCCTACCTCTGCACACCCAGCCTCACCACACACCCCCACCCCATACTTACCTCGAGGTCTGGCGCGATGATCTTTGGTGGACTGGGAACCGTCTGCACTCTTCAAAGCCAACTGCAACTGAAGAAATGCCGATGGCTGTTAATGGCATAAATAGTTTTTTCAACTTTGGTACACATCTTGGCCATTTTTGGGAATTTTGGCACCACATTTTCAACATGGGGTTATTGGGAACCCTCTTCACGAATTCAGTCACTGTTATGGTGTTATTAGGTTCTGAAAGTTGATTTTGAAGTCACTTAAGCGGAATCACCTTTCAGGACCAGATTAATACGAGGTGCCACTGTTCATGAGGGGGCTCTCAAAAAGCCTATGTTGCAAATTTGGTAGAAAAATAAAAATGGCTGTTTTACAAGCATGCATGCGCAGTTTCCATGTATGCTCGTAACTTCGTGAATTTATAATATTTCAGTCCAGATTTCAAAATTGCCATTTTCCCATCCTCCTTATGAACAGTATAACTGTCATTTTACATATCCTGGCTGAAATGTGTTTTTGCCGTCTAGCACACAATACCCGCGTTAGCTGTGCAATCAGATTTCGGAAGGACAGTTTGAGGAAATGACGGTGACACTTTTCATGAGCAGAGGTCCTAAAATGCTTGTGCTGAAAATTTGGTGATTATCGTCCATAAAATGACTGTGTTAAAGTTTATGCTATGCAGTTTCCATGCACCTTTGTAACTTCTAAATTTGCAATATCTTCATGCCAGATTTTCAACACTAGCATTTTTCACACCTCCTTATGAACAGTACAGCTGTCATTTTTCACATCCTGCCCAAAATGTGTTTTTGCACCTGTTGTGCACAATGGCGTGGTCACTGTGAGAAATCAACTTTTGGGACAAATTAACAAATCACAGTGTCACTGTTCATGAGGAGAGTCCCAAAATGCCGATGTTGAAAATGTAGTTAAAAATCCAAAAATAATTGGGTTATGGTTGTGTGTTCATAGTTTCTATGCATGCTCATGCTTCACCAGTTTTCCATATTTTCACTCCAGATTTTCAACGTTGAAGTTTTTACATCTCCGCATGAACAGTTGTCAATTTTTCATCCTGCCCAAAATGTGTTTTCATCCCTGTGTCACCAAATG
This sequence comes from Neoceratodus forsteri, assembly GCA_016271365.2. NCBI lineage: Eukaryota > Metazoa > Chordata > Ceratodontiformes > Ceratodontidae > Neoceratodus > Neoceratodus forsteri. The sequence continues at coordinate 1,221,025,411 of CM057459.1, read as the reverse complement.
GCATAGCTGCTGTGCAAAACTACCTTTCAGTTAACAAACTGATTGTGCGCTCTTCATGAGGTGGGGTCACAAAAAGTCTATGCTGAACATTTGGGTGAAAATACCCAGCAAACACCTATGGTATTAGGGTTTCTAACTGTAACTCCCACCCTGTAGAGACTGACAGGCATCAGGGGTGTGACTTGGGATCATTGGCTGTAATGCTCATGCCATTCCACCTCACCCCCTGCACTACCAATGCCAATGACAGTGAGACAACATTCGGCATTGACAAATGCTTGTTTTTAATCCTTTGGTAACCAGGTAAAGCCCACTAGGCACAATGCCTGTTTTCAGGGGTGATGTGGGAGCACTGTGGAGGTTAAGAGACTTGCTCAGAGTCACACAGTATGGAAGTAGAGATTGTGAGAATCAAACCAATGTCTGCTGGATGTACAAAGCTCATTCACAGCTCATTACCGTAACCTCTAGGCTATCTGCCACACCCAGTTCGAATACAGTAAGTAAGGAGGCAGTATAGCACAGTGGTTGAAGGCTTGGAGCTACAAACCTGAGACCTGGGTTTGAATCACAGCCCTCACTTGCTTACTGTGTGACCCTGAGCAAGTCACTTTACTTCCTTGTGCTCCCAGGTCGTGCCTTTAAAAAGCTTTCAACTTAGTGTGTGTCCCTCCTGGTTAAAAAATACTCATCTAATTTTCTTTTGCAGAGATCACTGTTTTTGCTGTCAGTTATGTGTTGCGTTAGTTGGGTCCAAAAGCTATTTGTTGTGTATACAAAAGCTACTCTTTTCAGTTCTAAGTCTTCCTTAATTGTTTATTATAACCACTTGGCCAACACTACCATAACATAATTCTGGTCACTTACTATTATAGCACCTGCAAATGAAGCTGCTATTCCTCCACTGCTGGTTGCCTCAATGGCTGGCATATTATTGATATAAATTTTTGCACCTTAGTGCTTGCAGTAGATCAGCAAAGTTTATCCTTCTTTTCTCCACTCCACAGGCCTGCTGAACTGTCCCCAACTGTAGTTAGATACAAATTAACTCCCTTGGACCCTGCTTTCCTTGCCCTCCTCTCCAACCCTGAAGACAACTGCTTGGTTATTTCCTGCACTCCCTCACTTTCTCCTCCTCCCCTGGCCTCACCCTACATGCTCATTCCTCCTTCTGCTTCTTGCTGGTGACTTTGAAAGCAATCTATTTCTACATACTCAGAATGACCCTACCAATATCACCTGGGCAAAGTCTTCTAGTCTGAGGTTGCCCATCCAAATATCTGCAGCCTCCCATCCAAGTTACAGAACTCAAGGCTTGGATGGCCCTCTGTAAGCCCCACATCCTTGGGCTCTCCAAGACCTGGCTAAAACTCTTCAACCTTGACTCTTCTTTTCAGCTCCCAGGATACTCCCTCCTTCACTTTGATAGACTAGGAAAGAAGAAGGGTGGGAGAGTAGCTCTGTATGTGCAGGAGCATATCACACATCAGCACTTTACCCTAACTAAAGCGTTTGACACAGTCAATCACCCTCTCCTAACTGTGACACTTCACACTTTTGGTCTCTCACGTGAAGCCACTTCCTGGTTTCAAAATTACTAGCTGGCAGATCACAATTAGAGATGCAGCAAAGTTTAAATTCATCTGCAAAGTTAAGTTGAAGTGGGCAACTTCAAATTTACATAACACTGTCTTGAAATTTCCATTAAAGGTCAAAATTCTCCTTTAATGGACTTCACGTTATTCAGTTCAAAGTTCACTTTGAATTACAGTTAGAGAAGGAAAGTTGGTAAAAAACAGCCCACAGATCACATGTTTGACTGACTGCAGGTTACATGATGCAGGCGGGCAATTAATTAAACAGGAAGTCAGTTAAAGTGGTGTACTGGTCTGCCATCTACCTCTGCAACAATGTAACCTCTGCAGTTAAATTCTTCATTGATGCCTCCTTTGGCTGTAGGACCTCCACTTCCCTATCACTACTCTGGGGTAGAGGGACTGCACCTGCTGGTTAACTAAGGTTGCTGTCCCTAATGAAAAATAGAAATATTAAGTGCAAAGCCTACAAAAGACCCTGCTCCCCCAACTCTGGGCAACTTACAGGTGCTTGCACAAGACATGCAAGCAAACTGCCAAATCCCTAAGTGCAACTTCTACATAAATCAACAAAGAAATAACCGTGATGATCCACATCATTTCTGGGCCTCTACTGGATTGCTACTAAACCCCATGACTCAGTCAAGTCACTCAACTCTCCTCCCCTTCAGCCCCTCAACTGATCTGGTGGAAATTGCAGAGATCTTTAACAAACAATTCTCCAACCTCTCCATCAATCTTAGTAAACTCCCTCCCAACCACCTTCTGGCCCTAGTAGTCAGGCTAACCCCTCCTCCTCCACCACCACCCCTTTGATCTTAAGGCTAACAACCTAATGGTACTGCCAGACTCCTCAAGTCCCTCCCTGCTAGGGGTAGTCCTTGCAGTGATGGGTTCTTTCCTCATTCCTCAGGTTCATCTCCCTGTCATCATTGCATCCCTCAGCTATATATTTAACCTTGCCTTCTCCACATCCATGATGCCTGACTCCTAGAAGCATGCTAATGTGGTGCCTATTTTCAAAGCAGGTGATCCTCTCACCTTATAACTATAGACCCATCTCCTAATCCCTCACCTTAGCAAGTTTATGGAAAATATTGTACACTTCCTGTTATTGGAACATCTTGGCAAATACAATCTCCTGTGCCCCCAACAGCATGGTTTCCATAAGCACCACAGCACCACATCAGCCTTGTCCCATTTCTCCAATCATGTCTTAAGAAACATGGATGCGGAAAGGCCACTGGTGCTGTATTTATGGACCTCACTAAGGCCTTTGACCTTGTCGACCACCCCTTCTCCATGCAGCCCTTCTACACCTTGGTTGCTCCCCTGAAAAACAGGCTGGTTTGGAAGCAACCTACCGGCAGGTACAGTCTGTCACAATTGGCTCTGTCCTCCCACTGGCCCTACCAGTCTCCAAGGGGTCTCCAAGGATCTATACTTGGGCCCTACTATTCTCCATTTTTATTAGTGCACTCCCTGCTGAGAGTCTCACCTGTGAGGCTCTTCTCTATGTGGATGACCTTGTCCTCTACCACAGTGACAAGTCTCCTGCAACCATCTCCTCCACTCTTACTCTTAACTATTGTGCTGCCCATAATTGGTTCCTCTCCCAAAAATTTCTGGTTAATGAAAAAAACAAAGTCCATGCTGTTTGGATCCAAACCTTTCCTCTCCAAGATGTCCAAGACAAACTCCACCTAGACTTGCTGCTCCCTCTTTGAAAATGTCCCTGTTTTAAATACCTAGGCCTAGCTCTTGGCCCCTCCCTTATGTTCACTGAACACATCAACATTTCTGTGCATAGATCTAATCAGAAGCTAGGTGCAGCCTACCACCTCAAACAGTTGCTGTCAGGGTAGATCACGCCTCCACAATAACACTTGGTAACCTTCTTCCCATCATTGAGTACTGTTCTCCTGTCTATTTCCATATGTCATCAGCCCTGCACTCTAGACTAATCACCGTCTATATCAGTATCTGCGTATGTCCTCTAGTGCCCTACTCACGCATCACTACATGCTGTACCAGTCTTTTGGTTGGCTACCACTGCAAGGGTGCTTTGATTATGTCCTTGGCTACATTATGGACAATGCACTCAGAGGTGGCCTCTGTCCCCATATTCATCTCTCCTCACAGGTAGAGCTGTCTAGGAGACTTCAGGAATCCTCTGCCCCTCCTTGGCTGTTCAATGTATCTCCAGTAACTTGGGCAGTAAAGCCTTCACCATCTCTGCCCCTCGCTATAGAAACAGCCTCCCTCATTGTTCCACTCATCCTCCTCTCATCATTCCTTCAAAAACAGTTTCAAAAAATGGCTACAGTCTGAAGCCATGTGCCATGGTTCACCTGGGTAATCTGGAAGAATTCTCTTGGTTGGGTACCCACCCAGCCACCCACCCACTCACGTACTCCTTTGAGCGTCTCTTTGCTGTGTGCTCCCCTACTCCTTTACTACTGTCCCCCTTCCTTTCCACCCTCTCAGCCCTGCATGAGGCTACTATTACCTCCTCCCTTTTCCTGTGCCTCTGCCTTATTTTGTGGATGGGAGTATTTACCATTATTCTCCTTGATTTATACTACTGTTGGTGACTCTCTCCTTAACAATTTACTAGGGAACCCAATGTATTTTGCACTTGAAGTGTCATTTTCAACACTATATTACGGTCTCTGTGTTGCTGCAAGTAGTATTTTGTCCTGCACTATAACCTGTGACTATGTACTTGGATCTGTAAACTGGCCTAATATGTCACCTTGTTTTATGTATTTCTGTATATATTCCTACAGTGTACTGTAAGCTGCAACACCTCATGCTGTGGCCTGTTCATTTATTGTATATTACCTGTATCTGTATTGCCTGATTGTGCCATGTTATGGCCGGGTCATACTGAAAACAGTCCTTTGGATCAGTTCATCTACCCGGTTACCAAATAAATAAATAAGTAAATAAATGCCCCCAGTGTTATTTTGTTTTTTAATTCCAATCCAAGAAATGTCATTATTTCATTATCAGAATGTATATTAAACAATAAGAGTGTATCACCCTGCAGTCTCTTTTTGTGTAACTAAACTGATCTAATGACCTGAATCTATCTTTGTATTCCATGTTTTCTATCCAGTCATCATTTTAGTTGCTTTACACTGAATTCTTTCTACTTTTTCTATCATTTAATGTCAACCCTCCACAAAATTGTGAATCATAATCACTTACTAGTCATTAGGGCTGTACATTGGCGAATACTATTTTCTGAATACCACGAATAATGGGCTATCGAACATTCAGACCTGAATACTGAATAGCCCAACTATTGAGTGGTATTGGTATTCAACAGTGGGATTGTTTAAAAATTAAAAAATAAAGCCTTTTATGGCTTCCCCCTCTGATCGACATTAAAACTAAATATATTCTACACCCTGGTGTCTAGTGGTCCCACCCCAGCTGATCACCAGCCCAAATGGAAGAATCCACCCCACTGAGATCTACATCCATTTCTCCACCTGACTCCCTGGTGTGTAGTGGACCCCCCAGACTGTCATCAGATGGTGCCCCATTTCCCCATCCTGAGGCGGGCCACTGGCACAGCCCTCACTCACCTCAAGGCCCAGCAGCCCAACAGCACTTTAATAAATGAGTGCATGCTTGTACACACATGCTCATTCACTGATTTGAGACTAGCTCTCACTTTTGTCATAGCATTACTACTGGGGGCTAGAGAGAGAGGGAGCTGTTTGGTCAACGGGATGGCAGGATGGGGAATGGCATTGTGTTCACTGGGAGAGGTCCACAACATCATTCCCCCATCCTGCTCCCCCTACTGATGATTGAGCAGCCCCTCCCCTCTAGCTCCCTGGTAGTGGTACTAGACCAGTGTGAGAGCTGGTCTGAATTCAATGCATGAGCACATGCTTGTACAAAGCATGTACTCATTCATTGAAGCACTCAGTTGGGCTGCCAGCCATGGAGGTGAGTGAAGGGCTCGTGCCAGTGGCCCACTCAGGGTAGCTGGGGGAGTGGAGGAGGAACTATCTGATGACATGGTGGGGAGTCCACTAGACTCCAGGAGTTGGAACATTTTTAATTTTATACATTGGGGATGGGGAAATGGATGGAAATCTAGGCAGAGGATTCTTCAGTTTGGGCTTATGATTATCCGGGGACCACTAGACACCAGGGATGAATATATTTGATTTTAATGTTGGCCGGTGGGGGGCTTGTTAATTATAAACAACCCCATCTTGCCCACGAATACCGAATAACAAATATTTCTTCACTGAATACTGAATATTCAGCTGAATATTCAGAAAAGGTATTCAGACAGCCCTACTGGTCATATGTATGTATTACTTGTATGTATGTACAGTATGTATGCATGAGGTTATGGGGAGGGTCATGTCAAATAACTCTGATAGATTTCGTTCTTGGTGACAAAGATTTACATCAGGGTTGAGTGGTGGACATGGCCTACCTAGATTTTAGTAAGGCTTTTGACACTGTTCCACATGAGGAGACTAGTATGCAAGCTGGGTAGCACAGAGTTCTGACATTACTTCCCAAAACTGCTAACAACATACACCTGTTCATGTCCTTAAGGCACAGCACACTAAATAGGTTGTAGAGACACTCACAAGCTTGCACACACTAAAACAAGAACAAAAAATACAACAAAGAAAAGTATCTGTAACAGGAAGGGACACAGACAAGTGGGAGTGGTACAATGTACTGGCTGTGGAGCAGCAGTCTTCTGGGAGACATTCTGGAAACTGCGTTGCTGCCCTATTGCAGGCAACTCTTTGGTCTGTGGGAGGTTGCTTGCGTCTCCATGCTGACCTGGCAATGATTCAGAAAACCTGCTCCTCCACCCAGGGACCACTCAGGCCACTGCCACTACCTCAGGGTTGCCAAAAAGAGGTGGTTGGACCACGGTGGGTCAGGGAGGGTGAGGTGGTGGAACAGAGGCGCATCCCTCCAGTTGTGCCTCTCCACAATTCATTCACCACTCTGGTGGAGCATGGTGCCTCTATGGAGGCACCCACAGTAGAGACCAGGAGGATGCTGGGAACCTCCACAATGGAGACCAACAGGAGGGTGGCCAGGGACCTCAGAGGGAAAACAACTCCTGGTGGGGGATTCAATTGTTAGGGGGAGAACTGGGGAGGAAGGAAAGGGAGGTAGGTGCCTGCCTGGTGCCATGGCTTGGAGGGACAGGAAACAAATCCTCAGGATGGTGGGAGCAGCTGCAAGGAGGAGTGAGCTTGATGTCATTATCCACCTAGGGACAAATGACCTAGCTGAGAATGGGATCACAGCAGTGCAACAGGAGTTTGTGAGTTGGGAGGGGCCTTAGACAAGTAACACACATGGTAACTTTCTCAGAAGTGCTACCTTTCTACGGCATGGATGAGTCTACTCCACACCATGGGATTCAATGACTGGTTGAAAAACTGGTGCAGAGCTCAGGGATGTGGCTTCATTGGGACTGGGGCTCCACCTGGAGGATGCAAGCCTATAAAAGCACAATGGTCTGCATCTATCCTGGAGGGACCAGGATCCTAGGTGATAGGTTTAAATGCTTCATTGGCAAGCATTTAAATTAGCCAAAGGGGAGGCACTGAAAAGGAGGGAAATTCTAGCTCCCCAAAAGTCAGAGAAGCTAGTGAGGTAAACACCAAAATAGAACAGCTGATTTGGATAAGGGCAGGGGTAAATGGAGAAAAGACAAAGGCAGTAAGGGAGAAGGATAGGGCAAAAAGAAATAAAGCCAGAAAAAATGGAGGGTAATGAGTACCAATGCCTGTAGTCCAGGTAAAGCTCCCTGAAATGGTGGCCTTGATGAAGAGGGATGCCTGGATATCATGGCAGTCACAAAAACATGGTACACAGAGAACCATAACTGGGATGTCAACATATCAGGGTACACAATCTACAGGAGGGACAGGGAGAAGAAGAGGAGAAGGAGGCACTCTCTATGTAAGGGAAGAGATCAAAGCAACAGAACTAAAAGGTTAACAAGGACAAGAGGAGGCACTGTGGGTCACCCTGGAGACTGGAAATGGCTCCACAATCCACACAGGGGTTGTATACAGACCCCTGTCTCAGGCGGAGGAAACAGACAAGGAAATGATAGAAGTCATCCTTGGGATGGCAGAGAAAGGTGAGATATTGCTGATGGGGGACCTGAATATGCCAGATGTTAACTTGAGCACCTTTGCTGCAGCCACATCCAAACAGGGCCATTCTCGATGCCCTACAGGGGCATGCCTCAGACAGCTAGTTTTGGAATCCACTCAGGAGGAGCAATCTTAGACCTGGTACTCTCAAATGGGGAAGAGAGAGGATCTCTGATCTTGAAGTGGGTAGCCATCTGGGAACAAGCACCACCCAAACAATCATGACAAGCAGCTGTAGAGTCAAGCCACACAAAAGTGAAGGTACTGGACTTCAGGAGGGCTGATTTTGTCAAAATGGGAGAGTGCCTCAGAACAGCACTAGCAAACAGGCAAGAAGCTGGGGTGGAGCAACAATGGGAAACATCAAAACTGCCATCACAGAGGCAACACACATTTGTGTGAAGCAAATAAACAAATCAAAACAAAAAAAAACACTATGGTTCTCAAAAGAAGTGGCAGGAAGGTAAGGGAGAAAAAGATAGCATTCAGAAAGTATAAGGAAACACATAAGAAGCAGGAAAGAGAACTGTACCAGTTAAAGCAGTAGGAAGTGGGAAAGGCAGTCAGAATAGCAAAGGCCCAAACTGAGGAAAAGATGGCCAACTTGGTTAAGAAGGGGATAAAACCTTTTATAGGTACATTAGGGAGCAAAAAGAAAGATAAGGGCAGGGATACTGCAGCTGAATAAAGAGGAAGGTGGCTGGGCAGAGAGTGACAGTGAAGAAGCAGGGATACTGAGCGAATATTTCTGCTCAGTATTCACAATGGAAAAGCAGGGGAGAGACCTAATCCAGTCAATAGAAGCACTCTGGATAGGGGGTTGATATTAGTCCTTTCACAGAGGAAAAGGTTCTGAAAGAACTCTTAAAACTGAAGGTGGATAAAGCAATGGGGCCTGATGGGATTCATCTCAGAATTCTAAAAGAACTAAGGAAGAACTAGTAACACCACTGACTACCCTTTTAATAAATCATGGGAGGATGGTGTGGTACCTGAGGACTGGAGAAGGGTGGATGTGATTCCCCTTCACAAAAGTGGGAGCAAGACAGAGGCAGGAAACTACAGACCTGTCAGTTTGACCTCAGTTGTAGGAAAATGATGGAATCACTTCTGAAGGAAAGAATTGTTGAGTACTTTGAGGCCAGTGGGGAACAGGACCCAAGGCAGCATGGATTCACAGCAGGAAGCTCATGTCAAACAAATCTAATTGATTTATTTGATTGGGTGACCAAAGTAGTGAACCACGGAGGGGCTGTGGACATAGCCTACCTAGACTTTAGCAAGGCATTTGACACAGTCCCACACAAAGATTAATAAACAAATTAGCCAGCCTGGGAGTGGGTCACAGGGTGGTAGCCTAAATAAAACACTGGCTGGACAACAGGACACAGTGGGTAATAGTAAATGGAGTCCACAGTGAAGAAAGGAGGGTTACTAGTGGGGTACGCAGGAGTTCAGTACTATGGCGGTCCTTTTTAATGTCTTTATAAGTGACATTGCAGAGGGACTGGAGGAGAAGGTATGTCTCTTTGCAGATGCACAAAGATCTGCAACAGGGTTGATATGCAAGGTGGGGTGGAAAGGATGAAAATGGACTTGGCAAGGTTGGAGAAATTGTCAAATGTATGGTAGCTTAGATTCAATGCAAAAAAGTGCAAAGTAATGCACCTGGGAAATAAAACCCAGGACAAGAGTACACAATGGGTGGTGAGATACTGACAGCAACAAAAATGGAAAGGGACCTGGGGGTAGTCATATAAGATGACCTAAAGGTGGGCAAGCAATGTGAGAGGGCAGTAAGGAAGGGTTGGGGGATACTGGGATGCATAGGGAGAGGCATCACCGGTAGAAAACAAAAGTTGTTGGCCCTCTGTACAGACTGTTGGTAAGACCACATCTGGAGTACTGTGTACAGTTCTGGAGATGTCATCTCCCATAAGGACATAAACAGAGTGGAGGCTGTCTAGATGAGGGGAACCAAAATGGTGCAGGGTCTGCACCAGAAGACATATGAAGAAAGACTAAATCACCTGAAGATGTATAACCTCAAGGAAAGGAGGGAGAGGGGACATGATAGAAACTTTCAAATACCTCAAGAGTCAACAAAGTCCAAGAGGTGGCATCTTTTAAAAAATAGATGTGCAAGAACAAGTAGGCAGAATTTGAAGATAGAGGGAGATGGCTCAGAGGTAATGTGAGGAAGTATTTCTTCACAGAGAGGGTTGTAGATGCATGGAACAGCCTTCCTGAGGAGGGTCATAGAGTCAAAAACAGTGGGGAATTCAAGAATGTATGGGACAGACATGAGGCAATTCTAGTGAGGGACAGAAGGAAGTAGGCTGTTGGTTAACTAGGATCTGCAGCTTATCCGTTAGGATGAAATGGGCAGACTAGATGGGCCAGCGGTCCTTATCTGCCGTCAAATTCTATGTTTCTATGTTTAGGTGTGGGTCCAAAGGTGGTAAGCCTCGATAAGAAATTGGTTAGGGAATAGAAGACAGAGGTGGTGGTAAATGCAACATCTGCTGAGTAATATAATAAAATATCTCTGGTTGCTACCTGACGTGGTACTAGTATACATGTATTATGACTACCGTGATCTACCTATTACCAAGCATGTACCACCAATGAATGCCTGTAACACTGGTTGCTTTTTAATCTAAGCGTTATGTACTGTAGTGTTTTGTTTGCTGTGATGTATTGCTCTCTTGATGAGGTCCTTTGTAAATGAGTCTATGACTCAAGGGTCTGTAAACCGATGATCTAATAAATACATAAAATAAATAAATAAATGGAGTTCACCACAAGGAAGGGAGAGTGACCAGCGGGGTGTCTCAGGGATCAGTGCTAGTGTGGTGGCAGAGCTGTGATGGTTATTGCCCTATAGTTTAGTGTAATGCCAGATAAATCTGGAAGGAGAGGCTGGTGGCATACTCTAGAAGCAAAGATTCAAGGTTTATTAGCAATAGTTGGAGCACACAGAAAAGGACTTAGCATTCACTATCACTATCACACAAGAGAAAGAATGAATAAGATTACCAGGACCACAAACTGGCCCCACTAATGTCATACAAAAGTCCAGGTGATTCAAGTCCTAAGGATGTAGTAATCCAATGCACCAAGCTTAGGTTTCTAGTATTTTGGTTGGCTGACCACTGGGTGTGAACCCAATTAAGCACTTCTATACAGATCCATAAAGCGGGGTTGGTTGAGGTTATTGGAGATGGGTGTAGGTGATGCTGGGCTTCGGGGACCTCCTTGGGTCAAAGAAGAGGCACTGGAGGAACCCTAGATGAGGTGTGCAGGAACCCTGGAGAACAAGAATAATCCTGAAAGGTAATCTCCTCTTTCTTTTACAATTGAGAGCCTACCACTTGGACCCGGGTGGCCCCTACACTGACTCACTTTGGGAGGAACCCTACTACCATCTAACTCACACTATGACTGGCCCCAAATGTCTTCAGAGAAGTAGCAGTAGGTAATTGCAGCAATCAATGCCCTCAGCGTTGTGCAGTCCCACAGAACAATTGAGCCAAATAAGGCAATGCAGTCATGATACACCAGGAAAAAGGTAGTTTAGTCACATAAAACTCTTCAATTGAATATAGCAGTTCAGTCACAGTAAGCAGTTTAACTACTTAAAACAGTTTGATTAAATACAGCACTTCAGATGCAGCAAACAGTGGGTCCAAGCAACAGGAGAGGAGGGCAGGCAGATAAGAAAAATACAGTTTGCTCCATGGGCATTGAAACAGTCTGATAACCCACTCCTTTATTAATGTGGATCAGCTCTGGGTGTCTTCTGAATATTGAGGAGGCCAGAGGCCTAAGTCTCTTTGTCTCAGCTATAGGCTGCCCCACCTTCTACCAAATATGGATAAAGGATTAAGCCTTTTCCCATCTCCTTAGCAAAAGAAGCTCAGAACTATTATGGCTCATATTACCCTGGGACTACGAGGCAGGATTCTCTTATAATCTACTTTGTGCACCTGCAGTCAGTCCTTCACAGCTAACAATAGAAAAATTCAGCATGAAAATTTCAATAATACTTTGAGCTGGCTTTACCTAGCAATTCTTTGACTCTTGGCTGAGAGGAGTGCCCAAGTATCTCTATTTGGAGCACAGACTGCCTAGAATGAAGTTAGACTAGCAGAGATTCCTCCAAGAGTGGAGCTCTACAAACATCTTTAAGTTTTGTCCAACAATTATTTGGTTTAAACCCACCAAGCTTCTGCCTTCTTGATTCATTCTCTCTCTCTCTCTCCCTGTCTCTATACAATTTGACAAGGTAAGCAGCTTCCATCTACTCTTGCTTGGGGACTAGCTGAACAAACAATCATTCCCTGGCTAGGGCAGGTCTAGCTATGGCTAATTGTTAAAGAAATGCTGGCCAACAAGCCTACTCAACCCTGGAGTTCAGGAAGGATTTCTGTACCCAGGGAATGCCTAACCACAAAGGAGTGATAAGGCCTCTTCTGCTGGAGACTGCTGCATAAAAGATTCACTGGGTCTGTTTCCCAGCCAAATAGACTGACTCACTGCACTGGAGGACCTGACTAGATGGCACATTTCTGCTGAAAACCGACTGAAGCTGCTACTGGAGATCTTCTGGATGGGAGTTACACTGAAGGGGCCTACTGATTCACTTCAACCTCCTAACAGGAAGACAACATCCCTTTCCCAGTCCTTCATCCTCCCTGGTCAAACTCTTTCTGCTCTCTCTCCAGCCTATGCAGAGCCTCCTCAAGACTGGGGTGGTCTGGCTACCTGCCAGGGACAGGGTCCTTTGTCAAGAGGTCAGCTTCCAGAGGCTGGGTCAATGGCTAAAAAAAACTACAAATTTGAATCAACCCTGGCCATGGGATTGGCTGAGGGGCTCAACAGCTTCCTTCTCCCTGCTGAGACATGAATATGGCCCAACTGATTTGGCCTTGGCTGACTAGAGTGTTGGACTTGGGCAGGAGAAAGGGAGGACAAAGAAGGAAAAAAAATGGTTTTCTTTTAAAACTCTGAATTTATTCTGCCAGGACTGTCTGCTGGAGAGGGGACTGTTCTATGCTTCAGAGGTCCCCTAAGCTTTTCAAGGGTTTCCCAATAAGCTGCCAGGGTCCCCATAACTGTCTGACCCCTCATGTCTCTGAGGATCCCTATTTTCTGTGATGCCCCTAATTCCACTATTTTTGTTGTGCCTCCAATTTCCTGGGGCACTACACTAGGACGGTCCTCTTAATGTCTTTATAAGTAACATTGCAGAGGAACTGGAAGAGAAGGTCAACCTACGTTGTCGATGACACCAAAATCTGCAGTAGGGTGGACATTCCAGAGGGGTGGAAAGGATGAGCAGAGACTGGAAAAAGTAGAGGAGTGGTCAAGGATATGGCAGCTGGGTTTCACTGTGAAAGAAGTGCAAAATAATGCACTTAGGGCACAGAAACCAGAGACAGAATGTTACAAAATTGGTGGAGTGATGTTGATGACCACTAATCAAGAAACAGACATGGGGTAATCATATCAGATGACCTAAAGCTGGCCACAATCAGGAGGGTTAGTTGGATGCTGGGATGCATAGGGAGGGATATCACCAGCAAAAGAGGAGGTGGTGATGCCTGTGTATTTATCACCTGTAAGACCCACCTAGAGTACTATGTCTAGTTCTGAAGACCACATCTCCAGAAGGACATAGGTAGAATGGAGGCAGTTCAGAGGAGGGCAACTGAAATGGTGCAAGGTCTGCATTAAAGTTCTATGAGGAGAGACTGAAGGACCTCAATGTGTACACCGTGGACCAGAGGGAGAGGAGATATGATAGAGACCATTAAATACCTCATGGGGATAAATAAGGTACAGAAGGAAATATTTGTCAGAAGACAATTGCTCAAGAACAAGGGGACATGCTATGAAACTAGGAGGGTATAGATTCAGCAGAGATGACAGAAACATACAAACATAGAAACATAGACTTTGATGGCAGATAAGGACCACTTGGCCCACCCAGTCTGTCCATTTCCTACCTACTGGATAAGCTGCAGATTCTAGTTAACCAACAGCCTACTTCCTGCAACCCCCAGTATAATTGCCTTATGTCTGTCCCATGCATGTTTGAATTCCCCACTGTTTTAGACCCAACGACCTCCTCAGGAAGGCGGTTCCATGCATCCACCACTCTCCGTAAAAAAAAATTCCTCATATTACCCTGAGCTGTCCCCATCTATCTTTAAATTGTGCCCCTTGTTCTTACACATCTCTTTTCTGAAAGATGCTACCCTCCTGGACTTTGTTTCTATGTTTCCTTTCTTCACTGTGGACTCTGTTTACTACTACATTTGTGTTCTGTTGTCTAGCCATTTTTTATCCAGGCTACCACCCTGGGACCCACTCCAAGGCTGGCTAACTTGTGTATTAACCTTTTGTGTAGGACTGTATCAAATGCCTTGCTAAAATCTAGGTAGGCCATGTCCACAGCCCTCCCTGGTCTACTACTTGGTCACCCAGGCAAAGAAATCTATTAGATTCATTTGACATGAACTTTCCATCGTGAATCCATGCTGCCTTGCGTCCCGTGCCCCACTGGCCTCTAGGTACTCAACAATTCTTTCCTTCAGAAGTGATTCCATCATTTTCCTACCACTGAGGTCAAACTAACTGGTCTGTAGTTTCCTGCCTCTGGCCTGCTCCCACTTTGTGAAGAGAATCACATCCACCCTCCTCCAGTCCTCAGGTACCACCACATCCTCCCATGATTTGTTAAAGAAAGTAGTCAGCGGTGTCTCTAGTTCTACCCTTAGTTCTTTTAGAATTTTTGGGTGAATCCCATCAGGCCCCATTGCTTTGTCCACCTTCAATTTTATTAGTTCTTTCAGAACCCTTTCTTCTGTAAATGGGCTGGTATCGACCCCATCTTCAGATTGTTTCTCTTGTTTGGTTTAGGTACCTCCCTCCTCTTCCTTTGTAAATACTGAGCAGAAATATTCATTCAGTATCCCTGCTTTTCACTGTCACCTCTGCCCACAATCCTCCTCTTTATTAAGCCTCAGTATCCCTCCTTTGGTCTTTCTTCGCTCCCTAATGTACCTATAAAAGGTCTTATCCCCCTTCTTAACAGAGTTGGCTATCCTTTCCTCAGCTTGGGCCTTTGCTATTCTGACTGCCTTCCCTGCCTCTTTCTGCTTTAACTGATAAAGTTCTCTGTCCGGGCTCCTTCTGTGTTTCCTTATATTTCCTGAAAGCTATCCTTTTCTCCTTAACCTTCCCTGCCACCACTTTTTGAGAACCATAGTGGTTTATTCCTTCATTGTGTTTTGTTTATTTGCTTTACACAAAGGCTTGTTGCCTCTGTGATGGCTGTTTTGATTTCTCCCCATTGTTCCTCCACCTCCTTCTTGCCTGTTGCTAGTGCTTTTCTTAGGCACTCTCTCATTTTCCCAAAGTCAGCCCTCCTAAAGTCCAATACTTTTGGTTTTGTATGGCTTCATTGTATGGCTATGTTTATCATAACCAGACTGTTTGGTGGTCTCTTGTTCCCAGATGGCTACCGCTTCTAAATCTGAGATTCTTTCTCTGTCCCCATTTGATAGTACCAGGTCTAAGACTGCCCTCCTGAGTGGGTTCAATACTAGCTGTCTGAGGCATGCCTTGTAGGGCATCAAGAATGACCCTGCCCTTGGATGTGCCTGCAGCAAAGGTGCTCCAGTTAACATCTGGCATATTCAGGTCCCCATCAACACAATCTCCCTTTTTCTGCCATTCTAAGGATGCCTTCTATCATTTCTTTGTCCTTTCCTCCTCCTGAGATGGGGGTCTGTATACAACCCCGTGGATTGAAGTGCCATTTCCAGTCTCCCGGGTGACCCAGAGTGCCTCATCTGCTCCCTGTTTACTCTTTAGTTCTGTTGCTTTGATCCATTCCTTTACATGAAGTTACTCCTCCTCCTCTTTTACCCTCCATGTTTCCTCCTGGTAGAGTGTGTATCCTGGTATGTTGACATCCCAGTCATGGTTCTCTGTGTACCATATTTCTGTGTCTGCACAATATGCAGGCAACCCTCTTCCATCAAGGTCACTAGTTCAGGGAGCTTGTTACACAGACTATGGGCATTGGTACTCATCACTCTACACTTTTGATGGCCTTCCTTTTATCCCCATCCCTGTCTGTACTGCCTTTGCCTTTTTTTTACATTTACCTCCTGCTCTCCTACAGAAAGTACTTCTTCACAGAAAGAGTATTGGATTCCTGGAACAGTGTTTCAGCAGAGGTTGTGGGGGTGAAAACAGTGGTGAGTTTCGAGAATGCATGTGATAAGCACAAGAGAATCATAGTAGAATGGAAGAGGGTGGGAGAAAGAGCTGTAGACCAGGTACAGTCTGTGGTAATAGTGTAGGTAGGCAGTAATGGGCAGACTGGATGGGCCAAATGGTCCTGAGCTACCATCAAATTCCATGTTTCTATGTTATGTTTCTATTAAATAGGGTAATATCACATCTTTTGATTTAAAAGTTTACGTATAGTGTTTAGTAGATTGGTATTTGCCAATGCTTGTTTATATTCCTTGTCATTTTACTTTTCTTTACTGTATTGTGGAGTTTGTCAGCAGGAGACAGATTAAGTGAAAGAGTGAGGGATGCACCAAGAAAGATGGAGAATGGTCTGAGATATTTATTCAATTTAAAATAAACACTGAGGATTCAGCAAAGGGATTATTATTTCATAATGCTCTGTGTGTGGAGGGCAATGGAAGATCACTGAAAAAGATAACTCTGGTGTTACACATTGGTATGTGGAATTTGTAAGAAGGCTGGCACTCATTTTTTACTTGACATTTGGTGTGTTATAAACATATGGCTTTATAATGCCAGTACTCCGTCAGAAGCCAGGATTTTCCCAGCCATTTTCTAAATGAAAAATACTATACAGTTGTAATGCCCCAAAGTTGGAGGCACTACAGAAAAGGAAGGGCAATTAAAGAATAAGGGATTGCAGGTGCCCAGGGTGCCCTATTGATGTGTGGGTTGCAGGATACATTCAAAAGTGGGCCCTGTGAGTAAATTCCTCTCCATATAGTGGGGAAACAATAGTAAAAAATAGAAATGTGCCCAGTGCACTAAAAAGACTGTCAAAAAGCAGAATTTATTATGCAGCATGTGAAACAATTGCTTGGATGGAATGCTGTGCTGAGCTGCTTATGCACAGCATTCCAATCCAAGCACTCTAGAACCAAGTTAAGTTCTGAATTTAAAGCTGTTCAGTTGGGGAGATCCGCTAGCTGTGGAGAGGAGAAGATGCAACAAGCTAAGGGGAACCTGGAAAGGTAACCTGGTGAGTTGAAGCTGTTCTGAGTGTTTGTTAGCGTGCCCGCACTGCCTCCAGCTAATGAAGCTTTCCTGATGCTCCGGTGCAGTCCAGTGGTGCTATCGGGCACCAAAAATTAAAGAAACCATGCCCGTTGTGCTTGCGAAGGGCTAAAGAACCCCATCTATTTATTTATTTTTATTTGAAATAAAGTCTCCCATTCCCTTGTCGGTGGCATTACCAGAGCTGCATTGCCGGTTAACTGTTGGCCTTCCGAGGCCCTGACATCTGCCACATTTCCAGATTGTGCCTCCCACTGCCAGACTACTTCCCACCTCCCAATCCCGCTTCAGAGCTCAGAAGGTGTGGTGAGTCAGCGGCAGTACCCGATTCATGCTGTCTGACTAAAGGAAAGTAAAGACTGCATTTTGTTTATTTAAATAAGTGGCACTAGGCATGAAGAAGCAGCTGAGCACCTCGGGAGGTTAGAGCACTAGGACCTAATTAATTATGTAAGGTGGGCTGGATTAGCAAAGCTCACAGGTAGAACCGGTAGTAAGGCTCCACAGGAATACCTACAAAATATTCATGGGAAGGCTGTACAGAGGTGGGTTTAAAGGTGTAGAGTGATAGCAGGCTCAGTCAGGCATTAAAAGATTTAAAGGGTACCATACAAAGTGCTTAAGAGGCTCTGCCATAAAGGCCCAGTATAAAGAGGGCAGCCATACATAGTAATTTGGCCAGCAATATCCCATAGTAATTAGGGCAGCCTGGTCCACTGCAGTTAGAGCAGCCAGTCCCAGTAGTAGTTAGGGCAGCCAGGCCCAGTAGTAATAGGGCATCCAGGCCCAGAGAAATTAGAGCAGTCAGACCCAGTAGTAATTAGGGCATCCAGGCCCAGTGTATTTAGGGCATCCAGGCCCAGTGTAATTAGGGCAACCAGGCTCAGTAACTGGGGTACCATCATTGAAGTGCCTGGGAAGCCAGATCCTAAGAAAGACAGACCCAAGAGGGAAAAGGGTCCAACCAAGGGGTGCTTAGCACACAACTTACTATAAAGTGACTGTCAGCTACTGTACTGTTTCTACAAACTGTTTATTCCTTAAGCATCTAAAGTGTTGTGTTGATTACAAAAGCACAGAGACTGTATTGTGACACACTAGGATAGTGGTAATTTACCTCTGCAAGTGAACAATTGCCCTGGATTGTTACAATTTGCTCCTGATCCAGGCAGATTGCTTCTGCAAGTGAACAATTGCCCTAGATTGTTGCAGTTTGCCCTGCTCCAGGTAGATTGCCTCTATAAGTGAACAATTACCTCAGATTATTGCAATTTGCCCTGCTCCAGGCAAATTGCCTGCAATGAACAATTACCCTGGACAGTTGCAACTTGCCCCTGCTCCAGGAAAATTTCCCCTGCAAGTGAACAATTGCCCCTGCAAGTGAAATTCCAGTGTACAGTGCTAATAGAAGTACCAGTGTTCAGTGCAAAGTCTGTGACTCAGTCTTTAGCCTCAATGAACACTTCACCTCAGCAGTCTTCAGCCAGCAGATAATTTCAGCATTTTTTGCAATATTGTCCACCATAAGCCGAAATCAACATCCCTTGGAGAGTCATGGCGTGGTTCTGATCAGCTTAGAAGTGAGATGACTGGAAGAACCTGGCCTGTCACTCCCAGACACCCGCAAAAGTCTAGTCCATTGTGTCTCAGGTGTGTTCGCAGCTGCTGGTTTCTTATTTTATTGTAAACCTTGTGGAATCCAAATCTTCATCTTCTAACTTTTCTTCCTGCTTGGTCCATCCTGCATAACTGGTGCAATCTTCTGGGATCCAGCTCCAGTTTGGTGATCCTCCAAGTGGATCCATCACTGAAACAGCTCAGCAGTTGGTGTCTTGAACCTTGGCAATCTTCTAGTGGATTCTTCGCAAAGTTCTGTGTTTTGTCTTTGGCAGCCCTGGTTGAGGTCAGTGCCAGAAAACCCACAGCAGTTTGTCTTCTTCATCCTTGGCAGCCCTGGTTGAAGGTTGGTGCCTGGGAGACAGCAGCAGATTCTTCTCTTGTGGCAATCCTGCAGGTGGTTTCTTGTCACATTCTGTATTCTTCATTCTTGGCAGCCCAGGTTGAGGTGTTTGTGCCAGGAAGGCCTAACCAGTTCAGTCAGTTCATACTCTGATATTCTGGCAACTCTGGAGAGTGGGTTGGCTGATGACTGAGGTCCGTTCAAATCTCTCCATTTCCTTGTAATCTCTCATTGGTTCCTTTGGTAAGCTGGCACCAAGCAGGAGTTTCCTTTTCCCTTTACTTCTGCTCTCAGCTGCGCACAAAGATAATGGAACATCTAAGTCTTATAGACTTTGAAAGTGGTATACCGCCTGGTGGTTATTGTACACTGTATGCTTGTTGTATATTGTTATAAAGTAATATAAGTTTATACCCCCTTGGTGCATGGGCCTTATAGCAATATATCACAGAGTTGTACAGTATTATAAAGTGTTCTCAAGCCGAGGTTCACCTGTAGAGTAGTAAGGAAAGTAGAGTAGGTAGAGTGTTATTCACTGCTTCTAAGGTTTGGCCCTTCCTTCCCTTGTGACCATGTCTACCTTCCCAGCATATGAATAAAAGCTTGACGGGCATCAAACTTCCAGATTGTCTCCTGCCCTTCCTTAAAGGGTGTTTCCTTTCACCCAACCTTATACGAACCACAGCATTGTCTGTCAGTCCACCTGCTTGGCGACACTGGCTGTGCAGCTGGGACAGATGAGCTTTGTGGTCAGCACCCAGTTCATAAGATCACCACACCACAAAAAGTTTTAGCATAATCACCAGGATTAAATTTAAGGAGTCCAAAGCCAGAGCTTCTGGAGTAAAGATGCAAGCAGTACCAAGTTGTGGTAGTGGATTGTCCAGAAGGATAACGCATCCATGAGGAACGGAGATACAGAAATTGGGATGGAAGACTGAGAGAATATACCTTCCTCACCCTCACAATGCCATATTACTTTGGGGCACCTTGGCTTTCCCAGTTCACAGGAGAAGGATGGAAATGGAACCAGTAGTTCAGGGCAGTTACATTCCATAATGCAGGCCATGTTCCGAATGTATTAAGTTCCAGAAAGACAGAAGGTGGAGATACTTATTGGACAGTTAAAGGGGCTGCTCACAGAGAGGTTCAGTCATGTCCTGCAGGTTCAAAGACCACGGCTGATCAGATCTTGCAGAGGCTGGAGCAAATTTTGACACTCACACTATATCCAGTTTAAAAATTAAATTTTTCTCCCATACCCAGAGGCCTCAGGAGACCCTCCAGGAGTATGCTTTCAGCCTCCAAGAGTTACTGAGAGCAATCGAAAGTGGACACCTGAGAGATCACTGATCTGGATCACAATCTGACAGAAACCTTTGTGGAGGGGTACATAGTGAAGCTCTGAGAAGGAATTGTGGATGTTACAGCTCAAGACCCAGATACAGACTTTCTGGATTTTAAGAGAAAGCCATAAGATGTTTGGATCAGATTGAGCAGGAGAAGATGTGGTAACCCATACACAGATGGTGACGCCTCTGAGTGCAGCATGGCTGGGGTATCCGATGGAAGAATCAGCACGAAAACCCATGGTGCAGGCAGCCACTAAGTGAGGAACTGTCAAGCAAAGAATGGATTTATGGTCGAGAATCCATGATTGGGCATCCAGGTTATCTCTCAGACGCCTGACCCTTGTGTGGTCAGATGACACAAGCGTCAGTTAGCCCAATGGCAACCCAGCCAAAACTCAGACTTGATGGAACAAATTGCTACCTTGGCGTGAGCTATGACAGAAGTTTGTCAAGAAAGGGGCTCAAGGAGGACTGGAGAAGAGAAGCCACCAAGATGCAAAACAAATGAGGAAGATGGTTCGGACGAACCCCAGTCCAGAAGAAGGGAGAAGGAAGGTGCCCAACTGACCAATTTGATGGCCAAGGCAGACCAATATGCTGTAGATGTGGGTCAGTGGCCATATTGCTAGACAATGCCAGCAGCTTCCAGATCCTTTATTGGCTTTAAACAGGGAATCTTAGGGATCTGGACCGATCCTCGAAGAATGATCAATCAAGTCCAAGCCCAGTAATGAACTGATCCAATTTTATTGGAAGAAGTCCAACCATTCAGTGCTGGTGCATGGAATTGAGCTGATAGCTTTGTTGAACACGGATCTCAGGTCATGATTATGCAGGGAAGATATTTTCGACAACATTGAAAGAGGAAGATCTTCAACCACTGCCCAAGGCATGGATTAATTTAATTGTCAACAATGGAGCTGAGGTTCTGTATTTAGGATACTTAAAAGTGAGCATTTAGCTGGGGAAAAATGTACAAGAAGATCAAGGGATCATCATCAGCGAGGCAGAAAGTGATAGCTTGCTACCACTTATCCTTGGGATGAGCGTCCCTTAACACTGTCTTGAAGACTTGATACAGATCTTACAAAACCAAACAAAAAGGCCTCAGTGTATTGAGAAATGAGCTCTAAAGCAGACAATACATCTCCTCCAGTATCACCAATGATTTACGGAGCAACACTGGTAAAATTGGGAAAGAAAGAGTTTTGATGCCCGACCTATCATCCTGAAGTCAAGGATTGAGACTATACTGTGATGTAAGGCTAAGGTGAGACCTCATGGCCAGGACTATGATGGCCTGGTTGAACCATGCCAACAGAGAAATAATAGCCCATACTGGTGGCTAGGAGTGTGCAATGGTCACCAAAAGAAGGATCCTAGTGCGAGTCATTAACTATGGAAACCATGATGTGCGACTCAAAGAAATCAGCCGGTGGCTCAGCTGCACACTGTGTCTTTGCAAGACATTGTAGAACTGGAAGATAAAGTTCAAGAAAACCAGAATAATAGACATTGGAGAGGAGGAAGTGATCCTTGTGACTCCAGCATAACAGCATGGATATGAGATTAACCTAGGTAACCCTGAAACAATAGTGCAACAAAAAGAGGATGTTATCCAAGTTATATGGAAGAATCGGAAGCTTTCAGTTAGCATTCCCTTGACTTTGGGTTGGCTCAAGAGGTACAGCATCATATCCATACTCATCAACATCCACCTATAAGAGATTTCGACCAATTCCCCATGTACCAGCCTGTAAAAAAGATGATTCAGGAGATGAAGTAAGCCAAGGTGATAAAAGAAAGCACAGTCCTTGGGCTGCTCCCATTGTCCTAGTAAAAAGATGGATGGAAAGATACGGTTTGTGTGATTATTGGAAGATGCCAACCTGTTACGAGGACAGAGGACTCTCTTACAGCCCTACAGTCTGATACAATTTTCTCTACCCTTGATCTAATGGGTGGGTATTGGCAAGTACCCATGGCTCCAGAAGACCAAAATTAAACTGCCTTTGTAACACCAATGGGTAAATTTGAATTCACCCACATGCCCTTTGGGTTATGCAATGCCCCAGGAACTTTTCAGAGGCTGATGGAATGCTGCTTAGGAAGTCGTAACTTTTTACATTTTGCTGTTGTACCTAGGCAATATCATCATCTGTTCCAATACCCATAAAGAGCACATGCAGCACTTAGGTGAGGTCTTTACCTGACTAATTCAGTATGGCTTAAAAGTGAAATCCTCCAAGCGTCATCTTCTACAGTCTCAAGTGAATTACCTGGGTCATATAGTGTCTGCAGCTACCAACGGTGTGTCACCTGATCCAGAAAACTGAAAGCAGTAAAGAATGGCTAGTTCTCATAACGGTACAAGATGACAGAAGATTCTTGGGTTTCATTGGGTACTACTGGCGGTTTGTTAAGAACTTCTCCAAAATAGCTTTACCGCTAAACTAACTTTTCAGAGGAAAACATTGGTTTTCTAAAGTTATAGTTGTTTTAAGACTGTTTAGTCTAAAGTAAGACTGCATAGAGATTTAACTAAAATGTTACAATGTTAAGAAATATTATAAATGCCTATAGAAATAATATTTAAGAAATGTTTCATAGATATTTAAAGGAATACATGGGGACATGTATTTTTAGGCAGAGCCCAAATCTGTAATCCCCAAAGTTGGGGGCACTACAGAAAAAGGAAGGGCAATAAAATAATTAGGGATTGCAGGTGCCCAGGGTGCCCTGTTGATGTGTGGGCTGCAGAGTACATTCAAAAGGGGCCACTGTGGTAAATTGCCCTCCATATAGTGGGAAACAATAGTAAAAAATAGAGAAATGTGCCCAGTGCATTAAAAGACTGTCAAAAAGAAGAATTTATTATGCAGCATGAAACAATGGCTTGATGGAATGCTGTGCTGAGCTGCTCATGCGCAGCATTCCAATCCAAGCACTCTAGAACCAGAAATTAAGTTTTGAATTTTAAAACTGTTCAGTTGGGGAGATCTGGCTAACTGTGGAGGGGAGAGGACGCAACAAGTTAAGGGAACCTGGAAAGGGCTTACCTGGTGGGGTGAAGCTATTCCCTGAGAGTTTGTTGGCATGCCTGATCTGGCTCCAGGTTCTGAAGCTGTCCTGAATCTCCAATGCACTCCGTGGTGCCAACGGGCACCAAAAAGTAAAAAACCATCCTGTTGTGTCTGCAAAGGGCTAAGAGCCCTGTCTGTTTATTTATTTTCATTTAAAATAAAGTTTTCCAGTCCCTTGTCAGTGGCATTGCCAGAGCTGCATCACCAGTTAACTGTCGGCCTTCCCGAGGCCCCTGACATCAGTAGCATTGCCAGATTGTGCCTTCTCACTGCCAGACTACCTCCTGCCTGCCGATCCTGCTTCAGAGCTCAGAAGGAGTGGTGAGTCAGTGACAGCACCAGTTCATGCTGTCTGCCCAAAGGAAAGCAAAGACTGTATTTTGTTTATTTAAATAAGTGGCACTAGGTGCAAGAAAAAGTGACTGAGTGCCGCTGGGAGGTCAGAGCACTAGGACCCTAATAAATTATTTAAAGGTGGGCTGGATTAGCAAAGCCCATGGGAGGAGCCAGCAAGTAAGGCTCCACAGGAAAACCTGCTAAATATTCATGGGAGGCTATACAGAAGGTGGGTTTAAAGGTACAGAGTGGCAGCAGGCTCAGTCGGACACTTAAAAATTTAAAGGGTACCATCCAAGTGCATAAAGGGGCTCTGCCATAAAAGGCCCAGTATAACGAGGCAGCCATACCACATAGTAATTAGGGCAGCCATACCCCATATTAGTTAGGGGCAGCCAGGCCCAGTAGTGTTAGGGCAGCCAGGCCCAGTGGCAATAGGGGCATCCAGGCCCAGAGAAATTAGAGAAGTCAGTCCCAGTAATAATTAGGGTATCCAGGCCCAGTGTATTTAGGGCCATCCAGGTACAGTGTAATTAGGGCAAGCAGGCTCAGTAACTGGGGTATTCACATTGAAGTGCTCTAGGAGTAGCCAGATCCTGTCAGCTACTGTACTGTTTCTACAAACTGTTTATTCCTTAAGCATCTAAAGTGTTGTGTTGATTGCAAAAGCACAGAGACTGTGTGGTGACACATTAGGATTGGTAGTAATTTACCCTGCAAGTGAACAATTGCCCTGGATTGTTTCCAATTTGACTCTGCTCCAGGCAGACTACCCCTACAAGTGAACAATTGCCCCAGATTGTTGCAATTTGCCCTGCTCCTGGTCATATTGCCTCTGCAAGTGAACAGTTGCCCTAGATTGCTGCAATTTGCCCCTGCTCCAGGCAGATTGCCCTGCAAGGAACAATTGCACCTGCAAGTGAAATTCCAGTTTACAGTGCTAATAGAAGTACCAGTGTTCAGTGCAAAGTCTGTGACTCAGTCTTCAGCCTCAATGAATTCTTCACCTCAGCAGTCTTCAGCCAGCAGAGAACTTCAGCATCTTCTTGCCATATCATCCGCCATAAGCCGAAATTGATGTCCCTTGGAGAGTCGTGGCCACCAGTTCCTGATCAGCCTTGAAGTGAGGACGACTGGAAGAAGCCTCATCTATCACTCCCAGATGCCCACCAAAAGTCAAGTCTCTTGTGTCCCAGGTGTGTTCAAGGCTGCTGGTTTCTTATTTTGTTCCAAACCTTGTGGAATCCAGATCTTCATCTTCTAACTTTTCTTCCTGCTTGGTCTGTCCTGCATAACCAGTGCAATCTTCTGGGATCCAGCTCCAGCTTTGTGGTCCTCCAAGTGGATCCATCACCGAGCAGCTCAGCAGTTGGTGTCTTCAACCTTGGCAATCTTCTAGTGGATTCTTCGCCAAGTCCTGTGTTTCATCTTTGGCAGCCCTGGTTGAAGGTAAGTGCCAGAAAACCTGCAGCAGTTTGTCTTCTTCATCCTTGGCAGTCCTGGTGAGGGTTGGTGCCGGGAGACAGCAGCAGGTTGTTCTCTTGTGGCAATCCTGCAGGTGGATTCCTTGCCACATTCCGTTTCTTCATCCTTGGCAGCCCAGGTTGATGGTTTGTGCCAGGAAGAGCCTAACCCAGTTCAGTCAGTCGTGCTCTGATATTCCAGCAACTCTGGAGAGTGGATTGGCCGATGACTAAGGTCTATTTACATATCTCTCCATTTCCCTTGCACCTTCTCCTAGGTTCCACTGGTAAGCTTGGCACCAAGCAGGAGTTTCCTTTTCCTTTACTCCTGCTTCTCAGCTGTGCACGAAGATGACGGGACATCTAGGTCTTATAGACTTTGAAAGTGTTGTACTGTCAGGGTTATGGTACACTGTGGCGTTTGCTGTATATTGTGATAAAGCAATATAAGTGTGTTCCCCAGAGAAAGTGAGGAAAGTAGACTACGAGAGTGTTATTTACTGCTTCTAAGATTTGGTCCCCTTCCTTCCCTTGTGATCATGTCTACCTTCCCTGTATATGAATAAAAGCCCAACAGGCATCAAACTTCCAGATTTTCTCCTGCCTCTCCTGAAAGGATGTTCCTTTCACCCAACTTTATCTCGAACCACAGCGTTGTCTCACCAGTCCACCTGCTTGAGGCGACACTGGGTGTGCAGCTGAGACAGGCAATCTTCGTGATCAACACCCAGTTGATAAGATCACTGCACAGTACAGTATAACCAAACTCCCTTCCTCCTTCCTATTCAAGCAACAAGCTCAGATGATGTCCAGGAGACAACCATGCTGTTTCAGGCAAATGCTAGTAATAAGGATGCCAATAATAACAGAATGTAGTGAAGTCAATGCAGAAAACAGATAAAAACTGCATAAATTGAACTGTGTCTAAATGCAAATGCTTTCCTGGGGTGCATGCAGCTCTTTCAGGAGGTTAATGAATGAAGGGTGCTTGTACAATATTAAGTTATCATTTGTGACTGAAATCAAATTTTGGAGAAAATAAATAATGGAAAAGGGAATGGCACACTGGGATGCCTGTGAGCCTAAAGGGATCTATAATGAAAAGTAATGTTAAGTTTTACAATACTCTTGATGTTTTTGCAGTGAAACCAACAAACACGTAATATATCCTGACATATCTACTATTGTTATTAGGCTGTACTGATGTTCTGGCCCTGTTTGCCTATAAGTTTAGAATTGTTTTCAAAGACTCAAATCTGTTATGTTCCTGTGTAGTTTTAATACAGACAGAAACACACACATTGCTCTCTCAGTGAAGAAAACACCTTTGTTCTCAGATTAGGTATGCTAATATTCAATGAGAGATGGGTGAATATTTTGTGCTGACTTTCACAAATACCTGGTGGGATCAAGCTTGTGCCTGATCCCACCAGGGGAAGGGCAATTCTGGATCTAGTGATGACCAACAGGGCTAGAACCACAGATGTCCAGGTAGAAGGGCAACAGGGTCCAGCGATCACCGCCTAGTGTGGTTCAGCATTGGGATGGGGACTCAGTCAAGTCACACTAGGTCAAAGGTTTTGATTTCAAAAGGCAGACTTCACTGAAATGAGGAGGGGTAGCAAAATAGCCCTGGGGAAAAGGGGATGGGGGTGAAAGAGCAGTGGGAGCAGCTAAAAGGAGCCATAGTGGAAGTGACAAACAAGTGCATCAGATTGGTATCAAAAAGCAAGAGAAGGAGAAAGCCACTATGGTTCTCGAAAGAGGTGGCAAACAAAGTAAGGGCTAAAAAGGAAGGGTTTAGGAAATGTAAGGAGACTCAAAGGAAGAGGACCGGAAGTGTACCTAGAGTGTCTAAGAGAAGTGGGGTGGGCAGTAAGGAGAGCAAAGGCACTGACTGAGGAAGAATTAGCTCAAACAGTAAAGAAAGGAGATAAGACATTCTACAGGTACATCAGCGAAAGAAGGAAAACCTGGGGAGGAGATTATTAGGCTCATAGGGAGGAAGGGGAGTGTAAGGAATGTAGGAGGGTAAGGAGGGAGACATGTATAAGGCAGAAATACTGAATAAATATTTCTGTTCGGTAGTCATGGAAGAGGGGAGGGACAGGGACCAAAGCCGAGCAACAGATTCTGGAGGGGAGGTGGACAACAGTCCATTCACAGGAAAGAAAGTCCTGCAGGAGCTCACTAAATTGAAGATGGACAAAGCAATGGAGCCAGATGGCATATACCCAAGGATATTAAGGGCTGCGAGAGAGCTAGTGAAACCTCTGGCAGCCCTGTTTGCTGAGTCACTCAACACTGGAGTGGTGCCAGAGGATTAGGGTGGGCATGTGGTCCCTCTATACAAATCTGACAGTAGAGAGGAGGCTGGAACTATAGGCTGGTCAGCCTCACCTCAGTAGTGGGAAGATCATGGAGACACTGCTTAAAGAATGGATAGTGGGACATTTGGAAGCCATCTGTGCCCAGGACTCTAGGCAGCATGGCTTCACAGCAGTAGGTCATGTAAGACAAATCTGATGAGGTTTCTGTGACTGGAGGACAAAGGAAGCAAATGGGGGTGGACATCTCCACCCTGATTTCTGCAAAGCCTTCACACCATGCCACATAAGAGGCTGGTTAACAAAATGGGTATCTGGGCATGGGAAACAAGGTGGTAAACTGAGTTAGGAACTGGCTAATGGACAGGAGGCAGAGGGTGGTGGTAAATGGATATAATCTAAGAGGGGAGTGACCAGCAGGGTAACTCAGGAATTGGTTCTTGGGCGGTCCTGTTCAATGTCTTCATTAGTGACATTGCAGATGGTTTGGAAGGAAGGTCTGCCTGTTTGCAGATGACACCGAGACTGTAACAAGATGGATACTCAGAAGGGTGGAGAAATGAGGAAGGACCTGGGCAAGCTTGAGAAATGGTCTGAGGAGTGGTAACTGAGTTTTAATTCAAAGATGTGTAAAATTATGCACCTGGGGCATAGAAACCCTGGAGAGAGCTATGGGAGGTTGCTAACAGTCACCAAGGAAGAAAGGGACCTAGGGATTATTATTTCAGATTACCTGAAAATTTCAAGCACAGCACAAGGGTAGCAGAGAAGGCCAGTGGCATGCTGGGGGCATAGGGCAGGGGTATCACCAACCATTATATAAAACCCTGGTCAGGTCTCACATGGAGTACTGCGTGGAGTTCTGGAGGTTGCACCTTTGAAAGAACATTAATAGGGTGGAAAGGGAAAGGGAACATTGTTTAACCAGGAGTAACACACTAAGCCAAAGCTTGTTTCCAGATGTGACCTGGGAGCACAAGGAAGTTAAGTGACTTACTCAGGATTACACAGTATGCACCTAGGCAGCTGTTGGATTCAAATCCAGGTCTCCAGATTTGCAGCTCACAGTCTTAACCCACTCGCTATACTGCCTCCTAATTGAGATGGTCCAGAGAAGGCGCCTAAGATGGTACAGGACATGCACCACAAAACATATGAGGAGAGTTTAAGGGACCTCAATATGTACTCACTGAAGGAGAAGAGAGAGAGGGGACATGATAGAAACATTCAAGTACCTCAAGGGCATAAACCAGGTGCAGGGGAGACATCTTCCAATGGAGGAGGGTACAAGAACAATGGGCGTGACATGAAGTTGGAAGGTGGCAGGTTAAGAGGGAATGTGTGGAAGTTTCTTCTTCACAGAGAGGGTGGTGGACGATGGAGTGGTCTGCCACAGGAGGTGGTGGGGCAAGCACTGTAGTTGGATTTAAACATGCATGGACAGGCATAGGGGAACCATAGAGGTAAAAGCAGAGGAGGGTCAGGTTGTAATCAAGTTCAGGGCTTACGGGCAGACTGAACGGCCTAACGGTCCTAATCAGATGACAGTTTCTATGTTTCTATGAAATGTAGGTTTAACCTCTTGATAGTATGATCTGGGTAGTTTGTGAGTTCCAGCTACTTATATATATTGAGAGGGTTACCTCAGAAGGCCTAATAGCGACTGGACTTCTCAGGATTTCCAATGGATAGCACTGACCCAGGGCCCCTGGTCCTGGCCTATAATAGGGCTGTGGTAGGGGCCCTGGATGTCATTGCTCCAATTTGTTGTTCATTCCACACTCTTCATCTAGGGTCTCCCTGGTTTGATGGGGAGGTCTGTGGAGATGAAGAGGCAGGGACGAAGGTTGGAAAGACGCTGCATGAAAACTCACCTGGAGGCAGATAGGCTTGGATTGTTAGAACATTATAAGATCTACTAATCAGCAATTTCCCATAAGAAGGCAGAGTTCCTGTCCAGGAAAATTGTTACAGTGAAGAGCAGGCCAGACAAGCTTTTCTGGACTGTGGACAGACTAATACAATCCAGCTTGTCTACAGGCCAGTCTGAGCATTGTCACAAATACAGTGTGAGGAGTTTATGAAATCTTCGCTGACAAGGTGTTCGCCATCAGGATGAGATCAACCAGCACCCATCCATTGGACCTTGCATTAATCAGTAGGGTGGTACTAATGCCCAGTTGACTTGGTTCACCTTTAGCCAACTGGCAGTCATGGATATAGTAAGGATCATCCAGACTGTGCGACCTACCTACTGTAGTTTGGACCCGGACCCTACTCACCTGTTAGTGGGGTGTGTAGATGTTATCAGCCTGGTCCTGGCTGGGATAGTGGTGGGTTCATTAGAGAGAGGATCTTTCTGGATCCCTTAAAGGAGAGCAGTGGTACCCCCTTCTGAAAAAACCTCTCTTGACCTCGACAGCCCATCAAACTACAGACTGGTCTCTAACAAACCCTTTATAGGGAAAGTGATTGAGAAGGTGGTCGCTCTGCAGCTGGAAGATCATTTGACCAGCCACAATATCTATGACCCTCTCCAGTCCAGCTTCAGGAAACAGCATAGCACAGAAACGGCTCTTGTTCGGGTTCTAAATGATCTCCTGATGGCAAGAGATCGGAGAACGTGGTCCATCTTGGTTTTCCTGGATCTCTCAGCAGCATTTGACAGAGTGGATCATGGGGTGCTGCTCAACCGCCTGTAGTTTTTCTGTGGACTGAGGCGATAGTCCACAGTTGGTTTTGATCCTTCCTTGAGGGCAGATCACAGAGAGTGGTGTCAGGGATTTATTCCTCGGCCCTCACTGGCTGCCCTCGGGGTTCCACAGGGCTTGGTGCTGTCCCCATGTTATTTGTGGTGTATATGCTTCCATTGGGGGCATTATAAGATGTTATGGGTTGAGTTTTCATTGTTATGCTGATGACTCTCAGCTTTACCTGTCTTTTGCCCCTGAACAGGAGTCTGATTCCATCATAGTGTTTAATAACTGCCTGCTGGAGATACAGGAGTGGATGAGTACTAGTTGGTTTCGGTTGAATTCAGGAAAAACTGAGGTATTGGTGATGGACCCTGGTGTGAGGACAACAGGGGTTTGGGCTGAGAAACCTTCAAGTTTATATCTGGGGGGGCCCGCTTATGGCCTCTGGCCAAGTATGTAACCTCGGCATGAGCTATCTGATGAGGGCTAACCCTGAAAGCACAGGTGTCGGCTGTAGTCAAGTCCCCTTTTTTCCATCTAAGAAATATAGCCGGGTGAAACACTTGGTATCGCCTGAAGATCTTCCTACCGGTCCATGCCTTTGTCACCAGTCGTTTTGATTACTGAAATGCCTTTATCTAGGGCTGCCTGAGGTGGATATCCATCACATGCAGCTTGTGCACTATCGATGGCCACGTTGTTGATGGGAACTTCTAGATCTGGCCATATAACACCTGTGCTGTGTGAACTGCACTGGCTTCCTATACAGTGGCAGATCACCTTCAAGAGTCACATTGCTGACCTGTAAGACCAACACAATTGGGACCTCACTACCTGAAGAACTGGTGCCCTACTGCCCCTTCCACTCACTCCGATCCTCTGATGAGGAGTTGCTAGAATACCCAGGGCATATTTAAAGACATCTGGAAGAAGATCTTTTGCCTATATCTACCTACCCTGTGGAATTCTCTACCTTGTCTGATACAGATTGCCTGACTGTGGAAGGTTTTAAGAAACAGTTAAAACATTCCTATTTAAACAGGCATTTTCAGGGACTTGATAAATGAGTGTTATTTATGGTTTTATTTTACTAATTTTATATGGTTTTGTATTTACTGGCCTAGATATTCAAAAGGGTTGTGCATGGCACAACAATTGTAATGCCATATGCAACACTGATGCACTTGACAAGATATTCAAAAGGAAAAGTGCGCTGCACAAGTCCCGATGCTCAGGGCTGCATCAGTAATGTATGCGAGCACAGGTGGGTGGAGTGCCCATGCCTAACCTGCAGCCGATATTCAGCCCAGGATGTGCAGAGCCATGCATCGCATAACCCCTACTTGTGCCAACACAAAGTTAAGCCAAAAAAAGAACAACTGATGGCACCACAGGTGAGCTGCGCATTGCAGGGCACAACACGCAGCAGCCACCTGTGGGTAGCCACAATTCCGGCTGCACCTGGCGGCGCCCCATGCCGATCATGGCCATTCATGAAAACAAAACCCGTCCTATATTCCTGGTGGTCAGTGGACCACACTCTGCCTAATCGCGGGCATCTGTTTTAATATAAAAAAAAAACCCGGCCAATATCCCTGGTGGTCAGTGGACCGTACTCTGCTAATCGTGGGCATCTGTAAAACAGAAAACGTCCTATTACCCTGGTAGTGAGGGTACCCCCTCCCCACCCACCACTGAGCCCCACCGCCCGCTCCTCCCGGTCAGCCGGAGGGCGGCACCACACCACGCCTGCTGCCCGCTGCCCGCCGCCGGATACCTAGGTAGGGCTGCATGCCCATTGGTTCACAGTGGAGCCAATGGGCATGCAACCTCAATACTAACATTCCAGATATGTGAATGATTTCATTCACATATCTGGAATATACAGCCCTACGGTGTCAGTCGGTGGTGCGGGGCGGCAGGCAGGTGGTGCTGCCACCACTGGCTGACCGGGGGAGTGGGATGGTGGGGCTCAGTGGGCAGGTGGGGAGGAGGGTACCCTAGACCACCAGGGTAATAGGATGTTTTTGTTTTAAAGATGCCCGCGATTGGGCAGAGTGCGGTCCACTGTACCACCAGGGATATTGGCTGTTTTTTTTATTAAAACAGATGCCCGATTAGCAGAGTGTGGTCCACTGGACCACCAGGGATATTGGACAAGGTTTTGCTTGATACAGATGCCCATGATCGGGCATAAATCGTCCACTGGACCACCAGGGATATACTGTAGGACAGGATTTATTTGATACAGATGCCCGCGATCGGGCGAAATTGGTCCACTGGACCACCAGGGATATAGGGCGGGGTTTCCTTGATACAGATGCCACGATCAGGCAGAAATCAGTCCACTGGACCACCAGGGATATAGGATTATTCTATTTTGGACAGATATCCGCCATCAGACTGCAGAGCGTTGCCCCGATGGCTGCTGCCTGTCAGGGTGCCAGGTGCAAGTCGCCGAGGATCAGTGCACCTGCATGCAAACTCAGGGCCATAATGACATGCAAATGGCCCCATGAGTACTGCTGCATAAATTATGGCCCCAATGCATGTCACCTTTTGAATATCGTGGGTGCTGTGAATGGTGCAATGACACTTGAGCTAGCGCATCTCCATGCTCCCTCTGGCCACTTGCACTGGCGCAGTGTCACTGCACCATGCACACTGGGGGTCGCCAGGGTGTGATATTCAAGCTGCTGAGCCATGGTGCAGCTCCTTTGAATATCGTCAGGCCACACCCTGTGCAGTCACGGCTGAGCTGCGCCCAAGGTTGCGCCACAGCCTGGCGAGTTTGAATATCCGACCATAGTGTTTAAATTATTGTAAAAGCACCCTGAACTTGGGAAGGGTGCTTTAAAAATACATTTTACTTACTTACTCATACCAATAATAGTATAGTGGTGGTAGAGAATTTACGTAGAGAACATAAAACTCTATTGGCAGGGGCATGTAATGGTTTTACACACACCTGAGCTCTGTGTAAAAACAAAAACACTTTTCACCCTACCCATACTTCATGTTTTTTATCATTTCTGACATTACTGACCTCCAGTATGTTTCCTGTGGTAGCCAAATGTACTGAGCACAAGTAATTCATGTTTCCTGCCACCTCCTTGTCATAGGGCTGGGAAAACATTTTAAATTCATACCTTGTGCCTCCGCCTTTTTAAAGTGCAGTCCTGACTCCATTGCCTGTCCTGGAGTCCGGGACTAATAATGTTAATGATGCAGCATTTTTCAGCCGATTAGCAGTGATTTGGACAGTTGGTGGTGGTTTCAGCAGACCCTGTTGTTTACAGACTGACCTTGTTCTACTACTGTATATGTTGATTGACAGCTCTCGGCTGTCTCAGGCTATCTATTATAACTGGATAGTTATAACGGCAGATTACAAGATGGTTATCCAGGTGTAATCACACCCAGTAAGCAATTTTAAGGTGATAACTATTTCTTGGACTATGTAAACTCTGAGGTCAGTCTGAGCTGTTTATGAAGTCCCAGATGTATGTCTCACTAAGTCTAACACCCATCACTACAGCTATTATGACTTTTATTCTGAGAAAAAAATGTAATAGAAACGAAAATGATATGACAAAATGTTTAGTGAAGTTAATCTGAGCTTTCTGCTGCCATTTTGTACTATAAAAATCAGTTACACAATGTTGACAGTGAAAAGCAGTTTGTGGATGTAAGCCAATCAGAATACAAAGATTAAGGCGTATCGCGAGCCACACAAGGATATGACTGCTTAATTTACTGCTCGTACGCGAATCAAATGTTGTACAAAGTTAGTGTGCTAGACCTGGTATGCACAACAGATTTAATTATTATTCATTAGAGGACAGTAGATCCAATAAATTCTTAAGCTGTAGCAGCCTAGTTTATGGGAGTTGAAAAATAACACCGTCATCAAGTCGGTCTCGCCCTCCTAACATACTGGAAAGATGTTCACAGTGGTGACTTTTCAGACTAAGTTGTCACAAAGAGATGGGACAATTTAAAAAATATGCTCCAGCAGGTCCTCACTGAAATTGCCAGTTTCAAGTCTGTGGTCACTGATCTGCGAGAGAAAATCCAGTGCCTGGAGCACAAACAGCATAATACAGACGGATTCCTGTCATACATTATTGAAAAGACACTAGGCACTAGGCCTGCATTCAGAAACTGAAAGGATGGTGAGCTTACTGTGGCAATGTGCTGAGGATGCAGAGAATAGGAGCCATTGCAACAATATTTGGCTCTGGGATCCCCAGTGAGCACAATAATCAGACATGATCAACTTCATGCAGCTGGAAGTACCAAAGATCCTAAATTACTCCTGGAAGAGTGACTTTTGAAATTGAGAGGGCGTACTGGTTGCTGGCACCTCCCTAAAACAGGAGCTTGATCCCCACCTATATTTGTGAAAATGCTTTGTTTCCCATAAAGAAAAAGATACTCAGCCTGGCTTGACAGCATGGTCCATTTGCATGGGATGAACACAGGTGCTTATTTTTAATGACTACTCAGCTGAATTGACCTCCAGAATGAAAGAATTCACCATCGCATGGAAAGCTTTACAGGACCTGGGCATCCCCTATCAGTTACAGTATTCAGCCAAGCTGAAATCACAAGAAATGTGGTGTCCAACACATTTGAGGCCCATATTTACATAAGCACTGGCCAGATAGGATAATGTCCAGTGAAACCAAGGTATCAAACCCCAGCACCAGAGCACACACCCTGCCAACAGAAGCTGCAGGTATCCACAGAAGCCCCTAACAACAATAATGGAACCACTACCAACACACTGGACAGGACAAGGAATGGCAGGTTACACATTCCAAGTGATCCCAAGAGAGGGAAGAAGAACGTCATTCACTGTCCCTGCTGATTGCTGTGATGGCAGTAAAGAATCTGGCTCCTCTTCAAATGGCTCCAAGATTGTATGTGAACCTGCTCCCAAACATCAGGAATTGGAGAACACATGCAACCCTAGGAAGCAAGTAAAATTCAACTCATTTTCACCAATATAGCTGGCTGAAGCACCTTCTGACAACCCACAAATCTGGGAGGACATTGTGACTACTGTGATGAGGCAAGCTGACCAGGAAGTGAGCATTTCCAGCAACCAGAATGGGCAGCAGGCCCCTATGAGTCTACTATGGGCACCTGAACTGTAGTGGTATATTGGACTTTAGCCCAAGTGACTGGGTAAACATCTATTTACACTGCTGAAAGAGCCCTGTGATAGGAGAGCTGTATCCTTACAGACTGAATTATTAATCAAACATGTATGGTCTTTGCTCTCTTTTTTCCTTTACAGGTTGAAAGAAGTCTATTGGATGGACAGTATATAGCTAGACTGCAATTGGACCCAGTGGACTTTTGAGGAGGAGGGAGGGAATGAGTGGTATGGGTTGTGTCTCGGGGCTGGACAATGGGAAATCTCTGTCACTCACCATAGCAGCAAGTGCCAACAGCCCTTAACATATCAGATAAATTGGTGATCGTGATGGCCTTCAGTGGGGCTCCCACAGTCCTTTGTGAAGCATTCCATTTGTGTGATCTGAGTGCAATGAGACACCAGCCATGTGAGCTGGTACTGTCTAAATATCAGGAGAGTTGAATCTGCCCCTCCCATCATCCTAGGGGCAAGCCACACTAATATTCTTGCTCCTGCTGACCTCCCCCTACCTGCTTAGATCCCAAGGCCCCGGCCTACTAAGTGTACCTACTTCCCGCACCAACATGGGGGACGCGAGTTTTACTGTCCATGGCCCCAGGCTCTGGAACTCCTTTCCTGAAAGAGTCCGTACTGCCTCCTTTCACAAGAGTTTCCGGACCTCCCTGTGGGATCATCTTAAGGTGGCTTCTCGCTGTGAATGTCCTAAGCCTCCTTAGCCTCCCAGTGTCCACTGGTGCGGTTTCTTCTCTCCTGCTCTGGCGTCACCACTCTTCGCTATGTCCTCGTCCAAATCCCCCCTCCCTTGCTTGACCGACGCTATGATGTTACTATGCTCATAATCCTCACCAGCCCTGTTGGTCATTGAATTTACCTCTAATTTATACCTTGCCCCAACACTGTATCTGGGTGTACCTTCTACGTAAATGTAAAACTGTAAAAATTTTCTTTTCTCCTGTTTTTGTACCTGAATGTATTCGTCTGAACCAATTACTGTATCAATGTACCTGTTGTACCCTATTGTACTCTCCCGGGTCGTTCCTGAAAATAGGCATAAAACTTGTCTAGTGTACTTACCCAGTAAACAAAAACTAAATAAATAAAATAAATAAATAAATAAATAAATATCTCAAAGTACTGCTTTGCATTATTAAAAACACTGTGGCCTTGGCCCATGCCACAAGGGAGCAGTTGGAGGTAATCAGGAGGAGCTGTTATGTCTACAAAATGGTGAACATATTTCCTTCTGGCTCCCTCTGCACCCTAACGGTCACTTATAGTCTGTGATCCACACAGCTGAAAAGGTGCAAAACCTCTGGGGAAGAGCATGCCTCATTGGTCAAGAAGGAATTTCTCCTCTGTCGACTGTCATGCAGCCACGCTACTGTGTGATTGTGTGAATGAGAAGCATACCCCCAAAGCTGCTGACTGTCACCTCCTAATTCACAAACTCAAACTGCCCCAATGATTCTTGCCATAAACCCTCATCCAGTTAATACGCTGCAGCTTCAGCTTCTTACTTTTCAGGCAGCAGATGACCCATCATCAGTAGGAACTCAGTTGAGGGAAATACTCTGCTGCTTCTTGACGGTTTGAGGGGCCCAACCCATATCTGAACCACTGGAGATGAGCTGCACTAAGGTTGATTGAACAGCTGGCTATCCAATAGAGATAAATATGTCCAGGACATGTTGGGGAGGGGCTTGCATCCATGCACCTAGAACCTGCAATTACAGCTGCCTATCATACTGGGTTGTGTTTCGTTTGACACTGGTGAGGCGGTGGGACTTGGATGGATTCCCAGCTCATGGCAGGAAATTGCAGGGTAAATCTCAGTCTCCACCTGCTCCCAAGTATATAAATGTCCTACACACAGGAGATTTTAATGAAGTAACCATGCTACTGACAGGCAGGATGGGAGGGAAGGCTTGAACTGACATGCTTTAGACAAGCTAGACAACCTGGTTGCATACACTGGAATCCGCCCCTCCCCCCCGGAATCAGAGCAGAAGCCAAGTGTGATCCCCAAACTGACCCATGGCCAGAACCCCAACTCAAAGGTGAGCTAATAGTTGCTGCTCACTACAGTTTATGAAACTGATTACTGTCACCCACCACTTGCCCTGTGTAGGTGCATTGTTAGAATCACAGCTGGACAATTGGTGGGGCACATTGTTTTATAGTTAGGCACTTCATCATTGGTATGAAACTTGCAGGGACCCATGTATTGGGTGGGTGGATTCAGAATGATTACATTACACTCACAAAGATTTCAAGGCCCTACACATATCTGTAGATGTACTCATAAAGCTCTGTATAGAGTTCTTTGTTTCTTATTATTTCTTTTGATTCCTGTACCCTTTACATGGTACAGAACCAGTTGTAGTGCCTTGACCTCTGTACCCATTAGAACCAGTTATACACTTATGCATACCAAGAGCTCAAGCCTCTGATGATCCACAACATGTCTCAATATGAGGCTGTTCAAATCCCAGGTCTTTGTTAGGGAGGGGCAATGGGAGAAATGAACTCACCTTCACTATTTCTATCCTTCCTTACTCTTATATAAAAAGTGATGCTGGCTAGTAACTCTTGATATTTACTAGTTGGAATGTGAAGGGTGTTAATTCACCTGTTAAGCAGAGGAAAATATTAGATAACCTTTAAAGACTGGGGTTTTCTCCAAGAGACCCACATCAGATCTCCTGAAGCGGCCAGACTTAACATGGGGTGGGTAGCACAAGTATTCCAAAGCACCTATAAGGGGAGTGTCTATTTTGTGCATAAGGATGTGGATTTCAAGCCACAGCAATGCTCATGGACCCCAAAGGTAGGCAGATTATATTAATGGGACAGTTGCTGAACACAGATGTCACACTATGCCATCTATGCCCAGACAAACTACTACAACCTTTTTAATGCAATGGCCCAAAACTAGCAGAAGTAGGAACTTTTTAAGGAGACATGAACCCAGTCCTAGATTAATTTCTGGACAGAAGCAAAGCACCCACTGGTGCCAAACCCCTGGCATCTACAGCCCCTCAAAAATAACCTCTGGAGCTGGCACAATAGACATCTGGAATTAATTCACCCCAGGGAGGGATTACTCCTTTTCTCCCTGCCTCATGGTTCCTTCTCATACCAAGATATGTTTTTCCTGCTACAACAGTGGGTGCTGGATGTAGTGGATGCTCTTATCGAAACAACACTGATATCTGACCACAGACCAATAACCTTCTCCTGGCTATCACCAGGCTCAGCAGGGCACTCAAGCAGGATGTGGAGGTGTTCAATACATCATTCTTGAAGGATCCACCTTCTTCACCCAGTTGTCCAATGACATATCTGACTTTCTGAACTTCAACAAGCCATCGGACACCTCGATGTCAGTTAGATGGGACGTGCTCAAGGCTTGCATTAGAGGCAAATGCATAGCCTACCATTCCAGGCTGAAAAGTATTTGGCCAGCCAGGGTACAGATAAGGAGTTTTTAGCATAAATAGTGAGGGCAAGGTATAAAATCAACTTGGAGCTCCATCAGACCATAAGGGATCAAGCAACTCTAGACATCTCCTTAATCTGATTTGTAAAGCCTCCCACCCCTATCCATCTGCAGTCCTCTTGTCACTAGACCCTGATAAAGTGTTCAATCAGGTGGAGTGGCTTCTCTTCGGTCTTGCGCCAATATGGCTTTGTCATTATCAGCTGGATCTCACCTCGTACAATGGAGCCTCTGTCTCATTGCTAACTTATGGTCTTCTATCCTCCTCCTTTCCCTAGCCAGAGGGATGTGGCAAGGCTGCCACCTCTGCCCAATCCTTTTCATCCTCATCTTGGAATCCTCCTCCAGGCAATATGTGAACACCCCAATATCAAAGGAGTTCTGTTCAGGTGGGAGCACAAAATCCTGGCTTTTGCAGAAGATGTAATCCTGATGCTAACCAACCCACTGGAGTCCATCTGGTATACCTTCTGCATGGTGAAACTATTACAGTGAACACGTCGATGCTGACAACATCGACAGTTTACTGTAATAGTCCCACTAGACCCTGACACTCTTTCCCCGGTCCTGCACCCCTCCCCAAATCAACTCTGACTCACAGTTGATAATCCCTAAGATCAGGGGTTCGCAACCCCCAATAGAAAAGTAACTGGTTCTCTGCTGGATTTATGTAAACCACAACTTGTGGTCAACATAAATCTGTCGCTGTGATGTTGGTCGACAAAAATGTGTTGAACTGGCATCATAGATCCGAGTTCATCCCTTGTGCTTTTTACCCTCATACAGGAGTATGGGGCTTTGTCAGGCTACAAGGTTAATGTTGCCATGTCTATCCTGCTCTGCTCACACAAATCAGTCTTCTCAGATGCCAGGTTACACCTGAATCTGACTGTGGCCCAAGAACATAGCAAATATCTGGGCACAAACTTCATGTGGAAGCTCCACAATATGGGTAAATAAAACCTAAGTTCCTTGAGAGACTCACTAAAAAGGAACTCACAAGATGGTCCCGTTTGCACTTCTCACATTGAGGACAGCACATGCCTTCAAAAAGATGGCCTGTTCCGAAATTAATTTATCTTAGATGGCCTCTTCATGCACCTCAACCCTAATATCCTACAGGATCTATGTAAAATATGTTATCCTTCTTTGGAAATCCGGACACAGGTGACTTAGCCATGAGAAGTTTAATGAAGAATTTTCCAGAGGATGCATGTACCTCCTGGACTTTTACTCCTTAAGCACACAGCTCAGGGCCTTAATGTCCTTCCAATAGCTGAAAGAACAATTTGAGCTGCCCCAATACCACACCATTGGAGGTATCTTCAAATTAGGCATGCCCTGTAGCACTTTAAAATTGAAATTGCATTTGTAATAATTTTAATTTATAGTATTACTGTTTAAAGTTATTGGAATATAAATTTTATGTTAGCTATTATGTGTATTTTTTGTAACGCAACCTGAGCTTTGAAGGTGCCATATATAAATAAAATTTTACTTGCTTGCTTAAGCCCCAAATATAAAACCCAAGAACCATCTCTATTAGACCACCTCCTGCTGCATGAGGACCTACTTGCCAAAAGCCTGCTTTTATTTACAAAGCCTCCTAAATACAGTCCAGACCCTCTGTCACACTACAGAAACAATAGGAGAAGAAATTGAGAGTACAGTCTCCACACAGGAGTGGGCCAATTGCTGAAAGTACCTTGTCTCTGGATAAAAGATTCCAAAAATTATTTACACAACACAAAATCCTCCACAGATGGTACAGGACCCCAGAGCAATTATACAAGTGGGGCAATATCAAGTCAGGCAAATGATGGCGGTATGAGGACCAAGCACATTACTCACATTATATGCAACTGCCTCAAACTCTGGTGATACTAGGAATCAGTCCATGCCATTGTGGGGTTTACATCCCAGGGCTCACACTCATACCCAAATTAGTGATGCTAGCGCCGCTACAGAACTGGTTCTCATAAGAAACCAGGAAACATCAAATGAGGTGGCTAATGGGCACTCGTAACTGCCAAGAGAATCATTCTCAGACACTGGAGAGAGCAAGAACCTCCAACAACAGAGAAGTCATTAATAGAACCAGTTAAAACTGCCAGCTTTGAGAGGGCCCACTTCAAGGAGAGAGGAAGCTAGTGACCTACACAGACAAGTATGTGGGCAATCTACAATCACATTACTGTAAAATCCCAAAGGGTAGTACCTCCCCATCACTTGCAAACTCAGGAGAAGGACATGCCCATAATGACACCATGCACCTAGCAACTCTGACCATTGAATGGACCCCCTGTAATGGACACTCACACTCTTCCCACAGCCAGCTTTTAGGGAGAGAGGATATATTATCTCCTGTCTATCTCCCTTTGTCCAGTATTGGTCATTGAAATTTATCCCTTTGACCATTATTGGGTAAAGGTAGTTGATGTAATGAAAGTTAGGTCTTGATCATGAAGCAAATTCTCAGTAAGAACTATGTCTGGAATGCAATAACTCAGACACAAAGTTTAATTACCAATGAGTTCAATGTTTACATACCTGCCTATGGGGGTTTTCCCATTTGGTATTACATGTTTGAAACTATCTATTGACTTGATAATAATTTTGTTTACGATGACTAAGCTGTTGTTATGTTGCTTCTGTAAACTCGGAAATTCAATGCAAACTGATTACAAGAATACAGAGTTTAGCATGCAGCACCAATACCACATCTACTGTCTGAGTATGGCTGAATAATTGACAGTAGCATTACATTCTTATTAGCTGATGGGACTCTAAATAGCTGAAGGAAAACCTTTTCAGTTTGATAAAAAATAACTTTTCTCTTTTTTTTTAAAACAAGCAAATCACAGTACTTTGATATTCTAGGGAAAAAATCCTTCTGTCACATGGGATGCCGTACTGATTTATCACTGTTATTGTAGTAAGGCTTACCTTAAGTTTTAAATTATATGCCAAACATGATTTGGCGCAGGAATATGAAATATGTGACTGCCCTTGAAGAAAAGCTGACAGCTCAGCTCTTTGTGTCATACTGATGCCTATCCAGTAGTGAGCTGTGCAGGTGAAAGGTTACAGCTTGGCAGACTGCTCATTATGATTCTGAAAGAATGAAAAATCCCATCAATCATTGTAAGCTAAGCAGTGAGAACACTCTGTAAAACACATCAGAAGTCTCTGTTATGAGTTATTTTGTTTACCAAATGGTGACTTTGCTTCTTTGACACCAAGTAATTTTAATTTGCCTGCTTTAGAAAACAAAATATACAGCTTCCATGCTACCAATAAATAGCAGTTGGTGTGGAGGTTTAGTCAATATTAAAATAAACAAACAACCTATGCACATAAGGTCAAAACAGAGACTGATTAAAGCAGAACTGTATTTTAATTTTGCACAGAAAATTGACACATTTGATGCTTGTCTGTACATAAAAATATGGGTACAGTTATGCTTTTATTTTTGTTTGCTTTGATTTTGGAGTGTGGATCTTGAAAGAGTTCCTCTCTATAAATTAAGCATTGAAGCTTTGATCCATGTGATCTGTACCAAGGAAGATTTTTTTTGTTCTTTTTAACTATAGACAAAATCAACAAATGGGGTTGCCATTCATGTGTAGCAGGTTAATTAATGATTAAAGAAAATTACACAGCTGGC
The DNA here is from genome assembly GCA_016271365.2 of Neoceratodus forsteri. Lineage (NCBI taxonomy): Eukaryota > Metazoa > Chordata > Ceratodontiformes > Ceratodontidae > Neoceratodus > Neoceratodus forsteri. The sequence goes on along the minus strand of CM057459.1, from coordinate 1,220,982,748 downwards.
TTCTTTGCAAATGGAATCATAAATAAATGTATACACTTGTCATTGTAAATCTTACCTCCTGACAGGCTGGAACCTGGTTAAATACCACATGGGTCATGTGTGCATTATGCCACTGTGTGAAGCAGGGCACACATACTGTAAAAGGTTTCAGATATTTATTATTTTTTCTTTGTTGGTTTCTCCACCTGAGTTTCAAGTCCCAGCAGAATCCCAGCACCACACCCACCTGTCTTGAGGACTTATGGACAACCTCCATATACACAGAGCCATATTGGGGTAGCCAACACACAGGGTTGTGCAGTGCCTGTGGGGTTGTCAATTGAGCCAAAGCCTTTTCCTCCATTATCTCTCACCAGGAACACACCGCACTCAGAAAGCCTTGAAAAATAGTCTCAACTCAGCGAGCAAGAAAACGAAATTTTTATTAAATGCAAAATGCAGTGCTCAAAAGCTCATTAGTTCACACAAGAATAACAAGTGCAGCAGGAGTCACTTGCCACATTGCTCCAGCACCTCGACTTCCACAAGTCTTTGTCAGGGCATGGCTAACTAGGACTGTGTCTCTCATTTTCTACATTAGTGCATGCATATTCATTATTAATTGCAAAATAGTGACATGTATGGCTTCAAAATCACATGACAAATGTAGAACAATTACTTAGAAAGTGGGTTTGTTCATAAATACAGTGCAAAACAGTGTTAGAATAGTTGTCAAATACAGACCATTCATTTGTTTGCAGTTGTTAAATGACTGCCTTAAAGCTCAGTTAAACACTCACAGCATACAGTAAAGTCGAAAGCGATTTATGCAAAAAAAAACAAACAAACTATATTCAATCCAGAGGAGACAAAAGATAAAAATTGTCTGGTACTTCACTCTGATCACCCATCAATAATTTCTTTGCATTGTAATCGCTATTGCTATGGAATTGGCCAAAGTGGTAGTTCAAGACTAGTAGGAAGGAGAGAACAGGTAGAATCTGGAAAAAGATAGAGGATAAATTAGATAACTATCAACTGCAAGTTAAAATACAGTACAATAAGCATAAGGAGTAACATATAAGTTCATTATCCATTCCCATGATAGTTAAAATCTAATTGAATAATTCAAGTCACTCAACCCTTACCCTAGGAAAAGTAAACTAGTCACAGAGTCCCATAGCAGTGGAAAATGCATAACCGAGATTTACAGAAACAGCTTAAGGTCCCATTGGTTATTTAGTCCTTGAGGCTTCATTTCCTCCAGCTTAAAGATCCAGTTGCTCTCCTTTTCTAAGGAGGGAATTCAGTCAGTCCCTCTCATATGTTGGGGCAGTGTCCATTCCAAACCCATGAATTGAATCTCTTCTGGATTAGAGCCATGTGCTTCATGGAAATGCATCCCTACAGGGATGTGCAGTCTCCTGTTACTGATGAACTGAATATATGCTTGGATTCTTGTCTTTGGTTTTGAATTGTTCTCCCACATATTCTTTTTACAAGTACACCAGAGTGCATAGATTGCAAATGCAGTGTCACAAGTAATCGTTTCCATATATCCATACTTTTTGTTATCTTCTGGATGGGTAAATGTATTACTTGTGACAGCTATTACGTGCATATAGTACAGTGTGTGCACTTGAAAAACCTTTTTTTCTCTTGGAAGCCAATTTTGATTTCTGGTCTTCTTCTGTGGTGCTTCACTCCTATTGTAAACCAATCAGTCTTCCAGGTTACAGGCTCTACTAAAAGTCACACGTGGTTTGGGACCAACTGCCAGTTCTACTTTCCATTCACTTTGTAGGATAAGTCAATTCTAATAAATTACATTGCACATTTGACTAGTCTACTCAGTGTATTCAGTTATGAAAGTCAATGGACCACATTGTTGTTGCAGTGGGTGGTTTTGTTTTCAAACAACAAGTTTTTTTTTCCAGTGATCTCACTTTCAGTTTTGAATTATGTAACACTTCATTATCACAACCTTTACCTGACTCTGTCATCTAGATCAGAGCCTTGCAAATCATACGATTCAACAATGGTGCAGTTTCTACAGAGCCTCAAGAACTGACTATAAGAAAGTGAGCTTTATGGTGTGGAGGGGGATGGGTACCATCTGCATGGAGTACAGCGCTTGTGGCTATACTTTCCTGAAGCATCGTGTTTCAGTCTGGCCAGTGTTTCTACTAGATAGGGTCACATCAAGAAAATCAAGACAATTAATACTGGCACTATAATTAGACCTTAGGTTAAGATCATTTTCATGTAGACAATCAATGAATCTGGGACTCCAAATGCAGTCTACATCATCTATAAAACAATATAGGTGTTTCATCTTGTGAAAGAAAGGGTTTGTCTCAACATTCATGAGTATCTGTGGTTCCCATAGCCCCAGTAATAAATTTTCATAACTGGAGGCCATGGCAGCCTCCATAGCTGTGCCAGGGACCTGTAGAAAATATTAACCTTCAAATTAGAAAGCATTGTGTGTTAATGTAAAAGTATAGGGATGTCAGAATAAAATCCACAGGCATTTCATCAGCATTGGGGTGATTTTCTAAGTACAGCTTACGTGCCCTTATGCTCTGTTTATGCCAAACGATGTTCATAAGGCTTCCATAGCTATGCCTAGCAATACAAACTCTTCCCACCCTGCAACGCCTTCTAGCTTTCTCAATTGACCAGAGATGTCCTTGTTATAAGATGGTAATGAATGAATAGATCCCATTAGGAAAACATTAATAAATCTCCCCAAGTTGCAGTTATATAACTCACACCTGAGACAATTGGTCTCTGTGATGATTTTCCATGTTCTATGTACTTTTGGTAGAATGTAAAGCCCAGGTGTAACTGGATTTTCATTAGAAATATATTTAAACTCATCATCACTAATTTGACTCATGCTAAGGGCATGTTGCGTGTCTGACAGAGTTCTTTAAAAATAATCATGGGATTAGTGTTCATGTCCTTACAGTTCCTTGGGTCCGTGAGGAAAACACAAGCTGTCTCTGTAATGTTCTTTTGTGAGAATAACCACCTTTCCCCTTTGTCTGATGGCTTTATTACTGCATTTTTGTTATTAGCCAATTCCCTGAGTGCATTCTTTTCATCCTGTGTTAAATTACACCTTCTAGATGGTCATGCATGCAGCATTATTCAAAATGTCCTGGACTTGTCCGGTCACTATTTTTTCAAATGCAATAATTGCATGCTCACAAACTTTCAGAGAAAATGTTGACCTGCTTTTAAATTGAATTTTGCATCTAAGGTGGTCTTAGAGACATGCCAGTGCCACGTACTGTGGCAAAGGGGGTGGGGTCTAAAGTGGGCTACCAGTGGAAAAAGGGACATGGGGTGTCATAGTGGTTTTCAGGAGACAGCCGGGATGAAAAGAGGTGATAAGTCATCCAGCAGTGGTGCCGTTTGCATAGTCATACAGCTAATGGGATGGGACCACCAAGGTGGGGTTCAGGGACACCTATGAGGAAGCTGCCAGGCTGTGCCCACCTGTGACCATTTCACTTTTGACCCTGGAACCCTCCAAAACCTCCATGGCACCCCTGTTTCTCTTCTGCCCCAGCTCCCTCCTGTCAAGCAGATTCACCACCCCCAACCATCCAAGCCTCTCTAATGCTGTGCCTGGTGGGAGGCAGATCCTACAGCAGTTCACTGCAGGTGTGCCAAATGTTTGGCACAAGCCTGTAGCTGTGGCAACTCCTGGGTTTTTTAGTGCATGGACCTCCCTTTTAAAGTTAAGGGCCCCTGACACACCCTGGGTTCGAGCAGCCCAAGAGTATGTGTAACTAAGGGCTCTTTAAAACTGAGCCCAATAAATAGACAGGTAGAATTGGCAATTTAATTCTATCAGAATTGGTCTATCCTAAAAAAATGACTGGCAGATTGGACTGGCAGTAGGTCCCAAACCACATGTGACCTTTAGTGGAGCCTGTAACCTAAACAACCAATTGGTTCATAGGAGGAGTGAGGCACCACAGAACAGGAACAGAATTCAGAATTGGCTTACCAAAAGATGGGAAGGTTTTTTTAGTGCACACTGCAATACAGTATATGCATATATGCTGACAAAGGTAATATACAGTATTTATCCATCCAGGAGACAGAGAAATAAGCATCGAAATAAATACAGAAATGTATTGTTGTGCCTAACATTTGGAGTCTATGCACTCTGGTGTACTTGTAAAAACTATATGTGGGAGAATAATTTAAAATCTCAAAGTCAATACCAGCAGGAACATCTGCCAGAACTAAACACATGGTGGATTCCCTGCAGGAAGGGCCTCAAACAACTGGTACAACAACTCACAAGAGACAGGGCTATCCTAGATCTAGTACTGACTAACAGGAAGGATCACAGATCTCCAGGTAGAAGGTCACCTGGGGGCCAGTGACCATCACATGGTGATGGTTCAATTTGCCACTTCATCTAAATCATCCCATTCCAAGGCAAAAATATGGGACTTCAGAGGAGCTGACTTTGATAAGATAGCCAACAGAGTTAAGCTAGCCTCTGCAAAAGAAACACAGGTGCGGGGACAGGCAAAGTGGGCAAGCATTAAGGATGCAATACTTGAAGCAACATCCCATTGTGTTAGACAGAAAAGGAAGTGCAAAAGAAGGAAACCACTCTGGTTCTCAAATACAGTAGCAGAAAAGGTCAGAGCCAAAGGCTGGCCTTCAGGAAATATAAGGAACACAGCGGGATGAAGATAGGGAGGTATGCCAAACTGCCCTAAGCGAAGCAGGGAAGGCAGTAAGGCAGGCAAAGTCCCAAACTGAGGAAACACTAGCACGAACAGTAAAGAAGGTGACAAGACTTTCTATAGATACAGTACATTAGTGAAAGGAGAAAGTCCAGAAGGGGTATTGCTAAGCTTAAAGAAGAAAAGGGGCATGTGAGGAGGAGGATCCTGTAAAGCATCTATCCTAAATAGATACTTTGCTCAGTATTTACTGAAGAGAAGGTAGGGCAGGACCCACAGCTCAGCACCATGGACACGGGGGAGGGAGGTGAGCACTACTCCCTTCACAAAGAAAGGGCCCTACAAGAGCCTCGCTAAGCTCAGGATGGACAAGGCAATGGGACCTGATGGCATACATCCCAAGGTACTTAAGGAGCTAAGGGTGGAACTAGCAGAGCCATTAGCAGAACTGTTTAGTGAGACTCTGAGCACAGGAGAGGTCCCAGAAGACTGGAAAGGGCTCATGTGATCCTGCTCCACAAGAGTGGTGCGGGAAGGAGGCAGAGAACTTCAGACCAGTCAGTCTTACACGCAATAGTGGGCAAGATTATGGAGGCACTCCTTAAGGAAAGGACAGTGCAACACCTGGAATCCATAGGGAACAGGATCCAAGACAGCATGGGTTTACAAAGGAAGGTCCTGTCAAACTAACTCATAGATTTCTTTGACTGGGTAACCAGGGTGGTGGACCAAGGGTGAGCAGTTGATGTCACCTACCTTGACTTCAGCAAAGCTTTCAACACTGTTCCAAATAGAAGATTGATAAATAAGCTGGGTAGGCTCGGGTGGGTCAGAAGTTGGTCAACTGGGTGGCAAACTGGTTGATGGGCAGAAAACAGAAAGTGGTGGTAAATGGTATACAGTTAGAAGAGATGCAAGTCACAAGTCGGTACCTCAGGGATCAGTCCTGGGGCCAGTCCTCTTCAATATCTTCATTAGTGACATTGCAGATGGACTAGAGGATAAGGCTTGTCTGTTTGCAGATGACACCAAGATCTGCAACAGAGTAGATGATCCAGATGGGGTAGGCAGAATGAGAAGAGATCTGGATAAACTAGCAAAATGGTCAGAAGAGTGGCAACTGGGATTTAATACAAAGAAGTGCAAGATCATACACATAGGGAAGAGAAACCTGAAGCCACCTATAGGCTAGGAGGGAGTTGCTGCAGTCAAAACGGAAGAAAGAGACTTGGGCATCATCATCACCGATGACCTGAAATCATCCAAGCAGACCTCTAAAACAGTAGGTAAGGCTAGGGGGATGTTAGGGTGCATTAGTAGGGTATCACAAGTCATAAGAGGGAGATAATAATCCTCTTTACAAGACACTGGTTAGGCCCCATCTGGAGTACTGCGTGCTGGAGGCCACACCTTCACAAGGACATTAACCAAACTGAGGCAGTCCAGAAGGGTAACCAAAATGGTGCCGGACTGCATCAGAAGACATATGAGGACAGATTAACGGAGCTCAATATGTATACCATTAAGCAAAGTTGGAGAGAGGTGATATGATCGAAACATTCCAACACCTTAAGGGCATTAACAAGGTGAAAGAGTCTAACATGTTTAAATATAAGAAAAATAGCAGGACAAGAGGACACAGCATGAGACTAGAGGGAGGCTGATTAAGGGGAATGTGAGGAAATTCTTTTTCACAGAAAGGATGGTGGATGCATGGAACAGCCTACCTCAGGAAGTGGTAGCTATGAATACAGTGCAGGGCTTCAAACAGGCATGGGGTAGGCATAAGGAGCAATACAGATGAGTATGAATAGATAGGCCACTGACAGAGCAAAGGCCGATAGCACATTTATAAGGTAGAAAAGAAATGGGCAGACTGGATGGGCCTTGTGGTCCTTATCTGCCATCAACTTCTATGTTTCTATGTTTCTAAAGACAAGAATCCAAGAACATATTCGTCCATCAGAAACAGAAGATTGGATACCCCGCATGGATGCTTTTCCATGAAGCACATAGCTCTAATCCAGAAAGGATCCAATTCATGGGCCAGGAATGGATACCCCCTCAAAAATGGGAGGGCAGGCTGAATTCTCTTTTTAACAAAGGCGAGATATGGATCTTTAAAATGAAAGGAATAAAACCCTATGACTTAATAACCAAAGGTACCTAAAGCCATTTCTGTAAATCTCTGTTATGAAATTTCATGCTGCTATAAGACTCTGTGATTGGCTTAATTTCTCTGGGATAATGGTCCCCTCATGTCTGGATTATATATTGTAATATTTGTGAAAATAAATTTTAATCTAACTTTGGGGCACTGTCATTGGCTCAGCCTCACTTGAGTAAAGGTTCCATTTCCTCCACATGACTGAATTGCTCAGATACTGTAGATTATAACTATAGTGGGAACAGATAATTTATATATTACCTCATTATGCTTATCTCACTGTGTTTTAATGTGCAGTTGATATTTATCTAATTCATCTTCTATCTTTTTTCCAGATTCTAACTGTTCTCTCTTCCTACCAGCCTGGAACTGCCACGTTGGCCGATCCCCATGGCTACTCAAGGATTACCACAAATAAATTATTGATGGGTGATTGTGGTGAAGTACCAGCCTATTTCTACTGGTCCTTTATTGTATACTGTTAGTGTTTAGCTGAACTTTAAAGCAGTCAGTAACATCAAACGAATGGTCTGTATTTGGCAGTTATTCTAACATTGTTTTGTACTGTATTTATGAGCAAACCCACTTTCTAAATTGATTGTTGTATGTTTGTCATGTGATTTTAAAGTCATTATATCTCTGTTTACATTTAATAAAGAATGTGCATGCTGGATATGTAAAATGAGAGCCACAGTCCTAGTTAGCTATGCCCCTGACAAAACTTATGGAAGTTGAAGCACTGGGGCAATGTGGCAAACAGCTCCTGCTGCACCAGTCATTTCTGTGTGGTTAAGAGCTTTTGAGCACTGCATTTTGCACTTAATAGCCACTGCATTTCCTAGCTCACAGAGTTAGACTGTTTTTCATGGCTTCTGAATGCCACTGTATTCTTGGTGAGCATCTATGTGAGGGCTAGGCAGTTCCTCATGGTGGCACTGGCCTTACATCGTGGACTCTGCAGTTCTTAGCCCTGACTTGTCCTCTATTTTCTCCCTGGGACATCTGCAAGTGATGCATGTAGCCTGTGCATACTGATGCACAAGTGTGCCACATCAGTATGTTTTCCCCATGTCTGCTAGTCCAGCCAGTGCTGCCACCCAGCCTCTGCTATGTAGCAGGTAAGCATGGGACTCAAAGTCCCCTCCCCGAGGGGATGAGAGCTGTCTGGTATGCTCAGTCGTCCTCACTGGTCAGTGCCTGAGTGAACTTGATTTGTTCCCTAACCCAGGTCTCCAGCATGGCCAACCCTTTAGTGATTTTTTATAAAGTATTTTTGACTTAAAAGGACACTGTCAACTCTTTTGCATCATATTATTTTTAGTTGAAAACCCACTTTGTATGATTGTTTACCTTCTCTAAAATTCATTGAAGTTGCTGGTTGTTTTATCTGCTTCTTTCTTAGTAGAACTGACAAGCATTCTAATAGTATAATTATACTCAGCTTTGCATTGTTTCAAATCCTTGATCTATTGGAAGGTTATAGCCTGTAGTTCAGGCGGTGTAACCGCCGGGTTGCACCGTTTGGCCTATTTAAGGCTGATCTTCTCCTACTCCACGCAAGCATTTTTTCTTGTATCCAGAAGCTCTGTTGGTCTGTCTTCTTCCTTGAGCTCATGGCTTTGCCCCCCATGTTGCTGTGCTTTGAGCTCTGTTGTTGTTGTGTTGGACTTCTGCTTTTGCATTCTCTTGCTTTTTGGTTCCTTATTAAGGGCAACAGACTTCTTGGAAAACATAAACTGAACTTACAGACTTAAATGGGCAGACTGGGTGTCATAGGCCTCTATCTGCCGACACCGTCTATGTATCTATCTATATTACCTGCCTCCAGCACTGTGTGCTTCCAACCGCCTCCTTTACTTGTGTTTTCTTTGTTTTTTGGCTTTCTAGTTTCTACCACCTGTGTTTACATTGTTTATTTGTGCTTTAGGTTGTTTCTTTAACTTTAGCTGCCCTGTGCCTGTGCTCATGCTGTATTTCTCGTCGGATTTTCCTAGCCTCAATCACTTGCATTTTGCATGTGTTTCAGCTTCCACTGCTGTTTTCCTGCCTGCTGTCTCCAGTGCTTTCATCCTAATCCTTTGCAACTGGTCCAGGCTTCACCCTGCTCCTCCTTGTTGCTCTGTGTTCTCCCAGCTCTGATCTTGCTCCACTCAGTGCTAGCTCACTTCATTCAGTACTGGAGTTCTGTGTGCTTTGCTCACCTGATTCTGTGTTTGCTCAGCCTGGCCCAACTGCTGCATTGCTCTTCTGATACATCCAGCTATTACACTGGCTGCCTGGTCTCAGCTCCTGCTGCAGGCCCTTTTGCAATTGTCTCTGAATCTAATTTTGAACCTCTGGTCATTAATTTGTTTCCCTGTTCCCATTGCTCTAGCAGCTTGCTTTCTATGGCTTGTCCTTCATTAGGACCTTGCCTGTAAAAGCGCCTCTTTTGAGGATCGCCTACCCTACTAGTATGTCTGTTGCTGTTGGTCTCATCATGCTCCCACTTCTACCAAACCTTACTTTTACCAAATCCACAGCAGTCTGTTTTCTGATGATAACCTAATCCTGCTTTCATGGCTGGCACATATTTAACTTATTTCATTAGCTGCTTGGTGTCGTGGCATCATGTTCATGGCTTCTTTGTTTTTCCTATTGTGGGGTACTGAGAAGTCGCTGCAGGCCTCAGGGCTCCCAGGCAGCAGGAGCAGCTGCCTATTTGTAATGTACTGTATAAGTTCCTGGCTCACCCAGCCTCCTCCTGCTGATCCACACAGCCTTTAAGGAATATGCAATCAGCGATTCCAGGCAACTCTCTACCTAAGGGCTTCTGGCTCTACCCAGCCTTCTACCATCCCTTCCCTAATATTATGCACCTGGTTTACTCAATCATTCCAGCCTTCCTGTCCCTTGCACTAACAACAATACTCATTCCCTTCCAAGTCTGGTAGTATCATGTTTACTTGCTTTGAACCGCACCTCCTACCATACTGGCTTTGGAACCTCCTCCTCCCTAACCAGCTTTACAGCCTCCTTCTCTCCAACTGTTGGCCCCAGGCTTCACCTGGCCTTGTTGTCTCTTTTCATAATACTATCCAATTCACTCCCAATTTGGCTTTCTAATGGACTTGTTGGCATGCATTCCTGTGGTTGACAACTGTTATTTGCTCTAACTAGACCCATGAGATGGTCCATGTTGCTCAGCCTGACCTACGTACAGGTCTCATCCAGTCAAGACCCATGAGAGGGTCCACAGTGCTCAGTCTGACCTAGGTACAGGTCTCCCATGTCTGCTATCATCCAGTAGAACCCACAAGTTGGTTCTATGCTTCTTACCATATGCAGATCTCAGGCTCATTACAACTCAATTTTCCACATTTTGGAGACATGCCAACCATATCCATTACTCCAGGACTCTGGGCTAGCCCTGTGGATGAGGGGTCTCTCTGCACCCAAGTCTGCATCTTGAGCATGCAAAGCTTGGGATGGGGTAATTCTAACCTGGCACATAGTTGTAAAACTGCATTAATGCTCTAGTTAGGGTTACAGCTACAAAAGTAAAGATATGTGGTGTTAGGGGTTCCAAACCTAACACCCTACCTCCACACTGCACACACTAACAGGCATTGGGGTGTGCCTTGCGATCATCAGCCCTAATGCTCACCCCATTCCATAAATAAATAAGCTGAGATGGGTACAGTAGGGAGAATGGGGTGATCAGTAGGGCTGATGACCCCAAGGTACACCTGATGCCTGTTGGTGTGTGCAGCATGGGGTGGGGTGTTAACTGGAAATTCTAACACCACATTTCTCTACTTTGTGGCTATAACCCTACAAGAACATTAACACAGTTTTTTTGCAATTTATTTCCTTACTTTTGAGATAGTATAATCATATCCTTATTTCCCAGTGGGAATGCATGGCCTTCTGGGCCCTACCATCCCTCTCTCTCTGCAAATGCATATATGTATGTAGCTGAGAAGCATAGGACCCTGTGGGCCCTGTGTTTCCATTCATAGGGCAACAGTGACTGAATTGTCCACACAGCAATCTTTTACTCCACCTCATGTACCTAGTGCACAGAAAATCTTTAAATCCCAGTCAAAACGTAATCTGCTCCAAGTGCAGTGCCACTGCACACCACAATTTGGCCAGGATTTGAAAAATGACAGCTCTGATATTGATGATGGGTAATAAAGGCTATGTTTAAAATCTGGGGTCGTAAATATTTAAAATTTCAAGGTTACAAGCATAGGTGAAAACTAACAAATGGTCATAACTTTGCCATTTTTACATATTTTGACTCCAAATTTTCAACATATTCTTATTATGACCCTACCTCTTGATCAACATTAGGAACATTTGTAAAATGCTGCCCAAAAGGTGATTTGCGAACCAACCAACCAATGAAATCACCTTTTGGCAGGAGTTTCATAATGACAGTCATATTGTTCACGAGGTGGGGTCCCAAAAGGCCATGTTGAAGATTTGGGGTCAAAATGTTAAAAATGGAAAACTTATGCATAAACATTGCAATCCCCATTGAAATACATTAAACAATAGTTACCTTAGTTTCTCATAATGCAGTCACGGTTTTCAGCAGCAAGATGTGTCTTTGATCGGAGAGTGGGTCTTGAACCTGGACCTGTTCAGGTAGATGAAGCTGTGTAGGGTGTACTGGGTGTGGGTGGTGGGTGCTGTGTGGAGGTGGGGTGGGGAGGCTGATTGGTGAGGGTCCATTTTCTGTTTTTACAGGTTTTAAAAAAAAAACATTGAGGACAGTTATCTTTATTACAGGTTTTGTCTACAATGGAAGGGTAGGAGGTGCCACTAGACATCAGGAACAAAAATTGAACAACAGCGATGGCAATCAGTGGGTGGGATTGCTATTAAACACCAGGGATGACTGAATTACAGGGATGACAATCAGCAGGTGGGGGGCTACTAGACACCAGGGATATGGGGTGAACAGCTATCTGTGGGGGTGGTGCCTCAAGACACCAGGGAAAGTACTTGTTAATCAGTGGTGGCATTAGTCACATGCAATACATGCAGTTGCATGGGTCCCTGAGGCAGTGAGGGACCCTAGTCCCCTGCCATCATGAATGTGATTTGAATTAAATAGGCTGGCAAGAAAAGATAAGGAGCTACTGCCCACCCAGGCCACTGATACTGTGAAAGCCAAGTGATGTGCCTCCAACTGGCAGCTGGCCACGCTGCTCCTGGACCCGCTTCATATACATGAGTAATTTGATTTTTGCCAGCTAGCAAACAATAATTTCAGGAGGGAGGTTGGGGGCAGGGATGTGAGTCCAACCCAGGGTGACTATTGAATCAATAACAGGCTAGCAACAAGAGAAATTAATGCCACTGCCCATGCACTGATGATGACATTAAAGGCTGAAAGCCAAGCAGAGTGCCTCAATAGTACTGGGGCCCACCACTAGTTGACTGACAGCTATCCTGGGCTGCTGCTGTTATAAAGTGATGTGCTTTGGTGGGGATGCTACATGCCACTGCTGGTCTGCTGCCTGATCCCTGCTATAAGTAAACTGGCAGTATAGCCTAGAGGTTAGAGGAATGAGGTGTAAACGAGCTTGGCACATTCAGTAGACTAGACCTGAGTCTGATTCTCACAACCTCCACTTGCATACTGTGTGACTCTGAGCAAGTCATTTAACCACTCAGTGCTCCCAGGTTACCCTGAAAACAGGCACTTGTGCCTAGTGGGCCTTACCGTTACCAAAGACTAAAAAAAATCTTGGGATTTAGTAGTCACCCAATTGAGAAACGAAGCCTCGTCCCTTTCCTCCTTCTGCACAACCTGTCTCCCTGCTTGCCTGGGTCTCCCCTGATGCTACATTTGATGATGCCTTGTTGACTGTTGCTGATCATTCCCAGTCCAGAGGTGTTATTCTGCCCCTCCACCCTCTCTGGCTTCCAGTGCACCACTAATCCCAAGGGGCTTCACCCTGAGCCCCAGAAGTAAGTCATCCATCCAGCCTGCCCTGCCATTTTTAAATGTTTTTTATTTTATTCTTTCGTAACCATGTAAGGCCCACTAGGCACAGGTGCCTGTTTTCAGGGGTGATCCGGGAGCACTGGGGATGTTAAGTGACTTGCTCAGAGTCACACAGTATGCAAGTGGAGGTTGTGGGAATCAATCCCAGGTCTGTCTGCTGGATGTACGTAGCTCATTCATAGCTTGTTACTCTAACCTTAGGCTATGCTGCCATTTGGAGAAAGAGCATTGCAGTTGGGCTAGAGGGCACAGGCCAGGGAGCAGTGACAGCGAGTTTATTAAAATAAGGTACAACTAGGGTGCATCTGTTAAAATAAAGTAAAAAGTGTAAATTAAACTTTTTTAACTTTTAATAAATGGAAGACATTGGAATGCATAATGCCAAGCTTTCTGTCTCTGTTGTGTCAGCAAGTGGAATAGTATATACACTGGTGATATGGTGCAGGATGGTAACATAAACAAGGGTAAAATAAACCCTTCCAGAGGCACATAACCAGGTCATTGGAACCATCATTGATGGCAAAAAGGCTGGGAAATTTACAAATAAGTATATAAATCAAACTGATAGGTTTAAATGGCTTTGTGGACACCAATATATTGGAAAAATATCCTGCAGCAATACAAAGCAGGGGCTTGGCTAGACATTTTGTTAATTGATCTGAATATCCTGATCCTTTGCCCCATCCGTTTATCCACCTGTGGCATGTATAAATTTCAGCACAGACATGATGGACATCACAAAACCCACCATTCAAAAGAAATGTCACAGAGGAGGGAGGCTAATAAAGTGCCTTGAAATAGTGATTATTTGATTAGAAAGCTTCTTTCTGACTGTTTCTGCAGTATGAGCAAATGTTGGGTTCCTTGTCATTCTGCTTGTCCAGTTTCATGATTACATGTTAAAATGACATAGACTCTAACTTTTTCACATGACAGTAATGTATTAGACTCTGTGACATTTCTTTCTAACAACTAAATGGATTGCTGGGATTTTCCTACGTGTCTAATATCTATTTTCTGTAAGCTGTCTGTCTTCTTTAGTATTTAAATGAAATATATCAGAGCTCTCTGCAATACGCAGTATCAGATATCTCTAATAAAACAAGATTTGGAAGGTTATGCCTGTGATTCAATGGACAAGCAGCCAGCTCCCTTCCATAGTCTCGTAAGCAGTTCCTCTGAGCCTCTCTCTCTCAAGCACTTTTTCTTTGCAGTTGGATGCTCTGTCAGTCTGTTCTTTGCAGCTTCTGGGTCTGGCCCCCGCCCTGTGTGTTTTGGCCTCTGCTTGTTTTGCTGGACTTCTGTTTCTGTTCTCCTGCATTTGGTTTGTATTGCTTGCTTCTGGCTGTGTGCTTCTTTGTGTTGCTTGTTCCATGTTCTTCTGTGGTTCTTGTGTCTTTTGTTTAGCATTCTTTTGGGGGGCTTCTGTTTCTAAACTCCTTGTATTTTGCTAACCAGTGCTCTTGCTACTTGCTCCATTTACTCACAATGCAACTGCAATCATTAACTGTGTGTTTCAGCTCAAGCTGCTTCCCTCCATGCTATGCACCTTAATTGTTTACACCTGGTTCAGGGTCTCTCTGAATCCTAGCCCATGCAGCTCAATCCTGCTTCCTGAATTTATATCACTTACCTCATTGCTGCTGTTATCACTGCACTGCCTAGCCAATTTGCTGCTTTCAGTGTTGCCTGCCTACAGGGGTCTAGACATTCCCTCCCTAATTTCACTCCCCACTTTCACTCCTGCCATTTCACTCTCACACAATTTCACCACCATGCACATTCACTCCCAGGCATTTCACTCCCGCTGACTGCACCAGACAGCAAATGAGGTATACAGCATGTCCCCTTAAAAAGCTACAATTATCAGCTGTGTTGAATATATTTTTCACTGCAACTTACATTGAACTTTTTTACTTGCCTTGTTAGGTCGCCCAGTAACAGCATCACAATTCTATTCCAATTAAAATTTGATACAAATAATTTCACATCAGTCATTGATAAGATTAAAGCTATCGCCTTTCAGACATGGCTGCAACAATGTTTTAAAATGGTCCAAACTAACCTTATGACACTGGGCTCTGTCATTCATACTGTCTGCATCTGACCTGCCTTCTGTCATTCACCTGCTAGTACCCGTTCTGCTCTCTCTTATATATGAGGTAACCTTTTGCACTGCAAATGCAGTCAGTCAAGGCACAACTGCTTGCTTCTTATTTTTCTCCCCAATGCTCTACTTTCATTCACTCCCGGTCTTACTAAAGTGATGAGGGGTAACTCTGGTTACTGTTACATAAATAAGTATCCATCTGGGGTCTAACATTTTCCATTTTGAGCCCAACCTTATAAGAATTAAAACAGCTGCCCCTCCTATCTCCCTTAAACCCAATACTGTATCTGAGACACCTTTGCAAACATTTCAAAAACAGTTACTGATTTTAATTGTCAAATCGACCTGAACATAACAAGTTAAATATCAAGGAAAATGTAACTTTCCATTTCAAACCCAGAAAGTTGAACATCCGAATATGTAACCCATAAGCTCTGGTCTCTGTATCGGAAAACAAATAAGGAACATTCTCATTCCCAAGTCTTTTCCCGCACCGTTAAAACAAAAATTGTCCTACTGTAGTACTGCTGGAGCCCAAATCAAAATGAGATCAGTTAAAGACCACCAACTTGGGCACCAGCAGTTGTTAATTCTTACCAGGCAAGGAAAAAAAAAAGACTGCGTGGTGACACTGTCAGGCTGAAATAGCAGGTTATTTTTATTTTTATATACAGCTACTGAATATTTAACATTTGATGCCGTTTTGTCATTGGTACTGACGGTGTGAGGGACTTCAGACTGTAGCTGATTTCAGGAGTTGTTGTGTCTCTGTCAGTTGGGCAGCATCAACAAATTTGCTGTATTCAACATGCATCACTGAAGTTATAAGCAGGAGCGTGATGATCAGCAGCAAAATGACATGGGGTGAATTGGAATGGGACTGAGATGTAGGGAGCAAAATGATGGGAGTAAATGATGGAAGCGTAATGTTGCGCCTCCTCCCACATCTTTGTTCATTTTTACTACTCCTATAACTCATAATTACTCAAAACTGTTGCTGCTCTATTATGTTTGCAAACTGTTATTATACTCTGGAGGTCAGCTAAGCTACTGCTGATGCTGTAAACTAGTTTTAATATCTGCATGTGGGTCATGGCACCTTCCATCACTTTCTTGTTTTCCTATGGTGAGGGACTGGAGGTGTTGTTGAGGACCGTGGCCCATGTGGCATACTAACTCATATTCAAATCCTGCTTTTGCTACTAAAATCCTCCAAGTATTGTCACTTTCATTGGCTTCCTTAATGGCCTCCTGGCTTGCCCGCTATTCATATTTGCCACTCCTTCGGCCTCCATGCATGTCCTACCATTGCTTACTCTGCTTAGTGACCTACATGCAGGTCTACTCATTGCTTATGCAATTCATTTGCTCAATGCTCGCTACTACCATGTTGACCCACTTGAGGGTCCCAGCACTCAACGCTTCATTCAGCTCCTCCTCAATTATTTTTGTGGGCATGCCAACCATAACCATTCCATGGTGCAGGGCCTCCTGCAGCCAACGGTCTCGCTCTGCACCTATGAAGTCCACATCTTGAGTGTGCCTAACTCAGGGCAAGGTCCTTCTCACCTGGCCCGTAGCTGGGAAATGTCCTCAATCCAGGCCTGGCTTTAGCTGTTCAAGACTCAATGGCAATTCCTTGTGTAGAATTTAAGACTACCTGTGAAGGTTGATTTCAGTGATCTCCTTTGGCTCTAGTATTCTACTAGCAAGGCACCTTCTTCGCATTCTTGCTATGACTGCCTCTGGTTCACCGGGTTTGTTTTAGGGTGAGTAGGCCAGGTGAGTGCCTCAGCCGTCAGTGCTCTCCTTCCTCTCACATTGGCTGCTTCCGATGTTGTAGAGCACTCTCACAACCTTCCACGGTGTTCCCATTAGAGGTATTGAGCAAGAGCTTTCCTCCAAATTGGAATATTTTCCTCCCCTTTAATTGGGTTTTTAAATTGCAGCAGCAGAGCCATCACTAAACAAAACATCCCTAACCTGGAAGGAAGGTGACCTAGGCCTTGGATCCACAGAGATTTCCTTCTCAAAGGTTTTTTCCTCCTCTTCTACTTGCCTCTGGTCATAAACATTAGTTAGCCATAGTTAGTTTTCCTAGTTCCTTTAGGTAGATTCTGCTGTTGGACAGAGGTGGATGGTGTCCCTACTTGCCATTCCCTCTCTCCTTAAGAGGCCTCCTTAATCTCCACAGCAACCCATCGTACTCATGCCATTGCTAACCTGCACATCTCATACGTTATCAAGCTGCCTGGTGCCTAATCTACTACTATGCCTCAGAGCTACTGATTGCTAACATGCTTTGTACTACTACTTTCCTTTTGGGGATGCTTCCTAAGGAACCTTTAGCCAAGAGAATCATCCCACGGCACCTCTAGAGGTGGAAGCCTCTTTGAGGGTTCTTTGCCTTTGGTACCCCTACAGGGTGGTAATTCCTCTGGAATAGAGAGCGTGAATGGCCAAAACCAAGTAACACAGTTGACAAGCATTACTTCATACTAGCTGTGTAGGCCATAGAATTGGAAGGCTATGCCTGTGTTTCAATGGACAAGTAGCCAGCCACGACCCCTTCCTGTGCTACATAAGCAGTTCCTCTGAGCCTCTCTCTCAAGCACTTTTCTTTGCCCCCATCCTCCCTCCTCCTCCAGGGCATCGCCTCTCTCTTTGGGATGCTTTATAAGGTACCTTTAGCCAAGGAATTGTCCTGTGGCACCTCTAGGGGTGGAAGCCTCTTCAAGGGTTCTTTGCTTTTGGTACCCCTATAAGGTGGTAATTCCTCTGGAATAGAGAGCGTGAATGATCAAAACCAAGTAACACAGTTGCACAAGCATTACATCATATTGACTGAGTAAGCCATTGAAATTAAGAACAATGATGAGGATGAATTTCACTGTTCACATTTTTGAAAGTGACCCTGGTGGAAATAGTACAAGTGATCCCATCATACTCTTAAAGTGTTGGCTTTCCTCTGCAGTAACTTACTTGGCAGAGGGTGGCTCAGTTTGTATCACAGTCACACCTTGGAATATACAGTACATCATCACTGTCGGACAGTGGTGGTGTCAGCCTGAAAACTCATGCACTGATGCTGATAAGTAAGGTGTTCTAACTTACTCTAAGAATTAAACAGATGTCACTGCTGCTAATAGATTACTTGAGCTCCTTCTGGCAATTTTTTCAAAACTGCTATTTTGCCCAAGAATGCCTTTTTCAGAACAAGATGCTACAACTTCAGGCTATTAAATATACAGCTGCTCGTGAGTTCATTCATGAAGGTTTTATCTAAAGAACAACATCACAAGTAGAAATATAATATGGGGACAGTGATGCAGTGTGTGTGTGTGTGGGGGTTACCACCAAACAACAGGAAATAGTGGCTTACAGGTCACACTGCTGCTGGCAGCATAACTTCAGCTGCGGCTGCCAAAGTCAGAAATTCCACTGTTCTCATACAGAGAATGGTGGGAAAGTGCTCTCTCACTAAGCTGGGCACCCAGAATTTTGGGTGCCCAGAAAAATATTTAATGGGCAACATATTTGAAAAATAAACATCAGAATCTAGCTAAATGGGTCACGTTTAGCTAGGTTTTGATTTTGTGTTTAAAATCTGGACAACTTTATGTATTTTCCACGTTTGTTAGTTTGTGGAAAAAATCAACGAGATGGGGTTGCACAGCACTAAAAATATTTGATTCTCTGCCAATCAAGTGGTGTGCAAGCAAAACCAGCATTTGTAGCATCAAATATTTACTTTCGCTAAGCAACGTTATCTGAGAATCCCTACTGCACATATTCAGATCAGAAAACATTAAATTCTAAAACCTTATAACTGAGGAACCCTTTAATATTTTTTCACCAAACCTGTAAAGGCAATTCCTTGGGACATGACACATGTCCCCTGCAAGTTTGGAAAAGCTGCCATCACAAAATTTCCACAGATCAAGTCCTTGCCTCCTAGACAACACATACAAAATGTCAGCTTATTTTGTCAAATGGAGTCAAAGATTTTAATGTGCAAAATTAGGGTTTAACATTAAACAGGCTACTAAACTCGAACTATAGGAGTGCTACGCACCCTATAATATGAATATATTGATGCAGGTAGGTATATAAGCATTACATATGCAGTTTAAAATTGCAGGCTAATATAATCTCTGACATGTCCACAAATGCTAAGAATACATTGCATACTATAGTGGTAAAATTTCTGTGCTTGCCAAGTTCAATGATTACAAAACATCCTTGCACCAATTAATTGCGCAAGTGTGTCAAAAAACATTAGAGATCAACCATAACATAAAAGAGATAAGTATCAAACTATGTGTCTGTGTGTTGTTATTTCAGTTATATTACATTTCACTCCTCTTCATGTTTATGGGAGAATTTAAGCCCGATACGTCAGGAAACACAAGTTACATGTGCCATGGAAGGGAAGGACTGACAAGGGCATGGATATAGGACCATTACAGAGGCAACACAATACAGGACCATGGCAGGCCTCTTACCCACCAGTACTGGTTATCATTTAAAGCAGGGCCATAAAAGGCATCTCTAATATTAGCATGAGAACAACAGCAGTCAAACGTTAGAACAATAACATTAACAACACATACAGAACATACAGCATAGGAATAATGAACATCACAAATACATTTTGATTTAGATTCTCGATGGAAAGGGTACAGAAAAACAGTCAGACTAACACCACAGTCCAGTGCCTACCAGATATACATTCAAGAAGGAGAATCCGCAGCACAGGGGTGATAAAACAATGCAGACACCCCTGCCTGCACCTCAGAACTATATCACATCTAGCTGGCCCGTGGCTGAGGGCTGAGGCTGAGGCATTGGGCACCTTAGCTCGTGCTACACCAGTGACCTATGTTTGGGAACAAGCATGGGTCACCAGGGATTGAGAGGGTGGAGAAGGATCGAAAGGCCAAAGAGACTACTCTCCTTCTCCGGGAGGGGGTGCCAGTGGTTGGCATACAACTGGCTCCCTAGCGGGCTGAGGGCAGCATTCTGATGCTGCAGATGGGGAGGAGATGGGGCAGACACCTGGAGGAGTGCATGTGGTGCATATGCCTTCCTCCACCAGCGTCATTACATGCCTGATCTCCACAGGGAAAAATGGAGGAAGAAAAATGAGTTGCTCGGCACATGATGGAGGGTGCCTTGCAGGTCCCGCTCCCAGCTAGCCACAGCACTAGCCACACTGGATCTATTCTCCGGTGGGGCTGGGGAACCCACCAGGGTTTAAGCCCTGGTGGTAAGGGTCAGTGCCAGCTGATGGATGCCGGTGGATGGAGCTGGGAGCACCCTGATGAGGTAGAGGCCACAGCAACAGGAGCATAAAGTAGCAACAAAAAAAAATTAACTAGATCACATTAAAAGTATCACATAAACTGAACAGTTGTGGAGAGGATAAGACAGAAATACAAGCAAGATCCTTTCAGGAGATCAGGGGTGAAGTGGTGAACAGCCAGACTCAGAGCATAGAAGTGAGCGTGGTGGGGTATGGCCCATAGGAAAGAAATTGCCAAACCAAGGGCAATGGTGCCACATGCTCAGGTAGCTATCATACACTGGTGGTTCTCAGCAGAACTCAAAGCCATCAGAAACAGAAACATAGAAATTGAAGCCAGACAAGGACCACTTGGCCCATCCAGTCTGCCCACTTCTCCCTGGAAGCACCATGTGTGTGTCGTTGGCAGAATGCCGACCTCCCCACAGTGATGGCACAATACCAATGGTGTATTGTGCTGCCTTCTTGCATGGATGTTTTCTGTAGGAGCTGTGCCCCCCACACCCCCCTGACTCTAGAATTCCAACTCCAGGTCAGAGTTGGTCCGGGAAGAGACAGAATCATTGGGGAAGCGAAACACAGAAAAAGGACCATTACTGTGAATGTCGCTCATAATGGTCTTTTTTGTGTTTCGCTGTCGGGTGTCGACAACAAGGGTGATACACTTCTATACCTTCATCAGACCTTACATCGGACCGTGCCAGATCTAGAGCTCTTTCTCCTCCCCCTTCCTTTCCACTATGATTCCTTTGTACTTATCCCATGCATTCTTGAACCCCACCACTGTTTTTACCACCACCGCCTCTGCTGGAAGTACTTCTTCTCATCTTTTGAATCTACCCCTTCAGCTTCATAAGATGTCCCTTGTTCTTGAGCCCTCTTCTTCTGAAAATACTCCCTCATGTACCTTATTTAGCCCTTAAGATATTTAAAGGTCTCTATCATATCTCCCTCTCCTCTGTTCTAGAGTGTGCATATTGAGGTCCTTTAGTCTTTCCTCATATGGCTTTTTTTATACTTCCTTTATTAGGTAATGAATTAATATATAATTCTTCTGTTATAACATTCCATAGCTTCACCTTTACATACAGAGTTTACAATTCATAGCTATCTGTAACTATAGCTATTAGTTTGGTCTTGTTAATAAACACTTCTTAAACTTAATCAAAAATTAAAACATGTAAAAGTAGAATACAGTCAAATTAAAACAGTAACAACTTTCGGGTTGAGAACAGACATAAATTAAATAATTACATTTAGTTAAGTCTATTATTCAATGGAGATATTCTACCTGTACATTCCTTATTTAATTTACTTTTAATAATAATTACTTGTGGAGAGATTGATTCTTGAAGGATAATACTCAAGGAAAGGTAATATCCTAATAGCTGTAGACTTTCCTTTCTTTGTAGTTCCCCTCTGCTATCTTATTGAATCTGTTCCTGGTTTAACTCCCATCTAGTCCAGTATGTAGTGTATGTTTCCATCTTGTTACTTAGAGCATATGACATTTGCTCATTATATTGTATATTAAGGATTATTGCTTTCCATTCAGCTATTGTAGGTGGAATATTCTGAAGCCATTTTTTAGTGATGGACTTAAATGCTGCACCTAAGAAAATAGCCCATAAATACAGAGTAGCTTTATCTTTAATTCCATCAGGTTGATACCTAACAGTAGGTTTATCCCTGTGAGTGGTTGCTGACAGCCCAATATATTAACTATGTGATGTGAAATTGTGCACAGAAAGTGCTTATTATTGGGCATTCATAAAAATGTGTTTGTGTGAAGCCCTTCTTTCCCACTTTTGCCAACAACCCGCTGATGTCTCTGGGTATCTCCGGCTAGTGTAGTAGTACCAGAAAATCTCACCCTAACTCTCCATACAAACTCCATCCAGGATGGGGAGGAGTACTGGACCAGGTATTCCTCCATATTTTGGGCCAATCCTTGTAGCTTATTACCTGGCTAAATTCCTTTTCCCAGCTAGCTTTAACTGGGTCCATGGGAGTGTTCATTTGCTGGATCAGGAATTTATATATTGTTCAAATGGTTTTTCACCTTGTGATGAGGACCAAATTTGAGTAAATGGGTTTGGTCTTCCACATCTGTGGTCCTCTCTCTTAGTTTAAATTGTTTAACTACATAATCTCCTATTTGGTAGAAGTAAAACCTATCTTTCTCATTCCATAAATCTGTCCTGACCCTCTTCAAAAGTTACCATATTTCCTTTAATAAGCTGCCAAGGGGCTACCATACCTTTTGGCTTGGGTGATATACCAGGGTTTTAGTATGGGGAGTCAAATTGCAAATTCACCAAGAACCACTGGTATTTCCAGTAATGATGTAGTATTTGTTTATTTTGGTTCCTGTCTTCCAGCCCTCTAATATTGTAGAGGTAGCTTTTGGTATAGCTTGCTGAGTTCATTTTAATGGGGGAATAAGACCACTGGCAGAGGGAAATATTCCCTTGATATATCTATTTGCTTCTAGACTGCTTGATATGTTTTGTATCCCAGAGTAATGCTAGATGCATCTGAGCTGCCGTCAATAATCAGTAAAGGAAGGAGATATCCCCCATAGACTTTGGGAGAAAGTTTTTAAGGTTGAGACAGGGTTTCCTTATGATTCCATTGAAAGGCATTAAATGCTTTCTGCCATGAGAGAAGTTCTTTGAGGAAATGGTACAGAGCACGCATTGAAAAAGATATAGAAGGCAGGAAGTGCATTCATCTTGACGGACATAGTGCGAAGTGTAAAACAAAGTTGGGAGAAGATCCCATCTTCTCATGTCATTCTGCAAAGTTTCAACTAGGGAATATAGTTTTGTTTATACAATTGAGATAGGTCTTTTGGGATCTGTATTCCTAAATGTTTAATGGAGAAGCCATCCCATCTAATGGGATATCTGGAATGGAGTGAGGTGAGGGTTCATATTTTACTAAAAGGACTTCTGTTTTGTTTGGTATTGAGGAGTATCCAGATAAATGTGAAAAGTCTTTATTTTCTGAAGGACAGCGGGCATTGAGGATTCTGGGTTGGTTAGGTACAGTAAAAGATCATCTGCAAAAAGAGCTAATTTATGTTCTGTTGCTGAGATTTTAATACCTTGAATCTCAGGGACTGTCTTAGGCATTGCGCTAGAGGTTCAATATAGTATGCAAAAAGGAGTGGGGACGGAGAGCAACCTTGTCTGGTTCCCCTATAAGGGAAAACGTTCTGATATATGCCCGTTTGCTCTGATATATCCAGAAGGTTTTTATCAAATTTAAATAGGGTTTCTATAAACTGATCTGGAAAACCAAAGCAGGCAAGGACCCTCCTAAAAATTCCCATGAGACCATGTTGAATGCTTTTTCTGCATCTAGTCCAAGGAGGAGTGTAGGTATGTTCTGGGATTGGGTGTGTTCCAATAAGTATACAGTTCGTCTTACATTGTCTTGAGCCTGGCTACCAGGAATAAACCAACACTAGTCCATGTGAGAATTTTACTGGGGTGAATTTGATGAGCCTCCTGGACATAATAGAGGTTAACATTTTATAGTCTGTATTCAATATGGATATGGGTCTGTAGGATGCACATTAGGTGAGATCCTTGCCTGGCTTTGGTATAACTGAGATTATAGCCTCATTCCATGATGGAGGGATGATTCCTTCTTTTGTAGTAACCTGTGAAAACACTCTACTAGATAATGGGGTTAGAGATTTGGAGAATGACTTGTAGAATTCCTAGGAGTCCATCTGACCTCAGGCATTTCCCTGTTTTAGATTACCTATTACTGCTTCTATCTCTTTTATTGTTATTGGGGTGGTCAGTTGATGGCACTGCTTTGTGGACAAAGCAGAGGTTTTAGATTTGAGGAATTCCTGCATTTCTTGTTCTGAGGGGCTATCTGTTGCTTTATAGAGTCATGAGTAGTAGTTAAAGAATGCTTCTGTTATCCTTTGATAGTATTTGTGTTTTACCTGTTTGTGGATGTCTGATTTTCGTAATATTGGATTTTATTTTTTGTGCTCTAAGTTGACGTGCTATTAGTCTTAGTGAGCAGGGACCTCCATTGTAGTACTTATGTCTTAGGAACATTAATTATAGTATAATCTAATATGTTATTAAGTTCCTTCCTGAAGATAACTAAATCTTTACTTCTGGCTTTGTTCACTTTAATGCTTTGTAAGTCTTCTAACTCTTTTATTTTTGTTCTAGGATAGGCTGTGCTTCTCTTAGTTTTCCTTTTATTTGCTGAGATACATATCAATTTCCCCTAATGATTACTTTAATAGTATCCCAGAGAATAGATACTGTAGTGTCTGCAGTATCGTTCTCCTTTAGGGCCTGGGCAATTGTGTCTTCTATAGACTGTTAAACTTGTTTGTGCCTTATCAAAGAGAGATTCAACCTCCAAAAGTTGTTTTCCTACTTATCTGTGGGCAAAATTGGCAGAAAAATCGGGGCATGGTCTGATAGTACATAGTCTCCAGACCAGATCTTTAATATTTCTCTCAATTGTTCCTTAGGGGTTATGAGAAAGTCAAACATGAATAAGTATCGTGAGCTTGAGAATAAAAAGTGTGTCTGGGAGCTTAGCCGTGTATATGTTTCAAACATCTTGATAGCCTAGTTCTTGAAGTAATTTCCTAACCTGACTTGTAATTTTCTTCCCCTACCTTGGGTCTGCTGATTTGAGTTCCTTCTGTTATATTTAAATTAAGGTCGCCACCACATATCGCTTGCCCTTTGACCATTCTGCTAATTTTGAAAAAGGATCTATATACTTCATATCCGAAGCAGGGGGATATATAAAGATGCAAAATTTATCTGTCCATCTAAATATCCCTTTACCATAGCATGTTTCCCTCTTTATCTGTAACCCTGTCTTTTTATTTCAAACTGAGTACCTTGCCTAATCAATACTGCTGTTCCTCTTCTCCTCCCTCCCTTGTAAGAAGAGGCCACCATGCAGGTCTGTTGGCAAGCGGTGGTATTTCCGCTGGACACGGTGACCCTGGTTCAGGAACGGACCCGGATTGTCAGAGGGTCGGCCGGGGAGAAGGATGAAGCATCCAAGGACTGCTCTCCTCTCTGGGGAGGGTGGAGGAAGCAATCAGGTCACTGAGGACTCCTGGTGGAGGCTGGGGATCTCAGGTGACCGAGCGCACAGCTCTGGGAGGTGGGGTGGACACTAGCGTCATTGCACATCCCCGCCTCCGTAAGGAAAGCGGCCAGAAAATAGATGTGGGCAAGGACCACCCATACATGAAGCCCTCCCAGAAGACCTCGATGCACCACCATTGCTGCAGATCCCCGACCAGACATTGGTTCCGTGGTCACCAAAGAGGTGGCCATGGCCCCGCCCTCTGGGGCAAGCCGAGTGACTGAGGACCTCGGCAGCCATAGATGGTGGTGGAGGTTTCAGGGGCCATGACCAGGTGATTAAAGATGGGGTCCTGCCAGGGAAAAGATAAAAATTGAAAAAGAAGAAGCCACCACGTGGGAGAAACCCAACACTCAAATGTTTTGTGTTCAGCCAGAGAGAGTGTGTCTCCTGCATTAAAACAATGTTTGCCCTGCTCTTTTCATGCTCTGGAGGATTTTAATCCTCTTAATGGGATTGTAATTCCATGAGCGTTATATGTGCTTATAGTATATGGTAGTGTCTTATTCATAATTAACCCTCAATTGCTTTCTTGGTATCCATCCGCAAATTTTATTTCTAAGATGCAGTGGTCTTCCCCACTCCATAATCTATCGAACTTGGTACATAAAAATCTCCATTTGTCTGTTTCTCAAACCAATGGAAAGATAACTCTTTAAATGAGCCAACATGGCTTTAACTTGAACTATGTCAATTAAGTTAACAATAACTGGTTGCTTCCAAGGTGGGGGCTAATATAATAAATTAGCCTTGTGTTCTATCTCTAATAAGAGAAGAACAAGGAGGATTACTAGAGCTTCTGTTTCAGAAGACCTCCTTCTGAGTCACAAGGTGATATTGGGCTCTTGTAATGAATACAAAAAAAAGTAAAAATTTGATGAAAAACCAGATACTGAAGGTACCTAGGTCACGGGCTGCACAAGGTCAATCGTGTCCTTGTTCCAGTCCACTGACCCGAATCACATTAAAACAAAGCTCATTTTGTAACAGAGTACAGTTGAGTTGCTAGCTTAGCATTCAGGATGATATTTCCAGGTGTACTCAGGCTCAGAGTTCACTGAAGGACATCCCCCTTCCCCAGATTTCTCCCCATCACTTCATTATCTCTACTTCGACACATTTTGCTGTTTATTTAATATATGGACCATATTAACTTTCATTCTTTGGTGCCCTTGCCAAATACTTTCTATAGGTGGGGTGTTAGTTTGTTTAGGGATGTTAGTGATCATGAACATAGGTCCTTATCACAATTTGATAAAAAGGTAGGCACTGGGGAGGTACTTTTGGGTTCAGTTTATTACAAGTTAAAACACCTTTGGCAAGTAGTGGTGTTTTGTAGTTCAGTCTCTGCTGCCCATCAGCACATTCCCTCCTCTTATGCTTTAGATTAGGTTCCCCTCCCCATTATTTAGAGCTAATCCTTTAATGGAAAGTTGGGAGCTCAGGGGCCACACATATCTTTCCCAACTTAATTGGTAACATATAACCTCAAGGGCATCATAATTCTTTTACCCCCATTTAATTTTAATTCCTCTTTCTGGTCCCTCCCTGCCCATTTGTCATGGTTGATCAGCTTATGTAGCTTGCGGGTCTTAATCTCATTAAGTAATGCCTTGACTTTGCCTAGAGAGTAAATAACAGGATCGTTGCTTAATGAAGAAGACAAAGTTAACAGTAGTGGGGGAGTGAGGAGGTGAGTGTTCTCCAACAAGTTTAAAAAGTTTGTAGTCAAATAATGCAAGCTTTACTCCTTGTTAGAGTCCAATTTCTGACATTAATCCAAACTGCCAAAACAGTACTTGTAAGTAGGTAATTATTGTTGTGGACATTTGAATCTCTAGTTCATTTGGTGACCAACATAAATTCTCCCCCAGTCAGCTTCCTCAGTGTGGACTAGAGTTCGTGATGCTAAATATAAAGAGGAGAACTTATCTTTGCTAGTCCTCTGGTTATAGGAGAGAGTTCCAGGTGGATTTCGCCTGGTCTTGACTACTAATGGATTCATCTGGAGAGTTTAGAACAATTCAGGTAAGTTTCTCTGCCTTGTCTCCTCTTTTGCTGAGTATCTTCTGTAATCTCTATAGCGCTTCACCGTGTTGCAATATTTTGGTGCCCATTGTCTTCCTGTTCTGGTTGCGCTGCCAAATCTGTCTCCTCCCAATAGTTTGGTTCTGGTTCTCTGCTACCTGTATTTTCTTTCCTTTAAGGCCTCTGCTGCTTCTTCAACCGTGGAATACATTTTCACCCCATCCTCCCAGAAAATCCACAATCTAGCTGGGTAAGGAGTATGGAAACGGATCGCCTTTTCTCGGAGGGACCTCAGGATTGGAAGGTACCAGAGCCTCAGTTGCTGTACTTCTTGCGGGTAGTCGTGATCAAAAAATAATCTATGGGTCAGGTACTTTATTTCTTTTTCACCCAGGCTCGATGCAGGATGTCTTCTTAGTCACTAAATGAGCTCAGTTTAAAAATTATAGAGCAAGGTCAGGCTGAAGGATCCAAAGGTTTTGCCTGTAAGGATCTGTGTGCTTCGCTATATGAAATGTGTAGGAGTTAGGCAAGTCTAATATATCCTTTAATAAATTTTCTATGAAAGGAGCTATAGGGGTGGTGTCCATGCCTTCGGGAGGCTGTATAGGCGGAGATTATCTCGGTGGGATCCACCTTCTATATCTAGGCGCTTTGACTGTAGCTCTTCAGATTGTTGTACCAGGGCCTGCAGTATTTCAGTGAGCTGAGTAGTTGACTCTTCATTTTCAGTGACTCGCTCTTCAATTGTACCTATCGTGTCTCAAGGGTAGTTAGTTGTTTTCTAACAGCTTTGAATTCCTGCTTATTTTCAGATGTGGATTCACGGATCTCATTTAGAAGAGTTTCAAATCTAGCACAAGACAATTGCTCCAATTCTCCAACAGTGTCATATCCAGCCACATGGGAGCTCCCAGGAGAGAGACACACTGGGGCTCTGCCAGCAATCAGGTGTCATCCATGCTCTTTTATTTCCCTCTAGTTCGATTTCTGCCTCTGTAGCCTTCCATTTGTTTCCCTCCTGAGTTTCTCAACATTTTTTATTGGATTTTTAGGATTTAGGAGGTTAGATCAGTAGACTGGATAGGGAGCTCTAATCACTAAGCTCCTTGCAGTTTGTGACATCACCGGAGTTCTTCCTCATATGGCTTTGATGCAGACCCTGCACCATTTTGTTGCCACCTCCGTTTGCCACTCCATCTTCAGTATGTCCTTCTGGAGAAGTGGTCTACAGAACTGGACACAACACTCTAGGTGGGTTCCTACCAGCAATCTGTACTGAGGCAACATCACCTACCTCTTTCTGCTCATGATACCCTCCTATGTACTCCAGCATCCCACTGCCCTCCCTACTACCTTGTCACCCTGCCAGGCCACCTTTAGGTCATCCGATATGATTACTCCCAAGTCTCTTTGCTGCTTGGTAGTCATCAATACCCTCCACCCATTTGTACTCCTCCCCTGGGTTTCTGTGCCATAAGTGCATTATTTTGCCCCTTTTTGCATTGAAACCTAGCTACTCTACATTTCTCAGGCCTCTGTTCATACTTTCCCCCCCAGGAGTGTCACCCATATTGTAAATTTTGGTGTCATCTGCAAAAGGCAAACTTTCCTTTCAGCTTCTCTGCAATGCCACTTATAAAAGTATTAAAGAGGACTGGTCCCAGCACTGATCTGTGAGGCACCCCACTGGTCACTGTTCCTTCTTTGGAGTGAACTCCATTTACCATTACCTTCTGTCACCTATCCCTAACCAATTCCTCGTCCAGTTTACATTTTTGGACCCACTCCCATGCTACCCAGCTTGCTTACTAGTCTCCAATGTAGAACAGTGTTGTATGCTGTACTGAAATCTAGGTAGACTACATCCACTGATCCACCCTGATGTAGTTCCTTGGTCACTCAAAGAAATCTATCAGATTTGCTTGACATGACCCCCACCCTTGTGAAACCATGCTGGCTTGGGTCTTGTAACCCACTGGATTCAAGATATTGCACAATCCTTTCCTTCAGCAGTGATTCCATTGACTTACCCACCACTGATGGCAGGCTGACTGGCCTGTAATTGCCAGTCTCCTCCCAGCTATCACTTTTGTCTAGTGGGACTACATCTGCCCTACTCCAGTCCTCTCAAACCACTCCAGTTTCCAGTGAGCTGCTAAATAGAACTGCCAGAGGTGCAGCCATTATTCCTTGAGCTTCCTCAATGCTCATAGATGCACCCAATCTGGCCCCATTGTTTAGTCACCTTCAGATTAGCAAGTCTCTTTGGGACTGTCTCCCCTCAAAAGGTCTAATATTCACCTCCCTCCCTCACTCAAAGCTTTTGTTACTTTCTTGTGGCCCCTCCTTCTCCTTCCTCTCGTACACTGAACAAAAGTATTTGTTCAAGATGGCTGCATTTTCTGGTCCCCTTTGCATAGTCCCCCATCCTTTTTAGCAGTACAGTACCACCCCTGGTCTTCCTCTTTTAAAAGTTTTGTCCCTTTGTTACCTTCTGGGTTATTCTCTCTTCAGTTTGTGCCTTTGCAATCTTTACTGCTTTCCCTGTTTCCCCTGATATACCTCCTATCCACTTCCCTGCATCTCCTTATACCTTCTGAATAATACCCATTTAGCGTTTACCTTTTCAACCACCTCTTTCGAGAACCACAGAGGTCTCTTTTTCTTGCTTTGCTCACTTGTTTGATGCAGAGGTTTTGCCTTTACTGTGCTCCCTTTTCTTCACACACTGTTCCTCCATCCTGCCCAGGTCACTCACCCCGGCTAGGTCATCCCTAGGAATTCACCATCTTTTAAAATCTGCCTTCCTGAAATCCATGACCCTCACCCTTGCATGGTTTGATTCTGCAGCCATACTTATATTGAACCACACTGTATGGTGAGCACTGGTCCCCAAGTGACTCCCTCCTTTATGTCTGCAACACTGTCCCTGTTAGTGAGTACCAGGTACAGTACTGCCCCATCACAGCTGGGTTCAATGACTAGTTGCCTGAGGAATGCCCTCTGCAGAGAGTTCAGGGTGTCTCTGCTTCTAGCCGAAGCCACTGCTGGAAGGTTCAGTCCACATCTGACAGGTTGAAGTCCCCTACCAGCAGCACTCCTCCCTTTTCTGCTATCTTGCTAGTGGCTTCCCCAGTGCCTCAACTAATTCCACCTGCTGTGTTGGAGGTCTGTAAACCACTCCAGTACTAATAGTGGCTCCATTCTCCATCTCAAGGGAGATCCATAGTACCTCTGCCTCCCGCTGTATTCCTTGTATCTAGGTA
Organism: Neoceratodus forsteri; assembly: GCA_016271365.2. NCBI lineage: Eukaryota > Metazoa > Chordata > Ceratodontiformes > Ceratodontidae > Neoceratodus > Neoceratodus forsteri. Next base: position 1,220,952,011 of record CM057459.1, on the reverse strand, counting down.
GATTTTATTCTTTCCATCACATAAAGCACCACACGCCCTCCGTTCCTTCCCACCTGGTCCTTCCTGTACAGAGTATAGTTCAGTATCGCCATGTCCCAGTTATGGTTTCAGTGCACCATGACTCAGTAATGGCCAGAATATCCAGGTCAGCCTGTCTTATTTCCTAGACTTCTAGCATTCGCATCACAGCCTTCAGAGTTTGATTCCACTCTGCTTGTTACCATCCCCTTTTTCCTTTTGACCTCTCTTCCCACCTTTTAATGCTCCTGTTCCTTTCACCTTTATCTCTACCACCCTGCTTCCTTTATTAATTTGCACCATGAGAGTTCCTCTCTACTCTCTACTTCAGCCTGTGGAGGAGGCAGTTTTGACTTCGATTCCTTCTGCCACCCCTTGGCTAGTTAAAATCTTCATTGAAGTAATGTTTAAACTGTCCATTGAGGACTGCAGTTCCCCTCCTGGATGGATGCAGGCCATGACCCCTGCATAGGCCCTTATTCTCCCAGGTGGGTCCCACTCCCCAATGTAGCCAAACCCTTCCTCTCTGTACCATTCCACCATTCCTTCAGCCATGAGTTGAAGCTCATGGTGCAGTGTTCCTCTCCTGCCCCTGTCTGAGACAGGCAGCACCTCAGTGAAAGCCACTGAATGATCTACCTATCTAAGACACCTCCAGCTCCTTAAACTCCCCGCACCATCCCAGTCCCATCCCTAGCCAGGTCACTAGTCCCATAGGTGGACAATGACATCCCGCTCTCCCTCCTGTCCTGCTGCTCAAGCAATCTGCAGGATTCACTTCCCATCCTGCCAGACCTTGGCACCAGGTGGGCTCCTAACCTGCATTCCACCACCTTCCAATTCCCCAAATCTATTCCCCACACAGTTAAGTCCATCACTAGAAGTTCCTTTATTCTCCTCTGGGGTGCACTACCTCCCTCTTTGGGGTCTCCACTATAGAGGGCCCCACATTCCCCTTGGTCACTACCATGTGTTCTTCCTCCTGGCAGTCCTGGCCCCATCAGAGTGATGTGGGAATTTTGTGGTGGTACCAGTGAGGAACGTGCCTCTGTCTCACCTCTGCCACCATTCCAGAGCACACTATAGTCCAGTCACTTCTCCTCACTGGCATCATCTGTGGTAACAGTGGCAGAATTGGTGGCCACTGCATGGGGAAGAGTTCTCCAATTCTAGATAACTCAGCCTGGAGTCTAGGGACCTCTTCCCTCAAGATAGAGAGGTGTGTGCAGATGGGGCAGCACCTGTCTCCAGAAGGTAAAACAGGCAGACAGGATCTCATTTTAATGTATCCTCCAGAAGACAGCATGTCAGAACTGCAACACCCCTTCCTACACTACATTGTCAGGGCTAGGATTTGATCCCAAATTCCTTGTGTGGGGCTAGAACCCACAACCTTCTGATGTTCCAGCCTCAAAGGTGAGTGTGTAATCTGCCAAGCCACTGACACTGTAAACAGGCAGATGGGACCTCATTTTAATGTGTCATCCAGAAGACAGAACCTCAGAACTGTAGCACCCCTACCCATTCTATACTACAGTGTCAGTGTTGGGATTTAGCCCAAGTTCCTTGTGTGGGGACTAGAACCACAACCTTCTGATGTTTCTTTCTCAGAGGTGAGTGTGTAACCTGCTGAACCACTGACACTGTAAAACAGGCAGACAGGACCTAATCTTAATGTGTCATCCAGAAGACAGCACCTCAGAACTGCAGTACCTCCCCATTCTACATTACAGTGTCAGTGTTGGGATTTACCCCAAGTTCCTAATGTAGGGGACTAGAACCCACAGTCTTCTGATGTTCCACAGCCTCAGGGTGATTGTATAGCCTGCTGAGCCACTGACACTAACATAGAAGCCCTAAGCATGGGGAAAACTGGCAGGGGTGAGCTACTTCGAGTGCTCACCTAGTATGCCCTATCACCAAACTGCCATGGCTTATGACTGGCAGTAAGACAGACCCAGTCCATGTACCATATTATGGCAGGCCACTGGAGGATGTACCACCACCTTCAAAAGGGGAACTACTGAATCCCATAGCAACTGACAAGAGCCTGAGGGCAAGGGGTCGAGGGAGGGAGTTCTTATGCCCATCTGCTATCAAAGCTCTCAGCTTAGGTAAGAGGGAGAATGCACTGATCCCAGATGCTGAGCATATTTGCTGAGCAGACCCCCACAAGTTTAAAAAATGATGAGGACAGGCTGAAGTGGGCTCTGATCTTGAGATAAAGGCCTGAAAAATAGTGCAGGTTGAAACAACGCTGGCCAGGGCAGTATCAATGATATAAACCATCACATAGGAGGTGGTTGAGTACACCTAGTCAAGTCTAACATTCAGACCTGAACACATTCATGCAGTCACTAGCAAACCTGTCAAATGGGGCCTGAGAGCTGATCCATGAAGAGTGACTGGGAGTAGAGAGGGACAAACTGGAGGGATGCCATTCAGATCTGAGGCAGAAGGGCCATAGTGCTGTTAGTGGACCTCACCAAGGTCTTCAACCTGGTTGAGCACCATCTGATCAATGGCATTCTTTCTGGATTTTCTTCTCTAATAGTTTTATTAATTGGTTTTGGGATTATCTAGCTAATAGGTCTCATCGTACTAGAATTGACAATAGTGTTTCTCTATGACTCCTATTAAGTGTGGTGTACCTCAAGGATCGATTTTGGGGCCTCTTGTTTTTCATTATCGTGAATGCTGCCCCATCTGTATGTTCTCAATCTGCTATGGTATTATATGCTGTGATGCAGCAATATATAGTGTTGGTTCATCTCCCAATGAGGCTTTGGAAAGGGTTGAACAACATATTGATTTATTTCAGAACTGGCTTTCATCTAATTACTTGGTGCTTAACTAAAAAAAAAAAAACTAAATTTATGATTTTTGCTAAAAGGCTATTTTTTCTGATAATCTCTTTACTGTTAATGGCTCATGACAGGAATACTAGTGAACTCATTAATACTCATAATTATCTGGGATTACATTTGATACTGTGCTTTCCTTTGAACCCCACATCATTCAACTTTGAAAGTCTTTTCATCAAAGATTGGGCTTTCTTTATAGGGTGAAGCAATTTCTTACTAAGAAATCCAGATTTTTACTTGCTCATAATTTTTTTTGCGTGCAATGGATTATGGCATTGTGATCTATTCTACTATTTCAGGAAGGCTACTTGATAAACTTCAGGTTACATGTTATCCTATTCTTCACTTTATGCTTGCAGTCTCTTATCTAACTCATCACTGTTCTTTGCTTTCTAGCTCTCATAGCTTATCACTTGAAAATAGAGTATTCCATAAAATTGGTTGTTTGATGTATAAGGTTATGAAAGGCCTTATTTCTCCTGCAATTATAGCCTTGTTTTTAATGCATTCGTTTTACTGGTTAAGTAGGCTAGGCTGGTTAAGTAGGCTAGGCAGTTATTTAAGCATTATTTAAATTGTGTTTAATAGTAGTTATAGTATTTATTGCTTGGAATGTGTAGGGATTATATGGGAGGATTTATGGGGCTAGGATTATTTATGAGAGCTCACTGCTACATGATTTACGTCCCTCATCCCTCTTCCAGTGTCGGATACTATTGCTAGATGCTGTTGGAAGTGGGAATTGAGGGCCAAAGCTGATTGCTGGCAGTGAGGTGACCTAGTATGGGCAATGGCAGGATAGAGATTGTTAGGATCAGAAGGCGCCTGGGTTCGACGGGCATCTGAGAGGCCAGATGTGGCTGGTGCCCATCCCCAGGGAATCCACCAGACCAAGTGGTCAGGTAACCCGAGGGCTGCACCACCCTCCAGTCCTCTGGCAGCAGTGCTGTGCAATGCCAGATTGATCAGAAATAAGATGGCAATTATTGCTGCCTTGGTTTCATCGGTCAATCTGGCTTGCATCACTGAGACCTGGGTGGGAGATGATGCAGGCCCCATTTTTGAGGCTGCAGTCCCTCCTGGGTATACCGTGGTGCATTGCCCCAGAGTGAAATGCAGGGGTGGAGGTGTAGCTATCTGTTTTAGATTCAGCCTGACCTTCACCATTACCCAGTGGAAACTCCAGGTTCCTTAGATGTGTGGCTATTTGTGGAGGACTCAGTGTGGGCTGCAGGATCTTCCTCTTCTATCGCCTCTCCTGGCTCGATGGGGAATTTCCTGCAGGAGATCACTGAATTCATTGCAGCGAACATTGGGATCCCCAGATGTGTCTTTCTGGGGATTTCAATGTTTGAGTCGACGATGGAAGTCAAAGATGCAGTTATGATTTCTTGCAGAGTATGTCCTCCTTAGGATTGGCGCAGGCTGTTACTGCGCCAACCCATCAGGATGACCACATATTAGTCCTGGTGTTCTCACTGGGGCTTGAGATCAGTGATCTCAGGATTGATCAAGCACTTTGGTCGATCATTGCAGTGAAGTTCACGCTTGGGACTCCCGCCATAAGCCCTTCCCTGCTGAGATGATTAGCTGTCGCCCTTTATGGGGTCTTACCCCTGAGGGTTTTAGCGGCAGTTAAATTGTCTAGTGTGGGTGCTGCATGCATCAGAGGTGTTGATGCGGGGTTGACACCTATAACAGGGTGTTATCTGACACCATCAACTCCCTCGCACCTGTCCAGTATACGACCCAGAACTTCATACCTGAGGTCCCCATGGTTTGATGGAGACCTCAGGAGATGAAGAAGATGGGTCAGAGATGAAGCACTGCTGGAGGAGGTCCCACCTGGAGGCGGACAAACTGGTCTCATGATGCACTATCGCATGTACTCAGGAGGCAATCAACCGTAAGAAGCAGTGTTCTGTCCAGGGAGATTGCTGCTGGGAAAAACCAACCAGCTTTACTCTTCTGGGCTGTGAATAGACTTCTCCGTCCTGTCTGTTTGCAACCGGGAGGTTTTCTAATATAGATTGTGAGGAGTTTGCTCGGTTTTTCTCGGACAGGGTGTGCATGATCTGGCGGGAGGCTTCTTCAGCCAGCAATGCTATAGCTGACAGTGGTTGCCTTATGTGTTCTGAGTGCACTCCGCCTGGCTGGGGAGTTTAGACCAGTGGAGTTTAGTGAGGTTATTGAGGTGGCAGTCAATTTGAAGCATACCTTTTGTGAGCTGGACCCAGTGCCAGCGTTTCTTAATGAGATGTGTTGACTCTGTTGGCCGGTGTTTGCCTTGATTGTACAGTGCTCCTTACTTGAGGGGTCTTTCGGATGCCTTGAAGGAGGCTCTGGTGAGACCCTTAAAGAAATCATCTTTGGACCCGGAGATCAAGGCAATTACCATCCTATCTCCAACCTTCCATTTCTGGGAAGGTGGTGGAAAGGTGGTAGCGCTTCAATTGGAAGAGCACCTTGTGACTCACTAGTTGTATGATCCCTTCCAGTCGACTTTTGGGCTAGACATAGCATGGAAACTGTGCTTGTTTGGGAGCAGAATGATCTCCTCAGGGCTAGAGATCGGAGGACAGGACAATTCTTGTTGTCCTCGATCTCTCTTCAGCATTTGACACTGTGGACCATTGTGTGTTGCTTGTCCGCCTTGGGACTTGTGTGGACTCACCTGTACTGTCATCAACTGGTTTGAGTCCTTTCTACCAACAGGAGGCAGCGGGTTATGATGGGAAATTTCTCATCTACACCCTGTCTCCTTCCTTGTGGAGTCCTCAGGGTTCGATACTGGCCCCAATGTTGTTCGCAGTGTATGTACTGCCTTGGGGGATCATTAGGAAGTATGGTCTGAGTTTTTCATTGTTACGCTGATGATACTCAGCTATACTTGTCCTTTGCCCAGGAACATCAATGCAGTGGATGTGCTTAATATCTGTCTGGCCGAGATTAACACTGGATGGCCTCCAGCTGGTTAGGCTGAACCCTGACAAGATGGAGGTATTGGTAGTGGAGTCGAACAGAGTTCATGATAGGATGGCCTCTGACTCAGCAACTGGACTTGTTCTTGGAGCTGTGTCATTGAAGGCCTCCTCTTGAGTGCTAAATCTTGGAGTGATTCTGGACAGGGATTTAACCGTGGAGGCTCAAATATCTTCTATGGTTGTACCTGTTTTTCCACCTCAGAAACATTGCCAGGATCAAGCCCCTTGTTCGCCTCTGGACCTCACTACCTTGATACATGCCTTAGTCACATCTAGGCTGGACTACTGTAATGCACTCTATCTCAGGGTCACAGGGGTTCTTTCCATAGACTGCAGCTGGTGCAAAATGCTGCTGCCCGGTTCTGACTGGGCAGCAAAAATTTTGCCATATTACCCGGTATTGTGCGAGATGCACTGGCTGCCAGTCAGGTGGAGAATCCTCTTTAAGGTGGGTCTTCTCACCTATAATGCCCTACACGAGCAGGGCCCTGGTTACCTGTCAGTCCTTCTGATACCTGCTCCTCTACCCGCCCTCTCCAATCTTCTAGTGGTGACTTCCTGACCATTCCTAGAATGAAGATTAAGTCAGCTGGTGATAGAGCCTTCAGTGTTCAGGGTCCCATTCATGGAATTCATTACCAGCTCAGGTCAGAGGCCCCACTGTAGATGTTTTTAAGGCCTACAGAGACACTCCTATTTTCCCAAGCTTTTGATGTTTAGATTAGGATTTATTTCAGAGTTCGTGATTTCATTAGAGTTATTTGTTTTATTTATGTACAAAAATGTTACGTTTTGTATTTTAAAATACTGTTCGAAGTTTAATACGGTGCCCAGAGCCCTGGGATTGGGCGTCTTTTAAATAAATTTGCCTTGCCTTGCCTTAATTACGTGGTACTAGATCTCAGTGAAAGTTTATTTTAGACTTCCACTGTGTTATGCATACAGGCGAGATCTTTATCTTACAGTGCTCCATTATTCTTCAATATCATTCCCTATGACATTATTGGAAGTAAAGCAACGTGGTCTTTTAAATCTAGACTAAAGCAATGGTTACTGAAAAAGATGTATGTACATGTTTTGCACAATCTTAATATGTTCTTACTTGTTTGTACCCTTGTATTTTGAACTTTATTATGAATTTAGTGTATTTTGATTGTTTTGTACTTGTTTTATATTGAAACTTGTCACTGGTGAAAAGGAGCAGTTTTATGATCCAGACTACAAAGTATAAAAATGAAAATGAAATAGTAGCAAGTGGGTGCTGACTTCAGGACATACAGCTACAGATAGAATGTCAGACATAGGAAGTCCAGTTGATCATCACCAGCAAAGATTTAAGCCCAAACATCCACAGTTTCCATCACCATGCACTTAGCAGCCACCCCAACATGCATAACTCACATTGGGGTTTGCAGTTAGGAGCATACAGGACTCCCCAGCATCACCAAACACCCAACTTGTAATAGGCAGACCAAAGAAATAACATCCCCAAAAGATAAAATTAGCTACTTAGTGATCCATGCTGCTAATAAGATACAAGTAGGCCTGCAACTGTACTGAGAATATCCAATCACTGAGCTACTGATCCCAATACTTCAGGTGCAACCAGCTCAGTAGAACCTCAGTATGCTTATTTAATCAACAAGAGAACATGCACAAAACCTCAGAGTTGACTTAAGAGCATTAGTGTAACCCTGGTCAGACACACCAGCCTCAGTCTTAATGCCAACAACTAGTTTTATCATGATCAGAAAGACAAATGCTACAGTCTCACATTAAGGTGGTAGGTGCCCCAAATTCTTTGTCTTAGTACTCTCATGAATTGCAGCTGCAGAGACACAAAAAGGTGGCACACTCTGGGCAATTCACCAAGTAAGTGCAAGTTTATTACATATGGCAGGAGTCACAAAAGTATACCTAGACCTACCCTGGTGCTTCAAGATGACCTGCATCTTCATTAGGGGTGTTACAATGCTCACAATGAACCTGTAGATAGCAAAGAGTCAAACAGTGGACAGGCAGCCTACCACCCCATGATTTCTTAGCTGCTTCTGCTTCACAGAGAGTTTGATACTGAAGATCAGCTAAGTGGCAGAGGAATAGAGGCCACCAACAACACCCACATGGCTGAAAAAGTAGCAAGAGGAGCCAGGTGCCAGAAACTCTTCAGAGGGACTGGACCCAATGAATCTATGGCAGCAGTTTGCAGTGCAGACTAGGGGTTAGAATGAGCTGGCAGGGCTTTCTATTTCATCTGATGAAGCCTGAGAGACTGAACCCTTGTTTCTGCGGTGGAAGTGGGTAAGTGAGAGTCAAATCCATAACAGTTCCCATGTGTTGTCTGCAATGTCTCTGCTTCTCTTCTGCGTGACTTCCACTTCTGGAGGCACCAATGGGGTGATGGGGATCAGAAGGCTGAGGGGTTTGGGAGGCAGGCTGTTCCAAGGGTAACGTCTCCATCATTTGGGAAGGGTGATGGAAATGAGAGACAGAGGGCACAAGTATTGAGACCAGCAGGTCTTGCGTCCAGTTGCTACGTGAAATGTTCAACATCAGCGGGAAAGATAGGAGACAGGGAACCCTATTTAGGAACACCTACAGCTGAGCAGGGTAAAAGAGTTACTAAGGGATTCCCAACTTCATCAGCCTCTTCTGGGCAACCATGCATTTGAGGTGCTTATTACATAATCGTAGTAGCTGTCCTGGACTAGTAGATGTGAACTTGATGGCCATGCCGAGAGAGGACCACTTTCCTTCACAAGTTTGAGTATATTTTCTTTTACAGGAAAATGCAAAAATAGGCCAGGATAGACCTGAGGTCTCCCATCAGGCCTCTCCTTTGTGGCCTGGGACAATGGACCCACTCAACCTTAGGCAGCAGGCAGTTAGAGGTTTATGAACATACAAAATTTGCCAGCAGATAAAGGCCTAGTGGTGTATCAAGTCTGCTTGAATGTGCAGCTAGTACCCCTTATTCTGTAGCTGCCCCTCCCTCCCACCCTTCCCTCCTTTGACCTTCCCCTTGCCTTGTCCCAGCCCCTTTCAAGCAGTCCACTATTATACTGGATATCAATTCTGCCAGTAATGCATTCCACCCAGCTACCACCCTCTCCATAAAAGAGTGTCTCCTCTTCTCCCTCCTGAACCTTCCTCCTTCCAGTCTCATATCATGGCCCTGGGTGTCCCTCCCTCCCTTACTTTGAACAGTCCCTCTATACCTGTCTTTTTTATTCCTTTCATGTACTCGAAGGTTTCAATCACATCCCCGTCCCTCCTCTCCTTCAGTGAGTACATGTTCAACTCCCTCAGCCTCCTCTCATATAGAAAGTCCCCAGCCCCTTGATCATCTTTGTCACCCTGTGCTCACCCCTCCAGTAACTTAATGTATCTTTTCAGAGACAGGTGCTGGTACTGCACGAGTACTCCAGTGCGGTTCTAACTAATGATCTATAGTAGTAGAATAACTCCCTCTCCTCAATGATATGCCCTTTGCAACCCAGAATTTTGTTGGCCTTTGCAGCTGCCTTTCTACATTGTGCCAAGTTGTTCATTGATCCTGTAATGAACACCCCAAGATCCTTCTCCTCCTCTGTCTCGCTAGCTGTACTTCCCAGCTGGTAACTCCTCCTTGGTTTTTCACCCCAAAATGTGGCACCTTGCACTTTTGGCATTGAACCTCAGTTGTCAGGTATCTGACCAGGTTTCCAGCTTTGCCAGATCATCCTACAACCCCTGTCATCCCACTTGGTCATCCACCACCACTCCAATCTTGGTGTCATCAGAAAACAGACTGATCTTCCTCTTTATGTCCAACAATATGTCTGCAATGAATATCCCAAACATATTTGGTCCCAACACCAAGCCCTGCAGAACGCTGCTGATCACTAACCTTGAGGAGGAGAACTCCCACCCACCACCACCCTCTGTTGCCTTCTCTGAATCCAGTTCCCTACCTATCTCACAAGCTCACCCACCATTGTGTCTTGTAACTTACTTCCCAGCCTCCCATGTGGCACTGAGTTGAATGTCTTACTGAAGTCCAGGTATAGGACATCCACTGCATGGCCCCTGTCCAATTGCCTAGTTATCCAGTCATAGAACTCCACCTGGCTGGTGTGGTAGGACCATCAATTATGAAGCCATGTTGTCTATTGTCCTGTAATCCTTGTCTTCCTGGAGGGCCACCAGCTCTCCTTCAGGATAGTCTCCATCAGCTTACCCATGATGAATGTGAGGCTCATGGTCTGTAGTTCCCCATTTCATCCTTGGGGCCACTCTTGTGGAAGGGCTCACATGAGCCATCCTCAAATCCTGAGGTACACGCCCTGAGTGTAGTGATGCATTAAATAGGTCTGCCAAAGGTTCCACAGAACCTCTGCCAGCTCCTTCAGTACCCTGGAGTGGATGCCATCTGGGCCTGGTGTCTTGTCCACCCTCAGTGCCTCAAACACTCCAGAACTCTGCCCTCCATGATTTCCCTATCAGTCACCCCTCCTCCTCTGTTTCTGCCCCTCCTCCCTCTTGGGTATCACCCCTCCCCTTCTCCTTAGTAAATACCAAGCAGAAATAATTATTTAGTGCTTCTGCCTTATCACCGCTGCTTTCACCAATCCCTCCCTCCTTCCAAATCCTTACTATATGGTCCTTACAGTTTCCTTTCTCCTGATGTACCTGAAGAAGTCCTTCCCCTTCTTAATGCTCTGCACCACACTGAGCTCCATAGACCCCACTGAGACTCTCCGGTATAGCCTCCCCAGAGAAATTTCACAACATCTTTACCTTTTGCTCCACCTAGGAACCAAATGAAATGGATATTATTCCATCTGGCTCAATTCTAGAGATCATCCACCTCCATGAGGGTAATTCATTTTTGTCCTGTTCTCTTAGGTGGACATTCAGAGACTCAGTCCAGGATTCCACCATGGCAACTTGGGCTTCAGGAGCTTAAGACACTGACAATGCTGATGTTTTTGTTGTGAAGAGACTTCACAGGAATTCTGTTCAATGTGCCCAAAAATTGGCAAGTTAAGCTGGGCAAGACTTCATGAATTCAGCTATTTTGCATTTGTGAATTCCACAGAATTCACAAATTAATTTTCAAAGTGAATTTCACCCACTTTTCCCACCTCTAGTGAATAATGCTTGAAGCTATTCCATGAAGCACAAATTAACGACTGTGGTGGAAGTGAATAATGCTTCAGGCTGTCTTGGGCCAAAGTCTTGCAGAATGGTCCACCATGGAAGATAGTCCTAAGCTTGCAGTATAAGTTATACAAATAGACAATAGTCCTGAGTTTGTATACTTACACTGCAACAAAGTTTGCATCATATGCAGTACTGTTACTTAATGCTTTTTGTTTTCATCAGATTGAAAGTCCCATTTCAGCATCAGTGACCTCTACAATAATTCAGTATTTGCTCACAAGTCACTGAATAATTCAATCCTTCCCAGTCAACATATTTCACCCTGACCTGGGGCCGATTTTTGATTTTGTTAATTTTATTTAATCCCCCAAAAACTTGCTTACATATAAAGGATTTCAAAGACTCAAACCACTACAATCTCCTGAATTGTGATAGAACAATTTGGTATCTGTTGCCACTGCAGTTCTGCTGCATATGGTCAACATTGTAAAAGGATATATATTTGCAATGGTGTTGATCACTTTCCAGCAATCTTTGGGACAATGATTGCCTCAGAACTAACCTTTATTTGAAAGTCCAACCCACATTCTTTTTACATGATTCATGGGATTTTTAACTGAAACTAGAGATGCTTGGATGGGAGGCTATGTTGACTAGAGAGTTTAAATACTTTGGGTCAGAGCCTCCGAACACATATTAATATTGAGTAAGGCATTTTGCAGTTTTTCCTCCCACGGTGACCAAAGGAATTGCTGCAAACATTGCAGGAATGTATCTCAGTCTCTTACTTTAATATAAATTGTAACTCTCTCCTGCTTTCCTCCCTCTTATTCCCTTTGCCTGCTTTGAATTGCTTACTGTACTAGTGAAGCATAACCACAGATTCAAAGCCATAGTGTACTACACAGAGCATTGGTACAGTGAGCTTCTTCCTTGTGCCCACCATCCATCCATCGTTGGATACTGGAGATAATCTAGCAAAAGCGGAAATATTCTGTTAAGTTTTGAATGAGCCATCTGATGATATCATACCTAGTATCCACACTTGATCAATCAGTCCATTACTTGAATAAGATAATTTAATGTGACAAGTGATTGTATCTGTTCTTTCAAAATGGAGAAGATACTTTAACAATAACACATGATAGGGAATGAGTTTCTGGAGAGTTGAAGCACCTACAAAGTGCACTAATTCTCAAGAAATCCATGGCTTGGAGTGGGTTATTATGTTTATAAATGAATTTTTGTAAACAGAAAACTGTTTTATTTTCCTGCAGTTAAGCTGTTAATACAGTAGCAGAATATGGCATGTGAGTTTGTTAATAAAGGCTGAATGCCTTTAAATGATTCTCTGAAGTGCAGTTATTTTGAAGAAAACTATGCCATATTGTGGGTTATTGTGCTAATAAAGTATCAATAGTTTTATTTTAATGGAAAAGGGATTATTTCTATTGCTGGGTAGATTATGGTAGGTTAGTTACAAACTGTGCAGTTTCTAGGAAATTAATCAACTGTGAGGTGTTGTATTTCAACAAACTAATTTTTGGATTCAATCACTAACACCATATGATAAAGATTTCTATCAGACAATCACACTCTCTGGCAGATGACGCTTGGTGTGAATAATCTACCATATGCACATCTGTATTTAGTACAAGTGCCCAATGCATGCAGGAAGCTGCTTTAAGATATTTACCTGCAGAGCAGCTGGTCTGACACTAGAGTGAGGCAGGAGTTGCTGAAGATAACACCCCTGCAGAGCAGCTGGTCTGACACTAGAGTAAGGCAGAGAATGGAACAGAATGCTTGAAAGAAGACCTTGGTACTATTAAGCAATCCTACACTGCTAAAATCATAGCTGTCACTGATGAGGCATTGTAGTAAAGGATGCGCCTGGTAGTGTTACAGTCCTATTGCTAATCAATAGGTGTTGCCATGGCACCAGAAAGAGAAATGTTAGAGAACACAGGATACTATATATGCACTTATGTATGAGTGTGTGTGTGTGTGTGTGTGCATGTCTCCTGTGTATTAGAGGACACAGGATACTATATAAATATACATATATATGCCTGTCTTTGTGTGTGTGTGTGTGTGTGTGTGTGTGTGTGTGTGTGTGCATGCGTGTGTGTGTGTTTTGGAGTGGTTCTAGGAAAAACCAACAGAAAACAGGAGGTCAAAATTGGACATGGCAACTAAATGAAACTACGATTAAATGTCTTTCATCATTCTGAGACTTTTAATTTTATTTATAAAATGGCAAGAAAAAACAGAAATGTCATTGGCCATGCACTAATTGGAGAATAATGCATAGGCAATTGTGTGTTATGGAGTTTTGTTACACACCAATGGTGTATGATGACTCATAAAACTCAAAAATGGAGCTGAAGATGATTATGAGGTCATCACACACCAAGGGTGTAAAAAACCTCCACAGGCACAGCCATCTATGTTTTATTATTTTTTCATATTTACTGGTGCAAAGTGTCCAAGCCATAGAAAGTGTCAGGAGACAGTTCTGACATCATAAACTTTCTCAAGAAATTATGGCTGCAAAGCTGAGTTAGCGGGTTCATTTTTAACTGTATTAATACTGCAGTTCTGTTATGCGAGACTGTTACAAATAAACTGATAAATCTTTAGAAAATGAATGTTTAACAATTGCTTTTAATTGCTTTTTGTCTACTTTTTACTCACAACAGTTTACTTCATAAAGCTTCTGCAATAAATTGAATTTGAATTGAAATAAACATTCTCTTAAACATATAGGCCCAGATATTCAAAGGGTTGCACATGACACAACAATGTGTTGCGCCATCGCGAACCCACTGATGCCTGGCGTGATATTCAAAGGGAAAAGTGCACGCAGCAAACCCAATGTGCCGGAGTGCATCAGTAATGGCATGCAGGCACAGGTGGGGGCGTGCCCATGCATAACCCGCGCAGCCCGATATTCAGCCTGGGATGTGCAGAGCCATGCATGCACAACCCCTACCTGAGCCAGCACAAAAGTTAAGCCAAAAAAGGAACAATTGATGGCCACCCACAGGTGAGAGATGCCGCACTGCAGGGACACAACAGAGCAGTCTGCCACCTGTGGGTGGCCACCGAGTTCGCTGCACTTGGCGGTGCCCCCCATGCCCGATCACAGGCATTTGTAAAACAATACATGAATTCCAACATCCCTGGTGGTCCAGTGGACCGCTATCTGCCTGATCATGGGCATCTGTAAAAAATAGAAGAATCCCATCCTATATCCCTGGTGGTCCAGTGGACTGCTATGTGCCTGATCGCAGGCATCTGTCCAAATATAAAAAGCTTCCTATATCCCTGGTGGTCCAGTGGCCGCTATGTTGCCGATCGTGAGCATCTGTCCAAATATAGAAAAGTTTCCTATATCCCTGGTGGTCAGTGGACCACTCTCTTATATTCACGGGCATTTGTAAAGAAAACAAAGGTCTAATATCCCTGGTGGTCTAGGGTACCCCCCCTCCCATCCGCCCACTGGGCCCCACCACCCTGCTCCCCGGTCAGCCGGCAACACCTCACCTGCCTGCCGCCCACGCCGCCCGCTGGCTGACACCTCAGTAGGGCTGCATGCCCATTGGTTCTGGCGTGAGCCAATGGGCATGCAACCTCCATACACAATTCCAGATATGTGAATGAATCATTCACATATCTGGAATGTATATGTTAGAGGCTGCATGCCCATTGGCTCACGCTGAGAACCAACGCGTGCAGCCCTACCGAGGTGTCAGTCGGCGGCAACGGCAGGGCAGCAGGTAGAAGCACCGCCAGCTGGACCGAGGGGAGCGGGCGGTGATCAGTGAGCGGTGGGGAGGGGGCACCAGACCACCACAGGGATATTGGACCTTTGTTTTCTTTTTACAAATGCCCATTAGCAGAGAGTGGCCTACTGGACCACAAGGATATAGGAAGCTTTTCTATATTTGGACAGATGCCTATGATCGGGCTGCAGGGGACGTTGGTCGCCGACAGCTGCTGCCTGGCAGGGTGCCAGCCGCAAGTCATCGGGTATCAGTGCACCTGCATGCAAATGGGGTCATAATGACATGCAAATGGTCCCATGTACCTTGCATAAGTATGGCCCTATTTGCTGTGACAACTTTTGAATATCGAGGGTGCTGTGCACGGTGCAATGTTACTTAGCTGGCGCATCTCCATGTGCTCACTCTGGCCCACTTGCGCTGGTGCAGTGCCACTGCACCATGCACACTGGGGGTGGCCAGGGTGTGATATTCAAAGCTGCTGAGCCATGGTGCAGCTCCTTTGAATATCATAGTCCACACCCCTGCGCGCAAAAGTTGAGCTGCGCCAAGCTTGTGCCACAGCCTGGCGCAGTTTGACTATCTGGGCCATAAGTTTTGTTAGAGTCCATGTTTAAATGTTATGTTCTATGGATACCTGAACTGCTGATTGCTAGGAGATTTGTTAGTTGCTGTGGCACTGAGGTCAGGATCTTTAAAAAAAAAGTAAATGAGTGAGTACAAATTATGGGTTCCTAGACATGTTTTCTCCCATTTTCTGTGCCTGATATCTACACAGTACTGTTGTTCTGTATGACAAAACACTTTGTACTAACCTTATGATATGCACTTAACCGAGAGCTGGAGTCAGTCAGAGTTTCTTGCTCATAGATTCAAAGGAGCACTGTGGAGATGAAAGCTCAACTTACACAAACACCTTAATAACTGGGTTGTGATGTCATACAGGTTATTACGGCATTTGATCGGAGCTCATTATCTGATCATTAATGGGGTTGCCAGTTGTTATTTCTCTATAAACACACAGTCAGTTGCTGAATCTCATTTTCCTCCCCAAAAGTCTACCTAGAGACATTTTCTAAGTGTAATAAGCCCCTCAGGTGTATGCATCATTGGATGTTAATACACTTCCAGGGACATAAGGACACAGCCTTTAGCCTTGTGCCTTACCCACCCAGTGATGCATTAAAATCCTATAATGCACACTCTGTTGTAGTTTATTACTACTTAAGCTGTTATTATTTGACTTTATTTTTATAGTGTAACATAAGGCATGTTTGGGATACCCAACTAAACACCATATAAAAAAACATTGCAATATTGGCATAACTATATTAATTTGTAAAATCTAGTTATATGTGGCTTAGTACATTTAACAGCCAGAATGAAAAGTCAGGAAAAGAAGATATCTAGATTGCAAAATAACTCTTAGATTAAAAATATCTGATTTCTGATGTATCTCCCTCACTAATATCCTCCATTAAAGCATTTACTTAGTGTTTCTAATTTAAGGATTAGATTAGATTAGATTCACTGAAATGCAAGTTTAAAATGTTAACATTTATAGCCCAACTCACCTTTCTTGCTGCAGTTGTTTTCTAATGATAGCTTTTAGCTAAAATGCCATTTTAGAATGGGTCCTCATCTCTCTCGGCATGAAATGTTATAGCTTTTAACTTTTTATTCCTTTTATGCAATACAGTACCTCATTTTCCCCATATTGATTGCAATATTACTTTTAATAAATGGTACTCTGTACATACAGAAACAAGTGACCACTGACGTCTGGCAAGGTTCTATGCTAGGATCAATGCTGAGCAATATATTTACAAGTGATCTGGAGTTTGTCACCAAGAATTGGTTTGACAGGTTCACTGTGAATACCATAACATAAGAAGGGTTGTCTCTTGTCAAGAGTTTAATTAAATGTAGAGGGACCTAGATATACTTTAGAAATGTGAAACATCAATCATGGTCTATGAACTTCAAAATAAAAAAATAAAATTCAAAGTGATGCATCAGGGTAAGAGGACTATAAATGCAAAATACTACCTAAGCAATACAGATATATCTGAAACTGAGCAAGAAGAAGACATGGGTTAATAATTAGAAACAACTTTAAATGGGTCAACAGTGTGGGGACAGCAACTGGTAAAGCAAATATAATCATATAATGTATGGGAGGCTTTATAACTGATTACCTAGTAATGTTTTGTAGTCTTGTACTCCCACTGTTCTGGCATCATGTGCTGATAAACTGTGCTTAAGTTCATCAAATCAGTGAGATTACAAGTTAGAACACCAGAAGTAAGCAAAAATCTATTTACAGAATGCAGTTCATGGTAGCGTGCTCTGATTTAAAACACAAATTCCAAGTGGTTGCTCATATTGGCTCTCCAGAGATTCTGTGATGTCTGCCATTGTTGATTCATAAAACCCCTCTAGTGCATGTTGAAGACATTACCCAGCATGCAGTAATCATATGATTGTGGATGTCCAACTGTATTGTTTTCCAGGAACTGTTTGTTTTTAATTAATGTAAAAAGTCATAAATTCATTGTTTATCGCTGTTTGCAGACAGTTTTTAAAAATGTTGTAAACCAGTTAATTATTTTAAGTATGTCCTCATACTGGCGATACTGTTCATAGATAAATAGACTTGGTAATCATTCTAGATCTGCCTTGATTGATGACATAAGGTAAGGGAGATAAGTGTTGTGCCAGTGGTTTTAAATACTACTTTTACATTTGCTCAGGCAGTTTTTACCCCAGACACTATAAAAGACAATGCCTGAGTATCGTGTTGTTAACCATGGGGTAATTGCCTCTTGCAGTTGCCATGACAACTGTAAAGCTCTTGAGCTGCACTCTTGAGGTTTACCAGATCAGCATGGCAACTGCTTGAAGTGATTACACTGGGCTGGATATTCAAAAGGGTTGCACCAGCGCCAAGTCAGAAAATTGCCATTCTGCGATATTCAGCAGGAGGCAGTTGCGCCACTGAAAACATGCTGAGCAACAGCGCATTGATAATGAAGGCATGCGCAATGAAGAGGGTGGAACCATGCATAAAGTGCGCGGTATGTTCAAAGACTTAGAATGCGCAACAGTGAGCAGGCAGAAGTTGGCGCCGATAGCAGAAATGAGCCAAAATAAAAGGATCAAGGAAGAGGTGCAAGAACTACAGGGAATCCACAGAGGGCAGGGAGGGACAGAGCAGAGGGAGAAAGAAGGCAGGCCAGGAAACAAGACAACAGAATAGGGGCAAGGGAAGGTGTGTGGGCCACAGAGGCAGAGGCCAGTAGGTGTACCGGTGCAGTGGAGATAGCAGTCAGGACAGCGGGGAACAAAGCAACAACAGCTGGGGAGAACACAAGCCAGGGACATGGACAGTGCCACCTTCCACATGGAAGCTGTAATGGGGGTGAAGGCATGCTGCAGGGGCGTGGCAGGGCCCGTTGGCGGTCGCCTCAACAAGCAGTACCGAGCCCACACCAGCTTTGAGCTGTACTCAGATGTTGAGATTGTGGGCTGGTACCACCTGAACAGGGCAATACTGAGGTGGCTCTGTGGCTGTGCAGTGATGTGATGCAGACACCCACACGATGAGTCATGCCCTGTCAGTGTAGACAAAGGTAACAGCCTGCATGTGCTTGCTCGCCACGGGTACCTGCCAGAGACCAACAGGGGACACCACAGGCATAACACAGTCAGCCACGTCACACATCCTCACCCAATTCCTCAGCACACTGCTGCCACATGCTGTGGAGTACATCCATTTCCCCAGCACCGGCGGAGTGCACAGCAAACATACAGGAGTTCCACAGGGTAGCAAGTATGCCTGGTGTAATAGGGTGATAGACTGCACCCATGTGGCCATTTGCACACCACCTGGCCCCGATGGGGCCACCCCACATGAACCGAAGGGATATGCCAGTGTCAACTGCCAGGTGGTGTGTGATGCCAGTGGGCACATCATCAATGTCTGTGCCATGCACCTGGGGGAGCACATGATTCCTTCATATTGTACCAGTCAGCACTGTGCCATTGATTCGAGTGAGACATCCCACAGGTCATCTATTGGGTGAGTATGCATGTAGAACTGACAAATCGTGGGCAAGAGGGGGTAAGCCACAGGTGCCATGGGTGTGGCACAGGGTTTGGGGCAGTCTGAGCCTGAACAAGACACTAACCTCCACTATCTCCACACAGGTGACAGTGGATACCCACTCCGTCCCTGGCTGCTCACCCTACCGGCAGCCCACAACCCCATTGCAGCAACGCTCAATGAGGCACATGCCACCACACGCAACATCATTGAGCGGGTGTTGGGATGCTGAAGGTGCATTTCCATTGCCTGGACACCTCTGGTGGTGCCTACAGTATAGCCCCTCAAAGGCCTGTGGGATATTCCTGGCCTGTTGTATCCTGCACAACATGGCCAAAGACTGTGGACAGCCATACAGGTCAAAGAGGGACAGCGCAGTGGGGACGGCGTGAAGCCGGGCGATGATAGGGGATGGGCAGCCCCTTGAATGATGTGGGACCCCCTGACTGATCCGGCTGGCCCAGCTGCACCGGGACACCATCACAGACGAGCACTTCAGCCAACACAGGTAAGTCATGGGGCCATGTGCAACCACCAGTGGCTAGGCACAACTCACATACACACAGGAAACACACCAGGGTGCATGACGGCAAGGAAGTGGCAAGGCACAGAAGGCACACATACAACCAGGAGGGTGAACAGTAACACGCCACATGGACGGACACACACACACTACACACAATAGGCACAAAGTGCACAGGGGTCAGGTGCAAAACAGAGCCAGAACACAGATACTAGCAACACACATGTCCACAGGCCACCATGTCCACTGACTGTCTAGGTGCATGTGTCAGATGCTGGGCACCATCGCACTTTGGTGTACAGAGCAATGCAGGCATCATCATGCACACACACTGTGGACAGCAGTCAGGAGTGTGCAGGTGGTCCGTGTGTCTGTGTGTGAGGGCTGGGCACCCACCTGTGCATTACCCACAAAACACACAATGACACAGGGTAGCACCAGACAGGGCCTGCACTGGGAGACAGTTCAGTCTTGCGGCACAGTGCCACATCCACCTCGGATGCGTGGGCGGCCCGAGACCTAGCAGCACTGGCAGGCTGAGCATGGGCCTCATGGGTGGCACCGATGGTCCACCAGGGGTTCCCCTATGCAACGCCACTGCAATGTATTGAGGTGTCCGGCAACACCAAACATACCTGCACCAGGAGTGAACGGGATGCCCACAGCTGAACCTGGCATTGACAGGGTGGGTGTTGCATGACGCTGGGAATGGGGAGTGGATAGTGAACTGTGCGGTGTGAGCGACACATGGGCACCTGACTGTTGCCCATTGTGGCCACGACAGTGACCAACACCTGTGTTAGCCTGTCAGTGGCAGTGGTCCTATCCACCGCAAAATGGCCAATCCGGACAGGATCTTTTGGTGTCCCTGCTGTGTCGCTCCTTGACCCACTCCAGAGCCACACACAGTGCCTCCACGGATGTTGCAAGCCACATCTGCTGCTGTACCTGATGCCTGCAGCAGGCAGTGTGTGCTCGCAAGAGGTCGTCTGCCACATCGCATCCTGTCCCTCAGGGTATGGAAGGACCTGATGTTCAGCACCCTTGAGGGTGGGTGCTGCTCACGGGACCAGGTATGGAAGTCCACAGGTGGTGCACAGATGCCACCGCTGAACCCTGAACCCCCAGTCCCAGTGGGTGACTGCTGCTGCTGCCCCTCCACCTGCTGTGCCCAAGGGATCGGTTGTTCTGTCACTGTGGCTGCAACAGTGCCACTGACCTGACCAGCCACTGGTGCTGCCCACGGTGCTGACAGGTGCAGCCTGGGACTGTGCTGGCGTGCTGGCATGCACGCCGGAACCAGCCAGGTCCATGGGCATGAGCTGGCCTGCTGTGTGTCCATTCCGTGACACACACATGTCAATGCCCATAATGGTTGTTGCATCATCAATGGTGCAGGTCTGTGCCACAGCCAAGGTCACAGCATGCTGGCATGCTTGGACACCAGACCACTGAGACAGGAAGCACCTCCCCACCCTGTCTCAACGACATCAGTGTTGGCAGCCAGGCGTGCCCACTGTTGCAATGCATGTCGGCTACCTGCGGAGGTGGATGGTCCTCCTCCAACTCCAGATGGCTGTCCGCAGTGGGCACTGTGTCTGCCGTTGTTGCATTGCCGTGTGTTGCCACCACTGCTGGGTGCTCATGGTGGGTCTGGCTTGTATGGTTCTGTGGTACACAAGGTTGCAGTGTGACAGTGGAGGTGGTGGTATGCGTGAGGATTCAAGCAGTGGTGGTCACTGCTCATGGGGGGTGTCTTGGGTCACGGTGCAGGCGTGCTGTGCACTGGGGGGCTGGTGTGGCATGGGGTGGTCCGCCCTCCTTGTGTGGCAGTCTCAGCTTGCCAGTGGGTGTGATGGGGCATCATGGCCCAGCTGTGCTTTGTTTGCTTGACCCCATGGGCCGGTGGATATTCCATCCCTCCACCAGTTGTGCTGTGCTTGGGGTGTGGGGTGCATTGTCAGTTCTGCAGTGTGTTCCTGTGCCCATCTGTGGCATGGGTGGTGGGCCCTCCCTACCTTCCTGGTTGTGCAGTTCCATTGCTCTGCTGCTGGGGGCTCCTGCTTGCGCTATGCCACCTCTGGGCTGCTCAGCTGGCAGCCCTTGTTGCCTTATAGCATCGTATCTGCTCAGCTTCCCCTTCCTAGTTGCGCTATGGTGCAGGATTGTGCGATATTCAGACGTTGGCTGTTGGCGCAATTTAACTTGCTCCTTTTTGAATATCGCGTCTATTGCGCATGGGCGCAATGGACTTGTGCTGCTTCTGCTATTGCACACTTTTTGGGTGCAGTTTGAATATCCAACCCACTGTGTTTAACAACCAATCCTCAGGCATTATTCTCTGTATAATGTATGGAGACTGTCTGTTACTTGCAGAAAACAATAAGGCCCAGATATTCAAAGCTTTGTGTGGTGCTCAAACTGTTTGCATGGGTTTAGCATGGGATTAGCGCAGGTCTGCTATATACTAAAAGGCCAAACAGCGCCGCAAATCACATTAGTGCTGGGAAACCATAATTATATGTAAGGGGCACACTGAACATGAATACAGGTGCTATGGGATATCATGGCTAGCACCGCACTAAGGTGTTTAGCGCGACTTAGCATGACCCTTAGCGTAATACATATTACCATCTAGAAAAGCTGGTCTTAACCCTGGACAAACAGCTTACACAATATTGGTGGCTTGCACGGGTGTTTGTGTGGGATTTGCATATTTGTGCAACCCTAACATATGAGTATGACACTAGAAAATGCCAGACATAGAGGACACATGCTGCTCACTAATGGCACCACCATGATGCCAACATCTGCCACCAGTCCCAGCCATGCCAGCAGTAAA
Organism: Neoceratodus forsteri; assembly: GCA_016271365.2. Classification (NCBI taxonomy): domain Eukaryota; kingdom Metazoa; phylum Chordata; order Ceratodontiformes; family Ceratodontidae; genus Neoceratodus; species Neoceratodus forsteri. The sequence goes on along the minus strand of CM057459.1, from coordinate 1,220,929,742 downwards.
GTGATCTGGCCCACAGGTGACATCATGGTAGTGTGGCCATCAGCACACACCTTCAGACCATATGTCTGTGGTGACCAACAGATGCCAGCAAACATGTGCAGCACTGTGGGCATGGTATCCATTGAGGGAGGGGTGTATGGGCGGCCAGACCTCAACACAGCCAGGTGTGGCCACAAAGCTGGTACACATCATGCAGTGCACATGGGCTAGTAGTGGAATACCCCACCACCAGTGTGCCTGCCGATTTTACGTGCCCCAGTCACATACTGCACAACTGTACAGATACCACAGTACACACAGCCAGCCATGTATATGTCACTGTGAGCATCCTGTGCCACAGGTGCAGCATCTGTGGATCACATAACAGCGTATCAGTACTGTCCACTGTCAGTAATCACCTCACAAGCTGGGCCTGTCACTGTGTACAGTGCAGTGGTCATCACTGCCCCACATACCATAGGCATTGCTGCAACCTCACACTACCGGCCCCTTGCTATTGTAGTGTCTGTTGTGCACTGTAGCATGACCTACAATGTGATTTGCATGCAGCACCACCCACCACCTGTGCCTATGCTGTATTGTTCCCTGGGGTATGATATGCTATGCTATGCTGTACTGTTTACATGTATCCTGCAGCTATCATCATGCACTGCCTGACTGACCTACAGGTAGAGCTGTGGTCAGACCTGCCAGACCCATACTTCCAGACTGACCCACAGGTGGGGCTGGGACCCTGCAGTAACGCTGGGCAAACTGCATGCAAATCAGGGCACAATGAGATTCTAAGTGGCTGTTTGCCCAGAGACTAACAAAGTATGCTCATTTGCATGTCACTTTTGAATATGGCAAAGATTTAGCACCAGGCAAACGTGTTTGCACCGGCAAACAGCTTAGCTCTGTGCTAATCCCATGCAAACGATCATGTGTGCAAATGGCTCTAGGGAATATACTGTTTTGCACACTGTACTGTCCCTTAGGCTGCTCCTTTAGCTGTACTGGGTCCACGCATTTTCTGGAAGACCCATTGGCCACATAGGTCGCCTCTACCTACCTTCACATTGCTGTGCACTATGTTTCTGTTGTGGTCTGCACTTCCTGGTTGCAATGTTCAGAGCTGTCTTATTACGGGCTACGTTTGCCATGCACTCCCAGCCCAGTTTGCCTGGCCTCATTCCCATGCTATATTCAGAGACTGTTTGCCCTGTGCTATTCCTTTTGAACACAGCTTGATTTGATGCTCTGGGCTTGCACCAGGCAGTGCCTAATTTCGCCCCGGAGCAAGTTTTGAATATCGGCCCAAAGTTTACAACCTGATAATCCCATCGGTATGATGCCAGAATGCTGTAAACCTATCTTGACTGTGTCATTCCGATGGGATTACAGGTCAGAATGTCACCAGCTGTAGTAATTCTTATAAAAGAATGTTGCTCAGCTGTCCATGACAAAAGTTCAAAGAACACATTCCAAGTAGGCAGTAACTGACATTCTGCAATATTGACACAATGGCGAACATAAGTCATACAGTTGCAACAACTTCAAACAGAGAGGCCTTTATACTTCAGCAAGAAAATAAACATACTCAAAAAAAAATAACTTTTCAGGTTACCTATTCAACTACTATGTGTGCCTTCTCCTCGGATGTTTGTACCTCTGTCATCACCCTTCTGAGCTGACGCTGACACTGCACTGCATACAAGCAGGAAGTAATGTGGCCACAGAGATCCAATCGGAAAACTGCTGTCATACCTGACTTTTCTTGAATAGTTAGTTAGATATCCCATAGTTGTTTTAAAAATTTTAACTTTTTTATCCTGAACAGAAAATAAGTTAATTTAGTAGTGTTAATGAATGTATTTTACAGTGCACCCATCATTGTTTGTGCTATGTTAATAAACATCCGAATGGACGTTCTGTTTTATCCCTGACTAGGTAAGTGCATTTATTTGTAATAGGAAGTGTCACTTATTTCATCAGAGGCCAGATGGTGCTGTTTTAGTTAAAAAATAACACTGTTTCCATGCACCATAAAATACAATGCCTAGCTTGTGGTTGTTGACCACAGATGTAATCACCTCTCATGGTTGCCATGTCAACTATAAATCTCTTGGGCTGCACTCTGGAGGTTTATGTTGTTTTCCTGGCAATGCTTGAGAATGATTACAGTGTGATTAACAACCACAACAGTATCCTATATGACATCGCTAATTGAAACACAAGCAGATCAGTGTCAGTGGCTCAGTAGGTAGCACACTCGCCTCTGAGGCCGGGAGATCAGAGGGCTGTGGGCTCCAGTTTCACATCTGGCACTTAGGTTAATATCCCAGTACTGACACTGCAGTGCAGCATGAGAGGGTGCTGCACTTCTGAGGTGCTGTTTTCGGATGGGGCGTTAAACCGAGGTCCCATCTGCCTGGATTGGTGGTAGTTCAGATGAATGTTAAAGATCCCATGGCACCTACTCGAGAAGAGTAGAATTTCCCGGTGTCCTAGCAAATTCCCTCATTCACTAAAATACCACCAACAGCTTAATCTAGTTCAAGGTCAGTTAGCATTCATCTGTATCCCTCCTCCGTGTGGTGCCTGAAAATAGGCAGGATTTGTCTCGTGCACTTACCCGGTCAACAAAAGCTAAATAAAGATCAAAAGATACTGCTATGCCTCAGTACAGGTCACTTGTCTGACCTCATCTTACATATAGTGTATAGTTATGGTCTCCATATCTGATTAAATATAGCAACTAAATGAACATGATAGAGAGGAGAGCAACCAAGATGATTTTATTTATTTTATTTTGTTTTGTTGACCGGATAAGTGCACTAGACAATCCTGCCTATTGTCAGGCACGAACTGGGAGGAGGATAAGATGAATGCCAACTGACCTTGAACCAGATTAAGCTGTTGAGTATATTTTTAGTGAATGAGGGAATTTGGCCAGACACTCAGGAAATTACCTCTGTCGGTAGGGGGCTTTGCTGTCAGCTGCAGAGTCAGTCTCTCTGGGCCTGCCATGGAGAAGGACATGGAGAAGCATGGTGCACTTGCTGCACTGGTAGTGCCTGAGGTTGATATAGTGGAGCCTTTTCATGTTGCTGCTGTTGTTTTGGAGGATGGCGTTGTGACTTCTGAGCCTGTTCAGGATCGGGTTGCCGTTACTGCGATGGAGAGTTGGAATCGGGACCTATTTCCTTTCCTGCGATGGACTGCCAGTATTACTTTATCTTCTTCACTAGCTCATGCTCCTAATTCTAATGTGGAAACCTTAGTGGTGGACATTACTTCTATGGTGCTCCGAGTGCACGAGTAGTTTTCAGAGTCCGGCGGGAGTTGTCTGGTTACGGTGACAGCCCAGAATACTCATTCCCGGGTCTGTCAGAGGCTCACCCAGGTGCTGCATTCTCACAATCACCAGTGATCTTTCAGACTGAACACTTCAAGCAGGACAGTGTTTCAATGTTTTCTTTTGCTGTACAATCACGTACTTTTAAGCCGGCAGTCCAGCGGAAGGGAAGGGCAGACTTGGTTCAGGAAGAAATGGATCAGTGGTCGCTGGATCAATCTCTCAGGCGGCGGGATGGGTGCATTCACCTGTCTCCCAACAGTGGACTTGAGATTCACTCTGATATGTATCCCAGATGTCCATATTATCGCAGAACCCTCGATGCCCGCTACTGTGACTCCTCAGACTGCTTGTGGATCCCGGGTGACGTATCGGACTTGCATTTAGACACAGATCTAGAACTAACTCCTGATCCTAAACTTAACTTTCCGTTGATGGCTGCATTGAACCCCAGATAATAAGTGTGGTGCTTCAATGTCTACTAATATCCCTGTTGGTCACCCACGGGGTCCCCCCTTACCTACTACCTCCTCCACTCAATTTTCTGGGGTGATAACACTAACTCTTCTGGGGTGATAATACTAACTCTTCATAAACTTATGCTTCCTTTTAAGAAAAAGGTGGTTCCAGCAAAATGCCATAATGCTGTTTGTATTGTTTATAAGGGTGGCCTTGATGTTTTTCCTGATAGGGAATATGTGGGAAAACGTTACTTAAGCAGCGTTTACAATTTTAGCAACTGAATTGTATGCACTGATACATGTATCTGGGAGTGTTCCTTTGATATAAGCCTCAAACTACAGGCTGGTTTAGAAGCCTTTGGAGCAGGTATGCGATGGTAAAGAATACACCCTTGTGGGCACCATTTGAGGTCGTCCCTCTTACCAGACCTGCTCAGAAATCTATCACAGTTCTATTTCGTAATGAGGGTGTGAGTGTGACCGACTTATTTTTTGGCTCAAACAACAGTGTACTGTTTTGGGGGCTCCTGATGCCATTTCGATAGTGAAAATATTTGGATGGGGTTGGAGAATTCAGGTTATTCTGAAGAGTGATGGTTCTTTACAACATTTACCTAATTCTTTCTTTTGGGAGGTAAATGTGGCATTTTGTTCTATCCGAGTCAACCCAAATCTTGTCATAATTGTGGTGCCCAGGGCACCTTAGTAGTGTCTGTGATAAAATACGTTGCTCCTGTGTGGTAACCTGGGTCATATGTTGCATTGTTCAGAGACTGTCTGTTGTAATTTGTGTGGCCTTTCTGGTCATTCCTATGGGGAATGTGAACAAGCTGCTTCTGCCAAATCTGGTTCTGGGGATTTGGGAGACAGATTGATGGTAGCACTCGCCCACAGAGCATGACGATGGTCTGGGGAAACCCCTGCCATCAGGTCCTCGACCTTCTTCTGATCTCTCGATGTTGCCCCTCCTCCAGAATTTTGTTCTGCCCCTGCAGTTCAGGTGACTTAGGTGGTCACTGTATCTACTGAGATGGCTGTGTCTTCTCCTACTGCTATAGCCCTTCCTTCAGCAAAGTCAAGAATTTTGCATGTACCTTCTGCTCCTGCCATGCCGCCACCCCCAAGACTGGGTTATTGACCCTGAAGAACAGGTGACCCACCACCAGAGTTGGCAGCAACCAGCCCCCAAAGTTCATAAAATTTCAGAAGCTCAAACTTCTAACTGCTATCAACCACTACTTTTGGAATCCGATTTCATGGACCAAAGCTCTGAAGTCTCTTCGGAGGTTCCCACTGTGCTGATCTGTGCTCTGATTCAGAATCCAGTGAACTGGGTGATGTACATGAGAAGGTTGTGGGTTCCCTGAAAGGAAGCCTGCTCCTAAAGGGAGGAAGAAAAGGGCCTCTGGTGCTGACAAAACTAAGTCGCAAACCCCTTGAATCCTTTAATGAGTCATTCACTGACTGACGTTTTGACTATTAATGTCAATAGTATTAAAACCAAAGAAACATGGCGGAGTTTTTCCCATTTGATGTCCACTAATGCTGATGTTATTTTTCTGCAGGACACTAGACTGCTCACGGCCACTGAGGTTAGCAATGCCAAGCGTGACTGGTACAAGGTCCCTCATACTGCTCTATTGGTTTGGGTGCATGCACTGGGGTCAGGATTCTATTTAGTTTACGTTTTCAGCTCTTAAAGTTGGTAGATTTAATTCAGGAGGGTTCTTCTCTTGGATATTAAAGTCGTAACACTTATTTTGATTGATTAATATTTATGAACCACAATTAAAGGCTGAAAGAGTGGACATTTTCCTCAACTTTGGCCTTTCCTTTTTCTGCACAAGCTGTGCTTTGGGGTGGCGACTTTAATTGTGGTCTCACGCTTCAAGATCGTGGCAGTGGCATCTCTATCAAAAGATTTTTTGTGATATGTTGGCTTTAAACTCTATGATACAATTGGCTCAGTTAAAGGATGTGTACAAATCACTTCATACTAGGGATACCTATGTTCAGAGAGTACATGCTACCCTTGTAGATTTCTTTTTCTAAGTAAAAGGATTCCTGTACAAGTTGCCTAGGTAGATTCTGTAGCTTATTCTGATCACAAGTCCCTTTCCATGGTGGTCGTGCATGAGACCCTCCTCATGGCCCTGGCTTTTGGAAACTTAATGCTTTACTGCTCTCTGAGGGATCGATCCACCAGCAACTATTATATTTGATATGTGGGAAGAAAACATTATTTCAGTTATTTGATAATCCCTTTCTATGGTTGGATAGTCTCATATCTGATTTAAGGACCTTTTATTGCTTACGAGCAAACACGTCTCGGATTCAGAGAAATTGAAATATTAGAAACTCAGGCAACAGCTGCAGCAATTGATGAGTTTAGCATATACAACCAAACAGGATTATGGGGTCAAATTCAGACTATTCAGCGTCAGATGCAGGATTTTCATGAGAGGCAAATGGCATCTTTAACCATGCAACAGCATTTTGGTACACAGGGTCATTAGCTGAGGTTTGCCCTTTATTAGCTGCTCCTCATGAATTAAGCGCAAAACAATGTCAGCTGTATGGGATTCTGATATATCAACTGTTGCTAAACAATCAGATATCATGTCAGTAGTGTCTAAATATTTGGGAAGTAGTTTGCTCAACAGCCTACTGATGCTGTTGCCTTTTCTCACTGGTTTGCTTTATTAGATATTCCTGCTTTATCTGGTTCTGCGGCCACTGCCCTGACCTCAGCTATCTCTCCTGCTGAGATCTTGGAGGTGGTTGCTGCACTACCAAACGGAAGGTACCTGGCCTGGATGGTCTCCTGTCAGAACTATATGAGTGTTATTCCTTTTATTTCCAAGAATTGGCTCAGGTTTATAATTTTATGTTACATGAGGAATATTTTCCCATTCACACAACTATGGGAGTGGTAACCTTATTGTATAATAAAGGAGCTCGGAAAATGTAGATAATGGAGGCCGATCTGCTTGTTAAATGTTGATTTTAAAATTTTATGAAAATATTGGCACATCGCTTTTCTGTGGCTGTGTCTTGTGTTATATCCCGTGCTCAATCCTGTGCTATCCTGGGCAAGGTGGTAACAGACAAGCTTATATTGCTGAGAAAGTTTTTGAATCAAGCTCATTAGATTCTACCACTGGCTTGGTGGTTTCTTTGGATCAGAAGAAAGCTTTTTGATTCTGTAGATTATGGCTTTTTATGGGTAACATTACGCGTTATGGTATTCAGTTCCTTTATTGTTTGGTTAAAGGCTATTTATCGTTTTATATTTATCAGGCCACTGGTGAATGGGTTTTTGGGCCTCTGGTTCTAGTAAAGGGTGTACATCAGGGTTGTCCCTTAAGTCCTTTGTTATTTGTTTTTGTATTGACCCTCTACTCCGGTTATCGAATGACATTCATTTTTACTCCTGTTATGATTTCTGGCCATCATGCACCATGGACTGCAGCCACCTATGTGGATGACATTTGTTTGCTTTTGAAATCTGCGGTTGATCTGGACAGAGCACTTGAGTTTTGTACTTTTCGGTACTTCTTCTGGTATGCGTCTAAACAAAGACAAATCGTCCTTAAATGTTTGGGGTTGGATTTTCTGCCACTCATTTGGCTGGTATACCCGGTGACGACGGGTCCTATCACTATTTTGGGGATTGCCTTGATACTGGTAGACAAGATCTCTTTAATTGGGATTTGAAGATTGCACAGGGGAAGACTTTGGTTGAAGATTGGAATAAGTGCCATATGGGGAAACTTAAAAGGGTATACTTGATCAGGACTTATTTGTTGCCTTTGTTTTTATATGTTATCATGCTCTTTCCTCCTCTAAGGAATGGGAAGCTACCCTTTCTGGTTTATTTTTCCAAGCAATTTGGTGTAGTAGATTAAACCCTATTAAAGAGACGTATTGTACTTAAAGGTATGGATGGAGGTCTTAATATCATTAATCCCACACTGTTCCTTTTATTCAATTTCTGTTTACTAATCTTCATCCCATTTGTGGTGAGCTGTCCACTTGGTGGTCACTCTTGTTTGAATGTAAAATTCAGGCCTGGTATGGTGGTTGGGTTTTGAATACCTTGAAAGTTTTAAATCAGTTCCATTTTCTCCTGCTTATTATAGAATAATTTTTGTGAGCCTCAAAAGCTGGGGTATCACATCTCAACTTATATTGCATTATTCTAAGAAATTGCTATACTCTGTGGTGCAGGACAAGCATTTTGGGATTCCATTACCTTGCATCTGTGTCCCCTTCCTTGACACCTGATCTTATCGATTGTTTCACAACAAAATAGTGCCTTCAAATTCTGGAATGTCCTGTGGCTTTGTTGCCACGAAAAATTTAATGTTAAAGCTAATCAAAACATAAAGCTTTAGCGAGACTCTTTAGCAGACCTCAGTGTTGGCATAATCTGAGACTATGTATCATTTATTTTTACATGTTCTTTTATTCACTCCTTTTGGTCTTATTTGGCTGTTTGTTGGAATATATTACTCTTTTAGTACGGTCTCTTATGAGACATTGATTTATAGTGCCTATGACAGGGAATGGTCTCCTTGGGACTCCAGTATATTACCTGTGTTATTCTCTATCATTAAATGGTATATTTGGAATACCCATTGTTTATTTACCTTACCACAAAAGTTACTGACATATGAGGATATTGTTGGGAGTGTTTGTAAAGAAATGCGCTGTCTGTATTATAAAGAAAAAGCTTATCATACTGATATATATCTTAGAAATGTTTTGAAAAATCTTCCTTGGATTACTGATTGATGTTTCTATTACTTGAAGACATGACTTTTGTTTCTCCTTGTTTCTGCTTGTGCTTTAGGTGCTTTATTGTTCGATGGTTTGAAATATTTAATAAAACAAAATTCCCTACTTTTTCTCGAAAGTGCCATGGGATCTTTAACATCCACCTGAACTATCACCAATCCAGGCAGATGGGACCTCGGTTTAACATCTCATCTGAAGAGACGGCACCTCAGAAGTGCAGCACCCTCTCATGCTGCACTACAGTGTCAGTACTGGGATATTAACCCAAATGCCAGATGTGGGAACTGAACCCACAGCCCTCTGATTCTCCTGCCTCAGAGGCAAGTCTGCTACCTACTGAGCCACTGACACTGATTGAATTGAAGGTTGAAGGTTTGGGAAAATGAACTACTGTGTGAAGACCAACTGGTAGAACTGGGACTATTCATCATGGAAAAGAGAAAACTCAGAGGGTGATGATTGAAGTATTCAAATATCGAAAGGGATAACTTAGAAACATTGAATTTGTTGGCAGATAAGGATCATTTGGCCCACCTAGTCTGCCCATTTTCCTGCCCATACTTTCACTGCAGATCCTGAATGATCTCTGGGTATCCCTCTCCCACATTTTGTTACCAAGATCCCTTTGTGCCTATCCCATGCATACTTGAAGCCTACCACTGCTTTTTGCTCACACCACTTCTGCTGGAAGACTGTTCCAGGCATCCACTACATGTCTAAGAAGGCCATGGCCACCACCCCATCCTGATCTATTCTCTGGTCACCCAGTTGAAGAAATTGATCAGGTTCATCTGACATGACTTCCCCATGAATCCCTGCTGCCTCAGGTCTTGTAACCCGCTGGATTTAAGATGCTACTAGCTTTTCCTTTAAAAGCACCTCTGTTAACTTCCCCACCACTGACATCAGACTGACTGGCCTATAGTTAGCCTCCTCCCTGTGCTGCTTTTATGAAGCAGGGCTACATCTGCCCTCCTCCAGTCCTCTGTAACTACTCCTGTTTCCAGTGAGTTGTTGAATAGGGCTGTCAAGGGTGCAGCTTGTACCTCCCTGAGTTCCTTCAGTACCCTTGGGTATACCTCTCTGGTTCCATAGCTTCATTCACTTTCAGATTCACAAGTCAATTCAGTACTCTTCCTCTGTGAATAGATGTGTGTCTACCACCATCCACTATGTTACTGCTGTTGCTATGTAGTCTACACCCTCCCTTCCACAGCAAATAATGAACAGAAGTATATGTTCAGGATATCTGCTTTTTCCTCATCTTTCTCTGCACAGTCTCCCCAGCTCTTCTTATCCTCACATCCGGCCCCTTGACTTCTCTTATCACTTACGTTCCTAAAAAGATCTTGTTCTTCTTTGTTATCCCTTTGGCTATCCTTTCCTCAGTTTGCACCTTTGCACCATCACCACCTTTCCTGCTTCTCTCTGCTTTTCTTGCTGCATCTCCTATCCCCTTCCTCTGTATCTCCTGAATGCTGCCCTTTTAGCCTTTAGCATTGCAGCCCCTTCCCTTGAGAACTATATTTGTCTATTTTTGTCTCCTGTTCTTCCTCACTTTTTCTGGCAGAGATTTCTGCCTTCGATATGCCATCCCTTAATTTGCTGCAGTGTTCTCCATCTCACCCAAGCAATCCCCCACCCCCAGCTTGGGTCATCTCTAAGGCATTACCCATTTTTTAATCTGCCCTCCTGAAGTCAAGGACTGTCATCCTTATATGGTTTGCCTCTGCTGCTATCCTCATGTTAAACCACACTATACATGACTGCTGGTTTGCAAGTGGTATTCCACTTTGTCTTCTACATACTGTACCAGTTTGTGAACACCAGGTCAAAACTGCCACATCTCAAATGGGCTCTTGATTAGTTGCCTGAGAAGCACCATCTGCAGGGAGTATAGGCTCTCCGTGTTTCTAGCTGAGGTTGTGGCTGGAATGTTTCCAATATCACGGTTGGCAGACTGAGTTTTCCACCAGCAGAACCTCCCCTTTTCTGCCATTGTGATTGAATGCTTCCTACATTGCTTTATCCAGTTCCATCCCTGTGTTGGAGGTCTGTATATCACCACAGTGCAAATCGGTGGCTGCAGTTCCTGCCTCCAGGGTGACCAATAGTACCTCCAGCCCCTCTGTTGCCCCTGGTTCCCTTCCATTTCTGTTGACTTGATACCCTCCTTACATACAACCTAACCCCTGCTCTCCTCCCTGTGTCCTTTTGAACAGAATATAGCATGTTGTGCTCGTGTCCCACTCATGGCTACTTGTGTAACATGATTCAGTAATATCCCAATATCCAGGTCCACCTCCACCATGATGGTCTCCTGGTCTGGAATTTTGTTTCCAAGATTCCTTGCACTTATACACATGGTTCTCCACACCTTACTCCCACTCTGCCTGCAACCCACTTCCTACACTTGTGCCCTGCCTTGCTTCCCCTCTCTTTTTGCAACTTTTTTCCCCATTCTTCGTGTCCTCTATTTCTCTGTTGTTTCTATTAAATTGCTCTCTGGGCAGATTTTTCTTCCCTTAGGTCCTCCCTTTATATTGCTTCAGTCTGTGGAGGGGCTAGTTTATGCCTCCTGTGTCTTTCCACCATCCCCTCTGCTGGTTTAAATGTTCACCAAAGTAGCAATTAAATCGTCCACTGAGAATTGCAGTTCCCCATCCAGATGGATGTAGGCCACCACATATGTATAACTCTCATCCCTCCAGCTTGGTCCCCAGTCCTCAATGTAGGCTGAACCCCTCTTCTCTGCACCAGTCCTTCAACCATGAGTTAGAAGCTTCTGAGTACGTATACTAACAGCCTGTCCTCCCTTGGCTATAGACTGGCAGCACTTTGGTGAATGCCACTGAGCAGATGACTTGCCTTAGGCCCTCACCATCAGACCAAATGCAGCTCATCCAGATGAACAAGGGTTAGAGGACAGGGGCACTCAATGTCCTCTAAAGGGGAGATTTAGGGAAATATCTGGAAGAACTACTGTACAGAATGAATTGTCATTGCTTAGAATAGACTTCCAGAACAAGTGGTGACAGTCAACACTGTTTCTACCTTCAAGCTTAAACTAAGATAAGTACCTTGAAGAAAAAGTGGTTACCAGGGAATTCTTACTGAGCTGATGGAGGACAGAATCAATGGGCTAGTGACCATCTTCCATGAATTAGTATGTTCATGTGTTCACAGGCTGAATATATCAAAAGGCCATTAGAATTGCTTGTATTATGCTGTTTTACTTTATAAATAAAAGCTTTGTAAGATTATGACAATTTAATGTTCTGGCAGCTGCCAACCTAAAGAGAAATCTGAATTGAAATTCTAATATTGGGCTAAATATGATTTACATGGTTGTAGAGACTGGTATGGGACTTAACAAAATTACAAACTAAAATAATACTGCAGTAATAAAAAAGACTTGAAGGTCCATTTCTGTTCTCCCTCCTCTCATAAGTTAGTGAATATAACCATTTTAATATGAAAGGACATCCAAGCTTATCAGTCACAGTTCTATCCTTATGCTGGGGAACACTCAAGGGCAACCTTCCTTGGGAATCTGTCCAACCCTGCTTTTAAATCCTGAACAGTGTTATCTTCCACAGCCTTACTGGTGTAATGGATCCATCCTTTCCTGCCCGGCTTCCACACTTTCTAAAGTTCTATCTTTTCCCCTGCTCACATGCATTGTTTCAAGGCATAGAATAAAAGTATTCATCACATGATTTTATATTAAACAAATTGCTAAATGACTGTTTATTACTTGATGCTTTAATCAATAGATGTTATTCACATAAAATATACTTACAATTGGTACAAAACTGCAGGTTGCAGATTTCCTGACTGCAGCGACAGTCAATGCTGCTGGCTGAAAACAGTGTTACCCATTTATATACATCCTTACCAAACTGGTTTTATCAAGGGTAGACAAGCATGGCACAACATAAGGCATGCTTTAAACATTATTCTTAAATGGTCTAAAAATCTCAGCAAGCACTCTGTGGCAATTCTTGCTCTGGACAAACAAAAGCTTTTGAGCTGGTGGAGTGGGGTACATATTTGCAACCTTAAAAGATTTAGGGTGGGACCACAAATGGTGCAATGGGTGACATTGTTCTACCATATTCCCAAAGCACAAATGCAAGTAAATGAGAGCCTTACTCTTCAACTGGGGCTCACCAGAGAAACCAGGGCAGGGTTGCCCTCTCCCCTCTTCTATATGTAATGGCATGAGAGCCTTAAGCAGCCACCATATGCAACAGCCCAGATGTAGAGGATGCAGTTTAGGAGAGAACCCCAAAAAGCAGTACTATTCAGGGATAATCTACTTCTGTACCTTCAAAATCCTGTGAAAGGCTACTGGCAGTACAGGCTCTGTTAGACAAATATGGAACTCCATCTGGTCATAAAATCAATTGGGCCAAAAGCAAAATTATGCTCTTCAGGCTACAAAATAGGCAAAAGATCATATCCAAGTCAGTCAGTCTGCAGTAGTCAGTGCTAGTAAATACTTTGGGATAAAAAATCCCTGTGAAACTACCCAGATATACAAACCTAACTACTCCCCATTATTAGCATGCTTAAGGGTGGATTGTGACAGGTAGAGACCCATGCCTCTGTCAATTATAGGTCATGCAGAAGTGGTGAAACTGTGAATACTACCCAAATGCCTGTATCTTTTCAATGCCTCCAGAGCTAAGTGCCAGATGCTCTCTTTTCTAAAATCAAGGCTGCAAATAATAAATTCCTGTAGCAAGGTAAGGAGGAAAGAATTAAGCATAGTATTTTACAGCTCCTGATATGTGACAGGGATGTGCCCTTCCAAACTTCAAGCATTATTATTGGATGGCACAACTAAGCTTCCTACCTATGGGGAAAGTGGTGCTCGCTTACTAAAACAATGGCTTGGGAATGGGTTGTTTTACATAAAAGTATAAACTGGAAGAATAGCTTATCTGGGCATGCCCTGTTGCATACAACTCTCTAACAGGTGTCAGGATATAATGCCTTTCTGCACCAAATCATTTTAAAACAGGAATAGAGAGGTGTCATGTACTATGCTCAGCTTCTGCAGGGTGGGCATCTGAAACCATTTCAAGCATTACAGAGGGACTGGGAACTGTTTTCAGGGGCATGTTTATCTACTTGAGAGTCATACACTATGACTTTTCTGTGTCTGTCACAGTATGCTATTGTTAACACAGTATACCTATAGTTACAATACATTCCATATTACATAACTCTGTTGTACCTGACTTGTGTAACTTTTCCTGTACCTGATTCCCAACCCTGTGAAAATAGGCACTTACTTCCAGGGTTTTCTGTAAAAGAAAACTAAACTAAACTAAACATGCTGCCCAGAGCACTGGGAGGGAAGGGACCTCATAATTCTACCCTTGTATGCTCAGCACCTTTGAGGAACAGCTTTATGCACCTCAACAAACAACTAAACCCCTCTTGGTGTACTATAGAACCCTTACAGGGCAGCATGGTGCCAGCCACTGACAAAATTACCCACTGACAAAATTAGGAAGAGATGGGGAAAAGACCTAGACTTAACCTTATCAGATGATATATAGAAAAGTGGCAGCCCACTTGGCAGGCTGCTCAAGAAGCAACAGTTGAGACAAGTCCAACTCAGCTCTATGTACCATACATGTTACACCCCTGTCAGATTGCATGCAACGTACCTGGAGAAGACTCAGATATGCCCTAAGCATAGTGCCCATGAGGGAGGCTTCCTACATATGATCCTCACCTGCTCCCAAATTGTCATTTTGGTGTGAAATACACAGTATCATGGAGCAGATTCTGGATGCCAAACTTCCCAGGTCCCCTTGAAGTTTCTGATGTGTGCTGACCAAGAGTGGGAAACACTTGGGGCCCCTAAAGGCCATTGTGGTCATTAGCTTTAATAATTGCTAGAAAGGCAGTAGCCCAGAAATGGCTGTCTGCTGACCTCCTGCAATAATAAGTATGTGGGCAAACAATGTCAAAGTGTGCCTCAAACTCGAAAGAATGTGACTAAATACAAATGGTAAGATACAAGAGTTCTTTAAAATTTGGGATCCATACAACAAACTGTAGATAAAGGTGTCTGGCTGGACAAATATGTGGCCTAGCATACTCATTTGTCCTGTTTACTCTAGTGATTGTATTTACAGTACTAATAGTACTTAAGCCTATGATGCTAATATCTAGCCAGATCTTAGACATAACAGCTATAAAGTTAGTGTCAGACCTTGATTAAATAAGTACTGTCTAACAAATATAAAGTATCACCTCAATGTTGTAATTGTGATGAAATATAAAATGCCACTTACATTGTATTTGTCACCTTAATTAATATTTTTTTTACAAAATTGCAACATCAACATTCATAACATGAAAGTTCCCAATAAAATATATTTTTAAAGGAAAGCAGAGTCTGACTTTATACATATTGCACAAAGGGTATAGTGAGATACTTATAAAATAATTTGCTTCTCATTCAAATTTCGTTGTTAATTTCCTTACTGGTGCAAAACAGTTTTAGTGCATTACTTCATGCTTATTACTATGCAATGAGACATTTACATTGTAAAATTATGCAATTATTTTTGGTCTTTAGTACTGTTATTTGCAACTAAGGGGAAAATTGTCTTAATAGCAATAAATAATGCTGGAGAAGGACAATGCAGACAGAATGCGTTAACTGCTGCTAGGTCAAAGATACTGCTTATTTTCTGCAAATAATGAGTTTACGTGAAATAAGAAAATAACACCATTCAATACCAATCAGTGAAAGTCTCCTGGCCCTAAACAAATGACTCAGTCAGCATACTCATCATTTATTTGGACACAGTATTTTAATTGCCTTGTAAAGGTGAGCTGGTATATAAATTTGCACAATGAAAATCACAGAACACAGTCTATTTTTGATCTGCAAGATGTCATGGAGTAGGAAAAAGTGCAATAGCAGAACTAAAGCACCTCAGGTATTTTTCACTGGGAATGGTGGTGACTGTGCTAGTTTAGCTATGGGCTATGCAACTAAGGTCAGATTTACTTGGCAGGGATCTGTGGGCAGTTACTGGATAACTTTTGTATTGGGCAAACATTATAATTAACTGTCAACAAGCATAATCTTGTAAGTGCTTCTTGAGGACTTTCCTGTTCTTTTCTGCATTCAGTCAAGTTTGAGGTTACATTCAGTCTGAGTAATTTAGCTACATGATATCATTGAGAATGTCATTGATAGGGCTTTTAGGTCTTGTTGTAGTGTTTCAGACATATATAAACCTGGGTTCGATCCCCAATAAGGAACATGCTTGCTTTCTTTCTCACTACAATTTTGTAGTAAGAGAGGAATTGTTAGATGTCATTGCTAATGTCAGTAAAAGAGTATCAGCAAGGTTTGAAGCAGACTTTCTGAACACTGAACCGTAACTTCTTTGCTGTAGTCAATGTAATTAATTCTGGCTGAGACTCTGAGTCTTGTCTAGGTTTGAATACAACTTGGTAGGAATAATTACTTCAAGTTAACAAAAGGTTTATTACTGATTTGCCCTGCAGCAGTGGGGCTGTATACAATGCATGATGTGTTTCTTCATAGCATGGGTCTCTTATCTAGAATCCTTCTGTCTCACCATGTCTGTCTCACTATGTGAAACAATAGCACAGTAAAAGAGTATCAGAACAGTAGTTGAAGGGAAAGAAAAGACAAAAGCAGCACTCTCGGTACACAAAAATCAGACCGAACAGCATAAAGTTTGCTAAGAGCAGGAGCCCATGGCTACAGTACCCCAGCACTTCAAGTCAAAGGTGTGACTTTTCATCAGGGGATCACCACTGGGGGTGGGGAGGAGGGGAAGTGAGGTACTCAGTGCAGGATTTGCCCTCATAGATCTCTTGTTTAGAAACTCTCACCCCATTTCACATGTAAGGAAGCTGAAATGGTATAGTATAGGTGAATGGGGTGAGAGTTAGGCCCAATGACTCAAGGCACACCCCAACACCTGTTAGTCTATGGAGGGTGGTGGTGGGGTAATAGGGTTGGGTGTGGGGAGGTGTTAGGGTCTCAATCCTAATGCCTCATTTCCTACTTTTGTTGCTTCAGCCCTCACTGATGCATTAACAAAGTATTTTGCAATGAATTTCTTTACTTTTGAGAAAGTGCATTCATATCCTTATACATTTATGGGAGCGCAGGCCCAGAAGGGCCCTCCATCATGTGGGAGCACAGGGCTCCCAGGCCCTGAGCGCTATGTAACCATAAGTGTATACACATTGCAATCAACCCTTAGCTCCTTGTGGGAGTGCAGGGCCTCACACTCCCATCACTCCATAATGGTATCCATTTGTGGTAGCACAGGGACCTATGGGTCCTGTGTCCCATCTTTCCATAAGTGTTTAGACATTATCATGAAGTGTCATCTTCCTGTGGGAGTGCAGGGCCCTCCAGACATTGCACTTCCAGTACTTCATAATGGAGGGCCTGCATGCCCAGTACTGCATAATGGTATCCATATGTTGCAGCACAGAGCACTCTGAACCCTGCACTCTCATCTGCCTATAATTGTAGAGATGCAGCACAGGCCTAGAGACATTCCGAGTAGTCCCAGTGATGCTAATGGTGCAATATCACAGTAACCATAGGAACATCAGGAAAAATTCCACTGCAGTTGTAATCATGGCCTGGCAACCTGCATGCTTTTAATGAAAAATTGGTATCGTGAATCGCTTTTCAGATAAAGGCACCAGGAGGTACTGAGTCTGCCACAATGTTATCCTAAGGAAATTTCCAAACTTTGAAATGTTATAACTATGAAAGTAATGTCAATTTTATCAGCAAATCAGCAAAAGTTACATCTCTGGGGCAAACCCTTTCTACCCTGAAAATTTCAGCCCCAAATTCCAAACTGTTTCTTTGCAGTGAAGTGGAAAATAAACAATAAGGTTTAAAATCTCTTTTTGTGAGCTGTCAAAATTGCTTTTCACAATTTGGATCCCTTTCACAAACTGTCAAAATCCCCTTTTCACGATGAATCTCTTTTGCAAGGTTGGTCCATCTGGTCATCATGTCATGAAAAGTATTTTGACAGATCAGCAAAAGGACTGGCTCATGAAAGGGATTTTTGACAGTTCATGAAAGGGTTTCGACAGCTTCAGCGAGGATTATAAACTAGTCCTTTTCATGAGCTGTCAAAACTTCTTTCATGAGCCATCATCTCTTCATGAGGTAGGGCCATCTGGTTGTCATCTCACAAAAAGGGATTTTGACAGTTCACAAAAAGGAATTGCTCATGAAAAGGATTTGGACAGCTCTCGAAGAGGAATTTTGACAGCTCGTGAAAGGATTATAACAAGTAATACCTTTTCATGAGCTGTCCAAATCCCTTTTTGATCCAATCCATTTTCTCAAGATTGGGCCATCTGGTCATCATCTCACTGAAAAGGGATTTTGACAATTTACAAAAGGAATCAAAGCAAATCACAAAAGGATTTTAAATTAAAAACAAGGATTTTTTTGACCAAAGTAAAGCTAATGAAAGGAACAGAAGTATGCAGGACATCCCCATGAACAAAAACATACTTAGATGTTTACAGAAAACATCCCTGAGACAAGTTATAATGTTTTGTTTGTGAGGAAAATGAAAACAAGATGGCGTCTTGTGAAAAGGAATTTTTTCATCAAAGAGGGATTTTACCCTCTTCATGAGCTGTCAAAATCTCTTTTGTGAGTCCAAATCCCTTTTTGCAACTGTTCATCGATCCAAAGACTGAACTGAGCATACTCAGAACCTGAAATTTCAAAATTGAGTACCTTTGGAACAGATTAATATTTTTATCAAACCAAGGCTGGCTTATTCTTTGAGGTATGCTCTTTTCTATCATGAAAAGTCAGACTAAATCTCCAAATGATGTGACTGCAGAATGATGAGGAAAAACAGCAAAAACTGGTGAAAAAGTGACTTTTACACTTTTTCACTATGCACTACACAAAAATTACACATCTGATTGAAATAAAACTTGGCACATCAAGAGATCTACCCCACGGAGCAGCACATACCAAATTTCATGCAAATCCTTTGAACCATTGCAATGTTATTAAAGTGCAAAATTTGAGGTTTAACATTAAACTGCTTACTCAACTCAAACTATAGTGGTGCTATCGAGCCACTATAATATATTATTACAGTACATACATAAATAAATATTAGTATGCAGTCAGTTAAAATTGATAATTTCTTACATCATTGGTTTACTCAATCTTATTTTCAAATTATGCTGAAGTATAGATAACGTGTGGTATTTAAAGAAAGCAAATATTCTATTCTTGTATTATCAGAAGGTACATGTTTATTATATAATAACAACTGGGGAGCATTTTCTCCCATAGGAAAACCAGTTATAATTTGCCATTAATGGCACATTCATTTATACTCTGACATCCAACCTTGTTTAATATGTTTGGTAAATAACCCTGTTGAACTCCATACCAGAAATTATCAAATATATTTCTATGTAATTTCTTTTCACAAAACTTTAAGTAATAGTCAAGACCATACACATATTTCATATTTAAATATATTTTGGCATTATCCATGTGCTGGTTTTCTCATAGTCTCTTTGTTGATGTATGTCTAGAATTTTCTGCTTGGTATCACTAGTATAGATAACTGAGTATCTAGTGCCCTTAAACACCATATACTATGCAACTCACACTTTTCTTAGGTGTTATTTAATCTGGAAACCAATTATTTATGTGATTATCTTGTGCATCCTGCTAGCACAACCTTGGTAGCCTAATATTATCCATATCGTAAATTCATTTCCATAATCTAACTGCGCTTTCACATTTGTGCTTCCAGTGATATAGTTCCAGTTTCAGTTCTTAAAAATGCAGTCTGGGTATCTCTTGGAAGGCCAAGTGAAATTCTAATAATCGATTTTGAATGTTTTCTAATAAAATTGTTTTCTGTCTTGTACTCCATATTTACCACCATTTGACTTATAACTTTAGCATCTGACACTCTTTTAGTGACACTAAACAAATTATCGGCCTACTTAGTGCAGAATCTGTTTTCTCCCAAAATAGATGTATTAACAGTATCCTTTGCTTTTCCTCACTTGTGGATTCCATGTTAAAAACATGTCAAATGTTACCCCAAATAACAAAATCATTAACTTTTTACTACTTTAATTTCTGCACCCCACCCTGGCCCTGGTCTGCCACGCCGGCAACCATCCATCATTTCCGTCCTTCAGGCCCTCACTCCTGTAACCCCATGACTTACCCCAAGGCAGTAGAGTGGGACCCCACCCACTGACAGGATCCTGTTCAGGTGTTACCTTCGGAGATGGAGCACAATGGGGATGGCCATTAAGCTACAACGACTAGCCACCACGGTATTTTCTCTTTTTCTTTCCTTGCAGGAGCCAGATGTGCAATGATGCCTGCAGCAGGCTCATCATGCACTCACTTGGCCCCATGAAGCATCTGCCATGCTCCCATCCACTTGTCTTGTGGCAGCGTAGTGCTGAGCCCCAGCCTCTGCCAGGAGTTCTGGGCAAGGGTGGTGCAGCTCACGCTGGGTAACACCCAGCCATAAGGGATAATGTGCCACCTGGAATGCCACCGTTGGCGGTGACAGTGATGTGGGGCACTGCATGCACCCCACATGCAGCCCCAGCCCATGGACCTTCATGGAGGGCCCCAAGCTTGCAGTGCACATCGTGCCCTCCAGTGCTTTCAGTGCCCGTGGGTACAAGTGATCCATTCTCAGACCTGGTCCGGGCATCCAACTTGATGCATGTATGGTCCACTGAAATGTCCTCCGATGTTGGCACACCAGGGATGGGGCCACAGATAGGTAGTGGCGGTGGTGAGTACTGGCTGGTGCATACCTGTCACAGGTGTGGAACACCATCGGTGGGTAATGCGCCTCACGCACGTGTTACCCGTCCATATGAACAGAGCCCATTGTTTGGAAAAAATTCTTCAGGTACTTCATCTATTCCTGTAGTCTTATTTTTGTTTTTGTTTTTGGGTCATGACTGCAGAATGCACTTCAGCTTGGGTAATAGCATGCCACAGTGTCCCATTTACATTCTTTAATCCTTACATGAGACTCTGTGGCTGCGGCAACATTTTAATCTAAATTATCCACATCTGAGTTTTGTGTACAAACTTAGAATGATCTCATCATTCAGAATCAGTTATGAGACAAGTGGCATTATACTGTATGGCAACATTTGATATACTGAATGCAACTAATGTCTTGAATATTGAAGTGCTTTTGTTTAAACTTCCTCTTCCATCACTGACCAGAGGGAAGCTTTATATTCTTTCTTTTCTGTACTGATCAAATATTTATATTCAGTTTTCAAATTTTGTAGTGCTTTTTTTGCTTTAAAGTCATTCTTTTTGGGCAGCATCTTCCTGTTTTATTAATGGCTTTCATAAGTTTTGTACAGGAGTCATCATATCAAGGGTTATTCATACCAAATTTCAACTTTCTTTATTCTCTGTCTTCTGGAGTTAAAACAGTATTTGCAGCATTCAAGGCAATAGTAAATTCTTCCATACATGATTTAACTGGTACCCCCTTCCCAAATTCCCATTTGTGTTAATAACAATGGTTGCTGCATCACATTATTAGGCTTATCCCTTGCAAACTCATTCCATTTGATTTTTTACTTTTTATGACACATTTGGTGTTATTTACGTCTTTAGTTTAAACATTATTTTCTCTGTTTATTATTGTTTTACTGTACTTTTGATTTTATAGTGAACTAGAAAATGGCCACTCTCCTGAAGTGTATTACCTTCAAATAAGCAAGTCTCTCAATGGAGTAAACATCTATCAAAGCAAGATCTAGGTGCTTCTTCCTTAATTGTAGAAAATCTTATTACTCCTACATGACTTAGTCTCCCTTTGTTGTACCATTTAACATACATAGAAACATAGACTTTGACAGCAGATAAGGACCGCTAGGCCCGTCTAGTCTGCCATTTCCTACCTACAGGATAGGCCGAGATCCTAGTTAACCAACAGCCTATTTCTTCCTACCCCTCAAGAATTGCCTTATGTCTGTCCCATGCATTCTTGAATTCTCCCACAGTTTTAGACCCCACAGCCTCCTCAGGAAGGCTGTTCCATGCATCCACTACCCTCTCTGTGAAATAATACTTCCTCACATTGCCCCTGAACCGCCCTCCTTCTATCTTTAAATTGTGTCCCTTGTTCTTGCAAGTCTCTTTTTCTGAAAATGCTACCCTCTTGGACTTTGTTGATTCCACTGAGGTACTTAAAAGTTTCTATCATGTCCCCCTCTCCTTCTTTCCTCAAGGGTATACATATTAAGCTCCTTTAGTCTCTCCTCATAAGGCTTCTCTTGCAGACCCTGCACCATTTTAGTTGCCCTCCTCTGGACTGCCTCTATCCTGTCTATGTCCTTGCAGATGGGGTCTCCAGAACTGGACACAGTACTCCAGATGGGGTCTCACCAACTGTCTGTACAGAGGGATAACAACTTCCTGTTTTCTGCTGCTGATGCCTCTCCCTATACATCCCAGTGTATACCCCAGCCCTCCCTACTGCCTTCTCATATTGCTTGCTAACCTTAAGGTCATCTGATATGATTACCCCGGTCCCTTTCCTTTTTGTTGTTGTTTACCTCCCCACCCATTGTGTATTCTTCCCCTGGGTTCTTGTTTCCCAGGTGCATTATTTTGCACTTCTTTGCATTGAATCCTAGCTGCCATACTTCTTACCATTCCTCCAACCTTGCCAAGTCCCTTTTCATCCTTTCCACGCCTCCTTGTGTATCAACCCTGTTGCAGATTTTTGTGTCATCTGCAAAAGGCATACTTTCCTTCCAGTCCCTGTGCAATGTCACTGATGAAGACATTAAAGGACTGGACCCAATACTGAACCTCTGCGGTACCCACTAGTAACCCCCTTTCTTCAGAATGGACTCCATTTACTATTACCTTCTGTGTCTGTTGTCCAGCCAATGTTTTTACCCAGGCTACCACCCTGGGTCCCCTCTGAGCTGGTTAATTTGACTATTAATCTTTTGTGTGGGACTGTGTCAAATGCCTTGCTAAAGTCTAGGTAGGCCATGTCCACAGCCCCTCCCTGGTCTACTACTTTGGTCACCCAGTCAAAGAAATCTATTAGATTCATCTGACATGACCTTCCCGCTGTGAACCCATGCTGCCTTGGGTCCTGTGCTCCACTGGCCTCTAGGTACTCGACTATTCTTTCCTTCAGAAGTGACTCCATCACTTTCCCTACCACAGAGGTCAGACTGACAGGTCTGTAGTTTTCTGCCTCTGTCTTGGACCCACTTTTGTGAAGGGAATCACATCCGCCCTCCAGTCCTCAGGTACCACACCATCCTCCCATGATTTATTAAAAGAGTAGCCAGTGGTTTCACTAGTTCCTCCCTTAATTCTTTTAGAATTCTGGGGTGAATTCCATCAGGACCCATTGCTTTGTCCACCTTCAGTTTTAGGAGTTCTTGCAGAACCCTTTCTTCTGTGAAAGGACTGGGATCGACCCCCTCTATCAAGATTGCTTCAGTTAATTGGATTAGGCACTTCCTCCTCTTTTGTGACTACTGAGCAGAAATATTCATTCAGTATTCGTGCTTTTCACTGTCCTCTCTGCCCACCCACTGTTCATTCTATTCAGCCTCACTATCCCTCCCTTTGTCTTTTCACGCTGATGTACCTATAAAAGGTTTTATCTCCCTTCTTAACTGAGTTGGCTATCTTTCCCTCAGTTTGGGCCTTTGCTATTCTGACTTCCCTCCCTGCTTCCTTCTGCCTTAGTGGTACAGCTCTCTGTCCTGCTCCTTCTGTGTTTCTTATACTTCCGGAATGCTATCTTTTCTTCCTGACTTTCACAGCCACCTCTTTTGAGAACCATAGTGGCTTTTCTTTTCATTTGATTTGTTTATTTGCTTCACACAAAGGCTTGTTGCCTCTGTGATGGCAGTTTGATAATTCCCCATTGTTGCTCCACACCTCCTTCTAGCCTGTTTGCTAGTGCTTTTCTGAGGCACTCTCCCATCTTGCCAAAGTCAGCCCTCCTAAAGTCCAGTACCCTCACTTTTGTATGGCTTGACTCTGTAGCTGAGTTTAACGTGAACCACACTGTTTGATGGTCACTTGTCCCCAGATGGCAACCCACTTCTAGATGTGAGATCCTCTCACTGCCCCTCGTTTGAGAGTATGAGGTCTAAGATTGCTCCCCATGGAGGGTTCCGAAACTAGCTGTCTAATGCCTGCCACCTGTAGGGCATCAAGAATGGCCCTGCTCTTGGATGTGGCTGCAGCAAATGTGCTCAGTTAACATCTGGCATATTCAGGTCTCCCATCACAGTATCTCCCTTTCTCTGCCATTCTAAAAATGTTTTCTATCATATCCTTGTCCATTCCTTCCCCCTGACATGGGGGTCTGTACGCAACCCCTGGCGGATTGTGGTGCCTCTTTCCAGTCTCCAAGGTGACCCACAGTGCCTCCTCTCCTCATTCAGTTTCTTACTTCCATTCTGGCTATATGTTGTAACAAAAGTCTCATTTCTTGGATTTTCTACTGGACTTGGTTTTATCACTATTTTCTATGTCATCTTCTTGAGACACATTTTGAAGTGCTTCTGCATTTTGCCCCTGCCTTGTCTACATCATTTGACAAGAAGTGTTTTAATAATGACACCATCACACTTAAATGGTAGTTACCTAGTTGAATTTCTTTTTTTAATTCACCTAATCTTGCCATTATCTCAAACATATTTATGTATGTTTCTTCTGTTTTTGACTAAGGTCCTTATTGTTTGCTATGTGTTCCTCATTAACATTATTTTTACATCCAGCTGTCCAGAAGGGTGAACTATCCAATTTTGTGAGGATGTCTAAGCTATATTTCTTAATATATTGTTAAATGGACTGATCATATTCCCTCAAATATTATTTCTGTGCCATACCTCCACTCTCCTGTATATTACCTTCCAATATTATCAATTTTGTTGTACGTTACGCTTTTAAGTCTATTAATCGGTCTTTCTTACACTTTTCAACCTGTTGCTGGTGCTCATTATGATGTTTTCTGGCCCCAACAATACTGAACATATTAAGCAGGTACCTGATTCTATCATACTATCAGACAGCAACAGAAAATATTTATTTTATCTGTGCATATCCATTTATTGGTCACTTCTTGTTCTTCTAGAGCTTTAATTAATTCCAATACTGGATTTTGTATGAACATACGAATATACAAAATTTGCCAGCAGATAAAGGCCTAGTGGTCTACAAGTTCTGCTCGAATGTGCAGCTAGCACCCTTATTCTGCAGCTGCCCTTCCCTCCCACACTTCCCCTCCTTTGACCCCCCCTTGCCTTGTCTGAGCTCTTTTGAAACATTCCACTGTTCCACTAGATACTTCTGCCAGTAATATATTCCATCCAGCTACCACCCTCCATAATATAGTGTCTCCTCATCTCCCTCCTGAGCCTTTCTCCTCCAGTCTCATATCATGGGCCATGGGTGTCCCTCCCTCCCTTACTTTGAACAGCCCTCCTACCTGTCTTGATTATTTCTTTCATGTACTTGAAGGTTTCAATCATATCCCTATTCCTTCCCTCCTCCAGGAAGTACATGTTCAACTCTCTCAGCCTCCTCTTGTATGGTAAGTCCCCAGCCCCTGATATTCTTTGTCATCCTGCTGCAGCCCTCCATTAACTTAATGTCCTCATCAGATAGTGCACCAGTGCTGCACACAGTACTCCAGGTGTGGTCTAACTAGTGATCTATACAGTGGCAGAATCATGTCCCCTCCTCAAGGATATACCATTTGCAATGCAACCCAGCATTTTGTTGACCTTTGCAGCTGCCTTCCCACATTGTACCAAGTTATTCATAGACCCCATAATGAGCACCCCCAGATCGTTTCCTCCTCTGTCATGACTAGCTGCACCCCTAGCTGTAACTCCTCCTTGGGTTTTTCGCCCCAAAATACAGCACCTTGCACTTTTGGCATTGAACCCCAGTTGCCAATTGTCTGACCAAGTTTACAGCTTTGTCAGATCATCCTGCAACCCTGCCATTCCCCTAGGTCATCCACCACTACTCCTGTCTTGGTATCATCAGCAAACAGACTGATCTTGCTCTTTATGCCCAATGATATGTCTGCAATGAATATCCCAAACAATACTGGTCCCAACACTGAGCCCTGCAGAACACCGCTGATCACTAACCTTGAGGATGAGAACTCTCCACCCACCACCACCCTCTGTTGCCTTCCCTGAAGTCAGTTCCCTACACCATATCACCGGCTTTGCACCCACCACTGTGCCTTGCAACCCTACTTCCAGCCTCTGTTGACTTCCCTGAAGCCAGCTCCCTACCCATCTCACCAGCTTTACACCGCCCCTGTACCTTCTAACTTACTTCCCAGCCTCCCATGTGGCACTACAAACATACTAAACATATGAAATTGCCAGTAGATACAGGTTATTCAGTCTTTCTAGTCTGCTCAAGTGTGAAGCACTTCATTCCATTAGAATGCAGCTGCTTCCTCCCTCATATGCCCTCCCATCTCATGCCCCTCCCAGTTTGCACCCTCCCTTGAATCTGTCCCACCCCATTTGAAGCCCCCAACACTCTGACACAGCATTCCACCCTGCCACCACCCTTTCTGTGAAATACTGCCTCCTCCGTTCCTCTTTAACCTGCCCCTTCTAACTTCATAGTGTCCCCTAGTTTCCTTCCACCTTCAGACTGAACATAAACCTGGTGTCTACTCTGTTCAAACCCTTTAAGTACTTGAAAGTCTCAATCATATCCCTTTCTCCTTCTTTTCTTCAGGTTATACATATTGAGCTCTCCAGTCTCTTCTCATATGGTCTGTCCCCAACCCTAGGATTATTTGTGTTGCCCTGCACTGTACCCTCCAGTAGTTTGATGCCCTTTTCAAGAAGGGGCACCAGTACTGCATTCAGTTCTCAAGCGTGGTCTCACCAGGGACCTGTACGGGGAAGATGACCTCTCCACTCATGGAAGTAACTCCCTTGCTATGCAACCTAGCATCCTGTTTGCCTTCACTACTGTCTTCCTACACTGAACAGAGTGGTTCATTTCCCAGTTACCAGCACTCCCAGATCCTTCTCCTCATTGGATTTTGTTAATGGGACACCCTCCAGCCAGTAATTGTGTACTGGATTCTTTCCTCCTAAATGCATCACTTCGCACTTCTTGGCATTGAAACCAAGTTGGCAAGTGTGAAACCATTCCTCCAGTTTTGCCAAATCCTCCTGAAGTACTTTTTCCCCCATCTATCTTAGCACAGATCTTTGTGTCATCTGCGAAGAGACTGATCTTGCTCTTAATCCCTACTGCAATGTCGGCTATGAAAATGTTAAACAGAACCGATCCCAGCACTGAGCCCTGTAGTATACCACTTGTTACTGCCCTGAGTTCAGATGCCTCCCCTTACTACTACCTTCTGTTGTCTACCCTGCAGCCAGTTCTCGACCCATCTGACCCATTTCTTTCCTGTTCCCAGACTCTTCAACTTGCAGCTCAGCCTACTGTGTGGCACCAAGTCAAAGGCCTTACTGAAATCCAAGTAGAGGACATCCACCACATGTTCCCTGTCCAGTACCCTCGTAAACAAGTCGTAAAAATCAACCAGTTCATCTGACAGGATCTGCCTGAGACAAACCCTTGCTGCCCGCTATCCTGAGGTTGTTATCCTCAAGAAATTGCACCAGCCTTTCCTTGAGGATTGTCATCAGTTTTCCTACAATTGCAGTAAGTCTCACCGGTCTGTAGTTCCCCAGTTCATCCTTGGGCCCACTCTATGGAGAAGTACCATATGTGCTTCCTCCAGTCCCTGGGCATGCACCCCAGTTTAAAGAGGTATTGAACAGGTCTGCCAGTGGCCCTGCCAGTACCTCTGCCAGCCTCTCAGCACCCTGGGTGGACACTGTCTGGGCCAGGTACCTTGACCACCTTCAGGGACTTAAGACTCTCCCTCACCCTTTCTACTGTGATTTCCCCATCCATGGTGCTTCTATCCCACCCTCTCCCACCTCACCCCTTCCTCTCAGGTATGGGCTCATCCTTCTCCTTGGTGAAGTACTTCTGCCTGCTCAGTCCCCTTTTCTACTCACCCACTTCCCTCCTGATCCTAACAATTTGATCCTTGCTCTTCCTCTTCTCTCTGATATATCTGAAGAAATCATTTCCACCTCTATTGATCTCCTGTGCTAACTTCTGTTCCCTAGGCAACTTTGCTGCCCTTACCACTCTGCTCACTTCTCTGGATTTCTTCACATATTCTTCTTTGTCTTCTGTCCTGTTGGATCAATTGCAGGTCCAAAATACATTCCTCTTTTCCTCCACCTTCTCCACTACCTCTCCGCTCATCCAACTGTGTTTCTTGATCCTGGCTTTTTGCTCTTGCTCTTGACACAAGTTTTAGTGGATCCAGCCAGTCCTGCCTTGATGGCTGCCCATTTTGTTCCGTGTCCTTTTCTGGGTGGATGCTTGCCATTTGAATACATTACTGAAGTCCAGGTACAGGACATCTGCTGCATGGCCCTGTCCACTGAGTCAAATATGTTACTGAAGTCCAGGTACAGGACATCCACTGCATGGCCCCAATCCAATTTGTCTAGTTACCTAATCATAGAACTCCATCAGGTTGGTTTGGTAGGATCTGCCACTTCACAAAGACATGCTGTCTGCTGTTTTGTAGTCCTCTGTCCTCCAGAAGGACCACCAGCCACCCTTCAGGATAGTCTCCATCAGCTTGCCCACAATGGATGTGAGGCTCACTGGTCTCTAGTTTCCTGGTTCATCCTTGGGATGCTCTTGTGGAGGGCACCACATGAGCCATCCTCTAGTCCTGAGGTATAACAATCGAGTGTAGTGTAAGGCATTAAATAGGGTCTGCCAAAGTCCCATCAGGACCGCTGCTAACTCCTTCAGTACTCCAGGTTGGATATCATCTGGGTCTGGTGCCTTGTCCACCATCAATGCCCTTAAACCCTCCAGAATCCTGTCCTCTGTGATTTCCCCATCTGTTATCACCTCTCCCTCTGTTTCTGCCCTCCCTCCCCACTTTGGTATCACCCCCTTCTCCTCAGCAAATACTGAGCAGAAGTAATCTTTAGTGCTTCTGCCTTATCACCCCTGCTTCCACCCAACCCCCTCTTTCTGTGCCCTGCTGCCCTTGTCACATCCTTCAATTCCTTCAGGTACCCCTCCTATCCTGCCTCTCTCCAATTTTTGTACCTTCTAAAGGCAGTTATTTTCCTCATTATCTTTTCCATGACCGCTTTGCTCACCCAGTTGGTTTCTTTGCCCTAACCTTCTGTTCTGATCCTGCTGCAGCTTCTAGTTTCCTCCACTACCCCCAGTTTTATGAGCCCCCACCTCTGGTTAGTGCCCATACTAGGTTGAATTCTGGCCAGGTACCCTTTACCATGTCCCCATCCTCCCGAGTTGGCCATCCCGAGTCCACACCCTTGTGCCAGATTCCACTCCTTCTTTACTCATATCCAACATGAACCATGCTGAGTGGTGATAACTCCTGCCGGTGGTTATTCCACCCTAAGTTCCCCACAAATGCCCCATTTTCCAGCACAAGGTCAAGGGTATTCCCTAACCTGATATGTTCACTGACCATTTGTATTGGGAAGCTGTCCTGAAGGCATCCAGCAGTACCTGCTCTTCTATTGCTGGTTGTTGGGGTACCCCAATCCTTTTCTGGCATGTTGAAGTCCCCACAATCACCACACTACCCTTCTCAAAGATCCTCCTGGTCTGTCCTGCTAGTTACCTGTCTAACTTTTCTGTACACTGCTCCCATCCTGAGAGTTCTATTCTTGTAATCCTGGATTTGCATCAATAGTGACTCCATACTCCCTCCTCCCTTCCTCCTGTACACATTTCAGTCCTTTCCTCACATATAGTGCCACCCTCCTTTCCCAATCACTCTATCCCTTCAAAATATCCTGGACCCTGGTATTTACAGGTCCCAGTCGTAGTGTTGGTGGCCTATGTTTTGGTGATTGTGTGCTGTTATCTTTCACATGTTTGGGAGATAAAGTCATTATTGGGTTAACAAAACCCTCACTACCTATTTATTTCCCCTTATCTCTATATGTTCTTCTGATTGGCTAAAAAACATACTAATTGTAGAGTTATCATTAGTCTGGAGTTTTTCTGTCTTTTTTTCTAACTTGCTTTGTTTTTTTTTTTGTTTGCTACATTTTTTGAATAAGAAATACACAGGAATATACAACACAGAACAGGTAGCACTTATATATAGTGATGTATTCTAGCGCTAAATATCTCAGTAAACACATGTTAAAATTGATTGCATACTGTATCAAAATAGAAACTATGCAATACAACTATTAAAAGTATAATTCATATTTCAGTATCTATTTCTGTATGTATGCAATAATTGAAACATGGATTATTTGTTGAAAAAGATCTTCAAAGTTTCCAGTGAGGTCCTGTCAAACAGATTGTGTTCTCTTGTTCTTGGCTAGGACTTACTCCATCTTGTTCACATTATCAAAATATAAAACCAAGTTAAATACGAATACAAGTAATATTGTTTCTTGTTAGGCATCCTCACTCTGAACTGCCACTGTTATATTATGAATATCAGCATTCCACATCTTTGGATCATGTCAGTCAATTCTTCTACAAAATTAAGTCTGCCCTTTGTTCTTAAATTCCAGTCAAAGTGTAATGAGTGCCTGTAATAAAAAGTATCAAAAGACACACAAAATAGAATAATGCAAGTGAAAAAGAAAAACTAGTAAGTGAGTAAAATCACCTGTTATGGCAAAATAATAATAATAAAGTGCAACAAATTAAACACAATACAAATAGTTATAACCTGAGAACTTACATCATATTGCTACCAAATCATAACAATTAAGCCAATATTGGATCTGCGCCTTGGTCCCCACACAAGACAAAAACTCACTATGCATTAAAATTTAACTGCTGTAAGTGCAGTGAAAAGGTAGACTGAGAAGTTACTACTTTGATTAAAAATGCACAAAAGTGCTCAAAATGCTTTAAAACTGGAAAACTATCTCACACCATCAACAAAAAGTAAATGATCAAGTTTTTCAAGTATGGGAAGACTCTGTACAGATAATTTGTAAGTAGTTGCAGCACATACAACTATGCAGTTATTTAAAAAAGACATTTAAAATTTCATATAATTTGCTGACATGACCTGCCTTTGGAAGAGTTCTGGGCTAGTGAGCCAACTCCTACACAACAGCGATTTAAATATGTTTGGGTGGTAAACATCTGAGAGTGTCATGAACTGATCACTTGAATCAACTGCCATTTGAAATACAACTTTACACATTTTCAAAAAATTGAAATAAGAAATGCTTTATCTGTCCAAAATCAAAAGAGAAAAAGAGAAACAATTAATGTTCTGTACTAACATGATCCTGACCATATATAATGTTATTCAACTAATAAAAATGTGCAGGGTATAGTGCAGGTAATGGAGAAAAAATATATTTGGAGCAAATTTGGGCAACAGAAACATTGATAAAATTGTTATATAAGTTACTTAGAAAAGTATTATCATTCTTAACCAGCTTTTAATGCCAATACTCATAACATCATATGACACTGCACTTCATAAGTAGAGCACATCTCATTTCTTTCTTTATAAGTCTTCCATATGATTGAATCTCTTAAACTTTCAAAACATCCTCCACTATAATTCACTGGAGTTTAATATTCACAAAGATTTTCTGATGCTTTTCCAAATAACCTGACTAAGCTCTAATTCTGACCAACTTAAAAGTTTGAAAGCATTTTCCCTTATTTCTAATCCACTCATGGACCTCAGTCCAAACCCACTCTTCTTTAATTTGGTATGGTCTGCTGCACACTACTTCCCAGCAGTCACTCCACTCTGATTCACCCCAACTCGGGATACTTTGGTTTCTCCAGTTTCTCAGGTTCTGTTTTCAAACTACTCTTGGGGTCTTCTTTGTCTATTTACTCTCCCATACTCCTCTGTGCTCCTCCGAATATCCCTGACACAGAACTCCATGCTCTGGCTTCCTTGAGCTTCCTCAGGCTTACCAGGAATAGTAAAACAGAAATGTAGAATTAAAACAAATGAAAAAAGAATATGGTGCCTAATTCCAAGTTGAGCAATGCTGGCATAGCCGAGATATGCCAAACACCTTGGCATATCCCATGACTTATACCAAGCATCACGCCCACCAGTATTCCAGTGGCACCTTGCACCATGGCAGCTGTAGGCTACAACAATCATGGGTTACACCACCCACTACACTGTAGCCTGCAATGCCATGGCACAAATCTTGAGGTATTGCAGCAACATCACTCAATTCCAGGAGGGTGGCTGCACACCCACCGCATGATACAAAAGTCGTGACTTGCAGCTGCCTTACAGAAGCTCAGAGCTGTCCTAAGGGAAGCCAATGGCTGGCACTGTCAGATGTCACCATGCAGCACTGCAGCAATGGTGCCAAACTGCCCCAAGCCCCACAAGCACACCCCTGACCCCACCCCGACCATCGGGTCCCAGGGTGCAATCTATGGCACTGCCTGCACACCTGTGCCATTCAGCCCTGCCCCCCATGCCACCCGGTGTGCTGTGGTGGTCCATGGTGGGGGCTTTGGGGCTGCCTGTCGCCAGCTGCAATTTATGACATGCTGGGAAATATGTCATGCATGTGGCATTAGCCTTCGCATGGTGTATCCTGCATGGCACAAGTGCCAGGACCCTGCTGCTCTTGGATGTGGCTTAGGTCCCTGACATAGCAGCTATTGTCGCAACTTGCCTATGCCGGTGAATTGCAGCAATCCTTCTGGATTTGGGCCCCTGCTTTCTAAGCACAGTAACTCAATACATCAGAATATATCTCATAAATAACCTCAGGAAAAGTTGGCATACCATTATTTTTCTTATTTTTGCTTACAGGATGCAGTCTATTTCAGCTTCAGCTTTAGAATGTACAGTATGTATATATTTTACTATACAAAATTACTCATCAATGCCCTGGGCTGCTAAGTACAATTGCTTTTTCATTTGTGGAGCTACACAGATGACATTTATAGGATCTTCTAAGCAGGGAATCACAAAAATAATTAGGAAGATACTGTGTTCAAGGGTTAGAGTACTAAACTAGGAATCAGGAGCTTGTAGGTTTGAAAAGTGTGATGGTAAAATTTAGTAGCAGTGTAGTCTAGTGTTTAGATCACACATTTGGGAGCTGAACAACCCAGGTATGGGTCAATGAATGTGGAAACTGATAGCTTTGGTTCAGCTTCCATTCTGATCCTGTCTTCATTTGAGTTTTGACATTTTGGCTAAACACACATTGGGTCCTTGGTATTGGGGTTTATGGAACTACAAAAGTGGTAAGTTGCACCCCTCAGCCACCCTCACCCACCTCTGTCAATTCCAGCCTCTTCCACTCTTTCCAGGGTACTATAGTCATATTTTAAAATGCAGCAACTGGCACAGTGCCAGGAGCTGGATCTACAGTGCCAGGAGCTGGAATTATTGTTTTTAGAAAAATATTTCAGGGAGGGAGGAAGAGGTGGGAGGAGAATGACTGCATTGAGTGAAGGGGAGTCATGTGACTTTTTCCTGGCCACCTGGGAAGTACTAAAGTGTTTTTTTCCTCATTCTGTTTCTGGTGCTCTTTAGGGCAATGTACCCTTCCCTCAGTGTCTCCAGCCCCATCACCCCACCATCCCTATGATTTACCTGGCTCTGTTCAATGCCCCATGGCATACCCCCATAGTGAGGCCATCGTGACTGATGCTGATCTTGGCAGTGATTATATCCTGGCATTTTGCTGTTTCTGGTGCCCCAAGGACTTCTCACATCAGATGTCACAATGGGGCCTTCCTGGCAATGTCAAAGATTTCCTTCCCATCTCTACTGCTCCATACAGCACCTCACCCATGGCTACTGAGGGGTGGTGTGGTAAGGAGGAGCTGGAATACTTCTCCCATGTAGGCAGGAGCACCCATTGGGATGCTCAACCTTCCTCCCTGGTTGATCATCTGACACCGTGAGTTTGCTAAAGTGTTTTTTTATTAAGTGACTAAATGTCAAAGTGAGCCAGAAATGGCCTAAAATACTGATTGGTCCAACTCGATGGTACAAGTGCTGAACTGCAGCATATCCACTGAATACAAATTCAGAGTTTGCCCATCTTTTGGCACAGGTTCAAATCCCTGTGGCAGGGTGGCTCCATTGTTTTGTGATTTATAAATGAGGTCCCAGACATAGAAATTGTAAAACGTACAGCCTTGATAAAGCCCTCCCCAAGGTGATAGTTAGTCAGTATAGGAAGTATTTCTTCAGTTTAAGGACTGCTTTCTGAAGAAAAATAAGCAAAACTCAAACACATCTTTCTTTTGCATAGAAACATAGACTTTGATAGCAGATAAGGACCGCTTGGTCCACCTAGTCTGCCCATTTCCCTACCTTTAAGATAAGCTGCAGATCCTATTTAACTAACAGCCTATTTCTTCCTACCCCCACAAAAATTGCCTTATGTCTGTCCCATGCATTCTTGAATTCTCCCACAGTTTTAGACCCCACAACCTCCTCAGGAAGGCTGTTAAATTATTAAAATTATTAAAAGAAAATTGTAACAAACAGTTTTCTACCAGTTTGCTTCTGACTGTTGCCCTTAATCTGTTAAATGAAAGTTAATCTAAACACAGTTTTCAATTAATTAACTTTCCATTGTTCAGAGTTTGCCATAAATGGGATTCAAACCCATGCCTCCAATATGTGGAAATGTCCGTGTTGATTAAGGACATGTCAGGCAAGAATTTAGGTAAAAGACCAATAAGATGACACACTTTATTTGTGTTTGGCAATCCTTAGACGCTTTGACAGATGCAAATTAATAAAGCAGTTATTTCAAGTCTGACTACTTCAGAGACTGGCTTTGCAAAGGCTTTCTTTTGTTGTCCTAGACAATCTGGGCTGGATATTCAAACTGCACCCAAAAAGTGCGCAATAGCAGGAACAAGCACAATTCCATTGTGCCCATGCGCAATAGATGCGATATTCAAAAAGGAGCAAGCCAAATTGTGCCAACAGCTAACGCCTGAATATCGCACAACCTGCACCATAGCTAACTAGGAAGGGAAGCTGAGCAGATAGGATGCGCTATGGCTAACAAGGACTGCCCAGATGAGCAGCCTAGAGGTGTCATAGCGCAAGCAGGAGCCCCCAAGCAGCAGAGCAATGTAACTGCACAACCAGGGAGGTAGGAGGGGCCCACCACCTATGCCACAGATAGGCACAGGAACACACAGCAGAACTGACAATGCACCCCACACCCTAAGCACAGCACAACTGGGGAGGGCTGGAATATCCACCGGCCCATGGGGACAAGCAAACAGCACAGTTGTGCCATGGTGCCCCCAGCACACCCACTGGCAAGCTGAGACTGCCACACAAGGAGGGCGGACCACCCCATGCCACACCAGCCCCCAGTGCACAGCACACCCTGCACCGTGACCCCAAGACACCCCCCATGAGCAGTGACCACCACTACAGGAAACCCCATGCATACCATCACCCCCACTGTCACACTGCAACCTCGTGTACCACAGAACCATATAAGCCAGACCCACCATGAGCACCCAGCAGTGGGTGGTAGCACAAGGCAATGCAACAACAGAAGACACAGTGCCAACATGCACAATCCCCTGAGGCACAGCTGAGAGACTGAACATGTGTTGGCACAATATGTACCCCACAGGAGAAAGGTCATGCCCCTGACACCACCACTATTGATACAGCACCCTGCACAGTAGACAAGTGTCACATCCCGACCCACCACATGCCATACCAGCCAGCACAGACACCCACAGTGGTGTGTGGAAGCATGCAGCACACACCGGATGCAACACAGTGCATGGGCAAACACACACCCATACCCACGGGGACACTAATACAGGGACGCAGTAGTGTGGCAACCAAGCCCCAGTGTGAGCCTCATGAAAACTGTGACACACAGCCTGCAGTCCTCCATGGCACAGGGTGACACCCACCCTGTGCATGAACTGTGGTCCTCTCACGCCACCAGCATATGCCTGGAGCACAAGTCACTGACAGTGGTGCACAGCCCCTGCAACACACACAAACCACAGCATGGAGGTGGGACAGCAACTGTGGAGGCCACAGTGTCACCCAAGGTAAACATGCACCACACCAGTGACAGGAGGCAACCCAGCATTGTGACTGTCACAATGGATGACCTGCAGGGACAGCCACCACTGACAAGGCAGCAGACCTCGCAGGCCACAGACATGCAAGGGTATCAGCTGCACAGGCCAAGGACAGGTTGACAGGGGCACAATGGACACAGAGCATGCACCGTGGACCACTGCACACAGTAATGCAATGCACAGAGAACACACACACCACAGACACCGACTGATAACCACTCCCACACCAGAGACACTTCCCCACGCACACACACACACATATACCCATGACTGAACCAACCCAGATGCCATGCACACCACTGCAGCTGAGCACCTATAGCCAGCTGCAAATCAGAGACCACCACAGTATTCATATCAAAATATTTGTATTCAAAACATATCAAAAATAACTATACAACTATGTACAAACATGGGGGAGGGACAGGAACAAGGTGGGGTGGGTAAGGGGCAGGGGTGAACATATGGGAGAGGGTAGGTGGGGTGTGAGGGTTGATCAAAGGGGGTAGCAGGCAGGTCATGCAGATGTCAGTGTCCAGCCTGGTCCTCCTCTGCCTGGGGCTGTTGCCTGGGCCGCCTCCTCCTCCTGACCCCATGCTTCTGTAAGTCCCTCAATATGGACAGGGACTCTTGCGCCACCTGCAGCAGCTCCTGGACAGCCTGCTGGATCT
Organism: Neoceratodus forsteri; assembly: GCA_016271365.2. Classification (NCBI taxonomy): domain Eukaryota; kingdom Metazoa; phylum Chordata; order Ceratodontiformes; family Ceratodontidae; genus Neoceratodus; species Neoceratodus forsteri. The sequence continues at coordinate 1,220,893,193 of CM057459.1, read as the reverse complement.
GCAGGAGTATCCACACACCTAGGATGAGGGATCAGAGTTAAAGGTGTGATTGTCCATCCCCTGCAGCCCACCCATTATGTATTCCATACAGCCATGTGCCACGCCCTGTGATGGTTTGCACCCACCTACAGTGACCATGTCCACAAGACATGCCCAGCCAGGCACCAACAGCCATGTGTACCACTGCACACACCCACCGCCTGTCCAGCACAGCACAACCAAGTCCATACAGTAACGTGACTATGCGTGTGCAGGCAGTGCCATAGCCATGTGCCCAGTGCACGCATGGACCACCATTGATGCACTCCCAGACATGCAGTGCCACTGGACAGTGCTGACTGTCACATGTCGCATGCATGGCAGTGGTGTCCATGGATGGTAGCTATGTCCTGCTTCCCACCTGTCACACAGCATGCAATAGCAATCATGGTGTCATGGCACTCATCCTTATCGGGATGTTGATGGCATTGGGGTTGGTCCCCAACACACCCCTGTGCAGCGTCCCTCCTCCTTCTGCTGCCATTCCACCATCCGCCTCCGCCGCCATGCCTGTGGGAGACAAAAGGAGAGAAACACATCAGTACAAACCCAAAGCAAATTCCCTGCCCCAATGTGTGGCCCACCCACCCAGCCAGACCCACCCACCCCATACCCTGTAAACACTGCCACAGCCAACCCTAGACTATCCCTCCCATATCTGCTGGACACATAAGACGGTGTTACCGATATGAACGATACAAGTGTGTAGACATATCACCCACCTGGACGAGGCACCACGCCCTCCTGGCACGCAACCGCAGAAGGGCAAGTTGTCTGCTCCTCCTACTAAGGTCCCCATACCGGTGCCTGCACTGTTCTGCCGTTCTCCTGCAGCCAGTGTCTGCCTCCAGGTTAGTGGCCACCTCTTGCCAAACTTGATCCTGGCCCTGTCCAGTGCCTCTCGCCAAAGAGTGGGCCATAGTGTGGCTCCACAATGGCCACAAGGTTGGCCAGCTCAAGGGCACTCCATTGAGGGGTTCTCCTGCATGCCATCTCTACTGCTATAGTAGGCAATATGGTGCTCTGCAGCACAGCACCCCATGTAGAATTGCTGCGCTACAGCGCCACCATTCCCTATCGCTGTCACTGAAAAGCACAATACAGGTGCAGCCATGCTGGACATGTAGCGCCAAGGGGCAAAGGTCAGGCACAGGGTCATGGGTCTCTGGCGCAAGGCCACGCACAGCGCCATTGGACATCTATGCATCTACAGCGTGATTGGTTGCCTGTGTGCCATCACCACAGCGAACTATTGCGCAGTTGTGCCACAGCGCCATGTAGTGACCCTCGCCATAGCGCCACTGGCACAATGGTGGCCGTGCCCTGAATTGCTACCATGCATAGCACGCCATCAGCGTGGCAGATGCCTGCATAAGCTACCTGGGCATGTACAGTGCGATGTACTACGCATGCCTCAGAACTGTGCCATTGGCTCAGCACATTCAACACAATTGCACAAAGCGCCGTAGCGCGATATTCAAGCTCATATGCAAATCATCCGATCAGCCATGCAATGGTGCAGCAGCATGATTTGCATCTCATTAAAGTTGCTCCTCACCTAATTTGCATGGATTGCGCTTATAAAACTGTGACACTGTTCTGCAGTGGCTGTATTTGGTTACTGCAGTTTATTGGTGAGTTGCATGCTGTGTGGTGTTCTGGACTGTGGTATCAGGGACTTGCTTTGTACTACACAGTCACAGGTAACCACTGTCATCCATACAGGCTGAATAATGACCGAGCGAGGTCTGGGTGAGGAGGACAACAATGGTGGGCGGAATAGGAGGCCCAATTTCACCAAGGCCGAGCGGAGGAACTCTTCGAGGCCTACATCAATCAGGAGCCACTGCTCAGTGGACGGTGGGGCACCCCTCAGGCCCGTGCTGCTGCATGGGAGGGGTGGCACATGCCATCAACCTGCACGGCAGCCACCAGCTCTCTGTGCAGGAGTGTAAGAAGAAGATGGGTACCGACAGGAGGAGGGTGAAGGAGAAGGTGGCTGCCATCAAGGCGGCACATGCTGTAACAGGCGGGGTCAGCTGGAGGTGGTGCAGCTGACACCGGCACAAGACCCGCTGCTGCAAGCATGCAGCACAGTGCCATTGAGGCGTTCCAGGAGGTGGCTTCCAGACAGGTGGTAGCCCACCACCGCATGGTACGTCATGGTCTGTCAGGGGAAGGGTAGATCACATGCACTAACGTGACCTTACTTTCTGTTACAGATCCTGCACATCTGCAGGGGTCATGCGGTGGAGGGCCTGTCCACTGTGGACAGTCATCTGGAGTTGGAGAAGGAACCATCCACTCCGCAGGTAGCCGTGAGCACTGCAACAGTGGGTCCACCTGGCTGTCAACACTGATGTCGTTGAGACAGGTGTGGAGAGCCCTTCCTGTGTCTCAGCATTCTGGCATCCAGGATGCCAGCAAGCTGTGGCTGTGTGGCGTGGCTGGCACAGACCTGCACCAATGATGATGACATGACCGTTATGGGCATTGACATGTGTGTGTCACGGAATGGACACACAGCAGGCCAGCTCAAGCCCATGGACCTGGCTGGTTCCGAGGTGTGTGCCAGTGTGTCAGCACTGTCCTAGGCTGTACCTAACAGCACCAGTGGGGCAGCACCGGTGGCTGGTCAGGACAGTGGCACTGTTGCAGCCACAGCGGTGGAACAACCGATCCCTTGGGCACAGCAGGCGGAGGGGCAGCAGCAGCAGTCACCCACCGGGTCTGGGGTTCAGAGTTCAGCAGTGGCATCTGTGCACCACCTGTGGACTTGCCCATACCTGGTCCTGGTGAGCAGCACCCACCCTCAAGGGGTGCTGAACATCAGGCCCTTCCATACCCTGAGAGAGGGATGCCGAGGTGGCAGACGACCTCTTTGATGAGCACACCCGCCTACTGCGGCATCAGTGCAGCAGCAGATGTGGCTTGCAATGTCCGTGGAGGCACTGTGTGTGGCTCTGGAGTGGGTCGAGGAGCGACACAGCAGGAACACTGATAGGATCCTGTCACAGATTGTCCAGTTGTGGGAGGATGTGACTGCTGCCATTGACAGGCAAACACAGGCGTTGGTCGCTGTCATGGCCACAATGGGCACACAGTCAGGTGCCCATGTGTCACTCACACCGCGAGTTCGCCATCCACTCCCATTCCCAGTGTTGTGCGACACCCACCCTGTCGATGCTGGGTTCAGCTGTGGGCATCCGAGCACTCCTGGTGCAGGTATGTTCGGTGTGCTGCAGATCCCTGTCGGCACGCGTCGACTTCGCACAGTGGAACCCTGTTGGACCATCGGTGCCACCCCATGAGGCCCGTGGTCAGCCTGCCAGTGCTGCTGGGTCTTGGCGGGCCGCCCACACATCCGAGGTGGACGTGGCACTGTGCCGCAAGACTGAGCTGTCTCCCAGCGCAGGCACTGTCTGGTGCTGCCCTGCGTGCATTGTGTATTTTGGTGGGCAGTGCACCGTGGGTGCCCGCCCTGCACGCAGACACGGGTCCACCTGCACACCTCCCGACTGCTGTCCACAGGTACATGTGCATGATGATGCCTGAATTGCACTGTACACCAAAGTGCGATGGTGCCCAGCATCTGACACAAGCACATAGACAGTCAGTGGACGTGGTGGCCTGTGGACATGTGTGTTGCTAGTGTTTGTGTTCGCCTGTTTTGCACCTGACCCCTGTGCACTTTGTGCCTATTGTGTGCATGTGTGTGTTCCAACCATGTGGCATGTTACTGTTCACCCTCCTTGGTTGTATGTCTGTGCTTCTGTGCTCTGCCACATCCCTTGCCAGCATGCACCCCTGGTGTGTTTCCATGTGTGTATGTGGGTTGTGCCTAGCCACTGGTGGTTGCACATGGCCCCATGAATTACCTGTGTTGGCTGAAGTGCTCCTCTGTGATGGTGTCCGGTGCAGCTGTGCCAGCCGGATCATTCGGGGTCCCATCGGCCAAGGGGGCTGCCCATCCCCATCGCCACCGCATCACTGTCGTCCTCATTGCTGTACCTCTTCACCTTGTAATGGTTATCCCACAGTCTTTGACCATGTTGTGCAGGATACAACAGGCCACGAATATCCCACAGGCCTTTGAGGGTTATACTGTAGGGCACCGCCAGAGGTGTCCAGGCAATGGAAACATGCCTTCAGCATCCCAAACACCCGCTCAATGACATTGCGTGGTGGTGGCCTGTGCCTCATTGAAGCATTACTGCGATGGGGTTGTGGGCCGCCAGTAGGGTGTGAGCAGCCAGGGATGGAGTGGGCATTCACTGTCACCTGTGTGGAGATAGTGGAGGTTAGTGTCTTGTTCAGGCTCAGACTGCCCCAAACCCTGTGGGCCACATCCATGGCACCTCTGGCTTACCCCTCTTGCCCACGATTTGTCAGTTCTACATACATACTCACCCACTAGATGACCCGTGGGGATGTCTCCACTCTCAATCGATGGCACAGTGCTGACTGGTGCCAGATGAAAGAATCATGTGCTCCCCAGGGTGCGTGGCACAGATATTGATGATGCACCCACTGGCATCACACACCACCTGGCAGTTGACACTGGCATATTCCTTCCGATTCATGTAGGTGTCCCCATCGGGGCCAGGTGTGTGAGAATAGCCACATGGGTGCAGTCTATTGCCCTAGCACACCAGGCATCGTGCTACCCTGTGGAACTCCTGTATGTTTGCTGTGTGCTCTGCCACGCTGCTGGGAAATGGATGTACTCTGCAGCATGTGGCAGCAGTGTGCTGAGGAATTGGGTGAGGATGCGTGGCGTGGCCGACTGTATTATGCCTGTGGTATCCATGTTGGTCTCTGGAAGGTACACGTGAGCAAGCACATGCAGACTGTTACCTTTGTCTCCACTGACAGAGCATGACTCTGTCCAGTGGGTGCCTGCATCACATCACTGCACAGCTCACAGAGCCGCCTCAGTATTACCCTGTTCAGGTTTTACCGGCCCACAATCTCAACATCTGTGTACAGCTCAAAGCTGGTGCAGGCTCAGTACTGCCTGTTGGGGCATACTGCTGACAGACCTTCCACCACGCCCCACTGCAGCATGCCTTGTCACCCCTCATTACGGCATCCATGTGGAAGGTGGCACTGTCCATGTCCCTGGCTTGTGTTCCCCAGCTGATGTTGCTTTGTTCCCCCCACTGTCCTGACTGCTACCTCCTGCATGGCTACCTATTGGCCTTGACTTTGTAGGTCTGCCACACCTTCCCTTGCCCCTCTTCTGTAAGCTGTGGCTTCCCTGGCCTGCCCTCTTTCTCCCCTATTTCTCTGTGCCTGTCTCTGACACATGTGGCTTCCCTGTAGTGTTCTTGTGCCTCTTCCTTGCTCCTTTTATTTTGGCTCATTTCACTATGGCGCAACTTCCGCCTGCTCACTGTTCGGTGCAAGAATCTTTAGACATCACGACTGCGCACTTTATGCATGATTCCACCCCGGTTGTGCATGCCTTCATTATCATTGCGCTGTTGCTCAGCATGTTTTCGATGGTGCAACTGCCTCCTGCTGAATATAGCAGAGATAGGCATTCTCTGACTTGCGCTGATGCGAACCCTATTGCGCATTCGCAACCCTTTGAATATCCAGCCCCTGTGTCTTGCAGTTCTCTAGCTGACTGACTAAAATGGTTGATAGAGCATTTTTAGAGCTCAGAGAATCACACAGTCTGTCAAATTCAAGTTTTACATCATTAACATTTAGTGTACCCAAATCACAAAAGAAATAGGAATATTAAACACTCATTGCAACAGAAACACACAATACTATATGTATTCACTAAATGAAAGATTCATCTTCACTTTACAAAAGTTTTAGTTTATTTTCCTTAAGTACTAGGAACCTCCTCTAAACTGCCATTATTCTCTCTGATCCTGTGTTCTATGACATCAGCAGTTCAATGTGCAGCCAGCCTAAAGGGAAACAGCAGTTAGCTGGCTGCTGAGATTCTCAACTAGGATAAGTTAATGGAAACTCTTATTTAGGTTACCACCTTTAAGAAGCTCAAAGTGGGACATTCTTACTGAAACAGGACTTTTCGATAAGATAATATGTAATCTCTACCAATGCAACAGACATGTTTTTCTAAATAATCAGAATTAAAACTAAGTGTTGTAGTTTTTAGTTGTTTCTTGTGTTTATTATTTTAAGGTATTTTAGTTAAGGTATCATAGTTTTTGCAACATTTAGAGGAAAATCAGAAAATATTTTTCTAATATAATGTCAGGACATTTAGTATTTTCAGGTTTTCAGCAGGACAAGCTGCCCAAATCAGAAATGTCCTGTGAAAATAGGGCAGATGGTAACCCTACTCTTATTGCATTGAAAACTGCATTTTAGATGAACTTTTAACAATTACAGGGTAACATTCACAAGCAAACAGAAAGAAAACTGTTTGTTCCAACTTAAAATGCTATATTTGTAATAGTTCAACTTCATAACTACACCTAAATTGCTTATTTCTCCATTGTACAACAGAGCATCAGTCCTGCATTTTATTTGTTAATATTTACAACACAAGTCTTCTCAGGGACATTATAAAATCTTGCTTACTTTTAGTATTTTCTGTGAATGTGGGTGGGGACTATTAACGTTAGCTGATGCAAGTCTTGGGCCCTGAGGTCTATCTTTTTCCGGTCCACTGATAACCCATTAGCAGGGCCACTGGAAAATTGTGAAAAGGTTACCCAAAATTGTGAAGCATTTAGCAAAATTGTGGAAATTGCAGGAGTTTCTACTACAGACCCTGAGTGTTTCACAATAAATCTTTTAATGTTTTCTGCAGTATATATTAGTCAGTGTAAATTGCTAAATAAATACACTGACACTTGAATATGTTTTTATGTTCCTAACAAGAATACTAAACTGATAAGCTATCATAAGAGTTGCCTATCTTCCAAAATTTAAAAACATCTACCTCACACAGTGCTAAATAGATTCTATAAAGTGAGCCACAGCAAATAAACATTAAATAAAGCCAGAAGAAATATTTTTTGTTTGTTTCTGGTAGGAGAATAATGAAGCCTAATCAACAGCTGTTTACAGTGCTCTGCCAACTATTCACCCACTTTGATACAAGAAAAAATAAGCAGACAGAGTGGTGAATAACTGAGTTTTAGTTAAATGTTGTTAAAGTGTTTAATGGTCATAATTTGTACTGTAGGTACTGTACACTATTTTGAAATCACACATTTAAACATTAAATCTGAGGTTATTGAGGGAGGCATTATAATCTAGAGGTAAGAGTAACAAACTGTGAATGTTCTGATGACATCTAGCAGAACTGGGTTTGATTCCCACAACCTCCACTTGCATACCCTGTGATTCTGAACAAGTAACTTCACCTCCTCAGTGCCCCTAGGTTGTACCTGAAAACAGGCACTTGTGCCAAGTGGGCCTCATGTGGTTACAAAAGTAAAAAAAATACCAATATATTTTACTGCATCATACAGTAGTCAAGGGTACCCTGTAATTTACCTTTGTTTTACTCTGGCTGCAATGATTTTGCTTAGTTAAAGATAAATGTTCAGATACTTCTTGTGTGTTTTATAAGCTTGTTTTTAGACTTTATTCAGGTTTTTATTGTAGTCTTTGCATGTGAGCATCTAGGGATAGTTGCTAAGAGTGAGATCACTGTAACCAACTAGCTTATTCAAGTGTAAAATCAGCAGGGTCATCCAAAACTCCTCAGCTGTTTGAATCAAAACAAGTCTGAATAAAAGTATGCTCACAAGGAATAACTTGCCCTGCCACTTACAAAAAGCTTCATAGTTAGCACCCCATTTAAGTGAATGGGATAATGTGCATTTCTCCCATCTTTGTTTCAGTCTGTGTATCAACAAAAAGTTTTCTGATAGACTGCTTCAACACAAAACAAATGTTAAGTGTTTAAGTGTACTCATGCTTGGCCAGTGGATTTTGAAACCAAACAAGACAAAGATTCAAAAGAAATCAGTGTCACATAAAACCCTTGCTCTACCTTGCACTGCATAGTTTTGGCCAAACCAAGTCTGCATGCAACATTGTCAATATATTGAGAGTATTTCATTAAAAATGTTAATATTTTCTACACAGTTCAATATAAAAACTCAAAAATTGCAAGAAATTGCGGAACATGTCAGTTTTAGCGGAGAATGGTGAAAATTGCGGATTCTGCAAAATAATTGCAGGTGCAATTTTCCAGTGGCCCTGCCCATTAGAGCCAGAGTAATTAAATATACATACATACATTAGTTCATACATGTATGAACTAATGCATGTATGTTAGTTTATACATGTATTTCTGGTACTATAACCAGGAGGTGAAAAGATGCCTAAAGAATAAAACAGAAACTACAAAGAACTAACCTGTCTTCTCTTCCATAACTGGGGGTGGGGAGGGTGAAAGATAGAAAGACAGACAGACAGACAGACAGACAGACAGAAGAAACAAGGGAGCTCTTCTGGGTGATCAATCTAGGAGAGGCAGTAAGAAATATAGACAGACGGGACAGAAGCTATGCAGTTGAAAGATAAACAAAAAGTGTCTTTGAGTTTTGATTATTTTTCTAAAGCAGTCCCTAAACTGAAGCAGTGCTTCCTATACTGACTAACTTTCGCCTTGGGAAGGCTTTATCATGGTTGTACATTTTACAGTTTATAACTCTGGGCCCTTATTTATAAATCACAAAACAATGGCAGGCCACCTTGCCACAATCCCACCACAGCCTCTTACTTACTGCATGTCATTAAGCAAGTCACTTGACCTCCATGCACTTTGGAATCTCAATATGTAAAATTAGTTAGCAGTAGGACCTTACTAAGAGTTGAACTAGTTTCAGTAAGCAAATTATAAAAATCATTGATGAAATAAAACCTGAGGACCTTCAGATTCCTGTTGCTGCTAGGTAGTATTGTGAGTACAGCAGTCCCACCTGAGGGATATCTTTTTTAAACGTTCCAATCTGATCATTGAGACATAATGCTGAAGTTTCTATTTGATTTCTGACATAAGGAAAAATATTACCTTATTCTAACAGCCTTTAACCATCTCACTGACAAAGTTCAATAGGACCACAACCTACAATAACCATGATTACAATTTTTCATTCTCAGTGTAACATTTAACCGTAGTCCACAAATGACTCACCATCTTTTGAAATACAAATTTAAAATGATCTGAAAGACAGTCCCACTCAACTATTGCAAACTTTGCCTTTAACTTAAGACAAGTCTTCTGTTTAATTGACCTCTGTATTAACATTTTAAAATGAAATGTAAATTGTTTAATTGTTTAATTAGTATTTCAGAAAGACTTTTGAGTGCAAGCTTTTTACAAAGGATCCACTTCAGGGTGGACAATAAGACAATACACATATTCAGTGGTTACAGAGGCCTGATCATTAGGCATTAAAGAGCAATTTCATGACAATTAGACAAATAGGAAAAAAAAAAACTGAGCAGTTGTAATTGAATACTAAGCTATTTCTAATCAGTTACCCTAGGTAGCACACCCTGAAACCTCCAAATCTGTTGATAGACTATGGCAGAGTAACTGCATAAGGTTTAACATTATCCCAGATGGCGAGAGGCTGAGTGACAGTGAAACAAGGAGGAATGGGTTTGAAACCAACATAGAGAATGAGAGGTGAGGGATAGTGAAATGGGGGAGGCTGTGATGGGGAGCAGCTCAGAGGGCTTTGTCGAGTAAGGTGTGTGTGGTGGGGGTTTGGGAGGGCAGTACAAGTGTGTTTAAAGAGGACTGATAATCTCACTTAAGCCTGGCTAGGCTGGAAACAGAGGCAGGGTTCTCTAGGTAGCCCTGCTGGGTGTTACCTTTGGGGGTAGGCCTGTCTATCAATTGGGGCCTGAGAAGCAGGTGCATTTTGAATTAGACATTAGGTGCTGTTTGAGGCATACTTTGAATTGAGACAGGCTGTTGTTTGTTTGTAATTCCATCGGGAGTTCATTTATCCAGAGGGGCCCGATAGGAGAAAGCACACTGCCCTAGTGAGGTTTAGCGGAATGGTATGGACAGTGCTCCATTCTTCCTCTGTCTGGTGATGTGTGTTGAGAGAGAAGCCTCGAGCAGGTTTCCTACACAGGGTGGGGTTTTCCGGTGCCTTCTTTCCCAGGGGCAAGTTTGGTATTTGATCCTGTCTTTTAGGTTAAGCCAGTTTATCGCTCAGACAGGGTGTAAGTATGAGTGTATGATCTGCACACACAGGGTGAGGCAGCATGCTTTATTGAGTGCAATTTGAACCCTTTTGAGCACTATGTCAGTAGCAGCTCCATAGACCACCAGCCCATAGTCTATCGTGGAGAGTATGGAGCTGGAGACTGAGATCTGGACTGCTTCCGGGTGAGGAATTTCTTATGCCTATAGAGGACCCCGATCTTTGTGTTTACCACTTTGACAAGGGAGTCTCGTGGTGCGTATAAGTGAGAGAGTCATCAATGGTGACTCCAAGGTACTGAACAAGTGCACCTGCTCAAGCTGCTCACCAGCCTTGTTGGTGATTATGAGAGGAGCATGCTTGTGTTTGTTTTAGGGGCTGGATTGTAGCATGGCCTTGTTTTCTTGTAATTTAGTAGCAGCTTTTGCCTACTGAACCAGTCCTTGAGTTTATTGAAAGAGTTATGTAGTTCTGTTTGTAGGCAACCAGAGGTGCTGCTGCTGCTCAGCAACATGCACGCCTCGCTTACAGAATAAGTTTGGTGTCACAGGCTGTGGGTAGGTCATTTACAAAGAGGCTGAAAAGTAAGGGCCTAGAATTGATCCTTGAGGGACTCCTAGGAGTACATCTCTGGAGCTGGATGACGTCTGCCCGATTTTGACTTGCTGGCTCCTGTGTGTTAGGTAGTCATTGAAACAATTCACAGCGCTTGGTGCCACACCCAATCTTTGGAGCTGGAGTACTAGTAGAGAGTGGTTGACGGTGTCAAGGCTTTGGTGAGGTCAATGAAGATGGACCCCACCAATTTGCCTTCATCCAGCGCCTTGTGTATAGTCAGTGTATTCTAGCAGTGCCGTGGTGGTACTGTGTTTTTGCATGAAGCCATGTTGGTTTGGGTAGAGCAGATTGTACTTATTGAGGTATTCTGTGAGTAGACTTGCCGCAATTTTTCCAAAGCTTTGGATAGTGGGGAGAGGATAGATATTGGCCTGTAGTTTGACACCAGTGCCTTGTCACCATTCTTATGCACTGGAGTTACCAGGGCTTGCTTCCATACCTCTGGTAATTGAGCTGGGCCAAGGATTTATTAAATAGCATTGTTATGGGCATAATAAGAATATCAAGGGTGAGAGATAGTAACTTCATGTCTAGCCCATCGCTTCCCAATCTGGTTTTGCCTAGGACTTTCCTGACCATTGTTAGGACCTCCTTCACCGTCACCTTCTTAATGTAGAAGGCTGGGTGGTTAGTTATGAGCAGGTTGGCACAACCTTGGTCCTCCACAGGCAGATGGTAGTCTGGAGGCAGCACTGAGGACAGGTCTGTAAAGGCCTGGTTAAAGGCATCAGCAATGGCTAGTGGATCTGAGGAGGATGAGTTATTAATGTTGAACATCTTAGGGTGCTGCTTTTGATCTTTACCAAGGATGTTCTTGATGCTGTCCCAAAACCTCTTTCCATCTCCCCATGCACTGTTAAGCTGGATCTTATGGAAATTGGCTTTTACGAGCCTGATAAGTTTGGTGCACCGATTTCTAGCCATTTTGTAGCACTGTAGGTCATGCTTGCTGCCTGAGTTTAAGGCTTTTTCCCAGAGACAGTCCTCTTCTTTAGGAGGAGGAGCTTGCCATCAATCCAGCCATTAACGCTTCCTAATTTTTCCATTTTGTGCGTGGTACATGAGATATCACAGATGGAATTGAGGCCCTCAGTGAAAAAACTAGGGCCTGGTCCAGCGTGGAGTGCTTTGTTTATGGGAGACCAGTTGTAGGCAGGCAGGGCCATTTTGAGGATCCAAGTTTGCCTTTCCACAGAACCCTGCTCTCGATGAGGCAGGGTGGGCTTTGCAAGTTTAGTGGTCCATGTAAAGGAGATTGAGGTGGTCACTTAGCACATCTGGGAGAACCCCGAGTTTGGAGAATTGAGTCGGTGTGCTAACTAAGACCCAGTCAATGAGGGTGCTGGTACCAGCCTTGTAGTTCTGCCTGGTGGGGTGAGTTACAAGTTGGGTGAGATTGTGGGAGGTGATTAGGTCTCTGGAGGGTGTTGCCTCCTTACATAACCAGTTAATATTAAAGTCACAAGTCAAGATGAGTTCTGAGCCCTTTCTGAGTGTGCTAATTTCTTCCATAACAAGAGGAAGGTCTTCCTTGGCTTTCTTGGGGGCAGGTAGGTTGTGGCGATGGTAAGGGTCTTGCCTTTTAGGCCAACTTGTATTTTTACCACTAGTACTTCATAATCCTCTACAACTTTAGAGATGGGGAGGACGAGCAACTCAGTGAGTTTCTGGCATATAGGATTCCTGCCTATTCTATCAAGTGTAGATGTAAATGTAGAAATGGAAAATTTTAATGAAAACTTTAAAATAGTTTTTGGTGGGGTATAAATGACAGCGGGATAATAATGTATTTGTTCATAAACAGAACAACCACTAATATCTTCCAGACATTTCAGAAAATAATTGTGATATTTAAAATTCTTGGAATTACCTTTTCAAAGCTGTAACTTTTGAACTGTTAGGCCAAGAAGCTTTATTTTCTTTTAAATGAAAGCTTGATCCCATCAAAATGAATAGATTGTAATAATATAGTCCTTATGTGATGATATATGTTGATACAGTGCATGACAATATATGTTGTTAAAACATGATTTAAAATGTTTTGATCTACTTTTGGCTTTTATATATCAATATATGGAAGATATACTCTGGTGCACAAAACAAGTATGCTGACATTCACATGTAGTGACAATAGATAGTATTTTAAAGCAATGACCATAGCTTTTCTGTAACAAACAGAGCGGACTCACTCCGATGATGTCATCTCATATGACATCATGTCTATTTTGTGAACCTAGCAGCAAATTGGCAGTCTGGCTTTTCAAACCTGCTGTTAACATTTCAGGTAATTTTCAAACATGACAAAATAGCATTAAAACTGCAAAATAAAGGTAACTACTAAGAAGATTTAATTCAGAATCACTTTCTCTACTGTTACACGGAGTTTGCAACACGATGGACCCCCAAAATGCTGGTTTAAGTGTCCTTTAATGCATCCACAACCTTTGGTTATGCTTAGAGCATCTGTATTTAAGTAATTTTTCTTGCAATTTGCATACACAGCCTGGCATACATTAGAGCTGCATGATAACGGATTAGTGCCTCACTAACTGTGCCTTTCATGTGGTACTTTAGTGAGTGCCCTGCTTTACTGGTTGTAACCGCTGTTTTTTGTTTTGTTTTGATATTTAGAGTGTTTGCTGTCCATTTACCAAACTGTCTTTAGCAGGCCAGTTCCTCCAGTCCGATCACCCTACTTGTCTGGGATTTACCTACACCAATCCTACTTGTTTAAGACCTTCTTGGAGATGGCCCAGTCACCAGTGTGGGGCCTGTTGGGATTGGGCTTCATCCTGTAGTTGTTTTTTCTCTCCATCTTCTGTTCTTGGTGCACTGCACATGCAAGGAATATGATATGTGCACACCACTTCAGTGGCAGATGCCCTGGTGTCAGGCATGTGACATCGCACCATATGTGGTCCCATTGTGCAGATGCCAAGATTTTTCCAGGTAGCAAACAAGCAGAAGGACACAGTTAACCCCTCCCCAAGTGAGAAGAACAGTCCTGAAGATGATCAATCCTCCCTCCTCAGTCTGTTTCCAAGTAATCCTGTTTCATTCCAGAACCAGGGATGCTGGTGCAGCAGGACATGAGGCATTCTGTGTGTCAGCCTCCACGTTACTGGGCTGGCTTGTAACCACTGTTACCGAGTACTAACCCTGCTAGTGCTTGTAAACCACCTTTGAATATCCTGGCCACAGTATTTATGTTTTGATGTTATTCTATGTGTAGCAATAATAATGTTTTAAAACTGCTTTATTTGAATATATTATTGACATCTTTTTAGTTGTGACACAGACAGAAAACTGAAAATACACAGTAGCAATACAAGCTTCTTGATTGACAAACTATATCAATACATATTTTTGTAACAATAGATAAAATTATATGATGGTTTGAAAACATGTTTTATAAAACTTGTTTTAACTTTTCTGAATTTCAGTACTACTGCACATTACTTAATATAGTTAGCAGAGCAACTTATGCCCTTGAGTGCATTGTGAACATTTCACTTTCTCCCTTAACAACTCTCACTCTTCCTTTTGTTTGCAGGCTTTGCTGAGAAAGCATCAGAAGTTAATAAAGGTGTTGGTTTTCTCGACCCACTGCCTAGTGTTGTGTGCATCACTCACCACCCCATTGGCCTGGATTCATGTAGTGGGAAACAGGTTGTGTACTGCACATTCCCTTTTCATAATGCATGAACACCTTGTTATATTTTGTAATGCTGTAGTTTATTAGATATTAGCTGAGAACATGGTTAAATATTTTACCATACTACCTACATAACCCATGTGACCCGTATGTATCAAAACAAATTTCGGTTTTCCTGGATGACCATAATATAGAAATGCAGGGCATGTGTTGATATTCCTTTTGTTAGCCATGACAGAAATGTATGACTTTCAACCTATGAAGGTAATTTAAAACTTAATTTCTTAACACCAGTACCCTAGCTGGCAACATTTTGCACTACACTATGCAGTGGAAATTTGGTGCTCTGTTTTCAATTAACATTATTTTATGATTTACAAAAAATAACAATAAAGTACAAATCAATTCAACTTTATGTTTCTATTATCCTCCATACAGACTGCATACCAAAATGCGTTTAATGTTCTGTGTTTCTCTTTCAATTTACTTCTGATTTGCTTATTTTAATATGCAAAACTTAGAAACTACTGATGCCTCAAAGCAAACTTTCTAAAACACAATAATTAGGCACAATCCTGCTTGCACTCCATTTATATGTTATATATTTCTCCTCCTCATAATTTATTACTAAGGAAATAAGTATGAATATCTGATTGTTGTCCCTCAGAGTTCATTTGAGTTCATACACCTCTATAGCTTACTACTTACTCCAAGTCATAATCCTCTGTTGTGACATCACAATCTGTTGCCATGGGAGTAACTGTGAGGTCACAAACAGTGATCTATGACTTCAGATAGGGAGAAAGCAGCAGAATAGATGAACTCTTCAGGAGCAGAAATCCTGTTTTCATGCAAATGACCATAGCAATAAATAATGTGGAGGAAAAATGCAGAACTAATGGGAAATACAAGCTGGACTGTGTCTAAAGGTTATGTTTTGTTTAAGTTTATCTGAATATGTCACCAACTCTTTAAAGGAGGACTTTCTGAGTTTTATTTATACAGTGCTGCCCTGTTCTATCTGATTTCTGCATCTAACTTTTAGGACATAGAAATGTTCCTACCCAGTTTAATTTTGGTCTGTTTGGTATTCCCTATTTCAATTCATATCTGACCTACAGTATATGAGGACATAATTTAACAACCTGAACCTTGAACTGAATAAAACTAATTGGAAATCTATATAGGGTAGGAAATATTGTGCATTCATAACCTAGACAATAACAATTATAGTAAATTCTTATAATCTACAAAGTATTACTGATGTGACCCGATCTCCTGGTAATGCTGATTGTCATAATTTGATTTTGATTTCAGTGTCCTCTGTTCATCCATAAATGTCTTAAGATAAAGAAAAGACAGATATTAGGTGCTGAACAGTTTTACAAAGGAGATCTGTAGACTCTGAGAGATTCTATTACAGATTATTGTCTCAGTCATCAGTAGTCTATGGAAGGACAACAGCATTGGTTGTACTGTTGTTTTTAAAAGCCGAGCCCTTCGTAATTTCCTGGATATAAAATGAATAAGTACATTCAGAGAGCATCAATTGACTGTCATTAGCTTAACAATTCCCTTTCTTTATGAAAGTTGTTATCATTTTTACATTTCAAAGCTTATTATTGATGTCATGTACTCCTTCTATGGACTCAAATTATTATTTATACCCAAGCCTCTACTGATAACAACATAAAAGGACAAAGCTGCATTTTAATTAAAAGTAATTCAGAAATAGTAGATCTCTTGGTCTCTTGTTTGTTAGAATTGGCAAGTTATTGACAAAAGAACTGCTGCAGAGAAAAGATTTCAGAAAGCTTTCTCACTTCCTGGGATGTCAAATATAGTGTCTTGCTTTGTATACAGGCAGACAAATTTAATTTCCTGGTGTTTCTCAGACCTGTTACATTCATCAGAAAGCTTGTAAGTCATACATTATTGATTTTAGGAGAAAAGGTTCAGTCTACTGAAAAGAAACCACAGCTTCATAATGACCCTGATAAACACAGTGCACAAGTTAATTAAAAGCCATACATAATTTTAATGTGAACATGGCCATCTCTCCTTCTGAAATTTGCTCAGGGCTTTCTATGTTATCAGGAAAATTGAATGCAACAATATGCAGAAGGAATGAATTTAAACTTGAAAGTTCTTGCTGTTAAATGTTGGGCTGCTTTAGCAAGTATTTATAGTCATGAATTTTGAAGCAAAGGGCAAGTTGACCCTAGAATTTCAGGTCAGACATTACAATATTCAACTAGATTTGAAGCAGAAAGGATGGTGGCACTCATGTGATTTGATCTGCCATAATGCAGCTTGATATTCTGCTAAAATGAATCATACACAGGGGTTCCAACCATCTCAAGGAATCCATAACTGTTTTTGTTCATCTGTTCAGTTGCCTTCATCTATATAAATACAGTATATGGATTACTATATCTATCTATCTATCTATCTATCTATCTATCTATCTATCTATCTATCTATCTATGAAATAAGGTACAACAGGATATTGGTTACCATGGGTTATGGTATGCCTAGGTGTGTACTGGTGTATGAGGTCTTTGCACTGAGTGCATCCAGCACTTGGATGTGCATTAACTCACACCAACTAATGCCCTGGAGTGTTGTATTGCACTTATACAGTAGTCCTCTCTAAAAATCATTGGGGATATTTATCAGTTTTGAGAAACAAAAGATTTCACATTAAAGTTATTTAGTAAAAATAAAATAGTTCCTGTTCCTGCTTTGTACCACTATGAAGCTTTTTATCTCTGAAAGCTCATGTTGGCAGTTCAATAACATTTTGAAAAAAATAATTAATAAATGAGAGCTATTGCATGAGAGGGTACAGTGTTTCAATGTTATGAGAGGGAGCAGTGTTTGAGTCTGCAGTCATTAGTGATAGCAAGAGAGCATTATTATAGTTGTGCAGTAACATCACCATAGTAAGGGTTAGGTAGACACATTAATTTCAAATCACAATGTTCTGTGGTTTATATCTTAGCTATTTCTTGATAGAAGTTCACAAAACTTTCAAAAGTGTGCATTTTAGAACAGGATTGTTTTTAGTTCTGTTTATCTGCAAAACCAAACAGGTAGCACAGAACAGATTCAAAGTGCACAAATAGGCAAGTATATACACAGAAAATAAGATACTTTGATAAACAGATGTGTCTGGACGAAATCAGTGTCCTACAACCTTTCTATAAGGAGACAGGTATTATAAAGGCCAAATTGCAATGTCTGCATCTAGTACAGAGTGGACCAGAAGTCAACCAGTCCCACCTAATATCCTCCATCCTGAATTCCCTCATTAATACACCAATCAACCATTTGAAATGGATGATATAGGGGCAAAGAAAAGTAAGAAAGTAAGTAAAACTTTATTTGTATCAGGCACCCTTCCAGAGCTCAGGGTGCCTTAACAGTCAACATTAAAACAAATACTATTCATTACACTTTAAAACATAAATAGAATCACATCACTACAGTACTGACTAACTAGGCCCTTTCAAATGCCTGGTTAAACAAGTATGTTTTCAAGGATATTTAAATACTTCCACGGTCAGGCTATCTCATATCTGGCACAGTAGAGAATTCCACAGTGTAGGTGCCATAAAGGCAAAGATCTTCCTCCTGAAGATTTTAAAGATACCCTGGGAATCTCTAGCAATCCCTCACCAGAGGATCAGAGTGAGGGATGGGATGGTGGGACAAAGCTCTGTCAGGTAGGGGATCCCTGCTCATTTAGGGCCAAGTAGGTAAGCAATGCAACCTCAGAGGTGATCCACCACTGTATCAGCAGCCAGTGTAGCTCACATAGCACAGGTGTTATATGACTGGATCTGGGGTTCCAGTCAACAACCTGTCATTGCCTTCTACACTAGTTGCAATCAGCAGATGTCCACCCTGGTAGTCCTAGGTAGAGGCCTTGCAGTAATCAAAACAACTGGTAACAAAGGCATGGACCAAGGTAGGAAGATCTTTGGCGGTACCAGGTGCTTCACCTGGCTAAATTCCTCAGGTGGTAAAGGAAGGATTTGACTATGGCTGAGACCTGTGCCCTCAGGGTCAGGCCTTCATCAAATACCATGCCTAGGTTATGCACCTGACCTGAGGCAATCAGTGGGGCCCCAAGGTATAAACTTGAGGTTTTCCCACTCATGCCCCTGTCATCCTATGATCAGGGTCCACCACCAAGACTTCAGTTTTATTTGAGTTCATCCTCAGCCAACTAGCACTCATCCAGTCCTGTATCTCCGCCAGGCAGTTGTTAAACACTGAGACAGAATCTAACTCCTGTTCTGGCACAAAAGACATGTACAGTTGAGAATCATTTGCATATCAGTGAAAAACTCAATCCATACCATCTTATAATGTCCCCTAATGGCAACATGTACACACACGAACAACATGGGGACAGCACTGAGCCCTGTGGTACCCTGCCAGGACAGCCAGTGAGGGCAGAGGAATAAATCTCTGACACCACTTTCTGGGATCTTCCGCAAGGAAGGATCAAAACCAACTGAGGACTGCCCCTCAGTCCACAGAAACCACAAAGCCGGAGCAGCACCCCACGGTCCACAGTGCTGAATGCTGCTGCATATCAAGGAGAACCAAGATGGAACAGGATCTCTGATCTCTAGCAGTCAGAAGGTCATCATGTAGCAGTACCAGGGTGGTCTCAGTGCTATGCCTTTTCCTGAAGCCAGACTGGAGAGGGTCATAGATAATGTGGTTGGAAAAATGATTTTCTAGCTGCAAAGTGATCACCTTCTCAATAACTTTTCCTATAATGGGCAAGTTCAAGGCTGGTCTGTAGTTAGCTGGGTAGTCGGGTCAAAGGAGATTTTTCAGGAGGGCCACTATAGCTTCCTTTAAGGGATCCAGAAAGATCCCTCTCTCCAATGAAACCTCCACTATCATAGCAAGGACTGGGCCAATGACCTCTACACACCCCACAAGGAGGTGGGTAGGGCCCAGATCCAAACTACAGCAAGTTGGCCACAGAGTCTGTATGATCCTCACTATATCCACAACTACAAGTTGGCTGAAGGTGGACCAGGTCGACCAGGCATTAGTACCACCTGATTGATTAATGCAAGGTCCAATATGGAGGCACTGGCTGATCTCATCTCTGATGGTGGATACCTTATCGGTGAAAAACTGCACAAACTCCTCACACTGTACCTGTGACAATGCTCGACCAAATCATAGACATGTTGATTGCACAGTCTGTCCATGGTCCAGAAGAGCTAGGCTGGCCTATTTTTGCTGCCAGAATTTCCTGGACAGGAGCTCTGCCTTCCTATGGAAATTGCTGATTGGTAGATCTTATAATGATACAGCAATCTAAGTCTGTTCCCCTCCAGGCAAGCTTTCTGCCAGTGTCTCTCCAACCCCAAATTTCCCTATCAAACCAAGGGGCACCGGGTGGATAGTGAGAGGCGAACATGAACTGAAGCAATGATATCCAGGGCTTCAGCAACAGCCTTATTATAGGCTAGTACTAAAGGCCCTGGATCAGTGCTATCCCCTGGAATTATTGAGAGGTCCAGTACCATCAGTACTGAGGTAACTCCTCTGAAAGCACAGTACTGTACCAACTCCTTGGGGCAGGCCTATTTTGGGGGCTGCAAACTGAACCTCAGGGCATGATGGTCAGACCACCCAACTGACTCCACCTCCATATCAGAGATTTCCATCCCCAGGTGGAACACCAAGTCCACTGAATGCCCCCTATGGGATTGTGGCAGTATAACCATGTCAGGCCCAATGATTCCATCAATTGGCAGAGGTTTTGTCCAAATGGCGAGTTCATCATCAACTCCAGGCACTGAAGTCCCCAGAAAAAACACCTGGGGCCTCCAATACCATCTCAGTGATGAAGTCTGCAAACTCCTTCAGGAACTCTGTCCCATTACCTGGTGGACGGTAAATGAGAAGGGTCCTGAGCCTGCACCTGCTCCCACTATGCACTCAAAAGAGTTGGTAATTCCAACTGGTACCTTCCTGATCCCCAATTCCTATCTAAAACAAACAGCAACCCCTCTCATATGACATCATCTCTCGGGTGGTGTATCACTGAGAACCCAGCCAGAACAGTGGACTTCAAAATAGGGCCCACATTTTCATCCAGCCAGGTCTCAGTGATGCAAGCCAGGTCCACAGAGGCCACCAGATCCACAACCACTGTGGTCTTATTCCTAATTGACCTGACATTGCATAACACCACCCGAGAGGGACAGGAATCCAGGAATGGTCTCACTTCCTGCCTGACCAAGTCAGAACCTTATGTATGAGCACAAGGCAAGGAAAACCTCGATCCTGTGCCCATTTTGCCCCAGGGCACCTGCTGTTTCTCACTGTCTCAATCTGTCCTCTCCTTTCCTATCCTCCCAAGAGTTCCAGGCTCCTCCTCATCCTCGTCTCCTTAAATGCCAGATGCCCAGCATCTACCACATACTTTGAGCAGGAGCGGGGACAGTCAGATGGATGAAGATCCTTTAGTCTCAAGGAGGAGCACTGCCTGACCATGCTTCTAGCTCTCCAGCACATTTCTTAAAACACACTCACACATGCACACATAGTAGTTAATCCAGTCACTCTCCCAATCACTTAATCACCCTCCCACTTAAACACCTATATTTTTAAATATATAAAATCATCTTCTTCACTTCACCTACTTACTTATACATAACTACTACTCCATTCAATAATCTCTAAACCAACCCTTTTTAATTTAATCTGCCAAAATTTCCTCTATTCCCCTA
This sequence comes from Neoceratodus forsteri, assembly GCA_016271365.2. Taxonomy (NCBI): domain Eukaryota; kingdom Metazoa; phylum Chordata; order Ceratodontiformes; family Ceratodontidae; genus Neoceratodus; species Neoceratodus forsteri. The sequence goes on along the minus strand of CM057459.1, from coordinate 1,220,871,939 downwards.
CCACCCCAAATAAACCACCCACAAATAACTATAAAATGTTTGTAGTGCAGAATTTATAATTTGCAGTCTCCAGTTGCAATCTTGATTTATTTCCTCCTCACAGTGCTCTCACCACTGCAAGATGAGGGTTTCATACTCTTCGCCCCCTCTCACACGGCTGAATATAATAATTCCCAGTATTTAATAAATTAAGGAATGTTCCAGACATCATGACCAGTTTCCAGTGAAGCTTTTGTAGCAATACATTGCCCAGGAAAGAAAAAGATTCTACTTCACCAGAGTATGCAGGAGTTCTATTTAGACATATTCACTGTAATGGTTACCAGACCCTCTCATCCATCTGTTGATCCACCTTCACACCACGGTAGTATGGAGACCCTCCTTCAAGCTTTCCTGTGGCCTCCTTCCACAAATAAGGCTCCCCAGACCTTCACCCAGTGGCCCAAGATTGACCCACCTCCGGTGAGCCCCTTTTCCCACCTGAGGGAAATGAATCCACTGCACCATCCTCCGGTGGCAACAGTGGCCATTCCTCTGTCCAGGCTGGGGTCCAATCTCCTCCAACTTTCAGAGAAGCCCTTCAATGTTTCTCGCTATGTGGGCCCTTCAGAAAACTTCCTGCTGGCTGGTTCTATCTGGGGAAATGGCGATATGCTTCCTGTTGCTTGGTCAACTGGGCTCTCCACAGCCAGAAAATACCACTAGGTAAGTTGTTCCTCTGCATGTCTCTCCTTTACAACAGCCTCAGCAGTCAAGCCTTCATCACTATACATTCTTCTGAATACCGCCCCACTCCAGTCCACCTTCAACAACACTCCTTTCAACCTCTGCAGATCTGGGAAGTATTTCCTCAGGCAACAATGGTAGAATGAGGTAAAAACAGTTCTCTACTTTGCTGTTTCATTGTTCATTAATTTTGCTGATTTTACTATGCTGCATTTACCATACAGGGCTCACTAGTAAATGGCCCCCTAGCACCTCACAGCCTGGATGTCGTTGGGATCGAACCCACAATCCTAGTGTACACTCAGGGTATAACTCATTCACCAAGACACCAAGTTTCTAAATATCTCACTGTGGGTCACTGACTAACTATTTTAGGATAATTCCTAACAAGGAGCAGCTAAATTAACTTAACACAAGAGTTTCCAACTGAAATTCTTAAAACAAATAGTAAAACACCTAATACTTGGAGAAAGGTTCTGCAGCTAAATGTCATGCACACTCAGCATGGCGGCCATTAAGGAGAATTCACAAATGCCATTTATCCCTAACTTTCTAAGATTGTAACTTGATGGCAACATTCTTTTTCTATTTTATAAATGTGCCTTATAACTTCTTCTTAACTTTGCACCAAAGGATGTCCTCCTGCAGCCACATCTGAGTTAGGGCATACTGGCCACTGTAATAAAGATTCTCCAGACATAATTGTGCCTTCCCTTTATGCCCTCTGAAACTGCCACACAACTGCATAATGGATACTTAGTGGTGTATGAAGGGTAAATATAGTAAGTCTCTCAGCAATTGTTTCCACATCTGCTTAAAATGGCTCAACTTCAGACAGAACCGAACACATAGAAGCAGTGAGGTCTCACCTCATTGCACTTCCTTCACCATTCTGAAGAATAAGCCCTACCAAATTTCCATGAATATGTGTCATGAAAATATCTTATTCTGGTTTTCTAGCAACATTCATTCCAGACCATGAAGCAGGATATTTTGTGGGCACTAAACTATTAAATATTAAATCCTCTCCTTTTCCAATATCTTGTTCCTAGTTTTTGTTATTTTCTCAATCAGCCCACTTAAGATCCCTAGAGCCTTACATATCTTAGAAATGTGTTCTTTGTCTCTGTACTGTTAGTATATCTTTGTGAGCCAATTTAAAGTTTGCCACATTGGGCTCATTTGGTGTGTATTTCATCTTATTTTGCATATAGTCCCTAATTTGTAGGTACCTAATAAACATGAGGTAAGAAGACCAAATTGTTGTTTACCCTGATCAAATGATGTAACCTTTCCATTGCAAATCTATTGAATACAGTTATAACGTCCCACCCTCTCAAACTGCCAAACAAGCAGACATATACTCTGATCAGGTGGCTCTGATTCCATACCAGCCACCTGAACACCTACAAAACAGGGTCAGCTTAAAAATATCACAGCTCTATAACTATTCCTAAGGTTGTGTCCACTGCAGTTAAATTGGAGCAGAAGCAAGGCTGATCATACTAGGTGCCAAACACACACATCCATGGGGGTCTCTTTCATGGTCTCTATCTCCTCCCATCTTGCATGGTGGGAAGGCTAGCTATAATACAGAATTTCACAGGTGCTGTCAGACCATGATTATTGGAGTGCCTTCCTCCTTTTGATTAACTTTTTGTAATAAATTAAGTTTTACTCTTGTTGTTTTTTTTTACCCATGCAAAGTGAGATATCATTTTGTACCATTCAGTAAACTGGTTCCATGAAATGAGCATTTGCACACTCTGAGAAAAAATCTAGGCATGCCAGTTAAAGTAACAGTTTCATTGATAAATGTAATAAGACAATCATTCATACATTTCTGAATCAGTATAGTTAATGGTCTAAAATTAACATAACGGTACAGTTTTTATCATTCAAAAATCTGTACCCGTATATTTAATATGTTTCATATCCCAATGGAGTGATAATAATCTGTCTGCCCCAAGTCACTTTTTGATTGTATATAAGTAGTTGAGTTTTCTTCTACTTCAGAGCGTAACCTGCATGTTTCTGAACAAGTCTTGCCACTCCTAAACCTTCCTCAGGGAATTATTAGGCTCAGCAAGATACCGTAAGCATTGTTAGCATACAGCACTATTTTTACCCTTCTCCCCACCAGAATCCTCCAATCTGTGGTTCTGCTGCATCCATTGGGTCAGGGCCGAAATCAAAAGGTAAAAAGGAAGGAGGATAGGAACATCCCTGCCTTCTATTTCTATGTGGTATAAATATGGGAATGGCCTCCAGTTGTCCTAATATGTCTTCAGGGATTGTTATAGTTTAAAATGTTCGTAATGAGAACATTGTGGAAACCAATGTTTGCCATTACCTGATAGAGAAAGGTCCATATCACCTTATCAGACATGTTGTCATTATTCAGAGTCACCAAAATGCTGCAAATTTATGTTTAAATGTAACCCATAACATGTATGGTGCATCTGACATTATTCACAGCCTGGCAGGCCTGGACAAAGCAGTCTGATTCAAAGAGTTAATTTGGTGTAAGAGTGTATTTGAATGAGAGGCAACAATCACTGTAAATAACCTATAATCCATATTTAAAATGGATATTGGGTGGAATGAGTTGCATTCTTTGGGATCCTGACCCTCTTTTGAAGCACAGAAATCATGGCAAAGTACCAAGATGGAGGCAAGAAGTCCCTCTTCCAAGATACCATTAAACATCCTGCTTAAAGAGGGTCAAAATGTTTTCAGAACTGTTTGTAAAATTCAAAACCAAAACAATAGGTGCCAGGATATTTAATCATGTTCTGGTTTTGAATCCTCTTTAATATTTATTTATAAAACTGGAGTTAGCAACGATTCTAATTGTTCCTCTGAAAGGTGGGGATGTTCTGTATTCGCCAAATAAGTGTCCTGCTCCTCTACCATAGTTTCATTATGGGGGCCATCAAGCCTTTATAAGAATGCTGTAATGCCTTAGAAATTTGGAAAGTAATTATAACCATATTTCCCCATGTTTGGGTGAAGTATCTTTGCAAAGCAAGTTCTAGACACTTGTTTTCACAGCCAGAAAGCTAAAAGTTTTGGGAACTTCAACACCCATAGCATAATATTAGAAATGAGAGGTCTTTTCATTGCAGGGCCTGCAGTTCTGCGCTTTTCCTCACCTTCAAAACCTTTCCCTGTCCCTTTGTTCTTTCTGAAATGTAAGCAGCCCCAGTAAGATGATCAACCATTTTTGGGTTTGGGCCTTTCTCTCCTGTTATTTTGATGCAGCAATATATATTAAGTTAAATCCTTTGTTGTTTGCACCTGTGGATCACCTTTATGGTGTCCCAGAGAACTGAACAGTGGTCTCTGGTGTATCAGTCTCCTTCAGAATTCTGTCAATTTCTGCATTAGTTATTTCCTTAACCTTCTTATCCTCAGGAGGGAAGTATTCAATCTCCAGAGTATTTTCTTCTGGATATTTATATCCAGTTCCATGCCTGAGGGTTGATGGTACAAAAGTACAGACAAGCCCACCAAAATTGAATCCACCCTATTCAGCTCAGGATATTAGTTATACATTAATCCAGACATATATCTGACATTTTGTGGAAAAAGTATAGTCCCAAGTCAAGGGATCCTTTTGTCTCCAAATGTCACAAACATCCAGTTAGGCAACCATTTTTTTCTAACTTTCCTGGTAGTTGCCAAATTCAGTTGCAGGATTTGGGAGGTAATACTGAGATGATGAATAAGCACCAAATTTAGATTCCCAAGAGGATAATACTTTTAACTTGCTGACAAGGAGTTTAAAAACGATTATAGATCATAACTTCTACAATAGCCAAACATTGTATTTCTTTGTTCAGTGCATGAACACTCTTATAATGTTTACATACATGCTGTAGGATAAGGTGTTATAAAACTCTGAACTATGATGTGTAAAACTTCCAACCAATTTTAAAGAAATACACAGTAAACAATCTTACTCTGACCATGATAAACACTATGGTATAGTTCCACTGTTAAAAACACAGCCTCCACCCCTTCCATCTCAGTAGCTTACCACCAGTCTCTTACAAAATGCATGGTAAAAGTGCTGCACCTCTCTCTCTCTCTCTCTCTCTCTATCTGTCTCTCTCCCTATCACAGCTAAATTGAGAATGTAATTAGGTGTTGGAATTTTTTAATATCATACATCAATAAAAAAAATTGCAGGTCACTGAACTTTGATTCTGGACGTGACTGTGTTTTCATCAAGGGAAAAAAGATTTAAAAAGCAAGAACGCCACATTTATGTTTAGTATGTAAAATCATCATAAATTATTTGCCAGAGTAAACTACAGATAACTATCTTCTTATTTAACACAGACAGGAGAAAGAATTACAGATGAGCAAAACTGTAGTTTGTCTGTGAAACACTCGAAATAATCTTAAAAATGCCAGTAAAAACCTGCACCAGAATGATGCTTTTTCAGCAACTGACTTAATACAATGATTGTGAAGTGTTAGGATCTATAACACATTTATTTATCCCCTGTCATCACTTGTTGCTGGATTAAAGTGGTTTCACTTGTGCTCTGCTCATGCCAGAACAATTCAGCTTCACTCACTTTCTCACTCAAGTAGAATGCATGCGAAACCACACTTATCTTGCAATTAGTGACCTGAGGGACATATTAATGTACAATTAAACACTTACAATACGTTACATTCATCCCAAAGTGCTGCAAAGAAGACAACTGAATAACCACATCAGATGAAAACAACACTCTTAAGTGGTATCTAATGGCCAGAAAATATGGTATATCTACCATAACCACAGCAATGATGACCACAATGCCCTAGCACTGAATACAAATAAACTACTGTGAAGTGTCTTACAGCATATAAGAAACAAAAGAAAAAAGCTATCGTATCTTTCATATCTTATGACCAAGGTAGACAGGTCAGTAGAGTAGGATTGGGGTAAATGGAGAAAGCAAAGTCAGTAAGGGCAGGATGGGGCTACAAGAGGTAAAGCCATCAAAATTGGAGAGTAATGAGTACCAATGACTGTAGTTTTGGTAACAAGCTTCCTGAACTAGTGGCCTTGATAGAAGAAGAACATCTGGACATCATGGCAGTCACAGAAACATGCTACACCCACACCACGACCAGGATGTAAACATACAAGGGTACACTATCTACAGGAGGGACAGGGAGGGTAAAAGAGGAGGAGAAGTAGCTCTCTCATAAGGGAAGGAATCAAAGCAACAGAACAAAAGGATAAATGGGGAGGAGAGGAAGCACTGTGGGTCAACTTGGAGACAGGCAATGGCACCACAATCCACACAGGATTGAATACAGACCCCATCTCAGGATAGGAAATGGACAAGGAAATGATAGACGCATCCTTAGAATGGCAAAAAAGGATAGATATTGTTGATGGGGGATCTGAATATGCCAGATGTTAACTGGAGTGCATTGCTGCAGCCACATCAAAAGCGGGTCATTCTAGATGCCCTGCAGAAGCATGCCTTAGACAACTAGTACTGGAACCCACTCAGGAGGAACAATCTTAGACCAGGTACTGAATGGAGATAGAGAGAGGATCACAGATTTAGAAGTGGGTAGCGATCTGGGAACTAGCGACCTTCAAACAGTACGGTTCACAATAAACACAGCAGTGGAGTCAAGCATACAAAGGCAAAGATCCTCAACTTTAGGAGGGCTGACTTTGCCAAAATGGGTGAGTGCCTAAGGAACACACTAGAAAATGGGCAGGAAGGAGGGGTGGAAGAACAATGGGGAATAATCAAAACTGCCATCACTGAGGCAACAAGCCTTTGTGTGAAGCAAATAAACAAAACAAAACAATGTAAAAACACTATGGTTCACAAAGGAGGTTGCAGGGAAGGTTATGGAGAAAAGATAGCATTCAGGAAGTACAAGGAATCACAGAAGGAGCAGGACAGAGAACTGTATCAGTTAAAGCAGAAGGAAGCAGGGAAGGCAGTTAGAACAGCAAAGGCCCAAACTGAGGAAAAGATAGCCAGCTCAGTTAAGAAGGGGAATAAAACCTTTATAGGTACATCAAGGAGTGAAAAATACCAAGGGAGGGATAGTGAGGCTTAATATAGGGAAGGGGTGGGCAGTGGTGACTGTGAAAAGGCAGAGATACTAAACAAATTTTTACTCTATATTCACAAATGAAGAGGGGAGGCACCTAAACCAAGCAATAGAAACACTCTGGATAGGAGGGTTGATACCAGCCCATAAACAGAAAAATGAGTTCAGAAAGAACTCTTAAAATTGAAGGTGGACAAAGCAATGAGGCCTGATGGGATTCATCCCAGAATTCTAAAAGGACTAAGGGTAGAACTAGTGACACCACTGACTACCCTCTTTAACAAATCATGGGAGGATGGGGTGGTACCTTTGGAGAGGAGATGGGCAGATGTTATTCTACTCACAAAACTGGGAGCAGGGCAGAGACAGGAAACTACAGACCTGTTAGTTTGACCTCAGTGATAGGGAATATGATGGAATCACTTGAAGGAAAGAATTGCTGAGTACCAAGAGGACAGAGGGCATGGGACCCAAGGCAGCATGGATTCACAGTGGGAAGGTCATGTCAGATGAATCTAATAGATTTCTTTGACTGGGTGACCAAAGTAGTATATCAGGGAGGGCTGTGGACATGTCTACCTAGACTTTAGCAAGGCATTTGACACAGTCCCACACAAGATTAATATACAAGTTAGCCAGCCTTGTAGTGGGTCCTAAGATGGTAGCCTGCGTAAAAATTAGCTAGAGAACTGGACAAAGGGTAATAGTAAACAGAGTCCACTCTGAAGAAAGGGATTACTAATGGGTACCACAGGGTTCAGTATTAGGACCAGTCCTCTTCAATGTCTTTATGAGTGACATTGCAGAGGACTAGAAGGAAAAGTATGTCTCTTTGCAGATGACACAAGATCTGCAACAGGTAGGACAGACATAAGGCAATTCTAGCTGAGAGAGACCCCTTCTGAGTACTGCTGCAGTTCTGAGACCAGTCTCCACAAGGACATAGACAGGATAGAGGCAGTCCAGAGGAGGGCAACTAAAATGGTGCAGGGTCTGCACCAGAAGATATATGAAGAGAGACTTAGGAGCTTATTGTGTAAACCCCAAGGAAAGGAAGGAGAGGGGGACATGATAGAAACTTTAAGGCACTGCAAGGGAATCAGCAAAGTCCAAGAGGGTAGCATCTTTCAGAAAAGAGGTTTGTAAGAACAAGGGGCACAATTTGAAGATAGAGGAGACGGCTCAGAGTTAATGTGAGGAAGTATTTTTCACAGAGAGGGTTGGATGCACAGAACAGCCTTTCTGACAAGGTTGTGGACTCGAAAACAGTGGGGAATTCAAGAATGTATGGGACAGACATAAAGGCAATTCTAGGGATGGGAATAGGATGAAGTAGGCTGTTGGTTAACTAGGATCTGCAGCTTATCCATTAGGTAGCGAAATGGGCAGACTGGGTGGGCTAATCGGTCCTTATCTGCCATCAAATTCTGTGTTTCTATGTTTCTATATCTGCCACAGTACGCCACTGAAGGAATTATACTCTGGAGTCACTACAGATACTGCAAACTGTATCTTCATGTGAGTTCCAATACCAAATGCAAATAATCCTTTACAAACAACAAAGGTACGTAGCCCACTGTACAGCTCACACATGACAGCTGCAGTAACACCAGGTGACATTTCATGCAATACACTTTCTCAAAGGAAGGAACCCTTGAGAAAGCATACTACTGTACAAAATGCCATTGGGTGTTTTTGTAGCTGTCATGTGAGCAGTACAATGGATATATGTCCTTGTAGTATTAGTACTTTTGTACATCTGCAAAATAAAAAATATTTTAATTACTACATGCTTTATATGAATTTTTGTGTTTCCATTGAGTGGTGTGTGTATGTGTGTGTGTGTGTGTGTGAAAGGCTTTTGCGGTTTCTGGTTTGTCTTTCAGCCTCTTGCACCACAGTTTGATTAGTTATTCCTTTTCTGTTGCCTGACAATACAGGGTAGCCTACAAGATGCAAAGTGTCATCTAACCCTAACATTTTGTGCCACAGTTAATAGCATTTCCTGAAGTGCTACTATCTGTAGTGTGAAAATTAGGTCAGCTGATGCTTTCCTCTTGTAGAGCTACCATACCTTTGTTGTTTGCACAGTATTATTTGCACTTACTACTGAAACTTGAATAAACGAATGGTTTCTAGTAATCAATGTGCCTTCCATGCATAATTGCATTCTAAGACATGAAGTGTGGCTGTGGGAGAGGAAAGTGTTACCTTCTTTCTTTCTAATGTGTATTACCCATCCCTAAGCAAGGCATCACCCCACCTTTGAGAAATCCTGTTTATTTTCTAATTTCTTATATACAGTATCTAGTAGCATTATTTAACAAAATCAGTTTATTATAAGGGCAATCCTCTACCATGGTGGGGGGGGTCCACCACATCAACCAATGATTTTCTAATGAGAAGTGTTGTTTTATAAAAGCAGCACACAGTGTAGGTGAACAGTCAACCTTCAGGTTCACATGACCAACAGTAAGCTAATATGTACGCTTCTTAGCAATTAACCACACCTGTCTTAGTGAAGTACATACTCATGCCATAAACAAACATTGAATTGTAGTAAACAATGCACACATTCAACTGCCTTAATGTTAATTGTACAAAATGGTTCTTTTGATGCATTTTAACTAATTAGCCCCAAACTCCAAAATATGCACACATATGAATCAAGATAGAACAAATCAGATATAAACTTGGAGCTGCTGTATAAGAAGAAATAAATTTGTGTTTAAAAATTGAAAAGAAACAAACTGGTGCTGTGCTGGGTTGATAAGATAAGTCTACTCCAAAGTAAACTAGGCAATACCAATCACAGATACATTATTTCTGCTCTTCCTGTGACCTTGTCTTTATCACTGATAGCACTTAAACAGGAGGTGGCACTTCTTATGAATTGCCTTTCCTTCCTTACCTTGTTGGTTTGCTTAAGAGGTTAACCATGACAGAAATGGCACCCTGGTCTTCTAATTTGTAATGGAAGTATTAACCTTTAACCTAAGTGAAATGATACAGCTCAACATGTAGTTAAACTGCAAGGGATAGATAGCACTGAAGTAGTAATTATAACATCTCAGTTTACAAAATGCACAACAAAGTAAAACAGAGCCTCAGGGCACCAGTGTTAACATCTAATATTTCCAGATGAAAATAAGAAACATTTGGCTATTTCTGCTATAGAAATGATAATAATACTATCACTTGGCATAAACAACCCATCAATCTTGTTTATTTAGGAAACAATATAGCTATGGCCTGTTACAGTTGTCCAGATAAAATAAGGACTGACAATGCTATGGTGTTAATGGCACCATTTCGGTTTATAACAGCATAAAATGAAATAAAAACAAGATCCCAAGGCCATAGAAGAACCAACATTTAGTAAGGTAGTGCTAAATCGATGCATTACTAATTAGTAATGTTGATTTGGTGCATAGCACTTAACACATAAAGCAAGCATCCTTGCATCTGAATATAGAGTTGCAGAAAACACTCTGATGCATGCTGCACATTCTGTTTTAAATACCATAAACTTGTCCTGTTTTTGCAGTTCTAGAGCTTTACAGGGACATAGCATATGACTTCAGACTAAGATTATAGCAAAAGTGTAAGTACAGTTCAGATGGCACGTGGTTAAAAAGGCAAGGATTTTAAATTTCTATTCGAGATTCAAACATTTCTTTTTAAATAATGTTCTTTATGGGCATATCATCAGGAACAACAATCCACAAATGCACACTGTATTTGCAAATCAGTTTCTAAGTCCTATGGACATTTAAGGAAAAGAAAACGTGTGACCTTGTCCAGATCACTGTTTGTTATTTTAACTCTTTTCAGTAAAAATGTTTCATACAGCTCTGTAAATTCAGGCAATATTCAGCCTGGTTCTTATCAAATCAACTGTCCCTCAATGCCAAGAAAACTGTCTCCATGACCTTTGGATCCCGGCAGAGGCTTACCAGACTCACCCCTTCCCATTATTCCAATCTTGAGATGGCACAGTGGTAAAGGATGTCTCTTCCTTTAAGTGCCTTGGGGTCTGGCTTGATCTCTATCTTGAGTTCTTGCCACACAATGATTCTATCCATCTTAAGCTCCACCCTAAGCTCGGTGTGGTCTACAGGAACAAAGTGAGTATCCCACTTTATGCCTGGCATGAGATTGTATAGAAAATTATTCTCCCCATCTTTGACTGTGGTGAAATAGTCTACAGTGCCATTCCCAAATCAACGCTTGCCAGATTGGACACCCTCTTACATTCCTTCTGCCATTTTGCATTGGACTTTCTCACCTCATACCCACTACTGCCCTCTTTACTCCTCCTTTCCTGCCCTTCCCTCCCTTGATGGCAGGTACCTTTCTTATTACTTCCTTTATATTTAAATTCGGTTTTGACTCCCTAATTCCCTGCCTTTCTGAATTAATGCTGACATGTTTGCTCTAGTAAAACCTGATCAGCTGATCAGGTGTTACTAGAAGACAAAACATCAGCAGTCATTCATGCCAGGACCATTACTGAGACAGACACTGAACAGGCAGACTGTCTGCACCGGAGGACTGTTTTCTTTATTACAGGTGATATATAAATTATTTGTTCTAGGTGCTGGTGGGGTTGACTTGGGGGGTCTCCTGTTTTCATAGACCTGGTGGTTGGGACTCACATGGTGGGAGGTGGGGGAATGTATTTGACACATGGGCAGGAGACGGTAGTATATTGAAATTTAAATTATTATTGAGACACATTTTCACTCAGTCAGTTGACACTTTACAGTCTTGAACATCTCCATAGCTGGGGAGGGGTGCCAGTGGGGTGATGGGAGGACGGTTTTATGATTACAATGTATTTGGGAGGTGGGAGGGGTGGCATTATAGCACAGAAGGTGAGGATGAATTTTAGTACAGTTTTAGTTGTTTTAAATAAATGAAATGTATTATTATATTTTCTTCCTGGTTAAACTTTTGAGATGGATGGATAGCTAGATCGATAGATCAATAGACAGATAGATAGATAGATAGATAGATAGATAGATAGATAGATAGATAGATAGATAGATAGATAGATAGATAGACAGAGAGATAGATAGATAGATAGATAGATAGATAGATAGATAGATAGATAGATAGATAGATGGATAGTCAGACAGACAGACAAACACATAAATAACAACTGTCTCTTGGAGACACCTATTTTAATTTGAATTATGTTTATTTATTTGAAATTCAGAGATACCTTTGAGCCAGAGGCTCTTTACAGAGGTTCAAAACATATGGCTGTCTCCCCATGAGCTGGCCAGTTCACATTGAAAGTTATTTGTTTTGGCATTCTGTGTTTCCCAGGTGCACTTGTTTCAGGCTGCTTTATATTTCTGAAAATCCTCTGGAGAGCCAGAGCTTTTAGTTGCATGCCACAAGCTATCCTAAGCATAATTAGATCTAGTAGTTGGGGATGATTCAAGAGCTACGTGTGCCCCGTAACTTGAGTTTGGTGTGGGGGTGAAAATATTGCATGACTCAGAAAAGGGTGCTATAAAGCATTTGAGAGCAGCATTGATGTCTCTTGGTGAGTCTAAAGAACTTCAGTCCCACTGATTTAGATGGGCTTTGAGTTTGCCTAGTTTCCCTTCTTTTAATAATCTGTGTATACTACCTTGTCCTGTGCTTTAGGTGACTTGTTTGATCATGTAAGAAGAATGTGGAATGGTCACTGATGGAATCCAGAAGCACAATAGGGTGGGTAATTCTATCAGTACAGTTGGTGATCACCAGTCGATAAGGGTGTTTGTCTCAGTATGCTAGTTAATACATGTAGGGGCATCCACAATTTGTGAGAGATTGAGAGAAGCTAGTCACCTTTGTAAGGTACTCGCTTTAGTTGACAACCAATTAATATTAAAGTCCCCCATCATGATGAGTTCAGCCTTTGGTCGACGGTCTGAAAGATAGTCAACGATTACTTAGAAACCATTGGGAGTTAATTTGGAGGGCAATAGACAGAAACATACCTCTCAACCTTTTGTCCCCAAATTGGAACATTGCCTCTCAAAATGTGGAACAATGAGCAAAATGTGAAACACTTAATCAAATCTTTACCTAAGAAGCTCGAAAACTGTTAAAATGTTTGCATTTGTGTTCAGAAAGCTCTGTTATTAATTGAATATTATATTTTATGCATAATTTAATATAGATCTTTGCTTTAAAATGTTAACACTGAATGTGGGACAAGTCCTCACAATGTGTAACAGGAGCTTTGTGAGTAAAATGAGGAGCGTTCCTCATAATGTGGTACAGTTGAGAGGTATGGACAGAAACCACAACTGTTTTACCATTAATGGCAAGTAACAGTTTGATGGCCAGCATTCGGATATTGTTCCCTGTGATTATTGAAGGTAACATTTGTACTTTAATGTGTTCCTTAATGTAGCTGCATACATCCTCCATCCCTTTTACTAAGTTCTATCCAGTCTATGCAATGTGTAGCCTGGTAACTGAAAAGTTGAATCATGTATCCTAGGGCTTGCAGGTTTCAATAATGATAGAATGTCTGGCTGGTGCTGTGTCATCCAGGCTTGTAGTTGATCTAATTTAGTCATAAGGCTGCAAATATTGAGTGTGGCCATTGTGAGTCCATTTTGTTTTAAAACTGGGGTTGTTCCCAAATTAAATGGGCGGGGTTAGGTGTACATTACCAGAAAGAAGTAGGAGTAGCCCAGTCAGTGAAGTCTTATTGTCTGCCATTTTAGGTGCGTAAGTGCCTGTGACCAACTGGTCCTTTTGCAATTGTTCTTTTTAACATAGGTTGGGATAAAGTAGAAGAAGGGTTGAGGATAAGGTAATCAAGAATGTACATTCCATTTGTTATATTGTGGTGTGGTGGTAAGAGAGAACTGATCTGTCACCATGGAAGCAGTGGTTTTGTAGGCTTGTCAGAACTGAGCTTTATCATGAGTTGTTTGGAACATCTAGATTATTGTTCCTTGGTAGAGCAATAGCAAGAGTAAGCCATAACGTAGGAGGAAATACTTGCATTGAGGGGTCATTTTGTAGTAGTACACCAATGTTTTGTGGAGGTATTAGGATTAAAAGTGGTAGTTCTCTTTAAGAATGCGGAGAAAGAGGACAGGTTGGAGCTGCTTTATGTGAGAAGGCAGGATCTGGATGGTGTTAATATTAGTACAGCCAGTAGTTGAAGGCAGTAAAGGGAAGACGGGGTTAGAAGTGTATTTAATAGTGGTCAGGGCCAGAGATGGTGGGCGGGATTAAAATATAGGTCAAAATTAAGCTGGCAAGAGTAAAAGCCAGTGTTTCAGAACTAGCTCGAATTATCCAGAGTGTCTGAAAGAGCCAATCACAGTGATGGCCCCTGGAACTGACTAATTGCGGTGCAGTATTCACGAGGGCAGCCAGTGGAAGAAGAGCCATTGCCTGTGATTCAGGCTGGGCAGAGAGACTGTATGGATCCACGCACTCAGGTTGATCCTGGTTGGTGGTTCAAGGAAGGAGACAGAGAAAACAGGATCTCAAGGGAGGAAGCCGAATATATGGGAGTGGCTGGAGATGCCTGATCAGGGCTGCCTTCTGTCTTGGAGAGAGGAGAGAGGAAGGAGGGTTTAAGAGAATTCAATAGAATTACCTACATCAGAGTGGGTGGGGAGACAGAGCTTGGAAGATAAAGGAGGGGTTGGAGACAGAGGGATTAGGAGAATTAGGAGGAGGGATTTAACTAGCAGCCTAAGAAGGTGTGAGAAAGAAATTGGTGAGGAAGGGAGAGGGGTTGGATAATGTGTCAGGAATAGGAAATGGAAAGGAAACGTCAGCAACAGAGGTGTAGGAGATGAAAATGCAGTCGAAGGAGGAGTTAGCGTTAGGAAATAAGGAAAATATGTAAGAAAGTGGGCTGAGAGGAGAGCAGAGTGAGCAAATCGGTCTAAACAATACAAAAGAGTTGTATCTCTGATTCTTGCCTATGGGTTATCCACAGTTAAATCTGCACAGAAACTACAATTCAGTAGGGCTAACATTAGTCACTACAACACAAATTACTGGTACAGTAAGATTGTCCACAAATATAGGTCAAAATTAAGCTGGCAGGAGTAAAATAAGGTACTGAGAAGCCAGCATTCCAGAGATAGCTTGAAGTATCCTGCGTGGCTGAAAGATCCAATTACAGCAATGTCCTCTCTGGAACAGACCAGTCATGGTGCAGTACTCCTCAGGGGCAGCCAATGGCAGATAGTGCCATTGCCAGTGGTTCAGGCTGGGCAGAAGGACTCTGTGGATCCACCTGCTTGGTTGCTCCTGGTTGGTGGTCTGGGGACTGCAGTGGAGAAAGCCGGGTCCCAAGGGGAGGAAGCCAGAGGTGTGGGATCAGCTGGAGATGCTTGCTCAGGGCCACCTTCTGTCTGGTTGCTCCTGGTTGGTGGTTTGGGGATGTCGATGGAGAAAGTCGGACCACAAGGAGAGGAAGCTGCAGGTGTGGGAGCAGCTGGAGATGCTTACTCAGGGCCACCTTCTCTCTGGTTGTCCTGGTCGGTGGTCCAGAGATGGTGGCAGAAAAGCTGTGTCCCAAGTGGAGAAGCCACAGGTGTGGGAGCAGCTGGAGTAGCCTGATCAGGGCTACTTTCCATCTGGTTGCTCCTGGTCAGTGGTCTTGTGATGGCGGCAGAAAGCCCAGTCTCGAGGGAGGAAGCCACAGGTGTGGGAGCATCTAGAGATGCCTTCTCAGGACCGCCTTCTGTCTGGTTGCTCCTGGTCAGTGGTCCAGGGACAGTGGCGGAGAAAGCCAGGTCCCAAGGGAGGAAGCTGCAGGAGTGGGAGTTGCTGAAGATGCCTGCTCATGACTGCCTTCTGTCTGTTTAACATTTGTTTAGCCAGTATAGCCCATCTACAATGCAACATCTTGTTTCAAGTGGGGTAAGGCTGCTACCATTTTGCAGTGGGGTGGACTGGAGCGATTGGAAGACTAATTGAATTGTCAAGTGTTACAAAGTGAATTCTTGGCTTTGCTGAAGTTTGAAAATATGATCTCCCAGTTCCCAGTTTGGTGCTCTAACATTGCCTCCTTTATTCCAAGGCATTCAACAACACTGCCTTCTTTATACCAAGGTAAAGAAACATAGAATTTGTCAGCAAAAGGACCGCTTGGCCCACTTTGTCTGCCCAGATGTTCTTTGCCTATTCTGCTTCCCCAGATTGTATCTGGTCTCCAGGCTCCTCTGTCCTCTTTTCTTTTTCTAATATACCCCATTAGTGTCCCAGGCATGCTTAAAGCCTCCTACTGTTTTAGCCTCCACCATTTCCACAGGCAGTCTGTTCCAGGTATCTACCACCCTTTCAATAAAGAAATATTTCCCACATCCCTTCTAAAAACCTCCTCCTTCATCGCATGATCCCTGGTGTTGGTGCTCATTCTTGTATGAAAGAAACTCCTACCTGAACCTGTTCACCTCTGTAGAGGTACTTGTAGTCTCTATCATGTCACCTCTCTCATCTCTTCCAGGGTGTACATGTCAAGATCCCTTAGTCTTTTCACATAGGGCTTTTATGAAAACCTTGCACCATTTAAGCTGCCATCCTCTAGAATGCCTCTGACTCATCTATGTCCTTTCTGAGGTGTGGTCTCTAAAGCTGGATGCAGGACTTCAGATGGGGTCTAATTAGTGGGCAACATCACTTCCTTCCTGCTGGAGATAACCCCTCCCTACACCCCAGCATTCCACTAGCCCCAGCCACTTCCTTGTCACACTGCCTTGCCATGCCCTCAGATATGATAACCCTAAAGCCCCTTTCCTGTCTAGTGACTATAGCTGCCCCTCCCTACTCAGCACCAGAGTTCTTATGTCCTAGGTGCATGATTTTTCCTTTTTGGAATTGATCCCCAACTGCCATGTTGCTGACCACTCCTCTAGTTTTCCAAGATCTCTGCACATTTTCCATGCCCACTCCTGGTGTCCACCCTATTGCATATTTCAGTAGCATCTGCAGAATGGTCTACCTTTCCTTCCATTTCTTCTACAATGCCAGTATGAAATACAGTATCTCTTCTATTTAAATCTTGACTTTAAAAAAACAAAAAACTAAGTAGTGGTTTAATAGCTACATATTATATCAGACATTCAATGCATGTCAAAACAAAGGTTTAGAGAATCACACTCACCCAGTGTAAAGAGCACGTTCATTTTTGTGTCTCAAGCATTTCAGTTATCATTATCATCAGGGGCAAATGCATGGGCTTCTCTCTTTATTGGGTATGTCTGGTATAATATATGGCTATTAAACCACTACTGAGTTTTTTTTTCAGAGTCTAGGATTTAAACAGAAGAGATACTGAAATGTTGAGGTCTCATGAGATATTTTATATTTTTAGGGGAATGTAAGCCCATTTGGAGTAGTAACTCCCAAGTTAAAACAGTAGGTGGGAGTGCTTTAAACATACAGCCATAACACAAAATAAGATCCAGAGGCTAAATTGAACAAATGGTAATGAGGCTGTTTTTTATTGTTTGATAGGTAAAAATGTATCTATAAAAGCAGTATAAGCCATTTAAAACAGCATTTATTGAACACAGTGAGAAACTCAACTGAGTGGAACATTTTCAAGGTACATATTGAAGATTATTATTGCAGTGTTTTTTTTCAAATGGGTTATAGAGAATAAATACTTAATGATTGTATTTTAATTTTATAACAGAAAAGCCAAAGCACTGAAGGAGTTCATTGTAAACTAAAGGAAGTTTACCGGGTGATTAAAGTGACTGACATGAATTGATGTATTAGATTCCTAGCATTATTCAAAACAAATATTGAATTCTTATAGCATTATATATGCATATGAAGTCTTATTAGTGCCAGGAGCAAAGAAATTACACAATAGTGGTGTTGAATTTAGGAAAAATGGAGATTTAATTCACTCCATTTTACAGGAATAAATATTATATTGTTCTTGTTAAGAAGTGATTTATACATACCAGCATATAATTTTGATTACTGTTTATACTTTTTTAAAGCCACACACCCTGGAGAAGAGGCCATTGTAGAGGTCTTGAAACATTGGTTTCATGATTGAGAACAATGGCAAATAGAAGCATTTGTCAATGCTGAATGTTTGCTTGCTGATATTAGCATTGGACATGGAGGATAGACAGATGCAGAATAGGAGTTGCAGTGAAGTATTAAACTGATGTCAATCCCACCTCCACCCTGCAGAGATGGACAGGTATTGGGGTGTGCCTGTGGGTCTTTGCCCATAATGCTACAGCATTTCACCTCACCCTATCCTGTAGACACCGACAAGCATTGAGGTGTGCCTTGAGGTGTTTGGCTTCAGTCATCCCATTTCATAAGAACATATGCAGAAATGGGTGCAGTACAGAGAGAATGGGGTGAAGTCTGTGGCTAAAGAGTGCAAAGGCACACCTCAATGCCTGTCACTGGCTTCAGGGTGGGGTGGGCTCATAGTGTACACCAGTGATCCAAAGTTACACCTCTGATGCCTGTCAGTCTGTATATGTGGGAGATTATGGTTAGAAACCCTAACACCCTGGGCATGTGTTGGTATTTGCACTACAAATTTTCAACATGGCCTTTTGTACCCACCTCATGAAAGCATTTGGAACCTCTTCTCATGAACAGTGGCAGTGTGATTTTGTTAATATGTCCGAAACTTCAAGTTCCAATAGCGACCGTGCCATTCTGCACCAGATGTGCGAAAACACAGATCAGGCAGGATGTGAAGAATGACAGCTGTACCACCCATGGGTAGGTGTGAAGAGATGGCAATGTTGAAAATCTGTAGTGAAAATATTAAAAATCTTGAAGTTCTGAGCATCACGTGGAAACTGAGCAACAATGCTTGTACCGCAGTCATTTAGTCAAATTATTTCACTGAATTTTCAACATAGGCATTTTGTGACCTCTGCTCATGAACACTGTCACTATGATTTTCTTAATCTGTCCAAAACATTCATTTCCCACAGCTGAGCGAGACATTGTCGCCAGATGTGCAAACTGATATTTCAGGCAGGATATGAAAATGGCAGCTGTACTGTTCATAATGAGGTGTGGCAAAATGCCAATGTTGAAAATCTGGAGTAAAAATATTACAAATTTGCTTCTGAGCATACGTGGAAACTTCACAACACATCTTGTAACACAGTCATTTATGGACTTTTGTCACCAAATTTTCAACATATGCATTGCTCATGAACAGCATCACTATGATTTTCTTAATGTGTCCCAAACATTGATTTCCCACAGTGACTGTGCTATTCTGCACGGAAGTGAAAACACATTTCAGTCAGGATGTGAAAATGACAGCTATACTCTTCATAATGAGGTGTGAAAAATGCCAATGTTAAAAATCTGGAGTGAAAATATTGCAAATTCACGAAGGTAGAAGCATGCATGTAAGCTGTGCAATGCACGCTCATAAAACAGTCAATTTTGATTTTTCCACAAATTTGCAACATAGGCTTTTTTTAAATCACTTTTACCCCTCCTAGGACCTGCAGACCTGACCCTTAGGGACTGCCAAGGAGTAATCCTCCTGCCTCACTGGCCTTACCCAGATTTACCTCACTGTCCCCATGTGGCTGTGGTGTCCCCCTCAAGTGGGGCTGAAGTGGGGTGAGCAAGCACCCCAAAACTTATATCTCATCAGACAGGAGGTAGTCAGGCAGGTGAGGAGCACATTAGAGGCATGCTCCAGGCACTCATTCTTCCCAGGATCTGCAGGTGTTTTACCTTTTCAGTGCAGGGGAGTGGCACGCACCTCCGGCAGGCATCACTCCTGGCGTCGCCTCCCCATCCCTCTATGTCTGCTCTGCACTTGCAGTACCACTGGCCTCCACCAGAGGCCAGTCAAGTCTGGGCATAACTCCAGCTCCCTCTCGGGAGAGAGAGGCAGTCCTCCGGACCCTCAATCCTCTCCTTCCCCTGCTGGCCCGATGACCCAGGCTCGCTCCTGAACCCAGGTTGACAGCATGTGGCGAGGTGTGGCATCCAGTGCCTCAACCCTCAGCTCCCACGGGCGGCTAACATAGGCTTTTGAGAGCCCACCTCATGAACACTGGCACTGTTGTTTTGTTAATTGGTCCCAAAGGTGATTCTGCACAGTGACCATGAAATCACCTTTCCGGACCAAATAAAGGCATGGCAGTAGCTGAATTCATGAGGAGGGGTCCCAATAACCCAAGTTGAAAATTTGGGTCCAAAATTCCCTAAAATGCCTGAGATATGCACAAAGTTTAAAAAACCTATTTATGCCACTATACAGCTTACAGGCATTTCTTCACTTTGCTGTCGGCTTTGAAGAGTGCTGAGCGTGTTCCCAGTCCACTGAGATCATTGCCTGGGCTCTGGAGGTAAGCATGGGGTGAAGGGGGGTGTGAGGAGGCAGGTTGGCAGAGGGTGGGCTCGGGTTGGGGAGGGGCTACCAACTCAATGAGGGACTGTTTTGTGTTTTACAGGGTTAAAAAACAAACATTGAGGGCTGTTTTTTAAAGGGACATTTGGCATGCTGGGGCGAGTTCCCAGTATGCCACCTGAATGATTTTTTAGTGGGGCTGTAGCCGATGGGGGATTGGGTACCCTGTTGGCACATACAGAGTGGGGGGCAAGAGCCGAGGGTTGGGCACCCCCTTGCCAGACAACAAATTGGGAGTGGGCTCCCCATCAGCAAATTGAACTGGGAAGGGGGACTGAAGTCAACAGGGCTGGGTATCCCATCAGCAAAGAAAGACTGTTGGTGGGACGATGATGCTGAGTGGGATTGGGCATAATGTTTGCTAAAATTTTTATTATTGTGTATATGTTTTTATGTACAGTGCCTTGGATTTGAAAGGTTCTATATAAATAAAGTTGGTTTGGTTTTGGTTTGGCATACAATAGAAACTTGGAGTGGGACATTATGCCAATGGGGACTGGGCTCCCCATCAGCAAATGAACTGTGTCGGGGTCATGTGGATGGCAACATACCACCCTGCAATGATGGGTCGCTCCCTCATTGCAGCCAGTAACTGATGCTGCAATGATGAGGGGCCCCTGATTGCAGCGGGTGAAAATGTTTCACGGTGGTGGCACGTTGGCTGACCTAGTGTCAGCCACAGCATCCACCGCATTGAGAAAAGTGAGCCAAGCCTCAAAAGGCACTAGGGCCATTGGCCCCCACAGTGCCGAACCTCCAAAACCCCGCTTCTCTCCTAAGCTGTGCCGAATGTTTCTTGCATGCATATGCAAATATAAAAATAAATAATAAGAGAAGCTATTGAGTGATCCAGTTTTTCTGTTTTTATTTGTTTCTCATTCTGAGACACTAAACCTTGACCTACAGAGGTTTAACAAAGGACCAAAAGCTCTGAGGGGTTTATATATTCTAGATTCTGTTCCTCACATACAGTACTACCCCTTCTTCCTTCCAGATTCCTGCCCTGTATCTCTTGAGTAGTTATTTAAAGCAACTATTTTTTTATTTGGCAAAATGTTTCATAATAACATTTGTTAATTAGTAATGGACCTCTGGCAAATCATCCATAAACCTTTTCACTGTGTTTAATTCCTGAACTGAAATATGTGGTTTTGTAGTTTATAAAGTTCTGGTTCTCCTGCCATGTCCACAATGAATCAATTCAACATTTTTGTATCATGCTACACTGTTTATCAATAAAGACATGTACTAGAAACATGGAAACATAGAATTTGGTGGCAGAAGACTGAAGGCCCACGAGCCTGCCCTTGCTATGCTACCTCACCCCACTGACCTAATCTACCGATATATGTATACCCCACTACCCCACTCTTAAACCCTTGCTGCCCCTTTGGGACTGTGAGTCCCCTTGCCCTGTCCCATCCATTTTAAACCCATTAAAAGTATCTTCCCAACCACTTCTGCCAGCACCTGTTCCATGGTTCCACCATCCTCTCAGCGAAGTAGAACTTCCTCAAGTTTCTCCTAAATTTCCCATCAACCTTCAGTCATACTCCCTAATGACTGCATCCCTATTTGCACAAATAGGTCTTCACTGTTACCTTGTTTAACCCTGCAAAACCTATATGCTTCAGTCATCTCCCCCCTCTCCTACCTGGCCTTCAGTGAATGCATGTCTAGGGCCTCAGCTGTTCCTCATGGGATCTGCCCTGTAGGCCCTGGATTATCTTCATGTCCCTTCACTTTATCCACCTAGTCTGTCAATGTCCTCAGTGAGGGCTCCAGAACTGGGCACAGTTATCCTGATGATGCTCACCAGGTATATGTACAGTGGCAGAAACACCTCACTTTACCTACTGTCAAAACCCTCCATAAGCAACCTAAGCATCCTCAAGGCCTTGCTGTATGCTTTGTAGCATTGACTTGTTTGCTTGAGGAGTCACTGGTTATGACCCACAGATCTTTCTCTCCTCTCTTTAAGTGTCCAGTATAACTCCTCCTATCCAGTATCCCTATGTGGATTCTGTCTAACTAAAATCATTAATGTGCACTTCTTGGCATTGAGCCTCAGCTGCCAGGCCATAGATAATGTCTCTAGTTTCTCTAGTTCTTCAGGAACTCATGCACTCTTTCCTCATGATCCATCCTGCCCCATATCTTTGTGTTGTCAACAAAAGTACAATTTTCCCTTGATATCTTCACCAATGTCACATATGAACATATTACATAGTGCAGGTCCCAGGACAGATTCATGTAGCACTCCACTTGTGACCTCACTTTCCCTGATTTAGCCCTATTAAGCACTGCTCTCTGTTACCACCCCATGGGTGCAACTAGGGCTAAAAGTTGGGGGAAATGGATATACTGAACCTTTTATGCTCTTGCCAATGTCATTGGCCCTTGTGCAAGCTAAACAGTTTAAGGGACTGGACTCCCTCATACCCCAGTGGTTACACCCATTGTCACTCCTTAGTCAATTTAATATTCACATAACTAACTCAGACCCACTCAGGTCCTTCCAACTTCTTCAGCAGCCTCCTGTGAGGTTCTGAATAGAAGGTCTTGCTGAAGTGGAAGTAGAGCAGATCTACTGCCTGTCTCCTTTCTATTGTCTTGGTGACCAAATCAAAACCTATATCAGAGTTGGTTTGGCAAGGCCTCCCTGACATAAATCCATGCTACTTTTCATCCTGTAGTCCATTGTCATCTAGTTAGGCCACCAAACTCCTTCACAATGATCTCCATCAGATTTCCTTTGATGGAGGAAGGATGACAGGCCTGTAGTTCCCTGTATCCTCGTACTCCTCCCTTTGGAGTGGTGCTATGTTGGTGGATCTCCAATCCACTAACACCACTCTGGAAAGCAGTGAGTCCTGAATAGATTGGGTAATGGTTCTACCAATACTGTAGCCAATTCCTTAGCACTTAGGTGAAGGCTATCTAAGCCTGGCACCCTGTCTTGTCTACTCTGAAAGCTTCTAATCCTTTAGTACCCTGTCCAGTAAGATGTGGTTCTGCCTCCCCTTGCAGCAACCATTATACCATTCTCCAGCAGAGAACCATTGTCCTCTACTCGAGAACTGAGCAAAGTAATTGTTTAGTACATATGCCTTCTGCTAGTCATCCTCCACTACCCCCAGCTAGTCTGACAATTCCCTTCTTGTTTTCCTTTGTCCCTATGTACCTTTTCCCACATTTTTATTCCCTCAGCACTCTGCAGCTCCATGTCTGCCTTTGCTTCTGACCTCTACCCTTGCCTTTTTGAGTTTAGCCTGAGTCTTCTGTGAGAGTTCCTCCCCTTATTTCCCTTGTACAGTACTTAGTGAAGGCCATTCTTTTGCCCTCACTGCCTCCCTTACCCTGTTTGAGAACCAGATCAGCCTTTTGTACTTGCTCCTTTAGGCAACCTTATTTGCACAAGCTTCAGTCACCTCCAGGAGTACCCCTTAATCCTGCTCCATTGTCCTTCTGTCTTCTCAGTCTGATCTATACCTACCAATCTTCCCCTAACTAGTTGCTTGTATCTTTCCAAAATCTTCCCACTTGAAGACCAGAACACTGTTTTCCTTGATGACAGTCATTCTCCCTTGTCAGTTTGACCCACACAGTGTTGTGGACACTGGACCTGAGTGTTCTTTGACAGTTGCCACATCACCATGTCTGAGTTGGTGAGTACCAAGTCAAATATGTCATCCTGACATGTGGGATCCTTGACCAGCTGGACCAGTAGACAGTCCAGAAGCATATCTTGCAGTGCTTGACTCCTGCTAATCCTAGATTCTGGGATGTCTCAGTCTATATCTGTTAGGTGTTGATCCCCTAATAACCACAGATCCTCTTTTGCTACTCTCTTTTGATTTCTTCCCTCATCTCTGTCTCCTTCCTCTTTCTGCCCCAGTGGTTTGTGTACCATCCCTAATCTAACTTTTCTACTAACACCTGTTGTCAGCTGCACCCAGAAAGATTCCCTTCCCTTCCCTCTCTTTTTATAGTCACATCCTCTGTTGCCTCAAATCTTTTCCTAATACATATGGCTACTTCCCTCTTTTCCCTTGCCTCTGTCTCTTGTAGGTATGGTACACCCTGGAACTGCTAGATCCCAGTCATTGTTGCAGTGATAGTTATTAGGTCTATTTTATATTATTTATTTAAACTTTTGGTAATCGGAAAGGCACTCTGAGCCAGGGCTTGTTTCCATGTGTGACCTGGGGAGCAGGGTACAATATGAACAATATACATGTGAGTGATATATACATATACACAATTAATCAGCCAGATACATAGCTCATAAGTGCAGCTATACAAAAACATTTGAATAATAAAAAGAATTACTCATAGGTATAAAAAGAAGAGAAGAAAGGGAGATGGAGTGCAAGAGTAAGAGCTGCTTAGGGGAGAGGTTGGGGCAGAGGCAAGGAGCAGTCAGAGCACTTCGGATCAGGCACTTGAATGCTGGAAGCAAAGTGTCTTAGTGGCAGGTAGATGAAACTTGGTTCCAGAAGGAGGAAGATAGAAGCGGAAGCTGATTGACCTTCCATAGAGTAAAGAAGGGAAGGGAAATGAACAGGACACCCTAGATTGAAGTGGGTAGGGAGGGAATGGCTGAAGATAGGAGAGAGAAAGACAGGAGGTAAGAGATTCAAACCAGTAGTTAGCAATGAAAGCTAAGGAGGTGTCTGACAGCAATCGGTGAGGGATCTGAGAGCAGTGTCAAGTAGAGGCAGCAGTGGTGAGTGAAGAAGGGGGTTGTGGCAAATCAGCTAAAAGAATTTAGGAGGGTGTCAAGTATGGTGAGGGAAGAGGTGGGTTCATTACTCTACATGATGTTGGCATAGCCAAGCACTAGGAGGATGTTTTGTGACTAGCTCATGATGCATGGATAGGGAGAAGCATTCCTTGTTATGGTACATTACACCTAGTTTTGGATGGAGCCTAGGGTGCAAGGTGTCAATATGGACTGAGTAATCTATTTTGCTGTCAAGCCATACCCCAAGGTATTTGTATGCAGAGACAACTTCTAGAAGGGATCCATCTGGGGACTAGAAGACAGGGATGGACAGGAGTGTTATGAGTTTTGACATCACCCAAAGGTCATAGAGACTGTTTTTCAGATTTATCCTCAAGTTGTTAGCCTGGAGCCAGTTTGGCACTCTGTTAAAGTCAATTTGGAGAGGGCCTCAACTTTAAGGGTAGAGGGACCAGTAGTATAGATGATTGTACCATCCATGTACATATGTATTTCTATGTGTGAGTAGACTGATGGAAGGATGCTGATAACTGGGAGAACAGGACAGGGCCAAGGATGGAGCAACGGGCACAACAGCAAGGATAGGGAGGGGAAAACAGGGTGGAGTCCACCTGGACCGACTGACTTCTATTTGAAGGTAGGAACTGAACCGGTTTACTATAGGTGTTGCTAAGCGAGTATCTTGAAGCTTCCTGAGCAGGAGTGGGTGGGAGACAGAGTTGAAAGCTTTTGCCAGATCGATGAAGACTGTGGCAATGATGTGACCCAGATCCATTCCTGAGAGAATGGCATCTGTGACACACAGTAAGGAGGACATGGTAGAGTAATTTTTCCTAATGCCTGCTTAGAGCAGAGAGAGAGAGAGTGTTTGTGACAGTGAGGAAATCCACAACCCTAGAATAGACTAGGGATTCCTGCAGCTTAGCAAGGGAAGGGAGGAGGAGATGGGGTGGTAGTTTTCTGGGTTGGAGGGATCACCACCTTTGTGGAGAGGTAGGATCTTGGCTGTTTTCCAAGCCAGAGGAGTATAACTGAGGAAAAGGAGAGAATGAAGAGATGTGGGGGAGGACAATGGCGAGTATAGAAATATGAAGAAGTTTGCAGTCAGTGTCATCAGGACTAGATTTGGTGGGATTTAGTGACATTAGAGTGCTGTAGACTTCATGCTGTGAGGGGAATTGGTACCCATTAGAAGAGTGCTGAGTGGGGGGATCAGGGTGGGCCAAAGTGGAGGGGTCACAGATATCACATGAGATAAAATATTTATTTTGTGAGTTGGGCACAGAAGCAGGGTCTGAGAATAAGGAACCCTCTACCAAGTAGACTGGGGTTGTTGACTGGGCAATAAATTTTATTTTGCCAGCCAAATCCCAGTGAAATCATGAATTTGCCCTGGAAACATTTCATGAAATTAAGCACTTATGGCGAAATTTCACTGTCAATTTCCAGGTAAATCTACTTCGCCAATAAATTTCACCTTCGGTACTATTAGGCCAACTTAGGGAAAAAGGCTCATCACATGACTTACTCTCTGCAGCAGACTACAGATCACGTGGAGACAGCGCCAGGCAGGAAAGCACTGATTCTGCTTCATTTTCCTAGACCTTGAAAACAGAGGTACTGGTCTCAGTTAGAGTAGGCAGCAGGACAAACCTTTATAAGTAGTTCAGTTTGTGGTTGTGTGTTGTTGTTCCCAAAATTCTTTACTTTAAACACAGTTAATCATTCTTTGTTAGGGCATTTTCTGTTGGCTTATATTTTTCTATCTTTAAGTTTATAGTGAGTTTGTTTGTGAGTGTGTGTGTGTGTGTGTGTGTGGCGACTCCTCCTCTCTCTTTCTCTTTTAATTATTTTTTATTTTTCTAACATGGATGGGCAAGAAACCGGTGAGGAAAGGGGACTGGACAGAAGAAGGCAACAACAGCAGCAGGAGCATGTGCCCTGCCACCCGCAAGAGCAGGATGTTGTAGCCCCACCTGGACATCTGTTGGTGCCCTTCCACCAGGCAAGAGTCTCATCAGTGGTCTCTTCATTACAAAAGCTGCAGATGACAGTGTTGTCATCTGCAATCTTTGTGGCTGGAGGCTGGGCAAGAGGGGTCACACTTTGGGACTGGTGGACAAGGAGACATCTGCAGCACCACCACCCTGCAGAGTGTCTCCAAAAGCAGCAGGAGTTGGCAGTAGCAGGAGGAACTGCTAGTGGGGTAATGACCAGACAGAAGGGAAGGAGGCCAGCAGGAGGAAGGCAGTCAGAACCAGCCTAGGGGGTGCCGTACAGTACCAGGTCCAGCAATACACAGCAGCAGGAGGCAGCAGCACCATCCAGTGATTCACCCCACAGCCATCAGTGCCACCATCATGCTGCTGATTCTGCTCAGCCTGCAGCAGCCCCAGGTCAGGTCAGCAGCATCACCACTGAAGACCTGAGGCCGTGCACTCTGAGGTGGTGGCTGTGCACAGTGAGGCGCAGGTGTGAGGCAGAACTTTGATCAGTTCTACCAGGAGGTTGGGGGACCTCAAAAAATAATGTAGGACCAAGAAAAGTTTTGGAACTCCTAGTGGAGCTGCTTTGTTGGGGTGGTGTTGGTGGCACTGGCAGTGTATAATCAGGTCCTGGCACAGGCACCATGTAAGTTTTAATGGTCTAGAATAATTTGTAAGTTTGGAGGCAGTGCAGCAGCTAATTTTTCTTATCTTTTGGTCTCCTTTGCTACTGTCACTCTTCCTCATTCGCCTCCTAAATTTGAAAAAAAAAAAATAAATCTTTCTCTGTTCTTCCTCTTCTATATTCTCTTGTTTCCTTTTCTTGTCCAGTGGTTTTGTGTGGTATGTAATGTTTATGCTCCCTCCCTTTTCCTCTCATATGAATACCCTTGCCCTGACCCTGCACGTCCCTCTCTGTTGTGTGTTACTGTCGGTCACTGCAGTACTGTACCCATAAACACTGTACCTTTCTTTTTGTTTTATGTTACTCCTTTATATATTTCCTCCTCCAATTCCACAAATGTCATATTGTAATTTGTTCCTATGAACAAAATGTTTTTCCCAAAGCTATGCAATGTTGTGGCAGTTGTTTTGGCTGTGTGCAGCATCAGTCTGAATACGTCCACAACTATCATTGAAACATAAGCACTTTTATTGTGTAGTTAAACAGAACTATGTTTTTGTGCTTAACAACATGTGTCCCTGGGCTTGCTGCCCACAAAGTTAATTTGGTGTCCCTCCACTCCAGTCATGATGATGATGTTTTATAGTGCCCCACCACCCCGCAACAGGTCCAAGATGTGCACTTATGCCACAGTTTAACACAGCCTCTTTCCACCATGCTGTGCAGAGTAGGCATGCTAAGACAAGAAATATGACTGGAAAAAGTAGGATAAAATTGAGGGCATGAATCTGCTCTCAGTCATGACGTTACATAGTTCCTACCTCACCGGACAAAAAATGCATTTTTTTCACGTTTATAAAGGATTTCAAAATGAATCTTGTTGCTGTTAGTGCAGAACAGGCCTTTCAAGTCTGCTCTCAGTCATGATGTTATATAGTGCCCCACCATCACCCAGAAAGAACAATGCTGTTTTGTCCACCATTTACAAATGATTTCAGGATGAATCTTGTTACCACTAGTTGCTGTGCTGTACAGAACAGGCCTTATACAATTAGTACAGAAAAAACACATGGAAAATTGTGAGAGAAGGAGATGCAGTTATTGTAGGAATTATGAATAGCCAAAAGGGTGCCACACTGAGAAAATTAATTTCTCCTGAAAAATGCTGCTGCTACTTGCACTTGCCGCCTCCTGCTGCTGGTTTCTCACTTGACTGAGAAATGTAGAATTATCATTTCCCAATGCTGACATCCTGTTTGGCTGTAGTGTCTCTGTGGTTGTAACTTGTATGGTGTGGAAGGTATGAGATTTTGGGATGCTGCAGATTGCTGCCTGCTACTCTGACTAGACACAAGAAGTAACGTTTTGGCTGGTGTTGATGAATCATCATCACAGAGTCCATACTGCTGCTTCTGCACAATGAAGTGCCTGTATTTTTTTCTGTGCAAGAGAAGGTGGGATGGGTGGGTATTGTGGTGTCTTGAGTTCTAATATGTTTGTACTGCTTTTCTATTATTTTCCAGTCAGCTGAGGATTACATCAACATGCCAGGCCAGGATTCAGATCTGGGATGTTAGAATGCACCACATTTCCAATGCAGACTGTAAGTATTTAATTTTTCAATACGGGGAAGGTAACTGCAGTCTGATGTCTGAATTTGGTAGTATTGTATTCTTTATGCTTTTGTCAACATTCAGGAATTCTGGTGATGTACCTCCACCTCCTGCTGCTCAAGACATGGGTGCTTCATTTACTGGTACAATGGTTCCAGTTTCACAGCCTGTCCCTGAGGTAAGTATTTCTTTTTTTTACCGCCGGTGTGGAGGAGGTGAATGGGGCCAGAAGTAGAGGAGGGAACTTTTAACAATGCTCAGAATTTGTTCTTCTTTTTATCTTATTTCCAGGTACTCAGTACTGTTAGAGGAATGTGGAATCTGAATGCCTGCTGCTGTGCTTCATGTGCCCCACCCTGCATGTTCCTTCTGGGGCAATTTCTGGAGTTTAATTACATTCAAGGGGTACAGTAAGTATATATATTTTTCTCTGCTTCTAATTTGCTTGCTAACACCAGGTATGCAGATGGACAAGTATTCACGTTTCCTGTCATTTTCCTGCTTAGGTCATTTTCCTCTGGTGAGTTTTCATCCCATGTCTGTGTGATGACTGCATCCAGCTCTGCAGGAGCTGGTGTGTGGAAGACAGAGCAGGTTGCTTGAACTGCCATGTAGGTCACTGGTTTCATTAAAGACTAAACATCACATCCAGGAGGAAGTATATGTGTAAATGGATGGTGTAGATGGTGCTTAATAATGGGAGGGCTAATGCCTTGTCTAATCATTTGAGATGGCAGAGCTGGAGTAATTAGGAAAATTTAGAAGCCAAATACGGGCAGCAAACACCCCCATAGAAACCATCACAGTTTCTGTACAAGTACTATGGTAGTACTTATAATTACCCTTTTGGGGAATTGGATGTTATTAAGCCTTTTTATGATTACTTTGTAATTAATCACTCATATCATTGAAGATAGCCACCATTCACCATTTTGCAAAATCTGTTCAACTGGTGTTAACGGTTGAATGAGCATGTTACATTCAAACTCTACTTGTACTAGAAGGGTTCTTCAACATGTCGTGGATAGTAAGTGGCAGAAATATTTATTTTTGTATGGAGTGCATGGGCGTGTCAGGTGGAAGGAGGGAGGGATGGGTGTGGCATATGCTAGCATGGGCGCTTTCAAAGACGTCAAGACAACATATCTTGCTTCAAGATGGGGTTAGTCAAAATGAAAAGTAAAATGTGTTTTTGATATTTTTGCAGCGAAACATTATGACTGTAATAATGGAAAATGTTTATGGTCATGGTAATTTGACTGCTGCTTTATATTGATGGGGACCAACAACAATTTAGGGCAAAGGCAATCAAATGAAATTGATTAACACTGCAGCAGATAACACAACCATTACAAATCCAATGATAAATAAAATAATTTATAACACTGTACTGAGCTGAAAGTGGTTGGGGGGTTCCTTCATATAACTTCAGCCTTTTCCACTTCCACTGTCACGCCCTCCAAGAAGCAGCCCTCACAGTCTTCAAGACTGGAGTTGTTGCCAGGTTGAAATTCTGTCAGCATTTCTGCTTCATCCACCTGGTGGATGCCTTAGTAGAGGACTGTCATCATCATCACTGAGACACAGTTCATGTGGCGACACCATTGACATCACTGTGTTATGTGGAATGTGCCTTTCATTCATTTTGATGAATGTTAGCATGGACACATTCTTGGGTGACAAATTTGTCCTACTGTCATGCACAATGGCCCCAGCTGAACTAAACATTTGTTCCACACTGGCACTGGATGGTGGACAGCTCAGCAACTGATGTTAGTGCTGGCCAATCAGTCACATCGCTGCTCCAGTACTGCAATGGCTAGTCAGTAATGGCAAGGTGCTTTGTGTCCCCATGTAAGCCTCCACTATTTGTTCTGCTGTTCTGAGTCCAGCTGTCTCATCTGTCTCCACCTCCTCCTCCTTTTCTTCCATATCTTCGACTCCCAACAGATAGAGAACATCCCAAATGAGATTGCTTGCAATTTTCTGCTGTACCTTGCCCATTTTGTCAGATTGGGTTGCATGTGAGTAGAGGTGGGTGAAGTGGCTAAAATCAACTACACAGAGCAATTCTTGTATTAAGGTGGAATCGCAAGTAATCTGTAACGTGAAGGAGTATTTCCTTATAATTATGAATGCAAAGTCCATTGGAACCAATGCATTTGTGTTACTCTGCCTTTCCCCAACCACTTCTATACTATTGTAATGTGAAGTACATTAAAATAATTGTACTTCACATTGTTTCTCCTTGTTTGTGAGTTCTAAGGCAATTTATTCAGTGATTCAATGGATTGCAGGTCACATGAGCTTTAGATTGCTCTGCACAGCCTCAGTTCTGTGTAGTGTGTGTGTAGTGGTAGCTGCAGACAGTTTGTTCTCAGAGCTCTGAGATTCAAACCCTCTAAAACTATTAAAAAGCCTTCTTGAGCCATTTTTGCTCAAAATTTAGTACATCGATTGTAGGAAACTCTCATGTGCTTATATCATTGTTTATTGATTTTGTGTGGATTTTGAATGTTAATTTAGAACATTCAGTCTGTGTGGTGACATACACTATTGAAGTGTGCTGGGAGGAGTGTATCTGTGGTGGAGGTACAGTAGATAACTGGGAGAAAGGCAGTCTTTCTAACTGTCTTGGTTATATTTTTGTTGTATAACTGTGTTCATGTACACAGTAATATTTTCAGTAATTTTTGACATTTATTTTACTGATTGTTGTGGTGCAGTGCATAATTTCAGTTTGTTTAAAGATTTGGTTATATTACTAAAGGTTTTAATTTGCTGTGCATTACCAGTAATGTGTGTGCGACATGTGCCATTGAGTCAGACACATTTTATTGTGCCACATGTAATTGCAGCACTGTGAACCTGTTATCTGTCTGTGTTATTTTGTACTGCTTGTGGTATCTTGGTAGTGAACTGTTACTGAAGCACTGCCCCCCAACCAGCAAAAGGTATTTTTCCAGTTTTGGATTGTGAGCACTGATTAAGGTGTTGTTGTTCCTTTGCATCTACATCTCTTGAGTGTGCAACACAATTTTAATCTGTCTGCATTTGCATCTGTTTAGTGCCCAATCTCCATCTGCAAGCCACAGTTGTTGTTTTTTGGCTTCCCATCCACCACAAATTTTAGAAATCTCGATTTGTTGTGAATTTTCTGCATAATCCCAAAAATGCCTGCAAAGAGATGTGCAAGCAAAGATAGCTTCTGTCCATGGCACCGCGCAGTGGCAAGAGTGGCCATGGGAGTGATAGTAATACAGCAAAAGTGCATAGTTGATGCCAGTAAAGGATTTCTCTATGTTTCTCACTGTGCAATCTATAGCTTCAGTCATAGTTGGAGATATGTTGCCCCGCTGGTGGTAGTGAAATCCTGATGGCATGGGTATTGCCTTGTTCAACCCTTGCCAATGGCAACAAGTTAACCGGTTTCCAAATATTGTGGAGTCTAAAGACGTGACCATGAGTGAGAGTGTAGTAGATGTCACACTCCTGACTATCACATCCCCATCCCCACATTGCTTGAACATGATTCTGATGCTGACAAAGAGCCGTTGCAATCTCATGTTTCCAGTACTGTTGATGATGTCATGCCTGTGCCATCCAATGATTCACTTCCTGCCTGCCTGAAGTATGTGAGCTAGACTGTGAACCACGTGATTTAAGTGACATGTTAACAGCAAACAGAACTGACCACAAACAAAAAAAAAAGGGATCAGTA
Source organism: Neoceratodus forsteri (assembly GCA_016271365.2). NCBI lineage: Eukaryota > Metazoa > Chordata > Ceratodontiformes > Ceratodontidae > Neoceratodus > Neoceratodus forsteri. The sequence continues at coordinate 1,220,839,018 of CM057459.1, read as the reverse complement.
CTGTTTGTTCAAAACTTTAGAATTCACAATTAAAACCAGAAGAATGGTATATAACACAGACTAACAGGATGGAGCAGGAACTCTCAGAAAGGAGTAACTTTTCAGAGAAAGTGAAAAATACCTGTCAGATACAAGAAAATTAATATGAGTAAGTAGAACACCAACAAAAATATAAAGCCTTAAAAGAAATAACAGTAAATCACTCACAATTTGTGAGAAATCTGTTTGTAAAGGCTAGAAACTGCCTGCACTGGTTTTACACTTACCCTACCCCACTCAACTCCTTCACAGAAAGAGACAAAACTAAAAACTAATTAAACTATGTATTATGCAAAATCCACAAGATTAGAAAATGTTCCCAAGCAGTACTAGGAACAAACTATATATATATGGGAGTGATTAGCTCTCAAAACAAGTTTTAAAGAGGTTTTAAAGAATTTATTGGCTGTGATGACCACAAGAGACTGTTCTCCAACTCAACAGGCAATAGACTGTGCTGTAATCAACCTGCATGTGATAGTTGATCTATATACCCACAATGCATTGCAAATGTTGTCTTTGGAGCATAATTTCACCAGTGAAATCAAAAGTTATTCTGGTGAAATGTTCACCAGAAGGCAAAATTTAAGCATGGATGGGTGAAATTGCTCAGTCAAAGATATTACGTGAAATTTTACAATTACATGAAATCGAAATCTGAGGCAAATCAGATTTTGCTGGGGCAAAAATTTAACTAAATTGTAAAATTACATGAAATGTTTCCATTTCACACAACACTACTGGTCAGTGGGGCAATGAGAGAGTGGATGGTTTTCCAGAAATTAGGGAAGACCCTTGAGTAGGATGGTGGAGTTCTCTAAAATAGCCAGCTTTGGTTGTGTGGAGTGCTTTGGCACTTATTTCATAATAATCTATATGCCTGGAGGTCAGCCTGAGTTTGAGTGGATTTTAAGGTAGCCCATGCACAGTCTTGCAGTTTGCACTGCACAATTACGTGGCATTGATACAGGGGTCATGGATGAATTTGACTCATACTTTTTTCAAGGGTGACTGCATGTTCCATACTCTGGTGAAATTATTGATAAAAGAGCTAAGGGCAGTGTCAACATTTGTGACAGAGAACACATGGGATCAGCTGGTACTGAGCAGATCCTGTAGAAGGGTGTTTGTGTTTAGCACCTGGAGGAACAGTGCCAAATGTATTTAAGGAATGAGTGGGAGGATGCACCTTCCTGACACAATAGGTCAGGTAATGGTTGCTAAAATATGTGGAAGGATACCTGATGCAGTAATGCAGTGAGGGTGGGAGGAGAGCACCCAGTCCATTAGGGAGTAATTTAACGTACAAGGATTTAACCTAATTGGTTTTTTATGAGTTGAGTAAGATTCAGCATTTCTATACTGTGTAAAGTGGACTTAGACTCCATGAAAACCAGTTTAAATTGAAGTTGCCAAGCAGGATCAGTTCCCCAGAGGTTGTGTGGGTCTAACTTAACCTCTGCCGCCATCATCTGCAGTTCACTGATCTTATTGTTTAAACTTCTTGCATTTAGAAAACCAGCCTCCATGCTTCCATCTTACTACCTCACCTCCTACATGTTCCCTTCTCATGTTGTCCACTCCCTCCATATATATTCCTACATCCACTCTGTTAAATGTACATTTACTAACCTGTCTCTCACATGTCACCTTCACTTGTCCTTTGCTCTCACCTCTGCTGGGTTCCCTTGCCTCTTTTATGTGTTTGTGGAAGCCTCTTCTGGAGTCCTCCTGCACCTACAACCTATGTGGGGTTTCTGGCTTTAGCCACTCCCTGTTCAGTTTAAAAGACTGCCACATAAATGTCTAATTTGTGCCCCAGTCCACTAACCCCTTCCTGGTGAGATGAAGGCCATCTTTATTAAAAAGCCTTCTATCCTAAAATCCTCTCCAGTCCTGAGCACCTCTGTAGCATTCCTCCTACTCTGTTCCCCAAACTAGGTATTAAAAGCCCTGGTTTCTCTTCCCTGCTCTACCCCTTCTCTAGTCCATACTGGTAGCACCTCCAAAAAGGCCAACGCGGTTGCCTTTCCAATTAGTACAAAACACAAGATGCAGATGTACTCCAAGGAAGAGAGTGCCACTTCTATGATGCAACTGATGTATTTATTTGCACAAATGCTGACTATAAAATAATAAACATGAAACAATTGAGGGATTTAAATAATGAAAGAGGTGCCTGAAGAAAAAAATCATATTTTCTGAAATATTGCCAGTACCTAGAGCAGGTCCCCAAAGAAATAAAATTACAAACCAAATACACAATGGCTAGGAAAGTGGTAAATGGAAAACAGTGCGTGTGTATCTAAGGCACTTGAAATATTGTGTGGATAACTTAGGCTTGTATAGTTCAGATGGTTTGCATTTATATGAACAGCTGAGTAGGGTATGTTTATGGAAAAGGGTTACCAAAGTGTGACATAAGGGTATTTTTTCTGAACCACAGCAGAGTAATTCTGATAAGCATTTCAGAACACACTGACCCAAAGGTAAAAGAGTGACCAAGTAGTGATATAACTCCCCAGCAATGAATTGATAAAAACAGCACAGCTTGTCACATGCAACAGTGGATACCAAACAGCGTGGTGCATGCAACACCGACACCAAACAAGTGTGTAAATTAAACAAAAGTTTACTGCTTAACATCTAATGAGAAAATTCCACTAGACATTTAAGAAAATGGAGTTAAGGACTGAACAGCACATCCCTGGGCAGCCATTTTGAATGAAAGTTAAGTAATGGAAGGTTTGGACTTCAAAAAGCATCTCCAGGTAATAATGAGTTAAGAATTCAACAGCCTAAGGCCTGCATACAAAATTGCCCCATACCCAGACATGTCTGCAAACAAAATTGAAGCATGCCTCTACCTGCCTGCAAACAAAATGGAGATACACCTCACCTGCTTGCAAACAATATGGAGTCACACCTCACTTGCCTGAAAACAAAATGGAGGTATGCCTTCACCTGCTTGTCAACAAAATGGAGGTAACACCTCACCTGCATGCAAACAAAATGGCATTCTCCATATGATGCATCTTTCCCAGTATATTTGTCCAATGAGCCACCCCTCCCAAAACAGAATGCATGGTGCACATTAATTGGCTGGCCCTCTATGAACAAACATACCTTGAGAAAGCATTACCTGGAGTGGTCCCACTCCATTACCTTACACAGCTTTTTAAAATTTCAAGCAGTTCTCAAAAAAATAAGGCCTTGAGATGTTGCATCATATTCATTCCTCCTCAAGGCATGAGACACTCTCTGGTGTCTTCATGAATCCTGGGCCACCCTTGAAGTCCCCAGAATCTCCACCGACATGGACAATAAAGCCATGTCTGTCACTGCCCCACACTGTGGAACAAAATCCCGCATCCTCCACTCGACTGACTTTCACCACACTTTCAAATCCCATCTCAAGCCTGTCTGTTGACAGAAGTTAGATGCACATGCAAACCTAGGTAACCTTATATGCTATTTCTGGCCCTTCTAATGAATCCTCCGTCTTCCCATTCCATACTAATTTGTCCCCATCCTAATGTACTCCTTCCCCTTTCTTTTCTTACCTCTGCACTCTCTCCACCTTTGTTGTCTTGGCATAGCACTTGTTATATTGTGTCTGCACTTATTATTGTGTCTGCATTTTGTTATCTCATTGTATTTTCAGTTCCCACCCAATTGCATTAGGGGTCCACATGCATTATGAACAAAGCTTACCACTGTAATGTTTTTGATGCCTGCCCTTCCAAGTCTTGTAATTTTGTTTGTATGTATGTTCTTATTATGCCATCTTCATGGCCTGGGTCATGCCTGAAAACAGTCCCTTTAATCAGTGCACTTACACGGTACTTAAAGACATAAATACATCTTGTTTGTTTGTTTTATTTATTTATTTATACTGGAAAGTCCATGAGCCAAAGACCCATTTTCATGGTCGACCAATGTACAAAAAAGACAATGCATACAATATAAATTATTATTAACAAATTATAGGAACATTCCAAAATAAAAACATATAGACATAAACACAGCACGCTCATTTAAAACACTTACACACACTTTCAACATAACTTTCGCTTCTTGTCCTAAAAAGACAACAGCGAGTTGTTTAAGCATTCAAAGGTAGATATTAAAAATTGGAAAAGCAAGAGAGCACATACAATAGAGACTTTTGTCCCAGAATAGTTTTTATTCTAGGTTTTACAAAGATTTTTTCCCCAGCTAATCTAGTAGATACAAGACTAATGTGCCTCTTGAATATATAACTAAATACCTTTGGGTCCTTATTCAAGGCCACTTTGTTAGCTAAGAGACTAACTTGTAATTTAAAATGATATTCTACAGTTAAAAACCTTCTACCATCACTAGTGTACAATGATGGGTCCTCACTGGTAATTGTGCTGAGAATCTATTAATTTGATTCAACAGAATTTTAACTTTAGCTAATAGACCGCCCCAGCAGAAAATAAACAAGCATTTGTCAATGCTGAATGTTTGCTTGCTGGTATTGGCATTGGTAGTGCAGGCGTTAGAGAGATGCATAAATAGGAATGGCAGTGAAGTTTTAAACTAACACCAACCCCACCCCACCCTATACAGAGACTGACAGGCATTTGGGGTGTGCCTTGGGTCATCGGGTTGTGACATGCCATTCCACCTGACTCTGCCCTGCAGACACTGACAGGTGTTACGGAGTGCCTTTGGGTCTCGGCCCTTATGATCAACCCATTCCATAAGGAAATAAGCTGAGATGGGTACAGTAGAGGAGATGCACTATCATTTTGTTACTCAGTTCTGAAAGGAAATTTCACACAGGCAGTATTGCCATTCGGCACCACAGTTCGTAAAACACATTTTGGGCAGGATGTGAAAATGGCAGCAGTATTGTTCATGAGGAGATGTGAAAAAATGGCAATGTTGAAAATCTGGAGTGAAAATATGAAAGATGGTGAGTTAGCGTGCGTGGAAACTGCACAATGTGCCCATAATGCAATCATTTTGAGAAATGTTTTCACCAAATCTTTAACATGAGCATTTTGGGACCTCCTTCATGAACAGTGCCACTGTGATTTTGTTAATCTGTTCCAAAATTGATTTACTACAGTGACTGCACCATTCAACATTAGAGACAAACTGTACCAGAATGGAATGGAGTGCTTATTAATGCTAGAAGCCTGGTTAATACATTTGAGGAGTTCAAATACATATTAATATCACAAAATATACAGTTGGCATGAATTACAGAAACATGGTGGGAGGAAAAAGATACCTGGGATGGGCTGTACCAGGATGTAACTTATATTCTAAATCTAGGGTGCATGTGGGGCATTGCCATGTGTACATGAGTCAATTAAAAGTGTTGATTATGATACTGACATGGCTGAGCTGGAGACGCTTTGGTTAAACTGCACTCCTGACTGGTGCCAAAATCATTGTGAGCTTTATCTACAGACCTACAAGCATATCATTAGAGGCAGATATAGCACTACAGAATCAAATAGCAGAATTGGAGTCAGCTGATAGAATAGTTATACTTGGGGGTCTAAACTTGCCTAGTATTAATTGGAAGTTAGCAAAGGAGAAGATAAAATTGACATAGGGTACTTGGACATCTTTGAACATTTGGGACTTCAGCAAAGGGTGTTGGATGTTACAAGGGCAACAACATTTTAGACATCATTTTAAAAATATGGAGAGACAATAAATAATGTTAGGATAGATTGCCCATTTGGTATTAGCGATCACAATACCGCCTATTTTGGGATTAAGGAACCTCAGGTTTTGATGGAGGAAGGATCCACATTTAAGTTGAATTTCAGAAGGGATGATTTTGTACAGTTTTAGAGGAAATATCCTCTGGGATTGAGAGGATGAAGTGAAAGATTTGTCAGTAAATAATACATGGAAGCAGCTTCTAAATAAACTAGGAGATGTGACAAAAGTTTGTTCCCAGTTTTAAGAAATATGAAAATATGGGGAAAAACAACTTAGTCGGTTTAGCAAATCAATAAAAATGCTGATTAACCAAAAGAATCGACTGTATAAAAAGTATAAAAATGACAATTCTAGTAAGAACTATCAGGCTTTTAGGGATCTCACTAGGAAGTGAAGATAGTTATCAGGAGAGCCAAAAGCACAAGAGGTTTTATTGGCAACCACGATTAAGGACAATAAAAATCCTTCTTTAGCCACATTAACAAATCTAAATCCATTCCAAGTGTGGTGGGCCCTTTAAAAACAAAAAATATTTATTAACATCTGATGAGGAAATGGCTGACATTCAGAATAAATATTTTTGCTCAGTTTTTAATAAAAAGTTCTGTCTCCATTCAAAATAAACAGTAGCCCGACTTCTGGTCAGATAGTTTTAGATCCAGAGGATGTTCTGGAAAAATTGAGTAAGGTGGACATCAACAAGTCATCAGGGCCAGATAATATCGACCCTAGGGTGATTCAAGAAATGGCAGCACATATAGCATTACCTCTGACTTATATTTTTTCAATACCCCTAGATAGGGAGGTTCCAAGGGATTGGAAGGTGACTACAGTGGGCCCAATACTGAAAAAGGGGCCAACAACAGAACCATCCAACTTGAGACCTGTAAGTCTGACCTCTATCATGGGGAAGATATTTGAGGGCATCTTAAAGAAAACATTTAGAATCCTTAGGTGAACAGGGGTTAATAGATCCTCTGCAGCATGGATTCACAAAAGCAAGATCATGCCAAACTAATCTCCTATCTTTTATGAGAAAGTTAACAGGAACTGGATAAAGGTAATTCCATGGATGTGGCTTTTATGGATTTTGCCAAGGTGTTCGACAAACTGCCTCACTTGGAGTTATTGAATGCACTAAGGAAGATTAAGTTAGAAAGCAACATAGTTCATTGGATTTCTGACTGATTACAGGATAGAATACAGACTGTTGCTATAAGGGGACACTTTCAGATTAGGCACATGTTACCAGTGGGGTATCACAGGGATCAGTTCTTGGGCCATGTTTGTTTAACATTTATATTTCTGTCCTACAATTAAACCCCCAGGTTATGGTTATATAAGTTTGCGGATGACTGTATGGTTGGTTCATTGGTGGATAATGTCATAAATGGAGCCCATTTACAGGGGCATTAAATGAGATTGTGGAATTGACCAAGATAAATAAATTGAGTTGAATGCTTCTAAATGCAAAATAATGCATCTAGGAAAACATAATATGAAACTAAACTATAAATTAGGTTCAGATCCATTATTGGTGATGTAGAAGGAGAGGGACCTGGGGTCAATATCACAAATAATTTAGAATTTGGTAGACACTGCAATGATCAGATTAGGAAAGCAAACCAAAATCTGAATTGCATATTGAGACATATCTCAAGTAGTGATAGGGAAGTATTAATGCCACTGTATAATGCCTTGCTAGACCTCACTTGAGTACTGTGTCCAAGTGTGGTCCCCTTATAAAGAGAAAATATTCTAGAAGTGAGGGATCCAGAAATGAGCCACAAATACTATTGCTTCACTCAGAAACAAGACTTATAAAGGCAGACTAGTAGCATTAAATCTATACTCACTGCATTACAGGAGGACCAGAGGTGACATGTGTGTGCTATACAGAGCTATGGGTGATCCTAAATTGTTGCAGGAACTGGGTTTTATACCCAAGTTCAGCAGGGGCAGCAGTAGAAGACACAGCAACAGTTATTTGCACCTAGGTGTAACTTAAATTCAAGAAAAAATAGTTCAGCCAGAGGGTGATATCAGCATGGAATGGACTTTCTGATATAGTAGTGGAGAGTCCAAACATGAATTCCTTTAAATTAGGGTTGGACATATACTGTAAAGATAGGGCTACAAATTTTAACCTTTGAACTGGAAAGCTATAAGGACTTTTTAGTCTGTTGCTTGAAACTTCCTATGATTCCTATGATTCTGCGCCACAAGTGTGAAAACACATTTCGGCAGGATGTGATACATGACAGCTGTACTGTTCATAAGGAGGTGTGAAAAATGGCAATGTTTAAAATCTGGAGTGAAAACATAAAAATTGGTTAAGTTACGAGCTTGCATAGAAACTGTGCAATGCACGCTCATAATGGAGCCATGTTTTGGAATTTTTTCACCAAATTTGCAACATGGATTTTTGGGACTCCACCTCATGAACAGTGGCACAGTCATTTCATTAATTGATCCTCAAAGGTGATTCCACACAGCAACCGAGAAATCATCTTTCAGGACCGAGTAACCAAATGACAGTGACAGTGTTCATGAGGTGGAGGTCTCAAGAACTCCATGTTGAAAATATAGGGCCAAAATTCCTAAAAGTTGCTGAGATATCAACCTAAGTTGAAACCCTCATTGACTCCCATTATACAGCTTACTGTAATTTCTTCAGCTTACCGCTTGGCTTTGAAGAGTGCAGACATGTCCTGGTCCATTGAAGATCGCTGCTCCCAACCTCCAGAGGTAAGTATGGGGTAAGAGGGTGCGATGAGATGGGTCCACAGAGAGAGGGTGGGATGGGGAGGGGAATGGGAGATGACAAGGGACCATTTTCTTTTACAGGAGGGAAAAATAGACTTTGGGGCATTTTTCTTTATTTTACTGATTACCAAAACTGAAATACATTTAGGCACACTGACATGGGCTCACAGTGTGCCACAATAGTGTGTTTGTGTGTGTGGGGGGGCATGCTGACACAGGATTGGGCACCCCAATGTTGGCAATTTGAAATATTCGGGTAGTGGGGGTCATCTGACACCAGGAGTGGGCATCCCAGTGTTGGAAAAGCATACATTAATAAAATTATTTTGGCACCCTGGGGTGAGCTCCCAGTATGCCACAGATAAGTGGAAGGGGATATATGCCTACCAGGGATTGGGCACTTCAGATGTTGACAAATAATAGATAGGTTGGTGCACACCTGACACCAGGATTGGGCATCCCTGTGCCAGAAACATAAAAATTATTTTGGCACACTGGGGTGGCTCCCAGTGAGCCACATTAATGGAGTGAGGAGAGATACATGCCAACTGGGGATTGGGCACCCCAATATTGGCTTTCCAGGGAGTGTGTGGTAGGTGGCAGGAGCCACTAATGTGGAAAAGCCATGCTGTGGCTCATTTATTTATTTATTGAAATGGTTCACCGGAAGGCACAGTGAACAAACAAGTTGCTTGTGGAGCAAGGGGGACATTGTGCTTAGTAGCAGGAGCTGACAAGAACTGTAACTCCGGCCATGTGCATTAAAGTGCACTATGTGTGCATGACCAGAGTCTTCTCAGCTGCTGCCAACAGAGAGAAGGTATGTCTGTGTGCCTGGTTGCGGAGGGAAGGGGGAGATCCTGCTGCAGTGACAAAACTGTCCCTCATTGCAGCAGCAGATTTCTTTCAAGTGCAGCACTCTCTGTGAAACTGCTGTCATTGGCAGCTTCTGCATTAATTGGTGGCTGAGGTGCGCCCAATAAAGCATCTGCTGCATTGGCCACAACACTGGCACACTACTGAAATGGTACTATCCCAATATGTTTCTTGTGCATTGCATACACAAACATAAATTCTGGCAGAGCCACTATGGCTGCAAATGCATTAACTAGATAAGGGTGTTTCATGGGCTTAAACATAAACATGGATTGCATTTAATAAGGTCTATGATACAGTTCCACATATGACTTGTGAACAAGCTGGGCAGCCTGAGACTGGGTCTCAAGGTGGTAAACTGGGTTAGGAACTGGTTGAATGACAGAAGATAAGTCATGGGGTAGCCTGCGGCATTGTTGCCTGAATTAAAACCATCGGAAACAGTGACACGATGTGGGTGAAAGCCTGAATGGCAAGCGGGGTGACTGGATGTGGTGGGGTGGGTGGCTGTAGTGGCAGGATGTCACTATATGTACACGTGTGTGGGGGGCGAGCACAGTGAGCATGGCCTGGGAGGGGCAGAGGTGATGTGAGGGTGGGGCTGAGGTTGGCTGCTGAGCTGCGCCATGGTGTTGGTGTTTGACGTTTGCTTGTGGTGCATGGGGTTCCGGTCTGGGTCTGGGTCCAGGTGCTACTGCAGTTTTGTTCGCCTGGCCTGAAACTGTGTTTTTGCTTTCGCCCCGACATGTACCCCTGGGTTGAGAATCTTTAAGTAGGGGGGATGCGGGGATCTAAATCTCTAGCACCATTATTCTATGTGCCAAGAGGATGTTAGAGATTGGCGAAATTGTTTTGGCAGCACTAACGTCCCGATAATGAGAGTCGCCATTGAACGCACCATTATCACACAGAACTGAGTCATGGTAAATGGTGCTCAATGTAAGGAAAGAGTGTGACCAGCAAGTGTGCCACAGGGATCAGTCCTAGGCCTAGTCCTGTTTAATGTCTTCATAAGTAAAATTGTGGAGGGCTGGAGGAAAGGTGTACCTCTTGCAGATGACACTATAATCTGCAACAGGGTGGACACTCTGGGAAGGGTGGAAAAATGAGGAGAGACCTAGGTAAACTGCAGGAATGTTCCAAAGTGTGGCAGGTGAGATTTAATGCAAAAGAGTGCAAAACTTGCATTTGGGTTGCAGGAACCCAAGGAGGATTACAGGGGGAGGTGTAGAGAAACTGGTGGTGACCAAACAGGAAAGGGATTTGGGGATAATCATACTGGATGACCTACCTAAATGTGGCTAAACAAGGTACCAAGGCTATGGGGAGAGCCAGTGGGATGCTGGGGTGCATAGGGAGAGGTATCACCAGCAGAAAGAAGGAGGTGGTGATGCCACTGTGCAGATCACTGATAAGGCCTCATTTGGAATATGGTGTCTAGTTCTGGAGGCCATATCTCTGTAAGGATGTAGGCAGAGTGGAGGCAGTAAAGAAGGGCAAAAAGATGGTGCAGGGCCTGCACTAAAATTCATATGAGGAGAGACTGGGAGACCTCAATATATATACCATGGAGAAGAGACAGGTGATATGATAGAAATTTTCAAATATCTAAAAGGCATAAATAGGGTGCTGGGGGTAGCATCTTTCAGAAAAGGAGATGTCCAGGAACAAGGTGGCATGACATAAGGTAGGAAGGGAAGACTAAGGGATACCACAAGGAAGTATTTATTTACAGAAAGGGTGGTGGAACATCTAGAGACTTCACGAGTCAATTTCATTACAAAAGAGAAAAACACAATTGACACATTTCACATAATACTATTATACATTATGAAAAATATAAGATGAGCAGTTTTATAAACTAATGTGTTCTGTCACCTCGGGTTCTGATTCCCATGGACCTCTTGAGCTTCGCTTTCCTTATCAGAGGGAATCAGAACTCCTCTGTGGCAGAAGACATTGGTTGTGAATAGTTGCCATCCAATATTTTCAATGTAGTGCTGCAGTGAGGATTTCTAAGTAATAAACCTGTGTCATACAATTGCTTTAAATTAGAATAAGATTCTGGTTCATTCAATTCAAATTTGTTAAGATAAGGAACAATGTTTTGAAAGAAACCAAAGAAATAACAACCCTATAAGTAAGGAGATAATGTTTATACATTCTTTTCTATGTAGGTGTGAAGGGCTAACCAGCTCTCAGCTGTTCAGCAATATCAATTGTGACATCTCTGCAACAAAGCAATAAAGAAAGGCAGAAGATATTTCACAAAACCTTGAGATAGAAACTGATGCCGGAGTTTAGCTAGATATATGCTGCCTAGCACAACTTTATCAATTGCAGAATCAGTTTCAGTCACATGGTTCTATGAAATGGCTGCTGCCTTGATTTAAACTAAGACTGATTTAGTCAGGATATGCCTGGACAGTTGACATCAAAAGGTAAGCCCAATACCTCATCCCCTTTGCACCTATGCTCCACTCTAGAAATTGAGTATTTTAATAACTTTTTTAAATTCTTTACTTCTATCAGTTGTACAATCACAGTAATCCACTGCACAGTGTGGAGTGCACTGGGACTTATGCACACCTGGCATTGTTGGTCACTTGCCATGTGTGGGTAAATCCCACCAACCCAACTACACCTTATTGTGGACTATTAAAGGAAAATTACATGTTAAAATCAGGAAAATATATGTATTATTACTGTTTTTGTGTTCTTATTTCATCCAAGTGTTTTTTTTCTGCTCAGGCTGTGAGAGGAGTTTTTATGGCCCTGGGGGCTGCCAATCAGGTTTCTTTTATTGCATCTTGTCCCAGAGAGTCTTTAGGAGTGCGCTTTGCTCTGATGTCTAATAGCCCTTAAAGGAGGCCAGTGTCTGGTTACAGGGTCTTTAGTGATGGGGGTAACAGTGGGGAGCACCGGGTAACAGTGACCACCAGTCATTGTGGTTTGAAATCACAGAAAGAGCAGAACCAAACCACACAAAAACACGTATCCTGGATTTTAGGGGGGCAGACTTTGGGAAAATGGGAGATACTTGAAAGAGGCATTAAGGGGAATGGGACAGGAATCAGGGTTGAGGAACAGTGGGCAGTATTTAAAATGGGGATTATAAGAACAACAGAATTATGCATTAAGCAGGTTAGCAAGAGGAAAAGGAAGAGGAGACCATTATGGTTTTCCAAAGAGGTAGCAAAGAAAGTGAAAGCCAAAAAGATTGCATTCAGGCAATACAAAAGACACAGGCAGAAGGGATAGGGAGAAGTACCAGGAGAAACAAAGGAGGCAGGGAAGTCAGTAAGGGAAGCCAAAGCTCAGACAGAAGAACACTTTGCAAAATCAGTGGGTAAAGGGACAAAACCTTTACAGGTACATAAGTGAAAAAAGAAAGACAAAGGGAGGGATAGTGAGACTGAAGGGAAGGATGGGAGCGCGTGGAGGATGACAACAATAAAGCTGACATATTGAACAGGTATTTCTGCTCAGTCTTTACTAAGGAAGAGGGGGTAATGGGTCTGAAGGGAGTACAAGGGTGAGAATGGTGCAGAATGGACACAAGTCCCTTTACACGAGAAAGGGTCCTGAAGGAAGTGGAAGTAATAAGAGCTGATAAAGCAATGGGACCAGATGGGGTGCACCCCAGGGTCCTTAAAGAACTAAGAGGTGGTGGCTGAATCTCTGGCTATCCTGTTCAGCCAATCAATGGAAACAGGGAGGTACCCAGAGACTGGAGGACAGCAGATGTAGTCCCCTTATACAAAAGTGGGAACAAAGAGGAAGCAGGGAACTACAGACCAGTCAGCCTCACCTCAGTAGTGGGAAAGATCATGGAAGCACTACTGAAGGAGAGATTGGTGGAACATCTGGTTGTCAATGGACTACAGGACCCAAGGCAGCATGGTTTCACCAGGGGAGGTCATATCAGACCAACCTCATTGAATTTTTGACTGGGTGACTAGGAAGGTGGATCAGGGGAGGGCAGTGGACATGGCCTATCTGGACTTCAGCAAGGCCTTTGACACTGTGCCACATAGAAGACTATTACACAAACTGGGAATATGGGTGTGGGCAGGACAGTAGTGTGGTGGGTAGGTAACTGGCTGGGTGGCAGGACACAGAGGGTGGTGGTAAATGGCTGTCACTCCACAGAGGAAGAGTAACCAGTGGGTACCACAGGGATCAGTGCTGGGACTGGTCCTATTCAACATCTTCATCAGTGACATTGCACAGGATCTAGAAGGCAGAATTTCCCTGTTCGCTGATGACACAAAGCTCTGTAACAGAGTAGACACACCAGAGGGTGTAGACAGAATGAGAAGGGACCTGCAGAAACTTGAAGAATAGTCAAGGGTTTGGCAGTTGAAATTCAATGCAAAGAAGTGCAAGATAATGCATATGGGGCACAAAACCCTGGCACAATATCAGTTGGGGGTGAGGATATAGCATGCACCAAGCAGGAAAGGGATCTTGGGGTTGTCATCTCTGATGACCTCAAGGTAGGGAAACAGTGTGACAAGGCATCAGGTAAAGCAAATAGGATGCTGGGATGTATAGGCAGGGGCATCACCAGCAGGAAAGGAGGTCATAATTCCGCTATACAAGACACTAGTGAGGCCCCACCTGGAGTACAGTGTACAGTTCTGGAGACCATACCTACGTAAGGACATAGACAGGGTAGAGAAGGTTCAGAGGAGGGCAACAAAGATGGTGCATGGGTTGCATCACAAGTCCTATGAAGACAGGTTGAAGGAACTGAACATGTACTCCCTGGAGGAGAGGGAGAGGAGGAGAGGGGATATGATAGAGACATACAAGTATCTTACAGGGAGGAACAGGGTGCAGGAAAACACTATTTTTAAGCGAAAAGATGTTTCAGGACTAGAGGGCATGGGATGAAGTTGGAGGGAGGACGATTCAGAGGAAACATGAGAAAGAATTTCTTCACAGAACGTGTGGTGGACAAGTGGAACACCCTGCCAGAGGAAGTGGTGGGGGCTGAAACAATCACGGATTTAAGAATGCATGGGATAGACATAAAGGAATCTAGAGGCAGGGTAGGGGAAACAGACTTCTAGGAAAACAAACTGAACTTACAAGCTCAAATGGCAGACTAGGTGGGCCATAGGCCCTTATCTGCCGACACTGTCTATGTATCTATGTATCTATGTATTGCAGCTCAGCCACAGCAGAGAGAACACAACAACCAGAAGTCACATTGCTAGTCTTTGGGCAAGTGTAATAAGTTTCAAAATATCGGTACCTTATCCAGCTCTGTTCTGCTTAGGGTAGTGCATGTGTGTGTGTTGATTCTGTTGCTTGTGTCTTGTGTGAAGACAGTGCACGTAGACAAATGTAATCATTTTGCAGCTGTCATCATCCAATGGCTAAGAAGGAATTCACTCCTCTGGATTAGTGGGGAGATGATACCGCAGCAGGAGTTTCTCAGTTTACAAAAGGTAGTAAATTAAGCACTGAAACTTAACAAAGGCCCATAAAACATGTTGAAGGCAGTTTCAACTTGTAAAAAAGGCAGTACTAAGGAAGGTTCAGCTGTTGGAGGAGGTTTCAATTTGCAAAAAGGCAGTACTGGGGAAGGCTCAATTAGCTTCTTAAGCCAGAGGACAAATAGTGCTCTTAAGCTCCCATACACACACAGGCAGTGTAATAATAGGTTTCAGCAGAAGACATTATTTTAACACTCTGTCATGTTGTTTGAAAGGTAATTTATGCAAGGAGTCCTTTTCACAAAGCAAAACATCTTCAGTGCTACACCCACTGCAGCAACAAAAAGCAAACCATTGTCTATTACAGGGATGAGGAAACTTTTAAAGACGGTTCTAGTTGATGGAACTAAAAGTGGAGTAGGTCTATATAAAGCCCCGATCTTTGAAGCAGAACTTTAATCATATTAATAATATGGGGTTCAAATGTCATGCCCTCATCAATTAAAAGTCCTAAGTGTTTAAATTGTTGGACTTGTTCAATATTCTCTCCCAGCACTGTCTGTAAGGCTATTGAAATATCTTTCCCATTGTGTTTGTTCAGCCACCCCAACAAAGAAAGCATGACACACTAAGATGGTTTGCCTCAGTGAGCAAACACACCTAGAAAATGCATCACCTAGTGACCCCTTTCAAATTACCACACATGCACACACAAACACACATACACACACACACACACACACACACACACACACACACACACACATATGCATGCACACACAGTCAACTGCAACATAAAATTCATAATAAGTAAGGCCTCCAGACAATATATCTTTCCAGGTGTTAGTCCACAGACCAAAATAAAGATTGCTGCCTCTCAGTAAGCAAACATGCCTGCAAACCAAACCCCAAAAGCACATTATAAGAGGTAACTCACTATGGACAATACTTTATGTATCACAACACTTTCAGCTTAAATCGAATTAAGGAATCAATCCCCACCCCAAAAAAATCACAAGCAGGCAAAACTAAAATGGGGAATTTTGTGTCACTTACAACAAAAGTAATCAAGCGTGATTCCAAACATGCAGTGTACATCATCCAAAGCCGTTATTTAGCTTTAAGTGCACAACTGATTGTGATCTTTTTGGGGAGATTTCTAATTGTGTTTTTATTAAAACCATTGTGAGACTTAGAGAATTGTCTGTAGGGACCTCTCCCACAGGAAGGCAGTATAGCATAGTGGTAAAGAGCACTGAGCTGAAAACCTGGAGAACTAGGTTTGAATACTACAGCTACCACTTGCATGCATTGTGTCCATGAGCAGTTCATTTAGCTTCCTTGTTCTCCCAGGGCACACCTGTAAACAGTCCTTAGCTTAGTGTGTCTTTCCTGGCTAAAAAGTATAAAATAAATAGAAATAAAACAGTGCTGGGGCATGGTGTCAAACAAACACAGAACTTGGGGGTTCAAACAAACACAGAGTCTCTACAGCCCTTTTATTTCTGGTCATCTATAGGGTTCCTCTTCAATCCCAAGTCCAGCAAACAAATTATCCACCCTCATCCCCTTTGGGCACTATCTCAGATCCCATTGGAATTTTGAATACCTTCAACGCTATGCTCACTGACTTGTCCTCCTACCTCAGGCAACTGCCCTCAACCTCCCACAGGCCTGAAGTCCCAGCCAACTCTTCCACCACAAATGATGTCCAACCACACCTTTCTACTTTAGGTTATTGGGCAAACATCACTGCCAAACTCTGAAAGACCTTACCAGCCAGGGGAAGACCTGTAAGTGATGGACTCTACTTCACCTTTCTCCCTCTCCTGAAAATTACAGACCCATCTCCTCCTCTTTCATCTAAGTAAACTACAGGAAAAAATTTTATATCATCAGCTATCAGAACACCTTGATAAATACAACCTCCTTTGTCCGCTACAACATGGTTTCTGTAAACATCATTGCACCTCCTCTGCTCTGGCCTTCTTTTCTGACCACATCCTTAGGAATATGGATATGGGCAAGGCCTCAGGCATGGTTTTCGTGGACCTATCTAAGGCTCTTGACCTAGTCGACCACCACCTTCTCCACTCCACCTTACTTCACATTGATGCTCCACAGAAACTGTAGCATGGTTCTGTAGCTACCTCTGGCAGGTCTGTCTTAATAGGCAAAGACTCTATTCCACTCTGCCTAATCATACAGGGATACCCCAGGGTTCCGTACTTGGCCACTACTCTCTTCCATGTTTATCAATGACCTCCCAGCAGATAGCCTCAACTGTAATGCCCTCCTTTATGCAGACAACCTCATTCTGTACCATAGCGACAAGTAACTCAAATCAATCTTAGCCACACTCACACTAAATTATGCCTCTGCACACCAATGGTTCCTCAACAACAAACTCCTTGTTAATGTAAAAAGATGAAAGCCATGCTGTTTGGCTCCATCCCATTCCTAGCCAAGGCCACCAAATGTGTCTCCTCCGTCCGAGTACTCACCCCATGGGGCCCACCCAGGAAAATATTCTTACCTTCAAATATCTAGGTGTCACTCGACCCGTCCCTTACTTTTGCCGAACATATAAATAACACAGTACAGAAAATTCATTAAAAGTTAGGTGCTGCCTACTGTATCAAACAACTCTTGTCCCTGAAGCTCACCCTGCTATTGTGCAAGGGAATCTACTACCCCTCCTTGATTACTGCTCCCCTGTCTACTCCTCTATGCCTGCTACCCAATCTCTTGACTAAATACAACTTACAACTCTATCTGTTTCTTTGTTCTCCTAGTCCCCATTCGATCAACCACTGTGTACTCTACCAATCCCTAGGGTAGCTCCCACTACAAGGTTGTTTTGATTACACTCGGCTGCCTAATGGACAATGCACTCAGGAGCAAACAGCTGTCACCCTCGCGCTCACTGTTAACAGATAGATTGGTTTCTAGGAACTTCAGGGCCTCCATCCCTCCGCTTATAGTCCCATGTACTACCACTGCTATGGGAAGTAAGGCCTTTTCTGTCTCCACTCCATCCCTATGGAACAGATTACCATCATCTGTTCACTTGTCTCCCTCACACCTCCTTTAAATCTAACCTAAGTTCTTGGCTTAAGACCAAATCCACTTGCAACTGTTTCCCTGCACAGTCATAAGATCAAAATATGTCCCTGCCTTGCTTATCTCTGCTCTTCTATGTATCCTTGCTCCTTGTATTGCTGCTAGCAGGGAAGGACTTGGGGTGGCTGAAAATGGAGGGAATAGAAGGGAAGAGATGGAGGGATGATGAAGGAAGGGCAAGATGGAACATGGTCTTGCTAAATGCAAGAAACTTAGGCAACAAATCAGCTGAGCTACAGGCATTCTTGGCAGTGTGGAGGGTGGATATTGCAGCTCTCATGAAAATGTCGGCAACTGAGCACCAGGACTGGGATCTGGCAATCCTAGAGTACCCATTATACAGGAAGGACCATAAGGGGGTGACAGTCTATGTGAGGGATGGGATCAAATGCACAAGGGATGAGGGGGAGGAAAGGAGAACAGAGGCAATCTGGCTGCAGCTCCTAGACTCAAGGGTAGGAAACTGAGGTTTGAGATGGTATAAGCCACCATCCCAGTCTGAGGAGCTTGGCAGGAATTAGTGTGACAAACCAGAAAGGTATGTAAAAAAAGGAAGGTATTCATCGTGGGGACTTCAACTTGTCAGGGGTTGACTGGAGCATTCTGGTCACCTCCAGTGCTACGGACCAAGTGCTCCGTGTGCAATCCAGGAGGTCTCCTACTAGGCTAAAGTACACTTTAGATCTGGTATTGTTGAATGGGAGGCAGAGAGAAATAGGGTGAGGACCCACTAACCAACAGCGATGACCAAACAGTGTGGCTTAATATCACGATATGCAGAGAGCCAGAGAAATCAGTAACCCAGGTGGTAAACTCAAGGGGCAGACTTGGGAGGATGCAGGAAATACTGAAAGGGAAACTGGAGGGCATAAGGCAGGAGATGGACACAGAGCAAAATGGGATATTATTAAATGGGGATTATAGAGACAATGGAAGCCTGCACCAAGACATAGAGTAAGAGAAGCAAAGCAAGGAAAACCATGCTGGCTGAACAGCGAGGTAGTGGAGGTGGTGAGGAAAACAAGAGCTGCACCAGAGGTACAGGAGGATGGAGCAGAAGGGACAGGGAAGAGTATGCAAGATGGTCCAGTGAGGTGACCAGAAAAGTGAGAAAAGCCAATGCCCAGAAGGAGCTGAGATTAGAGCAGGAATTAATGGGAAGGAGAAAGACTTTTCAGATACATCAGAGAAAAGGAAGTCCAAGGAAACAATAGTGATGATAAAAAGGGTGGGGAGTGGATAGAAAAGGGGAGAAGAGGGGAAGTATTGAATGAATACTTTGCTCAGTGTTCACGGAAGAAAAGGGAGGAGTGCTACCACCATGGGCTGGGAGGGTGGGGATGGAGGGAGAAGAGGTGACAGATGGAAGAACTAAGGAGATAGAGTCCCAGAGGGACTGAGGGCACTGAGGAGACAAGGTGCCAGGGCCAGATGGTATCCACCCAGGGTGCTGAGGAGATGGCAGAGGTGCTGGCAGAGCCACTGTTGGATCAGTACAGCACCTAACTGGAGTCACGATGTGCAACTGGACTGGAGGATGGCACATGCAGTTCCATTACACAAGAGAGGACCAAGGATGAACCGGTAATTATCATCCAGTAAGTCTCACCTCACAGTGTGCAAACTCATGGAAATGATACTATAGAATGACTAGTGTTGTACCTGAGGACAATGGCCTCCAGGATGTGAGGCAGCATAGGGTTCATTTTGGGAAGTCTTGTCAAACCAACCTGATACAATATTGTGACTGGGTGACAGGTGAGCTGAATAAGGGTCATGCGGTGGATCTTCTTTACTTGGACTTCAGCACGGCCTTTAATTCAGTGCCTCAGGGGCAGTTTGGGGCTAAGCTAACAGGTGTAGGGTAGGGCAAAATGATGAACTGGATTACAAGCTGGATGTGTGGGAGGCTGCAACGTGGTGGTGGGAGGAGAGCTGTCAACCTGAAGCCGGTGATGAGAGGGTTGCCACAGGGCCTGTGCTGGGACCAGTATTATTTGGGATCTTCATATCAGACATTGCACATGGGGTGGTAAGCAAGGTAAGTCTGTTCGCAGACAACACCAAAATTGGAGCAGTGGTAGGTGGAGGGAGGGATGGAAGCAGCTGCAGGGGACTCAAACAAGTTAGAGGAGTGGTCAGAGAGGTGGCATCTGGGGTTCAGTGCAATGATTGTAAGGTTATGCACATCAGGGTGAAGAACCAAAGGAGAGAATACTGGCTTGGGGTGGTTAAGCTAGAGAGTACTGAGGAAGAGAAGGACCTAGGGGTAATAGTAACAAGGACAATGAACAACTCTACTCAGTGCAGGAGAGTGTCTGCAAAACGAACAAAATGCTGGGGTGCATAGTGAGGGGTTTCATCCAGGCAAAGAGAGGTTATTTTGCCCTCTACAGGTTGCTGGTAAGGCCGCACTTGGAGTATTGCGTAGCAGTTTTTAGGCCATACCTGCAGCGTGATATCAGGCTACTGGAGGGGTGCCGAGGAGGGCAACAAAGATGATATGTGGAATGGAGGGACAGACTATGAGAGCAGGCTAGGAGACCTGAATACGTACACCCTGAAGGATAGAAAGGACAGGTGGGACATGATAGAGACATTTAAGTTTCTGAGGGAATCAAAAGAATGGGGCAGACTGAGTCTTTAGCCTAAGGAGGGAGAGGGACACCAGGGGCCACTGGATAAGAATAGAGGGGAGAGTTAGGATGAAAATGAGGAGACACTATTTCATGGAGAGGGTGGTAGCAAAATGGAACACACTACCAGAATTGGGAGGTATCATGTAAATCTGTGAACAGCTTTAAAAGTGCATGGGACAAGGAACAGGGAGAGTGAGGGTGGGGAGGTGGGGTGGCAGTGGGATGACAAAGGGAGGGGCAGCTGCAACTAGGGTGCTAGCTGCACACTTGAGCAGACTTAGATAGACTGGGTGATCTGTTTCTGCAGGTACATTCGTATGTTCTGCTTGCTCCCTTGTCCTGACCTGCTCTTATCAGTCCCTGATGCACTCGCTTCTCAGACTCTGTCTCTCAAACTCTGTTAGGCATGTTAGCTTGTGTGAGTTGCATTTTTGCCACATTTAGCATGTATCAATTATTTGTGTAATGACCTTGAATCATCCTGTTTAGCGTATGTGTTCACCTTGTACTGCTTGATAGTTGCTTCATATCTTTATTAGCTTAACTACATTGTATCTGTGATGAGATCATATCTTGTATTCCTTGTATTCTCTGTATTTTACTACTCTGCAGAATGCTTGCTGCCACCTGTGTGGCCCAGGTCATGACTGCTGAAATCGGTCCTTTGATCAGCTCTCTCACCCACTTTCCAAAGACATAAATAAATAAATTATTGCAGCCCCCCCACACACACACAATCAAGCAGTCAGTATCACAGCAGCTTTGTAGGAAGAAGTATAGTGAAAATACATGAGTGGTCAGCCCATAAATACAAACAATCTAGTGGTAACCTTTAGGAGCACGTTAACTAGTTTTTTCAATAAAGATGCAAGTTTTACAATTATAAAGCTCAGTAGAAAAAATAAATATTTCAAATGACCCTGATGGATGAGACTGATCATGCATTCAGGGTACTAGTTTTCAAAAATAAAAGTAATAAATCTTAGTCAGAACCCATTTACTCCTGGAGCTAACACCACCCTCCTGAGTACAAAACCCTGTTTCTAAAGCAGCTTCAAAACTACATGTGCACCGCAGGCATGGAGTCACCTTACCTGTGTGGTGCACTTAACAGGACCTCCAGGGAAGGGCCACGAACAACATTCCACTTTAGGCTCCACCAGATGGGGCTTTGCAGAAAATGATGGCTTTAATAGTCATACAAAACTGTACCCCACTGACCCACTCCCAGCATCCCATCCCACTCTCTTGATTGGAGAGCTATCTGTGATGTGGCACACACATCTGGGCTCCT
Organism: Neoceratodus forsteri; assembly: GCA_016271365.2. NCBI lineage: Eukaryota > Metazoa > Chordata > Ceratodontiformes > Ceratodontidae > Neoceratodus > Neoceratodus forsteri. The sequence continues at coordinate 1,220,817,122 of CM057459.1, read as the reverse complement.
GGGCACAAAACTGAGAAAGAGATCAAATAATGCAAAATTCAATTGTGGGAGGGCACTCAGAATAGAAATCAAAGATACCACTAGCTTAGCAGATGGAGAGAATAAAACAAACACTACACAATATTAGAGACTTTCCTTGAAGTTTTGGGTCACGTAATGAGTACCTTGCTGGGACACTATGAGTTGCACATGCCACAAAAACTTTGAGAAATCCACAAACGTAATAAAATGTTTAAGCCATGTTATTCATGCAGTGATATACAAGAGACAACACCAGGGAAGTTTTTAAAACATTTGTATTGAAATGCTAACACAAAAAGACTGCAAAGAAGCAGTGGTACTTAATGTGATGTGTTACGCCACACATAGCGTTAGCAAAAGTGGAGTGTAGGAATTAGGCATTGAAAGAACAAAACAGTGGCTGCACTTGGGAGTCTTAAGTTATGTTACCTTTCTGTATGTGAGCCCATCTTTAAAAATCACTTCATACAATCACACTGGATATTTTAATTTTTTATTTCACAAATACATATCAGGCACAGTGGTAACCCTATTCTATGTTATGATTCAGTAGATACTTGAAATATATGTAAAGAAATGGATTAACAGATATTTAATATAAAATAAACTTAAAATGCTAATAATAATGGGAGAAGTTTAGATATTCTAAACAAAACTAATTAGAGATCATATTACGTAAGGAAGGAACAGATATGGCAGCCTTAACAGACACATGATGGAATAGGGATACAGTCTATGGAAGGAAATAACAGGCTGCAAATTATACCACAAGGACAGATCATGTAAATAAACTTTGGCCAGAGCCAATAGGGCTGCAGTTGAGAAATTTAGGGTAAAAATATTTGTAAATTACCAAAGTTACAAGCATGCATTTGCAAATGTAACACAGGCTCATAAATGTATTGTTTGTAATATTTTTACACCACATTTTCTACATAGCCTTGTTATAAACCTGCCTAATAGAGATGGGCAGCCAAATGTTCAACTCCTGGCTTAAAGGTGTTTTGCAGGACTTCAAAATCAATTTTTGGGATGCAAACACATTTTAGGAAGGAATTGAAAAATGACAGCTGTCACATTTCATGAGATACATGCTGTAAAGAAATGGCTATGGAAAATTTGGTGTAAAAATATTGACTATTACCCAACTTAGAGCTCATATCCAAAAATCAATGTAAACTCATAACTTTTTATTATTTAATGTTTTTACACCAAGGCCCAGATATTCAAAAGAGTTGTGCCATGTACAATGGGGTTGTGCCAGCGCAAGTCAGAAAATGCGCCATTCTGCGATATTCAGCGGAGGCAGTTGTGCCCCAAATTATGCTGAGCAATAGCGCAATGATAATGAATGTATGCACAACTGAAGGGGAGGAACCATGCATAAATGGCACAGTGTGATATTCAACAACATGCGCCATGCGCAATAAGGGAGCCAACGGAAGTTGCCACATAGCGGAAATGAGCCAAAATAAAAGGAGCAAGGGAGAGGTGCAAGAACGCTACAGGAAGCCATAAGTTGCTGAACTATAGCCAGCCACACAGGCAACACACACACACACACACAGGGCAGGACAGTGAAAGGGAACCTGGAACCCACAGGCTCAGGAGAAGGTGGGAGCCACAGTGCAGAAGGGGAAGTGCCACACAGCAGTGAGGCCTGCACAGTCAGGTGTTCCCGTGCAGGGGAAGTAGCAGCCAGGGCAGTGGAGGAACACAGAAACAGCTGATGGAGGGTGAACACAAGCCAGGGACATGGCCAGTGCCACCATCCAGATGGAGGCAGTAATGAGAGGAGGGTGAGAAGGCGGGCAGAGGGGGCTCGGCCGGAAGGCCCGTCGGCAATACAGCCCCAACAGGCAGTACTGAGCCCACACCAGCTTTGAGCTGTACAGTGATATGTAGATCGTGGGCCTGTACCACCTGAATCGGTCAATTCTGAGATAGCTCTGTGAGCTGTGCAGTGATGTGATGCAGGCACCCACACAACGGAGCCATGCTCTGTCAGTGGAGACTAAAGTGATAGCTTGCATGTGCTTGCACCACGGGTACCTTCCAGAGACCAACTGGGACACCACAGGCATAACCCAGTCAGCGCCACGTCACCCTCACCCACCCTCAGCGCACTGCCGCCACATGCCATGGAGTACATCCATTTCCCCAGCACATGCCGTAAGCGACAGAAACATACAGGAGTTCCACAGGGTAGCACATATGCCTGGCATGCTAGGGGCACAGACTACACCCATATTGCCATCCGCGATACCACCTGGCTCCGAGGGGCTGCATACATGAATCACAAGGGCTATGCTAGCATCAACTGCCAGGTGGTGTGCGGCCAGGGGTGCATAATCAATGTCTGTGCCATGCACCCTGGGAGCACACGATGCCTTCATCTAGCACCGGCCGGCACTGTGCCACAGATTCAAAAGTGGGGACATCCCCACTGGCCACCTAGTGAGTGAGTATGCAAACCACATGGACAAACATAAGGCTTGGGAGGGCATGGTCGAGGTGACATGGGTAGTGGCCTCCATGGCCTGGGGCATGGTGATGCTGATCACCAAACCAACTCCACCCTCTACACACAGGTGACAGTGTATACCCACTCCATCCCTGGCTGCTCACACCATACCAGTGGCCCATGACCCCATCACAGCAACGCCACAATGAGGCACACCCACCACATGTAATGTCATCAAGCAGGTTTTGGGATGTTCAGGCATGTTTCATTGCCTGGACACCTCGCGGTGCCTTCCCAGTACAGACCTTCAAAGGCCTGCGGCTATTCCTGGCCTGTTGCATCCTGCACAACATGGCCAATGAATGGGATAGTCGACAGGTCAAAGAGGGGACAGCGATGGGGAAAATGAGGACGCCGGTGACAATGGTGATGGGCAGCCTCCCTTGGGCGATGGGACCTCGACTGCTCCGGCTGGCACAGCTGCACCAGGACACCATCATGGAGGAGCACTTCAGCCAACCCAGGTAAGTCATGGGGCCATGTGCAACCACCAGTGGCTAAGGCACAACCCACAAACACGCATTGACACACACCAGGGGTGCATGCCATCAAGGGAAGTGGCCGGGTATGGAACCACACACAGCACCAGGCATGGGTGAGGTCTACCATGGCACTGGACAGACACACACACACACACACACACACACACACACACAATGCACCAGATATGCACAAAGGGTAGGAGGCACACCAACCCAGAATGCTTCCCCAGCACACACATGTCCACAGACCACCACGCCCACTGCCTGTCATTGTGCGTGTGTCAGATGCTGGGCACCATTGCACATTGGTGTACAGCACAATGCAGGCATCATCATGCACAATCAACTGCAGACAGCAGCAGGAGGGTGTGGGATGGACTGTATGTCTGCATGTAGGGCTGGGTACCCACCCGCATTGCCCGTGAATGACACAATGCACACAGGCAGCATCAGATAGTATCTGCATTAGGAGACAGGTCAGTCACACGCCACAGTGCCCCGCCATCACGATGCATGGGCAGCCCTGCTGAGACCCACCAGCACTGACAGGCTGACCACTGGCCTCATGGGGTATCACCGATGGTCCCCAGGGGTTCCACTGTGTGAACGACCGTGCACACAGGGGTTGTAGCACACCGAACATGCCCGCGCCAGGCATGTTCGGATGCCCACAGCTGAACCCGTGTCGGCAGGCGAGGGTGTCACACAATGCTGGGAATGGGGGTGACATTGCATGGCGCGTGTCTGTGCCACATGGGCAATAACTGTGTGCCCCTGTGGCCATGGCAGCTGTGATTGTATGTGTCAGCCTGTCAATGGCAGCGGTCACATCCTCCCCATCCGTCCATCCCTGACAGGAGCAGAGCAGTTTCTTTGCTGTGACGCCCTCTGCCCACTCCAGAGCTGCACTCAGTGCATTCACCGCCGCTGCAAGCCGCATCTGCTGATTGACTGATGCTTGCAGTATGCGCAGGGCTCATCCAAGAGGTCATCTGCCTGATCGGCATTCAGTCCCTGTGTGCACGGCCCTGATGCTCAGCACCCTGAGGGTGGGCGCTGCACACCAGGACCAGGCCTGGGCATGTCCACAGGCAGTGCACTGATGCCGCCCTGACACTGTACCCCAAGCCCATTGGCTGACTGCCGATGCTGCCCTCCGACTGCCACTCCCCAGGGCTCACTGGTGCCCCCGCAGTGGCTGCAACAGTCCCACTGTCCTGTAGACACACCGTGCTGCCCCACCAGTGCTGACAGGCACAGGCTGGGACTGTGACGACATGCAGGCCTCCACGGCGGCACCACCCACAGCCATGGTCGCGATAGTTACCTGCTGTGTGTGGCCATCCTGTGGCACACACGGTCACTGCCCATGACGTTAGCAACATCATCATTGGTGACGGACCCAGCACCAGCCCGAGTCACAGCATGCTGGCAACCATGGATGCTGGCAAGCTGGGACATGGGCATGGCCTCCACCTCACCTGTTCCAACAACATCAGCCTGGACATCCAGGCAGGCCCACTGTCACACTGAGCCACGCATTCCTGTGGAGGTGGATGGGCCCTTCCATCTCCATTTGACTGGCTCTCAGTGGAGAGGCCCACCACCGCTGACCCATGCAGACGCCAGGAGCTGTAAGGAAAACAAAGTTGCGTTACTGCATGTAACCTACCCTGCCCCCAATAGACAAACCATGGCCTACCATGCAGTGAGAGCTACCACCAATCTGGAATTCACCACCCGGAACACCCTCAATGGCACAATGCTGCATGCTGCCAGCAACCCTCTCCTCCTGTGGGGTCAGGCGTAGCACCTCCGGCTGTTCCCCACCTGTCTCAAATCATGCTGCCCTGATGGCAACCATCTTCTCCTTAATCCTCCTCCTGTCTGTGCACATCTTCTTCTGCACTCCTGCATGGAGCACTGGTGGCTGCCATGCAGGTTTACAGCATGCGCCACTTCCTCCCATGCAGCAGCACGGGCCTGTGTTGTTCCCTGGTGTCCGCTGAGAAGTGGCAACTGATCCAGGTAGGCCTCAAACAAGGCAAACTGCCTCGGCCTTGTGAAATTTGGCCTCCTCCTCCCACAACTCCCCGCCACAACTCGCTCGGTCATGATTCAGCCTGTGAGAATGACAGGTGTTACCTGTGACTGTGCAGTCCCATGCATGTCCCAAAATCCACAGTCCATACTCCCCAAACAGCATGCAACTCACCAATAGACTGCAGTAACCCACTATGGCCAGTGCAGCCCAATGTTGCACTTTTATAGCGCAACCCATGCAAATGAGGCGCAGGCGAACTTTAAGTGGATGCAAATTGCAGTGCTGCACCGTTAAATGGCTGATTAGCTGATTTGCATATGATGGCTGAATATTGCGCTTTTGCACTTTGCGCAATTGTGTTGGGCGATGCTGAGCCAAGGGCGCGGTTGTGACATCGCAGTACACCAACTGCGCATGCCTGGGTTGATGATGCAGGCACCTGCCATGCTGCTGATGTGCTGTGCATGGAAGGCAATGCAGGGCATGGCCACCATTGTTCCAGTGGCGCCACAGCGATGTTCACTATATGGCGCTGTGGCACTGGGGCATCATAGGCGCACTGGGGCAACAGAGTGGTAGGCCGCTACTGGAGGTGGAACATAGGCACCGAATCATGCTACATGCATTGGGTTCCAATCGTGCTGTGGCTGTCCGTGCTCCAGAGACCCTTGAGCCTTTGCCCGACCTTTGCCCCTAGGTGCCATGCATCAGGCATGGATGCACCACTATCACGCTGTTCGTGACAGTGTGATAGGGAATGACAGCCCTGTACTGTGCAGCATCTGCACGTGGTGGAACCATGCTGCAGAGAGCCATTTTGACCCTACCGAGCAAGAGAGAGATGGCACGGAGGAGAGCTGCCCACTGAGTCAGATAGAAATGGCAAACTTGGTTGCCATTGGAGCCACTTGTTGACCCACTGTTTGGTGAGGCACCCCTGGACAGGTCCAGGAGTCAGGTGTAGCAGGAGGTGGCCAATGCCCTGGAGGAGGCCTCAGGAATGGGGCAGATGGTAGAGCAGTGCTGCCACAGATATGGGGACCTGAGGCAGAGGGACCCGGACCTGCTTTCCCTCTGCGGGCATGTGCCGGGAGGGGCATGGTGCCATGGCCAGGTAGGTGTAACGTCCATACACTTTTATCTTCCATATGGGTATCATGGTTGCATGTGTCCGAACATGGGGGACCATCCGGTGTTGGCTGTGGTGGTGTTATCAGGGTGTGGGGTGGGTGTGGGTGGTGGATCTGGCTGTGTGGATTACACACACATGGGGCAGGGGACTTTTGCTACAGGATTGTACTGATGTTCCTCTCTCCATGTTTGCACCTTAGCCCAGAAGAGCAACGGTTGGTGAGGGAGAGGAGGCGCCAGCTGGAAGACTGTCACTCCAGGAGGGGCGAAGGTCCACAGAGGCAGATGGACCAGCCTGATGATGGTGAGTGCCTTACATCCATGATTACTATTGCATGCTGTGTAACAGGGAGGGCAACGGGCATGACCACCATCCATTGACACCACTGCCATGCACGCAACTTAGTTACAGTCAGCACTGTCCAGTGGCACTGCATGTCTGGGAGTGCGTCAATTAGGTCCATGCATGCACCTGGTACATGGCTGTGCTACTGCCTCGCACCACACATATCCATGTCACTAAACAGCCATGGTGGTGCTGTGCAGGACTTGGCTGGTGGGTATGTGCAGTGGTCCACATGGCTGTGTGTGTTTGGGTGGACAGGTCTTGTGGACATGATCACTGTGTGTGGTCACACACCATCACAGAGGCATGTCCACAGCAGCTATGCCATGCATAGAGGGTGGGCTGTATGGGGCTGTGCATTCGCACATATTGACTGTGCTTTCTGTCCCAGGTAGACGGCAGCTGCAGGCAATCAGGAGGCACTGCAGGAGATACTGAACATTGCCAGGGCATCGCTGGAAATCCTGCAAAGGATCGACAGGCTGGGGGTCAGGCGGTGTCATGGCAGGAGGAGCAGCAGGAGTGGGGAGCGGGGCCCTCTGAGCTTCACAATGCCCCTGATTTCCTACCCCCTGGACCCACCTCCACCTCTTCTTCCCCTACCATTTATTCGCCTGCCCTTACCCACCTCACCTTGTTTGTGGCCCTCTCCCAAACTTTTGTAAATATTTGTACATAGTTTTGTTTGATGTTTTAAACACATTTCTTTTGATATGACTGCTGTGGTGGTCTCTGATTTGCAGTGGGCTATAGCTGCTCAGCTGCAGTGGTATGCATGGCATCAGGGTGGTGCAGTCATGGGCATATGTGTGTGTCCGTCGGGAAGTGACTATGGTGTGGGAGTAGCTATCAGTCACTGTCTGTGGTGTGTGTGTTGTTCTCTGTGCACTGGATGACTGTGTGCAGTGATCCATGGTGCATGCTCTGTGTCCATGGTGCACCTGTCAGCCCATCCATGGCCTATGCAGCTGACACCCCTTGCTGTGACCTGCACGGTCTGCTGGCATGTCAGTGGTGGCTAGCCATGCAGAACAGCCACTATACCCATCACAATGCTGGGTTGCCTCCAGTCACTGGTGTGGTGCATGTCTGCCTCGGGTGACACTGTGGCCTCCACTGTTGTTGTCCCACCTCCATGCTGTGGCTTGTGTGTGTTGCAGGAATGTGCACCACTGTCTGTGACTTGTGATCTGGGCAAATGCTGGTGGCGTACAGCTCCACACTGCCTGCACAGGGTGGCTGGCACTCTGTGCCATGGAAGAGTGCTGGCCATGTGTACACAGTTTCCATAGCCACACACTGGGGGCTTGGTTGCCCTGCTACTGCGTCCCTGTGTTGGTGTGCCCTTGGGTATGGATAGGTGTTTGTCCATGCACTGTGTTCATCAGTGTGGTGCATGCTTCATGCACCACTGTGGGTGTCTGCGCTGGCTGTTGTGGCCAGTGGTGGGTCAAGGTGTGTCCTTGGGAGGGTGTGCAGGGTGCTGTACCACTGGTGGTGGGTCCAGGGCTTGCCCTGTCACGTGTGGGGTACCTGTGTGCCGATGCATGGTCTGTCTCTCAGCTGTACCTCAGGGGAGCTGTGCATGGTGGCACTGTGTATGCAGTCGTGCATCGCGTGTGCTGCCACCCACTGATGGTTGCTCGTGGTGTGGCTGCCTTGCATGGTTCTGTGGTGCCGGGGCTGCATTGTCACAGTGGGGGTGGTGGCATGCATGGGGTATCTTGCACTGGTGGACACTGCTCTGGGCAGGGTGTCTGGGGTCACGGTGCAAGGTGTTCTCTGCATTGGTAGGATGGTGTGGCACAGGGTGATCAGCCCTCCTTGTGTGCTGGTCACAGCTTGCTAGGGGTGTGATGGGGCACCATGACCCAGATGTGGGTTGGTTGCTGGTCTCCATGGGCCAGTGGTTATTCCAGCCCTCCCCAGTTGTGCAGTGCATGGGGTGTGGGTGGACAATATCTGTTCTGCTGTGTGTTCCTCTGCCCATCTGTGGCATGGGTGGTGGACCCCTGCATCCCTGGTTGTGCTGTTGCATTGCTGCCCTGCTGCTGGGGGTGTCCCTGGTTGCACTATGGCACAACTAGACTGCTCAGCTGAACATCTCTTGTTGCACTATGGCGCATCAGATATGCTCAGCTTCACCTCCCTAGTTGTGCTATGGCGCAGGTGATACTATATTCAGTCGTCGGCTGTAGGCACATCTTGGACAGTGCAGTTTTGAATATCATGCCTCTTGCACATGGGGCAATGGATTTGTGTTGTTCTGCTGTTGCACACTTTTGGGCACAGTTTGAATATCTGGGCCCAAATGTCCAACATAGCCTTCTTATGACCCCACCTCATGAACAAGGGCAGAGAAAATGTTCAACTCCTTCCCAAAGGTGGTTTCATGCAGGGACCACAAAATCATCTTTTGGACAGATCTGCCTAACAACAGTGACATTGTTCATGAGGTGGGGTCCCAAAGAAGGCATGTTGAAAATTTGGTTAAAAATATGTTAAAATGCCCAAGTTATGGCACTAAGTTCAAAACCCATTGAAATACATTGAACTGCATGCCTGTGTCTTCAGTTTGTGGTCCAGCTTTGAAGATTGAAGATGTGTCTCTGGTCTAGAAAGGATTATGTCGTTGGACCCCAATGGGTAAGTAAGGGCTTGGGGTGTGTCAGGGTAGTGAATGCTCAGTAAGAGGGTCAGAAGGGGTAAGAAACAGCCACAAAGATGTTGATGTACCATTTTGTTCTTTCAGGTGAAAAAATAGAGACCTATGATCCCTAATTGCAACACTGGGGACTGGGCACCCCAGTGTCACAGTTATGTGGGGAAGATATCCATTGACCATTTTTCCTTACAGGTGGAAAAAAAGACTGATGATCCATGATTGTGACACTAGGGGAATGGGACACCCCAGTGTCTGAAAAACACAGAGGATCCCCAATCACAACACTGGAGGACTGGGGAAGCACCACATTTGTCAACAGTACATCTGCCGTTATCCTGCACAGTGATGGCACAATGCCAAACTCAGTATTGTGCAGTCACAAAACTAAGTGTATTTTGTGGGAGCTGTGCCACCCACACCCCAATTCAGGGAGCCTGACCCTGCATTTACATATAATCAGCTCCAGGTTGGAGTTTTTTCAGGCAGGGGAAAAATACTGGGACAAGCCATGTTGGTAAACCATAGAGCATTTCAGTGACTTTTGCTATAATGGTCTTTTTTTATTTTCACTGTGTTGGTGTCACTGTAGTGGGCCACCGAGGATTGGGCATCCCCAGTATCATTTCATTGTTCGGAGGGGGAGGGCTGAGAGGAAGGGTCAGTTTAGAAGAATTTCTATAATATAAACAAATATGTATATAAATAAGTGGCGGCAGCCAATAGTGAACACGGGCCACTCTGCCATCACCAAGTTGGCTACAGCATGCTATTGCACATGCTTGACTGCTAGCACATGCAGTAACAGTGCAGCAGCCATCTTGGACATGACAGAGTGTTCCATAGTCCACCATGACCTCCAGCACTGTGAAATAGTGCAGTACTCTGTTGATAGGAACAACATGGGCAGACTGCTTCACGGACATGGAGGTGACTGTGGAGCAATCAATATGTTGTTCCTTTGGAAGGATGGTGGAGTCCTTTTCCTCAGTGATTGTAAAGGGCTGCAGGGCTATGCCTCTGCAGCCCTAAAAAGGAGGTGGTGTGTATGTCTCACATAAACAAGGACAAATGATTAGATGATTGAAACTCATGGACAGGTGCAACAAATAACAGCACAGCAATTATAACAGGAGTGTGCTATAGAACCTCTAATAGCACAGAACAATGTAACACTGCACTAGCTAATGAAACAGAGTTCTATTCAGAAAAGGAAATGTCATATTAGTTGGTGATATCAACTTTCCAAAACACAGTATGGTCTGTAATGAGGTCAACCAATGAAACTGAGCAGGATTTGCTAGATTTAATTCACATTCAATGCTTGAAGCAATTAGTAAATGAACTGACCAGAGGAAAACACACTGGATGTTGTCTTAACATCATACCTGAGAAAATAAATTCAGGAATTACTGTTAGAGAGTCATTAGGTAAAAACAATCACAGCATGAAAATCAAGGGCATCAGTGGTAATTAATGGTAATAGAGCACCTTTTGAAATAATAAAACAGGAACTAAGGAATTGAAACAGGGTAATTGATTTCAGTAAATCAAATGTAGAAGAATGCTGGACACTGCAACACAATAAAATATCACAGCTGGAAAGTAGGACTATCTGAATAAAGAAAAAAACTATATAAGAAATGGGAAATATACCTACATGGTATAACAAAATTAAGAAACAGCTAATTAAAAAGAAAAATTGCTTTTCTGAAAATTAAATCAAACAGAAGAACTCATGAATTCATATAGCCACAAATTGAAGGTGTCTAAAAATCGGATCAAAAGGCAAGAAATAATACTGAATTTAAAATTCCACACAGCAAGGATAATGCCAAGTCTTTCTATGCCTACATTTATTTATTCTGTCTTGTGTGCCATTTTGGGTTGGGTTAAGAAATGGATGGTTCTGACGCCATATGGTGCTACCTGTAAGAATGGATTAACAACAATAAAGGAAATAATAATGCTATAAAGCCATTAAAATATAATAGTTTGGAAATAAATGATTAAAGGGAATGGCTGACCTTTTCAACAAGTACAGTACCTCAGTTTGTTCTTTATTGGGAAGAACAAACACTATTGTAGAAGGAAAACTGCTGTAGAAAGGTATCACAAATAAAATTTGATCAACAGAGTGTACTAGAATTGCTACATAAAATAGATATAAATAAAGCAGCTGGGCCAGATGGGCTTCATCCAAGATTGCTAGAACATGTAGCAGAGGAAATTGCAAGACTTTGACTCATACTTACAATGAATCATATCAGACAGGTCAAATTCCAAAGGACTGAAAAAGTAATTGTAATTCCAGTATTCAAAAAGGAAACAAGATGGAAATGGCAAATGACAGACCCATGAGCTTGACATCTGTCCTGGGAGAAATCATTTTATTTATGTATGTATTTATTTATGTATTTTTCGTTTACCAGGTAAGGTGCAATAGGCAGACAGTTGCCTATTTTCAGGCATGACCCAGGAGATTACAGGCAGGGTTTGGCATTTAACACACAACATAACCATGATGCTTGACTGGTACAGCACAAACTTAGCGAGACAATTTAATGAACAAGGATACAGAAGTGCATACAGTTGGATGACGCAAGCTAAAGGCACTGGCTATGTAGGATGCAAGGTAATAAGTGCAGCAAGATTAGAACAAAAGGCACAATAGAATGAGTGATACAAATTACATAAATGCAGTGATACATGCAGTGGGCCCCACATTCAGAGCCAGACAGATGCTTGTGCAGAACAATACATCACAGTAAACAAACTGTGCCAGCTGGCTTTGTTACAATATTCAAACAGAATACACATAGGAACAGATTGCCCATCCTGTTTTGACATCAGACCCTGAATGCATGGTGCATAGCAAGTGACTGCCATGCATGACACAGTACAACCAGGGTGCGGGGCTGCAGACTGCCCACAGAGCAATGCATGGCACATACTGTATGTGCCTCAGTCCCCATAGGCAATATTCAGCAAAACATGCAAATGAGCCCATTGGGCATGCATGGTGTAAAAGGGGGCTGTGTGCATGTCAATTATGGGCTCATTTGCATGGCTGTGCCTGGTGGAATATGCTGGGCCACCCTTTCCTTAGCCCCAATCCCATTGAAATAACAATAGGAGCTCTGTTCCTTCCCTTTCCATAGCGTAGTGTCCACCAGCCCCGAGCTCTGTCATAATGCAATATCTCCTCAATACCCTTTTTCCATAATGTAGGGTCCTCTCCTGTCCCGAGCTCTGTCATACTGAAGAATATCCCAGAGACCCTATTTCCATAGTATAGAAACCAATCCTCTTGCAGGGTAGTAACCCACCACCACGAGCCCCTCATCCTGTTACATGCTGGTGACCAGGCACAACCCTCCTCACCCTGCCACTGCCAGCCACTGACTGATCATTACCTGCTCACATACAGAAAATAGCATGTGTTCAGTAACAAATGAGTGCATACTATTTATTGCATGCAAGCACGTAATGATCAGTCGGCAGCTGGCTGCGGCAGGATGAGGAGGTGTGAAAGTTGCTGGCATGGGAATGGATGGGGTGTGTGGGTAGGTTACTGCCTACAAAGGTGAGGGGTCCCAACATTGTAGAAAAAGGTCTCAGGGAGATAGAGTTTGGGGGTTGGGACAGTACAGCCTGTGAAAAGGGAGGATCAGAGTGCCTAATTTTATTTCAGTGGGAATTGGGGCTGGGGTGAGGGATACTACACTATGGAAAGGGAGAGACTGGAGCACCTTGTTTTATTTCAGCTAGAATTGGGCTGGGTGGAGGGACACTACACTATGGAAAGAGAGAGATTGAAGCTTCTTTTGTATTTCAACAGGAATCGGGGCTGAGGAGGGGCACACTACACTATGGAAACATGGATGGGGGTTGTATAATTCAGACTGTGTTTGGGGCTTGGGGGAGCTGTGCACCCAGCCCCTGACTATCTTGAGGTACTAACCATCCCTGTGCATAGTAAAGTAGGGTCTGGAAAGCATAACTATGCACAGACACAGCCGGCCATAGTTACACTTGGTGGCGGTTGAATATTTGATTTGGGGAATATGCATGAGGACATCTCATTTGCATTCTCACATCACAATATTCTGGCATCAGCAGTCAGGTTTGCGGGCACATCTGGGGCTTCTGAATATTTCCACAACACTGACAGCCTTCAGAAGTCTGTGGATGCGTGGCACATCTAGGGACACACCATGCATCTCTTCTCAATATGTGGGTCAGCCTGAATATTCAGCAGAGTGACATTTACCCATCTGAGGCCTATGAATGCAAGTTACATATGATGCAGTGATATATACAGTGAGCATTTTCTGCATAGTGACATTTACACATCAGGAACCTAAGACAGTGCCACTCAGGAACGAGTTTAATACCTAAACAAAAATAAGAGTTGGTGGAAGGCATTTGCAATAGGACAAGATTGTACTGAGCAAGTGCATTGGAAGCACTTGCCAAAGCATAACTGGGTGGGAGGAATTTAGTGAGGGGATAAGGTTATACAGAGCAAGTGCATTGGGAGTGCTGGATCAAGAGGGTGTGGAGTTGGTGTCTGAAAGAGATAGGTATCTGGTACTGATGCATGTTTGGGAGGATGCCTTCCCAAGGTTTGGTGGCAGTGCTTGTGAGGCCATAGTGCCACATTTGGATCTTCCACCTTGTTATAGACAGCATGTCACAGTCAGATGATCTAAGGGAGTACTGGTTACTACTGGGTATGAGGAGGATACTAGAGATTGAAGCAACTGGTTATGAACGGTTCTATGTATAATTTTCTCCAAGGAGAGGTCCATCATGGCTGAGGGAGGGACAACCCAGTTTGTTGTAAAGTGTGCAATGGTGGTGAGACAATTACACAGTGCAAAACAACAAATGTTGTTGTATCCCACTTTCCATTTGCACAACGGGATACTGGGAGTGCATGAACATACTGTTAGACTGTAAGTGAGCTTGGGAAGGAGTAAACTACTTCCAATACTTTTGTGTGCAGACAAGGAAAGATTAGGCTGACGCGAGTGCTATCCCAATGCTGGAGTTTACAACCTACAGACAGATGTGAAATGAAGAAAGAAGTCCAAGGAGGAACAAGAGTGACCCCAAGATACTTGAAAGTAGAACCATTTCAGGAGGAATCCTCATCACACAGCACTTTTAATGAGGAGCAGTTGTCTTTGAGTCGATGGGTGGTTCTGAACTTAATATGGTTCAGGAGAAGTTTATTTTCTTTGCCAGATCTGGACGGCCCTGAGGTCTGAAGTTAAAGTTCTGTTAACATCTACTTTGGTACATTACTGAAGAACACCAGATCGTCAGCATATAAGAGAGGTGCAGTTTGAAAGCAGTGGTGTACTGAGTTAAAATACAATGAGAATAGCAAAGGTCCAAGTATGGATCCTTGGAGGATGCCTTGGAGGGATGGAACGACTGGGTGAAATCAGAAACAAACCATACTAGCTGTTGCCTGTGGGGAGGTAGCTGGAGAACCAGGGTAGGCATTTCAGATATCCAAAAGTACTAAGGTTGTTAAGGAGAATGGGGTGGATGAAGGTGTAAAAGGCCTTCATGAGGTCTATAAATATGGCCTCTCTATAGTCACCCTATCTAAGGAGGTGAATATACTGTTAGTTAATGTTAATGTTAGTTTATGTGTTAATGTTAGTTAATGTGCTCCATGCAGTACTGACGCCTGTATCTGAAGAGGGACATTAAGTTACTGAGAGGTGCAATGCAGGGTGACAAAAAGAAGATCAAGGGCTGGGGACTTATCATATGAGAGGAGGTTGTGGGATTTGAACATGTACTCACTGGAGGAGAGGAGGGATGGGGACATGATTGAAACCTTTAAATACATGAAAGGAATAAACAAGACAGGTACAGAGGGTCTATCTAAAGTAAGGAGGGAGGGACACCTAGGGCCATGATATGAGACTGGAGGAGGAAGGTTCAGGAGGAGATGAGGAGACACTTTTTAACAGACAGGGTGGTGGCTGGGTGGAATGCGTTACCTGCAGAAGTGGTATCCAGTAGAACAGTGGACTGCTTCAAAAGGATGGGACAGGACAAGGGGTTAATGAAGAGGAAGGGTGGAAGTGAGGGGCAGCTGCAGGATAAGGGGTGCTAGCTGTACATTCAGCAGACTTGATAGACCTCTAGGCCTTTATCTGCTGGCAAATTTCATATGTTCATATGTGAGTAGTGCAGTGGTGGTACAATGACCTTGGAAACCCAACTGGACTAGACAAAGGAGGTCATATTTAGAAAGACACGAAGGTTAGTATGGGAGCAATAGATTTTTAAAGATTTTACTCAAGACCAGAAGAATGGCTATGGGTCTATAGTTGAAAATAAACTTATAGTTCCTTTTGTATATGGGGACAATGTTGACCATCCTCCAGGTGGATGGTATGATGTTGGAGGAAAGTGATAGGTTGAGAATTCTGGTCACTTTGATGTCAACTCCATGCTGCAAGTTCAGCAGTTTAAGCTTAATGCCATTGGGACCACTAGATTTGGATATGGGCATATGTTCGAGGAGATTGAACTCTTCATCTGTACAGGTAGACTTGAAGAGGAACGAGGGGTTGGACCCTTGTGGGGTGGGGGTGATCCAAGGTACCATCAAGGGCTGAGGTAAAGGCAGAGGGTCAGAGAAATGTTTATTAAAGGCATTAGTAATGGTGTGGGGATTGTTGCAGTTAGTACCATTGATCTCAAAGTTGGGGGTAGATGTATTTTAGAGTCCAAAGGACTGTTTGAGGTGGTTCCAGTACTAATGCAGATTTTGAGGGATACTAATTGTATGTGAGAATATGCACTTTTATTATGACTGAGAGCTTGTTTGCATTTATTTCTATGGGATCTGTCTGAAATGGAATTAATGACTTTTAGGTGGCCCACCTTTAGTCACATTGTTCCAGGAGTGATAGGAGATGGCGAGTAAGCCATTTGGTTTGTTGGCAACAGATTCTCCTGTTGGTAAGGGGTACACTTATTCTGGAGAGAGGAGGACTGTATTAAAGTAGAGACAGTGAGGTCAATGTCTGTGGTAGCCCAAAGATATGACCAGTCATGATGGGTGATCTCTGCTTTAAAACAATAGAGGATTGAGGTGAGAGAAATCACAGAAGTGGATGATGTGGGGTGAGGTGTAGTTAGCTTTAGCACACCAGACACAGAGCACCAGTAAATGGTCAGTTATAGAATCTGGGCAGATTCAGAGCATAGCATTTGTCATTGTTAGGGAAGGATCAAATCTATCAGTGTGGCAGTGAGTCCATTATTGGAGAGTCTAGTGGGTTGTGATATTATTTGAGAGGAGCAATTTGCTGAGAGATTGTTCAGCTTTAGTTTTGCTGTAATCAAGCCAGTTGATGTTGAAGTCACCAAATATGACAAAGCCATTATTGCTTACATGGGGGGCAGTCATGTCAATGAGAGAGGAGTCCTTGATGGCTGGAAACTGGGGCAGATACACACAGAAGATAAGGAGCTTTTTATTGAGTTGCCTAATGAGATGGTACTGTGGGAGAGTTCGTAGCAGGATGCAGTGGAAGTGGCGTTAAGGTAGGAGGAGTGAGGTTAAGGTAAGATGTACAGTATTTGATCATAGTTCTGTGTCTACGCTTTGGGGGACCTATCAATCTGAATGACACTATAACCAAAAATGTTGGAAAGATTGTTAGACACAGAGGGCCAGAGCCAAGTTTCACATAGGCACAGAATGAAACAGTAACTAGAGATAGAACATAGTGAAAGGAATTAATTAACAAAAGTCAACATGTTTTCAAAAACACAGATCAGTAATAACTAATATGTTAACCTTTTATGATTCAGTCAGCAGAAACGTTGATAAGAATATATGGTATCTGTGGATGTCATATATTTAGATTTCAGGAAAGCATTTGATATTTCTTATGAATTACTGATAAAAAACTTACACAAGCTAAAATAAATGGCAGCATAACAACCTGGTTACAAATTGGGTAGAGGGCAGATGGCAATGTATAAGAATTAAAGATAATCTTTCAGAAATAGATTAGTTACCGTATTGGTCCTTGTAAGAACAGATCCAGAAGCAAATGGTTTCACACCTTTATTGGACCAACACAGATGTTACAAAAAGAAAACAGCATCTAAGCTTTTGACCAACCACGCCCTTCCCCAGAGACTTGACAATTATTCAGAGAGTCACATTCTACTAACACCCAGATCATACACAAAAATATGGAAAAAATTTAATGGCCAAAAATACCACAGTATTTCAAAAATAATTTTAAATGGAATGAATAGCATTCCATTAGCTTGTTGTTACTGAGAATCTTTTCAAGGACATCCATTAGATAAGCTAAACATTCAAGCAGGCAGGGCCTCTAACTGAAATTATTAATGAATGAGTGTACTTGGAGAAAGCATTCAAAATTAAAAGCAAGTCCGTTAGGTTTAATACCACAATTGCCCAAGCTAAAATGTGATAGTACTGTATGAAAAAAACTGTACGGGCATGGCTTGGCCACATAGAAATGGCAGCATAATTCCTGAGCTCATCCCTATCTGAGGACAATCTGTGATGGGTCTGACTAATCCCGGATGTGAACCCTCTCTTTTCAAACACTTTGCTCGGGAACTGCTCCCAGTCATCTGGTGTGACTTTTCTGGTGAGCCACCGTAATATATGATACTTATTGTAAACCCGGTTACCCACGAGTTCGTAATCAGTTGGCCACAGAAGCATCGGCCTAATCCTTGGAAATCCTAGAGTACTTGCTCCATTCAATCTACTGATGGAGACCACACAGCACCTCTCCTAGCTCAACTGACCTAAAATGATGTGGGGACAGGGCTTTCTACCTGCATTATATCCAACACAATGTACTACCATGCAGCCGTCCTCTGTGGAGAATTGCTAACTTATATTACTCGCATGCTAGAGACAGTTCTGTTGCGAGTTGATAATATCACTATAACCTTAACAGGTACTACTTTAGATGTACACCACTTACAAGATTGTCTAAATGTGGCAGAGCAATGGGTGGAAACTCTGGAGATGCAACAAAGCGAAATTGGAACAGAGTGCAGATGCAAGATTTACAACTTGAAAAGCTTCTCACAGAGTAGAAGATTAAGAGAATAAGGGAGATGAAATAACCTCTGCATTATTGGTGTTCCGAGGGCTCTGAAGGTGCATCCATGGAAAGGTTACTCAACGATACGCTCCTAAGATGTTAGGGGAGCGATGGAGGCCCAGTCGAAATTGAAAGAGCTCATCGGATTGTGAGAAGAAAGGATAGACAGCAGCTAGCTCCATGACCAATTGTAGATATTTTCTGAGATATTCTACTAAGCAGAATATCCTAAGTGCTGCTGGGGACCTAGGTGAAATTCAGTGACATTGAGCATTGATCTCAGTATACAGGGACTTTGCACAGGAGACGGTAAACAGGCCCAGAGCCTTTGGTCCTATCAAGAAAATACTGTCTGCCCATAACTTCCACTACAGGTTCAAGCGTCTCACCAGGCTGTTGGTTTCTAAGGAGGAAGGGATCTGCTGGTGAACACACCTGAGGAGACTGAGCGATGGGCATCTAAGCTCTGGCCTAATCTATCTCTTCAAACTCATCCCCAGAAGGCTATGGACCCTTCTGATACAAGCACTAGGAACCAAAATTATCAGATACAGAATCCAGAGAGTCGCTATGCAACAGGACCAGGTCCCTGCTTGGATGAATCCCCAGAGTGAAGACCCTCCCACAGGACATATGTCTGCATTTAAGACGTCTGCTAGTTCGGGACAAACATTCCTTCCTCCCAGAATACCAGTTCAACTCCACGACAGCGACAATGATCTAGAAGTGATCAGCAATTGTCTCCTGAGCAGCAAAGAGTAGCTTCAGCTGCAAAGATGTCTAGAGATGAATC
The DNA here is from genome assembly GCA_016271365.2 of Neoceratodus forsteri. Lineage (NCBI taxonomy): Eukaryota > Metazoa > Chordata > Ceratodontiformes > Ceratodontidae > Neoceratodus > Neoceratodus forsteri. The sequence goes on along the minus strand of CM057459.1, from coordinate 1,220,797,976 downwards.
TTCCATGACCGACCGGAATGCCCTTTGAATACACCAGAGCTTCTTCTACCAGTCAAGTGAGTTGTATGGATTGGGCTGATATACCAGAATCCTCCTCTTAGAAGCGGTGGACATTTCCAGGCAGCTCAAACCAGGAATAAATTGTACGCTGCAGCGGTAGCTTCTGAGGAAGTCCTTGATTCAGATGGTGGCTCTCAAAAGTCACTTATCCGAGATGTGGAATCCCCGGCTGAGGTTCAGACTGTACTGGCTGTATTATGTAATATCTCAATTGAATGGGTGTATTTTGTTTGTTTTATTAATGAAAGTATAAAGGCATAGATGGGATCCTCCCTTTACTGCTGGAACTCTCTGGGCTAAGTTGTTTGCATGGGGGTGCCCCCATGACCTAAGGTGTGGATCTCTTTCTTGCACCACCACCCCTCCCTTTAAGTTTGGTAGTAAGATAGGGTATACCACTTTTGGGTTGCTAGGCTCTTATAGATTGCTGTTTGCAGTAGCAATGATCCTGCATTGAGTGCTGAACGGGACAAGCGCAAAGATTATATATAGTCTGGCCCTTATGTTTTCGATTGTGGTAGTTTCCTTTTCCCCTTACCCTCTTCCCTTCCTCATTCCCCCCTTTCCTACCTCATCCTACACCCCCCACCTCCGGGATTATACTTTCCCTTGGGGTGTTCGCTGGATGAGGATTGATGAGTTCACTTTAGGTTATGTCTCTCTCGCCAACCCTTGAGCATAGTTGCTAGCGTAGCTGAGGGTACTGTTTTGTTATATTGTCTTCACTGAGGCATCTGTAGCTTTTAGCATTTAATCGCCTCTGGATTTGCCTTATTATCTTTGCATACCTGGGCCCTAGTTAGCACAGGTATTTGCATTGTTAGTTCTACTATTTCAGTTTGTGTTAGCTATAATTGTTACTGAATACACTTCCTGCAGATACTATTGGTAACTGATATTTTCTCTCTTATCTTAGTGTGAAGTACCCTCTTGGTATTTTCCAGCAGGTCACAGAAGGTCTGATAGGCAGTAACTTTGAACACGGTATTTGTGCTGTATTCCACTTAGCCACAATTGGGTAAGTCAAATAATATTTCTGACTTTTCTATTATCATGCCTTCATTCAATGTACAGGGTCTACATCTGGTGTCATGGAATGTAAAAGGCCTCAACCACCCAATAAAACACAGAAAGGTGCTTCAGCATTTGCTTTCCATGCACACAGATGTGGCTCTACTACAGGAGACACACCTCCTCAATAAGTCTATTCTATGGCTTAGGAAATTGTGGGTTGGGGCCATACATGCCAGCTTGCACCCTCTAAATCAAAGGACAGCTATTCTGATTCGAGAATAAACATTTGGAGAGTGGAGGAGTCTTGCTCTGATAAGCAGGGTAGGTGGGTAGTAGTCAAACTAAAATCATGCATGGGCAAGCTGATATGTGTGTAATCTCTACACCCGAACGTGGACCAAACAAAATTTTTTCCAAGTCTGGGTCAAGCTATTCTGGGTTATTGCAGTCCAAACCTGATAATCCTTACTAACAGGACGGGATTTTAACTTAGTGCCAGACATATTTCTAGATAAATCTCATCCTACACCCCAAACCCACCTGAAGGCATATGCTGCTTTGCAAGCAGTGATAGCAGAATGGGGCCTAGTGGATATTTGAAGGCATGACCATCCCTCGGGTCGAGACTACATGTACTGTTCCCTCTAGATGAAGCTTATAGTCATATTGACTACTGGCTGGCCAACCAGCCAGCTTCGAGTGCAATCTCTAATAGTTCTATAGGCAATATTATTATTTTGACCACGCCCTGGTGACACTCACTTATTCCCACCCACAAATGTCAAACACTGGCACAAGATGGAGATGTAACCCCCTTTTAGTTAAGGATCCTGAATTTCAGCAAGTTATGCAGAAAGCAACCCGAGAATATTTTTACTTTTAACTTGTATGGAAGTCCCTGCTAGTACAGTATGGGAAGATTTTAAAGCCACACTGAGATGTCATATTATTGCCTTTGCTGTGAACTGAATAAAACCCAGAAAAAGAGTTAGGGCTGGTTCAATCAGAACTAACTGCTCTAGAGAGACATTTTAAGGCTTCCAGACCACTGCTGCTGGAGATTACTCCTGGTGAGTCGAATTGTGGGGTTTAAATATCATATAAATACACTGCTACATCATAAGGCAGAATGGACTCTGCTTAGAGCCAAGCATCAATATTGGAAAGAGGGCAATAAGGGGAAGCTTACTTACTAATTACGGAAGTATCTTCTAAGATACATGCCTCCGTACTTCCACTGGTTCCATTGTTAGTAACCCTAATGGCATTAATGAGACCATGAAACATTATTACCAGTCTCTATATCAATCTAAATCCACAGACACGCTGGAACAGCTTACCATAATTTGCACCAGTTTTGTCAAGGATTCACAACACCCTCACTAATCTCAGAAGCAAGTTACCTATTAGACAGTCCTATCTCAGCTATTGAGCTATGACAGACCCTATTCCGCATAGCTAAAGGGAAAGCCCCAGGGCCAGATGGAATGACCATTGAACTATACCAAGCATTGGACCAAGAAATTATGTCCCTTTGCTACTTGTTCTACAGTGTGCCTCCTCAGGTTCCCTTCCCACCACAATGAATGAGGCCCTGATTACAGTGATATCTAAAAAGTCTGATGACCCCATAATTGTTCTAATTTCCACCCTACATCACTATTACCAGTGGATATGAAGATCCTGGCTCAAATGCTAGCTACCAGATTGCAAACACCTCGCCTCCATTATTCACCCATCCCAGGTAGGCTTAATGCCTGGAAAAGTGGTCTCAGACAATGCCAGATTGCTGCTGAACCTGAAGTGGCTAGTGACTAGAGCTAAAACCCCTATGGCTGCCTTAGCGTAGACTTTGCAAAAGGCATTTGATTCTGTGGAGTGGAATTATCTCCATGAGATCCTCCGTATATATGGATTTGGACCCAATTTCATTTGGGTGTCGACCCTTTATAACTCTCCAAAGGCTAGGATTCTCACTAACTCCAACATCTCTTCCTCCTTTCCATTGTATAGAGGTACCCATCAAGGCTGTCCCTTATCCTCCTCTCTTTCTAATTGCTCTTGACCCACTACTCTGAGCTCTTGACACTACTAAGGGGCCTACAGGCATCTCAGCACACGGCAAATCTTATAGTGTGGCAGCTTATTCAGATGACCTGTTACTTACCCTATCTCACCCCGGGATTCGTTACTAATAGCCCTTTCAGTACTTAAAATTTCACTGCATTATCAGGTCAACAGGTTAATCAGCGGAAAACTATTTTAGCCCCATTGAATTCACTCTGTTCATGGAATGCCTTCATGGTATGGAACTCAGATGGGCTTGCAAGGCTTTTCCTACTTGGGGTTTACACACCTACTAACTGGGCAAATTTTGAATCAGCTAACTTTACCCTTCTTTTAAAACAACTAAACATAGAAATAGAGCACTGGCGTAATTGCACCTATCCCTGATGGGTAGAATGGCTACTACATGAATGCTCTTGTTCTCGAGGGTCCTATATTTATTTAATAATCTCCAATATAACTCTCCCAAACTCTTCTCTTCCTTGAGAAGCTGGTATCCACTTTAGTATGGGAAAATAAGGCACTAGATGGGGAAAGAACAAACTAGGGCACACTGGTCTAAAGAGGCCTAGGGGCCCCTTGATTTCAGAGTTACCACTTAGCAAGCACAGCTGCCCAAATTACAAAGTGGTTTGTACCACTCAACACCTCTTTTCCAATGTGGGTTTGTCTTGAAGTGGATATCGTGGCCCCAATTCCATTTATGTCTTTGCTGGACCCTGGTGGCCTTACTAATAAGGGCCTTCTCCGGTAGTGTGTCACTCTCACTTTGCCTGGTGGCACATTATGACTCTCTCTCATACCCCAAAAGATGCTTGGGCCCCACCTCTGGCATATGCAGCTTTATGGCATACCACCCTTGTTACATTAGAGGGGCAACTTTAACCAGCCTTCCTGGGAGCGAAGGGTATTTGCTATGTGAAGGATCTTATGTTGCCTGGTTCGAATGCACTATTATCTTTTCCCAACTAAAGAATAAATTTTACCTCCCAACACTGACTTCTGGTGGTTTCTTCAAATACAGAGCCAGTATACATGCCCTCTTTTCTCAAACTCGGTCAGATAACAACTGGAAATGGCTTGCTACTTTGCATAAAGAAACCTCCTCAAGAGGTCGGATAGGTAAATTCTACACTAGATGCAGAGACTTTCAATCTGACCCTACTGAACATTGTAGAACCTGATGGGAGGCTGAGATGGGTATAGCTATATCTGTAACTACCTGGGCCAGTTGTCTTCAAAACTCACATAAGCTGTATAAAGATTCTAAAAGCCAGTTAATACAGCTAAAAATTTTGTTACGATGGTACAGAACTCTGGCTGTTTTGTGTTCTGCAGGACTACTGCACACTTCAACTGCTGAAGGCCAGCAACCTGATGCCCAATTATTTCATATACTGTGGGCCTGTTCACAAGTCGCTGCATTTTGGTCAGCAACTGAATGGGAATGCTGTCTGGTTTGGGTACAAGAAATCTTCAGCTAGATTCTAAACTATTGCTGGGGGATCTGTCAGGGCTCACTATCTTGCCAAAAGTCCTTCAAGAATGGGTCATGCTAGCCCTATTAGAGACCAAGAGGCTCCTTTTAATGCATTGGAGACAGGTTAACAACCCAAGTATAGGCATGTGGCATAGAGCTCTGGCTAAGTTGGTCCTTTTAGAAAGGTTGACCTATGCCCACCGAGGTCAACTGGATTATTTCTATAAGAAGTGGGATCTCTACCTTAATTCACCATTCTGCAAAACCCTTCCTCTTGGTGTAACCCCCTCCTTTTGGGCTCCTAGATAGGTTTGTTAAAATATTTCATTTATCCTACTGGCAAATGAGGAGCTATAGTTAGGATGTGTAGTATATACTAATGCATATATTTTGTTTATGTGTGCTTAGACTTCTGTGACATACTGAGTATTGCAATTTTATTTTTAAAGGCATTTTATGTATCTGTGTTTTTTACGAGAGAAATGTGTATGGAGGTGTGATGTAAAACTTAAAAATCTTAATAAAATCTTCTATGATTAAAAAAAAAAACTGTACAACAGAACGTATGTATGGAAATAAGAGGGGATAAATATGTACCTTGTATGAACAACTGTTTATAACATTCATAGAGAATTTAAATTATTTTGAGTTATTTTCTAAACTATACACTCAACCAGTTAACACACTCCATAAACATTAAAACCTACAGTGCTGTAACAATATTTTCTAAAAGAGAACATCAATTGTCAGTATTATTGCCACATAAACAATAAATCTCAAGGACCACCTAAGGGTTTGCTTTTAATTTTGAATGTATTGTCCTAGCACAGTTTGGGATTTATTTACCTTGGTGGAAAGGAGGAAACAATGGATTTACTAGAATTATGTAAAATAATTAGGGACAAAGAATTAATTGAAAACATGCAAATTACTATACAAACAAAGAAATGCAACCTGAGGCCCCACAGCCAACAATCAAACTTTATTAGAAACATAGAACATAGAAACATAGAAATCGACAGCAGATAAGGACTGCTAGGCCCACACGGCCTGCCCATTATCCCTACGGTATGCAAAAAACACAGACACTACTTGATCTCCAGCTTTATTCTCTTTCCTATCACAAGGGTTCCCTATGTTTATCCTAATGTATCTGAAACACAATCAGAAATAGCAGGCAAGGTTTTTTACACATGGATGGGAAGTATATGAACAGATTGTCAAGGGAAGTAGTAGAGGTAGAATACTGGAAACATTTAAGAAAAGAGTAGATGTTTCTAATTTGGCAATGAGATGGACAGTTTGGCCCATTAACTTGGGGAAAGATTTTATGGGCAATCGCCTTCTTCTACCCTATTGACACTCTGTACAAGACTCAGTACAAGAGTCTCTGGGCACTTTGCATTATTGACCTTTAGCATATCTTTGCACATTACATTAGTTTTGTGCAGTACTCTTTTCATCAGGTGCTGATTTTTTTTTGTTTGTTTGACATTCTTACTTATACCTGCTTATAAAGCAGGGTGGATGTGATGGACCTAGAGTTCCTTCCATCCTTTAATTATTATATTATTATGTAGTGATAAGTAACTGCAATAAAATTGAAGATCTCAGTTTAGTTCTCCAAGAGGGTGAACTACTGTGAGCTGTTTTCCCAGAATCTCAAAAATACATAAAAACAATAATGGGAATAAAGAGAGAAGCCAGAAGGGGAAGGAAGGAAATTTATTCAATTCAGTGCTTTAGAGTAACTGGTAATTGCTATTTTCTTTTAAACTTAGATTGTGGGCTTTTAGTGACACTATACTTTCTTTGTTGTCTTTACTTATAATTGTTTTGGGCTGTTGAAAATTTAAAACATAGTGGTGGTGTAATTCTGTGCTGTCTTTAATTGCTGCAAATTTTATCTTGGCTTGTCTGACTGCCCTGTAGTTGGGTGAAGGGTGTTAATTGTCTGGCCTCTGACCTCAGCTACGTGATAAGTGGAGGTGGGGCTTAGTCAGAGTTAAAGTAGCAAACAGAGTTTTAATTTCTCAGAAGAAGCCAGAAGGGAAGGAAGGAAATATTCAATTCAGTGCTTTAGAGTAACTGGTAATTGCTATTTTTCTTTTAAACTTAGATTGTGGGCTTTTAGTGACACTGTACTTTCTTTGTTGTCTTTACTTATAATTGTTTTGGGCTGTTGAAAATTTAAAACATAGTGGTGGTGTAATTCTGTGCTGTCTTTAATTGCTGCAAATTTTGCCCCCTCCCTTCCCCAACTCTTAATTATATGCCCTGTTAAATCTGATTGACAGGAGCTAAACACAGGGTATAGTAAGAGGTGTGAAGTAGGAGGGGCATGAGGGGAAGAAGCCCACCTCAGCCGACAAGTCTTTTGACTCATTTGTTTATTTATTAGTTTCTTTTCTTTAAAAAAATATCTGAGGATCAGTGGCAGGATTTTTAGTACAACAAATTAATAAAAGGGAACTAGAGAGCTTCAGTAGCAGACAAGCAGTGGAATTGCAGCATAATGTGAGGAGTGGTGCAATGCAGTGGCTGTGGGGCAGCCATATTCAGGCAGACCTTCTGGACACGAGGTGCTGCCCTATCTGCATGCATCTCTCTGGACTGTGGGATGAGGTAGCCAGACTCAGAGCAGAAGTAAACTGGGTCAGGAGTACCATCACCCCTATCCAGGACCACCCAGTCCAATGCAGCTGCCTCAAAGGATGCCGAGAACGAGGAGCACTTGGATGACAGTGGGCTCAGGGAGGGTTAGAGCAGTTAGGCAGAGGCACATCCCAGATCCTATTCACTCAAGAACTCATATGCCACACTGGCAAAATGAGGACAACCAAATAGAGGTACCTAGAGAAGTGGAAGGAAAGGATGTGGAGGTTAGCCAAGGAGGTGACCCCAGCGGGGAAAGCAGTGGAACCCAGAGGAGGAGGAAGTGAATCCTGGTGGGGACTCCATCATAAGAGGATCCAGCTAGGAACACAGGGGGGGACAGGGAGGTGAGGTGCCTACCAGGTGCCAACGCATGGAGGGATGGAAGAAGATCCTGGGATCACTGGGAAGGCAAGACGGGAGGGTGAGCTGGATGTCATTATCCACCTAGGTATTAATGACCTGGCAAATGGGGAGCCAAAGGAAGTTCAGGAAAAGTTTAGGAAACTGGGAGGGTCTCAAGCAAGTAGCTACTTCTGTCACTTTCTCAGAAGTACTACCTGTGAGAGGCAAGGAGAGCATAGGAGTGCATGCACCAGGAACTTTAACTCATGGTTGAAGAACTGGTGCTGTGAGGAAAGGTTTGGATTCATTGGTGACTGGGGACCCACCTGGAGGGATGGAGGTTTGTTCAAGCCTGACGGCCTGCATCCATCCTGGAGGAATCCAAGCACTCAATGATAAGTTTAAATGCTACATTGACAAGCATTTAAACTAGCAAAGGGGGTGACAGACCAGCAAGGAGGGTACCTACTTGCTCACCCCCACAGCAGTGGAACCAGTGAACCAGAGGAGTGGCTATCTCTGAAAAGCAGTGTGCAAAAGATGGAGATTAGTGCCCAAGAGTTAGATAAGGAGAGGCAAAATTCAGCAGAAGGGCAGACAGCAAGGAGAACCAGGATAAATGACAACCAAGGAAGGGGCTGGGTAGAACAGTGAAACAGTCTAGCGAGGTCAAATCATGGAAAGCCATGTGTGCAAATGCCAGGAGCCTTAGCAACAAGATGGAAGATCTGGAGGCTGTCATGGTACAGTCAGACTGGGAAATTGTAGCCATCACTGAAACCTGGTGTAATGATAACCACGACTGGAGATGACCATACCGGGCTACAACATATTCAGAAGAGACAGAGCAGGCAGAAAGGGAGGAGGAGTGGCACTGTATGTGAAAATGACATAAGGGCCACAGAGATCCAGGAGGAACAAAATGGGGCGAGATACTGTGGGTTAAGCTGGAAAGGAAAATGGGGACAGCCATCCGCACAGGTGTGGTCTATAGACCACCAGCTCAGGAGGAAGAAACAGATAGGGAGTTGATGCTAGCCATCCAAAGGATGGCAGACAAAGGTGAGGTAGTACTGGTTGGAGACTTCAGTATTCCAGACGTGGACTGGAGCATCCCATCCCAGTATCAACTAGGAACAGATTTATCCTGGACTCCCTTCAGGGTGCCTTCCTCAAAGCAACTGGTCATGGAACCAACTCAGCAGAAGGCAATACTGGACCTTGTGCTCACAAACAGTGACAGTGTGATGGGTGTAACAGTGGGGAGCACCTGGGAAACAGTGACCACCAGTCATTGTGGTTTGAAATCACAGAAAGAGCAGAACCAAACCACACAAAAACACGATCCTGGATTTTAGGGGGCAGACTTTGGGAAAATGGGGAGATACTTGAAAGAAGCATTAAGGGAATGGGACAGGAATCAGGGGTTGAGGAACAGTGAGAGTATTTAAAATGGGGATTACAAGAACAACAGAATTATGCATTAAGCAGGTTAGCAAGAGAAAAGGAAGAGGAGACCATTATGGTTTTCCAAAGAGGTAGCAAAGAAAGTGAAAGCCAAAAGACTGCATTCAGGCAATACAAAAAGACACAGGCAGAAGGGGATAGGGAGAAGTACCAGGAGAAGCAAAGGAGGCAGGGAGGTCAGTAAGGAAGCCAAAGCTCAGACAGAAGAACACATTGCAAAATGAGTGGGTAGAGGAGACAAAACCTTTACAGGTACATAAGTGAAAAAGAAAGATAAAGGGAGGGATTGTGAGACTGAAGGGGGAGGATGGGGGCCACGTGGAGGATGACAACAGTAAAGCTGACATTTTGAACAGGTATTTCTGCTCAGTCTTTACTGAGGAAGAGGAGGGTAATGGGTCTGAAGGAGTAAAAGGGTGAGAATGGTGCAGAATAGACACAAGTCCCTTTACAGAGAAAGGGTCCTGAAGGAACTGGAAGTAATAAGAGTTGATAAAGCAATGGGGCCAGATGGGGTGCACCCCAGGGTCCTTAAAGAACGAAGAGAGGTGGTAGCTGAACCTCTGGCTATCCTGTTTAGCCGATCACTGGAAACAGGGAGGTACCCAAAGACTGGAGGACAGCAGATGTAGTCCCCTTATACAAAAGTGGGAACAAAGAGGAAGCAGGGAACTACAGACCAGTCAGCCTCACCTCGGTAGTGGGAAGATCATGGAAGCACTACTGAAGGAGAGGTTGGTGGAATATCTGGTTGTCAATGGACTACAGGACCCAAGGCAGCATGGTTTCACCAGGGGAGGTCATGTCAGACCAACCTCATTGAATTTTGACTGGGTGACTAGGGAGGTGGATCAGGGAGGGCAGTGGACATGGCCTATCTGGACTTCAGCAAGGCCTTTGACACTGTGCCTCATAGAAGACTATTACACAAACTGAGGAATATAGGTGTGGGCAGGACAGTAGTGTGGTGGGTAGGTAACTGGCTGGGTGGCAGGACACAGAGGGTGGTGGTAAATGGCTGTCACTCCACAGAGGGAAGAGTGACCAGTGGGGTACCACAGGGATCAGTGCTGGGACCGGTCCCATTCAACATCTTCATCAGTGACATTTGCAGGACCTAGAATTCACTGTTCGCTGATGATACAAAGCTCTGTAACAGAGTAGACACACCAGAGGGTCTAGACAGAATGAGAAGGGACCTGCAGAAACTTGAAGAATGGTCAGGGTTTGGCAGTTGAAATTCAATGCAAAGAAGTGCAAGATAATGCATATGGGGCACAAAAACCCTGACACAATATATCAGTTGCAGGGTGAGGATATAGCATGCACTAAGCAGGAAAGGGATGTTGGGGTTGTCATCTCTGATGACCTCAAGGTAGGAAACAGTGTGACAAGGCAGCAGGTAAAGCCAATAGGATGCTGGGAGGTATAGGCAGGGGCATCACCAGCAGGAAAAGGAGGTCATAATTCCGCTATACAAGACACTAGTGAGGCCCCACCTGGAGTACAGTGTACAGTTCTGGAGACCATACCTACGTAAGGACATAGACAGGGTAGAGAAGGTTCAGAGGAGGGCAACAAAGATGGTGCATGGATTGCATCACAAGTCCTATGAAGACAGGTTGAAGGAACTGAACATGTACTCCCTGGAAGAGAGGAGGAGGGGATATGATAGAGAAATACAAGTATCTTACAGGGAGGAACAGGGTGCAGGAAAACACTATTTTTAAGCGAAAAGATGTTCCAGGACTAGAGGGCATGGGATGAAGTTGGAGGAGGACGATTCAGAGGAAACATGAGAAAGAATTTCTTCACTGAACGGGTGGTGGACAAGTGGAACACCCTGCCAGAGAAGTGGTGGGGCTGAAACAATCATGGGATTTAAGAATGCATGGGATAGACATAAAGGAATTCTGGAGGTCAGGGTAAGGGGCAACAGACTTCTAGGAAAACAAACTGAACACAAGCTCAAATGGGCAGACTGGGTGGGCCATAGGCCCTTATCTGCCGACACTGTCTATGTATCTATGTATGTAATGGGGGGCCCTTTGAGTAAATACTCTTCAGTCCATTGTTTTCTTCAATTTTTCTCATTTATTTTCTTCCTCTCGTTTGCTCTGCTTGGAGCGTGTTCACTGGGATTATATTTGCTTATTCTTGTTCTATTATCTAAAACATATTAATATCATATTAATAATCCATTTGTTAAATTATTACTATTTTTTGTTACATTTCATTTGTTAAACTCTTTACGACACATGCCATTCAATAAAGATTGTTGCATACAGACCCTTGTGTGTCTTTGTTGTTTATCCACAGGGTCACTTGTTTGCTTTTATTTTAAATTCACATTAATCCTGTAATGACATAATACATAAAATGCTAATTACACAGTGCTGCATACAACCTGAAACTGGTTTTAACTACCGCCAAATGGCCTGTCTCCTATTTAACTGGTCTGCAGCATACCTTATATTTCACTTAGAACTTCTTTGCTTTTTAGGATAACACTAGAGCCTGAAATGAGATACACAGCAGTGTTTTAGCTCATTTCTACTAGTATAGTGACATTCATGTAGAAATTACCAGTTCAGGCTTATGTTTTCTTTGTGTTTGTTATCAGCTTACCTTAAAAGAAATTGTAAGATTCTTAGATTATGAATGTTTTCTTTTCTGTGCTCTGTGAAAATATAATGGTTTTCCTCATTTAGTCTTTTTTACTTTGCCCATGTCAGTTCATAATTTTAAACTTACAAGTCACAAATCAATGTTTTCTCAAGATTTTGCTGCTTACCCTCACTCCTTACAGCTGTTTTGAATTCACATGCTTCTGCTTCTAAGCAATAGTATCCCATGATTTTCTTGTTAGCTACTTCCTTGTTCTTCTTGTCCGTTTTGTGAAATCCTGTGGTGAGACCTACATGACATCACACCTAGTTGATAGCACATGCACGATCTCTGTTGCTAGGCAACAGAACACTACTACACAGTGGGTGCAGTTGGGTCTTCAAAAATGGTCGTTTGTTTCTGGTTGATGAAGCTCATGTATTACTGTAGTCTTTTGTAGAAATATATTAAAAAGTATTCTGTCTCCCAACTGATTCTCTTTCAAGGGGTGATAGTAAAGATTGAGGTTTTAAAGCAAAATAACCATTACTGCTCTCATTCAAAGGATCCATGATAGTAAACATAGAGAAAATTTGCATGCTGGAATTATTACTGATGGCTTTTCAAATAGGTGCCATATTGTTATGGGTACCTCCATATTGCAACCATGTCTGTTTCATAACCATGTCTGTTTGTCTTTATGTGCCACATTGTTTGTTCCTAAAATGTTAGTGCAGTTTATGCCTTTATTCTGTTACATGTTACCGGAGGTCATTCACAACATTGACCTTCCTATTGGTCATCATCACATAACCAGAAATAGATGCCCATTTTGTGAAGACCCAACTGCACCCAATGTTTAAGCAAAGCTGTTTCTAGCCATGGTACTCCTTCCAGTGGCAAGATTGGCTGGGGTGTGGTAGTCCGCAGAAGTGCATAGCTGATGTCAGTAAAGGTTTCTCCATCAATGGTTTTACACCACAATCTGTTGCTTCACCGATAGTTGGAGGAGATGATGTCCCAGCTGGTGGTGGTAGTACAGTTGCTGCTGGCATGAGTATTGCTGCTCCAGGTTCTACTTCTGACCTGTTAACCATTTTAGAGGGCCCCTAATGAAGGCCTAACCACTAAAGTGCAGGGTTATTTGTGTGGCTTGTTTTTCCATCAATAAATTGCACTGGCAGTAAACATTTTTCTTGGCATTTATTCATCTGGAGTGCTGGCTTTCTGATTTTGTTAAGTAAGAATATAATGAGGGCAAGGACACCACTTTTGTTCTTTATTTTGTTTCAGCTGTTTTGGTTGAGGTCCTTACCATTTTTGGGAGGTAACAAGGTTATAAGTAAGAAAGACGGACCACATACATACACTTTAACATTATACACTTAGAGTGTACAATGGTGGGACTAACAACAACAAAATGGACAGTGACCTTTGTCAGATGACCTATAGGTATGCAAGAAATGTGAGAAGGCAGTAAGGAGGGCTGGTGGTATACTGGGATGCTTTTGGGGCCATCACATTAAAATGAAGTCCAAAATGGATGTTCTTATCCATATGCACATATATTTGGTAAGACCTCATCTTAGGTACAGCATGCAGAGATGAGAGCATATCTCTGCAAGGATATACCCAGGATGAAGGCTTTACAAAGGAGGGCAACTAAAATGTTGAAGGGTATGCACCAGAACAAAGCCAGATGAAAAGACACTAAGGACATTACATAAAAACACAAGGGATGGGGCATGATAGAAGCTATCAAGTACCGAAGAGAATCAACAACATACAAGAAGGTAGCATCATCCAGAAAAAGAGATGTGTGTGAGGAAGGGCCCAAAATCTGAAGATGGGGGATCAGGGCAACATCACAAACTATTTTTTCACAAAGAGGGTGGTAGATGCAAAACAAGCTAAAACTAATGATCAGCATTCTGATGGGACAGCAGCTGTTAAAGAATCCCCATAATTTGTTGCTGGTGCGCCTCAATTCACTCCAACTGTTGCTCAATGTTGTCAAGATGGTGGTTAACAGCCTCAACTCACTCCACATCAGGCCCAAATTGTCCTGTGTGGTAGGTTGTTGGACAGAGTTGCCACTATCTCTTGCTGCATGTTGTGGTTGTGGAGTAGCTGGTTGATCCATGGCCTCCCCACTTCACACCACCATGCACAGGTGGACGCCGTGTTGCCCTCTCTTCCCTAGCAGGGACAGCTGGTGCATTACTGCCTTGTTCTGCAAATTTGGCCTGCCACTGTACATTGTGGTGGTTGTACAGGTGGGTCGCTGACCACTTTTGCCAAGGTGAGTACCTTTGGGCCCACGGTGCACCTCCACCACACAGATCACATTTCACTATACTGCTGTCCCCAGTGTAGTATAGAACTCCCACACTAATGAGGTGCGAGGAGGCCCAGGCACAGGCAGGGGTTCCCCAGGTGTTGTTGGAGCCAGCGGCTGCTGTTGCACAATTGTGGCTGGGGTGACCTAGAATGTGTAAGCCATGTGATTTGTGTGGGCTTCTTGTAAATTCTGACTTTGCCTTTAAAGTGAAGTAAGGTGGAGTGAGCAACACAAAGTCATTATCAGCATTATCACAAGGCGAGTAACGGTTTTAATGGGCACTTTAGTAGCCTGAAAATAACATCAAGTGGGCTACTTTGCATCTGCTTCACGGGCGGAATTTAACTTCGCTGCATCTCTACTTGTAAGTCAGAATTGAAGGGCTTGGTTAAGTTCCTTGCAAATTATGCATAATTTTAGTCCAGTTGTTGGTATATAGATTCACTGTAATTCTTAGGATCATTGGATGCATATGGAACTTACATAATTTTTTCCACAGGAGGTTTCTATTAATCTTATAAAAGGCCCCTTTTAAAATCAATGAAAGCAATATAAATGGGGATCTTTTTTTAATATAGTTCTTAATAATATGATATAAAACAAGTATCTGATCAATAGTTGTGAAACCTCTTTAAAACCAGCTTAGAATCTATTTAGTAAATTTGTATCTTCCTGACAATTGTCCAATCTACATAATATAGTTTTGGTGAAAGTTTCATTTATACAATCAGTTAGCTTATTGGCCTACAATTTTCAGGGATGTTAAACTACCCTTTTGTGTACTGGAATATTAATATTACCTTTCCAGCTTGCAGGGATTTAATTTTCAATGATCAGTTGATTAAACAAGATACCCGCAAGTTACACCACCTTATATATTGCAGCAGGGATCATATGTGGGCTGGACACTAATTGGATTTCATACTTTTGGTTGTTTTTTCAAATTCTAGTGGTGTTATGTTTATAGGAGAAAAAATATTTCTCTGGAAAAGAGGATCTTGAATATTCTAAATCCTCATTGAAGAAATTTGTTTGGTAATAATCAATCCAATTTAAAGGGAGATACAGTATATACTATACACTTCAATATTTGGACTATAGCCACCTACTCATTTTACAACAAATTGCCAGAATTATTTTCTTTTCTTGATCTAATTACCTCCAGCACCCTTTCCCAGTTCTTCATTTTATGCATGTATGGTTTATTTTTCATAAATCTTTTGTATTTGCATCTAATTTTACTAATGTATTTGTGGCCTTCTGAAGTTGAATTATTTGTTATATTCCTTATTATTTTATGTAAGTATGATTTTTTTTTACTTTATTAGATATTATTATTCTTTTTGATTGCATACTTCAATATTAGGCAAACTAATCAATTTTTTCTTGCTATTTATTGTGTTTTAATATCTTTATTTAGAGAAGCTGAATAGGATGATGATCACTCTCTGGTCTCAAGATAACATTAAAATCTTTACAGGTTACCAATTGCCAGGAAAAACACAGATAAAGTCTACAGTACTAGCTCCTGTCCCTGTCATGAGCGTAACGTAATTGAGTTAGTCCCTTGTAAAGTCCTGTTAAGGATCATTAATGTCACATTTTTTCCAGTAGATTTAGAAACATTTTTATCATGGGTATTTATTAATTTATCAATAGGTTTTAGACAATTAAACATTTAAAATGGTACTTGGTCTATTTTACCAATGCAGGCATTAATGTTACCAATAAAATAAATCCCATGTTAGGTGTTTTTTCTAATATGTTCTCAGTTACATTTTCTAGGTTGCACCAAACTTCAGTTAAATAATAATTAGAGTTAACAGGTGGAATATAATAATTTACTAGCAATATCAATTCTGAGTTCCATAAAATGGTGAAACATACAGTATGAAAGAAGGAGATGATAGAGGGTGTTTACCACACTAATATCATGTCTTACTTTTATAAATGTTGCAATACCAGCCTGAGCTGTCTGCATTTTAGGGCATCTACTTGCAAATGAAGAGAAGCTTATATACTCTTCTAAACTCAAGGCATCCCTTGCCCAAGTTTCCTATAGGCATATAATATCATGTTGTAATACAAAGGTTCTCACTTGAGTATCAGCCATGTTTTTACCAAAACCTGCAATATTTCAAGAGATTATACAATCAGTCATACCATCAATCTTTTCACCATCCTTATCTATTTTAGTATTCAGATGTTTAATGTCATAGATTATACTCTCATCACTCTTATCACTTTTCTGATTGATAAAACTTGTAACATTGTGTAATTGGCAGTAATCAATACTAACCAAACATTGAAATCTGTTAAATAATAGAATATTGGGAACAAAGGTCACTTGACTATTCAATTTTTCTTTTGTACATTTGAGCCATGCCAAAGCTCATTCTCACATGTGATATCCAATGTAGTAGCAACTGAAAATGGCTCATGGAAACAGGCCTGACTCATCCAATTTATGTGCTCTTTCAAGATCCATTTATATAAAACATTATCTCTCACTTCTAATGATATCTGACCTTGGTTAGTAAAACCATATTCCCTTTTACCCATTTTACACCATTATACCCAAGGTTTAAACCAAGGTAGTTTTGACAGTATAACATACCAATTGCATCAAAGATTCTTGGGTTTCCTCCGGGATCTGTTTAATCCCATGCATGGTAAGCAGGTATTTGTTGGATTGACTGAACTTTGGCATGGTATTATTAACTAAACATATGTCTAAAACATCAGATGGAAAAAATGTCCCTTGTTGAAAATTCATTTTGGTTCATTCAAATAGACTGGTAATGAAATTGGAGAATCAGCATAAAGTCTTATATTAGTATTAGCTGTGATTGTTTTCCATATTTCTTTGCAAATGCCATATTGTTAACTACTAAGTGAACTACACCTTGGGCATATTTGATATTCCTAGACATGTGAATATCATCATTCTTACATCTAGAAAGTTCCAGATCTACTCTTAAGAGATAATCAATCTTTGATATTATGTTCTCATCAATTTCAGTTTCATTCTGAATTGTGCTAGTTATGGTAATAATAACTTCATTGTCTGTTAACCAATAACCTTTATCAGTTCTTTTTCTTGAAGTGGTGAACCTGTGTAAGGACAACTTCACATCATTAGATCCACTAACTCTGTGAGGTGGTAAATTAATATTAGGTTTAATCCCATCAGATTATTGTTTGTTTTTTTCCTGATATCATCCTTAATGTTTCCACCTTAGAATCCAGCACAGTGGGGTTATTAATTGTATTGTCTGTCACCCCTATAATAGATTTTGATTTTATTTGCCTTTTAGAGACATGAACATCATTAGATATATTTCGAGTCATAATCTGATTCTGATCCCAATTAGCAACCCAATGAGTTGGTTTTGCTTCTGTTGTAGAGCTGTGATCTCTTTTTATTTATTAGTTTGAGCTTTTTTTGTTTACGTTTTATGAGCATCCAGATTTAAAGTTTTATCGACTATTTCATTGGTTTTCTTTTTCTTTTCTTTTGAGCATCCTTCTTTTCTTTCTTTTTCTTTAATTTTTGAGCCCAGTTTAGGCACAATGATATCCTCCTTTGTATCTGCACTTGCAAATTGGGTACAGTTACATCTAATGACTTTTCAGTAGGTACTAGATTCACAGAGTCCAATTCTGGATTTAATTCTGCTTTCATAAATTCTCTGAACAGGCTCCTGATTAAGTTTTCCTGATATGTCATATTTGTTTTCATACTTGTTAGTTCATCTCCAATAGTACAAAGCTGTTCAAATAATGAAACATTTGCCACATGTGGCTCATTAAGGACACCTGTTAAGTGGGTGTAAAAGGGGTAGGATAACTTTTAACTATTTCTGATCATTCACCCTCTCTAATAATTTCCTTTTCATGCCCTTCAATAGATTCTTGAGCTGTTAATAAGTCTTGAGATTTCTCAAGAGAATGAGTAGAAATTGTTTCATGAGATTTTTCCAGGGAAATCATATATACATCAATTCTAATAACAGACTCTGTGTATGATTCTCATTCAAATTTTGTTATTGTAGGAAGGGTTAATGGTTTTGTTTAGTTAGCACCTGAAAATCACTGTTGCCACTGACCAATACAGGCAATGATACAGGAGCTTGAAGTAATCCCTTAGGACTATCTAATTCACCATCCTGAGTAATGAGATTATTTTTCTGTATACAGGGTGTAGAAGTATGAATAAATTGTTTTAATGCGGTTTGCTTTTGAGTTTTGATGCCCTCCTTTAATGAATTATCTTTTCTTTCGTTATTTTTGTTTAGGTTTTTGGAACAGCCAGCCTTTCCTTTTCTTTATTTTAACTTTCATTCTTTTTGGCTTTTTGGCTGCCTTCTTTTTGAAGCTGGAGGAACAATTAGTTTATTGCTTCTTGTAGCAATACCCATTATCAGTAAAAATCAATAAGTGCAAGCATTGATTGGGTTAATACAATAACAAATATGAGAACAATATAAAGGAATAAGACAATAAAAAGTGCAAAGAGCACAAAGCACAAAAATAAATGCCTTCAGAAAAATGTTTACAGAGACCCACACATGTTTTTAAATGCCTTGATACCTTGAAGCAATAGGACAGAATATTCATATGCCCCAAAACAAAAGTGCATATAGTGCATGTATATTTTACTAAGCCATCTTGTATCAGGATTTAGGTAGCTTCCCACAAATTCTGTCAGAGGTACTGTTCAAAGGTGCCAATATTAGCAACTGCTTCAATGCCAGTATTTTCCAATGCAAATTCCTGATGAAATAGTCACAGGTTCCTACTGAAAAAAAAACAAATATAAATATACTTTGAAGCAGGATCAGAGCAGGTTTGAGGTTTGAAACAGGACTAGAAACATTTGCCAAAGCTCAATTTCCCTATAGTGAAAGATTTGTAGTCTAATACATGCAATAAGTTGTGAGTCCTTAGTTACAATATACACTAGCTTGACTGTTAAATGTTGCATATTATCACACATTTTGAAAACATTATATCTTCTTGATTGCTTAGTAACTAGAGATTCATTTACTTACTTTTGAATTATTGTAAGAAAAACAACACACTCACTGTGTGTGTGTGTGTACAATTTATTTGATGTTGAAGCACTATTCCTGGCTTGCAATAAACCTCAAGAGTGCTATTTCAGGGCTGCTAAAAAGACTGAACGGGCAGTCATCCCTCATACGCAACTACACAAGCCTCCACAAATCTGCCAGATAAAGTAAATTATTTTAGCGCTTTTGGTGCTCTCAAGATGTAAGAAAGAGCCTAAATGCCAAAGGAGCTCCTATCAGCTGGGTTCGTCTGTATGTCTGATTGTTGTATCAAGATGACGAGCTAAGGAACAGGAACACCATGCATGTTCTATGTGGTAGTGGTAATCAGGTGAACAAGTGAACAGATGCACCTGATGTTGCTACAACACAAACTGGCTATCATAGCCACTATACCAAGTGCCTTTTAATCAGGTTATTTAACATAGAGCAACCTTTACCCATTTTAAATAGTTATGTGACTTACTAAAACAAAGCTCACCAATCTAAAAAATCACAAGGCCATGTACAGGCGATAGTCAATTATATGCTCACATTAGGTGTCATGCAATTACCCTCATAAACCCCTTATTTCTTTTATTTTTTTAAAAGTATTCAACATAAAATATCAAGTAAAGGAACAAATTGCTGCAGCAATGAATCGTCCTACAAAAGGGTTTAAACATCCCAAATCTAAACAGTTATAAACCATAAATTGTAGGTTGTAGGATTATAATGTTTCACTCCAGTCCAACTGCAACTCTGATCTTTTTACAAATTCCGGTAGTCAACTTCCTAGCCAGCTGGTAAGGGCTTGCGCCTTTCGAAGGGCTCCTTGGCATCTCCCAATCCAACCACCACCACCACCGTGTACCTCCTGAAAGACATACAGAGTGTTTAAACTGGGGAGGCTGCTAATGCTTTTGCACAAGTAAGTCAGGTAAGCTCAAATTCAAAGCATAGGTGGCATACCTGTTATACGCAGTAAAAAGCCTTGAAACAGCCTGCTTCCCTCACTTCTCCACAGCAAAGTAACATGCAGCTCAGTACAGCACAGCACAATGCAGCATCTGGGAATTCTTGAGTACAGTGATTTGCAGAGATCAAGCCTATAAAAGTAGGATGAGCCCTGGGGTGGGCAGAAACCAATCTGAGGCCCTCCCAAGAAACAATCACCCAAGTATGGCTGTATCTCCTCTGTGCCCCAACTGAAACATAGAAACATAGAATTTGACAGCAGATAAGGATGGCTGGCCCACCCAGTCTGCACATTTCCTACCTAATAGATAAGCTGCAGATCCTAATTAACCAGCAGCCTACTTCTTTCTACCCCACCCCTAGAATTGCCTTTATAGCTGTCCCATGCATGCTTGAATTCAGCCACTGTTTTTGACTCCACAACCTCCTCTGGAAGGCCGCTCCATGCATCCACAACCCTCTGTGAAAAATACTCCTTATAGTACCTCTGAGCCGCCACCCCATCTTCAAATTGTGCCCCTTGTTCTTACACACTCTTTTGAAAGACGCTACCCTCTTGGACTTTGTTGATTCTCTAGAGGTACTTGAAAGTTTCTAACATGCCCCCCTCCCTCCTTTCCTCGAGGCTATACATATTAAGCTCCTTTAGTCTCTTTTCATATGTCTTCTGATGCAGACCCTGCACCATTTTAGTTGCCCTCCTCTGGACAGCTTCCATCTTGTCTATGTCCTTGCAGAGATTGGGTCTCCAGAACTGCACACAGTACTCCAGATGGGGTCTCACCAGCTGTCTGTACAGAGGGATAACAACTTTGTTTACTACTGGTGATGCCTCCCTGTGCATCCCAGTATCCCCTAGCCCTCCTTACTTCCTCTCACATTGCTTGCCCACCTTTAAGTCATCTGATATGACTACCCCCAGGTCCCTTTCAATTTTGTTGTTGTTAGTATCTCAACCCCCATTGTGTACTCTTCTTCTGGGTTTTGTTTCCCAGGTGCATTACCTTGCACTTCTTAGCATTAAATCTAAGCTGCCATACTGTATATTTGACCATTCCTCTAACCCCAAGTCCATTCTCATCCTTTCCACCCCACCATGTGCATCAACTCTGTTGCAGATCTTTGTGTCATCTGCAAATTAAAATGCAATGGAACCTTTACTGTTCTATAATTAATCCATTCCTGTCCTGTAGGAAAACAATCAGGTCAGCTTTTGGTTTCCTGCATGCTCTACTCTCTTGCCTTTCACCTGCTGGACAGAGCGGATCAGCTGCCTACAAGGAAATTGATCTGGAATACCTGTAACAGTAAACCTCCTAGAAAATAATTATACAATTAAGCTCACACAGTCCTTCTCAGCTCAAGTAACAAACAGAATGCCTTCTAAATAGAAAAAGATACTTAAATTACTCAGCCATTTTCCTGTCACCCACTCTCCTTCTGAGTTTCCAGCTGGTCTTAGAGTACTCTTCTGCAGAGTTTCAGGCCTCTCATAGGTCTCCGGTCCTGCAGCTCCTCAGTCCCTTCTGCAGGTTCCCCAGTCCTGAATCCCTCTGGCAACATCTCCAACAGCCTTTTATTCTATTTAACTGTGTAGTTCATATGCATGGACAGTGATTGCCTCTATTGCACCCTCCTAATTTCATCAGGATTGAAATGTAAATGAAAGTACTTTATAACATACTGTACATTTGAAAAGGCAGCAAACCTAATTGGTGCAAGATCATCACTTGACTGTGGATTAAATCTTCTATTTAATTCACAGTTGTATGAATCTCCCAAAGCAAGATCCCTGTGTAGAGTCGGGATTTGGCGTCTGCTGCAGAACAGTAACTGGAAAAGCATCCATTAAAACTTGGGCCCTTGACTGCGTGGATTTCACAAGGCATATAGCACTACTACTGCCCTCATAGAATACACAAACTATATCCAGTAGGCATTGAATGTGGGGAACCTTTGTGGTCTATATACTGCATCCATTAAAACTTGGGCAATGTGCTGTGGGGCTGCCTTAATAGTAGGACAGGGTCCCAGTTTGTAGCAGCTGCTCAGGGGAGAGAGAGAGCACCATGAGTTAACCATAGTGATCACACTCTGTCTCTCTCTGTCAGCATCTCTAATGTCCTGCTGACTTGTAATTTTTAATGAAACATGGTAGAGTGTACAAACCATGGTTGGGAAATCAGTGTCACTTGCTGTTAGTTTCTTCCTGTGTGGACTCCCCTGTTAGCAAGTAGGATATCTTTTAATTATGCACATGAACAGCTGTAATTATGAAGACAGCTTTGGTGACTCATGCACAATTTATTGCTGAGTGTCCCTGTAAGGAGAGAGAGACAGATAGAGAGACAGCAAGCATCACATCGTGCTGTAGAGTGATACACACCAAGAGCTGAAATATGCATCTAGGCAGTTTAAAATAGTGACAGGCTAGCCAAGTACCTTGGTAGCCACCAGCATTTCTTAATATGTTCCCCAGTCTCCCTAATATGATCCAGAGTTGCAACCTGCCTTGGTGCCAGTTGTACCACCATTCTTACAGTTTCTCTCACAGTGAGACAGAGCGAGCAGTGGAATGCACTCAGAGAGAGAGACACCGAGAACCAGCTGCTGTGGGACAGAAACAAAGTGTTCTTTTGAGGCAGGTGACTCATGCAACTGTTATTTATTTTATGAACACACAAATGTCAGATATAATTTCAGGACTCTATTTGGCATTTGTATGTTCCTAAGTAAATAACATATGCATGAATTCTGAGGACTACATTTCATGTGGCAAGATACAGTAAACATTTGCCTATTTAAAGTGCAAAAACACCTTTATGGATATTTTTGTGTTTTTAAAGATAACCCATGTTATAAGTGCAATACTCCACTCCAGGGTATGGGGTTGTAGCCAGAATTTAATCACACCTGTGGTGCTGTGAGGACACTGGGCCTGCAGCCTTGTGCCTCACAATACAGCCCAGGTGTGGATTAAATACTATACCCCATTCCAGGTCATGAGTTATTGCTAACTAAATCTGGTATGGAAACTTGCCTGACTCCATTGCAAACGTCATGACTTGACTGATATATGGTTAGACCTACTGTCTATTAACTAGACTGCCTCACTTATGATACTGCAATGTATAAACAGGCAGGCTTAATGACAAAGTCTAACTGCTAGACTGCTTCAGATATTACAGTGCTTAGTAACATGTCTCTGCAATGTAATTATATGCTTAGATAACATCCTGTATAGGCCCTACATAGGCACACCGCCTCCTCTGTATTTATTATATGCTGTTCAGTCAGTGGCAGTGTGTTGCTATAACTCTGAAACTGTGGTATCATATTGTAAATATCTGTAACTATATATCCTACTGTGTTATATGTTATGTATTATGTAGTGGAGCCTTTGGAAATGAGTCTATGACTCAAAGTATTATAATTCGATACATTACAAATAAATAAATAAATGATATCCTTGAATATTATGATGTTTCAGTGCTAAAAGTTTGTAATATTTATACTGTATTGGTCAGTGCTGTTGCTGTTTTATGCAGTCCCTGTGTTCTTGTCTTCGCTGGCCATGAAACATTTCAAGTAATAGTTAGTGTCCTGCTGTTTTCTGTAGCTTAAAGTGTATCTAAGGTAGGAAAAAATGCTTTTAGAGAATACAGGGCCTTCACAAGACATGTTCAGAACTGAATGAAAATATACCTTTTGATGATTTATGCAGGTACACATAATCAAATCCCATGATGCCTTGCATATGTTGGGCAATGACCTTTGCAATGGAGACAAACAGGTTTTCACACCAGGGCAAAACACAGTAAAGAAACCTCATTTATGTTTAAATTAGGAAGCAATTAAGGAATACAAGAGAAAGGGTATCTTTATTCATGCCTACAAACTACACAGGTATACAGCAAAATACATTGAGGGTACTTTCCATTTAAGCCTCAAAAGTGTGTATCTTCAGCTTTCATTAGCCTAATAATTTTGAAATGTTTTTTTTAATTTATTAACTGGGTAAGGACACTGGGCAAAACAGCCTTTTTCAGGACAGACCTGGACATCAAACAATTTATAAGCAAATAGTAATACAATATAATTTTACACTACCAACACTAAATATTACAATGACATACATTCAAGGACAACAAATAACTTTTAAACTGGATTTTAAAACTTTGCAATGAGGTAGCAAAGTGTAAAGCAAAAGGTAATGTAGTCTACAAAGAAGGAGCTGAAATAGTAAAGCAGTGCAAGCCATAGTTGTTCTTGTGGGAATCCACCACAAACATTACCCTATTAGTAAGCGAAGATGATTTATAGTAGTTCTATGTGTTAGTAAATCAGCCAGTGGAGGGAGAAGAATTACACTTATAAATAGATGTATAAATAAAATAGCCCAAAGAGTAAGTGAATTTGAGGATAGGAGATAAACAACCACCAGTGGAATATGGCATGCAATGATGCAGCTTAAATGGTGCATCTAGAATAAATCGGCAGATATTAAATGTATCAGAAGAATAAGAATATGACTTTCCTTAACCCCAATATAATAAAAAAGATACAAATCCAAATGTGTTAGTTAAGTACCCTTAGCAATATCATATCGTGTTTCATAAGGAAGATACTGTTTAAACTTATGAAGTATCCCTAACTTGACTTATTACTTTCCTAACTGACTTAACTTGTGGAGAAGTGACATATTAGGTCAAGAATAAAGCCTAAATACTTAAATTCCTTAACCTGCTCAACAACATCACCAGAAGCATCATGAATTGATAGGCAATGTTCTTCCCTGAGCATACATTTACTTCTGAAAATCATAGATTTAGTCTTCTTTACATTTAAGATCAAAAGATTATTATCCAACCTAAAACATAACTCTGAAATTCAGGTTCCAACACCTCATTAAGCTGAGAAACAGTGGGAGCTTGGAAAAAAAAAGATCATCTCTGCATAGAAGACTCTGACAATTCTGCAAAACAGAAGGCAACGGTTAATATATAAGGAGAACAACAGAGTCAAGAATGGACCCTGTGGCACTCCACAATCAATAGCTCTCAAATTAGAATTTACAGAATTTAAAGCAAAATACTGCATTCTGTTAGTCAGATAATCTCTCATCCAATGTACAACATTACTGGAAATGCCCAAGTCCCTTAGTTTAGTGAGAAGCAGAGACGGCTAATTAAATCAAATGCTCTGTTCAGATACACAAACACTGCCCCTGTCATTACACTCCTATCAATCTCCTGAAGGACGGAGTCTATAAATCTGAACAAGACCTTATCAGTCTCATGTCCTCACCTAAACCCATGTTGTTGCTTACAAAATTTTTATTGACCTCAAGAAACTTTGTTTGCTGATTAAGAACCAACTTCTCCAGAATCTTGCTGAAAGGATTCAGTATTGAAATTGGACAATTATCATCTGCTAGACTTGCATTATGTTTTTTGAATCAGAATAACTCTGGCACACTTCCATACTGAGGAAAAACCTGAGATGTCAAAGATAAATTGTAAATTTTGCAGAGGATCCACAATAATTGGAGAAGCCAACTTAATAAATCTCCCATCTAGGCCACCTCCACAATCGGTAAACTTATTGGGTAACAGATTCAACAATTTTAGTACTTCTGTTTATGAAACCTTCTTAAAATAGAAAAGAAGTTCACTTTCACTATCACCAACTTGAGTCCAAATTAATATTTTCTAAGTTAGAGCTCAGCTTAGTCCTGCATATTCTGTAACTGGACATATCCGATAATTTTAAATTTAGCAATTTGACAATTTGTGAGCGTCAGTTACTTCCTTATCCACAGTTTTCAATTTATTTATTTTGGACTTCTCTTTTGGGGACAATAAGGAGTGGACTGCATTCCAAAAACTCTTTGAATTGGACATTGAGTCCTCATATTTCTGTCAAAAGAATGTAACTTTAGCGTGTTTTATCATCTTGTTTACCTTATTCTGAACAGACCTATAAGCAGCCAACAATGAGGGGAGAGTGATGGTTTATATGCCAACCAAGCTTGCTTCCTTTTTGTATCTAACCTTTGCATCATTTTCCCAACAAAAGACCCTGGGCAGGATTTTCAAAAGGTGGTGCAGGGCTTGCATCAAGCCCTGCATCAGGAGACTTAGTTTATTTGTGTGCTGATCCCCTTTGCCTCAACTGTGTCCAAATCTCCATTCCTGGGAACAGTTGTGACAGTTTCGTGCTTTACAGTAGCTTATGCCATATATCTGGTGCAAGCTCTGTGACTTAGTCCCCAGGAGTGGCACACCTAGGCCACAAAAATGTGGTTTAAGGTGCAATGAGTGATACAGGGATGAAAATCCCAATCGCCAGCAGGGGAATGGCACAAGCCTCATCGTCATATGTTCAGCACACCAGGGGCTTGCAGCATTCCTGGAGCCGAAACTCTGACCTCCTGTCTTTGTTTTTCTCATTGTTATTTCACTATGTAAAACAAACTGTCTTAGCAATATCTGAAGAATTAAAACTACACCGATAATGGAATTTATTTAAAAATACCTTACTGGGAAAAAACCCAATCTGATGATTTCTTCTTTTTTTACTGACTACAAATCTTGATGATCAATTGGTTATCCCAGGATGAAGCACCCACAAAGATGCCCTGGCCAATTTCTGCCTCACCCAAATGGTGAGTGAGCAGAACCAGAATAAACTACCACACAGGCAATCACACGTGATTGACTGAGTCCTAACAAATCATCGGGAGAAATTACTGAGGTTTCAGTTCTCCCAGACTGACTCAGTGACCATTCCCAGTTACTTGTCTCTTATCTGATAAAACACTGAAATCTGCTTTGTGCACAATTGCTAACAGGGTGTTAAAAAGGACAACTTAACTCCTTCAAGTCCTACCTTCAGCAGCTCAACTGGTCCCACCTTGACACTTTGCAGGATGTCAGCCAGGCACTGGAGCTCTTCATTACCACCTACAACAGGCCTGTGACATTTATGCCCCAATAAAACAGTGGAAACTAAAAACCTAAATAATGGCTGGATCAACCCATCCCTTCTTGAACTTATGGAATCAGGGACCACTTATGGTATAGAGCCAAGGCCACTGGTAAACCAATAAACTGGCAGAAATACAGGGCAGATAGGAATAGTTGCACCCATTAGACTAAGCTAGCAAAAGCTCAGTACTAAAAGACTGTTTGCACAATGCATGGGGTGATGGGAAAACATTCTGGAGTAATACCAAGTACCTCACTGTTAAAGACAGCAAGTCTTCCCCTCAATGCTCCTTGTTAACAGTGACATTACCCAGGATCCAAAAACCATTGCAGACACCTTGAGCACAGCTTTTCTCACCTAAGCAAAGTTCTCCCACCTGAATTATTTGAATCCAAAACCGACACTAACCTACAGCACACTGATTAACCTCATTTTGCTAGCCCTGCAACCCCTTTTCTACTTCAAGGAAATCTCAGCATCTGAAGCAAAAAAATGCCACCAGAGAATCCTCTGCAAAGCATAGCATAGTAACAACACCTTGGATCTTAAAATGATAGTACTCACACTCAATGAAGTAGTGTAGCCCATCACAAAAATATTCAGTTTCTCCCTCAAACTTGCACAATTCCCAATGAAATGAAAATTAGCAGTATTTACACCTGTGATAAAAGTGGTGACCATGTGATCCACTCAAACTACTGACCCATATCCCCCATCAAAGGCCCATGAATAGATAATGTCTGACCAGCTGGTGGACTAGTTAGATAAATATAATATCCAGTGCCCTCAACAGCATGGATTTCGTAAGCACACAGGACTACTAATACTGCCTTCTTAGAATATACTGACTATATCCATGAGACACTGGACATGGGAACCTTAGGTCTATATACTGTATATTGACCTCACAAAAGCCTTTGATATGGTCAATCACAGTATTCTTCTAAAAAATTACTCACCCTTGAAATATCTTCTGATGCAGCCTTGTGGTTGCAGAGTTATATGGCCCTAAGAATCCAGCAAGTAAAAATGCAAGATATTCTCTCAGATGTCAGAAAGGTATCACTAGGGTCGCCCAGGGCTGTATCCTTGGCCCACTACTGTTTAGCTTATTCCTCAACTCTCTCCCTGATATCTGCTCTGACAAACTTCTTGTCTATGCAGGTGATGCTGTCATCTAAACTTACTAGCTAACAATCTACAGACCTTCTCTAAGGTAGATGAGTGGTTCACCCAAAACAAATTTCTTCTTGATTACAAAAAAACAAATTGATGCTGTTCTCCAACCTCCAGAATAAAAAGACTTGCAGTCTTACAATCTTAGCAGCAGCCTTGTTCTGCTGGAACAAGTAAACACATTTAAATAACTGGGTATCACCCTTGACAGCTCCCTCTTCTACCTACGGGTCACAATGTCATAATGCTGCAATAGTGTACGACATTATAGCTAACCCAAAATAGCACTGTCCATGACAGCGAATGGTGCAATACTGCATATACTGCTCTCACGTGGTATTGCACCATTCACACAATCCCAGGCAGAGGATAAGACCTCTGCTGGGAGTGGGTTCCACTGAGCAGCTGCCATGCCTCACGGGCTGAGCAACAGCAGCAGGAACTCAGGCACTGCATCTGGGACTGGGTTTGATTCCAAGTCCTAGACATTTTATTTTTTCTACAATTTGTGTGCTCCCGAGTTGCCCCCCCAGAGTTAAGAATCTTTAATCTGGGAGTCAGAGTGCAGCCCCCAAAATGGCGGTGTGGGTGGTGGAGCCCCCACACAAAAGATGTATGCTGCATGGCAATATCGTGCTGTAGTGGCAGCGCAATTTTGCCATGCAAATACAAGGTCTTGTGACATTATGACCCCATGCCCTCCTACACACTGCATATTGACCATGTTGTGAAATTGGTCAATGCAAGAATTGGCCTTTTTATTTATAAATGTGTTAATTGGGTTGGGACACTGGACAGGTCCTTTTTCAGATCTGACCTGAAGACATTAACAATAACAAACAATAATTAACATTAAAGGACAAAAATATAAAAATGAATTAAAACAAGTACAATTTGAACTTTGCATCAATAAAGACTTAAGCTTCATTTTGAACCCTGCCAAAGATTGACAGAGATGAAGAGCCTCCGGTAATGCATTTCAAAATAGACACCAGTCCTACTTAACAGGTAAAGCCCTTGCACTAGCAGTCAACAGCTCTATCCTTTTTCATTGTCAACTATGGCCTTGTCGTGTACAGAACAGCCACAAACACCACACAGAAAAGAGAACAGCGCTAAACAATGTCTGTTGGCTGGTGTCAGCCACAGGTACCCTCACACATATCTGTGATCTATATGCCTAAACAAAGTGGCTAAACCTGCAAAAGAGAATTAAGTATCAAGTCTGCCTCCTTTGTAAACAAACTCTGGTCAGAGCCAATATGGCTGTGGAGAGCTTTCAGGAATGGCAAGAGTGGTGAAAGAATATCGCGTACTTTTGCTGCACAGGTGTCAGCCGTAATACTGCAGCAATTACAGCACTCTGCATGTGTGATACTTTACATGTGCAGTTTGCCCCAGAGTCAACCCTGAGCAACATGGCAGTGCTGACATAACTACATGTAACAACCCAGTCCCTCCAGTTACTAGAATTCCATTAGTACTTGTCTTAGGCAGGTAGGAAAAGGCAGCTGGTGGGGAGCACATTGAGGCTTTCTACATAATGACATCATTGTTTACTCAGCTAGCCTGAGAGAAGGATGATTATGTCATTTAGAACTCTCACAGCAGCATAACCATTTTAGAGTCAGCTGCTCTTGGGGAGCTTAGAATGTTCATCAATAAGTTCAAGTGTGGCAGTCAGAGTGGCAGGAGGTCTGCCATTGGGGCTCTGTCAAAGGAGCCCTGGTGTTTCTTACCCTAGTTTGGCAAAACTTCAGTGTGCCTGCAGGACTCTTTAGTTTCACTCCAGAGGTAGTGAGTGAGAGGGAATGCAATTCTTGTGGATCCAAGGGCAATCCCTAAAGTTCCTGAAGTTCACAGCTGCTTTAAGGAAGAACAATGAGTAGAATATGACAGCTACCAGAGAAAGAAAGGTGCCTTTTTGTTCTTTCCATGACTGGGAGGAAGGAACAACTAATGCGAGTACAGAATTTGAGACTGTTCTCTGAGGGAGTTATCTGAGGGTGTGTGTGCCATAGATAAGGCTAGATCACACCGATCAGGACCCCTTTCACCACAGCTGTGCTGAATTTAAAGTTAAAGTTGTCAGTCTTTACCAATTCATTGGAGATTGGAGACTCATTTGGTGTAACCCTGAAAGAATGGCAGAGGCTGTTTGTGGCAAAGGGTGGGAGGAATGCCATCTGGAGTTTCAGGCTGGGTTAAGTGGTTTGTGGATGGACACCACTTTTCTCTGGGTAAAGACCATGCACCAGGAGGATTTTAAAGTGTGTGGCACATCCATAGATATACACTTTTAAAAATGGAAATATGTGGAAAATGTTTAAAGTGTCTGGCACAGGCCAGCACAGTGGTGCTGAGGGTTGAGGCACTGGCAGCCACACCTCACAGTTCACCGGTGACCCAGGTTCATGAATGAGCTTGGGTGGGTGGGGTTAGGCAGGGGAAGGAGGACTGAGCATCCCAACCAATGATCTCCTCCCTCTGGGGTAGGATACCAGGGTGCAGCATGCACCTGATGTCCTGAGAGAGCTGGTGGGAACATGGGCTCTCAAGGGGATGGCGGCTCTGTCTAATGGAGTTGGGGAGGAGACATCTGTAGGCACTGCGATGGATGTGCATCAGCATGTCTCCTCTCTGGATGCTTGCCATCCTTGTGCCAGCATCTCAGGGGGCTGGGACAGGGAAACCACAGAAAAATGGAAAATATCCCTTGGCGGTCCTCAGATCGACCACCCGAGCCATCCGAGACCACCGATTTCAGACAGACCCCACTGTGCAGGAGGAAGTAGGAGGTGAGGCACTCTAGGGCAGATCCTGAGAAGGAGGCAGAGATGGTGATGAGCTGCCCGAAGGTGGGCACCAAGGGTAGGCAGGAGGAGATAAACAGAAATTGTAAAAAAAAGTGTGTGGCACATCCCACAGATATACACTTTGGAAGAGAGCTAGAGATGTTTTGTGGAAAAACAGTACTGCCTAGTAAAGTGTCCTGTGAAAGAGGGTGTGCCTGTATTGCAATGAAAAACCTTTGGGGTACCACCCTTGCTTCAAGTAACATCTGTAAATAAAGCCATACTGCAAAATCCCAGTTACTGCTTTGGACGTTCCACTTGTTGCTTCTAGGGTGAACATTATTGGGGCCCCTCAGCAGTTAGGTCTAGCATATGCCTAGCCTCCTCTCCCTAGACCTGGTTGTAAATAAAAGGTTCATTTTAGTATGTACCCCACCCCCTATCCACTAGATAATAAGCCTGGTATACACTCCAATGCTAGGGGTGGTACCATGAGTGTAGTTCTGCCAAAATAAAATTGTAAGCCATGTAGTTGGCAGTAGTTCTTTTAAGGGGGTGCCAGCTTGCCCAAGGTGGCATGGGGTTACTACATATGCACAATACTCGTGCATGCACAGTTTAAGTCAGTACCACCATGTTGCACATGGCAGCTGTCACTTTGGCAGTTGCAGAAAAGAAAAGTAGTGCACCAGGAGTAAATATATTTATGAGTCCTGCAGCAGAGAACAGCTGCATAAACAGAAACACTGGAACTATGCTGGAACACTGTTGCAGAACATTAGACAGCAGTCCAGTTACATGCTTCCATAGTGCTCTTACACAAATCTGATGATGGCATAACATCTGTGGAGCTTGGCCCACACTGCCATAAAAGTCTGACTCAGGAGGACACTATTACCAAACTAGAGATCTGGTCTGGGATTTGCTCATCATCACAGGCACTTTCTCATTATTTTCTAAGCAGTAATTTCTGGTAAATGTGCCTTACCATATTGATCTCAGTGCTGGTAGACTACTTCTGGTTTCCCCTGATTGTATTAGGTGGTGGTAGTAGCAGTCATGAAGTGGTAGCTGCCAGCGATGGCATGCTCTGAGAAAAGTGGTCCCCATGCATGTCTGCACATTTAGAAATGATCCTTTTCCTTGCTTTTGCTGTGAAAACTGCCCTTTAACACAAAAACAAGGAGTCAATCACGCCTCCACCTCCCTTTTTCCTTCCGCTGAGAACGTGATTATGGGTTTGCATCAGATGTACAGTGGCAGTCATAGATAAATCCTTTTGTTAAACATTAATCAACAGTTTGTAAAGTTTTTTTTTTAATGTGTGCTTTCCTAATGTTGTCACTACAACTCCACCCATTTTGTACTCTGCCCTGAATTTCTGTGCCAGAAGTGCATTATTGTACATTTTTGTGTGCAGGACAAAAAGGCCTTTCAAATGAGGGTAGTCACTAATCTAAATTTTTATAGTATTTTTTAATTGCCATCAGAATTGTGAATTTTGTAAAAGCAAAAATGGAAATACATGTGATAAGATGACTATATTTTACAAAATATAGGAATTCAGATTAGCGACTACCCTTATTTGAAAGGTGTTTTTGTCCTGAACAACATTCAGACTGGTTGTTTTGTGCACCTGGAATGGTTTTAAAGATATTTAGATTTGTATGAAATGTGTGCACATTTGCTAAGAATTCTTCACAGTGTCTTAGGAAGATTCTCAAAGAAAAGCAGTTTGGAGTTCTGTCTCCAATGTTCTAAACACACAATGAGTCTGAATGAGTTAAAGGTGACAGGGATTGATTTCTTATGTGCAGCTGTTTGAAATGTCTCTATTTTCATAAATTATATTCATACCTCTAAAGGATCCCTATTTAACTGTACCGAATAAAAGCGAAGCTCTCAGTTGTATTTTGTTTTGGTTTTAGATTTATAGAAATTTACAGAACTGTTATTTAATACAACAGCAGATTAGGTACATATGGACACATGTTGATTCATGGAGATATTAAGATAACAGTATCTCGATTACAAGGGGTCTGTGTTAGGAATGTACACATACATGAGTCACTTGCTACAGAATTGCAGATATATCATGTTTAAGATAGTGTAAGTTTGACTATTCATGAGTAATATGGACTTATTGTACACAGAGTTTAATAATGTATCTGAATAGTACACTGTAAAATTTGGTTGACACCACTGTGTGAAAAAGCAGGTGAATGCTTAATTTACACTAGGCAGGTTGTCTTCTAACCTATTTTACTTAACACATGGAAATGTTCATGTTTATAAGACTTTTAGCTTTATTTATTAAGTATTGCTGAAAGTGCTACTGACTCCTCAAAGAAAACTATGAAAAACATAATAATTAGGTAAAATTCTGCTTGTATTCCATATATATTCTAGATATCTCCCCCATTATTATTACTGAGGAAATGTGAATGAATATATGATTTTTATCCCTTACAGTTAGTTTAACGTTAATCTGCCTCTATACATCCTTACTTCAAGCCATAATGCTGTGTTGTGACATCACAATCTGTTCCCATGAGAGTAACTGTGATGTCACAAGCAGTGCATTATGACCTCAGGTAGGAAGATCACAACAGAATAGCCAACAGAAATAGATGAACTCTTCAGGATCAAAAATCATGTTTTCATGCGAATGACCTCAGCAATAAATAATGGAGAGGAGGAATAAAGAACTATTGTGAAATACAAGCTGAACTTTATCTAAATATCATGTTTTGTTAAAGTTCTCCTGAAGGTGTTAGCTGCTCTTAAGCTTATTTTCCTTGAGGTTTTTAATCATTGTCATTTACTAATGCTAGCACAGACACACACAGATGGTTTTAAAATGAAGCTTCAGTTGGTTTATAGCTCTTCTCGTGGAGTGAACTTTCAAGTAAGTGACATTTGACCTTGGGATAGCTTTCTTTTGATGGAACATTTGCTGTCTTTATAAGGGTATGATGCTTTGTTGAATGTAGTTTTAAGCAATAGAGTCCTTAACAACTTTTCATCTTTTTTTGTATGATATGGGTTTTGAGAAAGTATGTTCTTTTAGAAAACTGCCAGTGTGTTCTGATAAAGGACTCAGTGTAATCTGAAAGCTAAAAGCAGCTGTAGTGGTGAGGCAGTGATCCAATATGGTGGCTTAGCCTTCAGCTCGTACCCAGGCTCGAATAATTGTGTGCAGTCCAGAGAATCTTGGGTGTATCTATTCCCAGATCTTGTTAAGAAAGTAAAATTCAGGTAATGAGAATGGGAAGAACCAAAAGAAAGGCTCTACAAGCCCCAGAACGTCACACAGAGCGACAAAGGGCGAGCAACTCCAGGCCTGAGCCCTGCACCCTCTCGATTTTCCGTGATCTCGGGCTCAGGGAGGAAGACTCCTGTTCTGACTCAGGATCCATCAGCACAAGATTGGAAACTAGGAAAATACTGCGTCTCCTACAACGAATTGATGGCAAAGTAACAGAAATACAGAAAGACTTTCGAAATTGGAAGTGAGAACAACTAATATAGAGAAACATATGGACACTCTCCAAAGAGAAAACATGGCCTACAGCTGATCCCTGGTCTACCTCCATAAGAGAGTGGGTTTAATGGCAAAAACAGAGGATGCAGAAGCCGGTCCCAACGCAATAATATAAGGTGATCGAATTCCAGAGGAGTAGAGCAAGATGATATGGCAAGATATATGGAATCATGGCTAAAAATGGAGTTGGGCCTGGAGGAAGATGTCCCTCTAGAAGTTGAAAGAGCACATCTACACTGGGTCCCAAACCAAAACCAGGGGTGCCTTGAGAGCTATCCTTATCAAGTTCTTAAAGTTCCCTACCAAAGAAAAAGTGCTGCATTGAGCATGGGCAAAAAGATCTTAATCTAGATGGGACCAGAGTGTATATAGATCAGGACTTCCCCTTCCTTGGCAGCTTGAAGAAAAAAGTACTGTGGGTGGTGAAGCAGCTGAGGAAAAGAGCAAACGGGCCTACCTACGTTACCGGCTCGACTATGGTTGGATTCCCGAGGAGTCCCAAAATCTTTGAATCCTGTTAGCTGCAAGAGACATTGGTTGCAGAGGGTATTTCATTGCCAGATTTAAAGAGGAGATTGTGGAAAGCAAGTGGGACACTTACTATAATCTCAATCCCCAGGCGATAAGAAACTCCAAACCGGCCTCCAGAGCGAAGCGCTGTTTCCCTTCATGCAGATTTGTCGAAATGGCTTCAGCAAAATCATCCAAGCTGAACAGCGATGGGAATAGTTTTGGCTGAATTATGGGCAATACTTTGTTTTATTAAGTGGAGAAAAGCTACTGGAAGGCAATGGGGACTGAACGATCAATAACGTCGGTGAACGTTTACTTATGGAGACAACCAGACAGAAAGTTGAGATTACTTTGGCTGAGCGAAGGTTTTACCTGACAGCTGGAGATCTTGGGGTTTCACTGCACCATCGAACTCTGCTTTGGGACTTATTTTGAAGCATCGAGGATACCGGAAAATATTTATATGACAGATTTAGCTTGCAAGCTTTGAGTGGAATGAATCTCACGGGATCGTCTTAGAATTCGACATAATTAGTTGGGGAGTTCGAATCCTAATGAGAAATCCCAGTAAAAGGAATGCTTTCCTTCTTTCCTGTTTCAGTGACAGCCTGGATTTTGGGACAAATAATACAGGGGTTACAGTTCACTTCAGTATTTGCCTTTGATGGGGAACTGCACAGAAAGAATAACTTCTAAATCTTTCATATCCCTTCATACCATGTTATCTTAATATGAAGTAATATTACATTGGATTTAAGGGTTTTAAAAGGTGCAGATTGTAAAAATCATAGATTTAGGTAAAAGGATGTTAAGGTCTCTGGAAACCAAGGCATTTTATATGCAGTTTGGGGTGTAGAAGGCTGAGGACAGCTTTGCCTCACTGGTAACTTTGTCTTTTTTTGTTTTCTTTCTAGAGGAGATAGGTTGGGAGGGTTCTGGTTTACTGGGACTCTCTGACCTCGCACCCAGATGCTAGGGTGCTTATCCTCAATAACTTAGGCTAAAATTCCCAATTAAGGGATAGCACTACCGGGAGAAGGTGGTGTGGGTGTTTTTCTGCCAATCAATTGTTGCTCCTCCACACCTATTAGGTACAGGGTGGGTAGTTGGAGCAATAACGTTTAAAGTTATGTTAACAGAGTT
The DNA here is from genome assembly GCA_016271365.2 of Neoceratodus forsteri. NCBI lineage: Eukaryota > Metazoa > Chordata > Ceratodontiformes > Ceratodontidae > Neoceratodus > Neoceratodus forsteri. The sequence goes on along the minus strand of CM057459.1, from coordinate 1,220,761,747 downwards.
AGTAGCTGTGAATTTCTGTACTGATTTCTTTATTCTATATTTTGATTTCCAATTTGTCTCTTTCTTCTTTCTTTCTTTTACCTTTAGAAGGACTGAAGGTTCAAAGTTTGCAATGAATAATACTGGATAAATAATGGCTGGGAGGGCTCCAGGAGAGTTTGGTTGGTACTATTCTTATATATGTAATGGCGCATTTAACACTCTGCTCAATGAATGTTAAGGGCATCAATAATGTGGTTAAAGGGCCAAGATACTCACTGAATTGAGGAGAGAAAATTGAGATATTGCCTGTTTGCAGGAGACCAAACTATCTTAACTGAACATCTTAAACTTCACAGATCATGGGTGGGCAATGTTTATTCAGATGAACATCCCACTGCTACAAAAGCAGGGGTGACTTTTCTTATCAAAGGGGTCTCCGTTCCAGCTTCAAAAGGTACAGAGAGCAGGTTCTGGGCATTGGGTAATTCTCACAGGGTTATATAAAGGTAGACTAATATATTTGGTGGGAGTGTATGCCCCACGCCCCTCAGGAGAATTTTGGGCCTTGTTCACTGTTATGGCGCCCTCTCCCGGCAAATTATATGTATGGGGATTGGAACTGCACCAAGACATAGCCAAAGATCGGAGTTCCCAAAGGTGCCGGGCTCTAGAGCCTGCTCACGATTACTAAAAATTTGTGCTGTGAGGCTGGAATGGTGGACCCATGGAGATGCCATAATCTGATGCCCAGAAATTATACTTTTTTATTGTCTTCTAACACATATTCAGGATTAGACAGATTTTACATGCAGAAAGATTTCTTATATAGTTTTAAAGAAGTTAGCATCCTCCCGATCACTTTATCAGATCACGCTACAGTAAAGGCATTTTGAGTTGGGGAACCTAGGACGAGGGGCTTTGGAGATTTGACACAGGTCTATTAAATGATCCCCAATACAAAGCTTTAATTAAGCAAGTGGTACAGCAGTTCATAAGGAAAATGCAGAAGCAACCCTAAATATATGTGGGATGCATTAAAAGTGGTGCTGAGGGGCCACACAGTTTCTCATGCTTCATACAAATACAAACTACACCAGGTGAAGTTGCGGGAGGCCCTTGATCAGATCAGGAATTTAGAAGATGAACATAAGAGAACAGGTGCAGCCTCGACCCAGACCAAACTCACCCAAGCCGGGATAAATATTATCTATAATTGCAGAGATGGCTGGAAAATAGTCTTAGATTCCTGGGCAGAAATATTATGAGGGGAGAGGGCAGGTAGGCTGTTAGCCCAAAGATTACGAAAACAGGCAGCAGACAGATATGTGGACAATGTGGCCCTGGATGAGAATTCATCCCATGAGGAGTTCTCCCAGAAGGGATTGCAGGAGTATTTAAAAATATTATGAACATTTATATGAAACAGATAAGAGTTCCCAACATTCTAAACATATTAAGAACTTTTAGATAAGGTAACCCTCCCCACTTTATCCTATTCCCAGAAAATGGTTTTAGAGGCCCTGTTAATGAAGCAAGAGGTGTCGACAGTAATCAAAGCTCTTCCAACTGGGAAAACACCTGGCCCAGATGGCTATGGCCAAATTTTATAAGGAGTTTGGAGAAGATATGGTCCCTTTGTAGACGAGGGTTTGTAACTCAAATTTGGATCCACAGGCTGTTCCCGGGACCTGGAGGAAGCCATAACAGCTGTTATTCCTAAAGTGGGAAGGACCCTACAAAATGTGGCAGTTATAGGCCGATAGCATTATTAAATCAGGATGCTAAAATATTCACTAAAGTTTTGAGTAACGGTTGCAAAGAGTCGATCTGATCTAGTGCACCCAGATCAATCAGGATTTATCCCGGAAGGCACTTACAGGATAACATACGCCTACTTTTGAATGTATTCTCCAGAGCCAGACCTCTCCCAGGGCGGAAGCTGGGGGCTGTTCTTTCTTTAGACGCTGAGAAAGTGTTTGATAGAGTAGATTGGGAGTATCTGAATGTGGTCTTGGGAGGTTCGGCTTCAGAGACAGATTCAGGGCATGGATGGAGGGTATATATTCAAATCAGGTGGTGTGGGTCAAAGTGAATGGGCACTCTCCCGGCCTTTTCAATTTCTAGAGGTACCAGACAGGGTTGCCCCCTCTCACTCTTGCTTTTGCTCTCAGTTTGGAACTCAGCCGCCTTTATAAGGCAGACAGCATCCCTTCAGGCATACAAGTTGGGGAGGAGGTAAGAATATCCCTGTATGCAGATGATGCCCTGTTATATAGCTTAACCCAATCCAGGCAACTCCATGCATCGAAGGCATATTACAAGAATTTGGCCATTTTCAGGTTATAAAGTGAATGCGGAAAAATCAGAACTTTATCCAGTTTCAACAATAAAATTACTATTTCAAAAAAAAGCAGCTGTATTCTTTTGTAAAACTCTTTGGTCCAATAAAGGTATCAGATCATCTGTTTCTGTGGATCTTGTGTTACAAGGACCAATACGGCAACACATTTTTCTGTGGCTTCATGGTTTCAGAAATGTTAGCATGAACTTATCAGTACAGTGCCCACAGTTCTGAAACCATGAAGTGACATAGACAAGACTCCAAATTCTTGGTTCCATGAAAGGAACTGAACAGAATGTTGTCTGTCCACAAAAAAACAATACAAAACTCAAATGAGAGCTTCAGTTTTATTCAGGCACAGTTAAATAGGGATCCCTTACAGGTATAATTTATGAAAATAGAGACATTTTGAACAGCTGCGCATAAGGAATTAATTCCTGTTCACTTTAAATTAGGCATGGCAGAAAGAACAAGTGGTCTTGTTTAGAATGTTACTTAACTCATTCTATCCTATTGTCATAGAATGTTCAGGTACCCTCTGCCTGCTGCTAGAACACCTGTGTGCCTGAAGGGATTTTAGATCTGCAGCATTCATACAAACACACTGTGCTTAAACCTACATATCTTAAAACCACACATCCAATTTTAAAACTGTAAAAGAAAAGTTTTTCAGGACAAAAATTTTGAAAATGAGCAAGGTTTGGTAATGTCTATTTAACTGGATTTATTGTTGTGTAAGGTTGTTTTCATATTTTAATACATTCTGATGATTTTATCTAAATATAATTATGCTCTGTTTAGTTAGTCATGCAAAATATTAAATTTCTGTAAAATTGTTAATTAAAATTGTTAAAAGTATACAATAAACATCTGTAACTGTCTAAATATAAATTTTGCAAGTTTTTTACAATTTTTTAGTCAGAAATCAATGTCTAAATCTCTTGTTACAGCTTGAGTTTTTGTTCCACTATACTGGTTGGAATTTTTGCAGTGTTTAATTCTTCTTACCCACTAATTTTAGTTTATGAATCTGATTATCAATTTTTTGTTTTTTCCCTAGTTTAGTAAGAACATATTTACACATTACCTTAGAAGGACATATCAGGAAGTGATGCAGGAAGGAAGTGCTTTGTGAGGTCAAGTGATGTAAATAGGAAGAACACTGCCAGTGTAGGTCAGTGAGCTGACACAGGAAATGGAGACATGTGTTAGTGCTGGAGTCTCTCTATGATTAATTGCATATTTGCTGTAGTTAAATGTATAATTTAATTGAAATAGACTATTTTATTTTATTTTTGTAATAAAATCCATAATAAGAATAGGAAACTGTATTTTATTTGTGCTGTTTGCTTTATCATACTGTAAATGAAGCATGATGCTGTTCATGTAAATGTTATTGAGTCTTTCAGTAAACATCATGCTACATAAATCTGTGTATTTAATTTCCTGGTATAGTTTATTTTGGGGGTTGTATTATGGGATGGTTTAAGGTGAGGGAATGACTGTATGATGTAGCACTGTGTGTTAGTGATGGGGGTCCCATTCATAATACAGGCTCAGATGCACTTCATATGTTCTGGGAAATGAGAGGGCTGTATGCCTGTAATAATGGTGCTAATATACACTGTAGATACATTATGGGTATACTTATAGGATGATGAAATTGCTGAAAAGGCACTGGTAATTTGGGTATACTGTATCATGGGGAAGGGGGGCGTGCCTGTACCAAGGAATGATGCTCATAAGCACTAAGGCAATAAGGCAGTCATTTGCATCATGAATTAGCACCTGCCCTTGGGTATACTCAATTGTTGGGAAGCAGGTGGGGCTGCCTGCACCTGGTAAGGTGTTCATATACCATGCAGAAACATTATGGATACACATACAGGGTGATGACATGGGCATCTTTAAAGGTTGTGTACTATGTGCTGTGTCACATGGTTTGCCTGCATACACATGTGATATGTTGCAACATTCAGTATGATGCACTGTGTTGGTGGGAAGGAGTGTGGGTATGCCTGCACTATGGAATAATACTCATTGGTGCACATGTGTACTGTGTGCTATGTTTCATTTGAATGGACTGTATAGTCATACACTGGCACTGATCACATTACAGTGCATCAGAGGTAAGGGCTGGTCTGAAGCATTATGAGCACAAGGGACTAAAGTGGTTGTGGAGTGATTCAAACTTGAATAGAAAATTACAGTGCATCTGAGGGTAGTGTTGGAATGAATCTTGATGTGCACAATGGACTACACCATGGTGACTGAGGAGGGATCCATACCTGTAATGCACATCACGGAGTGTCAGAGATAAAGGTTGGACTGAAGACTAATAAACAGATGGACTAAATCAGTGACTCTGGTGGGATTTGAACCTGGACAGCCCTTTACAGTGCAGTAGAGGTTGGGGCTGGACTGACACCAGATCAGTCAATGGACAACACCATTGGCTCTGGAGGGATCTGAACCTGAAATACACTTCACTGTTCACTACAGTTTGGGGCTCGACAGAATGCATGATAAGGAGAAGATTTTACAAGTGGCTGTGGAGGATTAGGCCTGAAGAATACTTTACAGTGCATCAGAGATTGGGGCTGAACTTATGTCATATGAATTGATGGGCTACACCAGTGGATGTGGAGGGTTTTGAACATCAAATGCATTTCACAGTGCATTATGGGATTGATCTGGACTGATATATGGTAAGTCGATGACAACACCATCAGCTGTGGAAGGATCTGAACCTGAAATGCACTTCACTGTTCACTACAGTTTGGGGCTCAACTGACACATGATAAGGAGACAGATCTTACAAGTGGCTGTGGAGGGATTTGAATCTGAAGAATACTTTATAGTACATCACAGATTGGGGCTGAACTGGTGTCATATGACTTGATGGACTACACCAGTGGATGTGGAGGGTTTTGAACATGAAATGCACTTCACAGTGCATTATGGGATTGGTCTGGACTGATGCATGGTAAGTCAATGGACAACACCATCAGTTGAGGAGGGATCTGAACCTGAAATGCACTTCACTGTTCACTACAGTTCGGGCTCGACTGATGAATGATAAGGAGCTAGAACTTACAAGTGGTTGTGGAGGTATTTTAACCTGAAGAACACTTTACAGTGCATCAGAGGTTGAGTCTGGACTGACGTCATACAAGTCGATGGACAACACCAGTGACTGTGGAGGAGATTCAAAACTGATTTGGCCTTTACAATGCATCAGAGATTGGGGCTGGACTGATGCCAGATAAGTTGAAGGCAACACCATTATTTTTCATTTTAAAGAATCAGCAACTGCGTATTAGGGAGAAAACTCAAGTACAGAGCATGAGACAAACATGCTACTGACCCTAACCCACTTATCATCCATAACTAGGGAGCAACATGTCACATAGATTTTAACATAGCTATAATCCGAACATAAACTCTAAAAGTAACAAAAGGCGCTGAATTCATGTGACTCATCTAGTACATGCATAAGAAACACCTCTCCCATCAGGAATGCCAGCCGGATCCATAAGATGTGATCACACAGGATGACCAGAAATTATCCCAAAATGAACAAAGTAACAACTATGAAAACTTATAAATAAAAATAAAACAAATAAAGTAAATACAGATTACAAATCGAGGTTTTGGTACCAAAATGAAGTGAGTATTTTAGGTAAGAGCAACACCTCCATCTTGAAACTAAGTTTCAGTCACCATGCTCTTCCTGCCCCAGTGTGCACTCTGACTGGTTAGTGGAAATAGTGATGTGTGCAATAAGCATAGAGCAAGCATGGCAACAGTGAGGATCAACGCGACCAGATGGTGATGCACTACAGAGCTAGGGCAGGTGCAGGTGAGGCTGTGACCCCTAAATGAAACATCAAAAAAAAATCACTACACTCCAGAGCCCAGAGCGCCACTTTCCCTCCGTGGCGGTTGTAAAAAAAATATGAGTCCTTGCTTGAATGTTAATAAGGATTTAGTCTAACGTTTCAGGCTCACACATTGATAGAATAGTGGAAGGCACAACAAAAGATCTGCATGCAGGTTCCTGGTGCTTTGACAACTAAGGCTTCATCAGGGGATGGTGCCTGCATCTAAGACAATCCCTTTATACCAATTAAATTCAGAATTGGTGATGTCAGAAAATCTGACCAATCACAGAGCTCGATTTTTAAATACAGAAATATTCAGCTCACTTAGTGGTATAAATGGACTAATAGTTATAACAATCATGATATCAGTTACAACATGTTATTGTAGAAAATACCCCAAAGACAAAAAATACACCAAAGTGGTGACGCAATCGGATTGCTTCGAATAAAAAAATATAAGTTATGAAATTATAGTGTCAACCTGATCAGCTTAACATGTTACACTAAAATAAGATGATTTGTTGTTACAATACAAGCTAATGGCAGAATGAACATAATACATCTTCACAGCACATGCAAAAATGGTAAATTTATTTTTTATGTATTAAGGCTTGTTTTCTCAAAAATAGCCAATGGGAATGCATATTATATTAGGTAAAATCAGTAAGTACGATGTCCCCTAATAGCTGGTACAACAATTCATCAAATGTAAACAAATGCTTGAGCTGCACCAAGAAGAAAGATATGGGCATAATCGCGTCATCAGGCACTACAGCACATGATTTAGGGCGCCATATGGCGTCATCAGAAAAAAAGAGGTATGTTTTTATGACGCCATATGGTGTCATCAGGAAGGAATGAGTTAAGTGGCATAGTAATTTGCAAAACTGGGGTTATTTAGAAGTGCAATAGAAGTTATGCCAAACAAATGTAAATACCTCTAAATTTATACAAGTTACAGATAAAAACAGCATGAAAGCTGTTCAGACAAACAGACCTTTCAAATGAACTTATTCATTAAGCTGCACACATTATAGTTTTTAAACTATGGGCATCTAATTACCTCAATTTTCATTTTTCATAGGAGTTATGCCAAACAAAAGTAAATATCTCTAAATAATATATGCATTACACATAAACCATCAGTATGAAAGTTATTCAGGACAACAATACCTTTCCAATGAGCCTATTCATTAAGATGCACTAATTATGTTTTTTTTAAACTAAGGCCATCTAATTATCTGAATTTTCATTTTTTTCATAATTTTCATCTTTTGGATGGCTATATTTAAAAAAATCTAATGAATCAGATTAGTGACTACCCTCATTGGAAAGATCAGTTAGTCCTGAACAACTTTCATGTCAGTTGTATATTGGCAACATATATACTTTTGAGATATTTACATTTGTTTAACGCAACTCCATCATTCACTCAGAAAGAAAAAAATGAGGCTGTTTGGAAGACCATATTTTGCGAAATATAAAGAATTCAGATTAGTGACTACCCTCATGTGAAAGGTCTATTTGACCTGAACAACTTTCACACTGGTTGTTTTGTGCACCTTGATTAGTTTTAAAGATTTTAGATTTGCTTGGAAGGTGTTCTCATTTGCTCACAGAGGAAAGCAGCTTGGGACAGATATTTAAAACCTTGCCCCAGGTCAAAATTAACAATGCATGGCAGTCAAAATTAGTCCAAAACCATTTGCAGGCCATATTCAAAGGAATAGCCCTGGGGCTAAATGAGATGAATATAGTGTGCAAATGAAGGTTTACAAACAGGGCTGAGATTGCGTGCAACAATAGCCTGGCAAATAGGATAGCACTGAATATAGCAAATGATATCAGTGCAAACTGCAACAGCAGCCCAGTGCACAAAGAGGTGGAGTGAGTGAAGGCTGAACAATGTGGTCAATGTGTGTCATAGTAAAGAGTGGGCGCAACAGCAAAAACAGTACAGGCCAAATACTGCAGAACTATGTACTGGAACATTACAGTCTTGTGCAGTGCTGACATGTTTGTTGGTGTAATCCCATTTGCCTGGCGCTAAAGTTTGCTATATTCAAAACTACTACGCAAATGAGCCTACTCAGACAATTCAAGGGAAAACAGCCACATTAGCATTTCATTACAGCCTGCTCAACATGTGAATTGCTCGGTGCTATAACATGGTGCACACAGCTCCACCTGTATGTCCAACTGGAATTACAGGATAGTAGCCACTTTCCTTTCTGTGATCACAGTGCCACCTGTATGTCTGACTGGGATTACAGGTTGGTAGCCACATTCCGTATGTGCTCACAGTTCATTGAACAATAGCTGCCATCTTGGTTTGTACACAGATGCAAAGACTAATGTGGCCCAGGGGAGTAGTACTACGGGAATGGGTGATTGTGCTGCATGCCCCAGGCAAATCATTGTTCCTGCCTTAGTGTTTATCAGAAGGTACAGTACCATAATAGATGATACTGTGAGGTATACAACAATGCCTACGCTGTGTCATGCAATAGTGACTGGTGCTATTCACACAGTGGCATGCACAGCTGGAAGGTGTGGTCTGACAGTGGACACCATGGTCATACTGTCCTGTGGCACTCATGTGCTGCACTAGTGGCATGGGAATTCCAAACTACCATACACATGGTTTTCCATGTGCTGAGGATCCTGGACAGGTAAGGTATGTGCCCTGGGGCTGGCACACATAACAACATACTGGCACACTACTGTCAGGAGCACTACCATCAGCAGAAAATGTGTACTGTGTGGATGACCCCAGCCATGTGGCAATAGCCACTATGTGATGCAGCCTGGCCACCTGTACACCACTCCAACACCCTCCATTCACCCAGTGCAGCATGTGCCACTGGATTGTGTTAGTGTACACTGCTGGGGGAACTGGAGGTGTGTACTGCATGGAAGCACTTCCATGGTGTCCACTAATGCCTGGCAGGAGTAGGACTGGTGCCTGATGATGGTGACATGGGCAGTGCCATCTGTGTGCAGCATGTCTCGACCATGTACTGTATGTTTTCTGTACATTGTTTTGCATCACCTTGTTCACTGGTAGGCACACTGGTCCAAGGCCCAGTCTCAGGAACGACCTGGGACACTAACTCTGTGGCTGAGATGCAATGGTGTGCAATATAGACATACAATGCACAACAGCATACAATACACAAATATCAAATTAGGTACACATTACAGTACATTACAATATATTACAAATAGTTTGTTGCTGCAAGTGGTGTTCTTCCTCAGTTGTATCATTTACATGCGTGTATGCATCACAGCAATGTTGGGCATTGCATTCCACAGTTTGTGTGCCTGTGCATATGGACTGGCCCAGGGTGGCCTGCCACCCACACTTCCTCTTCATTGGAGGCATACAGCCTTGTTCCCTGTTGCTGCTGTCCATGCCCCCATCCTGGGTTTGCCTGGACTTAGAGACTATCTTTTCATAGGTGGTAACTAGCATCACACTAAGTGTTGCACAATTGCACCTTAGCCACACCAAAGATTTGAATATAAGTGCTCTACATGTATGCATGGTCCTTCCTCAATTTGCCCAACACATACATTGTGTTGCTGCTTTAGCACTAACAGATTGTGCTGGCTCTGTTTGGTCTTTTGAATATCGCAAGCTGGTGATATTCTGGCACAATTTCAGTGCAACCAGTTTGTGCCAGGTGCAAAGTTTTGAATATCTGGCCCTTGGAGTTTTAACTGCCATTGAAATTTGCAATATTATGGAAGGAAACACTGAAAACTACTAAAAACAATGTGTTCCATGGAAACCCTTTTTCAAACTAAAACAATATGTCTGTAAGCTCCACTCACAGCCATAAAAGACCTTCTAGGGATGACCCTGAGATCTGTGAAGATGATCCTCAAACCAGCACACAATTTGCATTGTACCAGAGGTAAGGCAAGCAATGCCTTGAACATGCCTCTCCATTGCACTGCACTGCACTTCCCCAAAGAACCTTCTCATAAAAGCCCTACTTTGGCTCAACGAGCTCCTGACCAGCATCACAACTAAGTCAAAACTTGTCCTATTTAAGAGAGAACTCAAATGTCACCTTTATGTCCTAGGGATATGTGACTGCTCAGATTAATCTCCTCCTTTCCTCCTTTCCCTGAACCTCCCTCCTCTCACTATCCTCATCCCTTGTTCCCCTAATAAATCCCTATCCAGATCCTTCCCTATTTACCTACATCTCTCTACTCATTCCCTCACCTTCCTTGCCCACAATCATCACTTGTACTTAAAATCTCATGTGCCCTAACCCTCCCCTCCCCTCAATGGTACTTTTCCTCTTTAGTGCCCCTACCTGCAGGTACACATGCACACTACTATTACTTTTTATATAACCCCATTTTCCCCCCCTCAGTCTCCTGCCCACCACCTTTCCCCTTCTACAAAGCCTATTTCCTGGCTGTGTCTAACCACCACCCACTGCATTCCTGCCCCACACACTGATCTTTACTCCTTATCTCCCTACCTAACAAAGCCACTTCCTGGTGGCTACTCACTCTTCTATCTCACCCTTATTGCTGCCTTCCCATACCTTCTTGCTGCTCTCCCTCACTGTTCTAAACATAAATCTCTTGTACTATGCTTTAAATTAATTTTGTTTGAGTGACACCTGTATTTGCACTGTTTTTATTCATGTATATAAGTTTCCATTTTTATATTGTATTACCAATCTGTATTCTTCTCTTTTTTTACTCTTGTACCATGTTGTAGTTGCTTGTTCATTCATGTGGAACCTTTGTAAATGAGCTTTTAGCTCAAAGGTTGTTATCAAGACAATTAATAAATTAAAATAAACATGTTTACGTTTATGTTTCATGTGTACAGATGGACAGTTAAAACATGACATTATGGAACTAAACAGATGCAGGCTTACCTGATTACCACTTAAATATTGTCAGTGTAAGGCAACAGCTGGTAAAAGCATGTTTTATTTTTGTTTAATGAAAAAGGAGCTGGGTCTTAAGATCCATTTACAGCACCACCTCGGTATGTTATCACATAATTTGGGCTAATCAATTTCTACTCATTTTAAGTGACTACTACATGAGTGACTGGCAACCACAGCTGCAATATGTTGTTGAAATGTGGATTCGCTTGTAATTACATTCATAGTAACTGAGATAGCTCAAATTGCACTCGCTGTAATTGTTTAGCTGAAATGACACAGAACCCATGGTATATAAAGCAGATAAGAAATAATTCACAGACTCACTGTACATCCAAAACATTAAGAATTAGCTTGAATATACTGTAAGTAAGTAGATTAGCTTTAATACTAACATACTATTTGCCAGCAGATTAGGCCTTATGGTCTATCGAGTCTGCTCGAACTTTAGATCCTTAGTTGGGTGCCAAGACCCTCCCATCCCTTGTGCTCCAGAAACACATATCATCCATCCCACCCCTGGGACAGCCATCATCTGATACATCCACTTTCTGTGTCTGTCCCATCCTCTCTTGAAGCCCTCCCTGTGGATCTCTGAACTACCTCACCAGGCAGTGCATTCCAAGGGTCCACCACCCTCTCAATGAAAAACCTCCTCCTCTTTTCCCTCACCCTTCCACCTTCCAACTTCAAACCATGCCTCTGGTGATACCTCCCTGCTTTAGTCTAAAGATCCCTCCATGTTTACCCTATTTATTCCCTTGAGGTACTTGAAGACCTAAATCATTTCCCCGTCTCTCCTCTCCTCCAGTGAAAACAGGCAGAGCTCCTTAAGTCTGTCCTCATACATCAAATCCCCTAGCCCTCGATCCTCATCGTCAAATCCCCTAGCCCTCGGTCCTCATCGTCAAATCCCCTAGCCCTCACCTGTTTTATTATTTTTTGTACTAATGGGAGAAGCCAGGGACCCAGACCAGTCAAGCAGCAGAGACAAGTCAGGGAAAATAGGATAGTGAGGCACAACCTACAATAGCCATAAATTCCAGCAATCTCTGAATTGCCAATTTTTTTTTTTTTTTTTTTAGTAAAAGTGTTCTTTTCCATTTTATGTATTTGGTTCACTACTCACATACTCATGCCGAATCTTACATCCTCTCAGTTTCACTACACCCAGTTCTGGCAGAAATTTAAAGACTGGAGGCATTCTTTGCAGTAGTAGAGGTAGAGGACAGGTCACTAATCAATCTTTCCAAGGCAACTGGTGATGCTGTCCACTTATCAGAGCTTGCAGTGCAAGCAGATTATTCAAACAAATATAAAGCAGGCAACAGTATGCCAAAGGTTGCCAGTTAAGATACAAGTGCAGAGAAAAGGTCAGTATGCAGGAAACAAAGTAAAGAAAGAAATGAGAAGTAATTTTACAAGAATTTGACAGTCTCCTGACCTCACATGTTAAAGAACTAAAATTAGACCCTCCGTCAAAAAATCCTCTAGATATTTCTCATTTATGGTCAATCAGAGAAAGAGTAAAGTAAATGGAAATGCAGGATCCAATGAGGAATTTGGAAAAGAGATAAAGCAATTAAAAATGTAATGGCCACTATTAAAAGAAATACAAAATGGGATCAGGAATTAGAGGACTTTATTGAAAAAGTAACATTTAAACTGATTTCTGGGGGTCAAGAAAGTATAATTTAAATGGATTTCAGGGGTGAAGAAAGGGCCACTCAAAGTGGCAGGAGGATGGAGTTCACCAGCATTTCCCAGGAGGAGATAAAATGTGGGTATGAAGCAAGAACAAGCAAGATTAATAGTAGAAAGCAGTGAGGGAGGGGGTCGTGGTGAAAGGGACTATCAGCCAATGTCAGGAGTTTAAGGAACAAAATGGTGGACTTGGAGGCCATCCTGGTGGAAGAGGGACTGGACATAGTAGCGGTAAGTAAGACATGGTGAACAGTACATCGTCCCTGGGAGACAGTCATCCCAGGCTACAGACTGTTAAGGAAGGACAGGGATGGTAAGAGGGGTGGTGGGGAGGAATTATATGTCAATGAAGACATTAGGGCAATGAAAGGGCAGGAGGAGGTAGGGAAAACAGAGCTCATGTGAGCCACACTTGACAAACAGACTGGGGAATCATTGAGGATAGGGTGGTTTACAGACCTCCACTGCAGGGGAGGAAGAGGATAGACAGCTGATACAGGCAGTTACAAATATGACTCTCAAAGGGAGCTTCTGCTAGTGGGGACCTAAACCTCCCTGACATGGACTGGGGATACTGGCTGTGGTATCAGCTAAGAGCAGGGGATCCTAGAGGTGCTAAGGGGTATTCATACAACTGCTGGTCAGGGAACTGACTAGGGTGATCATTGCTGGATGTGGTCCTCACAAATGGGGAGAATATGGAAGAAGTGGTGGTAGGTGAAGGACCAGGTACTAGTGATCACATGATGGTGAGGTTCAGGGTAAAATGGGGAGGAGACAAATCAGACTATAACAAAGGTGATGGACTTCAGAAGATGGACTTTAACAAAATGAGGAGGATATTTGTGGAAGAAATGGCAGGAAAGGAAATATAGGGAATGTTGTGGAACTATGGGGAGCTATTAAAGGAGGGGTACTGAAGGCCACCAAAATTTACATTAGGAAGGTGAGGAAGAACAAAAAGGAGATGACTGTGCTGGTTTACAAGGGAGATGCTCAGGGCAGTCAGAAAGGAACATGGCATTAGGGAATATAAGGAGACACAAAGGGGAGGACAGGGAGGCTTATAGGGAGAAGAGAAGGGTGACTGGGCAGAAGATAAGGAGGGCTAAAGCAGATATGAAGAGAAAATACCTGAGTGGGCTAAAAGGTGGGATAAAACTTTTTTAGGTGTGTGGGGAAAGAAGGAGGGTGAGACAGGGATAGTAAGGTTCAGGGAAAGGGGGTACAAATTGAAGGGACCTTGAGAAAGCAGAAGTGCTGAACAGGTACTTCTGATCAGTCTTCATGAAAGAGGGAGGGGAGGGACCAGATCTGGGAGAGAGTGGTGAAGAAGGCCAAATGTGGATCCTAGCATGTTCAGCATAGAAAGGGTAAAGGAGGAACTGACAGGTTAAAGGCAGACAAGGCGATGGGGCTGGACAGCTTGCACCCAAGGGTACTTAGGGAACTGAGGAGGAGCTGGCAAACCCACTGATTAGACTGTTTAACTTGTCCATGGATAAAGGGTGTGCAAAGGGACTTGAGGAGGGCAGATGTGGTACCACTGCACAAGGGGGGCAGTAAGGAGGCAGCAGAAAATTATTGCCCAGTCAGCCTCACCTCAATGGTGGGCAAGTGATGGAGGCACTAACAAAAGAAAGGGTGTCGTACTACCTGGTGGACAGCAAGCTGCAGGAAGAAAGGCAGCATTGATTCACAATGGGATGTCCTGCCAGATGAACCTGACAGAGTTCTTTAATTGGGTGACACAGGTGGTTGACCGGGGGCAGTGGACATGGCCTACCTGGACTTCAGTAAGGCCTTCAACATTGTCCTTCACAGAAGGCTAGTGAATAAGCTGGAAAGCTTAGGTGTGGGCAGAAAATAACTAGGTGAGTGGAAAACTGGTTGGTGGGCTGGAGTCAGAAAGTGTTGGTAAATGGTGTGCATTTCACAGCAAGGAGGTAATGAGTGGGATGCCCAGGGGCAGTGCTGGGACCCGGCTTTTAATATATACATCAGTGATATGCAGAGGGTCAAAGGGAAGAGAGTGCCTATTCATGGATGATACAAAAATGTGCAATATGGTGGACACCCACAGGGGATAGAGGCCATGAAGCATGACTTGAGGACTCTGGAGGGTGGTCATAAACATGGAAACAAAATTCAATTTCAAAAGTGTGATGTGATGCATTTGGGTGCAAGGACCCAAGAACAGCTTATAATCTAGGAGAGGTAGAAATAAAAACAAAGCAGGAGAGGGATCTGGGGATTATAGTATCAAGCAACCTTATGGTGGCTAGCCAGTGTATCACGGCAGTGGGAAGGCTAATGGAATGTTGGCATACATTGGGATGGGCACAACCAGCACAAAGAGGAGGTGCTGATGCATCTTTATAAGGCCATGGTGAGACCACACCTGGAATATGGGGTCCAGCTCTGGAGACTGCACCTAAGCAAGGACAATGATGGGATGGAAAAAGGGTTCAGAGAAGAGAAACCAAGATGGTGCATGGTATGCAGAGGAAACTATTCAAACAGAGGTGTAGAGAATTGGATCTGTACCCATTGGAGACTAGAAGGAAAGGGGGACATGATTGAAACTTTTAGATATGTGAAGAGGATTAATAAAATGAAGGGGAGGTTGTTCAGAAGGAAGAGGGGTCTAAAACTACAGGGCATTAACTAAGATTGGAAGGTGGAAGATATAGAGGCAATGTGAGGGTGTTTCTTTACAGGGAGTGGTGGAGGCTGGAATAAACTGCCAGAAGAGGTGGTGGAGGCCAAATGGTGGAGGAATTTGCAGGGCATGAGACAGACACATGGGATTGGGTAGGGAGTGAAGGAGGAATAAGGGTGGAGATGAGTAGGGAGTTGGGAAAGGGAAGACTCAATGGGCGATGAGGTCCTTTTCTGCCATAAAATTTCTGTGATGCTGTGAAATTTTCATCTATTAGAACTGATAAAATTAGCAAGATGTTTTACAACAAGGTTTAAAGGGATACAGCAAAAGGAAAAAGCCATAAAAGCAGAGGGTACGGTAGTAATTAACACAACAAAGTATAGTAAGAAAGTGCTTAAATCATTGAAGAAAGACTTAAAAGCAAGTTATAAGGAAAGGAAAAATAAAACAATAAAAGCACAACTGATATAACAAAATAAATAGCTGATAGGGAATAAAGGGAATTCAAGATCTGGTGGACAACCTGAAGCCCAAGAGTAAACAAAAAGAAAAAAAGGAAGAAAAACAAGTAGTAGATGGCCAAATAACAGACCTGAGGTAGAATAAGAACACCTTAGAGAACATACATAAAACAACATGAGAGAAAAAAGATAGAGGACAAAGGAAAATCTCCAAGGAATTTACCAAGGAAAGCAAGGGAAAGGAAAAACACTGAAAACATGCTTTCAAACAAAGAAGTACCAATGAAGGAGGAAACTCTTCAGATGTAAAGAGACAGTCAATTAGACAGTCTTGGACTTCAGCAAGGTGTTTAACTCTGTCCCACAATGGTCTGGTGGAGAAACTGATGGGATTGGGAGTAGGCCCTTTGATGGTCAGATGGATTGAAAACTGGCTAGCTGGACGTACCCAGAGTAGTGGTCAGTGGGGAACTCTTGAACCCTAGAGAGGTCAGTAGTGGGGTACCATAGGGCTTGGTCCTGGGTCCAATCCTGTTTAATGCATACATATCGACATCAGGGAGGGTAGAGGGTGAAATGAGTATCTTCGCTGATGACTCCAAGATGGGAGCAGTAGTTGAGGGGAAGAGGGAGGTTGGCCCTGCAAGGGATCTGGACACCCTGGAAAGCTGGGTTCACACATGGAAATTAAATTTCAATATCACCAAGTGCAAGGTGTTACATCTTGACAGGGAAACCCTAAACACAGGTACACCATGGGAGGGAGGTGCTGAGGCCTCAATAGGGAAAAGGCCTAGGGGTCATGGTGGATGCATGTATGAATAACTCTGAGCAGTGCAGGAGAGCGGATAGAAACATAGAACATAGAAACATAGACTTTGACATCAGATAAGGACCGCTCACCCATCTAGTCTGCCATTTCCTACCTACGGATAGGCCGCAGATCCTAGTTAACCAACAGCCTATTTCTTCCTACCCCCAAAAAGAATTGCCTTATGTCTGTCCCATGCATTCTTGAATTCTCCCACAGTTTTAGACCCCACAATCTCCTCAGGAAGGCTGTTCCATGCATCCACTACCCTCTCTGTGAAATAATACTCTCACATTGCCCCTGAACCGCCCTCCTTCTATCGTTAAATTGTGTCCCCTTGTTTTGCACGTCTCTTTTCTGAAAATGCTACCCTCTTGGACTTTGTTGATTCCTCTGAGGTACTTAAAGTTTCTATCATGTCCCCCCTCTCCTTCTTTCCTCAAGGGTATACATATTAAGCTCCTTTAGTCTCTCCTCATACGGCTTCTCTTGCAGACCCTGAACCATTTTAGTTGCCTCCTCTGACCACCTCTATCCTGTCTATGTCCTTGAGGAGATGGGGTTCCAGAACTGGACACAGTACTCAGATGGGGTCTCACCAACTGTCTGTACAGAGGATAACAACTTCCTGTTTTCTGTTGCTGATGCCTCTCCCTATACATCCCAGTATACCCCAGCCCTCCCTACTGCCTTCTCGCATTGCTTGCTAACCTTAAAGTCATCTGATATGATTACCCCTGTCCCTTTCATTTTTGTTGTTGTTACTACCTCCCACCCATTGTGTATTCTTCCCTGGTTCTTATTTCCCAGGTGCATTATTTTGCACTTCTTTGCATTGAATCTAGCTGCCATACTTCGACCATTCCTCTAACCTTGCCAAGTCCTTTTCATCCTTTCCACGCCTCCTTGTGTATCAACCCTGTTGCAGATCTTTGTGTCATCTGCAAAAGGCATACCTTTCCTTCCAGTACCTCTGCAATGTCACTGATGAAGACATTGAAAAGGACTGGACCCAATACTGAACCCTGTGATACCAACTAGTAACCCTCTTTCTTCAGAGTGGACTCCATTTACAATTACCTTCTGTGTCCTGTTGTGCAGCCAATGTTTTACCAGGCTACCACCATGGGACCCACCCATGCTGGTTAATTTGACTATTAATCTTTGTGTGGGACTGTGTCAAATGCCTTGCTAAAGTCTAGGTAGGCCATGTCCACAGCCCTCCCTGGTCTACTACTTTGGTCACCCAGTCAAAGAAATCTATTAGATTCATCTGACATGACCTTCCCGCCATGAACCCATGCTGCCTTGGGTCCTGTGCTCCACTGGCCTCTAGGTACTCAACTATTCTTTCCTTCAGAAGTGACTCCATCACTTTCCCTACCACAGAGGTCAGACTGACAGGTCTGTAGTTTCCTGCCTCTTTCTTGGTCCCACTTTTGTGAAGGGAATCACATCCACCTTCCTCCAGTCCTCGGTACCACACCATCTTCCCATGATTTATTAAAAAGAGTAGCCAGTGGTTTCACTAGTTCCTCCCTTAATTCTTTTAGAATTCTTTGGTGAATTCCATCAGGACCCATTGCTTTGTCCACCTTCAGTTTTAGGAGTTCTTGCAGAACCCTTTCTTCTGTGAAAGGACTGGGATTGACTCCCTATCAAGAGTGCTTCTGTTAATTGGATTAGGCACTTCCCCTCCTCTTTTGTGAATACTGAGCAGAAATATTTGTTCAGTATCCCTGCTTTTACTGTCCCACCCACCGCTCATTCTATTCAGCCTCACTATCCCTCCCTTGTCTTTTCTACGCCGCTGATGTACCTATAAAGGTTTTATACCTCTTCTTAACTGAGTTGGCTATCTTTTCCTCAGTTTGGGCCTTTGCTATTCTGACTTCCTCCTGCTTCCTTCTGCCTTAACTGGTACAGCTCTCTCGTCCTGCTTCTTCTGTATTTCCTTATACTTCCAGAATGCTTCTTTTCTTCCTGACTTTCACAGCCACCTCTTTTGAGAACCATAGTGGCTTTTTCTTTCATTTGATTTGTTTATTTGCTTTACACAAAGGCTTATTGCCTCTGTGATAGCAGTTTTGATGATTTCCATTGTTGCTCCACACTCCTTCTAGCCTGTTTGCTAGTGCTTTTCTGAGGCACTCTCCCATCTTGCCAAAGTCAGCCATCCTAAAGTCCAGTACCTTCACTTTGTATGGCTTGACTCTGTAGCTGAGTTTAACGTGAACCACACTGTTTGATGGTCACTTGAGAGTACAAGGTCTAAGACTGCTTCCTCACAAGTGAATTCCTGAAACTATCTGTCTGAGGCCTGCCACCCGAGGACATCAAGAATGGCCCTGCTCTTGGATGTGGCTGCAGCAAATGTGCTCCAGTTAACATCTGGCATATTCAAGTCTCCCATCAACAGTATCTCCCTTTCTCTGCCATTCTAAGAATGCCTTCTATCATATCCTTGTCCATTCCCTCCCCTGACATGGGGTCTGTACACAACCCCTGTGCGGATAGTGGTGCCCTTTCCAGTCTCCAAGGTGACCCACAGTGCCTCCTCTCCTCCTGTTTACTCTTTTGTTCAATTACTTTATCCCTTCCTTACATGAGAGCTACTCCTCCCTCTTCTCCCCTGCCTGTCTCTCCTGTAGGTTATGTACCCTGGTATGTTAACATCCCAGTCATGGTTCTCTGTGTACCATGTTTCTGTGACTGCTATTGATATTCAGGCATCCCTCTTCCATCAAGGCCACCAGCTCAGGAGCTTGTTGCCCAGACTACAGGCATCGGTGCTCATTACCCTCCATTTCCTGATGGCCTTACTCCCTTTTGCCCCATCCCTGTCCTTCTTGCCTTTGTCACTTTCTCCATTTACCCAGCCCTCTCTCCTATTGACACCTCCATGTTGGTGTTTGCCACTTACTACCATGATTATTTAGCAAGGCAAACAGGATGTTGGGATACATCGTAAGGGGATCCTCTAGGGGCAGGAAGTGATTCTGCCGCTGTACAATGGACTGGTTAGACCACACCTTGAGTACTGTGTACAGTACTGAAGACCACACTTGAAGAGGGACATACAGCTCCTGGAGAGGGTACAGAGGAAGGCAACTAAGATGATACGAGGACTAGGGTATTTGATGTATGAGGACAGACTTGAGGAGCTCTGCCTGTTTTCATTGGGGGAGGAGAGGAGAGACAGGGGACATGATTGAGTCTTCAAGTACCTCAAGGGAATAAATAGAGGTAAACATGGAGGGATCTTTAGACTAAAGCAGGGAGGTATCACCAGAGGGCATGGTTTGAAGTTGGAAGGTGGAAGGTTGAGGGGAAAAGGAGGAGGTTTTGTTTTTAACTGAAAGGGTGGTGAACCCTTGGAATGCACTGCCTGGTGAGCTGGTTCAGAGATCCACAGTGGAGGGCTTCAAGAGAGTGGGACAGACACAAAAAGTGGATGTATCAGATGATGACCTCCCAGAAGTGGGGATGGATGATAGGGGTTTCTGGAACACACAGGGGAGGACCTCAGCACCCAACTAGGGATCTGAGGTTTGAGCAGACTCAATAGACCATAAGGCCTAATCTGCTGGCAATTAGTATGTTAGTATGTTAATTAAAAAGAAAGACTGATACAAACAAGGCATGATTTTGCCCACTATTTTTATAAGAGGTTTACCAAAATCAAAAAATGAAAAATCACTTTGTCTTAAAATGAGCAGTTTGTAACTTACTGAAGGGTAGATTGAGGAATAAGATTGGCTGGGTGGACATAGCCACTGTTTATAGATACAGAGCATTGCCCTGTAAATGCTGGGTTTGTATTTCTTAAAAAAAAAAAAACAGAAAAAAGAAACTGATTTTAGATACTGCACAAGATTTTAAAAACATAGGAATTACTTTAGACACAAAAGAAGAATAAGTCCAAATGAGGAAAATGTAAGGGATAAAGTGAAAGACTCCAATAAGGGCTTAGAAACTAAATGTTCTACTGAATCACACCAGCAAAGAATAACTGTATGCATGAAATTAGTTGTAACCAAACCTAAATTAAAAGGTGATGAAACCCCAAAATTAGTTCATTAGGTGAAGAAGGATAAAGGGTCCATGAATAAATAACAGCATAATACTGTGTGAAGATAACTATTTGTTGAAGATTTCTAGTAGTGATAAAGTTTCTGTGGCTACAGAGCATTCCAGTACATGTACAGTAGTACAATTGAAATTACAGATACATCCAAGTGACTACAGAAAAATAATAAGATGGGTAAATCCATATTGAGTTGGAATATAGCAGGATTGATGGCAAAATTAGAATATAGAAAATGAATAGATGAAATAAAGAAATATAATATCCTACTCTTTCAAGAAACCTGGGAAGGAGGAATGCCTCAATAACTTCTCGATGATGTTTTTGTGTATGGAATGTCCATGCAACTAGAAACTCAAAGTTTGGATGATGTAATAGATGCTTGTTAATTTTGTGAATACTAGTTATATTCTGAAGTGTCTTGATGTTAATATGCAGAATATAAATTATTTATATGTTATTATGACCATTGGACAAGAAGTGTTTACATTTTTCAATATTTATGTCCCACCAGTACTTTCTCTAAATTATTTGGAAACAAAATGGTAGATAGCCTTAGAATTAATGCAATAGATATACAAAGTAAATGCCCTAGTTCATTTATATTTATGGCAGAAGATTTTAATGCAAGAGTGGCCATGAGATGGAGGAAAGATCAACTGATTGGGATCTTGATGACGTGTTAGAAATACCCAATAGAAGCTCAGTTGATAAATTTGTAAATAAAAAAGGAAATAGTCATTAAATTCTCTGGCCAAACATGATGAAAGAATTTTAAAATCTATAGCACACAGTGATTGGAAGGTGAAATTACCTTTCCTATGGCCAGTGGAGGGAGTCTCCTTGACATATGCGTAATTGAGGCACATATCTATAAAAGGATTACATTATTAACTATCCTAAAAATGTAGGACAGTGATCATTTTCCCATTGTCTGCCATATCTATATAGACACTAATCAGACTAGTAATCATATTCCCATACATAACCTCCTAGAGAAAGACAATACGAATACGTGCACTTATATAGTAAGAAACTGGAATCCTTATACAAAAAGGCAGTAGAACTAATACCAGAAAGGCCAGAATCAAAAGAATGTAATAACAAAATTAGAGAGGGTAAAAGGTGGATTTAATATCTGATTTCTTTAATCATATGAGCTTTGTAGCAAATCATTTGCAGCCTACACACAGGAAGCAAGAACACATAGAACTGCTGCTCCTAGAGCCTGTTTCTATGCAGAATATAAAAAATGAAAACAATTATTAATAAGGTAGGTGGATACATATATCAAAGCACTTAGATACAATTGGAAGAGCAGCTCTGCAGAAATTAAAACAGAATATAAGAGTCTTTGGACAAGAAAAAGGAAATAAAAACAACTGTGGAGACTTTACAATATGTACTTTGGATGAAAACATGAAAATGTTCTGGATCTTGTTGGCTCACGGGTGTGTAGAAGATCAAAGAAAATTCAATGTAGGGGCTAATATCCCTGCTGCAGAATGGTTAAAACATTGTAAAGGTATATATAAAGTAATTAAGAATGATGAGCTAAACAATGGAAATACCAATACAGGTACAGATAAAGACATATGAGAATGGCCCCATAGTAACAGAAAAGGATGCAAAGATAGGTATATTTGCCCAAAAAACAATAAGGAACCAGGTATATATGGAGTGCCTGCTGAAATATTTCAACATAATGTAAATTTTGGGGCTGGGATATTAGCCTCAATTTTTTCAAAAATAAGTAATGAATTAACTATGCCTAATGACTGTAACTATGGGGTAATTGTACCGTTGTTTAAAAAGGACAACAAAGAGAACTGAAATGGTACAGACCAATAACTCTCTTGCCAATAGTACAAAAAATCTATACAATAATAATCTTAGATAAAGTAACACCTTGGATAGAAGAAAATTCACTGATCTCCAGATTTCAGTGTGGTTTTAAACATTGTCATAGTACACTGGATTTGGCATTTACTTTGAAATTTTTAGTAGATTCGTATATATATATATATATATATATATATATATATATATATATACAACAAAGAGCAAAACATATATGTGTGTTTCATAGGCATAAAGTTAGCATTTCATACCATAGACAGAAACATTTTATGGGATATACTTGAGTACATGAATATTGAAAAAGGCTTCTGAATGTTTTAAAATGTTATACTCTAATACAAGGGTGCATGTAAGATATGCTGTAGATGGTGCATTTACATATTCTTTCTGGGTTAAAAACAGAGAGTAAAGCAAGGATATTTATTGGCTCTGCAATTGTTCAATTTGTATTTGGAGGATCTGGCAAAAGTACAAAGTAGACACATTTCCACCTAGTATAAATAATGAGAAAATCAGAAATTACGTTGTACATGGATGACATGGTTATAGTATCCCAAACACAACTGGAAATGAAGCGGGTCTTTGCACAATTATAGAAAAAATAAAGGAATTAAAACTTGACATAAATGTAAAAAGACTAAAATGATACTTGAGGAAAAAGATAAAAGCCACATATGTAGTGTGTGGCCTCCAATTTGCAGAAGTTAATGAATATAAATATTTAAGAATACTTTTTGATGGGCAGCTTATCTGGAGGAACAATATCCAGGTAACCAAGGTTAATGCACATAAAACTTCAGGAGTAATAACTGCATTTGGATATAAATATGCAAATGATTCTTTAAAACACTTAAATTAGCTTATGAGACCAAGACCATAAGCCAAAGCATTTACAGCAGTGAAATCTGGGGCATTAATAGTAATACTATTAGAGCCTTCACATGAAGTTTTGCAAAACTTTGTATTTAAGTACATATTAAACATATCGAAAGAGAGTCCATCTGCCTTTATAAGATTAGAAGAGAATACTTCCTATAGAAGCCAGGATCATGATTATGACTGGTTAAGTTGTGGAAAAAGAATTGTACAGATGTCTGAGGAATGTCTGCCTAAAATGGCATGGCTGGAGACACTGAAGGACATTCATAATAATAAAAAGTTAGATCCTGTTTTAACAGCCTGAATATTATGGTGACAAAGATTGGGATTCCAGATATGTGGTCATACAAGGCCAAAACACAAATTAATGATTACTGTAATGTACTAATTCAAAGAATCTGTTATGTATATGAGCAAAATGATTCTGAGTCAATTCATGATATAGATAAGGATGGCTTATACTTACAAACAAAGGTATTTTTAAAACACAAAGTTATTTATTGTTATGTAAGAAAGAACACATAGAAATGCACTCTGTAGAGCAAGATTAAAATTACTTAGGGTTATAATGAGTCCATGGTCAGTAGCAATCATATTTATTATTGTGGTTGTAATATGTACATTAGGGTTTCACTCATTCCTCATCTTTTATTGGAATGCATTAAGTTTCAAAAGGAGAGTTTACAGTAGATTACTCCATTTGTGTCCTTTAAACTAGAACTAACACAGAAGGAGAAATGTTTGTATGTACTGACAGTGAAATCAAATCTGCACTTTATGCTGTTGCACAATTTTTAGTATTGTAAGATTTAGTCAGCTTCTGAGAGATTTGTAAGGATGTATATTAATTTTAAATGTGATAATTCATTGAACTTTATACATTTTGAGAAACAATAAACTTGAAACTTAAACACCATCTGTCTCCATGGGTCCAACAAAGGAATGAGTCTAACTAACTTCTGAGTTTAGTAAGGAAGAGGCAGTACAATAATGAGGAGAATTATAATAATGAGGCAGTATAAAAGGAGAAGCCAGTATAATAAGGAGGAGGCAGTA
Organism: Neoceratodus forsteri; assembly: GCA_016271365.2. NCBI lineage: Eukaryota > Metazoa > Chordata > Ceratodontiformes > Ceratodontidae > Neoceratodus > Neoceratodus forsteri. Next base: position 1,220,737,095 of record CM057459.1, on the reverse strand, counting down.
TAATAAAGAGGCAGTACGGTCTAATGGTTACTGCAGTGGTTTGCAACCAGAAGACTGCAAGTTCAAACCCTGCTAGGTCCGAATATAGTGTCACCTTAGGCAAGTCACTTAACCTCCCAGTGTTCAGTCCACCGAGCTGCAAAACAGGATAGCACTAAAACAAACAAAAGAGTCACTTAACCTCCCAGTGTTCAGTCCACCCAGCTGCAAAACAGGATAGCACTAAAATAAACAAAAGGAAGACGTACAAGCAAACAAAGAATCATTTTGATCCAAATCTCTGGGTACTTAGTGCCATCCCTGTTTTGCCTGCCTGTTATTAGTATACTAACATACTAAAATGCCAGCAGAATAAGGCCTAACGGTCTTTCGTGTCTGCTCGTTTGGTCAGCCCCACCCTGGGTGCTGACCTTGCCTCCCCCTCGCTTCTCTGGCTTCTCCTTCCCAGTTCCGGATATTCTGCTGCATTGGATTTTGCTTCCAGAACCCTTCCCTGTACCTGTCCCACCCCTCTTGAACCCTCCACTGTCTCTGCCTCCACCAGCCCCCTAGGCAGTGCATTCCATGGCTCCACCACCCTCTCAGTGAAGTAGCACCTCCTCCTTTCTCCCTGAATCTTCCCCTCCAGCTTCCACCCATGCCTCTAGTGGCCCAAAGTATGTTTAAATTAATTTATTTTCTTACTCCATAGTTGAAGTCTTTGTAGTTATTGGAACTACTATTAGCTACATACTGTCTGAGATACTTGCTGCTTGTGTTAAATGTCAATATATATTTTGTGCTGCTTGTGTTTGCTCAAACCCTGCCCTTTCTTTGTTTTAGCATTGAAGTTCTATTTAATGGCAGTCAGCAACTTATGGTGTGCTCAGGTCATTTTATATTTTCTGTAGAATGGGATAACAAGTAAACCCCAAAGAAGGTGAGATGTTGCATCCCAGCTAGGCTATCTTGGGTAAATAAATTGTAACCCCCTCCAAACAAACAGCAATTTTAACATCTGCTATTAAAATCCTCAACAGGTATTTGCAGTGTTCCCACACTGTTTAAGGGGAAAATGAATAAAAAGAGTTAAGGGTAAGACACAATGGAAAATTCAAAATTCTCAGAATATCTATGGGATCTGAAAGGAAGGGTTTAGTTTTGGGGGTCACAATATATGGGTATGTGTAGCTTGTAGTCCACTGCACTTCTAAAACTGCTTCAGAAGGTGAGTGAGTGAGAAACTATTAAAGCAGCAGTGCAATGAAAATGTTGTTCCAAAAATCTAGTTTCAACAATGATTAAAATGTTAGCATACCTATCAAATGTACTTGTCTTAGTGTCTCTTAGGCTGCACAGCATGAGTCTTTTTAATTTTTCATTCCTAACCCTTTCCAGGTCTACAGTACTATTTCTATGCAAAATGTAGTGGCCATCTTTTATTCTTCAGAAAAATAAATTAAAACATTTACAAACTACTCAGGTTTTGGTCATATTAGAACATCGTTCCACCAAATAAAACTATAAGACACCTGGAATCTTTTATAGTGAAAAAAAATGTTAGGGTCATTTTATGTTGAGTAAATAAATGCCGCGCAATGAACTTCTTGGTATAAGAGTGACTTTTTGAACAGTGTGACACTGTCCAATGCAGAGTGGTCTGCAATAGCAAGACAGTGCCACATCAATTGTCAGCCAGGCTGATTGTGATGCTGTTTTTGCCTTGATGGGTGGAAACTTTGTCTAGTTGAAAAGAAAAAATGAAATAATTATATGTGGCCTTTTCCTTTCATTTACAAGACACCACCCAGCAAACAGCTGTTCGGTGTCCTGATCAGCCTGGCTGACGCCACCCACCAGTCTCTTCCCTGTAAAACAAACACTGCTAACACTTACCTTCTACCCTATTTTCCTTTTAGTAGTAGCATCCTGTATCCCAACAAACAGAATCACAACATAAACATGTTTTGAAGTCAGGGTTCGTTTTTTGTGATAAAAACGTCTACCGCTACATGAACATGGGTTCCCATTGCCTCCAGAAGCCACACCTCTCAGTGACATCAAGTTAGGAATCTCTTAGTGCAACCTCCTGTAATGTATTGCTAAGAGAACTGGCTGGGAATTTTTTTCTTAAAAAATAGCTTTAGGATGTGAAGACTTTTAATAATGCATTACAATTCAGCTTACATGTTGTCTATCATCTGTATTTGTTTTCAACCTCGTTCTGTAGTACTAAGGTATTACTGTTTGTGTCAGCAGCCCTTTAATGCTGGAAAATTGGAAGACAAGACTTAAGCTATACTGTTTGTGTCAGCAACCCTTTCAATCACTTGTAAGGCATATATGACTATATTACATTAATAAAGGAAATGATACATTTTAGATTCCTCTTTCCCATCCTCTAAACAATATAGCCTAAGTCCCATCAATGCAAGACTCTACCTCAGCCCTGACTACGGAGAACTTGCTCCTTAGATGAGGACTGGAAACTCTAAAAATCAGCCCTGGGAAAGAAACATAAGAGTTGTGGTGCTCCCAGAGACAGCAGAAGATGAAGATCCCCTTGGCTTTTGCTTGTACCTTCCTCCTGCAGATTGTGGGCACACACACCACCTTGAGAGGAATGACAGCTCCCCCCACTTGCAAACATTTATTCCTAACTTGACGTCATAATTCATGTCTACCAGGAGTGAGTACACAGTGGCTGCAGAGCGATTTGACAAAAATAAAGGTACACTATACAGGCATACACCTAAGAGCTCTACAGGGTAAATAATTATTTGATGATCCCATTTACCTGTTATCATTAAAGCTGTAATGCCAACAATACTCCTCACACTTTAACTAATTGCTTCCCACAGGTACAGTGCTAAAGAGAGACTCTTATACAAACATTTAATTTCCTATTAAGTTAAATAGAATGATATAACATCAACTGTGTGACAAATGTGCCCCTACTTAACATCTTTCAGGACAGGCTGGACCAGGTTTATAAACAATCACACCCCAGAACTTTTATCCCCACCACCACTATTAGAACAATAATGTAAAAGAAAGACAACTTTTATGGTTCCTTCCAGGTTGATGCATGTTGGTTCATATACTCAAGTGACTCCTGAAAATCAATTAGGGTGTGCAAAAAAAACTTTCACCTGCAGAATTGAAGTGAAAGTCAGACTTTTACTTCTGTGAAAGTTCAGAAATCCATTTCTGAACTTTGCAGAAATTCCTCCTCCCTGCGTGAGTGCTAGATATGTAAAAATTAAATTGAATTCTCAATCCATAGTGGCTGAGTGGGCCTCCCCACCCAATTAACCAGCTGGCCAGTCCAGGGCTACATGCCATAGCCCTTTCAGTAATCCCACCTGATCCCCGCCAACTGCCATTTACAGTGGTTAGTTACTATTAAAAATCAATTCTATCTGGTGGTCTAGTGACCCTCCTCCCTCCCTTTCCCAAATCTCTGAATCAATATCAGTATCCTGGTGGTCTAGTGTATCCTCTACCCCTGGAGACAAGTCCCACCCCATCCCAAACCTGAGAGCAGCCCACTGGCTGGCCCTCCTCTCTCACTGCATGCTGGCAGCCCACTGAGCTATTAATAGCACGAGTGTGTGGTTGCAAGCACATGCTTATTCATTAGTAGCTCAGTGGGTTGCCAGCCCGTAGAGGAGAGAGGGTGGGCTGTGCCAGTGGCCTGCTCTCAGGTTTGGGATGGGGGTGGAACTTTGCATCCAGGGGCGGGTACACTAGACAACCAGAGATACTGGTTTAAATTCAGGGATTGGGGAAAGGAGGGCCAGCCAGTAGACCACCAGGAAGAATTTTTTTAATAGTATACTGTGCTGGGATCAAGATCGGGGTTACTGAAAGGGCTCAGGCATGTTGCCCTGGACTGGCTAGGTGGATAATTGGGTGGGGAGGACCACTAGCCACCAGGAATTACTTGGGAAGCTGGGCTTTTTTTTAAATGATAGGTGATCCGGTGATGAGAGGACTACTAGCCACTAGGGCTTTTAAATTTTAAATTCGGGCAAGGCTTGGGTAAGAGGGCAGCTCTGGACACCACAGACAGAACTTTTTCCTTTTTCCACCTCCAGGTGAGTGGAAATGGGTGAATTTCACCAAAAACATTTGGAAGTTTTCTGTTCCATGGCAGGCAGAAATTCAGAAAGCGTCCATGAAAGTTGCAAAATTTCATGGAAGTTCCACTGCCGTGGGAAAAAACTACTTTCACCCAGCCCTAGTGCCAATGGATTTGCTGTGGAGGTTGTAACGCAAGTGTCAGGTTGACCTGCAGGGGAAAAGAAATACATTGTGGTGGGAATCCATCATTTTAACTGGGGTTTGCAACTATTTTCTGCATTCAAGAGTACCCTGCTTAGCCCCCCTTCTCCTTCTTCACATAGACCAATACCATTTTGATAAGACACAAAATGTAACAGTACAAATAGTAAACATCATTACTTACTCATCCAACTGTTTGAAAAACTTCACATTTGAGTTCTTTTTTTTATTTTAATCCCAGCAGTTAGTTATGTAGAAATTCAAGTACAAAACTGTAGCAATACAGTTAAAATTATATGTTGTCTCTTGGATGCAGGGAGAGTCTGGGAGCCAGAGTTATCAAATATATTCAGCAAGTTTAGTCCAAAGTCTGACAGGAACAGATTGCGTGACATACCAGAACTCCACACAGTTCTATAGGTTTTTCAGTCTGACTTCTGCTCTTCCCCTTCTGGAGGGCTTAGTTTGAGTTCTAACTGCTGCACCTTTATGGCTGCTTCTGAGGGGTTTTGTAAATATAGGAATGGCCATTCCAGACTACCCACAGCTTTCCAGATCCTTTGTCTGCCCCCTGTCCTCCTCATCCACTTCTGCCACCTGTCCTCCATACCGGTCAGTAGAAGTGTTTTAAGTATTTAAAAAATAATCACTTAATTTCTCTGGAAGGCATAACAAGAAAGATTGAGTGAAAGAATCAACGTTGTCAGTCCTGCAGTGATTAGCAGTACAGCTCAAGTAGTCAGACATGGAACAGATAAATTATACTGCAGTGCTGCATTACAGTAAAGTACTTTACTGTAAATACACGCTTGCTCACTTTGACTACATTTACTCATTAAGGCTGCTGACCAGATGTGAATCAGATGTACAGTCAAACATACAGCACAGTACAGTGCTCCCTCACTATGGAGATACAGTAATAGCCAGAAACATTGGGAGCCACAGTAGGGTATTAATGTGTTTAAAAGAACACTAGCGCCATCTCCTAGGGCAAGCCCACTTGACCACCAGGGCATAATTTTACACAGTGGCTTTCCCCAGGGCATTTCCTAGCCCACACAACCACCAATGCCACTCCTTATTTAGATAAAAGGGCTACTAGCCCCCACTATCTATCAGTAGCCACCTGGGCTACTAAATAAATTACTGGCCACTTGGTCACCATTATGGGCAAAAAGTTTTTTAGCTGAACCCCTTCCCCAAACCACACTTTCTTTACTCTGCTTTTGCTAATCTTACATCTTTTCCTTCTTAACCAACCTATTTTTCTTCTATCTTTACATGTCTGATAGGACACCATCAGATAAGTATAATTTTATTTCTTTCCAGTCCTTCCTGCCCTATTTAACCCTCTTAAGAACTATGGATCCTTTGTGATCCCCTTGTCTCTTCTTTTATAGGTGTGGTGGACATCTCCCAGAACTACCCTGTGGCACCCTGCACTCAGGTAAGTCCCCTCTTTTTACTTATATTTTGGTGGGCTTACTGTAGCAGGGCAGCCGCACCCATTACAAACTTTTCTTTTGTAAAATTACCTGCTCATTTGACATATTTCCATGTTAAATGATAAAGCACACATAACAGTGCTGGATTGCTGAATGTCCTGTTCTGAATCCACTCTGAAAGTTACTTAATATTTTTCTTTTTCCAGCTATTCCGTAAGTCCATGTAGTATTATTTTAGAAAATATTTTCTGAGGAACATCAATCAGGCTTATTGGCCTGTCCATTAGGGAAAATCAGCAGTGCTCACAGTAAAGACATGGTGCTAGGCAAAAGAGAGACAATTTTTAATGAAATAAGCCAGCACTCAGAAGGTCAGAGAAAAATAAAAATGTTTAATGTGCTTTACTTAAAACTTCAAGGTACATATAACAAACTGTGAAACCTTAGTGCATTAGATGGTGCTTATAGTCAAGTTCAACCAACTCCTGACCAGGCCAGTACATGCTGGGATCCATGTGATTCCCTTTTTATAGATTGGAAATGTAATGCTTCCTTTCCAAGTATCTGGAAACTGTGATCCCTGAAGAAATGAGTTGAAAATAATTTTAAGAATAGGGATCCACCAGTCAAAAAATGTCTTGTAAATGTCTTCCAGTATTTGTTCTGGTGAGGGATTTATTAAAAGCTAAAGATAAAACTGCAAAATGAACCTCATCTTCCTGGATGCAAATTGTTGTGGGAAGTTTGTTTTTCTTTGCCTGTTGATTTTGTTTATTATGTGTAGTTCTTGTTCTGAGAAGTAACGTGATTTATAATAATTTTCCCAAACTTTAGGAGGTATATGTGATTCTAATATGTTATAAAGTTTATATCCTGTAGAGACCAATGTCCAAACTGCTTTAATATCCTTTTTAATTATTGTTTTTTAACGTATCCCACATTGCCTTACTATACTTATTGTGTTCTTGTTCTAATGTTCTTTTGTATTTTTGCTTGCTTTGTTTAATATTTTAAGATTAGCCTTAGTTCTGTTTTCTTAACCTTTCTTACTAGTTTAGATAGTTGACATTTCTCCCTTCTACAAATGTAGTTATACCAAGTTAGAGGAGCTTTCCTTCAACTGCAGGACGTCTTACAATGTGGTCTAATCAGATCATTTATTTTTCCCAAGTTGTCCATTAACTGTCTTGGTCCTTCTGTGGATAAAATTCCTGATCTGAGCTTATTAAGTGGTTCTGAGGAGAATATTTCAGAGTAATTGTTAATTGTGTCAGATTCCCACGAATTCTCCTTTGGTTAAGAATTTCTATGATGCCTTCATTGTTAGGGATGGAATATTACTTACATCTTCTATAGTTTTAAACATTTAGGCAAATGTACTGGTGGGTGGGAAGAATCCACTCGGTCATAAACTACAATGTCAATACATTTTTTGGGGCCGATTCAGAAGAGCCCTTGGATCGGTCTAGATTGCACCACTCCAAGGGTTACACGGCAATGCAAGTGCACCAGGAGCCCTGCACCATATTCTGAAAGAAAGCAGGGTTCCTGCACCAAATGCCCGTGATTGCCTCAAGTGTGGGACTGCACCCAACCAATGGTGCACCTGCGCTTTTATGTTGCAAGGCTGCATCTCACCTCTTATGCTGGGGCAGTGAGGTGCGGCCAGCACTGGTGGTGATGGTGTGGGGACACAGGTGCCCAGTGGACATGTGGGGTGGGTGGGGTCATAGGGAGGGTCAATGTGCCAGCAGGGTGGTCTGGTATTGCTGAGGCACCCAGCATGATGCAAATGCCCTTGATAAATAGAATCAGGGTCATTTGCACCCCAGGTGCCACCAGCAATCCTGTACATCCTGGCAGTCACACAGACCCTCCTATGCCCCTCTGTGTCCCTCCTGCCCATGTACCCCACCCATAGCCTCTCACTTTATGGGGTGCGAAGTCAGTCGCAAGGGGCTTAGACCATCACTTGGCAGGTCTAAGTGGAGCCCCTTGCAGCATCCATGGTGGGGCTCTTGAACTGAAATTGAGAGCCCTGCCATGACGCAGCCCTCTTGCAACCCTGCATACCTGGTCATAAGTCACAAGGGTGGAACAATGTCTGTTAGGTGCAATGGATTCTCCATTTGGCATAGGCTGAATTCTGGAATGGGAAATGCCACAATGGGGGATGGAAGATGTGGGTTGTGACATTGCTCTTTGTCACAAGTACCTTGTGTCCACTGTACTGGCTTGTGGAATCGGTTCTTTCTGTGTTAACTCAGGCTAGCTCTATTATTGAAAGCCTTGATATTCCATGTATGTAAAGGTCCTTTCATAGTCACCTGGGAATCTCACATTTGCTAGATGCATATTGTGTTTCCATAATTAACTTGTAAAGATCTTTTCCTCTGGAATTCAGTTTTTATCAGCTGAGTTTCTCTTATACTGGGCCTTTGGATTCATAATTGTGATACTGGATAACAATTCTTCATAATGATCTGTTGGACATTTCGCTCTGTGACTCTCACATTGAATTCACCACGATTAGGACAAGATTCATATTATTTTGTTCTATTACTTCCTCAAAGCAAGAAAAAGCATTCTTTGAGATATCAGGCATTTTCCAACTCTGGGGAGGTAGATATGTGTTTATTAGGATCAGTTTTGGTATTCCTTTTCCAGCTCCAAGGCTAGAATAGTTTCCGAGTTAACCTCTATTTTTTTTTGTTGAGGTCTAGAGGTTTTAATATATGGAAGTAGACCAGCCTTTGGACGTCCATATTTTGTTGCCTATTGTCAGGGATTCGTATGATGACTATCTTGGAAACTGAGGGAAAGAAGAGGAGCAGCACCATGTTTCTTGTAGACAAATTATCTCATATATATAAAAACATTTTTAGTTTCAACATCTGCCAGCTTGTCTACAGCCCTTTCTATGTTCCAGGATAAAATATTAATGTCTAACTTTGAATCATTATGTGTAAGTGCAGAAATTGGAATTTTAGCCTGCGGTCACTGTGAGCTTGAGGGTTGGGATGGAACCTAACAGATTTTGGATGCTTCTGAGTTTTCCAAAGCCACCATAGCCCAAGACTGGTCCTTCACTGAAAATATTTCTGACATTTGCAAAGTGCTTGAAGCCTTAAGCAATAAGTTCCTTGCCCTCTGTGACCATTTTGTCTCACTTAAAAAATCTGGGTTAAGGGTTCTAGCCAAGAATGGGTCACCCTCGAGCTTCACAAACTAATGAGGAATAGGACCAAGCCTTGAAGTTATACAGAAAACACAAAACACCCCAGCTTCTTCCAAGACTTCAAACCCTCAGGAACAGTAAATCTTCCACAAGATCTGCTAAATCCTCCTACATCCTGGAAGAATAATGTGCTGCCCAGGGAACCCTAGGAGGACCTGGAACATTCTTAACAACCTTATTGGTAGGGGAATTTCCAAAGATCATATTTGTCTTACCTCTGAAGGGACAACCAACACTGAGCCAAGTGAAATAGCCTCCCTTTTCAATAAATACTTCAGTTACCTCAACCAGTACAAGCCCAGCTCCACTCCTACCTCATTTACCCCCACGCTGCTCCCAGTCTCCTACCCTAAATTCCATTTCAGGTACCTAACCCCTGGTGAAGTGGTCAAGTTAATCAAAACAAATGGCCCAAGACCATCCAAGGTGCCGCAACATTGACTTCAGAGTTCTCCATCTTATCTGTGACTTCTGGCCATCCCTCTTACTAACATCCTCAACCACTCCCTCTGCACGGGTCCTTCCAAAAGCTTGGAAGTGCACCATTATTAAACCTCTTCACACATCTGGTTCCAAGGAGCTAGTATTCAACTATCGTCCATCTCCCTCCTTGCCCCCTCTCCAAAATTTTGAGAAAGTTGTCCACAGGCAAACCTCGAATTACTCTACAAATACAACCTGCTCACAGATTCCCAGCATGGGTTCCATGCTTAACACAATACTGAAACTACCCTCATCAAGTTCACCCACTCCATAGACAAAGCTAACAAAGAAAGCCTCTACACCAGTGCTGCATTCGAGACCTCACCAAAGCCTTCGACCTCGCCGATCATAAAGTCCTCCTCTGTACTCTGGCTGGCTCTATTTCTCACCTAAGGTCTGCCTCTGGTTCAAGGATTACCTAATGGGCAGATTCCGGCACCATTATTGGTGGTGTCCCTCCGAATCCTGCCTCATCAAATATGGCATCCCCAATGGTCCAACCATGGCCCTCTTCTCTCTGGTCCTTAACTCCCTGCCTAGCATTTGCACCACCTCAGAACTCATTCTCTATGCTGATGATGCAGCCCTTTTCTGTCAAGACAAAACCCCCAACGCTGTCATTAACCCTTTGGAGTGTAACAACAGATAAATCCTTTGTTTTCCTAGTATAGAAATACCTGTCCAGGCTCCAAAGGGTTAAACTCAATTTGATTTCAGCAGATTTCACACCTGGTTCACATCCAATGGTCTTGTACTCAGCTTCAAGAAAACTAAGTTCATGGTTTTCTCCAGTCCCGCAAACCCCTTGACTTGATCTCTCCTCTATGACAACCTTGGTAAAGCCATTGAAAGACTCAGTGAATTCAAATACCTTGGCTTACTACTGGATAGCAACCTTAATTTCGATGCTCACACTAGCTTCACAATCAAAAAGCAAGCAATGACTCAGTATCCTCCAAAGAACCAAGCATTTCCTTAACAGGGAATCCAAATCCTCTTAGTCTCCAGCATCCTCCGCCTGTCTTTGACTATGGTTCACTTGTCTCCCTCCCTGCCTCTTCATCAAAACTTTCTCCAGACTTTGAAGCTCCTATCACAATGCTATCTGCTTTGCCTCTGGTCTCCCAAAACTCACACCCACTGAGACCTTTATAAGCTCACCAGTCAGCCCTCCCTTGAGGTCCACCTCAACTGCTAGATGGTCACCTCCTTCTTCAAACTCTCCCATGAACTGCTCCCTGATTGCCTCACATCTCTCTTCCAGACAGCTGCCACCATCAGGACCACTAGACTGTCCTCCACTCTTTCTTTCACTGTTTCTTTCTGCCGGACCACTCAAGGCCAGAAAACACTCTCTTTATGGGACCCAACCTCTTCAGCTCTCTCTCTGTCTGGAACTAAAACTCTGTCCCTCCACAAATGCCTTCAAACACTATATCAGGAGACATTTCTCTCCCACCTGCTTGCAGCCCTAATCTGGCTCCCATTCTGCACTTTTCCCTCATTCTCTGGTTATCCACCTCAGACACTTACCATCTCTTTCTAGCACTAGTAGTATTGTTAATCCACCTAGGCTAGTTTTTAGATTGAACTTGAAATTTTTTGTTTCCCACTGTTATATTATATTATTGTTAAACCCTCACGAATGCTTAATGTCACCTTGTATTTGTTAATTCACCAAGGCTAGTTCATGGTTTGCCTTTAGTCTATATTATCCTAAATGTATGTATCATTTTATTAACCCTCGCTGTTAGCTAAATGTTTAAGCTTATGTCATGTCTCATGATTAATGATTGTTGTATGTAACTGGATGCTTGTGTAAAAGGGCAGCAATGCTCACATGCCTATCCAGTATAACCAATAAAATTAAATGAAAATGAAGATAATACATTTTTAACAATGTTTTCAGTAATAGATTGTATTTGTCTACTTTTGTTTTTGATGTCATTTTCCTATCTGCTCTATTGTTGGCAAGATAAGCATCCCCAAGTCTCCTGGAGAAACTACTGTATATGAATGCCAAAAATGTCTAATACTGATGAATTTTAAGAACTGCTGCTGGCAGCATAACATTTTGAATGTGAGATCAATTTGTGAAGTTGTAATATATGATTTATAGATTTTCAACCTAACAATTGAACTATTAGCAATTGGTAACTTTAGGCTATGGGAGACAAATGTACCTATTTCTGTTTTAGTTTCACTGATTGAATCATTATGAGTAGACTTCCTACCAAACATTGTAATAGTTTTGCATTTCCATTCATTATGCTGCTGGGTCTCAAAATGTTCTATAAATCTGTACTTTGTCCCTTAAATTAGTTTCTTTATTTCTTTCATTCATCCTTGTTTGGTTTAATTCTTGATTCCAATTCCTGTGTTGGAGCAGATACTTTAATCAGTTGGCATAAGTGTATGCCGATAAGGTTAAAATGTTGTTTTAGGGCCCATATCTCTTTTGTCAATAGGTCTTCCTTGCAATATAGCAATACACAGTCTTGAATCAAATTATTTGGTGGCCTCATTGTAAATACTGTTCTATCTATCTCTTCTAGATGAAGTAAATATAAGACCCATTTTCTTAATTTGTCTAGAGACTCATCTTTTAGGTGTTTGATCCCATATATCTCAATTAGATTTTCATATTCCATGTCTATTAAGTCAGGGTCTATATTGTGATTTTTTGCTTGTTGTCAATTTCAGTCCTAAAGTTTTGCTGAGGTGTTACTATCTCTTCTTCAGTAACATCCTTAATGTTAGGGCTCTTAGGTTAGTTGCCTTTGGCTCACTTGGTCTCCTCCCTATTACAATATCTGGTTCTGCAATAGTATTGAGTCCAATGAGTTTTACATTCTCTTTATGAGTGGTGATATTTTGTATTTTGGTTTGGTTGTGATTAGCATCTGTTCAATCTAAGAATTTCCTCGCTATTTTTGCTATTAACTTTCTCTTTTTCTGTCTGACTTCTTTTATATATGTAATTTTGTTTCTATATTTGGACTTCTTGGGAGATCTAGTAACTTGGGTGACTTCCTTAAAAGGGGAGCTGGTAAATTTGTCTGGATAGCTTTGTTACTTTTGTGATTTCTGCTACTTCTGTTTCTATTAGCTCAAAGGATTGACTCTGAGGTTTTCCTTCCTTTATTGGTTAATATTAGATTGTTAATGATGGTTTGATTGTAGAACACATCAGCTCTCAGGTTAACTATTTTAATCTTCAGTACAGCTATGTTTTCTATTGATGTTATACTTACAAAGTATGGATTTTTGCTATTTCAAGTGTTTGTTTTGAGGTATAGAAGTTGAAAGAAAATGTCCCTCATCATTGAAATATTATCAGTCATGCTTTATTTGATATATATCAGCTTCCTCCTTTGTTGATGGTCTGAGGCCTCAATCAAATCTATGGGCTTTGCTTCTTCCATTAAGTACATGTTGTGTTTACTGATATTTCTTTCCTTGAAATTTGGCACTAAGTTATTTAGGCCTTCTATTGCTAGGCTCAAATCTTATATAACAGATGTCATGCCATCTGTGGGTTTAAACTCTATTTCTTCATTTTCCCCTGATGAGATCTGATAGATTTATAAGTACCATTATTCTCCTCAGTGTGGAATTCATTTTCAGGGAAAAATGCCCTCTGTGCCCTGAGAAGTTGAGCTATATGTGAGTATAGAGATGCCTTCCTTGGAGAAGTCATGGGTGTTATCTGATAGAAACTTTTCTATGTTTCCTTTAGCTTATCACCAGTATATTCTACTGCCTTCTCCTCAGTTTGTGTTATTGGTGTTGATAAATCTATAGGAATGAGGCTGTGTCCTTGCAGAAATGTTGTTATTTTTTGTTGGTCCTTGCTATCCTTGTTCTTAGTACCCTTAGAATTGTGACTGAGTATTTCTGTAACTACTCCTGATATTTTACTGTTCATTCTGGTAATTTTATTTTCTCTTGGGAAGTGAGTGCTGAATCAGTAATTAGTATGGGAGAGCTGTTTTTCCAATTCCAGTGGACACTATTGTGACCTGTAGGCCTATAAACCCAATTCCAGGTACAATTATCTGGTGGTATCTGGAGTCTTAATACCTGATTGATGAATATATGCAGTAATATTGAGCTAACAGCTTATTTGTTTTAAAGGATATCATGTAAAATGCCTAAATGCTTTGATATGTATCCAAGAGAAACCAACACATCAACTGAACACAACAAGGTTTAGTAGTTCTGTGCTTCAATAATTCATTAATTATTGTTCCATAATAAGCAATGTCCTAATCTAAGCTGATATAACCATTAAGAAGCTTGTAAAATACAATTAAAGTTGTCAGTTTCAACAATATCCACAATATAAAATAAATAGAAATTAAACTAACTTAAATATTTATATGATGGCAAAGGCTGCTGATGACTGCTGATGGCAAAAGGCTGCTAATAATCAGGATGACAAAAACCTGGGCAATCATATAGACAGGTTTATGTGTGATTTAAAGTGCAAAATATAAATTTTCCTGAAGTCATAAAGATAAACCTAAAGAGTGGATAAACCATATAGCAACAAATGCACCAGTATGGAGAGGTCACACAATAGTAATCACTTATAAATAGTTAAAATAAATATAATACAAAATACAAAAATACAATATGATAAAATCAGAACTCTTAAAAGGATATCCCTGGCTAATGTATCAGTGCATTAAGTCAGGTACTGTATATAGTAGGTAAGAGCAGTTAATACTAAGCTATGATATCTTTGTGAGAGTGTGTTTTATACACACTCATGAACTCCAGGCAGAAGTAATGTGAGACTGAGAAGGCTGCAAAAAGGCCTTCCAAGATGCTTGATGCCTTGTGGCCTGTTTCATAAAAGGTCTAAGGGAGCGCTCCTCTTCTCGCATTCGAGGGCTTGGTGAAGGGGTGTAAATTTGGGCCCATTTCTATGGCCCAGTGCCAAATAATTAGAAGAGCTCACAGGCCAGAGTCCAAGGTCCTGTGGTATAAAAATGGATAGTGAGTAGTGAGACAGTTGTCATATCAAAAGTATGACTGTGGGCAAATAACTGCAAGGCATAATAATGCGATTCAAAATAAACCTGAAAAACTGTAAACTGCAAGATTATATTACTTAGTAGAGAGTATGGTGCTCAGGAACAGCGGATGCAAAACAGGACTAAGCTACCTTACTGCCTTAATAAATAATGAAAACCTAGCACTATAAGCACAAAGAAAGCAGCATATAGTCACAATAAAACAATACAGTTCAATACAGTCCAACAGAGTTCTAAAACAGCTACTGCAGTTCATAGGTTGTATAAGTTTGAAGGCAAAGCCCATAATAAACTCACCACCATTATTTCCTAATGGTGTAAATTAAATTTGCTATCATCCATATAGATCAAATCTATGTTTAAATTGTTCAATATTTTACTTGTTACAACTGCAACTGGTAGTGTGTTCCATAATGGTGGAACTCTGTGTAATAAAGTTATTCCTATGAACAGTCTTACCAGTTTCAACCTGTAGCCTCAATTTATGTGATCTGGTGCTATCTAGGGAAATTTGACTTACCATACAGTTAGACTCAAATAATACTGGGTCCTTGAACATATATAAGCCCGCATAATTCACCCCTTATAGTTCTATGGTCTAAGCTATAAGTTTTGTTTTGTTTTACCACAGTCTCACATCAAATATGAAGTATGGCGTTCCTTATTTTGCTCCTACTCAAATTACTGGACCTGTTAACGCCACTTGCCCCAGTTATTAACATAGTGTAGAGGCATTTTTCAGAAAGGCTGCTGGTTTGTTTGGCATTCTTTTGGCGTCTCAGCATTTCAGTATACTCAGTGACTTTGGTGTTTATTCAGTGGAGGTCTGGCTTCCTTTGGGCTTCCTCTGAACTCCTCCTGGAGACCTCCTTGGGTTTCCTGGGTTCCTACAGGCTTGGTCTCAGCATCAGTGGTGTTCTTTTTTTTTTCATTAAGTAAGCTTTATTTTTGAGAATGCAGCCACATTATACAGACAACGTGATAATGCTGGAGTGGAATACAGTCAGTACAATCTAAGTACATAAATATACAGCATTCAGTGAAGGAATAAGCAAATAAGAAAACTGTAGATGATTACAGTTGTCTGCATCCCTCAACCCCTTTACCCTCCCAACTTACCATGTCCACCACTGGATGTTATTTAAGGATGGTTGTGAAGGGCTGAGTTAGTGAAAATCACACTTGGAGGTATCAAAAGGGGAGAACTGTCTTAGGGGAGATCATATAAATGACAAAATTCTAGCGAATCAATATAAGGATATATAATGGGTCCCAACTTTGTTTATATATACCCATCCTGTTTGTGATTCCTGCAATGATGCACTCAGCTTGTAGGGTAAACATGATTTTCTTATACTATTCTACATGGTTGGGGTAATCAGATCTAGCCAATGTCTCGATATTATTTTCTTAGTACAAGCTGAAATTAGGGCCATATGAGCTCTTTGATTGTGCCCTTTCAGCTGTGCATAATCTCCCATGATGCATATCTCTGGTGTAAAGTTATCAGATAATGCAAGTAATGGGTTTAGGCGGGTTTGAATAGTTTGCCAAAAGGGGCAATCTTTCATAGGACTATAACATGTGGAGTAAATCCCCAGGTACATTTTGGCATTTGGGACATTGACTAGAGAACAACTACCCATTTGGTGGAGTTTAACAGGGGTATAATATAGACTGTGATTAATCTGAGAATTGCATATATCTATATCTGTCCCACTTAATATACTTGTGCAGGTGTTTCAAAGTTTTGACCAAGGCCTGGAGGGTGGTCGATGGTAGAATATTATCCCACCAGTAGAACCTTTGACCCTCTAGTACTGCAATAGTAGATAACAAAAATGTATATATATATATATGATATCAGGTGAGATGTTGGGGCAGAGATGATGTATGTGAAAAAGTAGATGGAAAACCTAGAGCATGTCCCTGAGCCAAATGTTGCTACAGCATGTGGGAGATTTGAAAGTATTTAAAAACATGAAAATGGACTATTTGAAAGAGAGAGCCTTGATAGCCTGAAGGATCTCCGACCATTTGAATGTCCTACACTGCCTTCAGGGTTTATAGAAATACAGTATTAGGATTGTGAGATGAAGGAGTGCAGAGAATAGGAGATACTGGAACTCTTGTGGGGATGGGAAAGGAGTGGGTGGATAGGGACAGTCAGAACCAGGAGGCACCCTGGGGCAAATGGATACAGGAGCAAGGTCACCATACCTTGTACCCATACCAAGGGCACTGACTTGATCAGGCAGGAGGTGGAGTCATCCTTGGAGTCCGTCCCTTTCGTGTGGTGTTAAGCAATGTTAAGTCTACCAGAAACAAGACTGCATTTGTGGTGGACCTTGTTGCATCTGTGGACTTGGCTTGTACCACTGAGACCTGGCTTGATGAGAATACAGGCCCCATTTTGGGATGCTCGGTTCCGGCCGGGTTCTTGGTGATTCACCACCAGAGAGTGGACTGTAGGAGTGGGGAGTTGCAGTCTGTTTTAGACAGGAACTGGACCTCAGGGAGGTGCCAGTTGGATGTACCAATTTCTTTGAGTGTATGTAGGTGCAGATGCAGGCTTCAGGATACTTCTCATTTATCATCCACCAGGTGAGGGAGGGAATTCCTGAGGAGGTTGCAGACTTCATTGCCGAAGGGTATTGGAGTCCACCTGATGGTTAATTCTGGGGATTTCAATGCCAGGGTCAATGATGAACTCACACTTTTGGACAAACCTCCTCCAATTGATGGAGTCATTGGGCCTGACATGGGTTGTTACCTCTGCAACTCACCAGGGAGGGACACTCATTGGACTTGATATTCCATCTGGGGATGGGAGTCTCTGATGTGGAGGTGGAGCCTATCAGTTGGTCCGACCATCATGCCCTGCGGTTCAGTTTTGTGGCCCTCTGAAAGAGGCCTGCCCCTAAGGAGATAGTATAGTTCCGTCCTTTGAGAGGCGTTACCTCAGAGGCTTAATGATGGAGCTGGACTTCTCGGGATTGCCAATGGATAGCACTGACCCAGAGCCCTTCATGCTGGCCTATAATAGGGCAGTTGTGAGGAACCCTAGTTTCATTAGCTCCATTCTGTGTTCATCCTGCACTTTCCACCCAGGGGCTCCATGGTTTACCAGGAGCCCGTGGCTGAAGAGACAGGGCCTAAGATTGGAGAGATGCTGGTGGAAAACTCACCTGGAGATGAACAGGCTTAGACTGTTGGATCATTATAAGATCTATCAGTTAGCAATTTCCCATAAGAAGGCAGAGTTCTGTCCAGGAAATGCCACAGTGAAGAATAGACTGGCCCAGCTCTTCTGGACTGTGGACAGACTGTGCAATCAGTCTGTCTTCAAGCCAGTCAAGTTTTGTCACAGTTACAGTGTGAGGAGTTTGCGATGTTCTTCATTGATAAGGTGTCCACTATCAGGGATGAGATCAGCCAGTGCCTCCCCATTAGGTCTTGCAGCGATTAACCGAGGGATACTAATACCAACTAACTTGGTTCACCTTTAGTCAACCGGCAGTCATGGATATAGTGAGGATTATCCAGACTTTCGTCCAACCTACTGTAGTTTGGATCCAGGCCTACTCACCTACTTGTGAGGGTGTGTAGAGGTTATTGGCCCGATCTTTACTGTGATAGTGGTGGCATCATTGGAGAGAGGATCTTTTCAGATCCCTTGAAGGAGGCATTAATGTGCTACATCTGAAAAAGTCCTCCCTTGATCCCGACTGCCCAGAAAACTACAGACTGGTTTTGAACCTCCCTTTTGGGAAGGTTATTGAGAAGGTGGTCGCTTTGCAGCTGGAAGATTATTTAACCAGACACAGTATCTATGACCCTCCTCAGTCTGGCTTCAGGAAATGGCATAGTACTGAGATGGCTCTTGTATGGGTACTAAATGATCTCCTGATGGCAAGAGATCAAAGAACTCATTCTATCTTGGTTCTCCTTGATCTCTCAGCAGCATTTGACACTGTAGATCATGGGTTGCTGCTCAGATGCCTGTGGTTTCTTTATCGACTAAAGGGTGGTCCACAGTTGGTTTCAATCTTTCCTGCATGGTAGGACTCAGAGATTAGTGTCAGAGTTTATTCCTTGACCTCTCACTGCCTGTGCTGTGGGGTGCCACAGGGTTTGGTGTTGTCCCCATGTTATTTGCGGTGTATATGCTCCCATTGGGGGACATTATAAGACAGTATGGGTTGAATTTTCATTGCTATGCTGATGATTCTCTACTCTACATGCCTTTTGTGTCTGGGCAGGAGTCTGAGTCAAGTGCATTGTTTAACAACTGCCTCCTGAAGATACAGAACTGGATGAGTACCAACTGGCTGAAGTTGAACCCAGGAAAAACAGAGCTATTGGTGGTGGAACCAGGGGTGAGGATGTCAAGTCCATGGGCTGGAAACCATCAGGTTTATTTCTGGGGAGACCCGCTTATGGCATCTGGTCAGGTGTGTAACCTTGGTGTTATGTTTGATGAGGGCTTGACTCTGAGGGCACAGGTGTTGGCCGTAGTCAAATCATCCTTTTTCCACCTAAGGAATTTAGCACAGGTGAAACACTTGGTTCCATCAGAGGATCTTCCTACCCTGGTCCATGTCTTAGTTGCCAGTCATCTTGATTACTGGAATGCCCTTTATCTAGGGCTGCCAGGAGTGGATATCCTGCTTTGCAGCTGGTGCAAAATCGGCAGCTAGATTGTTGACTGGAAGCCCAAGTTCCAACCATATAACACTTGTGCTGTGTGAGTTGCACTGACTGTCTGTACAGTGGTGGATCACTTTCAAGGTTGCTTTAATGATCTATAAGGCCCTACATGGTTTGAGACCCACTACCTGAAAGAACTCCTGACTTCTTACTGTCCCTTCTGCTCCCTCCGATCCTCTGGTGAGGGTTGCTAGAATTCCCAGGTAACCTTAAAAACAGCTGGTGGATGAACATTTGCCTTTATGGCTCCTACCCTGTGGAATTCTCTACCATGCCAGATACATAATAGCCTGACTGTGGAGGGTTTAAAATGCTCTTAAGACCTTTTATTTAATCAAGCATTTTCAGAAATGTAAATTCTGCTATGGATAAAATGCTATTTATTGTTGTGATTTTAATGTTATATGTGGAATTTTGTAAAGGCACCCTGAGCTTGGGAAGGGCACCTTATAGAAATAAACTTTTACTTACTTACAAAAATTAGGGGCTTGAAGATAGCCATCTGCTTTTTGGTGAGTAAGTTTAAGGTAACTTTGTCTGACTTATTTCACCAGCCATATAAAGGAGTTAATGATTGTATGTAGTTGTGAGAAACATGACAGCGGAGAGCTCAATTGAACATTTGTAGAGGGTACAAGATAAGAGGTAGTACATTCATCTTTATTATACTCATACTTCCCACAGGGATAAGGGTAGTTTTGACCAATGCTTAAAATCATCTTTTAGTGTACTTACAATAACATCCAAATTGAGCTTTTCATAGTACGGAAAGAGGGTGAAGATTAATCCCTAGATACTTTAGTTTCTCTGTATGCCACTGCAGATGCAGGTGTTCGACATCAGCTGTCAGTGTATACTTATTGAGGAGGAAAGAATTAAGTTTTATCCAATTTAACTTATAGTTCAAGATAGACTTGAACTGGGAGATAATCTGAAAAGTAGCAGAAAGAGACTGGGCAGGGTAAGAGATACAATCTGTAGGTATATATCATCTGTGTAAGCAGGATTTTATAATCTGAATTGCATACTGATATACCTCTTATAAGGAGAACATTTTAAGTTTTCTAATAAGAGGTTCTAGGAACAGATTAAAAAGATAAGGGAAAGAGGGCAACCCTGTCAGGTACCCTGAAATAAAGAGAAAGGTGCTGAGAGAACCAATTACACTGGACTCATGCAGAGAAGGATGTATACAAGATTTTTACCCATCGTATAAATTCTGGTGGATGTGATATTTAGGTAGTAGCATGAAGATATAATCCCAGGAAACACTATCATATGTTTTTTCTGCATCCAGGGAGACCAGAGCTGCTGGCACAGATGAGTCCCGGATGCAGAAAAAAAGGTATGCTAGTTTTCTAAGGTGGTCAGATGAAAGCCTACCCTTAACAAATCCAACTTGTTCTTCACTAATCAATGAATCCCAAACTAGGTCTAATCTGGAAGAGAGGATTTTGGCAAGGATTTTAAGATCTACAATAATGGGAAATAAATCTATAGTTGGGAACAAAAGGGATCCTTGCCAGGTTTAGGAAGAACAACTATGGTGGCCAAGGTCAATGAAATATCACATATATGTTCTTTAAAATATAGTGAAAGGTATCTAAGAGGATAGAGCTACTGAGTCTTTAAGTTTTATAAAATATGTAAAAACCATCAGGGTCAGGTGATTTGTTAGAAGGAGTGAGTCAATAGCATTGAGGATTTCTGTTAGGCAATAGGGGCTTTTAAACTAGCTATTTTGGGATCAGATAGCACTGGAAGATTAATGTCCTGAGTAAAAGAGTCCAACTGTTGGAGTAAGAGTGAGGGTGCAGAGGATGTATACAATTTCCTGTAGAGTCCCAGAAAGCTTCAACAATATCCAGGAGAGAGGTAAGGAGAATTCCAGAGGTTGAGTAAATGGAGGTGACGATTCTGTCAGTGGCCTGAGTGCATAGACAAGAGCTAGGAGTTTCCCGCTCTTTCACCCTGATCAAAGTAAGATATTTTGGAACGAAGAGCAAGAAATTCAGCTTTTTCAGCTAATCGTTGATTATATTGAGCATGGATAAATTCAACCTTTCCAAGTCCTCTATGGGGGAAAAAGGAGAGTGGGTCTCCGTATCTGCTATTTGATCCAAAATGGAGGAGAGAGCTGCAGATCTTTGTTTTTTTATGTTCGATCGCAAGGCAAATTAATTTACCTCACAATGCACATTTCAGCGAACCCCATAGAAAATCTTTTTATGCATGGATGGAGCATTGTATTCATGAAGTTATAATAAATGTTTGGAGGTGTTGTATGTGATCTTCAGATTTCAGAATTTTGTTGTTAAGCTTCCAGATTCTGTCTTTATGGATGTTGGTGAGAGATCCAAGTGGAGGTGGGCAATATGGTGATCTGAGATGACCTTAGAAGAGTAATAGGCAAGAGAGACCCCTGAGAGATGGTCCACAGTCACAAGAAAGTAATCTATATGGGAGAAAGAATGATGAAGGAGGGAGTAAAATGAGTATTCTTTACTGTCTGGGTGCATAAGTCTCCAGGGATTAGTGAGACCAGGGTGTGCATTAATTCATGAATGGATTTTGTCCCAGTGATAAACATTGCCTGACCTGACTGGATCTATCTAAGTTATTAGATAACACCTAATTCCAATCACCCTCCAGGATTATTGGAAGATTGGTCCAGGAAACTAATATAGCCATGAGATTAGCAAAAATGTCTGGTCATCAGTATTGTGTCCATAAATGGAACCTAGTATTACTTTGAATGACCCAAAGGCCCTCAAAATAACAAATCTACCTCCAGGGTCAGCGATTTGTTGTGTGAGATGAAATGGTATTCTGCAGGATATGATAATAGCGACACCTATTTTACATGAATCGATGCCTGAACCAAACACTTGACCTACCCAATTACTATGTAAATAATGGATATAACTAGGAAAGTGATGTGTCTCTTGTAGGATGGCTATGTCAATTTGCAGGTTTCTGAGATGAACTAAGACTTTGGTTCACTTGGCAGGAGTCTGGGCCCCTTTATATTCCAAGAACAATATTTATACTCAGCCAGAGAGACTAATGAGTGGAAATAAATGGCAAGTGACTTACCAAAAAAACAACTAATCCAGATTATGCAAGGTAAGATTAACAAACCCTTTTCCAGTGGCAGACATCCCTTAATTATTCCCCATATACACCCCAACCCTACCCAGGAAACCTAAACCCGTAAAGAAAAACCTTTGAGAACCCCACCCGAACCCCACAGTGTGATGTTATTGGTCAAAATAAAAGGATCCCATAATGGGATGATGGTAATGGAGGTTCATTACCTAATATTGAATTCATGACTGCTTCCTAACAGCTGCACAGCCATGTACCCCCTACCCCAAGCTAATAAATAAGCAGTGAACCTTGTAATACTTTGTTGACAAAAGTTCAACTTCACTAATTAAGCCTAATACCTACACAAATTCTAGAATTGAAAGCAGTACTATTAACTTGATAATAGACCTACAACATTAACTATAACAGTTAACAATTTAAGTTTCCAACTGCTGAATCTAAGTCTGCCCGATGTCCATGTGGTGCTTGAAGGATCACCTTGAGGATTTCCTGTTAGTAATGAACCATAGAGAGAGAGAGAGAGAGAGAAAAGGGGAGGGCAAGAAGAGGGAGGAGGAGGGGAAGACAAAGGAGGGGAAATACAGGGGCAGGGAGGGGTCAAGAGGAATTTAGAAAATTGACTTTTATTTGGAGGCATCTGATTGGCTAGTACCAATTCCACAGGTGTACATTAACTTTCAATAGATGCCCACCAAATAAAACTCCAGCCCAAACCTGCCTGATGCCCAGTCAGATATATCCTTGTGCCCAGCCAGCTTCATCATTGGCTAAAGCAGGGGGACACAATTTTAAACTGCCGCCAGTTTTTCACTCACTTAGCGAGACAGAGACTGAGTGAGAGCTCCACCTCCCAAACACACACACATCTCCCAGTAATTTAAAAAATCATAGCACTGTACTCCTAAAAGAAATAAAAGTAACTGGTTTCTATTTTATATACCGTTCCTTCCGTTGACTTACAGAATGAGCGTGGAGCAGCATCTCCCAAGGACTCAACTGAACTACACCCTGATAGTAAAAGCTACAGTACTTTACCACATCTTCTGGCCATCATGCCCGACCCGCCAAGAGCTACATGATGTCTGATCCCCACTTTGTCGGTCCCCCCCGCCCTGTCTGTGCCCCGTCCCGCCACTGATCCTTCATCAATTCCCACAAAATGCCAGCCACCAAAATCTCACGAATGTACCTGTTTTTGCAGGTTTACTTTCTCTTTCTGCCACCTGGTTTGACCTCCTCCCACAAAATCAATGGACCTTCTATGAAGTCCATTCTCAGATGATGTACATCGCTGCCTGCCCGCCACCTCAGCTCCTCTCATGCAGAAGACACATGCTCCACTCCCGTTCTGCTCTCCTTTGTAATGCTGCTGCACAACAAAGAAAGAAACTGCACTTTACATTCCTTTACATAAAAAGTAAATGTTTTACAGTCTCAGTTGTTAACGGTAATTACTGGATCTCTCCCACTCCATTCCAAATCTCATCAGTAACCAGAGGAAAAGCTTGAAATATGACAGGAAAGGGAAGCAGTGAGACAGATCGGCATCAGGTAACTGATGGTGACAGAGTCGTCTCCATAAAAATATTAAACTTCTATTTCAAGAAGGTGGGTGTATGTGGGGGTTGACACTCTGCACTGTTGAGGGGGTTATAAACAGACTACTATAGGAAGCTTATTTAGGCGGAGGAACTATTTTATAACAAAATGAATCTTAAACAATTTATTAACAATTTTTAACTCTTTTCTTTTACAGTGCCCATTTCTAAATGCAATAATACCCTCCAGGGTGGGTGAGTATTAGGCTATACAGACTGCCCACGAGCTATATGGCCCTTCTCCTGTGGTGTCAGGCCTCATTACACTCCTGGGCATTCTGGTATACCTCAATACCGCCCACCCTGTTGGGTAATACTGCTTACATGGGGAGAAGGAGACAAGTTCAGAGTAAATGCAGTATGTGAGCTCACATATATTATAATGATCTCTGCATTGATAATACAAATCCCAAAACTTAGAGGCAGCCTATGATTAAAATAAGTAGATATAAGAATTGAAACTAAAACATTAATAAGCGCCAAATATGATTATGAGTCAAGCCACAGCATGCCCAATTTATGTTGCAGTAAGCATTAAAAGGAAACTCCTAAAAAGAAAGAAAAAGGAAATATAAACTTAGGGCTAGTAGCATTAAACTTTGCTCATTGAACCAAGGAGGTAAAATCCATTTAGTTTGGTATCTTGACAGAGGCTGGCAAAACATACGCTGGGGAAAGTTTGCAGGCTAGGTTGGAATGGGATATTACCATGACGATCGTGCAGTGGCTCTCTGAAAGCATGCACACTGTCGAACAGACCGAATGTCTTGCACATTTGAGGAGGAAAGCAAAACACAGATCCGACTTGCTGATCAGGCCCACCACATTCCACCCTGGGTAAACAAAACTAATTAAGGTCTGAGAAAGCCAGGCAACATTTTAAAATAAAGGATCCAGAAAAGTCCACAAAGGTGAGCGAGGCAGTCCTCCAAGGAAGAGTAGCACAAGCACCACAGCAGTCACAGACAGGGATCGGAGAAACAGGAACAGAGACCAAGGCATAACTCCAAAAGTAGGAAACACTCACGGGAATGGGCCCCCATCCAGTCAGCTACCAGAGTCATTAAACATATCCCAGCTACATGGCCCAGATTAATAAATGAACAAGGCAACTGATTTACTGAGACAACTCAACAAATACAAATGACAGTGTTTCAACTCTGGCTGAAGAGATTGGGAATAATGCTGAAAGCTGCCATGCAGCTTGTTCTGCATTTTTGAATGTTTCAGCTTCCTTGGTACAACACTGACAATCTGGCTGAGTAAAGCATCCGAAACTTTATGCCAGCAGTGATCAATTTTGTTATGGAGGGTGGTATTCAGCTCATTTCTGGTGGGTGGCAACTGGGAGATCCTGAGATATTCTAAAATTTGAATCTTCCGCTTTATTCCTTGAAGTTCCATGATTGTGGTTAGAACATGTTGGCAGCTGATATAACTCAAGAGGTGCAGGATGAAAAGTCCGGGCTTGGATCCTGGGAGGTGGCCTGGGCCTTAGGGATCTGTGGGCCCTCTCGACTATATATGTGGTAGAGTGTGGTGTGAGGGCCCGCTATTTTGGATCACAACATCATGGTTACATCACTGAGAAATATCGGCCTAGACATCCCTGCCATCAACTGATTCACTAGCTACCTTTCTAACAGATTGCAACAAGTTAAATCAGCAGGTGACTTGTCTCCTCAGAAATCCCTATTGTGAGGTCCCCAAGGATCCATTCTGGAACCTATTGTATTCGCTATTTATATCAACAACCAGGACTCTCACCTGCAAGTAGCAAACGGCATCTATTTGCTGATGACAAGGTATTCTACACCTCAAATTCCTTACTTCTCATGGCCTATGAAGACCTACAATGAGACTTTACCTCCTTACAACATAGTCTCATCAAGCATAAACTCCTTCTCAATGCCAAAAAGACAATCTATTATTCTCTCCTAAAGCAGCCCTTGGCACCTCACACATCCCACCGTTATTAACACTTATGGGTGAACCCTGTACTCAGTAGATACCTTTAAATACCTAGGGTTCTGACTGACAACAAACTTAACTTTCTATGCCATCTAAATGAAGTCTTGAAAAGTTAAGACAGCTACTCAGCCTTTTCTATTGTATCAAACATCTGCTTACTACAGAATCTAGAAAGAAACTAGTACAAACCACTTTTCTACCGTACTTGATTATGCTGATTTCCTCTACAATCACTGCCCTCCCACAGCGCATAATAAACTTGACACCCTATATCACCGAGCCCTAAGATTCATCTTTAACCTGCCTTTTCGCACCCATCATTGTCTTCTGTACCAAATGGCAGGCTGGCCATCACTTTCAACAAGGAGAAAAGAAATGCAGTCACTTGGTTCTATAGAGCTCTCACAGACAAGCTCCTGCATATATTTCTAGCCTGTTCAAACATGCCTGTGGGCCCTATGGTCTCAGACGTTATGCAACTCTTTGTTTCCAAGTGCCCAGAATGAAAACTAACCTTGGACTGGCCACTATTAACTCCACCTCCCTTCACTTTGGAACATTATGCAAAGCACACTCAAGCTTACCTCACTGCCGAGCCCTCTCCTTCAAAACTTTGCTAGTTGAGTATTTAGGGAACCTTGTAGCTGCTATAGGTAATTTGTCCTTTCAGTTTACTGGTGTCTCCGCTCTAATTAATTGTTAATATGTCATCTCCCATCATCCATAGGGACTTTCAGTACACACACTCCCTCCCCTCTTCACGACTCTCACTCCCTCCCTGCCTTCACTTATCCACTTGCAGGCCCCAGTCTTTTTTCAGTTTTTCTACCTTACCTTTCTCTTATCTTACTTTATATTTTTTTGGAAAATGTCAAAGTGGGAGTTCCCTGACGGACTCAAGTATCTTGCATCGACTATGTACTGCATTCTGCTGATGTCACTATTTTGTATTACTTTGTCTTTGTTTTGTACTGTTTCCTGTCCAGGACCACTTTGAAAATGAGCTTGCTCAATGGTGTTGACACCTGGTTAAATAAAGTTTGATTTGATTTGATTTCTGTAGTAACCTTTGGGCAAAGACCACCAGAGAGTGACCCTCGGCTTCTTCTGGAAGGCCACAAATAACCAGGTTGTTACACATTTTTCGGACTCCAGATCCTCCTTTTAAGTTCTAGTTTGTTGAGCTTTTGTCACAATGAAGTAATTTCAGGCCTCGACTTGGAACTGCCATTTTCTAGGGATGTAGTATGAGCTGAGACATCTGAGACAGCTTTGTTGGTGTATTTTAGCTCTGTTTTAATAGATTTTAAGACTGAAGCAAATTCCTGGAATGCTGCTTTGAGTGGGCCATTTGACTAGAAACTTGTCATCCGATAATGGAGTTGTGTTGCAGAAGGCTGGAGCTCTTGTCTGTAGTAGCGCTTTGCATCTTAGGCCACTTGGACTGCTTGTCTGGTGATGGAGGTGGTGTACAAGATGGAGAGCCTGTTTCATTTCAGCCTCCATTCTTCTTAAATTATCCACTTTCCTACAAGAATGGACACTGGAAAGTTCCAAGGCTGTTAAGAAGCAGAAGGTCTGTTGTAGGTTGGTTAGCGTTCATTAAATCTTAGATTTTAAATATTTATTTATCGTTGAAGTGGGAGCGAGTGGCCATGCATCAGTCTACAAGAAAGGCATCACGTGATCCCATCGGGTGGTCTTCTTAACACCTGTACTGGTTCCAGGTTATCCTGACTTCATTGTTTTAGTATCCGTTGCATGTTCCTGTGAGAGAAAAAGAAAATGAGAGGACTGGAGATTATGCATTTCCATACACTGTAATTAAGTTTCTAGGCTTCTACGTAGATAAGGTAATGGTAGCATACCTTTTATAAGTAATTTTAAAGCTTATAGAAGCCTCAGCAGACTGGCTCCTCTGAGATCCTCCTCAGCTCGAGGTCTTCAGCAGTAGTGACATCAGCGGTCTACCAGAAATCCTCACAGATTCCCATCCCCAGTTTTAATTCAACCAGGAATGCTGTATGTATAAATGTAGGTTTGACCCCATTGCTTGGATGGGACAGTCAGCCCTAGCTCTAGCTGCCATGTATTTTGTATATGTTGTATCATGTCAGAGATGAAGTCCTGCTGGAGACTGTAAAGTAACAAAATGTTTTTATTTTATTTATTTGGTCTAGGATTATAAATACCTTTGAGCCAAGGCTCTTTACAAAGGTTCCACATCACAGGTTACAGCAGACAACATGAAAGGCAGTATAAACATTGAAGTTGGTTCAAAGACAGCACTTCGCAGCACATAAACTAAGTAAGGAACTAGCTATGAGAAGAAGAGGAAAAAGAGGGTGGTAACAGGAGGTTGGGGTCAAGAGGTAAGAGGTAGAAGGGTGTGAGGAGGGGTAGAAACAAGGGGATTGCAGCCAGCCGGTGTTGTCATGAGGATAAGTGCATAAAATGGACCAGGTGTAGGCACAGTGTGAAGGAGGCAGTGGCCCCTCAAGATAGACACAGGTGGTGGGAGGACTGTTGATTACTCAAGGCAGTCACAGGTGCTGGAGGCAATGAGTGAGTGGCAGAGCCTGGATTTGAAGGCACCGGCGGGGCGGTTGAGGTGGTGTCACCAGCAAGACCATTTAGCCAGATGGGGCCCTATAAGCAAAAGATCTGTGACCTTGTGTTGTGCGACAGTGAGGAATTTGAAACAGTTATAGCTTAGATCCCCTGGTGTTATGACTGCTGTCTTTAAGTTGTAGAGGGCACAGACTCCAAGTGGTGCAAGACCCATCAAGATTTTCTTTGCAACCACACAGGTTTGGTATTTTATTCAATTGTCAAGTTGCAGCCAACTGGTTTGAGTGTAAAGGTCACAAGTGTGTGTAAGATGTTAAGCCAGTGATGAACTTACAGGCCTTGTTGAGGGTGGTAGTTACATGTCTGAGCACTGTAGCAGTGGTGAAGCCATAGATAACAAGGCCATAGTCTATCAAGGAAATAATGGACCTCTGGATGGCAGCTACCAGAGCCTCAGGGTTAGGTGTTGCCTGTGGCAAAAAGCAGGCCCAGTCTGGAGTTAGCTGCTTTGGCAACATTATTAATGTGGGCAGCATAGAAGAGGTAAGAGTCAAGGGTGATCCCAAAGTATTTGAAGGTTTGGACCTGTTCCAATGGGCCACCTTGACTGGTGTTGATGGAGAGGTGGAGATGCTTATGTTTATTATGGGAGCCGCTGAAGATCATGGTGCTTAAGGATCAGCTTATGCTTTATGAACCAGCTCTCAACCATGGTGAAACCCTGCTGAAGGTTTTTGCAGGTGGTTCTGGTCCTGATGGGAGGCTAGGATGACTGCATCATCAGCGTAAGTAGAATTTGTTAAGAACAGGAATCTGGGAGTATGTTAAGGAACAAGGAACAAGCTGAAAAGTAGTGGGCCCAGGATAGAGCCTAGGAACACCAGAGTGGACAGGTTTAGCATCAGAGAGCACATCCCAATTTTCACACATTGAGACTTCTCCTCCTTTAAGGTAGCTTTTAAACCAAGCAACAGATTCAGTGGAGAGCCCAGAGTTCTGTAGTTGGCCAAGCAGGAGGCGATGGTGGACAGTATCAAAGGTCTTGGTCAGGTCAATGTAGATTGCTCCAGTGAGTAGTCCATTGTCCAGAGAGCTGTGGATGGCACTAGTGAACTCAAGTAGGGTGGTAGCTGTGCTATGCCCTTTCTGAAGTCATGTTGCTGCCGGCAGAGAATGTTATATTTGACCAAATAGTCAGTTAGCTGGTCTGCTACTATCCGTTCCAGTGCCTTAGAGATGGGGGGTAGGATAGAGTTGGGCGATAGTTCACGTGTCCGGACTTGTCATCACTTTTATGGATTGGAGTGACTGTGGCTGATTTTCATTTGTCCAGGAACTGGCTAAGTGAGAAGGCGAGATTAAAAATCCTGGCAAGAGGCCCCAGGACTCTTCTAGATAAGGGAAAGAAGACTGAGGTCAAGTGTATCATTGCTAGTTCTGTATTTATTGATGGCTTTGGTGACATACTTGTGAACTTCAATCTTTTACTGCTTTGAATTAGAAGGGGGCTGGCAGGGGCAGTGGGGTTGATGGATATAGGAGAGTCATCATCATTGAAAAATCAGTGGAGTGAACACTGCTAGGGTCAGTAAACACATTGTTGAAAGTGTCAGCAATGATTTTATGGTCCAGTGTGGTAATCCCATTAACCTTGAGCACGATCGGGTGATTTGGACTGCTTCCCAGTGACTTCTTTTTGTTGTTCCAGAAATCTCTCCCATTTCCCATGTGTCAGTGAGGGCTTTCTTATAGTAGTCTGATTTCTGTTATCGTATGGATTTAGTGCAATCATTCCGTGCGCGTTTGTAGTTTTGGATATCAACTTGCTTACTAGTGGATCTAGCCAGTTCCCAAGGTGGTCCCTAATTTTTGTTTCTTTAGGAGGGCACCTGATAGCCATGGGTTGCAGAGAGATTTAACTTGTGCTTTTGAGAGGAGTGCATGTTACAGGCTTCATTGAAGATGAGGATGAATTGGTCCAGAGCAGAATTTGTGTCAGTTGCCCAGAGGATAGGAGACCAGTCTTGAAGAAGTAGGTGTGATTTGAGGTGAGTTAGCTGACCATAAGGTAGAACTCTGCTGAGGATGATTTGGGGGGTTAACAGAATTTGTTGGACCAGGTACAGCTGATGGGGGAATGGTTGCTGAGTGAGTCAGACAGGATGGTGGAGTTAGTGATCCGAGAGGGGTGGCTGGTCAGGATCCAGTCCAGTAGGTGCTGGTCCCAGTTTTATAGTTCTTTCTGGTTTGGGAGTCCAGCATCTGGGTAAGGTTGGTCATCGACAGAGTCTCTAACAGCCCGGCCTCATCCGCCAGCCAGTTTACGTTGAAGTCACCAAGCAGGATGGTTTTGGAGTCAGGTGGTAGTGATCTGACGAGGTCCAATACAGTGAGTAGTCTGGGTCCTTGCTCTTTAGGCAGGATATAGAAAAGAATCAGCATTTATATAGTGCTTTTCATACACAGTATGACAAAGCGCTTTACAAGCAATGCTAGACTGGTGGTGAAGTGACTGAATGTGTTGTGGTGGCCATATCGCACATCATCACCACACACTGCCTGGATAATTGCATGAACCAGTTTACAGGAAGGGAATGTTGGCCAGGACACCAGGAATGCTCCTGCTCTTTAAAAGTGCCCTGGGTTCTTTTACTTCCACCTGGGCACCCACCAGGACAACACCAGGATGGGTAGAAAGGACCTCAGTTTAATGTCTCATCTCGAAGAACAGCACACCCCAGCAGTACGGCACCCCAATGCTACACTAGATGCCAGCGATTTTAGATGCAGGTCCAATCCCGGAGTTGGATGAGAACCCATGACATTCTGGTCCAGAGGCAGATGTGCTACCAACTGAGCCATACTGACACCTGACATTGCTGATATATACAGTAATGACTATGAGGGCTTTATTGTGAGCACCTAGTAGGATTCTGATGGGTAAACTTTGTGATGAGGAGGCCTGAAGGGCAGCATTGACAGGGTGTCCCAGAAGATTGTCTTTCAGGTACAACGCACATCCTCTGCCTCTTTCAGACTTACGGTCAAGCCTAAAGACATTATAGCCTGGGATGGTGATTGCTTGGTCAGGCACCAAGGGGTGAGACAGGTTTCAACCACTGCCAAAATATCAGGGTTGTGATGACTTGAGAAGCTTGTAGTGAGTCAAGCTTGGGAAGAAGACTACAGATGTTCAGGCATATGATTGAGAGAGCACCAGAGGGCTTGGTCTGGGTGGAAACCTTGGCTGTGTTCGACCAGGGTTGGGGTGAACATTTCCCAATAGCAGCAGAAGGAGGAGCAAGAGTTTCAGGGTTCCCAGGCATAATTCCCTGAGGCAGAGCTTGCAATCACTTTTAAAGTAGGAACGTGCTGTGGTGTGGATGCGAAGGTTCAGCGAGACATAGGGGCCCAGTGCTCACTTGCAAGAAGGGACAGTTTAGTTGTGAGGGGTGTCCCTGGGGCAGGGGTTTACATCATGAGGAAGAGTGCCACTGCAACAATAGGTGATATTCAGTTTATAGCCTTGGGGGAGCAGGCTTTAGGAAAATGGAGCAGTGGGGAGGGCAAAGAGAAGGAGGAGAAGGTGAACATAGAGAGGGTGGAATGCATGTTAAACTGAAATAAGAGGAGAAGGCCAAGCAGACAGCAGCAACAGAGAGGCAAGGTCGAAAGTGGGAGGAGGAGTGGGGTGGGAAGGAGTGAGAGAGGGCGGACCAGGCAAGGAACCAGTAATGAGTGAGAAGGGAGGATCCTACAAGAGGACATGGTGAAAGGTCTATTTAATTAAGGTGGGAGGTGGGAGGGAGGCGGGTGTAAAATGTGGTCACTATCTATAAAAGTCAATGGGTGCAATGGCCCTGGAGCAAGTAAGGTTACAGCAGGAGGAGCAGCCAATAAGGGCTCAGTGAAAAGGCAGGGGTCCAATCCAGGTTCATCACAGAGAGCACTGGGTTAATGGTGGCACTCACTGCTTCCGGCCAGTCAAGAACTTCTTACCTGGCTATGTGTTCCAAAATTTGGCCAGGAGGTGAGCTGTAGAGTGACTGGTTCCGAGCTGCGGCTGCGCTGATGGAGGACTGGTGAAACCAGGTCAAGGGCTGGAATCTGGAGGAGGGAGGAAGAGATGGAAGAGGTTACTAAGGAAGAGAGCTAGGACAAAGGGATGGTGACATGGTGGCTAAATCGGGTCATGGAGCAGACAGAGAAAGAGCACAAATGGGGTGGGGGCAGCTACCAGAAACAAGTGCTAGGAAGGAACTTGACCTGGTGCCAAGGGAGGAGGATAAGGGAGAAGGTTAGATGAGGCAGAGAAAATAAACTTAGGGGAGAGAAGAATTAGAACATAAAAAATACTAGCGCGAGGAGAGGGGCGTTCGGGACCCAAGGAATGAAAGGGTCAGAGATAGGAAAAGCACAGGATGGCAGCCTGAGCAGTATCACAAACAGTTTTTCAGAATCGGCTTTTACACTAACAATAACAGTTTAAACAGGCCACATAAATGGCAGGCAGCTGTCACAGCTTGAGGAGGACCCTAGATTTGGCGCTTTCCACTAAAGTCAATGGGCGCAATGGCCCAGAAGCAAGTAAGAGTTACAGCAGGAGGAGCAGCCAATAAGGGCTCAATGAAAAAGGCAGGGTGTTTGTTAATTCTTCCCCATTAATTACCTTACATCATACAGTAATCAAGACCATGTGTCTGGAAGCCTATCAAGCAGCTCAGGCTTGATGAATGCTAATAAAGAGGATAAGACCCAAAGGTACAGTACCAAGATAACCTAAGAGTTGTACCAGCCCACCAGCACAGCAGTAGAGTTAGCACTTGTGGTGTCTACAACCTGGATTTGGGAGCAAACTCGAGCTGTCAGAGGGTCAGCTGGGGAAGGGATCAAACATCCATAGGACTGTTATCCTCCTCCAGAGAGGAGAGATGTGGATCCTGGTATTTATCTGGCCACTAGTGGCTGCAAGGGACATGGTGACCAGGATTGCACATTACTGGGAGAGGTAGAGCAGTGACTGTGAAAGTCCTGCATGGAGGAGCATTCACAGTAGCATCTGGTGCAACATTGTACAACCACTCTACCTGGGGTTTTGTAGGAAAAACACACCAGGCAGAGAAAGGATAAGGGTTCGATCCTCGCTGGCCTGAAATCAGTGACAGGGCCCTCTCACACACAGCATGCAAGTGTCAGTGATATGGGAAGGCTGCCAAACCATGCTACAGGGAAAGCCATGCAAGATGAGCCAAATCAAGTTATGCCCATGAGGAGCCAAGTGACCAGTCTTGAGGGTTGGGCAGGAAGGTAAGCCTGCAGAGGTGGTGGGGAAGAAAAGATTAACTAAAAGAAAAATACTAATCCAAGTGTTGTAAAAATATATTTTTGGAAGCATGAGTTAAAGGTTTCTGGAGGTAAAACTACAGTGGGTAAATAATTGATGTCCACTACCATTGCTGGTAGTGGTGAGCTACCTGAATGGAACACATTTTAATGCTATGCAACAGAACAACTATCTTGCACCAGAATCACCAAATAATGCATTTTCCAAAATGTTTGATAGGTTTCATTAATAAATGGGTACTTAAGGGATTTATATAAGGAATAATCCATGGTCAGGTGAGTGGCAGTATTGAAATAACTGAAAGACCTGGGTGGGTTGTAAGATCAGAGGTGCAGCCAAGGGCCTTCAACCACCCAGAAAGTGAGGTTTTTAACAGCACTGACACACACTCAACCATGAATCATTACACTTACAACATTCATAAAAAGCTCACAAGCATATACATTGTCTTAAATTCTCTATTAAAAACTAACCAGTTCAACCAGATGAGTGAAGGTTTCAGTTCAGTCATTCAGTCTCCTTCCAGTATTTGCATACACTGTGACAGGGTGATCCAGTATATTGAGGAACACAGTTGCACTTCTTTGTAATAAATGGTCAAGTGTAATAAAGGCATCCTCCTCATTGTTTAGGCTTAGTCAAAATGCTTTATTTAATCATCTTCTGAAAGCCTGGCCATATAGATTACAAGACACATTCACCCCATTCCACCCATTTACATACAGGTATCCATATAAACAGGAGTAACAAAGAAGCCAGCACTCCAGGTATCAATTTGGTGAGAGTTTTTACGTGTTCAATTGCCATACTTACAAAAGCAACTTTAAGGCATAAACATGGTGATACTGCAAAGGCTTCCACACCCACTCCAGCCTCACTGCTTCAAGGTGATATACCTCTTAATTGGAGGCATGGCTCACAATACCCATCATTTGTTTTTATACCACTGATTGTATGTGTTTCCAATAAATGAACTATTCAAGTGCAAATGAATTTCAGTGCAAACCACTAAGGCTACTTACTTCTTAACACTACATTTCTATCCTGTCAGCATACAAAATTCTGCCAGAACATAATTACCTGAGACCACTTATATGATCTCAGGATTTTATAAGGAAATTTCCCAAAATAAGGTATGCAGAACCACTGACACATCCATACAACCAGGGTTTGGAATATGTATAGTAGGTGAGGTAGGGTGTTCATATTATTTGAATGTATTTGGGATGTTGCAACATCAGACTGGAACATTAAATCACTATATCTGACTTCTGATGAGATATGACCTTAAGAAACATTATTTAAAATTCTACTAAAACAATGTCAATTTTTACTGATGCACAAATTATTTCAGAAAGAGTTCTGATATGATAAATGACCATTGCATTTATTACCAAGAGGTGGGATACAATGAAACATGAACACCCTCTGGGGTTCACAACGTCATTCCTGCCATCCTACCCACCTGTTGGTGACTGGCGTGCCCCCTCCCTTTCTTCCCCTCCTGCAAAACTGCCTGAAATGATCATGAGCTATCAATGAATGAGTGCTTACTTGAACAAGCACACGTTCATTCATTAAAACTCAGTCAGGCTGCCGGCCATGAAGGTGAGTGGAGGGCTGTGCCAGTGGTCACTCAGGGTCTGAGTGGTGGGAAGTGGGAGGGCACTACCTGATGGGGTGGGAGTCCACTAGACACCAGGGAAATGTTTTGTTTTATTTTTGTAATGGCAGTCGGACTTGGTGAGGTGGGTGCCCTGTAATGGGGAGATCTTCCTTTTGGAACAGAGCCAGTGATCTGCAGGGTGGGGACACTAGCTATTTCTATATGGACACATCAGGGATGCTAATTGGGGGTATAATTGTTTTTGTCTAGTGCACCTACTCAGTCAATAAAAATGAAATAAATAATTTTACATATAAGGCCTTCGATTTTCCGTGTGGGGGTGGGACCACTATACACCAGGGCAGGGATACACTTTGCAGGATTAAAGGAGATTTATTTTTCCATATGGTGGCAGTTGGCTGGAGGGTAGGACCTCTTGGGGCCAGACAGCATTGGTGGTGGGGGGCACTAGACACCAGGAGGGAAGTCAGGCTGCCCGGCTATGGGGAGATGCAACTTCTTCTTGCTTTGGGGTTTCTGGTGCAATTTGCACTAAAAAAAAAACAAAGAAATGCAAAGCCAACTTTGGCAAGTTTCCACCACAGGTTGCAATTTCATGAAATGACAAAGGGAGGCAGAGTGGGCCAGTTTGCGATTCGCCCATGAAGTGAAACTTTGCTGCATCTCTAGTCATGTCATGTAAACAGTATATTTAAAATGGGACTAAAATGTTGTAAAACAGCCATGCTATGAGTAAAAAGTATGTGAGACACAAAATTGGTTCTTTGTGTCACACGCTTATGCAGCACTAAAATGTGTGACACATAAATGTATGAGTGGCAGAATTTATGTGTCGCACTTAAATAACGACACATAAATTCTCAGTTCATTGCACATAAATAGGCCATTTCAGTAAAATGACAGCCAAAGTCCCAAAGAGATATTTCTGGATCACTTTGGGAAAACAAAGAACAGAATCTTGCATAACGGATCTTGTTTAACAAAATTCATATTTTTTAATTCTTCATTTCATTTAGTTTAAATTTTTTAACCAAGTAAAAACAAGATGGTGACCATCACAAATGATGTGTTTTTCTCATGAATGAAAATCACTAAGTTTATGAAAGGTGAATGCTCATGAAAGGTAAATTCATCTTTCATATCAGAGGTTTATCGAAAAGCCCTACTAAGCATGTTTAGAGAAAACTTTAAATCCTCAGTACTTTGGAACCGTGTTATATTTTTTCACAAAACTCTCGAAATGCACTACCTTGGCAAGGCTGCTTCCACCCTAGAAGTTTCAGAAAATAATTCCATACTGTCTAGGCTGTAGGTGAGAGCAAACAAAATAAAAGTATTAAGTATTGGATAAAACAATGTTTTTCATAAATATTTGTCATTCTGTATCATGAAAACTGCACAAGATGTCATAACAAAACTTTTCACAACTTGAGACATGGCCAGCCAGATTACACATGCCAGACTGTGGGCTTTTGTCAAATATAGCATAATGGGCCCAATTGCGAAGGGCATAGGGCATGTGCGAAATGCGTATACCCCAAGGAGCTGCACTCCCATAGACAGGTGTGCCTGCACTGGCATTTACAAATGCCAGCCAACTGTCTGTGACCCCAGCCCCCCAGTGCTCAGGTCTGAGCAGGGCAGGTGCAGGTGGAGTCAGAGACCCAGCTGGGCAACCAACTGGATGCCCAGCATGGGTCTGCCAGTTGTTCACTTGTGCAGCAGGGCATGCACTGGCAGTGTGCCCGTGGATGTCCAATGGCTGGTGGCTGTGACAGGGTGCTATGCCACCTGCTCTCACCTGAGACACCATTGCGTGCCCATTACAGAAGGGAGGGGCATGCCTGCATACAGGGGGTGATGTTCACTGCCTCTGGGAGTGGGGGATGGCAGCATGTGATACTGATGGGGTGGGTGGGCGGCTGCCATGCCCAGTACCCCGTGAAGGGTCATGGTAATGTGGGCATTGGGGGGTCACCACACCCACTGCTGCTTTCCTTTTGTTGCTTCAGGGGTTAGGGTGGGAGATAGGGTTGAGACCTAACACCACAATTCCCTATATTTGTTGTATTTTGTTGAGCCTAACTGGTGCATTAACATAGTTTTTGATAAAATGTCCTTTCTTTTAGAGATAGTGGAGTCATATCCTCATTCATGCAAGTCCCGAAAGGACCTGCATGAACTGATGTAGATGCATAGGCCTGCTGGGCCTTGCACCAAAGAAGACTCCATCTGCCTATGGAAGTTCAAAGTGTGGGTCCTGCTGAACCTGCACTTCCATGCGAGTAACAGATGTCAAAAATTACTACAGTTATGAAAGTGTGAAGGAAAAATGTCACTGTATCCTGATAACTTTGTTGTTTTTCAATGTTTTGACTTCAGATTTTAAGTGTAGCCTTCTTTTGAACTCTCCTCATGAGCTGGTAGGTGAAAAATGTTCAAATCTTGGCCAAAATGTCATTTTGTGCTATAAGCGTGAGAACATGTTTCTGCAAGTATTTGAAAAATGACTGCTGTCATGTTAATAACGTGGTGTGAAAAAATGGCTATAAACCAAGAATTGCTTTAGGTTATCAGAAGCTGCGACCAAAGACTACAGGTTCACAACACAAACAAAATCTTTACAAAAATGCATAACTTCAAAATAAATATTGTGAAAATTGTTTTAGGAAAGATCTGTTTGCATTTGCTATCATAATGTCTTTTCATTGTTTATATATTTCTGGTGTATGATGTTTTGTAGTACTGGCTTGCAAGTGAAAACGGCAATATTGTTTATCTACTGTACCAGCAGTTTAATAATGAAAAAATAAATAAAATGAATGTGGATTTTGTACCCAGAATCAACTGTTACTCTTAACTCAGCTATTGTTTAGCATATTTCTTACAGTGGGTGAGAAGTGTCACTCGGTTCTAAATGTGTTTTTGTGTTGTAACATCATAAAACAATATAAAGGATGGACTGCCAGTAAGTTCTGAGAATTTGGGCCATAAATTCTTTAACATGTGACATGTGTTGTGGGTACACTTGTGCTTGTCGCACTTCATGCCAGACTACAGAATTTGCATGAGACCTGAAGGGCCCTTTGTAAATTCTGAAGTTGCAAATAACACCATGGTGAGAAATGTGCATGGTGATGAAAAGTGCACTGCACAAATTGTGCATGCACAGAATAGCCATACATACATTAAGCCAATGTCATGTACAGTAAAGTTCTTGCATGGTAGCTGCATAGAGTATTCAAATCACACACCCACATCACACATGAATGGACCTGTGTTTCTGCATACAGAAGTGGGTTGTACTTTGGGTATCATGAATTTCCATCTGTATCTACCAAAGTGACTGTGCTGTGCATGTCTTACAGTGTGAATGTGTATCTGTGCTGAGCCAGTGCTTCTGCAACCAGATATAATGTTGTAATTTCAGTTTATTAACTTTCTCAACAATTAAGGAACTTTATTGCAAAAACTACATTAATGCACCAGTTAGGGTTCAACTTAACTCCACAAAAGCAGGGAAGTGTGGCAGAAGGGTTTCCAACCATAACTCTCACCACCCCAATCAGTAAAAAGACAACATCCACACAAGCAAATACAAACATTGATTATCAGCTAAGAAAAACAATATACAACTGTTTCCAGATGACACAAATGCAGTACTACTCATGTTGTACCTTTGATAATATGCATTCAGCATGCTGCACTTTTAAAAACAATGCTCTCTCAGTGCTTTTAGAGGTGTAATTTTGTGACTGCAAAAGTGGGTATGTTTTCAGTCCACATGTGTATCTCTGGCTGCAGATGTGCTGGGCCTAAGAGGGCATGTTTGGGCGGTTGTCTTTTAGATCATTGGTGGGGTTCTGGATTGCAATGGTGCAGTGGTGTGGAGCAATGGTGGTGGTCAGAAGGATGGTTTGTGGTCAGGGTGAGGCATGTATCATTGGGGCCTGTGAAGTAAGTTGATCTTGTGTCTCAGATGGCCAAAGCAGAGTAG
This sequence comes from Neoceratodus forsteri, assembly GCA_016271365.2. Lineage (NCBI taxonomy): Eukaryota > Metazoa > Chordata > Ceratodontiformes > Ceratodontidae > Neoceratodus > Neoceratodus forsteri. The sequence goes on along the minus strand of CM057459.1, from coordinate 1,220,697,692 downwards.
AGTGCAGGAGACAGATGTAGCTTTGAGATAAAAGGTTGCTTTTGTTAAATATTAGGAGGATTCATATCTCGTGTGCTCCTGCAGCCAGACCTTAATTGTTTGGGGGTTTTCTTTTCTTTTTTTTTTTTTTGGGTTAGGTTTTGGGAGCTCCAGATTGGGGGAGAGGTGGAGTGACTTCCTTGTAATCCTTTATGTTTTCAGGTTTTGAGTGTTCCATGATAGGGGATTGCTCCAGAACAGGTATTAGGGTGAGTTTCTCCCACATTATCCTAGTATGGCCGTAATTGGGAGGCATACAGCTGTATACCTCTGGAGGAATGCAAGTATCCCTCCAGAGATATATAACTTTAATTGGGAGGTTTATTGATGTGCCTGGTAGGTATATAGATTTAATTAGTGAGGTATACAGGAAATACATAATAACAGTTCACACAAGGAAAAGCAGTCTCTGTGTATTATACATGTGTGGGGTGTATGTGTGTGTGTGTGTGTATATATATATATATATAGATAGATAGATAGATAGATAGATAGATAGATAGATAGATAGATAGATGAATAGGATACATGATGGGCAGGAGTGGGATATGGAAAATATTTTCACTCCTGCAGAGTGAGAATGCACAACTCACTCTGCAGAACAGATCATTTTCCATGTCTCATGATCTACACATCATGTATGCAATTTATACCACAGGGGTGAGAGCTTTAGGAACATTTCTTTCTGCTGTTGTGTTTCCTGCTCATTCTGCGTGTGGTGTCAGTGTGTGTGTGTGTGTGTGTGTGTGTGTGTGTGTGTTTGTGTGTTTGTATTCTGAATGGACTGGGAGTCAGAAACACAGGTGAGTGTGTTTTGCAAAGCTAATTGAGTAAGTTATAGGTTCAGTGAGAAAGAGAAACTGCTGCAGGTAACACTGAAAAGAAATTGCTTTGTAAAGAGTTTCATTTAGAATTGAGGTTGTTTTGAAACTGAGATCAGCACAGTAATGGGCTAGGAGTATTAGAAACAAAATGGGACACAGTTGAGAGTGTTTTGCAAAGCTAATTGAGTAAATTGCAGCTTCAGTGAGAAGAGAAACTATTTTTTAAGCAGTTTTAGTTAGAATGGAAGATGCAGTGAAGATATTCTCTCTCTGGTGACATCAGCAGAGTGTGGCTAAATGTTGATATCCTTACTCTGCTGATGTCATCAGGATTTATCCTCACTCTAGTGGAAATAACACAGTATTTCCTACTGAGAAAACTCTCACCCCATGGAATTTGTGTGTGTGTGTGTGTATATATATATATATATATATATATATATATATATATATATATATATATACACACATATATATATATATATACTTGCACAACCTCTTCTATGATAAACCTCTATATTAAACCCAACATTTTGCACTTCAGTAGCTTTGGAACCCTTAAACCAATTTGCCTAAAATTGTGTATGTGCCATCTGGTACCATAGATCTTTGGATCTGGCAAGTTTTATTCTGGTCGGATGCGTGGTTGTGGAGCTTCAGAATGCCACAGTGAAATATAACATTTAGGTCTCTACATCCAAAGCACTTTGTGTGTCTTGTCTGAAATTGTTAGGGTACATGGGAGCTGGATCACTGATGTGCCTTTTGAAGGTTTAGTGAAAAATATTAATCTGTTCAAAAGTTATTAAAGTTTAAAGTTTCCCATTATAGCCTATGGGAAAAATTAGATGTTTAATCGAAAACACTTTTTCTTTCATAAAAGTCAGTTTTACTTTGGCTGTAATTCAAAAATACTGCCCTTGTAAACCCCAACAGTTGTGTTTACCTAATTGGGGCCCAAGGAACATGAATCTGACATTATGTTTTTAAATAGTGGCCAGAAACATGTTTTAGCATTCTGACCATTTGTAGTGTCACAAATTTGTGGCTTTTTCCTCAAATTGCTGTCATTTTTGCAACTAATGGTACTGTTGCATGAAAACTGTCACACATTTGTGACACTGTTCAAGAAAACTGCTGCTAATTTGCAGCACTACTTGCAGGGAAAAACATCGCCCCTTGGAAAACAAAATAACATCGCTGCCCATTTAAAAAAAAACAATGCCAAAATCTGATTCTTCGGTCCGCTTAGGTAAACACTTGTTGGTGTTTACCTATAAAAATATGTTTTATCCTTTACAGCCTGTAAGAGGAAGGGGCCGAGGAATTTTAACATTTGATAAGTAACAATCCTGACAGTGGGTGCCCAGTCCCTGTGCTGGGAGTATAATAAACACCATCCCCTTGCCATTGTGGGACACTGGGGAGCCCTCCTTCTGTCCCCAGATACTCACTACACCCCCAGTACTGTGGGACACTGGGAAGCCCACTCTCAGTGTCCCCATAACTCCTCTACACCCCTTCTGTATCGTAGGACATTGGGAGCCACTCCCAGTGTCCTCAGTTCTGTCCTTACCCCCAGTACTGTGGAACACTGGAGATCCCACCCTAGTATCCCCAAACATTTACAAATCTTAGCCTGTAAAATAAAAAGTCCCCTGACATTTTTTTATCCTTTAAAAAGAAACTGTTTTTCATAATCTCCCTGCCCCTCCCATCCCGACCCTCCACTGAGTACCCATCACCTCACACCCCCTTGCCTATACTTACCAACAGAGGTTGGTGGCTGCCATCTTCTGTGGACTGGGACAGGTCTGCACTCTTCAAAGCCAAACCAGAACTGAAGAATCGAGGTAAGTGCTGTATAATGGCTGTCTATGGCATTTTGAACTTATGTTAATATCTCGGCCATTTGTGGAATTTGTACACAAATTTTCAACATGGGCTTTTGAGACCCACCTCATGAACACTGTCACTGTCCTTTTGTTAATTGGACCTGTAATGTGATTTTGTGGTCACTGCATGGAATTAGCTTTCAGGACTGAGTAAAAAATAACAGTGCCAGTGTTCATAAGGTAGGTCCCCAAAAGCCTATATTAAAATTTGGGGGCAAAATCTAAAACACACCTGGGGTGGGATATTCAGAATATGCCAGGCAGGGTGCAAGCCTGGGTGCAGAGCAACTGAGATGCGCCAGGAGTGTGCTGGGTGATATTCAATGGTGCTGCACCATGGCCCAGCACCATTGAATATGGCAACGTGGCTGCCCGCATTGCACATGGTGTAGTGACACTGGGCCAGCACAAGTGGCAAGAGAGGAGCAGGGGGCATGCCAGCACAAATGCGGTTGTGCTAGGTGCAGGAACCATGATATTCAGTGGTGAATATGCAAATGGGACCATAATGCATGCAAAGGCACAACTGGGGCCATAGCATGTCATTATGGCTACATTGCATGCAGGTGCAAACCCCAGCGACTTGCACCTGGTACCCTGCCAGGCTGCAGCCATTGGGGATCGATGCCCCTGCACTCGTGGCAAAGTGCCCCAGTGCCTGATAGTGGGCATAAGTATAATAAAGAACATTTCAATATCTCTGGTGGTCCAGTGGACCGCTTCCAGCCGATCGCGGGCAGCAGTATAATAAAAACATGTCCAATATCCTGGTGGTCCAGTGGACCACTTTCAGCCTGATCACGGGCATCAGTATAATAAAAACATGTCCAATATCCCTGGTGGTCCAGTGGACTGCTTCAGCCGATTGCAGGCATCAGTATAATAAAATTCATTTCCAACATCTCTGGTGGTCAGTGGACCACTTCAATATTGCAGGCATCAGTATAATAAAAGACATTTTAAATTATCCCTGGTGGTCCAGCGGTACCCGTCTCCAGCCATCCTCAGACCCCACCCCACTCTCCATCCAGTTAGTGGCGGGTGGCAGCTGGCCACCACAAGCCCGCCCGGCTGCCCACCGACTGACTGCGTACCCATTGGTCTGGCGTGGGCCAATGGGATGCAGACTCATATACCTACACAGTCTTGATATGTGAATGGATCCATTCACATATCTGGACTATAATAATGCTGTTACAGATCTGCATGCCCATTGTTACACTGTGGACCAATGGGCAGACCGTACTGTATGCAGTCAGTCAGTGGGCGGCTTGTGGGTGAGAGCTGCACACTGATGACCGGGGAGAGTGGGGTGGTGGGTCTGAATGGGTGGGTGGGGAGGGTACCGCTGGACCACCAGGGATAATTTAAAATGTTTGTTATTATACTGATGCCCATGATCAGTCTGGAAGCTGTCCACTGGACCACCAAGGATAATGTAGATGTTTTATTATACACAGTGCCCATGATCAGGCTGGAAGCATTCCACTGGACCACCAGGGATAATGTAGAATGTTTTTATTATACTGATGCCGTGATTGTGCTGGAAGTGGTCCACTGAACCACCAGGGATATTGGACATGTGATTTATTATACTTATGCCCATGATCGGGCTGGAAGCAGTCCACTGGACCACCAGGGATATGTTCTCTATTACCATGCCCGCGATCGGGTGTGGAGGGGTGTGATGCTGACAGACCCTGGTTCTGGAGCTTGGGTGGCCACCCACAGCTGGTGACTGCTGTGTTGTGCCCTGCAACATGGCATCTCACCAACTTTGAGCACCAGTGTGTGTACAAGTAGGGGTTGCACCTGTATATGCTCAGCACATCCTGGGCTGAATATCGGGATGTGCAGTATGCATGGGCACGCCCCTCCTGCGCCGCGCACACTACTGATGCAACCACAGCGCATTGGGATTTGAGCAGCACAACATCGACATCTGAATATCACGGGGCACATCAGTGGGTTTAGCCTGCACAACACTGTTGCGCCCATGTGCCACCCCTTTGAATAGCTTGCCCCTGAGTTACACATGGTCATTGGAATTTTTCTATGCATGCTTGTAACTTTGACAATTGTTATTATTTTCATTCCAAATTTTCAACATAGGCATTTTCACTCCCTTATGAACAGCACAGTTGTTATTTTTCACATCCTGCCTGAAATGTGTTTTTGCACCTGTGGTCGCGGAATAGCCCATGATTGCTGTGTTAAATCACCTTTTGAGATTGAGTAACAGAGTGACAGTGGCAGTGTTCATGAGGTGGGGTCCCAAAAAGCCCAAATCGAAAATTTGGTACAAAAATACAAAAAACTGCCTGATTTATGGTCGGTCATTGAGATTGTTCTGAGCACATAAGTAACTTTGGCAAGTTTTAATATTTACGCCCAAGTTTTCAACATAGCCATTTTCCACACCACACTCATAAACAGTACAGCTGTCATTTCTTATATCCTGCCTTAAATGTGTTTCTGCACCTGTTGCACAGAATGGCATTTTGCCACATATTAAAACTTTCAGCTATGGGGTTTAAGAATTGAGAGGTGGGGTGATAGTTAGCGTATATTGGAAATTTAGCGTCTGGCGCAAAATTACAAAGTTAGATCATTCCCTGCAATTTCATTATGTACACTCATAACTACAGTAATTTTCAATATTTTGACCCCAGATTTACAACATAACCTTCCTATTACCTAACCTCCGCATTATGTCACAGCTGTAATTTTTCAAATCCTGGCCAAAATGTGTTTGCACACTTGTGATCTGTAATGACATTGCAGTTGTGCAGAATTATGTTTTGGCAGGGATTTGAAAATTTCTGTACCATGTACAAGTCCTGGAGACCCAGATGGCCATGGTGATAATTTGCTCATGCATCTACGGAGGGATGGATGTGCAGGATCTGAAGAGCCCTGTGCTCCAACAGGGAAGAAGATTAATTACAATGTCTTTACACTTACAGATAGATGTGTGCAGGGCCCAGAGGGCACTGCACTCCCTCAATCTTCACACCTATGAAAGGTCTTCTACAAAAAGTAAAGGGTTCATTGCAAAAACCTACATTAATGCATCAGTTAGGGTTTCTATTCCAGTGACAAAAGTCTGGAAATTTGGTGTTAGGGTTACCAACCCTACGAGCCCTCCCACCCTTCACACACCAACAGCCATCAGGATGTTCCTTGCGGTCATCAAACCTAACTCTTATCCCTTTCTCCTATACAATAAAATCTCAACTTCCTTATACATAGAATGGGGTGAGAGTTGGGGCGATAACCCAAAGCACACCCAGACACCTGTTGGTGTGTGGAGGGTGGGTGGTTGGGGTGTGTGGTAGGGTTCAGAACCTAACATGGAATTTACAGACTCATATCACAAGAATAGAAACCTAACTGATGTATTAAGTAGTTTGTTTTGCAATGAATATATATATATATATATATATATATATATCTATATATATATATATATATATCTTATAGTGGCACAGTAGTGCCACTATAATTAAGGGTTGAGGAGCCAGTTTTATGTTAAACCTCAAAACTTTGCACCTTAATAACTTTGCAACTGTTTGACGGATTTGCCTGAAATTTGGAATACATAATCAAGAACCATAGGCCTTGTGATCTACCAAGTTTTGTACCAGTCAGATATATGGCTGTGGAGTTATTAAGCGTGACCTGTGCGTGTGTTTATGCTTTTCTGGAATTATACAGTTGTGCCTACAGGTACATGCGGTTCTATGACTGGCCCAAAATCTTCAGAGAATGTGCGGCGGGGTCTCCGATGTGCCTTTCAAAGATTTCGTGAAAAAATATTAAACGATTCAAAAGTTATTCAAAAACAGTTTCCCATTATAAGTCAATGGGAAAAGTTAACAAAAGTTTGACAGTGTCGCAAATGCATTTTACTTCAGATAGGCTTGTTACTTTCGCCAAATCGGCCATTTTGTTTTCAGTTGGTGATCAGAGAAATGGTTGGCATTTAAATTTGGGACCCTCTAGCAACCTAACTCTTTTTGTATAAACCTAGTCGGACCCTGAGGATGCTTGCCATGTCTTTATTTTGGTAAACACACCCCGAAATATGTTTTCAAATTTCTGAAAAAAGTACTTTAATAAAATTACTTTAGTGCTCACAAAGTCTCCATGAAATTTTTGAAAGCTTTCGCAAATTAGACAGTAATTTTCTAGTCTGTGGAAAATGACAGCAATTCTTTGGCACTGCACTCTGAAATAACCGTTAGGAGTTTTGGGCTGAAATTTGGAGGAACGCAGCTGACATCTCACAGATGTGCCTTTCAGTGTTGTATTGAAAAATATTACACAGCGGCAAAGTTATGGCACTCAAAGTTGACAGTTTTTCCCATAGGATAACATTCTGCGCCCGAAGCATTACAAGAATCCTTTGGCACCCTGCTGCAAAATAACGGTTTGGTCTTTTTCCTGAAATTTGGAGGAAGACAGCCAACAGTACACAGATGTGCCTTTCAGTAGTTTGGTGAAAAATATCACATGGCGGCAAAATTCACGGCACTCCAAAATTGATGGTTTTCCCATAGGATAACATACGGCGCCCGACTAACAGAAATCATTTGGAGCCCTTCTGCAAAATAACGGTTTGGTCTTTTTCCTGAAATTTGGAGGGAAGACAGCCAACAGCCCACAGATGTGCCTTTCAGTAGTTTGGTGAAAAAACATTACAGGAGGCAAAGTTATGGTGCTCAAACTTTCTTTTTTCCCATAGGATAACATTATGGGCGTTACGCGCGCCTTTCAGGGGCCCGTATCTCGAAGCGGTGCGAGATACGGACTTTCGTTGGAAAATTTCTTAGCCCCAAACAGGGCTAAGATTCAAATTAACCAGGACAGTTGTAAATAATATGACTTTTAAATTTTTTTCTCATAATGCGGTTCCTGAGATATAATGTATTTAGTATTCCAGATCTCATTTTCTGCGCCGATACTCATTATTTTGCATACATTATTTGTACTCACTGTCTTTCTCAATGCAGATTTGGGGAAAACCAACCTGTTAAACACATTACTGTTACTGTTGCCCTTTCTGCTTGCGGATCCGTGCCCATTTCACTTACCATTGGCGTCTGCGCCACCATGTGCGTTATCCTTTGCGTTTTCATTTGGCTTGCGTTTCTGTTATTTTTGCCATTTCTGTCTACAGTACTGTTTATCTTACTGTTTCACTTTACATCACCATGTCCATTGACATTTCTATTTGCAGGCACCATGTTACTATGTGACAACACATCACGTGGCAGACCATTCCGTCTCGCCACCATGTGCGTTACCCTTTCTGTTCTCATTAGTGCTTGTGTTACCATGTGCCCACTGTTGGCATTTCTGTTTCGTTGCTGTCCCTGTTAGTATGCCACAACATCATGTGGCGGGGCGTGGGGCCTGAAGGGCCACGCGCTCCTGCCACTGCATATATTCACTATTTCTAGTTATCATTCTCAAAAGAAGAATTAGAGGCAAAATCTCCATGTAATGCATTAGTTGGGTTGTTCCGCAGTCAAAGTGAGGAAATTCGCTGTTAGGGTTGAAAAAGCCCTTGGACCCCCACCCACCCCAACTGGCATTGAGGTGCGCATTGGGATCGTGGGTCCTAACTCTCACCCATTCTCCTATACTTCTGCTGCTTTACACATGTCATGGGGTGAGAGTTGGTGCTGGCGATCCCAATGCACCAATACCGGTTGAGAGGTGGCAGGGCAATTTCAACCTAGTAATTCCTCACTCACTGTGACACCTACTAATGCATTAAATGAATTTTTGCCTCAATATATATTATTGGGTGAGTAGGCACTTTAATGTTAAACCTCAGTTTTGCACATTAATAACTTTGCAAACGTTCAATGGGTTTGTACGAAATTTGGAATGCATGGTCTGGCATAGTAGATCTCTTGATTTACAAAGTTGTGTTTTGGTTAGACTTACAGTTTCTGAAAGCTAAACACTAAAAATTTGTTTTTGCCACTTTACATATTTTTTGCCCATGGTGCTGTAACCACACCTTGTGGTCTTATGGTCTGAAATTTGGAACATAGAAAGAGGTTGGGTCAAGTAACAATCCAGCATTGTTTAGTAAAAAAATACTAATCCATTTGAAAGTTATTAAATTCTTAATGTTCTGGTTCTGAGCATATTCAGTTCACTCCAAGATTTTTATGGTTATTTTTCAGACAAAGATTGGGCTCACAGTTAAGATTTTGTAGCTTGCAGACTAGGATCCTGGTCTGCCAGAAAATTCCTTGTCCATGAGCCACCATCTTGTTTTCAGTTTTTCTACAAAATAAAATGTTGTAGCTTTCTCCATGTGTGACTTTTGGGCCAAATGAGGCATGGGTTTTGTTCAGGGTGCCCTCCTACAAAGCCATGCCTTTGGTTTAACTCATTTGGTCAAAAAATAGCTTTTAAAATTTAAAATTCTTTGACTGTGACTCACTAATGATCCTAGCCTGCGAGCTGTCAAAATACTATTCCACAACCTCACAGTCAAGAATTTTACTACCTCGTGGACTAGGATTTTAAAAACATTGTCATTACATTGCTAATGAACAGTTTGGTCTTTTACTTGAAATTCTCAGGGTATTGAGGAATGCCCAACAGGTGTGAATTATGTTGTTTAGGTGTTGGGGAATTAAGCAGTTCCATAGATATGCTATCACGAAGTTGAGATTTTCTCCATAGGATAACATTGTGGTGCTCATTGCACTTTTCGGTGCCCATAGCTCGTAAATGATGCAAGATACAGATTCAGTCAATGCATGTTGTGAGCAGTGCTCATTGTCATGATTACAACAATGGTTTAATTTTTCTACCTTCTACAGTTCCTCAGATATTGGCAAATTAGTGTTATAAGGGTTCCTTGCCTTATAGAGCTGCTGTATGGCTCTGTAGCTATGTGTAAATGGGGTGCAGGGCCCAAAGGGCCTGCATTCCCAGATACATATTGGTATGCAGAAATGGGGAGCTTAGTGGGAGAGTGGATTCCGAAAGACCCCGCACTCCCATGACACATTTATTTACTACTTATATTACACTTTTTCAATAAGTAAGTAAATTCATGGCAAAATACTGCATTAATGCATCATTTAGGGTTAAAAGCAACAAAAGTGAGTAAATGAAATGTTAGGGTTGAGCCACTAACCCCACACACCCACACCCCATTCTCCACAGACTGACAGATGCCGGCATGTGCCATAGGGTCATGAGACCTAACTCTCACCCCATTCTCCTTTACTGTAACATATCAACCTGCTTACACATGGAATGGGGTGACAGTTTGGCCACACAATGCCATGGCACACCCGCATCTGTCAGTCTGTGGAGGATGGGGTTGTGGTTGTGGGGGGTGGGTTAAGGCTCAACCCTAACATTTAATTTCCTCAGCTTTGTTGCTTTAACTCAACTGATGCATTAAATGCATTTTTTGCCATGAATATATATATATGCATATATATATTTATATATCTCAAATTTTGCACTTTAATAACTTTGCAACTGTTCCATGGATTTACACAAACTTTGGCATGTGTTGTCCTATGAGTATAACTCTTGACATGGCAAGTTTGCTTTGGTTGGATATATGGATTCTGAGATCTGGATAGTGTAATTAAGTGAAGCGTTACCACTTTTGTAGTTTTTCCTCATCGCCCAACACCCAGACAGTGTGGAATTTTGGTCTGTTTTTTGGAGGGTAGAAAGAACATGGGTAACAGAACTGCCAGCATTTGTTTTGTGAACACCTATTAATCTGTTGCAAAGTTATTCAGTTTTAAATTCCCATTATTTCAAAGTGGGCGACCCTGTCATTACTGACCCAATAAAAATTGCTGCGGTGTTTAGAGAATATTTTAGCGAAGTGTACTCTATCCAGATGAAGGACAGGATTAGCATGGAAGATATTAATAGTTATCTAGACTCGATAGACTTAAACAGGTTGGATCTCGCGAAGTGGCTGTGATGGAAACACCCATTCAAGTGTCAGAGGTGAAACAGCGATAACTCAGCTTGCCTCAGACAAATCACCCAGACCAGATGGCTTCACCTCTAACATTTATAAAGCCTTCATGAATATAATTTCCCTATATTGACCGAGGTGTATAACTATTGGTATTGTGAGGGTTCTCCGAGGTTAGTTTCTTAGAAGCCCTCTTAAAGCGTATTCCAAAGCCAGGTTGAAATCCAGTTAATCCTGGCAATTACAGACTAATTTCTCTGTTAAATGTGGATATTAAAATACTGGTGAAAATCTTAGCCTGCCGATTAGGACCATTTATGCCCAAAATGATTAGTGATGTACAGGTTGGCTTCATGAGCAATAGAGTTTCAAGTGATCATATACATAAACTGCATTATTTAATAGGACAGGCACGAGAAGTACTGACCCTGATGGCCTTACTAGCATTGGACGCAGAAAAGGCATTCAACAGGGTCTCCTGGGACTTTTATTTACAGTTCTAGCAAAGATTAGGCTATCAGACAGCTTTCTAAAGTGGATCAGATTATTATATAAGTTTCCCAAAGCACGGATATGGTGCAATGGAATACTGTCAGACTCCTTTTCTCTTTCCATGGCATGAGGCAGGGTTGCCCACTTTCTCCACTCCTGTTTAATCTATACCTGGAGCCCTTGATCCACAGAATGCACATGGCACAGGGGATTAAGGGAGTGCAAATTGGTAACAGGAGTATCTGGTATCTGCATACACAGATGACTTGCTCTTACATATGGAGGACCCGGAAATAGGTGTCCCAATAGTTTTACAGGAAATAGCGCAGTTTTCAAAAGTCTCTAATTATAAACTGAACATCTCAAAACAAAGCTTTTCCCACTCAATCCTAGATGTCTCCTGAGTGTAGTTAAAGAGTTAGGGCTTAGCTGGGAGCCAAATACGATTTGTATTTAGGAATCAAGGTCACAGGATATAACCACAATGATAAATGAAAATTTGAATAGTCGACAAAACAATTAAACAGGACTTAGATAGATGGAGTTCATTATCTCTGTCTCTCTGGGCCAGAATTGAAATAATTAAAATGAATATACTACCAAAGATACTCTACCCCTAAGTATGTTGGGCCCTATCTACCAAAAGTGTGGTTCCGGTCGATAAAAGCGATTCTTAATAAGTTCATGTGGAAAGGAAAGCTGTCAGGTGATCATAAAGAAACTGACTGCCTTAAAAACGTCAGGAGGACTAGCACTCCCTCCTTTTTAAATACTACATGGCGTTACACGACAGTAAATTAGTACAGTGGACTTTACCAGCTACCATGGTGAATCCCAACCAGTATGTTCCCCATGGATTAATATAGAGAGGACTTGGTCAGTAACTTAGCACTCACACTGAGTTCAATTCCATTCTTGACCTTCAGACTCCTACCTAGAGCACTTAAAATACACCTATAGGGTGGTCAAAAAGCCCTGCAGGTACAGAAGTTCTTAAGGGTGAACTGGCAAACTCACCTGACCAACCTATTATGTAAAATAAGCATTTTCAGATACAGGGAGCCCCAATCACTGCTAAATTCCTGGAATCCCTAAATGGGTTAAAATTGGGAGATTTAGCCCTCAAAGTAACCTGTTGACATACAAGTAAGTTTGCATTCGAATACCGGAGTTAAAGGGACATTTTAAATATTTGCAGATCAGAGACTCAATAAAAGCTCACCTAGGAAAAATGCGAAAATGGGAGGAAGTTGGACATGAGCTATCTTCCCTTTTAAAGATAGCAGAACAAAACATCCAGTGTCTAAATTATATCACGAATTCCAGATCAGAGATGAATGGACCTCCACCAAGATTGGTGCATACTGGAGACAGAGATTAAAGATTGAGGAGGAAACAGTATGGGAGCAAGTATGGAAGAACAATAATAGATATATTAGACAGGATCGATATAAGCTACAGCAGTTTAATGTAATACATAATTTATATTACACCCTGTTAAACTATTCAAAATAGGCAAATTAGAGTCACCCAGATGTAGCAGATGTGGGACTGGAGAGGGTGACTTATACCATATATTATGGACCTGTGCTAAAGTTCGCCCTTTCTGGAACTCTATCTGTGCATCTGTACAATCAGTATTTGGATTAGAGCCCTTTTTAGACCTGAAATATGCCTACTAAATGTTTTCCCCAGTGAAATGGGTTGTACAGAGGAAGGCATTTATAATATTATATCAGCAGCTGCAAAGGCAGTTATTCTCAGACACTGGAAAGAGGCTAAGATACCATCGATGGTTGAATGGTACAGCGAGATTCTGATGGCACTGCAATTAGAATCACATATAGCAAAAATGAACAATAAGGTACAATCATACAATGCCAAATGGGGCCGCTAGAGGCGGTCTTAATTGCCTGAAAGCTTAATGTTTATGACCTTCTGAATTACTAAAGTCGGAACTTATAGCACTTCCTGAGCCCCTTACCATAAGGTGATTGAGTGGCTCATCCTGAGTTGAGTAGATGCTGGGGAGGGAAGGGAAATTTTTCTGTGGGAGTGGGTCAATGGGGTTTTGTTGTTTGAATGTTAAAAGATTTTGCGGGATAGCTAATGTTACCCTCATTATATCAAACTTCGACTAATATTATTTAATATCATGTACACATAGATCTGCCAAAGCTATGTTTTCTCTGTAAAGTCAATAAAGCATATTGAATAAAAAAAATCCCATTATTTCCTATGGAAGTTCATTTTCTGAGATAGAGGTAAAGTTCAACAAAGAATCTGATCCTGTGATAAAGGATTCATTCTTGCAATATCAGTTCATTTTTTGTGAGAGAAAATACTTTTCACAAACCACCATCTTGTTTGTTTTCCCACCAACTAAATCGCATGGAAAATACATAAAATGCTGTTATTTTACAAAACACACACAGAACCTAACTAAACAGGCCCGTTTAGCTAGATTCTGGTGATGGTTTCATCATCAGCCCCAGAAATACTTTTCTGGGCACCTGAAATGTCCAGTGCCCAGCTTATTGAGAAAAGCCTTCCTCCATGTTCTCTGTATGAGAACAGTAGTAATTCTTGATTTCTGCAGCTGCAGCTGGAACTCAGGCTGTTGGCTGCAGGGTGAAGTGTGAGCTGCTGTTTCCTGGTGTCTAGTGGCCCCAGGAAATTCATCCACCTTTATGAGTCATTTAATATCAGGTGTGCCTGCTCAGTCTGAAGTACTTGACATTTAAATTTTAGTTCTGAGCATTAAATTTAAAAATGTATTTCAACAGCTATTTAAAATTGCTTATGTCATTTGTAGGTGTACATAACCCTCATGGCCACCAGACCTGAAATATTAAAATGCTGTGTTATTAGTATTAAATAAGTAAAAGTAGGAGTTTATTCACCAGGCCAGTAGCCCAGGATCTGCTTAAGAACAGTGATGACTCTGTTAAACAACTTACTGAGTTCACCTCAGAGTTCCCAAATATCTCCTGTTCACAGCAATTTTCACTCATAGTTTTAGCAGTTGAAACCCTGGGCATAGAGTAGAAATGCACAACATTTCCAAAAAATTTAACAAAAATATTAAAGTTACGATTGAATGGCTATAACTGATTCCAGTAATGAAGCTTCCATTCTGGCTGCAGTTCAACAAGGGTTCATATAAACAAGCAAAATATAAGTACTAAGTAAATTTAGATGCCAAAAATGTATATAAAGGATTTGCATATGTAGCCCATGATGCTTTGCATTGTGGGGGCATGTGTGATTTTGTACTTTCCTGAAACTTGGCTTCCCAGTCAAGTGCCCTTGGGAGTAACCCTTGCCTTGGTGTTTGCTTGGGAGGTTCTTTGTCTTTTAAATAGTTTTTATTTTAATGGGTTCACCACAACATATCCAAGGCACACTGTCTTAAGGGTAGCTGGTCCATTCCACTGGGGTGTCAAACAGATGAGGCATACTAATGAGTCCTGTTAGGGCGAAACACGTGTCTATGTCTTCAGTTAGCACCTTTGCAAACTGTGTGAGAGAGCCTTTCGGCACCATGCAAATCTGCTTAAAGTTGGACTAGCATAACATTCTGTGGTGATTTGCATATACAGCCCATGATGCTTTGCATTGTGGGGGCATATGTGATTTTGTATTTTCTTGAAACTTGGCTTCCCAGCCAAGTGCCCTTTAGGGTAACCCTTGCCTCGGTGTTTCGCATGGAGGTTCTTTGTCTTTTAAATAGTTTTTATTTTAATGGGTTCACCACAACATATCCAAGGCACACTGTCTTAAGGGTAGCTGGTCCATTCCACTGGGTGTCAAACAGACGAGACATACTGATGAGTCCTGTTAGGACGAAACATGTGTCTATGTCTTCTGTTAGCACCCTTTGCAAACTGTGTGAGAGGCCTTTCGGCACCATGCAATTCTGCTTAAGAGTTGGACCAGCATAACATTCTGTGGTGATTTGCATATGCAGCCATGATGCTTTGCATTGTGGGGGCATGTGTGATTTTGTATAGGGATAGTACTGTTATCAGGAAGTAAGATAGATAAGACTCTGTAAAGCGCACATAGTAAGCCTGTTGTATACTGTGTTTGACAAATGCCTGTATTTTTGGCTGATTCCTAAATGTACTCAGATTTTTTGTCTGCCTTGATGTTTGTTTCTTGCACTGTTTTGTCCTCACTGTGACGAGGTACCTTTGTAAATAAGCCTCTGGCTCCAAGGTTGTTAAACTGATGTTCTAATAAATAAATAAATAAATAGTTAACAATTATACCAATTTAGCAACTTTACTAACTGTGCAGCAGAAATCTGGGGCCTGATTCCAACTCGCATGGAGTAACTCGTGGGCTAATGGGAGTTGCACCATGAGCACTATGCCAGAATCCTGCACCTTGTTCACGCTTGCACCACAGGAATGGCGCAACAGACCTGGGTGCCGCAAGTTGCAGCTGGCATGTAACTGCCCCTGGAGACTCCCCACCCTGTAACACTGCCCTGACCACATGGGGCATTGGTGGGGTTGCTGGTTAGCACAAGTGATTGGGGAATGACGTGACATGGACCCGGGGTCCCCTGACTATCGAGGGTGGGGGCATGACTGTACTGGGGTGAAGATGTGAGTACATACATGTGCTTTCCATGGTGCTGCGGGGGAGGATCCATTGTTTTGCCAGGACAGATGCCCTTAGACCAGCTAACTGCTGATCTAACCCACAGGCGCCATTACCTGTCCTGGAATGCTGTAGGTAGGTTACAGCAGCTGCCCTTCAGGAATAGGGCACAGTTGCTGCCATAACCCACCCTGCACCATGCTGCAGTCAGTTGTAGGCATAGTGGGTGGTGTAGCTCACCTTTGGTGCAACCTGCATGCCGCATGATGCAAGCCACATCTCAGAATCACGACTTGCATATCTCATGGCACAAGGTGTAATTTATGCCATGGGGTTTGGCGTAAATCACCTTAAGCCATATGCAAGTCATCCTGGAATTGAGCCGGGGGTGTCATTGTGATTTTACATACCTCGGGTTTCTGACATGCATTTCCTTCTGGTATGCCAGGGCAGTTTACCATGCTTGATAACTGGAAAATCATAACATAAACATAATAATGCTGAAGATGAAATTCAGTAACTCACTCTGTATTGCTGCATACACAATCAAATATACATCTTGAACTACGTTGGATCCCACAAGAAAGCAGCCATCCCACTGACACATTGCTGGAATTAAGAACATAGAAAACATAGATCTACAGATCAGGAATTCAGTGTTAGAGCTTGGCAGCTTGAACATTGATTGCTGTCAAAACAGCAGTGATCCCCATTTCCACTAAGACCCAACAACATTGTTCTACAAACTGACATGAAATTCCAACAAGAGAATCATTTGATGCACTTCTTACAAACATCTGAGAGTCTGCCATAAATTAGGGCTATAAGAACTCAGAGAAGTTTTGACACTTATTAAATAAGAACCGAAGCATGAGGGGTTCTGATTAGTCCTGATTAGTTCTGATTTTCATAAAAATGTCAATAGATATGTTAAAATGCATAATAGTGCATAAACTCTCTGTAGTATTCAACACAGTGGCAAAGGAATACTTTAAATAATCATTTGTATAAAATAATGTAGAACTACTAATGTGGAAGAGAGTTGGGGCAACAACGACACATGTAGCACAGTCAGCAACCTACAGTAATTCTTTTGTGGCCTCTCTTGACACATCTGCCTGGGCACAGCACAAGAGCACATAATGCACTCTCTTTATTTCTCTCACTGATCTCTCTCTCTCTCTCTCTTTCTCAGTTCTCCCAGTGTATCCTTCCCTCTCTCTCTCTCTCTCTCTCTCTCTCTCCCCCCCACCCTCTGTGCTGCTGCTGGTGTGTTACAGTATGTATGTTTTGAGAATCCTTTCCCTCTTTACACTGTTCCCCATTTCTCTCTTTAAATCTTTCTCTCCCTGCAACTTATTTTTTTCCTTGTTCTGGGTCATTCAGCTGAATCAGGCACTCAAGTCTAGTGCTGCTTTTCAGTATTTCTTTCTCTCTCTCTGTCTCTCTTTCTCTTTCTATCCTTATCTATTTGTCTCTTTAGTCTCTCATTGGCACCTCTCTCTATTCTCTTTATATGCTTTTTGATTCCCTGCATCCCTCTCCGTAGTCACAATCTTTCATTAAAATATTTAAAATCCCACTTTCTCTTGATCTTGCTCACTCTCTCAGTATCTCCTTGTCACTAGCTGCCTATCTCTTAACTGATCTCTGTAAGGCATGCCAGCATATTGAGCCAGATCACATGAAGAGTCACCATAAAATGCCGACAGAGGAATGGCTCACAAGACTTGCAATAATGCAGACCTAGCGATGTCCTCAACAATGAGATGCCCCTCACGCACTGCCAGACACAGCAGCAAATCACATCAGGGACCTCCTCCAGTTCCTGCCTCCACCCATTCAATCATGTAAAGCATTCATGAAGAGTGTGAGGGAATGCAGCAGCAAAGTGGAAGATTAATAAATAAATAAAGAGCATAAAAAGTACTACAAATGAAAAATGCAGCTCACTCACAGACTGGGAGCTGAACTTCACATCTGAGTCCCTATTGATCCTAGTCCATGAGTAAGTCCTGGATCAAGAGGGGTTCAGTTTGTTATGGAACAGTCCACCACCCTTAACCAGTACAACCACCAATGCAATCTACACTGGTTGTCACCAAGCTTGACCTAAGTAGTCAGTTGTACCAGCTGCTCCACCACTTGTTGTGGCTAATCACTCACACTGTTAGCGTCACAAAGCACTTCTAGCCATTGCCAAAGAGATTAGCAACAGTGAACCATGAAAACTGACCCACGTTAAGGAACTCAGGGTTAACCTACTGCCAGTGTCCAAGTCACAGATTTAAAAGGCCATCTTCTCTGGAAATGTCCTATTTTTCCTGTTTAAAACACAACTTCTCTTCAAATGGTACTCAGCTCTGGCCCATGGCTGTCATACCTCCTCCACATCATGTCTGTTCCACCACCTCAGCCTCAGCTCCTTCCCCCATGTAGAAATGCCCTGGCTGCTTATGCAACAGAATACATTCCCAGATGGAAATGTGGAAATGCCACAGGTGGAGAGTGATATGGTATGCCTCCAGTCCCTGACTTCTTAATCCTGGCTACAATGTTTTGGTGCTGTCATTAAAGGACTCTTGGATAAACTTGGAGACTTGGGTTTGAATCCATAGCTACCATTTGTATACCATGTGACCCTGAGCAAGTCACTTACCTTCCTAGAGCTCCCAGGAATCACCTAGAAATGAGTTTCAGATCAGTGTGCCTTTCCTGGCCAAAATGATAAAATAAAGGTAAAATAAATAAATAACAACTTGGAACTGGACTACAGTAGCTGAGTCCTTATTTATCTGAGTTCTGGAGAGAGGGCAGGACTGTGGGAGGGTTCTGATTTAAATAGGAACTGTCTGCATACCCCTACCATAAATCTATAGAATCCTGAAACATATAGGCAGAGCATGCATAGCGGTCAACAAAATATCCATACAGTTGATAAATTAGTCTGCCCAAGGTTTAATAAAATGAAAACAAAAACACAGTTTCTTATTTTAAATCGAATTGCCTTATTTTCTCTATGCATGCACTTTCTGTACATAGTTCTGAGGGATTGGTCTGATTTAGGATCCTGTTTGGCAAAAGGATTCCAACTGAGGGACTTCTTTTCTCAAAAGGCACTCATTTGCTTTGTTGGTATTCATCTCTCTTGTATGCTGCTAGTACTTATCCATGATGGATTATGACAGTTCTTCTAGTGTGCTTTACTTCTAGCTATGTCTTCTGGTGTGTGTGTGTGTGGGGGGGTGGGCTACATATCTCAGTTGGTGCACATCAGCTATTGCTGGAGCAGCTTGTCACACAGAACATCAGCTGCTGCTGGTTGCTCAGTACTGCAAATCAAATTATTCTGGTTGTCCCTCCCAGTTGAAATCACCTGGTGCTCATATTGCTGGTTGCAATGAGGTGAGTTGCAGATCAGCTGGTTCTGGTGTCACCACATGGTACAGTACAGTTCAACTGCTGGTGCTATTGGTCACTCAGTTGTGCAGATCAGCCTCTGGTGCTGGTGTTAACTTGATGGTGTACCAGGGTTCCAATTCAACTCATACTAGGAGACAAGCATCAGCTCCTTACTCAGGCGATACTCTGCCTTCCCTGGAGCTTTCAACCCGCACTCTCAAGCTGGTGCCCCAGCCTCTTCCCCTCTGAAGGCCACTCACTGCTAGGTATTTAAACCCCACCACTGCTCTTTAATGGGCCAGGAATTAACAAGATTGGCTGCTAGAACAGCAGCTGGGATTGCCTCTATAATGTAATTATTTGCTACCAGGAGCATATGGTATCCTGCAAGGATAGCAACATATCTGTGAGGTACTTATGATGATGCTGCTGTTGAATTATTAGGGACACATCCAGTCATTTAATACTAATTGGGAACTGGTGTTACTCCACACCACTGCTGTACAGAGCCATGGGTACCAAGAGAAAGTAACTTTTGTCATTAATAAAGGGCAGGTTTTGTTTAGAGACAAAAGTGCATCTTCTAATCAGTAGGAAAAAATGTTTTTGTTGAAAAATACATAACTGTATTTCTAAGGCACAATGTGTAGATTTCCTCAAGCTGTGGCTGGTAAGCAATGAAGAATCAAAACACTTGATCCACCCAGGTGTCAGATACCTGCCCCCAACAGCCCATTGTTTTATATTAATAAGCTGACATCATGGGGCTCAATTGCAGTGTCATCATTTAGTGCCCCCAGCAGTGGGGACACTGAGAACCCACCCCAGTGTCATGAGATATATATATATATTTTTTTTTTTATTCAGACCTGCAAGAAGGAAAACAGTCCCCAGTCTTTTTTGTAATCCTGACAAAAGAAAATGGTCCCTCATTGTCTTCCTCCATCCCTACCTTCCACTGAGCACCCACCACCCACACACCCTCCTTACCACCAGAGGTCATAGGCTGTCTTCATCTGTGGACCAGGACAGATCTGCTCTCTTCAAAGCTGAACCACAAATTGAGGAATGAAGGTAAGTGCTGTATAATGTATTTCAAAGGCATTTTGAACTTATGTTCCTAGCTTTGCCAGTTTTGGAATTTTTTCACTAAATTTTGAATAAGGCATTTTTGGGACCCCAACTCATGAATACTGCCACTGCCATTTCATTAATCAGGCCTGGAAGGTGATTTCGCTGTTGCTGCACAAAATAAACTTTCGGGACTGAATGATGTGATTCACAACCAGTGTTCATGAGGTGGGGTCCCAAATAGGCCATGTTGAAAAATTAGTGAAATAATTTCTAAAAATGGTTAAGATCGTGTGTTCATTGAAATATTTTTATGCACGTGCATAGCTTTGGTAATTTTCAATATTTTAACTTCAGATTTTCAAGCATATCCATTTTTTTCACACCACCTCATGAACGGTACAGCTATCATTTTCACATCCTGTCCAAAATGTGTTTTGCACCTGTGGCACAGAATGGCATGTTGGTATGGATTTAAAAATATACACCTATGGGGTTTATGGGGTGGAGTCATAAGAAGACTATGTTGAAAATTTGGGGTCAAAATATGAAAAATGTCAAGGTCATGACCATTCTTTGCAATCTCACTATGCCCATGAGTAACTTTGGAAATGTTCAATATTTTTACAACAGATTTTCAACATAGTTTTCTTTTACCCAGCCTTACCTGTGGTGTGGAATGACATTGCAGTTGTACAGAATTATGTTTTGGCAGTGATTCAAAAATGTTCTGTACCAGGTACATGAGGTGGGGTAATAAGATTGCTATGCTGACAATTTAGTCACTGTTGTCCTATAAATGGAAGTGCAGGCCCAGAGGGCCTGTACTTCAAAGCTTCATTCATATATGCATGTAATGAGGATGAAAGCACAGGGTCCTTTGGATCTGGCTCCTCATGCCTAACATTTACCCATTCCATCAAAAATAATCTTAACACCCACCCTCCCAAACCAGGCAGGAGAGCAGGCTTGCAGTGTGCCTTGAGCTTCTCAAGCTTAACTCTCACTCCATTCTCATAAAATCTACACATCTAACCTTATTTACAGATGTAATGGGGTGGGTGTTAGGCTTGAGAAGCCCAAGGCACACCTCACACCTGTTCTCCTGCCTGGTTTGGGAGGGTGGGGTGTTAGGAAACCTAATGCCTCATTTTGCAACTTTTCACTTTCACCTAACTGGAGCATCAATAAAGTTTTTGCAACTTATTTCCTTTCTTTCTGAGAAAGTATAATAGTATCCTTATTTTATTGTTTGAGCGCAGGGGTCCTTTGTACCCTGCTGTCCCATCCTCCATAGATGCATGTATGTATGTAGCTGTGGAAGCACAGTGCCCTCCAGGTCCTGCACTTACTTTTATAAGACAACAGTGATCAAATTGTCAGAATAGCCATCTTATTACCCCACCTCATATACCAGGTACAGATTATTTTCAAATCTCACCAAAATGTAATTCTAGTAACTGCAATGGCATTCCATGCCACAGGTGTGAAACACATTTTGGCCAGGATTTGAAAATGACATCTATGACATGCATGAGGTTGGGCAATAAGAAGGCTATGCTGCAAATCTGTTGTCAAAATATTTTAATTTCGAAGTTATGAGTGTGCATAGCAAAATTGCAACAAATAGTCATAACTTTGACATTTTAATAATTTTACCCAACTTTTCAACATAGACTTTATGACCCTTCCTCTTGAACAAGGTCAGCAAAATTGTTAAGTCCTACCCAAAGGTGATTTCACCAACAGACTTCAAAATCAGCTGTATTCTTCATGAGGTGGATCCCAAAAGGCTGTGATGAAAACTTGAGGTTAAAGTCTGACAAAATGGCAAAGTTTGGCATAAAAGTTGAAAACCCTTTGGAATACATTGAACCACATTCACCTTAGTTTCTCATATTGCAGTCACTGGTTCCAGCAGCAAGATGTGTCTTTGACTAGAGAGTGGGACTTGAACCTGGGACCTGTTCAGGTGAGTTTGGGTATGTGGTGTGTACTAGGGATATGGGGTGGTGGGTGCTGATTGACCATTTTATTTATTTCAGATTTCTTTCTTTCAATGGGAGGTGAGGTGCTACTAGACACCAATGAATACGGTATGACACAATGGGGATGGCAATCAGTGGGTGGGTGGGGTCCCACTGGACACCATAGAAATGGCCAATGGTGATCAGCTGTGGGGGTGTCACTAGACACTAGAGAAATGGGCAACAGTGATCAGAGGATGAGAAGGGACTGCTACACCATGAAAAACAATGTAATATGTAATCGGTGACTGGGGTGCAACTATTGCACTATGGAAAATTAATATTTATATGAGATTGGTGACTGGGGAGGGTGAGACCACTATAATATAGAAAAATAATGTTTCATATAGGATTGGTGACTAGGCGGGGAGAGACCACTACACTATGGAAAAGATATATTTTATAAGTGATCTATGACCCTGGAGGGGCAGGGAACACCACACTACTGAAATTGCAAATTATAAGGAAAGGTGGTGAAAAGGCTTTGTTCTCGCATCCTAAATCCTTTTTCATCACTTATGATCCTTTTCATTTGAATGAAAAAGGATTCCAAGGATCTTAGAGTGACAAAAAGGATTTAAAACATTGAAAAAAAAGAACATCCCACGATCATTTTGGTACCAGACAACTGCAGAATCCAACTAACAGAGTTTCAATGAGCAAGATTCATTTCCTGGTGTCTGTATAGGACCTCATTTTCATGGGTTCTCAATATTATTATTTTTAAAAATGGAAAATGAGATGGCAGCTCACCAAAAGGATTTTTTCTTGAAAAAAGGATTAGTCCCTTGCAAAAATTATTATTTTTGTGAGGCCAAATCATTTGTTGAACTTTATACCTCTATCCTGGAAGCGATCTTCCCTTGAAAATTATGGGAATTTAAAATTGAATAACTTTGCAACAGATTAATATTTTTCTCCAAACAAATGCATGACCATTCTGTTACCCAAGCTGTTTCTACTGTAAAAACTCACACCATAATTCCACACCTTATACACACCTAATACTTATGACAAGCTTATTACTAAGCTGCTAAGGACGACTATAACTCTGGTATTGTTTGCATCCATCCTACCTGTACCAGCTTGTTTGTATCTATGTCTTAATTTTACTGTTATACTTATGTGTTGTACTGCTATACTGTGTATTTTGGTTTGTCTTACTGTGACACGGTACCTTTGTAAATGAGCCTATGGCTCAAAGGTTTTCAAACTGCTATTTAAATAAAATAAAAATAAATAAACACCATCTGGGAAAAAGTTGATGAGGAAAAACTGCAAAAGTGGTGACTTTTAAGGTTTGTGCACTATCTATATCTCAAATTCTCACATTCAACTGGAACAAAACTTGCCACATCAAGAGATCTACCCACAGGACAGCATGTGCCAAATTTTGTGCAAATCCATTGATTGGTTGCAAAGTTATTGAAGTGCAAAATTTGAGGTTTATCATTAAACAGCCTACTCAACCCTAACTATAGGGTGTGGTAGTGCTACTATAGTTAGGGTTGAGTAGGCTGTTTAATGTTAAACATCTGACTTTGTACATTAATATCATTGACTCCTTTTGACAAAGTGAGCTGAAATTTTGTATGTGTTGTCTAAGAGGCAAGGTCTTCATGAGTTCATGAGTTCATGGTGGGCAGGAGAAACCATGTCAAACTAATCTAGTTGACTTCTTTGACTGTGTCACTAAGACAGTAGACAGCGACCAAGTGGTAGACATGTTCTATCTTGATTTCAGCAAGGTCTTTGACTCTGTGACCCACAAAAGGTTGATCAGGAAGTTGGTGGACCTTGGGGTTGGAAAAAGATGACCAGATGGGTGGAAAACTGGCTGAGGACAGAACCAGAGGATTGTTGTGAGGAGAGTCATCTGGCACCAAACAGGTAACCAGTGGGGTTCCACAGGGCTCAGTGCTGGGGCTGGTGTTGTTCAGTGTCTTCATCAGTGACAATGGGGATGGTATTAAGGTCAGAATGTGCCTATTCACAGATGACACCAAGTTCTGTGGGAAAGTGGACACAGCTGAAGGGATACAGCACCTACAGGAAGATCTAGAAAAGCTAGGAGGTGGTCCAGGATCTGGCAGCTTGGCTTGAATGCCAAGAAATACAAGTTATGCATATTGGAGCCAAGAATCCCAGGAGAGGGTTCTACCTGGGTAGAGTCTGATATCTGCATCAAAGGAGGAGAAGGTCCTGGGAGTGACGATCACTAGTGGCCTGAAGCACGCACACAGTGCAAGAAAACAGCAGCAAAGGCAAATGAGAAGCTGGGATGCATATCTAGTGGGATCAGTAGTAGGAGAGAAGAGGTTATACTGCCCTTGTACAAGTCACTGATAAGGATGCATCTAGAGCATGCAGTTCAGTACTGGTGCCGTCACCTCAAAAGGACATTAACCTGCTGGAGAAGGTTCAAAGGAGGGCTACAAAGATGATAGTGGGTCAGCAGGGCAAGACATACGAGGAGGTTGTGGGCACTGAACAAGTGCTCCCTGGAAGACAAGAGAGAGAGAGAGAGAGGACATGATTGGGACTTGAAAGGGATAAATAAGGTTGATAAGGAGAATCTCTTTAAGCTGAGTGGCAACCATAACATGAGGGCATATAGTCTTAAGCTGGAGGGTGGGAGGTTTAGAAGGGAGGTCAGAAAGCACTTCTTCATAGAGAGTGGTGGACATTTGGAATGTGCTGCCAGAAGAAGTAATCTTTTGAGGACAGTGAGCAGCTATAAGAGAGGCTGGGATAGGCATGGGAAGCTAAGGATCATGGGTAGGAGGATGGGATGAGTGGAGAGGGAGGGCAGGGACATTAGCTCAAGCTGTGGACCCTGCAATATGAGCAGGCTTGATAGACCATATGATCTTCTTCTGATGGCTTCTTTGTATGTTCGTATGTTCTTCATGTGTGGTTTCTTGGTCTGCATGTGTCATTTTTGTACTTTTTCTTATACTTAACTTCTTTTTGCTGTCCTCTACAGCCTGCATGGAATGGAAATGTTATCCCAAAGTTGCTTGGGGACATGTGCTGTGCCCTATGGTAGTGTCTTTGACACGTCCTGGAAAAAAATATTAGGGGTTCCAGAGTTGTAAGGGCTTTAGATTTTATTGTTTTCTGACCTCGCATCGCAGTAGGGTTTTGAGATAGCATTGCTCTGTGAAAGTAAAAATTTGATGTCACAAATGCTGGTTTTGCTTTTGTGCCACATAATTGGCAGGGCACCAAACATTTCTTGGGCCATGCCAACTGCCATCTTGTTGATTTTTCCATGTAATGACAAATATGGAAAATACATAATACTACTGTGATTTTAGAAAACAAACACCTGAACCTAACTAAACAGGACCCATTTAGCTAGATTCTGATGTTTGTGTATTGACATTATTTCCACAAATATGTTTTCTGGGCATCTCAGATCCTGGGTGGACAGCTTAATGAGAGGCGCCTTTTTCCTGCTTTCTCTGTGTGAGAACAGCAGACATTTCTTCACTTCTGCAGCCACAGCTGAACTCATGCTCCCAGCTGCAGTCTGAGCTCTGAGCCACCGCTGTTGTTTCCTGGTGTCACTGGAGTAACATTTCTTATTCATCAAACACTGTACATATACATTGAATAAAGAGCATGGACATTTTCCTACTATATTGGCTATTATCTTTCTGCATGTGTGCAGTCCAGTTAGTAAGCATATAAAACAAATATGTAGTACATAACTCATCATGCTACTTCTCTTCCTGCCAGCTACCCAAGATGCGCTGGTACAACAGGTTTAAAGAAATCTGCCTTAATTCAGTCCATGCCTTCCCTGTAGCAGAGCAGGTGTTAGTATTGTTTTTAGTATCCTAATACAGTTGCAACCCCACTGTTTCCTCCCCTTTTGCCCAAAGGGAAGGGCAGGCAAGCATATAGAGACTTCTCGTCTCTGGATCTGTTGTATTGCTTACCAGGAGTTCCTTGCATTTCAGTAAAATTAATATGCCCACACCGAGGCCTGGAGTTTCCCAGGAAACACTGAGACCCTTTCTGGTATTTTAGTGCATCAACATCCTCATTATTCATGTATACTGCCAGGTGTTTAGTGGCACTCTGACCTGCCAGTAGCTGTCCCCATTGTCCCATTTCACATTTCCTGGTGTTTATTTGCACCCCCACCCCATTGTAGGTAAAACCTGTAATAAATGTCAATTAATAATACTGATTGGAGTCCAATCATAAATCTCCCTACCATAGACCTTCTCTTGATTATTTCATTATTAATTTTAAGGACATTGTCAATAGACATGAACCATTAACCAAGCACAGCTCCAAGGGCATCAAAGCTCCATGGCTTTCCAGTGAAATCAGGTCACTTACAAAGAAGTGTGATGTTGCCTGGAAGGTTTACAAATAAAGTTACCTATGCTCGGACTGGCTAGCCTATCATCAGCTGAGAAATCAATGCAAAAGCAGGACTCAGGGTGCTAAATGTGCCTACTATCATTCCTCCAAACAGATAGTCGAAGTAACCCCAAGGTTTTTGGAAGCAGATTAATTCTCTAATCAACAGCAAATCAACCCAGTGTCCCAGTTCTGTATTGTCTGGGATGAACTGTTACAGGATCCACCATCCATTGCAGAAGGAATAAACCAGTTTTCACTGACCTCGATAGATACACTGCCCACCTAAAGCCTACCACCGAGTTTTCCATCAATAGCCAGCCCCTGCTGACCTTGACTCTGCCCAGCATTCAACTTAAAACTCATCACACAAAGCAATGTTTGGAAGTTACTACTAAAAACTTAAGGAAGAGGTTCTCTTCCCAGATTCCTTAAACTAGGGCTGGGGCCCTCACTGCTCCTGTTTTAATCTATTAAATAGGTCCTTCCTCTCAGTTCTGTGTCTAGTCAATAGAAAGTGGCTGTTGTAGTCCCCTCCATAAGGGTGGTTCACCTGCCGTTGAATATTTTCAACCGATTTCAATCTTATGTCCCTTGGCAAAGATCCAGGGGAGGATTTTGTACAATCAACTGCAATCTTATCGTGACACTCATCACCTTCTTACGGACTAACAACATGGCTTTAGAAAGGCCACAGCACTTCCACAGCCCTGGTCAAGGTCTTGGCTGACATCCTAAAAGCTAGTGATGCAGGCCTTGTTACAGGTGCATTGTTCATAGATCTGATGAAGGCCTTGATCTTGTCAACCATAACCTTCTGCTTGCGTAAATTGCACCATATAGGCCTTGACTGCCTTGCACTGACATGGTTTCAAAACTATCTCATGGGAGAACACAAAGGGTAAAGTGGTCTGGATCTCTCTCCTCCCTCAGGCCTATTTTACACTAAGTATCACAAGGTTCAATACTTGGCCAGTTGCAGTTCTTGCTCTTTATTACTGAGCTGCCAAACTTCTTGGGGGTGTGTCAGTGAAACTCTGTGTCTATGATACTATCTTATACCATTCTTCAGAAACTTGGTCTGCTTAACTAAACTTTTAACTTGCTCAAAAATGGTTCTCAGCAAACCACCTAATTCTAAATACAAAAACCTAAAGCTATGATATTCAACAATCCCTCAACTAAACTATCTTTCTCTGCCTCTTAACATTCTTTTCAAATTTATGCATGATCAAGTGACACCATTGAGGTAGTTAATACTTTTAAATATCTGGGCATGCATCTTGATGACTCCTTTTCATTAGAGTCTCATGTTAACAATCTAACTAAAACCCTAAATCAGAAGTTGGGTCTCCTGTACAGACTACACCTCATTCTGTCTTCCTCTGCTTGCCAAAAAATTGTTTCCAAATACCTCCTCCCTTAATGTTCTATGGTGCACCTCTCTTACTATTTGCACAACCCTCTTCCCTCACTCGATTGCGACAAATGTATTTTAGGATAGGGCATTTTACATTAGGAGCTGAACCTAGAAGGCACCATTGTGACATCCTGACTTCTCTAAACTGGACAGACAATGACTCCAGGTTATAGTACCTCACACGATGCTTTGTTTTTAAACTAGTAAATCCATATAATCCCCTTGCCTAAGGGTATCAACACCAAAAATGAATGCTCATCCACTTAGATCTACTTCCCTTCCCTTATAGCAACCCTGAAATCACACTGTCTCATAGGTAGGGATTTATTTTCCTACTCTGCCATGATGGCCTGGAATGTCCTCCCATCTGCCATGCTCTCCTGTCCTACCCTGTCACTTTTCAAACAAGAACGGTCCACTCTCCTCCTTAAACCCCCTCATTGCTCATACTTTTGCCAATCCTTGTTCACATTGCTATTTGCTAACACTATATTATTTTCTGTAGCTATCTCTGATTGTTTATGTCTATAAATATGTCTTGTGTCCAGACCTGTAAATGTGTCCTTCCAGGTTTTATTCCTTACATTTTGCTACATTTATGTTATCCTCAAAGGCACTTACCAGTTTAATAAGTTGAATTATGCCTATGTACTGCAATGTCACTATTGTTTTAATATTTGTACTTACTTATACCCAATATTTGTATTTATTGTATTTTGCTGCATGTGTTCCCTGGGTCATCAGTGAAAAAGGGACTGTATGGTCTCAGTGAGCATACCCAGTTACCAAACTTCAAATAAAATAAAATAAATAAAATAAAACAGTCCCTTAAATTATTTTCAAAACCTGTCAAAACAGAAAATGGTCCCTACGCCAATAAGCTACCCCACTCCCACCTTCCACTGAGCACCAACCACCCCACCCCAGTACACCCCACTCACTAAACAGGTCCAAGGTTTAAGACCCACTCTCCAATTGAAGACACGTCTTGCTGCTGGAACCGAAGACTGCAGTATGAGAAACTAAGGTAAATGCAGTTCAATGTACTGAATTTCAACTGAGGTTCAACGCATATGCATAACCTTACAATTTTTAAAACATTTTCACCCCAAATTTCAACATAGCTTTTTGGGGACCCCACCTCATGAACAATAGGACCGTTGTTGTGCAACTCCTGGCAGAAAGGTGATTTTGCAGTCCTTGGCAAATTCACCTTTTTAGTGAATTGGAAATTTGTTCTGAGGTGGGGTTATAAGAAGGTTAAGTTGACAATTTGTGGTGAAAGTATGTAAAAATGGCAAAAGTTATGACCATTCATTGCAAGTTCCCACTCATGCTCAGTAACTTTGGAAATGTTAAATATTTATACCTAGATTTTCAACATAGCCTTCTTATTACCCCACCTCATGTATGTCACAGCTGTAATTTTTCAGATCCTGGCAAAAAGTGTTTCTGCACCTGTATTGCAGAATGGAGTTGCAGTTGTGCAGAATTACATTTTAGTGGGGATTTGAAAATGTTCTGTACCTAGTACATGAGGAGGGAAATAAGGAGGCTGTGCTGACAATTTGGTACCTGTTGGCCTATAAATGGAAGTGCAGGACCTGGACAGCCCTGTGATTCCACAAATACATACATATACACAGCTATGGAGGGATGGGAGTGCTCCCACAGGCAAATAAGGATACAATTATACTATCTCAAAAGTAAGGAAATAAATTGCAAAACTTTGTGAATGCTCTACTTAGGTTAAAGCCACAAAAGTAGTGAAATGTGGTATTAGGGTTTCCAACCTAACACCCACCCTCACCCTGCAGACACCAACAAGCATCGGGATATGCCTTGGGATTGTCAGCCCTAACACTCAACTCATTCTGCTATACTGTACCCATCTCATCTTATTTACTTATGGAAAGGGCTGAGGCATTGGGATGATTACCCCAAAGGCACACCCCAATGCCTGTTTATTGTGGTGCAGAGGGGGAGGGGGTGTTAGGGTTGAAACCCTAACACCACATTTCCTTACTTTTGTACCATCAACCCTATTTAGAGCATTGACTAAGTTTTTGCAGTGATAGATATGTGTATCTTAAATATGGTGCAAGCAATTTACTCAGTAGGCAAAGTATCTACAAAGTGCATTGGTAAGGTTGAATAAAGGTTTAACCCTTAGACTGCCGACAGAATTAAAAAGTATAGGAATGTTGGACTGATATATCAGTCCAAGGCCATGTAAGGGTAAACAACAGAAAAAGTAAACAAAAATAATTTAAGCAAGTTAGTACAATTATGTTAAACATTTTCTTGTACCACTAGTTATCTAAGTTTATTTTCAAGAAATACGTACTGTATGTTTTAAATATGTAACATTGTTTAGTATATAACAAAATAAATCATGTATGACAAAACCTTTCAAAGCCTCCCCATTTTAAAACTACACTAGATAAATACCTTTCAATTAGAAATATAAGTTTGACTTATTTTAATTATTTGGCAATCAGCATCTTGGGATTGACATGTATGGGCTGGTATCTGCAGGGCTACCATTATAATTGCAACTGGTTGCAAAACAAAAATATGGCATACGTCTCTTTTCTTCTTTTATTAAAGCTGGAAAGTTCTGCTTTCAAGCAAAGGTCATTTCTCTTGGAAAGATTTTCTTTTAGGCAGCTGTGTGTCATCAATTAAGTACCTTGTGCTTCATCAGTGGTTTCTTCAGAATGATGTAAGTACCATGAATTCTGTTCTTGTTAGTCTGGGGAATGGCTTTAAGATTGTACTCTAGCTATGATGAGCCAGAGAAATGGTTCCACTACTGAGTAAGTGACAAAGCAGCTGACATTATGGTTAAATGATTTCAGCAGGGTGATTACTCTGACAGGGTCATAAACTAAACTATTAAGAGGAGAAGAGGAGCACAGAGAGGGAGAAAACATCATTATTAACATGTAGCAAACAAGATGAGGAACTTAAACACAATTGTTTTGCAACCCCATTTTCTCCTTGTTTTGGTCATCTTAAGAGTATCATTCAGGAAAACTGAAGGATCTTCAGATCTACCTTCAAGGGGCAGACATGTTTAAAAAAACTCTATTAATTGTTTCAAAAGAGTAATACACTACAGAATACTATAGTGCACACTGATCAGTATTGGAATTACACTTTATGAGCTTTAGGAGCTGAGAGCCTGTAAGGGTGCCATCTTTAAATTGAGCCCCCTTACAATTGTAAATCAATGGCAGTGATGCAGGAGCTACTGGGGCTCACTTCAGAGATAGGGGTCTGAGCCCTGCCAACCCTCCTGTAATTCTAGTACTGACACTAATTATGTAATATAAGTGCTTGAAGATACAGGTTTCAGTTGTGAACCTCCACCACTGGCCAGTTTTCACTGTTGGAAATTGTGCTCAGTGTGGCAACTTCTAAAGACTTCATGAAATTTATAATGTTCACAGGAATTAAACAAATTCATCTCAGACAGAGGATAGGTTAGATTTTTCAGAAATCATTAAATGGGCAAAATGCCTAGTTACACAGGGTGGGATTTTCAGAAGTCATGAAATGGATTCAACTCCTAAGCTTGGCAGGATTTTCAAAAGTCATAATGTGGGGCTATTTTCTCAAGCTGTACTTGTCTATGGAAGTTCTAATGGTTTTATGGTACTTAAAATCCACTATTGAAAAAAAATAATGCAAGATATAGATTTAAATGATACACATGTCAGAAAGGTCTAAAAATGTGTCCAGGTCCATTTATTTCTGAGCTTTGAAAGCCAGATGTAACTTACTCAAAGTTTAAAAGTTGGGCATAGCTATAGCTTAGTTTTGAAAATTGTGCATAGGGACAATCTGACTGATGCACAAAGATGTGCAACAGAAAATCATATCCCGACATGGTTGCCAAAATCTCCCCATAGTCTATTTATTTAAATGTCCCTGTGACCAGGGATATATTGGAAAAAACTGTCACCAACTAATTACCAAATTCTCTGTACAAAAGTAATCTATCAGAAAACATGATGAAACATCTAGTGTAGAGAAACATTTCATGGCTGAAGGTCTTCAAATGACTTTGCTCAGATCTATTGGCATAGAATATGTAAACTATCAAGGAGAGAGGAATATTGGGATCACCTTCTCCTTGACAGAGAGGCTTTTGGATTACTTGGTTTGGCATATTCTGGGGTATTATTGATTGAAGAGATTGATTTGGGTTACAGTTTGTAGCCTGGTGATCCTCATTAGCCCTTATTAAACTTGCTTTTATTTTGTATCCCTCCCAAAATGAACATATATCCTTTTTCTGTACCCTGCCACTTCTTAGTTGGTATTTAGTTTTGAATATATTGTAATTATTATAGTATACATTTTTTTGCTAGTCCAGTTCTTTGCATGCACTGATTGTTTTGCATTGACCTTCCTTGGTCTGGTGACTTCCACTGGCATTGCTGAGCTGTATGTTTTTGACTATTTAGTTTTGTGTTCCTTTTATACATTGATTAGCCTATGTACAAAACACATGGTATATTTATTTATAGCCGTGTTTATCTAACTATAGCCATATGTTGCCATCTGCATTTAATCTTTGTATCCCTGCAGTTTTTGTTGTTGATTGTAGTTCCAAGCAAGCTATCCAAAACTTTTTATCTCCTTGACTAATTACATTTTTAAGCCATCACCTTCACAATTTGTGAGGATGGCAGCACTAATGGAGTCACACGGACATGGCATACTTGCCCAGGGTATGCTACAAGTCAGCACCACTAGCAAGCAATTCTTGTTTGCTTGTTGCTGATACAGAACATATACTTTTAGTCATGGGTCATGGCCTCTGAAGTGATACTAGTGTCATCATAAGAGGAAGTAGCTACCCTGTTACTCAGTAAGCCTTGCTAAGATGGTAACTGCAGTATATGATCCTGATGGAGCTGACACTTTAATGTGAACAGAAATCCTTTTGCAGGTAATGAGGGTTTTAATTCCTTGCTATGTATTTGGGAAAGAAAAGTTAATTTGATTAAACTATTCATGGAATGATTTTGAACCTGCTGTGAGTGTGGCTTTCACCTCACAGTATGGTCTTTGTAGTCTGCCTTTATTTACTGTGTATAATGTTATTTTACTTTAAGGAACATCTCCCTTAACACAGCTACAGGAAACAGCAAAACACTGGAACTCAAATGGCTTTATAATGTCTAGTAAAAGCATTTGCCATCAATAGGTTAAAGATTATGAAAACAATTTGCTTTGACTGCTTTGTGAATGTCTGCAAATTATGATGTTCATAATCTGTGTCCCATTTTCTGTGACCCAACTTGCAAATAATGAGACTTTATGTGGCTGGCATAGATTATCATACTGAAGGGATAGAACAAATTTTAAAAATATGTATTCTGAATCCACACAGGAAGAAATATAATTGAACTAGTTTAAAAACCCTTAAACACAAGTAAGCTCAATACATTGTATTCAGTCAGCTGGTGCCCCAAGCAAAGTGGTCCTCCTGAACACTTTGTGCCATGCTGCATTTGTGACCTTAATGAACATGACTCAGTGAGAGAGTCTCTACCTCCTTCCAAGTGCCAACACTGCTCAGTGCTGGTGCTTAGAAAGTGATATAGGTCACTCAAAATAGCCCACAGGGTCCTATGTAAACACATTGCCACCATTGTACACATGGGCACACCCAGTGCATCCCTTGTGATTATGGTCTGACAAAATCCAGTAGCAACAGGGTTACAGCACTGCACTGTGATACAACTGGGCATGGATGGTTTGGAAATGAAGCACTTTAAGAGGGGGACCACTGTCTGAACTACCAGGTTAGTGTGAGTGCTGAGGATAGGAAGCAGGTACCACTGGATCATAAGGGATTGGTACCTTTTGGGAAGCAAGTGGGGCATCCTGTGGTCCACTAGGACACTGCTTAGCTAAGCCATGGTGGGACAGGGCACTGGGTCACCATAGACTGAAACTTCTCTGGTGAATTGGCAGACATGTACAAGTTGGATATCTGCTTTTCTGGTGTTCCAATGAGGCCTCAGCATGGAATTGCACTGGTGCAATGCCATACTAAAACATAGATGTAGATGCCAGTCAGGGTATTAGCAGGCTCAAACCTCATTTGCACAAATAAAATATGGGCCAGCAATTTACATTGTACCTCCATTATAGGGGTACTCCTTCCCTCTGTGGTGTACATTGACATTTATGTCCCTATTAATAACTAAGAATCTGGTCCCTGTTGTTAGTAACAGTGTTTATCAGGCTATACATTCCAAGGCATTCTGATCACCACAATGAGCACCATTAATGCACCAGTTCTATCCCTCCCACTACATCAGTGATTGAATGATCTAGGGGCTCTAGCACTATAAAGCCTTGCTCTGATTCCCCGAAGGTGCCCAGTGACTGTGTGAGACCAACAAGAAGGCAGCAGGTGAGAGCTGCATAAAGCACGAGTATAATATCCAGTTGGGACATTCTTTGGGAGAATTGCTTTGCTTGAACTAAATGCCTGTTACAAGCTATACTTTTCACTACTGCTGCTAATTGAGTGCCTGCTTTTACTCTGGGTTTGAATGAACTGCACCTGAAACTCTGTCATTCTGCATGAGGGGTCAGTGATTGAATGAACTAGGGCTCTAGCACTATAAAGCCTTGCTCTGATCCCCGAAGATGCCCAGTGACTGTGTGAGACCAACAAGAAGGCGGCAGGTGAGAGCTGCATAAAACGCCAGTATAATATCCAGTTGGGACATTCTTTGGGAGAACTGCTTTGCTTGAACTAAATGCCTGTTACAAGCTGTACTTTTACTACTGCTGCTAATTGAGTGCCTGCTTTACTCTGGGTTTGAATGAACTGCACCTGAAACTCTGTCATTCTGCATGGGGTCAGTGATTGAATGAACCAGAGCTCCAACACTATAAAACCTCCGCCGATCACTGGCGTGAGTGCCGTGGTCGTAGCCACTTCAGTAGAAAATTGTTTTAACTTGTTTGGCAGTAAGAAGCTTAATTATGGGGTCTGTTTTGTATATATGTTTGGGGGTTGGTTTGTATGGGGATTAATAATCATGAGTACCTTTGAAGATAAGGAAGTTAGAGGTGATATGATGAAGTTATCAGGTATGTATTTTATGGAAATGTTCGATTCAATTGTGAAGATGGATTCGTTCAGAGAAGGAATCACTTTACAATTGAATCGATATTATCAAAAGAGTTCTTGTGTTAAGCATGGTATTTGTGGGTTAAAAGTAACAGGAAGTACAAATATATTATGTTTAATGCTGTTAATTCAAAGTGGGATATTGAGTTAAATCCGGGCCCTAATTGTAAAAAATTAAGCAGCTTTCGATGGTTCATGAGAATGTTAGAAGCATAGTCCATAAAATGGAAGAGTATAGGTATGGCAACTAAAACTGAGTACGGTTTATTAGCAGTATCAGAAACATGGTTACATACAGGTATAATGCAGGAAGAAATTCAGCTTTCAGGATTTTCTATAGAACGTGCAGATAGAGGTAAAAGGGGAGGGGGTGATGTTGTTTATTAAGAATACTCTTGGCCCCTATAAAGTACTGTTAAGTATGAACAAGGAAGGAATTGACAGTCTTTTATTGAATTAATTGTGATAAAATTAGTGGTAGGAGTGTTTTATGCACCACCTAAAACAAAAAGTAAAACATTTGATGTACTAGCAGAGTTAATTTTAGAAAAAATAAAGGACAAACAAGTAGTTTTAACAGGGACTTTAATGCAGATTGGTTTCAGACTAGAGGAAAAAAAATTGGAGAGTAGTTTTTCAGTTCTGGGTTTGCACCAAATAATACAAAATCTACAAGAAATACAAAAAATAGAACTTACAGTTCTCTTTTAGATTTATTTTTGCATCCCAGGACATAGTAAAACCTAGGAAGTATTACCTTTAAATTTGGGGACCATAATCCTATTACTTGTACTATTGAGTTACAACAGTGCATTACTCAACAATCAACTAGTTATTGGAGCAGAGATTTTAAAGGGTTTAATGAGCAATCCTTTGTAAATCATCTAGGGCAAATCCATTGGGACAGAATTTATTTGATACCAGACATAGAACTGGCTATTCAAGAGTTTAATGACATGTTTTTGAATGTAATACAGTACCATGCCCCATTAATAAGAAAAATTAAAAGGAATAAAGAAGCCCCATGGATCACTGATAAGATTAAAAAATATTTAAGGATTAGAGATAGGATATGGAAAAGGGAAAACAAAGAAAGAAGCAGATTGGAATACCTTCAAGTTTTGGAGGAATAAGTGTAAAAATATAATTAAAAACATAAAGAATAAATATTATCAGAATAAAATAAATAATTCCTCTGACTCTAAGCAGTTTTGGAAGCTTATAACAGAGCTGAAATCCCCAAATAAAGACTCCATAAGTCCTACTTTGGTACAAGATGGAAAACTAGTTACTGATACAAAGGTTATAGCAAATATTTTTAATACGTATTTTTGGAATTACAGTTTAAAGTTGCCAGATTTAAATGTGAATGGAATGGTTCTCTACTTTATCAGACACTCTGGTAGCCCATTCAGGAATATTTAAGTTTGAAATTTTAAAAGAGGGATATACTGAAAGAGCTAAAAATGTAAATAAAAGTAAATCAGGAGGTATTGATGGGATTGAGGCCCAATATTTAAAATTGGGAGCACATGTAATAGCCCCTATTGTGACCTATTTGTTCAATTGGAGTTTGAGTACTTCTACTGTTCCTGAAATTTGGAAGAAGGGAAAATTATTCCCATTTATAAGTCTGGGGATCGAACTATTCCTTCAAATTATAGGCCAATAGCCCTTTTGCCAATTTTATCTAAAATCTTGGGCGTAAAGTCCATGAACAGGTAAATAATTATTTAGATACAAATACTGTAATAGTAGATGAACAATATGGTTTTATAAAGGGAGATCCACAAACACTGCCCTGTTGGAATTTAATGACCTGGTTGCTACATCTATGAACCAAGGAAAGTACACAGGGGCAGTGTTTGTGATCTCAGTAAGGCTTTGATTTAGTTCAATATGATTTGCTTTTGACTAGGTTAAGGGCCATAGGGATTAAGGGCCAAATATTAAAATGGCTTGAGTCATATTTGACAAATAGATATCAATGTGTTCAATGTGGTACAATGATGTCGGCCCTGGGAAACTAGAGAGGTGTTCCCCAGGGCTCTATTTTGGAGCCCATTATTATTTAGTATTTATGTTAATAATTTGGTTCATGAAATTAGACATAGTGAGGTGAGACTGTACACAGACGACACTGTTTTAGTGGTGTCTGCTGACAGTCTCACAGGTATGATGGATTAGCTTCAAAGTGATTTGTTACAAATGCAAAAATGGTTCAGTAAATCTGGTCTTCTTTTGAATGCTAAAAACACAAACTATGTTGTTTCGATTGGTTCATATAGGGAAAAGAGCCCAAACCACAATTACATTTACAAGATGGTACAAAGATTGAAAATGTATTAACATACAGATACTTAGGGTTTCAAGTAGATGCTAGAATGACATATGTAAATCACATATCAGTTCAGGTAAAGAAAGTGAATAAAAGATTAGGGGCCCTTAGAAGAGTTGGGAGCTTTACCTTTGGTGGCAAAGGAGCGATTGGCAAAACAGATGTTGTTACCCATATTGGAGTATGGTTTTATAATTTACATGAATTCGACTAAAACTGCTTTAAATTTGGTTAATCAAATATATTATAGGATAGGTAAATTTGCTTCCGAAGTATTAAAAATGAGCATCATTGTATAATTTATAATAAGTTAAATTGGCTTCAACCTGAAGAAAAAGAAACTATCTCTGCTTACTATATGCCATAAGATAATTCACAAAAGTATAACCATCCTTTGTATAAGCAATTAAAAAGAAAGATAAATAACGAATCATATATAAAGACTAGGAATCCATTAAGCAATATCCCAATGTATAGAAGCTTTAATAGACTAGGGATGGTATGCTCCAGAATAGAGTAGCATTAAGTTGGAATTGTTTGACTGAATCACAGAAAACAAATTTAGATTTTTATATTTAAAATGAATTGTTTAATAGTTTGTATTTTTATGTGTGTTTTAAATAATGTATGTATGTATGTAGAGTGCAATTGCATTTGTTTGTATTAGTTGTGTTTGTATTACTTATGTTAAATGTCAATTGTTAATTGGTAATTGTATTAGAATTCACATGCAGGACTTTGTTGTAAACTGGACTTTGTCCTAACAAATGAATTTCCTGTGAAAAATAAACTTTTAATCAATCATTCAATCATTAAGTTAACGAGCCTGTAGCATCAAAAAGTGCAGGCAGAACACTTTAATATTTTTTACTGTATTCCATTTTACTTCTGAAGTGTTTTTTCTATGTGCTCATTAGATGGTTTTATCCCTAATAGTATTGGATCTGATGTAAAAGCAATACTTTACCTGGAAGCAGACATATTGAGTTCTATCCCTCCCACTACATCATTAGTATATGACCACACTCATTGTTAAATCACATGCCCTGCTGCCGATTGATAACATGTGACACAAATCGTAAATCAAACACCAGAAAATTGTTTCTTTTGGTTACTAGTGATGTCACAGTCAGTGAGATAATAATGCTGAATGTATTTTGGGAGGAACAAAACTGACAGTGTCAACCTCCAGGTAAAGTGGTGTTCCACATCACTCCTAGCACTGCCAGGTAGAAATATAGAATAACTAATTCATAATTGTTAAGAATAGGCAGATTCTTCACACTGAGTTAGTGTAGTAAAATCATTGGCATGAGTAGGATGCTTGAGTGCTCTATGATGTCACTGTACTATTGAGGTGTGGAGAACCTGTGAGTTCTTAACAATTAGGTATTTTTCTGTATATAAATAGAAAACATGTTCCCTAAACTGTAAATAATGGCAAGAGTTTTTCTCCTTTGCATTATGACTCATAATGGCTTTTTTTTTAATATGAGACAGTGTATGTGTGAGCAGCCATTTTGAAGCACAGCATGACACTAGTTAATGCAG
Organism: Neoceratodus forsteri; assembly: GCA_016271365.2. Taxonomy (NCBI): domain Eukaryota; kingdom Metazoa; phylum Chordata; order Ceratodontiformes; family Ceratodontidae; genus Neoceratodus; species Neoceratodus forsteri. The sequence continues at coordinate 1,220,658,490 of CM057459.1, read as the reverse complement.
CTGTGTGTGTGGTAGCCCAGCTCATGCTCCAATCATTACTAAAGGTTTTATGTGAGAGTGATTATACCACTTACAGAAAGTTATTCTTCACATTCTAAAGTGTTAGTAACAACTAATTCTGATTGCTTCAGCTAAGAAAAGTGGTTCTTAACTTTCTAAACACGAAGAACAACTTTCAAAACCATCAGAGAAACATGCCTATTGTGTCTTATAGTCTTCTGATTAGCAAAACAGAAAAGGAAAAAAAAATACTTCAGATTTAAACTCCTGTTCCTGTCAAGGCTGACCTCTCTCTTTGCCCACCTCCCCCAGAACACTTCCTTCTCATCAAATCAGGCACCTCCCAGCACTTTAACTCAGCTTTCCCACTCTTTGTATTTCCTCTTAGTATTTTATCTCCTCTTTCCTCCTTCTCCTCTCCCTCCCCATGCAACTTTATCGGTCAATGCTGTTATTACTCCTCTGTTAACATCACTACCTTTATCTTTGTATTACCACACTTATTGTTACCTGTATCTATGTATTACCTTGCATCATACATCTATCCCTTGCTGATCTCTGCACCTGTTTTAATCCTCCTAATCCACTCACCTGCTAGATGCTGCCTGGCCTAACTTTAACCCCCTACCTCATAGCACTTCTTACCTTTACTATCTCCTTGAGAGCTAATCTACCCCAACCCCCCACACACACCTGAGTCTTGTTTCAGAGGCCGTGATAATGCATCCTGCCCAGTCAGGAATTTGCCCTTGCCTTGTTTTGCTGCCTATTTGAATCTTCATTGTTGTGAGTAATTTGAACAATATTTCTTTGCTGCTTTGTTGTGGTATGTCTTCCTAGACTGTGAAGGTTTCTCTGCCTAAAAATTCTATGTGAATTGCATTGATTGTTATTGTCCTGGCTGCATGTATTCATTACTACTAACTGTTTTGACCTATGCTATTGTAATTTCATTGTACTCATGCTATGCAGCTGTCTTTGATTGTTGTACTCTCGGGTTGTGCCTGAAAATAGTCATTTCATGGCTGGTGCACCTACCGGTTAACAAAAACTAAATCAAACAAATAAAATAATCCACTCCTATGATGTACTTTGAATACCAGTTCAGCTTATGTATATACTCCCAACTCTCCTTTCCCCAGGGCCACACCTGAAATGAGCCTCAGCTCAGTTTGCCTCTCCTGCTCAGCAACTTTAAATAAATAAGTAAATAAAAGTGATAGCAGAGCTGCTTCTGAAAGTTACTGTTAATACAGACATTATACTGGCTCTTTAAGGGCTAAATAAATCCCTGGCAACCTTGTAAAGAGGCTTCTTTGCAGGAAGCTGGCAAAGTCTCAGAACTAGGCTTGTGTTGATAGCACGTTATCCTCATCCCTAGGATATCCAGAGGCCTGGATAGTTTGCTGTTTGTGGGTATTTGATTCATTGACTTAGCTAGGATAATTGATTCTGAACACTTCTCTGAAGAAATAGAAGACACTGTTTCTCTTGTTCCTTAAGGAATAATATGTGAATAAAAAAGAGATAAACATCCTCAATCTGCTGAAAATATTTGCACTTTTTACTTTTTGTTTTTCTTTTCTGAAATGGGAGGCTATCCTACCAAGATACAGTAAATCATTTGGAAATCCAATAACAATGCATAGACTAATATATATCCCTGGCTGCTGAATAAATACAGTATTTCTTAACCCTTCAGTAGCTTAGTAAGAGCATGGAATGAAACCACAACATGTACTATAGCATAATCCTGAATTTGTGCTTGTTATTAACATTATTATGTAGTAGAAATCTGAATGTCTGTACTCCTCACAACTAGAGAATTGTAACATTACATTTGTTGCAAAATGTTTACTGAACTCATATGTTCCTTTTATACTACGTACAGTATGTGTGCTTCTTCTTTATGAAACAAAAGATTAATGTCTGCATTCATATAAAATATATTATTAAATCAAATAAATGTTTGATTTATTTATTGAGTCTAATTGATTCAAACAGAACTCTATCCATTCCTCATCCATATGTCTTTGCCTCTTTCTGAAAGTTTGAAACAGTGTGGCTAGTATTCATACAACCCTGCAGTACAACATGCTGTAGAAAATAGAAATTTGACTTGCAATCAGTTAACTACAGGGATTAATTACATTTTGATTTCATTATCCTCTTGTTAAGATCCAGTAATTTAACTCATTAAATCAATTCATAAGTTGCATTAACTTTCTTAGGAAATGATAAGCACTCTATTTCTTTTATTTTCAGAAAGATAGATTATGAAAGAGAAATATTCATAGATCTGAACTACTCAACAGATATTTGGGTAGAAGAACACTTGTGATAATGATGTAAACATTTCAGAAATGTTGTGTTTTACAAGGTGCTGTCTTCCGATGTCAATTCAAAACAGTGATCATGGATTAGAATTTGTGACAATCCAAACAGTACAATCATTTCAGGGAAGGAGAATTTCTAAGAGTTTTCATATGGTTCTTGTCGACTGTCTGTATTGAGTGTTCCTATACTGTAGAATGACTTACATGGCAGGAAGAAAGAATATAAAAAGTATAAAGAAAAGATAAAAAAAATAATGCCAACAAACTATGCTTTGAATGAAATAACAGTATAATGTTAAAGGACAAGATTAAGTACTAGAGAAGTGGAATATGAAGAAAAATAACTGACTTTTATATAGCACTTTTCAAACATGTTGCATCACAAAGTGCTTTACAAACAAAGAGAGACTGGCAGGGAAGTGAATGTAACCATGTAGTGGCAGCCATTTGGCAGATTAACAGCCACACACAGCCTTGGACAATTGCATTAACTGTTTTTGGGGAAGGGAAATATTGGCCAGGGGACAGGTGGAAATCCTACTGTTACAAAAAGTGCCTTTAGTTCCTTTATTTCCACCTGGACACTCACCTGGACATCACCAGAAATGGGCAGAAGGGACCTCAGTTTAACATCTTTTCAAAGGATGATACACCACCACAGAACAGCATCCATTTGTGCTGCAGTTGGGTGCCAGCATTTATGGTATGAGCCCTGTCCTGGTGTTGGATTAGAACCCACAGTCTTCTGACCCAGAGGTGGTTGTATGACCATGTGTACCACAATCCATTTAGAACACTCAGAATGGACATACTAAAGTGGCAGTTTGCAGGAAAACAGATCATGAGACCTGTAAAAGGATGGTAGGGAAGAAGAACCAAATAACTGTGCAACACTGTCACCACATAAGAGTTACTTTAGACAGAGGGCATGGTGCTGTTTTCAAGCAGCAGCAATACCACTATGAACAGCAGACCTCAAATGAGAGGCAAGGGCATTTCAGGCATTTTGCGAGGGCCTGAAGGAGCACTGGCAATAGAAACATACTGGGAGTAGTGTGGGTTTGTGGATACAGTACTGAACTATAAAATATGAATCCCAGTTCCAAATTCCATCGTAGCCAAAGGCTTGCTATGTGAACTTTAGTAATTTGCTAGACTTCAATGTACTGCAGTCCTGTCAGCACTAAAACTGAGTGGCTGCAGGAACCCTCTGAAAAGTTTATTGCATCTTACCTTGATTATCCTGGCAAGTAATTTTAAAGTTGTAGAAAAGTGGGAGGTCCCAGATTCTGGGCATGGTAGCAGGTGATGGCAGGAAATGGGAAATACAGTAGTGCCAGCAGCAGCCTTCAAAAGGGAGGCAATGGCAACACAACAATATAAGTGTGCCAGACCCCAGAAAAGGAAGGAAGGATAGGGTGACAATGAAAACAGAATCTGTTTGCAGGAAAAAATGGTAGACCATCTAGTCTGTCCTTTTTACCCTGCCTTTTGTAAACCTTAGACCCTATTTGATCACACTTTCCTCCCCTTTCCTCTACTTATTTGCTCATGTGTCTATCCTACAAATGCTTGAAGCTCCCCACTGACTTCACCCCATTAATTCTTCAGGCAGGCTGTTCTAGGTGTCCACCACTCTTTCTGTGAAAAGTATTTCCTTGGATCCTTCTTGAACTCGTCAAGCTTCATTGCATGCCCCTGTGTTCTGTTGCTCCTCCTTAACTGAAAGAGACTTCTCTGTTTCACCTTGTTCACAGCTGTGAAGTACTTATAGATCTCAATCACATTCTCTCTCACTCTTCTCCCCACTGGAAGTACATGTTGAGATCCAGCAGCAACTCCTCATATGGTACATCATGAAACTCTGGCCCCATTTGGTATCCCTCCTCTTGACTGCTTCTGCCCTGTAAAAGTCCTTTTAGAAGTGTGGCCTCCAGAACTGTATGTAGTATTCTTGGTTGGGTCTTGCTAGGGAGCGATATAGTGGCAACTCTATCTTAAGTCTTCTGCTAGAAACTCCCTTTCCATGCAACCCAGCATCCAGCTAGCCTTACTTACTGCGTTGTTGCACTGCCCTGCCAACTGATGATCATCAAATATAGTTACCCCAAGATCCCTCTCTTGTTTGGTGACTGTAAGTACCTTACTTTATCTTGTGCACAGCTTCCTGGTTTCCCTTACCAGGTACATGACTTTGCACTTTTGGCATTGAAAACTAGTTGCCTCACACTACACCACTTATGTTTGACCAGATCCCTTTGCATTTTCTCCACCCCTTCATAGGTGTCCACCCTATTGAAGATTTTGTGTCACTCACAAAGGACACATCTTCCTCTCAAGCTCCTCAGCAATGTCATTTACAGTGTGAAGACATCGAAGAGGGGGACCAAGTAGTGATCCATGTGATACTCCATTGGTTACTCTCTTATCCTCCAAGTGATTGCTGTGGTGTCCAGTGATAATAGTGAAGGATAAACAGTGACCTGCAAAAACAGAAGAGAAATAGCATGTGCCATTTTGGTGACTTACAGATTTCCTCCTTCTCAAGTTGTGCCCCTGGAACTGGTTATCTATACAAAGGAGGGTGTTGGGGGTGAAGCCCCTGAAAAAAATGCATTCGCTTTTGCCTGTAGCTATTTATTCTTCACTGTTATTCCTTCACTATTATCACATGGAACCATTGTCTTTTACCACCACCCTTTGCTTCCTATCCTTCAACCATATTGATACCCAGTTTACCACCTTTACAACCCCCAGGTTCCTAGGTTTCTTAATTAGCCTTTTGTATGGTACAGTGTCAAATGCCTTACTGAATTTCAGACAGGCTTCATCCACTGCCTTCCCTGATCCACTTCTTTAGTCACCTGGTCAAAGAAATCTATAAGATTTGTTTGACGTGAACTGCCCCTGTTAAACCATGCTGCTGATGGTCTTGCAACCTGTTTGCCTCCAGGTACTCCATCAGTTTCTGCTTCAGCAGGTTTTCCACCATTAATTTTCTCAGAACTGATGTGAGACTGATGGATCTATAACTGCTAGCCTCTTCCTTGCTGCAACTGTTGTGCAGAGAAACAACACTGGCCCTCCTCCAGTCCTTTGGAGCTACCAATATCCCCATTGAGTTGCTGAATAGGTGTTGCCCGAGGGGTGGCTAGGACTGTGCTCAGTTCTTTTAGTACCCTTAGGTGGATCCCACCTGATCCCATGGCCTTATTTTCTTTTAGCACTTCCAATCCTCCTGGACTCTTTCCACCAGAAATGGACTTATGTAACTTCCCTCTCCCTTGGCACCTGCTGATACATATTTATCCACCCTCTCCCCTCTTCAATGTGAAGACTGAGCAGATGTACTCATTTAAATTTTTAGCTTTTTCCTGGTCTTCCTCTGCACAATCTCCCCTCTCCTGAACCTCACTATCCCACCCCTTTGTTTCCTCTTTGAATCACATACTGTACCTGAAGAAATTCTTATCTTTTTGGCCTCCTTGGCCATCTTCTCTCTGTTTGTGCCTTAACTGCCCTCAGCTTCTTTCCAGCCTCCCTTTGTTTATCTAGATATAGCTCTCTGACCCCTCCATCTATGTCATCTTGTGCTTCTTAATAGCTGTTTTTTCTTCCTTACAACATTTGCCACCACCTTTGAGAATCGGTACAGGGTCATAATGCTGCAGATGCCAACACACACACCATGACTGTACAGCAGCAAACAGCATGAAAACATGTTGACTGTTTTCCATTTATTTTGTCTGGGGCTTAGCTCCCTATGCCCCCCACCCCAGACTTATTATAATCAACTCCACGGGGGTGTGGACTTGGGGCAAGAACAAAAACAGTAAAAGTCAGGAATGAAACCCAGTTCCCAATCCCATTCACTGCAGGGTCAGGTGTTCTAGCCATTCAAGCATGGGAGTGTCTTGACTGAGCACTTGACCAGCAGTGTTTAAATACTTCCTCCTTCATGGTGAGCATCAAAGGGTAGTGATACTTTCATATAGCTGTAATTCCCTGATGGCAGAAAGGCATATTCGTGCTACTCACAGTGCAGTTGCTGTGTGCAGTTATCTCTGAGCGGATATCACCCAGTACCTTGATAATCATAGTGCCCTATTCCTCCTACCCTTGCTTATTTCCTTTGAACAACTTGCCATTACTTTAGCTATTCCCTCCGTTAACCTTTTCTACTATACCTTCATTCTTCCCCAGTTATGCCTCTTCTATGTATTCAATAAGGCATTCTCCAGTTTCTTCTCAAAATGTGCCCCCTGAAGTCCAGAGCCCTTCTCCAAGTGTGGTTTTATCCTGTTCTATCTTTATGCTTATATGGTCAGAATTTCTTGACATCTTTAGCAATATGGAGGATAAATTAAATGAAGTGATTTGCCCTCAGCAAAGGAGAGTACGATGTAAAGGCTGGTTTGATAAAGACTGTAGAAAATCTAAAACACATTTAAGATGCATGATCAGAGATGCTAAAAATACTAATCACAGGAAGTTTTAAGGAAATAAATCAAGAAAGGAAAATATAATAATTTCTTAAAAACTAAAAAAAAAACAACAATACTACCTCTACTTAGACGGGAAAAATGCTTAAAGGGACATTGTCAGTCAGTAGGCGGCTTTTTTTTTAAATGAAATGAAATCAGCTTACAATAAATGTGTGTCTCTATGTTATTATTTTACAGTGGTGAATTCATTTTCATGGTCTGAATTCAACTTTTTTATTTAAATATCCATTTGAGCAGAATGCCAGTAATCCTGGCTCACCGGCAGTTGACACGTGTTCTTAGTTATGTCACACTGTCAGTGATGGTGGCAGCTTGTGCCATGAATGAGAATGCTAAGAATGAGCATGCTGGTGATACATGACATAGATGCACTTCAGCTGTCACTGTAGAGCAAGTTAGCTGCCAGTCAACAACACGAATATTTGTGGGCTGTCATGGCTAGCTACCTACCTGAGGTGAGAGTCATGTATAAACATATAATTAGTTGTAAAATAATGGTAATGAGTGTAAAAATAAAGTGTGTTCTCCCATGTTACACCTTTTAAAGTTGTGTGATTTATCAAATTTTGCCTCTAAATAGTGCCACATTGTTAGCTATTTTGCTTAGATAATTCAAGTTACATCAGTGACAGTTGTAGGAGAGATTTATTTATTTGTAGTCTGGCAGCTGCTGTTTACTTTTTGTCAGGTCACTGCTTTCAAATCATATTTGTTTTCCCCTTTATTGCCAGTGTTTGTGGTCAGATTATAACGAGCATGCTATCTCCATTTATTAATTTGGGGAAAGAAGTGAGAGGACTGCATTATCGTAATATGTCATGCACATACTAGATGACTTTAACTTTTCTTTTTGTTTGATAGCAGTTTTGTTAGTGCACCTTCTTTTTCTCACAATTACAACTTGTGAATGTAACATGTGTGGCAGACATGGTGCAGCTGTTTGATTTCTCCTCAGTTGTTCAAGCCTTTAGTGCCATCTGATGGTATCACGATGGTTGTGATGCAGTGGGGCATGCCTGCTCACTTTTCCATTGCAAATTGCAAACAACTTGACTAGTAGGTTATGGTGGAGGATGGGTATATTGTTTTTTATTGTGGGAGTGCTCCTTTTGAGGACAAACTCAAACTGACAATTCCATAGCCTACAAAATTAATCATGTAAAATGCAGTAAAAACAAAAACAGTAAAATATACACTATCTCAGCTTTTGGAGCACCGATTTTTACTAACAACAATAGTAGTAGTAAACCATTTTCCCATCTCTTTAAAGGGAAGACTTGCTGTTAGGATGATTTAGAGTTTCCTTTTTTACTTTCTCTGGTGCACTTACTGTATATGACCTATGAATTACCGTATACATGCCACTGATAGGAAAGTATCCAGTTTGAAGACTGTTCCCTTTCTCCAAACATCCTGTTTCCCTCTTCACACTTTGATTTACTTTCATTGGACTGTTACCAGGAAGAAACGTGGTCTGTTCTAGTATTTGTCTGGTAACACTTGGGACTTTTATACACTGATCGTATTTCCTTGGAATCTATTTGCCTACACCCAACCCGATTGATGTGCTAATAACACACTTTGTTACCTTTGTCTAGTAATCCTTCCCCACTTCAATCACTGAACATATAATATTATTTGTTTCCCTTGTGTCTAGTGGCACACCTCTCCCATCCCGATTGCTTAATCTATATTATGCTTGTTGCACTAGTGTTTAGTGCCCCCCACACAAAACATAGCTGTCTCCATATTATTATTTTGGTTCCATGGTGTCAAGTGACACCCCAGTCAACTCTCTGATCATTGACCCCTTTAATTCTTTATATGCCCATCCCCAATCTGTCATGTCATGAAAAAAAAATATTTTTCTTTTTATACTACTACTGCTATTAGGTAAAAGAATATACTAATCAGATATTGATGACTGGGATTATAAACTAGGCATGAATTTATAAATCGCACTGGCAATATATAAAACACAGATGCCAGAAGCACTATTTTTATGTACATATAAACCACATAAAGGTTACCTCATTCTGTTTCCTGTGTGTGTTACTTTTGAACCATCTGTGAACATTGTTGATTATTTAATTACATTTATATATTCATGAAATTTATATGTGCATGTAGAAGGTCGTATAGGATAATTTCACACCAACCCCACTTTCTAGCTCTTGACACCCATGATAGTTAAATTATTTTACTGGGACACCTATGATCCATCTCACCACCACCACCCCACTTACTGTCTTATTGTCATCCCATTATACTAACATAGTTCCCGTCAATCCAGTGGTATTGCCCTCTTCCCATGATCTACCATCATGTCCCTAAAATGCAAAAATGATCCAGTTACTCAAGACTGCCCTCCCACCACCACCACCACTAACATCCCCGGTTCCTCACTCCAATACTTTAAATAGTTAATTGGGTTGTTTATTAGTCACCTACCCACCTCCCCACCCAAATTTTTGCTTTGCTTCGATCGGCATGACAGAATGCTAACATGTTCTTTGTAACTATTTTTTCCCTGTCATGTCACCCTCTTAGAAAAGTGTTTTAAACATATGCAAAATGTGATATAATTATTGAAAATTAGTGCCACTTCATAAACTTTGTGACTTACCTCATTATTAACCTTGTAAATTGATTTTTTAATCAGCTGAAGCAAAAAAGGTAGTACATAAACATAAATACTAAGTTAATCGAAAGGATTTTTTTTGTTAACATCTAGAATGAACATTGTCAATATCTAACTATGCAGTGCATTTATGAAGTTAAAGTATATTCATTACCATTATAACTGATACAAAAAAGCAAGGATTAGCTCAGGTTGGCAGCTATTAAACTGCAAACTATGGGAGGAAGGAATATTCTCATACAACCCTCTACAACATTGCAATTTGATCCAACTGGATATTATAATCTGCAAAGTATGGGTGGAAGGACACATTCACATACAACCCTACAAGGTTGCAGTGTGATCGCACTGGATTCTATAATGTGGTTCAGGCCACATTTCTCTCAGTCTTGACTATGCAAATTTTCTTTAAGTCACTGCCCATCTCCTACTTAAGTAAATTGGACACACTATACCACAGAGCACTAAGGTTTATTACAGATCTTCCACTTAACACTCATCACTGCTCTCTCTATGCTGCCGTGGTTGGATGTCCCTACATCTCAGAAGAAACAGAAATGCTGCATTTGGATTTACAGAGCATTGACTAAGAAGCTTCCTAACTATATTCTAGATTGCTTCACTCAGTCCAAAGCTAGTACCTATGCACTAAGAAGCCACAACTTCATCATGCTCAAGGTGCCTAAAGTCAACACCCGCACGGAGATCTGCTATCAGCTATACTCTTAGCTATATCATGGAATACCTTACAAAAAGACCATGAAGTTGTTTAACTGGATATCATTAGCATCCTTCAAACATCTTTATCTAAGTCTCTTCCCAGATAAATGCAACTGCTTCCACAAGTTCTAATTTATCCACATTCCTAACCCTCTCCCTCTGTCAGACACCCTAATTTGGCAATCCACTTCCTATAACTTATCTCCACTAATCTCCCTCTCAGGCAGCCTTCACATTATCACATTGCTGTTTCGATTAATTTATCTCCACAGAATCATTCAACCCTGGCTAATATTCCTCACCCACTCCTCCTATGGCCAACCTTAGCCCTTATCATTCCTACACACCTCTTTTACTAGCCCCAGCCCTGTTCTAGTCCCCAACCACTTCCTACCTTGTCACTCACCAGAGGCTGTGATCACCACTCCTCAGTCACTCAATCACTGTGTCTCCCTTGTCTACATTGGCCTGCACAGGAACCTTGGAAGTTCTGGGTGCCATGTGTTGATTGTATGGCATGATACCTCCATAGTTGATATGAATTGTATATATTAGAGTCTCTAGTCTGCTTTCATTGTCCTACCTTGTACTGTTATGTTTAATCAATTTCTGCCTTTTCTTACTGTATATATATGTGTTTTGGTTATATCTGTATATGTATCAATTATTAACCTTGACCTTATCAGGTCCGTCTTGCAAATGAGCTGTGCTCAACGATGTTCGCCTGAATAAATAAATATTTGATTGATTGATTGATTGATAAATCTTTGAAAACTTTTAAAATATCTGACAGATTATATGATCCAGAATGTAGTGGTTAAAATGATTGATAATCACAAGAAGAAGTGCTACTGGGCAGAAGCTTTTCACCAGGCTCCTAGATACTTGCTTTTCTACCATTTTGTTTTAATGGTGCAGTTAGTTTAGTTTGAAAGCCACCTAATATGATTGATCTAGCACTGTTTGAATATTTGGGGACCATGAGTGGAGACCGGAGAATGAGGAGAGTCTTCTGTACTGACAATAATGTCCATGATATCAGGATTGCGATCGGACGGAGTCACGTGATGTCTGCTTGCTGAGTGGCAGCGGGGTTTGGAGCTCTCCTTCCCGTCAACATATCCGATAGAATCGGCGATTTTCTGACTAGCTACCATCAAATTTTACCCTTACGGCACTGCTATACTCCGCCTGTTGGCCTTGGGCGTTTGTCGTGGTAAATTCCTACGATCTGCAAGGGGATGGAGGCGGACAAAAGCAGGCACGCAATCAAGCATCGTCACCTGCCATGCGGAAAAGCTGCCCAAAAGCCACTGAATCAACCGGTACCACCTCCAATAGAATGGGGACAAAATCAGGCAACTAGCCCTCTCTCGAAGAGATTCTTGCAAAAGCTTGCTCCATTAAAGATGTGCTACAATCTATCACCGCTGACCTGAAGTCTATTCGAGGATCTATCATCTCTTACTACGAGGTGTCTGACTGAGGCCAGAATATACTCTCTTGAGCAATGGAAACTCACTGCCAAGTCTGAGATGTCTTCTTTAGCTCAGCAAGTCAAGAAACTACAGCTGAAAACAGAGGACCTGGAGGGCGCAACTGAAGAAACAATCTATTAATCCTGGGCCTGCTGGAGCTCTGAGGGACCTGACCTTATTGCTTTTCTGCAAAAATTCCTGGCCAAAATAGTGGGCCCTCACCTTAACCCCCACTACCATTTGGAGACGGGCACATAGGTCATTAAGGCCCAGGCCTCCACCTGGCTCTCCCCACGGCCTATTATTGTAAATTTCTCAGCTATATAGAATGACAGCATGTCTTTAACAAGTCTCAGGAGCTGCAGTCTATCATGTGGGATCACGCTAAACTATGTCGTCGCTCAAGATCTTCCAAAAGAAACCAGAATGAAGAGGCTGCTTTCCATTCTGTCGTTCAGAAACTAGTTTTCACGGGCATTCCCTTTCGCATGCTCTATCCTGCCACCCTTAAAGTTACTGTTGATGGCAGCACCCACAGTTATGAATCCTCGGACTTGGCTTTTAGGATCTGACTGTTAAACTGCCCAATCTGTTCCAGCAGAATGGCTGAACTGATGCCCCTAGTTTAAGTTTCCTTGTGGGGTTCTCCTGCCTCATTTGGTGTTTGTGCCTTTAATAGTGTTTCTTGGCATTTGCTTGGTCTAATCTTACCTGTCTGGCTGCTCCTGGGGTCGTCGGGTTGGCCAGGACTTGAGGCGGTTAGGCGGGCTGGTTTAAACCATAGCGTTTTCCTTTCTCTAAAGGTACAACTACCGGAACTTCTCTGGGCTGGCTGCTGTTTCCCGGTTTACTGTTTTTTGGAAGGACCGTTTGGTCCCACCATGATTAGGCTCCCCAGGAAACAGCCTGCTCTCGTCGAGATGGTGCCTCCATCTCGAGTTTCACTCACCCGTTTCTTGCCCCTCTTTTCCTGCCATCGTCAGCGGTGAGCAATCCCTCCACTTATGTCTCCTTTTGTTTATCTCTATTTTTTCTTTTTGTTGTTTCGTTGCTGGTAGGGGTACTGGGGCTAGTTTTGGAAGGTAGCTGTTTCCTGATTTCAAGCCAGACAGTTGTTGGTGGGGGGATACTCCTGAGCCCCTTGTGACTACTCAAAGTTGCACTGCAAGCTGATGGAAGGGGTTTGCAAACCCAGTCCCTAGCTTAGGATCTTCATTAATTTCTCTGGGTTGGATGGGGAATACCCTCCTTCGAGGTTTATTGGGTTCTGGTCACTTTTAGTCTCTGAGACCCTATAGCCTAATGTGTTCTGGGTTTGCACTGGGAACTGGTTGCCAGGCTTTCACTGTCCCTACACTTGTTTCATGATTGTTCATGCCTGGTGCGGTCTGTAAATAGTTGGATTGTTTTTTTGAGGGGTTAATAGGGGCGGGGGTGGGATGTTCCAGCCTATCTGTGTTCCTGTCTGTTTTGTTCAAAGCCAGCTCTATCTCAATTGCCTAAGAATTCACTCCCTTGGCAATCCTCTTTCGATAGGCTATGGGAGGCTGGAATTCTGGGTTTTAAGTGTGCCTACTATTTTGGGTCATACTTGCTCGGTCCTGTATCTGCTTTATACTTGAAATGGCTGTAAATTCTCTTAAAATTGCATCGTGGAATGTGCGTGGGCTCAGAGGGAAAGTCAAGAGGACTCAGGTATTCAAGCACTGTGACTTATTTCACGCTGATATTTTGCTCCTGCAAGAACCCATTTAACCAATGCGGAAACAAAATGGCTGTTTGGGTCTGGTTTTTACGAGTATTTGTCCAAATGGGTCCAGTTCTAAGAGGTGTGGCTATACTCATTAAAAATATGTCATCTTTCTGGTAAATAATATGATAGCTGACCCTGAGGAGATTTATATTGATCAAGGGTTCTCTTAATGGGGACACTCACGGTCTTAGAGTCAGTGTATGGCCCAATAGGGGTAGCCCCAAATTCTTTATGTCCCTAGCAGATAAAATTAGTGCCCTGCTCCTTCCCAAATTATATTGGTGGTGATTGAATCTCCCACCTCCCATATGTTAGATAAAGATCCTCAATCAAACCATCCACCTACTCCAGCTCAAAGGTCTCTGATGGACTTCATGCATATGTTAGGTCTTTGTGACTCCTGGCATCTCTCCAATCCTTCCCTTAGCTCCTTTTGTTTTTCTCAACCCCATGGGTTCTGGTCTAGGATAGATTATATTTTGATTAGCAAAACTCTTCTTCCGGGTCTCCTTCAATCTGGCATTGAGCCGTCGTTCTCTCTGACCATGCAATTGTGTGGAGAAAAATTTCCCAGACCCTAATTTTCAAAGGGACACTACCTGGAAGCTTAATACTCAACTTCTTAAAGATCCCCAAACTGTGACTCACATCAAGACCCTTATTTCTTTCTTCCTGGAGAATAACCTTGGATCCACCTCTAGATTCGACAGCATTTGGTGTTCCCTGAAATGCTATCTTAGGGGTGAGTTAATTAAGCTTGCTTCAGCAAGGAAAAGAGGCTCGACTGTCTCGGGCATCCCTTCTAATGGCTAAAATTAAAGAACTGGAGCTCTTACCTCCCTTCCTCTCCCTGTCCTCTCTTGAAGCACTTCTGGCAGTTAAAAATGAATATACCGACCTTCTTAAAGAAAAGCTGAATACTGTCTCGTTAAGACTCAAGCCAAATATATTGAGCACGGTGAGAAAGCTGGTAAGCTCTTGGCTCTAAGACTTCGGACATTAGAAAGCTACAGAATAATCCCAACTATACAATCTCCTACTGGCTCTACTGAAACCTCTCCTAGGGAAATAGCACGGGTCTTTGAGAGGTACTATAAAAATCTTTATAGTGTACCTTCCTCTCCTGCTCCTTTATCAGACATCTCAACATACTTAAAGGATATTGATATTCTGCAACTTTCACCTTCCCACATAACTACCCTGACCGCCCCTATTTCACTCTCTGAAATTGAGGTCATCATTGCCTCTATGGCTCCTGATAAAGCACCCGCCCAGACAGTTTTCCTGCTAATTTCTACAAGGCTTTCTCCAAGGAACTTGCCCCATTACTCCTTAAGCTTTATCATTATCTCTTCTCTGCTATCACGGTGGACTCTACACTTCTTGAAGCTACTATTATCCTAATTCTTAAACTGGACAAAACTCCCACAGACCTGGCGAGCTACCGCCTAGATCCCTCAAAATTGTGATATGAAAATTCCGCCAAGGTATTGGCTGAGCAGATTAAGAAAATATGGACCCATCTTCTTAGCCCTGAGCAGGTCGGCTTTGTTCCTCTCACTCTCCATCTGACCATCTCAGAACCCTCTCCCATATTTCTCATCTTGCCCAAGCGTCCCATCTCCCCATGGCCCTGGTTTCGCTAGATGCAGAGAAAGCGATCGACCACGTGGACTGGTCTTTCTCTGGGCCACATTGACCAGAATGGGTTTCCCAGTTTCTTTTCTCAAATGGATCCAGATTTTGTACAATTCCTTTGGCCAAGATATACTGTAGCAGGGTTTTCTCCTCGAAGTTTCAGCTTTATACTGGTACCAGGCAGGGTTGTCCCTCTCACCTTTTCTTTTCAACCTTATCTCGAGCCCTTCTTATTAAACTTAAGTCTTCCCACTTATTAAAGGTTGCGGGTGCACCAACAGATTTGGTCCTCTCAGCATATGCTGACGATATACTCCTACATGTTACCCACCCTGCTGCTTCTCTTGAGCAGGCAGTATATCTCATTAACCAATTCGGTAACCTCTCTCAATATAAACTGAATATATCTAAATCTGAAATCTTTCCTTAAATGCCTATACATACAAACATGACCTCATCAAATTTGAATGCATTGGTCCCCTAAATCGATTAAATATTTGGGTATTCATTATTCCTCAGACTCAGCTCTACTTAGAAAGCTTAATTTGGATATTCTCAAGACTCAGATCCAACAAGATTTACTAAGATGGTCTAATCTTCCTATCTCCCTTTGGGGTAGGATTAATATCGTTAAGATGAATGTCCTTCCCGTATTTTATCCCTTAACCTACTGGGTCTTTGGTTGCAGCTCTCTTATTTGCAACAGTTTCCGCTGCTTTCTCGAAATTTGTCTGGCGGGAAAGGGGTTGACGTTCATTCCTTAAATTATCTCTCCCCAGAGACAAAGGGGTCTTAGGCTTCCAACCTCTTATTATACTACTGGCACTCACCTATCTAAATTAGGAGATGGATCTCAATCCATTCAAACCCCTTTCCCGATTTGGCTTCAAATCAGAAATTGATCCTTTCAGAATCTAAGTTAGATCCTTACGCCATCTTTTACACTCCCTCTGTCCTCTACTTGATGGATAACGGACCAAACAGTTCTTACATCCCTTAATCCCTTTCTCAGTGTTTACATTTTCTAAAGATTTCTCCTAAATTTGACTCGGGACAGCCTATCACCCTTAATCCCAACATTAAGTTGGGTAACTCGATGATTGCCCCTGACTGGCTCCCACATATTAAAGGTACTAATTTAGAACAGTACTATGATCAGGATTTCTTCTCTCATCATCTGACATCCTTGCTAAATTTGGCATTCCCAATAGCAAGGTTTTTAAAATATATCAATTAAGGCACCTCATTGCTGGGAAATTTGGCACTCAGGTTAGGAATCAAGGTTCACCCTTCCTCTCGCATCTTTACTCTTGCCTCTAAACCACACTCTATTTGCAATTTACTCCCTTTTACTGGATTACAAATTTCCCAAACCTACTAGGGGTCTAATATCTGGCTTTCTCTACTCCCGACATTACCTTTAACTGGTCCCATATTTGGAAGGATCTACATAGGTACCACACTCAGGACAGGCTTAAACTTACCCAATACTATATTCTGAACAATATGTATTATACTCCTAAGAAGCTTTTCTGGCTCAATAAGCTTGCTCTCTCTCATTGTACCAGGTGTTCACATAGTGAAGGGAATCCCTTGCACATTTTCTGGTATTGTAATAAAGTAGCCCCGCTCTAGTCTGCCATCCAAGACAATCTAGACCCTCTATTGGGCCTTACCAATTTTTTACTCCTGAAATATGTGTTTTAGGAGACTATAATGCCATAGACTGTATTGAACGCCAGTATCATATCACCCTTGTGTTCAGTGCAGTTAAGAGATTAGTCCTTAGGCATTGGACAGACCAATTGACCCTGACCTATCCTGAATGGTTGACTGAGCTCTCTGCCTGCCTTAATATGGAAAGGTTGTCAGCCAGTTTGTGTAATCATATGGATCTGTTCAAAAAGGTGGAGTAAATTATATGCTCTATATTTACACCAGTGACCTCCTAGCTTTTCTCTGATGCCCAATGAGACTTCTTCCTCTTCTTTATCTCTTACCCTTGTACTCTGTTCTTCTGTGAGCAGGTTTGCCTTTTTGAAATATTTGTAAACTTATTAGTAATTTTCAATTATGTGGACATTTGGCACACCTTTGTCTGGGAGGGGATGGGAGAAGAAGCAGGGGTTGGGGAGGGTGGTGGGTGGGATGGGGTTGGGGGCTTGTTGTGAGTTTTTGGGTTTTTATACCATGTATGGACAATTGGCTTAATTCATGCAATGTTCATGTTATTTCTCATTTGTAAATTTAATAAACTTGAATTTCAAAAAAAAAAAAAAAGGACTCTGATCGGACAAAAGGTGAAAGGGGCAGGGTGATTGAGGACCATTGCACTGAATCTGGCCATATATTTGTAGATGGGGTTGCTGATTGAGGGTGGTAGGGTGTGTGTGTGTGTGGGGGGGGGACTGGGGGTTGGGTGACTGATATATTTGGATGTGAGGTACTGATAGCCACCAAAGTATATAAAATTAATTATGATGCCAGGGTTCGAGAATGGAGTGACTGCTATCCACTAGTTAATAAGTATTTATAAATTGTGAGTGGTAATGAGCATTTCCAAACCTCCAGCAAGAACTGTACTAGCCTCTTCTAGTCACTGGCATTTCAATGCTCGGTCAATTTACCACAGCTTCAAAACCTTACCTTATGCAGATGTCATGTTTATATGACATTCTTTCTAAACCACAAGTTGTAGTCAGTTGTAAGTTGCAGTAGCTGGGTCCATAAAGTAAATAGTCTCAGGTATTATACTGCTTTTGATGCACTTAATATCATATAGTGATTATTCATTTGTGGAAGCTCACTACTGCAACTTATGACTAACTGCAATGTGTAAAAAAGTAATATAAACAATGAGATCTGCATAAGATAATGTTCTTGAACTGCTGTGAATTGAGCAAGCACTGAACTGCAGTGAATAGCAACATGTGAGTATGGTCCATGAAAGAGTTTTAAAATTAACATAAGGCACTGAAAATGTGTGACACTACCACAATTGGATTACGTGTACATTTTATTTTCTCAGACTGAGATCACATAGAAATAAGTTTAATTTTAGTCAGTCATGAATATGAAATTTTGCAGCATATGATAATCCTTACTTGAAGATATTTCAGACCCTTAGCAGTTGAAATTATTTTCTCAGAATAAGGCAGTGACTAACCTATGCCTTCTGCACCTAATAGAGTTCTAATCAGTTTTGTACTGCAATGTTACATCTTTCAATCTGACAACTTCATATTACATAATCGACTCCATTTCAGACTGCATTGTCCTGTCATTTATGATCAGATACGTCATACAATCATGTTATAAGTATTAAATATGGACAAAGGTTGACACATGTCAGTTCTGTTGTTTCCTTATTCCCTCACCCCTCTACAAAATTGTTTTTGAAGAAAGAGCCCTGTTTTATGTTTAATTTTCATAAGATATTCTACTGCACTGTTGAACTACCTCTGCTGTGTATGTGTGTCAGTGCTATTCATTACAGGATATTGTTATGTCTAGTTTCTCTAGGATGAGAAAATATCTTCTAGCTCACAAAACAGTGATTAGTATTACAAAATAATGAAGACTGTGATGATCCAGATCATTCAGTACCACAGCAGGCAAACTGGTCATAGGGATACGATAGAATGAAACAGTAGCCAGAAAGTCACAAATGTTCATACCACATGCAATGATGATGATACTGCTTTAGGAAGGAACAAAGGAAGAGCAAGAGGGACATCCAGAGGTAGAGGTAGAGGAGTTAGGAAGAGCAGAAAAATAGGAAGACTGTATCCACTGATTCCCCTTTAATTATTGATAGAAAAGGCAACATAATCAAATTTGTTTCAGTCTTCAAATACTTAGGTATAACTTTGGAAAATCAGTTTTCTTTCGAACCTCATATTCAGAATCTTAGGAAAATCCTCCATCAGAGACTGGGTATCCTTTACTGAGCTAAATTTCTTCTGACTCTTGAATCAAGAAGCTTTTAGTTCATAGCTTTCTGTTTTCTGTACTCGATTATGGAATACTCTATATACCTCCTCATGTTCCAATGTTTTGAGTCTGCTTAGCATAATATATCACTCAGCTTTGAGATTTTGGCTAGATTTACCTTTCCGAACCCATTGTTCTGATTTGTTTAAACAGTCTTATTCCTATCTTTCGACAATCGAGTTCTCTTCAAAATGGGTACTTTTTTATTTAAAGTAAAACAGAACCTTCTCCCCGCTTACTTCTCTAATGTTTCCTAGAGGCAACAAATGCATGGTCTACTAGGTCCCAATTTAATTATAAATTCAAAACACCAATTTTAAGACCACCTTTGGGCAAAGATCCTTATTATTTAGAGCCCCACTTTCTTCAACAAAATACCATCAGTAATTGTTGAGAGTAGTCTCACTCAGTGTTTTAAGAAAAGGTTAAAATATTGGCTTTTCTCAAAAACATAATGTTTCTCTTCTGCACTGTACTTTATTGATTGTATAATCTGCTCCCATGTTGTATGTTGTATTTTGATATTGTGTTTTAGATTGAACTTGTCTCCAGTGAAACAGGCAATCTAGCTCATCTGGATTTACAAGTAGAAAAATAAAAATGAAAATGAAATGAAAAGGAATATCTTTGACAGGCAGAACATAACTGAGACTACTGAAAGCTGTAGCCACACTCTGACAGTATGTATTTTCAACACATATAACATATATAGGCCTGGATATTCAGGCTGCATCAGGCAGGGGCACAAGCCTGAGTGCAGTGCAACTGGGCTGCTTCAGATCATGGACCAGGTGATAGCCAATGGTGCTGCACCATGGCTCAGCACCATTGACTATGGCACTGAGGGTGCACACACTGTGTACAGCACAATAGCACTGCACCAGGCAAGTGCCAGAATGGGAGCAGGGGATGCGCCAGCACAAGTGTAGTTGCCCTAGGTGCATCATCCATGATATTCAGCACTGGGCATGCAAATGAGTCCATTATGCATGCAAGGTGCAAATGGGCCATTGCATGTCATTATGGCCCATTTGCATGCAGTGCGCTGATCCCTGTGACCTGCACCTGGCGCTCTGCCAGGCTGCAGTCATCGAGGACTGATGCCCTGCAGTCCCATGGTGGTCCCCGCTCCCATTCGCCTGATCATGGGCATAAGTAGAGTGAATCTCCCTGGTGGTCCAGTTGAAGCTCTTTCACTGCCTGATCATGGGCATAAGAGAAATATAATTCCTGGCAGTCCTGGGGAAAGCCCTCCATCACCTGATCATTGGCATTAGGAAATATATATGCCCAGTGGTCCTGGGAAAGCCATCCATCACCCAATCACAGGCATAGTAATAATAATCCCTGGTGGTCCAAGGGAAAACCCTCCAGTGGCAGATCATGGCATGAGAAAATATAATCCCTGGTGGTCCAGTGGAAAGTTCACCATCACCTGATCATGGGTGGAAACATCACTAGATACCCTGGTGGTCCAGTGGTAACCCCACCACCCACCCACTGAGTCCCCACCACCCAGCACCCCAGCCTGTCATCGGCGGGCAGCAGCACCCGCCCACATGCGCCTAGCTGCCCATCAAATGACAGCGTACAGTATGGTCTGTACATGCATTGGTCCACTGTATGGAACAATGGGTGCAGACCATGCTGTACTGCACAAGCCTGATATGTGAATGTACGTGTTCATTCACATATTAACTCTAGTACTAGTATGTGTCTGCATGCCCATTGGTTCACACAGTGGACCAATAGGCATATAGATCGCACTGTACACTGTCATTGGGTGGGCAGCCGGGTGGCATGTGGGCGGTGCTGCTGCCCGCCGGATGACAAAGGTGCTAGGTGGTGGGGACCTCAGCGGGTGGGTAGGGAGTGGGGACCACTGTCCAACAGGTATCTAGTGATGTTGCCACCTGCAATCAGGTGATGGGGAACTTCCATTGACCATCAGTGATTATTGTTGCTTATGCCTGTGATCGGTGCTAGAAGGATATCTCCCTGGTCCACCAGAGATTATCATTACAAATGCCCACGATCGGCAATGGAGAGCTTTCCCAGGACCACCGGGCATATATATTTACTAATGCCCACGTATCAGATGATCGGGGCACACCACTCCCAGGGCGGGGAGCATGTGGACAGTGTCCTGGTGTGGGCCAACCACCACTGGTGGCTGCTGTTTTGCACTCTGCAATATGGCAGCTCACCTTTGGGTGGCCTGGACTTGTTCCTCATTTTACCAGGTACATCTTTGCACCCCTAAGTGGTGCAAGGTGGAGTTATGCCTTCATATGCACTGCAATCTCGGGCTGAATATTGGGATGTGCCACATGGCATGGACTTGGCCTCACACTTGCGCTCAGATACATTACACATGCGCCCGTGCATCAGTGTTGAGCATCGAATTGCCCCTTTAATATCACACTGGTGTATTGGTGGTTGCACATGGTGCATCCCTGTTGCGCCATGAGTAACCCTTTTGAATATCCAGGCCATAGTGTATAGCTGAGCATTGTTTTATAGGAATCCATAATTTACAAAATACTGTTCTAACGTTGTTCAGATTTCATGAGATGTGGTTTTACCTTTGTTTATGTAGAACAGCATTTTAGAAACTCTAAATGTAGCAATAGGACAGTTTCATTCTATACTGTGAAAACTGAATGCACATATCACACAGTAATATACATTATAAAATCATAGGATGAGCAACTTTATGCATAACCAGTGTGTTTTGTTTTGCAAACTGTTTCAGAGGGAATCAGAACACCTCTGTGGCAGAGCACACTGATTTTGCATAGTTGCCCATCCAGTTCTCCATACATATTTTAAACATCTTCTTCTGTGTTTTGCTTGTGCAAAACTTAAGTTAATCAATGCTATCTTACTATTAGGAAAATTGTTACTGTATCCATTATTTTCTTAACCTTAATTGCATGCGATTGCATATATACAGAGTGGACAGCTGAAGAAGGTCAGCAAGTGTACAGTATGATCCATTCTCTGCCACCCCCTTCCTTGATAGAACTTTTAGCTTGAAATATGTACCCACTCAGATTACAGTAGTGTTCCTTCATCTGATTTTTTATTATTAATATATCTAGGGCCTTCAAGAATAATAAAAGCAAGTGAAATATGTATATCCTATCCTCATATGGTTTGCGCTCAACCCCCCACACACACACATACCATCTTTGTAGCTCTCCTCTGCACAATCTCATCATCTTGTCAATATCTATGCAAGGTTGAGGCATCCAAGACTGCACTCAGTATCCAGCTGAGGTCCTATCAGAGTTCTGTATAACTGAACTGTTACTTCCCACCTCTGACTTGTGATGTCTTACCTAATGAACCACAACATCCCACCGCTCACCGTCTTGGCTACATTTCTGCTGGCCTCCAAATCCTCCATGATAATGATGCACAAATCCTCTTCTTCTCAGTGAATGTCAGCAGCTCTTCATAGATTTTGTAGCTATCCCTTGTGTTCCTCTCCATGTGCATGATTTAGCACTTATTTGCATTAAACCTATTCTGGTGTATCTATACTGTTGCATATCTTATTGTCAGTCACAAACATGCATACCTTCTCCTCCAGCCCTTCCACAGTGTCAATTACAAAGTTATTAAACAGGACTGGGTAAATACTGAACTCACAAAACCTATGCGTTTTCAGGGCATTGTGCCGGGTCATGCTAAATGTTGCTAAATCTGAGGAAAGGAAGGTGACCAGCTGGGTACCACAGGTATTGGTCCTGGGCCCAGCCCTGTTTAGTGTTTTTATAAGTGACATGGTGGACATGCTGGAGGGAAGGTATGCCTCTTTACAGATGACACTCAGATCTGCTTCAGGGTGGATAGTCTGAGATGGATGGAAAAAATAAGAGGAGAACTAAGTAAATGGGAGGAATGGTCCAAAGTGTGGTAGCTGAGACTTGATCCAAAAATGCAAAATCATGCATGTAGGTGCAATAATCCAAGTAATGATTAAATAATGGGTGTGGGATGTAAGACTGTGGTCAACAACCATGAAAGGAATGTGGTGGTAATCATATCTTATCACTAAAGGTGTCCAAACAATGTGCCAAGCTGTGTCAATAGTCAGTGGGATGCTGGTGTTCATAGGGAGAGGTATCACAAGCAGATGAAAGGATGTGGTGATGCAACTATACAGATCATTTATGTGGCCTCATTTGGAATACTGTGTCCAGTTCTTGAAGCTGCATATCTGTAAGGACATAGAAAAGGAGGAATAGCTCTAGAAGGGCATCAAAGATGATGCAGGGCCTGTACACAAATTAATATAAGGAGAGACTGATAGAGCTCAATATGTATACCCTGGAGTAGAAAAGGAACAGTGGAGAAAGATTATAAACATTCACATTTCCAAAGGCATGGGTTATCATAGGGTAGCATCTTTCTGAAAAGTAGAAGTACTTGGATGAGGTGCATTATATAAGATTGTAAAGGGTATACTTAGTGGTAGCGTGATGAAGGGATTCAGGCATGCATGGGACAGACATATGCTAATCCTAGCAACATGAATAAGAATGTAAAATCGGAGATTAAGTAGAATCTGTGGCTTTTAAAGTAGGCAGGGAAAATGGGCAGATTAGATTGGCCTAGTGATCCTTTTCTGTTGTCAATTTCTATGTTTCTATTTTGTAAATCTTGTCCCTGTGCCTGAAGCACATAGTCCATACTTGTCCATATATTGGTAATGTTTTGCCTGACTAAGATTAGAACCATGTAAACTCATCACTCTCTCACTTATCCCAACCTCCCAGCCCTGAATTCCCTGTAATTCTCTTATATTTATGTATTCATTTACAATAATACATATACCACATCCATTCCTGTCTTCCCTGTCTTTTCAAAGCATTGTGTTACTTGCAATGGCAATGTCCCTGTTATGGTTATTAGTGCATCATGTCTTTCTTATGGCCACAGTATCCTGTTTAGCTGACTGGTATGAGGTCTTACTTTCCATACTTCTACTGGTAGCAAATATGGCCTTCCTGATTTTGTAATATTTATATTCTTATCAATTCCACTTCCACCTTTTTAACTCTTTCATCACTATTATCTTCATACTGCTCTGCTTAACACACTGTCAGTAGATTATGTTTCTGTGAATAACAACTTATATTCTTAACAATATTATGAATAATCAGATACATTTTATGTATGTATTGATGGAGACAACCTCCTGATTACTAATTCAAAAATAATTTTTCTTTTTTCTGTTTTTTGAACAAATTGTATTTTCAGGCAAGATCAGATAATAATTATAAATTGTTTGCTCAATAGATGACAAGGCTATGCAAG
Source organism: Neoceratodus forsteri (assembly GCA_016271365.2). NCBI lineage: Eukaryota > Metazoa > Chordata > Ceratodontiformes > Ceratodontidae > Neoceratodus > Neoceratodus forsteri. The sequence goes on along the minus strand of CM057459.1, from coordinate 1,220,634,098 downwards.
GCAAATCTTATTTTAAGACACCCAGTCCCATGAGCTCTGAGCACAGTACATAAAAGCACAATCAGAGAATAAATAAAACAACATACTAATAAATACAAGTTTTAAATGGACAAATATAATAAATCAAATCAGAGAATACTTAAATAGATAAGTAGGTTCTATCTGTTATACAGATAGAAGCTGCTGTACAGAATGTTGCTACCTATGCAGTAATTAAAACAGGGTATCTATCATGAATTGGCCTCCATTACAGCTGGAGGTAGAAAATTCCACTAATGGAATTCTCTGCCAGATGGTGGATACTCTGTCCAAGAAGAATTGAGCAAACTTGTCATTTAAAGTGTCAGAAAAAGTTTTTTTGGTTGCATACAGGCAGGATGTAGAAGTCTGTCTGCAGTCAGAAAATGCATAGTTGGTCAATTCTTCCCAGCAGAAACCTCACTGACTGGACAGGAATTCTGCCTTTTATGGCTGATTGCCCACTGATTTTCATTGTAGTGGACAGTTTTCTGCCTCCAGCATGGTCTTCCATCAGCAGTGCTGTAGCCTCCAACTTATAATCTTCATCACTCTGAGCTTCCCATCAAAGCATGGAGACCTCAAGTTAGAAGAGTTGGGTCATATACCAACTGGTGTGTGGATTTGAGTGCATCAGATATTGATAAGTTGTGTGGCAACTGCCATGCACATGCCCATGCATGCATTTTCACTCTAGATAGGTCAGCCTCCACCACAAAACCCTGTGGGGCCAGGCTCTCAAATGGCTGTATCTAACCCTCTCAGAAGGTGGATGTCTCTCGGGGGCCCAAACAAGAACTACACCATGTAATGATTGGACCTCATGACCCGATCAGTCTTGAGATTATTTATCTCAAATCCTGTGAGAAGACCAGGTTCAACAAGTGGTCATTCTCACAGGTGTGGAAGAAACTTCTTGTGACAGACCGGAGATGACATCATCTGGAGTAGATTGTAACCAGTCCTAGACAATTCTTCATCAGCCCAATCATTAAAGACCCCAGAACTAAACATATGCGGCCTCCAATGTTTCACTGATGACTAAATTGACTACATCCTGCTGGAATTCTCCCACCACCCCAGTGTACCCATACATTAAACTCTATGCTTGCTATGACTTTAGTTGATATATAATTTGTTCATATATATGTTTAATTTAAAATATTTTCATTTCGTTGTTCTGCATTATTTAACATAATGTGAAATGGTTACTTGACTAAAATACTACTATAGTCATCAAATGATCATTACCCATTCTTTATTTATTTGTTCACAGATACATGTAAATTACTTGAGCTTGGATTCATTACAGTGTATATATGTATTGACATTGCAAATAAAATCCGTCTTTGATTTTTAATATTATGGAAGCAGAAAAAATGATGCTCCACCTGATCCACCTAATAATATACCAAATGGTGCACTAGATTGGTGTGTGTGCATGAAATGCCAAGAGATGCCCACCATGCCAGAAAGAAAATGTTGTGGTTTCCCACCTGATGTTGGTTTTCCATCATCCCGGTATATTATGTACACTTATCCATAAACACTAAAATTAAGTAAGCAGTAATACCCAACCAGGTGGATGGTATTGTACATATTTTATGACAAGAGTTTGTTTTCCTCCTTTATTTTAAACATATGGCCAGGAGCTATTCTGGTTATGATGTTGAGTGGACGACAGAAAGTCTGAATTGGTCTGCCATTTTTACTGCAGTTGGGATTGTGAATGCGACTGAGGAGATAGTTCTATAATGCAATCTTGCATGTGAGATCGAAAAGGTTAGTTGATTTCATCATTAGGCACTGGGTACTTTTGATTTCTTCTCATTTGGGCCAGCAGGAGATATGGTAGCAGGACTGGCTGCTAAACACCAGTCGGTGGAATTAGCGCTTGGATAAGAATGAAATTTCATCTCCACAAGTCTGAAACTTGTTACTCATTTGGATTGTTCTACTTCATTCTCAGTACTAACCATTTACAAATGTGAATAACTTTAAAAGGAAAAATTATAGCATGGTTCTGTGAGCATGAACGTTGCTCAGCACAAACATTTTATAAAATGAGCAGTGTTTCATTTTGTAGTCACATTTTATATATTTTATCATAAGCAAAAACTACAGAAAATATATTTTTGTAAAATGTTTTTGACATAAAATGTGAATAATTTTAAAAATGAATTTTTTTCAATTGTTTAATCAGGAGAGACAAACTAAGCTGAAAGCTTGTTTACAGGTGTGACCTGGGAGCACAGGAAAGTTAAGTGACTTGCTCGGGGTCACACAGTATGCAAGTGGGGGCTGTGGATTCAAACTCAGGTCTCTAGATTTGCAGCTCAGAGCCTTAAACCACTGTGCAATACTGCCTAACATAGTACTGTGAGCACAAAGTTTTGCCAGCATTACAACAACTATGAAATGAATCTCTCATTTATAGAAACCTTTCAGTTTTTATCATTAGTTAAAACCAATAGAAAATTTATTTATTTTTAATGTTATTGGCAAATGAATGCAAATAACTTTTTTTCTCATGTCCCCAATTTCTGTGGATCAACTCATGGACTCATGACAGGGTATATGAACACTGGGACTGCACCCTTCCCAGCTTACGATACTTATCAGATCTCTATCCAGTTTTCTCCCAAACTCCAAGGATGTTGGTGGCCAGAAGTGGTCTGTGGAAAAGATGCATGCTGAGATGTGATGCTGCACCTGAAAACAGCCAACATTCTCCCTCTCATCTGACATTCCCCACAAGTGGCAGAATTGCAGTGGGTGATGCATCCACCCACCCTGGTGGAGAAGCACCCCTAGGGTACTCAATCCTCTCCACCCGGCTGAACCTCCAGCTCACGGGGTTGGTTACTAAACCCATATAACATATGCAAAACTGTTTTCTCACATATGGATTTTCACAAATTAAATGTGGGTACACAAGATATGGAATATTTATGTCTATTCACTCACCACTCTTGTAAAGCAGGACTGGACGATGAACATGGTATTTGTACTCTATTGCTGCCAGGTAATTTCTAGTGTGATATACAGTACAGAGTAACTGTATGACTGTCTTTTGCTGCATACATCAAAATATTTTGGTGATACTGTTCAAGTTCTGCTGTGCTCCTGTAAGATATTGATTGAACAGGTAAAGTGAATAACTGCACTTTATAATACTTTCTTTTATGAATTAAATACACATTTCAATAACAGTAAATTCTATGTCTGTATTTCTTATTATGCCACAGTTATTGACCAGTGGCTGGATTAGCAATATATTAAGCCCATACTAAAATCAAAATACAGTACATGGCGTTACAGCATGACATATGTTTTATCTACTGCATTGCTTATGTAACTAATGATACAGAACTACTAGGGCTGCTTCAATATGTTTTACAATGTTCTGGTAATCTTTTTTTCTTCATTTGCTTATATTTGTGAACGTGTATTAACTTATGATGAAAAAAATTTTCATTAATTGTGCCTAGCACCAACTATCAGGGACAATCCTCCACCCCACCCCATATCCCTGACACCATCCAGCAATGCTTATTTCAGTAAAAGTCCATTTGTTATCTTTTAAAATAACTTTTTCTTATTTTCATTCATTTTAAGTCATATATTTAAATGCCATTTTATAAAAGCAATAAACATAATGCACATATTGCCATGTCTTATTTCTTACTTATAATACTCAGTAGGTCAACATTTTCCAATGAGTGTTGCACATGTATGAAAAGGATGTCTGTCCCATGATAGCTATACATCAATTGACACTGTTACCTCAAGGTTGGATAATACTCTGCAGTTTTCAGAAATCTGGTATCAAGTAAAACCCTTCTTAATTCAAGATGTGCAATTGACCCTACAGTAATCCAATCTCTTTCAACTGTTTCAATTTCTTCATGCAGACAATGTTCTTCATACATCCCATGGCCATGGAGCCATTGATGCTCACATGGTGTAAGGTGCCCAGTCACATATCCTATCACGGTACAAGGAGATAAAATATAAATCAAGGGATTCAATATTTAGAATCCATTTGTATGATGCAACAGATCATCGCCATCATGCTGTTACCTTGCAAAACATCAGAAAACATATTACCTTTTCACATTTTGTGACACACAAATGCTAATGCAAATAACTTTAAAATGAAAATGATACCATGATACAGTAAGCCCATGGACATTTTTTCATGTTTGCTTGCAACAAATAAATGTAAATAACTTTAAGAATGAAAAAAAGAGAGTTCCGCAATTGTTGTATAAATCAAATATTACATGGGTAAGAATGAGATACCAGAAATATCTCCACTCGCTGTCACTGAACTCTAGGTAGCTTCTAGGTGGCTTTACCACTAATGGAATATATACTCTTCTCATACCACATATATACATTGATATTTAATTTCATATATGAAGAGATGCATACCAAAAACAAATCATATGTCTCACATTCCTGGCAGCAATACCAAAAGTTCTTAACAATGTCATTTGTCCATTTTGCAATCACCTTGCATTCCTTCTTCTGAGATGCCTAGAGTTAAAGTATTGTAACAGTATATTTATGTGCATTACTTTAATTAATTATTAATGACCCATTTTTAAACAATTAGTTCTTAATTTTATAACTAGAATTAAAAGAAGTAATCCCTCCATACTTGATCCTGCACTGACTATCATTGATAGTCATTGACTCCAAAACACACACTGCGGCACTCTAACCCTTATCCTCTCCACCTGCATATCCAGTGCTGCAACTACTGTGTGTTGGGGTACAACAGTTTGATGGGTGTTTCCTATGATCCAGTTGCTCAGTAAAGTGTCTGTCTCCACTGATTATTTCACTCTTAATTCATGCTTGGACTATTTCACGCACATATTTAACTGACATCTATTAACTCAGGATAGTGTTTGTTCCAATTTCCCATCAGCTGTAACTGAAAAAAAATCCTCTAGCTATAGATGTTAAATTTGCTAATTACATGATTTTGTGATGCCCTGTGACTGAAGTTGCATTCTGTACCAAAGAGTAAAGTTTGGGCAATACTAAAAATCCATGGTGGCAATTTTATTAATTTTTACCTTATTTATTTCTGTATCCTTTCAGCTAGGGATTGTACCTTTGGTTCCCTCACATATCAAGCATTGCCTTCACAGCTGCCACCCCTATTGTGGTCAGAGCTCATTCCTCTCTGCCCCAACCTCCTCAGGTTGCATCACAGTGGGTACGTATCCCACAACTGCAGAGACCTGGAGGGTAGGCTCCTGAGGGAGCTGACTTGGGCACGATCATGGTAGCATCATCAGGGCAGCCTTCATGCTGTCTAGGACATTTTTCACTTTTTTCCCCTGAGGGAAGGTGCATGCAGTGGACACCACCATGGATCATGCGTGGCTTCCACACGTGCTCCTCTGGTATCTGCCCCAGCTCTGCTCCTCTACTGTAGGATCAGAGCACTGCCCCTCAGTCTCTATTGGAGGCCAGTCAAGCACTGACCACTAGTGTCCCCTCCCAGAGAAAGAGAGCAGTCCTCCAGATGCTCAACCTTCTCCAACCCTGCCAACCCCTAGCAGCCCATGCTCATTCCCAAACACAGGTAGCCATCATGGAGCAAGGTAAGGCATCCAGCACCTCAGCCCCTCAATGGACCAGGCTGGTGGGAATTTTTATTTTAGTAAAAAACACTCACTGTGACTAATCTTCTCCTGAGGTTCTTAGCTCCATGACATATTTCAAAGGAATGTCTTATTTGTGAATATTCTTCTCTTAAAAGATATAAAAAATGTGAATGTTAGAGGTCATAAAATATGACAGTATCATAAAAGTATAATTGTCTATAAAACAGAAGGAAAAAACAGGCTGCAGAGATGTACTTATCATTGACTTAATTTGCGAATGTGCATCAGTTACAACTTCTTTGATTAAAATATTTTTGAAAGCAGATTATCAATTGATCTTTTGAAATCTAATTGTTCCATATTTGTTAATTTCAGTCAGTCTCTCTTTAGTCAATGATTTCTACCAATATTATTTTCTTGCTATCACTATCCATACAAGTATATGAACAGTATTGAGCACAGTGACCAGGGCTGTCCATTCATCTGTCACCTTTGAGAAAATAAAAAAATAATTCAGAATAAATATTTCATGACCAACCGATGACTGACTGTAATACAGATGATTTACATGCCAAGAATAATTAATGGCTGACTATGTTTTTCAGCAATAAGCCTGTCACTTAACTCTTTATAGAAACTCTCAATCACTGGTACAACATAGTGGTGTTGGATATGAAAGAATGAAGAGTCACATACCATTGCCAGACTTATAATTTTGGCAAGTAATGACATTTTCCAAAATTGCTGCCAAAGAATATTATACTACTTGACAGAATTAGGTTTCCTGCATTCATTCCATGTTTAAGATGCATTTGAGAGGGCCATTGGTATTCAATATGTTTATTTGAGCACTCCTGGTATTCAGAAAGACAAATGGAAACCATGTAACAATGTTATTAAAATAAACAAATTATTAATGTATGATCTCTATTTAAAATATCTGATTTGATCAAAATAAAAGCATTGTCTTCCAATTATTAAAAAATATATATTTTCAAGGCTGCTTATCCGTATTAAGGATGGTGGAAGATTACTGACGCTGACCCAAGTGCATGGACGCTAAAACTCACATGTAGTTCTGTGATTACAAGTAACCCTTAAAACACATAAAATATTGCAAAACTACCAAAAAAGGTAACTGGCCAAAATAAGTAAATAAACATACCCATGATAGTATAAGTGCAGTCCTGCATTCACAAGATCTGATTTCTAATTGTTGTTTACACTTTGCACATATCCATATAGGGAGATCATGAGCCAAAGCCATTATGTTGCTTAAATAAACCAGGTACAGTTTGTCTGTAATGAGCTTATCTGCCTGTAATGTCTCATTCACACTATCTGTCTCATCTTGTCTTGGCTTGCTGCTTTTGCCAATTCCATCTTCATCTTCATTTTCAAGACCCAATATTGTACGTCATGTAGTATCGATGCTTCAGGATTTCTTCAATTTCTTGTGTACTAATAGTAAATAAAACTTATCATTTACAAAAATAGCTGGATGTCAACATGGCATCATGTTACTTAGTCAATTCATATTTTTTTTTACATAAGATTGAACTCAGAATCATATTCTGATCTGTTCTTTCATATACTGAACATATGTATATATATACGTAGGATCATTCAATTGCAGGTTAGTGGTGTCAATAGACCTTAAGAGGTGCAATTTAAGCAGGTGAGGCAGAGCAGAAATAACAAAAAGGACTAGTGAAAATCAAATCAAATTAATTAAAACATTAACATTTTAAGTACCACATATCAGTCATGATGGAGGTTCCAATACTAACCTATAGGTTGGCATGTACAGATAACAACCGTTTCTTCCTCTTGTCTCTGTGTAACCATATAGGGAAGTAATAGGGCTGTCATCTACTTGCAAATTTTCCTTCACACCCGACATAACATGGGGTGATTCACTGTGTGAAAGACATAAACTGTCATGTTTTCATTCATGCTGGGAGAAATACTAGTTGTTTTACAGTAAAAATAATTATAACTTTGCAATTAAAATGTTTCAGATGCAATTGTTTGATGTTATTAGAGTACAGTATATAAAATGGGCAAAGAAATCCTTGTGTCCTGATTGGCTGAGACTTGATTTTAATCATTGCATTTAGAGAGTGCCACAACTGGCTAAAACAAGTCCCTGCCAACCATGGCAACTCACAGAATTTAATAGTCGCCTAATACCTAGTTTCCTTCACAAACATAGATGCAGCCTTTACTCATATACAAAAAACTTCGACTAGGCCCTAAAATAAAAGTCCATTAAATTAAATAAAGTAAGTAATTGAATGTTATTTACACTTATGACCCCCCTTATGTACATACACACATTCAAAAAAAAATAATTACTATTTAAAGTTTCCATTGCTGGTGTTTCTTTGATAACCATGAAAATCCCCTCCTATCCCTTCCACTTTGTCAGATAACTACCTGATCCTTACCTGGCAACAGATAAACTTGAGGTCCTGACTCCACTTTAGGCCTTTGAATATGTCTTTGTTTCTATGCCAGTTGGGCTCTGAAGACTGTTGAATTGATGTATTCCATGTTACCATTCTCTATGTGTATGGGGTGGGCACATTCTACTACTACAATAATGCAGAGCTTTTAATTCTTCTATTCCATGTTAGAAAATGGGCTTAAAAATTCCTGGGCTGTGCTTGGCTGATAGCCTTGGCAAGGCAGTCATATTTCAGACAACAGAGCCCAGGTATTAAAAGTGCCAGTACCCAACTGACCTCCTCACTGTTATTAATGGGCACTGGAATGTTCAAAACATTAACCCCATAATATATTTTTCTCCTCGCTTAGCAAGTGAGAGAACACCCCACTCTAAGTGCAATAATACCTTCCAGGGTGGGTGGTATTGGGCAATACAGGACCTTTCAGGGCTCAGGTCCTCTGCCTGCAGTGTTGGGCCTCATCACACCCCTAGGCAGTCTGGTATGTATAATACTGTCCAACCTGTCAGGTATAATTGCTTATGTAAACAATCACACAGTGTATTAAATTACACATTAACAGAAAAGTTAATCTTACTTTCGTTTACCTGGTGATCATACTTGTACAGTATATTATGAAAGAGCATTCCTTAATAATAGCTTCTGCTCAAATCACATTGAAACCAATTATGATAAATGCATTGTGAAAGTCTATGTGCATTACAAAAATAGCATATCCACCATTAAAATTACATTGCTGCAATTCAGTTAGCATCATAACCATCATGTAATGTATGGGGAGCCCTTAGTATTAACTGAAATCAAGCAGATTACAACCTTGTTATGCCATCATTATGACATCACTCTTTGTTAACCCTTCTTGAGTATGTCATATCAATGATATAACTAAATGGAATGCTCACAGCAATCAATGTAATGTAAGGTAATTCCATAAAATAAAATAATTCAATCCTCGATTACACAATCTTGAAACCCATGCACTATAAATATAATGTATGATCTTTGGTTAACAACAGATCTGAACACACTTCTTTAGGTTGCCAGGAACTCTGAAAACCTCTTGAACTGCTCTCTCAAGGTTTACAATGATGTCATGGCAATCTCTCAAAGTGTTTACAGAATGGTTATTAACCAAAGACCTTACATTATCCTCTATGTTACTATTGGCAGCAGGTGGCAGTCCTGCAGTGTGTTTAGGATTAATTATACAGAAGATGAAGGCCAGACTCGATGTAAATTTCTACACATGACCCTAATGGTGAGAAGAGAACACTATTTCCAGGAGCATTACTGTGATAGGAGCCGTAATTAATTTTGTTTTATGTACCACATATGGATGTTCACCAGTGGTATGGTACACAAAGTACTGCTGGCTCTCATACACATTAGTGCAACCTGAGCTACTACATCTCTCTCAAGTCACTTTAATATTTTTCTGACATGCTGTGAGCGATAATAACAAAACAGTCTGTGTTATGTGACGGATGATAGCTGTAGAACTGTGACAGCAGTCATGTGCAGTATAAGCAATGGGATCTAATTTGTGGTAGGATGGGATTTTTCAAGATATCTGATCATATGGATTGAGTGTTATTTAAATAAGTAACTTGCTTTTTTAATATAAAAATTACTATGCTGGTATGCCCAGGTGCTACAGTCAGGTAGAGCACATCCTGGAAAACTTTCACACATTCTTTTATTTGCAGTTGGGAATTCAGTGATCACATTTTGGGGCATTCCTGAGGGGCACACTGCAGTCAGTGCAGCAACATGGTGGAATAAAAAAACAGTTCTCTGTAGCAAGTAAGATATCCGAAAATGGGTTTGAATTTTGGAAAGCGAGTGACCAGGTGCAAGCATGGAAGCTGCTTTTGTGTGTGGTGACAGGTAAGATAGTAGCAATGTGTCTACAAGCAAATGTAGTTTCAAAAAAATATACCAAAATAGGCAGAATTTGTGTGTTTCTTTTTACTATTACTTTTATGTTGTAGGGGCAGAGCGGTGGGGGGCAGTTGATGAAGAGAGAGCTAGAGGTTGGTCAGCAACTGATGCTACTTAGTAATCAACAAAAATAAATAGTGGCATTTAAAAAGTGAACATTCTGTGGGCAGTATGATCTGGGTGTAAGCAATAAGACATGGCTGGGTGTTGGTAGTACTAAATACTCACACACCCAGATCGTGGTTAGGTAAGAGACTGCAGGTTGAGTCCCTTCAGCCTCTGGTTGTGTGGGTATCTCAGCACTACCAACGCCCAACCATGTCTTATTGCTCATATAAAATGGACACATACAAACAGAGGTGAGAAAGAAGTAAATGCCTCAACTGATACTCTGAACCCAGGCCGCCCAGAATATCATTTCAATTGTGCTAACCAGCTGCACCACTGAGACAACTGGAACATGGGCTGTCCATGAGCAATTTACTCTTTCTCAAATGCACAACCAATGGTAACACAAATATTTACTTGTAACAATTGCACAGGAGTGTGGTGTGCATATTTATGGAATACATATAAACAGAGGTGAGAAAGAAGTAAATGCCTCAACTGGAACTTGAACCCAGGCTGCCCAGAATACCGTTCTGATTAGCTAACCAGCTGCGTCACTGAGACAACTGGAACCTGGGCTGTCCCGAGCACATTACTCTTTCTCAAATGCAACCCAATGGCAAAACAAAGACTGAGACTGAGTGTTGCCTCTGGGTTGTGCATTTGAGAAAGAGTTATGTCTTTCAGGAACATCCCAGGTTCCAGTTGTCTCAATGTTTACAGCTGGTTAGCACAATCAGAACAGTATTCTGGTGGCCTGGGTTCAAGTCCCAGCTGAGGCACTTACTTCTTTTCTCACTCTGTTTGTACGTGTTCTATAATATGCACACCAGACTCCTGTGTGATTGTTATATAAATAGACCCACAGGTAACTCTGAAAAAGAAACATTCAAAACGTTTTCAAAGTTACAAAAATATACAGTAATATGTAGCTACATAATGTATAATAGTCATTTCACAGATGTGTTTCACATGTCAGTCACCTATCTTTCTTCACACTCAATACATTGTGTGATTGTTTACCATGGAATAGAAGAATTCAAAGCTCTTGCATTCTTCTAGCAGTATAATGATCCCCTCTCCACATATACACAGAGAAATGGTAACATAGAACACATTAATTCAACTTTCTTCAGAGCCCAACTGGAATACAAACAAAGACACAAACACAGGCCTGAATTGGAGCCAGAACCTCAATTTCATCTGGTGCTAGGTTAGGAGCAGAGAATTATCTGGTAAAATTGTTTGGATAGAGAGGGATTTCTCATGGACATCAAAGAAATGCCAGTAATGGAATCTCTGAATAGCACTTGACTTTTAAATTTGTGTATGTGTTTAAGGGGCTTATGAGTGTAAATAACATTAAATGATTTACTTACTTTATCTAATTGAAATAATTTTTATTTTTAGGGACTATTTGAAGTTTCTTTGTATATGAATAAAGGCTGTAGCCATGATGGTGATGGAAACTAGAAAACAGGTGACTTATGAATTCTGTGAGTTGCCCTGGTTGGCAGTAACTTGTTTTAGCCAGTTGTTGCATTCTCAATGGGTAGAACCAAGTCTCAGCCAGTCAAGACACAGCGATTTCTTTATCCATTTAATATATGTCATTGGGCAACAGACACTGGGACTCAATATGTACTGGTTCTGCTGCCTGATACTGAGCGGCTGGTTGGTGACACTAGCCAGTCAGAATGGAGATTTCTCCATTCCCATTTTCTAAGAACTCCACAACTCAAGGTGAACAAAAAATGGGGCCTGACATGATTCACCACATAATTCTAGAAAAACATAAGGAAGAAATAGTGACACAACTGATTACCCTTTCTGACAAATCATGGAGTAAGACGTGATACCAGAGGACCGTGGATGTGATTTTGATTCAGTTAAGTGTGAGAAAGGCAGAGGCAGGAAACTGCAAACTTGTTAGTTTGACCTCAGTTGTAGGGAAAATGATGGAATCACTCCTGACATATTTGTTGAGTACATAGATGCCATCAGGAAACAGATCCCAAGATAGTAAGGATTCAGAGCTGGAAGGTCAAATCAGATAAATAAAATATATGTCTCTGTCTGGGTGACCAAAAGTAGCAGACCAGAGAAGGAGCCATGGACATGTGCTACTTATACCTGATCAAGGAATCTGACACATTACTAATGTCAGGTCAATTAATAAACACATTAGCTAGCCTGTGAGTGGATCCCAGGGTGGTAGCATGTAGAAAAAAAATTGCTGAACAACAGATCACAAGTAAATGGGTCTACTAACCAGATACCACAGGGCTCAGTAATGGGCCAGTCCACTATAAAGTCTATATAAGAGAAGTTGTGAAGAGACTGGAAGGAAAAGTATGCCTTTTCCCAGATGACACAAAAATATACAAGAAGGATGATACACAATGGGGAGAGTGGAAAGGATGTGAAGGTACTTGGTAAGGCAGCAGGAATGGTGGAAAGCATGGCAGTCTTTGATTCAATGAAAAAAGTGCAAAGCAATGCACCTGGGCATAAAACTAGGACGTTTTCAACACTCTCCACATGCAGTTTGTGAGACATCATATGGAGTACTGCATGAAGTTCTGAATACTCCATTAATGCAAGTACACATACAGTGAAGGAGAAAATCCAGAGAACAACTAAAATGGTGCAGGATCTGCACCATAAACCATCAAAGAAACTAAATAAGCTGAATATGTACACCCTTGAGGTAAGGATGGGGGGCATGATAGAAACTTTCAAGCACCTCTAGGTAATCAACAATTTCAAAAATCCTTTAAGAAAAGAGGTGTTCAAGAACAAGGGTACAAGTCAAAGATAGAGGGGAATGACTCTAAGATAAGGAGAGTAAGGAAGTTTTTTCCCCACAGAGGGAAGTTATACGCATGGAATGGTCTTCCAGTGGATAAAGTGGGGTAAAAAACAGTGGAGGATTTCAGGAATGAATGGGTCAGACATAAAGCAGTTATGGAGGGATGTAAGGAAGTAGGACGTTAACTAGGATCTGTTGCTTATCCAGTAGGTAAGAAATTGACATACTATGTGGGGCAAGCAATCATTAACTGCCATCACAATTGTATATTTCTATGTTTCTGTCAGTATTCTGGTTCTAGATAAATATGAACAAACATCAGCATTTCCTTATGCTGTAATTATTAGCTATTGCTAAGCCACAGAGTGCTATAGCAGTCCATACTTCATATAGGCATTTATTATGATGTAAATTTATAGTTTATAGCCATTACAGGTTACAGTCTTGGCTGTCATGGTGGAGAACCAAAATGTTGAGAGGAGAGAATGAGGGTAATCAGATTTTTTTGGGCAGGGGGTTGGAAAAAAGTTATTTTGAGGAGAGGGATAAGAGAAAATAAGAAAGAAACAGAGGCTTGTGCTCTCCCTGCTTCATATTGATGTGCTTCATCTCCACTGGGGCTTGAGCACAGACTGAAGCAAGCAAAATGAGACATGTTCGATAACTGGTCATACCCAGAAGCTCTTTTCTTGATCCTCCTCCTTTTGCTATACATCTCACCATGCAGCCACAAAATGAAACAGAACTGGAAAAACCTCTGACAGTCAGACAAAGAGTCTGACTGGGCAGTCAGAGTCAAACCACAGAATTCACAGCACCTGAGGGGTTCCTTAAAGACTCCATCCAACATTACAGGGCAGAATGCGTAGCAAAACCACAAAATTACAGGTCCATGACATCCATGCAGAATCACCAGAGTTTTACTTCACTAGCACTCTGCATCTTAACACAGCTCCCAACGAAGCATTGAACAACATAAACTAATCATGCATGAGTCTGCTACACATTTTCGCACTAAGCTTCTTGTGTGCTAATGTTGCCTCTGGTGGGTTTGCTTGACTGGGAAAAAAATCCTTCTGCTTCACTCTTTGAACAGATTTTAAACACCAAGATGGTTTGTTCTGAAAGGACTGCCTGCTATCAGTTTGAACTATCTTTTAATCTATTTATCTATTTATTAGTGGTAAAGACAATGTAATGAATTGCTACACAGATCTGAATGCTTACTAGTTTGTTAATAATTTTTACACCTTTTGCTTCAACTAGTTACTGGTTTGGACTCACTCTTCCTAATTAGCTTTAACCACTTTCAGGTGCACTTAACAGAAATAACTTTGAATTGTTGAGAATTGGACTGGATGACGGGTTCCTTACTTGTTGGCTCCACTTATCAGGATCACCCTCTGCATGTCCTGTGACACTGACATGATATACTGATCATCCCCAGATGCTGCATTGACTAGCCCACTACTAGTGCAGTTTAACTTGAAATATATAGCCAAATTTGCAATGGGAGGTTTAGTTGATGTATGCAAATTATAATTGGGAAATAAGATCTTATGCATATAGGCTTTTCACAGTTAATGAATAGTTTAAGTGTTGATTCTGTAAATATGAGGTATATTTACTTGCAAAATTGAGACAAAATTCATTCAAGCAATCAGTTCAAATAATGAAAATGAATAACTAGATCTCAAACTTAATTTTTTATTTAAGAAACATGAGCAGTATCTGTATAGGCATTATGACATCGACGACTGAAAAAGACATCAAAAAGCACAGATGAGATAAAATCACGTCAATGTGTCAGGTCTACAATATGGGTCAGATATTCAGGCTTGCGTCCAAGGTCTGTGCATGTATGGTGCTGTGCAATGCAGCTGTGCCATGTGGAACAGACACCATATTCAGAAGATGCACCACCAAAATGTACCAGCGCACCAGGCTGAATATGCAAAAATGCACCATGGCACAACCACAAATGTGCCAGCGCAACCATGAATGCATGGGACCAGGCCACAACACACAACCCAGTGGGCTGAGCAAGGACAACAGGCTACAGGGACACACAGACAAGGAAGCATAGGGGCATAGGGGTACAGTACCCACCAGCAGGGCACAGCACAGTACAGAGTGCGCTGTCCTGGAGGCAAAACAGGGAACCATGGGATGGTGCACACAATACCCCTGCCCTCAACCACTGGCACACCAATGGCAGAGTCATTCAAGAGATACCCACCAGGTATGATGCAGGGTGCAGTGGCCATGGAACCAGGTGAAAACACAAACACAGAGGTCCGTGGTCCAGGGGTGATGGAGGCACAAGCCACCCAGGGTATAAAGTCTGCCACCCAGAGTGGGGAAAGAGCACAGCACAGTGGGCCACACCAGAGATGAGTAGCACTACAGGTGAACAGAAGTGCAAGCAGACAAGGGCACAAGGTGAATGGGCAGTCATAGGCCACTGTGAGACACACAACACAGGGCCACACACAGGACAGAGACATGGGTCACATGCCCAGTATACACATGCTCAGTGGCCCAAGGGGACAGTGGTGGGACACCAGGGACATGGCTAAGCACAGCACAACAGACGCCTGCAGCATGGCTCACATGCCAGCTGTAAAGGAAACACAGACACAGTGATGTAGCAATGAAAAGGCTTCAATAACAATGTAATGAAATGTGGGCCAACAGGGCAACTATATACAGTGAACATATGATACTGGGGAGGGTCATGGGAGGCAAGGGATGAGTTCAGGGGCTATGCAATGGGATGCAGGGATGGGCAGAGCAACAGAGGAAGGTCAGGACAAACAAGGGCTATGATACAAGTACATGGGGCAACCGTCGGCTACAGCTTGCCACCACCAGCTGGTGCATCTCCTGCCATATTGCTGCTGTGTCTCAGAGCAGCCACACCAGGAGAGCCACTGTCCTTCGCTGCTGCTGCACAAGCTTCCCAAGGCCTGCACCACTCTGCCCATCCTCCACTGTGGCTGTATCCTGGGAACACCTAGGAGAAGGATAAAACAGGCAATAAGCAACATGCTCAAATGATCCCCAGCCCAAACACAGTGTGCACTGGACGCGGAGGCACACACCAGCGGACAGATAACAAGGTCCGTGCATGAAGGGCTGCACTAGCCATCCACACAGCACACCACACCGGTGCAGAAAGCACCGCAGGGGTCATGGGTGGGTGCATCAACACCAAGCGAGGCACATGAGGCGGACCGCGGGCACCCATGGCCGCTTACATGGCGGATGCCGCATGCACCACCCCATGGGCTGCACAGTGAACAATGGCACAGTGTAAGCACATGCAGTGCAACACGGCACACCACCAGACATCACGCCCACCATGTCAGTGTCCATACATGGCTGTGGCAAACATATCCAAGCCCTGTGGCCAACAGAGACCCACAGATACACAGTAATGTAATGTGTACATGCCTTCCTGGCTGCTGCCATCTTGCTGGCCCAGCTACAGATCCACTAGCATGCCCTTGCACCACGGCCATGTCTGTCCTGGCCCTCCTGCAATCCACTGGTCCTGTGGAAGGAAATGGTGGACCTGGTGAACAGGTCCTCTGGTCCTGTGGAAGGAAATGGTGGACTTGAGTGAACAGGCATGCACAGACAGCCCCCAACTGCCTGCATGGTGCAGGGCAGGACAACGCTCACCCATGGCCTGGTGTCTGCGACTGCAACACACACAGCGGTGTCATGCGTGGCAGCCATGCAGGACACACAGTGACCCTCAGGACCATGTCGATGCCCTGGTAGTGGCATATACTGCGCAACTGTACACCCACAGCAGTCATGCCCTGTGCATGTATGACACATGTGCATACTAACGTGACTGCGGCAATGCCCAATGCTACACGTTTGCCTGCAGCTGTCACAGCCTCTCAGGGTCCCTGTGGTGCAGGTCACCATACTGGTGTCTGCACTGCTCTGCCGTGCACCTCACCCCATCGTCACTCCAGATCCATGGCCACACAGCCCCAACACTACAGGGCTGCTGCAGAGGACCTGCCCAAACAGCTGGGGCATGAATGGCTGGACAAGTGCAACAAGGTTGCACATCTCAGTCTCTGCCCAGTTCATCACTCTCCAGTAGGCAGTGGTGCATGGCATGGCTCCAGTACTCTGCAACTGTTGGAGGCATTATGGACAACACAGCATCGTGTTGTGGCACATGGACGTTAGCGCAATGAGCGTACTGTTTTAAGCCAGTGTGCAGTATGTGGATGCGTGATTGGCTCACGCTCTGGGGATGTAGCGTGCAGCACTGTGCATGTGCACAGCATCATGGCCTGGCAGGTGCTCAGAGTCAAGTCTGTGACACCAACAGTATAGGGCATGACTCCACACAGCAATGTACATGTTCCGGCATGCACAGCATGCAGCATAGTGCATCATGGGCAACCGCCATAAGCCAATGCACCATTATTTAGCACACATGCATGACAGGTGCCCATCACTGCATGCTCACAGGGTGCACATCGAGCAATGCAGATGGTCATCGATGAGCTATTGCAATGGTGTGCGTTACATGCGCTACTGCGGATTGCACACTGTGCATCGCAGCGTACTTGTGCCACCTGATTGCTCAGTGCGGATGATTGAGCATGGTGCAATAATGAGCTATTCAATTGCCATATGCAAATTGCCTCAGGAGCCTATGCGTGGTGCAATAGGGTGCATTAGCATATTATTACCATTGCGCACAGGCTCATTTGCATATGTTGTGCCATATAAGCACCACGACACAGCACAGGTCACGGACTGGTACTGGAGCCTGTTTGGTAAGGGGATGCTAAGGGTTGAAGGTCAAGACCAACACTGCAACAGAGTGCTGTACTGTGCCATGCTGCCACTGACCAGCTGTGCTGTCACTGTCCACAGGTAACAGAATGTCCAAGGTAGAGGGAGGGAGGTGTGGACCTGCCTACAAGTGCAGGCCCAATTTCACTAAAGAGAGCATTAGGCCCTGTTTGAGGCCTACCTCGACAGGGAGGACCTGCTGAGTGGTGCCATGGGTACATCACAGGAGTGGTCAGCTGGGTGGGATGCAGTAGCCACCTATGTGAATGCCCATGGAAGACACCAGAAGAGTGCCCAGGAGTGCCGCAAGAAGGTGGGGACAGACAGGTGGTGCATCAAGGAGAATATGGCAGCCATCAGGGCATCTCACAGCAGAACCAGCAGAGGACCATCCACCGCACCATCGCTAATGGCGACAGAGGAGATGGTGGCAGCCACCATCAGTTGTGATGCCATTGAGGGCATTCCTGGTGGTGGATTTCAGATGAGTGGCAGCCCACTCTGCATGATGAGTCAATGCGACATGCTTGGTTGGTGGGCATGGGCTGTACCTTGCAGGTGGGCCTGCTGCTGTGCTGCATGGCACTTGCATATGATGCTTGTGGCTGTGCAAGGTGCACTGGTAGATGGCAACCACAGCAGCGCAGCACCTTGCAGGGTACCACCTACATGGGTGCTACAGCAATGCTGACTCTGTGTTCCTCTATTCCAGAGCCAGCACATCTCCATGGAGCAGTCCAGGATGATGATATGGGCCCAGAGGAGGTGGTGCCATCAACATCAATGGGCATCCATGGCAGGGACCAGCGGGCCCAATAGTGTGGGGCTGTTGGATGCCCTGGGGCTGGAATAGTGCGACACGCTGTCAGAGCTCCTGCTGGGTGACAGCCTGCCCGTGCTTTGTGCAGGCACCCAGCTCAGTGGCATGTCTGACTCTGATGGTGACATAGCTCTGATCCTGGACAGCTCAAGTCATGTGGTGCCAGCCATGGTCCAGGGACAGGGACAGGCACCATAGGAGCCCATGCTGCACCTGCAGCTGTGCAGTTGCCCCTGTCCATGCCGGCTCAGTGTTGTGTGGCGCCACTGCTGTGCCTGGCAGGGGATGCTATTGCAGGCTCATCCGCTCTGGGCACAGACCAGCAGATGGTTGGGTAGTGGTGGCAGGATGCAGTCACCACTGGGCAGCGTGCCACAGGGGCCACCGCTGGTGCGATCCATGGAGAACCAGGCACTGCTTGCCATGGCAATCCATGCACTGCAGGCAGAGGTGCATCAGCTGGATGGCGTCAGGACGGTGGATGTGTGCAGCTCATCAATGAGCTCCACCAGCTGTGGGAGGCCATGACTGCATCACTGGACTGCATGACTGGTATCATTGCAGCTGGGTTTGCATCGCTGTCAGTTACTGGGCATGGCCTTGCACATAGGACCTCCTGCAGTGCATCGTCAGCTCCATGGTCCTGGTGTCTAATGACCACTGTACAGTGAATGCCAGGCTCTGATGTGGCCATCCCTGACACCCCAACATGGGCCTGTTTGTCCGGCTCTATACCCCAGGGAGAACCCGTCGTGTTCTCAGGCCTCCACCCGTAAATGTGTTGGACACTGCCCCATTCACCATTGCACAGCCCATGGTGGCTGACCAGCCTGGGTGTGTCCACCCGTGGCATTGGCTACCGTGGTACAGTGCAGTGCCCTGATTTGTGTGTGCTGCCCTACCGGCTGTCCACTGCTGCTGCCGGTGCACACGTGGGTTGTGGTGGTGCCCAGTGCATGTGGTGGTGTGCATATGTGATGTGGTACACGCCCTCTGTGTGTGCTGGTTAGGTTGCTGGACCTTGTGGCATGGGTGTGATGAGGGCAATTCTGCACTGGCTGTGCCTGTGCACCAGTGTCATGTGTCTGATCCATGCCATGTCCTGCAACCCGTGTGTGTGTGTGCTGGTGCCTGTGCTGTGTGCTTTGTGTGTCTGTGTGGCACTGCATTCACCATGCATGCTGTGTGTGCCTGTGTCCCTGCTTGCATCCCTCTGTGCCTGTTCAGCCCTGTGGGTGGGGTGGTTGTCCGTGCAACCACTGCATGCATGTCGTTAAACTTACCTTCGTTCTCCATAATGCTTTTGTGTGATCATGGCCGTGTGCCTCCTGGCCTGTGCCGCCAGCCTGGGGTACCACCTCCCCATGGGTGGCTGCACACTCCCTCTGGCCCATCTTCACCATCCTCTCCACGGCTGTCACCCTCATCCACCTGGACAGCTATCCCATGGTCAATGGCCATGTTGTGCAGCATGCAGCAGGCCAGGAATAGGCCACAAGCTTTTGATGGGCTTTTATTGTAAGGCACCACCTGATCTGTTTAGGCAATGGAACTGCATCTTCAGCATGCCAAAGACACTCGATGGCATTGCACACTGTGTTGTGTGCCTCATTGTATCTCTCTCCACTAGGGTGGACAGTCGCTGGTAGGGGGTGATCATCCAGGGCCTGAGCAGGTACACATTGTCACCTGTGTGGGAGAGAGCATGGTTATCTCTGTACTGTTCTTGTTCCACCCCTGGCCCATGCTGCACTCTGCTCCCTGCACCCCATCCCCGTGTCCTTGCCTTCCTCCCTCAGCATTGCTGCAGCTGCTTCCATCCCCATGCCTTGCTCACCTATCAGGTGCCCTATGGGGATATCCCACACACTTTAATCTCTGGCACAGTATGGAACTGTGCCAGATGTGAGCATTATGTGCACTCCCAGAGTGTGTGGCACAGGCACTGATGATGGGCTCCTGTAGCAGTGCACACCACCTGGCAGTTGATGGATGGGTATCCCTTGCGGTTGATGTAGGCCATGTTAGGCCATGTGGTACAGTCTATGACCGCTGTCATGCTTGGCATTCATGCCACCCTGTGGAAGTCCTGTATGTTTGCTGTATGCTCTGTGTGTGTGCTTGGGAATCGGTGTACTCTGAAGCATGTGGCAGCAGAGCATTTAGGAACTGTGTGAGGAGGCGGGATTTCGTCAACTGGGTGATCCCTGTGGTGGCACCTGTTGGTCTGTGGAAGGTGTCTGCTAGAGTGGGCACATCACTGCTGTCACCTTGGTCTCCACAGACATGGCATGTCTCCGTTTGGTGGGTGCCTGCAGCTCATCACTGCACAGCTCACAGAACTGCCTCAGAATTACCCTGTTCAGGTGGTACTGGCCCAAGCTCCACATCATTGTAGTCCTAATAGGTGAGGAGGGCACTGTACCATCTGTGTTGGGCATACCACCGACGGGCCCTTCGTCAGCCACATTGTTATTCCTCCTTCCTGAAGCCACTTATAGGCTGGGAGGAGTTGCTAGCAGTCACAAAGGAAGAAAAGAGACTTGGGCATCATCATCACTGATGACCTGAAATCATCAAGCAGACCTCTAAAGCAGTAGGTAAGGCTAGGGGTGTTAGGGTGTATTAGTAGGGGTATCACAAGTCGTAAGAGGAGGTAATAATCCCTCTGTACAAGACATTGGTTAGGCCCCATCTGGAGTACTGCGTGCAGTATTGGAGGCCACACCTTCACAAGGACATTAACCAAATTGAGGCAGTCCAGAGAAGGGCAACAAAATGGTGCAGGGACTGCATCAGAAGACATATGAGGACAGATTAACGGAGCTCAATATGTATACCCTTGAGCAAAGGAGGGAGAGAGGTGATATGATCGAGACATTTAAACACCTTAAGGGCATAAACAAGGTGAAAGAGTCTAACATGTTTAAATATAAGAAAAATAGCAGGACAAGAGGACACAGCATGAGATTAGAGGGAGGCCGATTAAGGGGAATGTGAGGAAATTCTTTTTCACAGAAGATTGGTAGATGCATGGAATGGCTTACCACAAAAGTAGTGGCTATGAATACAGTGCAGGGCTTCAAACAGGCATGGGATAGGCATAAGGAGCAATACAAATGACTATGAATAGATAGGTCACTGACATAGCAAAGGCCGATGGCACATTTATAAGGTAGAAAAGAAATGGGCAGACTGGATGGGCCTTGCGGTCCTTATCTGCCGTCAACTTCTATGTTTCTATGTTTCTATGTTTCCTCCTCCTCCTCCTCACACCCCTCATTACCTGCTCCAACACAAATGGTGCTGCACCTATCCTGTTCTGCTTGCTGCTCAGGGCTGCTCATCTGCTGTGTCTGTATTTGAGCCTGTTTTTATAGACTCAAGCATCACTGTCGCATCCTGTGATTTGCTCCTGACTTGTGCCATGGTTTTGGGTTGAATATGCATTGTGCCGCATATTCATGGGAATGCTCCCTTGTGCTTGCACTGCATACATTACATTTGCACCATGGCACAATGACACTTGCACTGCGCAGCCTCACTGGTTGAATATCGCTCTGCAGCGCAGGGTCTGTAGTTGCACCAGCGCATCTCGATTGTGCCATGCAACTGCTCTGAATATCTGGCCATATATCTACAAATGAGTTACAAAGTACACTGCATTGCAATAAAAATACAGCATTCATAATGGGTGTGTGGACCAAATTAAGATTCTGTCATGTCAGGTGATGAGATGGTTGATAGACTCTGCTATGATTCTAGCTCAGTTCTGTTGGAGAGTGAACAGACAGACTGGTACCCTGTTTTAATTGTATAACTGCTCTGTCTAGAGATGTGCAATCAGACTTTGATCAAGTTCTGTTGCGCTAACTGATCTGACTGGTGAAGTGTGAAACAGCTGGGACTTAAATCTTATTCTGTTGCTGTCTTGTGTGGTGTGGTGGGGAGACAGCAAGGATGTACAGTATGTCTGGTTCCCATTTCTGATTCTTACACTGTCTTGGGCATACATGGTCAGCTGGGAACTCATTACAATCCTGACACTTTCTGATTGAGGGATGTACAGTGTTGGCTGTGGCCTATTTCTGATTTTGTCACTATTCTTTATCAAGATAGGATGATCAGCTGGCATCTGGATCAGATGCTCGTGCCGTAATGGCTAGTGGGGTGTGAGTCAGCATTGACCCTTTCCAATTTTGGCACTGTCATGTCTTGGATAGTAGGTCTGGTTATGACACAGTCTCTACCTCTCGCAATATCCTGTCTGGTGTAGTGTTGGTCAGATGGGACACTGTTCTAATTACAACACTTTTCAGAATGTCAGCAGTGTCCTGATTCTATTTGCACATCTGACATGTCTTGGAATAGGAGAGTTGGTTTGTGATGAGCAGCAGAAGATGAGTGAACTAGAACTGGGGTTGGGGTTGAAAGTTTCCAACTCATAGGAAAAATGGAACCATTAACAAGCATAGCTACATCAAAATCAAACAATTTACACAATTTAAAAAGCACTAAATTCACTAGGCTGCTGATACATCAAAACAACAGATGAAATTATCTGACCTTGCGAACATTGAATAAAAACCAGATCGGGTCTGCAGTTAAACATTAATGTCATTAATGTGTAAGTCTGCATATAAAATCATAAGTTATCTGTAACGTCAGTACATGATGTGTTCAGACACTAGATATATGGTTTACACTCACAAAGGAGGAACTGCAAAGCTTCACATTATGTTGTAAACTCTCATAGAACTAACTGATACAGACAACTGACACTGCATTCAAACAACTGAATGAATTAGCATTTGAACGGCTGAAAGGTGTACCAAACAAGCATATGAAAAGGGACAGCTCATTGGCAAAATAGTCACACTAGAACTATGTTTCTCACCAATGCAGCCAAACTAAATGACGGACCACACATATCTGAGTTGTTGACTGGCAGCCAGCTTATGCTACAGTGACAGCTGAAGTGTGTCCTTGTCATGTTACACGAGCATGCTCGTTCTTAGCATGCTCATTCATGACACAAGCTGCTGCCATCACTGACAGCCTGCCATATCTAGGAATGTGCGGCAACCAAGTGGGTGAGCAAGGATTACTGTGGTCAACTCAAAATAGATATTTCAAATAAAAAAATGTTTATTTGAATTCAGACCATGAAAACAAATTCACCACTGAAAATAATAACAGAGAGACACACATTTATTGTGAGCTGATTTTATTTCATTTCAAAAAAAAACACCACCTACTGGCTGGCAGTGTCTCTTTAAGGTAATTAATGAAAGAGACACAAAAGGTTCTGAAATTTGTAGTTAAAGGTGTAAATAACTATAAAGATGTTATTGGTGCTTTTATCCCTGAAAGTAAGCGGGTGCAGTATTATTCAGGAATATTCTTTGAGCCAGATTTGCTAAATTCTTCTTCACCTGTTAGTTTGAGAGGTCAGAAAATGTTTTCCCTCAATTTCTAGGAAAGAGGTGCATATGGCAATAAAATAAATAAAAAAAATTAAAAAGGACCAGAACCCGAAAGAATCCAGACAGAGGTATACCATTGTAACACCCCTATGTGCTGCAAACCCCTGATTATTTTTATTAATTCATTTTTGTTAATCCTTTTTCTCCCTTGGCTCCAGTCTGCTTGCCTGTGTCCTGGCATCCTAAGTCCTCTGGCCACCGTCCTAAGGACCCCAGCTATTCGGACTGCTCACAGCTTCTACCCACATGGCTTGCCCCCTGCGGTGGTGGTGGAGAGCCCCATGCTCATCCACCAGGACCAGATCCAGTAATGTGCCATGATGTTCTCAGAGCTGAGCAGCCACCCCACAGAGAAGGCATCAAGCCATAGTGACTGGTGCCATTTTCCTGTTCTTGTCTCCCTCGCGTATGGGGCATGCAATTATGCTAATGGATGGAATGCCATACTTCCAGCATGCTTATCCCTGTGCCATGCCCCCTTATGTTGTCTGTGCTGCTGCATCACCCCAGTCTCTGCTAGAGGCCGCCTGTGCACTGGCTGCTGCACACCCCATGCCAGAAAAGGAGAGTAGTCCACTGGATGCTCAATCCCTCTCCTCCTGCCAACCCCGATGACCCAGGCTCATTCCTGAACCCAGGTCACTGGCAAGGTGCAAGGTGTGGTGTCCAGTCCTCACCCTCAGTGCCACCGGCTGGCACTCCTGATGATTTTAAATGCATAAAGAGAATTTTGTTCCATATGCATGGATAGGTGCTGACATTATTCAGAGTCACAAACGAACTCTGGTCAGAGCCAACACAGCTGCTATACTGCTTTAAAGGGACATTGGCCATTTAAAAGACTCTCTAGTGTGCTTCTACACCACTGTGGTACCTCACATAGCAGTCAAAGGAGTGTTCATGGCTGATGACGCATTTATCATCTTACTTAATGTATAGAAAGACAGATGACTTACAGGTGTGGAGGGACTACTTTTACTTGTGTGGTGCATTATAGGATTTTAATGCATGCCCCAGGGGTGAAATAAGGCACAAGATTGAAGGTCATGTGTCCTTTCACTGCTGTGAAGTGAATTAAAATCCTATAATGCACACCCTGGAGTCAAGAGATTTATTACACTTATACAATGGCTCAAAGTAAGTCTTTTGAGTGACAAAATAAGATTTGTCACTTGACTGTGCATTTATAGAGAGTTAATGCATGGTCAGGTGACATGTCTCAACCTATGACATTTTAGTTTTTTTTTTTCCTTTCATTTTATAACTGTTTTAATCTTCAAAGTTGGCAGTTTTTGTTATATAAATTGTTTCTCAGGTCACCCATTTTATAAGTGCAGTAGGACACTTCAACACTTTAGGGGGATAGGCTAGATAACTGGCCTTCCAGGTGCTAAACCCTCTTCTTGTGGCATTGGGACTTACCTCGTCTCAGGGCAGGTGATTATCTCAGCCTAACCAATGCCTTGTCATGATTCTAGCTTGTATTTACATTCCAAATACATTATAAAGCACTCAGATTCATAAAATAAGAGAGGAGAGGAGGATTCTAACCATTAAACAGTAAATTAAAAGAAAAACTAACAGCAACTATTTAAGGTCAAAAGCTTTACAATGATAGTCAATGCAAGTTAAACAAAACTGAAGTAATAAAGTCAGTTTTGGGCATGATATTAAATTCTAGCAGGTAAAGTTTAATCTTACTAAGCTAGAACAATGTGACTCTAACTGTGAAATCAATGAATGCTGTGTTTTTGCTTGTTTGAGATCCAGGATGTATGTCAAAAATAATTATTCACCTTGTATTTTAGCTAGGAACAAAAAGTCATTTTTCTAGTAAAACATAGTTTGCTTTTGAAACTGTGATGCATGGTAGAAAACAATTACATTTTCAGATTAGAGCTGACATTTGCTTTTATCTTACTAATGTTGTACTACTATTGGTCTCACAATGAAAATTTAACTGAACATAACTACTTTTAAAGGTTGTAGAGTTCTAGCAGCAGCCTGAGAGCAGTGAAAATGTTGACCTACTGTACACTTTTGTATTCTATTTTAGATTGCACCTCATCTCCTGACTGGCATGATACCCTTCTTTTCCCATTCTGAATCTGATTTAGCTCTTGCTACGCATTTAAAGTAATAAAATGAATGCTCCTTTTAATATAGCTTGGACCAGGTTTTTATCAGTATTCTCAACGACTTTTATGGCTACAGTGAGGGAGCCCTGTAGCTGTTTTGGGATCATAGAGAAAAGGAGCTGACCGGATATCATTCTCTCTTTTTCTTCAGAATTTCAGTAGTGGAGGTGGATGCGCATCCACTGCATTACTACATTGTTCGGTGACTGGAACATGGCACTATCCATTGTGTCCAATATAGCTGCTGGTGCTATCTGCGCATGTGAGGGAAGTCGCACATATGCAGATAATTCTGGAGGCCATCTTAGGCATGGTGGCCTCTGTTGCCAGCTGTCCACCCTGTCCAATATGGCTGCTGGAGTTATCTGCCCATCGCGAGGACTTGGGCATGCACAGTAAGCACCAGCAGCCATATCGGACACGGTGGACCAACTCCATAGTACTCGGGTTGCCGAGGCCCATCAGCTGCAGTCGTGCTGGCTCTGGCCAGAGTTTGTTATATGCCAGTTGCCTCATAAGATCAGGGAGCACTGTCTGCTGCATGCTATTTCATTATGGTCACAACAAACAAGATCTTAAGCAATGGGTGTACAAAACAACAGAAAATACTGATGAATACTTTAGCTGTGCTGAGCCTTATGAAAACGGCTGTCTTTGTATTATTTTAACTATAATAACGGAAAAAGCAGGATCAAAACAGTCCAAGAAAAGTTGCATATAAGTCAGGAGATAAAGAGCAATCTAAAATAGAATAAAAATACATGGTATAGCAGAAAATATTCAGGTGCATTTTAGTCTTGCTATATTGGGGATTGGATTTTCCGGTGAAAATAAAATGAACAGAATATTTAATTCCATGGACACTGTATTACTTTATGAACACTAAATCAATGGAGTCATTTAGGCACTTCCTGTTCCCTGTCCTGATTCATATTGTCAGATTACAGAATTCAGTGACCGACAATAGTGATTTAATAACTAACAAGCGTCATAAAAAAGTTAAAACACTGACCGCTGATGTCCTCCTGTTAGCATCAGTGGTTGTTGTATGAAGCCACCTCCTACCAGAGACAAGTGAAAACCACCTTCACTGAAAACTGTTTAAAAATATGATATATGACTTGCCAGCTGACCTAAAGTGCTGGGAGTCCAAACAGGACAGTGCAAGAAAGCCAAAACTGCATGATGTCAGTCTTCCAGACTGTGTTTTGTCTTCTTGACCATGCATGAACTACGATTGCTCTGATTTGATCAGACAGGTACTTACTCCACATTTCTGCTGTGCTCTCTCCTGACTTAGTCACCAACTTTCCAACTTTGATGTTTTTGTTTTTAATGAATCTTCTTCTGGCTTTTTTTGAAGGTGGAGGAGTGAGAGGGTCATTTATCTTAAATGACACTTCCTCTATTTGCCTAGGGAAGGTGGTGGATTGCGAGTGTATTTTTAAATGAATCTTCTGCTTGTCTCAGGAGGATAGTGGCTCAAAAGGGCGTGTGATCTTTTTAATGAACTTTTCTCTGGTTGCCTCAGTGGGTGCGGATTTCAAGAGGGTGTTTTTATACAATGAATTTTTCCCCAGTTGCCTCTGAAGGGTGGTGGATAGAGAGGTGTGTTTTGTTTGTTTATTGTTGTTGTTGTTTTAATGAAACATACTGTAATAGCTCTTTGTTGTAATATATATATATATATATATATATATATATATACATATAAACAAAAGCTGCTCTACTTGATATGCTGGCCACCACTCCATCTAGTTTGACTGCACTTGCTGTAAGGCTTGGAGCACAAATATCAAATAATGCAGACTAGTCACTAGAGAGAAACCACAAAATAATACATAATGCAAATATAACCTGCTATGCAATATACTGTAGGTGGACATTGTCATTGCTATCATGTACTACTGCTTGAAATACTAACTGAAATAAATAAACTACATTGCAAAATTACTACAACTGAGATGTAGATTTTAATGAAATGCATGCAGTTACATACTGTTGTAACCGAATCATACTCTGATGCACATGGGACTAGCACAAGAGACTGATAGGAGATTATTAGAATGTTATGCAAAGAAGGAGGAAGATTACTGCCAACCATTTGCAAAGATTGGGTAGCAGTTCTTATGTATAATGTGCACTATAGTGGGTTGGACAAAGGGTGTTTATGTGTTAGTTGTTCTGTTTGAATTAATTTCATCCCAGTAACAGTCTGATTAGGTGTCATAGGTTTGAACTTTCTGCAAAACATTCACCTTACAAATTGTTCTTGAGCGCAAATGCTCAGCGCATCATTCTCTAATGTAAAATGCAAAATGATGGTAACTTAGTAACAACGCTAATCCCTGCTTCCCTACTTTCACTTGCATAATTATCTAGAACAGAGTTTTATTAAGTATGAGGTTATTTTAAAACACTGAGAGAAGAAGCAATCTTGCTAACAACTTAAAACTGTTGTGATGAGCTTGAGTCTGCACTTGATAATATCCGAATAGTAAACTATGTGCATGGGTTACAGTATTGTTCTGGCAAATTCACTAGAACTGCCAATTGAAAATCTCCTGGTTTCACTCCGTAGCCTCTTTCAGATGTAATGTATTCATATTTCTTTTCTAATCAGAGGTCAGCTGCTCTGCAGAAACCACTAATGACAGATACCATGCAAATGCAGAATCGATGATTGCCTGCCCTAAAACAGGCACACAATTTGCCAGTCCTAACACATGAATGCGAACATCTCTGTGCAAAGCTGAACTTGACTTTTCACTGTGTTATGACACTATCCCAAATTTGCACAGCTCTTTTGTTGTTAAGAGGAAACATTTTCAGTGGTATCTAAAGAGCACTCCTGATCATTGCTTAGCAACCATCATAAAACTCTAGCTTGGCTTTTTCACATTAATGGGAAGCTATACCAATTGGGTACCATTCTTTTGAAATTAAAAGAGAAGTTTTAATAAAGTTAATGAATTTGCCAAAATTATACTGTAACCTGTGCACATAGTGTACTGTTCTCAATTATGAAATGCAGTCTCAAACTCATCACAACTGTTTTCAGTTTGAGTAAGTTTCGCCTGTCAATGTTTTAAAGTAACAGGTCTCATATTAAATATAAGTCTGCTCTAGACAGTGACAGTAGGAAGCAGGGAATAGCATTGTTACTAACTGATCATCATTTTACATTTTACATTAGACAGTGCCATGCTGGGCATTTACACTTTCAAGAACAATTTGTAAGGTGCGTGCAGATTAATTACAAGGGACTACTAATGAATACTTATGAATTTTAGGCTGATCTCTAAAGTCCAAGCTGCCAGCATGGACCTGGAATGTGGTCCCAGCTCAGCTCTAAAGATGCTTAACAGGTCCTATGTAGATGATAAAGGAAACTGCTGTGACAAATTTTAAATGGAGGAGTCGCATATAACCATAACCCAGACCGCAGATCAGTCTGTTGTGGAAACTATGACCATGGTGGCTGTCAATTGTGCAGTTGTGGAAGAAAAAGTAGAGTGCCATAAACGTGTGTGTGTTTATGTAGCCTGCAGAGGAATTGTGGCAAATCCATCACCAGTGGACATTGGCCAGAGCACTGTGGAAGCACACTGGACAGTGGTTTGGTCACATGCTTCCACTGTGCTCTTCTAAACATACTGTGATGATATAACATCTGCAGAGCTCTGCCCATGCAGTCCTAAAAGGTAACATTTGAGAGCCAGCAATGTACAGACCAATCAGTGTACTTGATATCAATCGGAAAACCTTTTAAAAATTATTCTCAAAAGATTAAAACTGCAAACAACTAAGACTGGTGGACTTAGTGAACTACAGGCTGACTTTAGAAGTGGGTAATCCACAATAGACAACTGTTTTATCTTAGCCCATTTGATTGAACAATATGTTCAGCTAAGGAACCAGAAATTATATGTGGTGTTCATTGATTCCTCTGTAGCATCTGACTCAGTCTGCAGGGATATCTTTTTAGAATATGTCCATTATTAAAGCCTTTTTGACTTTGCTTACCATAGAGATATCAGAGCTGTTTGGAAACCAGTGCCTCTGACTATTAGATTTTTGGTAACCCATCAAAGGGCAATTGAACTTAGTGACTTGCATATAAGTGGCTCGGTTCAATGCTTGTTATGTCAATGACCCTGAATGGGTAGCGACAGGTGAAGAACAAGGTGACTGGAAGGACATGGAATGGAAGAGGAGGGAAGGTATTTGGGAGATAGTGTGGTGAGAGGCTGTCAAGCTGACCGTGTGGTGTGGTGGTGGGGTGGCTGGCTACAGTTGGAGGGTGCAGGGTTGGGGCCTGGGAGGAGCACAATATTTAATCTTTTATGTGCGGGGTGAATTTTTTAAATGGTTCTCCCCTCCTGACATGCACCCCTCTGGAGCTGGGGATAATTTTAAGGGGATGGGGGAAAAGTCCTCTGCGAGGGAGGTGGGGGGCAGGCCCTCACATAAACAACATATAAAACATTTGTTTTCACGGTGTTGCCTCACTGAGAGTGTACATCGCCATTTTGGTTTTCCGCTGATGTACACTCACCATGATTGTGCTTGCTATTTGGCAATCGCCGCTATGACATGGAACCAATGTCTTTCCATTCTCAAAGTATCAGGGGCATGGAAATCTCCACCCACCAGAAAATTACTTAACATTTGCCTGTTGGCTGTGAAAAGGCTATTACAAAAACTGTCTCAAACCCATTACCCTATGAGATTTTCTCTGGCAAGAAATAATTATAGGAATATACAAAATGGAAACATTAACAGCAGAGGTGCATCATCAGCTTGAACAATTTGAAAGCTTGTGGAGGTGATGGGTCTTATACATCATGAGACACAAGATTGATTTCATCCTCTGACTTGAGCTCGATCTTGCTGAGGTGTGTGAGGGCACATCCACAGGGATTCATAGGTAGCTATTTGGTTTAGAGTGATAGGGACTTGGCTCTGTTGGAGAAGCTGTCAGCCTTGGATTTCCTGATGTTGTTCACAGGTTTTCCAACCATAGTACAGACTCTTACTCATATGACCTAAGGGAGTTCCCCTGTTCCCCCTGGCTGGACAGCTACTCTATCAGAGTGGTGCCACTACTTAGATCTATAGTTATAAAGTTATTTTATTCATCATTTGTCTTCAACAGGTAAATGAAATGTGGTATCGGGCATTATAACCTTTATATTACGACCATTTTACTATCTGAAATAGATTACCTGTGCTAACTATGTACCCTCCAAATTGCAGCCATTGCTGATGTTAAACTTCTTGTTTCTTGTTATTTGTGTGTGTGTTTTCAAGGAAAAAATAATAAAGTTAAAAAGAGGTATAGATCCAATTCTTGTCCATATAATTTCCAACTTGCACAAGGATTCTTGGCCCAAATAAGATGTGGAACTAAGGGTCAATTAATGATTTTTCCACAAATGGGGATGGGGGTGAGACAAGGGTGTGTTTTAGTACCCACATTATTTTCTCACTACATAGATCAGGTTTTGAAAGACCTGGAATCCTTGGACTCTGACTCTCCTAAAATAAATAGTTGCCTATGCCCTGCATTAGCATATGCAGGTGAGTTGGTCCCGATGGGTCTGATGAAAAGGGCTTACAAAAATAGTTAGACTTTATGGAGACCAAACTGAAAGATCTCAGACTTATGATTTACTTCAGTTAAATGAAAAGAATGATGATTTTTGGCTTCAGAAAAAAATAGGGTCTGTGAAGGTTAACATTAACGTCAAGTTAAGTATGTTAGCTGACCTTTGCATCCAATGGGCAGTGGATGAAACACGTTACAAACACCATTGTGATAACAAAAAATAACTTTTATGGGTCTGAGTAAATGTAATGCTGCCTATGGTGGCTTCTCTTTGAAACCTTTTGTCAGCATGATTACAGCTAAGTATATAGCACAATTGACCTACTGGGTCAAAATTTAGGATGTCAAGAAGAGACAATTTAATAGTCCCAGTTTTTAAAAACTCAAGAACACTTTTGGGAATGGGTCACCTTGTCCAGCAGCCTACATAAGGTCAAAGTTGGGACTAGGTAATATTAATGCTGTAATAGACACAAGAAAACTGAATTATTGATTACAACTTTCCAGAATGACAGACTTCCATATACTGTAGTTGTCTAATTGAGAAAATAACTATTTATGGCTTGCTGCAAAGAATCTGAATGGTACAAGAATCTTTTGATCAGCCTTAAGAAATATGATATTTTAGAATTGAACAGATATCTTGAGAAATGTGTGTCCCTAAGTCTCAAATATAAGAACTACATTAAGAAAATAAATTGATAATTTTCAAGCCAAGTTGGATCTTTGACTATCTCATGCTCTAGATATTCAAAATGGTTTGCAGCCTTTAACATGCAGTTTGGATTTAAATTCTATTTGAATACTCTTACTGCCCCAAAACTAAGAAAAAACATTATTATCTATAAATATGAGCATTTTGACAGCAATATCTTAACAGCTAGATAAAACAAAGCCTCTTTGATTAGCCTTAAATGCTTCTGCTCTTTTGGAGAATACAAAGATCTTATCCACATTCTGTGGAGTGCCCCAGTATGAAAACACCAGGGCTTACTGGTTAAAATCTTATTATCATTTGGGAAATGCTACAGATAAGTTTGAATTAACAGTATTATTTATCCAGAAAGAGGATGAAGTGATAATTAATAGGTTAACCAAGTTATTCCAGACAGTCAAAAATATTAGGGAGAAAATGATAGACAAGCTTGTTCCAAGAGTAGTTAAGAGTGATGTCGATGTTTTATATATTTTTGCTCTAACAGGTGCATTTTTATCTTACCAACATTTTACTGCTGGACTTGGGAGAAATATTTGCAACATTGGTTGTATCATTCTTGATACTGCTATGGCTTTCAAGCTAAGATATGAATCTAGCCTATATGTTATATTGTGTTTAAGGGGATTGACTCTTGTTGTCAGGAAATCCTCCAGTTGGACACTGAGGGTTTGGGCATAGTTCTGTGTACCTTTTTTTTCACTTTGTGTGCTGTTGGGAACATGAAGATCTTTACCTTGTTTGTGGGAGTGGTCCTGGTACACAAAGATGGCACTCTGGTTGGATTCATATCATATCCGGAAATGCCATAGACATAGTCAAAGCAATGGCAATACTTATTCATTCAATGGGTGAATTATTCACAAAAAGGTCTGCCAAGCCGCCTCAGACAGTTAAAAGCTCCAGGAAATATGATAGTTAAACTACTACTAATAGTAGCCATTTAGAGTGTTGCTAATACTTGTGTGTGTGTCTGACTAATATATACTTTTAATATCTTGGCAATGTTATTAGTGTTGGCACTGTGAGAATTATTTTATAAAATCAGTTGCATCATCCTCGATAGTTTTATGTATTTTATTTATTTAAAATGTTTTACCAAGAAAGGCACAATGAACAAAAGCTCATTTCCAGATGCGTCCTGGGAAGGGGGAAAAGGATGAAGGGAAGGATGCAAACGAATATAAACATCAAATGCGGTATAAACTTATACATGTAGTAAATATTATACATGTAGTAAACATGTATTCAAATTTTACAAAGGGTATAAAGTTTGATATACAGTGTGCCTCAGAAGACAGGGAGATACCGAGTCAGCTGCAGGCAAAGTTATAAAATGCAAATCTTAGGGAACACAGCAACAAAACAAAAATAATCACTCCGACAGATTACAAGGGACAGAGTGATTTAACTTTTAACATTTATAAATGCTTACAGATGTGTAACCTAGGGGCAAAAATAAGGTGAGGGAGTATTTATTTAGTATATTTAGATTAGGCACAAGTACAGACCGAAGGGAAAAGGTTTCTTAAGAGGAAGGAGAGGATTTTAGGTGAAGCAGAGTGCTGGACAGGCTGGGGAAGGAGTTCTATATTTTAGGAAGTGGTAGGAGAAAGCTGATTGGCCTGCAGATGAAGATCCTGCGAGGAAGGTTTTGGGTTCATAAGTCTTGGTTTCTAAGGAAGTGGTAGGAAGGAGGTTTGGGAGATAGAGGATGAGAGGTAACAAGGAGAGAGAAACCAGAATTTAGCAAGGAAGAAGGCACAGTGGATATGTCATCTGTCAGCTAGGGAGGGAGGGAGGGAGGGAAAGAGATTGGTAGAGGTTTCAATGATTGGTATGTAGAGGACTTTCAAGAGCAAAACAGCAGAAGGAGTACAATAGAGTCTCCAGCCTGGCTAAGGAAGATTTGGGAGTGGCACAGAAGACTACATCACCATAATCAAAAATGGGGAGTATCATTTTTGGATCAGAGCCCAGCGAACCAGCAGTAGGATGCAACCACAGTTTCTATATAGGTCACTCAGTTTGGGATGCAACTTTTGTGGATGGTATTGATGTGTCCAGAGAACTGGAGATTCTGGTCAAGCCAGACCCACTGATAGTGAAATAAGGCAGTGTCCATGAGCAAAGTCCCATCAAGGGTGTGGAAGGAGGGTGGGGATGTGAGCCCAGAGAGTCTTTGCCTTCTGCCAAAGGTCATGGAGACTGTCTTCTTGGCATTCAGGACTAGCTGATTTGAGCAAAACCAGTGCTGAATGTTATCAAAATCAGCCTGAAGTCTAGATGCTACATGAACAGGGGAGGGTCTAGATGTATAGACAACAGCATCATCAGCATACATATGGATGGAGGTGGTAAGACAGGCAGAGGGAGATCATTTAAGAAGATAGAAAATAACAGCCGACCGAGCACTGAGCCTTGGGGACCCCTAGTTGTGGGAAGTGCAGGAGATGTTTTTTCAGAGATCTGGACATATTGTGTTCTTCCAACTAGGTAAAATGTAACCAGCTGGTAGCAGTATCCAAGAGCCCAGCTGCAGAGAGATAGGTAAGAAGGAGGGAATGGGAGACAGTGTCAAAAGCCTTAGTTAGGTCAACAACTATTGCAGAAGTTATTAGTCTCTGATCCATGCTGGTAATTATGTAGTCAGTGAGCATAAGGAGGAAGGAGGTGGTGGGTGACCTTTCCAGAAGCCAGACTGGTAAGGTATGAAAAGGAGGATGAGTCAAGGTAGAAGGAGAGTTGAGAAAGAACCAAGTGCTTTTGAAGCTTAGCAAGAATTGTAAAGAGATGGGCTGGTAGTTTCCAGGAGAGTTGGGATCACCACCTTTAGGCATAGGAATTACAGTGGTATGTTTCCAGATGGATGGTATAGAAGACATTGAGATGAAGAGGTTTAGCAGAGAGGCAGGTGGGGTTGCAATACTGTCATATCTACAGCATACTGCAAAGAGATAAATCTGGCCTTGTGTCATTTTGGTTTAAGAGGATTAGCTCTTATCTTTTGGATATCTGTAGGAAGTGCAGGAGTGCATCAACAAAGGCAAATAGAATGCTGGGGTGCATAGCAACAGGAATTACCTCTAGGAGAGGGAAGTCATCCTGCCCTGTACAGGTCCTTGGTGAGGCCACATTTGGAGTACTGCATGCAGTACTTGCACCCCTACTTGAAAAAGAGACATCAAGCTACTGAGGGGTACAGCGTAGGGCAATGGAAATTATCCGATATAGGGATAAACCATATGTGGAGAGACTGAGGGAGCTCAGTATGTATTCCCTGGAGGATAGAAGGGAGAGAGGATATGATTGAGACCTTCAAGTACCTAAAGGGCATGAACAAAGTTAACACCAAGGGTATGTTTAGATTAAAAGGTGGGAGGGAAACCAGTGAACAGTCTAAAAACTGAAAGGAGGAGGATTAGGGGAAATGAGCAGGCACTATTTGATAGAAAGAGTAGTTACAGAGTGGAATGCACTGCCAGAGAAGGTGATATCTTTAAGGTCAGTGAGTAACTTTAGGAAGGGTGGGACAGGATCAAAGGAAGGGTCCAAACTGAGAGTGGACTGGGGTTGAGAAGGAAGAATGAGGAAGCAGCAGCAGAGGGGGCAATGGGATCACCAGCCTATCGATCCCATGCCACATGCCCCACCTCTGCTGTGAGGCCCAGCAATGCCTCCATGTTCCTGTTCTGTACCATAAGCCTGTCCCACTCCAGCTGCCATACCTCTGTGTAATAGGTGTGTATTACATCCCTGGTAAACATTATACATGGCCAGCCTGTGGGCTGTCAATACCTCCCTTTGTTTGCCATTAGAGATGCAGTGAAATAAAATTTTGCCAGCTTAAATTGCCGTGAAATCAGCATTTCATCGGGTGAAATGTTTTATGAAATTGCAGTGAATTTTGCAGTTTCACCTACAATTTCACCCATCACTGCTGGCCACAACATACATTGAACCCCTCCACTCACACACACAAGTTGCCCTACACCCCACCATTTGTTTTATTTAAAAAATTCATCCCACCTCCTCCACTCCCTGTTGTCTGGTGTCTAGTGATCCCCGGCCGTCACTGGTCATAAAATATTAATAAGCACTCCCCACCAAGTTAGTGAATGAGCATGTACCACGCCATTTATTCATTCAAGTGCTCAGTGGCTCTCAGTCGGGCTGCTGGCTGTAGAGGTGAGTGGAGGGTTGTGCCGGTGGCCCGATCAAGGACGGGTACTTGGGGAGCTGGGTGGATGCTTTATATACTGATGGAGTGGGGTGGGTGGTCCACTAGACACCAGGGAGTGAAGGGTATACATTGTTTTTTTACAAACAACAGAGGTGGCAGGATAACTTGGGGAGTGCTGATTATCGTTTACGCCAGTGACGGCCGGAGGGGAAACCACTAAATGCCAGGGACTGGGAGTGAAGGGTATAATTTTTATTAAAACAAACAACGGAAGCAGCAGGGTAACTTTGTGGGGTGCTTATTAATGTTTATGGCTAGTGACGGCCGGGGGAGACCACTAGACACCAAGGATTGAAGGGTATATTGCTTTTTAAACAAACAATGGAGGTGGCAGGGTAACTTTGGGAGTGCTTATTAATGTTTATGGCCAGAAATGCTGGGGTGACCACTAGACACCAGGGAGAAGTTTGAACAACAATTTAAGCACAGAACAGGAGGTGAAATTACTCTTGTAGGTGGTGAAATTTCGCTGCAGGTGGTGAAATTTCACCCTGGTGCGAAATGTCACCACAAGTGAAATTTTGCCAGCTTGGGATGAAATTCTACTAACAAGTGTGGGCTAAATTTTGCATTTTGCCAAGCAAAATATTTCATGTGATGCATTACTTATTAAAATTTTGCTCATGAAATATTCCACTTTCGCACAGCTCTACTTGTCATTTTGAATGTGGTTTCTTAGAACCCTGTCAAACTATCCCACCCTATGGTGTTGGTCTGTACAATACCCCCACATGGATAAAGAATCTGAACCCAGTCTCTCAGCCAAACCATACAACCTCCAGCACTTCCATGTCCCTATTATTTCCTTGTATCTCTGTGACCTTTATGCCTTCCTCACATGTAAAATGACCCTGCCTCCTTTCTTCCCTGTCCCATCCTTCCTGAACTTCTTGTAACCAGGCATGGCACATCTCAGCTGTGGTTGTTGGTACACCATGATTCTGTTATGGCCTCCAGATCTTGGTTTGCCTCTGCAATGGTTGCCTCCAGATCAGGAGCATTATTTTCTAGGCTCCTTGTGTTGGTTCACATGGCCTTCCACTCCTTTTGTCTTTCCTTGCCCTTACCATCCCCTGCCCTATTAGTTCCTTCACTCTTCCTTGTCCCTGTTACTGTCATCTCCTTTTTCATTTTCCTCTGCCTACCCTCCTTAACTCTTGCCTCACACTTAGAACCACCTCCTGACCTCCCACCCCCTTCACTACACCACTCCACTTGAGAACTTATTTCCGTAGGGGATTTTGCATAATTTCTATAAAACCCATTAATCTTGCCATAATTGCCCCTCCCTCCTGCTAGTACCTGCTCTCTACTACTATGTTGGCTAGGTCACCAACTGGATTCTGTCCACATTGCTTCTGTGTAGCCTCATTGTTACACCTGGGTACACATACTGCATCTCTTTGTTTACTCATGTGTTCTGTAGCTTACTGTTACATAGAAACATAGAAACATAGAATTTGACGGCAGATAAGGACCGCTGGCCCACCCAGTCTGCCCATTTCCCTACCTGATGGATAAGCTACAGATGCTAGTTAACCAGCAGCCTACTTCTTCCTACCCCACCCCTAGAATTGCCTTATGACTGTCCCATGCATGCTTGAATTCCACCACTGTTTTTGACTCACAACCTCCTCTGGAAGGCTACAGGTTACTGTCTTCACCTCTGATTTATTACCTTTACTTCTTCTTTGAGTCCCTACTGTTAAAACTGAAAATGAACCTCCTGAACTCTGCTTGTTTATCCGGGAAAAAATGTTTAAAATAAATCAATAAATAAAAATTCACTACTTTTATTCATTTTTCAGTAAGGCACAGCTATGTACAATTTATGTAGTAGAGCTTCTCAGCACTAGAAGATACTGAGTGCTTCCTCACTGAAGCAGAATGCTAAATTTAGTCTAAAGCAGTAATTAATTCATCTTTTATGACTAAGTTTAGTAATCTTTAATCTTCTGTAATCATCAGAGAAGAATACTACCTGTAGGAATACTAATTCTAAGAAGTATTCCACTGTGATTGTTTTTAAGAGTAAATTATTACTAAATGAATATTATGCATATATTTTAAAAGTACACATTTTTGAATACTTTCAATGGTAAATTAAGACTTTTCAATGCTTCTGTTTGTGTTATATGCAAGCTTGTTAATTTTCATTCTGATCACTTTTTACAGTAAGGTTTGCTCTATCAAGAATGCTAAGAAAGACATTAATACTGCTCTGTCAGATACATAGATACACACATGCATACATACAATCTGAGTTGAAAAAGTTTTATACACAGTTACTGCTTGAACCCTTTATGTGCTTTTAAATTTTCAGATAATTTAGCTATTCAGGAGTCATTCCCTTAATAGTAGCGACAAGAGTTTCTCCATGGTTGAAAAGAATCTTAAATAAAAATTACAAAACATGTCCTTGTACTGTGGCAGGTACACAATCAGTTACTCTAACGGAGTATGGGCTCCATTTTCATAATGGTTGCATCACATAATGACATTGTTAGAATCAAAAGGAGGGTGGATGGGCAGAAAAGGGAAGACTAGGCAGTTAACTCAGCGAGTACTTTGCTCAGTGTCACGACAGAAAGGATAGGCCAATACCACATGGTAAAGGAGGCAGAGGTGGAGGTGGTGCAGAGATAACAGATGGGTTAATCTAGGAGGATAGCATCCCTGAAGGGCCTTAAACCTTGCGGGTGGACAAAGCACAAGGACTGGATGTTGTACACTGAAGGATCCTGAAGGAACTAGCAGAGGGGTTGGCAGGCCCTCTGACAGACCTGTTTAACACCTCTTTGAGATAGAGAATGTACCCAGTTACTGGAGGATGGCTCATGTGGTGCCCCTCCACAAGAGTGGACCCAAGCATGAACGGCAATTACAGAGTGGAGAGCTAGACCTCTGTAGTAGGGAAGTTAATGGAGACCATTCTGAAGGAGAGGTTGATAACCTTTCTTGTTAATAATGGTCTACATGATGAGAGACAGCGTGGTTTGTCTTGGGAAGATCGTGCAAACTAACTTAATTGCCTTCTTTGACTGAGTCCCTAG
The DNA here is from genome assembly GCA_016271365.2 of Neoceratodus forsteri. NCBI lineage: Eukaryota > Metazoa > Chordata > Ceratodontiformes > Ceratodontidae > Neoceratodus > Neoceratodus forsteri. The sequence continues at coordinate 1,220,594,222 of CM057459.1, read as the reverse complement.
GGTGACTGACAAAGGCCAAGTTGTAGATGTCCTGTATCTGGATTTCAGCAAAGCCTTTGACTTGGTGCCACATGGGAGGTTACTGAACAAGCTGAGAGACCTGGGTGTGTGGCAGAAACTGGTGGGGTTGGTTGAGAGCTGGCAACAGGGCAGACAACAGAGGATGGTTGTATGGGGAGTCATCCAAGCCAATGCCAGTAGGTAGTGGGTGCCACAGGGTTCGGTGCAGGGCCCTGTTTTGTTCAGTATCTTCACTGAAAAATAAGATCAGCCTGTTCACTGATGACACTAAGATTTGTGCAAAGTGGACAGTGAAAAAGGGAGGAGGCATGCAGGGAGTATCTAGTTAAACTTGAACACTGGTCTAATGCTTGGCAGATAGGGTTTAATGCAAAGAAGTGCAAGGCCATGCACCCAGAGCCAGAAATCCAAGAACCAGCTACTGAATGGGGAAATGCAGACAGCAGTTACAGAAAGGATCTGGGGGTAATAGTCACAGGGAGCATGAAGGTATCAGCATAATGTATGAGGGCTACAGCAAGGGCAAATTGGATGCTGGGGTACATTGCCAGAGGATCACCTCTAGAAAGAAGGAGCCCATACAGAAAAAGAAGGGTGAATTTACAGTTGTTTTATTCTCAGAGTCCCTTCATTTCTCAGTATTTGTACCATTCAACCATTCCTTTTCAATTTTTATCTTTACCCTTCATTTTTGCTCCTGATATCCATTCAAATCACTATCACTATGACTACCTCAGATTGGGTGTATAACCCTGGGCATTATTTTTGATGACAGCCTAACCCTGAAATCTCAGGTGTCAGCTGTGGTTAAATCCTCATTTTACCATCTGAGGAATATCGCCAAGGTGAAACACCTGGTTCCACAGGGCCACCTTCCAACACTAGTCCATGCCTTCATTACTACCCATCTTGACTACTGCAATGCCCTCTACCTAGGGCTGTCTGGGGTTTATATCCAATGCCTGCAGCTAGTGCAGAATGCTGCAGCCAGGTTGTTGACTGGTACTTCTAGGACCAGCTATATTACACTTGTGCTGTGCGAACTACACTGGCTGCCAGTTCAGTGGCAGATCACCTACAAGGTGGGCTTGCTTACCTTAAAACCCTACACAAATGGGGACCCAACTCCTGAAAGATCTCCTGACTCCTACTCCATCAATCAACCTCTCTGATCTGCTGGAGTGGGATTGCTAGAGATTCCCAGGGTTCGCTCTAAAGATTTCTGGAGATCGTGGTTTTTCTTTTTCATTTCCAACCCTGTGAAGTTCTCTACCTTGTCGGCTAAGAGAATGTCTGACCATCAGTAGTTTAAAATCTATGTTAAAACTTATTTATTTTCTATAACTTTCCTGACTGATTTTAAATAATTTACAAAGTTGTTCATTTTTAACATTGTGGTTTATACTGTGTACAGTGCCTTGACTTTGAAAAGTGCTATATAAATAAAGATGTTTTTGCTTGCTTGCAAATACCCTTCAAATGACCCATACTTTTGAGCAGTTTATTCTGAACCATTCATTTTCAATTTTTATCTTTCATTGTCAAACCTGCACCCAGTATCCATTCAAATACTCTTGAAATGACCCATCTTGTAGTAGCTAAATTATTTTAACCATTACATGGGTTTTTTTTTGTATTGTGGTTGCTTCAGTTTACTGCTTTTTCTCCATTATTATTATTAAGTAAAATCAATGGCTGGGTGAAAAGAAAATCCAGGATGGGACTAAGAAGAGCTGACAGGCTGAAGCAAGAGTACAAGGCATGTTTCCATTATATATGGGAAGTATACAACAAAAAAGAGATAACCCAGAGGGAAGTTGAGTGCACACTGCAATCTAGGGTCCCATTTCAGTATTAACATGTATCACTGCTGTTATTAACTGCACTATAACTACATTGCATTGACATTCTGTTACTCTCCCTTTACCATTGCATTATTTTGTTATTTTCAGATGCACACTGTAAAACCAATGCACACACTTAACAATTTTTCTTGTACACTTCTTTACATCTGCATTACTTTTGCCATTTTAGATCCACGCTGTAGTAACACTATGCACACTTAGTGCACATTTTAGATAATTCTCACACACCTTTTCCTACATTATAGTTAACAGTTAATGGTAACATTATGGAAACGCCTTTGTAAATGTCCAAATTGCTTTTGCTGTTCTGGTTTCACTAACAGAGCTTGAGATTTAATTTCCTCATGCATATTTCTTTAGATTAGTTCAATTTAAACTAACTTTTGTTAGTTTTTTTTATCTTTTCACCATCTCACAGTTAATGTTACTATCATCTTAGCTTCATACATATAGCTTGTTTATAGTAAATCTACTCCAGGTATGCATTGCTACCAATACCTGCATTTGCACGCACAAACCACACAACCCCCATGATGGCATGCTGTATTTTCCGTCCTTTCTTAGCCCTGTCAGAAAGCTTTTGACTCCCATCCTCAGTCTCAGGCATCTCAGCCCACATAGCCATGTTGGCAGGCTCCTGATTTCTCAGTCCCTTACAGAAATACAAGTGTGCAGTTTATGTACAGAATGTATGCCATACGAAAATTGTTCAGTGACTGCAGGTGGTTCACACACATCAAGTAAATCTAAACAAACCTGATAGAGCTTCTCAGGTTAGCATGTAGCATGCTTGACATGCATGCAGCAGCTAAGTTAGAAAACTCACAATAAACAATTATTTCTTGATAACAAATGAGGCACTTAACTGTTTTTATCTGTTTTGCAACAGTTCCAGTAAAACTCCATATCTTGTAGCTCGTTGTTGGTGTTGGTGGAGAATCCTTATCTTTCCCCATCATAGCCCACTAAATTCCCCGACACCCAAGCCCAGCCTGCTGGGTTTCTCACCCTACGCACATGCACAGCCCACTTAGTCCCTTTCATGCACCCAAGCCAGCACAGTGTGTCCTTACCTGCACCTGCACACAACCTAGTAGGCCCTCTTTTGCACCCAAGCCTTGCCAGGTGGATCCTTCTAGTACTCATGACCAGTCCAATGGGTCCCCCCTTCCAAGTTTAGCCAGTTGCTCTCCCTTAAGTTTGTATTGCAGAATAGCCAGACTTGACCCACCCATGATCCAGCAGTAAAGCCAACCTTAAAAGAGCTGTACTGACTTTGTTTTACTTTTGTTTCAAAGAAGTAGAGCTGTCTGGTCGGTAACAGGATAGAGCAGCAGTTAGCTACCTTGTTCATCCTGTTGCTGCAGCACAGAGTCAATTCCCTCAAGTAAAATTCCAGACAACAGCAACAGCAACCGAGAGAGTAGCTGCCTGCAGAACTAGAGAGACAGGGTCCTGACTTTGTGCCTTTTTGTTGAGGTACATGGCTGTGTTTATTTGAAAATGTACCTGTACTGTGGGGGTGGAGGGACTCAAGGGAGAGAGTGCATGGACCTCTATCTCCTGACCCTGCCACTGTGGGTGAGCAATCCATTAGGACCAATTTGGGAGGTTGATAGCTGCTGGAAAGGGTGGGATGGTCTTACTTCTCTGGCTCATGGTGGGATGGCTTGCTTCTCCTGGCTTGGGAGGGTGGCCCTGCTTCTGGCTCAAGGGGATGGCCCTGCTTCTTCTGGCTCAGAGTGTGCCCTCACTTCTCCTGGCTCAGGGGTGTAACCCTACTTCCTGGCTTGGGTGTTTTAGTCTCACTTATACTATACTTATTTTCATCTTGTCACATGCACTGAAGGTGTAAGCCATCTTAAAGTGACCAAGTTCTTGTTTTTGCATTTCATTTATTTATTTATTGAAATATTTCACTAGGAGGGCACACTAAACAACAAGTTGCTCATTCCACGGTGTGGCCTGGGAGGAAGAGGTTACATAGGCTTGTGCAGGATGATCAGTTACAATAGTATATGGGTAGTACAAACAATACAACATTGTAAGATTATGCAACAGTTGGAACACAAGGTATTGTACAATAAACAGTAGTAGAACATTGGGTAAATTACCATACATGTCCAAAATCATACAAAAGAACATATAAACATACAAAACAGTAATAATACAACAGAACCATTATAGTGCATGAGTGTACCAGGAGCAGGCTTGAGGTAGTATGCAAGTGCTGTTGGAGTAAAAAGGATGGGGTAGATTGTGCACATGGGTGACCCAGAAGGGCAGGTGGAGAAGAGAGGGAGAGGTAAGAACTGAATATGAGGAGAAGGGTAGCCATTTCCTGATTCCCTCTTCAGGATGTTGAGAACCCTGCTGGGGAGGGGTCAGTGTAGAAAGGCAGAAACTGGGGATAGCTATTAAGGAGGGTTAAAGCATTTCTGTGAATATAAGCTTTCTTAAGCAGGATTTTTGTTAAAGATGATTTTTCCTACACTGATACCTTTGTTAGTCATGGCACTGGGAACCTCTGTGGCTCTTTTTATAAATTAGCAATATAAAGTTTTACCTGGCTGGAGACCACAGAAGGGCAAAAGCAACCTTGGTTTAGCATCTCATCTGAAGGATGGTATCTTAGCAACCATTGAATCTGCACCCCCAAATCTACCTCCTCTGCATGACCATCCTTCATGAACCAGGATCACTGTCAGCCCCACGACCAGCCTCCCCAGCTGAGCAATGTCCTTAGAAATCCCATCTCCCATCTGGGGTATGTGCAAGTCACAGGGGAGGAAGAAAGTGCAAGAATTCACAGTGTCTGTGTCCTCATTCCAGTGGCAAAAGTTGAGAAGTATCGTCCACCACTACCATGTGTCATTGTCACAAATGGCAATTACATAAATACATACTACTCAGCTCACTGTGCAAAAAATTTGATTGTGCTGCCTGTATTTCTGTAATCACAGTAATCAGTGTTGGTTAAAGGCCCACATTCAATAGTATCCAGCTGAAGATGTGGGTTGGAGAGCTTTACTAGTTGTCTTGGGTAGAGTGACACAGCAGGGGTATAAGGAACACCTGGACAGCAAAGACTGCTTTTATTATGGGATGGGAGAGAGGAAGGTGCCACTGGATGCCAATGATTTAATTTACATGGAATGAGAGGAGATAGTTGTTACCCAATGGATGTTGGGACCGCTAGTCCACTGCCCCTAACCCTTGAAATAAACTCCTTGCACCCACCAAACCCTCTGTGAAAAGGGGGTTCAAGATGTGGGATGGAGGCACACAGCCAGTATGTTCTTCAGTGGGTCCAGCTTGTGCTGGCTGGGCTGTGTGAAGGGGGTGCTTGCCGGGGGCAGACTGGCCAATTATCCCCTAATGCTTGATGTCCCTCTTTACAGATGACTAAATGCTCTGTCATGCCATTTGCACTTCTTTCTCAGCCCACGAGTACTCCCCCAGCCAATCTTCTAACCAGTAACACCTGTCAGCCACAGCAACCTTAACATTCCTGTTCCTCTCTGGTCACTTGAGACCCCTCATACCCTTGACACATTGCCTCCTGCATGGCCCCCTGCTGACACCTCCCAGACCCATTGAACACCCACCCACCCCTTACAGGCTGTCAAGATTCTTTTCCTCCACAGGCCTGAACAGCCCCAGACACTATCATCCTTTCCTTCCCTTTGTTGTCTGATACTAGCTAACTCTTCTTACAAAGCCCCAGATACTAGCCTCACCTCCTTTCATGGCCCAAACACTACCTGCCCTCCTCCACATCCCCCACAGCTCCCTCCACAGTAACTGTTCCATCCACAGCCCAACTCTGGGTCCTCTTACCACCTCCTTCATTCAGGACCCATCACCCCATAGTTCCCAACACATTTGCCATCTCCACAGTCTCCCACCCTCTACCACCAGCCCGCAATTTGCCACCAGTGATACTGACCAAGAGAGGTTTGAGTGGGGAGTCTGTTCAGATCTGGAAGGAATGTAGTGGTGTGGAGTGTAGTCAGCCATGGAGAAGGGTTCCATCTACAGAGACTGGTCAGCTGGGGTTATGGTGAACTTGGGCAGGTCTAGTTGCAGAGAATTTTGGGGTGGATGGTAGTTGAGGTGTAGGGTGTTGATTCAGCTACAGAGAGAGGGTGGTTAGGATGCTACTCCAGGTGATGATAGTTGGCTAAGACAGGGAGGGCAGTGTTGTGGGTGGGTAGAGCATGTAGAGTGAAAAGAACTCACTAAACCCTATTGGTTGTCGCCATGACAACCGTCATGGAAACAGTGTTGTCATCATTTTGTGCTATGCTCTTGACCTGAATCTCCCTCTGTGATGACATGTTTAGTCAGTCAGTGTTGTCATGGTAACAGTGTGATTTTTTTAATTTGTTTTTATAGCTCAAGATTGGCATCTAATCCATTAACCCCAAACATTTACACTAAACTGGCATGTTTTTTTTTATTTTCCTAGTCAGACAAACTTGCTGGTTAGTTAATGCTGACATCAGTTTGATGTCAGAATTTGACATACTGTTTTGCAACTGCACAGATGTTCTTGATGTGCTTTACAGCTGTGCAGAAGCACATATGTCTTTGAACATCTGCAAACTGAACTGGAACATAAATGGACTGTGGGTGGACTGATGACCAGATGGTGGAAGGACTGTTTGAATATAAAATCAGGTACAATTAATACAAAAAATGTAAATGGCTAGTTTGAAAAGTTTTTATTCACATTGCTAAAAAAAATAAGAATTTGCAGGGGTTACAAATAAGTTTATCACACCATTAGGGCATGGCACTCAGCTTCGCCTTATGCCACATTCCCTCACAAGGATGTGATTTACGTATGGTTAATGCAAGCCCTGATCATTCCTTATTGCTTAAATATTTCAAGCCTGGCACAGTAGCTTCTTGTTCAGAATCAGCTATGAACATATTTGATCTCCCAAGACTCTATTCAATTATGAAGATTTGTGCAAAAAGCAGGACTTCACTGAAAAAGAGATCCTTCATTTTTGACAACCCTAGGTAAGTAAATATTAAATAAAGCCAGTTCTCTAAGATACAACCTTGTGTAATTGTCCTTATGACTCTCATTTTTGAATAAATAATTTGGAACATCTTGCAAAACTGACAGCTTGCACGTGCATGTTGCTTTAAAAATCTACTCAGCAAAGACTGAATTTCCCATGATTCTTTTGCTTTTGGCAGGATGTGATACTGCCAGAGAGAAGCATTTCCTAGTTCCTTCTTAGTTTAAACACAATTTTGGCAGTTACAGCTTCTCTGTGACAACAGTGAGAAAAGATATGCAGAGACATTTTAGGTATTTGTTTCCTATAGTTTTGTAAAAGTTTAACTCAGAAAGGTGTTTTTTTTAATCTAGAATAGTTCTAGACAGTCTCTTAGTTTAAATACAGTACAGTTTTGCAAAGTTTCCAAATGCTGTGGTGGATAAGATTGCAACTGAAATCTTGACTTGCTGCATACGTTTAATTAGTGCTTTCTTTGTTTTACTGCATTTTAAAGTTTTGTTATAACAAAACTGGACTTTTAGACTAAGAAATGTGTGCAGTTGCAATTATTTGAATGTATATGTTTTTGTGTGGTAGGAGAACAGACTTTCGCCTCAGGCATTGAATTCAAATGTATTTGTAATGCTGTTGTGTTTATATATTGTAATATGTTGCAAGCCAGGGAATGTTATAGGCAATTTACTTCTCAACCCAGTGCCATGTAAGCTGAAGAAATATTGTTTTATTAGAATAAGGAGTCAAAATCAGGAACATCTGGCTTAACAAAATATTTAATATTAGCTGAAAAATTATTGATTTTGTGAAAGAAAACTAGACTATGCACTAATATCTGACATAGATTTTATGTTTATATATACTGTGAATTTTACAGTTTTCTTGAAGTGACTACAGTTTGTGGCCCAAGTATCACAGCGGATGGAAATTTTATGGGAGATGGGAATACCATGAATGCCATGACTCTGCCTGTCCACCACATTTTTCCAAAGTTAATTTTATGGGGGCTTTGTACTGCATTCATAGGGTGCACTGTACTGACAGGTGCCAGGAGAACTCAGTCTAAGACCAGATGTGGAGGTGATCAGAAGGCTGTGCTTGTTTCTGGCTCTCAGTGCTGGGCAAGGCAGTCAGTGAGGTCATTGGGCACTACCTGCCAGAGTGGGGTCCACCAGACCACAGGGACAGGGTTTGTCTGCTACAGGCAGGTAGGGGTTAGGGAGGGGAACCACTGGACCACAGGAATTCTTTCATTTCCAAACAATGATGGGAATTAGGGCTGGTGAGAGACTGCTGGACCACCAGGGAGTGTATTGTTTTTAAACAAGGATGGGAATCAGGGTGTGGGAGGGGACATGGTCCAGTACACTGAGCCACTGTGGTAGCATGTAGTGGAGTCCATAATGGGCATACACATGACCTTGTAGTGCAGTGGGTTCATCTGCATCTTTGTTTGAATATTCACCCATGGGGTGCAGAACTAACCAGTGTGTGCTGCACATTACCCCGTGGTTGGTCTTCAGCCTCTACCCGTGTAGCGCGGCACAAAGCATTGTGAACACTGTCTGGATGCCACGCTACCATAGCTGATATTCAGATGATTAGTTCCGTCAGTTCAGATCATGCTGTTCATTTGAATATGGTGCCGGAGCCAGTTTTCCCCATTTTTTCATGTGGCACCCCGTTGTGGGTGCACAGCTGGCTGGCTTTGAATATGGGGTCCATAATGCCTTACCTATTAAATAAGTACAGTTTGATTTGGTGTAATGGGTTTTGGGTATATAATTACATAATGACACTAATGTAAGGTTGGAAGGAACTCTAGGTTTTGAAAGACTTGGTGAAATAAGTGTTGCATTACCTACAATAATTAGTAGATCAACAGCATGGGAAAGTAAAAAATAACTAGAAACAATAAAGTTAAAAATACAATTGGTGAAAATGTAGTGTTTTTAACTCTCATTATATAGTAGTTTCTCTTTAAGTTTGTCTTTTCCACTAGAACTCTCTTTCTTTACTCCTTTTGTTGTATTACCATTTGTATCTCTCTGTTTCTCTTTCTACTCAGGCTACTATACATTCCTCATTTTTACCTTTATTTTAACAGATCTGACCAGATGTTGACTGTCTACCTTTCAGATTAGTATCTTATCTCATCTTGTTTAATTCTACCCCTAATCTTTCCTCTAGAACCTCTGACACTTTTGTCTCCACATCCTTCTCTGTGCTTCCTTATATACTACCAGAATACCCCAAACACAAGCCAACCCTGGTCACTGCGATTCAAACAGAGCAGGTAAGTCATATTTAATTTAGGGGTCAAAATGTGGTTTGCAGCCACTAACCAGCAGGGCTAGTGACTGGAAAAACTGATTTTCTTGTTTGGTAACCAGGTAAAAATCCCACAGACTTCTCCACTGGCCCTGCTGGTGTACTTACTGAAGTGTTGCCTTCTCCAGTAAAAATCCACAGGGCAAGCTAAAGGAAAATCTTACTAGCTAGATACAAAATCTTCTACATTTAGCTAGTGAGACAGTGACAATTTGATGTCAGTGAAGGAGGTAGGGCTAGTGTCATGTGCCAAGGAAGAAGTGAGGCTATTATCAGGGCTGGGGGGCCTAGTGTCTGGAGAAGTGGGATGCTAGTGTCTTGGGCTTTGGAAGATGGGTCAGCTAAGGTCAAGAGCTGTGAAAGGAAGGAGGGGCTAGTTTCAGAGCCTGTGGAGGGAGAGTGTAGAGGAGGGTGCATGTGTGCCTCAGGTGTCTGAGGAGGTGGTGTCAGAGGGGCCTTGCAGGGCAGGTGGGTAACAGGTGTATAGGATTCTGAAATGGCTGAGGAGGAAGTGGTGTGGTTTCTGGGAGTCAGTGGGCCCATGAGGGAGGGAGGTGATATCCATAGGTTTAAGAAAGTAGGATGCCTAGAAAGGGAAGGGTGTTCAAAGAGACTCTGGTAAAGAGAAGGGGTGGTTTGTGGGGTTAAGTCAGGAAGTAGAGGCAGTGGGTCGGTGTCTGGGGTGATGGAGGGAGCCAGGGTAGTGTTGGGGCAGTGGAAGGTGTACATTCAAGGGGCTACTGTCATGGGGGCTGTAAGGAAACATTCTAGTGTCAGGTGCTGTGGAGGGAGGGGCTAGTATCATGGGCTGTGGATGGGCGGCAGGTGTTGAGTGCTGTGGACAGTGGTGGCTGCTGTTGGGTGCTGTGGATGGTTCTGGGTGGTCAGGGTGCCAGCGGAAGGTGCTGTCAATCAGAGCATCAGTGGGAGGTCAGCGGCAGGCACAGCACCAGACCACACAGTCAGCAGGCATAAGGGTGCCAACCAGCATGGTGCAATGTGGCAGGGGACACACTGCACACCAAGAGATCCACCATGAGTGCTACAGGGTACAGGTGCAGGTATGAAACTGGGCAGGCGTGACCATTACTGCTGCGTGCCCAACCAAACAACCAGGACATACATCCTGTAGAGACCATGCATCTGCCCATGCCGCATCCATTCCTGACTGACTACTATGGCTGGCATCAGTACTACCCATACTGCACAGTGCTCCCCTATTGGCATGAGCACTCACCAGCTCCAGATCCATACTATGCTGCCTATGTCCTGAGCTGCATAGTGATGGGCTACACCTTCTGTAATGGTTCTGCTGAACATACACTGGATGGCCGCTAGATAGCACGCGGCCCATTCACTGTACATAGCTGTCGCCAACCACCACATCCACTGGTGTCATGGTACTATGTGCGCAGTGCAGGTTCAATTACAACTGTGTCACTGTCAGATGGCCTGCGCCCAGGGGCGTTCAATGCAGAGGACCATTCTCCTGCTGGATGGCAATGTTGTCCAGTACTCGGCATGCAGGGATATGTGTGTCGGCTTTGTGGCAGCATGGCACTCAACCCATAGGGTACAATGGTACTCCAGGGTGCTGGGAGCCCTGTTGCACAGGCGCTCTACTTGATGGGGTGCCCTGTGGTTTGTACCTTGCGGTCTGTACTCTAATTTCCAGGGCCCTGCCAGAGCCCTGACCACCGAACCGCTGTGGACACAGGTGACTGGTGTTGGGTGCTGTTGATGAAGGTGAGCAGGCGTGAGGGTACTGAGGAGTCAGGTGTGCTGAGTGTCAGGTACTATAGAGGGAGGGCTAGTGTCTGGAGCCATGGAGGGAGGAGGCTAGTATTGGATACTGTGGAGGCAGGTGGCATAGTTTCGGTGCTTTAGAGGAGGGGTTCATGTTGGGTACATAACACTGTGGGGATAATTAAACACCAAAAGCATGAGTGAATAAAAGTTTTCAGATCCTGCTTGAAAGCCTCCATCCTCGGGATGCAACGCACCACCTCTTGGTCGTGTGGTGTTGGACCCACTTCCTCCTGTGCCCCTCACTAGGGAATCCCTTGAAAGGAATACACAAGGTGAACTATGAGGAACTGTTTAGCCTGAGCAACAGTTAAAGGGCATGGGGGATATTTATTTATTTTGGCCTGGTAATGAGAGCTATTTTCTGCCTCGAACCTACCTGGCATTTGTTGGAGGTCTCCTGACCATACCTGTCTTTGATTATGAGATTTGATAGAAGGTTGCAGGCACATACAGAGAATAATGAACCCCCTACCATGCAGAATAAACCACACTGACTGAGGTTAGTGACATAATAGGCATGACAGCAAATCTCAAGTGCCCTCAAGATGTCACTAACCTAACAAAATATGAAGTTACCAGAGCATTCTTCAGTGAGGTGGGTTCATTATATATAATGATATGAGCAGGGAGTTTCCAAAACATACAAGTGACAGGCAAACCCCTCATAAGTGCTGAGTTTAAAACAGCACACGGTACTGCTTTTACTGGGTGCTATTTTGAAATTGGTGCTTATGAAGCGTTTTCCTGTCCTAATCAGATTGTGCTCCAGGCCCTGCATCTGGTTTGCTGGAGCGTGAGAGTGACTGCGCAGCTGTTCAGAGAAATAATTCATGTTCTAAATGGTGAATTATTGCTCTGAGCATTCAAAAGGTGGATTACTGGGTTTAGAAACCATTGCAGAAACTGGCTTTGTACTGATATTCAGGTTGGCCCAATTGCAACCTCCTCACCACAACCCAGAGCATGGCCACCTGCTTGATCTGTCAGCTGCACAATACAGCAGGAAAGCACCGAGTGAGAAGGAGTACCTAGAGTGGCAAGTCTCATTGATAATGTTGGGAAAGATTAATTTCTGCATTTCATGAATGACATTTAGAAAATGAGTCTCATAAAACCTGCACACTGATTGGCTAAGCCCCCTGCCACAGGTGTTGTTATTTTTAACAACCCCGATAAAAAACAAGTTCCAATTTGGGGTGCTCTATTACTTATGATATTATTGGGTACCCTAGTTGTCACACCGAGCAGTTGCCATTGTTTTGCCTTGCTTACTGACTCACCAGCCCCCAGAACCACACCACTCTCTATAAAAGTCATTAACCCCAGCACGATGCTGCTTCTGTTCCTCCATGGCTCCTCACAGAAAAAAGAAACACGCCTTGATTTGCACGCTTACTTTTTCCCCAATGTCGGCTCGCTGACCTCCCTGAAAGTGAAAGCACCTGACCTTCCTTCTGGTCCCACTCACTTTACATTTTTATTGCCAGCATGGCGCTACAATAAATTAACCTTGTACACCCCTCAATGAATAAAACACATTGTTTCTCTTACAGTTTACTTTCCTGTAATGTAGCGGCTCCTCGATCTTCAGCCAAGTAATGTTCCTGACTGTCCTTTTAAGTTGCACTCTCTCGCATGCCTGTCCAGTTCCTCCCAAAAAGAAGCCACGAGGATCACCACAGAGTAAATGGACTTGTTTTTTCTTCTTTTGGACTTAGTACAAACAGATGAACACACAGCTCACGATACAACACTCATGCTCTTGTTTTACTGCTGGAGGTGGGCACTAGACAGAAAGTTGCTGGGGCAACAGTAAATGGAACAGCACACAAACACAGGGACTACTTTATAAAAAAAAACTTCACACTTTTTGAGTTTTCATAGCAAGTTCCTCTAATATTTGATTACTTAAAATTTACACACATGTTGATTTCCTAAGTGTAATAATACCCTCCAGGGTAGGTGTTATGGGTATGACAGACCTTCCAGGGGTTATAAGGCCCTCTGGCCATGGTGTCAGGACCTCATTACACCACTGGACATCCGTTGTATCCCAATAATGCCCACTCTGTTGAGTATTATTACTTACATACCGCCTGCCTCCCCCATTACAGTGGCAGCATTCTGGTGCTGACAAACTCTGTTTATTGAAGGGTCATTGGGGGTGGGAGGCTCGAACATCCAAAGGACTGCTCTCCTCCCAGGGGAGGGATTGGCAGAGCCTCTGCTTGGGATGGGAGGGGAAGCTGCAGTGAACAGAGGCAAGGCCATGGGAGCTAGTAAGCCACTTTAGTCCAAGACAAGGAGTGCTGGAGTAGATAAGGGGTATGGCCATGGAAACAGAACTGTGGGCCACAGCAGCCCAGACTTGGGGTTGTCCTGGGGCAGGGCTATGGAAGCTAGGGAGAAAAGTAGATCAGGAAGTCAGAGGCAGAGAAGCAGGGGTGGACTATGGATAGAACCAGGGCAGATGGTGGCTAGTGCAAGGTGGAATGTAGTGGTCTAGGGGCAGGGCCATGGGGAACTTGGTGTCAACCAGGACATTCTAGGGATGGTGCAGGGTGGAGCTGGGATAGGTGGGGGCCAATGGGTGGGCTAGGACTGAGGGAGGAAGGGTGGTGGCTCAGGCATGAGCAGAGGAGCTGGAGTGGTCCACAGGCAGGACCATGGTACCTGGGGTGACCAAGAGGAGCATGGCATGCCAGGAGACTGGTACTAGAATGGGACAAGGCCATGCAAGCCTGGAGGGAGACAGGCAAGCCTGGGACAAGGGGCTGGTGTGGTCCAGATGAGGTCCATTGAATGCAGAGTGCCAAGGTGGGCCAGGGTGTCCAGGTGCTAAGGCAGAGGGAAGCTTGTGCTGTCCTGGGGCAGGGCTATGGGAGCTATGGTGAGGTAGGTTGGCCTGGGTTGCCTGTAGTAGGGGGAGCTGATACCTTTGGTGGGAGAATTGGAGGGTGGGGTGGTGGGGGCCACTATCCACCCAGCAATAGCTGTATATATTTACAGATTCTTTTAGCGGTAATAGGGGGTGAGGGGAAAGAAGAGGAGAGTGGGGCAGCTGCAATATAAGGGTGCTAGCTGCACATCTGAGCAAACTAACTTAATAGATTATAAGGCCTGTTTCTGCTGGCTGATTTCATATACAGTACCATCTAGTCTTCTTCCATACTTTCTAGTTTCTGAGAAATCAAGGCACACATTGGTCATGTTTCTTTGTTGTAAAGTCTACTTTGAGCAAACAAATTTCAGATATATCTCTCTGTCTCTATCTCTATCTCCTGGATTTTAGCAGGACAGACTTCGTTAAGATGAAGGACTAATTCAGGAAGGCTATGCAGGGATATGATGACATAAGGGGAGTAGTGGAACAGTGGGATAAGATAAGGGAAGCCCTGCTTCTGGTAGTAAACCATTGTGCCAGACACTGCAACAACAGCAAAGAAAGAGAAACCACTGTGCTTCTCGGGAGTAGCAGAGCTAGTAAGGAAAAAGATGTCATTTCTGAGGTACAAGGCAACACAAAGTAAGGAGGACAGGCAAGAATACTTGGAAAAATGATAGGAGGTGAACAAGGCAGTAAGGACAATGAAGGCCAAAACCAAAGAAAAGCTAGCTAAATTGGTGGAAGAAAGGAGGAAAGCATTCTTTATTTATATTAGCAAGAGAAGGAAGACAGGGAGGATTGTGAGACTTGGGGCAGAGGAGGTAGGGTAGTGGAGAAAGACATTGACAGTGTAGTACCAGGGGTTTGTGACTTAAGTTGGAAAATTACTTGTTTAGGGGTTTTGCTGGTGCAGCTGGAGTGTCTCAGTAAGGGTCTTCTGGGGTAGCTGATTGTCTGTCTGTCTCTAGTACTCAGGAGGGACCCGATTCCCCACCCAACCCTAGTGCATTACATCCTTTATACTGGTAGTTTGTGACACCATATCGTGCCTGATGTCTGCATACACATACTGTTAGCTGGACTGGCACACACTGGACTGTTTGTGTTTGTGAGACTTGGGAATGCTATTGATGGGTTTGTGATTGTGTTTGTAAACAACTGCAGTCAGTGTAGAGACTGCATTCCACTGTCCTGTATAGGTACTGTGAACCATGGGTAGGATTGTGGAGTGCAGTGATTGTTGGGCAGCAGTGTGGATGAGCATACTGTGGAGGCTGGGAGGGTGCCCAATATGCCACAGGCTAAGGAGGCTCAAGGAAGAGGTTCAGTGGCTTGGCAGGGAGCTGGGAGGTTGAGGTGTGAGGAGGTTGCATTGGTAAAGGCTGACATCTGAGGATATTGGGGGCACCACAGAGAAGGAACAGTGGGTAGAGGGAGCAAATTAGACAGAAAGCCAGTTGATGAAAGGTGGACGCTAGTAGGGCCTAGCAAAAGAAGAGCGCAGTAATGGGAGAAAACACATAGTAAGGCAAAGAGTAGGGAACATGTTTGCTGTACTACTGGCACATGGGAAGAGGATGCAGGAGGAGATTGCACAAGGGATTGAACTCACAAAGAAGAGGGGAGGGCATTGCTAGTGAGAGATTAGGCACGGTGTGGCAGGAGAGGATAATACTCGGAGAAGAGAGGGAGAGGAGGTGGCAGTCAAACAGGAGGAGGGGAGGGTCTCAATTCAGAGGATCGGGGAAGATATTGGGGCAAATGGTAAAAGCACCTTCTTAAATGGCCCCAGAATGAGAACCTGGGTGGGATGGGTGGCTGACAGGCACAAGGAAAGATGAGGGGATGTACTGGTGTTGGGGACTCCATACTCAAAGGGATCAGATGGGGCAGCAAGGGGAGGCACTCTCGGATAGGGTGGAGTCCATATCGGGATTAAAGGCAAACAAGGCAGGACAGGCAATCCTAAGGTGTGCAAAGAAGGGTGGGAGGAAACCAACATTGTAGTACATGTGGGACAAATGACCTAGCGGAAATTATTGAGGTAACAAGGAGAGGTCTGAGGAAGTGGGAGCGTTGTGCAAGGAGACTGGGGAATCTGTGGCCTTCTCAGAGGTGCTCCCAGTATCCTGTGCAAGCACAGTGAGAAAGGAGAGGATTAGGGAGTTGAGTGCATGGTTGGTGGAATGGTGTTGAACTAAGAGGCATGGTGTCGGGTGGCTGGGGCAGTACCTGGGATAATAACAATTTGTCTGCAAGGGTAGGCTGCACCTAGTGAGGAGGGAAGCAGGTATTAAAGCAAAGACAGGAGAGGTATATTGTGACAAAGGTGGATTTAAACTGGGGGAGTGGTGAAGTGGACAGCAGGTAGGCAGGGATCTGATAGAGTGGGTCACAGCCTACCCCACCAAGCTAGCAGGAAGAACTCGGGACAGCTGAAAAGGGAGGGAGGAGTAGAAGGGAAGAGATGGATGGTGATGAAGTGAAAGGGGCATGATGGAGGGTGGTCTTGCTGAACTCAAGAAGTTTAGGCAACAATTCAGCTGAGCTACAGGCACTCTTGGCAGTGCGGAGGTGGATATTGCAGCTGTCATGGAAATATGAGCAAGTGAACACCGGCACTGGGATCTGGCAATCCCAGTGTACAAATTCTACAGGAAAGACCATAAGGAGGGATGGGGGTGAGGTGGCAGTCTATGTGAGGGATGGGATCAAATGCATAAGAGACGAGGGAGAAGAAAGGAGAACAGAGGCAATCTAGCTGCGGCTCCTAGATTAAAGGGTAGGAAATTGAAGATTGGGGTGGTATACAAGCCACTGTCCCAGTCTGAGGAGCTTGACCAAGAATTAGAGGGACAAATCAGAAAGGTACATGAAAAAGGAAGGTGGTCATTGAGGGTATTTCAACTTGCCAGGGATTGACTGGAGCATTCCAGTCACCTCCAGTGCTAGGAGCAAGTGCTCCTGGATGCGATCCAGGAGGGTCTTCTGATGCAGTTGGTCAATGTTACCTACTAGGCTAAAAGAACACTTTAGATCTGTATTGACTAATGGGAGGCAGTAAGGAAAATAAGGGTGTAGGACCCACTTCGACAGTGATCACCAAATGGTGTGGTTTAATATTACAGTGTGCATGGAGCCAGAGAAATCAGTAACCGGGTGACAAACTTGGGGCTTTGTGATAATGCGTAGTACTGAAAGGAAACTGGAGGGCATAAGGCAGGAGATGGATGCAGAACAGAAATGGGATATTATTAAATGGGAAATACAGAGGCAACGAAGTCTGCACCAAGACACAGAGTAAGAGGAATAGAGCAAGGAAACCATGCTTGTTGAACTACAAGGTAGTGGAGATGGTGAGGTGCACTAGAGGTATAGGAGGACGGGAAGGAAGGAACAAGGAGGAGTATGCAAGATGGTCCAGGGAGGTGACCAGAAAGTGAGAGAAGCCAAGGCCCAGAGAGGCTGAGATTAGTGCAGAGAATTAACGGTGGGGAGAGAAAGACTTTTCAGATGCATCAGGGTGAAAGGTGCAAGGAGACAATAGTGAGGATAAAAAGGGTGGGAGTGGATAGAAAAGGGTGAAGAACAGGCAGAGTCACTGAATGAATACTTTGCTCATTGTTCACAGAAGAAAGGGGCGGACTGCTACCACCATGATCTGGGAGGGTAGGGACGGAGGAGAGAGGAGGCGACAGATGGAAAATTTTAGGGAGGTACAGTCCTAGAGGGACTGAGGGCACTGAGGCTAGACAAGGCACTAGGGCTGTATGGTATCCACCCAGGGTGCCAAGAGATGGTGGAGGAGTTGACAGAGCTGCTAGCAGTTCTGTACAGCACCTCACTGGAATTGGGATGTGCGCACTAGACTGGAGGATGGCACATGTAATTCCATTACACAAGAGCAGACCAAAGGATTAACCCGGTGATTATCACCCAGTAAGTCTCAGCTCCATAGTGTGCAAACTCATGGAAATGATACAAAAGGACAATGGCCTCCAGGATGTGAGGCAGCATGAGTTTGTTTGGGAAGTCTTGTCAAACCAACCTGATACAATATTATGACTAGGTGACAGGTGAGCTGGATAAGGGTATAAGTGGATGTCCCTTACTTGGACTTCAACAAGGCCTTCAATTCAGTGATTTATGGGTGGCTTGGGGAGATAACTTCTGTAGGGTAGGGCAAAATGACGAACTGGATAACAAGCTGGTTGGAGAGAAGCTGCAACAGGTGGTGGTAGGAGGGAGCTTTCAACTCCAAAGCCAGTGATGAGTATGGTGCCACAGGGCTCTGGGCTGGGACCAGTATTTTTGGGCTCTTCATATCAGACATTGTGCATGGTGTGGTGAGCAAGGTAAGTCTGTTCACAGATGACACCAAAATGGGAGCAGTGGTGGATGGGAGGAGGAGATGAAAGCAGCTGCAGGGGGACCCAACAAGCTAGAGGAGTGGTCAGAGAGGACAGCTGTGGTTTAATGCAAAGAAGCGTAAGGTTATGCACTTCAGGGCAAAGAACCCAAAGAGAGAATACTGGCTAGAGGGGTTAAGCTGGGGATCATTGAGGAGGAAAACGACCTAGGGGTAATCTTAACAGGGACCATGAACAACACTTCCCAGTGCAGGAGAGTGGCTGAAAAGTGAACAAAATGCTGGGGTGTATAGTGAGGGTGTTTTCATCCAGGCACAGAGAGGTGCTCTTGTCCATCTACAGATTGCTGGTAAGGTTGCACTTAGAGTATTGTGTGTAGTTTAGGGGGCCATACCTGAAGCATGATATTAGGCTACTGGAGGGAGTGCAGAGGAGGAGAACAAAGATATATGGAATGGAGGAGAGACTATGAAAGCAGGCTGGGAGACCTGAATATGTACACCTTGGAGGATAGAAGGGAGGGGGGACATGATAGAGATTCTAGTATCTGAGGGAATCAGTAAGGATAGGGCAGATGGGGTATTTAAGCTAAGGAGGGACACCAGGGGGCATGGGCTAATAATAGAGGAGGGAAAATTTAGGAGGAAATGAGGAGACACTATTTCACGGAGAGGTGGTAGAAAAATGGAACATACTACCAGAATGGGTGGTATCATGTAAATCAACAGCTTTAAAAGGCATTGGACACGGAACAGGGGACAATGAGGGTGGGAGAGGGCAGCGGCTGTAAGATGAAAAGGGAGGGTGGGGCAGCAGCAAACTAGAAGTGCTAGCTACACACTCCAAGCAAACTTAAATAAAACAGGTGGTCTGTTTTTCGCCAGTACATTCAGATGTTCCTATAATGTGACTGTCCTCAACAAATACTGTCCGTGTTCAGAAGAAGACAATGAAGATGGTCCCCATTAATTGAGAAGGGCAAACAGGGTGGACATAAGACATTTTCAGAGAACAGCTTATGGTGGATAAAGCTGTGGGGCCTGATAGGATACTCCCGAGGATCCTAAAAGAGCTATCTTGGGGGAACTGGCTAAACTTCTGGCTAAGCTGTTCAGTGAATTACTAGAAACAGTCATGGTTCTGGACAGGCATGGTTCTGGAGGAGTGGAGGAGGGCACAAGTGGTAACCCTGCAAAATGTGGTAGCAAGGAGGAGGCAGGAAATTACCACCCAGTCAGTTTGACTTTAATAATAGATAAAATGATAGAAGCCCTACTAAGAAAAGATTGGTGGACTAACACAAGGGGGCTGTTGGAACCAAGGCTGGGAGGTCATGCCAGACCAACTTGATTTCTTTGAGGGTGACAAAGGAAGTAGACCAGGGCAGAGTGGTAGATGTGACCTATCTTGACTTCAGGAAGGCCTTCGACACATTTCCACATAGGAAACTAATCCACAAGCTGGCAAATCTGGGGTGGGGACAGAGGTGGTCACGTGGGTTGGAAACTGGTTGAGTAACAAAACACAGAGTGGTGGTAAATGGGGTTAGCTCACAGAAGGACCGGTAACAAGTGGCATACCCCAGGGATCAGTGCTGGGATCAGTGCTCTTCAATGTCTTCATAAGCAATGTTGCAGAGGGTCAAGAAGGGAGGTTAGCCTTTTTGTGGATGAAACATACAGCTATGTAACAGGGTAGATTCACAGAAAGGTATAGAACAAGCATTTGTCAATGCGAATGTTGATTGCATTGGTCTGCTGAGCTCGCTCAGTGGACCCTCTGTCACTGGCTCAGTCTGTTTGTCCCGGTGCTGAAGGCTGCTCTTTTGTAAGGGTGCTGCCTGCATTGGCACCTTGTTCTGCTGAGGAGGAAACCGCAGCTGTCCCGACAGAGCTCCATTGAAGTGGCTCACTCCCCTCTCTCACTCGCTCATTCTGTTTCTCCTGGTGCTGCAGGCTGCCCTTTGTACTGGGCTCCTGCCTGTGTTGGTGTTTTTCTGCCCACAAAGAAATCACAGCTGTCCCGACACAGCTCCTTTGAGCTCGCTCACTCCCTTCTCTCCTCACTCCCTTCCGTTCTGCCGGGCGCTGCAGGCTGCCTTTGTATACTGGGCTCCTGCCTGTGTTGCTGCCTCTTATGCCCACAAAGGAATCTGCAGCAGTTACAATACAGCTCCTCTGAGCTTGCTCACCTCTCATTCTGGTTTTCCTGCCACTGCAGGGTGCCCTTTGTACTGTGCCCCTGTGTGCATTACTGCCTTTTTCTGCCCACAAACAAATCTGCAGCAGTCCCAACAGAGCTCCATTGAGCTCATTGACTCCCTCTCACTCGCTCGTTCTGTGTCTCCTGGTGCTGCAGACTGCCCTTTGTACTGGGCTCCTGCCTGCATTGGCTGCTTTATCTGGCCAGAAAGCAATCTGAAGGAGTCCCGCACAGCTCCATTGAGCTCTACTCACCCCTCTGTCACTCACGCATTCTGTTTCTGCTGGCACTGCAAGCTGGCCTTTGTACTGGGCTCCTGCCTCTGTTGCCGCATTTTCTGCCCACAAAGAAATCCACAGCAGTCACAACAGAGCTCTGTTGAGCTCGCCCACTACCGCTCTGTCACTCGCTCATTCTGTTTCTCTTGGCGCTGCAGACTGCGCTTTGTATGGGGCTCCTGGCTGCATTGGCACCTTGTCTGTCCACAAAGAAATCCGCAGCTGTCCTGACAGAGCTCCGTTGAGGTAGCTCAGTCTCCCTCTCTCATGCACTCATTCTGTTTGTCCTGGCGCTGTGAGCTGCCCTTTGTATGGGGCTCCTGTCTGCATTGATGCCTTTTTCTGCCCACAAAGAAATCCACAGCAGTCCTGATAGAGCTCCATTGAGCTGACTAAGTCCCCTGTCTCACTCGCTGCTCTGCCTTTCTCCACTGCTGCAGGCTGGCCTTTTGTACTGGGCCCCTGCCTGCATTGCGCCTTTTCTGCCACAAAGAAATATGCAGCAGTCCTGACAGCACTTTGGTGAGTTCGCTCACTTCCTCTTCCTCAGTCGCTTCTCGTTGTGTTTCTCCCAGTGCTGCAGGCTGCCCTTTGTACTGGGCTCTTGTTTTGGGGCCTTTGTCTGCCCACAAACAAATCACAACAGTTCCGACAGAGCTCAGTTGAGCTCAGTCACTCACCCCTCACTCGTCGATCTTAATCTGTCCCAAACACTGATTTCCCAGAGTGACCATGCTATTCTCCGCAGGAGTGCAAAACATATTTTAGTCAGGATGTGAAAAATGACAGCTGTAGTGTTCAGAAGGAGGTGTGAAAAAATGCCACTGTTGAAATGTGGCGGACAATATTACACATTTGCGGCGGTTACAAGGGTGTGTGGAAACAGTTCAACGCGCTTGTAACACAGTCATGTAATGGAGTTTCGTCACCAGATTTTCAACATAGTGATTTTAAGACCTCTGCTCATGAACAGTGCCACTGTCTTTTTCTTAATCTGTCCCAAACACTGGTTTCCCACAGTGACCACGTTATTCTGCGTCGGAACTTTGAAAACATATTTCGGCCAGGATGTGAAAATGACAGCTGTACTGTTTATGAGGAAATGTGAAAAATGCCACTGTTGAAAATCTGGTGTGACAATATTACAAATCTGCGAGTTACAAGGGTGCGTGGAAAGTGCACAACTCACAGTTGTAACACTGTCAATTGATGGGCTATCATCACCAGATTTTCAACATAGGCATTTTAGGACCTCTGCTCATGAACAGTATCATTGTCATTTTCTTAATCTGTCCGAACAGTGATTTCCCACAGCGACCGCTCTATTCTGCGCCAGAAGTGTGAAAATTCATTTCGCCAAGATGGGAAAAATGACAGCTGAACTGTTCATAAGTAGGTCTGGGAAAATGGCAATATTGAAAATCTGGAGTGAAAATATTATATTTCATGGGTTACTTAGCTGCATGCCAACCGCGCAACACACGCTCGTAATACCGTCATTTTATGGAGTATTGTTACCACTTTTCAACATAGGCATTTTAGGACCTCTGCTCATGAACAGTATCATTGTCATTTTCTTAATCTGTCCCAAACACTGATTTCCCACAGCGACCGCACTATTCTGCGCCGGAAGTGCAAAACACATTTTGGCCAGGATGTGAACAATGACAGCCATATGGCTCACAAGGAGTTGTGACAAATGCCAATGTTGAAAATCTGGAGTGAAAATATTACAAATTCACGAAGTTACGCATGCATAGCAACTGTGCAACGCACTTCATAAAACAGTCATTTTTTGATTTTTCCCACCAAATTTGCAACATAGGCTTTTGAGAGCCCATCCATGAACACTGGCACTTGTCATTTCATTAATCAGCCCCAAAGGGTGATTCCTGCAGTGACCGCGAAACCACCTTCGGGCTGATTAATGCCATGACAGTTCAAGAATTCATGAGGAGGGGTCCCAAAACCCCATGTTGAAAATTTGTGAAAAATTCCCAAAATGCCCGCGATATGCACTAAAGTTGAAAAACCCTATTCATTACATTATACAGCTTACCGGCATTTCCTCAGTTTGCAGTTGGCTTTGAAGAGTGCAGATGTGTTCCTGGTCCACTGAAGATCGTTGCGCTGAGCTCCGGAGGTAAGTATGGGGGTAAGAGGTGTGTGGGAGGCTGGGTGCGCAGTCAGTGGGTGCAGGTTGTGGGGGGGTGAGGAGACTACGAGGACCGTTTCTTTCTTTGACGTACAACAAAAACAAGAAAACATTGAGGGACCACTTTCAATGTTACAGGGCATGTGGCATGCTGGGATGGGCTCCCGTGTGCCACCAGAGTCTGGCTTTAGGGAGACAGCTGTAGCCAACGGGATTGGGCACCCCGCCGGCAAACAACAGAAGGGGAGATTTCTTTCTGCCAATGGGGATTGGACACCCCAGTCAGCAAACAACAAAAAGGAGGGGGAATTCTTTCTGCTGATGGGGATTAGGCACCCGCCAGCACACAATTAAACGGGGGTGTTACATTATGTCAAAGGGAGAGGCTCAGCCGTCAGCAAATAAACATGGGGTTAGATATTGTTTGTGAATATGGCGGCAAGCTGCCGCCATGTTCACAAACAATATCAGAGATCCATATCCCGCTCTGCAATGACCGTCACTCCTCATTGCAGCGGATGGCTGACGCTGCAATGACAAAGTGGGCCCTGATTGCAGCGGCTGATTTTAGAAAGTTGTTGCATGCTGGCTGAACTAGTGTCAGCAGCAGTGTGCCACAGCATTGGGGGAAGCAGGACAAGCCTTTGCAGGCTGTGGGGGCATTAGGCACAACAGTGCCACGCATCCACAACCTGCTTCTGGAGAAAGCTGACGCAACATGTTTCTTGCGATGCCGCAATCAACATAAAAAATGAGGCTGTATCTGAAGTGGCTAGAAAACTGGTCCAAGAAATGGCAGTTGGGTTTCAATGCAAAAAGGCAAGATTATGCACTTAGGGAGGGAACTAGGGCTGAGTATGGACTAGATGGGGTAACACTAGAGGCCACCACAGAGGAAAGGATCTAGAGTAGTCATAGAAGACAACCTCAAAGTGGCTAAACAGTGTGACAAAGCAGTTGGAAAGAGTGACAGAATGCTAGGGTGCATAGAGATGGGTTAACAAGTAGAAGGAGGGAAGTGGTGGTACCATTGTACTGTTGCCTCAGAGGTTGCCAAGAAAGAGGAGTGGTTGGACCACAGTGGGCTCAGGGAGGGTGAGGATAGTGGAACAGAGGTGCATCCTCCAGTTGTACCTCTCCACACTCCTATGCCATTCTGGCAAAGTGGTTCCTCTATGGAGGCACCCGCAGTGGAGACCAAGGAGGATGCTGGGAACCTCACAAAGGAGACCCACAGGAGGGTGGCAGAGGACCTCACAGGGGAAGGAAACAACTCAGTGGGGGAATCCATCATTAGAAGGTAGAACTGGGGAGGAAGGGAGAGGGAGGCAGCCTGCCTGGCATCGTGGCTTGGAGGGACAGGGAGCGAATCCTCAGGATTGCTGGAGCAGCTGCACAGGGAAGGAGCTGGATGTCATTGACCACCTAGGGACAAATGACCTGGCTAAGAAAGGGATTAGAGAAGTGCAGGAAGAGTTTGTGGAATTGGGGAGGGCTTTAGACAAGTAGCACGCACAGTAACCTTCTTGGAGGTGCTGCCCATCTATGGTGTAGAGAGGCTTAGGGTGTTCCACACCATGGGATTCAATCAGTGGTTGAAAACTGGTGTGGAGCTCAGGGATTTGGCTTCATTGGGACTGGGGGTCCACCTGGAGTGATGCAAGCCTATACTGGCATGATGGGCTGCATCTGTCCAGGAGGGGAACCAGGATCCTAGGTGATAGGTTTAAATGCTTCATTGGCAAGCATTTAACTAGCCAAGGGGAGGCACTGGAAAGGAGCAGGGATATCCTAGCCACCCCCAAAAAGTCTTGGTAGTAAGTGCTGAACACCAACATAGAGATGTCAATAGGAGAAGCGCTGGGTAAATGGAGAAAGTGACAAATGCAGTAAGAACAGGGATGGGTCAAAAGGGGTAAGGCCATCAAGAAATGGAGGGTAATGAGTACCAACACCGTAGTCTGGGCAACAAGTTCCCTGAGCTGGTGGCCTTGATGGAAGAGGGATGCCTGGATATCGTAGCAGTCACAGAAACATGGTACACAGAGAACCATGACTGGGATGTTAACATACCAGGGTACATAACCCACGGGAGAGACAAGCAGGGGAGAAGAGGGGAGGAGTAGCTCTCATGTAAAGGAAGGGATAAAAGCAACTGAACAAAAGAGTAAATAGGCAGGAGAGGAGGCACTGTGGGTCACCTTGGAGACTGGAAAGGGCACCACAATCAGCACAGGGGTGTGTACAGACCCCATGTCAGGGGGAGGAATGCACAAGGATATGATAGAAGGCATTCTTAGGATGGCAGAGAAAGGGGGATACTGTTGATGGGAGACCTGAATATGCCAGATGTTAAATGGAGCACATTTGCTGCAGCCACATTCAAGAGCAGGGGCCATTCTTGATGCCCTACAGGTGGCGGTCCTCAGACAGTTAGTTTCAGAACCCACTCATGAGGGAGCAATCTTAGACCTCATACTCTCAAAGGGGCAGTGAGAGGATCTCAGATCTAGAAGTGGGTTGCCATCCGGGAACAAGTGACCATCAAACAGTGTGGTTCATGTTAAACTCAGCTACAGAGTCAAGCTCTACAAAAGTGAGGGTACTGGACTTCAGGAGGGCTGACTTTGACAAGATGGGAGAGTGCCTCAGAAAAGCATTAGCAAACAGGCTAGAAGGAGGTGTGGAGCAACAATGGGGAATCATCAAAACTGCCATTACAGAGGCAACAAGCCTTTGTGTGAAGCAAATAAACAAATCAAAATGAAAGAAAAGGCCACTATGGTTCTCAAAAGAGGTGGCTGTGAAAGTCAGGAAGAAAAGATAGCATTCCGGAAGTATAAGGAACACAGAAGGAGCAGGACAGAGATCTGTACCAGTTAAGGCAGAAGAAAGCAGGAGAGAAGTCAGAATAGCAAAGGCCAAAACTGAGGAAAAGATAGCCAACTCGGTTAAGAAGGGGGTAAAACCTTTATAGGTACATCAGCGAGCATAGAAAGACAAAGGGAGGGATAGTGAGGCTGAATAGAATGAACGTGGTGGGCAGAGGGGACAGTGAAAAGCAGGGATACTGAATGAATATTTCTGCTCAGTATTTATAAAAGAGGAGGGGAAGTGCCTAATCCAATTAACAGAAGCACTCTTGATAGGGGGTTGATCCTAGTCCTTTCACAGAAGAAAGGGTTCTGCAAGAACTCCTAAAACTGAAGGTGGACAAAGCAATGGGGCCTGATGGAATTCACCCCAGAATTCTAAAAGAATTAAGGGTGGAACTAGTGAAACCACTGGCTACTCTTTAATAAATCATGGGAGGATGGTGTGGTACCTGAGGACTGGAGGAAGGCGGATGTGATTCCCTTCATAAAAGTGGGACCAAGACAGAGGCTGGAAACTACAGACCTGTCAGTTTGACCTCTGTGGTAGGGAAAGTGATGGAGTCACTTCTGGAAGGAAAGAATTGTTGAGTACCTAGAGGCCAGTGGGGCACAGGATGCAAGGCAGCATGGGTTCACAGCGGAAGGTAATGTCAGAGCGAATCTAATAGATTTCTTTGACTGGGTGACCAAAGTAGTAGACCAGGAGGGGCTGTGGACATGGCCTACCTAGACTTTAGCAAGGCATTTGACACCGTCCCACACAAAAGATTAATAGTCAAATTAACCAGCCTAGGAGTGGGTCCCAGGGTGGTAGCCTGGGTAAAACATTGGCTGGACAACAGGACACAGAAGGTAATAGTAAATGGAGTCCACTCTGAAGAAAGAGGGTTACTAGTGGGTACTGCAGGGTTCAGTACTGGGTCCAGTCCTTTTAATGTCTTCATAAGTGACATTGCAGAGGGACTGGAAGGAAAAGTATGCCTCTTTGCAGATGACACAAAGATCTACAACAGGGTTGATACACAAGAAGGCGTGGAAAGGATGAGAAGGGACTTGGCAAGGTTGAAGGAATGGTCAGAAGTATGGTAGCTTGGATTCAATGCAAAGAAGTGCAAAATAATGCACCAGGAAACAAGAACCCAGGGAAGAATACACAATGGGGGAGGTAATAACAATGACAAAAAGGAAAGAGACCTGGGGTAATCATATCAGATGACCTTAAGGTTAGCGAGCAATGTGAGAAGGCAGTAGGGAGGGCTGGGGTATACTGGGATGCATAGGAGAGACATCACCAGCAGAAAACAGGAAGTTGTTATCCCTCTGTACAGACAATTGGTGAGACCCCATCTGGAGTACTGCGTCCAGTTCTGGAGACCCCATCTCCGCAAGGACATAGACAGGATAGAGGCAGTCCAGAGGAGGGCAACTGAAATGGTGCAGGGTCTGCAAGAGAAGCCGCTTGAGGAGAGACTAAAGGAGCTTAATATGTATACCCATGAGGAAAGAAGGAGAGGGAGGACATGATAGAAACTTTAAGTACCTCAGTGGAATCAACAAAGTCCAAGAGGGTAGCATCTTTCAGAAAAGAGACGTGCAAGAACAAGGAACACAATTTAAAGATGGGGGAGGTTCAGGGGCAATGTGGAAGTATTTCACAGAGAGGGTAGTGGATGCATGGAACAGCCATAAAATGCCCAAGATATGCACCAAAGTTGAAAAACCCTATTTTTGCCATTATACAGCTTACCAGCATTTCTTCAGTTCATGGTTGGCTTTGAAGAGTGCAGACATGTTCCTGGTGCACCGAAGATTATTGCACCAGGCTCTGGAGGTAAGTATGGGGTCAGGGGTGTGTGGAGTTGGGGTGCACAGAGGGTGGTTGCGGTTGGGGTGGTGGTCACCAACAGCCAGCGAGGACTGTTTCTTTTGTTTCAGGTAAAAAAACGTTTTCTGTTTTAACAGGTTCGTAACCACACCGGGGTGGAGCTCCCAGTGTGACACATTGGTGGGAGTTATGTCACTTGACTGGGGTGGGCTCTAGTGTGGGCATGGTACATAATCATGGCAGTGGCAGTAAAATGGTGGAGGGTATCATGCCGACAGGAATTGGGCAGCCCCATCAGCAATGCTGTCTTTGGAGGCATGATTGATGCCGAGGGGATTGGGAACCCCTTGTCACACCACAAGGAAGGGCCATATGCCGACAGATGGATTGGGTACCCCACAAAGTTGGCTACAAAGGACTGTGAGGGCAGGCAGCAAGCCACCGCCACCATGTTTATTAAAATGTTACACCGCACAAGGCATGTCCTGCAATGAATGGCTAATATGTTTGAAAGTGATGGCACAGCTTTTCCACTGCTGTCATAGACAGCATGCAATCTAAGTCATGCCATGGATTCCAGCCTGAAAAACCTGCACCACTGGCCTACAGCATGACTGTGCCTCCAAAACCTGCTATTCCAAAGTTACGGCAACATGTTTCTTGTGCAGGCGCAACACAACATAAAATGGAATAAATGATAAATAAGAGACATAAGGCAGTAATAGCATTGGAGAGGTTTTGGGGACTTGGCACCTCCAAATCAAAGCTCGAGAGATTCCCAAAGCTCCCAAAACCTCGAGATGGTTTTACTGCCTTGTGATAGACACTTATGTACCTTTTATTTTGTGTAATATATGGATCCAATCTTAACTTCCCAGGCTATGAATTTTTCTGTCATTTTGTCATGCTGGCCAAATGCCACACCATGGACTCGCTCACTCTATCTCCTGCTTTGCTCCATCTCTACCTCTGCCCCACCCCCACAATCTATTAGCTTGCATTTTCTTTCAGACCTCCTGCCTGTGTATTAGTGAGCTTTGAGTTGTTTTAAGGTATGAATGCAGGATCAACCAGATAGCTCTTTAAAAACATGGGAAAAAGTGTTTCTGGAAGAATGAAGGGGACGAAGTTTCTCTCAGAAAGCAAGAGACAGCACCATGTTTTTATAACTGTTCTGCCTGCTCACAGACAAAAACTGGCCAATCACAAGACACACATTGGAAAATATTAGGATGCATGTTTTGAAGCTCACTTGTGACCATAGTAACCAGTGTACAGAGTTACACAGTCCTGCACTTGCTCTCTCTCTGTTTTCTTGGATAATACTATCGTTCAGAGCTCTGAGCGATAGTATTATGGGCTCTGAATGATAGTATTATCAGTGACCATCAATAGTATTATCACTCTGTGGAGAATAGTGTTATTAATTTTTTGTATGGCTTACTACCATATTAAAATGGCATATCCATACATTACTAATAAATAAATAATAATAATAAATGATAAATAATTATACAATAAAAAATGTAAAAATTACTAATTTTGTAGGATAGGATTAACAGTTTTAGTGGCATCACTTTGTCATGGATCTCAGCATGTGGCTACTCTCCAAGACACTGGCATGGGACAGGGCTTGTATTAATCTATTGGGGTGCTGATGCTACCCATTGTATCACTTGTCTATCTCACCAATGTACTCTCTGTTCACTTTCTTCTTCTTCTTCTCCCCTTGACCTCAGCAAGGTTCTGTTAGGGTGTTTGTTACAGGTGCTGCTGCAAGACAGTGGTGTGGCACTGCAGTACTGGACTGCTACCCGATGCACAGGTATGGCACTGCAGTTTATACTGGTGTATACATGCATCTGTGCAGATATGGGACCACAGGGCCCAGATGGCCCTGCACTCTCAGGCAAATTAGGATACGATTACACTATTTCAAAAATTATGGATGGATGGCAGCACAGGTGTGGAGGGCCCTACGCTCTCACAGGTAAACACAGAAATGATTATGAAGGGATGGAGAGAGGCCCTCTGGGCCCTTCACTCTCACAGGCAATAAGCATACAATTACACTATCTCAAAACCTATGGATGGATGGGACTGAAGGACCCAGAGGGCCCGATGCTCCCACAGGCAAAAAAGGATACAATTATACTTTCTCAAAAATAAAGAAATTCATTGCAAAAACTGTAATGACCTGGTTGGGGTTAAATCAAAAAGTAGGGAAATGTGGCATTAGGGTTTCCAACCCAAACACCACCCCCCACCCTGCAGGCTGCAAGTCAGGCATGGGTGTGCCTTGGGGTTGTGAAGCCTACGCTCACTCCATTCTCATACACTGTACACATCTCAGCTTATTTACTCATGGAATAGGGCGAGCATTAGGCTCGACATCCTCAAGGCACAACCCATGTCTGATTTTTTGACTGCAGGGTGAGGTTGAAGTGTTAAGGTTAGAAACCCTAATGCCACATTTCCTACTTTTTCACTTTAACCATAACTAGTGCATTAATATTTTTGCAATGCAAATATATGTACATATATATGTATATAAATGTGAGTTGTGTGCATATATGTGTGTGTGTGTGTGTGTGTGTGTGTGTGTGTGTGTGTATAGATTTATATATATTCATTGCAAAAACTCTGTTAATACGTTAGTTAGGGTTCATAGTACAGTGACAAAAGAATAGAAATTTGGTGTTAGAGTTCCCAACCATAACACCCATCCCATCCCCAACCAACCCTACCACATCATACCACTCAACTCCACACACCAGCAGGTGTCGGTGTGTGTCTTGGTGTTGTTGTCTCTAATGCTCACCCCATTCCATTTGTAGTTAAGCTGAGATGGTACAGCATAGGAGAATGGGGTGAGTGCTAGGATCGACAAACCATAAGTGTAGAGACATTGTAATTAACCTCATCTCCCTGTGGGAGCAGAGTGCCTCCGGCCCTGCATTCCCATCACACCATAATGGTATCCATAATACAAAAATTGTAAGTAACCGTTATGTCCCTGTAGAAGTGCTGGTCCCTCCTGGCCCTGTCTTCCATCTAACTATAAGTGCAAAGACTGAGTACAGGTCTACAGACATTTCAAGTAACCCTGTGCTACAAATGGCACAGTATCACAGTCAACTATAGGCACATTAGAAAAATTCCACCACAGTTTTAATCAGGGCCTGGCAACATGCATACTTTGTTTAGTACACTTAAAGGTGTACTAAGATGGGTTTAGTGGAAAAAATCTGTATCTCAAGCTGTTTTGATATACATGTATAGTCGCTGAAAGGTACCATGGCCACCACAATGTTAACCTATGGGACATTTCTAAACTTCAGAATGTAATAACTATGGAATTGATGTAAATTTTATCACCAATCAGCAAAAGGCACATCTGTGGGCAAGCCCTTTTACCCTACAAGTTTCATTCCATAGGTGCAAACTGTTTCTTTGCAGTGGAGTGACAAAAATAGAACTGTTTTGAAAGTAGTGTCACAGATTGAGACACTTCTTTTGTGAAAGTGTCACAAATTGCGCAATACCCAGGTGTTTCACAAAATAGTGTTGGAATTTGTGACACTTTTGAAATGTAGTGCTGCCATTTGTGGCATTAAAATAAACTGATTAAAATAAAACATATAGGTCAGCCTGGTGGCTCTGAGGGTTGAGGCGCTGGATGCCACACCTTGCGCTATCGCCGATGACCTGAGTTTAAGAGTCAGCTCAGGAGTCGGTGGTCAGCAGGGAAGGGAGATGGATAGAGCACCTGCTGGGCTGCTCTCTTTCCTCTCTGGGTGGGAGAGCAGGGTTGTCCGGTGCTCTGGTGACCCCTGGTGGAGACCAGAGGGCACCACGAGCTGCCAGGCTACATGTAAGGAGTGTGGCTGCACGTAGGCAGGTTGTCATGTGCCACAGCATCAGATATGCACCACAGGGGGTCTCGGGCTTATACCACAAGAAATACCCTCCAGCCCTGAATAGGCAACAGCCCTGTCAGTGCCACTGCCACACTCCCAACGCTGGTTCCCCGCCACTGCCCCTGTGGTCTCCCCTGGTTGCAGTCTCCTGACCTGGGGAATCATAATGAACTTGAAGATGGCAGGGAACACAGCGGTGGCAGAGCAAGTCAGCAGTACAGTGCCCCGAGAGAGTTCCAGGCTGAAGGGCTACAAATAGAAGTGAAAAAATAAATAGAAAAAAAAAAACATATTTCTGCACTCTGCAGAAAAAAAATAATCCCAGAATAGTGTTCCTCTGGCCCCAATTAGGTAAGCACAAGTGTTGGTGTTTTCCAAGGCGGTATTTTTGGATTTTTCTTTTTCTGAATCGCTAATGTAAAACTAGATGACGGAAGCACAAAACTAATTTCCCATTTGCAAAATCAAAACTGCTTTGCGAAAGCAAAAAGTGATTTTGCATAGCACATCTAATTTTCCCATAGGATATAATGAGAAACTTCAAAGTTGAATAACTTTTTGAAAGGACTGATATTTTTCACCAAACCTTAAAAAGGCACATCTGAAACCCAGCCCCATAGACACTAACAATTTCAGACTGGACCCCAAGCCATTTTAGAAATGTGTTGTGGCAAAAGATTTGCACCTAAATGGTAAATTTCTAATTTTATCACTACGCATCTCTGCATCCATACATCTGACTGGACCGAAACTTGCTACATTAAGAGAGCTACGGTACCTAATGGTGCATGAAAATTATGTGTGCATCGGATGTATGGTTGTAAAGTTATCAAAGTGCAAAATTTGGGGTTTAACATAGAAATGACCATTGAATGCTTAACTTTATTTATTTATTTATTTTGTATGTCTTGATAACCAGGTGAGCAAACTGATCCAGATGACCATTTCAGTTGTGACCTGGGCTACCAGGGTGGAAAATACAACAAACATTAATACAATACAGAGATACAATTAGAACAAAACAGGACTGCCAAAGACACTTGTATGAGATCACATTACACAGTACAAATATTTCAGACAAATCAGTACATACTGGTGTAGTGACATACATTAAGTGGCTATGCAATATAAAAGGCTTAACATGAGGATTTTGGTAAAGTATTACATGCAATGTGCATACAGTCACCAGAGAGCCAAGGAAATACAGTTAAAACGAAGGTTCAGTCTATCACAAGGAGTGGTATAGGCACTACTTTTCAGTAATATATATATATAGATGTGTGTGTGTATATACACATATATATATATTAGAGGCAAAAACTCCGTTTAATACATTAGTTAGGGTTGTTCCACAGCGATAAAAGTGAGGAAATTAGCTGTTAGGGTTGAAAACCCTAACTCCAAATTCCCCAGCACCACACACACACACACACACACACATGCAAGTATGGGGAGGACCAAGTCAACACAACCAATGACAGACATCCAGCAGCAGGTGACAGAAATAACAAACAATTGTCTAAATGTACTATGAGACATCCCCACCCACCTGACCAGGTACTGCATGCTCAGTGGAGATCAACAGCAAAACTGATGCCATGTACACCAAACGTACACATCCCTGATTGCGTTGCACACAGCGTACCACACTTAGTAGTTGCATGGCCTTATGCACGATGCCCCACACCAGACCACACCACATGTGGTGGGCCACCTGAGCAATAGAGTTGAGCAAAACCAAGGAGTTGTACAGGTATAATATCTCTGATTATAACAAGGGTTTGAGAAATGCAGCTTTCTAATTGACTGTAAACATTGTAACAGCCTTATGTCGCAAATGGGAAAGTACTTTATGTAAGTACTTTTTCCAGAAATTTGGAAACATATTTCTGGGGTGTTTTACCCAAAATAAAGACATGCCTAGCATCCTCAGGGTCTGACTAGGTGAATACAAAAGAATTAGGTTGCTAGAGGGTCCCAAATTTAAATGCCAAGCATTTTCTGATGACCAACTGAAAACAAAGTGGCAGATTTGTGACAGTAAAAGGCCATTTGTGAAAGTAAAACTGCATTTGCAACACTGTCAAACTTTTGTTAACTTTTCCCATTGACTTATAATGGGAAATTGTTTTATGAATAACTTTTGAACTGTTTAATATTTTTCACAAAATCTTCAAAAGGCACATCAAGACCCCGCCGCACGCTCCTGAAGATTTCGGACCAGTCGCCCAAACCATGCGACCTGTAGAGACGAGCAAAGAATTCAAAAACATAAATGCGCATGCAGATCATGCTTGATAACACCACAGCAGATAGCGTCAGAAAGCACAAAGGTGGCAGATCCCAAGATGTATGGTTCTTGATCGGTATTCCAAATTTCAGGCAAATCTGTTGAACAGTTGCAAAGTTATTAAGGTGCAAAATTTTAGGTTTAGCATGTAAATGGCTCCTCTACCTATAATATATATATATATATATATATATATATATACACACACACACACACACAACTTATAAAACTACATTAATGTAGGCATTAGGGCTGTAGAACACAAAGCACAAAAGAAGGAAATGGAAAACATTAGGGACTTGGGTCTCTGGAGTATGGTGATGAGTGGTGGGGTCTTACTTGGGGTTGTCCACCCTAATACTAACCCCTCCCCAACCTGTACTTCCTGTCCGAAGCACAAGATATAGCTCCAACCTAGTGTCTCATAGTAATACAGCATGGCAACATAATCTGTCAGAGCTTAGGGCTCTCGTGAAGACATCCCATTTGACTTCATCTGATTTGGGGGTGAGCATTAGGGTAGACAACCCTAGGTAAGACCCCACTACTGATTTGTCAGTACTCTGGAGACCCAAATCCCTAATGTTTTCATCCTTCTTTTGTGCTTTGCATTCTACAACCCTAATGTCTGCATTAACATAGTTTTTTTCAAATAATTCTTCTTTTGTGATAGTGAATCATATCTTCATGAGATGAATGCAATATTGGAGACTGTCCTGACTTACTGCATGGGTCCAGCAGGCTCCGCATGTATGTCGCTACCTTTTGGGTGAGGTTCCCAGACCCACCCAGGGTGTGGTGTCTGCACCAAAACACTGCTCTTTCCTTCTCGGCCAGGGCTGGTGCTGCATGTTGCAGCACCTTCCGTATCAGCCTTGTCCCAGTGAACCAGCTCAGTGAGTTTGAACCTGAACTCAGCTCACTGGCACGGAAGACAGCATGTTCCCAGTGGTGGAACGGACATCCCTGAAAACAACATTACTTAGTAAATTTTTGTTTTCTAATATATTGACATAAAATTTCAACATAGTCTTCTATGACCCCACCTCATAAACCCCATAGGTGAACATTTTCAAATCTGTGCCAAAATGCCATTTCATACCGCAGGTGCAAAACACATTTTGACAGGACGTGAACAATGACAGTTATACTGTTCATGAGGTGGTGTGAAAAATAGCTATGTCGAAAATTTGGTGTTAAAATATTACAAATTACCAAAGTTATGTAGAATAATTTCAATGAACACATCAGACTCAGCCATTTTTAGGATTTTTTCATCAAATTTTCAACATAACCTTTTGGGACACCACTCATGAACACTGTCAATTAAATTTCCTTAATCAGGCCCAAAGGTGAATTCATGCAGAAACCTCAAAATCACCTTTTGGGCTCGATTAATGAAATGGCAGTTGCAGTATTCATGAGGCAGGGTCCCAAAAGGACATGTTGAAAATTTGGTGAAAAATCCAAAATGGCAAAAGTTATGAACATAAGTTCAAAACATCATTGAAATACATAATACAGCACTTATCTTTATTCCTCAGTTCACAGTTCGGATTTGAAGAGTGCAGATATGTCACAGTTCACAGTAGATGAGCAATAATAATACCCAACAGGTGGTATTGTGGGCAATACCAGGACTGCCCAGGGGTGTAATGAAGCCGCGCCACAGGTGGAGGGCCTTATAGCCCTGGAAGGTCTGGTATTGCGACACCACCACCCTGAGGGTATTATTGCACTTAGAAAATGAGCCATAAGTAAATTTTTACTGATTTTAAATAAAAGATTCAAAACAATTCTAATAAAGATAAAAAGTATAAAAATACAGGTTCTTGTAAAGTAGTCCATCTACTACAGTGTTAATGCTGTACTTGTCAGTAGAGGCGCTGTGGTTTAGTTTTCTGGCACCGAGGGGTCACTTGAGCTTATCCATTTCAACCCTACTCGCTCTGTTAGTGAATCCAACTAAAGAGAAAAATCAAGGTGAACACATGTGGACTTCTGCCAGTGCCAATTTCCTGAGTAAGGCTTAGTAAATTATTAGAATTTTATATGGAATTTCGGCAGCTTTCTGTACTTGACTTCAGCCATCCCTGCTCTCTCAATCACCCGGCAATCACCATTTGTTAGCCCTGAAATGGGTTTTGTTATTTAGATGCAGTTATCTACATCTGGTCAGGGATCCAGCGTGCCTTGACCAGGACACAGACCACTCAGTTTCTGAACCCAAACAGTTTTTCAGAAATCCTCTGTACTGCAAGGGATCCAGCGGGCCTTGACCAGGTCACAGACCACTCAATTTCTGGAACCTAAACAGTTTTTCAGAAATCCTCTGTACTGCAAGGGATCCAGCATGCCTTGACCAGGCCACGGACCCCTCAATTTCTGGAACCTAAACAGTTTTCAGAAACCTCTGTACTGCAAGGATCCAGCGTGCCTTGACCAGGTCACAGACCACTCAATTTCTGGAACCTAAACAGTTTTCAGAAATCCTCTGTACTGCAAGGATACAGCGTGCCTTGACCAGGTCATGGACCCCTCATTCTGGAACCTAAACAGTTTTTCAGAAATTCTGTACTGCAGGGATCCAGCGTGCCTTGACCAGGCCACGGACCCCTCAATTTCTGGAACCTAAACAGTTTTTCAGAAATCCTCTGTACTGCAAGGGATCCAGCATGCCTTGACCAGGCCACGGACCCCTCAATTTCTGGAACCTAAACAGTTTTCAGAAATCCTCTGTACTGCAAGGGATCCAGCGTGCCTGTGACCAGGCCATGGACCCCTCAATTTCTGGAACCTAAACAGTTTTTCAGAAATCCTCTGTACTGCAAGGTATCCAGCATGCCTTGACCAAGCCACGGACCCCTCAATTTCTAGAACCTAAACAGTTTTTCAGAAATCCTCTGTACTGCAAGGGATCTAGCGTGCCTTTGACCAGGCCACGGGCCCTCAATTTCTGGAACCTAAACAGTTTTTCAGAAATCCTCTGTACTGCAAGGGATCCAGCGTGCCTTGACCAGGCCATGGAACCCTCAATTTCTGGAACCTAAACAGTTTTTCAGAAATCCTCTGTACTGCAAGGTATCCAGCATGCCTTGACCAAGCCACGGACCCCTCAATTTCTAGAACCTAAACAGTTTTCAGAAATCTCTGTACTGCAAGGGATCTAGCGTGCCTTGACCAGGCCACGGGCCCTCAATTTCTGGAACCTAAACAGTTTTTCAGAAATCTCTGTACTGCAAGGGATCCAGCGTGCCTTGACCAGGCCATGGAACCCTCAATTTCTGGAACCTAAACAGTTTTTCAGAAATCCTCTGTACTGCAAGGTACTAGCCCTGACTTTTGGATTTGGTACCAGTGGAAGCTGATTTCCAAGTGGCCCACTATCTCCTGCTGAACA
This sequence comes from Neoceratodus forsteri, assembly GCA_016271365.2. Lineage (NCBI taxonomy): Eukaryota > Metazoa > Chordata > Ceratodontiformes > Ceratodontidae > Neoceratodus > Neoceratodus forsteri. The sequence goes on along the minus strand of CM057459.1, from coordinate 1,220,556,960 downwards.
CATCTCTAACTACTGTATCTCCTCTCTGTCTCCAGCTGAATTTATGTGCTAGGGTTTAATAATTTGTTTAATCCTTACAGTCATTTTAAGTTCTGAGTTGATATTAGAAGTGAATTTTGAGCCTTGACTGTGTAAATCCTTCTTTGCTCTCTGCCCTGCAACCTGTCTCCTCCCCAACCCCAAACCGCCTGCTGTACTGTCTGACCCTGCCCACTTCTATTATTCTCTTTGTTCTGATGTAACAAGCTTACTCCTCCAGCCTTTAAAAATCCTATTTTTCTACTTTATTTCAAGGATCCAGCTGCACTTTGACCAGGCCACGGACCCTCAATTTCTGGAACCTAAACAGTTTTTCAGAAATCCTCTGTACTGCAAGGTACTAGCCCTGACTTTTGATTTGGTACCAGTAGAAGCTGATTTACAAGTGCCCACACTATCTCCTGCTGAACACATCTCTAACTACTGTGTCTCCTCTGTGTCTCTAGTTGAATTTATGTGCCAGGGTTTAATAATTTGTTTAATCCTTACAGTCATTTTAAGTTCTGAGTTGATATTAGAAGTGAATTTGAGCTTTTTTTTTTAACTGTTGACTTTTCCATTAGTAGATTATATGCTCTCACCACTAGAGGGCTATATCTCTATCTTTATCTAGCACGTAAGCCATGTGGGTTCTCTCTCTCTGACTTTCTCTACCTCTCCTCCTCCTGCTCCTTGCCCTGCCCCCCTTCTCTCTCACTGGTCCCAGCCACCCCACCCCCGCCCACACCCTCTACTCTGGTTTCCACTGCTACTCCAACGAACTCTCCACTTCCACTAGATACTTGTGCTTGGTGCACCGTTTGGATATTCCTGGTTACCTAACCCAACCACTACTCTCAACAAGTGTGGCCACCTATTACACTGTACCATCTTGCAGTCCATATGGGATACCGCCTGGAACCTTGCAACCTCTACTCCCGGAAATAACAATCAAAATTATCCCTCAAAGAGCTGTGACTCTGCTCCTTAAAACTCCTACTCCTCCTCCTCCTTCTCATCTCAGGCAGTCCATCCCAATCCTGGCCCTGAAGCTCAGGCCACACACAAACCCAGGTGCCCTTATCCTTGCAAACCATTAATATCTGCAGCCTACTACCAAAGCTGGATGCACTCTAAGCCTCATATGCCAACACAACCCTGACATCATTGCAGTGGTGGAAACTTGGCTGACACCTCAAAGTTCCTGACTCAGCAGAAACAATACAGGGCTACAATGTCCACAGGCTGGACCAGATATCCAAAAAGGTGGTGGTTGTGCAATCTATATCAAAGACTCCCTGTCTTGGCACCCTGTAGCAACACCATCACTTTCTGCCTTGGCCCGATTCTGCCAATAAAATCATCCTAGGTCCCAACCATAAAGCCCTTACTATTGTCTCCGTATACATCCCACCCAGGGACCCTAAACATGGCTTCAACGACGTCCTAAACTTTATCAACTCTCATCCTCCTGAAGCTGAACTTATTCTACTAGGATTTCAACATAAACTGGTTAGCATCGAGTGCCAGTGCCTATAAAGACTCTATCTCAGCTGCTAACCTCATGCAAATGGTAAACTCCCTACTAGGATTAACTGCAAGACTGGCACCAGTACCTCTTGGATTGGGTCCTCACCACTCACCCCACAAGGATTTCTCATATGACCGCTCTCCCAGACTCTCTCAGTGACCACTCCCCAGCCATGTGTGCATGGTCTAACAAATTCCTTAAGCCCCTCCCAAAATTATCGCTAGCAGAGTCCTTCCTCATGGAAAATTTCCACATCTCAAACAATACCTGCTTCTACAAGACTGGCTACCCATCTATGAAACAACAGATGTTAACTTAGCTCTTGATCACTTCATCTCAATTTTCAACAAAGCCTCAGACCTCTTTGCCCCTGCTAAAGGCACAAAACAAAATCTGTCTCTAACCCATGGGTCAGTGTGGCTCTTCTGTCACAGTTGAAACTAAGGATCACCTCTGGCAGCTGCCAGGGCCACTGGCAAACAACTGGGCATCCAAAATTACAAACAAGCATGAAATGCCTACACAAATGCCATACAGCTAAAGAAATCCACCTATTACAAAGACTCTCACCAATACATGGGGAAATGGTACTGCTTTCTGGGACAATATCAATGATGTCACAGGGAAGCAGCCAAAAACCTCTCCGGCCATGTTAATGGTTGATGGATCCTCAACCCTCGACCTCAAGGTGATGGCAAACATCTTTAACAAGGCTTTTCAGACCTTAGTGCTGTTCTACCCATGACTTTTTGAAAACAGGGCCCACTCCCTAATACCTCAGCCCCTCAGTCTAACCATCCCTCTTCTACTTCAGAAAGGTAAGGCTGAATGAAGCTCGCCACTATATTACTGCAGCTATCTCTAAATCTAGATCTAGTAGAGACACCCTGGACGTTAAGCTTCTGTTGCTCACCCTTGATGAGATAATTCATCCATTAAAAATCCTAAACCTCTCTCTCAGCTATGGAAAATTCCCAGACCTATGGAAAACAGCCACCGTGACACCCATCCATAAAAGTGGGGAAAAGATGAATCACCAAATTATCACCCTATCTCCATACTGCCCCCACTCTTAAGGCACTCGAGCGCATCGTGGCTGATCACCTTACCGACCACTTGGATAAATACAATATACCTTGTCCACAACAACTTGGCTTCTGGAAAGGTACCAGCACCACCACAGCCCTTCTTGACTTCACTGGAGCTTTGCACAAATCCCTTGACAATGGCCTCTCACAGGAGCCATTTTGTCGAGCCTCCAAGGCCTTCAATACAGTACACCATGGACTACTAATTCACCAACTAATGAATGCTGGGCTATCACCTGACTCTTTCTCTGGCTTAAAAGCTACCTAGAAAACCGTCACAGAGAGTAAAATTGTGGACGCTTTTTCTAACACCCTGCCTGTTGCTGGTGTCCCACAGGGATCCATACTGGGCCCTCCTTTTTAGCCTTTTCAAACTCCTCCTCCCTTACCACTGCTCTGAGCAGATAATACTATATGCTGATGATGCTGTTGTATACTCCACCTACAAAAGATCCTGCAACTCTTCAACACAACCTTCAACTTGGTTTCAGTTCTGTAGAGACATGGTTTCTTAATCATAAACTGGTCCTCAATGACAAGAAAATCAAATCTATGCTCTTCTGCAGCTCTCATAACCCACATAAGCTACACCACTTGACTATCTCCACCACCCAGGGGAACTCTCTAGATCAGGTGAGAAGACTTGGTTTGCTGGGCAAGGCACTTAGCTTCACCTGAGCTCTTTCCTTCTAAGACTGCTTGAAAGGTAGAGTAGAGAAACTTACCAGAGCAAGGGAAAAGGATTAAGACTTATTTTGGCTAAGCAGATTTACTGTGTGGTGTTGTTTTTATTTTTTACTCACAGGGATTGCTACTGTTTGTTGCTAACATTTCATTGCTTTATTTTTCTCTGTAGCAAAGTGTTCTTGCAGCATATATCTTCTCTGAAATTATTACAGGTGGTGCTTACAGGTTTTACAGTTTTATCTAACATTAGGATAAGCTTTCAGGGTTATAGCATTTGTTGTTGACTGATTGTTTCTGCTCTTACCTCCTTGTTCTTTCATCCGTGGTTCTTCTTTTCGGCAGGGAAGGGTCCAGCCACCCACCCCATCCCCAACCACCCCACAATACACCTTTTATAGGGTACCACAGTTGTGACATTTCCTGTGGCAGAGCAGGAAGGGTGGATCAGTGGGGCTCCACAAGGTGAGCTCATTTATAGGGCACTAGTAATTTAACTTGTTATAAAAGTTAAACAAAACACAATCAAACCATTACTTGCATTTGTTTCCTTTTTTTCCTTCTAATTACTCTGACTAGGTTATAAACCCAGCAACTTATCTGGAATGGATATCATTAACTGCAGGTACTGTGGAACAATTTTCAGAAGGACAGTCTTACAGGATTTAGGACACTGTCCCTACATGTTGGGCCTTGGAGATCTTAGGCTTAGCTCTGGGCAGCATGGGCAGAGATTGCATGCTCAAATTTCATATTCAAGAGGAAATACATTATAAGAACCACCACCATTTCCCCAGCATCCAACAGAGAAACCTCTGATCAGCAGAGGGTAGTTGGTCCAGGAGGTTGGCAGATGGTTAGAGGGCAAATCGGTGCCCCATCACTCTGCCTCCAACATATTACCTCCAAAACCATATAAATACTACAAACAGGTATCTGCCTCTATCTCTGAAATCAAACAAAGAGGCAGAAGACACTGCAGAGCAGGACACTGCAGCACAGGAGATAGCACAACAAACTCACCCAAATCAGGAACCAAAACAAAAAAGCAAAAAGAAACAAAAACTTGATCAAAGGAGACTCCATGATTTGGGGAGTTTATACCCATCTCCAGCCAGGGGTAATGGTCAGATGTCTCTCAGGTACATCAGCATGGAGAGACACTGACTGCATTGCTAAAATTGTTGCAGCAAAAGCAGGCAAAGCATTGATGTCCTAGTACACATAGGGACTAATGATTCGCTTGGGCAGCCGGTCAGTTGTGAGACCAAGGAACACCTGACCAGGCTGGGTGACAAACTATCATCTATTTCTTCCGGCATCTCCTTCTCGAGATCCTGCCAGTCTGGGAGAGGGGAGCAGAAGGAAGAAGGTCAGAGAAGGGAGCTAAACATGTGGCTCAAGGGCTGGTGCCAGGAAAGGACACAGATTTGTAGGAACTGGCACAGTTCTGGGAGTGAAAGTTCTTTAATTTGATGGACTGCATCTGACTAAGGAGGGAGTCAGTGATTAAAGGAAGTTTGACGTCTTTGCAGAATATTTTAAACTAGCAATGGGAGAGGGGTGCAGCACCCATACGTCGAATGGGAAGAACACCCTCCCCTAGCTAGTGGTCAAACAGGGATTCAGCATGTTTGCAGTTCATTTGCATCACCAGGTAAGAAAAAATGTTTGTCTCCCCATATGATGCACAGGGTAATGCCAAACCTCACCCAACAACTAACACACCAAAATCTGGCCAATGGAAAATCATGTACACAGATGCTCACAGCCTGGGAAATAAGATCCCAGACCTGCAGGCAATAATGTCAGAGGCTAAACTGACATAGTAGCAATTAGTGAGACGTGGTTTACCAGTAACCACACTTGGGAGACTTCAGTACCTGGCTATGTATTGTTCAGAAGAGACCGAGGCAAAAAGGGGGAGGAGTGGCCCTGTATGTCAATGAAAATATCAAAGCTACAGAAATTCAGAATACACATAAGGAGCCAGAAGAACTGTGGGGTCACCCTGGAAACAGGAAATGGGACAGCTATAAGAACTGGGGTTGTCTACAGGCCCCCGGACCAGGGGAGGACATAGACACATTACTGTTAGAAGATATACAAAACATGACAGCTAAAGGGAGGTTCTGATAATGGAGACTTTAACATGCCGGATACAGATTAGTCAATACCAGCAGGAACATCTGCCAGAACTAGACACATAGTGGATTCCCTGCAGGGGAGGGCCTCAAACAACTGGTACAGCAACCCACAAGAGACAGGGCTATCCTAGATCTAGTACTGACTAACAAGGAAGGGATCACAGATCTCCAGGTAGAAGGTCACCTGGGGCCAGTGACCATCACATGGTATGGTTCAATTTACATTACATCTAAATCATCCCATTCCAAGGCAAAAATATGGGACTTCAGAGGAGCTGACTTTGATAAGATGGCCAACAGAGTTAAGCTAGCCCTGGCAAAAGGAAACACAGGTGAGGGGTACAGGCAAAGTGGGAAAGCATTAAGGATGCAATACTTGAAGCAACATCCCATTGTGTTAGACAGAAAAGGAAGTGAAAAGAAGAAGGAAACCACTTTGGTTCTCAAATACAGTAGCAGAAAAGGTCAGAGCCAAAAGGCTGGCCTTCAGGAAACATAAGGAACACAGGATGAAGATAGGAGGCATACCAAACTGCCCTAAGGGAAGCAGGTAAGGCAATAAGGCAGGCAAAGTCCCAAACTGAGGAAACACTAGCACGGACAGTAAAAGAAGGTGACAAGACTTTCTATAGATACATTAGTGAAAGGAGAAAGTCCAGAGGGGTATTGCTAAGCTTAATGGAGAAAAGGGAGCATGTGAGAGGAGGACCTGTAAAGGCATCTATCCTAAATAGATACTTTGCTCAGTATTTATGAAAGAAGGTAGGCAGGCCCACAGCTCAGCATCATGGACACAGGGGAGGAGGTGAGCACTATTACTTCACAAAGAAAGGGTCCTACAAGAGCTCACTAAGCTCAGGGTGGATAAGGCAATGGGACCTGATGGCATACATCCCAGGTACAATGACATATTGAACAGGTATTTCTGCTCAGTCTTTACTGAGGAAGAGGAGGGTAATGGGTCTGAATGAGTACAAGGGTGAGAATGGTGCAGAATGGACACAAGTCCCTTTACACAAGAAAGGGTCCTCAAGGAACTGGAAGTAATAAGTTGATAAAGCAATGGAGCCAGATGCAAACATTCAGGGTCCTTGAAGAACTAAGAGAGATGGTGGCTGAACCTCTGCTATCCTGTTTAGCTGATCACTAGAAACAGGGAGGTACCTAAAGACTGAGGATAGCAGATGTAGTCCCTTATACAAAAGTGGGAACAAAGAGGAAGGGAACTACAGACCAGTCAGCCTCACCTCGGGTAGTGGGGAAGATCATGGAAGCACTACTGAAGGAGAGATTGGTGGAACATCTGGTTGTCAATGGACTACAGGACCCAAGGCAACATGGTTTTTTCAACTCATTGAATTTTTGACTGGGTGACTAGGGAGGTGGATCAGGGGAGGCAGTGGACATGGCCTATCTGGACTTCAGCAAGGCCTTTGACACTGTGCCACATAGAAGACTATTGCACAAACTGGGGAATATGGGTGTGGGCAGGACAGTAGTGCGGTGGGTTGGTAACTGGCTGGGCAGCAGGACACAGAGAGTGGTGGTAAATGGCTGTCACTCCACAGAGGGAAGAGTGACCAGTGGGGTACCACAGGGATCAGTGCTGGGACCGTACTATTCAATATCTTCATCAGTGACATTGCGGAGGACCTAGAAGGCAGAATTTCACTGTTCGCTGATGACACAAAGCTCTGTAACAGAGTAGACACACCAGAGGGTGTAGACAGAATGAGAAGGACCTCAGAAACTTGAAGAATGGTCAGGGGTTTGGAGTTGTTCAAGCAAGGAAGTGTGATAATGCATATGGGGCACAAAAAACCCTGGCACAATATATCAGTTGGGGGTGAGGATATAGCATGCACCAAGCAGGAAAGGGATCTTGAGTTATCATCTCTGATGACCTCAAGGCAGGGAAACAGTGTGACAAGGCAGCAGGTAAAGCAAATAGGATGCTGGGAAGCATAGGCAGGGGCATCACCAGCAGGAAAAGGGAGGTCATAATTCCACTATACAAGACACTAGTGAGGCCCATCTGGAGTACACTGTGTATTTTGAGACCTCACTTACGTGTAAGGACATAGACAGGATAGAGAAGGTTCAGAGGAGGGCAACAAAGATGGTGCATGGATTGCATCACAAGTCCCATGAGGACAGGTTGAAGGCACTGAACATGTACTCCTGGAGGAGAGGAGGAGAGGGGGGATGATATAGAGACATACAAGTATCTTACAGGGAGGAACAGGGCAGGAATGCACTATTTGTAAGAGAAAAGATGTTCCAGGACTAGAGGGCATGGGATGAAGTTGAGGAGTCATTCAGAGGAAACGTGAGGAAGAATTTCTTCACAGAACGGTGGTGGATAAGTGGAACACCCTGCCAGAGGAAGTGGTGGGGCTGAAACAATCACGGATTTAAGAATGCATGGATAGACATAAAGGAATTCTGGAGGTCAGGGGTAGGGCAACAGACTTCCTGGAAAACATAAACTAAACTTACAAACTTAAATGGGCAGACTGGGTGGGTCATAGGCCCTTATCTGCCGACACAGTCTGTGTATCTATGTATGTATCTATGTACTTAAGGAGCTAAAGATGGAACTAGCAGAGCCATTAGCAGAACTGTTTAGTGAGTCTCTGAGCACAGGAGAGGTCCCAGAAGACTGGAGAAGGGCTCTTGTGATCCCGCCCACAAGAGTGGTAGCAGGGAGGAGGCGGGAACTACAGACCAGTCAGTCTTACCTCAGTAGTGGGCAAGATTATGGAGGCACTCCTTAAGGAAAGGATAGTGCAACACCTGGAATCCATAGAGGCACAGGATCCAAGACAGCATGGGTTTACAAAAGGAAGGTCCTGTCAAACTAATCTCATAGATTTCTTTGACTGCATAACCAGAGTGGTGGACCAAGGGGAGCAGTTGATGTCGCTTACCTTGACTTCAGCAAAGCTTTTGACACTGTTCCACGTAGAAGATTGATAAATAAGCTGGGTAGGCTCGGGTGGTCAGAAGTTGGTCAACTGGGTGGCAAACTGGTTGATCGGGCAGAAAACAGAGAGTGGTGGTAAATGGTATACAGTCAGAAGAGATGCAAGTCACAAGTGGGGTACCTCAGGGATCGGTCCTGGGGCCAGTCCTCTTCAACATCTTCATTAGTGACCTTGCAGATGGACTAGAGGATAAGGCTTGTCTGTTTGCAGATGACACCAAGATCTGCAACAGAGTAGATGATCCAGATGGGGTGGGCAGAATGAGAAAAGATCTGAGATAAACTAGCAAAATGGTCAGAAGAGTAGCAACTGGATTTAATGCAAAGAAGTGCAAAATCATGCACATAGGGAAGAAAACCCTGAAGCCACCTATAGGCTGGGAGGAGAGTTGCTACCAGTCACAAAGGAAGAAAGACACTTGGGCATCATCATCACTGATGACCTGAAATCATCCAAGCAGACCTCTACAAGCAATAGGTAAGGCTAGGGGTGTTAGGGTATATTAGTAGGGTATCTAAGACACTGGTTAGGCCCCATCTGGAGTACTGCTGCAGTATTGGAGGCCACACCTTCACAAGGACATTAACCAAATTGAGGCAGTCCAGAGAAGGGCAACAAAATGGTGCAGGGACTGCATCAGAAGACATATGAGGACAGATTAACAGAGCTCAATATGTATACCTTGAGCAAAGGAGGGAGAGAGGTGATATGATTGAGGCATTCAAACACTTTAAGGGCATTAACAAGGTGAAAGAGTCTAACATGTTTAAATATAAGAAAATAGCAGGACAAGAAGACACAGCATGAGATTAGAGGGGCTGATTAAGGGGAATGTGAGGAAATTCTTTTTCACAGAAAGGGTGGTGGATGCATGGAATGGCTTACCACAAGAAGTGGTGGCTATGAATACAGTGCAGGGCTTCAAACAGGCATGGGATAGGCATAAGGGAGCAATACAAATGACTATGAATAGATAGGCCACTGACAGAGCAAAGGCTGATGGCACATTTATAAGGTAGAAAAGAAATGGGCAGACTGGATGGGCCTTGATGTCCTTATCTGCCATCAACTTCTATGTTTCTATGTTTCTATATCCTCAAATACTAGGTTAGTTCCTAATCTATCTATGGACTTCATGTAGATAATGTAGTTAGAGCTGCTAATACTACAGCTTGGTCTCCTCTACAAACACAGACCCCACCTCACACCAGAAGCTTTGAAGGCTGCAGTCCTGAGCTTCTGTGATCCCTGTAATAGACTATGGTCTCATCATTTATGGCTCGGCCACAACCACAACCCTTAGACGCCTCAACTGCCTTAACTAAAGCATGTTGGCTCATCACTGGTGCTCACCATCTCACCACACATGTGACCTGTGCACTCAGACTGGCTGGCTCCAACTATCAAACTGCATAAAGTTTTCACCTGCTGCATGGTCAAAAAATCTATCTTGGCCTTGCACCTTCTGGGGTCTCAACTCTGTTACAACACCAAATTAACAAATGGTGCCTTAGGAGACAGCCACGCTACAGCTGCTGAAATTCCCCACTGTCACACTTCACAGGGACAATGCTCTTTTGCTTATCGGGCACCACTCTGGTTCAATGGCCTCAGCCCACCATCTCCTCTGCCCCAACAATTGGTATGTTTAAAACTAGGCTCCGTGGCTATCTCACTACCAACAGCTCCTGTGACTGCCTAACTTAACCTTGTTTCTCTACTTCCTTCCTGCTCTAGTGGTGCCCTCCTTCCCTCCTCACTGGATTCTACCTCACATCTTGGTATACCCAATGCTGCACTTTTTCACCCTCTCCCTCCTTCCAACATTCCTTCCTCCTCCCTCTTCCTCTCCCTAAGACTCTGGCACTTCTTATCTGTTGTCTATTTTTCTGACAAATGCCACTGGCTGCCCTGTTACAATGCTACCTTGAATTGTATTAATCTGTACTCTGTTTGCAATGTCCACATTGTTGTAAAGTCTGTCTTGATGTTCCCTATAATTTGTATTTCTCTGACATGGAACCTTTTGTAAAAGAGCCAAGGCTCAAAGACATTTGTAATCCTAGACTTGATAAATAAATAAAATAAATAAATAAATAAAAATGTCTGCCTTGGCTGCTTTTGGTGTTGACCTGCTGTGGAGCACATCATAGTTGGTATCGACCTCATGCACCAGCACCTCCTCCTCTCATGGTGTCCAGTTGGCTGTCTGATGCCTCTACTCCCTGTGCCACTTGCTGTTTGGTGTTCCTGGCTGCTGCTTGGCCTGGCTGCTGGCCCTGTTGTTGTGATGCCACTGGCTGTGGCGGTGTGCATTGTTGCTGCTGTGTCTGAGCATACGTTATTGTGCAGCTGGGGTAGGTTCTGCGTGTTGTTGCTCTGCTGGGTGTACAATGCTGCCTGCTGTGCATGGGCTTGCTGCTGTATTGGCACCTGTGGTATGTATGGCAGTTGGTAATGTGCCTGTTGCACTGTGAACACACCTGCTGTTGGTGTTCATACCAGTAGTTCTGCTGGTGCTGCCATCTCTGGGCTATGGGCTGCACTAGGTTCCTCATTCCTGGGTGCTGTTGCATGTGCTGCTGTTCTGTTGGTACTCCATGCTGTTGCATGAAGTGGTAGGCATGCTGCTGCTGTTCTGCTCCCTGCTGTGTGGCATGCTGCTGGCTTCTCTCTGGCTGCTGGTTAGGATTCATCCTTAATGATCTGCTGGTTCTCCTACTTTGATCCTCAGGGTGTGAACTTGCACCTCCCTGAGGCTCTTTTATGTGCTCCCACAGCTGTGGACCAGCATGTGTGTATTTTCTGCATGCAGGAATGCCACAAGTGGGCTTATTTGTAAAATACCACCGTGCACCTACTATGCTTTTGGATATCCCGCAGCTGCAGGTCCGCAGTGCTGGAGGCTTTTTCCTGCAGCTGAGGGATTTTTGGCTTTTGAGAATCCTGCCCCAGATGTGTCCTGGGGAGGGAGGGTTGAGGAGAATATGTGCTGTCATATTTCCAGTGTCACAAGATGTGGAAAGTTTTGTGACAGCAGCTTTTACTGTTTTTGAGATATAAAGTGGTCAAAAAGCAAAAATGTAATGTTTTTTCCCATAGGATAACATGGGATTTTTTTACTGTCATCGACAGCCCACACAGAATGACATTTTTCTGAAATGTGTATGGATGATGGGATGTGTGCCAAGGGTATACCATTAGATGGTTTGATGAAAAATATATTACAATTTTGAATTATAACGATTTTGTGATAGATGCAGGACAGGCTGTGCAAATGGTAAATAACTGTTTGAACAGTAAATGGCATTTACTGATTGAACTTTACTTTATGAACAGTAAATGGTATTTACCATTCAAACAGTAAACACCATTTACCATTTGAACTTTACTGTTCAATAATAAACATTATTTACCATTTGAATGGCAACTACCATTTACTGTTCAAAGTTTACTGCTAGAACAGTAAATAGCCATTACCATTTGCACTTTACTCTTCGTTGTTTCACTTTTCAGCCCAGATTCTGCCATCTTGCTACCATTTAGCGATGGTATAAAAGTTAAATATTTAAAAAATACTGCTTCTACTGTATGTAAACACTAACAGTTGGGTTTACCTAATCAGAGCCAAGAACATGATTCTGGCATTAGTTTTTCTGGGGTCCCAAAATATTTTTTTTTTTCAGGTGGTAGTGTCTGCCGCAAATTGTGGCAGAATCCTGATACAACCTTGCCACTGACAGTATGGGGTGGTGGATTTGCAGTAAATCACTCCTGCTCCTTTTGGGGCAAAGACCACAGAATTGGATTCCTTAGCCCTCAATTAGGTAATCATCATGTTTATTTAATAAATGCTTGTTTTTCCCTTTACTTCTTCTAAGGGAAGGGGCCAAGGAATATTAATATTAAATATTGAAATCTCTGCCAACATCAAGGTGCCCAATCCCAGTGTTGGCAGCTATTACCACTTCCCAGCCACCAGTGTGGGACATCAGGAGCCCACCCCAGTGTCCCGAGGTATGTTCTCCCCCAGCAATGTGCCTTCTTCCTGTACAGTTTGCCAACAGTGGGTGCCCACCCCATGTCAGCAGTAGACCCCTCCCCTGACAGTGGGGGACACTGAGTAGCCCACCCCAGTGTCCCTAGTTATGTCCAACCTCCTTCATTGTGGGACACTGGGAGCCCACCCAGTGTCACAAAATACTGTTTTATATGACATTGCAGACATCAGGGTGCCCAGTCCCTGTGTCAGCAGTCACTATAACCTCTCCTGAAAGTGTGGGACACTGGGGAGCCCACCCCAGTGTACCCAGTTTTGGCCTCTCCCTGATACCGTAGGGACAATGGAGCCCACCACCAGTGTCCCAAAATACTACTCAAAGATGATTCTGTTGAAAAAGAAAACAGTCTCCCAATGTCTTTTTAAGCCTGAAAAAAGGAAAATTGCTCTCATAGTGTCCCTGTCCCCATCCCTCCCCATCCTGACCCTCCCTATGTGCACCACCTCCTGCACCCCTCTTACCCTGTACTTCCTTCAGAGGTCAGAGTCAGCAATCTTCTGAACAGGGACACTTCTGCACTCTTCAAAGCTGAATTGCAAACTGCAGAATCAAGGTAAGCACCGTGATAATGGCTGTCAAAGCCATTTTGAACTTATGTTGATATCGCTGTTATTTTTGGGGTATATTTGCACTAAATTTTCAACATGGGTTTTTGGACTCACCATGAACACTGGCACTGCTTCATTTGTTACTTTGTCCTGAAAGGTGATTTCACGGTCACTCTACAGAATACGTTTTGGGACCAGTTAATGAAACAACATTTCAGTGTTCATCAGGTGGAGTGCCAAAAAGCCATGTTGAAAATCTTGGTACAAATATACAAAAAAACCTGAGTTACATGAGGTTGTTAGTGAAATTTTGCTTTACGCTTGTACTTCTTGATATTTTCAATCCAAATTTTCAACATAACCATTTTTACACACCTCATGAACAGTATAGCTGTCATTTCAGACATCCTGCCTAAATGTATTTTTGCACCTGTGGCATGGAATGGAACAGTTGCTGAGTAACCACCCTTCAGGACAAAATAACAAAATGACAGTACCAGTGTTCTGTGAGGTGGGGTCCCAAAAAGTCATGTTGAAAATTTGGGTAACAATTTCCTAAAATGGCTGTGTTATAGGTATTCATTGAATCTCATGATGCACACTCATAACTTTGTTAATTTGCAATATTTACACCTTCATATTTTCAATATAGTCTTCTTAGTACCCCATGTCATGAATGCCACAGCTGTCATTTTTCAAATCTTGGTCAAAATGTGATTTCACACCTGTGGTATAGAATGGCTTTTGCGTTGTGCAGAATTAGGTTTTGATGGATTTGAACATTTTCTGCACTGGGTACATGCGATGAGGTGATGAGAAGGTTATGTTAAACATCTGAGGTGAAAATTATTTAAGATTGCACAGTTATGACTATTTCTTGCAATTTTGCTATTCCTGCTCGTGAATTTTGTGCATGGAAACACAAGGGCTGAGGTCCCTGTGTTTCCACAACTTAATACATATGGAGGGTGAGAGGCAGGAAAGATGCTTCCACAGCTAGAAACATATGCTCATCTGTGGAGGGATGTTCACCTATGCTCCTACAGTAAAATAAAGATACTAATATACTATTTCAAAAATAAGGAAATAAATTGCAAAACTACATTAATGCATCAGTTAGGATTTTATTAAAGCATCAAGAGCTGGGAAATTCAATGTTAGGTTTCCAACCCTAACACCCCACCCACCTTGCAAAGATGAAGAGGGATCAGGAGGTGGCATTAGGGCCATCATTCCTTTTTTTTTTTTTTTTTTTTTAAATTCTACTTTTTTCCTTGGGGTCCTCCATCATTCATCGGCCTGGTCATGGCCCCGGAGCTCCCACCACCTGTCTTTTTCCACCTCCGGTCACCCCGGCTTACCCTGGAGGTGGGGCTGGAGCACCGGTCCCCCTTAATGCCAGTGCCCCGGAGCAGTAACTGGTTGGGAGAGGCGGGCACGGTGAATTGAAGTCCGGGAGGTTTACTTAGATGGAGGATCCTCCTCCTTCTTTTCCTCCTGACTTTTTCTCCGGAGGCGGGACATGCAATGACGCCGCGTCCGCCCTGCCTCCCTCCCCAGAGATTAGTAGGCAGCGTGAGAACTCCCGGTCTCCACCAGGAGTCCTCAGCGCTCCGGATGCTGCCCGCACCCTCCCCCGAGAAGGAGAGCAGTCCAAGGGCGTCTATCCTTCTCCTGGGCCGCCCTCTGACAACTCGGGTCCGCTTCCTCTAACCTGGTCACAAGGCGTTCTAGCGGAAATCCCACCACTGTGCCAACGGGCCGCCCCATCATTCCTAATGCTCAACCCATTCCATTAGAAAATAGTGCATGGGTACAGCATAGGAGAGTGGAGTAAGTGTTAGCTGATGACCCCAATCCCTCTTCATCTGTGCAGGGTGGGGTGGGGTGTTAGGGTTGGAAACCCTAAAGTCAAATTTCCCAGCTTTGGATGCTTTAATAAAAACCTGATGCATATATATATATATATATATATATAATACATGGTTGTACATGGAATATACAGATCAAAGAGGCTGTTTGTCTTGTTAGAATTGCATGGTGTAGTGAGAGTTTCATTGTTCTGCAAAGGGTGCCAACATTAGCACCCTTTGCAAACTGTGTGAGAGGCCTTTCGCACCATGCAATTCTGCTTAAAGTGACCAGCATAACATTCTGTGGTGATTTGTATATGCAGCCCATGATGCTTTGCATTGTGGGGGCATGTGTGATTTTGTATTTTCATGAAACTCTGGCTTCCCAGCCAAATGCCCTTTGGTAACCCTTGCCTCAGTGTTTATGCACAGAGGTTCTTTGTCTTATTTATATATTATATATATATATATATATATATATATATATATATATATATATATATTATATATATACTGTATATGTATGTATGTGTGTATTAATGCCTGACAGGGTGGGCATTGTTGAAATACTTGACTGCCCAGGGGTGTAATGAGGCCCGACGCCACAGGTGGAGGCCCTTATAGCCCCTGGAAGGTCCGGTATTTCCCAATAATGCCAACCCTGAGGGTATTATTGCACTTAGCAAATGGCTATCTTAGTAAAGTTTAATCAAGTTGCAAAAGAAGAGAGGATATGAGTGTAACAAATGAATAGAAACAGTAGGAAAAACTTATTGAAAAGTAGTTCATAGTTTTTAAGGCTGTTCCAGCTCCTGTTGCTCCTCCCCACAGAGCCATTCTGCTCGATTGCTCCCCACCCCCACACACATCCACCTGAACAAGAAAGAGTGTGTAGAAAAAAGTCCCAGCAGTCTGTTGGCATCTTTTTAAGTTCTGTCCCCTTCTGCAAGATCATTTTTTTTACGGTTGTGGTTGGAAGTTGTGTCTGGTAAGCATGCGACCTTGCATAACCCCAGTGAAAGTGGATAATAAGTACAACTGCCATGAGGGACAGCCCTGAGATAAATGATTTGTGTATTTTAAATCAGCAGCTTGACTAACTGTGGGGCATTGTGCTGTGTGAGAGTTCCTTGGTACCATTTTCAAAACCGAGCTTCCACAAATAAGCTGATCAAACCGACAGCTTCATTTTTCTTTCTGTTTAGTGCAGTATTGCAAGAGCATGGTTGGGAGAGTGCGACTGTGAGGAAAAGCCTATTTTGTCACTCTTCCTGATTGCAAACAAAACAGAGCGTGTGTTTTATTTTTTTCATTAAGAGGCAGCTGATACTGAAGTAAGGTGTGTTGGGGGACCAGCAGCTCTTTCTAAGTGAGAGAAAACATGGCAGGGATTTCAAATTTAATTGGTGCTTTCAGCCAATGACAAAGCAGGCTAGGCACCCTGTACAAGGGTATGTGGTGAGGTGGCACTTGGACTGGTACTTATTTTATGCTGGGCTTCTATTGAAAAATAAATTACCAGCTTGGAAGTTGTGTCAGCCAATCAGAATTGAGAATCTATTCTTGCCATTTTATAGATATATATTGCAAAAACTACATTAGTGCACCAGTTAGAGTAACTTAACACCACAAAAGTAGGAAATATGGCATTAGGGTTTTAACCCTAATGCTCCATCCCCACCCCCAAGCAGCAAAAGGAGAAAACTTTAGGCTTTTGGGTCTCCAGAGTGTTGAAAAATTAGTAGTGGGTCTTCCTTTGGAGTTGTCAACCCTAATGCCCACCCTATTCCCTGAGCAAACAACACATGATCTCCTTTCTTCACACAGGACCCTGCATGAAGAAAGGTACAACAAAGTTGTGTTGGTAACCTGTGGCAAGACATGCTTCTTTACCTTTAAAGAGTGTATCATTATGAGGCAGTGGCTTGCTGTTCCTTGTGTTTCAGATTGGGCAAGGGCTGGGGAGGGTGAGCATTAGGTTGACAACGCCCAGGAAGACCCTCCACTGATTCACCAAGACTCTGGAGACCCTAAGCCCTAATGTTTTTTTTTCCTTTTGCTGCTTGAGGTGTAGGGGTTGGAGTTAGATTAAACCCTGATGCCACATTTCATCACATTTTGGCATAAGGTTATTCTAACTGGTGCATTAACACAATTTATTTTTAAATTTCCAGTCCCTGGCTCCCATCAATCCATTGATGTGTACATTTATGTTGCTGTAGAAGTGCAAGGCACAGAGGGCCCTGCAATTGCATTTCTGCCAAAACAGACAACAAATTGTCAGCATAGCCTTATTATTACCCCCACCTCATGAACCCCATGCTGTGAATTTTCAAATCCATGCCAGAACATCATTCCACAGCATCTAAACATCATTCTGTGCCACAGGTGCGAAAACACATTTTGGCCAGGATTTGAAAATGCGAGCTGTCACATTCATGAAGTGGTGTAAAATATGGCTATGTTGAAAATTGTGGGTCAAAATATTGAAAATTACCAGTTACCAGCGAGCATAGTCAAATTTAAATGTATGCATTATTAACTTTGCTATTTTACATATTTGACTTAAATTTTCAACATAGTCTTCTTATGACCTTACCTCATGAACAACAGTGATGAAATGTTCAAACCTGCCCAAAAGGTGATTTCACCAAGTGACCACAAATAATCTTTTGGCTGGATTTGTATAATTCCACTGCCATTGTTCATGAAATGGGGTCCCAAAAGGCTATGTTGAAAATTTAGGTTCAAAATATACAAAATGATAATGTTATGCATCAGATTTGAAACCCAGTTGAAATTCATTGGACAGCACTTACCTTAGTTTCCCATCTTGCAGTCGGCTGTTCCAGCAGCAAGACATGTCTTCGATTGGGAGTGGATCTTTGCCCTTTACCTGTTCAGGTGGTGAGGGTGCATGGTGGTGGTGTACTGGGGGTCGTGGGGTGGTGGGTGCTGAGTTGGAAGTGGGATTGGGGGTCAGATCGGCATAGGACCGTTTTCTGGTTTGCAGGTTAAAAAACATAGAGGGACTGTTTTCTGTATTTCAGACAGGGACAGCAATCAGAGGGTGGGGTGCCACTAGACACTAGGAAAAGACAAAGTTTGACCATACTGACATAATGTTGACCCAGCACAGACTCCTCAGTTTTTTCATTTTTTCCTGGTCTTTGCTCCACTGAGACTGTGTTTTAAATACCCAAACCAGAATAGTTCCATAGCTTCAGCATCTTGTTTTCATGGAGCTTCCACAGAGATAGTCATGGACACAACTCCCTCTTCAAAATGCCCTCCACTAGAAGCAGACTACTTGCAAAATCAGACGGACCACAGTTCTATTTGCAGTACATTCATAATTCTTAGTTCAATCAATCAATCAATCAATTTTATTTTATACTGGAGAGTATGTGAGCAAAAATGCCCATTTTCACAAAAGTCCAGTTGTATATGAAACCACAAAGATACAGACAAACAATTTACAGTATACATAATACATAAAGGTTGAGGTAATATATTATACACAGCAACCTATTTACAACCATGAGAGAATGAATGTGCAATGTAAAATAATTTACAGGACATAATTTACAAAAGTGTTTTAGAGTCATTTGTATACAAGGGATAACCAAAAGAAGTAAAGAGGGAGGGCAACAGGAAGGGGTGGGAGGAAGGGGATGATGGGAAAGAGGGTGGGGTCGAGGAGGAAGATGAAGGAAAAACAGAAGGGGAGAAAAGGGTGGACTGGAAGGGAGGAGAGAAAAAGCAGAGTTAGATTCAGCCTTTGGTAGGAGAACAAGTGCATGCAAACTTTTCTATGAAGTGACTCTTGAGGGTCTTTTGAAAGGCATTTATAGTGCTGCAGGCAAGGTAGTCCAGTGGGAGCAAGTTGTACTGTGTTGTGCCCTTATAAGCATGATTTTGTGCAAATGTGGTGTGAAAGAATGGGTTGCTAGAAAACATTGCTAGAGGCTCCTCTGGTTTTGGCGGGCAGGAGCAAATTTGAGGAATAGTGATGCCACACTCAGTGGAAGTTTATTCAGATGAACTTTATGGAGAAAAGAAAGATTTTTGAGGTAAACACACTCACAAGGGAGTCAATCAATAGCTTATATAGGGTGCAGTGGTGTGTTCTTCAGAGAGTCCAGTGAGAAGTGGATGATATTATTGTAGCTAGATCTAAGTTTATAGAAGAGTTTAGATGTAGAGGAGTGTAAACAATGGATCAATAGTCCAGAAGGGGTATGAAAATGGAGCTTGGCTAGATGGAGTCTTGATTCAAGGATTAAAAGCTTACAGACCCTGCATGGGAACCCCAGCCTCATATGAACCTTATTTATGATGTTAGAGACATGAAAGGTTGAAGGACAGGTGGGGATCAAGCAGAAGACCAAAGTATTTAAATTCAGAGACTTGCTCTATGAAATTTCCATAGTTATCTGAGAGGGCTTGTTTTAGGTTGTAGGTGTTTCTGGGACCAGAGAAAACCATGTATTTTGTTTTTAGAGTTTAGAACCATGCCTTTATTAGTGAACCATGAATGCAGATTCTTGAAAGTAGGTTGTAGGATTGTAAGCATCACGTCTGGGATTCTGTTGATGCAGTACAGTGCGGCATCGTCCACATATAGGCTCATTTTGGTGTTGCTACAGATGTCTGAGGAACTCATTGCTAAAATGATGAAAAGGAGGGGCCCAAGATAGAGTCCTGGGAACCACATATTTAATAGTTCATTCAAAGAGAACTTCCCTCAATTGTGGTCATCTGTGTTCTGTGGGAGACAGAGTTCCCAACCAATTAATCACATTATTCAAGAAATGGAGGTCAGATAGGGTGATCAAGAGCATATCCTAGTCGACAAGGTCAAGAGCCTTAGTCAGGTCCACGAAAACTGAGCCTGTGTAAAGGACATTTTCTATGGCTCCATTGATATCCCTAGTAAACTTAAGGTGGTCTCAGTGCTGTGAGCAGCTCAGAAACCATGTTGAGCATCTGTGAGGATGTTATAGCTGTTGAGAAAGGAGGTGACCTAAGAATGTACTACTTTTCCAATATCTTGGAGGGCAAGAAAGAAATTAATCTGTAGTGTCCTCCTTATTCTTTGAGCCTGACTTAAACAGACATTTGACTATTGCCATTTTCAGATGAGTGGGAAGGTGTCAGTGCAGAGAGAGAAAGATTTATGATGTTTGTAAGGGGGTGGCTAGTGGGGCAATGGCAAGCCTGAGAATTTTGAAATCCTGTCTGACCCTTTACTAGGTCTGAGGGTTATTTGAACAGATGAGCTTAACATTGTCAGAGGGTGACAATGCTTGGAAAAAAGAAACTGGGGATGTAACCTGAGTGTGGCATGGTGGGAGAGTGGGAGGGTCTTGGCTGAGCCTGGGTGGGGAAGAGGGAGGGTTTGCATTTGTCTGAATCCCCGAAGAATAAATTAAATATGTTAGCCACATCTGAAGAGTCATTAGTGAACTTTACATGTGCTGATAAATCTGCAGTACTTGCTCTTGTTTTTGTGAGCCCAGATCAAGTGATAATCAAAAGCACTGGATGCAGCAATGCACATGTGTCATGGTCATATATAGACATCCATCTAACTATGTGTCTATCTGTCCATCTGTCTGTCTGTCTGTCTGTCTATCCATCTATCTATCTTTTGCAAAAACTTTGTTAATACATCAGTTAGGGTTCCAAGGACAAAAGCTGGGAAATGTGCTGTTAGGGTTTCAATCCTAACACCCCCCACCACCACCCTGCATGCAGTAACAGGCATGGGGGTACTTTAGAGTTGATGGCCTAATGCTCATTCCATTCCATGAGTAAATAAGCTGAGATGGCTACAGTATAGGGAGAATGGGTGAGCATTAGGGCTGACAACCCCAAGGCACCCCCAATTCCTGTTACTGTGTGCAGGGTGTTGCTGGAGTGTTAGGGGTTGGAAACCCTAGCAGCTCATTTCCCAACTTTGCTGCAGGAACCCTAACTGATGTATTAGCAAAGGTTTTAGCAAAGAATTTCCTTACCTTTGAAATAGTATATAATCATAGCCTTATTCGATTGTGGAAGGCCCATCCATAAATTTTGAGAGATTATAATCGTAATGCTTTTTTCCTGTGGGATCACAGGGCCTGGGGCCCTGTGTCCCATCCTTCCATAATGCTATGGATATTTTCATGTGGGAGAACAGTGCCTTCCGGGCCTGTGCTGCTATCCATCCATTAGGCCTGCACTCCCATCACTCCATAATGGTGTTTGTATTTGCATGTGGGGTGCAAAGTGCCATCCATAATTTTTGAGGTATTGTAATCATATCAGTATTTCCTCCTGGCACTGTGCTCCCATCAGTCTATAATGGTATCCTTATTTGTATAATATTTTAGATTGTGTTGTGGTATCATTATTTGCCTGTGGGAGCACCAAAAAAAATATAGAAAACACACTAAAGTTTGAAACCTGTGTAACTTGATACCAGATTAATATTGTTTCACAAACCAGCAAAAATCACATCGTGGCACAAGCCCTTTGTACCCTAACAATTTCACAGCAAAATTGCCAACCATTTTTCTAGCTTAGTGACAAAGAAACAACTGTGTACACCTGATGTTACAATGTTATCCAATGGGAAACAAAGCAAAATATAAATCTGCAGAACTCCACAGTAGAGTAATATATTTTCACCAAAGGAGCAAAAGGCACATTTGTGGGTAAGCCCTTTGTACCTTGAAATTTTCAAACCAAAATCACAAACCATTTCTCAACTGTGAAGTGACAAAGAAACAGCTATCTTAAAATTCTTTTTGCAAATTGCAAAAAATAATCCTACTATTCCTTTTTTTGCAATTTGCGGAAAAAGAAAATCCTTTTGCAGGATACTGTTTCACACTTTTTCTCAGTTTGTGAAACAGGATTTTGGCATGTTACAAAACACATTTCTAAGTAACTTATCAAAAACACACCCCAGATTCATATTCTATAGGTCCTGATTAGGCAAAGACAACTGTTATTGTCTACTAAACCTGTGTATTCTTTTAGTTATTTAATTTTGTTTTCACCTCTAACTGAGTACAAGATGGCAGAAGGACAGAAATAGATTCCACATTTGTGGAACAAGATCCTGCGTTTGTAAAAAGGTTTCTGCATTTGCAATAAAGAATCCTTTTCAAGTGGGACATCTAACTGGTTCCATTGGAAATAATAGGAAACTTTGAAATTTAATAACTTTGAAAGGATTATTATTTTTCACCAATTCTTCAAAAGGCACATCCATGACATAAGACCTTCCTGCCCTAAAACTTTCAGACCAAAATTCCACAATGTTTTTGTGCAACGGCGTGACAAAGAATTTCTATAAATGGTAATTTTCACATTTTTGACAATCCATATCTCTGCACCCACACATCCGACTGGAATAAAACTTGACTTGCCACATCAAGCAATCTTTAGACCCTGATGGAGCATGCAAAATCTCAAGTGAATCGCTGAATGGTTGCAAAGTTATTAAATTGTGTATATATATATATATATATACATGGATAGATAGATACAGTAGATAGATATCACTGTGCCAGTACAGTTAGATTCGGTATGCCCCTGAACAGCGACATTTTCTACAACAACATGTGCGATATCTACAACAGCACCATGCCGCCATAGAAGTGCGCTGGGACTGGGCAACCCTTCCCCAGCCTGCACCCTCCCCAAACTAACTCTGATTTGGAGTTAGAATCCTGAAGAAGAAGAATCAGCATTTATATAGCACTTTTCATACACAGTGTATCCCAAAGCGCTTTACAAGCAATGCTAGCCTGGTAGTGAAGTGACTGAATGTGCAGTGGCAGCCATATCGCACATCAACACCTAACACAGCCTGGATAATTGCATGAATTGGTTTATGGTAGGGGATGTTGGCCAGGACATCGAGAATGTCCCCTACTCTTTGCAAAGAGTGCCCTGGGTTCTTTACTTCCACCTGGACGCCCACCAGGACAACACCAGGATGAGTAGAAGGGACCTAGGTTTAACATCTCATCTGAAGGATGGCACACCCCAGCAGTAAAGCACCCCTAATACTGCACTCAGTTGCCAGCATTTTAGGTGCAAGTTCAATCCGGTGTGGGATGACACCCACGACCTTCTAGTCCGAGGCGGATGTGCTACCAACTGAGCCACGTGACGGGGGCAGAGCCACCTCAAGAAAAAACACACACCGATGTGTGCAGCTCCATGCCTACTGAAAATTGTCAACATGGAGCCTGGCTCTGTGATGCTGGTCGGCGTGTTTCTTGTCGAATCCAAATTGTAGACCGTTAGGGTTCAATGGTCATGTCTATGTTAAATACAAAATGTTACACTTTAATAACTTTGCAACCATTCAACTAATTCACCTACAATTTTGCATGTGCTGTCTGGTACCATAGATCTATGGTTCTGGCAAGTTTTGTTCTGGTCAGATGTGTAGTTGCGGAGCTGCATAGTAGCAAAAATGCATAATTTACTATTAAGTGCAAATTCTTTGCTCATCTGCATCTCCAAAAGGGCTTAAGGGTCTGGTCTGAAATTGTTTGGATATATTGGGTCTGGGCTGCAGGTGTGCTTTTTGAAGGTTTGGTGAAAAATATCAATCTGTTCAAAAGTTATAAACCTTTAAAGTTTCCTATTATAGCCTATGGGGAAACATATATGTACTCCTCAAAAAGCACTTTGTGCTGCTGCAAAAGCACTTTTGATGCCTCAAATGGAAAAGTTAGTGTCATGCTCTCACCATCTTGTTTTCCAGTTAGTGATGGGAAGAAAAGCTGTAATTCAAAAATACTGCCCCTTGGTAAATATCAACAGTTGTGTTTACCTAATTAGGCCGAGGAACATGATTCTGGCCTTATTTTTTAAAATAGTGGCCAGAAATATGTTTTGCATTCAGCCATTGGCAATGTCACAAATTTGCAGCACTACTTTTGCAAAACTGCCGCAAAATTGTGGCACTTTTCTCATAACTAATGGCACTGCTGTGCAAAACTGCTGAAAGTTTGTGACACTACTTCAATGTAAAATAATCATCAGCCCTTGTAAAAACAAAAAAAATTCTTTTCAAATAACTACAAAATTGTGTTCCTCTGCCCCCATTTAGATAAACACCTGTTGGTGTTTACCTAATAAAAGCAGTTTTCTCCTTTTATTGCCTCCAAGAGGGATGATTCTTGTTTTAATAAAAATGTTTTAATCATAAGAAATGTTTTGCCAACATCAGGGTCCCAATCCCCATGCCAACATTTACTCCTCTCCCAGTAGTGGGGACACTGAGAGTCCACCCCAGTGTCCCCAAATATTTAATTTTCTTACTGTTTTTCTGACACTGGGATGCCCACCCATGGTGTTGGATGCCCCAGCCCATTCTAACCTTTATGTCTGCAGACATCAGGGTGCTCAATCCCCATGTTGGCATTATGAAGACCCCTCCAGCACTGTGAGACACTGGCAAACACACTGCCAGTGTCCTGAAATAAGATTTTACCATGTTAAAAAATAAATCTGCCCCAATGTCTTTTTATCCTGTAAAAAGCGATCCCTTGTCGTCATCCCTCCCCCATCCTGTGCCTCCTACAGAGCAACCCACCACCCACAGCCCCCATTGCCTATACTTACCAATGGAGATTATCGTCTGTCATCATCTGTGGACCAGGACACATCTGCACTCTTGAAAGCTGAACTGCAAACTGAAGAATCAAGGTAAGTGCCATATAATGGCCGTCAATGGTGTTTGAACTTAGGTTGATATCTTTGCCATTTTGTTGGTATTGTTTCACTAAATTTTCAACATGGGCTACTTGGACACCACCTTATGAACACTGTCACTGTTGTTCTGTTAATCAGACATGTAAAGTGATTTCTGCGGTCATTGTGCAAAATCACCTTTTAGGAAGTGACTAATGAAATGACAGTACAGCTGTCACTTTTCACATCCTGCCTGAAATTTGTTTTCACACCTGCAGCACAGAATGGCATGGTCGCTGTGCAAAATCACCTTGTGACTGAGTAATGAAACGGCAGTGCCCATATAGCTGGATGGGGTCACAAAAAGCCCTATTGAAAATTTGGTGCAAAAATACCAAACAACTCCCAAGTTATGCATGATCATTGAAATATTTCTATCCATGCTAGTAACTTTGGCACTTTTAATATTTTCACTCCAAATTTTCAAATTACCATTTTTACACCACCTCATAAACAGTATAGTTGTCATGTCTCCATCCTGCCTGAAACATATTTCTGCACCTGTGGTGTAGGATGATGTTTTGCCATGTATTACACAAGTTTCACCTATAGGGTTTATGAGGTGGGGTGGTCAAGGAGACTATGTTGAAAATGTGAGGTCAAAATGTGAAAAAATCACAAAGTTATGACCATGTGTTGCAATTTTGCTATACCCGCCTGTAACTACAGAATTTTCAATATTCTGACCCTAGATATGCAACACAGCCTTCTTATTACCTTACCTCATGTATGTCAGAGCTGTTATTTTTCAAATCCTGCCACGATATGTTTTCACACCTGTAGAGCAGAATGGCATTGCTGTTGTGCATAATTACATTTTGACTTGCATTTCACAATTTCTTTGTAACAGGGTGCATGGGGGGTTATAAGATGGCTGTGCTTACAAGTTGGTCACTGTTCTACACATGGAAGTGCAGGCCCGGGAGACTACACTTCCACACCTATGCATATGTGCACCTATGGTGTTCCCAAAATAAAATGGGGATACTATTATACTATACATCTTTTGGATGAGACATTAAACCGAGGTCCCAGATACCTGTTCTGGTGGTAGTTCAGGTGGATGTTAAAGATCCCATGGCACTTCTTGAAAAGAGTAGGGAGTTTTATTTTCAAGAAAAGACTGAAAAGGAACACAAAAGAAATTTATACAAATAAATAAAAAAAGGAAAGAAACAGAGTACAGTTAATTTCATATATCTAGAAAATACACTTTGCAATGTAAGTAAAGTCTCAAAATTATAAAATCTACTTATATTTAATAAAGATATGGAAACCCTTCCACCAACTAAAAATGTGTTGTCCCAGATTCCCCCTTTTCCACTCAAAAAGACAGAGACCATTGTTTGTTGTTGTGCTCAGATTGGTAATTAATTTATTTATATTCATAATTCAATATTCAATTTCTTTATTATCATATTTCCAGAAATTTAATTTATTTCCATCCACATATCAATCTCTGATTGTCCCTCCTCCAGGTGAAAACCTAGGTGCCTTCTGTTTCTCCTTTTCCGCTGGATAACTGTGAAAACCGAGACTGCTTTCTCCTTCCTCTTCTTGTGTTATTCCTTTTTCTCCCCCTTTTCCCCACTAGCAGTCTCCAGCTTTGTGGATGGCTGGCTTTCCTACTTAGGGTATCACTCTCCCTTACCTCAGGATGATCCTTTCTTCCCCTTTTTTTTTATATACCAGCTTTTTCCTGTTTCTCCATTCCTCTATGAAACCCATTGTTTCTGTGTTGAACATGTCTATGGCTAGATCCAACAGGTGCACACCATTTGGCCTGTAGAAGTCCTCCACCCATTCTTCTACCCCTGCAGTATCACCTGTCCCCCATCTACCTTATCAATGTCCCCACCCTTCTATTCATCTTTTCCTGGCCCTCTTCACTGCCCTGTAGCTGTGTTCCTGTCTCCATACCCTTCTTGGTATCATATCTTACCAGGCAAGGCATACCTGAGGCCACCACTGTCGTGTGCCACTAGGTCCTTTTTATCTGTAAGTATGTGTGTACAAATGGTCTGCCCACCAGGTCATTGCCCCTAGATGTATAATGATTAGGTCTGGACTGGGCCGATGTCCCTTGAGTTCCTTCAATGCAGGGAAGAGCTGTGCCCATCTCATCCCCGTATGCCGTGCCATACCAACCTACACTGTCTTACATCCTGGTACAGCTGCTTTCCCCAACTTTCTTCTCTGCTCTCTTTCCAGCCCAATAAATATAGGAATGGCCACAGATCCAGACTTCCATGATCCTCCCTCTACCAATGGGGTGCAAGAAAATTAATTAATTTACACATACTCTTAGTACCCTCACTGTATTATCCCCCTCCTCTTTCCCTTTCTTTCCCCAACTTTCACCCCTTACCTGTGCTCCCCGAGGAGCACCACAATTCCATTTATTTCTCTTCTATACCACACTTTTTTCTTTTTCTCTTTTTTTTTACTCAGCCTGATGTATCTCTTATAACTGGCTGACCGCCGAGTCCTTTTTCAAAATGCCCTTCACGGGTTCCCCATTGCTGCCCACTGTGAAGTAGCCCCAATCCGTAGGGAATGAGATGAATAATTAGCTGGGTCTCCCCAGAAACTGCATGTCCTTTTCAGCACTGCTGTGATTTGATTGCCAGTGACCCTTTCCCGTCACCATGTACAAATAGCTTTTTCGTCCTGGTCACCTGCTCTGTGGGGAAAGCCCACAGAGCCTGCACTAGGTATATCGCAATCTCTGATTGCCCTTTCAGTGTTACCATGCAACCTTGCCCTTTTGGTCCATTTTGACTCCTGAGCTTGATCCATATCTCTTTCACCCCCAACTCACATCGTCCCTTCCAAACCTCCTTCCTTGTCCTCTTTCCCATGGTCTACCACCTCACTCACTCTCATAGCCCCGTAAACATTATCACATAAATTGTGAAATAGCTGGGCCTTGGCCTTTTGATCTGCATATAACCGGGAGCACCTCTTTTAACCTTATTAGCCACTGCTCCCCTATTGGCCTCCCTTTATCTTCTGGCCCACGTTTAAACCTGCCCCATCCCTGCATCATTCTCCTGATGAGCAGTGATTTTGTCAGGTCGTTCCACCCTTTTAGGCTGCAGATAACACTAATCCTGCAAGATAAACCCCCATCGTGGCATGGGGGTCCCTTTCTGCTATTGCTCCACGGTGAACATTTCCAACTGTTCCTCTGTGAGTGGCCACCCACCTCCATCTGGTGCTCTGCCTAGAATGTTTGAAACACTCCTAGGCCCTATCGCGCCCTCCAGAGTCAGGCGCCCATGAGGCTGTGAAACAGCAGTTCTCCTCCTTCTTGCCAATGTCCCAGATATTTGTTGGTATGGGCATTTTTGCTCCTCCACTGCTGGTGCCAGCCTCCAGAAATGGTCCAGCTGCAGACGGAAGGCTGTAAGCCAGGGTATTGTGTACCCTTCTATGTGTTTTGCTCTGAATGACATGTTCAGTTGCAAAGCCCTTAACACTAAATATCATAATACCTGCATGACTGTATCTGATCTGGCTCCCTGTTGTTTACACATCCACCACTGCTCTATTGTACGCACCAAAATGTCACTTTCTGATTCCGTAATTCCTCCCCCATACCAAGGTACATGCCCATATGGGCATGATCTCCAATAGCGTTATATCTCTCACTTTTCTGTCCCTCACCCAGCTGGCAGGCCATGGTTCTGCAAACCACCTGCCCTCAGGTAACCCCCATGCCTAGCCCCCAGCTGTGTCTGTGAAGAGGTCGAGGGTCTGTGTTGTACAGCCATCCTCCTGCCAGGAAGAGCACCCGTTATACTCCATAAGAATTCTTCCCATATTTAAAATCCTCCCTGACACCCTTGTGTCAGGTCCACCAGTGATGTGGTTTGGTGACCCTGCTATAACCCTAGCTAACCTCTTTGCAATGCCCTTCCTGGCCCGATGGCCCTGCAGGTGAAGTTCAGATGCCCCAGTACCTGCTCCACTAGTTTTAGTTGTACCCTTCTCCTGCTGGTGTGTAGTTGAATCAGTTCCTTCAATTTACTTACTTTTTGTCTGGTAGTCTAAATATTTCATTTGGGGCATCTATCTCGATCCCCAGGAACTCCATCACCCTGTTGGGCCCTTCTGTTTTTTCTGGTGCCAGTGGAACCCTAGCTCCTGGCACAACTCCTGAAACTTACCCAGCATCCTCTGTGTCTCTTTTTCCTCTCCCAATGAACAGAAAATCATCCAAGTAATGGATGACTGTCCTATAGCCATTTTCTTGGAATATCCACTGCAAGCAGGTGCTGAATGCTTCAGAGCGTCGCACATGCTATGGAACATCCATTGGCATTGCTTTGTCAAAATAATACTGCCCCAATTTTAAAACCCAATAGATCCCAGTCTTCTCTCCTAACTAGCAGCAGTCTGAAAGCAGACTCGATGTCTGTTTTGCCATCCATGCATCCTCTGGCACGGATTATCCAGACTGCATCCTCTAATGTCATATGTCACCTACTATGCTCCTCACTGATGAAATCATTCACCGAGTCTCTTTCCGGATAGGACAGGTGGTGGATCACCCTGTATTCTCCTTCTTGTTTCTTGGGTACCAAACACAATGGTGAAATCCGATGTCCAGCAATGGGGAGGGGTGTTAAATGGGCCCTCTACCCTCCCTGCTGCCTTTTCTTTATCTATCTTCTGTCTTAACATCCCTCCTTTCCTTTCACTGACCCCAGGTTGCTCACTTCTCTCTTGTCTGACCCCCACACTGCAGTGAAAACCCTGTGTTAAAATCTGCTATGATCATATGCTGCATGCTTGTGTTCAGATATCCACCCAGACAGGCTGTCCATGCCTCCAAATTGATGGGGTTCTGGCCATCCCAAACTGGTCCCTGTCATTTCCCCATTACTCCTCCCCAGCCCCTCCCCTCATTTTGAGCAATGTTTCTTCTCTTAGTGGTTCTGACCCCTCTACTCATGTTCCCCTACCCCCCCTCCCTGTTCCATGTCTGCCCTCTAAACCCTGGCCTTCTCGAAAAAATTACTAACCTGACCCTTGACCCCCGTGCCCCTGTGCCCTTTGGGCCCATGTCATTCTACATCTACTTGCTGGGTGCCACCCCTGCATTTTGAACAAGCATGCCAGAAACAACATTGAGGCCAAGAGCAAAAACCCTGTTGTAAGCCCAGCAGCATCTCTGGGGCATAGACCCTTTTTCCCCATTCACCTCCTGGTATGGACTGATCTGTTATGTAATCAGTCCATAAATCTAGCTGCTTGGTGTCCCATCTCACGTCCCTGAATGTTGCCATTCGCTG
The DNA here is from genome assembly GCA_016271365.2 of Neoceratodus forsteri. NCBI lineage: Eukaryota > Metazoa > Chordata > Ceratodontiformes > Ceratodontidae > Neoceratodus > Neoceratodus forsteri. Next base: position 1,220,526,978 of record CM057459.1, on the reverse strand, counting down.
CTGAAAAACTCATCATAGTATAATCACCCCACCCTACCCTTTGCTTTTCCTCCATATTATCAAAGGAATAAGTGATGAGTGGGATGCCTAGCTCTGGCCTTTTTTCTAGTACGATGGCTGAGAAAGTGGCAAACCACAAACCACCCATCCCAAGTCTTCCCTTTTATGAACTTGTCGTCCTCCTTCTTCCTAACAGCACTATCGCCACTGCCATTTCACTCTTACCTATGCCCTCAGTTTCCTCATACTTGCTGCCGCTTCGGCTCACCAAAGTGAATATATCCACATACTCCTTTCCATATTTTTTCCTTGTGGCCAGTGACATGCTCGACTATCCTCATCCCAGGTGCCCCTATCTCCCTTGTACCTTTTCCTTCTTTCTCTGTACACCCCTTCATTTTGCCTGGCACCTCCTTCTCCACCCTAATCTCTGCCAGGGCTGATTCCATCTGCCCCAGACCTCCTGTTCCCAGTGCTGACACAATTTGACCAATGTATTCTTTTATACTGTCCCCACTGCTCTGGATGCATTACCTGTAACCTTGTCTGGGCCTTGCTGCGGGAGTCCTCAAGTGTCCCCTTGTTTCTCCCTGTGGTTGAGGAGGAGGGTGAACTACTAGGGGTTGTGAGGGAACACCACATTCTGGGATCTGGTATGGGTTCAGCCAGGAGATCCCACCTTGAATGGGGGAGGCACTGGCCTCACCAAGTCTATAGACTGCAGAGGTACTGATGAGCCACCCTGGTGGGTCCCCTAACAGCAGTGGCACCCTAGCAGGACTGTGTGGTCCTTCAGCTGGTTGTTTCCCTCTGCCACCTTTACCTGGGCCCGCTTTTCTCTTCTCCCGGATCTCCCTGGTTTCCTCCTCCACCAGTTCCCACATTCTGTTGGCTTTTTCTGCCAATTCAATTATAGCCCTATAAGTGTCTTCCTTTGATGGCTTGCTCTTTCTTGGTGCCATGTCCTTCTTTTCCTTTGCTCTGTGAAGACAACTACGGGAAGAAAACAGGATTAGTTGTATATATATCATATTTGTAATGCCTTCTTTCTGTCCCTCCGTAAAGGTCTCCATCACACTCGATAGGTTGCCAGGTCCCTTGGCTGCTCCCTACCATGTCCAGTGGGGTGACCCCACTCTAGGCAGGCCATTCACCCCTACCTTGGCCTCTTCACTGGCCCCTAAACCTTCCTTGACCCCTCTTCCTATTTTCTGATAATCATGGCAAAAATGCCCCTGAGGGGCTAACCCTCCCATGACATGTCCAGGTGGGGCCACCAGGTTCTTTATTGTGAGCGGGGTATCCTGAACCTCCACCCATGCCCCACTGGCATGCGCTGCCCTCAGCACACTTGCGCTCCCAATCTATGTGAGCCAGTCTCCAATTTGGCTCATGCTCACCTTCTTGCCCTCTCCTGTCCCCCTCTGGGCTTCTTAATTGATCCCCCAACCCTTGCCCATTGTGCAACTCCCCCTGTGACGTCATGCCATGTGGTCGTGCCATGCCTCCACTCTCCTTTTTCTGCAGGGCCTCCCCTGCTGGCCCCTGTCTCACTGATCAATTCACCCCTTGCCTCCATTCTACTGCCTCGTTTTCCCCTGTACCCCTTTTGAGGTGCTACCACCCTGTTGCTGCCCTGAAAAAGTTGAGCTCTGCTGGCCTCCCGGAGCTTCCTCCCAACAAAAGGGTGAGGGTTTTCCTCCTGGACACCACGGTGTGACGCCACCCGCGGACAGCCTGAACAGGCCTCTTGTCCCCTCCACCAGGGCCTCTTCCAGCCTCTCCCTCTGACCGCACCAAAGCCCAGCAAACAGCCAACAAAAATTGGGGTCGAGGCTTTAATGCAACCATCACATGGCGATGATGTCACGCTGCGGGCCCCAGGTCGCCGATCTCTCCCTCTGCCCCAGGGCCTCTTTTAGCCCTGCTGCTTTTCTCCTTTCCTATGAAAAGGACCACCAATGGCCCCACAGCACAAAAAACAAAAGGAAACCTTCCTCGACACCCCCACGTGGCGTGTGACATCACGCGCGTGGTTCCAGGCCGCTGCTCTCTCCCTTCTGCCTCAGGGACTCTTCCAGTCCTGCTGCTTTTGCCTTTTAAACAACCAAAGAAAAGACCACCAATGGCCCAACAGCACAAGAAACAATGAAGCAGCTTCCTCGCAAACCCCCATATGGCGTGTGACGTCGCGGCGTGGTCCTGGATCGCGTTCTCTACCCTTCTGCCTCAGGGCTTTCCTTACCCCAGGCCTACTCCTTTGGCCATTGCAGCCCAAAATTGGCCACTGAAACACTGCAAAACAGCCCAGAACAAGCGGAAAACTCTCCCCAGTCCCCGCGTGACGTGTGGCGCCACACGAGTGGTCCGGATCACGCTCTCACTCTTTTCTCAAGGCCCTTCCAGGCCTACCTGCAATTCACCAAACAACCCGCAGACCAAACAAGGCAATTGAACTCTAAAGTTAGGGAAAACTTTCACCCACAGACACCATTTCATTCCTGGCTATTAACGCTATTGCATCCTTCCTCTGGTGTGGGCCCCATGCATCCTAGCATGCCTGCCCTGTCCTTACCATCTTTTTATTTTTTGATCCCATACCCTATCATTACAATTAAAACAAATTGACTGCTAAGCAATTAATTACAGACTAATTGGTACACCACAGTAGAGCTCTAAAAGGCCTTTTAACAGTCATAACCCCACCAGCTCTTCTTTGTCTCTTCCCCTCCTCCTTTCTTTTTTTTAAAACACAGCTATATCCAGCATTCCCCATTTCCTGTATTTCAACCTAATCTCTTTTCCTAATCTATACAAACTATATTCCTCTACTGTATACTGTAAACATTCATTCTTACTCTTATATATATACATTTTGTAAAAACAACTTCACATCTCTCCCTACAAATCAGTTGTTTGTTTCCTTACCTCTATCTCCTGTGAACAAACCTAAAAAAAAATGCCAATCTGATGTGCTGTAGTTGATGCAAATCAAAACTCCAGCACAAAGTGGCTGAAGCCCCTTGTGCTGTCCCTTATGTACCACTCTTCACCCTCCCTTCCTGTTACCTGTCCTTTGTTCTGGTCCTTAGCCTTCCTTCCTTCCGCCTTCTGAGCACTAACATTCTATGACAGAGGGAAGGGTGCACCAGGACAACCTGGTCTCCTTAAAGGGCAAACTCCATTGTGAAGAAAAAAACTGCAATCTCTGGAATGGATTCTTCCCATTTCATTTACAATTATTATGCAAAACATTATAATCCATCTTTTCTGGTAGAGAACCCACTGACATTGTGCCTGCTATAAATAAAACTAAGACAACAAAAAATGGACAAAGTCTCATTATGATAATGTAATAGACTTTAGGAGATTTGCCAGTCACCAAGATATCATATATTAGGAATGCCAACCACTTAAAGTTCCATTTGTTTGCCAAAATTCCCATAGTTTTTTGAATAGGAACAATACAAAGAAAATGTTCTGTGGATTCTTCTAAATTTATACAGTCCATATACAGACTGTTTCATTCTTCCCTGGCTTTATATTTAGCACTACCTCATAAGTTTAATCTTCCATACATAAGTAACCAGATGGTTTCCACATATGAGGAGGAAGTCTTTTACTATTAAGTTGGGATAAAATGAAATGATTATCTCCTTCAGGACAATTTTTAAAACTGGGATTGTGTGGTAAATATGACCCATCATAGATTTATAAATGTTTTTCCAGTACCTTGTAGTAGCATTTCCTTTGCTATACCCCATCTATATACCTTCTAGAGCGGTTTAAAATATAATGGAATATTTAAATATTTACTATACCTAGGAGGTAAATTTTTCCAAACAGCTAGAAATCTATTTAGAACTAACTGTACCCATCTGTTACCACCTTTGTAATTTCTAATAATCCACTGTGAACTGTTACTGAAAAAATAATAAAAAACAAAATACCACTTGATCAATCATTCCAATGCCTCCTTAGTTTTATCCAGATAGGTAAATGTCTCTTAATAGGATTAAGTCTATTCCCCATAACATTTGGAAACATAAACTATAAACCTTAGTTTCTAATATTACAGGTAATGGACAAATCATTGCCACATGTTGTAGGCAGGTAAAAGAAATTGCTTAGAAATTTGGATCCTTTTCTGTTTTGTAAGTTTCACTGCTTCCACCTTAGTACTTTAGATTAAATTTTTAAGAGCCTTATCCCAAGTTTCTAATGGTAAATTTTGGGCCAAATAAAATATCTAAAATAGTAATAGGTTCTGTAGAAAATTCAATTCCATTACCTCTGACCTGTAAATTACTTCCTGTACCTATAAACAAGCCTTGCATTTTGGTTAGATTTAATTTAGCATTTGAAACACTCGCATAGGTTGTAAATTCAGATAAAATTTGTTATAACAGGTATGGTGTGAAAAAGAAACAACAAACATCATCCGCATATGCTTGTACCACCAATTGCTGTTGTATTCCATACCCACAATCCCTTCCCATTTAGGAATGTCTATTAGCTTTCTCAACAAAGGTTCTAAAGAAAAATGTATAGTAAAGGGCTCAGAGGACAGCCCTGCCTTACACCTGTATGAATTGAAAACCCAAGCAATTTGGCCATGTATAACTGGGAATATTTGAGAAGACTGGTATGAAAGCTTAATATTCTTTATAACTTGGATTGGAACATGATAAACTGCCAAAACTTGAAATAAAAAGGCCTATAAAGCCTATCAAAAGCTTTTTCCAAGTCTGCTGCCACTATACAATTAGATACCCCCAAAACTGTGGAGTGTTCAATAACATCTCTATTAGTCATCAGAGCTGACTGCATTGTTCTGTTAGGAAGGCCACAAAATTGTTGTGGGAAATTACTTTAGTTGCATATCTCTGCAATTAGTTATTAATCAGAATTGTTAAAATTGTATAGTCCAAATTTAAAAAGTGATGGGTCTCCAGTTTTGATGTCAGTTCTATTCCCTGTTTTAAAAAAAAAATCATTAAACCATCTGAAAAGGAGGGATAGATAGTATTTGTATGAAAAAATAATCAAAACCAATTTCAAACAAAGTGCTATAATATTTGAAAAAGATTTATAAAATTTATTAGGAAGCCCATCATTCCTGGTGATGAATCATTGTTCAATGTTTTTATGGCAGCTTCAATTTCAGTCACAGTTATTGGTTCTTATAAAACAGAAATCTCATTCGGAAGATCTGGGACTGCTATATCATATAAAAAATATTCAATATTCTCCTGAAGAATAGGAGTTGTAGGAACCAAGGAGTGAAAATGATTTTCTATCAATTCATTAATTCCTTCAACTGTATCTATACAGTTTCCATCAGGATCTATTAAATTTTCAATATTGGTAGAAGCTTTGATGGTTTTACATGCTTCACATGGGTCACCTATAGCAGATTTCTGGGTCCCACTACACAATAATGCCTGGATTGTTCGAGCTCTATCACATGATAGGACTTCATTTCTGTTTTAATTTTGTAATTTGGTCTGTATAATCAAATTTAGTTGTATATGAAAATATATAAAATTTTTGTAATTGTTGTCTGAGTGAAAGATATTTTGAAAAATTCTCATTCCTGTTCTTTTTCCATATTTTATAAACCAAATTTTTAAATCAGATTTAGTGGTTGTCCACCATTTCCCTATATTGGGTATAGAAAACTACCCACAGTCTAGCTATGAGAAGTTGTAAATTATTATGATGAACATATGAAGTTGATAAAATAGAAGAATTAAGTTTCCATCTATTTAATTTTGGCTGAGTTTGTGCCCTAGGTGGATTGTGCACTATAAAATTAAATGATCCAAAAATTCTACTGGACATGATTTAAAATTTCGATAGGTGCATTAGGAGAAGTAAATAAATAATCTATTGTACTATATAATTTACTTCGAGTATACGTGAATTGTGGTCCTGCAATCTGATATTTCCTACAGTCTATTAGAGCTGCGTTTTAACCAAGTGTTCCAATGCATTGAGTCACAATAATTTTTTTTTTTTGCCTGAGGAACAGAATCATCACTTTTCAAATGCAAGGTGCTATTAAAATCACCTCCAAGCAGAACTATATAAGTGGTAACCAAGAAGGGTTGAATAGCTTTCAAAAGAGCTACCATCTCAGCCTTAGTTTGGGGTTGTAAATAGTAATGAGATGAACGCTTGCTTCTTCCCACAAACCATCCAATATTGACATCCTCCTGCATCAAGATCTATTAATTTCCAAGAGTAAATTTGTAAGAATTGAAAAGAATCCCAATTCAATCCTCCTTATCTGGTCCAAATGACCAATAAGAATGACCCCAATGCCAATCTTTTTAAAAGCCACTACTTGTTCTGCAGAATGCATCTAGGTTTCTTGTGAAAACAGACATCAATTTGTAAATCATGAATATATTGAAAGATAGCCTGACATTTAACATGATTCAGAATACTATGCATATTGAATGAACCTGAAATACATGTAGTCATGTTTTAAATGTTCAGAGTGCTTCAATTATTTTTCTTTTTTTCCCTTGTAATCTCAGTATTCTGAGAAGAAGATTCTAAGATAGAGGCCTGAAGTCTGAATCCCGTGATCCATTTAAGAGTCACCCCAAAAAAGTTCTGTATATGAATTACCAGTCTCCAGAGGTTCTGGGGAGGGGGGTAGTTTAGATTTTGAAAATCTAGTGGACCACCTTCTAGAAGGTGGTGAGGCTGCAGGAGGTATGACAGATGACTCTTCCAAGCCTTTAGGATCTTTGTAACACACCGGAAGTAGCAACCTTGGATCAGGACTAGAGATTTTCATCGATTCTAGTATGGGATCCTGAGTGAGCAAAACTAGGTCTGCCACTGGAATGGGGAGAGTAGGGGTTGTTCCTGAATGAATGTAGTCATTTTAGTTATCTCAGAGATTGGAAGGAGGAGTGAGATGGTGGGGTGGTATGGGGAGGATTTTCAGAAGAGGAAGGGTTCTCAGCAGAGGAGCAGCCACATCCTGGGCTTGTTGTATAAGTATTTCAGGACTCACACAAGTTTTATTTTGGCTGCCCAAGGGCAGTCTCCAAAAATGTGCCCATACTCCTCACATAAGTCACATTTTGTGTGATTAACACATTGCATAGTGACAAGGTCTATTTCTCCACAATTGTCACAAAGCGGTTTGTAACAGGTACTTGACAAATGGGTATAGGCACCTACTTATAACAAGCTCTCGGCTGTCCTCCATAAAACAAACCCTCTATTCCTCCCAAAGAAACAAATTAGGAATATGTTCTATTCCCGAATCATTCTGTCTAAGCTTAACTTTATATTTCGACCTCCGTCCAAAATCTTTCTGAATCCAGAATTGCTTCCAGAGCACTGAGCACATCACATTTTTGATTCAACCAATAAGTTATATCTTCCACATGGACCCCTCATTCTGAAACATTACTGTAACATATTTTATAAGTGGTTTAGTAAGTGAATTACTAAAAAGGAGTCCGTATGGGAAGAGAACTTAACCTGTCCATAACGTTCCTAAAATAAATCCAATGCATGTGCTGTCAGAAGCTGACATTGAAGTTGTCTTCTCCTGATATATTAATAAAAGCAAATACATCATTATGCGAAAATGCAATGAGTCTTTCAACAGGGTCCTGCCTACATAGTAGCGGTCAGATCTCTCCTCTAAACCCCTTTTATATCTAATGTGTACTGCATTCCTTCTAAGGGCTGCTTCTTTTTGGCATGAGAAAATAAATCTGACATTAAAGGCTTTTGGTTAGTGTCTACAGGGTGTTTTGTGTACTGGTTCAGACCTCCATCATTATTTCCTTGTTGGTGCTTCTTGTTGTCTAAATTAACTGTAGGTTTATTATTCTGTATACCCTCTTGTTCTTTAATAAATTGCAACATTTTTTGTGGAATTTACAGGTAAATCCTGTTGATTTACAGGATTATTGATAGGTCGTACATTAGGCCCTGGTTTCCAGTCTGGTGTGGCCTAGAAAAATCAAATGTAGAATCCCATGCAGGATCAGGAAGCCAGTTTCTCCTTGACATTTTCTTCCATCCAGCTTCAAGAAAAGCTTTTGTGGTGACCAAGAAGTGCAAGGAGAACAGGCCTCCATGAATGTAGTATCAGTGGTAGAAGTAGATGTTACAGACTGACCGAATTTTTGTTGCCCAGTTAAGTTCACAAGATGCTCATGTTGCATCACATCTCCATCTGTAACTGATAATTTTTGCATAATGGTGTCATTAAATGAAAAACACAGCTGTAGACTGTTGATAGTGTGATGATTTGGTATCGAATTGGGCTTAGGGTTTTCAGTAATATTTCAGGTGTCTCCGGGTGTTTGAAAACAAAACCAGCCATCTTAGAGGCTGGGGACTCAGCTCACAGTTCAGGTTTTAGTTTGCAATTGGTTGCTGGGTTTAAATCCTATAGACTGTATGTCAGAAACTAGAGGACTTTGTTTGAGATTTGAGAAACTGAAGGTACATTAGGCTTTTGCCACACATCTAACTTAGTAGTGTTTGGACTGCCAGCCTTCAAATCATCTAAATCAGTCACTGTAGTAAATAACGTATCAGAAGAAGGTGACTCACCCAGCCTCGGTGAAGCCTTTGATGCAGCTACATCAGACGCAACTGACAGGCAGAAGAAGCTGAATGACAGCAGATCCTTCTTGTTGCTCGAAATTAAATCTGGCTGACTCGCTTAACTTTTTTCGATGGCTGTTTCAGTTCCAGAAAATTCAGTAGTCATTTTAGTCATTGTATCCTCCAAGCAATCTTATGTCAGGTTACTTTTGTTAACATCTGAATGTTGAACAAGCAAAATATCTTCTGCCGAGGCATAAATATCCGTAACATAATCGTCTTTTTCAATGACCATTTCCATACTATTTTTCTCAATCTCAGCCTCTGATATAACAATGGTAGTAGAGGAGGCTAACTCTCCTACCTGAAGTGCATCCTCACACCGTGAAGCCTCACTCAAGTGACCATCTCAAAACCCAGATGGCCAAAGCTCCCCTATTGACAGCAATTCAGTAGGGAATTTCCTCAGTGCCCTGGCCAAATTTCCCTCCATTCACTAAAATACCACTACCAACAGCTTAATCTGGTTCAAAATCAGTTAGCATTCATCTGTATCCCCTTCCTGGGTCATGCCTGAAAATAGGCAGAATTTGTCTAGTGCTCTTACCTGGTAAACAAAACTAAAATCAAATAAAAATTAAATCTCTAAAAGTAAGAAATCAATTGTAAAAACTTTTGTTAATGCATCAGTTAAGGTTCATATTAAAGTGACAAAGTATGGAAATGGTGTTTGGGTTCCCAACCATAACACCCCACTCATATCCCCACACAACTCCATAATCCCACCCTCCCCACCATTCACTCACCAACAGGTGTTGGGGTGCCTTGGGGTCACTGGCTCTAATGCTCACCCCAGTCTTCTCATACTGTGCCATCTTACTTTCCTTACAAATGGAATGGAGTGAGCACTGGGGCTGACAGCCCAAAGTACACCGACACATGTTGGTGTGTGGATGGTGGGGTTGGGTTCAGGTGGTAGGTTGTGTGTGGTGGAGGTTAGGTTTGGGAACCCGAACTCCACATTTGCTACTTTTGTTGCTTAAATATGAACCATAACTGATGCACTAATTAAGTTTTTGGTAATGAATATATATATATATATATATATATGTAGTAGTGCCACAGTAGTGGCACTATTGCTAAGGTTGGGTAAGCACTTTAATGATAAACCTCAAATATTGCACATTAATAACTTTGCCACTGTATGACAGATTTGCCTGAAAGTTTGCACGTGCCATCTGGTGCCATAGGTCTTTTGATCTGGCAAGTTGCGTTATGGTCAGATGTATGTGGTTCTAGAACTGCAGAATGCCCAAAAGCAAAAAAACAAAACTTTTGTGTGTTTCTTTGCTCACGCCCAAGACCCACACAGTTTGCCTTTTCAGTCTGAAATCTTCAGGGAAGATGCAGTCTGCATCACCGATATGCCTTTTGAAGATTTGGTTTAAAAATATTAAACCGTTAAAAGTTTGTCAAAACAAATTTCCCATTATAGTCAATGGGAAAAATTATATATGTCTCATGAAAGTGACGCAAGTACAATTTTCCTTTTGCAAATGGCCCTTTTGTTTCATGCTGCTGCCATCTTCTTTTCAGTTAGTGAGAGAGAAAAATGTCTGGCATTCAAATCTGGGACCTCTCCAGGTAAACACTGACTGTTGTGTTTACCTAGTCGGGTCCCTGAGGATTCCAGTCCTATCTTTTTGGGGTGTAACTCCAGAAATGCTGTTTTAAAAATTGGTGTCTCAGTACTTTTGCAAATTGCAAAAGAAATGTCCATGACACTTAAGCAAATGTGAAAATTGCATGTTATTTTTTGCTAAACCCTTGCAGTTTGTGAAAGTATTTTGTTCAAAATTGCATATGGTTGGGGCTTTTAGACTGAGATTTGCAGGGTGGCAAGCCCTGGTCTGACAGATGTGCATGCTGGTGATTTGGTAGCATAATATTCAAGGGGCCCAAAGTTACAGCATTTTGAAGTTTAGAAATTTCCCATAGCATAACACTGCAGCGCCTGTGACAACTTTTGGTGCCCGTATCTCGAAAATGAAGTGAGATATGGACTTTTCGCTATCTGATGTTTAGTAAAGTGATCTAACCTGCAGAAACAAGACTGGGAATCATAGATTACACCAACAGTGGCATTTTTTACTACTTGCTACGGTTACGGAGATATTGGCACATTAGTGTCACAAGGGTTCCAAGGTGCCCTTTTAGTGTATTTCAGTGCCCATATCTTGTAAACAATGTGAGACATGGATTTGGTTGATTTAACTTTCGTGGAGTACTCATTGTCATGATTTCAATGCCACTAGAATGTTTTTCCTAGCTGCTATGGTTGCTGAGATATTAGCAGATTAGTGTTACAAGGGTTCCTTGCCCTGTGGGGCTGCTGTATAGCTCTGTAGTTATGTGTAAATGGGAGCAAAGGGCCCAGAGGGCCCACGCTCCACAGATGTATACCATTATGCAAAAAATGGGCAATATGAAGGGAGCACAGGGCCTGGAGGGCCTGCCTCCCACTTACTCATACCACTAATCAATTACATTACATTACACTTTCTATATCCTATATGTGTGTATATATATTTAGATATATATATATATATATATATATATATATATATATACATATATATATAGATATACAAGTATATATGTTGTGTGTGTGTGTGTGTGTGTGTGTGTGTGTGTGTATGTATATATATATACACACACACACACTGATGAAAACTTCATTAATGCATCAGTTAGGATTGTTACTAAAGGACAAAAGTAGGGAAATATGGCATATAGGTTTCCAGCCCTAATGCCCCACCTCAACCCTTCAGAGACAAACAGCCATCAGGGGTGTGTTTTGGGGTTGTCAGCCCTAATGCTTATCCCATTCTCCTACTCTGTACCCTTCTCAGCTTATTTAGTTATGGAATGAAGTGAGTGTGGGGCTAATGATCCCAAGACACCCCAACTGGCTGTTGGTGTCTGCAGGAGTGGGGGTGAACATTAGGATTGAAACTCTAATGCCATATTTCCTACTTTTTATGCTTTAGTATCAACCCTAACTGATGCTTTAATGAAGTTTTTGCAATGAAGATCCTTACTTTTTCTGATAGTTTACTTGTATCCTTATTTGCCAGTGTGAGCACAGTGCTCCATCCTGCATAACTGTCCTTATGTCACAGTGGGAGTGCAGGGACTGAAGAACACTGCACTTCCATGCTGCATGATTTTCCTTATTTTACTGTGAGAGCACATGGTCCTTTTGACCCTGAACACCCATCCTCCATAGATGTGTGACCAAATTATTAGCATAGACATCTTGTTACCCAGTACAGAAAACTTGGGGTTACACTATAGTGGGGTGGGGCACAGGCAGTATCTAAACAGAAACCACTACTCCATTTTCATCATTGTTCATTAGTTGGGGTCCCTAAAACACCATGTTGAAAATGTGAGATCAAAATACCCAAAAATGGCAGAGTTATATGTAAAAAGTTTAAACCTTCATTGTAATACATTGAACACATGCTTTAAAAAGCAATAAAACTATCCTTTTCATCACAAAAATCTGTTTTCACCAATCCTATGCTGTACTGGTGAAAAAGATTACCTCTGACAGAAAAGTATCCTTTTCCAGACCAAATGACTCTACTTAATGCATCTAAATCTTTTTCCCAACCACATAACCAAAAATGAAATCCTTATTAGCCAAGCCAAATTCCTTGTTCAGTGAGTCCTTGTTCACCACTGGTGAACAAAGAAATTAGCTTATGAGCAAGGATTCCCTTTTCATGATCAGATAACCAAAACTAGCATCCTTGTTCATGAGAAAATTCCATGTTACGTGAGTTCTTGTTGTTACTGGTGAACAAGGAACTCAGTTCATAAACAATGGTTTCCTTTTCAAGATCAGATGGCCAAAACTAGCATCCTTGCTCAAGATAAAATTCCTTGTTTGTGAGACCTTGTTTGTCATGGCGAACAAGGAAATTAGCTCATGAGCAAGGATTGCAGTTTCTAGCGAATGGAAAATCCTTGTTCATAAGTCACCATTTCCCTCGGTTCACATGATGAACAAGGACTCGCAAACATAGAAGTTAGTGAGTTGCAAAAAGGATTTAAAATGATAAAATAATAAAAAATAGCAAATAAATGCAGCAAACCATAAAGACAAGCTCATCAACTCTTGATGAGCAAGAAACATAGTTACATGTATTAAACAGATACCCCTGGGCAGAGTTATGACAGTTTTCTAGGGCAAAATGAAAATCAAGATGGAGGCTAACGAACAAGGAATTTTTAATGGGAATAAGGACTGCCCCTGGTGAGCAAGGAATGCCCCTTACAAACAAAGATCCTTGTTAGTACTGTTCAGCTTTCCTGAAAATGAAAATCCCATTGAAAATAATGGGAACTTGAAAATGCTATACCTTTTGAATGGATTGACATTTGTTCACCAAATAAACACTTGCCTATTCTGTGACCAGTGCTTTTCTACCATAAAATCTCAGACCAAAAGCCAACACTGTATGTGAGCAGAGCGATGAGAAAAATCTGCAAAAGGTGGCAAAATTTCAGTTTTTTCACTATCCAGATCTCAAAATCCACAGATCTGACTGGAACAAAACTTGACACATCAAGAGATCTACCCCAGGAGATCAGCATGCAGCATTTCAAGCAAATTTGTTAAAAGATGCAAAGTTATTATAGTGCAAAATTTGAGGTTTAACAAAAGAAACCACTGTTCAACCTTAACTATAGTGGCTCTGCGCACCACTATAATATATATATATATATATATATATATTGCTCATTGTTCAACAGATACAGGATATGCAGTATGTTGCAAGCTTTCCAAGAGTGCATCCAAATAACCTGCAGCAAAGCTCTTTTGGTCACAGAGGAAGGCCAAGCAAATTAAATGTCAGCAAAAGTAGAGAGAGAGAGAGAAAGAAAGAGTGATGAGATTCATGGATGCTCGGGGCTCAAGTCCTCCTCAGTTTCCTTAACTTTCAGTAAACTGCTGTTGAGCATTGCTAGACCCTTGTCTATAGTTAAGCACCACAACCCACCCCAAGGAAATTAAATGTCAGAACTTCTGGAGAAAGACAGAGATGTTTAAAATAAATTGCTAGTAGTTATTGAAACCTCCTATGACAGCCTTTTTTTCTGAAAAATGCACATTAGAAAATACCTGTGAACAGTCAAACAAGATTTTAGCTATCAGTAATTTTCTTACACACTATGCATTAGAACATCTCTCTTTACCTTTGATTTCTTATTGCATGTTTGAAATGTGTTTCGCTATTTCACCCCCAAAAAAATCATGGTAGTAAGTGCGATAAACACCAACATAGAGATGTTGATAGGAGAAGAGCAGGAGTAAATGGAGAAAGTGACAAAGGCAAGAAGGACAGGGATGGGGAAAAAGGAGTAAGGCCATCAGGAAATGGAGGGTAATGAGTACCAATGCCCTAGTCTGGGCAACAAGCTCCCTGAGCTGGTGGCCTTGATGGAAGAGGGATGCCTGGATATCGAGCAGTCACAGAAACATGGTACACAGAGAACCATGACTGGTATGTTAACATACCAGGGTACATAACCTACAGGAGAGACAGGCAGGGCAGAAGAGGGGAGTATAGCTCTCATGTAAAGGAAGGATAAAAGCAACTGAACAAAAGAGTAAACAGGGAGGAGAGGAGGCACTGTGGGTCACCTTGGAAACTGGAAAGGCACCACAATCCGTACAGGGTTAGGTACAGACCCCATGTCAGGGGAGGGAATGGACAAGGATATGATATAAGGCATTCTTAGAATGGCAGAGAAAGGGAGATACTGCTGATGGAGACCTGAATATGCCAGATGCTAATTGGAACACATTTGCTGCAACCACATCCAATAGCAGGGCCATTCTGATGCCCTACAGGTGGCAGGCCTCAGACAGCTAGTTTTGGAACCCATTCATGAGGAAGCAATCTTAGACTTCATACTCTCAAATGGGGCAGTGAGAGGATCTCAGATCTAGAAGTGGGTTGCCATCTGGGAACAAGTGACCATCAAACAGTGTGGTTCATGTTAAACTCAAGCCATACAAAAGTGAGGGTACTGGACTTCAGGAGGGCTGACTTTGGCAAGATGGGATAGTGCCTCAGAAAAGCACCAGCAAACAGGCTAAAAGGAGGTGTGGAGCAAAATGGGAATCATCAAAACTGCCATCACAGAGGCAACAAGCCTTTGTGTGAAGCAAATAAACAAGTCAAAATGAAAGAAAAAGCCACTATGGTTCTCAAAAGAGGTGGCTGTGAAAGTCAGGAAGAAAAGATAACATTCCAGAGTATAAAGAAATCCAGAAGGAACAGGACAGAGAGCTGTACCAGTTAAGGCAGAAGGAAGCAGGAGGGAAGTCAGAATAGCAAAGGCCCAAACTGAGGAAAAGATAGTCAATTCGTTAAGAAGGGGATAAAACATTTTAGGTACATCAGCGAGCGTAGAAAGACAAAAGGAGGGATAGTGAGGCTGAACAGAATGAATGGTGAGTGGGCAGAGGGACAGTGAAAAAGCAGGATACTGAATGAATATTTCTGCTCAGTATTCACAAAGAGGAGGGAAGTACCTAATCCAATTAACAGAAGCACTCTTGATAGGGGGTCGATCCCAGTCCCTTCACAGAAGAAAGGGTTCTGCAAGAACTCCTAAAACTGAAGGTGGACAAAGCAATGGAGCCTGATGGAATTCACCCCAGAATTCTAAAAGAATTAAGGGGAACTAGTGAAACCACTGGCTACTCTTTTAATAAATCATGGAGGATGGTGTGGTACCGAGGACTGGAGAAAGGCGGATGTGATTCCCCTTCACAAAAGTGGGACCAAGACAGAGGCAGGAAACTACAGACCTGTCAGTCTGACCTCTGTGGTAGGGAAAGTGATGGAGCCACTTCTGAAGGAAAGAATAGTTGAGTACCTAGGAGGCCAGTGGGGCACAGGACCCAAGGCAGCATGGGTTCACAGTGGGAAGGTCATGTCAGATGAATCTAATAGATTTCTTTGACTGGGTGACCAAAGTAGTAGACCAGGGAGGGGCTGTGGACATGGCCTACCTAGACTTTAGCAAGGCATTTGACACAGTCCCACACAAAAGATTAATAGTTAAATTAACTAGCCTGGGAGTGGGTCCCAGGGTGGTAGCCTGTAAAACATTGGCTGGACAACAGGACACAGAAGGTAATTGTAAATGGAGTCCACTGAAGAAAGAGGGGTTACTAGTAGTGTACCGTAGGGTTCAGTATTGAGTCCAGTCCTTTAATGTCTTCATAAGTGACATTGCAGAGGGACTGAAGGAAAGTATGCCCCTTTGCAGAAATATAAAGATCTGCAACAGGGTTGATACACAAGAAGGCGTGGAAAGATGAGAAGGACTTGGCAAGGTTGGAGGAATGGTCAGAAGTATGGCAGGTAGGATTCAATGCAAAGAAGACAAATAATGCACCTGGGAAACAAGAACCCAGGGAAGACTACACAATGGGGGGTAGTAACAACAACAAAAGAAAGGGACCTGGGGGTAATCATATCAGATGACCTTAAGGTTAGCAAGCAATGTGAGAAGGCAGTAGGAGGGCTGGGGTATACTGGGATGCATAGGAGAGGCATCAGAAGCAGAAAACAGGAAGTTGTTATCCTCCTGTACAGACAGTTGGTGAGACCCCATCTGGAGTACTGTGTCCAGTTCTGGAGACCCCATCTCCGCAAGGACATAGACAGGATAGAGGCAGTCCAGAGGAGGGCAAATGGTGCAGGGTCTGCAAGAGAAGCCGTATGAGGACAGACTAAAGGAGCTTAATATGTATACCCTTGAAGAAAGAAGGAGAGGGGGACATGACAGAAACTTTAAGTACCTCAGTGGAATCAACAAAGTCCAGAGGGTAGTATCTTTCAGAAAAAGAGACATGCAAGAACAAGGGGACACAATTTAAAGATGGGGGCGGTTCAGGGCAATGGAGGAAGTATTATTTCACAGAGAGGGTAGTGGATGCATGGAACAGCCTTTCTGAGGAGGTTGTGGGGTCTAAAACTGTGGGAGAATTCAAGAATGCATGGGACAGACATAAGGCAATTCTTGTGGGGGTAGCAGAAATAAGCTGTTGGTTAACTAGGATCTGCTGCCTATCCTATAGGTAGAAATGGGCAGACTAGATGGGCCAAGTGGTCCTTATCTGCCGTCAAAGTCTATGTTTCCATGTTTTCATGTGTAGCATGGAGGGGAATCTGGAGCCCCAGTGGAGGACAATTTCAGAGTTGGGCTGCTGAATATGCCCATTTGCAGCCCCCACCATGGGAGGCTCCATCCTCATACTTCCAGTGGATCTTAATTTGTTCCTGCTATAGCATGGTTTATTCTGCTCCTAGAGGAAGTTCCCGATAGTGGCATCTATGATTTGCAGCCACTTAGGGGTGTATCTAATGATATCTGAGAAAGGGGTATAGGATCTTAGGGACTAAGATAATTTTTAGGGCTGCAATTTTCCATGCAAAGGTGAGGTGTAGCACTTTCCATCTGTCCGACTCAGTTTTGAGCTCTGCTACTAGTGGCTTCAAGTTTAGATCCCACATCCTAGGAATTTTTGGAGAAATGTAGACCCCAAGATAAACTAGTGATTCTGGCACCCATTTCAGCCCAAATGGGGCAACACAAGTGAGGGTGCATCTGACATTGAGGAGGAGAATTTCAATTTTAGATCTATTCATTCACAGGGTGGAATAGCCATCAAAATTGGCCAGGAGGCTGAGAAGAGGAGAGAGACAGAAACCTGTATATCAGTCATGGGCACTACCAAATCATCTGCATACATAAAGTGAAGTATGATATATTCCTAAATGGGACACTTCTTATGTTGGGACGCTGTCTAATGGCAGCTGCCAGGGCTCAATTTCCAAGACAAAAGCAGAAGGAGAGCAATCAGCTCTGTTTGGTTCCCTGGCCAAAGGAAAGGGCTCTGAAAGGACTGAATTAGTCAAAATTCTAGCCATGGGCTGTTGATACAGGGCCTTGACCCAGCCCTTGAGATGTTCCCAAATCCCTGTTGTTGTAGTACCAGTACTAGGTAGTCCTACTCCAGGAAGTCGAAGACTTTTTCAAAGTCTATGCTGCCGCTGCTGCTGGAGTGGGCAGGAGTCTAGCCTGGTGCATGATGTTAACCATTCATTGGATATGGTCCCAGCTGTCACAGCCAAAAGGAAGAAAATCCACAGGAAATGAACTGTCCTTTTAAAATACTTGAAGCTGCCTCTCCTGATGTGAAAACAATGCAAACAGTCTCTGAATCAGAATGGGGTAGGGATGCTGAACAAATATCACTTCAGTCAGTTGCTTCAAATGTTCAAATTATTTCCTTTTTATTTTGAATTCGGAAAATGTCTCAATGTTTCACCTACAAGGCAGGTTTTCAAGAGATACCTTCTCTAAACAAATAAATAAATGTGCAAATGTTAAAATTACTGTCCACAACCAACCAATAAATATAAAAATTCATGTGTCCAAATAACTGCCAATGCTACTACATAATCTTATTTGTATAAACCATATGGTTCACTGTGTATTTCTACACTCATTTAAACAGATCATCCTGAAATATATAAAGCAAGCATCATTTTTAGCTCCACATTTGTCACAGTCATCTGTCTACTATTTAAGTTCTTTCACCATCTTAGTATTATTCCATTATAGTTTCATCCCAAATTGCACATACCATCATTTTTGTTTAAAAATACCCAACGCCAAACACCACTAGTGTATTATACACCAACAAGTACAAAATGCATACTCAGAGTCCAAACATTCTGGCTTTTCACATTCCCGGATGTGCACAAAGATGTTTCACAATATTTCAGACCGTTACAGTTGTTTTTTATTTCATTTATCATGTTCACATAAGCTATCCCATCAGGCTTAATTCTAGGAAATAAACACAATGTTTGCAGCTTTAAAATGTTCAAAACACTAATCATGTCCCACCATATTCACTTCTACTACTGCTCCTTATATTTTCACAGTACCTATCTGGCATTTTAATTAACTTTGTGGTTGTGTTTCATTCTCTGCATGTTATTTATACTTTACATGAGTTTCTTAAAATTTCCCAATCCGTTTTGTTACCTCATTAGGCGTTACACTTTGCCAGTTACAATATACATCTACCATTCGTTTTTCAAAATATCCCCAAGCCTTTCATTATGTTGTCATTCAGTGTCATTTAGCAGATTAATGTTATTGAGTTACCAGATATACAGCATTCCAACTTGAAGCATATCGCTCATTTTACATTTCATTTTTCTAGGATCCTGGTTCAAAATGTAGCAGCTTGGCTCTATACCATTAATACAACTACATTTTATATCATTGTATCTTAAAAAGCTAGAAGTAGTACACCCTGTACTCAGTGTACCACTTTCTAGCCTAAAACATGTCATTCATTTGCATCTCGATCTCTCTGGTGTCCTGATTCAAGCCATTTCCACCTTTTGTATAGCAAAAGAGAGAAATTGCTGGGCCAAATTAAGAGAGATAGGGATTTAACTACTAGTTCTATTGACAATGCTAAGCGAATAGCCAAAAATAGAAAATCAGCAATTTAGAACTGTCATCTTGACTGGCATGCTATAACCCTAGGACAATATTTAGCACACAATTTAATTCCAAGAGGTCTCAGTATATATGTAGAACATAACATAGGTGTTAAATCAGCAAAACTTGATATGAAATGAGACAGCATTAGAACAAGATGTTATGTTGACTTCATTTATACCCTAATTGAAGAAAGAGGCAAATTAGCTGAACAAATCAATCAAGACAAGGAAGCCTTAAAATTAAAATTGCAATTAGATGAATTCAACAGGACTTTAGAACAAATAAAACAGAAAATAGAAGTATAGAAAGAAATCTTAGACAACAAAAAGTAAAAAAGTTTAACCATGATACAAATGACTACAAAGAAAATAAAATTTACACACATACAAGAACTATTTGAAAGCAAAATTGGAACTTTAGGAGCATCAAATCCAAAAAGGCAGCACCAGCATCCGTCTTATTACAACACAATTATTTATTGTATTACATGCCTGTGGCAATAGCGGTGGCAGTTGGAAGCTTCTACTTGCCACTACTATTGCCACAGGCATGTAATACAACAAATAATTCAGTGTTGTAATAAGACTGATGCTGGTACTGCCTTTTGGATTTGATGTATTCTGATCGAGACTTCGCACAGCCCCAGAGTGGAGCTGCTTTTTGGATTTTGATTAACTTTGGGAGCATACAAGATGAAAGTGGGTGTGAAAGTGATGGAAGTTACAGTACAGCAAGTATCTAAACACAGACGTCATCTAGGGCCACAACAAGATAATGAAAGGAATATAAATAGGGCAGGACACAGGACAGATACAGGGTTTAGACAAAATCAGGAAACAAATACTAGAGAGAATTTTTCCAGACAGGAAGCAGAATACAGGGAAGCTCTGGGTCAGTCCAGAATAGAACAGAGGGAACCAAGATATACCATGAGAACCAGCGGTATCCCAGAAGAGGACACAGAGCAGGCAAGGACAGGTGCAGGAGGAGGACAAGGAATAGGCAGAGGATGAGGAGACACATGACCCAGCAGAAGTACCATCAGAAATAATCCCAGTATTTAACTTAAGTAAAAGACAGTTGAATGAAATAGAGACAGGTCTACTGACAAGGGTACTTTCTTTGCTCCCACCACAGCAATAATCAATTTTAAACAAATGTAACTTGCAACATTTTTAGATCATTAAGACTAAAAGCACAGATCAGTGGTCAACAATCTACAGATAGATAGATAGATAGATATTTTATTTATATAGCACCCATCTCCAAAGACTCTGGGTGCTGTACAATATAATCGTATAACATATACTATTCAATAATACAGTTCTAAAACCCACTACAACAATATACACAATATACCTAAAAACAACAGCTTAACTAGCTATAAACAAAAGATTAGTAGTGTACTAAAAGTAAGATCAATGTATAATACCCCAGTTGGGCTATTTCCTGCCATAGAAACATATGCAGAAATAGTGAAGAAAGAGATACAAGATTTATTTAAAAATGAAACAGATAAAAGACCAAGATTTGACAACTTAACAAATACAGAAAGACTTGCCCTTAACAGCCTTAAGGATGATGAGATTATCATAATAAAATCAGCAGATAAAGGGAAGGCATTGTAATTTTAGACTATGAACATTACAAAATATGTGTATCCTGCCACCAATAATGTTGAGAACTAAGCCAGGCTAGATGATGATGCAACAGACAAACTGGAAGAGAGAACTAAATGAGCTTGTGGAAGAACTAAGATGTAGGACAATGTGGCAATTAAGATACAATAAGATAAAAGATCAGATGTTAAATTATAGAAAGGACTAGATAAAAAAAAAGTTATGATCTGTTTAGCTTGAATATAATGGTATTGTTAGGATGTAGGATACTATGGAAACTATGCTATAACAAAATAAAATCAGGAGAGGCTGAAAAAGAAGGTTGAAATGTCGCACAGATAGGATTAGGACACTAGTGTAATTGAGATGTAGTTGAATACTTTATAGTAATGAGTAGTAGAAGGATAGGGATGTTCTGAAATACACAAAAAGATGATATGTTAGAAAAGAAGAGAGCAAAATTGCAGATTTGGTAATATCTTTGTGCTGAAGAGCCATTGGTATACTATTGCCTTGAATCAGGACATCAGCGATTAAGATGTGAAATGAGTGACATGCTTTTGGTTAGAAGATAGTATATTGAATTTAGGATGTACTGCTTCTAACGTTCTAGACACAATTATGTAAAAGTAGCTGTATTAATGTTATAGAGCTAAGTTGCTACATTTTGAATCAGGATACCAGAAAAAGTAAAATATAAAATGGCGATATGCTTTAGGTTGAAATACAGTATATCTGGTAACTCTAACACATTAATCTGCTAAATGAAATGGATGTTCGAAATATTGCACATATAGGACTAGGACACTAGTGTAATTAAGATGCAACAGACACTTTACAGGTATGAGTAGCAGAAAGATAGGGATATTCTGGAATACACAAGAGAAATGGAGGGTTGGAAAGAAGAGCGTAAATTGCAGATTTGGAAGTGTCATAGTGCTGAAGAGCCATTGGCATATTCTTGGCTTGAATCATGACATCAGAGAGATCGAGATGCAAAACAAATGACATGCTTTTGGCTAGAATGTGGTACATCGAGTTTAGGATGTACTACTGCTAGCTTTTTAAGATACAATGATGTAAAATGTAGTTGTATTAATGGTATAGAGCCAAGTTGCTACATTTTGAACCAGGATACTAGAAAAATGAAATGTAAAATGAGTGATATGCTTCAGATTGGAATGCTGCGTATCTGGTGCCTCAACCACATTAATCTGCTAAATTAACTGGATGTTTGGGATTATTTCAGTGATGGTACTGTGTATAAAGTTATATGCACATTTCAAAGAACTATAGTTATCTGTGGGTTAAGCTGAAAGATAAAGTGATGCAGCTTTACTACATATCAAGTAGAAAAAGCATGTATATGCCTTTAAGATAGGTAGAGTGTGACTGAAGCAGTCCTGTTGCTGATTACGTGTGATAAAGGGTGTCCACAGAACAACTGCACGAACATTTGAACTTAGCATCTGGCACAGCAACGTAAAAGCTGTAGTAAAGAATCTCAAGTTCTTCTCTCTGCTTTGGTCTAGTGATTTGGGATAATTTAAGAAAATGGAACTAACTGTTGACACTGAATGACAACATAATGAAAGGTCAGGGATTTTTTTGAAAAACTGATGGTAGATGCATATTGTAACTGGCAAAGTGTAACGCCTACTGAGGTAACAACACGGATTGGAACATTTTAAGAAACTCATATACAGTATAAATAACATGCAGAGAATGAAAACACAACCACAAAGTTAATTTAAAATATCAGATAGGCACTCGAAAATATAAGGAGCAGTAGTAGAAGTGAATATGGTGGGACATGTTTAGTGTTTTGAACACTTTTAAAGCTGCAAACATTGTGTTTATTTCCTAGAATTGAGCCTGATGGGACAGCTTATGTAAACAAGCTAAATGAAATAAAAACATACTGTAAAGGTCTGAAATATTGTGAAACATATTATGTACAACGGGAATGTGAAAAGCCAGAATTTTTGGACTCTTGAGTATGCATTTTGTACTTCTTGGTGTATAATACACTAGTGGTGTTTGGTGTTGGGTATTTTAAACAAAAATGATGGTACGTGCAATTCTGGGATGAAACTATAATGGAATAATAACTAAGATGGTGAAAGAACTTAAATAGTAGACAGATGACTGTGACAAATTTGGAACTAAAAATGATCGTGCCTTTATGTATTTCAGGATGATCTGCTTAAATGAGTGTAGAAATACACAGTGAACCATATGGTTTATACAAATAAGATTATGTAAGTTGCACTGGCAGTTGTTTGGACACATTAATTAATATATTTATTGGTTGGTTGTGGACAGTGATTTTTAACATTGGTATGTTTATTTATTTGTTTAGAGAAGGCATCTCTTGAAAAAGCCTGCCTTGTAGGTGAAACGTTGAGAAATTTAATGAATTCAAAATAAAAGGAAATAATTTGAATATTTGAAGCAACTGTCTGCAGTGATATTTGTTCAGTGCCCCCACCCCCATTCTGATTCAGAGACTGTTAGCCCTGCTGTAACAGCCAGGTAAAAACCCATCTGAGAGGGGTGGATGAGGGAAGGGACAAGGGGTTCATTCTAGTGGCCAAGATTTTAGCAAACAATTTACTATCCACACTGATCAGTAAATGAGCCAGTAACACGGGGTAGGGTGGGTGGGGTCTTTCCTTTTTGGTGAAGACAGGATGACTGCTTCTAGGAGAATGGGGATGCCATTAGCAAGAGCCTCATTATACACAGAGCTGAGGAGAGGATAAATTTGTGAGGAAAGTATTCACCAAACTCCAGCAGAAATCCATCCCTCCAGGAGCTTTACCCAATTTCAGAATGTTTAGAGTGGTTTCTACTTCTGCTGAAGGGATGAGCAATTTCTAATGTGCCTGCCTGAAGGGGTGAGCTTTAGGGAGCTGAAGGATAAGAGGAAGGTCTTCACTTTCTCTCCTGATCCATTACCCTGATGGAGGTATATAGGGCTGAGTACAATTATTTGATAACTTCATTTTTGTGGGTTGGGTCTGTACAGGTCTTCCGACATTCTTCCTTAGTCCAGAGATGTGCCTTTCAGCCTTCGGTTTCCATAGCCTGTATGCTAATACCTTCCCCCTTTTCCCTCCCTCCCAATATTTTTTTTTGCAATTAACATTTTATTGAACATTAGAATACATGTATTTGGAGACAATGTAAACATAAGCAGTAAAGATACAGATGGGGTCACACAACGAACAATCAGTACAATCTAAAGAAAAAAAAAAAAAGAAACATACGGTCTCCTAAGCCCCCCACCCAACCACTCCACCCCCACCCCTCCATACAAGGCACTGCGAATCAGAGACTACATGGGAGAGAAAGAAAAAGGCATCACTGCTATAGGTTCCTTATGAGTAACCTGTTACTAGTGGAGACCAGATTTTCTCGAAACGGGCAACACATTGTGCAGTATGGCAATCATCCTCTCGGTCCTGAGGCACGAAGGAATTCTGCCAACCATTCAAAATAAGAGATTAGGCATAGGGTCCTTCCAGTGCCTCAACACCAATTTTTAACTACACAAGAAATCACGGATATATGAAATTTCCTCTGCTTAACCATACAACCCGACATATCACCTAATAAACATATTTCCGGGGTGAACAGGTCTTCTAAACCCAGTAACGGATCCGTTTGATTTCATTCCACAGAGGGGCTATGTTAGGACAGAGCCAAAAGATATGGAGAAGGTCTCCCCCTCCGCCACATCTATAACACAGAGACCTCTGCGCTAATTTTAAATCCTGTAATTTCTGAGGTGTGTAATAAATATTGTGCAGTATTTTGAATTGTACTAATCTAAGATGATCTTGTTGGATCCATTTGTGGCAACTCAGCCAAATAAGTGCCCAGTCCCAGGTTATGCTGAGGAATACCTTGGCCCAATATGAACTAGGTGCTAGGTTATCCTAAAAGCCCAGTTGAACAATACTAAATAGATCTTGGAAATAGCCTGTGGGGCACCGACTAAAATGCTGAGGTCTTCCCAGAATGAGATGGGGAGAATAAACCGGATTGCTACCGATTCTCTGAATCAGAGCATGCGTAATTGATATACTTTGAAAACATCTCTCTGAGACAAATCAAACTTCACCAAGATCTGCGCCATTGAAATCACACTACCATCCAAATTTATAAAGTCTTTCAGGGAGCAGACAGCTAGGATGGGCAACCAGTTCCGTTAATAGTCTGATATCCTATCCGCCATTGCGGGTTCCCAAAACAGGCTGCCCCAGTCCCACATTTGTTCATACTTCACAAAATTACATAACTGATTATGTATTCTAAGAGAAAGTCCGATGGAGACTTTTTCAGTAAAGAGGAAGCAAACGGGTGGGTACATAAGGTAGAGCCTTGGGATTAATATCTACATTCTTAATAAGACTAAATTCCAAATTAACCCATAATGGAATATATCCCATATTCGTGGTGGTGTTGTCACAATGCATCCATCTCCATATTTTTATTTAAATAAGCTGCCCAAAATAAAGTGCAAAATGAGGCATTCTCAGACCACGAGATTCTTGGGGGCGCCAACTTAGGATACGACATCCTGGCCTCTTATGTCCCCAGACAAAGTCAGCCAATTCGCCATGAAGTTTCTTAAACCAAGAAAAGGGAATCCAGATATTCAACATAGATAAGGGTAGAAAAGCCTGGGAAATATATTCATTTTACAATATTTATTCTCCCCATAAGGACAAAGGCAACTCGTCCATCTTTGAGGTCGAGTTTAATAGTGTGGACTAAGGATTCTAAATTCAGTTGACGGAGTCTATCCTGACTATTTGTCACAAAAGGCCTAAATATCTAAAAGATTTAGAGTCCCATCCTAAACCAAGTCCTATGACATCGGTTTTAAATACCCTGTTGTTCAGAGGATAAATGACAGTTTTGTCTTGATTCAATTTATAATTAGATAGCCCACTGAAATTCTGAATAAGTTTTAATAAATTGGGAATAGACCAATCAGGTTTGATACATATATTAGTAAATAATCGGCATAAGCCGTAACCTTAATTGTATATCCCCTTATGTTAATACCAAGAATTTCAGGGACTTCTACTACTCATATAAGGGTTCCATATACAAATTGAATAATACACGGGTGAAAGGACAGCCCTGTCTCAAGTACCGGCCTGTAATTTAAAGATGAGATATTTACATTGCACCCGACCCTAGCTGAGAGGTCTGCGTACAATGCCCTAATCCAAGCCACGAATTTCTCAGGAAGCGAATCTGCGTACACTCAAAAAGATGGCCCAGTGGACCCTATCTAAAGCTTTCGGCATCCAAGGAGACCAACGCCAATGGAAACTTGGACTCTCGAGGCGAGAAAATCTTGTGCGAGTTCTAAAATGATCCGAAGAGGATCTACCTCTCATAAAACCTACCTGCTCTGGTCCAATCAACTTTGGGATTACACCTGACAGTCACGATCGGCCAATATCTTGGCAGAATCTTAATAATAAAATTCAACAGTGAAATTGGTCTGTAACTGGCCGGTCTTTCAGGTGGTTTATTAGGTTTGGGGATAAGCACTATGAGTGCCTCGGTAAGGGAGTGCTCTACTTCTTTACCAGATAAAATATATTGGAAAAGTTTGAGTAAAATCGGGACAACTGGGTGGCAAATGCTTTATAAAATTGGGTGAAAACCCATCAGGTCGGGAGTTTTGTCAGATGTAAGACCCTAATGGCCAATTCAACATCCTGTTGCGTAATCTCTGTAACGAGCACTGATTGATCCGATTCGCAGAGATTAGGAAGGGTAGCTTGCCCAAAAATGAGGAGATATCCGCTTCAGTCGGGGTATCTGCATACCCGCATAAAGAGATGTAAAGTAATTTTGAAAAATCTGGGCCATATCCTCAGGAGTAGTTTTGATAGTACCCTCCCTTCTGAGAAAATACCCTCTATTAAGCAGGAAGGCTTCAAATTGAATCGTCTGGCCAACATTTTACCGACTTTTCACCTTGATCCACGAACTTTGCTTTTAGTTTTAATAATAGCCAGTTCGGCCTGTTCCCCAGTAGATTAAGATATGCATCTTTTGCCTTTACTAAACTTAATTTCACCTCCTCAGTGGGGGTATTGAGAAGCTTAAGTTCTAAAGACCTAATCTGTTTTAACAACTCCTCCATTGCGATTTCCCTTTCTTTCTTTCTCTGCACTGTCTGGCTGATCAATAAACCTCTCATATATGCTTTAAATGCTCCCCAAAGAATATCGGACGAACACTGATCCTTCAAGTTGAAATGAAAAAACTCTGTAATTTGAGCTGACAAATATTTGGTTATTTTGGGACTCCTCAATATCTGATTATTTATCTTCCATCTATTACCTTTACGGATTAAGGAGGAAGGAAAACTGTGAGTCTACAGCAGAATGGTCTGAGAGGGAGCAGCTACTATTGCTGAGCTGAGAATTCCGGGGAGCAAGGTGCGAGACAATAGGATATAGTCCAACTGGGAATGCAACCCATGAGTTGGAAACAAATGTATAGTTCCTCTCTTGAGGATGAAGAACCCTCAAACATCTGCTAGGCCCAATTGGTCAACCAATTCCCCAAAGACTTGGGAAGCAGGAGTAGGAAATGCCTGAGTCCTAGAAAGTCTATCTAGTGACGGGTCTAGCACAGTATTGAAATCACCAGCTATTATCATGGGAAAATGGCTGAAAGGTTGTAAAACCTTAAGTAATTCGACCAAAAAATCATGAGAATCCGAGTTAGGGCCATAAATTGCACCAATCAACATAACCTTGTTCTGCAATTTACCTTGTACCAAAATGTACCTTCCTCATTATCCTGGATAACCTTAAGGGGATGAAGTGCAATGACCTGTGGAATAATAGCATGACCCCTCTGCTGTGTGTGGTGCCCTGTGATGCGAAACCCTCCCTATCTGAAGTCTCCACATAGCATTGCTTTCTTCTTGTAACAAGTGGGTTTCTTGCAAAATACAATTTTAGCCCTCAATGCATCAATGTACTTCAATATTTTAAATTGTTTTGTTTTGTCCCTCGCCTTTAATGTTCAATGTAAAATTTTATAGCAACATCCATCCCCATTTCGATACAATCCTGTAGTGACTTGTCATTTGTAATTAACCAGTCAAAACTTCTATATTTGCAGGCCTTGCATACCCCCAACAAAAGAATCCAAAGTCCTTCAGGCTACCCTCCACCAATACCCACTTCCCCAAACCATTCCTTTGATACCCCAAAATTATCACCTCCCTCACACGCCCCTTATCCCTACTAATAGTATCAGTAATAAACCAATAATATAGAAGAATAAGTAGTCGACCCTCCATAACACCTCCATATCCCACCCACGATTGTCCCCCACCCCTCTCCAGCACTCTTTGGTCCATGACGACCATAACTCATCAGCTAATCCCTCCCCACTTCCCCCGGCATGTCCTTACAACTAAACCCATTTAGTCCACCGTCTTTATTAATACTAATATTAGTATGAACCCTCTTTCCCGGTACCTAGCCTTTATGTGATCCACAAGACTGTTAACCCTTTAAATCCCAATCCATTTCCCCAGATCCCACCACACACACCAAATTCAACACAGAACAACATTCCATAAAAATCATTTAAAGGACATTCAATCAAACTTGCAGTAGTTTCACACTTTCGGAAAAAAAAAAAATTCCTTATATCCAGGCAGAGTTTCATCCAAGTAGTCCGCAGTACAAAAAGATCTAGGTAGTCCCAATGGAATTATGGTGAAATGTACATCCAAACACCGCAAACATGATTAAATCCCAACTGAAAAAGCAAAAACATAGCCCGAAAATCGGCTTCATTCCCACAGTCTGTCCATGCTATTACTTGGGAAAGCAAACAAAATACAGTGCACAAAAATCACCTTGGATCCTCTTCTGAGCCAATTTTGCCACCTTCACAATGTCCATCTATATACACCCAGGGCAGGACCATAACCCAAGAAGTGACAGGGTGAGCTACCGAACAGTTAAAATGAATACCACGACTAAAGGAGTAGAATTAAGACACGGCAACCGCTCTTCCTTGGTATGGCCGTGTGATTACATACTGCTCTGGTAAACACCATCGAGAGGAACCCTCTCACTCAAAGGCAGAGCTACATATTACCTCACAAAACTTGAAACTGTGCTCGCACAGGCTGCTCATCCTGGACGTAGGCCCTGGACTCCAGGACAAAAAGAAAGTTTTTAGCCGAGACACCACACTTATTAGTCTTCAGTCCGGGTGGTGTGATCAGAAAAAAAAAAAAAAAAAAAAAAACAGGAGCATTCACCCGATCGATGGGAGAATAGCTAACCTAGACCACACCAGGAGAAAATGAAAGGCAGACCGTCTTCTCCGGCAAACTCCCTGTGGTCATTTGAAGAGATCCGGGGCGGTTTCAGACCCTTACCAGCCGTAGCCGCATCCTTGAATGCAGCTCATTGCCGTTGAGTAGTACATGTAACCCGCTGGATACAGAACTTTAAATTTTATGCGGCAAGAATCAGCTTAGAAATCAGCGGGTGGTATTCACGCACTTCTGCCTTACTGTAACGGTAGATCCTGCCGATTCTAATGGGGTCCCTTCCAGTTCAATTCCTTTTCTCTCTGGCTTTCAGCAATATGAATTGGCGCTCCTGGAAATTTAACAGGCGGACAATGAAAACCCATAGAGGCACCAAAGGTGGTACCTTTCATAAGGCCCGATGTGCCCGTTCGATTATAAATTTCTCCCGAGTTGAATCTACCAGATCTTTAAAGAAGCCCTGGGCAAAAGGGTCGGTCGGCTCCTTCCTCTCTTTCGGAAGACCGATAATCACTAAGTTATTTCTCCGACTCCGACCCTCTAAATCTTCTAATTTTGCCTCCATCCTGGAGATCTTCTGGCGGTTAACAAGCTCCAGTTCTTGCTTGAGACCCTTTTTCTAAGGAAGAGACCTTTACTTTAGTGTCTCCGGTGCGTTTAGATAGATCCTCCAGTGCCGGCGTGACCGCTTTCAATTCTGCGACAATCGAGCCCAATTCGGCTCTGGAAAACGAAACTCTGCTAGGAACTGAGCGAGGGTCAGGGCTCATTTTGCCAGTAAACCGCACTCCTCGGGGCCTTCATTCTCTGTAGAAACTCTCGGCTTTTCGGCTGGGCCTTTGCCGGTGACAGGCGCATGTGTCGGGACGTATTTTCTTCATTACTTCGGTCTATACGCCCAAAAGTACCAGAATAGCCGATCAATTACTAATGTTGTTGTAAGGCCCAAAATAAAGCTGTAAATGCCCAGAAGTTTTAAAAATTAACTTTAAAGCCGGGGAAACTGGAGGCGAAGGATCAGACTGCTACTGCAGAGCTGGCATCACGTGACTCCCTCCCTCCCAATATTTGTGTTACAGTCTTAAAATGGCCACCTCTGCCTTGCGGCCAGCAGATAATTTATCTCCAACCTGATTTGACCAATTCCCTACCTAGTGTGGAATCCACACTAAAATGTTGTATTTTCTTGGCTGTGGTCTCTAGTGTCCTTAATTGCTGCTCTAGGGAGCTTAGCTGATGTTCCCCTGCACTTCTGACGCCTGGTCAAGAAATCCTATGATAGCACGCCTGGAGTGATTTTTAAGGCCTCCCAGGTGGTACCTGGTGAGGTGTCAGAAGGTGGGTTCTCAGCCAGAAATGGTTTGTCTCAGTGATTAGCCATGGCTTAAATTCTGGGTCTCTCAGAAGGAGAGGTTCTAGCTTCCAGGAGGAGGATTTGGGAGTGCTGAGACCCCAGAGGGCATGTAGGTGGACCAGTGAGTGGTCCGATATGACCATTGGCATGATTTTGGAGTCCACCACAGATTGGGCTATCTCATAGGAGACCAGCCAAAATCTATCCGACTGTGGGTGCCATGCACTGGGGAGAAGAAGGAGGAGTAATCCCTTTCCCTGGGGTGAATCACCCTCCAGATGTCTGTCAGCCCCATATAAGTGATCAACTGCTGTAGTGCTAGTTGGGCTCTGGGGTGGTGTTCCTGAAGGTTCGGGTGGCGATTGCACTGGCCTGAGTGCACTACGATCAAGGCACCAGAGAATTCATAGCCAATTCCCATTCTATTATGGGGCTGTGCCCCTCTTCCACCACCACCCCAACTAAAGATACAAACTCAAGGGGCGGACCTCAGGGAAGGTTGGTGATCTCTGGAAATTGATGCTCTAATAGCAGGTTCACTTGGTCTGGTGCACAGAGTGCTGCCAGTGGTTCCTGAGATGTGGAGCTGCGATCCATCTGAGAGACTAGGGAGATTGAAGTCATCTCAAGGATCACCTGGATTGAAATGAGGGCTAGTGTACCTAATACCTGGGCCACCTCATGGGAGAATTTTTATATCCTGAATTGGCCCATAAATGTTGCCCAAAAGGAGGGGACCCTGTGATGTTCATAAGCACCAGCACCCACCTACCTTGTGTGTCCTTTTGATATGGGTGAGTGTCCATTTAAGTGTTCTGTGAGAAGTATGGCCACCCCTCTTTTGGTGGGAGCAGAGGAAGAGAAGATCTGTCCCAGCCAATCTCTAGCCAGATTGTCATGGTCCTGCTTTATTACTTGGTTCCTGCAGAAATGCCAGCAGGACCATAACCCTCTTTAGGTGCGCTAACACCTGTTTACTCTTTACTGGAGAGTTTAGTCCCTGCATGTTCCAGTTGTATCTATGAAGGTTACTCATGGTCCAGTTGAGAGGATACAAGTCAGAAGGGCATAACCCATACAATATCTGAGGTTGGGGTCCTATCCAACATCCCTAGCAGGAAAGCAGCCAGAGGCCCTTCCTTTTCATTATTATCAAACCCGTAATAATACTGCCAAGGTAATCCTAAGAAGGTTGCCTATTCATTACCTTTAACACCTAAACTTATAGTGCAAACAGCCTCAACTATACAAAAACTATTTACAACATCGAATCACTGGCCAGTTGCCAGTTCAGTTAGTTGGACAGAGATAGTTAGGCGGAAACCAGTCCCCAAGGTCACCTATGTCTCTCTTGTGGGGGTGGTGAGAGGGGTGAAACCAGCCTCCAGCAGCTGACATCCGCTGTACTGTGGTCCGAGGGCAGGCTCAGTGTAGGCCATCACACTGTGGGAAGAGTAAGGGGTGGGGATACTCCTGCATCCATGTCCCAGATCGTGCATCAGCCTGGCTGAACTTCCATAATAGGGAGGAGCTTGACAAATTGGAAAAGGTAGAACTCGGGAGGGCTACCTTCTGTGCCCCTTTATCAGTGTGATGCATCGAACTGGTGTTGTAGTTAGAGAGTGAGGCCTCTACTGTCCTAAGCTGTGAAACCAGCTCATCTCACAGGCAAGATGGGAAATCAAGTGGCTCTTCTAACACTAAATGAGAGGCTGTACTTATACATTGCTGAGTCACTAGTAAAAAGAAATAGAGAGAAGCAAAAAGAAAACTGCCCCTACATAACTAGGAGAAGCAGCTCACAGCATTTTTTTAACATCTGCTCCTCATGGGGGCTTATATCGTAGAGCAGCTCCTCTTCAAAACATGACTCATATATACTAAGCCAGTACAACCATTAATCAGTCCTGCTACAACAGCCTGCAGGTATAGCAGGTAGGTTTCTAGTAATAATCCATGTGTGGAATAGAATGGAAAGCTTGCTTAAGGCTGATCTTGAGTAAGCTATGGCAGTCTTAGTGGCGGTAAGGACTGAAGGGTTCATGAAATGGGCCCAATGAGCCTCTGGAGTGCCAAGCGAGCGGGGATGGGGGCATCGGAAAACTCAATTGCCCTCCATTAATGCAAAGAGGGGACTTATAGATTCTCACTTCCCTCCCCTCCCCGAAGTCAAGAAATGAAACACTTATCTGCCACAGTCAAGTAAGGTTCTCCATCTCCATTTGGGCTGCCATCTCTAAGTTGCCCACAACAGCTTCTTGTTCTTGCTGAGGGATCATGAAGAAGTCTAATTCACCATGGTGATTGCTTCTTGCAGTGAATTGACTGCTGTCACTTGTGCCCATGACTTCTGTTCCTTGGGTCGGCTCATCTGACCAGGGCTGGGATGCTGTGTCTCTTCTCCTTCACCATGTGCCAAGCCATCTTGGAGACTGCAAAATGGTTGGGGAATGAAAAACTGAAGTCCATGCTGTCATGCTCTGGGAGGCCTCCCTCCTGTTTCTATCAACTGGGTGCTGCTGGCTCTTGTGGCGATAAGGGTATGGCACTTTCTGTTGCAAGAGGGTAGTGAGGCCTCAAAGACTAGAACCTCCAAACTGTCTGGCAGTTGGGTTCCAAAGGCAATTCCACTGGTTTCTCCTTGGTGGGCAGGATAGTAGCAGTCCACAGCAGTCGGGCTCCTCAGGAACCTGAAGTCCTCCGGAAAGGTTTTCTTGAGGAAGTCCATGAGACTATCCGGCATGGAAAAATGAAAGGTACTCCATTATACATTACCCGCATAGTGGTGGGGTAGCGAGAGAGAATGAGAGACTTCTTTATGTAATAGACTCCAGCATTCTGTAAAGGCCTTTTGCCACTCTGAAAGCTCCTGGGAGTACTCCTGGAAGATTTGGATCCCCATTCCATTCCAGGAGAAGTGCCTTGACTCTTTCCACCACAGTAATTAATTAGTTTTGGTAAAAATCAAGAAAATATGCAAATATGAGGTGCAGGCACTCCCTGGGCCTTGGCGGAGTAACTGAGGGAATGATGAGCCCATTCAGTTTGAAGAGATATGCGGAGGGAAGGCCAAGTAATTGGAGGAGTGTCTGCTGGAGAAATTTGATGATGTCCCATTGCTCTGCCCCTTCAGGAAGCTGACAAACCATAAATCGTTGCAGCAGCTACGATTTTCAAGATCATCTACTTTTACTGGAGGAGATAAAGTGTTCATCCTTGCTCTCTAGCTGAAGCCTGCAATTCTTGTGTGGCTACATCATGAGCCCCAAGGTACTACTTGGTTCAGAACAGGCGACTCTCGATGGCTTGCATAGTTTGTATATTATTATTGATGGCTATGGTCATCTGAGCCATCTGTGCCAGCAGCTGGCTGAACATTTGTTCTGTCATTGCAGATGCGGAGGATGCCAGTAGGGATGATGCCATCTTGCAAGCCCCTGAGCTTCTGACCATTCTGGATATTACAGTCAAGTTTCCACCCAAAACCGCAAAGGAGAGCAGGAATCAAGCGAGGTGAGTTCTCCTTCAATTGGATCTGTGAGTAGGGTACTGATGGTGTCCCGATTGATGGATGTTGAAGGATTTGTCCCACAGTGTCAAGAGCTACACACTTATGCTGCCATCTTGAACCAGGGCTAAACCATGCCCCACCTAAGTTTAATTTCTGATGAGGCACACTGCCTAAAATGAGTATTCAAAATCTAGGGTCCGGTCAGTACATGGATACATGCATTTATAGTGTTTTTTTTTAATTAAAATAGTCCCCTATCCCATCTTCCCACTCCCATTGAGCACAGAATGTGCCAGTGCACCACTCACAGACTGGCACCACTATCAGGAGTCTGATTGGAAAAGGAATGCTTGGATTTCACTTTTTTGGAAATACAATGTTGCCACCACAATGCCCACCCACACCAAGCACCAAGTGTGACACTGACATTGTGACTGCCCCATTTTCAAGGGTACAGTTGGGACAATGAAAGTAGATTTTTAAATATAACAGCTCTAGTCATTCAACAACACCACTATCTAACCCCCAGCCACCTTCCCAACAGCTTGAACTCAGTGTTAAACAGTGATAGGAATGATGGTGTTTTGTATTTGTGTGCTGTATTAGTAGAATCTGTGGATTTCTTGCCATATAAAAAAATTTAATATTCCACGTGTACCCTGTCAAACTTTATTTCTCTCAGGGATCATGACAGATGTGAATATCTTTACTTTAGCTGACAGCCAAACTCCTCTCACATGGGTGACCCTGTCACCTGTTCAAACTATTAAACTTCCTACTCTAGTAAATGAGAGTGGAGTGGAGTGGAGGGAGTAACAGAACAGCTAAACCTAAAGTGAATAAACAGAATCCTGTCATGATTACATTGATTGGCAGCTTACTCAGTGGAGCATGTGATTCCAGAGTTCTTATTGGAACTGTGATTTGGGTTTCACAGTCCTTTAGGAGAACTAAAAAAAAAAAAAAAAAAATGAACTCAATTCCTTATTTTACAAAGGAGAATTCTGGTTGGAGACAATGGCAGCAATACATAACAAGCATTTGTCAATGCCAAATGTTTGCTTGCTGGTATTAGCTTTGGAAGTGCAGGAGTTAGACAGATGCAGAATAGGAATGGCAGTGAAGTATTGAACTTCATAAACTCCACTTCCACCCTGCAGAGATGAACAGGCATTGAGGTATACCTTTGGGTCATCACGCATAATGCTCAAGCCATTTCACCTCACCCTATCCTGCAGACACTGACAAGTGTTGAGGTGTGCCTTAGGGTGTTTGGCTTTACAGGTACCCCATTCCATAATGACATACACTGAAATGGGTGCAGTATAATAGAATGGGGTGAAGTCTGGGGCCAAAGAGTCCATGGCACACCTCGATGCCTGTCACTGGCTGTAGGATGGGGTGGAATAGCATGAAACATTACAACCAGCAATCAAAGGCATACCCCAATGCCTGTCAGTCTGTACAGGGTGGGATGTTATGGTTAGGAACCATAATGCCCCAGCCGTTCATTGGTATTTGCACTACAAATTTTCAACATGGCCTTTTGTGACCCTAACCTCATGAAAGCATTTGGAACCTCTGCTCATGAACAGTGGCACTGTGATTTTGTTACTCTGTTTTGAATGTTGATGTGCTACAAGCGACCGCACCATTCTGCACCAGATGTACGAAAACACACTTTGGCAGGATGTGAAAATGACAGCTATTCTGTTCATAAGGAGGTGTGTAAAAATGCCAATGTTGAAAATCTGGAGTGAAAATATTAAAAATTCTAGAAATTACGAGCATGCGTGAAACTGCCAATGCACACTCTTAATACAGTCATTTTGTGAAATGTCCTCACCAAATTTTCAACATAGGCATTTTGGGACCTCTGCTTATGAACAATGTCACTGTGATTTTGTATCTCTCCCCGAATGCTGATTTCCCACAGCGACCGAGCCATTGCGTGCCACATGTGAAACCACATTTTGGGCAGGGTGAAAAATGACAGCTGTACTGTCCATAAGGAGGTGTGAAAAATGCCAATGCTGAAAATCTGGGTGAAAATATTAAAAATTGTAAGAGTTACAAGCATGCATAGAAACTGTGCGAATGCATGCTTTCATGACATGATCATTTTGGAATTATTTCACCAAATTTGCAACATAGGCCTTTTTGGGAACCCACCTCATGACCAACAACACTGTCATTTCATTAATCAGTCCCAAAGGTGATTTCACGCAGTGACCACAAAATCACCTTTTGGGACTGAATAACAAGATGACAGTGACTGAATTCATGAGGTGGGGCCACACAACCCCATGTTGAAAATTTGGTGCCAAACTTCACAAAAATGGCTGAGATATGTACCAAACTTGAAAAAACATTTATGCCATTATACAGCTTACCGGCATTTTTTCAGTTCGCGGTCGACTTTGAAGAGTGCAGACATGTTCCCGGTCCACGAAGATTGTCATGCCAGGCTCCAGATGTAAGTATGGAGTGAGAGGGTGAAGGGATGTGGGAATCAAGAGGGTGGGGGCGGGTTGGGGAGGGGCACCGGACACAATGAGGGACCATTTTCCACTTTTCAGGTAAAAAATTTAAACCATCATGAAAGGTTTTCTTTTTGCAGGTAGATTTGGTGTGCTGGAGTGGGCTCCCAATGTGCTACCTGAATGTTTCTTTTGGGGGACTGGAGCCGACAGGGATTGGGACCCCTTCAGCAAAAAAAGGGTCTGTGTTTGGTGGGGACATGATGTCAATGGGGATTGGGCACCCTTGACAAATGAAATCTATGGGGACATTATGCCGATGGGGAGTGGGCTCCCCTGTCACCAAGTGAAGTGGGAGGGCATGCCAACAGAGTTGGGCACCCCATCAGCTTTCATGGGACTCAGGCGGACGGCGACAGCCGGCACCATGTTAATGGAAATTTTATACCAGGCAGGTACCACCAAGCAATGACTGGTCGCTCCCTCATTGCAGTGGTGTTTTGTTCAAGTTGGTGGCACACGTGCTGAACTAGTGTCCAGAGCAGCATGCCACCACATTGGGGAAAGAGGGCCAAGCCTCTAAATGCAGTGGTGGAATTGTCGTCCACAGTGCTGCACCTCCAAAACCCGCTTCTCTCCTAAGCTGTCACATAATGTTTATTGATGCGTGGGCACATGCAAGCTTAAAAATGGGAGAACAAGTGAAATTATCCCATTCATTTAAAATGGGGTGCTAACTATGAAGTCTTTTGTAAGTGGTTGGGTAAGTTTTTCTTGTGAGCATACTTTTATTCAGACTAGTTTTGATTTAAACAGCTGAGAATTTTGGATGACCCTCCTGATATCAAAATTAAATAAGCTAGTTGCTAACAGCGATCTAGCTCTTAGCAATCTACCACCTTGATGCTCACATGCAAAGACTACAATAAAAACCTGACTAAAATCTAAAAACAAGCATATAAAACATATAAAATGTATCTGCACATTTATCTTTAACTAAACAAAATCACTGCAATCGGAGTAAAACAAAATACAATTACAGGGTACCCTGACTACTTACTGTATGATGCAGTAAAAATGTATTGGTATTTTTTGATATTTGGGTAAGGCCCACTAGGCACAAGTGCCTGTTTTCCTGGCAACCCAGGAGCACTGAGGAGGTTAAGTGACTTGATCAGAGTTACACAATATGCAAGTGGAGTTGTGGGAATCAAACCCAGGTCTACTAGATGTCCTCAGCTCTTTCACAGTTTGTTACTCTAACCTCTAGTCTATACTGCCAACTCCAATAACCCCCAGATTTAATGTTTAAATATGTGATTTCAAAAATAGTGTACAGTACCTACACTGCAAATTATGAACATTAAACACTTTAACAACATTTTACTAAAACTCAATTATTCACCACTCTATTTGCTTATTTTTCTTGTACTAAAGTGGGTAAATAGCTGGCAGAGCACTGTAAACAGCGGTTGATTAGGCTTCATTAGTTTACATCCAGAAACAGAAAAATGTATTTCTTCTGGATTTATTTAATATTGATTTGCTGTGGTTAACTTTATGGAATCTATTTAGCACTGTATGAGGCAGATGCTTTTAAATTTTGGAAGATGGGCAAGGCGTCGATAGCTTATCAGTTTAGTATTCATTTTAGGAACATAAACTTTTCTTTATGTTTTAAACATATTCAAGTGGCAGTGTATTCATTTAGCAGTTTATACTGACTAATACTTGCTGCAAAAACATTAAAGATTTATTGTGAAGCAGTCAGGGTCTATAGAAGAACTCACACAATTCTCCCACAATTTTTGCAAAAGGATCACCAATTTTGGGTAACTTTTCCTCAATTTTCCAGTGGCCCTGCCGATAAATGAGATACAGACTGTTCTACTGCAGTTTATATGTCCTTTTAGTGTTCTGTGTCTCCTTTTGCAGTTACCTTGACCTAGCCAATGTAAGTCTCATTCTAGCACACTGTTTCTTTCACTTCATTAATACCATAGCACATGTATTTAAAAGAGGTGAATTGATGGACACCTGACACCTGTAGCTCTGCACTGCATTTCTCATTGTAGATAAGAACTGTCTTCCTGCTGCTCACATATCCTATGAGTTCTCACCCCCTACAGAAAGCAAAGTCAGTTAGTTGAACATGAATTTTTGTCAAATAATGAATCTTACTAGGTTACAAGCACAAATATGAACTGTGAAATAACATCATGTTAACCAACTGTCATGGATTACTCGATATACATGTGTAAGTGCACAGTATGGGTAAAAAACTAGCAAATGCTTAATGCAGTATGTGTTTGAAACCTTTGAAATTGTTGGCATGTAATATAAATTGCTTTTAACAAATCCATATCTCCTCAATATGCCTATACCATATTTTTTCACTAATGTTTAGTAATAGATACAGTCGAAGTGAACTGATAACTTGTTTATACTTTTAGGGAATAAATTGGTAACTTGTTTATTTATATTTTTAACATTGATCAATTTTGATAGATACAAGGGATGACTACACTACCATAAAATAGGAAATAGGCTGGCAGTATAGCCTAGAGGTTAGGTAATGAGCTGTGAATGAGCTTGATATAGTGAGCAGACCTGGGTTTGATTTCCACAACCTCCACTTGCATACTGTGTGACTCTGAGCTAGTCACTTAACCACCCAGTGCTCCCAGGCTGCCCCTGAAAATAGACAAATGAGGATATCATTATACTATCTCAAAAAGTAAGGAAATTATTTATGAAAACTCTGTTAATGCATCATTTAGGGTTAAGACTACAGTGAAAAAGCACAGAAATGTGATTTTAGGGTTTCCAACCCTAACTCCCCCCACACACACACCTAAAGCAAATCGGAGTGGAATCTTCCTTGAGGTTGTCAAGCCTAAAGCTCACCCAATAGCAGCTGCAAGAAAGCTTAGATGTGATGGACACAGGTGTGTTATGTTTCAGGAGTGTATTCAATTGCATGAGCTTTAGGGCTAACAACCCCAAGGAAAACTCCACCCCGATTTATGTATTTATTTTATTATTTATTTATTTGAATTTTGGTAACTGAGTAAGCCCACTGAGACTATGCAATCCCTTTTCAGGAGAGACTCGTGATTTGCTTCCCGTGTGTGGGACTTTAGGGTTGGAAACCCTAAAGTTACATTCTCCAACTTTGTCATTTAAATATTTTTTATTTTTTATTTATTTATTTAATTCTTGGATTACAATTTCCTATGAGTCAGAAGACTCTTTTGCATAGGTTCCATGTCATACGACGACAAGTAACAATACAGTCAAACAAATTACTAAAAACATCATCATATGGAGAAATACAGTTTCAATAGACAGATTAGTGTATCTTAACCCTAAATAGTGCATTAAAAGAGTTTTCTGCAAATATATATACATATATTATAGTGGCATAGTAGTGCCACTATAGCTGAGGTTGAGAGCCATTTACATGTTAAACCCAAAATGTTGCACCTTAATAACTTTGCAACTGTTTGACAGATTTGCCTGAAATTTGGAATACATGATCAAGATCCATACACCTTGGGATCTGCCAAGTTCCGTACCAGTTGCTCATACTGCTGCAGAGTTATTAAGTGTGATCTGCCTGGCGTTTACTGCTTTCTGGAATTTTACCGTCACGCTTACAAGTCGCTTAGTTTGCGCGACTAGTCCAAAATCTTCAGGGAACATGTGGCCAAGGTCCTGATGTGCCTTTTGAAGATTTTGTGAAAAAATATTAAACGGTTCAAAAGTTATTCAAAAACAAGTTCCCATTATAAGTCAATGGGAAAAGTTAAAAGGTTAGACAGTGTCGCAAATGCAGTTTTACTTTCACAAATGGCCCTTTTACTGTTGCAAATCCGCATTTTGTTTTCAGTTAGTGACCACAAAATGCTTGGCATTTAAAATTGGGACCCTCTAGCAAACTAATTCTTTTGTATTCACCTAGTCGGACCCTGAGGATGCTAGCCATGTCTTTATTTCGGGTAAAACACCCCAGAAATATGTTTTAAATTTCTGGAAAAGTAATTTCTCAAAGTACTGTCGCACTTGTGACAGTGTCGAGATAATTTCTTGACTTTACGCAAACTTTGACAGTACTTTTCTAGGTTGTGGAAAATGACAGCAATTCTTTGGCACCTGTTGCAAAAGAATGGTTTGGTGTTTTGGCATGAAATTTGGAGAGAACGCAGCTGACATCTCACAGATGTGCCTTTCAGTGTTTTGTTGAAAAAATATTACATATGACAAAGTTACTGCACTCCAAAGTTGACACTTTTTCCCATAGGATAACAATTGGCATCCGACACATTACAAGAATCGTTTGGTGCCCTGCTGCAAAATAACGGTTTGGTCTTTTGGGCTGAAATTTGGAAGGAACACAGGCGATATCCCACAGATGTAACTTTTCAAATCAAATCAAATCAAATTTATTTATAATGTGCTTTTCAACATATCAAAGCGCAAGTACAAAACAGCATCTTACATAATAAATAATGACATAAAAACAATAAAAGCAGCAATAAACCTATCCAAATGCTAGTTCAAATAAATAACTCTTCAGGGACACTTTAAATGATTCCATGGACAGGCACTCTCTAATCTGACGGTAGAGAATTCCACAGGGTTGGGGCTATAAAAGAAAAGCTCTGGCCCCAGATGACTGAAGGCAAACCCTGGGAATCTCTAGCAATCCCTTTGTCAACGGAGGAATGGGCAGAGAGGGCAGTAAGGTCAAAGGAGATCTTCCAAGTAGCCCAGTCCCTGACCGTGTAGGGTCTTATAGGTCAGCAAGGCGACCTTGAAGGTCATTCTCCACTGCACCGGCAGCCAGTGCAGTTCGTGCAGCACAGGTTGTGGTTTGGTGAAAAAATATTAGAGGGAGCCAAAGTTATGGCACTCCGAACTTCTCTTTTCCCATAGGATAACATTATGGGGTTTGCAGCGCCTTTCAGGACCCGTATCTTGGAAGCGGTGCGAGATACGGACTTTTCGTCAGAAAAATACTTAGCCTCCTGAAGCATAAAACTAGCCAGGAAAGTCATAAATCATTTGACATTTAAATTTCTACGTCGTACGGTTCCTGAGATATAAGCAATTTAGTATTCCAACTCCTCATTTTCTGCTCCGAGAACCATTATTATGCATACATTTTTGTACTCACTGTCTTTCTTTATGCAGCTTTTAGGAAAACCAGCCTGTGCACTTACATTACTGTTACCATTACCATTTTAGCTTGCTGGTTCCATTCCGTTTCACTTACCATTCATCTCGCCACCATGTGTGTTACCTTGCCTTTAAGCCTGCGCTTGCGTTGTTTTAACATTTCTGTCTACACTACTGTTTCTCTTTCTGTTTCACTTGCGTCACCATGCACTTACTATTTGTGTTTGTGTGCACAATGTTACTATGTGACAAGACATCATGTGGCAGGAGGGCCCCATGCTCCTGCCGCTGCATTACATTCACTATTTCT
Organism: Neoceratodus forsteri; assembly: GCA_016271365.2. NCBI lineage: Eukaryota > Metazoa > Chordata > Ceratodontiformes > Ceratodontidae > Neoceratodus > Neoceratodus forsteri. The sequence continues at coordinate 1,220,484,967 of CM057459.1, read as the reverse complement.
CGTTATCATTCTCAAAAAGAAGGAAATCAGAGGAAAAAACTCCATTTAATGCATTAGTTAGGTTGTTCCACACTGACAAAAGTGAAAATTCAGTGTTAGGGTTGAAAGCCCCCTTGGCTCCCCGCTCCACACCCTCAACCGGCATTCGGGTGTGCATTAGGTTTGGTCCTAACTCTCACCCCATTCTTCTACACCTCTGCTTCTTTACACATGTGATGGGGTGAGAGTTATGGCTGACCAACCCTAATGCACACCCTGATGCCGGCTGTGGGTGTGGGCAGTGGGGCCAGGGGACTTTCAACCCTAACACGAATTTCCTCACTTTTGTGGTGTGGAACAACCCTAACTAATGCATTAAATAGAGTTTTTTGCCTCTAATATATATATATATATATATACAAATATATATATATATATTCGTGCTCATATAGTTAGTGTTGAACTAGGGTTTCTATGTTCAACCATTTGCATGAAATTTTGCATGCCTATTCTTGTGTGACAGATCTCTAAATGTACTACATTTTATTCTGATTGAATGTGTACTTTCAAAGATCTGGAGAGTGAAAAAGTGAATTTTTCTTACTTTGTTCCTGTTGGTTTAAATGGGATTTTCTTTGAATTTGACTACAGACCAAATGGTTTCGAATTTTGGTCTGCAATTTTCAGGGTAGAAAGGGTCTGACTCACAGATGTGCCTTTTGCTGGTCTGGAGAAAAATATTAATCTGTTCCAAAGTTATTCCAGTTTAAAAGTTTTGTAAATTGGTTCTGAGCATGTTCAGTAAGGACCTGAAAATAGCTGAATGAAACCAAAATATAATTCTTTGTTCATATTGATGTCATTCTTTTTCATTTGAGGAAACTCTTTTCATTTGGCCCCATATTGTTTTCAGTTTTCTCTGAAAATTAAAATTAAGAAACCCTGAAAATGATATTTTGGGGAGGAACCAACAGATGTACCTTGCTTATTGGAACCCCTTAGCTGGATTCTGCAGTTGAGTGTTATAGAATTCTTCTGAAATATTTTTTAACATTATAAATCTTGTTTCATATCAAGTAATACAAAACAAGATCTTGTTTTGTATGATGAGATACAAAACAACTTCTTTTTCATATGCCTGTAACAAAGAAAATGGTCTCTTGATGTATCTGTTTTGCACTCCCCATCCTCCTATCCATGTCCTACCCTTGGATCTTTATACCCATTCTTTCCTGGTGTCTAGTTGCCCTCCCACCCTTGATGCCCTTACCCCTTGTTTATGTCTGTCCCTATGCACCCTATTGTTTTTCATGATACTGCCAACATCGGGAGCTCATCCCCATGTCAGCATTACAATCCCTCAGCAATGTGGGACACTAGGGACCCACTCCCAGTTTCCCCAAACATCAATTAATTTGTACCTGTAAAATAGGAAACAGTCCCCAACGTCTCTTTTTACCTGAAAAATGAAAGAGGTCCCTCGTCATCCACACTGTCCCCACCCCATCCCAACCCTCCCACTGAGCACCCACCACCCACCCCACTTACCCTATTCCTACCTCTGAAGGTTGTAGGCTTTCATCTTCTGTGGATCAAGACACATCTGCACTCTTCAAAGCCAAACCGTGAACTGAATAATCAAGGTAAGTGCCATATAATGTATTTTCAATTACGTTTTGAATTTATGTTCATAACCATGCCATTGTTATGACTTTTTTTCAGCAAATTTTCAACATGGGCTTTTGGTACCCCACCTCATAAATACTGTGACTGTCATTTCATTAAGCAGGCCCAGAAAGTGATTTCAAGGTCACTGCACAAATCAGCTTCGGGACAAATAATGAAATGTCTCCACCAGTGTTCATCGGTGGGGTCCCAAAAACCATGCTAATCTGGTGAAAAAAATTCTAAAATTAGCTAAGTTATGAGTGTTCATTGAACATTTTTCAGCATATGTGTAACTTTTGTAATTTTCAATATTCTGAGTCCAAATTTTCAACATACCATTTTTCACATCCTGCCTGAAGCATGTTTTGCACCTGTGGCATAGAATGGAATTTTGGCATGGATTAGAACATTTTCACCTATGGGGATTATAAGGTGGGATGATAAGAAGACTATGTTCAAAATTTGTGGTCAAAATATGAAAAATGCCAAAGTTATTACCATTAGTGGCAATTTCTGTTCACCAGCTTGTAACTTCAGAAATTTTAAATATTTTGACTCCAGATTTTCAACATAGCCTTCTTATTACCTGACCTCATGCATGTTACAGCTCTTATTTTCAAATCTTTCCCAAAATGTGTTTTCACACCTATGGCATTACAGTTCTATAGAATTATGTTTTGGCATGGATTTGACAATTTTCCATACCGGAGTACTTGGTGGGAAATAAGATGGTTATGCTGACAATTGGTCTGATTGTCTATAAAGAGCACAGAGCCCTCGGGCCCTGCACTTCCATGGCTCATACATATGCACATATATGGAGTAGGGGCCCAGGGCCCAGAGGGCCCTGTTCTCCCTACGGACAAATAAGGATATGATTATACTATCTGAAAAAGTAAGAAACTCATTTCAAAACACTTCATTAATGCATCAGTTTGGGCTGTTGCTAAATTGACAGAAGCAGTGAAATGTGATTTTAAGGTTTCCAACCCTAACACCCCATCCTGCAGACACTGACAGACATCAGGGTGTGCCTTGGGGTCGACAGCCCTAACACTCAACCCATTCTCCTATACTGTACCAATCTCAGCTTATTTACATATGGAATGGGGTGAAACTTAGGGTTGAGTACCCTAAGGCACATCCCTGATGCTTGTCAGGGTCTTCAGGATGAGGGTGGGGTGTTAGGGTTGAAAACTCTAATACCTCATTTCCTGCTTTTGCCACTTTAGTAACAACCCTAACTGATGCATTAACAAAAGTTTTTGCAATGAATATATATGTACTATATAGAGAAAGAGACTGGGAGTGACAGAAAGAGAGATTTATATTATAGTGGCGCCATTTGCACTTTAATAACTTCACAACATTTCAAAATAATTGCACAAAATGTGGCATGCACAGTTTTGCTGTGCAGGTCTCTTGATGTGCCAACATTTGTTCTGATCAGATGTGTGATTCTGATATCCAAATAATGAAACGTAATTTTTCAGGGGATTTTTTGTTGTTTTTTTTGTCCGCTCCAAGTGCCCAGATGGTTTGGAATTTTTGTCTTAAATTTTCAGGGTAGAAAGGGCTTGGTCAGCAGATGTCCTTTTAGTGTTTGGTGAAAAAATATTAATCAGTTTCAGAGTTATTAATTTAAAAATTTCGGATTCAGAGTATGCTCAGTAAGCACTTCAGGACAGATGTTTGGAACAAGAAAAAAGTTGGCCATAGGAATCAGGATTTTGTTTCATAATGGGGCTAATCTTTTTCTTATGAAAAATCCAGATTCATATGCTGCCATCTTGTTTTCCATTTTTAAAACAATATCTAACCCACAAAAGTCACATGCTGCAGTGAGACCAGTACATGTATCTTGCTCATCAGGACCCCATTAGGTGGATTCTGCATTAAATTTTGTAGCAATGATCCCCAAATATGTTGTTTTTTATTTGCACATTGTTTTTCGTGACTCGCTTCTTCTTTTTCATATAGCCTTTTTGTTCATACAAAATGATCCCATCATACAAAAATTATTTTGTACTTAGTTTTTTACATATTTATCAGCTCAGTGACACTTTATAGCCTATGCATTACAAGTCAATTACTTGGGGTCCTTCTTGACCAATTCCTTGACTTTAACTTGCACATTCCTCTACCTGCAAAACTGTAAATTCAAAACTCGGTGTTGCTTACAAGAGTTGCTATATGCTAACACCTTCTGCAAAGCTGGCTATTGCCGGGTATCTTGTTCCCTGCCCTTACTTATGGTGCCCCATCTTAGCTGCAGCAATAAGTCTTCTGTCCATAAACTGCATGTAATGTACAACATATGTAGTAGTAGTAGTAGTAAAATTTATTGATCGACTTAAATATAAGTCATTACAATCATAAAACACATTCATTACACTCCAATATATTTTACAATCATATAAAATATCAGTGCAATATCAGAATTAGCATTAAACATACAATGTGCTATATTTAAAAGTCTCCTTTATACAAAAAGCATTCGATGTGCAATTATTGTCTTTTATGTTGTCGGTGGTCTATCTATATTTTTACTATAGATTGCTTCATTTCCAGTTTGGATCAGATTTTTGGTCTATTAGAGTATATCCCTTGATTCTTAGACCAGTGATTTATCCTCATATGTAGTTTTTTCCATTCAATTATCTTAAGGAAGGAATGTAAAGTATTTTTGTATGTTGTGATCTTAGCAGATAAGTCCCTAGGTATCTGGTTCAAATTCTAATTCACTTAGGACTTCCCTAAAATCCGATGTCTATCTTTTTCATAAAATGGACACAGTATCATCAGATGTTTAAGGGTATCTAAATCTATAGCCACACTTATAAAATATTTCCCAATATTTTTCCCTTTATTATAAATATTTGTTTTCCAGTTACTGGCCATGCATTCAAATCTGGCTCTAGTTAACAATTTACTATGTTGGGGTTGTTCAAAATTTGCAAATGGGATTCTAACTTATGTGATCTTTTATTTTTGCATCCATTCTTTGGTCTTGTATTGTATAAACATGGCCATATCATTTGCATATTAATATCTTTAGTTCTTTCCTTGATTTTTAACTTAATTTGTTGTATCGGTAGAATCAGACTCTCTGGAGTTATTTCAGCAGACCTAATGGTTTTATTACTTTTTCAACTATTGCCATGCTTGGGAATATAATTTGTTGCCTCTGGTAATCTACTGCTTCCTCTAAACAGAATCTGGTCAAGTTTAGTTTGCTCATGTTGTAAACATTTAACCAGTAATTAATTTGTCATTGTTTGATTTCATACTCCAGAGGTAGTTGTCCCAGTTCTGCCCTCACCATAACTGAAGGAGTACTATTGGGTAAACCTAAACATTTATTGTAAAATTTATTTAGAATTATTTTCAATTTGGATATGTCATTTAATCCCCATGTTTCTGCACCATATAATAACTGAGATCTTATTTTTGCATTTAAAACTCTTTAAGTTCCTTTATTGACTGTTCTCCATGTCTATATGCAAATGTATTCAAAATCAGTATAAATCTGTTCACCTTGTCCCCAGCATCTTTGACCTGGTTATTCCATGTTCCATACTGCATTATGGTTACACCCAAATAACTAAAGTTTTAACTACCTCTAGTGAGTGACCATCTATTGTATATTTATTTTTTATTATTTCCTCCAAATACCACAGGTCGATTCTAGAATAGATTTACTTCTGGTGTAACTGCACTTAGCCAAAGAATGGTGCAAGTAGCAATGTCACCAGCAGTTGTGACATCTTGGTATTCTACAAAGTGACCTGCGACGTACAGCAGGCCACTTACGCAAAGATGTAGTTAAGCCTGTAGTTATGCCCTAAACCCCTGTGACTTGGTGCTGGGGTTTTACAGCACAATTGTGCCCTATTCAGTAGGAGCGGCAACAAAGTCCCCAATGTCAGGATTCTACAAGAACCCGAGAGGAGAACCATCAAAGTAAGTTACACCAGTATTTAGCTGGTGTAACTGTAAATACACCATCTGGGGGTTCTGTAGACCTACCAGAAGCCCAACACACAATCCATGTGCCCTTCTCTAATGCCAAGAATACCCTGTAGGTGCTCCACAGGTCATTCGCATCATGGCCCACCAATCCCTGAACCTGTTCATGCCCTGCAGAGTGCAGCACACCCTGCCCCCGGACCCCAAACAGTAAAGCCCAGCAGGACTGTGCACACACCCTCATGCCCCTGAACCCCCACCACTAAAGGACCTGTAGGAAGTGCCGTAAACCCCTCCTGTGCCCAGACCACAGAAACTGTTGCAATCAGTAAAATAACACAACAACCCTGGAAATCTAGTAGCCCCCCACCCAGCTGTGCCCTCCACCCAGCAACCCATCCATCCCCAGCTGGTAAATAGCACGCCACCTCTCACCTCCACTGGCCAGCCACCAACTGAATTCAGTAGGAGCACACTCACTGTATAGATGTGCTCAGGGGTGTGAATGCTCATTCATTTCTGGCGCGTCTGCTCCCAGTGAGCGTCTACTGAACTCCGGTCGGTGGGTGGCTGTGAAGTGAGAGAGGCCTGTGCCAGTTGCTGGCTGGGGACGAGTGAGGGTGCTGGGTGGAGGGCACAGCTGGATGGGGGGCCACTAGACTACTAGGCACAATTTTCCATATGTATTGCACATACATAGGACTCGTGTACTGTACACACTGTACAGTAGACCAGTCGCATGGGGATTGGGATAGGTGTTGGGGACCCTGTGGCATGACAGTGGATGGGGAGCCTCTAGCCCTGCAGGGCTCTGCTGGGCTAGGGCATGGGGCACTGCACCTGTGGGATTGCAGTTGCAGCTCGACATCCTCACAGGTACCCCTCTGTTTGGTGTACCTGGCTGTATGCTGCAAGTTGCAGGACTTAGACGTGGGGACCCTGCACCTTCTAGAATAGGGTGCAGGGTCCATGTTGCAATGGCATTTGGCGCAAGTCACCTTTGGCGGTGACTTGCACCAAGCTTCTAGAATCTGGCCCCATTATTTAGTTTTGTCATAGTTCAGTACTAAGTCTGCCTTGTTACATTCATCCACAAATTTCTTTAGCATCCTTGTAGATATGCCTCCTCATCTCCTCACCTACGCACCACTGCCAACTCTACAAGGACTTAAAATGGCTGTCTCCTCAGCTCACAGGAAATATGCTCTGTGCTCACTTGTTGATTCTGTTCTTCAACAGAATACACACCATCCTCACTTGCTACACTGCTTGTTCCCAAAACTCCTACCATGGCCTGCATTTGGCTGATCAATCTTACTTCACATACCTACATATCATACTGCCAAAGGCACTGCCACTTTCAACATTCCGCCCTCAAATCTGGAACTCTCTTCCCTAGACCTGCCTCTGACAAAGTCTCATCTCTGCTTCAAAAAGTGAACTGAGGCAATATTTATCTCTGACTGACACCTGCACTTGTTTTAGCCACACATGATTACCCTTATCCTATCTTCTCTCCTCTCTTTTTATATTCCTTTTATTATTTCTCTACTTCTCACCTATTGTTTCCTTTTAACCTACCCTATTATTTCTACCTGTAGCCCTTACTTGGTATACTCCTTACACCTTGAATGCTACTGCTGACTTCATTACTTGTATTCTGTTCAACCACTCCTCTCTAACCTTGTCGTATATTTTACTTTTTGCCCTATGTTACATTGCTTTACCTAATTCTGTTTCCAGTCATTTATATGTGTCCAGCTCTTATGTAATATGCAATATTATGCCTATGTATTATCTGTTGACATTGTGTGTAACTCTTCATCTGTATGTACTGTAATTGTTCTCAAGAATTAACAGTTTATTTACCTGTTGTACCTCCTGGGTTGTGCCTGAAAATAGTTGATTTTGGCTAGCGCACTTACCGGTAAATAAAAACTAAATAACTAAAATAAATAAATAAATTTCATGAATGACCAGCAATATGGACAAAAGATACCAGCACTATGATTATGTAGAACATTTGGCTTTGGTGTGCAGGAGTTTTCTAGCCCTTAATTCAGTAAATATGGAATGTTATAACCATCTGAGGTTTTATACGCTTGCAGTTATTTATTTATTTAACAGACTTTAGGATTATAACCTTTGAGACAGGGACTCATTTACAAAGGTTCCGCATCAGAAAAAACAAATACAAACACTTATTACATGGAGACATAGAATGGCAGCTAAAGGTTATAGTTTTTTCAGTTATACAATATTGCAGAAACAAGATCAGCTATACATTGCATTGAATGTGTTACTGAGAGCTTTATTTTAGAGTTTTCAAGAGAGCAATAAGTTTGCTGATAGAGGAGGGAGTAACAGGTTTGATATTTACAGTGAAGTAGAGAATTAGACAGATATCTTGTGAGTGCAGCCAAAGGATGCATTGTTAATAGGTAATGTTTGGTAACCCTATTGGTAGGAGCTCAGTTAAAATAAAAATGTGACACTTGTAGCCTCAATATGTGTTAAGGCAATGAGTGGTATTTATAATTCACTAGAAACTAGTGAGCGATTCTCATTTAACTGCTGATAAACACTAACGTTTGTATTTGAAAATAAAGAAAGATGCATATAATAAACATGAAAAAGCATTTCTGTCTGTTATTTAGTGGATTAGTTAAGACTTTGAATTGCATGGCAGCATTTTAAATTAGTGTAATTTTCTTTTACAAGGGAAGCATGATACACGTTAAATATACAATGATTTGTTTCAGATCAAGTGATTAAGAAATGATTATCTTCACACTGGTGTCTATGGACTCGATTTCAAATCACATAAGTGGAAACTACAACACTAACTTTTTTTAAAGCTCATAGCGTGGGAGCTTCATTCATCATAATATATCCTGAAGGCTTTTATATGACTCCATCATTGCTAATCTCATCTTCAAATCAAATTATCCAAATTAGCAAAAATGGTTGCCAAATTTTACCAAATCCATGATAATCATTTTCCAAATAAAAGGTGGAGCTATCAACCTTGTCTTAATCAGTCTTTTCTGGACCCATTCTCTCTATGGGGAACTGTATCTTTCAATGTTGTAAAATTGTTTTGATAGCCACCAGCACCCTATATTCCATAGGGTTTTCTGACTTCCCTGTCAATCCTGGGGCTCCATCAAAAATCCAAAATAGCAATCCCAAGGTTGAAAGGAAGTCATAACCCAAAATTTTAGACAAAAGGCCCATATGACTGATCAATAATCCTTGATCAAGGGGCAATTTATTAACATATGGGTTAGAGTACCTCTTCCACCCCACATCTGTGACAGAATTCTGGAATCGAGGCATTAAACTTATGAAGTTTAACCGGGTGTAATAGGTCCAGTGCAAAGATTAAAATAGATCTGCAGTAGATGGTTATTCTTAATGTTGATGTTCTGAAGGTTCATAACCTGAAACCATTTTTCATCTGGAATCTAAGTATTCAACTCTCTTCCCATGCTGACATTTACAGTACTTGAGCCCATGTAAAGAGTCCACCCATAAAGTTTATAGTTTGGAAATTAAATGGCTATTGGTTTCAAACTTACAAAAATCTCCTCAAAGGGGAAATAGGAAGAAGGAGGGATCTACAGTTCTTCTTATAGACATAGTCCCAGACTTACAAATACTGCCATCTATGATTAATTGGTACATCATATTTAATCTGGAATTGTTCATAGGTCATAAAGTTAGATCCTTCATAGAAATCCCCTAAAGTCTAGATATGTCTATGGTAGTACCATTTTTAAAAACTTTACCTTTCACAGAGGGAGAAAATATTTATTACTGTATATTGGTGTCCATGCAGAAATTTTCCCTGAATAATTAAGTAATTTATTAGCCTGGGCCCATGTGTAGGTTGTAGTACCAGTGTGTACAGTGCAGCTGATGATAGATTAAATCCTTAATAACAATTAAGGATAAGAGATCCATTAGCCTCAGTCCATTAGCAACCTCTTCCTCTATCCCCATACCTCCAATATGATTTTATCTGCATTAACTAACCATTGAAACTTGGGCTGCCAGATAATATACCCAAAATTAGGGCATCCCAACCTCCCTTTTCCTTATGATACTGCAGCTTACATAAAGCAACTCCAGAGAAAATCCTTGCCATAAAATTTCTGGATTATCTTATCCAGATCTAAAAAACTTTTAATGATACAAGGGATAGATTTAAACAAGAAGAGGAGCTTAGGCAAATATTCATATTTAGAATACTAATTCTGCCAAGCAGAACCAACGGAAGATGTTGCCACTTTGCCAAATGCATTTTATCTTAGATAGCAATGGGTCATAGTTATATTGAATTATTTTGTTAATATCTTGTGTTAACACAACCCCAAATATTAAATTTTTTCCTTTTTCATCGCTACTAGTGAAGTATGCTCTAAATTCAGAGGGTTACCTAAATACAGCAACTCTGATTTCTCCCAATTCACCTTATAGCCAGACAAGGCACGAATTCTTCCAGAATGTTATTGAGAAGAGAGTAGAAATAATGGATTATTCAGGAGATCAAAATGTTATCTGCTTACAGCATGATAACAGTGTTACCAAAATCTGAAGTAAGGCCTAACTGTTGAGCTTCCAATCTAATTTTAATAGCCAATGGCTCAAAATAGTGCAAAGATCAGATGATAAAGGACAACCCTGCCTTGTCCTCTCAAAAGTTGAAAATAGGAGATACAGCGGAGTTTGTCCTAATACATACTTGTGGATTAGTGTAAAGTAATTGAATCCATCTTAAAAACAATCTCCAAAACCATAACCTCTTAAAGTCTTTATAAGGAATGGCCGCTGCAGCCAATTGAAAGCTTTTCAGCATCTAAAGATGAGTGCAGTATCCATTCCTGCATATGCAAAAATAATATCAAAAGCTTTTCTGGTGTTATACTGCAGCTTTCTGCCATCTATGAAGTCCACTTGATCTTCATGTATCAGGCTTGATGCATATTTGGCTAATCTCTCTGACAAAATTTTGTGAAGATTTTGTAATCACTATTTAGTAAAGAAATAGGTCTATAAGAGCCACAGTATTCTGGAGGTTTATCTTTTTTAAGCAGCAGTATAATTTCTGCTTCATTAAGAGATTGTGGATTTTATTCTTCCACAAAGGAATTAAATAAATTCACAAGCTAAGGAGCAAATGTATCCTTAAGATTTTTATATTTTCAAAAGAGACCATCCGGACCTGATGTTTTACCATTAGACAATGTACAGTATTTATAACCTTCAAAACCTCTTCCACAGTGATTTCATATTTAAATCAGTAGCCTGAAACTCTGAAATTTGAGTCAGTTTAAGTCTAGCAAGGTATTATTTAATCCTAATCTGTTCTTCTTGGTTTTCTGGTTTATACAGCCTACTGTAAAAAGCATGAAAAGATTGATTTATTTCATCTTCTGATATAACTGATTACCTGTCTTTTCTTTTAATTTTGTTAATTCTGTTTCTATTCTGTTCCATCTTCAGTTGATAGGCTAAAAGTTTACATGGGATATCACCATAAAAGTAATATTTTGCTCGCACCCTATACATTTCTTTTCTGATTTCTCCTGTAACTGTTTTTTCATCTTAATTCTTGGATTCATAAGATTTATCTTTGTTTGTTCTGAGCCTCCTGCAACATGTTCGGCTTCAGCTGATGCTAACTGTCTTGCTAATACCACCAAATCCTTATCCCATCTCCTCCTTCTAATCCCCACTTGTGACATGACCCATCTCCTTAAATAAGCCTTTAAGGTGTCCCATATTATCTGAAGTCTTACTCCTGATTAGCATTATGGCCCATAAAGGCCATACTCTCCTCCTGGAGACTATCTCTAAAGCCCCTAAGAGACCACAGTGAGTTATCAAATTTCCATGATTTAAAAATATACCTTTGATCCTTTGGTCAGTAATACCCACGTGTAATAATATTGGGGCATGATCTGAAATTCTTATTGTTTCATATGAAACATTATAAGAAAATTTACCAAGGACTGAGGAGATTAGAAAAAATCAATCCTTGAAAAGATTTTATATGTCTTAGAATAGTATGAGAATTTTTTAAGGAAGGGAATAGGCTTCTAAAAGGGTCATATAAATGTAAGTCTTTCGTTGCCTGTTGTAGCACCTGAAAAGCCGCTTCTTCCTTTCTCTCATAGGGGTTCCCTATCAATTAAATTACAAGTTAGTTGAAGTCCCTCCTACTGTAATATTAGAGTCCAGCTGAGACAGTTCCAGAAAGATATCCATAAAGAACACTGGGTCGTCTTGATTAGGACCATATAGAGATACCAATGTAAAACATATATTGCAGATCTTGATAATTATCATTACATATTGGCCATTTTTATCTATCACAGATTTAACTAATTGATGGACAAGGTATTTTCTAATATAAACTGCTGTACCTCTGGCCTGATCAGAAAAGTCTGAGATATAGCCCACAGCCCTAAATAAATTTGAAAATATAAAGCATCATTCTTATCGAAATGGGTTTCTTGTAGCATGAGGCAATCTATATTCTTCCTATTAGCTAATTGCATTACTTTTCTTATTTTAATCCTTTTCTTACAACCATTAAGGTTCTAGGACATCATTTTCAATGGCTCCATTGGTGGAAAAAGTCCATCTAATAATGCCATAATCCAGTTCCACCTTATTATCCAGACTGGGGGTGGAAGTGGTCTACCATTTCTAAACTGATCAGGTCCACCTAAAGTCATAAAGATGATATTCTCAACAAGGTATCCAATCCATGATGCCATGTTGGCAATTAACCATGCTCCACACCCACGTGCTCTATTTCTTATATCAAAGAGCCTTTTTTTTTCTTTTGTTTTATACTTTTATTCACATTTTTTATTTTTCTGTGAAAATCTACCCAGCACCTATCTACTAAACCCAAACCCACATAAGTTATCCAAAATCTCAGATCTCAATGCCCAAAAACTAGCATATTATTTTTTAAACCATAATACCCAAGATGTATTGAGAAAATCCAAACTGATTTTACTAGAAGCCCTCATAACTAAGGGCTCCTTCCCCTCCCCACTGAAAGCTCTGAACCTTTACTGTACACAAAGATGTAAAGGTAAATGGGATAAAAATAGCACAGGACCCTCCACCTCCCAACCAACCTGACTAATATTCCCCAGAAATCAGATTTCCCCTTACCAGTTGTAAGTAGGGGAAAAAGGGGATGTGGGGAATGAGGGACTGAAATAAATAATCTTTTACATATTCCCTAGATATTATATATGCATATTAAATATGTACCTTATAAACTTCTCCCCATAACTATTTCTTAGCACTATGCAGAAGAATTTTTCTAAAGATAGACTCCATTTCACTGTTTATGTTAGCCCCCAGATCCAGTTTTCAGGGGCTTGTTGTGACCTTTTCTTAATAATTCTTCCACCTCAAATGGAGAATGGAAAAAGAGGTTTTCTATCCCAAAAACTCCTCAGTTTCACTGCTATATCAAAGAGAAAAAATACCCTCCTTCATAATTTGTCCCTAATGAAACCAAAACTTTTCTTTTGGTTAAGATATTAGGTGGAATGTCAGGGTATACTTGTAGGGACATGCCTTGATAATGGATACCTCTTTCTGCCCTAGCTTTAGCCAGTATTCTCTCTATCCTGAAATGTCAGTGGTTTTACATACATGAACTGTGGTCTCTTAAATTTATCCATAGAAGCAAAGGCCAGTACACCCTATCCAATTCAATTTTCTGATCCAGAAAGTGCAGGCCTAATGACCCAGACAGCAGCTCTTCACAATAGCTTAGTAGATTGTTTCCTCTATCCTTCTGGCAAATTGCATATTTTAAGTTGCTTCTCCTGGACCTTGATTTCAAATATTCAATATTCAATCTCTCCCTCTGCTCCAGCAAGTTCCCTAGTATATGGAAGGCTGATATAGTCACTCCTGTGCACAAAAGTGGTGATAAGTCTCTGCCTGGTAACTATAGACCTATTTCAATACTTCCTCCCTGTCAAAGGCTCTTGAACGTTTGGTGGCAGACCAGCTAACAGACTACCTGCAGAAATATAACATCCTCTGTGCCCAGCAACATGGTTTCAGACAAAGGCATAGCACATCAACAGCCCTGCTCGAATTCTCAGGAGCTATCCACAAGGCTTTGGACAAAGGACTCCTAACGGAGCTGTGTACATTGATCTAACGAAGGCATTTGACACTGTACACCATGGTCTACTCATCAGTCAACTACAGTCTCTTGGGCTCTCCATGGGCTCTGGTGCCTGGATAAAAGCTACCTTTCCCAACGCACTCAGGTTGTAAAATAGCTGGAGTTCTCTCAGACCCTAAGCCTGTCCTCTCAGGAGTTCCACAGGGATCCATCTTAGGCCCTCTCCTCTTCAGCCTTTTCTAAACTCCTCCCTAAATCCTGCCCTGAGCAAATCATCCACTATGCTGATGATGCTGTGATTCTATCCTTGCACAAAGACCCAAACCCCTTATGCCTCAGCCTCCAGCACGCATTTGCCAGTGTTGGGCGTGGTTAGATGAACACAAGCTGGTCCTAAACCACAAAAACAAAATCCATGCTTTTCTCAAGCCCGCAGAACAAGAAAAGGCAAGTACCACTCACTATCAACACATCCCTGGGAATCACCCTTGAACAGGTGGCTACCTTTAAATATCTTGGAATCACATTTTATCAAGGCCTAGTCTTTGCAACACATATTGATAGTATATCCAAAACTATTAATCAGCGGCTTGGAATACTCTACCGAACAGACAACTCCCACCCTACCAGCACTGAAGCTAGCTATTCAATCCTCAATCATCTCAGTCATCATCACTGCTTAATTATCTATGGGTCCCGCCTCTTCTAGCGCACTTAAACGTATCACAACCTCCTAAACAAGGCCTGTTGGCTGCTTACTGGCACTCATCGACATACTCATACTTGCTAGCTCTATGCTGAAACTGGATGGTTACAACTCTCAAACCATTTAAAAGTACCTCACCTGCCTTATGGCTAACAAAGCCATCATGGGCCTCACCCACCCTGCATTCAAGACCTGCTATGCCAGAACACAAGTGTCTGACCACCAGAAGATCAGAAAATCAGCTTCTTCAGGTCCCCATTGCAGGACCACACAGGGTCAGCGATCATTTGCCTATCGTGCCCCCAACTGGCTAAATACTCTTAGCACCTATATTACCTCCTCTAACTCCTTAGGTGCTTTCAAATCTAGCCTATTCTCTCACCTTGCCACCTCAAACTCCTGTGACTGCTTGATTAATTCCTAATTATCTCACTCCTCCACCCCTGCCCACCTACCTGACAAAGGCCTGGTAGAGGATCCTCTTCTCCAACTATGGTCTGCTCCTCCCTCCGCCCCCTTTTCTCTCACTTACACTACCTATCATACTTCCCTTACCTATCTTTCCCTTTCCATATGTTTTTCTAAATGATGAAAGTGTTTCATTCAGTAATTATCTGCTCGTTCATAAATGTCTTTGATGTTAACTATTTTGTGTCTCTGTTTATTTACACAATGTAACCTAAATGTGCAACCCATTGTAACCCTATTGTTTGTACCTAATTTACGGGAACCTTTGTAAAAGATCCTTGGCTCAAAGGTATTAATTCTAGAATACAATAAACAATAAATAATAAATCTTCAATTTTTAATTTCAAAAGTTCAAGTTCCTTATTGCTTCTTTCCAAAGTGGTGGATAACCCAGGTATATTATCTTCAATATTGCTAACACAGGTTTCATACTCTGTTGTCCTGAGAGATAATGTTTCAAATTTTGTGCAACTTCCAAAAATGTCTCGTCAGAGAAGAGGATGCCATATTCAGACTCACAAATCCTTGCCTCATTTCTTTTAATATGGCTTGATAAGGGTCTTCTGAACTTTCTTCTGCAGTTTTGAAGTGTCAGCCTCACAAACTGTGATATCATTCTTTCTCCTTGCCTTTTTCCATCCCCTCCCTCCATCTTAGCTCTATCTAACTGTTTGTTGCTATTTTTAGCAGCTGAGGATGATGCCATGTTTTCTTCCAAATCTGCCTTTCATTCTCATTTTTTTTGAAAGAATATCATAAAGACAAGTAGCGGAGTTTAGGATTACAGGTGGCCTGTTTATTTATTAACTTCAGCAAACAGATTCATGTTGTTGTCTTTATCCCCACTTCCTTTCTATTAACTGTTATAGCCCCTTTGGTGAAATATTCTTTTTCCGCCTTTTCTTTTCTTTTTTGCAGTATTTGAATTAACAGAACCCAATGATTTTGTTTACATTTCACAGAGTCTTTTTATTCAAAGGAGTAACCAGGCTAGAAGGAATATTGGGGGCTTGGATTGTTGAGTTAATTTCAGATAAATTATTTTAGAGGCTCCAAGAAAAATATCACCTCCATCTGGTGATTCCAGGTGGGGGTTACCTGTAACCAGGACTGGATCAAGGCCTTGTAATGAGGAAGAGGAGACCTGCTTTTTCTCTTCCTTCTCTCCATTTACCGAGCTGCCCATTGAAGCTGCTAAGTCTGTGGCATGAGGCTGTTTGTTCTGAGTCTCTGCATCTTATGATAAGTTTGAAGAATTTTGAAATGTGCCCGATGATAGCTTAGATGCCACGTAGCCTGAGCAAGGTCCTGAACAAGCTGGTAGAGGCCTGACATACCCCAAGGAGGCAGCATGAGCGCTAACACTGCACTCTTAGTGTCTTCCTTTCACTTTTCCTTCTCCAAAGTTCAAATAAAGCAAAGCAGAGAGAGAGGAGAAAACAAAAAGCAAGAAAGGACATAAAAAAATGCTGATTAGTGGGAAGAAGGGCGTCAATTTCAAAATGACTAAAAAAAAAAAAAAAGTCCGGGCAGCTGATCCGAACTCACCACGTCGAGAAAAAATCATAGCCACATACTTTTGCTACAGAACCAGCCTGCTAATGCAGAGATAGGGGTAAAGAAGTTTAACTGAAACTAGACCAGGGAGAATTTCCCCATATTCACATCCGTCAGAGATTTGGGGAGCCCACGCTACTCCCAGCATGCAGTTAGACTTTTCAGCTCAGATACTGACGCATTCCGACATTGCAGTATGCTCCTTCCCAACTACAACACTAACTAGTTGGGTTATACAGTCAGCTTGTTGCCACCAATGGAACCCAAACAAGCTGTTGTTTGAAACAACAATAAAATTAATTACAGCAAAATGCCTACCAGCTTAATACTTTTGGATGTGGATCACCAATACTGACATACATGTACAGTATAATGATTTTTATTTGTGCATGTGTTCTTGCAAATGATCTGTTTCACAACATTCTCATTCATAAGAAAGAGTTTGATATATTTCACAGGAAATTACATTCAGCTCTCACAGCCATTGTCTCTATATAGCAATTTGACAAGAGTGCTAGACTAGCTCAGCTACAAACTCATGAAAAGTAGTGGGGATGAGCTAAGCATAAGAGTGCTCTAAAACTGACTAAAATTTGGAATGCAATGGGAAAATTCAAATCATTAGTTTAAAGAAAGTAAAAACTTTATGCTGAACTTTTAACAATGTTCAAGTAACATTCTAGCATCACTTATTTGATCTGTGCAACATCTGATTATGTTCTAAGTAGATTATAACAGCATTTTTAAAGATACAGTATAAGAGCACTTTATGTATTTGAAATACTAATATTTACAGTTAGCATGACAGACAATGGGCCAGATATTAAAAACCTCATCCCTGAGCTAAATTAGCACTGCCAGGTGGGCAAACATAGCCTGGAGCAAAAAGCAAGCCATATTCAAAAGGAATAGCCCAGTGCAAACCCAGCTGAATATAGCAAGCAAAGGAATCTGGCAAACCGGGCCATGAGTGCAGGGCAACAATAACCTGGGAATAACACAGCACTGAACATGGCAAATAAGACAGCACTGAGTATAGCACCCAAGGCAGGGTGCAAACACCAACAGGAAACACAATGCAGATGGAGCCGCCAGGCCCTGGACCACAGGCAAAGGAGCACAGGCTGGAAAGGGAACCCAAGAGCAGACAGGGAGGCAGAACCCAGGCAGTGATACACACAAAGCCTGGGGAAAGGCCAGAGGGAACCAGGATGCATGAGCAGAACCAAAGTACAGAACAACCCTGTAGCAAATGGCAGGCACACAATGACACAGGACACAATGCAAGTATGAAAAAGGTATATATAATATGAGTGCCACAAGGAACACAAACAGGCAAGTAACAGGTGAACAACACAAACAAACCAAACCGCAATGTGATGGGGGGTGAGATACTAACAACAAGAAAAATGGAAAGGGACCTGGAGGTAGTCACATCAGATGACCTAAAGGTGGGCAAGCAATGTGAGAGGGCAGTAAGAAGGGCTGGGGGATACTGGGATGCATAGGAGAGGCATCACCAGTAGAAAACAGGAAGTTGTTATCCTCTGTACAGACAACTGGTGAGACTCCATCTGGAGTACTGTGTGCAGTTCTGGAGACCCAATCTCCTCAAAGACATAAACAGGATGGAGGCAGTCCAGAAGAGGGCAGCTAAAATGGTGCAGGGTCTGCACCGGAAGACATAAGAAGAGAGACTTAAGGAGCTTATAGCCTCAAGGAAAGGGGGGACATGATAGAAACTTTCAAGTACCTTAAGGGTCCAAGAGTGTAGCATCTTTCAGAAAAAAGGTGTGCAAAACAAAGGGCACAATTTGAAGATGGGGTGCAGCTCAGAGGTAATAAAGTATTTTTTCACAAAGAGGGTTGCGGATGCATGGACGACATTCTGGAAGAGGTTGTGGAGTCAAAAACAGTGGTGGAATTCAAGCATGCATGGGACAGTCATAAGGCATTTCAAGGGGTGGGGATAGAAAGAAGTAGGCTGTTGGTTAACTAGGATCTGCAGCTTATCCATTAGGTAGGAAATGGGCAGACTGGTGGGCCAAGCGGTCCTTATCTGCCATCAAATTCTATGTTTCTATGTAAATGACAAGAAATATAAAAGGAAACCTACACGAAACACTATTGACACCAGAACAGGACCTACCACTATGACTACAACTACCATTATGACTAACACTACAACTACAACTACCACTACAATATCTCGACCAACTACACTACCACTACAACTACACACAATACTACAATTAACCAAAGGCACGACAGGGTGTGTTGTTGTGTAATAACGTCACCCTGGGGTGGGTCAAAGCACGAGGTGAAGCTGAAGTATCCACCACCCCAGGAGTGACGTTATACAATAACTACACCCTGGAGTGCCTTAATGCTATTATACAATGACTTGGTTGTTAATTATAAAAAAAAAAAAAACATTTTATGCATTTTATTTAATTTTTCTGGGTGGAGAGTAGGTTTTAAGAAAAGAGTCCATTATTTGTTACTTCCACTAGATTGAGCTCTTAGCTGAAGCAGTGTGCTTTGCCCAGTATGACACTGCTCACACTTTCATTTGCTTATGGTATTTTGACCCCTACTCCCCATTCTTTCCCGGTGAAAATGGGATGCAGCTGATGTTTGTTTGAGTTTTTATTTTATGGTTTAATTAGCTCGTTTTCTGGGTTTAGAGCCTGTTGGCGGTTATGAGACACATGGTCAATGTCCAAATTTCATAATCATGTTGATGAAACTGGGTGTCACGGCTTCATTTACTTTTAGCGGTGAGTACAGCAGAAGCAGAAGAAGCAGGCAGATTGCTTGTTTTTATAGAAGAAGTTGTAATTTAGGTTTCCCAGTACATTATGTGGCTTTTCTCATTTGTACCGGAGAACACTGCAGGACAATGGCAAATGTGCAACAGTGAGTTAAGAGAGGCGGAGTGAAGAACCGCTGAACGCGACTGAGAAGCCGCTTAGTGTGTCAGCATATTAAAGGAAAATACTTGTGCGCTTTATTTAAAAGTGCTTTCTGTTTAGTATTGTTGCAGGCAGTATTTGTTGTGGCTGGCATTTGTGGGGTGGTAACTTTGTTTGGGGAGGTGGGTTGAAGTTGTTTAGCATGACAGTCCATAGCGGTAACTTGTGAAGAGGAGGTATGATTTTGAATCTGATATGCGGTCATGTGTGTCTGGCCTTCATACGGTGATGTTATTGTGTAATATCATCACTGTCTCAAGGCACCCACTGACCAATCAGAGGGCAGGAAATTCCTTGTCATTGTATAATGGTGACTAAACTACAACTAACTAGTGAACAACAGCAACAAAGGTATATACAAAGCAAAACATATGTAGGGCGGTGAAGAAATACACCAAAGCAATGTCACAGGAGGGACAAGGATGTGAACACAAACAATGAGGGATAAAGGTGGCAACAGTAAACTCAGTCCAGTAAGGGGGGCAAGGGAAACAAAGATGCACTGATGTAGGTCAAGGCTGGGAGCTCACAGGCTCTGGCAGATGGGCCTCAGAGCAGTGGCCACCCTCCGGGTCTCTGCGATGAGCACCACCTGTTGCTCAATTAGCGTGTGTTGAGTACAATGTGCTGGGAGGTCCTCGCTGCCTTCAGATTCCTCCGGCTGTGTAGCCCACAATGAGGATTGAAGTGGACCTACAAGAGGAAGGGGAAGCATGTGAGTATAGGAAACCAGCCAGGAGGCATACGGCAGCCACAGGTGGCCATGTAAGGATGGACAGCATGTCCCAACAGCCATGACCATGTTGCGCTGAGGAACACAATGGTAGAGCACAACCGACCGTCTCCCACAGGGCAGGTGCGGAAGAAACAGGCAACATCCCAAACAACTATACACACCTATACAGAGAGCACAGGCCCGACAATACCAAGGCATGGACAGCACCACCTACCCTAGCACTGCGCAGACATTGTGACAGTGCAGACACACAGGCAGACCCCGAATTGTGGTGGGTGGGCCACACAACAACACGTACATGGGAGACCAAACATTGGAACATGCTGCCCACAGTCAGAAAGCAATGTACCAGACAGGAGAGTGCAACAGCAAACAACAGGGGTGCAGGAGCAGCACACTGCAGGCATGGTGGGCGGCTAATGGCCAACCCATGGCAGGGCAAATCTGACCTGCAGGAGATGCAAGTCTACAGTATGCATACACCAGCAGGGCTGGATCGACAGATGCTGTCACATATGGCCCATGTACAGCAATGTGTTCAGTGGCCTGCAGCCAGAACACCCATATGGCAGGTAACCAGCCAAACATGGCCAGTAGTGAATGTAGACAGCATGACAATGCTAGCCATGCATGCCAACACTGGCATATACCGACCCTCCACCACAGGGCATGGCATCCAGAGAGCCAGACAATGGCGCACCATAGAACACTGATGCACAACACAGCACACAGCTGCAGCAGCAATGGCATGATGCCCATGGTGGCCAACAGGCCAGCACAGTCAATGGCAGCCCAGTGAAAGTTCAACACAAAACAGAGGTACAACACAAATGAAGAAAGAGATGTACTCATGCAACAGGCCCCTGGCCTAGGCCTACTCTCCTGCTCCCACTGTGGCATGGCCAGCACCTTCAGGCTGCCTCCTGATGTGGCCTGGGACAGCTCCTGGCTCCCTCTTCCTGTGCTGGGCTGCACAATCTGCTCTACAGTGGACAGAGGAAACAGCAGCGTGAGTGCAATAACAGCATGCACCATGGTGCCACAGCAAGATAGCCCCCAAGACACCGTACATGCAGGGCAGCCCAGGGACAGTGTCTGAACACAGAAGATACCCACACAGTGGATCCCATGTCCCACAGAGTGTGTGTCAGGCACACAGGGCATGTAGGCATAATGCAGTACAGCAGTGCAACTGTGCACACACAGGTGCACTGTGACTGGATGCACACAGCTGTGCAGACTGTCAGGTGCCCAGGCGACATCACCCCTGCACCACAGTGGTGTTGGCTGCAGGATGGTCCTGTAGCATGCCCACTGCCCACAACAACAAGACCCGCTGCACACACCATGGCCATGTGTCAGGGCAGGCGCATGGCATGACTGCAGTGTCTCCCCACGGACACAGCATGCACACACATGCACCGCTACCACTGTGTGAGCAGCCTGGCAATAGTAGCACCCAAACCCCCTGGACCACAGTGTCTCGAAGGTGCACAAACTGTGCCCTCACAACCAGTGCCACATCGTCCCTACCACACTGCACATCAGCACACCTGTGCACATACATGCGCATGCACATGCACACACATACATGGGCACATGCGCACACACTGGCAGACTGTGACACACGTGGCAGATGTGCAGCGCAGGCACTTACCTGGCACTGCCACAGTGCCCTCATGCACCATGTGCTTGCACGCCCAGCTGTCTCCCTTTGCTGGCGGCACTGGTCTGTGTACCTGTGGCGACACTTCTCAGCATCCCTGTGGATGCCTGTCTGTAGTGAGAGCCATCTGGCGATGGATGCCCACACCTGCTGGCGTGGGAGGTCCTCCTGCCTGACCTCCCCAAAGAGGCGCTCTGCACCTTTGCTGCACAAGTCGCACCAGGTTGGCTGACTCCACATCTCCCCAGCACTTGTCCCTGTGGACCACTGCACATAGTCTATGCCTCCCAGGCATTGTACATGCACCCCTGGTACCCTGACACCTGTTCGAATGCACAACCTGTGCCACACCCTGGTCCCTCAGCAAATTGTGCAGTAGCACTGTGCTATCACATGACATAGTGCGGCGCTACCCAGAAGTGGCATACTGTGCATGCATGACCCCTTCACGACCCTGGAGCCACAGTGCCATGCATGCGCATAGTGTCATACTGTACGACCTAGCATGGTGCCACGTCGCACTACACTGGGGTGCTAGCATGGCATAGAGCCACTCATGCATCTGTGGAAGTGATGGTATGCCACATAACACTGCTCTAATGGGACAGCATGGCTGGACACCACATAGCCCAGCGCTACATTGCATGGCGCTAAGTGATTGCCCAGCACTATTCAGGCCCATTTTCAACTGGCCCATGCAAATGAGGGCACTTGTGTAAAGCAAGGTGCAAACAGTGTGATTAGCATATCATTATCCAAACATTTGCATGCATAACAGGCTGGATTGCCCGACTGGGCTATATAAGGGCAGCAGTGCTCCACCAGTGTTGTGTCGTTGGATTACAGCACTTATCTGATGCTACAGACAAACAGGCACTTCAGACAGAGCCATGTTGCAGGAGGTAAAGCAGAAAGAGGCAGGTCTGTATAGCAGCTGGAGGCCTGGCGGTATGGCGGTGGTGCGTCACCAGGCCGGGGCGTAACACTGCGCACCTGCAGTCAACAACGGTACAGGCTGGGGACAGGGCAGACGAATGCAGGCCCACAGGCCAACATGGTGTTGCATAATGGTTCACAAGGCCATTGGGTCAGCTGGCCATCTGACTGGGCCTTGTAACATGCCCATGCACCAGAGGCAGCCACCAAAGTGAGTGGACCACCTGCACACCTGTGGTAGCCAGTCACCTGGCAGGGGGGCCACCTTGGCCTGCAGGTATGCCTTGCAACAGTGTCTCAATGACATGGGGTTCATTGGCCTGCATTCAACACTCAGGATGAGGGACGTGGAGGGTTGCAGACCCACTGATGGTGGTAGACAGACATAGCCCAGGGTCACAGGCCTCAGGACTGTGTGGATCCCATAGTGACACCGACAGCCAATGAGGTCTCGGCCTGATATCATGCAATTGTAGCGTATCATCCGTAATGTCTGGATGTGCAGCACATGCCCTGTGAGCGCACATGTCACCTGGGGGGCCATGGGGTAGGGTGCAATGCCTGGTGGTGACCGCTGGGATGTCCCTCATACCGGGGAATACATGTGCAGTATGGGTGCTGGTGACATGGGCCATGTGGTGCCCATGTGGGGCCACTGTGTGCAGTGTGTCCACGGTGTACACTGTCAGACCTGCATTAGCACAGTGTACACAAGGGCGGCCACATTACACAGTGGCTGTGTACACTGTACATGCACATGCTGGCCTGGGCCATCACCATGCCACACTGGTTAGTCAGTGCAGGCGTTGGGGTGGCATGCACATAGCGTTTCACATGTGCCATGCATCACAGGCAAGCCACAGCATGTGACATGTATCCTCTATATCTCTCCCACAGGTACTGCAGCATGTCCTGAATGCATCCGGGCACACTCCTCCAGGATGAGCTGAAGATGCTGGTGCATGGGGTCAAGAGAGGGAGCAGGTGCTACAGCAACACAAGGTGACAGACGTGGTGTATGCCAGATGTGGGATGAGGGTGATGCAGGGGTGAAAGCCGTCAGTGGCCGTGGCTGGACAACAGATGTGGTGTGCAAGCACTAGAGTGACCTGCTGTGCTGAACCAAGGAGGAGAAGGAGGCACAGTGGCTCCATGACAGAATGTGGACTGGTGGCCCACAATCCCACAACAGCAGCAGGAGGACCCACTCATCTCTGTGGTGGCATCCACCCTTCAGCTGGTGGCCATTGCCGTGTGTTAGTGATGGGTGTGAGATGCCACTCACACTCCTAGGACAGGTCAGTATCCATATGTGTGCACCTGCATGGAGTCACTGCATAGTTGCTGGTTGTTGGTATTGCCATCGTGCCTGGGGTGCACTGTGGGGTGCTCTGTTGTGCACACTGTACACATGGGGTGGGATTGCAATCAACCACTGCCTGGTAAAGCTGCCACCATAGCTGACAGGCCAGAGCATGTGCACTGTGGTGTGGGTGTGTGCATATAGCCACGCTCTATGTCTGTGGGGCTGCTCTGTGTGGTGTGCATGTCCGTGGCATGTGGCACGTATCCTAGGATGTGCATGTACTGGTGGTGCTTGTGGCACACTGTGCACATTCCGGTCAGTGACTCTGTCCTGTCTTCTTCCACAGCAGTGTGTGCAGGGTCTGCAACACCAGGACCAGGCTGGGATGCCTTCCATAGAACCGGAGGCCGAGGAGGAGGAGGAGAACCTGCTGTCGATCTCTGAACTGGGTGCAGTCGTGGACCCTCAGTGGCACACCATGTTTGGCATTCTGTTGGACATGGGGTATCCAAGGCCCTACTTTTCTGTGGCACATTGGAACCAAGTTCTGCGGCAAGATTACCATTTGCCGTAGAACTCTCGATGATCGTTTGTAATTTCTGCGGAAGTTCTGTAGCATTAAAAACTACCACATCACATGTGTTGGCTTGTCATCCTGACTTCACTTCCATGGCAATAGTTATAGCAATCGGGATGGGGAAAGCACAGTAACACTAGTTCTAAAATAATAGACTTATAGAAACAATTCTGTGCCTAAAAAGGCAAAATATCTATTCCTTAAGGTCCTAGCCTGTTGCATAAATTAAATATACAGAGGGGACCTTATGTGATAAATAAGGTATTTCTATACTCATGCTGTCTATACCACTCATGAGATCCCTACTGTGTAGCACTTACAGTAAATATTTATATGTGCTGTCTACTCCACTCATAAGGGCCCACTCTGTATCACTTATATATTTATATGCAATCTGTAACATACATACCAATACGTGTGTGTGTTTGTGTGTGTGTGTATCTATATATATATATATATATATATATATATATATATATACAATATATATATATATATACAGTATATATATATATGTATATGTAGTGTATATTATGGTTGCAACGGTAGTGCTACCTTAGTTAGGGTTGAGGAGCCATTTACTTGTTAAACCCCAAATTTTGTACCTTAATAACTTTGCAACCATTTGACAGATTTGCCTGAAATTTGGAATACATGATCAAGACCCATACGCCTTGGGATTAGCCAAGTTTGGTACCGGTCGGATACACGGCCGCGGAGTTATTAAGCATGATCTGCGCATGTGTTTACACTTTTCTGGAATTCTCACGGTCACGCCTACAGGTTGCACGGTTTGCACGATTGGTTCAAATCTTCAGGGAACATGCGGACGGGTCCCCGATGTGCCTTTGAAGATTTCATGAAAAATATTAAATGGTTCAAAAGTTATTCAAAAGCAATTTCCCATTATAAGTCAATGGGAAAAGTTAACAAAAGTTCAACAGTGTCGCAAATGCACTTTTACTGTCGCAAATGGCCCTTTTACTGTCACAAATCTGCCATTTTGTTTTCAGTTAGTGATCAGAAAAATGCTTGGCATTTAAAATTGAGACCCTCTGGCAACCTAATTATTTTGTATTCACCTAGTCGGCCCTCAGGATGCTAGCCATGTCTTTATTTTGGGTAAAACACCCCAGAAATATGTTTTTCAAATTTCTGAAAAGTACTTTCATAAAGTACTGTTGCACTCACGAAAGTGTCACAAATTTTGCGAAAGCTTTCGCAAATTGCTACAGTACTTTTCTAGGCTGCGGAAAATGACAGCAATTCTTTGGCACCCTGCTGCAAAAGAACGGTTTGGTGCTTTGGCCTGAAATTGGAGGAAACACAGCCGACATCTCACAGATGTGCCTTTCACTGTTGTGTTGAAAAATATTACACGATGGCAAAGTTACGGCACACCAAAGTTGACACTTTTTCCCATAGGATAACATTACGGCATCCGACGCATTGCAGCAATCCTTTGGCGCCCTGCTGCAATATAACGGCTTGGTCTTTGGGCTGAAATTTGAGGAAGACAGCCAACATCCCATAGATGTGCCTTTAGTGGTTTGGTGAAATAATATTACAGGGAGCCAAAGTTCTGACACTCTGAACTTCTCTTTTCCCATAGGATAACATTATGGCGTCGCCCGGCGCCTTTCAGGGCCCCTATCTTGGAAACGGTGCGAGATACGGACTTTTCATCGAAAGTGCTTAGCCCCTAACAGGAGCTAAGTACAAATTAGCCAGGAAAGTCATAAATCATATGACTTTAAATTTTTTTCTACGCAGACGGTTCCTGAGATATAAGCTATTTAGTATTCCAACTCCTCATTTCTCTTCCGAGACCCATTATTATGCATACATTCTTTGTACTCACTGTCTTTCTCTATGCAGCTTTGGGGAAAACCAGCCAATAGCGCTTACATTACTGTTACTGTTGCCTTTCCGCTTGCTGTTCCGTGCCCGTTTCACTTACCGCTCACGTCTATGCCACCATGTGCGTTATCCTTTGCGTTTTCATTTGCGCTTGCGTTTCTGTTATTTTTGCAATTTGTGTCTACAGTACTGTTTCTCTTTCTGTTTTGCTTTGCGTCACCATGCCCATTGACATTTCCGTTTGTGGGCACCGTGTTACTATGTGACAAGACATCACGTGGCGGACCGTTCCGTCTCACGCCACCATGTGAGTTACCCTTTCTGTTCTCATTATTTTTGTTATCATTCTCAAAAGATGGAAAATTAGAGGCAAAACTCCATTTAATGCATCAGTTAGTGTTGTTCCACAGCGACAAAAGGAAATGGTGTTAGGGTTGAAAACTCCCTTTCGATTTCTAGCCCACCCCCCAACCAGCATTGGGGTGCAATATTGGGTGTTTGGTCCCAATTCTCACCCCATTCTCCCATACTTCTGCTGCTTTACACTTGTGATGGGGTGAGAGTTAGGGCCGATGACCCAAATGCGCACTCCCAATGCCAGTTGGGGGTGGGCTGGGGGTCCAAGGGGTTTCAACCCTAACACCAATTCCTCACTTTTGTTGCTGTGGAACAACCCTAAATGATGCATTAAACAGAGTTTTTGCCTCTAATAGATATATTATGGTAGCACGGTAGTGCTACCATAGTTAAGGCTGAGGAGCCATTTATGTTAAACCCCAAACTTTGCACCTTAATAACTTTGCAACCGCTTGACAGATTTTTCTGAAATTTGGAATACCTGATCAAAACTATAGGCCTTGGCATCTGCCAAGTTTTGTACCAGTCGGATCTACGGCTGTGGAGTTATACATGATTTGCGCCAAGACGACACGCTTTTTCTGGAATTCTACGTCGCACATACAGGTCGCACGGTTTGCGCGACCGCCCTAAATCTTCAGGAAACATGCAGCCAGGGTCCCCAATGTGTCTTTCAAAGATTTGGTGAAAAAATATTAAACAGTTCAAAAGTTATTCAAAAACAATTTCCCATTATAAGTCAATAGGAAAAGTTAACAAAAGTTCAACACTTTGCAAATGCATTTTACTTTCGCAAATGGGCCTGTTACTTTCGCAAATCGGCCATTTTGTTTTCAGTTGGTGATTAGAAAAATGCTTGGCATTTAAATTTGGGACCCTCTAGCAACCTAATTCTTTTGTATTCACCTAGTCTGACCCTGAGGATGCTAGCCATGTCTTTATTTTGGGGTAAAACACCCCAGAAATATGTTTTAAGATTTCTGGAAAAGTACTTTTGCAAAGTACTTTCATGCTCACGAAAGTGTTTATAAATGTTTGCGAAAGCTCAGAATTGCGAAGTAATTTTCTAGTCTGTGGAAAATTACAGCAATTCTTTGGCACTGCACTGCAAAAGAACGGTGGGGAGTTTTGGGCTGAAATTTGGAGGAACGCAGCTGACATCTCACAGATGTGCCTTTCAGTGTTGTATTGAAAAATATTACATGGCAGCAAAGTTACAGCACTCCAAAGTTGACGGTTCTTCCCATAGGATAACATTACGGCGCCTGACCATTACAGGAATCCTTTGGCACCCTGCTGCAAAATAACGGTTTGGTCTTTTTTCCTGAAATTTGAGGAAGACAGCCAACAGCCCACAGATGTGCCTTTCAGTGGTTTGGTGAAAAATATTACAGGAAGGCAAAGTTATGGTGCTCCGAACTTCTCTTTTTCCCATAGGATAACATTCGGCGTTCACCGCGCCTTTCAGAGCCCGTATCTACGAAACAGTGCAAGATCTGGACTTTTCGTCGAAAAATTCTTAGCCCTCCAAATGGGGGCTAAGTATGAAACTAGCTAGGACAGTCATAAATCATACGACTTTTAAATTTTTTTCTACGCTATACGGTTCCTGAGATATAACCTATTTAGTATTCCAAGTCCTCATTTTCTGTCCGATATGCATTATTATGCATACATTCTTTGTACTCACTGTCTTTCTCTATTCAGCTTTTGGGGAAAACCAGCCTGTGCGCACATTACTCTTACCATTGCCCTTTCCGCTTGCTGGTTCCATGCCGTTTCACTTACCCGTGACGCTCACGCCACCACGTGCATCATCCTTTGCATTTTCATTTGCGCTATGCTTTCTGTTATTTTGCCATTTGTGTATACAGTACTGTTTCTATTTCTGTTTCACTTTGCATCACCATGCCCATTGACATTTCCGTTTGCAGGCACCATGTTACTATGTGACAACATCACATGGCAGACCGTTCCGTCTATGCCACCATGGGTGCCTTTTCTGTTGTCATTTGCGCTTGTGTTACCATATGCGCCTGTTAGCACTTCTGTTTTGCGTTGTTTTCCTGTTACTATGCCACAAGACAACATGTGGCGGGGCTGAGACCCTACATTCACTATTTCTCATTATCATTCTCAAAAAGAAGGGAAATTAGAGGCAAAAACTTTGTTTAATGCATTAGTTAGGGTTGTTCCACAGCGACAAAGTGAAATTCACTGTTAGGGTTGAAAACCCTAACTCTGAATCACCCCAGCACCACACACACACAGACACACACACATATGCAAGTATGGGAGGACCAAGTCAACACAACCAATGACAGACATCCAGCTGCAGGTGACAGAAATAACAAACAATTGTCTAAATGTACTACGAGACATCCCCACCCACCTGACCAGGTACACCATGCAGTGGAGATCAACAGCAAAACTGAGGCCTTGTACCCAAACATAGACATCCCTGATTGCAGCTGCACATAACGTACCACACTTAGTAGTTGCATGGCCTTACCTACCAATGCCCCACCACACCACAACTGGTACTGTGCTGTTAGTCAATATAAATGCTGAAGGTGCATGATGACAGTTGTAGAAAGGTTTTAACACTAGTGAGTATACATTAATTAAAGAAGTACATAAATTAACTACAAGACACTAGCATGCTCAAGATAAAAAGTAGTGTTACATTTAGTATGTGATTTACATAGTAGTGCATTTACTGCAACGGTTTACTCAAGATAGAGAGGCTGATGTAAACGTATGGAAAGCATTGCCTGTTCAACGCTGTGAAATTCGTACTGCCAGTATCACATGCATTCTTACTGATGAAGGCGTACTGCTGATGTACATACATAGACCTTCAGTGTGTTTCAATACTAAAGATGCAGTAAGTATTCTTTGTAAGAAACAGTGTAATTGCATGGATCAGGCCAAGCAACTTCTAAATATCATAGCACTACTGAGCCAACAATGACGTACCCGTATCGGAGATGTATATAGGATAGATTTTCCTGTAGGCACTTACTGAATATGTTGTACCTGATAAAGACAATCTCATTGCATCTGTGATGACTAACTTATTCAAATAGTAATACATTTACTATTGCTGCAATGAGTGATCTATGCCACTTATGGACACAGTGTAATTTTTTTAACAGTTGTTCCATACTCAGGCTGTATGCCTAGTGTTTTCTGTCACTGATGCTATCAAAGTGATAACTATGTTAATTGTGGTACAACAGGAATCAAGTAGGTATAGTGTAGATATAAACAGAATGTCTTTTAGTATTGATTTAACTCACAATGGGGTAAGTGTACTAGGACAGCAGGGGTTATTCTCTATCACTGACTCTGTCAGTTATAATCACACTAAGGTTTCGATGACTGTAATGATCAAGTTACACTGCTCATCTTCATGAGTTCATATTCACAGCCATTTTCCAGTAACTAGACAGTGTATGGTGTAACTGGGTGGGACACTGTGTTGCAAAGCTGCTGCAGTGCCTAGCAGAGGGAGAGTATCTACCATAAAGACAATTAAGCAATAAGGCATGACCAACAGTTATGTTAAATGGTCTGTTAATCACTCCGTAGGGGTTTAATGTTGAATGAGGCATAGCCGAGTGCCACATGTCGCTAGACAGTGATAAACTGACCATTAACATAATACCTGGGAGTGGCTTATTGCTATCATAATAAAACTGTTTTTAAACAACATTAAACCATGTTCATCATATGGTTAGGCTCTACATGTGTGTTAATAAAAACTAAACATAAGGCTGTTACACTGTTTACAGTCAATTAAAAAGCTCCATTTCTCAAACCCTTGTTATAATCAAAGATATTATACCTGTTCAACTCTTTGGTTTTGCTGAACTCTATTGCTCAGGTGGCCCACCACATGTGGTGTGGTCTAGTGTGGGGCATCGGTAGGTAAGGCCATGCAGCTACTAAGTGTGTGCGTTGTGTGCAGCTGCAATCAGGGATGTACATTTGGTGTACATGGCCTCAGTTTTGCTGTTGATCTCCACTGAGCATGCAGTACCTGGTCAGGTGGGTGGGGATGTCTCGTAGTACATTTAGGCAATTGTTTGTTATTTCTGTCACCTGCTGCTGGATGTCTGTCATTGGTTGTGTTGACTTGGTCCTCCCCATACTTACATATGTGTGTGTGTGTGTGTGTGTGTGTGTGTGTGTGTGGTGCTGGGGGTGGATCGAGTTAGGGTTTTCAACCCTAACAGCAATTCCTCACTTTTGTCACTGTGGAACAACCCTAACTAATGCATTAAGCGGTTTTGCCTCTAAAATATATATAAATATATATAAATATATATAGTGAGGACGATGCTGTGTGTGTGTATATATAGGGGATATGACATGGCCTGACTGAAGATATCATATTTATCTTCACAGGGCCAGTGATATCATGATATCTCACAGATGGCTTCGCCACTCGTGAGATATCTTGATGTCACTGGCCTCGAGTGAAGATAAATATGATATTTCAGTCAGGCTGCGTCATATTCTGTTTATACAACATATGTTTTGGGTCCAATCCAGCACAACCCCCACATGACCCCCCTCAATACAATCAACCACATAGAGGTGATGGCAATGCCAACATAACCCTCTGGCAGTTGTAGTTTAAAAATAGTTGTTTGATGCTGCAATTTCATAGTCATTTAAAAACCTTATTTGGTTGACCCTGCCATGCTCCCTCCTAACACAGTGTCTCATATCCCCCACACACACACACAAACACAGAGGTATATATGGTATTTAAATGTATTATGTGGTTAATTCTGCCATGTTCAAGTTATTAAAAAAAATATCTGGTTGAAGATGGCATTATAGAAGTGATTAAAACATATCTGGTTGATCCTGCCATTAATTTTAATCAAATTAGTATTTTTAAAACGTATCTGATTGATCCTGCTACTTACTGCGCTTTTGTTTCCTCCCAAAACCGTCGTGACAGAGCCGCTAGTTACCCTGATTCATTATGTGGTGCCAGACGTTACTACAAGGCACGCTATGCGTTACCACATTTAGAAACTGAGGATAAAAGCGACTCTTACTGTTGGTTTTTCAACTAAGTGCATACTGTAGAGACTGCACAAGTGTTCACCACTTCAGCTTCGGCATTGCAGAGGGAAGACGGCGAGTGTTGCTATGGCAACACTCACCACTCACCGCACTTCTGTCTGCTGTTCTGAAGCAGGGGACACTCCAAGAGTCTCTACACTCTGCAGTCTTTAAAGGATGGCAAGGCAAACAAACAGTGACATGACGAGGATAAAAGTAATGATTTTCTGAAAGTGGTAACACAGGGTGCCTTGTAGTAAACGTCTGGCACCATGTCAAGTATTAATGCAGATTACACTCGGTCACATTGCGATATGTTTCAGGGAGAAAGCGAAGTGCAGTAAGTGGCAGGATCAATCAGATACATGTTAAAACTACTGCTTTGTTTAAAAGTGATGCCAGGATCACACACTTTTAAATGCCTTCTATAATGGCAGGATCAACCAGATAGATGTCTGAGAAGCGTTGGGTGCGGGGGATGCTTACAGGTAACAGCGCTGGAAAGTGAAAGAGTTTCACTAATTAGGATGACGTACAGGAACATAGAGATATCTCCATGATGTATAGGAACATGGAGATATCAGTGATATCTTCACTGCCTGTCTGAGATATCACTTTTTATCCATTCATGTATCCCAAAACATGTGTTGTATAAATATATATATATATATATATATATATATATATATATTATTTCCATGAAATTGTATCCTCATTCATACAGGTCCCTTTGAAAATGGAATAAACAGAATGGAGGAGATATTGCAAAACTCATTTTCATTCAACCTGCTTCCCTGACACACTGTGTAACACCATCAGGCCATAACATGCATCTGAACGCATTGTGAGATAAAGCTCTCCAGCCCATCATAATGTGTCCCCCCTGTGACAGAACACTGCTCCATACCTTCCCAGGCTCAGAGTAGTGATGTATTTCCCCAATCCTTGAGCAGCCCAGCCAGCCTCAGAGCTCATCTCTGAAACGGAGTTGCCGGCACAGGAACACAACATGCTTCCTTCTGGCCCAACAGCTGGCCCTGCACACAACATTTCTCCATAACTTTTAGGTGATTCTATCAACCAATGACAATATGTAATCAATAACCCTGGGAAAATGTGTACAGTGCAATTATTTATTTAACAGGACTATTCTTTCAACAATTCTACTCATTATTATATTCCACTTTTATGGGCATAATTACTTCATGTTTCTTAAAATGACAGGTTAATTCATTTTACCATTATTCATTTAGGATTGCATCTCTATACCCTAAAGGCAAAAATAAGTTTGTACAAAGTAAGGTATGAACTTAACAGCTCTATGCTATTGTCAAGGTTTTGTTTAAGTTGGACCTAGTGTAATAACATAAGATTGAAAATTGTATTAGGTTGTAGTGTAGGTTGAACAAATATCACAGTGCCTGATGTGTTGTGCCACCGCCTCAGGCAGTGGGAGCTGTGGCAGATAAGTTGCTATTCATTTCTGTGTCAGAATGCAGCCATTTTTAGCTAATGTATGATGTGATAACACTGACAATATCACATAGCTGAGCATAGAGGGTTTTGGATATAAAAGAGGGAAGGAACCAGGTTCTATGGATAAATGGAAATATTAATAAAGAATCACCAAGAACAGTGAATTCTAAAGCACTGCAGAAGTTCTCTGGTAGAAACAAGTTCTGCACGAAATTCTGCGACACATGAGATTCTAGGAGGCCTTGGGTATACCTGCCAGGGGGCTCCAATGGTGGCGGGGACCTGAACTACAGCACAGCCCTGGCAGATGCCCAGGTGGAGGATCTCAGTGGTGGCTAGATGATCCTGCTGTTGGTCATCAGTGACATGGAGTCGGATGTGTCAGAAGAGGGTTACATCCTGCCCGTGGAGGGCATGTGGTGGGAGGCACAGGGTGGGTCAGGATGCAGTCCACATCATGGGTGCCATGGAGGGATAACCATGTCAACATGGTGTACCTGTGCAGCTGGTGTTGAGCTATGTGAGGGCCATGTGTGCCATACTGGACATGTGGTGCCCTCCACAGGAAGGGGTGCAGGGCCGCAGGGGACTTGCAGCTCACCACAGGTGCCCTGCAGCAACAGGACCTCCTACTGCCACAGCATCCCGCCATGGTGAGCTGCAGGCACAACCACCAGCTGCCATTAAGGCTGCCACTGCTGTGGAGCAGGACACTGTCTGCTCCAGGCAGAACTCACATCCCAGCAGGAGGCCCAGATGGACCTGCATGGCCTGCAGTGGGAGCTCAGGCAGGAGCTGTCACAGATGCGGAAGCAGTGTCCCTGGGATTGCACAGGCAGAACAACAGGCTAAGGACAGAATGGGCTGCATGGCTGCCACACTCGACCATGGCTTTGATAAGCTCACGGCCCTGGTGGTCGACCTCACCACAGTGCTGTTTGGGTGCATGGAGGGCAGCAGGCTGTGCAAGGGGTCAGCAAAACCCGTGGTACAGAGGCCCACAGACGGCTGCCAGATGGCTGCAGGATGGACACCGGCATGAGCACAAATGCATCATGCTCATCGGCCAGCACCCATCGCCATCAGGCAGCCACCCACCTGTCTGGCTGTGCTGGTTGGTGGAGGCAGAGGTGGTCCACCTTCCCAGCCTCACCGTGGTCCTCCCAACTTTGTTGTCAGCTCAGAGCACCCCTGGCTCTGTGTCCCACACGTGTAGTGTGCGCTGTATGTGTGTGGTGGTAGCCACCAGAGATAGGCACGGCTGCCATGCATGTGCACTGACACTCATTGTACATACATGCATGCCCACACACATGCACACACATGCACTCATGCTGTCACATACACACACACACACACACACACCATCACTAGCACATTCCCACATGCATAGCCATGGTGTCCCTTCCCCACTGCCACCACACATCAGGCATCACCTGCATCACTGTGCCATGGCTGTGTGCCCTCATCACATGTGTGTCCTGCACAACACACACATCATACTGACATCACGTGTGCATTCAGTACCACTGTGTTGTGCACTGGTCTTGTTGGTTGTCAGCACTGTTGTGGTTGTCTGTACATAATAAACTGTTGTCCACTGTACTGTTTCCTGTTGCTGTGCTGTGTATACTCACCTTCTGGCCTGTGACAGTGTCCTGATGATGGCGAGCCCTGTTCTACAGCTTTATTTCCTTGTGGATGTAATTTGAGCAGCCGCTTATCTCAGTAATGTTGGAGTAGTTTAAAAGCTTGTGTCAGCAACACCGGAATGTGAGAAATCAGATTACATAATTATGATAACAAATTCAAATCAAATTTTAAAATAAAATGACTCACTAATGGATTCAGCATGTTGAAAGGAACAAGGCTTAATATGTCACATAACAAAAAGTGCAGGATCATGCAATGGGTTCAGTCATATATTCAGCATTCAGAAATGTAATTTGAACAACACTTACTGTATGTGTGTTATATAAAGGCTAAACAATGCAAATGGATACATTAGTGCCCTAATTAATTACCCAGATCTCAGCCATGGAGTTCCAGGTACATAGTCAGCACCTTTGGGCTATTTGCTCCAGTGACTATGAATCAGGGACTTGCAGCATGCATGATACTAATAATCTCACCAGTCCCATCCAGTCAACCCCACCCTATATGTAGTGAAGACAGAACATTAATATACAGTATTTATAAATAAAAGGACACCAACGCCCATCCCGCACTCAAATCCAAATCTCCATTGTACTGTATAGACATTCAATAGCTCATTGCAAAGTACATTGAAAACGCTACTTCCTTTTATTTAAATACTGTATTTGAATCTGTATTGCTTTATATACCTTGTCTCACAGTCATCAGTGAGAGATGGGTTCAACATGGATTGCAGGGCATAGTTGCAGACAGCAGACATCACTGAGTGTTTGCAACATCCTCCAACCCCACTCACCAGTACCACAAGCAAACCTCTAGGAAATGAATGCATTAAGTGATAGCAATGGTCAAGAAGTGAGAGAAAAAGTATATCATAACTGTAGTGATTTGTGCCATGCATTCTCTGAGCATCACACTGATTTGCTATAGGAAGATAATCGATGCATCTGTGCTGCTGTTGGCTCTGGAGTAACGTACTTATAAATAAATAAATAAACAAACACTATCTGCCCCTAAATCCTTCTAAATTATCAAAAATATTAAAAGTCCACTTGTTCACTTGTTAAATTTAGTGGCAGCCCCAGCCTCTGGCTGCCATCTGAGTAATATCTTTCTTTACTATCTTTTTCCTTCCCTTTTGTCTAGTGGCACCACAACCTCAGTCACCATCCCATAATGTTGTATGTCTTTCCTGGTGTCTAGAGGCAGCCCTGTTCCAATCACCATCCCCATAAATGATTTGTCTTTCCCTGGTGTCTAGTAGTTCCCCTACCCTCCATCACTGTACCCTTTAGTTTTGTTCTTTCCTGGTGTCTAGTGGCATCCCCACTCTTTGTTTGCCATCCCCTGGCATCTAGTTTCCTTCTCCTCCGATCACCAACCCTGTAATTTTGTTTTGTCTTTCCCTGGTGTCTAGTGGCATCCCCACCCTCTGATCACCATCCCTGTAATACATTTTTGTTTCCCTGGTGTCTGGTGGCAGACCCCCACTGTCCAATTGCCATCCCTGTAATTTTATTTATTTCCCTGGTGTCTAGTGGCTCCCATCCCCAGTTCTCATCCCCATAATGTTTTTTTCAAATAATTTATCTGTTTGTCTGCTATCTATCCTATTGGGTTCAGACTAAACAACAAAAATGAAAATGTGGTTTAGGTGTCCAACTCTAAGAGCTCCACCCAAATCTCTGAAGCAAAAATCAGAGTGCAGTCTTCCTGAGTTGTCAGCCTAACGCTCACCCCATTCTATACACTCCTGGAAACATACACACCTGTCTCCAACACATCTGAGCTTTTTTGCTATTGTAGTGGGGTGAGCTTTTGGGTTTACAACCACAAGAAGACTGCACCTCTATTTTGTCTTCAGTGGTGGGGTTTTAGGTTGTATACCCCTAAATCCATATTTGCCTACTTTTCTTGGTTTAGTTTGAACCCTAAATGTTGCATTAATGCAGTTTTTGCAAAGACTATATACTGTGTATATGTATTTATGTGTATATATATATATATTTACAAATAGAACTAAATTATAAGTGAAAGTGCTTTTAGAAGAGAAACATGAAAAATTATGTATGCAAACAAGAGAAACATGCAAAATAATGTATGCAAACAGTACATACAGTGTTCAGCCTTTTCTGTAGCTACATTGTTATACATAGAAAATAATAAAAGCTTTGAAGCTTTCAAAATGTTACCAGAGGTCTCTTCCATCTGTTCATCTCTCTGACATCATCAGTCTTGTACAACTGCTAAACTGACCACAACTACCCATGCACATTTACCGTTCAATTTTATATCTACTCCTGGCCTTAGATTTTTTTTAATAAAACATCTGCAAGCCTGTTTAACTCTTTTTCCATAGATATCATCTTGATTGGACCAATTGTTTCATAACATATTTGCTAATTGCCCATCCCACAAAGGTATGATCAATTCCCAAGCATTATCACTAATCCATTTTAAACCCAACATCTTTAATCACACTTTTGAGCTCTTTCAGTCACCTCTAGAGTTTGTTCCCATGGCCACGTAAGCCTGATAACTTAACAACTGATCATAAACCTCTGAGACTAGCTTTTTCACTAAATGAGCAAATTACCCTTTGACCACCTATGCCTTTTGAGAAAGCAAATTTGCCAACTTCATTCATTTCTATGCCACATAACTGCACAAGTTTGCCACAGATGGAAATAAAATGTGAGTGAATCTAAAGCTGCTTATGAAAGAAATGTTCTGTATGGTGCAATTATAAAAATACCAGTCCAATATACAGTATACATGCAATGGGGTTGGGATGAATAATGTAAGGGAAAGAGGAGAAATCAAAGAAATGGGGTAAAATCCATGAATGCAGAGGATGCTAGGAAAAGACAGACATTGCATTCAAGTGCATTAGAGCCCCAACATCTCCTTTATTCAGAGATACTCCATCAAAAAACCCCACAGAAACACAATTACTTATGCAAAATATTATACTTACATAGTAATCCCTGCTGAGGTCTCCACTGTGACAGGGCAAAAGTTGAACTTCGCCTAAAGATTCTTTTTCTGTCTCTTATAAGATCTTCATCTGCTTTCTTAAAATGGAGTATAGTAGTCCCAGGGGTT
The DNA here is from genome assembly GCA_016271365.2 of Neoceratodus forsteri. Classification (NCBI taxonomy): domain Eukaryota; kingdom Metazoa; phylum Chordata; order Ceratodontiformes; family Ceratodontidae; genus Neoceratodus; species Neoceratodus forsteri. Next base: position 1,220,446,709 of record CM057459.1, on the reverse strand, counting down.
CTGTTTGTAAGGTCCATTATTCATGGAATCTAAATTTAGGGAATCCATATTCACTGTGGCATCCACTCTCTCAAAAAGTCCTCCACTTCTTCAGTAGCTTCAGGCCTCGGTTGCCTGCATACCCTGACATCATTTGACTTACCAAGACCTGGCTAACCCCCAGGACAAGGATAGTGTAATTGCTGTGTCGGGCTATCAATCCTTCAGAATAAATAGGAATAGCAAGAGTGGGGAGGATGCCTTATATATATCAGGGATACCTTGCAAGGGAGGTTCTTCTGTTAACTGCCATGACTGAGGACCATGAGCTACTAATGGTAAAAGCTCACATTTGGTCCCAAGAACAAATCTGTAGTCATTGTGTGCTATCTCACACAAAAGCCTGCTGAGGACTCCAGAAAGTTCTATGAGGTATAGATGACATTTCAAAGAGCTGTGAACTCATTCTTACAGAGGACTTCAATATACATTTGCTCAGTCCCAGCTCGGCAAATCTGAGATGTAGTGGTTACTCTATTTCTCACACCACAGCCGAGCCGCAAAGGTTAAATTACAAATCCGGAAAACACCTCTCCTTAACTGGCTCCTCACAAGCTCACTGGATAGGCTCATTGACATCTTGGTGCTCTCAGACACCCTGAGTGATCACGCCCAAATGATCTGTAGCTGGACCAATAAATACAAAAATCCCCACCTAAGCTTGTGGAAAGCAGAGTGCTGCATAAAGGGCAGCTTGCCTCCTTGAAAGAAGCCTTACCTTTTTTTATTTTATTTATTTATTTGATATATCAGTTTACAACCTTTGAGCCAGAGGCTCATTTGCAAAGTACCACGTCACATGTAAGACAGATGGAAACATAGAGTAGGTATAAAGACAATTACATTAAACATGAGATACATGGTATAACAGTGGTTACATTAAGCATGTGTTACAGAAATTTGTCACAGACAGTATTTACAAGATTTGGAAGTAGGTATTTTCTGACATTATTTATAACCTTTGGATGACGATATTTACAACATAACAGCAGTGAGGCATTATAAGCTGAGAAGGCATCTAAACATAGTAGTCAGACCTAATCATGGGATTGGTGTTAAAGAAGGAGGTTGCAGTCCATAATGGACTTTGTCAGAGAATATTGGATCAGAGTGGGTAAGAGGTAAGAGAATTAGAAGCAGTTGCAGGAGCGGATATTGAAGAAGGTGGTTGCGAGTGGTTTTGAAATTGGCGATCTTGGGTGCACTAGTGATGGTGCTTGGGAGTGCATTAAACCATGTGGGTGCCCTATGGTGGAAAGATCTCTGGGCAAGGAGGTTTTACCCTGGGCACAACCAGAGGGGCTTTCTCTGGTGCGGGTGAAGATAGTGTGGGTTGCAGGCTGAAGAGAGGCAGTGACCCCAGAGGGGAGAGTCTGAGCAGTATTTTCTTGGAGAGTAAGCAGGTCTGGTAGTGAGCCTTTCATCAAGGTTGAGAATATTGGCAGAGGTATAGAGTGGGCAGGTGTGAGTGAGCCTGGGTGCACCTGAAGGAGCCTGCAGGCCTTGTTTAGTGTGGCCTGGATTATCTGGAGAGTGGTGTTATTTGCTGCACCATACAGGGGAGCCCATAGTCCACTAGGGACAGTATCAATGAGGTGATGGCAAGCCTAAGGGCATGGGGAGGCAGTCCTGTGTCGGTATAGGAGTCCAATCCGGATGTTTGTTGCAGCAGCAAGGGTGTTTATGTGGTCATGGAAGGTAAGGGCCGAGTGAGGAGTAAGTCCAAGATATTTGTAGTTGGATACCTGCTCAAGGGGTGCTGGGTACTGGGGAGGATGCTGAGCAGTGCGTTCTTAGCTCTGTTTTGGCAGTGAGAGAAGATCATTGACTTCATCTTTTTAAGTTGAGGACCTGTCTATGGTCCTTAAACCAGTTTTGGCCTGGGAGAAGGCAAGTTGAAGGAGTCCTGCAGGGTGTGGGTTTATGATGCGAGGTGAAGAGCACTACATCATCCATATAGTAAGATTTTTGTGGAGCAGGCCTTTGGTAAGGAGTTTAGGTAGAGGAGAAAGAAGTGGTTCAGGATGGAGCCCTGGGGCACCCGGAGCAGATGGGTAGTGTGTCGGATAGAGTTCCGTTAATTTTGACGATTGGGACCAGGCGGAAAGGTAACTGGAGCACCAGGCCAGGGGCCTGTGGAGAAACCAATTTGGCGGAGTGAGTCGAGAAGGAGGGGTGGCAGACTGTGTCGAAGGCCTTGGATAGGAATATGAACACAGCTCCTGCAATGTTACTGGCGTCTGGGAGGAGTGCAGGAAGTTGGTGAATTCTAGGAGGGCAGTGGTGGTGCTATGGCCTGAACAGAAGCCATGTTGCTCTGGGCATAGGATGCTATACTTGGCTAGGTATTCAGTAAGTTGGGCGGCCACCACTTTTCTAGCACTTTAGAGGGGGAAGAATGGAGATGGGTCGATAGTTACTAGGAGGCTTTGTCACCACTTTTATAGATGGGGTAATGACAGCTGTTTTCCAGTCACTAGGAATTGCCTTAGGCATAGGGATTTGTTGAGCAGGTCTGTTAGGGGACTAGGACCACATCAAGACTAGTAGAAGGAGCCTGGCATCTAGGGATCATTTGTAGGGTTATTGCTGTTAAGCGCTTTTGTAGGTAAGGATGAGCTTGTGGGGGATATTGTGTGCAGGAGGAAACAGGGATGCTGCAGGGTTGGAGGTGGGGATTGGGGCATGGGGTCAAAGAAACCGCTAGGGAGAACAGTGCTGAGGTCTGAGAAGGTGGTGTTTAGACAGTTTGCTAAGGTGAGTGTGTCTGTGGAGGCAGTGCCATTTATGGTGAGCTGGGAGGGAGGTGGGGGCGAGATTTCCATTGAGTTCTTTGATATTATTCCAGAAGGTCTTTGCAGACCCACGTGGTTGTGAGAGTGGATTGATAGTGGTCTGCTTTGGCCTTATGGATGGCTCGAGTGCATTTATTGTGCGTGGCGTTATAGGAATGTCTGTCTGCAACCTGCCCGATTCTATGGCTTTGTGCCAGAGATTATCCTGTCTCAAACATTTGGAGTAGGGAGGGTTATCCATGGGGCATGTTGCTTTTGGTGAGTTTGGTGAGTGGAGCATGAGGTCACAGACCTTGGTGAAGGCCTGTGTAAACAGGGTGAGTGCATATGTCGATGCTGGGGGCTGTATTAATGGGGGACCAATCTCTGGGTAAGCAGCTGTTTAAGTTTTTGTAACCCTCCTGGTGGAGACGCCTTCTGAAGGTTGTTTGGCCTACGGGTTTGGGTGTGGAGGAGGTCCATTGGAATAGGATGGGTGAGTGGTCACTTAAGGAGTCAGGAAGTGCTTGTATATCCTGTATTTTGTGGGGGCAGTTAGAGATAAGGATGTCCAGGAGGGTGTGGGTAACAGTAGATGTGTGGAGTCTAGTGGGTTGGGTAACTAATTGGACCATGTCAAGGGCCAAGAATGAGTCCTTAGTTGGTGCTACAGAGGCCAAGCCAGTTGACGTTGAGGTCCCTACTAGTGTCCGGTCTCTGCATAGTGTGGTAGGGTGAGAGTGATTTGGTGATAGACTGGTCACCCTTAGACTTTCTGCAAGACCTGGACCAAGCATTATAATACCTCATTGACAAGTTCAATCAGGTGTACCACAGGTATGCCCCACTCAAAAAAGGAATGTCTGAGGTTATAACAATGGGTGGATTATCAGTGAGCTATTGGAGAGAGACAATGGGATAACCTATAGAGCAGAGCCAAGGTCATGGGGGATCAATGACATCCAGAACTACAGGGCCACTAGGAACAGATGCACTCACCTAATACAGAGTGCCAAGGTGGACTATTATAAGAATCAACTTGAATGCAGCTGGTAGGATGGGAAGCATTTCTGGGCCAACCTTAGGAGCTCCTAGAAAAAGTCAAGCAACAACCTTTTCTACTCATAATTAATGCTCCAATTCTATGGAGCCCCTCACCATAGCAGAAGAGTTAAATTCTGCATTCACAAACCTAAGCTCTACCCTCCCTGATGAGTGCTTGAAGCCTGTGGATGTGGATCTTGAAAACATACCAGGAGTGACAGCACCCACAATTCTATTTCAGATGGGTTACAGTCCCAGCTAACACTCTAAATGCTGTTAACCCTAGAACCTTCAAAGCTGAAGTTAAGCAGTTTCTACTGCAAAAATTTGAGTGCTAAACTGTTCAGGCGGGTCTCTAGAACCTATACCAACCCTGTCTACCAGCAACTACTCATGGACTCACTCACACAGGCCACCCCTCCCACTCCCTACCCCTGCTCTCAGACTCTGGCACCTTATGCTCTGTAGCTCTTATTCAGCTAGTAGTTGCATTCTCTTATTTGTCCTGCACCTTATTGTCCCTCTCTCACTCCCCTCCTCTCACCCTCTCCCATCCCCCTTTCTCCATCAGTCTCCACTCTCATGATAGTTCCCTCCCGCTTGGTCTCTCCTCCTTCCCTCCTTCCCTCTCTCCTTCTCCCTCTCTCCCCTCCTCCACCTCTCTAACCACCTTCTCCACCTAACCACACACCTCACATGCACCATCCCATACTCAGCTCCAAAGCTGTAATGCAATGTGATAATGCTCCTCCCAGGCTGCTCTATCCCACACTCTATTCACTAACCACTCTCTCCCTATACTACATTTTGTCTCTCCATATACATCCTTATGCCATACAGCCCTTAATATTAAATCCTTAATGAAACTCATAAGAAACTCTTAGCTGTTTTCCATGTTTTTGCTACTTCATGTATTGGTAATTCAACTATGTCTGTATTTGTGCTCTGAATTCAATTATGTACTGATATTTTGACTATGTCTGTATTTGTACTGTGAATTCAATTATGTCTTAGTTGTACTGTTTAATGGATGTGGACCCTTTGTAAAGAGTTCTTACTCAAAGATTGTTTCTGAAATTCCAATAAATAAATAAAAATAAAGTAAGACAAAGACCTGTCCAATAATCAATGACACAAGTCAAATGATCTGTTGTGGTTATATTATCCTAATTCATACATTCAATTAACATAGACAGATCATCTTTTTGATTTTGTTCCTGTTTATCCCATCAGGAATCACCGGTACTGAATGATGTTTTTCTCCTGATTATCATACACAAAAGTATTTAAAGATAATCTTTCAAAAATGAAAGCCATCATTTTAGAGGTCGAAGTTGTCGAGTTTTAAGAGATGTGAAAATGAGAGGCTCAGTTTTAATGTCGTATATGTAGAAGAGCAAAGTCTTTATCTGATCAATTATTTATTTTTCTTTCTCTCCTCAGTAGCCTTTCATCTATACTTGATTTTCTTCTTTTCTCTACCACCTCTTCAGTCCTCCTTAATTTGTGTTTATTATTACTTATGTGTTCCTCTTTGTTCACTCATTATTTGTGTTTTTGTTATTATTTACATTCCTTTCGTTAAAACTTGAACCACTATTTATTTATTCATTTATTTATTTAGTGATTTGGAAAAGACCTTTAGCACATCATAGATTGCAAAACAAAGTACAATAGGAGAAAGCAAAGGTACATTTCAATGAATGATACAGCTTGGATTCAGAACTTACAGAATAACTCAAAACATAGGTACAGGTTAAATAACAAGAAAAACACTTTATGAGGGTGGGAGGGGAATAAGCAGCCACAAAGTGCCTTGTCAGTAGTTTAGAGACACGATGATAGCTGGCAGTGGGGCGAAGAAAGGAGGTATGGGAGAGAGGTATGTACTGTGGTGGAGGTGAAGGTTGGAGGAAGAAGGGCGATGAGGTATAGGGAGAAATGATGGTCTGAGGGAGGCTGAGTGGAGAGGACATGAGGGGCATGGTCAGGCAGTCTACTAGTATTGCTATTTGGGAAATTCATGGGACTGTGAGTTGGGGAGGGGAGGGGGTGGCAGGTGCCAGGGCATGACACAAACTGATTGCTGGGGGCAAGTCATGAGGAAAGGACAGAGGAGAGCCCTGGGGCCTGCCTAGTGCTTACTGGGGCAGATAGAGAGCAGGTGTGGCTGGACTCAGGGGCAGGTGCACCTAGTGTTATTAGGTGCTGTTTGAGATCCATTTTGAACTGTGCCAGACAATTGGTGGCCAAGAGGTGCCCAGGAGTTCATTCATCCATGGGGGCCTGGTAGGCAAATGCACGTTGCCCAAGTGAGGTGCAACTGAAGGGGATAGCCAAGGCCCCTCTTGTCCTCCCTCTGGTGACCTGTAATGAGTTGGCCACCTTGATCAAATTGCCTACACAAGGTGATGTTTTACCCAATAGAGCCTTCTTCCCTTAGATGCAAGTCTGGAATTTGACCCTGTTTCTTAATGAGAGCCAAGTTGCATGTTTGTACAGAAGTACAGGTGTGAGTGCCATGGTCAGCATCCAAGGTGAGTCTGCAGGCTTTGCTGAGCACAGTCTTAACCCTCTTGAGTGCTGTATCCATTTCTGCCCCATAGATCACTAGTCCATAGTCAATTGGAGATATAATTAAACTGTGGGCTGAGAGGTGGAGGCCCCCAGAGAGGAAGTATTGCCTGTGCTTGTAGGACACCAATCTTAGTATTGACTATCTTGACCAGAAAGTCAATATAGTGCGCAAACATAGAGTGTATCATCTATTATGACCCCCAGATACTTGAACAAGTGAACTTGTTCAGCAGCTCACTGCATGAGTTGGAGATGATGAGGGGTGGTCTTATTTTGTTGTGGGGCTGGACATAAGCATGGCCTTAGACTTGGTCTTCTTGTAGTTTAGTAGCAACTTATGACTACAGAATCAGTCCTCGAGTTTGGAGAAGAGTTCTGCAGCTTAGATTGTAGGGTGGCCAGACATGCTGCTGCTCAGACACAGCATCATCTGAATATAGTATGAGTTTGGTGTCGCAGGCTGTGGGAAGGTCATTTAAGAAGAGCTGAAGAGTAGGGGACCAGTATTGATCCCTGGGGTGCCCTAATGATACCTGTCTTGCGCAGGATACTGTTTGACCAATTTTGACACATTGATTTCTCTGTATCAGGTGAGTCCAGAGAGATAATTTTGAGTTTTTTAGTCTGTGTCATCTTCTGTGGAGACAATAGTCATGCTTTCAGTAAGCCTTCTGCAGTGGTCCCTCCCTGCTTTTCAAGCACAATCTTGAAGCATTACAACTTTTATTGTGTTTCATCCCATACTAGGGGACTTGTTCTTTCTTTCCAAGTTAAAATTGACTAGAGTGTAATCTTCTTGATCTCTTAAAATTGTGATGGTTTTCTTTATTATTTCTTCGTGTTCTATCAATCTTTGTTTAATTTCTGATTTAAAGATGTGGGGCCTGATTTTTAAGGGCCTCACATGTCCCAAGGACTAAATTCCATGATACAACATGCCAGTACAGAGAAAAAAACCTCTGCTATGGTGGACATGCTATTTTCAGCCTCTGGTGTACATGGGCTGCAGGCACAGTTACAGAGCAATGTTACACCTGGTAATACCAGACATAACATTTTGGCATAGATCGCATGAAAATAGTTGCAAGCTACTGTAAATCTTGAAGCTGGTTGCAAAAACAGCTCTGCTTATGCAAAAATACAAGCGCATGCAGCAAATCCTCATGGGTTCACAAGGTAAGCCCCTCTTGCACATGTTCTTTTTTTTTACTGCCCATGCACAATTTTCTGATAAAATTGAAAATCTAGCCATTGAATTATGGGTGTTGCTTAAATATTTACAGTTATATCTGTAATTCAGATATCTGCTGTAGGTTATTTTGTATTTATAGTTGTTCTCTTTGATTACAATTTCTATTAAAGTAACTTCTGGAAATCTCATTCAACACTTGTATCAATGTTTCTTAAGTGGGAATTAACCAGGCCAGTACTATGTTTCTCATCTATGTGCAGCACATGTGGGACCTAGCGTTTGTCCCTGTTTGTTTTTAATGATGCTCAGTTTTACATCATGCACTGATCTTGGTGAATTTGATCCTCTCAGGCTTAATGAAAAGTTGTTTCAGTTTGTCCTGATGAAAGTCTGAAATGAATGGTGATTTGATGAAGACATGTACAGGTGCTAACTTCCTCTTTAACAGGACATTGGTATTTTTCGAGACTATAGTAAGTATTGTGCCCAGAGTAGATTTCATCAGTCTTACTTTCTTTGTCATGCATTCCTGATTCTTGTTTCCAAAACTGGGAGGGTCGGGGATTTAGAGCAGCACATCCAACATTTACCAAGCCAACCAGTTTGGAGTTTCCTCTTGTCTCAGTATTTCTGAAGAGTTTTGAGTCCCAAATGTTTAGGAAGTAATCGTATCATGCAGCACTCTCTCTTAAAGCTATCATCCAAGCAAAAACACAATGTCCATGCTGGCAATATGCTCAGTCACCTTTCAACTCAGAAAACACAAATGCCATGCAACAGATGATTAAAAGCAATGTCAGATACATATATAGTAATACTTGTAGAAATCTCATCAGCATTTAAACATCAAATAATTTAGTACCACTTTGGTACTTCCTTAGGAGGTAAAGTCTGGCCATAATGATCCTCATCTTATAGGTCTGTTTTGAGGTAGATTTGCAGGTATTTGTATTAATAAAGTTACACAGTTTTATAAGGCTATATTGCCTATTACATGCAGACAGTCAAATACTGTTTCACTAACGCAATCATGTGATGTAAGGCTAGTACATGTATGCAACAGATGCCATACAGACTGATAGAGATTGCTCTAATTAACATCCTGAGTGTGAAGTGAAAAATGCAAAGATGAATGTGAGGTGAATCCAAGCCCCGAATGAAGAAAGCTTTTGCGTGGTGCAGTTACAAAATTATCAATGCAATTTATACATGTGGGGGTAAGAGAAAGAAACATAAACAAAAATGGGTAAAAGCTGTGCCATGCTGGAAAAGCTAGGAGAAAATAGAAGTGGCATGTGTATCAAAACTCATTGTTTCCCAAAATGTATTTGATTCTTACATTTTTTTGCCAGGCTCCCATCCCAGCTAATGGGCTTGCCGAGCTCCAGCAGCCCCCATACTCATACCCTACCCTAATTGGGGCCGCTTGACGGAATGCAGTTCCAGATGGCACGGAGCTGGCTCATTAATGGGGGCTGGCATATGGTTTGCTATAAGTCCCTTGGGGGCAGGGATGTGCAATGACAACCTCGTCCACCCACCTCAAGCACATCATGGCACCAACTGTGGCAGTACTCTGGCCTCCGCCAGAGTCTGCAGTGTGTCAGACAGTTTACCCCCAGAGTAGGAAGCAGTCCAGTGGATGCTTCATCCTACTCCCCCAGGCCTGCCCTCTGACTCCCAGATCAGTTCCCAAATTCAGGTCATCAGCATCACAGATGGCAGTCATGCCTCTGTGCCAGCAGACTGGCCATTTCTTACATGTGCAATGTTGCAGGCAAAATAGCATGTACAACACCTCACATCACAGGCCACCACTGTTTCAATAAATCATGCCTGTCAGTCATATATGGAGGAGGAGGAGACTTGGAGAGACTGCAGCTAGGTATAGTGGAGCAGGAGAAGAGAGAAACAAAACAACACTACAGAAGAAAATACTCTTCCATGCAAATCAACCCAGAAGACACAGTACAGCACTCATCCAGCAACCAACATGCAGTTAAAGAATACATTATTGTGAAATTGATGCAAGTGAAAGTGCAGTTAAAACATACCAGACTACCTGAGAGATAACCCAGTGCACAAAATCTCCAATATTTTTCACACTGGCTTCCATGTCCATAAAAGTAGGCCCATGAGGAGGAGCACAAGGTTTGCAGTCACTGAATCTAAATCCACTGCTGTAGGCATCTAATGTGGATGAGCTTGCTTTACAATGCTCTTAAATATTTATGATGGTCAGGCTAAGGTACTCACTCATCAACAACAGTGTCATCCAGTTAGTTATCCTTGTTATCATCTTCATAATGGAATCCCCAGAATCTGAATTTAGTCAGAACTTGTGATGCTGGCTCTTCTTTCATCTGTGGCAGTAACTATATGCAGTTGTATGTGGGATTAGGTGGTTATTCATGTTTATAAATAAGAGTAGATTAACATTTTGAGTGATACATTTGTCCATTTGTCAGTAATGATGGATGACCCCTGATGAACTGAAGACTCTTTGGAGATGACACTGGATGGTGGTCACCTAAAATAATGTATTGCCACACAGGCAATGCCAGCCACCCTTGAGCCTCTGTGGACCAGTACAAAAGTGGCACCTCCATTATACATTCTGCTGAACTATGGCTGATGTCTCCCTTTCCTTCTCCTGCAACTCCTTAATACCTGTCTGTGAAAATGCTGCCAACAGAGGTGAGAACCTGCTAATATGGTGGTCTATAGAGATGGTAATCATATGATGCTGGAATCCAGTGTGTTAAGTAATGTGTCAAGTTCCAAGTCAATATTGTGATCATTCTGAAAGAACTGTGATGTCTGGTGGATTTATCTCAACCTTAGCTTGGCTAACTTCACTGTCAATGGCTGTGGATACACTGTTTCAGTTATCTTCATGTGTTGGACTGCATCTTGCTCCTGATCCTTAAATACTTTGATTCCATATTTGAGACAGGAGTCCAATAAGGTGGCAACTTACACTCTGTAGATTCTTGGATGATTGCAGAAGAGCACTGTTTTCAACAAATATTGCCAATGTGTTCCACCAGTGTAGCACAAGCAGAATAATGACTGATCTCCACTTGCTGTGTCACATTATACAATACTTCCTACAGGTATGCTGACTGGAGGTCAACACCATGACTGCGAAGACCAGGACAGCGACAGATTTCACCTGAAATCATTGGGTTTTGTTACACAAGGTCCCTTCACCTTACTGGTACCCCCAGAGGTACACCATAGACAGCTAGCACTTAGGCATATGTTATACTAACATATAGGGCATAGCGTACCTACATACAAGAGTAGGTGTCAGTATATGTATGCATATTGTTGTTATACACTTACTTTCTAATACATATAGGTATTTATTGCCTATAAGATGTTAGGACATCTGTGTCCTGTAATGATTATGATATATAAGTCGGCATTGCCACCTTTTGGAGATTTGCAGGATTTTATTTAACTCTAAAACTTGATTAGCGTTTTGTTCATAAAAGTTCTAAAACATTGTGAAAATGCATAGCACTTGCCTCACTGTGTTTAACAAACATAACACTTCTAGAAAATCTACATAAATACTTTCTGTACAGTTAGTATTGTCCCAAGAAAAACCTACTAAAGAATTATTTAAAACCCTAATTTGTACTATTACACTGATATATGTACAACTATGCTTCCTTTGTCTTTACAAAGATGACTACTACAAACTAGTATAATGTTATCTTGGACTGTGGAGCCACCTCTAATTTAGCCAATAGGGCTCATCTTTGTAACCAGAAATGTTTCTATCTTATAGTAACCATAGTAATTATCATAGGTATATAATGTAAGACATTACGTCTTCTACCTCGGAGACCCCAAGAGGCACAAAGAATCATTGAGGTATAGGAATGCTTAGCATTGGCTCCCAGTTCATATTTGTAAGAACTGCTTAGGGCAACTGTGATTTATCCTTTTGGTGGTAATAAACAAGTTTATTACTCTTATGCAACATGTCTGTGATTCCTTGCATTCCCATTCTTGCCAAGAACCTGAGGTGAGGTTTAGACCTCCTGAAATTGGCAACCACGTGCAGGCAATGTTTGGTGTTTGCAAAGTTTCACTTGTTGCTTCAAACTATTCCCTTCCCAACAGGGACTGTAGGTGTGCAGTCCCACATCACCTCTCTCATTCTATGACCACTTTGTAATCCCTTGCAAAGTCTGGCTGCTTTTCTGGTGTGGTCGATGCCAACCCAACCCACCCACAGCAGTTTTGAATTGCAAGCTTACAAGTGCACAGTAGCCTGACTGTGAATACAGTGCTTCTGTTGTGGATCAATACACAACATGACATCTTTCATAGTTTGATTTTTTGTTCCCTCCGCTTAATGGACACCGTATCAAATATCTGCACAGAACTGAGACTTGATGTCTCAGACTTTCTTACCTCCCATGGAGGATGGGCTGACTTTGCTCGGGATGCAAGTCAATCGAGAACCCTGTACTGTGGATTTCAACTCAGTACTCGGAGATGAGACAAACAGCCAGAAGCGAGAAATGAAAGGGCTATTGGTCACGGCTCTCTGCTGCTCTGGAATAATAATAATAATATTTTATTTTGTAGCGCAATTCTTATTTCAAAGCACTACATACAAAAAAACATCATAACAATTTAAAATTTAAACACAAATACAGCATTGGTTTAAAAACCAAAATATCAGTCATTAAAAGCTTGTTGGAAAAGGTGTGTTTTCAGGCTAGTTTTGAAGCGAGGTTTCGAACCCTTGAACTGCAAATCTCATCTCTTAAGCAGGATATGGGGTTGTAGGAAACAGAATGTGTGAGACATGAGCAGGATTTGGAATCTGAACTCCAAACCTGTGAAATGAAAATGATTCCTTTGCATCATTCCACCCAGGAAGGCGAACTGGAACTTTGTATCTTGAAGCAGGAATGTGACAATTTGAGACAGGATAAGAGTCAGGCTTTGCAAATGAATGACTTATTAAGTAGAATGAATGAGCAATTGGTGAGGAGCTGGAGAGATTCAGGACGAGATAAACCAGGTACATAATGACTTAGAAGTGGCTACTAGAACAACTGTGAATTGGCGCTGTGTATAGTGTTGCAGAAACAGGTGCAGGATGAGGTAGATATAGATCTGCAAATGTGAATCATGCTGAATGTGAAGCCAAGAGGGTGAAACTACGCCATCAGTGGGAGGTCCTGGCTGCGCATATCAAGGCGATGGGAGGTGTAGCCCCTCCTTGACCACGTCATCTGAGGGGAAGCATCAGATGATGATATGTCACAGTACAACACCCAGTCACACCCTACCATGGCCCAGAATCCCACCCTGCTATCCACAACATGCTGGACACCCGTCACACCCAACCCATGTCATACATCACCGATGTCATGATGCACATCATGGGCAATGCTAACATGGCGACCCCCATTATGGGGGTAGGCCCAGGCAGAGTCCCAACAGCACCACCAGTAGCCATTATTAATGTGGAAGACAGTCAGGAGATAGGGGAATGAATGATAATTGGTAAACAGTGTGCCCATTCCAGAAAGAAATAAGCAGGTTTTAAAGGTCAAATAAGACAGCTTATCCATGAAACTGGTACTCAGGAGGGCATAGTTCACTCCATGGTGGAGCCACAGCTCAGGCAGCCCTGGACGGTGCCCAAGGAACCTACCTCCACCTGGTCGCCCAATAATCCCCTACAAATGGCCTACTCTGCTCATCAAATAGTTGACAGCATTGGTCGGATGAGCCCATCTGACAACCTCAGCTGCCACTTGGAAAGGTGCATGCTAAATGTAAAATGCTTAGTCTCGCTGCAGACTACCAAGTCCAGATCCTCGCCAGACCATTGATCCTGGATTGTGGGCAAAACTCCCGATACTGTCCATCAGGACAGCACCGCCACCTTTGACGAGGTCACAGCTGAACTCATTTCTGCATACAGCCCAGATGTAGTAGGAGTGATGCTTGCATACCCTGAGAAACAGAATGCAAAAGAAAGTCCAGTGATTTATCACCAGAGGCTCTGGATGGCCTACCGAGCAGGGACGATCTTGCACAGGAAGCTGCAGATGTAGACCTTATCGAGTATAAGACCCTGTTCCTTAGGAACATGATCCTGTAGTAAAATAAAAGGCAGAGCTAACCACCTATCCCACCACGGAGAGGTTTGCTGACATTCTTCGAAACCGAGGTTTATCAACTCTACATCCGTGATCTAAGCTCCAGTTCAAGAAAGTAGCCGCCATGGATACTACTCTGGAGTCCACAATTCACTACACAGTGGAAGGGCAGGCCCATGAGAAACAGTCCTCCCCACGGACAACCAACACCCCAGCAGGCCCAGCAACCACAACAACAGCAACAACAACAATGGGGTGGGAACTGGAATTACCATAAGAATAAGAAACACCACAAGAACAACAAGAGTAAACAACAAAGACCAGGCCCTTCATATGGGAGATAGCAAAGAGGAATTGGAGTTCTGAGAACTTCAGAGACGCGTCGCTCCATAGATGATGCTGTTCCCACTCAGGCCCTGAGCGCCATGACAGGAGCACAGGCCTTAACAGGCCATGGAGATACTGGAAGTACAGGCCCTCAGGCCCATACAGGCCTGAACCCAGAAGTGGCTCCCTATATAACATCAGTGCAGCATGGTGAGGTGGTTCAAAGGAGCCAGGCCCAATCTCTCCATGCTTCCATTGGTACAGATTGACAATTACAGGCCCCAGTCCATATTGTACACAAACTGGTCTTGGATACAAACAGAAGGCCCTGCACTAAGGCCGAGGTTGGGGCCACCTACTGACAGTGCTATTGGATACAGGTGCAGCTGTGTCTGTATTACATGATGACCACCCAGAGACATTCCCTTGGTCCACGGATGGAGTACCAACATGTCAGGAGTAGATGGAGCTAGGTTGCCTGCATACCATTCTCTACCACTACCTGTAGAGTTGGGATATCTGAAGGCCTATCACACCTTCCAGCTAATGGTATTGCATGATCATCCTAGTATAATTGGAATTGACTTTCTAGCACCTCACGGCTGTGTGGTGGACCTAGCCAACATGTTATATGACTTCATAGATCTGTTCAAGAACCATGAGCTTTTCCCAAAGCTCCTTCCCATTCTACAAAGACATTTGGAGGCCTTTGCCACCAACAACCATGACTGTGGCAGAATGCACACTGTCATAGAAGTGACAGGCCCAGCGCATGAGAGGTAAAGGCAATATCCTTTTCCACTAGAGGCCCTGTCTTTTCTTAGGGAAACAATAAAATCACTCCTCAAACAAGGTGTAATCAGGATATGTGTCTCTACCACCAACTCCCAGTGTGGCCTGTGAAGAAACCCACAGGTGCCTGGATACTTACTATTGACTACAGGAGACTGAATCAGGTCACCCCAGTTGTGCCCTAACTGTGACATTGGCACCTGATGTACTGCGACTTTGACCCCTGACCAAAAATGTTTCAGTGCCCTGGATATCTCCAGTGGTTTCTGGTCATTGCCATTGGCCCCAAAAAGTCAATATAAGTTTGCTTTCACCTTTGAGGGTAGACAGTACACGTGGACCTGCTTACCACAGGGATTCCATAATAGCCCTTCCCTATTCAATCTACATATGATAGATGCCCTCAGGGTTTTCTACTCCCCAATGTCTCTTGCAGAATGTAGATGACCTGTTGTTGGCAACAGCCACACAGGAACAACACTTGGATCTCTTGGATGAACTATTGACCCTCATTCAGAAAGCAGACCTCAAATGTAACCCAGCAAAAGCACAACTATGTCAGAAAGAGGCTGAGACTGATCAAGGCCAAAGACTTACCTGGAAGAAGATATAAGGACTGCAAGACTTGCCATTACCCACCAGTGTGCCACCCTTAGGAGATTTCTAGGTATGGTGAATTATTCTAGAGATTTTATTTGTGATTTTGCTCAGAAGGCTGCTCCTTTGTATGAATTACTGAAAAGGACATTCCCTGGAATTGGGGCCCCATTCACACCTAGGCTGTGATGTCACTGAAACAGACCTTGGCCTCAGTTCCAGCTCTGGTCAACCTAATCCAGCCTTGCCATTCCACCTGAATGTGCCACCTCTGACATAGCCATGTCAGCAGTGCTGGCCCATTAGGTCCGTGGCACATTGAGACCCATTGCATATGCATCACAGCTCTTTACCCCAGTGGAACAGAAGTACAGTCTTTGTGAAAGGAACCTTATAGCTATCTACTGGGTTGTCAAGGACTTCTTGTATATCATTGGGTACTCTCCTCTGATTATTAATACAAACCACACCCCAACTACCTTTCTGCTATCAGATAAAAATGAAGGATGGGTCAGTCTCTAATACCAGGCTGACACACTGGTCACTTCTTCTCCAGGATAGAGACATTCAGGTCCACCAACCAAAATGCCATCCATGCTGGCGCATGGCCTCCTTTCCAAGGAGAACCCCATGACTTTACACTGCAACCACCTGATCTTCCAGATCCAGGTCCTTTCTCCCTGCCATGCCACAACTACTTGAGAACACCTCATTGTGTTGTATCTTTACAGATGGTTCTGCTTTCTATTATCAGGAGAACAAATTGCAGGGATGGGTATCTTAATGATTTATCCTACGGTAACACTGTTAAAATTTCTAAGCATTGCAGTGTGGCATCATCACAATATGCCAAGATGGCAGTGGGGACCTGTGCCCTCGAGTTCATTCAGCATGGGACTGAGGATAACATCATCTTTACAGACTCTAACTGGGTTTGTTGTTCTCTTACAGAATTTCTTCCTTTCTGGCAGAAGAACTCCTTCCTCTCCTCTGATGGCAGTCCAGTGAGACATAAGGAACTGGTAATATACATACATTCACTTGCTCAAAGGTTTGCACACAAACTCAATGCACACAAAGTTAAAGCTCACTCCATACATGACCCCTATCATGCCTTCAATGACACTGCAGGCACCATTGCCAAGGAAGGGGCCCAAGGGGGACACCTGGATGATAGATCATCCAGAAGCTAGGCGGCTGTACACATTGCAGCAGTCAAAAGAAGCTTGAACCCTTTTCCTCTTAGACCTGTCAGCGGCCCAGCATGCTGAATCTGAGCTCAAAGATGTGTTCAGATTCCTTGATAAGAACACTGAACAGAATTTACCTACACACAACCCCTACCAGAGGCATGAAGGTAAGTTACACTTGTCCCCAGATGACAAGCTCATCTGGTATCAGCTAGATGATACCCCCACCAAATTGTGGGTGGTTCCCAGACACCTCAGATCCACATTTTTGCACCAAGTGCATGACACCTCTACTGGTGGACACCAGGGAGTAGAAAACACCCTCCAAAGATTCAAGACCACCGCTTGGTTGCCTGGTGTCACCATGGATGTCAAACAGTACATAGATAATTGCCTTGTTTGTGCAAACAATCCCATCCCACAAAATGAAATGCCAAACTACTACCACAAAGGCACTCTGGCCCTGGCATGCCATACAGATTGATTTTATTGGCCCATTGACCAATGCCAGTAGGAATAACAAGTACTCCTTGTGGTAACTGATCTTTTCTCTAAGTGGGTTGAAGCTTTCCTCACTAAGACATGTACTACTAAAACCACTGCAAAAATCCTGGTGGAACAAATTTTCTCCACGTGGGGCCTACCTCTCAGGTAGACTCTGATAAAGGAACCAGTTTTACAGGTGAATTGATGAAAGAAGAACTTGAACTCCTCGGGTTCACCAGAAATCCACATAACCTATCACCCACAATCTTCAGGTCAAGTAGAAAAAGCCAGCAGATGGATTAAGCGCAAATGCTTTCCAAATTCTATGAGGACAATCCAAGGCTTTGGTTCCCTGTTGCCATTGCTCCTTATGGCAATCAGGGGCACATCCACAGCCACCACTCAGTTGACACCATTTGAGGTGATGAGTGGCAGACAGATAAGATTACCTGAACACTTGTTGTTTGACTTGCATACCCCCGGCAGACCCTGTGTCTGTAGAACAATATGTGGAGAAACTCAGACAAGACCTCATACACACACACTTGCATGCTGCCAACTGCATGGGCAAGGTCCAGCAACAGTCCAAAATACAGTTTGACAAACACACACAGAAGTGGATTGGCAAGTTGGAGATCGGGTATTGGTTCTCAAATTGTCATATCCACACACTCCTTCTCCAATAAGTGGGAGGCCCCTACCCTATTGTCAACAAGCTCAGTCCGGCAGTCTATCAGGTTAGACTAATGCACAACAGCAAACTGACTGACAAATGGTGACATTCAAACCAGTTGAAACTGTATAAAGGAGTATAATTACTTTTCTCATACCATTGGGCAGAATAGTAGTAACTTACTAATGTTTGGTTTTCCTTTTGAGGTACTCTGGCAAGATGTCTATCTTGTTCCACTTTCTCCTCATCTCAGAAGTTATCCCTGCATCCAAGGCACTGTAAAGCACCTCCTTTCTCACCTTGATCCTCCAGCATCTGCTGCAGAGAGATTTCTATCAATATACCCAACAATGATATTACTGTCCTGGAAGGTTCTGATGCCTGCCTCACTGCCTCAATTGTTGCTCCTGATAAATCTACCCTACAAATTGAGTGCCAAACCATATCGCAATAGCAAATTCTCCCTGTGGCCAAGCTTTCTAAGGAAACTTTCCACGGCTGGCCCAATCAAAACTATCCCTAATGATTTGCTGTCCTTGCTGCAGACTGCTCTCAGACATTCTGGTTTATACAATATCACTGCCTTGATTGATCCCTCATATTGTAATTCCTTGTCAAAGACTCTGCCAGGAAATGTGCTGTACACAACATGGCCTCTGCTGCCATGTATCCTTCTGTGTTAGCCCCTACTGATAAACAGCTTTTGGAATGTCCAAACACACCCTGGTCCCCATATTGGTCTAACAGCCATTGCTTTACCTGGTACACTTACTAATAACTTACAATTTATGCATATACCTGTTTTGTTCAATTTAACTTACTGCAATATGAAAGAATTTGGTATGTGTCATACTAGTAATACTTCAGCATTTTACAGTACTTTATTGCTTGATAGTTTAGCAGCTTTTCAGATTCGTACTCAAGACCCTATTGCTGGGTACACACCACCGAGCATAGAGGCAATTTCAGGTGGAAACCTAATCCTGATGATCAAAGTCACAAATGTAATACCCATGAAATTGACAGCTCTGATGTCACAGGTGCCACAGGCACCATCACAGGTCTTTGATACAGCTATGCCTATTTGGAATAAGGCTGACATTGCTGCTATTGAATCACATTCTGCAAAATTCCAAACTGGTTTGGTAAATGATATAATACCCCATTGTTGCATGGTGTGCATGGCCTTAGTCAGGAAGAAAGATACACTGTATATAACATGCACAACATTGCTAAGGCATTTACTGATTCTAAAGATAAAATTAACACTCTCATTGCACAGAATAACAAAAAGCAGGTAAATAATACATTTCCCATTAAATATTGTGTTCCGCCTATGGCTCATCATTATCACTACCATCACTAATCTTTTCTGGGATCTAGAATCTGGAAGGATCCTGACATCATACATGACAGATGCATCTCTAAAGCGGTATTGTCCTCAGTGTAAATCCTGGCTATATTGCTATGTGTATGCAACAAACTTTAACTATTCCACTTTCTGCAGCTAGAATTTGGGTTTTGTGACAAGACACTAACACTGGTCCTTGTTTTACTTCTAAGAAATGTTCCATCAAAGATACTATGTTTGTCTCTTTTACTGTCTCTTTACCACGTTAGATCCTACTACAGCTTTGTTCGATAAACTAGCAACTGTTCACTCTATTGGGCACCTTGATGAAGATATCTACAGAGAATGCCTCAACTTGCCTCCTCTACTGGTCTTCCATCCTATCCTGGATGCCTGGATCATGCATACAGATTGCTGTGAGAAGAAGGACTACATTTACTTGTGTCTATGTGCTATATTTGATGTTATTAAACCTGTATGTGGTTATTCTCCTGACAATATTGATTGGTCCTTTTCATGGGCGATGACATCAGCACTAATGGCACAGACTTTTCAGACTCAATATTGCTCCAGACAAGCTTTACCAATCTTATCGAGAGAGGTTCATCGCTTGTCAACACGGTTTCAAGACAACCTACACTTGCCTGGTACAGTTGCAAAATGGAATTCCCCACTGTTAAAATACAATATAATTCTGACAGGGAGTATTGTGTGGTCACAAATATGAAATCTTATGTATACGGAATGCAGGCGTATTATAGACAGCCCCAACTTCTGCTTTGTCCCTTATCAGAAAGCAATTATTGGACATATCGTTATAACCCTTGTCCCTCTTATGGACACCGATATCATTGATGGAAACCCAGATTATCTACTCACCCTATCTGAGTATTTACCATATTTTAATGTACTCATTGACCCCCTTACACTGACATTAAAATCACTTTTGGAGAGGAAGATACTCATCTCATCCACATCAGCAAGAATATTACTAAAGCTAACGAGCTGTCCTTCCACTTATTAATGATGGTGATATGAACAGTACATTAACTAGCACTTGGTTAGAAATTACATTTAAAGGTTTTGTTATTATACAAGCATTTTTATATTTTTCTCATTATTATGCTTTGCCTACAAGCGCACACTGCGTCCACACCCATGAGCAGCTGGAGTTCCTTTACAAGAGCTCGCACATCAGGTCTGTAAATGACCGCTGCTCTCTATCCGTTTCCATTTTTTGCTGTGTTGCCCTCAGAGGCAACAAGGGGGAATGTTACACAAGGTCCCTGTAATCCTTACTGGTACCCCCAGAGGTACCCATAGACAGTTAGCACTTAGACATATGTTATACTAACATATAGAGCATAGGGCACCCACCATACAAGCGAGGTGTTAGGGATATGTATGCATAATAATGTTATACACTTTCTTTGTAATACATACAGGTATTTCTTGCTTAAAGATGTTAGGACATTTATGTCCTTGTAATGATTATGATATATAAGTCAGCATTGCCATGTTTTGGTGATTTGTACTATTACACTGATATATGTATAACTATGCATCCTTTGTCTTTACAAAGTGATGACTACTACAAAATTGTATAGTGTATCTTGGACTGTGGAGCCACCTCTAATTTAGCCAATAGGGTTCATCTCAGTAACTAGAAATGTTTTTATCTTATAGTAACTATAGTAATTATCATAGGCATATAATGCAAGACATTACGGCTTCTACCTAGGAGACACCAAGAGACATGGAGAATCCTCGAGGTATAGGAATGCTTAGCATTGACTTCGCATTTGGTAAGAACTGCTTAGGGCTACTGTGATTTATCCTTTTATTAGTAATAAACAAGTGTATTACTCTTATGCAATGTGTCTGTGATTCCTTGCATTCCATTATTGCCAAGAACCTGAGAGTGAGGTTTAGACCTCCTGACAGGTTGCTGTGCTAGTCATTGCAGACACTGGCGGTGCATCTCCCAGTGTTGCACTCTCTCTACGACAACTCCAACTGGAGTTGTATATCTAGAGAGGATGTGTGTTGGGTGGAGCCCCCACATAGGGTGTTTGGGGCACTTCCCCAAAGAAAACACTGGCATCCCCAACAGTACAATGCCAAAACTCAGAATTGTGTCTATCGCTGTAGGAGATGTCAGCATCAGCTGATGCAGTGCTATAGTAAAACCCGACCTCATCATGTACACAAGTGGGACTCTAGCTCACAGATGCTGTGACCACTAACTAGCTGGGAGGCATGCTCAGAAGGCCACCAAATAGTAATAAGACCTTCTACAAGGCAACACCATTCTTTTGTTTAGCTTGTGGAAAATCCTGAGGAATCATGGGTATGAGTTAGAATATAGTTAGAAATTATCTTGTAGTTGAAGATTATGTGCTTAGTCATGTAGCTGGTGGAATATCACTGCATGACCACCTTTTATTTCATGCATTGTTGATGCATGTAATTGTGTTAGTTGCTTCCATAACTGCTGCCTTATCTTGTATGAGCAAAATGTCAACAAATGCAGCAACACAAACAACTCTTTATTGTCGCTTGTCTGGGAATGTGCTGCATGACAGATTACTACAATGTGCCATGCATGCAGCTATGTAGAAACCACCGTACTCTGTCATTTTAGCCACATTTCATCCATCATCACTTGCTAGGTGTGATAGGGTTGAGGTAAGACCCTGTCCCATTTGTTATACAAAGGGAGTTCAAAGCAAGGATCTGTTTTGTTTTCTCCTATTTCTGCCACTTGTCTATCTCTTGCCTGTCTGATAATATAAACAGATTTTCCTTGTGGCACTTAGGAACTGGCTACTCTTGACAGTCCCACAATTTCCCCTGTTTTCTCCCTTTCTTCACTTGTTGTTTCCTGTTGTTTCCATTATTGCCTTTGTTTGAACTGCCTGTATCAAAGCTATCCTGCACAATTTTATTTTTATTTTATTGTTATTGATAATAAAATTCTACTTTTGAATTTTATAACTTCTTCTGGTTTGCCTATGCTTCCTAACCTATGCCTTAATCACTAGGAAGCCACCTTTTAGGGATAATGGGTGCAGTCAAGTGTTAATTTGTTTCAGATGTTTAACCAGATGACTGCATTGTGAGCTTGTGGCATGGAGGGCATAGATAGAGTTGCTTTCTTGGAACTTCAAGGGTGGGACCTGGATGCATTTTCAAGACACAGTGCATGGAACCACAGACCACAAACACAGCAGCTGGGTCCTGTCAGCTATTATGCACATGAAATACATTGCAGAAGAGAACACACTGCTTCCCATATCAGTGTTCAAATGTATTATGACAACTGTTGAATATGACAATGAATGTGACAGACAATGTGCAACAGCATCCCTCTGCTCACCGACAAATATGTATGGGAAGGAACTTTCCATTTGGCACAAACTCTTGCCATCAGCTTCCTGATGTCTGCATTCACCACAAAAAGAAAATAGAAAAAAATCAACTCTGAACATTATTGCTGTATCAATAATAAATTATGTGCAGCTTTGTGAAACGTGTTAATGACAGTACTGGTGAGTTTTTTTTAGCTTTTTTTGGATATCTTGAGGCAGCAGAAATGTACCCTATATCATCCCATGTGGTCTCCCAGATCCCAAGAACTTACCCAGAGACAGCTGTAATGCACACAGTGTGTCCTCTCCCCTCTGGAGGCTGAGAGGTGATGGTGTAGTATGTATATTCTAATCCATGACCTTAGGAGATTGAGAGGAACCAGAAGTCAGGCTTCACAGAGCTATGGCTAAGGGTTTTCATAGCTTGCGATGTCCCTTGACAGTGATGGATGTGCAATGATAACAGTGGCACCCAAGCGCGTGCTCCTACAAGCTGTGTGCTGATGTCTCCACAGCTGCCAATCCAAATACTGCTGAAGCACTTGAGCACACTGGACTCCTGGCCACCACCTGAATTAGACTATTGCTTAGTGCCTGTTCCCACCTCAACCAAAGGAGAGAGAGCTGTCTGACAGATGTTATAGCCTCCTTCCCCTAGCACATGCTCAATGCTCTGGGTTTGCTCCCAAACCGGGTCATCGATGCTGCAAGTGGTAGTGCTATCACTGTGCTGGGAGGATAGCTTTTATAACAGCATTATTGTTATCTGATGCAATATTTTCTTTCTGGAACTGTATTTTTCACTGTTTTACACCAAGAATAGCCTCCAGCATTCAAAGGGCCACTGCTGTTGTGATGATGAAAGGATATGAGTTCCCCTCAGTTTCTCTTAAGTTCCAGTAACACTAAAGGGTGCTTCAGTTATCAGGTTCCTCCTCTTCCTCCTCCTCCTCCTCTTCTTCTTCTTCCTCCTCCTCTGTGCTCACTGGCTGTGCTTGATTAATAACAAGTACTTCAAAATCCTTCTCTTGTTTCTTGCCCACATCAACCGCTGACTGTGTTTGAGGTTGATGTGATCCCCACCAATTCCAAGATGAGATCCTTAAACCATGGCCAACATAGGACTGGCAGAGTTGGCAAATTGCAAACTGTCATCAGATGGAGCAATAATTATATAGGAGCAATAATAAACAACTACTAAAGTATTTGGATGGGTGATGGCAAGTCATTGTAGCTGGGGTGGGGATATGTCTCTTCAACTACTTTCTCCAGTTGTGTGGCTTGTGTCTGCTGTTTATTTTTAGGGCTGTGGGTTAGCTTGCAGCCCTTCTGTCAACAGTAGCTTAAAACATCTTTTCTTAGAACTTCCATTTTAGACATTTTCATGTATTTTCCACAGCTGCAAAGTAGTGCACTCCCCTCTGATTTTGCTATTTGTTGCTCTATGTTAAAGGCATGTGAAGGGAGGGGATGCTACTGTACTGTACCTCAGAACTTCTCAGGATATTAACAAAAAAAATCGTTTTAAACTGCTGTTTCTATTATCTGTCCAGCTCAGTTTAACACCTAGGGACTCATTTCTTCTTGTTTTTGTGAAAGCGAAAGTCATCTGTAGATTCAGTGTCAGATTACAGTGCATACTATGGAATGCAGATTGCTAGCTGCCTCATTCCTTTCCACAGTATAGATTGCAGGCAAGAGTAGAAACAGAAGACTTGTTTTTCTCATTTTAGAATATGATGCATCCCACACTAGGCATGTGGGTTAAAGAGCTTGTGTACTGCCTAAAACTAATATTAGATTTTAAAGCAGTCAACCATTACCTTTATATTTGAGGTACTTATTTCTTCCCTTTGTTTAATTAGAAGATTGTTTACCTGATGTTAATATGTGTGATGTGTGAAACAGCACTCTGTGTGACAGCTGACATAGCTAGCTATACTGCCCCACTACATCACCAGCATCATGACCTCACTGACTGTGACATCACTGCTCATAGGAACAGCAATTTAGTGACTGCCAGGTATCCACATGTGATTTCACTGTCAAGCGAAATCACAATGCTGTGATGATGTAGTGGGGCAGTGGAAGCTAGATATGTTAGCTGCTATGCTAAGAGATGTTCCACACTCCACCAACGATATGACATAGGAGACTCTCTGATGGGCAAAAGGTAAAAGAAAGTACTTCAGAAATAAAATTTTATAACTACTTCTTAAAATTTATATTATTTTCCTGTCTGCCTGGTTTGGCTGCACTAGCTCTTTAAATCCCAATACTGACACTGTACTGCAACATAGGGAGGGATCCTGTCTTTTATGTCTGCCTGATCAGGTTGCTGTTAAAGATCCTATGGCACTTCTCAAAAGAGCAGGGACATTTCCATGGTGTCTCGGCCAAATTTCCCCATTCACTAAAAATACCACCAACAGCTTAATGTGGTTCAAGTAAGGATTTATGCCATGTTACAATTTCAGTTGGTTACCATATGTATCCCCGCCCCACCCCTGAAAAGTGATGTTTAGTCTTAGAGGGCCTACCGGTCAACAAAATTCAATGAATAAATAAATTCTCCCATTATGGCTTATGGATCCCATATAAATCCAAATTATTCAAAGGCCATTTTGACATATAATTTTAATACCTAACAGCAAATCAGAGCCATTGTCCTGATAAAAGGTTGTCAAAGTATTACATTTAAATAAACAACAAAGTCACAAATAAGGAATTAGTGCCTTATGGAAAAATTTACAGGGATTTATACAGGGATTTAATGCTGCCTCTATAGGAAAATACAGGAAAATGAGGGCTTGTTACAGGAAAATGGTTATTTGGATCTGGAGCACTGTGATGATTGTGACTAAACAGCACTATATGGCACCAACAAAAAAATTACTTTGGTCATTTAGTAGCTCTTCACAGCCCTATCAGCTCTGACTAGAATTTGTTTACATGTTAGACTGACTGGGTTTTCTCATCATTTGGTGTCACATTTCAAGTTTTGGACATTCACCACTATGCTGAGCAGTGGAATAAGGTATTTGTCATTGGGTCATGTTTGACTTGTTTTTGGATTGAGGTTCCATGCCAGCATTTGCTATTTCATCATCATTGTCCTTGGTCTCTGCTACTTCTTTTCGCTGGTCTTTCTCAGACTTATCCCTGCATCCTTCTTTATCCTCAAAGACCTTTTCATCAGTTGTCGCCTTTGACTCTGATTTCTTGGCTAGGAAATATTGTTCACTGCCCATGAACTGATCTGCACAACAGGACAGCTGCTTCACAGCCCTATATAAATAACTTACTGTTATCATACAAAGACAAAGATGTTGTTTTAAGTAAAGTTTTGATTTCTTACTGAGGTCAAAGTGTGCTACCTAAGCAGTGAGTCACAAAACAGGATGATTGCTTCATAGCACTACACAATGAATTCAATAATGGACTGTTGTCTCACACAGTAAATAATGTTTTGTTTTTTATACTGTTTCTGATTTTTAGTTACAAAAGACAATCAGCTCCATTCTAAAATCACAGATATAGTCACTCACAACTAATCTTGAGAAGATACCATTAAAACAAAATGCTACAGTGGAAACAAAACATTAGGGCCAGATATTCAAAACTTAGTGCGGCGTGCTAACCGTTTGTGCAGAATAAATGTTAGAGTTAGCGCAGGACACTTCATATTCAAAGAGAGAGATAAGCGCAAGCTAAACGCAATAATGCCAGGCTAAAACATAGCGGCCCAGATATTCAAAAGGTTGCACATAGCACAACAGTGTTGCACCATGCACAACCCACTAATGTGCCCAGGCGATATTCAAAGGGAAAAGTGCATCACACAAATCCTGATGCACTGGAATGCATCAGTAATGTATGCAGGCACAGGTGGGCGTGCCATGCATAACCTGCACAGCCCGATATTCAGCCCGGGATGTGCAGAGTCATGCATCGCAACCTCTACCCTGCGCCTGCACAAAGTTCACATACAAAAAGGAACAAGTGATGGCCCCACAGGTGAGCTGCCGCATTGCAGGGTAACACAGCAGCTGCCACCTGTGGGTGGGCCACCCGAGTTTCTGCCACACCTGGTGCTGCCCCCAATGCCCCATCATGGCCATCCATGTAGAAATCCCCCAAGTCCAATATCCATGGTGGTCCAATGGAACACACTGAGCCCGATCACGGGCATCAGTAATAGAACCCCCAAGTTCAATATCCCTGGTGGTCAGTGGACCGATTGGTGCCTGATCGCGGCATCTGTACCTCATCACATACCCTAAGACCCTGGTGGTCTAGTGTACTAACCCACCCACCCACTGAGTCCCACCACCCGCTCCTGAAAGACACTGTTCTACGGTTGGGGACAAAGGTCGAGAAGGTATGGCCACCAGTCCGTGTGCACAGCAAACAGCAATGTAGACATGTGTTGGCAGGGCTGTGGCATGATAGTGATCATGGGCCATGGAGGACATGTGTGTGTGCAGAGACATGGGATGTGGGTGTGTGCATGGGCATGCAAGTGAGGGGACAGGGCCACACCATGCATGTGGTGGAGTACATCAGCTGCACCTGCCACCGTGAGCACGATGCACATCCTGTGTGCATGGCAAACTGCTGGGTATGCTACGTGCTGAGGACAAAGTTGGGGTGGACTGAGGTGAGGCTGGGAGGAAGGCCATCCATGGCCATGCTGTGAGGCCTGCACAGGTGTGGAGGGAGGCAGCCATGATGCCATGCATGTCTTGTGGATGAATGGGAGGTATGGGTGGAGGATGTGGTGCCCACCCTGCGTGCTCCTCTACCACACTGATGCCCATGTGAGGCATGCCACGCTGGTGTCTGGGTGCACCCTGCAGTGCTGTAGTAATAGTGTCCCGCAGCACCACAGCATGGGCCTGCACAGCAGCGGTAAAGGCCACCAAAGCCATGCTTAATGGTGTCGAGGACACGGGTCATTTGCTCCTCCGACTGCTGCTCAGCATGGGCAAGGTCAGTGCCCACTGTCTCCCACAGCTGTGACAACTCATGACGCAGCTCCCTGTGGAGATCATGCAGGTCTTGCTGGCTGCATGCTGTGATGCCAAGGCCTCATGAAACATGGGCTGCACAATGTGGCCATCCTGTGCAGGTGCAGCATCAGCATCCTGCACCTGTGGCAGGGGTTGTGGCTGGTGTTGGGCAGTGTGTTGCAGATGTGATGGGACCTGTGGGGGCAGCTGGTGGTGCATCAGCCACTGCAACTGTGGTCTCATAGGTGAAAAGCATGCTGCTGGACAGGCCCTGTGGTCATTGCCATGTGGGACATATCCAGCGGAAACACTGCGGGCAGTGGAATAACAGCTGTGGGCACAAAGATGGCATGTGTCTGAGTATCCCTTGCCCTCAATTCAGGCATGGTGCCATCCCACTCTTCCCAAACCACTGGTGCCACTAGCCATACCCATAACTGGCAGGTTGGGTTCCTCCCTGCATCCCCTAGCCATGTTCACTCATCACAGTCAGGATCACCACCTGCTCTCCACTCAGATCCTCCACCTGGGCATACTCCAGTGGATTCAGGGACTCAAGAATGCTGTATTCTCTTCTTGAAGTTCCTGCATACACCACTGCCTCATGTCGTCTGTGACCAGATATTGTGCTGCCCATCATGGCCACTGTGGGTCTACCTGTGGCAGCCATGCCTGATGTGGAAGGGCACACCTCTGCTGTGTTGCCATCCTCCTCCTGCACCACTATGTCTGGCCCCACCTGGGACATGGCCTATTGGGCATGTAGTGCTATAATGGAACAGACAGATGTGAGTGGCCACTACAGTGAACAGACTACCCACCCTAACAATGTCACATGCACCCCCAGCAATGTGTGCCCACAGCATGCCCATGCAGACCCCAGTGTGCATCCCATGTAAATGCAGCCTGTGCCCTAGGACCCCTGCACCATGGCACACATGCACTCATGACATGTGCCTGCCAGCAGATGCCCACCACTGTGCAGCCCCAACACCACTCTTTCAATGGAACATACCCATGTGAGCCCTATGCATGCACCATGACAGTGGTGATGTGTGCCTCAGTCCCCATGATGTTGCTGTCCACTGAGTGGTGGATACATACTACAAACTTACCTGACCTGGGTGGCGTGGTGGTGTCTCACACTCACCGCCTTCAACCCTACCAACTGCCACTGGCCACAGGGTAGAGGCTACTATGGCTATCAATGGGTCCCAGTCCCACTGCTCCATTGGTTGTGGTCCCCACCAGTTGACAGCCTGTCCCTGATTCATTGTGCCTCCTCCTCCTTTGTCCCGCATAGCAGATCATTCCACTGCTTCCGGATGGCATTGGTGTTAGGGCCACGACCACCTACAACATTCACTGCTGTGGCAGTCTCCTCCCACATCAACTGAACAGTGGCATCTGTTGACTTATTATGTCATAGGACCATCTCCTGCTCCTTCACAGCATATACCAGGGCATGCAGCTCATCCCTGAAAACTTGTGGGCCCTGGCCGCTCCTGCCCTGCAGCTTCACCTGTGTGGGACGGAAGGCAGGAAAGGTTACACACACAGTTGTGAACAAACATTGCACAGCTGTAACAGTATCAGATGGTCATGGTGCAACACACAGCCACCATGCACACCCCACCCCTGAGGAACACCAACAGGACATGCACGATGCACCTCAGTGTTGTGAGTCCTGCAGGCAGGCACATGTGGAGCCAGCTGTGTGTGCAGCACACAGTTGTGCTGCCATGCTGCTGCCTGTGGCATGTGACAGGTGGCCTGGCTGCACATGATGACATGGACATTGGTGCACCGCAAGGCAATCACAAGGCCTAAAGCCACAGACTGTGTCAAACTTGCACATGTATGGGACTGTGCAGCCTTGGCTATCAATGCCTGACCCATGGTGTTTTCCCCAGGCACATCCAGTGCCATGCTGGGCCTGTGCTACCCAGCACTGTGGAACACATGCTGTGGAACCATGGGTTGTATCCCACAACAGGGCTAGATGGCTGACTACAACACATGTGCCACTAGTGGCGCTGCCCTAGGCACTGTTGCATGTGCCAGTGCATGTATCAGTGCAGCCACAGTGCACACATACAGGCGTAGGGTGCATTGGCAGTCCTGGCACAGCTGTGCACAAGGCCTGTGTGTGATTCAACATGTGGAGCCATAGTGGGTACTGTACAGCAATATGACACTGGGGTACTGCACCCCAGCATGTGTGTCAGCGTGTGTCATGCAATGGCCTGGATGTGCACACTGTCATGCACTGGCCTGTCATGGGGTGACACTCTGGACCACAACACCATTGGTACTGCCCTGCCCCTGGCTGCACAGTGCTGTGCACACATAGACACCAGCCAGTACCGAGTGTAGCGACTCTAGTAACTGAATGAGTCCTGTCTGCTGTGACCCACGTGCACATCACACAACACAATACATGGGTGGGAGTGGGCTGTTGTCACAGTGGATGACATGTACCCTACAGTCACAGTGGACTACTGACACACTCCAGAGTGTAGCCTCACACTGCTGATCACATCCTACTGCCTTCTGCAGCACCACAACATGCAGTCGGTCAAGCATGGTCTCCACAATGGGCGTTGGACAGTGCATAATGCTAGTGGGGCACCACACCCCACAGGGCAGCCAAGAGGGGCAATGGCCCCCCTACTCCCCAGCACTGCCACATTCAAGCACAGACAGGCTGCACCAGTTAGTACTCAGCTGCAGTCCCAAGGCCATTACCAGTACTCCACTGTTGGATGGATCACAGATACCATAGCCCGACACATATAAGGCGGTACAGGACCAACCTGTGCATGGCCAGTACTTTATAGTCACACATGTGGTACTGCCACACGTGGATCTGGTTCTGTCCCCCAGACAGGCAGGTGGTTGGCATTGTCTAGGTCAGCCTTTTGTCCATCCAATACAGTACTATAATGTATGGGTAGCCCTTATTATCCACTGAAATCCAGCAGATTACAACCCTGTAATCCCACTGTTGTGATGTCAGAACCTTATAAACCTATCTCAACTACGTCATAGCAGTGGGTTTACAAAAAGGAATGCCAGTGTTATTTAGTATTCTACACACCCAGATTGTGCTTGTTAGCCTCAGTACAGTATTCATATAATATTCCAGTTGTCTCAGTTTACTGTTACTGAGTCTAGCAATCTCTATGCCTGATAAAGGTTAACTCTGGTACTATGTTGGCCCACTGTCATTCAGTCTGTGTATTCTAATAATTTGTTTTCCTACACAATTGTGTGGCTGTAATGCAGATTCATTAATAAGGTAAGGCTCACTTACTTGTGTTCTGGGGGACTTCTCACGTCGAGTCCCATACATTACAAATGACAATGCCTGATGTACAGGTGATAACTATGGTGGAATCATTTCCTGTTGTTGCTAGGGCAGTGTACACCTCTCGAGCTGCGCCCGAGGTTTACTGATGCCCTAGAAACCACTTGAGGTGATTACACCATGGTTATCACCTGTACATCAGGCATCATCCACTATGCAGTGTTTAGTGGAATGCTGTTATGCATGGGATTCCATGCCTGTAATATGCTGATAGTGTATAGTGGAGTGTTGGTCTGTAGAGAATTCCACCCTTTCACAATGCTGTTCTGCCACAGTTCCAAGGTCATGGAATGTTGTTCTACCCTATGGTGGTAGAACAGCATCCTAGAACCTCTAGAGACTGCATGTGTCAGTTTCAGTTTGACAGCAACAGATATGACAAAACACAGATTGCACACAGTACTGTACAGGATTAATATGACAAGATGAGCAGCTCTATGCAGAACCAGTGTGTCTGCCAGCTCAGGGTTCTGATTCCCATGGACCTCTTGAGCTACACTCTCGGGGTCATAAGGCATCAGAATCCTCTGTGGTAGATCACACTGGTGTTGCATAGTTGCCCATCCAGTATTCCCTATGTGCTGCTGCAGTAGTGCTGTCATTATGATGTTCTGCTGCAGTAGTGATGTCACTACTGCTGCAGGACCACATAGCGTGCTGGCACAGTGTTACAGTCCTCTCACTTCCTCTGTGGTGTCAGAATTCTAGAACTACTTGAGACTACACATCAGTTTCAGTATGGAACAGAGTGCAGAGTAACACACTGCACACATGTCTTACTTCTATACAGTATATCATATACATGATGCCAATGTTATGCACAACCTATGTGTTCAGCCACCTCGGGCATCTGTGCTCTCGAGGTCACAGGGACTGAGAACCCTCTGTGGCAGTACACACTGGTTGAGCAGACCGCCTATACAACAAGCAGAGTAGACATGTGTTACGGCCCTAACCTGGATGTCTGCCATCATCCAGTGCTCTCAAGTCATGCTCACGTGACATGGGGATACCCAACAGTTGTTAGTATGGTGATTACATATATCATTCATAATCAACAGCCTCATCTGGGTCAGAGTCAGTTAGCATTCATCAGTATCCTGCTCCCCAGGTCATGCCTGGCACTAGGCAGATGATGTCTACTGCACTTCCCAGTCAACATATACTGCATCGCAAAATAATTGATATGTCCCTGGAATTCTATTTCTGTGACAGCCCACATGCAGTACATACCTGGCTGTCCCTGTGATTGCTCCTGTGACATCCTGTGTGCTGCAACAGTAATCCCACATCAGCATGTATTACCTATCAGAAACACAGGTGGAGCACTGTTAGCCCTTATATAGCACAGCCATGCAAACAAGCCTGTTAAGCATGCTAATGGGCGTTAATGATATGCTAAACACCATCTTAGCACCATGCATACACAATGGCCATCATTTGCATATGTCATTTGAAAATGTCAGATGCTAGTGCCGGACAAAGTGTTTAGTGCAGGGCAAACCATATAGCGCCAGGCTATCTCGGCTGTGCTAGTGCGGCGCTGTTACCATAATGCCATGCTGGGGCTCTTAGCACGGAGTGCTGCATGTGTGATTGGGCCAGTCCACTCAAGCATGGCTGCGCTATGTGCCGTAATGCTGCACTAACCCTGTTAGCACGATGGCACTGCACATGCCTGGCAGTCTGCAGCCTGGGGTCATGGTAGGTCACGCTTGCACCTTGCACACACTTCTGGGTAGCGTGGCACCATGCCCACTTCCGCGCAGGTGTTAGGCTCAACAGTTGGGGAGTACCAGGGTGTGTGGGCCATCTGTTACCACTACAGCAGTACCTTTCCTCCTTTTGTGTCAGCCATGCCTGGGAGACATAGGCAGAGGGCAGTGGTGGGCTGTGACAGGCACTGAGATGTCATGGAGACAGCTAACCTGGTGCAACTCACACAACAGCAGCATAGGTGCCTATTTGGAGAGGTCTGGGAGGGTGACCACCCCGTAGCCAGGTGTGGGCTTCAATTGCCCATCGCCTCACAGCACTGACTGGCATACCACGTGATAGGGAGAAGTGCTGCCACTGATATGTGGATCTCAGGTGCAGGCAGCACCCACTGCTGGACCGATGCTGGGCGATGGTTCGGAGGGACTGTGCCTGTGCAAGGAGTGTGATGCCTCTCACCACAGTGTTGTCATGGGGGATGCATGTTGGTGGTGTGCCTGTGTGTATGTGTGTGACATGGCCCATTCACATACCATCCTAGGGGGCTGTGGTGCTGTGCTGGTGACAGTGAGTACATATGTTGGACCTCTGTCATGTGGTCTTCTGTTAAGGGAGTGTGGACTGTGTGGGCCAGGGGACATAGCATTTTGGGAGTGTTGTCTGCAATGTTCTGCGCTGTGGTGTTGCTGCACCATACCACCTACTGTGGCTCAATGGTCCCACGACACCTGGCCCCTGCCACATCCACTGTGTTCTGCCAAGCTGCCAGAGGGCTGCATGCAGATGTGCCTGCTGTGTACATCTTCATTGTGTGGCTGAGTGTGTTGTCTGGGCATACCTTCCAACGTTTTCTCCCCAAATGTGGTACATTGCCTCTTATAATGTGGCACAAATGAGCAAACTGTAATCATATCTTCAACTAAAAAGCTCAGAACACTGTTACAATGTTTGCATTTATGTTCAAGAAGTTTGTTATTAATTGTATGATATAGTTTGCATCATTTACTATAGCTCTTTGCTTTAGTATGTTAACACTGAATGTGGGACAAGTCCTCGCAATGTGGAACAGGGAGCTTTGTGGAGTACTCTGGGGAAAGTTCTTCGTAATGTGGTACTGTTGAGAGGTATGTGTCTGGGTGTGGGGCCCACCACCAGTGCTGTGTCTGTGCCATGACACTGATGGCTAGTGTGACAGATCCATGGCATTGGTGCCCTGCTGTGCTGCACACTGTCAAGGGAGTAGGCAGCATACTCACTGTACTCAGTTGTGCACAGTCATGCTGTGTGCCTGTCACATCCATATGCCTTTCTGTCATCATTGTCAATCTAATCTGTAGTCTTTGGGTTGGTGTATGCCACTGAGGCATGTCTGTGTTTCCACATCTGTTGTTGAGGAGTTAGATACTTGTGTACCCTCGTTACAGGTTAGAGGAATCATCTGACTACATTCCGCCTTGTGAGGTACCATCCAGTGGGGCTGTTTACATATTATAATGGGAGGGGCTTTTGCAGCTTGTGTGTACAGAATGGCAATGTCAGGCTCCACCCTGCATACATTGGCCATGAACTGTGCGTTCTGCAGTGTCCCGTGTCAGGCTTGGCATGGCTTGGGTGCTGCACTGTGCCTGGGAGCCAGTTATGCATGTGTTGTGCCATGCCACCAGGGTCAGGGTAGTCTTTAGCGTACCATGGTGGCTGACATTGTAGCAATGCTGCTGTACCATCTTCCCACTGCAGAGTGCAGAGACCACACCCCGGTGACGGAAGGGGTGACCAGTAGGCTGACCAGAGGCCCACCACAAACAGGCGGAGGGTGCCATCGATGCTGAAGTGCGCAGAGGAGGCGGTGGTGGGGACAGAAGTGTACTGCGTGACTACTGTTTGCCATTGTGCATTTTACTATGTCTCTGTGTCGCCACTGCAGGCATTGGACTGCTGTGTCTAGTGTCGTGTACAGTCGACTGGGTCATCCAGGTCTGATGTGATTTAGCAATGTTGCATTGGGATTCCAGGGTGTTCACTTAGAGGACCCTTTTGCCATGGTGGCTACAATATGTACAGACACATGGGGCTACAGTGTTCACACATGACTATGTGCCAGATGGGGGCACTGGATGCTTCACACCAGTGGCACCATTCAGCGCACCCATAACCATTACAGAAGTGGGGCCTGATATGCTGGCTGCATTTTGTGTAGTATTCTGTGCCTCCACTGACTTGCCTTCTGCTGCATGGCCTGTGACATGGCAGGATCTATGTATGGTCTACTGTTGCCATTACTGCCATGTGCACTGCTATCTACCTGTACTGTGTCATGTGCAACATGTTACTGTTATGTGCACCATTGTGGCAGGATGCAGCAAGTCTGTGCATGGACGGTGGCCACTCACTGTGGATGCAGCTGGGGATTACTGGTCAGCCTGCTGTGCTGGGTGTTTCTGCTGCTGTTACCCTGTCTGCCAAGCCATCACTGTTCTGCACTTTGCATAGCATGTGTCAT
Source organism: Neoceratodus forsteri (assembly GCA_016271365.2). Classification (NCBI taxonomy): domain Eukaryota; kingdom Metazoa; phylum Chordata; order Ceratodontiformes; family Ceratodontidae; genus Neoceratodus; species Neoceratodus forsteri. The sequence continues at coordinate 1,220,411,558 of CM057459.1, read as the reverse complement.
TCACATTACCATGTATAGTGTGTCAGTGTTTATGCCCGACATGTTGTAGATGCCTACCAGAGCTGTTCACACTGTGACCTACAGGGGCCACAGTGTCATGTGGTGTCTGCACCTCCCTACCAGTGTGTTGCCTTTGCAGTATGGACACTGGTATGTTGTGATGTGCCCTTGACTGAACTCCGTGGTGTACATGCACAGGGGCTGTTGGGGGCCTCTGGGGCTATGGTGCCACATGGGCCTGTGTGCTGTGCACATCATGTGTGCCTGTTGCCTTCAGCTGTGTTGCATGGGCCATTTTCCTCTACAGGTGCTGTCCCTCAGTCCCTGCAGTGCATGGTGTTTGTGCATGGGATATGCATGGGTGCTGCGGGTTTTTCAGTGGTAGCATGGTGTTCTGGTTTCAGACCCTGTGGCAGGTGCTGCTCCCATCAGTGGGGATATGTGCCCCAACATGCCTTGGCCACCAGGGTGGCACTGTCCTGTGCGTGTCATTGGCCTACTGCTGCTCTGCCACTGGTGGACCATGGCCTGTGTCCCTGTTTCACATGTGTGTGTCTCCTTGCATGTGTGCCTTCAATGTGCTGCTGCTGTGGGTGGTGGCACAGCTAATGCCATGCCTCCACCAGTATGGGCTCCTCATCCTTCTGTTGTGGCAATGGGTATGGGTAGGGATTGGCACTTTCCCTGGTTGTGTACTGCTTGCGTACCTGTCCTGCATTCTCTACTGTTCTGTTGCCACTGTCATTGTACTCTGTAGTCATTGGGTCTCTGTATTCCACATTGTGCCTCTGTCTGTTTCATCTGCCAATGTTCTGCACTTATGTCAGTGACCCACCTGTTCAGGGATTACTAACATCATTCATACTGCTGCTATGTTATGGCATTGTGGGTAGCGGTTTGGCTGAGTCTGTACAGTTCTTGTGGAGGGCAGCAGTCAGGGTACACTGTTGCGGAGGATGTGTATGGGACAGGCATATCTGGTTACACACTTGGTTGTGGCTGTGGCACCTTCTCCAGTGGGTGTCATCTGTGTTGTGTATCATAGCTGTGTAACTGTGGGAAGCATGTTCCAACATGTGTCATCCCATGTGCGTGTCTTTCAGTGTCCACTTGTCGTTCACATCTCAGAGGGTGGCTGTCTGTTTGCACTGTTATAGGGTGCACGCCACTGTGCTATGTGGTTTCCACTGTGTTTGGTTTCTCAGCATACATCTATGCATGTCCATGTGCATTGGGGTGGTGCATGCTGCCTGTTTCATGCTGCCTTGTCCTGCAGGCACATGTTAGTGTGCATTGTGGTTTGTTCTGTACTGGCACATGGGCATGGTTGTTGGGGCATGCTGTCCGCCATATGGTGATACATGGTGCCTTTGTGTCATCATCATGTCCTGATATGGTCCTCCTTTCTCCTGTAGGTCCATGTCAGTCATCACTATGGGCCACCCATCCAGAGGAGGATCAGGGAGGATGAACTATTATGGAGGGTGATGCAGCAGCAGTGAACACTGATTGGGCAACAAGCCATCCTTATCGCGGAGGCAGAGATGGGTTGCGGCTATCCTGGAAGAACGATCTGCCAGTGCCTGCCTGCACCTAGGTCCTACCTCACATTGTAATGTCCTGCTTCCTGACCCCGCCGACTTTCCCTAGCCTTATTTCTGACATCCTGTTTCCCTCCATTGCTCCCTGTGTCCATGTCCCTCTCCTTCCATCCTTTCCCCATTCCACTGTATATACTGTACATAGTTGCCATTTTGCACTTTCACTGCTGTGTTCCCCATTGTTTTCAGTACCTTTATTTTGCCAGCCCTTTACCTTTCATTTTGTTAGTGTTGTACCCCATTTTGCATATTCTGTTCTGCTGTGTATTGCTTTTTGTTTTCTATACATCTGTTCCTGTTGTCTTTGTGCCATACCTGTTTCCTTTTGAATTATACATTGTTATACTTGACATTCCTGTGTCCTGTGTCTTTTGGGGGACTCGGGATTTGACAGTGTTATATGGCATTTCATTGTCACTTGTGAGTCCTGGTTATTCCATGCCATTCACTAGTACTGCAGTTGTGTCTGCTCCTGTGTTCCCATCAAGGGCTATTTTGCTTTCTTGTGTTCCTGGATAGCTACTTACACCTCTGCACTTTGTTTCTGTGGGTGTTTGCACTGTCTCTGTCTGGGTGCCATATTCAATGCTGTCTTATCTGCTGTATTCAGTGCTGTCTTAATCCGGGGCAATTTTGCCCTGCACTCCTAGCCCTGTTTGTCCGGCTTCCTTTGCTAACTATATTCAGCTGGTTTTGCAGGCTATTTCATTTCGAATATAGCTATGTTGTTCGTAACGTTGCCCACTGGGCAGCTCAAATTTAGCCCTAGGGCAAAGTTTTGAATATCTGGCCCCTAAATGTTTAAAATATTTAGTAAAAACAACATTGAAACTGGGATCTGCCAACCCCTCCCTCAGCAGATACAGCTAGAAGTGCTGTTGCATTCTTAGAATAAAAAGTGAACTTACCAAAATATCTGATAAAATATTTTCCTGCTAAATAAAACCTTCTACAAAGTCCCAGTACTCAAACTAAGCAAGGGCTCTTCACTGACTATTGCATGATTTTTTGTCAACATAAGTAAGACTTTCATCATCGCTTAGCATACAGAGACCAGCTCCTGCTCCCCCTAACACTACACTGTGTATATGCTATGAAACTTCCTGCTGCTGCTTCTACCATGTGACCACCACTTTGCACAGGAAATCAGTCATGTGACCTGCTCTCCAGCATGCACTCTTTCAAAGTACTTTCCCAGCAACGTTATCCTTCATTCGACAACATGAAGTCCAATCTCTCTACTTCACAATGAAGGCTACTTTAAAATGCATAGCTTTTACTTTGCAATAAATGCAAGGGCTTTGCCCATCTTTAGTAATGGATCAGAACAGGGTGTGCATAACAGTAGGATGACAATATGCTTTGACAAGTGAGGCATGAGCAAAGGTAAAGGCTGTATACAATTGAGATGTGCCATTCTCCTATTATCACTTACACCCTGGAGGGCTTTATTGTGATGTTAAAATAGCTCCCTGAAATGAATTTGAAAGCTGAGCAATATGTTCATAAAGTTTAATAATACTGAAGTGTGTTGTTGTCATGACATGTTCTTCCGTCACTTTTGACTAATCATAATTCTGGGTTTATCTTACCCATTTTATAATCATGTTTTTGCAATAAATACTTTCATTATCACTGATGACAGCACTCAACCTCCATAATGCAGCAAGCACTGTATTTTTGGTCAATTCAGATATTGCGAAAATGAGTTGCATGTGCTAATAGTTTTATTCATGCTGACTCAGAGGGTGATTGCATATAGGTGATAGTAAGCTTCATTACACTATACTACTACATACAAGAGTTTACATGTAGCTGATAGTTGCCCATAATGGACAAATAGGGTTTGTAAAAGTATAAAAAAATAGCTTCACTTCTAACTTATTAATGTTCATATTGATACAGATGTTCAAGTGAAATCAAATGTAATATTTTATGTTTTCCTTACTTTTTAAAAAATATTGCACACATTACTGTTTTCAGTAAATGTCAGTTACATAAAATGGGTGTCTGTCAGTGGTTTACATATCACTGGCCTTACATGCAAACTATGATCACTGTTTTTCTGAAGAATAATAACATATTCTTTAAAAACACTACAATTTATTCTGCATGTAAACCTGCATTGGCATAAACAAATACAAGTGAGAAATGAAGTCAGTTTTTAAATCTTATTTGAAAATACCTGATAACAATTGTATGCCCCATATCAGTTACATGTAAACTCAATTATTTAGCATGGCGCAACACAGCATAGTGTCAGCTATAGTACTGTAAATGCCCTCAATGTCAGTGTAATTGAGTTAACTGATAACTAAAATAACAATCATAAAGGGATGCAGGCATATCTCATTTATTTAGTTTCTTAACATGTGTCTTGTATCAAATAACACCACTTTCTAACAGTGGTCCTCAGTAGCACTGTCAAACCTAAACTTGTATTTAAGAAAACACTTAACATTATTTATGGGTAAGCTTAAGCCACAGAGGACTTTTGTGGAAGGTCAAAAAACCTTTGGGCTCTTCAGAGGCACTTTAACTCTTCAACAAAATGAAACTAAAAGATCTTGTTCTCACCCATGGCCACTCCTTCTCCACCACAATGATTTCCTACACTCTACTCCTCACCCATTCTCCCAGACAATTTGTTTTAAGGTAAACCCCTGCACTGTGTCAGGAGCCATACACACCTGTTAAATCATCCCCATCTTTAATGCACCCCCTACTTCCTAAGTACTCATATATAAATGTTGCTTCCTCCTGACAAACCAAGGCCTTGATTCCTGAGACTAGTCCATCTTCTTCCAAGTTGTGTACTGGGTGTGCTTTGAAACAACTGAGAAGCTGTGTGGATATATTATTTTGGACTAGGTATCTGTAACTAATCTCTCTCTGCTTACATCTGAGAGAAGTTTTCTCTCACTTTTACAGTGGTATTGCTTTGTGTTTAATTAGTTTAATTTTTAATTCAGGAAGGGGGTTTCAAAATTGCTTTTCTTATCTTGTCAGCATCTTCAGAAGGGCTGAAATAACTGCATATTTGATTTGCCTTTGTGGCTAACAAACCACCAGGCTGTTTTGGGGCTGGAGAGGTTTACCTGTGTCTGACTTGGATGTCTCTGATTTTCTCTGTTTGATTAGCAGGGTACTTTCTCTGTCAAACTGTTGTGTAGGGTATCTTGCTGACAGGAAGGCACTCGCAGCGGGTGTGAGCTTATCTGATTGTTTTGTGAGGGCACAGTTTAGGCCAACCCCTTCCCACCCCTCACCCCACCCACCCCTGGAAATAGTTCCTTTATACCTGAGGTTCGACATCATTTCTCAAGAGTGCAAGGTGCATATCACTGTCATATCCTCTCTAGCACACTGCACTGACAATACAAGCATACACATTGTATAATATATATATTTCTATATAACCAATCAGACACACGCTATCGCCACACACACACAAAAGTAGATAAACATGTGGGGGAGAAAAATGTAATGGCTGTGGGGCAGCAGTCTTCTGGGAGTCTTTCTGGAGGCTGAGATGCTGCCCTATTTGCGAACAACTATCTGCCCTGAGGGAGGAAGTTGCCTGTCTTCAGGCCGCACTGGACAGTAGTAAGGAAACCTTCCCCAGGCCACACTGGACAGTAGGAAGGGAACCTCCCCATCCAGGGAGCACTAGCACCACCACCACTACCTCAGAGGTTGTAAGAAAGCACAGAGTTGGACCACAGTGGGCTCAGGGAGGGCAAGGATGGTGGAACAGAGGCACACCCAGTCAATTGTTCCACTCCACAATCCATACACCATTCTGGGGAGCATAGCTCCCCATGGATGCACCCACAGAGAAGACTGATGACAACTGTCACAAGGGAGCCTCACAGGAAGGAGGCAGAGGACACCAAAGGAAAGGAAGCAGCTCCTGGTGGAGACTCCAATTATTAGGGGTATAGAACTGGGGAGCTGGGAAAACTGAAGTAAGGTGCCTGCCTGGTGCCATGGCTTGGAGGGACAGGAAGCGATCCTCAGGATCACGAGAACAGCTGCAAGGGAGTCTGAGCTGGATGTAATTGTCCACCTAGGGACAAATGACTTGGCTCATCATGAGATTAGAGCAGTGCAGGAGGACACTGCAGAGTTGGGAAGGGCCTAAGACAAGTAGCACACACAGTATCCTTCTCAGAGGTGCTGCTTGTCAAAGGCATGGGGAGAGCGAGGGTAATTAGCACCATGCAGTTTAATGAATGGTTGAAAAAATGGTGCAGAGCACAGGGGTTTGGCTTCATTGGGAACTGGGGTTCCACCTGGAGGACACCAGCCTATACTGGCAGGATGGTCTGCATCTGTCCAGGAAGGGAACAAGTCTTTTGAGCAATTGGTTTAAATGCTTAATTGGCAAGCTTTTAAACTAGTCAAAGGGAGGCACTGACAAGCAGCAGGAAAATCCCAGCCTCTCCCTTCAAAACAGGGTACTAAATGAGAAAAAGACCGAGGTAGAACGGTCAGTGGGGATGCTGCAACAGAAGGTAAAGCCATCAAAAATGGAGGGCAATGAGTACCAATGCCAGTAGTCTGGGTAACAAGCTTCCTGAATTAGTGGCCTTGATGGAGGAGGAACATCTGGATATTATGGCAGTCACAGAAACATTGTACACACAAAACCATGACTGGGACGTAAACATACCAGGATACACTATCTACAGGAGGGACAGGGAGAGTAAAAGAGGAGGAGGAGTAGCTCTTTACATAAGTGAAGGAATAAAAGCAACAGAACAAAAGGGTAAACAGGGAGGAGAAGAAGCACTGTGGGTAAATTTGGAGACAGGCAATGGCACCACAATCCGCACAGGGCTTGTATACAGACCTTCTCAGGGGGGGAGGAAATGGGCAAGGAAATGATAGAAAGTATACGTAGAATGGCAGAAAAAGGGATATATTGCTGATGGGTGATCTGAATATGCCAGATGTTAACTGGAGTGCAGTTGTAGCTGCCACTTCGAAGAGTGGAGTTATTCTAGATGCCCTACAGGGAGCATGCCTTAGACAACTAGTACTGGAGCCCACTCGAGAGGGAGCAATATTAGACTTGATTCTCTCAAATGGAGATGGAGAGAGGATCACAGATGTAGAAGTGGGTAGCCATCTGGGAACTAGCGACCATCGAACAGTATGGTTCACAATAAACACAGCAATAGAGTCAAGCCATACAAAGACAAAAGTACTGGATTTTAGGAGGGCTGACTTTGCTGAAAATGGGTGAGTGCCTAAGGAATGCACTAGCAAATCAGCAGGAAGGAGGGTGGAAGAACAATGGGAATAATAAAACTGCCATCACAGAGGTAACGAGCCTTTGTGTGAAGCAAATAAACAAAACAAAAGATGTAAGAAACCACTATGGTTCTCAAAGGAAATGGCAGTGAAGTTTCAAGAGAAAAGAAAGCATTCAGGAAGTACAAGGAATCGCAGAAGGAGCAGGACAAAGAACTGTATCAGTTAAAACAAAAGGAGGCTGGGAAGGCAGTCAGAACAGCAAAGGCCCAAACCGAGGAAAAGATAGCCAACTCAGTTAAGAAGGGGATAAAACCTTTTATAGGTACATCAGGAGCGAAGGAAGATCAAGGGAGGGATAGTGAGGCTTAATAAAGGGAGGGAGGGTGGGCAGAGGGAGACTGTGAAAAGGCAGAGATACTAAACAAATATTTTGCCCAGTATTTACAAATGAAGAGGGAGGTACATAAAACAAACAGTAGAAACACTCTGGATACAGAAGTTGATACCAGCCACATTTACAGAAGAAAGGGTTCTGAAAGAACTCTTAAAACTGAAGGTGGACAAAGCAATGGAGCCTGATGGGATTCATCCCAGAATTCTAAAAGAACTAAGGGTAGAACTAGTGACACCACTGACTACCCTTTTAACAAATCATGGGAGAATGGGGTGGTACCTGAGGACTGGAGGAGGGCAGATGTGATTCCCTTCACAAAAGTGGGAGCAAGGCAGAAGCAGGAAACTACAGACCTGTTAGTTTAACCTCAGTGATAGGGAAAATGATGGAATCACTTCTGAAGGAAAGAATTGTCGAGTATCTAGAGGCCGAGAGGCACAGGACCCTAGGCAGCATGGATTCACAGCAGGAAGGTCATGCCAGACGAATCTGATAGATTTCTTTGACTGGGTGACCAAAATAGTAGATCAGGGAGGGGCTGTGGACATGGCCTACCTAGACTTTAGCAAGGCATTTGACAGTCCCACAAATGATTAATATACAAGTTACCCAGCCTGGGTAAAGAATTGGCTGGAGAATTGGACACAGAGAGTAATAGTAAATGGAGTCCACTCAGAAGAAAGGAGGGTTACTAGTGGGGTACTGCAGGGTTCAGTATTAGGACCGGTCCTCTTCAATGTCTTTATAGCTTACATTGCAGAAGGACTGGAAAGAAAAGTATGTCTCTTTGCAGATGACACAAAGATCTGCAACAGAGTTGATGCACAGGGTGGGGTGGAAAGGATGAGAAGGGACTTGGCAAGGTTAGAGGAATGGTCAAATGTATGGCAGCTTAGATCCAATGCTAAGAAGTGCAAGGTAATGCACCTGGGAAACAAAAACCAGGGGAAGAGTACACAATGGGGTGAGATACTAACAACAACAAAATGGAAGGGACCTGGGGGTAGTCATATCAGATGACCTAAAGGTGGGCAAGCAATGTGAGAGGGCAGCAAGGAGGGCTGGGGATACTGGGATGCATAGGGAGAGGCATCACCAGTAGAAACGGGAAGTTATTATCCCTCTGTACAGACAGCTGGTGAGACCCCATCTGGAGTACTGTGTGCAGTTCTGGAGACTCAATCTCCGAAAGACATAGACAGGATGGAAGCTGTCCAGAGGAGGGCAACTAAATGGTGCAGGGTCTGCACCGGAAGACATGAAGAGAGATGAAAGGAGCTGAATATGTATAGCCTCGAGGAAAGGAGGAGAGGGGACATGATAGAAACATTCAGGCACCTCAAGGGAATCAACAAAGTCAAAGAGGGTAGCATCTTTCAAAAAGAAGATGTGCAAGAACAGAGGGCACAATTTGAAGATGGAGGGGGCAGCTCAGAGGTAATTTAGGAAGTATTTTTTCACAGAGAGGGTTGTGGATGCATGGAACGCGGCCTTCCGAGGAGGTTGTGGAGTCAAAATCAGTGGTGGAATTCAAGCATGCATGGACAGTCATAAGGCAATTCTAGGGGTGGGGTAGGAAGAAGTAGGCTTCTGGTTAACTAGGATATGCAGCTTATCCAGTAGGTAGGGAAATGGGCAGACTGGGTGGGCCAAGCAGTCCTTATCTGCCGTCAAATTCTATGTTTAGGGGCAGTAGTAGTTCATATCTCAGGAAACTCAGCTATCCTCATTCCACACTGTGCCTGCTCTATTTAAAGTATTTCATCTACTGGAGTGAGCAGGAATGCCACTATGAAGGCTGGGCAAAGCAATATAAAATCATTGATGATGTAAAGAAAACTGAGTAACCAATCTACATAACATTATCAGGAATGCAGAAAATGTGGCCCTTTTCCCACATTGCACATTGTTGAATGCCTGCTTGCACACATGCATGTAATACTTAGCATAAAACTATTTTGGTGATGTAAGTTTGATTATGGATGGGGATGATGTTCAAAGAGAAGTGAAGCCACCCCACACACACATACACACTCAAATGAAGCTGTATTGATTTATGAAATGTATGCCATACAAGTTGTGCTTCTAAACCTAGGGAAAGAAAAGAAAATAAAATAAAATAAAATAGGGACGGTTTGATTTAAAAGATGTGCCAGATTTCAGAGCCTGCCTTTCTGAGTGTGTCTGGGGAGTGGTAACTTGTTTGACCTCCATGACAGTTACTTAATAGTGAACTGCAGGTTTTCAGCGAATTCCTGTCCAAAATGAAACAAGTTGAATTTGTCACTGCCCATCTTCACTCTTTTCCATTTACATCTTTTACATCAACTGACAATATTTTCACATTCTCCCGTTCCAGCATAAGCAAATAGAAGGCCTGACTACTGTACCTAGACACAAAGAAAGATGCTGGAGCTGATGGAATTGGCTATTTCCCTCAAATCTTGTATTCATCACTTAACTGCTCCCATGTTGCACTTGATCAATTTGTCAGTTACCTCCTGTGTTGTGCCTGAGGCCTGAAAAATAGCACATGTACTTCCTTCATTCAAATTAGGAGACTCAATGGATCTGAACAATCGGCAACTAATGTCTCTACTGCCATTACTCTCAGAACTCTTAGAAAAGCAAGTAAATGCTCAAGTAAGAGATTACCTCGATAGGTCAGATTTAGTGAGTCCGTCCCAGTCTGGCTTCAGGCCAGTTCACAGTACAACTACTGCCCTTGCCATGGTTTCAAATGATTGGCTCATTGCCATGGACTAAAAACAGATTTCAAGTGCCGATTTGGATCTTAGCAAAGTTCCAAATACAGTCGACCCTGTTCTATTCCTGGACAAAGTAAATTGTCATGGCATAACTGGCCCAGCACTTAGATGGTTCTCTAGCTACCTGTCAGGAAGGATGAAACGCGTAAAGGCAGAAGATTCATTCTTCCACTCCTCACTCTCATGGGGGGTACCCCAAGGTTCACTCCTCAGATCTCTTCTGTTTGTGATCTATATAAATTCCATCAGTGCTAGTGTGAACACAACAAAAATCCACCTATTCACAGATGACCCTGTCCTTTATACCTCCAAATCCTCACTGAATGAACTCTGTGTGGAACTTTAGGCAGAATTTGATCTCCTTCAGCATAATCTGTTACAGGCTGAGCTTCTTCTGAATGCTAAAAAGCAAGGTCATGTTTTTTCCACTCTACCTATCTACCTCCTTCCTAAAATCTCTCCCTACTGCCTCCCATCAAAACCCTCCTTGGTGGCAACCTTGAAGTTGTTGACAAATTTAAGTACCTGGGGTGTCTCTGGACCACCACCTGTCTTTTCTGCTCATGTCGCTTCTCGCAAAAAGCTGAAGCAAAGACTCAGCTTCCTCTTTAGGAACAAATCCTATTCTCAATTGAAGTCAGGCTGAGATTGGTACAGATCCTGTTCACACCACTACTGGACTATGCAGATGTGATTATGGCTGATGCTCAGATACTCCGCTGCATTCACTTGACATACTCTACCATAGAACAATACACTTCATCACAAATGCCCACCCTCACACTCATCATTGCAATTTATAAGCTTCTTTGGGCAGGTCTTCTTTCCACTAGATGGTTTTTACACTCTCATATGGCTTCACAAAGCCCTTCTGCTAAAACTTCCATCATACTGTACATATTGTGCCTTTTCCATTGTTCTGTATGCCTCTGTCTGCTGTGGAGTAGCTCTTACATCATGTTGGATGTCCCTAACTCTCGTTCCTGCTTCAGGAAAACGGCCATCAATAATGTGCTCCTGATGCTTGGAAGAAAGCACAACCTATTCTCAAACTGCAAAATGTGATAACCTTTAAATATTTAAAAAAATAGGTTACCAGCAAATTGTATGACACCTGCAAATGCCACCCCAAATAATGACCCAGTCCTGACATCCGCTTTTTCTCTCTCTTCTAATTATGTCTGTTGTAATAAACTGTTTATTAGGGTTGTGATACCCACCCTCCACCTCACTCCTGTGCTCTCACCCTTGCTTTCCCTCCATCCCATTCCTTCTATGCTTCACCCTTGCTACCTCTCTATCTCCTGCCTATCTCATGCTCTTCTCCTGTCTGTCCCATGCCCGTCCCTGTGAGTATAATTATTGTTGAAATGCTTCCACAATTTGAGTAAGAACTGCACTTGTACCTGAGTTAATAGAATTGTATATATTGTATATATGTTTCAAGGTCTTTTTCTATATTTCCCAATGGTCGATTCATGTAATTGTATCACATCCCTGTTACTCTTCATCCACTAAATTATATGTACTTCCTAGGTTTCATTTTGTACCTGAGTTAATTCATTGCACTGTGTAGCTCATACTGATGCTGTTGTACCTAATATGTGCTGTGTGCTGTATTGTACCTTGACAGTCTCTCTCAGGACCGCCATGCAAATGAGCTTGCTCAGTAGAGTTTTCCTGCTTAATAAACTTTAACTTGAACTCACAGCTACCATTATTCACAAACATGATAAAAGATTATAATGGGTGAGGCATTCATTCTTGTCCAATTTCAAAATGGAGGATTCTGTAAACAGTTGTCAGTCTGTGATATCCTAATAGTTACAATGTCAATAATAAGAGAATAAGACAAAATTCATATGTGGAATCATCTGTTCGAGATTTTATGTGTTTTTCTCTAGCTGAATAACTGCTGGTACTTCAGGTAACCATATATTTTACACTGATCTGACCCTTTCTCAAAGTGTGAAAAATGTAAGCTAATTATGCAGCCAACATAAGACCACCAGCTTAACTACAGGTATATGCAGTCCTAGAAACTTCATCAAATGTTTCATAAAGCAAATACAGTACATATGAACTATAGTTTCCATAAATTATTCCTGAACTAAAAAACATAAAAACCCACTATCATGTGTAATTGTTGACATAAAGAAAAATAGATGGTTGATGTTAAATTGTGAACTAATATGTTGAAGTTTAGAGACAAATTCCAAAGATTTTATAGGAAACCTAATTAAAATGACCTTGCCAAGGATGGCCTATTTTAACGTCTATTAAAGAATTATGGTGTCTTTGAGCAGGCAATTACAAAGGACAGAATATTCACAATTAATTTTAAATAGCTTCTTCCAATCATTAAACATTGCTGCCACATCCATTTGTTTTAAATCTAAAACCCTAAACTCCTATAAGCATGTGCTCTAGTTTTTATTGATGATCAGTTTTGGCTTCATTTCCTAACTGTAAAACCTTGTCGGTCAATTTATTCTAACATAACACAATTTTGTATGGTGGTTATTAATCCTGTAATTGTTCATGGCCTGCCAAGAATAATCCCACTAATTATTGCAATACATCTTACTTTGCCATGCTTTCAGATGTCTGAGTGTCCTTACACAGATTTATCTTTTTCTGCTACATTTCTACTTAAACTGAAGATGCACAGATTAATTAGTTGTTTACAAAACCCTGTCATACAGTAAATCTGCAGACCCTGCTTTATTTCCGAGGGGCCTTAGATGTCTGAAACTGATTTTATTCTTTGCAATAATTTTGGCTTAATTTTAATTATTCTTAAAGGTGGCACTGCAAATCCACTCTAGTGCAAACTCAAGCAGTCTGACAGTAGCTGTACTTTAGTTATATTTAAGGAGGAATTAATGAACTGTGCAGGACAGTAACATACAGTAGCAGAACTTCTCATTAGTGAGGTTCTTGTTCAGTCCATATTAAAATAGGTGAATATTGAGCACTCTGGCTGACTCACAGTCTTAAGTATTAGTGCAACAGCTGGAAACTTTAATGTACATTTGAAAAATTAATATATAGAACAAAAGATATTGGTGCTAATTCTCAAAGCCCTTAGAATGCATGGGGTGCCTGTGTCAATATAAATGATGCAAGTGGCACCTTGCATCAAAAAATATGCACCAAGCAGTTCTCAAAAAGTAACCTGCAACAAACATAGGCTGCTTGTGGCAAAGGGGCTTACATAGCCTTGCATAAAATGTGCTGGAGCATATGGCACTAGGGGTTTGTGGAGACACAAGCTGACACATCCCCAAATCAGTGTTCTAAAATCACCTGCAGTGGACAGCTGTCTAAGTACATTTAGACCAGCCAGGGCTGGTCTATGTGCACTAGGTGTCCTCTGGGGTTGCACCAGTGTGCCACCATTGTCCTGATCCCCATGTACATGCTGCCCTGGAAGTCTAGGGCACCTCCCAACAGCTCCAATCCCGATCCTTTGAATTAATAATAAAGTAACCTGCTGGTCTAGTGGCTCCCTATCACCCATAATACTAATGTAAAGTTCCCTGGTGGGCTAGTGGACAGCCTCAATCCCCCAATACATGATCGTCCAACATCCTGGTGGGTTAGTGGACCCCCCACCCACAGTGCCTATCAACCCTCCCACCAAACCTATAACTCAGCCAGTGACTGACACAGCCACTTTTCACCTCCATGGCCAACCACTAACTGAGCTATGAATGAGCATGTACTGTATATAGTATGCGCTCAGTGACTTACAGCAGCTGTCATTCCGAGCATGTACCATACACAGTACATGCTCATTCATATCTCAGTCAGCGGATGGCTATAGTGGTGAACAGTGGGCTATCTGTTGCCAGCTGGGTTATGGGTTGAGGGAGTAAATTGATGTTTGCTGTGGTGTGGGGGTCCACTAGACCACCAGAATGTTGGATACATCGCCCAGATATTCAAAAGGGTTGCGCCATGTGCAATAGGCTGCGCCTGCAAGTCTGAACTTGCTCCATTCTGCGATATTCAGCAGGAGACAGTTGCGCCACTGAAAACAGGCTGAGCAGCAGTGCAATGCAAATGAATGCATGCTGAACTGGAGGGGAGGAACCATGCATAAACTGCACAGCCCGATATTCAGCCGGGCTGTGCAGGAGTTGTCAGGCGCAACCCCAACCTGCACCTGCACAACTTTGAGCCAAAAAGGCTAAGTCGAGGGCCACCCACAGGTGAGCTGCTGCATTGCAGGGCACAACACAGCAGCTGCCACCTGTGGCTGGCCCTCAACCCACTCCTGTGCCCCTGCAGCCCGATCGTGGGCAAAGAGGTAAAATCCTCCCACTACTCCCACTGGCCCAGTCGGGGCATAGCTTTAATTCCCCACCAGCCCAATTGGGCAGCAAAGAGTGTCTCCCCAACATATCCCTGGTGGTCCAGTGGACCGAAATCCAGATCGTGGGATTGAGTAGCAACCCCCACCTCCCCGGACATCTTGGTGGTTCAGTGGACCAGTGAATCCCGATCAGGATTGAGTACTCCCACCTCGATATCTCTCTGGTGGTCCAGGCGAAGATCCGGATGGAGTGGAGTGTGCAAACACCCCTCAAAACATCTCCGGTGACCCAGTTCACTCACTCATCTGTTAAAGCCTTCATCACTTCAGCCTCTCACAGCCGAGGGTGGCAGCATTCCGCCGACTCGCCGCTTCATCGAGCGATCGTCCGGTTGCAGATGTTGTAGCAGAGCAAGAGCCAGCTACGCAGTTCATAATATATCAAGACAGTCCAGACGGTGAATGAGTTCATTCACAAATCTGACTGTCTTGTACGGTATGGGCTGCACACTCATTGGCTCTTGCCTGCACCAACTGGCGGCAACCACCGGCAGTCAGTCGGCGGCGGCGGGTGGCAGGTGGGTGGTTGCCACCCACCAGCCGCGGGGGAGCAGGGCTGTGGGGCTTTGTGGGTGGGTGGGTGGGTGGGGACACCAGGTCACCAGGATGTTTTGGGGTTGTTTGCACACCCATCCCGTGATCGGGATCTCGTCCACTGGACCACCAGGATATAATCGAGGTGGGTTAATACTCAACTCGATCGGGATTTCGGTCCACTGGACCACCAGGGGTAGGGGTGTTTTTCACACAATCCCGCGGTCAGGATTTACAGTCCACTGGACCACCAGGGATACGCTCGGGGAGAAACATTGCTGCCCGCGATCGGGCTGGTGGGGGAGAATTACACCATGCCCACGAGCGGGCCAGTGGGGGTGGTGGTGGGATTCTACACTGTTTTGCCCGTGATCAGGCTGCAGGGGGCGCCAGTCCCGACGGCTGCTGCCTGGCAGGGTGCCAGTGCAAGTCCTCGGGATCGACACTACCTGCATGCTAATGGCATGCAATGAGGCTATATATTAGATGCAAATGGCCCCTGTGCCTTGCATGAATTATGAGCTCCATTTGTATGTCACTTTTGAATATCGGATTTTGCGATGGCGAAGTGGTACGTACACCGCAGTTAAATGCTCCACTTGACAACTTGCGGTGGCTCAAGTTCCATTGTGCCATGCACAGTGGCTGTGGTTGGGGTGATATTCAAAGGAGCTGCTCAAGGGCTCAACTCCTTTGAATATCGCTTCTGACACACCCTGCCTAACTATTTTGTGCAGTGCAAGGGCTTGCACCACAAAATAGCGCAGTTTGAATATCTGGCCCATCATGTATTGGTGAATCTGGGCTGTCCGCTAGCTCCACCAGGGAACATTACATTAGTATTATGGTGATCAGGGCTTGGGGTGGTCTGCTAGCCCACCAGGGCGATATATATGAATATTATGGGTTATCAGGGCTTTGGGGTGGTCCACTAGCCTATCAGGGCAATATAAATATACAGTATATTATAGGAGATCGGGATGGGGGGACTGGCTAGCCTATGAGGAGTTTATTTAACATTTGTCTCTGGGATCAGAGCTGGGTGGGTGATAGCCACCAGGGACTGCTGTCCGTGGTGCTATTGCTGCATGTCTGCCCCATTGTTGCAGCACACCTTTACTAAGCCCCATCTGTTTGGTGCACAGCCAAGGTTGCGCAAACCATGGGATTTAGTTACTGGACTGTACCCGATACAGAATCGGGTTCAGGATCCCAAGCACTTCAGCAATCAGCACAAGCCACCTTGCCTCAGCTTGCACCAGCTGTTTGAATATCAGCCCCATTCTTTTAAAAATCATTTTAGTTAGAATAGTAGCATTAGGCACTCAGGGTTTTAGTTACATTCATTAAGCTAACCCTAGACCCCATGTTCCCTTAGGGTTATAATAGCTGATGGTATGTAACCCTGACTCTGCCTTAATGCTTAAAATTAGGACTACATAGAGTACATTTGTTACTCTTCACACAAAGTAGTCTACACAGAAAAGCTGAAAGAGCAGAGAAAAGCACCTAGCTTGCAAAGAAAATGTAGAGTATTCAATACATGTCATGGAAGGAAGAGAAGGTTGAAGTTTTTTGAGTGTTTTTGGGGCAGTTCTTTTAATTTAGAAGACCGATGGGGAACCTGTCTTGTTAGAATTTGTTGAAAGATACTGAATTTGGTTTCAGTAGTTGCTTTCCTTGTAGTGGAGTGTATCAAGGACCTAACAGAGACCCAGTAGAAGTGTTCTTAAATGCAGTAGGTGCTCAGATGCAGAAAGTGATAGATTCTGAATGGTGAGGCACCAGGAAGTGTAAAAGAAGCACTTCATGCAAGCAATAGTGAGTAGAGCAGTATTAACCATGCCACTCATTCAACTGCCATGAGTTTAAGTGCCTTGATGTAGGAGAGAGAGAGAGACAAGGGTACTTAGGAGGCAGAGGGGCAGCAAACTTTGCTGGTTTAAAGGTTTTACCAGGTCTACAGTCCACACAAGCAGCAAGTACACACAGGCAGGAGGCTAGGTGTGCAGTTAGTTAGCTACTGGGGATGTGACTTAACTGTTCTTCCAGGGGATGCTCCACTTCATTTGGAGATGCCCACTGTACAAGAAGTTCATGGAACTTGGTACAAAGTTAGCACTATGTCTGCCAGAGCCTCTGCTGCACCACATTCAAATCTTTCCATTCCCTCCACCTTACCCATCTTCATCGGGTTTTTACACCTTACCAACAATCTCCTCTCTCTAACCTTCTCACTCTTGCCATCACCTCACACTCGTCTTCTGAGGAACTCATCCTCCTTGGTGATTTGAATATTAATTGACTTTCTCCAGCATTCAGGCTGACCTCCTAAGGCCCTTTGTCCTTAAGCCTCTCCAGCTCATTACAGAACTAACTCAGCTCAATCCACATGCCCTAACCACACCTTCCAGACTGGGTTTTTGTTCCCACCCATACCATATCATTGCAGTAGGTATCACTTTGGATGCCTTCAGTGATCACTGCATGACATTCTGTAATAATACTCTGCTGAGCAACCCTTTGCACCTGATTAGTCCCATCCTCTCTGCCCCTGATGAGGACATGGCCTCTTCCTGTTCCACTCAAATTTTACTTCCTTCTGTGATAAGCATGCCCTCAGAAAGTCCAGGGTTAGTTTTCTTACCATTCCTGTATCACACGTGATCTCACTGATATGTGCAAGTCCCATGATCAAGCTCCAGGCCTGGTTTAAATTATTCAACTCACTGTGTGACCTCCTGCCTTACAAGGCAATTAGAAATACATGTACAAAGGCTGACCATACCACCAAAGTCATCTATTTCAAGGCCAACCTCAAGAACAACCTTAAATCCACAGTCAAATTCTGAAGAGTGATTCACCCTTTTGACCCTCCCACCCAGTCCATTCCTCCAGTCCTCATGGATAATGGTTCATGTTTCAACCTTCATTCTGTAGCTGTTCACTTCAATGAGTTTTTATTAATACGTAGCCCTTCCCTCCCTCCTTTCTCCTCCTGGTTCTCTCTCCTCCTTCCTCTCTTTCCAACACATCTCTGAGGTGTCACTACCCCAGTTACTACCTAGGAAACCCTGTTTGGCCTCTTTTCAGTAAACCTATCTAAATACAGCCCTGATGGCCTAGACCCAAAACTGCTCCATCTCAGCTCCTGCCATCACCTCTCCCTTACTAACCCCTCAACCTCTCCATCCCCCCGACTATCCTTCAATTATGGAAAAATTGCAATTTCTCCCTATTCACAAAAGGTGACCCCTCCTATCTTGGCAACTTCCTTCCTATCTTTCTCCATCCTTCTGCAATACTGTATGCAAAGCTTTCTAAGTTTGCTGACTTCCTTCACTCTTCCATTTGGGTATTTAGAAGCACCACTCCACTGTCTCCTCCCTTCTACTTGTCACTGTCTTCCTGGGGATAGATCAGGGCACATTACAGTGACTATTTTTATAGGTCTTGCCAAAGCTTTTGATTCAGTGGCCCATCCATTCCTACTGGATAAGCTGAGCTCTGATGGCCTCTCAGCCCCTGTCATTGAATGCTTCCATTCCTACCTGTCTGGCCATCAGCAGTTGGTACAGGTAGGATGCCTCCTGTTATCACCCAATACAGTTCAGGCTGGGTCCAACCCCTCTCCATTTTCTTGACTGACCTCCCTGTCTGCCTGTGCAACTTGTATATATACTGTATATACATACAGATGACTCAGTTATCTACACCTCAGGCCCCTCAACCACAGATGTGGAAGACTTATTCCAGCAAGACTTTTGGAATGCCCTGTGCTGATTCCATGCCATCCAGCTCCAGGTCATTACTAAAAACTATACAGTGTCCATTACCTTTGTCACCAGTCAGAAATTGGCCAGGATCACCTCCCTCCATATCTTCTCCACTCTGGAGGGCACCTTCTCTTTATGAAAAAGTAGCATACTTTTGGATATTTAACCCTTTACACTGCCAAGGTTTTTCTGTAAATCGCATTTCCTTGCTGACAGAGTTTTTTTTCATTGGGTTTGCACACCTATCGGTTACTAATGTTAATGCATAATTTTTCTTAATTCCTGGTAATAAATTTTGTCAAGGTAGTAAGAACCTAACACAACTATAATTTAAAGTAAAAATATATGTGTCCCAAGTAAGCAGTTTGGTGATATATATGTTTATTTAGTGAAATTTAATTGTTTTTGCAAATTTTTATTCACAAAAATATTGAAGTTTGTAAAACATTAAAATCAGTTGCATCACTGATAAAAAATCTTTGTCTAAAATGTGACTAATTTTCAATTTCAGGTTACAAATTCTTTATATAAACACAAATTTTAATTTGGTTCCTCACCTAGGATTATCAGAGTGACCAGAACTAACCAACCATAGTAGGGACATGCTGGCCTATGGGGGTCTTCTATTGTATTCTTGAGTACATGTCACTAAATTCATAAATAAAAAGTAAGAAGTAGCCTGTTTCATATGACAGGAAGTGAATGTGTAAATCAATGCCCAGTCTGTGCCCATATTCATCCCTTGGGTCACATGATCAAAAACTAGATGGCTGCCACCATTCAGCCATTTTCTGCATCAAACTGCTTATTGCACATTTATTGGGATAACTAGATTATAAAAGTGGTAAATGTCAATGGAGTACACTTTTATTACTGCTGCAGGGCTTGATGACATTTCTGATCACCAATGTCAGATTACAAACCCACTTGCAGATAGCTGGGATGCCATACCCAACAACCAATGGTAGGGCCATGGTAGGGCCATGCTTGCCCATGGGGTGTTAACCTATTGCATTATTGGGTACATGTCAAATAATCCATTAAGGACAAGTAAGAAGAAGCATGTTTTACATGACAGGGAAGTGAATAAGTAAATCAAGGCCCAGATTGTACCCATATCTACATCCTCTGGGTCACATGACCAAAAACAAGATGGCTGCACACCGTTAAGTCATTTGCTTCATCAAACTGCTCTCTTATACATTTATTGGGGAAAAATAGAGGATAATGTGTAGTCTTTGGTTAATAACTATGCTGTAAACCCTTTGGGAGGTTGCATGACATCATTGTAAACCTCAAGAGCAGAGCTAGTCAGGTTTTCAACTCTGTTTATTCTCCGAAGGGCAGAGGCATCTCTCAGAGGTGCCTACTCAGTGCATCTGTATCTACTCCATGCTGAGACTCCCACCCTGTAATCCCTCACACAGAGGCTTCCCAGCCCTGGATTACCTCCGGGAGGGCCCACCTCCTACCTTGGCAGTGTCTTTCTGAAATTAGAGTGTCCATCTCTCATGGGTGGTGCCTGGGGATTCCTGAATGTGGCAGTCTGACATTGAGGATGTGGGATGGCTCCTGAGGCCCTCATCCTCCTCCTCAGTCCTCTGGGGATAGTTTTTTCTGTTATGTTGCCCCTCCTCTATCCCTCCCTGGAGCTCGGCATGTAATGACATATTCTGGCATCCACCACAGCCCACTCTAGCTTATGCTATTGCTCTGCATGTACCTGATGATACTTATGACTGATGCCAGAGGTTGTTCAGGAGTGGTGCAGTTCCTGGAACCCTTCCCAGGAAGGTAGAGCAGTTCCCAGATGCTAGATCCCTTCCCTCCTGCCAACTCCCAGTGACCTGAGCTCCTTCCCAAACCCAGGTTGCCAGCATGGCACAAGGTGTGGTGTCCAGTGCTCAACACTCAGTGCCACCAGGCCGGCCAGCTGCAGGGCTAGGATGAAATTTCTGATCACTAATTTCACACTGCAGACCCACCTGGATAGTCGAGGTGCCTACCACCACCACCCATGAAGCCATGTTGGCCCATTGGGGCCCATCTATTTCATTATGTGATAGATGTCACTAAATCCATAAAGGAAAAGTAAGAAGTTTCCTGTTTTACATGACAAGGAAGTGAATGAGTAATTCAAGGTCCAGATTGTACCCATATCTGCATACCCTGGGTCACATAATGAAAACAAGATGGCCACCAATGTTCAGTCATTTTCTGCATCAGACTGCTTCTGTTACACATTTATTGGGTTTACTAGATTATAAAAGTGATAAATGTCATTGTATCACACTATTTTCTTGCAGCTGCAGGGGCTTGGATAAAATTTGTGATCACTAATTGCATATTACAGACCTACCTGCAGATAGCTGGGGTGCCATACACAACCACCCATGATAGGACCATGCTGGTCCAGAGGGGCCCACCTATTGTATTATGGGGTATATGTCAATAAATCCATAAAGGGCAAGTAAGAAGTAGCCTGTTTTACATGACAGAGAATTGAATCAGTAAATAAAGGCCCAGATTGTACCCATATCTACATCCCCTGGGTCGCATGAACAAAAACAGACGGCCAACACTGTTCAGTCATTTCCGCATCAAACTACTTCAGATAACAATTTATTGGAATAACTAGATTGTAAAAGTGGTAAATGTCAATGGATTACATCTTTTCATACAGCTGCTGGGTCTTAGATGAAATTTCTGATCACTAATGTCACATTGCAGACCCACTTGCAGATAGCCGGGATGCCACTAACCACCCATGGTAGGACCATGCTGACTCATGGGGGTCCCACCTATTCATTATGAGGTACATGTCAATAAATCCATAAAGAACAATTCTGAGCAATATAGGACAGCTGTGGCAAGGCCAATAAAATGGTGGGCTGCATCACCAGGGATTACCTCAAGAAGCAGGGAATTGAGTCTCTGTATAATTACCTAGTCAGACCACACCTTGAATACTGCATGCTGTTTTGGCATCTGCACTTAAAGAAGGACATTGCACTCCTGGAGGGGCTTCAGAGGAGGGCAACCAAAATGATACGGGTCTGGGTGATAGGTCTTATGAGGAGAGACAAGAAGAGCTCAACCTATACTCACTGGAGGAGAGGAGAGACAGGTGGGATATGATTGAGGTCTTCAAGTATCTAAAAGGGGTAAATGAGGTAAACCTAGATAAGGTCTTTCAGAAGAAAGTGGGAGGGGCCACCAGGGGCACAGTTGGAGGCTGGAGGGTGGAGACTCAGGTGAGAGAGAAGGAGGTGTTGCTTCACTGATGGGGTGGTGAAACCATGGAATGTGCTGACCGAGGAGCTGGTGGAGGTATTTAAGGTGGAGGGGTTCAGAGAGGCTGGGACAGGTACAGGAGGAAGGTGGAGCTGAGAAATGTCAACTCTGGAGGGGTGGGGAGATCATGCGGGCTAGGGAGTGTGGTACCGGTACCTAGCAAGGGTACTGAGACTCAAGCAGACTGAGAGACCATGAGGCCCACTCATTGGCATTTTAGAATGTTGGTAAGTGAGAAGTAGCCTGATTTACATGTGAGTTAGTAAATAAATGCCCAGATTGTACTCATATCTACATCCTCATGTCACATGACCAAAACAATATGGCCAACACCGTTCAGTCATTTCCTGAATCAAACTGCTTCTGATAAACATTTATTGGGATAAGTAAATTGTAAAAGTAATAAATGTCAGTGGATTACCTTTTCTTAAAGCTGCTGAAGCTTGCATGACACTTCAGATCACTAATTTCACATTGCAGACCCACCTGCAGATAGGCGAGTGCCATACCCAACCACCTATGGTAGGGCCATGCTGGCCCATGGGGGTCCACCTATTGCATTATGGGGTACATGTCACTAAATCCATAGGAAGAGTAAGAAATAGCCTGTTTTACATGACAGGGATGTGAATAACTAAATCAAGGCCCAGATTGTACTGATTTCTACATCCCTTGGTCACATGACCAAAAACAAGATGGCTGCTACCATTCAGCCACTGTTTCCATAGACTACTTCTGTTGCACATTTATTGGAATTACATAAATTATAAAAGTGGGAAATGTCAATGGAATACACCTTTTCTTACAGCCACAAGGGCTTGGATGAAATTTCAGATTACTAATTTCAAATTGCAGACCCACCTGCAGATAGGTAGGTGCCATACCCAACCACCCATGGTAGGGTTACACTGGCACGTGGTTGTCCCACCTATTGCACTATGAGGTACACGTAAATAAATCCATAAAGGAAAAATAAGATGTAGCCAGTTTTACATGAAAGGAAGTGAATGTGTAAATTAAGACCAGACTGTACCCATATCTACATCCCATGGGTTACTTGAACAAAAACAAGATGGTCACTGTCGCTCAGTCATTTTCAATGACAGACTGCTTCTACACATTTATTGAGATAGTTAGATTATAAAAGTGGTAAATATCTATGGATTAAACATTTTCTTACAGCTCCCTGGGCTTGGAAGAAATTTCTGAATACTAATTTCATATTGCAGACCCACCTGCAGATAGCTGGTGCCACACTAACTATTATACGACAGGGCCATGCTAGCCCATTGTGGTTCCAACTATTGTGTTTTGTGGTACTAGTTAGTAAATCCATAAAGGAGAACTAAGAAATACTCTGTTATATATGAAAGGGAAGTAAATGAATAAATCATGGCCCAGACTGAAGCCATATCTCCATCCCCATGTCACATGGCCAAAAGCAAGATGGCAGCTACCTTCAGTAACTATCAGTGACAAGCTGCTTCTGTACACATTTATTGGGATAACTAGATTATTAATGTTGTAATGTGTGTGTATTACATCTTTCTTAGAGCTGCACAAGCCTGGATGACATTTCTGATCACTAATGTCACACTGCAGACCCACCTGTAGATAACTGGGGAACCATACTCAATTACCCATGGTAAGGCTATGCTGGCTAATTGGGGTCCCACCTATTGCATTATGGGTTACATGTCAATAAATCCATAAATGAAAGGTAAGAAGTAGCCTGTTTTACAAGACAGAAAAGTGAATGAGTTAATCATGGCCCAGTTTGTATCCATAACTGACACAATATGAATCAGAAGAACAAGACTCAAAATCTCAAAGAATGCAGGCAACAGTTGATGAAGGACTGAAGACACATAGAATGGAAGGAAGATGGATAAATGCGAATCAGGGTGTGAAACTCCACTACAGGGATACATTGGGAGCTGCGTAGCTTCCAATGTATAGGCAGGGTGTAAATGAGAACAGCAGCTAAACGGTATCAACAAGAATCTTGAGTGCACAATAGGAAATTGGGCATACCTTTGTATATGCTGACAATTTGAGACATGACAATGTGTGTCAAATATATGCAGTGGACTTTATTGATGAATACATTAACATTTGTAATCAAGATTTAAATTATTCTTTTAATTTCTCCAATCTGTCCATTATGTGCAGTACATTGCAAGATCATATGATCAACTTCTCATACTCGCCTTTGTGCCTTTAAACAGGATTGAATGCTGACAGAAATTAGAGCATGTCTCAGCTTGCCATGCTTTATTGGGCTAAAGGATAATGCAAGTGGCTGTCAATGATCTTTTGTTTTCAAATGATACATTCAAATACACAATGTTTGTTTGTCTGTTGGACTACTGTGATCACAACTGCAATTGTTACAGTATCCAAATGTGGGTAGTTGGATAGTGTGAGATAGCAGAGAGTTATGGTTAAAGTGATCAGATTAGTGGAGATGGAAATCACAAGTTTGGTGCCACATGTGTCACTCCTGGCACTCTTCATTTCTAGTTCTAAAGAATTCATCAATGTAAGGAATGAATATAGGGCAAGATGCACATCTTTGCAGATGACATCAAGCTCTGTGAGATATTTGATAGGAGGGATACAGGAGTTGCAGAGGAACCTGAAAATGACAGATATGTGGTCCAAACTTTGGCAGTTGAAATTCAATGCCAAAAAGAACAAGGTGAGACACACACAAGTGAACAAGAACAAGCTGACAAGATGGAGAGAGGTCAGTAGGTAGAGTTGCCTGAAGACAGAGTCCATCAATTTACTAGCATGAATAAAGATTGTTAACTGCAAGCTAGTATTCAGAAAGAAGTGGGCATTAGTTGAAACTGTAACATTAATGTAAACCTCATTTTTAGTATTGATTATTATGTCTAATTAATTATTCATGTACTAAAGAAGCTCAATGATTGACTGCAGTGCCGGTCTGAAACCTATTAGAAATGCCCGCACAGCAGCTACAATGATTATTTTATTTGAATTTTAATGACTGGGTAGGCCCACTGAGATAGACAATGCTTTTTTCAGGGTGACTTGGGGAAATGCAATTCTCATAGGTTGGAAAACATGCATACAAAGGACAACAAGTTATAGAGAATAATCTACAGAGTAGTGTTTGCAAACAGTCGGTAATAAATACAGAGAAGTAGTTTTAGAGAGAAAGTTAGAGAAAATTGGTCACTAATCAATCCATAAGTGCCATGGTCACAGTTAATTACAGGCCTTGCAATGCTAATTCAGACACAGTCCATAAGTGCAGTTCATTACAGACAAAACAAGTATTAAGGAACCACATGGTAAATTACGAGGATCGCAGTGCTCAACCTCTATACTGAGAGCAGCAATTCTGTGAAATAAAATCTGAGAGAAACAGAATTTCATCTTTTTCACCATCTTTACAGATAACTACTCACAAAATAAAGAGCCACACCACACCACCACCATGAACACTGAAACTCAGCTAATACACTGATGACATACCACACAGCACTGTCAGCACAAGCCACAAAGAAGAAAAATCAGTATAGAAAAAAGTACAAAAAGCTCATTATTGCAATTAGACTTATAACTACAATAATGACCTCAGAGCTGTTCCTGGAGATTAATGACCGGTTGTTAGTTGGCCTTCAGCTGCACCTCTGGCCACTACCCCCAAGCCGGTCATTAATCTCCAGGAAATGACCAGCTCTTCGGTCATTATTATTAAATAAATACATGATAAATACTGAATATGAGTGATGTTTATGCCATTTCTTTTATGTTATACAGCTCTGGTTATAATTTATGATAATGGTTCTTACATTGCAATCACACTTTGGATAAGTGGTGGGCCTTACCTACTACTTGATGTTACAAATGCTACTCAGTGTAATACCGACTATTACATTATGGGATACTTTTCACCAAAATCCATGAAGAAAAAGTAAGAAATGGATCTGATTATATATAAGGTGAGTTGTGCATGTGTCAGTTATCATTTAACATTAGCCATTTGCATTTCAACTCTGGTCAGCTCATGCATGCAACATTTAAACTGTTTGCTATCCTATTGTACGAAGTTGAGTGGGTCACTTGCATTGTGACATCTCTACTAAAGCGAATACTAAGTCATTCTGTTTTATTAGCAATATCACTATTGCTGCAGAATAACTTTGTCAAGTGCATGCATCACCAACAAAACAGAGTTCCATCATTTGCTATAAGATCATTTTCATGTGGACAAAAACCCTATCCTTTCCTTATTCTAAAACATGTCTATTGTTCAACTCTTCATTTTAAATTCAAATCAAGCAAGCCATTTCGATCCTGTTTGCAGAAAAATATCTTACCTTAGAACTATCATGCCTCTGACCTGTGGGAAAAAGTCCCATCGACTATAACATTTTCATTGTAATGTACATACTAAAGCAGAATGCAAAGTCGTTTCTGTTTTAGTAGTAGTGACGCACTATTGCAGCAGAATTACTTTTCAAGTGTATGTATCATAATACACAACAGTGTTCTATCAGATGCTAGAAGACCATAACCCTGTGGAGAAAACCCTATCTTTTCCTTTTCTAAAATATGTCATGTAGTCCACTTTGTTTTATATTCATTTCAAACAACATTGCCGGTCCTGTATGAAAAAAACAAACTGTTGTTCTGTATATCTATCTACCGCCTTCATGCCTGAGACCTGTGGAAAGAAATACCTGTCTGCTATTATCCTGTACTATTATTTTCAAATCACTGTACTGCCCTGGAAAAGGAACACATTTTTCTTAATTTACCCTATCCTACTATGCCTTGATTGTTATTATTCCATATTTTTCGCTTTTTTCCCACATATATTATATGGCATAGTCGGAGGTTGTCAATACACAGCAACGATACACTTTTACTCCAAGGTTATTGCAAGGACAGCAAATTAAGAAACATTTTAAAGAAAAGCATTGTTGTGTATTTAAGCCACCATACAGTATTTTATATTGTGTCAGAGGTCATCAATACACTGCAACAATGCACCTTCACCTTATGGTTCATAGGTTTATAGATGGAATATAGTTCAGTAGACCACTGGCCTTTTGTGAACTTGTCACTATTCAGTGTTCTAATGGTGGAAGGTGAATTTTTGTTACTCATATAGTCTTTTTGAAAGTATTCTATTTTGACTCTCAACTATTTGTTTATTTATTTATTTATTGGAATCTTGATAACACCTTTGAGCTAAAAAGCTTGCTTACAAAAGTTCCACATTGTAAGGCAATAGACAAGGTAAATAAACATTACAAAACAGATAGGGGTATATACAGCAGGCAAGTACATTATGGTAAATACAGATACAGATTCAAGCAAGTACAGTTAAAATACAGCAGGTAGGAGAGGTCAACTTTATTGCAACAGTATTAAGAGCATACCTAAGGTGGACAAGCAATTTATAGTGGTAGCTGAGCTTTAGAGCATGCAGATAGAGTTATG
This sequence comes from Neoceratodus forsteri, assembly GCA_016271365.2. Taxonomy (NCBI): domain Eukaryota; kingdom Metazoa; phylum Chordata; order Ceratodontiformes; family Ceratodontidae; genus Neoceratodus; species Neoceratodus forsteri. The sequence continues at coordinate 1,220,384,064 of CM057459.1, read as the reverse complement.
GAGGGTCAGAAGTGGTGGTGACCAAAGGAAGGGAGGAAAGAATAGATGAGAGCAGGGGTGTGGTGGGGCAGAGACAAAGGGGTGACAGAATAAGTGGGTTGAGTATTCAGAGGGGTGGGATTGGATATGAATCTGCCCAGGGTTACTGTATGCAGGTGATAGGACAGGGGTGGGTGATGTGGGGAGAGGGATAAGGGAAAGGGTTTTAAAGTGTGGGGGTGGGGGGGAAACCGGGGGGAGGGTCAAAATTAAAGGGGATTAGTAATTGTGAAGAGAAAGCAGGAAGGTGGGGGGATAAAGAGGGACATGGGGTAAGTGCTCAGCAGGGTCAACTATAGTCTTAGGTAGAGTATTCCAGGTTGTAATTATTCTTTGACTGTATCACTGACTTCTTTTAATAGATTTATTTGTTTCAATGACATATAAAGGTTATGTGATCTGGTGCTATTATTGATTTTATGTCTTACCAGACCAATTGTTTCTACAGTAAAGTCTTCATGGATTGCTCTACAGGTTAGATATAGGCCACCCTGAGTCTTCTATAATCCACAGAGAATAAACTTAATTTCTTCAGTCTCTCACTATTACAGCGAGAACAGCAAATCAAGAAAGGTTTTAGAACAGCATTGTTGTGTATTTAGACCACCACACAGTATTTTATATAGTGTACTATAGGAAAGAAATCAAAATAGCTCACTATTTTTATTACCATTAGCATTTACCATCAGTGGTCTGCACCTCTGTTATTTTGCCGACACAACACTTCAACAGCCCAACGTCCTCATCTACTCAGATGTTGGGGTCACTTGCACTGAAATGTATATACTAAAACAGAATGAAAAGTCATTCTGTTTTGTAGCAAAGTCACTATTGCAGCAGAATGACTTTTGAAGCGATCGATCATCATACACAAAGAGCATTCCATTAGACACTATAATGCCAGAAACCTGTGGAGAAAAAAACTATCCTTTCCTATTCTAAAACCTGTGGAGAAAAACCCTATCCTATCCCTATTATATAACATGTCATGTAGTCCACTCTTCATTTTCTATTCATTTCAAACACACCAGTTCTGATCTTGTGTAGAAAAAAACAATCTCTGTATCTATCTACGGCCTTCGTACAGCGACCTGTGGAAAATATGCCTGACTACTATTACTATATACTGTTGTTTTTATTGTAGATCACTGTACTGGTCTGAAAAGGAACACTTTTTCCTACTTCACCAAATGCCTCTATGCTTTCATTGTTGTTTATTACATGTTTTCTGTTTTATATAAACCTTTTACACATGTGATCTGTAGGGAAAAAACTATCTGCTCACCCTGTGCTACACCATTTCATCAACTGTTGACATACAGTTTGTAATATTTCATTTAATCAAAGTAATTTTGTGATGTATCACACCCTCACATGAAGTCATCACTTGGAGTGTTCAAAACTAATCTATGCATTATAATCCACTCAAATTGATGAGATGGCAAAAGTGAAGTTTGGTGTGATGCGATGCATACTAGTAGGTCTACAAGGCTGATTTCTGTTAACACCGCAAGGTTTCCATAGCCTGTTAGATAAACTAGTTTGTCTCTAACCTTAATCCTGGAAAGTTGCAGTTGAGTAGTATCATATGAAGTTGAGACCTAAAATGTTGGAATGGATCATCTCTGTAGTGTCTTGGCGTCAGTGTCATCCAAAAAGGGTAATTTTGTGACTTCTTGTTATGCACACATTCTATGAGAAATAAGAAATATGCTATCAATCAATGATGACTTCCAGACACACTACTGCACCACTTTTACCACATCCAGGCACCAAGAGTGAATTACTTGTGAGCACCTCAAAATGTCCATCTTTCCTAAAATGCCTCAAAATGGCCACCTTTGCTAAAATACTTCAAAATAGCCACCTTTGTTTAACCTTTAGAGTGCCGTGGACTGATATATCAGTCCAAAATTCCATACATTCTAATTCTGTTGGCAGCCTAAGGGTAAAAACTCTGAATGGCTCATGGTTGATGCTGTATGGTGGTAATCAGTCATGTGACCACTTCTTCGCCACTGCTGCACCACTTTGCCACATCCAGGCACCAAGTGTGACTTCTACAATGGCTGCCTTTGCTGAAATGCCTCAAAATGGCAGCCTTTTCTAATGTGCCTCAAAATAGCCACCTTTGCTAAAAAGTTCTCTGAATGGGTCAGGGTTGATGAGGTATTGGTAATCAGTCATGTGACCACTACCGGACACAGTACTGCACCACTTTTACTAGATCTGGGAACCATGTGTGACTCACTGGTGAACAGCTCAAAATGGTCTCCTTTGATAAATGCCTCCAAATGGCCACCTTTGATTAAATGCCTTATAATGGCCATCTTTGACAAAATGCCTCAAAATGGCTACCTTGCTAAAAAGTTCTCTTAATGAGTTAGGATTGATGTGTTATGGTGGCAATCAGTCATGTGACCACTACTGGACACAGTACTGCACCACTTTTGACACATCAGGGCACCAAGTGTGAATCACTGGTGACCACCTCAAATGGCTGTCTTTGCTAAAATGCCTCAAAATGGCTACCTTGATAAAATACTTCAAAATGGCTGCCTTTGCTAAATGCTCTCAGGCAAGTGACCAATAACGGACACAGTATTGCACCACTTTTGGCACATCCAGTCACCAATTACTTTCAATACTAGGCATAACATCCAATAAGGCAGTTCCTGGAGTCCAATGGCCTCTCCATGACCTCCCATACCAGGCCCCACCATTACACAAAAGTCATTCCCTGGTGTAAGTGGGTCCATCATACCTCTAAGACATGGCACCATCACAGAAAAAGCATTTTCAGGCATCTAGTGGTCCCACCTCACCCTCCAAACCCCTACCCATTACTTTTACACCTCCCTGACACCGACAACATTGGTTTCAAGCCTGGGACCTTGCATAGTCCCACCAAGGGAATGACACCCCCACACACACACACAATCACCAGGTGTTGGATCCTGAGGTCACAGCCACAGCCTGACTGAACCCCACCCATTACTGTAACACCTCCTGACACCATCCAAACAGAGGTTTCAACCATGGGACCTTGCATTGTCCCACTCAGGGAATGCCACCTCCCAAACACTGGGAGCTGGATCCTGATGTCACATGAAAATGAATTATTTATTGCTTGTTTAATTATGACATGCTCTCCTTAATCAACCGAATCATTCTGCTAAAAGTTAAAAAACACACACACACATATATGAGATATGCAATGGGGCTACTGGGAATATCACTAACTATTCCCTGAGTGTAGTTTGACTATATGACGTCATGAGTGGCTTATCTCTGACAGGTGTAAAGTCCACTAGAATTGCATCCTCATCCTCAAGGTAACGTAGCAGTCCTAAAAAGACAAACAACAACAAAATCCATTTATTTCAGTTTTGAGACAGATGAGGAACATATGGAAATGTTAGAGGAAATGAGCCATGACAGACAATCCCTGTACCTCTGCTCCCTAGATGCACCCAAATGCAACCTCAATAAGCTTTAACTTAGCTGAAAAGTACACCTTTTGCAGTGAGAAGAAAAGTTTCAACCCCTCACAGACCAAGCACAATTTACTTGCCTTTTTCAGCCTATTATTTCTGAGGTTCCCCATGGACTAACCTTGTTAGGAGTTTCATGGGGTGAAACCCCATTGATCAGACTAACCTGAATGCATGCATCAATTCACAAATATCAAAACCCAAGCTAAACTGTAACTTACCATTAATGACATCACGTAGCTTACCTTATGAACCTATTATTGGTAATTTCTTATGTCCCAATCTGCTGCATGAGTATTTCTGAAGCCAGGGACATATTTCGTACAATGCATTAAGTATACAGATAACATTGATCGTCTTATGGAAGACAACCCTGACAACAGTCGATGGGACAATTGGCACATATATTCTTATATGTTGTTCATTTTAAAGCCAGATATTGTCTTCCATGCTCTATTCTGAAAAATAAACTTTAAAGGCATTATACCAATGGTGAAGAGAAAGTTACAATCTATTGGATTATATACATGCCATTCCACTATATTATATGGTCATTCATCCTGTTATGTAGCCTAAGCACAAACTGATAGCCAGGTGAAGGTAGTGAGTATCTCTGGCTGACAGTGCACAGAGCAAAGCTCATGGTGTATGAAATGGTTAGGGATTGTGGAGGAAACCGGATTTGGTGCATTTGGGACTTTAAAGGCATTATACCAATGGTGAAGAGAAAGTTACAATCTATTGGATTATATACATGCCATTCCACTATATTATATGGTCATTCATCCTGTTATGTAGCCTAAGCACAAACTGATAGCCAGGTGAAGGTAGTGAGTATCTCTGGGCTGACAGTGCACAGAGCAAAAAGTTCATGGTGTATGAAATGGTTAGGATTGTGGAGGGAACCGGATTTCTGGTGCATTTGGGAACTAATGATCTAGAGGGAAATAGCATTATGGAAATCCAAGCAAGGTTCCAAGAACTTGCCAGAGTCTGTCGGGATAATGGATGCAACATTTCCTTTTCAGAGATATTGCCAGTACCAAAGGACTCAGTGGAGAAAAAATGAAGCTCACAGAGGTTAATGAATGGCTCAGGAATTGGGGTGAAGAGAATGGGTTGGGGGTGTAGGGAACTGGAATGGAGTTTGGGAGGATAAGGGACTATATGCCAAGGACAGGTTTCATCTTGCCCCATTAGGGAAGGAAGTCTTTAAACAGGGATGGCTGACTACATATAAGAAAGGTGGGGTTTAAACTTGTAAGGGGGAAGGGATAAGGGAGGGCTGACTAGAAGCCTCCTCCAGATGAGGGAGTAGCCTTCAAGCCCAAGGGGAGAGGGGGAAGCAGACTGGAGGTGGAGGTTTCAGGAGGAGCAGGGGAGGATGGAAGCAAGGAATCTGGGTGGGGTTCACAAAAGGGATCAGGATAAGGGTGGGGTTAGTGTTAGTAAATGCCAGGAGCTTGGGAAACAAGTTGCCAGAGTTCCAGGCCATGCTGTTCGAGGGGAGGTGGATGTGGCGGCAGTCACGGGAAATGTGGCCAACAAAACCATGACTGGGACCTAAATGTACTGGGGTACACTATGCTTAGGAAGGATAGAAAGGAGGACAGAGGGGTGGAGTGGCTATGTTCATTAGAGATGACATAGAAATTGCTATGGTAGAAGAGGCAGAGGGAAACGTGGAGGCCTTATGGTCACTCCACATCCCCAGCAGGAGATAAGGTCAAGCTGGGAGTAGTATATAGGCCCCCGGATGAGTGATGTTCTAGAGGATGGTTTGCTGGACAACATCATTGCCCAGTGTGGACAAAAGGGAAGGAGTGGTATTGATGGGGACCTTAATATGCCAGGTACAAACTGGGGAACCATGTCCTCTAAGGTGGCCAAGGAGCAGAGGCTGTTGGATGGCTTCCAGGATGTGTTCTTAACACAGCATGTGATGGAGCCCACAAGGGAGGGAATGTCCTGGATGTGGTCTGGCAGATGGGGATCTGGTAAGGACATGGTTGTACAGGACCCCTGACTGGGAGTGACCACAATACTGTCTGGTTTCAAATAAGCATTGGGGGAGTGGGGTGAGATCTAGGACACTGGCAGTGGACTTCAGGGGGCAGACTTATGGGCATGGGAAATATTCTCAAGGATCACTTGAAGGGATTACCTCAACGACAAGTGTGGAAAGGAGATGGAGGTCATAAAACGGGACTCCATGAGGCAGTCAGGATCTGCGCTAAGTTGAACGTAAGGGAGCAAGGTCACATAAACCATGCTGGTGGTCCAGTGAGGTCCAGGTAGCAGTCAGAGAAAAGAAGGCGGCTTACAAAAATATAAAACAACAAGAGGGGATAGGGATAAGGAAATGTACCAGCTTGTATCTAGAAAAGTCACCTGTATGGTGAGGGGAGCAAAGTCCAGTAAAGAGCAACGGCTGGCACAGGGATAGATGGAGGGGAAAAGGGTTCTTCCGGACATTGGGGAGCGAGAAAACTAAGGGCCATCTCAGCAGATTGAGATCAGAAGGAGGGTGGTGGAAGAGGCGAGGGACCAGGCAGAGGTATTTAACGAGTACTTTGCCTCTGTGTTCACTAGGAGGGGATGGATATCTACAAAGCAAGGCACAAAGGGGATAGAAGCGGCAGGGAGTGGGATCAGGGAGCAACAGAAATGGAGCAAAAGGGAGGAAAGGTACCCCAGGGTGTCACATCTGGATAAAGATAAAAGACCAGTAAGGTGGAGGGGACGGATGATGCCATCCCCACCAAAAAGGGTGTGGGTTTGCCCTCAAGGCCCTAAAGAAAGACAAATCTCCTGAATGGATGGCATTCATCCGAGAGACTATGGGAATTGGCGGACATACTGGCTGCACCCCTGGTGGAGCTTTTCAACAGGTCACTTGAGACAGGGAGGGTACCTAGGGATTGGCGAGAGGCACATGTGGTACCAATCCAAGGGGTCAAGGAAGTACCAGGAAATATAGACCCATCAGTTTAACCTCGTGGTGGAAAATTAATGGAGAGTATACTAAAGGAACGATTGGGGTTTATTTGGGGAGGTGGAGGTCTGGATAGTCGGCAGCATGGGTTTGTGCAGGTAGATCATGTCAAACCAACCTTGTGGAGTTCTATGAATGGGTAACATCAGAACTGGACAGGGGTAAGCCTGTGGATGTATTATTCTTGGACTTCAGCAAGGCGTTTGACTCTGTCCCCACAATGGTCTGGTGGAGAAACTGATGGGGTTAGGAGTAGGCCCTTTGATGGTCAGATGGATTGAAAACTGGATAGCTGGATGCACTCAGAGAGTAGTGGTCTGTGGGGAGCTCTCAACCCTACAGAGGTTGGTAGTGGGTACCACAGGCTCGGGTCCTGGGTCCAATCCTGTTTAATGCATACATATCGGACATCAGGATGGTATAGGGTGTGAAATGAGTCTCTTCGTGGATGACTCCAAGATGGGAGCAGTAGTTGAGGGAGAAGAGGGAGGTTGGCCCTGCAAGGGACCTGGACACCCTGGAAAGCTGGGTTCACACATGGAAATTAAATTTCAATATCACCAAGTGCAAGGTGTTGCATCTTGGTCGGGAAACCCTAAACACAGGTACACCCTGGAGGAGGTGCTGGAAGCCTCAACAGGGAAAAAGACCTAGGGGTCATGGTGGATACATGTATGAATAACTCTGAGCAGTGCAGGAGAGCAGCTAGCAAGGCAAACAGGATGTTGGGATGCATCGCAGGGGATCACCTCTAGGAGCAAGGAAGTGATTCTGCCTGTACAATGGACTGGTTAGACCACACCTTGAGTACTGTGTACAGTACTGAGACCACACTTGAAGAGGGACATACAGCTCCTGGAGAGGGTACAGAGGAGGGCAACAAAGATGATACGAGGGCTAGGGGATTTGACTTACGAGGACAGACTTGAGGAGCTCTGCCTGTTTTCATTGGAGGAGAGGAGAGACAGGGGACATGATTGAGGTCTTCAGTACCTCAAGGGAATAAATAGGGTAAACATGGAGGGATCTTTAGACTAAAGCAGGAGGCATCACCAGAGGGCATGGTTTGAAGTTGGAAGGTGGAAGGGTGAGGGGAAAAGAGGAGGAGGTTTTTCACTGAGAGGGTGATGGACCCTTGGAATGCTCTGCCTGGTGAGCTGGTTCAGAGATCCACAGTGGAGGGCTTTAAGAGGGTGGACAGACACAGAAAGTGGATGTATCAGATGATGGCCTGTCCTGGGGGTGGGATGGATGATAGGGTTTCTGAGCACAAGGGATGGGAGGGTCTCGGCAGCCAACTAAGATCTAGGTTCGAGCAGACTTGATAGACCATAAGGCCTAATCTGCTGGCAAATAGTATGTTAATATGTTAGTATGTTATAGCATAACAAACATCCATGATGGCCATCACAGTCAATGGTACCATAGCTATGGCCTCTGCCATGCCCACTAGCTGTAGGAATTTTCTGGCTGTGACTTAGCGAGATGCAGATACCAGCTGGGCATGTGCTTGAAAGTGGGCTGCCTTGTCTGGTGACAGGTAGGCCTTGCCTTGAGCACAGTCTTAAATTGCCCCAATATACTGTAGAAGTTAGCTCTGACAAATGGTGGCTTGGGAAGACTGAGTGTTATCCACACAGCCAGAAATAGGTTGAAGGTAGTTCCCATGGTCAGGACCACCTTGTCTCTGGAGGCAGTTTTAAAAGCCAATCGCCCAGATAAGTGAACACATAAAGACCCTGTCTACTGATGGCTGCAGCAATCACTGCAAGACAGTCAGTAAACCACTCATGGAGGATGTGGAAAGGCCAAAATTAAGGACCTGAATTTGAATTTATTGCTATAGAAGCAAAACAGATGGAACCATCTGTGTGGCTGAAAGAACAGGAAATGGAGATATGCATCCAACATATCCAGTGAGCAAAGCCACCCTCTTGATGAAGGAGTAAAAGTAAACATTTTGTATACAAAAACTTATTTAGTCCTTTACAGATCATCAAAGCCAATCACCCAGATAAGTGAACACATACTGACCCCATCTACTGATGGCTGCAGCAATCACTGCAAGGCAGTCGTAAACCCACTCATGCTGGATGTAAAGGCCAAAAGTAAGGGCCTGAATTTTAATTTTTGCTTTGGAAGCAAAATGATGGAACCATCTGCATGACTGAAAGAACAAGAACTGGAATTTGAATTTATTGCTTTGGAAACAAAAACTATAGAACTATCTGTGTGACTGAAAGAACAGGAAATGGAGATATGAGTCTGATATACCCAGTGAGCAAAGCCTACTTTCTTGATGAAGGAGTAAAAGTAAACATTTTGTATACAGAAAAACTTGTTTAGTCATTTACAGATCATCAAACTCAAGTGCTGCTGCACCAGGATTCAGGTTGCTGAGAGATGGAGCCAAATGGAGCCTTCCTGCTGACATCTCTTCCCCAGACTCTGGACAGCCACCCATAAGCAATCAAGCTCATCCTCCTCTATCCCAACTCAAGCACTGCTGAACCAGGACACAGGTTGCTGACATCAGGAGCAGAAACGGAGCTCTCATTGATGGTGTCTCCCTTTGGTCTCCTGGGCAGTCTTCCACTAACAAACAAGCACTAATCTGTCCTCCTTTACACTCAAGGCCTGCTGAACCAGGACTCAGGTTGCTAACATCAGGAGCAGAAACAGAACCTTCACTGTTGGAACATCTCCCTTTACTCCTGTACAGACATCACCTAGCAATCAAGCTTATCTTCTTCTCTCTCCTCCTCTGTACCACTTAAGCTTTGCTGCACCAGAAAATGTGTTGATGAGTGCAGTAGCAGAAACAGAGACCTCCTTTCTGGCATCTCCCTTGACCTGCTGGACAGACATCACATAGCAAACAAGCTTACACCCTCACCCATCCCACTCAAGCAATGCAGCACCAGAAAATGGGTTGCTGAGGGCAAGAGCAGAAACAGTGACCTCCTACTGGTGTCTCTCTCCTTGACTACCTGGACAGACACCACCTTGCAAACAAGATTTCACCCTCCTCCATCCCACTCAAATGGTACTGCACCAGAAAATGGGTTGCTGAAAACATGAGCAGAAGTTGAGACCTCCCTGCTGGCATCTCTCCCCATTGCTCCCTGGACAGACATCACTAAGCAACTAGCTTACACCCTCAACCATCCCGCTTGAGGAATGCTGCACCAGAAAAATGGGTTGAGGGCAGGAGCAGAAACAGGGACCTCCGTGCTGGAGTCTCTCCTCCTGACTACCCGGACAGACACCACCTTGCAAAGAAGATCTCAAACCTCCTCCATTCCTCTTAGCTGCAGCTACACCAAAAATGGGTTGCTGAGGGCAGCAGCAGAAATGGAGACCTCCCTGACTGAGTCTCTCCCTGACTACATGGACAAACATCACCTTGCAAACAAGCTCACCCCTTCTTCATCCCACTCAAATGCTGCTGCACCAAAAATGGGTTGCTGAGGGCATGGAGAAGAAACAGATGCCTCCTGATTGGGTTCTCATCCTGATTCCTGGACAGACATCACCTTGCAAACAAGTTCACACCGCCTCTAACTCCCATAAGTGCTGCTTCACCAGAAAATGGGTTGCTGAAGGCAGAAGCAGAAAGAAGATCTCCCTGCTGGCATTTTTCCCCTTGACTCCGTGGACAGACATCATCTAGCAAACAAGCTCACACTCCTCTTCCATATGTAACTGTACCTAAATGAAACATGATGTGCAATATGGTATTCCCCATTGTTTTGTTTTTATGTCAACATTCTGTTACTATTCCCTTCATAGAACCAGTGATCTGGAATTTTAACCATGTCATGGTGTGAGATCAGAACTCTGAACATGGTTCTGATAGGACAATAGCTCACACTTATATTTATGTACACCAACCTTGAATTAGTAAAACACTTCAGTTCACTAGTTCCTGAAGAGAATTACTAGTTTCAAGAAGAGAACTGTAACAGAATGCTGTCCATAAAAGAAAACAATTGAAAACTTCTATTTTAACATCGGTGCAAACTCAGTCGCAATTAGATATGGATCAATAGGAAGTGAGAATATAATTTCTGTAAATAGGAGCATTATTAATGCTGTCAGTTAGCACACATTTCTGTCCTCTTTTAATCCTTCTGCCATCCTCAGTCCCTCCTTAAGTCATCCTTCCTGCTGGATGTAAGAAAATATAAACAGTGACTAATGCAGTACTATGTTACTACAATAAGTTACCAAAATGTGAGACTAAAGTATCATCATGACAATGATTACAAGATCAATGATCAATTGTTTACCACCAAATTAGACAAACAATGGCAAATCTGATTGAATTATCTTGTTTGGATGCTGCTTTCAGGCAGACAGGATCAGAGTGGTGGTTGGTTTCTGGGTTGTAAAGCTTGGCAATTTAGGATACACCAATCACCCGCTTGTGGTGGGTTACCTTTAGGCGAGTCAGCCTTGAAGGTTTGTAGCTTTGAAGGCATGTTGCCTTGAGGGCTGTTAGGCTTCTCAATTGATTACACCAATTGCCCACTGGCAAGTGATGTACACCAGTCATCTATTTGTTGCTGGCTGCCTTGAGGGACATCAGCTTTGAGGGCATGTAGCCTTGATGATATGTTGCCTTGAGGGATGATAGGCTTGGCAATTGGTTTACACCAGTCACCCATTTGTTGTTGGTTACCTTGAGGCCCATCAGCCTTGAGGGCTTGTTGCCTTGATAGCATGTTGCCTTGAGGGTTGTTAGACTTGGCAATTGGTATTCAGTAATTGCCCATTGGCAATTTGTGTACACCAATCACCCATTTTTGTTGGTTGCCTTGAGGTCCATCAGCCTTGCGGCTTATTTCATTGAGTGCATGTTGCTTTGAAGGATGTTGGCTTGACAACTGGTTTACACCAATAAAAAGGTTCTCAGAAATTATGCAATCTGATTGGCTGTTAGGATTCCAACATCCTTACATTGACCCTTTACACTGTCATTTACAGCCTGATCACCATGGCACATGGATTCCTCCTTTCAGCATTCCATTCTCTATCACTGCTGAATGACTGGAATTTTGCATTCTGAGTTTGAACCAGCATTTTTAAACTGTGGGTGGAAGAACTGTTTTATTAAAAATATCCTCTAAATTAGGAAACATTTAAAAGTATACTTTAACACTTTCTTTTGAATATTTTTATAATAGCAAAATGCACTCTCAGGAGTTAGATTAACAATTAGTTAATCACACACTATGGGCAATATATCACTTGACTGTGCCTCATGCCACATTACACCTCTAGAAGGTGATTAACATACTGGTAATATAACCCTGGTCATGCCTTATTGCTTAAATAGCCCATTTGCAATTGGTGTACACCTATTGCACATATTTTTGGTTGCCTTGTGACCATCAGCCTTAAGTGGCTTGTTGCCTTGAGGACATGTTGCTTTGAGGGCCATCAGCCATGAAGGTTTGTTGCCTTCAGTGCATATTGTCTTGAGGACTATTATGCTTGGCAACTGGTTTACACCACTTCCAACTGGCAAATGGTGTACACAATTGCCCATTTGTTGTTGGTTGCCTTGAGGGGCATCATCCTGAGAGCATGTTGCCTTGAGGACTGTTAGGCTTGGCAACGGTACACCAATCGCCTCCTTGGTTAAAATGACTCAAATGACTGCCTTTGCAAAATGCCTCAAAATGGCCATCTTTGCTAAAACGCCTCTGAATGTGTCAGGGTTGATGTGGTATGGCAGTAATCAGTCATGTGACCACTACCGCACACAGTACTGCACCAATTATACCACATCTGGGCACCAAGTGTGACTCCTGGTGAGTATCTCAAATGGTCACCTTTGCTGAAATGCCTTAAATGGCCACCTTTGCAAAAATGCCTCAGAGTGGCTGCATTTGCTAAAATGCCTCAAAATGGCTGTTTTCTAAAACCCTCAAAATGGCTGCATTTGCTAAAATAACTCAAAATGGCGGCCTTTGCTAAAAAGCCTCAAAATGGCCATCTTTGCTAAAAACACTCTCTGAATGTCTCAGGGTTGATGTGGTATGGCAGTAATCAGTCATGTGAACAGTACCATGCACAGTACTGCACCACTTATACCACATCCATGCATCAAGTGTGAACCACTGGTGAGTATCTCAAATGGCCGCCATTGCTGAAATACCTCAAAATTGCCACCTTTGCTGAAATACATCAAAAATGGGGCATTCCCTACTAGGAGCATGCAAAGTCCCAGAGTTGAATCAAATGTCTGGCTGCTGTCAGGAGGTTTGGTCGGAAATGGAAGGGGCTCAGATGGGCTGTGGATGTCACCTCAGGATCCAACGCCCAATGTTTGAGGTGAGGCATTCCCTGAGTGGGACCATGCAAGATCCTATGGTTTAAACCTATGTGTGGTTGGTGTCAGGCCTGTGTAACAATAATGGGAAGGAGTTCACTTGAGCTGCAACTGTGACATCAGGATCCAGCACCTGATACTTTGTGGGGCACTTCCGGAGTGGGACCATGCAAGGTCCCAGGGTTAAAATCTATTTGTGGTTGGTGGCAGGAGGTGTAACAATAATGTGAAGTGATCCAGTTTTGCTGATCCAGCACCTGGGCTGTGGGGAAGGAGCATTCACAGAGTGGAACTATGCAAGATCCCAGGGTTAAAACCTACAGTATGTGTGTTTGGTGTAAGGGAGGTATAATAGTAATGGGTAGGGGTTTATTTGGGCTCTGGCCTCAGGATCCAGTGCCTGGTGTTTGGGGAGGTGGCATTCCCTGAGGTAGACCTTACAAAGTCCCAGAGTTCAATCATATGTCTGATTGCTGTCAGGGCAGTTGGACGGAAGTGGGAAGGTACTCAGTTGGGCGTGGGTGTGACCTCAGGATCAATCACCCGGTATTTGGGGAGGGGCATTCCTTAATGTGACCATGCAAGTTCCCAGTGGTTGAAACCTATGTGTGGTTGGTATCAGGGAGGTTGGATGGAATGGGAAGGGGTTCAGTTGAGCTGTGGCTGTGACCTCAGGATTCAGTGCCCAGGATATGAGTGTGTGGGGGGTCTGTATGCCCCAAGTGGGACCATGCAAGGTCCATTAATTGAAAACCCTATGTGTGGTTGGTGTCAGGGGAGGTGTAGCAATAATGGTGGGGGTTCAGCTGGGCTGTGCCTGTTACCTCAGGATCCAGCACCCAGTGTGTGTGGGGGGCATTCCTGAATGGGACCATGCAAGGTCCCAGGGTTGAAACCTATGTGTCGTTGGTGTCAGGGATGTTTAACAATAATGGGTAGAGGTTCAGTTTGGGTGAGGCAATGGTCTCAGGATCCAGCACCCAGTTTTTGGGGGTTGGCATTCCCTGGTGGACTGTACAAGCTCCCAGAGTTGAATCATATGTTTGATTGCTGTGAGGGAGGTTGAACGAAATGTAAAGGTATTCATTTGGACTGTAGCTGTGAACTCAGGATCCAGAGCCATGTGTTTGGGAGGGGTGCCATTCCCTGAGTGGGACATTAGGATCTGTAGGTCACACTCAGAGAATGCCACCCCAAACACTGGGCACTTGATCCTGAGGCCACAGTCTTAACACAATTGAACCCCTACCCTTTACTGTTACACCTAACTGACACCAACCACACATAGGTTTTAACATTGGGACCTTTCATGGTCCCATTTATGGAATACACCCCAGCACTAGGCACTGGTTTCTGATGTCAAAGCCACAGCACAAATGAACCCCTTCCCAGATCAGTTACACCTCCCTGACACCAACCACTCACAGGTTCAACCCTGAGACCTTGCATGATCCCATTTGGGGAATACACCCCCGAGGTCACAGTCCAACTGAACCCCTTCTCATTATTGTCCAACTTCCCTGACAGCAACCAGACATATGATTCAACTCTGGTACCTTGCACGGTCCTACTTAGGGAATCATGCCTACCAAAAAGGGCGCTGGAACCTGAAGTCATAGATTCAGCCCAATTTAACTCCTTCCCATTTCCATCCAACCTCCCTGACATCAACCAGACACATGATTCAACTCTGCACATTGCATGGTCCCCTCAGGGTATGCCCCCCAAGCACTAGGTGCTGGATCCTGAGGTCACAGCCACAGACCAAATGAACCCCTACCCATTATTGTTACACCTCTCTGACATCAAGAAAACATAGATATAAACTCTAGGACCATGCACAGTCCCACTCAGTGAAAGCACCCTCCCCAGCTGGGGTGCTGGATCATGATGTAGCAGCTATACCCAACAAGCCCTTCCCATTTCTATCCAGCCACCCTGACAGCAACCAGACATACTGCATGATTCAATTTTGGGACCTTGCACAGTCCCACTCAGGGAAATCCCCAAACACTGGGGACTGGATCCTGAGGTCATAGCCACAGCCCAACTGAACCCCTTCCCATTACTGTTCTTCCTCCCTGACACCTTTAGCCATAATGAGAGCATTTTAGCAAACTTGGCCATTTTGAGGTGCTCACTCATAAGTCACAAAAGGTTCCCAAAAGTGGTGCAGAAGTGTGTTGGGTAATCGTCACATGAATGATTACCACCATACCGCATTGACCATGAGACATTTTGAGATAATTTTAGCAAACACAGCCATTTTGAAGTGCCCACTAGTAATTCACAGAAGCTGTCCAGCTTTTGCAAAAGTGGTGCAAGAGTGTGTCCAGAAGTCATCACATGACTGGTTACTGCCATTATTATATCAACCTGACCCAGTCAGGAGCTTTTAACAAAGGTGGTCATTTTGATGCTTTTAGAAAGGCAGCCATTATGAGGCTTTTTAGCAAAGGTCACTTTTGACTCATTTCAGCAAAGGTGGCCATTTAGAGGCTTTTAGGAAAAGGCAACATTTTTGAGGCACTCACCAATAATTCACAAGGTGACCCTCAAGGCAACCAACCATAAATGGACTATTGGTGTACCCCAACTGCCCATGAGTGATTGCTGTACACCAATTGCCATGCTTAACATCCTCAAGGCAACATGCCCTCAAGGCAACAAGGCCTATCACCCATTTGTTGGTTGCCTTGGGGCCAGTTGTCCTGAAGGCATGTTGCCTTGATGGATGTCAGGCATAGCAATCGGTTTGCACCAATCGCCCACTGTCAAGTGATGTACACCAGTTGCTCATTTGGGCTTGTTTGCCTTGAGGACCATCAGCCTTTACAGCACATTGCCTTGAGGGCTGTCACGCATGGCAATTGGTTTACACCAATCACCCACTGGCAAGTGGCATACACCAATTGCCCATTTGTTGTTGGCTGCATTGATCACCGCCAGCCTTGAGGGCTCATTGCCTTGACGGCATGCTGACATGGCAAATGGTTTACACCACCGCCTAAAGGCAAGTCATGTACACCAATATCCCATTTGTTGTTGGTTGCCTTGAGGGAATCAGCCTTGAGGGCTCATTGCCTTGAGGGCTGTCAGGCATGGCATTCAGTTTACACCAATCATGTACTGCCAAGTGGTGTACACCAATCACCCTTTGTTGTTAGATGCTTTGTGGGCCATCAACCTTGAGGCATGTTGCCTTGAGGGAGGGCAGGCATGGCAATTGGTTTACACCAATTGCCAACTGGCAAGTGGTATACATCAATCACACATCATCCATTTGTTGTTGCTTGCCTTGAGGGTGGTCAGCCTTGAAGGCTTGTTGCATTGAGGGCTGTCAGGCATGGCAATTGGTGTACACCAATCACCCATTTGTTGTTGGTTTCTTTGAGGGACATCAGTCTTGAGGGCTTATTGCCTTGAGGGATCGTTGCCTTGAGGGATGTCAAGCATGGCATTTGGTTTGCACCAATCACCGACTGGCAAGTCACCAATTTGCTGCTGGTTGCTTTGAGGGCTCTTTGCCTTGAGGGATGGCAGGCATGGCAATTGGTTTACAACAGTTGCCTACTGGCAAGTGGTGTACATCAATCTTCCATTTGTTGTTGGTTGCCTTGAGGGTTCATTCCCTAAGCACATGTTGCCTTGAGGGCTGTCAGGCATGGCAATTGGTTTATACCCAAATCGCCAACAGGCAAGTGGTGTACACTAATCGCACATTTGTTGCTTGCCTTGAGGGCATCCAGCCTTGATGACTCATTTCCTTGAGGGCTGTCAGGCATGGCAATTGGTTTTCACCAGTTGCCTATTGGCAAGTGGTGTACACCAAACGCTTGTACACCAATTGCTGATTTCTTGTTGGTTTCTTTTGCAGCCTTCAGCCTTGAGGGCTGTAAGGCACTGCAATTGTTTTACACTAGTCGCACACTGGCAAGTGGTGTACATCAATCGCCCATTTGCTGTTGTTTGCCTTGAAAGCCTCAGCCTTGAAGGCATGTTTTGGGGAAGCTGGAGTATGTGGGGCAGAACCAAAATAGTGACCTGGATCAGGAACTGCCTGAGTGGAAGACAGCAAAGGGTGGTGGTGGTGGTGGGGACTCTCATCACCGAGAGCGGTCACAAGCAGGGTACCACAGAGATCCATGCTGGAATTAGTAAGGCAAGGAAAGGCAATGCAAATTTTATTTTTCTGGTGCCCAATCCCAGAGGCTCTGGTGCATGATAAACATACAAAATTTGATTAAAAAAAATATATATATATATAATTTACACTATAATACATAATCACATATAAAAAAGGCAGTATCCTACATATAAATAATCACCATCTTTACTTTAAAAGGGACTGACAGTTTATGTTCTCATCCAGTACCTGAGAAGGCCTGGCTAAACTGATAACACTTAAGGTGGGCTTTAAATGCCTCCACCGAGGAGCCTCTCTCACCAGTGGTGGGAGCAAATTCCATTAGATGGAGCCGGCGACACTAAAGGCTCTATCGCCAGACATTTTCAACCTCATCCTAGGAATCGCCAGGAGGCCCCTTGAGGAGGGTTACAGGGAGCAGACCGGGCAGTGGGTGCAAGAAGGTCTGCCAGGTACAGTGGTAGCCACAGAAATTGCCAGCTATTTCCAGATATTTCATGAAATTTCTGAAGAGTTTCTCTGCTGCCCTTACTGTGGAAATGCAAAGCAAGATATATTTCTGGAAATATCACAGAAATTTCAGGAAATAACTGGCAGTGTGTGTGGCTGCTACTGTAGCAAGGACCCAGTCCATGTAGGGGCCTTAAAGGTGAGCAGACCCACCTTAAAAGCACCCTTCATCAAGCGGCAGCCAGTGCAATTCCACAGCACCAGGGTGATGTGACAGTATTTCGACTGTCCAGTCAACAACCGGGCAGCTGCGTTCTGCACTAGCTGCAGTTGACGGAGAGTGCCTCCAGCAACCCCGGTGTAGAGTGATCACGGTAGTCAAGCCTAGATGTTACAAATGCATACACCAAAGTGGGGAGGTCCAAGGAGGAATCAGATGCCTAATCCTAGCAATGTTTCTCAGGTGGAAAAAACTAGCCCTGACAATGGATGACACTTGATGTTCCATTGTCAAACCACTGTCTAGAACCACGCTAAGATTACGCACCTTAAATGAGGCCATCAATGGGACAGACCCTAGAATTAAGCCAATATCTTTCCCAGAGGCCATCCTATCACGCCTCCTGTTTGACTCCACCACCAGTACCTCCATCTTATCAGGGTTCAGTCACAACTAGCTGGAGGACATCCAGTCGTTGATCTCAGTCAGATGGTTGTTTAATACTTCCACCACATTGGATGTCCAGGGCAAAGGATTAGTACAGCCATCAGCATAACAATGAAACCCGAAGCTGTACTTCCTAATGATCTCACCTGGGGCAGCACATACACGGTAAACAACATCAGTGACAAGACCGAACCCTGCGGTACCCCATAAGACATAATGCTTGGGACAAGGAAAATTCCTGTCACCACCCTCTGTCTTCTGTTTGCCAAAGAGGATTCAAACCAGCAGATGACAGTGCTGGTGAGTTTACAGAAGTCCCTCAGGCAGTTGAGTAACACATGATGGTCCACTGTGCCAAAAGCTGAGGAGAGATTGAGTAGAATGAGAATTGTCCCTCACCTCGATCCCTTGCCCTGAGGAGATCACTATGCACCCAAACTAATGCAGTTTCTGTTGAATATTCTGCAAGAAAACCTGACTGGAGCAGCTCACAGATATTGAATGCCATAAGGTGATCTCCCAACTGTTGCACCACAATCTTCTCCACAACCTTTCCAAAAATGGTAGGTTGGAGATCGGTCAATAATTTGCCTTGATGTCAGGGTCCAAAGATGACTTCTTCAGAAGGGACCTCACCAGCACCTCCTTCAAGGCATCTGGGAAGACCCCTCTGACAAGGAACACCAGACAATCAAGGTGAACACTGGACCAACAGTGTCGACACCTCAATGACATCAGCCACCTCCACTGGTTTAAACTCCCCAACCAGGTGGAGTGCTCTGTCGACAATCCAGGTGACCACTGTTGACCATAACATGGCTCACTGGTGGAATTCCTAGCCTGATGGCAGACACCCTGTCCGAGAAAACTGAGCAAACTCATTGCACAAGGCCTCAGAAACTGCTTTTTTGGCTGCAGACAGGCTGGATGTAATAGCCTGTCCACAGTCTGAAAAAGCATAGCTTGTCGGTTTCTTCCTGGCAGCAATCTCCTGGACAGGAACATTGCCTTGTTATGGTTGATTGCCCCTGGTACATACTATAGTGTGCACAGGGCCAGTTTGTCTGCCTCCAACATGGTCCTCAGCCAGCAGGCCCAACCTCCGACCCTTGATCTTCAGCATTGAGCTCCCCATCAAACCATGGGGACCTCAATTGAGAAGATTTGGTCATATACGACTGGTGCAAGGGAGTCGAATGCCTCAGTCAGCAACCTATTATAGGCAGCAACTGCTTTACCCACACCTTCCTGCATGCACTGTCCACACTAGATAGATTTACTTTCTGCCAAAACCCTCTGGGGTCAAACCCCTCAATGGGCAGTAGCTCACCATCTCTGCAGGGGAAGAGATCTCAGAGGGGCCCTGAGCAAGAACTCCACTGTGCAATGATCAGACCAAATGACCCAATCAGTCCTGAGATTCTCAATCTCAAGCCCCAGCAAGAAGACCAGGTCCAACATGTGGCCACCCTGGTGGGTCATGGTAGTAACAGCTGCGACAGGCCCAGAGATATCATCATCTGAAGGAAGTGATGACCCAACCTTGATGATTTGTCATCAGCCCAAACATTGAAATCCCCTGAAACAAACATCTGGAGGACTCCAGCATTTCACCGACCATGAAGTCACCCACTTCTTGCAGGAACTCTCCTGCCATCCCAGGAGGATGATAAATCAGGAGAATCCTGCAACCTGTGCCTCGACCCCCATGAATGGCCACACATTCAAAAAAACTGGTGTTCTCACGGGGTGCACGGTGAAGCCTAGCTCAGCTCTAAAACAAATAGCCACTCCTCCACCCCTCGTTCCACTCTGGGGCAGTGTAAAACAGAATACCCAGGGGGACAGCTGACCTCTAACACTGGCCCAGCATCATCCCAACCAGGTTTTAAAACTGCAAGCCAGGTCGACTAAAAAAAGACCATAATAATTGCAGTCTTATTATTGATCAACCTGGCATTGCATAGCACCACCCTCAGGGGATAGTGGACATTGCAGCCCTTTAGCTGCCTGGCCATTTGCACAAGGTAAAGAAATGAAACTCACTCCAAGGAGGGGCTACTGAGATAATTTGCTGATAAACTGGAATCTTTCTAAGGGGCTTACTGGGAGTTCTGAGCCCTGCAGAGCTGCCCCGTTGCTCGCTCCTGGCTTGTCCTGCTGGCTGCTGCGCGTGGCTGCTGCTGGAGCTCGGAGCCATTTTGGGTCGGCGCACATGTGCTGACTGTTTTTGACTATGGACTTGCTGCACTGGGCCCTTTTAATCGAAACTAATGGTGTGCCTTAATTTGAACTTCCTTAAATTCAGCTTGCACCTTTAAGCAATCTCTGCAAAAGCTGGTGGTTTTACTAAAATAAGCAGAGTGCTTTTATGATACTGTTACTGCTTAGTGCCTTAATTGTTGTAACATTGTTTAAATAGTTTAAAGACTGTGGGATACTGACATTCCCTAGATGATTCCGAATCTAAAGCAAGCAAGGTGACTTAAATATCCAGAGTAAATTCTAGACTCCGTTTCCAAAGCAAGCATTAATGCAGTGTGTCCAAATGACGAGAAACTATTATATATAGATGCCTGGAATATCTCAGTTTACTAAAATAAGCAGAGTGCCTTTATGATACTATTTCTGCTTAGTGCCTTAATCATTGTAACATTGTTTAAATTGTTTAAAGACTGTGAGGTACTGACATTCCCTAGACGATTCGAATCTAAAGCAAGCAAAGTGACTAAATATCTGCAGAGTAAATTCTAGAAGCTCGTTTCCAAAGCAAGCATTAATGCAGTGTGTCCAAATGATGAGAAACTATTATATATAGATGCCTGAATATCTCAGAGTGAAACCCAGGCGCTGTTTCTAAAGCAAGCATAATTAGCTACGAGAGTCTTAAAATAGTAGAAACTGTTTAAACATAGGGCCTGGTCTAGTCTGCTTATCTGTTCACTTGTGGGCTGCACTAGTTAATTGGCTGTACTGCAGTGTTTTAATTTATAAGAATTTATCAACTATAGTGACACGCTACTGCATCTGCTAATGTGTGGCCTGCTAATTTTTTTCAAGTCTTGCAGGCCCCTGCACCTCCCCTCTTTCCCTGTACTTAGTCCTGTGCTCACCTCCACTCTCTCCCTTGCAGGTACCAGGGACTGCCTGAGAGGTCGTGAGGGCCCTGCTCCCCCCCTGCCCCCACTGAGGTGCTGAATTCGCACAAGGTAAGAAGCGAAACTCACTCCAAGGAGGGGCTACTGAGATAATCTGCTGGTAAACTGAAATCTTTCTAAGGGCTTACCGGAGTCCTAAGCCCTGCAGATCTGCCCCATCGCCACTCCTGGCATGTCCTGCTGGCTGCTGCATGGCTGCTGCTGGAGGCTCAGCTCTGCCCCCTGCCCCCACCACCACCCTTGGTGGCACTCCCTTTCATCGCGCTTGGATGGTCACGTGGCAAAATACCTATCAGCTCACTTTGCCATCTGCAAGCTATATAATCTCTCCACTGAGGGCTTCCCTGTCATTTCTGGGATAATTAACTATTCCCAGAAAGCCCTACTCACAATTATATATTGATAGGCTCACTTTGCCATCAGTAAGCTATACAGCTTCTCCACTAGAGGATCCCCTGTCGTTTTGGGATAATTAACTATCCTAGAGAAGAATCTCCTCCAAAATATATACTGTGGCTGCCTAATACTTCCCTATTTCACCGTCTTAGCTAAGAATATCTAATTCTTTGACTCCCAACTGGTATCAGTTTGTAGTTGTGGTTTTCTCTAAGGGTTCCTCCCAGCTGTGAAGGTCAACATGATCCCTTCATATGGGCCTCACTTTAATCTACTCCTGCCAGGACCCATGCCAGAGGAACCGTGTGGTACCCAGGCTTCTCTCCCTAGGGGGTGATGGGGGTGGACCCTACCCCCTCCTTACTACCCCTGGTCACCTGAGCAGGACACTTCTAGCCCTAGGGGGATATAGAACCTAATCCAGGTCTCTTCTCCCCAAATCTCTCCTCAACAACCCTTCTAACTCCTTGTGGGTCAGCTCAAAGGGCGAAATCTTGCTCATATGAACATTGGCAGTCTAAGGCACAAATTCCATGACCTCGAGGCATGAACAGCACTCTATAAGCCTGACGTACTAGCCATGACAGAAACCTGGCTTAAACCACAGATCCTCCCCACGAAGTGAACCTAGTGAGCTACCTTCCTTCAGAAAAGACAGGGTAGTGAAAAGGGAGGAGGGTTATTGTCTATGTCAGCACTGCCCTCCAAGCTTTGGAGCTGAATTTCCCTCTCATAGTGGATCCTAGCTGAAACACTATTTGTAAAAATACTTCTCAGTAACACCAAACCTCTTACCATAGGCGGTGTCTACCACCCACCTCAAAATGCTGCCTCCTCTTTGGAATCCCTAACAAATCACCTTGAGGACTATTCCATGGGGAGGCCATACTCAAGGGATTTCATTCTCCACTGGCCATCCCTTCTCACCTCCTCTACTAAAACCCATTACTTGGCTCTCCATTTACACAGGTCATTGACCTCCCCATAAGACATAACCCCGACACTGGAAACCACTCTCTCATTGAATGGATCCTCGTCTCCTGCCGGGCTGTATTCTGTCAGCAGGGATTATGTCTGACTCCTTGAGTGACCACTCACCTATTTTCTGCATCTGGTCCAATAAGCCTCCAAAATTACTGCTAAGGTCATTGAAATGAGGAATTACAGCAGGTTTGCAGCAGCTGACTTCTGCTCCGACCCGAGGAAAACTGACTGGGCCCCTATTGTGTCTCTCCCCACTCTTGACGAGGCACTTGAATATTTCATCCAGGCCTTCTTGTCTGTATCTAATATGCATGCCCCAATAAAAAAGCTCAGGGTACAGGAAAATGCCATAAATGGCTGAGCCGAGCCTCAAGCAAAACATGCTCCTCCGGGACAGAGCATGGGGCACCTACAAATTCTCTGGAAACTCTGCAGACTGGGAGAAGTACAGAGAGCTGAGAAATCTGTGTAAAGAATCCTCGAAACAGGCCAAAGCTCAGCACTTAAATGACCCAAACTAGGCACCTACGTGACCCCCAATAATTCTGTGGCCACATAAATGTACTCCTCAGCGTTCCACAAATAAACAAACGGACTCTATCCTGGTAGATGACTCACTGACTAATGTTCCATCTGAGGTTGCTGAGACTTTCTGTGCCTCCTTCTCTATCCCAAATGGGCCTCCCTCCATGCCCTCCCCAGGCCTGCCCTTCACCCTGGAGAGGCATGGGTGCACCCACGGCCTCAATTCCACCTAAAGCTGGTCAATCAGTCTGAGGTACTACCTCTCCTATGAAAAATTAACCCTACCTCCTCCCTGGGCCATGACCGGCTTGAACCCTGCCTACTGAGGGATGCTGCCCAGCTATCACCTGCCCTGTCACCCTCCTCATAAATAGGTTGCTCGGGAAGGAATAGTCCCAACAATGTGGAAGGTAGTGACCATCGTCCCTGTCTACAAAAGTGGACCCGTGACAAATTGGGAAACTACAGACCTATCTCCCTTCCCAGTCCCCTTGGGAAAATTCAGGAAGACTAGTCCCTAACCAGCTACAGGTCTACCTAGAGCAGCACCTCCTCATGGCTGATGTGCAGCATGGTTTTAAGAAGGGCCATGGTACCAACATTGCTCTCATCTGGCTCACAGCTGACATCCTTGCCTCTATGGATCAAGGCTCCTAAAGGGTGCCTCTTCATTGACCTATCCAAGGCCTTTGACCTTGTCAACCATAATCTCCTCTCTAAACTCCAGCTCCTAGGACTAGATGACCACTCTCTTTCATGGTCCGAGAGCTATCTGAATGACTGTTTCCAAAAGTCCGCTGGAAGGGCACACAGTTTGGACCCAGGCCCATTACTGCTGGGGTGCCCCAGGTCTCAATCCTGGGCCCCTGCTCTTTTCACTCTTCCTCAATAATATTGAAGGAAACTGCTCCTCAGCAAACTCATTCTGTATGCAGATGACATTGTCATATACTGCAGTGACCCCAACCTAGTGTCACCACCACCAAACTGCAGGACAGTCTCTCAACTCTTGAGTCCTGGTTCTTCACAAACTCCCTGAAGCTCAACAAAGAAAAAACAAAGCCGTACTGTTTGGTTCTACATGCCTGGGCTCTGACAGAAGTAAGCTGCTCCAGATCAGCACAAACCAAGGAAAAAAGTTGAGGTCATGACCAGTTTCAAATACCTTGGGATCCATCTTGACCAAGAGATGACCTACAGACCCCATATCCACTCCATAACCTGGTCCATCCACCAAAAGCTTGCCTCCTCTACCATCTGGGAACTCACTATCCTGTGTTGCACATTGAGCAATTGCCTGCTGCAGTCTTTCCCTCCATCCTATATGGGGCTCTCTACTGCAGTTCCTCTGAGAGATGGAATTCAATAAACTTACCATACTCTATAACCGAGTGGCTCACTTCACCACAAACTCCTCTCCTAGGAGGCATCATTGTGAGGAACTTAAGGAACTTAACTGGCCCTCTCTTGAGCGCAAACTAGCCTACCCCATCACCTGCCTTGCCTTCAAATTCTCTACCCTGGTCCCCCACATCTTCATGGACTACTCTCCCCAAAGTACAATGCTGAACCATGCAATCCTCTGCAAATCATCCCTTGACATCCCTCAGATACACCTCCAACCAAGGCAAACGCTCCTTCAAATTTGCTGCCTCCCACCTATGGAACTCCTTACCAGCTAGCTTGACTGGCTCATCCACCCTTAGTCAATTCAAGTCTGGGCTCAAAGTATATCTTCTCAATCTCAGCCTCTGTGGCTGCAACGTTAGCTCCTAGTCCAGTTCTCAGTTCCGTCGCACTGCCTTGAACCTCCCTTCATCCTGATGTATCTCCAAAACTATGACGTCAATTTTCTGTGATTGTCTCAATTCCCTACTAAACTGATGTGTAACCTGACGTCATGTACTGCTAATAAGAGCCTGAATGTTAACCTGATTTTACCCTGTAACCTGTTGCTAATGTATATTTGTGTAACTATTGTAACTACTGTAAATAATGCTATTATGTGTCTTTTTCTGTAACTAATTCGGTCGCCCTGAAAAGGGACCTCTGGTCTCAGTGAGTTTACCCTGTTACCAGAATCCAAATAAATAAATTTCATGGGAACCCTGGGGACAGGTATTAAACACATCTGGCATCTCTCCAAACCCGTCGAGTGCCAGGGCACCTTCTGCACCCAACCACTCTAGCCTACCCCCAACCATGTACCTAGGTGCCCTGCCAGCTTCTACCCAAGTTTCTTCTTCCAATTCTGACCTCCCGACAACGACGAGCTGTAATGCTAGATACTGAGAGGGCAGTGAAAGGCTGCAGGTCATAAAACTGGGACACCCTACACAATCCTAGCCCACCCTGAATTGCCAGACACCCCGACACATATTTATCAGTCCTAAAAACAAAATTTATCCCATCTACTCAACCACTCGTACACTAATTAGCTCTTCCCTTAACCATACACCCTACACATACTTTAACTTCAACCCTCCTCTGAAATAAAATTAACACAAACAAAAATAAAAATGAGGGCGCTAACAAAGTGCAAAGTGCTGTAATCATCAATCTAATCCACCAAGGGATTCAGTTTAAACAATAATGTAGTTTCTATAGCAATTCCAATGATTAGTCAATCCTGGTCGTTGGGTCCAGTAAACCAATTCCACAGTCTCAGACACAGGAGGGAAGAGATGGTGATCACACCACCATAACCCAGATATAGTCAAATGATTGTAAAGACCATCAGGATCTTAATACCAACAGTTCCACTCTCAACAGTACTTTTCATGAAAACAAGTATTCATAGAACTCACTCCATGAACCGAAAAGTCCAACAATGACAACTCTCCTAAGACCTCCAATTCCAGAATTAGCTCCTTGATACAGCACAGTTCATCCCTGCAATGTAGATTAATCCACACATGAAAGATGGAGCAATTAACCATTTCCCAGAAGGATCCTCACATGAGGGCATACATCGCCCCAAAGCCAGATGAAAATAAGGGAGATGCCTCTCTCCGGCCCAGGATCTGCACCATAGATTACTTTGGGCAGTGAGAGACAAGTGAGGTTCTCCTGGGAGGCAGCGGAGCTATACAGTACAGTTGGGATATTCATTGCAGATATCTCAAATGGGATCTGGAGCAAAATCAGTCTGTTCGCAGACAATAACAACATGGGAGCTGTGGTAGATGACACAGAGGGGTAAGGGGTTGCAGGAGGACCTGAATAAGCTGCAGGAGTGGGCAGATAAATGGCAGCTGGGTTTAATGTCAAAGTGTGAGGTTCTGTACTTCAAAGCCCAGAACCAGGGAGGGATTATCACTTAAATGGGGTCCAGTTGGGTTGCTCCACAGAAGTGAAGGACCTAGGGGTGATCAGAACAGGGAGCATGAACAACTCTGTTCTATGCAGAAGAGGCTGTAGCAAAGCCAACAAAATGCAGGGGTGTATAGCTAGAGGATCTCCTCCAGAAGTAAGGAGGTTATCCTGCCCTGTATAGGTCACTGGTCAGGCCTCACCTGGAGTATTGCGTGCAATACTGGTGCCCGTTCCTGAAGAAGGACATCAGATTGTCAGAGGGAGTACAGCGTAGAGCTACAAATATGATCTAGGGATTGGAGTGCAATCCATACAAGAAAAGACTGGGGAGTTGAATATGTACTCTCTGGAAGAGAGAAGGACGGGAGGTATAATTGAGACATATAAGTTCCTTAAGAGAATAAACAAGATTAATGCAGAGAGGTTTTTCCATAGCAGAAAGGGAGGGATGCAAGTGGACACCAACTGAGATTGGAGGGGTAGATTTAAGACAGAGATGAGGAGACGTTTTTTCACGGAAAGAGTGGGGACAAGTGGACCTCATTACTGGGTGAGGTAGTGGCCTGTAAGATGGTAGACAGCTTCAAGAGGGGGTTGGGATAGGGTTAGGGAAGGATAGGATGTGGAAAGGGAGGGCAGCAGCATTATGAGGTGCTAGCTGCACTGCACCGAGCAGACTCGTAGACCGTGAGGCCTGTTTCTGCTGGCATTTTCATACTCGTGACGCATGTTGCATTGAGGGCTGTCAGACATGGCAATTGGTTTCACACCATCGCCTAATGGCAAGTGGCATATACTCAAGCTCTTTTGTTGTTGGTTGCCTTGAGTGCCTTCAGCCTTGTTGGCTCATTTCCTTGAGGGCTGTTAGGCATCACAGTTGTTTTACACCAATCGCACACTGGCAAGTGGTGTACACCAATCACCCATTTGTTGTTGTTTGCCTTCAAGGCTGTCAGCCTGAGGGCATGGTGCCTTGAGGCCTGTCAGACACAGCAGTTTGTTTACACCAATCACCCACTGGCAAGTGATGAACACCAGTCACCCATTTGTTGTTGATTACCTTGAGGACTGTCAGCCTTGAGGGCTTGTTGCTTGAGGGCTTGTTAAGGGCTTGTTGCATTGAGTTCATACTGTCTTGGGGCTGTCAGGCATGGCAATTGGTTTACACAAATTATCTACTAACAAGCAGTGTACACCAATTGTCCATTTATTGTTGGAGGGCTTGTTACCTTAAGGGCTGTCAGGCATGTCAGTTGTTTTACACCAATCACAGACTGGCAAGTGGTGTACACAAATCAACCATTTGTACTTGGTTGCTTCAAGGGCCATCAGCTTTGTGGTCTTGTTGCCTTGAGGGCTGTCAGGCATGGCAATTGGTTTACACCAATCACCTACTGGCAAGTGGTGTACAATACCCATCACCCATTTGTTGTTGGCTGCCTCAATGGCCATCAGCCTTGAGAGATATCAGGTATGCCAATTGGTTTACACTAGTTGTCTGCTGGCAACTGGTGTACACCAATCATGCATTTGTTGTTGCTTGCCTTGAGGGCAATCAGCATTCAGGGGTCCTTGCCTTGAGGGATGTCAGGCATGGCAACTGGTTTACATTAATTGCCTACTGGCAATTGGTGTGCACTAATCACCCATTTATTGTTGGTTGCCTTGTGGGCTGTCAGCCTTGAGGGCTTGTTACCTTAAGGACATGTTGCATTAAGGGCTGGCAGGCATGGCAATTGAGTACACCAATCACCCATTTGATGTTGGTTCCCTTGAGGGCCATCAGCCTTGAAAACTGGTTGCCTTGAGTGCCATCAGCTTTAGAGGAAAGTTGCCTTGAGGACATGTTGTCTTAAGGGCCATCTGCCTTAAGGGCCATCAGCCATGAAAGCCTTGAAGGCATGTTGCCTCAAGGGCACTCAGCCTTTAGGGCATGTTGCCTTGAGGGCTATCAACCTTGAGGGCTTTTTGCCTTAGGGCAGTCAGCCTTGAGGACCTGTTGCCTTGAGAGCTGTTAAGCATGGTGATTGGTGAAACCAAATCACCCATTGACAATTGGTGTACACCTATCACCTCTTGATGGTTAGTTGCCTTGAGGGCATGATGCCTTGAGGGACATCAGCCTTGAGGGCTTGTTGCCTTCAGAGCCATCAGCCTTGATGGCCTGATGCCTTGAGGGCTGCTAAGCTTAGCAATCGGTTTACATTAATCACCAGCTGGCAAGTGGTGTACACCAATTGCTCATTTGTGGTTGGTTGCATTGAGGGCTTGTTGCCTTGAGGACAGTCACTTTGAGGGCAGTCAGCCTTTAGATCTGGTTGCATTGGGTGCTGTCAGCCTCAGAGCATGTTGCCTTGAGGGTTGTCAGCTATGAGGGCTGGCTGCCGTGAGGACAGTCAGATTTGAGGCATGGTTGCGTTGAGGGCTGTCAGCATTGATGGCTAGTTGCCTTGAGAGCCATCAGCCTTGAGGGCATGTTGCCTTGAGGGCCACCAGCCTTGAGGACTTGTTGCATTGAAGGCATGCTGCCTTGATGGCCGTCAGCCTTGAGGGCTTGTTACCTTAAGAGCATGTTGCCTGGAGGGCCATCAGTCTTGAGTGCTGATTGCCTTGAGGACCTGTTGCTTGAATGCTGTTAGGCTTTGAAAATTGTGTACACCAATTGTCCATTTGTTGTTAGTTGCCTTGAGTGCCATCAGTCTTGAGGGCATGTTGCCTGAAGGCCGTCAGCCTTGAGGGTGTGTTGCCTAAGGGCATGTTGTCTTGAGGGACATCAGTCTTGAGGGTGTGTTGCCTTAGGGAGCATGTTGCCTTGAGGGACATCAGTCTTGAGGAGTGTGTTGCCTTAAGGGCATGTTGCCTGAGGATATCAGTCTTAAGGGCTGATTGCCTTGAGGGTCTGTTGCCTTGAGTGCTGTTAGGCTTGCAATTGTGTACACCAATTGCCCATTTGCTGTTGGTTGCCTTGAGGACTGTCAGCCTTGAGGGTCAATGGTGGCCTTGCAAATTTCCAAGGCAGAGGCAACTGAAAGCATGCCATGGTGATAGCCATGCCTTTAGTGGAATTGAGTTTACAACCCCAGTAAGAGGTTGCTCATATTTGACACCGATGTAAAGGTATTTAAAAATTACCAGGCAGAATTAGGAGAACTTCATCCAATAATCATCATACCAGTCGATGATTTGGATAACTGATTACTGAATTCATTTATCAAGTTAAAAGAGTTGACAACAGTGAGTACAAACCCAGTACACTAAGGGGTTTAATCAGCAGCATGGATAGGCATCCATTACCAATCAATTATGGCCACTCCTTATTCCATGGAAATCAAACCCACTTTAAAAACCATAGCAATACTAGCTGCTAAGCAAAAGTTTTTAAAAGCTTGGGAAAGGCAACAAGCCAAACAGAGCCAATGCATTATCTCCTGCTGATACTGAAAAGTTAAACAGTAGTGGTTAACTTGTCCTCCACTCTTCCACCTCATTGTTAAACATGATTTTTATTTAACAATGGTTTATAGTGTGCATTAAGAACTGCCAAACAATATAACCTGAGGTGAGGAGATATTAAGAATTTGAGGAGAGACAGACCGCAGCTTACAAAATATGCCTAAAAAGTCCCAACATGCTCAGTCCTGACACACCATTCTATCTAGCCCTAATCTTAGTTCCAAGCCAGCCATGTCACACTGGTACCGTGCTATGACCTTGGGTGAGAATAAAGTCTGTAACGTTAAAATGTATAACAATTGCTGCTGGTTCCCTCAAAAACACATTATGAACCATTCCACTTGAAAGACTTTGATCCAATGCCTGGTGGATCATGACGTAACCCCACAGAGGTGCAACAAGTTTCAGGGCAGCATTCATTGCAGTGAATAAACAACTATAGTTACATGTCCAAGCTAGCAAAGAAGAAATTTAAACTTTTGCAGTGCTAAACACCCAAAGCAGTGTTCCAACATTCTAACCTCCTGCTCTAAAGCAACAGTCACTCTATCTGGAGTTGCAAAACCTAATGCCAAAGAGCCCATCCACAAAAATCCTTTAAATAAGCTTAGAAACTTTAATCTGTTTGGAGGCAATAGCCTGTTGCAGCAGGGCATCAATCTCAATATCAACAACTTTTTGGTGATGCAAAGAAAAGGAGCATTGTAGTAATTTGTGACTCATCTTCAGACAAGGACAGTCGTAATGAGGGGCCATCAGCCTTGAGGGCATTTTGCCTTGAGGTTGGTTGCCCTGAGGGTTGGTTGCCTTGAGGACCATCTGTTTTCAGGGTTAGTTGACTTGAGAGCATGTTGCCTTGAGGATTGGTTGCCTTGAGGATGGCTAGCCTTAAGGGTTGGTTGTCTTGAGGGTCATTAGCCTTGAGGGCTGGTTGCCTTGTGGCTATCAGCCTTCAGGACATGTTGCTCTGAGGAGGACAGCCTCGAGGGCTGGCTGCCTCGAGGGCCTGTTTCCTTGAGGTGGTTGGGATTGGCAATTGGTGTACACCAATCACCAATTTGTTGTTGGTTTCCTTGAGGCCTTGTTACCTTGATAGCAGTTGCCTTCAGGGACAGTGGTGGCCTCACACATTTCCAAGGCAGAGGCACCTTGAAAGCATACTGTGGTGGTAACCATGCCTCTAGTGGAGTTGGTTTTATAACCCCAGTGAAATGTTTGTTGTATTTGACACCACGATAAAGTTATTTAAAATTACCTGGCAGAAATAGGAGAAACACACCCAATAATCAGCATACCATTCAATGATTAGGATAACTTGATTAACGAATTCATCTATTGAGTTAAAAGAGTTAACAACAGTGGGCATGAACCCAGTACACTAAGGATTGAATCAGAATGCATAGACAGGCATCTCTCACAAATCAATTACAGCCACAATTTATTCCATGGAAATCAAGTCCACTTTAAAGAAACCATAGCAACAAGAAAGGGTTTTTAAAAAGCTTGGGAAAGGCAACAAGCCAAATAGGCTGACTGATTTTCTCCTGTTTAATTGGAAAGTTATAGTAGTGGTTCCTACCTACACTTCACCTCATTGCTAAACATGATTTTTTTTAACAATGGTCTATACTGTGTTAAGAACTGCCGAACGAAGGTGGGGCACTGTGAGCCAGAGCAAGCGGGTGAATTAAAACTGAGCTCTTAAATTCAGAATTTTTATACTTTAAAAGTAATTTTGCAGGCATTGGTACTAGAAATAACATGCTTATGAGAAATCGGAACACTTGTGGAAGAACAATGGCAAATCCAAAAAGATAAGTCACATCAAGACTGAGCAAGGAGCAGAAATGATGGAGGCACTCTGACCACGAGTCATGCAAGCCCCTGTAAAGTTCCAACAGAGTGAAACTGAGCTAAACTCTGTAAAGCATCGGGCACAAAATAAACACTTAATTGCCTCCATAGCTACTCTGTCGGGAAATGTGACAACCTGACTACCAGAGTCTCCATGTCAGAGACAGATATGACCCAATTGCAAACAAAAACTATAGAGACAAAGCAACAATTGGCTGCAGGTATGTGAGCAATGAGTAATTTGTGAAGAAAAACTTGCACTTATGAACACGGATAGAGATGTTGGAGAATCAGGCTCGGTACTCAAATTTGTGGGTCCTTGGCATGCCAGAATGAAGTGAAGGTGACCACCTGCAGTTGTTCATCAAAGAATAGTTGGAACAACAACTTGGCTAACTCTTACAAGATCACAGCATTATTCTGCAAAAAGACTTACAGGGTGGCTTACAGAGAAAGGCAGGATAACCCTGAAGCCCCCATAAATATCATGGTGGTCCTTGATCGGATGGGAACCAGGAACTACATTCTTGCCTTGGCGAGACAAAAGAAACACTTTTCTGCAAGGGTCAACATGTCTGTTTATATCCTGAACTATGTTATGCCACAAGACAGCGGAAGAAACACTTTGATGGGTTGATTTGCCTGGCTAGGTTACAAATCCTTCACCAAGGCCAAGTGTTCGTATTTAGGATCTGAATGAAGTGCTGAAGTGGTCTCAACAGCACATCAGCTTCTCGACGGAGAGAGACCTCTCCCAAGCCAGAGTCAGAAGACAACAGATCTGGATACTTGAGGAGACTTTTATAGAGTTCAGGTTTGCTCTCTGTCTCTTTAACTTTATTAAATGTAATCCTTCCCTGTTTGAACTCTAACTATGCCTGGCTATTAAGTTTTATAGTTATGTTATAGGGGATTGTGAAGTAAAAGTATGTTGAGATAAACCAAACAGGAGAGGGAGAGTGCTAACGGGTTTCTCAGCAAGTTCCTATACTGGTATATTTCCTTCAAGGTTTCCACGTTATGTGGAGTTTTTCTTAAATGGAGTAGTTAAAGTTAGATTTGCCCTTTTTTATAGACGGGACTTAAGCACAGTTTAGAATCAGTTCTTAAGCCTGTCTCTGTTTGTTAATTAATTTTAAGTGCTGATGGATTTTTGGGCAGCAGCTCATTACTGGAATATAACCGTTTATGAGTTATTTAATATTAGATAAACCATGGTCATGCTTATTTTCCTACCATAGGAAGTAGAAATCGGATACTATTTGTTTAACCTTATTTGTTTAATTCCATGCACCTCATGGGCTCAAGTATTGCAGCATTTATTGTGTTTTTCTTTGATGAAACAGTTATTAAATGTGTCTAACCTCCCTCTGATGTGTCTTAATGATGCAGTATGATATTGTAACTGAATGTATTAAGAGGAGTGGCGTCCTCATTGTGGCATTATACAATGTGAATCCATCTGTATGTACTATATCAGGAATATGATCGTATATTCATTGACAAATCAATACATATAAAGTTTAAAAAAAGAAACTGCCGAACTATATAACCTGGGAGATATTAAGCAATCCGAGCAGAGGTCCACTGGCAGCCTACAAAATATGCTTCAGAAAGGCCCTATAACATGCTCAGTCGTGACACACCATTCTTTCTAGCCCTAATCTTAATTTCAGCCAGGCATGTCACGCTGGCACTGTGCTATGATATTGGGTGAGAATGAAATCTGAAACATGTTAAAATATGTAACAACTGTTACTGGGTTACCACATGAAAACTCATTATGAACCATTTCACTCAAAGACTGTGATCCCCATAGAGGTGCAGCAAGCTTCAGGGCACCATTTACTGCAGTCAATAAACAACTACAGTTATATATCTGAAGCTAAGCAAAAGAGATTCTAAAATGTTTGCAGCACAGAACACCTAAAGCCTTGTTCCGCATTCCAACCCTCCTGCTTTAAAGCAACCGTCACTCTATCTGGAGTTGCAAAACCTAATGCCACCGAGCCCATCTGCAACAATCCTTTAAATGAGCTTACCAGCTTTAATCTGTTTGTAGACAATAGCCTGTTCCAACAGTGCATCAATTTCACTATCAAAACTTTTGGTAGGCGCAAAAAAAGGAGAGTTGCATTAATACGTGACTCGTCTTTCAGACAAGGACAGTTACTTATTGAGGGTCACAGCCATTAGGGCTGGTTGCCTGAAGGCCAGCCTCAGGGACATCAGTCTTGAGTGCATGCTGCCTTGAGGGCCATCAGCCTTGAAGGCTGGTTACCTTGAGGCCTTGAGGGCGTCATCTTTGAGACCTTGAGGGCCATTAGCCGAGGGCATGTTGCCTTGAGGGAAATCAGCCTTGAGGACCTTCAGCCTTGAGGGCCATGAAACATAGAAACATAGAAGTTGATGGCAGATAAGGACTGTAAGGCCCATCCAGTCTGCCCATTTTTCTAATTTATGAATGTGCCATGGGCCTTTACTCTGTCAATGGCCTAGCTATTCATACTCATCTATATTGCTCGCTATGTCTATCCTACACCTATTTGAAGCCCTGCACTGTATTCATATCCACCACTTCCTGAGGTAGGCCATCCTATGCATCCACCACACTTTCTGTGAAAAGAACTTCCTCACATTACCCCTTAATCGGCCTCCTCTAATCTCATGCTGTGTCCTCTTGTCCTGCTATTTTCTTATATTGAAACCTGTTAGACTTTCACCTTGTTAATGCCCTTCAGATGTTTGAATGTTTTGTTCATATCACCTCTCTCCTCCTTTGCGCTTATGGTATACATATTGAGTCTGCTAATCTGTCCTCATATGTTTTCTGATGCAGTCCCTGCACCATTTTGCTGCCCGTCTCTGGACTGCCCATTTTGTTAATGTCCTTGTGTAAGTGCGGCCTCAGTGCTGCATACAGTACTCCAGCTGGGGCTAACTCTGTGTCTTGTAAAGAGGATTATTACCTCCCTCTTACTACCCATGATACCCCTACTAATACACCCCAACATCCCCTAGCCTCACAGCTTTAGCTAGCTGCATCAGATGATTTCAGGTGATCTGTGACGATGATACCCAAGTCTTTCTTCCTGCCATTACCAACTCCCCCAACTAAAGCGCTGCAAGGTTTCTTCCTGCGCATGAGCTGCGTGATAAACCACAATTGCCACCCTACGACATTGCCAGTTTATCCAGATCTCTTCTCATTCTGCCCACCCCATCTGGATCTATCTAGTCTGTAGCAGATCTTGGTGTCGTTTGCAAACAAACAAACCTTACCTCCAGTCCATCTGCAATGTCACTGATGAAGATATTGAAGATGTCTAGCCCCAGGACAGATCCCTGAGGTACCCCCACTTGTGACTTGCATCTGTTTTGATTGCATGCCATTTACCACCACTCTCTGTGTTCTGCCCACCAACCAGTTTGCCAACCAGTTGACCAAATTCTGACCTACCCTGAGCCTACCCAGCTTATTAATCAATCTTCTATGAACAATATCGAAAGCTTTGCTGAAGTCAAGATAGGTGACATCAACTGCACCTCTTGGTCCACCACTCTGGTTACCCAGTCAGATAAATCTTTGAGATTAGTTTGGACAGGACCTTCCTGTTGTAAACCCATGTTGTCTTGGATCCTGTACTCCCATGGATTCCAGGTGTTGCACTATCCTTTCCTTAAGGAGTGCCTCCATAATCTTGCCCACTACTGAGGTAAGACTGACTGGTCTGTAGTTCTCACCTCCTGTCTGTTACCACTCTTCTGTAGTGGGATCAGCATGAGCCCTTCTCCAGTCTTCTGGGACCTCTTCTGTGCTCAGAAACTCATTAAACAGTTCTGCTAATGGCTCTGCTAGTTCACACCCTTAGCACCTTTAGTACCCTGGGATGTATGCCATCCGGTCCCATTATCTTGTCTATTCTGAGCTTAGTGAACCCTTGTAGGACCCTTTTCTTTGTGAAGGGACTCTTGCACACCTCCCTCCCCTGTGTTCATGATGTTGAACTGTGTGCCCTGCCTCCATTCTCCTCAGTAAATACTGAGCAGAAGTATTTATTTAGGATAGATGCATTTACTTGGTCCTCCTCCACACACCTCCCCTTATCCTTTGATCTTAGCAATACCCCTCTGGGTTTCTCCCTTTCGTTAATGTAGCTATAGAAGGCTTGTCCCCTCTTTTACTGTTTGTGCTAGTGTTTTTTGTTTGGGCCTTGGCCTGCCTTATTGCCTTCCCTACTTCCCTTAGGGAAGTTTTGGTATGCCTCCCTTATTCGTCCTGTCCATGCCTCTTATATTTCCTGAAGGCCAACCTTTGGCTCTGACCTTTCTACTACTGTTTCTGAGAACCAAAATAGTTTCCTCCTTTGCTTTTTCTCCCCAACACAATGGGATGTTACTTCAAGTATTGCATCATAATGCTTGCCCACTTTGCCTGTACCACCTCGCCTGTATTTCTTCTTGCCAGGGCTAGCTTATCTCTGTTGGCCAGTTTATCAAAGTCAGCCCTCTGAAGTCCCATATTTTTGCCTTGAATGGGGTGATTTAGTTCTAGTGGCCAAATTGAACCATACCATGTGATTGTCACTGGCCCCAGGTGACCTCTCTACCTGGAGATCTGTGATCTTTTCCCATTAGTCAGTACTAGATCTAGGATAGCCCTTTCTCTCATGGGTTGATGTACCAGTTGTTTGAGGCCCTCCCTGCAGGGAATCCACTATATGTCTAGTTATGGCGGATGTTCCTGCTGGTATTGACCAATCTAAATCTGGCATGTTGAAGTCTCCCATTGTCAGAACCTTACCTTTAGGTGTCATGTTTTGTATATGTTCTAACAGTAATGTCTATGTCCTCCCCTGTTCTGAGGCCTGTAGACAACCCAGTTCATATGGCTGTCTTATTTCCTGTTTCCAGGGTGACCCACAGTTCTTCTGACTCCTTCTGTGTATTCTGAATTTCTGTAGCTTTGATATTTTCATTGACATAAAGGGCTACCACCCCACACACATTTTGACCTTGGTCTCTTCTGAACAGTACATAGCCAGGTACTGAAGTCTCCCAAGTGTGGTTACTGGTGAATCAAGTCTCGCTAATGGCTCCTATGTCCAGTTTAGCCTCTGTCATTGTTGCCTGCAGGTCTGGAATCTTGTTTTCCCAGACTACGCACATTTGTGTACATGAGTTTCCATTGGCCAGATTTCAGTGCATTAGTTGTTGGGTGAGGTCCGGCATTTCCCTGCTCATTGTATGGGAGCCAGACCCTTTTCCTTACCTGGTGATGCAAATGAACTACAAACATGCTCAACTCCTGTTTGATCACTAGCTGGGAGGGTTCTTCTCATTAGATGTATCATGTGCTGCACCCTCTCCCATTGGCTAGTTTAAATATTCTGCAAATACATCAGACTTCTGCCCCAATGCACTGACTCCCTCCTTAGTCAGATGCAGTACATCAAATTTAAAGAACTTCTGCTCCCAAAACTGTTGCCAGTTACCTACAAATTTGTGTCCTTTTTCAGGCACCAGCCCTTGAGCCACATGTTTAGCTCCCTATCTCCCTCTTCTGACCTTCCATCCATCTGCCCCTTCTCCCAGACCGGCAGGATGTCAGAGAAGAGATGCCAGATGAAATGGATGACAATTTGTCTCCCATCCTGGTCAGGTGTTCCTTGGTCTCCGAACTGACTGGCTGGTGAGATCGTTAGTCACTATGTGTACCAGGACATTGATGTTTCCTCCTGCTTTCTGCATGATTTTAACAATTTAGTCAGTGTCTCTCCATGCTGATGTACCGGGAGACATGTGAAACATACACCCTGGATGGAGGTAGGTATCAGCTCCCTGAATCGTGGAATCTTCTATGAGCACATGTTTTTGATTTCCTTTTTTTTTTTTTGTTTTGGACCCTGTTTTGGACAAGTTTTGTAGTGCTATCTCCTGTGCAGCAGTGTCCTGCTTTACAGTGTCCTCTACCCTTTTGTTTGATTTTGAAGATAGAGGCAGATACATGTTTGTAGTTTTTATATGGTTTCTGGAGGTGATAGGTTGGAGAGCACTGAGTGATGGGGCACTCAATTTGCCCCTCCTAACCATATGCCAACCTCCCAGACCAACTATCCTCTGCAGTCGAGGTGCTCCAGTTGGATGTTGGGGAAATGGCAGGCAGTTCTTATATTTCCTCCTGAATATGTGATTTGAGGCTTGCAATCTCTGCCCATGCTGCCTGGAGCTGAGCCCTTAGATCTCCAATGGTCCAGAATGTAGGACAGCATCTCAAATCCTGTATAACTGCCCTTTTGAAAGTGTCCCATAGTGCCTGCAGTTAATAATATCCATTTCAGTTGAGCTGTCAAGTTTATAACCTGGTCCAAGTAATTAGAAGGAGGAAAACGAAAGAAAAAGTTTGATTTTTGTTTTTGTTTTTGTTTTGTATAACTTGTTATAACAAGTTAAATTACTTGTGCCCTGTAAGTGAGGTCACTGTGTGAATACACCTCTAATCCTCCCTTCCTGCTTTGCTACAGGAAATGTCATGACTGTGCTACTCTATAAAGGAGTGTAGCATGGGGTGATTGGGGATAGGGGTGGGTAATGGGCCTTCCCTGCCGAGAAAAGGAAGAACCATGAATGAGAAAGAAACAAGGAGGTAAGAGCAGAAACAATCAACCAACAACAAATGCAGTAGCCCTGAATGCTTAGCCTAATGATAGATAAAATTGCAAACCCTGTAAGCACCACCTGTAACAATTTCACAGAAGATATACCCTGCATAAAAACACTTTGCTAAAGAGAAAAATAAAGCAGTAACAGAAGATATGCCTTGCAAAAACAATTTGAATCAGAGAAGATTACAGCAGTAATCTGTAAGCACAAAACATTAACAAACCTGTAGGCACACCATGTAATACTGCTGCAGAAAGTATACCCCTGCAACAGCAATTTGAATCAGAGACGATTACAGCAGTAAATGTAAGCAAAAACAACATTAAACCTTGTGAACTCAAAAGAAAATAGTAACACACAGTAAATCTGCCTAGCAAAAAGAAGCCTTAATCTTTTTCCTTGCTTCAAATAATGTTGTTCTTGCTATGTCCTTACAAGTGAACATAGAAGAAAAAAGCTCAGGTGAAGCTAGGTGCCTAGTCTTCCCATCAGCCTTTGGGCTGGTTGCCTTGGAGGACTGGTTGCCTTGAAGGCCATCAATCTTGAGGGCTTGTTTCCTTGTGGGCATGTTGCCTTGAGGGACGTCAGCCTTAGAAACATAGAAACATAGACTTGACTGCAGATAAGAACCACTTGGCCCACCCAGTCTGCCCATTTCCCTACCTATTGATAAGCTGCAGATTCTAGTTAACCAACAGCCTACTTCCTGCAACCCCAATATAATTGCCTTATGTCTGTCCCATGCATGTTTGAATTCCCCACTGTTTTAGACCCCACAACCTCTCCAGGAAGGTGGTTCCATGCGTCCACCACTCTCTCCGTGAAAAGAATTTCCTCACATTACCCCTGAGCCATCTCCCGTCTAACTTTAAATTGTGCCCCTTGTTCTTATACATCTCTTTTCTGAAAGATGCTACCCTCTTGGACTTTGTTGATTCCTTGAGGTACTTAAAAGTTTCTGTCATGTCCCCCCATCCCCCTTTCATCAAGGGTATACATATTAAGCTCTCTCAGTCTCTCTCATATGGTTTCTGATGTAGACCCTGCACCATTTTAGTTGCCCTCCTCTGGACTGCTTCCATCCTGTCTATGTCCTTGAGTAGATGAGGTCTCCAAACTGCACACAGTACCCAGATGGGGTCTCACCAACTGTCTGTATAGAGGGATAACCACTTCCCTTTTTTCTACTTGTGATGCCCATCCCTATGCATCCCACTATCCCCTGGCTCTTCTTACTGACTTCTCACATTGCTTACCCACCTTTAGGTCATCTGATATGACTACACCAGATCCCTTTCCATTATTGTTGTCGTTAGTACCTCCTGCTATTGTGTACTCTTCTCCTGGTTTTTATTTCCCAGGTGCATTACTTTGCACTTCTTTGCATTGAATCTAAGTTGCCATATGTCTGACCATTCCTCCAACCTTGCCAAGTCCCTTCTCATCCTTTCTACCCCTCCCTGTGTATCAACTCTGTTACAGATCTTTGTGTCATCCACAAAGAGGCATACCTTTCCTTCCAGACCCTCCGCAATGTCACCTATAAAGGCGTTAAAGAGGACTGGACCCAGTACTGAGCCCTGAGGTCCTCCACTAGTCACCCCTTTCTTCAGAATGTGTTCCATTAACTATTACCTTCTGTGTCCTGTTGTGCAGCTAGTTTGTTACCCAGGCTACCACCCTGGGACCCACTGCCAGGCTGGCTAACTTGATTATTAATCTTTGTGCGGACTGTGTCAAATGCCTTGCTAAAGTCTAGGTAGGCCATATCCACAGCCCCGGTCTATTACTTTGGTCACCCAGTCAAAGAAATTGATTAGATTCATCTAACATGACCTTCCTGCTGTGAATCCATGCTGCTTTGGGTCCTGCTCCACTGGCCTCTAGGTACTCAACAATTCTTTCTTTCAGAACCTTGAGGTTTGGTTGCCTTAAGGGCTGTTAGGCTTGGCAACTAGTGTACACCAATTGCCAATTTGTTGTTGGTTGCCTTGAGGGAAGCCACTTTGAGGACCGTGTGGTCCTCACAAATTTCCAAGGCAGAGGTGCCTTGGTTTCCTTGATGGATATAAGCATCAAGTGCTCATTGCCTTTAGGGCCATCAGGCATGGCAATTGGTTTACACCAAATGCCTACTGCAAGTGGTGTACATCAGTCTCCCATTTTTGTTGGTTGCCTTGAGACTAGTCAGCCTTAAGAGCTCATTGCCTTGGTAGCATGTTGCCCTGAGGGCTGTCAGGCATGGCAGTTAGTTTACACTAATCACCCACTGGCATACGGTGTACACCAATCGGCCATTTGTAGATGGTTGCCTTGAGGGAATGTTGCCATGAAGGCTGTCAGGAATGGCAATTGTTTTACATCAGTTGCCCACTGGCAAATGGTGTATACCAATTCCCCATTTGTTGTTGGTT
This sequence comes from Neoceratodus forsteri, assembly GCA_016271365.2. NCBI lineage: Eukaryota > Metazoa > Chordata > Ceratodontiformes > Ceratodontidae > Neoceratodus > Neoceratodus forsteri. The sequence continues at coordinate 1,220,343,170 of CM057459.1, read as the reverse complement.
GCTTTGAGGGCCATCAGACATGTCAATTGGTTTATTTTAGCTGCCTACTGGCAAGTGTTATACACCAATCTTTGATTTGTTGTCAATTGCCTTGAGGGATGTCAGGAATGGCAATTGGTTTACATCAATTGCCTTCTGGCAAGTGGTGTACACCAATCAGCCATTTTGCTTGGTTGCCTAGAGGCCATCAGCCTTGAGGGCTCATTGGCTTGAAGGCATGTTAACTTGTGGGCTGTCAGGCATGGCAATTGGTTTACACCAATCTCTAACTGGTAATTGGTGCACACCAATCACCCATTTTTCTTAGTTGCCTCGAGGGAAGTCAGCCTTGAGGGCATGTTGCCTTGAGGGCTGTCAGGCATGCCAACTGGTTTACACCAATCACCCACTGGCAAGTGGTGTCACCAATTGCCCATTTTTACTCGGTTGCTTGAGGGCTCATTGCCTTCAGGGCATGTTGCCTTCAGGGTTGTTAGGCATGGCAGTTGGTTTCGCTAATGGCCTACTGGCAGTAGTGTACACCAATCGCTGATTTGTGTTTTGTTATGTTGTGGGCATCAGTCTTTAGGCTTGCTTCCATGAGGGCCATCAGGAATGGCAAGTGGTGTACACTAATCGCTCATTTGTTTTTGTTTGTATGAGGGCCATCTGTTCCACATCTGTTCATCTTGTGTGAATTATTGGTGAGCATCTCATAAAAGACCGCCTTTTCAAAAATGTCTCAAAATGATCACCTTTGCCATAATGTCTCATAATGGCCACCTTTGCTAAAATGTATCAAAATGGCCATCAATGCTAAAAAGCCTTAAAATGGCCACCTTTGATAAAAATCTCTTTGAATGGATATGGGTTGATGGTATTGTGGAAATCAGTCTTGTGACCACAACTGGACACACTCCTGCAACACTTTTGCCAAATCCAGACATCTTCTGATTTTCTGGTGAGTGCCTCAAAATGACTGCCTTTGCTAAAATGCTCTCAAAACCACACAGGGTCGATGCGATATGGCGGTAATCAGTCACATGATCACTACCCACACAATACTACACCATTTTTGCCACATCCTGGAACCTTATATGAATTACATGTGGCGCCTCCAAATGGCCACCTTTGCTAAAATGCTTTCATAATGGCTAAGGGTGTCAGGAAGGAGTAACAGCAATGGGAAGGGTTTCAGCTGGGCTGTGGGAATGACCTCAGGATTGAGTGCCCAGTGTTTAGGAGGAATTTCCATGAATGGGACTGTGCAAGGTCCTGTGTATGTCTGGTTGCTGTCAAGAGATTGCACAGAAATGGGAAGGGTTAAGTTTGGCTGTGGCAACATCATGATCCAGAACCCAGGCTCTGGGGTGAGTGGTGGCAATCACTGAGTGGGACCATGCAACATCTCAGAGTTGTAACCTATGTGTGGTTGGTGTCAGGGAAGTGTAACAGGGAGGCAGTATAGCACAGTGGTTTAAGGCTCTAAGCTGCAAATCTGGAGACCTGGGTTTGAATTCCACAGCCCCACTTGAATACTGTGTGACCTTGAGCAAGTCACTTAACTTCCCTGTGCTCCCAGGTTGCACCTGTAAACAAGCTTTCAGCTAAGTGTGTCTCACCTGGTTAAACAATTGGAAAAAAAAATTGGTTGGGGTTCAGCTGGGCTGGGCTGTGACCTCAGGATCCGCACCCGGTGTTTGGGGAGGGACATTTCTGAGGGAGACCATACAAGGTCCCAGAGTTGAATATTATGTCTGGTTACTGTTAGGAAGGTTGGACAGAATTGTGAAGGTGCTTAGTTGGGTTGTGGCTGTGACTTCATGATCCAGTGTCCTATGTTCAGGGAGGGCATTCCCTTAGTGGGACAGTGGAAATTCCCAGTGTTGAACCCTATGGTTCATGTCAGGAAGTTTGGATGGAAATGGGAAGATTTCAGTTGGGCTGTGGCTGCCAACTCAAGATCCAGCACCTGGGCTGTGGGGGAATTCTTGAGTGGGACTATCCAAGATCCCAGGTTGAAACCTATGTATTGTTTCTGTCAGGGATGTGTAACAGTAATAGACAGTGGATCAGCTGAGCTGTGCCTGTGAACTGAGGATCTAGTGCACAGTATTTGGGGAGCATTCCTGAGTTGGACCATGCAAGGTCCTAGGGTTGAAACTTATGTAGTTGATATCAGGGAAGTGTAATAGTAATGGGTATAGGTTCAGTTGGGGATAGGCTGTGGTCTAAGATCAAGTACCCAGTGTTGGGTGGGCATTTCATGAGGGGACTATTCAACATCCAAGAGTTCAAACATATGTCTGCTTGCTGTCAAAGAGGTAGGACAGAAATGGAATGTTCCAGTTGGGCTGTGGCTTTGACCTCAGGATCCAGCACAATGTGTTTGGGGGTTAGCATTCCCTAAGTGGGGAAGTTTCTCAGGATCTATAGGTCAAACTCAGGGAATACTATCCCACCAAAGACTGGGTACTGGATCCCGAAGTCACAGCCACAGCCCAACTGAAATATCAACCCATTACTTTTACCCTCCTTGACATCATTCACATAGGTTTCAACCCTGGGACCTTGCTCAGTCACACTCAGGAAATCTCCCCACCCCAACATCAGACTTCAAATCCTGAGGTCACAGCCACAGCCAAACTGAATCCTTCTCAGATCTGTTACACGTCCCGACACCAACCACTCACAGGACTCAATAAGGGGACCTTGCATGGTCCCACCTCAGGAATACACCCCTCTCCACACATCCTGGGTGCTGGATACTGATGTCACAGCCACAGCCCACCTGAACACCCTTTCATTTTGACCAACCTTCCTGACAGCAACCTGACATACAATTCAACTGTGGGAACTGTCACAGCCACACTAAGAGAATACACCTCCCCACCACCACCGAGGTGGAACCCAAGTCACAGCCACAGCCCAGCTGAACACCTTCCCATTTCAGTTCAGCCCCTGACAGCAACCAGACATATGATTCAACTCTGGGACCTTGATTGGACACCCACAGGAATGCCACCAACCTGAAACACTGGGTGCTGGATCCTGAGGCACAGTCACAGTCCAACTGAACCCCTACCCATTTCTGTTACACCTCCTGACACCAAACACACATAGGTTTCAAACCTGAGACCTTGCAGGTCCCACTCAATGAATGGTCCCCCACAGCCTGGATTCTGGATCATGAGTTAGCTGCCACAAAACAACTGAACCCTTCTGTTCAAATTCCTTGACAGCAACCAGACATACAATTCAACTTTGTGCATGTTCCAACTCAGGGAAGCCCCTCTGGAAAACACCAGGCAATGGATCCTGAGGTCATAGTCACAGCCCAACTGAACCCTTACCAGTACAGCATTCTTCCTTACACCCTTAGGCATTATGAGCATTTAGCAAAGGTGGCCATTTTGAGGCACTCACACATAATTACAAACGGTATGTGGCAAAAGTGATGCATAAGTGTGTTGGGTTAGTGGTCACATGACAGATTACCACCATGCTGCATCAACCCTGACTCTTTCAGAGAGCTTTTAGCAAATGTGGCCATTTTGAGGATTATTTTGCAAAGGTGGCCATTTTGAGGCATTTAGGAAAGGCAGCCTTTTGAGGAGTGCAACAGTATTTCACACTGATGACCAGATGTGGCAAAGCTGGCCCTTAAGGCAACCAATCACAAATGAACTATTGGTGTACACCAACTGCCCACAGGCGATTGCTGAACACCCACTGTCATACTACACAACCCTCAAGGCAAAATGTCCTCAAGGCATAAAGGGCTTAATGCCCATTTCTTGTTGGTTTCCTTGAGGACTCATTGCATTGATAGCTTTCAGGCATAGCAACTGGTTTACACCAATCACCCACTGGCAAGTGGTGTACACCAACCGCCCATTTGTGTTTGGTTGCCTTGAGGACCGTCAGCCTTGAGGACATGTTGTTTAATGGCTGTCGGCATGACAATTTGTTTACTCAATTGCCCACTGACAAGTGGTGTACACCAATCACTCATTTGTTGTTGGTTGCCTTGAGGCAGTCAGCATTGAGGATCATTGCCTTGAGGGCTGTCAGGCATGGCAATTGTTTTACACCAATCTCCCACTGGAAAGTGGCATACACCTGTTGCCCATTTGTTGTTGGTCACCTTGAGGTCAGTCAGCCTTTGAGGGCTGTCAGGCACAATTGGTTTACACTTATCACCCTCTGGGAAGTAGTGTACACCAATCTCCAATTTATGATTTGATGGCTTGAAGGTTGTCAGGCTTTAGGGCTTGTTGCCTTGAAGGCATGTTGCCTTGAGGGCCATCAATCTTGAGGGCATGTTGCCTTGAGGGTTCTCAGCCTTAAGGTCTTGTTTTCTTGAGGTCATGTTGCCTTGTGGGCAGTCAGTCTTGACTGGCTAGTTGCCTTGAGGAACATCAGCCTTGAGGGCTGGCTGTCTTGAGGGCCTGTTGCCTTGAGGGTTGTTAGGTTTGGCAATTTATGTACACCATTTGCCCATTTGTTGTTGGTTGCCTTGAGTGACATCAGCCTTGAGGGTTTGTTGCATTGAGGCAGTCATCTTGAGGGACTTTGTTGGCCTTGGAATTTCAAGGCAGAGGTACATCAAAAGCACACTGTGGTGCTAGCCATGCCTCTAGTGGAGTTGAGTTTTATAACCCCATTGAGAAGTTTGTCATATTTGACACCAATGCAAAGTTCTTTAAAAATTATGTGGCAGAAGTAGGAGAAACATGCCCAATAATCATCACACCAGTCAATGATTTGAATAAGTTGATTGCTGAATTCATCTATCAGAGTTAAAAGACTTGACAACAGTGATACAAACTCAGTACACTAAGGGTCTAATCAGTGGCATATTCTGGCATCTATTACAAATCAGTTACTGCCACTTCATACTCCATGGAAATCAAACCCACTTTAAAAACCATAGCAACACTAGCTGCCAAACAAACATTTTTAAAAAGCTTGGGAAAGCCAACAAGCCAAATAGAATCTGTGTATTATCTCCTGTTAATATTGAAAAGTTATACAGTAATAGATACCTTGGCCTCCACACTCCCACTTCATTGCCAAATATGATTTTTATTTAACAATGGTCTATATTTTGCATTAAGAACTGCCTAACAATATAACCTGGTGGGAGATATTAAGCAATCCGAGCAGAGACCCACTGGCAGCCTATGATAAATATGCTTCAGAAAGGCCCTCTAACATGCTCAGTCCTGACACACCATTCTTTCTATCCCTTACTCTTAATTTCCAAGCCAGACATGTCACACTGGTACATACTATGACCTTGGGTGAGAAAAAAGTCCGACATGTTCAAAATGTACAACAGCTGCTACTGGGTTACATCATGAGAAACACACTTTATGAACCATTCCATTTGAAAGACTGCAATCCAATGCCAGGAGAACCATGAAGTACAGCTTCACCTATAGAGGTGCAGCAAGTTTCATAGCACTGTTTATTGCTGTCAGTAAGCTACAGTTACATGTCAGAAACTAAGCAAAGAAGAAATTCTAAAATTATTACAGCGCAAAACACCCAAAGCAGTGTTTTTGCATTCCAACCCTCCTGCTCTAAAGCAACAGTCACTGTATCTGAGTTGCAAAATCTAATGCCAAACAGCCCATCCACAAGGATCTTTCAATGAGCTTAGCAACTTTAATCTGTTTCAAGAAAATAGCCTGTTCAAGAAGGGCATCAATCTCACTATCAACAACCTTTTGGTGATGCAAAGAAAAGGAGCATTGCAGTAATTCATGACTCATCTTAGGAGAAGAACAGTTAATATTGAGGGCCATCAGCCTTGAGGGATGGTTGCCTTGAGGGCCTTCAGCCTTGAGAGCTGGTTGCCTTGAGGGCTATCTGCCTTGATGGCTGGTTGCCTTGAGGACAATCTGCTTTGAGGGTGGTTGAGTTGAGGAGATCAGCCTTGAGGGCTGAATGCCTTGAGGGTAATCTGCTTGATGACTGGTTGCCTTCAGGACCATCAACCTTGAGTGCTGGTTGCCTTGAGGACCATCAGCCTTGAGAGCTGGTTGCCTTGAGGGCCATCGGCCTTGAGGGCTGGTTTCCTTGAGGCCATCAGCCTGTAGGCCCATCAGCCTTGATGGTAGTTGCCTTGAGGACCACCAGCCTTGGGGTCTGGATGCTGTGGTCAACAGCCTTGAGGGCTGATAGTCTTAAGGGCCATCAGCCTTGAGGGACATTTGTCTTGAAGGCCATTAGCCTTGAGGGAGATTGACCTTGAGTGCTTGTTTCCTTGAGGGCATGTAGCCTTGAGAGCTTATTCCTGAGGATTGTCAGCCTTGAGGGTCTGTTGCCTTGAGGTCTGTAAGGTTTGGCAATTGTGTACACTAATCACCTATTGTTTTCGGTTGCCTTGAGGGCTGGTAGCCTTGAGGGACATCAGGCTTGAGGGCTAGTTGCATTGAGGGCCATCAGCCTTGAGGGCTGGTTGACTTGAAGACCATCTGCCTTGATGGCTGGTTGCCTTGAGGACCATCTGTTTGAGGGCTGGTTGCCTTGAGGACTATCAGCCTTTAAGGCTGGTTGCCTTCAGGATCATCTACCTTGATGGCTGGTTGCCTTGAGGGATGGTTGCATTGAGGACCATCAGCCTTGTGGGCTGGGTGCCTTGTGGGCCATCTGCCTTGATGGCTGGTTGCCTTGAGGACCATCAGCCTTGAGTGCTGGTTGCCTAGAGGTCTTCAGCCTTGGGGCTGGTTGCTTTGAGGACCATCAGCCTTGAGGGCAGGTTGCCTTAAGGGCCATCAGCCTTGAGGTCTGGTTGCCTTTAGGAGATCAGCCTCGATTGCTTGTTTCTTGAAGGCATGTTGCCTTGACAGCTTATTGCCTTGAAGTCTGTCAGCCTTGAGGGTATGTTGCCTTGATGTTTGTTAGGCTGGCAATTAGTGTACACAAATCAACTACTTGTTTGTTGGTTTCCTTGAGGTCTGGTAGCCTTGAGGGCAATCAGTCTTGAGGGCTGGTTCCATTGAGGGCCATCAGCCTTGAGGGCTGGTTGACTTGAGGCCATCTGCTTGAGGGCTGGTTGCCTTGAGGGCCAGAATTCTTGAAGGCTGGTTGCCTTCAGGACCATCAGCCTCGAGGGTTGGTTGCCTTGAGGGGCCATCAGTCTTCAGGGCTGGTTGCCTTGAGGGTGATCAGCCTTTAGGGCTCATTGCCTTGAGGACCATTAGCCTTTAGGGCCTCTTGCCTTGAGGGCTGTTAAGATTGGCACTTGGTGTACACCAATCACCTATTTGTTGTTTGCCTTGAGGTCTTGTTGCCTTGAGGGAAGCTGCCTTGAGGTCCAGTGGTGGCCTCACAAATTTCAAGGCAGAGGCACATTGGTAGTCTTGTGGGCCATAAGCATTAATGGCTCATTGTCTTGAGGGCTGTCAGGCATGGCAATTTTTACACCAAACACCTACTGGCAAGTGGTGTACATCAATCTCCCATTTGTTGATTGTCTTGAATGGGCCTTGAGGACCATTTGCCTTGAGATCCATTAGCCTTGTGGGCTGGTTCCCCTTCAGGGGTCAACCTTGAGGGCGATCAGCCTTGAGGGCTGGTTGCCTTGAGTGCCATCAACCTGAGAAGCAAGATGCCTTGAGGACCATCAGCCTTGAAGACTGGCTGCCTTGAGAAATCAGCCTTGATGTCTGGTTGCCTTGAGGGCCATCAACTTTGAGGGCTTGTGCCTTGAGGCCATAAGTCTTGAGGGTTTATTGCCTTGAGGACTGGACGCCTTGAATGTCATCAGCCCAGAGGTCTGGTTACCTTGAGTGCCATTAGCATTGAGTGCTAGTCACCATGAGGGCCATTGACCTTAAGGACATGTCACCTTGACTGCCATCAGCCATGAATGCATGTCACCTGAGGGCCATCAGCCTTTGGGCATGTCATCTTGAGGGCTGTTTGCCTTATGGGCTAGTTGCCTTGTGGACCTTCAGGCTTGAGGGCTGATCACCTTTGGTGCTGGTTGGCTTGAGGACCATCAGCCTTGATGGATAGTTGTCTTGAGGGCCATCAACCTTGAGGCCCATCAGCCTTGAGGGCTGGTTGCCTTTAGGCCAACAGCCTTGATAGCTGGTTGCCTTAAGGGCCATAAGCCTTGAGGCTGGATGCTTTAGGCCATCAGCCTTGAGGACTGGTTTGCCTTAAGGGCCATCAACTTTTAGGGCTGGTTGCCTTGAGGGCCTTCAGCATTGAGGGTGATCAGCCTTCAGGGCTTGTTTCACTGAGGCATAATTCCTTGAGAGCTTATTATGTTTGAGGGCCATCAGCCTTGAGGGACTGTTGCCTTGAGGTCTGTTAGGCTTGGCAAATGGGGCACACCAATCTTCTATTGTTTATTTGTTGCCTTGAAGTCTGGAAGCCTTGAGGACCATCAGTCTTGAGGACTGGTTGCATTGAGGGCCATCAGCCTTGAAGGCTAGTTGCCTTGAGGTCCATCAACCTTTAGGCCCATCAGACTTGAAGGCTAGTTGCCTTTAGGGCCAACAGCCTTGAGGCTGATGGCTTATAGGGCCATCAGCCTTGAGGGCTGGTTTGCCTTAGGGCCATCAGCCTTAGGGCTGGTTGCCTTGAGGGCCTTCAGCATCGAGGGTGATCAGCCTTCAGGGCTTGTTTCACTGAGGGCATAGTTCCTTGAGAGCTTATTGTGTTGAGGGCCATCAACCTGAGGGACTGCTGCATTGAGGTCTGTTAGGCTTGGCAATTGGGGTACACATCACCTATTGTTTGTTGGTTGCCTTAAAGGCTGGAAGCCTTGAGGGCCATCAGCCTTGGAGGGCAGGTTGCATTGAGGGCCATCAGCCTTGAGAGCTGGTTGCATTGAGGGCCATCAGCTTTAAGGGCTGGTTGCCTTGAGGGACATCAGCTTTAAGGGCTGGTCGCCTTGAGGAACATCATCCTTGAGGGCTGGTTACCTTGATGGCCAGCCTTGAAGCTGGTTGCCTTAATGGCCATCAGCACTGAAGGCCACTTGCCTTGAGGGCAATCAGCCTTACAGGCTGATTACCTTACTGCCATCAGCCTTGAGGGTGGTCACCTTGAGAGTCATCAGCCTTGATGGCTGGTTGCTTTGAGTGCCATCAGCCTTGAGTTCTGGTTGCCTTGAGAGCCTTCAGCCTTGAGGCAATCAGCCTTGAGGCCTTCAACTTTGACGGCCATCAGGTTTGAGGTTAGTTCCTTGAGGAGATCAGTCTTGAGGCTGGTTGTGTTAATGTCCATCTGTCTCAAGGACCTGTTGCTTTGAGGACAAACAGCCTTGAGGCTAATTTCCTTGAGGCCATCAGCCTTTTGGGCTGGTTGCCTTGAGTGCCATCAGCCTTGAAGGCCATCAGCCTTGAGAACATTCAACCTTGATGTCCATTTGCCTTGAGGGCCATCAGCCTTGAGGGTTTCTTTCCTTGAAGCATGTTTGCCTTAAGATCATTTGCCTTGATGGCCCATCAGCCTTGAGGGCCTGTTGCCTTGAGGGATGTTAGGCTTGGCAATTATTGTACACCAATCATCTGTTTGTTGTTGGTTGTCTGGATGCTGGTTGACTTGAGGGCTGTTGCCTTAAGGCCAGTGGTGGCCTTGCAAATTTCAAGGCAGAGGTGCATTGGTTGCATTGAGGGCCATAAGCATTGATGGCTCATTGCCTTGAGGGCTGTCAGGCATGGCAATTGGTTTACACAAACATCCTCTATCAAGTGGTGTACACCATACACCCATTGGTTGTTGGTTGTCTTGAGTGTACCTTGAGGGCAGGTTGCCTTGAGGTGTGTTACCTTGAGGTCTGGTTGCCTTAAGGGCCATCATCTTTGAGGGGCTGGTTGCCTTGAGAGCTGTTAGGCTTGGCAGTTGGTGTACACCAAATTGCCCATTTGTTGTTGGTTGCCTTGAGAGCTGTCAGCCTTGAGGGCAGCCACCTTGAAGAGCAAGTGGCAGCCTTGCAAATTGCCAAGGCAGAGGTGCCTCAAAAGCAGGCCATGGTGGTAGCCGTGCCTCTAGTGGAGTTGAGTTTTACAATCCCAGTGAGAGGTTTATTGCATTTCACACCAGTGTAAAGTTTTTAAAAATTACCTGGCGAGTAGGAGAAACCTGTCCAATAGTCATCATACCATTCGATGGTTTTGATAACTTGATTACTGAATTCATCTATTGAGTTAAAAGAGTTGACAACAGTGAGTAAGAACCCAGTACACTAAGGGTCTAATCGGTAGCATAGACAGCGTCTATTACAAATGAATTACGGTAATTCTGTATTCCACGAAATCAAACCCACTTTAAAGAAACCATAGCAACACTAGCTGCCACGCAAAAGTTTTAAAAAAAGCTTGGGTAACGTAACAAGCCAAATAGGGCCAATGCATTGTCTCCTCCCTGATATTGAAATGTTATTCAGTAGTGGTTCTCTTGGCCTCCACAATTCCACCTCATTAAAAACATAATTTTTATTTGACAATGATTTATATTTTGCATAAAGGACTGCAGAACAATATAACCTGAGTGTGAGGAATATTAAGCAATCCAAGCAGACCTACTGGCAGCCTACAAAATGTATGCTTCAGAAAGACCCTATAACATTCTCTGCCCTGACACACCATTCAATCTAGACCCTGACTCAGGTCGCATATGAAACAGGGCCTTGGCTCATATGTTTACCCAATAAATGAAAGATAAATAAATACTCCTAATTTCAAGTCAGGCATGTCACACTGGTACCATGCTATGACCTTGGGTGAGAACAAAGTTCACAAACATGTTAAAATGTATAATAGCTGCTGCTGGTTTACCTCATGAAAACACATTACAAACCATTCTACTCAAAAGACTGTGATCCAATGCCTGGTGGATAATGACGTACCCCCACAGAGGTGCAGCAAGTTTCAGGGTACCATTTATTGCAGTTAATAAACTACAGTTGCATGTCAAAAGCTAAGCAAACAAGAAATGTTTAGACTTTTGCAGTGCAAAACACCTAAAGCAGTGTTCCAGCATTCCAACCCACCTGCTTTAAAGTAACAGTCACTTTATCTAATCTTGCAAAATCTAATGCCACAGATCCCATCTGCAAGAATCCTTTGAATAAGCTACCAACTTTAATCTGTTTCGAGACAATAGCCTGTTCCAGTAGGGCATTAATTCACCTATCAAAAACTTTTTAGGCGCACAAAAAGAGAGTTGCAGTAAATTGTGACAGTTTTCAGACAAGGACAGTTAGTATTGAGGCCGTCAGCCTTGAGGGCTTGTTTCCTTGAGAGCTGTTAGGATCAGTAATTGTGTACACCAATAGGAAATTTGTTGCCTTGAGAGCAGTCAGCCTTGAGGGCTTTTTGCCCTGTGAGCAGTTGCCTTGAGGGCCGTGGTGGCTTCATAAATTTCCAAGGAAGAGGCACCTTGAAAACATACCATGTTGGTAACCATGCCTCTAGTGTAATTGGGTTTTACAACCCCTGTAAGAAGTTTGTTGTATTTGACACCGATGTAAAGTTATTTAAAATTACCAGGCAGAAGTAGGAGAAACATTCAATAATTAGCATACCATTCGATGATTTGGATAACTTGATTGCTGAATTTATCTACTGAATTAAAGAGTTGACAACAGTGAGTATGAATCCAGTACACTAAGGGGCATAATTGGCAACATAGACAGGCATCTCTTACAAATCAATTACAGCCACTCCGTATTTCACGGACATCAAACTCACTTTAAAGTAACCATAGCAACAGTAGCTGCCAAGCAAAAGTTTTAAAACAGCTTGGGAAAGACAACAAGCCAAACTGGATCAAAGAATTGTCTCCTGATATTGAAAAGATATACAGCAGTGGTTCCATTAGCCTCCACACTCCCACCTCATTGCTAAACATGATTTTTTAACAATGATCTATATTTTGCGTTAAGAACTGCCAGACAGAAGTGCTGCAGAGCCAAGCATGATGGCGACATAAAACTGGAGCTCTGAAACAAATTCAGAATTTTTATACTTTAAAAGTCATTTTGCAGACATTGGTACTAGAAATAACTTGCTTGCAAGAAATTGAAACACCTGTGGAAAAGAAATGGGAAATCAAAAAAGATAAGCCGCATCAAGAGAGAGCAAGAACCAGAAATGTTGGAGGCCCTCCACCACAAGGTCAAGTGCAAGCCATTCTGAAAGTTCTGTTTGATAAAATGGGAGCTAAAACTCTGCAAAGTATTGTGCACAAAATAAACACTCTAACTGTCTATGTAGCTACTCTGTCGGGACGTTTGACAACCTGACTAACAGAGTCTCCACGTTAGAGACAAATATGACCCAATTGCAAACAACTATGGAAACAAAACAACAAGCAGCTGCAGGTATGGGAGCAATGAGTAATTTGGTGAAGGAAAACTCGCACCTACAAATGCAGATAGCGATGTTGGAGAATCTGGTTCACTCCTCAGATTTGCAGGTCCTTGGCATGCCTGAACAAAGCGGAGGTGGCCACCTGCAGTTGTTCATCAAAGAATGGTTGGAACAACAACTTGCCAACCCATACAAGATTGCAACATTATCCTGCAAAAGGCTTACAGGGTGGCTTACCAAGGAAGGCAGGATAACCATGAAGCCCCAGAGCTATCGTGGAGCTCCTTGATGGGATGGGAACCAGGAAATACATTTTGCCATGGCGAGACAAAATGAACACTTCTCTATGAGGTTCGAAATGTCTGTTTATATCCTGAGCTAAGTTATGCCATGAGACAGTGGAGAAATGCTTTGATGAGGTCTGAGTGATCCTGAAGGTGGCAGCCATCTCACATGGGTTGATTTTCCTGGCCAGTCTATGAATTCTTCACCAAGGTCAGTGTTCATATTCACAGATCCGAGTGAAGTGCTGAAATGGGCCCAATGTTATGCTTCAGTTTCTCAATGGTGAGAGACCTCTTCTCAGTGAGAGTCAGAAGATGACAAAGACCTGGACACTTGAGGAGACCTTTAGAGAGTTCAGGTTTTCCTCAGTCTCTTTAACTTTATTAAATTTAATCCTTCTGTATCTGAATTCTAACTGTTCCTGGCTATTAAGTTTTATAGTTCTGTTATGGGATTGTGAAGTCACAGTATGTTGGGTAAACAGAACAGGAGAGGGAGACTGATAACGGTTTCTCTGCAAGTTCATATGCTGGAACATTTCATTCAAGGTTTCCATGTTATATTGAGTTTTCTAAAATGATGCAGCAGAAGTTAGATTTGCCCATTTATAAATTGGGATTTTAGCACAGCCTAGTGACAGTTCTTATGCCTGTCTGGGTTTGTTATTAATTTAAAGTGATTAGGGATTTTTGGGGTTGCAGCTCATTACTGGAATATAACAATTTCTGGGTTATTTAATGTTTGATAAACCATTGTCATACTTATTTTCCTATCATAGGAAATAGAAATTGATATTATTTGTTTAACCTCCTTTCTATAACTCCATGCAGCTCATGGGCTCACTATTGTAGCATTTATTGTGTTTTTCTCTGAAAGAGTTATTAAATGTGTCCAACCACCTCTCTATGATGTATCTTAAGGATGCAGTACAATTTTATAACTGCATGTATTAAGAGCAGTGGTGTACTCATTGGCATTATACAATGAGAATCCATCTGTATGTATTGTATCAGGAATATGCCTGCATGTTCATTGACAAATCAATAAACATAAAGTTAAAAAACAACAACTGCAGAATCATGTAACCTGGGAGATATTAAGCAATTTGAGTAGACACCCACTGGCAGCTTACAAAAATATGCTTCAGAAATGCCATTTAACATGCTCAGTCTTGACACTACCATTCTATCTACCCCTAATCTTAATTTCAAGCCATGCATGTCACACTGGTACCATACTATGACCTTGGGTGAGAATAAAGTCCATAACATGTTAAAATGTATAATAACTGCTGCTGGATTACCTCATGAAAAGCACATTATGAACCATTCCACTAAAAGACTATAATCCGAATGCCTGGTGGATTATGAAGTACCTCCACAGAGGTGCAGCAAGTTTTAGAACACGTTCATTGCAGTCAATAAACAACTACAGTTACATGTCCTAAGCCAAGGAAAGAAGAAATTCTAAAATTTTTGCAGTGCAAAACACCCAAAGCAGTGTTCAAGCATTCCAACCCTCCTGCTCTAAGGCAGCAGTCACTCTATCTGGAGTTGCAAAACCTAACGCCACAGAGCCCATCTGCATACATTTTTGAATGAACTTACCAACTTTAATCCGTTTTGAGACAATAACCTGTTCCAGCAGTGCATCAATCTCATTATCAACTATTTTGTGATGCAAAAAATAATTCATGACAAGGACAGTTAGTACTGAGGGCCATCAGCCCTGAAGTCTATCAGCCTTGCAGGCCTTCAGCCTTGAAGACATGTTGTTATGAGAGCCATCAGCCTAGAAGGCATGTTGCCTCAAGGGCTGTCAGCCTTGAGGGCTGGTTGCCTTGAGGGCATGTCACCATGAAGGCCTTCAACACTGAGGGCCTTCAGCCTTCGAGTGCTGTTAGCCTAGAGGGCCATCAGCCTTGAGGAGTGGTTGTCTTGAGGCCCATCAGTTTTGAGGGCTGTTTGCCTTGAGGTCATCAGCCTTGAGTGGTGGTTGCCTTGAGGGACATCAGTTTTGAGGGCTGGTTGCCTTAAGGTCATTCAGCCTTGAAGGCTGATGCCTTGAGGTCATAGCCATGAGGGCCAGTTGCCTTCAGGGCCATCAGCCTTGAGGCTTGTTTCCATTATGGCATGTTGCCTTAGAGTTTCTTGTCTTGAGGCCATCAGCCTTCAGGGCCTGTTGCCTTGAGGAAGTTAGGCTTGGTAATTGGTGCCACCAGTTGCCTACTTGTTGATAGTTGCCATGAGGGCTGGTTGCCTTGAAGGCCAGTGGTGGCCTCCACAAATTTCCAAGGCAGAGGTGCATTGGTAGCCTTGAGGGCCATAAGCATTGAGGGATTGTTGCCTTGAGAGCTGTCAGGCATGACAATTGTTTATAGCAAGCGCCTATTGACAAGTGGTGTACACCAGTCTCCGCTTGTTGTTGGTTGTCTTGAGTGTGCCTTGAGGGATGGTTGCCTTGAGGGCCATCAGCCTTGAGAGCCATCAGCCTTGAGGCCTGGTTATCCTTGAGGGCCATCAGCCTTGAGGGCTTGTTGCCCTGAGGAATATTGCCTGAGGCCCATCAGCCTTGAGGGCCTGTTGCCTTGAGGGTTGTTAGGTTTGGCAATTGGTGCACACCAATTTCCCATTTGTTGTTAGTTGCCTTGAGGGCCATCAGCCTTGTGTCAGTCACCTTGAGTGCTGGTGGTAGCCATGCAAATTTCCAAGGCACAGGTGCCTCAAAAAGCACGCTGTGGTGCTAGCCATGTAATGGAGTTGAGTTTTACAATCCCAATGAGAGGTTTTTCTATTTGACACCGATGTAAAAAATTACCTGGCAGAAGTCTGAGAAATCCACCCAATAATCAGTATACCAGTCTATGATTTTGAATAACTTGATTGCTGGATTCATCTATCATGTAAAAGAGTTGACAACAGTGAGTTTGAACCCAGTACACTGGGGGTCTATTTGGCAGCATAGATAGGCATCTATTACAAATCAGTTATTCGGTTTAAGGCTCTGAGCTGCAGGAGGCAGTATAGCGTAGTGGTTTAAGGCTCTGAGCTGCAAATCTGGTGACATCCAGCAGATCAGACCTGGGTATGAATTCCATAGCTTCCACTTACATACTGTGTGACCTAGGCAAGTCACTTAACTTCCTGTGCTCCCAGATAGCACCTATAAAAAGCTTTCAGCTTAGTGTGCTACTCCTGGTTAAACAACTAAAAAAAAAAATTGTGGCCACTTGTATTCCACTGAAATCAAACCCACTTTAAAGAGACCATAGCAACACTAGCTGCCAAGCAAAAGTTTTTAAAAGCTTGGGTAGAATTTATATTTTTTAATTTTTTTATTATTTTTTTTCCAGATGAACACTGGTGGAAGAATAAACCCTCTTCTTTAGTTATTTAAGTAATTACAGTCTATTCCTGGGTGTGTAGCATCTTCAATGGACAGTTAACTTTGTCACACAATTATTACGTTCATTGTTTAATATAAAGATGTAATGCTCAGGGACAACACACTTGTATAAAGTTATAGACCCCACCTATCCCCTCCCTCTAATGAGCCTTAAAGAGGGTGACGCCGGAGACCTTAGGTTTAAGTGCACCGTGAAGGAATGCAGCATGTTTACATAACACCCTCAGACTCCCCCATGAGTATCCTAATCCCTTACATAATTTTAATTATTGGTCCCTCCTCAGGTTCCTTCACTTTATGGGGCAACTGTTTCCCAAGGGTTATATCCCACAGGAGGGAAAGACCCACACTAGGCAAAACATCGGTTTGCTGGCCCTAGTAGCACTTTAAGTGCGAAAAGGTTTAAATTCCCAATTGATGGAATTGTAAATAGCTGGTGGGTGTTTAAATCCACCTGGTTTAGATTCCCAGTTTAAGGCCTGTTGGCCACTGATTGTCCAATATTATTCTGCTATTTGATGTTCCACACCATATTTTGTATACACAGAATTTAAAATAAAGAAGAGATGTAGCACTATTATGTTGTTTAAATTTGCACTGGGAAACAGATTTTATCTCAACAAGATATTACCTCAGGTCTCTAAGTTCCAGGAATGCAGGAGTTTTATCATAGGTGGGATGAGTACCCCACTTAAAATCATATCTCACAATGTTAATGGGCTGGCCAGTCCAGTAAAGAGATTCAGAACTCTACAAGCACTTAAGAAATGTAAACCAGATATTTTATTATTACAGGAAACACATTTATCATCTATGGAAACCAAAAGCTTCTTAAATTTGGTTTCTCACAAATACAGTATAAGCCACTTAATCAGGACATGCTTAAAGGGATATTCGCTTTAATGGGACGATCCCCAGGACACCGATTAAGTGGCTATAGTTCTCAGTATGTCAGCAATCCTTTAAAGGGGACTATGGCTTGCTTTAATTGGGATGATTATGTCCTAGCATGAGCGAGTTTGCACTGATTAGCAGCTCATTAAAATACTCAACCCCTGTTCGCTTACTTAAATTAAGTCTGGCACAGCTTTGGTCATTATGCTGTGTCTCTAGCTGCTGCTCACACTTCTCAAAATGAAAGCAAAATGTGTTGCTCTCTCTGGCAGACAAAATAAAAGTTTTAGATGCCTTACAGGAACTGGGATCCTATGGTACAAGGTTGCTAAGCGCTTAACATTTCCAAAAGCCAAATTGGCCAAATAAGCTTAAAAAAACAAAGCTTGTTCAGGAGTGGCAGTCAAACCCGAACCCCAACAGAAAAAGGAAGCATGAAGACAAAAAACGCATGTTGAGGCGCACTACACATGTGGTTTGTATATGTGGTTAGTAAGCGCCGCATTTCAGGACCAGTGCTAAAAACAACAACCGACAAATAGCCCACATCTGCAGCATGAGGATTTTACAGCAACTGGTGGGTGGCTATCACGCTGGAAGGGTAGCAGGGACATAGTCTGTAAGAAGGAACAGGGTGAACGAAGGGATACTGATGAGCAGCAGCATCTTAATGGGTCATAGAAACATAGAAACATAGAATTTGATGGCAGATAAGGACCGCTTGGCCCACCTAGTCTGCCCATTTCCTACCTAATGGATAAGCTGCAGATCCTAGCTAACCAACAGCCCTACTTCCTCCTCCCTCCCACTAGAATTGCCTTATGTCTGTCCATGCATTCTTGAATTCCCCCTGTTTTGACTCTGACCTCCTCAGGATGGCTGTTCCATGTATCCACAACCCTCTCTGTGAATAAATACTTCCTCATATTACCTCTGAGCCATCCCCTCTATCTTCAAATTGTGCCCCTTGTTTTTGCATCTCTTTTCTGAAAGATGCTACCCTCTTGGACTTTGTTGTTTCCTTGAGGTATTTGAAAGTTTCTATCATGTCCCCTCTCCTCCTTTCCTCAAGGCTATACATCTTTAGTCCCTTTAGTCTTTCTTCATATGTCTTCTGATGCAGACACTGCATCATTTTGTTGCCATCCTCTGGACAGCCTCCACCCTGTCTATGTCTTTCTGGTGATGGGGTCTCCAGAACTGTACACAGTACTCCAAATGTGGTCTTACAAACTGTCTGTACAGAGGGCCACAACTTCCTGTTTTCTACTGGTGATGCCTCTCCCTATGCATCCCAGTATCCCCAGCCCTCCTTACTGCCTTCTCACATTGATGGCCCATCTTTAGGTCATCTGATATGACTACCTCCAGGTCCCTTTCCATTTTGTTGTTGTCAATATCCCTCCACATTGTGTACTCTTCCCTGGGTTTTGTTTCTCAGGTGTATTACTTTGCACTTCTTTGCATTGAATCTAAGCTGCCATACATTTGACCATTCCTCCAACCTTGACAAGTCCCTTTTCATCCTTTCCACCCCACCTGTGTATCAACCCTTTTGCAGATCTTTGTGTCATCTGCAAAGAGTCATACTTTCCCTTCCAGTCCCTCTGCAATGTCACTTATAAAGACATTAAAAGGACCCCCTAGTACTGAACCCTGCGGTACCCACTAGTAACCCTCCTTTCTTCCTGTGGACTCCATTTACTGTTACCCACTGTGTCCTGTTGTCCAACCAGTGTTTTACCCAGGCTAACACCCTAAGACCCACTCCCAGGCTGGCTAATTTGTTTATTAATCTTTTGTGTGGGACTGTGTCAAATGACTTGCTAAAGTCTAGGTAGGCCATGTCCACAGCCCTCCCTGGTCTACTGCTTTGGTCACCCAGTCAAAGAAATTAATTAGATTTGTCTGACATGACTTTCCCACTGTGAATCCATGCTGCCTTGGATCCTGTGCCCCACTGGCCTCTAGGTACTCAACAATTCTTTCCTTCAGAAGTGATTCCATCATTTTCCCTACCACTGAGGTCAAACTGACAGGTCTGTAGTTTCCTGCCTCTGTCTTGCTCCCACTTTTGTGAAGGGAATCACATCCACCCTCCTCCAGTCTTCAGGTACCACCCCATCCTCCCATGATTTATTAAAAGGTAGTCAGTGGTGTTACTAGTTCTTCCTTAGTTCTTTTTAAATCCTGGGTGAATCCCATCAGGCCCCACCACTGTTTTGCCTGCTCTAATCTCAAATTATGCTCCTGTCAATATTTTTAATGATGATGAGATGGGGGGTTGATTGGGGTTACCTGGACAGGGGCACATTCAACGAGATCTAGATTTGGGATGGAAAAAAAGCCAAAGATAGGGTTTTGCTTATGTGTTGCACAAACATGCTTGGCACAGAAAAGCTGCCATTGCTGCTCATTGGGAAAAACAAGCGTCCATGATGTCTGCCAAAATACCTGTCATCCTTGCTAGTCCAGTACGTTAGCTTTGCTAACGCATGGATGACTGCTGCCATATTTTCAAACTGGCTAGACTCATGGAACAGCAAGCTCAGGTAGCAGAGAAGAAAGATGATCCTTTTAGGGTCCGTCAGCAACATTGCCATCCACTTTCTCCCACCCAACACAAGTTTAATTCAGCCTATGGACATGGGTGTAATCTGTAACTTGAAGGGCACTACAGATCTATGTTCTCTGAAAGAATTGTTGGAATCATTGACAGCGGAACCACTTCCTTAGCATCAGAGATTGCTTGCAAGGTTAACTTACTAGATGCAATCTTTATGTTGCATAAGGTATGATCTGTTGTGAAACCCACCACCATCTCAAATTGTTTCAGGAAGGCAGGCTTCACATTTGAATCACCTGTTGCTGGTGGAGTACTGGAGGGAGCGGAAGAGGGTGCTGCTGCAACACAAAATACTGACCCCTTAGAGGACATCCAGTGACTGTTAAATCTCTTGGAGGAAGAATTCAGATGGTTTGTGGACATCAATGTGAAATAAGCGACAGAAGGAGAGCTGTCTGTGGAAACCCTCTGCACCACAGTTAGTCCACAGGAGAATTCAGATGATGATGAGGAAAATCGGGTCTTGGAACTGCTGCCAAGCATAATAACAAACAAGGAGGCACATGTCCCTATCAGGCCACTGAGAGAGTGGTGTCTTCAGCATGGGTGAATCATCGAGCAGAAGCAGCTATTCAAACTAGAGGTCCAAATTATTAATGAAATGGCATCTGAGTCCAAGCAGACGAAGATTACAGACTTCTTCAGTGGACAGGGCAACTCAGTACAGTGAGACTCTGAGATTCTTAAACAGAGATAGACAAGTGTGAAGCTAATGCAGATTTTAACTAAATACGTATACAGTATTTCTGCCTATTAATAAAGTTGCAGTTTTAACCAGAGACACAGCACTAAGCACAATTTCACAAAAGAGCTGTATTTCACTGCTGTGCTGTGTCTATTTATGTGTATGTTTATGTGTTTCGGATGCTTCTCAAGTTTCTGTCATTTTGCGGTTATGTTCCAACTGTTGTTTTACTGATTTTCTCTTAAAGAAGATGAATGTTTAAAGGGGACAAACTGGATTCCACGGAGCCATCCCTTTAAGTGGCTTCAAATGTAGTAGAATCATCATATAAACACAGCAAGAGCTGAGGCGCAGTCCTGCTAATCCCAGAATTTCCCCACTCCATATTACAGAGCAGTACAATGACAGGGATGGAAGGCTGGCGATGGCGGTGAGGCAGAGTCCAGGACAGGCGTTAAGTATGTGCAGTACCTACATCCTCCAGGCACAGATGCCTCTTCAATACAGCACTTAGTAGTTTTAATCATGGCACATACTCAAGGAATACTAATCCTAGGAGGAGACCATAACTGTCTACTCAATCTCGATGGGACACCTCTGCCCTCCATCCCCACCCAAGACCTCAGGACAAAAACACCTTCGGCGCCTATTCAGAGACACAGGCATAGAGGACACTTGGTGCCTGATGCATCCTACCTAGTGTAAATTTACCTTCTACTCCTATGCCCATGAACATTACTCCCACCTGGATTACATATGTGTAAGTGCAGAACATGAAGACCTAATTTATAAAACAGAGATACATAATATCCATTTATCTGATCATGCCCGTAACACTAGAGATGAACATTAAAAAGAAAGATGGAATGGAATATGGCAATTCAACCCATCTCTACCCAGAGACCCAGAGATTAAAGAGATGTTAAAATGCAAAATTCCAGAATCTTGAGAGATAATGCCTCACCTCAGACATCTCCGCAGTTGATGTGAGACACCCTCAAGGTCATATTGAGGAGTCACATAATAGCTTATGCAGCAATGAAAAGAAACAGAGAAATGACTCTAAGAGTTGCAAGAGAAATTACAATTTCTCCAAGAGGCACACATGCAGGACGATCTTAGTTTATCCAACCAGGTACATCAAACACAACAAGACATACAAAAACTCCTAACCACAAAAACAGAACAGGTACTTATATGACTTAGGCAGAGGTATTATGAGGATGGGCTAGGTCCTTAAGACACCTGGCCTATAGACTCATAGGCAAACTCAAATACAGAATATCTCAAAGGTGAAACACCTAAATCAGGCTGGATGTGTCACCCACATCTCAGAATCTGGATTGTTTTGAACATTCTGTGAGGAACTGTATCAGGAGTCAGCTTCTCTGGACCCCGCCAGCATCGATACTTTTCTTTCAAAACCTAAACTACCATTCTTAAATACCACAGAGAAAGAGAAGCTGACAAGGCCTATATCTATGTTAGAACTCATACATACCATTAAATCACTGAAGAATGGGAAGAGTCCTGGCCAGATGGCTACATTGTAGAATTCCATAAGGTGCTATGGGTCTGGTTAAGGACCCTTTCTTCTGACTTTACAAAAGAGTCATAACACATCAGAATTCCAATAATATGGCATCAGGCAGTAATTTCAGCTATATTGAAGCCACTTGTATGACTCTTAGTGCCTTGTTTCAGTCCTGAACCAGGACTATTAAATATATACTTGTATAACAGCCCAGACTTGATGATTTACTCCCTAAATTAATCCACCATCAATCAATCAGGCTTTATAAAGACCAGACAAACAACTGACAATAAAAATGAACTCTATACAGTACATAATTAACCATGCCAGGTTACGTCACACCATCAATGATCCTCAGTTTAGATGCTCAAAAACCGTTCGACAGAGTTTCTTGGGTGTTCTTGCCATCTATTTTGAAAAATTTGGCTTCCCCATGAATTCATGAATAATATTACCAGCCTATATAATAATCCGGAAGCAATGATCAAAGTCAGCAGTTCCCACTCATCTTTATTACCCTCTCCAGAGGCACCAGGCAGGAATGCCCCATCCCGACCTATTTGCTTTATATGTCAAACCCACAGCCCAACACTTAAGATGACAAGATAGAATATAAAGCAATCCCACTCTAAATAATCAGCATATGATAGTGTACTACGCAGATGACCTGCTTCTATATATTACAAATCATGAAAATTCCTTCCAGAACTAGAGACCCAACTATACCTAATAGAACAGGTATCAGGATACAAAATTAACGCAGACAAAACAGAAGTAATGATAATTCATCAAACACTCTCTGAAACACTCAGACTGAGATATCCATTTAAGTGGAACAGGTCCCATATAACTTATTTGGGAATTCAAAATACAGCAGACCCAACTAAAACCTTCAAATTAAACTTTAATAACTTATTTACCCAGACACAGGCAGACCTGAGGAGATGGATGCATCTCCCATTTTCTTATTACCCAGGGCTCAGTAGATCCAAATGAATATACTTCCGATTTCTTTACTTGATGCAGAATATACCCTTTCCCCTCTTCTCAAGAAATAAGCAAATGGCATATAGCCATGTTGAAGTTCTTATGGCAGGAGAAGCAACCTCAAATAGCCCTGCAGAAACTCCAGCTCCCTAAGGAGCAGGGAGGACTCTCCTTCCAGATTTGCAAAAATATTCAGTTGCAGCTAAGTTGATGAATATATCGATGTACTACCAGCAGACACTGGCCCACAGTGGCTGCAAGTGGAAAGAGCCCTTTCAAAGTTCCCATAGACCACATTATGGTCTTTCAACCACAACTATCATACGTCCAGGAGACCACATCTCTGTATACTAAAGCCATCTTACAGAGTTGGATGAAGTTTATCCAACTTCTGAGTCACCAACTGGGTGCTAAATGGATAGAGTTCCATCGGCTGATCCCCTTTTTCTTCCAGCAAAGTTAGACAGAATATTCAAACAGTGGTCGAACCAAAGTCTGACACATTTGCATCATTTCTATGATAAGGGACTATTTAAGTCATTTGAACAACTTCAGACAGGAAACCTTATTGTAAAAGAGGATTTTTTTCGTTATCTCCAGCTTCACCACTATTGTGAAAAAGAACTGGGTAAGACATTACTACTAAAATAATGCTGCCATTATTTATCTTTCTCACACAACTAAGACACGAAGCCTCACCCTCCCATCTAGTTTCTTGATTCTACAAGCCTTCAACATTACTTCAACCATAGAATTGGAATCGATCAAGGAGACTTGGGAGACAAACCTAATGTCTGAAATAATTTCAGAAAAATGATCCTATACATGGCTCAGACATCACAAAACAACTAAATCCTATTCCTGGAGAGAGTTCTTATGGAAGGTTGCAATCAAATTTTTCCACACCTTGCAAATCACAGCCAAATACTCGGTCTCAGCAGACTCCTCCTCTTGGAGGAACTGTGGATGTGAGATGGCAATGCATGCACACATATTCTGGTTCTGTCCCAAGGTAATTGACTTTTGGGGAGAGGTGGGAAAGTGATAAAAGAATTATTCCCAGATCTGGGAACACTTGTCCAAGAAGCGGTCTGCTTCTCCACTTCCCAACAAATACAAAATATTACCTTCTCACCATTCTCATGGGTGCAGCGAAAAGGTTATTACCAGACTTTGGAAGCCCCCACCAGGAATATCAGACTGGGAATTAACCACATACGAGATCTACAAAATGAAAGCCTAACACCACTCACTGCCTCATGGGGGACCCCCAGAACCTTCTGGGATAACATTAAACAGTTAAATGGGACTGCACACTCCCCCACCCACCCAGATCAACATTAATGGTGTGATCTCCTCAGACCCAGCCTCATAGCCAACCACCTCAACACCTCATTCACTGACCTTAGCCCTATACTCACTACAAATTTTTTGACCCTCCTCCCCAGCACCTGCCGAAATCTTTCTCGCCTTTATTTTCTCCTCTGCTTTGTTTCTGCCCAAGAACTTAGGCGCGCCTTGTCACTGCCCTCAAGAGTAATAGTACAGGCAGTGACACCCTGGATCCGTGTATCCTACGGCTGGTCTTAGACACAGTCCTTACCCCGATCACATGCCTCATCAACCACTCTCTTTGCCTGGGGAAGGTTCCAACTGCCTGGAAAGTCGCCACTGTCACCCCTATCTTTAAAGGTGGTGATAGGACTGTGGCTGGAAACTATCGACCGATCTCCATTTTCTCTCCTCTCTCCAAGGCCTTGGAAAAGTGGTGACTCTCAAATCTCTGACTACCTCTCCTACAATGTCCTTTGTCCTATAGCAGCATGGCTTCCGAGTGGGCCACAGTACCAACACAGCCCTCCTAGAGTTCTTCAACTTTCTCACTCCTCCTTAGACACTGGTTCTCTGGCTGGTGCTGTCTTCATTGACCTCTCGAAAGCTTTCTGACACTGTCTACCACCCCTCCTTCTTGATGCCCTTAGTCTCTCTGGTTTTGCTGCTGGGCCTATCTCCTGGTGCACCAGTTATCTATCTGACTGCTCACAGTGTAAAAATTAATGGGACCTACTCAGACATCTGTCCCATGTTTTCTGGGTTCCCTAGGCTCCATTCTGGGCCCCTTACTATTCTCCTTTACCTTAACACCCTTCCATGCTCTTGATCAGGAAAATTTATTGTACGCTGATGATGCAGTCATCTTTGCCTCAAGTCATAACCCTATTGCCCTCCAGGACTCGCTGCAGAAGTCCTTCACTGAAGCCGAGGGCTGGTTCAAGGAACATAGATTGGTGATAAATCTAAAAAATAAAACCATGTTCTTCACTCATCCCCAAACAAGTCCTGCAACTTCAAACTTCTCATTCACTCCGGGTCCTCTTTCCCACTCGAACAAGTTTGCTCCTATAAGTACCTCACGGATCCATTTGACCCTCCTCTCCTTCCATGGACACATCGCTGCCCTAGCCACTGCCACTAATATCTGATTGGGCATCTTACACCGGTATAAACACTGCCTCCCCCGAGGCTCTTCGACTTGCAGTCACCTCTATCCTGTCCCTAGTGGACTATGGACTGCCGTGTATGGTGCTGCTGATCAGACCGCACTCCATAAAGTTCGCACTTACTCTGAATAAGGCCTGCAAGTTAATTACTGGAGCACCTAGGCTGACACACACCTGTCTACTGTACGCTAAAGTGCTGGTACTTGATCTTGATGAGTGCCTCAAATATCTGACCTGTACCTTACAAAAAGACCCTCCTTGGGCTATCCCCACCAGGATTGACCACCACCATACGCCGCTCTGTCCCACTAGTTCATACTGGACCTCTGGGAAAAACCTCTTGTTATCCCTAGAGCTAGGACCTCTCATGGCCAAAGAGCCTTCAGCTTTAGGGCCCTCCTGGTTCAACACACTGCCCCCTCCAGCTCCGAAGCTCCAACTATATTGTGCTTCAAAACTTCATTACGTAACCACCTTATTAACACCCGATGCTGTAATTGCCACCAGTCAAAGCCGTACTCAATACTTATGACAAAACTTATTACTAAGCTGCTAAGGACAACATAACTCTGGTATTGTTTGCATCAATCCTACCTGTACCAGCTTGTTTGTATCTAAGTCTTAAGTTACTGTTATACTTATGTGTTGTACTGTTATACTGTGTATTTTCGTTTGTCTTACTGTGACAAGGTATCTTTGTAAATGAGCCTATGGCTCAAGGTTTTCCAAACTGCTGTTTAAATAAAATACAATAAAGATAAAAATAAAATAACAGTCAGACTCAAATGATACCAATGCACTAATGGCCTATTGGACCCCTGTTTTCTGCACATGCCCGAGAGGTGGCAAGATCTACACCCTAACCTCTTGTGAACCCTTGAAATCAAGATAAAGTCTATAGAGTTGGGACATGGACCGCCCAGCTCATTCCTGTATTAATATATGTCCCTAGTGTGATCTATAATATAATGTAGATGTAAACAAAAAGCACACATGAGAGGATAACTTAAAGACAGTCTGCAGACATACAATGCTATCTGTAACTATATCTTGTACTTCCTGGATATCAAACAGAAAATATTGGATATAATTCTTGTTTGGAGAGAGAGACCAGAAGAGGAAGCATCCTCTGGATTAACAGTTTTTTTCCTGTGCAGACAAATGTAACTGTATTTTATCTGGCACCTTCTCTTAATCTGTGAAAAATGTATTGACGTGTCACCACAAACTATGGATAAATAAAAGTTAAAAAATAAAAACCTTGGGTAAGGCAACAAGCAAGTAGGGCGATGCATTAGCTCCTGCTGATATTGAAAGTTATACAGTAGAGATTCCTTGGCATCCATACTCCCACATCATTATGAAATATGACTTGTATTTAACAATAATCTATATTTTGTGTTAAGAACTGTGGAACAATATAACCTGAGATGGGGCGATATTACAATCCAAGCAGAGACCCACTGGCAGCCTACAAAATATGCTTCAGAAAGGCCCTCTAACATGTTCAGTCCTGCCACACCATTCCATCTAGCCCCTAATCTTAATTCAAGACAGGCATGTCACACTGGTACCATGCTATAATTTGAGTGAGCATAAAGTCTGTAACATATTAAAATGTATAGCTGCTGTTGGGTTACCTCACTAAAAACACATTATGAGCCATACCAGTCAAAAGACTGAGATTCAGTGCCTAGTGGATCACGACGCACTTCTACACAGAGGTGCAGCAAGTTTTGGGGCAATGTTCATTGCAGTCAATGAACTGCAGTTACATGTCTGAAGCTAAGCAAAGAAGAAATTCTAAAATGTTTGCAGCACTAAACACCCAAAGCAGTGCTTCAGCATTCCATCCCTTCTGCTCTAAACTAACAGTCACTCTATCTGGACTTGCAAAATCTAATACCATAGAGCCCAACCACAAGAATCCTTTGAATGAGTTTACCAACTTTAATCTGTTTGGAGACAATAGCCTGTTCCAGCAGGGCATCAATCTCACTACCAACAACTTTTTGGTGATGCAAAAAAAAAAAAGGAGAGTTGCAGTAATTCCTGACTCATCTTCAAACAAGGACAGTTAATACTGAGGGCCATCAGCCCTGAGGGCTAGTTATCTTGCAGGTTGTCAGCTTTGCAGGCCATCAGTTTTGAGGGCATTTTGCCTTGAGGGCTGTTAGGCGTGGTGACTGGTTTTCTGTTTATAACAGAATTTATTAATTGAATTCATCCAACTTTGGTGAATCTTCTGTGGCTCATGATCTGTCATCACTGGTATGTGGTGATCGAGTTACCCTGTAGTTCACGATGCTGTGGTACTCCTGAAAGCATGGCTCAACACATAGTCCTTTTCCACATAATGAGCGCCAGTATGTCAACTCTCTATGCAGACCTTTCTTTGCTCAGATGATACATCTTTGGTCAGGTATTCTTTCTTCTGTGCAGGGAACATAAGAAGCAAAATGTGGTCTGGTGAGTCTTGTTGGCAGTTCATCTACAAGTGCATGCCTCTTTTGATGATGTATCGGCAATGAGTCAATTTTCCTCGATGATGAAACCAACTCTGACAACCTCTCTACAGAAATCCAGGTGTGACATTTTCCTCATATCACTTGAATATTTGTGATACACAATGTACCCCTGCAGTACCATTGCAATAAGAAAGTAGAAAACTGCTTCTTCCATACCTTCACAGTACATCATCCAAAAATTGTAGTATCCAGTCATTTGATCGTTTCTGGCAACTCACCCATAAACTTGTTGTACTTGTATACACGCCAGCTGTTAGTTATGTGTTGACTGGTTGTTCTGTTCATCTTGCCCATTGATACTGGTTCAGCACTTGACATGGTTGTCAGCATACATATGTCCCATTTGTCCTTCCATTTCATATAGAGATGTGGTGATTGATGGTATGTGACAGATTCATTTTGCATTAACTTTCTCTGTGCAGTTCCTACTGGAATCCTTCCTGTTATGCATAGCCATGCCTAATGTTTCAACTCCTGCCAAAACATGTCCTTGAAGAGAACTGGACTACTGTAGTAACGATCCATATACAACCTTTAGCCCTTTCATCTTAGCTCTTCCTGAATGAGATCGAAACAAATTCAGTATGTGTGTCCATGTTTTGAGCCTGGTCCATCTTCCTGTGTATATTGCCAGTCACAGCTGTATCCTGAGGTTGATTCACATAGTGTGTATACCTTTTGCTGAACATATGGGTTTCTTTGGATTGAAGCTTTTATAGCTTAAGTTCCCTTCCATAGAATGGTTGCTTCATCCAATGACAGATCCCTTTCTGGAGTGTATGTTCTTACATCGCTGCAAGAAATGGTCTTGAATTTCCTGATATGATAAAAGTGATCAAACCTCTTCTCCTCTTTTCTTTGCAGTTGAGTTTGCAGCCAAATGGAAGAAACTTCACAGTAGCTGATACCGATTCCTAGACATAACCATTCCAAAAAGGGAGTTCAGTTGATTTCATCTGTCATCCAGTAGTCTTCTACAGATGGTTTAGTCACAATCCACATTGAGATATAAAGAAAAGAATAATTTAATTTCCTCTTCATCTATTTCCTTCCACTGCCTCATCCTGGAATATTGTGAGATATCTTTAAGTCCTGGCTGCGGTTCAAAGTATTGGGCTACATATCTATTTGTCTCTATTGCCACTAGCTGTAGGTCTTCATCGCTGAGGCAGAACAGTTTCACAAATCCTAGTGGTTCATCCGGATGGCAACATAAATGCCTGGAGTCCCTGTAAATGACAGTGTATTTTCTGGTATTCCACCCTCAATCCATGTTGTATCCTCATTCTCTATTCCAGAACTTCTTTTCTTTGGCACCAGTCTTCTCACTGGTCCTCTGCCAGCACCATTGCTGGTCTTTGCAATCAGTTCTTCACACACTTCTAAACATAAAATAATATATATATATAAACAAAGCATTTTCCTTTACTATACCACACTATAAACAAGCTGTAATATAAGATATGGAATTACAATTTCTAAATGTAGTTGATTCTTAATTTATCAGACATATTATTGAGTGCATAATCTGGAGCCAGGATAATGTCATCCACTTGTTCACCTTCCTCTTGCATGAGACTATAAGCAGTTTATCCACTGATTTAATTTCTTTAGGGCCATTGATGTCCTAATTCTCTTTGGACCTATATTCCGTACTTCACCACTTCTGCGCTTGTACTGATCTCAGCTGCTTATTCTGTACACAGTATGAAACCATAAAGGAAATCTATGATTTGCAAAGATACAAAATATAATACTGTTTTAACAATCTTTATTTCATTACGTTATTTTACATCTGATTGAAATCAGTAGCATGTACCTTGTTCTTCAGTTCACAACTTGACCATACGGTATCCTAGCATTATAAACTGACTAACAAATTTCCATGATTCTGTTCAGCCAAAGTACATTGTGACGGTATTATATAGTATTAATGTACAAACTGTACATGTATAAGTTCACAAGAATGCTGCACACCCAGTGATTCATACTTCCCATGCTGATTCTATCATAATTTGTCAGAGCTAAACGCATTCTGCAGATTACTGCAGGATCACACTCCCTTCCCCTCATCCACCAGATGGACAGCACACACAGTAGTTGCTGCCGAATCTCATGTCAAATAATCTGCTAACCATGACATGTAAATCATATGTGACCCCGAAACCAATGCTCCTGATCCCGATATCTGTTACTTGGCTTTCCTTTCCACTAAGCCATATAGTGGAATTCTATATTTATTAACCATGAATACAAAAAACAAATACCACGGTACAGAGCTCTAAAAGGACTACTTTTCAAACCAAAGGATAACATTGTAAGACAGCACTAAATAAATTTAATACTGATCATTTAAAATGTTTTTTAAACTGAACTTGCTACTGTATATACCCATTGTGAAAATGTTCAATATATTTTATAAGTAGAGTGAAATTCTATAATTATTAACCATGAACACAAAACCCCAATTACCATGATACAGAGCTCTAAAGGACTACTTTTCAAACCCAAATATAAAATTGTAAGACAACACTAAATAAATTTAACACTGATCACTTAAAATATATTTTAAAATGAACTTACTATGTACCCATTGTAAAATGTTCAATATATTTTATAAGAAGAGTGAGTCACTCCAAGTGTGTTTTATGACTAGATAAAAGCATCTACAAGGTGCTAAGGAACTATGTGCAAGCACCTTGTGCTGCATCACACATCTGGAAATTGCTCCATTATGTCTGAAGTTGCAGTTTACCGAATCTTATTTCATGCCTACTGCACACACTTGTCCTGTTTTACAGCTTACCTAACTTAAGGCTCATATGCTGTATAAACCGATCTGAAAGTTAAATTCTCAGATAATTTTTATACTTGTGCAACTATCAGCTTGAAAAATGGTGGGATACATTCAGTTTATCAGGGGTTGGGTTTAAAGGCTTGGGAGAGGAGCTTAGGAGTTGTACACTTCCCTATAAGTTTACTGTGTAGTACTGCACCAAGTAATGGGGGTACCTGTGTACTGTGGGGTGTATCTAGGATTAGTGGGTGACCTGATTAGTGGGTAGGGGTGTATCTTGGACTAGTGTGAACCGGTGGTTCACCCAAGGAAACCTATTTGGAGGGGATGGGACCACATGTCATTAGGGCCAGCATCTTTGGGACGGTGGTGGGTGCACAGGATGTTGGTTGGCCATGATACTGGACTAGGCTTGGAAGTTCAGTGGCTGCCCAGTGTGCTACCAGCTGGCACAGCTTAGGGAGGAAGCTTGAGGGATTGGGAAACAGCTGGAGGAGGGGAGGTATGGTTGGGGAATAGAGCTGGGGCACTTCGCACGGGGTTGCACCAAGCACTAGGGCAGGGACATACGGAAAGGAGTGCAGAAGAGTACTCTGGTATCACACAGGCACCCTGACAGAGGGGCCCAAAGGAGGACACTACCAAGGAAGCAAGCAGGTATCTGGGGACCCTCACAGAGGAGGGTATATGATATGATAGAGACATACAAGTATCTTACAGGAGAAACAGAGTGCAGGAAAACACTATTTTTAAGTGAAAAGATGTTCCAGGACTAGAGGCATGGGATGAAGTTGGAGGAGGACGATTCAGAGGAAACATGAAAAGAATTTCTTCACAGAACAGGTGGTGGACAAGTGGAACACCCTGCCAAAGGAAGTGGTGTGAGCTGGAAACAATCACGGGATTTAAGAATGCATGGGATAGACATAAAGGAATTCTAGAGGTCAGGGTAAGTGGAAACAGACTTCTAGGAAAACAAACTGAACTTACAAGGTCAAATGGGCAGACTGGGTGGGCCATAGGGCCTATCTGCCTGCACACTGTCTATGTATGTATCTATGAGGGCCAAAAGGAGGACATTCTCAGGGAAGTAGGCAGATGGCTGGGGCTGGACAGAAGGAAGCAATGGGCGAGGTGGATCGGACCTTAAGCTCAGTAACTGCTTCTTCTGCTTGAGGATGAGGTGGGTGATATAGCCATGACAGGGGCGGTTAGAGATGGAAAGTGGGGTAGGAGGCAGAGGCCGATAGCAGATTGAATTGGGGGAACTTGGAATGGGAAAATGGGGGAGCAGGGATCTGAGAGCAGGAGGAGGAGGTGGTAGAGGGATGAAAGCACAAGGAGAAGGACTGGTTGGGAGGAAAGGGCAAGGAGAGGAACCAGAAGTACAAGGAGGATACAGTAAAGGGAACTGAGGGTTTAGCTACAGGGAGCATGACAGGCAAGGAGGGCTGAACGAGACGTGAAGGAAGGGAGGATGAGCCAGGCAAGTTTAGCGGATGGGGAAAGACCAGTCACTTAGTGGTGAGGGGGTAGCGGGATACAGAAGGATACTTGGGAGGAGGAAGAGAGGCATAGGATCAGAGGTGAGGGTGGCCAGGGTTAATAAGGAGGGGCAGCAGGTGGCACCCAGATAGGTGGAGGAGCAAGGAGCCAGCTGAGGGGAGGGGCTGGTAGAAAGGATGAGGACAGGAAGGGGAAATGGAGGAAAAGGGTGGTCAGAGTGCTCCTGTTGGTGATTCCATGATCAGGGGTATGAAATGGGATAGGGAGGAGGAAGCCTGCTCGGTTAGAACAAAATGCTTCCATGGACTAATCGGTGCACAGAGCCAAGCATGAGGTATATCAGCTGGCAAAGGATTGTGGAGGTTTCCAGACATACTGGTCCACCTGGGTACCAATGACATTGAGGGAACTAGTGAGCTAGAGATATAGACACGGTTCAGGAGCTTTCAGGTCTGTAATGACATAGGTTGCATGATTTCTCTCGGAAATCCTGCCAGTGCCAAGGGCTAGTGGGGAACACAAGAGGAAGATTGGGTAGATAAACCAGTGGCTCATGGAGTGGTGTGGGGCCAGAGGGTATGTCTTGATGGGGGATTGGGGAGACCTGGGAGGATAAGAGGCTATATGCTAGAGGTAGGCTCCATCTCAATTTGAAAGGGAGGGAAATCCTTAAGTTGAAAATAGAGGGGTTCACAGGAAAGGTGGGGTTTAACTTGTAAAGGGGAGGGATGGGGAAAAGGCTGTCAAGGGGATCCGTAAAGGAGGAATCAGTCTCCACCCCTGGTGAGCTGGAAGAATGCAGAAAAGGCCAATTTGTAAGGTGCTGACCAGGGAAGATGGAACCCCATGGGAACGTGAGCAGGGGAAATGGGAGTATACGGAAAGTGGAAGGTAATCCTGCTAAATGCCAGGAGCTTGGGTAATAAAATCCTGAGCTTCAGGCGATGCTAACTGAGGAGAGGTGGAGTGGCAGTGGTCACTGAGACCTGGGCCACCGCAGGGCACGACTGGG
The DNA here is from genome assembly GCA_016271365.2 of Neoceratodus forsteri. Classification (NCBI taxonomy): domain Eukaryota; kingdom Metazoa; phylum Chordata; order Ceratodontiformes; family Ceratodontidae; genus Neoceratodus; species Neoceratodus forsteri. The sequence continues at coordinate 1,220,310,090 of CM057459.1, read as the reverse complement.
ACCTGAACCTGGAGGATTACACCATGTTCAGGATGGATGGGGAGGAAGGGAAGATGGGTAGCAATAATAGTCAAAAACTGCATTGGCATAGGAGGAGGAGAAGGCAGAGGGAACATGGAGGTGATTTGGGTCACCTTGATAACAAGGGGGAGCAAGAGAGTAAAATAGGAGCGGTGCATAGACTGCCCACGCTTGGGAGGAGCTGGAGGAGAGTCTGGTGGCAGATGTTGGGAGACACTGCAGTTTGGGCAGGGAGAGGTGATGGGGTTGGGGACTTAAACATGCCAGGAATGGACTGGGAGACTATGACATCCTCGGTGGCCAGGGAACAGAGGTTGTTGGATGTCTTTCAGGACACGTTCCTAACTCAGGAGTTGGGGGAACCAACAAGGGAGGTGCGGATACTGTATGTGGTCCTGGCAGACAGTGACCAGATTGGGGCCCTAGAGGAAAGGGACCTTGGTGGGGAGTGACCATGCCATGGTCTGGTTCTGCCTGGACCTAGGAAGGGTAGAAGGCTGCAAAAAGACAGAGGTAACTGACTTCGGAGGGTGGATTTCAAGAAAATGGGAAGGATCTTTAAGAAACATTTGATGGCATTGAGCCAGACATGGATGCTGACAGTAGGTGGTAAATTATCAGGAGGGGGTGCAGGATGCTACCAGCATCTGTACAAGAGTAAACGAAATGGTAGGGCCTCAAACCCTGCTGGTGGACCAGGAGATTCAGGAGGTGGTGAGGGAAAGAAGGTGGCTTATAGGCATTTCAAGTGCTCAAGAAGTGAAAGGGATCAAGGTAGTATGAGCTGATGGTCAGAAGGGCCACTAGGGTGGCAAGAGTGGCTAAGGCAAGGAAGGAGCAGAACGTGGTCAGGGAAATTGGAGAGGGAACAAGGGGTTATTTAGATACATTGGGGAAAAACAATGGGTGAAGGGCAGATTAGCAGGATTAAAACAGGGAGAGATGGGCAGAAGGCAGGAAACAGGCTGAAGTACTAAATGGGTACTTCCACCTCAGTTTCATCAAGGAAAATGGGGAGCTGCATCATACATGGGAGGAGACAGTGAAACTGAGGAGGGGAGCCCTACTGACCGGGTGGATCTGGAAGAGGGGAGGCCATCACTGGCAGGAGGGGAAGGCAAAGGGGGGGATGAGGTAGCGGAGGGGGAAATCATTTCAGAGAGAGGAGGGAAGCCCTGTTCCCTTAAGACAGAGAAAGCACTGGCTGGATAAATTACATCCCAGAGTGCTGAAGGAACTGGTGGATGTCCTAGCAAAACCCCTGGTGGAGCTTTTTAGCATCTCTCTGAGGACAGGGTGGGTGCCCCAGGACTGGAAGGTGGCACATATAGTGCCTATTCACAAGGGAGATCAAAGAAGTTGGCACAGAACTACAGGCCCATCAGCCTGACATCGTGGTGGGCAAGGTGATGGAGGGCATTGTCAAGGAGAGGCTAGGGGGACCTGGAAAGTCAGGGTGCCTGGATGATAGATAGCATGGATTTGTCTCTGGGATATCATGTCAGACAAACCTTGTGGAGTTCTATGACTGGGTGACAAGAGCCTTGGACCTGATTAGACTGGTGGATGTCCACTTTCTTGACTTCAGCAAGGCATTTGACTCTGTTCCTTATGGGGGCCTGTTGGATAAGCTGGGAAAATGGGGCGGGGAACCAGATGATCAGATGGATAGGAAATTGGCTCCAGATCTGGACCCAGAGGGTCATGGTTGGCGGGATAGTCTCATCCTCAAGGAGGGTCATTAGTGGGGTTCCTCAGGATCGGTCATTGGGCCCTCCTGTTCAACATCTATGTCTCTGACACAAGGAAGGGTATCAGGAGTGAGATGAGTCTCTTGTGGGTGACTCAAACTGGGGTGGTGGTGGATAGGGAGGAGGCAGGGTGGCCCTGCAGGGGACCTGGAGGCTCTGGAAGGTGGTTTAGAAAGTAGAAGCTGAGGTTCAATGCAGGGAAATGCAAGGTACTGCACCTGGGAGCCAGAAACCCAGGCCAAGTGTACGCCTGTGGGGGAAATGCTGTAAGTCTGAATGGCTGAGAGGACCTGGGGGTAGTGGTGGATGTCAAGATGAACAACTCTGAGACTTGTAGGAGGGCATCAGCCAAGGCCAACAGGATGTTGGGATGCATCACTAGGGGCTTACCTCCAGAAGGAGGGAAGTGATTTCCTCTGTATAACTGCTTGGTGAGGCCGCACCTAGAGTACAGCGTGCAGTTTTGGAGGCCATACTTAAAGAGGGACATTGAACTCCTGGAGAGGGTCAGAGGAGGGCAACCAAAATGATCTGGGGCTTGGGGACAGGACCTATGGGGAGAGGTTCAAAGAGCTAAATATGTACACATTGGAAGAGTGAAGGGACTGAGGGACATGATAAAGGTCTTCAGGTACATGAAGGGGGTAAATAGGGAGGAGCAGTCAGGGTGCTCTGAAGGAAGATGGGACATCTAGAGGGCATGGGTGAAAGCTGGAGGGAGATTCAGGGAGAAAGGAGGAGGAGGTGCTACTCACTGAGAGGGTGGTGGAGCCATGGAATGTGCTACCTAGGGGCTGGTGGAGGCAGAGACAGTCGAGGGATACAAGAGGGATGGGTCAGGTACTGGGAAAGGTTCTGAAAGCAAAGTCCTGTGCAGTGAGAATATCTGGGACTGGGAAGGGAGAAGCCAGAGAGGGTGCAGGGCAGCCTGGTCAGCTCCCAGGGTGGGGCTTGACTGAACAAGCAGACATGAAAGACCATTAGGTCTATTCTGCTGGCATTTTAGTATGTTAGTATGTTAGGATCATTACCAGAAGTGGTACGCATCATTATCTCCTTCATCTTCATTCAAAGTACCATATGATCTTTCTTCAGTCACTTCATCCTCATCAAATTCATCATAGTCTGAGTCGCTGTCTTGTTGGATTTCCATCTAGATATCTATTGCTGACATACGACATTGAGCCATAACTGCATAATTTAAAAATAAAATGGAGGTCATGAAATATCTAGCAAAATATAAATTGAGTTCTTATTGCAGGGTGAATAGTAAAAGTTTGTTCTTACATGCTGTACATGCATACATACAAAGTTGCCAGCAGATCTGGCCCATTATCCTATCACATTGCACTAAGCAGCTCCTGATTAAGTTTCAGCAGCTGCCCACCCCTCATGTACTCTCCCCTACCTGGGACCACCCCAGCACCCTGTTGTAAACCTCCCCAACCTGCACCTTGCCCATGCATCTATCACACCCCATCTTGAAACCTTCCACTATTTCTTTCAACAGTTGGTCATGGAGCCATTTTGAAGGCCAACTGTTTCTTCTCATCTCCTGCTGCTACTCTGTCAGTCACCAGCAGGGTTTTCTGACCTTTGCCTTCTTGTGATGGGATTTAGTGTATACTTTGTAGCCTCCAGAAGGTCCAGATTCAGAATTCTGCCATTGACTCTCTGTACTCATCCCTGGCCTGCTGTTAACTAAATTCTCCCTGAGTATGTCAGCCATCACCCCAAAGTTAGCTCTCTTCAAGTCCACCAGTCAATATGGTCCAGTTCCACTCCTTCACTAGGTCTAATGTGAACCAAAGTACTGCCTGCTATCTTTATCTCATTGTCCATCCCACCCCACTACACGCTTAAATTCCATCTGGTACCTATGTACTCTCCCAATCTGTCTTTCTAGCTGTAGTAGGCATGACATGCTAACTGTGTAAATATATCTGCTAACAAGGTTGGTCAGATTTAATACCAATATGACTAAACTTTATGCTCTAATAATGTATAGGCACATTTTGGATTGAGCCAAATGTAAGTTTATAATTTTCACACTCAGTAACAAAACAAAAACTAATGTGTGCATATTTCACATAACAATACACACTATGCAAATCACAGGATGAGCAGACATATATGCAACCAATGTGTTGTGCCATCAATGTCAGAGGAATAAAACCCAGCTTTCTTTTAAAAATAAAAATTGGGCAATCATATTTAAATGGTATACTACACTATTGAGACGTCAATTATTAGTTCAGTATCAAACAGTGTGTGCATTATACTTGTTCACCAAATGCTACGGCTTATGTTATAATGAACGAGGTTGCAGGCAAAGTACACACGCATAACAAGAGAAGTACAATAATCGAGCATTATGTCACATACCAGAGTGTCTTATTCGCTAATACAATGGGATTTTTATAGTTAAGAAGTAACCAACTATAATTACCTTTCTCAAGATAACATGTTTATCTTGACATTTTTGCTTAACAGTTGCTGTATGAATGAAATAATTACTTGCAATTTTTTCAGAATTCTATTAAATGCATACATTTTATAATACCAAATAATGCACATGTGATTTAATTGTCACTACTGTATTCTAGTTCATTTCTTAAATTGCTTGTTAATAACATCTGTAAAAGACAATCAAATTCACTTGCTGGCTTGTTTATTTTATTTTCTGATGTGAAATAATTGTTGAAATCTAAACAGATACCGGAAAATAAAACATTTTCTGGTAGGTAAATAAGTTAAAACTGAAGTTCATAGCATTCAATTAATATTTTGATATTTTGAACAAGACAATCACAAAGTTTGCATGTGATGCATTTGATAAACCATATAGCAAGTTAAGTGGAGAAATAAGAGACTAAATTATTTGAGCATAACTGAAGTTGTATGTTATATGACTGAGGAGACTTGAGCAACAAACTCTACATAGCCAAATTACAAATCCACACTAGATATAAAGAAATCCCAGTATCATCTACACACTGGACATGTTTAGTTGCAAATATTCAATGACTAAATTCGTTGTAGTGACAATTTTTCTTTTTTCCTCATTTTTTATTTTTTTTCCTTAATGCAAAAGAATTCTCTTAATATTAATTATTCTTTGAGTCGTGAAAAGGGCATAAATTCTTAGTCTGTTTTTTTTATTATTTTATATCATCCGATTATAAATTTGAGTTACATCAACTGTGCTAGACTCATTTCAGGTGCATAATTATATATTGATCAGTCAGAATCTTTGTCATGTATTTTATGCACTATTCATCTATTGGATGCAGACTCAAAGGGTTATTCGAATTTCTATGGATGAGATAAACAACAAATTTAATAAAACATTCATTGTGGCAAAATATGCAACATGAATCATAAGAAAATGAAGTATCATAACCTGGTTTGTTAGTAAACATGCAATACATTACAGATGCTCACACTGAATGTATATGACTTATGTGCAAATGTTACAAAATTATAAACTACTGGCATGCATACCATTCTTCAGTCAGGAGAAATATTTGCATAGGATAACTATTTCAATGAACCTTAATATGCTAAAATACTAATTGCATGATTATCTGCTCCAAATGTAATTACATACCAATTAAAAATCTATGTAGTGTATATCTGTATGTTACCATCAAAAAATATTAAGGTAGCAAGTAAGGTGTAGTAATAACTGCAATGTGAGTGGAGCATTGCTTCAGCTGTAGGATGTCCAAATTCAGCTAGACTTTATGGAGACTGCAGAGATGCCACATCTGCAGGCAACGCATCACGAAAGCCATGGAATTTTAGTTATCCAATGGGGAATGAGTCAGAATCCAGTCAGACCTGTTAAAGACAAAAATAAAGGTTAATAATGACAAGATACAGTAGAAAGAGAAGAAACCAGTATCTAACTACATTAGAGTAAACAAGGGAGGTTTAAATGGTTACAAATTAGCAAACATATAGTAAAGGAGAAGAGATAGTGTTGTTTATGGAGAGTCTCAGAAAATAAGTGATCTCCACCTAGATGGCCTAGTTGTCAGTAATTTTAACTGATATTCCCTGGTGATATAGTAAAACTTTATTTTGAATCAGTGGTTCAGTATTATTTAGTTTGTAACCTGTATGCAAACAAAATGGAGGAACACCACCCCATGGCTGCCAACAAAATGGAGGAACACCACCCCATGGTTGCCAAAAAATGAAGGAATGCCACCCCATTTCTGCCAACAAAATGGAAGTATGCTATTAACTGTATGCAAACAAAATGGATGCTTACTGCCACCCATACGCAAACATACTGTAGGCATGTCATCACCAGTATACAAACAAATGGAGGCATGCCTCAACCCATATACAAAGTGGAGGCAAGGTGCAACCAGTTGAAAACAATATAAAGGCACACTGACACCCGTGTGCAAACAAAGGAGGCACGCTGAAACACACGTGCAAACAAAATGGAGGCCTGCTGGCCCACTGGTGCAGTGGTTGGATTTCCGCCATAACTGGCAATCTAGGTTCAGGAACAGACCTGGGTCACTGGAGGGATGGCTGGGGGAGTAGGATCGAGCATCCCATGTACTTCTCTCCTTCTCTGGGAGGAGGGTGCGGGTCATGAATGGCACTTGATGGACCCCTGGCAGAAGCTAGGGGTTTATGAGCTACTGGTGCCAATGTCTGAGGGGCAGGATGGATGCTAGATGTCATTGCATGTCCCGCCCCTGACAAAGCAAGAAAAACCTCCTTACAGCTGACCGTGCTTGTGAAGCCTGCCCCTGGCTTCAATTAGCCTCCAGGACCTGCTCTCCCATGCAGAGTTATTAGTCATGTGGCACCCAAGTGCCACATCCCTGCCTCTGGGGTAAGCCATGGGTACTGGGAGACGAGCATAAGTAGCCCAAAGGTGGAAGCACAGGGTGCTGTGACCAGACTGATGTATGGCAGCTGGCTGCAGGGGCAAAGAGAAAGGAAAATTAAAAAAATGGAGGCACACCAACACCCATATGAAAACAAAATGGAGGCACAACTCCTCTTGAATGCAAATAAAATGGAAGCAAGCTGCAACCAATCGACAGACACAACCCAAAGAAGTCCCTAGCCATACTCCACCAAAAAAAAAAATTCACTGTTGTCCAGTGTTCCCAACTAGTCCTACCATTTTAGGTTGCACCAAAAAATAGAGCATTTACTGATAGAACTGATGGTAACACCCTTTATAGCTGAGTACTATTAGCGACTCAATATGAGCGACCAATAATACAGCTCCCATGTAGCTTGAGTGGAGATAAAAGAGTACCAAATGAGTATATAGCTAGTGTAGCAATTGAGGGAGCACTTATGAGAAAGGGATAACATACAATTTGGGCAAGCCTTGCCAAGTTGGTCATGTGGTGCAGTGGCTTGAGCCACTGCCCCTAGAGCCTTTGGTGCTGGGTTTGGACCCCAGTGTAGGAAGCTACTTTTACTTCCTGGGGGAGTTGCATTACTTTTCTAAGTCCACTCCCCTGGAGTTTAAAATATTTATTTTGTTGGGGGCGGGGTGATTTTCTTTCTTTTTGGCATTAAGTAGATGACCGCACTATTTGCAATGGTCAGTGCTGTGGCTCGCTCTTTGATGTTGGGCAGCTGTTTCCTATTTTGTGTGATCAGCAGTCTTATAGACTCACTCTTATCGTATAAAATCAAACTGATAGAAAGACAGGGAGGGTACATGTACACTAGCAAGTGGGAGGAGGTGAAAGGGGAGCCGGAACCCTTAAGCAGCTCACACCCCAAATAGGGAGTTATTGAAACTAGTAGCAGCCACAGACACCGCCAGCTATTTCCCAAAATTTCTGTGATATTTCCAGATGTATCCCCTGCTCTTTCCTGTTCCACAGTAGGGAGTAGAGAGAAACTTTAGAAATTGCGTGAAATATCTGGAAATAGCTGGCAATGTCTGTGGTTACTACTGTATTAGAGAGATGGTAATTTGCCATTTGTAACACCTAAACCAGATAAAAGCAAGGCAGGTGAGGCGAGTAAATTATGTAGAGTGCAGACGGGTACAGAGAAATCATGAGCCAATAGGCAAGGGCTGGAGGGGGTGGTTAAGAAAATGTGGAAGATAATGGTAACCAGCATTTGCAGTTTGGGAAATAAAACAGTCTTTACACAGAGGAGACAATGATCTGTACAGAGGCTGATGGAGGCAAGAGAGCTGAAGTACTCCATATGGTAGCAGGCCACAGAGGTGAGAGGAAGGATGTGATGGTCACTGTATTGAGATGGGAGGTGTGCCAGATGACTATGGTGAGGAGTGCTAAGTGAGGAAATGGAGGTGGTATGTCAGTAGGTGCTGAATTTGCTAAAATGGGAGTTATAGCAAAGAGTCATTGTTGAGAAGGGAGATAGGAGAAGGAGTTGAGGATCAGTGGAAACAACTAAAGGGAGCCATAGACTAAATAATGAGCCAATGCATCAGTTTGGTAAATAAGAGCAATGGATGGCAGACTAGGTAAAAGCCAAAAGAGCAGGTTTCGAGAAATATAAGAAGAATCAAATAAATGATAGCAAAGAGGTGTCCAAGTAATCTAGGAGAAGCAGAGAAGGCTATTAGGAGAACAAAGGCACAGACTGAAGAAAGATTAGCGAGACATAAAATTTTGCAAGTTAATAAGGCCCTATCTGCGTTCACCAGTGTTCTCCAATAATAGATATAGGGGAAAAGGACCCATTGAGCTACTTGTCGCTTCAAAGTCGCATAAGGTGTCCAGTTTATATAGGTTGTTGGGTTGGATTGCAAATTATATTCAGGCGCCTGTTTCACTTGGTAAACGATTAGGCATCTCTGAGGATGTCAATGTGTGGAGAAATATTTGACTACCCTATACAAGTTTGTTAAGCAGGATAGGCTTAGAGCAGTTAACTACAATATCTTGCATGACTTATACTTGGCGCCGTCTAAGTTGCATAGCTTTGTCAGTTGCAAGTGCCAATGTGTAAAAGACGAAGACGGAAGTGGGTCCCTTTATCACATGTTAAGCAATGTTCACTATTAAAGTCTTTTGCAGAATATTAATGATTCCCTAGACCCTATCCTCGGCTTGAGGGAATTTTTACCCTGAAGTGTGCCTAATAAACCTTTTTCCTAATGGCACTCAGGTAATAGGAAGGCACATATGGTCTTAGTAACTGCAACTGCCAAGTTAATTTTAGCTAAACACTGGATGGATGAGAATGTGCCTCATAATGGAATGGTACAGGGAATGTGTTTTAGCTTTACAGTTGGTAAGACATATAGCAGCTATGCTGGATAGAGGCAAAGCTTTTACTGCACGCTTGGGAGTCTTGAGGCTATTATGTCGCTATGGAAATCGCCAGGTACATAGCTGAGTAGTAGTTAAATATGGATATAAGGTTTGTAGTATAGTGCAGCCTATGGGGGTGGGGTAGGGGTGGTAGGGGGTTTCTGTATTTATCCACTTATGTGTACTTTTCTGCCCTCTGATGAACATTGTGTTGTTCTACCTTATTATGTGTACAATGTTGCATGATGTACTTTCGTGTTAAAATGAATAAAGAGTTAAAATTAAAAAAGATTAGCGCAGACAGTGAAGAAAGGGACAATGCATTCTGTTGGTACATTAGAAGGAAGAATGTGGAGGAGGTTGTAAGGCTCAAAGGGGATACAAAAGATCGGGGTTATAAACATATAAAGGAATGCTATAATTGTTTTAGATCACCTCAATCTATAATTAAACAATTATTATTAGACGAATCAGTAATGTACTTACTTCATGTTTGTTGTGTAGTCAGAAAGTAATCATATATCTATTACTTTTTAATCCTCCAGTTGCAATCATTGTCAGATAATACTGAATTATGAATCACAATTGCATGTGTGACCATTCCATTATGACTGCATATTGACATTTCCTCAATAGTCATTAGATTTTATAGTTTACTTTATCTCAGAGATTCAAAGCATGACAATCGGGGAAAATAAGACAGGAACATTTCTAAAGAATTGAGCTTACAAAACGCATATACAAAGAAAATTTGTAATAATAAAAGTAAAAATATGTAATATATGTTGAAATAACTTATCTAAAGATGCATCTGGTTAGATTCATAGTGTTGACCCAAAATGAATTAATTTTGTACTTCTCCGTCTATACAGAATATGACCTTCTGCCATACATAATGAAGCAATATCCAGTTCTGTCAATTACATCATTTTCGAGCCAGTAGGAATATATATATATATATATATATATATATATATATATATATATATATATATATATTGGTCGACCTTCCAGTACTTTGGCATCTAAAACAGAGAAAAATATATATAAATGTCAGATACACAGAAGGTGTTCACTAAACAACAAATGTATTGCAGTATGATCTTCTATGAATCATCAGGGTGGCCACATGCTGGACCTGATGTTCTCCCTGGGAGCTTAGGATAAATAATCTCAAGACTGATTGGGTTGTTTGGTCCGATCATTGCACAGTGAATTTCCAGTTCGGCTCCCCACCTCAGAGCCTTCCCCGGGAGATGGTTAGCTACCTCCCTTTGAGGGGCTTGAGCCCTGAGGCTTTTCTGACAATGGCCGATCTCTCTAGTGTAAAGTGCACGGCATTTGCTGCCTATAAAAGTGATGTCTGCACTCGACTCCCTCACACTGGAAGCTTGTGTATGACCCAAATCCTAACTTGAGGTCCCCTTGGTTTGATGGGGAGCTCAAAGTGATGAATATTATGGGTCGGAGACTAGAGCACTGCTGCTGGAAGTCTGGTCTGAGGCGGACAAACTGGCCTCTGCATACACATTATGGTGTATACCAGGGGCAATCAACCATAAGAAGGCAGAGTTCCTGTCCAGGGAGATTGCTGCTGGGAGGAATTGATCAGCTGTGTGCTTTTGGACTGTGGACAGGCTTTAACCCAGCCTGTCTACAGCCTAAAAAGCTTTTTCTGACTAGGAAGTACAGCTTGGATTTTCATTCTTATGCCGATGATACCCAGCTGTATCTTTCCTTTGGCCCTGGGACATCCAGCACTGTGGACATGCTAAACACCTGCCTTGCTGAGATCAATGACTGGCTGGCCTCCAGCTGGTTGTGACTGAACGACAAGACGGAGGTACTGGTGGAATTGAACAGATGGCATGATAGGATGGCCTCTAGTGCAGAGATGGGGCTTTTTCTTGGATCTGTACCATTGAAGGCCTCCTCTAGTGTGTGTGATAGGATGGCCTCTGGTGCAGAGATGGGACTTTTCTTGGATCTGTACCACTGAAGGCTTCCTCTAGTGTGTGTGATAGGATGGCCTCTGGTGCAGTGATGGGCTTTTTCCTTGGATCTGTACCATTGAAAGCCTCTTCTAGTGTGCATGATCTTGGCATTATCCTTGATAGCGGATTGACACTTGAATCTCAGGTGTTGTCCATTGTTCAAACTAGCTTTTACCATCTCAGGAATATCGCCAGGATAAAGCCCTAGTTCCACCCCTGGACCTCCCCACCTTGGTGCATGCCTTTGTGACATTTAGGCTTGACTACTATAATGCGCCTATCTTGTGATCTCTGGAGGTACCCTTCACCATCTGCAGCTGGTACAGAATGTAGCCACCAGGTTGTTGATGGGGCAGTCTAAGTACTGCCACGTCACTCCCTGGTGCGCGTGAACTGCACTGGCTGCTGGTTAGGTGGAGGGTCCTTGTTAAGGTGGGTTTGCTCACATTTAAGGCCCTACATGACCTGGGCCTTGGCTACCTGAAAGACCTCCTTACATCTGCTGTCTCAGTCCACTCCCTCCACTCCTCTAGGGGCCTCCTTGCAATTCTCAGGACGAGGTTAAAAACTGCAGGCAACAGAGCTTTCAGTGTCGCCAGCCCCATCCTGTGGAATTCATTACTTCCAGCTGTAAGAGAGGCCCTTCAGTAGAGGTATTTAAAGCCCACCTAAAGGCTTTTTGTATAATCAATCCTTCCTCGACTTTGTCTGATAATCCTTATCCTGGCTGTGCTTTGTGATTAAATCTGGTCACAGACCATTTTAGATTTCAGATTTTAAATATTTATGTAGTATTTATCTACAGCTTTTTATGATTTATCCTAATTATATTGTGTGAACTAATTTATTGTATCTAATTTGTTACTTGTTTTGTTTTGGATTTAATCTATTTGTATGGAGCCCAAAGCCTCCAGGATGGGTGTCTTTTAAATAAACCTTGTCTTTCCTTCGATGATGATTGCATTCTGAACCTGAACATAAGATCATAAATAATGATGCTAGTCTTTATAACAAAAATTGATGGGTGCTTCTCCAGCTGCCATGTGTCTGACCAGCCCTAAAGTATATTCAGATCATCCTGCAGCACCTGCCACCCTACTGTGTCAACCACTGCTGCCATGATCTTAGTGTCATCCATACGAAGGCAAATCTTGTTCTTAATGCTATAAGAGATGTTGGCAATGAAAATGCCAAATTATACCATATTTAGTGCAGAGCCTCTGCGGTACTCTGCTTGTAACAGCCATTGTAGATAGGATTTCAGCTCACACCACTACCCTCTAGTGCCTCACCTGCAATCAGATTTTCTACTTTAACAGCTGGCAGTGGAGACCCCTTAAACACATTCACAAAATTAAAAATCAAATACTATTCAGAGTTTCAATTTCTGGTGTTTCTTTGATGACCATGAACAATCCCTCCTATCCTTATCACTTTGCCAGTGAACTCCCTGTTCATTACTTTACAACAGATAATTGAGATTCTGGCTCCACTTTAGGCCTCTGTGTGTCTTTGTTTGTATGCCAGTTGAATGCTGAAGAATTCTGAACTCATATATTCTGTGTATGTGGGGGAGCGTTATATTGCTGGAATAATGAATAAGAAAGACAGATGACTGACTGTTGACAAACCTCAGTGGAGGGACTATTTTATATTATTGAGCAGCATTTTAGTTTATTATTTTGTGACTCTGAAAACTTTTAGAACTTTTTTCTTAGAATGCCTATGAACTCATTTTATACAAGCAATAAGACATGGCTGGGTGTTGGTAGTACTGAGATACCCACACACTTAAAGGCAGAAGGCACCCGATCTGAAGTCTCATGCCTCACTACACCTCTGGGTATGTGGTTATCTCAGTACTACCAACACCCAGCTATGTCTTATTTTTATGTAATTAAACTGGAGCCATGCCGCAACCCGTAAGTAAACAAAATGGAGGCATGTCACTATCCATATATCCAGTGGTCCTCTCAAGCCCTTCCATGCCAGGCGCCAACACAAGTAAGTCATTCCATCCTGTTGAGTGGTCCCAATCAAGCCATTCCATACCAGGCTCAACCAAAAATAAAGCATTCACTGGTGTCAAATGGTCTCACCCAATCCATCCCATAACAGGCACCACAAAATAATAAAGAATTAACTTGAGTCCAGTTGTCCCCATGCCATCCCATGACAGGTCACACCAGAATACAGCATTCCCAGGTGTCCAGTGGTCCCATCCTAGCCATACCTTAACAGACCCACCACAAGTAAGTCATTCTCTGGTGTCTAATGGTCCTACCCAAGCACTCCCATATCAGGTGCAACCAAAAATAAAGAATTCCATTGTATCCAGTGGTCCCCCAAGCACAAGCACTTCCATAACAGGCCCCATTGCAAAACACGTTATTCACCTGCAACAGTAGTTCTAGGAGTGGTATATGTTGTTAATCCACACTTCTTGGCATGTCCTTTCCTTTAAGAATCTTGCCAGAAGATCTAAAGCAGGTTCCTCCCACCCACTCGAGTGGTATATCCTCAACTCCGCTCCTTGATGCCAGATCATGCCCGCTGGAAGCAGAGGATGTGTGTCAAGCCAGTGAGGTCAGTGGGTCAGTGTGGATGAACATCATATCCACTCCTAGAACTACTGTTACAGGTGAGTAACCTGTGTTTCTAGGGATGTGGATATGTTGTTCTTATCCACACTTCTTGGCAGACTCCTAGCAGTTCTCTGGAAGAAGGGAGGCAAGGGCACACCTCCTACTTAGGGAACAGAGATTGAGAACTGAGGCCCCAAACCAGCATCTCAGTATGACTCTAGGTCAATGTGGTAATGGGAAATGAAGGTGTTTGCTGACTTCCAGGTAGCAGTCCTGCAGATATCCTGGATAGGGATGTCCCTAGAAGCAGCCACTGATGCAGCAGTATGACAGGTAGAATAAGCCCTAAGCCCTATGGGAGGCTCTCTACCCACCATCCTATTGCAGAGATCTATGCATGATGTAATTCATCTGCCTATTGTCTGCTTGGCTGCAGGTCTGCCAAGTGCGGATTCAATATAGGTGACAAACAGCTGATGAACCTATCCTTGAAATCCGCCATGCGCCTTTCTAATAAGAGAGCCTTCATCTTGGGTCCAAATTATGAAGCCTGCACTCAGCCTCTAAGGTGTGATTGGGGTGATACACAGGTAGAGTCATCACCAAGATTGAGCCTGCTACTGCTGTTGCCTCAATTGGTACAGGGGCTGCTTGGCTGCAGGGCAGAAGACCAAAAGGGCTTACGCTTCTGCTTCTTGGAACCCTGAGATTCCTTCTGGAGAGGCAACAGAATCCAAGGTGGCACTGACTTCTCAATGCATTGAAGGTGACCATTAACTCCTGAATTGAGCAAGTCGATGCACAGGAAGGACATCTGCCTGTTTGTGCTGGTGTCTGCCATAAAGGTTGAGAACCTCAGCCAGGCCTTTGGCGCATGGTGACTGCAGCCACCACTGAACAGGCACAAAAATCTTCAATGATCAGAGCCATCTGGCGTTGCTGTTTTGGCACAGCCCAACCCTGATCATGGACCTGCTTGATCGTAGTCAGAAGGTCCGCAGGGAGATGAGGAAGCATCTAGAGAACCCTGGAGGGCATGGGAGAAGTGTGCCATGATGACAGCCGAGCTCACCTGATGGAGACCAAGCAAATGGCAGCATAGACTTTTCTGGCAGAGTGGTCCAGATTTTTGGACTCTTGTCCGGAGGTCTATCGTGTCTCCTGAATTGCAGAGCACCAAAATACAGATTGGCCACCAGCCCCTCAGCTGAGGGGTGCTCTGTGAATCCAGAAAAGTCGATGGGGAACAGTATACCTGCGGGCAATCTGGGCCCGATGGCATGGGGCAGGAGGCTGGGTGCTGGCAAAGTTCCAGGGCCGGACCAACAATGGGTTCGGCTACTGGAAGGCCTCTGTCGGAGAATCCTTTTGTCAGAATGTCTGTTAGGGATATTGAGCCTGTTTCTGAACAGGCTCCAGTTTTATCCCTGTGGATTCAGAGAGGAGATGGAGATGGCCATGAAGGATGAGGGACCTTCCCCATCAGAGACCCCCAAGCAAAACCTCGAATGGATGAGAGTGCAAAGAGAAGTCCTCTGACTCTGAGGAGTCCAGATAGATTGGCTGACCACCTGAGTTACTTTCAACCCACTGTGGATGATCGGGAGTGAGGGTGACTAATAGCCTATGTGGGAGGCTCCTTAGAAGGCTGACACTCCTTGACAGGAGCCCCAGAGGGAGGCAGAGAGTCCAGTTTCAGCTGAGCCTGGAGGGCCTTCACTGGCTATGCAGGTTGAGAGACAGTGTCGGCCAGCTCCCGAGGAATCGGCATCAGCCTACAGGGCGACAGCCATGTGATGGCTGGTGTGGAGCCAGGGTCGGGTTTCCAGACCAGCCAACACCAACTGTTGCCACATGAGATCCTCATAGCATTTATTTATTTATTTTATTTTAGTTTTTGGTAACTGGGTAAGGACCACTAGGACAAGTGCCTGTTTTCAGGGGTGACCTGGGAGCACTGGGTGGTTAAGTGACTTGCTCAGAATCACACAGTATGCAAGTGGAGGTTGTGAGAATCAAACTCAGGTCTGGTCTGTTGGAGGTACCAAGCACATTCACACCCTTGTTCCTTTAACCTCTAGGCTATAATGCCAGCATTGATGCAATTTGTTGAAGCCTCTCCTCTTCTGAGGAGGACGAGGATGAATAGTGGAGCGCTACTTCTTGGAATGCCCAGAATGGCATTTATGAGTTCTCCTTGACAGTGACAGAGACCTTGACCTTGACTGTTGGGGCACTCAGAACAAGCTGGGGTGACCTGTGACTCCTCAAGTTCAGGGCCAGGGACCGTGAGGAGGTTCCCAGCAAGCTGAGTTCCTCCTCGGTAGGTCTAGTCAGGACCAGAGTCCTGAAAAAGGAATTTTAGCCTCATCCATTGAAAATGGCTTGACGGGTTGATAATAATTTTGACAGGGTCATCGCCCAGGGTGTTAGCCATTGGCCTGATGAGGGCACCATGAAACCAGTTGTTGAGGCCACAATTTCAACTGAAGTCAAATCTGTAGTTTCCTGGGAACTAGACCTCTCTCGATCCCATGAATATTGATGAGACTTCTTCTTCTCTCTCGACTCCTTGGAATTCTTTTACGGAACGGAGTTGTGCTGGCCGACAAGCCCTCCCCTGGTCGGAAGAGACTGGCATAACTCCTTGAAGGAGCCTGTAAAGGTAGAGCCCAGTTTGAGTGGTACAAGACCAGTGCTGAAGAGGACTGATCAGTAGCCCGAGCCGCCTCCTCCTCAAAAGCCTTCATTTGCTCAAGTTGTTCAGAGAACTCTGCAGCCATGGAGGCCACCCAACAGGCCTCTTTAGGTTTGACCGGTGGGTTCCGTTTCTTCAGTCAGCTGAGCTGTGGCGTGTGAGGTAATCGTCCAAAATGTTCGGCTGGAGCGAGTGACAAAAATCCACAAGCCTGGGTATCGTGATCATGGCCCAGGCAATGAGCGCATGTGGCATGCGGGTCAGCGCTGAGACATCTTCTGCCCTCAGGAGCACTGGCAGAACCCAGGCAAGGACTTGTCCTCCATCATGGTCATGATCGTAAACGACGGGAGAAACTATAACAAGTTTGAGCTTAGGTAAGTAATCCAAGATTTAAGTGCCAGGGTCTACTCAACCGGGAGAAATAAGGAGGGAACCTGAATCTTCCAGCAGAAAGGAAGATCTGGCATCAAGGGGGAACCAAGGGATATACCACCCGGGTGGGTAGGAGGAGCCAGCTTAGACCTTCCGGTAAGATTCTTAAAGGGAAAGGACATGCCAAGAAGTGTGGATACAAACAACATATCCGCATCCCTAGAATAAAGTATTAACTGGTGTCAAGCAGTCTCCCCATGCACTCCCATACCAGGTGCCACCAAAAATAAAGCCTTAACCAGTGCCCAGTAGTACAACACAATCAATACCATGACAGGACAGATAGGTACCTGCATATGTGGCTTCACCACTGCTCCTGATTTATTTACTAAGTCATTCACTCATCATCCAGTCAAAGAAATCTATTAGATTTGTCTGACATGATCTACCTCCCTTAATTCATGTTGCCTTGGATCCTGGGCACTGTTGTATTCCAGATGTCCCACTTATTCTCTCTTAAGTAGCTTCTCCATGATATTCCTTCCTATTGAAGTGAGGCTGACTGGCCTATATTTCCTGCCTGCTCACCTACTGCTGGATTTATGTAGAGGAACCACATGTGCCTTCCTCTGGTACTGTGGAACCACTACTGTGTTGAGTTACTTGGTGAACAAGGCTGCCAGAGGTGCTGTTATTTCTTCTCGCAGTTCCTCAATATCCTCAGATGTATGCCATCTAGTCCTTTGCCTTGTCCACCTTCAGTTTTGTGAGCTCCTCCAGGACTCCCTCCCTGAAAATGGACTGGTTTTCCACCTCCCATTGGCATCTGATGCTTAGCTGTTGTCCCTGACCACCCCTCTATGTAAATACTGATCAGAAGTACTTAATTCAATATTTCTGCCTTTTCCAGGTCTCCCTCCTTACAGTTCCTTATCCCTTATAGCCTTACAATCCTCATTCTTCTTTTTATCTAGGATGTACTAGAGCTATAGAATGTCTTGTCCCTTTTTCACTGACTGAGCTAATTCTTCCCTCAGTGTGTGCCTTTGCTCCTGACCACCTTCCCGCTTCCCTTAGACACTAAAGATACACCTCCCAGTTCTCCTCTGTTTGGGTCTTTTATATCTCCTGATACATAGCCTTTTCACCCTTACTTTATGTGGCTTTTCTTTCTCTTCCTTTGAACATTTACCTGACACATTAGTTAGTCACTTCCACAATGGCTGCTTTAGTTGTTCCCAGTGCTTTTCACCCTCTCTTGTATCCCCTTCTCCATGGCTACCCTGATACATCTCCCATTTCAGCAAAATCTAGCCACTCAGAAACCAGGCTGTCAGGTGCAGTGACTGAAGGTCTGGGTGGAATACCTTCCTGACTGATGGAGAACAGGTCCCGTGGAATGGTAGATGCCTCGGGAGGGTGTTGCTGAGACTGAGGAGAATATGGTACAAACTCTGTGGGGAAGTCCGGATCCACCAGGAGTCACCAGTGCCTTCTCTCTCCTGACCTTGAGCAGCACTTTGTGGATCAAGGGAAGTGGAGGGAAGGCATAGAAGAGGCCTGGGTCAAAGGTCTTGAGATGGCATCCCCTTCAGCTAGCCCTGCTGAGTGGGATGACACATAACAGCCTCAGCTTTGTGTTCTCCTGGAGGTGAACAGATCCACCTGAGGGTGCCCTACTAGGAGAACAGGACACAAACTACCTCTGATAGAACGACCACTTCAGAGATGCCCCGCCCACCCGGCTAAGGGCATCCACCAGCTGATTGGAGGCTCCTGCCACATGGATTGCTAAGGGATCCACCTCTTGGCTGCACACGAGGGTCCATATGCAGAGAGCTTCCTCGCCTGGAAAGCAGAAGAACCTTAGTTGGGATGGAAAGTTCAGGATGTGACAGAACACATCTTGAAGATCCAGGAGCAAAACCAAATATTTTGCTCTAGCGATGGTATGATCTGGGACACAGTTACCATCCTGAAGATACGTGACCTGAGGAACTTATTCAGGTCATGCAGATCGAGAATGGGGTGCCAGCCCCCATCCGCTTTGGCACCAGGAAGTACATGGATAAAACCCTGGGTGTTCAGGAGGATCCACTACTCTGACCATGACCTCCTTGAGGAGAAGTTGGGCTATGTTGCCTCAAAGAGCCAACTGAGTGTCTGCAGACATAAAATCCTCCTGTGGGCACGGGCTTGGCTGGGAAGATACTGCCTGAATTCCAGAGGCAGACACTGATTAACTATTTCCAGAACCCACCTGTCTGTGGTGACAGTATGCCAGGTGGAAAGGATGTAGTGTACCTGGGTGTCTCCCTTGAACCCCTTGCCTTCCAGGCACACATCACCACAACTGATATGCACATATATCAGAAGTGGGGTTGGTTTATGTCTTAAACACTGCTTGACCCCTGAGGCAGGTTTGCCATTGCTCAAGGCACTCTGCTCCCTCTGTTGGATTACTGTATTCCAATTTACATCCATACCTCCCACACTCATTATGTTGTTCTGCTGCAGTAATGATGTCACCTCTACTGTACAGCCGAAATTGGAATGCTGCCACACAGTTGGTTTCCTCTATCCAATTTAGCTGGATTTTTTAAACTTGAAGTTGCAGAAACATCTGCATTACACTGTTAGTTAAAAAATAGAAAATGTTACAATTTCTATTTTCAGTTGTATAGATTAGCTATTTTTGTGTGATTTTATATGCTGTGACTGCCCATACAATATAAAAGATTGTGTATGAGCAATCACACACAAACAAGAATATTCTTGTATCTTGAGGTTCCTTTGGTAACTTTTGAGGTCATCTGTTAACCAAGGAAACCTCTCAACACAAGAATACACTTTCTGTGTATGACTACTCATACACAGTCCTCTAGGTTATCCTGTTTATTGTCCTGCTATTATAGATTGAGTGACCTTTTAAAGAGAAAATCTGTCCTAACTTGTGACCGTTTCCAAGATATCTGTATATAATATGCTCTTCACAGCATAACATGTCTCATGCGCATGGGAAAGGAGTGTTTGATTGTTTTGGATCGTCCCTCGATCTATAATTAAACATTGAATATTTGAAGTGAACAGTACTGTACTTACCTTTTGTGTTTTTTTTTTAGTCACAGAAACGTTCATATTTCTATTACTTTTTTAATCCTTCATTTCCAGTCATCGCTACAGGTAAGACTGAAATATGAACAAGAGTGTCATGTGTGACCATTCCATTAAGATCGTATAGTGACATTTAATCTATAGTCATCAGATTTATAGTTTACTTTATCTCAGACACACAAAGCCTGAGAATCTGTGGACAAAAAGATAGAAAACTTAAAGAATCGTATTCACAAAATGCACATTCAAAAAATTAGTAATAATAAAAATAATAAATATGTAATATATGTTGAAATAACTTATCTAAAGATGCATCTTGTTAGAGTCACATTAAGATATTGAAATATTCATAATGTTGACCCAAAATGAGTGCACTTGTACTTCTCTGTCTATACAGAATCTAGTCTTCTGCTATACATAATGATGCAAATATCTTGTTCTGCCAGTTACATCACATTTCACCAGTAGGAATATGTATATTGGTTTGACCTTCCAGTACCTTGGCACCTGCAATAGAGATTAAAATATAGATGTAAATGTAACATACACTGACCATGTTCAATAAATGGAGGATTTTCCGAGACATCATTGGTGGTACCTCTCCAGGCTCTTTAGATTGTGTCGGTAAGTCACCCAAGTTTCACATCCATAAAGAAGGGTAGGGATGATAACCAAACTGTATACCTGGATCTTGGCATCCTTTCATATGTCACGGTCAGTGAAGACTCACCAAAGCAGTTTCCCAAATATGGTACTAGCGCAATGGATCCTGTGCTGAATCTCATTGTTGATGTTCGCTGTTAGGAAGAGGTGGCCACTGAGGTAAGGGAAGTGCTCGACTGTCTCCAGGGTCTGCCTCTATGGTGAATTGTGGAAGGTCATTTACAAGGCCTTGAGCAGGCTGATAGAGCACCTTGGCTTCTTGATGTTAAGTGAGAGTCCCAGACTTCGTAAGCTTCGCAAAAGAGATATAGCACAGACTTGAGGTCACTCCTGGTGTGTGCAAGGATGGTACAGTCATTAGCATACTGGAGGTCAATGATGGATGCCTTGCAAACTTTGGTCTTTGAATGGAGACGTCCAAGATTAAAGAGCCTCCATCTATTCTGTATTCAATGTCAATTACAGTGGGAAGCGGCCTTTGGTGAGGACTAGGATGACTGCTAGGAAGATAAAGAACAAGGTTGGAGTGATGACACACCCTGCTTGACCCCAGTTTGAAGATGAATGGGTCTGTCTTTGAACCGTTATGGAGCACACTGGCAGTCATCTGGTCATGCAGAAGCCTCAGGACCTTGATAAATTTTGTAGGGCAGCCAAATCTGGCCAGCACCTTCCACAAGGCTTCACGATTGATGGAGTCAAAGACCTTTGTCAGGTTGATGAAAGCTATGTAGAGGTCCTGGTGTTGTTCCGACACTTTTCTTGGATCTGCCTGGCAGTGAAGATCATGTCGTTGTCCTCAAAATGGTCTGAATCCACACTGAGATTCTGGCAGGACTTCTTCGGTGATGGGAAGGAGACGGTTCAGAAGAATATGGGCAAAGATTTTCCCTGTGGTGGAGAGTAAAGCAATGTCTTGATAATTTCCACACACTGACTTGTCTCTCTTCTTGAAGATGGTAACAATGTTGGCATTCTTCAATTCCTCTGAATCTCCTCATTGTTCTAAATTTGGAGAATGAGTTCATGGAGCTTTAGTACCAGTTCCTCGCTCCAGCCTTGTAGACTTTTGGCCGGTATGCCATCTGGTCCCGCTGCTTTATTGTTTTTGGCCAGCTTGATGGCATGTCTTACTTCTTCTATGGTAGGAGGGATTCTTTCAGGGTGTTGATGGATAGAATTGATAGTGGCATCTGTCACAGATGACTCGTGTTCAGAAGTGTCTCAAATGCTCCTTCCATCTAGCTTGAATGCCTTCATTTCCCTTTAGGAGCATCAAGCCATCTTGAAATTGGAGGAGTTGGACCATATAAGCTTGGACCATAAATGGCCCTTGTAGCCTGGAAGAAGCTTCACATGTCATGTTTGTCAGTATAGCGCTGGATCTCCTTGGCCTTGTCTTGCCACCATTTGTTTTGATGTCTTGGATCTTCCTTTGAGCTTCTGCATTGAGCTGCTGGTATAACTCTTTCTTTTGCTGGCATGAGATGTCATCTTGCCATGTGCAGTGAGCTCTTCTTTTCCGGTTGAGCAGGTCTTAAATCTCAGTATCATTTTCATCAAACCAGTCCTGGTGATGCGGGTGACATAGCCAATAGATTCAGTTCATGCTGAGTGGATAGCGGTCTTGAACTCCTTCCAGTATATCTCAATGTTATCATCAGCCTCAGGCATAGCAGAGAGCCTTTCTTGGAGACGTTGCTGGAAGTCCTCTTGAACCACTGGGTCTTGAAGGGACTTGGTGTTGAATTTCCTTTGCATTGATTTTGGCTGCCTTCAATGTTTCTGAGTGAGCTGGATGTTCATGACAGATCTGACAAGATGATGGTCTGTCCAGCAGTCATCGATCCTCGCATGGCCCTCGTGATGTAGACATCCTTTCAATGATGGGTTCTGACAATGACGTATTCAAGGAGGTGCCATTGCTTGGATCGAGGGTGTCTCAAGTAGTCTTATACTTGTTGCTCTGTCTGAAGATGTTGTTCATGATGACCAGGCCATTCTCCGCACATTTGTTCAGGAGTAGGATGCCATTGGAGTTTGTTTTCCTACCCTCCTTTCCAATGATACCATTCCAGAGATCTGAATCGCGCCAACTCTGCGTTGAAGTCACCAAGGAGAATGATCCTGTCTTCCTTAGGGGTGGTGGTCAGGACTCTGTCAAGGTTGAAGTAGAACTGTTCCTTGACATCCTCATCAGCATTAAGTGTCAGGGCATATGGACTGATGACAGTGGCATGCTGATTATTGCTGAGCTTAAGATGAAGGGTCATGAGGCATTCGTTGATGCCAGTTGGGAGCTCTGTGAGCTGGTTGATGAGCTTGTTCTTAATGGCAAGGCCAACACCGTGAATGCGTCTGTCTTCAGCAGGCTTCCTTTCAGAAGAAGGTGAAACCTCCACCTCTTCTTTCAAATGGCCTTCATCTGGTCATCTTGTCTCACTTAGGGCAGCAATATCGATGTTACATCTTGCAAGTTCCTGACGATAACCCAACTAGGGACCTGAGGTTCGAGCAGATTCGATATACCGTAAGGCCTAATCTGTTGGCAATTAGTATGTTAGATAATAGCAGTTCTTCTTTCTGGTCGTTCGCTATACTGGTTGCCATCAGAGTATGAACATTCTATGTTGCAAAAATCATTGTCTGTTTCTTGTTTCGGCTGCAGAGAGAGTGATCCTGCTGGATGTGGCTTTCCAGCCAGGAGAAGGTGAGACAGCCTAGGTTTAAGGTACTTTTATAGCTCCTTCCCATGTGGGGTGAGGGAGAGAGGATCCTAAAGAGGACTGCTCAGTCACAGTAGCAGCTGCCGAAATGCATCCCTGTCCCAGTCCAGGTGCCAGACGACCATCAAACTACCACTGCCTACTTGCAGATTCATGGCTAGAGACTGCGGATTCACTGGTCCTGTCCCCATCACCACTAGTCTGTCACCACAGGGCTTGGAAAGTTGAGTTCTGGGATGGTGTTTCCCATGGTAGAAGCCTCGTGTGACTTCTTTTAGTGTGGGAAGCTGGTGCGCCTACAGCAACCACACAAACTTGACAAGCAGGAGATCTAATGCCCAGTGGCAAGGAGAGTCCAAGACGACTGGAGATCCCCATCTTGTTGCAGCCTTCATCCGCCTTCACAGCTGTTGAGATCCTAACATCTTCTTCTGCCTGATCCACCATTGAGGACTTGAAGGTTGGACCGCACTTAGTCTGGGACCTCGCCTCAGGCTCTTTCACCATGGGTGACCCTGCCAGGAGTACAAGACATAGTTCTGGGGGTCATTGGAACACACGCCTCTCCACCGTGACAAGGTCTCGGTTCAAGGAGAGGCACTAAATATGTACTCACTGGAGACCAGAAGAGAGAGGAGATATGATAGAGACTTTCAAGTTCCTTGAAGGAATTAAAAAGTGAATTGTGGAGAACTATTTAGCCTGTATATCAGTTTGTGTCATGTGGACATGAATGGAAATTAACAGGAGGTAGGTTCAGGAGAGATGTGAGGAAGTATTACTTTATGGAAAGGGTGGTGGAACAATCTGTCAGCTGAAGTGGTGGGAGCAGAAACAGTCAAAGGATTCAAGCAGGGCTGGGACATAATGAAGTGAATTGTGGTTACCGGATGCAACAGGACCAAGGAGGAGAACAAAGAGAGGATGGGGAGGGTTAGTACCCTGGAGGATCAGTAGGCTCCATGGATTATAGGGAACTTGGGCAGACTGGATGTACCTCTGGTCTTTTCTGCAGTCATTGTACATGTTTCTGTATTTAGGAACATTACCATATGTGCCCGCCTCCAGTACTGTGGAACCAATCTTGTTTATGAACATACAAAAACTTTCCAGCAGAAACAGGCTGTACGATTAATGAAGTCTGCTCATGTGTGCAGCTAGCACCCTATATTGCATCTGCCAAACCCCCACCCACCTCCTGGAACTGCTCAGTGTCCTCCAGCCCCCTTCCGTTTCTGTCCCATTCCTTTGACGCTCCCCACTGTCCTGCATACCACCACCCCATAGAAGAGCATTCCATTTTGACACAACCCTTTTGTGAAATAATGCCTTCTCATCTCCCTCCTGAACCTGCCACCCTCCAATCTCAGCCTGTGCCCCTCATTTCTCTTCCTCTGCTTAAACAGCACCTATGCTCCTGATGTGTTGACACCCTTCAAATATTTGAAGGTTTCAGTCATGTCCCCATCCCTTCTCTCCTCCAGGGTGAACAAATTCAAGTGACCCAGCCTTTCCTCCTACTCGATCCATCCATCCCCACTTTTAACCTTCTTATCTCTCCGACATCCAGCTGACTTCTGCGGCGGTGCTATCAGGTTGCGGCATATGGGACTTTCCCACAGCCTCCACAGTGTACTCATCCATATGGCTGCTTTAGTTGTGCCCAATGTTCTTCAACCCTCTCTTGTGTCCCTCTTTTCCATAACTACCCTAATACATATCCTCATTTCATCAAAGTCTGCCCTCTTGAAATTTAAGAAATTTGCCTGTTTGTGACTCGATTCAGTCCCTATGCCCATGCTAAACCATATTATGTTGTGATCACTGGATCTCAATAGTCCTTTACCCAGACATCTGTGATTCTGTCCCTGTTGGTTATTACTAAGTTCAGAAGTGTCCTGTCTCGGTGGGATCAAGCACAAGCTGAGAGAGCTCTGCCTCCTGTAGGATTCCATAATATTCTTGCTCTGGGTTGAAGTAGCTGCTGGGGTAGTCCATTACATGTCTGGTATACTGAAATCCCACATCAGCAGAACCTCACCCTTTGCTGCCATTATGTGTATGTCATTTAGCAGTTCCCTATCCGCTTCCTCCCTCTGTGCTGGCGGCCTATAAATTACCCCCATGCATACTGCAGAGTGGTTGCCTGGCTCGAGGGTGACCCAAAGTGCCTCTGCCTATGCCTGTCTAGCCTGCACCTCTGTAGCTTTATCCCTTCTCTGACATACAGGGACATCCTCCTGGGCCTGGTGCTGGAGGATGGAGAGCAAGTCATGGATGTTAGAGCAGAGGAACCATTTGCAGGAAGCAACCACAGCACAGTGTGGTTCTCAATCAATCAATCTAGATAAGGAGGTAGCCACTACAAGGTGTAAGGTCCTGGATTTCAAAGGGCAGACTTTGGTGGGTTGGGTAGTATACTAGAAGGGCACATAGCTAGCATCTGCCCAAACATGGACACTGAACAAAATGGGAGATACATAGATACATAGAAATGTGATGGCAGAAAAGGCCCACTAGGCCCACCTAGTCTGCACAGTTTGCCTAGTTATCTGCTAGGACATGCCCCTCACCTTCAACAGTCTCTTGCATCTGTCCCATGCTTTTTGAACCCACCCACTGTTGTTTCTCCAGCCAACCCTCAGGGAGCCTATTGCAACTATCCACCACCCTCTCTGTGAAATAGTAGTTCCTAATGTCCCCTTGAACTGTCCCCTCCATGATCTGCAATCCATGGCCCATAGTCCAATGATTTTTTCAGTTGGAAGATGCTCTCCACTGGTACTTGGTTTATACCTTTTAGTTTTGAAAGTCTCAATCATGTCTCCCTTTTCCTCCTTTGCTCCAGGGAGTATATGTTTCATTCCCTTAACCTTTCCTCATAGGATAGGTGTCTGAGTCCCTTAACCATCTTTGTTGCCCTACTCTGAATCACACTTCAGCCTCCCCACATCCTTTCTGAGATATGGCCTCCAGAACTAGACCCTATATTCCAGATATGGCCTAACCAGATGGGTGTATAAGGATACTATGACCTCCTTCCTCCTACTAGTAATCCCCTCCCGATGCAGCCCAGCATTCTGCTGCATCTAGCCACTGCCCTCTCACAGTGCTTTGCCACCTTCAGATCTCTTGATATGGTGATGCCCAAGTCCCTTTCCTGTTCTGTTACTGTCAGGTCATGACCACCTGTACATTATACCGCCTTCGGTTTTGTTGCCAAGATACATGATCTTACACTTTTCCATGTTAAATGAAAACTGCCACTCTTTTGACCATACTTCAAACCTCCTTAGATCCATCCACATTCTTTTCCACCCTTCTTGAATGTCCACCCTATTGCAGACATTAGTATCATCTGCAAACAGACACACACCCATTGATGGCCCTCTGCAATGTCCCATATAAATAGATTGAACAGTAGTGGCCCCAATACCGACCTCTGAGGAACCTCACTGATGACCATGCCTCTCCTGATGCCATCTGTTTACAATGATTCTCTGTCTCCTGCCCCACAGCCAGTTTCTCACCTATTGAATCATGATCTACCCCAGACCCAGGCATGTCAGCTTGTACAGGAGCCCTTTTCCAGTCATTAGGTACCTCTCTGGACTCCAGAGACCTCTTGAAGAGTGCAGTCAAGGATGCTGCTAGTATATCCTTTAGTTCCCTCAACATCTTGGGCTGCACTTCTGGCCCCATCACCTTGTCCACCTTCAGGCAGTGTAAGGATGGTGTCAGTAAGCCTAAGAAGGAGGTGATGGTGGAGTGATTTTCTGAAAGCCAGATTGGAATGGGGGGAAGAAAAGTCTGTGTGAGGAAGGCAGTAAGCTGGGAGAGGACCATGTGTTCTTTAAGCTTAGCAAGGGTCAGGAGAAGAGAGAGCGATAGGGCAAAAGTTGATGGGAGAAGTAGGGTCACTGCTCTTTTTAGGAGGTGGAGGACCACTGCATGTTTCAGGAGGAAGGGATGGTAGAGGGTGAGTAAGAGAGGTTGAGGATGAGTGATAGCAGAAAGACTATAGCTGAGGCTGAGAGGTACAAGAGCTTGGGGTTGAAGTCATCAGGCAAGGAGCCTTTAGAAGGATTTAGTGAGAGAAAGGCAGTTAGAGTTTCAGCAGGAGACTGCTGTTAAGAAGAAGGGAGGGTGGTAGAGGGAGATTGAGTGCCAGGGGAGGGATGCAAATGCTTGGGGGACTTTAGAGTTCAGAGGCGATGTGGTGTAATAGGAGTTATATTCCTTGGCTACAAGACAGGGTCGGAGATCAGTGTGTTGCTAATATTTAGCATGGGGAAGTGAGATGGGGCGAAGAAGAGTGCTTGGACCACCTTCCAGAATTTAGAGGGTGTGTTGATATTATTGAGGAAGGCAATTCTAAAATACTCAAACTTAGGCAGTTTAGTAGCTTAGTGCTGCGCTTCTAGTCTGTGGTACGTTGTGTAATCGGTGGGCAGCTGGGAGACCTTGAGCTTTTTCCAGGCTTGAAGGGCAGAATGAAGATGGCGAGCAAGCAGGTATATGAGGGGTAGAGAGGCAGATGGAGAAAACACAGGGGATGTTCTGCCAGTACTTAGAGCTAGTACAGAGAGAAAACAAAGGATGAAGGAGTTCAATAGTTGGCTACCAAATGGTGTAATCAAAAGATGGGGTATGGGCTGGTAGGGGACTGGGGACAACAGGGATGACAAGAGCCTTTTTTGTTCTGGACAAGCTACACTTCAACAAAGAGGGTGCACGCTGCATTGAAATTTAGGCTGAGGGAGTTCTAATTGATCTAAACTGGTGTCTAATGGTCACACCTAAAGGCTTCCAATACCAGATACCACCAAAAACAGGCCACACCACAATACATCATTGCTGGATGTCCAGTGAGCCCATTGATTTATAACTATTGTGACACCATGAACTGCCAGCCAACTGTAAGCAACCATTCCAGTAGCTTGAAAATCTATAAGTGAGAGGGCACTTGATCCAAGCTGCAGCTTCTATGCCTTCAAGTGTTAAGCATCAGGCCCTGTTCTATGTCTACCCCAGGACTTCTGTCATGTGTGCCATCCAAGAACTAATACAGCAGAGCGGGTGCGTGAGAGCAGGAATTGCCCTGCACCTCGGAATATATATATATATATATATATGGTTATCTATGTTCAAGCCCACTGGCGCTGAAAGCCAATTCAAGATTTAAAAGCAATCAAGGGAACATGTGGGGCATTGCTTGGTTCAGGTGGGCGTGCCAGCACTGGCTGACCAGCTACACCTCAGGCCGCAGCTTGACATTTAGGTACCCAGGGACAACATTTGGGACATCATTCTGAACTGTACCAGTGGGTTTGGGTTTGGTAATACCTGCAGTAGTAAGATAGTCAGGTAGTTTGGTGGCTGCATTATCAATAGGTGATTTGGGCCAGCCTGGTGGCACAGAGGGCTGAGGTGCTGGACACCACACTCGAACCATGCCGGCGACCTGGGTTGGGAATGGACTCGGGTTGTCAGGGGCTGGCTGGGGAAGGAGAGGATTGAGCGTCTGGAGGACTGCTGTCCTCTCTCTCTCCTGGGGTGGAGTTGGAAGGTGGTCTCGCTCTTGTAGTGACCCCGGTGGAGACCAGGGTACTGTATGCAACAGAGCAGGCGGACAATCTGAAAGCCGGAAAACAACTTTGGCTCCTACTGGATGATGGCCTCCATATTGTGCACGTCCCCAGAACCTCCGGGATCCTGCCCTCCACAGCGGCACCCTAGAGCCTGGAAGGAAAAATGGAGCAATGGGTTTCCGGTCCCCAGTGCCTTCCCCTCAAGGAGGGGGACCACGAGAGATAGGTTACTCCGGATGACTCGGAGGGTTGGCTGCAATATGTGGAGAGGGTAGAGCTCAGGAAGAAGATCGCCGGGAGTGTAGATACTAGGAAGGACCTGAAGGAGAGAGGGAGCCAGAGCATAGGAGAAGGTAAAAGATAACTCCAAAAAAAAAGGTAATTTGGGTTAAAATCAAAGGGGGAATGCTGTTTGGGAAAATGTTAAATCTTTAAAATGCAAATTTAAAATGTTGCTTAACCTCTATTCCATTCTACCCCATCCTAACCCTCCCTGTGTAAATAAATTATCTTATTACTGTTTTAAAAGTTCTGACTCAGAAGTCTGATTTTAGTAAGCATGTTATTACTAGAAATGAATGATGGAAGATGTCATGGTCAGGCCTGCATGGCAGGGTAGTGGCCTCTCTTGAATGTCCAGAGAGGGACCACAGCCAAAAACACAGATTTTGATCGTTATGGTTGTCTTAACCCATGTTTCAACACAAATCACTTCCACACTGATGTCAGCATGGGTTATAGAATAATGTAAAACTGTGCTTTGGCCTACCTCTGAGCAGGGTTTAAGCACAGTTTTAGAACGTGGATTGTGGCATGGTTTTTACCATGCTATAATTTGTAAGTTTATTTATTGAAATGTTTCATCAGGAAGGGCACACTGAACACAAGTTGCTCATCTCGAGGTGCATCCTGGGGAAAGGGGAATGGAGTGTACAGCGAAATTGATCAACATGAAGCAGTAGAAGGTACATTATTGTATTGCAGCATACAGCAATTAAACATTAGCAACTACAGACATGAGGGCACACAGCATACTAACATGACATCAAACAAGACATCCAAAAGAATGACCATGCATAGAACTAAACATAGAAATAAACCTTTAAACCATTTAACAGAGTTACAAAGGTTTTAAAAGCCCTAAAGCAGAATATTCAAGTTTTTGTGAGTGTTAGACAGATTATCAATTTGCTAATCCCAATTTGCACTTCTAAAGCAGGATAGTACTGCAAAGGGCCATATGATCCTTAGTTACCAAGTCACTAGCCCATTTAGTAGCCCTAATCCATCCTTGTGCACCTATGTAAAGCAGCTGATAGCACTTTGCACATAGGCACATAAGCAAGCTGGAAGGTTTGGGGAGGTGTAGCTATCCATTGCAACACTAGTTACTGGTTCCTCAAACCAGGTGTTATGGGTTGCATGTTCCTACACTCACAACACCTGGCCATGTCAGGCTACCACTAGCCCTGATTCTCCCAACGGTACATGGCATAACTGTCCAGGTGTCCAGTGCCCCACCCCCAAATCGCATGCCTGTGTAATAAGACATCTGTCCCATGTGTCCAGAAGACCCCCCACCACTGATCAAGTGGGTCCCAATCAGACACTTGATAAGATCAGTAATTCCTCTGTACCATTTGACTGATATCCAGACCAGGGCTCTCCACGCACCCCATTTAGTAGTCTGGCAAGAGCTGTAATTCTTCCATACCACATCCTTGGTGTTGAGTTGTTCCCCACCTGATAAGTATGATATCTCCCCTCCGACCAGCCAACTCAGTACCTCTACAACTGCCCCCACTTGCTCCCAACCTATAGTGTACGGCCACCAGCACAGACCTTTACTCACATCCATAGCAGCCACCAACTGAATGACAGTTCACAATCAGATGCCTACTGTAGTAAAGCTGTTTCTATAGTAGGTGTGCAGTTATGAACATAGAAATACAGAAACACTGAATTTGTCATCAAAAAGGACTGCTTGGCCTACCTAGTCTGTCTAGATGTTTCCTGCCTCATCTTCCTCCTCACATGCTGTTTGGTCTTCATCGACCCTCCCACCTCCCAGCCTCTTCTCTAATATACCGTTATGTCTATGCCACACATGCTTGAAGCTCCCCTACTGTTTTAGCCTCCTTGACTTTAGCTGGCAATCTGCTCCAGGCATCTACCAATATTTTCTCACATCTCTCTTGACCCCCCCAGCTTCATTGCACTCTGGTCCTGGTGCTTTTCACATTTAAACTGGACTTTGGACCCTGTTCACGCCTCAGAGATACTTGTAAGCCTGTATCATGTCACTTTTCTCTTTCCTGTCTCCTAGGGTGCACATGCTGAGATCCCTCTGTCTCTTCTCTTGGGGCTTCTCTGTAAACTCTGTACCATTTAGTTGCCCTGCTGTGGACTTCTCCACCCTGTCTATGTTCTTTCTGAGGTTTGTTCTCCAAAACTACATCGTACTCAGGTGGGGTCTGGCCACCACCTCCATCCTCCTGATGGAGATACACCCCAGCATCCCACTAGCCCTATCCACTGTTTTGCCACAGTGCCACTAAGAGGTCCTCAGACAAAATAACCCCAAGAACACTATCCTGTTTATTGACTGTCAATACCCTCCATCCTATACCCAGCTCTTGGGTTCCTATACCCTAGGTGCATTATTTTGCACTTTTGGCATTGAACCCAACTGCCATGCTTTTACCACTCCTCAGAATTCACAAGATCACTGATCATTCTCTCCGCCACTCCTGGGTGTCCACCCTATTGCAAATCTGATATAATCTGCAAAAGGCACACATTCCCTTCAGTTCTTCT
The DNA here is from genome assembly GCA_016271365.2 of Neoceratodus forsteri. Lineage (NCBI taxonomy): Eukaryota > Metazoa > Chordata > Ceratodontiformes > Ceratodontidae > Neoceratodus > Neoceratodus forsteri. The sequence goes on along the minus strand of CM057459.1, from coordinate 1,220,278,466 downwards.
GCACTTTCCCTATATTCAAAATGATTGGTCATAGTACTGAGCCCTATGATACCCCACTGGTCACTCTCCCATCATTAGAGTTAGTGCCATTAACCACTACTCTCTGTCTCTTATCCATTAACTAGTCACTAAAAGTTCTAATTGGAAGGCTACAGCCTGTAGTTCAAGGGTGGTGCAACAGGATGCACCCCATTTAGCCCATTTAAGGGCTGCTCTCCTCACTCCACACAAGCATTTTTTCCTTGCCCTCCATCCAACCCTCCTGCCTCTCTTTCCCATAGGCTTCTTCCTAAGGTACCTTTAGCCAAGGGAATCACCCCAGCACCTCAAGGGCTGGAAACCTCTAGGGTTCCTTCTCTTTGTACCCATACAGGTGGTATATCCTATGGATAGAGCGGCGAACAGCCACAAAATATCTATGTTACACAAGTATGAAACCAGTTGCACAGGCACATTGAACCCAATTAACCACTTTGGATCCCACCCTAGGCCATTCAGTTTCTTTATCAGCCTCCTGTGGCACAGATGTTGAAGGCCTAGCTAAACTCCAGATCAATCATATCCACTGCTGTCCTCTTATCTATTTCTCTGGTCATCCAGTCAAAGAAATCTACCAGATTAATTTGGCATGACCTTCCATCTGTGAATCTGTGCTTCCAGTGGTCTTGCAGCCCACTGGATTCAAGACTCTCACAGTCTCTCTTTTAGTATGGATTCCATTAATTTCCCATGACTCAAGTAAGACAGAACGGACTATACTTGCTAGCCTTCTCCCTGCTGATGCTCTTACAAAACAGAACTATGTCTGCTCTCCTCTAGTCCTCTGGAACCACTCCTGTTTCCAGTGAGTTGTTGAATAAGGCCATGAGTACTGCAGCAAGCACCTCCCTGCCTACTTCCCTTAATACCCTTGGGTATATCCATCTGGTCCTATGGCTTGTCCACCCTAAAATCTAAAGTCCTTCAATATCACTCTTTCCTTTGAAAATGGACTTGTGTCCACTTCCTCCTTCAGTGTTCATGCTGCTACTTGGTGGTCTGTCCCTGTCTCTCTCCAATGTGAAAACAGTAGAAGTAACTGTTCAGGATGTCTGCTTTTCTGATCCCCTCTGTGCAATTTCCCTTTGTCATCCTCCTTATCCTCAGAATCCCTCCCTTGCCTTCCTCTCCTTGCTTATGTACCTGAAGAAAGACTGGTCTTCTTTTGATACCCTTTGGCTATGTTTTCTTCTGTCTGAGCCTTTGATCCCCTCATTACCTTACCTGCTTCCCTCTGTTTTACCTGGTACACCTCTCTATCCTCATTCTTCTGTGTTTCTTTATACCTCCTGAATGCCACCCTTTACAAGCTTCCAAGGAGGCTATTCTTATGTATCTCCCATGTCACTAGTCTGCCTTCTTGAAATCCAAAACATTTGCCCTCGTGTGACTGGACTGGGTCCCTGTTCCCATGCTAAACCACATTATGTGGTGGGCACTGGATCCCAGCTGCCCCTCCACACAGACATCTGTATTCTGTCCCCATTGGTTCAGTATCAGGTCAAGAATGGCCTTTTCTCAGGATCAAGCACAAGCTGCCTGAGACCTGCCCCTGTAGGTGATACAGGATGCTTCTGCTTCAACCTGAAGCAGCTGCCAGGGTGGACCAATCCACGTCTGGCATATTGAAATCACCCAGCAGCAGGACTTCACCTTTTCTTGCCATCTTGTGTATTCCATCCACAAGCTCCTGTCCATTTATTCCCTGTGCTGAAGGCTTGTAGATCACCCCTGTGCATATTGCTGAGCCTTTGCCAGGTTCAAGGTGACCCACAGTGCTTCAGCCTCCCCTGTCTACTCTGCACCTCTGTTGCCTTTATACCATCTCTGACATACAGGTGACACTCCTCCTTTTTACCCCATCCCTCCTGAACAGAGCATGATCCAGTATATCAAGGTCCCATGATTAACAGTGTACCATGTCTCAGTTACTGCTACTATGTCCAGGTCTGCCTCTACTATCAATGCCTCCAGGTCTGGGATTTATTTTCCAGGCTGTGGGCATTTGTTACCATGCCTTCCATGTTTTGTATCCTATCCCTTCCTTCCCATGCTGCTGTTCTCCTGCTTCTTTCCCCTCCCTCATCTGCTTCATCCCACTCCCCAGCTGTCTTTCTCGTGTGGCCAAGAATTCACTGCTACCCACTCTCCATCTGCTGTCAATGTCCCAAACTTCAATTTGTTTTCCTGCATGTGCCCTGGGGAGCAGTGATTCTAAGCCACCTGACCTTCCTGACGACTCCCCGGCCAGTTTAAATGCTTGTCACTGAAGCATTCAAACTTCTTACTCAGGTCCCTCTCCTGAAGGATGCAGGCCATTATCTTTATACAGGCTCACCCCAGCCCCATGAAGCCAGAACCCTTCTTTCCATGCCATTCCTTCAACCAGGAGGTGAATTTCTGGATGTGAGTGCCTAGGCTCTCTCCTGCTATGGACAGGTAGCACCTCTGAGAAGGAGACAGAGTGTTCTACTTGCTTCAGGCTCTCCCAACTTCCTGAAATCCTTTTGGATTCTAGATGTGTCTACTTTGTCTCTTTCCAGGTCATTCATCCTTAGGTGGATGATAACATCCAGTTCCTCCTCCTTGCCATTACCCTTGCAATCCTATTGATCCGTTTCTCATCCTGCCATGCAGTGCTTTCTGAAATGCAATTACCTCTCTGTACTTCCTGCTAGGTTCCCCTAACTTCACTCCTCAGACAACTGGGTCCCCACTAGAAGAAGCTTCCTCCTCCTCTGTGGTTCCTTTCCCCTTCCCTGGTGCTGCATCCTGGAGGATCCACCATCCTCCTTGGTCTCAGCAGTGGGTGCCATTAGTGGGACTATCCAGCTCCTGCAAAACATGGTAGGAGTTGCTTAACCAGACCAGTTGGGGCAATGTCTTCAGACATCTTTATGGCCACTTTCCTACAGTACCATAATGGTCCTTTTTCCTCCTGCTTTTGCTCACTTCCTTTATGCAGATGTTGGTTGTCATCCCTATGCCTTTACTTAATTTTCTCCATTGTTCCTCTACCCTCTGACAATTCTCCCTGCTTGGCTGCTTCTGAATCAGTCTCCCATTTCTTTAAATCCAACTTACTAGAGTCCGGGACCCTCATCTTTTTGTGGCTTGTCTCTGCACCATCTTAATGTTGAACCACACTGTAAAGTGATCACTAGTTCCCATTGGATAGCCCACTGTGTCATGACTAGGCACTATCACAGCCCTAGTAGGACAGGGATCCAGAGTAGCAAGGGAGACAGCATGTCCCATATAGGATAGCATCTTTACCCCATTAGTCATTTTCAACACTCAGCATGCAAAGTCCATAGGGCAGGAAAGGTGCTAATGGGACATTTGCCAGCCCATATGGGCAAACTAACATCTCCACACAATGCTTCTCTGCATGACTGCATGGAGGAAGTGTACAAAGCAGTGCCAGCCCCACCTCCTGATCACCATTCAGATGCCCCTAATATTATAATAAAATGAACACTGGCTTTAAACAAGCTCTTAAATCCTTTTTATGGAATAGGGCCTACGGTGTCTCTGACTGATGTTTTGCATTTGTTTTCAACAGTTTTTATATTATTGTTTGTATACTTTGTTTGTACTCAATCTTTTGGAATGCACCATGGTATTTGAAAGGCACAATATAAATAAAGATGATTATTATCATTATTATCTAGTAGTTCCCCCAGTCACATTCAGATGACCCCAATCAGTAAAACGATCCCTGGCATCTAGTATTTCCCACCCCAGTCACCATTCAGATGCTCTGATTAGTATATTAAGAGGATCCCTGGCATCTAGTTCACCCTGATTGCAATGTCTGAGGCTCCTCCCAGTTCCACCCATTAAGGTCCTTCCATCCCTCTCCTCATGGTGGTCAATAAATTACTCCAGCTGCCAGTTCCTCCTACTGCAACAGTGAGAGGTCCAGCCCTCTGCTCGCCACCTCAGCTGGCCACTTTCTGAGTGACAGGGAGTAAGCATTCACCTACTGTACTATAGAAACCAATGTTCTACAGTAGGTGTGCACTCCTCCCTATCACTCAGACCAGTGTCCAACCAAATAATGAGCTGAGAGGCTATACCGATCACAGTCAGAGGAAGTGGCTACAATCTTGGGTAAATGAGGGGCCAATGGGAGGGGAAGAGGTACCTGGTTAGATGGCTTTTGGAGAAGGCTCAGATTTTGCAACTGGGGTGAGGCTACTAGGTGTCAGGGATCATGGATAAATAGAAACACAGAAACATAGACACTGATGGAAGAAAAAACAATGGTACATCCAGTCTGCCCTTAGTTGCCTATTAAACCTCATGAGCTACTGTCCATACAAGGTACTAGCCTTCACTATCCACTCCCCTGTGAGCGTGTGGGTATAAACAACTCAAGAAGCAGAGACTGGAGACAGTACTTCAAGTTAAACACACATTTACTTCATGTGTGTTGTTTATTGAAGAATAAAAAATAAGTAAAAGGAAAATAACACTGTTTTGGATGAAAAATTACACATCAAAGCCTGGCTCACCAACAGCGTTTCAGCTACATCACAATAAAACTTACACCATAGAGTGGAAGTTGCTGAAAGGTCCCACTATCTATGGTATTTTCCTGGAAGAGATGAGATCTGCTCTCTCCCACCAATCTGCTCCAACTGTGTACTAGAGCTCCTTATATACCTCTATGGAGCAGAGAACAAGAGGTCACATGATTGTGTAGATCCTCCCTATTTTATTATTAACAATTCCTTCCTTTATACAAATTACTGGAATACCAAATCCTAAGTATACTTTGCATAAAGATATGATTGCATTATAAAGTATTCCATTTCAGAATATGTTAATAGAAAAGACAAAAAACAAGGCTGCATATCTAATGGCTCTGCCTACAAGGGGAGTTAGTTTAGTACTCTGTCCTATAAATAAGCCTCATGTTGAGCCGCTGTTCCCTAGTAGGAACCTATCCCTTTAAGGCACAGGACCAAGCTTTAGGTAAGCAGCAAAATGATTTTGTTACATACATCACTTATTCTTACTTAAAAGACCTAATAGTTTGCTTTAACTACACTGATTAATGTGGCACAAATAAATATAAATATAAAACATGTTTTCTCCAGAGAAATTGTGAAATGCAGAGTTTTGCTAGCTCTACAGCCGACTCCCCATTTAAACCTAGAGAGAAGATGCAGGAGAATGGCTGAAACTGTACAGCAGACTGGCTAGCCGACTGCTGCCACTGCCATTACCAAAGTGTGTTTGACTTCATTTAACAATTAAACAACAAAGAAGGAGCAAGAGAAGAAGCAGGTCCTCTTGTTTTATGTATCAGGAAAGGGTAGTTTCACTGCAAAGTGCAGGATTAGCGCTTTCATTTTCCCTTTACAGTGCAACCTAGCACTTTAATCTGCAAAAGCTATATTTAGCCTAATACTACATATTTCAGCATAAGACTGCTTATTTGCTAAAGGGGTTTGAAAGGAACTTATTATTTTCTTTTAATGGGGCATTTTCAGATGAAGCTAAACAACATCCCCACCTCCATTTCTGAGGAAACCAGATCCCAAGGCAGGAAAAGAAAACAGCAGGGAAAGAATAGTAGGAGCTATAATAGGAGGCCACCCTATTATAAGCGGGAAAAGGGAAGTATAGTAGAAAAGGAAGACTGCTGCAACAGATTTAATAAAGAGTACAGGGCATAGAAAAGGGGAATGCCTCGAGATACTGGGATAAAAAACAAAAATAAAGACAAACCCATAATTTATAGGGACAGAACTGCCACACACCCCATGGTTAAGTAGAAACCTCCAGGTTTCTAAGAAAACCTACCCATATCCTCGGGATAGGATGGAGCTCCGCCTCCTCCCTCACCATGGAGCTCCACCCCAGGGTCCCTGTACAAATTAAACAATAAGAATAACTACATAAGTAATCTATTTTCCTAGACTTATTACCCTGGGGTGTCTAAATCACGACATACCTGGAATCTAGACAAATAGTCTGCATTGGCGTGAGCACTACCTGCTCTGTGACGTACAGAAAATTTGAATGGCTGTAATGCAAGGTACCAACGATAATCCTGTTATTTTTGTCTTTCATCTGAGACAGAAAACAAAGAGGATTATGATCTGTAACTAGTGTAAAGGGAGCCCCCACAAGTAAAATCTTAAAGACTCAGTTGCCCATTTGGCAGCTAAACACTCCAGCTCTACAGTACTGTACTTACGCCTCTATCATGTAATTTTCTGGATATGAATAATATTGGATGTTCTTTCTCATTAATGGTCTGACTGAGTACCACCCCAGACCTGTGCCTGAGGCGCTGTATGTACTCAAAGGGGTATTCAAAGTTAGGACTTCTTAAGACAGAGGAGGAGCACAGTGCGCTTTGATGGAGAAAAAGGCTTGTTCTTCCTCAGACCAGGTTACTGTATTGCCACATTTCTTTTTGGTCAGATCTGTGAGGGAGTGGCAATAGTTGAGAAATTAGGGATAAAGCGTCTGTAATATCCCACTATTCTTAGGAAAGATCTAACTTGTTTCTTTGTGTGGGGCCTTGGACTATTAGCTACAGCTTCAAGTTTGTCTATCTGGGGTCTGATAAGTCCATTGCCCAATAGAAAACCTAAATATTTGGTTTCCTTCATCGCTAGGGCACACTTTGTGGGGTTTATTGTCATCCCAGCCGTTTTGATGGCATTTATGACAGCGATAGATGTGATAGATGTGATTTCCAATCTTGACTAAAGACCACCACATCATGTAGATAAGCAGCACAAAATGCTGTGTAAGGATTTAATATTTTATCCATGTACCTCTGAAATGTGGCTGGGGCCCCATGGAGTCCAAAGGGCATGGTGCAAAATTGGTACAGCCCTTTTGGAGTGCTAAAAGTAGTCTTTTCTTTGTCAGATTCTGCCAAAGGGATTTGCCAATATCCCTTTGTCAAATCTAAAGTTGAAATATATTTAGCATTCCTTATTTTATCCAGAATGTCCACATGGGGCATTGGTAGGCATTGAACTGTGCAACTTATTTAGCCCTCTAAGATCTAGACATAAGCTGATTCCCCTTCCTTCTTTGGTACTACTACCACCGGGATCCCCATGCACTGTTAGAAGGCTCAATTATGTGGACAGCAAGTAACTTATCCACTTCTTCTGAACTTCCTCCCTAACTCTCTCAGGAAGTCTGTACGGCTCTTTCTAATGGGACCTGTGTGTGTTGAATATGGTGTTCTATGTTTTGGGCTTTACCGGGGTACTAGTAAATGTAGTACAGAATGATTGTAGAAGGTGTTGTAGTTCTGTGTGTTGTTTCTGATCCAGAGAGGGTTACAGAAGACATCCTGAGGACCCTTTGAACCTTCAAGTCATCCATATGCGACTTCTAGGTCCATTTCTCAGTATCAGGAATCACCATTAGACTAGTCTCCTGGGGTACTTCTCATACCACTTCTTTAAATTAACATGATAAATCTTTTGCCAGGGCAGATGTCAGGGTGGCAATCTCACAATTTCCGGCTGGTCTGTCTGAGTACGGTATGGACCCTGCCATTTCATTAGTAGTTTGTTATGGGAAGAAGGTAATAACAACAACACTTGTTCCTCACTTTGGAAATTTTTATCCCTCTTATCTGCTGGTCGTATGCCTGTTTTTGTATATGTTATGCATATTCCTTTATTCTCATGAACCTTTAACATAGGAAACCAACCTCTGTTGTAAAGAATTCATGTACTCTGCAATGCTGGTGGTTCTCATCTCCTTCCTCCTTCCCATAATCCTTTCATGACATCTAATCGTCCCTTGGGTTCCTACCATACAGTAAGGCAAATGGAGAATACCCTGTCGACGCTTTGGAGGTACCTGTCTGTAGGTAACAACAGAAATGGTAACAGTTTATCCCAGTTATTCCCTTCCTCCTGCACAAATTTCCTTAACATATGCTTTAGGGTCTGGTTAGGCTTCAACAAGGCCATCCATTTGTGGTGATAGGAGAGGTTCATACTGCTGCAATACCCAATAGCCGATACAACTCTTTTAACAATGCTGAGTTAAAATTACTCCCTCTATCAGAGAGAGTATTTTTGTGGATCCCTACTCTACTAAAGAGCTTTATCAATTCTTCTGCCACCTTCTTAGTGGTTACTGTGTGTAGGGGAATTGCTTCTGGGTATCTGGTTACATAATCGCATGACCAGGATGAATCGGTTTCCACTAGTACTCTTAAGCAAGGGGCCTACAATATCTATCCCAATCCTTTGAAAGGGTGTGTCTATCAAGGAGGGTACATGGGTACTATTTCTTTACGTCCTACTGGACTAACTTGTTGACATTCTTTACAGCTTTGACAGTATTTGGCTATATCATCATGAATGCCTGGCCAATAGAATCTTTGTAATAATCTCCCCAAGGTTCGATCCCTCCTGCATGTCCTGCTAAGGGTATATCATGTCCCAGATGTATTAAATTATTTCTATAAGAAGTGGTACCACCAGTTGTTCCACCTGTTCCCTGAGTCTTCCTTGGTACAAACCCGATACAAAATTTAATTTTTGATTACAAATCCAGTGGTACCTGGATCTGGTTCCTTTCCACCTGTTGAAAGAGAGGTAGCAATGATGTATCTTTCCTTTGTTCATTGGGAATGTCGCAATCTATAAAAATAGAGCTTACAGATTTTGCTATTCTATCTTTGTCCTTTCCCCATTCCCTTTGCATTTTCTTCTTGGCAGTACATGTTTGTTTGGTTTTACCAGGGGATCATATAACTCTTCTTGAAAAGAGAACACTTCTCCAAGTTGTGGTGACTGTCTACTTTGTGCTGTTGTGGTGACCGTAATTATAGACTCCTATTGTTTAACAATTGAGTAAATTCTGGATAGTCATGTCCAATTAATATGGGTACTGGTAGTTTAGGTACTATACTGGCAGTCACCTGCACTTTTTCCTTCAACAGTTACCCTATCTTGACAGTAGGATAGTGGTGAGTATCACCATGGAAACATATTACATGCATATAAGACCCTGTTCATACTTTTGTTCTGGTAGCTAACACATCTGGTCTTATCAAGGTATGTTTGCTTCCAGAATCAGTTAGACCCATGACCTTTTGATTTTCTAACTCCATCGTGGTCATAAAATACCCAGCATTTAACAAGGCTACATGTACTGTCTGACCATTTGTTAGGGCAATATCTAGCTATATGACCCATTTTCTGACAGTTCGACAGATTATATCTGCTGGAAAAGTTAGTTTTTAGAGTCATTTTATTGTCCTTTTAAAGTCAATAGTGCTGGTCGCACCAGGCCTTACTCAGGTATCATTCACCCCATATTCCTATCTCAAAGACTTGGATTCATTCTTCGATAAGGCTGGTGTGCGGTTAGAAAATCTTCTGCCAATGATATGGCCTTCTCTGCAGTTTCTGGTTTGTGTTCCTTTACCCAGATCTGTACGTCATGGGAAGGATTTGTAAGAATTGTTCTACAATAAAGGTCTCCATAATAAGTGTAGTTGTCGCTCCTCTGGTTGGATCCATTTCAGCATAGTTCCTTTAAACAAGTAAAAGTCTCTCATGGGTTGTCTTGGGGTTGATATTTCAGAGCACTAAACCTTTGTCTATAAGTCTCTGAACTTATATCATATCGTTTCAAAATTTCAGTTTTACTGCATCATAATTCTCTGCATTTCGTGTGTCCACCTGACTGTATGCTAATTGCACTCTCCTGTCAGATAAGGGCTAATCGTATCACCAATTGACTCTGGGCCAATTACATGCTCTGGCTACTCTTTCAAAAGTTGTTAAGTAAGCCTCTATGTCATCAGCATTGGTCGTTTTAGTTAGCATGATGTCTCTAGGGTTGGAGGTAGTAGCATCTCCACTAGCCCCTGCATTAGTCCCCATTTGCTGTAAAAGTTTAACAGTTTCAGCCCACCTTATCTCTTGTTGCCTCATCTCCTCTGTCTTTCCTGGGCTTCTTGGTCACATTATTTTTCCATTTCCATCTGGCGGATGGCCAGCCAATGTACGAGACACGATAAGTCCTCTGGTGGTTCTTCACTGGGCAGTTTCTGTCGCTTCTCCTCCTCCATCTCATCCTCACTTGCTGCATCTTCCTTAACTTTGTCCTCCTTTCTCTGAACAGCCAGTTCCAGTCCTGGATATAGAGGTTCCCCAGTGATGGCTGTCTGGGTCCTGGTTAGCATACCAGCCTTCTTCTCGTCCACACCAAATGCCATCTCTGCATAGAGTTATTGGGTACCTGGTCAGGTCCCCCACTGGTTTCTCCCTTTTGCCATAGGCAACCAGTAAACACCCACTTCTGGTACCACTTTGTGAGCGTAGGTATAAACAACTCAAGAAGCAGAGACTGGAGACAGTACTTCAAGTTAAACACACATTTACTTCATGTGTGTTGTTTATTGAAGAATCAAAACAAAATAAGTAAAAGGAAAAATAACACTGTTTTGGATGAAAAATTACAAATCAAAGTCTGGCTCACCAAGAGCGTTTCAGCTACATCACAATAAAACTTACACCATAGAGTGAAAGTTGCTAAAGGTCCCACTACTTCTATGGTATTTCTCTGAAGAGAGGAAATCTGCTCTACCACCAATCTGCTCCAACTGTGTACTAGAGCTCCTTATACACCTCTATGGAGCAGAGAACAAGAGGTCATATGATTGTGTAGATCCTCCCTATTTTTATTATTAACAATTCTTTCCTTTATACAAATTATTGGAATATCAAATCCTAAGTATATTTTGCATAAAGATATGATTGCATCATAAAGTATTCCAATTTCCAGAATATGTTAATAGAAAAGACAAAAACAAGGTTGCATATCTAATGGCTTATTATATCAAAAGGTTCTGCCTACAAGGAGGAGTTAGTTTAGTACTCTGTCCTATAAATAAGCCTCATGTTGAGCAGCTGTTCCCCTAGTAGGAACTCTATCCCTTTAAGGCACAGGACCAAGCTTTAGGTAAGCAGCAAAATGATTTTGTTACATACATCACTTATTCTTACTTCTTAAAATACCTAATAGTTTGCTTTAACTACTCAGATTAATGTGGCACAAACAAATGTAGATATAAAACATGTTTTCTCCAGAGAAATTGTGAAATGGAGAGTTTTGCTTGCTCTACAGCCGACTCCCGTTTAAACCTAGAGAGAAGATGCAGGAGAATGGCTGAAACTGTACAGCAGACTGGCTAGCCGACTGCTGCCACTGCCACATCAAGTGTGTTTGACTTCATTTAAACAGTTAAACAACAAATAAGGGGCAAGAGAAGAAGCGGGTCCTCTTGTTTTATGTATCAGGAAAAGGTAGTTTCACTGTAAAGTGCAGGATTAGTGTTTTCATTTTCCTTTACAGCTGACCTAGCACTTTCTTCTGCAAAAGCTATATTTAGCCTACTAATACTATATAGTTCAGCATGAGACTGCTTATTTGCTAAACGGGGTTTTGAAAGGAACTTATTACTTTCTTTTAATGAGGCCTTTTCAGATGAAGCTAAACAACCCCCCATTTCTGAGGAAACCATATCCCGAGGCAGGTAAAGAAAACAGCAGGAGAGAATAGTAAGGAGCTATAATAGAGGCCACCCTATTATAGTGGGAAAAGGGAAGTATAATAGAAAAGGAAGACTGCTGCAGCAGATTTAATAAAGAGTATAGGGCATAGAAAGGGGAATGCCTCGAGATACTGGGACAAAAAACAAAACAAAGACAAACCCATAATTTATTGGGGCAGAACTGCCACATACCCTTCACTTTGTCACAGCCATGCTTGAAACCATTTATGAGTTTTGGTGTCTGCCATATCTCAGTTGGCAGACTATTCCACATTTCCACCACATTTCTGGAATATAAAACTTTCCAATATCCCTTTTGAACTTCCCTCCCATCAGTTTCTACCTGTGTCCTTGAACTGTTACTCATACTAAGTAGTTCTTCTCCATTCACCTTGCTTATTCTTTACAGTAACTTGAAGGTCTCTATGATATCACTCTCTCTTGTCTGGTCTCCAGTGAAGACATGTTCAGTGCCTTAAGCAGAACCTCATAAGATTTGTCCTGTCATCTCTGAATCATCCTGATCACCCTTTGTTACACGGTCTTCGGTCTGTTCTTATCTTACCTGAGGTGAGGTCTTCAGAACTGGGCACAGTACACCAGGCACGACCTCACCAATGATCTATAAAGAGGCAGTAAACCTTTTTCTTAACTACAGTACAAAACAAATGGGTTTTTTTATAGCTAAGCCAGGTAAAAACAAAGCAGAATTTGATTAACTTTACTAGGTTCAATAGATCATGTCTTCAAGATAGAATTTTGAAAGATTCACATAGCTCTCACTGCTGATTTAGGATTTGGTCTTGTTACCATCTCAGGATGAACTGGCCTTTGTGTCATTAAATCAAGTAATTAAATTAGGCATACTCCTGGATGCCTTCAGTGATCATCACCCAATCTCGTAGTCATGAAGGTCCATAGAACAAAATGCACACAAATCCCAGCTGCGCTTTTCAGCTCCTTAAACCTCAATCTCCTTCTTAATGAACTGGCAAGCTCTGATTGGTCCCCTCACTGCCTTTGCCCTTCCAATGACCAAACCTTGCTTATTTTAAAGATAAATTTCTAACTACCTGGAACTCCTACACTCCATTCAAATGCACTAGAGTTCATGGCAACCATCATCCCTGGGTCTCCCTGAGTTACTGACCTGTCTCAGAGAGTGAGACAAAGCTTGGAGGAAACATAAGGCCTCCCAGCTTCCCCAGACTATGCCAGGTATTGCATGTTAAGAAATGCCTGCACAAAAGCTACCAGACTTATCAAGTCTGAATATTTTAAATTATCTTTTCTCAAAACATCAATTCCCTACAAATTCTGGAGCGTGGTCCTTGCCTTTTTCTCCCCACTTCACATCTGCTTCCACCAGTGCTTAAAATAAACAACTCATTGGTCTCAAACCATGCGAGTGGCTCAAGAGTTTAACTCATATTATACCTCCTGTATCACAGTACTCTAAAGTCCCTCCCTCTATCTCCCCATCCTCCCACACCCAGCACTCAACCACTCTGCTCCCACCCTTCCTTCTCCTTTCTGCTGTCTCCCTAGAGGAAACACTGATGGTCCTTCTCTTAATCCTTCTATAGGCTCATCACCAGATGACCTTGACCCTAAATCCTCCACCTTTCAGCTTCTGCTATAGCCTACCCTCTCTCCTTAATCCTAAATCTCTCCTTCTCATCCTCATCTGTCCATTCATCCTAGAAACATGCGGTGGTCCTCCCCTCTCCCAAAGGGTAGTGACCCTCCTCCCCTGCAAATTTTCACCCAATCTCCTCCTCCCTGCCCTTGCTAAGCTCCAAGAACACCTGGCCCTCTCTCAACTAACCTCCTTCCTTGATGACTCTTCCTTTTCACCCTGCTCCAATCTGGTTTTCAGAAGAATCACTTCAATACCACCTCCTACTCAGGCTCACTGACTCCATCTCACTGGGATGGATAATGGCCTCATTACCTCTGTCATTGTCGACCTCACATGGCTTTTGACACTGTCTCCCATGCCCTACTTCTTGACTCCTTTATGGCTGCTAGGTTGTCTACATCTGCCCAAAACTGGTTTAGAACTTACCTCTCAGGCAGAACACAATCAGTCAAGATCCAGGATACAGTCTCTCCCCTCTCTATTTCCACAGGAGTCCCACAGGGTCTCAGTGCTTGGACCCATTCTCTTATCCATCTTCCTAGATGACTTGCCCTCAGTATGCTCCCCTCCCCCTATCCATATGTATGCCAATGACACTGTCTTGTTCTCCTCTGAAAATGCCCCACTGATGTAGCAATCACCCTTCAGCATGACTTCCACCAGGTTCAGCTATGGTTTGCCTCACATCACCTATTTCTAAATGCCATAAAGACTGTCTCCATAACCTTTGGCACTAGGCAGAACTCTTTAGGCTCCACCCTTTACCTTCTTTCCATACCCTTGATGGGACAATCCTAGAGAACACCTCCTCATTCAGATACCTTGGGGTTTGGTTGGATCAACAACTCAACTTCTCTGGAAACAATGAGGCCATCTTGAAAAACTGCGCCCCAAGCTTGATGCCTTATTCAGGGACTGTAGTTGCATCCCTCCCACGGCGCATCGTAAACTAGCCAGAAGATGATCCTCCCATTTTTGACTACTGTGATGTAGTCTATGATGTCGCTCACAAATCCTCCCTAACCAGACTGGACACTCTAACCCATTCTGACATTTTGTCCTTGATGCTCCATCACACAGTCATCACTGTGACCTCTACTATGCCCTGTCCCTTCCCCCACTTGCAAACAGGCACCTCCCTCATTGTGCCAAACTCACTTCTAAATTTTGGTTGGAGAACTTCCTCCTACCTCTCATGCTCACTGCCTTCCACCCTCACACTCACACTCCCTCAGATCCTTTGACACCGAACTTTGTTGGTCCCCATTGAAACACTCTCATCGGTCAGTCAGGCTTCACCTATTGTTTACTGAAAATCTGGAACTCCCTGCCCCCCAAATACGGCATCCTCCTCCTCCTACTCCCTTGCCTCTGCCTTACATAACTTTCTCTCAGCTAACTGCTCTTGCTTAACCTCCTTAATCATCCTCCTATACCTTGCTCCTGTCCATGACTCACATCCCTGTTACACCTTCCTTCCCCTGAGCCTGCTTCTCAGCATGCTCTCCTTTCCTATCACCGCTTACCCCTCACTCCTACCCCTAAACTTCTTCCATTACCAACTTGCCCCTGCTTAGCTTTGAACTCTGGCAGGGTTCTCAGCATCCTGCAGGATCGAGCACTGGGCAAGCCTCCTCATTCCCCTCCCTCCCTCCCTCCCTCTCCTTTTTCCCCAACTTGTCCTTACCTAAATCTGACCTCTGTCAGGATTCTTAGCACCCTGGTGATGTCTACTCTAAGGTAAGTTTCTTCCTCCCTCATTTTCTTCCTTTCTCTTCTATCCCCTTATTCCTCTGTCCAACTTATCCTCACCTAATTCTATCCTCTGACAGGGTTCTCTGCATCCTGGAGGCCCCAGCACTGGGCAATGACTCTTTCTATCCCTCTCCCTCTATCCTTTCTACCCAACTAGTCCTCTCCTGATTCTGTGCTCTGTCAGGGTTCTCAGCATCCTGGAGTGCCCTAGTCTGAGGCAAGCTTCTTCTTTCCCTCCTCTTCCCTACTTTCCCTTCATCCTTTCTTTCTTTCTTCCCAACTTGTCCTCACCTAGTTCTGCCCCCTGGCAGGGTCCTCAATATCCTGGAGGGGTCCAGCACTGGTAATGACTCTTTCTTCCTCCCCTTCCCCTCCATCCTTGTTACCTAACTCATCCTCACTTGACTCTGCCTCTGGCAGGATTCTTAGCATCCTGAAAAGGCCAAGTCTTAGGCAAGTTTCTCCCACCCCTCCTCCTCCTTCCCTTTACCATCCTCTCTACTATCCCTATCCAACCTCTCCCTGCCTACTCCTGCCCCTTATTCTAAGTCCTCACCTCATTCCACCACTGGCAGTGATCTCTGCACTCTAAAGGGACCAGTTCCAGGAATGACTCATCTTTCCCACCCTATCCCTTACTCCCACCTCTCCTGTCCCTCTCTCTACCCCCTGCACTTAAACAAAGGAATTTGTTCACTTAAACTAATAACTTGCACTTTTTATTCCATCTGAGGTGCTCCCAGATTGTATTAGCCCTGTGTTAACTTGCCCCTCACAATGGATTTTGCTCACTTTCGTTGGTAATGTTCCCCCATCTTTATCCTCACCTTCCACCAGCTGGTTTCCCCATCTACCCTGTACCCCATTGATGTCCCCTCACTGCACCTTGTTCACTCAATAATTGCTAAATAATCTGCTTTTTAACTGTGATCCATTTCTGCAAGGAATTGGCTCCAAGGCTACATTAAATTTCTGTACTATGTTCCTCAGATATGCCACTTGTAATTAAGTGCATATTCCACAGGTATTATATATTGAACTGTATGTTATGTCACAAATGCAATTGTATGATTATTTATGATATTTTTAACTGTACGTCTTTTACAAATGTAATTGAATGTTTAATTTCTTGGATATGTTAAATGTTAAACTGTATGTCTAATTTTTCATTCAAATATACCAACCCCCAGGTTGCACTGGGAGACAAGCAATTTGTTGTTCAGTGTGCCTTCCTGGTGAAATATTTCAATAAATAAAAAATAAAGCAAATAAGTGGTCCTACCCTATTATGGTCTGTGTAAGAGCTGGAGAATTGGTCACTTCAGACTGTTATTGTTGCACTGAAGCACCTTGCCATGCCAATCCAGTTGCTTCAGGTTGCTTAAAACATAGGTCATTTATTTTGGAAAGTGATGCACTTTTCTATTTACCTGGATATATCTCTGATCATGAAAAGAAATGAAGAAGGCCTGGGTTAATAAAATTGCTTGATTGACCACGGAGCAGAGGCACATATGTTTTTCCCACAAGGTTGCCAGTTATGGCTGTTATGCATAGATATCTGTTCACTAATTCTGAGTCCATACAGCAGTTTGCAATGAAGTCTGGCACTTGTGAACATTAATCAGATGGCCAAGTAGTAGGCTTTTCTTTTAGCAATCAGTCTATACTGTATATATTTGTCTTAATGTTTTGTCTGTTGTTATAATCAACTCAGAGTTATTTGTTATAGACAGTATGCCTCTTCAAGTGCTAATATTTTATTTGACCTTGTGCTACTTGATATCTTTTTATTTAAAATTACTGCAGCCTGATTGGCCAGCAGCTGTGAATTGTAAGAGCACTGCCACTGATTAAAAAGTGGTGCTCATCAGAAAACAGAATACTAACATATCAATGCCTTTACACACACCCCACAAAAAAAGTGACTGCCATTACAAACATAGCCGCTACCTTTAATATCTCTAAAAAGTTGGCTAGGTCCCAGAAATGAAGCTTTCTCAAAATTTAAAACGAACAAAATACATTTCCTTTCCTTCACAATCCCCTTCCTACAGCAATACTGCAATTAAACAAGCATTGGTGAATACCAGATTTTGCTTGCTTGTATTTTCTGTTGTTGTTGAGCATAGATAGCACAGCAGTTAAAATTAACAAATAACATGAATTATTAATAGTGAAATTGTATGACTGGAAAATGAAGAGGTTAACATATAACATTGTTGTTTTCTTAGAATATGACTCTGACTAGTCAAGCTAGCATTTTTATTACCCCAATATATGAACATGACAGGTGTCATTTACCAAATGCCACCAGAAATGTGATTTTGTTGAATGACCACAAAACTGATTTGGTAGGAGGGGCGGGCAGAAAATGAAACTTGCCATGTTCATGAGATGGGGTAAAACATGGCCTGTTAAAATGTGGATTCAAGCTGGCCCAGTTTTGCTGAAGGTTGAAGTGCTGGATGCCACACCGCGCCATGCCAGCAACCCAGGTTCAGGAACGACCTCAGGTCATCAGGGTGCTGGCACAGGGGGAGGAACAGGTTTAGCAGCCTAACAGCTGCTCTCTCTCCTGGGTGGTTGTCACCTCCCATAGTTCTGCTGCCACCGGTGGAGGTCTAGTGGCAGCACAGGCATGAAGGAGCTGCAAGTCAGGAGGGTGCCTCAGAACATGGTGTGTGCATGCCTCCAGATGTGCATGAACAGGAAGGGGCAGATGAACACAGGAAAAGCACCGGATAAAAACATAGCAGGAAAAGAAATTTGGATTCAAAAGTGTAATGTTCAGTGTGGCAGCATGAGTGAAATCAACTGTTCTTGACAGGCTGCTCATGCTGACCAGTCTTTACCTGGCAAAATTTAGTGTTGTGATCACAGTGATGCTTCATGGAGAAGTTTATATACAATATCAATATAATAGACAAGCATTTGTCAATGCCGAATGTTTGCTTGCTGATATTAACATTGGACATGCAGGAGTTGGACAGATGCAGAATAGGAATGGCAGTGAAGTACTGAACTCACGCCAACCCCACCTCCACACTGCAGAGATGGACAGGCACTGGGATGTGTCTTTGGGTCGCTCATGGCATTTCACCTCACCATATCCTGCAGACACCGACAAGTGTTGAGGCGTGACTTGGTGTGTTCGAGCTTACAGTCACCCCATTTCATAAGGATATACACTGAAATGGGTGCTGTATAGCAGAATGGGGTGAACTCTGGGGCTGAAGAGTCCAAGGCACACCTCAATGCCTGTCACTAACTTCAGAGTGGGAGTGAATGGAGTGAGCATTACAGCAGACAATCCAAAGGCACACCCTGATGCCTGTCAGTCTGTACAGGGTGGGACGTTATGGTTACCCTAACACCCTGGAAGTTTGTTGGTATTTGCACTAAATTTTCAATATGGCCTTTTGTGACCCCACCTCATGAAAGCATTTGGGACCTCTGCTCATGAACAGTGGCACTGTGATTTTGTTAATCTGTCCTGAACTTTGATGTCCCACAGCGACTATGCCATTCTGTGCCACATGTGCGAAAACACAGATTGGGCAGGATGTGAAAATGACAGCTGTACTATTCATAGGGAGGTGTGAAGTGTTGGTAATGTTGAAAATCTGGACAGAAAATACTAAAAATGCTCAAACTTCTGAGTGTACATGGAAACTGCACAACCCACACTCATACGACAGTCATTTAGTGGAATTGTTTCACCAAATTTTCAACATAGGCATTTTGTGACCTCTGCTCATGAACACTGTCACTATGATTTTCTTAATCTGTCCTGAACATTGATTTCCCACAGCTACGTATAATTGTAGCCACATGTGTGAAAACACATTTCAGCCAGGATGTGAAAATGACAGCTGTATTGTTCATAAGAAGGTGTGAAAAATGCCTTTTGAAAATGTGGAGTGAAAATATTACAAATTGGCAAAGTTATGAGTGTGCATGGAAATTGCTCAACACACACTTGTAACATAGTCATGTTTTGGATTTTTACCAAATTTGCAACATAGGCTTTTGAGAGCCCACCTCATGAACATTGACCCTGTTGTTTCATTAATTGATCCCAAAAGTGATTCCATGCAGTGACTGCAAAATCCAGATGACAAGACCGAATAACCAGATGACAGTCACTGAATTCATGAAATGGGTTCCCAAGAACCCCATGTTGAAAATTTGGTGCCAAAATTCATGAAAATTGCCATGGTATTTACATAATTTGTAAAATCCCATTTATGCTATTTATACAGCTTACCAGCATTTCTTCAGTTCGCAGTTGGCTTTGAAGAGTGCAGATGTGTTCCTGGTCCATCAAGATAATCACACCAGGCTCCAGAGGTAAGTATGGGGTGAGGAGGGGTGGGAGGTGAGGTGCACAGAGGGTGAGTGCAGGTTGGGGAGGGCACCAGAATCAACAAGGACATTTTTTCTTCTACAGGGAAAAAAAAAAACAGCATGAAGGTTTTCTTGTTTTACAGGTGGTTTGGTATGCTGAGTGCGCTGCCAGCATGCCATCAAAGTATTTCTTTGGGGAGGTCTGTAGCCAATGGGGATCGGGCATCCCCATTGGCACATTCAATAATGTTGAGGGGTGGGCACTCTGAGCCAAGGGGATTAGGCACCCCCTGGCATACAACAAATGGGGCATTATGCCAACAGGGATTGGGCTCCCCATTGGCAAATGAACTGGGGTGGAGGCATGGTGACAGAGGGATTGGGCACCCCAGTCAGATTTCATGGGGATTGTGAGGCGGGCTGTCAGAGAAGCCACCTCCAAGTTTATTGAAACAGAACACCAGACAATGCAGCTGTAATTCACTGCTACAATCAGGACTGCCCCAGTAGCAAAAACAGTTGATTGTTAATGATGGTGCACCCTGATTGCAGCAGTGAGTTTCTTCAAGTTGGTGGCATGCTACATTACTGCTGTCATGGACAATGTGATCCTCTATTGGCACCACATGGACCAGCCCAAAATGGACTGCTGGCATTGGCAATAACACTTCTGTTATCCACCAACTCAGTACTGCAGCAAGCTGCTGCAATATGTTTCTTGTGCATGCACACAAGCAAACATAAAATGGATTGGTGCTGTCTTTAAAACTTGAGATAGGCATAACAGAATCTTAAAGGAGAGGAACAAGGGCAAGTGGAAGTACTGCAGATCAAATAAGGTCTGTGGGAATACTGTAGGTAGGGTTAAATAAATGGGTAGATTGGGTAGACCAAGAGGTCCTTATCTGCCAATGAATTCTATGTTTTTTGTTTCAATGCATACAGACAATGGCAGCATGGGGGAACCTATACTTATGACTTAAAAGACTTGTTGCTTACTATGGAATGCTGGAGTGTTGAGAGCTCACACTAAGGCAGAAGTCACAATAATATTGTACTGTCCAATGGTGCATTTCAACATTACTTTTATTTGATAGAGATTGTTTTGTTATAGCTATAGCTTGCATTTATTTTAAATTGGGAAAATATAATTAAATTCAGATTATGTTACCAATGCTCATTATCCATGAAACATATCATGGCCAGCCACTGGTTGATTAATTTTCATGTTTGACATTTGCATGAATCTTTTAAAATAAAGGTTAATTTAATGACTTACTGTTGCAGCATAGTTCATAGCAAACTCAGTGTCCCAAACACAATGTCCTGACTGTGCGCCAGCTGCTCTACATTTCAGAAGCTGTCACAACCCACTGAACACTCTACTTGCCTGGGAAAGGTATAGAATGTTTCAATGTTATTTAGAAATTAAGCACTATTCTTTTCATGAGATGAAATTAAGGCTCTGTCACAAAAATTAAAGAACACTTATAGTAATACAGTTCAATACTTATGGGCTCTAACATGTTTAAAATGCTCATCATAAATTGAATTCTGACTGCTCCTCAAATTCTCTTAGAGTACACTTTTCATGGAATTGAGACATGGATCTAATTGAGGTCGACAGACATAAGCTGACCAAAGTCAAATTAGATCCAACTGTTCTGTAACCTTAGCTGCATCTGAATCACACTATTACCACTAGAGGATAGTTGAAATAGAAAAGACAATCTGTTTTCAGCTGCCTCTATAAACCAGGGTGACAGTGGTCTTACTCACTTGAGTCTCATGTTCATCACAGTTACCCATGGGGAGCTTGGTGGATTTTCCATTTTCAGAGGAACAGTTATCCAAGACATTGTTTAAATATTAAAGATAGTGTATTAATGGTGAAGCTTTATTAAAACCGATCAAATACACTATTGTTACTTAAATACAATGTGTGCTAATGGAGTGTTGAACTAATCAATTGTTATGTAGGCCATTGGTGAATCATGGCATCATGCTGCTTCACAGAGCCCCATGATGCCTTGGTATCTGCAGATGTACCACAAACTTTGATTGAGTACTTGGCATCAGGCTCATTTAAGCTACTGTCTGAATCATTTTCACTCTCTTAAGAGCTGTTCTGTGGTTTTTGCTGTGGAAAACACTTCCTTGATATACATGTAATTATCAAGACTAACTCACCAATGAATACTGTTGCCAAATGACTGAAATACTGTGAAGGCCATTACAGTGACAAAATCTGCAGTTCGCTTTAATGGCCTGCGTATTACTGATACTGCTTTCTCTGGAGATTTTGCCCCTTCCTAAAAACAACTCCCACTCAGAGCTGATAATCTATAATGTAGGTGGTGCAGGGGCAGAGGCCCCACATTTGGGGATGCAGAGGTAAGCCCTGCAAAAAAACACTTGCTTCCCTGACAGCACAATGCTGACAGTCGGCATTGTGCCATTGCAGTAATGCCGTCAAAACTATGTGGCTTTCAGTGATCAAATCCTTTTGACCTGCTGGAGAAGAATGAGGAAATTGCCAAATATATATATATTTGTAGCAGTGATAATAGTAGAGAACAACCCTTCCATAAAAAGATTTGAAAAGTTATACTATGGGACTGCTGTGGCACCAGTTCCTTCCCTCAAAACATAAATCTCTTGGTGTAGGGAAACCTACTGTGCAGGCCAAGTTCCAAACTATAGGGAGAATCAATTATTAGAGGAAGGGAAGGGCTAGAAGCAGAAATGAAGGAGTGCTGGCTAGTTACAGAATTACAGAGAAAAACATGCAAGCATATATTTGTGGTGGACTGCATGGCTACAAACAGCAGTGGTAGCAGGACAGGCAATTCTGGTGTTAGAGAAATAGAAGGGTCCTAACAAGAGGAGGTCATGTGTTGTACCAGTAGTGATTAAGGGTAGGTGGTGGTGCCAACTTTCATACTGGGACAACATATTGCTGCTGAGCTCCTCTGGTTTTAATAAAACTCTACATTTGTGAATGCTTTATTTGGATCCTCATGAACTTTGTCTGGGTACTATTGTTGGAATACATTTTGTAGCCTAGAATGGGACCAGAACTGGATAAATCTAAAATATCCTTTGGCAAATTTTTGGATCACAATATGGGTGGTCCCTTGGATGCAATAGATCACTACAGACAGCTATCCAGAGGATTTTAACACAAGCCCCACCCCATCCCCCAAAATAAAAGATTGCTACCATAAATTTTCAGTTAACTCTTATGGGTACATGAGTACAAACATTGAAGTGGCAGTGGAGCAGCAAGAAACACTCTCAAAGTATCAACATCTATTTGAAGGGCAGTCCATGAAGATATAAAGCTTCTAATAACAATATTGAGATACTCAAGAATCAACTGCACCACTTCCATAAAGTATAGAAAAAATAGCACACAACATTTTAGTATGGATGCACTACTGACAGAGCCTGCCCAGCTCCAAAATAGTTACTCCACCAATTACAGAGTGCTCATGAATCTGGAAGTAGACAGCACTGCTAAAGATCTTTAAAAGAAACTGCTTTTATTAAAATTCAGGTGCCATCATACATGAAACAGGTCAGCCTCACTAGGTTACACCCTGCACTTCACTCAATAGACCCTCCTTAATAAGAGGAGGGCTTCCTAAGGAAGCTCTATTGAGTGAAGTGCAGGGTGGTAGCCTAGTGAGGCTGTTCCGTTTCATGTCTGATTGCACTAACAAGAGGTTTTTCTTTTCAAAAATCTTTAGCAGTATTGTCGAATCCTGGGTTTGGGAGTGCTCTTGTCTTTGGTGTAGTGCACACCACTACATTCAGTATCTTGTGGTTGCCTGCTTCAATTTCTGAGACTGATTTGCGGGGACTGAACAATTATTTTCACAAGAGAGCCTGCAGGCATCAAAAGATGTAATTCGGTATCTTTGGGTGTTGTGACTGCAGATAAAGCAAAAGAGGCAAGATGGTGCTGGACAGAGTCATACTGCTTAGCTTTGAAGCCCAGATAGAGGTTGGTGCTGTTGGTAGTGTAGCAGCACTGCTCCCAAGGAATAATTTCTTTCTGGGAACTAAACATGTGTTTTCCTGATGTGTTTGGCAGGACACAGAAATGTAGGCAAGATCTGATTGGAGGGCTTGTCTGATGGAAATAGATTTCAGTGCACTTAGTTTGTCCTGCCCAGCTCAGTGCTTCATAAAGATCAAACTTATTTGCATCCCAATTCTGAGATTGTTGGTTATTTATCTGAAGTGTGCAAACAGCAACAGATGAGACTAGTGCTGTGCAGAATTCTCAAATTTCGACAGAGGAGAATTCATGGAATTGAAAAAAAATCCAGCTTATTCCACACAATTCCATTCATAGCAGAATTCTGAAATTTCAGAAAATGGAATGTTTTCCCAGATCAGGAATCCATTGCTTATGCACCAATTATTTATTCTGCAGTCTGTGGAAAATTATTCCACATCTTACATAATCCGTGGAAGTTATATCTTGGTTTGCATCCAAAAGCTATTTGGAATTCCACAGAATTTATTTATTTAATATTTGGAAAAGAACTTTGAGTGCAAATCTTTTAAAAAGGTTCCACATCAGAGTTAAGAAAAGAACAGTAGGTGAACAGCAATATACAACACAGTGAGAGATAGCAATTAGTTTCGGTACTACAGTATTTTTGCTAGCCTAGGTAGAACACATAATACAGCATATTACACAAGTTTAATGTACTAATGACTATCAGTGGTTTCAAGGGTTAGGTGCTGCATCAGAGAATGAGATAAAGAGCAGTGGTGAGAAAACAAGGAGGGAGGGAGCAGCCTCCGAAGGGGCATTATCGAGTATAAGGGTGGGGTAATTTGTGTTTGGGTAGTGGAGTAAGGGTGAAAGAGTGAGAGTGGGCAATATGGTGGAGAAGTGCTTGACTAAGGGCAGGAGTGAGGCAGGCTTGGCCGGGTGATTGAACTAATAAGGAGTGAATGAAAAAAAGAAGTTGTGAAAAATATTTCAGAAGCAGAATTGCAATTCTGCATGGATTCTGCCAGAGGAGTTCAGCATTCCACATAGCTTTAGATGAGGTACATAAAGATGGACTTGTAGATTGAGGATCTTAACAATGACTGACTTCTGTCCTGTTTCAGTTAAAGTAGATATTAAGGACTTGAATGTCTCTTATTGATGGCATCCAGTTTTAGAGTGATTTAGAAAACAAATTCCCATTTTGTGAGTGGGCAAAATGTTAAGTGGGTTTAGGAGGGTAACTGTCTCAGGATTTTATGAAAACCTTAATTTTTATAATTTCTACTAATTAAAGACATACTCCATCTCTTCTTTTTCTAGTGTTTTAAAACACTCAGATGGTTATATATTATTTACAGTTTTAGGGCTATTTCAGAAGATGACTCTATAAGGTGATTTTTACTTTTGTTATTTCTCTTGCAGCCCTGTCACTTGTTGATGTATTGGGGTGAAGGATTTCATGTATCATTAGCATGCTTTACTGTTCTTTTTATGTGGTCTGCATGTGGTCTCAAGCTTTAATTTTGGATGATTTTCCATCAACCATCCAGCTACTGAGTCATGGAAATTTCATGGGCCTATTTGTTTTTACTTTATTAGATGTGGTTGGGTAAGAGCAAGGCATGTTTTTGATGTAGAGTACCTGATCCTTGTTTTTATTTCCTTCAGACTAGGTTCCACAGGGGTCCATCCTGGGACCTACATTATTTATTATATTTAAAAATTACCTGAATGTGGGTACTCCACAACAGAATCACCAAAGTTGTTGATGACACTAAGATGGGAGAAGTTGCAAGATTCCAACAGGAGATAAATGGAATGCAGAGGACCTGGATAGGATTGGGAAATGGTTGACAAAATGGCAGATGAGCTTCAGTGTTGAGAAATATAGAATGTGTTGGCAGAAAAGGACCAGTAGGCCCATCTTGTCTGCTCTATTTTTCCTGTCTAACACTACACCCTGGACTCTGTTTGGTCACAGGTGTCTCTCCCTCCTCCCTTATCTCTGTTTATTATACCCATGTGCCTATCCCATACAAGTTTGAAGCCCCCACTTGCTTCTCCCTACCACCTCTTCTGGGCTGTTCCTGGTGTCAACCACCCTTTCTGTGAAGAAGTATTTTTATAACATCCTTCTTAAACTTCCCCATCAAGCATCATAGCATGCCCCTTCTTCTGGTACTCCTCCTCCTCCTGTGAAAAGACTCCCCCTACTGAACATTCTTCACCCCTATGAGATACTTATAGGTCTCAGTCATGTCCTCTCTCACTCCTCTCCTCCATGGAGTGCGAGTTGAGCTCCCACAGCCTTTCATCATAGTTGGTTTCTCGGGCAACACCCACACCATTTCACTCAGGCAGACCGACCCGCAAATTGGAAGATTCACAGATAAATAACTAAGCGACCAGGAGTCAATAAAAATATGACAGGACAATGAGCAACAGAATGGCAAGTCCATGTATAGCAGGTCCATAAGCACAAAAATAAAACATTCAAACAGGCGGCTAGGCTACAGAGCAGCCCGACAGTGTGCCCAGCCTGGTGGCCATCTTCCATCCTCTGGTGGCTTCCACCGTGTTGATGTCTTTGTGGAGGTGCAGCCTCCAGAAATGGACACATTACCCCAGGTGGTATCTCACAAGTGAACAATACAGAGGCAACACCACCTCAATTCACCTGCTAGAGATCCCTTTCCCTATGCACCCCAACATCTGGCTCACTGTGCCTACTTGCCTGTTGCACTATCCTGCCACCATGAGATCATCAGCTATGATCATCACAAAGTCCCTCTCTTGCTTGGTAACTGCAAGTACCTCCTCCATCTTATACATAGCCCCAGGTTTCCCCACCTAGGTGCATGATTTTGCACTTTTGGCATTGAAACAACAGCCCCTCCCTAGATCACTACTCTAGTTTTCCCAGATCACTTTGCATTCTCTCCACCCCATCCTGGGTGTCCACCCTGTTGCAGACCTTTGTGTCATCTGCAAAGATACACACCTTCCCTCAATTCTTCAGTAATGTCATATGAAGACATTGAAAGGACAGGACCCAGTACCGATCCCTGTGGTACTTCACTGGTCACTCTCCTGTCGTCTGAATGACTGTTATCACCACTGTCTGTTACATATCTTTCAACTAGATAGATACCCATCTTACCCTCTTCTCCTCCACCCAATGGCTGTTAGGTTCTTTATCAGCCTTATGTGTTGTAAAGTGTCAAAGATCTTATGGCTGTCCAGGTAGGCTACACCCACTGCCTCCCGATTCACCTCTCTTGTTACCCAGTCAAAGAAATCTATGAGATTTGTTTAACATGCCCCATGAAGCCATGCTGCTGTTGGTCCTGCACCTATATGTCTCCAGGTATACCAAGATCTGCTCTCCTTCACAAGGATCTCCATTAACTTCCCTGATGTGAGACTGACTGGTCTGTAATTGCTGGCCTCCTCCTTGCTGCTGCTGTTGTGCAGAGAGACCACATCAGCTCTCCTCCATTCCTCTGGAACCACCCTTCTTAAATGAGGTGCTAAATAGTGTTGCCAGAGGGGCAGCTAACACTGTTTACGGATCCTTAAGTACCCTTTGGTGGATCCTGTCTGCTGCTTTGTTTTCCTTAGGGCTTCAACCCTCAGCAGGCCCTCTTTTCTCTAAATGGACTGTGTCTGCTCCCCCTGCATATTATAGCATATTGGCTCATCCCTTTCCACTGTGAAGACTGAGCAGAAGTATTTGTTGAAAGTTAAAGCTTTTCTAGGTCTTCCTCCACACAGTCCTCAGCGTGGCTCAGTTGGTAGCACATCTGCCTCTGGACCAGAAGGTCATGGGTTTTGTCCCACACCAGGATTGGACTTGCACCTAAAATTGCTGGCATCTGAGTGCAGTATGGGGGTGCTGTACAGCTGGGATGTGCTCTCCTTTGGAGGAGATGTTAAACCGAGGTTCCTTCTGCCCCTCCTGGTGTTGTCCTTGTGGGTGTCCAGAGTGGAGTAAAGAACCCAGGGCACTCTTAAGCAAGAGCAGAAAACAATCCCGGTGTCTGGCCAACAGTCCCCTTCCATAAACTGGTTCATCAATTATCCAGGCTGTATGTGGTGATGATGTGCGATATGGCCACCACCACATTCAGTCACTTCACTACCAGTCTAGCATTACTTGTAAAACACTTTGCAATACTGTGTATGAAAAGCTATACAAATACTGATTCTTCTTCTTCTCCTCCTGTTTTTTGATTTTCAGTATACTACCACTTGCCTTCCTCTTTTGATCATGTACCTGAAGAAAGTCTTATCCTTATTTTTGACCTCTTGGTGATCCTTTTCTCAGTTTGAGTCTGTGCTGTCCTTACCCTCCTTCCTGCCTCGTTTTGTTTCTCTAGAGACAACTCCTGTAAAGCAACATTTGGAACCTCCTTGTACCTCCTGAAGCTGTTTTCCTCCTTACTGCCTTAGTCACCTCCTTTGAGAACCACAATTGCCTCTTTCTCCTCTTACCCTTGCTTATTACCTTTAAACAGCTTGCCTTTACTTATTTATTCCTCCTTTATTCTGTTCCATTATGCCCGCCCGGCTATCCCCTCTCAGGAATTTCCTAAAGCAGTCTCCAATGTAAGATGATGCATTTAGAAAAGAAGAACATGGTTGCAAGATGCTACTTAAATGTTACTTCTCCTTTTGCAGTTGCATGCTGTAGACAAATAATGTATCTCACTCTTTGGATCTGTACTGCCTCTCCTAGATAGGGAGGAGGGTCTCAGGTTTGCAACTGCTACATCTGATCATACACAAGAACAGCTAATCAAGTGTGTATAAATTGTTGTTCCAGAAGCAAATGATTTGATACCTTTTAATAGACCAACATAGATGTAACAGCAAGAACAAAGTGCTCTAGCTTTGGACCAACCAGTCTTTCTTCAGAAGCCTATATAAATTGTTGTGGAAGACTTTATCCACTCATTAAACCATTTGTTATTGCAATATAAAGTGCCCTTTAAATACAATGAAATAAAGTGTTTACAATGTTATGTAATATACTTAATGTTATACTTTAGGGAGGCAGTATAGTGCAGTGGTTTACGGCTCTGAGTTGTAAATCTGGTGATATCCAGCAGACCAGACCTGGGTTTGAATCTTACAGCTTCCACTTGCATACAATGTGATCCTAAACAAGTCATTTAACTTCCTGTACTCCCAGGTTGTACCTATAAAAAGCTTTCAGCGTAGTGTGCTACTCCTGGTTAAACAACTAAAAAAAAATGTTTTGACATTTTTGAAATGAATGTAGAGTTTTGTAATCTTTCATTTAAGTTGCTTTATATGTCACTTCATTTTATAAATTGGCAAGATCCTAATTCCTGAATGGTCAAAACATGGTCACGTGTGGTGGTATAGCATAGCTATAAAAAAACTCCATTATTTCTTATGCCCTACTTAAAATAGTTAACTGTCAATGTTGTATTATAAGTTTTAAGTTTTTTATTATAGTAGGTCTCATAAGCCACCGAGTCTGAGCTCATTTCAGTGGCATCCCATGTTAAAAGATAAAATGCAATATATAAAGCTACATATCATAGTAAAAAACATACAGAAAATTAATCATATTACAGATATAATTTGTACATACAAGATACACTACCTAACAAAGGACCACTTCTATAAAGAGTTTTCAAGTTCACAGACTAAAGTGTGATATTACAATCAGAAAGACTTTTATTTTCACATCTTATAAATAACTTACTCATGTAACTGAAGAAGTAAAGTGACAATTTCACAACAATATTATAAACACCATTTGTTAAACATTTCGTAATTTACAGTCAAAAAAAGGTGTCAGCAATCTAGGAGGGTCATTGATGAAAGTCTGACCTTGGAATCCCAGGTGTTTACTTTAGTTAGGGACTGCTTTTTAAATCATTAGCTATTACCCCATTGTTTGACCTGATGACCTGAAAACATTGGTGCAGGCTTTCATTATTTTATGCCTTGTGTACTGTAGTGGACACTGCAAAGGACTACCAGTGATAAGGTCTGACGCCTGCAGATGAGAATGCTGTAGATCACCTCTGACCTCCTTGCAGAGTCCAAAGCATATCACCCAGCACTCTGCATCTGTATCCAGCTCTCTGCACATGCAAATGACTTTGTGGATTATCACCTACCTTTGTAGCAATATATCATCAGCTGTTGTTCAGTTTTCTTTAAACCTGAAAACTCCATGAATCAACAATACACAAAAAGTGCTTCACCTGCTTTTTAAAACAAATGTAGATGGAATTATGATGAGAGTTAAAGGAGAGCTAAGAGTTTAAGCTCCAAGGTGCCTCAGTAATGGTACAAAATGCAGACATTCTTGTGTCGGTCAGTTGGTGTTTTTATTTTACACAACTCCTTAAAACTCACCAGAAGGAGAAAGCAGTTCTAACTGTGAACATGTGCCTACACTACATCCATCAATAACAGGATGTATTCAGAGCCAAATGTAAATACCATGCTGTACTGCAGGCTCACAAGTTTAAAGATAGGCTGACTTTGCCAAAATGGGTGAGTGCTCAAGGGATGCACTAGCAAATGGGCAGGAAGGAGGGTGGAAGAACAATGGGAATAATAAAACTGCCATCACAGAGGTAACGAGCCTTTGTGTGAAGCAAATAAACAAAACAAAATGATGTAAGAAACCACTATGGTTCTCAAAGGAAGTGGCAGTGAAGGTTCAAGAGAAAAAAAGCATTCAGGAAGTACAAGGAATGCAGAGGAGCAGGACAGAGAACTGTATCAGTTAAAGCAAAAGGAGGCTGGGAAGGCAGTCAGAACAGCAAAGGCCCAAACTGAGGAAAAGATAGCCAACTCAGTTAAGAAGGGGATAAAACCCATTATAGGTACATCAGGGAGCGAAGGAAGACCAAGGGAGGGATAGTGAGGCTTAATAAAGAGGAAGGAGGGTGGGCAGAGGAGACTGTGAAAAGGCAGAGATACTAAACAAATATTTTGCTCAGTATTTACAAATGAAGAGGTGCATAAAACAAACAGTAGAAACACTCTGGATACAGAAGTTGATACCAGCCCATTTACAGAAGAAGGGTTCTGAAAGAACTCTTAAAACTGAAGTGGACAAAGCAATGGGGCCTGATGGGATTCATCCCAGAATTCTAAAAGAACTAAGGGTAGAACTAGTGACACCACTGACTACCCTTTTAACAAATCATGGGAGGATGGAGTGGTACCAGAGGACTGGAGGAGGGCAGATGTGATTCCCCTTCACAAAAGTGGGGCAAGGCAGAAGCAGGAAACTACAGACCTGTTAGTTTAACCTCAGTGATAGGGAAAATGATGGAATTACTTCTGAAGGAAAGAAGTATCGTATCGCGAGGCCAGAGGGCACGAGGACCCTAGGCAGCATGGATTCACAGTGGGAAGGCCATGCCAGACGAATCTGATAGATTTCTTTGACTGGGTGACCAAAGTTGTAGATCATGAGGGGCTGTGGACATGGCCTACCTAGACTTTAGCAAGGCATTTGACACAGTCCCACAGAAAAGATTAATATACAAGTTAGCCAGCCTGGGAGTGGGTCCCAAGATGACAGCCTGTGTAAAGAATTGGCTGGAGAATAGGACACAGAGGTAAGAGTAAATGGAGTCCACTCAGAAGAAAGGAAGGTTACTAGTGGGGTACCACAGGGTTCAGTATTAGGACGGTCTTCTTCAATGTCTTTATAAGCGACATTGCAGAAGGACTGGAAGGAAAGTATGTCTCTTTGCAGATGACACAAAGATCTGCAACAGAGTTGATGCACAGGGTGGGGTGGAAAGGATGAGAAGGGACTTGGCAGGTTAGAGGAATGGTCAAATGTATGGCAGCTTAGATTCAATGCTAAGAAGTGCAAGGTAATGCACCTAGGAAACAAAACCCAGGGAAGAGTACACAATGGGGTGAGATACTAACAACAACAAAATGGAAAGGACCTGGGGTAGTCATATCAGATGACCTAAAGGTGGGCAAGCAATGTGAGAGGGCAGCAAGGAGGGCTGGGGGATACTGGGATGCATGGGAGAGGCATCACCAGTAGAAAATGGGAAGTTATTATCCCTCTGTACAGACAGCATGTGAGACCCCATCTGGAGTACTGTGTGCAGTTCTGGAGACCCATTCTCCGCAAAGACATAGACAGGATGGAAGCTGTCCAGAGGAGGGCAACTAAAATGGTGCAGGGTCTGCACGGAAGACATATGAAGAGAGACGAAAGGAGCTTAATATGTATAGCCTCGAGGAAAGGAAGGAGAGGGGACATGATAGAAATGTTCAAGTACCTCAAGGGAATCAACAAAGTCCAAGAGGTAGCATCTTTCAAAAAGGGTGTGCAAGAACAAGACAGCACAATTTGAAGATAGAAGGGGCTGGCTCAGAGGTAATTTGAAGTATTTTTTCACAGAGAGGGTTGTGGATGCATGGAACGGCCTTCCGGAGGAGGTTGTGGAGTCAAAATCAGTGGTGGAATTCAAGCATGCTTGGAACCCGTCATAAAAACAATTCTAGGGGGTGGGGTAGGAAGAAGTAGGCTGTGGTTAACTAGGATCTGCAGCTTATCCAGTAGGTAGAGAAATGGGCAGACTGGGTGGGCCAAGCGGTCCTTATCTCCGTCAAATTCCATATGTATGTTTCTATGTAGGCAGGAGGCTAGATCAGGTCTATGTAAAGTATTATAATGTAAATTGTCTTCAACAAAAGGATTGTCTCTGCTGAACAGCACAGTGTCAGATCAGTGAGTGTTTGAAGAAATAAATGCTTTCTCTCATTGCCATTCTGTGTAAAGACTTCATGGAGAAATAATGCCTTCTGGATATTCACACAGGTTGTTGGAAGCCCTCTACCCCATTGCACAGGCTATGGCACAGTGCTCTCCCACTGTTGCCAAGGATGACATGAGTTGTCAGATCTACTAGGGAGCAGGCTGGAGCCCCCTACTGCACAATTTAAGCTAGCAGGGCCTTCTGTTCTTGTTGCTGACATTAGCCACCACCAGCCAGCCTCTGATTTCTGCCATAGTGTAAGTTGGCTGGGGTCAGTGGAAAATTGTAAGGAGTCAATTCACCATTCATTTCTATGTCTGGGACTGACTGAATTTAGATTGCTCTTAAACAACACAGAGATCTAACTTTTAAAGGACTACTCATAACACAAACTGGTCCTGCATATTGATCCCTTTTACTTTAAATACAGTATTCACACCATAGCTAGCATAGTTTATGACCAAGGACCAGCTGATTACATGACCTTGGCCAGCCAGTCAGGCTTAGCAAAGGCTCTTGCTTGCTTAGATCTTATGAGTGCTACATTGAAGCAGTCCTCCCTCAGCAGAAAAGAGCACAGGGCAGAAACACTGAGGTGTCACACTAGGGGCATCAGCCTGGGGCAGCAGATTGGCAGGAGACACTGAACCCCAAGTGTTTTGTCCCCTGAATACTGCAGTCACTCCTTGCCCTTCTAGCTGTCTACAACTGGGATCTGAACTGTTGCACCTGTTTGCATGGTTGCTTCTCTTCTGAATTATTTTGTCCCTGTGTCACTGTATAAATATCTTTGTATCTTTCTCCACCAGTCACTGGATTTATCCTTTTAACTCTGTTTATCACTCTCTTTGATGGGGCATCTCTGAGGAGCCCACATGACAGACACCCGCTTCTCCCAGCCTGAAGTCTCTCTTGACCCCCATCAGCACTGACCAGCCCCGTGGATCACCCTCTGGGGAGGGTCTGCCCCACCTACCTGGTGGCCTTCCTGATATTAGAGGTCAGACCGGTGGAGAGCCAGGGGACTGGTAGAAATGGCCCAGCACTGGGGATGTGGGTTCTGTCCCTGGAGCCCTCGTCGCCTCCCCATCCAGAAAGGTTTTCTCCTTTTTGTTTCCAGGTGCAAAGACATGCAATGATGTCAACCCGACGTCCGCCAACACTCCTCCCACAACGTGGCACCACAATCCTTGTGCTGCTCCTATTCTCCACCAGGGGCTGCACAGGAGTGGTGCAACCTGGATCCCCCACCAGGAAGGGAGAGCAGTCCTCTGATGCTCAATCTCTTCTCTCCCTGCCAACCCCCAATGACCTGAGTCCATTCGAAACCTGGTTTGCTGGTGTGTGGCGAGGTGTGATGTCCAGCGATAGTAGAGTCATCTGGTCCTACTTACCTGGTACACTCTTAACTATGCAAAGCTCTACCCACATCCACAGTTCTGTGGTACAGCTGCACATGCTATGGTGTAGAAGCAGTGATGTGCTGGCATATACAACCAACACGCTACCCTTTATATTTAAAAAATGGAGTGAGAAGCCCCATTTTCTTAACAAAACCAGATTTTGTGCTGTTACATGGAGGGCTCCATCCTCTACACCCCATATGTATTTTTCTGTGTGACAGCTTCTCCTTAGCTGATGATGGTAGTGATCAGTAAGGTAGTATTCAGCTATAAGTTCTGTAAGTAGCATAGCAGTAGTATAGCATAATAAACACAGATTCCATGATGTACCACTAGACTACTTGTGTGAGTTCAGAGTCGTCCACTGTCATCCTAATTTATTTAGCTCCTTTAACACTTATTTGCCGTTGTCCACTTTATCTTTACCACTGTACTTTTACACCCAGCTGCATGGTCCCCAGCACTCTCAGAATCATGAGTTGTGCAATTTTAAACACTGGCTCAACAAATTCCTTTCTTGTCTGAATCAATCGCGTAAGCCTATGTCTGTCTCAGGGAACAAACTACTTTATGCTGTCATGTCAGCACTAGATTCCTCTTCCCCAGATCCAAAATATCCTGAGAAACATATCTTCCAGTACAGTCTACCTGTTATGGAAAACTTGTCTTGCATCCTTTTTACTACCCAATCTCTCCTCTGCCAATAAGACTCACAAGGCTACACTTATACCTCATTGAAATGTGTGTGATCTATACCTGACTGTTTTCCACTCGTGTTTTAACCAGTTATTTCTGTAGCTCACTCACTGAGAAACCTGTCATCATATCATACTGTGAACTGTGGACAATGTGTGCAGTACCCTTAAATCTATTATAATATGTTTATTTATTTTTATAGTATTACATGTTATCTCTCCCCACCCTCCCATCACATCTGTGAATGTGAGTGTCCTTCAATCTCTGTATGTTTACCTGGAAAAACAGTTTCAATAAATACATTTGCATTACTGTTTCCATGCAACAGTATTTCCTTTAAATTTCCATTAGAAGTAAAAGGAAGGAAAGCAACTGTTGTTGTGTAGCCACTGAAGATCTGGGTATCACTTAAATGTGGGTTGAGAAGACATATATGTTGAACATTCAGAAGGTGAGCTCCACGTTAACATAAATAGCCCTGCACTAACCAGACATGCATCTCTGAACAAGCCAGAGGTCATATTCAAAGTGACCCGTGCTGCAGTGCACAGTGAATAGTGCAGTTGTGATAGATACACCACTGCACCAAAACAAATAGGCAGGGAGGTAGTATAGCGCACTGGTTTAAGGCTCTGAGCTGCAAATCTGGTGACATCCAGTAAACCAGACTTGGTTTGAATCCCACAGCTTCCATTTATATGCTGTGCGAGCCTGACAAGTCACCAGCTTCCTGTTCCCAGGATGTTCCTGTAAAAAGCTTTCAGTTTAGTGTGCTATTCCTGGTCAAACAACTAAAAAAAAAATGAGGAGCTGCTCTCTTGCGTACTAGGTGGAGTAGTATATTTGAAGGATTTTGGAAGCTCTAAATGGCTGCTGGGCGTGTTATTTAACTATCCAAAACCCTACTTTTATCAACATGCTCAGTGGGGTATGACTCGCTGCTTCCACACTCCCCACAGCACTTGTGCCAGTTACTCCCTCACCCTCCCACCCTGATGCTCGTTGTGTAGTAGACTAACTCGATGGCAGCCTAGTGGTAACCTCTCACCCTGATCTCCACTGTATATAAATATCTCCTGGTAGTCCAGTTCTAAATGTATCCCTCCCCAATCCCTTTTGTGTAGTGAAATAATTCACTCTTAGACTAGCAGTACCACCTACCACCCCAATCTTATTGTGTAGTAAAGTAACTCCCTGATAATCCAGTAGTACCCCCTCCACCCAAATTCCCATTAAAAATGACTCTACTCCTTCCCTAGCCCAACCAGTCATCAGTTACCACTCTCTATACCCCATCTGTCACAGTCCACCTGAATAACCCCACTGTCAGTGACAGGTGCAGCACTGGATGGTGACAGGCCTTTCCCTTCTCACCATTTTGCTTGCCATCATGTGAATGACAGGATGGAGCAATTGTGTACTATAGAAACTTCTACAGTATGTACAGGCTGTGTCTCTGTCATTCAGATGGTGGCCAGTTGTGGTGGTGAGAGGAAGGTCAGTGTCAGTTGCAATCCAGTGCTGTGTTGGCTAATGCAGTGGAGTTATGCAGGTGGATCAGGTGCGGGGGGTGGAGGGTGTTGAGTGCTGAGTGGGTGGGCTGGGGAGGGAGGGAGGGAGGGAGCCATTTCAATGGTGAGGCACCACTGGACTACCTGAGAGTTTTGTTACTACACAATGGTGTTTCAGTGGGATGGAGGTCCTACTGGACTTCAGGGTGTTATTATACTACGATGGAGATCAGGTAAGAATATTGTACCATTGGATGACCAGGAAGCTCTTTTAGTTGGGGATGTTTTGTAGAGATCATGTGATACCTGTACTGTGCGAACCACATTGGCTGCCCATCCAGTTGTGCATTTATTTAAAGGTATGCTTGCTTGTACTGTAAACAAGACATTACATGGTATGGGTCCTTGTTACCTGAAAGATCTCCTTCCCCTACACTCCTCTGCCTGCCCCTCTGCTCTACTGATGCCGGCTTGCTCTCTTTGCTGCCTGCCTGATCCAGGCAGTAGTTGTCCTGGGACAGTGCATTTATTTGTTTTCCAGTTAATTCTTTTTATTTATTGTTCAAATTGACAAATTGACAAATACAGAGTATACATATGGAAAAATGGCAAGGCTGCATTCTACAATAATACACAAATCAATACAATTAACAGCTACAGTAGTCCTGACTGGCAAATCATACAGTATGAAATCAATGTAGTGTATTTTAAAGTGTGCTTTGAATTAATCTGCAGATAGATACCCATTTAAAGCCTTTAACATTAGTAACCATGAATCATCAATTCATCATGCTCGTTATATAGACCACATGTTTTCTCTTCTATGACACATTAATCATTTGTTTCTGTATATGCTCTCTATTATACAGTATTTCTGGCACCCTACCTAATATTTTCGAGTGTCCTGGCCAGCCTTTCCTCCTTTTACTGACATCCTTTTTGATAATCGAGACAGTGCATTTATGATGGCTGCTCCATGTTGTGAACTCTACATTTCCACATTTGCACTGCTAGCATGGTGGAAGCCTTTAACCCTTAGGCTGCCAACAGAATTAGAACATATAGGAATTTTGGACTGATACTGTATTTCAGTCTGCAGCCTACAAGGGTTAAAAGGGGCCTTGAAATTCCACATGTTTAAGTTAGGTTACTGAGTTAAGCCCTACAGAGTGAATTGAGTGAACTGTTTGGTAAGCCAGTTCATGTGGCAGTGGAGCTGTGTCTCTTTCCTCAGCTCTAAAGAGACCTGCATAACCCACATACATGATACCTACTAGGTATCCTAATCACAATAGTTAAACAAAAGTCACTAGACTATGGATAACATCTCAAACCCTGGGCTAAATCCCTCCCCCAAACATCGCCAAACCACAGTGCAAAAGTTTGTGCTATGCTCTGTGGTTGTGCAGGTGTGAAATATTGCTATTCACAGTAGGATAGTGGACTGCACTATCTAATTGTGAATAGGGCCAGAATGGTGGCTAACCTAGTAAAACCACTTCTAACCCCACAAGCATTACCCCAACAGTAAGCCAGGAGGAATGGCCCTGCAAGGAATAGCATAGGTGCACTATTTCCTAGTCACTAGAGCAGCCTTGCAAATAAGCTCTTGAGAAAGAAGCAATGGAATCTTGGGCCACTGAAAAAAAATTGAAGTAAAGGCTGAAATGCAGTTTAAATGATATTGTGGCAAAGTAGATGCACCAGATGGAACCCTCAGCCTCTTCCAACCCCAAGTGGGTCTTCATCAGGGGCATGTCCCACCACCTGATGAAGTCCTAATTGGAGTTGAAGCACTGGGGCTGATGGTTCAAGCTTGTGTGCCTCTACCACAATAAATTTATTTAAATTGCATTTCAGTCTTGCTTGATTTTTTCCAGTGTCTGAAATAGCATTGCTTCTTTCTCATAGTTTCTATTACATGAGTTAGCTACCCTGCTCTGCACTCCTCTACTCCTAGAGTACAACTTTTTTCATATTTTGCACATGAGTCCATTGGGCATGCAAGGCACTAGGTGTCCATTTGCATGCCCATCATGCCCTATTTACATAGGGTATGGGTGATTTATCGCATCCCCCCAAGCCCTCAGCAGCCATGCACTATAGTCCATGGTGTTCAGTGCCCTCTCTTGCTGATCACAATCCCTTTAATAATAAAGACAATGCTTTCTGTGGTGGTCCAGTGGTCCCTATCATATCCTGATTGCCCATCACCATGCCAGTCATAAATAAAGAAGATGTACATAGTGGTCTAGTGGTCCTTCCCTTATCCTGATTGCTGATCACCCTCCTGGTTAGAAACAAATAAGATTTACTTGGTGGTCCAGTGGTTCCTTCCCATCCATGATTGCTGTTGTATAGTGTTAAAAGACACAAGTATGCCCTGGTGGTAATGGTTCCCTCCTCCCAATTGCTGATTGCTGCTGCATAGTAATAAAAACCCAATTATGCCCAGGTGATAGTAGTTCCTCCCAGTCCCTGATCTCTGATTGCCATTCATTTAGGTTAAAAAAACACAGTATGCCCTGAATGTGGTGGTCCTCCTCACCGAGATCACCAATCTCCAGCTCAGTATCACAGATAATGATGCCCTAGTGGCTAGTTGTCCCACCCCCACCTGATCACCCACCTGATGGTGGCAGCATGTGTCCTGTAACCCTCCCAGACCCTTTCCCTTTAGTGTCAATAGACAGATGTCCTTGGTGATCTAGTGAATCCTCCTTCCTATCCCCAATCCCCAGTATGTAGCATAACAGCTATTCCGATATGGTCCTGTGCACCCCCATCCCAGAAGGTAGTGTCCCACCACTATGCTCCCTCCATCCTGAACCCTAGCCAGTGACCAGCATAACCCTCTTCTCGCTAACACAGGTGGCCACCAACTGAGCTGTGAATGAGCACATTCTGATTTTAATGCCACTGCTCTATTTGTTGTATTTATTATTTTAATTCCTTGTGTTGTTTATTTATTGATGTGTTTTAATTGCTATTGTACAGGAGTCTTGGTTTTAGAAAGGGCCTTTTATAAATAAAAGTGATTGATTGACATACTGTGCTGTATACAGTATGCACACATTGCAATTGATTGACAGCTCAATGTCTGTGAGCATGTACTATATACAGTACACACTCATTCACAGCTCAGTCAGCAGCCCACAGTGGTGGTGAGAGGGGCTGTGCTGGGATTGGGATAGGGAGGAATCACTTTACCACCAAGATATTAGTTTGCCATATCACTCAGCGATCAGTGGGGGATGGTTCATTGCCACCAGAGACATGACTTTTTGTGTTTCAATCAGACAGTGCTCAGCAGTACCTCTGGCAGCCACTAGGGTTGCTCAGAATACTGACAAGTCTCAGTCAGCAGTATTTTGCCATGCATGGAGCCCCACAAAGGCCCTTGCATGGAGAAAATGCTTTATGAATGGGATTGCACCAATATGCACACTCAACTCTGAGTCCAGAAGATCAGAAAGCTGTGGGTTCTGTCCCCACACCAGGCACTTGGATTAAATTCCAACACTGGCACTGTGATACAGCATGAGGAGGTGCTGCACTCTGATGTGCCGTCTTTCAGATGAGATGTTAAACAGAGGTCCCATCTGCATGTTCTGGAGGTAGTTCAGGTGAATGTTAAAGATCTAGTAGCACTTCTCGAAGAGAGCAGGTGAAATTTTATTCAAAGCAAAACTATGTACAATCACGTCAAAATTAAATACAAAATCATAGTGAACATACATAATACACAAATTAAGTCACATGAGTATCATTATCAGTTATCCATGGTAAACCTTTCTAATATTCCAGTAGTTCATAATGAGACATAGTGCTTTTCTCAGATCTGTACCGGGTTTGCAAGTCTTGTGTTATTCTACCCAGTAATTCCAGATAAGTACCTTCTTTTGTTGTAAAGTAAAGAAACAATGTGCCATCCAGATATGCC
Source organism: Neoceratodus forsteri (assembly GCA_016271365.2). Classification (NCBI taxonomy): domain Eukaryota; kingdom Metazoa; phylum Chordata; order Ceratodontiformes; family Ceratodontidae; genus Neoceratodus; species Neoceratodus forsteri. The sequence goes on along the minus strand of CM057459.1, from coordinate 1,220,238,757 downwards.
ATTTAAAAACTGTAAAAATAACTTGCATAGTACTAATATTCCATTTTTTCCATGAATTAGTAAAAGAACCATAAATAAGGTTTGAATATGTTACTGTAGCAAATATTGGTTGTTTCACTTGTGTGCTACATACATCCAAAGTCTACAATGAAAAAATATTGAAAGAAAAGGTGCTCAATTGTTTCAATTGTTGAAGGCATTAGGGTCTACTACACATTCTCTTGTTCAGCTATTTGTGTTTTGTGGTTTGATTTTACATTTATTTTTTTGTGACAGGTCAAGCAGTGTATATCCCACAAATGGGAAGGAATTCTGGTGTTGGACAACAAGTTCTTTAAATGAGGTAGAGATTCAGTGGGACATTTTCCAAAAAGCATTATCTACTGAGCTTAAAGTATGTAAAAGATGTGTATAGTTTTTTGATGCATAGTAATCACCATATGACTTTAAATGTGCTATTGTTTAAGCCTGCAAAATGTCTCTCCTATGTAAGTTGGTATCATTAGGATAGTTTTCAGTACTTTTAATTTATCTGTTTCCCAAAGTGTATACCAGATTTGACATTTATCATGAAATTCAGTCTCCCACCCTACATTTTTATTAATAAGAGGTTTTAAAATGATGATAATGAATAAACTATTGAAGACTAGGATTGGGTTTGCCATATTTAAACCTCCTTGTTTGATTGGCAGATATGTGATATTTCTCTTTATGGGATCCAGATGACTTCCCACACAGCTTGAAAAAAAATAAACTAAGTAAACTTGTCTCATATTTTGGGGAGGTGAAATATATAACTAATATATAAAACATATTGGTATAAGATATGTTTTAATGAGATCAATTCTTTTTTTTTTCTTTCCCAATTTCCTTCTGTTCCAGTTTTGTACTTTTGTTTACCCAGATTTATTTTCTGTAACCAGTTTAGTTCATCCAGGTCCTGTGATCAAACAATACACCTAAATTGATTATAAAATCAGTTTGTATAGGATTATTTTCTATCTTGGTGGAATAATGTAGGGCTCAGTCTTTGTCCAATATGCTTGATCAGGTTATGTGATGCCCCAGAAATTGTTTCAAAAGCTGTACAAAGTTTGATAGCTTCTTTAACTGAATTTTCATTTGAACTAATAAATTCATATTATCTGCATAAGCTACAATTTTATGAGGCATACTTCCAACATCATTTTGTAGAGATAACATCCTTGGTGACAAATGTATTAATCTGAGGAGGGATCAATAAAAAGATATATAAAATAAGGCTTAACGGACACCCTTGGTGTAATCTTACCAATGGTATCCTTCATCCATTTACCAAGGGTACCACAGTTGCAGTTTTGTTGAGTCCTTTAATCAATTGTATGACTTTTTGAGGAAAATGATAGTAATTCAGATGTACCCACAGGAATTCATGGCTTACTGAGTCAAAAGCCTTTTTCAGTCCAAAGATATCAGAAAGCCATCCAGTGTTCCATTTTTACCCCTTTCCACTATTTCTCTTAACAAAATTAAATGATCTTAAATGGGTCTATCTGGAATAGAACACAATTGTGCTGTGGATATAATGTGTTGTGTGATTAAAAGTAATCATTTTGCTATAATTTTTGTTAATATTTTAAAATCTATATTTAATAATCTAATCGGTCTCCAGTTATCTAGCTTTGATTTATATGCTTTTCTCTAAATAGGCTAATATACTCATATTCATATAGGGCCCCTATGCATGGCGTGGGTGGGGGTACACGGAAAAGTTACATACCCACCTGTGACCCTGTGCCTCGTGGACAAGTACATCCATACCAGTATCCACCAATGCCAGTCACCTGTCTGCAGCTCTTCCTCCCAAGATGCAGGACTCTACAGGGTGGCTGGGGAGGGTGTGTCCCAGGTAGGCATCCAATGGATGCCCCTGGGATCCATAATGGATCCCCACTTGAGTGGCATGTGTCTGGGGGCTGTGCATACCAGTGCAGGCACCCAGACCCATGCGGCACCATCCAGTCATGGTGCTGCTACTCAGAAATTTCTGGGTGCTAGCCCATCCAGCTGTCCCTTCCAACTTCTGTTTCCATCAGCCAGGGCAGCATGGTGTTCCTGTCCTGGTCCTCTAAGCAACTTCAGCCCTGTGCATGTTGGGGCATGCAATGGTTACAGCAATGTCTCCTTGGCATAATAAGCACCACCCTCCACACCCAAGCAGCCAGCACTAACAGGTTTGTGAATACCACATAGTGCTGGCATGCCCCCATAATACCCCAGTGCATAGCATTCGGAGACATAGGGAAATTGTGTGGTGGGTCCACACCCTCCCTTCATTCATGCCATCGGGGCCGCAGTGGGAGTGGATTGGCTACATGCCCCAGATCGTGTGCATAGACACTCCACCCCAATAGTGCATGGTACAATTAAAGTCCTCAACAAATATAATATATTGTGATGTATATAAGAAAGGCTGAATTTGTTTAAATATGTCAATCTGAGCTGTTTTAGTTGGTGGTACATATAAATTAGTCAGTCTATAAGCATTATTTTGTGTTGAAACATCTTAGATTAAAACTCTTCCAGGTACTAAATCATATAACTTCAAGATTTTAACCTCAGACATTCTTATTAATATCCTACCCCAGAACATGGTTCTGTCCTATTGACCAGAATGATGAGCCTCAGAACCATGTTTTCTTGCATTTTGAACTTCAAATAAGGTGTGGAATCTAGCATCCAACAAACAAATGATATCTAAATGAACACAGGTAAAGAAAGAAAATACAGTTTGCATTGTTCCACCTTCTTAATACTGTTTACATTAACAGTATAAATACTAAAATCATCATACATTTAAATGGCACAATTTAATTTATATTTTCCCTTCTCTACCCTTGAGATTTCTGTTTAGTTTCAGTTTTGTCTTCCTCTTCTGAGAGCCTATGAGGGCCTGGCATTTCATTATCAGTAGTTACGTCTGGGAGAGACAAGATCACTGAAGAGATATCAGATTTAGCCCCAGGTCCTCTGAATTGTCTTGCAATAATTCAAACTTATTAGAAATTGGAACTGAATCAAATCTCTTCACTTTGGGGTCTGAAAGCTCGCTTTTATCACTGTCTTGTAATCCTTCTATCCATTTCTGTCTTGGGATTTGGGGGCATACTGTGATCAAGTTCAAGGTTTTCTTTGGCTCTGTCATATGTAGGGGTTGTCTCCTTGTCCTGTTCCATAGGTTACTGGAGTTCAGTTCTCTCCTGTGGTATCAACATTGGAGAAGCAAGTGAAATGGGGAGGTGGTTGGGTGGGTGGAGAGTGGAGGAGTCCATCTGCTGGTTTAGGGTAACAAGTGGCATCAGTTATACTTCTGGAGCCATCTGTCTATGAACTTTAAGTTTATTTTTGAGCCAAAGTAAGGTACAACCTTTGCTCTTCCCCATCTGCTTTATCAGGTACATTGTGCATGGCCCAAGGGCAATTCTGAAAGGTGTGTCCTGCTTCTCAGACAGGTTACATTTAAACTCATTAGTACACTGATTTCCAGTATGACCCAGTTCACCGCACAATGTACATTTAGTCATGTCACAGATACTACTTAAGTGTGAAACAGAACCACATTTATAACATACTTTCAGTTGTCCAGGATAAAACAAAACTCCTCTATCCCTCCCTAGAAAAGAGTTAGGCAAATGTACTACACCATTGTTATTGTTTTTAGCATAAGTGAACCTTCCAGCCACCAGTCCAGATATTCTCTGAGTCTATAATAGCTTTTGGGTCCCCAGAACAGTATATCTTTGACATAGGAAGTAAACTTGATCATGCATACTGACCCCTCATTTCTAAACAAGACTGTAACACTTTTTGCACAGGTTTAGTTAATGGTATGGCTACATGGTGCCCACAAAGATGTCTTCTTCATGGTATTATATTTAATCCAACAGCTCTCCAAGCCATTCAGAGACTTAAAACTAATGTCAAATGTGGTCTCTTCAGAAACATGAATGGGAGCATAAATCTTATTTGTGAAAAAGTTCATAGAATCTTTGAGCAGGCTACATCTACAACAAAGTCTGCCGGGGTTCAGGTAAGCCTCCAGTGTGGGAAAGTCTAACCATATTATGTCTTTTTGCAGATACAATCAGTAACTTGAATAAAGAAGCACATGGCTTTTTATTTGACTGGTTCAGAGTTCTGAGATGTTGTTGTTGTGAGATTTTAGATGTGCTAGGCTCCACAGAGGCTACATCCACCATAGTGTTCTTACTGAACTGCAATTGAGAGTTTTGTGTCAATGCCAGGTCTGAAGGAATTTTAAAGTCAGAGAAATTACTACCAGGAGTCAGAGAAGTATGTGGAATTGGGACTGTACCTTCATTCTGAAAGTTCTCTGGATTAGATATTCATATTGGAGGCCCTGATTTCCACATCCCAGACTGTGGATCTTTTCCCAGCTAACTGCGATGAGAGCATTATTGACATTCCAGCTTGAAGAAGCAGCCTTTTTCAGTATTGTCGAGTCAGCTTAGGCCAAACCCTAAGGGATTTGTATGTGCCATTCTGGACATTACTACTGACAGTACTTTCTTTCTTTTCACTGACGGTAGTATTGGTGTTTTGGAGAGGAAGGGTTAGCAGTCGCACCTTCCTCATGCACCATAGTTTGCTGCTCTGTTGCTTCAGTTTCTTTAGCTGACTCATTTTCTGCCGCCACCCAGCTGGTCAATGGCTCCTTTGATGAGGCCATGTCATCTTTCTCCAACTCAGTCGGACTAACAGTTTGCTTCCTCCCATCATCTAGGAGTTGTTTAATCTGGTTGGTAATGGTCATTTCTTAAAGAAAAATTGTTGCTCCTTTGCATGTAGCAGTTCCTGTGGTTTAATGATTCAGAGCAATGAAAAATTGACTTATTGGGATCCTGGTCAATTTCAGACTGTTGTCCATCAGTTTCACTCAAGCTGGATTCTAGTTCATTCATAGGGATGTCTGGGCCATATGGTATGCTGTCCGAGCATATTGTACTGCCAGAATTTTGCTGATCTGGTCTCTTCACATGCTGGGGCAGTGGAGGAGACCTGCTCCCTACCTCCATCTCCTTCATCCTCTCGTCTTCCTCTGCAGATGACATCTTGGCAGAATGCCAAGGTGACAGAAGTTCCTCTACAGGAAGAGTAGGGTTTTTATTGAAATAATTCAGTTCAAGGTATACAATTGAAATTCAAAATATGCATCAGAACAAAATATTAGACATTAACCAAGAAATACAAAAATCTCACCCTATTCTAAAGAAAAGCGGAATAAAATAATGATACTATCACCTAAAGGTGATACATAGTCAAGACCTATGAAAGAGATAAATATTTAGAACATACTCATAGCTGATCCCACTAATACTGCATTTCACAACTACTGACTCTTCTTAGGTCTTAGGGTCTTCTTAGGCCCTAGAGGCAGTAACAAATATGTAATGTAAATACACTGTGCTGAGTGACCTATGTATAACTGTTATTAAATGTAATGTTTGTGCTTTCCTATACTGACTTGGAACCTTTGCATAGGAGTCTATGACTCAAAGGATTGTAATTCAATTCTCTCAATAAATAAATACAATAAAATAAATTTGTACCCTAGCAGCAGACTCTACTTTGGTACAACCAGTCATATCCTTAAATAAACTAAAAATGCATTGAAATAAACAAAAAAAACATAAATGCAATATATGCATTAGCCCCTCCACATTTTTGTACTATGGTGTAGGAATGATACGTTAAATCAGTTTGAAAGACTTCAATACATACAACTCACACATTTTCCCTATAGATAAATACTTTTACTTTTGCTGCTGGAATACATATTTGTTCCTGGCCTGCCATAAATAAAATTTTAATCACAGCAAATACTGTTTACAGAGTATTCCTGTTGAATTTAAGCAATCTACCAGTAAATTCCCCCAAATAAACTGACTATAGGTCAGATTCTTAATCAAGGCAACTTCCATCTGTGGGCTAAAACAATCCATAGGTTCACAGTATAGGTACATTCTAAAATAAAATGAGTCATTAATTCAACCGGGCTAACATTCTTAATAAGGGCAAGATTTATCCTCAATAGGTTTATGCTTCAATTTCCATGAACATTTATCCTACTGTAAGTACAAAACCACATGTTGTCCCACATTCTTAAAGGGATTCTCTGATTGTTTAACTGATGGATAGCTATTTGGATCTTTTTACTGGGCAATTATTTAACTCACGGCTGCATGGCCCAATTTGTTCCAAAACTAAATGATGCATTTGTATTCTATGTAATGATAAGACTTGGGATTTGGTAATCTTCCAGAGGCTCATTTTCTGTAACATGGGCTTGGAATACACAGGTATGTGTAAGTAAGGTACTGATTTGGGTGGCTTCATCCATCTTTCAAAATAGGGCCTAGAACACTCTGGGTCCAATTCTCAAAACAGGCTTGGAATTTTGCAAGCTGTGGCAAACAGCAGCTGGCTGAAGCCCAGATGCACCAGGACCCTGCCCCCAATTCTCCAATAAGCAGGGTCTCAGTGGCTAAGTCCAGACTGGATGCCAAACACATGGCACAGCAGAAGGACTTACTACAAGCTGTAAGCTAGCTGTGTGCCAGTCCAGCAGTGCCCTTGGTGGCTTCTGTGCCACCTTTGCCCTGATATGCCTGATCAAATGGTTGCTGTTTTCCTGCCCAACATTACCCAAGTCATCCTGGTGGTCTAGCGGTCCCTTCCCCCCATCCTGGCAACAAGTGCCGCTTCCCCCAACATGTACTCCAAGCCAGGACTGGAACAGCCCTCCTCACCACCTTGGCTGGTCTGACTGCACTACCACTGTGCACATATAAGACAGTCAGCACTCACTGATTATTGGTGAGTGCCTACTGTATTATATGTACACAGTGACAGTTCAGTTACAGTCACCTGAATTGGTGTTAGGAGGGCTGTGCCAGTCCCAGCTCGGGGTATGGGTTGGGGTGTGTGGTGCTGGGGCACTTTGCCAGAGTAGGGGCAGGACACAAGCCCACCAGGACAACACTGGCATACTAATGGGCATATCGTGGTAGGGGAGGGTCACTAGACTACCAGGTATGGTGGTTGGCATTTTGGCAATTGGGGACATTGGGGTGGGACTGCTGGATTACCAGATCATTGACAAATGGCTCAAATAGGTCTGCTCTCCCAGGGTAGATATTTCTGAGTACCCTTAGGCCAGCCCTGGCTTTTCTCAGGGTACTTAGAAATTCTCCTCTGGGGAGGTATGAGAATCCCATTTACGGGCTGTGGAAGCTTGCATCTGCCACATGCACCCATGCACCATGTCACAGCCCATTCATGGTACACTGGTGTTGCCAGCCCTGTTTGGAGCAGGCAGCCTGCAGTTGCCACAGACTGCCTTTGAGAATAGCTCCTGTGGGCAGTACTCAGCACAAGGTGCTATTTGTGCCAGTTATGTTTAGGCGCAGGCACCTTGCACATCACTATCAGGGCTTTGAGAATCAGGCCCTCCAAATCCATTCCCTGCTGATGGAAGAGTTCTCCTGTAGCCTGATTTTGAAGATGCCTATCCAAAACAATCTGTGAAAGAAAACTAAGGTATGCAACGTACCTAGCCCCCTTGTTTCCTGCTTAAATAAGTAAAATCTATTTTTACTGTTCTATGTGGATTCCCAACAGCATCTGGAAGAAAAGACTATAATGTCTAGTGTTGTACTGGAAGGGGACTGAAACCCCATGCAGTGTATAAAGAGTAGGGACTAAAATTGTTTTATCATAAATTGCATTTACATTTTGACAATTGCCAGCTCTTCCATCTGAAAACTAGAGCTTCACATTTGGTCAGGAAATATTCCAGTTCATAGCAGCTGCATCTCTCCCAATATGAACACCTAGGGCCGGATATTCAAACTGTGCCAGGCTGTGGCGCAGCTTAGGCGCAGCTCAACAGCTGCACAGGGGTTGTGGCCTGGGCGGAGTATTCAATGGAGCTGCACCATGGCTCAGCAGCTTTGAATATCGCACCTGGCCTCCCAGTGTGCATGGTGCAGTGGCACTGCACCAGCACAAGTGGCCAGAGTGCAGCATGGAGATGCGCTAAGCGCAAGTGCCATTGCACCATTCTGGCGCCAGCGATATTCAAAGATTGACATGCAAATGGGACATAATTTATGCAAGGTGCAGATGGGGCCATTCAGTGTCATTATATTCATTGCATCCAGGGTGTGCGATCCCGACGACTTTGCGCCTGGCACCCTGCCAGGCATCAGCGCCGGGGACCGACACTCTGTAGCCCAATCACGGCATCTGTCCAAAAGAGATAATCATCTTATATCCCTGGTAGTCAAGTGGACCTTCTGTGGCTGATCGTGGGCATCTGTATAATAAAATGAGAATTATTCCAATATCCCTTGTGGTCCAGTGGACCACTGGTTGCCTGATCAGTGGGCATCTGTATAATAAAATGAAAATGATTCCAATATCCCTGGTGGTCCAGTGGACCGCTTTCCGCCTGATCACGGGCATCTGTACACAAAGAAAGGACCAATATCCTGGTGGTCTAGTGGTACCCCCTCCCTACCCACTCACTGAGCCCCACCACCCCACCCCCATCAGCTGGCAGGCAGCAACACCCACCCGCCTGCCACCCACTGCCTGCACGACTGACAGCTCGGTGGGCTGCACACCATTGGTTCTGGCGTGAGCCAATGGCGTGCAGCTCATACCGTACTACACATTCCAGATATGTCAATGAATCACATATCTGGAATGTGTAGTATGGTATGGGCTGCATGCCTATTGGCTCATGCTGTGAACCAATGGGTGTAGCCTTACCGAGCTGTCGTGTGGTAGCGGCGGGTGGCAGGTGGGTAAGTGCTGCCGCCCACCTGGCCTGATGGGGAGGGGTGGTGGGCCAGTGGGGGTGGGAGGGAGGGGTACCACTAGACCACCAGGGATATTGGTCCTTTCTTTGTGTACAGATACCCGCAATCGATGAAAAGCGTCCACTGACCACCAGGGATATTGAATAATTTCATTTTATTATACAGATGCTCATGATCGGGTGAACAGCGGTCCGCTGGTCCACCAGGGATATTGGAATAATTTTATTTATTATGGTTTTGTTTTCTTATAGAGTTCACCAGAAAGCCCATCTGGGCTAGGGAAACTCCATTGTTCAGGGTAGAAGTAGCAACATGCAATTCTGCTTTTGTTATAGGTGAGACTAAAACCTTTTTCTCCTCTTCCAAAATTCCTGGTACCTGTAATTGTTGAAGAAATCTTCTAAAGAGCGGGCCGACCTGTTGGCACAGCGGTGGAGTTTTCCACTTTAGAAGCCAGCGACCGAGGTTCAGGAATGGACCCGGATCGTCGGAGCTGGCAGGGAAGAGAGGATGGAGCATCCTATGGACTGCTCTCCTTCTCCGGGGAGGGTGAGGGAAGCACTCGGGCTGAGAACTCCTGGCGGAGGCCGGAGATCTCATGCTGCCGACAGCTCAATCTCTGGGAGGCGGGCGGTTGCTGGCGTCATTGCACTTCCCGCCTCCGTGAGGAAAGTCAAGAAAAATAGGCAGGCGAGGGCCACAGTCTTAATGAAGCCCTCCCGGAAGACATCGAGTGGCCACCATCGCTGCAGGTCCACCAACTAGATACTGGTTCCGTGGCCATGAAGAATGTGGCCACAGCCCCGCCTCTGGGGGCAAGCCGGGGGTGACTGGGGGACCCCAGCAGCCATAGATGGTGGCTGAGGCTTCCTGGGGCCGTGACCAGGGCCGATATAGTGACAGGAGGTCCTGCAAAAAAAAAAAGAAATCTTCTAAAGAAATGAGGTTTGGTGGAGTTTGACCAAAACTATTTTGTACATGAGTTGCACCAACTGGTCCAACACTTGTGCATTATCCATGATATCCCCAGACTCCAATTTAAACTCAGATATATATTTCGTTCGATCCTTTGGTAGCAACTATCTGAGATTTATATTCTGGTTTTACCTTTGTGTACCATATTTCTGCTCCTCAAAGAGGACTGAACTCTATCGTACTAGAATTTAGACATTTAGCATTTAATTTCTTGTATGCTAGCAGACAGGTCCATCACTGTTTCAACCACCTGAGTCATCGTATTTTGTAGATTACTTCTAACCGTAGTTAGTTCAAAAATTTTTTGTTTATGTGTTTTAGCTATCTGGCTCTATACAGTTTTATGTCTCTCTTGGTCTCTTGCCACCTAAACAGAGAGTTGTCATAGATTTTGAATACTAAAATCCTTGCATCCAATTCAGCTTGGATCCCTGCCCAAATGTCTTGATCATCAAAGGGTGTAACATTCAGTCTCCATATGAAATTTGACTGTGATTTATTTTTGGCATACCAAAGGTTACTTTTATTTATTTATGATCAGTAGTTTCAATTAGTATTACCTTAAAAAAGGATACTGGCAACCATTGGGACACAAAGAAAAATCAATTTGAGTGGAAAGCCTCCTTTAAAAAGTGTGTTCTGAGAGGTACCTCTTTCAGATGCACAGTCCTTGAAATTTGCCTGTTTCAATAACCTATTCAAACAATTTGTGTCATTATATAGTTTCTGTGTAAATCCTGAGTTGTCTGCTAAAGGCGGGATACAATTAGAAATCCCACCAGGATAACAGACTTTGAAGCGAAAAGGTATGGTTGTATTTTTACAAAGCTCAGTCTTCTGATATTTAATTTGATAATTATATACATTTATCAATCTAAAATCTTGATTAAGATATCTAGCATCCAGAATAAGTGCCCTGCCTGGCACTAAATATATTAATCATGTAACTTTAAACCTGTAACATTAATCAGGATGCCTAGGTCAGAGCAGGGCTCTTCTCCCAGAGACCAGAAGGATGGACCACTGAACCACTCTATTGCAGAGTGCTGTTGCTTTCAAAAGTGTGTAATCTCATATCCTGCAGAAAATATATGTTCAGATTTAAATTTCTTAGGACAGAAGGTTTTTGTCTTTTTTTGATTCTTGATGCTGTTCATGTTCAGTGACCTACATGAGAGGTTGCAAGCCATGCTTTAGGTAGTGGTATGTCCACCTCTTGAACCCTCTTCCATGGAAGGTGCTTCTTTGAAGATCTAGAGTCCTCGGAAGTTAATTCCATATCCGTCAAGTTCTCCTGTCCAAGAGGAAGCAACAGACAAGACATCTGAATCTTCTTCTTCTTTATCCCATTGCTTCCTTTTCATAAGAAGGGCAAATCTGTTTCTAGTATGATACTCTGAGCTCCTGGAGAATTTGAAGTATCTCCTTCTTTTGGTAGCAGCTCCAAGTTATTCTCCTTGATTTTGAATTTCCCATTTTCTGTGTGAGGGGTGGCATATTTGTCTCCACTGTTCCAGACTGGAGGTGTGACTGATGTTACTTCCTGTCAGGCTCCAGAGGAGTGGTTCCATTGGGTGCACAATATCTGAAAGGTTTCTTCCCTTCTATCAATGTGTCCCCTTCTGAGGTAGCCATGGAATATGAAGCAACAACAGATATTGAGGATTTTTTGGCTGAGGTGGAGAAGTAACTTCTTGCTGGGATACCAGCAATTCCCCATGGGGCTGTAGATCTTGATAGTGCCTTCCTTGCTTCTTTATACAGGCTGTAGATGTAACTGACTGTCTCCATCAGGTTAAGGCAGCTTTGTGTTCTTCCTCTTGAGTTGCTGCATCAGGGGCATTATTGTGTGATGCCCAGGGACAGTTCTGAAAGTTGTGCATGATGTCTTCACATAAATTGCAACTCACTGGAGTAGGGCAGTTTATCATGGAATGCCAAATTCCACCACATAGGAACATTTCATCTCGTCACATACACTACTGACGTGTAAGTGCCACATCAAAACATGATTTTGGTTGGCCGCATAAAAGTTAAAGCCACTGTCCCTCCCTGGTAGAAACAGCTAGGTAAATGCGGATAGCCCTTTGGCTTGTGGTAGTCTGAACCTAATATGCCATCCTCCTGTCCAGATTTCTTCTGAATCCATGATAGGGTCTGGAAGTCCAAGACTGTGCACCTTGATCGTAACCAATGCAAAACATCCGAGATTGCCACCCCTCATTTTAAACAAAACCATAATTGTATGGTAAGCAGGTTTGGTGAGAGGAATTGCTGAGAATGCTGACAACACAGGTGTGTGTCTCAGTCCCTGGTATCTCCGCCAAAATAATTCTTGGCCAGCTGGTGTTTTAAAACTGAGGTCAAAATTGGGTCCCTGATGTGAAGATTAAAGCATAGATTTCATCTACAGAAAATCCCATACTTTCTTTTAAACTTTTGGCCCTCATAAATGTGATATGAATAGCTTTCCAATCCTACTCTATACTTAATACAGATGGCATTTCACCATTTAGCTGGTTCAGGTGGAGTATAAACGGGTCTGCAAATGTGTGTGCACTTGCATTTTGTTATAGTGCCTTGGGCCTGTTGAACATTGTCAGTGTTAGAACAGGAATTTCTATCAGTTGGACAGGCTGGGCTGCTTCTTGGGGCCCTTGGTCTGCAGTATTCTGATTGTTCTGTAAATTATGCAGGAGACAGGGGTAGGGAAACCTTGTGGTGCAATGGGCTCCATTTCCATACCCTTAATTTCTGACAGGGTGGGAAATCCACATTGCTGTGCTATGGATACAGCTTCAGGGAATTAGTGAGTTCCAGGAAAAGGGATTGGTAGGGGGCTTCCTGCATAACGTCTTTATCTGGTGACACCCATGGCTGATCTTTGGTGTGTCTCACCCAACCGGCCTGTCTTAAAGTCTCTTCCACTGTTAAATCTGACATCAGGATATTGCCATTATAATTTGGCCTTTGTAAATTCTGCTGAGCAACTTGTGAAGCACCCTTCATATCTTTTATTAAGATCTTTTGAACCACAGTTTTCTGATGAATATTTTGCAAAGTCCTGGCTTGTAAATGACTGCTCCTGCAGCAGAGTCCACCTGCATTATGTTTTTAGTACCACTTGAATTCCCTCTATCTCTTTAACTTTTTCAGCTACCAGAGCACTATCAACATTCTCCATAATATTTTGTTTTATACTTCCTTTGTCTGAAGTTTCACATGCTGGTATCTTCTGAGTTGAAACACAGTTTTCTCTGTTCAGTTGTGTTGCTGCTGCTCCTTCTGTTAGTATCCAATTAAAATGACAAATAAAATCTCTACTAAGTTGGTATTACATTTTTTGAAAATTCTGAGGTTAGACCATCAAGTCATGGAGCTGTATCATTTTTAATTGTTTCATATCCTGTTTTATTTCTTCTTTTGATATTGGCTGAGTTAAACTAGTAATGTCCATGTTAGGAGCAGTTGGCTTTGTATCTTATCTAATAATTCTCGTGCTATTTTCATCTAACAATGATTCTGCATTCATATCTATCAGGTATGCTGTAATTTCTTATAAAATTTATGGGAAGTGAAAACCTCCTTTCCTTTCATTTAAAACATAGAGGTCATTATTCATGCCTCAGATCTCATTGAGCAATCCAAAAGCATCTCCTACACTAGTTTCCCTGGGGAACATATTTTATGTTCAAGTACCATAGTTGCTGCCCTTGAATATTGCAGTTGTTCCATATCTTTTTATTATTATTAATTTGTGAGGTGAGATTACTTCCTTTGTATTTACAACTGTATATAACTTTTCTAGTTGGTGTCTAAGTGTGAGGTATTTTTATAGCTAGAGGTGCTGGATTGTGAAGCCCAGTGAATTAAAAATGATTTTAATTCCTGTTTTAAAGTGTATAGTGGGCGTTGTTCTGTATAAATTCATCCTTTCAAAATGCTGTTCTACCACAGTTCCAATGTCATGGAATGCTGTTCTACCCAACTGTGGTAGAACAGCATTCTAAGTGCTTTAGAATTGCATGTCAGTTTCATTTTAAAGCAAAATAACTCACAAAACACATTTTCACACAGTACTATACACTATAAAAATACAGGATGAGCAACTCTATGCTCAACCATTGTGTTTTGCCACCGGATTCTGATTCCCATGGACATCTCGAGCTTTGCTCTCGAGGTCAGAGGAATCAGAATCCCTCTGTGGCAGAATGCACTGGTTCTGCATAGTTGCCCATCCTCTATGTTTCCTCCACCACAAGATAATTTCATCTGTCAGACCTGCTAGAGTCATACGGGCTCAAAATAGGTCTTGTATCTGAGCTACAATGTTGGAATCCGTTAAAGGTTGTTACTAAATTTCCAATAGCTTTTCCCAAATGTTACCAAGCTTTACCCCTTCTTGTAGCCCAAGTTTCCCAAATAATTTGGCATAATAAGATGTTTCAATGGGTATGTGTGTGTTTCATGTATACGAATAGTTTTAGACACAAACAAAAAATCAATCCATGTGGATAATGACCCTTAAAAAGTTTTCCCCTTGTGTATACTGAGTTATGTGTACATCCTGCAACCCTGTTGCTTGAAGTATGGATTTCAAACAGGTAGTATCACAGAAAATGTTATTGGTCCTGCCCCTATCCTGTTTAGCTTGAACACAATTAAAATCACCCCCCAAAAGAAATTTTTGTGGTATAAAGGAAGGGTTGCACTTTTTAAACAAATTAACCCTGTCTTTTTTTTCATGGGGGGCATAAATATTAGTTGCTCTCCACTTTGTCTTATTTATGGTAAAATCTACTAAAAGTGCCCTGCCTTCTTGTAGTTCTAGGAGCCTTATAATTGTATAATTACCTACTCCAAATAGTATTCCAACACCATCACAGGAATCTGTGCCAAATGAAAATAAGATGGTCCCCAAATCCAAAAATGTTTAGCTGTTTGTACCAAAGAAATGGTATTCAACCTTGTATCTTGAAGAAAGCATATATCAAAATCATATTCTTTTAGTGAAAGTAACCAATCTCCGTCTAGGGTTTTTATGCTGTTCACATTTAAAGTAACTACTTTAAGTGTTAAGTTGTTAGCCATGAAGAGTGTGACATAAACAAAACAAAGAAATATTGTCAGAAAAAAAAACAGGAAACAAAATTAAAGACAGATACCTTAAGTAACTTTACTGACTTTCCCTAATCTAGTGTTTCTCCTAATCCTCACTCCTAGACACTGTTTTCTCCTTTAATATATCAGGGCTTTTGACTCTCACTCTGAGTCAGTGGATACCATAGGCTGTGAAGAAGTTTCAGAATCTCCCCTTGTTCTGATTCTTGAGTTTCAGTGGTTAAACATCATATTTATTACTAAGTGGGATAGTCAGGGTGGAAGACACTTTGCAAGCTTTGATTTTGGCAGTGTGTGTTTCATAGTTCTTTTTGGAAACAGTAGTAATTTCTGGGGTAGCATCTTATGCTGTTCAGGGTTCACCTTGTTAGTTGTCCATCACCACTACTGTCTTCACCTCAGAGGGGATACTGGTATGGGATCCTGGGAACTAAGGAGGAGTCTGCACCATACTTGGTACCTTTAAAAAGACTTCCAGGGGTAGAAACTGTAGCTGTTTCTGGAACAGGGTGATCCCGAGTACTGTTGTGGTAACCGGACTGCTTGCAGTAGTTACCTGAGCTTCTTTTCCTGAGCCTGTTGTGTCATCTTATTTGCAGCTATGTCCTTTTCTTTTAGCAGTTGTTAGCAATGAGTCCTGGTCTGGGCGGTCTGTTCTGTTATGAGTTGCCACCGACAAGAGCAGTATGCATTCACAGACTCACCACATAAATTACATGTAGGCTCATTTTGATACTCTGTGCTGGTATGACCAAATGAAAAGCATTAATTACACTTGATTCTATCACAAACAGAGCTTAAATGCACAGTGAGACACACTTAAAACATGTCTTAGGCTGACTCCCATAAAACAGTGACCTCTTTCTCTTCCCAAAATAAACTGCTGGGTAAATGTACTGGTCCCAAATCACTATTATGCAATCTAATTTTATATTTCCACCCCCAGTCCATTAATGTTCTTCATCAAAGATAGGTTGAGGCAGCTCTAAGCTTTAAAATCGCTGTTGCAGCCAGTGAGAAATGTCATGTGCAGAAACTTTTCATTTCTAAAAAGAATTGTGACAATTTTATACAGGGTTTGGTGAGAGGTATGGCCCTAAAAGGCTGAGTACCTTAATTTATCGCATTTTGACAGAATCTGTCTAACCCTGAGGGGTTTTAAAACTAATATATAGTGTTTTCCCAGACACATGAATCAGGACATAGATTTAATTTATGGAAAAAAAACACGGATTCTTTGATCAATTTTTTCCCACATACAGTTTGTCCGGTGGAAATTCCAACCTTCCTTGATACTGTAATCTTACAGCATTCCTACATTGTAATGGTGAGGGCTGAGTAAAAAATGGTCTTTTCTTCTGAATTCATCCCATTTGTTTTGCTTCTTCATCAGAGGGCCTAGAAGGTCTAGAGGCCTCCTTTGCATCCACTATGTCACCTCAGTTCATTCGACCAGTACTACTCCTTCATCCCTGTATCACTACTATCAGGCAAAAGTTTTCTGTGCTTTTTAGGTTCTGGAGGGTTGATTTGCATGTGGTTTGCATGTAGATCCAAATCCAAGTCTCTTACAGAGGTAGACTTGTGCACATTTTTAACAGCAGATTCTAGTACAGAGGAAATCGGGGACTCCCAGGTATAGAACTATGGCTGTGTCAGGGACCCATTGTCCAGATTCACTCTGAGTCCATCCTGCATTTTGTAGCATATTTTCTAATGCCTGTAGGGTTTTAAGTTGTACATCGGTATCAATTTGTCTACCTTTTCACAAGCGAGGCTGTACATCCTCTGAAATGCATAGAGAAACAGTATTAGTTTCAGTACTTGTCTGAGTTGTTCTATTCTGCATATGCATTAGTTTTGGGAAGAAACAGCTAGCGTTGTGCTGTCAACTGCAGAAAAGACTTCAGGTATTTCTTCAGATGCTGAGCCACTGGTGGCTATAGCTTTGATGAAAGTGCAACACTGGTTTCTGGGCTTTGGACAGCTTGCAAGTCATTTAGAAGCACCACACTCAGAGAAACTTCACTCTCAACACAGTCTACAACAGAAACATAGAAACATAGAAGTTGACAGCAGATAAGGATGGCAAGGCCCATCCAGTCTGCCCATTTCTTTTCTAGCTTATGAATGTGCCATCGGCCTTTTCCTTTGTCAATGGCCTATCTAGTCATACAGTATCTGTATTGCTCCCTTATGCCTATCCGTGCCTGTTTGAAGCCCTGCACTGTATTCATATCCATCACTTCCTGAGGTAGGCCGCTCAAGCATTCACCGCTCTTCTGTAAAAAAAGAACTCCCTCACACACCCTTAACTGGCCTCCCTCTAATCTCATGCTGTGTCCTCTTGTCCTGCTATTTTCTTATATTGAAACATGTTGAACACTTTCACCATGTTAATGCCCTTAAGGTGTTTGAATGTTTCGATCATATCCTCTCTCCCTCCTTTGCTCTAGGGTATACATATTGAGCTCCGTTAATCCGTCCTCATATGTTTCTGATGCAGTCTCTGCACCATTTCGTCATCCTTCTCTGGACTGCCTCAATTTGGTTAATGTCCTTGTGAAGGTGTGGCCTCCAGAACTGCATGCAGTACTCCAGAAGGGCATAACCAGTGTCTTCTAAAGAGGATTATTACCTCCATCTTATGACTTGTGATACCCTACTAATACAACCCAACATCCCTAGCCTTACATACTGCTTTAGTGGTCTGCTTGGATGATTTCAGGTCATCGTGATGATGATGCCCAAGTCTCTTTCTTCCTTTGTGACTGCCAGCAACTCCCTCCCAGCCTATAGGTGGCTTCAGGGTTTCTCTTCACTATGTGTATGATCTTGCACTTCGTTGCATTAAACCCCAGTTGCCACTCTTCTGACCAGTTTGCTAGTTTATCCAGATCTCTTCTCATTCTGCCCACCCCATCTGGATCATCTACTCTGTTGCAGTGCTTGGTGTCATCTGAAACAGACAAACCTTACCTTCCAGTCCATCTGCAATGTCACTGATGAAGATATTGAGAGGACTGCCCCAGGACTGATCCCTGAGGTACCCTCTTATGACTTTCATCACTTCTGACTGTATACTATTTACCACTGCTCTCTGGTTTCTGCCCATCAACATGTTTGCCACCCATTTGACCAACTTCTAACCCACCCGAGGCCTACCCAGCTTATCAATCAATAATCTATGTGGAACAGGATCAAAGCTTTGCCAAAGTCAAGGCAGGCAACATCAACTGGTCCCCTTGGTCCACCACTCTGGTTACCCAGTGAAAGAAATCTATGAGATTAGTTTGACAGGACCTTCCTTTTGTAAACCCATGCTGTCTTGGATCCTGTGCTCCTATGAATTCCAGGTGTTGCGCTATCCTTTCCTTAGGAGTGCCTCCATAATCTTGCCCACTACTGAGGTGAGACTGACTGGTCTGTAGTTCTCTGCCTCTCCCTACTACCACTCTTGTGGAGCGGGATCACATGAACCCATCTCCAGTCTTTTGGGACCTCTCCTGTGTTCAGAGATTCACTAAACAGTTTTGATAATGGCTCTGCTAGTTCCACCCTTAGCTCCGTTAGTATCATGGGATGTATGCCATTAGATTCCATTGCCTTGTCCACCTGAGGCTTATCTAGCTCTCATAGTACCCTTTCTTTGGGAAGGACTAGTGCACACCTTCCTCCCCTGTGTCCATGATGCTGAGCTGTGGACCATACCCTAACTTCTCTTCAGTAAATACCGAGCAGAAGTATCTATTTAGGATAGATGCTTTTACATGGTCCTCCTCCTCATGCCCCTAATCCGTTTTGATCTTAGCAATACCCCTCTGGACTTTCTCCTTTCACTAATGTATATATAGAAAGTCTTGTCACCTTCTTTACTGTTTGTGCTAGTGTTTCCTTGGTTTGGGCCTTTGCCTGCCTTACTGCCTTCCCTGCTTCCCTTAGAGAAGTTTGGTATGCCTCCCTATCTTCATCCTTCTCGTTCCTTCTATTTCCTGAAGGCCAGCCTTTGGCTCTGACCTTTTCTGCTACTGTTTTTGAGAACCAAAGTGATTTCTTTCTTCTTTTGCACTTCCTTTTCTCTCTAACACAATGGGATGTTGCTTCAAGTATTGCATCTTTAATGTTTGCCCACTTTGCCTGTACCCCTCACCTGTATTTCTTTTTGCCAGGGTTAGCTTAACTCTGTTGGCCATCTTATCAAAGTCAGCTCCTCTGAAGTCCCATATTTTTGCCTTAGAATGGGATGATTTATTTCTAGTTGCCAAATTGAACCATACCATGTGATGGTCACTTGCCTCAAGTGACCTTCTACCTGAGATCTGTGATCCTTTCCTGTTAGTCAGTACTAGATCTATGATAACCCTGTCTCTTGAGGTTGTTGTACCAGTTGTTTGAGGCCTCCCCTGTGGGAAATCCACCATGTGTCTAGTTCTGTAGATGTTCCTGCTGGTATTGACAATCTGTATCTGGCATGTTGAAGTCTCCCATTATCAGAACCTCCCTTTAACTGTCATGTTTTGTATATCTTCTAACAGTAATGTGTCTATGTCCTCCCCTGGTCTAGAGGTATGTACAATCCCAGTTCATATATCTGTCCCATTTCCTGTTTCCAGGGTGACCTACAGTTCTTCTGGCTCCTTACATGTATTCTGAATTTCTGTAGCTTTTGATTTTCATTGACATAAAAGACCACTCCACTCAACTCCCTTTTTGCACCTCAGTCTCTTCTGAACAGTAGATAGCCAGGTATGAAGTCTCTCAAGTGTGGTTACTGGTAAACCATGTCTCACTAATGGGTACTATGTCCAGTTTAGTCTCTGTCAGTATTGCCTGCAGGTCTGGGATCTTGTTTCCCAGACTGTGAGCATTTTTGTACATGATTTTCCATTGGCTAGATTTTGGTGTGTTAGTTGTTGGGTGAGGTCTGGCATTTCCTTAGTATGTTGTATGGGGAGCCAAACTTTCTCCTTACCTGGTGATGCAAATGAACTACAAACATGCTGAACTTCTGTTTGACCACTAGCTGAGGGGAGGGGTGTTATTTCCATTCGACATATGGGGTGCTGCACCCCTCCTATTGCTAGTTTAAATATTCTGCAAAGTCATCAACGTCTGCCTCAATGCACTGACTCCTCCTGAGTCAGATGCAGTCCATCAAATTTAAAGAACTTCCACTCCCAAAACTGTTGCCAGTTCCCTACAAATGTGTATCCTTTTCCTGGCACCAGCCCTTGAGCTACATGTTTAGCCCCCCTATCTCCCTTCTCTGACCTTCTGTCCATCTGCCCTCTCCCAGACTGGCAGGATCTCACAGAAGGAGATGCCAGATGAAATGGATGATAGTTTGTTACTCAGCCTGGTCAGGTGTTCCTTGGTCTCCACAACTGACTGGCTGCAAGATCGTTAGTTCAATGTGTATCAGGACATCAATGTTTTCTCCTGCTTTCTGAACAATTTTATCAATGCGGTCAGTGTCTCTCCATGCTGATGTACCTGGGAGACCTCTGACCATTACCCTATGGCTGGATATGCTTATCAACTCCCGAATCATGGAGTCTCCTATGATCAGAAGTTTTTGTTCCTTTTTGCTTTTTTGTTTTGGTTCCTGTTCTGGGTGAGTTTTGTTGTGCTAGCTCATGTGCTGTTATGTCCTGCTCTGCAGTGTGCTCTGCCCTTTGTTTGATTTTGGAGATAGAGGCAGATACCTGTTTGTAGTTTTATATAGCAATTGAAAGGTGCCTTATAAATAACATTATTATTATTATTATTATTATTATATGGTTTGTGGGGTTATATGTTGGAGAGCCCGGTGATGAGGCACCCGATTTTCCCTTCTCTCCTGCCAACCTTCGGACCAACTACCCTCTGTTACCAACTACCTCTCTTGCTAGTTATGTTGTGCTGTGATTCACAAATTCTGAATTCTGCTGTTCCAGCTTGATTGTCATCATTATCGGTTTGTAATTCCATAGGTTGAGCAGACTTGCTCACAATAGCAAGTACTAGAGCTCTGTCTTCCCACAGCAATTGCTTAAGCCATGCTTCCTTCATAATCTCCTCTGTCTTCTCCTGAGACACATTATCAGAGGTTACCATAGTAGTTTCATTAGTCATGATCTCCTTAGCTGGACCTGCAGGGAGGGAGATCTGCTCTCCTGCAGGTTCACCAGCACACTGAACACCCTCCTGGATTGAGGCCGTTGATTCAGCATCTCCCCTACCATAGAGTAGGGGAATTTTCATGGTGTCCTGATCAACTTTCCTCCATTCACTAAAAGTACCACTAACAGCCTAATCTGGTTATATGTCAGTTGGCATCCATCTGTATCCTACTCTCCCAGGATGAGGCTGAAAATGGGTATAATTGTCTAGTCCTCCTTTCCTGGTCAACAAAATCTATATAAATAAATATGCAGGTCCCTCCCTTCATTTGCATTGTGGCCCCTCAAAACTTTGCCATGGTGGAAAACTGGTTTGAACCTACAAACAGGGCTTTGTGAGTATCCCTTGGGCACAAAATCAGTTTGCCTGTGCACATTGGAAACAATTTGTGAATCTGGCCCTGATCTCTTAGCCTGGTGCAGTGTGGTAAATCAAATATTTAAGTTGGAAAAATCACCCACTCTTTGAATGACAGGGAAGAATTGTTCTCTTCAATTGGAATGGTTGGCTACTGCATGCAATGACAAAGGTTAGGAATTTGTGCCAGAAGAGAAACCACCCTAACTTAAAGTGGTGACTTGGCCTCCTGTGTACTAGACGTCAACCCACCTTGTGCAACATGAAGCCCTGAGAAAGTCATGTTTACCACCTTTCATACCTGTGGTGACACCCTGAACCCAATCTTTTCTGTCTGGGAATGTGTATGTAAATATTGCAATTCCTTCCTTGTTTTAGTATTTCATGGGTAGATAAAATAAAATGCTGTCATTACAAATGATTGGGGCTGTCAAAAGCAACGTGTTGCAGGATGTGCATACAGTTGTGATGTTACAAATCTCTAGTGTTCCATTTATACTTGCATTCCCTTGTGACTCCGCAATATAAACAAAGACATGGGAGCTCATGTCTCTCTGAGTGGCCTATGGAAGGATTTCCTGTAGATGGCTCCTAATCACTGTAAAATAACATTCTGCAGCTGTGTTGGCTCTGATCAGAGTTTGTCTTAATGAGGGATGAGACATTAGTGATGTCTGCTAATGCAAAGGCATATTGATTGTTTTCCTGGTCTGAGCACATCCTAAGACACTCAGAGAGCTATTACATATATCCTCACCTTCGTGATGTTTACTTGCCAATGAGAGAGCTTGCTTCTGGTTCAGTAGCTAATGAGAGAGCTTGCTGCTGGTTTACTAAAGCTGCTGCTTGCCTTGTGTTGTTATATATAGTATTTCAAATTGTCTAGCTATTACATCTGTTTGTTTTCTGAGGCTGGTAGGTGAAGGCTGTGTTCATGTAGCATTATGCTTTTTTCTGCCTCATTGTGCTGTACATTATCATATACTGCTGGACTTAATTCGGTCCAGTGCACAGTATGCATAATTCCATGCCCTGTGCCTGACTATGCCCCTTTTCATGGAGTCACATCAGTGATAGTGTGCTGTAATGCCCCGGTTGTACTGAGATTGATCTGAAATGTATAACTCTGCACCTTGAATGGTGCCCCCACAGACACAGACACACCACACAGTGGTGACTGGTGGTTTTGCTTCATTAACTGTTGTTGCCTTTGCCTGGTGATTTTATTTGTATATTTTACTATAAGTTTTGAAAGTTGTTTATCATTGGTTGAGAGTACATTTACAAGCAACATCTCAGTGCTGATAAGTACCACTAAAGCTCCCATTCAACATCATGTTTACTTTGATCATGCTGATGTGTGCTTGCAGCTGCTTGTATTACAATTACATATGTTTGGGTGGGTGGGTGGGTGCAGCGTTCTCTTTGGTGTGTGTGTACCTGTAGTTTTGCTGATGTTTATGATGCATGTGTCAGTACTGTGCTCAGCTTAAGTGTGTTGGTATATACAATGTTTGTGATCTACATGCTTACTTTTGATAGTATGTTATGGGTTTGAGAGAACTGTGGTTTTCATTTTGTTAGTGTTAGAGCTCCATGTGTTTATGTTTGTTAGTGCTGTTGGCATGTCATTTAGAAGCACAGACGTTTACAAACAGAACAAAAAAAACATAGTCAGTCAAGTCTGTTTGATTCCTATGTTTTCACCAGGCTAGCACTGGCAGGTCCTCATGTGGAGCTCTCATCCTGTGGTTCTGCATATATAATCCCACTGCTTCCATTAGTACCATCCTTTCCCTGAATAAGTTTCACCAGTCTTATTTGCCAAACCTACCATCTCTTGAAACTACAGTAGCTACCATTAACATGGACCATCTCCTCTGGTAAACTGCTTCACTTTTCCACCTCCCTCTCATTTAAGATGTTCCTTCTCCGTAACTCTTAAACTTTCCTTCTATCAGTTTAAAGTTGTGATCTCCTGTAATGAACCTCTAACTAAACCTAAACAGCTGCTAGTTATCCATCTCGTTTATGCCAATATTTTAAGATATTTGACTTATGTGGTACATGTGAGCCTTTTCTTTATTATGTGATTGAGCAGCATGAAACCATAGGGTGAGCAGACGCACAGCATGCTGCAGAGTTGTACATCTGTCTTGTTTACTGTTATGTAATAAACTTAATGATTAAGAGACTTTTATACTCAAGTGTTTCAGAAGCTTAAATTTGGTACAGCTAGGACTGCAATTTATTATACCTAGAGGCTAGGAAAATGTTCAGGTAGGGAGAGGTGTGGAAAGACTTTGTAATGGGAAGAGACTTGGGCAATTTTTGTTCTTTGGGGTGTGGCAAGATAAGGAGGGGAGACATGGGTAGGTAACCAAAGAAATGCACAAAGCAGCTAGGGAAGGGCAACTCAGCATAAGGGACGTGAATAGAATGATCTCCCAATAAAATGATTTGATGCATTCCTACTGTATTATTAAGCCTCTCAAAGAGTTGTTAGAATAAAGTTAAATTGTTTTCCATTTTATTATAATTCTTGGAGGAACTTGTCCACCTTGCACATTGACTCTAGGAGCTACACCTTGTAGTTTGAGACAGTGGGCATAGCCATTGTTTCGATAGTAGTGATGGTGATGGGGTCATTCATTCATTCTACAGTATTAAATGTTAAATTAAAATAAAGATAATACAGATTTTGGATCAGGATCTTTCTGTTTGTTGAGAGTTACTTTGTAACACAGGACTCTCCCCAGCAACACTTAAATAATATTTAGCTATACATTTAGTGTAAAAATAAAGTTATGCACAAGAAGACACCATTTATCAACTCCAACTGTTTGTCAGAGAGCTAAACTACAAAGCTGAAGACCTACGTTTGACTCCCCCACTATCATATACTCACTGTGACCCTGAGCAAGTCATATTGAGGTGAAAATTGTAGGAGTGAGTTATGAATGTGAATTCCACATTTAACTCCCCACTGACATTTACTCTGACCATAAGCAAGTTAATTTGGTGGAGGTGCTGCTGGTGGTGGTGAAGGTTGCAATATTGTGCTGCAGACCAGGAGACTGTTTCACTTTTCCCACCAGAACAGCACACAATACATATAGCTATCATCGGTATGTCCCACTAACAGTGACACCAACACAGCGACCAACCACCAGGTAGACAAAATTGACAGGTTGCTGACAGGTCACTGTGTTGGTGCACCTGACACAGGGCACACTGTCTCCGGTCCTGCACCCTCCTGAATCAACTTCAAATGGATTTGACAATCCTAATTACAGGGATGTGGGGCAGAGCCCTCTACATTGAGTTCATGGGGCAAAGCCCCTCGATGAGAAAATAGGACCAGGAGACAAACAGAATTTATGTCAACCACAACTTACAGTCAACATAAATCCTGTTGATGAGATGCTGGTCAACAAAAGTTTTGTTGACCAGCATCATAGAGCCTCTATCATCATCTTACTTGATGTACTATATGAGTACTTATCCTCCATTGTTGCAATTAACTGTTTTGTGCTGTGCAAATAACATGCATTTAGGTATAATTTATGAACTAGAACTTGTGTATCCTGCTGTACTACATAGTAAAAATATGTCTTCTCTTGCCTTTCTGTACCAAGAGACCCCATGAAGATAAAGATACAGCGTCTCATGGAGCCATATTGCTACTGCCATCTGTTTTATGCAAATTGCATATAAATACATGTGACTGTCTTGAACATGTCTGGCATTGCTGGGTGGAGGGCCAACCTGTGAACCTGCAGAGCCACATTTTAAAGCCAGCTACAACTAAGTCACTATGGCACTCTAAACTACTTATGTAACCTCTCTGCATGTAATGTTCCAGTGCAAAATCAAGCATTTGCCAACACATTTGCTTTATGAACTTGTTATTTGCATTTTGACCATGTACTTTATGACAATTAAATTGTCATGAGGAGTGATGAGAGACAGAATGAAATCAGAGTGCGATAGGAGATAGCTGAATCAAAATATAATGCTGTACCTTTTCTTTTGAACCTTCACCATATGTAATACTTTTTATTTGTACCCACAGGAGTCACTGGATAGTTTGATACCATTAATTGGACCAACATATATCTTGTACAATGATAGTATAGTACACAAGCTTTCAGGGCTTAGCATCCACAGCAACACTGACCAGTAGCTATGGGGCACTGATACTGTTGCTTGTCATGGCTGCAGTGGGTGGAATCCTGCAAACCTCCTGCTATTGGAAAGGAGACTTTTCCAACTGAACAGCAGTGTGGAGTTATCTCACATTCACTACCACATCCATGAAGCATTCACTCTCATTAGCAGTCCCAATGCACTATTTTATTCAGTTGGTGGTCACAGTGGAACATGACACAGTTTACTGTGTCCAAGATAGCCACCAAAGTGTGAGTGCACATGCCCGACTACTTACGCATGTGCAGTAGAGTTTGGTGACCATCTTGACATGACATGGATTGAGTCATGTTCCACTGTGGCTGCTGCAAAGGTTTTTATTTCATATTCCACCCACACTACCTTCCTCTCAGCACCCCGAAATTTAACAACAGCACTGGGCATGCCAATTCCCCAGTGTTGTGATCTTGTTTTATTATGCATATTCCTCCCTACCCAATCCTTCCTCTCAGCACCCCTCCCCCAGAAACATAACAGTGACACTGGGGTGTCCAATCCTCAGTGTCATGATGAGAGTTTTCTCCCCTCCCCCACCCGACCCTCGTTCGCAGCATCTACCACCCGCCAGAAACATAACAGTGACACTGGGAGGTGCCCAATCCCTAGTGCAGAAATCCTCAGTCATTGAGTGTTGTTTTTAACCTGTTAAAAAAGTCCATCAATGTCTTACAGTGACACAATCCCAAGTGCAGGAATCCTAAGTCTTTTTTAACCTGTAAAAAAAGTCTATTGATGTCTTTTTGGCATTACAGTTCCCCATCCTGACCCTCTGATTCAGCACCCACCATTCCGCACCTCCCTAAGCCCTTACTTCCAGTGGGGTCCAATGCCATAAACCTCTCTGGACCACAGACATGTCTTCACTCTTGAAAGCTGGACTGTGGAATGAAGAAACATGTATTTGGTTCAATGTATTTCAATGGTGTTTTGAACTTAGTAGCATAACTTCACCATATTTTGCATATTTCAGGCCCAAATCTTCAACATGCCTTTTTGGGACCCTACCTGATGAACAATTGAACTGACATGGGGCAAATCTGTCCTGAAAGGTGATTTCATGGTCCCTGAAAGAAATCACCTTTCATGCAGGAGTTAAACATTTTCTTTACCCTTTTTCATGATGTGAGGTTATAAGAAGGCTATGTTGAATATTTGATGTAAACATGTTAAACAAGCATTTGTCAATGCCGAATGTTGTTGTGCTGGCATTGGCTTTGGTAGTGCAGTGTGGAAACACATTTTGGGCAGGATGAGAAAAATGACAGCTGTACTGTTCATAAGGAGGTGTAAAAAAATGGCAGTGTTGAAAATGTGACATGTAAATGTTACCAAATTTGCTAAGTTACAAGGGTGCATGGAAATCTTAGCGCACACTTTAACACAGTCATTTATGGACTTTCAGGACAAATTTTCAACATAGGCATTTTAGCACCTCTGCTCATGTACAGGGTCCTGTCATTTCCTAAAACTGTCCCAAAAAGTGATTTCGCTGTGGCACGTGCTATTCTGCGCCAGCAAAAACACATTTCGGTAGGATATGTAAAATGACAACTGTACTTGTTTATCAAGGTGTGGAAAATGCCAATGGTGAAAATGCAGAGTGAAAATATTACAAATACACAACATTATGAGCGTGCGTGCAAACTATAGCACTTACTTGCTTCGCCATACCAATCATTTATGGAGTATCATCACCAGATTTTCAACATTGGCATTTTATGACTCTGCTCATGAACAGTGTCACTGTCATTTTTGTAATCTTCCCGAACACTGATTTCCCACAACAACCACGCTATTGTGCGCCAGAAGTGCGGAAACACATTTTGGCCAGGATGTGAAAATGACAGCTGTACTGTTCACAAGGAGGTGTTAAAAATGATGATGTTGAAAATATGGCATGAAAATATTGTGAATTCACAAAGTTAAGAGCCTGCTTAGCAACTGCGTAATGCATGCTCTAAAACAGCCATTTTTGATTTTTTCCACCAAATGTGCAACATAGGCTTTTGGGGATCCCACCTCATGAACACTGCTACTGTCCCTGTGTTAATCAGTCCTGAAAGGTGATTCTGTGCAATGACTGAAAATCACCTTTCGGGACGATTAACATCATAACAGTGCCAGAATTCATAAAGAGGGGTCCCAAAACCCCATGTTGAAAATTTGGTGCAAATATTCCAAAAATGCCTGAAATATGCATCAATGTTGAAAAATCCTATTCATTCCATCGTACAGCTTACCAGCACTTCCTCAGTTCATGGTCAGCGTTGAAGAGTGCAGATGTGTTCCCAGTCCAAAGGAGATTGTCATGCCAAGCTCCGGAGTAAAGTATGGAATGAGGGGGTGTGGGAGGGAGGGTGCACAGTTGGTGAGTGTGGGTGGTGGGTGGGAGTAGGGAGACTACAAGGGACCATTTTCTGTTTACAGGTGTTAAATAAAAACACATCACAGGATGGTTTTCTTTCTTTACAGTTTTTGGGGATACAGTAGCCAACGAGGGATTTGGCACCCCTGTCAGCACATAGGGAGTGGGGGACACTAGCTGAGGGGATTGACACCCTCAGCACAGAAGAAGGGGCATCATGCCGACAGGAGTGGGCTCCCCATTGGCACATTAAAGTTGGAAATGGGGGATGGATGCCTACAGGATTGGGCACCCCATCAGAAAACAATGAAAGCAGGTTGGCACATGAGCCGAGGGGATTGGGCACCCTTTGGCAAGCAAAAAGGAGGGAACACATTATGCCAATGGGGGTGGACTCCCCTTCGGCACATACATGAGGGGCAGGGTAAGCCAACCCGGGGTTTGGGCACCCCAAGTCTGCGGTTTAAGCGCCACTGTGCTACCATGTTTGTTGCTGGAGAAGCACGAGAAGGTCCACTGCATGTGACGAGCTTTGCTGCATTGCAGAAGACCTTTCCTTAGATGTGCTCGCCTGGGTGGTGTGGCGCTGGCATGCCAGTTGATTGGGAAATGAGGACACACCTACTGGTGCATGCCCTGCTTTTACACAACAGCAACCACCCTTCAAATCTCCACTACCACAGGATGTTGGCTGTGCAAGCGCAACATGAAAAAAACAAAGTTATAAGCCTAGATTGAATTTTGTGAATGGAGGCTCATAACTTTGGAAAGTTTCAATATTTTTACCCCAAATTTTACAATTAGGTCATATCTTTACAGCACATCATGAATGTGACAGCTGTCATTTTCAAATATTGACCAAAATGTTTTTCTTACATCCCAAAAGGTGATTTGTGGTCCCTGCATGAAATTACCTTTAGACAGGAGTTGAAATTATCTCTCCCTTGCTCATGAGGTGGGTTCACATGAGCTAGGTTGAAAATTTGGTGTAAAATATTAAGCAATAGAGTTATGAGCCTACATTGAGTTTTGAGAATGCAGGCTCATAACTTCAGCAATATTTAATATTTGTGCCCCAAATTTCCAGCATAGCCATTTCATTACAGCAACTTATGAATGTGACCGCTGTCATTTTCAACTCCTACCCAAAATGTGTTTTTATATCCCAAAAGTTGATTTTGTAGTCCCTGCATAAATGACCTTAAGCCAGAGTTGAACATTTTCTCTGCCCTTCTTCATGAGGTAGGGTCATAAGAAGGCTATGTTGAAAATTTGATAAAATATTACAAAACAGCAAATATATGATCCGTTGTTACATTTTGCAAATGCAGGCTTGTAACTTTGGTAATTTTAATATTTTACCCCAAATTCATCAAATGCAGACATATCAGATCTGGCCAGAATATGTTTTTAATAGCAGTGTCCCACCTGTGTCTGATGTGGTTTAAGTAGAGTTAGTAAAGTCAAAGCAGTACTGGTACATATATTCTATTTTCTCATTTCCTCTCTGTGTAGAGGATCTAATCTGAGGATCATTCCCCTTCCCCACAGCTGGCATGTCAATATCAGGAAATGCTTCTGAATTCCAGATGAATCAAGTGAGCTATGATTGCAGTTTACAGTCTCAATATAGAGTACAGCCATTCTGTATGTACATTTTTTCTGCATTTTCAAAGTAGTATAAAAGTGTTAGTAAAGAAAAAGAAAATGTGATATAGATTATCAGCATCATGGAGGAACAGTCTGGCAGCAGTTGACAAGGCTGTCGGAATATGTGCTTGAAACAAATAGTATTAAAAACAGGCTACACTATTTTTATCTCTTCAGTATTTTACTTGTGGTATCATCTGTCATTCATGAAGTTTGTGCATGGCTGTTGCAGAGTAATATGACACTATAAGAAAAAAGCAATATTATAAGCAATAATACAGTTTTGGGCCAATTACATAACTCAGCTATGAGTTGCATACTTTGAAAATGTTAATTAGCTTGCAGCAGTAATGCAAGTTGTGTTGATTGTGTATTTCACACATTATATTCCAAAATGATTTTATGACTAATACAGTACATAAAAAACAACACTTTGCAATGTATTCAATAACTGCAGACTCTTACTCTGTGGCAATTATCAATCCTTACTGTGAAAGACTGATCAAATTGCTTAGTTGATTGCTTATGAAATGTTAAACATTAAAAAATATATTGTTTGGCTTGATTGCAAATAATGACAACTATGTTTTCAGTGTTTCAGAGCATAGTAATACAGTACAATTCACATTAAAGGACACTGTCAACCTTTTGTGTCATATTATTATTCTGAGTTAAACACCCACATTTTATTATTGCATTGAGATCTATTGATGTTGCTAGTTGTTTTATTTGCTACATATATCCAACCTTGTTTTGTTTCAAATCCCTGATCTACTTCAACTGCACACTTCCTGGACATTAGAAAATTGTGAAACTGTGAATCCACTTATGATACAATAGTCTCCTCTCCTCTCACTGCATTGTGGATGGCTTCACTTTGTTGGAGGTGTTCCTATTTTGCATGAAAGATGCAATGAGAGTTGATCAAGAATTGTCAACAAATGTACTTTTGTGTGGTAACACCAGTGGAGTGTGCAATCTATTTTATACTTTTAAAAGATAAAACAAATTGGAATAAGCTGATCAGCTGCATCAGCAGATTCTGTAGAATGTGAGCAATCACCAAATGTGTCTTTTAAACTAGGGATACTTTGAGGCCTAAAGGGGTTGACAGTTTCCTTTTAAACCATCACACTGATGAGTTGCTTTAGTATTTCTCAAGTAGTTGCATAAGTGTTACTGGATCCAGCAAAGTATTGCAAAAACTCGCCTAACACATTGCCTTATAATTAATTTTGTATTTTGTCTTCTATGCAAACAGTACCTACAAATGTTTCATAGTCAAAGGTAACACCCTAGAACAGGAAACATAGTATATTAATTAATATAGGTGATACAACAGATGAAACAGAGTGGTGTGTTGCATTGTATTTTAGCATAAAAACTAGTCACAGTGGTTAGTGTATACCAATAACACTACATGTGTCCTTAATTTCATGCCATATTTCTAGTGTTCCTTTTTTTTTAGTTCTTATTTCATCTAATATATTCTCATCTCAATATGTGTTGATGACATTTTTAAATTAAAAAATGCAGTTTGGTCTTTCATGAAATCAACATGCAATATAATGATACTTGTCATCAGGACCTCGATTTTAAAAGGTGCCAATAGATCAGCACATGGTGCAGTGAACTGCCAGCTGTGGCAAACTCAGGTGCACCAGGTACCCTGCGACTGATTTTACAAAAGCAGAGACCAGTACCAAAGTTCCTAGATTTGCTGCAAGCTGAGAGATGCACCAAGAAATGGTGCACGGAAGGAAAGCCACAAGCCATGGGACAGGCTTGTGGCAGCAGTGGCCAGTGATGGCTTCCTTCTAGCTGGTCACTCTGGTAGCTGGTGTGTCATTCTGGGCAAGCCCTGGCTCACTTGGGGGGTGGAAGGGGTTGGGATGGAGGAGGTGTTGGTAACAGCTCAATGGAGCAAATGCATGATTGCTGCATACATTAACCATGCCACCATGGTGGGAGTGAGGGACATGGGCTCATACCTGCCCCAGACCACTGGCTACTCCAGCAGTAGTCTAGCAGGTGTAGGGGCTCTGAGGCACCTTTCCAGTGGGGCACATGGTCAACACTGACACTACGATGGCACTGGGAGGGTGCAGGGGGTAAGACTGACTCCAGGCTGGTCTAACAGCAGGGTCCATGTGTTGATGGGTGGCTTGCAAAATCCCACTTTACTGGATATTGCAGATCTGTCTCAGTGCAAGACCCTTCCCTCATTGCACATGGGTAGGCCCATTGCAAGGATAGTGTAGCCAGTTGCCACTGGCTGTCTCCCCAGTAGTGCAGGGTGCCTTCTAAAACTGGGACCGCACAAGGCACGATGTTAGGAGCCTTTGTACCATGTCTCTTACACATGCCCTTGCACCATTCCTGATCATTTTAAATTGAGCCCCTGATATGAAATAATAAATTTATCAATAAAAATGTTCATCTTAAAGAAAACATATAACCTTAAGTTGGTGCTTAACATTTGCTTTTAAGGTACTCTGTTTTAGAGGTGAGTGGATAGCATACAATTTTTACTGACTATCCGTTGATGAAAAGTTATTCAATAGGAATAAATATCCATGATAGAATGCTTGAAAGTCATCTTAGGCCCTCCTCATTATAATCTTTCACCCTCTCATCAGTAGCATGAATCCCTCAGTTTCTATGTAGTATGTTTTGTATTTCTGCTGCTCTAGAGCTGTATATTGTAATGAAATTGTAATGCTATTAAATACTGGGGAGGGTCCTAAGATGATTTTCAAGCATTTAAAGACAATTAGGGATGCAGTTGTCAAAAGTCATCTCTCTGTCCCAATACATAACAATACTGCTTAGCCTCCAACACCACCCACAGGTACACATATGTAGGATGGTGCAAATATCATCCTTATGTGAAACAAGCAAAAATCATTTGTTAGTTAACCCCTGCAATGGGACTTAGATTTTGCTTCACCACTTTGTAAACTGTGACACCTATGGGAGTGTGTACCTCCTACATTGCTACTGTGGAGCTTCTTATATTGTTAGGACTATTAGATAATTTAAATTTATGGCACGTGAACAGTGCCATGCCATCCAGCAGAAAAATATTGAATTATCCAAATATTAGGCTAACAGTGATAAAGCACATGATATTGCCTATAAAGGTATTGAGAGAGTCAGAGAATCAGTGTCAGAGTTCTGTGGGTGGGACAATTGGGAAAGAGACATAAATAGGCATGAGTGTTTTTATATATCAGCTGGGTGATAGAGAAAACAAGGGTCATAATAATAATATGGATTTGGCTGCCTTCCTAGACTAAAGTTTACTGTACTTCTTTCAAAAACTATATACAGTAATACAATAAACTGATTTCAAGGCAGCAACTTTAGTGTAAATTTACAGAATATTGTAGGGATATTTGAGTCACTTTTTAGCTAGTTCTGTTCCTAGTGAGTATTTCAGTATATCTCCTAATTGTGTGAAGATAATCGATATATGTTGTTTTTCACTTTGACGCTTCCAGCTTGTAGATATCAGAGAAATGTGGATTTAGAGGATTTATATTCAACTGAAGATTTTTTGCTTAATCATTTTTTTGTTTATTATTGTACCATGGCTCTTTGTGTGTGATTTTTAAATAATTTTATGAAGCTTGCCTCCTCTTTAAACAAGATGCTCCCCAACGAAAATAACTGACAAACCATAGCTACCTTAACTAGTTAATTGTGCTTTATTTGGTAGAATGATGTTTGTTTTCTATATAAGTTTTACCTAGCCTAATGATTAATCACATTCTCTTCTTCTGTATCTGTTATTTGTGGAATTAATCAGAATAGAAAAATACATTTGTTTTAACACTAATGAAACTAAATGCATGAACTGCAGGCAATTCTTTTGAATCATGTATAATAATTTTTGATTGTTGTAATTTGTAAGTAGCCTTTCAAGCAAAATGACTTTTTTATGTCCGTTACTAAGTAACTTATATGTTTTATTTAATAAGTGAGTTATTAATTAACAATTTCCAGGAGGTATTGTGTGAGGATAACATTTAACCTAGTTTACATGACCTATTGGTTTGACTGGTAGGCTGCACAGAACCCTGCCCTGTACAACACAGAGCAGAAATAGAAACACAAGCAGCAATCTAGGATCCTAAATTGGTTTGTTACCCCCTTCTCTGCCTACATTTGCATACACAGTTTTTATAGAGGCTACTATTGTTAAGTTTGGCTACTAAGATGGGCATTTCTGTTTGTGTTGTAATCTAACTTAAATCTGTGTAAACTTGCATACTCTAGCTCTCTATCTCTAATCCTCTATCACAAATAAAATCCCCACCAATAGGAACTATAAATGTGGAAAACCAAAGTAAAAAGATGGAATCAGGCATTATTACATTGGCCAACTGGTAGCTGGGAATAAAATGTGGTCTATCAAGAAAATTTAGCATGGAGTCTACAGCTGAGTTCCCGGCCTTCATATGCAGACAACGTATTGAAATAAAAAGAGTTGAGACTTAGAATAATGCAGCTGAAATGGGAACAAGTAGTCTTAAAAATAAAACATAAAAAAACCTGTTGATTGAACTATTACCAGGAGGGAAGAAAATACAGTAACAGCTAACAAAATGTTATACAATGAAAGCAAGAATGAGAAAAAGCAGAGAGAATCTGACAGAGAAGAAGTGGATGATTTGTGCTTTGTGGGAAGAAATAAGAAGAACAAAAATGGGAGAAGAGCTATGGAAGTCCACATTTATTTATTTATTTCAGTTGTTATTGACCAGGTAAGCACACTAGACTATTAGAATGCCTATGTTTAGATATGATCCAGGAGGTTACAATAGGGTACTATAAAAATTAGTTACAATGCAAGAAAAGTAAAATTTACAGGACTGCATAGAAACCAAAATACAAGTTTCTCCATTAATAGACCTATTGGGAGTGGAACAGGTCAATAAACAGCAACATGAAGTAGCAAATGAAGAAACAGAGAAGACTAATGTAAGCAAGGAGGTACCTAGACAGAGACAGAGATAGAGATAGAGATAGAGATAGAGATAGAGATAGAGATAGAGATAGAGATAGAGATAGAGAGAGAGAGATAGAGATAGAGATAGAGATAGAGATAGAGATGGATATGGAGACAGAGACAGAGATATGTACTGGGGTATTTAATTGTAAAATACACTGGCAGATAATCAGTGAGGGTAATAAAGAAAACACAACCACATGTTACTCAGGAACCAAACTGAGAGAAATGGGAAACATGCAACCAGGTACCATTAAAAAGAAGACAAAAAAAACACTAGTTATGATCCATGCAGGTACTGATAATATAGGGAACCAGGACAAACAGGAAATACAAATTAATACAGGGAGATAGTAAAGTTTACATGAAAAAGACTGTGAGGTATTATTTTCTGAAATACTGTCAGTACCAAAAGCAAGTATAAGAAGGAGCACAAACATCATTAGGCTAAACAACTGGTTGAGAAAATGATAACTTGAGAATGGGATTAACTGTATTAAGCACTGGGAGACTTTTATGGAAACCATGATTTGTTTAGTTTTGATTGGTAACATCTAACTAGAAAAGAAAGCAGACTGCTAGGAAACACTTTTTATGATGCGGTGGCAAAATTTTAAACTAAAAAGGGGAATCGGATTAGAAAACAATGATAATATAAGGATTGAAAGAAAGAAAGAAAGAACAAAAATAACCCAAAATAGGCTAAATATACTAACACTGAATGCAAGAAGTCTCAACATAGTTAAAAAGCAGAATTAGAGCTAACAATGTCACAAATATATATTGATATGGTGGCCATTACAGAAATAAGGGTGGACAGAGCATGCCAACTACAGTAAACAAATTAAGAGGTATAAACTATACCAGAACAATAGAGTTGGGAGAAGAGGTAGTGAAGTGGCACTGTACATAAAAGATGATATCGACAGTAATGAAATCAGGGACTATAACCTAGGGTACTGGAAAATTGCAACTGCAATTTTTTGTGGAATCCACAATTTCAACATTCTCCACAAAACTGATAAGACCGCAATTTCTGCAATTTTTAGTTTTATTTTGAACTGTGTAAAACATATTTTCAATAAAAGACTCTCAAATATATTGACAATTTTGCATGCAGATGTAAGTTTGGTCTAAACAATGCAGTGCAAAGTTCGAAGGGTTTTATGTCGCACTGCTTTCTTGTGAATCCTTGTCTGGTTTGGTTTCAAAATTCACTGGCCAAGCAAAAGTCTATCAGAAAACTTTTTGTTGCCACAGAGACTGAAACAGCAGGTGGGAGACAATGTGCAAAATATCCCATTCACCCTAAATGGGGTGCTAACTATGGAGTCCTTTTGTAAGTAGGAGGCAGATTTTTCCTTGTGAATATGCAGTACTGTACTTTAATTTAGACTAGTTTTGATTCAAACAGCTGAGGATTTGGGATGGTCCTGCTGATTATAAACTTGAACAAGCTAGTTGGTAACAATGATCCCATGCTTAGCAATCTACAACCTAGATGCCCAAATGCAAAGACTACAATAAAACCTGACTAAAGTCTGAAAACAAGCTTATAAAACACATAAAATATATCTGAACATTTATCTTACCTAAACAAAATCAGTGCAGCCAGAGTAAAACAAAGATAAATTATAGGGCACCCTGATGACTGAATGATGCAGTAAAAATATATTGGTTTGTTTATAATATTTTTTGGTAACTGGATAAGGCCCACTAGGCACAAGTATTTGTTTTCACAGGAGACCCAGGAGCACTAGGGAGGTTAAGTGACTTGCTCAGAGGAGGTTGTGGGAATCAAACGCATGTCTGTTGGATGTACCCCATTCAATTACAGTTTGTTACTTTAACCTGTAGGCTATACTGCCAAACTGATGCTATACTGCCTGACTTAAAAACATTAAGATGTAATGTTTAATATGTGATTTCAAGTAGTGTAAAGTACCTACAGTGCAAATTATGAACATTAAACACTACAACAACATTTTACTAAACCCAATTATTCACCACTTTATCTGCTTTATTTTTCTTGCATCAAAGTTGGTGAATAGCTGACCTCAGCACTGTAAATACCTGTTGATTAGATTCTGTTATTCTATATCCAGAAACAGGCACAATCTGTTGATTCTGGATTTATTTAATATTGATTTGCTGTGGCTTATTAAATAGAATCTACAGTATTTAGTACTGTATGAGGCAGACATTTTAAATTTTGGAAGATAAGCAACACATTCATCTGTTTACTATTCATTTTAGGAACATGAACTTTATTCATGTTTAAAACATATTCAAGTGGCAGTGTATACATTTAACAGTTTATGCTGACTAATAAATGCTACAGAAAACAATAACACGTTTATTGTGAAGCACTTGGGAGTATAGTAGAACTCCTGCAATTTCCTACAATTTTGCAAACATTTCCATAATTTGCATAACTTTTTCCACAATTTTCCAGTGGCCTACACTATAACACAACAGACAACAATAACAATTTACTATGGGTAGAAGTAATGAAAAGTGAGGGCAAAAAGTTAACAGTAGGTGTTTGCTATTGCCCAGATATCAGTGAATAAGACCATATATGACTAATAAACAGTATAGCAGTGGTTGCTGATAGAGGAGATATCTTATTAATGGTGGACCTCAACCTCCCAGGTATTAACTAGACAAATTCGACAGTATCAAATATAAAGAGCAATAGTTCCTAAACATGTTGTTAAGTAATTGTTTATTTATTTATTTAAGTTATTATTTATTTATTTATTTAAAAGTTTGGGACTGGGAAAAGTACACCGAGATGAGGATCGTTTCCAGGTGTGACCTGAAGGAGGGGAAGGAATTAGGCATACAAGCAAATACAGATATTAGACATGCAATAAGGCAAATACAGGTACAGAAACATAAATGTCAACAGTATAAAGCTGCAAATATACAAAGGTTGCAAATGAGCTAAGATGCTCACAATGTACATGGATAGGTTGTACAAAAGATTGTGTGTGTGTTTGTTTGAGTTTAACCCTTAAGAGAGCAGATTGAGGGCCAGAGTGTGAGAAATACCAGAAAAGGAGTCTTTGGCTGGGGAGAGCAGAAACTGTTGTGAAAAGGAAACACAGGAATCAGGAAGAGTGGAGGGAGAGAGGTGTTTAGTGGTTGGAGGAGGGATAGACCAAGGGAGAGGAGCAGGTTTCAAACAGAGAAATAATGGACTAAACCAGATAGTCATTAGCCCTCAAGAGGAACAGTGCCTTAGACAATGCCTTAGACTTGGTTATTACAGATGGAACAGATGGTATTAGAAATCTAAAGATGCTTAAAAACATAGGAATAGCAATCATAGCATGATCCAGATCTTGTTTCTAACCAAAATATCAAAAGTTAAGGGGCATGCATTTACAAAAATTATAACAATGTAAATTGTAACAAACTAAGGAAGAACTACAAAAATGGAACTGGAAGCAAGTATCTGAAAATGCAGGATAGAGCAATTCTGCATTGTACTCAAAGGCAAAATACTTGAATTAAGGAAGGCTCACATACCAGACACACCCTCTATAATAATAGAGAAACATAGCACAATGGTGTATACATAGGCCCCATTCTCACTAGGGCATTTTAATGGTTCTGAGCGCTTGAACCATTTCAAATGCGTGTTGGCTCAGATCAGCTTCACATAACTTGGTTGTAGCTCATAATTTTGAAAGTATACTCAAACCCTGATGAGACCAGGGCTAGAGCACACTTCCAGAAATCTGTTTCAGAAGTGAAGTGAGCTACTCACAATGTGAACCGACAGGGTCAGATCCATTTGTTCTTGTTTGTCCTCCACCTCTCGATCACACAAAGCATCATGGTAAGCAGCTGTGCATGTGTTGCTGAATCAGAATAGAAGGAAATGGATTAATAGTTAATGAGAATGCTCTAGCATGCATCAGCTGAAATGGGTCAATGAAGTGGACTGCAGTGCACCCTGCAACATGGTAGCTGTAATCCATTTTCAAAAGCAGTTGCTGAAACATGCTGTAGTGTGAAGCGGGATCATAAGGTAAAACAAACTATAGAAAAGGTCAGCCTACAATAGTATGAAAAATGAACCAACCAATTTTAATATAAATAGCTATAGAAATGAACTAAAGAAAAGCAAACACAAGATAAGGAAGGAAAAGAAGAGGTTAGAATTCAAAATAGCACAAATTAAAGATAATGGGGAGTTGTAACAGAGTAAAAGATAGAAGAATAACACCAATGATAGAAAATAAAAACAAAACACCCAAAATATTAATCAATTAACCAATATTTCTGTTCAGTTTTCACAAATCATAACACACCTGCAAAATTTAGTTCAAACACTGGAAAGAAGTCCATCCTCTGATTCTCAAGTACACTACCACTACATGAATAAAATAGAAGTGAAAAAACTAATAGACTGTCAAGACCAATAACACTGCAGGTCTGGGCATGTTACACCCTAAACTTCCATGGGAAATTGGTGAATGGTTGATAGAACCAAAAAACAGCAGTACTCAATAAATTGTTTGAAACAGGAGAGGTACCTGAAGACCAGAAAACAGCTTTAGTTGTCTCCATATTTAAAAGGGTGATAGAACTATTGCATCAAATTATAGGTCAACCAGCCTGACGTCAGTCTTGAAAAGATTAATTGAAACTGTATTAAAGGATACATTTGACACAGAAATTAATATTAAAAACATAACTGATAAAAGCCAGCATGGTTTTAGGAAAAATAGGTCTTGTACTACAAATACATCTTTTTTTTATGAAAGGATCAATAAAGCATTGAACACAAACACTGTAGTAGATACAATTTATTTTGATTTCCAAAAGCATTTGACAAAGTACCACATAATACATTTTATTGATAAACTGAAAACCATTGGTATAGACAATAAACTCATAAGGTGGGTGACCAACTGGTTGCATAGTAGAACTCAGAAGGTAAGAATAAGATGAATACTGTTGGAATTTGGATAAGTCATTTGTGGGGTTTCCCAGGGTTTGGTACTGGGAACAGCATTGTTTATGTGATACAGTACATCAGTGATCTAAACAAGGAGGCAGATAGTTAGCTAATAAGATCTTCCAACCATAACAGATTAGGTGACCCAACTGACACAAGTGGAAATACCAACAAAATAAAAAAGATCTTAAGGTTATTGAGCAATAGGCCATTAAAAATGGTATGTTATTTAATAGTGACAAAAGTATTCTTATACATTTGGGGATGAGATGCAGTTTTCAAAATATCAACTAAACAGAATG
Organism: Neoceratodus forsteri; assembly: GCA_016271365.2. Classification (NCBI taxonomy): domain Eukaryota; kingdom Metazoa; phylum Chordata; order Ceratodontiformes; family Ceratodontidae; genus Neoceratodus; species Neoceratodus forsteri. The sequence continues at coordinate 1,220,198,742 of CM057459.1, read as the reverse complement.
GGCCCTAGGCATTATGCCAATGTGCCATGGAAACTGCATACGTGAAGCATAGACACGATGGTAATGCCCACGGTGGGTCCCATGAATCCCCAGCTGCATTCATCAAAGGTGCAACAGCCAAGAGTGCACATACCCAGCCGTGGGCAGCTCTATGCCAGGGCAGTAAGGTGGGCAGTATGGGTGTGCCTGCACTATGCCCCTTACACAAAGGTGTATATTAGTACAGTGCACTGGGGGGCATAGGAGGGCAAAGGTTATGCCAAGGGTGGAGCGATGCCATAACTGCTCTATGCACCCAGCCCTTTGCACACAGGACACCCAACTAGCCCCGAAGCAGTATGGCTATCCCCCTCCATACACACCAGAATACCGCCCTGGTCCTGACAGTACAGTGCAGACACCCCAAATGACTGAATCCCCACCGAGTCCCGTTTGGCACACACCCAGCACAAGCTGAGTCTTGGCCCATGCAGTGTTTTGAGACCCTTCAAAACACACACACACACACACACACACACACACACACACACACACACCCACACACACCATGTCATATACCATTGCCCAGATGTCCCCCTCAAACATCTGGGCCCTGTCCATAAGTAAGCACAAACCCCAACCAGTGCCCTTGCACTGGACACTGCAAATACAACATAACACTAGCACCTTGACCCTCTTTCTCAGCACCCCTGCCCAAGTATTGGTTACCAGTGGCCCACCTCCACCCCAGTGGCACAGACAACACCACCCCCATCCCTGTACCTGCCTGTTGGTGCTGTCTCAAGGGATGGCCAGCAGCACATCCGTCTGCACACCTCCTTGGCTGATGGCTGTCCGTGTGATGCTGGAAGTGCACTGCTGAATATAGGCAGCACACTCCTAGCATCACTTGGATGGGGCAGTGGGCAAGGAGGTGTGCATGGGACTGTGCTGCTGGCCATTCTTCATGGTGGCATCAACTGGCAGGTACAGAGGAGGAGGGTGATGTTGGTGCCACTTAGGTGAGGGGCCACTAACTACCAATGATGGGGACAGGGATCAGAGGTCAGAGGGTAATGTAGTGTTCCTGGAATGGGGCCACCAGGATATAGCTATATTCAGGAGTAGGGTCATCCCTGACTAGTGGATAGAGGCTGTGGCTCTGCCAGGGTGGGAGGTGGTTGTCATATTGCCATCACCAGATGGGGGTGCAGATGTGTGTGAGCGGGTGGTTGCCATTCAGATGATGGGACGGGGTGGGTGTTCTGTTGAGGGGCATCCATTCACCAGGTATGGCATGGTGCCATGGGGTGAGGTAACAAGTAGGGGGACCAATAGCCATTGCAGTCTGATTGTGTATAGCCGGGCACCTGCACTGCTATTCATGCACCAGACCCACACCTTATCGTGCAAGTGATCCACTCTGGGACCAGGACGGGCATCAATTGGATGCCCACCTGGATTCCACTACTCTGCCCCCAGCTGCCATACACTGTCACTGCATGCTGTGGGGGAGGAGTCATGGACAGGTGGCTGGCCTTAATACATACTAGCATGTGTGCACCTGTCTGCAAGCATGTAGCTCGTGGGCCTGGTACATGCCTCTGGCATGTAATTTCCACCCTTAGTGCATAGGTACCAATAACCATAAAGGAAGTGAATAGTTAAAAGATCTCAGGATATTAACCAATAAAGATCCAAAATTCAGCAATGATTGTAATAAAGTAGCTGGAACAGCCCACAGACTACTTGGATGCATTAAGAGCAGTTTTATAAGTAGACATGCACAATGCTTAATGCCACTATATAAAACATACCTGAGACTGCATTTGGATTATTGTACATCAGTGTGGAGTCCATTCTTCCATAGAGACATCGAAAATATAGAGACAGTGCAGCACAGGGCAACTAAATTGATAAATTAAGGGTCTATTCATATCAAGAGCGAAAATAAATCGGGTCTTTATACTCCTAAGGGCAGAAAAGACAGAGTAGATATGAGAACCCGTCAATTCGCTCCTGACAATACACACCACGACAACTCGCTCCCGACAATACGCTCCTGTCAGTTCACTCCCAATGTCAACTCACTCCGATGTCAACTCACTCCCGCTGATTTTGACATTAGACTGGGAAGGCAAATGCTAAAGGACACTTTGCTCTGAAGTGGACAGTTTGCCTGTAGTAACTGAATGCATTTCTTTTACAGTTTAAAATTTATATGTAGAAAATGCATTTCTTTTACAGTTAAAATTTTTTGTCATGATACAGCTGGGATGAGTGGTCCACCCAACTCCACCCCTCCGACTCCATAAGCGTGTGTACATAATGGCTTCTAATAGCTAAGTGCATACATTATCCGGAATGAAAACAAGCACTGGAAGTGAGTCTGAAAACCCACAAGTCAAAAGAGACCAAAAATAAAGGTTTCCCTATAGTGAAAATGCAAAGTATTTAAAAAGGGGTCAATAATTAGAAAGAATGAAGTATTAACTATCAACAGCGATGTACAGCCTTTTGGAATCATGACCTGCTGGGTGCAATAGAATTGCGGCAGTGAAGGCTGTACAACGAGTGGGGTGGCAGATCTAAAAGACAGGTCTCCTTCAACACAGATTTCTGGGACATACTTTGTCACCAGAAGTCAACTAGATAACTAGTAAAGAAAGAATAATAATAATTCAAATTCAGGTCACCATTGATCTGTAAGAGTTACTAGCTGCAGTATAGGTTTTGTGCTTGTTTTTCTTTGCATTTCTTTTGGCAGTTCAACTGGTTTATGAGGAAATTGTGTTGCCTCAGCAAATGAGGAAACCGCTGAAGTATTGCCCTGAAGAGCTGTACCTGAATCGGCAGTCTGATCATCTGTGGTCTGTAAATTAACATCTTCTTGTGATGGATGTAGCTCATTCAACAGGTGGGCATACTTATTGCAGAGAGGGATGGAGGATTAATTTGCACCAGGGTGTTCAAGCCAGAGGAGAGTTTATTGTTAATTCACTTGTTTGCCTCGGTAGAGAAACTTGAGGACTGCAGAGTTGGGGACAGTTATTTGGGCCATGCTTCCTCCACCATTCTGCACCTCAGCATTGTCAGTCTGAACTTGGTCACTTCTTGGTCACTTCTAGAAGCTCATTTCTCTGGCATGCTTTAAAACACCATGAAAAACACTGTCCACAGATGCTGAAATATGTTAAACAATTTATGTAGCACTGGGAGTAGAAAATCACCCAGCGGGCGTAAAGTACGGAGTTAATTGAGGTGGATATGAATTGTCGGGAGGCGAGTTGTCGGCGGCGTACTGTCGGGAGCGAGTTGACATTGACCCAGTAGATATGCTATAGATGTTTAAAATATATAGAATAGTGGATGAGCGACCATCCACAACAAGGCTGTATTTCCATCAAGGGTGATGATGACATCAGAGAGACCTTGATAGCGAAGCTTGAGAAGTCTCAGTGATGTCATCAACTCCAAGATGTGAAACGCTGCCTTAGTTGTGGATGTCAACCATCCACTATTTTATATAGTATATAGTTCCCAATGTGTAAAAACATTCACTTCACAAGGTTTCATACCTTGTGTATTCCTAGTCTGCTTTGTCCCAGTCCTCGGTACAGACACACACACTACAGATGCACTCCTATCCTGACAAGACCCTAAAGATCCTGGTACTTGCTGATGTTCCCTCTTCACAATCCCAACCATTAAGGTAAACACCAGATTTAAATAGAAAAAAAAATGACAAACTGAAAACATAAATACATGGCGTAGACTATGGCAGTCCGTGTACAGACTTGCTTTGAACAGCTCGCTGGACAGCTTGCCATTGCTGTTTGAATATTTTTTGCGAAGAGGAGTTTCAACTAATCGGGTGGCAGCTCAAGGAAAAAAGTTGTTGTACTATCGATGTGGCGTCAGAACAATAGTACAACAACTTTTGACTTTGAACTGTCCTACTAACAGGATTTTGAAAGCCATCGTTTTCTATTAACAATAGCCCCTACTCATATGCTATAACATAATATGATGAACTAAGAGAGTGTAGAGATATAATATACACAGAGAAGTCACCTAAGATGCCACACTAAAATTAAAATAGAGTATAGAAAAAAAACGACAAAAGAGGGTTCATAACTAGAAGAGTTGTTCAACAATGGAATGTTTTACTTAGGAGGACTTTGTAGTCAGATACATTATCTATATTTAAGGCTAAGCTGGATTGCTACCTACTTCAAGATGATGGCATCAAGTGGCCCGCTAAGGTGGGAGACAGACATGATGGGCAATAACCTCCTTCTGTCTAACACCAAGTATAGTCTAGTATATTAAGTATAGCTACTTGGGAATATGACTTCTATCAAGAAATATGAGATGCCAAACAGAAACTGAAGTTAGCCAGCTACTTTGATATAATTTTTAACAAATACCAGTCATACCATTTTTATAACACTAGTTGTAAACACAGTCTGCAATTCCATTAATTTTGTGCCTGGGCCTATTTTTCAGGTCCATGTTATTTTCTAACCACAGAATAGATTGCACTTGTATTCTGGTACACTGTTCCTTTGCAATGTTATCATCTATTATGCTTTATTTACACTTCACTTGCACTTTAGGTGTTATGTATCTTTAAAATGTTAACATTAAATGGAAGGTGTTTGAGGTGTGATGCAGCCTCTGATCAAACTCAGCAGTTATTGGGCAAAACGTACAGTGTGTCTCTTTATTTGCTGACGTTTATGTATATTGCAGTATTTCTGTTCTTACATTTTTGGCACGTATTGTGGACTTTCAATAAAGGTAAGAGATACTATTTACCTTTTTGTGTTTTGGCCTGTCTTTTAGCCACTGATGCATGACCTTTCACTCTCATTCTCAAGGGTATCACCAAGATTGAACATCTGGAGATGTTTGATCTAGTGGCTTCCAGCAAGATGCAGGGACATGCCCTGAATCTCAGAGATGATAGATTCAAAGGTAACAACAGGAAGCAATTTTCTTCCACATGGTGGTGAACCAGTGGAACAGCCCACCTGGAGTAAGTGGATATGAAGACAGTGGAGACCTTACCCATAAGGTAAGCTTAGATGAATGTCAGACTAAAGGTGGAATCAATTGGAAAGGGAAGCCAGCAGGATGCAATGCAGTAGCTATTAGTAAATGACATGTTACCAGATACTGCTTGGCAACAGGGCCTAAGTGCCATTGAATTGCACTGTTCACTGCAGCATGCTGCAGCATTGTGCAGTGATATTGCAAGGTACTGTGTTTCATCCTGCCTGCTGCCACTGTACCTTGCATGGCAGAGTTGGTAGAGCATATCTATGAATTAGTACATGTTTGCAGAAAATACATTTTTCATGGAAGAACAAATTCCACTACTCTGACTTGGAGTGTGCAAGGTCAAAAACAACATGTAGATTAAAGAAACTGACACAGCACACCAAAGAAATGTGCCATTCATTTATTGAAAAAGCTTAAACATACTGCCAACATCATAAGATGGGATGCCACAGTCCCCTGATTGTGGTGTCCTATCTTTGCTGTTGGTGAATAGTAAACCTTTTTCAATAAATGAATAGCTCATAGCCTTTCTGGTGTGTGTGGGTCTGTTTCTTTGATGTCATGACTTATAATAACCATCCTGGTTATTTGGATCATTAGTATCTACCTAGTGTAAATAACCTCATTTTTAAGTAACATTCTTTACTGAAAATTTATTCTCATAATAGAATATATTACATGCATATACATGGATTATCAATAGGTGTCTGCCTTGTCCAAAGTGTTTTGTACCATCTATGAACATTCACCAGGATTACCCCTTAATCCTGCCAGAAGATCTGCCATCACTGGTGCATGCTTTTGTCACTTCTAGGCTCAGTTACTGTAACATTCTATACTTTGGGGTCAGTCGAGTAGCCTCCACTCGATGCAACTTTGCAGAACACTGCAGCTAGGTTGTTGACAGGCCTATCGAGGTCTGCTCACATAACCCTGGTTTGCACAAACTTTGCATTAGCTGCTGGTCAGGTGGAGGATTGCCTTCAAGGTGGTCTTTCTCATCTATAATGCCCTATATGGCTCAGATCCGGCTATCTATCTGACCTCCTGACACCTGGCTGCCTGGTCCACTCCCTACATTCATCTGTGGAGGGTCTCCTTGTGGTCTCAAAGGCATGCTCAAAAACATGGGGAGACTGTGCCTTTGAAGTAGCGGGACCAGTTTTATGGAATTTCCTCCAAGATCATTAAATGAGGCCACCTCAGTAGAATCGTGTTTTTTTTTGCTGTTTTCTTTGTTCTGCTGACTTTTTCCAGAGGAACCCCTAGTCCCATCCTCCGATGTCCACCTTCTGGCACTAGACCAGCCCAAGGCTTTACCCCCAGAGGGGTTGGCAGGGTCCCCAACCCACTGCCCACTGAAGACCAGATTCTAGGGTCCAGTGCCATTGCTGGCCAGGAGCAGAGCGCAAGGCACCCTCCACCTAACTGCAGTGGCAATTGGTTTGTGTTTTAAGCCCCTGGAGTCGAGGTGTGCAATGATGCCTGTGGAGTGGGGCATACTCATCTGCATGCGCTCCTCCAAGCATCTGCCCTGACTCCTCTCCTGTCTACTGCATGGCAGCTATGTTCCCCAGCTTTTGCTAGGCAGCAGACAGGTGCTGACAGCTGAAACCCACCTCCCCAAAGAAGGAGAGAGCAGTCCATCAGGCGCTCAATCATTCTCCGCCCCTGCTGGCCCCTGGCGGCCATGCTTATTCGAACAGGGCCGCCAGCATTGCGTGAGTAATCGCGTCCAGTGCCTCAGCCCTCAGTGCCACCAGCCACAAGTAGACTTTTTAAGTGGGGCCTAAAGACACATCTTTTAATGAAGCATTCAATGTCCACTAATTTTAATCATAGCCAAACTGAGTTTTTAGATTACTATTTATGATTATTGTTTATTATGTTTTTATAATTCTTTGACCCTGTTTTAAAATTGTTTGTACTGTTTGAAATTGTTTCACCATTATGTAAAGTGCCCAGAGCCTCTTGGATTGGGTGCTTAAGAAATAAAATGTGACTTAACTAACACTGGATATGAGCTAATATGAGAAAGTACACCACATGCAATATAACCTGGGATACAGTATATAAGCAATTAGCAAGCACTGCCTAGAAATCTGGTACATAGTTAGCACTCCATTGGTTATGCAAATGATCATATTAGGTTGCAGAGCTAATTATAATTAGGCAGTTTAAAGCACTAACTGGGATATTTCCGGGGTGGGGAGTAGAGGCGTGCTGCAGAGGTCGGAGAGAGAAAAAGTGTTATTTAACTAGGAACTCCTTCTCTTTGTGGATGAGTAGGTGAATAAGGTGCACAAAACTGTCCAACCATGCTAGGGCTGAGCTCCAGCTCAAGAGGAAGGCCACCTGCAGTTGTCACCACAACATTATGATGAGGTGCTTGACCTTCATAAAAACAGATTGAAGCAATCCAGCATGGTATCTAGAGAGGACAGCTACACTTGACATGTTCCCCAAGAGGACACTGGAATGGGATAGGTGGCTTTGTCTAGCTAAGGTTACACATCAGTCATGTGCTATGCCCACAGAAAGGCCTGAGAACTGGGTGTCACCATAGTATGTGAGAGATATGCATCAGGGGCTTGAGACCACCAGCAAATATAGTGTGTGAATATTCCTCTGCCTCTCAAAGCCTTAGAGGTGTGATGTTACTGATGCAGGATTTATTCTGCATATGCCTGCCTTGCATCCAGACATGCAGTGCATGCTATCTGAACATGCTTCCCAGACAGGGATTGCAATAGGGGTGCTAAGTTCATCTTCTCATTTGAAGCATGTTAGCTCAGTGGGGTGAAGGTGGGGTGTCTTTCAGAATCCTGTGAGCCACCATGACAGAGATATCCTGATGTTGAGTGAGGGGGTGAGCATTTAAGATTGCATCAACTGTGGTCCTAAGCAGCAGGTACCTCCAGAAGTCTATGTTTGGGAGTAGATGCTTCATTCTGAGTAATTTCAAAGTTGCCATGATAATTGTACTTGGTAAAAGTTATTTCAGTTGGTGGATGCCTGCAGTTTTTTAGCGGTCTAAGAAATGTGTCAGCTTTTAATCACAGAAATACAAAAACAGAATGTTTCAGTAGAAAAGGACCATTAAGCCCACTTATTCTGCCCATGGGGTTCCTGTCTATTGCACCTCCACAGATACTGTTTCTGTACTAAAATGCCCATTTCTGTTCAATGTATCTTAAAGCCTTCCACTTCTCTAGCCTCTACAGCTTCAGGTGGCAGTCTGTTCCATGCTTGTACCACCCGTTTTGTGAAGAAGAATTTCCTCACATTCTTTCTGAAATTTCAGTGCTCCAATTTCATTCCAGGCGCCCCTAGTCCTGTAGCTCATCATGTTATTGCAGAGGCTTCTCACTGCATTCCGTTCACCCTGTGAGGTACTTAAAGGTCTCAATCATGTCACCTCTTGTTGACTTGTCCTCCAGAGTGTATATATTGCAATCCCTGAATCTATCCTCATAGGGCTTATCTTGAAAACCCTGCACCATCTTGGTTTCTCTTCTCCGGCCACCTCCACCTTGTTTATGTGATCCTGATGAGGAGGTTGCCCCATAAGCATGTGACTGGGGCAGGGAGAAGGAGGTGTTGGCAGGCAGTTAGATTGTCATAGCTTCTTCTGAAACTGTGGTAGTAGCCATTAGAATTGGGAAATATCTAAGGAGGTGAACAAGAGGCTATTCCAAGAGTGTGGTGGCATCTTAGACTGCTTGGGCATGTTCAATCTGGTACCCGAGATGCTGAAGTGTTAAGAGGAGTGAAAACACAGTGTTTGGCCTTTTGGATCCTGAAAACTGTGTAACAACATTTTGCAATGGAGGCCCCAAGCTATCTCTCCTCCAGTGAGCTTACAATTTTCCAGACTATGCTAGAGGGGCCACATTCCATTAGAAACTGGCTAATTACTTTATTTTTGCAAACAGCTTAGTGTTTATGCAGACAGGCAAGTGGCTTAGGCAGTATAGAAACTAGGAGCATAAAACATTTGTATGGCTTCAGTCTTGCCTGTAATGGAGAAATTTAACTTTAAAGAGCCACTGATGTCTCAAGAAGAACTTTGAAAAACATAATATTTAGACACAAAACAGTTTCTATTACTCATTTGCTCTGTATTTCTTATCCCATGATTTACTAGTATGGTCGTATGCTTGAAGACAGAACTGTTGTTCCTTGAGGATCTTCAGCTCTTTTTGTTTCCTCCCTACCTGTGTCATAATACTCTACTTGTGACATCACAGTTATTCACTTTGCTAGCACCCCTACCACAAAGGCGAAAGAGACTAGGGGTCTGGCAGCTGGTTAGGAATCTTAAAACTGGCACAAACGCCCCACTGGCAGAAAGCATCAAACCAATTTAAACATCAAATTGGTACACTGTCTTCAAAACAACTAGCATAACAAGCGTCGAAGGCTCTTTGCACCCAGAGCAGCACACGAAGGTGCACTCAACTACTAAACCCAACAAAAGGCCAATAGGAAATGTACTAATAATCAGAGACTTAATGATTAGAGGTGTAGGGACTCAACTCCAACAGAACCATGCCTCCATTTCAGTTAGGTGCCTCCCAGAATGTCGGCATGGATGAACACTAATTGCATAGACGAGATTGATCAAGGCATGCAAAGTGACAAGTAGGTCATTCTCCATATAGGGACAAATGACCTAGCCAGTAAATTAGTGGATGAAAAAAACAAAACTTCATGAGGCTAGGCACAAGATTGCTTCACATTTGTCTGGTATTACGTTTCTGAAATTCTGCCATTCTGAAAGAAAGGAGACAGCAGGCAGAAAATCAGAGCAGGAAATCTTTGAGTTTAATACCTGACTGAGGAGCTGGTGCCAGGAAAAAGGTCACCACTTTTTCAGAAATTGGCAGAACTGTTTGGAGCAGGAGTTCTTTAGGTTAGCCTCACAAAGGAAGGAACACTAGTTCTAGGCCAAAATTCAATACACATATCGGTATTTAAACTGGTGGATGGGGAGGGTTGGCAAAGACATCACAAGCATCACAAGCATCAGAAGGGCAGTCAGTTGCCCTCCCCCATCACCAGCTGGTCCTGCACAAGTACATACCAATAATACCTAGACCAGACATTACTACTCAGATTCACAATCCAAAGGGATAGTCATGTAGCAGGCCAATGAAGACAAGAATGAAAGGCATTGTGCATAAATGCTTGCAGTCTGCCAAACATACCATATCTCACAACCATGATAGCAGAAGCAAATTGGACTGGGTCACAGTTATAGAGACCTGGTTTACAAGGAACCACACCTGGGATGTCACCATACTGGGTTACACTCTGTTCTATAGAAACCGGGTGGGAAAAGGGAGAAAGGAGTGGCATTGTACATACAAGAAGATATCTGTGCAACAGAAATCCAGGAACTCATGATAAGGCCAAAGACCTTTGGGTTACACTTTGAGCTGGAGGCAAAACCCCCACCTGAGTGGAAGTCATCTACAGACCCCATACCAGGAAGTTGATGTGGACAAAGAACTGTTAAAACCACAATGATGATGACAGACAGGGGTGAATTACTGCTGGTAGGGGACTTCAATCTACTGGATGTGGATTGGTCATCATACTCAGCATCCTCAGATCGGAGCAAAGATTTCCTCTTTGCACTGAAGGGAGCAGGTCTGAGTCAACTGTTGAACTCACTCACCAGAGACAGAGCAATATTGGACCTAGTGCTCACAAACAACTCTAGGGTCTCAGAAGTTCAAGGGGTAGCCAGTCTGGGGACCAGTGACCACAGGTCAATATGGTTAATTGAAAACCAGGAGGAATATACTAGTCACACTAAAATCATGGTAATAGATTTCAGAAAAGCTAACTTCACCAAAATGTGAACTATATTCACATCTAAAATGGAAGACAGAAACTCGGGAGATGTAGAGGACTGCTGGAATACCCTAAAGACTGCTCTGCACACAGTAACAACTAAGTGTGACGCTGACCAGCAACTCAGAAGAAGGAAGAGAGCTCTCTGGTTCTCAAATGAAGTAGCTACCAAAATCAAAGAGAAACAAAGGGCTTTACACATTTTAAAGAAACAAAACAAGAAGTAGACAAAGAAGAATTCAGGAAAAACTGAAAGAGGCAGAAAAGGCAGTCAGAAGGGCAAAAGTGCAGACCAAAGGAGAAATACACGAGGTGTTAAGAAGGAGAAAAACTTCTAGAGATACATAATGGAGAAAAGAAAAAATGAAGGAAGAATAGTCCAAATAGCAATCAAAGAAGGCAAGATGGCAGTGAGGACGAGGAAAAGGCTGAAGCCCTAAACAAGTTATTTTACTCAGTCTTCACTATAGAAGGCAGTAGCAAAGGCCCCACACTAGGTCAGGCAGAGCATGATGGTCAGGAGTGGACACGAGCCCCTTCACAAAGGAAAGGGTCCTAGAAGAGCTGAGTAGACTCAACATGGACAAGGCCATTGGACTTTATGGGATATACCCCAGGGTTTCAAAAGAACTTCAAGAGGAACTAGCCACACCCCTGGCTGATCTCTTCAACAAGTCACTAGACAGTGGGGAAATACCTCAATATTGGAAAAGGGCAACAGTGGTGCCCTTGCACAAGAGCAGGAGCAAAGAAGAGGCAGGAAATTTACACCCTGTCAGTTTGACCTCAGTCATAGAGAAAATTATGGAGTCATTACCAAAGGAGAGGATAGTGGCATACCTGAAAGATACCAGAAAATGGACCCAAGGCAATATGGTTTCACAGCAGGATGATCTTGTCAAACCAGCATGATTGACTTCTTTGACTGTGTCACCAGAATAGTGGATCAGGGAGGGCAGTGCACATTGTATACATAGATTTCAGCAAGACCTTCAACATCATCCTCACAAAGACTAACACAAAAGCTGGAACATACAGGAGTCAGACAAAAGGTAGTTAATTGGATCAGCAGCTGGCTAAATAATAGGACCCAGATAGTGCTAGTAAATGAATCTCTGTTGAGGGAAGGTAGTGTAACCAATGGCTTCCTGCAGGGGTCAGTACTGGAACCTGTCCTCTTAAACATCTTTACAGGAGACCTTGCAAATGATTTGAAAAGGAAAGTCTGCCTGTTTTGCAGACAATACTAAGCTCTGCAATAGAGTGGACTCACAGGAAGAGGCAGACAACTTGAAAGCTGACCTTAGAAAGTTGGAGAAATGGTCCAGGGCTTGGCAGTTAAAATGTAATGCTAAAAATATAAGGTAATGCACTTGGGTGGGAGGAACCCAAGAAATAAGTACACCCTGGAAGGACATCAACTCAAAGGAACATAGATAGAGCGAGATCGCTGCATCGTAATCACTGATGACTTAAAGTTAGAGAAACAGTATGAAAGGCAGCACAGAAAGTAAATGGCATCCTCAGCTTTAGTAGTAGGGGCATTACTAGTAGGAAGTGGAGGTGATCATGCCTCTCTACAGTCCTTGGTAAGGCCACACTTGGAATACAGCAGTCAGTTCTGGAGACCTAACCTCAAAAGGGCATTGACCATTTGGAGATGGTGCAAAGAAGAGCTACTAAAATGGTGCAGGGTCTACATCATGAGACATATGAGATGTGACTCAGGAGTTAAATTTATACTCCTTAAGCAATGAAGAAACAGAAGTGTCATATTAAAACATTTAAGTAAGTGAGGGCTAAACACAACTCAGGTAAGTAATCTATTTCAGCACAACACAACAGTACATACAAGGGGCCATAATTTGAGGTTGGTGGAGATAGGTTCAAAAGCAACCTCCAGAAGTATTTCTTCATTGCAAGGATGGTGGAACCATGCAACAGCCTGCCCAGGAGCTGGTAGCATCAAAGATGATTAGAGATTTCAAACATGCATGGGATAGGCATTGCAGGCAACGTAGGGGTGTTAGTTTTTGGGGCACACTAGATGGATCATGCAGTTGCCATCACAGACATTTTTCTTATATTCTTCTTATGTTTTTATTCCCATGGCAACAGACTGTGATGTCACAACAGAGCATTATAGCTCAAGTAGGGAATAAGATATACAGGCAAATGAACTCTGAGGGATAAATAACTTGTTTCTGTAGGAATTTCTTCAGTAATTAATAATGGAGAGGAGAACTCTATAGAGGATATAGAAACACAAGCTCAATTGTGTCTTAATATCATGTTTTCCAAAGTTTTCCCAAAGGTGTCAGCTGCTCCATAACAGTCTGTAGCAGTTCACCTGCAAGTCATCAATGAGGGTTGTACTGTTAGATGTAATCAGACTGGGCAAGTTCATGGTGATTTTGATCCCTAAATACCTGAGGCTTTCCCGCTCCCATAGTAGTCCAGATGGTAAACAGGATGTAAGAGACAGCTATCAGTTAATAGGTATTAGTATCAATTTGGTTCAAGTTGCTTTGTAATCCAGAACATGTGACCAACCTGAAAAGTGTGGAAACTAAAGGGTAAGTATTCCTCTGGGTGGCTTTGAGTTAGAAAAAATAATCTTCATGCAGGTTTATTAGGTGGCTCTTGCCTCCTACATGAATTTGCTTTATTAAGGGTCTGTAGAAGGACTTGGTTAAGTGATTCAAAGGCTAAGGAAAGAAGTATGGGTAGAGGGTGCAGCTCAGCCTAGTTCCTCACTGAAGGCTGAAAGTGGCAGATAATGTGTGATTAGCCAGAAGAGACACTAATGGGTTGGCAAATGTGGCCAGATATTCAAAATATATTCAAAATGTAGACTGAGCACTAAGGCATGTTTGTCCATGCTAAAAACCAGGTTTTGCACCCAATTTATGAGTGGGGTCTATATTCAGACACCCCACAGCACATAAAAAATCACTAGTACCTGAGTACTAAGTTACTGCTGAGCCCATGGAAATGAGGTGTTCCTCCACTGCATACAGGAGCAGCAGGAAACTGAGAGGTTTTCACAGGCAGTAATTGCCACCTGAATGGGTGCAAGTTACCGACTTTGCAAACCCCAACTTTTCAGGGCACAATGCCCTGGTGATGGGCAAAGATGCTGCAGTCACCTGCCCCAGCCCACTGAAGCAATGACTTCCCAATGTTTAATAGTCCCTCTCCTGGTGAACCCCATCCTTGTAGTATGAATGACAGCCCTAGTGTCCAGTGGCACCTGCCCTCCGATCATTCATCCCTGTAAATGTGTAGCTTTTCACTAGTGTCTAATGACATCCCCACCCTCTGGTTGCCTGCTGCCATTTTATGAAAATTTCCCTGGTGTCCAGTGGTACCTCCACCCCTGATCACCCACTGCAATACTATTTAAAGTGTCCCTGGTGTCTAGTGGTACCACCACACTCTGAATGACCACTGCTTTATCATGTCAGCTTTCCTTTTAGTATTGGTGCCTCCAGGCTGCTGATGACCCATTCCATTGTTCTGTCTGAGCAGGCCCCCATGGCTAGCAGCCCCTGCACCGCTGGAACCAAGCACACTACCCAGCCACTCCCCACCCATTTATACCTCCCAGACAGGAGCTGTGTGGCAATCCTGATACACAGAATGGTACAGACCTCCTTTATATCCTCAGCCAGCTGCATGCTCCTGTGATCCTATATGGCAGCTGACTGAGGAGGTGGAGGAGGGCTATGCTGGTTGTCATATTGGGATTGCCACATAGCCCTTGTCTGAGAGTTATGGGTCGGGGGTTGAGTGGGATGTGGTCAGTTCCAACAATGTGGGAGGCACTAGCCACTGTCTCCTGCTCTGTGGGAGCAACAGAATTGTTTATCAGTGGCTGTGGGGTGAAGGGTATCAGTAGACAGCAGGGAATACTAATATGATAAAGTGGTTATCAATTGGAGGGCAGGAAGTACCACTAGATACCAGGGACACCTTAAATAGTGCAGCATCGGCTGACTGGAGGGTGGGTACCACTAGACACCAGGAAAATCTACACAATTATGGGGATGGGTGACCAGTGGTGCAGAGCCACTGAACACCAGGGACTTTTAATTATTATGGGGACAGGTGCTCAGAGTGGAGGGATTGATTGCCACCATGCCTGTCATGTCATCCAGCCACAGCAGGGTGCAAACCTGCCACAGCTTCCATTGCAGTTGATCCCTTGATAAGCATGCATATGGCCATTTAGCACCTTGCATACCCATTTGGCTCATTTTCATATAATTGTCTGAATGTTGTGCCAGGGACTCCCAGTGCTAACAAGTCTAGGGCACAGTTCCCTGCACTTCCTTCTGCACTGCATATAGCCCAGATATATGTCAGAGCAGTGCTATGACTTTTAACTGCTCAACATAGCCCTATATTAAGTAAAATAACACAGCTGTACTATCTGACTAACTACAGTAACCTCAGGGTTGGGCAGAAGGGTAAGTGCAGTGCAAACTTTTGTGCTCCACCTCTACCAGTTACTGATTATCTGGCCCTGGAGTCTTTATTCAGCCTAAAAATTGTGGGCTGAAGCTCATGGCTTGGAGATTTTGAAACAGATACTCCCACTACAAAGAATTAAAGGCTTTCTGAAGTCAGTGGCCATTGCTGCCACTGTTGAGAGGGCCAGTTTAGCATATGGGAGAAGGTTAAGAAGGGTACAGATTTTGTCCATCCCAGATCCATACTTCATGATACTAGCTTATGCTGGGTGTATTGCATGAGGAAGAACTTTTTAAAGGCATTTGGTGAAGGATTTGGCTTTAACTTTGGCATCAATGGAGAATAGAGAGACGGGCTGGTAACTAGCCATTTTTGGGTGTCTTTCTTTTATTGGGAAGAACCTGTGACAATAGCCTTGGTAAGAGTTGGAAGTAGGGTTTGCCAATGGTGGTCTTCATTGAACATTTCAACATATGTGGGATTAGAATCAACTGGTAAAAGTCCACCATGAAACTGTCCTTGCCTGGGGCCTTGCCTTTAGTGAGACTGAGAAGGGCATGCTGGAGTTTCTCTGCAGTTTAGGGACTTCAAAATAACTTTTCAATTGGGGATTAATTAAGGGTTGTGGGTTCTAAAACTCTAAGAGTGGGTGTTGAGCCTTTGGTGGAGAAAAGGCAGGTATAAAAATCTCTCATGATGGTATGTCTGCCTGGGTTGAGAGAACTGATGTTGAGTTGGACTAAAGTATTTCAAAGAGGAGCTGGATTTCTTCTTAAACAGATAGTACACTATGGGCTTGCCACTTTATTGCCTGACTCCGGAAGGTTTGCTGTACCTGTACAGCATCCATTCAGTTTGCACTGCAAGTGCTGGTTGAGTTGGTTCCACATTAGTACATCGACAATGATGTTGTCAAAACCCTTAACTTTGACGGAACAATCCCTACTGTCAACAGTGTTACCATCGGTAGAAAGTGTTTCTTGTGAGGGTCTTCATCCCTAAGCCCCATCTCTAATTAGCCAACTCTGAGTCGGAGTTGGTTCAAGGTGGGGGTAAAACACCTGAGTCACGGGGTGCTGGGTAAGTTGACCTACAGTGGACTACCAGAGCAACCTGGCAAGATCTGTTGCTGTGGTGGTATTCACTGTTAAAATGTTGTTGTGGTGGTGTGCTAATGTCGAGATTATATCTAAGGCCAATAACTTGTGGGTAGAGTTGATGGTGTGAGGACGAGTCCTGCTTATATTGCTGATTCAAAACAGTCACATCTGCCACCATCTTCTTCAGTTCAGCCTTATGGCTCTGTGCATAGGAAAAGTAAAAGCAATCAAGTGACCCCTGATGAATGCATTAAAAGCCTCCCATATAGTGCGATGGGAAACCTCTAGGCTGATGTTAGTAGAAAAGAGATGGGCTGCCTCTGCTTGTAACCAGACTGGAAATTCAGTCTCTAAAGGAGGATTGACTGTCTATCATGATGATCCCAGTCAACCTGTAACCAAGAACATTGCAGGGACACAAAGGGTAATAAGAGATAATGTTCCCACATGAGGGCCAATCACACCTTGGGCAGCTAGGCTGTCAGCCAGGGTTTAGTCTATGGCTACATGACTGATGCAGGCTGAAAAGAAGGGTACATAGAAACATAATTTGTTGCAGACAAGAACTGATAGGACCATCTAGTCTGCCATTTTCCCTGCCTAATACTACACCATGGATTCTATTTGATCATAGATGTCTCACTCTTCTCTGTTACATCTATTTATTATTCCCATGTGCCTACCCCATGCATGTTTGAAGCTTCTCTTTCTCTTTGCCCCTACCACCACTACTGTCAGGCTGTTCCAGGGTCCACTACCCTTTCTGTGAAGAAGTATTTCCTCACATCCTTTAAACTTCCCTCCTGGCAGCATATGTCTATAATGGGACTATCTGTCCTTCTTACCCTCCATTAGCCAGGTCTGTTAGGACTTGCAAGGTTATAAGGACATCCCTCTCATTTTGGATGGAGACTCATTTCCAGTTGCAACCTAGGGATATATGATACCTGCATCAATCTCCCTCTTTGTTACTCACCTTCCAGTAAAGGGATTTATGGAGGAATAGCTACCCTTTGGAATTGATGGGGACAACAAACTAAGTGATCTGGCTAACCCAGCTCTTACAGAGACATTGGGCAGGCCTGCTTGAAATGGAGCAGTACTATATTTCTCTTGAATAATTTAAGGTGTAAAACGACCTTACTTCTCATTACAGGGTTTAGGTCTTTCACATTCCAGGTAAAACTTTACTGATAACATCAGGGTTTGGAGCAGCCCTGAGAGTAGGTATAGAATGTGGTGTTGACTGCTGGGAAGCCACCTACCTCTGCCTTGCAGAGGGACATCAGTAGGATAAACTTGTATGCAGATCATCAGAGAATCAATGATATTTGACCTAGTAATTTACTTATCTTTTCAAATGTTTTATCAGAAAGGCATACTGAGCTGATAACAGATTGTTTCTAGGTGTGTCCTGGGGTAAGAAGTATAGAAAATATCACAAGATGAGAAACAATATGGTGATATGACTAGGGGAAGGAGACAAAAGAAGTAGGGGTTATGCACAGTTGTAGGTGGAAGTAGAAAAGTCATAAAGAAGAGACTTAAGAGGAAAGGGAGAAGAGGCAGAGTGGATTGACAGGAAAGGGAGGACCAGAGTTTGGGAAAGTAATATGAGAAGGCAGATTGACCAACAGTAGATTTCAATGGTGGAATAAAAATGAAATAGAAAAAATTGCTGCTGGAAGGTAAGTGGAAAGAGAGAGAGTTTAGTGGTGAGGTGAGGTAGGATGGAAAGGAGCCAAAACAGAATTTGAATATAAACAAGGCACAATGGAAAAGCACTTGGCATCAAAAGAGGGAGGAAAGGGTAGAATACAGCAAGTAGTGGTGGATAGTAGGTGGATAGTCTAAGGCAAAATGACAAAAGAATGAATGAGGAGTCCAGTCTGGCAAAGGAGAATTTGGAACCACCACTGTAAACTATGTCACCATAGTAAAGAAATAGACAGACTCATCCTTAAAACAATCCCACGGTGGGCAGGAAGTAGGATACTCATTTTCCTGCAGAGTACACCAAGCTGGGGTGGGGCCTATGGTGTGCAGCATCAATGTGCACTAAGTAATCAAGATGATGGACCAGTTAGATCCTAAGGTACATAAAGGATAATACATCCTCAATTGCTGCACCATCAAGGGTGTGGAATAATGTGAGGCATGTGAGTCTAGTAAGCCTCTGTTGGTGCCAGTAATTTGAGGAGGCTGTTAGATCAAAATCCATACTATAGCTAGTAGAGTGATGTCGTTCATAACCATAGGACGTTTATAGAACCAAAAGAAGCTTCATATAACAATAAAACAGATAACTATTCTTGAAAGAACCAAAACAATACTGAACAGTTTTGTCAGCATTAGCCAGCAAAGAGTGGAAAGGGGCCTGAAAGAGTGAAATGATGACCTGCTTGTACACCAAGTACAGCAAGATCACTCTCTAGGGAGGGAACCAAAATGGCTACACAACTACCTAAGAGGAGAGAGGCAGTTGGAGCCAGCTTTGTATGTGCATGGGAGAAAATCCTTGGGGCCATAATACATACAGTACAGGGAACATATGGGTAAGGTGGGGAGATAACCATGTGAATCATGCATTATAATTCTGGTTACCTATTTCTCACTATATCTTATTTTGTTTCAAATAGACACATTAAAAGAAATTGTGTTGGAGGACAGCATACACAGCATACAGCAATAGCAGGATAAAGTGTATTTAGTAGACTTGGAATGGTGCAGGAGAATTTTTGAAACATTTACCAATTTGTTTTACTGAGTGCTGGTGGTGCAAAAGTACAGAAATCCATATTTATTTATTTATGTATTTACAGTATGTATGTATGTATTTATTTATTTATTCATTTTCCTCTGCAGCATGAATAGAGCAGATTAGATTTAGCAGGCTGGGAATAGTGCAAGAGGATGTTGAAGGATGTGTTTTACAAATAATTTTTACTGGCTACCAGTGGTGCAGCAAGGCACAAAATGTATCTTTTTAAATATTTTTGCCTCTGTGTGTGAGACTGGTAGCCAGTTAATGAGTGAAAAAGCTGTTTCCTGTGAGACACATGGTCACAAGTCTCTTACTGAGGTGGTATGTGGTTTGCCAGTGAGGAAGATGACTGGGTAGTGTAGCTATTCCCTATCACCAAGTGAGTTGTATGGCACTGGGGCTTGTCTGTACATCAGGTTTGCATGTCATGTAGACATCTAAGACCATCAATGATTATTGTGAGTCTTCATCATCATCTGGCAGCAGCTACAGTGTGTCATCATCTGTCCTGTGTGTTGTCGATATTTGTAAAAACATAATGAGAACAACATGAGGACAATTGGATGTAGAGGAGAAAGGATAGATAAATGTTTCACCATGCCAGTTCCACCAAGTACAAGTTCTGCAAGCAGTGAAGGTGGAAAATGGAGCTGGTCATGGTGGAACAGGGACTGGAGTCATGGCAATGGGGTTATGATGGCAAGGGCTGGTGGGCAACTGATAGTACAGCAAAAGTAACCATGGTTTAAAAGTCCCAAGAATTCCACTGGTTCAACTTCCACTACAGTGCGAGCTACCTTCTTTGTCAGTCATCCAGTGCATCTACTGGTGAAAAAAATCCTGAGTAGTTGGAAGCACACCAATTTCACCCTCTTTCTTCCTTATGTACTTCCAGTTCCCTAATCAGGATAGAAGGATCCATCCAGAAATCTAAATTCTAGTTCTTGAAAAAATACTCTTATATTTGGTGTCCGATTTCTCAAAGTCACCCCTACCCACCCACCACCACCACCATCGATGCTAGCATCTTCAAAATAGCATAAGAAAGTAGTTGGAGCTAAGACAAAACTACCAGTCAAGCTTCAAGGATTTGTTTTCTTGGCACAGTAAATATAATAATAAAATTATCAATAATAAACACAAGATAATAAAGCTTATAATATGTATTTATTCCACATAAAACCCTTATGGTAGAGCCTATTTATAAAGGGTTTATTGTCAGCAGCAAGAAAAATACAGGAGCAAGTACAAGGAATTGCATGACTACAGAACAATTCAGTGAAATACAGAGCTTAGTGCAAAGAAAACATTACTAGCAGACAAAAAGCAAGGTAAATAAAACAATATTAGCAGATATAATGCAAGGTAAAGACAACAGTTGTGCAATTGGAGCAGACACTTTCAAATGAGTGAGCACTAGTATGCAAATTACAATTTATTTATTTTTATTTATTTATTTAAAAGTTCACTAGGAAGGCATACTGAGCAGGCATGCTCATTTCCAAATGCATCCTAGGGAGGGAGGACATAAATGTCTACAATAGTAACAATAGTTACAACATTAGAATAACAGTGCACAACAGTTGAAAATATACAGCATTAGGATAGGAACAATGCAACAGAATAAATGAGTTGCAGATTACAGTAAACATACAATTTCAGTATGGGACGGCAGAAATAGTACTATGCACTGAATGCAAGTAACATGTTGTGGACAGCTACCCAGTGCCAAAGAAATGAATAGGGAGGTCCCAGGAGCAGTAGAGGAAAGATATACAGTAGATCTGGGAACAGTGTGGGTGGAGTAGAGTAGTGAGATGTAAAGGTGTGGAGAGGTATGAAGGGTTCCAGCCTGCAAGGAGAATACCTTGTACTTATAGGTAGGTGAGTTGGGGCAGGCAAATGGTGTGAAGAACAGGTCTGAAATTGTCATTTGGTAATTTGTGTCCCTACAGGAAGGAGGGTATAAAGGGAGGTGGATTGGACCTGGGCTCAGAGAAAGAGATAAATTAGGGGCAGGAATAGGCAGGGAGGTGTAGTTATGTAGTAGAGAGGTAAATGATGTGGGGAGGGCATTTTGAAAAGATGGGGAGTGAATTCCACAGCTTAGGACAACGATATGAGAAGGTGGATGAATTGGCAGTGATGGACCAATAGGGACCACAATTAGTACTGCCAGTCTAAGACCATGAGCATTAGAAGATCAATATTTCAAATAAGGATTACATCATAAGAGATGAGCAGGATTAGTCAGTGGGAGCAAAGACATGATCCAGAAAGGAAGGAGGTAAGAAGCTGAGATTTGAACTGGCTCAGAGGACAGCCAGTTTTCAAAGAGTGAGGTAGATCATTTTGAAGTTTAGCTGAACCTGTAGGAAAACTGGTTTGGCCTAGGAAAGTTCTCCAATGGGGAGAAGCAAGAGTGTGCCACAACCCCCCTAGTGGCATATGTTTGATCCAGAAAGCTAAACATAGACTGGAGGCTAGGGGACAGGAGAGTCAAAAGGACTTTTCTTCCAATAATTTAAGTATGAAAGTGCAGCCTTGAGTAGAGATTGATCCAGTTTAAATTGCTGTATAGAACACAAGAGTGCCAGCTTTAACCCTAGAGCAAAGCAACATGTTTTGTTAAGGAGGCACTTTAGCCTAGCCAGATCACCATCATTCATAAGCAGTAGACAACAATCCCATAGTTGATGATGCTAATTATGCACACTAACCAGGAGCTTCTTGACTTCAGTAAGGAAACCATTCCTGTTTCGAAAGAGTAGTCCAAGCCACAAGTTGACAGTCTTTACTAGGATATCTATGTAAGTAGCAAATAACAGGGTTGAATCAAATGTGACACCAAGATACCTGAAGGGTCAACTTGCTCAGGGGGATCAGGTGTGGTAGCTATTGATAGTGCAAGAGACGAGGGGATTTGTTGTAAGTGGCAAATATCAAACATATAGTTTTCTTGGCATTCAGAATGAGAAGGTTAGAGGAGAAACAGTCCTGTATGGTGTCAAAGTCAGTTTGGAGTTTCTGCAGTAGATTCTGCAGGTGCAGATCAGTGGTAAAGATGGCTGTATCATCAACATATTGCAGCAAAATATATCACGTAATTTTTATCATATTATACAAACATACAAGTTTGCCAGCAGAAAGTCCTTTTGGCCTATCTAGACTGCCCAAAGGGTGCACATGCACTCAAGTTGCATGTTGTCTATCCCCTCCTCAGATACGTTTACTCTGCCCATAACTTTATCTCACCCAGTCTTGAAACTATCCATGGATTTTATGCTTACCATATTCTCTGGTAATTTCTTCCATCTCTACTGCACTCTCCCTCCTAAAGTTATATCTCCTGACATCCTTCTTGAGCCTATCCTGGTCAATTTGTAACTGCTTCCACTTGTACTTTTTATCATTTAACCTGACTATATCATTCAAATCTACCCTGTTGATGCCCTTCAAGTATTCAACAGTTTAGTCATGTCCCCGGTCCACTTCTTTATTCTAGTGAGTACATATTCAGGTTCTATTTTTCCTGCTCATATAAATTTCCTGCTGACCCTTAATCAGTTTGATGCCCTGTGTTGGCACTGCCTGAAGCTGCTTAATGTCATTTTATGTCATGGGTGCCAGAATCATGTTCTGTACTCCAGGTGAGGTCAAACCATAGATTTTACAGGGGCAGTATGACTTTCTTTTCTGCTTGTGAGCCCACTGCTCAGGCAACCATGCTTCAGTTTGCCTTCACAGCTGGTTTACTGCATTACATAACAGGCTTCAAGGAATTGATAATTGCAATCCCAGGTTCTTTCTCTTCTTCAGAGACTGTGACATTTATACCCCCAGATTAGTACTCAGCCCATGAGTCCTTTTCCCCATGTGAGTAACCTTACACTTCTTGGTCTTAAATCCCAGCTGCAAGATTCCTTTTTTGTATAAAAATATTTTATTGAAAATGGAAACAACACCAATATAATCACAACATGTTACATCAAATGTAAGAATTGAACAAGTTACACAAAAAGAACCATCAACAGCATTAACAGACCATAGAAAAAACTAACTACAGATCAGAGCTATTCCAACCTAACAAAAGATAGTAATCCAGATTCTATATATCACATACCCAAGCAAAAAAAGAAGGAGCCATCAAAATTTAGCAATGGCTTGACCAACATACATTTATATCTAGTCAACAGTATTATTATAATTAGAATTACAATCATAATTTTAATTCTAAGTTATTGCCCATGTAAGAAAACCAAGGCATCCATGACCTATGAAATTTCAATACGCAACCCTGCACCAAAAAGTAACTTGCAAGAAAGAGGCTGTTTTGGAAACTGCTTGCCTCAATGTGATATTGAGGGTAAAGTGGAGGACCCCAGTTCAATAAGATCAATCTCTTAGTTTCCAATGCCATTGTGAATAACATCGATCTGTAAAAGAAGCAATCCCCTCCAACAAACTAGAGTCACCTAATATCCAAAACGGGAGATCTGGGCAAGGAAATACTTAAACTTGCTCAATTAAGGTAGTAATGGACAGCCACCAAGGTCTGACTATGGTATGCACCCATAATATGTGAAGTAACATCCCAGACTCAGTCCTGCACCACCAGCACTGGTCAGAGGAAGCTCAGCCCATTTGGACCAGTCTAGAGGGGTCCTATACCATCTACTTAATAACTTTTATGTTGATTGAGCAGAGCACAAGAAACATATTAGGACAGCTTTCTCAGAAGCAGGTTGTGAAGGCATGGCACTGTTGTGGCCAATGCCCCCATGCCTCAAAGACTTGTCCACTTCCCCAATGCCATGGCATGCTGCTGCTGACACTAGTTTGGAATCTTGCCACCAACTTAAGACAAATAAGCTGCTGAAATCAGGCCCACCTAGTCATTGCAGTGTAAGCCATCCGCTGCAATGAGAGAAGCGACCCGTCTTTGCAGGAGCAGGATCTTCACATACTGATATTGTTTGTGAACATGGCAGCAGTTTGCCACCGTGTTCACAACACACTAACTTCCCACCATGTTTACTTGCTGACGGGGTCTCCAATCCCCATCGGCTTCCATGCCCCTGTGTTTCTGTTGCTGTGAGGGTTTCCCACCCTGTTGGCATTAGGTAAACTCCCTCCCTGCTTTTATTGTCTGCCGATGGGGTGCTCAGTCTCCGTCATCATAATGATACCCCCTTTAGTTGTGTCTAATGGGGTGCCTAATCCCTGTTGGCTGCTGCTGCCCCAAAAAGAAAGCCTCCGTGACACGCTGGAGCCAACCCCAGTGTGCTACATGCCCTGTAAAGTAAAAAACAGTCCCACAACATCTTTTGTTTTTCCTGTTAAAAGAAATTGCCCATTGGCACTTTGCTTGCCCCCACAACCCATGCCCAACCACTGCACACCATGCCTCCCACACACCCTCACCTATACTTACCTACTGGAGTCCAGCACGATGATCTTCGGTGCACTTTTCAAAGCCGAATTAAAACTGAGGAAATGCCGTAAGCTGTATAATGGTAGAAATAGGTTTTTCAACTTTAATGCATATCTCAGTCATTTTTGGAATTTTGGCACCACATTTTCAACATGGGGTTTTGAGACCCTCCTCATGAATTCGTGAACTGTCATGGCGTTAATCAGCCCTGAAAGGTGATTTCGCAGTCACAGTGATCACCTTTTGAGTGCCGATTAATGAAATGACAGTGCCAGTGTTCATAAGGTGGGCTCTCAAAAGCCTATGTTGCAAATTTGATGCAAAAATCCAAAAATGACTGTTTTATGAGTGTGCATTGCAGCAGTTGCTACACATGCTCTTAAATTCATGAATTTGCAATATTTGCATGCCAGATTTTCAACACTGAAATTTTTCACTTCTCCTTGTGAATAGTATAGCTGTCATTGTTCATATCCTGGCGAAATGTGTTTTGCACTTCGGTGCAGAATAAGCGCAGTCACTGTGGGAAATCCATGTTTGGGACAGATTAAAAAATGACAGTGACACTGTTCATGAGTAGATGTCCTAAAATGCCTATGTTGAAAATTTGTAACGATACTCCATAAATGACTGTGGTACGAGCGTGTGTTGCGCAGTTTGCACGCACACTCTGTAACTTCCGAAAATTTGTAATATTTTCACTCCAGATTTTCAGCATTACCATTTTCCACACCCTGCTTATGAACAATACAGCTGTAATTTTTCCCACCCTGGCCAAAATGTGTTTTGCACTTCAACGCAGAATACGGGCGGTCGCTGTAAGAAATCACTGTTCGGGACAGATTAAGAAAATGACAGTGATACTGTTCATGAGCAGAGTCCTAAAATGTCTATGTTGAAAATTTTGTGATAATAGCCCATCAAATGACTGAGTTACAAGTGTGCATTGCGCACTTTCCATGCACCTGCAATACTTCGAGATTTGTAATATTGTCACGACAAATTTTCAACAGTGGCATTTTTCACACCTCCTTATGAGCAATACAGCTGTCATTTTCACATCCTGACCAAAATGTGTTTTCACAGTTCTGGCAGAATAACACAGTTGCTGTGGAAATCAGTGTTGGTCACATTAAGACAATGACAGTGGCAGTGTTCATGAGCAGAGGTCCTAAAATCCCTATGTTGAAAATTTGGTGATGAAACTCCATAACATGACTGTGTTCAAGCGTGCATTGAACTATTTCCATACACCTTTGTAACCGCAAATCTGTAATATTTTCACGCTGCATTTTCAACAGTGGCATTTTTCACACCTCTTTATGAACAGTACAGCTGTCATTTTCCACATCCTGGCTAAAATATGTTTTTGCACTCCTACCAGAGAATTGCACAGTCACTGTAGGAAATCAGTGTTTGGGACAGATAAAGATCGAGCGAGTGAGAGGGTGGAGTGACCGAGCTCAACTGAGCTCTGTGGGGACTGCTGCAGATTTGTTTGAGCGCAGAAAAGGCCCCAATGCAAGAGGCCAGTACAAAGGACAGACTTCAGCACTAGGAGAAACAGAACAAGAGAGCAAGTGAGGGAGGGGAGTGGCGAACTCACTGGGCGCTGTCAGGACTGTTGTGGATGTCTTTGTGGGCAGAAAAAGGTGCCAATGCAGGCAGAAGCCCCATACAAAGGGCAGCTTGCAGTACCAGGACAAACAGAATGAGCGCATGGAGAGAGAGACTAAGCAACCTCAATGGAGCTCTGTCAGGACAGCTGTGGATTTCTTTTGGATAGATAAAGGTGCCAATGCAGCCAGGAGCCCGTACAAAATGTCAACCTGCAGCGCCAAGAGAAACAGAATGAGCCAGTGACAGATTGGTAGTGAGCGACCTCAACGGAGCTCTATTATGACTGCTGTTGATTTCTTTGTGGACAGAAAAGGTGACAATGTAGGCAGGAGCCCAGTACAAAAGCGGCAGCCTGCAGCAGCAGCAGACACTGAATGAGCGAGTGAGGGAGGGGAGAGTGAGCTCAACAGAGCTCTGTTGGGATGCTGCAGATTTGCTTGTGGGCAGAAAAGGCAGCAATGCACACAGGGGCCAAGTACAAAATAGCAGCCTGCAGTGGTGGGAAAACCAGAATGAGTGACTGAGAGAGGGGGAGTGAGTGAGATAGATGGAGCTGTATTGTAATTGCTGCAAATTTCTTTGTTGGCAGAAGAAGGTGACAATGCAGGCAGGAGCCCAATAGAAAAGGGCAGCCTGCAGTGCTGGCAGAAGCGTAATGAGCGAGTGAGAGAAGGAGGAGCAAGCTTAATGGAGTTTTGTTGGGACTGCTGCAGATTTCTTTTGTGGGCAGAAAAGGCACCAAAAGGGCAGGCAGCAGCGGCAGAAGAATCAGAATGAGCGAGTGAGACAGAGGGAGTGAGCCACCTCAACGGAGCTCTGTCAGGACAGCTGTGGATTTCTTTGTGGGCAGAAAAGGTGCCAATGCAGGCAAGAGCCCAGTACAAAGGGCAGCCTGCAACGCCGGGAGAAACACAATGAGTGAGTGAGAGAGGGGAGTGAGCGAGCTCAATGGAGCTCTATCGTGACTGCTGGGGATTTCTTTATTGGCAGAAAAAGGTGACAATGCAGGCAGGAGCCCAGTACAAAGGCCAGCCTGCAGCACTGGCAGAAACAGAAGGAGTGAGTGAGAAGGGCAGTCAGCAGGCTCAACAGACCTGTGTCAGGACTGCTGCAGATTTCTTTGTGGGCTGAAAAAGCCACCAATACAGGCAGGAGCCCAGTACAAAGGGCAGCCTGCAACAGCAGGAGAAACGGAATGAGTGAGTGAGAGAGGTGGGTAAGCCACCTCAATGCAGCTGTCAGGACAGCTGCAGATTTCTTAGTGGGCAGAACAAGGTGACAACACATGCAGGAACCCAGTACAACAGAGCAGCCTGCAGCACCAGGAGAAGCAGTCTGAGAGTGACAGAAGGGCAGTGAGTGAGCTCAACACACCAACACAATCAACATTATGCATTGACAAATGCTTGTTTTAAATGAGCTGTAATTTTGGATACTGGGAAGGTACATGTACTTCTGTCCAGCAGGTAGCCCAACAATCTGAAACAACCTGTTCTTGTAACTCAGAACTCATTTCAAACTATATGATTCCCAAATAGAAGAAAACCCTTTGGATAACTTCGTAAATCATCCCTGTATGACCTTTGATAATTTAACCCATTTATGCAAATACTTAATTGACTCTGTTTGTGGTAGGGAGTAATTCTTATGCATACTTAATAATAACACATGTCTTAATTGAAAGTATTTCCATAATTCTTCAAAGAGACTAAACTCAGACTGAAGCTGAGGAATGATTTGAGTTTACCTGATTGGGGGTCCATTAGGTTAGCCAAAATCCTGATTCCTTTAGATACCCAAGAAGACCATCATATCACTGATCCCACTATATGAATTTAGGGTTATATCAAATAGATTCAAAGGGCCTAAATAATTGGGAACCAATGAAGCATGCTCACATATTTTTTCCAGTTTTGCCTGGTGAACCTCATGGGAAAAAGTAGGCGATCAACATCCCTGGCACAATCCCATAAGGCCACTGCCAGTGATGTAGTTCCCAACACTGATTGTTCTATGTCAACCCATATAGGGTATTCAATTGGAGGGCATTCAGCTAATGCATTGCTTGCCTAATACTATGACAAGCATGGTAAACCCACGATCAAGACAGGTTCCACCCGCCTTCTATAGTCTCTGCTCAGAGGATCTTCCTAATAAGTCTGGGACTTCTACCTTACTTGGTTTACATGGTAGGGTTGGACAAAAGAAGGCCAAGGCCCATCACAATTGTCTCCCACTCCATGTGAGCAATTATCTTACTGGTTTGATATAGACAGCCATTTAACTAAGCCATGCTTGAATTAATTAAGATTATCCAAATCGATAAGTTTTTGTAGTAACATGTTCCAGGCTTTAGCTACTCTAATATTATAGAAATTATCTGTATTTGATGTGTTAGCCCTCATAACTTTGAGTTGTTTATTATGTAATCTAGCAACTGTCCACCTGTCTGAAAATTTTAGGTCACAATGCTCCATCATATACTGTGTTTTTAGAATTTTGTACATCAAAAGTAAATCATCTCTGCATCTTCTCATATGGAGAGGAAAAAGGCCAGTTTGTTTTAATCTAGTGGTATAATCATAACTAGACAGTCTTGGAACAATTTTTGTTACTCGCCTCTGGACTTTTCCAAAATAGTTATGTCTCTTTTGAGATAGTGGCTCCAAAATGGGAGTCGCACTCTAGATATGGTGTTACGTAAATTCTGTAAATTGAATTAAACACTGTTCTCCTTTTGAGACAAATGTATGCCTAACTCTATTTATTAGACCGTTGGCCAATCTGGTCATTTTAATACAGTGGCCAATGAGAGTAAGTTTATTGTTAATCACAATACCAAGGTCCTTTTCACATATTGAGGTTGATATCAGAGTATTGCTTAGAAAATAGTTAACACAGTTTTTTTTTTTTGCCAAAGAGTATGATTTTGCATTTGTCAACATTAAATCTCATAACATTCTCTTGGTCCAGTGCTCAATATGTAGTAACTCATGTGTTAGAAGTTTTACATTTTCCATGCTGTACACTTTACCACCCAGTTTGGTGTCATCTGCAAATCTGGACATGATATTATTCTGTCTAATTTTCATATCACTGATATAAACATTGAACAGAAAAGGGCCCAGAACAGAGCCCTGAGGAACCCCACTAATAACTACCCCTTGGTTAGATAACATGCCATTAATTCTTACTCTCTGAGACCTGTTGGCCAGCCATTTCTTCATCCAATCTATAAGGCACTGTGAAAAGCCTAGTTTGGCTAATTTATTTATAAGCTTAAGGCGTGGAACCATGTCAAAAGCCTTACTGTAATCCAGCAGTATAACATTCATTGGGACCCCAGCATGTTTCCTTACTAATGTGTTTATAAAAGAAATTAAATTGGAGGTGCAGGAGTAACCTTGTCTGAATCCATGTTGTGTAATATCAGTAATATTGAGAGATACTATTTATTTTTCTAGGAATGTCTTAATTATTCTTTCCCTAATTTGCAAACTACTGATGTCAAGCTGATAGGATGGTAGTTATGAACATCTGCCTCACTTCCTTTTTGAAATATTGAAACTATGAGGCTTTAAACCAGTCAGATGGAATCTCATTATTAATAAGTGATTTATTAAAAATAATAGCAATATGGACAGAAATGACAGATGCACTTTCACTAAGAAATCTGGGATGAATGACATCTGGCCCTGGGCTAGTATTCTTTTTATATAAGTGCTGTTAGCGCATCTGCCTGGTGAATTACATAGTTAGCATAATTGTTATTTACAGTTTTACCTGTAGTATCAATAACTGTTTTTTATTTTGAGAAAATAGAACAAAATAATTTGTTGAAATGGTTAACTGTTTCTAAGTTAGCTTCACTATTTCACCATCACGAATAATAGGGCCATCAATTCTCATGGTTGTTTTTGCCATTGATATATATATATATATATATATTGACTTTATCTTTTATTCAAACATTTTAGGAATACAAACAGACTTCTTAATACAGATATACTGGTATGAATATACTGTATATATGGCACAACAAGTATATTAAAAGACAGAGCCTTAGAAACAATAAGGTTATATTATTTTTAGATAAATCTGGTTGAAGAAAAACTATCAGTTATATTTCTCTCAGCTAAAAGTAATAAACTTCAGTAAGTCAAAACTGTGTTCTGATAAGAGAGAATTATGGAGTATAAGCATATTGTGAGTGGAAAAATACATTGGCCCAGATATTCAAAGTGCACCACAAAGTAGCGCAATAGTAGGAGCAGTGCATGTTCAGTGTGCCTATGTGCAACATGTATGATATTAAACACTGCACAGGCCAAGATGCGCTTTGTACCACACAACTGAATATCACACCAACTGCGCCCATGGCACAACCAGGGATGTGCAGTGGCGCAGGTCTGATGTGCACAGCACAACCAGGGATGCGAGGGAGCAGGGTAGCAGTGCATCAGCACAACCAGGGATGTGCAGGGACAGGATGCAGGGGTCCACCACCCATGGAAGATATGGGCAGAGGAGCACGCAGCAGAACAGACATTGCACCCCAAACCCCATGAACCACACAACCTAAGGAGATCTGGAAGAATCACTGGCCCATGGACACCAGCAACAATCCCACAGCAGGGGCATGGTTCCCCAGCACACCCTCTGGAAAGCTATGACCAGCACACAAGGAGGTCCAGCCACCCCATGCTACACCATCCCACCAGTGCAGAGCACACCCTGCACAGTGATCCCCAGACACCCTGCCCTGGAGCAATACCCAACAGTGCAGTATACCCCATGCATCCCACCACCCCCACTGTGACAATGCAGCCCTGTGCACCATGGAGCCATGCAAGGCAGCCCCACTGTGAGCACCCTGCAGTGGGCGGCAGCAGCCACTGATGCAACAACTTCAGACACAGTGCCACCCTGCACGGCCCCCAGGTACAGCTGAGAGACTGAGAGACTGACCAAGGCCGGGCACACAAGGTACCCCGCATGTGACAGGGCCTGCCACAGACCCCACCACCAGCAGTACATCATTCTGCACACCCTCACAAGGATACACCCCATCCCAACACTGACTACAACAGCCAGCACAGATGTCCACAGTGGTGCATGGAAGCATGCACCACACAGGATGCAACACAGTGCATGGACAAACACCCACCCATGCCCAGGGGCACACCAACACAGGGAGACAGTAGCAGGTCAACAAACCTGCTGGCATGTGGCCACAGCAGCTGTGTACCCATGGCTAACACCCTCCATGGCACAGGTGTACCAGCCACCTCATGCATGCACCATGAAGCTGTACGCCACCAGCATGCAGCGGAGCACAAGTGACAGACAGTGGAGAACATCCCTGCAACAGACACAAGTGACAGCATGGAGGTGGGACAACAACAGCAGAGGCCACAGTGCCACCCAAGGCAGACGTGCACCATACCGGTGACAGGAAGCAACCTGGCATTGTGCTGGGTACAAGGGGTTGTCCAGCATGGACAGCCACCACTGACATGCCAGCAGACTGTGCATAGCACAGACATGCAAGGTGTCAGCTGCACAGGCCATGGACAGTCTGACAGGGGTGCCATGGACACAGTGCATGTACCATGGACCACTGCATACAGGTGTCCAGCGCACAGAAAATAACACACAAACCACTGACAGTGACTGATTCCCCACTCACATCATAGGCGGTTCCCTGCTGGACACACACATGCCCATACCTGCACCACCCCTGACGCCATGCACACCACTGCAGCTGAGCACCTGAGCCCACTGCAAATCAGAGAACACCACAGTTGTCATAACAAAACAAATGTATTCAAAAGGTTGCAAATAACTATGTACAAATATTTACAATTGGGGAAGGGCCACATACCAGGTGGGTGTGGGTATGGGGCAGAGATGAACAAATAGGAGAGGAAGAATGGTGTGAGGGTGGGTCCAGGGGGTAAGATGGGTCTAGGGCATGGAGGGCCTATTGTCTGCCCTGCTCTCCACTCCTGTGGCACCTATGTGTCCTTCTCTTCTGACCCTGCTGCTCCAGTCATTGAAGGATCTCTAGGGACACCCTTGCCAGCTGTAGCAGCTCCTGCATGCCTCTCTCTATGGCCATCAATTGCTGTCTACCTAGGACAAGGGAGCAGAGTCAATACATGTAACTGTCCATCCCCTGCAGCCCACCCATTGTGCATGGCATACAGCCATTGGCCATGCCCTGTGATGGTGTGCAACCACCCACAGCAATCATGTCCACAAGACCTGCCTACCCAGGTGCACACAGCCATGTGGATCACTGCACACACCACTGCCCAAGTCCTGCACAGCACCACCGTGGCTGTCCAGTGACATGGTTATGCAGTGCGAAGGCAGTGGCAGAGCCATGACCCGGTGCATGCATAGACCACCAGCAATGCACACCCACACATGTAGTGCCACAGGACAGTGCAGAGTGTACGTGTGGTGTGCATGTCAGTGGTGTCAAGGGCTGGTGGCCATGCCCACTGCCTACCCTCAACACAGCATGCACAGAAGTTCCTGGAAGAAAGGCACTCACCTGCATCTGCAACAGCTGGGCACTGCTGCAGTATGGGCCGTCCAGCTCATCCCTGTTACTGGGCAGCTTCACACTCATGCTGTGCCCATGCCTCATGGGCACAGTGCCTCCTCAGGGCCTAAGGTGCAAACATGGAGAGGGGAACATCAGTACAAACCAGTAGCAAAGGCCCCTGGTGTGTGCGATCCTCACAGCCCAGCCATGTCACAACCCCACCACCACCACAACCACCACCACTGCCCACACTGGATGGCCCCCACCCTGTGTAGTGGACACATGCCCACTGCAATACCAGGATGGACAGCGCTACCAGTGTATGGGTGGAGCACCTACCTGGATGTGGCACTGTGCCTCGCCTGGTGCATGCCCGTAGATGGGCAAGCCTGTCTGGGTCCCTCTGCCAGAGGTCCCCATAGTGGTGGTGACACTGCTCTTCACTGTGGGTGATCAAGGTGGTCTCCTGCAGTGTCTCTGCCACCTCCTCCCACAGCACTTCTGGCCCTTTCTGAGGGGTCATCTCAAACAGGGCCCCAGCATGAGCTCAACAATGGCCACCAGATTGGCCAGTTTGAGTGGTCTCCACAATGCTGCTCTCCTGCATGCCATCTCTCGTGTAGCCAGGATCACAAAATGGTGCTCTGTGCGCACGTCCCCACATGCAGATGCTGCACAGTACAGCTGCCATTCCACATTGTGCTGTCACCGAACAGCGCGATGGGGTGCACCCATGCAGATGCATGGTGCCTAGGGCAAAGGTCAACCACAGGGTCATGGGTCTGTCATGCATGGACCACACAGCGTGATTGGGACTCTCTGCATGTAGCATGGTAGTGTGCTTGTGTGTGATGCCCTGCAGTGGCCTACTACGCTGTAGCACCATGGTGCCTATGGCACTCCAGGGCATGAGTGCCAAATGCATGAACAGTGCACTAGCACCACTGGCACAGTGGTGGCTGTGCCCTGCACTGTCTCCCATGCTCAGCACATCATCAGTGTGGCAGGCATCAGTGTCAGCACCCTGGGCATTCATCATGTGTTGCCTACTGCGCACATCACAGAACTGCACCTTTGCCTGAGCATGCTCAACACAATTGCACAAGGTGCAACAGCACGATATTCAGCCAGCATATGCAAATCAGCTCATCAGCAATTCCATGGTGCAGCCACTGCACTAGCATCCACTTAAAGTTGTGCCTCGCCTCATTTGCATGCCTTGTGCTATATAAATGTGACATGGGGCTGCAGAGGACGTTGTTTGGTACTGCAGTCTATTGTGGTGGGTTGCATGCTGTTTGGAAGTGTGGACTGTGGTGTGTGGGAGATACATGGTACTGCACATTCAGAGGTAACACCTGTCATTCCCACAGACTCTATAATGACCGAACATGAGGAGGAGGAACAGAGGCGTGGGAGACAGAAGGCCCAGCTTCACCGGGCAGAATCAGATGCCCTGTTGAGGCCTACCTCGACAGGTATCCACTGCTCAGTAGACAGCGGGGAGTACCACAGGCCCATGCTGCGGCATGGGATGAGTAGCATGTGCAATCAACCAGCATGGCAGCCACCAGTGTTCCATGCAGGAGTGCAAAGAAGGTCGGTATGGACAAGAGAAGGATTAAAGATAAGGTGGCTGCCATCAGGGCAGCATGTGTTGCAACCAGTGGTGGACAGTCAGATGTGCCAAACCTGATGCCACAGCAGGAGCAGGTGGCTGGCAGCATGCGGCATTGTGCCCTGAGGGCATTCCAGATGGTGGCTTCCAGAGGCAGAAGTGGCACAGTAGAGACCACGGTCTTCTCCTGTCAGAGATGGCCTGGCAGCGGAAGATATGACCGCTTCCATTGACAGGCAGACACATGCATTCACAGCTGTCATGGCCACATTGGGCACCCAGTTTGTTGCCCATGCGCCACAGACACCACACAGTGTCATGTCCACCCCCATTCCTGGTGTGTGCAACACTTTCCATGTCAACAGCTGGTTCGACTGTGGGCATACCAACACGCCTGGCACAGGCATGCTCGGTGAGCTGCACACCTGCTCGAACACAGTCACGTTCCCTCAGTTTCACCCCTGGGGACCGTCATTGCTACCCCATGAGGCCAATGGTCAGCCTGGCATGGCTGGCAGGCCTCAGTGAAGCCGCCCATGCATCCATGGCAGCCATGGTACTGTGCCATGTGACTGACCTGCTCTCACCATGGCTACTGTCTGACGCTGCCCTGTGTGCAGTGTGTTGTGCAATGTGTGACACACGGGTGGGGTATCCGACCCTGCACACACGGTCAATGGCCACACCCTCCCAGCTGCTGACCACTGTGGCGTGTGCATGATGATGCCTGCATTGTGTTGTCCGACAGTGTGCAATGGTGCCCAGTGTCTGAGACACGCACAGTGATGGGCACTGGGTGGTTGTGTGGGGACCTGTGTGGCTAGGGATTTCAGTCGGGGTTGGGTGCCTTCTACCCCTTGTGCATGTCTTATGGGGTGTGTGTGTGTGTGTGTGTGTGTGTGACTGCGTGTCATGTTAGGCCTTGCCCATCCCTGAAGGCGTGTGTGGTTCAACGCCTCAGCCCATTCCCTGCCACCATCCACCACTGGGGTTTGTCCATGCCTGTCTGTGGGTTGTGCCTTGCCATTGGTGGTTGCACATGGCACCATGACCTACCTGTGTTGGCTGAAGTGCTCCTCTGTGATGGTGTCCAGGTATAACTGTGACATCCGGATCAGGCGGGGTCCCTTCACCCAAGGGTTGCTGCCCATCACCACCTGGACCAGCGTCTCATCATCCCTATCGCTGTCCCCTCTTCAACCTCTATGGCTATCCACAGTCATTGGCCATGTTGTGCAGGATGCAACAGGCCAGGAATAGCCCACAGGCCTTCGAGGGGCTGTACAGTAGAGCACCGCCAGATGTGTCCAAGCACTGGAAATGTGCCATCACCATCCTGAACACCCGCTCAATGACATTACGTGTGGTGGCATGTGCCTTATTTTACCATTGCTGCGATGGAGTCGCAGGGCACCAGTATGGTGTAAGCAGCCAGGGATGGAGTGGGTAGCCACTGTCACCTGTGTGTAGAGGGTGGACTTTAGTATGGTGGTCTGCATTGCTCTGCCATGGGCCGTCAAGGCCAGTACCCATGGTACCTCTGACTATGTACCACCCACAGCTGCCCATGCCATCCTGTGTGATGTGCATACTCACCCACTAGGTGGCCAGTGGGGATGTCCCCATTCTTGAACCTGTGGCACAGTGTGGACTGGTGCCAGATGAAGGTATCATGTGCTGCCCCAGGTTGCATGGCACAGACATTGGTTATACACCTCCTGGCATCGCATACCACCTGGCAGTTGATGCTGGCAAACCCTTCTGGTTGATGTATGATACACCATCCAGGTCAGGTGGCATGCAGATGGCCACATGGGTGCAGTCAATGGCCCTGAGCATGCCAGACATACGTGCTACCCTGTGGAACTCTTGTATGTGTGCCGTGCGCTCTACCTGTGTGCTGGGAAACGGATGTACTCTGCTGCATGTGGCAGCAGTGCACTGAGGAATTGTGTGAGTAGGCATGATGTGGCCAACTGGGTATGCCTGTTGTGTCCCCTGTTGGTCTCTGGAAGGTGCCCATGGTGAGCAGGCACATGACAGCTGTCACCTTTGTCTCCACTAACAGAGCATGGCTCCGTCGTGTGGGTGTCTGCATCTCATCACTGC
Organism: Neoceratodus forsteri; assembly: GCA_016271365.2. NCBI lineage: Eukaryota > Metazoa > Chordata > Ceratodontiformes > Ceratodontidae > Neoceratodus > Neoceratodus forsteri. Next base: position 1,220,162,157 of record CM057459.1, on the reverse strand, counting down.
ACAGCTCACAGAGCCGCCTCAGAATCACCCAGTTCAGGTGGTACCAGCCCACAATCTCTGTGTCAGTGTAGTGCTCGAAGGTGGTGCGGGCTCAGTACCACCTGTTGGGGTACCGCCAATGGGCCCTTCCATGGCCTCACCCCCTGCTGCCTGCCTTCTCACCCTTCATCACCACCTCAATCTGGAAGGTGGCACTGGCTATGTCTCTGGCTGGTGTCTCCCCTGGCAGCTGTTATCCCATTCCCCCACTGTCCTTTGTGATGCTCCCCTGTACTGGGTACACCTCTGGCCTTTGGTTGTCCTGCTACTGCCACTGGTCTCAATCCACTGTGGCACTTCCTGTCTCTCGTACAGTAGCACAGGCTCCCCACTTCTGTCCTGTTCCTGTTTGTTCCCAGGTGTGCCCTGTCCTGCTCCTGCCCAGTCCCACTCACTGCCACCCTCTTTCTAGTTGCTGTCACCTCGCTCCACTCTGGCTTCCCTGACGTGCTTCTCTCTCTTGTTCCTTTTTATTTTGGATCATTTCCACTATCACGCAACTTCCGCTTGCTCCCCTATTGCTCATGGCACATGCTGTTGAATATCGCACTGTGCCATTTATTTAGAGTTCTCCTCTCCACGGTTGTGCATGCATTCATTACCATTGTGCTCTTAAGAGTTACAACTTGTCTTGGCGCAGCTGCCTCCCACTGAATATCACAGACTGGCACATTTTTGTACTTGTGCTGGTGCATCTCTGTTGCGCATGGCACATCCCTTTTGAATATCTGGGCCATTATTTACTTGCTGAGTAAGGCTTAGGAAGTATCACTTAAATTTCTACAAAAAATAACAATTACATAAAGACATGAACAGTGTCTAAAAATAAATAAAAGTTTCTAAATAGAGACAGCATCAATTCTAAGGAGATGTCATAATATAGAGACTGTTGCAAGTATCAGAAGGTGTTTCTTTAAATGTCCATTAGTTATTTGTATTGTGAAGTGTAGTTAAGATAGTCCTGCAACATTTACCATATTCATTAAGCCGATTATGGGCGGCATAGGTAATACTTTCTAGAGAGGCACATTGGGAAAGATTTTAAAGATGTCAGAAAAAGTGGGATATTTGTTGTTCCCAAGACATTAATATGAGCTGTTTAACCTGCAAGAAAAGTAAGTTAAGCCATTTATATTGAGCTTGAGAGAGAGAGAGAGAGACTTTAGAAAGAGGCAATTCCAAGTAGGGAAAATTTAGGGTCAAAAGTGACAGTATAGCCCATCACTTTAGATGCAAATTGTTGAACTTTAGACCAAAGTTTGAGAATGGGGTCACAGTACCATAATATATGAAGTCAATTCCATTAGGTTTGTTGCAATGCCAGCAGTTGTTGGAGTTAATTAAACCTATACAGTACAGAACAGAAGGTGTTCTGTACCAGGGTGAATGATTTTGTCTGGATTAGAGAACTACAAGTATCCATGAATGTTTTGTGGATTAGGAACCAGCACTTACACCATTGGGAGTATGATATATCATAGTTCAGAGTTGGCTCCACTTAGTTTTAACTTTAGGAACTGATCTGACAATGTATTTCTGATATCCTTATATATGATACTGGTCAAATTAGAGGTAGAACTGATGAGGTAATATGTTGGTTGTGAATATCATATGTGTGTAAATATTGAAAAAGGTGTTGCATGCAGTGCGGAGTTGGAGATATTTCTAAAGTCTTGCTAGGAGTTCCCACTGAATGCACAGTTCATTGAAAGGTTTTAGGTTGGGAGTGTTTTTATTACGATATCTCTAAGAAGGATACACCCTTATTATGCCATGAGCAACAAAAGATGGGATATTTCTCGAGGGCAATATTTAGTTTGCCCCAAATAGGAGCATAAAAGAGGAGTAGGGTTAGATTTTAGCTGTTTATGGATTTGTTTCCAATAGTAAACAGAAAGAAATTGTGGGATGAAATCTTAGCATAGGAGGTAGGGCATTATAGATAAAGGTTGTAGGGCATTTACTTACGCTGAGTGAGGTTTCCATTTCCACACATAGTGTGTATGGGGTGTAGGCTTGCTAAACCATTTGATGGTTTGAGTGGCAGGGAAGGCCCATATGTAGCGTTAAACCAGGGCAATCCAAAGCCCCATTTAGACCAGTGCAGATGCAGCTTAGTGCGATGAAGCCTCAGAGGTTTCCTGCCATATAAAATTACCAATAAGTTTGTCAAGTTTGTTTAAGAAACTGATAGGAAGAAATAAAGGGATATTAGCGAAATGTTAAAATATTTTAGATGCAATGGTCATTTTAACAGCTGCCATCTTTCCCGTGAAAGATAAGTTGAGTAGTTTCCACCAATCTAAAATGGTTCTAATATTGGATAAAGAGGAGTAAATTAACTTCCATGTTTTCTCTAAGTTCAGGATGATTTTAATTCCAAGACTTGTTAGACCCTGGGAGCCCATCAGCCCACAGATTTATTTAGATAGGGTTTACAAAGAAGTTTGAGGGTAATGTTTCAGTTTTGCTGAAGTTTAATGCCAGACCAGATTGTGGTGAATTCGTAAGTAGGTTTACCAGCACATACCCTGCTTCTTCGAGATTTTCTAGAAGAATTAAGAGATCATCTGCATACAATAGAGAGGTAGAACAAAGATTACAGATGGTAATCCCTTTAATATTGCTAGATAAGTGAAGGTGGGCAGATAGAGGTTCCATCGCTAGGATAAAAGGACAATGATAACGAGCAACCTTGCCTGGTACCTCTGGACAGAGGAAGGAGGAAGAAAGTGTGAGTTGGTTAGTACTCTAGCAGAGGAGGATGCATGTAATAATTTAATCAAGGAGCCAAACATATTGGGAAAACCAAAACAATTTAAAGTTTGGTGTAAGTAATTCCAACAAAGAATCAAAGGCCTTTTCAAAGTCGATCAGCTATAGTAGTAGCAGGTGTTTTAAGATTTAGCTTTATATATTAAATTAAATAATGAGCATAGGTGATCGAAGCCATTTCTTCTGTTAATAAAGATAATTCAGAGATAAATGGTTCCAGCCGGGAGTTTAAAAGTTTTGCAAAAACTTTTCCATCTGTATTTAAGAGATATTGGTCTGTAACTAGAGGGAGAGAAGGATCTTTATCTTTTTGGTATTACTGTTATAATGGATTCTGACATTTAGCGGGGAGTCTACCAGTTTGATTAGCTTCCTGGAAGACCTTAAAGATTAAGGGACATAAAATATCCAGAAAGTGCTTTATAAAAGTCAACAGGAAGTCATCTCCACCTGGAGCTTTGCCAGATTTTAGGAATGAAAAGGGCATTTCAGACTTCTTGCATAGTGAAAGAAGTCTAAAGTCTTTTGTCTTGATCAGAAAGATGGGGACATGTATTCTATTTAGAAGTGATGAATGTGGGGATTATGGACAGAGTTAGGCTGAGTGACAATCATTTGTAAAAGGACATCATGTTCTGATTAATGGAAGAACAATCAGTATGGAGCTGATCTGATTGGTCTTTAATGCCCACTATATGCCTTTCTGTCTGTTGATATTTAAGTTGGTAAGCTAATAGTTTGCCACATTCATCACCTTGCTCCCAGTATTTATGTTTAAGTTTGTATAATGCCCAGTTTTTCAAGTTAAAAGCTCACTCATTTTATTCTAAGATCTAAAATTTCTAAGTGGATGTGTGAATTAGGATCAGGTTTTGGAGATTTGAAATAAAGGGATTATTTTCTTGAAGTTGTTTCTCCATGGTAGCTAGTTGTTGTTCTCTTGCTTTTTACAGTGAGCTGCAAAACTTAAATTGTACTTGAATGGTGACTTTTAGGGCTTCCCATAATGTGCTTATAAAAGTATCTAGGGTTTGTTAAAGAGAGAATTCCTGGATTTGAATTTTAACCCATGAGATAAATTCTGGGTCATTAATTAATAGGGATCCAGATGCCATATGGGTGATTTAGCTAATGGTGGGCCCCAGAGTAATTGAATACAAACCAGAGAATGGTCTGATATGACCATTGGGAAAATTGAGGTTTCAGTTACTTTGTCTACAATAGAATGGGAAGCAAACCAGTAGTCGATCCTACTATAAGACTTATGAATTGGAGAAAGAAGGTATATTCCCTTTCTCTTGGGTAAAAAGTCTCCAGAGCTCTGTAAGATAAAAATCTTTCCTAAGTAAAGATAGGGCATCAATACTTCTAGGGTAGACATCCAACAAAGTGTTGCTTCTGTCTAAATGTGCCTCTAGTACACAGATACATAGATACATAGACAGTGTCGGCAGATAAGGGCCTATGGTCCACCCAGTCTGCCCATTTGAGCTTGTAAGTTCAGTTTGTTTTCCTAGAAGTCTGTTGCCCTTACCCTGACCTCTAGAATTCCTTTATGTCTATCCATGCATTCTTAAATCCCGTGATTGTTTCAGCCCCACCACTTCCTCTGGCAGGGTGTTCCTTGTCCACCACCCGTTCTGTGAAGAAATTCTTTCTCATGTTTCCTCTGAATCGTCCTCCTTCAACTTCATCCCATGCCTCTAGTCCTGGAACATCTTTTCGCTTAAAAATAGTGTTTTCCTGCACCCTGTTCCTCCCTGTAAGATACTTGTATGTCTCTATCATATCCCTCTCCCTCCTCTCCTCCAGGAGTACATGTTCAGTTCCTTCAACCTGTCTTCATAGGACTTGTGATGCAATCCATGCACCATCTTTGTTGCCCTCTCTGAACCTTCTCTACCCTGTCTATGTCCTTACGTAGGTATGGTCTCCAGAACTGTACACTGTACTCCAGGTGAGAGCCTCACTAGTGTCTTGTATAGCGGAATTATGACCTCCTTTTCCTGCTGGTGATGCCCTGCCTATACATCCCAGCATCCTATTTGCTTTACCTGCTGCCTTGTCACACTGTTTCCCTACCTTGAGGTCATCAGAGATGACAACCCCAAGATCCCTTTCCTGCTTGGTGCATGCTATATCCTCACCCCCAACTGATATATTGTGCCAGGGTTTTTGTGCCCATATGCATTATCTTGCACTTCTTGCATTGAATTTCAACTGCCAAACCATGACCATTCTTCAAGTTTCTGCAGGTCGCTTCTCATTCTGTCTACACCCTCTGGTGTGTCTACTCTGTTACAGAGTTTTGTGTCATCAGCGAACAGTGAAATTCTGCCTTCTAGATCCTGCACAATGTCACTGATGAAAATGTTGAATAGGACCGGTCCCAGCACTGATCCCTGTGGTACCCACTGGTCACTCTTCCCTCTGTGGAGTGACAGCCATTTGCCACCACCCTCTGTGTCCTGCCACCCAGCCAGTTACCTACCACACACTACTGTCCTGCCCATCCCATATTCCCCAGTTTGTGTAATAGTCTTCTATGTGGCACAGTGTCAAGGCCTTTCTGAAGTCCAGAAAGGCCATGTCCACTGCCCTCCCTGATCCACCTCCTAGTCACCCAGTCAAAAATTCAACGAGGTTGGTCTGACTGACCTCCCCTGGTGAAACTATGCTGCCTTGGGTCCTGTAGTCCATTGACAACCAGATGTTCCACCAATCTCTCCCTCAGTAGTGCTTCCATGATCTTCCCCCACTACCGAGGTGAGGCTGACTGGTCTGTAGTTCCCTGCTTCCTCTTTGTTCCCACTTTTGTATAAGGGAACTACATCTGCTGTCCTCCAGTCTTTGGGTACCTCCCTGTTTCCAGTGATCGGCTAAACAGGATAGCCAGAGGTTCAGCCACCACCTCTCTTAGTTCTTTAAGGACCTTGGGTGCACCCCGTCTGGCCCCATTGCTATCAACTCTTATTACTTCCAGTTCCTTCAGGACCCTTTCTTGTGTAAAGGGACTTGTGTCAATTTCTGCACCATTCTTACCCTTGTACTCCTTCAGACCCATTACCTCCTCTTCCTCAGTAAAGACTGAGCAGAAATACCTGTTCAATATGTCAGCTTTACTGTTGTCATCCTCCATGTGGCTCCCATCCTCCTCCTTCAGTCTCACTATCCCTCCTTTGTCTTTCTTTTTCACTTATGTACCTGTAAAGGTTTTGTCCCTCTACCCACTGATTTTGCAATGTGTTCTTCTGTCTGAGCTTTGGCTTCCCTTACTGACCTCCTGCCTCCCTTTGCTTCTCCTGGTACTTCTCCCTATCCCCTTCTGCCTGTGTCTTTTTGTATTGCCTGAATGCAATCTTTTGGCTTTCACTTTCTTTTGCTACCTCTTTGGAAAACCATAATGGTCTCCTCTTCCTTTCCTCTTGCTAACCTGCTTAATGCATAATTCTGTTGTTCTTGTAATCCCCATTTTAAATACTACCCACTGTTCCTCAACCCCTGATTCCTGTCCCATTCCCTTAATGCTCTTTTAAGTATCTCCCTTTTCCCAAAGTCTGCCCTCCTAAAATCCAGGATCGTGTTTTTGTGTGGTTTGGTTCTGCTCTTTCTGTGATTTCAAACCACAATGACTGGTGGTCACTGTTACCCAGGTGCTCCCCACTGTTACCCCCATCACACTGTCCCTGTTTGTGAGCACAAGGTCTAGTATTGCCTTCTGCCAAGTTGGTTCCATGACCAGTTGCTTGAGGAAGGCACCCTGAAGGAGTCAGGATAAATCTGCTCCTAGTTGTTGCTGCTGCTGGGATGCTCCAGTCCATGTCTGGAATATTGAAGTCTCCAACCAGTACTACCTCACCCTTGTCTGCCATCCTTTGTATGGCTAGCATCAACTCCTATCTGTTTCTTCCTCCTGGGCTGGTGGTCTATAGACCACACCTGTCGGATAGCTGTCCCATTTTCCTTTCCAGCTTAACCCACAGTATCTCTCCCCATTTGTTCCTCCTGGATCTGTGTGGCCCTTATGTCATTTTCACATACAGTGCCACTCCTCCTCCTTCCTGCCTGCTCTGTCTCTTCTGAATATGTTGTAGCCAGGTATGGCCATCTCCAGTCATGGTTATCATTACACCAGGTTTCAGTGATGGCCACAATGTCCAGGTCTGACTGTACCATGACAGCCTCCAGATCTTCCATCTTGTTGCTAAGGCTCCTGCATTTGCACACATGGCTTTCCATGATTTGACCTCCTAGACTGCTTCACTGTTCTACTCCAGCCCCTTCCTTGGTTGTCATTTATCCCTGGTTCTCCTTGCTGTCTGCCCTTCTGCTGAATTTTGCCCTTTTCTGTATCCACCTCTCGGGCACTAATCTCCATCTTTTGCACACTGATTTGCAGAGATAGCCACTCCTCTGGTTCACTGGTTCCACTGCTAGCTGTGGGGTGAGCAAGTAGGTACCTCCTTGCTGGCCTGCCACCCCTTTGCTAGTTTAAATGCTTGTCAATGTAGCATTTAAACTTATCATTGAGTGCTTGGATTCCCTCCAGGATGGATGCAGGCCATCAGGCGTGAACAAACCTCCATCCCTCCAGGTGGGTCCCCAGTCACCAATGAATCCAAACCCTTCCTCACAGCACCAGTTCTTCAACCATGAGTTAAAGTTCCTGGTGCATGCACTCCTATGCTCTCCCTTGCCTCTCACAGGTAGTACTTCGAGAAAGTGACAGAAGTAGCTACTTGCTTGAGACCCTCCCCAGTTTCCTAAACTCTTCCTGAACTTCCTTTGGCTCCCCATTTGCCAGGTCATTAGTACCTAGGTGGATAATGACATCCAGCTCACCCTCCCATCTTGCCTTCCCAGTGATTTCCAGGATCTTCCTTCCATCCCTCCATGCCATAGCACCTGGTGGCACCTCACCTCCCTGTCCTCCCCTCTTGTGTTCCTAGCTGGATCCCTCTTATGATGGAGTCCCCACCAGGATTTGCTTCCTCCTCCTCTGGGGTCCACTGCTTTCCCGCTGAGGTCACCTCCTTGGCTAACCTCCACATCCTTTCCTTACACTTCTCTGGGTACCTCTATTTGGTTGTCCTCATTTGCCAGTGTGGCATATGAGTTCTTGAGTGGAATAGGATCTGGGATGTGCCTCTGCCTGACTGCTCTCACCTCCCTGAGCCCACTGTATCCAAGTGCTCCTCATTCTCGGCATCCTTTGAGGCAGCTGCATTGGACTGGGTGGTCCCTGGATAGGGGTGATGGTACTCTACTGACGTTTACTTCTGCTCTGAGTATGGCTACCTCATCCCACAGTCCAGAGATGCATGCAGATGGGGCAGCACCTCAGTGTCCAGAAGGTCTGCCTGAATATGGCTGCCCACAGCCACTGCATTGCCCACTCCCACATTATACTGCAATTCCACTACTTGTCTGCTACTGAAGCTCTAGTTCTCTTTTTATTAATTTACTGTACTAAAAATCCTGTCACTAATCCTCAGATATTTTTTAAAGGAAAAGAAACCAATAAATAAATAAATGAGTCAAAACACTTGTTGTGCTGAGGGTGGGCTTCTTCCCCTTATGCCCCTCCTACTTCACAGCCCTTACTATTCCCTGTGTTTAGCTCCTGTCAATCAGATTTATCAGGGCATATAATTAAGAGTTGGGGAAGGAGGGGCGAAAATTTGCAGCAATTAAAGACAGCACAGAATTACACCACCACTATGTTTTAAATTTTCAACAGCCCAAAACAATTATAAGTAAAGACAACAAAGAAAGTATAGTGTCACTAAACGCCCACAATCTAAGTTTAAAAGAAAATAGCAATTACCAGTTACTCTAAAGCACTGAATTGAATATGTTTCCTTCCTTCCCTTCTGGCTAGTGTGAGGTTTAGATCCCCACCCATCAGTATAGGAACATTATCTATATTGTTATACAAAATTTGTTGGGCCAAATTATTAAAAATCCGGTGAGTCAGACTTAGGGGCATACACATTAACCAGTGTTAAATGGCCAGAAGGTGTATTAAATATAACAACTACCCATCTGCTTTCATCAGTAATTGTTTTTACATGGGACTATTTAAGATTTTATGGATCAAAATTGCCACGCCTTTTTTGGAAGTAAGAAGAAGCAAATATATGACCAACGAATCCCATTTTAGCCTATAATTATCCTCCACCAGAAGCTTAGTTTCCTGTAAGAATGCAATTCTTGTCTTTTGTTTTAAGGTGGGATAGAATTTGTTTGCGTTTACAAGTAGAGTTGAACCTTAACATTCCAGGAGTGTAGTAAGAGATCAGCCATGTTCAGTGTAAAGTTAAGGTACAGAGTGTCCGGAAAGGGACTCAAATAAGATCATGGCGGGGGACACTGAGAGGCCGACAGGATAAGATAGTTTATGAAACACGAAGAAATGAGTATGGGAATGTGTGCAGGACCAAAATGTATTAAGTTTGCAGGAGTATGATTTGACAGCAGTTATAATTGATGTGTCTCTTTAACAAGTGATAAAAGACCAAGAATTGTAAACAAATTAACCAACACTTAAATATGAACACTCTCTCTCTCTCTCTATATATATATATATGTATATATATATATAAAATATGAACACTCTCTATATATATAACAAGTAAGCATTCTATATTAGGAATGAGACATGAGTCAGTACAGAGGTACACAGACTCTCTCATAAAGCACTAAGCGCAGTAGCTAACCAGCACTAAATCCAGGTAAAGATACTACTGATGTATATGAAGTTAAATCAGACAGTTAATAACATGAGAATTATAGATGTAGTAAAAGACTATTTAAACTTAGTTAAGATTAAAACACAAACATAATTTACAAGGGAAGCCAGCATAACAGCTTCATCAAAAAGAACAAAGAAATTCAATGTAATTATATCAAGGAAGAAGTGAAATATTTTAGTAGCAGCAACAACCAGCACATTATATAACAAAACAAGTGAAAAAGAAAGCCAACAGAGCTGGATTGCTCTCTTGAAAAGGTTGAGGCTATTTAAATGTGTGTGTATATATATATATATATATATATATATATATATATGTATATGTAAATGTACACATATATACACGCATATACAAATATATCTACATATACACACACATATACACACACACACACACACAGAAACAATTATTGTTGTAGCTAAGCAAGCAAGCAAATCAGGATGGTAACTAAGTCAAGGTGTATACAATAAAGAAAGGTAAAGTGAGATGGGGCAGCAGGGCACTCTTAATAAAGTTAGAACCCACATATGCAAACAATTGAAGCAGTAGTACAAACACGGAGATTTTCCATAAGCATATAGGGTAGATGTTTGTCTGTGAAAAGTAGTACACAGGCTTCGAGAATTTTGGTGCCATATAAGAGAAAGTTCAGTACTCCATGGGGTTTAAAGAAGCTGTCCATATGCCTGAAAATAGCCTCCTTTAGTGAATCTTGTGGGGACTGACTGAGTCAGAGATTAGGCTCAGTGAATCACCCCAAAAGGAGAGTGCAGTTTTGCTAAGAGCAATTGCATCCGCTTCAAGCAGATGCCTTGGCTTTGCAATAAAAAGCTCTATTAGGGTACAATGCCTGAGTTTATGTAATAAAATTCAATGGGACCATGGATCTCGAAAATGGCCTGCCAGAGGTAGTGAGGCTACCTTTATAGAGGAGCACAAACAATAAAGAAGGAAAGCTCGACAGAAAAGATTGCAGGGGGATAGTAAGGTAATAAGTGTGGTTAAGCAACAAAAAAGAATTTATGGGATAGTAGGTTAAATCATATGAAAAGGAAAATATAATGTACACTTAGGAGCCTTAAGAGTGCCTGTTGCAACAATAGAGAATTATTCATAATGGGAGATAGTCAGATAAGTGTTAATAATCATTAACAAAAAGGTGTAATGTTACCTTTAACCCAATTAGCATCCCACTTGCATTACTTGTGGTGTGAATTCTAAAGAGCTAAAGTTGAAAGCTGGTCTTGGGAAGGAGAGTGCTTGGTTGTATAAATATGCTAACCGTGATATACGGCTTTGGCAGTTAAGTACCTGCTGCGTAGTGAAGCGGTCTGCCACAAGGAGCCGCGCCAGTATTTAGGCAGATCTCTGAAAGCTATATGAAGCCTGAATAGCAAGGAGGTTGCATAGGCAATGATTTAGGATATGGCAGATATTAATAAAAGTCACCAATCATGTTCCACTCGCCTTACAGGATTTGAAAGTCAGAGGAAGGGATTTGAGGTTACTCTTGCCTTTTCTTTTTTTTCTTTGGTGGTTCGACAGCTTAAGAGGGAACTAGAGCCAATTTCTGCCCAGGAGAGGTCAGCTGAGATTGGTCCAGCTTCTGGGATGTTAGGAACGTTCTGCAAAGCCTCTGCATCTACTTAGGACAAATCATCTTGTGAGGACATAACTGTGTCCTGTAAAGGGCAAAGATATTATTCAGAGGAAGTGGTGAGGACAGATGGAAGCCCTTTGGAAGCTGCAGTGATTTTGTTTGTGATCCAATCTTCACAGCAGGCAGTTCTGAGATTTGGTGTTGGTAATATTTTGTCTTAAATATAGGGAGTGAGCTATCCGGGCAAGGCGTTTCTGTGTCTGCATGAATAGGAGTGAGTCTCTGGTGTCCTGAGCAGCTCCAAACTTGAAAAAAGTTAAATCAGCCAGGAGTCCTGAGTGTAACAGTTCAGGAGTGTGAGGAACACTATTTTGAGCTGGTAAAGTTTCAATGAAAGCAGACAGAGTTTCTGGGTGTTAACTTCTTTAAATGTTTACCCAAATAAAGTTTCATCGCTGCAGGGTACCAGAGAGCAAACCTTATCCCATTTTAGTGTAATACTTGTTTAATTGGGTTGAAAACATGCCTTTTAGCAGACAATTTTTTAGAGTAGTCCCTGTATATGTAAATTCTAGATTCTTGCCACATCAGGATTCTGGTTTCTCTTGCTTTCTGCAGTATAATTTCAGTGTGAGCATAATTAAGAAACCATGTGATTACTGGCCTTGGTTTTGGTCTGTACTTGGTCTAGGGCCCAGTGAGTAGTGGGAGTGCTCTATGATTAAGTTGAGGTCAGGTGGAAGATGCAGCATAGCAGGCAAAATATGAAGGAGTAAGGCAGTCATGTCTCCAAGTTCTGAACCCTCTGGGAAGCCAAAGAATCTTAAGTTATTTTTCTGCAGCATCTATTTTCAATGTCCTCTGTTTTACAGTAGTTTGGAGTGTTTTGATGGTTATGTCTAATTCCTTGTGATAGCTTTGAGATCTTGGACTGAGGATTCATTTTGTTTAGTTTTGTTTTCAGTGCTCAGTAAGTGAGTGTCCAAGGTTTGCAGACTAGCTGTATTTTGCTGAGAAGCTATTTTCAAATCTTTCATTTCAGATATTTATTTTTGAAACATTGTTTCCACTCTGGAGAGTGAGGAAAGGTGCATTTCTTGCTCAGCCATGCTAGTAGTCCCAGGCAAACAGACATGGTTGGTGGGTAGAAAAAAGACCAAAGCTTAAAGCAATTGTAAATAATCCACCAAAGCTGTAGACATGAACTTTATCTTGCTGGATGTTACTGTTGACTTACATTATTGTCCTGGATGGCTGTAGATGAAGACAGATAGCTGGATGTCCTTGAGAGCTGAGAAATTAAGCTGTCATCTGGAACTGAGCCAGGCCGGGCCTCGCCATTGAGATATGAAAATAAGGATTTTTATTGTGTTTTGAATTTGCTAACTTGAATTCTAAATTTTGTTTAGCTTTTTAATCATGTTTTGAAGTTAGGACATGGATGTTTTGTATAGTCTGGTTGTCTCCTCACCTTGCTTGCTTTTGATTTTCTTAAATATCTTTTCTTTTCTTTAATTTTTTTATTAATTTATTAAACCATATTGACATCTTACCATTTTGTTATATTTTTGTGTGGTAGGCACAAAATCATTTTCCAATTTTCGTATAATTGCCTATAACTTTCCCAATGCATTTTCCACTGTAAGGTGTGAGAGAGTTCTGTTCCATTTGAAACTATTTAATGCTTTGATGATTTCATTAAAGTTAGCTTTATCATACTTTTTGATGTAGTTTGATTTGAGACTTTTGTGTGTTTGATTGCCATATTAATTAAGACTGAGTTGTGATCACTACTGCCCTACGAGTTCTTTGATTTCCACTTTTGTTATTAAGTTTCCTGTATTAGTGATGAGGAGATCTAGGATGTTGTTACCAAATTGATTCTTTCACCAGCTGTTCTCGGCCCTGATTTATCAAAGTGGTGACAAATTCTTTGTGTGCTTCACATGCCTGCTTTAGTGTTTCCCAGTTAATGCTTGGGAAATGAAAATCCTAAGTATGATAACATTACCTCTATCAATCAATCAAATTAAATTTATTGTATGAAAAAGCTTCACAACAATTTATACAAATCTGGAAAAATACAAGTAAAATTTGCATCGTGCATTAAAAACATTTCACAAAAGATTCATAAGCAGTTATCACACCTTGTCCCATAAAGGAACTAAAGTGCAAATGCAAATTCATCATAGAGTGGGCAGTTATTACACAATTTTAATCTTACTCTATATACTCTTAATGGCAAGAATATATTTTGCCAATCTGCCCAATGACCATGGATCTTCTGTGTGTATTAGATTATGAGCTAGCTCTAGCTTATCTACCTGGTAGATATTATTTATGAAAGGCTCAACCAATATGTGCATTGCCTATCACACCACCTATAGTCCCAAGGGCATGCAGTAAATCCTTCTTTTATCATATCTTACAGTCATAGTTCTCAGTTATTATCCCTGTTTTTTAATATCTTAAATCAAGCACCTTACAATGTTCAAATGTGTACATTGTAAAATTAGTCCTTAATTTGGGATCAGTTAAGATACCCAAATAATTTTATATCTGTGGTAATAATTATTAGAAGCAAATCATTTTGAATAGTGTGTTCCAGCTGTTTCATTCAGATCTCTTTATTCCAGAAGTTTTAATCTTTGTTTAAAGTTTACTTCTTATATTTTGCACTTATTCCTTATTCTACAGCTCCTTCAGATGCATTAGTTTATAGTTTTTAATATTTGTAAAACAGAGTTCAACCAGTACCCTGTTTTATACCCAGGTTCTTGCCAATGCTCTTTTCTATCAAACATTGCTTTACAAGTGTACCAATCATCTTGTCTGGTACCCTAATACAAAAAATAAATTTCCCTTGCTTTTATTGTAGCAGTTATATCTGATAACCCCAATTCTGACTTAATGTAGACACACGAGCATGAATGCCCTAATCTTAATATATTTCTTAAGATTTTGTGTAAAGGACTCATTAACTTGTTTATTTTATTTAACTCCCACATCTCACAACCATACAATAGCTGAGACTCAAACTTAACCTGTACTACCTTGAGTAAGAGCCGATGGTCATGCCCCATATTTACATTTAAACCTGCTTAGACCAGCTAGTTTTTTTTAACTTCTCCATGAACATATCCATATGGCTGTTTTATCTACTGTTCTGCTGTATCATAACTCCAAGATACATATAGCTGGCTACTACTTATATTTTATTAGATCCTATATACCAGGATCCTTTACATATTCTACTCCCATAAACAATGACTTTTGTTTTGCTCATATCAGTTTTTAATTTTAATGTTATAGATTCCTGAGAGAGAAAGTTCAATTTTGTTCTGTAGTCCATTTTTTGATAAGGACATAATTATAATACCATCAGCATATGCTAATAGTGGACAGGGAAAATTCTTAATTTTGGTGAATCTTGGTCAACATTGACACTGCGTTTCAGCATTTTTCCAGATAAAGTGAAAAAGCAGGGGTGTGAGCAGACACCCTGCCTCACTCCTATTTTGTTTAAATAAGCTGGATAATTGACCCTCAACCTCAATCTTATTTTAGCCCACATATTTGTATATAGCTGGGAAATTATTGCAACCAGATTAGGGTCAATATCCCTATCGATTAGAATCTGCCAAAGTATCTCTTTGACACACTATCAAAAGCAGTACTACAATCTATGAAGACAGTGTATAATTTCTGGCCCCATAGTTTTACATAGTTTTCAACAAAATGCTCTAATATAAAGATGTTATCAAGTGTAGAAAAATTAAATCTAAACCCAGCCTTGTAGGGTGAGATACCCCAGTTTTATCAACTTCTGTTTGCAAATGGCTCAATATGATTTCGATAATATGTTAATATTAATGTCTAATAGAGTTATGGGTCTATACATTGTAGGATCATTTAGAGGTATTTTTTATGAATTTGGACTATATTTGCTCCTTCCAGAATCTGGGTAGGTATTTATACAAATGCATTTATTATAAAACACAGTCAAGAATCAACGCCTTAAAGGAGTTTCTGTAAGGTATACTTCAGCTGGAATTCCATCGAGCCGTGCTGCTTTTGCCTTTTTAGTGAATATATAGGCAAGGCAAAATTTATTTAAAAGATGCCCAATCCTGGAGGCTCTGGGCACAGCACAAATATATAAACATCTATTTCAAAAATATATTGATAAAACACAGAAATTGTTAAAATAAAATAATCATATAAACATTAAACAAATTGCAAATAGCAAATTCTCAGCCAAATATACTTCATCAAAAGTAACTAAATGAAATGAATTATTAATCAAAATTTTCTTATTTAGTGCTTCCTTCTCCATTGGGTCAACATAGATCCCTATAAAATGTGCCAGCCATCTGTCAGAGGTATATGTGTCAATGTTCACTTAGCAACCAGGGTCCAGAATGATTTAGCATCTTTATTCTGTACAGTTCTTAACATCTTTGACCATTTAGCCTCATAATATCCCTTTTCTTTTCCAATATTAAATGCTTATATTTATTTTTCTTTATTTAACTGAATAAGCATTTGTTTACTTTTGGTTTTATTATAACCACATAAAGTTTTCTGACCTCAGATTTTGCCTCCTAGAATCTTTATCAAACCAGGTGTCTTTACCATATTATCTTTCTTATTTATAGGACATTCTAGTTTTAATTTAATCTCCATGAAGAGTATATTAATCTGCTTCAAGACAGACTCTAAGCCTGAGACACCAATAACCTCAATAGATTGAGCCAATATGGAACTTCATAAAATTGGTATAATGTAATTCTGAGAGTCCTGTCTCCAGATAATTCTGCATGAGGCTCTAATTTCAGTAAAGGGCAGATTATCTATATCATGTCTTTAACATATACCCTTTGTTTCTAATATGACTGGATAATGGTCACTTCTACTCTTATTTGCACAAAACATTTATTGCAGTATCCTGGCAGACCTGACCAGAAAGCAAAATCAACCAAACAGGCTCCTTGTGTGGACACAAAAGTGCATTCCCATCTTGGTCCCCTTCAAATCTTCCATTAAGAGGATATAAATTGTTCTCTTTTAATATTTATGCCAATATCCTTCCATTTGTATTTAATATTTTATCTTGATTGCCATGGCATCAACTGATCCAATGGACAAATATAAAAAGAGCAGATGGTCTAAAGGTCATCAAAGGGTCCAATACGTGAGTTAAAATGGCCTAACACAATTAGCTCTGCTTCAGGAAATACTTGTGGTACTTCTTTAATAATTCCAGTCAACTCCTGCCAAATTCTCTCTGCATAATAAATAAGAGTTTTCAGGTGGTACTAACAATTGATCATCTGCTATTTCATATTTTTGTCCTTAGTAGAACAACCAGACAGTTCTTGTAGATTTCAGACTGTCACTTTATAAGGAGCTCCAATTTTAACTATGGTAATAATTCACTAAAATACCACCAACAGCTTAATCTGGTTCAAGATCAGTTGGCATTTATCTGTAACCCCTCCCGGTCGTGCCTGAAAATAGGCAGGATTTGTCTAGCGACTTACCGGTCAACAAAAGCTAAATAAATAAATAAAATAAAATAAATAAAATAATCCCTCCAGAATATCTACCTGTTCCTGTAACTTTAGATCCTGGAAGCTGATGGTATTCATATTCATTTAGGTTAATAGCAGTTTCAACAGAGTGCCATGTTTCCTGTAAGCAGATAATCTCAAATCCTATTAGAAAACTAATACAATCTTTGTCAGACCACATATTTTGCCAGCCAGTTATATTCCAGGTGATATACCATGCTCCAAGCAGTGTATGGTTGACATTGGTTACAGTATTAACTTCATTTGTACATAGTTATTCATCATTGTACCAGCAAACAACATGAATATATTTTACCAGGGGAAAGCCACACTGTCCCCATTGGAACTAGGTAGAATATTACAATGGCTGACATTGGCTAGGTCTCTAGAATCCACAAGATACAAACCTAAATGGTCCAGTTTTGCTGCTTGTAATAACATTAAATCAGCCAACCTCTCATTCATAACTACAATATCAATTTGACTTTTGTCATGCACTCGTTTGGCCTGAATAGATCCCATACTTTTAATAGGAACTGCCAACAAGTTGGTCACTAGATCCTTTATTGCCTGTGACAATTTCAAATCTGATTTGTGAACCAGTGGACTCATACCAAATAAGGCCAAGATCTTACATTTATCTGGGCTATATGATTTTCTACTATTTCATCAAATTTTTCTCTATTTTGATACAAATTTAGCACTTCATTGTTATGTAATGCTTTCTTTTGACCCAAACATAGTTGGCAGTTCTAGGGGAAACAAAAAATATCAGTAATGGTAGCCAAACAAATTGACAGATTTCTAATTTTTACAATGTCTTTTTCTATCAGTTCACTATCCAATTCCCTATTCAACTATTCAAAACATGGAATTCTAAATTTGCAGATTCAAAGTTATCCCAGTTCTGTCCATATTATCTAATTATAGGGAGGCTATCAAGATTCATTGGATGTAATATATTCTGGATGATATTTCCATCTTTTATTTTTTCATCCTTTTTTCCCTCTGATGTTATAGCTGCAGAATTTTCCTGAAGAGGGTCGTAAACACATTCCAGCTCCTGATTCAATTCTGTGATTTCTTGCCCTAACATCGTTAATTGTGTTATTAAATTATTATGCTTTGCCAGATCTGGTCCACAATCAGATACTAATGTGAAAATTTCATTTTTGTTCAATTGGGGCCTCTATTCATAAGGTCACCAGATCTGGCCTCTTGTGCCAGTTGTTGGTCTTTTTGCAAACAACTTACCCCATTGGACATTTCTGAAATTTCAATAGTTAAATTTTGTTATAGTTACTGTCTGCTGATGTAGATCTATAGCAATTTCCTATTATTAATTTATGATGTCCTTTAAATTGAATATTGACCCATATGATTTCTGAGGTAAATTGTTGGTTTATTTGATATGAGGCAATGTTTTCTCTGATGTAGAGACAAACACCACCCCAGTTTTGCATGTTCTGTTTTATAGTATAGATTATAGTTAGGAATATTCTGTAGCCAACTTCAGGTAGCATCCCACCATGTTTCAGTCACTGCAATAATCCCAAGGTTGTACATTCTAGCCTTTGCTTCTAATTCTGCCATTTTAATATTATTTAAGCTTCAGGCATTAAGCATAAGGATATTACATAAATTATCATGAAAGTCTGGGGAAACAGTAAATAGAGAAATTGAACATTCCCATTCTCCTGCTGGTATGTTAGTTTAAATGATTGTTTATCGTAGTATCAAAGGATTTGCCCAGAAGGGCACTACCTCTTCTACTGAGGTATAGTCTATCACAGCAGCAAAGTGAATTTCCATCTGAAAATTGTTCCAATGAGTTAAACATGTAGTATTATGTTTATAGCACCATTTCCTTAATGATTTGTTAACTATTTTTATATTTTGTGTCTTAATATGAGAAGCTCTGGGACAGGTAGAATTTTTGAGAAACAGGTGGAACATCCTAAATCTACTAAAACATTATTTAGGGTGACAAAATCCTGTTTGAGTTCTCCTAGGCTAGTTTGACTAATGTCATTAGTGCCAACACGAATAATAACTAAAGGATTTTCACCTGCATCTTTTAAGATATTTTTCACCATAGCTGTTAATTCTACCACGTTTGCTCCTCTAAAGCTAGAACACATTCTAGAAGATTTCTCTGGTTACATATAACCCTGTCTAGATGTTTGATAATGGAGTCTCCCAGAATGAAAACGTTTTTTTGACTTGTGTTAACAGCAGGCAGTTCATTTGTGTCCATTGTCTGGTCTGCAAAAATATTAGGAGGAGATGTTATATTCTTAATTGATTCTGATTTGTAGTGTTGACATTTAATCCAGTTTTCTGTGCTATCAAAGGTTTATGTTGTCACCAGGCTTATGTGGCTGTGGCCATTTGTTATTGTTATTGAGGTTAATAGATCTGATTTTGTTTTGGAAAGACTTGGGGTTTGTGTTGGCAATGTTTTGATTATTTACAGTAATGTTTCCACTGCTAGGACCTGGTGTGTTTAGTATCTTGTTAGGATCATTATTAGTGTAAGCCACCTGCAAATGGGGGTTCCTAAGAAATCTGCCTTGGGTGAGCCTAAATGCCCATGGCCAGGCTGGTATCCTGTGTATTAACCGTTTAAAAGATATTGTCTGTAAGTGCCCTTATAACCTCCATGTACTGTCTCTTTAAGAGCTGCCTATTCACAGTGCAATATTTAATTTGGGAGGGGCTGAGTGTTTCTATGCTCAAGTCCTGCCTAGGCAGCTGCCAGATAATCACTCCATTCTGCCATCTCTAATTGTGCAGAGGGAGCTTTACTGAAAGCTGTACTTATTTGCTGAGTAGCTATTGTAAAAGTAATGTTATGGAAGTTTGTCTAACCTGCCTTTTGCAGAATGGACATTTCAAAATTGCACCACCATCTTGGTTCTGTACTGCTATTTTAGACCAATCAGTATCTTTGGGGACCCTAAAATGGTGTCTGCCAGGGTCTTGTGGGAGCAAAATTCTGTAGAAATTGTAGGTTTGAGACTTTGGCACCAAATGGACCTGGAGGGGAGCCCTGGTATTAATGGACAGATGAATCAGTCAACTGAACCTCTTGGATATTGGAGAAATTCCCAGGCTGCTTGCAGCAGAGAGTCGGTCTGAGTTGGGAATCGAAAGAGCGAACAGCTCGAGATTTGAGCAGCAGCTTCTGCATAGTTCATGCAGGAGAACTGTGGAAGGGTTGAGTTTTGGCCTGCCTGTCTGCTGTCCCTTGTGAGGAGCTCTTCAAAGAGTTGGACTGCATCTGAAGTTGTGAGAGTGACTTAAGCCACTTAATTGTTGACTAGGCTTAAAACCTGAAGAAGACCGAAGATTTGCTGAGCGTGATCAGCCTGTCAGGACCTTCAATTACAGCTGAACCCCGGTTTTGCACAGAGACTCTGTGTTTGTGACCGGACTGTCAACCTCCTGATACAGTGGTGATTTCTTTACTATAAATGTGCTGTGTGCAGCTAGTGGGTCGCGTTTGGTTCCCCAGTGGGTGTTTAGCTGTGCCTTGCTTGCTGAAAGCTGCATCCAGCTTTCTCAGACTCACATCCAAACTGTTCCTCAGTCTGGGCCTTGTCACATGGGCCCAACCAGACTACTCATGCCACAGAGAAAACCTCGATGAGAGACCTGCATGGGATCAGCCCCTGTTCAATGCCTGGAACAGGAGCGATGCCTCAGTGATTCATGCGGGCCTTCTTCTCCTGGCACTTCAGCTCATCAACCTGCAGTCTCAGTTTCATCCCTCCTGTGTCCTGTATTGGGTATCATGAGTAAACAACAGGGTAGCTCTCTGCAACATCAGCTAAATCAAACGTTTTGTCATGTAATTCACTTGTTTCTTGTCACAAATTGAGCCATCTGGCCTGGATTACAAATTGTGTGGTTGTGCATATTTCTTTCTTCCATCACAGGGCACCAACCAGCTGTGATTCTGGCCTACCCCGGGCAACGTTCCAGGCTAGCACCTTACTCCCACCTGGGTACCCAGAGTCCGTGACTTTGTAGAGACACTGAAGTGCATACATGACTGCCTGATTGTTTTAGATTTTAAGCCAATCAACCTGATCACACCCTCCCTTGTTCAAGTCCCTAAATAAATCAGATCTAACTCTTTTGCATTTAACCTGACTGTGGTTCCAGTTTGTGTCAAAAGTACTGTGCTGTTGCTATTTGCTGTACATAACCTTGTTTTACAGGGGTCTCCAGGGTTGAGCCAGAGGAACCTGCCCTTGTGGTAAGTTCAGCCAGAGTGTATTTGTGTGGTGAACAAGGGTTATTGTCAAAGGGTTTACTGTACATTGTCCAGGTCACTAGAAGGAAAGAGGGGTTTACAGTGTCCGAGGGCTGTACCCAGGTTAGCCTTGCTACCAAGAACCATGTCCTCTTGGTGGAGACACCCATTTCAATACCCAGGCTTCTTAACCTGCAACTAGCCATGCAGGCAGGGGTAGTAGCCCTGGGGATAGTGCCATCTAGGGGTTACATCTTGGAGGCACTGCTGGGATTAGCCCCAGTGACCAAAGTAACCAATGTCTGACTCTACAGAAATTTTGGCGCCAACTGGTTTCCGCCTTTTGGTAAATCACGGAGAGTGTTTCTCTGGGATTGTGCTCGCCTTGTGGGGAGGAAGATTGGGAGACCTGGAGGATTCGTGCTGAGTGGATGCTGCGTGACTGGTCGAGGACTGATGTCCAGAAATGGCAGGCAATTTGGCTTCACTCAGAGGGCCTGCTTTACATGATGTACTGAGTTTTCAGGGACAGGAGGCTTATGCGTCTGCTCAGCAGTATTTGGATGCTTTAGGTGATGTATTCAACCCTGATTGGGATGTGAGAAAGCTGTGGCAAAGTTTACCACCATGCGGCAACAGCAGGGAGAGTTGTTGCCGGCTTACTTTCTGAGGCTAGAAGGGTATTGCAGATAATGGTAGCCGGGGATGTTATACCCTCGGGGTGGAACAGATGCAGATGAGTCAGCTTCTAACCTTGGTTGTAGACCCTCAAGTTGTTGATGTCTCAGCTGCAAATGCAACAGTGCCTCAGTAATGCACCTGACTTCTGGTTATTGATGCAAGCCACTAGGAAGACTGAGCAGTTGCTGGAGATGGATCTGGCTGTGGCTTTGGGAACCGCTGCTTCATCTGGCCTTCGGGGAGGGGTTCATGCTGGAGTTTCCAATGAAGAGCTTAGCGATAGTGGTGAGACTGCAGGAGCTACTGTGGAAGACTGCCTGAGGCTCCTAGAGACTGAGTTTGCTCGATTGCGTGGAGTGCTGTTTAATGTGTTTGAATCTGGATTTCCTGTCAAAAGCATTCGATATGCGGATCTGTCTCCTTGTTAGATGTTTTGAAAGCCATGTTGAGAAGGAAGGACAAAGGTGCCCCTGCCCCATACAGTCCCAATTAGCTGATAGGAAGGGCCCCATCTTACACTGTTTAATGTACAAGAAATTGTAACATGAATCAGTATTAACATGTTAATAGCATGCTAATCATAGTGGAATCAGTATCACATGTATGAAACATGCATAAGTATTGCCAATGTGGATATGATATTGTGAAGTGTATTGAAAATGTGTAGTAATGTGATACGCTTACATTAACTGATGCATCAGATATTATTTCCATAGTATGCTACAGTCACATATGTCTTGTATATATTGCTTTTCAATATTGTGATGTTGTAGACTTGACACGGACGCCACGTTTTTCAGTCCAGGAAGGTGTAACCCCTAAAAATGGGGTTTCTGAGAAATCTTCCTTGGGTGTGACTAAATGCCCATTGCTAGGCTGGTATCCTGTGTATTAACCATTTAAACATATTGTCTGGGAGTGTCCTTATAACCTCCGTGTATTGCCTCTTTAAGAGCTGCTATTCACAGTGCAATATTTAATTTGGGAGGGGCTGAGTATTTCTATGCTCAAGTCCCACCTCGCTGCCAGATAATCACTCCATTCTGCCATTGCTAATAATGCAAAGGGAGCTTTACAGAAAGCTGTACTTATTTGCTGAGTAGCTATTGTAAAAGTAATGTTATGGATGTTTGTCTAACCTGCCTTTTTGCAGCATGGACATTTTGATATTGCACCACCATCTTGGTTCTGGACTGCTATTGTGGACCAATCAGTATCTTTGGGGACCCTAAAATGGTGTCTGTACCCAGGGTCTTGTGGGAGCAAAATTCTGTAGGAATTGTAGTTTTGAGACTTTGGCATCCAAATGGACCTGGGAGGAGCCCTGGTATTGACAGACAGATGGATCAGCCAACCAAACCTCTTGGATACTGGAGAAAGTCCCAGGCTGCTTGCAGCAGAGAGTCAGTCTGAGTTGGGAATTGGAAGAGTGAACAGTTTGAGAGATTCGAGCAGCAACTTCATGTAGTTTACACAGGAGAACTGTAGAAAGGCTGAGTTTTGGTCTGCCTGCCTGCTGTCTCTTGTAAGGAAGCTCTTCAAAGAGTTGGACTGCATCTGAATTTGTGAGCATGACTTAAGCTACTGAACTGGTGACCAGGCTTAAAACCTGAAGAAGACTGAAGAATTGCTAAACACGATTGGCCTGTCAGGACACTCAAATATAGCTGAACCCGGTTTTGCGAGACTCTATGATTGTGACCGGACTGTCATTCACCTGGTATAGTGGTACTATAAATGTGCTGTGTGCTGCTAGTGGGTCGTAATTTGGTTTCCCACTGTGTGTTTAACTGTGCCTTGCTTGCAGGATGCTACATCCAGCTTTCTCAGACTCACATCCAAACTGTTCCTCGATCTTGGCCTTCTCACATGGGCTTAGCCACAGAGAAAACCTCTATGAGACACCTGCCTGTGGATCAGCCCCTGCTCAACACCTTGAACAGGAATGACACCGGTGATTTGTGTGGGCCCAGCTCATCAACCTGCAGTGTCAATTTCATCCCTCCTGTGTCCTGTATTGGGTATCATGAGTAAACACTAGGGTAGCTCTCTGCAACATCAGCTAAATCAAAAGTATTGTCATCTAATTCACTTGTTGTTTCTTGTCATGAACTGGGCCATCCAGCTCTGAGTTACAAATGCTGTGCGGTTGTGCATGTTTCTTTGTTCCATCACAGGGCCCCAACTAGCTATGACACCGGCCTACCAGGCTAGCCCACCTTACTCCCACCTGGGTACCCAGAGTGTGTAACTGTGTAGGGACTCTGAAGTGCATGCATGACTGCCTGATTGATTTAGTCTTTAAGAAAATCAACCTGATCATGCCCCTCCTTGTTCAAGTCCTCTAAATAAATCAGATCTTACTCTTTTGCATTTAACCTGACTGGTTCCAGTTTGTGTCAAAAGTAGTGTACTGTTGCTGTTTGCTGTGCATAACCTTGATTTACAGGGGGTCTCCAGGGCCAAGCCAGAGGAACCAGCCCTGGTGGTATGTGCAGTCAGAGTGGGGATTTGTGTGGTGAGCAAGGGTTATTATGAAAGTGTTTACTGTATATTGTCCAGGCCACTAGAAGGGAAAGAGGAGGTTTACAGTGTCCTGGAGGGCTGTACCAGGTTAGTCTTGCTACCAACAACCTGTCCTCTGGGTGAAGGCACCCATTTCAGTACTCCGGCCCTTAACCTGCAACTAGTCACGAGGCAGGGGTAGTAGCCCATGGGATAGCACCACCTAGGGTTACATTAGTCATAGACCAGATGTCGAGTATCGATTTGGTTATGGTCTCAATATTTCCATTGTCTATGTCTACAAGTAACGGGCTAAAATTGTTAAAAGTGGGAATAGTAAATAGTCCCGCCTTTCTCCCTTTTTCTGGCCCTGAAGTGGGTATTATTGTTCAATCCTGATCAAGTTCAGTATCCTCACCTTCGTCCCTTACTCTTTTTTGATGTAATCTCTGAATTGTCCACTGGGATTGGTTCCTGTACAACAAGTTTAATAGAGACAATAGTTTGCTTCTAACATTCTATATTCATTGTTTTATTGCAAGAAACTATAATATTTATGGTTAATTCCAAAGGGTTATCCAAAAGGACGGATACTAATGGCTTTGACTGCCTTATTGATTGTAATGCACTAAAGCACTGTGACATTGCATTTTGACTTGACTCTAATGCTATTAATCTAGTGGAAAATGCCTAATTTCCATCTGCATTTTGATATTAGAAATACATTTTCACACTTGAACTCCTGTGGTTTAGATATATTGCTACATATTAACTGAAACATTCTACAAATAAAGCATTTTACTCTTATATACCCATCTATCGTAATAATTGATTCTATCATTATTTTTGTTCAGACATGCTTTTTTGTTTTGTTTTATGTGAAAAGGGTTACAACTAGGGCCTGCTTACTACACTGCAAGGTAATCAGTTTGTTTAGTACACTTACTTATTGGTGGTAGAAGGATATCACAGACACTATAGTTGAGTGTTACATTCACCCAGAGATTTTGTTGCATTCAGTACTCGAGGTGCTGGCACCAGTTGGAACTTTATAACGCTGATATCAGGCTCTCTAAGCTGCCACCCCCACTATCCCCACTAGACATGCTCGACATGTGATGCACATGTCTCTGTGAGCATCTCCACATGTGGTGCTGGCACGACTGCTCGACCACCCTGCTTACCTCAGGTTTCAAATATAAGCACCAGGTGATCCAGAAGTGCAGTCCAAGGTCAGCAATCAGTCAAAACCTTTAATTTGTTCTTTAAGCCCCAAATTTGGGTGAAAGCCTTTCATGCAAGGCTCTGGCTTGATGCAACTCTTATTAAAAGTTCAGATTTAAAAAGTGACACAGTTAATCAATCTGCAGTGCTGAAAGCAAAAACTACCAGTCAGCTCTTCCTGCTTCCTGTAGCAGGGTTTCAAAGCTACAAGTCAATAACAAGTTTAAAAAAGAGTTTCACAGTCAATAATCACAGGGTGACCTACAGGTAGTTCAAATACCATGTCTAGTGTGTTACTTGCCAATGCACCTGAAGGGCAGTGTAATTAATCAAACTGCTCACCTCAGGACTCAAATATAAGCACCAAGTGACCTGGAGGTGCAGTCTGAGGTCACCGATCAATCACAACCATTCATTTGTTATTTTAACCCCCAAATTTGGGTGAAAGCCTTTCATGCAAGGCTCTGGCATGATACAACTCTTATTAAAAGACTGACCATTACACTATCAAGTTCAATATTCAGGCACCCCCTAAAGACCTGCCCTTTTTGAGGTGGTCTGGTACTGCCATTAAGAGGCATGGTCCCAGAGGGGCCTGATGGCAGTGCTGGACCTATCGGGACTTCTGAGTGCAAGCAGGGGTCCAGACAACCTACTGCAGGCCAATAATAAGGTGATGGTGATGGCTCTGGATTCTGTTGCTCCGTTCATTTTCTCCCTTACCCTTCACCCTCGGTGCCCTTGGTTGGATGTGACCTTGAGGGACATGAGGAGAGTGGGGCAAAGGATGGAGCATTGTTAGTGGAAATCAGGCCTTGATGCTGACAGACATAGACTGATGGCTCACTATGTGGACTATCAATCAGCAATCTCCCTAAAAGGTAGAGTTCCTGTCTGGGGAGATTACTGCTGCATGGAATCAATCAGCTCAACTCTTCCAAGCTGTGGACAAACTGTGCAATACAGCCTGTCTGCATTTCTGGAGAGCTTTTTCATAGGAGAAATGTGATTAGTTTGCTTGCTTTTTGCAAATAAGGTTGCTGACATCAGGTCTGAGATCTGCACGACTTCTCCAATGGATGCGGTGGTGATCGGTGGGAGGTCACAGTGCCTCAGTCTGGTTGGTCAGCTTTTGATCAGGTGGTGATCATAGATGTCATGAGGATAATCCAGAGCTTGCGGCTGACCTGTTGTAGTTTGGACCTGGGCCCAACTCACCTCCTTGTGGGGTGGAGTTGAGGTCATTGGTCCTGTCTGAGATTGTCCAGTGTTAGCGAGAGATGAGTTTCCTGATTCACTGAAAGAGGCAGTGATAACTCCCCACCTTAAGAAATCTTCTCTCGACCTGGATTGCCTTGCCAACTACAAATCTGTCTGTAACCTACCCTTCATGGGTAAGGTTATTGAGAAGGTGATTGCGTTGTAGCTGGATGACCATCTTACCATCCATGACATCTATGATCCTCTCCAGTCAGTATTTAGGAAGAGGCACAGAACAGAGACTGCCCTAGTTTGGGTGCTTAATGATCTGATAGTGAGAGATTGGAAGAGCCATTCCATCTTGGTCCTTCTTGATCTCTCTGCTACATTTGACATCATGGATCATGGTGTGCTGTTAGAGCACCCTCTGGTGATCTGTGGATTGTCGGGGCAATCCTCAGATGGTTCAATCATTCGCACTGGTAGGTTTCAGAGAATAGTGTTAGGGCTTTATTCCTCTGATGCTTTCTCTCTGCCATGTGAGGGTCCACATGGCTCTGTGCTATTGCCCATGTTGTTTGTGGTGTATATGCTGGTGTTGGGAGACATTGTAGGGTGATATGGTCTGAGTTTCTACTGCTATACAGATGATACTCAGCTATACATGTCCTTTGTACCAGATCAATATGGTGCAGTCACATTAACAACTGTATCTAAGATCCAGAACTGGATAGGTGCCAACTAGTTGAAGCTGAATCCTGACAAGACTGAGGTGCTGGTAGTGGACCCAGTTCATTGGTAGAGGGATGCATGGCTGGGCAGGCCTCTGGGCTTTGCTCATGGGTAGTTTGCTGATGACCTCTGAATGGGTGCGAAATCTAGGCATTATTTTTGACAAGGGACTGACCCTGAAATTACAGGTGTCTTGGATTGTCAAGACCTTTTTACCATCTGAGAAATGTCACCCAGATTAAGCACCTGGTTCTTCCCCATGATCTTGTGACATTGGTCCATGCCTTTGTGACCTCCCATCTTGACTACTGTAATGCCCTATACCTAGGACTACTGGGGTTGATATCCACCACCTGCAGTGGGTGCAGAACGCTGCAGCCAGGCTGTTGACTTGGCTGTCTCGATATAGCCTTGTCACACCTGTGCTGTGTAGTATGCAATGGCTGCCAGTTCAGTGGTGTATCACTTTCAAGGTCATTGCTGACCTATAAATCCATACACAAACTGGGACTGAGTTACCTGCAAGAGCTTCTACACCCCTACTGCCCCCTTCAATTACTCTGTTCCACGGACAAGGAATTGCTTGAGATTCCCTGGGTGCAGCTGAAGACTTTGGGGCTCGAACATTTGCTTTTCAGCCCCCACCCTGTGGAATTCTCTACCTTGTCGGGTATGGGAGTCCCTGACTGTGGAGAGCTTTAAGTAGGCACTGAAAACACACTTATTTCAACTTGCCTTTTCAGAGTATCAGTGCTTTGAAAATGTGAATTGAGCTTTTATAAATAAAATTTATTATTATTACATTATTATAAATGTACAGATTTCAAAAGTGACACAGTTAATCAGAGTGGTAGTTTGTAGTGCTGAAAGCAAAAACTACCAGTCTGCTCTTCCTACTTCCTGTAGAAGGGCTCCAAGCTTACAAGTCAATAATGAGTTTAAAAAGAGTTTCACAGCAACTAATCACAGGGTGCACCTACAGGTGGTGCAAAAACCCTAACATGTTACTGGTCAATGCACCTGAAGGGCAGCATATTTAATCTACCTGCTCACCTCTGGACTCAAATACAAGCACCAGGTGACCCAGAAGTGCATTCCAGGTCACCGATCAGTCAAAACCTTTAATTTGTTCTTTTAAGGCCCAAATTCAGATGAAGCCTTTCATGCAAGGCTCTGGCATGACACAAATCTTATTAAAAGTACAGATTTAAAAAGTGACACAGCTAATCAAAGTGGTAGTTTGTAGTGCTGAAAGCAAAAACTACCAGTCTGCTCTTTCCTGCTTCATGTAGCAGGGCCCAAGCTCATAGTCAATAATGAGTTTTAAAAAGAGTTTCACAGCAATAATCACAGGGTGCACCTACAGGTAGTGAAATACCCTGTCTAATGTTACTGGTCAATGAACCTGAAGGGCAGTATAATTAATAATGCATTCCCAAATAAAATTGCAGAGAAGTCTATCGATCTTATTCCACCAGTTGGGAGCTATTGCAAAGTAAATTATTAAAGCAGAAGAACAGCTTTGGAAACACCATTAACTTGGCAGTAACTATTTTACCAGAGAGGGTCAAATTAAATCTCGTCCATCTGGTTATATCAATATATAAAGAATCTAACAGGACTTGTAATTTACTCTGCACATTTCCTGAAACTTATTCAAATGTGCATGTCTAAATATTGTATGCCTCTAGGTGTCCATTTAGCTTGTTTATGACCAAGCATTGCTAGCTGGGACTGGCCCTATAAAATTGCAGTATTTTGTCTCATACCAAGTTACTCTAAGGCCTGAAATTGAACCAAAGGAATCAAGCAACTCCCAAGCCCTGGATAAAGAGGATTCAACCTGTGAAACTGTGAGTAGTAAATCATTTGCATAGAGGAGGGTGGCAAATAACATATCCCTGACTCTAATTCTGTGAATATCGAGGTGTTGCTGAAGTACTGCATTTAAAGGCTCAATAAACAGTAAAAATAGGAGAGGGCTTAAAGGCAACCTTGACATGTACCTCAGAATAAAGGGAATGAGTTAGATAATATGGTTTTAGCCAAAATCCTAGCTGTGGGTGCAGAATATAAGCATCAGATCCAAAACTGAAAAACCAGTCTGATGCCTACTGTTGAAAGTACATAAAACAAATATGCCCATTCAACTGAATCAAATGTTTTCTCGGCATCGATAGCCAGCAAAGCAGCTATATCTGGACCCTAGCCTGCAAAATGAACTAAATCAACAATGATCCTAATCGTATCAGCTGCCTGCCTTCCCTTCATACTGCAAACCCTGCCTGTAATTTATGAACTAAGTAAGACAAAACTTCTCTAAGCGGGTTGCAAAATTTTGGCCAATATTTTATAATCAACATTAAGTAGAGATATGGGCCTATAATTCAAACACTTGGTAGACTTTTCCATGGCTTCAGTAATACTATGATGGTGGCTTCTTGTAAAGTAGAGGCATGGTACCATTTTTTGAATGGACTGAAGTAAATCTAGAAGTTTAGGGAAATTATCAATGCAAAGGCTTGGTAGAAATCAGTACTCAGACCATCTGGTCCATGGTCCTTACCAACAGCTAGGGCTTGGATTTCTGCTCTGACATCTTACAGAGTAATGTTTCCTCCAAGTTTAAGCTACCTCAGGTGGTAAATAAGGAAGGGTAGGTTTGAAAAATATCATATGCTGCAGGAGTTTGAGGAGGGAAGATTGATACAAAGAGGCTCAAAAGGCTTTAAATTAGTCAACTATTTTATCCAGCTCATTAATTAGGTAACCCATCTCCAATTTTAAATAAGAGATTTGGGTTTATAGAGATTTACGTTTAGTCTGTAAGATAATAATTTGCTGGCCTTATTGCTCGATTCTCAGTATGAATGGCATGGAAAATAACAATGCCCTAGCTGCCTTCTGCTAATAAATGGTGTTCAAACAATATTTAAGTGCTGTAATCTCTTGAATCTGAGAGTCCTGCACCTGAGAAGAATTACATATGAATTCCTCCAGTTATTTCATTTTCCTAAAGAGGTCTGAAACCTCCTGCTTTCACAGCTAATTAATCCTGGAGGCATATGAGATAATAAGGCATATTATAGAGGCCTTAAAAGCCTCCCATAATGTAAAATTAGAAATATCAGGAGAATTTAACTCAAAATAAAATTCAGTCTCCGTGGTCCTTAAAGTCAGTCATGTGCAATAAAGCAGGATTAAGGTGCCAGCACAGGGATTTAACTATGCTGCCTCTTGGTACCCAAATCAGTTCAACTGGGGCATGGTCTGAGTTAGTAATGGGGCCTATAGCAATCTGCAAAATATCTGAAAGTATTATGGGATTACAGAGAAAAATCTAGTCTGGTGCAGGTTTGAAATCAGTGAGACTGGTAAGAATAGTCACGGAAGTCTGGATGAAAAACCCTCCAGCAGTCCAGTAAGTTGAATTCCTTATATATTGTAAATATTTAAGGACCTCCTGGGCATGGGGATGTGATGGTATTCCTCACTCTGGAGGAGTCCTGTCCAACTAGGGGTCCAGCACCAAGTTATAATCCTCCCTCCCATAATAATCATCATAGTAGGCTGGTATACATCAGACAGCCATTGTACCAACTGACAAAAGAAATCTGATATATCTGCATTTGGAGCATAAAGATGAACTAATAACACCCATGTTCCATGTAAGCTACCTCAAGTATAATCCAGTGCCCTGTTTTGTCTGAATAAGCCTAAACTACCTGAAGTGGACAACCTCTCCATAGCAATAAAGATACCTCTATTTTTATTTTAGAGGAAAATGAACTGGAAAAAGTCTGCCTGACCCACCTTCTTGCAGGTTTATCTCCCCTAATTTAAGAAGGTGGGTCATCAGCAAGAAGGAGATGTCACACTTACTGTAACCTAGATATGTCAAGATTTGTTTTTCCTTTTTATGGGGTGATTTATACCTTGAACATTTCAGGTAAAACATTTTAAATTAGTAATGCTTTAAAAGGAAATAAGGTTCAGTATAAAGTAATGTAAATAGACATGAGACAAAAGAGAAAACACCACATACCAAGCTCCCCTCAAAAAAAACAAACAAACAAACAAACAAAAAAAACATAAATTATTCTACTGATCACTATAGCAAATTGAAGCTTGATAACAAAAAGTGAAAACTGACACACCAAGGCTGGGATTATCCATACCAGTACCATAAAGACTGTATAATAATAACAAACCAATCAACAATAGTCAAAACACAATGGAAAATGATTATTAACCATGGACATACATTTAGGCTTAAAAGCCAGTAATTTCAAAAAGAAAAGCAAATTTAAAGGGAGTGCTGGAACACAAGTGTTCATTCTGTCACTTATGGTTGTGGAACCATACATGCAGATGCCAGCGAAGGTGCAGTTGAGGGGCTGTGATACTGCTATGATACTACTTTTCCTTATTTCTTGTATATTTAGTAAAACATTTGCCACCCTACTTATGAATTCATCTTCAGTTGTTAATTTTATGTTAATTTTTATAGAACATCATCATCACAGCATTGCAGATAGGTTAACACATATCCCAGCCATTTGTTTTCTGGCCTTCTCATACCAGAAGCACTTCAATAACATTTGTGAAAAGTTCTCTATTTCTTGTGCCCCACAAAACAATGTGAGTGAACAGGATCTCATAGTTTCTTAAATCTTGCCATAAGTGAATTTGATTCATATAATTCCATTCTGAATCTAGTATAGGTTTTCCTTAATTTCACAACCTCCAGGACATCAAGATAGCATTTATATTTATGGGTCAGGATGTTATTGCTATACCACAAGGAGAAACACAGTTCCTTACTTTTTCCAAGTCCTCTCAATTATATTTTTAATAACAGTTTCTTGATTTCTTGATATACTTTTTGTATTATGTAGAAATCATGATATTTTAAACATTAAATCTAATAGGTGTTCAAGTCCTCCGATCTTAGTATTTGCTTGACTTTAAATAACCAAGGTGATTGCTAAAATACATTCATCAAACAACATTTTTCTTCTAGACAATTGCTAGTAATTTTATTGTTCTGTAAAACATTCTGTCTAATCCAAAATTGTCTAGATGTGATTCTTCTAGGGCTTTCAGATTAGTTAAACCTGTTTCTACCCATACATAAGTAGCAGGGACTGTTGTAGGAAAGCCTACCATAGAGCTTAAGAGATGTATTATTGTTTTTCCAGGTTTAATAAGTACTTGTGATCCCATAGTTCTATGCCATATAGTATTTGGGAGTCATATGTTGCTTCAATCACACTCAGCAATGGTCTTGTAGAGGTCCCTCCAAATTTTATATTAAATTTCTTCAATGCTAATGATGTATTTGTAACGTTGTTTTGAATGGCTGCATAATGTGCCCACCAACATAGGTTTTAGAAAGCAAAACAAACAAACAAACAGAAAAAACAAGGTCCAGATATGTGTAGCCATTTATGACTTGTAAAGCTTGTGATTTTACACATCGTTTTCCAGAATATTTTTACCACCAAATAACATTATATTTGATTTTGACATGTTTATTTTAAACTCATTTCATATGCAAAAGAGTCCAGGAGATTTAATTTTCCTGGAGATATTTTGCTGTTTAAGATAGCAATATCAGGTCATCTGCATATGCAAGACCTGTGCATTGTTCAGACCTAATCTTTGGTGAATCCGTGTTAGAGGTTTGTAATGTTTTCAATAGAGGTCCAAATAAATTGAAAACAGTGTAGGGAAAGAATGCACCCCTGTCTAACCCCAGTGTTTGTTGGGAATTGTAAAGAAAAATTACCATCCATATATAGCCTAACTTGTGTCCATGTATTAGAATATAATAACCTTATGATATTAATCATAACTGGCTCCTTTTCAGCACTGTACATTGAGTCCCAAAGCTTAGTTATATTTATTGTATCAAAGGCAGTTGAGAAATCAATGTATGCTGCATACAATTTTTGTGCTCTTAGTTTAATATATTTCTCACATAAGTGATGAAATAAGAAACAGTTATCCATTGTTGAGTATGTTTGATGGAAGCCTGCTTGGAGTGGTGCTAGACCTCCATTTTACTAATACTAACAAGAATCCGACTTAAAATCACCTGGGCAAATGTTTTCCTATAATCTCCAACAAACTGATTGCTCTGTAGTTTTGGGATCCTGTCTGTTTCCTTTTTTAGAAATTGGCACAATCATTGCTCCTTTCCATACATCAGGGATATAATTATCAAATATACACTTATTAAACAGGGAACATAAAATTTATGATCACTGCAGCTCCCTACATTTGAATAATTCCCTTGGGATCATGTCCGGCCTGGGGCCTTATTTAATTTTAGTTTTCCTATGGCGTCCAAGACCTCAGATTTTGTAATTGGATGAAAGTTCATTTTGATCATGATTTTGTCCATATTTAGCCATGATCTCTCCTCAGATGTATTTAACATAACTTCAGAGAAGTATTTCACCCATTCTTCTGTTGTCACATAATTTTCAATCTCCACCATTACTTCTTTAGAGCCCAGGGTCACTAAATACCAAGATTTTTCACTGTCCTTAGACTGTATTGCTTCTATCATTTGTTTCCATTGTTCTACACAGTATTCCTTCTTTTTCTTTACCAGTAAATTTTATATTCCTTTCTTAATACCTTTGATTTGTCATTTGTCAAAGATGGTGCATGGATTGCATCACAAGTCCTATGAAGACAGGTTGAAGGAACTGAACATGTACTCCCTGGAGGAGAGGAGGGAGAGAGGGATATGATAGAGACATACAAGTATCTTACAGGGAGGAACAGGGTGCAGGAAAACACTATTTTGTAAGTGAAAAAGATGTTCCAGGACTAGAGGGCATGGGATGAAGTTGGAGGAGGACGATTCAGAGGAAACATGAAGAATTTCTTCACAGAACGGTGGTGGACAAGTGAAACACCCTGCCAGAGGAAGTGGTGGGGCTGAAACAATCACGGGATTTAAGAATGCATGGGATAGACATAAAGGAATTCTAGAGGTCAGGGTAAGGGCAACAGACTTCTAGGAAAACAAACTGAACTTACAAGCTCAAATGGACAGACTGGGTGGGCCATAGGCCCTTATCTGCCGACACTGTCTATGTATCTATGTATCTATGTAAAATTTCACAGAATTTTTTCTATTAGTACTAGTTTTCTCATCTTTTGTTTACCTTCTAAGGCCCTCTGGATATATCCAATTCATTAATGTATTATTGGTTAATCCATCATATTTTCTCACTTTGGCAATACAGTCACCCAGTAATAATAAGTAATCTTCTGGATATTTAAGAGCTACTTCAAAGATACTTTTCTCCAACCATTGCCAGACATTTTCTATAAAAGTGAGACTTTACAGGTCGAATATATCATGTAATCAGTAATAAGACTGTTTTGTTTATCCCAACTCTAACTACCATGAAAAAAATCAATCTTACTCAGTTCCTTGATTGTACTAAAATTTCAGTCTTGCTTAATTAAACCTCCGGTTTCCCTTCCTTGTTTTGTGTCCCTCTAACTTGTACATTGAAATATTTGCTGTCCATTTAGATTTATGTTATTCTTGGAAACATGCCATGTTTCTTGTAGGCAAGTTACTGTGCTCTTTTAATAAAGTTCAGGTAGTCTGGGTTATGAATTTTAGCATTATATCCAGCTATATTCCAAGTTAAGCAACTCATATGGTTATGCTTATTCCATGATACTAATTCTATCATGCAGCAGTAATACTGATATGGAGTCTTCTTCATTCGATTCTGTAACGCTATGTTTTTTATCTGTCAATTCCTTTCCTCTAATACATGAAATCTATTTTTGTCTTAAAAACTTCATTTATAGTATCATTTCTAGTGTGGCTCTCGATACACCTTTCTGTTTTCTCCAGTTTGCTTGTTTGGAGTTAGATAAGATTCATCTTTCATTATATTATTCATATCTACAATTTAGAGACCCATCCAGTCCAATTTCTCATAACAGCCCAGTATTCTATATGCCACTGCTTCATTCTTACACACTATGTCCACCTGACTATCCCTCTTATGCTCTCGTGTCTATATATATTTCTAATGCCCTTTCTATCTAGTCTTATTTGTAGAATGTTGGTAACAGATTACAAATAGACCACCTCACTTTCCTGGGTGTCTCATTATATATTCCTGGGAATCCAAATATTGTTAAAGTTACAGGCTTCTCTTCACATTTCTCCTGCTTCTATCATTAGGGTGAGTAGAGTCAACTGGCACCTGACTCATTTCAACAAGTAATTTCAGTTTCTCCAGTAGATGACCATTTCTCCATAAGCAATTTGCCACACTTTTTTGAGCTACACTGATCAAAGCAAAATCAGCTAAACCAGTATTAAATGGTCTGGTAACTTCTAAGATATCAGTTTCTTTGATACATAAATCCAAGACATTATAAAATATTTTAATAATCCATTCCTTCAATTAGTGTTTAGTTTTATTATCCAAGTTTTTAAATCCATATAGTCTTAGAAAGCAGTCTTTATCCCACTTTTTCCAGTTGTCCTTATTGTTTCCTCCTGATATACATGTTCCTGGTCAGAGTCTGCCGCCCCCTTCTGTTATTATGCACCTTGTTACATTTCATTCCTGATTTTGCTTCACAACATCAGACAATTCAGTTTTAGTGGCTCAGTATTTGTCTCTTTCTTTTGTTCATTTGCATTCTTTCCACCATCATTTCCCTCATGTTGCCTTATATTGTTCCTTGTTTTCTTAGATTTGGTAATGGCCACAGAGATTTTATCCTTTTTTTTGTTTCCCCTTCTCTTATGTTTCTCTGTTTTTGACAGAGGAAAACTTTGCTTTCAGAGCAAGTAACAGCAATCTAGAACTATAGCTTTTTACTGATAAATCACTTCTATGCCAGCAGGAGTCAGTGCCTGTTTAGATTAAGCAAACAGATACTTTATTAGAAGAAGGGGTCTCATTTAAGTAAAAAAAGAAGAAGAAAGTCACTGTGTGTTTCTCTGTGGAAGGGGCTATGCAGCTAATTTATTGAGTCAGGAGCAGAGGCGAATGTAATTGGGGTGTGGCTTAGGAGCTTAGAAGTACAAAAGCAGGTGTCTCCAATTACAGCTTCCTGCTGTTTTGACAGAGGAGAACATTGCTTTCAGAGCAAGTCACAGCAGTCTAGAACTACAGCTTTTTACTAATTACAATCCTTCCCACCCTCTACCCTCCCACCCTAAGCCAGTTTTACTTTTATAGCCACTGGATTTGACTGACAGCAGGAACTTCCTCTTTTGCAGTAGAAAGGGAAGGATCACTGAGACACATTAGTTTCATCAACCTTGAAGGAACCTAAAACATAACTCTTTCTCCCCAAGCTGCTGGAGGTCTGAATCCAAGCAGAGATGAAGGAGACTACTGAAGACTACAGGACGTTCCTGTCCCAGAACAGGAAGGATGAAAGTTGTAAGGGCACATAGGCAGTAGGAAAGTGAGTGTAAAAATACATAGAGGGAGAAGAGTAAGCATACAAAGCAACAGGAGAGGGACACAAAATAAGTCAAGATGGGAGTGGTGCAGTGCAATGGCTGTGGGACAGCAGTGTTCTGGGAGACATTCTGGAGGATGCAATGCTGCCTGTTTGCAGGCACCTCTCTGGTCTGAGGGAGGAGGTTGCCTTCTCCAGGCTGACCTGGCTATGATTTGTTAAACCTCTTCCCCCACCCAGGGACTACCAGGGCCACCACCGCTACCTCAAAAGTTGCCAAAAAGAGGAGAGGTTGGACCAAGGTGGGCTCAGGGAGGGAGAGAGTGGTGGAACAGAGGTGCATCTCTTCAGTTGTACCCTCCACAATTCATATGTTGTTCTAGTGAAGAGTGGTCCTCTATGGAGGCACCTGCAGTGGAGACCAAGGAAGATCCTGGGAACCTCCACAAAGGAGACCTACAGAAGGGTGACTCAAGACCCCACAGTGGAAGGAAACAACTCCTGGTGGGGACTCAATCATTAGGGGTTGAAGTGGGGAGGAAGGGATTGGGAGGTAAGGTGCCTGCCTGGTGCCATGGCTCTGAGGGGCAGGAAGTGAGTCCTCAGGATCATGAGAGCAGCTGCACAAGGAGGAGCTTGATGTCATTGTCCACTTAGGGACAAATTACCTGGCTGTGAATGGGATCAGAGTGGTGCAAGATGAGTTTGTAGAGTTGGGAGGGGCCTTAGACAGTAGCATGTATGGTAACCTTATCAGATGTGCTGCCTGTCTATGGCAAGGATGATGCTAGGGTATTCTGCACCTTGGGATTCAATGAATGGTTGAAAAACTGGGTGTGGAGCTCAGGGTTCTGGCTTCATTGGGGACTGGGGAGCCACCTGGAGGGATGCAGGCCTATACTGGTGCAATGGTCTGCATCTGTCCAGGGGAACCAGGATCCTAGATAATAGGTTTAGGGAGGCAGTATAGTGCAGTGGTTTAAGGCTCTCAGCAGCAAATCTGGTGACATCCAGCAGACCAGACCTGGGATTCAAATCCACAGCTTCCACTTGCATGCTGTGTGACCCTGAGCAACTCATTTAACTCTGTGTACTCCCATGTCACTCCTGTAAAAAAATGTTCAGCTTAGTGTACTACTCCTGGTTAAACAACCAAATAATAAAAAGCTTCACTGGCAAGCATTTAAACTAGCCAATAGGGAGGCACTGGAAAGGAGCAGGAAGTCCCAGCCTCCCACAAAACACAGTAGTTAGAGAGGTAAACACCAAGGTAGAGAAGTCAATAGGAGCAGGACAGAGGTAAATGCAGAAGAAGGCAGTAAAGATAGGGATGGGGCTAAAAGGGTAACACCATAAAGAAATGGAAGTTGAT
Organism: Neoceratodus forsteri; assembly: GCA_016271365.2. NCBI lineage: Eukaryota > Metazoa > Chordata > Ceratodontiformes > Ceratodontidae > Neoceratodus > Neoceratodus forsteri. The sequence goes on along the minus strand of CM057459.1, from coordinate 1,220,123,969 downwards.
GAGTACCAGTGCCCACAGTCTATGTAACAAGCTCCCTGAGTTAGTGGTCTTGATGGAAGAGGATGCCTGGATATTGTGGCAGTCACTGAAACATGGTACACAAAGAACCATGACTGGGTGTTAAAATACCAGGATACACAATCTACAGGAGGGACAGGGTGGGTAAAAGAGGAGGAGGAGTAGCTCTCTCATATAAAGGAAAGGATTAAAGCAACAGAACTAAAGAGTAAACAGGAAGTTGATGAGTCTATATGGGTCACCCTGGAGACAGGAAATATTACTATAATCTGCATGGGGTTTTATACAGACCCCCATCTCAGGGGAGGAAATGGACAAGGAAATGATAGAAGGCATCCTTAAATGGCAGAACATGGGGAGATATTATTGATGAGGGACCTGAATATTCCAGATGTTAACTGAGTACTTTTGCTGCAGGCACATCCAAAAGCAGGGTCATTCTTGGTGCCCTACAGGGGCATGCCTCAGATAGCTAGTGCAGGAACCCACTCAGGAGGAGCAATCTTAGACCTGGTACTCTCAAATGGGAAGGAGAAAGGATCTCAGATTTAGAAGTGGGTAGCCATCTAGAAACAAGTGTCCACCAAACAGTGTGGTTCACATTAAACACAGCCATAGAGTCAAGTCATACAAAAACAAGAGTATTGGGCTTTAGGAAGGCTGACTTTGGGAAAAATGACAGTGCATCAGAAAAGCACTAGCAAATGTTCAAGAAGGAGGGATGGAGGAACAATGGGAATAATCAAAACAGCCATCACAGAGGCAACAACCCTTGTGTGAAGCAGATCAGCAAAACAAAATGAAGGAAAAACCACTATGGTTCTGAAAAGAGGTGGAAGGAAGGTTAAGGAGAAAAGGATAGCATTCAGGAAATATAAGGAAACACAGAAGGAGCAGGATAGAGAACCTTATCAGTTAAAGCAGAAGGAGGTGGGAAGGCAGGCAGAATAGCAAAGCACAAACTGAGGAAAAAGATAGCCAACTCTGTTAAGAAGGGATAAAACCTTTTATAGGTACATTAGGGAGCAAAGAAAGACCAAGGAGGGATGCAGAGACTTAATAAAGGGAGGTAATGTGGGCAGAGGATGACAGTAAAAAGCAGGGATACTGAATGAATATTTCTGCTCAGTATTCACTAAGGAAGTGGAGGGGAGGTACCTAAACCAAACAAGAGAAACGCTCTGAAGACGGGGTCGATACCAGTCCATTTACAGAAGAAAGGGTTCTGAAAGAACTAATACAGTTGAAGGTGGACAAAACAATGGAGCCTGATGGGATTCACCCAAAATTTAAAAGAACTAAGGGAGAACTAGTGACACCGCTGACTACCCTTTTAACAAATCATGGGAGGATGGGGTGGTACCTGAGGACTGGAGGAGGGTGGATGTGATTCCTCTTCACAAAAGTGGGAGCAGGACAGAGGCAGGAAACCACAGACCAGTTAGTTTGACCTCAGTGGTAGGGAAAATGATGGAATCACTTCTGAAGGAGAATTATTGAGTACCTAGAGGCCAGTGGGGTGCAGGACCCAAGGCAGCATGGATTCACAATGGGAAGGTTGTGGCAGATGAAGCTAATAGATTTCTTTGACTGAGAGACCAAATTAGTAGACCAAGGAGGGGCTGTGGATATGGCCTACCTAGATTTTAGCAAGGCATTTGATACAGTCCACACAAAGATTAATACACAAGTTAGTCAGCCTTGGAGTGGGTCCCAAGGTGGGAGCCTGGATAAGAAACTGGCTGGACAACAGGACACAAGGGTAGTAGTAAACGGAGTCCACAGTGAAGAAAGGCAGGTAACTAGCAGGATGCCGGGGTTCAGTACTGGGACCGGTCCTCTTTAATGTCTTTGTAAGTGATATTGGAGACCACCTGGAAGGAAAGGTATGTCTCTTTGCAGATGACACAGATATCTGCAACAGGTTTGATACACAAGGTGGGGTGGAAAGGATGAAAAGGGGCTTGGCAATATTGGAGGTATGGTCAAATATGTGGCAGCTCAGATTAAATGCAAAGAAGTGCAAGGTAATGCATCTGGGAAACAAAACTCAGGGTAAGAGTACACAATGGAGGTGAGTTAATAACAGCAGCAAAATTGAAAGAGACCTAGAGTAATTGTATTAGATGACCTAAAGGTGGGCAAGCAATGTGAGAAGCCAGTAAGGAGGCTAGGGGGATACTGGGATGCATAGGGAGAGGCATCAACAGCAGAAAACAAGTTGTTATCCCATATACAGACAGTTGGTGAGACCCCATCTGGAGTACTGCGTGAAATTCTGGAGACCCCATCTCTGCAAGCACATAGACAGAGTGAAGGCTGTTCAGAGGAGGGTATCCAAATGGTGCAGCATCTGCACCAGAAGACATATGAGGAAACACTAAAGCAGCTTAATTTGTATACCCTTGAGGAAAGGAGGGAGAGGGGGACATGGCAGAACCTTTCAAGTATCTCAAGGAATTAACAAAGTACATGAGGTAGCATCTTTCAGAAGAATAGATGTGCAGGAACAAGGAGGCACAATTTGAAGATAGAGGGGACAGCTCAGAGGTAATATTATACAGTATTTTTTCACAGAGAAGGCTATGGATGCATGGAACAGCCTTTCTGAGGAGGTCGTGGGGTCTACAACTGTGGTAGAAATCAAGAATGAATGGGACAGACATAGGGCAATTCTTGTGGGGGTAGGAAGAAATAGGCTGTTGGTTAACTAGGATATGCAGCTTATCCTGTAGGTAGAAATGGGCAGACAAGGTGGGCCAAGCGGTCCTTATCTGCTGTCAAAGTCTATGTTTCTATGGGATTCTACTAACCCTAAGGGATTGGGGGGATTACACACATATCAAATGCCCTTTTCTTCTGTGTTTTGCTAGATCAGGAGCATCCTATTTACCACTCAATACATTCTCTGAACCTCGGTTGAGGCGCATATGTTACGTGAGTCGGGCAGACCTCCCCGACAAACAGCATAACATTCCCAAAGGTCACTACCAGAGAGAAAGCAGGTGCTCAGAAATAAGGGGCTGATTTGCTTTGTTCTGCCCCACCAGCCAGGAACTCACTCAGAGCCCTGCCCAAGCTACTCATGGCACCAAATTTGAAAAAGGCAACTGTGCCTAATTGGTGGAACAGACTGTGATGCTCTGGAAGCCTGGACAATAAGGTGGATTGGGTGCCGGTGAACAACATTGCTACTGTTTCTTACAGGGGAGGAGAGAGTGGCTGGGGCTGCTCATTCCCCAAATGGACTTAAAACTTTTAATTCTTTAAGCCACAGCAAGCAGTGAACCTCGAGGTTACAGCACTGCAAGGCCATCATGAGCAAAGCAGAGCCCCTGATGAACAGCATAGCATTCCCCGAAGGTCGCTACAGCAGAGAAAGCAGGGTGCTTGAAACAGAGCTGATTTGCTTTCTTTGTTCTGCCCGCCAGCCAGGAACTCACTCGGAGCCCCTGCCCAAGCTATCTGTGGAAAGTTAAATTTGAAAAAGGCAACTGTGCCTAATTGGTGAAAAGTCTGTGATGCTCTGGCAGCCTGGACAATAGGCTGGGTCAGAGTGCCAGTGAACAGCATTGCTACTATTTCTTGCAGGGGAGAGAGGGTGGCTTGGGCTGCTCGTTCCCCCAAACAGACATCGCAAAATTTTGAATTCTTTAAGCTGCAGTAAGCAGTGAACCTCGGGTTGAGGTGCCGGTATCGCTACTGCTAGCCGGGCTGTCCTCCCTGATGAACAGAATAGCCTTTCCAAGGTCGCTACAGGAGAGAAAGCAGGGTGCTCAGAAACAAGGGCTGATTTTTGACCCACCCGCCCCACTCACCCACCCGTTTCCTCCTCCCATTAAATGCTCCTGGCCACACCACCTTGGATAGGGAGCAAATCAGGACAGAGGCAGCATGAACAGGATACCACCCATTTTCTCACCCCCCTTTGTGTTATTCTCTGATGCTGAAACTCGATATTGCCTGAAAACAAGCTAACTCCCCAGATGGAGAGCTGATCAGGTTAACCCTCACCCTTGCTGAATCTAAGTTAAAGTGTCAAATTGAATCCATACAGGAATATACAGTAGTATTGCTTCATTCTGATAATATTGTTACTCTTCTAGTCATAATAGTAGTACTAATAGGGTGCCTTGCAATTTCCTCTCCTAGGGTGAATTACAGTAAATGCCTAAACTAGAACTACTTACTGTAGACTGGATATGCAAGATTATTTAATTTGTAACCCCTGTATAGCCTGCCTGATTGCCTATTACTAAGATCCCAATAGTCACCTTGCAATTTCCTCTCCTGGGGTGAATTACAGTTGATGCTAAAACTAGTACTACTTATTGTAGACTGTATATGCAAGATCACTTAATTTGTAACTACTGTAGCCTGCTTGATTGCCTATTACTAAGATGCTGACTGCCATGAATAACAAGGCAAGCAGGCCCCTAACAAGACTCATTCTGGTCTCCATGCAACTTCCTGCGACAGACAACTGCATCTGCACAATGCAGACTAAATTACCTATTGAAATTAAATGACAGTTTTCTTACAGGGCATTGATAGTAGCAGGTTTTCACCGACCTGATTTCTGCTAAAATAGTGAGGAGCCACTTGCTTATGGTGACCCTGTGCTATAGACATTATTTAAGCCCATACTGCCAAAGTTCTGGTGGCACGAAATTACAGATAGGGTTTAGCACCTTAGAAGGTACTGCCAAATCTTACTTGCTGCTCACAAACTGGCCTATCTACCATGGGGGTCAGCGCACATACCAGTCCTACATTGGAGGTGATCCCATAGGCCCCTGTCTCTCCCCTGATTAGTCACAGAAGGGACTCAGTGTTCCTACTAGATATGGGATTGTAAGATGTGGAGCACCCTGGACATAGGGTGACAATGCTAAGACATAAAGGCTTGCCCTCATTCGAACTTTCCCTCCTTGGCTGAAAGTTCCCTTTCCTACAAGGATGTCCACAAAACAAGGACCACCCTACCTTAGCTGCCCAAACAGAGAGCTACTCCTGGCCACCATGTACATCCTGTCCCTACTCTGGGTTGATAGGACTATTAGCGCAGGAGACTTGGACTCCAGTCCCCTCTGCCCGAGACCCCACCACGCTCCTACTGGCAATGCTACTCCCCCACAATAGTACGCAGTCAAACCTGATTGCCCATGAATTCTACAGGAAAGGTATTTGGTACTCTACCTTACTATTCACCAAGTGAAGACTCTGCACTAATCTACTCCCCTCCCTAGCCTCCCTTCACTCTGCCTCCTTGCTACCCTTCTGCTAATGGCAGGTGACATCCAGCCAAACCCTGGACCCCTCTAACAACCTCCTGATCTCCTCCCTCAGGACCCTCACTGGGCGTCCATGAAGGGATTGCGGATCGCACATATGAATATATGTAGCTACGATCTAAGATGCATGAAGTACAAGCCTGGCTGGACTTGTACAATCCAGATATCCTTGTCAGATCATAAACCTGGCTTAAACCTCAGGTACTCTCACATGAGGTCGCAGCCCTCGGTACCACTCCCATAGAAAAGATAGAGTAAATAAAAAGAGGGAGAGGATCCTAATCTACACAAAGGGACCCTTAACTATGCACAGGTTAACCTGCAACATGCTACCAGCACGGACGGGTGACTCGGTCTTTGTCACGCATCACCCTTGGCCCTTGCAAGCATCTCAACATTGATACATATACAACCCCACAAAGAATGCTTGTACATCACTCGAGGCAGTCCTTAGGACATCTCTGAGGAGGTAGCCTTGAGATACTCATTCTGGGGACTTTAATCTAAATCGGGCCTCAAATGAAAACCACCCTTAAAGGTTTGGTACAGGAAGCAAACCTTGTTCAGGTCATCGCTGGGCCTACATGAATGAACCACAAAACAGGAAACCATTCAATGCTTGATTGGGTGCTGACAGAGCAAACTTGTTAACATACAGGCGGCAGGCACCTTAGCGGATGCCCTGAGTGACCACTCACCAACATTCTACATCTGGAAAACAGGGCTCCCAGGTTCCGCTGCAAATCCTGGCTGCAAGGGTTTCACCCATCTACTATCCGAATAGCTATCAAACTACCTAAACAGCATTGATTGAGCCCAATCAAATTCCTCCCCTCACTGGATGAGGTGATTGCTTTCTTTCAGCGTACAATCCTTATGGAAGCTGACCTATTCACCCCAAGAAAAACTCCATACCAAGGGTAGCTGCTACAAGTGGATCACCCCCACCTTGAAATCCCTAATGAAAACCGGGACAAAGCTTGGAAAAATACAAGCTCTCACACTACCTGCTGACCTGCTGAGCTACAAAACTCTCAGAAACAGGTGTAGCTGGCCATTAAATTGGCCAAAAGGGAATATGTCACACAATTACAGAAAAGAATCTAGGAAACCTTAGACTTTTTGGGCACACATAAATGGGTTACTAAAGGGGAATGTAAGACCAAATATGGCCCCATCGAGGTAAATGGTCAACTAACAAATGATGACCAAACATTGCCATGGCACTCAACCACCACTTCACGAACCTTGACAACTACAAGACTGGACTGCTTCCCCTCCACATGGCCACTAATGGGGGTCACTCCCTAACCCAGACCACCCAACCTTCCACATCAGACTGGTAAAACCTAAAGAAGTCCTCCCATTGCTAATGACCTTCAAAACCTCTGGATCTGGGGACCAGATGGGCTTCACCCCAGGATATTAAAGGAAGGGGTCCAGTCCCTAGTCCGACCCTTGACCTGGCTCCTTAACTGATCCTTAAAAGAGGGCACTATCCCTGAACAATTGAAACAGGCCTACATGGTCCCTATCCACAAGGGAGGCCAGAGGAGTCCACTAGCAATTACAGGCCAATCTCCTACTTTGCAGCCTGGCGAAAATTCAAGAGAGGCTTATTTATGGGCAACTCCGTGAATACCTAGAGCTCCACCAACACCTGGCTCTCCCAGCATGGCTTCAGATCTAGCCATGGGATGGACACTGCCCTTACCAAATTCTCCACTGATGTGCTCAGAGAATTGGATAAAGGGACCCCACTGGAGCAGCCTTTATCAACCTATTCAAGGCATTTGACCTGGTCAACCATAATCTGCTACTGACCAAGCTGAGAGATGCAGGCCTAGACAGCCACTCCCTTATGTGGTTCGATAGCTACCTAAATGGGTGCTCACAGAGGTAAAATGGAAAGACTCCATATCTGAGCTGCTCCCATTAACAGAGGGGTGCCTCAAGGGTCTATCCTTGGCCTACTCTTCTCTCTCTTCACCAATGAACTCAGCGAACACTGTGGTGGGGCGCTGTGGTCCAGTATGGACGATGCTGTCCTCTATCATCCCTCCACTAATCTAAGAGACCTCAGCTCCTGGCTACAAGATAACCTGAGATCCCTTGAACAATGGCATGTCCTTAACAGAATGGTCCTTAACACAAACAAGACCAAGGCCATGTTGCTTGGCCCAAGATCCCTTGGTCACAACAGAAGTCAACACCTGCAACTGACCTCTATGTAGGGCAGTAGGTTAGAGGTTGTGGATCACTAAAATACCTTGGCCTCACCCTGGACCAGGCTTCACCCTCAAGGACCACGTGGATCAAATAACTAAAAACATACATGCAAACTTAGGCATCCTATACCAGTTGAAAGACCAGTTGATACCGGAAGTGAGGGTTTCCATAGCCACCAGTGTCCTCCTCCGACAGTTACCTATGTGGCTCCAGTGGTCCAGGAGTAGCTAGACAAGAGATGAATAAACTCAAGTACTATACAATAAGGTGGCTTGTTTGCCACCCAATCTAACCCTAGGAACCATCACTGTGACACTCTATACCAACTAAACTGGCCCTCCTGGAAAGCCTGCCTCCAGTACCCTTGCTCTGCCAAGCCTTTAAATTAATCAGCCCAACCCTCCCCAGCCTCTCAGGACTTATTGCACTAAAGAATAACCCTTGGCTCCTCTGCACAATGGATAGCACACTCTAGCTGTCCAAGGGTCAGAACCAAGGTGGGGGGTAGTTATTTTCCCATACTGCACCCACTCTATGGAACTCCCTCCCTCCAGGAGTCCAGGAAGTTCCTCCATCAAAATTTCCACACAAGGCTTAAGGCACACATAATGGCTACCTCCAAGTGCAATTGCTAAGGGACAGGTCCATCAATTGGACACCTAAAACCTCTCAGCCCAAAACCTTCCTGCTGTGCAAAATCTGCCTCCGACTTTGCAGCTTATACCCCTAGCTATGGTAGTATCAATAATGAATGCACTAATCTAATGTCAAACTCAGCATATGTAGCCAGCTGACTGTACATCTATGTATAACTGGTATCATGATTGTATCTCTACACATACTGTACTGTGATGTATCTTATGTTACTATGTATAACCTGTATCATGAATGCATCTCTACACATACTGTATTGTGATGTATCTTATGCTATGTAAATCCTGGGTCGCCCTGAAAAGGGACCTCCAGGGCCCAGCTGAGCTCACCTTGTTACCAAAATTTAATAAATAAATAATACTTTACATATGGGGAAGAATGCTTTGAATTGGGATTCAGTTTTGTTCAGTGGTTGACATGGATCAGTGGAGAATTCAAGAATGCATGGGACAGGCATTAGGCAATTCTAGCGGGAGTAGGAGGAAGTAAGCTGTTGATTAACTAGAATCTGAAGCTTATCCATCAGGTAGGGAAATTGGAAGACTAGGTGGGCCAAGTGATCCTTATCTGCCATCAAATTCTGTGTTTCTATGTTTCTCTGTTTTCCCTTTCTTTCCCAGATTATTATTTTCTTCTATTTTTAGTGTACAATCAGGAGGTAATACTGAAGAGATGTCTCATCTATCCCTTATATCATCTTGCAACTCTACCTCTAGATCTTCAACAACTAATTGAATCAACACTGATTCCCTAGAGGATGCATACATTCAAGATATGCATAATATTATCCAACCTACATCCATTTATGGTGATATTTTCCTTAACAGTCTCAATTTCATTCCTTATTGATATCACCTGTCCATCAATATTAGATTTGTGGCATGTTGGTTTTTCATAATAGCCACTATTTCATCACTAATTGCAGTTGGGTAGTACATCATAGTCTCTTCTACACTGTCCTTTCACTCTCTCTTTCCCTTTTCTGGTTGATTTTGGGTGCTAAACTTTGAATCTTCACCTTTGGTCCAACAGAACTATTTATCTTCTGGCATTCATCCAATGTTTTTAAACCGGTAGAAGTATTCTGGAACTCTGAAAGAATGTTTTATTTCCCTTGCTTAGAGCTTGTATCAATTAACTGATTATGTATCACTACCTGTAACTATTGGGTGTGTAAAGTAACATCCTTTGAGTTATTTTCAGGTGAGGTCCAGCAAATTATATCCAGGCTCAAATCTTGGTTCACAAATCCTAACTCTTTAGTCTTAAGACTATCTAAGACATTTTTTTCATTCTCTATTGTGGGGTTGATGTTGAAAAAACACTTAAACTGTTCATGTCTTTAACATGCTGAACTAAGTCAGTCTGTTCTTTTTATATTATAGGGTGATTTTCCTTCTCTGCATATGCTAGTGAATTGATAGTGGTGTTTTTTTTTTCAACATCTTTATTGATTTTATTCATTTGCAGTTTTGATTATCACCTTTGAGCCAAGGCTCATTTACAAAGGCTGCAAGTCAGTAGATACAGGACATTAGGACAAACATAGTACAAACAGGTAAACAAAAATTAACAAAAGTGACAAGTGCTAGTACAGTGAGTACAGTATAACAGGACATTGACACATTACTTTTAGAAGACATACAAAACATGACAGCTAAAGGGAGGTTCTGATAATGGGAGACTTCAACATGCTGGATATAGATTGGTCAATATAAGCAGGTACATCTGCCAGAACTAGACACATGGTGGATTCCCTGCAGGGGAGGGTCCCAAACAACTTGTACAACAACCCACAAGAGACAGGGCTATCCTAGATCTAGTACTACTAACAGAGAAAGGATCACAGATCACAGATCTCCAGGTAGAAGGTCACCTGGGGCAAGTGACAATCACATGGTATGGTTCAATTTGGCCAGTAAACCCAAATCATCCCATTCAAGGCAAAAATATGGGACTTCAGAAGAGCTGACTTTGATAAGATGGCCAACAGAGTTAAGCTTGCCTGGCAAAGAAATACAGGTGAGAGGGTACAGGCAAAGTGGGCAAGCATTAAAGATGCAATACTTGAAGCAACATCCCATTGTGTTAGAGAGAAAGGAAGTGCAAAGAAGAAGAAAACCATTTTGTTTCAAAACAGTAGTAGAAAGATCAGAGCCAAAAGGCTGGCCTTCAAGAAATATAAGGAAACGCAGGATGAAGATAGGAGGCATACCAAACTTCCTAAGGGAAGCAGGGAAGGCAGAAAGGCAGAAAAGGCACACACTGAGGAAACACTAGCTCAAACAGTAAAGAAGGTAACAAGACTTTCTATAGATACATTAGTGAAAGGAGAAAGTCCAGAGGGGGTATTAAGATCAAAGGGATAAGGGGCATGTGAGGAGGAGGACCATGTAAAAGCATCTATCCCAAATAGATACTTCTGCTCAGTATTTATTGAAGAGAAGGTATGGCAGGGCCCACAGCTCAACACCATGGACACAGAGGGGAGGAAGGTATGCACTAGTCCCTTTATAAAAGAAAGGGTCCTACAAGAGCTCAATAGCTGAGAGTGGACAAAGCAATGTGACCTGATGGCACACACTGCAGGGTACTAAAAGAGCTAAGGTGGAACTAGCAGAGCCATTATCAGAACTGTTTAGTGAGTCTCTGAGCACAGGAGAGGTCCCAGAATACTGGAGAAGAGCTCATGTGATCCCACTCCCCAAGAGTGGTAGCAGGAGGAGGCAGGGAACTACAGACCAGTCAGTCTTACCTCAGTAGTAGGCAAGATTATGGAGGCACTCCTTAATGAAAGGATAGTGAAACACCTGGAATCCATAGGAGCACAGGGTCCAAGATAGCATGGGTTTACAAAGGAAGGTCCTGTGAAACTAATCTCATAGATTTCTTTGACTGGGTAACCAGAGTGGTGGACCAAGGGAGCAGTAGATGTTGCCTACCTTGACTTCAGCAAAGCATTCAGTACTGTTCCACATAGAAAATTGATTGATTAATAAACTGAGTAGGCTCAGGTGGATCAGACATTGGTCAACTAGGTGGAAAACTGGTTGACGGGCAGAAAACAGAGAGTTGTGGTAAATGGTATACAGTCAGAAGAGATGCAAGTAACAAGTGGGTACCTCAGGGATCAGTCCTGGGGCCAGTCCTTTTAAATATCTTCATCAGTGACATTGCAGAAGAACTGGAGGGTAAGGTTTGTCTGTTTACAGATGACACCAAAATCTGCAACAGAGTAGATGATTCAGATGGGGGGAAGAATGAGAAGAGATCTGGATAAACTATCAAAATGGTTGGAAGAGTGGCAACTGGAGTTTAACACAAAGAAGTGCAAGATCATGCACATAGGGAAGAGAAACCCTGAAGCCACCTATAGGATGGGAGGAGTTGCTGGCAGTCACAAGGGAAGAAAGAGACTTGGGTATCATCATCACTGATGACCTGAAATCATCCAAGCAGACCACTAAAGCAGTAGGTAAGGCTAGGGGATGTTGGGGTGCATTAGTAGAGGTATCACAAGTCAGAAGATGGAGGTAATATTCCTCTTTACAAGACACTGGTTATGCTCCATCTGAAGTACTGCATGCAGTACTTGAGATCACACCTTCACAAGGACATTAACCAAATTGAGTCAGTCCAGAGAAGGGCAACCAAAATGGTGCAGGGACTACATCAGAAAATTTATGAGCACAGATTAGCGGAGTTCATTATGTATACCCTAGAGCAAAGGAGGGAGAGAGGTGATATGATCAAAACATTCAAACACCTTAAGGGCATTAACAAGGTGAAAGAGTCTAATATGTATCAATAAAAGAAAATAGCAGAGCAAGAGGACACAGCATGAGATTAGAGGAGACCGATTAAGGGGAAATGTGAGGAAGTTCTTTTTCACCAAAAGGTGGTGGATGCATGGAATGGCCTACCTCAGGAAGTGGTGGATATGAATACAGTGCAGTGCTTCAAACAGGCATGGGATAGGCATAAAGGAGCAATACAGATGAGTATGAATAGATGGGCTATTGCCAGAGCAAGGCTGATGGCACATTCATAGGCAGAAAAGAAAATGGGCAGATTGGATGGGCCCTTGCGGTCCTTATCTGCTGTCAACTTCTATCTTTCTATGTCTATGTTTCTACAAATCTGACTCTTTAGTCTTAAGACTATCTAAGATTGTTTTGTCATTCTCTATTGTGGAGGTTGACTTTGAAAAAACACTTAAACTGTTCACTTCTTTAACATACTGAACTAAATCAGTCTGTTCTTTTTACATTTTAGGGTGATTTTCCTTCTGCATATGCTAGTGAATTGATAACAAGTGTCCTCCAACATATTTATTTATTTATTGTATTTATTTGCAGTTTTGATTAATACCTTTGAGCCATAGGCTCATTTACAAAGGCTGCATGTCAATTGATACAGGACATTAGAGCAAACATAGTACACACAAGTAAACAAAAAATAATATAAAGTGACAAGTGCTAATACATTGAGTACAGTATAACAAGTTCAGCAATTCAATTCAGTTCATGTAGGAATACATGCTTTACAATGAGGAATAGCAATTAACACCAACAACACTGCATGAGTGTGGTACAGTACTAGGGAGATTGCAGGATGCAGTCAAGGATGGAGGTCCCAGGCAGTCAAGAGGTAGAAGGGTGGGAGAAACCAAACCAGCCTTGTAAGTAGAGAAGAAAGTGGGTGTGAGGGGAGGTAGAGAGGAGCAAAAGGGTGTGAATGGTAGGGAAAGGCTGGGGTGACAGGCTGACACTGAGATAGAGAGGAGGGGTCTAGAGAGTGGATGGAAGTAGGAAGGAGGAGGAGGAGGTACATGGAGGGTGGGGATTGTATGGATAAGGGGCAGGGGAGCATCATCTGTTAGATAGGGTAATGACAAACAAATGTGATATTCATGTTTGTTTTCCATCATCTTTACTGATTTTACCCCTTTCTCCTCTTCAAATTATGTGAACTCTTGAACTGTCCTAGCTGGTGCTGAGTGGGGCTCAACTGAGAACTGATCTCAGGTTACTAGCAAATAGAAGTGTGGATCACATTTAAACCTGGTCTGAACTATCTTTGAAGAAGGTGAAGATAAGAATCCCAATGACTTTTATGTAATTAGTAAACACAACTAACCTTTCAGAATTATTATTACTTAGAATGTTATTTTTAGTTAAAATTGGTAGTTGATAAGTCACATACACACTCACGTTTTGATTTGTTTGTTATTTGGATAATTTATGGTAATCTTTAAACAATGTTGGTATTATTAATCATTAGCAATCACAATGTGAACCCATAATTCAAACTCCTGTGAAGTGACATTGTCTCTCAATTACTTAGCTAGGTGTATCTGCAAAATAAAATAAAACGTTTGCAGTCTGAAGGTGAGTGGAAAATGACCTTAGGAAAGGGAAAAACAAGGCAGAATTAGGATAATGATCAGCTGAAAATTTTTGAATTCATAGGAAATAATGCCTCTATTCCTATATTGAATAAATGAGATTTAGCTTCTGAGAGGCCAGAATTAATTAAGCAGAAAAGAATTAAGAGATGGATGTCAGTATTCTCAATCAGTCCAACTGTGCTCATAGGGCCCTCAACAATAGATAAGTCTGATCCTACAGTTAGTGATGCAAATAAAGAATTCTCACTGATTCTTTTACAAAATCCAAACAAATACAAGCTGCATCACAACTGGTTCAAATGGTCAATGAATTCTGAATCACAATTAATGGATTAAAATTCTTTACTTAAACAAGGTGATTAAAATTTATCTCAGACCCTCCTATTGTATCTTTGAAATGTCGCCTAGGAAACCCATGATTTTTCTCCTTATCCTCTGAAGATAGGAAATTATTTTCACTAGGATGTTCATGGCAGTCCATTTCTCAAAAAAGATAACACAGAACAAAATATTCAATACACTCCAATGAATACCCTGTAGCAACTCTTTTTTGCTAAAGATCTATTGGAACATATTAAAGATCCATTTCAGAATATTGTCCTATAATGGGAGACATTATGACTCTTTAAGATTGAGATAATAGCAATGAGAGCAGATATTATGAAAAATCACTATATGATAGAGCATTTAACAGATAATAACTTTAAACTGTCTTATAAGATGAGAATGGGCTGCATGTATTTAATGAACACAAAAAACAAAAGGGTGTTCCAAAATTTCATAGGGCTATGCAAGTTAATCTCCCACCCTTTTATAAGCATGAGGAGGCTGATTTAACAAATAGAAAATCAGTTATAACATGTAAGTCTTATAAAATAAGCATAACAAAGCAACATCACAGACACAGATCTCTAATATTAAAAAGAAAAAGTAATAAGAAGAAAGCAAAAACTAAGTGTAAAATGATATCAATAATTCACAATTACAGATTAAAACAGAAACATAATGCCTAAGGAGTAGAGGAGACAACACTGATTTGAACAAGTAGGTTTAAGTATAAGAAACTTTACAGGATAAGGTAATAATATAGTATATCAGATCATTCACAACCTAAATTTGAAAACATTAATATAGTTTAAACATTACTTTCATCACCACAGAATGAGCATTTTAGAACAAATATATTTAATTGAAATTAAAAGTCTCCTCATAATCCAAAATGATAGCCAGAAACCTAGAAAATAGGCTCATTTGCATATTACATTTAAATGAGCAGGGTTATGGAGTTTTGACAATAATCATAATTGAGAAGAAAATAAAATGGGTAGGTTTGAATTGTTACCCAAACAATAATGAAAGCAATGGAATTCTGGAAGCAAAGATCTGTTGTAAGTAAGTTGGCATTACTCTTGAATATCCAGAACTTACAATTACTTTAAGCCCAGAGATACCTTTTATGCGACTTAGCAACATCTGAGAAGTTTCTTTTTACATTAGTAATATTACCTAGTATAAGTCTGAATCAGAAGACACCCTTAAAAAGAAGGTCAAATACCTCTTAAGAGTAGGATGTCATGATAATTCTTTGAGGTGAAGACAATAATTAATTGCCCAAGTAATCATACTTCATACATTCAGCTTTTCTTACTAACAAAATCTAAAGAACTAACATTTTAGGATATGAAAGCCCAGTTATTTGATAGAGGACACAAGACTAATGCCATTCACATTCCAGAAAATGTACAAATAACAAATACGGTTGAAACAGCCTCTCACTTACTGCATAAGGCACTATTACACATAGACAGAGTTGCTCAGAACCTATAAAATATAATGATTGATAGTAATCTCTCTACATGGGACGTTAAACATCTAACTCCATTTGGGTGGTATATTCCACAAGGAAAATCGATAAAGAAAACAAGAAGCAAAACACTATCACTGAATCTTTAGAAAATTCCTAAACATAATATTGGGTAATAGTGTAGTTTCATGGATAAATGCTGCCCAAAAATTTAATAATTTCCCCAGATTGATATATATTTAAGAGAGCTAGATTCGTTACAAAGATAAGGCAAAATGAATTATTAGATAGATTGGGATTAAATTTAGTAAAATGGATCAGGTCTTTCTAGAACATACGCCTTCTAAAGTTGATAAGTAAAATAATGAAAACCGTATCGGAGTTAAATTGCAGTAAAGCTGAATAACTTTGATATGTAATGCTCCACATCTGTAAAACACAGTCATGCACCCCACCACGAAACTTCAATGTTTTGTGCAGAAAGCCTTTAACCAGAAGCCTTCTTCTGAATTCTTCCAAAGTTGATCAGGTTCTATCAGAGTCAAGAAAAGGTCCCGTGTTTTCCACCAAATGAAGATACATGCCTTTTGATAAAGGATATGTAGTCCGAAACTAGTCAAGATGTGCTTGAGCACTGGTACTTAAATAAATTATGCATGTTACTGGGTTACAAGTGAGCAGCATTTTCATTTGGTGGAGAGTGTGGGCCTTTTCTGACTCTGATATCACAGGTTTGACCCAGCATCCCAACCTGCGCAGCTTTCTTTCCTGTAACTGTTTTGATCAGGTTCTATTAGACTTAGAAGGAATGGAAGAGGTGGGAACTAAATGTTTGATTCCCACTACTAACAGATTTCAAATTTTGGGCAAACATACTGCTGATTGACTGGGGAAACCATTAATGAAGACAAGCATAGTTAATCTATTAAAATATTGGAAAACTGATTCACGGAATATCAACAGATTATATAATAAATAATTAGACACTCATTGTATACAGTTTATTAAAACTCATGACATCATAATGCTTCAAGAAACATGGTGAACCTCTGACATATTACCATTATAGGGTTATGATATTTATATAACTAAATCACAGAAAAGTCTAGATACTGTATGGTAGACCACAAATGGATATCTGAACTGCAATAAAAACAAGTGGTAATATAAATATTCAGAGGATAGAAATTAAATCTGAATGTATTTCCCAATTAGAAATAAAATGATAGTTTTGATATGATATTTGTAAACATTTATCTTCCTCCAAGAAAACACAAGGCAAACATGTTTAGAAATTTGGGAATGTTTTACAAATATTATGTCTGATATAACAGAATTATTTCCTCAGTCAGATATTTATCTAGGAGGAGACATTATTGCCAGATTTCTGCCTTAGTCATGCTCAAATCAAGAACTAGATAATTATATGCTCATGTTCAATCCTTATTTGGAAATCATGAGAAAATCAACAGTTCCAAAACATAATTACAAAGGATTATTACTTAATATTTTTAGAGGAACTTAAGTTATATAGTGATAAACTGAAGGACAAAAGTGATAAAGAAGGGCATTGTACATATTATTCACTTAATGGAACTTCTCTGATTGATTTATTTAAAATGTTGTATAAATGCTTTTAGACAAAAGTATACATCTCCACATAGTTGAATGTCCTGAGTCACCAGATTTTCCTCTGCAATTAACATTAAAACTTGAGTCACTAACAGAACATGTCAATAATTTTCCAATAAGTGTAATTTCCTTAAAAATTTAATGGAACCCTAGTAATATAGATGTCTTAAACCAGATATTGACATTTTGACATTGACATCCACTATTTTTCTTTACTGTAACAACCTCATGATGTAACTCACAATGCTTCAAATGTTCCTTGTGTCCTTGTTCATTCTTATAACTTGTATTGTTATCCCGGTCACCCTGAAAAAGGGACCTTTGGGTCTAGTGGGCCTACCTGGTCACTGAAATTTAATAAATAAATACATTTTCATATGTAAATATATTTAAAGAACCACTGCTCAAATCCTCCTTTATTGATACATTCCATGCATCCTGGAACAGAATATTTGCATATATAGATCCACTACTTTATCATAATCTATATGGGAATAACAATATTGGGTCATGATTTAATAAACTATGGAAACAGGAAAAACAACTTGGCAAGATGATAAAAAAGTTAGAAGGAAAAAGACCAAAGAAAATTTAAAACTTCTGAATGAAAAAAGAAATAATAAAATCAAATTTTAAAACAAGAAAAACAAAATATCAATCTAAATTATGGTTACAACTTCATCATTCTGTCATTAGCAAGAACACCAAAGCATGTTGTACAATGGTGGCTAAAGATACAAATTCTTTTGCAGTTCTATAGACTCTTACATACAACCAAAATCTTGGGAACTTCATTTTCAGAAGTCTATTATAGCATTTCTGAGGAGAACTCTGTGCCAGTAGCAGGACAATTAAAGACCAAATTACAAGTCATATGGCAATCCCATACCTATTATCATCGCCAGAGAGGAAATATCCATTGTTATCAATAATACTAAGCACAATAAAGAACTTGGACTGGATAGAGTTCCTAGTGACTTTTTATAAACATTTTCCTTATTGGTGGATACCCCTATTGTACATGCTTATAATTACATGGTGCAATATGAAACCTTTCCAACCTCTTGTGAGGAGATATTATTTACCTAACACACAAGAAGGTCAACTGACGGACCCTTCATGTTCTCATCCAATTAGCTTGATTGACACCTCTCAGAAAATCTTTATTAGAATGTTGTTGAATAGACTTGAAACCTGGTGAAAATAGCAATAATCTTGATGAAGTCCAGAATGGGTTTAGGAAACCTTGTGCTACAATTCAACACTGTCTGGTTCTGCAGCATTTATTTCATAACTATGGAAAAAAAAGAAGGCAAAATTATTTTGATGTTTTATAGATCGTAAGATGGGATTCATAATATCTGTAGAAAGACACTTTGATTAGCATTAATTAATTCTGTGTTAGATGATTATCTATTGAATATTTTAATGAAACTTCATGAAGACACTTGGCCCAGATATTCAAAAGGGTTGCACATGGTACAAGAGTGTTGCACAGTATACAACCCACTGATGCACCTCGACGCTGATATTCAAAAGGGAAAAGTGTGTTGCATAAATCCTGATGCCGGAGCGCATCAGTAATGTATGCAGGAACAGGTGGGGGCATGCCCATGCATAACCTGCACAACCCAATATTCAGCCCAGGATGTGCAGAGTCATGCATGCACAACCCCTACCTGCACCTGCACAAAGTTAAGCCAAAAAAAAAGAAACAAGTGATGGCACCTACAGGTGAACTGCTGCCTTGCAGGGCGCAACACGGCAGCTGCCACCGAGTTCCTGCTGCACCTGGCGGTGCCCCATGCCCCATCATGGGCATTTGTGTATAACAATAACCCCCTCAACATCCCTGGTGGTCCAGTGGACCGCTATGTGCCCCGATCGCGGGCATTTGTGTAACATAATCCGCCTCCACTTCCAATATCCCTGGTGGTCAGTGGACTGATTGCTGCCAGTGGGGCATCTGTACAAGTAAATATTCCTATTACCCTGGTGGTCTGGGTACCTCCCTCCACCCACTCACTGAGCCCCACCACCCCACTCCCCCAGTCAGCCGGCGGGAGCAGCACCCATCCGCCTGCTGCTCACTGCCTGCCAACTGACAGCTCAGTAGGTGTGAACCAGCATGAGTCAATGGGCGTGCAGCCATACTGTTGAGCTTAGTCCAGATATGTGAATTAATTCATTCACATATCTGGACTGAGTAGAGAGAGGAGCTGCACGCCCATTGGCTCACGCCAGAACCAATGGGCATGCAGCCCTACAGAGATGTCAGTTGGTGGGCAGCGGGCGGCAGGAGGGTGGGTGCTGCCACCCTGCTCACGGGGAGGCAGTGGCTCAGTGGATGGGTAGGGAGGGGATACACTAGACCACCAGGGTAATGGAATATTTTATGCTGTACAGATACCCACGATTAGGCAACGATTGGTCCACTGGACCACCAGGGATATTGGACGGGAGGGTTATTGTTATATACAAATGCCCGCGATCGGGCACATAGCAGTCCACTGGACCACCAGAGATATTGGATGGGGGGTTCTTTAGATGAATGCCCACGATCGGGTTGCAGGGGGCATCGGTCCCGATGGCTGCTGCCTGGCAGGGTGCCAGGCACAAGTCGCCTGGGATCTGCACACCTGCATGCTAATGGAATGCAAATGGGCATAATGAGATGCAAATGGCCCCATGTGAGCCTCGTATAAATTATGGCCCCATTTGCATGTCCCTTTGAATATCACAGGTGCTGTGCATGGCACAATGGCACTTGTGCTAGCACATCTCCATGCTCCACTCTGGCCACTTATGCTGGTGCAGTGCCACTGCACCATGCACAGTCGGGTGGTTACAGTGCGACATTCAAAGCTGCTGTGCCATAGCCACAGGCCCGCTTGAATATCTGGGCCTTGATGTAAGTTCCAATATAATCTAGAGAAAGCCCTATAAATCTAATAAAACAAAGCTACAGTAGGTGTTAGACAGGCTGTATATTAGCCTCATTACTTTGACCTCTACATTAACAGTATCTTAGAAAGTTTATATAATCAAGATTTTCATTCACAAGAGTTATTAATAAACCAATTTGCTTTTTGGCATACACAGATTATATAATTTTATTACCAACATCGTTATTGGATTTACAAAGGAAATCAGATACTTCTCACAACTTTGTGGATGCCAAATGTTTATGGATAAACAAGAAAAATGCAAATGGCAGTCTTTGGCACTAATACGCTGCAAAAACATAAGTTAAGACTAAACCGGTTACCAATTGAAACAGTAGAATCATATGATTATGTAAGTGTACATTTTGCAATATTATATGCAGCTGAAGCCTGTGGCATTTGTGACTGTACTTTCCTTGAGATCATTATGAACAAACAATATCACTACTTGTTAAGACTCCACACGGCACCCTGCACATTTTCTATCAGCACAACTGAAATTGTACTTAATTGATACCCATGTCCTAGCTAAAATAATATTCATAACAGAGTTTCATATCATGTCTGATGAACATGTTTCTAAATTGTATTTTGAAGAACAAATCTCACATACTTCAAAGGGTATTACTTTTCTTATATGACATTTATAAAATCTATAGTACACCCAGTGAGACTTGGTTCTGTATTATACCAGACATAGAATGCCATTCACTGTGTTGGTAGATTATATTAGATGCAGACATAAAGATAATATAGCACATTAAGATATGTGAAAAGTCAACACTTAGAAAATCCATATCTTATATAAGTATCTTAAAAAGACGCTAGTAGAGAAAAAACTTAACTAAGATTTTAAATACTGAAGAAATATCTTATTACACAATACTGATTTGAAACTTATAAGTCTAAACAATTAATTTTTAAACAAAAACATGATGGTGTATTCACCCTTTCTGTAACTGTGCCTCAGGGTGAACTTGATGACCTTGAACATACTGTATGGTCTGAAGGGGAAAGAAAGACTTTTCTTGATGGCTATATTTTCAAAAATAACACCTTAACTCATGAATTATTATACATTCTATTTTCTTTTAATGTTGACTCAAAATTACAAGTTTGTTAGCCTACCTATTGAAAATTTAGTATATTCTGAAAAACTCTATCATATTTCATGTTATTTTTTCTGTTTGAAGGTATGTATTATATGTGGATGGGATATCTTGGTTTTCCTTTTCTTTCAGGAATTAGAGATTATAGGCCATATTATTCTATTTGGAGACGTAGATAGCCAACCCCAAACCCAATAATGTCTTATTTACATTCCAGATAAATATATTTAACCTGGCATTAGCTAAAGGACAACAAACAGCTCCCAACCACTATGTTAAAGAAATCAACCAAGATATTTTCATTGACTCAGTTACAGACTGCAAAGCAGGCTGTGTTCAAAAACCCTTATTAATTTAGAGTAGAAAGGTGAAGGTGCTAAATAGCAAAGTTATTCAGTAAGTTTGCTGTTCTGAAAGGACTTATAATAAAGCTATTATTGTATTAGCATTTTCAAACAACCCTAAGATGTTTATTTAAGTTTTTGCAAACAAGGCAGTTATGTGTAACAACATTCTTTGTGGCACTGAAACTTTGTGCCTAATTCTAGTTGTGCTTATAGTCCGGCAATAAGAAAATATTTGTAAATCACTGTTATCAGTTCTTTAGAGGTCCTTTCATTTTTTGTAGCTCGATTGCCTAATCCAATTAGTACAGGGTATTCCTTCATCTAGGATTATGTTCACTCGACTCTAGTGTGTTGTCTTTACTGAATGTGGTCCATTTCTCTTAGTTCCAATGTATCTCTAAATTGTGGTACTGAGCATTTCTTTGCACTTCTGTGGATCCCAGAAGGTGTCCAGCAGCTCAATAGCTGTTGATGTGCCACTCTTGCTGCATTAAAGTTGATTAAAAAGTGTCTTCAAAGGTTGATCCTTTGTTCCAAATGCATTTTGGAATAGGGGACCAAACTCATGGACACTAAGAGAAATGGACCATGTTCAGTTTGCAGGTCTTCCTCATTTCTTGACATGGCAGTGGCAAGCACAACTCTGCCACTGCATCTTCCCTCAGACTCAGGTTGATTACCACTAACCACTGGTGGGGACTCCTTGATATTTTCAGCACTACCATGTTTACTCACTGATGTCGGATAGGGTTGAGGAAATGTCTGGTAATGGATCTTGGCTTTGGCTGCCACCTCCCTCAATGAATAGAGCAGCCAAATCAAGTGCTGTAAGTATTTTGTAACAGCATCACTCCCACCACGCACTGCAGATACACTAGTACCTCTGCATCCATACCACACTCTCATCTGCCTCCACCGTGGTCACCACTGCTGCCTTTCCTGCCTTTACTCCCTGCCAACCATTTCCTTCCTCTACCACTCTGAAATGTGTAGAAGTACTAATGGCTTGAAAACAGTAAAATGCTGCTAATAGGAAAATAATTATAATTAAAAAATTTTAAATGACAAGAAATGGTTAAAGTATTATAAAATATAAAAATCAAAAAATGAACAATTAGCCACCAGAGCCCTGTACAGACATTAGTATTTTAGCAACAATGGAACACTGAAAGGACACAGAAATTATGGAACTTGAGAAAATGAGTTGTCTGAGAGTGACAGTGAAAACTGAAATACACTGAAAGTTTATGAAACTAATTTAAAGTTGTTGCTGGCTGCTGCAGACAAATGCCTGACCCTCCCCCACAGTCAGATCTTGTCAAGCACAAAGAGCAGCACTCAAAGAAAGAGAATGGAAATAAATTAACTAAACTGCAACAAAATCATTCACAATTCCAGTCTGCAGGTACAGAGTAACAAAGTGCAATAATGTTTTACAAAACCATTTGTTTTATGCAATGAGACCAATAGAAATAGAATCAAAACTGAGCTCCATCTACAGAGCAGTTCCTGTCTCCTGAACAGCTTCCTAGAACTGCACACAGCACAACTCAGCTTGTCTGTTTCCTGCTGTATTGAACCATGTGACCTGCAGGTCACATGGTGCAGCAGCAACACTGAATGACTCAGCTGTTTTGTGAAGTCCCTATGAACTTTGACAACAATCTTTTGCAACTTTGCAACTTTGCAATGTTGCTAATTTCTCAATTTTTATCAGCAAACAATGTTACGTGAGCAACTTTGCAATGTTGTGGGACTTTACATTTATTGCAAATCAGTTTTCTGTACTTCACACTTGTCTTGTAGACATGAACATCATATCATAGAAACATAGCAACATAGAAGGTGATGACAGATATGTAATGTATGGCCCACCTACTCTGCCCTTTTCCCTACCAAACGCAATACTGTAGACCCTGGTTGATCTGCAGCTTACCATCGCTTCCCTATTGCAAGAGTACTCTTATGTCTATCCCATGCATTCTTGAATTCTCCTACCAAATTTGTCCCACCACTGCTGCAAGGAGGCTGTTTCGAGCATCCACTACTCTTTCTGTGAAAAATACTTCCTCATTTTGCCCCTGAGCCTACCCTCTAGCCTCATATCATGCTTCCTAGTTCTTGTACACATTCTTTTCTTAAAGATGCTACCCCTGAATGTTGTTTACACTCCTGAGGCACTTTGAATGTCTCTCTAGTACCTCCTCCCTCCTCTCTCTTCTCCAGAGAATACAGATTGAGGTCCTCAGTATTCCCTCAAATGACTGTTGGTGCAGTCCTTGTACCATTTTTGTTATCCTTGTCCGGACTGCCTCTATTTTGTCTATTTCTTTCTAGAGATGAAGCCTGAACTGGACACAGTATTCCAGATGAAGTATCACTAGTGATCTATACAGTGGCATAATCACCTCCTTTTTCTGCTGATGATAACTCTCCCTATGTCCCCTAGCATCCCACTGGCTCTATTCACAGCCTTCTCACATTATTTGGTTACTTTTAGGTCATCAGATATGATTACCCCTAGGCAGTGTTGGGTAAGTTGCTTTTTCTGTTACTTTCTATTACTTTTGGAAACTCATTCCAGAAAGCTCTGCACAGTCACTAGCAAGGATGAAGAAGTACTAGAAAAAGTAATACACCTTACAGTAACAATTACTTGTGTCTTTTATAGAAAAAAATATGTAATACTGTAACTGATTACGTTTTTTTAAAGTAACTAACCTATTACTTTCAAAAATGTAATCTGTTATAGTAATTTATTATTTTATATTGTTTTTGTATAAAACAAATAAGTAACTATAATTATAAGGTATATTACTTTTTCTAGTACTTCTCCATCCTTGCTAGTGACTGCACATAGCTTTCTGGAACAAGTTTCCAAACATAATAGAAAGTAATAGAAAAAAGTAACATACTAACACTGCCCAAATCCTTTTCTTGATAGGTAGCTGTCATTACCTCTTCCACATTGTACTATTCCATTGGAATCCTGTGCCCCAAATGTATGTATTTGCATTCTTTGCATTGGGTCTTAGCTGCCATACTATTGACCACTCTACCAGCATGTTTAGGACCTTTCTCATTTTTCCACCCCCAGAGTATTGACCCTGTTGCAGATTTTAGTGTCATCTGCAAAGAGGCATACCTTCCCTCAAGCCCCTCTGTAATGTCACTTATGAAGACCTTAAAGAGGACTGGCCCCAGCATGGATCCCTGTGGCTCCCCACTGGTCACCCCACTCTCCTCAAATTGAATGCCATTTAACACCACCATTGGTGTCTCGTCACTCAACCAGTTTCTGACCCAGTTTACCACCTTGTGGCCCACTCCTAGGCTGCCAAACCTATTACAAACCTCCTATGGGACAGTGTTGAAGTCCTTACTGAAATCTAGGTAGGATACATCCTCTGACCCTCCCTGATCTACCACCCTGATCACTCAGTCTAAGAAATCAATCAGATTTGTTTGACAAGACCTTCCCACTGTGAATCCATACTGCCTCAGATCCTGTGCTCCACTGGATTCAAGAAATATCACAATCCTTTCCTTTGAAGTAACTCCATTAATTTCCCCACCACCGAGGTCAGACTGACTGGTCTGTAGTTGCCAGCCTCATCCCTGTTCCTACTTTTGTGAGAGAAACTAAATTCATCCTCCTCCAGTCCGCTGGAACCACCCCCATCTCTATGGATCTGTTGAAGATGGCTGTTAGTGTGTGCCAGCACCTCTCTTAAGTATCCCATCTTGGCCCCATAGCCTTGTCCCCATTCAGATTCTCGGAGTTCCTTTAGGACCCTTTCGTCCATAAATGAGCTGGTGTCCACCTTTTCTCCCATTGGTGCTCCTATCACCCAATAATGGTCATTCTCATTCCCTTCTCTGTAAATGCTGAACAAAATATTTGTTCAGGATTGTTGCTTTTCTAGATAACCCTCATCACACCTCAGCCCTCCCTTTTAACTTTGCAATCCCACCCTGGTTTTTCTTTTGCTTATGTACTTGACAAAGATCTTGTCTCCTTTCTTAATTACCTGGGCTACTTTTTCCTCTGTTTGCACCTTTGCAATCCTGAATGCTTTCCCTGCCTCCCTGCTGTTCCAGGTCCTTTTTCCAGATACAGTTCCTGTCTTCCCCATGTTTTGTTGTAGCTCCTGAAACTAGCATTTTCTCTCTTACCTTCCCAACCATGTCCTTTGAGAACCATAGTGTTTTTTATTTTGATTTGTTTATTTGCTTCACACAAAGGCGTGTTGCCTCTGCTATTGCTCCTTAAGGTTAGCCCATTATTTTCTATATCCCCACCTTTGTCTTCCCCTGCCAGAACTTCCTTGAGACATTCACCCAGTTTTGTAAAGTTGACCAGTCTGAAATCCAGGACACTTGCTTTCCTGTGGTTTGACTTCTCCACTATTCTCACATTGAACCACCCCATATGATGATCACTGGACCCCAGGTGGCTACCCACCATTACATCATTGACTCTGTCCCTACTTGTGAGTACTAGATCCACTGTAAAACCTACAATATATTTGTACATTTGTACTATGCTACTTAGCTGTGGAACACCATTTATGGAGCACATAAACAGCCAGTCTAGAGTAGTGTGATTACCTGTTTTGCACTCCTGACTGATTGCCCTGCCTCCTCTGCTCTTCCAGGTACAGTTCCTGTCTTCTGCCATAAATGTTTCCTTGTAGATCCTGAAAGCTAGCTATCTCTCTTTCCAGACAATATACTACAAATGGAAATCTCATCAGATTCTATTGTGGACCACTACCTGATTTGCCTTAAACAAAAAAAAAGACAAAGTTCCTACAAAATTATAATAGAGAGGAAAAGTATTGCAAAGCTAATGACCTCATTTTACCACATCAACAAATTGTATCTGTGTCTCCTGCTAGTTTTAAATGGGAACATAGAACTCAATTCTGACCCCTGCAACCTCACCAAGAGATCCACCTGGTTGGGGTGGAAGAATAAGGTGTGTAAGGGACAAAAAATAACCCACTTAAATAAATGAAGCATACAAGCACATTTTACTGAGATCAAAGCCTGGATTCAAATGGAGGGTTTGGACATAATTGGTTAAAACCTCAAGTACCAGACAAGTGTATTAATAAAAGGATATAAGATGTTAAGACAAGACAGAAAAGGGAAAAATGAAAGGAGGGGAGTGGCATTTCACAAAGATAAGTTTTGGTGCAGGAAATAGAAAAGGAAACCATTAATGAACATATTGACTATCTAACAGTAAAACTGATGTTTGAGGACCAAGCGGTCGGTAAACACCTTTTTAACCTTTATCTACTGACCACCAAAATGTATGGATATTGAGCTACAATTTTTCAGTACATAGTTTTCCATTACAACAATAGGAGGGAACACATACTGGTGGGGACTAAAATTTAGACTAGAAAACAAATTCTGGAAAAATAAGATACAAAGATAGATTGGCTTCCAATGGACTTCACCAGTTAGTGAATAGCCCAATGCACTTAGTTACAAAACAAGGAATCACACCACATCAAACTGTCTGGTTACAAATTGATGAGACAATAGACTGCAATGGGAAATCTTATCAGATTCTATTTGACCATTGCCCCTGCTTTGCCTAAGGAAATTTAATAAAGACAAAGTTCCCCAGAATTAATAGAGAGGAAAAGTATTGCACAATTGGCAGTAAATAGCTTCAAAAAGACATAGCAAACATTGACGTGAAACAAACTAAACACTTTGCTTACCCAGAGATGACAGCTGCATGGATAACAGCAAAATTACTTGCACTTACTGAGGCCAATACCCCAAATACAAAACAAAGAGTCAAGGGAACTCTACTACCTTGGCTTAAAAAAGACCAAAAGCAGCAAATGGAACTGAGAGATAAGGCAAGAAAACCATACATAAAAAACTAGGGACCTTAAATACCTGAGTATAAGCAAAACCAAAACTTAGTAAAGAAAGAATTAAAACAGCCTAAATAAAAGTACTTTCATCAGCAACAGATAAGAAATCTAAAAATCTAAATTATTCTGGTCTTCATTTTGTAACACTTGTAGCCCTAAGGGTAGGCCTGAAATAAACTGCTTGATTAATGGGGACATAGTTTAAATAGGAGATAAGGAAATTGCTGACTATGTTAATGAATTTTAATAAATCACACAGGAGTAGATGCAAGTACAAAACATAATGCTCCATCTAATAAACCACTAGCCCAGTAACTACAAGGAGCCTGGACTGGGAGTGAAAGGTTAAATTTACCCCATTCTCGAAGAAGACATGCTGAGCCTTCTACAGACACTAGATGAAAGAAAAGGTAGCAGACCAGACTTGCTGTTCCCTAAAATATTGAAACTGGCAACAGTAAAAATTTCAGGCCCTTTGACATAACTGTTCACCTTGACCATTAATAAGGAATTGCGCTTTAATTTGAAAGGAATCTATAGTCGTACCTATCTTTAAATCAGAGGACAGGACAAATGTTACAAATTACAGGCTCATTTCACTACTGCTGATACTAGGAAAATTACTGGAAAAATTAGTTTTCAAGCAACTAGTGGAGCATGAAATATTACTACAGAGACTATATTTCTATGGTATAACAGGGTTCGTCTGGAATATTTCAAGGGCTACCTAGGTGCCAGGGCACAAAAGTGAGATAGTAATATCCTATCTCAACTAATGCAAATGAGGTAAGGAGTTCTCTAGGGATCAGTACAGGGACCCTTGTTGTTTTCTGTCTTTGTGAATGACCACCAGAGGAGGTCTTGGATACAGAATGCATGTTATATGCTGATGATCAGATCTTCAGCTCGGTCCAATCTATCAAAGAGATACAAAATGCATTGCAGAATGATTACACAAAACTGACAAAGTGGCTGACTTAGAACAAGCTACAACTGAATGAGAAAAAACTAATGTGGTGCTGTTCAGACATCACTGAGGCTGGCCCGAGTTGAAGAAGACCTATCCATTAAGGGAAGCAATGGGAAGAAATTTCAAAGGTGCTGTTATTTAAATATTTGGATGTCCACCTGAACCCTGCTTTAAGCCTTAAGGTCATTTGGAAAAACTGGAAAGAAAATAAATCAGAAACTGGGCTTCCTATATTGGAACATCAATGCTTTGCTGACGAGGCCCGAATGGTTACAGCCAAGCAAATACTGTTACCGACTCTGGATTATGGAGCAATTTTGTTCATGAATCAGTGAAGTTCATTTGTTAGTAAGTATCAACTCATTCTGAACAGTATCTATTGATTTGGTCTAATGGCACCAGTAAAGGCCCATCACCGTCTCTTGTATGAGAGGATGAATATTTTGCCACCACAACAGAGAATACAGCCTATAGCTACAGTTTTCACATTCACAATTTATCAAAGTTCTTTACCTCAGTGTCTTTTAAAACAATTGATTCAGTATACATGTTCACACCCAACAAGACACAAAATGAATACCCTCTTTTACCAAGTTTTATCAAAATTAGTCTCAAGTCATCGCTCCTTCACCTGGTTTGCTCTATACTGTTAAACTGTTTGCCAGTTTTAACTAAGTCTGTAATAATGTAATGCACTTTAAAATATGTTGAATGCTCACAACTTAAAAAAACAATCATGTACAGTATTCAGAATGTTTGTTGAAATGTGCAGTAATGGTCTAATATATGTCTATGTACTTTACTGTATTTATTGTCAGGCATGACTGGAAAAGGGCCGTGCCCAGTCACCTCTACAAAAATAAATAAATAAATAAAATTGTCAGAATTCAATGTAGGGTCACAAAACTTATGCCCAGAATAACAGATGTACTTATGAAGGTAGACTGGGCTGCCTTGGACTGTGCAGCACAGAGGAGAGAAGAACAGGAGACATGCTTCAATAAATTACTTGGAGTTAAGAAAAGGATAGGTATATAGAACTACAAAAAAAAAGCTTCAACTGTATCAGACAGGCATCAATAATTGAAGAATAACTCTGATGTCCAGTTTGCTGGAGAACAGAACTCGAGGGTTGTCCTGAATGGAAATATGTCAAGAGAGGGTGATGACTAGCAGGGTCCCTCATGGCTCTTTCCTGGGCCACTACATCTTCTATCTGTTCTCAGACATTACACTAGGCTCAAATTGCTGGTCTGTTAAGCATGCAGATTATATAAAATTAGTGATGCAGTAATAACCCTGAAGATAGGGCAAGATTACAGTCTGACCTCACAATTGTATCTGACTGGTCTCACAACTTGGGCATGAGATTCAATTTAGAAAATGTACAGTTATGAACTTTGGTTTCAACAAACCCAAATAGAAGTACTCTCTGTGTGGTAAACATCTTAGGTACATCACTACAAAGAGGTATCTTGGCATCCATATTTCAGATAACTTCAGCTTTGTCTGACATATAATAACAAAACAATAGGCAAGACTCATAAAATTCTCTGGACCATTAAAACAACATAAATTCAAGAGATTCTAGAGTTTTGCTACCACTTTAAAGATCCTTTGTAAGACCATGTCTTGATTATTGTTCACAGCTCTGGTCCCCTTATACAAGAGGTGAAATTATGCAACTTGAAAAAGTCTATAAGGGATTTTCAAAGCTTGTACTTGGGTTAGGGTGAAAAAACTTATGAAGCTTATGCCCTGAACTAAGAAGACATCAGGGTGACTAATTATTTCATAGGATATAATTAATGACCTGTATTTATTTATTGAAATGAGCTTCATTTTAAACAAGATGCAGCTGCAACTATAGACCACTCTCCCAATTGAATGTCCAAAGGTTTAATCACTAAAAGAAAATTTTCTTTACCTAGAGAGTTATAAGAATTTGGAATGCTCCATCTTCATGTAATCTTAAGTCAAAGTAAACAGATTTTCAAACGCAATCTGGATAACTTTCTTTTAAAAATGCCAGATTATGTACTTACTGTAAGGGTCCTCTGATATGAGCTACTTAGGTTAAATTGCCTTTAGCTGCTGACTCCTACCTTAGTATGAATCTTAATATGAACTTGAGATGTCTTGACAAACAAATTAAACTAGATGACTCTATTAAAAGGAAAGACAGCAATTGTTCACTCAAAGGGCTGGGGACTGTGACATGCATTACCTAGTGAAATTGTCAATTCTAAATCCCTGTCAGAATTTAAATCAAAATTAGAGCAGTGTCTGTTAATATCTGGGTTGCAAGTTTGCAGTCACATGGGGTGCAGAGGAAGGTTTCAGGTGACAGCACACATTTCTTACTGCATAGCTACTAATTTCTAAGGTAATTTCTGAAGAGGAAAATCTGTTTTTCTGTTTCTCAGAACAAGCTTTTCACTGAGAATCTGCAGTTTTCTTGTTGATTACTAGAAATAAAGTGCAACTATCTGTACTTGCTGTGCTGAGGAAAAACATTTGCAGTTTGTTGAACTTTTGCGACTGTTGCACATAGTCTGGTAGTCTCTGTTCTGTACTACTACTGTGTTGGTTTTGATTGTGTGGTATTTAGTGAGGAAAACACATCACATCATGGCATGGTGGACAAAGGAAAGTGTGGAGGATGTGGAAAAGTCCAGTTGTTAGTGGATCTCTGTGAGAATGGTGTCACAAGGAGGTGCAGAGGTGCTGGGGAAGGTGTTAGTTGGCATAGCACACTCAGTGGCACTTAAACGTTCAGTGACAGTGCAGTGCCAGCAGAGCCCCATTCCGCAGCTGTGCCACCTGGAGTTGGCATTGAAGCATCAAGTTTCTTTGAGTTGCAGCAAAGTAGTCCCACTCCCACAGTAGCTGTTGTTCAGCATGCAAAACTGGCAAGAACAACTGCCATGGATGTCACTGCACTTCTGTATCAGTCCCAGGAGTCTCAGGAGGAGGAGGAGGACTAGTCACGGTCACAGGAGCCTCAGGAGTTGTCTCAGGAGCTGTTAGGGACTAGGAGTGATGAGGTGTGCATCCAAAGACAGTCAGTATCAGAAAGGATGATATGGGGGTCCAGGACCATTAACTGTCCTAGCAGAGGAGGGGAGCTGGAGCAGAGTGTACTTGAAACGGAGTCTGTGGAGGAAGAACATCCCTCAGTCTGAACATCCTGCTACTGCTGCTTCTGTTGAGGTGGGAGAGAATGGTACTGAGGAAGAGGAGATGAGGGATAGTCACCTCTTCAGTGAGGATGGTAGTGATGAGGGAGGTGATGGTGACCCAGTGCTGGACTCTGTTTGGCAGCCACCCCAAGCAGCACCATTAAAAAAGTGTTATGGGTTAAGGAAATCAGTCCATCTTATGCCACTCCTAAAGAAAAATCCAATGTCGTGGGAAAGGGACCTCAAGATAAAACAAGCATTTGTCAATGCCGAATGTTGTTGTACTGGCATTGGCTTTGATATTGCAGCGGAAAACATTTTGGGCAGGATGTGAAAATGACAGCTGTACAGTTCATAAGGAGGTGTAAAATAATGCCAGTGTTGAAAATGGGCATGTGAATATTACAAATTTGTGAAGTTACAAGGTCCTTGGGAAATGCGCAATGTACGCTTCTAACACAGTCATTTTATGGACGTTCGGACCAAATTTTCAACATAGGCATTTTAGCACCTCTGCTCATGTACAGTGTCACTGTTATTTCTCAAACTGTCCCAAAAAGTGATTTCACACAGCAACCATGCTATTCTGTGCGGACATCAAAACACATTTTGGGCAGGGCGTGAAATGACAGCAGTACTGTTCATCAAGAGGTGTGGAAAATGCCAATGGTGAAAATCCAGAGTGAAAATATTACAAATGCATGACGTTACGAGCATGTCTGCAATCTGCCAATGCACGTCAGTAACACAGTTATTTTATGTAGAATCGCCACCAGAATTTTCAGCATAGGCATTTTTGGGCCTCTGCTCATGAACAGCATCACTGTTATTTTCATAATCTGGCCTGAACACCGATTTCCCACAGCGACTGCACTATTGTACACCAGAAGTGTGGAAACACATTTTGGCCAGGATGTGAAAAATGACAGCTGTACTGTTCACAAGGAGGTGTACAAAATGACAATGTTGAAAATCTTGTGTGAAAATATTGTGAATTTCCGAGGTTATGAGCCGTGGTAGCAGCTGCACAATGCACGCTAGTAAAACAGTTATTTTGGGATGCCCATCAAATTTGAACATAGGCTTTTTGAGAGCCCACCATGATTAGTGGCACTGTCATCTCATTAATCAATCCCAAAAGTGATTCCATGCAGTGACTGCGAAATCACCTTTCAGGACTGATTAACAATATGACAGTGCCAGAATTCATGAGGATGAGTCCCAAAACCCATGTTGAAAATTTGGTGTAAAAATTCCTAATAATGCCTGAGATATGCATTAAAGTTGAAAAACTATTTATTCCACTGTACAGCTTACTGGCATTTCCTCAGTTATGGTCATCTTTGAAGAGTGCAGGCGTGTTCCGGGTCCACCGAAGATCATCGCGCGGACTCAGAAGGTAAGTATGGGGTTGGGGGGTGTGGGGAGGCAGGGTGCTGGTGGGTGAGGTTTTGGTAGGGGGTTGGAAGAGTATGAGGGATCATTTTGCTTTACAGGTTAAAAAATAAAAGACATTGGGGACAGTTTTTGTTTTAATAGGTGCTTGGCAAGCTGGGGTGGGCTCCCAGCATGCCACCTGAGAGTGTGTGTGTGGGTGGTACTTTAGCCAATGGGGATTGGGCACCCCATCGCAAACAATGAAAGGGGACCGCAGGAGCCAAGGGGACTGGACATATCCTCGGCAAGCAAAAAATGAGGGGGACACATTATTCTGATGGGGAGTGG
Organism: Neoceratodus forsteri; assembly: GCA_016271365.2. Classification (NCBI taxonomy): domain Eukaryota; kingdom Metazoa; phylum Chordata; order Ceratodontiformes; family Ceratodontidae; genus Neoceratodus; species Neoceratodus forsteri. Next base: position 1,220,090,747 of record CM057459.1, on the reverse strand, counting down.
CTTCCCATTGGCTAAATTCAGGGGAGAGAGGGATACATGCTATTGGGGATTGGGGCCCCGGCTAAAGAAAAATTGTTGCGGTGGCATGATGCTGAGGGGATTGGGCACCCCTTGGCAATCAAAAAGGGGGTTACATGATGCTGATGGGGACTGGGCACTCCCATCGGCACACAAATGGGCATGTTGACAGGCAACAGCGGCGGTTACTGGCGCCATATTGCTACTATGCTGTAGGGGAGGCATGTTGCGGTCATGCTGCATGAGAGCTTCGCTCATTGCAGTGGACCTTTGTCTGATGCTCCTCACCTCATTAGCTAGGGCAGAGTGTTGGCCCCTCATTGCTGGCTGATTGGGGAATGCAGGACGCACCTACTGGTGTATGCCCTGCATTCGCCCAACAGTGAGCGCACTCCAAAACTGCACTACCACAAGATGTTGGCTGTGCAAGTGTGCCAACATAAAAGGGGTAGACAGGGACAAGCAGCAGCAGAAGCAGCAACAGGCAACCATTTTGCCCACCCCATGCCCCTAACCCCATCAGCCTCACCCAGATATGTGGCATGTTGGCAGAAAGCCCCTGTTTGGGATTTTTCTCAGTGAATAATGTCAATGACAGTGTGGCTGTGTGAATTATATTCAGGACAAAAATTAGTAGGAGTAAACAAGGAATAGTCTATGGGACAATTGGTATGATAGCCTTATGCAAACCAAGCATCCGATTCACTGCGCACAGCATAAATGTTTGGGAGCAATGCTCACTTCTTTTTTTAGTCTCCATCTTGTTCTCCCTCGGCCTCAGCCTGGACTCATCCCCACCTTGCCCCATCACTGAGGACTTACCTCTATCCACTGGTATTTACCCTGGATTGCCCCAGGGTGGGGCCATTAGGGAGACCCTCAGAACTCCACTAATATGCCACATGGTTAGTCCAGTGGTGGAGTGCCTCGGTAGCTGTGTGGGTCTTGGTGGGGACAGGCATCATCCTGCCATGGCTGGAGCCCTGTTTTTCCCCATTGTTGTTGGGAGGTATGTCATGCAGTGATGTAAGGGTGCAAGTGACCACATCTGCACACCTCCCAGAACACTCAAGCCATGGCTGTGATGGCCCCTGGCCTCCCGCCAAGGGTCAGTCATGCACCGAGTGCTTCCCACCTCCACACTGAGGAGGAGAGCAGTCTGTTGGACGTTAGTTCCTCCTCCCCGACTGACTCCCAATGCCCCAAGATTGAGACCAATCCTGGATTGCTGGCATGGCAACAGGAAAGGCATGGTGCTTAGCCATCCACACTACCAGGCCGGCTAGCAATGTCCACTTCAGACATACCTGAACAGTCTGAAAGAGAGGCTCCCCATCCTGGTGATGATGTAGCATTTAAACCTTTACTGTGTCCCATCCCTAGGCATGTAGATACAAGTGGAAGTAGTCAATGTGCTGAATCTGAGCCATCCCTTCCTGTTTAGTTTTTTCCAGTGTATCTCCATTGTCAGACAAGGTAGCCACAGCAGCAAGAGCAGAACTGCAAAGCCAGTACATCAACCTTCTCCACAGTTCATCCCACTCCGGCTTAGGCAACCTGATATTAAATCTACTTTAACAAAGTACACCAAATATCACTGTAAATACCATGTGTCAAAACAGTTAAACACTGCTGTCATAAAGATGCTGGCAACAGACTTGCTGCCATTTTTCATTTGTTGAAGAAGCCTGAGTTTCTACAACTCATGGAAAAAGCTGCACCTAAATACAAAGTGTCCAGTTGCACTTTTTCTCCACTAAATCTGTTCCGACACGTTTACAGCGACCTTTCTTGCATTGTGTCCCTGCAATGTCCCTCTCTGCAGTACCCAGCATCCACCTTACCACAGATATCTGAATTCAATGGTCAATCATCTGCTATCAGTTTTATGTGCATTACTGCACACTAGGCCTATTTTCTTGGCCTTGCACCCATGCCCATCGCCTGGTTTGCCCTCAGACAAGTAGCAGTAATAGTGGTGGTCCTCATCAGTATTCCAATTTGATTATGCAGAGTATGCATGGATCACATACATTTGCCAAATTACCCACCTGACTTAGTCAGGGCCATTCCATCCTGACTGAAGCCACATGATTCCAGGCTGGCTCATTGCAAGTGACAATGCATGGAATGCCATTAAAGCAATCAGCGATGGGTGTTTTTATCATCTCCCATGCTTCAACATGTCCTGTACCTGACTGTGAAGGCCTTTCTGGATCATGAAGCAGTCAGTAGCATGTTGACTTTCAATCACAAAATCATCGGGCACTTCAGTCACTCCTCACTGGCAAGATCAGAATTCTGGCATCTACAGAAGGCTAATGGAGTACCACAACACTGCCTAAAGCTTGATGTACTGACACACTGGAATTCAACACTCTACATGGTTGAGAGGCTATTTGAGCAGCACAAGCCAATCACGACTGTGTCATGCAGATGCATGATAAACCAGTCCCAGTGGATGTTGATGGATAGTGTCATCCAAATTCTCCATTTGTTTGAACATGCGACACAGGTTGTTCATTCTGAAAGTATGCCTGAGTCACATAATACCACTGCTGCATGTACTCTGACAGACACTGGTCAATGTCAGAGGGAGGTTAAATTGGCAAGCAGACTCTGCTGAGTAGAGCTGGTAGGGTAAGATCATGGAGGCACTGCTTAAGAAGAGGATTGTGGAACCCTTGAAACCATGGGAGCACAGGATTCAAGGCAGCATGGATTCACAGTAGGATGATTATGTCAAACAAATCTGATTGACTTTTGACTGAGCGATGAAGGTGGTGGATCAGGTGGAGCAGTGGATATTGCCTACTTCGATTTCAGTAAGGCCTTCAACACCGTCACTCACAGAAGAATGGTGAACAAGTTAGGAAGCCTGGAGGTGGGCCACAAGGTGGAAAACTGGATTAGCAACTGGTTAATGGACAAGAAGCAGAGGGTGGTAGTAAATGGGATAAATTCTGAGGAAAGGAGGGTGACCACTGGGATACCTCAGGGATTGGCACTGGGGCCAGTCCTTTTTAATGTCTTCATCAGTGTCATTGCTGAAGGGCTAGAGGATGGATTGCCTTTTGCAGATGATACCAATATCTGCAATGCAGTAGATACACCAGAGTTGGTCACAAGAATGAGGAGGGGTCTAACAAGGCTGAAAGAGTGGTCATAGGTGTGGCAATGAAAGTTTAATGCAAAGAAATGCAGGATCATGCACCTGGGGTGAAGAATCCTGTGGAGAGCTACAGGATGGGGGGTTGCTGACAGTCACCAGGGAAGATGAGGATTTAGGAATAATCATTGCAGATAACCTAAAGATGGCCAAACAGTGTAACAAGGTTGTGGGGAGGGCCAGTGGGAATTTGGGGTGCATAGGAAGGGTATCACTAGCAGAAGAAGGGAGGTGGTGATGCAATTGTACAAAACAATGGTGAGGCCTCATCTAGAATACAGTGTTCAGTTCTGAGGCTGCATCTTGCAAAGACATAGACAGGGTGAAGGTGGTCCAGAGACAGGTGACTGAGATGGTGAAGGGCTTGCATCAGAAGCATTTGAGGACAGATTAAAATACCTCAACATGTTTACACCTGAGGAGGGAGGCAATGGAGAGATATGATAGAAACCTTCAAGTACCTTAAAGGCTTGAACAAAGTGCAGGTGGGTGACATCTTTCAGTACAAGAGTTGTACAAGGATGACAGGACATGATATGGGATAAGAGGGGCAGGATAATGGGAAATGAAAGGGAGTTGTTCTTCATGGAGAGGAGATGGATGCTTGGAACAGCCTACCCCAGGTAGTGGTGGGTGCTAACACAATGGGGGTTCAAACATGCATGGGATAGACATAAGGGAACCCTAAATGTGGTGAAGAGAGATGATAGCCAATGACCAAGAAGTAGGGTCGGCAGTCACTGATGTGGGCAGGAATACAGGCAGACTATGTGGGCCTAGTGGTCCTTTTCTGCCATCCACTACTATTTTACTACTCTGTTACTATGATCATGAAGATGTTTAATGATGATCCCAGGGTGATTCTTATTAACACCTCTGAGGCATACATCCAGGCTGAGAGCACTTCTTCCAGGTGGGAAGACTGATCTGGATAAGAACATAAGAACGGATAGCAGATGGGGACTGAGTGGCCCATCTAGTCTGCCAATGAACCTATCCCTCCCTATATTTTGCTGTTTTTGTTTACTGCCGGTCCCATGTGTATTTAAATGCATTCACTGTTTTTGCTGCAACCACCTCTGGGTGCAGGCTGTTCCATGTGTCTGTTACCCTCTCCGTAAAAAGTACTTCCTGATATTGCCTTTGAGCCTTCCCCTCTCAGGCATAGGTTGTGCCTCTTGTACGTGCCTCCACTTGTATGGAAGAGTTTGTCTACCTTAACAGTGTTTATATTCTTGATGAATTTGAACATTTCTATCATATCCCTCACTATGTTATGATCCTTCATGGCAAAGTTTATAATTGGATGATGGTAAAGGACACAGGAAAATGTTACAATTGGTAGCTGGAGACAATCCTGAAGGAGCAGAGGCCCCTCAGAAAGTATCCTTCTCATCCTTCTGCACTGTGTCTGCTCCTGCCCGTCATCCTGACAAAGCAGTGGCACAAACCCGCTCTGATCCATGCTGAAGCAGGTTGGAGTTTCCACATGCCACTGACCTGAGGGCAAGACACAACTGTGTCCAGTTCTGAGACCCCATCTCTCCATAAGGACATAGACAGGATAGAGGCAGGTCCAGAGGAGGGCAGCTAAAATGGTGCAGGGTCTGCAAGAGAAGCCTTATGAGGAGAGACTAAAGGAGCTTAATATGTATACCCTTGAGGAAAGAAGGGAGAGGGGGACATGATAGAAACTTTCAAGTACCTCAGGGAATCAACAAAGTCCAAGAGGGTAGCATCTTTCAGAAAAAGAGACTTGCAGAACAAGGGAGACAATTTAAAGATAGAAGGAGGGCGGTTCAGGGGCAATGTGAGGAAGTATTATTTCACAGAGAGGGTAGTGGATGCATGGAACAGCCTTCCTGAGGAAGTTGTGGGGTCCTAAAACTGTGGGAGAATTCAAGAATGCATGGGACAGACATAAGGCAATTCTTGTGGGGGCAGAAGATATAGGCTGTTGGTTAACTGGGATCTGCGGCCTATCCTGTAGGTGAGAAATGGGCAGACTAGATGGGCCTAGCTCGGTCCTTATCTGCCATCAAAGTCTATGTTTCTATGTTTCTATGTCTATGAAGCTGTCTGCCAGCCATATAGTGCAGGCGTGCCTGGATGACCCACTGGAGCTGAGCATAGATGATGAGCCATTGGACTATTAGTGAAATAATCTAAAAATCTGGCCTGCTCTTGCATTTCTTGCCATTGAGTGCTTAAACTGCCCCGTGCCAGTGTAAGCTCAGAAAGGGTATTCAGTGCTTCAGGTGCCATTGTGACTGACTGGCGAAGCTGCCTGTCTGACCGTATATTGAATATCTCACATTTATAAAATGAACTCACATTTCCTCCCACTGCAGTACAATTTGTCATTGACTGAAAGATATCAAGATCCTGCTGAAGAAGGTGATGTGGAGCAGGAAACATCAGAAGAAGAGGAGGAGTGTGCCAGTGCCATATGATGATGAAGATACAGCTGAGGGGTATGAGTTCTCCTGAATAGGAGACAGAACATGTGTTGCACTACTGTCATTCTCAGGTGTGCACCGGATTGTTTGGTGAGGTACCGTAATACATGTTTGTGTCTGCAGTTAGCAAAGCAAAGGCATAAGTCACCAGGAGTCACTGTGATAGATGCATCATGATCTGATGTGTTAAAATTAGTGAAAGGTTTATGATTCCATTCAGATTCTGAAGTTATACTGAGATTGCTAGCAGTAGTGTTGTCAGAACACAGCAGTTTTTGTATTTGAGAGTTTCCCAAATGGTCGCTGTTTAGTCCTCCCAAAATAACAAACTCTAGCCAGAACCGATAGGGCTGTGAAAAGCTACCAAATGACCAGCGGTGTTTACATGTTGGTTCCATATAGTGCTGTTTAGTTACAGTCATCAAAACTGGCTTTGCTGGTAACTCAGTCCTCCTAAATTTATTTAGTCAGGGTACATGGTGGTGGTGGTGGTGTGTGTGTGTGTGTGCATGTGTGGCCACGGGCATCATAAGATTGTAAAGGCAAGGTGCCCAACATAAAAGGGCAATTGTTGCATTATAAAGGGCACTTTTTCCAAACCAGGTTTTTATATACAGTAAATGCATATTTATGACAACAATAATAATTTTAAAAATACCTTTATACCATATCAGAATATTTAACATGTAATATTAAGGGTTCAGCTCATGTACAGTATAACAGTTCCAACTTGTTTTCAAAGCTAAAGCAGCAGTACTACTCAACCAGGAAGTGAGCCATTACAGCCATTGTAGCGCCACAGTAAACATATGGCAGCCACTATCTAGTCAATGGAGTGGAGGCAGAAATGTAAACTTAGTAATTGTACATTGCCGGTGGGAAAAGTACCATGTACATGCTCAGCAGAGCACAGGGAATAAACAGTCAGAAAAAGCACAGATTATTTTTACATAGTACTGCTGCTTTAAAAGTGAGCCACAAAGATATATTATCCTATTAGACAGCAATACACTTGTATGTTGTTGTTTGTGTCTCCATGAACCTAAGAATTCTAAATTAGAACACAGCTGCATTGTACCAACAATGTAAGTTCTTGACAAGATCTAACTGCTCAGAAATGGCCAATGCTAGCAGTGTGTGAATCAGAAACACTCACTGAATTTACTAACTGGCCAGTTAAGGGTAAGCAGTAACAAAATGAAAACTGGTATTTTTAAAAATATTTTAAAAAATAACTTCGACTTCTACAAAAATGCATGTTTGCTGATTCAAGGCAGTTCTCATTTGAGATATTAACAGCCCAGTCTAAATTGTTCATTATTTGTTTGGCTGGCAGTGTAGCCTAGCGTAGAGTAATGAATTGTAAATGAGCTTTGTAGATCCAGCATTCAGACATGGGTTTGATTCCATAACCTCCGTTTCCATATTTGTGGCTCTGATTAAGTCATTTAATCTCCCCAGTGTTCCTGTGTTGTCCCTAGAAACAAGTGCATGTGCCTAGTTGGTATTACCTGGTTACCAAAGGAAAAACATATATTTATTAAATTACATTTATGAACTGTACCACAACCTCCACTTGCATACTGTGTTACTCTGAACAAGTCACTTAGCTTCTCAGTGCTCCTAGGTAGCCCCAGAAAACAGACAGCTGTGCCTAGTGGCCCACACCTGGTTACCATAGAATAATAAAACAAAAGTTATTAAATGCTTATATTCTTTTATCTTTGAAAGGACACAGTTTAAATATTAGAGGTTGGTATATGTTGCATACAGCCTCAAATCAGGAACAGACATAAATACTGCTACTTTAAGCAACACACCTAAAAAGAAACCCACCCTGAGAAATGTAAGACATTTAGAAAGGACTCCATTACAAAGGAGCTTGAATCAGTGAACTGACAGGGCTGTGAAGAGTTACCAAATGACCAGTTATTTACTTATGTGTGTGTGTGTGTGTGTGTGTGTGTGTATGCTTGATGCAGCCTGTTCTGCCCATAGGAATAGGATTGCTTACAATTCCAGATGCAAAGTCTGTAATCTGACACTGTAGTGTAACTTTCCCTATGAGGACATTCTACAAGATAATGAGTTAACCCTAGGTTGCTGAAAGAAATAGAATAGCTCTATTAGACTGAGCTGGACATGTGCTAGAAGTAGCAGTTTAAAAAGGTTTTTGTTAATATCCTGAGAAATTCTGAGGTACAGTACAATAGCACCCCCTTCAGATGCCTTTAACATAGAGCAACAAATTACAAAAATCAGAGGAGTACACTATTTTGTAGCTGTGGAGGTGAAGGAATACATGCAAAAGTCTAAAATGGAAGTTCTAAGATCAGTCATTTTTAGAGCTATAATCTGATGATGACAGAAGGGCTGTAGGCTCCACCCACAGCCCTAAAAATGAGAAAATCAAAAACATTTTGTGTGGACATTGTTATTTGTTTACTATTTTCTCATCTTTCTTTATGCAGCTTTATTTCTGAAGAACACATCAATATTTGAAACTCTCCCAGTTGGCCAGTGTTTAGACCCCCTCCAAAAGAAAAAGACAACAACAAATAAACAAACAGAAAGAAATGAGTGAGTACAGAGTTATTTATCCTGTAGTGTTTCAGCATCACTGTTTCTGCAACTTGTGTCTTGAAGAACACAGCACTATTTGTAGCGTGCCAGTTGACTACTGTTTAGGTTCTCCTCTCCCAAAATGAAAAAAAAACAAAAACAAGCATTTATCAATGCCAGATGTTCCCAATTGGTATAGAAGCTCTGGTTTAGTAGATGCATTGTGATGCACTGTGTGGGTTATGTATTACCAAAGGTAGGACCTACATTTGTAAATGTGATTGCAGTCTCATAACTTTGTAAAGATTTAATATTTGTGTCCCAAATTGTCAGGATAGTCTTTTATGACCTTGCCTCAAAAGAAGTGCAGATAACATTTCAACTCCTGTCTAAAAGGTGATTTTACTCATGGACTTTGAAATCACCTTTCAGGATACAAAAATGCATTTTGGGGATTTGAAAAATGACAACTTTTACATTCATGAGGTGCTGCAAAGAAATGGCTATTGTTAAAATTTGGAGTACAAATATTCAAAATTACTAAAGTTGTGAGCCTGCATTCACAAAATTCATCATGGGCTCATAGCTTTGTTGTTTTCTAATATTTTTACACCACATTTTCAACCTAACCTTCCTGTGACCCTACCTCATCAACAAGGGCACAGAATATTTTAATTTCTGTCTGAAAGGCAATTCCATGCAGGGACCACAAAATCACCTTTCTGGATATAAAACACATTTTGGCCAGGATTTGAAAAATGCCAGCTATCAGATTTATGATGTGTTGTAAAGAAATTTCTATCTTGTAAATTTGGGGTACAAATATTAATACCAAAGTGACAACCCTTCATTCACAAAACTCAATGCAGGCTTATAACTTTGTTGTTGTTTTGTTTATATATATTTTACACACATTTTCAACGTAGCCTTCTTATGACTTCACCCTCATGAACAAGAGCAAAGAAAATGTTCCACTCCTGCCCAAAAGTGATTTCATGCAGAGAACTCAAAATCACCTTTCGAGACAGATTTATCTAATGTCACTGCAATTGTTTATGAGGTGGCATCCCAAAAAGATACGTTGACAATTTGGGGCAAAAATATGCAAAAATGGCCAAGTTATGCTACTAAGTTCAAAACCTCATTGGAATACATTGAACTGCATATCTGTTTCTTCAGTTCGTTGTCCAGCATTGAAGAGCGAAGATATGTCTGCAGTCCACAGAAGATTACACTGTTGGACCCCTGGTGGATAAGTAAGACTTGGGGTGGTGGGTGCTGAGTAGGAGGGTTGGGTGGGGGATGGTAATGGCCACAACAAACATTGGTAGACATTTTTCTTTTCACAGGTTCTTAAAAAAAAAAAAAAGGAAAAAGCAAAGACAGCCGAATATCTGACCATGACACTGGGGAACTAGGCTCCTTCAGTGTCACTGTTATGTTTTCTGGGGGTGAGGTGGTGGTGCTGAGAAGAAGGGTCAGGTGGGCGGCAGGGTTTCTTTAAAAAAAAAAAGAGATGGTCAGAATGTCAGTCCGACACTGGGGATTAGGCAACCCCAGTGTCGCTGTTATGTGTGTGTGTGTGTGTGTAGACATGGTGCTGAGAGAAAGGGTCACGTGGTGGGAGTAAAAAAAAATACAAGCCATGGAAGTGGCATGAGTAGTGCAGACGTGGTTTCACTTATGAGGTGGAGTGGTGACACTGGGGATTGGGCAGCCCGGTGTCAGTGCTTTGTGTTTGTGGAGGAGGATGCTGAGAGGAGAGTCAGCTGTGAGGGACAGTCAGGGCAGGGGCCAACAGAAAAAAACACATACAAAAAAATGTTAGGAGTGAAGGAGATATGACTGTGCAGTGGGAATGGCACACTTTCCTTTCAACTGGCAGACATTCCAGGCATTCAGGCTGACCATGATGGATCAGCTTGGCTTTTGCTGGTGGCATACATCAAAGGAAGAGCTGACTCATGATTGCATTGGCAGTTTCTTTTCAAGTTTGTGCCATTTCCGCCCTGCAAGCAAAAGTCAATCATGATCAGTTTTGCTGATGATTGATGTGCCATTGATTCACCCATAAAACACTGCTCTGCATTGGATGAACAGTGTCACACTCATCAAAAAGCAGTACTATAGAAATATGTTACGCTGCATGTGCACACAAGGCACATATAAAATTAATGTGTACAGTTATGTGCCCGTTACTGTTTATCAATCCTGCAACTTCTTTTTCCTAAAAAAACCAGCATTTGCATTACTGTTCATTCCCCACTTTTCCTGTATAGGCCCCTCCAGAAAATAGAAAAGAAGACACTTGATCAAGTATAAGTGGTACAAGTGATCACAGGACTGTAAGGTTCAGGTTAAGATGTGGAGGAGTCAAATCGGACCAACACGAGGGTTACGGACTTCAGGAGGATGGACTTTAACATAATGAGGAGGTTATTTAGGAAAGAAATTGAAGGAAGGGAATATAGGAGCTGTGGAGGAGTTAATGGACCCTATCAAAGGAGAGGGGATACTGAAAGCCACTGAAATTTGCATTAAGAAAGTGAGGAAGAACAAAAAAGGAGGAGACCACTCAGGTTTACAAGGGAGGTGGCAGAGACAGTCAGGGAAAGAAAGAGCATTTAGAAAATATAAGATGACACAAAGTAAGGACAGGGAGGCTTATAGGGAGAAGTGGAGGATAGCAGGGCAGAAGATAAGGAGGGCTTAAGCTGACACTGAGGAGAAAATAGCAACTGTAGGCAGGCAAAAAGGGAAATAAATATTTTTAGGAATGTGGGGACAGAAGGAAGACAAGGCAGGGGACAGTATGGAAACCTAGAAACATAGAAACATAGAATTTGATGGCAGATAAGGACCACTTGGCCCACCTAGTCTGCCCATTTTCCTACCTAACAGATAAGCTGCAGATCCTAGTCAACCAACAGCTTACTTCTTCCTACCCCCACTAGGACTGCCTTATGTCTGTCCATGCATTCTTAATTCCCCCATGTTCTTGACTCCACGACCTCCTCAGGAGGCTGTTCCATGCATCCACAATCCTCTCTGTGAAAAAATTCTTCCTCACATTACCTCTGAGCCGTCCCCACTCTATCTTCAAATTGTGCCTCCTTGTTTTTTTCACATCTCTTTTCTGATAGATGATACCCTCTTGGACTTTATTGATTCCCTTGAGGTACTTGAAAGTTTCTATCATGTCCCCTCCCTCCCTTCTTTCCTCAGGGGTATACATATTAAGCTCCTTTAGTCTTTCTTCAGTATGTCTTCTGGTGCAGACCCTGCACCATTTTGGTTGCCCTCCTCTGGACAGCCTCCACTCTGTCTATGTCTTTGAGGAGATGGGGTCTCCAGAACTGCACACAGTACTCAGATGGGGTCTCACCATCTGTACAGAGGGATAACAAATTCCTGTTTTCTACTATTGATGCCTCTTCCTATGCATCCCAGTATCCCCAGCCTTCCTTACTGCCTTCTCACATTGCTTGCCCACCTTTAGATCATCTAATATAATTAACCCCAGTTCCTTTCCATTTTACTGTTGTCTGTATCTCACCCCATTGTGTACTCTTCCCTGGTTTTTGTTTCCCATGTGCATTACCTTGCACTTCTTTGCATTGAATCTGAGCTGCCATACATTTGACCATTCCTCCAGCCTTGCCAAGTCCCTTCTCATCCTTTCCACTCCATGTTGTATCAACCCTGTTGCAGATCTTTGTGTCGTCTGCAAAGAGACATACTTTTCCTTCCAGTTCCTCTTCAATGTCACTTATAAAGATATTAAAAAGGACCGGTCCCAGTACTGAACCCTGTGGTACCCCACTAGTAACCCTCCTTTCTTCACTGTGCACTCCATTTACTACTCTCCTTTGCCTCCTGTTGTCTAGCCAATTTTTATCCGGGCTACCACCATGGGACCCACTCAAGGGATGGCTAACTTGTGTATTAATCTTTGTGTGGGACTGTATCAAATGCCTTGCTAAAATCTAGGTAGGCCATGTCCACAGCCCCTCCCTGGTCTACTACTTTGGTCACCCAGTTAAAGAAATCTATTAGATTCATCTGACACGACCTTCCCATCGTGAGTCCATGCTGCCTTGAGTCCTGTGCCCCACTGACCTCTAGGTACTCAACAATTCTTTCCTTCAGAAGTGATTCCATCATTTTCCCTACCACTGAGGTCAAACTAATTGGTCTGTAGTGTCCTGCCTCTGTCCTGCTCCCACTTTTGTGAAGAGGAATTACATCTTCCCTCCTCCAGTCCTCAGGTACCATCCCATCCTCCCATGATTTGTTAAAGACAGTAGCCAGCGGTGTTACTAGTTCTACCTTAGTTCTTTTAGAATTCTTAGGTGAATCCCTTCTGGCCCCATTGCTTTGTCCACCTTCAATTTTATTAGTTCTTTCAGAACCCTTTCTTCTGTAAAATGAACTGGTATCGACCCCTGTCTTCAGAGTGTTTCTTGTTTGGTTTAGGTACCTCACCCTCCTCTTCCTTTGTGAATACTGAGCAGAAATATTCATTCAGTATCCCTGCTTTTTCACTGTCACCCTCTACCCACATTCCCTCCCTTTATTAAGCCTCAGTATCCCTCCTTTGGTCTTTCTTTGCTCCCTAATGTACCTATAAAGGTCTTATCCCCTTCTTAACAGAATTGGCTATCCTTTCCTCGGTTTGGGCCTTTGCTATTCTGACTGCCTTCCCAGCCTCTTTCTGCTTTAACTGATAAAGTGCTCTGTCCTTCTCCCTTGTGTGTTTCTTTATATTTCCTGAATGCTATCCTTTTCTTTCTTTACCTTCCTGCCACCTCTTTTGAGAACCATAGTGGTTTTGAATGAGAGGGAAGGGAGGCAGGAATACAACTGGAGAGAGACTTTGAGAAAGCAGAGGTGCTAAATAGCTAATTCTACTTGGTCTTCATGAGAGATGGTGGATAGGGGACCTGAGCTTTGGAGGAGGGCAGGGAAGACAAACAGGTGGATCCTAGCCTGCCCAGTGTAGACAGGGTTAGGGAGGACCTAGGCAGATTAAAGGTGGACAAAGCAATGTGGCTAGATGGCTTGTACCTGAGGGTACTCCTGGGGCTGAGTGAGGAACTTGCTGCCCCACTGATGAAACTGTTTAACTTGTCCCTGGATACAGGGTGGGTGCCAAGGGACTGGAGGAGGGCAGATGTGATGCCACTGCACAAGGGGGTGAAATAAGGTGGTAAAAATGATCACTCCTTCAGCCTCACCTCAGTGGTGGGTAAGGTGATGGAGGTGCTATAAACGAAAGGGTGGGGACTACTTGATGCATAGCAGCCTGCAAGATGATAGGCAGCATGGCTTCCATGAATGGGAGGTCATGACAGATAAGCCTGATAGAGTTATTCAATTGGGTGATGTAGGTGGTTAACCAGGGATGGATGGTGGATGTAGTCTATCTGGACTTCAGTAATGCCTTCAACACTGTCACTCACAGAAGGCTAGTAAATAAGATGGAAAGCATAGGGTGGGATGGAAAATAACTAGGTGGGAAGAAAACTGGTTGACTGGCAGAAGCCAGAGAGTGGTGGGAAATGGGGTGCACTCAGGTGAAGGGGTGACAAGTCACGGTGCCCCAGGGGTCAGTACTGGAACCCCTCCTTTTAATATCTACATCAATGATTTAGTTAATGGGCTGGGGAAGGGTGTGGCTATTTGCAGATAATACAAAGATCTGCATAAGGCAGGACCTGAAGATTCTGATGAGGTGGTCAGAAACTTGACAACTGAAATTCAATGCCAAAAAGTGTGCCATGATGCACTTGGGGTGTAAAACACATGAGCAGCTTACACTCTGGTGAGGGTCAAAAAACAGAGCAGGAGAGGGATCTGGAGATTATAATAACAAGCAACCTTAAGGTAGATAGCCAAACAGCAAAGCTATGGAAAAGGCAAATGGAACATTGACATGCACTGGGAGGCATAACTAGCAGAAGGAGGGAGGTACTGATGCCTCTGATGCCATGGTGAGGTCGCACCTGGAGTATGAGGTCCAGTTCTAGAGACTGCACCTACACAAGTACATAGATGGATAGAGAGGGTTCAGAGAAGGGCAACCAAGATGGTGCATGGTATGCAGAGTAAGCCATATGAGCAGAGGTAGGGAATTGGATCTGTACCCATTGGAGACCAGAAGGAGAGGAGGGACATGATTGAAACTTTTAAGAACATGAGAGGGATCAGTAAGGTGAAGAGGATCTTATTTAAAAGGAAGGAGGGCTTAAACTGGAGGTCATAGTCTAAAATCAGAGGGCTGACGATATAGAGGCAACGTAAGGGGTGATTCTTCATGTGGAGGTGGTGGAGACCTGTACCAAACTACCATAGGAGGTAGAGGGGCTGAAATGGTGGATGGATTCAAGAGGGCATGGGACAGACATATGAGGCTGATAAGTTGGGGAAAGGGAGGACCTGTGGAAAAGAAGATGAGTAGAAGGGAGGGCAGACTCAATGGGCCTTTGGGGTCCTTTTCTGCTGTCCTATTTCTGTAATTCTGTGAACACCCACATTAAATTGCATCAGCCATTGTTACTTGTCCCATATCCCTCTGCTCTGCTCTGCTGTTGCTGGTTAAAAATAAAAAAAAAACAGGTGATATAAGTCCGCTCCTCAGTTGTATGATGTGTGGGCTGAGGGTCCCCACCCCAAAAGACATGAGAACCCCTGTAAACAGTTGGTTTGATATTGTTTCACACCCCTTATCTTTTCTCTTTCTTGTTGCCACCATGTTCTGTCAAAAACATCATGTGCTGTGACCTCCACGGACATCCATTATCTACCCTTCCAAAACAAACATCATTCACCTCCCAGTGTCATAGTAAATAGACATGATGAGATGATCACAATGGCTTCAGTGTAAAGTACAAGCAATGACCTATGTAGTCATCACCTGTTCCATGACTGATCAATCCACCATGGCAAACAATAACTCAAGAGCACCCATGACATTGGACAGTATCACCTTCAAGTCCTTCCTCCATTTCATTCAAAATTATTCTGTGCTATAGCATAGACTGACATTCGCTGTCTGCATAAATATGTAGTCATGGTATTGTCTCATTTGGACTGACAAATGTACTGGCAAAGAACAACCACAGAGGCATCAATTACCAGTCTGTCAAGATCACTTCACCTCCCAGTATGTCAGAACAACAGTGTCAGTGGCACTGGGGCAATGTGTGATGCACCTGGTGTGGTAGTGTTGACTTTAACAAACTCAATACTATATTTATATGTATTCACAGTGTGGTTAACAGGGGCAGTAACATGGAGAAATGCTAGTAATACTTGTTACAAATTTGTGAACACTGGATGGAAATTCAACTGAAATAAAACTTCTGTGAAACAACGTGCTGCACCGTGAAACAGAAAATGTGACAGTGTCACTCACAAGATGTCATAATAATAGGATACTACATGGCATGACTTGAGTAATGTGACATGTGTAGTACTCATTTGTGTAGGAGGTATGGAAGACATACTAATCATACTTCTCTGCTATAGCTTGCGGGTTTGGATTAACTGCCGCACCATACCACAGAGATGATTACTGCTATAGTACTTTGACTGTGATGGTATCCTCTGACTTCAATAAATCACATCTCCTTCAACCATCACACAGGTTAGTAGAAATAATTTGCATTTAGTCTACTGATGAATCCTTATTACTTGTCTTATTAGTGCGACCACTGTGGCACCCACCCTATTAGGTTATCGGTATGCTATCCATTCCCCAGGTCACCACTAACTCTCCGCTGATGGTACTGGAGTTCTTGGTCAGCTACTTTCTGCCTCTCCATTCCTTCTTTGATATGCTCCTTCCTCTCTCACCTCTCTCCTTCTCTTCCTCTCAAATTGCTGGCTGCCTTCAGAGAACAACAAATGTGTCTTCCTGCCTTTCCTCTCTCCCACCTGGATATGAGCTGTGACTCAGTGTGCCTTTCCCTGTGCGGATATTTTAATAAGTATATAAATGTACTTGTGGGTATCATGGAGCACTCAGTTCAGTGTGATGATATAGACAAAGTCAAACAATGCACCACAGGGCATGGTGGTCGACATTTATTTTAAAGTGCAGACATAGCAAATAGAGACTGCCCAACAGCTCAGGCACACCTCAACTGGTTTTGTGCCATCATGCATCTCCAGGAAGATGTTATGCCTAGTGTCCACTCTCAATAAAAGGGTGTTTGCTAAAGTGATTGTGCAGTTAAAACATCAAATAGTAATATATACAAAACTCCTAAAATAATTAAAAACAAGATAAATATCCACATTCTCTGAATGGTACTATTCTTATTTGCTATACTTATTTTTTATTTTAACATACATTTAATTCAGCCTTATACTCAAATAATGTTGAGTATGTTAGTTCTCTACTTCAGTATTTTAATGTCATTCCTATGTCAGATACAATTCTGGTCCACACACATATTTTAATTCTTAGTTCCTAGAATAATTTATAGTAATTGATTAATTCATTAATCCTGATGTGAAAGGAGAAGCTGATTAATTCTATTTTGTTTTTACAGCAAGATGCTGAATCCTTGAGAGTTCAAAAGTCCATTCAAATAGACTTCATAACTCCATCTTTTAATTCCTACTTAACCTAAAAGGAATAGAAGAAAAAGCTCCAGTGAGCATATGGCACACGACACTTACAATTATTTTGTCTACTGGATCCCTACTGTGGAAAAACAGCAGTTTTGAGCCAGAATTGACTGTTGGAGTCAGTGTGATGAAAACCTGTCATTCTTTATTCTGCTCAATGGCTTGGCAACCCATTGGTGCTGCTATGCCTAATTGGTCAGTACTGGCTGGTCTACTGAAGACCCATGTTCAGGAAATCAGTGTTCATTTGCTGGACAGCTTTCCTTTACATGTGCATATGGCATCATTATAGCCCCAATATGGTTGATCATCATCATCAGTGACCCTTTAGAGAGGGTGTAACTCAGGTACAGTTTAACACTGTTTACAGCCACACTAAGCAATGCTGCACTTGCTTCTGTCTAGACCTGAGGACTTGCCTGGTAGGGTCGCATAACTAATAAGTGTCTACTGTTTCTGAAAGAATTGTTTGTAAATTATTATGCTCCTTTTCTAGAACCATACCTTGGATTACATCTGCTGCTGCTGTCATGATGATTTCACCCTCCTCTGTGCATGGACATCTTCAGAAGGTAAGTAAAGATCTCCTTGCAGTTAACTGTATTTTCGAGAGGTGACAGAAGAGCTCTTCTCAGACTCATTATTATGTGTGGTCATAGCTCAGTGCTTATGTAACATATATATTGAAATGATGTAGATGGTTGATGGAACAGAGGCCAGCATAGAATGATTTGTGCTTAGGTACTTGGATGCTTGAACTGAGTCATTTGATAATATTTGATGGTTTTGGCCTTCTCTGTATCCCACCTGTAGGAAGGAAGGAGGCTTGGTTTAGAATTATGGAACCCCAAAAAGAATAAATATCAATGAATGTTCAGAAACTGAATGCTGAAGTAGTCGCATAACAACTTAAGATAGGAATAGACGATCACCCTCCAACTCCGGAGAGGTGACCAGTAGCACTCAGGAGAGGAAAAACCCCTTGGGGGAAACCTCTGAGGACCCATGGTTATTGACCTGCCCATCCTTATGGGCATACTAAAGGAGAGAGATCCTAATTAAACTAATTAATCAGCTAATCTGAATTCTAATAGTAGAATTTAATCCAGATAATTGGAGCTTGAGGAAGAACTGAATTATAAATGTCCAGTGAAGCAATTTCCTCCTAATAAACTCTGAGTCAGAGTCCATGTACAATTGAATGATGGAGAGTGGATATCTTGAAGGACCGCCTTCTGTGCTTCAGTTGATAGAGGGCATAATCCATGAAATTGTATGATAGTGGAGATGAAGTTGATGACTGATGAACTTAATACAGAATACCTGAAGATACTTGAATCCAAGCTTTGACATCAACGGGCAGCATGAATAGAATTAATCGACTTCCAGTTGTCTAATAATAGAGGGTTTGAAAAGTACAAGGAATGAGAGATGGTTTAAGGCTAGGTTATCGAGTAATGAATCCAGTTCTGATAAGTACGTATATTCTTTAGGAAATGATATGAAAACAACGGCTGTAGAGCTGAGCTAGAATAATGGCAGGCTGTATAGTAATCGGACACACTGGTGCAAGGCTATGAGCATCCAAGTAGTATAATAGGGAGCCCAAAGTATAAGCCGGGTGAAATTCCAATCCGAAGAGAGGTATAAGGAGCAGAATTACACCAATGAAGGCAGAGAGAGGAACAGGACGTGGCAACCAGCCCCTGAAGAAGGTGTAGCTGAATCAATAGCAGGTGAAGTAGGAGAGAGCGGCTGATGCCAGGTAAAGGATGCATAGTCAGACCCAAGGAAGTCTGCTGGAGAATAAAACTAGACAGTTTGTCCCTCGACGAAAGCACAGTGTGGTCAGCAGCTGGAGAGTAAGTAGAGACGAGGGCTCAGGTAACAGAAAATGGCAGCCAGACCGATGGAGGGCAGCCAGCAGGAATAGTGGTATACATGCTCCAGAGACATAGCTTGAGTCAGTTTAGAGCAGAGCAGTACTGCAGTTGTAAGGCAGACATATAGAACGGAATGTGCTGAGGACTGACAGATCTATTAGATCAAGGATGGCATGGATCACCTCGAAGAGACCGTGGCATAGAGATGGCAACTTGATGAGGAATATCAGTAGAAACTGTAGGTATGCAGTATGCGAGCATCAATAACATGATGAGACCCGAATAGTTGAGCATAAGAGTCCTGGATGGAGACAACTGAAGAGGCTGAGTCAAGTGGAGTAGTGATGTAACAGAGCTATAGACGGTGAAGCACAATAGGATAAGGTCTTCATGAGGCGTGACTAAGCGTCCTGGAAAGGGAAGCAGCAGCAATTCCACACGGATGAAGCAGCAGGGCAAAGCATTCAAGAAGAAAGGAGCAATGAAGAAATGGCCAGGTGCAATCCATAATAAAGAGCATCTGGATGGCCGACGGTAGCAGGTATGCACATAGTAGAAATGCCAATCTTCTAGGCCCAAGCAGGGGAGGCAGAAGTAGGAACCCCCAGCCCAATGGGTGAAGGCAGGTCGTAGAAGCATACAATTAGTAGGTAAACCTCCCAGCCCAATGGCTAAGGCAGGTCAGAGAAGCAGACAATTAGTATATAATCCTCCCAGCCTGAAGGGCGAAGGCAGGACATAAAAGCAAGTAGCATGTAATCCTCCAGCCTGATGGGCGAAGGCAGGCATAGAATTGAGAACCTCCATGCTCTGAGCTGAATGAGGCAGGCAGAGAGTAGAAGGAGGAAACCTCCCAGTCCGATGGGTGAAGGCAGGTCATAGAAGCAGATGATTATGGTGCAGTAATACAAATAAACAAAGGACCTCCCAGCCCATAGGGCATAGGTCTGATGAAATGCGATGGCTAACCTCCGCCTTATGGGCAAGACAGGTAGCAGCAATGGTAGATAATGCCATGGAGATATTGAACTGCATGCAATGTAGAGGGTCACGTCCCTGGTAGGAAGAGATCCCAGGAATACGGAAACATAGGGCAAAAGGATGCCAGTTCATGAGGATCACAGTAGATTGAATGGTAGGTTAGATGAGATGACCTCTAAGCCCGGGTGAAGCAGGTAACATGAGCAAGTAAGGTAAATTGAACCTGCCTAAGTTGTAGTAAACAAGGTGCATGAAGTAGACGTGAGAGCAGGGAAGCAGCAAAGTGTCCAAAGAATAGAAGAGTAATGTCGAGACATTAAACACGAATCCTTAGTAAGGAGCTTCCTGGGCCGCTGCCATGGCAGCAGGCAGGCATATAGAGGAGAAGCGAACCTTTAGGCCCCGAGCTGGCGAGGCAGGAAGAGGAGAAGCAGCATACCCCTGGCCCAAGGCGAATCAGGACATAGAAGTGGGCAAATATATTGCAGCCGGACCCACAAAAGTCAGCAGGTAATGTAATAATAGTGGCAGCTAAGCACCAGAGGTGAGGAATATACCTGGTACAAGGAATCTGATCAAGCTTCCAGTCACACAGAAGCAGCAGACAGAATGGATATGGAGCTGGCATGCCCACCAAGTTATGCAGAGGAATATGGAGAAAGTCAGGTTGACTCGAAGCTTGGGAAAGAAATCAGCCTAGTAGCCAAAGAAACCACAGTGTCTGTATCCTGGAGTAGCTGGCAGGAACCACCGATGAAGCCTGTAGACAGGAATGCCAACTTTGATGAATCTGTGCAGGTGCTCATTGCCAGTATTTGTCCTGTGACCAAGTTCCCTATGAATCCATGTTACTGACTGCCCTGGAAAATTTGAGGTGCAGTTGTCAATTCTGTGGGTGCTGGAGCACCCAAGCACCCATGGAGGCAGTTCCTATGCCTGTAGAGGGATGCGAGTAGCGGAAGAGAAGCAGCACATGGAGTCGAGGCGAAGCGGATGACCCTCCCCAGAAAAAAGCGAGCACAGAGAAAGGAGCTCGTCTGTGGTAGCAGCAGGACGCTGAATGCAACGTCCGACTGCCGAGGAGGCTGAGCCAGCAGAGAAATGGGGAATGCAGAGTAGGCAATTTAGCAGAGGAGCTGGCAGCGGCAAGCTGGCAATCATAGCAGCTGGAGACCAAGCCTTGTGGCAGCATAAACGAAAGACGAGAGCAAAGCTAGAGCGGTAACGGAAAACCCACAGGCTGAAGGAGGTCGATGATGCGTGAAGAACGGAGCAGTGACGCATTGGAGTGAGCCGGGATGCTCAGAGAAGGGGGGAAGAATAAGGTGGAGCAGGAAAAAGTAGGCAAACAAAGAGAAAGCACAGGCAGTGAGGAGAACCACTCTCCCAACAGACAGGAGCAACAGGAGGCGCAGGGCAAAGGAGAGGAGGAAACAGCAAAGAAAAACAAAGACAGGAGGTGGGCAGGAGCCCCGGACCCTGGCCAGAACAACAGTGAGTCGACTCGCTCTAAGTGAAGGTGGGAGTTAGCTGCTCCACTTAAATAGGCAATGGGGAGGAGCCTTCCCACATAACCTCGAATCCCTTTAATTACAGCAGGCAGCTGCAGGGTACTGGCTGGTTGTACTACCATACTCTGGAAGTGGGAGAGGTGTTAACTTCATAATCACTTTTTGGGGGCTATTGCCGTAACAGTTTCAGACAGGGATGTGACTTGTCAGGTAGTATTTCTTCACTAAGGGTGTAGTTGGATGCGAGTAACACAATCCTCCAACATGGTTAGCATTGCCGCCTGTCTGGCATTGGACTGATAACGCTGGTTCTTAGGGTCTTTACTCGGATACCCCTTTATCAGGTCTAGTGTCATTTTAAATGTAGTCGATTGTTTAGCTTATGTTCAGGGAGGGATCACAACACACAAATGACTGTATCAAATCATGTAATGTTTTGGCTACATATCCAGGTTGTACCATGAAGTTCTTCTGATTCCGTGTGTCCCCATGTGTTTTTGCGGCTCTCTGTATGATTTTCTTTCCAGATCTGCCTGTATAAGGCTTTAAGTGCTCCCCTGCTGCCTGCTGCTGCTGCTGCTGAGATCCCAATGAGTTTGCCAGCCCTGTGGCCTCATGGTGTGTCCATCACAAGTGCCCAGGTTAGTACCAACGTTTGTTACACTTTGCTATTTTTTTAAACAGGTCATTATATAGGAATGGGATAGGTGAAAATTCAGACAGACATTCAGGTAACTTGGGGCGCCATGGTGCAAACCAGTTGTGGTGGCAGATTAGGTAGTGAGAGAATGTTCAGACTTGGCGGGCCAGCTTCCCAGGCATTCTACTTCTGCTAAGCAATGCCATGTTTCCCTTATGTTTCTGTATTTCTGTAAGATTTTCTTTTCAGGTCTGTCTATGTAAGGCTTTAAGGGTGTTGCTGCTGCCTTCTGCTACTCTGAGATCCCCATGTGTCTGCCTGCCCTGTGGCTTCATGGTGTGTCCATCACAAGTGCCCAGGTAACTACCGATGTGCTACACTTTGCTATTGTTTTTTTCTCAGATAGGTCATTATATGGGAATGGGATAGGTGTACATCAGTAAGACTTCAAGGCAGGTTGAGGTGGGGTGAGGTGGAGGCCACCACAGGTGCAGACCAGTTGTGGTGGCAGATTAGGTAGTGAGAGGATGTTCAGACTTGGTGGGCCAGCCTCTCAGACAGTCTGCCCTGCTAACCAATGCCATGTTTCCTGCATTTCTGCAGCTCTCTGTATGATTTTCTTTTCAGGTCTGACTATGTAAGGCTCAACAGATTCTATCGCTGCTCCTGCTGTCCTGATGTAGTCTGCCAGGCCTGTGGCTTCATGGTGTGTCCATTGCAAGTCCCAAGGTAAGTAATATGTTCAATCAAAGATTATTATTAATTTTCTTCAAGCACTGGTTTCATTAACTTAGCCATGGCACGACATGTGGTGCAGTGACCTCCACTCTGGGCTGAGCTGGTGTAGGTGTGTCCAAGGGAATATACACAGTCTGAGGTAAAGTAACAGTGAAGTTTCTTTAAGGCAGCTCTGACTCTGTCCAGTGTTCCAACACAGCAAAATAAACACTCACTGCCTCTTGTTACCAGCTACTGTGGTTCCTAGCTTCAGGTAGAATCATACCATCCACATACATACTCCACAGTCCTTTACAACAGTCTTAGTTTGAATTCACCATTTGCATCACTGCTTCTGGCTTTTGCCAGGTTTCACTCTGTCTAAGGGAGTTTTATACACTACCCAATCAACATTGACTGCAACTGTGTTTGAGTAGTTTCACCCAGATGCTTTCAGAACTATCCATGTTTAACTAGCTCCCTACCGGTTGCTTCCAGAGCTGTCTGTGTTTAACCCTTTTAGGATTTCGACTATGGGAATAGAGCTTTATCCATACTTCTGCTGTCATGAATTGCATAAAGGATAATGGATAGGGATTTATTAGTAACCACGCTGTAACTGCTTCGAGAGGTTACTGTGACAATTTAGTAAACCTCTAAAGTGAAGCTCGAGAGGTTTAAAGTTGCCATGGTAACCCCTTTGGTAGCGGTTTCAGCGGTGTTGTTGATAAATCCCTATTCATTATAGCTCATAGCGATAGGCAAAAACTGAAGATAGTACTTACTTTGTAATGTTTCTTATAGTGCCTCTCCAGATTAATGCCAGGTCTCACCACCATGGCTATTTATTGTGCACCACTTGTGTAAAGGACCAGCACATGCATAGATCTACCCTGTTCATATGATATCGATGTGATGTACCATGAGGGATTAACAACCTCTTGACATCACATCAGTACCAGAACAACTAAATAAACTTTCCAATTTGGTCAAAATAAGGACTACCATACATTATATATGGAATAATGGCTGGATAGGGGTTATAATGAGATTTACACACCCTGAGGTGGGATGCCATAAACCCTGAGAATGAAGTTCAAGGGGTTTATTAGGCATCCCACCCCAACAGAGTGTGTAAAATTGAGTTTACTCCCTACCAGTCTTTATTTTATATAATTGTTAAGAGCATTTTCTCGCCACAGCAGCTATATAAAATAAAGATATTTCTATGGAGCCAGGACCAGTCGGGTTTCAATGCAGTCCATGGCTCCTGATGAAAACCATTGTTCTTTTGTTTTATTTTTTCAGTTTCATTTTTTTTCTTAGCCCTAAGCCTTTGATGGAAAAAATGATGCCCAGTTGTTTAAAACTTACCACTACTGACTCCAAGTGGCAAAACCATGTAGAGCTGGGATGGCTGTCAGTATGGAAGAGAAAAGGAGCTTTTGGCTGTGCATGCTCAGTGCGAGAGAAACCCAGCACATGTTTGCTGCTATAACCTGTGAGTAGGTAATAACAGTGAATTATAACTGGGTTTGCATGGAAGAAAACACTCCCTAGTTATTACATATAGAATAAATGATGGGCATGTGGTATATATGAGATAAACCTGTGAAGGAGTTAACCAAATCATAAAGCCACAAACCTTAAGGTCAAGTGGTTTTATGATCTGGTTAGCTCCCTTGAGGGTTTATATCCATGTGCCACAGTTCCACTTCCTCCATCATTTATTTTATATAATACATTTGGATGGTTACTGCTAGTTTTAATCTCAATTAGTAAACAGGAAAAGGTATACAGTGGGGAAAGCCCGGGGAGAGAAGTTGGCTGCGAGCGGGCCCTGGGGACTCGGGAGCAGGGGACACTGAAGAGGAGCAGCTGCAGCAGAATGTGTGAAAGACACAGGACAAAGGACACAGGGAAGTGCCTTCTTTTATATATACAGTATATAGTTTCTTATTTGGTGCAGTTCCTGTGTGGCAGATATAGTTATTTTAGAGTGCTGGAACATCTCCTATGTTTCATCTGGCAGGGCAGGACTTGCAGAGGTGCATGAGGGAATACTGGAGGCCTGATAAAAGGCCTTGAGTAGTTATTGGAGGTCTTGGTGTGAACAGCCAAGGCTAACACCTCTAATGGGAGCTGAGATTGGGCCCTATTCCCACCCTCCCCCATCCCTCCAACCCTGCCTACTGCACATATATAGTGGGTGCGCTACCCTACGATTGGTGGAAAGGAACTGCCAGATGCAGACCATTTATAGGCCAACAGTTAAGCTACAGGGTGGGGTAATAGGCAGTTTATAAAGCACTCTCACCTTAGGCCTTCAGCAGGAGCACATACAGGAAGTGCTGTTTGATGGAGTTTCTGAGGAATTCACTGTGGGGAACACTTAACTGAGGTCAAGAACATCACAGGCCAAATAATGCTTTAACAGGTCACCTGGGGCATTTGGGCCTTAGAGGTGGGACGGGAATATGATGATGACAAGGGCGGGAAGCTCAGGGGAGGGCATATGAGGCACCTGAGGACATGTGGACTGAGCCAGCTAGCAGTGAGGCTGCAGTCGGATATAGTCTCCAAGGGACCACGCTGGGTGTGGGTTGGGAGTCTGTTTAGGAGAGCCAAACATGTTTACCATGGATAGGAGTCCAAAGTGGGAAAAGGCCAGGAGGGCAGGACCAGTCCATTGGTAGGGAGGATGGGAATGGGCAGTCAATCAGGCAGGAGCAGAGGAGGATTATATGCTGCCAGGGATGCGGAACAGTCATATTCCTGGGAGAGTGATGGAGGACAGGGGCTGTATGGGTGTGCTGGCAGATGGGTCAGCTTAAGAGGAGATTGGGTGATTGAAGAAGGAACTGGAGGCATGGGGACAGGTTGGGGAGAAATTCAGGTGAGAGGGAACCCGATGAGTCATTCACGACAACCAGCAGCAGGCCATCAAAAGGAAAAACTAGAGGGATCAGGAGGTGGGCCTCACAATCATATGCATTCACAGGTGGTAACTGAAAACTGGTGGTGGACCAGGCATAGAAACAAGGCTGCAGCTGTGCCAGTGCAGTGTTGTAAGCTCAGGGAGTGGTGGTGGGGACAATCAGGTACATGGGATTACCAGCACAAACCGATTCCAAGTTTTAGCTAGTCTGGAGGAGCAGGAAGGGACCATTAGTGGAGCTACTGAGTTGGCTAAGGGAGAGGGCACTACAGGAGGAAAAGGACACAGCACAGAATCGACAGGCTCTAGCGGTAGACCAAGTAACCACAGGGACAAGGGACACCAGGACGGGGTTGTTTCAGCAATGCATGTGGATAGCTGAGCAAGGAGATGGGGCAGGGGAAACAGCAGGTGGCCTGGATGTGCGCAACTCAAGGAAGGCACAGGGAATAGTAGTGAAGGGGAAGCAGGGTGGAGGGTGGCATAAAAGTGTGGGAGAGGAAGCACAAGGGGACTGGTTTGAAGTGGACACCGTGAGGATAGGGCACAGAATGGGAGAGCAAAGGGGGGTGTAACTGGGGGATGGGTAGAGGGATCAGGTTGGGGGCAGAATTATATTAGCAACAAGAGGAGATCATGTTAGAGGAGAGAGTCATAATTCTGGGGATTTAATACTAAGGTGTAAAATGGGGAAGGGTGCCAGAAAAGCAACATCTGGGTTGAGTGTATTCTGGGCATGACAGCAGGAAGGGTGAGTCAGCATATTACTAGATGTGTAAGGAAGGTGGGGATAAGCAGCCCATCATTGTACACCTTGGAACAAACAATCTGAAAAGAAAGAAAGGTGAGCAGGCATACTCCAAGCACTCCATGGTGTGCAATTTTATTTAGGGGGCAGCAAATAGGCTCTGAACTGCTTTCTTTTTCCATGAGCACTAACAAGAAAATACTGAACCTTTCTGTAATTTTATTCATAGGAGTCGAAACTAGAAGGACTGGTCACTAATACTCTCTTTGCATCCCAAGGACAATACAACTTTACAGGCGCTGGGCTGGTATGTGGGTGTCTTAGGAACAATGCATGGCATTTGTATTTACCCATGCATGACAACAACCACTGTTATGAGATACAAAGTTGTATTTATTGTGCCAAATGAGGCAACAAACACAGTCCTGGTGTATATTTGTATATTGTCTGCTAAACGGGGTAGCTCACCCAACAAGGGGCGGGGTAGATAAGTCCTTTTTGTTGTGCAGATCTGAAATCCTGGCTACACCCCAGATATAGGAGGTTCAGGATAGCTTCAGGAAGTGGGGATCTATGCAGGAGGAGGGAAGGACAGTAGTGTTCTCGGTAGTCCTACCAGTGTCAAGAGCAAGTACAGTCAAGAAGCACAGAATCATGGACTTCAACAAGTGGCTGAGAGAATGGTGAGTCCATAGGGTATGGATTGGTGGGAGAGTGGGGTAGGACATGGGAAAACACACACATCTATAAGCAGGGATAGGCTACATCTCAGTACAGAAGGATCACAGGTGTTAAAGCAGAGACTGGGTGAATTTATCAGCAAAATATTTAATTTAAACTAGCTGGAGGATGGGGCTATGGAGGTTGATTGAGCCAGAGAGGGGTCGAAGACCTCCCCGCACAAGGATTGATAAACTTGACTAGGATTGGGGGTGGAGGGAGGGTAAGGAGGCAGCAGATAAATATACAGGGCAGAAGGTGGTAGCACTAAATGTTAGGCGCCTGGGAACAAGATAGCAGAGCTGCAGGTGTTGATGGCAGAGGGGAGGTAGACATAGCTGCCATTACCGAGATGTGGGTAACCCTAAACCATGACTGGGACTTGGCCATCCCAGGATTAAATTATTCAAGAGGACAGAGAAAAGAGGAAGGGAAGTAGCCATTTATGTTAGAGAAGGATAGGATGTATTACAGAGGAGGGGAGAATGGCAGATCAGAAGTCATTTGGCTGCAACTTCATGCCTCAACGGGAGCTCAAGGTCCGATTGGGGTTGTTTATAGGCCCCAACCCAGAAAGAGTACACAAACATAGAACTGGGGAGCAGCTAAGGAGACTCCAGTGGCAAAAGGGAGTGCTGTGGTGGTGGGGACTTTTCTACCAGGATTGGATTGGAGCATCCCAGCTACCACATGTGGCAAGCAGCAGATCCTCTTGGAAGCAATCCAGGATGACTTCCTGACCCAAAGAGTGACAGTGCCAAGAGAGGAGAAAATTCTTGACCTGGTGCTGGAGGATGGGAAAATGTCAGGGATGTTCAGCTGGATGAACTACTGGTGGGTAATGATCGCTGCACAGTTTGATTCTAAATGGTATCATGTTATAATAGCAACTCAAAATGAGTGACTAGTAATATAGCAACTCATTTTGGGTTGTGTGGACTACCCTGCAAAATAGAGGTATGGGACAACGACTATAGGGAAGAGGCGTATAGAAGTGAGAATACAGGGAAGGCGAAGGACAGGTAAGGGTTTTTCAGGGACTGGAGTACCTGCTCCTGTTTAGCTAGCAGTGTGGTGTGGTAGAGCATGCTAAGTTTGGAAGTGGAAGCGGATCGCATTTTATGCAGCTGCGAGCTATGGCACTTGATTTTGCCCGACATCAGATTTTGCCTCCTCCCAGACATGCACCCCCTGGGTTGAGAATCCTAATTCAGGTGGATGTGGGAGAAGTGGCATGGGGGTGCTCAGCCCTCCTACAAAACACTTTTTGGCATCCAGATGTCGAATTAGCCAACAAGTGTATATTGCCAATTTGCTTTTGGCGATATACACTCACCATAACAGTGATCGCTGTTTTGGAATGGCATGATTTTGACATGGAACCGTTCTCAATCAATTTGGGTAGGAAACAGCCTCTACAAAAACTAAGATCCTGGACTTCAGAGGGCAGACTTTGTCATATGGGTCACATACTGCAAAAACTTAAACACATCCACCCACACTAGATGTAGAACAGAAATGGACAATAATCAAGCTTAGACTAAATGAATCCACTAAAGCTTATGTCATGAGCCACTGTACAAAATCCAGGTCCAAAAATCCATGCTGGATGACTAGAGAGATAGGAGAAGCTAAGAGATAAGAGAAATGCATTCTGAACCTACAAGAGAACTAAAAGGGCAGAAGACAGAGAGGATTATGTGAGGAAATCCAGGAAGTGTGTAGAACAGTAAGGGCTGCAAAGGCAGCTAGGGAAGGAGATTAGTGTGGGGGATAAAAGAAGGGAAAAGGATTTCTTCTGATATATCAGGGGAAATGAGGAAGAGCAAGGATCAGATCATTAGGATCAGGAAAGGCAGTGGGTGGGTAGATAAAGAGGTTGAGATGGCAGAAGTACTCAATGAGTACTTTGTTCAGTTTTCACAAGGAAGGAAATGGGCCCATACCTGAAAGGAAGAGGGGTGGGGGGTGAGGCAACAACAGATGGAGAAACTATGGTAGACAGGGTGCTGGGGAGGACTTAGGTCCCTGAGGGTGGACAAGGCACCTGGGCCAGACAGAGTACATCCCAGGGTGCTGAGGGAGCTGGCAGAGGTCCTGGCAGGGCTATTGGAGGATCTGTGCAACACCTTTCTAAATACAGGGTGTATGCCGAGGGATTGGAGGGAGGCACCGTGGTACCTCTCCATAAGAGTGGGCTCAAGGATGAGCCAGGGAACCACAGACCAGTGACCCTTACCACATTTGTAGGAAAACTGATGGAGACTATCATCAAAAAGGGCTGGTGCAATTTCTTGAGGATAATGATCTATAGGATGACAGGCAGCATGGGTTTGTCTCTGACAGATCCTGCCAGACAAACTTGGTTGACTTTTATGACTGGGTCATGCAGGGCACTGAATGGGGCCATGCAGTGGATGTAATCTACCTGGATTTCAGCAAGGCCTTTGATTCAGTGCCACATGGTGGGTTGACCTGCAAGTTGAAGAGTCTGGGAGTGGAAGAAACTAGTCAGATGGTTTGAAAACTGGCTGCGGAATAGACAGCAGAAGGTTGTGGCTGGAGGTGAGGCATCTAACACAGAACAGTGACAGAGTGGTCTCACAGGGCTCGGTATTAGGACCAGCCCTGTTTAACATTCATCACAGAAATAGCAGTAGGGATCAAAATAAGATCAGTCTCTTGCAGGCGACACCAAGATCGGTGCTGAGGTGGATGGGGGCAAGGGGTTAAAGTGCTTCAGGAGGATTTGGCAAAACTGGAGGAATGGTCACACAACTGGCAGCTTGGGTTCAATGCCAAGAAGTGCAAAATAATGCATTTGGAGCCAGGGCAAGTTACAGTTACTAGTTGAAATTGTCCAATTATCTACATCCAAGAGAAAAGGACCTGGGAGATGAAAAACTCTGCACAGTGCAGGAAGGCAGCAGCAAAGGCAAATAGGATGCTAGGGTGCATTGCTGGGGATTACATCCAGAAGTAGTGAGGTCATATTGCCCTGTACAGGTCCCTGGGTGAGGCCTCACTTGGAGTCTGCGTGCAGTTCTGGTGCCCATACTTAAAGGGACATCAAACTGCTGGAGGCAGTGCAGCGAGAGCAACAAAGATGACCACAGGATTGGGGTAGACCTTAAGAAGAAAGACTAAGAGAGCTCAATATGCATACCCTGGAGGATAGAAGAGAGAGAGGGGATATGATTAAGACCTTCAAGTACCTGAAGTGGATGAACAGAGAGGGTACCAGAGGTCTGTTCACTCTTAAGAGCGGAAAGAAATCAGTGGAAATCAGAGGGCATTCTCTGAAATTGGAAGGGGCAGATTCAGGAGGAAATAAAGAGACACTATTCACCGAAAGGGTGGTGTCAGTCTGCAACGCGCCAGAGGAAGTTGTAACACTGCAGACAGTGGGAGCTTCAAGAAGTGGTGGGACTGATTCAAAGGGAGAGTACAAACCAGGAGGGCAGAGAGGTGGGAGGAAGGTAACTGAGACTGGGGGCAGCTGCAGTCTAATGGACTGATGTGCTGCACACTTGGATAGGCTTGATGACAATAAGGCCCGTATGTATCAGCTGGCAATTTCGAATATTCTTAACAAGTGCTATTCATTTCTGTGGGGAAAAGTCCCATTCTATAGTATATCTATCTACCACTCTGTCACAACATCATCACGGCATGGTGACATACAGAGGTTTGTGTGTGTGTGTGTGTGTGTGCGTGCGTGCAGCATGCGCGCGCATCGCAAGCGCATTGTGCTGTCTTGTTACTGAAACAGTTCACGCAAGAAAATGGTAGGGGTTTACAACACATGGTTGCAGCGATTCAGGTGTGAATGTGCATGGTACATCCAGCAGACATGGGTTTAATTCTCACCTTCACAGTCTCCACTTGTAAATAGTGTGGCTGCCTTGAGCAATATACTCAACCTCCTGTTTACCCAGATCACGCCTATAAATTAGCATAGTGCATGATAGCCATCTTGCTTACCTGATTGCCTAACACAGATAAACATAATGGTGCAGACATGATTTCCTATCACTATTAAGGTCTTGTCTGACCTCACCCAGAGATAGTGATGCTAGCCCCCTCACCCGACAGCAGTTTCTGCAGACTAGTTCCAGATATCCACCTGACAGTCTGCGATGATCCTTCTATTTCATGGTCACATTTTGTCCACAGTGCAGTAAATTTGCAAACCATGATCAGCCCCACACCCTCCCCACTAACCTACCAGCCATTCACTGTTCAAAATTCTGCAGATGACACCACACCCTCCATTAAG
This sequence comes from Neoceratodus forsteri, assembly GCA_016271365.2. NCBI lineage: Eukaryota > Metazoa > Chordata > Ceratodontiformes > Ceratodontidae > Neoceratodus > Neoceratodus forsteri. The sequence continues at coordinate 1,220,059,485 of CM057459.1, read as the reverse complement.
GTGGTAATGAAAAGTAACACTGCGTTGCCTACTGCAATGCTGCAGTTTAGTGACATGGACACAGTCTTCACAAGTAATGAGTCACCAATATTTCAAAAAGCTGACTGGTGCAGGCAAGGCTATTCCACTTCTTAGAGTGCTATGGCTTTGGCCATGAATGGCATAGCCCCTCTTCCAGCAACCATGGAGCCACAGCTGGATAACCTGTACCGGACTACAAAGGCACCAATTTTAACAGTTGTCATCTCATATTTTATAACAGTTATAAGGATCGATATAGATGAGCTGACAGCCCTATGCCATCTGGCTGAGTCCCGATGATGTTAAGCTCCATGCACCTGTACTACTGGCATGATCCACCCCCATGCCGCAATCACCCTGATGCATGGACTGCAATGCAGGTGTGTTTTACAATGACTTGTGTTATGATTTACAGGGCCCTTGGGAAATATCAGTGGTTATTCAGCACCAGGACAGAGGAAGGGATCGGGTGGCCAGCTTTTCCTTAGAGCACTTCACCTTCACAACACAGCTTTTTGCAGTAGTGCCTTTTGACTATGGTGTAGAGCTGCAGGTAAGGTTCCAGTGGTTTGCTGTGGTAGAACACCAAAATAGTAGTCTTTGCATTCAGTTTTTCATCACTACATTTAATTTGTTAACAATGTAAACAGTACACCAGATAAGGATCCCCACTGCTTGTGTTCGGTCCTCCTGATCCTGCTGCGCTATTGGAGGATCAGCACCAACGGATGGAGCAGTTGCAGTTCATTTTTTTATTCTATTTAGTCTTTTGTGCCACCTCTCTCTGCTGGGCCATCTGCCGAGTCACGGACCCCTCGGCTGTGGCATCCCACATGAGCTGCTCCTGGGACCCCAGGATTATCCCCAGGTAGAGATGTGGCACCAAGCCCCTAAGGTGCCACGAACAATGGATAGGGCAGGTGTCAGCCTGGGAGTCGATCACAGTTGAGAGGTGGGCATCACTTAAGGCAGAGAGGGTAGGCTTGGGTTTCTCTGCCTGGGGGTGGAACATGCAATTACAGCGTCCATGCCCCCCTTGTAACCTTGCTGGTGCCAGATGCTGCTGCACTCCTGGCCTCACCAGGGTTCCCCTTGTACCGTGACATCCCACACCTTCCTCCTAGAGAAGGAGAGCAGTCATGGGATGCTTGATCCTTCTCCTCCTTTGCCGCCCACCGAAGGACATCGAGTCCATTCCCCGAACCCGGCCGCTGCATCGCAAGTGGAATCTATCTGCTGCGCTGTTGGGATGACTTGCAGTTGCAGTTCCTGTGGCACCTGTTGTAAATGGACAGGAGTAATTTAGGTCAGTGTTGGAAGTTGCATAGAAACACAGAAATATGGAAACTGTTGGCAGATAAGGATCACTTAGCTCACCTAGTCTGCCCATTGTCCCTACCATCCATAATACCACAGATCGTACTTGATCTTTGGCTTTTGCCCTCTCTTTCCTATTGCTAGGACTCCCTTGTGCCTATAAAATGCATTTTGAGCTCCTCTACCGTTTTGCCCCACCCCTCTTCTGAGAGGCTGTTCCATGCATCCACCACCCTTTCTGTGAAAAAGTACTTCCTCACGGTTACCCTGAGTCTACTCCCCTCCAGCCTCAAATAATGACCCCCAGTTCTAGAACATCTTTTTAAAAAAAAAACGTGCTACCCTCTTGTACCTTATTTATGCTCTTGAGGTATTTGAAGGTCTCTATCATATCCCCCTTTCTCCTCTCTTCCAAGGTATACATATTGAGGTCCTCTAATCTTCTCCTTATATGACTTTTAGTGCAAACCCTGCTCCATTTTTCTTGCTTCTCTGAACTGCCTCTATTCTGTCTATGTCCTTCCAGAGATGCAGCCTCCAGAAGTTGAAACTGTACTCAAGATGGGGTCTCACCAATGATTTGTACAGTGGTATCACCACCTCCTTTTTCTACTGGTGATTCCTTTCCTATGAACCCCAGCATCCACTTGCTCTTTCACACCTTTTCACAATGCTTGGTTACTTTTAGGTCATCAGATATGATTGCCCCAGGTCCTTTCCTGTTTGATCATTGTCATGTACCCACTCCTGCATTTCTGTGCCTAAAATGCATGACTTTACACTTCTTTGCATTAAATCTTATCTGCCATACCCTTGAACACTTCTCAGGCATTCTTTGGTCCCTCCTCATTTTATCCCCTGGAGAGTTAACAATGTTGCAGATCTTAGTGTCATCTGGAAGAAGCATACCTTCCCTTCTAGCCATTCTGCAATGTTGCCTAGGAAGACATTAAAGAGGACTAGCCCAGAACTGATCCTTGTGGCACCCCACTGGTCACCCTCCTCTGCTTGGAATGAACTCCATTTACCACACACCCATGTTCTATCCTTAACCAATTTCTGACCCAGTTTACAATACTGGGACCCACTCCTAGGCTGTCCAGCTTGTTTACAAGCCTCCTATATGGAACAGTTTTAAAGTCTTTGCTGAAATCCAGTTTGGCCTCATCCACTGCCCTTCCTGATCTAATTACCTGACCACCCAGTCAAAGAAATCTATCAGATTTTTTGACATGACCTTCCTGCTGTGATTCCATGCTGCCTGGAATCTTGTGATGTGCTGGATTCAAGATATACCACAGTCCTTTCCTTTAGTAGTGATTCCATTAATTTCCCCACCACTGCGTCAGGCTGATTGGCTATACAATAGTGCCAGTCTCCTCCTGCTTCCACTTTTGTTAGAAAGGGACTCATCTGCCCTCCTCTAGTCCTCCAGAACCAGTCCCGTTTTCAGCAATTTGTTGAGCAGGGCTATCAGTCAGTGCTATGAGCACCTCTCTAACCTCCTTTAATATTCTTGGATGTATCCTGTCCTGCCCCACCACCTTGCCCCTGTCAGTTTTACGAGTTCCTTTCGGACTCTCTCCTCCATAAATGGCCTGGTGTCACCTCCTTTCCATCGATGCTCTTGCCGCTTAACTGAGCTCCACACCTTCCCCTTCTTCTGTGAATACTGAACAAAAACATTTTATTAGGATTGCTGCTTTCTCCAGGTCCCCTTCGCATGTTCCTCATCTTCCCTTTTAGCCTAACAATCCCACCCTGGTGTTTCTTCTTTCACTAACGCATCCTGAAGAATGTCTTGTCCCCTTTATTACCGCCTGGGTTATTTTTCATCCATTTGTGCCTTTGTTCTCCTGACTGCTTTTCTGCCTCCCTATGTTTTCTAAATACTATTCCATGTCCTTCTCCTCTGTGTTTCCTTGTACCCTCTGAATGGCAGCCTTTCCTTACCTTCCAGCCACTTCCTTTGGGAACCATAGTGGATTTTGTTTCCTCTTGCCTTTGCTTAGTGCCTAATGCAATGATTTGTTGCCTCCTTTTTGGCTCTTTAGATTTACCTACTGTTCCCCACACCCCTCCATTGTCCCCGCAAGGGTTTCCTGAGACATTTCCCTATCTTTGCAAAGTCAGTAATTCTGAAGTCCAGACTCTTGCTTTCATGTGGTTTGAATCTGCCACTGTTCTTCAATTTAGCCACACCATACGGTGCTCATTGGACCCCAGGTGACTTCTCACCATGACATCTGCAATGCCATCCTCGTTGGTGAGTACTATATCCAGTATTGCTGCCTCTCTGGTGGGCTCTACCAAGCTGCCTAAGACACATCCATGCAGGGCATCCAGGATGCCCTGCTCCTCGGCTGAGTGTACAGTTGGCATGCTTCAATCAACATCTAGCAAACTGAAGTCTACCACCAGCAGCATCTCACCTTTAGCTGTCATCTTATGGATGGCTTCCAGTAGAACCCTGTCCAACTCTTCCACTTGATCCATGTATAGTTGGATGGCACTGTTACCAACAAAAATGCCCATGTTGTGACATACACATACCATCACCTTCGCTGAGGGGTTGTAAGTCAGGTCAGGTGCTGTCCATTGTGCATAATGATCACAGGCAGGTATGGTGAAAAACACAGAGCTATTTATTGTTCTTAACATTTTATTGACAGTATGTAAATGGAATTCCAAAAACAGGATGACAACACTCCATGCAGTGTATCAGGGTAAATGTTAATTTTGTAAAATTATTTATGATAAATTTAGTGTTGAAATTATGGGTGAGGTTGTGGGCTTAGCCCCACATAACTCTGCAGTAAGCCCTGGTAGCTGAAGCTCAAGCATCACTGCCATTCAATCTTTAGTTATAATGGGAGGACAATCACTCAATCAATCACAATTTATTTATAAAAACTCACTTTTCATAGGGTATCAAAGCACCTGCATAAATACAACTCAATAAAATCAGAGATAAAATCCTCAATCATAAAATACAAATATAAAATTCAAAAATCAATACTCAGGAAAGCAAGACTGAACAAGTGCATTTTAATGAGGACTTCAAACTCTCCATGGTCAGGCACTCTCGTACCAGATGAGGTGAGAGTTCCACAGGGTAGGGCCACAAATGCAAATGCTCGGGCACTTGAGATCTTCAAATGGACACTGGGAAACTCTTGCAATCCCTCATCAGTGGAGCGGAGGGGCAGAGGGAGTGGTAGGGATGAATAAGATCTTGCAGTTAACATTGTCCCTGCCCATGTAGGGCCTTATAGGTCAATAAACTAACCTTGAAGGTGATCCGCCACTGAATAGGCAGCCAGTGCAGCCACGGAGCACAGGTGTGACATGGCATGAATGAGTTAAGCCAGTCAAAACCTGGCAGCCACATTCTGCACCAGTTGCAAGCAGCAGATATCCACCCCGCAACCCTAGGTACAGGGAGTTATAGTAGTCAAGGTGCGGGATTACAAATGTGTGGACCAGCGTGGGAAAATCATCTGGCGAAACAAGGTGTTTAATCTGGGTGATATTCCTCAGATGATAAAACGAAGTCTTGACAACAGATGACACCTGATGTTTCAGCGTTAACCCCTCCTCAAAATAAAGCCCAGATTTTGCACCAATTCAGAGGTCATCAGCTGGCTCCCACCAAGCCATTGCCCAGAGGCCTCTCCACCCATGACCCAGATCCACAACCAATACCACAATCTTGTCTGATTCAACCTTATCCAGTTGGCACTCATCCAGTCCTGGATCTCAGAGAGACAGTTGTTAAAAGCTGAGATAGCTCCATCCTAATCAGCTACAAAATATATGTACAGCTGAGCATCATCTGTAAAGCAGTGAAAACTCAGCCCATACCATCCTATAATGTCTCCTAATGGCAGCCTATACACCATGAACAACATGGTGACAAAATGGAGCTCACGGCACCCCACAAGACAGGGAAACAGGGTCAGAGAAATATATCCCTGATATCACTCTCTGCAACCTGCCATTGAGGAAATAATGACATCATCTGAAGGCTGTACCAGACAGTCTGCAGATCAGCTGCAGGCATTCCAGTAGCACCTCATGGTCCACAGTGTCAAATGCTGTAGAGAGATCAAGGAGAACTAAGATGGAATGGCTCTTCTGATCTCTCGCTATCAGGAGATCATTGAGTACTTGAACTAGAACCGTCTCAGTACTATGTCTCTTCTGAAATCCTGAAATCCTAACTGGAGAGAATCATAGATGTCGTGGATGGTAAGATGATCCTCCAGCTGCAGCATGACCACCTTCTCAATAACCTTACCCACAAAGGAAAGTTAGAGACAGGTTTGTAGTTTGCAAGACAGTCCTGGTTGAGAGAATATTTTTAAGGAGGAAGACACCACACCGCCTCCTTTAGGGTGTCAGGAAACACACCTGTCTCTAACAAACACTAGACTATCTCAGCTAGGACTGGGCCGATGACATCAGCACACTTCAATAGGAGGCGGGTAGGGCCAGGGTCCAAACTACAACAGATTGCAGCATACTCTGGATGATCTTCACGATATCCTCAATTGCCAACTGGTCAAAGTCAGTTCAAATGAACTGAGGGTCTGCAAACTCCCACCGACTGCCACTACACTCATTGGAGTTAGATAAGCAGATCCCAGACCTGATGTCAGTAACCTCATCTGCAAAGAATCGAGCTAACTCATCACATTTATCCTGTGACAATGTCTCTGAGACTGTAGACAGGCTGGATTGCTGATCTGTCAACAGTTCAGAAGTGCTGAGCTGATCGATTCCTGAGCAGCGGCAATCTCTGCACAGGAACTCTGCCTTCCTACAGGAGATAGCCACTGATAATCCGCATAGTGGGTCTTTAATCTAAGTCTGTCGGCCTCAAGCCCTGATTTCCCCAGCACCGTCCATCCTTCGCCCCACATGCCTCAACTCCTCCAAGTCCCATCAAACCAAATGGATTGAGGGTGAAGAGTGAGGGGCAAATATGGACAGGAGCTATAGAATCCAAAGCCTCAGTCATTGCCTTATTATAGGCCAGTAAAGATATTCTGGACCACGCTTGCACTCGGAAGTCCCGATAGGTCCAGCACCACTGCCAAGCAATCTGAGTCAAACCCCAAAGTGTGGTACTGAACCATCTCCATAGGGACAGGCCTATAAGGGGATCCTTGAAATTAAACCTTATAGTGTGATGGTCCGACCAACTGACAGGCTCCACCACCACGTCAGAGATCTCCATATCCAGTAGGCAGACCAGATCTAATGAATGACCATGACTGAGGGGTTGCAGAGGTAATAACCTGTGTGAAGCCCAATGAGATCATAAGTTGAAGGAAGGCCTGTACAAATTGCGAGAGTTCATCTTTGGCCAAACACTGAAGTCACCCAGCACCATCCGTGTGGGGGACTCCAACACCATACTCGATGTGAAATCAGTGACTTCCTGCAGGAAATGCTTCTCACCCCTGGGTGGACAGTAGATGAGAAGAATCCTGCAGCACACACCTGCACCCACAGTACACTCAAAGGACTTGGTCTCCCCACTGGCACATCTACAAGGCCCAGTTCAATTTAAAACATGTTGCTTTACCCCCGACCCTATGATTCATCCTTGGGTGGTGTATCACTGAGTACCCAGCCTGAGTTGCTGATTCCAAAACTGGGCCAGCATTTTCATCCAGCCAGGTCTTGGTGATGCAAGCCAGGTTCGAATGACCCAATAAGATCAGAAATAACTGCTGTGTTGTTTTGGTGGACCTGGTATTGCATAACACTTCCAGTAGGATGAGACACCGAGGTCAGCCATGTTAACTGCCCACTAAATGTGGAGGCCTTGGGTATGGGAACTAGTCCAGGAGAGCCACTTTCCCATTTACCTCAGGGAATCTTCTAGCCCCCACAACCCCAATCTGTCTACCCAGCTCCACTCTCTCCTTTCAAGTCCAGGACCACCACCCCATGCCTCCTTAGCATTATCCCCAAGGCACGACACCACCCATACACCTCGGTGGGCAGCAGGGAACAATTAAAGGGTAGAGGCTCCAGAGCTCAGAGAGAGAGTATCGCCTGCTCGGAGAGATCCATACTAACACATAACTAACAAAATAACCACTGCAAGTAAACAACAGAACCCACGCTAAAGACACAAAACAAAAATAAAAGTAAAACCAAAATAACCCCACATAAAAACTAATAAATAAAGCAAAATATATCACCATCCCGAAAAAAGATCAAACACAATATATTAATAAAAGTTCAGATTCACTGGTGATTGGCAGTCAGTAAAATATATGATTAAAGCCCACCAAAGCTTCAGGGTAGAAGTATGGAAGAAGAAATGGGGCTCACCCCCACCTTCAAGCCAGCAAGTTCAGGTCAAAGAACAGCTGTATCAAATTACAGAGGCTCTCTCATAGCCTCACCAAGTTAAATTCCAATGACTCTTAGTCTGACAGAAGCCATGGCATATCCGAGGATGTCCCTATAGTCTCTGATGGTTGTGAGGTCTGGATGACAACAGACTCTCCCAGTGAGGAAGGCATAAATCTGTTTCCCCTGGAGGACAACTGCCTAAGCAGACCAACCCCAGAGTTCAGGATCCAAGAGGCTCTATGCCTCGCACATGGTTCAAGTGCACCCCAGGCAAATGAGGTCACCACCGCCCACTGAAAAATGCTTCCCCAATGCCCCCTCTGTGTGGTCATCAGTCCCAAGCAGTCACTCCCAGTCAGCAGTTACAGCTCCCAAATAACCAGTATCACCACCAGTCAACAGTAGACCAAAAATAAGACTGCAATCTTAAACTGAAGTCCCAGGTAAAGTCCCAGGAGGAAACACCCCAGCCCAGGGGACCCAAGAACCAGAACCCCAGGGACACACTCTCCACCAACAAGTGCACCCCAGAAAAATCCAGAAAGCAAGTGGGAATGTTACACCCTCTGGTGGATGTACCAGCCACCTCTTTTAGGAACACCTGAATGAGGCTGCAATTCTCAAGGCAAAAACAGGTCTCTGGCAAAGGTCACTAATCAGACTCGGGCACTGTCCATCGCATACAGGACAAGGTAAAACAGCACTAAATGTCTATCAGTCTCACCACCACACCAACTCCCAAAAATGGCAAGTCGCTGATGTTTAAAGTCCTTTAGGCTTGTTCCTCATTCTGCTCCTCACTTTTCACTGTCACACACAGTCGGCAGACTGCTGTATAAAGAATTCCTTCTGGTGTTCAAAGGGACTCCTCAGGCATTCTTGGCAGGTAGCTGTGGCATCCTCTTTGTCAGTCTTGGGAAACGCATAAAAAATTGCAGTAAAGTAATCCTCAGATGACTCAAAAACAATGAAAGATAAATGCTAGCAGTGGTGCAGTGTCTGCGGTTTGGCGTCAAAAAGTTGGTCCAGCACAAACAAATGGACAAACAGGACCCGGTATAGTGAAACTACTTAGGTCCCACAAAAACAGCCCCAAAATGCAGAAAATCTTAATAATTAGACTCCTAGAAGAACCTGGACTAATTAACTACCAAAACTAACCTAACAACTAGAAAAGCAAAATAAAATCAGAATAAATGCTACTAAAAATACTGCTGCTGTTTGGCAGACCCACACAGTCATCGCTCTTGCTTCCAGTGCAAATCCTTACCTTGCCCAAGAAAGGCAGGTTGAGAAGGGCAGTATTTAACTGTTGTTCCTTTATGGAACAACCTAGCTCACAGTCACAAAGGTCATAAAGTGTAATCAGAACACTGACCGATGAAAATAACTTTGAAGGATCAAGTTAGTATACTGATTGGTGATGCTGTCCTACACTCACATCCTTTTGCCTGCAGAAGGTCCTGTGGACTCCTCCTTCTGTTTCACCTTTTCTGCCAAGCTCCAGTGGGGACCACTCCAACCAGCACCTACAGAACTTTGGAGTCCCTTATACTGGTATTCATCCCATTTATTTCTTATTTGCCAGACAGTCCTGGACACTGCTCCTCCTCTCTCTTCATCAAGGGTGACCTTATGCTGGCCCACAATTTCTCCATCTCCTTTAGAGGTAACCTCTCTGCCCCATAAAGTGCTGTTGTATGGCTGGTGACCTTCACCTAGCACGGCCACCTCCTTATGGAAGAAGGAGGGTACCAGTTTCTCCTGTGCTGGCACAGAGGTGGTGGCCTGCTGCCCCAAGTTCTGCTGAGCAAGTGGCACCACCCATGGCCCACCGGTTGCTGACCCACCACCTGCTGCTGGCTCTGCTCCTGCTTCCCTTCTGGTCCCTACCATGTATCTGGTTTGCTTCCTCCCTGGCTACTGTCAAATCCTTCTGCTGCTGTTGCTAGCACTGCCATTGCTAATCAAAGAAAATCAATGTACACTACAGAAAAAAAAGAAAATAAAAGTATACCTCCCCTACTTTAGTTGGTCTCTAATTTAATTAAATTAAACTTCCAGAAGTACTATTTCTGGCTTCTATCTCTCTCTCTGTCAGACTCTCTCTCTCTCTCTCTTTGTCTCTGTCTCTCTCCATGCAGAACAGGAACAAGCTAGATATGTGTGATTCTGCATGCTGGTGCACAGATTTTTATAATGCAGTTTACAGAAGGTTCTACCGCGCACATTGGGATACTGTTTACAAAGTGAAGAATTATTTTACCATGAGATGCATAATATGGAAATATGTAATGTGCAGAAAATGTGACTGCAACCACAGGTTTTTGGGAATTATTCCACTACTTACCATGACATGCAGAATGTTCTGTGATGTCTGGAGTCAGAATTCTGCTATAGTGATTGTGGTGGCAGATAAGTACACATTAATCTTCAAATTATTCCACCTTTTCCAGATAAACTGGCCAATCTGTTATGCAGAAGTTCTTTTACACAATATTATATAAAATGCACAGTACCTACAAAAATCCTGCAGTTCTAAGGTGGAATTCGTAAAAGCTAGAAAATGATTTCTAATTTTACTGAAGCGAAAATTTGACTTTGCTGAAATTCCACTGACGGGAAGTTTTTTTTCAGACACCTCTAGTACTCGATCTAGGACTGCCTGATCCCTTGTATCATTATATCAGATTATATTATCTTCTAATATATCATAATATATTATAGTCTCATACTGTATATCTTATTACGTTAGATTATATAATTCGATTATAGGGTCACATTTTCTTAATATTCAAAGACACATTTTAATATAACAATTATTAAAAACCACAGAAGTCAGCTGGTCAAAGAAAACAAAACTAGTTCATCATTCTTCCTCTTTCATCATAAATCACATTTCCTTGTCCAGCATTTCTGCAATGTGGAGCTGAGACTACCTTATTTCTGCCTGCACAACTTGCAGAAATGATACAAGTAGGATTAATGGCCTTCACTACAGAGGTGGTACTATGCACTATGGGTGTGTCATCTGTGAAGCAATATACATAGTGTTATTTATTGTCATCTTCAAGGCTTATCATATGTTCATCCAGAACTTATGTTTTCTCGTCATATAAATCAAAATTCATGTAAAGTATTAAACACAATTAAATTATACTATCATTTCCATCAATAAATTTACTGTCTTGTCACTGACATCACAGGGTCACATTCCTGCACTTCTCTGCCAGTACCAGCAGAAGATCAAGAATCAGTGTCCTGGCACTCATCTTACAACTAATTGGAGAGTGATAGTGGCCTCTTGAACTTCAGCTATTCTCCATTATTGAATACACTGGCTTTTAAAGTCTTTTGCATTAAGAACTGCAAATACATGATTGCATCATGCTTCACATTGTCTATGCATGCCAGGCCCAGAGACTGTATATGGTGGTAGGTGTTGCAAACCTTGTTCCACTTCTGTGATCATGTGAACCTGCATGCAAAGTGCACAATAAGCAACCCTTCCCCAGTCCTTCCCATGGTGAGCTCACTTGAATGGCACACATGCCATTACTATGATCTTCTACAGCAACCCAAAGAAATATACTATTTATTTGTTATTTATTTATTGAAATGTTTCACCAGGAAGGCACACTGAGCAACAAGTTGCTCATCTCCTGAATCTCTCGACCAGGGAGGGTGGAATTACTTTTACTACAATTACAGTTACTACTGTACTATCATAAAACTGTTTTTGTTGGTATATAAATAACACATTAATAATACTTAAAATCAGATTACAATAAAAATCACTGAAGTTGACTAGTCATTCCAAACACAAAACATTAATTACCAAAAATCATGTTTTCTTTTTCATAGATTCATAGATTGTGTCAGCTGATAAGGACCGTCTTGCCCACCCTGTCTGCCATAAAATCCACTCTAATAGTGCTACTCAAGCTACTATGGGGTGATCTTCATTCACTCCCCTCCGTTATCCAAAATACCCATGTGGCCCATGTGTTTATCTCATGCATTTTAAAACCTGTGCCTGTTATTACCACCCACCACCACTGTTGGGAAGCATTTCCAGTCATCCACCACCCTTTGCATGAAGAAGAACTTCCTCATGTTACCCTGAACCTAACCCTCCAAATTCATATTGTGATCTCTAGTCTTAGAGCACTTTTTCTCTGGAAAATACTCTCCTCCTGTACTTTGTTTATTCCCTTGAGATATCTGAATGTCTCTATCACATCCCCTGCCTTCTCCTGTCTTCCAGGAGTACAAGTTTACTTCCTCAGCCTCTCTTATATGTCTTCTGATGCAGGCCCTGCACCATTTTGTTTGCTCTCCTCTGTACCTCCTCCTGGCTCTGTCCATTCAAAGATGGGGCCTCCAGAACTGCACACAGTACTCAAGGTGCGACCTCACTAGTAAACTATACAGAGGCAATATTACCTCCCTCCTTCTGCTGGTGATATCCCTCCCTATGCATCCAAGCATTTGGTTTGCCTTTCCCACTGCCTTCCCACACTGTTTCACCACCTTCAGGTCATTGGTAATGATAAGTCTCAGGTATCTCTCTTGCCTTGTGACATCTAGTGCCTCCCCCAAGTGTGTATGCTGTCCCTGGTTCTTGTGCTCCAAATGCATAACCTTGCATTTTTTGCATTGAAGCATAGCTGCCACCTTCTTGACCGCTCCTCTAACTTTTCTAGGTCCTCCCTTATTCTTTCTATCCCCATGTGTCCACCCTGTTCCAGATCTTTGTGTCATCTGCAAACAGGCATATACTCTCCCAGGCCCTCTGTCATGTCACTAACAGATGTTGAAGAGTGCAGAACCCAACACTGACCCCTGTGGTACCCTGCTAGCCACCCCCCTCCCTGGAGCTTACCCTGTTTACCACAACTCTTTGGCTCCTATTCCTAAGCCAGTTTTCCACCCGTTTACAATTTTAGGCCACACCCACAAGTTACTTAGTTTGATTACCAACCTTTTATGCATGACAGTGTCAAGGCCTTGCTGAAATCCAGAGAGGCCATGTCTACCACCCTGCCCTGTTCCACTACCCTGGTTACCCATCAAAGAACTCCATCTGGTTGGTCCGACAGGCTCTCCTCCTTACGTAACCCATTCTGTCTCAGGTCCTGCCATCTGCTTGTGTCAAGGTATTTTCCAATTATTTCCTTAAAACTCGCTCAGTCCTGGATCATAAATGTAGTCAGGATGTTCTGTGCTTGACTTTATTAAAAATGATTGCCTGGGGTTTATCTTGCCAACTACTGAAGTCAGGCTGAATGGCCTGTAATTTCTCATCTCTTCCCTGCTACCCCTTTTGTAGAGCAGGATGATGGCAGCTATTCTCCAGTCCCCCAGCACTGCTCCAGTTTCCAGCAACTGCTGAACAAGGCAGCCAGGGGCTTAGCTAGTACCTCTCTGAGCTCCCTCAGCAGCATATCTTGTCATAGATATAAATAAAGAAATTATATACATTAATAAAACATATTTTTATGTTACATTTCAATCATTATATTACTATTCATTATTACTATTAGTGTTGAGTAAGGTGTTCAATGTTAAACCACAAACTTTGCACATTAATATCTTTGGCACCGTTTGATGAAATCAATTAAAATTTTGCATGTGTTGTCTAGTTGGCAAGCTCTTTGTCCATAGAAAGTTTTGTGATGGTAGCTTATGTGGTTTCTTAGATCTATATGTGTTAATTTCTAATAAAGTAAACATTTTTCTGATTATTAACATGCTTTTATTTTCTCTCTCATCTACAGCCTACATGGAATTTAATTTTTCCAAAACTTGCAGGTCACATGTGGGATGTCCTGAGGTGGTGTTTTTGAAAGGTCAGATGAAAAATTATTAAACAGTTACAGAGTTATAAGACTTTAAAGTTTTGCTTTTTCCATTCTGTGCATGCGCAATAGGGTTTTTGAGTCAATGTTCTGGTACAAAATGAAAAACTGGTTCAATGGGCTTGCACAGCTGGATGAGATGTGTAGTTGTGTTACTTGATACATTATGGCTGTTCACCACTCTATCCATGGGATATGTCACCCGGTAGGGTATGACACAAGAAACCCTAGAGGAGGGTTCTCCTTCCCCATAGGTGCCATGGGAATAATTCCCTTGGCTAAAGGTAGCTTAGGAAGAAGCCCATGGGAAGAGAGACAAGCCACTGGAGGAGGAGGGGTGGATGGTGGGGCAACAAAGAATTCAAATGAGGACTGGCCCGGAGGAGGAACTTTTAAGGCCTGGTTGGGGAGTGGTTTGTTACTCCACCCATTGAACTCCAGCCAGCCCTCAGCCATCAATTTCAATGGGCTTGCACAACTGGATGAGATACATACTGTAGCAGCTTCCAATACATTGTGGCTGTTTGCCTCCCTATCTGTAGGATGCCACTCTGTAGGTGTATGATGCAAGTAATCCAAGAGGAAGTCCCCCCATAAGCGCCTTGGGAAACATTTACTTGGCTAAAGGTAGCTTAGGAAGAAGACCAAAAGAATACCCAAAAGTGTGTCGAGCATCGAAGAGACAAGAAATCAGAATACATCAAGACCAGAAATTAAGGTGATAGACGACAGATGGGAAGGACAGGAGAAGAATGAGATATGATAAGATGATGAATGAAATGAAAGCAGACATGATTCAGAGGGGCGGACTGCTAAGGAGAGAGGGAACAGCTGGGGCAACCATACAACTCCATCCAACAGCAGAACTAAACTACGGAACCTAAGGAAACTCCTACCCTATCTAATATTATCAGCATTGGCATGGAGGAGAGGAAAAACCCTTTGTGGAGGAAACCTCTGGGGATCCAAGGCCTAGATCACTTTCCTCCTGGCTGAAGGATGTTTTGATTAGTGACAGCTCAGCTACTGCAATTTAAAGTTGAGATCGTGGGAGGAGAAAAATATTCCAATTTAGAGGAAGCTCTCACTCTGTCCTTCTAAATGGACAGCTGTTGAGGTTCAAGTGATGTATCTGCAAGTAGACGCTCAAAAGTAAGAGAGGTGAGAGATGACTGCTGAGACATTAAGCTGGCCTATGCGAGCCTAAGAAACAGACCAGGTGAACCAGAGGCTGTCTTGATGAAAAATAGCTTAGAGGGTGCCTCTGATCCCACTTGGGCAGCCAAGGGGCTCTGATGATGATAGCCCCACCCTCACAGCTGGAAGTCATACATTCTCCATCCAGAGGTGTCGCTGAGATGATGGATGACTGAAGGTCCACCCAGAAAGAAGACATTCTCACTATGGGCCAGGGAGAAGGACCCAACACTGAGCTTTGCATGCTCTGGCTGTGGTATTTGTGGGTGCAGAGTAAGATCGTTGGCTACAGGCTATCCCCATGCCAAGGAGCAATGGACACAGAAGGCATGTCTTCGAATGGAGAGCAGTTCGATGAGGTAGAAAAGACCCAATGAGAGGCAGTATAGTGCAGTGGTCTAAGACTCTGAGCTGCTAATCTGGTGACATCCAGCAGGCCAGACTTGGGTTTGAATCCCACAACTTCCACTTGCATACTGTGTGACCCTGAGCAAGTCACTTGACCTCCTTGTGCTCCCAGGTTGCTCCTGTGAAAAGCTTTCATCTCAGCGTGACAAGGCAGCAGGTAAAGCAAATAGGATGCTGGGATGTATAGGCAGGGGCATCACCAGCAGGAAAGGAGGTCATAATTCCACTATACAAGACACTAGTGAGGCCCACCTGGAGTACAGTGTAGCAGTTCCTGAGACCATACCTATGTAAGGACGTAGAGAAGGTTCAGAGGAGGGCAACAAAGATTGCATGGATTGCATCACAGAGTCCTATGAAGACAGGTTGAAGGAACTGAACATGTACTCCTAGAGGAGAGGTGAGAGAGGGGATAGATAGAGACATACAAGTATCTTACAGGGAGGAACAGGGTGCAGGAAAACACTATTTTAAGCTAAAAAGATGTTCCAGGACTAGAGAGCATGGGATGAAGTTGGAGGAGGACGATTCAGAGGAAACATGAGAAAGAATTTCTTCACAGAACGGGTGGTGGAGAAGTGGAACACCCTGCCAGAGGAAGTGGTGGGGCTGAAACAATCATGGATTTAAGAATGCATGGGGTAGACATAAAGGAATTCTGGAGGTCAGGGTAAGGGGCAACAGACTTCTAGGAAACAAACTGAACTTACAAGCTCAAATGGGCAGACTGGGTGGGCCATAGGCCCTTATCTGCTGACACTGTCTATGTATCTATGTCTCTATGAGAGGTATGCTTGATTAATCGATGTGAATGAGTGACCCTGAGGTCAGAGAGAGCAAAGGACAACCAGACTCATGTCATGAGAAAGCTACCGTAATTGGTAACTGCAGGAGTACATGCCAACTGGGTCCATTGAGAGTCAAATTAGAATGGACAGAATTGCATGAAGGTAGAGCTAGAGCTGCCAGGCAAAGCTGGCAGCTGAAGGTGAGGTAGGCAGTACCAGGAGGATATCAGAGTAGGTTTGACTAGAATGATGGAATAGGGCCAGAGGAGGAAACAAGTAGGCAGGGTGATATGCAGGAGGGAATTTTAGGTGATGTGAATGAGTAGGGTATGGGGCATAGTGGAACGACAGTCTAGGGAAGCCACCAAAAGAAAGCAGAGGTCAGAGAAGGAGAGGAATGGAGGGTGGAGGGAATGGGAGGAGGAGGGTGAGTGCTCACCATGGGGAAGTACAGTCAGAACAAGAGTAAGACAGTGCATTATGATGTAACCAAGAGCAATGAGCAGCAAAGGCCAGAGCTAAAGACAAGCAATGAGGAGAAGAGAAGAGGGCCAGTGAAAGGGAAACCCCTAATTAGAAGGCCATGAAACAGCTGCAGTCAAAGCAGGATAGAGCAGGTTGAACTGGAGTGCAGAAGAAGCAGCTGAGATAAGAAAAACAGCACACCAATCACCAGGGAATACAGCAACCTGGGGCAATGTGAAGGAGCCAGGAGGACCCAGGGAAGAAGGGCCAGCAGAAGCAAAGCGAGGACACATCACAAGTGTCCCCAGTAAGAGGAAAAGTTCCCCAGTTCACTACAGAAAAGCCCACTTTACCACATGGAGTGGGTAGCGACTCACAGCGTAAACTGAAATCTGACAGTGGAAGTCCAGACAATAAATAGAAAATGCGGAACTCAACAAACAAGACATGAACAGGAAAGCACACATTTAAACAACATTCACAGTGGCTACCTGAGGAGTCGAGGAGGTATGCCAGGAATGGCCTAATAGGTCTGCAGTGAGAAGTGCAGTAGTTCACAAGGAGGGCTGGAAAGGTTGTGAGGAAGGAAACCGAGCACCAACTCAACTGAGGCAGACATGTCCAAGCTGGACTAGGGTGGTCAGGTAGTTGAGAAGAGCAGTAGATGGGCATAGAAAAGCCACAGACAAGAGATGGTGGAGGCGGAGCAGGGTGCAGCAGACTGCCAAAGCAAGCAGAAAGGTGAGGTATGGGAAACAGGAGGGCTGGAAGGATGAACAGGAGGAAGGAGCCAGACAACAGCAGGGAGGATGCACCCCAGAAATGATGGAACGGCAGGCAGAGCAGCTCACCAAGCCATAGGAATGAGCAAAGACTAGGAAGGGCCTCCCAATATAAGAGTGCTGGAGGCAGACCTGGAGGGTCAGGTACGGGACAGCCAATGAGGCGGGGCAATCTGGCAGAACCCAGAAAATGCAGTGCCACAAAGGCAATGGGGGGAGAAGAAACAGAAGTGAGAGCCAGGACTGGGAAGCTGCAAGAAGAAGTAGGGGAAACAAGTTGAAAGGAGAGGGGAGCCAAAGCAGACAAATGAGAGAGGAGCAGGGGTAGCCAGAGGTGAGACGAGAAAGAGGGACAATTGAGGAGAGCACAAGAAGGGCAGCTAACAGAGCCTCTGGCTGCAATGAAGAAAACGAATGAGTACTGGCTCGAGGAGGGCCTTCAAGGCCTGGTTAGGGGAGGGTTTGTTGCTCCGCCCATTGAACTCCAGCCAGCTCTCAGCTATCAGTATGTTGCAGGACCCCTTTGGTTTCTCACCTCTGCTTGGCATAGCACAAAACAGTTTTTTGTTCGGTACAACCACCATCGTGTTGATTTTTTCGACTAACTAACAACCATGGAAAACAAATAAAAGTGCTGATTTTTTTTGTATAATGTTTTATTCAACTTTAATGCAAGATAACACTCACATGAAGCTGACATACATAGGTGGGTTCAAAATATATTCAAAAATCATTCTAGTCATAACAGGCAAGTTCCCATACACAGCGAAACCCACCCCTAGAGAACAGCATGGAGAGAATTAACCACATGTAGCATAGATCTAAATGCCAATGCCTACAGCACAGGGAGATCCTCAGAGGGAGAATTAAGACCTGTCATCCCTGATTGGGCCCACTAGTACATGAGCCAACCAGCCCACAACTCCCCTGTAAGACAATATAATCATATATAAATAACAGCCCAAGTGTACCACCACCACTAACCATAAAAGAGGCAGATGTACCCAGTGAACCTATCAATATGCTTAGGGACAAGCTACATCATCTTCTACCTTCAGAACAGAATCCATATTTCCCCATTATAACACACAATTATAACATGTAGTATGTTCAAGATTTCAAAGTCCCAGGCTCTGTATCACAGGGTATCCAAGTCCTAGGGAAACTCAAAGTCTTATAAAAACAAATACAACAGGCAGCTGTACAGGAAAAACATGTAACGACTTATTCAGAGCCCAGAAAAGCTCAAGTTTTTATATAAGTAAGTCCAAAAGGCAACTGTAAGGAAAAGGAATATAACATTAAACACTAACCAGCCCTGAAAAGTAACCAACATCCTATGGATAGCCCCGAGACCCAGAACACTCACAGACTTATCTACAGTATATAATTGATATTAACAAACATCAGAACCTTGCTAAATGAGTCTGGTTTTGCTAGCTTCTGATGTTTGTTTTTAAATGAGGGTAGAAATACCTTTCTGGGCACCCAAAATCCCAGGTGCCCAGCTTAGTGAGAGGAGTCTTCACCCATGTTCTCTGTATGAGAACAGTGGAACTTTTTGACTTTGCAGCTGCAGCTGGAACTCCTGATGTGGACTGCAGTGAGAACTGTGAGCTGCCATTTCCATGGTGTCTAGTGGCCTCCCATTGCCAGTCTTTATATATGTGATATTGCCCTAGTGTCTAGTGACACCCCACACCTTCTGATTGTCATCACCATATTTATGTACTGTTTCCATGGTGTCTAGTGGCACCCCTACCCTCCAATTGCCATTTCTGCCATTGCTCAATGTTTTGTTTTAAACCTGCAACAAAGAAATGGTCCTTACTGATCTGCCCCCAACATATTTAATCCCATGAACTCCCCAACCATTCATTCCCCAACATCATTATATCTCCTGTACCATCTGGTGGCTTCTGCCTGGCAGCTGACTCGAAAAACAATGACAACTTTAAGCAGCACAGTATCAAGCTACGCCTCACCTTTCTGGTTGCATCCTCAGAGTTGTTCTTTGGCATTTTATTCCTACTGAATGGGGTGACTTTTGCCTTTTTTTTTTAAGTTTTATTTCAGACCATTGTTGAAGTCTCTTCTCTCAGACCTCACTCATTCGCTTTGTAATTTCTGTCAGAAATTTGATGAGTGTTCCTTTAGTGATCTGGCGGTCAGCCCATTGCCCGGGCTCAAGGCATCTCTTTCCAGATCCAGATCAGGCTAAACAGAGAGTCTGTGCTGCTGGACTCAAATGACTTCATGCTGGCACACATCTGGGAGATGGCATGCTTCATTGTCGACCAAAAGGTAATAATTACTGACTAAATATACATATAAATAAGCAATAAGACACTCAGGGTGATTAGACATTTCTAATGCGCGGTCAGGGGCTAGGGAGGGCACGAGGCCAGAGGCCGAGTGCCTTCAGCTCTTGACCGCATTAGAAATGTCTAATGCACACCCCTGGAGTGTCTTATTGCACTTATAAAATGGGTAACTGCACTTACTTGTTTATAAAAAATAGTCTCATACATTTTTTTACATTTGAATAGCTTTATTTAATAAATATCCTTCCACTGCATAAAGTAGTTCATAGATCTGCATGTGAGAGAGGAAAATAAATAATTATAAGCTATTTAAGTAGGTAATAGTTATGTAGTTTTAACAGTGTTTTGCAAATGGATGCCTGAAATGTCAATGTCATCAGGGTTCATTATGATGAGCTACTTGGAGAGTTCTCAGTGGGCTGAATAGGTGCTGGAGGACTGGGATGGATAGCTATAGTAAGAGAGATAGAAATGCAGCACTTAGAAATCATTAAAAACATAGAAAATAGTGGAGCAGTAATGTTGTAACAATTACTTACTTGCTTCATGGTTAATGAAGTTTATTGTACCTTTGAATGTGCAGTTCATCAGGTTGAAAGCGCCTGTGTATTACCAGAAGTTTGGATGGCAGGAGGCACTGTGAATGTAGGCTGCATTGTGATGTCTGCATTTTCGCAACTGGAGTGGGAATTTCTTTTGTTCCTCGTTTTTTGGTGCAAGTAGCCTGCTCCAGCATTTTGGTCATCTGTTGATGGGGCCTAGTACGATCGGAGACTAGCTTCACTTCTATGTCCAGTAACGGACATAATTTCCTGTTTTCAAGCCCCACATCGGACATTAAGTGAATGGCAGTAGCTTGTATGCTATGGTTGGTGCAGCGGTTCGGCAGTGCAGCTTCTTTACAAATTCTTGCCATCATAGTGGATAAGAAATTTACGCCCATCAGCTCTTTTGAATACCAGGTGCCAGAAGGGGAAGGAAGGAAACATATTCAATTCAGTGCTTTAGAGTAACTGGTAATTGCTACTTTTCTTTTAAACTTAGATTGTGGGCTTTTAGTGACACTATACTTTCTTTGTTGTCTTTACTTATAATTGTTTTGGGCTTTTGAAAATTTAAAACATAGTGGTGGTGTAATTCTGTGCTGTCTTTAATTGCTGCAAATTTTATCTTGGCTTGTCTGACTGCCCTGTAGTTGGGGTGAAGGGTGTTAATTGTCTGGCCTCTGACCTCAGCTACGGATAACTGGAGGTGGGGCTTAGTCAGAGTTAAAGTAGCAAGCAGAGTTTTATTTTCTCAGAAGAAGCCAGAAGGGGAAGGAAGGAAACATATTCAATTCAGTGCTTTAGAGTAACTGGTAATTGCTATTTTTCTTTTAAACTTAGATTGTGGGCTTTAGTGACACTATACTTTCTTTGTTGTCTTTACTTATAATTGTTTTTGGGCTGTTGAAAATTTAAAACATAGTGGTGGTGTAATTCTGTGCTGTCTTTAATTGCTGCAAATGTTATCTTGGCTTGTCTGACTGCCCTGTAGTTGGGTGAAGGGTGTTAATTGTCTGGCCTCTGACCTCAGCTACGTGATAACTGGAGGTGGGGCTTAGTCAGAGTTAAAGTAGCAAGCAGAGTTTTATTTTCTCAGAAGAAGCCAGAAGGGGAAGGAAGGAAACATATTCAATTCAGTGCTTTAGAGTAACTGGTAATTGCTATTTTCTTTTAAACTTAGATTGTGGGCTTTTAGTGACACTATACTTTCTTTGTTGTCTTTACTTATAATTGTTTTTGGGCTGTTGAAAATTTAAAACATAGTGGTGGTGTAATTCTGTGCTGTCTTTAATTGCTGCAAATTTTATCTTGGCTTGTCTGACTGCCCTGTAGTTGGGTGAAGGTTGTTAATTGTCTGGCCTCTGACCTCAGCTACGTGATAACTGGAGGTGGGGCTTAGTCAGAGTTAAAGTAGCAAGCAGAGTTTTATTTTCTCAGAAGAAGCCAGAAGGGGAAGGAAGGAAACATATTCAATTCAGTGCTTTAGAGTAACTGGTAATTGCTATTTTTCTTTTAAATTTAGATTGTGGGCTTTTAGTGACACTATACTTTTTGTTGTCTTTACTTATAATTGTTTTTGGGCTGTTGAAAATTTAAAACATAGTGGTGGTGTAATTCTGAGCTGTCTTTAATTGCTGCAAATGTTATCTTGGCTTGTCTGACTGCCCTGTAGTTGGGTGAAGGGTGTTAATTGTCTGGCCTCTGACCTCAGCTACGTGATAACTGGAGGTGGGGGCTTAGTCAGAGTTAAAGTAGCAAGCAGAGTTTTATTTTCTCAGAAGAAGCCAGAAGGGGAAGGAAGGAAACATAATCAATTCAGTGCTTTAGAGTAACTGGTAATTGCTATTTTTCTTTAAACTTAGATTGTGGGCATTTAGTGACACTATACTTTCTTTGTTGTCTTTACTTATAATTGTTTTGGGCTGTGAAAATTTAAAACATAGTGGTGGTGTAATTCTGTGCTGTCTTTAATTGCTGCAATTTTGCCTCCTCCCCTTCCCCCAACTCTTAATTATATGCCCTGTTAAATCTGATTGACAGGAGCTAAACACAGGTATAGTAAGGGTGTGAAGTAGGAGGGCATATGGGAAGAAGCCCACTCTCAGCACGACAAGTGTTTTGACTTCATTTATTTATTTATTGGTTTCTTTTCTTTAAAAAAAAATTTCTGAGGATCAGTGGCAGGATTTTTATTACAGTAAATGAACAAAAAGGGAACTAGGAGAGCTTAGTAGCAGACAAGTAGTGGAATTGCAGCATAATGTGGGAGTGGTGCAATGCAGTGGCTGTGGGCAGCCTATTCAGGCAGACCTTCTGGACACTGAGGTGCTGCCCCATCTGCATGCAGCTCTCTGGACCGCGGGATGAGGCAGCCAGACTCAGAGCAGAAGCAAATTGGGTCAGGAGTACCATCACCCCTATCCAGGGACCACCCAGTCCAATGCAGCTGCCTCAAAGGATGCCAAGAACGAGGAGCACTTGGATGACAGTGGGCTCAGGGAGGGTTAGAGCAGTCAGGCAGAGGCACATCCCAGAGCCTATTCCACTCAAGTACTCATATGCCACACTGGCAAATGAGGACAACCAAATAGAGGTACCCAGAGAAGTGGAAGGAAAGGATGTGGAGGTTAGCCAAGGAGGTGACCTCAGCGGGGAAAGCAGTGGACCCCAGAGGAGGAGGAAGCGAATCCTGGTGGAGGACCCATCATAAGAGGGATCCAGCTAGAACACAGGAGGGGAGGACAGGGCGGTGAGGTGCTCACCAGGTGCCACGGCATGGAGGGATGGAAGGAAGATCCTGGGGATCACTGGGAAGGCAAGACGGAGGGTGAGCTGGATGTCATTATCCACCCAGGTACTAATGACCTGGCAAATGGGGAGCCAAAGGAAGTTCAGGAAGAGTTTAGGAAACTAGGAGAGGTCTCAAGCAAGTAGCTACTTCTGTCACTTTCTCAGAAGTACTACCTGTGAGAGGCAAGGGAGAGCATAGGAGTGCATGCACCAGGAACTTTAACTCATGGTTGAAGAACTGGTGCTGTGAGGAAGAGTTTGGATTCATTGGTGACTGGGGACCCATCTGGAGGGATGGAGGTTTGTTCTAGCCTGACGGCCTGCATTCATTCTGGAGGGAATCCAAGCACTCAATGATGAGTTTAAATGCTACATTGACAAGCATTTAAATTAGCAAACGGGGGTGGCAGGCCAGCAAGGAGGGTACCATTTGCTCTACCCCCACAGCTAGCAGTGGAACCAGTGAACCAGAGGAGTGGTTATCTCTGCAAAGCAGTGTGCAAAAGATGGAGATTAGTGCCCAAGAGGTGGATAAGCAGAAAAGGGCAAAATTCAGCAGAAGGGCAGACAGCAAGAAGAACCAGAGATAAATGACAACCAAGGAAGGGGCTGGAGAGAACAGTGAAACAGTCTAGGGAGGTCAAATCATGGAAAGCCATGTGTGCAAATGCCAGGAGCCTTAGCAACAAGATGGAACATCTGGAGGCTGTCATGGTACAGTCAGACTCTGGACATTGTGGCCATCACTGAAACCTGGTTTAATGATAACCATGACTGGGAGACGCCATACCTGGCTACAACATGTCTCAGAAGAGACAGAGCAGGAGGAAGGGGAGGAGGAGTGGCACTGTATGTGAAAATTACATAAAGGCCACAGAGATCCAGGAGGAAACAAATGGGGAGAGATACTGTGGGTTAAGCTGAAAGGAAAATGGGACAGCCATCCGCACAGGTGTGGTCTATAGACCACCAGCCCAGGAGGAAGAAACAGATAGGGAGTTGATGCTAGCCATCCAAAGGATGGCAGACAAGGGTGAGGTAGTACTGGTTGGAGACTTCAGTATTCCAGACATGGACTGGAGCATCCCAGCAGCAGCATCAACTAGGAGCAGATTTATCCTGGACTCCTTCAGGATGCCTTCCTCAAGCAACTGGTCATGGGAACCAACTCGGCAGAAGGCAATACTGGACCTTGTGCTCACAAACAGGGACAGTGTGATGGGGTAACAGTGGGGGTGCACCTGGAAAACAGTGACCACCAGTCATTGTGGTTTGAAATCACAGAAAGAGCAGAACCAAACCACACAAAACACGATCCTGGATTTTAGGGGGCAGACTTGGGAAATGGGGAGATACTTGAAAGAGGCATTAAGGGGAATGGGACAGGAATCAGGGGTTGAGGAACAGTGGGCATTATTTAAAATGGGGATTGCAAGAACAACAGAATTATGCATTAAGCAGGTTAGCAAGAGGAAAAGGAAGAGGAGACCATTATGGTTTCCAAACAGGTAACAAAGAAAGTGAAAGCCAAAAAGATTGCATTCAGGCAAAACAAAAAGACAGGCAGAAGGGGATAGGGAGAAGTACCAGGAGAAGCAAAGGGAGGCAGGGAGGTCAGAAGGGAAGCCAAAGCTCAGACAGAAGAACACATTGCAAAATCAGTGGTTAGAGGGACAAAACCTTTACAGGTACATAAGTGAAAAAAGAAAGACAAAGGAAGGGATAGTGAGACTGAAGGTGGAGGGTGGGGGCAGCGTGGAGGATGACAACAGTAAAGCTGACATATTGAACAGGTATTTCTGCTCAGTCTTTACTGAGGAAGAGGAGGGTAATGGGTCTGAAGGAGTACAAGGGTGAGAATGGTGCAGAAATGGACACAAGTCCCTTTACACAAGAAAGGATCCTGAAGAAACTGGAAGTAATAAGAGTTGATAAAGCAATGGGGCCAAATGGGTGCACCCCAGGGTCCTTAAAGAACTAAGAGAGGTGGTGGCTGAACCTCTGGCTATCCTGTTTAGCAGATCACTATAAACAGGGAGGTACCCAAAGACTGGAGGACAGCAGATGTAGTCCCCTATACAAAAGTGGGAACAAAGAGGAAGCAGGGAACTACAGACCAGTCAGCCTCACCCGGTAGTGGGAAAGATCATGGAAGCACTACTGAAGGAGAGATTGCGGAACATCTGGTTGCCAATGGCTACAGGACCCAAGGCAGCATGGTTTCACCAGGGGAGGTCATGTCAGACCAACCTAGTTGAATTTTTTGACTGGGTGACTAGGGAGGTGGATCAGGGAGGGCAGGACATGGCCTATCTGACTTCAGCAAGGCCTTGACACTGTGCCACATAGAAGACTATTACACAAACTGGGGAATATGGGTGTGGGCAGGACAGTAGTGTGGTAAGTAGGTAACTGGCTGGGTGGCAGACACAGAGGGTGGTGGTAAATGGTTGTCACCCACTGAGAGAAGAGTGACCAGTGGGTACCACAGAGACTGAGTGCTGGGACCGGTCCTATTCAACATCTTCATCAGTGACATTATGCAGGACCTAGAAGGCAGAATTTCACTGTTTGCTGATGACACAAAGCTCTGTAACAGAGTAGACACACCAGAGGGTATAGACAGAATGAGAAGCGACCTGCAGAAACTTGAAGAATGGTCAGGGGTTTGGCATTTGAAATTCAATGCAAAGAAGTGCAAGATAATGCATATGGGGCACAAAACCCTGGCACAATATATCAGTTGGGGTGAGGATATAGCATGCACCAAGCAGGAAAGGGATCTTGGGGTTGTCATCTCTGATGACCTCAAGGTAGGGAAACAGTGACAAGGCAGCAGGTAAAGCAAATAGGATGCTGGGATGTATAGGCAGAGGCATCACCAGCAGGAAAAGGAGGTCATAATTCCACTATACAAGACACTAGTGAGGCCCCACCTGGAGTACAGTGTACAGTTCTGGAGACCATACCTACGTAAGGACATAGACAGGGTAGAGAAGGTTCAGAGGAGGGCAACAAAGATGGTGCATGGATTGCATCACAAGTCCTATGATGACAGGTTGAAAGATCTGAACATGTACTCCCTGGAGGAGAGGAGGGAGAGGGATATGATAGAGACATACAAGTATCTTACAGGAGGAACAGGGTGCAGGAAAACACTATTTTAAGTGAAAAGATGTTCCAGGACTAGAGGGCATGGGATGAAATTGAGGGAGGACGATTCAGAGGAAACATGAGAAAGAATTTCTTCACAGAATGGGTGGTGGACAAGTGGAACACCCTGCCAGAGGAAGTGGTGGGGGCTGAAACAATCACAGGATTTAAGAATGCATTGGATAGACATAAAGGATTTCTGGAGGTCAGGGGTAAGGGCAACAGGCTTCTAGGAAAACAAACTGAACTTACAAGCTCAAATGGGCAGACTGGGTGGGCCATAGGCCCTTATCTGCCAACACTGTCTATGTATCTATGTATCTATGTATCTATGTAGGTGGTGGTTGTATTCAAGAAATGTTGGGGCAAACGTTTTGGGTGGCATACAAAGAAGGAGCATCAGGAGGCAGTTTTCTATATATTTTCGAGGCTGAGACAGGCAGAGAGGAGATCCCAGAATTTCATACATACAGCCATGGTATGTTTCTTTGTTAATTTCATTGGGGTTATAGTGTTTGTGTATGCCAGGTGACAACGTGGCATACCGAGTCTGGATTCATCTTTTTATAACTATGCTGTCCACTTTCATTTGTCGCAGTCCTCTCACCGTGCCTGGCCATATAGAGCTGGATGTCCAGCCAGTCTTTTGTGACCAGGCTGGGCTGGTGTTTGGCGACAGGACTGAGGAATTTCTATAAAGTCAAGGTCTGTTTTAGTGATGGCACCATGGTGTTTGGATGTGTCTTTGTATTTTTCCAATAACATTTCATTATTGCCACAAATACAGTGTTACTTGACTTAAACAGAGGGTCGCTGATAATATTGATATTTCAGCCAACTGCCAGTGAGTTTAAGTGCCTGTTTAAAGCCGTGTGGATCCTGGAGAAACTACTGAGGCCATACTCTGAACCTGTGGAAGGTGGTACCTCAGCATAAAAACGTCTAAAAATATTATTTAATTCTTCTACAGGGGTTGCCTTCCAATCTAGAGTAATATTTCTGCAGATATCCAGTCATTTAACACTTTGAGAGCCCAGGCATGTTGTTTTACAGTGTTAGTCTCATTTATGCCCTCTTGTATGCTATCTATTTCTGTGGCTGACAGGTTGGAATATCTTTTACTCACTGTGTTTGTAAGTTCAGTCAGTTCTGCTATTGGTGGCTGGTTTCAGAGTCTTGTTCTGCTGAGAAGCTGTTTTCTATTTGTTTGGTTAAGTTTACATCAGAGTTGACTGAAAGATTGGTGTTCATGGCTAGTGAGATGACAGAAGTCAGCTGAGGTATAAAAAAATGGCTTGCTATTTGAAATGTCAACATTTCAAATAAGCATTTATATGAATAGGGACTTATTGCCTACTAGTGCCCTGTATTTTGTTTTACCTGTGCATTAGATGGATCTAATGCACAGGTAATGACCAATCAAATGTGCCTATTTTTTTCTTCCATTTTATAAGCATAAACATCACAGTCTGGTATGGGCTGTCACAGTTTTCACTATACTTTCTAATGATATAGGTGTAAAAACAATGCTAGTAACATCATGCTTTTAACAATTCATTTCCCAGCTTGAGGTTTGGAAAAAATTGCAAACATTTTCATTTAAATTTGATCCATGACAGCAACTGCTAAAACAAACGCTCCATCTTGGTTTAGGAAACAAACAAGAAATGTGATGCTAGTCTGAAAACTACCTTAGCTGTCTGCACATCTGCAATCCTAATTTGACAATAATAAACTTGTTTTATTTTATAATTTCAATATTCAGACACTTGGAGAGCTAAGTGGGATTGGTTCCTTTGTATTGGTTATTTTGTCTGTTTTATGGATTAAATTACTGTTTTACAGACAGAGAAGAAATTTGGGATGTGTGGGTCATCCTACCCAACACTGCTGGCCAGCTGTCAAAACAGCCCAGCTGCCGCGATCAGACTTTCATGGAAATTGCTGTTACCCCCCAACCCCCAAAAAGTTCTGGTCTTTACCCTTTAAATGGGAAACTGAAAAGGTGACCAAAATGTTCTTGATTCATTTTAAATCTTTAGTATTATGTAGTAGCAGCAGAGAGTGTTCTGTATATCTACTGTTTCAACAAGTTGCATTTAGGATACAAATTCAGGATCTGAGACTTGCTCTACATACAAGATGAATTTCAGTGAACCCATACAAATGGAATTTCTGTCTCTTAATCCCAGAATAATTCATAAATAGGAAAGGCAGCTGGGGAATGCAATAGATGTGTAGGATGCACAAACAGTGCTTCCTGAAATACATTAAAAACTAAAGAGGAATACTGGCATTCTGTTTTTGTTAACAGGGGACATTTTGGCCAAGGCAATAGGGTAAATCTCAAACTATTATAATAAATAGCAGGGTCTCTTTAACTTCCACCTGGACAGCCAACAGAGATAGAGTACCTGTAGGCATAAGAGACTTTGTTTTAACCCTGATCCGAGGATAACACCTCAATTGTACAGGACCCCCAGTGCTGCATTACACATTACTGGGTATCAGTCCACATTGCTGGTGTGGAACAGGAATCCACAACTATTGGGATCTTATGGCCTCAGAGTCAAGAGCATATCCCACTGAGTCACTGTCATTACAGACTAGAACATAACTTCTAAAAGCCAACACAGTATAATCTATCAAGCTAGAATTGGCAGAAATGTTGACTCTCAGAGCAATACATTCTTGGGGTGCATTACATTAACCACCAAATTCAGAAAGACTAAATTACTGCATTTTTTGTCTCCTAAAGGGAATATTATGTATATCACTATATTGAAATGAGACTATATGTCTGAACACACCTGCATATCACAGCATCATATACTTTTGGGTATCCAATATTTTCAGTAAAGTCCTAATTTTGCTATACATCTTTTTATGTCTCTCCTAAATTTCACATTTATTTCATATGAGTATTCATTTGAAGGAAAACAATAATGCCATGAATTGACTGTACAGCCTTTTTCTTTTACCATAAATGCCCCCATATCAAACAACATATAACATCTTGCATAGCTGATATTGTCTTTGTTAAGAGTTGCCTCTATATTTGCCATTTGTCCATGACTTGTGATGCTGGAGGGTGAGGGTAAGACAATAACAATTCAAGTGACAGAGATGGATGAAAGGAAAGATAGACAGATAGACAGAGTCAGACAGACAGACAGACAGACAGGTAGATAGAGAGAGAGGGAGATAGATAGATAGATAGATAGATAGATAGATAGATAGATAGATAGATAGATAGATAGATAGATAGAAACAGACAGACAGAAAGACAAACAGTTTTTGCATACTGGTTATAGAAACAGAAATTGACAGCAGATAAGGACTGCCAGGCCCATCTAGTCTGCCTGTAATCTTTTTCCTGATTATGGCCTCTGACCCTATCTGGTCAATTGCTTTTCATCCTCTGCCCTACCTCTAAGGTTCTCTTATGTCTGTCTCAGGCATGTTTAAACCCTCCACATTGCTCACTCCCACCACCTCCTGTGGCAGACTATTCCATGTGTTTGCCACCCTCTCTGTGAAGAAAACATTCTCACATTCCTCTTAATCTGCCCCATTCCACCTCATATCATGACCCTTGTTATTGTGCCTCCTGTACTGGAAGATGTCTCCTCCTGCACCTTGTTAATACCCCTAAAGTACTTTAATGTTTCTGTCATGTCCCCCTCTTCCTCCTCTCCTCCAGTGAGTACATACTGTATTGAGGTCCTTTAATCTCTCTTCATAAGTTTTGTGGTGCAAGAACTGTACCATTGTGGAACGCACTGCCCTGAACTGCTGCCATCTTGTCAATGTCCTTTTGAAGATGCAGCCCCAGAACTGCACACAGTTCTCTGGTGAGGCTTGATCAGTGTTTTATACAAAGGCATCACCACCTCCTGCCTTCTGCTAGTGATACCTCTGCCTATGCACCCCAGCATGCCACCGCCCTCTCTGCAGCCTTGATATTCTGCTTTGACATTTTGTCATGGAAAAATACATTGTAAAAGCATCCAGATCACCTGTCTTGTGGCTAGAGATGCAGCTAGTAGATTTCACCTGCAAAGTGGTCTCGAAGTGGTCACTTTGCATTAGTATTCCACTACACAAAGTGCCCATTTTAAACCCTTACTTTGCCACTTTGCATTGAGATTATGACTTTGTGTTGTGCACTCCACCTTATTCCACTTTAAGGCAGAGTAAGAATTCACAGTCAGCCAACACACATCATGTGGCTTACACAGTGGAGGTCACATGCTTCAGGCAGGCAGGACATTACTGGCAAAAACACTCTCCAACGTGAGTATACGCACGCTGCTTTTGCATGGGGTGTGACAAATGGCTCTGCTCTGTGAATGGCCGGGAGTAGGGTATGAACTTGTAATGAAGAGGGGTGCACAGGTGACAAGTTCACAAATGAAGTTATTTTCCTCATTTTACATACAGGGATGATGTACCACTTGCACTAGACATACTGCATTGATCACCACCACCACCACCACCACTGCTACTCTGACCACCACTTGACAAGATGTCTAAATCATAATCCTCCCACTCATCATGCCTGTAGTAATCCTCTGGTGGTGTTATTTCATCGCTGCTGCAGACACTCTACTTTGTCTTATACTAATGGAAGGGATAACATGCTCAGTAAGGTTGAAAACAAGGGTGAATGCTCCATTATGACATTAGCTGCCATCTGGTACTGTGTCCACAGTGCCATGTGCCTGTTATTAAGATGTGCATGCTGTCTCTTGGTGCCCATGTGACTCCCCTTTTAACTCGACTCAACACACATGGCAAAACTGGAAGATTGCAACTGACTCATCATTTGTATCTTGGACAAAAATCCCAAATAAGGGATTATGATCCTTACTTTTAACATGTCCCTGATGCTGCTTATTGTGTTGTTTTTTAACCCTGAAATGGGGTAGGGTGTACATTATTTTTCAAGCTGGACTCTAACTGACCACCATGACTACCTATGATTATTACTAGGTCATCATCACTATCATCCCAGGAATCACTAAATTACAACTTTATTTTGGGGTTAACGGCAACAGACCCATACACAGCCACCTCTACTTTCTTTTCTCCGTTCCCAACAGTGATTACTGACATCATCATCATATTCATCAACATCATCTGCATCCACATTTTTAGCTTGATGCTGTCATGTAGAGAACATATTCCAGCCACAGCATCATCATCATCCTCATCACCAGATATTTTTTGTTCCACACTTAGAATGATTGGATGGCAAAGGCATGATCTCAACAGCACTGGAACAAAATGTAATATTGTGAGTTATCATTGCCAGGATCAGAATCATGTTCAACTACTAAGGGGATGTTAATGGAAATATGACATCATCTACACTGTCAGTCACAGCTTTAGATTCAACTATGTTTTTGAAATGGTTAACTGATCAGAAGTGGAACTTGGAGCTTAAAAACAAGGCAAAATGGGTGAAGTACATTGTTTTCAATGTACTTTGCCTTAAGAATTGGTGGAGTAGTGGTTTGGGAAGGTGGAGAAATGCGATGTCATTGTTTTCAATGGACTTCTGCTACCCATTATAATGCGAAGTACTCGCTTTGTGTTGCAGAGCATTCCACAAATTAGCCTACACTCCGTGAATCACTTAGCAGAGCGAATTAGCCACTTCACCCATCTCTAGCCATCAGCTGGTACAACATCATCTCCTTCAACTATGATTGAAGCTACAGATTGTGCTGTAAAAACATCGATGGAGAAATTCCTTTACTGACATCAGCTATGCACTTTGCATACTACCATGCCTACAAACAATCTTGCTACTGGCAGCAATGCTATGGCCAGAAACAGCTTCACGCCGTCTCTTTGCAGGCATTTTGGGGCTCACCAAAATTTCTCAACTTTCAGTCTGGGCCAGTGGATGTGAAGACAAAAACAACAACGGTTGCTTGCAGATGGAGATTGGGCACTAAACAGATGCAAAAGCACAGACAGATAAAGATTGCCTCGTAATCAAGAACAGATGCATACGCAAAGTCACAACAACACCTTAACCAATGCTCACAAGTCACAATCCAATCTGGGAAAGAATACAGGTTGGGGAAGGGGCAGTGTACTTGCAGTAACAATCCAAAATCAAGATAACACAAAGCAGTACAAAATCACGCAGGTGCAGTGGATAGCAGGTTCACACTGCTTCAATTACTCTACAATAAAGATGTCTGATTTGATGGTACGCATTGCACACACACACTCACACGCACTACAAGTAATGCATAGCAAATTGAAAGCTTCAGCAATATAACCATGTCTTTTAAACAAACTGAAATCATGCACTGCTGCACCACAACAATCAGCAAAAATGTCAAGAATTACTGAAAATATTACTGTGTGTACATTAACATAGTTATATAAGAAAATATAAACAAAACATGGTACAAGGTGCATCATGGATCCAAGTGTAGCATTTCTATTGGCCAGTCTATTTATGGCTGTGCCCGCTATTGGTGGACTCCTAATCTCTGCTTTTCCTCGCTGCTGAGCCGTGATTTTCAAACCGGCAGCCTAGCACTGCTTCTGCTCCATCTCTTACTTGATTTTCAGACCCCACTGCCTACCAGAGTTAAATACACCTCCCCCAACTTTCCTACCTTCTGCCTTCCTCCTCATATCTACTTGGACAGCCTACCACTAACTGCCCATCCCTTAAAGACATACCACCTACACACCTCGTAGTGCTCCATAGTAGCCCGCATCTCTTCTCACTCATTAAACAACCTGCCCAGTAACACATCGTGTCCTTAATTTCTCTCTCCCAGCCCCACTCACTTCCTCTGTACCCTGCCCTGTTCTTTCATGCTTCCTGCACCATAACCTAACAAGGACAGAGTACAGCGCACTTAGCTTTGTGTTGAAATTCACACCAAATATAAAGGATATACTTCCATAATCTAGCTGCTCACATGTGGTCTAATACTTCTTGTTCCATCAATCCTCAGGACCACTTGTTCTCCAATGTCCTTACACCAGCCAACCTGCCCTGTGAGACCAACCTCTCTGTGCCTATGAGACCAGTACATCTACCCTTGATCCATTCCATGAGGACACTTTTAGACATAGGGTCCCACCACAACCTGTCTGCGTGGGGCATTTGAGGTTCTGCTCCACTGGGGTCATTTCTTTACATTCCTCCCAGTGTTCCTCTCTCCTCAGGTAAAATGCATGGGACTTAGCTCCCACATGAGATGCCGCAAAGTCTGCAGCAAACTCCTTAAGGTATACCTTTGTAGAATAGCCCTGCCACTACTCTTGATCTTTTGATCTCAGGAATATACACCCCAATCCAGGCCCAGCCCCAAGAATGTCTCAGACCAAATGAAGGCTAGCTCCCTTACCTTTGCATATTTCAACATTTGCAGCCCTTTGCTAAACTTGATACCCTCCGAGTCTGAATCACACAACACAACCCTGATGTGTTATCCATAGTAGAAACCTGGCTAACACCCAACGCACCTGATGCCTCCATCACAATACCTGGGTACTTGGTTTTGAAAGGATCGGCTCTCCAAGTGTGGAGGTGGCTGTGCAATTTTCATCAGAGACAGCTTGCACGGCTGTACCCATGCCCTTACCCAGCATCAATAACAGCCTGCAAGCCATCGTAGTCAGGGTCCTTCTTGGTGCACATAATAAAGCCATCACTGTCCTATCAGCTATATCCCACCCAGACACACTCGACGCTGGCTTCAAGGTTCTCATATTTCCATAGGCTGTCTAAGCCTCAACTCTGAGGTCATTCTACTTGGTGATCTTAACATTAATGGGCTCTCACCAAATTCAAATCCTTTCAAAATGCTGTCACTGCTCTCGACTTCATTCAGCTGGTCATATCCCACAGGCAAGAATTATAAGACTGGTACCAGCATCCTCCTGGACTGGGTCTCTCAAATCATCCTGGACATTTTTCAGATACCACTGTCCTCCTGACTGCCTAAGTGACCACTCTTCTTTCTTGTTCTCGTGGTCCAACAAGTTCTCTAAACCCCAGCCAAAACAATAACAAGCAGGGTCCTACTCAGAGGATACCTTGAACTATTGAAAGCTGATCTTTACCACACTGACTGGTCTGTTATCTACTCTACCAAAATGTGAATCAGGCACTTGACCAATTTATTTCCCTTTTCAATACTGCCTGCAATAAGCATGCTGCTCTTAGGAAACGGAAAGTCAAAGGCCTCTCAACCCTTGGTTCTCTTGGGACATTCTCAAACTCCTTAAAACCCAGGACTGCTTGTGGCATAGGGCACATGCCTCCAGTAATCAAGCAGACATACAGGCATATAAGAAGGCTAGCAATGCGTGCTAGGAAAATAAGGGTAGCAAAAGCTCATATTATAAGGATGCCCTTGCTTAAGCTTGGAACAACAGCACAGAGTTTGAGCAATATCAAAGATGGTACTGGTAAGGACCCCAAAACAGCTCCTACCAAGCTCAACATTGATGAGCTCCTCCTCGACCCAAAACTCATCGCAAACACATTTAATAATGCATTCACTGACCTCAGTGGTGTTCATTCCCATGATTATTTCTACACCCTGCACATAGTCCTTGTGTTGGTAAACTGAGAAGCCCCAAACTTACCCACCTTTTTACTTCAGAACAATCAAAGTAAATGAGGCCAGGACATATCTCCAGATGGTTCTTGGTAAAGGAAGGTACAGCAGTGGCACCATGGATATCAAGCTTGTATCTACCACCCTGGAAGAAGTACTAGCACCCTTAATGCATATCATGAACCTTTCTCAGAGATACTGTCATTTTCCTCAAAAATGGAAGTCTGTGTAGTTACCCTGTCCACAAGGGTGGAGACTGCACCTCTCACAGAAACTACAGATCCATTTCCATCCTAGCCCCACTCTCTAAAGCCCTGGAGAAAATAGTTGCAATTCACAGGCTTCATCCATAAATCCTCGACCAAGGTCAGCTGGTCGGCGCAGTATACATTGATTTAACCTAGGAATTTAATGTTAATCATGTCATCCTGGCTGAAGAGCTAGCCACTCTTGGTCTCTTACCTAAATCTGTAGCCTGGTTCAACAGCTACCTCCAAAACTGTTCACAACAAGTAAAAATAGGTACTGTCCTCACAGACAGTCAACCTGTTCTGTCTGGGGTACCTCAGGGCTTCATATTGGGCCCCTTTCTGTTCCATGTATTCCTGTATACCCTGCCTCTCCATCTAGGGTGCATCCTCCTCTATGCAGATGATGCTGTCCTGTTCTCCAGTGGCCTACACCCCAAAGCTCTCTAATCAAAACTTCAATGAAACTGCTTCTGCAGAAGGATGGTTCAGCAATCACAAATTATTCTTAAATAATAAGAAAATAAAAACCATGTTATTTTCCAACCTGCAAAGCTAACATAGACACTACCCCATCTCCATAGTAAATGATGTTGGAGCCCCTGGAGCTAGTCTCAACTTTAAATACCTTGGGATCACGATGGGCATTACCCTCTCATATACTAAAGCATATCAAGTAGTATTTCAAGGCAATTAATAGGTGGATAGGACTCTTACATAGGCACAACATTGCCTGACTCCCACAGTCCTCTGTAAGGCCATTCACAGCTCAGTGGTATTGCTGCTAGACTATGGGCTCATCATCTATGGATCGGTCACTGACACATCTCTCAAGCGCCTAAAGTTGCACTCAACAAGGCCTGCCAACTCATCAATGGTGCTGACTGGCTGACCCATACCTGTGACTTGTACTCATAGGCTAATTGGCTACAGTTCAGTAGCAGACTGTCCTACCAGACCTGCAGCGTGGCTAAGAAAGTCACCTGTGGTTTTATACCCCAGAGTTCAGGACCTTCTTACCACCACCACGAAACTCAGCACACAAGAAGATCTGGCTGCTCCTCTTTAAGATCCCATGCTGTTGCACCTCACATGGTCAGAGGTCCTTGCCTACCGTGCCCCCTCTGGTTCAACTCCATTACCTCTAACATATCATCTACCAAGATCTTGGATGCCTTCAAAAGGATGCTAAAAGCTGATCTGGTATCTAAGTCCAGTTGTGACTGCTTCTGCTAACCCCATTTTAGTATTAGCAATTTTCGTTACTTCCTGGTACTCTGCCTCTTTCTCATCAGTAACCTCATACACCACCTGTCCCCACCCCTAGTCTCCCCTGCCTCACCCCATTCCCTCTAAATCTTGCACTCTCAATTCAGGTAACCACTCCTTCTCCTGGGACAACCCAATGCATATCTAGGTGGATGCATTCTAATGGCCTGCTCTCTCTTCAGCCATCTTGCTTTATAACTTGGCCTCTTGGGCTGATCCTGTTTTCCACACACCCCCAGGACCGGTGCATCTACTGTCAGTTTGCTCCATGAGGACACTATCCCCCCAGCACCTCCCATAATATTTATCCTGTCCATCTTTACCATACCTGGCATCTGCCACCATTGAACTGCCCTCCTTTGCTTCTTTATTAATGGATGAGGCCTTTGTGCTGATTCCAGTTTTATTCTACCTTTTCCTCCCTCTCCTCCTACTCAATTTTATTATTTCTGTTCTTTGTTTTCCTTTCTAGCACTTCTTTATTAGGGTCATACCCCTTGTGCATTAGAAATGCACCCATTCTGCATGTAATTGTCCTCCCATACATTTGTCTAGGAGTTACTCCACTTTGCAATGTATTCTGTTGTTGATGTTGCTGCTGTAGCTATCCTCCATAACGCCTTCTGTTGTTAATCCTTTAGATCTATTGTCTTACTCATTGTTATTTGATGTGGAACCTATGTAAAAGAGCCCTGCTCAAAGAAGTAATCTAAATTATAATAAATAAATAAAACAGAAAGACTGCTTTTGTCTCTCAGTTAATCTACCTACACCACAGAAACGTCCCTCCCAAAACACGCTTCAAGTGTCTGTCAGCACACAGATTGAATGTTCAAAATTAACATTCAATATCCTCATACAAACAATAAATACTCAATGATATGAGCACAGAAGCATTTCCTACAATCAATGTACTAAATTTTGAGCAAAACAAAATGACTCAAAAGGCTTTTAACAGCTTTTAGAGGGTTTGAATTGCAGACACTATGAGAACAAACTGTCTCCAGCTAGGCAGCTATCACTACACACACACTACCCATAACTGAGGCTGTGCAGAACGTTCTAGAGCCCATGTGACCTGCAATCCCATGAATCACTGCAAAATGTTTACTTGGAGTGGATTACAATGCAAAATGATGAAGTACATTGATTTCTATGTACTTCACATAAAAATTGGTAGAAGTTTTTGGGAAGGTGAAGTAACACAAAGTCATTGGTTCCAATGGACTTCACGTTCCTCATTATGACACAAAGTACTCCACTTCATGTTGTGGATTACTTTTTGAATTCCATAACTCTGTGAATCACTTCACAGAGCAAATTTTGGCCACTTCACCCACCTCTACTTATATCTGTC
Source organism: Neoceratodus forsteri (assembly GCA_016271365.2). NCBI lineage: Eukaryota > Metazoa > Chordata > Ceratodontiformes > Ceratodontidae > Neoceratodus > Neoceratodus forsteri. The sequence goes on along the minus strand of CM057459.1, from coordinate 1,220,021,979 downwards.
TGGTATATTCCTGGTGGTCTAGGAGGTCCCTCCCATAAGGGCGTATGATCCTCCTGACTCACCCCTCTCAGGCACCCCTCAGCCCTGGTGGCATAATGCAAACAGCAGCAATAGTGATTGCTGGCACAGCCTTCAGCTCACCACCTCAACTGGTTTCAATCTGGTGGTCTCTGAGCAATCACAGTATTGTACAAACACCTGTGTCTACTGTACCATTATCACCACTGGCAATCAGATGGTGGCTGGCCAAGGTGGTGAGCAGAGGGCTGTGTGGGTCTCTGCCACTATTGCCATACTTGGCTTAGTGACCTGAGTGTGGGGTGATTGTGGGGAGGAGGGTCCTGAGCAGGTGGGTTGACAGAGGATCAGACTCCATTATGGGAGATCCACTAGCCACCAGAAATATTCAAGACAGCTACAGGATGGTCGATTGGGGGAGCAGGAACCACTACACCACCAACAATATTCAACACAGCTACAGGACAGATGATCAGGGTAGGAAGACCACAAGAGTACGTGGAATATTCAATACATCTACATGACAGTCAGTCAGAGGCCACAGGAACCACCACACCACCAGGAATATTTGAGACAGCTACAGGACAGGTGAATAGTGGGGTGGGGACCACTAGACTACAAAGAATTTGTTAGACAGCTACAGAGTGGGGGCAATGCACATATGTTAATGAGCTCTGTATTGGACATGCAAATGGGCCATAGTGCTTTCCATGCCCAAAGGGCTCATTAGCATGTTAGCTAATTATGGCCCACAGGAAGCCCTGTCATTATCCCATTTGATCCATGCTACCTCCATTGAACTTCTGTCAACCATATTCAGTCTGGGCCTGTGTCAGCATAGCACAAAGTCACTATGCACTGTACCAACATGGCTCCATATTTAGACAGTTTGCATGCTCTAATTGCAGTGAGCTACTTGTCAGAATATTGCCACCCAGGAAGGCTGTGCACAAACTGTCACAGATCACACATGGCCAGCTCTGAATATGAAGGCTTGTACTCCTTAGCCCAGTAAACTCAAAGCCCATGAAACAATGGCTCAAGGGATTATTAAAATTCTACTATAGCCTCAAGATACTGTTGTTCTAACTTGCAACAGCATTAAAGCAAACATGTCTTGCACCAATTTATGCTATCTATAAACATACATATTATTACCACGCCAGCCAAATGTTTCATTTAATACAAACAGAAAAGTATAACACAAGAAGATTTGCAGGAGACAATATAACAAATCAAAGCAGACCAGTGTATTAAACTCCAGGGTCCATGCTGTCACAATTGCATAATTAGGCACCAGCACAGAGCAGGTATCAGCTGAGTGTAATCACAGTTTAATGTCATATTTATCCTATCTTACTGTTTACGTATTTGATTATAGTGCTAAATAGAGGAGGTTCTTGCTTACAGTACCTTTCAAGTCAGAGAGGAAGATAGCCATTATAAGGCACCAGTAAAACTGTCACTTTATTATCAATCAAACAGTATTTCCAAATAAACTCCTTTCAAATGCAATAAAGTCTAACCACCCAAATTCTTCCACAGGATTGTTAATATAAAATCTGGACAGAGGGTTACATGATTTTTACTTACCTTAGTAGGAAAGTAACTTTAACTTAGCAAACAAACATATTTACAAAAAATATGAGACAGCCTGATTTACTCAACTACTGGAGGCTCATCACAATAGCTACCTGTCCCAGCCCAGTGACCCCACTGCCAGGAGCTGAATCCTGATCTCAAATCACCTTGTGCTGCTCTGTGAAGTAATTCAGCAGAGATGCTACAGTATAAAATAAAGTTTCCTTACAGCTCTGCTTCAAGACTGTTCAGTTGTTGATTTAAGACTGCTGCCTGGAGAACTACATAAAAAAATCATTGAAGACTTTAAGAAGTATGGGAGCACTACACACCTGCCAACAAGGCATTGTTTAGATAATAATGTGTAAAAAGAGGGTTTAGGTATTCTTTAACACTAAAATAAGCTATGTGTGTTGTTTACACTCTGCTGATTGTAATTTGAACTGCAGGAGAATGCTACATATAGGAAAGAAACTGCCCCCGTATAGTAATTCAGGTAGTGAAAGGATCGTTGTTCATGTCCAAAATTGTGCTTTGGAAGGAGTCTGAAGTGCACTTTTTCCCAAGTGATAGAAAAACATCTGTGGGGCTTCACTTTGCAGCTGTAAAAATTATGGTACAGATTGGATGCTTTGTTAAAATGTGCAGGCTTGCATTATTCGATACTAAAACCAGTTTTAAATGAACAACTGGACAAACTAGCGTGAGTGAAGAATTTGTCAAATTTTGTACAGTTTTGCAAATATTGCTTGAAAGCCAAATTGACAAGTTTCGCCATTTCAGATAATTCAAAACTGAAACTGTCCAACCGGATAGCTCTGTTTAAAAGGCACATCCTTTAAACATGGATACAGGGTAACTAATTCTGCTGACTTAAAGATGTATTTTTGTATTGCTAGCTCTGGTCATCTCCATAGGGGCTCAAACTGTAGAGAATGGATTTTAGCATGACAGTCACAGATGTCCCTATTGAAGGCTTTTTCAGTACAAACTTGAAATTTGTTATTTGAACAGGGTTAATAAGAATTTCTGATAAATTAGAAGTATGTATTTTAGTGTAGATTAGGTAACATAATTTATGGCGATGCAGAGCAGTGAACTTGGAGACCTATTTTTCAATCCCACCACATTTAACTCAATCACTCCCCACCCAACATCCATTTACTTTCTTAACTACCTCAAAACTCTCATTGATCTATTGGATGATATAACTGTTTGTCGCTTTTAAATGCATTGGGATACAGCATATGTGAAAGGCACTTTATAAAATAAAATAAAAAGAGAATAATGTATATGTACCAGTGCATTACTGGCGAGTATTAAGATGAGATGTTCTGGACACATAGGAACCCAGAGAGCGAAGTCGAGAGGTTCTTGCTGTCCAGAACTGACATGTTATCACTTGCCAGTAATGCACCAGTACATGTATATTATTTTTAATATATGGATCAGGTGTGGACATTTGTCGCTGTATGACAGCAGTTTAAAAGTTAACAGCACTGGACCGTGATGTAGGTGAGGCAGTTTCAGCCGGGTGCTAGGCGGTGAGTCGGAAGAAGGCAGTTGCTCCAGATAGTGATGTCAGTGATCAAAATTAGCAAAATGTGGGTCACTGAGATGTCCATAGTCAAAATGGGACTGTAGTATGGAGTGCAGAGAAAAAAAATGCTGCTACGAGGTTGGAGAATTTCTCTCGCTAAGTAAGTGAGATAGCTGCCATGTTTTCTGAATTGTTATGCTCCACCAACACACAAAACATGGCCAACTGGAGGGCATGCTTTAGAGCCATTGGAAGGAAACTAGCACTTGCACTGTTCTGTTTTGCTGGTAATACTATTGTTCAGGTCCCTAACGATAGTATTACCAGACCTGAATGATAGTATTATCACTCCTGAAGTGTACTATTATCACTCTGGGAGTGATAGTATTATAAGGATTTTTTGTATGCTTTAGTAGCATATTATATCACAAATCCATATATTAAGTTTATATATTTAACCCTTAGCCTGCCAGCAGAATTTGAACACGTAGTAATTATGGACTGACTTATCAGTCTGTGGCAGAGCAAGTGTTAAGAACAAAATGCAGAGTTGTGCATCAGTGTGTGAGGTGCAAAGAAAATAATGGGTAATTTAAAATGTATGTTGAAAATAAAGTTAGAATCCAACATTTTGATCACAAGTCTTCTTCAGGATTCTCTATATAGGAAAAATGAACCAGCTGTTCTTACTGTTTCTCCTTATTGTTAATTTGTGACCACAAAAGGCACACTCAGCTGGGAAGATTTGTTTTCAGGTGCATCCTGGTGGTGGGTTACAGGGACCTGTTTTATTGACAGGAGAAATGTTGGTCAGGACATTCAGGAAATGACTTAGCTCTTCTTCCAAAGGTGCCAAGGGATCTTTAACTTTGACTGGGACAGAGACCAGAGATGGGCAGAAGGAGACAGGGGTCCATGATCTGTAGAGAGCCTTGTAATTTACAGGAAATGCAACCATCTACACTTAGACCCTATAGTCCCTATAGACTTACATTAATTATAAGATAAAACAGTGATTCAGCTTCCATAGGAAGTTATATAATCCACTGGAAAACGCAGGAAATTACCCTGGAGCAACTCAGGAAATGCCAACTCAATCTGGGGATCTGGGCTTAACATCTCATCTAAGTAACAGCACCCAAGTAGTTCAGCACCCTTGTAGTACAATATTGCATCTGTTATGGGTATTACTCCAAGTACTGTACCTGGTGTGGGGATACAACTGTGTCCCTCATGAGCACCTGGGCCTAAATGCATAGGTGCTACATAGTAAGATTTACAGTACAAACATGGATTTCAAGTCTATTTTCTGCAGTTAGCATGCATTTAACATTACCTATGTGTTATATTTTGATCTTTCCTCCACATCCTCAAGATTTTCAGATTCTGTATACTATCATTATTGATGTAGAGTTAGGTGTACTGTACCCCACAGAGAAACACATCTCTATAATGCATCCTTTTTCGCTACCTAAAGGAGTCTAGTCTCAGGACTACTTCCACACCAGGCTCTCAGTCTTTCTCCCTGGCTTGTTCTCTGAAGTACAACATCCTATTGCCAAAAATTGATCAAATCACTTATATATTTACTGTTTCAATAGCTTTTATCATGCTTACTATAACCAAATCATTTTACTCAAAATAACACATCAAAATGCATTTAGAGGTAATTTAAAAGTTTTTAGTGGCTTAAAGCACTCACCAAGTGTTCGGGTAGTGGCTGGGGAGAGCCGTGCTCTTTCAATTGCTTTCCTTTAAATTATGCTGAGCCCACTGGCCTGTAATGTATTTCATTAATTAATTATTAATTAATTAATTAAACATTTGATAACCGGAAAAGCACACTGAGCTGAGGCTTGTTTCTAGGTGTAACCCAGGGGTGAGGGAGGGAGTTACAACAGTATACAGTACATACATAGAATAAATACATGAGAATATTGCATACAATCGCATCATTTTGTACAAAGGAGTTATTTACAATCAGTTGCATGAATACAATAATATACAGTACAGATGTTTTGAAGTTTAAACCATATTAATTTGGCTAAAGACAGACTAGTTTGTTACAGGTGGGGAAGGGAGTTGGTGAAGTTGAGATTTAATGGAGTTATGTGAGAGTGAGTTTTGAGGGCTTCAGAAGCTGGTTCCATGCGTGGGAGAGGTAGGAGAAGGCAGATTTGCCAGCTGATAAGGATGGTTTTGGGAAGAAGAAGGAGGAGCAGGAGACCCTAGAGAGCAGTGAGTAAGGAGAAAAGGCTTTAGGGTCTAGTTTCTCGACTAGTAGGAGGGCAGCAGGTCAAACCAAAATTTGGAAATAAAAGAAACGGTGTGGCAAAACAGAGATGGGAGAGGGCGCTTACCCAAGTGAGGAAAGGAGCTTGCAGTGGTATGTTCTGAAAGAGGAATTTGTTGCAAAATAGCAAAAAGTGTGGAATAAGGAGTCCAGCCTGGATAGTGAGGTGGAGGGAGGTGTTGTACACAATGTCTGCCTAATCAATGATGGGAGTGATCATTTTTGTTAGCAGTGTGCATCTAACTAGTAGTGGGAGGAGTCATGGTTTCTATAAAGAAGGCCAAGATTCGGGCGGAGCTTCAAGTGATTGCACTCTATGTGTGTTGAGTAGTTTAGCATGGGGTCTAGCCATACTCCTAGGTATTTTAGGGAGAGACGGTGCCTAGTGTGTTTCTCATCCACTGTGGTGATTACAGGGGCTGAGTGTTATTGTCTGGTTTGGGGCTGACCCAAGGTCATGGAAACAGTTTTGGAGGTATTTATTTTGAGATTGTCTGCACAAAACCAAGACTGCATGTTGTTATAGTCATGCTGGTGTAGAGAGTGGACGTCATTTAGAACAAGGCCGGATGCGAAAGTATAATGCTGTCTGCATACATATGTATATGAGACCTTCTGCTGACTGCAGGGAGATTGTTGATGAAAGGGGAAAAAAATTGTGCCTAGTATCAACCTGGGGAACACCAGCAAGCATGAGGGGAAGTGTGGAGTTTGTGATCCTGGCTGACTGTTGCCTATTTTTGAGGTAGGATTCAAACCACTGTACTGTGGGGGTGGGGTGGAATGAGTCCAGCTCCCATGAGTTTGTCAAGAAGCAGCGGGTGGGAGACAGAATCAAGGCCTTAGCCAAATTGACAAAAATAGCTGCAGTTGGTCGGCCTTGGTCAGAGGCAGACTGGATATGTCCAGTGATGCAAAGGAGGGAAGATATTGTTGAGTGGTGCTTCCTGAACCCAGATTAGTATGGGAGAAGTAATATTTGGACCTGAGAAGTTCAGTTAGTCTGGTCTGGACAAGAGACTCTTACAGCTTGGAAAAGAGGGAAGGATGGAGATGGGACGATAGTTTCCTGGGATCAAGGTGTCACCACTGTTGTGAGAGGCATGACACAGGCTGATTTCCATGCTAGGGGACCTTACCAGACTTGAAGGACAAATTTAGTTGGTATGTGAGAGGAACTGCTATAGCTGGTGCTGAAATGTGTAGAAGCTTGGTGTGGATGCAATCCAGGTTGGATTTGGTGATATTTAAAGAGTAGAGGGTGTTTAGTACTTCTTGGGCAAATGGAAGGAAGAATTAAAGTGTTTTGAGTTGGGCATTGGGGGAGTGAGCATTGACCTGGAGGTGGGGAGAGGACTGGTCAGGAAGGGCATATGTGGTGAAAAAGTTGTTTAGGGTTTCTGCTACTTCAATGGGGCCAGAGATGCTTTGATCATTTAGCTTGAGAATGGGTGAGGGATCTATAGGGAGTGGACCACCTTCCAGAAGGAGGAAGGTAGGGCGGTATTTAAGGGGACTAAAGTAATCTATCTTGGCTCGTCTTATCACTTTAGTGCAGGCATTTCTTACTGTGTTATAATCCTGTATGGTTTGGGGTGGTCAGTGTGGATTTATAGAGGACCAGGCCCTATCACAGGCTTTGCAGAGGGAAATTAGGGTGCTGGAGATCCATGGTGGTGGTACTTTTTGACTCTGGCTTTAACCATAGGGGCATAGGAGTCTGAGACCTGTTGAAACATCTACAGGAAACTGACCTCCAGTAGCCCAACATGGCTACTACTTTAAATTACTGACAACTAGGCCATCTAGTGGCCTTAAGTGAGTTGTCTCTGAGCCCTGACAAACTAAGTTTTCTTCTCTCTTCCTATCTTTTTATTAATCGATTTTCTTTCTCTATATCCCTATCTTGCTACTTTGCCCTAACTACAACTTTTTATTTAATCCCTGTTTATCTTTACTTTTCTGTTCTATACCCTTTCATATCTCTCAGCTGTTTTCTCTGCTGTCCCTACTATATTTCATCCATAGTAACCTACTTTATTCTTTAACAGGTCTGACAGAATGCTGAATCCTACCACATCAGATAAGTATTATACTATGTCTCATCTCTCCTGTCCATCGTAGTTACTCCCTAATGACTACGGATGCTTTGTGACCCTTTCCTATATTTTATTTTGCAGGACTTACAAATAACATTCTATAAAGACAGATACCTTCTACTTATTACTTATACATGGTATGATAAGTTGACTGTAATGGTGCAGTCAGACCTGCTACAGTGTGTTGCATTATGCTAACTGAGTAGTGCTGTGTATGACCTCTTCAAATGATGATATAAAAATCTATTTTCTGTCTGGTTCCATTGCTAGTTGTGGTTATCCACTGCTGAGTGTAACTTCTGGTTCATTTTCCCAAATGAAAAACTGAGTACATTTTTTTTTAATTGGACACAGTAGGATCTAGTCAAAACCACTAAAATATATGAGCGCAGTGCAATAAAGCACAGACAAAAGAGCATCCAGAAATACAGCATCAGGAAATATGGGACAATATAAGCAGGGGCCTAGACACCGCATCACGCCATAATATATATACATAATCAGCTCTATGGGGGCAAACTTTGGGAAAGGAGGAGAAAGTCAGGATGGGGTGGATTTTCTAGTGGGGACAAGCAAGGGTCTGGCACAAACAGAAACTGTCCACTCCCAAGCCCACTCCCAAAAAACACTTTGAATACTGAAAACATAATTTTAAAAATGTCATACAAGAAACAATATCAGGACATCACATGCAGGGCTCAGATTCAAACTCCTTTCACCTCAACCTGTGCTGCTTGTCAGAACCTGTGATTCTAACCTCTGAGCCACGAGGACAGTGTGGTACAATACCTGACAGCTGTGGACTAAGTGAGGTCAGCAAGAGTAAAGACAGCTATGGGTACAGTGCTGTAATGCACTGTCCTGTTATTCCCCATAGCTATAATTACACTCTTTTGCTGCACGGTTATTACTGTACCATTTTTCTTTAGCAGTATTGACCAGCTATCGGCATGGTAAGGAATGCTGACTTAAGAATTAGCAGAAGCTGTATTTAAATATTACTTAGAGCCACAGTCTGTACTGTAGAAGGTTTTGGGATATTGGGTGTGTTGGGGCGGGGGAGCTGGTGCTATGCCCAGCTCAAATTGGAAAAGATTAAAAATCTTAAGAGTCTATAAACGGGCATGTTTGCTCGTTGGTGGGCTGAATAGCTCATGTCCCCAAAACACAAAATTGAAGAGAAGGTTTTTGGTAGCTTGGGAATTAGGAACAAATTCCAATCCTGCTGGAGGCAAATGCTATAGTATTTTGTGGCCTAAATAAGACACTTAGGATCAGGATTTCTAGTCATTATTTGGCTCTAGTAAGATTTGAATTTGAACGATTTTCTCCTAATTCCCTATTAAGTTTTTAATCTTTCCAGTTCAAATTGGGAACTGCACCAGCATCCCCACCCCGACACAAACACCTATCATGAAAACCCTCTACTGTACAGACTGTGGCTTTAGCAGAATTTTAATCTAGCTTCTCTTAATCCCAATTTCCGCATCCCTACACACCCTAATAAAAGAAAAAAACTTCAGTTAATCTTTTCAGTATTTTTTTCACTTTGAAAGGAGGATAGACAGTAATGTTTATTGTCAGTCTCATTCCAGGGGTGGGGGATATACAGTATACAGATTGAAATCAATTGAAATTGAACCAGAATAAGCTGGTGGAGGTATTTTAGTGGATGGCAAATTAGTCTAGGTCTGGGGAAGTTCCTACTCTTCTCAGCAAGTACCATGGGATCTTTAATATTCAATGAACAACCACTACAAAAGGCAGACTGGAAATAAGTTTAATAAGCAGTTCTCTACTATAATAAAAAGCTTAAAACCACTAGACAAACACCAGTTATGTTCTAACTTTTAGGTTTTTTTTCTTTTAACTTTTCCTGTTGCAGGTTTAGTAAATCACACAAGCTGACAGGTGGACTCTCTATACTGTACATCTGTATCTGAGGCCACATGGAAGCTCAGGGATACAGGGACTGTGCTTCCACAGCCCACCAAATAGCCTTATGAATTTTTGACATCTTTTGCTGTATGGAAATGCATAGCCCACAGGGCCCTTCACTTGTGTAGCGGACAGACTCTTCCTGGCACAAGGCCAGAGGGCATTGTGTATCTCAGCATCTGTTCATGCAGGTCCTGAAGGGCTGCATTAAAAAGGATACAATTCCACTGTCACAAAAAGAAAGGAAATTCATTATGAAAAACTGGATTAATGCACCAGTTAGGGTTCAACTTAACATCACAAAAGGAGAAAAATTAGGCATTATGGTTTTCAACCCAACTCCTCACCCCCAAGCAACAAAAGGACAACACCACATGATCAACCACAGCCAGCCATCATCAGGTAAAACAAACAACTGTTTTCAGATGACACAAATGCAATAGCACTGAAGTGTTACCTTCAATGGTATGTATCTGTGTCTTCCACACCACAACACATACACATTCACTTTTGGTTGCAGATAAAAATCCACAGTACTCAGATCACAACACTATTGTGTGCAGAAGCACAAGCAATTGCAGCCACAGATACATATCCATAATACTAAGATTACAAGAATTCCTTTGTCTGTAGAAGTACAGGCCTGTATGCCACCAGCGCTTCTGTAACCACAGGTACTCATCTACACCATAAGATGTACACAGTTCTCTGCAGAAGTCCAGGCCCCTGACGGCCTGCATTTCTGCATCTGCAGGTGGAAACATCACACTGACCTCTTGCTGCAGAAGCACAGACACCATGGAATCCATGATCCCAAAATTACAACAGTACTCCTGTCTGTGAAGTGTAGCCCCTAGGGGCCTGACATCTTCACCCACAGGTGTAAGACATACACACCAACTTCTGACTGCAGAAGCACAGACTCCTGTGGGGCAAGCACTTATGAAGATGCATATAGAAGACCATGCACTAGCAGATCCAGCTATGTAGTGAAGTACCATCTGCTACCCCTTAGAACAGAAAAAATATGTTTTTTCTATCTAATGTGATCTTGAAAAGTAGCATTTTACATTTGGGGACATACCACCCCTAGACAAAATTGTCATCCCCTGAAAAATGTCTAGATCTGCTGCTGAAATCATGATATCTGTATTACAATAGTACTTCTGCAGCCAGAGGTACTCATGCAGGTTCTACAACATACATTCACAGCTGTGGTCGAGAAGCACAGGCCCCTGTGCAGCTACAGATACAAATCCATGAAAGGTAGCACATCAGTGCTGCTGCCTTTGTGTCATCTGGAAAAGTTATGCATTTTTGTCTTAACTGATGATGGCTATGTGTGGTTGCTTGTGTGGCTTTGTCCTTTGTTGCTTGGGGGTTAGGGTCGAAACCCTAATGCCACGTTTCCTCTTTTTCTGGCATTAAGTTGAAACCTAACTGGTGCATTAACACAGATTTTTGCAATTAATGATATAGCATAGAGAATACTGGATGGCAACTATGCACAGCCAGTGTGTTTTGCCACAGAAGGGTCTGATTCACTCTGATCTCAAGAGCAAAGTAAGAGAAGTCTATGGGAATCAGAACCCTGAGGTGACAGAACACACAGGTTGTGAATAAAGTTGATCATCCTGTATTTTTTATAGTGTATAGTAGTATTACGTGAAATATGTGCATTGTGTTTTCTTTCCTCTTTTCATAATGAAACTGACTTGTGATGTTTCTAGAGGTTCTAGAATACTGTCACCGCAGAATTAAATAGAGGAAAGTAACAATGTGCTAGATTCAATGGTTCTGCTGCAGTAGTGACATTACTACTGCAGCAGAGCAACATAATGACATCACTACTGAAGCAGAATAAGCATATTTCAGACATGCAATTTCATGCATAACAGCATTCCACTATGCACTATATATAAAATACATGGCTTGAAAATAAAAATAATAGAAAAGATACTATAAAGTAATACTCATAATATAAAAATACTATTGTAAAATCTATGCTGCAGGGATCTTTAACCCATATTTGTAGCCTTGTTTACCTCATGCCAATTACTGCGTTGGGACCCAAAGTTGTTTGACAAAATTCTGTAAGTTACACTAAATTTGTGGGCCCCAACTAGAAGCCAAATCACAGTAGCCACTGCCCACTTTACTCATCCTTACAGTGTATCTGTTGGATATGTGCTTACTGCCTTTGCTTCTACATCTAGTGGGGGGGATTCCCCATTTTGTGTGAGCAGGACTAGGAGGATCTGTTTGCTGATAAGACTCCTGTGTTTGCAATTGTCTGGGGCTGTACCTTAAGTGCAAGATCACATTTCAGCAGGGATTAGAGAGGTTTAAAATTAAAATGTGTTCCTTACTGACATTCAGTGAGATTCCACATTTGTGTGAGCAGGACTCAGAAAATCTGTTTGCTGGTAAGTCAAACTAGAGCTGTATTTTGCCCTGTAGTTTACAGTAGAATGTCTTTTTTACCTGATTGTTTTGTAGATTCCAAGTACCAGAGAAACAAACATCCCACCCACCCACGCCCATTCCCCAACCACCCTCAGGTGCTTCACCTTTATAGTGGAAGGCCAGGCCACACCTACTTAAATACACAGGAACAGTTAGGCAGCACAACACAAGCAATACCATAGCTGACATATAGGCAGAATTACAAAGGGTGTAGCTAGCAACTAGGTCCACAGGGACCATACAAGAGGAGAGAGAAGCTTTAAGTCCCTAAAGAAGGAGAGAGGGACAGGGAGAGAAGGAGATGGAAAAGGAAAAGAAATAAAGGGTAGGAGGGAGGAATATCAGCAAGTGCAGGATGATGCAGGAGTGGTGCAGTACTCTGGTTGTGGCACAGCAGTCTTCAGAAAAACATTCTGGATACTGCAGTACTACACATGTGCAGGCACCTCTCTGGGTTGAGGGCAGAGCAATCCTCTGGGCTGAGCTGGCCAGAATACTGGTGACCTTTGCTCCTCCCAGAGGCCATGTCCCCAGCCAGTGCAACAATGGCCACCCAGGCAGATGGCAGGATGAACAACAGTGGTCTCAGAAATGTTCAGGGAGGAACAGAGACACATCCCCATCAAGTCCAGCTCATGAACCCCTAAAAGTGTTGAAGGAATAGGACAGCTCTGTGAGGGAACCCAAGGCTGAGACCAGGAGGAGGTGAGGATCCTCCAGCAGGAGACCCAGTGGCAGAAAGAAGAGAACCCCATAGAAAAAATAAGTTACTCATGTTGGGGACTTAATTGTCCAGGGAATTGATCTGGGCACAGATAGTAGAGAGGAAAGGAGGTAAAGTGCCTTCCAGGAGGCAGAGCTTGAAGGAGGGGAGTGCATCCAAAGGATCACTGAAGCTGTGTCAAAGAGGCAAGGGCTAGAGGTCATTATCTACCTGGGGACAAATGACCTATCCAAGGATAAGGTAAGCCTGGAGCAGGTGAAGGAGGACTTTATTGTGTTGGGAGGGTGCCTGGGGAAGGTAGCAAGCTCTGTGACATTTTGAGGTGCTGCCAGTCCACGACAGGGTGGGGGAATCTCCAGACATAACTTCAACACATGGTGCAACAAGAAGGAGTATGGCTTCACTGGGGACTGGGGACCCACCTGGAGTGAGGTAGCCATGTACAGTGAGGACAGACTGCATCTTCCAGCAGGGGCAAGCAGCCCTCAATAGATGGTTTAAATGCTTGCTGATGAGTGTTTAAACTAGCCAGGGGTGGAGGGCAACAGAGCAGGGATACTCAGGCAGTCTATCCCCACATGTTAGCAAAAGCAGGACAATGGAGCAGGGAGAGGAGTTGATATCAAGGTCATTGGGTCGATCAGAAAGGGAGCAGGAAAGGAATCAGGAACACATGAGAAAAATAGGAAGGTGACTGGAAGAACAGTGGAGCATCAAAAGGAAGCCTTACTGGAAATAACAAACCATTGCATCAGATTGGTATCCAAAAGCAAGAAAACACAAAGCCACTGTGGTTCTCAGAGAGGTGGTGGAAAAATTCAGGGCAAAAGGAAAGGGTTCAGGAAATATAAGAAGACTCAAAGGGAGGAGGACATGGAGGAGTAACTAGAGTGTCTAAGAGAAGCAGGAAAGACTGTAAGAAGAGCAAAGGCACGGGAAGAGGAAGGTTTAGAACAGTCAGTTAAGAAAGGGGAAAGGCAATCTTCAGGTACATCAGTGAAAGGAGGTAAAACAAAGAGGGATTGCTAGGCTCAAGGAGATGGAGGGAATGCAAGAAGGGTGACTTGGAAAATGCAGAAATACTGAATAAATATTTCTGTTCAGTATTCACAGAAGAGGGGAGAGAAAGGACCCACAGCAGTACAGCAATTGCCAGGGGTGAATAGATGGACAATAGTCCATTCACAGTGGAACGAGTCCTGCAAGAACTCTCTAAATTCAAGGTGGACAAAGCGATGGGACAAGATGGCATACACCCAAGGATATTAAGAGAACTGCAAAGGAGAAAGCAGAACCTCTGGTAGCCATATTCACTGGGTCACTCAACACAGGGGTGGTACCAGAGGATTGAGGAGGGCACATAGTATCTCTACACAAATCTGGCACAGAGAGAGGTGGGATTCTATAGGCCAGTCAGCCTCGCCTCAGTAGCAGGAAAGATAATGGAGACATCGTTTAAAGAAAGGATTGTGGGCCATCTAGAAGCCATTGGAGCACAGGACCATAGGCAACATGGATTCACAGTGGAGAGGTCATGTCAGACAAATCTGGTTGATTTTCTTGACTGGGGACAAAGGAAGTAAATCAGGGTGGGCAGTGGATGTTCCCTACCTTGATTTCAGCAAGTCTCTTAACACCGCCCCACATAGGAGGCTGATAAACAAGCTGGGCATGGTGGACAGTGAGGTAAACTGGGTTAGAAACTGGCTAACAGACAGGAGGCAGAGGTGGTGGTAAATGGGGTGCAGTCTGGGGAGAGGGGTGACCAGTGGGGTGCCTCAGGATCAGTCCTGGGCCAGTCCTGTTCAATGTCTTCATTAGCGACATTGCAGAGGGGCTGGGGAAAGGTCTGCCTGTTTGCAGATGACACGAGATCTGTAACAGAGTGGATACCCCAGAGGGGTGGAGAAAATGAGGAGGGACCTGGAGAAGTTTGAAAAATGGTCTGAGCACTGGCAACTGAAGTTTAATTCAAAGAAATGCAAAATGATGCCCCTGGGACACATATACACTGGGGTAAGCTACAGGATGAGGGGAGTTGATGACAGTCACAAAGGAGGAAAGGGACCTGGGGCTATTATTTCAGATGACCTGAAAATGTCAAAGTAGAGTACTAAGGCAGCTGGGAGGGCAGTGGCATTTTGGGTGCATTGGCAGGTATCACCAGCAGAAGGAGGGCGCTAGTGATGCTATTATATAAAACCATGGTCAGACCTCATTGAGTAATGTGGCAGTTCTGGAGGATGCACCTTTGTAAGGACATTAATAGGCTGGAGATGGTCCAGAGATGGGCATCTGAGATGGTACAGGGCTTGCAACACAAGACTTATGAGGAGAGATTAAGAGACCTCAATATGTACTGATGGAAGAGAGGAGGGAGGGAAAGAGGGACATGACAGAAACATTCAAGATTCTAAAGGGTATAAACAAGGTGCAGGAGGAGATATTTTCCATTACAGGTGGAGCACAGGAATGCAGGGCATAACATGTAATTGGAAGGTGGGAGGTTAAGAGGGACGTGAGAAAGTTCTTCACAGAGAGGTGGTGGGCGATGGAATGATCATCCTCAGCAGGTGGTGGGAGCGAGCACTGTGGATGGATTCAAGCATGCTTGGGACGGGCATAGGGGAACCATAGATGTACAGCTGTGTGTGAGTCAGAAGCAATAATCCAGTACAATGACTTACAGGCAGACTAGATGGGCCAGGTGGTCCTTATCTGCTGACAATTACTATGTTTCTGTGTTTCTATGACAATAAGATATGGATCCTCTAAAGTCGTCCTTTTACCCTAGAGCTTAGATTTTGATTCCATTTCCTGTTAGTCTGCTGTTGACAGGGATTGCCAGTGTTTTGGTGGAAAGATGCAGTCTGGGTGCTCAGTAGCTGACTTGATGAACTTTTGAAGGCAGTTGACTGTTGCTTGAATGGACAGCTGAAAGGGAGCCTCAACTTTGTTATTGTTCCTGTGCCTATCCCTTGGTGTTGTGGGTATTGGAGTCTTGTGCAGGAAGTGGGGACATTGCTGGAGAACAAAGTTGCAAGCTACATCCAGGATTGTAAAAGTGGTTTGGTCCTTACATCTATACTGGATCATGTCATTGCAGTAGGCCAGAAGCGGAGTGAACAATTTCTCTTCTTCCCCACATCAACCAAAACATCCTTGTATAGGTAAATGTTGTGGCCCTCCAGCATAAAAGGCCCCTTTTATGGGTGTGGTGAAACAAGTGTTCCCTTCTGGAGTACTGCAGGAAGTCAGCTACAAATGTCCAGGCCAGGCACAGAGAGATGGAAGTGCCACTAGGAGCCATGAGCCCACTCCACCTCCAGTGGACCCCTTCAGCTAGGTCCAACTAGGTGTGTCAAGAAATCTTGCAAAAGTCCTCCACACAAGGGCCCTTCACAACTTCAGTGACTTGAGGATCCACAGATTGCTCCTGCATCTCAGTTTTCCTCTTGATGCATCCCCATATGACATGTATCTGTTCTCATGGCCATCCTGATGCCTCAGGAAACAGGTGACTGCATCAAGCAGGTAGAACAAAGGGCAGACTAGATGGGCCTGGCGGTCCTTATCTGTAGGTAGTTTCTATGTATCTGTGCCCACAATATGGAGTTCTGCATTGCCTTTGTGACCCTCAGCAGCTAGTAGCTCTTCTTATTCTGAGGTGTGCTTCAGCTTGAGAGATGCTCAATTTGCCATGACACTCTTCTGTGTTCCCACAATGTATCTGAGGGCCAGTTGTGACTTTGTGGGACCCACAACCATGATGGAGCACAAGACCGCCAAGGACTCTAATGGCACCAAGTTGAGATTGCCTTCATGATTGTCACTTAAGGACTGGATTCACCAGGATAGTAAGTACACTGTCAAGTTATTAGATAAGCAACAATACCTTACAGGGTGGGCATTATTGGGAATCATCGGACCATCCAGGGGTGAAATGAGGCCTGACGATGCAGGCAGATGGCCTTATAGCCACTGGAAAATCAAGTAATTCCAATAATACCCATCCTGGAGGGTACTATTGCACTAGAAAATAGGCATTTTAGTAAATTTTAATTAAGTGGTAAAATAAGAGAGGAAATGAGTTAAAATGAATCAAAGTAGTAGAAAAAAACTTTTATTGAAAAAGTAGTCCATATGTTTGTAGGCTGTTCCAGCTCCTGTTGCTCCTCCTCACAGAACCATTCTGATCTGTTGACCTCCCCCCACACACACACACACACTGCCACCTCAACAAGAAAAGGAATGCCTAGAAAATATTCCACCCAGCAGTCGCTGGGCATCGCTTTAAGTTCTGTCCCTTTGCAAGATTTTTTTATTTATTTAGTTGCAGTCAGAAGATGAGTCTGCTATGAGGGACAGCCCTGGCATAAGTGATTTATTTATTTTAAAATTAAAGCAGCAGCTTGACTAACTGTGGGGACATTGTGCTGTGGGGAGTCACTTGCTGTCCTTTCAAAACCACGCTTCCCACCATGAAGCCCATCGGACCAATAGCTTCCTTTTTCTTTTCATTCAGCACGGTAGTGTGAGAGCTCAGTTGGGAGAGTGGTGCCATTTAAAAGAACACAGCCATGAGAAATAGCTGTTTTCTCACTCTTCCCAACCACAAAATAACCAGAGTGTGTGCTTTTTATTTTTATTAAGAGGCAGCTGGCACTGAGGTAAAGATTGTTGGGGCTGGGGAGATTCAGTAGCTCTTGCTAAGCAAGAGAAAAGCATGACAGGGATTTGAGATTTAACCTGGTGCTTTCAGCCAATGAGAAAGCAGGCTGGGCACTAATATACAAGGTATCTGGTGAAGTGGCACTTGGACTGGTACTTATTTTTCCTGGGCGCCTATTGAAAAATAGATGCTGAAGTTGGGTTACTTTCAGCCAGTCAGAATGGATAATCCATTACTGACATTTTCTAAAAGGGAATTATCTCTTGTCTGTAGATATTCTGCCTGATGCTTGTGTGAGGAGGATTTGGTTAAATTAAACAGGGGCTAGTTCTGAGCTATAAGGCTAGGTGGCCTTACATCAGTGGCTCAGTAGCACCCTCACAACCTTTTTTCTGTCTGGTATCCAGGTAGTTTGTTTCGTCGGTAACCATCTTGGCTATCATGACCAGATACTGTCACATGCAACCATCCTGATTATGTAAACCAGATAGAAACTATTGCCTGTTGTAACAATCCTGTTATCCAGAACTGATATCAACTGTCTGATGCAGTGATACTAATTATCCAGATCCAACAGTACATTTCAAAGATATTTGGATAGTGCATTACCTAACTTGAAGTCCTATCCATGGATACCTTCAGAACTCCAGAAATGGATTATTTTACCAGAAAATAAGGATAATGTGACCTGATAATGGCCTGGATGCCTGCCTGTACAAGTTGAACCATAGTACAATATCTTATCTGGCCAGAAATTGCCACTATTAAGGGTTTGTGGATGCCACAAACTATTCAGGTAACTCTAGTAGCTAGCTAGTTTAGTTTTCTTGGCAAGATAGTTTGATTAGATATTAACTAGTCAATCTAGTCTTTTCAAAATGAACTAGGACTGAACCAAATAAATATAATTAATATGTACTGTCACTATCTGGTGGCTGGCATGACACTCTGAAGGAAAATTGCCACTCTGCCACTCTCTACAGCATTTCACAAACCCATTTCAAAAGCAGCAATGCTTGACAAAAGAGAAATATTACCTCCCTAAAACAAAATTATCACTGTATCTTGTCAATTGATAATACAACCTTTTCAATGCTTGAAAATATTTCTTGCTTGAACTGTACAATCTCATAGACCTTGTCAGCCAGCTTTAGCCTAATGGAAGTAATTAAAGGAAAACTGAAAGATATATGCTACATACTTTATAATTAACCAAAATCTTACAGTGCTACTGAATAGGTATATTTGAGTGCCTGTGTGTAGTGATCATTATAATGTAATGCACAGAGATAACAACTAGATCTTTTCTAGGTACTGTACATAATGCCACACAATATTGGTAGTGGTATCTATCTCTGAATATTTATTGTTACATTTTCAAATAACTATTGCACTAAGCACAGAAGTAAATTGTTAAAGAAATAGTTTGGTTCTTGTTTTTCAGAAGATGTAATTCTAAAATAGTGGGGACCATAACTGTCATTTTTCTGTGAGATTTCTTTCATCCATCTCAACACAGCAGTTATGAAAAATGAAACCATAAATTCAATTTAGAAGGCAATTTGCAGCTAATCTTTGAGTAATTCCAGTGTGAATAATACTGCAATTTGAATGCATTGTCAGTCAATTCAGTTGCTGATTTATTAGGATTTAAGAAAATTTTCCTTCATTAATGATAATTACCCAACGAGAGGAAATAATTCTCAACCATTATCATCTTTCACATCTGTGGTTTCAGTTTTAAGATGACTGCTCTGTTGGTTAAACTTGTTATTATTATATAAAGCTTTTTATAAAAGATATATGAGCTATTTAAATCCTGAACTGTATCTCTTTACAGCACATGTGTGAACTGATCTGCACTGGTTTATGACTACTGATCTAAGACTCCCACTAGAGCTAATGCTTTGAATATCTCAGCATAAGGAGACTAGGATTTTGTATCGATTTTTCCACATTCCTTACACCTTGAAGATTGCACTGAAATCCATCTTAAGCAGCAGCGACAGTCACTAGTCTCCTGTGTTAAACCCCAATTTATTATTTTGAGGCATTTCCTTGTTATTAAATCCTCATTGCCCTGCAGTGCTATATATTGTATCATGAAGCACTCTAATGTATATATGTTTTATCTATACTGTGACTAAAAGGTACTTGCTGTCAACATTATTTGTCAGTGAGCTTTCCTCTGATATGGATGTTCCAATTTAATTATTTTACTTTACAGCCTTACCCTTGTCCCTGAAGGGATTTGTCTTTGCTGGGCCTATGCTACCTCTATATGGTAGTCTACTTGCTTCCTTAGTGTTTGTTTTATGATTTCAGCCTTAGAGCAAACTATTAGATATCTGGGTTGTTCTCTGTTATTTTATACAGGATATGACCCCATTGCATAATAAAGTACAGTACAAACAGGCAGTATTGTGTTGCAAGGCCTTCATATCCTGGAATGTATTAATTGGGAACCAGCAGCCTGTGAGCTACAGTACAAACATATTGGGCCTGGTTCTTTACCCTTGAAGAGGAAGTGAAGGTTAACCCACTCCCCCTACACACACACACACACACACACATATACACACACACACACACACATGCACAGATTTTGGGATGGTATTCATGCCTGCAGTTTGCTTGAATTATCAAAAACATTTGGAAATTGTTTTACTTGTGCAACAATTGCCTATTTGAAGCAAATCATGAGTCAGATACATTTCTTTAAGAATCAGAAGCAAACACTGATTGCATTTCAGAATTACTGTAAACACAGAATTCTTACTATTCCCTTAAGATTACAAGCATATACTTTGTGGCTAGCCAGTGAAGAAGAAGCACAAGAAAAAATACACCTTTTAGTGGGTTGTGTTTCATAGCAAATGGTTATTCTTTGTGGTTGTTGCAAATGCTCTGTTTCCATCAAGTATGAAACTTATTTATCAATTCTTAATGCTGTTACACTTTAAATCATGAAGCAACCCTGAATCTCTTACAAGACTAGCAGGGTATGCCTGGGTCATACCTGAAGGTAAGCCTTGTCTCAGTGAGAGTTGCCTGATCAACAAATAGTAAATAAATCATTAATTAATTCTGTATACATATTATACTGTTTATTTTTTTGCGTTGGTGTTATGAGATAATGAATGACTCTTGTGATCCATCGAGAGTCCTTCACTTCTGCTCAGCTGTCAAGGGGTCATCCCACCTGAAATAAAACTAGCTCACACAATGCTTTTTGGGTGTTCAATTGGCAAAATTTATTTAACTGACAAACCTCTAGGTTGTTTCTTTCAACATAGGAAACACATAATACCACACATAACAATCAATCCCCCAAATCTCTTCTCGAGCATGGGTGTGTTGCCCAGTGCCCTAAGGCACCTTCCCCATTCTTCTCTGTTTGTGTTGTGGCTCAGGTGTTGCACCCAATGCCCTGTTCTGTCCCTCTCCATCGTGTCGCCTCTCCTCAGGAGGTGCCGCCCCACCAACTGGATGTAGACCTGGCCCAGGCCTGTCGCTAGTGTCCCTACCCTGATGTCCCTCCATTTTCCATTTCTTCCTTCCACCTGCACACTCCAGCTCTGCGATGGATGTGCACGTTCCCCCACAACCCCCATTTCCCCTCCCAACATTCAATAGCCTTGTCAAGTTTGTTCATGGACAAAGACATGCCCACCTCTGATAAGTGGACCTATCCTGTCTATACTTCCCTGGACTATTATAAGCAATGTCATGCCTAATGTATGTTCCACCTGATGCCTTGAGAAAAGCCACCATCCTCCTGTTTATTCTTTTTCTTGCCTTTTCTGTTACTATCAAATTCCTGGTCTGCCTGCAAACCCTCCTGGGGATGATTTCTGACCAGCCACTTTAACCCCAGGCCACCAAGAGTGTATTATTCACATATCACCCTGAATCTCCCATAACAAATCAACCCACAGCCTTTGCCCTAGATCATTGCCCCCAAATGAACTATTAATATGTCTGGTTTTGTACCCTGATACTTTGCTCTTTCAACAGTGGGAGCAATTGCCCCATCTCATCCCCATATTCCTTCCAATCCACCCTTATTAAATCCACTGCCCTTTGCATCTGCCTGCCACCTGGCCTGTTGATGACATCCTTTCAGCCCAGAAAATGAAGGAATGCCCAATGATCCACACCATCCTCTGGTGCCCCTCACCTGTAATAAAAGAGAAAAAGACTTAGACGAAACTATTCCACATGTATGACTTGTAACTATCTGACTTCCATCTCCCACTCTGCTTGATGACCTCCACGAGACATTCCCTGCCACTGCCTCAGATGCAGCCCTATCTGGAATGAGTATGAGGAAATCTGCTGGGGTCCTTCTCTACAAATGCCATCCCTTTGATGATTGCTGACACCTGGTATGCTGTCACCAGTATCCCATTCCCATGTACAAAGAAACATTCCCTCTGATGAGTCTTATGGCACTGAATTCATCCAAGGCCCTGCAGATGCTTCCTATCCTGGCTGCCCTGTCTTGCAAATGGACCCTAACTCCCCTTCTGTTTGATCCGTCTTTGATCTCCTGAAATTAATTTCTACCCCTTCCCTGTCCCAGTATATGTCCTCCCTCACAATCTACCCTGCCTAGCTTTGTCTGCTCAAACTACCTCACTGACTCTGAAGGCCCCTTGTTGAATGACTAAATATGGCACTAAATACCATCTCCTGTATGCAGACCTGCAAATGCTGCCCTGGCTGAGCAGTAGCCTAAGAAAAGTCTGCCATAAATGGGTGCCTCCCATCCTTCAATTTCTCTTTTAATTTCTGCCATCCCCATAGCATTTTGAGAACTGCTGGGCACCTGGTGTGGGGCCCCACCCACTAACTTCACAAGCTGCACCTATGCCAGCCAAGTATGTTCCCATGGTAGAATGCACTAACCCAGTAACCTGTGAAGTGGGTGCATGAGGAAGGGTGCCATCCATTATGGTGACACCTTCCCGGTGCAATCCACTCACGGTGATGGAATGGTAGGGTGACCGGATGAGGGGTGGGCAAACTAGGCAACAGGATGTCTCCATATGTATGCATGTGGGGGGTGAGGAGGCGAGCATGGAAGCGTGGGCTGGGAGGGGTGGAGAGGCTGTAGGGGTGGTGCTGTGGTTGCCAGTTGAGCTGCATCCTGGCATCAGGGATTAGCTTGTGGCTGGGGTGACTGAGGTACCGGGTTCGGGTCCAGGCGCTGGTGCGATTTTATTGACCCAGCTCGAACCTTTATTTTTCCTGCTTTTACCCCCGACATGCACCTCCGGAGTTGAGAATCTTTAAGTATGGGGGGTCCGGGGGCAAAGCCCTCGAGGGGGGTGGGCGTGCCTCAACAGAAAGCAGTAGAATATGTCCAAATGCTAATAAGTTGTTGCACTGGTTGTCAGAGGCTAAAATGTGTTCGGCACTTAACTGAGTGATAACGGTGACCGCCTTAGGTGTTCACCATTATCACATAGACCCGATAACCCCTCATCCCATTTTGCACCATGAACCTGATGACTTGTTTTCCTGACACCTTCCTTCCAGCCCCCACCCCATCTCTTGCCAGAAATCCTGAAAAACCTCCCAATGTCTATCATATGTCCTTAGTGTGTTAGCTGACTGGACTCACTGTACAGCATGCTGGCTCTCCAAACCCAATCTCCCATAATGGGGGACTGCGTCTTCGGCTTCTTTGGCCAGGGCTGCCCTCCCTAAACCTTTGCAGCTGCAAACAGGAAAGGTTGTCATCTATCTCACTGTGGATCCCTGCAATATTCATTGCCTTGAAAGACAGATTCTACCTTAAACCCTCTAAAACCATCTGCCACATTACCCTGTTGACTCTGTTGGTGGAACCTCCCTGCTGATTTAATATCTATACCACCCCTATATTATTGCACCAGAAAATAATTCTTTGGTTGTGCAACTTCTCTCCCCAGACTTTAACTCCCACCCAAATGGGAAATATCTTCAGAAAGGGGATGTCTTTAGCAACCCTCCTTCTTTCATCTGCTTGACTGTGCTTCTATTATCTATGCCCCATGGAAATATGTCCCTATCCCGCTTGCTCCTGCCACATCAGTGTATAGCTCTAGCTCCGTGTGTGGATCCAATCTTGCCAGAACATCACCTTGTTAAAATCTTCTAAGAACTGCTCCAATATGCTCATGTCCCTCTCACTCCTCTCAGATGTCCACTCAGTGGTGGGGCAGCTTGCCTGACCCACAGCCCTTGCTAGCCACCGCATGAATACCCTCCCCGGATCCACCAACCTGCACATGAAATTAAGGTGACCCAACAGTTGCTGCATTACCGACAACTGTACTCGCCTCCTGTGATGACCCAGCTTAATAACCCTTTAACCTCTCCACTTTGTCCTCCAGTAGTCTGAACACCCATCTCTTTTATCCACCTCAGTCCCTAAAACTCTAACTTCTTCACTGGTCCCTCCATTTGGTCCTTTGTTAGTGGTACCCCAGTGTTTGGCACATATCCTGGAACTGTCCCAACATTCGCCTGGTCCCTCTTCCCCTCCCCACCAATAAAAATCATCCATGTAGTGTACAACCCTCTTGTATCCCCATCTGTGCCCAAACACCCACTGTAGCCATGTACTGAAAGTTTCAAAGACTGCACACACCACTGAACAGCCCATTGGCATGGCTTTGTTGAAACAAAACTCCCCAAATTGAAAATGTAACAACTCCCAATCTTCTTCTCTCACTGGCAGTAATCAAAGGCAGACTCAATGTCCATCTTTGCTAGTCAAGTCACATACACTGCCCTGGTCAAGGTGATAGCCAGATCCAGCGTGGTGTACGAAACTGCCCTATCCCTTCCAAAATACCATGATTTACTGACCTTCATTCTGGTTATGATAAGTAATGAATGAGCCTATTCCCCGGCTTCTTCTTGGGCACCAAGGCCCAAGGATGAAACCTCAGTTCTTGCCCATGGATGCTCTGTGAATGTATCTTCTACTCTTCCAGCCTCTATCTCCTCTATCTTCTTCAATACCATCCCTCTTTCACTTTTGTGGACCCCAAATTCATGGCCTTTATCCCACCCATGGATCTGTGTACTGTAGGCTAAATCCTTTGTGGAACTTACCCTGAGTCACTGCCTCTCATCCCTGTTCCAGTATCCTCCATCAATTCCTACAAAATCTCTCTCCTGATCGGTGTATGCCCACAACGTTCACTTCCCCATAACCTCTCCTTCCTTGCCCACTGCTCCCACTAGCACCCCTGCAAAATGGCTGCCTCTGAATTGCTGAAACCCTGACCTCTCCCCATGCTCCTGCATCTAGCCACCAGGTGCAGCCCAAAACATTTTGAGCAGATGTGCTAGAATTTGCAGTTCGCCCAACTGCATGTGGCTTTGTTAAATCACGAACACATTTTGACCCCTGCCCCACTGAGGATCCTTGTCCTTCAAACAGGCCTGTGTTGTTACCTGTGAAGGTTCAGACCCGCAGGTTCATGTCATGACATCCCATTGCATGTCTTCTTGATCCGTCATGCTTTGGTGGAACCACTCATCATATATAAGCCATCCATAGTCTCTCTTTGCTTTGCATGCATCCCTGATCATGGCGAGTATGTTAACAACGGGATGGCCAGTTCAGAATGTTTCTTCAATAAGATGGCACTGAAATTCATAACCCTGCTAGCCAATTATCAAATGTTTTCCTTGAAATCCCTGTCCTTTGTGGACTTGCCCACCAACACTAGCGCCACTGCCATCTCCAATCTCCCACTAACTCACTCTTTGTTTACTTCTTTGCCACCTTTTGTCCACCAAGGCAAACATATCCACAAATTCCTTTTCCATATCTTCTGTTTTGTTGCCTGTGGGATATGATCCCAAGTGTCATCCCTATAAACCAACCCCTTGTCCCCATCCCGTTCTTGCCCCTGTACCTTTCCCCATCTCTTGCATCCCTTCCCTTTAATTCTGTAAGTGATTTTTCCATTTCTCAAAACCTTCTCCCTCTCTCTCCTGTCAGCCTGCTAAATAATCCTTCAAACTCCCATCTACCATCAAGTCAACTTTGTTGTTGTCCTCCTCCGATGGTGCCTCCTCCCTCTTCACCTTCTTTGTCTTTTCTTCACTCGTCCCCTTTCTCCTTACTTCTCTGACACCTTTCCCTTCTTTACCCTGAGCTCCACTTCCTCGGCCTTGTGAGTCTTCTCCAGTATGACTTGCACCTGCCCCATCATCATCGCTGCCTGCTTGGTCAACTTCTCCATGGCTGTCTCCTCTCTTTCCTGTGCTTTTTGGGTGTCATTTGCCATTGTCAAATAAAAAAACATGTTATCAACCATCAAAATATTCCCCTGACGTACCCCAATGGCATTCATGGCCAGTGTAGACCAGGCTGCTGATTCCTGTATTACCCTGATTTGAATATGCCACTCAGTCCCCCTGAAGTGATCCTTTTTTAAATTTTCTTCATTTTAGCTTGCTTTATTAATATGGATTATATAGATCCATATATAGATTGATAATCTATGGATCTGCCACTGAAACTGTCCTCCGTGCATTTCCACTGCTCTAAACAAGGTGTGTCACCTCATCTCAGGAGCCCACCATCTCACCCACTCTTGCGACCTCTATGCCCAAACTGGTTGGCTCCAGTTCAAAGATCACATCAAATATCAAACATGCCTGATGGCCAAGAAAATAACCCTAGGCCTCATGCCACCTGGAATTCAAGGTCTTCAGCCCCTCTTAATACCCACCATACCTGTGGCTCTGAATCCCAGCTCTTTCTGGCAACTCACTGCCAGACTCTCCCAGGACAAAGATCATTCACCCACAGAGCCCTCTCTGGATTATTGCATTCAACTGTGACATCTCCTCTCAATCCAAATTGGGCCCTTTCAAATACAAGCTACAGCGACTACCTCTGCCACTCGCTCCTGTGACTGTTTCCATAAAACCCTTTTGGCAATCTAAAACCCTAGCACTTAATTACTGTTAAATCTCCTTAGCACCATCTCTGACATTCCTCCCCTGCTACCCTACCCCTTCACCTTTCCTCCCCTCTACCTATTGCCCCCGTCTGTCTTGACAAGACCTGTTGGCTGATTTCAACTTATCTTATGATTTTACCAGAAACTGACAAAGCTTGTTTTGGCTGATTTTCAATTTAATGTTTACTGTATTTACTGTATGCATCCCTGTGCATGAAACTGCTTAGCGTTATCATTTCTTTTCCTTAATTCACTGTGAATTTCAACTATTGCTTTCTTTTCTTATTTACAATTATTTTACCATACCCTGTTTAGTCTGTAAACCTGTTGATCTCCTTTCTCTGTGTATGCTGTTTGTCATACTTTTGTTCTGTTAACCTATTGTATTATGCTGCTGACGTGGAACCTTTGTAAAAGCGCCTAAGCTCAAAGGTATTTGTAATCTGAGATCTAAATACAAAAAATATATATATATATCACCACTACCATTCTCCCATTGTTCATGCTCGATAAGCAAACCTTCCCTGTCACGTGTTGCTCCCCTTGATCAATGTCCCCATCACCCCTGGCTTATTTATTTACTTGTTTTATTATATTTTATTTTTATTATTATTATTATTTATGTGATGCAGCTGCAGTCTGAACTAAGGCCAGGACCCTTCATCCTGGGTAAGAGTCATTTCACAGGGGTCCACTGACCATGCATCACCCTCCTGTCTGTAACTAACAGACCATTCTTAGAAAAGTCCAGGACCAAACCAAACTCAGGACACATCTGGCATTTGCTGACATGTGTGCAGGCTTAGTGTAAAATACATTCCTTAACAAAAATAGGTCTATAACTTTTGTTGTACCTTATTTACGCTCCACCCTCCCTTCTTGTGAGGCCAGAGTAGAATTCAAGTTAAATCTCCATGGCATCCCTGTAATTCAGGGCCACTGATGCACCGACCCTGATATAAGGGAGCAGGAAGCAGCACCCTTTTCATTTAACTTTGCATCTGTACATGCTGCAATTCCCAAATACCCATATTTACACTGCAGCTTGTGTCGAGGAAGAGCCATTTTTGAAGAGAACTGAGCCACATCCCAATGAAGAGAAAACCACTGAAAAGTCTGCCCCCATTGTAGGTGAGTCATGCTTGCTTTCTTGCCTTCTCCTGCACCCATTACACAACCCCCAGACTGGCTGCTGCCTCACGGCCAAACAGCCCTACATGCATGATGGCCTTCAAGGTCAAAGATGTTTCGATTGCAAAATGGTGGCCGCCTCATGGTTCCCTTAGAATGATGGGTCCACCTGGCATCCTTCATGGCCACATGCTATTGGCCTCCTCACTCCAGCATGAGCTGTCTCCCACCCCTCACCCCCTCCTGGTGCTCAGTTTCTCCCTGGCTTAGTCTTTCTTTTTTAAACAGAGAGGAAAACCAAGACAGAACAGCTATTGGATGCCTCCACCCTCTCTGTGCCTGCCACATACCTTGCCATGATCCACAGCTGCCGGGGAAAAACTACCACCAATAGGTGGTGACATTCCTTGGTGTCCAGCCTCCATACCTATCAATGCTGCCAGACCCCCAACAAACCCACCAGCCCATGCTGGACTGCTCAACAGTTGTCCCCTGCCTAGTCCTCGTAGAGTGCCCTTTCCATGGATCCCTGACTGAACCTCCCATCCACCAACAAATGTCAACCAAGCGCAGTCTGTCCCTATGCCTAGTTGGTGAACAAGGTCCAAACCAAACATAGGACCTAATTGATGCACCGTGGGAACTAGGATGATCCCCTAGCTGCCAGAGTCTGGCCTTCCATCCTTCTGCAAGTGCCCATTCACACATGTTCTTGTTTCTTCATGGGGCACTGCACCTACGGGTCCTTGCTGGAAACAAATTGCAGCTCCTGGTCTACCAGAGAATCTGCCCAAATTCACCTAAGGATATCACCTGCTGCTTCTCCCCTGTTACCTTATCACCCTGCTGTCCAGTCCCATGGCTTACTGCTTCCATATGCATATGAAAAAAACATCTATACCTCAATGATTGTGGGTGGAAGGCACCTCCACCCTTACCTACCTTATGCCCCCAAACTCATCTACCTTACCATCTTTTCACCCCAACTTTGCCAATCAATGTGCTGGTTCTGGATATCTCAGAAATCCAGTAGAAAGTGACCAGCCCCTGCCTGCCACCTACCGATACTCCCCTAGTGGCCACTCCCATTGTTCCTCTGGCCAACTGTCTGGTACCCATCCTCTGATTGGCATCCTGGCTCCTCCCTTAGTCAGCTCACCCTTATCTTCTCTCTCTCTCTCTCCTCTGTCTCCCCCATTCCAGGTCGGGATACCCTGACAACTTGTCGCTTGTCATTGGCAACCTCCTTGGCCAGTTGCAAATGAAAGGATTTATCTCAGAGCACAACATCCACTGAGGATCAAATTATTGCTTTAGTAAGTAACATTGTGAATATGTGAAGCCATTTTGTTGTTTTCTTCCTCAAGAAAATGAGCACATTGTTATTGTACATAAGCCTTTAGCTAAATTCATAGCCTTCATGAACACTTTGCCCCAGTTGATTGGAATAGAAAAAGATTAGGTGATAATCCATGATCCTGCTCTGGGCAGCATTACTCAATGTAAGCAGTGTGCAAACATTTTCCAATCCGCTTCTATTATGCTCCTTTGGTGTAACACATTATAATAATTGAGTTGTGTGCCAGTGAACTTAAATTTCATCTGTGAGCCATGTAGAACAAAAGTTACATGCATTTTGGGGAGGTAATCTACCACTAGTGAAGCAATACTACACACATGTGCTCATTTCTCTGTATAAACTGTGTTTTTTATTTTCTTGCTCTAAAAACTTATTTTAAAATTAATTTGCACACTGGAGTAGCTTCATAAAATGAATTATTTTCTTATTATTTTTTAATTAAGGTTCTTGTTCAACTGTGAACATTATTTTTAGTATTATTTTCCTCCTACACTTTTGCAAGGAAAGAACCTGATGTAAGGAAGTAATAAACGTCTTAAAACTAAACCAGAGAGCTAGCTGGACCAGTGGTCCTTTTCTGTGACAACTACTATGTAACTATGTAACAAAACCCATGAAATCAAGAAAGAGTAGGGTTATGCTAAAGGGAAGAGTAAAATTCTGCTAAATGGTTAAAGATGGTAGATGAATGAAAACTGAGTTACAATCTTCATAGTTTTTAATGTATGATAAAAAGTTCATAAAAGCAAAAAAAAACAAAGTTTATATTTTTAAACCATCATGTAATTTTATGTATTAATGACAAATATGATATTGATACAAATCAATAATATACTCAAAAGCAATTCTGAATAGTATTGATACATATAAAATATTATTAACACATAAAAACTGTATCACTAGGTCACATTCTTAATGAATTCTTACGACCTGACTCCTGCCTTAATTTAAAAACAAAAATTAAATTTATAGCCCTAATGGTTCCACAGATAGATTTTTCAAAAGATAAACTATTAAAAGTTTGATAACTTTGGAACTGTTAGGTTAAAAACTTATTTTTAAAATGAATGCTTGAGTCATCTTAGTTGATTAATAAGATATATAATATGGCAAAATATTCAATATAATAATATCTGAAAACATAAAATGTCTTCATTTTTAAATCCTGCTATTTATAACAACATACTGAATTGTATCATCATGTAACAAGATGCATCAACACATGAGAACTGTATTCTATGATCTACTTATGTAGCTCAGATTCCAAGATTTCATTAAAAAGTCTGAAGCTTCCAAGCCTAACAGTGAAATAGATTCTGCTTTTGAAATACAGTTTCACTAATGATGAAATGTGATAAATAGTTTTAGAAATGTATTTTTAGTATGTAGTTAGCCAGTTAGTTAATTAGTTGATTACTTAGTCATTGAAAGTGTTTCACCAGCAAAGGCTACTTAGCATTAAAAGGTAATTTCTATGGGTGTCTTGGATGTAGGGTGTACAGGGAAGTGTGAGGCAGTTTGACAGCATAGCAAAATATGCAGAAAATATGAGCAGCTTACAATTGAAATACAGAGACATGGGAACAGGGCAAACAATGCAATAAGTATGACTAGCAAAGTTGAATCATGAATGAATAAGGGCATGGCATGGGGAAGGTGTAAAGCGATTGTGATTTATTTGCAGATGCAAACATGAGAGGTATGGGCCTGATGCACTGCTTTCAAGAAGAAATGGGAAAATGTGGATCAGATAGAGAAGGAGGTTTCACCAAAGTAGTGGAAATCTATAAGAGACAGTAGACTTGCCATATGAGCTTTTTGGTCAAAATGAACTGAAAAGGAGTGAGGGTCAATAGAGTAAAGAGAGGAACAGGAAGGCTCAGAACAGGACAGGAGAGGGAGAGGTAATGAGGGCAATCCAGGGTTGAGAGGCGACAGGAGACAGAATGCCAGCCAGGCGCTGCCTGGTACCAAACATTCAAGTGGAAATATTTTGGTTTTAGGTTGAGTCAGATGCTACAGAACCAGTGTTAAACAGGAGCAGAGGCGTCAGATGCAAAAGGACTGAATCACCTACATACAAGTGGATGTTAGAGAGCTTACAGGCCTTGGGTAGGTTACTCAGAAAAACTGAGAACAGGATGGGTCCATGGACAGAACTTCTGGGACCCTGGACTTGATGGGGAGGCGGGGAAGCCACATCATACCATGGCAGACTGAGATCTGCAATGTAAATATGAGCAGAACCAATTAACTGCTGAGGAAGATACTTCAGCATCAGCCAGCTTGTACATCAGAGAGGAAGGCGATGGTGTTGAACTGTTTTGCAAGGTTCGCAAAATGGCAGAATTGATGTGGCCCTGATTCATCTCTTTGAGGATGAAGTCAGTGAGACATAATAGGGATGTTGTGGTGGAGTGTGACTTAGAAAACTAGACTGGTGCAGGCAAAGAAAAGCTAATGAATCAAGAAAGGGAGAGCTCAGAATGTAATATGTGTTCCAGGAATTTACAAAGGTAGAGCAGAGTGGATAATAGTACATGACAAAGCATAAGAGTCACCTCATCCATGGGGATGACTTTATCCTTCTTCCAAACTATGGGAATCACACTATGCAGAAGGAAAGGTTAAAAGCTAAGTTATTGGCAACAGGATGATGGGGCAGGGGAGAGAGAGAGAGAGTTAATGTTCAGTCACCCAGGGCTATCACCTTGAGTGGGATTGACAGAAAGGTGAGCTGCTTGTAGTAGAGGTAGAGATGGGTGAGTAACAGAAGGAAGGTTAAAGTTGAGAAGAGTAGGGGTAGGATTGGGGCAGGGGAGAAGGGCAGGAGTTAGTGGGCACAGGAAGTGAAAAAGTGGTTACAAGATATGGCTACCTCCATAATAATGGAGACAGTAGTAGTTTGAAAAGAAAGAGCAGATAGGAAACTGGACTGGGGAATAAAAGAGGAGTGAACTACAGTACTTTCCTGAATCTGGAGGCACTATTAATATTGTTTTGAAAGTAAAGATAATATACAGTGATTTGTCCAACCTGGTTGTCTTTTAGTGCTATTTGTTTTTGTAGTTGAGAAAAGCAGCCAGCAAGCCAGGAACCTAGAAATGTTCAAAGGATTCTCATGGCTGTTCTGTATATGAACACATTCATTTCTAGTTAATAATCATAATGAATTTGGGGTTGTCATTGCTACAGCTTTTCATAATAATATCTACAGAAGACTGTTTCTTTTAGTACTGTAGTAGTGGCCCTCAGCTATGGTATTCACTACCTATAAATATTAGAATGGCACCTCTACTACAACGTTTAAGAAAGTCAGAAAAGCATTTTGTTTTCATCAAGGCAGTGGACAGAGTAGGTTCCACCAAGTCACTTCAACAACTTTTTGGTCAAAGCCCCTACAGTGACAGGCGAAACTTCAACTGCCAAAGTTTCTCCTATTGAAAATCACTGTTTTGTTATGTGGGGGCTGGGCTTCTAGGCGGAGTTGATTTGAAAGGGGAAAACTGGCATTGTTAGAGTCAGACCATTACAGCTAGAATCTCAAATTTGTCACTGTAATGTTCTTCACTGAAAGTTTTTATGTTTTGCCAGTACACAGCATACGTTTCAGTGCTCAGAGCACCGGCATTATGATGCCAGGCAATCAGCAGGCCAAATGTGGGTTGCACCCTCCCCATGGTCTGTCCACTCCTGCAGTTAGAATCTATAATTAAGGTGCATGGGGAATAGCTCCCACAAGGGGGTGCAGAGAGCACAGTCTCTTGGAAGAAACATGATTGATTACATTGCCGATTGATGCCCTAATTGTGGGCATGTTCCAGTGGTGAACTATGGGATGGAGTGATGCACTGTTGCTATTGCCTGGTTGTTTTGCTTGACCTACTTATACCTTTTAAGGCACTCTGATGCATGGACAATGGGGCAAATATAAGTTAGTAAATCATTAAACACAGTCTGCTTTAATGTTCTATTTTATATAGCTGTTTCTTTATTACTACCATCTTCTCAGTGAGAATGCCGTGGAGTGTACACCCCCCATGGAAGACCCCAGTCACATCTTTCCTATTCCCACTGTTACTTTAGTGGAGGTGCACATCATTGGGGCACAAATGAGCTGCTGGCTGTCATTCAGAGATTATGTAGTTTTGTTTCTCTGTTTTTCTGTCTGTTTCTCCAAACTCCCCATGACATGGGTAGTAACCATCTATTGGCCTGTGCATTTGCATAGTATCTTCAGGGTGACCAAGCCCCTGTCCTTCCCACCAGAGTCACTGTGGCACTGGAACTCTCTGCCAGCCTCCTCAGCTAAGAAGTACTGTCAAACAGAAGCTGTCTCAATCATGGCCTGCCTCTGATGTGGCATTCGGTGTCAGTTCCCAAATCCAGACCACATGCATAGCACTAAGATGCCTTGTCAATGTATCATCGGGCTACCCCTTTAATTTTTTTTTTTTTTTGTGGGTTGACAATTTGTGAATCATTTTCCTGGATATTTAGGTTTTAAAGACATATTTAAATTTTTTGTTTTATTTTAAATTTGTCTTCAATTGAAACAGGTGATACCAGTAGTGATAACCTTCCTTTTAGTGGGCTTTGTAGTGATTTAAAACTGTTTTTTAGTCTATTTTATTCACTGGAGACCTAGGACATCTCTCCAGGGTATCACCAACTAATGCCTCTATTACTTGCCTGAAACCTCTTCTACTGGTCTCCACCCAGCCCCACAGCCTGTCCAGCCCCTGGATCATCCCCAGGGAAGGCAGAGGGCATGCTCACCCATGGCGGCCTGTCTGTGATTAGAGGGACAGCTGCGGGGTATGGTAGAAACATAGAAACATGGAAACATAGAATTTGACGGCAGATAAGGACCACTTGGCCCACCCAGTCTGCTTATTTTCCTACCTAATGGATAAGCTGCAGATCCTAGTTAATCAGCAGCCTACTTCTTTCTACCCCTGCCCCCAGAATTGCTTTATGACTGTCCCATGCATGCTTGAATTCAACCACTGTTTTTGAATCCACAAGGCCGTTCCATGCATCCACAACCCTCTGTGAAAAAATACTTCCTTACATTACCTCTGAGCTACCCCTCTATCTTCAAATTGTCCCCCTTGTTCTTGGTGCACATCTTTTTTGAAAGATGCTACCTTCTTGACTTTGTTGATTCCCTTGAGGTACTTGAAAGTTTCTATCATGTCCCCTCTTCCTCCTTTCCTCGAGGCTATACATATTAAGCTCCTTTAGTCTCTCTTCATATGTCTTCTGGTGCAGACCCTGCACCATTTTAGTTGCCATCCTCTGGATAGCTTCCATCCTATGTCTTTGCAGAGACTGGGTCTCCAGAACTGCATGCAGTACTCCAGATGGGGTCTCACCAGCTGTCTGTATAGAGGATAACAACTTCCTGTTTTCTACTGGTGATGCCACTCCCTATGCATCCCAGTATCCCCAAGCCCTCCTTACTGCCCTCTCACATTGCTTGCCCACCTTAAGTCATCTGATATGACTACCCCCAGGTCCCTTTCCATTTTTGTTGTTGTTAGTATCTCACCCCCATTGTGTACTCTCTCCCGGCTTTTTGTTTTCCAGGTGCTTTACCTTGCACTTTCTTAGGATTGAATCTAAGCTGCTATACATTTGACCATTCCTCTAACCTTGCCAATTCCTTCTCATCCTTTCCTTCCCACCTTGTGCATCAACTCTGTTGCAGATGTTTGTGTCATCTGCAAAGAGACATATTTTCCTTCCAGTCCCTCCGCAATGTCGCTATGAAGACATTGAAGAGGACTGGTCCAATACTGAACCCGCAGTACCCCACTAGTAACCCCCTTTCTTCAGAGTGGACTCCATTTACTATTACCCTATGTGTCCTATTCTCCAGCCAATTCTTTACCCAGGCTATCATCTTTGGACCCACTCCCAGGCTGACTAACTTGTATATTAATCTTTGTGTGGGACTGTGTCAAATGCCTTGCTAAAGTCTAGGTAGACCATGTCCACAGCCCTCCTGATCTACTACTTTGGTCACCTAGTCAAAGAAATCTATTAGATTTGTCTGGCATGACCTTCCAGCTGTGAATCCATGCTGCCTTGGGTCCTGTGCCCC
Organism: Neoceratodus forsteri; assembly: GCA_016271365.2. NCBI lineage: Eukaryota > Metazoa > Chordata > Ceratodontiformes > Ceratodontidae > Neoceratodus > Neoceratodus forsteri. Next base: position 1,219,987,070 of record CM057459.1, on the reverse strand, counting down.
TCTGGCCTGTAGGTACTGATAATTTCCTTCAGAAGTGATTCCATCATTTTCCCTATAACTGGGGTTAAACTAACAGGTCTGTAGTTTCCTGCTTCTGCCCTGCTCCCACTTTTGTGAAGGGGAATCACATCTGCCCTCCTCCAGTCCTCAGGTACCACCCCATCCTCCCATGATTTGTTAAAGAGGGTAGTCAGTGGTGTCACTAGTTCTACCCTTAGTACTTTTAGAATTCTGGGATGAATCCCATCAGGCCCCATTGCTTTGTCCACCTTCAGTTTTAAGAGTTCTTTCAGAACCCTTTCTTCTGTAAATAGCCTGGTATCAACTTCTGTATCCAGAGTGTTTCTATTGTTTGTATTAGGTACCTCCCTCTTCATTTGTAAATAATGACCAAAAATATTTGTTTAGTATCTCTGCCTTTTCACCATCACCCTCTGCCCACCCCCTTCCCTTATTAGCTCTCTCTATCCTCCCTTGGTCTTCCTTCGCTCCCTGATGTACCTAAAAAGGTTTTATGCCCTTCTTATCTGAGTTGGCTATCTTTTCTCGGTTTGGGCCTTTGCTATTCTGACTGCCTTCCCAGCTTCCTTTTGCTTTAATTGATACAATTCTCTGTCCTGCTCCTTCTGTGATTCCTTGTACTTTCTGAATGCTTTCTTTTCTCTTGAACCTTCACTGCCACCTCCTTTGAGAACCATAGTGGTTTCTTACATCATTTTGTTTTGTTTATTTGCTTCACACAAAGGCTTGTTACCTCTGTGATGACAGTTTTATTATTCCTCATTGTTCTTCCACCCTCCTTCCTGCCCATTTGCTAGTGCATTCCTTAGGCACTCACCATTTTGGCAAAGTCAGCCTCCTTAAGTCCAGTACTTTTGCTTTTGTATGGCTTGACTCTATTGTTGTGTTTATTGTGAACCATACTGTTCGATGGTCACTAGTTCCCAGATGGCTACCCACTTCTACATCTGTGATCCTCTCTCCATCTCCATTTGAGAGAACCAGGTCTATAATTGCTCCCTCTTGAGTGGGTTCCAATACTAGTTGTCTCAAGGCATGCCCTCATAGGGCATCTAGAATAACCCCACTCTTAGAAGTGGCTGCTGCAACTGCACTCCAGTTAACATCTAGCATATTCAGATCACCCATCAGCAATATCTTCCCTTTTCTGTGTCCATTTCCTCCCTGAGGGGGTCTGTATACAACCCATGTGCAGATTGTGGTGCCATTACCTGTCTCCAAATTGACCCACAGTGCTTCTTCTCCTCCCAGTTTACCCTTTTGTTCTGTTGCTTTGATTCCTTCCCTTATGTAGAGAGCTACTCCTCCTCTTTACCCTCCCTGTCCCTCCTGTAGATAGTGTATCCTGGTATGTTTACGTCCCCAGTTGTGGTTCTGTGTGTACCATGCTTCTGTGACTGCCACGATATCCAGATGTTCTCCTCCATCAAGGCCACTAATTCAGGAAACTTATTACCCAGACTACGGGCATTGGTACTGATTCATCTCCATTTTTGATGGCTTTACTTTCTGTAGCAACATCCCCACTGACCTTTCTACCTTGGTCTTTTTCCTCATTTAGCACCCAGTTTTGTAGGGGAGGCTGATTTTCCTGTTGCTTATCGGTGCCTCCTTGGCTAGTTTAAAAGCTTGCCAATGAAGATTTGAAACCGATTGCCCAAATGACTTGTTCCCTCTCACGGACCGATGCAGACCATCCTACAATATAGGCTGGTGTCCTCCAGGTGGAACCCAGTCCCCAATGAAGCCAAACCTCTGTGCTCCACAACATGTTTTCAACAATTCGTTAAACTGCATGGTGCAAAGTACCCTCACCTCACCCATCCCACTGACAGGCAGCACCTCTGAGAAGGATGCTGTGTGTGCTACTTGTCTTAGGCCCATCCCCAACTCTGCAAAGTCCTTCTGCACTGCTCTGATCTCATGTTGAGCCAAGTCATTTGTCGGCAATGACGCCCAGCTCAGACTCCCATGCAACTGTTCTTGTGATCCTAAGGATGTGCTTCCTGTCCTTCCAAGACATGGCACCAGGCAGGTACCTTACTTCAGTTTTCCTGCATCCCCCAGTTCTATCCCCTAATAATTGAGTCCCCACCAGGATCTGCTCTTCCCTGTATGCCCTGCCTCCCCTTCCTGAGGGTCTCTCTTGTGACAGTTGTCTGCAACCTCCTTAGTCTCCTCTCATGGTGCATCCATAGGGAACCATGCTCCCCAGAATGGTGTATGGATTGTGGAGTGGAACAACTGACTGGGTGTGCCTCTGTTCCACCACCGTTACCCTCCCTGAGCCAACTGTGGTCCAACTGCTGTGCTTTCTTCGCAACCTGTGAGGTAGTGATGGTGGCTCTGGTGCTCCTTGAATGGGGAAGGTTCCTTACTACTGTCCAGTGTGGCCTGAAGGTGGGCAACTTCCTCCTCAGGGCAGAGAGTTGTCTGCAAATAGGGCAGCATCTCAGATTCAGAAAGACTTCCAGAAGACTGCTACCTCCAGCCATTACATTGCACTACTCCCCACATGTCTGTTTGCCTTCTTGTTTTTTTTTTTTGTGTGTGTGTGTGTTTGATTGGTTTGTTATATCGAAATATATATTATATAATGTGTATGCTTATATTGTCAATGCATTGTGCTAGAGAGGATATGACAGTGATATGCCCTTGCCCTCTTGAGGAAATGATATCAGAACCCCAGGTATAAAGGAACTATTTCTGAGGGGGTGGGGTGAGGGTGGAAGGGTTTGGGCCTCAACTGTGCCCTCACGAAACAATCAGCTAAAAGCTCTGACCTACAGCTGCGATAAGTGCCTTCCTGTCAGCAAGATACCCTATCACGACAATTTGACAAGAAAATCAGCTGCTAATCAAACGGAGAAAAATCCAAACATCCAAGTCAGACAGAGGTAAACCTCCCAGCCCCAAAACAGCCCAGTGACTTGTGCTCTGAAAGCAGTCAGCCCCAAAACACATCAGCTGTGCACAAGGACAGACACAGTAAACAGTATTCAGTCCCTCTGGGTTTGAACTCTTCCTGCACTGAAAATCTTGACAATTGTAAAAAGTAAAGCAAGGTCCACCTCCTCTGTTGATAGAAAGACTGCCTTTTCTGATAATTCTAAGTTCCTTATTTCACTTTTAAGTTAGAAGTAGCCACCACATGAAGAATATTAACTTTCCTAAGGAATCTGCTACAAACCAAAGACAATTGTAAATTGTAAGGTTCACCTCCCTCTATTGTGAGCACAGCCTTCTTGCAAATCCTAAGTCCAGTGTTGCAGCTTCCAGCCAGAGGTAGCTTCACCTGAAGAATATTAGGTTTTCAGGAGGTAGGCAGGAGAACCAGAAAGGCAGGTCAGGCATCAGGATGTTAGCAGGTCTCTGGGCACCCTTCATCTTCACTAGGCCACCAGGTTTTTTTCCTTCGTTGCTCCCAGGAGCATGGATGTGCAATGACAGCAGTGCTCTAACATGCAACCATCACGCCATTACACCCCTGACATTGTGCGAACCTTGCTATCCATAATGTCCCCAGTCTGTCCAGGGGCCACTATGGAGTGAAGCTTACTCAGGAACCCACCCTAGGAGGGGAGAGCAGTCTTCCAGATACTCGATCCCTCCCTCTTCCACTGATCCCTGATGACTTGATTCCATTCCTAACCTTGGTCACTGGCATGGCACAAGGTGTGGCGTCCAGCACCTCAACCCTCAGTGCCACTGGGCCAGATGGATTTAAAATTGTTATCAGTCCATTAATGACTCGAGGTTATGCCAAGGGGTCCTGGACAGGTTTAATTCCATTGGGCTAATATTGTAGTGATTGGTGTGGATGATGTTATGTTAAGACTCTTGACTCACATATTGAACTCTGAACATATCAGATGCATGGTCTCATTTACTTGGGGTCCTTGACAGGTTGTTGTTTTTTTATTTGTTTCTTATACATTCACTCAACTTATACTGCCCTCAGCTATCCGAGCAGTTGGTTATTTCAGGCATTTTTTTGTTTTCCATTTGCCATTCCCATAGAAGTGCTATTTAAAAGCACTGGCTATAACGCCTTAGAGCAGTCACTATTTCGTGCAAATGTGACAAAATCAACAATGCTATTAGTAGGTATTTAGTGCTAAACATCTCTGCCTGTAGGTGTGATGACACTGATTACAGTGTCTAGCCCTGCCTGTGCATTCCTCCTCACCTCGGCTCCTCAGCCCATATAGTCTGATGCGCCATTTAAAATCGAGCAGCAGACCCCAGATCTATACTGTCTGTCCTCTCCTCTTACCTAGACTGATTTCTCTATGGCTCTGCTTGATCCACTGCATTCTTTAACAAAGAGTTCTGATGCAAGAGAAGACCCCAGCTCCATACCCTCTCTCATCCACTTTTACCCAGGACTATTCTCCCCAAGTGATCGATACTCGGTGAGTAATTTCTCTCCATGGCTCTGCTCAGACTGTGTTACGCTAGTGAAGCTAGTTAAATCGGTTAAAGGTGCTTACATGGCATTTTAACTTGAATTGGTTCCCGTAATGAAAAGACCCACATTGAAAATACAAATGCAATGAGAATAAAAGTGCCTAGCCTCACCTGTGCATTCCTCCTCACCTTGACACCTCAGCCCATGTAGTCTGGTGCTCTGTTTAACTCCTGCAGCACAATCCATTTCTTTAAAAAATTGAGTAGCAGACCCCAGCTCCATACCTCTCCTCTCCTCTTACCTAGGGCTGTTCTCCACAGCTTATTTTCCTGCTCCTGCAGCTGCATCTCTATTAAGGTCCACATTTTTAACTTCCAGGGTTATATCATCCACTGTCTATACCGGGCAAATGTACCTCACACAAACATGCACATTCTAAGCAGCTTTGACTGTACTGACATTTGAAATTGTCTTGTATAAAATCCTGTTACAGCACTGAAGGTCTTAAGGTTTACGGAATATTATAACTGGTTGAGTGTTAATTGGGAAAATGTCTCCAGATAGGTTGGATACTGTATAAATATGTGACACAGTTACTCACACTAGGTAAAATTTACTTTAAACCCTCTTATTGCCATATATAGACAATTTCTGTTATATATTTTGTTGCTTGCTTTTAACATAAAATATCACATTTTAACATCTACTTAAGTGAGTATTGTATCCAAAGGTCTTGCTTTTCATTAGACTGTATTCACAAACTCACTGAGACATTCAGAATGTATGTTAGTGAGTTCTGCTTGAAGGATTCTTATCTTATTCTGGTGACATTTGGCCTTGGAAGGCTCCTCAGCTAAAACAAACTGGTGAAATCTGGTTCCACTGATTTAAGCTGCAGTTATAGTTTGATTGAGTATTTTAAACCAATGAGAATTAGTTCTGTTTTTTTATGTATGATCTGGGGTTTATAGTATGTGACTTTCTAAATAACTGTCATAAGTTTCTGAGGAAGGACTTGGTTGGTCTGAAAACTTAGTCACTTTGTTTTTATAACATCTATGTTGGTCCAATAAAGGTGCCAAGCAACTTGCTTTGGATCTACGTTATGCCAACTTTTGCCAAAAGATTGACAATCGTTTAGTGCTCGTGCATCCTTCAGATAGCTGCTTAAAATCAATTGTTACTCTTACAATATAGTATCAACTACTGCATAAACTTGATTTTGGTAGGACTGACCACTACATAGATACAGTTGTTTAAATGACAGACAAGTGTAAATAAGCAGTTGTCAATCCTACAACCCTCACCCAAAGAAAATCCGATGATCCTACCAGTCACCCAAAAAGAAAACAGTGCCCCTTCAGCAAACTCTGTGGCATCCAATACTGACCACCAATCTGCCCCATATCTAGTAAAACAAATCTGGCTGATCATGCCTGCAATCATCATTTCTTACTGATTCTGTCCTGCACTGAAATTAAACATCACACTCCCCCAACCCTTGTCATACTTTACTTCCCATGGCTCACCAATGCCGAGGTGACAAACATGTTGCCAATGCCGATTAAGGTGCAGGTAACATGTTGCCTGACATTACAGCACCTGGCATTATGTCTCCATGGAGTTACAGTGCCAAAGTGCCCCTGGAAACAGTCAACTTTGTGGGGCCTTTGCCCCAATCCTCCAATGTGGGGACTTTGCCCCTGCACCCCAAAATTAAATATAACCTCCTCCAGGAAGACATGTCCCAGAGGGAAGAAACTGTAATGCGCAGTGGGTGACATTAGTGAGTGGCGTTCTAAGATCAAGATCACCCTTTCACTGTCATCCTTGTTGCAGCACCCTAATTGTGGTGGCAAAATGTATTTGGCAGCTTAATGGGATACACTTCCCCACCTCCCCACCTCCTCATTCAATAATTAGTTCCATCTGTTTTACTCTACCCATTCCTTGATCATCCTAGATAATTGATCCTGCTGCTCCTTTATTCAAAATGAATACCTCTTTCTCCACCAACTCCCATAGCACTAAACTCCACCCACATGCATGAGACAATAAAGACCTACACCTACCTCCTGAGACAGCTTTACATGTCTTTGTATGACTGCAGTATCAGCTGTATTAAACAACTGCTGGCACCTTTTTGTTTTTAAATCTATGTGTCTGGTAACAATGGGTGGGGCAGTAGGTGACTGGGGAGGGAGGGTGGCTGTGGGACTAGCCCTAGCAACTTGAAGAGAGATGGAAATTTTATACACTGTGATTATTTAGGAGTAATGAAGTTTGACTGAACTTTGTTCAGTGGTCTGATTGCTACTTGTGCTATGGATTTTGAAATGGAATCCATTCACTCTGCTCTTTGACCTGGCAAAGACCCTAGAGTCAACACAGCGGTCAATGTCCTTTTGAGCAGGCCAGGAAAAGAACACTGTTTGTGAATAGATGCCACAGAAAATACAGGATTGCTATTGTAGTATATAGAAGTGCACTTCACTTGTTTGTGGTATAGAGGCTGCTGTATTAAGAAGACAGTAAGGAAGTGTGTATTTTACTCAGAGGGGTATGAGTAGTAATAGGATCTATAAGGGCTGGAAAAGGAGATAAAATTACATCAGGTGGGCAGGAACAACCAGATACAATTGTTAATGGTACCAGAACAGCCAGACATGGTACTTTTAAAAATATAGGATGGAAAGGGGAGATGGAAAGTAAAGAGTGCTACAGGGATTATGGGATTGGTGTTCTTTCTTTCAGGTGGGATGTTAGGATCAATTATGTTTTAGCCAGTGTAAGGTTTACTTCATGACTGGCTATTTCGACTGTCAGCCCTTTAACTAATTTAGTTGTCAGCTGTAAATTTTACAAACATTTTAAAAATGGAGAGGTAACACAAAACAAACTGCAAAGGTCTGTTCCTCACCCTGTAGAGTAAAAGTAAAATAAATTATCAACCTTTGTTAATTTTCAATGATTATGGATTACATTGAGTATGGACTCCAAATCAAGACATGCCCTTTAATAAAGTATTACATGAATGGGATCTCACATTAGTAATAGGCACATCTGTCAGTCGAAGGACACCTCATAGTGTGGTGCCCACAAGACAAGCTAGTAAAACTGCTACAATTTAGCAGCATGTGCCACATCATCATCTGCTCCTTTCAGTCACTGACAACTTACCTGATTACAAAGAATGTCTCTCTAAGTTAACAAGATGTGAAACAGAAAATAATTACTGTTACCATCTACATGGAGGAAGGGTGTGTTTGTTAACAGATGCTCTGGAATCTGCTTCATGTTGGGTGCACTGAAGTGATACTGTGTGCTTTTACCAAAGACGTGGATTTGCTATACCCTTTGGCACCATCATTATTAAGCCCCAGCTGAGTATGTACATGAGCATTCTGACTGCCAGCATGGCTCGCACATCTTATGGTAGCTGGCCTTTTTCCATTATATTCCTCCAAACTAGTAATTGTAAAGAAATAAATGTGGGCAACTGTGTAATGATTTGATATGTTTTACAAACTCTCAGTGTTAGCTGCTTTTGTAAATAACTTGAGCTTCACTGTCATGGCAAATGCAGTAACTCACAACTTGATGTGTAAATACATCACACCACAGAGCTGCCAATGTAGAAACCATAGAAACATCAGAAAGGGAGGAATTACAGTGGAGTGAAGGGGCTTGGTGCGGGCTTCAGAAGGAATTGTTGCATGACTGCTCCATTAGGTAAGAAACAGAGTGAGGTCAGTTACAAGGAGTGGAAGAAATAAGATGGGGTTAGGGTGAGGAAAAGCAAGGTAGAGAACCAAGGAAGAAGATGAAGGGCAGGCAGTGAATGTGGGAGGAAGGTAGCAATTGCTTGAAAAGAAGGGGAGGGAATCAGGAATAATGAAGGGTAGTGTCCTATGCTAGAAATCTTGGGAACAAATGGATGACCTGCAGGCCAAGATAGCAGCGGAGAGGTGAATATGGTGGCATCTACAAGATCTGGGCTCTGTTGAGCCATGAATAAGACCTCTCCATTCCATGGAAAAGGGCAGAAAGAACAGATCCTTGCATTTAAACTCTTTCTGCATAACAATGGGGCAGGGTCTTATTCAACTCTGTGACATCCCCTTTTTAAGAGGGAACCTGTTTTACAAAACAGGTTTCCAAACTTTCTTTAATTATCTTCTAGCATTAGCTTATAATGTTTACAGTTCAGTGCATATGCAGCATAACAAACAAAGACGTTTCAACTCACATTGTTCCAACCTTTGGAATTCTCAATTCCTGGTCCATATCGTGACAGAAAATCAGAATTGACTTTCTCTTCCCAGATTTGTGCATCACTTTAAATTTAAATGGTTGCAGTGCCAGGTACCACCGTGTGATTCTAAAATTTCTATCCTTCATTTGGTTAAGCCAACAGAGAGGACTGTGATCAACATACTAACATACTAACATACTAAAATGCCAGCAGAATAGGCCTAATGGTCTTTCATGTCTGCTCGTTTGGTCAGCCCCCACCTGGGTGCTGACCTTGCTATCCCTAAGCTTCTCTGGCTTCACCTTCCCAGTTCGGATATTCTTGCTGCATTGGATTTGCTTCCTGAACCTTCCCTGTACCTGTCCCACCCCTCTTGAACCCCTCCACTGTCTCTGCCTCCACCAGCCCCTAGGTAGTGCATTCCATGGCTCTACCACCCTCTCAGTAGTAGCACCTCCTCCTTTCTCCCTGAATCTTTCCCCTCCAGCTTCCACCCATGCCCTCTTGTGGCCCCTCCTCCTTCCTTGAAGCACCCTCACTGTTCCTCCCTATTTACCCTCTTCATGTACCTGAAGACCTCTATCATGTCCCCCGGGTCTCTTCTCTCTTCCAAAGTGTACATATTTAGCTCTTGAGCCTCTCCTCATAAGTCCTGTCCCCCAAGCCCCAAATCATTTTGGTTGCCCTCCTCTGGACCCTCTCCAGGAGGTTAATGTCCCTCTTAAGTGCGGCCTCAAAACTGCACGCAGTACTCCAGGTGCGGCCTCACCAGGCAGTTATACAGAGGAGTATCACTTCCCTCCTTCTGGAGGTGATCCCCTAGCGATGCATCCCAGCATCCTGTTGGCCTTGGCTGATGCCCTCCTACAAGTCTCAGAGTTGTTCATCTTGACATCCACCACCACCCCAGGTCCTCTCAGCCATTGAGACTTGTAGTATTTCCCCAGGGTGAACACTTGGCCTGGGTTTCTGACCCCCAGGTGGAGTACCTTGCATTTCCCTGCATTAAACCTCAGCTTCCACTTTCTAGACCATCTTTCCAGATCCTCCAGGTCCCCTGCAGGCCACCCTCCCTCCTCCCCATCCACCACGCCCCCATTTGAGTCATCTGCAAGAGACTCATCTCACTCTGATTTCTGTCCTTATGTCAGATACGTAGGCGTTGAACAGAAGGGGCCCAAGGACTGATCCTGTGGGACCCCACAACGACCCTCCTGGGGAAGAGACTATCCCACTCAACTACGACCCTCTGGGTCCGGTCCTGGAGCCAATTGCCTATCCATTGGATCATCTGGTTTCCACCCCATTTCTCTAGTTTATCCAACAGGCCCACGTGAGGAACAGAGTCAAATGCCTTGCTGAAGTCTAGAAAGAGGACATCCACTGGTCTACCCAGGTCCAAGGCACTTGTCACCCAGTCATAGAACTCCACCAGGTTTGTCTGACATTAATTTCCCAGGATGAATCCATGCTGTCTATCGTCCAGGCACTGACTTATCCAGGTCCCCCCTAGCCTCTCTCTTGACAATGCCCTCCATCACCTTGCCTACCACTGATGTCAGGCTGACAGGCCTGTAGTTCCCTGCCACCTCCTTGATCCCCCTTGTGGATAGGCACTACATGCCCACCTTCCAGTCTTGGGGCACCCACCCTCTGTTCTGATCTGTTACAAGTACAAGGTCAGCTCCTAGTAAAATAAACTTAAGGGACTCCATGGCCCACTTTGCTGCAAGTCATTCCGTTTCAATGGTGGAGTACATTTTCTCTGTTGTGCAATGTCCTACTTATGTATAGAATAGGATGTTCTTTCCCATCTATATGCTGACTTAAGACTATACCTAGGCCTATCTCTGATGCATCTGTCTGTAACAAAAACTGTTTCTCAAAGTCTGGAGCTTCTTAAACCAGGGGCTGCACATGCAGCCTTATGATCAAAAAGCCTTGTCACACTCTTGGGTCTATTTCATAGTATTTGGGACGCATTTCTTTGTGAGTTCATTGAAGAGACTACCTAACTCTTCAGAACTGGAAACACATTTCCAATAATAACCAGCCAGCCCTAAAAATGACCTGACATGTTTCTCGGTTTGGGGATAGAGCTGTTAGCTACAGCTTCTGTCTTGGAAAACTCTGCCTTGTATTCTCCATTTCCCAAAACATAGCCCACATAACTGGTTTCCTGCATGCCCAATGCATACTGGGTAGGATTATTTGTCAGGGTATACCACCAGAATGGCGACACAATTACAGAGAAAACATTGATACTGACAACATCGACATTTTCTCTGTGATAGTCTACCTGAGACCCTATCTCTCTCCCGGTTCTGCTCTCCTCCTGATCCAACTCCGACGAAGTTAGAATCCTTTAGATTGGGGGGTGAGGTCAGAGCTCCCACATGGGGTTTGGGGCAAAGCCCTCTGATGAAAAACAGCCAGGGTCTCCAGGTGGATTTACATTGCCGTAGTTATGGTTGACATAAACCGCCACTGTGATGGCGGTGAACAACTTCGCTGTCCAACTGGCATTGTATAGCCCTTGTCAGACCTGCTTTTTGATCAATTGGATAACTGCACCTACTATATGTGATCCAAGTGGCTTTTTCAGTCTGGACTGTACACCACAACATCTTACAGGTATGCAGCACAATAACCAGTGGAGAGAAAAATTACATCCATGTACCATTGAAATGTAGCAGGTGCACCATCTAAACCAAACAGCATGGTGGTGAACTGGTAGAATCCAACAGTAGTGGCAAATACAGTTTTGTCTCTGGACTCTTTAGCTAGGGGACTTGCCAGTAATCCTTGGTGAGACAGAAGGTACTGATATACTTGGCACTCTCAGTCTGTCCACCAGATCATCTATTCTGGGCATAGTGTAAATGTCAGATTCAGAGACTTGATTCTCAAGTTTCCTAAAATCAAAGCAGATTCTTACATCCCGTCTTTTTGTTTACAATCATTATTGGTGATAATCAAGCACTTTTGACTCATCTATAATACCCAATTCTTTCATTTTGTATTTCCTTAACTACATCTGCTCTTGACTGCTCTGGTAATCTGTATGTCATTTGTCTAACAGGACGAGCATTTCTCGTCACTATTACATCTTGACGCCTTTTCTCGGCCTGGTACTGTGGTAAAAGTACTGTTAAATGGCCTTAGTAAGTTACACATTTCTGCATTTCTTTCAGAGGTTAAGAAACATTCACCTTTACAATATCAGGATTACAGTTTGTCACAGTTTGTCATAAGCTAATTCAATATCTTTTATTAGTTTCTGATAAGACCAACAAAACAGCTGTTGGTGTTTTCAACCCATTTCTTGAGAAGGTTAGCATGTTATAGCCCACTAGGATTTTCCTATCAGGGTCTCCATCTCATAGTTAGCTGTGCCAGAACATCTATGCACTTTATAAGGCCCTTGTCACTTTGTTAACAGTTTATTTTCTGTAGTGGGTAACAGTGGCAACATTTTTTCACTGGCTCAAAAACTGTTTCTTTTACCCCGTGGTCATAATACAACTTCTGCTGGTTTTGGGCCTCTTCCTGATTGCTATGGGTGATTTCAACATATTTTGCCAGCTTCTTTCTCAGGGCACACAAATAAGATGTACTAATTTGCTTCTGATGGGGTTATCTTCCCATGTTTCTTTTATTACATCTAGTGGCCCTCTAGGTTGTCTACCATACAGCATTTCAAATGGTGAAAAATCTGTTGATGCCTGTGGCACTTCGCTGTAAGCAAAAGCAGCAAAGGTAAGTATTGATCCCAGTCTTTCCTTTCCCTTTTCAAACATTTTAACATGCATTTTACAGTTTGATTAAAATGCTCAACAAGACCATCAGTCTGGGAGTAATAGCAGGGGTTCTTATGGCAATGATACCTAGTAGTTGGTATGCTCCTTCAGTAATGCAGCACCAAAATTACTACCTGATCAATAATAATCTCTTTAGGTATGCCCACCCTGCTGAACATTTAGCAAGCTCTGCTGCCACATTTAGGCGGTGACAGTATGTATTGAACTGCCTCTAGATATCAAGTAGCATAGTTACATACTACCAAATGAATCAAATACCCTTTTACATTTGCCTATGGACCAACCACATCCATTACAATTCTCTCAAAGGCACACCTATCAAGGGTTGGGGCACCAGGGGCATCTTTTTAGTCACTGTGGCTACTTTCTGACACTCAGGACAATAATTGCAGTAGATAGCAACATCTTTTGAATTCCAGGCCAGTAAAATCTGTACAGCAATCTGGCAAGGGTGCGATCCCTCCTGAGTGACCAGCTATAGGACTATCATGTGCTCTCTGTAAAACTCAGATCTACACTTTTGTGATATAACCAATTGTTCTAACTGTTCCAGTGTCTGAGCTTTAACCCAAACTCTGTATAGTAGCCCATTATACATTTTTTAAATATGGTTCATCCTGTTTTGGTTTCACCCCAGCTGCTTAAAATAAGCCCAGAGAGAAACACTGTTAGCTTGTTCTAAAAGAAAATGACAATCAGTGATCAGTTTAGTTTCAGCATTTTCATATGTTAACCCTTATGTCCATCAATCTTTTGTTGCCACTGTTTCTTCAGGTGTTGTCTTTTTCCTGGACTTCCATATCTTGGAGATCTATTCAAACAAGTCCAAATCAAAATTGCTGAAAGGAAAAGAGTCCCCACCATCTGAGATTTTCTTTGCCTGAGCTCTTGTCACCACAGTGCTGAAACATCAGGATTTACTCCCTCTTTGATTAACTAGTAAATCCTGGAAAGTCATTTCCAATAATCACAGGTACTGGTAACTAGGTACTACCCCACTTTCATTTGGTGTGACACCTATTAATAGTCAGAGTCATTTGGCTGGTGGGATAGTATTGAGTGTCCTCATGAATGCAGATGACATCAGTACCTGGTCATTTTGGACATTCTTTTTCCCAGCACTTCAATATGCACTTGAGTCTGTCTGCTTCCTGAATCAGTAAGTCCTTTCAGTCTTATCTCCTACCTTGACATCTGTTAAGTACTTGCCCCAATTGCTAAGGACAAATCTGCTTCAGTGTCACCTTTCTCACTATGGCAATTTCTTACAATATGACCTGGCTTATTACAATTATAGTAGATAAAGTCTTTGGGTGCAGATTTGTTACCCTACCAGTGTTCTTATCAGACTTGGCAGTTGAATGGGAAAAGAGTGTCTTACCAGTGCTTGGCTGTTACCTCACTGCTGTGGCATCTTTCTGGCCATTTGGAAGTCTTCAGCCAAAAACAGCCTTTCCCTCACTTTCTGGTTGGTGTTCTTTTACCCAAAGCTGTACGTCTGTGGATAGGATGTTGATGAACTGCTCCATTATAAATATTTTTGATGATCTGTGGGAGTGTTTTGACCTCTGGTTGGAGCCATTTCATAAGGGGTTCTCTGAGTTGGGTGAAGGCTTCTTAAGGGTTGTCGACTGAGTTGTATTTCGAGACCAACATCTCTGCCTGTAGGTCTCTCCTGAGATGTCATATCTTTTAAGGACCTCGCTTTTCACCCAGGTCATAGTTTATGACTATGGAGTGTCCATATTGCTGTAGGCAAGCTGGGCTTCCCTGTCAGGTAAGGTATCAATCTGATTGCCCATTTCTGCTTTGGCCACTGCAAGCTGCTGCCCTTTCAAAAATTTTCAGACATGCTTTGATATCATCCGAGGACACAACTTGTAAGTTTAAGGTCTTTTAAGTTGTTGGTGTTTTGTTGCTCTGTTGGACCTTTGCTAGAACCTCCAGCTTTGATAACTTGAAGGGCATCCAGCCATAGCTGCTGCAGTCATTGCATTCTTCTCTCTCTGCTACTCCTGTCACTGCATCTCTCTTCTTTTCTCTGCTGCTCTGTCTCTCTTTGTTGTACAGCTGACCATTCAAAGAAGGCAGACAGGCATTCAAGTTCCATCACTGCCTGTTCTTTTTTTCCATCATTGGTGTTGGCTGTACAGTCTCAGCTTGGACTTCTGTCTTTGCTAATTTGGCTGTCATCTTTCTGGCAATGACTCTTGGGCTTGCTGCTGCAGAATCCATATCTTTCTGCTATGCTTCCTGGTACCAGATCTAGTACCCATGCACAAACTCCTGGCTTAGAGTATTCACGGCATGCATCCCACTCCTGAATCTGTCATCAAGGCACAGGTCAGGAAGCACAGGAAAATAAGGAGCTGTTTCAAAATTCACAAATAGCATTTTATGTTTCTCAATAACAGCAAAATAAAAATAAACATTATTCAGTATAACTATTTACAAAGGCACTAGAAACAGCAAAAACTAAGTCCTTCTACTTAGGGTATCTCTTAATTCCAAGTTTCAGTCTCTAGTATCTCATAGAAACATAAGAATATGATGTGAGCAAGCACTGAAATGGTTACCCCAAAGAGCATTTGGTGGGTCCGGCCGTGCCCTTTAAAGGTAACCATGCCTCAGTGCTTTCTCACAGAGGTCCTTTGTATTTTAAATTGGTTATTGTTTCAACTGGGTTCACCACAACATAACCCAGACAGACCATCTTAGGGTAGCTGGTTCATTCCACTGGGTGTCAAACAGATGAGGCATACTAGCGAGTCCTGGTGGACCAAACACGTGTCTGTTTCTTCTGTTGGCACCCTTTGCAAACTGGTGAGAGGCCTTCGGCACCATGCATTTCTGCTTAAACTTGAACCAGCATAATATTCTGTGGTGATTTGCAGATCCAGCCCATGATGCTTTGCATTGTGGTGGCATGTGTGATTTTGTATTTCGTAGAATATGATGGCAGATAAGGACGTTTGGCCCACCCAGTCTGTCTATTTCCCTACCTAATGGATAAGCTACAGATCCTAGTTAACCAACAGCCTATTTCCTCTTATCCCCCACTAGAATTGCCTTATGTCTATCCCATGCATTCTTGAGTTCACTCACTGTTTTTGACTCCACAACCTTCTTAGGAAGGCTGTTCTATGCATCTACAACCCTCTCCATGAAAAATACTTCTCACATACCCTGAGCCTTCCCTCCATCTTCAAATTGCATCCCTTGTTCTTGCACATCTCTTTTTCTAAAAGATGCTACCCTCTTGAACTTTGTTAATTCTCTTGAGGTACTTGAATGTTTCTATCATTCCCCTCTCCTCCTTTCCTTGAGGCTATACATATTAAGCTCCTTTAGTCTTTCTTCATATGTTTTCTGGTGCAGACCCTGCACCATTTTAATTTCCTAGTCTGGATAGCCTCCACCCTGTCTATGTCTATCTGGAGATGGGATCTCCCAGAACTGCATGTGTACTCCAGATGGGGTCTCACCAACTGTCTGTACAGAGGGATAACAACTTCCTGTTTCCTACTGGTGATGCCTCTCCCTATGCATCCCTGTATCCCCTAGCCTTCCTTACTGCCTTCTCATTGCTTGACCATCTTTAGGTCATCTGATATAACTACCCCCAGGTCCCTTTCCATTTTGTTGTTGTTGTCAGTATCTCACCCCCACTGTACTCTTCCCTGGGTTTTGTTCCTAGATGCTTTACTTTGCACTTCTTTGCATTGACTCTAAGCTGCCATACATTTGACTATTCCTCCAGCCTTGTTAAGTCCCTTCTCATCCTTTCCACCCCACCTTGTGTATTAACCCTGTTGCAGATCTTTGTGTCATCTGCAAAGAGACATATTTTCTTCAGTCCTCTGTAATGTCACTTATAAAGACATTAAAAGGACCGGACCAATACTGAACCTTGGTACCCACTAGTATCCCCTTTCTTCACTGTGGACTTCAATTACTATTACCCTCTGTGTACTGTTGTTCAGTCAATGTTTTATCCAGGCTATCACCCTGAGACCCACTCCTAGGCTAGCTAATTTGCTTATTAATCTTTTGTGGGACTGTGTTAAATGCCTTGCTAAAGTCTAGGTAGGTCATGTCCATAGCCCTCCTGGTCTACTACTTTGGTCACCCAGGCAAGAAATCGATTAGATTCATCTGACATGACCTTCCTTTTTGTTTATTTGCTTACACAAAGACTTGTTGCCTCTGTGATGGTGGTTTTGATGTTTCTCCATTGTTGCTCCATCCCACCTTCTTGCCTGTTTGCTAGTGCTTTTCTGAGGCACTCTCCAATTGTGACAAAATCAGCCCTCCTGAAGTCCAGTACCTTCACTTTTGGATGGCTTGACTCTATAGAATAAATTTATCATGAACCACTGTTTGGTGGTCACTTGTTCCCAGATAGCTCCAATTCAAGACTGGATATCCGCTCTCCATCCCCATTTGAGTACCAGGTTTAAGATTACTCCCTCCAAGTAGGTTCCAACACTAGCTGTCTGAGGCATGCCTAGCAGGGCATCGAGAATAGCCCTGCTTTTGAATGTGGCTGCAGCAAAGGTGCTCCAGTTAACATTTGGCATATTTAGGTCTCCCATCAGCAATATCTCCTTTCTGCTATCCTAAGGATGCCTTCTATCATTTTCTTGTCCATTTCCTCCCCTGAGATGGGGTCTGTATACAACCCCTGTGTGGATTGTGGTGCCATTTCAGTCTCCAGGGTGACCCAGAGTGCCTCCTCTTCTCCTGTTTACCCTTTAGTTCTGTTGCTTTGATCCCTTCCTTACATAGGGTTTCTCCTCCTTCTCTTCTACCCTCCCTGTCCCTCCTGTAGATTGTGTACCCTGGTATGTTGACATCCAGTCATGGTTCTCTTGTGCCATGTTTCTGTAACTGCCACAATATCCAGGATCCTTTTCCATCCAGGCTACCAGTACAAGGGCTTGTTACCTACACTATGGCAATTGGTACTCATTACCCTCCATTTTTGATGGCCTTATCTCTTTTGCCCCATCTCTGTCCTTACTACCTTTGTATTTTCTCCATTTGCCCTGCCCTTCTCCTATAGACATCTCTATCTTGGTGTTTATGTACTAACTACCTTGATTTTGGGGGTAGGATTTCCCTTTCCTTTTCAGTGCCTCTTCCCTTGGCTAGTTTAAATGCTTGCCAATGAAGCAGTTAAACCTATCACCTAGGATCGTGGTTCCCCTCCTGGGCAGATTCATACCATCATGCCAGTATAGGCCTGTATCTCTCCAGGTAGAGCCCCAGTCCTCAATGAAGCCAAAACCTTGAGCTCTGCACCAGTTTTTCAACCACTGATTTAATCCCATGGTGTGGAATGCCTAGCTTCACTCATACCATAGACAGGAAGCACCTCCAAGAGAAGTTACTGTCTGTTCTACTTGTCTAAAGACCCCTCCATGGCCTCCTGAAACTGCTCCTGCACTGCTACAATCCTTTTTCAGCCAGGTCATTTGTTCCTGGGGGACAATGACATCCAGCTCCCACCCCATGCAGCTGCTCACTGTGATCCTGAGGATTGGCTCCATGTCCCTCAAGCCATGGCACCAGGCAGGCACCTTACCTCCCTCTCCTCCCTCCACCAGTTTTACCCTACTAATAATGGAGTCCCCACCAGGGTTGTTTCTTTCCCTGTAGGTCCCATGCTACCCTCCTGTGGGTCTTCTTTGTGGAGATTCCTAGCATCGTCCTTCATCTTCAGTGGATGACTCCGAAGAGGAATCACACTCTGCCAGAGTGGTATATGAATTGTGGAAGGTACAACTGGTAGGATACACCTCTGTTCCACCACCCTCACCCTCACCAAGCCCACTGTGGTCTAACCACTCCTCTTTCTTGGCAACCTCTGAGGCAGCTGCTGTGGCTCTGGATGGTTAAGGAGATCTCCTGAATCCTGGCCAACTTATCCTGGAGATGAGCAACCTCCTCCCTCAGCCCAGAGGTGTCTGCAGATGAGACAACACTGCATCCTCCAGAATGTCTCCTGGAAGACTGTTGCTCCAAAGCCACTGCACTGTACCACTCCCATCATTTCTTTATTTGTGGTCCCTTAACTGTTGTTTTGTATTAGTCTTTCCTCTGTCTGTTCATTTTATTTATTTAATTTGTTTAAATATTTTTCCTACTTTCCTACTGCCTCCATGCCCTTAAAGCTCCCGATCTTCCTGTTCTGGGACAGTAAGTTCCTATATTCCTCAATAGTCTCCTTCTTACTTGCTCAGATTCAGACCTCCAGTAGCTCAGGGGTGATGGAGAGCTACTCTTTCCTTCTAGGATGGTGATTCTTTTATGCCTCTGTGATCATTTCCATCCTGTTTCCAAACAGGAAGTTCCTGTTGTTAGTCAAATCATCTGCCTATAAAAGTAGAACCGGTTAAGGTGTGGGGGTGCAGTGGAGGGATGGAGGGCAATATAGCCCAGTAGAGTACTAGCTAACTACACAGATAACAATTCCTTCACTCAACTCAGACAAATATAGTCTTTTTTTGTGTTTGTTTTGTTTGTTTTACCTAAATTGAAGTTCCCAGTAATAGAGGACTAGTTATTTAGTCCAGCAGAGTAGTATAGTTCTAACAGCACTTCCTTCCTCTTGCTGTTCTCATTTGCCTTGTCTTCCTATGAAAAGTATTGCTGCTCTTTTATAAGTCTTTGTCTGGGAACACATTAACAGAGGCTGCTTCTCACAGAATGTTCTTGTAAGTTTACAGAATGTTCTTGTCAGCTTTGTTCCTTGCAGGTGCAGCAAAACAGTACATGGTGTCACAGAACTGACCTCTTGTGGGCAACTCTGCAAAAGGCTTAAAAACTGCATCTCAGTTAACCCCCCAAGTTCCAAATAGCTTTGCAATCATTTCAACAGTATAACTATATGCATTTTAAACAAAATATCCGGTATCACATACAGTTTTACACAGAGATTCACATATATTTTTACAACTGTGGATATGCAAGGGAAGAAAAGACAGAACAGCAAGTGAAGGCAGAGACTTAGTGAGAGGCAGAGAACTGCAAAACCATCAGAGTGATCCGTTCTTAGGTCTCACAAGAAAATCTTTTGCACTACCACATAGACAAGAGATAGAAAAGGGTGGAAAGAACAGATCCCTGAATTTGAACTCTTCCTGCATAACAAATGGGCAGAGCCTTATTCAACCCTGTCACACTCTATATTCCTAAAGTAAATGAGTCTCTGAGTCCTGATGACATGCACCATTGAGTATTTAGAGAACTGGCAGTGGAGCTAGTGGATTTGCTGGCATATTTGTACAACAGCTTTCTTTATGCAAGATGTTTGCCCAGGAGTGGAGAACCCGACATCTGGTACCATTACACAAGAGTGGTCCCAGGGATGATCCTGAAATTGCAGGCCAGTCAGCCTGACCTCAACTGTGATAAACTGATGGAGATTAATCTGAAAGAGAGATTAGTTACAGTAAGTTCCTGTAAGCCAGTGGGCTGCAGGACAAGAGACACATGGGTTCATGTAAGGGAAGTCCTGCCAAATCAACCTGATTGTCTTCTTTAAATAGGTAATAAAGGCTGTAGACAAGGGTGAGACAGTTGCCATTCTACATTTAGATTTCAGCAAGGCCTTTGAGTCAATGCCCACAAGAGGCTAAGCAGGAAATTGGACAGCCTATGGAAAAGTAATAAATTAACCAGTTGGGTGGCAAATTAGCTCGGCTGTAGAACCTGGAAGGTGGTGGTGGGTGGGAACTCTGAGGAACAAGGTAAGTTACAAGTGGAGTCTTGCAGAGGTCATTGTGCTCAGCCATGTTCTGTTCAATGTGTTCATTAGTAACACTGGGGACATAGTTAAAAGCAATATCTCTTCGTAGATGACAGCAAGATCTGTGACAGGATGGACACAGATAAGGGTGCAGGACCTAAAGGAGAATTGGGTGAAGCTGGTCAAATATCTGGCAGTTACAGTTAAATACAAAGAAATGCAAGGTCACGTATATAGGAAGGAAGGAACTGAGAGCAGAGTAGAGTAGAGTCTAGAGGATCAAGGTCACTGAATTAGAAGTGGTATACATAATGTAGGAAGGTAGCAGCAAAGGCAAGCAGAATGTTAGGCTGCATTGCAAGAGGTTTTATGAGCAGAAGAGAGGAAACATAGAAACAGAGGCATGACAGCAGATAAGCACCATAGAGGCCATCCAGTCTGCCCATTTCTTTTCTACCTTATAGATGTGTCATCGGCCTTTACTCTGTCAATGGCCTATCTATTCATATCATCTATTGCTCCCATATGCCTATCCGATGCCTGTCTGAAGCCCTGCTGTATTCATGTCCACCACTTCCTGAGGTAGTCCATTCCATGCATCCACCGCCCTTTCTGTGAAAAGAACTTCCTCACATTACCCCTTAATCAGCCTCCTCTAATCTCATGCTGTGTCTTCTTGTCCTGCTATTTTCTTATATTAAAACTTGCTAGACTCTTTCACCTTGTTAATGCCCTTAAAGGGTTTGAATGTTTCAATCATATCACCTCTCTCCCTCCTTTGCTCTAGGGTAAACATATTGAGCTCCGGTAATCTGTCCTATATGTTTACTGATGCAGGTCCTGCACCATTTGGTTGCCTTCTCTGGACTGCCTCAGTTTGGTTAATGCCCTTGTGAAGGTGTGGCCTCCCAGTACTATGTAGTGCTTCAGATGGAGCCTAACCAGTGTCTTGTAAAGAGGGTGTATTACCTTCCTCTACGACTTGTGATACCCCTACTAATACACCCCAACATCCTCTAGCCTACCTACTGCTTTAGTGGTCTGCTTGGATGATTTCAGGTCATCTGTGATGATGGCCCAAGTCTCACTCTTCCCTTGTGACTGCCAGCAACTCCCCTGCCAGCCTATAGGTGGCTTCAGGTTTCTCTTCCCTATGTGCATGATCTTGCACTTCTTTGCGTTAAACTCCAGTTGCCACTCTTTCGACCATTTTACTAATTTATCCAGATCTCTTCTCATTCTGCCCACCCCATCTGGATCATCTACTCTGTTGCAGATCTTGGTGTCATCTGCAAACAGACAAACCTTACCCTCAGTTCTTCTTCAATGTCACTGATGAAGATATTGACGAGGACTTGCCCCAGGACTGATCCCTGAGGTACCCACTTGTGACTTGCATCTCTTCTGACTATACCATTTACCACTCTCTGTTTTCTGCCCATCCAACCAGTTTGTCACCCAGATGACCAACTTCTGACCCACCCCAGGCATGCCCAGCTTATTAATCAGTCTTCTCGTGGAACAGTTGAAAGCTTTGCTGAAGTCAAGCAAGGTGACATCAACTGCTCTCCCCCTTGGTCCACCACTCTGGCTACCAGTCAAAGAAATCTATGAGATTAGTTTGACAGGGCCTTCTTTGTAAACCCATGCTGTCTTGGATCCTGTGCTCCTATGGATTTCAGGTGTTGCATATCCTTTCCTTAAGGTTATCTCCATAATCTTGCCCACTACTGAGGTAAGACTGACTGGTCTGTAGTTCACTGCCTCCTCCCTGCTTCCACTCTTGTGGAGCAGGGATCCACATGAGCTCTTCTCCATTTTCTGGGACCTCTCCTGTGCTTAGAGACTCACTAAACAGTTTTGATAATGACTCTGCTAGTTCCACCATTAGCTCCTTTAGTACCCTGGGATGTATGCCATCAGGTCCCATTGCCTTGTCCACCCTGAGCTTATCAAGCTCTTGTAGAACCCTTTCTTTTGTGAAGGATTAGTGCACCTCCTTCCCCCTGTGTCCATGGTGCTGAGCTATGGGCCCTGCCGTACTTCTCTTCAGTAAATACTGAGCAGAAGTATCTCTTTAGGATAGATGCTTTTATATGGTCCTCCTCCTCACATTCCCCCTTATCCCTTTGATCTTAGCAATACCCCTCTGGGCTTTCTCCTTTCACTAATGTATCTATAGAAAGTCTTGTCACTTTCTTTTACTGTCTGTGCTAGTGTTTCCTTGGTTTGGAACTTTGCCTGCCTTACTGCCTTTCCTGCTTCCCTTGGGAAGTTTGGTATGCCTCCTATCTTCCTCCTGCTGCATTCCCTTATATTTCCTGAAGTCTAGCCTTTTGGCTCTGACCTTTTGCTACTAGTTTCCTTCTTCTTTCACTTCCTTTTCTCTCTAACACAATGGGATGTTGCTTCAAGTATTGCATCTTAATGCTTGCCCACTTTACCTGTAGCCCCTCACCTGTATTTCTTTTTTGCCGGGCTAAGCTAACTGTGTATGGCCATCTTATCAAAGTCAGCTCCTCTTGAAGTCCCATATTTTTGCCTTGGAATGGGATGATTTAGTTCTAGTGGCCCAATTGAACCATACCATGTGATAGTCATTGGCCCCCAGGTGACTTTCTACCTGGAGATCTGTGATCCTTTCCATGTTAGTCAGTACTAGATTTAGATAACCCTGTCTCTTGTGGGTTGTTGTACTAGTTGTTAGAATCCCTCCCCTGCAGGAATCCACCATGTGTCTAGTTCTGGCAGATGTTACTCCTGTTATTGACCAATCTGTATCTGGCATGTTGAAGTCTCCTATTATCAGAACCTCCTTTAGCTGTCATGTTTTGTATATCTTCTAACAGAAATGTGTCTATGTCCTCCCCTGGTCTGGATGCCTGTATACAACCCCAGTTTGTATGGCTGTCCCATTTCCTGTTTCAGGGTGACCCACAGTTCTTCTGGCTCCTTATGTGTATTCTGAATTTCTGTAGCTTTGATATATTCATTGACATAAAGGGCCCTCCACCCCATTTTTGCACCTATGTCTCTTCTGAAGAGTACATAGCTAGGTACTAAGTCTCCCAAGTGTGGTTACTGGTAAACCATGTCTCGTTAATGGCTACTATGTCCAGTTTAGCATCTGTCATTTTGCCTGCAGATCTGGGATTTTGTTTCCCAGACGGCTATCATTTGTGCACATGATTTTCCATTTGCTAGATTTCAGTGTGTTAGTTGTTGGGCGAGGTTTGGCATTTCCCTGTGCATCGTATGGGAGCAGGACCTTTTCCTTACCTGGTGATGCAAATGAACTACAGACATGCTGAACTCCTGTTTGACCACTAGCTGAGGGAGGGTGTCTTCCCATTTGACATATGGGGTGCTGTCACCTTTCCCATTTGCTAGTTTAAATATTCTGTAAAGATTTCCAACTTCTGCCCCAATGTACTGACTCCTCCTTACTCAGATGCAGTCCATCAAATCTGAAGAACTTTCACTCCCAAAACTGTTGCCAGTTCCATACAAATTTGTGTGTCCCATTTCCTAGCACCAGCCCTGAGCCACATGTTTAGCCCCCTATTTCCACTCTGACCTCCCATCCATCTGCCCCTCTCCCAGACTGGCAGGATCTCAGAGAAGGAGATACTGGATGAAATGGATGATAGTTTGTCTCCCAGCCTGGTCATGTGTTCCTTGGTCTCACAACTGACCAGTTGGCAAGATCGTTAATCCCTATGTGTACCAGGACATCAATGTTTCTCCTGCTTCCTGAACAATGATAGCAATGTGGTCAGTGTCTCTCCACACTGATGTACCTGGGAGACATCTGACTGTTACCCTGGCTGGAGATACGTATCAGTTCCCAAATCATGGAGTCTCCTATGATCAGAAGTTTTTGATTTCCTTTTTGCTTTTTTGTTCTGGCTCCTGTTTTGGGTGAGTTTTGTTGTGCTAGCTCTGTACTGCAGTGTCCTCTGCCCCTTTGTTAGATTTCTCGGATATAGAGGCAGATATCTGTTTGTGATTTTGATATGGTTTTTGGAGGTGATATGTTGAGAGCACCAAGTGATAGGGCACCCAATTTGCACCTCCAACCACCTGCCAACCTCCGGACCAACTACCCTCTGTGGTCAAGGTGCTTCTGTTGGATGTTGGGGAAATTTCAGAGGTTCTTTTAAAATTTTTTCTTCTTGAATATGCAATATGAGGTGTGCAATCTCTGTTTATGTTGCTTGAGCTGAGCCCTTAGCTCTCCAATGACCCAGCATGTAGGACAGTGTCCTAAATCCTGTAAACTGCCCTTCTGAAAAGTGTTCCACAGTACCTGCAGTTAATGATATCCATTCCAGATAAGCTGCTGGGTTTATAACCTGGTCAGAGTAATTAGAAGGAAGAAAATGAAAGCAAAAGTTTGATTTTGTGCTTTGTTTGCTTATTTTGTATAACTTGTTATAACAAGTTAAATTACTAGTGCTCCTGTAAATGAGGTCATTGTGTGCATACCACTCTGATCTGCCCCTTCCTGCTTTGCTACAAGAAATGTCACAACTGTGCTACCCTATAAAAAGGAGTGTAGAGCTGGGTGGTTGAGGATAGGTGGGTGGCTGAGCCTTCCCCTGCCAAAAAGAATTACCACAGATGAAAGAAAAAGGAGGCAATAGCAGAAACAATCAGCCAGCAACAAATGCAGTAGCCCTGAAAGTTATCCTAATGATAGATTAAACTGTAAAACCTGTAAAGCTCCACCTGTAATAATTTCACAGAAGATATAACCTGTAAGATGCACTTTGCTACAGAGATAAAAAAGCAGTAACAGAAGATATACCTTGCAAAAGATAATTTGAATCATAAGATTAAAGCAGTAATCTGTAAGCACACACTTGTAGGCACACCCTGTAATAATGCAGCAGAAGGTACACCCAGCAACAACAATTTGAATCAAAGAAAAATAAAGCAGTAAAATGGTAGCAACAAAACAGTAACGATCCCTGTGAGTACAAAATAAAAATAACAACACAGTAAATTTGCCTAGCCAAAAGAAGCCTTAATCCTTTTCCTTGCTCTGATATGGTTATTTGCTCTGTCCTTTCAAGCAACCTAGAAGAAAAGAGCTCAGGTGAAGCTAGGTGCCTTGGCAAGCAAACCTAGAATCTAGAGGAGGTTATTTTGCTGCTCTACTGGCCTTGGTGCAGCCAAGCACCTGCAGTATGGTATACAATAAAGTAGTTTAAGACATTTCAGATGGGGCAACAAATATGATTCAGGGGCAGGAGGGCAGGGCATATGAAGACAGGCTGAGAGAACTCAACATGTACTCACTAGGGGAGAGGAGGAAGAGAGGGTATGTAAATGAAATCTTGAGGTATCTGAAAGGTATAATCACGGTGGATATTGGGGAGTGTTTCTGTCTCAGAGTAAACAAGACCACAAAACTACAGTTATAAGTGGGTGGGGAAGGTTAAAGAAGGAGTCCAGGAGACACTTCTTTAGAGATAGGTGGTGTCAGGGTGAAATGAACTCCTATCTGAGGTCATCATTCAAAAGATGTTGGAGGGTCAAGAGAGGGTGGAACAGGGTGTAGGGAGGGTCAGGGTTGGTGTGAAGGGGGATGGTACCACTGTAATTTCTGGATCAGGGCACTGCAATCAAGCAGACTCAATAGACTTTAAGGACAGCTTATGCTGTCTATTTTGTATGTTTGTATTATTCTGTATAAAATCAAGAGCTGAAATTCAAACAAAGTTACCTGCCTACCAGACAAAAAAATCCTACTGTGGTTGTATTCATATCCATTTTTCTACATTTTGTGCTACTAAGAACGAAACAACTTTAAAAACTAAGGATGGGATTTTCAGTTGAATCCTTCTTGGATTTATCAGACCCTGTTCATGACTGCAGACTTTTGTCTATTAGATGGTTAAACTGTAACTCCATCTGTTTAATTTCAGTCTAAATATGCATCAAATAAACTTTGCAAGTTGTTTGTTTTAAAGAAACTGACAGAGTGCAGATTTTGATGCAATTGATTTTATTAATTTCTTAGAAATTTGTGCATGGGAAAGGCACAGTGCAGAGGTAATTTCAATTGTGACCGAGGAGGTGCACTAAGGAAGGTAAAGCAAACAATATATTTACACAATTTTCTGTGGATTTAAGAGACAACATAAAATAAAAAAATTAGCAAAAAATATATATACAGGGTATGGTAGAAAATTGTAAATAAATATTAGACAGCAAATACTGTACAATATATACAACACCCATCCAGCCTTAACAGTGCTGACGAATGACAAAGTGATAAGAACATGTATGGTACTGGATCAATACAGCTAAACAAAATTGTGAGCAAGAACAATATGGTCTGCCTGGATTGATGGTAGTTCAGGTGGATGTTAAAGATCCATGCACTTATCGAAAGAGTAGGGAATTTCCCGTGTCCTGCCAAATTTCCCTCATTCACTAAAAATTCCACCAACAGCTTAATCTGGTTCAAGGTCAGCTGGCATTCATCTGTATCTCTTCCCCGGTTGTGCCTGAAAATAGGCAGATTTGTCTAATGCACTTACCGGTCAACAAAACGAAATAAAAATAAAAAATAAATAAATGGTATAGAGCATGCCTTCATTTAGAGTGATATGGGTATAATAGTGGTAGGAATTAGTAAATTCCTGTCACTCAGTGCTTCATCCAAGGAAGGATAAGTTGCCATGTGCTGGAGTGTTTGGTCAAACCACTCCTATGGTGGAGTGCCTAAGGAACCAACGCTAAGGTGGGATTGTAGACCTAGGACCTTGGTTTGGTCCTCCTGGTGTTAGAACTTTTGCAGTGTTTTTTTTAATAAAGTTTTCCCTCCTGAGTTTCTCCCCATCCCTAAGTCCACCCCGAGTTTGTTATTTAAGTTCCGGGTGGTGTGGGAGCAAAGCCCCTTCAAAAACAAAAAGTCCCATTATTTTCAATGGGCACACTGTTTCTGTTTTAGTCAGTGTTTTCTCTGACCTATTTTGGTCTACGCTTTGTTGCTTGCAGCATTTGTTGCCACACTGTTGTCAGAGCGCTATGGCCCGTGCCAGCATGTACTATACAAGACCTGCAGCTCCTGAGGATAAATAACCCAACATGGTCAAATGGAAAGTACAACGAGGTTGCAAAAACTAAGGAATAGAGGATAAGACAGAGAAACAAAAGGAAACTGAAATTTAAGGAACAGGTATGCTCATAAATCATGAAACCAATATTTGAAGGAAAAGAGATGCAGAGGTGGAGGGTTATGGGGAGGCAATTCCATAGAAAGAATGAGCTGATGCTGAATATGAATTTGTATTCAGTGAATGTTTCAAAATCTAAAACTGTGGACACTGGTGAAGCAGGTCCAAATGAACTCAGTTTCCTTTAGACTTTTCATCTCTTAGATGTTATGACACAGCACGTTTGTAGAAAGCACATACTAAGCATGCCCAGGTTTGCAAGCTACATTAGCTGCAGCAGCCAATCAGCAGTGCTGAGATTGTGACCTCCATGTGCAGCATACATTCTCAAACACCATTTTCATCTCTCTCTCTCACAGGGGAAGGACCTGTCACAGAAAGCAGCTTGTTTTATGTGAAGAGACCTTTGATCAGAAAAGTTTAGAAATCATCAAGGAATTATGCATTATCATTCCAGTTAGCTAATTCTCACTATAAGTAATTGTAGATTCAAGGTAGGTAGACTAGCACAATCATGTTGAAGAGAGATGAGATACTGCCCATTTGAACCTGCTGCATTGGTAGATCCAGGTCTTGCCTGCAGCAGGAGCAGAGTAGAACATAGTGTACTTGGTTGTCTCAGAAAAAAGTGCAGGGGAGATTGTTGAAAGATTTATTTGACAATTTTTTAAATAGTATTGGGGTATAGAGGGCACAAAAATATGTATGTATTTATTTAATTTAATTAATTAATTCATTCATTAATTTATTTTCATTTATTTATTTTTTCCCAAGAAGCAGGAGCAGGGCAGATTGAATTTAATAGACTGTGAAAGGTGCAGGGGATTTTGAAGAACGTGCTTGCAAATATTTTTACTGACCACTGAGGGTACAGCAGGGTAGAGAAATCTCAATAATAATATTAATGATAATAATATTTTCATATATTAAATGGACTCTATCAGCTTTCACTATTTTTAGCCCCTTGAGAGCATTGTGCCGAACAATATGCATGCCTTCTAAAGCACATACAGATGTGACAGCCAGGATGCAACAACGAAATGCTACAGAATATCACAGAATGCCAGTGCCATTGTAAGTCAATGATAATTAAGTTCTTTTGTCATGAAGGATTTTTTGACGCCATTACAGCAAGTTACTGTGGCTCATCGTGGCTGACTCCATTGTATACTTTACAAACTACACTATTCTACTGTTTCAATATTTTTTATAAAAAATAAAAGTTACATGTGGGCCAAGCTTTACACCTGTTTCTCATCTGAGTCTGGCTGTTGAATGTCTGTACGCATGCCTGATGTGAAAGGAATGTCATCAAAATAAGATTGTCCCTTAAATTGTTGGTAAACTAGTGCATGCTGAAGTTACCCATTTTCAAACACCCTGATATTTTGAAAAGGTTTGAAAAAGGATATATGCTGATAGTAATCTGAGTTATCTCAAAACAAGCTAGAACCCTACAAATCTGCCATAGAAAAATTGGGGTTATGACTCATGTCATGACCACTAGAAGTGATGCTACTGTGCATGCCCATAGCCATGGCTCTGATTTTTAATACAGATCTACAGCGTTCTTACCTTCATTTCAAGATAAAGGTCAGATTACTGTCATCATAAGATGACCTTCTTTTTAAGCCATATCAAAATATCAGGGTGCTTGAAAAATTTGAAACTCATGCATGCACAACTTTATCTAACAGTTCAAGGGACCATTTTGTATTGATATACAGTACATTCATTTCACATCAGGAATGCACACTGCATCTGGCAGCTAGGTTTTGGAGGACCAACACTGGTCCAAAGATCAGCCTTAGTGTAACTTTATATTTTATGAAAAAAATTTAAAAAAAAGAAGAAGAATGCAGTTTTGGGAGAGCATATACACCTTCAGAAGGCACGCATATTGTTATAGACATACTGGTCTCAAAGGATAACAAAACAGTAAATGCTGACAGTGCCTCTTTGAATTATAGTATATTTTATCTTACATTGTATCAGATTATATTGTTTTATCACATACAATATCATATTATGTTCTTGTGTTTCAAATGATATCAGATTACATTGTTTTAGTATACATAATACATTATATCATATTAGATTACATGATCTATTCATACATTATAGAAATATTCACTGAAGGTGAGTCATATTGTGGTAATGTATTGTATCCACTGGATGAATAATTGATTGGCAACAGTTGCATTACCTGAAGCTGAGGCTGAGGGTGATATGACTATTTGAAGTCAGTTATTAATCTTGAGATTTCAATATTTCCACACCATACTCATAAACAACTCAGGTCAATATCTGTTTTATTAAATCCTGCCTGAGTTATGCAATCACTCCACCCCAAACCAAATGTAAGTTGTGGTGTGGTCATTCTTCAAAATCTCTGGTGTTATGCCTTCTCTCTGTTTTCTAATTATTTTCAGCTAGCATATGCAATAGGCAAAATGGAAAACAAATGGGAAGTAATAATTGTGAGTGATTTTAATCTACCAGATGTGAACTGGAACATCCATGTCACAGCTACAAATAGGAGAAGAGTCATCCTACACTCCTGCATGGGCATTTCTTTTTTTTTTTTTTTATAATTCAATATTCTTTATTCAGTTTTATCCATACATCAGGAAGCACATAAGAAGCAGTCAGGGTTACATTTGACACAATAAAAGATTTGACAAAGAGACTGCATACATCAGAATCATTACAATACTAAACCAATAATCAACAGTATTCAAATAATTTAAACACCCTCAAACTATCCCCGTACCAATTATAACAAATTTGGCTTTAAACAAAGAGGACCATGCTCTAATGTTTGGCCTAACGGACTAAGGCTTCCAAGCAGCTAGTAGGGTATCCAGGGAGCCCCATTTGATTAAATAGTCAGGAAGTCGGTTAGCCATTGAGGCAATATGTCATCACAACTGTAAAGTCAGCAACACCTCCTATGCCACTGCAATACTGGGGCAGAGGTTCCTTCTTCAATGTCTCATGATCAGTAATTTCTCCACAGATACCAAGGCCATATGAGCCTTCCGAACCCTGATCGTGCCCTGTGGGTAACCATTAGTAGACATACCCTCAGGTGTAAACAGTGGTTCAAGACCAAGCTGTGGGTGTAATGATCTTCTAATGGTGGCACCAGAAAGGGTGCACTTTGGGCAGGTCTATAGCATATGATATAGGTCTCCTTCAGCTTCTGAATATCTCTGGCATTTGAAAGCTGGTAATCTACCCATCTTGTATAATTTTTTGGGAGTGAAATAAAGGTTATGCATGATGTTGTATTGCACCAGCCACAATCTATCCTGTTTAATTAGTCTATAGGTGTTGCACCAAATATGCTTCCAGGTATGAACATCTGCTGTAATGGCTAGTTTATGAGCCCAATAATAGCATATACCTTGTGGAAATTGGGTGTCTATAGACTGTAACAATTTGTAGACCCTGGATATTGGATGTGGATTTCAGCCACCTGAAAGAGAGAAGAAAGTTCCATTTTTGGAGGAATATATCTTTCAATAAGGAATTTGTAGTTTACTTAATTTGCTAATATTTAAAAGGTGTCCATCTTGCATATTGAAGTGCTGTTTAAATTGGAAACAAGGGAGGATCTCACCCTAGGAGCAATATCCAGTAGTATACAACCTACCAGAGGCACTCAGTAAGTAGAAGAGATAGGTCTATTTCAATCTTGAAATTTAGATTGCCCACTACTGGTTGTTCAAGAGATTTATGCCACTCAAGGGATAAGTGTCTCTGGAGTTTGCATAGCACCCTAAAGGACCATCCCATTGGGGTAGCCTTAAGGGTTTAAGGGAAACATATCGGGAAGAGTAAGCCAGAGATGTTAGGGCACAGTAACTTTTGGAGGCCAAGTATTTTCTATGGCAAGCCAGTGAGGTGAGTATGACCCCATGTCTTGCTGTTCTGTTATGTGCAGGCCCAGTAACTTAGTTTGCTAAGGTGTTGGCACAATAGTAAAGAAAAAACAGAGGGTAGGGAGAGACCCTTGTAATTTTGTGCTGTTAACTTAAGGTACACCTGTCTAACCCCTTCCCTTTCCATAAATAGAGGTTCAATAATTTTGCAGACAAACAAACCATGACTTAGGAAGGAAGAGGCCCAGCACACCCATAGGATAAAGAACCTAGGAAGCACATTCATCTTTTACTGTGCTAATTCATCCCCAAAGTGAAATAAGGAGGGCTCTCCATCTGTGAAGTTCCATTTTTATCTTATTCATCAGGTATGTAAAATTCTCCTTATCATTGTAGATACTTCTTGGTTATTTTAATACCTAGATATGTCAAGGACCTTGCTCCATGCCAGGCCAAAGCCTGCTATGTCTCCCTGTGTAGTCCTGCCATTCATTGGGAAACTTTGGTTTTGAAAGATTTAATTTGTAGAAGGAAAATCTAGAAAATAGACTGATTTTGTCCAGTAGAACTGGGATACCCATCCTGGGTTCTTTCAGATGCAGCAGCAAATCATCTGCATAAGCCGATAAAAGATGCCACTGCATTCCTATCTCAATACCTTTGAGGTGTGGAGAAGAGATCAGGTGTCAAATAAGAGGTTCTAAATATAAATTAAAAAGCAATGGAGATGAAGGGTAGCCCTGTTTGGTACCATGATGTAGTGAAAAGATTCTGAGAGAACACCATTACACCAGACATGAGCTGTTGGGGAATTATATAATACCTGACCCATTTAGTAAATTCCTCTGGTAATCCATAGCCCTTTAGGACAGCAAAGAGGAAATCCCAAGAGACCGGTCAAAGGCCTTTCAGCATCTAATGATAAAGAATCATTGGGAGCTCCGATTCTTTAGCCACTGAAAGCAAATGTAACAATCTATCGATGATCACTGGAAGATTGCCCGGCCATAAACTCCAACCTGTTTGTTGCCAATCAGCTTACCCATGATAGCCCCAATCTATTTACAAGTACTTTAGCTAAAATTTTAACATCTGAATTAAGGAGAGAAATGGGATGGTAACTCTCTGGGTATTGTAGGTCTTTCCCTGCTTAGGGATGACTACTATTAGGGCTTCTAAAAGTTATGTTCTGTTAGTCCATTCTCATACCATGAATTAAATACATCTGTCAATAATGGTGAGAGCTCTGTTAAACAGACATTATATAAATTACTCAGGAAGCCATCCAGTCCAGGGGATTTGTCCAAGGGAGTTGTTTAATGGCTTGTTCTATTTCCCATGCCTGGATACTGTGCCCAAAGGAAGCAGTGTCAGAGAGGGATAAATTAGGAAGTTCAGTTAATGCTAAATACTGTTGTATTTCAACATTTGTGGGCTTGTCCTCCTCATGAACCATATATAAATTTTGAAAGTAGTTTCTGAAACCATCAGCAATCTCTCTAGGGTCTGTTGTACTAAGACTAGCGGAACCAAAGCTTAGGCCAGGAATATACCTGGTTGCCTCCGCCTGCTTGAGCAGGATTGCCAGCAATTTTCCATCTTTCTCCAGACTCAAGATATTTAATCTTAGTCCTTTTGAGAGAGAGCTCTATCTTCTGGGACACAAGATTAGAGAATTGGGCTGCAACTTACGGAGTTCTACCCAGTCCTGGTCTGGTGAAAGGGAATTCATTTTTTCCCGCAGTTTTAATTAGCTGCAACAAACTGTCATTTTAGTCCTAAATTGATGGGCTTTAGTGGTGGAAATATGTATATTCTTCCTCAAGGCACATTTTAAGGCTACCCAGACTATCTCATTTTAGGTACATAACCTATCAGTCCAACCTTACTGCCACCTGGGGAGAGGGAAGAGATTCTGGGCTAATATGAAGGAACTAAGCAGTAAGTCTCCACCCTTCCCTCTATGATTGTCATCGATGGTGTGTCCACCCAAGACCCTAGTAAGATGGCTAATGCCTTCAATGCATCTTTCTCTGACCTCAGCTCTATCCTCCCCTGTTTCTTTACCACAAGCAATGGAAAGTTTCCCCACCACCAAGTGCCCTCCTTTCTACTTTAGAATGGCCTCCCTAGTGTTGCTCGCCTGTATCTTGCCAAGTTTCTGGTAAGACAAGGCAGAGTTGTGACTGTCTTGATGCTAAACTGCTCTCATTAACCCTGGATGCCATCCTCATCCCACTAACTAAAATACTAAACATGTCCCTTTACCTAAGACAGTTTCCTACCCTATGGAAAAGGGTGGTCATCACCCCAATTCATAAAAATGGGGACCGTACCTCCTGTAGTAGCTATAGACCTATCTCTATACTCCCTC
This sequence comes from Neoceratodus forsteri, assembly GCA_016271365.2. NCBI lineage: Eukaryota > Metazoa > Chordata > Ceratodontiformes > Ceratodontidae > Neoceratodus > Neoceratodus forsteri. Next base: position 1,219,953,358 of record CM057459.1, on the reverse strand, counting down.
CCTCTCAAAGGACCTGGAAAAAATAGCTGCTGATCAACTTACTGACTACTTGCACTCACACCATCTACTGTGCCGATAGCAGCATGGGTTCAGGAAAGGGCACAACAACACTTCTGCCCTGCTTGACTTTACCTCATTCATACATGAAGCCCTTGACCAGGAAGCCCTGGCTAGATCTGTCTATATTGACCTCTCAAGGCTTTTGATACTGTTAATCACATTATGCTAGTAGACTTCTCCTCTCCATTGGTGTTTCCCAGAAGACAGCTGATTGGTTCTCCAACTATCTCCATGGCCATACCCAGCAAGTTAAAATTAATAGCACCCTTTCCGCCTGCCTTCCAGTATGGTCCGGTGTTCCTCAAGGGTCCATCCTGGGCCCACTTTTTCTCCCTCTACCTAAACTCCCTCCCCTGGCCTCCACTGAATGCCTGCTCCTGTATGCAGATAATGCCATGATCTTTGGCTGGCATCCTGACCCTCACGCAGCTCCAACAAGCCTTGCAGGGCTCCTTCACTGAAATTGAATCATGGTTTACCTCCCATAAACTTGTCCTCAACTACAAAAACAAGGTCATGATATTCGCCCACCCTCAGCACAAACACTTACGGTCAGACTATTTATACTAAATTCAAGGTACCATGCTGGAATCAGTCAACGGCTTTAAATATTTAGGGGTCACCCTGGACTCAGCCCTTACTTTCCAGGAGCATATAGCTTTTACTTGCTCTACTATAAATGTTAGAATTGGACTCCATATAAATACAGGCCCTACCTCCTTCCTGCGCCCTCCATTTATCCATCTCTAGCTTCATCCTTTCCCTGATCAACTATGGCATAGTCATATATGGCGCTGCCTCTGACAATGCCTTGTCCAGCATTAAGCACTCACTTAACAAAGCTACCCGGCTTGCCCACTGGCTGTGATTACCTCATACATACCATGAACTTTACAAACAGTCATCATGGTTAAACTTCTAGGGGCACCTGCTTTATCAGACCTGCTTATTGTCAAAACAAATCCAACTAGGATTAGCCCTCCAGACTGTCTCATGCTTCTGCAAACATGCTCGCCAATGTGGGCTACAAGACATTCTAACTCCACTACCTTTCACATCCCATTTGCCAGGACCACCGCCTTCAAAGATTCTTTTGTTACAGGGCGCTACAATGGATGAACTCCCTCCTGACACTGTCCTTCCATTCCTAGATTGGGACCATTTAAACCTGTGCTGCATACCCATATTATATCAAACTGCTACTGTGATTGCATATAACTCCCATATTTGTGCTAGTATCCATTTGAAAACTGTCCACCACTGTTTCTTAGTACATGATTTATAATTTATGCACCTATGATCAAGGCCACTGTTTTTCGTTTTACGGAAAATCTGTAAAATTCAGAATTAGGGCTGCCTGAAACTGGTAAAATAGAAGATTTCATGGAATATGGCATTTTCTATCAGATCAGTAAATCTATAAAGTGTGTTTTTCTTTTAATTCCTTCCTGTACTATTTTCAGTTTGCTTTATTTAATGCTCTGTATATTAAGCCTTCTTTAATTCTGATTATTTATGCACATACTAAAAATGATAACAGAATCCCGGTAAAAACCGGAAATTAGAGTAACAGTCACCGGTGAAATTCGGAATCTTAAGTCTTGAAAATGGAATTTAATTGTTTTAATCACCGTAAATCAGTGGCCTTGCCTATGATGTAGTATGTTTCTTTCTCTATTTATGTATTATCCTATTTTTCTTTATCTGTTTATCAATGTACTGTTTATAACTCTGTATTGTCCACTGTTTAATGTATGATGTGGAGCCTTTGCAAATGAGTCCCTGACTCAAAGGTTTGTAATTCCTAAACTTATATAAATAAATAAATAAATAAATAAATATTTGCTAGGAAGCAGGAGACAAAGTCCTTGACATGAGTCACGGTTGTCTGAGTTTGGAATAGTTGGTTATTTAGCCACCATAAGGCATGTCTTCTGGCCCCGGGCCCAACAAGTATTCTATAGCAATGGGGGAATGGTCTGATAGAATCCATGTATAGATAGTAGCATCCAGTACCCCTGACATAGCATAGGAGCTTAGCAAGAAAAATAAATTCTGGAGCAGGTTTGATGTGGGGTGAAAAAGTGCAATTTCTCTCAGTGGGATTCAAAACCCTCCATACATCTATCAGTCCAGCCCCTTGCATGAGATCCTTCAATGCTCACTGAGCAGAAGACAAACCACATCTCCTGGAATCTGATCTGTCTAGCTGCAGCTGGGGAGTGATATTCCAGTCTCCACCCAAAATGATAACCTTGAGTGAATGAGAGACTAGCAGGCTCAAGAGATGGGTGAAAAAGAGGGTGAGGGTGTATTCGGACCATATATTGACCCAGCAAAACTGGCTGAGCAGCCAGCATTCCATGTAATAGAATATACAGCCCAATAGAATCCCATGTCTCTGCTTCCAGTTGGAAGGAATATTCTTGCCAATCAAGATAGCCACCCATTTGTGAAGGCTTCTGCTCAAAAACCTGGCTAACCCATTGTTTACATAAAGAAATATCTTCCCATTTGAGATGAGTTTCCTGTAGACAGACAATTCCTGTTTTGAGGTATAGCAGGTGCATAAATATCATTTATCGTTTACATCTATACTGGGCCTCGTCCATTCCAACTTAGAATATTATATGTTCCACTCATTAGTCAACTGTTGCAGGTATTGTCCCCAGTTTGTTTTCATCTCCATTGAAGGCTAATAAACACACATATTTGGCACATCCTCCCTCCATAAACAACCCAATCATAACATATAACACACATCCCTGCCCAGTATTAATCTCGATCCCCAAAAATAACAAAATATCAATTTCCCCAACACTAACATTAACTACCCCAGTTCAAATAACCACACTGACCCAACTTTACAGTCAGGTGATGTTTTAAGCGGAGTCTGTGATCAGACTGCTCACGCTCTGCCCCTCTGCATCACCATTAATCCGACAGTAATGATATCCATATTAACTTTAAATCAATTAGATCATAAATCACTATGTAGGATACGTTGAGATCCTAGACACAAAAGTGAATTTACTCATTTACCTCTTTACTTCAGTGATGCAGTACTAAACTAACGGTACTATACTATCATGGTATTTGGTTTTATCAAAATAAACATACAAAGTGTCCTGAAGTTAAAAACCACCCCGGTAGTCCTCTATGCAGTTACACACAGCAGCGTCTTCTCTTCTAGACATCAGATTGTGCTGTATGGCATAGTTAAATCACTTCTGACATGATGTAGGGAGGCTTACAACCATTACGCCACCTTACTGAAACTTCAACTCAGTCACTGTTTTACACATTTTCATGGCCTCTTCTGTAGGCTTTCGTACCAACCAAAGTGGCTTGTTGCTAGATAGCTCTCTGAAGAGTTAGCCCAATTTGGAACAATGCAATGTTCCATTAGACAAATTTCAATAAAGCCCTTTTCCGCTATTGTTCTGGATTCACACCAGCTTGAAACTTTATCCAGTTCACTTAAATAGATCAGGAAAGAGTACCTTGAGTTCACTGGAGGCCTGTTCTTGAGACTCAAAAGCCAACCATTTATCTCCATTCTTGACATGAAGCACCCCAGGTATTTTACTCTAAACTGCTTCCACAGCAATCAGCTTTGAAGCAGTGGATGCAGCTCTTGCCTCTTCACTCGGACAGTTTGGGGAGATCTTGCATTATACACTTTCTGACCTTCCCATAACACTTCTTGTAAAGCTTTAACTTGTGAAAGAATGCTGCTTGTCAATGAAATTCAGGAGTTTAAATATGAGTGGGCGAGGTGGGGAGCCAGGAGGTGGTGGAGGGTGAGCTATCGCTCTCTCTATCACATATGTAGTGCCATTCAGAGAAGGTCCTGCGATTTTCTCGCAAAACTTCTGCAGAAAAATAATCGGGTACTACCCTCTCCCTTCTCAGGAATCCCAATAATTATGAGATTATTTCTCCTACTCCATCCTTCCAAATCTTCTAACTTTTCCTCTAACTTTTAACCCTCCTTGATACAGTCTTAACATCCAATTCAACTTTATTCTGCTGTTTTCCAGGGATGTTATTCTGACTTCTGAATCTCCGACTCTGATTGTTAAACTATCCACCGAAGATCTAATATGGTGTAGTTCTTCATATATGCTGTCGATTGAGTCCTGCATCTGCCTCATTAACTCTATAAATCTCTCCTTTGAGAGGGCCGTAGCTCCAGCTGAGGTTTTACTGCTGTTAGCGGCCTGCTGTTTTGACCGTTTTGTGGCCTTTTTCTTTATCTGGAGTAGGTGGCGGAGAATGTCACAGACATGCCTTTCGCATGTAAACTTCCATTTTGTTGGTGTTCGATCAGGATCTGGAGATGTTCCACACCTTTTCTTTGAGTTTTCAGTGAGTCACTCTGCGAATGTATGGATTAGCAGTGGGATTCAGCGGGAGTAAGCAGACATCAGGAGCTGCTGCTACTCTTCAGACCACCATCACTGACCCTTCATGGGGGCATTTCTAATGCAGCTGGTTACAGATCCCATTAGGGATAGGGCAGATTTGGATCTGGTACATACAAACAGGGATAGTATTGTAAATGTCACAGTGGGTAGCACCCAGAGTGTCAGCGATCATTGTACAGTGTGGTTTAACATACAGATCGGGCAGGAAAAATACCACACTAGGACAAGGCTCCTGGACTTTAGGACTGCAGATTTTAAAGAAACAAGCAACATACAAGCACTCCTGCAGTATCAGACAAAACGTTTATTAAATATAACATACTGTAAATTACAAAATAATAAAAGTGCTGGGCTAAGACTACCAAACAGATGAGCCTCAGTGATTTGAGGCAAAACAAAAAATTCTTCTTGGGGCAGATTTTAAAGAAATAAGAGACTGCCTCAGGAAAAACCTTGAAGGGGAGAATGGGGGTGGAGGTACAATGTAATAGAAAAAGGAGGAATAACTAGAGCAACAGCAAGCTATTTAAAGGTAATAAGCAAGAATACGATGAGAAAAGAGACCACTGTGGCTCATGAAAATAGTGGCTAAGGCAGTAAAGGAGAAAAAACAGCTTTCAGGAAATATAAGGAGACCCACGTGGAGGTAGACAAGGAGGTATATCTAGTGAAACAAAGGAAAGCAGGAAGGAAGGTAAAGGCAGCAAAGTCTCAAACTGAGGAAATGATTGCCCAGGAGGTCAAAAATGGGATATGACTTTTTCAGCTCTGTGAGCAAAAGAGGAAGGTAAGGTGTGGTATAGTGAAGATCAGGAGACCAGGGGATTGGGGGTGTGGGAATATGCAGAGAGACCAAGAAAGGCTACAGTTTTAAATGAGTACTTCTGCTCTGACCTCACAGTGTTGGGAGGGCATAAATCTTACATCAATAGACACTGGGGGAGTGAACAGAAGTCAATTTATGAAAGAGAGTCTGCTGGGTGTTGAAGCCCTTGATGAAAGCAAGGCAATGGGACCAGACAGAATTCATCAGATGGTACAGAAGGAATTGAGCAAGCTGGCAATGCTGTTTAGCACCTCATTGGAGACTCGAGTGGTTCCAGAGGAATGAAGGAGGACTGATATGGTGACCCTACACAAAGCAGCAGCAGGAGAGGCAAGTAATTACAGACCAGTCAGTCTCACATCAGTGGTGGGGCAGGTAACAGGCTCCTTCTGAAGGAGATACTGATGGAGCACCTGGAGACACATGGGCTGCAGGACCACTGGCAGCACAACTTCACAAGGAGGAGGTCATGTCAAGAAAATCTCATAGATTTCATTGACTGGGTAGCAAGGTAGGTGGATCGGAGGGCAGTGGATGGCCTATCCATACTTTAGTAAGGTATTTGACACTCACACACAAGGAGGCTGATAAAGAAATGTACAGTAGTAACTTGGGGTGGGGAGAAGATGGTGAACTCAGTATCAAACTGATACCCCAAACCTCTGGTCTCCTGATCTTCATTATATCATAGCTTACTTTCCTCTTTATTCTCCCATAGCTGAAGAAAGTCTTATCCTCATTTTTGACCTGCTGAACAATCATTTCCTTTAAAATAGGTCTGCTCACCTATAAGGCCCTGCATAGGCTGGGTCCAGATTACTGAATGAGCTCCTGCATCTCTGCACCCATGTCAGTTTCTCTGATCCATGGTAGAGGCCCTCCTGGATGTCCCCAGATCAGGTTAAAATCTTCCAGGGACCGGGCTTTCGAAATGACTGCCCCAGTTCTATGGAATTCTTTGCTGCTGCCCTGTGATAGATGTCCTCCTTAAAGATATTTAAAGAAATTAAAATCTTTTTCTTTCAACTAGCCTTTGGGGTGTAAGAAATTGTTGAATGTGACAAGCAGTTTTGTGTGCTTAATAGGAACTATTTATATATTAGTGGGTATTATTTATTGTTGTTTTATTTGTATGGCTGTGTCTTCAGTTAGATGCTGTATGTCAGTTTTACATTTTGTGGGGCACCCTGGGCCTTTGGGGAAGGTGCCCAAAAGAAAATAAATCTATTACTACTACTACTACTACTAGATAGGAGGCAGAGGTTGGTGGTAAATTGCAGTCACTAGTAGGATGGGAGCGTGACCAGTGGAGTACTATAGGGACTAGTACTGGCACTGTCCTCTTCAACATCTTAGTAAGTGATATTGTGGAGGAACTGGAAGAAAAAGGTGCATCTCCTTGCAAATGATACAAAAATCTTCATAGGGTGGACACCCAGGAGAGTGTATAGAGATCTGAGGAAACTAGAGGAGTCATCTAGAGGCGGCATCTGGATTTCAATGCCAAAAGTGCAAACTCATGCACCTAAGTTGGGAAATGTTGGGCTGCATGAAGATGGGGGATGGTACTTATAGTTACCAAGTAAGAAAGGGACCTTCGGTGATCATATCTTAAGCTGTCAAGGTGGCAGGGCAGTGTGACAGGGCAGCAAGCAAGGTGAGCAGGATGCTGGAGTGCATAGGGAGGAGATCTCAAACAGGAGAAGGGAGGTAGTATTGCCCTGTATCACTCACTTGTGAGATCCTTCCTGAAGTACTGTCTGCAGTTCTGTAGGTTGCACCTGCACAAGGACATTGACAGGTTGGAAGCAGTCCAGGAGGGCTACTTAAATGTTGCAGGATTGATTGAGAAACTACAGGGATTCTGTTAGTACAACATGTACTCTCTAGAGGAGAAGAGAGCAAGAGGACATGACTGAGAGATATATAAGTACCTCATAGGGGTGAACAAGTTGCAGAAGGGAGTTTCTTAAATAGGAAAAAGTAACAGAACTTGGGGCCTTAAATGAAACTGGAGGTGGGGAGTCTAAAGGTATGCAATGAAATACTTCTTCACAGAAAGAGTTGCGATGCCTGGAACAGCCTGCCACATGAGGTGGTGGGGAAGACAATAGGGTGCTTCAAGCATTCATGGGATAGGCATATGGGTATAATAAACAGATGTAAGGGAGGATGGAGGACACCTATCACCAAATAGATTCCAAATGTAGTGTTAGGCAGGAAAATAGGAAACCAGATGGAACTACCGGTGCTTTTCTGCTGATACATTCTATGTTACTATGTTTCTATGCATTTCATTCTTGATTTTTAAATAAAGTTGATCCAGACACTATCAGATTATTTCAGAGTGGAAATATCAAGCATACAACTCCAAATCATTGTTTTTCCATCAGTCATACCAGAGCTCCATCCCAAAAAGCAGTCCTCTTTTTAACAAACTGTAAGGTGTCATCTTCCCAGAAAGTGCTGGGTATATCAGATTGAAGGAGAACCTGTCCAGGTGTCAATTGTTGTAGTTTGGAAGGTAAGCTGCAACCATATCTAAGAACAATCATCATTCATTCAGAGTACTTCACAGTGATCTGTTTCTTTGTAGGATGGGTTCAGAACTCCCACAACACTGCCAATGATTATGTGATCTGTTTAAATGGGTTCCCAACAAACATTTTTCTGTCAGTGTCATTGCCTGCTGCCATACTTGCACTACCTGAGTGATTGTTCTGATATAGATACTGTCACTTGTAGTACACAATACAAGTCATTTCACTTGTGTGAGATGGTAGCCAGCAGCAGAGGGAGCAGAAGGTAAACACTGACTGCCAATTCAAGGTTGCTGTGATCAGGAAGGTCATTGCCATGATTTGGGGTGGATAGGCTGCAAGAAAGAAAAAAAGTAGTTAGTGCTCAGTATTGGAGAGCTATGCTTTAGAATCGAAAACTAACAATGCACATGTGCCAGTCTACTGGGCAATAGTTTTTGAGCTACTGTACATTGCTATGACAAAATAACGATCAACATCAATACATGTTAAGTAATACTGCATTAAAATCAGAAATTAAAGAAAAGGACTAAGGGATAATAATAGATTACAACCTAGACTTTAGAGAACAGTGCACACATGCGATTGCCAAGGCAAACAGAATAATGGAGCAATAAGAAAAAATGTAAAAAGTAGGAAGGTGGACATGCTGTTGCCACTGTATACAGTAGGTCATATGTGAAACTACAGATGGATTATTGTAGCCAGCTCTGGTCACCATACAGGAGAGGAGATGTCAAAAACTGGAAGGTGCTCAGTATAGAATGACAAGGATGGTGAGGGGTTGTGAGTGATCCTTATGAAACCAGAACGGAAAAGTTGAAATTGCATTCTATGAAGCATAAAATAAAGGGGAGACTTCTTGTTATATGATATCATGCAGGACACTGGTTTAATAACAGATTTAAATAACAAATGTAAGAACATTGATATAACATGATCTTGTGGACATTCCTTGCAATTAAAAAGAATAAAGTTTGAAACCATAAAAGAAAACATTTTTCACACAGTAGTGAATTTGTGGACCAGACTCCCACTTGAAGTAGTGATAAGTGCAAATAAGCATATATTTAAAAGAAGATTAGATACTTATATTATTGAGGAAATATGACATATTAAATGGATTTCTAACAGAGCTGCTAATGGGCCTCATGCCTTTTCTTTCTGATCCTAAACAACAGTGACATCAGTGTCAATTGCCTATTGCAAAATAAAGGTTGGATGATAGTACCAGCCATTTGCTGCCATGTGAACAGGTTTTGGCCAATCACAGGTCAGGATTTGTACCAGCTTTTAATAACAGAGTATATTATATCAGGTTATATTATTTGCTCATAATTATACCATATCAGATTGTATTTCATCACATATATATTAGATTATATTATCATACATTACATCATAATATATTTATCTGTTCATGTATCATAACTGCTGTCCTGTTCGATGCCATTTGAAAGTATGTCATTTCACAGTTGTGGAAAATAAGAAAAAGCATCTTTAAATCACCACCAAGCACCCATTTCTTCTCCAGAAGTACCCTTCTCTCCACCAACACCAGTCCGCTATACCTAAAAATAAAAAAACAAAGCCTCAGCAGTGTGGGGTATTTTACAGATGACACCACCAATCCCTCAAATCACATTTACTCCTAGTCTATATTCAGCCAGGAACATCGTGGGTAAAAACATCGAACCACAATACAGCAGAGATAACAGTGCCTTTCACAATGTCTGCAGCACAGTACATTGTGGCACATAACAGTGTATGCCAGACAACACACAGGTCAGGATAACACACACTGCACAGAGATACTGACCAGGGATGTACAGCAGCAGCCACTGATGCAGGTGAACAGCACACATGGCCAGAACAATCCTTACGAGGCGCATCCACTCGTGCATCATTCCGTGTTCCATCGATGCATATTGACCATCCATGGGTGCAGGATAGCATCCTCCTTCATAAGTCTACCACTCACTCACACCCCCATCCATATTCCACCTCCCACATGTCACCTTGCTGCTGTTCAGCAGCCCCCCCCGCTGAATGGACTCGTCTCCTGGGCGTCCCACTACTGGCCACTGTGCTGCTTTCAGTTCCTGTCAGTGCATGTTTCCAGTGTACCCACATCCATCTGCCATCATGGCAGTACTGTTCTCACTTTCACCCCAACTCAAGGATACTTTATATGTCCTCCTTCGCTGTGGTGTGGTGTGCCTTATTGCCCCCAGACCTCTAAGCACTGTCCTGTGAGCCCCATGTGCAGCTGTAGCTTCCACCTGCTGTCCACCACCCAGCGTGTCCTGCTATCACTGTTACACAATGCTCCATTGTTCCACCTGGTGCCAGTGCTGATGCTTGCCTCTGTCTGTGGTGGTGTGGTGGGGCCATGTGCATCCTGTGGTGTAGTGTCCCAGTACCCACCTGCTGGTTGTTCTCCTGCTCTGTGCCAGCACATCCCCACCCTGACCCACACCTTGCTATTGGCCATGTTCCTTTGCCAGTGCACTGTTGCTGTATATGTCTTATTTGTTTGCAGCACTGCTGCCTCACAACTTTGTGTCCATGCTTTGTTTTGCACAATATTCTGGACCGTGCAGTTACTTCAGTGTTGTTTCTGCCACAATAATTTGCCCACGATGTTCCTGACTAAGCTTTACTCAGCGTATAAATAAAGCCTAATTAAGAACAATTATAACTAATAATAATTACCTTAAATTAGAAAATTGAAGGACTCTGTCCTAGAAAACAAGACAACCTGTTTATGCTCTTCCTCCTCCTCCTCCTCTATCATGAATCATTTTTTCTCATCATGCATCATTATGGTGTGTGGGTGACAAACCCTTCTTCCTGCCTGCACAGAGTTGGTAGACTAGGGTTGGAATCCATTACCTTCTCAGATTCCATTAAGTGTTCCAATCAACTTAGGATAAATAGACTGTAACATCTTCAGACATTCTGTGTACCCAATCATCTTTATGAATCATCTCAAGTTTATTATGAACAACACAAAGCCAGCTGCCAGTGCCACCAAAGCCACCTGTGCACAATGCCACCTATGCACATGAGTATGAACTGCCCTGTCTGCCTTGGAGAAATATACATAGCTACAGAATTATATTTATCATCTTCATGACTTATCACATATTCATTCAGAAATCATGTTTTCTTGTTATACAAATAAAACATGCAGTACGATGAATGTATTAGAACACATTTATATTATACTACTATCTTATACTCCAATAAATTTATGGTCATGTCACTTACGCAATTGGGTCATGCTTTGCTGCACTCCTCTGTCTATACCAGAAGAAACACAAGAAGGCAAAAAGAGCCACACTGAGTGATGTGGTACTACGATAACATGAGACTAGGCAGAAAATAATAACAATTTCTGGTCAGAGGCACAGCGGCTGCAAATGCATTAGTGTGAGAAGAGATTTCTTTATTTCAAAGGTTTTATGAGGAAAAACATACAGAGCTAGGAACAACTCAGATGTGTCCTGGGGAAAGGGAAAGGGAAGAGGAACAGGTAACAAATACAAAAATACAAAATATAAAGATCATAGAAATGGAATAAGTGCAAAAGATAAAGAGGACAATTATACCTAAGAATAAATTGACAAAAATAAGTTACCAAGCAATGAGTTGTGGAACTGACCAAAGACCAATTAAATAGTTATTAACTAATCAAAATAATAAAAGAAAAACTAGGAATGACTGATACTGGGGAAAAGATATAGAATTAATATGTGACTTGATTGTATTACTGTGATGAAAATCCTTTGCTGGTCAAGCTGCCTCCTCTGTCCGATTTCCTAAACTTTGGAACTCTCTCCCTAATCATTTATTCTGCCTCTTCCAGATGCTCTCTCTCCTCTCTGTTCCATGACCATACCGCTACCTCTTTGCCTGTCCTTGGTCATATTCATAACCCTTCCCACTCCTCAGTTTACCCTATTCCCTTCTTTTCCATGACCATACCACTCCCTCCTGTGGCTGCCCTTGAGTCATGGCCCTTCCCAGTTCTCAGTTTACCCTCTTCCCTCTTTCTCCTGTTTCTTCTCCTTGCCTTCCAACCACCTTACCAACTCTCCTCCCTCTTTTCTTCCTCCGTCACTTGTCTGTGCTTTCCTTCTTCCTCCCCATCTGTACTCCTTCCTTCAGCGCCTTATCCCTGGTGCCCTCATTGTTGAAAGTGCTATTGCATGTACCCATGGGACAGATTCCCCATCGTGTCCTTGAAAAATATTTGAATATAATTTTACCTGTCTGATAAGCCTCTTTGATGTTCGTCTCACACTGTCTAATTTATGTCTCTGTATGATGTTTTATTGTACAGGTTATTATTCTCGTTGTTCTTACACTTCTCTTCCATCTTCCCTTAGGATGCATCTGGAGTGAACTAATTTTCAGCTCAGTATGTCTTTTCTGGTGAAACTTTTGAAATAAATAATTAATGTACAAGTCCAAAATTTTCATTACAATAGTAGAAAAACACACATTTACATCACAATTATAGAAAAACAAAATCATAAACATCAAGGTAATGCAGTGAACAATGTTTTTGGTTCTGGACATACACACCTTGAAATGAGCACAACACACACACACACACACTCATACACACACAAGCACAAATGCACATAGCTGTTATAACAGTTATGCTTGGCTACGTAAGTATAGTGTCATTAACAGTATAGGGCAGCTACAATATTTCATTTTCAGTGAGGTCCTGCTTATCCATATTTTCCAGGGTATTTAGAAGAGTTAGCACAGGTAAACTGCAGAATCTCATTTTTACTGGGGTCCTGCTTTTATGCATTTTACAATGTAGTTACAGGATGTCAGTTAACATGCAGTATTTCATTTTGAGTGAGGTCCTGATTGTACCTTTTGTAGAATAACAGGTCTGGGATGCCCTAAATGAGCTGGCTCCGTCACAACCTGTATGCTTTCCCCAGAGACTCAGCAGTGTGTGGGAGCTGCAGTAGAGCCTTCCCTCCCCAAACAGAACAAGCCACTCTTTGCAAGCATGCCCTTTCCCTGAGAGACTCTGCAGCATGAGAGGCTTCAATAGAACTCTCCCTCCCCAAATGGAGCAGGCCTCTCTTAACAAGCAGGACCTTCCCCAGAAACACTATGCAGCATGTGGGAGCTGCAGTGAAGCTCTCCCTCCCCAAATGGAGCAAGCCTCTTTTCATAAGCAAGCCCTTTCCCAAGAGAATCCACAGCATGTCAGAGCTGCAATAGGAGTTCTCCAACCTAAATGGAGAAAGCCTTTCTTTGCAAAGCCCTTTCCCCAAAGACTCCACGATGTGTGGAAGCTGCAGTGAGCCCTTCCTCCCCAAATGGAGCAAGCCTTTCTTTGCAAGTAGGCACTTTCCCAAGACTCCACAGCATGTAGGAGCTGCAGTAAGGAGCCCTCCCCAATGGAGAAAGCCTTTCTTCACAATGTACAAACTGCAAAATTAATTTTCTTTGGACACTGTGCCCAGCGTTACCTTCGTCTCCACCTACCAGCACTTTATGGACCTTTTCCGTTGGTTAATGTTTCTGATTGTTTTGCAGCACTGAGTAATTTGTCTCCCGACCAGCATTTAGTGATATTGTGATAGTTGCTTTAATTAACTGTTGTGGTCATTTTAGTAGATTAAGTCTGTGCATTGCTGGAAGGAAGTTAATCTTGTGAATTCCTAGGTTGTACTTGTTCAGTGAATGTTTACTGTTTTATTGCAAGCCCCAGGTCTCTTGTAAGCTTTGTTCAGTTTGTGCTTTCTCTTTCCTGATTTGTCTCTCTCTCCTAGTGTGCTGTTTCCCTTGGAACTAACGTGTCTGCTCAGTCTGTGCATGTGCAGTCTTTCCATCCCCATTCCTCTGTCTGCCTCATTCATCCCTCCTCTTATGCCCTGTCTCATTTATCCAGTAGGTCCTTTCCCAAGAGACTTCACAGCATGTGGGAGCTGCCGTAGGAGCCCTCCAAAAATGAAACAAGCCTCTCTTCACAAGGTAAGGGTGTTTTAGCCCATCGCTGCTGTCTGACTGCCCCCACCTCACCCCACCCTTAGTCATCATTTCCTTTATGTCGTCCTGTTGGTCACATGACTGATCATATGTCACCAGCCTGTTTTACAAACACTTCATTTTCCCATTAGCTCCTATAGTTTCTTACCACTAAGAGTCACTACTGTTACCTCAAATCCCTCCCACACCTGCTTTCTTCAGCCCGAGGAACTAGCTGACCCAAAACTTACCCTGACATCTTCTGTTATCCTCCAGGACTCTACTCAAGTCTAGTTTCCCTTATCTGTCCCATGCAAGAATTTAAACTTTGCATTCTATACACCAAAGGCAGTGTCTCTAACCTCTGTGCTATCTTAGAGCCACACTTCATGAACACTTTTTGACCCTTTAGCCTACCTACTAAATACCTTTGATTTTCAGTTCATATACTCCTTCAGATGTCCCTGTTCACTTTCTCTTTCCACCTGTTCTCTTGCCTGGGAAGGGTGAGGGTAAACAAATGAGATAGCTTCACAAAGACTTGATGGAAAAATCTATGCTCTAGGGACAAATGTTGGAAAAGTATAAAGCCTTAGGGCTACAATCTGACTATGCTACCTACAGAACCCTACATAACTTCTGTAGAAACAGGTCAGAACAGCTAAGAGTGCCTATTGTAAGAACTGCTGCTAGGCTCTGCTGGGGACCCTAGGAAATTCTGGGCCCATGTCAAGACCTTTCTCAGTGTGTCCCAGTCAGCTAGCATCAGTGACATGGTATTAAATGGAGTACATTGCAATGACACCATTGCTAGTTCCTTCAATCAAATGTCCTTGGACTTGTCTCAGTGTACCTCTGCCTTCCCATCACCCCAGACAGCCTCTCTGCTTGCAACATCAGCACAGTCCACTAACCCCAAGTTATCTTTCCCAACAAATGTCTAAAACTCCCATTCTACTTCAAAGGCAATCTCAAGGACTGAGGTCTTAAAACTATTACGGACTGTCTCTGACAACACTAGCTCTGGATCAGATACACTTGAGCCTCGGCTCCTGAAACTAATAGTACCATACATAGCCTCCTCTCTGGCTAGAATTTTCACTTTGTCTCTCTCTAATAGCCAAGTTCCTGACCTCTGGAAGATTGCTCATGCAACGCCAGTCCATAACAACGGTGATACCAAATACATTACTAACTACAGGCCTATAGCCATCCTATCAGTCCTAAGCAAAATTCTGGAAAAACTTGTTGTAAATCAGACCATTGACTACCTCACAAAGTACAGCCTTCTCTCTTACAAACAACATGGCTTCCATAGAGGTCACAGTAGCTCTAGAGCAATTTTAAAATTCACTACCGATGGGCTTAGTAGTGTGGATGCTGACCAGCTGACAGGGGCAGTTTTAGAGACCATACAAAGACCTTTGATCTTGTTGATCACCCCTGCTCTCTCCACTCTTTTCACCCCGTTGTCGCCTGGTATGGAAGCTATCTATCAAATAGTACTCAAATTGTGAAATTCAACTCCTTTTATCTGATGCTGCTACCATCAATATAGGAGTTTCCCAGGGATCTATTCTGGGACCTCTTCTTTTCTCACTTTTTCAATAACATAGATGAGGTTTTTCTTTCATGCTCATCTATTCTTTATGCAGATGATCTTGTACTCTATTCAAGCTCTGATGAGGTCACCAGCATAAATGCATCCCTTTCTTCAGATTTCACAAATGTCAAATTGGCTTTCTGCACATAGCTTGTCTTAATGCTAAGAAAACCCAAGCAATGTTACTTAGGTCTGCCCTAAACTTAGGACATGTCAAACTCCCATATTGGTGCAAGACCGCAGTGGCACACAAATAGAATGTGTTATATCGTTTAAGTACCTGGGAATTCTTCTGGACCAATCCCTGGACTTCAGCCTGCATATACAATCTTCCTGCAAGACAGTGAATGCTAAACTAGGTGTTGCTTACAAGTTCAGTTTCACACTTACTCCCTCTGCTTAACACTATTGCCAGAGGCATATTTCCTGCCCTCACCTATGGCATGCTGACCTTTGCTGCCACACACAAACCATCCTTCATAAGTGGGATGTCACTCATAATAATATCTGTTGATACACCTCCTCATCACCATGGCTTAAGCACCATTGGCAACTGTACAGAGACCTGGGCTGTTGTCCCCTCAGCTTGCGTCAATACTCTCTTAGCTCCTGATTGACTGTACTCAGAAATAAGACTCCTTCAGTGTGTCCAACATTGCTGGTACCTCAAACCTCCTCCTATAGACTGTGATCGGCAGATAAATCCCTGCTGAATATAACTAGATATAAAACATCAAAAGACTCTGTTGCCTTCAATCACTGTGCTCCTAAGATTTGGAACTCTCTCCCCAAGCACTTCAAATATCTGCATCCATGACAGCTTCAAAAGGAGCTGCACTTGCATCTCTCCTTTGCTCATCTCTGCACTTGTTTCAATCCTCCTAATCCACTCACCTGCCAGATGCTGCCTGGCCTAACTGTAACCTCCCTACCTCATGCGCTTCTTACCCTTACTATCTCCTTGAGGCTAATCTACCCCAACCCCCCCACACACACACCTGAGTCTTGTTTCAGAGGCTGTGAAAATGCATCCTGCCCAGTCAGGAATTTGCCCTTGCCTTGTTTCACTGCCTATTTGAATCTTCATTGTTGTGACTAATCGAGACAATATTTCTTTGCTGCTATGCTGTAGTATCTCTTCCTAGACTGTGTAGGTCTTCTATACCTAAACATTCTTTGTGAATTTCATTGATTGTTATTGTCCTGGTTGCATGTATTCATTTCTACTAACTGTTTTGACCTATGCTATTGTAATTTCATTGTACTCATGCTATGTACCTGTCTTTGATTGTTGTACTGTCCCGGTTGTATCTGAAAATAGTCATTTCATGGATAGTGCACCTACCGGTTAACAAAGCTAAATAAATAAATGAATGTCACTCCTTCCCTTTCTCCTATTATTTCCTTTCTCCCTTATGCTCTCCACACTTGTTGTCACGCCCTTGGGCCTCCTGGTCTTACCCCTCAAATTTTCCCTCTTGGTCTTCCCACCATCACACTACCTCTTGATCAGTCCCTTCACCCTGTCCCCTCTCCAACCTCCCCCAGATGGCCCTTTTCCCTCCTCTCCCTCCCCTCTTTTCTACTGTTTCTGGTGAATTTCCAAGTGCACCCATCACTACTATCAAATGCTCCAGATTTAAAAAACATAAGTCACTTCCTCTCATCTCAAGTTTCACCAGGGCCTTCATCCTCATCCTACACCTGTTTGGAACCATCCACCCCAACCTGGGACAGATAAACCCTGGCATACCCACCCTGCTGCCACTACCTAATAAAGGAGAAAAATATCAGCATAGTCCACCTCAACATGCAGAGTCTTCCAGCAAAAATTGATTCATTACAAGTCTTGGTAGACATGAATGATTTTGATGTGATCACTCTTTCAGAAACCTGGTTTTCCACAAAATTTCCAATGTAGCGATTAAGCTCATTGGCTACTCCTCTGTTAGAAAAGACAGACAGAGGAAAAAAAGGAGGGTTGCATTTTCTATGTCTAACAAATTCTTCTTCATAGAACACAATCCCAGCTTAGATTTTGCCTTTCTTGAAACCCTCTCCATCCACCTCCTCCTAGGTCCAAATAAAACCCTACCCTCCTCACTGCCTATCTCCCCCAAGGAACCCCTCTGTCTGACCATGGGTCACTGTTGGCCCTTAAACACTCCCTCCCTCCCTCTAAACAGACAGTGGATCCTCCTTGGGGACATTAACATATCTGGGTCTCCAGCCAAGCCAACATTGCCAGATCTTGCATCACAAACCTAAGTCTCCACCAGCTCATCGCCTCACCCACTAGATCTAATTATAAAATGGTATCTCAATCTCTAATTGACTGGATCATCGTCACACACCCTCCAGCATCACTGACTCCAGATTCTTGCCTGACAGCATCAGCGATCATTGGCCATTTATTGTTTCTGATCCACCCATCTTCCCAAGCACCTCACAAAATGTATTTTTACCAGGAGATTTAATGATTGGAACATTGAATTATTTAACCATTAACTCATCCTAGCCGACTGGTCTTCCACCTATGGACCAGATGACTGCAACTCCATCCGTGAGAAATTCTCCAGCATCTTCTATAGCATCTGTGATAAAAACACTCCCCTAAGAAAAATCAGAACAAGAAGTCAAATCAATGAATGGGTCTCCTCAGATCTTATTAAAATGATGAAAAAGAGGATAAAGCCTAGGCCCATTACTCAAAACAGAGACCCTGCACAGTTCTCCTTTATAGGTCTCTTCATAACAAGTGC
The DNA here is from genome assembly GCA_016271365.2 of Neoceratodus forsteri. Taxonomy (NCBI): domain Eukaryota; kingdom Metazoa; phylum Chordata; order Ceratodontiformes; family Ceratodontidae; genus Neoceratodus; species Neoceratodus forsteri. The sequence continues at coordinate 1,219,935,128 of CM057459.1, read as the reverse complement.
AAATCGTTTGTTAGAAAAGCAGTCAACTTCCTACATGATAAACAACTTGGGGAATCCTCAAACCCCGTCAGCTCTGGGGTCCCTAAACTCTCTTCTCGGCAAAACCAGAAATTCAGATCCTATCACTTTATCACATGGCTATGGACAAATCAACAACAACCAAAGTTGGAAACATCTTTAACTCCTTGTTCAGGGCACATGAAAATACAAACCTACCCCTCCTCTCCCTGCCCTCTCCCCCATGCCCTGACACTACTGACAGGCCATTCCAAAATCCCAAAACTGGCCATCAATGCCCTTGCAGTTCCCATTACCAATCTGCTCAACTGCTCTCTTGGCTCAGGCTCTTTCTCTGACACCTGGAAATCCACCACCATTAGACTGCTGTTCAAGTCTGGATCTAGAAATGGATTCAGAAACTACCATCCTATTTCCTTTCTTGACCCTCTTTCAAAAATTATCAAGAAAGTGACACACTCTCAATTCACTTCCTACCTTGAATTCAACAACCTACTCTCTTGTGCCCAGCATGGCTGAATCTGGACACAGCACTGAAACAGCCCTGGTCAGGTTCACGAGCAACATCCTTAACAAGGCATTAGACCTTGTGGACCATGCCCTTCTCCTTGATACCCTAAAGGGGTCTACACCTTTCTGTTAATGTCATTGAATGGGTCAGAAGTTACTTGTTCAGAAGATCCCATAAAACCTCCATTGATGCTCATCTCTCCACCGAATGTTCAATTAAATATGGGGTTCCCTAGGGCTCTATCCTGGGCCTCCTTCTTTTCTCACTTTTCTTTAATAACCTCCCTCTGTCTACCAAACCACACAACTTGTCCTCTACTCTGATGATGCTGCCTTTTCTGCAGTGACATCAACCCTGTCACTATGTTCCAAAGTTTGCAGTCTGATTTCATAAATTTGCACTCCTGGTTTTCTGGGAATGGTATGGTCCTCATTTCCAATAAGACCAAGTTCATGGTTTTCCCAGGCCAAGGAAAGCCCTGTCACTGTCCTTACACTATTTGACAACTCTGGCAACCTCATCGAACAGGTGTCAGAATTCAAATACCTGGGTCTCCAACTGGACCCTCACCTCTCCTACAATCTCCTATTAGCACCCTCATAAAGAAAATTCATATTGGGCTTGGTCTTCTCTACAGATTAGAAAGTTCCTGATTCCCACAACCAGACTTCATCTAGCCAACTCTCTTCTCCTGCTTCTTATCAACTATGGATCCATCATCTTCTCCCCCCACCTCATCTCTATTAAGCTCCACTAACAACAGCATAGCTCATTTCATCACTGGTCTCCCTGGAAAACCCACCACTGCACCCTCTCCTCCCTCAGCTGGCTCACCCTAGAAGGAAGGTTTCATCTAAAATGCTCTCCTTCCTCCACAAGATAAACCTCACATTGATGCTGACCAGTGTTAACTCCCTCTTCCCATTCATAGCCCCAGGCGGTTCACCAGAGGGCCTCTAGTCTGGTCTTTGACACCCCTTTTCCCAGACCAAGCTAGCTCAGAACTCTATCACACTGAAGGGCACAAAGCTGTGCAACAAACTGCCTCCCACTATCCAGTCATTTAGATCCATCCATTCATTCAACTCCTCCCTTAAAGATCACCATCTCAATTCCTAAAATTGTGGCAGCCCCAGGTTGCCCCCCTGTTAAACCAGTCACCTTTTCCTATCCCTAGTGCCCATCTTTCCTCCTCTTCTCCTTCTCCTCCTCCCCATCGCCTATCCTAGTCTTACCATACCCTCATCTCTCACAACTAAGCCCCACATTCTCCCCACCTCTTTCTCCTAGCCTTGGTTTTACATCTGCTAGAAACTCCTGAGTTCTAACAACCCAACAAGACTTACTATCCCTCGTTTGGCACTTTAGGGATCTGCCATATTTATATTTTGCTTCTCTTCTTCTCTGTTTGTTTTATCTCTCATGTAAATTTTAGTGCTACTTAATGCTCTGTCTCTCCTGTAAACATTACTGTAACTGATTGCCATTTGTTTTGTTTGTGCAATGTTACCCTTGTAAAGATGTTGTAACTGTTCTACCCTGTTATGTATATATACATTATCTTTTGTTTTCCTACACTGAACATTTAATGAAAATGTGCATTTTGCTCACATACCTCCAGTATACAAATACAATTGATTGATTGACTGATGTTTTCAGTTATCAGATACTGTATCTCTGGCCAGCAGAGAGTTGTGAATTGTGCTGAGTGCATGTTTTAGTGTGTCATTTTTGCTTTTGGGGCTATAGTCAAACATGCTTGGGACACTCACACTTTGATGCAAACATGTTTGAGTATAGCACATTTAGTGAACTGTGCTAATTTTCACGAGGGAAAGAGACTTTTTGAGGAGCAGCCTAATACCTTTTAATATGGGGCCATTACACTGTGTGGTTCTGGCTTCTAATTCTAGGTTTGTCTGCCTATTTCTGTTTCAAGTTTTAGCCACTGACAGTTTTGCTTTTAGCTACTAACTGCCATGCCAGCAACCAGGTTCAAGAATGGACAATGGTCACTTGAGGTCTGGCCTGGGAGGAAGAATGGACATCAGTAGGACAGGAGTGGAATCTAGGTAACAGCACCATGGGACAGCATGGGAAGTGACCCCACACCTGGATGCAACCATTACTGTCTCCCTTTAGGCACAAATCAGTTCATTCTTACAAGTGTAACTACACATTTAATAGATGTAACAAAGTGTAACAGAAACTCTGTTGTGCAACTACCACTCTATATCTTCTGGCATTATGTTATTTATTCTTACAAGGACAACTACTCATGTTATAGCTATTTCAAATTGTAACAGCAACTCTGTTGTGTAACTACTATCCTTGTTACTACTTTTGTCATTGTTAAATTTGTTCTTACAAGTGTAACTTCATATGAATGCAGGTCTCGTGTGCAATTTCTACAGTCTGTGTCTATCTGACATTTATTTAAAGGGTAATCACTCAGAAAAATTCAAAAGGTAATCAGAATGGTAACTAAAATATGATTACACTATGACTTTAGTCTGCTACACTGAAATGCACTGAGTGGCAGCTCTGTAGGTGGTAATAACACAGGGTAAAGCCATGGTTATCCATTTATAAAATATGATAACAGTAATTAAATATAGATAAGAAACATATAATAATATTTAATTTTTGTTTTATTTCTTTTATGTAATGAGTGTGTGTGTACATATATATATATATATATATATCTCAGGGTGCGGTTATGCACCTATAATTAGGGTTCAGTCTTCACTTCTATGTAAAACTCAAAACCTTGCACTTAAATAACGTCACAATTGTTCAACTGATTTGCATGAATGTTTGCATGTTGCATCAGGGACAGAAGATCTATTGATGTGGCAAGTATCATTCTGGTCTGCTGTGTGAGGGTTGGAGATACAGTGTCAAAAATGTGAAAATTACAATTTTTGTAAAATTCTTTTACACACTGCTGTGCAAATATGCTGAGATTGTGGTCTGAAATTTTAAGGTTAGAAAGGTCTTGGGTCACAGATGTGCCATTTGAAGATTCAGTGAAAAATATTAATCTGGTCAAAGATATCGTATAGCAGGAGTATTGGCATTCCTTTTATATTCGATAATTTTGCATTTTTGAAATCGCTAATATAAATGGATCGCTAATACTATATTTCCTGAAGCTGGTAGGTATTAGACAACACATTATTGCATGCATACTGTTGGGTGAGGGGAACTGTAGCAACACAACATCAATACCAGTATAAGTTAAAACTGTAAATGCCAGCTGCTACAGTCCACCATATATACTTTGCTAGTGCTGGGAGTTAGCATATGCACTGGCATTATTCCTGAAGTGCTTAGGAACCCAAAGAGATGTAAGCTAACTGAGTCAGATAGTCTTGGAACTGAAGTTATTCAAACAGAGTCTGCACCCTCTCACAGAAAATCCATCAATGTCCATTGCTCATTACTCCACATTTAAATTGAAATTCTGTCATAAACAGTGGTGGTCTATACTACCTAGGGCATCTGTTCTATGGCTAAGAGACATTAGCTACAAAGGAGAGTAAGAAAATATTTCAACACCTTTAAAAGACAGTAAAAGTCTGCACACATTCTTGTAGTAAAAGACTATCACTGCAGGGCTCCTATTAAAGGAATGGTGTAAGATTTTAGAGCTGAGAATGCAGGTTTTAAAAGCAAAAGAATCAGGGTTTAATACCCCAGTATAGCAACTATCTTGCAAAGGGGTTATTTAAGAAACAGATTAACCAGGTTACCCATATATCTAAAAAATGATTCCAATGTCCACTCATTACAAGCCTGGAAATCACGCCCACTGTCCCTGCCATTGAGTAAGTTATCAAAGTAGCATTCACTCTAATTTACAAAAGGCTTCAAAAACAAACATTTCAAAGACCTAATGGAAGAAGGAAATGGAACCAGGGCTGTAGGGAGGGTGATTACAAGTAACAGATCGGAAAAAGAGCCACTCCTGACAGTTGCCAGATCTCTAGAAATACTGTAATTACCTAACAAAGTTAAGGCTGGGTTAAGAACTGGAAACCAGTAATTAAAGATCAAAACTTTCAGCCTGTTTCCTCTCAAACAAACTGCATTATGAGTTTGGTAAGCAAACTAAGGAGAAGCTGCCTGACGCTCACCTTCCAAGCAAGGGACAACTGTGCCCTTTTGGGCTGTTTCCTCTCAAACAAACTGCATTTTTCAGTTTGGTAAGCAGACTAAGAAGGAAAAGCTGCCAGACACTCACCCTCCAAGCAAGGTACAGGTTGGAACTCTGAATTTTGGCATCTACTGCCCCTTGGAGGAATCTCACTTGCCCCTGTTTGCCAGTGTTTCTCACACTATGTGCAGCAATCCAGAAGTCTTCTAGGAACTGCTGCCAAGAAATTAATGCTAGGACTGACCTCTGCTTGACATGTTCTTGATTTCTCACTTTTAGTAATGTTTAGTCTGATGTAGAGATTTCTTAAGAGTTGATTTAAGTTTTGAGAGAGATTTTAAGGTAGTGTGATTTTGCTATCTGCCCTTAGCCCTGTGCCCTTCTCTTAGAGCTATAAGTCTGTGGGCTACACCCTTGACCTCTGTGTCCCATTGAGGCTGCTGAAGTGCTCCCCAAAACTTGCTTTAGAACCTCCCTACCTGTTCTTTTTTAGCTCTGTGCCCCAGTATTAATCAGGCCCTTCCACAACTGTATTGAGGCTACTGCTCTCTCCTGCTGAGCATTGTGCAGTGTCCTCCCCAACCCCAACTTGCTTTAGGACTTCCCTGTTTAAACTATCTCTGTTTAATTCTCAGCCCCTCCAGAACTGTTAATTTCTCTTTTGTTTTCACTGCCCTCCTCCAAGCCTGCTATTTAATTTTGTCCTCTCACTTTATTTCACCAGGGGACGACTGTGCCCTTTCGGGCTGTTTCCTCTCAAATAAACTGATTTCTACAGTTTGGTAAGCAGACTAAAGAGAAGCTGCCTGATGCTCTCACCCTCAAATAAGGTTCGGGTTGGAACTCTGAATTTTGCATCTACCCTTTGGAGGAATCTCACTTGCCCTGTTTGCCAGAGTTTCTCACACTATGTGCAGCAATCCAGAAGTCTTCTAGGAACTGTTGCCAAGAAATTAATGCTAGGACTGAACTCTGCTTGACATGTTCTTGATTTCTCACTTTAAGTAATGTTTAGTATGATGTAGCAATTTCTTAAGAGTTGAATTAAGTTTTGAGAGAGATTTTAAGGTAGTGTGATTTTGCTATCTGCCCTGAGTCAGTGCTCCATCTCTTAGAGCTGTAAGTCTGTGGGCTGCTCTCTTGACCTCTGTGTCCCATTAAGTGCTGACTTTTCCATTCGCTGATTATATATTTTGTACCCACTAGAGGCCCAGTTATAAGCACTTACCCAATCCAACACAATACAGCTCTGTCTCATTTCCTTATTGTGTGGTCAGTCTATCACTATTCATCAGTCTTTTCCCCTCCACTTCTACTGATTGATACTGATTTTCCCATTTGCAGCTTATATTCTTCACCCACTAGAGGGTTTTCCCCAGCCATGCCAAAGCTGCTCTACCTCTCCTTACTGTCTACTACTCCTGGACACTCTTCTTTTACTGCTCAGCTGCTATGGTACCTACACTCCATTACTAAGTCTGCTCTCCTTCACCTCTTGTTACAGACTTCCACACGACCAGAGCACCTTTCCTCCACACTAGGCATCTCATCCCCAGACTACCCCACAGTGACTCGGCCCTCTCTCACTCTCATCACACCGTGACACCCCAAACCCCACCCTGCTAACACACTCCTCCCTCTGCCCTCAAGGTCCAACCTGGACCCAGCTCTCTTCCACCCTTCACACTTTAGCTATCCCATGCACACTGATTGTAAAGTCCTCAGCTGGGTGTCGACCCAAGGATCTCCATCACCACCAGCCACTAACAAGAATAATTACATTGCTATTATTATTATCTGGTAATGTACACCTAAACCCAGGACCTATGGCTTCCAGCCTCTAAATCCTGTACTGCAACTGGTCTCTGATTTGCATCCTTAAACATTTGCAGTCTCCTAAAGAAATCTGCTGCCCTTCAGTGCTGGGTCATTCAACATCAACCTGACATAATTGCACTGGTAGAGACCTGGCTCTCCAAATCCACCCTGACTCTGCTATCACACTCCCTAGATATACCATCTACAGGAAGACTGAGTAGGCAAGCGGTGGTGGTTCTGCACTACTTGTACTGGACTCCTTTATAGGTCAGGCACTCCCAGCTCCTAAACTTGACTGCGGGTCCAAGCCCTCACCTTAAAAATCACACTGACCCGCTAAGGCCCTTTCTTCCTCACAGTCTCCTATGTACCCCGAGGAATCAAAACCAAGCAGTCCAGCTCCTCATTGACTACCTCATCTCTCCCTCACAAAGTGGGGCAAGTCATCCTAGATAGATTTCAATGTTAACTGGCTTGCCTCCACTGCCTCCCATATAAGGGACTCCTTTGCTGCCCTGAATATGTCCCAGTCAGTCACCCAGCCCACCAGATTCACCCACTCCACTGGCACCAGCACTCTCCTAGATGTTGTTATATCTAACCGCCTTCTAAAATCTAGAATGTCACTGTCCTCCCGTACTCTCCTAGTGATCACTCCCCAGTTCTCTGTCTCTGGTCATCCACCACTCTGAAGCCAGTGTCTCAGGCCACTCTACACGCTGTTTATGCCCTGGCTGCCTCAGAAAATTAAAATACCTAGCCCAGCTAGACTGGTCCCCTATCCAGTGCACCCCTGACATTAACTCAGCTCTTGACCACTTCACAAATGCCTTCTGTAAGGCTTGTGACTTTTCATCCCTCACCAGGATCTGCTTCAAAAATGCAGTGCCCCATGGATCACTTCACCCCTCCTTTAGAGACTCAAAAATAGAGATAATCTCTGGCACATTGCTGTAGAATCTGGAAAGGTGTCTGACAGACAGGTCTACAGTACAGAAATAAGTGCACTTGGGACATTAGGTGGGCCAAGGCAGAGCACTACAAACCACCCTCACTTCCACTTGGGGTTCAGCCCGGACCTTCTGGGATAATATGAAAGAGTTAAATGAAGTCCTGCTCCCCACACCATCTTAGTTCTCCATTAATGGCACCCCACCACAGATCCTCCTTATAACAATTGCCTTAACACTGCCTTCACTGACCTAAGCTTGGTCCTCCCCAGTAGCTTCTTTGACCCAATCCCCACCTCTGTCCCTCCAGTCCTGCATTGCCACCATTCCACCTGCACACTTTATCCCCCAGAGCCAGGCCACACCTGCTAAAGCCTTAGGCAGCAATACGCAGCAGTGACCCCTCGACTCTAGGATCCTCTGTATGGTCTTGGGCGAAGTCCCTAGTCCCCCGACTGACCTTCTAAACTGGTCTCTATGCCTGGGTCAGTTCTCAAGTGCTTGGAAAACTGCTGAAATAATGCCCATACATAGAGTGGGGACTGGTCCACTTCCAACAATTACGGCCGATCTCCATCCCCCACTCTCTAAAGCCCTTGAAAAGTGGTGTTGATCCAGCTCTCTGAATATCTAACCAAGTACAACATTATGTGCCTAGAGCAGCATGGTTTCCACCCAGGACACAGTACAACCAAGGCTCTTATGGAATTCTCCTAACACCTGCATGCTCGACTCTGGCAGCCTTGTAGGAGCAGTGTTCATTGCCCTCTCCAAGGCCTTTGACACTGTCTGTCATCCCATTCTACTCTACTCTCTCCACCAACTTGGCTTCTCTGGTGGTCCCTATTTCCTGGTTCTCTAGCTACCTCTCTGCTAGATCTCAGCATGTCTAGATGAGTGGCTCCATCTCCAGCACTCTTCCTGTTCACACAGGGGTCCCTCAGGGCTCCATCCTGGGTCCAATACTTTTAGTCTCTACCTCAACACCCTCCACAGCTCATGTACCAGTAAAATACTCCTCTATGCCGATGATGCAGTCCTCATTGCCTCACATCCCAATCCACCTCCCTCAATTATCCCTACAGCAAGCTTACAACCAAGCCAAAGGTGGTTTGGCGACTGAAGACTGGTCATTAACCTAAAGAAAACCAAATCAATGCTCTTCTCCCACCACCAAAATAAAGTTAAAAATACCCCTTGATTATCCCAAGCACTCTGCACCCTAGAACAAGTGACCCATACAAGTACCGCCTAGGCATTACGTTCGATACTGCCCTCTCTTTCCACACCCACATTAATGCCCTGTTAGCTGCCATTAACTCTCGGATAGGCCTACTGTACTGGCACAGGGACTGCCTGCCTCAGGTTGCCCTCAGGCTGGCCATCACCTCCTCTGTCTTGTCCATCATGGACTATGGCTTGCCCATCTATGCCACAGCTGACAACACTGCTGTCTCCAAAATCTAACTCTCCATCAATAAGGCCTGTAGGCTCCTGACCAGTGGCCCCAGCTGATCTCACATCTGCCTTCTCTATACTACCACCAATCTGCTCAACTTTGAGGGAGTACTACTCTACTAAACCTGCCTTCTCGCTAAGAAATCACTGCTAGGACTCTCCTCCCCAGGGTCTCCACCTCCCTACAGCATTCATCATCATCCTTCACCACCCATAGCTCTGATAAGGTCACTTTCAAGGTGCCTAGAACTAAGACCTCTCTTGCCCAGAGATCCTTCCTCTACTGAGCCCCCACCTGGTTCAACTCCTCCCCTAGCTGCATCTCCAACTTGCCAATAATTGGCACCTTCAGAGCAGCTCTTTGGAACCATATGTTTAACACCTGCTATTGTAGGTGCAATTCACCCTCCTGTTGTAACCTGTGGTATCTGCTCGCCTTGCCCTGGCTCGACAACGTCCACTGAACAGCCTCTCCCTCCCCAGCGACCTCTTCCCTTCTAGATCCAAACAGGGATGTGACCGCTGTCTTCTCTGAGGACCTACTATATCCATGAGTGTAACTCAATGTTTTGTAACATTATGTAACCTAAGTAACATACAAACTACTACATTATGTAGCCTAAGTGTATCTATGTTAAATGTTCCTTTTACTGCACCTGTAATGTAATCCTCTGTTTTAATCTGCACTGTAGTAACTGTCTTGATGTCTGCCCCTACGATGAGGTGCCTTTGTAAATGAGTCTCTGACTCATAGGTTGTAAACCCGATTTGTAATGAATAAATGAATAAATGAAAATTAATAACAGTCTCATTTAGGCACTTCATCCTCTTTGTCCATGAGTCAGTTTGATAGGTTCAGTTTCCTCTACTGCGTGTATGTTAGCAGCAGCTTCCTGGTAAAGTATCCGGACCATGAACATTTTCATTTGTGAACAACTTGGACAGTTGTCAGAGCCAATATTAGTGGGTTTTAACATATTCTGCTATATAGTATTAAATTTTAAAATTTCCCATTATTTTCAATGGAAAAAGTTAGATGCCCAGCTTGAAAAATGGTTCTTTGTCATAAATGAATAATTCTGAGTTCCTGGATAACACTCAACCAGAGGTTCAAGCACTTCTCATTGATCTTCAGTCTTATGAAAACTTAAAGGAATCAATTTAGAAAGTAATATAGCACCATGACTATGTTCTACTCAGAATTCATCACTAAATTTAGATGGAATTATGGTAAACAATGATCTATTAACATCTAATTCTGATAACGTTCTGTCACAGAACATAGCAGCCCTAGGAACTAAATTGATTGAAATTTGAACTTTCGGATCCTTTTCTAGTGAATGTTTTCAATATTTGTTTAAAAAGCGCTGTATTCAACTTCTTGGCAAAAATATCATTGTTCGATTCATAAAAGGTTAATTTTACAATCCTACCAATTATCGTCTAATAAGTTTATTGGACATAGCAGGAACAATTTTTGCTAGCATCCTGTTAAACTATAATTATGGGCAGATACAAACAGTCCCTTCTCTAAATTTCAAGCTGTCTTTTGCCAAGGATTTTCAACAACAGATAATGTTTTGTTTTGTCCCATTTATTAGAAATATGTACTATATAGAAAAATGAGACTGTTTGTACTACAGTATTTGATGATTTGTCTGCTGCATTCACTTCAGTAGTAAGGCAGACTGTCAGGAAACCCTTAAGATCCATGGTCTCCCTATACCTTTGCTCTTCCCCATCTTTTTACTCTACTGTAATACTCACACAGCTGTGAGATTTGATCAGAAAGGAAATATAACTGATTATTTCCCAACAAACAAAGGTGTTAAACAGGGATGTCTTCTTGCCCACTTCTATTCAATATCTACATAGACTCTTTATTAAATTATGATTCAAGAGAACAATGGGACTCACCAAAAATAATGAATCAACAAATTCATAACCTGGCATATGCAGATGATCTAATTCTTTTTCCTTATCTGCTAAAGGATTACAAATCAAATTTAAACATCTAATGGACAGATGTGTAAGATTGGAGCTAGGAATAAACCTGAATAAAACAAAAGTAATGGTCTCTGTGAAACAGTTACCAAAACCAATAATCTATTTTAATGACACGTGTATATCGAAAAGGTTACGGCTTATACATATCTAGGTATTTTACTACAGTCTAGAAACTTCTGGATATCACATATTAAGGAACAAATTATAAAGGCAAAACATATTTCTAAAGCTTTACAAGGTTTAATTTCAAATATGGTGACCTTTTGGTAATACCGCTATTAAAGCAAGGGAGGCAAAAGTACCCCACTCTCCTATATGGTGCGGAAATATGGGAGTTTATTATTATCCACAATTAGAATCTCCACTTTCTTACTATTATAAATACATTTTACAGGTACCTACTGCAATGACTGGAACAATAGTAAGGGCTGAACTTGGTAGAATACCACTGAATTTCACCATCAACTTAAGATTAGTCTCATACTGGTTAAAATAATAAACAATGTAAATACTGATTTGCTTCTGAATTGTGTAAAGAAAAAAGAACTGTGGCATAATAATGTTTTTTCTCCCTTGGTTAAATCCTTTTACAAATTCTGCATAATTTAGCATCTTTACATCTATGGTATGATTGCAAGCCAATATAAAAATACATGAAACTTATAAAATGAATTTAAAGAGGAAAGTTTTCACTCTGGCTATTCAAAATCAGATGAATCAACTTTGTAATCAAAGGCAGGCCTTTGGCTTACCCAAAATAAAATAGACTCAAAAATGGAAGATTATTTACAATTACCATTGCTTCCACATCTTCGAAAAGCAATCACTTGGGCAAGATTTGAGCTGATTACATCAAAATACACTTATTTTAATACTTTGTAAAACAAGACAATTCATCTCAAGAACAATATCTTTGTAAAGGGTTTTTATAGAATCGATAACCCATGTTATAATACAATGCCTTTATATAACCATCTACGCTCTAAATTTTGGAGAATATCCAAACAAAATATGCAGATATGTCATATGATGTGATATTTATTCTGATGCATCCAGGGACAGTTGAAGATGCAACTTTGATAGGAAAATTCATGTCAGTAATCAGTTTTTAGAAAAGACATATCTGAAAAGGCTTAGAGGTAAATAATTAATTTTACATTAAATTATGAGTTTTTCTCTTGTTACTTATATATGTTATCTATTTAGTTAAGAGACTGTTCAAAGGTGCAATAATCTGTTAAAATTATGATTTTGTTTTTCTTTTGTCTGTCAATTTAATGTAACAATATTGTAATGTCCAACATTTTGTTAAATTATTGAAAGAACAATAAACTTCAAACTTGAAACCACTCAGCCAGGATGGAGCTCTGAGCCTTTAACTTTTCAATACCAAGAACATATCCTATTGCCATCCATGCCTTTTCTATCAAAGATTGCACTTATTTTTGCTGGAACTGTTGCAGCTAATTATTGAGAATTAGTAATCCTATTTTGGGACTGATACAACTCTATACAAAGAAATTATCACAAGTGCGATTTCAAGACTGCTCTCTGGCTGCATATAGCCATCAGGGCCATCACTACAGGCTTTAGCATGGCCTCATGATGGGAAGTTGAAAAAGAAGAACAAATGGATAGAACTGAACACATGTTAAGTTAAGCCGGGTGTTTTCAGAAGTAAGCGACTGTAAACAGCAAAGTGCTACTAATCAAGAATAGCTCCTTAATCTTGCACAGAAAGCGTCTACTAATGAAATCCGTACTGGAGAAAATGAACAGCTTTGCCAGGACTTGCAGCATGCTCTCTGTGAGCAAAACTGGGCCATACAACAGATGCCGCTTAAAACAGATGATATAGAGAATCAGAATAATCTCTGTTTTGTGGGACTCCATGAAAAAGCTGAATTAGGAGACTGCTTTGCTGTTTTGAATCACATCCTGGCCAGCCTACTGAAACTCTTTTGGGGCTGTTTTGAAAATGAATGGGCCCATCAATCACTAGCCCCGATACCACGAGCTGGTGAGGAAACCCAGACCAATCTTAGGCCAGTTTCTCCTTTTCAGAACAAGGAGACTACTTTAAAAGGGCTAGAGATTTGGGATTTCTGGTCTGACAAAACAATGGAATTATGATCTTTCCCAATTACTCAAAAGATCTTACAAATCACCGGAAGTCCTTCACTGAAGTCAGACAACTGCTGCATTGGGCTGGGGTCCTCTTCTCACTTCATTACCCAGCTGTTATGTGACTTTCACATAATGGATCTACCATAATTTTCAATACCCTGAATCAGCAATGTTATATATTCAAAAGCAATTGCCAAAAGCCACTTCTTTTGCTAAAACTAGACCTTGACAATTGGAAGAAAGTGGGCATACTCTGAGAAAATGGACACTATACCACCTCCGACTCCAGACTTTTCAGGACTACCCAGTGCCCAGAAGGTACAGACCACTATAGAAGTCATGTGGATGTTGTGACACTCAGACAGCTGGTTCTGATTAATCTATGATTTTTTAATATAAAAATGTGTTACTAGGTGTCTCTGATGAGACATGCTGAAACAACCTCTAGAATGATCCCCCAGGTTTTAGCTACAAGGTGTTACCTGGAAGGCCAGGAGATAATTGCAGGCTAGAAGAGACTAAATTAAGGATCTCCTGTTTAGCTAGCTTATTTGTAGCCTGCCAGCTGCTAGGATGGGAAATCATAATCTTTTATAATGGTTAGAGGAAGAGCAGGTTATGATGCTTTAGTGTGAAGCCATAAAATATTCTTTGATATGTCTTGGAGTTACTTCAGATCAAAGAGGAGATGTTATTTAAAGAAAGTCAGTGGGGACATGAGTTTTGCTGAGGTCACCTTTATTAATTTACCTCCTGCTGGATAGACATCCTGATTATGTAATTTTTAATAAACAGAGGAGGAGCTGGATGGCATCATGGAGGGCAAGCTCAAGATAGTTTTAATTATGCTGTGAGTGACCTGTAAGACACACATGTGTGTACTCTCTTGAGACAACACCTGTCTATCAGCACTATTAGAAGAGATACATTAGATATATAAGTCTAATTGTCTGGTGGTAAGAATTTTGCACTTTTAACCCTTGCTCTTTTAAATGATTGTATGTTTTTGTGATATATGGTTCTGTATTTACATTTTACATTTTTATCTATTTTAAATAAACCTCTACTTTAGAAACTATTTGGTGTGCCTTTGAAATTATTTTTCTTGACAAGTGAAGCATGCATGGTTAAAGTTGACACTGTACAAAGCTTACTGGTTTTACAAACTGGGAAAAGGTAATAGTTTATTCTGAGGTCTTTAACAGAGTTTTAAGGGTTCATTTTAACACCTGGTTAGGTGCCCATAGGCGAAGATATCTGGCCCCAAAGGCAAGATTATCTGAGCCTGTACATTGGGTACGCCAGCAAGAGGTTCACAGTTTGAATCCTCCAGAACTTGAGACCAAAGTTTGATTCAAACCCATGAAACAGACAGGAGGGTTACCCTGTTTTTTAACTGTTCACAAGACTGTGCTCAAGGTTGGCACTGTTGGAGCAGAGGGCCTGACCTGCTGAGTGGGTTTGTGACAGATTGGTTGGCAGTATTGTGATAATTTTGGTATTACAAGTTTTATTGTTCAGTGTGTCAGCTTGAGACTGTCAGCTCACTTGCAAAGAAAGAAAAAGGCAGTGATTTATTTTTAAAAGGAGACATAGCTATATCACTTGGAGTACAGTCAAGTTCCTACCCATTTTTTTCTTTTTCTAAAGTGCAAGTCAGAGTAGCTGTAGTTAGGGAAGAAGATGGCTTCTAACTACAGCAGGCACACTGTAGACTACTTAAAGCAGTAACGTGGAGACACAGGAGTCCCATTTGAGGTGAAAGCCAGCAAACAGAACCTCGTGGATGGCCTGATGGTAGCAGATACCCAGAGCATCGAGTTACAGATAGTGACTGAAATGGACCAAACCTTGAGTGTGGCAGGGCTGGCAGTCAGTGCAGTGTCCAGATCTGATGAGGAGGGCAACAGGGCCACTGTCAGCAAAGGGTCACAGCAGCAGAAATGGTCACCAGTATCCTGGATCCAGAAGTACTCAGGCTGCAAATTGAGTTGACAGAATGGATCTGGAGTTCCAGAGAGAGAAGTGAGAGAGCTGAGAGGCAGAGCAGGAACAGCGGGAGGTGGACTGTGAGAGTGTGAGCACCAGAGGCAACATAAACTGGAGAAGCTATGACTCCAACTACAGGACTGGGTTACAAATTGAATTCCAAATTTATAGCCAAATTTAAAGAGGAGGAGGATATGGATGTCTTTTTAAATTCTTTTGAAAAAGTTTGTACTCAGGCTAAAATTTCTAGAGAGTCCTGGAGCTTCTAGCTACCCCTTACTTACCGGAAAGCTCAGGATGCATTGGGTCAAATGGACAATGAGGACAGTGATGATTACAGCAAACTTAAAGCTACACTGTTAAAGAAATTTGAATTAACTGCTGAATCATACAGAGCTAAATTCCATTAGCTCAGGAGAATCCTTGACATGAGCTATGAGGAGCTAGCCACAAAACAATGTCAGTTTTAAAACATTGGTAGGAAGGAATTGAAGCAAACTCTGTTGATAAAATTGAAAATGTGATTTTGTTAGAACAGTTTTTCAGGGTATGCCCAGCAGAGCTGAAAACCTGGCTGGAGACTGAGATCCCAAAACAGTGCAAGTGGCTGCTGAACTCTCGGACTGCTATGCCAAGAGTAGACCTTCTCTGAGTGTGAATGAGGTGGGCATGGTAGTGCAGAAAGGGAAAATCACTCCTTCAGGGCAGCTATAACCATCACTGCCTCCACCAAAACCAGTTAGGCCCAGGTTGCAGAGAAAAGACTTCTCTGAGAGAAGAAATAAATGTTGGTTGTGTAAAGAAACTGGGCATATTGTTAGACAGTGTCCCAAAAGGTGAGCAATAATATGCAAGGTGATGCTAGGAAGGAAGTGGGTTGTTTCTGTGTCCCTGGAAGCATGACTGTGAACATGAGGGAACACATGCACCCAGTCATGGTAAATGGTGTACAGAGGCAAGGGTTAAGGGACACAGGGCATCCCTGACATTAGTAAATGGAATCTAGTAGAGCCTGGTCAGCTTATACCCAATAAATACATCAATGTACATGACTTTACTGGTGAAGAGAAACATTACCCCTCACTAGTGTACTCCTGGACTGGGGTGAAACAAGGAAATGTGCAACAGGTGGCTGTAGCCAAAACCTTAGCAGTGGATATGATCCTGGGCAATAGTCTAAAACAAAGGATGGTGTGTGCAGTTACCCATAGCCAAGTGGCGAGGGAAAATTGTAGTTCCCTGAACCCCACAGAAACCATTGTGGAAACCACTGAGAGGCTGGTTCCCAGCCTGTGTCTCCAAATGGGAGACTAACAAAAAGGGGTAGAAATTTCCCAGTAACAAGTAACCACACAGCTATGAAAGGTTACTCTGAAGAGGGAGGGATGACTCATTTTCAGAGGGTTTGGATTGACAGTGATCCTGAGTGCCCTGATGCTAGTTCTAGGGACCCTAGTTTAGCAACTGAAGGGAACTGTCCCATGCCTTGGAATGCGTGAGGAGTTTGCTGGTGCTCAGAGAAGTGACCCTAGTCTAGAGAAGCTGAGAGCTTGGGCAGACTCTGATGGGGCACAGGAGGTGACAGCAGACATAAGATTTATTGGGAAGATGGACTGATGTATACTCAGGCTGTGCAGACAGAGGGAGGGTGTTAGGAAGCAGCTTGTCATTCCCTGGGGTATCATGAGCAGTTGCTCAAGATTGCACATGATAGTCACTTATCTAGACATCTGGGAATCATGCACATTATGCAGTGGTTGGCCCAGAATTTCTATTGGCCTAACTTCACCCAGCAGGTGAAGGAGTATTGCCGGTCTTGTCACCAGTGCCAAGAAATAGGGAAGGCAGGCAAGAAAACCCAAGCCGCCCTGATTCCATTGTCCATAGTGGAAGAGCCATTCCAGAGGGTGGAATGGATATTGTGGGGCCTTTAAATACCCCCAGCTCTTCATGGAAAAGATTCATCCTGACTATGGTGGATTATGCCACCTGGTAACTAGAGGCAGTCACCCTATCCTCACTGAAGACAGACAAAGTGGCAGAGGCCTCACTTGGGATTTTCTCCCGTGTTGGGTTTCTGCAGAAGGTTATTACTGATCGAGGGATTCTTTCATGTTGGACCCGATGAAATGTTTATGGGAGAAGTGTGGGTGGTGCAGAGGAGCATGACACCATATCACCCACAAGCCAATGGGCTTGTGGAAAGATTCAATGGTACCCTGAATTCAATGCTCAGGGCATTTGCTGACCAGCATTGGAGGGACTGGGAGAAATACCTTCCCCACCTGTTTGCATACAGGGAGGTGCCCAAAGAGTCAACAAGTTTTCCCCTTCAAACTCTTATATGGACGCCAGGTACATGGGCCCTAGACTTGATCCAGGAGGACTGGGAGGGCAAGCATATCACCCAGGGAACTCCCATTGTGGATTATGTCCTTAGGTTTAGGGAAAGGCTGAAGGAGCTTATGGGGACAGTCCAGAGCAACCTGGCAGCTGCCCAACAGAAACAAAAGTGTGGTATGACCTCAGAGCCAGAGCTCGCTCATACATGGTGGATCATAAAGTCATGGTCCTTATTCTGGTCTGGAAAGACAAGCTGCAGGCTGAGTGGGCAGGATTGTACAAAGTGGTTAGGAAGGTAAATGACATGAACTATATTGTGGAGTTACCTGACCGAGGACAGACAGAAAGGATGTACCATGTCAACATGATGAAGCCATATGCAAATAGGGCTGAAATGGTGTTTGCAGTGTGTAGTTCTGGGGAGGGATGGAAAAAGAGACCCCCTTCTGGACTTGCTGGAGAAGCAAGTGGGAGTCCTCTGTGGAGGCAGTAAAATGTCTCCCAGCTGGCCCCAGACCAGATCCTGGAAGTAAGGGAGGTTTTAGCAGACTTTGACCCATTGTTTAGCACCAAGCCTGGACTAACCCCTTTAGTGACTCATGATGTGGAGACAGGGACACAGATGCCCATACGGTGGACAGCATATCATGTGTCAGTGTCTGTCCAAAGGACCTTAGGAGGAAAGTGGAGGAGATCATGGATTTAGGGATAATCCAGAGATCCCAGAGCCCCTGGACCTCACCCATAGTCCTTGTGCCTAAGCCAGATGGCTCTGCTTGTTTCTGTCTGAACCATCATGGACTGAATGCAGTCACAAGTCAGGCGCCCACCAATGCCCCAGATGGACAAACTCCTGGACAAGTTCGGAGGCGACCTACCTACGACCATTGACATGACCAAGGGGTATTGGCAAGTAGAGATGACAGAGAGAGCTATGGAGAGGTCTGCCTTCATCCTCCGATAGGCCTATTTGAATTTAAAGTAATGCCTTTTGGAATGAAGAATGCCCGACCACTTTCCAAAGGTTGGTGAACCAGGTGTTAAATGGGGCTGAGGGTATGCGTGGCGTACCTGGATGACATTGCTATCTTTAGTACCAGCTGGGAGCTACACTTATCCCACCTTAGGGAAGTGCTGGGCAGGATACAGAGGGTCAGGCTCACTGTCAAAGATGGGAAGTGCCAGGTGACCATGGGTGAAGTGCATACCTTGGGCATGTGATGGGCCGAAGACAACTCTGTCTAACCAAATTAAGATAGAAGTAATCCTGGTGTGGCCCAGAACATAAATGCAGAAGCAGGTCAGGAGTTTCCTCGGACAGCAGGGTACTATAGAAAATTTGTACCCAGTTGCAGTGCCCTGGCTGCTCCCATCTGACCTGGTAAAGAAAAGGATGCCAAAGAAAATTACCTGGGGACCAGCCTGTG
Organism: Neoceratodus forsteri; assembly: GCA_016271365.2. NCBI lineage: Eukaryota > Metazoa > Chordata > Ceratodontiformes > Ceratodontidae > Neoceratodus > Neoceratodus forsteri. The sequence continues at coordinate 1,219,916,321 of CM057459.1, read as the reverse complement.
AAGAAGCCTTTACTAGACTGAAGTAGGCACTGTACAGTGCTCCTGTTTTGACAAGTCCTGACTATAAGACCCTTTGTAGTTCAGACTGATGCCTCAGACATGGGTATTGGGGCAGTACTGAGTCAGACATCCAGACAAGGGAAAGATCACCCTGTAGGATATCTGAGTAAGAGTTACTTCCCCAGGACGCATACTCTACTGTGGAAAAAGAGTGTCTTGCCATAGTGTGGGCCCTAAAGAAATTAGAGCCATACTTGTGTGGGCTGCATTTTGTGGTACAGACTGACCACAGCCCCTGGTTTGGCTGACGCAAATGGGAAAGATGAATGGTAGATTGCTAAGATGGAGTCTTGCTTTGCAAGGTATGATATGACAATATTACATAGGGCTGGAGCCAAAAATCAGAACTCAGATGGCTTGTCTTGCATCTATGAGGAGTGAACTGACTTGGGAAGCTCATCCAATGCAGGGATAGAACCCACAAATTTAGTCTGGGTGGGGAGGAATTGTGACACGAAGACAACTGGTTCTGATTAATCTATGATTTTGTAATATAAAATGTATTATTAGTGTCTCTCATGAGACATGCTGAAACAGCCTGTGGAATGACCCACCCCCAGGTTTTAGCTACAAGGTGTTACTTGGAATGCCAGGAGATAATTAAAGGCTAGAAGAGACTAAATTAAGGATCTCCTGTTTATCTAGCTTATTTGTAGCCTGCCAGCTGCTTGGATGGGAAATCATAAACTTTCATAATGTTTAGAGGAAGAGAGCAGGTTATGATGCTTTAGTGCAAAGTCATACAAGATTCTTTGATGTGTCCTGGGAAGAAGAGCTACTTGAGATCAAAGAAGATGTTATTTAAAGAAAGTCATGTGGGGACATGAGTTTTGCTGAGGTCCCCTTTATTAATTTACCTCCTGCTGGATAGACATCCTAATTATATAATTTTAATAAACAGAGAAGAAGCTGAGTGACATCATGGAGAAGGCAGGCTGAAGACAGTGTTTTTAATTATGCTGTGAGTGACCTGTAAAGACACACATGTTTGTACTCTCTTGAGAGCAACACCTGTCTATCAGCACTATTAGAAGAGATACATTAGATATGTAAATCTAATTGTCTGGTGGTAGGAATTTAGCACTTTTTAACCCTTGTTCTTTTAAATAATTATGCGTTTTGTGATATATGGTTCTGTATTTACAGTTTACATTTTTATCTATTTTAAGTAAACCTCTACTTTACAGACTACTTGGTGTGCCTTTGAAATTCTTTTCTTGACAAGTGAAACATACATGGTTAAAGTTGACACTGTACAACTTACTGGTTTTATCAAACTGGGAAAAGGTAAGAGTTTATTCTGAGGTCTTTAATAGAGTTTTTAAGGGTTCATTTTGTACACCTGGTTAGGTGCCCGTAGGCAAAAGATTTTGCCCCCAGAGCAGAATTATCTGAGCCTGTACCTTGGGTATGCTAGCAAGAGGTTCACAGTTTAAATCCCTCCAGAACTTGAGATCAAGTTTGATTCTAACCCACAAAATAGACAGGAGGGTTACCTGTTCAGTTAACTGTTCACAAGACTGCGCTCGGAGGTTGGCACTGTGGGAGCAGAGTGCCTGACCTGCTGAGTGGGTTTGTGACAGATGTTACCACCTAAAACCAAATACAGAACAAACAGAATCAGCTTCAATGCAGATCACCTAGCAGAGATAGGGCCAGGAGCCACAGTTGCAGCTGAAGCCTTGAACAGATTCTTGAAACATCCATCATTCCCATTAGAAACCGTTATGCCCTCTGATGTTTTCTGAATTTTGTGATGGACAGGTTACGTTCCTCTTCAATCCAAGTTATCACAGTCAGAGATTCCTTTAACAGATTCTTTGTCTGAGGCGGCTCTAGTTGACAAGTCCAGGAAACAGTGGTGGAAGGCCCCAAAATAACTATAGTGGTGGATAGCGACAATAAATACCAAGGCGCTTCTCTGACAGAGGTTTAAATGCTGATTTGTCCCTGAATACTGGACTACCTACCGAAACTTAAGTAAGTAAGCGTAAGTAGAATGAATACAGCATTTCTGGTAAAGTTAGTTGATCTGTCAGTAGTTAATAAGTCACCACTTACCAAACCTACCGTTTGAGCTAATGTCTAAGGATTGATGTTAAACACTGAGGTCTGCCCACTGATTTAGACTTAGCTTCACTTGGGCATAAATACTGAGTTGCTTTTGTGATTTTTTTTATATCCTAGGTTTTACTGTTTACAACAGTAGCTTGATGTAAATTTTCACAAAATAGGTTTGTTAAAGTTTGGGAGTTTAGAACTCATAGTCCTAATCCTGGGAATTTGTCTTAAATATACCCTTAAGTTTCCTAACAATTACAAATCAAGCCTCTATTTCACAACACTGTAACAGAGAAAGATTTGATATGCTCCTTAGCATTCTGTAGTGTGTAATGGATTCTTATATTGTGCTATGAGCCCCCATATGCCCTAGAGTTGATGTAGCGACCTCGCTCATGCTGGATGGCTAACCTCCATGCTGATGCGATTCTGTTCAATAAGAATTAAGTGCGCATCAGCTGAACTGGGTAAGTTACCAACGTCTATTGTTTTGTGTTTTCTCTTTCATAGACAGGGACAGAGCAGTAGCATAGGAGCAAAATGCAGATGCTTATTTGAGCATGGGGTTATCTTAGAGAAGTCATGCTGGTTTTCTTTCCTTTAGTTTCTTTTATTTTACTGATTCCATACAGTCCGGGCAGTGTGTAATGGGGTACAAGGTCCAATGTTACAGATTAACTCCCAGGCCAACTTTACACAGCAAACAATTCTCACTGTGATGTGAGGACCATGATCCAACTCTGAAACTGCACTTACGGCTCCTTGCCACACATAGAATTTGTACTAGAGTAAACTGCCACCATAGTACACTGTTGGAAATGTTACTCCCATAGTGTTAAATGCAAAGGAATCAGTCCAAGGTAAAGACACTGCTGCTAAATTTCGATAGAGGTAATAAGATATTATAACACTCCGGGCAAATTTTACCAACTAGACATTAATATATCATTCATTATTTTTCAGTCATGATTTGCCAATTTAAGTTTGCTGTTATTGTGTAGATTGCTCTTAGCCTGCTTTATTGCATACTGTCCACTTACTGCCATCTAGTGCTCGAAATTCAGTACTACCCTTTTTTTTTTATTTACAAGCAGGCGGTTTATCTATTCTTGTTGCCTACAGACTACTTCCCTAATACTAGAGTAGTATTGCAGTTTTATTGTTCTTGTGTGTTGAACACTAATTAATGAAGGAATTCTGTTCTATCTGTACTGGTTAGACATGACCAAGGACTTCCAGGGTTAGGCACAGTACAAACAGTCACTATGCATTTTAACACCCTTGGTGACCCTGTTTTCTCCCTCCCCCTCGGTTGAGCTAAGCGTGAACCTCGGATACTATTTACCCAGTTCCTGTCCCTTTTCTCAAAAAGAGTTTAGAGCATTTTATTTTTAGTCTTAAGACTGATGTTGTGTTTTACTGTTTATGGTTTCTAGTTGTTAAGCTAACACTTTGTACTCTGTTTTATAGATCAGCAATTATTATGAAAATAACTCCTTCGGATATAAGAGCTACTCACTCCACCACACCTTAAGTCAGATACTGTCCTTTTTCACTTTTGTGAGTTCCTGCTTGCTGTTGATGTAGCATTACCCTACACTGCACCCAAAGTTGTTTACCAGAATATGTGAGAAGTTAATTGCTGTAGTTGGAATATAAGGGAACTTAACTTCCTATCAAACACAAGCAGGCATTTGCTCACTTATAAAAACTGAAATCACAAGTGGTGCTATTGCAAAAACTAAATTAATGGACAAAGAGGCCAAGAAACTATTTAGGGGTGAGCTGGTATAGAGGTCCACAGTGTTGCTCACAAGAAAAAGAGGAGGTCTCTATTCTAATTCTTAAAAACCTGCACTGGGCCCTTCAAAAATCACATCATGATCTGGAAGGTAGATGGGTCCTTGTCCATTTTAATACACCACAAGGACCCTTCACAATATTGAACTTATATTAACCTAATACTGATTCACCTCAGTTCTTTCACACCTTGGCATCTCATCTAATATCCTTGGTGGATAAGCAAATCCTTGTCCTAATAGAAGGGACTTCAACCATACTTTGAACCCTGCTATAGATAAAGCCATGGAAATCCAGAGCCCCACTTCCAAGCCCTCTAGGTGGTACTACTTTGAATAAAAGACCATGCTCTCACGGACATTTGGCGGCATCACCATCCAAGACATAAAGACTTTACTTATCATTCCCTGTTCATGGCTCTTTAATCCATATAGATATATAGCTTACATCTCTTGAGCTTACCTCTTGTAACAGCAGTGAATATTAAGCCCATAATTATTTCAGACCATGCCACTTTACAACTTAGCTTTCTATTTAGTAGTTCCCCACAAAGGTCTGTGAATTGGAGACTGGATCCAACTCTTCTCCTTGACTCGAACTTTGAACCATGGGTGCAATGTATTGCTCAAAATTATTTATCTGATAATGACAATAATACTATATCAACAACTAATCTCTGGGAAGCTTTTAAGGCCACTCTTAGAGGTCAGATAATAAATAATAAATTATTCAGCTCACAGACAAAAAGAAAAAGAAAAACAACTGGCAGAGTTAGAAAGTCAACTAAAAATCAAAGAATATGCACTAAAGGCTACCCATTCTAGATTGATCAAGAATTCTCCATTGCAGATAGAGATTGTAGCTCTTAGGCAAGAAATTAATACTGTCCCAGCATGAAAGGGGAACTAGTCATTCTACAATTAAAACATAAATATTGGGAGAGCGGTGAAAAGGCTGATAAGCTCTTAGGCTATAGGCTAAAAGCAACAATCAGAATGTTACATTGCTTTTTGATATCCGATGCTTGTAGTAAATGAACAGATCCTGTAGAACATAACTCTATTATGTCTCAGTTTTGCCAAAAATTATATTTTACCAATACCAATCCACACTCCCAACAGATAACTGATTTTCTATGTTCTCTGACTCTGCTTAAACTAACATTAGCTCAAAGTTCCTTCTTGAGCAGCCAATAACCTCTGCTGAAATATTAATTGCAATAAAAGTACTAAAAGACAACGCTCCAGGCAGTGATGGACTTCCTATTGACCTCTATGACCTATTAATTCACAAGTCTGTCCAATTCTTGGATGCCTCTTTACTGATCTCACCTCCACAAAAACATTTCCATCTTCCATGTCTGTTGCCACTATTATGGTATTACCAAAATCTGGGAAAGACTCTTCCTACCTAGGCAGCTATAGACCCATTTCCCTCATCACTGCCAATGCAAAATATATGCTAAAGTTCTGCCCACATGATTAGAGCCCTTCTGCCCTCCTAATCCATTCCTTCCAATCTGGATTTGTATAAGGCAGACTGAGTTTGGATCATATTAGAACACTTATGAATCTTATGCTCAGTGCCTCATTTCACCTTCCCTTCATTTACGATTACAATAGATTTTGAGAAGGCATTTGATACAGTCGAATGGAAATATCTTTATGCAGTAGTTGCCCATTTGAGCATAGGCCCCTACTTCCTCTCTGTGCTGTAGGCTATGTATTCTGCCCCTAAAGCACAAATTCTTACTAACTCAAATGTATCCACCATTTTTACTTACCAGAGGCACTAGGCAAAGGCTGACCCTTATTGCCCCTTCTATTCAATCTAACAAGTGAACCCTAACTGCTGCAATTCAACAAGACCTGAATATAAAGGAAATAGATGTTCAGGATCAACCTTATAAAACTTTGCTATATGTCGATGACCTCTTAGTGTTTCTAGACACCGTTGATAAATCTCTGTCTCCTTTACTGTCCATGTTAACTCATTTCTCCTCTCTATCTGGCCTTCAAATTAATCACTATTAAGTCAGAAATGTTACAGCTAAATAAAGCTGCCACCCCACAACAGTTCTCTTCCTTTCCCCTTTGGTGGGCGCCATCATCCATCACCTGCTTAGGTATTAAAATAACACCAAAGCTGCACTCTGAATGTGATTTCAATTTTAAGGCTCTTTTGCCAAAAATACATCTGGAATTAGACCCACTGGAGAGCATCACAGCTCTCCATGGTTGGCAAGATAGTGGCAATAAAATGAAAATTGCCCCAAACTATTTCATGTTCTATCTCATTTGCTGTGTCATACCCAACACATGGTTTGATCAAATAGACTCCTTATTAGGCAATTTTTTATTGGAAGGACGTAAGTCCCAATATAGTAGAAATAAACTTAGAACAAGTTGGAAAGTGGGTGGGTGGATTCTTCTCTGGTTCAAGGTATACTATTTGGCATTCAGAAATGCCCAAACCTTGTGATGGATTGCAACAGACAGAAACCCTCCTCTCTGGGCACAAATAGAAACAGCTAAATGTGGAAAAATAAACCCAATCTCATATTTAATCACACATTCTCCCCTCCTCTTATATTCTGGTACCTGTTAAAGTCTCCTGCACTGCCTGATTACAAACTAGTAAATGGCTACAGTTAAATTTACTTTACATATTCCTTTGTTTCCCACCTGGCATAATAAAAATATAAGTATTGGTGGTAAATCAGTACACTGGACGATTGGTAGAATAAAGGGATCTGTCTAATCAAAGACATCTTAATGCCACATACCAAGACTTTGGATTCCTTTCAAGCACTAAAATCCCGATATAATCTACCTAGCTCAAATTTCTGTAAATATCTTCAATTACGTAGCTCCTAATTAGGTTATTTAATCTCATGAATTCATCTAAATATTTGGATCAACCATACCCTATGGTACAATGGACCAAACTTAAAAAGGGTAAAAGCAGGCAAATTTTCTCAACTATTCAGGATGCTATTCCAGACCAAACAACCTTTGCCAAGAGGTATTGGACATCAACCTTAAATACCCCATATCAGATGAACAATAGTCCCAGTGCTGGCGTCATATTCATAATTTTGTTAAAGATCCCAAAAGTCACTACATTCAAAATAAAATCACACCCTGAAGTACTTTATCAAGCCAAATTATCCCGTCTCACCACTGCTGGTGATGTACCCAACCTCACTAGGATTTATATCATATTCTATGGAGCTGTCCACTAATTTAGAGTTTCTGAAACAAGTAATTAATATTCTTTCTAACATATTACAATGTACAGTTTTCACTTCCTCTGGATTATATTTGTTATTGGACTGGATATATGGACCAATAACATATATAGGTCGGCTTATAGTCTCTAAAAACTAAAATCTTTGCTAATCCAAGCAAATACAGTGGCTAAATGACTGCTGTTACAAAATGGCACACCTCTAACATACCTACGATAATGGATTTTATGAATAATCTTTCTCAGTTAGCCACATATGATGGATTATCTCACCTCTCCACAATACCTTACACAAACATATCATTACTTGGAACCCCTTTCATCAGTATTTACTGTGCATCAAGTTAATGCTATCCCACCTGTCAGGTTGGGAGTACCACCAAAGCAAAGTGTTGAACGAAAAATCATATCTTATGAATAACTCCATATATGTGGCACACTCTGACTTACGTCAAAGGTGGTATTGTTGTTGGCTCTGATAGGAGTTAGATGACTTGGTTTGCTGGCCAAGGCACCTAGCTTTACCTGAGCTCTTTCCTTCTAAGATTGATTGAAAGGACAGAGCAGAGAACCTTACCAGAGCAAGGGAAAGGATTAAGACTTCTTTTGGCTAAGCAGATTTACTGTGTGTTGATATTTTTATTTTGTACTCATAGGGATTGCTACTGTTTGTTGCTAACATTTCATTGCTTTATTTTCTCTGATTCAAATTGTTGTTGCTGGTATACCTTCTGCTATTACAAGGTGTGCCTACAGGTGTGTGCTAACAGATTACTGCTGTAATCTTCTGATTCAAATTGTCTTTTGCAAGGTATATCTTCTGTTACTGCTTTATATTTCTCTGTAGCAAAGTGTTTCTTACAAGGTATATCTTCTCTGAAATTATTACAGGTGGTGCTTTACAGGTTTACAGTTTTATCTAACATTAGGATAAGCTTTCAGGGTTACTGCATTTGTTGTTGACTGATTGTTTCTGCTCTTACCTCCTTGTTCTTTCATCCGTGGTTCTTCTTTTTGGCAGGAGAGCCCAGCCACTCACCTCCATCCCCAACCACCCCACATTAAATTCCTTTTATAGGGTACCACAGTTGTGACATTTCCTGTGGCAAAGCAGGAAGAGGCAGATCAGTGGGGCACTCAGAAGTTGAGCTCATTTACAGGGCACTAGTAATTTAACTTGTTATAACAGGTTATATGAAAACAAAACACAAAATCAAACCATTATTTGCATTTCTCCTTCTAATTACTCTGACCAGGTTATAAACCCAGCAACTTATCTGGAATGGATATCATTAACAGCAGGTACTGGGGAACACTTTTCAGAAGGACAGTCTTACAGGATTTAGGACACTGTCCACATGCTGGGCCACTGGAGATCTTAGGGCTCAGCTCCGGGCAGCATGGGCAGAGATTGAGCACTTCAAATTTCATATTCAAGAGGAAATACATTATAAGAACCACCTGCCATTCCCCAATATCCAACAGAAGAACCTTGACCACAGAGGGTAGTTGGTCCAGGAGGTTGGCAGGTGGTTAGGAGAAGCAAATCGGTGCCCCATCACTATGTGCTCTCCAACATATTACCTCCAAAACCATATAAACACTACAAACAGATATATGCCTCTACCTCCGAAATTAAACAAAGGGCAAAGGACACTGCAGAGCAGGACACTGTAGCACAGGAGCTAGCACAACAAAACTCACCTAAATCAGGAACCAAAACAAAAAAAAGCAAAAGAAAATCCAAAAACTTCTAATCATAGGAGACTCCATGATTTGGGAGTTGATACTCATCTCAGCCAGGGTAATAGTCAGATGTCTCCCAGGTACATCAGCGTGGAGAGACTGCACCACATTACTAAAATTGCTCACAAAGCAGGAGAAAACATTGACATTCTGGTACACATAGGGACTAATGAGCTCACCAGCGGGTCAGTTGTGGAGACCAAGGAACACCTGACCAGGCTGGGTGACAAACTAATTATCCATTTTGTCTGACATCTCCTTCTCCTTCTCTGAGATCCTGCCAGTCTGGGAGGGAGCAGATGGACAGAAGGTCGAGAGGGGAGATAGGGAGCTAAACATGTGGCTCAAGGGCTGGTGCCAGGAAAAAGGATACAGATTTGTAGGAACTGGCAACAGTTCTGGGAGTGAAAGTTCTTTAAATTTGATGGACTGCATCTGACTAAGGAGGAGTCAGTGCATTGTGGCAGAAGTTTGGCGTCTTTGCAGAATATTTAAACTAGCAAATGGGAGAGGGTGCAGCACCCCATATGTCGAATGGGAAGAACACCCTCCCCTCAGCTAATGGTCAAACAGGATTCAGCATATTTGCAGCTCATTTGCATCACCAGGTAAGAAAAAGGTCTGTCTCCCATACGATGCACTGGGAAATGCCAAACCTCACCCAACAACAAGCACACTGAAATCTGACCAATGGAAAATCATGTACACAAATGCTCACAGCCTGGGAAATAAGATCCCAGACCTGCAGGCAATAATGTCAGAGTCTAAACTGGACATAGCAGCAATTAGTGAGTTGTGGTTTACCAGTGGCCACTTCGAGACTTCAGTACCTGGCTGTATGTGCTGTTCAGAAGAGACTGAGGTGCAAAAGGGGGTGGAGTGGCCTGTATGTCAATGAAAATATCAAAGCTACAAAATTCAGAATACACATAAGGAGCCAGAAGAACGGTGTGTCACCCTGGAAACAGGAAATGGGACAGCCATAAGAACTGGGGTTGTCTACAGGCCTCCAGACCAGGGGAGGACATAGACACATTATTGTTAGAAGATATACAAAACATGACAGCTAAAGGGAGGTTCTGATAATGGGAGACTTCAACATGCCAGATACAGATTGGTCAATACCAGCAGGAACATCTGCCAGAACTAGACACATGGTGGATTCCTTGCAGGAGGGCCTCAAACAACTGGTACAACAACCCACAAGAGATAGGGCTATCCTACATCTAGTACTGACTATAAGGGAAGGGATCACAAATCTCTGGGTAGAAGGTTACCTGAGGCCAGTGACCATCACAGGGTAGGGCTCAATTTGGTCACTACTTCTAAATCATCCCATTCCAAGGCAAAAATGTGGGACTTGAGGAGCTGACTTTGATAAGATGGCCAACAGAGTTAAGCTAGCCCTGGCAAAAGAAACACAGGTGAGGGGTACAGGCAAAGTGGGCAAGCATTAAGGATGCAATACTTGAAGCAACATCCCATTGTGTTAAACAGAAAAGGAAGTGCAAAGAAAAGGGAACCACTTTGGTTCTCAAATACAGTAACGAAAAGGTCAGAGCTAAAGGCTGGACTTCAGAAAATATAAGGAACACAGTGGGATGAAGATAGGAGGCATATCAAACTTCCCTAAGGGAAGCAGGGAAGGCAATAAGGCAGGCAAAGTCTCAAACTGAGGAAACACTAGCACAAACAGTAAAGAAAGTGACAAGACTTTCTATAGATACATTAGCGAAAGGAGAAAGTCCAGAGGGGTATTGTTATGCTCAAAGGAGAAAAGGGCATGCGAGGAGGAGGACCTGTAAAAGATCTATCCTAAACAGATATTTTGCTCAGTATTTACTGAAGAGAAGGTAGGCAGGGCCCACAGCTCAACACCATGGACACAGGAGGAAGGAAGGTGAGCACTACTCCCTTCACAAAGAAGGGTCCTACAAGAGCTTGCTAAGCTCAGGGTGGACAAGACAATGTGACCTGATGGCATACATCCCAGGGTATTTAAGGAGCTAAGGGTGGAACTAGCAAAGCCACTAGCAGAACTGTTTAGTGAGTCTTTGAGCACAGGAGAGGTTCCACAAGACTGGAGAAGAGCTCAATAGTGGGCAAGATTATGGAGGCACTCCTTAAGGAAAGGATAGTGCAACACCTGGAATCCATAGAGGCACAGGATCCAAGACAGCGTGGGTTTACAAAGGAAGGTCTGTCAAACTAATCTCATAGATTTCTTTGACTGGGTAACCACAGTAGTGGACCAAGGGGAGCAGTTAATGTCGCATACCTTGACTTCAGCAAAGCTTTCAACACTGTTCCACATAGAAGATTGATAAATAAGCTGGGTAGGCTTGGGGTGGGTCAGAAGTTGGTCAACTGGGTGGCAAACTGGTTGATGGGCAGAAAACAGAGAGTGGTGGTAAATGGTATACAGTCAGAAGAGATGCAAGTCACAAGTGAGATACCTCTTGGATCAGTCCAGGGCCAGTCCTCTTCAATATCTTCATCAGTGACATTACAGATGTACTGGAGGGTAAAGTTTGTCTGTTTGCAGATGACACCAAGATCTGCAACAGAGTAGATCATCAGATGGAGTGGGCAGAATGAGAAAATATCTGGATAAACTGGCAAAATGGCCAGAAGAGTGGTACCTGAGGTTTAACACATAGGCGTGCAAGATCATGCACATAGGAAGAGAAACCCTGAAGCCACCTATGGATTAGAGGTGAATTGCTGGCAATCACAAGGGAAGAAAAGACTTGGGCATCATCATCACAGATGATCTGAAATCATCAAGCAGACCACTAAAGTAGTAGGTAAGGCTAGATGGATGTTGGGGTGTATTAGTAGGTGAATCACAAGTCATAAGAGGGAGGTAGTAATCCTCTTTACAAGAAACCAGTTAAACCCCATCTGGATTACTGTGTGCAGTACTGGAGGCTGCATCTGCACAAGGACATTAACAAACTGGAGGCAGTCAGAGAAGGGCAACCAAAATGATGCAGGGGCTGCATCAGAAAACATATGAGGACAGATTAGCAGAGCTCAATATGTATACCCTAGAGCAAAGGAAGGAGAGAGGTGATATGATCGAAACATTAAAACATCTTAAGAGCATTAACAAGGTGAAAGAGTCTAACATGTTTCAGTATAAGAAAAATAGCAGGACAAGAGGACACAGAATGAGATTAGAGGCGCCAATTAAGGGGAATGTGAGAAAATTATTTTCACAGAAAGAGTGGATGCATGGACAGCCTACCTCAGGAAGTGGTGGCAATGAATACAGTGCAGGCTTCAAACAGGCAGGGATAGGCATAAGGAGCAATACAGATGAGTATGAATAGATATGCCACTGACAGAACAAAAGCCAATGGCACATTTATAAGGTAGAAAAGAAATGGGCAGACTGGATGGGCCTTCCAGTCATTATCTGCCGTCAACCTCTGTGTTTTTATGTTTTATACACTCCCTTCATTCATTTAGAGTGCAAATGAGAAATGAGATTTAAGTTTACTATTCGTTATACCTCAACTTCATGTGACACTCCTAGCTTAGGTTCTTCTGATATATGAAATAATATGTTAATTATACTGATTAAACAGAGTCCATACAGTTTTAAACCTCATACGTGATGCTATCAATCTGGCAAATGTATACACTGTGGTAGCCACACAGGTGATTTTAATTGTTTTGCTTAAGCATAGTTTTGTTAGGGCTACCTTTACATTCTTTAATACAGTATAAGATGTATCTAAAGTTAAATCTAATGATTCATTCCTTTATGTACCCTCCTATGTACAATCCATGTAATAATCAAGCTGTATCATGTGCATTACTACTACTGTAGTGTTTGTTGTTAAGTGTTTGAAAACTTAATAAAATGTTTAACTTCAAAATAAATGGGTAATTCTTTGTGGCAAATGGGTAATCCTTTGTCGCAAATGAGGAACCTTTCTTCATGCTGCCACCATTTTTTTTTCTTAGCAATGCAAACAAAGCTAAAAACAGAAAACGATATTTTCTGAAGTAACCAACACATGTCCTCTGCTAATCACGTCCTGTTTTATCGGATTCTGCTGTTAGTTTTTTATAAATCACCTGAAATGTGTTTTGTTTAAGATGCTGAAATCCTTTTATGCAAATTGAGAAAATAGAAATCATGAAAAGGATCCTGATACGTAATTTGCGAAAACAGATTTTTCCATTTCCACAACTTCACGTAGAAGGAACAGCGGAAAAGGATTATTTTTGCAAATTGCAAACTAATGACTGCCTAGGTGGGAATTTTGTTCACCTTCACCCCCATTTGCTCCTATCACCATCCTGTTGTCTAAGAAATTATTCGTGGTAGTCTTGCAGTCCTTCCCCACCCCCTTTCTCGATCGCCGCCTCGTTGTGTAGAAAATAATTCCCTAGTAGTCTAGTGGTCTTACCCATCTCCCCAATGTCTGATCGCCATCCCCATATAAATAACATGTATTTTCAGGTTATCTAGTGGTCCCTCCTCCAATGTCCAATCACTGTCCCAATATAAAAATATATATTTTCCTGGTAGTCTGGAGGTCCCACCCCTCCCCAATGTCCGATCTCCATCCCTTATAAAACAAATATTTCCCTAGTAGTCTATTGGTCCTTCACCCTCATTCCTCCCCTTCATCGTTCACTGACCCCAGATAAAATATTATATTATTCCCTGAAGCCTAGTGGTCCCTCCCCATCCAATATGTCAATCCAGGTCAGTAAATAAATTTTAAATTTCCCTGGTAACTGGCCTGATGGTGCTGAGGGCTGAGGTGCTGGATGCCTTACCTCATGCTGCGCTGGCAATCTATGTTTGGGAATGAGCATGGTCCACCAAGGGTTGGCAGGGCTGGAGACTGATTGAACATCCATAGGACTGCTCTCCTTCTCTGGGAGGGGTTGTCAGCAGTTGGTATTCTACTGGCCCCGGTGGAGACTGGGGGGCAGTGCCTAAAGCTGCTGCAGACAAGGGGCAGAGATGGGGCAGATGCTGGGAGGGCGTGTGTGGATGCTTGTGCACTCCTCCAATGGCATCATTGCACACTCCTCCCACAGAGGAAACTAAAGAGAAAATCATTCAGCAGCATGAAGACTGCTGAGGTGGCTTCACCATGGACACGCCAAGTTAGTTCCCTCCGGACCTGCCTCCAGGTCTCCGCAGTGGTGGGGTAAGAATCTCTGTGAAGCAGCCTGGGAGGGTTGTGGCATGGAGGTCCAAGCTCTGGCCATATCCAGGGCAGTAGCCATGACAGGCTGACTGGATGTGAGAGGATGGGAGAACCAAAAGTACAACTCCTCCCAGCTGAAGGCAATAAAGTATGTAAGAAAAAAATCCCTGGTAGTCTAGTGGTCCTCCCCATCTCTAATACCCATCCATGAAAACACAGTAACAGATTCCATTTGGTCAAGTGGCTTCCCCAACCTGTTAGGTAGTTACCCACCATCTTGCTCCCCATCCCAACTCAGCCGGTGACCAGCACAGTCCTCTTCTCACCACTACAGCTGGCCACCAACTGAGCTGTGAATGAGTATCAGTGTATACAATAAATGAATATATACCAAATGGGTCCCAGCCTAAGGGGCCAATTGCTTATAGTGTATGGAGGGATACAGTTATGGGGGATGGGTGGCACCCAGAGGGCTGAGTGGACATCAGGTATGCATCTGAGCCTAGAATGGTGTTTTTTCTAACACTTTTCTGTGCCACACCAGGGAACCCTCTCAGGCAGCCCTGGTGGCCGAGTCTCTACCTCCGGTCTGAGACTCCTCTATCTCTCCCACATGGCCTGATGCAACCCCAGATCTGAGTCCCATGGAGGAAGGGCCACCCTACCTGCCCAGGGTCGCTATCTGTCAGTGTAGAGCACCGGGACCATACAGGTTGGCCATGGAGAGAGGAGCCCAGCCTTGAGCTGGTTCCTAGGGCTGCGTGTGCCATCACCTATCCCCAGAATGGAGATTTTTTTGTACATTCCTGCCCCCTGCAGAGTGCGGCAGTCAAGACAATGCTATGCCCCAACTCTGCCCCTGCATTCAGCAGCTGCCACTACATCGGGCATCTCCGGCCACTGCCAGAGGCTGCTCCAGGAATAATCACTCCCTAAACCCACCCGGAAGAGAGAGCAGTACTCCAGATGCTTGATCTCTTCCCTTCTCTGCCGACCCTCAATGACCGGGCCCATTCCCAAACCGGGTCACCGGCATGGTGTGAGGTGTGGTGTCCAGCTCCTCAACCCTCACTGCCACTGGGCCAGCCAGCCTAGAATGGTGTTAATAAACAGAGGTGGTCATGAAAAAAATCACATGATGTAAATAATTCATGTGTAATAAAAGTACTAGTGGTGTAAATAAAAGTTGTTACGTATTGTTCAAATAAAGTACACCAACTGAGCATCCAAACAAGGATTGTGTAGTAGTAACATTTTAGGAGGGGGATCCCATGACAACAGGTATATTGATGTTTTTGACAGGAAATACATTAGTATTAAAAAGACATGATAGGTAACAAATACTGTTTTAAAAGTCCACCAGTGGAATTTGAGCAAAATTATTGATTCCACTTTTGTGAATTTTTCCAAATGTTTTTCTTCTTTCAAAGTATTTTTACAAATATGCCAACATGCAACTTGCAGTGTGTTCCTTACAGTTTTAAAACTACAAAACTGAAATACATATATATATAGTAGTGGTGCGGTCCGCCACTATAGTTAGGGTTATGACCACTTACATACTAAAGTCAAAAGTTTGGACAATAATAACTTTGGACCCATTCAATGGATTTGCCTTATATTTGGTACACATATTGGGGCACACTAGATCTCTTGATCTGCCAAATTGCGTTTGTGTCAGAGTGCTGGTCTTTGTGTACGAAAGTGCTGAAAAATGCAAAATTATCCATTTTGGAGGCACCTTTAGCATTCTTAATGTGGTCCTGCATGGCGTAGTGTAGAGTGCTGCTCTGCAAGGTGGTTGTTTGAAAAGAGCGGTGGCTGAACATGCCGCTTTTTGTTTGGTGAAAAAATATTAAGGCATTTAAAGTTATGGCACTTAAGTTCCATTATAAGTCAATGGGAAAATTTATATGTATATCTTGCTATCAAAGAATGGGGTTCTGGCCATCTGGTCTCCTGGCAATCAAAGAATTTTCAGCCTCATGGTTCAAGCATCTTTGTTCCTGAAGATTTTCAAATTCTTTGACACGAGAGTCCGCCATCTTGTTTTCAGTTTTCCAATCACACAAACACAAATATCTCGGCTCAGGGTCACTTCTAAAGTAAAACTTTGATGGGTTTTACTCAGGGGACCCTGATCTATCAAGCCATGGCTTTGGTTCCATCAAATGGGTCAAAATAGAGTTATAAACTTTTAAAATCTTAATTTAGGCTCGTTAGCGATCTTTGATCGCGAGCCTGCAAATTCTCTTTGATCGTGAGATTCTTTGATCGCGATCTTGCATCGTGACCTAAAACATTAATATCTCGGCTCAGGGGTGGGCTAGGGACACAAATGAGGGCTTGTTTTGCTCAGGAGGGTCCGTTCTGTCTAACCATGCCATTGGTTTGGTTCAAATCAGTGAATAAATCGCGTTTCACCTTTTTTTATTCTTTGATCGTGAGCCTGCAAATTCTTTGATCGTGAGGCTGCAAATTCTTTGATCGTGAGATTCTTTGATCATGATCTTGCATCGTGAGTGAGGACGAGATGGCAGAATTTAAAATAATTTTTCTCAGACCATGGGTGCCCTAGGAAGTCAAATGAGGGTGGGTTTTACTCAGGGGCTTCATTCTGTCAAACCATGCTGGTGGTTTCTGCAATTCCTCCAATTTTTGATTTATTAAATATTTTATTCTTTGTTCATGAGCTTGCAAATTCTTTGATCATGAGATTCTTTGACCATAATCTTCGCATAGCGAGGGACAAGATGTCCCAATTTAAAATTCAATTTTTCTTAGCCCTGGGATGTCCTAGAAAGTCAAATGAGGATGGGTTTTACTCAGGAGGCTTCATTCTGTTGAACCATGGTGGTGGTTTACTGCAATTGCTTCTATTTTGGAATTATTAAATTTTTATTCTTTGTTCGTGAGCCTGCAAATTCTTTGATCGTGAGGCTGCAAATTCTCTGATTGTGAGATTCTTTGATTGTGATCTTTGATCACAAAATAGGGACAAGATGGCCAGATTTCTTATAATGGAATAGATAGGGAAATGTTGCAATCTTTGACATTGAATATCTCAGAAATGGTTTAGCCTTTTACCTGAAATGTGGAGGAAGAAAGGCAACATCCATAGATGTGCTATTTAGTGGATTGGTCAAAATATATTACAGGGCTTCAAAGTTACGGCACTCTGAAGTTGGCACATTTTTCCATAGGATAACATTACGGCGTCCGCCATATTACAGGAATTCTTTGCGCTCTGCTGGACAACAACGGTTTGGTCTTTTGGGCTAAAATTTGGAGGAAGAAAGCCAACATCCTACTAATGTGCCTTTTTGTGGTTTGGAGAAAAAATATTACAGGGTGGCAAAGTGACAGCACTCAATTTGATGATTTGTCCCATAGGATAACATTATGGCGTCCGTCCGTCTTTCAGGGCCGTATCTCAGAAGCGTGCGAGATACAGACTTTTGTCAAAAAATGATTAACCCCAACTGGGTGGGCTGAGGTAAAAACTAGCCAATAAAGTAATAATTCATACAAAATTTTAATTTTTTCTACATCATCGGTTCCTGAGATATAAGCAATTTAGTATTCCAAGTCGTACTTTTCTGCTCTGAAGTCAATTGTAATGCATACATTCTTTGTTTTCAATTAGTTTTTTCAATGTAGTTTTTGGGGAAAAGAAGGGTGTGCCTTTTGTTACTGTGACAGCTAGCATTTCCAGTTGCACTTTTGTTTACCATTGAATCACCATTCCCATCTACGCACCGTGTGTGTAACTGTTGCGTTTTCATATGCACTTGCATTTCTGTTTCTGTTGTCTTTACTGTTGCTGTTACTGTTACCATTTACGTTTTTCTATTGCGGTACCATGACCTTATGTGTAACAGTTTGGCGTTTTCATATGCGCTTGCGTTTGTGTTTTTATTGGCTTTATTGTTGCTGTTACCATAACCGTTTGCATTTACAACTGTAGGTTCCATGAGTGTGTGCATCATGGTTTGCGTTTTCGTACATGCTTGCATTTCTGTTTACTTGGGTGTTATTGTTGGTATTACTGTTACTATTTGCATTTACAATTGTGGTACTGTGAATGTGTGTGTTACCAGTTGCGTTCTGCATGCTCTTCTGTTTGATGTCTCCGTTTACGTAACTGTTTGGTTGGCGTCAGTTTCAGCTTGTGTTTCTATTAACGTTTGCTTTGCCATTTACGTTTGCTTTGCCATGTACATTACTGTTGCTACTTGCGTTGCTTTGCTGTTCCTGTTACTGTGTAACAAGACATCACTTAGCAGAACACGGGGCCCAATGGGGCCCCTCACTGCATTCCTTTCATTATTTATCATCCTCATTCTCAAAAGAAGGAAATTAGAGGCAAAAATCTCAGTTTAATGCATCAGTTAGGGTTGTTCCACAGCAAAAAGCTAGGAAATTCAGAGTTAGGGTTGAAAGACCCCCAGACCCCAGCCACCCCAACCCGCATTGGGGTGTGCATTAGGTCATCGGTCCTAACTCTCACCCCATTATCCTATACCTCAGCTTCTTTACACATGTGATGGGGTAGAGTTAGGGCCCACAACCCCAGTACCTCGATGCGGTTAAGGGTGGGCTAGAGGGAAAGAGCTTTCAGCTAACCAGAGTTCCTAGCTTTTATTGCTGTGGAACTACCTAACTGATGCATTAAACTAGAGTTTTTGCCTCTAACTATATATATATATATTTATATATTTATATATAGTTATTGCAAAAACTTTGTTTAATACATCAGTTAGGGTTAAAGCAACAAAAGCGGGGAAATGAGACTTAGGGTTGAGACCCTAACCCCACAACCCCCATTCTCCACTGACTGACAGACTCAGGGGTGTGCCATGGGGTCTCGAGGTCCAAGTCTCACCCCATTCCATGTGTAAACAGTTGACATACTACAGTAAAGGAGAATGGTGTCAGAGTTAGGCCTCCTGACCCCATGGCACACCCTGGTGTCTGTCAGTCTGTAGAGGATGGGGTAGTGGAGGGTTGGAGCTCAACCATGTCATCTCATTTCCCCACTTTTGTCACTTTAACCCTAACTGATGCATTAAATGAAGTTTTTTAATGAATTTCCTTACTTTTTGAAAAAGTGTAATATAACAAGTAAGAAGCATGTGGTAGTGGGAAGCATGGGGCCCACCAAGCTGATGATTTCTGCATAACAATAAGCACCTGTGGGAGCGCTGCCCTCTGGGCTCTGCATTCCCACTTATGCATAGCTACAGAGCCATACAGCAGCTCTATAGGGCAAGGAACCCTTGTAACACTAATTTGCTTATATCTCAGGAACTGTAGCAGCTAGAATAAAATTCAAGTGTCGTAATCATGACAGCTAGTACTACACATGACATAAATCTACCAAATCCATATCTCACATCATTTATGAGATACAGACACTGAAAAGCACTGGGGTGCTAACTTTGAGGTAATACTGGCCACGGACCTGAAAATGAGCAATTGGAACACTATTTTCTAAATATCTCAGTAACCATATAAGGTTGAAAACAATTTGAAATTCAAGGTATTCATCATTTTCAACTTACTTCTATACTTAGTCCCCTATCAGGGGACTAAGTATTTACCACTAGAAAATCCGTACCTCGACCGTTTTAGGAATACGGACAGAAGTAGTGACAGGCACTGCAATGTTATCCTATGGAAGAAATCTCAATTTCGTGATGGTATATCTATGGAACCACTTAACTTTTCAACACCTAAATGGCATAATTTACATCTCTAGGGCATCCGCTTAATACCACGAAAATTGCAAGTCAAAAGACCAGACTGTTAAATAACAATGCAGTGTGAAAGTTTTTAAAAGTAAAAAATTCCTAGTTCATGAGGTAGCAAATCCTGACCATTAGCTCAATTCCCATCCGTGAGCTGTCAAAATCACCGTCTGTAGAAATCCTCGACCGCCAGATTTTGCCCTCTGGTCCCTAAGTGATTGTCAAAGTTTTGCTACCTCATGAAAGAGGATCAGGTGGTGGACTATGATCTTGACAGCTCATGGACTGTGATTTTGTCACCTCACAAAGAGGATACAAAAGATGAATCCCTTTCACCAGCTGACAAAATCCTAGTCCGTCACTGGATCCTGTTTTGTGAGGTAGCAAAATACTTGATTGTGAGTCAATCCTTGTCTGCGAGAAAGGCCATCAGGTCACAAAGTGATGGTCAAGGAATTTTCTAGCTTGCAAAACAGGATTGGCTAGCAGACTAGGATTCTGACAGCTCACAGACGCGATTTAGTCACCTCATGAAGAGGATTCAAAACTCAATCCCTTTTCAAGTTGACAAAATCTAATCTGCTAGCTGATCCTTTTTCTTGGTAGCAAAATCTTTGACCGTTAAGCAATCCTGGCCATGAGAAGCATTCTAGTCACAAAGTGATGGACAAAGTTTTGTAGCCTCGTGAAATAGGATCAGCTCACAGACTAGGATTTTGTCACCTAGCTAAAGAGGATCATTAGCAAGTTGGCTCAAAGAATGTTTAAGTTTCAAAAAGCTATTTTTGAGAGAAAACTAAGCAAACCAAGGTATGTGTTAGTAGAGGCATCACCCTGAACAAAACTTATGCCTCATTACAAACAAAAGTCACCCGTGGAGGAAGCTACGAAATGTTTGTTTGGGGCAAAAAGTAAAACAAGATGGCGTACTGAGATAAGATATTTTTCTGGCGGGCCAGGATTTTTAAAAGCCTCATTAATGAGCTGACAAAATCCTCGACCATGAGACCAGTCCTGTTTCACAAAACATACACATAAATCTTGGAGTGAACTGAGCATGCTCAGAACCCCAAAATTAAAAATTAAATAAGTTTGGAATGGATTAATATTTTTAACCAAACCAAAGTTGGGTTGTTCTTTGACACAAACCCTTCCTATGTTCCACATTCCAGACCAAAAGGTCACACAGTGTGGTTGCAGCACCATGGGCAAAAACATGTCAAAAGTGGCGAAAATGCATTTTTCAGCGATTCACTGCATAGAAACTGTAAGTCTGACTGAAATGCAACTTGGTAAATCAAGAGATCTACCATACAACACTATGCATTTCAAATTTTGTGCAACGATGATGAACAGTTGCAAAGTTATTAACATGGAAAAATCAAAGTTTAACATTAAAGTGCCTTCTCAACCCTAACTATAGAGGCGTTGCCACCAAATGGCAGCTGAGCAAAGTGGATGTATGAAAAGAAAATAAAATGAAAGGATTTTAAAAGAGTAATAAAGCAGGTGTCCTAGTTTATTTGTGAGATGAATGACTGCAAGCAAGAAAGGGATATCAAAATGATGAAAGCAGCAGAAAAACTCCACTAACTAAACTGTATCTGGAAAACATTGAGACATACGAGGAACTGGGATGCAAGAAGGTTTTAAGAATGTTTTGTAAGCAACATGAGATGCAAGCTATTAGCACCTACTAGGTTTGTATTTACCTTGAGGCTATTATAACTGTGCTTCTGTTCAGCATCCATACTGTTTCTAAGATACATGAATAGAGCTGGCGAAAGTTGTGAACTCTGCTTTAGAGGAACTTCTGTAAATTACTCAACGTCTGTGGAATTTTCTGAATTTCCACCTTTGGTGAACTTGGTAATCTTCTGAATGTGTTTGGCAAATTTTCACCCTGTTACATGGATTTTTCACTGACCTGCAGAACAAAAACACATGAACTGCAGAAATAATACATTCATTCACAATTATTGTAATTATTCCTTACCAGTTCAATGATTAGTTCTGTACTGCTGTATGTAATGACAGGCAATGTGACCCTGAGCTACAGTAGCCATCTCTGGCATCCAGTGGTCCCCTTTTATATTCCTGATCATCAGTAAATGTAAAATAACACACTTCCCTAGCATCCAGTGGTCCCCCATCCCAGATCACCAACAAATGTAAAAATAACACACTTCCCTGGCATCCAGTGGCTCTTCCATCCCCTATCGCTGGTAAATGTAAAAATAACACACTTTCCTGGAGTTCAATGACCCACACCTTTCCTATTCCCAGTTACTAGTAAATGTAAAAATAACACACATCCCTGGTATCCAGTGGTTCCTCTTCCCTATCCTTGATTGCCAGTGAATGTAAAAGAACACACTTACTTGGCATCCAGTGGTCCCCCATTCTTGATCATTGGTAAATGTAAAATAACACATTCCCTGTCATCCAGTGGCCCCTTCCCTATCCCTGATCAGCAGTAAATGTAAGGGTGGCTCATGAGAGGAGCCAGAAACTATAGGCCAGTTAGCCTGATGTCGGTGGTGGGCAAAGTGAGAGGCCATCTTGAAGGAGAGGCTAGAGGGGGTTCTGAAGGCATGGGGGCACCTAGATGATCACCAGTATGGCTTTATTAAGGTCAGATTTTGTCAGACCAACTTGATGTGGAGTTCTATGAAGGGGTGATGAGTGCGCGGATCAGGGCAGGTCAGTGGATGTCCTCTTTCTGGACTTCAGCAGGGCATTTGACTTGGTTCCACATCCTACTGGGAAGCTAGAGGATATTGAGGTGGGGGCAGGTGGTCAGGTGGATAGAAAACTGGCTAACAGGGCATATACAGGGGATGAGAGTTGAGGGAGGTCTCGTCCTCCAGGAGAGTCATAACGGGGTCTCACAGTGGTCGGTACTGGGCCCACTCCTGTTTAATGCCTATATGTCAGACATAGAAGTGATATCAAGAGTGGGATGAGTCTCTTTGCCGATGATTCAAAGATGTGCGTGTTGGTGGAATTGGAGGAGGAACTGGCTCTCCAGGAGGACCTGGAGACTCAGAGGAGGTGGTCACAAGCCTGGAAGCTAAAGTTTAATGCTGGGAAATGCAGGGTTCAACACCTGGGGCCAAACCCAGCTCATGTATACACCTTGGAGGAGGCACTGCAGGTTTCTAGGGGAGAAGGACCTCGGGT
This sequence comes from Neoceratodus forsteri, assembly GCA_016271365.2. Classification (NCBI taxonomy): domain Eukaryota; kingdom Metazoa; phylum Chordata; order Ceratodontiformes; family Ceratodontidae; genus Neoceratodus; species Neoceratodus forsteri. Next base: position 1,219,893,292 of record CM057459.1, on the reverse strand, counting down.
GGTGGTGTATACCAAAATAAATAACTCAGAGCAGTGTAGAAGGGCTGTGGCCCAAACAAGTAAAATGCTGGGGTGCATAGCTGGGGATAACCTCAAGTAGTAGAGAGGTGCTCCTTCCGCTGTATAATTGCCTGGTTAGACAACACCTTGAATACTGCATGCAGTTTTGGCATCCCTGCTTAAATAGGGACATTGCACTACTGGAAGAGGGTGACCAGGATAATACTGGGGCAACAGAAAAGTCCCTATAAAGAGAGACTGGAGGAGCTCAACCTGTACTCACTGGAGGAGAAGGAACAGGATGGATATGATAGAGGTCTTAAAATATCTCAAAGGAATGAATAGGGTAGTCCTTGAAGGTGCTTCAGCTGAGAGGTAATAGCCACCAGGGTACACTCAATGAAGCTGGACCGGGAGACTGAGGTGGGAAACAAGAAGACTCTACTTCACTGAGAGGGTGGTGGAGCACTGAAGTGTGCTGCCCAGGGAGTTGGTAGCTGCTACAATTGTGGGGGTTCAAGGAAGACTGGGAAAGGTAGAGGTGGAGGCTGCATCCCAGAGCTCCACTGGGAATGGGAACATTGTAGGGAGAAGGGGGCTAAAATGGTGCCTAGGAAGGCATTGGTTATCGAGTAAACTCGATAGACCATGAAGCCTAATTTGCTAGCTTCATAGTATGTTAGTATGTTAAAAATAACATACTTCCTGGCATCTTGTGGTTCCCTCCCTATCCTGGTCACTGGTATATTAATAAAATAACTCATCCCTTGTGGCTGGCAGACCCCCATCCCTATCCCTGATTACCTTTCCTACAATAACCAACAGACCTGGAGTTTAGTGGACCCTCCCCAATCCCACAGGTAGCTTCCTTACTCCCCAACTCCCAACCCTAGCCAGTGACCAGCACAGCCCTCTGCTCTCCACTATGGCCAGTCACAGACTGAGCTCTCATTGCGCACACTATAGCAGCTGATTGTACAGTATGCACTCATTGACAGCTTAATGGGCAGCCAGCCATGGCGGAGAGCAGAGGGCTCTGCCGAAGAAATCGCTGGCTCAGGGGTGTGAGAGGACTGGGGTGGAAGGGTGCTTCCTGCCAGGGTGGGAGGGTCTCACTAGACGCCAGACACACTTTGGTTATTATCAGAGAGGGTGAACGATGATGGAAAGAGCGACCACTCTACACCTGGGAAGTGCTTCTTTTTACAGTCAAGGGATTGGGGATAGGGAGGGGGTCCACTCAACATCATGGAAGTGCTTCTTTTTCACAGTCAAGAGATTATAGTCAAGGGACTGGGGATAGAGAGGAGGACCGCTAGCCACCAGGGAAGTGCTTCTTTTTACAATCAAGGGATTGGGGCAATTCATGCTTTCATTCCACAGTTCTCCACATACTCACAGAACTGTGGAATTAATGTATGAATTGGAAATAATTGCATTAAACTACCAAAGAAATTCCGCAGAACTGACCTCTGACAGTGATCAGTTGTGCAAAGTTTTTTCTGCAGTTTAATACAATCACCTCAATTGTTACATTTACTTTTCGAAAAGACATAGCACAGAGACTGCACTGGTTTGGGTGCTTAATGATCTTCTGAGGATGAGAGAACAGAAGAGACCTTCCATTCTGGTTCTCCTTGACCTCGTCAGCCTTTGACACTGTGGATCACTTGGTGTTGATAGAACGTCTGAGGCAGATCTGTGGAATATGAGAATCGTTCTTCAATGGTTCACCTCATTCATCACTGGGAGATCACAAAGAGTTGTGTCTGGGGTTTTTCCTCAAGCCCAACTTATTTGTTGTGTGGGGTGCCTCAGGGTTCAGTGCTATCCCCATGTTATTTGCAGTGTATATGCTGCCTCTGAGACATTATAAGATGGTATGGGCTGAGGTTTCACTGCTATGCAGATGATACCCAGCTATACCTGTCTTTTGCACCCGATCAGGATGGAGCTATCTCGGTATTTAACAACTGTATGAAAGAAATCCAGGACTGGATAGATTCTAGTTGGCTGAAGTTGAACTCAGAAAAGACAGTGGTTTTGGCTGTGGACCGGGCATCAGATAAGAGGTTGTTTGTTGGTATGCCCTCAGAAATTTTCCTTGGTGGCATTTCACTTCCAATCTCTGAATGGGTGCATAACCTGGGGTCATCTTGATGACAGGCTGACACCACAGTCACAAGTGTCAGCAGTTGTCAAGATTTCCTTTTATTATCTGAGGAATATCTCCAGAGTTAAGCACCTTGTTCCATCTGACCTTACCACGTTGGTCACGCCTTTGTGTCCTCGCATCTGGCTACAACTCCCTGTACTTTGGGCTTTCTGAGTTGAAATCCATCACCTACAGCTGGTGCAGAACACAGCAGCCTGGGTTTGACTGGGACAAGCAGGTCCTGTCATATTACCCCGTGCTGTGCAAACTGCACTGGCTACCTATACAGTGGCTGATCACCTTTAAAGTCAGTTTACTGACTTTTAAAGCCTTCGTGATCAGGGTCCGGCCTATCTGAAAGAACTTCTGGTCCCCTACTGCCCCGGCCGATCACTTAGCTTGGCTGATGAGGGGTTGCTAGAGATTTCAAGACTGAGTCTTAAATCATCAGGTTGTAGAGCATTTTCCTATGCTGCACCAACTCTTTGGAATCTCTACTCCGCCCGGTTGTGGGAGTGCACCTCCGTGGAGGAATTTAAGAACAATCTAAAACCAATTTTGGCAAATGGCCTTTTGGATGGCTGATTGTATTGAAATTATTAATTTGCTGTGGTTTTAACTGTGTTTACTATTGAATTCTAATGTTTGATTTTACTATTTTAATATGTACAGTGCCTTTAACAATGAAAGCGCTTTATAAATAAAATTATTATTATTATTCCATTTTCTAAGTTGGAATTTCCATGTATTAAAACAACAAAAGAGAAGTTATATCTGGTTCAGAAAAAGTTAATGAATTTAACTATATTATAATGAAGGTACATATGTTAAACACTGCAGGAAGGAAGAATGGAGAAAATATGCAGGTTAACTTAATGAACAAAAACAGCAAAAGAAGACTTAAAAGTCTATCATTCTATTTTATAAAGATGACTCATGTTTGTACCCAAGTAATGGCAAGTTAGGCTTGATGAAAACAAGCTGTTGGACATGTTTAGAGTCTAGTGTTGAACAATGAGACTCTGTGGCTATCCATAGCCATGTGAAGGATCTCACATTTGAACCAGGAATACAGCATGGCTGCAGAAATGTGGCTGTGACTATCTAGCAATTTTCAAAAGCTTGCATCTAGTTCTACCTGCAGCTGCTCAAGCACAGCTGCACAATCTGGAATCTCTGTTTCCTCTACATATCTCCATGGATACTTTCAGCATATGCACTGCTGGGTTACCAACTCAGTGGCAGTGGGCATGCTTAGATCTTGGATGCTGCTTTCAAATTGCCCAAGTACTCTCACAATGCATCAACCAGTGACCACTTATGGTGACCTTGGACTCCTCCAATGTTACACTGTATTGTCATGTCATGAAGTGCATGCCTCTGTTTCAACAGTCTAGATAGTATAAGGTATGATGAATACCATTTGGTACTGATATCCTGTATTAAACAATGTTGAGACAAACCAAGGCACTGTGGCACTTCTCTTAGTTCATTAGTTGTCTTTACAGTGATGAAAATGAGCACAGATGGAGCATGCTGTGGAGACCATCTTGCTAGTCTCAGTACTTTGACAAAACACAGATGTGACCACTATATTCAAGGTACTATACTTGGTATTAGACAAAAGGCTATTGCCATTGTGTCTGTTTCCCACCTTAATGGGACCACTATCTTGAAGTAGGTAACTAACTAACTTAGCCTTGAATATGGATAATGTATCCAAATGCACAATCTCTCTAGGTAGAATGCCCGTAGTTCACTGTCTCTCTGCATGTCAGTGTGGGCAAGCAATGAATGCTGACAAAATTTCCAACATGAACCACTTTCACCATATTTGCCCCATGATTTGTGGAAAAAACAACAACATGTAGATTGTTATCGACTACTGCAGCATGTCTTGAGCGAATGGTATGATGTTCTGTGATGTACTGTCCTTCTCCATTGGCCAAACATTTAGAAGATCAGACTTGGAGTGATTGCCAGATTGTGGAGGAAGAAGGAAAGCCAGTGACAAGGGAAACAAGGAAGATTCTGCAACAGGAGACCTAGGCATAAGCACACACCTGTGTGTGGTCAAGAGAGACTGCCTGCAAGGAGTTTGTACTGCTCCAGATGTCAGAGGTGCAGTGGTAAATTCCACCCACAGCCTCTGAGAGTAGTTTTCCATTGCCATTCTCACACCCATATACAGTGAAACCCACCAGGATGAAGCCCAACTCTGCAGAATTCAGCAGTAGAGTTACTGCAGCAAACAATGCAGTTTCAATGGAGTTAATCCCTTTTGTCATGCAAGAAACCTGTGACACTGCACTTCATCCTGAAGGCTTAACGGTATGTATTTGGTACCACTGTGTTTAAAAATATGGAATACAGGGAACGGTACCATGGCTGCAAGTGCTCCATGAATCTGTGAAAGGCAATGTTTTCCATAAGTGAAAAGAGTCACAGATCCAATGCCATAATTTCTCCTCTAAGCTGTTTGATGTGCTGAGCTGTTGGATAGGATGACTGGTAGTTAGCTCTGGCTTGAAATGCTTCCACTAATGGCACTGAGCATGGATGAGGGAGGATGTTCTATGCTTACCAGAAGGTGAAGAAAGAGCAGGACTGGTGCCAGGTAGGACAGATGGGGATCCATGGAGAACTCTTTGGTGATGAGGAGATGGAGTGGTAGCAACAACAGGTGCAGCAGCATTTTTTGAGCAGAAGATTCTATGGCATTGCCAGTGCCACAAGCACCACTGCTGGCATTATCACTACAAGAGGTCTGATCAGACCTCACGTACTGCCCTGACCATTTAAAACCTGGTGATGTTTTACTTTAGGTGGTTCATTAAGGAGGCAGTTGTTAAATCTGCCAGAGATTTCTCCATGCTGATGGTCATATTGCAGTGTGCTCACTGCCTTTCTGTTATTTTCTTCTGGTAATGTAAATGCAACCATACCATGCTCTTACACTCCTGGACACCACTCATGTGGTTAGTGTCACCAGTATCACCACAACATTTTTTTGGCTCCACTGTCCATTCTTGTTTGGATCTGCATCTGCAAGTTTCTCCTGGCACCACTGGTGCCCCTACATCTGCTCTGGTGGCTGTTCAGGCTGAGATTTAGCCTGCTGAACTAAGTGCTGAAGGGCAGCTTGCTGAGTGTTTCTTGGAGTGATATCCATATCCTTTTTCTCTTTCAACTGCAAGTTTGAGAGGGTGAATTTTTGGCCACCTGACTTTCTTGATTTATGGCTCTTAAGGTACTCCACATACTCTGCCTCATTATCAAAACTTCTTCTGTTATACTCCTTAGATGATATATCAGTAGGCAAATCTCCTGGTGGAATGTACTCAGAATCAGATGAATGTGCCTCCCCTCACAGTGGCAGGACAGGTCTGGGTCACTGTGGCTGGAGTGTTCTTCTCAGTCACAGTAACAGTAGTTCTCTGGGTCACAGTGGCAGGAGTGGTGTCAATTAGTGTCAGGAGTGAAAACAAGAAGTTGGTGCACTTGGGGCAGGTAACGTATGTAGTTCACACAAGGTGACTGCAAAAGAAAAGAATTTATTTGCTGCTGCTCAGAAAATAAGTGTTACAGGATGCATTGCCAGGTGCTTCAGCTGCATAGAAAGTATAGGGCTCTACTAATAGGCCAGATTACCTTAATTGGTAAGGACTGGTCCAGAAAGGGTATTCATAGACTAGTTGACCTCCTAGATAAACAAATATGGTACCTTAAGACCTTTACTCAGTTGCAAGCACAGTGTAACCTGAACAAACACCAGGTCTGGCAATACCTACAGCAAAGGCATGCAGTACAGAAGCTCTTAGGCCCAGAGTTTAAAGTGGTGAATCCAGACCTGTTACATGATGTATTGCCACCACCCCAAGAGAAGGACCAGATGGCCAGAAGCATATATAAACAGTTGTTGGGACTACAGGAAGACCCACCAGAACCTCTTCAGGTAAGATGGAGTGCAGAACTGGGTCAGGACAGGAAACCAGGAGACACCTCACACAATTTAAAATCCTACATCAATGGTGCAGAATTCCCCAAAAGCTACATAAATGTGGCCTGTCCAACACTGTTGAATGCCAGAGATGCCTAACCACTACAGGCGACATCACACACATATGTGGGAATGCCCAGTGCTAAAGGACTTCTGGATGATGTCCAAGCTACCTGCTCCCTCCTTTTGGGCACTCAAATCCCTTTCACCCCATATGGTGATGCTGGGTGTCATAGACCATGACAATGCAAAATCAGTGATTCTTTCTGCCTCAGAAAAATGGCTGCTTGGTGCCATTATCACAGCTAAATGAATCTTGCTCAGACACTAGAAGGATCAAAATCCTCCCACCATATTGAAGTGGCTGCAGGAACTGAGAAAAATGGCCAGCTTTGAGTGAATACATTACACAGTGATTAGGAAACTGAGTTCATTGAAATTTAAGGACTGTACTTCAACTCTGAATACTGTCAAATTCACGAGATTATTATATGCCCAACTTAACTCATCCCCCACATTACCATGTATCTCACCCTGGGCATTAATGGTAAGAAGGTAGCATTTAACCACTATAAGATAGCAGAACTCCCCTACCCCCACTGCTCCAACCTTCCATCTCATAGTAGGAAAATGGTACAATTCCTAATTGTCCGCTGTCTTACTGTTGAATGTCTTGGGTTCATCTGACGAACTGAATTCCTGCACGGTACACTGCTGATTGTATGTACATAAACAAGTTCATGTTGATGAACTTTCTCAACATATTATAGTGTTGTATTTCAAGGAGCTTGCCCTGGCTTAGCTTTCTTTTTATCAACTTTTGTGTTATGTGAAATACATTTAATGTATAAGCCTCTGGACAATAAAATCTCAATAAACTTTGCATTATAAAAAAATATATATATTGGGCCATTAAGCGGCTAATTCTTGATGAGGCCCCATTGCAAGAGGAAGCTCTTATTTTGCAGACTTTTGCAGAACAGCTGGAGAGCATTCTGGGGCAACATGTACCTGTACACCCAAGACAGGCTGTACCTGCTCCAGTGTGATTGGAGTACTGACCAAGAGAATAGATATGGCATTTGGGGCATTGAAAGTAGAGGATAGGGAGGAGGCAGGTGCAGAGGATCAAGGCTATGAATAAGATGCAGGGATCACCTTGGGAAGCACTGCAGGCTGGGTCCACCAGAAGAGGCCCTCCTCCAGAGGAAGACATGAATGCAGCCTAATATGGTATCACACCCAGCAGAATTGGAAACTCTTATGTCTGATGTTGTTTGAAGGCCAGGATTTTGAGACAATCACAAAGTCCTACTGTGGGAACAGAACTGCTGAGATACCAAGAAGAACACATTGAAGCTATTTGGAAGGGATAGGTTTGACAGGAGAGGGTGTGTGGCTCTCTTTTAAGGATGGTTATCACTGTGGAGGACAAGAATGCTATAAGGGGTCAACAGTGCCAGAGAGCTCATATGCATCTAGCTAGGGAAAAGAGGGCAAAAAGTCACCAGGGAGTATGCTATTAGACTCCAAATAACTCAGCAGAGTTTGATGCCTACCTGGCTGCAGAAATACGGAGAGTAGCTGTATCAGATGCATTGTCAATTAGTACTTTATAAAATTAAAATCCCACCAGTGGAATACATCAATACAAATAGTATCCAAATTAAGGCCCTGAGACATAGCAATTAGAATTCCACCAAATACCTTACATACAGTTGAAATGGTGAGTTATGTGGCTTTACAACCTTCTTGGACTTTAGTTATCAGGTTATGTTGATTACAGTAATCCAAGAAGTTGTGTTGTACCTTTTAGTTTTGCAAGGTCATGAATACTATATTAACATTTGCTGCTGTTTAAGTTCCAGCTTTTTGAACAGCGTAGCAAAAGCAAGTTGTACAAGTATCATAGTATAGTAATATTCTAAACCTCATTACATGTTTTAGCACAAAAGCATTTCCTGCCTCAAGCTAATTCCTTTTGTCTGTTTGCCTCTTTTATCAGTAAGCAGCAGAAATCTTTGCACAGTTTAAAGCCATTTCAATTAACAAAACTGATGTATTCTTCATGTGAGACTCCTTACAGAATTACTGAGTTCATTTGCACTGTTAAAGTTCTGCCTAACCAGAATAAAATAATTGTTTACAATGAAATGGACAAAAAGCTATCATGTATTCTATGTAGGGATTCTGGGGTTTGCAGTCCTCAATGCAATTACAGATTCAACACAAAAATACTCCCACATGGAGCAAAAGAAAAAAAATCTTCCTCAGATGATATTAGAACAAAGAAGGAACCAACTAATTGCCATGCATGCAAGCAAGGAAGGAAATGGTGCAGCATAGTGATTAGCAGTACATAGTTCTGCTCAGGTACCAATATACTGCTGAGTAGATACAGTATATTCGACTTGTTTAAGCTTCCAGTCCTGTAAACACTTTTGCATGATGCAGTCAGATAGTGTTAGCCATACAGACAGAATGATACATTGACATCCGACCAACTACATTGACAGAAGGGTCTTTGATAAATCTGACCAGAAGAAAACATTCTGAAAATTGTAAGGTTTTTTCAGTGTTACAGGAATAACTATGAAGCTAAAGGTTGTGCTTCATTACACTGTGCCCTTTAAAATACAGAAAGAGCCCAAGAAAGTGATTTTTCATACTATTTATGCTGATGTAGCATTTAGTCTGAGACGTGTGGATTGAAGCTTCTAAAAGTTTGAATTAAATCACAGACTAAACTAAAAGTTTTGACAATTTTCAAACCATATTTTATAAATGGGGTAGTTATACAGTTGTACTTGGTGTCAGATTCCCTCAGATCTAACAATATTTTAAATGAAAGACAGTCATGAATAGTCAAGCCATCATTATACACTGGCCTGCCTTTTTGTAAACTGCTAGCCTACTACTTAAATTTAGAGTTTAATGGGTTTATGGTAGCACACATATGTGCAGCATTGCTTCCGTAAAATGCCACCTACTTACTAATTAACTCTACAGATGACAAAGTATACGTTAGCATTAAATAACAGTGACATCAAGTATTGCAGCTAGCTGCAACTGAGGACATTATTTATTGGAAAGGTTTCACCAGGCAAACATACAAAATATAATAATCTATTTTACAGATGTGACGGAGGGTTGGACTGGAGGGGCTAGGTAGGGATAACACAATAAAGAATAAAAAGCAATGTAATAATTACAGTATCTGTAAAGGAATTTCATATTTTAAAGACATAATCATGAGAGGAACATCTAGAGCAGATGCGGCAACATGATAACATTATGCATCAGATCAGGTTAAGCTCACGGTAAGATGCAATTCGATGTTTGAGGAACTGTTTGGCTGAGACAATATTGGTGGGAAAGCTGTTACCCAAGGCAAGGTTGTTTCAAACCTATGGGTGTTTATGGTTGAAACCAAGTGGGCCAGACTTTGTTTATGCCTAGCAACAACAGATCTGTTACTCAAGTGGGTGCATAGATAGTGGCTGTAGGGACAGGAAGGTGAGCAGGGTGCTCTAGTAGTTGTGATTATTTTAATCAGTACTTGAAACCATGAAGTACTAGATACTGCATATGCTTGTTTTTCAGTGAGGGCCATCTCAGGCAATTATATAATGTGCAGTGATGTGTCTGGATAGTATTCAATGAGTAAGAGAAGGAGCGCACATCAGTCATCACTCAAAGGTGTTCCACCAAATGCAGATACAAGACAAAGTAGAAAAAAGCTGGGCATGTCCCAGAGCTGCTGAAGTTGAAGTTAAAGTTTTATTTTAATTTATTGCATGAAATGCATGGCTGATACCAATACTAATATCTGCTGGTATCAGCCATGCTTTTCATTACAATAAAAATAAAACTTTAACTCAACAACTCTGATATGTAACTTTCATTATTTTGTTATGTGTCTGGATAGGACAGCGAAGGATAAACCTATTGATGGTATTCAGTGGGTATCATATTTGGATAACCAGCATTTTGGCACATTGCCATATACCTAATCACCAAAGTCAATTGCCAATAACATCATACATGCAACCAGCCTCTCATAACTTGAAAAAGCAGTCTCCCTTCCTGTAGAGGGCTCAAAGCTTCCTGTATGACTTTGAAATAAGTGATGGGATGTGAGGAAAAATCCAGGGACTGATCAAGCAGGATGCCAATGTGCTTATATTCTTCACTGATTTCAAAGTAATACCATCTGAAGTTTTTATGACTAAGATATGACAGCCAGTCACTTTTTAATGCATAAAAGCATGGATGTAGCAGTATCTGGATATCTTTAGTCATGATGGAACCTAATACTGGGCACCACTGTAAGCATCCTCAGTTATCAAGAGTTATTGATGACTGTGATTCTTGGTTGAGAGACAGTGTAGCCTCATGGCTAGAATACAGAGTTGTAAACCTGGTTGCAGGTTTGAATCTCACCAGCATGGTTTATTGTATGAGAACATGAGGAAATCACTTAACATCATTTTGCAAAAACTACTCTATTTCTCTCTCTTTGCTCCATTTTCCCTAGATATTTATCTGGACTTAGTAATATATGGCACCCATTTTCAGTGAGTGTGATGAATCTCTCAAAATTTGTCATTATCTGACCTCTGACACTTGTGCATGGATAAAAATGAGGTAGCTTGTTTTTGCTCACATGAAACCACCAGTATTGCATTAGCCCAAGTGGCCATATTAGGCCCCTCTTGTGCCAGCCATTCTTCTCTTTGTTGAGTCTTTAATATTGTAGTTCAACCTGCTTCTCTCTAGCTGACCCTTGTCTTCTTCAACTGCCTTGCAAGTCTTACTTCAAGACCATGTTATTCTAGTTCGTTTTGCACCTATCTGCCACCCAATTCCACTCCATGTCTCTCCTACCTCACCTTATTCTCTCTGTCCCCTTTATCCACTTTCCACAGCATACTCTTTCCTTTATTTCATCACTTTTGCCCATTGCAGTCTTCCACTGGCATCAGCTGATTGTTTTCCGCTCTTCTTAAAACTGCATTCCAATTAAGACCACTGTTCCTCTAAAGTCCTGGATGACTAGGTTTGCTGGCAAGGCACCTAACTTCACCTGAGCTCTTTCCTTCTAGGTTGCTTGTAAGGACAAAACAAGGAACCCTATCAGAACACTGAAAAACAGTAAGACTTCTTTTGGCTAGGCAGATTTACTGTGTATTATTTTCTTTTGTGCTCACAGGATTGTTACCATTTGTTGTTAACATTTTACTTCTTTATTTTCTCTGATACAAATTGTTATTGCAGGGTACACTTTCAGCTGCATTATTACAGGAGTGTGCCTACAGGTTTGTGCCTTAGATTACTGCTTTAGTCTTCTGATTCAAATTTTTTTCACAAGCTATATCTTCTGTTACTGCTTTATTTTCCTCTGTAGCAAAGTGTTTTTGCAGGGTATATCTTCTGTGAAATGATTACAGGTGGTGCTTGCATTTTTGTGACTTCTTATCATTAGGCTAAGCAAAATTACTGTTTGCTACTATTATTTTGCTGAAAGGTTTTGGTTTGGTCTCAGAGGTGTTGCAGTCTCCTTCTCATTGCAGGAGCTACAGTAATTGCTTTCCTACCAAGTCTCTTCCAGGGATTAGGTGTGTAACTGGGGTGGAGCTGACAAACTGTTAGTAACATCCAACAGAAGGAATGGTAAAAGGTCAGGTTAGTTGTTATCTTTGAGGTGGAAGAATAGGTTTGCTGGCAAAGGCACATAGCTTCACCTGAGCTCTCTTCTTCTAGGTTGCTTGTAGGGATAGAGCAAAGAACCTTACCAGACCAAGGAAAGGGATTAAGGCTTCTTTTGGCTAGGCAGATTTACTGCATGTTATTATTTTCTTTTGTACTCACAGGGGTTACTACTGTTTGTTGCTAAGATTTTACTACTTTATTTTCTTTGATTCATATTGTTGTTGCAGACCATATATTCAGCTGCATTATTACAGGGTGTGCCTACAGGTTTCTGCTTACAGATTACTGCTGTAATCTTCTGATAAGTTGTTTTTGCAAGGTATATCTTCTGTTACTGCTTTATTTTTCTCTCTAACAAAGTGTTTTTACAGGGTATATCTTCTGTGAAATTATTAGAGGTGGTGCTTTACAGGTTTTACAGTTTTATCTATCATTAGGCTAAGCTTTCAGGGCTACTGCATTTGTTGTTGGTTGATTGTTTCTGCTCTTACCGCCTTGTTTCTTTCATCTGGGGTTCTTCTTTTGGCAGGAGAAGGGCTAGCCACCCAGCCCCATCCCCAACCACCCCACACTACACTCCTTTTATAGGGTAGCATGTCATGACAATTCCTGTAGCAAACAGGAAGGAAGGATCAGAGTAGTATCCACACAGTGACGTCCATTTACAGGGCACAAGTAATTTAACTTGTTATAACAAGTTAGACAGAAATAAACAAAACACAAAATCAAATGTTTGCTTTCATTTCCTCCTTCTAATTACTCTGACGAGGTTATAAACCAAACAACTCATCTGGAATGGATATTAATAACTGCAGGTACTGTGGGACACTTTTCAAAGAGGCAGTTATACAGGATTTAGGATACTGTCCTACCTGCTGGACCATTGGAGATCTCAAGGCTCATCTCCAGGCAGCATGGGCAGAGATTGTGTGCCTCAAATCACATATTCAGGGAAATATATTATAAGAACTGCCCGCCATTTCTCCAACATCAACAGAAGCACCTCGACCGCAGATGATAGTTGGTCTGAGAAAGTCGGCAGGTGGCTAGGAGGGTCACATTGGGTGCCCCATCACTCAGTGCTCTCAATGTATCACCTCCACAAACCATATAAAACTACAAACAGGTATCTGCCTCTATCTCTGAAATAAAACAATGGGACAGAGGACACTACAGAGCAGGACACTGCAGCACTGGATAAGCACAACAAAAACACCCAAAACAGGGACCAAAACAAAAAAGCAAAAGAAATGCAAAACACTTCCGATCATAGGAGACTCCATGATTTGAGGTTGATATCTATCTCCAGCTAGGGGTAATGGTCAGATGTTTCCCAGGTATATTACCGCATTGCTAAAATCATGCAGGAAGCAGGAGAAAACATCAATGCCCTGGTACACATAGGGACTAACGATCTTGCCAGTCAGTCAGTTGTGGAGACCAAGGAACACCTGACCAGGCTGGGTGACAAACTGTCATCCATTTCATCTGGCATCACCTTCTCTGAGATCATGCAAGTCTGGTAGAGGTGGACAGATGGCCAGAAGGTCAGAGAAGGGGAGATGGGGAGCTAAACATGTAGTTCAAGGGCTAGTGCGAGGAAAAAGGACACAAATTTGTAGGTAATTGGCAACAGTTTTGGGAGCGAAGGTTCTTTAAATTTGATGGACTGCATCTGACTAAGGAGGAGTCAGTGCATTGGGGCAGGAGTACTGACATATTTGCAGAATATTTAAACTTGCAAATGGGAGGGTGCAGCACCGATACATTGAATGGAACAACACCCCTCCCCCTCAGCTAGTGATCAAACAGGAGTTCAGCATGTTTGAGTTCATTTTGCATCACCAGGTAAGGAAAAGGTCTGGATCCCCATACAATGCACAAGGGACATGCTGGACCTTGCCCAACTATCAAAATCTGGCCAATGGAAAATCATGTACACAAATGCTCACAGTCTGGAAACAAGATCCCAGACCTGTAGGCAACAATGATAGAGTCTAAACTGGACATAGTAGCCATTAGTGAGACATGGTTCACCAGTAACCACACTTGGGAGACTTCAGTACCTGGTAATGTACTGTTCAGAAGAGACCGAGGTTCAAAAGGAGGGTGGTGTAGTGCCCTTTATGTCAATGAAAATATCAAAGCTATGGAAATTCAGAAATACATAAGGAGCCAGAAGAACTTTGGGTCACCCTGGAAATAGAAATGGGACTGCCATATGAACTGTGGTTGTCTACAGGCCTCCAGACCAGGTGGAGGACGTAGACACATCACTGTTAGAAGATGTACAAAACATGACTGCTAAAGGGAAGTTCTGATAATGGGGACTTCAACAGGCCAGATACCGATTGGTCAACACCAGCAGGAACATCTGCCAGAACTAGACACATAGTGGATTCCCTGTGGGGAGGGCCTCAAACAACTGGTAGAACAACCCACAAAAGACAGGGCTATCCTAGATCTAGTACTGACTAACAGGAAAGGATCTCAGATCTCCAGGTAGGAGGTCACTAGGGGCCAGTGATCATCACATAGTATGGTTCAATTTGGCCATTAGAACTATATCATCCCATTCCAAAGGCAAACATATGGGTCTTCAGAGGAACTTACTTTGATAAGATGGCCAACAGAGTTAAGCTAGCCCTGGCAAGAAGAAATACAGGTGAGGGATACAGGCAAAGTGGGCAAGCATTAAGGATGCAATACCTGAATCAAAATCCCATTGTGTTGAGAGAAAAGCAAGAGCTAAAGAAGAAGGAAACCACTTTAGTTCTCAAGAACAGTAGCAGAAAGGTCAGAGCCAAAGGCTGACTTTCAGGAAATATAAGGAAATGCAGTGGGATGAAGATAGGAGGCATACCAAACTTCCCTAAGGGAAGCAAAGAAGGCAGTAAGGCAGGCAAAGGCCCAAACCAAGGAAACACTAGCATGAACAGTAAAGAAGGTGACAAGACTTTCTATAGATACATTAGTGAAAGGAGAATGTCAGAGGACTATTCCTAAGATCAAAGAGGATAGAGGAGTGTGAAGAGAGGACCAAGGAAAAGCATCTATTCTAAATAGATACTTCCTCTCAGTATTTACTGAGGAAAGGTAGGGTTTGTCTGTTTGCAGATGATGCCAAGATCTGCAACAGAGTAAATGATCCAGATGGGGTGGGCAGAATGAGAAGAGATCTGGATAAACTGGCAAAATGGTCAGAAGAGTGGAAACTGAGGTTTAACACAAGGAAGTGCAAGATCATGCACATGGTAAGAGAAACCCTGAAGCCACCTATAGGTTGGGAGGGAGTTGCTGGCAATCACAAGGAAGAAAGAGACTTAGGCATCATCATCACAGATGACCTGAAAGCATCCAAGCAGACCACTAATGCAGATGGTAAGGCTAGAGGAATGTTGGGGTGTATTAGTAGGGTATCCACAAGTCTTAAGAGGGAGGTAATAATCCATCTTTTCAGGACACTGGTTAGGCCCCATCTGGAGTACTGCATGCAGTATTGGAAGCTGCACCTGCAAAAGGACATTAACCAAATTGAGGCAGTCCAGAGAAGGGCAACCAAAATGGTGAAGGACTGCATCAGAAAACATATGAGGACAGATTAACAGAGCTCAATATGTAAATCCTAGAGCAAAGGAGGGAGAGAGGTGATATAATTGGAACATTCAAACATCTTAAGGGTATTAAGAAGGTGAAAGAGTCTAACATGTTTCAACATAAGAAAAAATAGCAGGACAAGAGGACACAGCATGAGATTAGAGGAGGCCGATTAAGGGGAATGTGAGGAAGTTCTTTTTCACAGAAAGGGGTGGATGCATGGAATGGCCTACTTCAGGATGTGGTGGATATGAATACAGTGAAGGGCTTCAAAAGTCATGGGACAGTCATAAGGGAGCAAAAAAGATGAGTATGAATAGATAGGCCATTGACAGAGCAAGGCCTATGGCACATTCATAAGATAGAAAAATGGTCAGACTGGATGGGCCTTGCAGTACTTATCTGCAGTCAACTTCTATGTTTCTATGACCAGGGACCCGGAGGAAGTAAACTGGAATACTACATCAAGAAGATTCCAAGTGGCTAAAACATTGTCTAGTAACACAGGAATCACTTATGGACAGTCATCCTGTTGCAGTACCAATCTTCTAAATATGTGTGATGTCTTTATTTATTTACTGCATATCTTACATAAGTGACAGTTCACTCACACAAACACTTCAAGAAAAATATGAAAAGATGATGATGTTATAAATGAGAGCTTTTTTATAAAGGTAAGCTGAACAGCAAAATAAAAATGATACAACAGCACAACAATGTAAAATCTAGGTACAACAATAGAACCACTATTCATGATTAAGTGGTGTTAGCTATGAAAAGTAAGAACTGTTTTTTGTTGGGTGGTAGAACCAGACTGTTTACAAGTTTAAAAGACCATTGGACTCTTTGGCCCAGATATTCAAAGGGTTGCGCCATGTGCAACAGGGTTGCCATGTGCAAAGTCCAAAAATAAGCCATTCTGCGATATTCAGCAGGAGGCAGATTCGCCACTGACAACAGGTTGCGCAACAGCGCAATGCAAATGAATGCATGCTCAACAGGAGGAGGAACCATGCATAAACTATGAACCGATATTCAGTCGGGTTGTGCAGAGTTACATCGCAACCCCCAACCTGCGCCTGCACAACCTTGAGCCAAAAAGGATCAGGTTGAGGGCCACCCACAGGTGAGCTGCTGTATTGCGGGCGCAACACAGCAGCTGCCACCCCAGGCTGGCCCCAACTCGGTCTCTGTGCCCCCACCAGCCGATCCACGGGCAGAACGTAAAACAACCCCCACCCACATCTCCCAAGTCCGATCCTGGGCATACAGTAACATGACCCCACCACACATCTCCGAGAGCCGATCACGGGCATACAGTATCATGACCCCCCACCCACATCTCCCAAAACCCGATCGCGAACATACATGCTGCTATGACCCCCACACACATCTCCAAGCCCAATGGCGGGCATACAGTAACATGCCCCCACCCCACATCTCCCAAAGCCCGATGCGGGCAGAGCGTATATCAACCCCCAGTGCCCGATCACGGGCAGAATGTAAAATCCCCAACCGAATATCTCCTGGTGGTCCAGTGGACGTAATGCCGATCGCGGGCAGAATGTCAGATTACAACCCCCAAACATCTCCCTGGTCGATGTCCCCCACCCACCCACGAAGCCTCACCGCTCCCCAGCAGCGGCGGGCGGCAGCATCCTGCCTGCCACCCGCGCGCCCGCCCGACTAACTGTCCGGTAGGGCTGCACACCCGTGGTGCAGAGCTACAGCCAATGGGCGTGCAGCCGCACCATATATGACAGTCCAGATTTGGCGAATGAACATCATTTACCAAATCTGTGGACTGTCATGTCTGACATAGGCTGCACTCCCGTTGGCTGTAGCTCTGCACCAATGGGCGGCAGCCCCACCGACGATCAGTCAGCAGGTAGCGGGGCGGCAGGCTGGTGGATGCTGATGCCGCTCACCGGCTGCTGGGGAGCGGGTGGAGGGGCTGTGGGTGGGGGGGGGACACTAGACACCAGGGAGATGTTTGAGGGGGTTAACTGACATTCTGCCGCGTCAGCGTGTGATCCACTGGACCACCGAGGAGATATTCGGGTTGGGCTTTGCACACTTGCCAGCGATCCGGGCTCACTAAGAGGAGTTGTTCTACGTTCTGCCTGCGATCGGGCCCCAAATAATAATGAGCGAAATCATACTATATGCCACTGTCGGCTATCGGGAGATGTGTGGGGGAATGCTACACTGATACTGCCTGCGATCGGGCTGCAGGGTGCGTCGGTCCTGGCGGCTGCTGCCTGGCAGGGGCGGCCGGCGCAAGTCCTCGGGGATCGGCGCACCTACATGCTAATGGCATGCAACTGGGGCCATAAATAGAAGCAAATGGCCCCCCTGCGCTTTTGCATAAATTATGGCCCCATTTGCATGTCACCTTTTGAATATCGGAAATTTGCGCATGGCGCAATGGTACTGCGCCACCGCAAGTTTAATGCTCAACTCTGGCAACTTGCGGTGGCGCCAGTTCCACTGCGCCTCGCGCGGCGGTGGCTGGTGGGGTGATATTCAAAGGAGTTACTCAATAGCGCAACTCCTTTGAATATCGCCCGCCACACCTCTGTGCAACTATTTTGAACAGCACAGGGCTTGCGCCTCAGAATGGCGAGTTTGAATATCTGGGCCTTTATGTGCAGTAGGAATGTTTATGCAATCATTGGTTGGGTTGATAGGATTGGTTTTGGCTACAGGATACTGAAACAATTGAAGTAGCATAAAAGGTACTGAAGTATGTTAGGATGCCAGATAATGAGTAGGTTTGTAAACAGTTCAAAGGATGAGCACAGTTGTTGTAGGGTAGCACAGTAGGTGTGAATGCTTGTGCAACATAGAATTAGATCACACTCTTGTTACCTGCTGTAGGGAATACCCTCCCTTTTAAGGTGCTTTGAAGATGCAGGGACCCTCTTGAGGAGAGTTCCACCCCGAGATGTGCTGCAGGGTTCTTGGGGAAGAAAACCTAGGAATTACATTATGTTCCTACCATAGGAAGAGAGGAGTCATTGCAGAAGAGGAATTATGGCTGAAACAATGAAACAAACATCCTGAAAACTTGGGTGAGAGAAGTTTAAGTGTCTCTCAGTGGTGTGGTGGCATGCATTATCCACTGTCCCATTGCACTGTAATCAAAGTCCTTTCAATCAGGAGCTTGTCATGTTCTGAATGCTTTGGCAACATAGGGGAATGTTAGGTAGGATTGGAATGGTTGGTATACAGCTGAAATTATTGGAAATAGCATAGTAGACACTGAAGAAGGTAAGAATGGCAGGTAGTGACAATGTTTGCATTAATATGTCGGGAGTTAAGTACAGTTGTTGTAGGCTAGCATGTCTGAATGTGCAAAATAGAGTTGGTTAATCTCTTTGTCCTGGTGACATGGAATATGACCCTTTCCAGGTGCAATGAAGATGCAGGAACCCTCTTAACAATATCCCACCTTTAGAGGTGCAAGAGGGATGAAATACTCTTGGGAAAAAAGGTACTTTAAGGAAGAAAGCCAAGAGAGCAAATAAACAGAAAGTATACAAACACTTAGTTTACAAAATCCAGTAACGAGTGGAGAGAAGAGAAGCAGACTTACAGAGAAAAGATGCAGTGCTTTTGATCAGTAATTGTAGAACCCCACTGTCAAAGAATGTAGGACCACCATGCAACTCCAATTCTCTGCAGAATTATCTAATTAAATATAATTTAAATGCTTATGACCTTTATGTGGAGAGAAAGAACCATGTATGAAACCTCTGGATAACCAAAGCCTATGTCACAATTCCTCCAGAATCTGGACTTATATTAATAGCTGGAATAGGAACTGCAAGCCATAACACTTCAAATACTGCTACTTTAGCCATCAACTTCTGTCTTGAAAGAGGTTTCCACCCTCCCAAAGGTGTTGTAGTGTTGGCCATGCAACAGTTACTCCTCCTGCGGAAAGAGTGATCCCCCATCCACCTGGAGGGGTGCTTGGTGGCCAGATCCTGATGATGAAAGAATGATAGGTTTGCTGAGAGAAGCCAAAGTAGATGGGGTATCTTAAACAGCTCCTTTAGACTTTGCTGTCCAGATACTCTCCTCTGAAAACAAGTCCAAAATGCGTAGAAATGTTGGTGCCAAGCCCATGATGGGTGAGGCCTAATGGGACACCATTTGAGCTACTGTAGGTTCATAAGGGCAAATTCCAAAGCAGCTGAGGTCAATGAAGAGTATGGGAAAAAAAACTTTGATGGGTGGAAGAATGTTTGGGAGAAAGCCTACTAGTTGTTGAGGAGCATGAGTTTAATGGGTAGTTAGGAGTTGAGGATAAAGCCCAGAAGTTAAAGGTAGAGTATGATGCTGAGGTGGACTAGTATGTAAGGGAGGGAGAATCCTGGATAGGTGGTATGATCAAGGAGAAGCCCAGATAGGTAGTATGGATGAAGACATAGCCTGATATGGAGTTTTATGCTATGACCATTGAGCCCCAAAAGAGAGGCATGGTTAACTGCCTGGTAAGGCTGCTGGATATGGTAGTAAGGGTTACACAGCAGACTGAGGGCCTAATGCAAACATATGGGCCAAAACACCAGAAAGGTGGAACAACACCAAAGCAACCTGGTCAGCCAAGAATATGGACAGGGCTAGAGGGGAAGACAGATGGAAGAAATGGGGGTGGGGGTGGGAGTAGTAGGGTGACAGATGACTTAGGAGAAATAAAAGCAAAATATTACCCCATGACAGACCCCCAAGGCAGAGGAGTGGGCAAACAGAGAAGCAACAGATGCAGACAGTCAGTACAAGGCAGAGGAGCACGCATCAGACCAAAACAAGACTTTGAGCAAGCTGGAGAAATGAAGTGTGACTCCCATAAATGAGCAAGTACAGAGGAATGTGTACTCTGGAAGTGCAGGAAAGTGCTGCTAGCAAGCTACCCACATAAACAGGAGAAGCAGGAGTAATAACTTCCTGGGAAACTCTTGAAATCAATGTGACAATTAGCAAAGGACTTCCAGAATGCCAAAGCAGCCGACAGGGAGCCCCAGAAGTAAGGAGCAACAGGAAGTCAGTGGCTGTGCATGTAGTCAGAACCTGGGAACAAAAGCTGATCACAGAATAGCGGCATCACTGACTGAGCTACAGAGGTAAGAACATATTAGCTCCTTACCCCTCCCAAACACTTTCACCATTCCCATAACATTATCTCACACCTTCTTGAAGACATCAACAGTGTTCTTAGTAGTAAGAAAGAAGGCACAGTAGGAGCCAGCACCAAGGGATGGTCTGAGATGATGTAACAAAGTAGGATGCTGAACAGGTAGGGAGGCACAGAAGCCAGTAGATACCAAACTGGAAGCAACAAAAGGGCCTCCAAATAGACAATCTGGCATTACATGCAGTTTATGTACCACTCATTGGGGTTGTAGCACACAATTCTGAAAACGTGGATACAGTTCACTATCTGCACTCTGGCAGTTAGCTGGAGACATCTGAGTCACAGGAATGTCTTCAAGCTAAGTTCTCACACACCAGCATAGTATATTCTAAAGCTCCATTCCATGACATCAGCTCTTTTTTTCATCTAGAAGCAACAGGTCTCCTCCTTTGGATCGCTGCATGAATGTAGGGATTCTAGTTTTCAAGCACTTTCCTTGGTGAATACGTGTTAATGATTTTGTGTTTCAGTTTCACTCCATCAGCAAAAGACAGCAATTGATTATTAGAATCCTAGTTTCAATTTCATTTTGACCAGGTATTCTAATCTACAGAAATGCCTATGTTGGAACTTTTTAATCATTCAGAACTCTAAAAGTCTTATTTTATCTGGTTGATCCTGTTGCTTTGCAGCTCAGCATTACAATCTAGATACTATCTCTAAAGCCCTTGTGGCTGCTGTCATTAGTGAAATCATATGTGGGATTTCTCAACTGAAAGCCAGCTTAACCACCGTTGATTGAATTACTAATGTATTATCAATTCATCAGGTTGTATGGCTGGAGCAGAGGAGGAGAATGAACATTGTGACAAATGGTCAGTAAATGAACTGAGTAGTTGGGATATTGCTCTGTCACTAATGCAAAAATCAGAATGGGGTGAACAAGGATTCAGTGATCAGCAGGGTTCTGAGTCCCAATTGTCTAGATATTATTCACAACACTAATTCATGCCCAAAGGGTTCTTTCCATTAGTTTCAAGACCACATAATAGGAAGGCTTTAAGCCTGAGGTTCAATGGGTGGAGTAACTACATTGCTTCCCCATCATGCTTTGTAAGTTCACTCATCCCGGGACTCCCCAGGATTTTTCTCATTTGCTACAGGAGGTTCCACACTTCCTTGCTCCTACCTTGGTCAAGATTCATTTCTCGTTGGGGCCAGAGGTGTTGCTTCTCATTCCTGCTTTCCATATCTTGCTAATTTTCATATTTTTGCAGCACCTCCGGCTGCCCACTCAACTTCCTTCCTGGACACCTATCTTATGGCTCGCTCCCTCCTACAGCCACTGCTAAGCAGTTCTCTAACTCCCTCCTCCCATCGCTGCCTGCCCCATGGCTCATCTTTCATGTGGAGCTGGCTTTGCAGCTCTCACTCCATCTCTCCTCCCATTGCTTCCTCCTCCTCTTTCATTATCCTCTCCCTTTCTGCTGCTTCCTCGAACCCCTTCCTGCTCTGTCACCACTTCCTTACAGGCTCTGCCGGCCTCTTATTTTGGGGCTTCTCTCTATTCCCTCACTTTCCCTGCCTGGAGCTGGTGTCAGTCCCTCCCGTTGCCATGCTGTGCCCATTTGCCTCACCCAGCTGCCATACCTTCTTCCTCGGCCGCCACTCCGGGTGTGCTGTTCCCACTCCACTGTCTCCTCTTGGGGCCATCCTCCTCACATCGCATTCCAGGTCTGTTCCCTTTGTAGCCCACGTGCTTCCTTGGCCTTCACTTCTGGGTTGGGTTGGGGCTTTCTGTTTTTCCCTGGCTTCAGTAGCATCCTTTCTCTCCTTACTGAGCCTTGCAGCACCTCGGCCCTCCACTCCTGCATGCAGCTGGTGTTTTGGCTGCTGCTGGCCATTGCCCCAGTCCTTCTTGGCTCTCTGCCTGGGTCTTGGTTGCCATGCTCCCCTGCCTTTTCTCAAACCTCCATCTCTCTCCATGTTGTCCTGCACCTGACTTTGGCACTGGTCTTTGCTGTGGGGCTGGTACACTTTTTTGGGGGTTTCACCATTTTATTGTTATTGTCAGGCGGGATGCCATACCTATTTAGGTTATGCTACATGCATCGGTCATTTGAGTCACTTAGTTTGGAGCCTGGTTGTCATCCTGCTCAAATAACCTTATTTACAAGTCCTCATTTCTACTATCACATCCTAATGTTGGACTTTGATCTGCATGACAAAAAAAAATAAATAACAGCATGCTGTTGTATTCTATTATACTTCTTTAGTTGTTTGATTACTGTTATTCTTCATTACTGTCAATATCACCACTATCTTTGTCCCTGCTGGGCATATTCTGCCTTCCCACATTGATTGGTTAGTTTTATTTGCAACTGCATGCCTCGGATCCATGCTACTCCACAGCTGCCTCCTCAGGGGCATAGGAACTGCATGCATCATGTGTTAAAGGAACTCTTTCAAGCTGCTTGGTAGCTGCATTGTTTTCTACTCACCTAGTATATCTGTATGGGGTCATTCAGTGGCCCATTTCCTTCTCATATCCATCACTCGAGCATCCCTCTCTTTAGGTGTTCTGCTACCTCTTCCTCCTGCAGCACTCCTGCGGTGATCATCATTAGTCTTCATTATCCTCAGTCTGCATCAGGATATCACACTGTCTCAGGCTGTCTCCATCTGGCCTGCAATCTCCGTCTGGCCTGCAATTGATATTTCTTTTGGGCATGCCTATCATGGATCACATGCCATCTCATTGACCTCTTGACCCTCCTGCTGCATGTATCAGGTTCATAACTCTGGTCATTATTCACTTATCCTTACCTCATGGTCCATCTGTTTTACTAGCTTACTCAAGCATTCCTATCATGAAATCCTATGCATGCCTCCTCTCATGGCTTCACTACATCACCATATCGCTCGACCAAAGTGCCCTCAGGTTCCAGGTATGCCTTAGTTCATTCCAGCCTTCCAGGATTTTCTTTACTCATGGCTTCACTCCACCATCGTCCATCGTCCATTTTGCTCCTATTGATCACTCGCCCAGGCATACCCTCTGGTTCCTGCTCTCCTGCACTTATTCTCACCATCTCTTCTTGTCACACCCTTCCGGTACATAGCATCTGGTTTTAAGCATGTCTTATTGGCCTCAGTGTCTACTTCCTCCATTGATCAATCAAGCATATCTCTCATTGGGTTTGTATGCTACCTCCTCAGCCTACTGCGCTCATGCAGTGATCATCATTATCCATCTTCATCATCCTCAGTCTTCTCATGAGTGCATCTGGATACCCCGTGCTTCTCTGACATCTACATGGATCTACTTCTTCCTATTGACTACTGAGCATACCCCTCATGGGGTCCCTGCTGCCTCATGTTCCTTCTTCGATCTGTGCTTTCTTTTGGAGTTTACCCAATCCTGTCATCATCTTTCCTGCTCATATCTTTAATGACATACATTGTTAAAGCAAATGTCATCAGCCTGGAGGGAAGGCGACCTAGGCCTTGAGCCCCAGAGGTTTTCCTCCTCAAAGGGTTTTCCTCTCCTCCATGCCAATGGTCATAATATTAGTTAGGGTTAGTGCTTTCTTAGGTTAACTAGTTAGGTTCCACTGCTGGCTGGATGCGTATGGTGGCCCCAGATGTCCCTCTCTCCTTAAGAAGTCCACTCTTAATCATCATCTCAAATTCATTTATTCATCATCCTCACCTCTTCGATGCTTGACACCCGATTGCATATTCTTTTGGGCTTCTTCCTAAGCTACTTTTAGCTGATACAATCATTCCTGTGGCTCTATAGGAGAACCCTCCTCTAAGGTTCCTTGCATTGTACCCCTATAGGGTTGTATATCCCACAGATACAGAGACAGAAAGCCACAATGTAAATCAAGTCACACAAACAACATCTCATTCAGTTGCGTAAGCAAAATTTGATTTGAAAGGAAAGAAACTACTGGCTGAAAGTGGTAGAACTTGCTTTGCAAGAATGATGAACAGCAAAGGCTGTGGCACAGTTCTGTTTTCTGTTAATAAGAAATCATTAGACTTGCACTGTCTACTCTGAGCCAATGGCACATCTCCTATATTGCATGCTCCACTGTACTACCTGATCTGGAATGCTACAATTGCCTCTAGCCCTAGTGCAACATGCCCTTATGGAGCAGCATGCTCAGTCTGAGTAAGGTGATTACAAGCAATTTTTGATTACACAATAGGTAATATGGCATAGAGAATTTACATTCTGTATGAGGCAGGAGCTATATGACAAAAACACTTTGGACACAACATAATAACTCCAGTCATGCTGTCCATGGGGCCACAATAATAGGGACAAGTGAATAAGATGTATGGAAGAAGACAGGTTGACCTAAAGTGACTTTTCAAAATAAACTCTGCTTCATCCCTAAAACTTGAAGCATTTATAATACAGTAGTAATTCCATTAAGTTGGGCTAGCTGTCATCCTATGTCTACAAAGACTGATTTGATGATAAAGCTAGAATTGAGAGCTTCTGGGATATTGGCTTGATTGTGATAGTAAGCTGCAACAGCAGGATCAATAAGATTAAAATAATATCTGCAGCCTTTTATTTAGAAAAACATCCAACATGGATATTTCAGTAGATTGGGGCCTCCTGATAATGTTTACCTCCCCTTTAATGAAGTTTAATTTCAGTCCCTATTTATAGTTTTTTGGATGAGTACAGATAGTAGCCATTTTGTCATGTCAATCTTGGATAAAGGAGAGGTTCCGTCAGTCTCAATATACTTCACTCAAGTTGAAAAACATGCTTTGCACCTTTCTAGATAATTCAGTTATAATATAATAACTGCACAGGTCTGCACAATCATTGAACAATCAGATCTCTGTTTTAAATGTGTAATAATACTCAGCCAATGTTGTGTTATTTTGTAAGAATTGTTTGTAGTAATTGTTTAAAATGTCCTAATTTTTTATTGCATTACCATATTATAATAACTGGTTACCATTTTTTTCCATAGAGAAACTGGGTTATAATTCTTTCATTATAACTAGCCAGTTATAATGGCGAACAGAGCCTGGTTTCCTACTTGGGCGCATGCTACTGCGAACTTCCTGTTCTCTGCACCATCTGTCCCCACTCTTTAGCACTGGAACTTCCCTGACAGAAGTCGGCAGTAAGCTTTTGTTTTTTTAATCCAAAAGTACTACTGGGCACCAAAAACCTACCTACCGGACACAAGCTAGGAAGAAAAAAAAGTTGCTCCAGTTTATGAGCCACCACTATGGACGTGCATTAAAACCCCTACCGGTCTGCGTGCTTGACTGTGTACAGAAACCTTCTTATTTTGTATAATTACTGTGGTGAAAATATGACTCCCAGTAATTATACAAAATAAAGGATGGGTAGGAGTGTAAAACTCAGATTTTACACACACCGTGTGGATGCCTTAATAAACCCCCAAATTTACTCTCAGGGTTTATGTGACATCTTACCCTCTGAGGGGTGAAAATCCTCATTACAACTACCTACCAATCCATTATTCTATATTATTACTTTTACTTTGATCTTCTCTATTAATTCTATTGCCATATGGTCAAGGGCATTTTGAAAATAGGCAAAATAGACAGTATGCCCAGTGTACTTATCAGTTCAACAAACAAAATAAATAAATAAGAACTGTATGCCTAATATTTTTATTGTGCTAAAGCCATACTTAGGTGTGTTATTAAGTTTATGAAATGGTTTGTTAAAGAGCCTTTGACATTATAAACATAAAAATCATGCATAGTGTGTGGTAGAATGCTATCTGCAACATTCTTGTGCAGCACTCAGTACATCATGATGTGCTGTACTGGGTATGTCACTAAGGCAGCACAATGACATCAAATGTGGTTACACATGTACATTAAAGCAGACCACGGTGGTGAGGAAGTGAGTGACAGTAGAATAAACTGATATAGCTGCACCAAAGTAAGCTTTTTACCAGGAGACATGTCTAGGGATCAAGAAGTACTGCTTATGGTTGCCCATACACTATAAAAGATTGAGTATGAACAACCATACACAAGCAAGAAGGTTTTCGATCTCGAGGTTTCCATAGTAACGGACCTCTCCAGCAGTGATCTTGAGGTCTCTGCTTACCATGGAAACATCTCAATCATACAACTGCCTTGTTGTGTATTGGTTGCTCATACACAATCCTCTATACAGTATATACCCATAGTGCCATGTTCCATAAATTCTCTGACTTGCAATACTGTCCCAATGTACTGTTATGCTATGCTTTTCATAAACTCTGTATGTACAGTCTTCTGCCAGATTATGTGTTATGATTTTATTTATTTTATTCCTTTGCCTGCTTGTCATTGTATATGATTTCTATCACTGCCATTGCCTAGAATGTATTTTGCACATGTACCATTCCAATTTATGAATTTTGCTGTCCTAACCATAATCTTCTTGTAAATGAGCATCACTCAATGGAGCCTTTTTTGGTAAAATTAACAAATACATATACAAAACCTAGTTTAGAAAGTATAAAATAGAGTTTCCTTAAATCATGCTATATTTATAACTTGGGAGAAAAAAAAGTATCTATGCTGATAACAGGGGTGATACTGTAGCTAAAACAGTGATACGTTATTAAAATTATGTGTGTCACTTTTCACAAAACAATAAAAGGGAATAAAACTAAATAATAAGAAATAACAATACATATGAAATATATAAAACAATAGATAAAAGATTTGCATTTCTTGTCTTTGGCACAGTCCTTGATGAACTTTTATCATTTTCACTTTCTGTGCTTTCTTCTCTTTCATTCCCAAAGTTCTGTCTGGGTCTGTTTCTATTGTGTTTTGCTCACTTTCCTTGATCAGTTTACATCTATTTCACATGATTTATCATGCCTTTTCCCCTTCCACATGGCATATCATGTTCTCTTCTTCTCAGCCACGTTTACTCGCTTTGCTTCTTCAAGTTGCATTGGCCCACCTCCCCGGTACATGCATACTTTTGCACTTTTGAATCCTCTGCCTTGACCCTTGCTGCCTACAAAAAGTGATTCCTTTCTACTTGAAGTGTTTCATATACACTTTCACTTGGCAAGCATTTTTATTTCCCTTTCTCTACTTTTTTCACTTTCTCTCAGTCTACCTTGGACTGTTTCTGCTGCTATCTCAAGTTCACTTGGTCTGATTAGAGATTAGTCATTTGATAATGATGGACTTCCTTCATTTCTTTTCCTCAACTTTTATTTGTACGGCCTTGGCTCCTTTCAGTACTGTTCCTCATCCTCTGTTATTATTTGCACTCACATTTTCCCCTTCATGTATTGTGCCTTACCTTATGTTATTTTTGTACTGCCTTGTCCCTAGTCATCCAGGAGTACAATACAGGTTTTCAGGCCTGCTACTATACATCATAAGTAGTATATGGACAACCACGCATAACAAGCCTGTGCTTCCATCTACAGTATTGAGATAACAGCTTATCTACCCTCGATAGTGAAGTTCGAGAAGTTCATGCTGTTACCTGAACCCTGAGATGGAAACACAAGGTCAGATGTGTGTGGTCACCTATTTTATTTATTATAGTATATAATTTTAAAATTTCAAGCTCACTATCCATCACCTGGCTCCGCTCTGTTCCTGACAGGAGAACAATTTTATGAGTCATGTAACAGCAGATGGTAGTAAGCCCCAGCAAGTAAACCTTAGTCTTGTTGTGGCCTTCACTGCTGAGCTGTAATTACTTCTGTGACATCTACATCTTAATTGGTTAATTTGATTTTTTCTGATAACATTTCCTCAATGAAACAGCCAGTGACATGTGTTTTTAGAAGCTTTTAAGTTTTTTATGGAGCAGAGGAACAAAGGAAAGCATTGGGAGTCAGCATGAGGGGAAAACAGGTGCTATCGATGACGGAATGTGCAAAATGTTTTAGAACATATACAACAACTTTTAGAATATGCACAACTTTTGAACAGTTATGAAGTTCCATACATAATAAAAGCTATCCATGCACAATAGTTAGATGGTAGATATCGATGGTAGAGGTCATTGGAAAACCTGGGTTGGGCATTGTTTGACTTCATCAAGGCCAAGGAGTAGAGTTATCAGAACATGTGAAACAAGTGCCTGAATACTGGATTTATTAATAGTGATACTTGTGTGCTGGTTTAGTGCTTCGCAACTCAACAAACACACCAGCGACTTACTTTGGGTTCCCTGAGGAACTGGTCCCTATCCATCACCTCTGTGAAGTACCCTTGAATAAGGGTCTTGGGGATAAATATTAGGTAAACCCATTGTGTGGATTGGGAGATGTAGACAGGAGTGAGGCACATGGGGAGGACTGTGGCCTACATCACATATCCTTTTTGAGTGATTTTCTGCATTGATTGTATGTAGGGCATATTGTTATTGACAGAGTAGCAACTGCTGGGGCAATGTGTTTCCTGGGAGATAACATCCCTGAGAGTGGAGTGAGGTTCCCTATTACTTCTCCAGGTGAGGACACATCATCATTATCAACATCATCTCTTATAAGCCCATTGAGCTCAAGGCCTGAACCCATCCAGCTGGCTGCCTTGAGAAGTACATCCTGCTACTGGAATCTCTGAAAAGTCTAGGTCCTGATATTCTAGGATGTTATATCACTAACAGCAATATCATTCTCATGCACCAAGCTCATATGTGTTTTGAGTTCTGCATTGTTGAAATGCAGTTTAGAGACATTTGTATCTAGTACTTTTAACCATTTATAAGCTCTATTGGCAAAAGCTAATCTCTTTCTCAAATTAATCTTGCTGTACAATTTCAGCAAATTAATATGTATTTGAAAGGGTTGACATTTGGTGCTGGAACAAACATTAAACCCTCTTATGAACTCCCATTGTGTCTTTATAAGAACAGGGCTTGAGATGGTTACTACCTCACTTTTCTCTCCGCCTGTGACTGTTACGGTGGCATTGTTTAATTTTCTGTAGCCCCATTATCCCTCCATGTTTTACATTTTCAGATATTTTGTGATTTTGTCACCATTCAGTGTTTGTGAATGGTTCTTAATTTCTCAGAAGAATTCACTTATGAATGGGATGATTTGATGTAGGTGTTGGAGCTTCTAATAGCAATGGAGGGGCCTGAACTGACTTTTTTTCCAAGTTGATTTTGAGTTAGTCAGTATGATGATTGGGAATAGAAATGCAGCCTACATCTGCTTTGAGAGTCATATGGTCTATCACACTTATACACCTGACCATCTTGATAGTCATGTGGATCTGATTGTAGGTATTCTTTTTCTTGCTACCATGTCTTTCTTATACATAGCTATTTTAAACTGGAGAAAGGAATCTAATTCTTCAAATTCAGGTTGGTTTCTCAACTCAGAAAATTCTTTTGCAAGTTCTCTATTGCTTTACAGTCAGACTGATGATTGTCTCTGTTCTCTTCTATCAAAATTAGAATGAGCTGCTGTCAGCAGTCATCAAAAGCCTGGACCAGTTTTTATTTGAAGAACTCTATCTGAAAACCACAAGAGTGTTTTGCAAGTCTTAACTCTCTAGGTGTACAACTCATTTCTTTGCACATTTCCAGTGCTTTCTGGTAGTTAAAAGAATTACCTCCAAGAAGTCTAAGCATTCCAGCTTGATGAAAAGGTGTTTTAATTTAAACTCAGTTGAGTCCTGCAATTTCTGTGATTCACAAGAAGAGAAACAAGCTGCTCCTCACCAAAGGTTTAAAAGTAAAGTGTGTATTCTCACCAAGATATTTAATCAGCAACTATAATCAGAATGTGCCCCAATATTTCATGGGATTACTCTCTTCCTCAAAAATATATTCTGAGTGTGTCTTAGTTGGTAGCATATCCACCAATGAGTCACAAGGTAGTGGGTTCTTGCCCAACACCAAGACTAGTTCATGCCATTAAACATCGACATTAATGTATGTATTCCAACCAACCAAGATATTTAATCGGCCACTATAAACAGAAACAGCCCTAATGTTTCATAGGATTATACACTTCCCAAAATAAGTTCCTATGAGTATTCAGAGCATGTCTCAGTTGTTAGCACATCCACATTTGAGTGAGAAGTCTGTGGGATGGCCCTTCTCCCCATCTCTTGTACTGTCCTGATGGATGTCCAGGTAGAAATAAAACAACCCATGTCACTTTTACAAGAGTAGGAGATTTTCCTCAGTATCTTGCCCATTTTTTCCTATCCATAGAACTGGTTCATGCAATAGTCCAAGGCTCTGTGATGATGTTAATGTTCAAAGTGGCTGCTACTACACGTTCACAGTCACTTCAGTACAAGTTGTTAATGTTCAAAATGGCTGCTACTACATTCACAGTCACTTCAGTACAAGTCTCCTGTTGCTTGTAAAGACTTTGGCATACAGTGCATATGAAAAGCACTATATAAAGCCTGATTCTCCTTCTTCTTCTGCAACTATGATGAACACAATTATTACCGACTGTCTCCTGCTTTGCCACAGTTGCTGCACATGTATGGTTTTAAAATGTGATTTCACATACTTCAGAAAAGGTAAACAACTTAACTCAGTGATACTAGATTCTTTGTATTTCAGTTTCATCCAGCTAATATTCATGTGTGGTGCCAAATATATTACTGAGACAGAATGGAATGAAGGGCCCTCTCACCAAAATCTTTTAGCATCACAACTAAACAAATGCCTACATTTCAGGGAAAACCCCTTCATCAGGGAGTCAAGTAATACTCTAAATAGCTGTATAACAACAATTATCAGTTGCTAATATTAAATGGATAGTAATGAAATAATATTCAGATTAATAGTGGAAAAGGTGACTGCACCTACATTATAACAATCATTTGTCAATGGCAAATGTTTGCTTGCTAGTATTGGCACTGGAGAGTGTGAGAGGTGGCAGAAGCAACAAGCAAGTGAAGCTGCAACTCACGGTCATTATAGAAGGGGGTGTTCAGAGGGAGGGAGGGAGTGGGACTGGTGAGAGGCTGTACGCAGCCATTGTAGAAGTGGGGGGAGAGGTGCTCCGATAAGCAAGGACCAGGGTCAGAGAGTGAGACGGGCAGCAGGAGACACCAAGATAAAGCCACACCTGCAGCTATTGTACAAGTGTGGGAGGTGATCAGAGAAGTGAGGACTAGGGAGTTAGATGCATTGTGGCCATTATACAAACCGGGGAGGGTTCAGAGGAGCAAGGAATGGGACCGAGGGATGAGAGCCTCACTACAAGCATTGCACAAAGGAGGGGTGTTCAGAGGGCGAGGACCAGGACCAGGGAATGTGAGGGGCAGTAGGAGGCACCAACAAGTAAAACCACACAGTAGACACTGGCACATGCGAGGAGGTTCAGAGGAGGCGAGAATGAGACCAGGAGAGAGCCACACTGCAGCCATTGCACATGGGGGTGTTCCCTCTACTTGCATACTATGTGACTCTGAGGAAGTCAATTAACCCCCCCAATGATCCTGGGTTGCCCTGAAACGGGCACTCAATGCCTCAGTGAGCCATACCAGTTACCAAAGAATAAAGAAAAAATAAACTGCAACAGCTGAGTTCCAGTTTCACCACCCAGAAATGCCAGTTGTGGTACCTAAAATCTAGATACTAGTGTTCCCAAACTAATATTTCCACTTTAGCCACTGGTCCTTTTACTTATAATGCAAAGGGCTGGGGAAAATTTTAAGATAATGACCTGTAGAGCTGCCATAAAGGGCAATTCCAACCAACACAGGGTAAAGGGAGTCTAGATGACAACATATGAAACAAAGCCTTGTGCAAACAGCAGAAAACCAAAGACACTGCACTGTCTGAAGATTTATCTAAGGGGAAGGTTTGCCCCATTAAATCTAAGACAATACACTCCTGACTACTCAAGCAGCCTGTTCTCTTGTAACCGAGGCCCATGGACTAAACTGGGCAGCCCACGGAGGAACAAAGGCACTGTGCTCCTTACTACTCAAACAGCTTCTCCTCTGTCACTGATGCCAGTGGTTATATTGGCCTGGCTGGCAGGGAGCCTGAGAACCCAGTTCCAGCACCTTATGAGAACTCCTGCACCTCTATCATCTTTCTCTTGGATAGTACTGGAGAGTCCCACTACCTAGAAAACAAAATGACCCTATACAGCATACCCTTCAAAACCCCGATGTGGAACATTGTATTTCACAATGTGGAACAAATAAGCAAAATGTGGAACATGTCATCAAATAAGACAGAAGCTTAGGACACTACAAAACTGTGTGTCTTCATATTCCAGTTTTCTGTTTATTGAGCATCACATTCTTCACATCGTTGTTCGGATTTCTGCTAAAAACTTCAGTGAAAATGTGGGACAAGAACTCTTCAATGTGGAACTGAGGATTTCTGGGTAAATGAGAATTATTGCTCGAATGTGGGGCACCGAATGATACACAATAAGGGTGCGAGATGGTATGACAGTCCCCCACAGTCCCATCTACAAATCTAGCTTAGAGTTCCCCAATGAAGAAAACTGCCAAATCCTGGAGCAACAAACAACCCTTAGGAGTCTGTTTAAACTGTAAAACCCTGAGCAGTAAGACAAAAATACAGAACTCCCAAATGTTTACATACTTCCCTCCCACAACCACTATGTCCAAGCTCCAAGAAAACAATGCCAGCCCTTTGAAAGTTCAGTAAATGGAACAGAAGTTACTTGAAAGGGACAAAAGTTGTCTCAGCCCATGAGTGAGTGTCTATATTGGTTTGAGCCCCACCTGTTACATGTTGGGTGGGAGACATTGATTCCCCTCATCCCAGTTCTCAGGCAAACAACCCCTCTCCGAATCAAAAGTGCCACTGTTAAAGTAATGAGAACTCAGGTGGTACCTGCATTGGATCTGCCCCAGATCTGTCCTTGTAAGTTGCTTCAAGAACCTCGGCAGTACCTGTATCGAATCTCCCTGATCTGTGCTTGCTTCCAAGGCTGTGCTGGCTCAAGGGTGTCGGTGTCGAACTCTCATCTCCATCCAATCCCTTTTACAAATCCATTGAGCTACAAAAGCATCTTCCCTGTTTCTGTGCAGCAATTTAACAAAAGGAAGCCTAGGTGTATTTTCTGGAAATTGAAGGTGAGTCACGCTGGCCTGCATGAGACCAGGCTCAGTGAAAGAGTCAGTCCTTAATTATTAAAATCTGTCTACCAAGGCCCCTGTAGTACTTGCTTATGGGTGGGTAAAAAAAAAACTCACCGCGTAGAGTGTCCAACTTGAGCAACTAAAATCTGTCCCCAGTTCTGTGCAGCAAATCAACAAAAAGAAAGGCTACATGTATTTACTAAAAATAGAAGGAATGTGAGTCATGCTGGCCCACAGAGAGACTGGGCTCAGTGGAAGAGTCAGTCCTTACTTATAAAATCTGTCTTCCAAGGCCCATGTAGTACTTGCTTGTGGGTAGGTTAAAAAAGCAAAAACTGCGGCCTTGAACATCCCAACCTGATTGCAACCTTTTTTTTTACAGGACTGGAAGAGAGAGTGTAATGGACGGCAGGAGCCACACCAACCACTAAAGCTGCACCTGCAGCAATTGTCTGAGCAGGATGGGAGTCAGAAGAGTGAGGACTGGGAGAGAGAGAGTGCACAGGTGGCAGGAGCCACCAACCAGTAAAGTCGCACTCACAGCAATTGTACAAGCAGGGTGGGTGGGGTCAGAGGAGCTAGGACAGAGACCTGAGAAGAGAGAGTGCAATGGCATGCAATTATACAAGGAGGAGCAATTGCAAGGAGTGAAACATTAGGAGTCATGAAAAGAATCTGTTGGGGAGGGGAGGGTTCGCTCAGATGAAATGGTCCCTGAGTGCAATGGCACATTTTATTTCAATGTAGACCATTTCTCAGACTGCTGTCATAGCCAACTTGCTGACTGATTAGTGCCTAAGGGATTACCCTACGCAGCTTGAGCTGCATTGGCCAGAGCGGTGACACACTCTAAAATGCCATACTGTCCCAAGGTGTTTCTTGTGCATGCATGGAAGTAAACTTAAAAATGGCCCAAATTTCAACTAAGTGCACTGAGGAGCCCTGCCAACAAATAAAATGAAGATTGATACAGGCTGCTAAGTGTGTGTTATTCACAAGTTTCAAACAAAACTATCAGAGTAGGAGACAGTCAACAGCAAGGAGAGAGAGTACCAGGATGGCCACTACAGGGCTGAAAATGCGAAAACTGTAACATAGAGGCAAAAAGCACCTGTAGTAAACAAACACAAGCAGGACTGCTGTATGTATAGAACAAATATTCCTTTAATTTTAAACAATGTAGTGAAAAAGTACTGCAGATACAAAACTGGAGCTTATAAGCTGACAGCTAAGCAATTAACAACTACTGAAGTCTATACATATGGAGTCCTGCTTGTATCTGTTTGATATGGGTGATTTTTGCCTCAACGTTACAGGGCAGGAGATGCAAACAAATACCTCAGCACCTTGTGGCTCACTTCTGCTTCATCACTGTCCAGTCAGGACAATCTCCACTCCTTTAGTCTCCTGCAGGTCTGGGTAACGTTCATTTCTAGAGGTTCCTTCTGTTTTGCTCTAGTTCAAACTCTGGGATCTCCAGCCTCCCTCATCCCTTAAACAAAACTCTCTATTATAATAAAAAGCTTAAAAGAGTAGATTTACACCAATTACTTACTAACTTTATTGTTTTCTAGTCTTGTTTTTTGTTACTTTCTCCTGTTATTGGTCTACTAATGCATTAAGTCTTTCAAATGATCTGACTTTCCCTGCTAAACTAACTACACAACTGCTGTCTGTGACATCATAGTCTGCAGTTATGGTGACCATTATAATGTCATAAACAAATGCACTATGAGGTTAATAGGGGAGGGCAAATATTTTCACATGTTTTCTATACAGACTTTTAGATGGGACTAACACAATATGCTGTAAATCTTGAAAGAAACAATGAAAATAAAAATAAATTTATTCTCTCATAAATAGTAACAGCTGAAATATCTTATTTATGAAAGCACATGCTAAATTGCATCGTATCTCTTTAACAACATGGAGCTTAACCCCATTGGTCGCACTCTTCTGCCACTGATGTATGCATTTGCAACATAAAAATCAGGAAAGGTGGTGTTTTAACAGTGAAAACATGGATGCTTACCTCCGTGAATTTCTTTAATAGGGTAGTGTCAGTTATATTTGCCTGCACCGTGGCTCTTGAATTCTTATGTTGGGGCTCAGGCTGAAACAATGCTTCCCCCTACCCCACCCCCATGCTGTGAAGGAGCAACCCATCTCCCCTCCGCACCTGTTGATGGCTTTTTTTGAATGGAAAGTGCTTCTGCACACCAAAAGAGCAGGTGAATTGGGGGTGAATCTGCAGCATGACAATTTAAACAGTTGGAGAAACCAGGTGAGGAAGGCCCTGGAGAAAGGACAGGAAGACTCACCAACATCAAATTATCGAGCAGCGGCAGCAGCAGAGCAAGTGGGTGAATGATACCCTAACCCGGGATCCAACTGCAACCTACAACCTACAGGATAAGGGTACAACCCTGGGTGTACAACAGGAGAAACAGCCTGGGGATAGAGACGGGATAGAGAGCTGAGGCTGGCAGGAGTCGCCCTCCCCTACCAGGCTGCACGACATCTGTGCCTCCAGGCCGTGGCTCATTTCTCCTTCTGGTTCCAGTTCTGGTTATTCTGTGATGCTTGGTATGGTCAGGGCCTGGGGGCAGGGGCATGGTCAAATCATGTTGCATGAGATCCCGGATGAGATCGCTATGAAAGGTATGTCAGACATGAGGAATTTCCTGGGGAATTTTCTGGTGGCTGGGTATTGGAGGGATGGATGGCAGGGGTTGTTACTGATGTGGGCCAAACAAGACCCAAGAGTTGTGAGACGAATCCTTAGGAGCAGCCCGAGGGCACTGGAAGCCTTCCTGTTGCTTCTCAGCTGACTTCGGCTTTTACTTCCCCTGTGATGCAGCAGTGCATTCATTGCCCTGGCAATGAGGGGTGGCAATCCAAGCCCCATACCCCTCCTCATCCTATTGTCTCTGAAATGTGGCACACCCAGGGGCACACTGGCACTTAAATTGGGGAGGGGCACACTGAGGGCAGACAAACTGCAAGTCATTTTGTTTTTCCTTCAAAGACAGTAGTGCTTCAGGTAGCTGAGAGGTGATCCACGGAAAGTGGCTGGGCTCCCAGATCTTCAAGCATTCCTGTATTTAACAGGAAAATTGAGCAGTGTACAGGGAAATTGTTCCTAATGAACCGGGATTGTTTGTGTAGGTGACCTGAGAAGTTATAAGTTGGTATTCTTACTATTAGAGCAGTGTAAAAGGCAGTACAACTGAACAAATAGTAGCTTTTATTAAGTTCACCATACACTAGATATAAGAGTGGTCATAGTAGAATGAACAGAGCACTCTGCAGCACTGTAAAGATCAAGCCTGGGGCTCTAGCCCCGGATCTAGCTAGCTGTCTATCTGTTGATTTAATACGATTATGATCTACTGCACACAGTGCAGATACAGTACAAGGTGGTGTTAATCATAGCTGGGCACAAGTAAACTGAATTGATATCATTTCAAAATGTTGTTGTAATGTTAAATGTGAATCCTCAAAGGTGAGACTGCTCTTTATCGTCAAGTCATCATGACAGAAAGAGTAGTCCCTTGAGCTCTGCCCACCCAGGCCTCCCCCACAAAGTAGGTGTGTGACTGCCCTGGATCATTCTACACATGTGTTACTTCCATTGCAGTACTTTTATCTGAAGATCCATCCTGAAACTAAGCTGCTCTGCACAGCAGTTGCTCTAGCCTAATGAGTTGGGTACTGCACTGGTAGTTAGGCAGATCAGGTTTGAATCCCAGAACATGCTAATGTTTGCTACTCTGAGGCAGTGTTAAGTTGCAAACTGCATAAAGTTTAACAGCCTTTGCTAATACCGTCTGCAGGGTCACAGCCTTGTATAGTGATGTAAAGTACAGAATGATAGTCTTTCAGTTAGTGTGACTGATAAGCCAACTGATAAGTCTGTGTGCACCATTTTACACCAATTTGCTTTCTTCTTTTTGTTTATTTTGACCAGTTACTTGGCACTATTGGAACTTAAGTTGGTTGGATCCTTTGTTTGCATGTTATATGATCCGTGACCTTGCAGGGCACTAACAATGTCTGTTTAATAAATCTGGAGTTGACTGCAACTTAACACTTCCTCAGTTTTAATTACTATACAGTATTTGGAGTCTGAACCCTCTTTCCATTTTGTGATTTGCTAAGGGCTGACTGCTGTGGGATCTGCACCTGCTACATCTCTAGAATGCAGCTACATTGTATGTACTATATTTTCATCTTGCCTGCATTAAATAGAGGATAATGTATGGAGAAGTGTAGATACAAGAATTTAATGTACATGCAGGTGTGGGATTTATTAAAGCATCCCACACCGAGGGTGTACATTAAATTCGAGTTGGACATACTTTCCCATATTTTATTTTATATAATTTCTGATCAGCAATTTTTCCAAGCCAGACTTCTGAGGTCACAATTTATTTTAGTGCTTCTGAACTGTCATTGTTTGTCAAACAGTGCACACTCACTCACTCACTCTGTCTCTGCCTCCCTACTTCCCTTTTGTTAGCCTTTTTTATTTGTTGCTGTTTCTGCATTTGTTTATTTTTTTACTTACAGATTGAAGTTGAGATTCACCCAAGTTACCCACGGAACTATTGTGCCTTGCACTGGCTCTGTCTGATGTGGATGAAGTGCAGAATCAACCGGATAAATCGCTATTTTAAATTCAGAGGTAGATACCGGTAAAATAAAAAAATGCAAATTACAAGAAGAGCGCATCTGGTGGGAGCTCCTCGGTAACTGCGAGATGGAGCCACCATGTTTCATTTTTAAGCCCACCCACATAGAGAACGGAGAGCCTATGAGGCAGTGCGATGTTCTGACAGACACAGCACGTGAATTCCGTAATAACCAGCTGGTTATTACAGCAAATATCAACTTGGTCATCCCATTGAAAAATTGATGACTGGTAATTATAATGTAAATACAATTAGAAAATGACAGGTATTACTGAAGGAATGAATGTCTAGCAAATGTGTTAAATTGCAGACTAAATCACTGCATATGATGCTAAGTTGGATGTCTGGGACAGTAATGGAAATTATATTAATCCCTGTTGTCACTATTGTTTTCTGTCTGATATTCATTAATTTAATAATTATCTGTAGAGTCCAACCTGGGTCTTCCCAGGGCATGCCAGTGGATTTGCAGAGCAATACACATGTGATATCAACATAGAAATTGTTAAACGGACACCATACTTTCTCTTTCTTTTTAATATAACTGGTCCAATAACTGGACATTTGTGCATCGTAGCCCGTTAATGTCTGTAGAGTACTGCAGTACTTGCTGTGCTTACTGTAAATTAATAGTTCCCATTTTATGGCCCCTTATTGCCAATATTGTTTCTGCCTCATATTCATCAATTTAATAATTATATATGTCCAAGAACCCAGTGACATTAGTTGAGAAGTGTAGAGTAAAACTCAGGAGTAAAACCTCGCTGCAGGTTTTACTTCCTTGATGTAATGATTTCCTTCAGAATTGATCGTTGATTTCAAAGAGCAACATCTACTTTCTTTCCCAATGCACTGTTGGTCTCCCCACACAAAATTACTTAGTTTACTGGCTTTCATTTTTTCTAATTGATCTTGCTACCTCCTACCCCTATTGTATAAACATGGCTCCTGGTAGATTTGCCTTCTGGGATGCTGGGTCAGGATGTCTTCCTTAGTTTAAACTAGGAGTTTAAACATCAGTTTAAACAAATGTGACAGATGTGTGATGACTGTTAATATGACCAGGTCGGAGAACCTGGTCATCCACACTAATGCTCCCTGGGTGAGTCCCAGGGTTTGCTCTCAGTGTTGCTATTGTGGTTGGAGGCAGAACAGGGAGCCAGGCTAAGGAGACAGTGCTATTGTCTGGGATTATTGAATGAGTGAAAATTATCGCTAGGAAATGCAAATCTAATAAGCCTTGCCAATTGGGCAGGCTAATTAGGTTTTCTTTGAAGATGTGAGAGCCCCAGACTTGAGCCCAGATCTTCTTCAGATAGAGGCACACTAATGACGTGTGTGTGTGTGTGTGTGTGTTCTGATTTTTAAATTACCAGAAAGCACTGTAAACATATTTAAGAAA
The DNA here is from genome assembly GCA_016271365.2 of Neoceratodus forsteri. Taxonomy (NCBI): domain Eukaryota; kingdom Metazoa; phylum Chordata; order Ceratodontiformes; family Ceratodontidae; genus Neoceratodus; species Neoceratodus forsteri. The sequence continues at coordinate 1,219,853,497 of CM057459.1, read as the reverse complement.
GCATGCATTCAAAACATGTATACACGCCTGACATACAGTTGATTACTGTTTAACAACATTATGTGTACATAATCACATTCCTCACTTCAAGCAAAAGGGGGTGGAGGCCATAACTGATTCCTTGTTTTGTATTAAGGGTCCATTTTTGGCCAGCAAGAACAAGGAAAGGGGTAATTTCCAAAATGTGCAGACGAGGATGGGTACAACTTTTTCAGAGAGTGCCACTCACTGAGCTTAACCCTTCTAGCAGGCACATACTTCCCACCTAAATTATTAATTTATTTGACAACTGGTGACTGAAGGGCACAATGAGCCAAGGCTCATTTCAAGTGCGACCGGGGTGGGGAACAGGGATACAAAATACATAGCACAGACACAGTTTGCAGGTACAAATAAAGTGCAATTAGAGAACAAGATTAGTACAGGAATAAGTGCAGACAAAGTATTTTGAAAGAGACTGGAAGGAGATCCAAGGGACCACAGGTGGAAGCAGTGATGTCACAATATCAAATTTTCAGTATCAAGATGTAAAAAAACATCATAATATACAGATTATTACAATAATCTGTGGCATTTCTAATTTAAAGAAAAATAGTACAAAAATATGATTGTAGAGAAGGAGGGAGTCAGGAATCATGGTCACACCTGGAAAGGGATACACTGCTGGAGAAGGAAGTTAAGAAGCAGAGGAACATCAGGCACAGTCCCAAGCCAAACCACTACACATATTTTCAAAAGGATTCTGTTCCTGCTAATAGGGTTCGATCTTAGTACTGGTCTGGAAGCACTAGTTGGCCAGACAGAATGCTTTGCCTTGCTGTTTGTTATGACAACCAGAATTCTGGGAATGGAGGGACCAGACCAACAGTAAGGTGAACAATGAAAATGGGATACAGAGTGCAGTGTCTGCCTAGCATAGAAAGGCAGAATGCCACTGATAATGGATGACATCTCAGCTGCACTCCCACCCGCCTAATCAAATGAACTACAATGCTGCACCCTCTGCTGCCCACTTGCCTCACTCACAAATTGTTAAAAATCAGTGCATGTAATGTATAAATGAGCTATGCACCTTATGAAAAGGGAACTGAACAGCACCGATTGCCATCATGTGCTTCCATATGGTTCTGTACCTATAACCAGAATTCTGGAGAAGGCAGAGATTGTACTATCAAAATGAGAGAAAACAAAGGGAGGTAAAGAGGACAAACCCACCACAATCAGTTGAACTGCACAGGCATAAATACTTCTGCCTGATCACAGCTGTCTGTTACATGTTTAAATTTCAATAATAAAAAATGTAATTTCAAGCTGCTTTCTGCCTGGAGGAGGGCAGCCCAAACAGGAAATGAATAATGAGGCTTCATTTATATGGTTTAAAGCAGGTGTGCAAATCACATTGCCCCTCTGTCCAGGGCAAGTAAATTTTCTTGAAGGGCAAGTACAAAAAGAAAACTAATTTCATTGTAAATGAATGGGGCAAGTGAAATTTAGCTACAGTCATGTTTGGGCAAGTCCAAAAGTTTTGATTTGAACAACATTGGCTTAAAGTAGCTTTGTGGAAGATTTTTCAAAACATTCCTATTGATATAAATAGCTGATCATTGCTCCTATGATATTTCAGTTGTATGCAGTTCCTGATGTGTACAAAAACATCATGTTCCATAACTGTAACGGAGAGGGAAGGGGTCTTGGAACTGGATGGAACGGTGTCTCTATGCTTCAGCGGTGGCAGACGGTGGGTGAGGGACATACTGACTCAACCTAGTGTCACTTAAATGTAGGACACTAACTCATATTTGGAATAATGGGGACAGATCAATGCAAGTGCTGAGCACTGTAGAAACTAGCCCTTTATTTGTTCAAGTGTAATTCTGCTGTAACATTATAGTGTGTAATGAATTTCTGTTGGGTCTCAGTCAACAGCATATGCAGCAAGGTTGCCCTGCAGCAGTACTTACAGAGGTAGCCCAAGTCTTGAAGTTATTTCATTCCAGAACTGTAGACACAGATTACCTTGTTGACATTGCAGAGTTTTGGCAAACAGAGTAACGTAAAAGGTTCCACGTAGAGCTGACGGAGTGCTACCAAATAATTCTGGGTAAACTCACAGACTTAGTGACATGAAGGCTACCACTGCTGTAACTGAAGCTTAGCAGTGTGTAGGGATCATGGTAATGTTTTATTGCCTGCAGCAGGGTTATTCATTTTTGAAATAATACTTACAGAAAACCCAAAATGCTCTAATATTTTCAAGATAAATATCCTTGCCAAAGATATTAAAATAATAATACAACCCTACACACATGCTATTTCAGTTAAAGCAACAGCATTCACACCTTTAACTTAAGAGTTCACAAAGCATATTCTGGTGCATTTTATATTTTGAGAAACTCTGTAATGTTAAAATATAAGACAACCACGTGATGAAAATCCTGGAATTACAGTATTTTGAGAAATGGGCTACCTGTGTAAAGTACTGTTACAGGAGCAACCCAAGTTCATTTACCCTTGCTGGTCACCCTTAAAGTCTGAGTTTACCACACCATATTTGTGTGGAAGCATAATTTCAAGGGGATGTATATATAATACAACAATTCTGAGGGAAAAAATGAGGGACATGCCTCTAATGTGGGACAGTTTGAAGATATGGAAGGGTTACAACAATGTATCTCAAAGCACTTGCAATCAAAGTGCACAGAATACCAGATTTCTTGGCAGAATACCAACATCCAGATTTGGCACTCTTCCTAAATATAATCTTTTCCTGAATTCTACCCATGGAGTGTGAAGTAGTCAGTTCTCAGTTCCTTACGTTTGTGATGGGATGGATATGTAACTGGACATGTAAATGGTTACTATACTTTTCAAGCTCATTTTGGAAACATCTGTATCTCAACCTCTCAGAAATGGCAGATTTCAAGGGTCCAACACAATCTAAAAATACCTTATCTGTGAAATAAAAGCATGTTAAAGAATTACCTGCTTTTAGGTTACAAGGACCAAAAATGATTTGAGATGCCACAAGCAACACATTAGTGAGAAACCATGTTGAACTGAAATGTGGATACATGGTTCTGTGTCTAGATCAGTTAAACAGTGGAATTAGCTACCTGAGGAGGTGATTAATGCACCATCATTTGATACTTTTAAGGCAAGGTTAGACAGTTATATTACAGTTCGTAACCATAGTTACCTCCCTGAGAAGCGGGAACAATTTGTATGGTTAATGCCTTCTATTGTCCTACATATCCAAGTATGATTCCAAGTATGATTGTGTCCCACATGAGCCCCTTTACAAAAGAAAGAGTCCTAGACGAGCTGGGTGTGTTAAAAGTAGATAAGGTAATGGGGTCCATACAGTATCCACCAAGGGTCCTGAAAGAACTCTGGGAAGAGACTGCTGAACTACTGTCTGAGTTGTTCTATAAGTCACTAGAACGTGGTATAGTACTGGACCCACTATAAAGGGCAATAGTGGTGCCCTTGCACAAGAGTGGAAGCAAGTAGGAACTAAGGTACTACCACCCCATCAGCCTGACCTCAGTGGTGGGCAAAACATGGAGGCATTGCTTAAAGAGAGGATAGTAGAATACCTGAGGGAAAATGAAAGTCTTGACCCAAAACAGCACAGGTTCACGTCTGGTCGCCGTGTCTAACCAATATGGTGGACTTCTTCATTGGCTACCAGAAGAGTGGACTAAGGCGACAAGGTGGATGTGATCTACTTAGATTTTAGCAAAGCCTTTGACACTGTTCCTCACAAGAGATTGGTAAACAAACTGGAGCACATGGGCATAGATCACAAAATAGTCTGCTGGATTAGGAACTGGCTTCTAGACAGGTCTCAGAGATCATGGTCAATAGGGCATTATCAGAGGAGGGTGGAGTTACCAGCAGTGCTCCAAAGGTTCAGCACTTGGCCAAATCCTCTTCTACTTATTCATCAGCAACATTGCTGATGGACTGGAAGGAAGATCTGTCTGTTCGCAGATGACACCAAACTTTGCAACAGGGAAGACACAGACAAAGGTGCATCCAGGATGGAGGTCAATTTCAATAAATTAGAGGAATGGTCAAGAAAAAGGCAGTTAGGATGTAATGTGAAGAAGTGCAATGTGATGCACATGGGAAGTGAAAGTCAGGAAAGGCATACACACTGAATGGACACCAACTAGAAAAATGATAGATGGAATGCAACCTCGGAGTAATTGTTACCAATGATATAAAGTGGAAGCAATGTGGAAAAGCAGCACAGAAGGCCAGTGACATCCACAGATGCATAGATAGAGGAATTACAAGTAGGAAATGCCAGGTAATTCTTCCTATGTACAGGTCCTTGGTCAAACTGCACCTGCAATACTGCGAGCAGTTCTGGAGACCCCACCTAAAAAGGGCATTGAGAGCTTGGAAAGGGTACAGAGAAGAGCCACCAAAATGGTGCAGGGTCTTTATCAACAACAGTGTGAAATGAAACTCAGTGATTTAAGCTTATACTCTCTGGAGCAAAGAAGAAACAGAGGGACATGACAGAAGCATTCAAATAGGAAAAGGGAATCAACACAGCCTAGAAAGGCAATCTATTCAGGAAAACAAAACTGTGCGTATAGGGTGCATAATCTATGACTAGTGGGAGACAGATTTAGAACTAATACAAGGCAATACTTTTTCACAGAATGAGTGACAGAGCCATGAAACAATCTGTGCCCATAGGTAGTGGCTTCAAAGACAGTACAGGAATTCAAGCTAGTATGAGACAGATAATGTGGGCACTTAAAAGGATAATGAAATGGGTTGGGGTAGAAATATTTGGACAGACTAGATGGAGCATGGTCCCATCTGCTAGCTACTTCTTATTTTCTTAAAAGTTGGGAAATGTGCTGTCAGATTTTCCAACCCTATCACCCTACCCCCATTCTGCATGGACCAATAAGCATCAGGGTGTGTGTCTTGGGGTTGTCAGCCCTAACACTCACCCCAGTCCATGAGTAAATAAGCTGAGATGGGTACAATATAGGAGTCAGGGTGAGTGTTACAGATAACAACCCCATGGCACACCCTGACACCTCCTGGTGCATGTTCTTGGGGGTGGGGTGTTAGTGTTGAAACCCTAACACCATATTTCCCACGTTTTGTAACTGGAACCATAACTGATGCATTAAGTAAGGTTTTTGCAATTAATTTCCATACTTTTTGAGACAGTATAATCATAGCCATATTTGCTTGATGGTGTGCAAGGCCCCATCCATCCATAATATATGAAATATTGTAACTATAACCTTATTTACTTATGGGCGCATCACAGTTGACAATGATGTCCATAGTTGCCTGTGGGAGTGCAAGCCTCTTGATCCTACACTCTCATCCACGCATAATTTTGAGATAGCAGGCCCCACACTCCCATCCTGTGGCATGCAGTGCCCCAAAACACCTCTACATTGCATTGTTATCCTATAGAAACATAGCAGAATTTGAAACCTGTGTAAATGGATATCAAATTAATATAGTGTCACAAAACCAGCAAAAGGCACACATCAGTGGCACAAGCTGGCAAGCCTTTTGTATCCTTAAAATTTCAGAGCAAAATTGTAAACCATTTCTTCACAGCTTAGTGACAAATAAATGACTGTAAATCTTACATTACAATGTTATACTCTAGGAAATTAACCAAAATTTAAACCGAACAACTCCATCAAACCAGCAAAAGGCACATCTGTGGGGCAAGGCCTTTGTAGCCTGAAATTTTCAGAGCAAAATCAACAACCGTATGTGAACTGTGGAGTGACAGACAAAGAAACAGCTGTCGTAAAATTCTGTTTCTTGATTCCTTTTACGATTTGCAGGAAAATATTTTTTTTGCAAATGCAAAAGGATCCTGCTTCTATTTTTTCCCCACAGTTTGTGAAAAAGGATTTATGTATGTTAAAAACAAATAATAATTTGAAGTAACTTACTGAAAACTAACCCCAGGATTGGACGCTACAAGGTCACGATTAGCTAAAGACAACTGTTGTTGTCTACTAAGTCCATGTATTTTTAATTATTTGGCACCACTAACTTAAAACAAGATGGCAGAAGAATGGAAAAGATTCCACATTTGCAGCAAAGGATTCTGCATTTGTGAATAAGGATGCCACATTTGCAATAAAGAATCTTTTTGATTGACACATCTAACTGGTCCCACAGGAAATAATGGAAAATTTGAAATGTAATAACTTTGAAACAGATTAAAATGTTGTCACCAAATCTTTAAAGGCACATCTGTGACCCAAGACCTTTGTACCCTGAAAATATCAGATCAAAATTCCACACCCTTTTTGCACAACTGTGTGAAAAGAATTTGACAAAAATGGTAGTTTATACATTTTATGACACTCCGTATCTCTGCACCCACACATGTGAGTGGAACAAACTTGCCACATCAAGAAATCTTTGGTCCCTGATGAGCACATGCAAAATTCCATGAGAATCACTTGAATGGTTGCATAGTTATTACAGTGCAAAATTTCAAGTTTAACATAAAATGAAGGTTGAATCCTAACTATAGGGACGTGACCACACCCTTACATATAAAATAATTGTGTCTCTGTGGGTGGGACAAAGAAGATAAACTGTACAGATACAAGGTAAAATAGCTAGCCAGTCAACAACCTTTGGATCTTCTGTATTCAGTTTGGAGACCTCCAGGAGTCCAGCACAAAGAGAAGCCATCCAGCATGTGAGTAGCATCCTCCAAATCACCACATTTGCAGAAAAGACATTCCTTGATGTCACAAATAGCATATAGTATATGGCTGATCTTTTGTGTATGGATTTCTATATACAGAATTTTCTTATTCAGTTCAAGGGCCATGAAAACTTGTTGCAGTATTGTTCTGACGCCACAACAATATTGCAACAACTTGCCACCTTGAAGATTGTGCCTGTGTTCTCCTTGTATCCTGCTTTAAAATTCATTCACTCAGCCAGCCTGTCAGCACAGTGGTTGGATTTCCACTTGCAATGCTAGTGACCAGGATCTGGGAATGGACCAGGTCGTCGGATGGCTGGCTGGGGGTAGAAGGATGAAGAGTCCAGAGGACTGCTCTCCTTCTCCAGAGGGAGGGAGGGAGGGAGGGTGTCACGACAGGTGCGTGCTTGCTTGACCTCTGGCAAGGCCAGGGGCACTGCAGTGACGGTGGCAGGCACTTCTGGGGTTGGTCAGACGCAGGATGTCATCGCACATCCCCACACCGAGAAAAACAAGAAAAGACTTCAGCTGATGGTCGCCCTAGATGAAGCCTGCATCAGCTTCAATTAGCCTCCAGGCCAGCCCTCTGACCTAATCCAGTCATTGTGGCACTGTTGGGAGTTAGTGCCATAACCCTGCGCTGTTGGGTAGCCAGAGGTTATTGGAGGGTCGCAGCTGATATGGAGGTGGAAGCCTGAGGTCCGTGACCAGTCTGAGGTTCTGGGCAGCTGGTGGTAGGGGACAAAAGTACAATTAATCAAAAAATCATTTACTCTTGTCACCCAACAAATCACACTGTCACTGCACATTAGTTATCAATGCTTTGTTCTTTCATAATTGTATTTGTTTCACGACGCCAGAGATGTTTGTTTTTCAAAACAATTGTCAGACTGTGACTTTTCATTATTAAACATGAGACTACATGAACCCCTTCAGAAAACTGTTGCCAATTTAAGCATTGTTAAATTTTACCTGTCTCAGGTAAGTGAGACAAGGGTACTGTACACTATCTCCATAGAAGAAGAGCCCATATAGATGCTATCTATGGGAAACTCTGCCCTAAACTAGGTGCCCTATACCATAACAAAACTGCCTACCCTTGCTGGCCCACCATGAGTTCGCTTATTACCAAAATGGTGCTTCTAGTTTTTGACTATGCAGATGTGGTTCATGGTATATAGTACAGCCCCTTCCATCTCCTAGCCAGACTAGACACACTCTGGAATGCCTTTTGTTATTTGTGCCAACTCTCCTTCACGTACATGCCACTGCTCCATCTATCCTCTCTCTCCATCCTCCCTGTAACTTCATGTCATCAGTTACATTGCTCTTCCCTCATCTCAAGTACTGGCTTGGCTTCCTTCTTCTTACATCTGCTCTCCTCTCCCCTGCTCCATGTTCCTCTGCTTCAGGGACCAAAGAACATTTTCTGCTCCTTGACCCTGGTCCTGTGCTGGGCACTCCTACTTTTCCTAGCGTTTGCCAAACTCTGGAACCAGCTCCCTTTCTTCTCTGCCAGTCCACCTCCTCAGGCTCCTTTTAGGTTCAGCTAAAGCTCCTCCTCCCACCTACCTATACCTGTGTCCTGTAGGAGGTTCTCCTTAGTTATTTTTGGTAGCTCAGGTTTTGGGTCCCCTAGTCCTTTACTGATCCCTGGTAAACTGCATTGCTTGCCACTGTATGGCTTTGCTGTCAAATTCCGGTTTACACCTGCACATGTATTGCCCTTTCATTTGCTCCAAGTTTGTATCGAAGATGTATTCATTTTTGCTCTGTGTCTGCACTTTGGCTTTCTGTTCCACGAATGTGCTTTATTATGTTAAACATAACTATTCCCGAGCCACACCTGGAAACTAGCCTCTGCTCACTGTGACTCTTCTGATTACCAAGTTTCAAATAAATAAGAATAGGTGGTTCTTGTGTTAGCCAAATTTGTATACACATAAAAGGCAGGAAGGTAACAATTATGATCCAAGCTTCGTAAGAAGTATTTTGAGAGACACAGCTAAACAGCTGTTAAAGAACTATATAGAAACTCTGTCACAGATACTTTCTTTCATAAGACTATAAAACCAATGTCAGCAAAACAGAAGCATTTAAAAAGACAAAGGGAATAATCCCAATAGAGCTGGGCCCCATATTCAGAAAATCCATGCATGCCAACAGGTCATTATGCACTGTGCTGAAATAGCTCAGACTTGAATATGGCTCACAGGAGCCCAATGGAAAAGTTCATATCAAAATGGCAACAGCTCTGTGGGCCATATTCAGTTCTAGTATACTAATGAGCCCAATATTCATGCAAGGCACTAAGGGCCATTAGTATGGCCATTATGGGCTCATTAGTTGAAGTGTGAAGCCCCCACCGCAGCATCTGTCCTACCCTAGCTACAATCACACCCATACCTATACTGGTAGTTTCAGGCCACGTTCTGGCCAAGTTACAATCATATCACCCCCAAAAGAAGTCTAGCAATCTTCCCACATCCAAACAGTGCAGTGCAGCAAAGACATATATAAATGAATCATGCTAGTCTAGTGCTCCCCCTCCCCACCCGACCAGCCTGCTCAGAACTCTCCTCCCCACCCCTCCCCAGTTGCTGATGCCGTTGTACAGCAGTCAAGACTGAGCCAGCACAGCCCTCCATTCACACATTGGCAAGCCATCTGACATGCATTTGGACTGCCCTGTTTCTACGATGCAGCATGCCTGTCAGAAGGCAGATGCCAAGGTGTTGACTGTGCCAATCACCACCTAGGTTGCTGTACAATGGTGTTTATATTAAGGCAGGGAGGGTGTGGAGGAGGGTCCTGAATAGGTGGGTCAGATGATAGGCTATTGACCTTTGAGGAGAAGGGGAGGGAGGCACATTGGACTCCCACTGACCAGGAATCATTTTGTTTATATATTTATGACTACACCGCACTGTCAACCAAGTGGGGGGCTGCTACACCACCAGGATAGGGGAACTGCGATTGTAACTTGAAAGATGAGCATTGAGGGAGAATAGGGGTGAGGTCTGGCAGCATTAAACAGTGCTGTGACAGCAACAACTTAGCACCTCTGAAACCAATGATAATATTGCTCTGCCTGCTATGCGTGGGAGTTCCTTCACCTGTATAGTTTTGTGGCTGCCCTATCAGGTCGGCATTGTATACCATGAACCTCTGAATATGGCCCCTGGCCTGTCAGCACTATTTACAGTTAACACCATACTATGTGGGTACCATTTGTATGTGGGGCCTGAAGATCTAACAGAAACGGGCTTTGGCGTACTGTATACATCAGATGCTCATGAGCTACATAACCCTACTGCTTTATTAAAATGCTGTTTTTCAACATGGCCCCTATTTCACCCTCTAAACCATCATACAGTACACACTCAACTAGTGGGTCCTAGTACTGCTAGAAACGCTAACAAAACCATTATGTAGATTACAGTGAGCAGTAAGCTAAGAGTTACATGGGAGAAAAACACAGTGACATATTGCCAGTCAAAACATGAATGTATGCCAACACACCAAACCCCCAGAAAAAGCCAATCTCTGAATCCCCAGAAAGACCTAATCTAGCTAACATAAATATGCCTCTCAATGGGCAAAAATATGTTGTATTAGGAGTAGCTGCTTCCTGACAATGTTTTCCTTTTCAAGTTATCTTCAGAGTAACACAGAGTCAAGCTGCTGGATTTATTTTAAAAATCCTTCAAAACATAACTGACCACACACGTTTTGACACGTTTTAAACTGCTGCCCTGTTCAAATGACCATATTCAGTTAACAGACTAACTTCATAACTTTTGTCAGTTGTAATCATTAAATCAATGTTTTTGAAACCATATGTAACCCTAGGCAGTGACATCCCTATGATGTCTGAGCATAGGTTAAGGGCCTAGATTCAGTACTAAGGTGTCTCCACACAGAGTAACAATATTGGGGTGGCTGCTTAGCCTGCTATAACCCTCTGGGAAGCTATAACCACCCATCAACATTCCTAGTGGCTCTGTACCTATAACAGCAGTGGTTACCACACAGTCAGTAAATAGCAGGTATAATATGCACATACCTTTGCACTTACCACCAGGATGGGACCTTTAGAAATTTCCTGGAGATCCCCTGTAAAACAAGGTTAGCAAGACAACTGCAAAATTGCAATACTCTAACCCAACTAATATTATACACAAGGACATGAACAAGGAAGAGACATGCATTTAGTTGAGTGATTTGTATTCAGATTTTAATCACAGTTTTGGCATGCACTTCTCAGTCCCAATAGTACAGTCCTACAACACTGGGTACCTAGGATGGAAAGCTGGCTAGCCATAGGTGTTGCCCATGGGTGGCCAACATTACAGCTGATGTTGGGGCCCTTGATGGAAAGAAAAATAGTTAGCATGCACAACAACAAATGATCATTTGTAATCCTGGCGGTTGGCCAAGTCTCTGAAACCCATAAAGTTAATGAAATCAGATGGTACCATAGGTGGTTAAATAACCCATTGCAGGAGCTACCTTGAATGTACAGATGCTACCAGATTGCTGTGGAATTGCAAGTGATATGATGACCTCGTGGTGTTCACCGATGAGCATGGGGAAGCAGGGCAGACACGACACACCTCCTCTTCAAAGCCTTTTCCTCTGGGCCGCTGCAACCTGTGAGTTGTCTGTACACAGGGCTGAATCCCCAAAGCCAGCCTCTCACTGAAGACAGTCTGTGCTGCACAGCAGTTGACTGGGATGAAATGGCAAAGATCCAGGCATGATGAGTGTGATGGCAAAGTTCAATTCCGTGTTCTGGTGAAGCCTACAGCTGGCGTAAGGTTGGGTCATGAACAGGCAGGTTCTGACCCACTGGAAACATTCATCACATTTAAAGAAGACAGCATCAACTTTTAGAGTTTGGATACAGTCCGGTTGCTATTGCAGCAGATTCACTGAGCAAACCTCTCACTACAAAATCAGTCTCACGCACTACCTGGGCTGACTGCTTCACAGGAGCAATTCTTCAGTCCAAAACTCAAGCAGTGCTTCAAACTCTCTGATACTTTCTGTTGCAGGTTCAATTTCAAATTGGAACAAGTCTGACTTCTGCAATCAGACAGTCCAATGCAGGAGAAACATGGCAAGGAGGCAAGTTGGGCCTCTTTCCGCTGATTCCCCTATGCTCCATTCAGGTAGCAGCTGCTCAAAAGCTTAAACTGTTCACACTTTGAGCTCAACTCCAACCCTAACTGATCCTCTGTCTCTTGTAGTACTGGGGATTTCCTTGGAATTCAGGATTTGGGTTGGCTGGAGAAGCTGTCAGTTACAGGTTGGACACCCTTCTGGTCAGTTTAGGTGCCAACCCCAAACTACATTTTCCTTCACATGAGACACTTGAGCCATGATCCATTTTAGGTCCACATAGTCTTACTGGTCCAATTACTAGAAGTTCCAGATATAACATGGTGGCCCCATTTTAAAAGGCAATCTGAAAGGCAGTCAGGTTAAACAAACTGCTCTAATTCAAATGCAACTATATATAGAGAGGTGGATAAGTACAGTTTTCATACAGGCTCCCTCTGCATTGTTATCGACTGTAAGCGAGGCAAATCAGAATGATGTCTGGCTGATCACAAACCTGAACCACTCAGACCCAGCTCAGACCATTCACTATACACATATTAGCTAGATTCTTAAAGAGACAAGTGTAGAGGCTCAGCATGGCACTCTCACGTAAATGATCAAAACCAAGCAGATACCCAGGGATCTATTATCTCTAAAGGATGTCAGCCTGGCAGTGGGCATTAAGATAAACCTCAAATTGCTAAAGAGGGTTACACATACACTATAACAAACACTGGCCAATGCCAATGGTGCTATAATGAAAATGTGTTGTGAATAAGGGCATGGAGACGATAAAGGAAATGGGAGGACTGAATAGTCCTTTATGCAAAAGGCTGCAGCTGTTCCAATGGGGCAGGTTGTTTAGGTAGTTGTTCAGGTCTGTGAAAGGGAAAAGAGCTGTAGAACTGTCACAAAGCATGGCTCCTAAACAGATCTCCCTTCTCTTAAAGCAGGCAAGCAGGCTGGATCACCACCAAGAGCAATTCCTATACAGAAGTAGCCTCTTGGGGGGCAGGTTGGATCATTGCCAACTGCTACTCTAAAGATGCTCCCTCTTCAGTGGGAGGGGGCAGGATGGATAGCTGCCAAGCGCAACTGTTATGGCTGCTCCTGTGTGGGATACAGGCTGGACAGCCTCTGCAGCAAACAGCTGATTAGGTCCCTGCCATTCCTACAGGGGTGTAGCTCTGGCCTTCACTGCAGCTACCTTTCCCTCAATATCCCTCGATGTGCTGCTCTGATCACTCTACCTCCACTCCTGTGGGGAACTCCAAGAGTCCAACTAAGCAACGAGCAGCTGACTGGCTCTCTGCTGCTCCTGCAGGAAACCTTTATGGTCAACCTCAGAGGCCAGCAGTTGGTTGGGCTCTGGCACCAACCACTGTCATTTATTCTGGCTCCTCTGTCCCTCAATGACTGCTCTCAATGTTACTCAATGCACTGCTTCTCCATTGGGCCCCTCATTCCAACGTTGTTTTCTTCACATATTAACTGTTTTAATATTTTACCTCCATTTTTGTCAAGAACTTTTAACTCCCAACCTCAGAAATCCTATGGATGTCAACTTTCAAATCCACCCCCTTAAATGGGTGTCTGTAGAATATGCTAGCAGTGGCTGCAGACACCCATTTCAGGAGAAATATCTGAAAATGAAGGTCCATAACATTCATGAGAGTGGGGCTAAAAAAATATGAAAAAACAAAAACAAAAAGTTATGAATTAGGGAGAAATAAATTGACATTAATGGCACACTGAAGTGAATGGGACCTTTTCATTTCAATGTAATTAAAGATCAGCAAAACAGTACATCGAGGCACATGAGGACTCTATAGCAAGGACCAGAGGAATCACAATGAGGACAGAGGAAGGGTGCAAGTGGAGTGGTGTTAAGAGTGCAAAGTGGGTGGAAAGGGTGACAATTTTTTTAAAACAGTGTGGAGGGAGGGATGTGGTGCAGTAATGTTCATGAGCAGTGACATGGTACTTTCCAAGCCAGATTTGCAGGGGACAGCTACAATAATGTTGCACCATGACAGGGTGGGATACCCAACTGCTGAAAACTGCGGTGGGTTGCAGCAGAAACTGGAATCCACTCATGGCGTGCATCGCTCAGGATCCCAGGCAGCAGAGTCTGCAGCATAGAGGAGATGCCAAAGACAAAAAGGCACCACTGCTTTTCAACCCCAGAGTAGGCAATGGGGTCTTGAGCACTGAGAATCTGCCAATGGCAGATGAGGGCACCATTACTGTCCAACCCCAGACCACATTAGGATCATAAGAGAGAGGAGCAGCCAAGGGTGCCATTGGCCCCATCTCATCATCATGAGACCACTGTTGGGTTGTGGGCATGTGGCCCATTTGAAAATATGGCACTCCTGCACCTGCATGCACCTGTCAAACTTGCTATTAGTGCACAGGTGATGAAAGATACTCTTTGTCCTGATGCCATTCCTGAGGTGAGGAGCATATTATCCACATGTGAGCACTGGCTTACTCCATTATGTTAGTCCCACCACAGTAGAGTCCAAGGGCCTGGATCAAGAGTGAATGATCCACTGCCAGCTGCAATGCTTTGGCAGGCAGCCAGGACTCAACTCCTGCCAGAGCCACTAATAGTTAGACACACTGCCCTGGCAGTCCCACTTCTGCTATCCTGGAGACTGAAGGGGCCAGCAGAGGCCCAAAGCACAACAATAAGTCCCCTATATGGGAGAGCTTACTAGGGCACAGCTGCTTCCTAACACCAGAGCAGGGTGGGGCTGGAAGCAGAAAGGTACAATTGATGGCCCCACTGTTCTGCAGATTATGACAGTGACTACTTTCCAGTGTCTCCACATTGTTTTTAGAATAAATCCCACATGGCTGCCACATAATGCATGTTAAAAACTGCATTTACAACATGTGATCTGGTGGGTGAAAGAGTGTGCAGCACGTCCATCTGTTTTAGCACATACAGTAATTCAATTAGTGCTCCAAAGAAAGTGGCATGGCAGAAGTGGGAGGAGAGAAAGTCAGACTTGGTTGGAGAGGGAATTTTGGGGACAGCATCATCGAATGGCCAAACCCAGCTCAATCACCAGAGTAATATGGGTGCTTTCTATGAAAACCTGGGTGTCTGTGATAACGCGCTGGGGAAGGGCACCAACATTAACAGCAACCCACTCCCCAGTGCATTGCAGGAATGACTCACAGGGATATGACAGCCAGATAGGGGTGGGCAACTATACATGTTCTTTGGTAACTGGCTAAGACCCACTAATTCCAATGCCTGATATTCAGGGTGACCCTGGAGCACTGGGAGGTTAAGTGATCTGCTTAGGGTCACAGAGTATGCAAGTGGAGATTGTAGGAATCAAGCCCAGGTCTGCTGGATGAAACAAACTCATTCATAGTTTGTTATCCTAACCTCTAGGCTGTACTGCCAGTCCACAGTCATTTGACTAGAGAGTTCAAGTAACAAGTAGCCAAATACATAGGGGTTTCAGACATTAGACATGCAGCTTAAAACTTATTACCTCCAGTAGCTCCATATGAAGTCCAAACTATCCATTGTTTACCTGACATAAAATGATCTCCCAGGAGGTAATAAGTTAAAACCGTGTTTACAAGTGATATATAATCATTAATTAAAATAAAATGATTACCACTAGTGGTACCATCTGTTAAGTGATGGCATAAAGCTGATTCAATCAGATTACAAATAGATCCAAGCACAAGATGCAGAGAACATTAGTGTATCTATGAGGAAAATGGTAACTTAAGATGAAAAAGGAGAGGTGCATGGTGCACAAGCAGTTAATAGACTCCATGATGACCAACAGTCCAGGATGTCTACCAGAACTAGTGCAGTACCTGTAGCCTGTGACATATTCCTCTTAAGAACTGTACTGCCACTTTACTTCATGTACAGTGGATGTGTATTTTGTCATTCTACCAGCCTTGTCAACAAAGGTTATTTATTTTATTTTATTTATTCTGTATGTTGGATTAAACCTTTGAGAACATACTATTACATAGGTTCCATGTCAAAAGTCAGACATAAGCAGTCATAACATCACTACTGAGTTAGGCATTAGCAAAGTGGTTACAGAGCATGCAACTTAAAATACAACAGCATATCTACTAATGGTGACAGAACACTGGGAAAGGAAGTAAAAAGGGGGAAGGGGAAAGGCGTGGGGAGGAGGCAGGAGAGCCAACTACAGGACGGTTGTGCCGCAATCAGCCCCTGGGTAAGGGCCTTGTTGGAAGAGATATAAGAAGGCATAGGTACCAGGAAATGGGGGGTAGCCAATCTAGTACAGGAAACAGGTGCTGAATGACTGGGGCCAGCTGTGGCTGGGCAGGACCAATTAAGGGTAACATGAGCAGAAGAGCTTAAAGTAGATGATGTTTGGGGGACAGGAAGTGGGGAAAGAGGTGGGGGATGTTAAAATTTAGAAAAACAGCTACCTCCCGACAGTGAAACATGGATTCTGTGCATGTTTTATATTAGTGGGAACTTAAGGAATGACACCTCCCCCATATCCCATCCCATCCCATAAAGGCGATGTACACAAACCAGTCCTTAATTACCAAATCAGCTTTTACCTACAAATTCAAGCCATTTCCTAATGTCTTGGAAACCCAACACACTCTATTATATAAATGTAACTTTCAGATCTGTTTATAATTCAGGCATGATAAGAGTCAGGACCTGCCTGAACAGTTCACAGAACTTGCCTTCAGCTCCTAGCCACGTTTCAGCTCTACCTTCCTGCTGACATGCTGCTCTGGAAGTACAAGGACCCCACAGAGGACCAACACAGCTGTCTGGATGAATGCCTGCTCCCACAGGAGCAGGTTTGTAAAATTCGGTGGGGCTCAGCGGTCAGGCAGCAAGTGCCCAGCAGCCAATTTCTCATGTTAGCCACTAAAATAGCCTGATATTCTAAATGTTTTGTAGCAGGACTGCTGCTTTCACAAAGAGTTGATGTGATTTACTTAAATGTCTTCGAGTTTACATTATCTAGAAATTTAACCTGATGGGAGGCAAAGAGTACAAAATGGGAGCAGTTGTCACTGGAAAGGCAAGCCCCTCTTTCGAGTGAGTGCCAGTCTGATTGAAAACATGTCCCTGTCTCTTTAATATCTGTTCAATGTCCTGCACAGTCAATATAGTGTTATGCTTTTGCAACTGTGTTAATTTGGTTTGGCAGTTTGCACTCTATTCCAGAGGAATTACCACCCTATAGAAGTACGAAGGCAAGGAACCCTCAGAGGGTTCCACCCAAAAGGTGCCAAGGGACAATCCTAATGGCTAAAGGTACCTTAGGAGTCCCCATAAGGAGAGAAGTGCTGCCACTGGAGGAGAAGAGGGAGGATGGTGGGGCAAAGAAAAACTGATTCACAATGAGGCTGAGAAGAACTATTTATATGGCTGAGGAAGTGGGAGTGACTGGCTGCTTAGCCATTGAACTCCAGGCATAGCCTTTCCAATTCAATGTCCTGCACAGCCAGTATAGTGTTATGCTTGTGCAGCTGTGTTAGTTTGGTTTTGGCCATTACATTCTCTATTCCAGAGGAATTACCACCCTGTAAGGGTGAAAGGTAAGGAACCCTCGGAGAGGGTTCCACCTCTAGAGGTGCCATGGGATGATTCCCATGGCTAAAGGTACCTATAGGAATCCCCAAAAGAAATGTAGTACAATCATATCCCAAAGAATGAGGTGACACAAAGCTTATGAACAAGCAGTAACTGTGACATAGGAGCATAACTGTAACATAGTATTAGAGAAGCATAGGCAGTTTGATAACATAATGAGATGCTCCGTTTGATAATGTAATGAAATGCCCAGGTTTGCATAGCATGATACTGATGGTTTGCATTGAGGATGAGGGGATTCTGTAGGGAGAGAGAGAATGGCAGGACATTCTCAACCTTCATCCAACAGCTGAACCTACCGAAAGAAACTAGAGTACACTACTATGCTAACTAGCAGTTATGACCTGAGGCAATGGAGGAGAAAAAAACCTATGAGGAGGAAACCTCTGGGGATCCAAGGCATAGGTCACCTTCCCTCAGGCTTGGGATAGTTCATTTAGTTACGGCTCAGCAGCTGCACTGGAAAACCCAATTAAGGAAGGTGGAAAATATTCCAATTTGGAGGAAGGCTCTCACTCAAACTCTCTAGCGGAATGCCGTGGAAGGTTCGAGAAAACCCTGCAACAATAAATGCAACCAAGGTGGAGGAGGAGAGTAGCAACTGCCGAGGCACTCACTTGGCTAACCCACAATAAACTCAAACCAGATGAACCTGAGGCAGTCATAGGGAGAATGCAGTGAAGATGTTGCTAGGAAACCATTAAAGCCAATGGACAACTGTTATACTGGAACACTAAAGCCAAAGGAGGTCATCGTAACCACCTTTCACTGCCAGGAGCTGTTGCCGTGTATGTAGGCAGCTAAAGCCAAGCCCAGGGTGAGGACATTCCCAGCTATGGGCCAGGTGAGAAGGATCCCACCCCAAGTTGGACACTCTAAAGATGTAGACTAAATGCAGAGTGAGACCATTGTCTTCAGGAACCCTGTACCAGAATAGAATAGCTTGCATGCCCAGAATTAGATTGAGAGCTGAGAAGCTGTTGAGCTGGTTGAGCACTAGTGTGCTGATCATATTCAGCAGTGAGTGCTGAGACCTTGCAAGGTCAAAGGCAGATTGAGTGCAGCAGACATCCCAGAGGCTGAAGTTGAGAGGATGCAGTGAAGCTTGACAATTGATTGCATAAGCAACATGGACCTGTATGTAGGTAAGTAACAGAGTAGTAATAAGTGGACCTGCACGTAGGTCTGCATAATGTAGTAACAATGAAACAGCACTGAATAGTGGGGCAAGTCAACCAGACATTTAAAAGCCAAATCAAGGTGACAACTACTCTGAGGATTTTTGGTGGTGAAGACAGGATTTAGAACACAAAAATTAGCCACATGGGGCCATGACTCCAAATACTTCCCAGTCCCCGCCGTAGGACAAACAAGAAAGTGATGGGGGCCAAGAATCAGATGTAGATATTAAAACTAGGTTAACAGCCTCAGCAGGTGCTTTTGGCTGACCTCAGAGTAGAACAGGGTGAATAAACATAAAAGCAACATCTGTATGGAGTACACTGAGTTGTAACTGAAATAAACATAAATAAGGAGACACAAGTTCTGAAAGCAGGTGTAGTCAGGCAGTGCAATAAACCTGCTATAATGATACAAGTAGAATGAGAGAACATGACTGAGCTGCATAGCTACTGTAGGTTCAGTGTAAGCCTGAGTCAGTGAAATCAATTGAGGATGCAATATGGAGCAGCTATGGTTGAGCTGAAGCACACAAATAATGATTGCAGTTGCATTGCAGTAGTTTGAGAGTTGCGAGTAACTGAAAGCAAGCAGTAGGAGCTCTGGAACAATATGCTAGGAGTTTGGAGACAAAGCCACCCCAAAAAAAAAAAGCCAAAGACATACAAACACAGAAAACAGAAAGCAAGGAAAAAGAAGCACACACACAGCGAAGTCAAAACACAAACCAGAAGCAGGAAAATAAACAGAAATCCAGCAAAGACAAGCAGGAGCATGGAGGTGTTCCATCATCCCAGGCCCCAACCAGCTCAGAGGACAGACAGAGCCTTCAGCTGCAAAGAAAAAGTGATTCACAATGAGGCCGAGAGGAACTGCTTATATAGCTCAGGAAGTGGGAGTGGCTGGCTGCATGGCCATTGAACTCCAGGCATAGCCTTTCCAAATCAATATACACAAGACTCAGCCAGGTGCCTTGGAGCACAAATAATCTGCAAGAATGAGAGGTGTTAGAGGGGATAAATGTGCTCAAAATGCAATTATTAGAAACACAAAATGCAAAAGCCAGCCAACACAAAACCTTGTATTGCAAACAATGTCCCCGCAAAGGTTGCTTTTACATTCTGAAAAGCTTTGCACAGAAAGGGCAGCCCTGAATGCTGGAGGTGTTCTCTATTTTTGAAATGTATTTAATTCAGCTTAATCAGCTATGAACTTAATCATAATGTGTGGCTCAGCTTATCTCTTGGGAACATTCTAGTGCTGCTGCTTGAGTACATGGTTTCCCCTCTTCTTTATGCTCCAGGTAGTTTTAAGATTTCTATGTTCAGTTGAGAGGGACCTGTCTGGGGTAGGAAGGCTCCCAGTGGATTGGGGAGGGTTGTCCCTGGAGAAGGATTCTATACAAAGGAGACAAAGTTCATTTTTTAGGGAGAGCAGCAAGCACCTTGTTGTGTGGCTGAGCAGACAAACTGCAAAAGCAATTGATGGGGGGAGGGAGGAACGGGAGGAGGGATATGTATGCTCCTTTTCCAACCACCTAAAAACGAAATCGATATATACAGTAACACTCATATAAATAACATTATAATAAGGCTCAAAATGAGAACCAAACACCGACACAGCATACATTAAAAACAACAGTCTATGTAAACCATTGGGAATCATGGAGGGAAAATAAGCAGGAAAGTAAGAAAAGAAATGGGATTAGGTGATGGGAAGTGGACAGGATAGAGAACAAAAATGGTGGGGGCAGGAACAACTGTTTTAACAGTATTATTTCTACTTTGTTTCATAACCTACAGATATCAGTATGTATCTGCACTTTTAGTTAGCTTTGTGATATTCATAATTTTAGCCCATGTTTTGATGTTTGCCTTGTCTCCACTGTAACCTCCCCATATCTCACTTGAAAGTGAGCACTGGCATTAGTGTGCCTTTCATGGCCACCAGTTCTCAAACAATAAATGACTCCTTAGCCAGGGAGGGTGACATACATTAATATTAATGACTGCCAGGCTCTTCCCTTTTTGCGAATGCTACCTCCTGAATTAGAACCTATACAACTGGATTTGCATTTATTTTGCATAGGGATTGGTAGCACCTAAATCACAATTGTGGGGTGGGCATGATTATTTAGGGTCTTCGAGAGGAACAGAAAAAATGCCAGCATTGAACCTACAGGTTACAGCTGCAATGGATTCTTAGTCTGCTACTTTTTCATAGCATAATGAAGTGCAGCTCCCCTGGTAATGCTGATGCCAGTCCTTATTTTACAAACTAAAGGTAATGCAAACCTACCCCAGTACCTTTTCTGCAAATGTCCATGATGCTTAGGGGAACAGTGTGAAAACATGCAGCACCAGCTGTCCTCCCATTCATTAATTCCCAATTCCGATTGCTAATGGGGGCAGAGGCTGCAGTAAACTACAGAAACCCTCTATCAATCATCCAATAAATGCAGAGCAAACATTGCAGATGGGCTGGTGCTTGAGGAACAGCTCAGAGATGACTACTGGAGATCAAGAAACAGCTTAAAGATTGCTACTGCTTTTGTGGGATCAAAAAGAGATGGTGACTACTAGTGGTTGAAGGACAGTTTAAAATGTTTTGGAGATCGAGGGAGCAGGTTCAAGATTGCTACTGGCCCATGTGAAGGATGCAAATAAAGTTCTTCTGCACACTGCCACACTACCTTACCATGCAAAGGTCTTCTGCATGGTAAGGTGATGTGATAAACCCAGCAACACATTATGCGCACTTGTTTGATGAATAGATTCTGTAAGACAAGGGGAACGTAACTGGCCTGTTTTAACCTGAGCCTCACTGCCTTTACCAGGGATAATTTCAGAGCTAAGAGGGCCCCTGTCTATAGGCTGAACCCTCCCATTATAAGGAAATGGCACTGCTATATTAGTAGCTGGGATTCACTTCAGAACTATGGGGCCCTGTATATAAGAAGAGTTTCTCCCCCATTATAAGCAAATAGTGCTGCAATATCAGCTATTGAGCACTTTAGAATAATCAAATGAAAAAACAAAATAAAAAAAAATACTACCATATGCCTCAAACATTCCACCAATGCCAACATGTCATTGAATAAAATTAAAAATACACCCCAATAAAGTTCTGAATCAGATGAGGGTTTCCTTTTTAATTTCATTTTATTAAAATTAACAAAACTGGACAACTGGGAAATGGGGTTCGACAGGCTCTCTACATGTAAGTGACTTAGTCATATCATTAGAAGAGGGATGGATGATTTTGACAGTGAGCCACAGTCTGCTTTGATTTAAAGAAGAGCTGATGTACCATAAAAGCTATTTTAGGCCAAGTAAAAGGCAGATCTACTATGAAAAAAACCAGAGTCGATGTCAGGACAACACAAGCTACTGTACAGCAAGCTTGGTGCTCTGCACCATTTTAATGTAAATTGTAAGCAGCACCAGAGTTTGACTGTCCCAGTTAGAACCACTGTTGGTGTTTGACCAGCTCAGCTTGGAGGTTATTACTACACTTCACTGACCTGTCTCTTTCCGCTCATCCTGCATGGCGCATTCAACTCATGCCTCCAGCCACCTCTGCCTGCTGGGTCTGAACCCTACAATCTCTCTCTCTCTCTCAGTCAGCCCGAGCCTTAAACAAAACTGGAGTTCCAGTCTCAACGTGATGACCGGCCTGATCACTGACTTCAACTAACCCACTGAGCTCTATCGCAAGCATCTAGTTTGACCTGTGTCAGACAATGAAAATTGTCCTGCTGCTTGCTCCACAAAAGTGAGGTTCATGCCACATATATGAAGTGGCAAAAGTGTGGGCTGGTGACATAGTGCGAATAGTCGGCCTCCTCGCTCCTGTCCTGGCTACTGATTTGAATGGAGAATCATTGCCCTGACAACATGGACCAAGGCACATAAGCTGCAGTCCTTCCCTCATTTTTTTTACTTTTATTTTGAGCAGGCTTCAAAAAAGAGACAAAATCAGAGTAAAGAGGCAAGATTCGACTTCTCATGAAAACAGAGCTGCATGTGTTCTGGGGCGGTTGGGTTTTCTAAAAACGGTTCTGCATATCTCTAAAAAGACACCCAAGGCCAAAGAGCAAAACTGGACAAATTATTGGTGGTGCCGAGCCGCTTCACAGATTAATGCTGTTCCAATATTTTCATGCCCACGACGACGACATTTATTTTCATTGTACATCTGCCTATATTATTTGTGTTAATTCATGAGATGTCCTGCGGGATTCTAGAGGATGCGCATTTCATGGCAATGCCCCTATATGAGTTCAATGCTTGCAGCAGAGCCCCAGGGCAGGGGTTTCATGCAGTTGGCAGATATGAAACCACAGAACTCGAAAGAAAAGAGAATGACAACCACAGAACTCAGAAACAAAATACTGCAGCAATCAGGGACTTCCGCACGCAGGATCAGCTTCAAACTACTCAAACAGAGCGAGAGGCTGATGCTGCAATGGTGAGGTGGTCCCCGATTGCTGCAGCCAAACTGCTTCAAGTTGGTGGCACACTTGTAAACTAGTGTCACCACCAGCATGTGCTAGCATTGATGACACACAGCCAACCTCCACAAAAACAGTGGCAGCACTGGCTGCAACAGTGCCACACCTGCACAACCTGCTTCTCTCCTCAGCTGCCACAACATGTTTCTTGCCCATGCATGCAAGCAAACATAAAATTAATTCTTCTGTATGGAATACAGTAAATCAGAGTATCATGTATAATTACTTAAGCATATAAATCGGTATTAGACACTTAACATGTTATGTTTCAACAGCTTCATAACAGAAGAAAGCACTCAGAAAAATCAATATAAAGGCACACTTTAATTGATTATAATGCTCCTTGAGACAATCCTTTCTATTTTCAGAGTAAAAAAAAAGATTACAATTATATTATGGAATTATACTTTAAAGTAAAACTAAAATATAATTTTCTCTGCAAAAGATCATTTATCCTGGATATTATGTTAAGAGTTCATGTGCCACCTTAAGTGGTGTCATCTTAACAAACATGAATTCTAATTGCTTGTGTAATACATGTATATGGTTTCTGTTTTCCAAAGCAGTAGCAAAATAATTAAGATTGCTTCAAATAACAGTTTTACTTACATCCTAGGCTACTTTGACCTTTTTCAATTATACAAATTAGTGTGTAGAGGCATAATGAACAGAGAGAAAATGTCACTTATTTTGCAATTTTTAATTTGTTTTTCAGTTTTTTTGTTGTTGACTATGAGTGGCAATTCTGCTTATTTTCAGCATCATCCTTGGGAGAGGGAAGATACAGATGTAAACTGACACACAGAACCAAATTTAGCTGTTAGTGGTATTTTAGTAAATTGAGGGAAATTTGTCCAGGACACCAGGAAATTCCTTTACTCTTCCATTGTGGGTGCTGTCACCAGTGGAGGAGAATGGAGTCTCCAGTCCAGGACGAAACCCAGAGATGGTAAGAAGTGTTTCTTCACAGCAGCAAGGGGTACCAGAAACTCTAAGTATGGGCCATGAGGACTTGGATTCTGAGGAAGAAATGTTATCAGAGGAAGAAATTGAGCCTCTACAGGACCTACCTATGGAGGACATGTTAACTGACTAAGTTGATAATGTTAACATGAGTACTTTGGCAGAAGATGAGCTTAAACTACAGAGGGACTTGGATTACAAAAGAAACAATTATTAGAAATGATGGCAGAAGCAGAGAAGGAATTTCAAACCCATAAGAAAAAACTGGAGAAGGAGAGAAAAAAATATTCAGCTGTGATCCGCACTTAGGGCAGGGCAAGCGTGAGTTACCTTCCAGTCTGTGGATGTTTCTACTCCCAGCAGTGAGATACAGCTGTGGAGGATGCATCGGTGGACATCAGTTGGAATTCAGGGATTTCACATGTGGTATTTCCTCCTCAGGTCAGTGGGCCCCAAAGAACAACACTGCGACTAGCTGGTTGGATCTTTCAAGAGGCACGCTGGATCCCAGACCCTCCGATCCCAATTCTGGGGACTCCAAATTGGACTAGAAGCACCATTGTGTGAAATGGGGCCAGGTTCTTACCCTGAGCTCCTGGAGGAAGCAGTTGTGCATGGAACAGCTGCAGCAGCCACTACTGAGGAGGCGTGGTCCAGCCCTCTGCAACTGTGCCAGCCACCAGCAGCAGAGGTGAAGTGCGGCAAGCAGATGGAATAGAGGAAAATCCCCTGATGTTCAACAGAAGGACTCTGCAGACAGGTCAGCAGAAATGAAGCAGATACATGATGCTCAGATACTTCATGACTTTTGCAACATTACATCAGAAGGGACTGAAAGGGAGAGGAGAGCAGCTCCCAGACCAGGATAAAATCAGCCTAACAGCAGTAATGGAAAAGATAAACACCCAGCAATGCCAGCCTCTTTTGGCAGCTAGCTGAGGCAGTAAAAAGAAGATTTGTTGTCTATATTCATTTTAAAGGGGAATAAGTAGGATCCCAGACAGGTTATTTGTGGGAAATGCTGTTGATTGACTCTATGCACTTTACTCCTGCATAAGTGTATCGTCCATACTCGCTCAGGTGATAGCAAGTACAATGTTAGTTTCTGTTCTGCAGTACTTCTAGACAAGTTTTGAAAATTGTATTATACAGTTAAATATACACCAGCGTGGCAAGGTTTCTATACCATCCCAATATCTAAACCCTCTGTCAAGACAGTCACTATATTATTTTGGAATGAGGGGTGAGGGTCAATGACATAATATTCTAGCTGGAAAAATGCCCTGACATACAGGTAATCCAAACCCTATAATGGATAATGGATGGTAATTGGTTTTGGACAGGGGCTGGACTTTTAGAGTACAACTGAAACACATGGATGAGGGCATTAGACATCTTCCCATATCTTTTCCTGGGAAGAGATTGTGGTACATTGTTTTACCAAGGACAATCAAAAGTTGTTATAAGTGTGGCCCATTGTCATATTTAAATAAAGATTGTAATCAAGTCAGATGTTTCCAGTGTGGGCAGTTGGGGCACACAGCAAATCTGTGCACTGTCCCAACAGTATGCAATCTATGTGGAGACAATGAACACTCATTTGGGTCATGTCCTTGGGCTGCTTACAACTCTGAGGACTCCTTAGAGCAAGAATTTTACTTGCATAGAGCTACGAGAGCATACAGATGGAGGCCTTCTCCCTCCACCCCAAGATCAGAGAACCAAGGAACAGCAGAACCCACAAGGCCCCCTGAACAGGATAGTCCCACCACATGGATGAACCTAATTTGAATGAACAACCTCAATCTGAGGCACCTGAGCAGGAGAATAGTATGCTCCTCCCGCCCCTTCTACAAAGCCACAGGATTTACGAGGCTGGGCCAATCTACTGTGCCACAGCGGAGTATGAAGTTGTAACTAAAGGCACAAAAGGTACTCACCGGAAAGCTAATCTTTCTACTACCAGAAGTGATGTTCCTGTTTGTAATACCTATGAGGTACTACAAGCTGGGTGACCAAATGGAAGAAACAGATAACTCCTAAGGAAGATCAAGTGGTACCAGTACTCCAGAAGCCTGTGGGTAAACAGGCCAGGGTAACAAGACAAGTTCAAAAACAAGGATTTTCTTAAACATAATCCTGGACTACCTTTAAGGCTTGCAAGCCTGAATGTAAATAGTACCAAATCAGAGATCAAAAGAGATACTACTTTTGCCGTACTACAGTAACTGCAGTATGATATAGTTCTATTACAGGACACTAGGTTACAGACTACTAGGGACATTGGGAATGTACAAAATGCTTGGTAGTTGGGGACTCTCATTGGTCCATAGAAGAGGACCTGTGCAGCGGGTTGAGGATCTGTTTTACCAATCCAGGGCTCACTGTACAAGATTGGTCGATGTTTTGGGGCTTTAATTCTAGATGTGGGATTTGAGGATTCACTTACAATGTATATGTCCCACAAACAAAAGCACTAAGGATGGAACTGTTGAAATTTGTGCAGCCCTATTTATGCACCAACAAACAGGTCCTATTTGGAGGGACTTTAATATGTTTGTTGAACTCAGACACTAGAGCAAACAAAGCAAAGATTAATAGTGACATCGCTTTTTGCATAAGCAATTAAGCAAACTGGTTTGAAAGATACACAGGCTGCACTGTTCCTGCGCCTAAGCATACTTTTTCAAATGGAAATTATCAAGCATATAGATTTTTGGGTAGCCTCTAATATAACTTCTGTCTCCTTTTTAAAACAGTTCCTGTGGAAACATCAGACCATGCTCTCAGAGGCATATACATATCCACTACACCCCTAGGGTGGGAGGCGGAGGTGGTGTATGAATGCAAGCCTCTTGGAAGACCACTACTGTAAGTCAGGACTTACTTACAATATTAAAAGATAGAAGTACTGCCAGCCTGGTGGCACTGAGGGCTGAGACACTGGACACCTTACCTTAGATAATGCTGGTGGCCCATGTTCGGGAATGAGCACGGTGCCGGGGTTGGCAGGGGGTGAAAGGATTGAGCGTCTGATGGACTGACTTTCTCCAAGGAGTGGATTCCCAGCTGTTGGACTCTGTCTGCTCTCTAGTGGAGGCTGGGGACACAGCTGCCTTGTTGTAGACAGCGGAGGAGTTGGGGCAGACACTGGGAGGGAGCACATGCAGACGCATGCATGCTCCCCTCCACAGGCATCATTGCACACCTCAACTTCTGGGGAGAAACTACAGAAAATCCATTGCTACAGCAGTATGGTGGAGGGTGCTTGCAGGCTCCACTCCCAGCCAGCCACAGCACTGACCCCTTGAATCTGGTCTGCAGTGGGGTTGGGGAACTTGCTAGCCCCTTCAGGCATGGTAAGCCCTGGGGTCAGGTCAGTGCCGGAGGTGGATGTTGTGGGACAGAGCTGGGGCTCCTTAAAGAAAAGGGTGCTGGCAATGATAAAAAAAGATAGAAGTACTGTAGATATCTTGTATAACTCCCATTGGATTGGTGGGCTGATACAAAACAGCTGATTACTAACTTCTTAAAACTGTAGCAGTACAAAACAGTGTCAGTAAGGAGAAAATTACTTGCAGGTAAGAAAACATTGAATAAACTGATATCTGAGCAGTTAGAACAAAGGAATGGATAGAAGGAACAAATAGATAAAATCAAACAAGAAATGTTCCACCTACAATATAATAGCAGACATCCCTAGAGTTAGAACAGAGATTTGGAACCTAAGGATCAAAACACCAGACTACCCCATTAGAAGATTGTTATGCTAGGGTGCGTAAACATCAGATGGTAGGTATCAAGGATAAAGCAGATAATCTACTTACAGATAATAAGGGCATACTGGAAGAACTAGGAAGACAAATTAAAGAACAACAGGTGCATTTGGCATCCAGCCCTGCCTATTTTGTGCAGGTTTTGAGTGCCTAGAGGTTCCACAATTGAGTCCTGAGCAGTCTGCAAGACTCTTAGCCCATTGTCTTTGCTTGAACTTACTGAGGTCATTAGGTCATTTAAGAAAGGGACAGCACCAGGGTCCGATAGACTCTCCAGTGAACTTTACCTTAAGCTATTGCAGTTGATTCCACGGGAGTTGCTTAACATTGCTCAAGCTTTCCAGTAAGAAATGGACTCAATAAGCAAATGTTTGAATGATTGCTAATTTTTTATACATAAGGGGACAAATCAGTTTTGCAGAATTGGAGGCAAATCACCTTATTAAACATGGATTTTAAAATTTTGCTAAAATCCTTAGTATTAGACTCTCTAAGGTTTTAAATTCATTAATTCATTCATCACAGTTCTGTGCGGTGTCTGGGAGAAGAATCACAGATTCTTTATTCCTGCTTAGGCCATTATGGAACAAGGGCTCAGGGTAATGCTGAAGGCTTTGTGATAAATATGGATCAGTCAAAAGTTTTTGATAACGTGTCTCATGCATTTTCGTAGGAATGTTTAAATGCATATGGGTTTCCAAAGCAATTAATTGCATGGATCAAATTATGTTATCTGGATGCTTTTGTTAGGCCATACGAGAATAAATGGATGGGGCAACAGCGTAGGACTAGGAAAGGGGTTCATCAGGGTTGTCCCTGAGGCCCTTTGTTGTATATTTTAACAATTGATCTGTTAGTTATAATTCTTGTTTCTTTCCTAATATTTTAGGTGTGCACCACAAAATATGTTCCACAATCAAATGTATAGCCTATGCAGATGATGTCATTCTGACAGTTCGTGGATGAAAAGTAAGGGAAAATGGGCTAATAATCTGGTCAAATCCCTATCTGCCATTTCAGTAGAAGAGATAAATACTGATAAAATGCACTGTATCCCTATACGAGTAACTTCTGGGACCCCAGAATCAGTAGGGAGGTCAAGGTTGCCCTTGAACCTTGTAAAATTCTCAGTATTTGTTTTGGTCAGGGGACATGCCACATTATAATTGGGCATATCAAACTGGAAAAGGTCAACAGATGGTGACTAGATGGAATAGGTGTCACATGAACAAAATGAAGAGGGTCTGTTTAATTAAAACCTTTTGGTATCACTTTTCCTCTTTCTAAATTATGTGTATCTGGTTCCCAGGTAATTGGAAACTAGATTGTATTACTGTTTTTGTGTATGTCTCTGAGGCAGTTGCCTGAACCCCATTAAAAGAAGTATTACATACTTGGAAAGGAAGGAAGGGTTAGGTATGTTGAACCCAGTAGTTTTTATATTGGAGTATTTTCTTTTATGCTTATTTGTTACAGATGGTGCTGAAAACATATCCCAGTGGTTGGCTTCGGTGATTCCCTCTTTGGAAGAAGTTATGCTAGACTAGCAAACATGGAGATTAGACATTAAAAGGACTCTGAAATTAAACCCCTTATGGATGGATTGTTTTGATAGTCTGAAAAATGGAATATTACTCAGTCTATGTTACAAACTACTCCTCGGAAACTTCTAGAGTATATAAATTAGTAGTGGAAATTATTTTTGAATAACCCTTTCTACACCTGCCGGTAGTAGAACAAAAAGCTATAGGAGAGCTCTTAAATGAATCCAGAATTCCTAAAAGATGTGGGATGTGGTTTAACTGTGGGTTCACGATAGAATAAATGTGAAGGAAAACCAAAAATACAAAGAGATGACAGAACGTTACTGTCCTAGAGAACAGTGACAGTCTGAAATAGAAACCAGGAACATCTTTATTTTTATGCCCGTATATAACTGTGTTTTGGAAGGAACTCTCTGTCATATGGGACTCTGATAACTGGTTTTATATATACATATATATATATATATGTGTGTGTATCTCGGTCATAGTATTTAAGGGTTGTTTCCACTGGGTGGAAACACTATGCACACTGGATCCTTAAGAGTACTCATGGCATGTTTGGTCTAATATGGCAAACATGCTGTAGGCTAACACTTCAGAAACAACATATCTCACAGATAAAATTGATTCAAATTATTCAGAAATAGCTACAAGCTCTTAAACTGTCTGAATATAAACAGGTGGACAGGCAACTGTGGCACGCTCGTTGGGATGCTTTAAATAGCTCAGATGAGCTGAATACTACATGGCATTTAACATGTGAATAATTTACTATAATTATAAGTAGAAAGAATACATGATGCAGGTATTTAGGGGTGTGTTAAGAACAGAGAAACACTGGGTTCTAATTTGATCCTTTTTCTCTTTCTTGTTAATGTATAGATGTATAGATGGAATATGATACAGGGATAAATATGAGGTATACTTCAGGTAACTTTTGGATCTATAGAAACAAATAAATATTTTTAGGAACAAAATTGTATTGTTGATTTCTGCTTTCTGGTGTTTGCTCTTATAAGGAAAGGTATTCTACCATCGTTTTGATGAATGAAAAATCATTCCCCGCTCTTAAGTAGTGTGGTGGGGAGGGTTGAGATAATATGTCCTAAACACTTATTTTGATTTACATTATGCTTTCTCTTGTTTTTTAACGTTACCAATTTATAAGATTATGTTTCTTGGTAAGGTGGTGCAGGAAATGGGTATGCATTAATACCTGCTTGATCTGTTATTAAGTTTTTCTTTTCCTCATATTTAATTTGAGGTGAAGTTAACATGGTTTGTTTTTGTTGTTGGATTCTGATTTGATTTTGCTTTTTAATTAAAAAAATCTCCTACTCTTGCCAGTAGGGGGACCTCTCGACTGTCAGCTCTGATGGCCAACCTAGCATTGCAGTGAAGGATGGACCTCAACAGCCGTCAGCCCTGATGGAGAATGCTATGTCTGCGATGTCAGCAGTTTCAACAGTTCATTAATGTTTGCTACATCCCACAGCACTCAGAGGCAGCATGTGAAAATTTCTTACCTTGGCAGCAGCCTGCACACCACACCTCAGAGCAGGTCTCAGTACCTGCCAATAACATTGCTTTCCTGCTTCTGCTCTCTGGACTGAAAGTGCAGAGTGAACATTTGTCTCAGTTGTTCGACACATCAGATGCATCCCGCCCATGGACACCTAAAAGCCCTAACATGGATCTGGTGTTACTGTAGGCCACAAGTTCACCTGCCCGAATGCTGCCTCTGTGATCATCTGGGCAGGTAGTCCTGCTGCACCTGGAACTTGGGAGGCCACCTTGAACAGGATATTGCAGCTTCAAGACCAAATGTCCCATACACAGCCCACCCTGGATGCCATGAACACAGATGGTAACACTGGTGTGCCGATAAGCTCTACTGACATTTTCTCTACAATAACTGAATCATCCGTGCTTGTGAACACTGTCAGAATACACTCGGCACTCGTGGAACAGCTGCCATGGAATTCTCATCTGAGTCGTCCGGGCGGGGGTTGTCAGATTTTGGGCTCAGCAGAGGGCATACAGGGCAGCTTCTTAGCCCTTGTTTGGTCCCATTGGTTTCCCATCCTGCAGGCCTACCACCTGCCTTGGACCCAATTACTTTTCCTATTCTTATCTCGCAGTGTGGCACAGAGCATTTCAGCTTGCTTACTGGAGACACTGGCACACACATTTCCACTTCAAATGATACAGTTACCCTGAAATTGCTGTGAGCCAGCTACCTGGCTTGCTACTACTGGAAACCCTCCATTCAGATACCACATGTGCTGAGGGCACCAACTCATTTGGACACAGCTGGGAGTTCACTGCCACAGTCCAGCATCACTGTGCCCACTGTGGTGAGCCAGGATTAGTACAGATGACTTCCTCAGAATAAGACCCTCAACATCATCAGCCAGGATGGCATACAAGTACACCTCCTTGTCCAGCGGCTGGGCAGCCTGTCACTACTTCTCCTAGTTGGAGCCTGGAAGGTTTGCAGAAGGCTGGCTAGATAGTCCACCCAGATTATTTATTTATTTAATTAATTATTTGAATTTTGATGACTGGGTAGGTCAGCTGAGACAAATTCCTTTTTCAGTAATGACCAGAGGAATAAAGCATTCCAGAACAAACATGATACATTAATACACATAGAATAGTACAGTGAGTTACAATATACAATTAAGCCATAGGTAAAATAACTACAGTGCTTGAGTAGGCAATAACCAAAGTTCAGGACTACTGGCAGTCTGCAACTAGCCAAGAGAGGCAGGAGGCTGATTAACATTTTATACCATGTGCAGGAACACTTATGCCATTCACATACCAGATGTCAACAATCCAAACAGCAAGATAATTAAAGATAGCCAGATTCAACTGCATTTGGTCAGAGACATAGGGTTCAGGTTACAATCAGATGTTATTCTAGGTAGAGAGGAGTGAGAAGTGGAGAGAGCAGGTTGTCTTTGAGATAGGAGAGAAGGAGGCTATTTCTGACCATTATGGAGACTGAGAGAGACATGTAACATTAGTCACATGTGGCCTTACTTGTAAATAACAATTGCCTCTGCATTGAGGGGTTTGAAGAACTCATCCTTGTAGAGTTTTTAGATGGTTGATGATTTTTCTGGAAAGTAAAGGGTGAGGCAGGTTGTTCCACATTCTGAGGGTTAGTGATGATGTCGATCTTTGGCCTATCTTTAACCTGGCCTTCAGGCCGAGGCTAAAGATAACCAGATAGATAGATGATCATTCCTGGATTCAAGCCTTTTTTTTTTTTTATTTTATTTAGTTGTTTAACCCGGTATAGCACACTAAGCTGAAAGCTTTTTTACAGGAACGACCTGGGAGCACAAGGAGGTTAAGTGACTTGCTCAGGGTCACAGTATGCAAGTGGAAGCTGTGGGATTCAAACCCAGGTCTGGTCTGCTGGATGTCACCAAATTTGCAACTCAGAGCCTTAGACCACTGCGCTATACTGCCTCAGGTTGGTACCTGGCCCTCATGCTGGTATTTTGAATGGATACTTGTAAATCACCAGTTCAGATTGACCCAGAGATGTCCACACTGGTATCCTCTGTTCCACAGCAACAATTTGCTAACATTGCCTCAAACACCAGAACCTCATGGCCAAATCTCCAACGTAGCACAATGCAGGTGGATAAGGTGTTCTGCAGGTCATGGCACCAGCTTCCTGGTTGATGCCCAAACACTGCCAACTCCCCAGCACACCACCTGTGAGGCTCCCTTTAAACCTTCAGACCCTTTTGTGGCACAACCAGTAACAGAACCTTGGCAAAATGCAGTATGCCTGAAATATATTAGGGCAGACAATCTTCCTCCTGACCATGCCTTTTGGTTGAAAGACTATTAATGGACTCCATGGCTTTTGTGCCAGATGACATTTTGCAATCATTTGTGTCTCTGGCTCAGTATTTTAAGATGTCAGTTTCCAGCTTCACTGGATAGATTTTGGACAAAGTATACTTTGTTACAGTATTTGGAACTATGGTTGCCATTTCAGGCGATTCCTCTCACCAGGTCTACCACTTGTATTCTGACTGTGATAGTCTGTAATGAAGGGTAAAAGTTCAGAATGTCATGTGTTGGCTTCAACAACGTTTTGAGGTGCTGGGCTGCTAGGAAAAAATACTAGACATGTATGGGATTTGAACAGGAGGGATGGAAATATAATGTCTTACTTTGAGCTTCAGATTCTGGACTCGCACATCTCCCCAAAAGCTTCTTTCTGGGCTGAGATCCCAGAGTGTGAGATAGCAAGAGTGTTCTATTCGGGTCAACCAAAAACTTGTTTTAAATGTGGATGTAAGCCATCTTAGCAATGTCTGTGACAAGTGACTTTGCAGTCTTGTTTGCTTACAGACATACAGTAGTAGCCACAGACATGGTCAGATATTTCCAGATATTTCACATAATTTCTAAAGAGTTCTCTCTGCTGCCCCTACAGTGGAAATGCAGAAAGTAGGAGATTTCTCTAGAAATGTCACAGAACTTTCAGGAAATATCTGGCCATGTCTTTACTATGACTGTACTGTCTGTAGCACAATGCCAGAACAAGATGAGATGTGATCTTTGCTCAGTAGAAGGCCATTCCTTCCATGATTGCCTGGCTGCCCACAATAATTCATCAGGTATCCATCAATTGTTCACACCTCTGACCCCTTCCTAGCCGACGCTGACCACAGACTCAACTGGCAATACCCTCACTGGCAACTGCTGCTGTAATCTCCACCACCTCTGAGGGTCACTCTTTGCTTGACCTACTCATGGACACTTCTACTGTTTCATTGGTGCCTTTCTCTACAACTCCTGAAGCTTTGATCCTCCGTCTCCAGCCTCATCAAAGGTAGTGATACCATTTCTTTCATTGGATGCCCCTGCTGCATCATCCATGCCACCTCCTACCCCTTCACAGTTGTACCCATACAGAGGTCCCTCTGGAACAGACTTCCTCCCAATATCCACAAGCAACACCTCCCTTGTTGATTCCTCTACAGAACAGATTCCATCCACTGGCCACACTTAAGATAGGGGAGACACTGATGCAGATATTTATTTGGATGCATTGTCACCAATTTCTTTGGCTTTGACAAATCACAGGACACTGACAAGGACATTACAAAGTGGATATTAACTTGCAAATGGAAAGTAGGCTTATCACTTGGTTCAAAAGTAAAGTTCAAGGAAAACATAATCGGGCATCCTAGTTTCAGGTGTTTGACATGTAATGGCTTTACGCTTTTACTTTTTGTAAGAAAGTTGCAATGCTGAATGTAAATAACCTGCTGAATCCCATACAAGGAAGGTACTATTGCAAATCCTGCAGGATAGTGGAGCGGAGTTGCTTTTCCTGCAAGACATGAGGCTATGATATTTGGCCAGCATTGCCACCACTAAGAGACTTTGGACTCCTGGTATTTCCTATTTTCCCTCAGCACAATGCTCGGGTGTGGCTATCTTGTTTAATCATCTTTCTCCCATCAGTTACAAAAGTGATTGAAATGCAACTAGGTAAGCTCTTTTGCTTGGTTGTATAATCAATCAAGGGCATAGAGGCGGATGGTAGTTTATGTGCCTTAATCAAAATTTGACAGGGTAACATTGTTTAAACCTTACATTCTTATTTATGCTCCTCCAGTTAATTGTCTTTTGAGGTGATTTCAATTGTCCTCTCCACCTTGGACATCTAATTTGTTCTGTGATTCCTTATGCTTGCAGGCCATTTGTAGAAAGTCCCACCTGGTGAACTTATTTCATGTTCTCCACCCCTCTGGTGGTTACACCTATTATAGGGCAACATTAGCCACTTGTATTAACTATATATATATAGGTATACATTCATTTTGGCAACTGTGTATCCAGTAGGACTTACTGATCATTCCTCCTAACTGTGTATTAACTATTGATTTGACACTTCAACCTGGGAAGCCTTGCTGGAAGTTGAATAACACCATCTTGACTCTTCTTTCCAGATAGCCTGTGAACACTGCTTTGGGCATGTATGTCAGTCCTGAATTGTACCCGGACATGCTACATTGGTAGGACCTTACCAAACAGTCCCTTGGGGACTTGCCACAGAGCCGAGTCAAGCTGGTTGGCAGATCCACCTACCTTACATATCTGGAATTTGCGTTATACACTCAGAAACTGCTCTCCTTACAGGCAGACAGAGGCTTGTCCCTTACAGACCAAATCCACTCAGTGACTGAACATATGAAATCCATTCAGTGTGACAGAGTTCAATCCTTGATGTTTGAATGGTCATACGGCACACAAAGTAAACACCTGAGGCAACTTATTTTCTAATTACTTCCACAGAGTACAGTTCCATCAGATGACATCCTTGTG
Source organism: Neoceratodus forsteri (assembly GCA_016271365.2). Lineage (NCBI taxonomy): Eukaryota > Metazoa > Chordata > Ceratodontiformes > Ceratodontidae > Neoceratodus > Neoceratodus forsteri. Next base: position 1,219,817,673 of record CM057459.1, on the reverse strand, counting down.
TGACCCTGCTGGGATGGAATTTTCCACCCAGTGGGAATGCAACAGATGACAAGAGACTACTTGCATCAGACAGTTGGTACAGCGTTGCGATTGGAGATTCAGTGTCCCACTTTTGGAATTTCTTTTGCCATGTCACAAGGGCAAAAGTCCTTCTTACTCAACAGATAATGGTATCTGAAGACCTTTCAGCAATTGAGTCTCTTTGGAGACTAATTTCCCTAAGAACAGATGGACTAACATCTGAATTATATCAGCTGTGTCCCTCAGTTTCAGCTCTATACTTAATTCTGTTTTAATTATATTTTAGTTGATTTGTTTATCACAGGAACCATTAGAGAAGCAATCCATTTTGTTTAAATCAGGTGATTGTTGACTTTTGTCAAATTGGAAACCTATTTGTCTCCTGAACATGGATGCAAAATTATAATTTTTTAAGCGATTAGCTCGCTGCCATCATACATACCTTACAGTCCTGTTTCATTACCAGTCGTAAGATACCGAACAATTTTTATTAATCAAGAACTTGATAGCCTCTTGTCAGTCTGGACAGATGAGACATGTTCTCATCATGTTGGACTAAGCTAAGGCCTCAATAAGGTTTCCATGATTATTTGTTCCTCATACTCCAATGGTACAGATTCTCAGATGTTTTAACCAATGGCTGTCGTTAAGCCCACTTCTGTACATACTAACACTGATCTTTTGTTATGGACTGTGACAGAAGCATATATTTATTTATTTATTTGTTTTTGTTAACCAGGTAAGCACTCTAGACATCCAAGTGTCTATTTTCAGGTACGATCTGGGAGAGTTACAGAGTAAACGGGAACATAATACAGAGTTGAGGTAACATACAGGAGCCACAGGCTCCAACAAGTGGGTGGTACAAGCTTATAGTACAACAAGCTCAAAAATGGTCAGGTAAGCAGTCTAGCAACAAGTTACATAACAGCATTGGGAGGTAGAATAACATCAAATAACAACTTGAAATAACATCAGAGAACAACACGAAGAGAATAACATCAAAATTGTTGAACGTCGTCTAAGTAATTGCCAGACATGAGCCCTAAAATGAGAGAGAATGGAAAAAACAAAACAATGCAGAAAGGAGGGATACTGTTATGACAACATTGCCTCTCCAACGGGTGGTAAGTGCCTTATAATGGTTATCAGCAGAGAATTAACAGCAGCTGGTGAAACTGCTCACAGGACCTTCCCTCAGAGAATCAGGAGGAGGTAGAGAATACACTGGGTCTATATGGTACATAGACAGGCTGAGGCAGGTTTGAGGAAGCTCCATAGGGATGTTTTGAAGCTAGATGGGAAGGAGAGGCATGAACTAGGGGCGGGAAAGGAGTTCCACATTCTTGGCGTGTGGCGGAGAAGGCCCTGTCACCTGTGAGGGTGCAGGTCTTGGGAACCAGGTGGGCCCGTGCAGCACTAGATCTTAAGTGGTAGGCAGGGGTTGCGTGTTTAAGGGAAGGGTGAGTGCAGAGGTAGTGACCATTCTAACTATGTTATCTGAAGTTGCCAAGGACAAAGGCATGGTGCTTTTCAGGAGAGCCACTCCAGCTGTGGGTAGAGCTCACAGCGATGTGTAAAGCATCCCAGATCACTGGTATCCCTGCCCCTCTCCACTGCCTCGGTAAAGTTATCGGCATATGCTATTGATGTCTCTTTAGTTGTACATGATGTGGTTTCTCTGGGGAAAATGCTGTTGATTTGAATAATGATATTGCTTTGCTTAAAGGTGCTGGCATCAATTATTCCAAATGTCATGTGCTTCCAATTGGGATGCATGGGGTTCTACCACTGTATATTAGAACATACACAGTGATACTGGCAATTTTTTCTATGGGCTGATCCAGTTATAATTTGCCGTTTTTACTTGCTAGTTATAATGGCAAGCATGAGCCAAGTCACTTAAAGCATACTGTTCTTCACTGGCTGACAGTCCATTTGTGGGCAGGCTGAATGGTCACAGAAACATGACGGCTCCATCGCTCACTTACTGACGAGCCGCCAGTTGTCACAAAGTCCTTCAACTTGGAAAAATTCTTTATTTTGTTATATAAATACTGTATCTGGGTGATCCTGCAATTTATTTTTTTAACCATCTGGTTGATCCTGCTCTTCATCGCCGACAGAACAGAGCTCTTGTAGATACCCACACACAGCGCCAGCCTGATCTCTGGTTTGTGAGTACACAGCACGAGTGCAAGAGTGCTCTGAAACTAAAAGAACTAAAAAACAAAACAAAAACAAAAGAAAGCGAATAATCTGAGAATTGTGTGTGTGTGTGTGTGTGTCTGTGTCTGTGTCTGTGTCTGTGTGTGCGTGTGTCAGTGAGGCCTCAGTTAAATAAGGAACACCACAGCAAGGCTGAAAAATTCCTGTCCAGCAATTATAAAAATATAAGATGGGAAGTGTATTAAACTCAAATTTAACAGTTTGCCCTCAGGTAGGATACTTTAATAAACCCTCGGCATCACCCTCGGGCTTATGTAGCATCCCACTACTGAGGGCAAACCATTAAATTTATTAAGCACACTTCCCATCCATTATTCTATATGTTGGACTCAGTTAAAATTCTTGGTATTTATTTTGGTAGTTCAGACATGCCTGCCCTTAACTGGACACATGTCTTGGATACAAGGGCGCCTGTGTGGCTCTTTGGAAATGCCTGCAGTTGTCAAACAAGAAGAGGGTAGGAGTGATCAAAACATTTTGACCTCTTCTACACAAGGACATAGACAGGATGGAAGCAGTCCAGAGAAGGGCAACTAAAATGGTAAGGGTCTACATCAGAAACCATATGAAGAGAGACTGAGAGAGCTAATATGTATACCCTTGATGTAAGAAGGGACAGGGGACATGATACAAACTTTTAAGTACTTCAAGGAATCAACAAAGTCCAGGAGGGTAGCATCTTTCAGAAAAAGTGTGTAAGAACAAGGGGCACAATTTAAAGTTGGAGGAAGGCTCAGGGTAATGTGAGGAAATTCCTTTTCATGGATAGAGTGGTGGATGCATGGAACCGCCTTCCTGGAGAGGTTGTGGGGTCTAAAACAGTGGGAATTCAAACATGCATGGGACAGACATAAGGCAATTATAGTGGGGTTGCAGGAAGTAGGCTGTTTGTTAACTAGAATCTGCAGCTTATCCAATAGGTAGGAAAATAGGCAGACTGGGTGGGCCAAGTGGTCCTTATTTGCCACAAAGTCTATGTTTCTATGTTTCTATCCTCATCTTCCTGTATATCAGTGCCATATTTCCTATCCCAGTTGAGCTTGAAACCAGATCTATAGTTTATTTTTACCATGGTTTGGGAAGTAGGCTTAATCTGATAAGAGGATGTTCTCTATCTCCCCTATGACAAAGAGAGGATTAATATCCATCATCACCATGCACCTCCTGCCACCCATCATCCTCCATCAATCCTTGGCACCTGGCACTTCCATACAACCCCTTGCTTCCATGCTGGCCTGATTGCCCTAGAAGTCACCCCTCAGACTATCTCAACATCTCCAATTAACTCCACCTCCTGACAGTGGTTTCAAGCTAACCCTGTCAAAGTTTCTGTAACCCTGCTGCTGTTAATGACAGGAGATATCAAACTGAATGTAGGTCCTGTCCTCCCCCATAGATCCTCTGTGCTTTTATGATGGCCCACTTAAACATCTGTAGTCTCTTCCTTAAAATCACATTGCTCCAGCCAATTGTCCTATCCCAAAAACTAGACATTCTTATTGTAACGGAGACATGGTTATAACCCCACATCAAGGATGTATGCATGTCTATCCCTGACTACATACTAATCCTACATGACAAGCTTAGTGGCAAGAGGGAGGCAACATTGGAATGTGTATCAATTCCACCCTCAAGCAACCACCATGTCAGTTTCTCCCCCTTCTTGCATGCAACAGAATCCTTGATGGTGAAAATCTAGCTACCTCACATGATCCCCATCTACATAGCTGGCTTCACCACCTCAGTTTCCCTGTAGCCTCCATCAAGGACCATGTAATGGCCTTTAAATCTTTGCCCTGGATGGGAACTGCATATCTTGGGTGACTTCAACATGAATTGGCTGATCCCTCTGCTCTAACACTAAACCTTGTCCAGCTGATCACAGAACGTAAGTGTCTAAACCCCAAGGCCCAAAATCATTCTCTGCTAGACCTCACACCCTCATCGGATAATCTCTGCTGGTCTCTTGCCTGACTCCTAAGTGACCATAGCCTAATATACTCAATAAGAAAAGTCTTCAAGCAAAAGGCCCCCACAGAACACTGCTGGTAAGATCGTACAAATCCCTGGACCTTGTGTCCTCCTAAATGACCTTGCAAACATTGACTGGACTGTCATCTCTCATGCCCCTCCATAGACCATGTGCTTGATGTTTTTAGGACAAAGTTCCTCTCGGTCTGGGACACCTGCACACCTGTTAGACGAACCGGGTTCAGGGGACCATCTGCCTTGGATCTGCTGATGTCATGACCAGTCTCAGAGCCAGGGACCAGGTGTAAGGCCCATGAGGCTACTGGCACTTACCAGGCTTACCAAAACTACTACATTCTTTGGAATGCATGCACTTGGCAAATCCTTGAGGCCAAAGCAAATTACTTCTGATCCACTTTCCTATATATTATAATATAAACAACCCTAACAATTTCTGAAAAGTGGTCCAGTCACTTTTCTCCCCACCCTGTCATTAAGTCAGGAGACATCACTATCACAGACCCGCTAGAGGTAGCAACAGAATTCAACACTTTCTTCACAAAGTACACGGCATCTCTGGGACTCTCTCCTCCCTCCCTCCATACCTGCCCAACCTCCCCACCACTATCTGCTCAAAGCAACCTCCCATGCCTTCACCTTCAAATGAGTCTTCTGGAAAATGTTTACAATGCCCTGCTTACTTTAAACCCATCCAAAGGCAAATACCCCTCTGGTTTGTACACTGAAATGCTTTTCCTTTCAGCCCCTGCTATTGCATCACCACTGGCTTCTCTTTCCAACCTCTCCTTCTCCTCTAGCGTCTATTCCAGTGGAATGAAACACACTGCAGTTATCCCTCTTCCAAAGGCTGGTGACCCTCCTCCCCAGGTAACTACTGCCCCACCTCCCTACTTCTCACTCTGGCTAAACTGCAGGAACACCTAGTCCTCTCCCAGCTCTCCTCCTTCCTTGATTCTACATCTTTCTTCACTCATAACCAGTCTGGGTTTGGAAGGCACACTCTACCACCACCTCCGTCCTAAGGCTCACTGATGCCATCCTTACTGGTATGGATCAAGCCCACATTACCTCAGACATCTTTGTCAACCCTTAAAGCCTTTGACACTGTGTCACACCCTCTCCTCCTCACTAAACTATCCCTAACTGGACTCTCCAATATAGCTACAAATTGGTTCCATCCTACCTGGTGGGCTGGACCCAATCCGTAGGATTGGAAACTCCACGCCCTCCCATTTCCCATCTCTTTGGGGGTTCCCAGGCTCAGTCCTAGGGCCACTACTGTTCTCCATCTTCCTCAATGATCTGCCCTCTGCCTGCCCACATTCATCCATTCATATGTATGCAGACGACACAGTCCTGTTTACATCAGGCCCTCTGCCCTGATGTGGCATCCAGACTGCAGTTTGACTTCAATGAAGTTCAGCTCTGATTTTGCTCAATTCAGTTATTCCTGAATGCCAAGAAAACTGTCTCCATGACCTTTGGCACAAGGCAGAGACTTTCTCGGCTCCCGCCATCCTCCTTCCACATCCTAGATAGGACAGAGCTGGAGCCTACTCCTCCTTTAGATACTTCAGGGTATGGCTCGACCAACACCTTGATTTTCTGTACACATTGATGCACTCAAAATAAGCTGCACCACAAACTTGGGCCCTATACTGGAACCGCGGCTGCATCTTGGCTAATGGCGCAGTCGAAGATTATACAGAAAATGATCCTCCCTATTTTGACTATGGCAATATAGTCTATAATGCCACTCCCAAAACTACACTAGCCAGACTGGACATCCTTTTCTACTTCTTCTGTCATTTTGTCCTTGACTGTCCTCCAGGCATGCACCACTGTACCTTCTATCAGAACCTGTACCTCCTCTCACTGCATGACAGGAGGTAGTCTCACTGCACCAGACTCATGGCCAAGTTATAACCAAGTCCCTGCCCCCATACCTCATTAACACCCTGTCCATCCCTCCATCACCTTCGCACTCCACAGAAATTACGACATCTGTTCATTCAGCATCCCTCGTATGGCCACTCCTTCAGGACAGGCAGCATTCTCAGATTGAATGCCAAAACTGGAATTCTCTCCTGATGGCCATTTGGCAAACCAGTTATGCCAACCTACTCAACTTCTTCTCCTCCAAGACCACTTCTCCTCCTGTGCATGCACCTAGATGACCTACTTGGTACCATGGCTAAGCAGGGACCCTAGCTAGGGCAATTTGTTCCTGCTGGAAATGTTTAGCTAGCTGTGGCCCAGCAGCTGTTCTGGCCTTTCTTCACTCCACCTGGCTAATCCCAAATGTCCTTAAGCAGGCCTGCTCAGGACTACTGCATGCATCAACCCTGGACTAATGTTCTGTACCTAAAATTGCTGTGTTGTCACATACTGTTGTTTTACTTTATGTATCATCCCCACTTCCCATGACTAACTGTTATTTCCCAATATTTTGACAATGTTCACTAAGCTGTCTGTATCTACCAATCAGTTCATACTGTTATTTCTATGCACAATCTGTCCTGCAATTGTGCATTGCTGATGTATTATGCTCTACTGTTGTACTTATACACTGTATTGACTCCCTTGCCCCCAACCCCAGTGCGTGTCTCAAATCGAGTGGTAGTCTGCTCAGTATGCTTTCCTGGTAAAACTTTTAAATAAATAAATAAATAAATATGGAGAATCAGTTATTTTCTTTTGTAGTATTTGTTTTTATATAGTATTTTTTCCACTATAATATCTTCCCTACGTATCAGGTGCTTTGTCCCCTGGAAAGAGTGGGCAACATATTGGATGACACCCCTTCTTTTGGAATGGGGTAGAACAAAAACCTTTTTTTAGACAGGTACACCATTTTCCTGGGTTTTGATACCTTTAGTGATATTTATTAAACATAGACAGTTATCATGGATGCCATCCACACCCAACATAGGAAAGCTTTTTACAAAGGGTTGATTCTAGTGGATGTACCTGTTATGCCAGGAATACCATCATGCCTCAGACAAACAGCCTTATCATACTGGAATGATAAATTATTCTCTCCCAATATTGGGCTATAGCCTGGCTGTGTTACCATGGCAGGTTGAATGTCAAAGGCAATAACAAGCACAAAGTGTCACAGAATGACTCTGCCTGTGACACAGTTGCCTGACAGTGGTAGAATCCATTCAACACTTGTTTTTGACTGTCCGTATATACTACTCTTTAGGTCATTCTTAGGTAAATCTTGGGCGGATCCTTTGGAGTTCTCTTTCTTATAATAGAATGATTTATGGCTCATTGTCTGGCTACACCTCAGTGCAGGATCCTTCTGTGTTGCTTCTGATTTTTCCTGCCTTAAGGTTATGATTTGGAGGTTTATTGCAAATATGTGTTAGAACAACATGTGTTGGATCTCCCACCATTTTATGCATGGTGGCATCTGACCTTCACCGACAGTGCATAGCAGAAAGAACATGACTTTCACCAACAGTTTGGATCCATCATTAGAAAACACTGCTTGTGGGTTGTTTTTGATTACCTTTTTGAAGCCATGCCAGTACTACAGTATTCCAAAATGAGATGACTTATGGTGATAGCATAGTCATATTTCTTTTCCTATATTTATTTCAGGTGCCTCTCTTGTTCCCTTGTCTGTTTATGTTTATGGGACACAGTGGTAGGGTTGGCTATGTAATGTCTTTCCCTCCATGTTGTATTCTTTCATACCAATATGTTTGTTTTATATTTGCTTTGCCAGCAATGTATCATTAATCATTGATTTTCTTTAATAAACAATTCCCTACTCTTTTTGAGAAGTGTCATGGGATCTTTAACATCCACCTGAACAACCACCAGAACAGGCAGACAGAATCTCAGTTCAATGTTTCATCTGAAAGATGGCACCTCAGAAGTACAGCACCACCCTCTCAATGCACTACAGTGCCAGTATTTGGATTTATCCCAAGTTCCCAGTGTGGGGCTAGAATCCACAACCTTCCAATCAGAGGCAAGTGTGGTACCTGCAGAGCCAATGACACTGCATTTATTATTATGTTGATTTTTTTACTACCTTTAGTAAATGCAGAATTCATTTGCACTCTCATGGTTAACTTCAGGTGCTTACCTCGAACTTTGAGGCTCTCAGTGTTCCCACAATCTGTAGAGCATTCAGCCACTGAACTGCCACTGTTTAAATAAACAAAGAAAGCCTGAGACTGGCACTGCACTATGCTGTCCATTGGTGCATGATGTCACAAACATGAAACCATGGTCCCAAGTGATGTGAAAGCTGAGGCCAGGAATCAGACCTGCAAAAGCAGCACCTAGTGATAACTAGAAGTCAGGCTACAGGACTGAAATTATGCAATGTGGTTAACTTGTAAACTCTGCAAACAGCAGACAGACTACCACTCTGGGACTACATGAAACCATAGGCAAAATTTGCATAGAACCCCTCCCCCAGGATAATGGCATCATGAGTAATATTATACCCACTTTTTACTCATCACAGGTCACACCATCCCTGAACAAACTGCTGCCTTTCTAGATCTAATACTCCTACAACATCCCCCACCAAATCCAACAACTGGATATCCTATCTAGACATAGATGAAGTTGATTAAATTTGTTAAGTGAATTAATCCATAAAGTTAACGCAATCTGCAAGTGCGGCTTAATTAGTCAAGTGCAGAATTTAGCTGCAATGGGCAGAATTTCACCCATGAAAGGCAGAATTTTACACATTTATATTGAAAACTTCATGATTTGTGGTGTATTTACAGCTGCTGAGGGCAGGAAATCTTCCACGAAGTCTGCGGATGTAGATTTTGGACATACGTAGCAACTCCCGGTGAAAGTAACTTCACTGCAACTCTAATCCTTTCTCCCACCTGGAGATTATAAATGCTATTTTTGCTCTTAACAAAACAAGTCACCAGGTGGGGATGGATTTTCTATCAGTCCTTGTATAATATCCTCTCCCCTGATTTTCAGAATGCTCATTCTGATTCTGTTCATCATCCAGTCTCTATCTCTTTCATCTACAGATGCCACAATTACCATACCTCAAAAGGGAAGGATCCATTATCTACAAGGAAACTGCAGGCCTATTTCCCTCATTAATGCAGATGCCAAAATATTGGTCAAGGTTTTGGCCTCTTGCCTAGAACAGATTTTCCCTCTCTTATACACCCTTACCAGATTGGCTTTGTAAAGGAATGCCTCAGTTCAGATCATCTGCATACCTTCATTAACTGTCACCACCTGGGAAAATCCTACCCTCTCCAGTAGCCACCATTTCTACTTATTTCAAAAGGCCTTTGACTCTGTCAAGTGACCATTCCTGTTAGAAGTCTTGCACCAAGTGGGTTTTGGTTCTTATGTTGTAGTAGCAGTACAAACCCTATTTGATGGCTCCTCTGCTTGAATTCTCAAGAATAGCCAGCTCGTCCCCCTTCCAGTTGTGTATGGGGACTATCAAGGCTGTTCCCTCTCCCCATTACTCTTTCAATTGGCTACAGAGCCCTTATCTATGGACCCGGTCTAATCTCCAAATATTGGCCTTTACACCTATGCCACTGAATACAAATGTTTGTCCTATGCAGATTACCTTCTCATCATTTTAACCAATGTTCTAACTGCCATAACTCCATTGCAGCAAGTCTTGTCTACACATTCCACAGTTTCAGGCCTCAAGGCCAGCCCTTGAAATCAGAACTCCTCCTCTTAATCATCTTTGTCTACAACAGCACTTCCTAAACACCACATGGAAATAGGCAGATGAAGGCATTGCATACCTCAGATTACACATTACCCTTCTCTTAAAAGATATTTGCAAGGTCAATTTTACCCACTTACTAGACTTTATTACCTCTGATATAGCACAGAGGAAAATCTATTCACCTTTCCTTTACTTGGAAAATCACTGCACTGAATAATGATGTTGGTCCCCAGGGTCCTCCACCTATTTGCCCACCTCCCAGTAACAATCCCTGTCAAATGGTTTGCCCACCTTAACTGCCTAATAGGTAACTTCTGTTGGGAAGGCAAACCACCACATATCAGTAGGGCAACACTGCAGAAACACTCACAGAAGGACATCCTCCCTTCAAATACTATCATATATCCTTCCTCTGAGGTCAAGTGCTCAAATGGTTTCTTCACCTGTGAACCCCAGACACTTTTGTGTCTAGACCTTGAGGGCCACTGGATCCAAGCCTCATCCCCACTGATTGCCCCTGTCTGAACAAACCACAGGCTATTAAGAACTTCCCATACTTACCATCTCCCTAAAATATTGGAACCAACTTACTCCCACACTAGGACTCCACCCCACCCTCATCCATGCTCCTATATGGAGCAAGCCTCAAAAAGTATACTGGCTACAATGAAAATGGGCCAGGATGTGACAAGTTCACCATCTAAGCCATCCAGACCATCTATACCTGTCAAACTTTGAGGACATCAACACTAGATTTGTTCTTCCCCAAAAACCTTTTGGAGATACCTCTAACTGTGTTCAACACTGGCCCTCAGCTTACAAGGTACTCAGCCCTCTTAAACAGTCTCCTTATACAAAATGGCCTGACCACCAAAAGCAGTGCAGAAATGCTCTACAAGTTGTTTAGAGATAAGGATTCATACCCATTGCTGGTAACAGACAGAATATGGTCAGCTGAACTCAACACATCCCCATCTCTGAACATACCTGGGAGTTTGTGCTGGCGCTCGGGGCAAATGTGTCATGCAGGGCAATTAGAGCCCAGTTAATACAATTAAATATCCTGCACCTTTGGTATTGAACTCCTCAGTTCTTACACTCAAGAGGCCTCATGCCTAACAACAGGTGCTGGCGATGTGACCAGCAGGAAGCCACTGGTCCCATCTGTTGTGGTCTTGTCCTCTGATTCGCCTCTTCTGAGACCACATTCTAGCTTTCTGCAGAACTATCTCACCCAGTCACATCCAGTTGGATGCCCTTTAATACTTTTGGACATATACGCCCAGATCTTCCTAAATCTGACCCACAAATGAATTGGCTTATCACAGTTACTCTCAATGCTAATAGGTAAATTCTTTAGAGATAGAGGTCTGCAGACATCCCTGCTCTGAATAAATGGCACCTGGCTGTGGATCAGCTAGCTTCCCAGGAATGTATTTTCATCAGGTGCTAAACAAACTGCTTGCCTATTACAAGACCGGGGCCCAATTCAAGACGGGCATGCCAGTGTAAGCCGAGCGCCAAACCCCTTGGCATATCTTGCAACTTACACCAAGTGTTACAACAGCCCGGTTACAAGAGGCACCTTGCCCCATGGTGGCTGCAGGCTATGACAACAGTGGGTTACACTCACCCACTACACTGCAGCCTGCAACACCACGGGTGCAAGTGCAGGTTATGGCAGCAACTGCACCCTATTCCAAGAGGGCGCTGCCATAACCTGCTGGTGAGATTCTGAAAGCTGCACTGGTGGAGCTGGTTAGAGCAGCTTGATGCTGCTCTAAGGGGCATCCAATGGTGCCAGCCATCAAATGCCCACTCCGCAGCACCATGGCAATGGCGCCGATGTGCCCCCATGCCCCCAGAAGCACACCCTGATCCACCCTCCGAACATGAGGAACCCTGGGGTCCAATCTCTGGTGCCCCTGGACACCTGTGCCACCTATTCTGTACCCTATGTCTCCTGGTGTGTGCGTGGTTTTCCAGGGCGAGGGTCTTTGGGGGCTGCTGGTAGTGGGCCAAAACTTGCAACATATGGGGTTTCTATGCCATGCCTGTGGTGTTAGCCTCCACATAACGTATCCCACAGGTCACAAGGGCCAAGACCCTGCCACTCTTGGAATGTAGCATAGGGTCCCTTGGCATAGTGGCAAATGTTGCAACTTGCATACGCCGGCAAGCTGCAACATTCTTCCTGGAATCGGGCCCTGGACCACATACTTGAACTTCATCACTACTTCTGCCAATACCCTGCCCCAAAGGAGGATCTTACAATTATAACAATACTGCAATACCTATTTAATTAGTAACACATTTCTCAATAGAAGAGACCTGGGTCCACCTTTATTTATTCATACTTGGTATTGAATGTTTGCAGGTGCTGAGCTGTGTCAATATTTTACAGCATACCCTTAGTATACACAACTCAAGATTAAGTAATCATAATGAATGCATGTACCCTTGCTCTGTTTTGTTTTGCAGTTGGTGTTATGTCTTGTGTTGATTTGTCTTCTTCTTTAATAGAAAAGTTAATGTAAAGAATTGACTTCTTCAAGTGGTTCATTTTCAGATTCATTTATCTTTAAGTTTTGACCATGAACATCTAAACTTTGTCCAGTCCCAATAATTATCACATTTGTTTTTCTCATGTAGCAAAGTCTGTTTTAATGAAACCAGTTTTGCAGTATGTCATAGGTGCCCTGCAGGAATTCCTCTAGGTCCGCTCCTGTTTTACAGGCTCAATACAGTACCATATTGTCTGCATTCATAATTGTAGATATATCCTTGCATACAGATGGTAAGTCATTTATGTAAATAGAATAAAGGAGTGGTCCCAGAATGGAACCCTAAGGAACATTCAGATTAATCCTTAATGGTTTAGACTTTGCTGTACTTATTTTTGTTCTTCATACGTTGTTTGATAAATAGCTGAAAAACCAAGATTTTTCAATTTTTTAGCATAGAATTATCTACCAAGTTGAATGCCTTAATCAGATTGATGAAGATAGCTCCTATAAGTAAACCACATTACATGTTACTGTTTGTATCTTCTGTCAACCTGACCAGGCCATTGTCATGCTATATGCTTTCCTGAAACTGTACTGCTCTGAGGCCAGTAGTTTATTGCCAAGTCATTTGATAACTGTCCAAATGCTTCTTTTCTTACAATTTTGGTGAAGTTAACAAAACTGAAATAGGTCTGTATTGTGTCATAACACTTTGACCACCAGTTTTAAAAAAGGGCTAACTGCACACACTTACTTATTTACTCCTTATAACCAGACATATTAGTAAAAGCTCATTTAATTATTTGGTTATACTAGTTTTATCACAGTATATTTTCTTTATTCTATCAATCTCATCTCCTGTCCTGGGTTTGCAAAAATCTTGAAAAGACTCCCAAAAGATTTTGGATTTGCCATGCTTTTAACTGTTTGTTTTACAATAAACCTGCTTAGCTTTCTTAATGGCAGCTTTACACAAGTTACAGGAGTACCTATATTTATTGAAATCTTGTTCTGATTTGCCCTTCAAATACTGTTTCCATAGGTGATATCTGAGTTCATCATTTTAATAAGGTTTTATTCATCCAGTAACTGGCATAATTTCTAAGCCTTTACTTTTTACATTGGGATGTTTTATTTACTATATTGCCAAACGTTTAATTAAACATCTCAACTACTTCATCAATGCATTTAGAAATGAATATTTCATACCAGTCAACATTGTTTTTAAGTCATTAATAACATTTTGTTCATTTCAATTTTAAAAGTTCTGCTTTAGGGTATTATTACATTGTTCAGAGTTTTTTTTTCTTATAGTATACACAGGGCACTAATCATACTACCTGAGAGAACACTGGTAAAATTATGAGGTTGGGTATATTTGGTAATACCTAGTCTACTAAAGAACCACTTGCAGTGGAGGCAAGGCAAGGCAAATTTTATTTAAAAGACGCCCAACCCGGAGGCTCTGGGCACAGAACATTTAAAAGTATAAATAAAAATACTATACATTATGAAACAACATACAAAACAATATCTCAAACACAACCCACAACATCAACAAAGAAAAAATTATATAAACATTAGCCTAAAGCGACAACAAACACCTAAAAGCTAAAAAGCTAAGGAGCTAGGGCTTACCTAAGCATAAGTTCTAAAATAAGCAAGCACAATAAAGCACAGTATGGGAAGGCCTGAATGTACAAGAGGCCTTATGGCATGTCTTTAAATACCTCCAGAGAAGGGTCTCCTAACAGTTGGAGTAACGAATTCCACAGGATGAGAGCATGAATTAAATGCTCTGTCAGCTTGCTGTTTTAGCCCCGTCCTGAGAATCGCAAGGGCTCCCTAGAGGAGGAGCAGAGGAGCGGACTGAGACAACAGGAATGAGAAAGTCATTCAGGTAACCAGGGCCCAAGCCATGTAGGACTTTAAAGGTGAGTACACCCATCTTAAAGAGGACCTCCACCTAACTGGCAGCCAGTGCAGTTGAGAGCAACTGAGTAATATGACAGTACTTAGACTGTCCTGTCAACAGCCTCACTGCTGCGTTTCTGCGCTTAGCTGCAGTCAGTGCAGGCTACCCTCAGAGACCCTGAGATACAACGCATTATAGTAGTCCAGCCTGGATGTCACAAAGACATGTACCAAGATGGGGAGGTCCTGCAGCAGAACTAGGGGCTTTATCCTAGTGATATTCCTCAGATGACAAAACTGGTATGGACAATGAAAGACACCTGAAACTCAAGTGTCAATCCACTGTCCAGAATAACGTCAGATACTGCACCCTAGAGGAGTTCTTCAATGGTACAGAGCCAAGAAAAAGCCCTGTCTCTGCACCAGAAGCCAACCTATCATGCCTCTGTTCGATTCCAACACCAGTACCTCTGTCTTATCGGGGTTCAGTCACAACCAGCTGGAGGGCATCCAGTCATTGATTTCAGCAAGGCAGCTATTAAGAAATTCCACTGCGCAAGATGTTCCAGGGGCAAAGGAAAATACAGCTGGGTATCATCGGCATACAATGAAAATCCAGACTGTACTCCTAATGATCTGTCCCAGGGCAGCATATACCGCAAACAATATCAGCGACAAGACCGAACCCTGGGGAACCCCACATTACAGGTGGCCTGGGAGGAGGAGAAATTCCCATCACTACCCTCTGCCTCCTGTTAGATAGAAAGGACTCAAACCAGCAGATGACAGTGTGGAAAGTCCACAGAATTCCCTTAGGCAGTCAAGTAACACACGATGGTCCATCATGTCAAGCGCTGAAAAGAGGTCGAGGAGAACAAGAATTGTCCTTCCTCTTGATCTCTAGCCCTAAGAAGGTCATTGTGCACCCAAACCAGCGCAGTTTCTGTGCTATGCCTTGCACAAAACCCCAACTGGAGTGGCATGTGAGATCATGGGCCATGAGATGCTTCTCAAGTTGAAGCGCCATCACTTTTTCCACAATCTTACCAAAATGGAAGTTTGGAGATAGGACAGTAATTTGCCTTGATCTCAGGGTCCAACAATGGTTTATTCAGAAGGGGTCTCACCAATGCCTCCTTCAAGACATCAGGAAAGACCCCTTCCAACAAGGAGCACCAGACAATCAAGGAAAACACCTGGCCAATGGAGTCAACACATCCATTAAGAAACAAGTTGGCACCGGGTCCAGTTCGGAGGTGTGCTGAAGCATGGAAGCAATCTCAATGACCTCAGACAACTCCACAGGTCTAAACTCACCCCAACTAGTTGAAAGAGCTCTCCAGTCACCCATAGTGACCACTGTTGGCCAAATTCTGACCCACTGGCGGAACCTCCTGCCTGATGGCAGACACCCTGTCCAAGAAGAACCAAGCAAACTCTTCACACTGTGCATTAGAAAAGCTACTATCGGCTGTAGACAGGAAGGAAGGAGAAGCCTGTCCACAGTCCAAAAGAGCATAGTTGGTTGGTTCCTCCTGGCAACAATCTCCCTGGACAGGAATTCTGCCTTTATGGTTGCTTGCTTCCTGGTATACACCATAGTGCACACGCAGGGCCAGTTTGTCCACCTCCAAGCCAGACTTCTGCCAGCAGCACTCTAATCTCTGACCCAGGGTCTTCATCCCCTTGAGCTTCCATCATACCAAGGGACCTCAGGTGAGAAGACCTGGGTCATGCACTGAACTGGTGCAAGGAAGTTGAGTGCACCCACAAGCGCCTTATTATAGGCATCCACTGCCGCACACATCCCCAATGCAGACACTATCTACACTAGCTAGGTCAGCCACCGCCAGAAAACTCTCAGAATCAACCCTCAAAGGGTGATAGCTGACCATCTCTGCAGGGGAGGCTACTGGGGGCCCTGAATGAGAACTTCACAGTGTAATGATTGGACCAAACAACCCGATCAGTCCTCAGACTATTAATCTCAAGCCCCAGCGAGAACACCAGATCCAACATGTGGCCACTCAGATGAGTTACGGAGTAAACACCCTGTTATAATTCAGTCTGGTATGGCCTAATTAACTATACCAGGATGAGTTCAGAAAGTATAGTATGATTTTCATTCAAATCATCAGATCTATCTGGCAGCTGGAAACTAGAATCAGCTGTTTAAACGTACTATAAGACATTTATAAAATGGGTTGGAAATGGCCTGTTTCCTGATTGGCTAAACAAGCTTTGAGTCCCATATTTTAATTCTCCACAACTGCTCTGGTTAGAAAACGTTCAGGCAGTGGGATATGGAATTTACAATGCAACTCACATACAGAATGCATGAGCCACTTCACTCTTTCCTGATTTCCATCACAGACATGGCTGCACACCTGTACTCATACAGTATATAAAATCTTCAACTGGTCCCTAAAATTAAACTCTCTTTAAGCAAACAATATAAATAAATCTTCAATTATTATTTCCACTCATTAGCCCCATCTTGCACACATAGACAAATTCTAAAAGTTACTCTTCAGAGTTTCCATTTCTGATGTTTCTTTGCTAACTATGAAAATCTCCTCCTGTATTTACCATTTGCCAGAAAATGATTTGCTCCTTACCCTGCAACAGCTGAAATTGAGGTTATGGCTCCACTTGAGGCTGTGTGTGTCTGTGTGTGTGTGTGTGTATGCCATTTGAATTCTGCAGAATGTTTAATTCATGTAATATTCCATATGTGTGTGTGTGTGTGTGTGTTGAGGAGGTAGCATTCCAGTAGTGGAATACAGCAAAATTGTGAATTCATCTATTACATGGCAAACAAATACTCCATGCATTGAATGTACAGATATACAGATGACTGTCCAGTGGAAACCATCTGTGGAGGGAGTATTTTAAATTGTTTAGCAATTCATGTTGAGTGTGTCCTTAAAACTTTAATCTGGGCAGACAGGATGGGCCTTATGTACTTATCTGCCATCAACTTCTATGTTTATGTTTGATTTGTTTGATTTGATAACCTGGTAGGTGCACTACCAGCAAGGTACCTTTTTCAGACATGACTGTGGTACAGAATCATACAAATCAAGAGAGTGGTATATGATAGAAGTATATGTAATACATTATACATAATAAATTGACATTGAGCAAGCTTATGAACATTCAAACCTCTAAAAGAGAATCTAAGAGATTGGTACTGTAGATTATGCAAGGCATGAACAAACATTAGACTGCTGAAGGTGTTGCTTCAGTTTAGAAGTGGAAGGTAGGCAGGTAAAGGTTTATTTGTTCGACCTAAGTCATTATAACATTCACATAAATATAATTCATACATAATTATCACATTTTACATTTATAAAACATCTTAACATTGTGCAAACCTTGTTATTAAATTTTCATTCAAGTCATTTATCAATGGTATTTTACCCTTTTGGCCTTACATAATGCACTTGCTCTAGTTTGGGCTCTGCCCCATCAAGTCTACAGCACCTGACAATGCCACCTTCCTGGCTGCTTCACCCCACCCTCCTCCTTATTGTTACCTAGCCTCCCACCTCTCCTCTCTTCTCATTTCTTACCTCCCGCCTTTCCCTCCTATTTCTTTCTACCACCCCACCTCCCCTATTGTCCTTTTCCTTTCCACTTTACCCTCTCCTGTCTGTTCAAAATTAATTTGATATCCTTTACCCTTATTTGTGTAACAATTTTGTCTATTGTCATGTGATACCTACTGTATGTCTTGACATGGAACCTTTGTAAAAGAGCCCTGGGCTCAAAGGTAATTGTAATCCTAGAATCAGAAATAAATAAATAAATAAATGACCAATGTTCCACAGGCTAGCTAAAGATTCAAGGATTTCAGTATCTATACAATCTATCCAGTACATGGGGATCTTTATTATTAAATAAATACTTAACCAATTGATCTGAGGAGACCAAGGGTAGCTAATATCGGAGTCAACAACTTAAAGGCTGCACAACTAAATGAGGAATTAGGTAGCCCTGGAAAATTGGTTCTTGATAACAAACTGATCCTGAATGGGAAAAACCTAAAGCTATGCCATTTGGCTCATAAAGTCTTGGTTCTGACCATGCTGAAAAGCTCAATCTCTGCCTCTGACAAGTCAAGAGTAGAGGTAGTCAGTTCCTTCAAATACCTGTGGGTCTACCTTGACCAGGATGGCATTTACAAAACCCATCTTGCCCACCTAACTAAATCTATAAATCAGAAGTTAGGTCTCCTATAGTGCTTAAGCCATTTCCTTACCCTTGAATCTTGCTGAAAAATTGCCCAAACTACCCTTCTTCCCACCCACCTCCATGGAGCTCCAGTACTGCACTCCATTAAGGGTACTGAGCTACAAATGATAGAGAACTCTACCACAGGATAGGAAGATTGCAAACTAGGTAAAACTGCTTGTGCACCACTGCACAGTACTAAATTCCCACATGGCCATCCCTTAAAAGCAGACTGGCCTACCCATCCCTATGTTTACCCTACAAACTTAGGCAAGACACGTCAGCAAGTAGTCTAAAAATTTACTGCAACCTAAGCAGTGCACAAGAACCCTAAGATCTGTGGAACTCCTGGTACTCCAAGTACCTAGGGTCCTCAACTCCTGGGGAGTCCTATCTTCTTCCTCCTCCTCCATTCCCTCCTTTGAAATGTGCTGTGTAATCTCCACTCTTCTACCTCCTTAAGGAATTTTAAAAAGAGCTTCAATCTTACCTGCTGAAACCAGACCACTACTTCTGCTATGGCTGATCAGGGGCTATCCTGTTGCACTGCTGTCCATAAAATGTTGTAAATTATTGTCTTACCATACTCTGTGCTTGATATTTGTAATTTATTGTTTCCACAAGCCAAATGTGTTGCTCTGAAAATTGACTAATATTATTGTACTCCTGGCATATATGTCCTATTATTGATCATATTTGTATAATGTGTATTCCAACTGCTTCATGATTCTCTGTAATTTCTCTGGGTCACCCTGAAAAAGGACCATCTGGTCTCAGTGGCCTACCCGGCAACAAAAATTCAATAAATAAATGAATAAATATTTCAAATTGTGGACAATGTAATAATGTATGCTTTAAATCATCTCCTATTCCCAAATGACAGCACAGTTTGACTACTAATACCCAATCTTTTTGATAGTGAAAATATGTCTAGCTTTATGAAGCTCAAATCTGTATCTGGTTAGCACTCTCCTTTGTTCAGAATCTCTAAGAATAGTTAACTATGGTTCTAATTTATGGTCTGTCTTTATTATTTTATACCATTTAAAATGGCCCAAATCATTAATTCTTGCAAGCTCACGTTGAACAATATCATCTCTTAATCTGATTTTACCATTTGTTTAATTTGAGAAATTGAAGTTTGTATATTTCATATAGTGTGTTTCCTAGCTCCAAAGGAAGAGTTTGGTCATGGATGGTTTCATTACATTAGATGTAAATCCCATACCATGATACGTTATTTGTTCTTCAAGACACATCCCAGGAAGTCAGTTATCCTGAAGAAGAAATAACCGTAATGTAAATATAATTCTTCTTTCTGTGGCCAAGTACTTAAAAGGAGCTGACCCAACTCTTCTTAGGATTTCTGCTGATACAAACTGCTGAACTTTCAGAAGATACCTATATAGTTTATTTCTATTTCTAAAGTTTTTATGTTGGATGGAGTCCAATTTCAGTAGCATATAGATTCCAGCCTTTAATTTAACATTAATTACCATGAGTAATCCTAATATGGAGGATTGTCCCATTCTCCTACGGAATTTTTGAAGGCCACAAAAGATTACTTACATTTTGTAATATAAGTTTTACATGTAGGCGCATGATAAGTTGTTTGCAAATCTTAACCCCAAATAATCATAATATACTGTCGTGACTATGATAATCCTATCAATATAAAGAGTATATTGTTTATTAAACCTGTTTCCAAACACAAGCAAGTTTGTTTTTCCCATATTTATTATCAGTTCATCTTTTTTACATAAGTCTGAAAAATGGGTACCCTTCCTCTGAAGGCCAACAAAGAAGTCGATATTAGTGCCACTTCATCTGCATATGCTAATAAGGTAACTGCATTCAGACCTGTTTTGGTTAATGAAAATCTGGGTAATCCAGGGATTTAAGAATTATGTTACATGGATGATAAACAAAATGGTACTATCCAGCAACCCTGCTGGACATCAAGGTTTGAAATAATTTTAGTTGTGAAATTCCCATCATGATCATATTTAACCTTTAGCCATGTACTATTGTGAAGTCTCATTAATATAGCCAATAGCCCTTGAGGAATAGTATAACTTTCTAACTTTCCCATAGTATCCTTCTACTTATAGAATCAACAGCAGTTCTTAGATTGATAAAGCAGCAGAATAATTTAGATTTTTAATTGTCACATATTTCCATATAAGATGATTTATTATAAAGGAATGTTGTATAGTTGAACAATTTTCTCTAAATCCGTTTGCATTTCTGATATCAAATTATTTTTTCTGCCCAATGCTGTAATCAATCTAAGATAATTCATTAAAAAATCTTTTGTGAAGCATCAAGAAGGCTTATTGATCTATACATGACGGATTATTTGTATTTCCCTTTTTAAAAATGGGACAAATTATACTACCCTTCCAGGAATCAGGAAATAGTCTTCCTGTATGCTATGTTTATAGAATACATGCAAAACAGGAATCCACCAGTAACTGAATGTTTTATATATCTGCCAAGATTCCATAGGGTCCTGGGGCGTTATTATGGGATACTTTATCTAGGGATTTTTATTTCCCTCTTATTTATGTAAAATGCTTTCAGATAACTTTAATCTCATTTATTATAATGAGCTGCCTTCTTCTTCCTCTTGGGAGAAGTGCAACCTTCAAAATAGGCTTCCCAATTTAAAGGGTGATCGCTGCCTGGTAACCCGTGGAAGTGGGCGCATGGGGAAGGCGTCGTCCCATTATGGCGACACCTTCCTCACGCAATCCACTCACAGTGATGACTGACAGGAAGGCGACCAGATGAGGGGTGGGTGAACTAGGTGACAGGATGTTGCTATACATGTGCGCAGGGGGTGGGAGTGAGCACAGTGAGCATGGGCTGGGAGGGGTGGAGAAGCTATAGGGGTAACACTGCAGTTGCTGGTCAAGCTGTGGTGTGGCATCAGGGATTGGGCAATGGCTGGGGTGGCTGAGGTACTGGGTTCAGGTTCAGGCGCTGGTGCAATTTTTTTGTGCCCTGCTGTAACCTTTCTATTTTACTACTCCCCTCCCGACATGCACCCTACAGGAGTTCAGAATCCTTATGGGGGGTGTGGGGGTGAAGCCCCCATGAGGGGTGTAGAGGCACAGCCCCCACAGAAAGTAATAAAATATGTCCTTGTGCCATTGTGCTGGTGTGCCAGGGTTGTCAGAGTGCCAAATGTGTTTGGCACTCTGATTGATCAATAACGGCAATCACCTTTAGGCGTTATTATCACATAGACCCATAGCTGCCTTAATCTTGTTTGCATATTTATCCTATCCTTTGTTACTAGGGTCAAAACTGTTTAGTGTCATTCTTTATTATTGCTTTCATAAGCTTTTTCCACATAACCTCATAGTATTTAGTTATTTTCAAATTCTAATAATTTTTATAATCTTTTCTTGCTCTATCTAATATTTTATCTCTTGTTCCATTTTTCTTTTGCTGAATTAAACCATTTAATTTCTCTCTTTTCTTTATTACGTTTATAGTTAAACCATGTATTATTCCTATTTGTTTTCTGTAATGAAGCCAAGTAGCAAAAAATGTTTTCTTTATTTAATTTATTTAGTTTTTTTTACTAGGTAAGGTGTGATAGCCACAAAATATGACTATTTTCAGACACGCCTGGGAGGTTACAATACAAAATTGGCAGACAAAACAAACAAGTATAAAAATTTATATCATTCCAGAATGTTGTAATCTTACTATGATTCATCTCTGCTAAATTATTTTGAGGTTTGATAAATATTCTGCATTTAATATTTCTTTACATTTCATAATTTTGGTTCCCTGACAATGTATTCTTTTGGTATTAATTATCTCAATTCCTTGTGTATCTGAAAAACATTTTGATTATCTACAACATTTCCCCAGTCCCATGTTATTACCGTAGATGAGCTGATTCTGTTCTTATTTGAATTTCTAAGTCCAACATAGCAGCCAAGAATCCATGTTGCCCCATATCAAATCTATAGAGGATGAACCTAGGGGCCTATGTAGGTATAATCACCCTCTAAGTCCCTCCTTGTTCTATCATTATAAACACAGAAATTTAGGTCATTCATAATTTCTGTCAATAATTTCCATTTTGATTACTTATTTTATCCCATGAATTCCTTATAGAGGATAGATTTTTATTGATGACATTTATCACTTTTAAATAATCACAGTCAATATATCATTTTAAGTTGTGTTAAGATCCTATAGCATTAAGGTTCCTTGTATTATTATTGGAAATTTTTGTAAGTATCTGTTGTTCCTCTATCATTGATTTAAACATTATCCAATAATATCCTTTATTAACTTTCTTTTCAGGAGAAATATAAATATTAACCAATATAAGCTTTATCGTATCATTTTAAATCTTAAGAACTTTACAGTTCTCTAACTGAACTTTATCTCTGTGACTATGCAATTAAGGGAGTTTTTGCTAATGTGCCAGACTCTGCCATGGGTCTCCATTGTTATTATATTTAATCACTGGGATAGCAAAACTAGAATAGCCAAATAATATAGAGAATAAAGTATGGGTCTTGGTGTAATGAGATTTTACACATATTAGTTGTGGATGCTACATAAACCCCGAGGGCGAAGCCCGAGGAGTTTGTGAAAAGCATCCCACAATGAGGGTGTGTAAAATCGAGTCTGACACACATCCTAACCATATTTTATTTTATATAATTGCTGGCTTTCCTTTTTGCCTTCAGCAATTATATAAAATAAAGAGCTTGAGGTGTGTCCTCAGTTCGGTTTAGTTTTAGTGGTGCCGAGATTTGCCGTATTTTAAACTCATTTTCTTCTTTTGAGCAGGTCTTTGTATGTGTTACAGTGTATGGGGGAAGAAAAGAAAAGAACTTACTGCCACGTTCTTCTGGCGGTTCTGTTTGGTTCAAGATGGAAGCATTGAGTGGTTCTGACTGGTCGCGCTGCTGCCTGAGCATGCGCACTCAGCAAGGGAAATCGTGCTGCCTTTAATCTTGATATGCTGATGTGCTGAATTTTGGACTTGAATATGAACTTTTGGACTCTTTACTCACATCCAAAGGACTCTTTCTGTGCAGTGAGTAAATTGTGACTGTGATTCCTGTTTGGAAATAATGTGTGGTAGATATACATTATTAAAAGTTGTACACACAGTGGAATCCAATCAGTTGCCATTTCTGGTTTGTAGAGCCTACACATTATGTGTGCCTTTAAGTGAGTGCTGGCTACCAAAAAGTATTGTTTCAATTTCTGGGAGGCTGCAATTGCTCCAATCACAACTGTAAAGTCTGTTAGAAGTGAAAGCTTCAGGGTAGGCACTGCTCTAACTGAAGATGGAATGGTGTCCCAGAAAGACACTGGTTATAGCTGAGGGAGTTTTTGGCCTATATCTGTACACAAGAATGGCATTTTAATTAGTTATTTGTGGAGGAAAGGAGAAAGGGCATTTGTTTTGAAAGTTGCCTATTGACTCATTTTACAAGCATAATAAGGCACTTTGAGGCATTAGTTGTGCATTAGTTTTACCACACTTCCAGGGGCTGAAGACACTCCGCTTCTGCCTTATGCCTTACTACACACCAGACATGTGGCAAAACCAGCACAAACTAAAAACATTGTGTCTTACTGCTTACACATGATGTACTAGTAGTAAACATTTGCACTGATTCAAAGTTGGCTGATGACACATGAAGTAGCATAGTACCATTAGCCAGTTGTGACATGCAGCATTTTAATACTATATATAGTATACCACTCAATTTTCCCCACCACATTGCCCATTCAGCCACCCATTTAGTGCACTGATGTTGTCACTGGCATATACAGTACATTTAAACCTTTATCTGCCACAATCACCAACAGAATGTACAGTCAGAAATAAATCTGCCTCCTAGGTGACTTGCACCTAGAATTGCTGCTTATACAATGTAGGTGAGAGTCAAGCCTTATAGATGAATGATTTATTAAAACCACCAAAACATTCTAAATGAAAATAAAAAATTATTTCAGTATTAGGTGAGTCATCATCTGTTATAAAATGGGCAAAAGATTTCAAGCAATCTGGTTGTTAGCCATGCATTAGATGTGTCTAATGCACAGCTAAAACTAGAACCCCCATTTAGAATACACAAGCCCATTTTATAAATTGCAATAAGCAACTCCGGGGATGAGTTAGACAGTTCTAATGCGGCTGAGGTGGCGCACTCAGCCTATGGCCTCGCGGCCTCACTACAACCCCTAGCCGGCATTAGAACTGTCTAATCGTACAAACCCATTGTGTCTTATTGCTTACTTATTTCAACTCTATAGGTTTGTAAATAAGGGACTCTTAACCAACGGAGAGCAGCTGGAATAATGCCTGATGACATCACAATGACCTCTGTTGCACTCAAAACAGAGCAGTGGAATCAAATAGAAACAGTTAAGTCTTCATTAAAGAATGAAGCGGAACACTCACAATTTAAAATATATAGTATAAACTGGACATCCAATGGCTCTCTCAGAATATGACATTTATCATTACTTGTGAGGGGTAAGATTTTTATTACTCACGTGTGACTGCCACTCATGAGCTATGGTTCTACTTCCTCATTCATTAAATTCTGTCTTACAATAGGCTATTGTGTATTCAATATTTATGACCAAAAACCTGAGCCATTCCTACTGCAATATGAAACTTATGTCAGAGTGCACTGCAGTCATTCTGCACACACAGCACCACTGATGTTGTTTTTGTTTGTAGCACAGAATGCTGAACTACAAAACAATCCATGGCAAGGATAGTGAGATGTATTAAAGTCTTCCCAGTTTGAGAAAAGACACAGCACAGACTTTTTGGTTCTTTTACCCAGCAGAATCTCTCTGCAATATGTGAAGATGTGAAGCTCAGTAACAGTCAGGCATTCATAGTAGATATACTGTATGTGTCATGAACTGGATCAGGACAAGAGCACATGTAAGGGTGATCAAAATAACAGATAGCATGGTCAGAATGAATGATGAGAAAGAGGCAACTTTTCATTATATGAGGCATGGGCTCACAATGTAAAAATACAAATATCCTTCAGATGTACTATTTATCTTGCTGGTGAACGTAGACTGATGATGATTTATACTACCAAAGGAAACAACATTTGACAGCTCAGAGTGTACTACTTCACTTTTCTCAACACATGTCCCCTCATCATCCATGCATTTACCTGTAATCCTCTTACTTTGACATTTACATATGGTCCTCAGGATAGATTTCCTTTGCTAACCAGAAGGAATGCCAGAAACAAGTTTTTCTCCTTGGTGATTTGCAGCTACATTGACTGCTGTGGGCATACAACCATCATATAAGAAAGGTATGCCACTGTGTACTGCAGTCATTCTATACATTACAGCAGTGATGTTGTTGATGTCTTTAGTGCTGAATGATGCATCCCCGAAAGGTCATTGGTTGATTACTGAGAAGCAATACAATTCAAACACATTTCTGCACAGACTGGTTCCTCCAGAGTGTCTAAAAATTATTATTGCCTCATTACAGTATGTATATCTCAAAGTACTGCAATACTGTAGTGAGACAGATAAGGGTCAAATCAACAGACTGAATCAAAAGTCGGAAGAAAAGCAATGTCCAGGCATTCTGTATTGTATCAGTGTGACAGATCATATCAGGAGCTCATTATCAGCATGGGCTATACTGACCACAGACTGCAAGTGGCAGATTGCTGCACCCTGGTAGGATGCTTGATGGTGGCAGGGATGGCCTCAGCATGTTCAAAATTACCTTCAGTATATCTTCATCAGAGTTATAATCAGGGCCCCAATTTTTCTGCGGCACATCAGAGCAAAGTTCTGAGGCAGAGTTCTTCATTTGCCGCAGAACTTGCAGTGCTAGACATCAATTTCTGCAGCAGTTCTACAGCACAGTTTTCCCTTTAATGTTACCTTTTTTTTGCCATATCAGACATTGTCTTATTAGTAAAAATATGTACAGAAATAAAAATAATGAAAAAATATACACAATATATATACAGAACTAACAATAGGAAATAAAACTGAGACAATGGCTGTAATCCCTCCATAGTCTTTGGCTGTAGGTGGGAAACCACACAGAATTTTAAATATTAACTGAATCTGCCTTTGCGCCATTGGAACTGGGGTGTAATGTGCCTCCTAACTTGCAACCCTCACTGGTAGGGAAAGCGACATTTACAGTGAGACATTGCATATATATTCCATCATGGGCAGTTTTTTTTTTTTTACCAGATAGAAGGAAAACAAATATAATGAACAAAATCAGTAAACCATAAATACTGTGCCATCATTCTGGGGAGATGGGCTACGTATGTATGAATGATTAAGTGCCTGAGCCCTGGCTTTCCCGATGCTCCTGCCAGATATTGGGTGATTTCTGCTGGCTACATATTATTTGCAAAACAGCCATCAATACAGTAAATACACTTAAATAAGTTATCTGAAATTGTCCTTAACTAATTTAGAAACATTAAAATCAATATTAGAACCTGTGATACAATCAAAAGATAATTTAAAATCATCATAAAAAGCAAATAAATCCAATAAATGTTATGCAATCCAATAACATACTGTATATTTAGTAGCACTCACCTGAAATTCACAACTGTTCCCATTGTTTCCATGTGTAATCCCAAAACATTATATGCAAGTTTAAACAACTAAATTAGCAGAATACAGAAGATGTCCATAGCTATACAGTGAGCAAAATTTAACCTAAGAGCAATATCTAATAATAAAATTTACTTCCGACACACTGAATGCTGCTGTAAAATCAAATCCTCTTGCCACTGTTGGCTGCTGGACAATAGAGGTACTTTCTATAGTAAAGTAAATAAAATAGACAAAACACAAGCTACCCCAGTACATATATATATAAAATAAAACCTGTGAATAATCAGTATAACAGATACCCTAAACTGCAAGCAAAAGATAAAACGTGGATGATCGTTACTAATAATTGCAATCACCTATAATTCATAAACCAATCAATTACATTTTGCTGCCCAAAGATATTTCAGTTTCAATCACTGCCTTTTTTCTATGTGGTCATGCTTGATGAAAAGAAAAGGCAGTTGAAACTGATGAATGGCAGAGACAGTACTGCAGGTCTGTTTGAAAGTTGTGGTATTTGGTTTGGTTGGTTTGAAATATGAGCTCCATTTAAGCCCTCCGTGCCTCTCTGGGGATCAGTCCGCTGCTGCTGTAGGAACAAAAAAATATTTAAATTAGTCTCCCTGGATCAATGCGAGATTGAACACGCTACAAGTGGAAAGTTAATAAATCATGTCCTTACTAATAATGCCCTCGTGGGCAGAGTAACAGGGTGGGGATTATTTATTTATTTATTGCATCCACAGACTAAATCTGGCCCCACAGATCATGAAGGGGTTTGGGTTAAGTAAAGTATGGATGGGTTTCCATCTAGAGCGGGTCTCAGCCCTGAAGCAAGGAAATTGCTAGGAAGCTCAGTTTAACCCCTCCGTGGCTCTGGGGCTCCGTCCTGCTGTTGTCATAAAAATAAATATTTTATCTAAAACTCTCTGGCTCAATGAATGGCAGAGACAGTACTGCAGGGCTGTTTGAAGTCATGGTATTTGGTTATGATGGTGAGAAATATGAGCTCTTTTAAGCCCCACCATGGCTCTCTGGGGATTAGTCCTGCTACTGTTGGAACAAAAAAAATTTAAACTAAAGCCTCCCTAGCTCAATGAGGGATTAAACCCGCTACAAGTAGCAAATTAGTAAATCACGTCCCATACTAATAATGCCTTCCTGTGCTGAATAATTTAAATAGGGCAGTAGATTATAATTATCTTGTTTTGCATCCAAAGACTGCATCTGGCCCCAGAGATCCATGGAGGTGCTTTGGTTAAGTAAAGTACGGATGGGTTTTTCATCTAGAGCTGGTCTCAGCCCTAAAGCAAAGACTTTGGTTAATTAATGCATGCTCCCAGTCTGAGTATGGACTGTGTGGTGAGGCAGGGTCTCAGAATGGTGGGGCAGAGCAGGGTCTTAAAATTGAAAAAGGGCACCAGCTGTTTCCTATTCTATATTTTTATATCTGACCTTAGCAATGCTTTGACTTTTCTCCAATGGGTATTGCTTCAGATGTCCTGCTGTAGTTCTCCTTTAAATAATACTGAATAGAAAATGATTAGCAGTTGGGCTTTTGTTTTAAGTACCATCATCCCACTGAAATGAATTGAATGGTGAACTATTCTAAGTAAGGGGTCTATATGATGGAAATGTTTTAGCTGCAGCCAATCACCATATCCTCAGGTTTAACAGATTGAGTAAGCCAAAATGATTGGGTCAGTCAGCCAGAGCATTATTGCATTATCAGTTTATTAGTTTAAAACTAACCAATATGCAGAGTTAAAAATGCCCATTTGCAGCAATCAGATCACAATTCTAAATGCAAAAATTAATTTATTTATTTGTCAGCTTATTACTCCTGACAGAAATTGGTTGCTTATTAAATGATGTAAACCTCGGAGGCTCCGACTGGGATTTGTGTAAAAAATCACATCGCCTCTTCTAGTGCAGTGCAGAGCACTGGTAAAAGTTGCCATCATGGGCTGAATTCATCTGATAAACTGCCCAGTAAAAGAACTGTGCCTCCTGGTGAGCCCTGCATATGTAAGGCTGTTTTAGTACCTGCTGAGCCCCTGCTCACCAAGCAGTCCAGTGCTAGTTTCAGGTCCTTGGTGCTCTCCAGGCTCATGACTATTTTAAAACTGGTAAAAAATTCCCATTGCAGGAACTGGGGCACAGTTCATAATTAATTATTTAATTAATTAAATTTTTGCTTTGTGCTCTTGTCAGAAATTGCCTATTAAATGGTGTAAACCAGGATGGGGCTCTCTTGGCTCGGTGCTGGGGACCGCTACTGGTGGGAAAGCAAACAGTTTTATTATTTGGACAGAAGCCCCCATTGCTCTTGGGAGCTCCAACCTGGGACTCAACATAAAATTACTAGGGGCTTGCCAGGAGAGCACATAGGGCCAGATATTCAAAGCTTTGCACTGGCAAAAAAACATTTGCCGGGATTAGCGCAGGATTGGCCAGATCTGCTATATTCAAAGGCTGAATAGTGCAGGCAAACTGCATTAGCGGAGGCAAACAATAATTATATGCAAGGGGCAAAGTGAACAGGAATACAGGTGCAATGAGATATTCAGCGACTAGCGCCATGCTAAGTTGTTTAGCGTGACTTAGCACGACCCATAACGCAGTACAAATTACCGCCCAGGAAAAGCTGGGGTTCTAACCTGGCAAACAGCCGCGTGCTTTGGCGCTGGTGCTACCTCATAATTAGTATGGCTTGCACGGCCCTAACATATCAGTATGACACTTAGAAACTGCCAGACATGGAGGACACATGCTGCTCACTGATGGCACCACCATGATGCCATCAACTGCCACCAGTCCAAGCCAAGCACAGACAGTGATGGGTGATCTGACCCACAGGGACAGCATGGTAGTGTGGCCATATAGCACACACCTGAAGACCATATGTCTGTGGTGTGTAACAGATGCCAGCACAAACATGCAGCACTGTGGGCATGGTGGCCAGTGAGGGAGGGTGTATGGGTGGCCAGACCTCACCACAGCCCACGTGTGGGCCACAAGGCTGGGACACATCACTCAGTGCACATGGGCCAGTAGTGGGATTACACCACCACCTGTGTGCCTGTCAGATCCTACATGCCCCCAAGCCACCTACTACACAACTGTACAGATGTCACAGCACACACTGCCGCATGTACATGACACTGTGTGCATCCCATGTCACAGATGCAGCATCTGTGGATCACACAACAGCGTGATAGTTCTGTCTACTGTCAGTAATTACCTGAAAGCTGTGTCTGGCACTGTGTACAGTGCAGTGGTCATCACTGCCCTACATACCATAGGCAGTGTCGTGTCCCTCACACTACCAGCCCTCTTCCTACTATAGTGTCTGCTGTGCACTGTAGCATGACTTACAGTGTGAAGGTTGCATGCAGCACTACCACCACCTGTGCCTATACAGTGTTGTCCCCTGGGGTATGATATGCTATGCTGTGCTGTACTGTTCACATAGAGCCTGCAACTATCATCATGCACTGCCTGACTGACCTACAGGTGGAGCTGCAGTTGGACCTGGCCAGCCCCTGTACCTCCAGACTGACCTACAGGTGGAGCTGTGGGACCCTGCAGTAACGCTGTGCAAACTGCATGCAAATCAGGGCATGATGAGATGCTAATGTGATTTGTTTGCCCACAGACTATCTAAGTAGGCTCATTTGCATGTCACTTTTGAATATGGTAAAGTTTAGCATGGGCTAATGTTTGGTAATTCGGCAAACTGTTTAGTTTCAGAGTTTAAAGCTGCTGCTAATGTGTTAGCAATGGCGATAATAGTTTGGGGAATATTGTACAGTTTTGATCACTGTTTTTTCATGTTTGCTGCTGCCTGCAGCTGTACTGGGTCCCTGCATTTGCCAGAACACACATTGGCCACATAGTTCCTCTCTACCTACCCTCACGTCTCTGTGCACTGTGTTGTTGTTGTAGTTTGCACTTTCTGGTTGCTGTATTCAGTGCTGTCTTATTCCAGGGCTATGTTTGCCCTGCACTCCCAACCCTAGTTTGCACGGCCTCATTCCCATGCTATATTCAGAAGCTGTTTGCCCTGGGCTATTCCTTTTGAATATAGCTTGCTTTGTGCTCCAGGTTGAGTTTGCACACCAGGCAGTGCTAATTTAGCCTAGGGGCAAACCTTTGAATATCTGGCCCATAATGTTTTATTTAAATATTTCTTAGCTGTCTGACCCTGCTAAAAGTCTTGGAAAGAGGGTGACAATGACACCAAGAGGTCACCATGATCTCAGCTAGGAGAAAAGATGATGGATTTAAAAAAAATTTTAGCAGTCGGAGCACAGTTCCATATTTATTAAATTATTAATTTAGTACCTGAACCCCTAGTCAGCTTTTCTGATGTTTTCCTAAAACCTTTAGCCGTGACCACCAGGGAACAGGCAACAAACAGTTAAGGCATCCCAACTTCGGGGAGTAGCTTGCTAACACTTGTATCAAGGTAGATTCTGCCATATTTTGAAACCTTAGCAGGGCAAAAACTGAGTCCTCTCATTTAATTTTACACTGCCTCGGTCACTGAAAGCTAAGGGAGATCACCTGAATGCATGGCAGGAAATAATTTGAGGCGAGCTCTGTGATCAGCTGTTTTTCTGTGGTGGTTGGCCACCAATTCTGCGGTGGACTCAACTGCGCTGGTGGCCACAAATTCTGGGGTTAATTTCATGATTTGCATTGGCTGCAGAATCACGGAAAACTCAGGGCCTTGGTTATAATCATCATTTAGCACACTATCCACTTTCTCTCTCCCACTTGTGACTACTCACCCTCCTCCTGAAATGGGATTTTTCACAAATGTTATAATCAGGTAGAATGCAGTGTGTATTCATTTTGATGGAAGTGGGCATTTCAATATTTTGCCCACCAGGTTTCTGGCACACACTAACCCTTCTAGAGGGATGCAGAGATACAACGTAGACTTGAAATAATTATGTAAATATATTTAATGCTATTCCAAGTGAAGGAAAAAGAATCCCGCCTGACATGTTTTGAACTAGAAATATCCTTTTCAAAGGCTATGGATTCAGTGCAGACAACTACAATTTAACTTTCCAACATACTCCTTTTGGTCTAACACATTTCAACATTATGGTTCAATGAGCTATTTTTCAAGTCAGTCATAAACACCACTGCCACACTAAACATTTTCTTAGAGTTGCTAGCTTTTGGGCAAGAAAGATAATGTACTGTATTAGAACAGCTGCCAATTCAATTCAATTCAATTACATTTTATTTAACCAGGTAAAACAGCCTTGAGCAAGCTCATTTAGAAGATGGTTCTGGGTAGACAATTAAGGAAGCACAATAAACTGAGAAAAATTACAAATTTAGTAAACATCATTAACACAATATGAATTAAAACACAATGAACAGAGGCATAAGAGATTAGCAAATGTAATACATAACGGCATCATCACCTACACACTAATATAACCAGAGTACCTAAGGGTATTCTAGACAGCTAAAAGCAAGAGCTTTAGGTTGCTAAAAGTAAGGGCTTTAAGGGAATTAGGAAGGAGAATGAG
Source organism: Neoceratodus forsteri (assembly GCA_016271365.2). NCBI lineage: Eukaryota > Metazoa > Chordata > Ceratodontiformes > Ceratodontidae > Neoceratodus > Neoceratodus forsteri. Next base: position 1,219,784,884 of record CM057459.1, on the reverse strand, counting down.
GATAGAGGAAAAGGAAGAAGGGGATGAGGATGGGGAAAGGAAAAGTGGAGAGGTTGGGGCAAAGCATTAGGCATAGCAGTTGGTAGTGGTTGTAGAGTGAGTGGAGAGAGCTGTAGTTAAAGGCTAGACAGACTACATAGAAGGAAATTTAAGGAGGAAGGCTTAGTAGACAGGCTATGTAACATGTACTGACCAGATTGTTGGACAGTTAAGGATGGCAGTTACATGTTTCATTTAGCACACTGTTTAGCGGGCATTTGAATGTGGAAACTCCAGGTATATGGAAAGTTTTAGAGGTTTCTGAAGAGTGTTCCATAGAAGAGGGAGGGTAAAGCTAATAGAATGAGGTGCCATAATGTGTTCTGACTTTAGGGATGTCAAATGTGACAAGGAAGAACATCTCAGACAGTAGGATCGTTGTGCTCATTGGAAGAGCTAGTAAATACATAGGGGCCATTTATTTGAAATGGCTCTGTTGATACACAGAGAAGCATTCCTCAGCCTCCTGGCACTGAGGGAGGACCAGCCAAACTTTGTGTACAATGAGCAGTGGTGAGTGTTAAGAGGAGAATTAGTAATAGAATGCAGTGCACAGTGATATAGTGTGTCAAGTTTCATTAGGGCAGCTATAGGACAATGGCTATAGAGAATGTCCCATAATCTAATAATGGAAGAAAGGTAGTTCGAACCAGTTTTGTTTTTGCCTCATGATTAAGAAGGTGTTTAATATGGTAGAATAGGCTCAATCTCTGATGTAATTTTTTGCTAGCTCATCAATGTGATGTAGGAAGCTGAGTTTACTGTCAATTCAAAGACCCAAGTATTTGAAATTATCTACAATTTCCAGAGCCTCCCTGAGGAGAGTTTGAATCTTCAAGTCGTTATTGTTTGGCACAGACTTTATTGAATATGTTGAGGAGGAGATGAGCACAGCTTTGGTCTTTTTGCATTCAAGAGTAGTTTCAACTGAAGAAGATTGTGCTGAAAGACATCAAATTCTTTCTTGTAACTCTGCACAAGCAAGCTCCATGGTGGGCTTAGCTGTACAGAGTCCGTGTCATCCGAAGGAGATTCACATTTGCCATAGTAATATTTGCATCAATCTTATTTATGCAAACAGCAAAAGAAGAGGTCCCAAAACAGACAATTGAGGCACCTCATGCGAAGTATTCTGAGTGGTGAGAGGTCCCCTCTGCCTTAACTTGTTGTTTCCTGCCAATAAGATAAGATTTACACCACTTCATGGCAGTGTCACCTAAGCCAAGACAGTGCAGGGGGTTAGAAGCAATTTGTAGTCAACAGTATCAAAAGCCTTGCTTGGGTCTAGATAGAGTGTGCAGATGTGTTTTTTGAGTCAAGTGCAATTTGCCAGTCATTAATTACTTTGGTGAGGGCAGAGCCGTACTGTGTTTAGGTCTAAAACTGACTGATGATGTTTAACAGGTTATTTGATTCCAAGTATTCCCTCAGTTGGTAGTTGACTAGCTTTTCCAGTATTTTAGATAAAATGGATAACAAAGAAATGGGCTTATAATTGTTAAGGTCACAAGTGTCGCTAGATCTGAAGAGAGTACGATGTGAGCTATTTTCCAGCATACTGGAAGATCACCTAGGGATAAGGAGAGGTTGAAGAGATGCATAATGGGGTGGTCAGGTAGTGATAACCTATTTGTAGGAAAAGGAGGCTCTAGAAGATCAGCACCAGTGCTTTTCTTGATGTACAGAGAGATTAATATGTCCACAACCTACTTATAAGATTTAGGACTGAAACTGAAAGAAGTATGATGTGAGTCTTTACTACTATCAGGAGGCTAGGGGTCCATACTATAGGGCTGGGTAGGGAGCTTAATTGCAGGAGAGACATTGAATGCTATCCCTGCCATGGAAAAGTGGTTGAGTTCTTCCAGGTTGTTAGCTTTTTCAGTGAATATGTTGTTACGGAGATAATTTTGGAGGGCAGCGAGAGGAAGCGTATGGCCTTGAATTTCTCTAAGAATGTTCAAAACTTGGCAGCATTGTTTTGGGAAGACTCAAAAGATGACTGGAAATATCTAGATTTTCAGTCCTTATGAATTTGGTGCAAACGTTTCTAGCACTTCTGAAGGCTGTCGAGTCTGAGTCGGATTTTGTTTTTCATGGCCATTTCCATAGCCTGTCCCTATTTTTAGTGCCTTTCAATGCTGGTGTAAACTAAGGGCAGGACCTTATCTTGGTCTTAGTCTTTATGAGGGTGTATGATTGTCATCCAGCCTCATGACGAGATTCTGGAAAATGTTATACGCTTCAGAGACTGAGGGATCCAGGTAAAAGTCCTGCCACCTAATCTGGCCTAGGTCTAACAGAAAAGCTGATTGGTTGAACAATTTGAGGTTTCTTTTTATACTGAAGGTGGAAGTAGAGGTAAACCTTGGTGTATGTCTTATGCAAGCTACTGCTCTGTGGTCGCTTATGTCATTATGGAACTCCCTGAATGAGACATGTTATGAGGCTTGTTGACAAGTATTAGGTCAATAAGAAAGCTATTAGGATTATTAATTTTGAGGCAGGTAATGTCAGGGTAATTTGAGACAGGCCATACTTATCACAAAAGTCTTTTAGGTGTTTGGAGCTGTCAGAGCTCCAGTTGAGGTTAAATCCCCCTAGCAATACATTCTGAATTGGGGTTCTGCAATATGTTATGGTGATGTGGGAGTATCTCAAGGCCCCTGAAATTGGACTGTAACAGGCAGTTATTGAAGTTGCCTCCTTGGAAGATACAGACATCTTTAGAGTAGGACTTTCAAACTTCTTCAGGATTGTGTAGGAGTCCGTGACTGTTACAGAAAAATTGTCCTTTAATCCATCAGTGCTTAGTACATTCTACTTGGTGTTTAATGAGTATTGCACCATTCATTCATTTTGCAAAAATCTTGATTTAATTTTATAAATTGCTTTAAAATACTTAGCTGTTCTCTTTATGGTCCATTTGTCTGCAGTATGCAATAATACAGTTGTTAAAAATTCCTTCTCTATTTGATATAACTGATTCAGGAATGATCGTAGCCATTATAATCTCTCCTTTATATAGTAAATACAATTCCACATTACATGTAACAGATCCTCTGCCCCAGTACAATCACAATTTTCTGTTAGGTATGTCTCTTTATAATATCTATGTGCTAAACCCTTACTTGGGAATTGTACAAACTTGTATCTTAAAAATAGATTTCTGAGATTAGCATCTGTTAATAAATCCAGATATGGTTTATATCCAAAGTTGTATTATTTATTTTCCTGAACCAGTCAGAGTAGTGTGAATCAGCTATTACATCAAGATCATAGGAAATCCAATAGTGTGTAGTTTTCTTGGAAACATATTTTTTATATTGTAAGCTGAGTGTAATTCCCTTATCGATCGCTTTCTTTAGGGCTAACAGTGAGTGTTTATTCATCATTATCATAACCAAGCTATACCAAAATTCACCTTCATAGCCAAGAGAATGCCAGAATTCTTTCTGATTTAGACAGAGTTTTACTAATCTGTCATCCAGAAGTCTTGTTAACTTTATCCAATAATTGATTGTTCTACATTCAATCTTTGGTTGAATATTAAGAGCCCTAGTTCTGCCCTTATATAGTTACCACTTACATGTTGCTTGTAGTAGTGGTGGTGCTGGTGCTTACATTTTTCAACAACTAACACAGAGAGTTCCTTCCTTCTGGAAAAATAAACAAGGGCAATAAGAGCAGGGATAGGGAGAAAAGGATAAAGCCAACATTAAATGGAGGCTATGCGTACCAGTGCTCATAGTCTGGGAAACAAGCTTCCTGAGCTAGTAGCTGATGGAAGATGAACAATTGGATATTGTGGCAGTCATGGAAACATGGTACACGGAGAACCATGACTGGGAAGTCAATATACTGGGGTACACAGTCTACAGAAGGGACAGGGAGGGTAAAAGAGGAGGTGGAGTAGCTCTATACATAAGGAAGGGATCAAAGCTCCAGAACTAAAAAGTAAAGGAGGATGACAAGAGGCACTCTGGGTCACCTTGAGACAGGGAATGCCATCACAGTCCGCACACAGGGTTGTATACAGATCCCTCGCCTGAAGAGGAGGAAATGGACGAGAAAATGGTAAAGGACATTCTCAAAATGGTTAAAAAGGGGAGATACTGTTGATGGGGACCTGAATATGCCAGATGTTAACTGGATGACATGTACTGCAGCCACAAGAGCAAGAGCAGGGGTCATTCTCGATGCCCTGCAGGGCAGGCCTTAGACAGCTAGTGTTGGAACCCACTCAAGAGGGAGCAATACTAGACCCGATACTCTCAAATGGAGAGAGGATCACAAATCTAGAAGTCAGTAGACATCTGGGAACAAGTGACCACTGCACAGTGTGCTTCACAATAAGCACAACCATGGAGACAAGCCATACAAGAACTAGTATACTGGACTTTAGAAGGGATGACTTTGGCAAAATGGGTGAATACCTGAGGAATGCACTAGCAAATGGCCAAAAGGAGGGTGGAAGAACAATGGAGAAAATCAAAACTACTATCATTGAGGCAACAAGCCCTTGTATGAAACAAAAAACAAATAAAGAAAACAAGCGGAGTAAAAACCACTATGGTTTTTAAAAGAGGTGGCAGGGAAGGTTAAGGAGAAAAGGCTGCATTCAAAAGTATAAGGAATCACAGAAGGAGCATGACAGGAACTGTATTAATTAAAGCAGAAAGAAGTGGGGAAGGCAGTCAGAATAGCAGAATAGCAAAGGCCCAAACTGAGAAACAAATAGCCAACTCAGTTAAGAAGGAGGATAAAACCTTTTATAGGTACATTAGGAGCATAGAAAGGTTAAGGGAGGATTAATGAAGATTAATAAAGGGAGGGAGGTGGGCAGAGGGAGACAGTGAAAAGGCAGAGATATTGAATGAATACTTTTGCTCAGTATTCACAAAAAGAAGATGAGGAGGAGTTACCTAAACCAGACAATAGAAGCACTCTGGGTAGGGAAGTTGACACCAGTCCATTTACAGAAGAAAGAGTCCTGAAAGAACTCCTAAAACTCAAGGTGGACAAAGCAATGGGGCCTGATGGATTCACCCCAGAATTCTAAAAGAACTAAGGGAGGACCTAGTGACACCACTGACCACACTTTTAACAAATCATGGGAGGATGGGGTGGTACCGAGGACTGAGGAGGGCAGATGTGATTCCCTTCACAAAAGTGGGAGCAAGGCAGAAGCAGAAAACTACAGACCTGTAAGTTTGACCTTAGTGGTAGTGAAAATGATGGAATCACTTCTGAAAGAAAATTGTTGAGTACCTGAGGCTAGGGGCATGGACCCAAAGCAGCATGGATTTACAGCAGGAAGTTCATGTCAGATGAATCTAATTGATTTCTTTGACTGGGTGATCAAAGTAATAGACCAGGGAGGGACTGTGGATATGGCCTACCTAGACTTTATCAAGGCATTTGACACAGTCCCACACAAAAGACTAATGATTAAGTTAGCCAGCCTGGGAGTGGGTTCCAGGGTGGTAGCCTGGTAGCAAACTGGCTGTACAACAGGACACAGAAGGTAATAGTGAATGGAACACATTCTGAAGAAAGGGGGGTACTAGTGGAGTATCTCAGAGCTCAGTACTGGGTCCAGTCCTCTTTAACATCTTTATAGGTGACATTGCAGAGGTCTGGAGGAAAGGTATGCCTCTTTGCAGATAACGAAAAGATCTGTAACAGAGTTGATACACAAGGGGTAGAAAGGATGAGAAGGACTTGGCAAGGTTGGAGGAATGGTCAGACATATGGCAACTTAGATTCAATGCAAAGAAGTGCAAGTAATGCACCTGGGAAACAAAAACCAAGGAGAGAGTACACAATAGCTGGGGAGGTACTAACAACAACAAAAATGGAAAGGGACTTGGGGGTAGTCATATCAGATGACCTAAAGGTGGGTAAGCAATGTGAGAAGTCAGTAAGGAGAGCTAGGGATACTTGGATGCATAGGAAGGCATCACAAGCAGAAAAGGAAAGTGGTTATCCCTCTGTACAGACAGTTGGTGAGACCCCATCTGGAATACTGTATGCAGTTTTGGAGACCCCATCTATGCAAGGACATAGACAGGATGGAAGCAATCCAGAGGAGGGCAACTAAAATGGTGCAGGGTCTGCATCAGAAACCATATGAAGAGAGACTGAGAGAGCTTATCGTATACCCTTGATGAAAGGAGGATGGGGACATGATAGAAATGTTCAAGTACCTTCAGGAGTCAACAATGTCCAGAAGGGTAGCATCTTTCAGAAAAGAGATGTGTAAGAACAAGGGGCACAATTTAAAGATAGAGGGGGACGGCTCAGGGGTAATGTGAGGAATTTTTTTCACGGTGAGAGTGGTGGATGCATGGAACTGCCTTCCTGGGGAGGTTGTTGGGTCTAAAACAGTGGGGAATTCAAACATGCATGGGACAGACATAAGGCAATTGTAGTGGGGGTTGCAGGAGGTAGGCTGTTGGTTAACTAGAATCTGCAGCTTATCCAATAGGAAGGAAATGGGCAGACTGGGTGGGCCAAGTGGTCCTTATCTGCCATCAAAGTCTATGTTTCTATGTTTCTTCCTCCTTATGCCCTCTTATCATTCCCATCCTGACCCTCATGAACAACAGTTCTATTAAGACCAAGCTGTACATTGCTTTGGATGCTACTGCCACTTGAGAATATGTCTGGTCTTCCAAAGGTTATGCTGTTCAGTGGTACTATGTTGTCTCCCAGGTGAACTTCAGCATACTTAAGCCTTCCAATTTTGCATATTGCCACACACTCATCACTTTTGGTGATGACATAGAAATCTAACCAAAGATGTTTGGGATGTGGCTTGCTGCTTGTCTACTGTGTTTCCATGGGGAGCATTAGACCCTTGTCTCCAACTGTGCCCTCTGCAACTGTATGGGTAACAACATATTCTTTATCTACTTTACAACCACCTATTTTGTTTCCCTTTGTCTTGCACAACATTGTCCTCTTTCCATTGCTTTTAGACTCAATTTCATGTGTTTTCAAGTTAGAACCCTTCCCATCACCCTCCTTCTCCTACTAAGTTGACCTCACTCTGGGTGGAAAAAGTGAATTTTGCATTTTGATCTACTTGCATGGTACTCTGGCTTCCAATCTACATCAGTCTTTGGATTGTCAGCATCACTACTGTCTTAATCGGACTCCATCTTCATATCCATCTCTTCTGCTTTGTCATCTGGCACTGCATGATGATGACCACCACTATATACAATACCGCCTACCATCTTCTTATCGACATTTCCATTTCCAGTACTTCCTTCTGAAAATATTCTTCCTCCACCTCATGCTGAGGTTCCTCTATCCATACTTGTTACTCCTTTGCATCTTCCCCTTCTTCTAATATGTCTTCATGGTAAGATTTATCCTCCACTGTCTCCCTATGACCCCAGCTAAACTGATCCACCTTGGGATTCTTCCATTAGCATTGCTGCTGTATTAACAGCTGAAGTTTTTTAACATGGTGAATCTCAACAGAGCTACTGCCCCACCTGGTGGTGGAGGTAGCATGAAGCACTGAGAGCTATGGAGCAGATACATCAGATGACTGAAGGAGGAACCCTCCCTTTCCCTTTCTCAGCATTTATTAACAGCACATTACTGCCTCCATGACCATGTCTACAGCCTGCACTGCTCTTTTGTATTGTCTCTGTTATGCCATAACAAGTAACATTGGAGAAAACAAATTATTTTCGTGTACAGTCAGATCTGGTTAATCCGCACTGTTTGTATCTGGCCATTTCTTTCCGGATAATAAAACAACGGACTAATGAATAATAATGGGCTACTATGGGAAAACATTTCTAAACACAGTTTAAGAGCTATCACATTTATTATTACACAGAATCAACACTTAAAATTAATTTAAATCATGAAATTAGTTTAAAGTACCCAACAAACATATATATATTGTGTTATTCAATATTTTCACACACACACACACACACACACACACACACACTCTAGGTCACTGCAGGTAGTCGCACACTCACACACAAAATACTCCTGGATATGGGCTTGTCGTGTGTTTGCAGCTGATTGTGCTAAGATGAACTTCTTTACATCGAGTAAATTATCTATTTGCTTGCTGGTATCTGAAGTGCAGTGCTGTACCTTAGAACCTTAGTCAGGCTAGTGTAGCCATCCGAAGCAGAGATTAGTTGAGGGGAGTCACATGGGGCATCCTGACTGTCCTCATCTAGGTCAGTGCAGTCTTTGTTGTGCACAATGTCTAAAATATCATCATCTGTTAATGGGAACATGTTTCAAGGGTATCCTCAGCTGCCACAAATTATTGTGCTGTTAGCTTTTGTATCATATTGTCAGGAAGCCACTGTATGAGGACCTGCAGTTCAATCAATTCTATTGTGGGCTCTGTAGGGTCATTGTGTTGATCGGATGTGTTACCTTCAGCTATACTGATGCTTGTCTCATAGTCAGGATGAAGTAGTATCTGAACATGCCTCCAGCAATTTTTATTGTCAAGTCAGTGACCGCCCTCCATGAGCTGTGTATGAAAAGCAGCGCTTGGCGAACAGAAATTTTCATTTCTTCTTCAGATTCAGCACATGAAATTAAGTGTCTACACAGTTCTTTTTATAGTAACACTTGAAGTTCTTTATTATTCCAGCATCCATTGGCAGAATGTGGGCAGTTGTGTTTTGGGGGGAATGAATGTTTATATTGAGAGGTTTCTTGTGATTGAATGACTGGTTGCATTATTGAGAAGCAAAATAACATGCTACGCAGCAGCTTCATTGATCTGTTGAAATCGACCAGTCAGTCCTTAAATTCATCACCAGTCATCCATGCCTTACTATTGGCATGATACCGTACATAAAGCTCGGTCAAAGTCATTCCCAAAGCAGCATGTTTTTTAGCCTTCCTTATTACAAATGGTTTGGCTTTGTGAACCATCTGCATTTGCACACAGTGCTACAGTTAATCTGTCTTTGGATTTCTTAGTACCAGATACAGGGGCTGATGATAGTGTTGCTGTTGGAACCAGTCTATAAAAGGCCCGTTTCATCTAAATTATAAATGTCTCTGGGGGTATACCCATTTAACACATTCTTTAATTGCAAACGCCCAGACACCACAGCATTCATGTCAGCACTGGCAGACTCACCATGTAGATTTTCACTGGTCAAAGCATGTCTTTTCTTGAACCCTGTATCCACCCTCGAGTATGAGAAATCCTCCACTCCCAACAGGACACCAAAAATGTGCCTTTCTATAACCATGGCATCTGACACAAAAGATCCTTTGAATTCATTTCAGACACCCATAAGTTTAGTGCCATTTCAACCTCCTTGTTCTTGTCAAGTCACACCCTTGTCAGTGCTGTGGAGTCAGAGGAAGCAAAAGCCATTTTTCTTTTGATCTCCAGATATCTGAGCATGTCGATGAGCCAAGCTTTCGACCAAAACAGCTTAGTCCATAAGCTGCCGTGTCCTGATATGTGGATTCTGGATGGGTTTCTTTCCACATACAGAGATTTCTCTTTTAGAAAGAGATCTGAATGGCCCTCTTGCTCGCCATTATGCCGACCCAGGAAGGCTTAGCAACACTATGAAACTAGGTAACACCTGAGCTTTATCATGAATCTCCACTTAATTGACTTCTGACAGCTCGTTTACTGCTCGTTTACTGCCTTTTGTGCAAGCAGTCGACTCTGCTGTGGAATGTGCGGTGGAATGTTTAAGTAATTGACACTTACTAGGTATAGTGTCACTGCTTCACACATCGGAGATCGAGACTCATTAACACCAATTCATCAGATTAAAGAGGCTAAAACCATTAAAATTAACTCTTTGTAATAGACAATCAAACACAGAATCGGATGCAGAGACATTCGGATTATCGGACATTTAAAGTGGCAGTAGATCGTTTTTGTAAAATCAATTCGGATAGTCAGGTTTATGGACTAATCGGTCACGGATTAACCAGGTTAGACTGTAGTAGTAAGCAACAGTACATATTACAAATATTTTTCACACTCACTAGACTGCAAATAATTAAATATAAATATGTTTAGAGGCCAGCTAGCATAAGTTTATGTCTTTTACGATTGCTTTTTAGTGGGCTGTGTACAGAAAGAAACAGACAATGATGGCAGAAAAAATGGTCACTCTGGTCTATCCATAACACACTATCATACCCTGGCACCGTTTGGCCAAAATGAGTCTTTGCCTACACTATCCACCCCTTGTTCCCTGTTTTGCTACTACCTCCTGAGTAACAACTAAGCCCTTAACTCTGTCCGGTATGTTTGCAATCATTACTGATTTTACCTCCCATCATATCCACTGGCAGATTGTCCTATGGCCCAACCACTCTTTCTGTAAAATAAACCTTTCTCACATTCCTCCTGAACTCTCCCCTTCACTAGCTTCCACTTGTGACCTTGTGCTCTAAATTCACTATTCTTGTTGAATAGTTCCTAGCAGTTCACCTTGTTTATTCCTTTCAGAAAATTGAAGGTCTGTATCATATCACCCCTCTGTCATCTGGCCTTGAATAAGTACATGTTCAGCCCTAAGCTGATCATCATAGGATCTTCCTGCTGGCTCTGAACCATTTTGATTACCCTACACTGCGCCATCTCTAGCCATTGATTGTTTTCCTGAGGTTAGACTCCATAATTGGGCACAATACTTCATGTAGTAATGCCTCTTTCTGCCTGCTTTCAAACTCCTCCCAATACAGTTGCTGCCATAGATACTGTACATATAGATAGAGATCAATCAATCAATCAATCAAATCTTTATTTATTCAGGCGATCATCATTGAGCAAGGCTCATTTACAAGATGGACCTGATAAGGTCAAGGTTCGAGTTGATACACAAACAATTACATCACATACTTATAAGACAGTTATACATACAGAAAAAATGATGTTTATAACACAATAATATACAGTGAATTCACATGTTGAGATGTTGCAAAATAAAATTACATAGGCAAATTGTCATGAAATCTGCAGTTTCACCACCAGAAATATTTCAGGAAACTGAGAAATGTTGCCGGAAATTACGAGCTCAGTGTTCTGCTTTCAGTGCCATTAAACATCCACATTCCCTGGTGTCTAGTGGTACTACCCATCCGGCCAATAACCAGCCCAAATTAGAATTGCCTAGCTCCCACTGGGAGATTACATCCTGGAGTCTAGTGGTCTCCTGGCTGAATAATCCCCCCTTTGAGATTTGGGTAAAATCTTAAAAAACAAAAACACAACTCCCTGGTGTCTAGTGACCACCCACCCCCACCCTGCCATCAGATAGTTCCCTTCCCTCCACTCCCTCCCCCAGTCCCCAAGCTGTCATGGGCTGGCCTTCCACTCACCTCCATGGCCAGCAGCCTAATTGAGCACTTCAATAAATGAGTGTGTGCTTTTACAAGCATGTGTTCATTCACTGAAGCACTCAGTTGGGCTGATGGCAATACAAGTGGTAGAGGATTTGCCAGTGGCCTCAGGAGTGCGGGGGAGGAGAGGGAGATAAACTATCTAATGACAGGGTGGGAGGTCCACTAGACATCGGGAGTTGTGTGATTTTTTTTTTAATTTTATACTGAATCTTGGTGGGGAAATGGTGAAAATTATCTGGTTTGGCCAGTGATCAGACAGGAGGGCCACCAGACACCAGCTTGGTGGAGGGGAAAGGGAATTGTTGAATTTGGGCTGGTGATCAGCTGGGTGGGTGGTGGTGATAGGACCACTAGACCTAAGGGTGATTTTACCTGGTGAAATTTTGCACCAAGTAGCAAATTTTGTTAGTTTGCATGTGAAATTTTGCCCTTGGGAAAAAATTTTGCATTCTCGCCTACAAAATATTTCTAAAATGCATGGATTATGCAAAATGTTTCTCAGAGCATAATTTTTCAATTTTGCACAACATTACATACACATATTTGCAGGTATTTGGCAATATATCTAAAGAGATTCTCTCTGGTAGCCCTCAGTGGTACTGCAGGCAGGCAAGGAAGAAAGACATTTCAGGAAAGAATGAGTGCATCTTTGGCTACAGTAATACACCCAACATCCTTTTGCCTTACTGTAGGCCTTGTTACATTGTCTAGATTTTAAGGGGTAGCTTATGATGACTCCCAGGTCCCTTCTCAGATGTGGTGTCCAGCTAGATGCTTCCTATCCAGTGCTCCAGTCTGGATTTCTTATTCATCGCTCTTGCACTTTTTGACAATGAATGTCAGCTGCCAAACCCTGGACCACTTCTCCTGCCTGTGTTGTCCCTGTGTATCTCTCTACGCTTCTCACTTTCTACCCTATCACAGAACTTGGAGTCATCTACGAAGAGACACATTTGCCCTGTTTTTCTCCTATATTGCTGACAAATATATTGAAAAGGATTGTACCCAAGACCTATCACTGTTACAATCCACTGGTGACCTCTCTCTCCTCTGATCTGACTCAGTTTACCACTACTCTCTTTTTTTTTTTTAATTTACTATGCTTTTTCTGCCCCGACAGCCCAGTACCTCAACCTGGTCATGGACCCTTCAACGTCCACTCTCTCACACTGGCCGCAGCTCCTGGATACCCTTGGCTTACCCCCAGGGTGGGGTTGTGCACCAGCCAGGTGCCGCATCTGACTGGATAGGTCAGGGAAGCCAGCCTGAGAGAACTAATTAGAGCTGAAGGCAGGCTTCATCAGGGTGACTGGCAGCTATTTTCTAGTCTGCCTCAGGGGTGGGGACATGCAATGATGTCCAGTCTCAACCCTGCCCCTCTTGTGTGCTTGCACCAGTCCCCTGTGATTCCCCAGCCTCTACAGAGGTCCTCATGGGCCAGATACTCTACCCCTCCCTCCCTCCCCCAGAGAAACAGAGCAGTCCATAGGATGCTCAATCCTTCTCCCCGGCTGGCCCTCCAACTCCCGGGTCCATTCCTGAACTCGGTCGCTAGCGTCATGAGAGGAAATCCAACCACTGCGCCAGTGGGCAGGCCTTCCACTACTCTCTGCTGCCTCCCTTCCAAACAACTTGCCACCAATCTGTGTCCTATGCTGCATTCAGATCCTCTAGCTTCTTCAGCAACCTTCAGTACGGCATCAAGTCAAATGCCTTGCTGAAGTCAAAGTAGAGAAATTCACTTCAGAAAGCCATCACCCTCATACCTCTGCAGTAAAAACAACAACTACAAGCTCTAACAAAAAAATCACCTACCACAAACATTGCGTACTGTATAAAATCAGAGATAGACAAACTGCAGTAAAGTCTTTTCCAGGTTTCACAGTTTTGTGCCATCGGTTGACTGCAAGGTGATACTGACATGTACAGGACACTGCACCATAATTCTTCAGTCCCACCCCCACCACACACTACAGCAATGAATCTTTGCAGGAGCAAACAACAAAGCACAACATATGACAATGAAACACTAATGCTTTTTCTAACACATTAATTACAGGCTTGTAGTAAATGTTTGCTGTAATGATCAAGTTGAGAGCAAGATTTGGGTCAGTTTTCTTCATCAAACTGAAGTAGCTTCAGAGATCATTCTGTCTTGAATGCCTCATAAGTTCTGCGGGGATTGTAAGACAACTGGTGGTCACATGGTGCACAGACTTTGTCTCAAAGATAACCACATGGTGTGACTTAACTATCTGCAGAATTAGTTTTATGAAAGAACTATCTGCAGAATATTCAGCACATCTGTGGAACATAAAACAGCTTTATTGAAAAATACTAGAACATAGTTCTACAGTTTACATTCAGGCATGGGAGGGTACTAAAATACTTGACCCTCAAGACTACTCAGAGGTACCTCTAAAGTACCCTAAAAATACCCAGATAAAAAACAAGTAGTTGGGTCAGGTCTGGTAGTTACTACGGACCTGTTCAACTACCGATTACCCAACCCTGACCTATAACAAAAATCAAGTGAAAGACTATTTTATTTACTATTAAACAGTTTGTTAGGTGCCCTGAGCCATTATACCCATGGGGGCATTTCTGAGGCAGGTGTGAGAAGTTCAGCTGCTCTTAGCGAGCCTGCTGTTGAGTCCAAAATTATACCTATGGAGGGCATTTCTGGGGCAGGTACAAGAGGCACAGCAGCTCTGAGTGAGCCTGCTACTGTTTCCAAAAATTATACCCATGGTAAGCATTGTTAAGGTAGGTACAAGTGGCACAGCATCTCTGAGTGAGGCTGCTGCTGTTTCCAAAATGATATCCATTGTGGTCATCAGAGATACATAATATAAATCTGATGATTGACGAAAGAAAAATAAGAGTAGGGTAGCACATGTGGCTGGCATGGTGGCAGTGGTGATGGTTCTATTTGTTTCACACACAACCTAGTCATCATATTCAGTATCACTATTTGCAGGTTGTTGTTCATGTTCAGGGTCAAAATCACATAATTCAGCATTTGGGACAATTGGGAAATTGTCTGCATTCATTCTGAGAAATGTTACCCGTTTCACATTTACAGCACTTAGCAGTGTTCTTTGGTCAGTGACTATTCCTCCAACTGCACTAAATATGTGTTCTGAATATATGCTTGAAGGTGGAAAATTGAGGTACAATATTGCAAGACATGCTAAATATGCCCATGTGTTCTCAGGCTTATACGCTGGGGGTGTTCAGATGAACCCCCATACAAGACATCCCAAGTTCTGTTTGGTCACTTGGTTCTGTGATTTTTTAATATATACAGACTAGTACTGTGTCTTTAGAGTACTCATCAGTGGGGCACTTCAACACTGCAGGAAGTTAGTACTTGGGGACACTAAGTGGGATGAACCATCTCATAGCGTCGGTATGCACAGCCTGACTCAAGTAATCGCTGAGTGTCTGGACTGGGACTCATTGCAACATGTTAATTGCTGCCATTGATTCAGCCACCTCATGCAGTGCCAGACAGAGAAGCATGAAAACCCTTGTTTGAATCTTTGTTGAGTGGTCCATGATTCAGAGGATCCGGTACAGTCGACTTGGTGTGCTGTCTGTGACAGGAAGCTCCTGCCACTCATGAGGACCAATCTTTTACTTAAATCTGTTGCAACAGTTCTTCCATGTCTTGGCCTAATCTATCCTTTACAATTTATAGTCCATAAGGTTGGCCACCTATGGAAACCCTTCACTTTCTTGACTATGCTGTAGTGTTCTCTTTAATTTTTCCTTTTCCTCTCAGGTTCTCATACAGGAAGTTATTGTGGTGACCTCCAAGTGTATGTAATTTAGGTTGTGTTTATCATTGTTGGATTTAGTATGCAATAGCACTATGTCATAAAATACCTTGATGTATATACCTTATGTTTATGAAACCTGTAAATGTTGAAATGCCATGGCACTAAGTGTTTTTGATAATGGTAAAACGTACTAGGTGACTATTATAGAAATTAAGTTAGTTGTGCTGTTTAAAATGCATATAAATTGCTGTAAACTGAACAAGTCTGAATTGTCATGGGATTTATATATATCCATGATGCTTTGCATTGTGGAAGTGTGTGTTATGTTATGTTTCTTTGAAATGTGGCTTATTGTCAATGCCTTTGTGGTAACCCTTGTTTCAGTGCTTCTGCACTGATGTTCTTCATCTTTAGCTTGTTTATTGTTTTTTATTTGAGCTCACTACCCAAGCAAGCAGGAGGCCCTCATGGGGTGGAGGCTGAATCTCAACTGTTAAGTCAGATCAGAGATTAGTGTCAGTAGGTGCTGGCTAAGTGCAGAGAAAGAACTTACATAGTCTGTTGCTGCAAACTGATGTAGTGAAAAGGGATATGGCATGGCTTAAGGTTATCCTCTGTATTTTGAATAACCATCACACATTGTGTGTTGAACTTGAAGTTTGGTGTCTTGTCTATCTGTTATCCCACAACCCCTCCACACTGTCTGAATTAGTTTGAACAACTAGAGTTAGCCTGTATAAGTTAAAATGATTTTGTAGTGGTGTGGCATCCCCAATGGCCTAAGTGTGAAAATAGGTTTATACTCACAGCAAAATTTTTGCCACAGAGACCCAGCTTAAAGTGTGTAGAGAGTTTTTTTTAAATCCAATTCTGGGCTGGTGTTGGGGCACTTAGAGTTTGAGACTGTTGGTTCGGCAGGCAGCGGGAAGAAGTAACAGGACGGGGGATTATAATAAATATAAAAAGACCTGAAGAAAAAATGTTAGGCATGAATTTGCAGTGGTAAACTGGCAGAGTAGAAACCATAAATGAATTGTTATATGAGAAGCAGAAACTGGGGTAGGCAATAATGACTGCATAATTTCTTATAATGTTTTATTGGCATTTCTGAGAACAAACAGAATACAGTTAGGAACAGAAGAATAACCAACAGCACCAGCACCATTCAATCCTCCATAGAACATAGGTAAATTAAAATGATACAGTAAGTTACTAATGGTTTAGATTAGTCCTGGACTCCTCTCTTTGGAACAAATACATCTTGTATTTACATTTTTCTTTTGTTGCTCCTTTAACTTGGGAGGGGTTATGGTATTCCATCAATAGTTGACTGCCTAGCCCTGAGCCTCTCCCAATGGAAGGATGTTTGCTGGATGTAATGCCTTTTGCTGAAGTCCCATTCACCAAAGCCCCAGAGCTTACCCATCCTTTTTATGTGGAATGCATGAATGTGTCTGTTTAAGCTTTGCTGGAGTAGTATTGAGCTTTTCATTTGTATAAAATGATTTCTCTTATTTTATAAATAATAGAAATGAAAATGTCAGTACTACTCAGCAAAGTTTAAAACAGACACATTCATGTTCTGTTTATTAGGCTCTAGTCTTCATGCTAATCTTCCCTCAATGTTCTAGATGGCCTGATGTGATTAACAGCTCATTAAGAGCTGCAGTTATCTGGCAGTACAAGAGAGGATCACAAAAAACTCAATATGAGTCATTAGCACTCCATTGTTAGGATGTTCAGCAAGTATTCAGGCTTTGATCAAGGGAGAGTGCTGCTAAGTTACTAGCTTCTAGTTTTCTGAACTTGTATTTGTCTGATGATTTGTCTCACCTTACTAAAACCAGTAGCAGTGCCCCAATTTCCCTACATTTCAAGTGTCTGTATCAACATTTTGGTGACAAAATGGTAAGAGGCATATAGAGTACGCCTGCAGATGGTGGTTTTATCCAAACCTCCCTAATGCTGATCACGCCTCTCTCCATCTCCAGAATCTGTACTTTCACTGGACAACACTGCAGACCAGACTCAGAAATGACCTTCTGTAGACTAATTTACTGTCAGGTGTAGGGTCCCCTGCACTATAGACCACAACAGTCAATGCCATGTATGCAGTCCCACCCTTATTCAACACAGCATGTCCTTTCATTCTAAAACCCTGAGTCTGCCTCTCATTCATATAAATAATATAATCATAATAATAATAATAATAAACTTTATTTATAGACCACAATTCTGTAACCAAAGTGTTGTACCAAGGTAACAGTACTAAAAACAAATAAAACAATAAAATATCCATATTCTAACAATTACATAAAAATACACACAGAGTTATCTGTGTGATCACCATATGCCAGATGAAATAGGTGCATTTTTAAGGCTATCTTGAAGCTCACCATGGTCCTGCACTCTCAATCTGATGTGGTAGAGTTCCACAGGATCAGTGCTACATACATAAAAGTACGAGCCCCAGAGGTTTTCAGTCATACCCTGGGAATCTCTAACAACCCCTCATCAGCTAAGCAGAGATCAGCTGGAACAGTAGGGATTCAGGAGTTCTTGCAGATAGCTCAGACCCTGTCCATGCAGGGCATTCTAGGTCAAAGCCCAACCTTGAAGGTGATCTGCCACTGTACAGGCAGCCAGTGCAGTTTGCATGGCATGGGAGTGATGTGACTCAGATGAGGAGTCCCCATCAACAGCTATGTCTCAGCATTCTGCACCACCTGCAAGAGATGGATATCAACCCCTGGAAGCCCTAGGTACAGGGAGTTGCAGTAGTCCAGATACAAGGTCACAAAGGCATGGATCAATGTCAGAAGGTTGCCATATGGAATAAGGTGCTTAATTCTGGTGATGTTAATCAGATGGTAAAATGAGGACTTGACAACTGCTGACACCTCTGAACACAATGTCAGCCCATCATCACGAACCACCCTCAGGTATCGCACCATTCAAAGGAAGGTAGCTGGGCACCTTGATCAAAAGTCCAGAGGGCAACCTTCCACAGACCCCTTTATCTGGTGACCTGGATCCACCACCAACACCTCAGTCTTCTCAGAATTCAATTTCAACCAGCTGGATTTCATCCAGTCCTAGATTTCTACAAGGCAGCTGTTAAAGACCAAGATTGCACTATCCTGGTTGGGCACAAAAGACAGATAGAGCTGGGTATCATCTGCATAGCAATAAAACCTCAGCCCATATCATCTTACAATATCTCTGAGGGCAGCATATATACCATGAACAACATGGGGACAGCACTGAGCCTGGGACCCCACATTGCAGAGAATGGGTCTGAGAAAAATATCCCAACACCACCCTCTGAGATCTGCCAGTGAGGAAAGATTGAAACCATCTGAGGGCTGAGCCTGCCAGGTCACAGATGGCCCTCAGGCACTCAAGCAGTACCCCATGGTTCATGGTGTCAATGGCTAAAGAAAACCAGAAGCACCAAGATGGAGCAGTGCTTTGATCTCTTGCCATTAGAAGATCATTGAGCACCTGAACCAGAGCAGTCTCACTACTTTGCATCTTCCTGAAACCAGACTGGAGAAGATAGTAGACATAGTGAATGGTAAGATGGTTCTTCAGCTGCAGTGTGACTATGTTCTCAATCACCTTCCCAACAAAGGGAAGGTTAGAGATATGTATGTAGTTGGCAAAGCAGTTTGGGTCCAGAGCAGCTTTCTTAGGAGCAGTGTCACCACCGCCTCCTTCAGGGAGCTAGGAACTCACCCACTCTAAGGAGCACCAAACAATCTTCATGAGGCGGGGTTGATAGAATCCATATGCTCCACTATCAGGTGTCTTGGGCCCGACTCCAAACCACAGCATGTCAGCCACATACTCTGGACAATCCACATGATATCCATGATCTCCAGCTGGTCAAAAGATATCCAGGAAAACTGAGAAGGAGTGACCAAGCACCAACCACCATCAACCCCCATAGAGTGGACAGGCCGGATCTCAGCCCTGATGTTGGCCACCGTTTCTGAAAAAATCAAACAAATGCATCACACTTAACACCCAGAAACATCAGCTAGGTGACTCAAAAGCCATGTCGACCATGGCGTCCATTACTTCCTATAGGAACAGTTTCTTACCCCTGGGTGGACAGTAGATGAGAATAATCCTACAGTCCACACTGCAACCATGGTATAATAAAATTATCTGGATTCCTCAACTGGCACACCTATAAGGCTCAATTCTGACCTAAAACAAATGGCTACACCCCCGCACCTGCTGTCAGATCTTGAAGTATCCCAAGAACCCAGCTAGAACAGCCACTTCCAAAATGCAGCCAGCATTATCATCCAGCCAGGTTCTGGAGATGCAAGCCAGGTCTGCTGTCCCAATAAGATCATTGATAACAGCCATCTTGTTCCTAATATACCTAGCATTGCATAACATCACTCGAGTCGGATGAGATTCCAGTGCTGGCCAAGCTATCGGCCCAGAAACACTGAAGCCCTTGGTTATTGAGACCAGATATGAAGGACCTTGTTCTGGAATCCATTTTGCCCAAGGGCATCTCCTGGTTCTCACTATCCCAATACACCACCCCACTCACCCCCTGAGGTTCGGACCCCCAGACCCCTCCACCCCTGCCTACTTATACTGTTGCCTGTCAGCAAATTTTTGTGCTGCCTCGGCACCCCAGTTCCACCTTTGCCCAAAAGGCCCTCCCCATTTTCTGACCACCGTACAGGTCTGGTTCTCTTTGTTTCCAACAGAGTAATGGGTATTCCTTGGGACCAGTCACAGTATGGTCTGAAAAATACTCCAGGATCATTGTGCTACATGAGATGGTTACCAGTCTGGCAGATGAACCAGCAGCACTTTCTTTACAGGATGCTAGTCCATGTTGTTGCAGGTGACTCAAGTGATTACCTTTCTGACCTTGAACAAAGGATGCCCAAGTAATAGTTGCTGATGTGCTTTCCCTTGCTGATGACACTGGTGATTGTGAAGAATTGATAGATGTGCTATAGTCTGTGCCACAGGTGCACTCTGATGGTTCAGCAGGGTTTGAATGCAGTACATCAGTTCATGGTGTTGGTGGGTAATGTCACATTTGGTTAGCAGATGATCTCTCCAATACTCAGTATTTTCCCTTGCTGGAAGGATGGCTTCAATGTTTCACTTAAAGTGGTGATCTAGCAGTGTAGCCAGCACATAGGTGTCATTCTTAAACATGGCATTTATTTTCTGATCAGTCAACAGTCTGAGACTTAAGTCATTGCCAGCATAACAGTGGTGGTATCTTCTTTTGACTGAAAGTCTTTCTTATAGTCATCAAGGAACATGTGAAGAAATATTTTTGAGTAAGAATTTGACTCAGAGTTGCACTGTCTATACTAACATCACATGTGGCAGCCTCAATTGGTCCAATAAGGTGACCAAAGATTCAAGTAGATTCCAGCTGCTGGAACTGAGCATGAAGTCTACTTTACCTACTTGATTCTGCATGGTGTACTCATGCACAGCTTTTTCTGTTCAAGAAGCCATTCCAACATATAAAATGTTGAATTACAGTGGGTTGGAGCATCCTGCTTTAATGTATGCAGTAGCGCATTGTTTGACCTCTGCAGCACCTTCAGGATCCTTTGTGCTTTCACAGAGTGGCTGAAATACCCACGTGTTTTGCTATCAAGACCCAACAGGTTTTCTTTTCTGTTTCCGCTTAGAAACTATGAATGAGAAGGTTTAAACCATGTGCAAAACAAGGTATGGGTTGGTAGTTGCCATCTCTAATAGTTTTGACAATGTTGCACTATCTGACTCTATGAACACTGGGTATAAGGAATACAGAGGAAGCCATTTCAGGAACTGTTGTTCCAGATCCTGCAAAATATTCACAGCAGTATGGTTTTCCTCAAAAGTGGTGACACATAATACAGCCTGCTTTCTACTGCTTATAGTAGAGCAGGGATTATTACTTTCTGACTGAAAACTTGCCCAATGAGCTGTAACAGTCATGTAGTCAATTGCTAGAATGCTGGTCCACATATCTGGGGTTATACCTGCTTTGCCTCACAGAGTTTCAACTGCTTAATGACTGTGGTACACCAAGTTATACAACTGTGGAATAGCCTTTTTGAAAAATATGTTCAATAGGGAATGGTGTGCCATGGTTCAATCTAGTTCATGAACTTTAGGAAGCTTTTGGGGTGACAAAAGCAAAGGAGTTGACAATTGGACAATAGTTCTGCAATAGCTCTATTTAACAGCTGGCATGTTGGATGCTTGCTAGTAAATTTTGATGTCCTGGCAACACTTAATTTTAATATTAATTGATGATAATGATAAGATATTTTTAATGTTTTGGGAATGTATTGTTCATGCCTTTTCACGTGGAGTACTAGTTTGGGATTTTATAGTACTTGACAGTGTCAGAAGAAACAATCTATGTTTGTCTGGGAAGACTGCAAGGACACATCAAGTGATTCAGCATCAGTTCCTGCTTCCAGTTCATTGTCATTATGGTCACAGCCAAAACTACTCCACTACCACCCATATCAAGCATATTCCTTGCCCTGTCCCACTCAAGTGGGTGTTTTGCCTTTGCATGTATCACTACTGATGTTCCAAAATTTTCCACTTTGGCACCATGACTGATGCTCTTTTGCACAGATGACATACAGCTCAAGAGTTGTCTACAGGGTCAACATAAAATAAATTCCACACTAAAGATTTACCTTTTGTGCTTTGCACTATGGTGCCTGGCACAATCTCTTGTATAGTCAAGGGCCCTGGAGGAAACCCTACACTGCCATTTCCTTCTTGAGATGAATTGTTCTCATTCTTACATTTAGCATATGATTTTTTCTGCACTTGCCTCTCCAAGCTTTACAGTGGCATCCTCACCTACCCCCTCATCGAACCTACAGATCTCATCATAGCAAGATTCAGAAGAACTGTAAGTGTCATCATTATCATATGTGACATAGCATCGGCTATTCTATTCCCAGTTCCCACTATTACCACCATCTCTATCAGCATTCACTGCCTCAGCATCTGCACTTATATTTGAGGAGGATGACTCCTTGCATGCTGCGTTAGTAGCTGGAAGTATCCTGGCACATGTGACAAAGTTCAGTACCTCTATAAGTAACTCAGTAAGTTCTTCCTAAAGTATTATAATTTCATTGTATGCATTTTGGTTCAGGATGACATTTAGTGCCAGTACAGCTGATGTTATTATTTTCACTATTTTCTTCATTATTAGTATTATTCATATTGTCCTTATAATTAACATTTGCAAGTGCAGCAGCACTGTGTTTCCTTTAGTAGACTTACACTGGGAAACATGAGACATAGTAGACACAGCTGTGAATGGAATGGATATTGTTTCATTAACTGTTTGAGAGACAGACAGTGTAGCTAACTATATCATAGACAGTAATAAATAACAGAGTTTGGGACATCTAAAAACAGTGTAAGACAGTCTAAATGGCTTTCACTATGTTGCAGAGAGACACACAATGTAGCTATTTCACAGTACTATAAATGGCAGGCTTGGGGCACCTAACAGACAGTGCAGTACAGCCAGACTAAATGGCTTTCACTGTGCTGCAGAGAGACACAGTGTAGCTGTGTCACAGTAATAAATGGCATTACTCGGGCACATAACAGGCAGTGTAATACAGCCTAAATGGTTTGAACTATGCTGCAGAAAGACACACAGTGTAGCTATTTCCACAGTAGTATAAATGGCAGGGCTCAAACACTGAATGGACAGTGTAAAACAGCCTAAAATGCTTTCACTATGCTTCAGAGACAAACTGTGTAACTATGTCACAGTAACAAATGACAGGGCTCAGGGCACCTAACGGACAATGTAATACAGCCTAAATGGCTTTCACTATGCTGCAGAGACAAATAGTGTAGCTATGTCACAATAATAAATGACAGGGCTCAGGGCACTAAAAACAGTGTAATACAGTCAGCTTGAATGGTTTTCACTATGCTGCAGAGAGACACAATGTAGCTATTTCATAGTAGTATAAATGACAGAGCTTGAGGCACCTAAAGAACAGTGTAATACAGCCTAAATGCTTTCACTGTGCTGCAGAGAGTCACACAATGTAGCTATGTGACAGTAATAAATGACAGGGCTCAGGTCACCTAACAAACAATGTAATACAGCCTATATGGATTTTACTATGCTGCAGAGACAAAACCAGCTGCCAGTGCCTTGCCTTCTGTGTTTTGTCACTTCTTTGCTTCTTCTCCCCAACACTGCACAACCATCTACCTCCTTGACTGAGAGGATTATCCTCTGATTTCTACCGCCTTCATGAGATTGTTTCAGTCCCCACATCCGATCTCCACTCTTTTTTTTTCTTTGTGGAGGTTTTACTTTTATGATGTTTCTTTTAATAAGTTTTGCAACAATTTAGCTGCAGTCTGCAGAGCGAGTGCCCAATTCCTTCCTCTCTCCAGAGTTCAGCTGCTATCACACAACGTTCTCACAGCAGATGGAGCACAGATACCTACAAATCAAGTTGTCAGCCTGGTGTCAAGGCTTCTAATTCTGCTGTGAGCTCGTGAAAGATCCCCCAGGCTGACTTTTCATGCCTGTTTCTAGCCTGGCAAGTCCTGGCAGGAGTCCCAGGACCCCACAGGCTGCCTGTAATGCCTCTTTGAAAACAACCATTACCCATTACCAGGTATCCATGTCAAACTACCCAACCTGTGAAGTAATTCTTATGTCAGGTAGGATAGTAAATTACTCAAACTACCCTACCTGGCCAAAAATCGCTGATACCCAACCTATCTAATCCAGCTAACCATGGGTAGCCCAAGCATATTTACATTAGAGTCAATCTAAATGGTGGAAATTTGGCAGAACATCAGAATAGGTAACAGCCATGAAAACATCTTAATGACCCCTACCAAGCAAGGGTGAACGAGTCATTAGAAAGGAAATAGGAACAGTTCTTATTAAATTCACCCACTTGCTTCAACACAATTTTTATATAATGATTCACAGTAAGAGCTCAGTGGGGAAATTATGAAAACACAGAATGGCATAAGGCCATTCCATAAAAACATTATGCATTTTATTTCCAATGAAATACCACTGAATTTGTCTTACTTTTCCAGAAATTTGCAGCATTCCATTATGATGGAATTTGACAGTCTTCACAGCATTGCTGCTTAATTAAGATTTGAAACGGCATATTCAGTAGAAGTACTCACTATATTGGTAATTAGACTGATTTCTCTTCAGATATGTTTTACTTAAGTGAGATGCACATCTTTTTAAGTTATTTCCCCAGAGGGTGTAATACAGATGAGGGCGGAATCCAGGACCCCACAGGCTGCCTATAATGCCTATTTAAAAAATTACCTTCACCCATTACCCAGTGCCTGTGTCAAAACTACTTGACCCGTGTATTTGAGGGTGGGTATTGGTGATTTTGGCAAGGTAGGGTAGTTTGGGTACACTCTTGGGTGTCATACAGATGAGGCACACTGATGAGTCCTGGGCAGAATGAAACACATGTCTGTGTCTTCTGTTTGCACCCATTGTAGGTTGTGTGACAGGCCCTGGCACCCTGCATTCCTGCTTAAAGCTGAACCAGCTTAAACATTCATGGTGATTTGCACATGCAGCCTATGATGCTTTGCATTATGGGGTATGTGTGATTTTGTATTCCTTTGAAACTTGGCTTTATGGCCAATGCCCCTTGGGTAATCCTTGCCTCAGTGCTTTTGCACTGAGGTTCTTTGTCTATTTTTTTTTTGTTTGATTAGGATACTTGTCAAAAGTACATAAAGGGAGGTCATCTTTTATGAGTACTGGCAGATAAGAGGCTCAAATACCTAGTTAGTCAACTGCAGGAGACAAACCAACTTAATAATGCAACCCCAGAAGATAACGTGATAACAAAGCAAAGAAAATAAGTACTGAAAAGGAAATGCAATGAAAGTGAAGATGAAGAGATAATTTGTAAAGAACAACAAATCAGACCGATGAGGAATAAGCACATGGGGCTCTGGTGCCACAAACAGACCTTTGGAGATTTTGTTTTATCCTCACCAACTTCACTAAGAAACTGAAGAGGTTAAAGTGGAGTTTTAAATAAATTGTACTAGGCGGCCTGGTGGCACTGAGGGCTGAGGCACTGGATGCCTTATCCCATGCCCGCCTGTGACTCGTGTTTGGGAATGAGCACGGGTTGCTGGAGATAGGCACTGGAGGAGAAGGATTGAGCATCCAAGGACTGCTCTCCTTCTCTGGGAGAGGGTTCCACAAAAGTGGTGCCCATTTTCCCCGGCAGAGGCTGGGAGACAAGGCTCTATGCTCTACCATGGGGTGGAGTTGGGGTAGAAGCCTGGAGGAGCATGTGCAGATGCATGCGTACTCCCCTCCGCCAGTGTCAGTGCATGTCCCCAGCTCAGGGAGGAAAAATCACCAGAAAATCAGTGGAGTGGCATCTTGGGTTGAGCAGCTTGATGTCCGTCTGATGAGCATCGGGCAGGCGGGCACCTGTATCTGGATCTGGACAGGGTGGGCAGTAGGGGCTCCCTCCACCCGCTGTTAGGGTAGCTACAGGAAAACAAGACAGACCCTATTGGAGTGCGGATGGAGGATGGTGACTGAAAAAAATCCGAGGGGTTGCCAAGGACATCGGGAGCAGACCAAGTATGTCGAGGAGGAAAAAAGTAGTAGCAAAAAATAAATAAATAAATAAATTGTGCAGTTAAGTAAAATTAAATATTATACAGTGTAACCTCATTTGTCTGAATGCAGGGGAGACATCACTTTGTTGGGATAAGCAGTGGTTCGGTAAAGCGAAGGTCCTACAGTATATAAATCATTGTGAAACTTCACTGAACATCATTCCCTTTCTGTGATAGTGAGTCAGTGATGAAAACAACATTTAGCAGAAAATGTAAACTTTTATTTAAATACAGTAAGAAAAAACAGAAAAAAGAAAAATAGTTAAAATACTACTGTAATTAATTTTACTACTTGAAGTATTCTGTGATTGCGTGCTTCTTTTTGATTCATTTCTTTTTTTACTGCTTTCTGCTAAGTTGTCTAAGCAGCAATGTTATGTAAGTAGTCACAGCCTGACTGGCTTTCCAGCCATAGGATACACCTCTCACAAGACTTGACAACTTCAGCAGCAGTGGGTAGAACCGGACAGTTTCATCAATCTCCTCCTCTTCCTTAACACCAATGTCAGTCTCTTTTTCAAGGGATCTTTTTTTTTTTTGGTATTATTTCTTTTCTCTCCTACTTGCATGCATGCCAGCCTCTCCTTCTGGAAAGCCAGTGCTTCTACTGACCCATCCTGTCCCCTAGCCTTGGCTCTCAATGACAGCCATCTCCCAGGTAACCTGGTGTATCCTTCGCCAGACAGGTCCCCTCCTCCGAGGGAAAGCAAAGCCAGGTGGCACAGATCAGCACATCATCTTGGCCCAGGGAGATGCTGCTGAAGTGGAAAGCTGTGGAGGCATTGGCGTGGCTCGGAGAGCCAGGCAGCCATCATCCGGCGTGACAAGGGCGTTTTCACTCTTTTTCTATGTCGTCCCACCTTTGCCATTGCACAGTGCTCCTGGTCCCCACCGAGGCCGCTGCTGATCAACAACTCCCCAACCCACCCGGGAGAAGAGCAGTCCCTATGGATGCTCAATCCTCTCCTGCCCTTGCCAGCCCAGCGGACCCAAGTCCGTTCCAAACCAGGTCACCATCATGGGTTCAGGTAAGGAGTCCACACCTCAACCCTCTATGCCACTGGGCTGGCTTCAAGGGATCTTGAGAGGCTATTGAGAGGATATCAGCATCTGTAAGTTCTCTGTGTTCCTTGTCAGTCATGTCTTCATTATCGATCACTAGTTGCTCTGCAACCTGCATGAGACCCTCATTTGCCTCCTCTTGCTGTTCAACAATAATTTCTGCTGTAGAGGGTGACAGAACCTGAGACCATGACTAGCATTTCAGAATCATGTCTGCCCTAATCTCAGACCAGGATTCTGTGAGCAGATAGCAGGCATCTTTGACTGTGGCGCCGTTAATGATTTTGGAAAGGCAACTGGAATTATTTTCTTTGGATAAAACATTACTTAACAGCTTTCTCTTGTACGGTCTTTTAAGGGTGGCTAGAATGCTTTGATCAATAGGCTGGACTGGAGTTTAGTTATGGTATTTGGTAGAATACACACCTAATGCAGTTGCCCTCTGTTGTTAACTGTTCTGTGTCTGGGTGAGCACCTGCATTGTCTATCAGAAGGATAGCTCTCAGAGGCAGACCTAGTCCACAGAGGTAGGAGTGGACTGAAGAACAAAATCCTGGAAGAACCAGGATTTAAAAGAGCAACAGTCATCCAGGCACTGGATTGAGCCCTGTACAGCACTGGCAAAGATTCCATGTTACAGTGCTTAAAACAACAGAACCCGTAAAGATTTTCCAATGACAAGTAACTTCAGCTTTTGACCACCTGTTCAGTTATTGCATCCAAGAATTGCTAGCCGCTCTTTGTTCTTCTTGTGACCTGGTGCAATTTTTCTGATGAGCTGACCAGTGTTTTCTCAGGAAGATGCTTCCTGTAACAGCCAGTCTTCTTGGTGTTGTAGATCTGTTCATGAAACATCCCTTCATTTCATATGATTTCAGAGAGCTGGTCTCTAAAGGGAGCTATTGATTCATTGCTGGATGACATGAGTTTGCCTGCAATTGAAAGTTGATGGAAGCCATGCTGCACCTTGAAAAGCTGCAACCATTCTTCACTTGCTGTAACATTTCCATCCTTTCCATTCAGGTCACAGTGGAACTGCATTGCCTTATGCTTTAAGATCAGACCTGATATGGGAGTGCCACAAACTCGATTCTGGACAAATAGAAGAGCAGTCTCTCTGCTGTCACTGCAGTCTTTCATTGTTTTTCTTTTCTCTAGTCTGGCAGCATGCTCCATAGCAGCAACATGCAAGCAGACTTCTCTTTTGCTCGTTGGATATCTGACACAGTAGTCTTTCCAATGCTAAATCATTTAACCACCTCGATACCCTTCTCCCCACGTTCAAGGCATGCCAGGATCTGGATTTTTTGAGATATGTCCAGCACGCTGTGTTTCACTTTAGCTCAGCCATTTCACTACTGTACTGGTAACGTGTAAGTAGAACAGGTACAGCTGCCTAACTACACTGCTTACTTAAGTACCCCATTGCACAGTGATCACAGAATACTTCAGGCAGTAAAATTAATTAATTACAGTAGTATTTTTAATTATCTTTCTTTTTCTATTTTTCTTACTGAATTTAAATAAAGTTTACATTTTCTGTTAAATGTTGCTGCTTTCATCACTGACTTACTATCACAGAATGGGAATAATGTTCAGTGAAGTTTCACAAGGATTTATATAGGACCCTCATTTTACCAAACCACTCATTTATCCGAACAAATGTGATATCTCTACATTCAGATAAACAAGGTTACACTGTATATACTTACCTCTTTATACAACTCATGGGCTATATTTGAAAGCTGTTTAAACAGTATTATACATATAAGGAAGGCAACTATGCCATTGACAGGACTAGAGAAAGTAAAAGGTACAGTATATAATAATGTTCTGAATTCTAAATTTCAACACAAGAAAACTAAATAAGGACTAACATATAGGTGATCATACACAGTGAGTCGGTGTTTCCACTGAAGTTTTGCGATAACAACATATGGACCAAGGTCCATGCTGTTATCTCACTCCGAGATGGAAACACAGGGCACGTTTTGTATGATTCCCATATTTTATTTGTTATAGTATATGGTTTTAGACATTTTTATGAGTTTGCTAACCATGTGTGATGGAGTGGAGTGCTTCTGCAAAAAAGTGAAAATGGAGGCAGCAAGATAGTGCACAAGAGGGGCATAACACTGTGTGTGTGAGTGAGTGGAGGCGGAGACACCGAAAATGATGGTAGTGAGGGAAACACAGCTGAGTTAATGATGGAAAGTGAACAACATCTTTAGAATGTGTACAACGTTTCTGAAGGGACTGCTTTTCATACACAACAACCCTAACCATATACTATTAGAAGATATGTGATTGGGTATATGCAACCTTCATCTGGGACCCTGCTCCAGTAAGATATTAGCAGGTGAATAGGATGAATTGAAACCCAGCTCTGCTGATTTCTGGCCTGGCCTTTAAAAGGCTATCTGCATGGGATTTATACAGGCCTGGAATTCCTTGGGAGGGTACAAATGGGCTTCACCTGGAATGCAAACCAGACAGACCAAGAAGGAGTTTTTTTTTTGGGGGAGGCTGCAGTAAACTGGAGAGCTTAATCAAGCTAAAAGGTGCTTTGTATATACAGTATGTACTCTGCCAGAGTACTGTATACTATTTTAAACCATTGTTTGGTGCTGAAGTAAAGCAACTCTTTGTTTCACTGAACTTTACCTGAAGTTTTTTCCCTGAGGGTTTCCTTAAAGTTGTGGCTCACTATGACACTTTACAATTACAAGGTGTCTCAAAAGAAGTAGTACCTGCACAATAAGTGGTGCTCCTCTTGTTGCATTTAAGGAAAATAAGGACCTAGCAGACATAATTAAAACATGCCATCAGCAGCTTAATCTGGTTCAATTTCTGTTGGTTTCCTTTGTAAGCCCCTCTCCTCTGGACAAGGCTGAAAATAAGCAAAATTGCCTACCCTCCATTCTCAGTCAACACATCTCAAATAAAAAATAATAGACTGAGGCTGAACCAGGATAAGAAGTGTACAACTGCTGGACACCCAGCAGAATGCTGTTGTACATCAAAAGGTAAGCAGCAGAACAGAAGTAAGCATGTCAGTTTAACAGGCTTGATCAGGCCCCACCTGGAGTATGGTAATGCAATTTTGATCTTCTTAATACACAAAGGAAACTGAAGCAGACAGTAGGGTGTAACACAGTGCCATCAAAATGATCAGAGATGAAAGTATGCAGAGGGGAACAGGAAAAGGCAGACATCATGAAGAAATACCTTTGTTCAGTGTTCACAGAAGAAAGAGATGGGAGGTATCACAAAATGTAACCAGAGCATTAGAGGAGAGGTAAAACTAATCATTTTTGAGGAAAGAGTCCTGAAGGTGCTTCCAAATCTGAAAGTGTACAAAGCAATGGGGCCAGATGGGGTCAACCAAATGGTATTGAGGGAGATCAGGAGGTACTGGCTGCACCTCTAATGGTCCTATTTAACAGCTCATTGGAAACAGGAGGGTCCCAGTGAACTGGAGGAGGGCAGATGTGGTCCCGCAAAAGTGGTAGTAGGAAAGAAGCTGTTAATTACAGGCCAGTCATTCCAGTCTTCAGTGGTGGGAAAGTTAATAGAATCACTGCTGAAAGAAAGGACTGTGGAATAGCTTGAATTCAGTGGATTGTAGGTCGGAAGACACCATGGATTCATGGGGAATCACAGCAAATGAATCTGCTAGAGTTCTTTGACTGGGTGAGCAAGGACTACATCAGTGTGGGCAGTGACTAGCCTACCTAGATTTCACTAAGGCATTCAACACTGTTCCACATAGGAGACCAGTAAAGCAAGCTGGGTAGCTTAGGAGCAGGTGCAAGGTTATAAACTGGATGAGAAATTGGTTAAGTAATAGATGGCAGAGGGTGGTAAATGGAGTCCACTCAGAGGAAGGGAGGGTGACCAGCAGGGGTGCCTCAGGGATCAGTGCTGGGACTATGCCTCTTTAATGTCTTTGTAAGAGACATAGTAGAGGAGCTGGAAGGAAGACCAGCCTCTGTGAGAATGACATCAAACTCTGCAACAGGATGGATGCTCTGGAGGATGAAGAGGATGAATAGTTACCTGATAATACTTGAGCAGTGTTCAAGGGTATGGCAGCTGGGTTTCAATGTGAAGTGAAAATAATGAACTTAGGGCACAGAAACCAAGGGCAGAGTGCAGAATGGGAGAGTGTTACCAACAACCACCAACCAGGAAAGAGACCTAGAGGTGATCATACTGGATGACCTACAGTATAGGTGACCTGACAGTGCGACAATGCAGTTGTGAGAGCAAGTGGGATACTGGGGTGCATAGCAGGGGAGTCACCAGCAGCCAAAGGAAGGTGGTGTTACTTGTGTATAGTTTGCTGGTAAGACCCCACCAAGAGTATTGTGTCCAGTTCTCTAGACCCTTCTTAGAGTGGGCTTAGACAGTGGAATCTGTCTAGAAGAGGGCAACTGAAATGGTGCAGGGCCTGCATCAGAAGCCTACAAGAAGAAATTATAAGACCTAAATATTTACACCCTGGAAGAGAACAGAGAGAGAGAGAGTGAGAGAGGGTGATATGATAGAGACCTTTAATACCTCATGGAGGTAAACAAGGTACAAGACAGAAGTATTTTTCAGAAAATAAAGATGCTGAAGGAAAAGGGGCACAATAAGAAGCTGGAGGGTGTAAATTAAGGAAAGATTTGAGGAAGTGCTTCTTCACGGAAAGAGTGGTGTATTCCTGAAACAATCTTCCCAGCAGAGGTGGCAGGGTGAAAACAGTGGTGAGGTTCAAGAATGCATGGGATAGGCATTAAGGAATCTTACAGAAAGGCAAGGGGGTCAGTGGGCTGGAGATAAAGTATGATCTGCAGTGATGCTATAGACAGGAAAAAATGGGCAGACTAGGTGGATCATGTGGTCCTTATCTGCCAGCAAATTCTGTTTCTATAGGTTATCAGGAGAGGCTGGAGGAAGAGCCTTTCCATGGTCTTTTAAAAGTGCACTAGTGCTTCTTGCCTCTGAAACTTTTCAAAGGGTTGTTCTCTTTGTGTTTAGGGACTGAAAGGTGAATATGTACCACTTATTTCCCCAAGAAACTGAAGCACAAATTATGTTACTGTTGAAATGTATATAAAAGGTCAATTTAGCAAGATAATCACACAGAGATCTACTTTGCAGAGCAGCATAAAAATTCCATTATTCAGTGTAGCCAAGGACAGATAAGCTGCTTAAGTAATAAGAATATATTAAACAAAATCAATTCTTCAGGCTAGTCTTAGATATTTAAAACCAAGGTAGCAATAAGGAATAAGTAGGTGTGAAAAACATTTACTTAGGTGATTTAGGATTAGATTAATATAATATTCATTGAGAACAGTGTTTGTCGCTCTTTCCTGGCATTCCATTTCAGAGGAATACGTGAATAGATGTCAGGTCTCCCTTGGGGTTTAATCCATTATTTAGTCTACACTTTATTAATGTTTTGCCCATCTTGTTACATTACAAATGGTGGGTAAAAAGGCAATGATATCTATAATTATTTACCTAAAGCAGTTTATGATCTATTTTGATTCAACAAATAAAAGTCAACCTATTTTATTTATGCAAATACTTACTGTATGATGGTCTGCAAAATACTGAAAGATTTTATTAACTTTAGGCTTTGAAGGCTGCTGAAAGTGAAAGAGACTAATTATTTTAATAATTTTGTAAAGTTCCCTGTTGATTTAATTATTTTCTGTGTCTTCTTTCTACACGAAAGTTTTTCCAACTAAGTGATGTGTATTATTCTAACAACCCTACTAATAATGGTTCTTTTCCAGTCCAGAAAACAAAGCAAGATATGTTAAAATAGACAGATGTGCTATTTTGGGAATATATCAGGTTTGCTTTTCATGATACTCATTCTTTGTTGCAGACAGAACTTTAAAATTGAGGTGCACACAATTCTTAAGATTGTGCACTCTCACATGTAAACAATGTATGAGTCAGACCACTGGCATGCTGGCAGAACTCTGCTGCTCTGTGGTACTCCACATTCGAGCTCAGTGTTCTGTTAGAAGACGTTCAGAGCACTGTGTGTGTCAAAAGGTAATCTGCCCTTGGGAGTAAGTCAGGTAGTGGGCTGTCTGGGTTCCATGTACTCTGCACTGGCTGATCATATAGAGACACTGATGTTGGCTATAGAGGCAGTGATACCTCAAAAGTATACCTGAGCAAGTCAATGGGCTTGAACCAGATGCACTAGCTCAGTTCAGCTTAGCAGCTGATTCAATTTATAAACCAAGTGCAAGCCAAGCCAGGCTTATGGAATTACATTTTTTCTAGTGGCAGAAATTGTTTTTCTTTTGTGACCTGTCAGTCTCCAGATCTTTGACAAATCACCAGTGTCAAATAGACTGATAGACAGCCATGAAGCTTTCAATTAATGGAGCTTGACCATCTAATGGCATTTCAGGCACTGGGTGCAAGAAAACAGACCCTTCTTATCCTGCTCTCCTCTGAGTGAAGTGAATCACACATGGCAGTCTCTTGCTCCATATGCTTTAAAAAGATAATAGTTTAACTCTACAGTAATCACGAGCTGTTGGAGTCAATTCATACCCTGTAACAGCTCTATACAGACTGTTTGTGCCATTGCTAATTTTTTTTTCTTTTGGTAGTAAGTAAAAAGGATTAAGTAATCACATATAAAGGCTTTTATTGTAACTTGTGACTGAGAGCTCACACAACTCCAGTGTTTGATTCCTGCTAAATGGTTTTGTTTCCAGTCCAATTTATTGTGATGTTAACAAGACTTCATACTATATCACTGTATACTTTAGCTTCTATTTTGTAATTTTGTGATCGCTGTGCGTCAAGCCCAGCAAACACTTTGGTATAAGAGTGCCTTTTGAGGGTGTGTACTGTCCACCAGTGCAGAGCAGTATAGAAGGGCATGACAGTGCCACACCAATCAGCACCCAAACTGACTATGACAGAGTTTCTGGCTTGCTGCGTGGAGATGGTAGCTGAGCTTCAAAGGAAGTTGCCATACCTTTGATTTGCACTGCCCAGCAAGCCAGGCTGATCTGTTATGGTCAGCCTGGAATGCATGGAATGTGCCTGACCATCCATTGATGTCTGTTGCTGGTGGTCTTAACTGTCCCCAATGCTCCCTCTCAGTCAGTGCCCCCACACACCCACACAAACAGTAGTGACAGTCGGGTGCTCAATCCCCAGTGTCTTTCTGTAAAATAAAGAAACTGTCCCTCATCATGTTGTGTTTTTATCCACCTGAAAATAAGAAAAACATCCATCGACATCTGTTGCGCCCCCACCCCACAAACGTGAATCTCCAGTGACACTGGGGTGCCTAATCCCCCAGTGTCCTCAATTATACAGTGTCCATCCCAGTGACACTGGGAGTACCTAATCACCCAGTGTACTCTTAATAAAAAAAAA
Source organism: Neoceratodus forsteri (assembly GCA_016271365.2). NCBI lineage: Eukaryota > Metazoa > Chordata > Ceratodontiformes > Ceratodontidae > Neoceratodus > Neoceratodus forsteri. The sequence goes on along the minus strand of CM057459.1, from coordinate 1,219,750,505 downwards.
CGTTCCCTCATTATTTTTTAACCAGAAAAAATAAAACTGTCCATTGTTGTCTGCAGTTCTGTTACCTACCCCACCATGCCTCCCACTCAGGACCCACACCCCACCCTATACTTACACACTGGTGATCTATCACCATACTCTTCTCTGGATCGCAGACATGTCTTCACTCTTCAAAGCCCAACCACAAACTGAGGTAAGCGTTTCAATGTATTTCTATGGGGTTTTCAGTTTCAGTGTATTTCAATGGGGTTTTCAACTTAGTGGCATAACTTGGCCAATTTTAGTATTTTTGTCCCAAATTTTCAACATACCTTTTTGGGACCCCACCTCATGAACAATTAAATGACACTAGGCAATTCGGTCCCAAAGGTGATTTCACAGTCCTGCATGAAATCACCTTTTCAGCAGGAGTTGAAAAGGTTCTCCACCTTTGTTCATGAGCTGGGGTCATAAGATGGCTATGTTTAAAACTTGGTGTAAAATTATTAAAAACAACAGAGTTATGAACCTGTGTTGACATTTGCAAACACAGGCTTGTAACTTTGGCAATTTCAATATTTTGATCCCAAATGTTCAACATATCCATTTTCTTCACAGCACATAATGAATGTGACAGCTTTCATTTTCAGATCCTGGCCAAAATGTTGTTTTTGCATCCCAAAATGTGATTTCACAGTCGCTATGCAATCATCTTTTGGGCAGGAATTAAAAATTGTCTCTGAATTTGTTCATGAGGTGGGGACATAAGAAGGCTACATTGAAAATTTTGCCCCAAAATATTAACAAACAATAAAGTTATGATCCTGCATTGAAATTTGTGAATGCAGGCTCTTAGCTGACAATTTTCAATATTTTGACCCCAAAGTTTCAGGATAGACATTTCTTCACAGTACCTCATGAATGTGACAGCTGTAAATGTTCAGATCCTGGCTAAAATGTAATTTTCATCTGGACAGGTGATTCCACAGTCACTGCATGAAATTATCTTTCGACCAGAGTTGAAAATTTACTCTGCACTTCCTCATGAGAAGGGATCATAAGAATGGTATGTTGAAAATTTGCACCACAAATATTAACAAACAAGACAGTTACACTACCCAACATCATCACTTATACTTTTCATTTTTAAAGAGCAGCTTCAGGAGAACTTTAGCAAAACATAACATTTAGACATAGTTCAGCTTATATTTCGCATTAGTTCTGCATTCCTCCTACCCCATAATTTATTACTGAGGTCTTTTGCATGAAAATGGGATTTTGCTCCCGAAGAGTTCATCTTCTCCTGTTGTTTTCTCCCTACCGGAGGTTATAATGCCTCCTTGTGACATCACAGTTACTCCCATGGCAACAGATTGTGATGTCACAACACAGGTATTTTGAAGTAGGGAGTAAGCTAAAGAGGCAGATGAACTGTAAGGTATAAAGATTATGTCTTCATGCAAATATTCTCAGAAATAAATAGTGGGAAGGAAAAATCTATAGCACATATATGGAATGCAAGTGGAATTGTACCTAAATATTACTTCTTTAAAGTTTTCCTTGAGGCGTCAGTAGCTCTTTAAATGGTAATAAAATGATTCCTTCACTGATGCAGTTTTAAACACACACCCCCTATGACACCAGTGCACATAGTGAACATTTGGCATTGGCAAATGCTTGTGGGATTTGGGCCAGCAAGTCATGGACTTTTCACCCTTAAAGGAACATAGACAAAGCATTCTACAGACATAGTTGACAACTCTGTGCCTTTATGTTAGCTTGTAAAAGATGGACCGAAATTGCATAGCAATGCTTACAGTGTTCCTTTAAAGCAGCAGTATTTGATAGTCTGCAAAACATTTCATCATAGATTTTTTTTAGCAAAACCATATTTCAGACATCCTTAGATTCACCTTCAGTATAATTTTAGTTTTCTCAGACATTGTTAAAACAGCCTTTATAGCTACTTTTGTATTTAGTGACTCATACAAATGTAGAGACATATAGTCTGTCAGCAGAAAAGGATTGCTTGGCCTACCCTGTCTGCATAGATGGTACTTTCCTAGTCTGTCTCCACAGACCCGACTAGTCTCTGGCAACCTTCCCTCCTGTCTGTGTATTTACTAATATTCCTTTATGTCTACTGTATTCCAAGCATGCTTGAAGCTCCGTACTGTTTTGCCTCTTACCACTCTCAATGGCTGTCTGTTCCTGGCAACCATCACTTTCAGGGAAGTAATACTTCCTCACATCGAGGCAGTATAGTGCAGGGTTAAGGCTCTGAGCTGCAGATCTGGAGACCTGGGTATGAATCCCACAACCACCTAGGTGCATACTGTGTGATCCTGAGCAAGTCACTTAACTCCTTGTGCTCCCAGGTCATATCTGGAAACAAGCTTCAGCTTAGTGTGTTACTCCTGGTTAAACAATGTTCCCTTTCCCTTTACATCCTTCTTAAACTCCCCTTCCTTCAAGTTTCATCACATGCCTTCTGGTCCTGGTCCTCTTTCTCATTTGAAAGAGATTCCTCTATAGCACCCTCTTCATCTCTATCAGTACTTGTTGGTCTGTATCATGTCCCTCACTCATGTCATTAAAGATGGCAACCACTCAAAATTTTGAAAATCTCTAGTCTTGAGGTTACCTGTACATATGAGATTTTATTTATTTTATATGTATTTAACCAGGTATAGCACACTAAGCTGAAAGCTTTTTATAGGAGCAACCTGGGAGCACAAGGAGATTAAGTGACTTGCTCAGGGTCACACATTATGCAAGTGAAAGCTGTGGGATTCAAACCCAGGTCTGGTCTGCTGGATGTCACCAGATTTGCAACTCAGAGCCTCAGACCATTGCACTATACTGCCTCCTTCATACTGATTCATACTGGGGTTCTATTAGGATGGTGCTGCCAGATGTTTCTGATGGAAAACAGCACAGTACTGTACCAAGATATTTTTTTTTTCATGGAGAGCCTGGCATGGGAACAGGAACTTTTGAAAATGTTGAAGTTCCATATTTAAGCTCAGGAATGAAAATTCAAAAGAGAATGTGGTATAGTGACATCTTTGCCAATAAAGCGTTGTTGCTGAAAACACTACAAGGTGATTAAAGGACTGCTGCTTTAAATAACAAATTCTTAATGTCATTCCTGACCATTCCCAAGAAGAGTATATCTGTTGGTGATATCTGTGGCCACAGCCACCCTTAATATTTTTCTTAAACATAATAAAATACTAGCTGGCCGGTGGCACTGAGGGGCTGGGCACTGGCCGCTGACCTCGCTTCATGCTGGTGACCGGTGTTGAGGAATGAGCCCGGGTCACCAGGGGTTGGCTGGGGAGGAGAAGGATTGAGTGTCTGAAGGATTGCTCTCCTTCTTTGGGAGGGAATCCATGGCAGTCGGTGCATGGGTGCCTCCTGGCAGAGGCTGGGTGATGCACGCTTTGCTGCACTCAGGGTGCAGCTGAAGGAAGACATCTGGAGGGAGTGTGTGCAGACACTTTGCACGCCCTCCACTGATGTCATTGCATGCCTCGGTTCCCAGGGAGAAAATAGGTGCCCAGTTGAGCATCTTGATGGCTGTCTAGCTTCGCCAAGTGGCTGGGAACCCAAGCTGGATCCATGTTCTGTGGAGAGTCTGGAGGGTTCTCTGCTGCCCTGCTGTGGAGGGTACAACTGCAGGGGTATACGGGTGCCTGGGACCACTTTGGTAGAGGCAGACGGTGTCTGGAATCCCCAATCCGATGCAGGGACAAGAAGGGGAGCAGACTGAGGCAGCCAAAAGAAAAATAAGGCAGAAAAATCAGTAGCTGTAAAACAAAACATAAAATACTAAATCTTCAATGAGCAAGAGGTAGTCTGTACTGTCCTGCATATTTAGGGATGAACCACTGCTACAGCATCAGTGAAGCTGCAAGAATTGGTAACCAACACTTCTGATCCATGTTGTATTCCCTTTGACCAAATTGCAGTAGAGAATTTTTTATTTAGCAAATGCTACTTAACATGGTTTATGGAAAGTCAGAGAGTAATTAATGCTTTTCAGATCCACTATGCTTAAGATTGAAGTGAAAATGTACTTTTAGCTGCAGTTGGCTCTGGTATCAAATTACAGAATGTTTATCCATGGAGCAGACTACTAATAGTAATACAGTTTGATACTGGAATTACAATTAAGCAACAAGATCTGTTCTAGCAGCCTGTGTCACTATGCAAAGCCAGCTAAGGAAGCTAAACTGAACTCAAGTCTTTGAGTTTATTTGCACCCTGTCACCAAGAAATGAACACAAACTGATGGGATATTGCATTTTATTTACTTTTATTTCATTTATTTTGAATGGGCAAGCTCAGTGGAGTAAAGAAAACCCCAAATGTTAAGAAGTGACTGGGAGTATAGACTCAGAAAGCCTAGAAAATAGGATAATACAAAATAGCAGTACAGATGAGCTTACCTTTGTAATTATAAAATTATTATTCATTCAGTACATGTATTATTACTTTCATTAAATTTCATTTGCCGTGATCTGCTAAGAAAATGGTTATGCATGTTGCTTTACTTTATTCCATCCCTTCCCAAATTAAAGAACATATGTGGTGAAGCTACATTTGCAGCAGCTGCTGTAAGTGCAAAAGGACAAGAAGGACAGACAATATTGCTCTTAGTTTTGGATGATTCTATATTATTCTTGTTTTGAGGTCCAGTTGAGAACATTGCAAGAGTTTGTGTAAAAGCAGAAATCTCAGTTTGTAGCATGCAAGGGCATTGATGGGTAGTCTGATTTAGCCACTAACTTTTATTGGCAACCAACTGTTGAATGCAGCTCTGGCTCAGATATGACACAGGATGGGATGGGACATCTAGGCAATAGAGATGTGCCAGGGGTCTCTGACTTGGTGAAAGAATTGAATGATTTAGTAGAACAGACATGAGGAGAAAATGATAGGGGCACACACTGAATGTGAGCAGCCTTAGACTAGCAATAGGCAGTGTTAGTACATGTTTGTCCCATGCTGGCTGACAAAAGATGAGAGTCACTCACTGCTGCAATATTCCTCTGGTCTTTGTGTCAATCACGTTTATGACAATAGGATGTAGGGTCTGTGGAACAGATATATGGAACAGAACAGGGACTGGAGGGTGGGTACTGACAGTCAATTAAATGATTTTTTTTGTGGGGGCATATAACCGAAAATCCAATAAGAGACCATATGAGGACATTAGACTAGAAGTAGTAGTAAATTATGTTTATTCAAGTAGTTACCATTGAGCCATACAGTAGCTTATTTACACTGGGAATCTGTGCATGAAATTTCAAGAAGCAACACCATGATAGCAAGTTATAGGCTATGGGCAGGATTCACAAAACACTTTGAAGGGAAAAAATGTACAGAATCCCAAAATTTGCAGAAAAAAGGCAGTAAGTGTACTGCGTCATATACACAAAAAGCCAACAGCTATAGAAAAATACCCGAGGACTCTAGAAAAAGCAGCTGCAGAAAATTCCTGCAAAAAATGCCATTGTAAAGTATGGCATATCCCCTTAAAGGCTATTGTCAGCCACTGTTTTCTGCAGTTGCAGAAAAAATATTGCACGTAATATACAAAAGAGTGTAAGCGTAACTCACCCTGAGCAAAAGACAGTGTACTAACACTTGTGAAACAATCATAGTGGAGTTCAGGCACCAAACAACAGCAAACCCATGGGCTGTATAGCAGTGTCAGTTGCTATACCAATACTACACACATTTTCATTGAAAGACAACAAAGCACAACCACATGACCCTGCAGCCCATGGAGGAACCCCACAGACAGTAGCGGCTGAGGTGGTAACAGCCAGAAGTGTGTACTACAGACCTAGGAGCAAGAAATACCTCCAAAACATAACCAACAGATACATGTTGCCACTGGGTGAAATGTCCTGCTGTTACAGGTGGTGCTACCATGGTCCCAGTTGTGGGACTGGCTGATTGCTCGCTGGGGCTGCTGTTTCTGCTGCAACGTTTGCAAGACTGTCAAAGTCTCCTGCTCCACTAAATATGGATCACCTGCTGTTCTGTCTGCTGGGCCTTTTATATTATTTCCGCAGCTGCAGTAAACATGTTGTGGATTTTCAGCACTTGCACGAATTCCACAACTCGCCTGTTTTGCGATTTTCTGCACCTGCAGAAATTTTGACTATGAATTTGCTGCACTTGCATTTCCGCAGCTTGGCAAGCCTTTTTCCGCATGTGTGGATTTTTTGCTCTCTTTGTGAATCTAGCCCTATGGCTTTTATGCATTTCAGATAATCTTAAAATGCCAAGTTCCTAGTAGTATTCAGATTCAAACTGTACATAAAAATTACAAAATGCATTATAGAAGCAGAATTACATTCTGTATGAATCGTGCTTGCAGAATGCTACATTCCACACAGTTCTATCAAACAGGCATCATGTGGGGCACCACGAGCATTGCCTTTGGGCCATTATTATTCTCTTCTTATGAACTCTCAACTCTCTCCCTGGTATCTATACACCAGCTAAAATGTTACTCTCTGGAGATGATGTGGTTTTATACTGCCATTCTGGGATGGTGGAGAGATCAGTCAGCAGCACTGGCAGACTGAACAGCCATAAAGCAAAAAATATGCTGCCTGTTACCTTTTATTTATTTATTTATTTAGTTAGTTAGTTAAACATCAGTTTAGAAACCTTTGAGCCAGAGGCTCATTTACAAAGGTACCTCGTCACAGAGAGGACATAATAACAATAGTACAGGGACAAAATACATACAAACAGAAAAGTTACAGTTCATTTACAATTTAGTTACAATAGATTTCAATCACCACCAGGGTGCAAGACTTAAGGTTAGGGATAGGTGGTGGGGTAGCAGGGAGGGAAATAGGGGAATTAGTAGGGAAAGGAAGGAGAGGAGCAGCTCAGTGAGCATTGTCATAAAGAGAAGATTTCTAGTCTAGTGGCAGTTGCACTTGCAAGAACTAAGCAGGAAAGTTCTGAGCCTCGACTTAAAAGCACGCTATGCTACATGAGTTTGAGACACAGGTAGGGAGGAGTTATACCATAGGGGCGCCTGGTAGGGAAAGACCCTCTGACCTTAGGAGGTCCTGGCTCTTGGAATAACTAGGGTAGATTTAGATGAGCTGCAGCGTGACCAGGGTCGAGGGTAGTAAAGGCGGATTGAGTTGGATGAGGCCAATGGGGATGAGCCACGAGGGCTTTAAAGGTGAGCTGGCATGTTTGAAACATGAGTCGCTCTTCCAGGTTGAGTATGGCAGCCATGGTGTACAGCTCACAAGTGTGAGTGAGTCTGGGAGCACCAGTGATAAGTCTGCAGGCCTTATTAACTGTGAGGTGAACCTTATTGAGGGCAGTCTGATCAGCTGAGCCATAGGCAGGAGGCCATAGTCAATGAGCGACATGACAGAGGAGGTAACAGCCAGGCGGAGGGCATCAGAAGGAGGCATTTCTTATGCGGAAAAGAATGCCTAAGCCGTGTGTTGGCGACAGAATTTAGGGCAGATATATGTCCATGGAATGAAAGTGCAGGGTGAAAGGTTATACCAAAATATTTATAGGACTGCACTTGGTCAATGATGCAGTTGGGTGTGGCGTGGACAGCTAAGGGAAGCTTGCTGTACTTATTTTGGTGGTGGGAGAAGAGCATCGTTTTAGTTTTCTTAAGGTTGATAACAAGATGGTGCTCCAGTGAACCAGGTAGCTGCAGAGTCAAAGACTAGTTGGAGGGAGTTCTGTAGCAACATGGGGTCATTGTGGAGGCAACGAGAACAGCATCATCGGCATAGAAGAATCTCACCCTTACAACTGCTGGGTAGGAGTTAAGAAAGAGTGAGAAAAGTAGGGTCCAAGAATTGAGTATGCAGTGCCCAGAGGATGGGGAAATCTGAGAGAGAGTACCATTGACTTACTACGTTGGGGCAGGTCGGAGAGATAGCTTGTGCACCAGGAAACCGGTCCTGAGGCAAAGCCAATTCGTTGAGGGTGGAGAGTAAAATAGGATGCGAAACGGTATTGAATGCCTTAGACAGATCTGAAAAATAGCACCAGCCAGGGCACCAGAGTCTAAGGAGGTATGGAGGAAGTTGGAGAAATCCAGGAGTGCTGTAATGGTACTATGACCTGCTCTGAACCCGTGTTGTTCAGGGCAGAGAACATTTACTTACAGAGATAGTCAGAGACCTGGGATGCCACAATTTTCTCTAGCGCCTTAGAGAGAGGAGGAGAGGATTGAGATGGGTCAGTAGTTACCGGAAGAGTCCTGTCACCGCCTTTATGGACAGGGTAACAGTGGCAATCTTCCAGGCAGAGGAATTGTCCGAGACAGAGTGATTTGTTGAAGATGCACGTAATGGGAGAGAGGACTTGATCCAGAACCTGACGCAGAAGGCAGGGATCAAGTGAGTCATTACCGATGGTGTTACCTTTTAGGGCTTTTAGCAGGTATGGCCTAGCTTCTTGCATGGTGACATGACGCGGTGGAAAGTGGGGCAGGCAATGGGTGGAGGTACAGATGGCGCGGCGGACTGAAAAATTGCCAGGGAGAATCGAGCTAAGGTCGGTAAAGGAATTATTGAGGTGGGTGGCAATGAGGGCAGGATCAGTGGAGATGGTACCATTGATGTTGAGAAGAGAAGGAGAGGGGACTGGGAGTGACCATTCAGTTGCTTGATGTTGTCCCAGAAGCACCTAGGGTTCCCCAGGAGGAGGTAAGAGAGGCTTGGTAGTAGTCCGCCTTTGCTTGCTGGATGGCCCAGGTGCACTGGTTGCGGGCGGCATAGGACTGCCTGTCAGGAGAGCGGCCAGTAGCAACAGCAAGGTGCCAAAGCCTGTCACATTGCTTAAGTTGCCACAGTAGGTAGGGGTGATCCAAGGGCTTGTCTCACTTTGGACCTGCTAGCAGTTATGGGAGCAAAGATATCACAGGCAAAGTTGAAAGTGTTTACAAAGAAGGCCAGTGCCAAATCAATGTTGGATGCCCTCATCAGAGGGGACCAATCAGTATGGGCAAGGAAGCACTTAAGGCCTATGAGCCCCCTGGCCTAAGCCGCCTTCAGGAGGAGGTTTTACCAGGAACGAGGGCCGGGGGTTTCAGTTGAAAAGCACAGGGAGTGGTCACTGATGCAGTCAGAGAGGACTTGGATGTTGCAGATGCGGATTGGCCTGTTGGAGGACCACATCCAGGAGGGTGCTTATCCCCAGTGTTTTTCTAGTAGGTTGTGTGACCAGTTGAGTTAGATCAATTGAATCAAAAGCCTCACGGTGGGAGGAGAATGAGGGCAGAGCCAGTTTATATTCAAGTCGCCCACAAGATTTGGTCGATGAGTTGGGTAGGGAGGTGAGGTGTAGTCAATTAGTGGGCCCAGGGCCTGGGATTGGTTCCTGGGGGTATGGAGGCAACGGTTGGGAATAATGGGCCTCTAGCTGGGTCAGGGGACAGCTGTAGGGTAGATGTCTGGGCCTTATGGTCGAGGTCAGGTGGGGAGAGGTAGCCCCAGTGAGAATCCCTCAAGTAGAAGGCACAGCCCCCTCCTGCCGACACGGTCCAACCGGTGGAGAGTGTAGCCGGGAGAGAGATGTGAGAATTAGGTGGAGGGAGACAGCCAGGTCTCAACCAGGGCAATAACATCAGGTTTATGAGCCATCACCAGCAGTGTAGAGAGTCCAGGTTTTCGGGAGGCTACAGATGTTCATAGAAGCAATGCACAGCCCAGAGATTTCAAGTGAGGACCAGTGCTACCAGGCCGGGATTGGGATGGACATTGCCTGACAGCAGGAGGAGGAGGAGGGCTGCTCTATGGAGTGAACCAAGGTGGGGTAGCTTTCGATGATTGGAGAGGGGTGATGGGGGGCTGTGATGGTGCAGGGAATAGGCAGAGAAGAACAGACAGGAGAGGCTAGTATGATGAGAAGAATGGGGGCAGCAGGGGTCCGAGGGAGGGTGGCAGTATGTCGGGAGAAATGTTGGGGCAGAAGCAGGGTGTGTGTAGGCAGCTGGGGTGGTGACACAGGGAGGGAAGAGGGGTGTAGTAGTCAGATCATTAAGGACACTGGAGTTGGATGCTAGTGGGGCTAGAGTACCCAAAGGAAGGCAAGGATTAGTAGAAGTGGGGAGTAGTGCAGGATGCAGTGAGTTGGGCATTTCTTTTTATAACTAGGGGAGTAGTGAGAGATAGTTAAGCTGGTGGATAAAGGGAGGTACAGAGGAGATGGCCTGAGTGGGCTCTGGTGGGGTAGTACTACTGAAGGGTGCTTAGATGGGATCTGGTGCCCCTGGTGAGTCAGCAGTATAACCTGTACTAATGAGAAAGTGAGGACCCAGGTTATGGCTGAACGGATGTGAGGTCTGCAAGGAAGTGACATTTACAGCTGAACCAATAAAGCTACAGCCGTCCCTGGGTGGGTGGGTGGCTGGAGGCGGGCGGGGCAGACGACCACGAAGCGTCGTCAGGTTAGCACCCACAGCCGCTGTCTGCTGAAACAATCAGTGGTCTGTCGGTGAAGAAGCTTTCAAATGAGTCCTTCAGTGTCCCAAATAACAATGGCAGGAAGCACAGTAAGTCGTCTGGCGTATTACCTGAGGCAACTGGTGAGGCTCCTCGATTGGAGCAACACGAGCGTCCGTCCACTGCCGCGGTCGGCAGAGCTCTGAGCATGGGGGGTCAGCCTGAAAATGTAAGAGGTAGGGGAATTAGTATGCAGCTGGAAATTTAAAACAGCAGCATTACTGCAACATTCTGCGCATGAACTCAGCAAGGCAACACAAGTCAGACAAACAATAGGCTAACTTGAACATTTCTATCAAACAAAGAATCAGAGAGCATATCCTTAATCAGCCCAGCATACTGAGTGCCTAGGGGTTTCACTGAAACAAGCGTGTAATCAAATCCACAGCATGAGCACAGCCCGTAGGCAGCCTCTGGCGTCTTAGCAGAGAAAACAAAGGGCAACTCTATAGTACTGCGGTAAATGGCTATGTCTGAATCAGCCATGAGCAGCTAGAGTTAACTAATAGTATACCCCAGCACACCACGCCATTTTAATAATGGGTAACGCTAGCTCTTTTAACTTTTACCACACCAACCCAACCCATGTATCAGTCCATCCAACAGGTAGCACCCCACAGCCGCTGTATGCTGAAACAATCAGTGGTCTGTCGGTGAAGAAAGCTTTCAAATGAGTCCTTCAGTGTCCCGAATAACAATGGCAGGAAGCACAGTAAGTCATCTGGCGTATTACCTGGGCAACTGGTGAGGGCTCCTCGATTAGAGCAGCACGGCGTCGTCCACTGCCGTGGTCGGCAGAGCTCTGGCGTGGGGGTTCAGCCTGAGGGCAACTGGTGAGGGCTCCTCGATTGAGCAGCATGAGCGTCCGTCCACTGCTGCGGTCGGCAGAAGCTCTGAGCGTGGGGGGTTCAGCCTGAGGCAACTGGTGAGGGCTCCTCAATTGAGCAGCATGAGCGTCCGTCCACTGCCGAGTCGGCAGAGCTCTGAGAAAGCTCTGAGAGCTTTTATGGTTGGAGGTCTTAAAATCCACCTAAGAATGACCAGTGCCCATTAACATAGGGTCAGTTCCGTAACAAGTGGCAACCTTAGAATATCTAGGTGTGCACCTTTACCCTTCACTGAATTATTCCATTCATCTTAATTTACTTACAACTACAATGCATCAGAAACTGGGAGTCTTGAATAGGCTTAGACATTTTCTGACACAGACACAATGGATCTTCTTCACATTCAGAATTATGGTGGTATAGATCTTAATCCAGCACCTAAATCTTAGCTAATTAAAAGCTAATCTTTAATAAAAGTGGCAAATTTGCATTGATGACTGATAAACTTACCCACCAATGCACTGTCTTCTCCTGCTAAAATGACTACTTCAATCTTTGCTGTTTAAACACTCTGTCTTGTTTTTCCCACAGGCTTATTCTATCTGGCACTCCAGTATCTTTGGCCAATCAACTACAGTAATTATTGCTCCAATCCTTTTAATGACTACCTGCAAATTTCTCAGTTTCACAATAATATTAGAAACAAAAATATAGACTTTATTAGCAGAAAAGGACCGCTTGACCCACAGTCTGCACAGATGTTCCTCCCTAATCTGTTTCCGAAGACCCTAACTTTTCTGTGATGACCTTCCCCTTCCTGCTTATTTATTAATATTCCCCAATGTTTATTCCATACATGATTGAATCCCTCATTGTTTTCACCACTCTCATCTGCTGGCTGTCTGTTCTAGTCATCTGCCACCCTTTCAGTGAACTAGTGCTTCTTCACATCCCTCTTAAAAGGGATAGGTAATCTATTCTTACTGGAAACAGTCAGTAATGTTCCTATTTACAGAAAGAAATTTATACCTCCAGATGATTAATATTTAACTGTGCCTGAATAAACAGTGATGTGAAAAAACTATGGTTTCAATGGTTTCTGTTTATGAGCAGCATTCTGTTAGAGTGCTCTTCATGGAACCGGTAATTTGGAGTTTTAATATGTGACAGTTTATATAGAAATTAGACTACTAAGCATAAGCTGCTGACCTATCAGAACTCTGCTTGGAGTTCCATACAAAACCATGACATAGTCACAACTCTAAATTACTGGTCCCAAGAAGGAACTGTAATAGAATGCTGCCATAAAAGCAAAATAGTGCAAAATACAGCTTTTTCACATCAGTTTTTTCATTCAGGTACAGTTTAATACAGGTCATAGGGTAATTAATATAATTTCTAAACATTTGAACATTATAAAGAGCTCCCCTAATAGAAATAATTTCATGTCTTCTTTAAACTCCCCTCCAGTTTCTTCCCATGCCCCAGTCCTGGTGCTCTTTCTCATTTGAAAGAGGCTCACTTCCTGCACTCTGTTCACCCCAGTGAGGTAATTTTATGTTTCTATCTGTATCTCCTTGTTCTCCTCTTTTCTAGGGTGTACATGTTTAGATCCCTTAATCTCTCCTTATAAGGCTTCTTGTGCAACCCCTACACCATTTTAGTTGCCCTCTTCCTGACTACATTTGCCCTGTCATTGTCCTTTCTGAGGTGTAGCCTCTGGAACAGGCACAGTACCCCAGTAGGGGTCTCACCAGGAAGTGATATAATGCCAGCACACCTCCTTTGTTCTGCTGCAGATACCTTTCCCTATGCACCCCAGCATCCCACTAGCCATATCCATTGCTTTGGTGCACTTCTTTGCCACTCTGAGTTTGTCAGTTATGATGATCCCAAGTTCCCTTTCCTATCTAATGACTGCCATTACCTCACCATCCCATACTCTACTACTGAGTTCCTATGCCCTATGGACATTTTTAGGCATTGAATCCCCAAATAGAGGTGTGCAGAGTCCATGAAATTCACTCTGTGAGTTAATGCGCAGATTTTGCGGAATTTGCAGAGTCAATTTGCAAAATTCATGGCTGCAAATTTTGTTTTTTTGTGGAGTACAAAATTTCACCCATGAGTTTCACGCTCCACCTGCAAAATTCATGCTTTGTGTTAAAAAGGCAAATTTTGCTGACAATGTTATGCAAATCACATGAATCAAAGTTTGGATGTTCTGAAAACTCAAATTCAAGAAGCGTGCATTTGACGCCAGCGTGAACATCATGGGTGAAGTTTAACTTTGCAACACCTCTATCCCCAGCTGCCATGCTCCTTACTGCTCCAAAAGATTCCAAAGATCCCTGAGCATTGTTTCTACCTACTCCTGAGTGTCCACGGGACACAGATTTTAGTATCATCTGCAAAAGGAGATAGCTTCCTTCCAGTTATTCTGCAATGTCCTTAGACACTGAAGAAGACCATTCCCAGGAATGAGTCCTGTGGCACCCTGCTGGTGACTTTCCCATCTTTAGAGTGAATGCTGTTAACTACCATCCTCTGTCACCTATTTATTAACCAGTTTCTAACCTAGTTCATTACTTTGGATCCCACCACTTGGCTGCTCAATTTCTTTGTGAATCTCCTGTGTGGCACAGTGCTGCTTTAGCTTTAGTGCTCCTGCTGCATGGAATGCTTATCTTTTGTGCCTAGAAATCACTGAAAAATAAATGAGTATAAAAAAGTTGGTTGAAATTATATCTTTCTGAAAATTGCACTTTGACTGTAACCTATAAAAGATGTATGTCATTTGCCCGTATTAAGTTATCTATTGTATTTGATTAAATAACTGTTCTTTCTATTGCAATGACATGTAATGCTATCTAATACAGTATGTCCTGGGTCACTCCTATAAAGGAATGTATATTCCAGTGAGCTAACTTGGTTAAAGAAAACAAATCTTATCAAAAGTAAGTCATATTGCCAAATACTGTACCACTTTGTAGCCAATCTACATCCCTATACATCCTTATTCATGATGACAATTCTCCCTCACTATACACCCTTTCTCAGAGTTTGTGATGTCTGGAAGCAGACTCACATTCCACATTATCCTTATCCCTACCCCTATGCTATATCTATCGATCTATCTATAGATATTTATATATATATATATATATATATATATATATATATATGATCAATATAGGGGCTCCAGGACAGACCCATGAGGCACCCTCCAGTCAGTTTTCTGACATCAGAGAATTTTCCATTCTGGACCACTCTGTAAGTTCTACCAGTCAATCAAGTCCCAACATAGCTATGACCCACCCCTAAGTTCATGTTACCCCAACTTATTTACTAGCCTCCTATGTGACACTGAATAAAAAGCTTTGCTGAAGTTCACATAAAGGATGTCAGCTGCCTGGCCTCTATTAACCATTTGTGTCCAAACTGAAAAAAATCAGTCAGGTTAATCTGACATGACCTGCCAACATGAATCCACACTGATTCCTGCCATTGAGCTCATTTCTCCAGGAGTTCACCACCTTCTCACCTTCCCAAGTTCCCACCTTCCTCCCTCCCTCCCTCTCCTCCCTTCCTTCCTTCCTTCTTTCCTTCCTTCTCATTCTTTCTTTCTTACAGCGTTTACCAGGAAAGACATACTGAGCTGGTGGCAGCTCATCTCTGGGAGAAACAGTTCAAAACAGCAATACTGCACAATAATAAGGTGCATACAAAACAAATTAAAAGCATAGCACTGTAATTGTACAAGAGGTCTACAGATGATCAGATTACAAAATTCACAATAGTGTCCAACAACTTGCCTATTATAGGCATAAGGTTCACTGGCATATCATTACTCTGGTTCTCCCAAACCCACTCTTGTGTAGGAATTCACATATGTAAAGGGCTGGACATGCAGGCTCCATGTTCAGTGGTGGCAGACATTCTCTGTCATGATACAGAGGGCAGTGGTGCATGCCTTCTGGGAAATCAAGATAAAGCATGCCATGAAACTGTGGGTGACATCAGTTTTTCCATGTGGTATTCAGGCACTACCTTAGAGCAGATCACCATGCCCACTTGGGGCTAATAACATTAGTTTTATGATTTTATGTCTTGTATTATCAGGTCTTATTTAACATTAGAGGAAAAATACTCAGCTGGACGATGCTGGAAAAGGGAAAGTGCACCCAGATATTTATAAACTTTGGTGGAGGAAAATGAATTGGCTTGATACATGGTAGAGGTGTTGTGGAGAGCAGTACTTCTTTTATTATAATTTTTTCTGGTACAAAAGTATTTTGGGGAAGTTTCATGTATATTAACATGACTGTATTGCTCCTTCTTTTCTTTTTTTTTTTTGGGGGTTTCTTTTCATGTGACTTACTCACAGCTTTTTTCCTCGGTTTAACATCTCATCCAAAAGACGGCACCTCAGAAGTGTACCACCCTCTCATGCTGCACTACAGTGTCAGTACTGGGATATTAATCCAAGTGCCAGATGTGGAAACTGAACCCACAGTCCTATGATCTCCTGGCCTTAGAGGCGAGTGTGCTACCTACTGAGCCTAAGCACTTAAAAATCACACCAGAGACACACAAAGGAAAGAATGGAAGATTAAGGGGTCTAGCTAGGCTAATAGACACACAAAGGAGAGAATGGAAGATTAAGGGTCTAGCTAGGCTAAAACAAAGCAATCAAACAGTATTTTACTGTCTTTTTTCTACCAGAATGAGCAAATAACAGTCCTCAAACAAAAATCAGCAGTAGGAATCCGGTTTTCAGTTTAACTGTAATTGGTATTATGTACACACTAGTAAGCTAGGACCAGGCATCACAGACTACAAAATTTGTGCATGGGCATGCAATTAGTCCTGGGAAAACAGCCACACTGGATTCCAGAGCTAGTCACTTAGGGAGTTCACCAAGATGGGGAGCAGCCAAAAGCGTATGAGGATGAGGTGCTTGCCGAGTGGACAGCAAGCCTGTGCTTGGAGAGCAGTGGGTGGGTGGCAGCAGGCAGACTCCGTCTCGCACGCTGTAGTCAGCAGGCAGCTCAAGCTTAAAAGCAGCTACAAGGATGAGGTGCTTGCTCAAAATATTTAGTTCAGCTCCATTTACTACAAGATGACCTAAATTATTATCCTTGGTTTGTTTGTTACTGATGTATGAATAAAAGGATTTCTGATTGTTTTAGTTACAGATAATTTATATTAAAGTTTTGTTCTCTCTTTTCTAATCATATGTTTCACCTTTTTTGTTCTGCCTAAATACAGCTTTATTATATTCATTCATATTTCTTTTGAATCTTTTAAAGCCATTTCTTTTCTGTTTTATTAGCTGTGTGATACTTTGTGTCATTCATCGTGGTATCTTTCCTTTTTATTATGTATATGTTTTGGGGTACAAGTCGAGTTTCCAATTCTTTAGTAGCTGATTTAAATAATGCCCAGGAGTAATCAACTGACAAATCTGACATAGCAGTGTTGCAGTCATGTAACTGGAGTGTTTCAGTACTTTTACATAGTCCCCTTTGAATAATTATACTGGTGACATACCTGACCAGAATGAAACCTGTAACTACTGATGTTAAATATTACACAGCTGTGATCATGGTTTACTAGGGCTGCTGTAACTTTTATGTTAATTATCTTAGAGGCTGGTTTGTTAGAACCAGATCAAGAATATTCCACTTCAGTGTGCTCTAACACTTGTTCAAGTCCAGCTACTAATGTTGTATCTAGAAACAGGGATTCAGATGGGGAAACTGTGGCTAAATTTTCCCAAGTCAATGCCGAACAACTTAAAGTTGCCCACAAAAACTAGGTTGGATGTTTTTGCAATATATGTGATCCACTGGCATAGGAGATGGTCATGTTCTACTAATGATGGTGGCCTGTACATGTTACTCAAGAGGAATTTTTTCCATCTTTCCCGATATTTGAACAGTTCCACCTTCCCCATTTTAGGATGATTTATTTGTGTATTCTGATAATTTTATTGATTTAACATATATACAGACACCACTACATTTCTGCCTACTCTGGTCTTGCAGTACACATCATATTCTTGATTTTATTCAACCAATCAGGTGTTTCATCCTCCAAGTTTCACTAATTGCAGTGATATGTATATTCTGATGGAGAAGTAATATTGTGTGCTCACTCAATTTAGTTATATTCAAACTTCTAACATTAGTAACAAGTATTTTGAGACTGTCCTTCATTAGAATAGGCTTCTTTGACTGTAGGCCCGATTTCCCATAAAGTCACTTTAAACAGGAATTGATTTATATTATCATGGATTTTCCTAAACTATTACTCCTTCTTTTGCTGAGGTGCAGCCATCCCAACAATATAAATTTGTATTATTGGAGAAACATTCCCAATGTGTCAGACAATGACTGTTTTGCTTTAAGGATCATTTCCTTAACCATTCATTGATAATTTTAATCTTTGCTAGCTTGGTTCTACGCCCTTGGTACTGGAAGATTCTCTGACAGACAGACAGACAGACTTCACAGCCTCTATTATCCAAATATGTAACCAGGAAATGAAGTATTTTGAATTTCTTCCATTGTGTCCTTATTGATGTCATTGGTATTAAGATGTATCACAACAAGAGCTTTATCACCTGCATTCTTTAGGATATCTGTGGTCATTTGCTCAATATCCCTGATTCTGGCTCCTCTAAAACTTGAGCATGTTCTGTTTTCCTTGTCCACATTACATATATGTCCAGCTATATATTTAATTAAAGAGTCCTCCGAGATGGGCACTTGTCTTATGTCATCTGTACCTTCCATACTACTACTCACCTCATTATCTGGTTTGGTGCATGTGTCGGTATATTCTGCTGAACTATTGATATCCATCTTATCTATTACACCATTAGTATCTGAATAATACAATTTTCTGTTGCTTCTTTAGGTACATATATAGGATTATCTGCAGTGGTCTTGACCTGAATTAAATCAGTAACAATATGTGATGTACATTGATCATGTTCTGCTTCTTGTTCTAGTCCACTTACAAGCTGAAAGCAATTTTGAAGAGGAATTTCAAACACCATGGATTGACAGCCCTTTTTGGTTTACTTCTATGGCCACTGGTGTCCAAACAGATTCCTCCCACTATACTCCTCTCTAGTAAATTTTAGAGAACAATCACTTGGATTAGTAAAAGTTTTTCAGTTGGTAATATTGAAGAATCAGGGTTGTGATGTATAGGATAACTCGGGGTTTACCATTACTGAGAGATGTTATTATATCTTCTAAATCAGCAATTTTACTTTTGAGTGCTTTGATCTCTTTACATTGATTGCATACAAGCCCATCAAACCAGTAATGTCCCCTAAGATAAAGTTATTGCAAATGATGCAAGTCATAGCAACTCCCTATGCTAAGGGTTACAAATCCTGCATTAATATCCATGTTATATAATAGATGGTACTCATGCTGACTTCTAAGTCTTTTCTGGGTGTTTGGCCAACACGGTAGCTTTCCATCCCACAAATTATCTAACAAGAATTGACAGATTACCTGGCTAAGATTTGTGATAGTCTCCTTTGTCCCCAGCAGACACAGTAGACATGTACAGGTGCTCATGTCTCTGCATGTTCTCTGTGCATGCTTGCCCACTCACTACAGGGGACCAGCTATTTCACCACAACTGGAAGTGACTTGACTTCCTGCTTCCAGTTTGGTGTCACACACAAGCACAGTGCAAACTCTTTAAAAATATATAATAAGTAAAACACCATCTTCTTAGGTGGTTTTGACTCCAGTGGCCAGTGTTAGAATAGCTGGTTTGCTTTCCAAATGACAAAAACTCCACTGAATGTGTATTTATTAAATCAGGGCAGGTACAGTCCACCAGTGTCCCAAAATACCCATCAGAGCATCACTGAGTGACTGGCTATGCAGGAAAAGTCAAGATTCACCTACCTCAATCCTTCTTTTCCTCCTTTTAATGTGCAAAATGTGCAAAGTATTTGAAATAGTTGTCTGCTATATCTAGGCTAAACCCTGCCTCTCATCATAGGCTGGCAAACTCCAACTGGCTTTCTAATGTAAGAGCTGAAATTGTTGGTACAAGATTGATACTTGATATTTTGGTCAGACTGCTAGGTTATTTATTTATTTATTTATTTTATTTTATTTTTTATTTAGCTTTTGTTGACCAGGTAAGTGCAGTAGACAATTGTGCCTATTTTCAGGCACTACCCAGGGAGGGAGATACAGATTAATGCCAACTGACCTTGAACCTGATTAAGCTGTTGGTGGTATTTTTTAGTGAAGAGAAATTTGACCAGGACACCAGGAAATTCCCCTACTCTTTGCTCACAGCAGGGGCTTGACTTCCTGAGAGCAGAGTGGAGGAGCACAGTTTGGAGCCGGACAGCAGAGAAGGAGGAAGTGCTGATGTGGCAGGGAGAGGGCCTCCTCCCTTGCCTTGTATACCACTAGATGTCTGAAAATGAGTTCAGACACTTTTATGGATCGAGAAGATCAAGTGAGGAGCTGGAAAGGAAAAGAAGGAATTAAGAGAGAAACTTCTTCTGTGGAGATGGAGGGAGGAGAAGTTGCAAGCGTGAGTAAAAAAAATGTTTTGGAAAATAATCAGCAAAAGAGTAAAGAAACAGGAGGTCTTATAGAGCCACATATTTCTGTTGTGGAAAGCAAAGAAAATAGGCTGGACTCCTATCAGTCTAAATTGAGAAGCAATGATGTGGCAGTATCAATGCAAGCTGCACCTGCTGAGACAGGGAAAAACAAGGAAAGTGTCAGCACAGAAAGGAAAGGTAAGTCGGAAATAGCTTAGCCTGAAAAGGATTGTAGAAAGCAAGACAGAAAGTAAAGAAAGAGCTGAAACAAATAAAGAAAACACAGATTTTGAAGATATTCAGGAAGTCACAGAAAAAAAGGCACATAAGGAAACAGTAAAGGAGAAAAAAGGAGGTTTCAGATTCAGAAGAGAGAACTTTAGAGACTTTGCAGACACACCTGAATGGGTAACAGAAGCCTTATTACAAGCAGGTTGGAAAAGAAAGGGTGATGGGTCTGAGTGGGACCCAAACAGGCCCAGTACATCAGGAATTAGTAAAAACAAAAAGAAGACACGAGGGATGCAGAAAGTAAATTTGGGGAAAAGTGGATGAAGCCAAAAACAGAAAGATGTAACATCAGAGGCAGATAAAACAAAAAGATAATTTTGATGGACTTGATAGCAATAATTAAGAGTCATCTATGGAGCTTGAGCAGAAAACAATATTAAAAGATAAAGAAATGCAGGAGGAAGGGGAAGGCCAGAAGGAGAAACCCTGGGGTGGGAATACTAAAGAAAGATTATTTCCTAAAGATATAAAAACACAGCAAGCTGAAAGAAGAAACGCCATGCCTGAGATTTAGAGGGCCTCTGAGGATGTGCCCAACAGAATTTTATTGGGAAAGAACTCTTAATGAATAAATGAAGTTTTATCCATTTGAAATATATGCCCTTATTCATGCAACAGGAAGTACAGAATTAGACATAAGTTTTAAACATGGAGGAGGTTGGACCGCTTTTGGAAATTATATCAGCAAATTAAATATACAGACTTATGGAAGGATGTCTCAGTTATTCCCTTATCAAAACCTGCTTTTAATATAGTGACTGTGTTATTTCAAAATGAAGGCGTCAACAAGGTCAACATTAATTTCTGGGTCAAGCAGAGGGGTGTAATGCATGGGCCGTCGGAACCGATATTGGATGAAAATGGTCTGTGGACAGGTGAATGAAAATATAAACTAACACTTAAACAAGTAGATGGGGAAATTCAACATTTGCCAAACTGTTTTTTCTAGGCCAAGATAGAGACATTGTTTTTTATGCAGGCCAAGTGAGGCCTACTACAAATGTGAGAGCAAGGTCACTTAAGTAATGTCTGTGGTAAAGTCAAGTGTGGACTATGTGAGGTTGTTGGGCATTTTGGGGCAGAATACACAAACCAAGTTAAATGTAGTTGTGTGGAATGGAAGGGCACACTTTAAATGTCCCTGGGCTTCCCATAACAGCCTAGAAACTGGAGAAAGAGCAGAGCAAGATGTCTATCTGGCTGTGGCACAGAAAGAGAAAGAGAAGCAAGATAAGGTACTAAGGGAAGCCATTATCAGAGAGGACGTGGAAAAGGAATAAAGGTACAACCTCAGACTAAAGGGTTGGTAATACCAGAGCAAAAGAATCAAAAAAAAACGGGACTTTTAAAATGGAAAGGAAGACAGAAAAGAAACTGGATTTACTATGGTTACAAAATCTAAAAACCAAAAGAAGAGTACAGTAAAACAGATCATTTCATTGTAAAAAGATCATGAAGGTGTAGAGTTAACAAATAAATACACCTTATTACAAGACAAGCAATGGTCCACTATGGAGGAAGGCTCTGCTCGGTCCAACACGGATCTTTCTGAAGGTGCAGGAGAGGAAGACGGAGACACAACAGACACGCAGGTGTCAAAGAAAAGGAAAAATCTACAGAGGCAGGGTAAACGTGAGGGGAAATAAATGGGAAGTTTAAATGCCTCACCATAACACAAATAGTATTAAAAATAGAAGGAAGAGGCTGGTAACTTTTAAAGTACTATATGAATTGAAAAGTGACTTATATGTATTCCAAGACACAAGGTTACACACTATAGATGAAATTCAACAAACTAGAAAGACTGGACATGGGGACCATCCTTTTGGTCCTTGGGATAGATAGGTGTACAGGTGTGGGGGTAGCTTTCTTTATCATGATGTTCAAATTTTAAAAGTAATAGATTTGGTACCTAGAAGAGCTATGATTATTGATGTTATCTTAAAAAAGGATTCTGTGAGAATTATTGTAATTTATAATCCAAATTAACTTGGGGAATAGGATGAGAATAGGAAAAGGCTATTGGAGGATGAATACAGCTAAGCTACAAGAAGATACTTGTATAGAAAAGATTAAAATAATACTGAGGATAAGTTAACAGTTAAGGAACTATATGATAGTGGAACAGAATGGTGGGAAGATACAAAAATGAAATCAAACAATTTATGATCAAGAAGGACCGAAAGTAGAGGCAACAAATTATGGGAAGTATTTAAAATTAAGGGCTAGATTATATAAACTTATGACAAGGCAGGTTAAAGATAAAGTGGATGAATCTAAACAAATTGAAGAAATTAAGGTTAAAATGAAAGAATACCAATATAATAGGGTCACATCTTTAATTATGGAACAAAAAAGTGGTACACAGGGAACAAAATATCATACAAATCCTTATGACAGTAGTAAAGAAAGAATAGAAAATCAAGTTATGTACAAATTACAGGATGGAAAATGGAGGATACATACAGATATAGAAAAATTAAATGTACAGTACAAGAGTTTTTGAATGAAATACCAGCAACAAAGAAGTAGGAAAAGTGAGAATTTTTCTGACAATTGAGATGCCAGAGTTGGAGGAAGATGAGGTAGAGGCAATAAAGGGGAAATTAAAGAAGAAGAAGTGAAAGAGGCAGTAAAATCTTTGTCAAATAACACGCACCTGGGGTGGATGAGATTCCGAATATGTTCTTTAAAATTTTGAAAAACAAATAGCTCCCATTTTAACAAGAGTATACAATGGTATAATGAATGGAGACAATTTGGCAGAAAGCATGAAAAAGGAATAACAATTTTTTTAAAAAGGAGAAAAACACAACTTAAAAATTGAGGCTCATTAGTTTATTGACTTAGATTACAAACTTTTAGCCAAGGTAATAAATAATAGGTTAAGGACTTTTTCAAAGAAATTGATAATGCAGTCTCAAACTAGTGCTATTCCTGGACAGAGCATACAACAAAATTTAATTTATATTAGAGCAGTCATAAATAAAGGACAGGAGGATTCTTTGCAAGGGTATTTGTATGCCTTGGATCAAGAAATGGCATTTGATGTTGTAAAGCATCAGTATGTATGGATACCTTAGAAAAGTTTAAAATTCCAACAGAATTAATTAGTTTAATAAAGCAATATATAAGGAAGTGCAAATTTGTCCTATGGTTAATGGGCATCTAGGGACTCTCAATGCATATAAGGAATGGGGTTCGGCAAGGGTGCCCATTAAGTCCCCATACTATATGTATTTCGTCTAGACCCACTTCTGAGGAAAATAGAGGTGGAGAAAGAGATTAAAAGTATTGTATGAAAAATAGGAAACTGAATAAAACAAGTGCTTATGCAGATGATTGCTTAGTTTTAGTAAAATGTCAGAGTTCAGGGATAAGTTAATAGAGTCAGTAGAGAAGTATAGCAATATACAGGCGTAACATAAATAAAGGAAAAGTAGAATTTATCTGTTGGGGCAGTGGAGAAAAGAAAAAGGATTTGATACAGCAGAAGGAAGCATTAAGGTGCTGGGAATAAGATTTGGAGGATGATGCAATACAACAAAACTGGGAAGAAAAGTATCAAATAGCCCAAATAAAAGTACATAAATGGAAACAATGGTGTATGACACGAGAAAAGAATTTACTTATTAAAAACGTTTATTGTCCCGATATTTTTATTTTTAGCATACATTTTCAAGTACCATTTCAAATGCAATCCAAAATTCAAAGTCTTTTTAAGTTATTGTGGGGTAGCAAGTTAAATCCTATTAAAATGGGGATAACATATAGAACCATCAAAGATGGGGGTTTAAACATGATAAAGCCAATTGTTTTTCATATTAATATTTTGTGTTTTCAAATATTGTGCCATTAGTAAAAGGTGAGAACAAAGCTTGGTCTTGAGTAACACAGCAATGGAATGTAACCTTTCATTAAATGTATTGGAAGAAAGGAATATAGTAGGAGGTAAGTGTGGCATATATATGGAAATTGAAGAAGTATTTAACCTAGTGGGGGTAACAGTGATGCTCTAATTAGGAGTAACAGCTGTATAAAGAAATTGTGGAGAGGAATTTCGAGAAAAACAAGTTTTTAAGGTAGAAAAAGGAATAAAAGGGCAGGAAATTTTAGCTGTTACATTAGAAAAAAGAATTCCAGGAAAAATGAAAGATGTAGTATGGATGTGTAGTCATGGAAAGTTAAATGTCAGAGGTAGCCATAAACATAAAAGAATGGAGGAAAGAATATGTGGAGAAAGAGATTGTGGGATAAAAGAGGAAAACATGCAGCATTTTTTATTGTGATTTTATTAAACCTTTTGGGGTATGGTAGCCAGTTATTGGGGGATGCAAGCTTTTAAAAATATGACATACAAGATTTTGATCTATGGTCAGTTAACAAAAGAATGAAAAAGTTAATGAAAATACAGTCTATGTAATTTTGGCAGTTTTGAAATGGTCTATATGGCAAAACAGATGCTCAAGATTTTGCAGAATAAGGATTTGACTGTACAGGATGTTTTTAAGTTTCAAGATGAAGTAGATACAATTTTTCAAGATGAATGCAAATTATGGGGAGAAGAGAAAGCAAGAGAGCTGTGGAAAATGTTACTGGAATTTGGTAGATAATAAGCTATCATATCACTGTGTATTTGTTTTGGAAAAAAGGTGTGTTTTGTTTTAATAAAAACTTCCCTTGCTCTTTCGATAAGTGTCATGGGATCTTTAACATCCACCTGAACTACCACCAATCCAGGCAGATGGGACCTCAGTTTAATGTCTCATCCAAAAGACGGCACCTCAGAAGTGCAGCACCCCTCTCATGCTGTGCTACAGTGTCAGTACTGGGATATAACCCAAGTGCCAGATGTGGGAACTGGAACCACAGCCCTCTGATCTCCCAGCCTCAGAGGTGAGTGTGCTACCTGCTGAGCTACTGACACTGAAATTAGGACCTTGATGTCATCAGAAAGATTACCAGTGATCTGCCTCAGATAAAAATCGGTGTAAGATGGTAATGGTTATCAATCAGAATGGATAAAGATGGTGCCAATGCTGTGAAAGCATTGGCTTGTGTATGTTTGGAAAGACTGCTTTAAGGGAATTGTCATTAACAAAAATACAAAAAACAAAAAATGCATCTGGCAGATACTGTTAAACAAGTTAATCTGGTAAACCTACAGAAAAATAAAATTTCCAATTGTTTTCTAAAGATTAAACAGTTCCATATACTGAATTTGTATTCACCAGCTTTGGATGATCCAAACAAAGGTTTGTAATAATGAGTTAGTGAATGGAGCTTTTCTATCCAAATTTACTGAAATTAGATATGGTAGTAACATAAGTAGGACTCTTAAATGTAATTTGATTTAAACCAGCCTGAAGAACCGAAACATGTTCTGTTATGCTACAGATGGTATGAGCTAGTAGGGAAAAGTCTCTGTCTAAATCAATACATTTTCCTAAGATATCATATGAAGACTTAACAATCACTCTGATGTCAATGGAAAATTTTTATGCACTAGAGGTATCAAAGTTTCTGCCAGTCCAAGTATTTTAAGAAATGCACATGAACCTTTGTACAGTGGCGTCCCCAAGATGAAACCCACTTTTTAAAGCACTCTGCAGTATGCTGCAGTAAACCTGCTGAACAAACAATGTAATTTCAATTACTATTAGTCCCTTTTGTCATGCAGGAAACTGTGGCATTCACTTAATCCTGGCAGTGTCACATTTCCTGAATGACAAAAGGGACTAATGGCCATTGAAATTACATTACTTTATTCAGTAGGTCTGCTGCATTTTGTAAAGTGCTGCAAAATGCTGCAGAATGGGTTTCATCCTGGGGACGCCACTGTATGTTACATTGTGATGTCACACAGTAATATCTGACTAATATTGTCTTTTATGTAATTATGTATTACATTGGAAAGACTGATTTATAAGTCAATGAATAAAACTTATGCTCTACTTGCAGTAAAACAAAACTGGGGCAGAATAATACTCCCCCCTTTTGAAATGTGTAATGTATCCAAGGACCAGGCTGGTATACTCCAGAAATATTTAGAGGCCCAACTCCTGATCCCTTCTCATTAGCTGTAGAGAAATGCCTCAAGTCCCTGAACATTCAGATTTCCAATCAAGAATGGTCACAATGTTAGCCCTACACATAAGGCATGTTTTGACTAAAGTAGCCTATTAATTAAAAATAAAGTATTGCATTGGTGATATCACACTCTGGCACTTTTAAAACACATGGGCTTTCTCATCTTAGATGTTGGAGATGTAATATTCCTGTGGTTGACCTGCTCCACATACTATTGAGTTGTACACTGATTCTTTCATTTTGGAGACAGGTTTTCCAATTATTGATCCTAAATATTACAAAGCCCTATCCCTGCTATTTTTATGGCTGCAGTAGGTGGAACCAGCAGACATTTTCAGACAAGTAAAAGGTGATGTCATGTTTTCTGTCCATTGAACTGACTGAAGGTATAAATAGTCTCTCCCCTTACCTTCCTCCAAGAAATGTTTTCTGCCCTCAAATAAATACACTTTCATATTAGTCAATATTTGCAGGGTACTATTTTCTTTCTAAAATGGGTGGTACAAGAACTGGAACCTGAGTAGTTGGGGCAGCATTCATTTTTCGGGAGTAAGATCCACCACCACCTCCACCTGAGAAGCTCAAATGATCCACCCCACCTTTTTTGATTCATGTGGGAGGGCATGAGGTGGATATCATGTTGGAACAATACACACTAGTTTGGCACCTACAGCAAGTGACAGAACAAGTCTGTGGAGGATCGAGTTGTGGAGACCCTGCATTTTATTAAGGACTAGGAGAACAGAAGATATTTAATGTCTTCAAATTGACTTAAAAACCCTTGGAACAAATGATTATCAGAGCCACCTGTGGGACTCAGAAGGAAAGAGTAATTAAGAACTGCCTGAAACTACAGCTCCCAAGGAAAACAATAGACACAGCATTCTGATTCAAGTTGAAAGAGCCACTGTTTTTTTAAACATTTATATACTAAAAACATAAACTTCAGCTTTTGGGATTAACAAAATTTGTTTTATATATATATATATATATATATATATATATATATATATATATATAGATATATATATATATATATATATATCTATATATCTATATATATATATATATATATATATATAGTGGCAGTAAGTAGTGCCTATATAGTTAGGGTTGAGTACCCTATTTAAGGTTAAATCTGAAATTTGGTAGCTTAATACCTTTCCACCGTATAACTGATTTGCCTGAAATTTGGAATGAACGGTTCGGTATGACAGATCTCTGGACCTGCCAAGTTTTGTTATGGTTGGATGTACAGCTGTGGAGTTACAGAGCACCAAGATACACAAATTACATTTTGCACATTCTTTGCTTACCTACAGCCCGCACAGTTTGTACACGACCGGTCCAAAACCAGGGAACATGCAACCAGGGTACCCAATGTGCCTTTCAAAGATTTCATGAAAACATATTAAGTGGTTTGAAAGTTATTCAAAAAACAAGTTTCCATTATAGTCAATGGGAAAAGTTAACAAAATATGCAAAGTGTCACAAATCTACTTTTTACTTTTGCAAATGACCCTATAGTGTTACCAAATCGGGCATCTGTTTTCAGTTGGTGATCACAGAAATGCTTGGCATTTACATTTGGGACCCTCTGGGAAACAATTCTTGTTCTGTTCACCTAGTCGAGCCCTGATGATACCAGCCATGTCATTTTGGCAGTAAAACATCCCAGAAATATGTTTTTAATTTTGTAAGTAATTGTCACAAAGTAATTTCACATATATGACACTTTTGTGATTTGTGAAAGTAATATGTCATGATTTGTGAAAGTAATTTGTGACACTATGCTCAAAACAATAGGAAATTTTACACCCTGCTCAAAAGAACAGTTTGGTCTTTTGGGCTGAAATTTGGAGGAAAGAAAACCAAGATCTCACAGATGTGAGTTTTGGTGGTTTGTGGCAAAATATTGGAGAGCTGCAAAGTTATGGCATTCTGAAGTTGACAATTTGTCCCTAGGCTAACATTATGATGCCCACTGCACTTTCAGGGCCTGTATCTCGAAAAGATTCAAGATGCAGACTTTTTGCCAGAAGAATGCTTAGTCCCCATTAGAGGCTAAATACAAAACTAGCCTGGAAAGTCATAAATAATATGAAATTTTAAATTTTTTTCTATGTTGTACGGTTCCTGAGATATAAGAATTTAGTATTCCAAGTGTTCATTTTCTGCTCCAAGTGCCATATTATGCATACATTATTTGTATTCACTGTGCTTCTGAATGCACCTCTTGCATTTCCATTACCACCATTTTGCATTAAGCGTTCCGTTTACATCACTGTGTCGTTACCCTTTGTGTTTGCATTTGCACTTGCATTTGTGTTATTATTACCATTTGCTTTTCATTACCATTTTGTTTGAGATTAATGTTGCGCTACTGTGTGCATTACCATTTACCTTTACATTGCGCTTGTGTTTGCGTTACTGTTACCCTTTGTGTTTTCATTACTGTTTTTGTGTTTACGTTTGCATCACAGTCATGCGTTACAGTTTGCATTTCTTAAGCACTTGCATTTGTGTTTCCTTTGGTATCATTATTGGTATTACAGTAAGCATTTGCATTTCAATTGCATTACCGTAACCGTTGTGTTACTATGTGCATTTGCACACGTGTCTTGACATTTCCATTTGTGTTAGTGTTTCCTTTGGTGTCCTTGGTGTTACCGTAACCATTTGAGTTTCCAATTGTATTACTATTACGGTTTACGTGTTCATTACCGTTTGCATTTGCATTTCTGTTGTGCTTAGCGTTTGCATTTTTGGTAGGTGTTACCATAACCATTTGCATTTGCAATTGTGTTACTGTTTGCATGTTCATAACCATTTGCATTTCTGCTGGCCTTAGTGTTTGTGTTTTGGTAATGTTTCCATTGTCGAGTGTATTACTGTTTCCTTCTGCATTGCCATT
This sequence comes from Neoceratodus forsteri, assembly GCA_016271365.2. Classification (NCBI taxonomy): domain Eukaryota; kingdom Metazoa; phylum Chordata; order Ceratodontiformes; family Ceratodontidae; genus Neoceratodus; species Neoceratodus forsteri. The sequence continues at coordinate 1,219,721,282 of CM057459.1, read as the reverse complement.
GCCATTACCGTTAAGCGTGTCTGTTTGCATTTGTGTTAGCATTTGTGCTTTTGTTACTGTTTTCTATTACCATTTGTGTTTGTGTTTCTGTTGCTGTTTGCATTTTCATTACGTTTTTGTAACTGTTTGCATTTATTTTGCCGTTAGTGTTTGTGTTACCGTTTGTGTTACCATTTCTGTTTTCATTTACATTTGTGCTTGCATTCTCTTACTATTTGTGTTATTGTTTCCATTTGCATCACCATGTGCATTGCCGTTTGCACTTTCATTTGCTCTAGTGTTAGCCTTACTATTTTCTTTTACCTCACTGTTTCCATCACCGTTTGCGTTCGCGTTACCGTTTGTGTTTTTGCGTTTACGTAGTGCAATGCAAAACATGATGTTTTTGCTATTTTTCTGCACTATCTTCTGTGTCACATACTCAGCCAATGTGTGGTTGATTGGTCTGGAACTCAGCACATAGAAAGACTTTGCTCAAGGAATAAGCCAGTTTTTGTTTGGTGAAAAAATGGTGTTCTGTTCAGAGTTACTGCCATTTGAAGTTGGCCTCCCTCATGGTTACAGATTTTCAGCCACCAGATCTGCTTTAGTGCATTTTCAGTTGCCATTTCCTCCATTTTGTGGTGGAAGAATTCTTAAAGGTGCAGAAATGTAAAACTGAGTATCTCTGAAATGGTTAGGTCATTTCACATGAAATTTGGAGGGTGTTGTCTGGATGTCCTGGGGATGTGAATAATGCTGTTTAAGTTTTGGAAAACTAATTCACTGTGGAGATACTGCATGATTCAGTTAACGTTTTGCACATAGCATTCTGCTTAGTGCTACTGACTTGAAATTTATAGCATAGGTAGCCCTGGTGGTACAGAGGTACCTTGCAGTGACTTGATGTGTACAACATTAACAGGTATGGAATTATGCTACTCCAATGAATGAAAATGTGGTTCATTAAGCTTCAGTAACATCTGAACCATGTGTCCGATTGCCTGGCATTTGGATGTACAAAGATTTATAATGCATCTTTGACTGTGACAATTTGCACATCACTAGCACTTATGGTTGCTGAATTGTGCCTGTTATAGTGTTTGCTCATGGTGCTGTGTGACTATTGAATGGATGTACATACAGTTCTGGCCACACGATTGTGCTATGGTACATGTCTTCTTTTAACAATTTTTGGTTCCGTTGGATATATGGTTCTTGTGTAGCAAAATGGCAAAATGTTCTTTTGGCACGCCCTGTGCAGTTTTCCTGGAGTACGCTGCACAACTGTTGAACACATCCAGATAACATTTTTATGCATGTTGTGGTATTTATTTTTATTTAGTTTTTGTTAATTAGGTAGGTGCACTAGCCAACAAGACTATTTTCAGGCACGACCAGAAGGGTACAGAGACAAACTTACTGAAACACATTTAGTACAATACTACAAATGACAAGTAAGTGTTTGAGTGAATTAACAGCGGAAAAGCTGACAAGAAGAATGCATCATTTAGATTAAGCATGTGTCAATTTTAGGTGACTGAGCAGTGTACAAGTGATGAGAATGAAGCAAAGAGAGCAGGTAGTAATAAAGTAGGAGACAGGTTGGTAGTGGGCAGAGGAAGAAAAGGAAAGGAAAAAGTTCTCCTGTTGGAGTAACCCAGGGTCAAAGGACAATACAGAGGAGAGGTGCCAAGAGGGAAAGTGAGAGCTAGGGTGGTTTAAAGCAGAAGCAGACATAGGAGGAGAAGAGATAGTGACATAGTTCTCTTTTGAAGGAGATATGGGAAGCAGATTGATTTAGGGTTAGTGGAGTGTGTTCCAGAAATGGGAAGCAAGGCAGGCAAAGGTGTGACCATCTTTGGAAATGCGGTGTCTAGGGATTAGAACAGGGGCCTGGTCAGGCAGAGTGCAAGGCATAGTTAGTTTTCTGGTGCAGAAAGAGACTAGCGAGGGGTTTAGGTGTGAGGATCTGAAGATGTTATCGGTAATGGATCTGAGAACATAATGCCTAAGCTCTTGGGGAGAAGCCAGTCCAGATCTGAGTAGAGACAAAGGATGTTTCAGCTTGGGGAGAAGGAAGAAGCGACAGATATTATTACAGGTAACATCCCATTTTGTAGACTTGAGTTGCAGGCAGAGACTTAGCGGCAACCCCATAGGTAAGTGAGGGAGTAGTATCCCACAGGCAATAGTCAGCCTGGCTGATGGGATGAGTGCATAGCTTATGCAGGTAGGTGATGCACAGTTTAGAGTTGACCAGCTTACAGGTAGATTGAATATGGAGGTTAAAACTCAGCGACTGGTAAAGGGTGACCCTAAATATTTGAAAAGAGTTAACCACCCCAACTGAATAGCCATTCAAAGAAGACATTGAAGTCATCTAGGAGTGTTTGAGTATGAGCTTGGACCCAAATAGCATAGCTTGGTCTTGGAGTTGTTTAGGATAAGTTTATGATTAGCAAGCCACTGTTGGATAAGCTGCAAATCAGTGGAGAGTTGAAGTTTATGTCATCTATACTGTGTGAACTGGTATACAGTACAATGTCATCTGCATACAGTACAGAGGAGGTCTTTAGGAGATTGGAGGTGATATTATTTATAAAATTGAGAAAAGCAGTGGACCCAAGATGGACCCTTGAGGTACACCGATATTGATAGCGACCTTGTCAGAGAGGGTGGAGTTAAATTTCACATTTTGAGATCTAGTCAGTCAGGTAGCAATTAAACCAGTTCACAACATTTGATGAGAAACCTAGAGATGAGAGTGGCAATGAGAATGGAGTGGTCTATGAGATCAAATCCTTGATCATGTCTATGAAAATGGCACCCATGAGCCAACCAGAATCCATAGCCCCTAGGGTGTCAGACGTGAGTCTGAGCAGGGCAGTAGTAGTACTGTGTTCCTTGCGGAAGCCGTGTTGAGCAGCAGTTAGAGGTAATTTTTCAGAAGAAAGCCAGTAGTTTGGAGGGCAACCAGTTTCTCTAGAATTTTGCTGAGTGAGGATAGTATGGCAATAGGTCTGTAGTTAGAGGTTATGGATCACCCTTTTGAGTACAGGGTAACTCTGCTATTTTCCAGATGTCAGGAATGGAGCCCTGAGACATAGAGAGGTTGAAAATCCTTGCAAGGGGGCTGCTATATATGAGCAGCTAATTTTAGGAGCTTTGGCTCCAAGTTATCAGACCCCACAGCTGTGTACTCAGAGATGTTTCGAAGAAGTCTGAGAACCCTCATGCCTGTGTACTGATTCAAGTGGAAAGTGGGCCTAGTAGGTTTGCTTGAGGGACCGGATCTGAGAGTGGGGGAAAGTGAGGTGTATTCAGTGAGGTCAGCAAATTGTATGTTAAAGAAGTTTGCAATAGTGAGGGATTGTTACAGTGGATGCCATTCAGAGTCATGTTATTAGGTGTAGTGGACTGACTTGAGCCTAGAATTGCTTAATATGGACCCAGAATTTTGGGGGTCATCCTCGGAGTCAGTTAGCAAAGCCTTACAGTAGGAGCTCTTTGCTTGCTTCATGTCTTTTACAAGCATTTCTAAGTTCCCTATAGGTAAGTAAATCTTCTGGTGGACCAGATTTCTTAAACTGAAACCAGCTTTTGTCCCTCAGACATAATTTAAAGAGAAGATCAGATTTCAGCCAGTGGGACTGTCTATTTCTGACTCTTCTGGTCACTAGATGACTGTAGGTTTCTGGTAGTGTCAAGAAGGTGGACAGGAAGATAACTAGGGTAGACTGTGCATCTGAGGAGTAATAGAGAGTGGTCCAGTCAGTGCCAGCAACATCAGTCAGGAAGGCCTTAGGAAAATTTGCATAATTTCAGAAGGTAATGAAATGCGGCTTTGTGGATTCAGGCCTACCTTTGCCCCATATGCAGAAGGTGGGGAGTGGTCAGAGATGGCATCAGGAAGGACGCCTACATCCACGATGTTCATAGGCGGTTCGTCACAATCAAGTCCAGTAGGGTGTTAGTATTAGATTGAAGAGCAGTTCTAGTAGATGAGGAAATAAGATGGTGGAGGTTGAAACTTTGAAGTTTAGACAGGGCCATCACCTGTAACCTCCCACCCAGTTAATGTTAATATCCCTTGCAAAAGAACTTCACTATTTCCAGAGAGAGAGAGAGAGGTTTTGGTCAAGGAGCTCATCGAGTCCTTTTAGGCCATGTGTAGGGTGATTGTAGTCACAGACAATATGTAGCTTCTTTGTGCCAAGGGTGAGGAGGGCATGAAGGGCCTCACAGTGATGCAAGGGAGATGAGTTAATTAAGGAGAGCTGGAGGTGAGACTTGTAATATAAAGCTGTTCCTCCACCCCATTTCAAAGAGGGCTGTCTTTTCTCAGGAGTTATATGAAGGAAGTGAGTATAAAGAGTCGGTGGATGGCTTAAGCCAGGTTTCAGTGAGGCATATTACGTCTGGCTAGAGGATGGTCTCGATTCTAGTTCAGTGAATTTCGCACAAGACTCCTAGTGTTTGGTGTGTAAAGAGGAGACCTTTGGCATCTGAATAGAGACAGCTACTGGAGTAGCAGGCCCTGATTTGGTCTGTATATCTCCAGACAGCAGAATGGCTAGCAAGAGCAGGTACCAGAGCTACGATGAGAGAAAATGACAAGGCACAAGCTTGTCAGAAGCTGAGGTTGCAAGCATGGGCAACCAGGTGGACCCATGTCTTATTAGGGAGTAACGGGAGGATCACAATGTAAGGCATGCATCACAAGAAGATTTGATAAAACAATGTGATTTTGTTTATAGTGGGGAGAATGGATACTAATGGAGGGCCTTTTGATGGACAGATATAGCAGAGGCAGAGTAACTGTAAGAAGAATGTCATCCACAGTTTATTCATTTTGGCCCCAAAACTAGCAGGCCAGGTGGAGTGACAGAGTAGAGGGCAGTGGAGCAGGAAACATAGATAGGGAAGTAGAAAGACAGTGAAGGCAGACAAAGAGGGAAGGGTATAAAAGAGCGCCCACTAGTTTATATGGTTTGGCAGAGCAGATTTGAGAGAGGCTGTCCGCAGAAGGCAGAGGATGGAGACCTATGAGCCAAAAGGGAGAAAATGGAGCTGTGGGCAGTATGGAGGCAAAATTAATAACAGTCACCAGACTATTACTAGCAAAGGAGTAGGAGGAGTTTTAGGGATGGGGAAGGACTGCTAGGTAGATAAGAAAGAGGGTGAAAGAGGGTAGCCTATGTAGTATAGGGGTATGGATAAAATACCAACCGGAGGCTAAGTTTAGTAGCAGGGAGGCAACTTCCAGTGGCAGAGGACAAACAATTACTGAAATGCTTCGATATTAGAGTTTATTATTGTGGCTTAATTAGGAGTAGTAGGGTAGTGGAGTATAAGAACAGACAAATGGAATGGGCAGCACTGGAGCGAATCAGGTTAAATTGAAAGGAGACTAGGATCACTATAAAGTACAGAGCAAGCCACGGAGTGGCGTGTAGGGGAGAACATGAGTGAGAGGAGCCAGTGGGGTGTAGTTGAGAGGAGGTAGGTGAGGTACAAGTAGAATATTTAATAGGAGGCCTGGGCGGGGTGGGGGAGGAAAAAAAACAGAGGTAAAGTAAGTCCAGCAGCCCAGGTTTTAGCCCAGGAAAGACAGGGCAGAGAGGCACACCAATCAGAAGCTGTGCACTGCTCAGAGGACCAATTGGCAGTCACCAGAAAAAGGCACTCAATCCGGTTGATGCGCCACTCAGCTAGAAAAGAAAGCATCAGCAGTACCTGGGTCAGGGTCCATGGAGCAGGACCAAGAGGCGACTTGAGGTTCTGGGTTTTGGCAGTAGTGGTGGTGGCCAGAAAAATGGCAGCACCGCCTTGTCTGAGGCGCCCGCTCAGGGTAAGGGGCCAGTCAAAATCTGTGATAGAGAGAGAGGGAGAGAGAGAGAGAGAAGAGAGGAAAAAATGGGTTAGATATAGGGACTGCAATGGGTGGGAGGCTGGCAGCAGACTGTAAGCGGTGTGGGGAGTTGCTAGGATTGAAACAATAAGGCAGCAGTTAGTGATAAAAGGTAGGGTGAGGTTTGAGAGGGACAAAGAGGATAGAAATGACTGTGGGACGGAAATAGGTAACAGGCTGGATAGACAAGGGGGGGTGGGTAGGTTAGATCAGTCAGGAGGGAGCAAAGAGACCAATGCGCAGTCACCAGAAAAAGGCATTCCAACTCAGCTAGAAAAAAAGTGTTAGCGGTAGTACCTTGGGTCAGGGTCCATGGAGCAGGACCAGGAGGGTGCTTGAGGTCCTGGGTTTTGGCGGTAGTGGCAGCGGCCAGAAAAATGGCCAAAAAGTGCCACCTTGTCTGAGAGCACCACTTGGGGTGTGGGGCCGGTCTGAATCTTGGGTCAGGGTCCACGAGAGCAGGACCAGGAGGGTCGTTTGAGGTCCTGAGTTCTGGCGGTAGTGGCGGGCGCCTAGGAAATGGCCAGCACCTCTGTACAAAGAGAGCAGCTCAGGGCGTGGGGCCAGTATGATACATGTCTTCATTTATCAGTTTTCATTTCAGTTGCTCATACAGTTTTAAGCTACTAAGTGACAAAACTCACATGGTGGGAGGGCCCCGCCCCACCACCACATTCCATTCACTATTTACAGTGCACATTCTCAAAAAGCAGGGAAAAACTATATGTGATGCATCAGTTAGGATGTTCCACAGTGACAAAAGTGAGAATTTGGTGTCAGGATGCCACCCATGAACCCTGACCACCCACCCACCCCACCAACAGGCATGGGGTGTGCGTTGGCGTCAGTCCTAACTCTTTTCCCATTGCCTCTGCACCACCTCAGCTTATTTACCCATGGAATGGGGTGAGAGTTAGGGATGATGACCTCAATGCACACCCCAATGCCTGTTGGTGGGGTGGGTAGGCGTGAGGTGCAGGGTGTCAACCCTAACACCAAATTTTCTCACTAACTGATGCATTAAATGGAGTTTATATACATATATATATATATATATATATATATATATATATATGTAGAGAGAGATAGTTTGTCTTTTAGTAGTTTCAAAACTTTGAAAGCATTGGTTTTTATGGGTGTAGTTTTAGGAAGCTTGTAACCGTGGAAACAATGGTGCAAAGCACATATCTTTCAAGTAATGACATATAAAACACATCATATACACAGTAAAACCAATGAAAATATATACTGATTCCTCCCAGTTCCTGGAAAATAATTTTTCACTAAACAAGTTACAGCTACTGAAAGCACCAAAGGCCCAGATATTCAAAAGGGTTGCGCATGGAGCAACAGTGTTCGCCATGCACAACCACTAATGTCTTGACATGATATTCAAAAAGGGAAAAGTGCACCGCACAAATCCCGATACCCGGAGAAGCGCATCGGTAATGTGTCATACCGGCTCAGGTGGGGTGTATGCCATGCATAACCTGCACAGCCCGATATTCAGCCGGGATGTGCAGAGTCATGCATGTGCAACTTCTGCGCCTCCTACAAAGTTACACAAAAAAAAGGAACAAGTGATGGCCACCCACAGGTGAGCTGCCACATTGCAGGAACAACACAGAAGCTGCCACCTGTGGGTGGCCACCCAAGTTCCTGCCGCACCCGACAGCACCCCCATGCCCCATCGCGGGCATCACTATAACCCCAAGTCCAATATCCTTGGTGGTGCAGTGGACTGCACTGAGCCGATCATGGGCATCATTAATGAACACCCCCAAGTCCAATATCCCTGGTGGTCTGAGTGTAATACCACCCCACCCATCCCACTGGGCCACCGCCCCTCCCGTCAGCGGTGAACGGCAGCACCACCCCCTGCCACCCCACCGCCCACCGACTGACAGCTTAGTAGAGGCTGCACACCATTAGTTCACAGTATGAGCCAATGGGCATGCAGCCCATACATACTCAGTCCAGATATGTGCTGGACTGAGTGATGCGGCATGGGCTGCATGCCTGTTGGCTCAACTCGCAACCAGTGAGGCGTGCATGCTGTCAGGCGGTGGGTGGCGGAAATGAAGCAGTGAGTGCTTCTGCTCGGCTGACTGAAGGCGGTGGGGCGCCGAGGTGGGGTGAGAAGTACACTGAAGTAATCTGTGTGTGCAGTGGGCTCCAGTGCAACCTGAACCCTGAGAGATTGGACTTGAGGTCTGTGTGAGCACCCGTGATCGAATCAGTGCGTCACTGGACCACGGGATATTGGGAGGAACTATAGTGATGCCCGCGATCGAGCACATAGAGGTCCACTGGACCACCAGGGATATTGGACTTCTTTATATTACAGGAATGCCCATGATTGGGCTGCAGGGGTGTCGGTCCCGAAGGCTGCTGCCTGGCGGGCCGAAGCAAGTCATTGGGGATCGGCGCACCTGCATGCTAATGAGCATGCAAATGGGGCCCGTAATGAGATGCAATGGCCACCTGTGCGCCTTGCATATATTATGGCCCCATTTGCATGTCCCTTTGAATATCGCAGGTGCTGTGCATGGTGCAATGGCCCTTGTGCCAGCGCATCTCCATGCTCCACTCTGGCCACTTGTGCTGGCGCAGTGCCACTGAGCCATGCACAGTGGGGGCGACCAGGGTGCAATATTCAAAGCTGCTCCACCATAGTGCAGCTCCGTTGAATATTGCCCAGGCCACACCCCTGCGCAACAAAGTTGAGCTGCGCCCAGGCTTGCACCATAGCCTGGTGCAGTTTGAATATCCGGCCAAAAACTATAACTGACATCTTCATTTAGACCTCTTGACTACAAACTGTGACATTCATAAATCCAGTAAGGTTCTTGCTGAAGCTATCTCCTTCGCATGTCTCCTCTCAAACTGTCAAAATCATTTCTTCAATGTGGACTGTCAGGCATTCAAGCTGTTCTCAGATTAAATGTTAATTTAATAAATATAGGTATAACAAGGGTATCTTTTAAAGTACTAGTTCATCTAAGTGTTAATTGTGGTCACGCTGATATCACATTATTCAGATTTGGTTCAGTATCTAGAAATTCCCATTTTTTATGATCTAAATTATTTTATGATGCATGTATTTTAGAAATTCGAGATCCTACAGTATCTCACTGTTGTGCACACTACTAAGTGCTCAACTGTGATTAAAAATAACAAATATAAATATAAATAAAGTAAAATTTAAATTCATGTAGTCTCCTAAGTACAGTAGATTGGTACAGAACCTGTAAAACAACTTGTAATGTACTGAAAGTAAACTCAAAATAGTTTTAAGTTCTTTTGACATCCAGTCATATAGCGGTATGAAAGAACACAAAGATGTTAAACCCTGGAACCCCACCATCTGAATCAGTAGGGATTGCACATTTCATGAAGCATAAAAAAAAAAAGATGCAATGCAAAAATCATAGAGACATAGAAACATAGACTTTGATGGCAGATAAGGACTGCTTGGCCCACCTATTCTGCCCATATCCCTACCTACTTGATAAGCTGCAGCTCCTAGTTAACCAACAGCCTATTTCTTCCTACCCCCACAAGAATTGCCTTATGTCTGTCCCATGCATTCTTGAATTCCCCAACTATTTTTGACCCCACAACTTCCTCATGAAGGCCATGCCATGCAACCACCACCATCTCTGTGAAAATACTTCCTCACATTACCCTGAATCATCCCCCTCTATCTTCAAACTGTGTCCCCATGTTCTTGCACATGTCTTTTCTGAAAGATGCCACAATCTTGGACTTTGTTGATTCCCTTGAGGTTCTTAAAGGCTTCTATCATGTCTCCCCTCTCCCTCCTTTCCTCAAGGGTATACACATTAAGCTCCTTTAGTCTCTCCTTCTTTGGCTTCTGCTGCAGACCCTGCACCATTTTAGTTTCCCTCATCTAGACTGTCTCCATCCTGTTTATGTCCTTGCAGAGATGGGGTCTTCAGAACTGAATGCAGTACTCCAGATGGGGTCTCACAAACGATTTGTACAGAGGATAAGAACTTCCTGTTTTCTACTGGTGATGCCTCTCCTATACATCTCAGTATTCCCTAGCCATTCCTACTGCCTTCTTACATTGCTTGCTAACCTTTAGGTCATCTGATTTGATTACCCTAGGTCCCTTTCCATTTTTGATGTTGTTACTACTCCCCACCCACTGTGTACTCTCCCCTGGGTTTTGTTTCCCAGGTGCATTACTTTGCACTTCTTTGCAATGAATCCAAGCTGACATACTTCTGACCATTCCCCAACCTTGCCAAGTCCTTCTCATCCTTTCCACCTTCCTGTATCAACCCTGTTGCAGATCGTTGTGTCTGTAAAGAGGCAAACTTTTCCTTCCAGTCCCTCAGCAACCATCATGATGATAAGCTGAGGTATCTTTACATGTTATGGTCAACCTCCACTTCATGGATGCAGTCCCTATTCTCTACAGTAAGATGGAACATCTTGGTGCAATGAGTATGGAATACTAATTTTGTGATTGATATCATGAGTGTCACTTCATTTTGTTCTTGGACCCCAAAAAAAGGATTATATAGAAATATTCGAAGGTGATATATGCATTGTCATATATTAAATAGCAGTAGCCTAATATCTGAAATTGTACTGATCCAAACTCTGTAATTCCTGATTTACAAATCTGTGTATAACAGAAACTGGAATAAGTGTTGCTATGTAAAATGTGAGCACCCATGTGTTATCTGGAAAAAATGTATGTATTATCCTAAATATTTTTTGTTCTAATTGTGCATAGAGGAAAGTGTCACAGTCCTGATGTCAATCACAAAAGTAGCAATCAGTAGTCCATAGATAAAATGTTGCATCTTGATGTAGAGAACAGGGACTGCATCTGCAGAACAGGGTTAGCCATGCCATGCAAGTATAGGCCAACTGAGGCATGATGTGTGGTTTGATTGCCCTCAATATGAATAATTAAATTGCACTCCTAATTGATTCTGATGGTTGGGTTCCAGGGTTCTGAATCAGTCTGTTTCTATCGCTATGAGTATATGATCATTACACAATATCTTTATTGCTTACCATTCCTTCCATTAAAATCGATACTTCCATATCTTTTCCTAATAATGTGTCTGCCTTCCTTAGAATGGAAAATAAAACAAATCTTAATAGTTAAAAAGCATTGTGTTATTTTTCCATGTATCCTTCACAATTCAACACAATCTCACAAACTTCATTATGCAGCCGTAGTGGATCTGACCAGATTTTGTTCTCTTGGGTGCTCCTAAATAGATGACCTTCCTAAATTCAAGAGAAAACAATAGCTTCTTTTGGCATCTGTGGTAGCCAAAATATTGCTATTGAAAAAATGGAGAACCACAAAAGTCCCCACTTTCTCAAACTGGATGAGTGCTTTGGATAGACTAGCATCTGATGCTGGCTATTACATCTCTCAGCCAAAACTACTCATAAATATTAAAGGGTTTGTGCACCTTCCTTCACTTTATAGGAACAAAACAGGACACATCTTATCTCCCTTTAATAAGGACAGATTTCATCCACCATGAAGGCACACGTCTAGATAGAACCTTTTGGACATAAGTGAATGCTGTACTGGGCAGACATTTCCTGTCCTACATTCTGCTGCCTACAGAACTCCATAGACAAGTGCCTTACTGATATATGTGTTTTCTTAAATTATGACGTATGTTTATATGCTACAATCCCTTCTAATATCTCAAGGTTTGTCTGTTGTTTATCATACTGTCTTGTTTTACTTTTTCATCCTGCTGATGATGCCTGTGTATAGAGTTTGTGAACTGTACAATGTATTGTGGATTCTGTTGCTTAAGTGCTAATAATGTATAATTCCATATGTACTCAAAAATGAGTAGCTGCAAAAAAAAAGTCAGTGAATAAACTAAATGTAAACTGAATGGTACCGGGACAATATGCTGTTTACAAAACAGCTGAGACAGAACAGCGTATACAAAACCATGCATAGAGAGATAGGAAGTGTGATATTACAGCACAAGGCACAAAACAGAGTGTGGTGGAAAACAACGCAGTGAAATTCATCTAGGGGTACAGACAGTGTATTTCACACATTGCTATGGTCAAAACAGTGAATTATGATGTGTTCTGGCCTCTTCAGTTATAGTGTGGCTGTCACAATCTTCTTTAGTGGTGCCCCCATGTACAGGTGGTGGGACACAGAACACACATGTGGATGCTGAAGCCAGCAGTGCTGCACTCGTGGTGCAGAGGGTGGAATATCGCACCTAGGTAAAGAATAGGTAGGGAGGCAAGGTTGTAGGATCGAGATCAAGGCTGGTCTGGAGGGTGGAATGCAACACCAGAAGAACAATGGCACTGACAGCAGCTGCACCAGAGACCACACTGCCACCTGCCTCACACATTAAGTCTATACCCACTGGCATCCACCTGTGCCACCCGCTGCTGCACTGCAGTGTGTTATCACTGTTGACCAGAGATGGCATACAGGGACCATGCACCCTTTTTGCAGAACACCCACAGCTGTCTTTTATAGCCAGCCCCCATCACACCCCCATCTTGAGCCAGAGACAGTACGCACCCACGGCGGAGAACCTGCTCCCCATCACACACTCTCCCATGCTAGTCAGTGGGGACAAACAACCAGGTCTGTCAAATGGCCCACTCCACACAGACCCAACACTGCCACCTGTCACCACTGCAGACCCATGCACCACTGACAGGTGCTGCCAGGGACACTGACATGGTGACAGTGTCATACAGGCACCACTGCAACAATGCTGCAGAACATGAAACACAGGAAAATATGCACACCAGCACATTGATGCCACACGAGCCAAAACAGCAAGGCCATGTTACAGGGACCTGTCATGGCCACAGTACAGTCACAGTGCCATCATACCAGGCGACTGCTGGACCATGCTCAGGCCATGGCTATGGGTGTGGCAGTGTGGTGCAAGTGGTGCATAGCTAGTACAGGATACTGCTTCCATACCTGTTGTTGCATCCATTCTCCACTGCAGCACTCCATGGAATGCTGAAACTGAGGGCATCAGGGCTGAATGAAGGACTAGGAGGCATCAGGGGCATGCACAAGGACTGATAAGCAGTTCAGTGCCCCATGTGGCCAATCAAGGGCCATTTCACAAGCTGCCCCTTGCAGGAGCACATCTGGGTAACTAAATGGCGGCAGCTATCAGGCATGAGGAACTGCCTTGGGCTGCTACAGATTGCCACTGGCAACAGTCCCATAAGCAGCAAAGCACAGCTGGACCAGGCAGGAACACCCATTACCACTGCCTCTGCAGACTGACTGGGAGGCATTAGCATGTGCTGCGGGCACAGGTCTGTGCAGTGATGGTCTCACATGGCCACTATAAAAGGTGTTCCCCTGCAGACCCAGGATTCTGGAGGAGTGTGTGTGATAACGGAGGCCAGGATGCCACTACAGTATGTAAAAGCCAAGGAGCCTCACTACTACTCCATGAGGGGTTACTGTACCAAAGGAGTGCATACACCAGGACAGGCACTATTGAAAGTACATCAAGCATGACAGGGCACAGTGCCCTGGCTGTGTTCACTCAGTGGCAGAGAAGGTGGTGCACATTGATGATGAACACAACCATGTCCCAGGTGCCGACATGTAGCTGCCAGGGGTGTGATGTGTGCTGTCAGGGACGATGCCCAGACCACCACCGAGGCCTGCTCTGAGATTGTGACAGCATGCACCAGTGGCATCTCTGCAGCCATGAGGGGCCAACTGCTGGCTCTGCCCTTATGAATGGGACCTGTGCCAGGGCCAGGACCAGGACAACAGCGCAAGAGACCACTGCCCATGCCCACAACCCTGCAGGACCATGCCATAGCTGAAGAGTACACCAGGATGGAGACCAGTGACCTGTTTCTTTAGTATGATAGTGATCCTGGGTTGAGCAGGTACTTGCTGTTCTACACATGGCCAATGCTTCCACAGCTGGAGGGGTGCACCAGCCTGTTGTCAGATGGCACTTTCAGGGTCATGCCACCACTCTTCTCACAGCTCTACACTGTGTATGGCTTGCTGGATAGCACAATATTCCCAGCAGTGTTTATCTTCATGGTGACCGCACCTGTGCTGCGTACACTGCTGCCCTGCAGCAGCTGAAGTCCCTGTGACCTGGCCTGGCACTGATCAGTGAGATCACTGACTTCAAGCAGGCAGCATTGAGGGCCTTTCATACCGTGTTCCCCACTGCCAGCAGCCGGATGCCTCTTCCACCTCACCAAGCTGTGTGGCAGAAGGCTCAACAGATTAAGGGCCTGGTTGGGCTCTACACAACTGACCCAGAATTTGCCCCTCATGTCTGCTGGTGTCACTGGCATTTTGCCCACTGACAGGGTTGTGAAGGCCTTTGAGGAGGTGCTGGAGATGGACTACATCTAGGACCATGGGGACATTCTTACGCCACTCCTTGATTATTTCGAGGATAAATGGGTTGACTGGCCTATCAGGCTGTCTGGCAGGCACCGTACACTGTATCTAGTTCTGTGTTGGAATGTGTACAAGGCAGCAAAGGATGGCACACCCTACACTAATAATGTTGTTGAGGCCTGGCACCACAGTTTCAACACCAGAATTGGAGCATGGCACCCTATCATATGGTGATTCATCTAGGCCCTCAACACAGAGCAGAGTCTCATGGACCTGAAGCTGGCACAGTACACTGTAGGTAACATCATACCAACAGTGAAGCAAAGTACAAAGATACCAGCTAGCACATTTCCAATATTGTGGCATCTTATGGGTCCCACACTACAGCTGACTACCTGCAGGGCATTGCCTTTAACCAGAGATTCCAGGTGTGACTGGACATTATCGGGGTCACCCATTGGGGGCATTCCTGTATGTCACTGCACTGTGTGTACCACTTGTGTGTTCAAAGTAATCGTTACTACATTCACTGCACTACCTGTCTCCTGCCTCTCTGTTCAGTGTACCATGGTATTGCCTGGGTTGCACTGTTCTGGTGTGGCTACATTATGTGCATTAGCTTTTTGTTTTAGCTGTTTTGCCTGTGCTGTTATTGTGTGAGCTTTTTTTTTTTAGGCATTATGATCCATGCTGAACTGAACTAAAAAAGTGTTTGACACCCTTTCCAGCCACTAGGGAGCCTGGATGATGAGTTACAAGCCTGTCAACCAGTAAGGAGGTGAATTGGGAGTTCATTCAGTTGAACCTGACTCCAGCAAGGGGAGTTTCAGCCAGTCCTGGTCAGGTATTTGGAGGAGAGAAGTGCTGAGGAGGAGAGATGAAGGCCTAGTCAGGCCTCAGAGCCAGAAATCCTGGTGATATGCTGAATTTGATTGCAGTATTCTGTCTGAGCTGTGCACTTGCTGCTGAATCCTGTAAGCTGCAAATTTAAGCTGCTGTGTTTCTGAAAAACTAGCTGTACCATTTGTTAGAAAAATGCTGTAATTGGAAGAACTAACTGGTTCTACCCTGCCTGGTATCACCAAGGGAAGAGAAAGTGAAGAGCTTGCCTCTGGGTACTTAGTGTCCTTGATCAAGAGAGCTCCCACTGGAGTGAGGTAGAGAACTCCTTGTTCTGGGCAAGCTCAGAACTTGCTACATTGCCATGTGCTACTAGAAGAGTGCAAAGAGAGAACTGTGAAGAGAGCAACCAAGATCAGCAGAGACTTGCATCAGCCATCTGTCTGCTGCTGAGTTCATCAGTGTCAGACTGCTGTCAGAGGCTTGTGAGGTCATTTACCCAAGTTTATCTGTAACTGCTTCTGTACAAATCCTGGATGCATGAGTACTGGCCTAGTAAGCCAGAAGTTTGGATCAAAGATTTCCCATTTGGATTACAAATTGCAGTTATGTTCATGTTCCCTGGATTATAAATTTGTTCTTGTTTAATTGCTAGCTGATAAAGTCAGTCAGGTGGGGTAAACAGCAAGAGTGAATTTATTTAAGTGCACAGCTCAAGATCCGTGTGCACATAACATCAGGTCTACAACCGTGTGTGTGTGTTTTCCTGGTACCCATTAATCTAATAGAACTGAAATTTAGTAGTATATAAAGTGTATTGAAAACTGTGGGATCTTCTACTGCAGGTAGTGGGAGGCCTTACAGTACAGTATACCCATAAAGACAATGTATGCCAGAAAGGTACAATACAGTACAGTACAGTAGGTTTTGCTTGGGACAATTGTGTACAGGTGCCAGGAAGGCCTGGTAATTACACCTCTGTGGAGATGTCTGATGTATCCAGAAATCACTTACTAGAGGAGAAGCACTGTATTTGTTGAAATTGTTGTTCCTGCTGTTACTGCTCAAATCCTTGCCAAACTGTTTATTGTCTAATCTTTATTCCTTTACATAACTTGTGTTGCCAATTAATGAAGTCCTGTTGTTAGTCTCTGAAAATTTGATGTCAGAACATAGTATTAGTGATCTAAAGTAATAAGTGCATTTGCTTGAAATTTAAGTTGGATACTACTGGTTGGTCTTAGGAGGTGACTGATATTTACTAGGGAAGTGCATTGGTACTCATACTGAGGTTCATACTAAGGTACAAGGAGCTTAGGATGAGGTGGGCCCACGTCAGCTCCTGTCATTTCACCTATAATATGTCACATGGTTACCAACCAACATATACGAATCTAGTCTGCTCTTGAACTGATTTTTGTTTTGCTTGTTATGACCTCTAATGGCAATTGATTCCGAGGATATATCACCCTCTGTGCGTAAAAAGCCTTCCTTTTATTTGTAATACATTTTTGGGTCTTACTTGTAGAAGGTGGCCCTAATTCTAAATTCAGTTAATTTAGCAGGTAGTTGTCTTGTATTGTGTCACAGCATAGAAGTAGATCTCCTGTATTCTTCTAGTTTCCAGGGTCATAAGGTTTAGTTTCTGCAGGCAATCATTGTATGGTATAGTTTTTGGATTATACATCAATTTAGAGGTTGTCTCTGAGTCTTTTCTAATTTATTGATCCCGATCCTTGTGATGAGGCCCCACACAGGGTTCCATAGTCCAATAATGGCCTGATGTAAGATCTTTACAGTGGCATTATAACCGCTTCACTTCTACTCAATTTTTTGTTTTATGGCCCATAATATTTTTTAGCCTTTGTTATTTGGTTATTACAGTAATGAATCACAAGTTAGATTTCCATTAATCGCTATTCCTAGATCTTCTTTTTCTCATTTGATTCTGTAAGTGGTAATCCATTTAGGAAATATGTTCCTTTTTGTTGTCTCCCCAAATGTATAACACAACACTTATCTGCATTAAAACTCATTCCTCTAAGGTTGGCCCATTTCTGGATGTTGTCTAATGCATCCAAGAACCAGTATCTCCATTTTGACCTGGCCCACAATTTTCATCTCTGAGTGGAGGTACAACACTATTCCTTCCTTCCCTTCTGAACCAAAACACCTACGACAAGAGTTTAACAAACTTAGTTCTTTCAACCTTGTTTGGCCCCCACAGGAAAAAGGCAAGGGTAGTAAACATAGAAGTAACAGCTGTAACATCAGCATGGTGACCGGATTACACCTCTTGCCTGCCAGAATCACAGCCTCTGACACCAGCTAAGCCACTTGAGGAGGAGAGAGTGTTGTCAGCACTTAATCCTCCCTGCCAGTGGCAGCTGTATCCTGGATTCAAGGACTAAAGCTGGATCACAGGCAAGAGGGTCTATTGACACTGTATCATCAAGCTGGTCAGCAAAAATATTTTAAAATAGGGCACAACGTTATAATTGAGAAGCAGAAAAGTCCCAAACTATGCAATAAAATTATATTTGCCATGATGGGCATTATGTCTGCTAAACAATGGGATGAGTTTGAGAAGCAACCCTTTGCAAGATACAGTCTTTTAGAATGCAGCTTATAGTATACTAAACATCATTAAGGACAATGTCTGGATTCTTTTGTTTGGAATAGTGAATACTTTCAGAATTGTGGTCCATTATATGCTATTCTGATTTGTATTACAGATCATAACTTTATAGAACTGGGAATTAGTGACTTTAATTAAAGTGTGTAGATAAGAGACAATGCACATTTAAAACATTTAATTTATTTTGTGTACTATGATTATAAAGACAATGGCTAATGTTCCCATACTAGATATAATTGCTATCTCCCAAAGTCATTGTGACTTTGGGACTGACAACTAGAAACCACAAAGCCTATTAAAAAAGTCATTTCACAAATCATATGACTTTCACATCTCCGTTACTAATTGTGTCATAGAGGTACAAGTTGAGAGACAGAAATTACTTTCCTAAGTTAACCCTTGAAAGTTGTTTTTGTTGTGAATTTTCCTTTTAATTATTTTTATTGGGAAGTACATCACAAACCAAATATATCATACAGTCAGGAGAATCAATATACTATACATACTAGGCTGGATAGTTCCCTGCATTTTCTTTACCCTATACATTCCAGGCAAAAGTAAACTTATATCATTTCTGTTTTTTCATAACCTGAGTATCAGAGCAAAATCAAAGAAGTAAGGCTTTTTAGGAAGTATCCAAAATGGGCATTATAAATATAATCCCTGTGCTGTTTTCCTCAGGGAATAATGAGCTTTGTTTCTACTTTCATACAATCCAGCATCAAATATAACCATATTGCCTTTGTAGGAAACTACCATCTTTTTCCACTTTAAACATTGCTTTGCATGTTTTTATTAAAGCCTAAATTAAATAGGACCCTAGATTCAGTTGTAGAGAGGCTTGCATTACTCATATGCTCAAAAGAGTTAAGCCAGGAACTGGAGTATGTGGATGCCTGTAATCGGATTAGGAAAATCAAGAGACTCTCTACATGATCCCACTTATTTCTAACAAGTAAATGAAAAAAGGAACATACTTTTTTCTCTTTCTGAAATGTTCAGCAAACTGTGAATAGACAGGAAGAGGTGTAGCACACCCTTGGAGAATATTATATTGAATTTGAATTAACTGTGCTCAAGGCTATCTCCTGAGAATATCTGAGCATCAAAGTCCACTGAACATTCTTAATGTGACAATCTAAATCCTTTCCCAAACTGACCTTAATTTTCCCAGCCCAGCATGTGCTTTTGAATCAGTAAATATAGTACACTGCTAAGATCAGGTGTTTTGTTGGTAATGCTTTGGTATAAGGTCCTCTAAGACAGACACACTGACTTTATTAGTTTGTCTTTCTTCTTTCTCCTCACAAGATCCTTACTTCCGATACCTAAATAAATGAAACTTCAGAATGCCAAATTTCTCCCTTATTTTGTAAGTAAAACTAAAACTCTTACAGAATTTCCAGTCCTGTGTAAGTCAATAGAAAACCTTGTTCATGGAAGGCAGTGTTAATTAATCCCAGGAGTCTTTGAAACAAAATGGTGGGTCTCAGGCAGTGATGGTGGAAGCCCAACTAGATACAGTAGCAATCTTGGAAACATCAGCATCACAAAACCATGACTGGGGCCACACTATACTGGTATATGACATAATCAGAAGGGACAGAGCAGAGGGAGAGTGGAGGCACTATACATTAGTAACAACATACAGGCAACATAAGACAAGGATCTGGAGGAAAGGGAGTAAAAACAAAGCTAATGCAGCTATCTGTCAAAAGGTAGACACCTCAGAATGGGAATGGTCTACAGTCCACCAAACCAGTCTGAGGCAGGATACAAGGAGCTGGGGGATCATAAGGTCTACCACTTTAGGAAGTGTGGTACCAATGGATGAAATTAGTCAGATGTAGATTAGAAAACATTAGAGGTAGGAATGCAAGGACCCATATTCTTGCAGATGCAGTGCAAAAAGCTTTATTTTACAATGGGTAAAATAACCTACTGTACAAAGGATAAGTAATCCTCAAGCTAATATTGTCAAACCAGGAGAAGGTGTGCAAGGTCAGGGAAGCAGCATCTGGGACAACTGACCACAACCTTGTGTAGTCTAATCCATACCTAGAGTAAAGAGGACAAGAACAAAGGCAATGGTTTTAGATTTCAGGAGGACAGGTTTTATAAATATGGAGTAATCCTCAAACTGAGGGGATTGAAGGGTGAAAAAAGTTGGAAATAATATTAGAATTCTTTGGAGGTTACTGGAGCATCAGAGAGGGAGAGAGGACCCAAGGGGAGATCTCCCATGGCAATGGTGTGGAAAGGCAAAGACAGGGACAAGACAGAAAATGGGAGGTAAAACTCAGGCAAGCAAGAGTATAGGAATGAAGGAGACAAGAATGGTAAAGGGAAAATTGAAGAGGTGAGTTGGAGGGATGTGAAGGAAAATGCAGGTATGAATGGAAGGGCAGAAAGCCAGCGAGCAGAGGGATGAAAGTGTGGGAGCACTAATGCAAGGAGTACTGAAAAAAATTCTAGACCTGGAAGCCAACATTATGGAGGCAAACCTGGATTTTGTGGCGTAATAGAGCCATGCTGCACTGATCACTACAACTGGGATATGACCATATCAGGTACTCCTCTGTTCAGGTGAAACTGGGTGGGAGGAAGGAAGAGGGGTTGTATTGCGATGGAAATCAACGCTACAGAGGTACAGGAGAACCAAGAGGAAGGGAGGGGCTGGAGGTGCTGGTGGATATCCTGTACATAGGGTCTGGGCCTACCCATACTGGATAGTAATGTACAGATGTTCAACACAGAGAGAGGAGTTAGATGTCACTTGGGGAGCCATAATAAAATGGAAAGTTACGGGGAGGTGCAACTAGTTGCGACTTCAGTCCACTGGATGTGAAATGGAGCCTTCCAACTGTGGCTTTGGCAAGAAGCAGGCCATCCTTGACTCCCTATAGGTTTTTCTCCAGGCAGCTAGTCAAATAACCCACTATGGATGGAGCAGTGCTAAACCTGGTGCTAACAAACAGGGACAACATTGCAGATCTCACAGTGGTCAGTCCCGTAAGTACCAGTGATCACCATACAGTGTGGTTCAACATAAAGGCAGGAGCAGAGTCAAACCACATGAGGGCAAGGGTCCTTGTCTTTAGAAGGGCAGATTTCAAATAAATGGGAGACTGACTCAGAAACTGCCCCATGGGGAGGATAGCTCAGGAGGGTAAAGGCACAGTGGGGGATAAAGGGAGGTCATAATTAATGAAACCAATCTCTGCATGAAGGAAGTGAATACAAGCAGAAGAATAATATGCCATTATGGTTCTCTAAGTAAGTGGAAAGGTGGTTATAGAAATAGGGTTGCATTCAAGAGATATAAGGAAACACAGAGGAAGGAGGACAGAGAGGTATACCAAGGGGTGCAAGCAAGGTGGTGAGAGGAATATATGTGCAGACAGAGGAAAGGGTTGCTAAAGGGATAAGGCATTCTTCAGATACATAAGAATGAAAAGGAAAGAAAGAGGAAGGATAGTGAGGATAAGAATGATGGCAGGGGAGTTAATAGTGCGGAAAACAATGAAGAAAAAGCTGACATTCTGAACTGGTACTTCTACTCAGCCTTCGCAATGATGGGGAGGGGACTACCAGGCAGAAGAAGGAGTGAGGAGTGAACTCAACTCTATTTTAAGAGGAAAGAGTCCTGAAGGTGCAGTACTTGCAGCCTTGAAGCTGGACAAGGCTAAGTGACCAGAAAAGATATACCCAGGGCACTAAACAGACTCAAGTAGGTGCTAGCCGTCCCACAGCTAGCCTTGTTAAACTATTGACTGGAAACAGTGGTGGTTCCAGAGAACTGGAGATGGGCTGATGTGGTCCTTCTATATAAGAGCTGCAGCAGGAGGAGGCTAGCAACTACAGGCTAGTGGGTCTTACTTTAGTGGTAGAGAAATTAATGGAAACATTTCTGAAGGAAAGACAGGAAGTGCATTCTGAATTCAATGGGCTGTGAGACTGCAGCAAGCATGGATCCCCATGGGGAAGGTCATGCCTAACAAATCTGATAGATTTCCTTGACTGGTTGATCAAGGAGACAGATCAAGGAACGGCAGTGGACATGACATATCTGAAACTTAGCAAAGCCTTCTACAGCATATCACAGAAGAGGCTGATGAAGGAAATGAACAGCCTAGGAGTGGGATCCAAAGTAGCAAAGTGAGTTAGAATGTGGTTAACAGATAGGAGGCAGAGTATAGTGGTTAATGGAACTCACTATAATGATAGAAAGTGGCAAGAGGGGTACCACAGGGCTTAGAACAGGGGCCAGTCCTCTTCAATGTCTTCACAGGGGACATTGCAGAAAACAGGAATGAAAAGTATGCCTTTTTGAAGGTAATACCAAAATCTGCAAAAGGGTGGTCACTCAGGAGTGGTTGGAGAGAATTGCAGGGATCTAGGGAAACATGAGGGGTGGTCAAAGGCATGGCAGTTTAGCTTAAATGCCAAAAAGTACAAAACATGCAGCTAGGGCATAGGAACCCAGGAGCTGAGTATAGGATGGTGGGGAGGTACTGACAGCCCATATTCCATCAAGTTGCAGACTGATTTTGGTCATGGCATTACAATCCTGCAACAGTTGAAACAGTGAAAGGGGCAATCTTAATTTTAGACTGACCCTCACTCATGTTGACCTTTGCCCACACAGTTTCTACCCCTCTGGGGCATGCCATCCCAGAAGAGGTTATATTTAGTTTTGAGCAGTGTGGGGCAAAGCCCCTCAAAAACGACTGTTTCCTGGAGGTACATTAGTGCTGTAACTCCCAGTACACAAAATGCCTGGCATTGTCATGCCAGGCTGAATTTCACCTGCGCTGTAATCAACGTCAGCAAAATGTATGTCACTGCAGTATGGGTGAACCCTGACAGCCATTAGACAGGAAAGGGACTTTAGGGTTACCATGCCTTTATATGTCCTTTGTTGTTGATTTGTATTGTACAGCACCCAGAGTCCATGGAATTGGGTGCTTTATAAATAAAATACCTATCTATCTATCTGAGGACCTCAACATAGTAAGGCAGTGTGACAAGGCAGTGGGTAGGGCTAGTGGGATACTGGGGTGCATAGGGAAGGGTACCTTTAGTAGGCAGAGGGAGGTAGTGTTGCCACTGTATTGCTGTCTGGTGAGACCCTACTTGGAGTGCTGTTTCCAGTTTTGGAGACTGCTCTGACTGAAACTGAGGGAAGTCATAGAACACAGAAACATAAAAACATGGAATTTGATGGCAGATAGGACCACTTGGCCCACCTAGTCTGCCCACTTCCCCACCTAATGGATAAGCTGCAGATCCTTGTTAATCAACAGCTTTTCCTCCTACCCCCGCACTAGAATTGCCTTATGTCTGTCCCATGCATTCTTGAATTCCCCACTGTTTTTGATTCCACTGCCTCCTCAGGAAGGCCATTCCATTTATCCTCAACCCTCTCCATGAATAAAATGCTTCCTCACATTACCTCTGAGCTATCCCCACCTCTGTCTTCAAATTGTACCCACCTTGTTCTTGCACATCTTTTTCTGAAAGATGCTACTGTCTTGGACTTTGTTGATTCCCTTAAGGTACTTGAAAGTTTCTATCATGTTCCCCTCTGCCTCCTGTCCTCGAGGATATACATATTAAGGTCCTTTAATCTCTCCTCATATGTCTTTTGGTGTAGACCATGCACCATTTTAGTTGCCCTCGACAACCTCCATCCTTTCTATGTCCTTGTGGAGATGGGGTCTCAGAACTGCACACAGTACTCAGATGGGATCTCACCAACTGTCTGTACAGAGGGATAACAACTTCCTGTTTTCTACTGGTGATGCCTCTCCTATGCATCCCAGAATCCCAGTATCCTACCAACCCTCCTTACTGCTTTCTCACATTGTTTGCCCACCCTAAGGTCATCTGATATGATTACCCCCAGGTCCCTTTCCATTTTATTGTTGGTTGTATCTCACCCGCATTGTGTACTCTTCCCTGGGTTTTTGTTTCCCAGGTGCATTACTTTGTGCTTCTTTGCATTTGAATCTAAGTTGCCATACCTTTGACCATTCCTCCAACCTTGCCAAGTCCCTTTGCATCCTTTCCACCCAACCTCTGTATCTCCCCTGTTGCAGATCTTTGTGTCATCTGCAAAGAGACATACTTTTCCTTCCAGCCCCTCTGCAATGTCATTTATAAAGACATTAAGAGGACCAGTCAATACTGAACCTTGCAGTACCCACTAGTAACCCCCTTTCTTCAGAGTGGACTCCATTTATTATTACCCTCTGTGTCCTGTTGTCCAGCCAATGTTTTACCCAGGCTATCACCTTGGGGCACACTCCAGTCATTTTGTCAACTTATGCACCGTGGAAGTGAGGAGAGAGAGAGAGAGAGGTGACATGAGACTTACAAGTATCTCACAGGAGGAACAGGGTACAGGGAGTCATTTTCAAATGAGGAAGAGCACCATTAACAAGGCACATGTGATGAAGTGGGGGGGGGTGTTCAACAGAGATGTGAGGAAATACTTCTTTACTGAAAGAGTAATAGATGTCTGGTACAGACTGCTACAGGAAGTGGTGGAGGCTAAAACAGTAGGGGCTTCAAGCATGCATGTGAGATAGTCATACAGGTACATTAGAAAGGAGGTAGGGAGATGTTACAGTTGCCAGTGACCAGATAGGGGTCTGCAGAGGCAGATTAGGTAGGAGACATTTGGCAGACTGGGTAGGTCAAGCTATCCTTTTCTGCTGACAAATGCTGTTTCTATGCTACTAAATCTGGTTTGCACCAGAAGCCATATGATGAGAGAATAAAGGAGCTTAATATGTATACCCTTGAGGAAAGGAGGAGGAGGGGGCATTATAGAAACTTTCAAGCACCTCAAAGGAATCAACAAAGTCCAGTAGGGTAGCATCTTTCAGAAAAGAGATGTGCAAGAACAAGGCGCACAATTTTAATGATAGAGGAGGGACTGGCTCAGGGCAACATGAGAAAGTTTTTTTTCATGGAGAGGGTGGTAGACGCATGGAACTGCCTTCTTGAGGGAGGCATGGGGTCAAAAACAGTGGGGAATTCAAGAATGCATGGGACAGACATGAGGTAATTCTGGTGGGGGTAGGAAAAAGTAGGCTGTTGGATAACTAGGATCTGCAGTTTATCCAACAGGTTGGGAAATGGTCAGTCTGGGTAGGCCAGGCAGTCCTTATCTGCCTTCAAAATCCATGTTCCTATGTTTATATGAAGCAAGTTAGAGAGACAAAACACACAAGAAATGTAGTTCCTCAGGGCGAGTGTCTTGTGAAATTTTAATTGCCAATCAATTGTAGTGAATACAGCCACCATGCACTATAGCATTTGTGTAGTATAGTGTTGTGCACACTATACAATTCCCAATAGTTGTCGTTTTACTACCCAAATTTCCACAATTCACACTATTCATCAAATTTTTGCCACACATTTGCATTGTAATGTTCTCCACAACCATGTTGCATGCATTGTGCAGCAATTTGTGTAGTAAAGTTTGCATAATTGTGTGACTTTATCTCATGAAGTTGCTGGCACTATGCTCCATGATCTGCAAACTGTGACGTTTTTTAATTTGACATGGAGCTACTGCAGGGTAGTAGATGAAGCAGTGAAGACAAAGGTCTGCAGTCAAAGGGTATAAGTAGGAAAATGCAAGGATGACCGTGAAATACACTTAATGAATCTGAAGGAGGCAGAGTCAATAGGAAGGTAAAAATATAAATGGATTTGAAGATAGCCAAGGAGTAAGGACAATGACAAGGCTTTCTTTAGATACATCAGGAGAAGAGGAAAATCAGAGAACATTTAATGAGGTTAAAATTAGAAAATGGTTGGGTAGAGGATAATGGGAAGAAGGCTGATACCCTCAAACAATACTTTTGTTCAGTCTTTTCAGTAGAGGTAGGCCTTACACACCTGACTGAGAGTGTAGGCTAAAGGAGTGAAAAACAGAGAACTGGAACTGGGCCTGGTGCTGAAGGAAAGGTAATTAATGAGTCTAAGGCAATCAAGATGGATAAGTCTCTAGGACCAGATGGGCTCCACTCCAGAGTGCTGAAGAAATCTGGGCAAAAATTTGTAGGGTCTCTGGCAGATTTGTTCAACTGCTCACTGGAAACTGGGTAGTCCCAGCAGATTGCTGGAAGCACTGATATGGTTCCATTGTACAAGAAATATTTAAACTAGAAATGTCAGCAGAAAAAGACCACTGGTCTATCCTATCTGCCTTATTTTACCCTATTCTACCCAGGATCTATTGTCTAGTTAGGATTATTGCCTCACCTTCCGCCGTGCACCATGCCATACTGTTTCCACTGTGTAACTATTAAGCCGTTTACTTGGTCCCAGCTGTTTTGAAACCATTAATGTTTTTGCACCATTACTTCTGCTGGTAAGCTGTTTCATGGCTCAGCCACTCTTTCTTTAAAATAAAACTTTTCAGATCTCTTGCAAATCTCACCCCGATAGCTTCCCTCATGTCACTGTGTTCTTGATTCACCATCCCTGCTGAATATTTCCTTGTAATCTCCTTGTCCATTCTTTTCTGGAACATGAAGGTCTCTATCATTTCTCCTTTCTCCTTCTGGTGTCTAATGAGTACATGTTCAGTGCTTCAAGTTGATCATCACAGGATCTGCCCTGCTGCCCTTAGCCATTTTAGTTACCATATGCTGCACCACCTCTGGTGTGTCTTTATCTTTTCTTTGGTGGGAAGTTCAGAACTGGGCACACAGTATCCCAGATGTAGCCTCACCAGTGATCTATATAGAGGTAATATCATCTATTTTCTTCTGCTGTCAACCCCACCCCAGGTACTAGGGCTGTGCAAATAACTTTTTGAATATTGGCTGGGTATTTGGTATTCAGAGCCCATGGTCCGAACATTCAGTATTTGGGCACTTTTCTTAATTTAATAAAAAAAGCTAAGAGCCCCCAACCCAGATCTGGCAAGAATAAGAAGAACCACCTTCCCCACCCTCAGATAGCACCCAAACCCCTCCTTCCCCAGACCACTTTATGCAAGTTATAATTAAAAAAAATACTGAAAATTCAATGAGCGACCCGGCTGTACCGCTTCCATGGCCGGCGCAAGTTCCAATATTGTGGCCCCCCACTCTATTTTACCCACCCAATGCCCTGGTAGCCAGTAGCAGCAGCCCCTGCCTCCCCCGCACCCTGTACCTAAAGTTAAATAAAAAATGCCAGCTGGCATTCCATCCTCCTCTTCAGCCGACTGCCTTCTTGTGAATGAAATCATTCTCGCATACTTATATAGCAGAAAAAGCTGATCATGTGATCAACTCATTCTACTACATAGCACAAGCAGCGACTGATTTCATTCACAGAAAGCCAGCTGGGGAGGAGCAGAGACTGTGCCGGGCTGCCTTTTTAATTTATCTTTAAGTGCAGGGTGCGGGGAGGTGGGAGACTGCTGCTACTGGCTACCGGGTGGAGGTGGTGTGTGGGGAGGCACGTATTGAAACTTGGCGGTTGGCTATGGAGGTGGGTGGTTGTGCCAGTCACCATTGAATTTTCCATATGTTTTCTTTTTTAAAATTATAACTTGCGTGAAGTGCTCAGCAGGAGGGATTTAGGTGCTATATGAGGTGGGAGAGGGGGTTCTCTATTCTTGTCAGATCTTGGCTAGGAGGGGCTTGAGTAGATTTTAGCTTTTTATATTGCTTCCTGAATACTGGGTGAATAGTACCTATTCGCTTATTTGAAATCTAAAATAACGAATAGCTCATTATTCGTGGTATTCAGGAAATGATAATCTATTTGCACAGCCCTACCCAGTACATCTCAAACATTTGGTTACATTGCTATAGGTCTTGTTACAGTGGCTAGATTGTTTGACAGTCACTTATGATGACTCCCAGGTCCCTTTCCTCAGAGGTAGTGTGCAACTTAAACCCTCCCATCCAGTTTTCCATCTTGGTGTTCTTGTACCCTATGTGTATCTTTTGCACTTCTAGTAATTGAATTTTAACTGCCAGATTTTGGATCCATCTCTAAGCTTTGCATATCTGTCTGTAACTTTCTAACCCCTTTCTTACAGTTTACCCTGCACAATGCTTAGTGTCATCTTTCAAGAGATACATCTTCCCTGTATTCCTTCTCCTATTTCACTGATGAAAATATTGAAAACACTAGCTCCAGGACTGATCCCTGTGATATCCCACTTGTGACCGCCCTGTTCCCCAACATGATCCTGATTACCACCACTGTCTGCTGTCTCCCCCAGCTGGCTTCCATAAATCTAACCATATCCTTCTCTGAGTAAAGATCCTCTAACTTCTTCCAGCAACACTCTGTGTGGTACAGAATCAAATGGCCTGCTGAAGTGGAAGTAGAATAAATCCACTGCTTGTCCCTCAAACACTGTCCTAGTTATGCATAAAATGAACACTATCAGGTTGGTCTGACATGACCAAGTCCACTGATTCTGTGTGATAAAAACAATTAAATTCCGTTTTCAAGACTTAAGATTCTAGAATTTCACCAATGATTGTTACTCTAATTTCCAGATTTTCTAAGATTTTCAGAGATTGTTATCATTCTTTTAGTATGTGCATAAATAATCAGAATTAAAGAAGGCTTAACATACAGAGCATTAAATAAAGCAAACTGAAAATAGTACAGGAAGGAATTAAAACAAAACAGACTTTTTATAGATTTACTGGATCTGATAGAAAATGCCAGATTCCATGAAATCTTAGTTTTACGGTTTTCAGGCAGCCCTAATTCGAGATTTTACTGGATTTTCTGGTAAAAACGAAAAACAGTGGCCTTGGACATGACCTTCATGCCATGAACTGGTGCTGCAAACTATCCTGGAGCCCATTTTACTCAGGTAGTCCACTAGGTCCTTTTTGATTAGTATCTTCATTGGTTTACTAGCTAAGAGGTAAGACTAGTGGATCTGAAGTTCCCCGTTGCTCCTTGTCTCCTCCTTGTGAGCAGAACTATGACTGCTACCTCTCCATATTTTGGAACCACTCTGTACTGTGGTGGGATATTGAGTTGGCCTGCCAAGGATTCTGCCAGCTCTGATGCCAGTTCCTGAACATTCTCAGGTGCATCCCATCTGGAACTCAAGTCAGATCTATTTTCAGGTTTGTCAGCACTTTTCTGACCCTTTCTCCCATAATTACCACCTGCTCATTTTTGGGATATCTCTTTCAGCAGGTCTTACGCTGCTTTCAAGTAAGGATTACTATCCTCCTCTGTGAACACTGAGCAAAGAAGTCATTAAGAACATCTGCCTTCTGCTTATCCTCCTCTGTTACTCTGTCCCCTTCATCAGCCTAGTAATTCCCCTTTCTCATCTTCCTTTTTTCCCTAATACATCTAAAAACTGTTTTTCTACCACCTTGACCCCTCACATTCCATCTCCAGATCACTATTTGTGTCTCTTAATTCCTTCTTCCTCTTCCTCATCTTTACTGGTATTCCTCAATTCATTTTCCCGCTACTTCTTTTTGTAGCTAATGAAGGTAATTTTCTAGCCCTCACTGCCTACATGACCTTCTTTGAGAACCAACTTGGTCTCTTGTGCTTGTTCCTCTTGGTAATTGTTCCAAGGTATGCCTTAGTTGCCTCTAGAATGGCCACTTAATTATTCCCACCTTTCCTACACCCTCCTGATTTCATCCAACTCCCAGCTTATCTTTGACTAGTTCTCTAATTGGTCAAACTATTCTATTCTGAAGCCCAGAACCTCAGCTTATGACAAGGATATTCTGGTACCCAGGGCCAGTTTGAGCCATATGGTGTTATAGTCAATGGACCCCAGTGGCTCCTAATTCTCATTCCACCTACCATTTCTGAGTTGGTGAGCACCACACTGAGAATGTCAATTGGCCTTATGGTTTTCCTGACCAGCTGCATCAGCAGGCAGTCCTACAACATATTAAGCAGGGCCTGACTCCTTGTGCTCTTAGCTGCTGAAATGCCCCAATCTCTATCTGGTTGATTGAGATCCTCCACCACTACCACCTCCACCTTTTAGCCACTTTCTGAATTTCTGC
The DNA here is from genome assembly GCA_016271365.2 of Neoceratodus forsteri. Lineage (NCBI taxonomy): Eukaryota > Metazoa > Chordata > Ceratodontiformes > Ceratodontidae > Neoceratodus > Neoceratodus forsteri. The sequence goes on along the minus strand of CM057459.1, from coordinate 1,219,691,481 downwards.
CCCTAGCTCCTTATCTCCCTTGTCTCACTATCCTGGCAGTCTATAGATCAGCCCTATCTGCAGCTTCATATCTGGTGTGGAAGTGAGCTGCACCACTGTAATTTTGTCTTCCTCTTCCCTCACCAGATGAACTCATCCTAGAGTTCACTAATTTGTTCCCTAAGGTCTTGGGATTTAGGCAGACTGCCTTCCAGCATGTATAATCCCCCATTCTTGTTAGCACCTCTCCTTTGTCTTTCTCTTCCCTCCTTAATTTGCTGTCCTTTGCTTGTTCTATTTAGCCCCACTCCCTGACTGGAGGCCTGTATCCCCATTGCTTGTAGTCATCATTTTGGGGAGTCCTAGCTAAGTTCTCTCCTTTGATCTCCTTCCTCAACAGTTCCCCAGCCTCACTCAGTCTCCCCTGCTTAGTTTAAATGTCCAACAACCTAGACATCAAACTTCTGCCCTAATGCATTAGACCCCTATCTTGTTAGGTGAAGGTTGTCACTCTTGAAGAGCCTCCTGTACCAAAATCCCTCCCAGTATCTTACAAAATGGTATCCCTTCAGTCACCCATAAAACTTCTCAATCCTTCATTCCTCAGTGTTTCCTTCTGTTTCCCCTTCACCCACACAGGGATGACCTCAGAAAAGGCCAAGACAAATAAGGTGCACCTTCAATCTGTCCCACAGCCTTTGAAGTTATGCTTCAGAATCATAATTGACTGGTTTGCCAGATAATTGGTATCAAGTGTACCAGCACACCAAGTTCCCTCCTCTTCTACCATCCTCTCTATCCTGACAATATGCTGGATGGCTGATGCACTGGAAAGCATCTGACAACCCCCTCCCTTCTCTCTGACTCCACTGCCTTATCTGTCCCTCTAATCAGTGAGTCCCCTGCTACTAAGATACTCCTCTCTTCCTTGCTCCTTATTGTACCCATTGGGTGGCACCAAGTCATTCTGTTCACTCTTTTAATTGACTCTGAACCCCACCAACGGATTCTGGTACCCACACCTCATCAGATAGTTCAAGTGGTTTGCTGTCAATATACGATGAGACTGGATGACTCCTTGTTACTACCTTTGCGCATCTTTCCCCTCCCCACCAGATTAGAGTAGGATCAAGGCAGACCCAGGAAACTATAGGCTGGTTAGTTTGACTTCTACAGTGGAAGATCCTGGAGACTATCATTAATGAGCATCTGGTGGTCTTTCTTGATGTAATGAGAATCCAGCCCAGGACTGAAAGCCAGCACAAAGATTCATAAAGAAGGTCATGCCAAGCCAACTAGATAGAATTGATTTAGTGATGAGAGTTGTAACAAGGGACAGGTGGTCAGGCGATCTACCTAGACTTCAGTAATGTCTTCAACATGGTGACCCACAGGAGGCTTGTTAAGATTCTTCCTAGAGGACATTGGAGCAGATGCACAGCTAACCAAGTAGGAAGCAACCTGACAGGGAGAAATGACCCATAGGGTTGTAGCAAATGGTGAGCGCTCAGAAGTCAGAGGTCACTAATGAGGTGCCACAGAATCTGTGCTTGGTCCACTACCGTTCAGTGTGGTTATCTGTGATATAGGCAGAAAGTGTAAGCATAAAATGTGCCTCTTTACAGAAGAAATTAATCTTTTGGGAAGGTAAACACCTCACAGGGGATTAGGGATATGAAGAGGAGCCTATAAATACTGGAAGGGTGGCCCAAGGTGTGGGACAAGTGTTTAATGCTAAGAAGTGCAACGTGATGTGCATAGGCAGGGGTAACTGAGGATGGGTTAATGGATGGGGAGGAACACAATCAATGTGACCACAGAGAAAGGGACTTAGAGGCAGTCATTAATGATGGTCTCAGGCCATCCGTTCAGTGCATCAGGGCAATCAGGAGGGTGAACAGGATGTGAGGATGTATATGGAGGGTGTCCCCAGTAGAAGAAAGGAAGACCTATTTATTTTATTGATTTTGTTAGCTGGGTAAGCCTACTGAGACATGACAGTCCCTTTTCAGGGGTGACCTGGAGAGTGCAGTAGCACTGTGAGTGCTAACTTCATACATCAGTAGTACAGGTTAAATTCTACAACAAGTGAGCGAGCAGGGGATTAGATACATAGTCAAACTGGATTACGATTGTAGCAGCAGATGATTAAACATCTACAAACAGGGATATCAGTTGACACAAGAAGGTAAAGAATACATCACAGCTAGATTATTACTATATACATTCATCAACAATTGTGTACATATGATCCCTAGCTGGCTTGTGGGAGCCAGAGGTGCAGGGTAAGAGTATAGTAGAGAGCAGAAAGAGGAGGAGGCGGAGGCCTAAGAGTTTACCTAAAGAGCAAGTACAAGCAGGAGTAGCAAGGTGACTTAGCAGAGCAATCTGAAATTGAGAAATGGAGGAGCAGGCCAGGATTGGTGGAGCACAGAGTTTCAATAGGGACACAGCCCCATAGGCAAACGATTTCCAGGAGCAAGGAGAGTCTCAGATTAATTACGGATAGCAAGGGCAGAAAGAGGCTGACCTTAGGGCATGCTGGGGGTGTTAACGTTGGACTACACCTGATAAGCGAGGGGTTGAAGGGATGGACAAATTTGTGAAGCAAGCAGAGGTAGCATATCTGAGTTTGGACTGAAAGGGTAGCCAACCCAGGGTAGACAATACATTGCAGTGATGGTGCCTTGCATCAGTTACCAGGACAAACCTACCCACATGATGTCTGTTGCCATCTACAGGTTGTTGGTGAGGTCCCACCTAGAGTACTGTGTCCAATTTGGAGCTCACACCTAAAATGTACAGGGACTGTATATTATCTGCCCAAATATGACCTACTGTACAAAGATGCTGCCTTGTCTGAAAGTAAAATATATTTGGTGCACCTGTTTAGTCTGAAAATGTAATTGCTGGAGTCCAACAGGGAAAGGAGCCATTAGAGAATGCTTAAATACATGAGGGAAGTAAACATGGTAGAGTGTCAGTAGCTGTTCCAGTTTTGCTAGGAATCAACAACCAGGGACAAAATCATATGCTGGTGAGAGGTAGACTGAGGAAGGAGGTAAGTATGGAAATTATGGTGGATAGATCGTACCACCTGCCTAGATAGGTGTTAGTGCAGAGATGGTGAATGGTTTCAGGAAAATGTCTTATAACTACAGTATAAGGGTTGGTAAAGGTAATCCAACAGAAGGAGCTGAACTGCCACCAGGGTATTGGCCAAGTCAAATCCAATGATAGGTTGGAACAGCTCAGGTAGAAAGATGAGTACAAATTATGGATTATTAATCTTTTCTGCAGCCACCTTTCCCTGTTTTACATAAACATTTCTTGAAAAACAGTATCTATTGTATCAGCTAATGCATGGGTTGATATACAGTATGGAGAAAAGCCTTCACAATAAAGCCAATCCTGCACTTTCTTATTCCTCCACAAGTAATGTTTAGTTTAACTACTAACATACTAAAATGCCAGCAGAATAGGCCTAACGGTCTTTCATGTCTGTTTCGCTTGGTCAGCCCCCACCCTGGGAACTGACCTGTGCCCCTTGCTCCTCTCTGGCTTCTCCTTCCCAGTTCTGGATATTCTCGCTGCACTGGATTTTGCTTCCAGAACCCTTCTCCTGAACCTGTCCCACCCTCTTGAACCTCTCCACCGTCTCTGCCTCCACCAGCCCCTGGGCAGCGCATTCCATGGCTCTGCCACCCTCTCAGTGAAGTAGCACCTCCTCCTTTCTCCCTGAATCTTCTCCCTCCAGCTTCCACCCATGCCTCTAGTTGTCCTCCTCCTTCCTTCAAAGCACCCTGACTGCTCCTCCCTATTTTTCCCTTCATGTACCTGAGGCCTCTATCATGTCCCCCGATACCTTCTCTCTTCCAATGTGTACATATTTAGCTCTTTGAGCCTCTCCCATAGGTCCTGTCCCCCATGCCCCAAATAATTTTGGTTGCCTCCTCTGGACCCTATCCAGGAGTTTAATGTCCCTCTTTAAGTGTGGCCTCCAAAACTGCATGCAATACTCAAGGTGTGGCCTCATCAAGCAGTTATACAGAGGAGTATCACTTCCTCCTTCTGGAGGTGATCCCCTAGCGATGCATCCCAGCATCCTGTTGGCCTTGGCCACTGCCCTCCTACAAGTCCCAGAGTTGTTCATCTTGAGATCAACCCTCCCCCAGGTCCCTCTCAGCCATTGAGCCTTGCAGCATCCCCCAGTGTGCACTTGGCCTGGGTTTCTATTTAGGTGCAGTACCTTGCATTCCCTGCATTGAACCTCAGCTTCCACTTTCTAGACCATCTTTCCAGAGCCTTCAGGTCCCCCTGTAGGGCCAACCTCCCTCCTCCCCATCCACCACTGCCCCAGTTTGACTCATCTGCAAAGATACTCATCTCACTCCTGATACCTGTCCTTATGTCAGAGATGTAGGCGTTGAACAGGAGGGGCCCAAGGACTGATCCCTGTGGGAACTCACTAATGACCCTCCTTGGGGATAAGACTTCCCACCAACTACAACCCTCTGGGTCCAGTCCTGGAGCCAATTGTCTATCCATCTGATCATCTGGCTTCCCACCCTCATTTCTCCCAGCTTATCCAACAGGCCCTAGTGAGGAACAGAGTCAAATGCCTTTGCTGAAGTCTAGAAAGAGGGACGTCCACTGGTCTACCCAGGTCCAAGGCACTCATCACCCAGCCATAGAACCCCACAAGGTTGTCTGACACGATTTCCTGGGACAAATCCATGCTGTCTATCGCCCAGGCACCCTGACTTTTCCAGGTCCCCCTAGCCTCTCCTTGACAATGCCCTCCATCACCTTGCCCACCACTGATGTCAGACTGACAGACCTGTAGTTCCCTGCCCTCACGTGATCCCACCTTGTGGATAGGCACTATATGTGCCACCTTCCAGTCCTGGGGCACCCACCCTGTCCTCAGAGAGATGGTGAAAAGCTCCTCCAGGGGTTTCATGGGACATCCATAAGTTCCTTCAGCACTCTGGGATTTAATTTATCCGGCCCGGTGCTTTCTCCATCTTAAGGGACCTGAAGGCTTCCTCACTCTCTCTGCTGTGATTTCCAGCTCCACTACCTCTTCTCCTGCTTAGCCTTCCCCCTCCTGCCAGTGATCGTCCCCCTCTCCCCAGACCGCCAATCGGTGAGGGTTCCCCCTCCATATATCACTGTCTCCTCCATGTATGATGCAGCACCCACATTTTCCTTGGTGAAAACTGAGGTGAAGTACTCATTTAGTACCTCAGCCTCCCCGGTCTTGTGCCCATCTCTCCTCTGTTTTAATCCTGCTAATCTGCCCCTTCACCCTTTGTTTTTCCCCAATGTATCTAAAAACCCTTGTTCCCTCTCTAATTTCCTGGCCAGGTTCTGCTCCTTCCTTGCCTTAGCCACCCTCACCACCCTAGTGGCCCTTCTTCCAACAGTTCTCTCTCTTGATCCCTTTCACTCCTTGAGCACTTGAATTGCCTATAGGCTGCCTTCTTTCCCACCACCTCCTGGACCTCCCTGGTCCACCAGCAGGGTTTCGGGCCCTACCGCATTTTCATCTTACTCTGGCACAGGTGCTGGAGCATCCTGCACCCCTCCTGATTATTTCCCACCTACTGTCAGCGTCCCATGTCTGACCCAATCACATCCAAATGCCCTTAAAGATCCTTCCCATTTCCTTAAAATATGCCTCCTGAAGTCAGTTACCTCTGTCTTTGTGCAGCCTTCTAGCCCTCCTAGGTCCAGGCAGAACTAGACGTGGCATGGTCACTCCCAGCCAATGGGTCCCTTACCTCAGGGCCCCAATCTGATCACTGTCGCCAGGACCACATCCAGTACCCATGCCTCCTGGTCGGTTCCCCCACCTACTGAATTAGGAACGCTGCCTTGAAAGACATCCAACAACCTCTGTTCCCTGGCCACGAGGATGTCATAGTCTCCCAGTCTGTTCCTGGCCTGTTTAAGTCCCCAACACCACCACCCTTCCCTGCCCAATCTGCAGTGTCTCTCAACATCTGCTACCAGACTCTTCAGCTTCTCCACCAGCGCAGGAGGTCTATACTCCACTCCTATTTTTACCGCTTGTCCCCCTTGTTATCAAAGGTGACTCAAATCACCTCCACGGTTCCCTCCGCCTCCTCTACTCCCTCATGCCAATGCAATTTTTGACTATTATTGTACCCCTCGTCCCCTTCTCCCCCTGTCTTTCCTGAACATAGTGTAACCCTCCAGGTTCAGGTCCCAGTCATGTCCTGCAGTGGCTCAGGTCTCAGTGACCACTGCCACATCCACCACTCCCTCAGTTAGCATCACCTGGAGCTGAGGCATTTATTGCCCAAGCTCCTGTCATTTAACTGGACTACCTTCCACCCTTTCCCTATACTTCCATTTCCTGCTTATGTTCCCATGGGATTTCCATTTCTCCTGGTCTGCACTTTACCATTCAGCCTTTCACATTCCTCCAGCTCCCAGGGGGTGGAGACAGAGTACCTCCTTTATCGGACCCTCTCGACAGCTTTTCTCCCTCCTCCCTTCACAAGTTTAAACCCCACTTCTCACCAATGGAACCCCTTTATTTTCAACTTAAGGATTCCTCTCCTCCAAATTGAGATGGAGCCTATCTCTGTATACAGCTCCTTATCCTCCCAGGTTTCACTCAATCCCCCATCAACCCATACCGTCTGGCTCCACACCACTCCTGAGCCACTGGTTTATCTCCCTAGTCTTCCTTTTGTTCCCACTAGCCCTTGGCACTGTCAGGATTTGTGAGAAGGAAATTGTGCACCCTGTGTCATGATCTGACCCTGGCAAGCTCCTGAACCTTGCCTGTATCTCTAGCTTGCTATTTCCCTCAATGTCATTTGTACCCAGGTGGACCAGTATGTCCGGGAACCCCACAATCCTTTGCCAGCCAATATACCTTGTGCTTGGCCCTGTGCACCATTAGTCCAGGGAAGCATTTTGTTCTAACTGGCCAGACTTCCCTCCCTATCCCATTTGATACCCCAATCATAGAATCCCCAACAGAGCACTCTGACCACTCCTTTTCCTCCATTCCCCTTCCATGTCCCTCATCCTTTCTACGGTCCCTCCACCCAGCCGGCTCCTTGTTCCCCCATCTGGGTGCCACATGCCACCACCTCATCTCCGATCCTATGCCTCCCCTCTAGAGTATCCTTCTGTGCCTCGCTAACTCCTCCCTCACTGTTCACGACTGGTCCTTCTCCCCATCCGCTAAACTAGCCTGGCTCATCCTCCCTTCCTTCCTGTCTCCATTCAGTCCCTCCTTGTTTGTCGTGCTCCCCTGGCCTAAACCTCCAGCTCCCTTTACTGTATCCTCCTTGTACTTCTGGTCCTTCTCCTTGCACTTTCCTCACAACTGGTCCTTCTCCTTGCGCTTTCCTCCCTTTTCCTCCTGCCCCTCCTGCTCTGATTCACTGCTCCCCCATTTTCCTGCATTCCAGGTTCACCCTGTTCCTTCTGCTATCCAGTCCCGCCTCCTGACCCCACTCCTTGCCATCTCTAACCACCCTGTCATAGCTACATCACCCCTCATCCTCAAGCAGAAGAAGAGAATTGAAGTGGTTACTGAGCCTAAGGTCCAATCCACCTCCCACCTTGCTTCCTTCTGTCCAGCCCCAGCCATCTGCCTACTTCCCTGAGAATGTTGTCCCTCTGGCCCCCTTTGTGAGGGTCCCAGTTACCTGCCTGCTTCCTTGGTAGTGTCCTCTTTTGGGCCCCTCTGTCAGGGTCCTATGTGATCCCAGAGTATTCTCCTGCACTCCTTTCTCTATGCCCCACCCCTAGTGCTTGCTGCAACCCCGTGGGAGATCCCCTGCCCTCTTCCTCAACCATATCTCCCCTTCCCGAGCTGTCTCCCAATCCCTGCAACCTCCTCCCAGCTGTGCCAGCTGGTAGCACATTGGGCAACCACCGAACTTCCAAGCCCAGTCCAGTATCATGGCTGCCCCACACCCTGTGTATCCACCACCCTCCCAAAGATGCCAGTCCTAATGATGTGGTCCCATCCCCTCCATGTAGGTTTCCTTGGGTGAGCCACCATTCCCCACTAGTCCAAGATACACCCCTACTGACAATGAGGTTACCCACTAATCCTAGATACAGTCCCACAGTAAACTGGTAACCCTGTTATTAGGTGCAGTACAACACAGTAAACTTATAAGGGAAGTGAACAACTCCCTAAGCTCCTCTCCCCAGCCTTTAAATCCAACTCCCAGTGGCTAGAACTACATGAGTTGAACCTGCAGCCTTTTCACTCCAATTGTAGGGCAGTGTTCCCCTATAAATAAGCAGAGCTCTGGGAACGGAGGGGTGGGGAGTGTGGGATAGGGCCTACACCTGACTCTTGAGAGAGTGTATCAGCCCTATGTCTGCCCCTCCAGGCCCTGCAGCCAAAGAAACAGCCCCAAGCAAATCCCACCAAATAGGTTTTAAACCAGAAGAAATAGGCTTCCACCAGCGCAGCCTGTTACACAGTGAAACATCCAACAAATGAGCACACTTACAGCCACCGAAACAGTTTTCAAACTTCCAACAGCACCAAAAACAATACCTGCTAGCCCCTTAGAAGTAGTAAGAAAGAAAAGAAATAACATTCTACAAGTAAAATCCACAAGAAAACCTGCAAAAACAACAAGAAGCAGCTACTGTACTGAAACATATCTGATTCTGTCCCTTCTAGTTCCTTCTGAGAAGCCAAAGCAACTAACACCAAACCTGATTCAGCTCTGCCTCCAGTCAATTAGCTGAGTGAGACCTGGCAAACCATTAACACCCTTCCCCAATATGCACTAACCTTTTGCAGCTAGTGAAGTCAGCAAAAGGAATCAAAATTCAACCCAAAGCCCCCAAAATATGTTTGCTACCAAAGGAAACAGGTCCCCAATTTAATCAGCTTCACTAACAACCCATCAAAATAGGCTTGAAATTAACAGATATAGGTCTCCAATTCAAATACCCAGCCCCAAGCAAATCCCACCAAATAGGTTTTAAATCAGAAGAAATAGGCCTCCACCAGTGCAGCCTGTTACACAGTGAAACGTCAACAAATGAGCCCACTTACAGCCACCAAACCAGTTTTCAAACTTCCAACAGCCCCAAAAACAATACCCTGCTAGCCCCTTAGAAGTAGTAAGAAAGAAAAAATAACATTCTACCAAGTAAAATCCACAAGAAAACCTGAAAAACAACAAGAAGCAGCTACTGTACTGAAACACATCTGATCTTGTCCCTTCTAGTTCCTTCTACAGTACAAGCCAACTCATCGGTACATGGATAATCGAGACATCAACTTTATTGGAATGTCACACTAGGCAGGTATAAAGCGGCTATTCATTTGAATGGGTTTTGCTTAAACAAGAAGAGGCCACTAGACTAATGGGATTCACAGGTGGTGCAGGCACTAATGGGCTAATGAGTATGTGGGACTTGTTCATCCCCACTTCCTGCTTAGCATCCTGTAGTTCCTGAGTGTTTGTTCTCAAGGATTTACTACTTCACCTCATGTTTCTGTCCTGACTGACTGAATAGGTTGAACAACTGAGGTAAAAACAAACAAACAGAATTTTTTCAATTTATACTTTATTAATACATTTTCCAATATAAAGGGCAGTTACAAGTAAGTATATGTAACACAGCCACTTATAGGAACAAAACTGCCCAACTCACCCACCCACCCATCCTCCCTTACAGCAGCAACCCTAAGTGCAAAGCTCATCCCCAGAGGACCTGTGAGAGGCTTTGAGATATGGCACAGTTATGATTGAGCCAGTTAAATTAAAGAGTGAAGGGGATCCATATTTTGTTATAAACTGTGAGTCTGTTATGGAGACTGGCAATCACCTTTTCTGTTTGAAGGTAAGCAAGAATTTCATGCAACAATTCTTGAAAGTTTGGGGTGGATTTGTCTTTCCAATGACGTAAAATAAGTTTCTTAACAGATAAGGCAATCATGGAGATAATGAAATTTCCTTACTTTGACACTGACTGAGGACAGGTCCCTAAAAGGCATATATCAGGGTGAAATATTCCTGAAGGCCCAGTAGAGGGATCCAGGGAAGTCCTGATTAAATCCCATAAAAGGGAAACTTTGGCACAGGACCAGAACATATGAAGAAGTGATCCTTCTTCCCGCATACATTTAGTACAGATACTAGAATAGAACCAAAAACCCATTTCTTTAGTTTTACAAGAGTGCAATACATGTTGTGTAATATATGATATTGCATGAGATGCAATCTGTCTTGGGAAATGTATTTATGGCAAGATGTCCATAGAGATTGCCAATCCAACTGATACTGAGGAAGAAGCAAGTTCCAGAGTCTAGTGGGTGAAAAGAGTCCCCATATCTTTTGTGAAACAACACTCGATATAATTTAGATACAGCACCTGAAGATCCAGTAATTGAGGAGACCTCAGGTATCAGGGCTGAATCCGTCTGGGAGGGAAATGTTCCCAAAGCTATTGTGAGTAGATGTCTTAACTGCATAACTTTGAAATGAGAGGAAACCGGAATGAGAATTTTTTGGTAATATCACTGGGGACAACCAATGCCCTCATATCCACCAAAGAAATAGTTTCCCATCTCCCAGTTGGGCAACCATTTACGGGAAATCTGCTTCTTATTGATAGTGAAGGATGGGGAATTCCAAACAGACTGAGCTAGATCTGCCTGGGGTATAATGTAGAAATGAACATATCATATACCCTTAGTGAGATATGAGATACCTACTGTAGGACAATCAACTATATGCACCTGGGATAGTTTAAGGTAGAATAAGGTTAGGGGTCCAGATTCTTAGATTTAATTGTGTCTGATTCAATTCTAAGCCATACCGGTTGTTCCTTTCAGGGCCCAGGGATACCCATCTCAAGCATTTTACTAAGTGACTGGCCCAGTAGTATATGGCCAAATGGGAATCCATAACCCCCTCAAATTTTGGAGCAGCTAATTTATAATAGGCCAAGCGGGGATATTTATCTGCCCAGATAAATTTAGTGAATATGCCGTGCAATTTTTAAACCACTGTAGGGGATAAAAGTATTGAGAAGGGATAAGGGATAAAAAATTCTAGGAAAACATTCATCTTGATTATGTTAATACTGCCACATAATGATATGGGAAGTTTAGACCACCTGTCAAGGTCATGAATAATAAACTGTGAGAGGGAATCAAGGTTATCCTTAAACCATGTTACAGGATTATGGGATAGTTTAATGCCCAAATACTTAAATGACCTGGGAGTCCAACATAAACCTAAAGACTAATATCATTCTTAAATACCTTGTGGTTTAATGGAAAGAATAGAGATTTGCTGGCATTCAACTTGTAATTGGATAATTCACTAAATCTAGCTATTTCATTCAATAAGGCCTGTACAGAAGATAACGGATGGGATAAATGTATCAACAAATCATCCAAATAAGCAGTGACTTTAATTTCATGACGCCCAACCCAAATGCCTTGTATAGAGATGCTATTGAGAATATTTTGAATAAGGGGTTCAGATATAAATTAAATAACAGAGGCGATAAGGGGCAGCCCTGCCTAGTCCCTCAATGGAGTGGGAAAGATTTAGAGAAGGTCCGTTCACTGAAATTCTTGCTGTAGGGTTTTTATATAGTGCGGCAACCCAAGATATAAATACAGGAGGAAATTGAAAGGCATCCAAAACCTTGAACAGAAAGCTCCAAATTACCCAATCAAACACCTTCTCGGCATCCAGGAGACCAGGCCTGCAGGGAACTCAGCGTCTCTGGTAGCCGAAGACATGAGATAATGTACGCAGATGGTCAGCTGATGATCGTCCTTTCATGAATCCTACCTGATTCATACCTATTAACTCAGGGAGTACAATGGTTAGCCTATTAGCTAGAATCTTGAAAGAATTTTGATGTCTTGGTTTAGGAGAGATATGGGTCTGTAACTTTGGATGAGCTCTGGGTCTTTTTTCTGGTTTAGGGTGAAGTACAATCAAGGCCTCAAAGAGATGAGAATCAACCTCTGCCCCGGATAGGATATGTTGGAATAATCAATTAAGTACTGGTAGTAAGAGATCTCAAAACATCTTGTAAAGAGGGAGGAGAATCCATCAGGACTGGGAGCTTTATCTGAGGTAATCCATTAATGACCTCAGCGATTTCCTCCTGTGATATAGGAGAGACCAGAAAGTCCTTATGATGTGCTGAAAGGGAGGGCAAATGGGAATCCCTCAGATACTTTTCTGTGCTCCCAGGCCTGGGAGGGTGCTCCACGTCACTGTACAGTGTTTTATAGTATAGGGCAAATTCTTGAACTATCTCAGCAGGAGATATTTTCAGAGACCCATCAGCTAATGCCCTAATTGGAGAGATGAATCTGAGAGATTCTTTTGTGCTAACACTGGGTGCCAATAGCACCCCTACTTCTCTCCTGATCTGTGTAACTAGCTCTAGTACTAATAATAGCTAATTCTGCCTTTTCCGGAGCAACTCTAAATATCTGTCTCAGCAGTAAGAGCTTCTCCTGTCTTCTTCAGGAGCATTAACCGAAAAGTTAATTTCAAGTACCGAATTTGAGATAGTAATGATAATAGTTCCTTCTCCTTTTCCTCTTCCTAGTCACACCATACTAATAAGGATTCCTCTCATGTAGGCCTTAAAGGCCCCCATATGATATCTGGTTTTGCACTATCTAAGGGATTGATAAGAAAAAGCCTCAATGTTTTCCCTTATGAGCTACAATACTTGGAGTCCTTAAGAAGTTGATCATTGTTTCCATCTTGTTTCCTATTTGAAAAGTCCTGAAATGCTTGTTTACATAACACCAATGAATGATCAGAGACAGGACCAGGTTGGATCGAAGAAGTCTTAACCCCAGGTAGGAGAGCCTGAGAAATAAGAATATAGTTGATGCGGGACTACGAGCCTGCGCCAATGACCTGTAGGTGAACTCCTTAAAGTCCAGATATAAAATGCACCAGACATCACAGAGCCCGCATTGATCCAATAAGTCTCTAAGAGCCCTCTGACCCGGAGAAATCCTCCGGCCCACTACCTGACCTGTTGAAGATTAGAATCTACAACTTGATTAAAGTCACCTCCCAAAATAATCCTAATAGGAAGCAAAGGCAGGATTATGTTTATGAGTCTCATAAAACCCAGGATCATCCACATTAGGACCATATATACCGCCAAGTAACAGTGGGACTGACCAGAGTGCCTTTAACTAGGACAAACCTACCTGGATTGTTAATGACTTGTGTAGAGACAAAGGGAATGCCCTCGTTAATAATAAGCATGACTCACAGCTATTGGTGGAGCCTTGAGCATTGTACACCATCCCCACCTGCTGTCTCCTCAACTGTGAAGCCCACTTCTAATAAATGGGATTCCTGTAGGAAAGTTATCTGTGAATGTAGTAGGCTTAAGTGTTTCAGAACCTGATATTGTTTAAATTTTTCCTGATCCCTTAACATTCCATGTTGCAAAAGTCACCTCCTGGCCACCCAATAGTAATTACTAGGTTTAATAGATTCAGCCCTGCACTGAGGATATATATTATGTGTAACCTAACCCAACAAGTTGCTGCTGTAAGGCCCTCCTGCCACCCTAACCCCCCACCATTAGCTCATTTTTAAACCCCTTATACCTCACTTCCCCAACAAGAGCCATACCTCCCACCCCTCCCAACCCCCAAACTGTCACAAGCAACATTTAGCACAGTACTGGGTCATTTCCTCCCTCTCCCATGCCCTGATAATATACCTCTGCTAATGATGACTCACTTATATCTCAGGGTGCATGTATAAATTACAAACAATTTTAGCTAGCCCCTAACACCTAAAGAGCGGTCTCGAGCTTCCAGAACCTAAGGACACATGATTATGAATCCAATAGGACTGAGAAAATGAAACAAACTGTCAAAACATGAGTAGGACAGGTAGCCACAAAAACCAGAGTGAGAATTAGGGGTTACCTAACCACAAAAGAGAGCTGCACCAAGACCAGAACCAGAGGAAAAATAATAGTGAGGGGTAGCCCCAATTGAGAGCTGAGAACAAGAAAAGAGATAACAATTGAAAACGAGACCCTGAAAAGAGAAAACTGAGAAATGACTACCCTGGGGCTGCCAGCCCCCGATTCCAACATACCCTGAAAAAGCTAGAGTAGCACAAGGACTGGGAGAGATCCTTCTCGAATTCAAAGCCTCACGGGCGATATTAGTTAGGTGAGCTGCACCTCTTGTGGTTATCTCCCTATCTTAACAAGGTATGTCAGAATGGTAATGAAAGCCGAAACCGCTCTGGGGACTACCAAACTAAAACATGGAGATTACTCCCATAGTCAACAACCCAAAGCTTTCCCTGTATGGAACCCCCAAAACTGAGTGTATAATAATATCCAAACTACACACTCCTAAATGAGCCATCCCAGGACCCTAAAGGGCTTTGCCCTGAACCAGAATTAACACTAGAAGGCCAGGGCTTGGAGAATTGTTATCAATTAGGCCATGTAAATGGTAGCCCAGTTCCAGATGAGAAAACAAGCGAGTCCAATCTCAGTTAGTGGAAAATGCTTTCTTCAAAGGAAAAGAATAACAGTTCCAACGGCAGCTCTCAGTGAATCCCAATACTTTAGAAGAACTCTCAGGTCTCCCGGAACAAATCTGGTAGCATAGATTTAAGGCTTGACAGAGCAGCGTCAGGATCTTCATAGTTAAACCAGGAACCCTTTACTGAGACTTGTAACCTGGCTGGATACCCCATACTGAATTTTAAACCTGCTGCGATAATCTTAGATACAACAGGGTGAAACACTTTCTGCTTCAGATGGACCGAACCAGGAGATCTTGTGCAATTCTCAACTTTGCTTTCTCCCAACGAACCTCTTGTAGAGCCCTCACTTTCTGCAGAAAATGCTGCTTTTCCAAGTAATTCAGGAAGGCAGATAAGGGGATGGCGGAGGGAGCATCCAGAGAAGGCTTTGGTCGCAGGGACCGATGAGCTCGCTCTATCATGTACACTGGACTGAAGGGAGAGGACCAGCAACCCGATCCACCAGTTTCTGTACAAAAACTATAGCATGCTGCCCTCTTCCCTTCTGGTAGCCTAGTATTACAACATTATTTATGTGGCTATGGCCCTCCAAATCTTCAAGTTTAGCCTCTAAGCGAGACAATTTCTGTTTCGTTTACACCAATTCAGGATCCAGGCTTTCCAGTTTCCTCTCCATCGAGACTATTTGAGCAGTATTGTCAGAGACCGTGGAGTGAAACTTCATCCAATTTTCTTGAGAGGGTTTTCAAATCAATCACCATATCTTTCATCTCTTCTCGGAAAGCTTAAATTCTTCCAAGAACCTATTAAGTGTTAAAGGCTCTTGTTCCCCAGCTTGACACGAAGCTCAGGCTTATCTGGCCCACTCGAGGCTCGGATTTCTTTGGGGCCTTTTCAGGAGTGGGGGTATGTTTCTGTGGGCTTTCTTCATGTAAGCCTCCATCTACCAATCTGACGCCCAAACCAGAGCAGAAGATGTTTAAGCAATAGAAGAGTTCATATGCAGAGGAATTAGATAGGTTTAAGCATTTAAAAAGACAGATTTATACTGGGAGGCAGGAGCTTAGCGGAGGAGCTCTACTCAGCACTCTACATCACGTGCTCTCACAAACAGACTTTTAAATGCTTCAGTTTATCAGAGAACAACTGGCAGATTAAATAAATATATTTTGGTTCAAGTTTCATGATGCTCTCCTCAGCTTAACCACACTGATGCTTTCCTTAGCAGAGGATGACTTTTCTAAAGTTTGTAATTAGGAGGCAATCAAAGGGTAGGAGGCTTAACTATCAGAAGCCAATTGAGAGGGTAGACTGACATGAGTAGGCAGGCAGACTATGCATGATGCAACCATGCCTGTGCGGTGACGGTGAGAAACTCTCTCTAGGACCTTGGTTTCAGTGACTGTCTGCTTAGTACATCATTCACTTTTCTCAAACTTTCTGTTAGGTTAATATGGGGATTAGAAAAGGAGATTTGGTGTTCGTCAGATGGTGTTTATCCAATAGAAGAATGCTTACTTCTGATAACTGGCATAGCCTCTTGATCAGGACAAAAAGCCCACCACCAGGTCATCCGATTAAGTAGCCTCCACTGTGTGAGTGTACATATATAAATATATATATATTTATATATATATATATATATATATGTATCTCACCATACTGGAGTTGGAAACAAATACTATAAATATTATGCTGAATTTGAAACCATGCAGAGTTCTGTAATCTTATGCAATCCACATGGAGAGAATAGAGAACATTTTAAGGCAGCAGAGTAATACTATACAATGTTTGGAGAGCAATTCCACCCTTGTGTTTTCCAGCATAGCTTCTTAAATGCCACTCAGAGTCTTCTCCCTTAAATAAAAATGTTGAAGTAAATCAGTATGAATTTTCTAAGGTTTATGAATTTTGGCTCAAGCAAAGCAAATGCCCAATTATCAGTTTACATTTGTAAATGCACTGTATGCCATTTCTAACTATATGATATTTTTCTAATAATTGTAAAACTTTAAAAATATGACAGATGCTTCCTGATTTTGACTGATGAACCTAGTAATGCCAGTTTATTGCACCTATAAACCAACATGCCCCACAGAAATGGCAAAAAAGATTGTTCTTTTGGATGATCACACTGAGGATGAAATCTTCAGTGGGCTGTAACTGACAATTAAAATACAAGATGTGCAGGTCTGACAGCACTGCAAGTTTTAGTTCCTTGCATTTCTTAACTTTGTATGCAGATCTCCTTAACCACATAAAATACAAAAATTTATATTGGCAGATTCTGAATTCACAAGGGTTATAAACAGTGTTTTGAGATCTGACTTGTATTCTTGGTTATACTGTGTTCAAACCACAAGATGGCACAGCCATTCACAAATGCCTGTTGTCCTCAAGAGATAGTGTAACGAATTATCTAGAGTTTCATTACCTGGTTATTCTTCACTTCAAACAGAGATGTATGAATAAATAAACAGAGTGAAAATTAGGTTTAAAAGTAACCTCAGGCCTGTTAAAAACTATCTTGTGTTCCATCATGCTGTTATAACACCGTCAGTGATTAGCACAAATGTAACATTTTATTTCACTCAATTAGATTTCATGGCTGATGTGATGCTGAATATTTATATTTTCATTTGCATTCACTGTATATATGTTAAAACTCATATATATGTGCAGAAGGAGTGGGTAAAATGACAAAATAAACATGATATCTTGGCATCTGACAATAGTAACAGCAAGATATCAAAAATATGTTGCTGCTGCTTTCCCAATGAACATATTCAAAGTTATTATCATCAAAATGGAATACTGAACTGATTAGAAAGAGGATTTCACAATCCTGATAGCATCACAGTTGCTTAGTGCAGCACTGAGGTCTGCAGGTTATATCAACGAGACAGTGAAACCTTAAGCAATCAGCAGATCTAAAAGTTAAACTAGTAAACTGATGTTGTATAAACTGAATATGCAATGGCCTGACTCAAAACATGCAGTTTGCAATCTCTTGTGAGGGCAGGACTTTCTAACTCACTTGTGGCTCTGCCACTCATGAGTTATGGTCATGTCCCCTTATACCTCACACTTTATAGGTGATTGGAAATTATTTTTTCGTTTGTTAACTGCCCTACCATTTTCCTCTCAACACCAGTTATGTATACTTCGACCTATTTTTGATGAACCAAAAAATTTAGCTGGGGGTACCCCTGATCTATGGAGTTCCACTCCTTTCAACAGCTACTGCTCTTTATTTTCATATTGCTAAGAAATTTCATGACATTAATTGCACCATAACATGCTGTTCATTTGAACGGCTGGAATGGTGTTACTCATAAACACAGAATGTTCTGGCAGTATGAAAATAGAGATAAGCAACTACTGAGAAGAGAGATTTAAGATAGGCAAGTTAAAAGTACATTATTAATTTAACAAAAAGGTTGTAACATACAATATAATATGGAATAAACACTGAATATATTGTTTTATGCAATGACTATAAGAATAAAATGTTGCTAAAATGCATTTATTTTTATGTATGACAGGCCTAAAGTGGAAATAAATTAAATGCCTGATCACAGTACAGTTGCTTTTGTTCCATGTAAAACAGAGCAGTGAAATCAAAAGAAACAGATAAATCTTCATTAAAATAACTAATCTTGCTGAAGAGCAACTGTCATTGTACAAATGACATATGCCAAAACCTGGCTAAAAATAACACATTTATTTTCATCTGTGGGTTTTAGTTCTATAGGTTTTGAAACAGCCTCAGATAGCCTATTCCACCAAGAGTATAGGGACAACCTAATTAGTTTCATTGTAGTCATAAATTTAGCAGTTAAGGATGCAGGTTCAAAACCAAGAATATGTAGGAGCTACCAGAGATACATAGGGCAGTCTCTGTAGTAATAAAAGACTAGACTTAGCGTCCATAATTGTAGTACAATAAAAATCAGCAGTTTAAAATGAGTTCGACTGTAAAATATGCTATGAGCATATTATTATTTGTGACAGGTGGATGCAGTGCAGGGGGAAGAGGAAGAGGAAAGGACTCCTGGCTTGTTGTTTTCTTACCCACATGCAGTTTTACACTAAATATAGTGATTGGCAATGTGTTGTGGAAAAATACTAATATCTTAATGGCAGAAATAGAGACTGATTTGCTGATGGCCAGTTGGCTAGTTAATGGATCGCCCTGGCTACTGACACAAGTGCTGAACAGCCAGTGTACAATTGGACTGCCTGAGTTGCCTGTGCCATTTTTATGTTGCTTGCACGCATGTGCAAGAAACATAGTGCCATCATCGGAGGTTTGGAGGTGTGTCACCTCCTCCTCCAATTCAGGCAGTGTGCTGGCAGGCCTGACCCTGTAATGCAATGAATTTTGGAGCTGTCTATGACACGCTCCAAAATGCAGTGGCATACAGTTGAAAGGGGCTACGCTTAGTGAGCAGCGATAGAAGCTGCTCACAGCAGCTCCCCACTTCAGGCGTGCGCCCCATGCACTGTATAGCTGACAGGGTGCCCAATCCCCATCGACTGAGCTGCGTCGTCTCCCCAGTAGTTGGTGCCACGCTAGAGCCCACCCCAGTGTGGCAATCAGTCCCTTGCCGCGAGGAGTGCCCAATCCCCGTCGGCTGACACCCCAACATCCTTGTGCCACGCTGGAGCCACCCCAGCGTGACAAGCAAATCCTAGATGTCTTTTTTTTTTTACCTGTAAGACAAAAGCGGTCCCGCGGTCGTCTCGACCCCTCCCACAACCCGCACCCACCCACTGCGCCTCAGCCTCCCCACCCCCCTCACCCCATACTTACCTCCGGACTCCGGTAGCGACGATCTTGGTGGACCAGGAACATGTCTGCACTCTTCAAAGCCGACCGCGAACTGAGAAATGCGGTAAGCTGTATAATGGGCTAGATAAGAGGTTTCAACTTTGTTGCATATCTCAGCCATTTTTGGGAATTTTGCACAAATTTTCAACATAGGGTTTTGGGACCCCTTCTCATGAATGATGTCACTGTCATGGGTTACCGGCCCGAAGGGTGATTTGCGCAGTGACTGTGCAGTGACTGCAAATCACCCTTCGGGCCTGAATACCACCATGACAGTGACATCATTCATGAGAAGGGCCTAAACTCTATGTTGAAAATTTGTGCCAAATCAAAATGACTGTTTTACTGAGCGCAGCAGTGCGCAGTTCTTACGCAGGCTCGTAAGTTCGCCAAATTTCAATATTTTCACTCCATATTTTCAACATTGCCATTTTACCACACCTTCTTATGAGCAGTACAGCTGTCATTTTCACATCTCACCCAAAATGTGTTTCCACCCATATAGCGAATAAGGCGCAGTCGGTTCTTGAAATCAATGTAAGGGACAAATTAAGAAAATCACAGTGTCACTGTTCATGAGCAGAGATCTTAAAATGGCAATGTTGAAAATTTGGTGAAAAGAATTCTTAAAAATGACTTTTTATGAGTATGCGTTGCACAGTTCCCATAAGCTAAATAGGTTTCAATTTTCAATATTTTCACTCCAGATTTTCAACATTGCCAATTAACCACACCTCCTTATGAGCAGTACAGCTGTCATTTTCACATCCTGCCCAAAGCGTGTTTCCGCTCTCATGTAGCGCACAATGGCGCAGCTGTGTGTAAACTCAATGTATGGGACACAGTAACAAAATCACAATGACACTGTTCATGACCAGAGGTCTTAAAATGGCTATGTTGAAAATTTAGTGAAAAAAAATCTAAAAATGACTGTTTCTACAGTATGCGTTGCGCAATTCCTACATGCGCTCATAGAGTTCGCAAATTTTCAATATTTACACTCCAATAACTTCCAAATACCTAAACAGCACATAGAAGCAAGCAACATTCGGCATTGACAAATGCTTGTTTTCTATGTAATTTGTATTTATTTGTTAAATAATCACTCCTGACAAGAACTTATGCTGCTCTGAGGAAGTTAAAATATTGCATGCAGAGTGGCAGCTGCTGGTAGCTATTGGCACCAAAGGTTGAGCTAGTAGGTGTGTGGGAGGCGAGCATCAGTCCCACAGCAGAGCACTCCTTGCTCTATCAGGAATCCTGGCTTGCTCTGGGCAGCCACCTCACTCACTCTGCAACCGAGTGGAAAGCAGGCTTCTGGCTGCCAGAATTTCTTGCTACATGCAGGATCGAGAGGTAGAAGCACGATGCACTCCTCTTGAGGCAGGCTCAACCAGATATACATTCCCTTAACATGATAGTTGGCAAGGCAATAAGCACCAGGGAATGTCAAAATTAGGGACTGGCTCTGAGAATTAAATAAAAATATTTATGTAAAGAGCTAGTCTGCAAATGGGACTCAAGGAGTCTCCATGGTGTAAAGTACACAGCAGAATGGAATAAAGCTCATAGGAGCCATTTTGTGTTAAGATAAGGGTACAATTAGGCACAGGAGCTCACAGCTTCACATGCACTAAAAATACATTAAAACTGATTAAATAACTAAAACAAATGGGCATGGAGGCTAGGGGATCCTGGACACAGCACACAGTTATGGATTGCTTACAGAAATGTACAGAATCCCAAATGGAGCATTTTAAACATGAGGACAGACAGAAGAGTGAAGCACAAGAGTCATAACATATTGTATGTAGTCAGCAACATGCTGCCAATCTGATTGTTAATAAAACTGAACCAAATTTGGCACACACATCTAGTGTAATATCCTATACATGGGGAAAATAGTTTATAAAGTGTAGAGTTTAAAATTAGGGAGTTGCTACCTTTTTAGTGAAGTGGTCCTTTGTTGAAGCAAATCCATGCAGGCAGTTACTGTAGAGGTGAAGCTTAGCATGGAAAATGTATAAGTAGTGCATAACTACTGTCTGAGAGAAAACAATTGTTGTGATCATTACAATTAAAGGGAAATGAATATTTTGACAAAAGAAAAGCCTAGGAAAGTGTTCAGAAGTCATTATTTAAATGGTTTATTGTCAAAATAACAGAAGCTTTATTGACTATGCTTTTCTGTTTTTTTCCCTAATATAGAAGATCCTCTCATATACACTGTTCCCACTGTAAATACCTTAACATTTTGCAAATCTTGCTTTGCCTTTTCTCTTATCATCAATTTTCTGTACCACTGGACATTTGTGAAAATAGACATTTTGCTCACATACTTTACAAAATAAAATTGAATTGAATTAAATTGTGAACAGAAAACTTCAGTAGAAAACTTAGAAAATCAGCTGTCCAACCATTGTAATGAGAAAGTGCTTGACCCTTGAGGAAATGTTCATTTTGTGTGACAAAGAAAGTCTATTTTGGAATGACTAAAAGAAGAAGCGGGAAAGCCTTAGAATGTTCAGGGGGCATTTGGGCTTCAAAACTGAGGATTCCATTGTGGCTTACGCTGTTGCAGGAGGAATCTGATTTGTGCTGAGCTGCTGGACAGGTCAGTGTCCACTCAATGACCACAGATTCAAATATGCTAAGATTTTGACTATAAAAGAGGCAGGCAAGACAAGGCAAAGCAAATTGTATTTAAGAAAACACCTATCCTGGAGGATCTTGGTGCCGACCATATAAAATTTCATTATACAAATCGTAATAAATACATGAACAACATACTAGTAAACATGGATACACAATATCCGACAATTAAAACAAGATATTGTGTAAAGACTACCTTCAGCAATGGCTACTAAACTCAAAATAACCAAGTGTTAATTTCAACATAAAATTCTGAAACCAGGTATGGGCTATAAGGCGTAGTCGGAAGGCCTGATTATACAGGAAGGCCTTGAGGCAGGCTTTAAATACCTCAACAGAAAGGGCCGAAGGGCATCCTAACAGCTGAAGAAAGTGAATTCCACAGGACCAGGGCTGCGACACTGAATGCTCTGTCACCTGCTGTTTTAACCTCGTCTGGGAATCGCGAAGAGACCCCTAGAGGAGGAGAGGAGAGGAGGACCAGACCAAGACAGCAGTTGTAAGAAGGTCCTTCAGGAAACCAGAGCCAAGGCTATGTGGGGCCTTAAAGGTGAGCAAACCCACCTTGAAGAGACCCTTTACCTAACCGACAGCCAGTGCAGTTGACGCAGCACCAGAGTGATGTGACAAAACTTAGGCTGTCCTGTAAACAACCTAGCAGCCATGTTCTGCACCAGTTGCAGTTGGTGTGGGTTGCTCCCAGAGATCCCAAGATAGAACACATTACAGCAGTCAAGCCTGGACATCACAAAGGCATGCACCAAGGTGGGGAGGTCCAGTGGTAGAACTAGAGACTTTATCCTAGCGATATTTCTCAGATGATAACAACTAGTATGGACAACAGATGCCACCTGAAAGTCAAGTCTCAATCCATTGTCAAGGATAACACCCAGATCACACATTCCTAGAGGAGGCCTTCAATGGTACAGAGCCAAGAAACAGCCCTGTCTCTGCATTACAGGCCAACCTATCATGCCCTCTGTTTGACTCCACCACTATTACCTCCTTCTTATTGGGGTTCAGTCGCAACCAGCTGGAGGCCATCCAGTCGTTGATCTCAGTGAGACAGTCGCTTAGCTGTTTCACTGCTAAGATGTTCCAGGGCAAAGGAAAGATACAGCTGGTTATCATCAGCATAGCAATGAAACCAGACTGTACTTCCTATTGAGCTCTCCCGGGCAGATATACAAAGCAAACAACATCGGCAACAAGACAGAACCCTGGGGAACTCTGCACGACAGGAGGCCAGGAGAGGAGGAGAAATTCCCCATCACTACCCTCTGCCTCCTGTTAAATATAAAGACTCAAACCAGCAGATGACAGTGCCAGTGAGTCCATAGAGTTCCCTTAAGCAGTCAAGTAACACTCGATGGTCAACCATGTCAAATGATGAGAATAGATCAAGGAGAACAAGAATTGTCTGCTCCCCTTGATCTCTAGCCCTAAGGAGGTCATTATGCACCCGAACTAGCACAGTTTCGTGCTATTCCTACATGAAACCCAGACTGGAGTGGCTCATATAAATCATGGTCCCAAGATGCTCCTCAAGTTGAAGCGCCACCACCTTCTCCACAATCTTACCCAAAAATGGAAGACTGGAGATGGACGGTAATCTGCCTTGACATCAGAGACCAACAATGTTTTTTCAGAAGGGTCTCACCAATGCCTCCTTTAAGACATCAGGAAAGACCCCCTGACAAGGAGCATCAGACAATCAAGGCAAACACCAGGCCAATGGAGTCAACACATCCCATTAAGAAATGAGTTGGCACGGGTCCAGTTCATAAAGGTGTGCCAAAGCTTGGAAGCAATATCAATGACCTCAGCCACCTCCACCAGTCTAAATTCACCCAACCAGATGGAGTGCTCTCCAGTCACCCAAGGTGACCACTTCGCCAGACTCTGGCCCACTGGCGGAACCACCTGCCTGATGGCAGACACCCTGTCTGAGAAGAGCCGAGCAAACTCCTCGCATAATGCATTCAAAAGGCTACCTTCAGCTGTAGACAAGAAGGATGGAGAAACCTGTCCACAGTCAGAAGGAGCACAGTTGGTCAGTTCCTCCCAACAGCAATCTCCTTGGACAGAAATTCTGCCTTCTTATGGTTGATTGCCCCTGGTATGCATCACAGTGCACACATAGGGCCAGTTGTCTACCTCCAGGATGGACTTCTCCCAGCAGTGCTCTAATCTCTGACCCAAGGTCTTCATCACCTTTATGCTCCCCATCATACCAAGGGACCTCAGAGTGAGAGGCCTGGGTCATCACAGACTGGTGCAAGGGTCAAGCGCGCAGACAGCACCTTATTATAGGCATCAACTGCCGCATAAACACACCCAATGCACACTGTCCACACTAGATAGGTCAGCCACCACCAAAAAATCATCAGAGGTCAACCCTCAAAGGCAGTAGCTGACCATATCTGCAGGGAAGAGTTCTCAAGGGGCCCCAAACAGGAATTTCACTGTGCAATGATCAGACCAAATGACCCGATAAATCCTGAGACTATTAATCTCAAGCATCAGTGAGAACACCAGGCTCACATGTGGCTGTCCTGATGGGTCATGGAGGCAACACCTTGCTCAAGGCCCAGAGATTGCATCATCTGGAGGAAGCTGTAACCAAGTCGAGAAGATTCATTGTCAGTCTAAACATTGAAGCCCCACAGCATGAAACATCTGAGGGGCCTCCAATTGTAACTGCGATGAAATCGGCCACCTCCTGCAGGAGATCTCCCGCTGCCCAGAAAGGTGGTAAATCAGAAGAATCCAGCAACCTGTGCCCAGACTGAATGTGGTGCTCTCACTGGGTGCAGGGTGAAGCCAACTGGATCTAAAACAGATGGCTACCCCCACCCCTCCGTTCCACTCTAGGCAGTGCACTACAGTACCACCTGGGCAGTACAGCGGCCTCTAAAACCAGTCCAGCATCATCACTGATCCAGGTTTCTGTGGCCTTAAGCCAGATCGGTTGAAGAAACCAAATCCGCTATAATTGCAGTCTTGTTTCTGACCGATCTGCATTGCAAAAGCACTGCCTTCAGGGGATTGGTGGACAGTGCAGCCCTCTGGTTACCTGCCCATTCGGTCTGGTGGGAACCCTGGTGATGGGGACTAAACATGTCTGGCCTCTCCCATGGACCCATCTAATCCCAGGGCAGCTTCTACACCCCACTACCTCGATGCTACCACCCACTGCCATGCATGGGCATCCCACCCGATCGAATCATACTGTTCCTCCCTATTCCAACTTCTCTACAGCACCTAGCTGTAGTAACAGACACTGGGAGGCTAATAAAAAGGCGGTAGACCGAGCAACTGGTATGCCCATACACTATCCTAGCATGCCCCAGGCCCTCATACCTTTCCAGACATATCCTCCTGACCACATAATCCCTGGCCCAAAATATACAACCCACAAACACCCTCTACAAAAACTCAATACCCACACACACTCCACATACACATATACAAAATAATTAAACCCAAAACCTACCCCTCCCCAAAATAACCCAACCAAATATATTAGAGCTATACAGCCAGTGTGCAGTCAGTCTGAGCAGGAGAGTGACCTGAAAGGAAGATGCCCATGCCAAGGGGTGTATGTCTGAAGAGGCCTACTGAAGCAAGAAAAACCTGACAGAAACGGCTTAGTTTAAATACAGTGTAAGGATAGGGATCACCTGTATCCCAGATTAGGGACAGTGCAGAGCAGTAAGTGAGAACAGGGCCTGTGTAGAAAGCCTGTTGCTTCAAGTGTCTGTTGTTCCTGTGTGGCCAGTTTCTTCACAGAAAAGAATCTGCAAATCTGAAGAAATCATCATTCTCATCAACCACCTGCTGACTCAACAGAGGGCCCTTCAATTACATCAAGCTGCACTATTACTAGAATTTCTTCAGCATTTCAAAGGCGAGTAGTACAGTAACAACCTTGTTTTGATAATTACTGTTTTATTGTTAAAGAGAAACAGTTAGATAATCCATTAGTACACGAGAATGTCATGACCACATAACAGTACAAAGACCTGGCTGGGGGCGCCTTGGATATACAGCTCTAAATGTGGTCTTACAAATTAAGAACAATGTTAGAAATTCTTGTATAAAAAGGTAGTAGTGTAGATCAAAATGTTAAAACCTTGTTGTTACAAAATTGGGGTCCGTTTAAAAACTTCAGTGACACTTTTTACAGAGAGTTTACCTCAGTCCTTCTGAATTTAAGAGATTCTGTCAAAGTGATGGACTGAACCTGAAGGGACTCAGGGGATTCTGTCACTACTTTTAATGTACCAGTATGCAACATTGTTTAATGCCCTTACTTAGTGTTTATTTTTATTTTATTTTTATGTATTAGTTGTTCAGAAACAACTTTTGAGCAGAAGCTCTTCTACAAAGGTTCCACCTCAGAGAATAAAAACAAATAGTTGAAAATATATAATATACAGCACATGACAATAAACAAACAGTTCACTGAGGTGCAGCAGTAACAATTTACAAAGGAGATAATTAAGTAGACAATTGATCCTTGGCAGTGAGGAGTAGATGGGTTCAAGGGAGAACCAGTGGCAGGGGGAGAGAGGGTAGAGGTGAAAGAAAGGTTAGCAGTCTGGTAGAAAACATTTTTTAGTCTTTAGTAACTGGGTAACGTCTACTAGGCAGAAGTGGCTGTTTCAGGGGTGACCTGGGAGCACGGGTGGTTAATGAAACTTGCTTACAGTCACACAGTATGCAAGTGGAGGTTGTGAGAATCAAGCCCAGGTCTGGTCTATTGGATGTACTCAGCTCATTCACAGTCATTACTCTAACCTCTAAACTATATTGCCAGCCTGTCAAAAATAAAGTGGGGATGGGGGTGGGATGTGATACAGTGGGGAAGGTTGGAGAAAGCATGAGGGTTGGTGGCAACAGAAGGGATGGGGGCAATGGTGATGGGTGATTACAAAGTTAGGGGGAGAGGAGGGTATGAGGTGTGGTCTGCGAGGAGGGAGGGGTAGAGGTGAAGGGAAAGTTTAACAGTCTGATAGACTTTGTCAGAACAGAAATGTGGGTAGTGGGATGTGGAAACAGTAAGGAAGGTTGGAGAAAGGCTGAGGGTAGGTGACAACAGAAGGCAAGGGTCCAAAAGTGATGGGTAATTACAAGAAGATAGGGGAAGGTAGGGAGGGAGGGTCTTGAAGGTATGAGGTGTGGTCTGCAAGGACAGGTAAGGAGGGGGCTGTGGGTGGTGTGCAGGTGGGAGGTGAGGTTGAGGGGTGGATGATGTAGGCTGCTTAGGTGAAAAAATTAAGGGTGGATGATGTAGGCAAGTGCAGAGACATCTTTGAGGAGTGTTCTAGGGGCAATGTAAATGTGTCTAGAAATGAATATGTGAAATGTGTTAACTGATTTAAATGATTTTTAGAGTATAAGATATAGCAAAATGAATAGGATTTGGATACCAGGGTATCTGGCAGAAAGGGTCAGTAGGCTGACTGAGGTAGGTAGGCCTAGTAGTCACTGTATGCCCCATAAGTACAGATAATTGGACACCAGGGGTATCTGGCAGACAGAGTTGGACTGACTGATTGGAGGTATGGCCCAGTAGTCACTGACTGCCTTAGTTCTAAGAATACAGTGTGCAGAGTAACTGGATATCAGGGAAGGTATCTGGCAGAAGGATTCAATGAACTGGCTGCTTGAAGGTATGACCCACTAGTTACTGATTGCCTTAGTTCTACAGTACAGAAAGCTTGGGGATGAAGGCCTAGGGTGGGCGCTTATCCTGGGAAAGGTGATATCTGGAGGCTGGTGGAGGTGTGTGCTCACAGTTTCCAGGGGTGATTTAGAGTTGAATAGTGGGGCGGAGGTACCCTGCTGGGATATAGATATATATATATATATATATATATATATATATATATATATATATATATATGAATAAGTGATTGATGTATAAGAGTGTTGCTTTTATCTGAATTTTAACTGTGCCATTCGTAGCAGTATTTACAAACATTTCTCAAACATTTTCTGTAAACTTTCACCTTTTGCTCATCTACCCAAGTGTCAGAGTCCTTACTTGCAGTACCAGTGGCTTATATTCCTGAAGGTCTCAAGGTCAGTCCAGTGTAGATTCCCTACTCTTGATAGCTCTTAGCTACTCCAGTTGGGGAGGTAAGGTACTGTACTGTACTCAGGTACTACCCAACTGGGAAAGAGGTTGTCACAGGGAAGGAACAAAGAATCCTTGATGTCACCTATCTCTGTGTGGAATGGTCTCACCTGTGGCCAGAGAATGCATAGTAGTGAGTGAGTCATCATAGTGTCACTTGTGGCTCCACCACTCATGACATCATAGTGGTCAAAACCTGTGGATACAAATTAATGTGATATTCTAGCCAGCCAAAACTCAAACCCACAAAGTTTGAAAATGTGCTACTATGGTTTTCAACCCAATGGCCACAAAGTTTGGAAATGTGTTAATAGGGTTGTAAAGATAACACCACCCACCCCTTACCACTCTACCCTCCACTTTTTACCCATGGCAAGCTACAGGTATAGGGTCCTGCATCAGTGCGGTGGAACCTCATACAGGGAAAGGAAAGGGTATTGTTTAACCAGAAAAGGCACACTAAGCCAGAGTTTGTTTCAGGTGCGACCTGGAAGCACAAAGAAGTTAAGGGACTTAATCAGGGTCACATAGCATGCAGGTGGGGTTGATGGGATTCAAACCCAGGTCTCCAGATTTGCAGCTCTGTGTCTTAACCACTATGCTATACAGGGCCAATATATTCAAAATTTGTAAATAGCAACCACTAATAACCACCCTCCCTTATTCCCTTACCCTCAGGACCCAAAGCCAAGCTACAGTACAGCTTTGGAGTCATGCCATACAGGTCTGATGTTTTATGAATATCCTAATCATTTATGTCTGTAATTAGAATACTTGCAGAGCACAGCTGAAGAGATTTACATCCATTTATGATGTGGCTTACTTTGCACATGATACTCATGGATGCTGTGCAAAGCAGCAGACTTGTTACAGATTTGTTAAGTATAGTAATATACAGTACATACTGCACACATGTAACTGTCTTTCTTTGTTTTGGACACATACTTGGAACTACTCAAAGCATGTTACATGTCTGGGGTTCCTTGAGAGAATTCCAAAGGCAGCAAAATGTTGAATCAGGTTTGTATATGCCCCTACTTTTCTGTCTGAAATGCATTCAAATAAAGAGCCTGAACCTTTGCAGCATATGTATTTGCTGGACCAAGCTTCTTGTAATGATGAGTGCCCTATGTTGCTGTATGTTCTGGACTATAATTCTGTGGTGCATTATGCCCTGGAAGTGGCTTTTGTTGTTTTCACTTGTTTGAATTGATGTGCCAAGCCCAGGATTCTATTAAAAGAATCCCAGAGCAAATACACTGGGGCATGGGTTATCCTGGAGGATATTAGCCACACGGACAAATTTTAAAGAAAACACAAATTGCACATACCCCAATAATGCAAAGCATCATGGGAAGCAAATGCCCACAAATTAATTTGGACAGGCTCAACTTTAAATTGAACTGCATGGTGCCAGAAGGCCTCACTTACAATTAGCAAAGGCTGAGAACAGCAGACACAGGCACATGTTTCATCCTCATTGGACTCATCAGTGTGCCATATCTGTATCTCAGCCCAGGGAAGGGTAGCCAGCTACCCTATAGGGAATCTTATTTGTTTGTGTCATGGGCAACCCAAAGGAGAGAGAGAACTACAAAAAGAACCCCAGATCTCAGAACCTTAGGGATGCTGCAAATATTGGGGCTTTCTTGGAAGGGTTGCATGCTCTTTGTGCACACGATTCTTATCTGATCATGCAGCTACTGTACATGCTGCTGGTGGTCCTAGGGCATATCCACAGGCATTCCAACACTCAGTGCCACTCACAAGGTACAGAGTGCTGGCTGAGGCACACAATATGGCAGCAGGGAATTTGCCATATATTTTGGATTCCCCACAGAGTACCCTAGAGGTTGAAGGTTGATGGTTCCCACCTATTGTGCTGCCCCAACCCTCTGGCCTAACAGGATGGGCTGTGGAAACCATTCAGACACTCACCCCTAAAAATTTAGATTTGCTGTCCCATGCCTTCCCAGAATACCCTTGTTGCTTGGAGCAGGGATCCACTACAGAGCACAGGACAGGCATTCGATTGGATGCCCACCTGTGTCCCTCGATCTGACAGCCTGACCATGGGGAAAGCATAGCATGGCCCAAACCACCCCTTCAGATATGTATCATGGTCCAACTGTACAAAGACAGCCTGTACAGCACTGCCCAGTGATAGATGACCAATGCATCATGCCATATCTATATCTGTCTGCAGATTGCCACCTATGCAGGTTGAACCCATGATGAAGGATGTTGTCTTGGAGGATGGCAGAAAATGCACTTCACCATGCCACAAGGGCATTATGCCATGACACCATCCCTCCAGGAGGATGCCACAAGCAATGATGCCAAGAGGCATGACATGCAGCTGTCTGGTGTACACATGCCCTCATCCCAAACACCACCCATCCAGGTGACAAACACAGCACCCAGCTCACAGGACATGCCAACACCCACCAGACAGAGAGAAGGGATGATCACCATACCAAGGCAGAGCTGCTAAGCAGTAATGGATAGTAACAGGGAGGGACAGGGCAGAGGCACACCAGCAAGCCATATCCAATCCCAGGAGGTCAGAGCACACACAGTGGGGGCTTGGGTAGTGGGAACAAGAGCACCTCAGGCCAAGACTGATGGGATATATAGTGAGACACATCTGAAAGGGTCCTGTGCATCTACTACCTTGAAGTGAGGCATGAGTTTGATAGACTACTGGCACAACAGGACAACACAGTGCAGCTGAAGGAGTTGATGGTGGAGATGAGGGGCATGTGCAGTGTCCTAGTTCACATATGGGACATCCTTGAGTGGAGAGTGGAAAGAATCTGTGCCCAGGGTCCTTCAAGTATGGTGCACAGTGCCACTAAGTACAGAGGCAGAACCTCATATAAGGAGCATGTTGCAGGCAGCAACAGCCACAGGCTGATATACAGCTTAGCACAAGGGAACAGCAGGAATAACTACAGCTGACACACAGCCCAGCATGGAGAACAGTAGGAACAGCCATAGGCCAACATGCAGCCCTAGCACAAGGGAAGAGACAAGAAGCCACCAGCAAAGACACACCACCTTTGTACACATAGAAACATAGAAACATAGAAATTGTTGGCAGATAAGGATAATAGGCCTATCCAGTCTGCCATAAGCTGCATGCATGGCATGCAGGGGCCCTAAAGAGGAAAGTGACAAGCGCCTGAAACACCACATCCAATCCACCTCCTGCATAGTACTTTCAACCTTCCATTAAGCCCTGTATAGTACATGTACCATCAATGACCCCATGTAGGACAAGCACCATCCATAACCCCCTATATACCACAAGCACAATCCATGACCCCCCACCGTGTAGCACACTGCCTCCCTGACAATGTGTCACTTGCATGGCATGCTGAGGCCTACATCCTGAGCTGTCCCAGTCCCCATCACCATCTCTCACCGCTGTGAGCATCGCATGACATTTGGTTAACCCTCGGTAAAGTGATGTTATGCAGCATGGCGCATGCTGTAAACACTGCATTACTTCCAAGCTGCAAGCATGATCATGCCAACTGACATGTCCAGGCACTGGAACCTCATCTTCAGGAACCAGTAATACTTTCAGTCATGGACTGTGTCTTCTGGTGTGCCTTGTTGTCCACCTCTTCTGCTCTGTTGTGGGCCACAAGGTACAGTGGATCTGGTATGACTGCAACAGATAGCCATTGTCACCTCTTAAAAGGGTAACATAGTTAGCACAAGGTGACTGCATGACACACAGAGAGCTGTTATACCTGAGCGAGGTGCACTCACCTTAAATTCACAAAAACTCACCTCAGGCCATCTGTCCCTGCCCTTCTGTGTCCTGTGCACCAAGAAGGGCACTAAGTATGACCTGTTGATGGTGTAGAGCATCATGGCATGATCCTGGGTACTTGACCCACACATTCCTGATCAGGTCTGCTGCATCGTATACAAGCTGGAAATTAATACTGTGGTATCCCTTGCTGTTTCAGTATGCCACCTTGGCATGTGATGGGGACAGGGGTGCTGCATGTGTACAGTTGATGGCACCCAGTACATTGGGAATGCCATGCATGGAGTACAATGCCTCCTTTGTTGTGCATATGGCCATTGGTGCTGACAGGAATGTAATGTGCTCCTGTACATGCAGAAGCAGGGCATCCATGACCTGCCACAGAGCACTGGACATAGATGAGTGATTTACACAAGTTATGTCCCCTGACACCCTTTGGAGTAACCCTGGGGCTTAATAAACCAGCACACACACACACACACACACACACACACACACACACATATCACCTTTGCCTCCACCAACATGTTACTGCATGTTAGCAGTTCCATGGCAGCAGACCACATCACACAGCTGGCCAATGAAGACCTGGTCCATTCAGAACCTTTCCTGGCATTGTGTCTCTGAGGGCATAGATGTCTAGCCTGAGCCGGAACACACATAGATGTTGATGGGTATGATGGGCCTGTTCGTGTTCATGTTCACCATCCATTAGGAAGCAGTGCATTAGTATGGAGGGACACAACACACTGTAGTCTGTAGGCAGTGCAATAGTAATCACATGGTCCACAGTGTGCAATCCTCCAGTTTCATATAGGCAACAGCCTCGGACAGGGCAGGCCCCTGTTGCATTTATATAGAAAGGTGCCACACCCACTATGCCTTATTGCCTGCAGAGACCAGACCATCATGTTTGGGTGGTGGCACTTTAAGGCGTTTAGCCGACATCCCTGTGGAATATGTAACCAGCATGCCAACAGGACTCATGGCCATTTATTTATTTATTTTTTAAAGCTCAAATATATCTGCTATATCTTTTACTCTGGTACAAAGGGATCAGTGTAAGTCACTAACTATGGCCGCTAAACTTGCTATGCTATGCTTAACTGATTCCTATTTTCATGTCGAAGTGCCAGAAGTCTCCCAACGTTGACCCTTGCTTGGTATAAGTGGCCTTTGATTTCAAGATAGCCCATTCTGCCTTTTCTCTAAGTAGTTCAGAATACCTATCTTGAAGTTTTATTAGTTTTCCCTGTCAGAGGCCGTGGTTCCCAAAGATAAGTTTCTTTCTAAAGTTCTAATTTGTGTTAGCAGCAATTTAGTCTCCTGGGTTTCATTACATTTCTAAGTAGCCAATAATTTAATGAATTCCCCTGAAAGTGACATTTTAGTGCTCCCCAATCTAGGGATGGAGTTGGTGGATCCCCAATTATCAGATTTAAAGGTGCCTACTGAGGTAATAATATGGTCTACAATCTTAGTATTTTTAGCAATTGAGTATTTAATATCCATTGTCTTTCTGTCCCCAATTAAGTGATAATGAGATGAGACAAGTAACTATTGAATGATCTGAACCCATCCCAGTTTCTAATTCACTGTCCATTAGACCTTGCAAAGGTTTTACTTATCCAGAAATAATCAGTTCTAGACACTGATCCATGGACCATGGAATGGAATGTATATTCCTCTCCTTAAGATGTAGTAATCTCTATAGATCACACAGTCCTATATGATCAACTAGATCTCGAATGGCTTTTTGAGTGGGAGAGACCACTAGTTCTGTTACCTGTTGATTTATCTAATATTGGGTCAAATGGGATATTCCAGTCTCCTACTATAATCATTGGGGTATGTGAAAAGGGTATTAAAGTTGAAAGTAAATACATACAAAAATGAAGGGGAGACTATATTGAGGCCATATATACTACCGATCAGGAGATTACATAAATAGAGTTGGACTTTTACTAGTATAAATCTACCTTGCTTATCGCTTGTACATTGTTCACACATAAAGGGAACTGTCATAGTGAATAAAACTGCCACTCCTTTGCTATTTCTGGATATACCAGCTGCAAAACTTGGTTTACCTGCTGTCTCCTCAGTAAAATCCTTCTAGTTATAAAAGATGCATCTCCTGTAGTGATATCACATCCCCAGATATATTACTTACATGTTTCAAGAACTTCATTCTTTTAAGAGGATGTCTCGCTCCCTTACATTCCAGGTACAAAATTTAAGAGGTGACACCATATGTCATTAGTATCACTTGTATAGATATGATCTGCATCTGGAAACATATTTTTGACACATTATTCAGCCCTAGGATCATAATGATTAGGCACCAACTCCTCCCTTTTTGATGAATAAAAATGTAGATACCGAATTAACCCCTTCCCCTCACCAAAATTCTCTACTAAATATCTTAAACCCTCTATGTTACTTAGTCTCCCCAACAAAAGAATTTAACTGATTGTAAATACTATTAATGCTTAAACAACTATTTCTAGCTAACCTAAAAATTCACTCTCTATCCTCGCTAATATAATGGTAGAATTTCCCACCCCATAAGTGATGGCCCTTGGTGATCAAGCGCACGAATAGGTCCCCCCACACCAGCCACCGACTGCAAAACCAACTTAAAACTACCTATTGTAATTGAAATATCAATTCTAAATGTTAAATTATTTGTGCATCTTGTTATTATTTATAAATCGCAAAATCAGAACACTTAAGAAAACTTTGTTCTAAATATTCAGCTGTCCCCTTACAGATTTTTATATCTCTGTCCAAACAATTGATTATAACTATACAATTCCTTAACTCTATCAGATTTACTTGAGTTGAAGGAATGAGTGATTAACAAATTATATTCTGCTAAACAATACTACTGTTGGCCACTATTTCACTCAGACTCTCGAGGTAAACAACAAAGGAAAAAAAAAACAAGCCAATGCCTAATAATGGCATTTCCCCTGATCTCTTCATAGTATAGGGATAGGGAGCTAGGGACTTGTGATCATCCTATAAAAAATAAAAATATAATTATAGTACAAAGTTCTCTACTTGTTTAGCGATGATCTTTAAATGAGATTTTGGGTATTAACAATTCAAAGGAATACAGAATAGTCATGCCGAGATATTTAACATCTGGGAACCAAATAAATTGGTACAATGCAGTAGCAAAGTAGCAAGTTCCTTTTCCATGAGAAAAGTAGTTTAGTAAGTCTTTGGGACAGCATGTAGTTTAACTCGATTAACACCATCTATTATGCAATCTTGAGAGGCAAGACATAATAGTGAATTTCCGATTCAGTACCAGAAAAATAAATAGATGCTTAAACCCAGAGATTCAATACTGAAAAGATCTCAGATGGTTGAAGTGAAATGCTATTAACTTTTCAATTCTGGCATAATTGCTAAGCATTTTCCATCAGGGGTCTTCAGTGCTCATCCAACAAAGCAGGTATTTTTGCTTACAAAACTCAGAGCTAGATCTACTTCCTCGAATGATGTCCAGATTCCACCCAGATGAATCTGCAGTTTTTCGAGGTAAGTCATATAAATTTAATTCCTGCTGCAATACACTTGGACACGATGGGATGGAACTGGGCTCAGCTGGCGAACAGACACTGGCAGATCTTGTGTTATCTGTAACTTTCTGCCTTCCCATAACACTTCTTGCATTTCTTTCAACTTGATAAGGGCATGCTGCTTTTACTGAAAATTTAGAAGTGACAGAGAATGGGTCTATGCTGAGCACTTGGGGTAGGCATAGGTCTCAGTGCTCGATGAGCCCTCATAAGAGTATAGTCAGGCCCAAAAGGAGAAAGGCCAACTAGTTTACTTAGCAGCTTCTGAGTAAATAATATAGTGTTCAGGCCCTCCACTTTTCTAGTATCCCTATTATTATCAGGTTGTTATGGCTTCTGCCTTGTAGGTCTTCAATCTTATTTTCCAGTCACTTGATCATCTAGCGATTGGCAGGTGCCCACCATTCCATTCAATCAAGTCATTTTTCAACAGACACCATCACGGGCCTCATTATCCAAGATATTTCTGTTAGTATCCTCTAGACTTCTGAAATAGTTTAAAATCTTTACCAGGGTGTATTTCTTCCTTGAAGGGTTGAAATTTGGACAAAAATGCTCTAAAGTGAGCGGAGTTGTTTCTGCAGATATTGAAGGAATATTGGAGGCAACTTACGATTGGGTCACAATAGGAGGGTTAGCTCTTTGGTTTTTGGCTGTTTCTCTGGATTAATTGGAGGTGTATGTCAGGGAGCTGCTAGCTGCATTTCTGCTTCCATCATTCGTCCATTTAGGCATAAAGAGAACAATCATACTTTGAACTAGTCAAAAGTCTTGGAATCTGGTAGTTAGTCAGCGATTACTGATGAAATTCATAGGAATTAGCAGTCGGTATGCAGAGCTCAGTCGGAGCATGTTCTACTTAGTGAGCCACATCACGTGACTCCTCAAATGAACTTTCTATTAAAAAGTGGCAGATATTTCCTGATTTTCAAATAATTTGAACCAATTTTGCAGATATTTGAATTATGTGTAACAATATTGAATGTGATGGATTTTATCTCTATCTCGATACATGAGAATTGTTTATCGACTTAGCTGTGGAACTGCTGTTACAATTGATAGTTCAAATGAAAATATTTTTCTTTCAGTTTGTAAATTTGTTCTTGGTTAACATAATATGAGACAATAATGGAGTCTGGCAAGCTATATTATTTTAACAGAATTTAGTGACTGGAAATTTAATGTATTTACTCAATCTGAATTACTGTCAGGTTCATAAATTAGACAGAAGAAATATAAGGCAGGATTTATGTTATTTGATATTTGACCAGTGTTTAGGTTCTGAAAATGTGACTGGGTATTTATTGCAGTACTTTAAATGTCAAAAGTTTTCTTTTGATATATTGTAACATTTTAGAAGTTTTAGGTGTTTTATGTTGGAATGGTTTTAACAGCAACAATAAATGTGAAGAATGAACAAATGAAATATTCAATGTCATTTGTTTAATTTATACTTGTTCTGGGAGTACAGTATGTGTGACAGCTAGTGCAGTTACGATAACTGTCATTCTGTTCAAGCAGAGACAGCCTGAACGGATATGGATGGAATTTATTATGCTTCTTTTCCTACATTGTGTGAGGTTGTAGGTAAACTTGAAAGCTGTGAACAAAAAAAAATGTTCTGCTCTGGAGAAAAGGGGAAATCTAAGGGGTGGTAAAGGGAAAAAATAATGATGCCAGAGGGTTGGGGTGGTCAGGGTGCATAGAATCAATAAGGGAAAGAAAGATGAAATAATGAAAACTTTTTTTCCTTCCTTTAAAATAGCATCAGAGCTTGGTTCCTTTAGCAGATGCAGGAAACAAATTGGTGAAGAAGGGGAGGAGTGGCTGCTAAGGAGAGGGACCATGTGGCTTTGTGACACTAAATTAGAATTGACCACGGCCAGCCACAGCAAGTGACATGCAGAATGGACTCATTCTTCACTAAGACAAATGAGGGTGGGAGGTTAAGGAACAAAAGTAATTACTAAAAAGCCGAGGAGGAAAGAAAATCAAGGAGTGGCAAGAAAGATAATCAAAGGGCAATATTACAGATATGGGGGGCTAGGTATAGTGGAAGGTACAGAATTTGAGCACAGCTCCTCAGCACAGAGGAGCAAACAAAACAGATTTACTACAGGAATTGAAAGCCAAGTCGCAGATGACAGCTGTCAAAGAGAACAGTAACAATAGACTGAAATTGATTAAAGCCAGCTGCTTCCAGATGGTGTGGAGCTGGAATTTCAGCAAGAAAGCAGGCGAGAGATGGGGAGGAGGAAGTTCAAACTACAACAGAAAGCAATAACTAAGGGGAATGATTGCAGAATAGGGGAGTTAACCACATCAGAGGAGGGGCTATATAACAAAAAATTAAATAAAGAGGAGGAGGAGAGTACCCAGAAAAGATTCCTCAGAAAGAACACTCTAATGGGAAGAAACAAAGGGAGGGCAATCTTTAAGGAATGAAGATATTGGGCAAGGCTACGTATGAGAAAAATGTTTAACCTTGGGTGACAGGAAGGGGGTTAGGGAATTGAGTAGGCAAGATGTCTGATGTGCAGTCTGGCCCCATTTGTCCAAGCTGATTGGGGACACCCAGTTGGTTCAGATAGATGGGAAGTCTGATAAAGGGAGTATCTTTTTTTAAGAAATACAGTACCATTTTCTGATTGGTGTCACTATACACATTTGTGATACATTTATTACAGTAGTTTCCCCTGTTTGCCTGTTCTTTGTGAGTGAGTGAGTGAGTTGGGTCTCTTGTGAGTGGGCAGTTGGCCAAGGGGAAAGTGGTGTCACCAAATGGCTAACTGAATGCTGCAGGGAAGAGTGAGAGTGAATGAGAAACAAGGCAGCACAGTGCAGCAATCAGGGCTCATTCACTGTGTAACCTCCCTGTGAGCTGTATATGGCCCTAATGCTTGGGCAGACGGGATTGACCAAGATTTTTCTAGTTTTTCAGGTGGGGGTAGAGAATGAGAGGCAAACAGTCTTAAATCAAACTCTAAAAATCTCATGCCGGCATTGTTTGGTGCTTCCTAGATCGCCCCTGCTCTGGCTTTTCCACCCTGCCTCTCCTGTCGGTCATCTCTCAGAGTCGCCCTAGGGTTTCTTCCTCTCCTCACCTGAAATGCACAAAATGACTCCTCTGTCCCTAGAAGAAGCCAGGCTACCCCAACTGTGCTTTCATCTCAGACCAGATCCTGGAAGAGGATGAATAAAATACATCAGTCAGAGAACAGGGTGAAATTGTTGCCCTCCCACACCACTACTTAAGAAAATATTTCAAGTGGATAGGGACTGGAATGAATTGTAAGTACTCAGAACAAAAACTAGGCATACTACATTTAAACTGTATAAAGTTGCAGTTAGTGATACTTATAATGAAGGTGCCGATTGAAGTGCTGGGTGCAGTGTGATGGGATAGGAAATTTTAACTCCATTCTATTTTTGGGGTGTGGGTGGAAGCAGTGGTACTGAGATAAACCAGCTTGTGTCACTGATCTCAACTCCTCCAAGTTCTGGCATGGCTGATCCAGGCAGATCCATGCAGGGAGCAGTTGCAGGCTCCTGGTGGAGAAATGTGGTTGTCTCCTTTCAAGCCTTATTCCATCTCCATGTCTGTGTCAGGAACCTGCAGGACATGTGTACAAGTTAACAAAACATGGTGTTGAGCTCAGATCCATGGACAGGGCATGCATTATAAAGGTAACAATGGTGACCAATGTAAATAGGGGTAGATTGATTAGGAACAAGATTAGGGCTTGGGAATGGAGTCCTCACATGCACTGGCAAGAAGGCAGATTGATTCTCAAAGAAAATTCATCTCCTGGGGATCCAAAGGCAGATCACAGAGAGAGAGAGAGAGAGAGAGAGAGAGAGAGAGAGAGAGAGAGAGAGAGAGAGAGAGAAGAAGGAGAGGTGATCTTTTGTGGTGGATTGTTCTGCTATTTAAATTGTGCTGGTGCCTATGTGGACAAATATATACAACAGACCATGTGCCCTCACTTGATTCTTTCCGTTACAGTGATAAGGTTCATATAGAGCATTTTATGATTTGGCACTTACATGTTCTGCTTTAGGGCATCTAATAAAAACACTTTATATTCTTAAAGTGGTACCCATGCATTGAAATGAATAAGAATGTAACAATAAATTTACATTTGACCATATACACATTTAACTTCAGAGGTAGCAAAATATTCAGATTCTTTCCTACATGTTCTTAATAAATACAAATAGGCTCATAATATATGCAGAAAAACAGCAAGTCCTCGCACTGCACCAAGTGAGATGGGGTTCAAAGCCAAGGCAGCCACACCGTGTATGACCGATCAGACAAAGGCTGCACTCCTAGAACAACACATTACAAGCAAAGTTGCTGCAAAATGTCAGTTTACTTCCGAAACTGGTAAAATACACAGGTACAATTGGAGTGCAGCCTTTGTTGGATGGGCCATAATGTATACAACACTGGTGTTTTCTATTGAGACAAGTACCTAATTCGATTTTTAAGAACTGGAAAGTACATTGTTATTGAAGCAACCTATTTCTAACAGAGTATAGAAATACATTAATTCATCATTACACTAAAAAAGCATTTTACTTAATAGCAGGTATCCAGTTCTTCATTTCCACTGCACAATACCGATCTTAATTTAAAGCAACACTATTTAAACATTTTTTTCAGTTTAACCCAAAATAAATAAAAATCCATAACTGTTTGCACTTTCTCCAATAAAGAAATGTAATCCATGTATTATTCAGATTACTTCAAAGGCTTCTGGATGAATCAGATAAAGTGAATACAGGACACAAAAAAGTATAGGAATACTGTTCATTTAATGTGGCAACACACAACTGCTCAAATCATAGTCAAATTCCTTTCCTGTTCCTTTAAAGGGCTACTGCTGCTCTGCTCCACAAGATGCCACACTAAACAAGAGTTCTAGATTTTAGCTTTTTAAAGTTTTATTTGGCCTTTTGGGAGTTTTGAATGAAGCTTTAGAGTGTTTTACATTTAATTATAGTCTGCTTGTGTAATTTTGATTTGTTTTCACTACTTCCTTGTAAGTAAAATTTCAGTCAGATCTATCAGTTTTGTATCATAGAGTTTATCCTGCTTTCACAGAGGGCTGTCTCAATTACTTTTGTGTCATTCATTCTCCTGTGAGGGAATGGGTAAAAAAAGTATTTTTGTATGTATGTGTTTTGGCATTGAATGAAACCTCTGGGGTGAGTGACAACAAGCATTTCCGACTTAACAGATGCAGTCTATGCCCTGCAATGTTCAATCTGTTTGTTGCTTCGGTCCGAACCCCTTCACATAAATTGCAACTTTTTATGAATGGGCATGGCACTGTTCCCATTCATTCAAGTACTAAATACCTACTGACTATTTGTGATGTATACTGCAATTTGATTTTTTTTTAAAAGGAGGCCTAACATCTATTACCATTTGGCAATTCTGTGTCTTTGTCGACTATATACATGTTTAAACTGTATATTTACAATGCTGCTCCATAATGCTGAACCTCTGTTTAGCTTGCCAGCCTTTATCTTCAATTGGAGTCAGCGTGTGCCAAGCTGAGATCAGCTCTCATCACTGCCTCTGATTTTAGACCGTTGAAACCTGCGTGCTGGAAAAGGGAGCTGTTTAATCAGCATCTTCACAAAGGCTGAAGCCACACTCCTCCAGGACAGTGCAAAATAATGGCAAGACTCAAAACAATGGTAATCCATATGGTGATCACCGCTCACTCTCAACTGCCCCCCACCACACACGCACTGTTGCTGGTCACCTTTCTAATATCAGAAAATGAGAACATTTCAGCTGACAGTCTCAAAGCAATAATCATTTTCGACAACCATAAACAGCTCACTCAGCCGACACCCTTCCACTACCCACTTGCACAATCTTGCCTGGTCCCTCAAATATTAAAGACCTGTCCAAATATTAGTAAATTCTTTCTCCGGTCTCCACTCTCCTCTTTGTCCATGCCCTAACCTCTTGCTGTATATAGTGGTAACCCTATTCAAACTGGGAACTTAACCTACCTTCACCCTTTTATTTAATTCATCCCAGAAGCCTGTCATTTCTCATCTGCTGAAATAACTTCTTTAGCGGCTGACATCCACCTGTATATTTGGTCCCTGGCTCTCTCTTGAATGTCATCATGGCCATGGAGCAGATTAAAAGATCCTCACTCAGGCACTTATTTTATCTGCTGTGAAAGAGCAGCTCAAGGAGATGTCTCTTGGTTCTGTGGGTCATAACCCCCACTGCTGCAAACTGTTGACAGGAAGGCACTGAGGATCAGTGTTTGGGGGCAGGGATACATTATTCATTAAAGGGTGTGCACACGATCGCTTGAGGGATGGCAGCATTCGTATCAGTAGTGATGATCAGGTTCCAAACATGAAAGCACCTGCCCATTTGGAAATGATCTCTGAGCTTAGGGCCTGTCTCATCAGTGCATTCTGAGCAAATGGTCTCTGGAGTCAGTGTGAGATCAATGCTGTCGAGCTGACCCAACAAAAACACCTTTACTAGAGTAACGGTAATCTGTCACTTTTGAGGACTGTTCTTCAGTTTTACTTGATATCACTGCCCCCACTGACCTTGCACAAAGCTTAGCAACACCAATGCACACTAAAACACCCTGTAACAATACCTATGCGCTGCCCTCAAGTTGCCATCTGCTACAGAAGTTATTTCAGCAGAAGAGATGAACGGCTTCTGGGATGAATTAAATAAAAGGGTAATGGTAGGCTAAACTCCTGAACTGAAAATGGTTACCACCATATACAGCAAGATAGTAGGGCAACAATGTGTGTGCATATATGGGGGGCAGTCCAGAGTGAGTGGTTGGTCACCATAGATTACAGTGGTTTTGAGCCTTGCTATTATTTGCACTGTCCTGGAGGAGTGTGGCTTCAGCCTTTTGTGAATCTGCTGATTAAAAGACTCCTATTCCTGCACGCAGGTTTCAATGATCTAAAACTGGAGTCAGTGATGAAGCTGTTCACAAGCTTGCACGTGCTGACCCAATTTGAAGAAAAAGGCTGGCAATCCAAATGGAGTTTCAGTATTACAGAGCAGCATTGTAAGTATAAAGTTTGAACATACACAGTACTGACAAAGACACAGGGAAGTCACTGCTTGTTGTTTATAATGTATTTAACATTTACAAGACACAGTAAATCATTTCCTATCTCCTTTAAATGGTTTGGTATTTTTACTTGACATTTTCAGGGTTTTGAGTGGATGTCTGAGAGACCTAAAATATGAATTAGCTTGTTTAGGTGTTGGAAAATTAATTGGTTGTGGAGATATTTCATGACAAATTTGATGTTGTTTCCCCATAGGATTACATTGCGTTGCTTTGGTCTTTTTACATGGAATTTTCAGGTGTTTGTGGGGATGCCCTACTGATGTCAATTATGTTGTTTAGCTATTGGGGAATTAATTGGTTGCAGAGATATTCCATTACAAAGTTTTGTTTTCTGCATAGGATTACACTGCAGTCTCCGTGATGCATTGTGGCATCATTATGTCAGGAAAAAGTGAGATACACACTTTTAGCTGCTGGTGGCTAACATCACCTTTCGTGATGTATACTGCTGCAAGAATATTGTAAACTGCACAGTACCTGTGCAGTGGAATATTTCCTAGGTTGAACAATTCATGAGATATATATTTTTGTTCATGTTTGTTCTATTTTTCACAGTGCAATGCCATCAACACCCATTCCAGTCAACTTACCTCATTCTCCTGTGGCTGCCATGTGCCGTTTATTGATACTCACTGGCTTACCCTCCCTCCCTGGGTGAGCCACAACACCATGACCTGCCTGTCAATGATGAAAGAAGGTGTCAGCATCACTGACATTGCTACCCTTGCTTACCACCCCAGGGTGGGGTTCGAGAGCCTGTGGTGGTGCTGCAGACTGTAATTCAGTCAGTGGAGTTGAACAGCAGTGGACAGTCTTAGAGGAATGCACCAGGGCAGTGTCATCCTGAACTGCCAGTGCTTTTCTCCCTTTGAGAGAGTGAGGGATGTACAGTAATGTCCAGTGTCCACCCTGCCCCCAGAACAACTGGACAACCTAGTTACTGCACTACTCCCGGTGTCCACCAGGGGTCCATTGAGCACTGGCCATGCTCCCATCTCCCGCCCAGGAGGAGAGCAGTCCACATGATGCTCCATCCTTCACCTCCCACCTGACCTCCAGCGACCCAGCTATGTATATAGGCAACTTGGTTTTGGCTCCGAGCCCACCAAATACATTTTTTCATAGTTATAATCGCTTTCTCAAAAGTAAGGAAATTCTTTGCAAAAACTATGTTTAATGCATCA
Source organism: Neoceratodus forsteri (assembly GCA_016271365.2). Taxonomy (NCBI): domain Eukaryota; kingdom Metazoa; phylum Chordata; order Ceratodontiformes; family Ceratodontidae; genus Neoceratodus; species Neoceratodus forsteri. The sequence goes on along the minus strand of CM057459.1, from coordinate 1,219,647,610 downwards.
TTTAGGGTTGAGGTTGTGAGGCCTAAATCACACCCATTTTCCTTTACTGTAGCATGTCTACCTGCTTGCACGTAGAATGGGGTGAGATTTGGGCCTCACAACCTGACTACCAGCATCTGTCAGTCTGTGGAGGATGGTGGGTAAGGGATTAAGGGGCAACCCTAATGTTCTCATTTCCTGACTTTTGTGCTTTAACCTAAATGATGCATTACGTAGTTTTTGCAAAGAATATATATAAATATATTATGCTTTCCCATGCCGATGTGCTCCACAATGTAAAAAATAGTTAAGACCTGCCAATGCCCAATGTGCTACAATGTAAAAACATAGTTCAGACCCCCGCGATGCCCCACTTTCATAATAGATAAGACACCCTTCCTGGATCCCCATGTCCCCATCTGTATGATGTAGAAACATTCCCTCTCATTGGTGGTCCAGTGCCCCGACCCCAGCAGATAGTGCCTCCCCATCCCAATACAGAGCCAGGGACCACCACAGTCCTCCTCACACCTCCGTGGCCAGTCCTCAACTAAGCTGTAAATGTGTGGCAGACTGTAATGTGTACACTTGATTGAATAATAATGAGTGTATACACATTACAGTCCACAGCACATGAACAGTTCAGTCAGTGACTGGCTGCAGTGGTGTGAGGAAGGCTGTGTCAATCCCTTGCTCTGTCTGGGGATGGGGGACACTATCTGCTGCAGTGGGAGGCAGGGGCACTGGACCACCACTGAGAGGGCATGTTTCTATGTCATACCAATGGGACATGGGGATCTGGGTGGGGTGTATTATATATCTATTATGAATGTGGGGTGCATTGGATGGGGTTCCTTACTAATGTTTTAATTGTGAGGGCACATTGGGCATCAAGCGGGGGCTCTTAACTATTCATTTACATTGTGGAGCATTAGCATCACACGGGGTTCTTATATATATTCAATATGGGGCTCATGAATGACCGGGGCTGGGGAACAGCATACCATTGCCCCAAGAGGCTTGCACAACTCCATCTGTGTGCCATGTGCTTGCCACATGGAAAGGGTTGCTGCAAGTGTAGGGATTATAGGAGCCAGGACCCTCCTGTTCTGAATTGGGTGCAGGGTCCCTGATGCATGGGGCTTCAGCACAAGCTGCTGTTTGTTGCAGCTTGCACTGGACGAGCCCCTTTGAGAATCGGCCCTTAATCTTTGGTGTTTTATAAGTAGAGCAAACAAGGGTGACTAAAACACTCATAGTAGAAGCGGAATAACAGAAAATGAAAGTGCAACTGTGTTGGTTGGCAATCCAAGAACAGGTGTGCTGAGCAGTGTGGGTCCTGGTGCTGAGAAGGGTTGCAAGCCCCAATACAATCAAATGGCCCAAGCAGTTCAAATCACTCTCCGGTAGAAGCAGTAAACTTCATTTCATCAAAAGTTCACAGGCACAGAGTTGAAAACAACCAACCAACGGTTGAAGCCCTGACTTGGTGTGGCTAATTGTAGCTACATGCTGATTGTTGATGTACACTTCAGCTCCGAAATAAACTTTGTTTACACAAGATAGGCTCTGGCTCATGCAATTTCAGATATTACATAATTTATATTATACCCCTCAAAAAATGACCAAATTTGGCCTTGCTTCCTCCTCTACCTGTATAAGGTGTGCTCAGGGAAGGCAATTTATCACATATTTTCTGGTCCTGCCCTAAGGTGACTCCCTTATGGACAAAATTAGACAGAGAAGACCCCTATTGGGTCTCAATGACCTGTTCACAGTTAAAATATGCCTTTTGGGTGATTATTCTGATATCCTGATAACTAATCATAAATATCATATGGCTTTAATATCCATGTCAGTTAAAAAACTAACGCTTAGACACTGGAAGGATCCGAGGAGATAACATATGTGGAATGGCTGCGGGAATTTTTGGCCAGTCTCAGGGTAGAGAAATGGTGGCCAGTGTTAGGAATAGAATGAAGAGATTTAGCCAGATCTGGGCTCCATTAGTAACCCTTTATTCACTTCAATCTGCATAGAGGAAGGGCTGTCGGCTGTCGGGTTACAACTAAATAAGGTCTAGCATACAAACCCAGGAGAGGGAGGGTAGGGAGGGAAGTGGAGGAAGGTTCCTCTTCTTTTTTGTTTTATGCTGATTTGTTGGAGGCGGGAGGAGGATGGGTAAGGGGTTGGGGGAGGTGATATTTGTTCTCCAGTTATTCCTGGACACATTTTGTATTTAATGTGTTATGTTGTGTTATTTATTGTATGCTGAAAACTTCAATAAACTTTAAATGGAAAAAAAACTAAATAAACTTTGTTATTTTGTTGTTGAAAACTATATGCCAACATCCCCACATAGGGATTTGAGACCTTAGAGTTTTCTTAAAATAAGGGGACCAGAGGCAAAGCTGAGCACAGACCTCTTACTTGGGATGGCCAAACATATTTTGGAGAGCATCAGTTTTTTCTTCATGGGGAATCACATTTACAACTTAAAGGCACAGCTATAGGGGCCAACTTCACCCCTAACTGTGCTAATATCTGTCTAGGGTATTGGGAGGAATGTGTGATATGAGACCAGGAAAGAACCCTTTCTTTCACCAAAGAGTAATCTGGCACCTATATTGATGATGTCTTTATGAGTGCGGCAGGGTAACATTCGTAGGATTCATAGGATTCATAGGAAAGATTCAAGCATTTGTGGATATTAATCCTTATAAGCTTGCCTTATACCAGTTTTAAGTTATCAAAATTCGGTAACACTTGATTTAAATTCCAAGTCCAATCTTGTTTTAAATATTTCCATATTTGGACTCTCTATTGTAGCTTGTGATAATTCATTCCAAGATGTCACCACCCTTTGGGTAAACCATTTTGCATAGTTTTAAATTCCACCTCTGCAGAAACAATTGTTTTGTATGCTTTCTTGTACTCAATCGATCATTATTGAATTTTATACCTAACTCATCCTGTAAACTATAATCACCTAATATTCTGTAAAGCATACACATATCCTGTCTAAATCTTTGGTATGCAAGAGAGTAGATTCCCAGTGTTTTTAACCTTTCATTATATGATTTTTGTGAAATCCAGTAATGACTTTTGTAATCCTTCTCTGTATACCCTCAATCCTGTTTATGTCTTCACGTTTATATGGTGACCACACCTGCACACAATATTCAAGGTTAGGCCTTACCAAAGAAATAAACAAAGGTACTAAGACTTTAGCCTCCCTACTAGATATATGTCTGAGAATACAGTTTAAATTCTGGCTTGTTTTTTTGTCTGAAGGAACAATGACAACTAAAGGAGAAAACAGGGGTGATACTGATTCCCAGATCTCTTTCCTGAATAGTATCAAGCAGATTTATTGATCCGATTTTATACAGTACTTTTTGATTGTTTTTACCCAGATGCATGATTTTACATTTATCAATATTTAATTCAAACTTATTTGCTTCTGTCCAAGATGCTATATTAGTAATTGCTTGTTGTAAGTATATTATATCTAATGAATTATTTACAGTAGTTCCTAATCTACAGTCATCTGCAAATTTAGATAAATAGAATAATTGATAGCTAAGTATGTATTACAAGGCAGTAATACCATCGAGGTTTGGGGACTTGGTACCTCGAGAGCGAAGCTGAAAGGTACCCAAAATCCCAAAACCTCGAGATGGTATTACTGCTGAAAATACATACTAGCTATCTGTTATTTTTGTAATATATGGAGCAGGAATAGTTTTTACTTAGCTTTGGTGCAGGCTGATGGGTTGTAAGTAGTGAATCAGGAACAGCTCTCAGAAGAACCAGTAAAGTAGTGCAGAATTTGAGGTAATTGATGAGCCAAAGATTATTGCCAACAGAACATTAAACAGTAAATTTAACTTTTTTTGACAAACAGTATTCTGTCTTCCGTGGCGTTATTAGTATCAGGCTGCATTTTACTGTTTGCAGTGATGTAGCGACCGAGAAGCACTGTTTCTGTCAGGAAACTGTTTGCGGTTTGAAAGAGAGCTCGCGCTTGAAGTGGCCAGGTGATTTAGCTCGTGGTGCTGATTGCTTCTGATAATACTATCATTCAGGAGTGGAACGATGGTATTATCACTTCTGAACGATAGTATTATCAGTTTGGAGCGATGGTATTATCACTTCCAGTACTGTGGTATTACAAGAAAATTTTTGTATGGGATGCGATGGTATTATTAGGCTATCTCCATATATTACAACCAAATATTTGAGTTGTTTATTTTTAAAGTTGATATATAGGCATTGAACAGTCAAGGCCCCAACACTGAACCCTGGGGCACTCCACTTGTCACCATACCCACTTCAGAATATACTCCCTGACCAAAACCCTCTGTCTCCTGTCGTCCAACCAGTCTCTAATCCAGCAAATCACATTTGTCTCTATCCCCAGATTTTTAAGACAATGATCAGTTCTCTATGGGGTAATTTGTCAAAGGCCTTTGAAAAATCCATAAAGACCACATCCACTGGGTATCCCTGGTCGAGTGCTTTATTGACACTCTCATAGAAGGTTAAAGATTTGTTTGACCAGACCTTGACTTAGTAAAGCCATGTTGGGAGATGTCCATCATGCCTTTTCATACAGGAGGCAGTTATCCTTTCCTTAAGTATGTTCTCCAGTATTTTCCCCAGAGTGATGTAAGACTTATTGGTCTAAAATTTGAAGGTAATGATCTAGTACCCTTTTTAAAGATGTGAACTACATGAAAGACTTGTCTAAGTTTGTGGACTACCGGCTTAGAGTAAATATGAACACAGATTCTCAGTAACTTGTGATAGAAGACAGATTTCCTTTTTGGATGTCAAGATATCCAAAGTCAGTGAAACAATATTTACACAACTGTATTCCAAAACTGAACTCATCTTAATTCAGCCTTTCATGACAGTTTCATGAAAGCACATGTAATACATGACACACTATGAACAATGTGTCCAAGAGCCAGTTCCTCAGGGCTCACCATATCTGTAGGACACAGGAGGTCTACCAGGAACAATCACAGATCTTGCAAAGCTTGTTTGAGAGTAGAGGCCATGCATCATGTGTTATTGCCAGGTCTAGACAGGATATTTATTTATTTATTTGAAAGTTTGTGACTGGAGAGGCACACTGAGCTGCAACTCATTTCTAGGTGCTACTCAGGGAAAGGGAAGGGAATATTTGGACAGCAGCAACAAAGATGGGAGGCTCTGTACAACCAAAAACAACAAGAGAGAGAATAGAAGAAACCTGAATTTTGTTACTATATACGTCACATGTACCTCTGAGGTAAAACAATAAAAGAAAAACATTGGTTGGTTCTTGTAGCAGAGCCTAGATGGATAACATAGCCAACCATCTCCCATGCATGATGTGCAGGAGAACGAGTAACTTTAATTACATATCAGTACACTCTTTATAGCCTACTTAGCTACCCAAAATATTTTTACACCCTCCCCAGGAGATGTAAGAAATGCAGAAGATTCATGTACTACTCAGATCTAAATGATGTGCCACCATGCAGAGTCCATTTAATAGGTATAACATTGAGATAAGAGACTAAATGGTATGTGACACCACATATTTTATATACATCTATTTCTCTATATATATCTATATACATATATATGTCTATATATATTACAGGGGCACGACCAGTTAGGATTGAATGGTCACTTCTATGTTAAACTTGAAACTTTGCACTTTATTAACTTCTCAACAGTTCAACTGACTCATGAAATTACGATGCTCCACCAGGGACGAAAGATCTCTTGACGTAGCAAGTCTCGTTCCAGTCTGATGTGTCAGAGATAACAAAGTGTGAAAAAATGTGAAAATGATCTTTCTTTTTTCATTTCTTTGTGATGCTGCAGTGCAAAAACAGTTTGGAATTTTGGTCTGAAATTTTAGGGTAGACGTGTCCTGGGTCACAGGTGAGCCTTTTGAAGATTTGGTGAAAACATATGTGTCCATTCCAAAGTTAAAACATTTTAGTTCCCATTATTTTCAAATGGAATTTCACTCTCGGTTAGATGTTCCACTCAAAAAGATCCTTTTTCACAAATGTGTAATCTTTTTCAGAAATGAGTCATCCTGTGTTGCAAATGGGACATATTTTGTCATGCTGTAGCCATCTTGTTTTCAGTTAGTGAGGAAACAAAATTAAATACCTAAACAAAAATAGGTGTTAAGTCAAAACTAACATGTGTTCTGCTAATGAGTTGTTTCAACTGATTCTGGTGTTGGTTTCTAGAAAAATTAGTTTGAAACTTGTTTTTCAACATGTTGAAATCCTGTTCCATGTCTTTTGTGCTTGGAATACTTTTTGCAAAATGCAAAAAAGAATATGGCAAAGGATTCTGACGAATGAAAAAAGATATGGAATGGCTTCTGATTACAAGAATACTGTTTCCCTGGTGTCTAGTGTCACCCCCACCATCTGATCACCATTTCTGTTACTTATTGCTGTTTCCTACCATCCTATTGCTGTCTCAATTTTTCTTTTCCATTTCCCTGGTGCCTAGTGCCCCAACCCTCTGATTGCTGTCCTCATTTTATTTTCTGTTTCCCTGATGTCTAGTGGAACTCCCCACTCTCCAATTGTTCCTCATCCCTGCAAAAAGAAAATAGTCCTCAATGTTTGTTTGCTTTCCTGGAGAAAAAATAAATGGTCCCTCACCAATCTGACACCCCAACACTACCTCGTACACAGCACCCCACACCCCAGTACATCCCTACTCACCCTCACTCGCCTGAACAGGTGACAGGGTGAAGAACCATTCTTTGACTGAAGACATGTCTTGTTGCTGGAACTGGTGACAGCAATATCACATGTAAGGTAAATGCAGTTTGATGTACAGGTATTTCAATTGGGTTTTCAACACTGATGCATAACCTGGCCATTTGTGTATGTTTTCACACCAGATTTTCAACATGGTCTTTTGGGAACTCCATCTCATGAAGAATATCAGTGGAATTTTACAAATCCATCCCCAAAGCTGATTTTCAGTCACTTGGTGAAATCACCTTTTGAGTATCATTTGAACATTTTAACTGCCTCTGTTCATTAGGTGGGGTCATAAGAAGGCTATGTTTTAAATTTGGGTCAAAATATGTAAAAATGCCAAAGTTATGCATGTCCATTTACATTTTACTACACACCCTAGTAAGTCTGTTGATTTTAAATATTTTGACCAAAAATTTTCAGAATAGCTATATATTTACTCCACCTCATGAACATCACAGCTGTCATCTTTCAAATCCTGATCAAACTGTTTTCTCATGTGTGGCATGCAGTGCTGCTGCAGTTGGGCTGAATCACATTTTGGCAGGAAATTGGAAATTTTAGTAAAGGGTTCATGAAGTGGGGCAATTAAAAGCTATGGTGACAATTTGGTTGCAGTTTTCCTGAAATTGTAAGTGCAGGGTCTGGAGGACCCTGTGTTTCTCAACAACATGCAAATATGCCTCTATGAAGGGATGGGAGTGTAGGGCCCAGAGGATCTGTGCTCACACTGGCAAATGAGGATATTGTTACACTATCTGAAAAAAATTGAGATTGATGGCAGTGCAGGGCCCAGAAGGCCTCCCTCATGCAAATAATAACACGATTATACTATCTCAAAAAGTAAGAAATTCATTGCAAAAAACTTCATGAATGCACTAGTTAGGGCAGAAGCAACAAAATAGGGAAATGTGGCATTAGGGTTTCCAACCTTAACACTCCACACCCACTTTGTAGGCAGCAACAGGGGTGTGCTGTGGAGTTGTCACGCTTAACGCCACCCCTTCTCTTGTACTGTACCTATCTCAGTTTATTTACTCATGGAATGGGGTGAGTGTTAGGATGACAACACCACAGCACATCCAATGCCTGTTGCTGCCTCAGGGTGGGATGTTATGGTTGGAAACCATAATGCCACATATCCCTACTTTTTATTGCTTCAACCCTAACTAGTGCATTAATGAATGTTTTTGCAAAAAAGATATATATATATATATATATATATATATATATATATATATATATATATATATTTATAGTGGCATGGTAGTGCCACTAAAGTTATGGTTGAGTACCCATTTAAGGTTAAATCTGAAATTCTGCAGCTTAATAACTTTGCAACACGTATAGCGAATTTGCCTTAAATTTGGAATGTATAGTCTGGTAGTATAGATCTGTGGATCTGCAAGTTGCATTATGGTTGGAAGTACAGTTGTGGAGTTACAGAGCACCAAAAGGTATAAATTACTAATTTTGCATGTTTCTTTGCTTGTGCCTACAGGTTGCACGGTTTGCATGATCGATCCAAAAACTTCAGGAACATGTGCCTTTTGAAGATTTCATGAAAAAATATTAAACAGTTCAAAAGTTAGTAAAAACAATGTTCCCCATTATAGTCTATGGGAAAAGTTAACAAACTATGCAAAGTGTCACAAATACAGTTTTCCTGCTACAAATTACGTTTACTTTCATGATAAAGCCATTTTATTTCCAGTTGGTGGTCAGAAAATGCTTGGCATTTACATTGGGACCATCTAGGGACACAATTATTGTTGTGCTGAAATAGTCGAGCCCTGAGGATACCAGCCATGTCTTCTTTTTGGGGTAAAACACCCCATATATATGTTTTTAAATTTTTGTAAAAGAAGTCTCACAAAGTACTTTTGCAAATCCAACATTTTCCTGACTTTTTTGCAAAAGTGTCATGATTTTGAAAGTTATTTGTGACACTTTGCCCAAATCAATAGGGCTTGCCAATAAAAGGCTGGCCAGATGTCTGATGGCCCTCAGGAATGAGCATGAAAGACGGAAGGGGTGGGGGGAAGGGAGGAGGTGGAAAGGATCAGGTAGAAGGAGGGGCTAGTGACATCACCAAGACAGGTGGTAGGGTAATATGACAAGGCAAGCCGGAGCCCCAGGAATTGGCTGGGCGGAGCCTCAGGGGTCCTGATCAGGGGTCCTGTGGCAGTTTATCAGGCCAGAACAACTGCAGGATGACCTCTTTGCTGGGATTTTTTTGACTGAAGAACTCAGCACATCGTTGGCAAGCTTTTACAGTAGGTAAGGCACATGGGTGGTTTAGGCCTTGTTAGGCCATGTGGACCCAGGCAGCTGCCTTAAGTGTTTGGGTACTGTACTGTAGGTAATTTGAGAAGTCTGGGCCAGCATAAGATGGTTCACTTGGCCTAAATCATTTTTCCTGCTTAAAGGTGGTGGTCTAATGAGGCATTTCATTTAATGATATTGTGTTTCTGTCATGGTATGAACTTGAAAGAAGCTCTGGTGGCTTGGCTGGCTAGGCTTTGGCAGTGGATGATGAGAGGCAGGGTTCAATAACAACCCTGGAAGTCGATAAAATGCCTGGGTAGTTTAAGCGTGGGTTACTGGGCAGCCTGATGGCCTCCTGGAGTGAAAGCGCTTGTGATGAATGCTTCAACCAAGTGAAGTCTGGTAGGAAGTCTGTTTTCACCTCAAAGGCTCAGCTAGGAGTTCTGTTTTTGTTTTTGTTTTCTGTGTTGTTTTAAAATATGGGCGATAGGCAGAGCTTCCTCGTGGTGTTTTCAGATCTGCATTTCCTAAAATGGTGAGCGGTGCTCAGCTGGGCATTCCTGCTCATTAAAATGGCTCCTCACGGTGGTTTTCCTGGTCCTACTATGGCAAAGTGGTTGGAAGCGCTCAGTGGGGCATTGTTTAAAAGTTGGAAGACATGCGGAGTGCCTCACAGTGGTTTTGGCCCAGTGTTTGGGTATAGCAGGACAGATTGGGGAGGGTGAGCATGGACGAGCATATATCCATGCCCTTGGTTTTCAGTTTGGGTAGGAACAAGAAGACAGAGGATATTGAGAGCTGATTTTTTGTGTGGTGGTATTCATGCTGGAAGAGGGCTTTCCCGGTCTGGCTAGTAAGAAGTCAGGCATAGGAAGGCCATGTGTTTTGGTATGGCGTAGCACTGTGGATAGCTGACTTTCCTTTGGGGTGCAATGGGGAGAGAATCAATGTGAAAGGGTCAACAGTAAGAAAAAAGGATCATTGCGGTGTTTCCTACTGTTCTGCAAGGAGGGCTGCGATCTGCAAGTGGGACCAGTGATGTGTGAGGCCTGAGCAGAGAGCCCAGGTGGTAACAGGATGAATGATGGCCAAATGCGGTGGTGTTTCAGCTGGGCAAGGCACCACAGCCCAGCAGGCCAGGGAGGTGGTTGGTTGTGGGGACAGGAGAAGTTTCAGCCGTGGAGGGTGGCTAGGCTGCTTGGTTGGAAGTGGGTCTGCATGGTGGGCCAGCATGGCAGGAGCATCCGCATTGGGATCTACCCTCTCAGGAGGTGGGAGATGTGGGGAGGGTGGGTTGTGGGCAGGCAGAGGAGTTTGCGGTGAGGGCATGGGTTTGGCAGACTCAAGAGATGTGCAAGGCCACTATGGCCATGAGTGATTTTGACCCACAGGAGAGGGGCCAGCAGGGTAGGAGGCCAGCCAATTGGGTCAGAGGGCATAGCAGGCCAAGACCTGGATCGGGAGCAGCACTAGGGACAACAGTTTAAAAAATATGGTGAATGAAAAAAGGGATAATGAGCAAGAAGGGAATGGTGCAGTGGCATGGAGGAAGCTACCCTTTTGGGGGACATAGGGGGTTAAGCGAAGGCAGTCTGCAGGCCAGGACAAGGGTTTGGTTGATGCCTAGTGTGGGCAAGATGGGGCACTCAAATGAAGGGCATTTTTGGACTGGAGGAATGGAAGCTAGTCAGGCCCTACTATGGGCTGTTTCTCTGACACTGTAACAGTGGGGCAACAAGGGCAAAATGCCAAGCGGCCTGCTGGAGGGACACCAGCAGTGGAGGCAAACAGAGGCATTAAAGGTTCGGCTAACCTGGTAGGTGGTGGCCACTAGGCCGATGTGGCCTTTGGGGACCTAAAAAAGGGTGTGGCAGGGAAGACAGGGGATGGGAACTTGGAGCCCTACAACCTTGACTGTAGGGCACTGGTGCACATGTCTGAACATTTTTTCATCCATCTGCATGCAGTGACCGAAGGTACAATAATGGCACCCAAGTGAACTCCGATATCCAGCGAAAAGATGATGCAGCAGGCAGCAAAATTGATGGGGCAGATGTCAGAGCTGGTGGCAGTGGCAAAACAGAGAGAGGTGGAGGAAGAGGTGCAGAAACAGCAGAAGGAGCAAGAGGAGTGCCCAGGCAGGGAAGAGGGTAAGAGACCCAGATGGGAGATGCCACCCCATACCCATCCCAGCACCTCTGCCCACACTGGAGCCAGACAAGGAGAACTCAGATGGTGGTAAGAATGATGTGGATCTCACGGATGAGAATAGGTTGAAAGAGTATTTGGAGGGGCTACTGGGCAGCATGGGAGACACAGGGATTGAGAGGATGGAGGCGTGTTTTCATTACCATTTGTGTTACCATTTGCATTTGCTTTTCTGTTACTGTTAAGCGTTTGCATTTGTGCTTGCATGTCTATTGTCGCTATGCTACTGTTTCCTTGTGCATCACCATTGCCGTTACCATTACTGGTTGCATTTGCAATTGCATGCATTTGAGTTTGCATTACCACTACCGTTTGCATTTCCAATATTGTTTGTGTTACCATTAGTGTATGCATTTACATTTGTGCTTGTGTTTCCATTACCATTTGTGTTATCATTTCCATTTGTGTCACTGTGTGCGTTACCGTTTGCCCTTACATTTGCATTACCGTTAGTGTTGTTGTTTCCTTCTGAGTCACCGTTGGTGTTATCATTGCATTATCCAATACTGTTTACATTTCCAGAATCATTTTCATTAGTGTTTTCGTTTGCGTCACCATGTGTGTTTACCGTTTGCATTTGTATTTAGCATGCATTTGCATTTCTCTTTGCGTTACCATTACATTTGCGTTTTCATTTGCCATTGCGTTACCATCTGTGTTTGTGTTCATGTTTGCGCTTGCATTTCTGTTACCATTTGAGTTACCATTTCTATTTCCTTTTGCACTTGTGTTTGCATTACCATTTGCATTACTGTTTCCTTTCGTTCACCATTGGCATTACCGTTTCCCGCCGTTTGCATTACCGTTACCATTTGCATTTTAGATTACTGTTTGATTACCATTTGCATGTGCTTTTCCATTACCGTTATTGTTGTTATTTCTGTTATCATTACCATTAAGCGTTGGCATTACTGTTAGTGTTAACATTCCCATTAGGATTACCGTTACCAATACAATTACCATTACTGTTAGTGTTACCATTACTGCTAGGGTTATTACACACAAATGGGAAGCATGGGCCCGTACTCCTACCACAACATAACATTCACTATTTATAGTACACATTCTCAAAGAAAGGAGCAATTCATGGCAAAAAACTCCTTTTAATGCAAAAGTTGGGTTGCTCCTGTAAAAGTGAGAATTTGGTGTTAGGTTGCCACCCCTTGCACCGCACAACCAGCCTGCCCACCAACAGGCATTGGGATGTCGTTGGGATCATCAATCCTAATTATCACCCAGTTCTCCCTACTGCACCACCTCAGCTTATTTCCACATGGAATGGGGTGACAGTCTGGCCCGAAGACCCAAACTCACACCTGATGCCTGTTGGTGGGGACGGGTGCGTGGGTGGGGTGGCAACCCTAACACGTTCCTCACTTTTTCATGGTGAAGCAACCTAACTGTTGCTCAAAACAATATGGCTTTGCCAATAAAGGCAGGCCAGGTTGTCTGATGGCCTACCCCAGGAATGAGCATAAAAGAGGGAAGGGGCGAGGAAAGAAGGAGGAGAGGTAAGGATCAGGTAGAAGGGAGGGGCTAGTGACATCACCAAGACAAGTGGTAGGGTAATATGACAAGGCAAGCTTGAGCCCCAGGGATTGGCTGGGGGCGACCTCAGGGGTCCTGTGGCAGTTTATCAGGCCAGGACAACTGCAGGATGACCTCTTTGCTGGGATTTTTTGGACTGAAGAACTCAGCACATTGTTGGCAAGCTTTTACAGTAGGTAAGGCACATGGGTGGTTAAAGCCTTGTTAGCCATGTGGGCCCAGGTAACTGCCTTAAGTGTTTGGGTACTGTACTACAGGTAATTTGGAGAAGTCTGTGCTAACACAAGATGGCTCACTTGGCCTAAATCATTTTCCCTGTTTAAAGGTGGTGGTCTAATGAGGCATTTCATTTAATGATATTGTGTTTCTCTCATGGTATGAGCTTGAAAGAAGCTCTTGTGGCTTGGCTAGCTAGGCTTTGGCAGTGGATGATGAGGACAGGGTTCGATAACTGCCCTGGAAGTTGGTAAAATGCCTGGGTAGTTTAACGTGGGTTACTGGGCAGCCTGATGGCCTCCTGGAGAGGTAGCACTTGTGATGAGATGCTTCAACCAAGTGAAGTCTGGTAGGAAGGCTATTTTCACCTCAAGGCTCAGCTAGGAGTTCTGTTTTGTTTTTTGTGTGTTGTTTTAAAATGTGGGCAGTAGGCAGAGTTTCCACGTGGAATTTGCTGCTCTGCATTTCCTAAAATGGTGGGGTGCTCAGCTGGGCATTCCTTCTCATTAAAATGGCTCCTCACGGTGATTTTCCGTTCTTACAATGGCAAAGCTGAGAAGAACTCAGTGAGGCATTGTTTAAAGGTGGAAGACATGCGGAGCACCCGCAGTGGTTTTGGCCCAGTATTTGGGTATAGCAGGATGGATTGGGGAGGGTGAGCATGGGCGAGCTTCATTCCATGACCTCGGTTTTTCAGTTTGTGTAGGAACAGAAAGACAGAGGATATTGAGAGCTGATGTTTTTGTGGTGGTATTCATGCTGGAAGAGGGTCTTCCCAGTCTGACTAGTAAGAAGTGAGGCATTAGGGAGGACACGTGGCTCGGTAAGGCCTAGCACTGTGGATGGCTGACTTTCCTTTGGGGTGCAATGGGAGGAGTCAATGCGAGAAAGGTGAACAGTAAGAAAAAAAAAAAGGATCATTGTGGTGTTTCCTACTGTTCCGCAGGAAGGGCCTGTGATCTGCAAGTGGGACCAACGATGTGTGAGGGCCTGAGCATAGAGCCCAGGTGGTAACAGGATGAACGATGGTCAAATGCAGTGGTGTTTCAGCTGGGCAAGGCACCACAGTCCAGCAGGCCAAGGGAGGTGGTTGGTTGTGGAGCTAGGAGAAGTTTCCACCATGGAGGGTGGCTAGGCTGCATTGGTAGGAAGTGGGTCTGCATGAGTGGGCCAGCATGGCAGAAGCATCTGCATTGGGATCTACCCTCTCAGGAGGTGGGAGATGTGGGGAGGGTGGGTTGTGGGCAGGCAGAGGAGTTTGCGGTGCAGGGCATGGGTTTGGCAGACTCAAGAGATGTGCAAGGCCACTATGGCCATGAGTGATTTTTGACCCACAGGAGAGGGCCAGCAGGGTAGGAGGCCAGCCAATTGGGTCAGAGGGCATACAGGCCAAGACCTGGATTGGAAACAGCACTGGGGACAACAGTTTAAAAAAAATGGTGAATGAAAAAAGGGATAATGAGCAAGAAGGGAATGGTGCAGTGGCATGGAGAGCTACCCTTTTGGGGACATAGGGGGTTAAGCGAAGGCAGTCTGCAGGCCAGGACAAGGGTTTGGTTGATGCTAGTGTGGGCAAGATGGGCACTCAAATGAAGGGCATTTTTGGACTGGAGGAATGGAAGCTAGTCAGGCCCTACTATGGGCTGTTTCTCTGACACTGTAACAGTGGGGCAACAAGGGCAAAATGCCAAGCGGCCTGCTGGAGGGACACCAGCAGTGAGGCAAACAGAGGCATTAAAGTTCGGCTAACCTGGTAGGTGGTGGCCACTAGGCGATGTGGCCTTTGGGGACCCTAAAAAAGGGTGTGGCAGGGAAGACAGGGGATGGGAACTTGGAGGCCTACAACCTTGACTGTAGGGCAGTTTGGTGCACATGTCTGAACATTTTTTCATCCATCTGCATGCAGTTACCAGAAGGTACAATAATGGCACCCAAGTGAACTCCGATATCCAGCGAAAAGATGATGCAGGAGGTGACAAAATTGATGGGGCAGATGTCACAGTTGGTGGCAGTGTCAAAACAGATAGAGGTGGAGGAAGAGGTGCAGAAAAATCAGAAGGAGCAAGAGGAGTGCCCAGGCAGGGGAAGAGGGGTAAGAGACCCAAATGGATGATGCCACCCCTGGAACCCATCCCAGCACCTCTGCCCATGCCAGAGCTGGACAAGGAGAACTCGGATGGTGGTAAGAATTAATATTTTGACAAAGTCATGCCAATGGGGTACTCTGTGGCATGTTTCACTTGAAGCATTCAGCACCTGGAAGCAATAGGTATTCAGGGTCAGGTATGGGCACAGGAGGGTAGTGCATTACTTGGATGATTTCCTCTTCATCGGGAGTCAAAGGAAGAGGTGTGGAGGATTCTGTAAGATTTCGACCAGATGTGACAGTGGATAGGGATACTGCTGGCACAGGGCAAGACTGAGGGCCCCGCTGAGAGTCCAGGGAGTTCTGGGCATAGAGGTGACATGAAAGGAGGTTGTTTCAGGCTCCCAGGAACAAAGTGGTGCACCTGAAGGGCTGCTGGCCCAGGTGACTGGGAGGAGGAGTTTGTCGCTGGTACAAATGCAGCAACTGCTGGAGCACCTTAATTTCTACCAAGGCAATCAGCCCGGCAGGGCATTTACAAGAAGACTGGGAAGGACCACGGGAAGGCAAAGCTGCTGTACCACTTGGTAGATGTGTCAAAAGCAGTGTGGGAGGACTTCCAGGTATGGGATGAGTTCCTCAACAGCTATAATGGGGTGACGTTCTGGCAGGATGAGTGGAAGTGGAGTATGAACTAGGAGTTATTCACAGATGCCTCAGACACCCTAGGGATGTGGGCATGCTTTCAGGGAGGCTGGATGTTGGAAGCATGGCCAGAGCAGTGGAAAGAGTGGGGAGTATGAAGGACATCACATTTCTGGAGATATTCACGATATGGGAGTCTGTAGTATGGGGCACTAGAATGAAGGGGAAGTGCATTATGTTCTGTGTGAAACAAGGGGTAGTGGAGGTTATTAATAGGCAAGGGGAGGACAGAAACGCTGGGCAGGCTGCTTAGGCACATGGTATTACTCGGGCTGCAGCTGAATCTATCTTTAAAGCACAACATATTGAAGGTCTGAAGAACGAGGTGGCTGACAGTCTTTCCCCTTGCAGCTCAGAAGATTTTGGGAGCTGAGGCCACAGGCAGCTCGCACAGGACCAGGATCCCAGACCAATATTTGAGGCTGGAGGGACACATCCAGGCGCTGTACCAGAGTTCCTGGTCAGCAAACACATTGAGGGTTTGTGAAGCCTGGTGGGTGAAATTTCAGGAATTCAGAGGAAATCATGGATGGCACAGGGACCAACCAGTCAGGGATGAGCAGGTAAGGAGGTATATAGTGGAAAAATGGGAGGAAGGGCTAGCACATGCAACAGTGGTGGTGCAACTGTCACGGCATCAGTTGGGTGAGGCCAGGACAGAGGTTGACCTGATGTAGCAGCCAAGAGGGAAGTAAAGAGGATGCTTGTAGGATGGCAGAGGGGCAGGTAGCCAAGTCAGATGGGAGGCACCCATAAGGGGGCAGTTGCTGGCAAGAGTCCTGGGAGCAACACGACAGGTGTATACACCTCAGCCCAGGAGGCAGTCCTGTTCCGAGTCATTTTTGCGGTCATGGTGGCAGGGGCCTTCCTGGTGGGGGAAGTGGTGGCTCCACGAAAATTGGCTGTGGCGCAAGAATTGCAATACCAAGACATATGGTGGGGGCAGGGTGGAGTGGTCATTCACCTGGCCAGGTCAAAACTGACCAATAAGGGAAGAAAACAAAAGTGTCATTGGTGAGGCAACCACAGTCTACCAGCTGCAACAGTGGGTGCACTGAGTCACACGTGAGCAAACTGGGGAGGCTTTGGGGCTTTTTCCGACATGGGGATGGTTCCCCAGTCACCGGTTTTCAGGTTGGGGCACTGCTGAAGAGGGCATTGGCTTTCATTGGGATGGAACCAGGTGAATTCACCCATTTCTTTCAGATTGGGGTAGCCATGGAGGCAGCAGAGAAAGGGGCTGCAGTGGAACAGGTAAAGAAGTCTGGGTGCTGGAGGTCTGGCTGTTACAAGAGATATGTCAGATACATGTAACAGCAACTCACACGGTTTCTCTTGTTTTCATGGCAGGTTCCAAGAGGAAGGTCTGGATAGTGGGGCATTCCTTCATCTATTGTATGGACAGGTTTGTGGTGGCCACTTCCAGAGGAGGAGTATTGCGTTACAACACGGAACACACAAGGGTGCTATGGAAGGACATTAGGGGCCTGAGATGGGCACAGCTCTTGTCACTATTGGATGATGTAAGGGTCCAATGGGGCACACCAGACTGCGTTATCATACACTTGGGGGCAATGATTTGGGGGCCTGCCATGGGGGAGCTGAGGCGGAACATCCTGGGAATTTAGAACATATTAAGGTGGTGGCCAAAGGTGACAATCGGCTGGTCCGACATTACTTCCGATGGGTTTGGAGGGGCCAATGACATCCAGCTGATTGAGAAGGTTAGAAAACAACTGAATATTAGGGTAGCAAAGGCAGTAATTGAAATGGGGTTGTACACCTGCAGCACAATGACATTTCCTTTGATCAGACTGCAGTGTACAGGACTGATGGGATGCACCTGTCGGATCGGCATGTGCCTATTTCTGAGACCAATTGGAGAACTAGTGAGAGAAAAAGCCAGAAAATTCCTGAGGTACTAGCCCGCAGAGGAGCTTCTCCATCCATCACAAGCTGGAGGAGGGGCAGTGGAAGAAAAAGGAGGAGTGGGAGGAAGGAAAGGGGGAGGGTACATGGGCTGGGAACAAGGAACCCAGACATGGTGTAAAAGCATGGAGGAGACAGGTCCAGGTGCCAGATTCAGAAGTGTCTGGGCCTGGAAAATGAGACCTGCATAAGTGGTGCTGGCCTGGTTCTGGTGTGGAGGAGGGGCCAGATTCACAGTAGCCAGACCTTGAAAACAAGATGGCTAAACAACCAGGGGAAGGAAGAGCGGAACCAAGAAATGCTGATTGAACTGTTTCTGTATAAAACAAAAATTGAAGTATTAACATGGGTTTTGTTAAGATTCTTTGTGCCAAAAATAAACATTGCCAATGAGCAACCAAAGGAAAGAAGTTGCAGCATCCATCATTCCTGGGAGGGTTCAAGGAACACTAGGGCTTGTCAATAAAGGCAGACCAAGTTGTCTGATGGCCCTGCCAGAATATGAGCATGAAAGAGGGAAGGGGTGAGGGGTAGGGGAGGGAGAATCGGGGTAGAAGTGGAGGGCTAGTGACATCACCATAATAGGTGGTAGGGTAATATGACAAGGCAAGCTGGAGCCCCAGGGATTGGCTGGGGGCAGAGCCTCAGGGGTCCTGATCAGGTGTCCTGTGGCAATATATCAGGCCAGGACACCTGCAGGATGCTTAGTTTGTTGGGATTTTTCCCATCCACCCACCACCATTATTAAAGAGAAGGTGGGGGCAAAGGTTTGCCTCAGAGATAAGGATGGGCAGAGTGTGTGCCTGGGGACCTGGCCATGGGGCCTATAAGTGTGGCTGCAGGAGGCAGCCGTAGGCCGAGCCGCTGGGTCATAGCCTCTTAGGGAAAGTTGTGGGCAGAAAGACCTGATGACAAGTGGGAGATGATGCAGAAGAAGAAAAGGTGGAGCAGGAGGAAGGAAAAGGGAAGGGTAGGGTACATGGGCAGGGTACATGGAACTCAGATGTGGTGTAAAAGTGGGGAGGGATAGATCCAGGCATCAGATTCAGAGTGTCTGGGCCTGGAGGAAGAAAGCCCTAGTAAGTGGTACCAGCCTGGTTCTGGTGTGGAGAAGGGTGCCAGATTCACAGTGTCCGGACCCTGAAAGCAGCAAGATGGATGAACAACCAGAACAAGGAAGAGGCCGGACCAAGAAATATTGATTGAACTGTTTTGTATGAAAAATTGAAGTATTAACATGGGTGTTGTAAATATTCTTTGTGCCAGAAATAAACATTGCCAATGAGCAACCAACAGGAAAGAGTTGTAGCATCCATCATTCCTGGGAGGGTTCCGGGCACAATGAAATCATCTACCCTGCTGCAAAACAACAGTTTGGTCTTTTGGGCTGAAATTTGCAGGAAGAAAGCCAACATCACACAGATGTGCCTTTTGGTGGTTTGGTTACAAAATATTACAGGGCTGCAAAGTTACAGCACTCCGAGTTGACACTTTTCACCTAGGATAACATTACGGTGTCTGCCGTGCCTTTCGGGTCCAGTGTCTAGAAAATGGTTTGAGATACGGACTTTTCATTGACAAAAATCTTAGTTCCCACTGGGGGCTAAGTGCAAGACTAACCTGGAAAGTCATAAATAATATGAGGATTTAAATTTTTTTGTACGTTGTATGGTTCCTGAGATACAAGCAATTTAGTATTCAAGTGCTAATTTTCCTGTCCGAGGGCCACTATTATGCCCACATTCTTTGTATTCACTGTGCTTCTCAATGCACCTCTTTTGCACACAAAGTATGCACATTTGAGTTACTATTACGGTTAGTGTTTTTGTTACAATTTCCACTTGTGTTTCCATTACCATTAGCATTTGTATTGGCGCTTGCATTTCCTTTGTCGCTTGTTACTGTTTCCTTGTGCATTGCTATTGCGTTGCCATTTGCATTTACATTTGGTTTACCATTACGTTTGCATTTCCATTACCATTTGCTTTAACATTGGTGTTTTATGACTGTGGTTAGCTTTCTATTACTATATGCATTATCATTTCCATTTCCATCACCATGTGCGTTACCATTTGTGTTTGTATTTGCACTTGTCTTTGCGTTTCTATTTGCGTTACCCTTACTGTTTGCATTTTCATTGATGTATGCTTTACCATCTGAGTTTGGTTTCACATTTGCACTTGCATTTCCATTACTGTTTCCATTTGCTTTTGCACTTGGTTTGCATTTTGTTGCTTTACTGTTTCCTTTAAGCATCACCATTGGCGTTACCTTTTCCTCTTGTGTTTTGTGTTACGTTAGTATTTTTGTTACCATTTGAATTTACCATTCGTGTGTGTGTTTCTGTTATCATTACTGTTCTCATTACTGTTACCATTACTGTTTCTGTTTGCATAACCATTTGCATTTCGTTACTGTTTTCTAACCATTTTCCATTTGCGTCACCATGTCACGTTACCATTTGTGTTTGTGTTTTGCTTGCATTTGTTTGCATTTCCATTTTGTGTTACTGTTTCCTTTGGCATCACCATTACCGTTACTATTTGCATTTGCATTTCCCTTGCATCACCATTTTTGTTTTCATTACCATTTGTGTTACCATTTGAATTTGCTTTTCTGTTACTGTTAGCATTTGCATTTGTGCTTGCATGTCTGTTGTTGCTTGTGCTACTGTTTCCTTGTCGTCACCATGGCGTTACGTTACAGGTGCATTTGCACTTGCATTTGCATTGTGTTTGCATTTCCATTACCGTTGCATTTCAATACCATTTGTGTTACCATTAGTGTTTGCATTTACATTTGTGATTGTTTCCGTTACTATTTGTGTTATCATTTCCATTTGCGTCACTGTGTCCGTTACCATTTGCACTTACATTTGCATTACTGTTAGTGTTGCTGTTTCCTTCTGAGTCACGTTGGTGTTACCATTTTCATTGCATTATCCAATACTGTTTGCATTTCCAGAATAATTTTCATTACGTTTTCATTTGCATCACCATGTGTGTTTACCGTTTGCATTTGTATTTGCACATGCATTTGCATTTCTCTTTGCGTTACCATTACTGTTTGCGTTTTCATTGCCATTTGCATTACCATCTGTGTTTGTGTTCACATTTGCACTTGCATTTCTGTTACAATTTCAGTTCCATTTCCATTTCCTTTTGTCCTTGCGTTTGATTACCATTTGCATTACTGTTTCCTTCGTGTCACCATTGGCATTACCGTTTCCACTTGTGTTTGCATCATCGTTACCATTTGCATTTTCGTTACTGTTTGCATTACCATTTGCATGTGCATTTCCATTATTGTTATTGTTCTTATTACTGTTATCATTACCATTATGGTTGGCATTACTCTTAGTGTTAACATTCCCAATTAGGATTACCGTTACCAATGCGTTACCATTACTGTTAGATGTTACCATTACTGTTAGGGTTATTACACAAAATGGGAAGCATGGCCCCTGTTCTCCTACCACGACATAACATTCACTGACTTTTTGGCAAAAATTCTTAGCCCCCATGGGGCTACTGTAAGTGCAAAACTATCTAGAAAAGTCAGAAATAACATGAGATTTTATTTTTTTCTACTTGATACGGTTCCTCAGATGTAAGCAATTTAGTATTTCAAGTGTTCATTTTCGCCTCCAGGGGCCATTATTATGCATACATTCTTTGTATTCACTGTGATTCTGAATGTGCCATTTTGGGCAAAAAAGTGTGTGCTTTCCCATTACTGTTACAGTCAGCAGTTCTGCTTGCATTTCCGTTACCGTTTGCTTTAGCGTTTCCTTTTATGGCACGTGTGCAGTATCCTTTCGTTGCACTTCCATTGCATTACTGTTACCATTTGCGTTTCCATTACTGGTTTTGTTTGCGGTTCCTTTTGCGTCACCCGTGTGCTTTATCATTTGCTTTTGCATATGCTCTTCTGTTTGCATTCCATTTCAGTATCTCTTTCCTTAAGGGACAGCATTGGTGTTACTGTAGCGTTTGCTTTTCAATTGCATTACCTTGACTGTGCATGCTACCATTAGCATTTGTGTACTGTACATGCTTATGTTTGCGCTTTCCATTTCTGTTACTCTTCCTTTCTCGTCATCGTTGCTGTTACGAGACTGTTTACATTTCCAGTTGTGTTACTGTTACTGTTTGCATGTTCATCACCATTTTTGTTTCTGTTGGCCTTAGCATTTGCGCTTTAAGTATCATTTCCATTGTTGATTGTGTTACTGTTTCCTTCTGCATCGCCGTTGCGTTACCATTTGCATTTCTGTTTGTGGTTCTCTTACCATTTGCATTTTCATTACCATTTGTATTTCTGTTGGCATTAGCATTTGTGTTACTGTTTTGTTACCATTTGCATTTCTGTTGCCATTAGCATTTATCGTTACCATTTTGACTTGCGTTTCTCTTACGATTCGTATTAGCATTTACTTTGCATCACCATGTGCATTACCATTTGCACTTGCGTTTGCATTACCGTTACTACTTTCCATTCACTATTTATAGTGCACATTCTCAAAAAGAAGGGAAATTTTTAAAAGCAAACTTAATTTAATTCATCAGTTAGGGTTGTCCCACAGTGACAAAAGCAAGGAAATTTGGTGTTAGGTTGAAAACCCTAACTGAGCATTCCCCCCACACCACCACCACACACACACACACACACACACACACATATGCAAGTAGGTTAAGGACCAAGGCAACACAACTAATCACACACAGCCAGCAGCAGGTCACAGAACTAACATACAACTATCTAAATCACAAAACCACACACCCATACTCCCGCTGGCTCCAGCATGGTGTTGTCACTGCTAACTCTGATCCCAGACATCCCAAGCACTGCAAAACACATATCACTATGCACAACTGGGCATCTTCGCCACATGCTGCCATAAACACATAACACACACAACACATATAGTATTTTGGGGTTCACAAGATCAAAAACGGATTTTACCCATTCCCTGATATACTTTGAAAATGACTTTCGCTAAAGTCACAGTGTTGTGATATGTATTTGTGACACTTCCGTCTTTGCAACAGTATTTTGTGAAACTATTTTCCATGCTTTTGCAAATTCAACACTGTGGTGTCATCCATTGCCGACATTATTTTGCAACACTATTTTATATGCTTTTGCAAATTCAGCACTTTCGTGTCTTTCATTTGCTACACTTTCATATTTGTGGAAGTATTTTGCAACAGTATGGTCCTGATGACTGCACATCTTTGCCATCGTCCTGCAAGCAAAGCGGTTGGGTCCTTTGGGGCTGAAATTTGCAGTGTGGCAAGCCCTAGTCCCACAGATCTGCCTTTTCCTGCTTTGGTGCTGCAATACTTAAGCATGACAAACTTACACTGTTCTAAAATTATGCAATTTGCCATAGACTAACACTGCAATTCCCATGGTGCCTTTTGCCACCCATATCTTGAAAGCAGTGAAGTACACAGTTTTCACCACTGCCAGCTGAAGTTAGATTTCTTTTGTCGGAGTGGAACAAACCTAACTAATGCATTAAATGGATTTTTTGCCTCTAATTTCCTTCTTTTGAGAATGATAATGAGAAATAGTGAATGTAATGTGGCGCTGGAGCATGAGCCATATGATGTTTTGTCACTTAGTAACATTGTGCCCGCAAATGCAAATAGTTATGCATGGTGATACAAAGTGAAATAGAAAGAGAAACAGTAGTGAAGACAGAAATGTTAAAACAAAGCAAAAGCAAGCGTAAATGAAAACGCAAGGGTAATGCACATGGCAGCGAGACTAGAATGGTAAGTGAACGGGAATGGAACTGCAAGTTAAAATGGTAATGGTAACAGTACGTAAGCGCACAGCCTGGTTTTCCCAAAAGCTGCATAAAGAAAGACAGTGAGTACAAAGAATGTATGCATAATAATGGTTCTCGGAGCAGAAAATGAGGAGTTGGAATACTTAATTGCTTATATCTCAGGAACCGTACAACGAGAAAAATTAAAAGTCATATGATATATGACTTTCCTGGCTGGTTTTGTTCTTAGCCCCCACTAGGGGCTAAACAGTTTTCAATGAAAGTCCGTATCTCATACCGCTTCCTAGATACGGGCCCTGAAAGACACGGTGAACGCTGTAATGTTATCCTATGGGAAGAAAAAGAAATGTTTGGAGTGCCATAACATTGGCTCCTGTAATATTTTTTCACCAAGCAACAACAAGGCACATGTGTGGGTTGTTGGCTGTGTTGCTTCAAATTTCAGCCCAAAAGACCAAACCGTTATTTTTAGCAGGAGCCAAAGGATTCCTGTAATGCGTCGGACCGCGTAATGTTATCCTATGAGAAAAATTGTCAAATTTGGAGTACTGTAACTTTGCCGCCATGTAATATTTTTCAACAAAACACTGAAAGGCACATCTGTGAGATGTCAGCTGCGTTCCTCCAAATTTCAGGCCAAAACACCAAACTGTTCTTTTGCAGCAGGGTGCCTAAGAATTGCTGTCATTTTCCCACAACCTAGAAAAGTACTGTCAAGTTTGCTAAAGCTTTGCAAATTCATTCGATAGTGTCGTAAGTGCAACAGTACTTTGAGAAAGTACTTTTTCAGAAATTTGAAAAACATATTTCTGGGGTGTTTTACCTCAAGTAAAGACATGGCTAGCATCCTCAGGGTCTGACTAGGTGAATACAAAAAGAATTAAGTTGCTAGATGGTCCCAATTTTAAATGCCAAGCATTTTTCTGATCGCTAACTGAAACAAAATGGTGGATTTGCGACAGTAAAGGGTCATTTGCAAAAGTAAAATCTGCATTTGCGACACTGTCGAACATTTTAACTTTTCCCATTGACTTATAATAGGAACTTGTTTTTTGAATAACTTTTGAACCATTTAATATTTTTTCACAAAATCTTCAAAAGGCACATAGGGGACCCTGGCTGCACGTTCCTGAAGATTTTTAACTGGTCGCTCAAACCGTGCGGCCTGTAGAAGCGACAGTAAAATTCCAGAAAAGCGTAAATGCACATACAGATCATGCTTAATAACTCTGCAGACGATATGTGACTGGTACATAATCTTGCAGATCCTAGGGTGATTGGGTCTTGATCGTGTATTGCAAACTTCAGGCAAATCTGTCAAACAGTTGCAAAGTTATTAAGATGCAAAATTTTGGGTTTAAAATGTAAATGGCTCCTCAACTCCCAACTACAGTGGCACTACCATGCCACTATTTTATATATATATATCTATATATATATATATATATATATATATCTATATATATATATATATATATAGATATATATATAGATATATATAGATAAAGATATATATATATATATATATATATATATAGATATATAGATATATAGATATAGATATAGATATAGATATAGATATAGTTAGTGATTACCCCATTTAAGGTTAAATCTGAAACTTGGCAGCTTAATAACTTTGCAACATATGACGGATCTGCATGAAATTTGACATGCACAGTTTGGTAACATAGATCTTTGACCTGCCAAGTTTTGTTATGGTTGGATGTATGCTTGTGGAGCTACAGAGTGCCAAATCACACATAAATTATGGGTTTTGTATGTTTCTTTGCTCGAGCCTCACAAGTTGCATGGTTTGCATGATCAGTCTGAAAACTTCATGGAGCATGCAGCTGGGGTCTCAATGTGCTTTTCTTATATATTTCATGAAAAATATTAAACGGTTCCAAAGTTATTATAACAAAACTGTTCCCCATTATAATCTATGGGAAAAGTTAAAATAATCTGAAGTGTTGTAATGCAGTTTTTACTGTCATGAATGACCTTTTACTTTCGTGATTCAGCCATTTTTTTTCAGTTGGTGGTCAGAGAAAAGCCTGGCATTTAAATTTGGGACCCTCTAGGGACACAATTCTTGTTGTGTTCACCTAATTGAGCCCTGAGGATGCTAGCCATGTCTTGTCTGGGGCAAAACACCCAGAAATATGTTTTCACATTTTGTAAAGAGTAGTGTCATTAAGTACTTTTGAATATGCAACACTTTCATGATTTTATTTGTGAAAGTGTCATGATTTATGTAGTACGTGGAGACACTATGGTCAAAACAACAGGAAATGTTTGCCATCCTGCAGCAAAACAAAAGTTTGGTCTTTTGAGCTGAAATGTACAGGAAGAAAGCCAACATCCCACAGATGTGCCTTTTGGTGGTTTGGTGACAAAATATTACAGGGCTGCAAAGTTATGGCACTCCAAAGTTGACAATTTTCCCATAGGATAGCATCACAGTGTCTGAGTCGCTTTCAGGTCCGTAGATTCAAAAATGCTTTAAGATACGCCTTTTCGCTAAAATTTTACCCCAATGGGGGGCTAGGTATAAAACTAGTCTTTAAAGTCATAAATAATATGGAGATTTTTAATTTTATTCTATGTCATATGGTTCCTGAGATATAAGTAATTTAATATTCCAAGTGCTCATTTTCTGCTCTGAGGGCCATTATTATTGCCACTTTCTTTGAATTCACTGTTCTTCTGAATGCACTTTTTGGAAAAAAATGTGTGCATTTTTAGTACTGTAACCGTTAGTACTTCCTCTTGTGTTTCCTTACTGTTTCTGTTTACGTTTACGTCACCATGTGCATTACCCTTTGCATTTGCATTTAAGCTTATTTGCGTTACTATTACTGTTTGCATTTTCGTTGCCATTTTGTTATTGGCGTTCACTTTTGTGTCACCATGTGTGTTACCATTTATGTTTGCATTTGTGCTTGCATTTGCATTTCCATTTGCATTTCTGTTTCCTTTGATGTCATCGTCGGTGTTACCATTACCATTTGTGTTTCCAATTCATGCATTGTTACTGTTTGTGTGTTCGTTATTGTTAGCATTTTCTTTGCCATTAGCATAGTGTAGTACAAAACATTCTGTGTTTGCTATTTTTCTGCACTGTCTTGTGTAATGCATATCATGATCACTGTATGGTTGATTGGTCTGACATGTGGAAAGCCCTTTACGTAAAAGTACTTGCCAGTTTTGTTTGGTGAAAACTGCTGTTCCTATCCAGAGTTATAAGCATTTGAAGTGCCCCTTCACAGTTATAGATTTTTCAGCCACAAGTTCTGCCATTTTAGTGCATTTTCGCAGCGATTTCTGCCATTTTGTGGTGGAAGAATTCTTAGAGTTGCAGAAATTTAACAATTGAATATCTCTGGAATGGTTTGGTCTTTTCACATGAAATTTGGAGGGTGTTGAGTGGATGTCCTAGAGATGTGAATTATGCTGTTTACATGTTGGGAAAATAATTTGCTGTGGAGATACTGCATGACACACTTATCATTTTGGGCATAGCATTAGGGGTTATTCATGTCTTGTCCCTGTACCCAAGGGTTCTGATCTTAATGGACAGGTGCTGAGGTCTTCCTCGACAGCTCATCCCACCTTGATGGTGTTATGTAATGCCAGATCTATTAAAACAAGACAGCTATTATAGCTGATCTTGTTGATCAACTGATCTGGCTTGCAACACCAAGACCTGGCTGGATGAAACCCAAGTCCTATATTGGCCTCGGCAGTTCCAGCCAGGTTCTCAGTGATACACCATCCAAGGTTGGATCTAGGGCGGAGTGGCCATCATGTTTAAGACTGAGCTGGTCCTTGTGGATGTGCCATTGGAAGTACCAGATCCTTTGAATATATCCTGGGAGAGGTGTAGGCTGGAATTCTCCTCATTTACTATCCACCAGGTGATGGTGGAGAATTCCTGGAGGAGATAGAATACTTCATCATCGACATGGTGTTGAGGTTTCCCAGACTGATAGTTCTGGGGACTTCCAATGCCTGGGTCAACGATGAACTCTTGCATTTTGGTCAAAATCTCCTCCAGCTGTTGATGATGCTGCTGGGCCTAACACAGTTTGTTACCTCCTCGACCCATGTAAAGGTCATTCATTGGATCTGATCTTCCTTTTGGTATGGAGATCACTGATCTGGGGTGGAACCAGTCAGCTGGTCTGACCATCACACCATAAGTTTCAGTTTCAGGGCCCCCAATAGGTCTGCCCCTATGGAGATGGGTTGGTACCACCCTTTAGGGTATAAAACCCAGTGACCTAACGGCGGTACTGGACCTATCGGGCTTGTTGAGTGAATGCATGAGTCCAGATGATCTCATACTAGCCTATAATAAGGCTGTGGGAGATGCTCTGCACAAGATTGCTCCTGTTCATGTTCGGCATCTCACTCTTCGTCCAAGGAGCCCTTGGTTTGATGGCTCCTTGAAGGAGTTAAAGATTGCCTGAAGGTTGGAGAGAGTCTGGGGAAGTCCGATAATGATGTTGACAGGCTTAGGTTGATGGCACATTATGATGGCTATCAATCAGAAATCACCCATAAGAAGGCAGAGTTCCTGTCCAGGAAGATTTCTGCTGCACAAAACTGACCTGCTCAGCTTTTCCGCTACTGTGGACAGATTGTGCAATCCAATCTGCCTCCAGCCCAGAGAAGCTTTTTCTCAGCTAAGATACGAGGAGTTCTCTTGGTTCTTTGCAGATAAGGTTGCCAGCAACAGGTCTGGTATGGGTCTGATCTCTCCTATAGGGGATTGCAGTGGTCGACTGGAAGTGACATGTACTCGGTCTGTCTGGTCAGAGTTTCGCCTGGGAGTTCAGTGACATTGTAACGATAATCCAAACACTGCAACCAACCAGTTGTAGTTTGATCCAGGCCCTACACTCTCTTAGTAGGATGTGTGGAAGTTATCTGCCCAATCCTTGCTGACATTGTCTGGAAGTCTTTCAAGAGGGAGTCTTTCCTGACCCCTCAAGGAGGCGGTCATTTGACCACTCCTTAAAAACCCTCCTTAGATCCAGATTGTCTAGATAACTACTGACCTATCTCTAACCTGCCATTTGTTGGTAAGGTTATTGAAAAGGCAGTTGCGTTGCAACTGGATGATCATCTTATAAATCACAATGTCTATGATACTCTCCAGTCTGGTTTTAGGAAGAAGCATAGCATGGAGACTGCCCTTGTCCGGGTATTGGTGATCTCCTAATGGCCAGAGATTGAAAGGCATGTACCATTCTGGTCTGTCTCGATCTCTGCTGCATTTGACACTGTAGACCATGGTGTGCTTTTGGATCACCTGCAGGTTTATTGTGGGCTGTCTGGTACAGTCCTCAAATGGTTTCATTCTTACCTCACAGACAGGTTTCAGAGAGTTGCCACTGGAAGTTATTCCTCTGGTGCTCATTTCCTGCCTTGTGGGGTACCACAGGGCTCCATTTTAGCTCCCATGTTGTTTGCAGTGTATATGCTGCCATTGGGAGAAATCATCAGGCGATACAGTTTGGGTTTTCACTGCTATGCAGATAATACCCAGCTGTATCTGTCTTTTCTGCCTGGCCAGGATGATGCACTCTGCATGCTGAATAATTGCCTTGCTGAGATCAGACTCTGGATGAGTTCCAGCTGGCTGAGACTGAATCTGGATAAGACTGAGGTATTGGTAGTGCAATAGTTCTCAGACTTTGTCACAGTGAGCCTCCCCAAATCCATGGAAAGATTTTGAGCCTCCCCAAAAACTGAAATAATCTTGGGCCTCCCCAAGAAAAACAGCATACTGTACTTCGCAGTACACCATGAATAAATTGAAAGCCCTTTGAGTACTTGGCTCACATTCAGTTCTTTGTCTTATTCTGACTTAGAACCTTTGAAAAGAGCTCCTGTGCTCAAAGGTGTTATCTGAATAACAAAAAATAAATAAAAATAAACAAATACTATTCAGCTTATTGTAACACCCCCCATAACACACACACACACACACACACACACACACACACACACAGCCAACCTACATACTCTGCTATTTTCATTTTGAACCATTGTTACCTTTTTCAGTACCTTCATGGGTCAGATTACTTTCTCTCTCTGTTTCCTCTATGTGAAATAATCTTCCTACATACTTTGCCTCTCCCCATCCTTCCTGCTCCTATGCAACTTCTCAGGATCACTTTGTCTTCCTGCTAGTGCTGTTAGCACTTCTTTCCTCAACCCTTGTATTTGGGATGTTCTGCCAACAGGCTACAAATTCATCAATTACCACCACTCATTATTAGTTCATTGTTCATATTTGTTTGCACTATTGGCTATTGAGTATTTCTTGATCTGTTTTACAGTTGTCTTTTGAAATGTATTCACTCCCACCTTTCCCAGGTACACCTGAAATTAGCCTTTCATTCACCTTCCTTGTCACCTATTGGTAAATAAATACATTAAATTCACCTACTATTGTCCTCTTTCAGTTTGCATAATCTCTTCACACAAAATATATAAAACTCAATTTAAATACAGTACTTTTCAGACTTGCTTGAGCCTCCCCTGGAACAGGTTGGGCCTCCCAGGGAGGCTGGCCTCACCATTTGAGAACCCCTGTGGTAGTGGAACCAAGTCGGCCGGGGCAGGTTTGGGAGCTGGACAACCATCAGCTTGTTACTTGGTGGTATGTTGCTCCTACCTCCAATCAGGTGCGTAAATCTGGGCATTATTTTTGATGGTGGTTTGACCCTAAAATCTCAGGTGTCGGCTGTCATCAAATCCTCTTTACCATCTGAGGAATATCACCTGGGTGGAAACACCTGGTATCTCAGGGTGATCTTCCAACATTGGTCCATGCCTTTGTCACTACCCATCTTGATTACTGCAACTCCCTTTACCTAGGGCTACCTGGGGTTGATATCTGCCACCTGCAGCTAGTGCAGAATGTGGTGGCCAGGCTTTTGACTGGTACATTTAGAACCAGTCATATTGCACCTGTGCTCCGTGAACTACACTGGCTGCCTGTTAGGTAGCAGATCACCTTTAAGGTTGGTTTACTAACCTTTAAAGCTCTACATGACCAGGGACCCAGTTACCTGAAAGATCTCCTGATTCCCTACTGCCCCTTCGTCCTCTCCGCTCCACCAATGAGGGATTGCTAGAGTTTCCCAGGGTTCGATTAAGGACATCGGGATCTCGTGCTTTTGCTTTTGCAGCACCAACCCTGTGGAATTCTCTACCTCGTTGGTTGAGAGAATGCCTAACCATCGATAGTTTAAAACTGGTTTGAAAACATATTTATTTAGTTTAGCATTTATTTAATTATGGTTGTTACATTTTAATGCTGTTTTAAACACTTTTTATCTTTATGTATATGTTTATGTACAGCGCCTTGGCTTTGAAAGGCGCTATAAAATAAAGTTTATTTGATTTGATTTGATTTGATTATGCATGGTGCTAATGGCTTGAAATTTATAGTGTAGGTAGCCTAGTGGTATGGAGATGTCTTTCAATGATTTGGTTCACAGATCACCATTGTGCCATTCATCTAAAATGAAGTGAGAAACAGAGTTTTTGCTACTGTTGGATCACATCGTCTTTGTGCTGTTATCTTGGAAACAAAGCTAGATACAAACTTTTCATGACATTGTAGTCTTACATCCGCTTGATGTAACCATTTCCTTTTGCAATTACCTTTATGTTCCCTCACCGTTGCATTACGTATTTGATTTTCCTTGCACTTCTGTTACCATTTCTGTTTCTATTTATTTTTGTCACTTTTACTATGACTGTTAGTGTTTATGGTTACATTACCATTACCATTAATGTTCCTTTCGCATTTTCATTTGTGTCACCATTACCATTCGCATTTGCAATACCATTTACAGTACCACTTGCATTTGCATTCCTGTTTTCATTACCATAACTGTTAGAGCTTGTGCTTGTATTCATGTTTCTGTTGTGTTACACTTACCATTAGTGTTTGCATTTCACTCACCATTACCATTACTATTAGCATTAGCATTACTGTTACAGTTATTACACAGACATGGGCAGCATGGTGGGGCACTGAGCTCCCACCACCACATTCATTCACTATTTATATTGCACATTCTCAAAAGAAGGAAATTCATGGCAAAAAATCCATTTAATGCATCAGTTAGGGTTGTTCCACAGCCAACAAAAGTGAGGAAATTCAGTGTTAGGTTGCCCACCTTGCACCCGTGCCACCCCACCCCCACCAACAGGCATTGGGGTGTGTGCTGGGGTCTTCGGGTTCTAACTCTCACCTCATTCTCCTATACTGCAACAGATGCATTAAACTGAGTTTTTGCCATGAATATATATATATATATATATATATATATACTGTATACACACACACATATATATATATTTTATAGGGGTGCAGTCATGCCCCTGTATTTAGGGTTGAGTAGGCGCATTAGTGTTAAACCTCAAATTGTGTGAGTTAATAACTTTGCAACTGTCCAACGGATTTGCACAAAATTTAGAATTCATGGTCTGACATGATAGATCTCTTGATTTGCCAAGTTGTGTTTCAGTTGGACATATGGCTTTTGTGCAGCAAAGCACCAAAAGTGCACTTTTCACCACTTTTGCATGTTTCTTACCTGTGGCTCTTCACGGACACTGTGTGGTCTATTGGTCCAAAACTTGGGACATAGAAAGAGCGTGGGCCAAGGCACATGCCAGCATTTGTTTGGTGAAACATATTAATTTGTTCAAAAGTTATTCAACTTTTTTCTAATAAAATGCTTTGTTGAGATTTTCCAAAAATACATATACAGGAAAAAAAAAGAAAACAAAGAAAAAACAATACAGTACCATACATATCAAGACTTTCCTGAAGCCATCTAGCTCTTTTACATTGATGGTTCCCCACCCCATCCTTCTACTTTCCCCACACACCCTCCTCCTCTCTGAAACATTTCCAATAATTTGCCACTATTCACTCTCCCTCCTCCCTAATCTCCACCCCTATTTCTGGGACTGCTATCCAATTGCATTGTATGGTAGTACCTTGGACACCTATGCTAATGAAGAATGACCTTTTTCCCCTGTCGCTGTCCTACTTTCCAGGAAGACTGAAATATTACTATCTGTCAGGTATCTTAAACCTCCCAGCCATAAATTCTGTAAATTGCTTCCATATCTCATTAAACTTAGATGCACTGTGAAATTGTGTTGCTATCAATTTTCTGCATAGAAAGCTATATAGATTTCCTGAACCCATTCTCTGAGTGGTGGCGCAGTATCTTTAATCCAGTATCTAAGAATGAGAAGCAATGGTACCGCTGAGATAAGAGCAAAATAATATTTGTATGTTTGGGATGATATGGCTGAAAGGTTACCCAATATGCAGGTCTCAATATCGAAGTGGCATGCTCCTTTAAATAATGGATCTGCAAATTTTATTACCTGTTGTCAAAAGATTTGAATTATCGGGCAAGACCATAGCATATGTATTAGAGTTCCCTGTTCTTGTAAACATCTGTGACATATGCCCTCTTGATTCTTACCCATTAATTTAAGTTTTGTGGGTGTATAAAATAAGTTATGTAATATGTTGAAATGAAGAAGCCTTAATCTATCCTGTTTCAACCATCTATAATTAGTCATCCAGACCTGTTCCCATTTATCTGAATCATAAGAGATGTCTGCAGAATGCTTCCAATAAAAATGCAGTCAGGGTACTTCTGCCAAAGTTTTGCCAATAAAATTTATAGATTTTAGACATAGTTCTGGGTTGAATTGCTGCTTGAAAGATTTGCCCTTATATTTCCATCATCTTAGAGGTCCAGGGTGGGGATCCTAAATTTGACTGGATACATTTTAAGCTGTAAAAATTTGAATCCAGGTAGAGATCCTATACCCAACTTTTGCTGGACTTGTTTGGGGAATCAAATTTATTATCTGATATTAGGTCTGATGGAGATACATCTTTTGGTTCCTCCAAATGAAGAAGAAATAGGTTTATTCCCTATTTGCAGGTTCCGTTATGAGAAACTAGCTGCCCCAAATCCATCTCCTATCCAAGATTGTATAGTGCACACCACTGGGCATGTGCCTCACTGACCATGTAATGGGGTTGTGATGCCAAGACTTAGGTAATTTTTTCTGAGGGATATACAGTAATGCCCTAGTTGATAAATGATGTTCCCAGGCTCTAGCTCTTTCTATTTTAAGCCACACCAATTGTGATTCCAAGTTCTCTTGGGACGTCAGCCACTGAAGATATTTGGTACTATGGAGGCTAAATAATATAAAATAAATGTGGTATACCAACCCTCCCTTTTCGTTCCATAGTTAATTTACAGATTGCTCTTCTAGGTTTTTACCCTTCCATAAAAGACTGACCAAATAGAATCTATCCTTTTAAACCATGCCTTAGGGAAGAATAATTCAACATAGTAAGGGATACATAATTCTGGAAGTATCACCATTTTAATTATGTTTGCTCTTCCCCACAAAGAAAGTGGTAATCCTGCACCTTTTAAATCTTGTTGCATCTGTTTAATAACTGGGTCAATGTTTAATA
This sequence comes from Neoceratodus forsteri, assembly GCA_016271365.2. Lineage (NCBI taxonomy): Eukaryota > Metazoa > Chordata > Ceratodontiformes > Ceratodontidae > Neoceratodus > Neoceratodus forsteri. The sequence continues at coordinate 1,219,613,525 of CM057459.1, read as the reverse complement.
ATTCCAATGTATTGATATCTGGGCAATCTCTATTCCCATAAATGTGATTGTTTTAGATGCCCACCCCAGTCCCAACTCCTCTACATCTCTCCTGGAACAAGTTGAATTCAATGAAAGAACCAATGTTTTATTGCAGTTCAGTTTATATCCAGATAGAGCACTAAACTGCTCTATTATTTTCAACACTTCTATTAGAGACACTTGCCAACTTGAGAGATGTAAAGAATGTCATCCACAAATATGGACATTTTATACCCTTATCTCCTTTACACCATTAATTTTCCTATCCAAAGGTTCGCTATACAAATTGAATAGCATAAGGGACAAGGGACAACCCTGCCTAGTACCCCTTGTGAGCCTAAACTGTCTAAGGTGACCCCATTACAAAATATTCTCACTGAGGGAATGTATATAAATCTAAAAGTTATTCAACTTTTAATTACCCATTATATCATATGGAAAAACTGATATGTATATTTTGCGAAAGGAGAATGGCAATCTGGCTATCTGGTCTTCCCTCACAGATGAAGATTTTGCATGCTTGCAGTGGAAGATTTTCTTGTGGCTGAAAAGTTTGTTATCTCACTGGTGAAATATTTTTAAAGGTGTAAAACTTTTGAATTGCATATCTCATTAATGGTTTGCACTATTTACTTGAAATAGACAGGGTGTTGAGAGGATTCCCTAGAGGTGTGAATTATGCTGTTTAGGTGTTGGGGAATTAAGTGGTTCCATAGATATGACATCACAAAGTAGAGATTTTACCTATAGGATTACATTGTGGCATCTGTCATGCTCTTTCGGTGCCTGTATCTCAAAAATGAAGTGAGATAAGTTTCACCTACTGGTGGCTCAGATCACCGTTAGATGATCTATGCCACAGAAACAAGATTTTAAACCACACAGTAAGCCTGTAGTGGATTATTTTTCATAGGTTGCACAATTCATGACACATTGTCAAATTACTTAGACAAGGGTTCAAAGGTGCATGTGCAGTGCATTTCAGTGTCCATATCTCAGAAACTATGTGAGATATCGAGTTTGGTCATTCTGATGTCACGTGAAGTACTCATCCCTCAATCCCACCTCCCCAATTGTCCCACACCAACAGGCATCGGGTGTGCCATGGGATCATTAAACACAACTCTCATCCCATTCCATGTAAGACAGCTAATATGGTACAGTATAGGAGAATGGGGTGAGAGTTAGGAATGGTAACTCCTATGGCACACCCCAATGCCTGTTGGTGTGGTCAATGAGGGGTGGTGGTGGTAGATTTGTTAATTAACTTTTGAACAGACTAATATTTTCTCACCAAATCTTCAAATGGCACATCAGTGATCCAAGGGCTTTCTACCCTTTACTTGTCAGCCCACAGCATAAAGCCATTTCTAAGATCCCGATGACAAAAAATGTCAACAAAATCCTGACTGTTGTGTTTTCAACACTTTATATCTCAGAAACCATTCAATGAATTCACACCATATTTGGTAGATCATATTACCTATCCATAGAGAATATGCATGCCAAATTTCAAGAAAAACTGTTTAATGGCTACGAAGTTATTAACCCTCAAAGTCTGAACTTTAATATATGCTATTGGAGTGCAGTTGTGCCCTATATTTAAGGTTGTATAGTGTGAAAAGAATGCATTTTTGCATTTTGTGTGATTTTTGTTCATGGTGCTGTGTGACACTGTGTGGTCTATTAGTCTGAAACTTATGATGTGGAAAGTGCTTGGGTGGGAGGAATATGCCAGCATTTCTTAGTTAAAATATTAATCCATTCAAAAGTTATTATAACTGAAAGTTCCAATTATATCCTATGGGAAAATTTATATGTATATTTTGCGATGTCCATGGGGAAGACCAGATGACCCTAGGGCCTGGAGGGCCCATGCTCCCACAGATGCATATTGTTATGCAGATATGGGCAAGTTGGTGGGAGTGTGGGGCCCTCTCCCACCAATACATGTTTTTTAGTAGTCATTATAGGGGTGTAGCTATGCCCCTATATTTATGGTTGAGTAGGCATTTTAATGTTAAACCTCAAATTCTGTGCATTAACTTTGCAACCATTCAATGGACTTGCTGAAATTTGGAATGCGTGGTTTGGTATGGTATTTCTTTGATTTATCAAGTTGCATTTCAGTCAGACATAGAGTTTTGGCACAATGAAGCAACTAATAATGCACTTTTCATCACTTTTGCTTGTTTTTTTCATGGCACTGCATGGACACCATGTAGCCTATTCGTCTGAAACATGTGAAACAGCGGAAGGTCATGTCAGATTTATCTAATTGATTTCTTGGACTGGGTGACCAAAGTAGTAGACCAGGAGGGCTGTGGACATGGCCTACCTAGATTTTAGCAAGGCATTGACACAGTCCCACACAAAAGATTGATAGTCAAATTAACCAGCCTAGTAGTGGGTCCCAGGGTGGTAGCCTGGGTAAAACATTGGCTGGACAACAGGACACAGAAGGTAATTGTAAATGGAGTCCACTCTGAAGAAAGAGGGTTACTAGTGGGGTACCACAGGTCCAGTATTGGGTCTAGTCCTTTTCAATGTCTTTATAAGTGACATTGCAGAGGACTGGAAGGAAAGAGTATGCCTCTTTGCAGATGACACAAATATCTGCAACAGAGTTGATGCACAAGGAGGTGTGAAAAGGATGGGAAGGGACTTAGCAAGGTTGGAGGAATGGTTGGAAGTATGGCAGCTAGATTCAATGCAAAGAAGTGCAAAATAATGCACCTGGAAAACAAAACCCAGTAGAAGAGTACACAATGGGGGAGGTAGTAACAAAACAAAAATGAAAGAGACCTGGGGTAATCATATCAGATAACCTTAAGGTTAGAAAGCAATGTGAGAAGGCAGTAGGGAGAGTTGGGTGTTTACTGGGATGCATAGGGCGAGGCATCACCACCAGAAAACAGGAAGTTGTTATTCCTCTGTACAGACAGTTGGTGAGACCCCATCTGGAGTACTGTGTCCAGTTCTGGAGACCCCATCTCCGCAAGGACATAGACAGGATAGAGGCAGTCCAGAGGAGGGCAACTAGAATGATGCAAGGTCTGCAGAGAAGCCATATGAGAAGAGACTAAAAGAGCTTAATATGTATACCCTTGAGGAAAGGGGGGGACATGATAGAAATGTTTAAGTACCTCAGCGGAATCAACAAAGTCCAAGAGGGTAGCATCTTTCAGAAAAAGAGACATGCATGAACAAGGGGACACAATTTAAAGATAGAGCGGGGGCGGTTCAGGGGCAATGTGAGGGAGTATTTTTACAGAGGGGTGGTAGATGCATGGAACAGCCTTCCTGAGGAGGTTTTGGGGTCTAAACTGTGGGAGAATTTAAGAATACATGGACAGACATAAGACAATTCTTGTGGGGTAGGAAGGAAGAAATAAGCTGTTGGTTAACTAGCATCTGCGGCTTATCCTGTAGGTAGAGAAATGGGCAGGCTAGGTGGGCCAAGCAGTCCTTATCTACCATAGAAGTCTATGATGCTATGTTTCTTTGAAAGAGCTTGGGAAAGGGAACATGCCATCATTTTTGGTGCAAAATATTATTCCTTCAAAAGTTATTACAATTTGAAGTTCCCATTATATCCTATGGGAAAATTTATATCTGTATTTTGTGATGCCCATGGGGAAGACCAGATGACCCTAGGGAAGACCAAATGGCCCAAATTTGCATGACCACAATGCAATAACAGTTTGGTATCTTTATTTGAAATGTGCAGGTTGTTGAGGGATTTCATAGAGATGTGACTTATGCTGTTTAGATGATGGGAAATTAATTGGTTGCAGAGATATTCAATGACATATTTAACGTTTCTCCAAAAGGATTATACATTGCGATCAGTGCCATGACTTTTGGCACTGTTATCTCGAAGCGAGTGAGATATAGACTTTTGCTAGTAGTGACATATCTCACCTTCATGCTATTAGAAAAAGATTTCAAATCACAGAGTAAGCCTGCAGGGAATTTGTTTCGTATGTTGCACGGTTCATGAGATATTGTGAAATTAGTGTCACAAGGGTTCAAAGAGTGCCTGTCCAGTGCTTTTCGATGCCCATATCTTGAAATGATGTGAGATATGGGTTTGGCCATTCCGATGTCACGTGAAGTACACATCCCTACTACCCCATGCCTCGAACTGTTCACACACCAACATGTATCGGGGTGTGCCATGGGGGTAATCAAGCCCAACCCTCATCCCATTCCATGTGTGCGCAAGCTGATATGGTACAGTATAGGAGAATGGGGTGAGAGTTAGGCATGTAGTAGTTATTATAGGGGCATAGTGGTGCCCCTATATTTAGGGTTGATGAGGCACTTTAATGTTAAACCTAAAATGTGCGTTAATAACTTTGCAACCATTCTATGGATTTGCAAAATTTGGAATGCGTGGTCTGGTATGATAGAGCTCTGGATTACCAAGTTGCGCTTTCATTGGTCATACAGTTTTGTACAGCAAAGTGCTAAAATGTACCTTTCCCCACTTTTGCAAATTTTGTGTCTGTGGTGCTGCGTGGATACAGTGTGGTCTATTGGTCTGAAACTTGGGGCATAGAAAGAGCTTGGGCCAAGGAATATGACAGAGTTTGGTTGGTGACAACAATATTAATCTGTTCAAAAGTTATTATGATTTGAAGTTCCCATTATATCATTTGGGAAAATTTATATGTGTATTTTATGATGTCTATGGGGAAGACCAGATGACCCAAATTGGGATGACCATATATCAATAATAGTTTGTTTTTTACTTGTAATTTTCAGGGTGTTGAGAGGATGTCCTAGAGATGTGAATTATGCTGTTTATGTGTTGGGGAATTAATGGGTTGCAGAGATATTCAATGATGTATTTAACATTTTTCCCATAGGATTACATTGCGGTCTGTCATGACTTTCGCACCATTGTCTTACAAACAAGCGAAATACAGACTTTTTGCTAGTAGTGGCATAGCTCACTTGCAGGTGAGTTATGTTATTAGAAAAGATTTAAAATCGCAGAGTAAGCCTACAGTGTAATTTTTTTGTACATTGCACGGTTCATTGAGATATTGTGAAATTAGTGTCAATGGGTTCAAAGAGTGCCTGTCCAGTGCTTTTCAGTGCCCATATCTTGGAAATGATGTGAGATATGGGTTCAGTCATTCTGAAGTCACATGAAGTACTCATCCCTACTATCCCACCCTCCCAACTGTTCACACCAACAGGCATCGGGTGTGCCGGTAGGGTCATCAAGCCCAACTCTCATCCCATTCCATGTGTAAACAAGCTGACATGGCACGGTATGGGAGAATGGGGTGAGGGTTAGGCATGGTGACCCATGGAGACACCTCAATGCCTGTTGGTGTGTGGTCATTGGGGGTGTTGGTGTGTTGTTAATAACTTGAACAGATTAATATTTTTCTCACCAAACCTTCAAAAGGCACATCAGTGACCCAAGGCCTTTCTACCCTTTACATTTCAGCCCACATCATAAAGCCATTTCTGAGATCTCGGATGACAAAGAAATGTGAAAAAATCCTGATTGTTCTGTTTTTCAACACTTTATATATCATGAACCACTCAATGAATTCCCACCACATTTGACAGGTTAAATTACCTACCCATAGAGAATATGTATGCAAATCTCAGGCAAAACCTTAATGGATGCAAAGTTATTAACCCTCAAAGTTTGAACATTAACATATATTATAGTGGCATGCTTGTGCCCCTATATTTAGGGTTGACTAGGTACTTTAATGTTAACCCCAATTTTGCACATTAATAACATTGCAACCATTCAACAGAATTGCACGAAATTTAGAATGCATGGTCTGATATGGTAGCTCTCTTGATTTACCACATTGCATTTAAGTTGGACATATTTTTTTTACTGCGAGTGCCAAAACTGTACTTTTCACCACTTTTGTGCTTTTTGTCTGTGGCGCTTGAGACACTGTGTGGTCTATTGGTCCGAATCTTGGGACGTAGAAAGTGCTTGGGCAATGGAAGATGCCAGCATTTGTTTGGTGAAAACATATTAATCAGTTCAAAAGTTATTACAATTTGAAGTTCCCATTATATGTTATGGGAAAATGTATATGTATATTTGCCATGTCCATGGGAAGACCAGATAACCATAAGGAAGACCAGATGGCCGAAATTGGGATGATCATATCTCAATAACGGCTTAGTCTTTTACCTTAAATTTGCAGGAGTTCAGGGGATGTCTTAGAGATGTGAATTATGCTGTTTAGGTGTTTGGGAATAAATTGGTTGCAGAGATATTCAATGACATACTTGACATTCTCCCCATAGGATTACATTGTGATCTGTGTCATGACTTTCAGTGCCGTTATATTGGAAACTAAGTCAGATACAGACATTTTGCTATTGGCAGAGTAGATCACTTTAAGTGATCTATTCTGCTAGAAAAACTGTAAAATCATAGAGTAAGCCTGCAGTGGAAAATGTTTTGGCGTTGCATGGTTCATGAGATATTGCAAAAATTAGTGTCACAAGGGTTCAAAGAGTGCCTGCCCAGTGCTTTTTGGTGGCCATATCTCAGAAATTTTGTGAGATATGGGTTCAGTCATTTCGATGTCACATGAGTACTCATCCCTACTACCCACTGCCCCAAATGTTCACACACAACAGGCATTGGGGTGTGCCATCAGGATCATCAAGCCCAACTCTCATCCCATTCCATGTGTAAACTAGCTGACATTGTACAGTATAAGAGAATCAGGTGAGAGTTAGGATACAGGACTTTGGCACACCCTAATGCCTGTTGGTGTGTGGTCAGTGGGGTTCTGGGGTGGTAGGGCTTTTAATTAACTTTTGAATAGATCAATATATTTCTCACCAAACCTTTAAAAGGCACATCAGGGATCCAAGGGCTTTCCACCTTTACATTTCAGCCTACAACATAAAGTCATTTCTGAGATATTGGATGACACAGAAATGTCAGAAAAATCCTGCTTGTTCTGTCTTTCAACACTTTATATCTCAGAAACCACTCAATGAATTCACACCACATTTGGCAGGTCAAACTAACTACCCATAGAGAATATACATTCAAATTTCAATCAAAACCATTTAATGGCTGCAACGATATTAACCCTCAAAATTTGGACTTTAACATATATTATGGTAGTGGTCACACCTCCTATTTAGGGTTGAGTAGGCACTGAAGTGTTAATCATCAAATTTTAGCATTAATAACTTTGCAACTGTTAAATGGATTTGCATGAAATTTAGAATACATGGTCTGGTATGACAGATTTCTTGATTTACGAAGTTGCATTTCAGTCGGACATACAGTTTTTTAGTGACATGTGCCAAAAATGCACTTTTGCCACTTTTGTGAATGTTTTGTCCCTTGCACTGCACGAACACTGTGTGGTCTATTGGTCCCAAGTTTGGGCCGTAGAAAGAGCTTTGGTAAAGGAACATGCCAGCATTTATGTGGTGAAAAATATTAAACCATTCAAAAGTTATTATAATTTGAAGTTTATATTATATACTATGAGAAAATGTATATATATATTTTACGATGTCCATGGGAAAGACCAGATGACCATAAGGAAGACCAGATTGACCAAATTGGGATGATCATATCTCAATAACGGTTTTGTCTTTTTACTTGAAATTTGCAGGGTGTTCAGGAGATGTCCCAGAGATGTGAAATATGCTGTTTAGGTGTTGGGGAATTCATTGGTTGCAGAGCTATTCAATGACATACTTGATGTTTTCCTATAGGTTTACATTGCAATCTGTGTCATGAATTTCAGTGCTGTTTTCTTAGAAACTAAGTAAGATACAGACATCTTGCTACTGGTGGAGAATATATCACTTTTAAGTGATCTATTCTGCTAGAAAAACTTTAAAATCATAGAGTAAGCCTGCAGGGGAACTTTTCGTACATTGCATGGTTCATGAGATATTGTGAAATTAGTGTCACAAGGGTTCAAAAGATGCCTGTGCAGTGCTATTCAGTGCCCATATCTTGGAAATGATGGGATATATGGGTTTGGTCATTCAATGTCATGTGAAGTACCTAGTCCCTACTACCCATCCCTATCATCCATACACCAACAGGGATCGGGGGTGTGCCATGGGGTCATCAAGCTTGACTCTCATCTCATTCCATGTGCAAGCAAGCTGACATGGTACACTATAGAAGAATGGGGTGAGAGTTAGGCATGATGACCTTAAGGCACACCCAATGTATGTTTTGTGTGTGGTCAGTGGGGTGGCAGTGGTGGTGTGGTAGGGTTGTTAACTAACTTTTGAACAGATGTATATTTTCTCACCAAATCTCAAAGGCACATCACTGACTCAAGGGCTTTCTACCTTTACATTTCAGCCCACAACATAAAGCCATTTCTGAGATACCGGATGACAAAGAAATGTCAAAAATCCTGACTGTGCTCTTTTTCAAAACTTTGTATCTCACAGACCACACCATGAATTCCCATCATGTTTATCAGGTCAAACTACCTACCCATATAGAATATGCTTGCCAAATTACAGGTAAAATTTAAAAGGCTGCAAAGTTATTAACCCTCATAGTTTGAACTTTAACATATATTATAGGGTGTGGTCACCCCTATATTTATGGCTGAATAGGCACTTTAATGTTAAACCTCAAATTGTATACATTAATAACTTTGCAACCGCTCAATGGATTTGCACAAACTTTGGAATGCATGGTCTGGTATGGTAGATATCTTGGTTTACCATGTTGTATTTTAGTTGGACATATGGTTTTCACAGTGAAGCACCAAAAATGCACTTTTCAACACTTTTGCACTTTCTCCATGGCTGTGTGGACACCGTGTGGTCTAGTTGTCCAAAACTTGGGATGTAGAAAGAATGTGGGCCATGGAACATGCCAGCATTTGTTTGGTGAAAAAATATTAATCTGTTCTAAAGTTATTACAATTTGAAATTCCCATTATATCCTATGGGAAAATTTATATGTATATTTTTCAATGTCCATGGGGAAGACCAGATGACCCTAGGAAAGACCAAATGGCCCAAACGGGACAACCATATCTCAAAACGGTTATGTCTTTTTACTTGAAATTTGCAGGTGTTGAGGGCTGTCCTATAGATGTGAATTATGCTGTTTAGGTGTTGGGGAATTAATTGGTTGCAGAGATATTCAATTACATAGTTGACATTTTTCCCATTGGATTACATTGCAGTCTGTATCATGACTTTCGGCACCATTATCTCGAAACTAAACAAGATACAGGCATTTTGCTACTGCTGGATTAAATCACCTTAGGTGATCTAGTCCAGTAAAAAAGCTATCAAATCATAGAGTAAGCCTACAATGGAAATTTCTTTGCATGTTGCAATGATCTATGAGATATTGTGAAATTAGTGTCCCAGGAGTTCAAAGTGTGCCTGTCCAGTGCTTTTGGTACCCATATCTCAGAAACATTTGAGATACATGTTTGCCTGTGCTTGTCACATGATCTATTCACTGTCACGGATACAATTACACTTGCATTTTTTTCTAGTTGTTACAGTTCCCAAGATATGGACAAATTACTATTACAAGTATTCAGTGGCCTATAGGCTTGCTGTATGACTCTGTAGCTATGCATAAGTAGGAGCAGAGACCAGGACGGCCCCAGTCCCACAGATGCATATTGTTTTGCAGAAATGGGCAAGTTGGTGGGAGCACAGATCCCTCCCAATAAAACATGTTTTTAGTAGTTATTATAGGGCGTGGTCATGCCCCTATATTTAGGGTTAGTAGGCACTTTAATGTTAAACCTCAAATTTTGCTCGTTAATAATTTGCAACCGTTGTATGGCTTTGCACAAAGTTTTAATGTATGGTCTGGTGTGGTAGATGTCTTGATTTTCCAAGTTATGCTTCAGTCAGACATACAGTTTTTGAGTAGTGGAGCACCAAAACCTGCACTTTTCACCACTTTTGTGTGTTTTCTTTCCATGGTGCTGTGCAGACACTGTGTGGCCTATTGGTACAAAACTAGGTGTATGAAGAGCTTTTGAAAAGGAACGTGCCAGCCTATGTTGGGTGAAAAATATTAATCTGTTCAAAAGTTATTACAATTTGAAGTTCCCATTATATCCTAATGGAAAATTTATATGTATATTTTGGATGTCCATGGGGTAGACTAGATGACCCTAGCAAAGACCAAATGGCCCAAATTGAGACGACCTATATCTCAATAACAGTTTGGTCTTTTATTTGAAATCTGCAGGGTGTTGAGGGATGTCCTAGAGATGTGAATTATGCTGTTTAGGTAATGGTGATTTAATTGGTTGCAGAGATATTCAATTACATATTTAACATTTCTCACATAGGATTACATTGCAATCTGTGTCAGGATTTTTGGCACTGTTATCTCAGAAACAAAACGAGTTATAGACTTTTGTTAGTAGTATCATAGCTTACCTGCAGGTGAGTTATGCCATTAGAAGAAGATTTGAAATCACAGAGTAAGCTTGCAGTGCTTTTTTTTTTCATATGTTGCATGGTTCATATTTTCTGTAATATCAAAAGTAGAGATGATAAGGTGATCATTCCCTTATATAATAGTCTTGTCAGGCCCCATTTGGAATACTGCAATCAGTTTTGCACCCTCAAACAATAAGAGATGAGAAACTCATAGAAACAATCCAAAGAAAAACTACAAAAGGTAAAAAATGAGGCATCTAAATTTTAATGAAAGATTAAACAAGCTGGGTCTGTAGTGTAAGAAATATAGAAAACTGTGAGGTGACTTATGTCTAGTTTTCAAAGCCATGAAAATCAATTTCTAAAAGAGACAATTAGTATAACAAGTCAAACTAAAATTAAAAACACAAGATCTCATACACAACAAATAAAAGGTGATAGAAATGTGTCAGTTAAGAGGACCAAATGGTTCTCTCATAGAATCATAAATAGATGGAACACCTAACCCCAAGAAATGATTGAAAGTGACACAATAACGATCTTCAAGAAAAGACTTGATGAATATATGGAAATTATAATATGAGTTCCACCCATAATGTGGGTGGCAAGTTATTTAAGGGCTAACACCTGTTGAACTTGTAAATCAGCTTATGAACCTATGAACCTATGAATACAAACAGTAATGGAAACACAAGCACAAACACAAATGTTAGTGCAAATGGTATGAAAACATAAATGGTAATGGTAACACAAATGGTAATGGCAACGACAACAGAGTCACAAAGGAAAAAGTAATGCAAGCGACAGTGGAAACACAAGTGCCAACACAAATGCTAATGGTAATGGAAATGCAAACGTAATGAATAAGCAAACAGTAATGCAAATGCAACCCAAACAGTAACGACACGGTGATGCAAACAGAAATGTTAACGAAATGCAAATGTTAATGTCAATGGAGATGCAAAAGAAATAGTGCAATGGTAACACAAATGTAAGCACAAACTCAAATGGTAACGTATTACAGTGATGCAAAAGGAAATGCTAACGTAAATGGTAATGGAAATGCAAGTGAAAACGAAATGCAAATGCTAACTGTAACAGTAATGCAAATGGACATGTTTATGTTTGGAAGAGGTGCATCCAGAAGCACAGTGAACACAAAGAATGTGGGCATAATAGTGGCCCTTGGACAGGAAAGTGAGCACTTGGAATACTAAATTGCTTATATCTCAGGAACCGTAAACATAGAAAAAAATAAAAACCTTGTATTATTTATGACTTTCTAGGCTAGTTTTGTACTTAGCCTCCAATTGGAGGGACTAAGAATTTTGTGATGAAAATCCTTATTTTGAACCGTTTTTGAGATACGGGACCTGAAAGGTGCAGGGGCCTGTAATGTTATCCTATGGGAAGAGTTGTCAACTCGGAGTGCCGTAACTTTGTAGCCCTGTTACATTTTGGCATGTAAATCACCAAAACACACATCTGTGTGATGCTGGCTTTCTTCCTGCAAATTTCAGCCCAAAAGACCAAACTGTTGTTTTGCAGCAGGGTGGAAAGATTTCCTATTGTTTTGGGCCTAGTGTGGCAAATTACTTTTGCTAATGCAACCACACTTTCACACAAAAATCAAGAAAAGTGTAAGCATTTGCAAAAATGCTTTGCTACTACATTTTACAAAATTAAAAAACATACTTCTGGGGTGTTTTAGCCCCAAAAATACATGACTAGTATCCTCAGGGCTCGACTAGGTGAACACAACAAGAATTGTGTCCTTAGAGGGTCCCACATTTAAATGGCAAGCATTTTTCTGACCACCAACTGAAAAAAAATGGCTCAATCACGAAAGTAAAAGGGTCATTGCTGACCCCACTACACTGAAAAGCAAATGCAGGCTAATTTCTACTCTGTAGAGCATTGGTTCCTTCAATCCAAATAGCTCCTTAACTGCAAAAAATCCAAGACCATGTTATTACATTGTCCCCTGATTCCCACCAGAAATGAATCACCCTACAACTTCTGTCTTTGGATGCTCTGCTGGCAATATTTATTTAAAAGGCATAGTTACATTCTTTACATCTCTAATATATCATAGAAACACACAGTACATTTTACAATCAGACATATTATCTACTTAGACATATCAGTCTATTGTGGACCTATCAGTCCAGGTCTTCCTCCTTGCCCATCTTCTCTCATCACTCATTCTTCTGTTTTGGATGCTCTTTGGGGTCTGAGCACTCTGATCCAGCTCCCCTCCATCACCAGAAACATGTACCAGACTCTTGCCTGGACTCCCCTCCCGCTAGGTGTGAACACACTGATCCACCCGTGCTCTATCCCTCCCTCCATTTACTCCCATGCCTGGGTTCCTTTGTCCCCAGCATGTGTGCTTACCCCATCCCCTCTTCCTATCCACCTTTACCTCTGCTCCCACCCCTTTCCATTGACCCATCTCCAGATTGCAATGGAATATGGGGCTCCTCCCCACTGGGCTGGTATCTCAGGCCTTTCTTATTAATTGTCACCACCAGGTCCCCTATGGTCTCAGGAACAGACACATGCCAACTGGCAACAGGTGCACCCCATCTGCTCTGTACACCACTGCCTGCTCAGATTATATTTCTGTGCCGGAGGTGTACTCCTTCCATCTCTATCACTGCCCTGGATACCTTCCTGTTGAGGTGCTTCCACACCACTTCCACTGCTTTGACCCTTTTTTCCATGCCACACCCATCAGGATGTGACCTCTAACCAGCTGAGCACTAAGCGGCCCACCAGCTCTTCACTTTCTCCAGGTCCTTCACCATGTCCTAACCAGGGCACCCCATAGTATTCCATCCAGGTCACTTCCTTCCAAGTGAATAATAATGCAGTCTGGCCTGGGCCACCACACCTGCAACTTCTCCAGGAGGGGCAGGAGCTGGACCACCTCATGCCCCAGATGCCTTTTCACTGAACTCTCATTTGCTCCACTTCTGGGTGCAACTGCATTCCTCTCCTCATGGTGGCTGCAAACCTCTCCACTCAATAGATGAACAAGTGCCCCACAATCCAGACCTGTCGTTTGGAGCCCTCTGTGGAAAGAAAGGAACAAGGGTCATCCATCAACACCTCACATACCTTTTGTAACAGTTGGATTTCCAACATCCTACCCACTGTACCCTCTGCTGATTCTCTCCTTGCCACCACCTCAGAAGCTGCCCCTATCCTAAAGAGTGTGGGACATAAGCCTTTGGGATCCTCATCTGTGAATGTGAGTGCCTTCTTGAGGACAGCCCCTACCTGGTAACTCATTACTGGGATCCATTTCCATGTTGGAACCATGCCCCTTTCCTACCCCGTACACTATTGTATTCCTTCATGGTCCTGACCACACACACCCCATCCCCAGGTGCCTCTGGACTGTCACTGATGTACCCCAGCCCCTCTGGTCAGTTTTGGACATAGGAAGTTGAATGCTCACCTCGTCATTCTCCCATGTGACATCCTCGAGCTGTAGTGCCCTAAGGGTATATCCCACATTTTACTGCCACCACTTCATCAACCCTGAATGCCCCCTTGGCCATGATGGAGAAATGGCCTTGAACAGGCAAGCCTCTTTGGCTGAGGAGCACACTTGCTCCAGGGCCCTTATCCCTTCGAGATCAGTGGTCCCATTATGGGTCATCTCCTGTCCTGTCTGTAACCCTGCCCTCTTGCCAGCCTTTCACCATCCTCTGGACAGCTCTCCTCCTGTTGCATCTGCTCACCCTCAGTCAATGCACACCCAACTGATGCCTGCCAGTTGGACCACCATGGTGGCATGGCGATGCCTGCCTCCCACCTTTCTACCATATATTGCATCACCTGCTCTTCTTGGACTGGCTCGCCTGTCTCCCAATCCTGCTGGGCACTGAATTCTTGGAACCTTCCCAGGTCCCTTCATAAGCTTTCAGGGTACTGTCTACCCAGGGCCCCCTATAGGGGTCCTGGCCTTATCCTCCAATTTTCCAGACCTGTCCTCCACCCTGGTCAGGGATGTTGCTGCCCCAGGAGCTAGCTCCCAGAATCTCTCCATCTGGAAATAGGAAAGACAATCCGTGACCTCATTTTTTTAGCCCCTCGATATGCTGTGCCATGAATGACAGGTTCAGCTACAGCCCCAACAACACCATGCACCTCAGAACTTGCCCCACTGATTCCGTGTTCCCACTCTGTCTGTTGATTTCGTCACCATTCCATTGTGGTCACACCATGGCATGATCCATTTTACTCTCATCTGGTCCCCCATACCTCCATTGCCACCCAGATGGGAAAATCTTCAGGAAGGAGATGTCCTTGATGAGTCCCCATTCTGACCACAGTGTCAGCCATGGCTCTAACATGCAATCACCCTTAAAATATGCTCCCATTCCAAGCACCCTGAGACATCCATATACAACTTGAAGTCTGCGTTGTGTACCCAGTCATCCTGCCTGAACGTCAACCCATTATATGTCCCCAAAAATTTCTCCTACACCTTCAGGTCCTCCCTGACCCTTTACTGATGTCTACCCAGTGGTAGGGCTGTTTTGCCTTCCTGTGGCCTCTCCAGTTGCTAGTAAGAGCTCTACCTGGGCTAATGGCCTTGCAGGTGAAATTAAGGTGCCCCAGTTGTTTGCTGCATGCATATCAGTGGCACCCTCTTCCTCCCCCAACTTGTGCCAGCAGGCCCTGCAACCTTTTACTTTGTCCCTGGTAACTGAAAACACTCTGCTCTGAATCCACCTCAATTCCTAGGAACTCTAATCCATGAGCCAGTCCTTCTGTCTTCCCCTCTGCCAGGGTGATCCCTATGACTTTGCACATGTCCTGGAAGTCCCAGAGCATACCACAGGTTTTGGCCAGGTGGCCATAATCAAAGGAAGTCATCCAAATAATGGACCACCCTCTTGTGCCCATAACAGGACCCAAACACCCATTCCACCCAAGAGCTGAAAGCCTCAAATGTTGAGCATGCTACAGAGCATCCCATGGGCATGGACTTATCAAAGTACCAACCGCCATCAAACTGGAAACCGAGTAGATCACAGTCCTCAGGATGCACTGGCAAGGCGGAATGCAGACTCTATGTCTCTCTTGGCCAGCCATGACTCCTTCCATTGCCCTGATCAGCGTGACTGCCTGGTCCAGAGATGTGTAGGAAACTGCACTTAGGTGATCTAGGATCTCCTCATTGACCGACTCTCCGTTGTGGTAAGAAGGTGATGAATGAGCCTGAACTTGCCCACCTGTTTCTTGGACACCACCCCAATGGGGATACCCAAAAATACTTGCAAGATGGGTCCCTGAGGCCCTCCACCCTACCTGCCCAGGCCTCCTTCAGGATTTTGGCCCTGAACCACATCTTCTTTCGCCTTTACAGAACCTAAGTTCCAATCCCTCACTAGCCACCTGCCCTTCCTTAAATCCTAACAGGACCCCCAAATCCCCTCTCTCAGCAGCTTGGCCTCATCTGCCTTGGGAAATCTGGCCACCCATGTGTCTACCACTCTGTGTACTATGGACATGCAAGCAAACTCATAGTCCCAACACCTGACTGCCATTATCCGCTAGTTCCATCCAGGGTTGGGGTTAAAACTCCCTCGGCTACCCCCAACTCATCCTCTGCCTGACCCCCTGAAAGAGCTGCTCCTGGCCCTGCGGTCCCCTTGCTGGAATGTCTTATCCTCCATACCTTGCAAGCCATTGCGGTGCATTCCCCACAACAGTAGCAAAACTTGCAGCTGGGCCAGATGTAACACCCTGTTGTAAGACCAGCAGACTTTCACCCTGGGGCCTGCGTAGTTCTGTTCACCTGGTCAACCCCAGACCCACTGTCAGTCAGGATAGGGTCTGCATCCATAACTCTAAGTGGCTGCAGTCCCACCTCAGGTCCCCTTTGACACCATCCATTTCTGAAAGGCCTCATTATACTTCAACCATCCAAAACCAATCTTCGCCTTATATGTATCCCTAATGATCACCTATATGTCAAGAATTGTATGGCAAACTCCTGCTTTTCTCCAACACCAACACACTGTAGATCAGAAAATCCACTTGCCAGATGTCAGTGCTCTTCCCTTGTACATTGCCTCCTTGGCCCTATGTCCCACTACTGCCAGGCGCCCGCCATTCGACCCTGCCACCGATTCCTTCTGCTTCTACCTTTTGCCATTTTTTTCATCCACTAGGCCAAAATATCCATGTATTCGCTCTTACAAATTTTTCCTTCAGGGAATTGGTATGTGGTCCCCAGGGTGAAACCCAGTGGTCCATCGTGCAACTTCCATCTCCCAGCAGGATTGCTTGCCCACTGTCCCCATTCTGCCCCCTCTTTAATGGCTTGCAGCACCCACTCCATCTTTTTACCCCTCATCCCCCTGTCCTCCAGGAGGCCCTCCAAATACTCCTTCAAATTTGCCTTATTGTTGGCGTCCACTCAGTCTTACCCCAGCCCGCTGTGGTGCAGATGGCATTGTGTCGCATCTGGAATGGAACCGGGCCAGGCTGGGTTCTGCTCCTGGGCCTCTTGTTTGGCCTCTGTCACCCAACTACCCCATCTCTGTCTTTCCTTTTTCAGGGCCTCCTCCTCCACCTCCTTTATCTTGACTGCCTCTATCAGTTCAGTCATTTGGCTCATCAGCCTCATTGCCTGCTCCATTATCTTGGCACTGGAGGCTGGTGTTTTCTTAGGAGCCATCTTTTCCTACTAGAATATGTACCAAACAACAGTGATTATCATCGCCCTGCTGTCTCCTCCACTCATTCCTTCCTGGCGAACCCCGAGCTGCCCTGCCTCTACCCTGAGGCATGTCTGTTGGCCCTCCTGGGCTGGCTGCATAGGCCCCACCCATGTAAATTGCCCCTACTCCACTGCCACTCATGTACTGTGGGTGCCCCTTGTCCTGGCAGTCTCCCTTGTTCCAGAGGCCCCCCTTCATCAGCAGGCCCACTATGCTGTGGCTAACCCTCAGTCACCAGGCCCAGCATCGCTCCATAGAGGGCTGACCCTGACTGCCAAACCTTGCCACACATCCAGCATCCTGGCCTGCTCCATCCCACCCAAAGCTCCTGTCACATGGGCCATGCTTCCCCAGTGGCCTGAATCCATCCACACGCCACTCCGCTCAACTTCCATCTCACCCCCCCTTGGGCCACCATCCTTGCACAGGCCTGACCGAGTGTGCAGTGAAGCACCACCATCTTCCCCTGCACCAGTGTCAGATCCTCTTGGCCTTTTCCTCCCCTGTGTTCTTAGGCTCCCCAATGCAGCATGCTTCATCACCTCTGTTACTTGCAGTGAAACCTTAGCCCCTTAGCCCATGCTATGTGGCAGTGTCAGTGGCTCAGCAGGTAGCACACTCACCTCTGAGGCTGGGAGAAAAAAGGCTGTGGCTTCTAGCCCCACACCAGGCACATGGGTTAATATCCAATACTGACACTGCAGTGCAGCATGAGGCGGGTGCTGGACTCCTAGGTGCCGTGTTTCAGATGAGACATTAAACCGAGGTCCCATCGACTGTTCGGGTGGTAGTTCAGGTGGATGTTGAATATCCCATGACACTTATCAAAAGAGTAGGGAGATTTTTATTAAATGAAACATAGTCAATAACACTACATAGATTTATACATTTTAAACAAGATACAGCCAAAATACTGGAAAAACAGCTACTTAAACTTAATCACTCTGTGAAAACCTTTCCACCACTGTGTTACTACTGTTGTAGTGAACATTTGAACATCTTTTAAATATATTTTTGCTAATTCTTGAGAAACAATCTGACTATAACCATCAAGGGATATTCTTTTCTGGTAAATTACCCATTGGCAACGTGCCTGCCATAAGTAAAATCTAAGGCAACTGAAAAGAGATAATGTGTCTTGGTGAAAGTGGACTAATCCCAAAGGATAAATTCCTAAGACTAAAATATCATAAGTGAGGTAGTGTAACCAAGGTAAGTTCCATTTTGTACCTAAAACCCACAATGATTTTGCATAAGAACAATTACAAAAAATGTTCCATTGTTTCTTCCAGGTTGATACATCCAGGATATGGACAGTTCCTTTCTAACTGTGCTTTATATTTTGTATTGCCCTTATATTTAACCTCCCATACATAAAAATTACTGCTTTCCACATATGTGTGGAGTCTTTATTATTCAATTGTGTCAATACAAAAGAATTTTGTTTTGTAGGGCAGTTTTTAAAGCTAGGTTCGGTAGGTAAATTGTGGAAATAATAGTTTCATATAAAGTGTGTACCATAGTGGTTTGCACAGTGTCTTTGTAATTTGCCATTTATATATTTTGAAACAGCAACTCAAAATCGAAGGAACATGAACATGACTGGATAATTTTGGGGCCATATTATGCCAAATACGAAAATATCTGTTTAAAGCTTTGTAAACCCATGCTTGACCTTCTCTTTGTTTAGATCTTAAGCCAAATTTAATAGTCTGAGAAAAAAAATAAAGTGTGAAAACACAACAGGGTCAATCATACCCAGTCCTCCTTTCTTTTTGTCGGATATGTATAACAATGCTTAACAGGGTTCAGTCTATTCCCCATAACATCTGGAAAAGGAAATGTAGATACTGGTTTCAAACTGTTGAGGCAAAGGAAAAATCATTGCTATATATTGCAAGCAAGGAACAATGTATTGTTTTAAAATCAATATCCTTTTTGTTTAGACAGTTTCCACTGTTTCCATCTAGAAATTTACCTTCAATTTTTTTCAGTGCCAGATTCCCATTTTCATTTTGTAAATTCTCTGGCCCCAAAGAACCCCTAATATTAAAAGTAGAGTAGATGAAATAAAGATATCCTAAAATAAAAATATTTCTGTATACCAGACCCAACCATTAAACCTTTTGTTTTGAAATGTTCAATTTTGCATTAGATATGGATGCATTTCTTTCAAATTCTGCCAAACACGATGTTAATTGTTCTGGTGCTGTTAAAACATACAGAAATCATCAGCATAGGCCTGTAAAGTAATTGTTTCCCTGTGTCTGTATTAAGAATTCCTGGCCATTTTGGAACTTCTGTAATAGACGCAGGGAAGGACTCTAATGAAAATGTATAATAAAGGGCTTAGGGGCATCCTTGACTGACCCTGTTTGTAAAAAAAAAAAAACCTTACTGTCATACCTTTTGTCATAGGATAAACTTTAGCAGATTTATATAGAAGTTGAATTAAGTTCAATAAGGGGCCTGGAACCCCATATTTAAGTAACACCTGAAATAATTATGGCAGATGGACCCTGTAAAATGCTTTTTCTAAATCTGCTTTAATTATATAACCTGTTGATCCTTGAAGTGTTAGATATCCTATCACATCTCTTATAATCATTAGTACTGTCTGGATTTTCCTATCTGTTAGACCACAGAATTGGTAGGGAGAAATGACTCTTAAAGCATAAGCTTTAAGCCTATTATTATCAAGATCATAAGGATCTTGTAATCCGAATTCAAAAGTGTAATAGGCCTCCAATTTTTCATATCTTGTCTATCACCTGATTTAAATAAATGTATCATAAGTCCTTCAGTAAAAGCTGGGGACATTATCTGAGATTCCGTGAAAAATTTAAAAGCAGTTGAAGACAAGTTATTAATAATGTTGAATAAGTTTTGTAAAACGTATTAGGAAGCCCATCTGGGCCAGGTTATGTGTTAAGATTAAGCTGCTGTATTGCAGATTTTATTTCTAGTTCTGTAATGGGGTGTTGTAAAGACAGGGTGTCCAAAGGAAAGGATGGCACCATCACTGAGGCTAGATATGTTTTATGTGAGAAGGAGAAATAAAGGCCTATGGAGATAAAGAACAAAGATGTTGTTTCATCAAGGCTTCAATATCAACTTTGATAGTTAGAATATTACCTGCTTCATCCTTTAAAGAGTCTATTTGCATGGACTCCTTAAAATGTTTACATGCTTCAAAAGGATCTCTCAAGGGTGATTTGTTTTGTATGATTAGCTAACATTGCCTGTATGGTATTTGCTCTGTTATATTGGTATTTCTGCATCTCTTTTTAATGTTATTAATCTGAGATGTATAATCTATCCAGATGTATTTGATAATATATAAAGTTTCCTTAATTGATTTCTAAGCATAAGATACTTGTAAATGATTCTTCCTGTTATTTTTCCAATTTTTTAAACCAGGTACTAATATACATTTTGGTGTCCAACCACCAATCTCCTAAATCAGTATATAAAAAGCTACAGAAAGCCTTCCCATAAGTATTGACTGTACTGTATTAACTACCATTTGTTGAGACAGGATGGAAGTATTTCATTTCCATCTGTGAGTTTGTCTAGGTATTGCCAAGGTGGATACTACAGAAAAGTTAAAACAAATGATCAAAAATTCTGAGGATGTGCGGAAATTTTCCAGCAGGAACATTTGAGGATATAAATAAATAATCTATTGTAGATTAATATTTACTCATTTTATATGTAAAATCAGGTCCCTGTTTTTGAAATTTGGAACAATTAAGTAAACCTGCCACTTTAACAATTTTCTGAAGAGAATTAGAATCACAATAAATCTTTTCTGAATCACTAGTTTGACGCTTAGGAGACTGCAATTGAAGTCCCCACCCCAAAAGATTTTATTTTGAGGGAAACTAAATAAGGTTGTACTGCCTACATGCATGCCACTTTTTCAGCTTCAGATTGAGAATTATAAATATTGATAAATCTACAGACCTCAGTTCCTAATTACCATCCAGAATTAATAATCTTCCCTGAATAAGGTCTATCAGATTATATAAAGTAAAATCACAAGAATTAAATAGAATTCTATCCCATCTGCACTGTCAGGTCCGAAAGACCAAAAGGATGGACCCCAAAGCCAATCTCTTTTGAAAGAAGCTATCTGATCAAATGTATACATCCAGGTTTCTGTAAAAACATACTTGGATTTTTCATCATGAATATATTGAAAAATTGCTTGCCTTTTATCCATTTTAATAGACTATGAGTATTTAAAGAACCCCAGGTAAATGTAGGAGAACCCATATAAACATGCCTTTATTTTTCCCTCTTTTTTTCTTTATATTCCTCCACAATCACCATTGAAGGGTCTTGTGAGGATTTTTGTGAATCTGTATCTTCTACCTCCATTTATTAATCTCCCAAAAAGTGTTGCATAGGAATTATGAGACTCAAAGTTAACTTCTTGTGAGGAAACAGAAACGGGATTGTGGGGAGGGTTCACTTTAGAAATTTTTGTAGATCGCCTCAGAGTCTGAGAAGAGGAAGGAGGGGAACTTTATCCTTTATTTCTGATTCTTTGTAACATACAGGAATACAAGGAAGGAATGGGTCCCACAGTTGTGTCCCTTCCAGTTTTGGTTTTACCACCAAAATTCTTCCTTCAAAGGGGAGAGGAAGGGACATTACCTTTGGGGTCTAGGAAGGTTCTGGAGGTTTATCCTCTAATTTTGGAGGGAGGGGCAAAGCTTCCTGTACCTGTTGAATTAGTAAGTCAGGGCTAATACAGGAGGCCTTATTTTGCTGTCCAAGGACACATTCCTGAAAAAATGTGCCCAAATTCTCACACATAAATCGCAACGTGTGTGATTAGCGCATTGCATTGTAACATGCCCAATTTCTCCACAATTGTCACAGCGAGATCTGTCACAAATGCTAGATAGATGAGTTCTTGAACCACGTTTATAACAGGCCCTTGATTGACCCCATAAAACAAACCTCCCTGTCATGACCCAACAGGAAGGAATTTGGGATATGCTCGATAGCCAGAATCTGTTTGTCTTAACGTCACTTTGTATTTCCATCCCCATTCCAAAATAGTTCAGTGTCCAGAATGGGTTCAGGAGAGCTTAAAATATCACATTTTGTGATAACCAGTAAGTTATATCCTGTACATGGACCCCTCATTCCTAAACATAACTTGTTACATTCTTAATCAAAGGTTTGGTGAGAGGAATCACCAAAAGGGGTCCATGTAGGGAAAACTTTACTTGTCCATATCTCTCCAAAAAGATCCAGTAAGTATGCAGAGCGGAAGCTAACATCAAAATTGTCCTCTCCGGATATGTTAATAAATGCAAAGACTTCTTTGGGTGAAAAGTGTAGTGAGTATTTTAATAATATCTTCCCCACATGATATCTATGCGGTCTGTCTGCTAGGCCCCAATATACCAAATACGCACAGTGTTTCTTCTGGGAGCAGGTTCTTTCTTAGCTTTGGAAAACAGTTCAGACATTAGGGTTTTTATTCAGTTCCTGAAGAATGCTCCAGTGAAGGGAGTGAAATGTTTGGTAATTCAGGTTCTGGGGTTGAAATAGAAAGAAACTGTTTAGAGTCCGTAATAGAGATTTATATGTCCTGTAGAACTGGTGCCCAGGCATTTTTTAAATCCCTATTGGTTGATTTTAAGTCATTTTCAATAACCACTCCGTGTTTCTTTTGGTTTCCAAGTCGGGTTTGATTGAGAAAGTGAAAACAAAGAATCCCAGAAGGGATCAGGTAACCAAATGCCCTTGGTGATTGCATCCATGCTGATCCCAATAGAGCATTTTTGGTGTCCATATCTCTTTTAAGGTAGCTTCTTCTAACAATCTAACAATTTTGGAGCTGTAGTCTCTATTGAAATCTGAGCTGAATGACATGGTACTGTTGCTTTAAGAGAGACCGGCTCTGCTGGTTGTTTCAATGCCTCGGTTTGCAGTTTGTTATTAAATGAAAAGTTGTTGCTCCCACTTGTGACAAGGAGATTTGTACTATATTGTAGCTGCAAGCGCTGAATCTGCTACAGTAATAGAGTCGGGAGTTTAAAAACAAATCCGATGTTTTCGAGAGCTAGGTTGCAACTGAGTCAGAGCTTTGTTAAGGATGGAAACAGCTACCATTTGTTTGTTGAGGGATTACTAGGTAAATTTGAAACTTCCCATTTAAAACTTTTCCATGACCCTCCAAAATAGTAGCAGGCTTTTGGCACTCGCTCATTGTAGTGACCATACTGCCAGCCTTTTCATGACATTATTTGTTTTAGAGGTAGTTGTGTTTACAAATGAAAAATTGAGAATGACACGCCGAGCTCCGGCCAGGCCTCTGATGCTAGTATGTCATTCTGCAATTTGACAGCCGAATCAGAGTGTTTGACAGGGGTGTTTCTAAAGTTGTTTCCATGTCATGGTGCTTCAAAGAATCCATTAATAAAGGTACTGGTTTACTCAAGGAAGTAGTCGAAATTGTAGAGTGAGTCATCGTTTCAGTTTCTGAAGTTTTAGGCAAAGTTAGATCCTCAGTAGAGAAAAAAAGCTCAGGAACATCTTTTTTCAAATCCAGATTCACTGATAACAATGATAAAGCCTCAGAATCAGCAACAGTGGGAAAGTTTGTAGGTCTTGAAACCAGGCCTCCTCCTTTCAGCAAATCCTGCTCATCTGCCACATCAGCACTTCCTCCTCCTCCTGTATCTGGCTGCAAACTGTGCCCCTCCATCCTGTCCACAGGAAGTGACAGCACCCCTGCAGTCAGAGTAGGGAATTTCGTGCATTGGCCAAATTTCCCCAATCACTAAAATACCACCAACTGCTTAACCTGATTCAAAGTCAGTTGGCATTCATCTGTAACCCTTCCTTGGTTGTGCCTGAAAATAGGCAGAATTTGTCTAGTGCACTTACCGGTCAACAAAACTAAATCAATAAATAAATGTCGTCTCCTTCCGTTGTGGTGCCCTGCCTATGCAGGCCATCCCCTTACCCTGCTGGCTTCCAGCTGGCCTGGGCCATGTGGACCATGATGCCTGAGGACCAATTGCCCACAGCAGTCCCTTAGGCTGCACCACATGATCCCCTCATCCCCAGCCTTCCTGCAGCCATGATGCCTCTGCCTTCTTCTGGCCACTCCATGATCTGCACAAACCCCCACAATGTACAGCTCAGCCAAACCCACTGGCCCTACAGTCTCACTGCCTCCCCAAGCTCATGCCCTTACAACAGGTGCCCCAGCATCTGAGACTGCAAACAGCTGCCAGCTCCTCCATTATTTCCTTTTCTTTTGTTGTTTGAGCCTTGCTATCTTCCACCTCGCCTTGCGCTAAACACACCAGCAGTGCATGGCCAGGAGCATGCTGCCTATCACTCATGATGCAGCTCTGTCTGTGCCTGCTGCCCCAGCATCCCTTTAACCTCGTTCTGCACCATAAGCTAGAAACCAACTTCTTTCTATTTGGGGCCCTTTTGCCAGTAAGCCAAGCATGCTGCTCATTGCTCCCAAACCATATTGCCCAGAAACCCACTCCAATGCTTGCCGTGTATTACCACCACACCAAGAGGCCACAGCTTCCTCAGCACTGCAAAATATGGACTGTAGCAACATACATTGCAAAATAAACCTTGCAACATAAGGCAATTCTAGTGGGGCAGGAGGAAGTAGGCTGTTGGTTAACTAGGATCTGCAGCTTATTTGTTAGGTAGGGAAATTAGCAGACTAGGTGGGCCAAGCAGTCCTTATCTGCCGTCAAATTCTATGTTTCTATGTTTCTATGTTTCAGCATTAAACATGAAACCAAAGCCAGCATTTACCCATCCACAGAAATAAACTTAAACAAATGTTTTCAGCATTTTAAAACCACAGAATACAACCACTCTTTAAAAACAGCCCCACCAACACTGGGACACCTGAGGCCTACAGGCCTAGTTTTCCCATGTGGTGCCTAACCTCACAGAATTGCCAGCAATGTGCTGATAGAATTCAGTTCAAATCAGCATGAAAGAGGGCTCTCCAGGCTACTTGACATTATAAAGCCCCTAAGGACTGACTCAGGACCCTAGAAGCCCATCCCGGCCAATGACCAGCGGCTTCCTTACCCTGTCATATGACCCTCCTTGGCCCCTCACCCTTTGTGATGTGTCTACTAGCCCACATCCACCTCCCTTACCTCCATCTTATGATTTCTGGCTGGGTCCCTGGGACAAAAATGGTTGCCCTTTATAGGCAAGCCTGATTGTCAAGTAACAAACACCATACTAACCAACTTCACATTCTTAACAGTCAGAACTCTCCCTTGAAATGGTCCAAATGTTTAAATACCTGTAGTGACACTGACAGCACCTATTATTCAGCCAGCGTATTGACTCAGTTGCAAAGTCATGCAGCGTGAAACTGGGACTATTGTACAGACATCATCGACGTCTTACTGCTGAAGCACTAAAATTGCAGTAAACAACTCAGTACTTGCAATGATCAACTATGGTCTAGCAGTCTATCGGGCTGCCTCCCAATTCTCAATAAAGCGTATCAGAACAGCACTAAACAAAGAATGTCGTCTAGTCCTAGATATACTCCACCTCACCCACCTTTGAACTATACTCTTAGATGGGGTGGCTCAACCTTGATTTCAGCATTCAGTATCAAGTTTACCTTCTTGCCAAGAAATCTACTCTTGGACTTACACTCCAGGGCTGCAAAGCCTCCTTAACCAGCCTAACACCACAAGATGCATCGAGGCAGTAAACAATTGGACCCCAAGCATCCCCTCACTGAACCATGCAAGGTCAATGGTCCTATGAGTACCAGGTGCAGCTATGGCTCAATGCACTTGACATAGGCATTAGAACAGAAATAAAGCTAGGACCTTTTAAATCTAAACTCCGTATAGCCTAGCCTCAAACAGCAACTGCGATTGTGGGACCTGATCCCCTCCCATCTACTCTCCTCTCATCAGTCTTTCACCTTCCTACTTGCCCTCTAATCTTGCTCCTCTCCCCTCCCTACTTTCTGTTCTATACCTCTGGCTCTTCTCCTCCTTTCCCTCTCATTTCCCCTTTCTCCCTCCACCCTCACTATCCTGCAACCCAGTGACACTCCTATTCCCTCATCCACTCTCCTCTCCCTCCCTGTGTACCTCCTCCTCCCTGTTTCCTTCCTTTGTTTCCCCTTCCTCCACCCCTCTCTGCCCCTGGCTTTCCTCATGCTTTTCCATCCTCCAACCCACTCTCTGCCCATAATCATTCCTTTGCTCCCTCCCTCCACCCTCTCTGCCCCCTGTCCCTCTCCCCATTTTCTAATTTCCATTACCCTCTCCATCTCCCTCAAGTTTCTCTTGTCATCCTTCTTACTCATTTTTACTTTTGTTCACTCCCCTCCCACCCTGGTAAGTCACTGCCCACCCTATAGGCTTTAGGGTCTCTGCCTTGTCACTTATCACCCTGGTAACATGGGCCTCCTTGCTGTCTGTTCTTATTAGCACTTCAGACAATAGAACTGATGCTTTAACATCTTCTGGCAGTGTTTTCTTACTTCTGATGCTCACAGTGTTTCCTGAAACAGCCTACTTTGCTTGCTGCCTTATTTTCTTAACTGGGTCAAGTGACCTTGTCCTGGTTATACTACTGTGTGATACCCTGACCCCAAAGCAACTGTCTCTATCTACAAAAGTGCATAACTTTACCAACTGAACTTGTTCTAGCATTTTCTGCTCATTATTTTGTACTCCTCATTTGATACTTTTACTGGTTGTAACATTGCTTTACTGTAAACTGAAAATTTGATGACTGTGTATATGTAACCTCTGTATTTTGAATTTGTACATATGTGATTGCTATGACATGGAATCTTTGTAAAAGTTTGTAAAGAGCTTTTGGCTCATAAGTACTTTCCTAGGTAATAAATAATTAAATAAAAAATAAATGAGATACTGAGTTTTGAGAAAACACAAAATCAAGGTTTTTGTCATTTTGTGGTCTACCTGTATCTCAGAAATGGCTTTAGGTTGTGGTCTGAAATTTTCAGAATAAGAAAGCTTTTGCCTCACAAATGTGATTTTGAAGGTTTGGTGAAAAATATTAATCCTTCAAAAGCTATAAAATTTATAAATTCCAATTATTTCCTATAGGAAAATGTATATATCAGGCATGAAAGGATAAATTTTGCACACAAATTTCTATTTTCACACATTTCAGTCTGCTATTTTTGCAACAAATTAGCCAGTATGTTTGCACTTTTGAACCTTAATAACTTTGGCACTGTTCTACGGATGTGCATGAAATTTAGCACGTATAATCACATTAGGCAGGTCTCTTTTAGTACCACATTTTGTAGGAATCCGTTGTGTGAATTCTGAGATACTGTGTCTCAAACATCCTTCAATGCACATTTTTTAATTTCACGAACAGTCTTCCAGTTTTGCATGCTTTTCACCTTAATAACATTGCAGCCCTTTAACATATCTGCAGGAAATTTTGCATGAGTAGTGCTGTTCTGCAGATCTGTCAATAAGATGAATTGTATCTGAATAGCTTTTTCTGGTTTCTGAGAAACTGAGTCTCAAACATCTTTAAATGTATATTTTATTTTTCATTGTTGCAGTCTTCCAGTTTTTGCATGTTTGAACATTAATAAGTTTGAAACCTTTCAACAGAAATGCACAAAGTTTGGTTTGCATAATCTCAGTTCTCCTGTTATTCCAAATTTGTTCAGATCAGTTTTATGGTTTCTGAGATACGTGTCTCAAACGTCCTTAAGTGTACCTTTTTCAATTTTACATAGTTTTCCAGTTTTGCATACTTTACACCTTAATAACTTTGCAGCCCTTCAATATACTTGCATGCAATTATGCATGCTTAGATCTGTGATAGAGGTCTGTTGACATGGTGAATTTTATTTAAATATCTTCTGTGGTTTCCGAGATACTGTGTCTCAGACATCTTTAAATGTACATCTTTTTCTAATTTTGTCTTCCAGTTCTTTTTGCATGTTTGAACCTTATTAAGTTTGGAAACTTTCAACAGATGTGCAAAATGTTTGGTTGTATAATTTCTGGGAGCAGTTCTCCTGATGTTCAAAATTTCATGAAAATCTATTTTGTGGTTTCTGAGATACTGGGCCAGATATTCAAAACTTTGCCCTGGGGCTAAATTAGCACTGCCAGTGTGCTAAAGTAGCCCAGACTCAGTAACACTATATTCAAAGGGATAGCACCCATGCTAAACCTGCTGAATATAACATGCTAAGGAAGCCAGGCAAACTGGGCTGGGAGTGCATTGCAAACATAGCTCAGTAATAAGACAACTCTGAATATAGCAACCAGAAAGTGCACACCACAACAGCAACCAAGTTCACAGTGACATGAAGGAAGGTAGAGGTGAATTATGTGGTCAAGGTGTGTGCTAACAAGGTGTGGACTCAGTAAAGCTGCAAGCAGCAGTGCATGTGAAATAACATTGTGCAAGAATGTGCAATATTTCTGAAATGTTTGTGCAGTGCTAACAGATTTGCTCAGGTTTAGCACAGAGCTAAGCCATTTGACTGGCACAATCACATTTGCCCAGGACTAAACTTTGCTATATTCAAAAGTGACATGCAAATGAGCCTACTTAGGTAGTCTCTGGGCAAACATCCAGTTTATCATCTCATTATGACCTGATTTGCATGCAGTTTGCTCAGCTTTATTGCAGGGTCCCACAACTCCCCTGTAAGTCAGTCTGGAAGTAGAGGGGCTGGCTGGGTCTGTCCACAGCTCCACCTGTAGGTCAGTCTGGCAGTGCATGGTGGTAGCTGCAGGCTACATTTATACAGTACAGCATAGCATATTGTACCACAGAAAACTACACAGCACATGCACCAGTGGTGGTACTGCATGCATCTGTCAAACTGTAAGTCATGCTACAGTGCACAGCAGATACTACAGTAGCAAGGGAGGCCATAGTGTGAAGGACACAGCAATGCCTATGTTGTATAAGGGCAGTGTTGACCACTGCACTGTTCACAGTGACAGATCCAACTTTAGGTGTTTACTGACAGTAGACAATACTGTTATGCTGTTGTGCAACCTGCAGATTCTGCATCACTTGCATGGGATGCTCACAGTGACATATACCTGGCTGGCTGTGTGTGCTGGGTGTCTTTACAGATGTGAGGTATGTGGCTGGGGGGCACATATGATCAGACAGGCACACTGGTGTTGGAAATTCCCAGCACTGGCCCATGTGCACTACACAATGTGCACCAGTCTTGTGGCTGCACCCAGTCAGTGGTGAAGCCTGACCATTATATACCCACCCTCAACACCCTCCATCCCCATAGTGCTGCATATGTGCTGGCATCTGTTGTGTCCACAGAAGGGTGGTCTGCAGTTGTGTGCTGTAAGGCCACACTGCCATGGTAAGTCCACTGGGAGCCAGGTCATCACTACTGCCTGGCATGGCTGGGACTGGTGGCAGATGATGGCATCATAGTGATGTCATCAGTGAACATGTTTCCTCTATGTCTGGCTTATTTCTATGTGTCATACTTATTGGTTAGGGTTGATGCAAAGTCACACAAAATCACACAAAAGCCAAGCAAGGCTGGTTTGCCCAGAGTTAAGACTATCTTTTTCCTGGGTGAGTATTTTGCACCATGCAAAGTGTTGCACTAACGTGTGAAACTACTTTGCATGGTGCTATTCACTGAATATAGCATTGCACTGACACGCCCCATCTGTTTGCCCCTTGCATACATTATAATTTTGCCCAGCTCTAATTCAGTTTGCCACGCTATCTGAACTTTTGAATATAGCAGACCTGCCATAACTCGGTGTTAAACCTGTGCAAATGGATTGTGCCCAGCACAAAGTTTTGAATATCTGTCCCCTGTGTCTTAAACACCATTAAATGTATCTTTCTTTTATTTTGCAGTCTTCCAGGTTTGCATACTTTTGCACCTTAATACCTTTGGGCCTCTTCAATATATCTGCATGAGTCTGAATGACTAGTCTTGTGGTGCAGGTCTGTCAATGTGTTGAATTTCCTTTGAATAGTTTGTGCAGTTTCTGAGATACTGTGTCTCAAACATTTTAAATGTGCATGTTTTTCTTAACTTTCAGTCTTCCAGTTTTTCACATGTTTGAACTTTAATAACATTGGAACCTGTCAACACATGTGCACAAACTGTGGGTCTCATAATCTCTGGGGGCAGGTCTCATGATGTGCAAATTCCATGCAAATCTGTTTTGTGGTTTCTGAGATATTGTGTCTCAAACATCCTTAAATGTTCCTATTTTTTAATTTTGCAGTCTTCTGGTTTTGCATTCTTTGCATTAATAACTTTGCAACCCTTCAACATATCTGCATAAACTCTCTGACATCAACAGGCCTAAGCGTGGCCAGTATGCATATCAAACTGCATGCAAAGCCATTAAACAGTTCCAGCGTTATTAAGGTTCAACAATTCTGCTTTTTGTGTGCAAACCATATCAGTATTTTCATAAAATTATATAATTTGCAAAAAATACTATCATTATTTTCAAAAATTAGTATTTTTCAAAATTACTAACTTTTGTGCCTGTCATATAAATGTTCCCATAGGAAACAATAGGAAAATTTAAATGTAATAACTTTTAAAAATATTAATATTTTTCACCAAACCTTTAAAAGGCACATCTGTGAAGCAAAGCCTTTCTGATATGTCCCCAGGATGGTGAAACTATTACAGCAAAACACTGATGCTGACAACATCAACATTTTCACTGTAATAATCAGCCTGAGACATGGCACTCTCTCTCCCAATCCTGCACCCTCTCCTCAATCCAACTCCGAACTGGAGTTAGAATCCAATAGATTGGTGGGTGTGGGGTGAAAGCCCCAATGGGGGCTTGGGGATAAACTCCCCTTGATGAAAACACAGCTGGGGTCTCCAGTCAGTTTTATATCAACCACAAGTTGCGGTCGACATAAATCTGTTTGCTGTAATGGTGGTCGACAACTTAGTTGTCGAGCTGGCGATATACAGCTATATAAATCTATTAAACCCAAATGTTTGCACTTTAATAACTTTGTAACCATTTGTTTGATTTTCCTGACATTTTGCATGAGCAGTGAATCTGGAAAGTTTCATTTTGGTCAGATGTACAGTTGCAGAGCTGCAGAGTGGAAAATGTGAAAAATCCTCAACTTTTGTGCATTTCTTTGTCAGGCTTAACAGACTGAAAGATGCATCTGTTTGGATTCAGATGTGCTTGTGTATATGTGACCTGGGTCAAAGTAGTGCCTTTTGAAGATCTGGTGAAAAATATTGATCTGTTCAAAAGTTATGCAAGTTTTTCATGTCCCATTTTAGTTTATGGTAACATTTATGTGTGCACTGTGAAAACTTTCAAGACAGCATTTTTGTTTTTGTGCTCTGGATTTTTGTTTTTTGCTGCTGCCATTTTGTTTTCAGTTAGCGAGCAACAAAAACATTGTAAATTGAAAAACACTAACCCTCGGTAAACACCAACACTTGTATTTACCTAATTAGGCCCTAGGAACGTGACCCTGGCTTCAGTTTGTTGTGCAGGTACAGTAGCTTGAAATATGTTTTTCAAAAATGTTCCACCATTTTGGCATTTTGTTTTCATGAAAACATTTTTGTGTCATGTGAAAATGATCATGCAGGAAATAAATGGTGGCTCGACCAAATTGTTTGTGCACAAAAATATTTTATTATAAGGTGTAGGGGTGTTGTGCAAACATTTTATTTTCATGAAAACAATGTTCAAAAACATTTCCCATGTGTTATTTTTGTCACTTCATTGTGCCAAGGTGGATTGTGCTTTGGGGTTGAAATTTGCAGGTGTGCAAGCCCTGTTCCCACAGATGTGCCTTTTTGTTGGTTTTGGTCCCAAAACATTCAACAGGCCCATAGTTACAAGAATTCTAAAATTGAGAATTTCCCATGGGATAGCATTGCAGTGCCTTTTCGGTGCCCATATCTCAAAAGCGATTCAAGATATGGATTTTTTGCTACACGCAGCTGAGTCCACCTTTAGGAGGACTTAGCACACCTGAGGTTTTGAAGATTACAACTGCAATAGAATTTTTTCTGTAGTTGATACAGTTACTGAAATATTGCCAAATAAGTGTTACAAGAAGAAGAAGAATCAGCATTTATATAGCGCTTTTCATCCATAAGCGCTTTACAAGCAATGCTAGACTGGTAGTGAAGTGACTGAATTGTGGTGGCAGCCATTCGCACATCATCACCACACACAGCCTGGATAATTGCATGAATCAGTTTATGGAAGAGATGTTGGCCAGGACACGGGAATGTTCCCTACTCTTTGCGAAGAGTGCCCTGGGTTCTTTTACTTCTACCGGACACCCACCAGGACAACACCAGGATGGGCAGAAGGGACCTCGGTTTAACGTCTCATCTGAAGGATGGCACACCCTAGCAGTACAGCACCCTCCAATACTGCACTCGGATGCCAGCGATTTTAGGTGCAAGTCCAATCCCGGTGTGGGATGAAGGTTCCTTCTTAGTACTATCGGCTGTTGTATGGCTCTGTATTTATGTGTAAGAGGGAGAGTAGGGCCCACACTCCCACATACGCATACCATTACATAAAAATGGGCTATGATTGAGGGAGCACAGGGACTGGAGGCCATGCACTACTACAAACACATGCCAGTTACCTGTTACATTACACTTTCTCAAAAGAAGGAAATTCATTGCAAAAACTTCATTGATGTATCAGTTAGGGTTGATAGCACAGTGACAAAAGTATGGAAATGTGATGTAGGGTTACCATCCTGCCAATCCAACCACAGCCACCTCCACCTTCCACACAACAAGAGCTGTTGAGGTGTGACATGGGGTCATCAGGCCTAACTCTCACCACATTCTTCTGTATTGTTGCATGTCATGTTGCTTACATGGAATGTGATGAAATTGGGTTTGATATCCCTATGGCACACTGACATCTGTTTTGTGTGGAGGTGGTGGGGTGAGGGGGTAACCCTAACATCACATTCCATACTTTGTCATCATATCAATCCTAACTGATGTATTAACAAAGTGTTTTGCAGTGCATATATATATATATATATATATATATATATATATTAGAGGCAAAAACTCCATTTAATGCATTAGTTAGGGTTGTTCCACAGTGACAAAGTGAGAAATTAGCTGTTAGGGTTGAAAACCTAACTCGAATCACCCCCAGCACCACACACACACACACACACACACACACACATGCAGGTATGGGGAGGACCAAGTCAACACAACCAATGACAGACATCCAGCAGCAGGTGACAGAAATAACAAACAATTGTCTTGATATACTACGAGACATCCCCACCCACCTGACCAGGTACTGCATGCTCAGTGGAGATCAAGAGCAAAACTGAGGCCATGTACACCAAACGCACACATTTCTGATTGCAGCTGCACACAACGACCATTAATTTTAGTAGTTGCATGGTCTACCCACTGATGCCCCCACACCACACCACAACTGGTACTGTGCCGTTAGTCAAATAAATGCTGAAGGTGCATGATGACAGTTGTAGAAAGGTTTTAACACTAGTGAGTATACATTAATTAAGAGAAGTACATAAATTAACTACAAGACACTAGCATGCTCAAGATAATAGTGTTACATTTAGTAGGTGATTTACATAGTAGTACATTTACTGCAACGGTTTACTCCAAGATAGAGATGCTGATGTAAACATATGGAAAAGCATTGCCTGTTCAACGCTGTGAAATTTGTACTGCCAGTATCAGATGCATTCTTACTGATGAAGGTGTACTGCTGATGTACATACATAGATCTTCAGTGTGTTTCAATACTAAAGATGCAGTAAGTATTCTTTGTAAGAAACAGTGTAATTGCATGGATCAGGCCAAGCAACTTCTAAATATCATAGCACTACTGAGCCAACAATGACGTGACGGTATCAGAGATGTATATAGGATAGATTTTCGTAGGCACTTACTGAGTATGTTGTACCTGATAAAGACAATCTCATTGCATCTGTGATGACTAACTTATTCAAA
Organism: Neoceratodus forsteri; assembly: GCA_016271365.2. Lineage (NCBI taxonomy): Eukaryota > Metazoa > Chordata > Ceratodontiformes > Ceratodontidae > Neoceratodus > Neoceratodus forsteri. The sequence goes on along the minus strand of CM057459.1, from coordinate 1,219,579,295 downwards.
TAGTAATACATTTACTATTGTTGCAATGAGTGATCTATGCCACTTATGGACACAGTGTAATTTTTTTAACAGTTGTTTCATACTCAGGCTGTATGCCTAGTGTTTGGGTTTGCCACACTTCTGTCACTAATGTTATCAAAGTGATAACTATGTTAATTGTGGTACAACAGGAATCAAGTAGGTATGGTGTAGATATAAACAGAATGTCTTTTAGTATTGATTTAACTCACAATGGGGTAAGTGTACTAGGACAGCAGGGGTTATTCTTTATCACTGACTCTGTCAGTTATAATCACACTAAGGTTTTGATGACTGTAATGATCAAGTTACACTGTTCATCTTCATGAGTTCATATTCACAGCCATTCTCCAGTAACTAGACAGTGTATGGTGTAACTGGGTGGGACACTGTGTTGCAAAGCTGCTGCAGTGCTAGCAGAGGAGAGTATCTACTCATAAAGACAATTAAGCAATAAGGCATGACCAACGGTTATGTTAAATGGTCTGTTAATCACCCTGTAGGGGTTTAATATTGAATGAGGCATAGCCGATTGCCACATGTCGCTAGACAGTGATAAACTGACCATTAACATAATACCTGGGAGTGGCTTATTGCTATCATAATAAAACTGTTTTTTAAACAACATTAAACCATGTTCATCATATGTTAGGGCTCTACATGTATGTTAATAAAACTAAACATAGGGCTATTATAATGTTTACAGTCAATTAGAAAGCTGCATTTCTCAAACCCTTGTTATAATCAGAGATATTATACCTGTACAACTCCTTGGTTTTGTTGAACTCTATTGCTCAGGTGGCCCACCACATGTGGTGTGGTCTGGTGTGGGGCATCGGTAGGTAAGGCCATGCAACTACTAAGTGTGATACCTTGTGTGCAGCTGCAATCAGGGATGTGTACATTTGGTGTACATGGCCTCAGTTTTGCTGTTGATCTCCACTGAGCATGCAGTACCTGGTCAGGTGGGTGGAATGTCTCGTAGTACATTTAGACAATTGTTTGTTATTTCTGTCACCTGCTGCTGGATGTCTGTCATTGGTTGTGTTGACTTGGTCCTCCCCATACTTGCATATGTGTGTGTGTCTGTGTGTGTGTGGTGCTGGGGGTGAACTGAGTTAGGGTTTTCAAACCTAACAGCGAATTTCCCCACTTTTGTCGCTGTGGAACAACCCTAACTAATGCATTAAACTGACTTTTTGTCTCTAATTTCCCTTCTTTTGAGAATGATAATCAGAAATAGTGAGATGTAATGCAGCGGCGAAGGGCCCTTTGCTCCCACATGATGTCTTGTGGCATAGTAACAGGAAGAGCTACACAAAACAGAAGCACTAACAGTGGCGCACATGGTAACGCAAGCGCAAATGACAACAAAAGAGGCAACGCATACGGTGGCATAGACGAGGAACAGTTTGCCATGTGATGTGTTGTCACATAGTAACATGGTGCCTGCAAACGGAAATGTCAATGGGCATGGTGATGCAAAGTGAAACAGAAGAGAAGCGGTACTGTAGACACCAATGGCAAAAAAATAACAAGCATAGGTGCAAATGAAAATGCAAGGATAACGCACATAGGGCCCGTGCTCCCAGCACGTAATGCAGCGGGGCTGAGGCCCCAAGGCCCCACCTCCCACCACATGATGTCTTGTGGCATAGTAACAGGAACAGCAATGCAAACAGAAGTGCTAACAGTGGCACAAGGCCATAGCGCAGAATGAGAACAGAAGGGTAACGAACACGGTGGGCGTGAAGCGGGAATGGTGTGCCGCGTGATG